>JARKNS010000007.1:22165000-27165000 GCA_029990575.1 Petunia axillaris subsp. axillaris
TTACCCAATTAAACTAACAATTAGCCTAATTAATTAAGATTAGAGAATTAACAACACTCACAAATAACACATGGAACATTTCAATTAACACATTGTTATACTCTAAGCACCTCCTATGGAAACTAGAAGGGGGGGATTGAATAGTGTCCTCCGATTTTCGCTGAAGAACCTGACTCTTTACCGCAAGAACCATGTTCTTAAGATGTTGCCTCCATGAAAAAATACAAACATAAAAGTAAACATCAATCTAAAAGATAGTGTTTTTACGTGGAAAACTACTTGCTCAAGGGAGCAAAAATACGACCCACACTCTGGGATTTTGAAATAACTTCACTAACACAAAGAGCAAGTTTTAGATTATAAAATCTGTAACCAAGGGGCTACATTCTAGACCCTGAACACCCATTAAATTCCAATGATTGATCTGTCCTTAGGTCACGGAACCAGATGCCACACCTTGCTCCTCTCGAATCGATGCAACTCCTCATGCATTGCTATTACCCGGTCTGGATTCTCAAGAGCTTCCTTCACATTCTTTGGTTCCATATATGATAGGAAAGCAAAGAACGCACAGAATTTCTTCAACACAGACCTAGTCATAATCCCAGCATCTAATCAGATAACACATTTTTCAAAGGATATGAGCTTTAATACTTCCAGGGTCTTGACTCTATTAGGTGGGAAGAACCTGCAGCTGCCTTTTGAGTAGGTCCTTCTTCATCAGTTGGTTTATCATCCTGATCAGTTGTTCCCCCCGACATATTCACTCCTTGTTCCCCCTGAGTCACTTCTTCATTTTCATTATCTGGCTCTTTCTTTCCTTCTGGATTCTCCAAGCTTTCAACAGGGACTTCTCGGGCAAGACCTATAGCCTGATCATCTCCTTCCTTTTCAGTAACTGCTTTGTCTGACTCATCAAATACCACATGTATGTTTTCCTCAACTATTTGAGTTCTTTTGTTGAACACTTTATAAGCTTTACTCTGAGTTCTATAAATTTGTTAAGAATAGATCTTAAGGAACACATGTCCAACAAATAACATGATGTGTTGACTGCTTTAGCCCAGAAATTCCTCGAAAGACCACTTGATAACAGCATGGTTCTTGCCATATCTTCTAAAGGTCTGTTCTTCCTCTCTACAACTCCATTTTGCTGTAGGATTCTTGGTGCTGAGAAGTTGTGATCAATATTGTATTTGGTACAGTACTTAGAGAACTTAGCATTTTCAAATTCTGTGCAATGATCTGATTTGATGCTTATCAAATCCAAGCTTAATCTTTTCTGCACGATCCCAGCCCATTCTTTAAAACTTTCAAATGCTTCATCTTTGGATGCTAGGAACAGAATCCATGTATACCTCGAGTAATCATCAAATATCACAAACACGAACCTCTTTTCCTCTCTGCTTCTGACTCTTATCGGTCCACATAAGTCCATATGAATTAGCTCGAGTGGTTTTGAAGTGCTCACCACTTTCTTTGACTTGAAGGATTATCTCACATGTCTCCCCTGACACTGGCATCACCCATCTTAATCTCTTCAAATTCTTTATAGGTAATCCACGAACCAGTTCCTTCGATGCTAGCTTGTTAAGCTGTGAAAGACTAGCATGCCTCAACCTTTTGTACCAGAACTGTGAGTCACTCTCTTGAACATTTAAACAAGTTAAATTGTTCTCATGAAGTGATCCCAATGATGCCTTGTAGACATTGTTCATTCTCTTTCCTTCCATGACCACTTCCCCACTTTGTAGGTTCTTCACAATACATCCCATAGATGAAAAACTAACATTATTGCCTTTGTCACATAGTTGAGAAATACTTAGTAGATTGTGTCTGAGACCATCAACACAATATACATTTTCAATAGCATGATCCAAGGATCTCCCAACTTTTCCTATGCCAACAATCTTACCACTTTTTCCTCCTCCGAAGGCTACACTTCCTCCTTGAAATACTGTGAGTGAAGAAACTCCTATCATATACCTTGAACACCCACTATCAAGAATCCAGTTTGGGTTGTTCACTCTCACTCCAGCCTACAAAACAAATCAAGGGTTAGATTTAGGAACCCAGACAAGCTTGGGTCCCTTCTTATGAGAGAATGGATGAATCAAGTCCTTCTTAGCCCAATAAGGTAAAGAAAATTTTTTATTTTTAGATTTAGCATTGCTCATTTTTATACAGTTTTCTTTCAAGTGACCTGTGTTACCACATAAGGTACAAAGCATATTGCAAGGCAGACCTACATATTTGCTTTTGGGATCATAGAGAGGCAGTGGCTTCCTATAACCTAGACCTTTCTTTCCTTGGACTTGGTTTTCAAGAATCCAATTTATTTTCTCTGAAGATTTGTTCCACTTGGTTAATATGGTGAGTTCATAGTCAGCCTTTTCTCCGAGAATTCTGTTCTTTTCAGTTTCCTAATAAAGAATCACATTCGTTCTTTTAAGCTTATTCTCGAAAAAAGTTTGAACCTCACTAATCACCTGCTTACCATTTGCATTTTTCATTTTATTTAGTTCAAGTTCTAGGATCTTAGAATTAGATACAAGAGTCTGTCCCTTTAGAGAAGCATTAATTTCTTCAAATTCATCATTTGCTTCTTCAAGCTTCTTGCATCTAGTTTTTAAGTTAAACAAGGCATCAGATATTTTATCTTTCTCAGGCTCTACCTTTTCATAGCCCTCAATTAAGCTGGCAGTTATTAGTATCATATTGTCAGGTGAGTATGTATGTCGTTTTTCTTTCAATTCGGAGAAACATACCTCAGCTGAATGAGCTGCTTCCTCTCCACCGGTTGCCATGAGAGCAGCTTCCTTCTTCTGACTATCTCCATTGTAGAACTCCTTCAGTTTCACCCAGATTTCCTTGGCAGATTTACAATCCATCACCTTAGCTAGTACATCAAAAGTCATTCCATTCTTGAGACACAACATATGGCGTTTGCATGATGCCAGTCCAAGTCTTGTGGGTCTAGTTCTTCTACCAGTTTTAGAACCAGGGAACAATTTGAAACTCTCTTCACAAGGACATGATGTCCTCGTTTTATGATCAACAAAATACTGTAGTCTATGGCTTGAAGAAATACTTTCATTTGCTTCCTTCATCTTTTATAATTCATTCCATCAAACAGGGGAGGTCTGAAAGGATTTCTTCCTTCTCTTATTTCAGGTGAACCAGCCCCATCTAGTCTTCACCTGTCAGTCCTGTAAACGCTAGAGGGGATTCATCCTCAGATTCCTTTTCTCCATCAGAATCACTATTAGTTGGTCCCCAGTTTGCATAAAAAGCTTATTTCCTCTTCCTTCTTTCTGCTCTGATGTTGGGTGGACGTCTGACTTTCCTTTTGTCCTTGTCGCTGTCCTTGGAAGAATCCTTCTCCTTCTTTTTTGTGGCTCTATTTTTCATCCACTCAACTTTCCACATTGGGCAATCCACAACAACATGATCCTTCTTGAAGCAATTAAAGCACCCTGTATAGTCTGGACTATCAACTATGTTCTTTCTCTCAGCATTATCTTTGGTGTTTCTCTTGAACCCCTTAAGGTTACCCAAGTTGAACTTCTGTCTGAGAGCACTGACAATAGCTGTTTCAACATATTGTAAGTAGTTTCTCAGTTGCCTCAAGTAAGAGGGTCTTGTCCTTCTTAGTCACTGATTTGTTCTTCGACTCCTCCATCATCTCATGAGTCTTCAAACGATCCACTAGTTCTTCTAACTTGATAGATTCAGTGGTTTTGATTCAATTATAGAAGTCATCTTTGGTTCCCAAGCGTCAGGAAGAACATTCAGCACTTTATCAACCATTTCAACTTCTAGGAGGTCCATCCCCAGAGATCTCATATCATTTGTGATGATGATTAGCCTTGTCACCATATCCTGTATTGACTCCTTTCCACCCATTGTAAACAGCTCAAATTTTCTTTTTAGCATTCTTCTTTTTGTTTTCTTGACTTCAGTGGTTCCTTGATGAGCAACTTCCAAGGCATCCTAGATTTCTTTAGTAGTCTTGTAAGACAAAACCCTGTTGAACTCTTCAGGACCTAGTCCACAGATTACAAGCATCTTGGTCTTGTGATTCTTTTCTATCATCTTGTAATCAGCATCATTGTACTCATATCTTTCCTTTAGTTCAGTACAAACAGCAGCTTCTTCAATAACAACTTTGGTCGGAGTCATATTTCCTTCAAAAACTATTCATAGTTGATAATCTTCTGCACAAATGTAATTCTCCATTCTATTCTTCCACAAACGTAGTATTGCCCATTGAATTGTGGAGGCCTCAGAACTGATTGTCCTTCAGTAGTTGTAGGTGGTGCACTTATGATTTGATCCCTCTCAAGGTGTTAACCTAAAATGAGAAGACCCACTCTGATACCACTTGTTACACTCTAAGCACCTCCTATAGACACTAGAAGGGGGGTTGAATAGTGTCCTCCGATTTTTGCTGAAGACCCTGACTCTTTACCGTAAGAACCATATTCTTAAGATGTTGCCTCCACGAAAAAATACAAACACAAAAATAAACAACAATCTAAATGACACAGTATTTTTACGTGCAAAACTACTTGCTCAAGGGAGAAAAAACCACAACCCACACTCTGGAATTTTGAAATAACTTCATTAACACAAAGAACAAGTTTTAGATTACAAACTCTGTAACCAAGGGGCTACACTCTAGACCCTAAACACTCAACAAAGCTAAACTCTAGATTTACAAAGTAATCACTCAAAGTTCACCTATTACAATGGCTTCTAACATAAGCAGATAGGTAATACAATCAACACATAAAAACTGTGACAACTACAATCAAGAACCTAAACTAATTCACCTCTTTTGCTCTTGGTTCTTCACTGGTTATCTTCAATAGTTATGTCACTTTAATAGTTATTGAATTCGCCTTGTGTTATCTCTCAACTCTCGTGGTGAATAACTGAGATCGGCTGCCTCAATTACTTGTTTTTATATGGACTTTGTAACCCTAGCAGTGTTTTACTAGGAAACCTCGTAAATATAGCAAGTCCAGATTTCTCTGTGATACTTTCCTTGTTCACCACTAACTCTTGTTAATACTTCAATGAGACAGCCCCGGCACAACTTCTTTTAGCTGACTAGGATGCGTATAAGTTTACGCGCCACTACTCCTTGTTCTGCATGGATTTGCATTCCACAAAATCTATTCGATCAGTCGTGACCTTATCACCAAGGACTAAGTTCTTCTTCAAATAACTAAGTCCTTCGTTTGTCATCCTTCAAAACATCCAGCTCAACACACATGAATGTAGGTTAAACATGCTCACACATAATCCTATTTTTGGTGATTTACTAACACTTTCCTCCTAATTAATTATTAAAATAGTCAAAAGGAAGGGTAAAAATCCAACAAAAATCACATGGTAAATAACACACTTATTTTACGCATTTTTGGTATTTTTCCAAAATTAGGTGATTATAAACATGAAATAAACACCACCAACTCATGTGAAAGAAAAGAACAACGATAGGTACTCCCTTAATTCCACTCAAGAACTCATAACGCGTAAGATACTAACACGACCCAGATTTCTGGCTAGGCTGTGCGGGCACCCGACATCCTCCCTTAGACCCGTCGGGTGAACCCTTATTACTGAGTGAATGAAATGGACACCAACTAGCTTGAGACAAATATCGAATAATCCAAAGGATGTGCTGATATATACAAATATAAAGAAAAGTTATTCAGAAAGAGGTACAGCTCCCTACCCATTATACTAGGTTTAGGGCAATCCAAACCAGACATCTAAGAATACAAGGAAAAATGTACATCTCCCAAAGGGAGCAAAATAAAAATGACATAGTAAAACCTTAACTGGTGGCCATCTTGAACAAAAGTCGGCTCACCCTGAATGCTGAGGTCGTCTTTGCTCCTAAATCACGTTGGCAAACTCAATCCTGGAGCAAACCTGCCGAAATAAAATAAATAGACAAGAAACAATCAGAGGGTGAGTCAAAAGGACTCCCTAAGTGGGGGCTGGCTAGCCACCTCAAAGAAGCATATATGGTAGCCAAGGAGAAGAAAAGCAGATAAACCAAATTGACCTTATTTCAACTATAAAAAGGTAGAGCCAGATAATATTTGGAAACATGTAAGAAACCATAAACTCATAAACAGCCAGGGACATAAGCCAGAAACATATGAACAACCATAAATATATGGCACATACACAAACATCGCGCTAAGTCACACAATACACAACAATCGGTGCAATGCAATGAAATGAATGCAGTATGATGCAATGGGGTCACATATGCCCAAATGTCTGATAACCCTCATCGGTGCAACACTCTCATCGCTACCATGAGATACGTAACTCAACATTAGCCAGCCCCGGCTCTGGACACTCATCGAGTCTGGCAGAATAATATACAATCCGAGCGGAATACTCCTGCTCCTAGGGCAGAATACTCCTGCTCTCATACAATGCTCTATCATGACGATATGATATGTAATTTCACGCAATTCAAACTATCATAAAATGAATTAGCCTGCCTTGCGTCCCTATAAGAATTCCCAACCTAGAACCATACTCTATCTCCCAATTTATACTCACAATCATACCCGAACTTTCATTCTAAATTATGTGTTAAGGTTACAATTCAATCAATAGGTATTCCTAACTATAATGGAGCTTTTGTCCTCAATATAATATCAACACATCGTAGCTTAACAACTCTAACTTCATATGTCAAACAAAATAATTCTATTCTTCGATCAACACTGAGCCTAATATAAAACACCTATCGTAAGGCTATATATCTCAAACGATAGATAATTTATTCAATCATTATCAATAAATCAATCTAAACCTTTACATTATATTCATAACCTTAGGTTAAGAGCTCCTCAATAACTACTCATAGCGACATAACTCTCCCATCCTTAACCGATAATAAATATAGTACATCCTAACACACATACTATGCAAACAGAATGCGTCATGCTCACAGCCGGAGTATCATACTCTCAAGTAGACAGTAATCACTTAACAACATAATAAAAAGTTATTCACCAAATTCTGGTGTAGTAAGTACGCCTCTTCGGCAGCTACACACATGAAAAATACGTGTGTAGATCATTCATAAAGTCCGAAGGCCCTCAAAGAAAGGATGAAACCACTTACCTTTCAATATCAGGTCAAATCGACTATTGAACGAGCTCTTTTCCTTTCCAATGCCTCTTGGAATCACCTTCCTCTAAGCCAAAGAAGATAAATTGCATATATGAGCGCGCGCGAATTAATTAAATACTTAGCTATTAACGGGAGATGGACAAAAATTATAAAAATGCCCCTGGGCCGGGCCTAACCGAACGCCCATAAATATTATATTCCTGGACTCCTCATAATCTCACGAGTCCAAATATACTATTAGATTACATTTCCGAGTCTAATTTGACAACTTTTCCTAATTTCATAAGTTTAGGGTTCTAACCTCAAATAGAATTCACACGTTATAGACTAAAAATTCATGTTCATATTACCAACAAGATAACTCCATTCTTGACTCAATACCGAGCCTAATATAATACATCGATCATAAGGTTGCATATCACAAAACAATAAATTATTATTCAATCGACAACCATAGTCCAATTAAACCTTTGCATTCTATTCATAATCTTAAGCCTATAGCTCTTCAATTAGCATTCATAATGAACATAACCCTGTTATCCTTAACTCGACAATAAATACATTACATCATAACACACATACCAGGCAACAAGAACATGTCACGCTTACAGCCGGAGTATCAAACTTCTAAGCACATCGTAAGCACACAACAACACTTAACAACATAGTAAACAAGTATTCACGAAGCTCTGGCGTAATAAGTACGCTTCTTCGGCAGCTACACACATGAACAACACGTGTGTAGAACATCCAAAAAGGCCGAAGGTCATCAAACAAAGGATGAAACCATTTACATTTTAGTCTAGGGTCGAATCGACTATGAATAGGCTCTTTCCTTCCCGACGTCTCTTGGAATGACTTTCCTCTAAACAATTGGGATGAATTGGTCTCCTAAATTTGGCTTAGAACCAATTGGAAACACTTGGAATTGGATAAGGAGAAAATCAGCTGACATGGTCCTTTTATACACAAAAATTAGTGCGTTCGCGCAACCCCGGGCGCCCACGCGCTACTCCTTCTTTGCGATTGCTCTCCTAGGAGCGCGGTTGTCCTTCGGGACAGCAAAAAGAGCTCACATAGCCCCATGTGCACAATCGCGTAGGACTGTCTAGAGAGTGCAGAATGATGCACTAGTACCTGCTATTGCGGTGATTTGGGTGCGAATATGACCCTACAAGACTCAGAATAACCTTTAATTTTGTACAGAAGTCATACAACACTTGTGTGACATGATCGCAAAGACAGATCCTAAATTGGATCTCCGCAACTCAAGATGTGGATCCTACAGAAAGAGGTCGATTTCTTGAGTTTTGAAGCTTTCGTGAAAACTATCCAAGCGGCCTCCGATTTCACTTCCAAAAGTTCCCACAGGGTCAAAAATGACCATACAAACCTAACGCAACCTTCAAATTTCAAACTGAAGCTCATTTACTCAAATCGAGCTCAGAAACCTCTTTTAGCCTTTACCCACAACCGACACGGAAACCTTCTCAGAAAATCTACCAAACGAGGTCCAAATCAGCTCAAATTTTGCAAACAGGTCCTAATGGACCATATGGATTTGGTAAGACTGTTGGCATGCCAATCATAGTTTTAAATCCTGAAATAACTGATCGAGTTTGTTTCAGGCAAGTTTTAAGGCAGTTTTGAAAGTTGCAGAATCTAGCAAATTGGAGAACCAAGGTCCTGATCATGATTGTTATTTTTGTTCCGTGTGTTTGTCTAGCTTGATGTACTTAGGCTATCGAGTTGTAACCAAATTTGTTTAATCAATGAAGTAATATAGTTGGTATCTACTAAAGAGAACTTATATGCTTAGATTAGATTATGGTATGGGTTCTACAATCTTGTATAAGATAGTAGTGGGTTGTGATTTTGACTAGTCACATAAGGTATAACCTTATTTGCTTGTTTTTCGGAAGAGTAGGAAAGCACACAGAGGTCGTTTCTAATGTATTATTCTCTGATGAAGAAGTTTTCCACATAAAAATACTATGTTCTATATATTCTGCAATTTGTCTTTTCAATATTTTTTCTTGAACGAGCATCGAGAATCTAGTTCTTTGTGTTGATATTCAACCAGCCTTTAGTGTCATAGGTGGGCATTTCATATAACAAGTGGTATTAGCGCATGCCATCTCTTGTTAGGCTAACACCTTGAGAAGATTTGACAAGATGCTTACACCACCTGAGATCGTAGAAGGTCAATCTTTTTCTTGTCAATCATTATTCAATGGTCAATACTATAGTTGCAGAAAACTAGAATGGAAGATTTTTTGATGGCTGAAGATTATGAACTATGGGAGTGTACAAGAAGTGGACTGATGATTCCACAAAATAATGATGCATAACAAAATGATGTTCTAAAGGAAAGATATGAATGTGTTGTTACTAACTACATGATGATTGAGAAGAATGCCAAAGCTAAGAAAATCATCATATATGATTTGGTCCGGATGAATATAATTGAATCTTTGCATGCAAAACTACTAAGAAAATCTAGGATGCGCTTCAAAATATCACGAAGGAACTATTCAAGTCAAAATAATCAGAGTTGATTCATGATAAGATGATGAAGTTCACCATATTTCAAAGTAAGTTGAAATCACTGGAATTTTTTTCCTACCGATGACTTAGTATGAAAAATACTTCATATTCTAACATAGCCCTTGGAAAGTTAGGTAACATCCATTCAGGAAAATGAAGGACCTTGATAAGTTGTCTTTGCGTGAGCTTATATGAAATCTCAAAACTTATGAACTTATGAAACAATCCATTTTAGAGATAGAAAAGAACCCGGTTAAGATCACTTTAGATGATGTACCAAGAAGTGATGAAAATGAGATAACCTTCATCACTAAGAATATCCACAACGATCTCAAGAGCTTCTTGAATAACTTTAGAAAAAATGGAAGGACGAAGCCTATTGAGAAACCCCAAATGGTTGCTAATAATGTGGTAAAATAGATAACTTTTCTAAAGATTGTTCTGAAAGGGACAAATAGCAGAAAAAAAGGGGTTAGAAAAAAGCTCGAGGAGGTAGTTGGCTTCGGAGTAAAATGGAACCATCTTGGGAAGCTACAAGCAGGCTTACATGGCTATTGGGAAAAACTGATTATGAGAATGCTGAAGGGATAAAGGTGAAGAGGTTGACATTACTCTTATGGATATGAGTGATGGAGAAGCTAAGACAACACCCTGAGATAAGTTTCTATGAAATAAAGAAATATGCTCTCTCTTTTCCTTAAAAAAATTGGTTACTCTATCTCTAACCTCAATTAATATGTATGAAGGTATAAGTGCTGACTTAGAAAAATATTGGTCTAATTTCATAAGCTGAAAAAAAAATTTAAAAGTAAAAATGTTGACCTAGAACTAGATTTTAGAAAACTGAAAACAATATTGCAACATGTAAACTTGAAAATCTTCAATTAACAGAGGCACATCTCAAGCAAGACATGAGTGAAGTTCAAAAATCCTATAAAGCAGAACTGAAAGTCATCAAAGCAAGTTTGCATTGTGAAATTTAAAGAAACAAACTGCTTCAAGAAAATGTGGATTTGATTAAAATTGAATTCACCAAGACCGCTTAGTGGACCTGGTCCTCTGAAGCTCATAATTGGATGCATGAACATCATAATAGAAAAATTAAGGTATTGGTTACCAGAAAAAAAAAATATTACCTCCTTGGGATCAAATGAGCAAATAAGTTAGATTGACTAAGAATAGTGATTCTTACCTATAACAGAGTTTCTAACCTCAAATAGAATTCACACGTTATAGACTAAAAATTCAAGTTCATATTACCAACAAGATAACTCCATTCTTGACTCAATACCGAGCCTAATATAATACATCGATAATAAGGTTGCATATCACAAAACAATAAATTATTATTCAATCGGCAACCATAGTCCAATTAAACCTTTGCATTCTATTCATAATCTTAAGCCTATAGCTCTTCAATTAGCATTCATAATGAACATAACCATGTTATCCTTAACTCGACAATAAATACATTACATCATAACACACATACCAGGCAACAAGAACATGTCACGCTTACAGCCGGAGTATCAAACTCCTAAGTGCATAACACACAACAGTACTTAACAACATAGTAAACAAGTATTCAAAAAGCTCTGGCATAATAACTACTCTTCTTCAGTAGCTACACACGTGAACAATACATGCGTAGAACATCTATAAAGGCCGAAGGTCATCAAAGAAAGGATAAAACTATTTACCTTTTAATCTCGGGTTGAATCGACTATTAAATAGGCTCCTTTCCTTCCTGACGCCTCTTAGAATCACTTTCCTCTAAACAATTGGGATGAATTGGTATCCTAAATTTTGCTTAGAACCACTTGAAAACACTAAGAATTGGATAACGAGAAAAATCAGCCGACATGGTTTTTTTTATACCCAGCAATTAGCGCGTTCGCACAACCCCAGGTGCCTGCGCGCCACTGCTTCTTCGCAATTGTGCTCCCAGAAGTGCACGTTTTGGGTAGAAAAACCCAGTGCTCACACGCCCCCATGCGCGCGATCTCGCGACACTGTCCAGAAGGTGCAGAATTCTGTACCAACACCTGCTGATGCTACGATTTGAGTACGAATATGATCCTGCATGGCTCAGAATAACCTCATGTTTTGTGCACAAGTCATACAACACTTAATGTGACATGCTCGTGAAGACGGATCCCAACTTGGATCTCCAGAACTCAATATGTGGGTCCTACAGAAAGAGGTCAATTTCTTGACTTTTGGAGCTTTAGTGAAAACTATCCGAACGACTTCGGATTTCACTTCAGAAAGGCCCTACAGGTTACAAATGACTATACAAACCTAATGGAACCCTTGAATTTTGAATCGGAACTCATTTACTCAAATCGAGCTCAGAAATAGGGGTGTTCATGGGGCGGTATGGTTCGAGTTTGAGATTATCGGTAACGGTATATCGGTTAACGGTATATAATTTTGTAAAACCAATATTGTACCAATAAGCTATCGGAAACCTCTTTTAGGCTTTACCGACAACCGAAATGGAAACCTTCTTTGCAAACTTACCAAATGAGGTCCGAATTAGCTCAAATTTTGAAACATGACAGAGATTTTAAAATTATCGGCACATCAATCATATTCCTAACTCCAGAAATGATTGACTGAGATCGTTTCAGATCCCAAGAACTGTAATTGCCTCTTTTTTCCTAAAATGATTGGTCCCACTATAACGTCTTAATTGAGGAAATATTACGATGTTTTTAACATCAAATATAGAATTCTAAAGTAACTATCAGAGCATGCCGTAAGACATGTAATTGTCCATTGGACCTTCAATTTATCAAAACCCTTACAAAGTCGTAAACATATTCCTAAAGTATCTATATAGTTATAGCTGAAAGAATAACAAGCCTAGATGCAATAGCTCTAACACGTTATTGGATTCCAAATAGACCTCGGGGTCTACCTTTCTCAAATCCAAAATACCTCTCATGAAAGGAATATTGGGTGGATACAATCTCCCTCCAAAACATAGTATTTTGCTCGATTAATCAAAAAAACTAATGTTCATTATGTGCCATCTGGATCCACTTCACAATAACGCGGACCTTCTCTAAGTTCCATTAAACTAACCCATTAGGGAACAACACTAATAACAGCTTAAAGCTCAGATTACGCTATATGAGTGCATATTGATAACTAAAGTCACGTCTAAACACTACAAGCAATAGATAACCATCTTAATGACCTCCAAGGTAAAACCCACATGGTCTCAACAATTCCTATAGAATCTGTATGATTCTCCTGAATCAGCTATCGATCTTATTGAAAAACGCTGAACAACATTTAACTCAGTATACTATGAACTCGAATATTACTATCACACCTGAATCAAAAGATGAATTATTAACCTGAGATGATAGAGACAAGTGCAACATGCAACCAGATGATTCGGCTAATGAAAATTTTGAGCCAAAATCCCGCTACTATGCTGGTACTCAAAATCAATAATAAGCTTGCAAATTTGATAAATCCGCCATGAATTCCCCACACCAAATGTTTCTCTCATTGGCATGAGCTATAAGCCAATAAATACGTAATGCTATATCCTAAATTCCACACAGAAATAATTAAAACCATGGAAAATCAATTTGACGATCTCTAAAACTTGTGCCAAGCCAACTAACTAAGCAACGTTAAAAAAATGCATGTCGGGTCTTTCTCACTTCCTTTTGAAAAGGGCATCTTAGATCAAGTTTAAATGCCACTATAAATATCAAAAAAAATATCAAATACTATGAATTTGGGCCTGCCAATCTTCACACTTTCCAAGTTCCAAGCATATATGAACATATAACTATTAATGAACTCGAGGAACATAACTCATACTAAATTCTAACAGTAGTCACTCCCCCACTTTAGGACCCACTGTCGAGATCAAATGAGAATCATCATCAAGATTTTACTTAAGCCAAACTTTTATGTATAATAGAGTCAGAACACATGCAGAACACAGAGTGGTGTTGAACCATCGTTTCTCGGTACAAAGCTCACATGGATTACAATGCCCAGGTGCCTCTATTTCTTTTGAAAAATATTATTGATGCTGAAAATAAGTTACAGAAAAAATCATCCTTGCTTGACTCAACACATATCATACCACCTATCAATAACTCAACAATCATCTAAAAAGGTAGCCACCATGACCTACAAAACCTTCTTCAAGCAAATTTTCAGATTGCTACACCTGCATCACTTGATCTATTGGATCTATACACAAAAGAGAAGATAGAAAGAATCTAAAGTCTTACAAAATCCTTTACTAAGCTTAATTTTCCCACACTAGGGTACTTTGCAAGAACAAAAAAGCATCCTAAAATAGCATTACCCTAAAATCCACTATTCAAATCAAAGAAAATACTCCACAGGACCTTTAAACATACATCCAATACTTCAACCAAAATTGAATAAAATATGGAATTAATACCAGAAATCCCAATTAAGGCATGATATGCCAACCATACTTTACTCATCATTCACCTAGTTCTCATAAAAGTTATAATTCTATACGAAGCACCTATCAAGAACTCCACTCTAACTCGTTAAGAATAGAAAATCAAATTGCTTAAAATTTGAAACCTAATAACACATGATACAGTGTCTACACATCAATACTAACACTAACCAAAATTCCAACCGTAACAAGAAGAATTAATCGAACAAAAGCCTCAAATTTCTGCATCGACTTCCACATTTACACCACTCTCTCAATAAGATACAAGGATACATAACGATCAGCCGAATCCATTCAAAAGGAATATAAACATCATATCCATACAAATCTAATTTACCTTAATAAATTACTACGTGCTGCCCACTTAGAGTCAAAACTAAAATAATTCATGCAAGAACGCTTAACTTTGTCCTTTTACAACCATGGTCTCGTACCATCATACTAAGCTCCTGAAACTAAAACTATATCTAGCACAACACATAAAAAGACACACGCACGAGGATAAAACACTATAGCTCTCAATAGTTGCAGCATGATACTTAAATTTAAAAATCCTCATGAACTCCTATTTAATACTTAGAATGGTAGAACATTCTCCTTAGGCCTTGAACATACACCTGCCCATGTTAATATTAGAAAATCCTACTTATCTAACTTTCCTCTTTTTAAGCTGAACCACGAATAACTATATCAACACTTAACATGAGGCTTACTGACTTTCCTTTTTTGATTTCAATGTTCTAAGAGCCTTACTTGTGCCATTGATAACTTACGAGAGCCCACTTACATAACACCATCAAGAGATATTTTCATTATGCCATTACCCCGAAGAGTAATGGTTAAATATTGGAAACCCCTGTTAGCTTGGATAAGCTTGGAGTTTTGACTGATGACTGAGGAACGGATTTAAAAGACCTGTTCCTTTGAATCACTGCAGCAGAATAGATAATTCATGCAAAATCGTTTAAGTTGAGATATTATTAATTATCCTAATACTAATATTTATCTTGATAATTATGCAGGTCTAAACGGATATGAAAAGGATTGCATAAACAAAGGATAAAGGATAGAAGATCCGGATTCTAAAGAGTAGAATCCAATTAGGACTCAAACTCAAGGGAGCTTTGGAGTTCTAATTGCTCAAGACTTCTTGGCTGCTGGAGCTATAAAACGTGGAGCATATCAGCCATAGAAATGTGCACAAATACAGAGAGCATCGAGCAAAAGCTTAAAAGAGTCATTAGCTTATTTGTGTAATCAGTTAGCTACAGTAGAACTAAGATAGAACCTGTTCCTTAGATTGAATCTTGTAAAAGTTCAAGTCTTAGTTCAATTGTAGTAAGCAAAAATCGAGTTGTAAACTTTCTGGTTCAAGTCGTGGACTTGACACAACTTCACTGATCGTGAGAAAGATCACTAAAGGATTAGAGTTAGTCCTAGGTTAGTAAGAGTGAGTCTTGTAACTAAGTGGGTCTTTTTACATAGTGAAGTTGAAATCCTACTTGAGAAGTAGGTCGTGGTTTTTTAATCCCGAGTCAAGGGGTTTTTCCACGCTAATATATGGTGTTCAATTACTTACAGTTTTAATTCCGCATATCGTATAGTAAAGGAACACATTTTAAGGAACTGGTCATTAAAATAGTAAAGTGGTGTAATCGTGTGAAATAACAATTGGTATCAGAGCGGGTTATCCTTGAAAAGGCTAACACCTAGGATTAGATGAGTACATCACGAGAGAACATTGAGGGTCAGTCAATGGTTAGAGCTCCTTATTTCAATGGGAAATACTATTCATGGTGGAAAGAGAGGATGCGTGATCACCTCCAAGCAGAGGACTTTGAATTGTGGGATATAGTAACTGAAGGTCCCATGATCCCAATGAAGAAGCATGCTGAGGGAAACAATGTTCCCAAAACCAAGAAGGAATGCAATGCTGAAGACATAAAGCAATGGGAAAAGAATGCAAAAGCTAGGAAGTGGCTTGTTGGTAGACTTAATCCTGACGAATGCACTAGAATCAGAGGATATGCCACTGCAAAGGAGATTTGGGATGCTCTACAAGTTGCACACGAAGGAACAAGTCAGGTAAAAAGGTCCAGAGGTACACTTCTTTATGCTGAATATGAAAGTTTTAAAATGAAAAAAGAGTCAATCTCTGAAATGCCATTGCTTCTGAACTGATCTCTTTGGGAAGGGTTTTAACTATGGAAGATAGAGTAGAAAAGATTCTAACTAGGGTTCTTCCAGATTCTTGGGAGATCAAAGCTTGTGCTATCATAGAAAGCAAAGATTTAACCACTCTATCCTTAGATGAACTGATAGGCAATTTAAAGACTTATGAACTAAGGAAAAAGGTTAAAAAGATAGGAGTTCCAGTTAAAACTGAGCCTAACCTAGCCTTGACTGCTGCTGATAAGATCATTGATGATAAGGACCTGGTCCTTATTGCTAAAAGTGTTCAGAAATATTTGATTAAGAAAAAGGATATTTAGTGGACAGGGTAGGTCTACTAACATGAAACAGGCTGGAGAATGCCACAAATGTGGAAGCTCGGAGCACTACATCAACAAATGTCCAATTATGGAAGGAGAATGGAGGAAGAGATTCATTGAGGAAAGGAAAAAGGCTAGGGAACAGGTCCATATGAAAAGTGGAAATCCCAAAGCAATGGTTGCAGGATGGCAAGACAGTGAAGACGAAATAACTGATGATGATCTGGATGAGGATCTTGCTCTAATGGCTCTTGGAGATTCAGAAAATGAGGAAGATGCAGAGGTATTTGTCTCTAAAATCACAGATGATGTAAAAAGCATGTCTAGAGAAAAATTGGTTAAAGTATTCCATATTGTGCTAAATGAATTAAATCTCTAAGGGATAGCAATCATCAACTGCATGATAAAATTGATTGTTTAGAAGCAGAATGCAAAGAGGAAATAGTTAAAAATGATTTTTTGGAAAGCAAGATTAGCATGCTTGAGGAACAGGTCCTCACACTTGAATCAACTGCTCGGGAATTAGAAAATGTTAAAACAGTTGAAAAAGGTAAAGGTATTGCTAATTCTCATCAGATCATTGTTGAAGAGAAACTGAAATTCACAGTTGATGAACTGTGTAAAAAAGATGAGAAGATAAGATCTTTAGAAGAAGACTTGGTTAAAACAAAAATGGAACTAAGAAAAACTGTACAATAGAACAAGTCTTCTGAAGCACTAGAATGGTTACAGGAAAATCATAGTAGTAACAGGAAAGGTTCATGAAAACACAGAGTTCATCCAAATGGGATCCAAAGAGTAAGTACTTATCACTTCCTGAAAACTGGCTATGCACTCACTGTGGGAACACTGGTCACCGGAAAGAAAAATGTCAATCTTTAAAAAGGGCTGCCCAGAGGAACAGGTCCTATATACCTGTTCAAAATTCTATGAAACATTTGAATAGGTCCTATAAACCTGTTCAACATTCTGTAAAAGGGGAAACTGTTCACACAAAGAAACCATTACCATTCTGGGCTAGGAGAGATCTGATTCATCCTTTTTCTAAAGGAAGGAACCCAAACTAGTTTGGGTTCTTAAAATTAACCCCTAGTTTTCTTTTGCAGGCTAGAGTGAAGGAGATAAACCACAAATGGTACATGGACAGTGGTTGCTCAAGGCATATGACAGGGCATAAGGAACTGTTCCTTTTCACTCTCAGCCTTCCAAGGAGGAAGTGTTTCCTTCGGTAATGGTAAGAAAGGGGAAATCATTGGAATTGGAAAGGTAGGTAGGTCTGATTCACACTGTATAGATAATGTGTTTCTAGTAGATGGGATGAAGCATTGCTTATTGAGCATATCTCAATTGTGTGACAAAGGTAATAATGTTAATTTCTCATCTACTGGATGCACTGTGACTAACCAAACTTCTGGAGAGATTATTTTGCAGGGAAATAGGCATGGAAACATCTACAAAGTAGACGTGCTGACACTATCTGATGGAAGCTTGAGTTGCTTAAGTGTGGTGCAAAATGATCCCCTCTTATGGCACAAAAGACTAGGACATGCTAGTCTTTCACAATTGAACAAACTTGTGTCCAAGGACTTGGTGATAGGTCTTCCTAACATCAAATTTAATGATGAAAAAGTATGTGAAGCATGTGCCAGGGGGAAGCAGGTAAAATGCTCCTTCAAACCGAAGAAACATGTAAGTATCACTAAACCTTTGGAACTGGTCCATATGGATTTATGTGGTCCAATGAGAACAACGAGTCGTGGAGGTAAGAAGTATGTTATGGTATTGGTAGATGATTACTCCAGATTTACATGGACTATATTTATTGCATCTAAAGAGGAAGCATTTAATGCATTTTCAATTTTTGCTAAGAAAGCTCAAAGAACTCTAGATAATCATATTGTTGCCATTAGGTCAGATCATGGAACTGAATTTGAAAATCATATGTTTTTCAATTTCTGTAATGAAAATGGCATTAATCATAATTTTTCTTCACCTAGAACTCCATAACAAAATGGTGTAGTGGAAAGAAAAAATAGGACTCTAGAAGAAATGGCAAGGACTATGTTAATATCTGGAAATCTTCCACAGAACTTTTGGGATGAGGCTATTAATACTGCATGCTACATAATAAATAGATGTATGACAAGGCCTTTAATAGAAAAGACCCCATATGAATTGCTTAAAGGAAGAAAACCAAATATTTCTCATCTTAGGGCTTTTGGTTGCAAATATTTTATACATAACAATGGGAAAGATGCCTTAGGAAAATTTGATCCTAAAAGTGATGAAGGAATATTTGTTGGTTATTCTTTAAATAGTAAATCTTATAGAGTGTTTAACAAGAAAACATTGAAAATTGAAGAAAGCATGCATGTTAAATTTGATGAAACTGACAGTCTCACTCAAGAACAGGTACAGGAGGATGAAGAAATTGGAATGCTGAAAGAGTTTGAACTTAATCCACAAATGCAGATTCTGGATATGAGAAGTGAACTGCAAGGAACTGTTCCTCAGGACAGAACTGAAAAGAGTGGCACAGAAACAGGGGGAACACATGTTGGTTCCACATCACAAACTGGTAGTGTTACTCTACCAGGAACTATTCCCCAGTAGAGAACTTCTGACAATGGATTGACACCCAAGCCTTACAAGTATCAAGGGTCACATCCTGTGGATCAAATAATCTCATATAAGACTGCGGGGGTTCAAACTAGATCAGCAGTCAAGAATCACAATCTGTGTGCCTTTAGTGCTTTCTTATCTCTTGTTGAACCTAAAAATGTGAAAGAAGCATTGAAGGATGCAGATTGGATTAATGCTATGCAGGAGGAATTAAATCAATTCCAAAGGAGTCAAGTTTGGCATCTGGAACCCAAGCCAAAGAACATGTCCATAATTGGAATAAAATGGGTGTTCAGAAACAAACTTGATGAGGATGGCATGGTAACAAGAAATAAGGCCAGGCTAGTCGTTCAGGGATATAGTCAAGAGGAGGGCATAGACTATGATGAGACTTTTGCTCTAGTTGCAAGACTGGAAGCAATAAGACTTCTTATAGCCTTTGCTACATACATGGAATTTACTCTACATCAAATGGATGTTAAGAGTGCATTTCTGAATGGTTACTTGAAAGAAGAAGTGTATGTCAAGCAACCTCCAGGTTTTGAAAGTGAACAATTCCCTGAACATGTGTACAAGTTGGACAAGGCCTTGTACGGGCTCAAGCATGCACCAAGAGCATTGTATGAAAGAGTATCAAAATTTCTACTCCAGCATGGATACAAGAGAGGTAAAATTGATAGTACATTGTTTTTAAAAGAAAAAGGTAAACATCTCTTAATTGTTCAAATTTATGTAGATGATATAATCTTTGGTGCTACTTGTGAAAATTTAAGTAAGGAATTTGCAAACTTGATGGGGAGTGAGTTTGAGATGAGCATGATGGGTGAACTCAATTTCTTTTTGGGTTTACAAATTAAGCAAACCTCAAATGGAACTATGATCCATCAACAAAAGTATATTAAGGAATTACTTAAAAGATTTGATATGGATAATGCTAAGGAAATTGACACATCTATTGCTACTGCCACAAAACTGGATCTTGATGAACATGGAATATCAGTTGATCAAAAATTGTATAGGGGTATGATAGGTTCTCTACTTTATCTAACTTTGTTTAGTGTTGGTTTGTGTGCTAGGTTTCAATCAGATCCTAAGGAATCTCATTTGAAAGCTGTTAAAAGAATATTGAGGTATCTGAAAGGAACAGGTCCCTTGGGACTTTGGTATCGGTAGTTTTAATCTTGTTGGATATACTGATGCTGACTATGCAGGTTTCCTTGTTTATAGAAAAAGTACCTCAGGTATGGCACATTTTCTTGGTGAGTGTTTAGTTTCTTGGGGAACTAAGAAACAAAATTCAGTGGCACTTTCCACTGCTGAGGCTAAATATGTGGCAGCTGCTTCATGTTGTTCACAGTTGTTATGGATCAAACAATAATTATAGGATTTTGGTGTTGATGTAGGAACTGTTCCTATCTATTGTGATAACATTAGTGCTATTAATATGACAAAGAATCCAGTGCATCACAAAAGGACTAAACACATTGACATAAGACATCATTTCCTAAGAGACAATTATGAAAAAGGTTTGATCACCATAGCATTTTGTCCCACTGAAAAGTAAATTGCTGACATTATCACAAAAGCTCTAGGTAGAGATGATTTTGAAAGAAATAGATTGGAATTAGGTATGATTAAATTCACATAAAATCATCAATGCTTTACTTCATAATTGGCTAGAAAATTGCACTTAAAATAAATTTTATTCAAGTCATTATGAAAGATTCAGTCCAGCTTAATACTTAAATGTATACTCTTATGCCATATTTCTTCTTTAGAGTTGCTAAAATTGAATGATGTTACCCTTATGCTCTTAGAATTTCAAATGATCAAAATGTTGCAAATTGGAAGGACACTGAATTTTCGTGTTAAAATCAGGTATGTACGCGTTATTATTCAGTTAATTTAGAAGTATAAAGGCTATAGGTAACTTGTGATTAGGATAAATCCCACTAAGTTTCCTAACCATATCCAAATTGCATAAGAGTCCCATCGGAGGAACAGTTCCCACTCTGAAAAGGTAACCTGGCAGCCCAACGGCTCTATTTCTCCGGGAGACTCCCAAGAGTCCATAACCGTTGCATGTTGTGCTGAGGTAAGTGTGATCAATTTCTACTCTAATTCTACTACCTAATTCACACTATAAATACACTCCTTCTCCCCCATTATTCTTTTACCTTGTTCATCAATTAAATTCTCAAAATTTCAGAAAGAATAGGCAATTATCTTTTAATTCGAATTGCAAGAATGTCTCTTTCTTCTGATAATTCTTCAACTGCACCCATTGCTGAACAACCACAAAATCTCAATCCTTCCTCACCCATGGATACCACTGACTTAAACCCTGAAATTACTGAAACAATCCCAGAAATACCTGAACTTGAAATTCAGGGGGAAGGACCAGTTCCCACGGCTGAATCAATTGCTGAGCAGGTTGAGGATTTATCACGTGCTATGGTCTTGTATCAGTATCAAGTAAACTTCACCTATCCTTTGAATGTTGTGATAGATGAGGAAGAAAAGGGATAGGGGTCTGAGGCTGTTCTTGAGGGGGAAACAAATAAGAGGTTGGAAGCACCCATGCATGGGTCATCGGGGTCTCCAGAGGCTGCTTTTAGAGCACCCATGGAGGATGTTATAGATGTTGATGAAGCTATAAGTGATAGTGATAGGCCCTTGGTGGATTTGATCAACATTAGGAGTCTGAGTAGAAAATTAGCTAGAAAGGGACCCATTGATGACCAAGTGACTGCTGAAATTGCTGCTAAGTTGAAGAAAATAGGTGACAGTTATAAGCCTGGAAATAAGAAGAAAGTTGAAAGGACCTGTTCCTTCTGCCTCAACCCCTGCTTCTGGGGTTAGGAGGACATGAAGTGCTGCTAAAGCTGCTGATGAAAAATTAGTTGCTGCTTTAGAAAAGAGCAGAAAAGGGAAAGGAAAACAGGTTATTGAAGAGGAAGAAGTGGAGGATGTTGAATTTGATGATTTTGGTGAAGATGATGAGATGGCAGATGCTGAGGAGGTTGTGCCTCAGTCAAAGAAAAGAAAAGTTGCTTAGAGAAGGGTAACCAGAAGTTCTGTTAAAGCTGCTGAAAAGTCTGCTAAGAGGACCAGGTCCTCCAAAAGAGTTGTTCTGTCTAAAAGTTCTGCTAGTGACAGTGATGAGTCCTTTGCTGGAGATGAGAGTGATAGTGAAGCTGAAGATGATGAGTCTGTACACTGTGTTCATGATGACATGCTGACCAGGAAGGTGTTGAAAGGTCGAGTACTGTCTGATGTGCAAGAAGAAGGGATGCTATGGTTGCTGCAAAAACTGCATGCTCAGGGCTGGAGGGACATGGTCCTTAAGATCTTTGGCAGGTGCGCAAAGGGGATGGTGCAAGAGTTCTACAAGAACTACTCCATCAAAGAAGACAGGATTACTACCTCTGTTAATGAAAATGTGATTATGTTTGATACAAGGGAATTTGGTGAGCTGTTGGGGATTCCTTTTACTAGGTATGACAGCTATGTCAAGAAGGTTTGGCTTGACCTGACAAACTTGCCAACTGATCTGGAGATCACTAGGAAGTTTGCTGAGAATGAAGGGGAAGAGAAACCCAGGGCTGTGCAGAAGAGTGAGATGCACCCACAGCACCAAGTGTTATTCGAGTTTGTAAACAAAATTGTGATGCCAAGGCAGGAGAAAAGAGGAGTTGCCAGTTTCATGGACCTGGTCCTTATGGAACTGTTAGACACTGAAAATCAGATCAATTGGCCCAGCTTTATGATCCACCTGATAAAAAGGGTGATTGCTGGGAAGAGAAAGCATTTCTTGCCGTTTGGCTTTATTTTAACTAATGTGTTTGCAAAACTGAAGATTCCCTTGGAAGGGGTAGTGAAGGCTACAAAGAAAGAAAAATTTGGCTGTGCTACATTGATAAGCTGTGATTTGCCAGTTCAGGCTGATCCTCCACAGGCTGGTATTGGGAGGCAGCCATTGAACAACAAAGTGAGGGCACTTAGGCAACAGGTTGCTATTCAGGCTGCTGAGATAGCAAGGTTGGAAGAGGAGAAGAATTACTGGAAGGCAGAGGCCTCAAAGGCAAAGGAGACCAATGAGGGAATGCTCAAGCAGATGTTTGAGTTGTTTAACAAGTCTCAGGGACCTGGTTCTTCCACATCCTGACCACCTTAGCCTTTAGCCATCTTTTTTCTAGTGGGATCTAGCCTAGCCTAGTGCCTTAGCCTTTTTCTTCTTTAGTCCTTGGATAATTCTGTAGTACTTGCTTGTATCCCCTGATTTCATCTTTTGATTTAATGAATTGTCTTTGATGGCTAATATCATTGTCTTGCAGTTGCTCTAATATGATTTATGTTTGCATTTTGAGTTGCCTCAATGGCCATGTGCTGATTAGTTCTAACACTTGAGTTATATTTTTTATGCAACCTTTTCAATGATGCCAAAAGGGGTAAGAGTAAGTCTTGATTTTGCATGAAGTTATACCTAATTGAAAATTTGTTCCTTAATGATAAATTAATTAATTCTCCACTGATTGATTGTCTTTTTTAGCTTAAGTTGTAATTCAGGACATTAAGGATATGCAGCTATGCTTATGAATTTGTCATCATCAAAAAGGGGGAAATTGTTAGCTTGGATAAGCTTGGAGTTTTGACTGATGACTGAGGAACGGATTCAAAGGACCTGTTCCTTTGAATCACTGCAGCAGAATAGATAATTCATGCAAAATCATTTAAGTTGAGATATTATTAATTATTCTAATACTAATGTTTATCTTGATAATTATGCAGGTCTAAACGGATACGAAAAGGATTGCATAAACAAAGGATAAAGGATAGAAGATCCGGATTCTAAAGAGTAGAATCCAATTAGGACTCAAACTCAAGGGAGCTTTGGAGTTCTAATTGCTCAAGACTTCTTGGCTGCTGGAGCTATAAAACGTGGAGCATATCAGCCATAGAAATGTGCACAAATACAGAGAGCATCGAGCAAAAGCTTAAAAGAGTCATTAGCTTATTTGTGTAATCAGTTAGCTACAGTAGAACTAAGATAGAACATGTTCCTTAGATTGAATCTTGTAAAAGTTCAAGTCTTAGTTCAATTGTAGTAAGCAAAAATCGAGTTGTTAACTTTCTGGTTCATGTCGTGGACTTGACACAACTTCACTGATCGTGAGAAAGATCACTAAAGGATTAGAGTTAGTCCTAGGTTAGTAAGAGTGAGTCTTGTAACTAAGTGGGTCTTTTTACATAGTGAAGTTGAAATCCTACTTGAGAAGTAGGTCGTGGTTTTTTGATCCCGAGTCAAGGGGTTTTTCCACGCTAATGTCTGGTGTTCAATTAATTACAGTTTTAATTCCGCATATCGTATAGTAAAGGAACACATTTTAAGGAACTGGTCCTTAAAACAGTAAAGTGGTGTAATCGTGGGAAATAATAACCCCATTGCGCACAATAATCCTAACAAGACATTATAAGTTATGATATATCCGAGATTGTTCCCTTCTACCCTCACTGGCTTATTGGATCCAGTTTTACCTAGAACGAGAATCTTGTCATGAATCTTTGAGCCTTGCTTGGGGACACATAAGGTGAATTGCCTTCCTCATGAATCTTCCATATTTATCGATATCTCGATTGAACAACGAGCCTTCACCATGGCGAGAATGAACATGGAAAAAACTAGTGCTTCGCTCTCAAGTCTCAATGCACGAGATAAGCAACGAATGTATGAAAATTTCCTGAAATATCATGTAGCCTCTGGTAGACATACCAATCAACGAGTCTCTCCTAGGTACTGCTCATGACTCAACAATATACCAAACCTATAGCTCTGATACCAAATTGTCATGACCCAAATAACGAGGTCGCGATGTGCACCCAACACATACTTGGTCGGGCCTATCTAAAACTCAATCATCGACAATTTAATAAAGGATAAATGAGAAACAGGTAGACTTTTCGATCCAATTTTTATTATAGTTTTAATATGTAAATAAGAATGCCAAAAATACAAATTAAAATATATTTATCCTCTACTGTGAATCATGAACACAAAAAATTCACCCGGCACCCCCAAAACTGATTTGTTTTGAGAGTTTTTACCTTTTTCCATGGTTTTAGCAGAATAGCCTACACTTTCTTCTTCTTCTTTTTTTTTTTTTTTTTTTTTTTTTTTTTTTTTTTTTTTTTTGTTTGAAGTGTTTCCTAGGCAAGGCTTCAAGGAAATTAGCTAAGAGAATGTGGGAAGAGATCAAGGGCAAGTCCTGCCTAGGCTACACTTCAATTATCTTAGAGATTGGGGGGAAGGGGTGAGTGCATGTGCTGCCTAGCCAATACTTAAAGGCAATTAGCTGAGAGAATGTAGAAAAAGGTCGAGGACAAGTGTTGCCTAGGAAGAGTGGGGGAAGGGGTCGAGGATAAGTAGTGTGTAGGTTAGACTTCAAGGAAATTAGTTAGTAGGTTGCGAAAAGGGGATCGAGGGCAAGCACTCCCTAGGCTAGAATTTAAGGCAATTAACTAGGATATCAGGTTCAAGAGCAAGTGATGCCTAGCAAACTTTTCAAGGCAAATAGCCAGGAGAACGTGGGAAGGGATGGGGCAAGTGCTGCCTAGGATAGACTTTCGAATGAAGAAACGGGACTGAAGGTTACCGCATGTCATTTATAATATTTTTAGGGGTATTTTTATTCGAAATTTATTTATTAACAAAATGAAGGTCATTTCTGCTATCACCGTAATTGAGGTTAAAAAAAATGTGGCAAACTATTGCCTATGACTTTTTTGTGGTGAAGCATAGTAGAAACGCCTTCGGGCAACTTGTGATGAAAGCATCAAAAGACGTAAGCCCCAAAATTTGGGGCGTACTAGGCCTATGTTTAGGTATAGGGGGAGTCTTAGGATGTACGGCCTGGAAAATTCTCCAAATTGAAATAAAAATTGCTCAATAACTCATTCATGTAAAGCCTACACCCAACCGTCAATTTATTAAATTCTCAAAGTGAGAGAAAAAAATTTATAAGTCAAGCTATCAAAGCTTCTTTTTTATTCTTGATCGCATGTTAAATTCATTTTATTATATTTCCCTCGATGATTCTACAAAATTAAGTGAGAGTTTAACTTTTACCTATTTTATTATTTTCTTGAATTTTCAAAAGTTTTTATGTAATTTACCTCTCTTTATGATTTACTTTTTAAATATCTATTCCAACTATATTAATTATAACATATTAAATAATAAAGATTCATAGGGCTTACACAAAGCACATATGTGCTTATGCCCCAAGCTGGTTAAAGGCCAAGCCTTTTAAAAATATTGATTTATACAATCTTCGAAAGTTGGTGGAAAATGATGAACACTATAGTACAATTAGAGAAAGATGGCGCCAAAGACTACTAGCAAGCTTACTGATACGATCTTTATAATTCAGCTACCCGGCCTTGCAATTTGCACAATCATGCAATAAAAGCTGCTAAAATGATAAAACTTAAAGAAAGAAATAGGGTGAGTCATAAGGACTCTATAGACATGACGGATAGCCTCCAACAATAAACGCTGCAATCAAGGCACACATATATTATATCGATAGAAAATATTTATCGAAACAAACTAACTCTTAGAATAGTAGTTTCAAATTATAAAACAATATTTTCAAAATACTTTTCAACTCAAATGCTTCAATAAAAAACCGTAGTAACTAACCACAACTTTACAACACCAGTTATAATCTAAAATATATGTGATGATGGTAAGAACTCAGCATAGATTCTATGATCCTCCTTACTTATTTCACTCGTGATAGAAACTCAGTTATAAACTCTCTGGTGTATTGGATAAAAGCTGATTGGACTTGAAAAGGTGACACGTGTCTACCACGTGGCACGAGCAGAAGTTCCAACGGACAGACATCTAATAGACAGACATTTATCACGAGCAGACCTGGAGGAGTTATGAAACACTTCAACAGTCAACACGGTCTAAGTGAGCAGTTATTAACATGATCATTCACGATCATTCAATTAATGGTCATTAAGGCAATCATTACAACCCAGCGGTTATGCCTCCAACAGATACGTCCCCAGCGGTTACTTATCCAGACGGATCCATGCCCAGCGGTTACGAATCCCAACAGGTGCCGATCAGACTTATAAATAGAATTTGCCCTAAACGATTGTAACACAACTTTACTTTCTGTCTACAATATCAATAAGAATACTCTCTCACTCTTGCTCTGATATTCCTTTTGCTCATATTTTGCCTATTATTTTAGTACTTTGATCCTCTAAGTACGACTGGTATCGAAGAGCTCTCCTCGAGGACAAGCGATACGATACGGTTACCTCTCTCTATTTCTGTTTATGCTTTATCTTTATTACTTAATACCTATATTTCGTTCTCGTATTGTCACCATTTTGGTTCAACGCTCAAACTCTTAATCTCAACTATTGATCGTGACTCCACAAATATAAATGTAATTGTTAATTGGCCTGAAATCGGATCTAGGTTAAACAATTTGGCGACTACAGTGGGAGCCGGTCAATAGCCTTCGTAGGTTAATAGTTTATCTTTGATATTACACCTCTTTTTGTCAGTCTTTTTGTTCTATAACTAACATGGCATAAAGAAATTCTCAACGAACTATCGTAGGCGGAGATCAGGTAAATACTCCTTCACTCAGTCCTAATTACTCTCCTGATTATTCTCCCGATTACTCGTCCGATGGGCAGCAACAATCTTCCCAAGGACCGGTTAGGCAGCGAAATAGGCGTATGCGCTCTCAGAGCACTACCCCACCCAGGAGACGACGCCATAGGAGTCTCTCCCCTGGCCGAGGGAACCTCCAAGAAACACTCTTTGCTTTCATGCAGGAACAGGCAGAGGTAAATCAAGGAATAAACGAGGCACTCACTTCTCTCCGAAGGAGTAACCCTTCAACAGCAAGGGCTGACACTGCAGCACCTGGTCGTGATGCACCTTCTTCACATACTTCAAGGCAGGGTGGAGAGCGGAATAATGGAGGGACTGCAGATCCAACGACCCAAATCAATCAGAATCAAAACGGAGGGTCTATGGCGCCTACGGATATAAGCCTTGTTGTGGAAGCTCTCACCAAACAATTCAAAGAAAGCCAGGAAGCACTCCAAAAGTCTCTTCACTAGAGAATTGATCAGATACCGGGCGCTCCACCCACGCTGAAGAAAGTCGATGTCCAACGATATTCCCAGCGACCCTGGAAGAAGGAGGCAGCCCCAAAGGCGATACCTAAGACGTTCAAGATGCCGAAAATTCCAAGGTATCGTGGAACGTCTGATCCCAACGACCACCTCATGATGTTCAACAACTTTATAAAGGCTAGCGATCTCACCGACGAGGAGATCGAATCTGTTCAATTGAAGAAGTTCGTGGAAACCCAAGCAGATGGAGCTCTACGATGGTACTCAATGTTGCCACCCAACTCTATTGGGTCTTTCACAGAGATGGCTGAATTGTTCGTGAAGGCACACACAGGCGCTCAGAAGACAGAGACCCGCGTAGAGGATATCTTTGAGATCAAGCAAAGACCCGACGAGTCTCTCTGCAAATACGTGGATCGCTTCCAGAGAGAGCATATGATGCTCCCCAAAGTACCGTACAGATGGTCAGCAATCGCATTTACCAACAGCTTGGATATTAGGAGCTCAGAGGCCACGCGTAGACTTTACGAGTCTCTCCGCAAGTTCCCAGCAGCCAGTTGGTCAGACGTCTACAACCATTACAATTCCAAGGTATGTATCGATGAAGATAAATTGATTGGAACAGGTACTTGAGGAAGAGCTCAGGCACGCAATAGTGGATCCGGCGGAAAGGCAGATACCGAGAGAGCAGACGTACATTATGAACCGTACCCTGATCAGCCGCGCAGCCATTCCAAAGGACGCAACCGCAACAACAAAGGGTTGTCCCGGAGAGATGATTCAGAATAAAGCCTCCGTGGAGCCCCAAGCCTGCCGAGTTTCAACGTGGAAATGTCTGAAGTAGTGGAAGCACTCAAAGACATGGGAGAGAAGGTCAAGTGGCCGAAAGACATGAAGACCTACCCAAGCAAGCGAAACCAGGACCTGTGGTGCGATTTCCATCGTGACCATGGTCATACCACCGAAGACTGCAAAGCCCTAAGGTATGAAATTGCTCATTTGTTGAAACAGGGATTCTTCAAGGAGTTCCTGACCGAGAAGGAAAAGCAGATTCACGTGAAAGCACAACAGAACAAACCTGGCCCTCTACGAGCATCCTCCAAGGAGGACAGTTAATGTTATTTCAGGTGGAATCGACGTGGACTCAGTTACCTTCACAGTGAAGAAGTATGCAAAGGTCTCCATCACAAACAACAAGCGCCCATGATCAGAAGAAGTAATCACATTTGAGGATTCTGATGCAGACGGCTCGCAATTTCCACATACTGATGCGTTAGTCATAACGTTACGCGTGGCGGAGTTCGACGTCAAGAGAGTACTCATTGATGTGGGCAGCTCTACAAACATTATCCAATCATGGGTTGTCAGAGAGATGCAGCTGTTGGACAAGATCGTACCCATATCTCGAGTTCTCTCCGGCTTCAACAACTCAAGTGAGAAGACTCTTGGTGAGATTACTCTGACAACTCTCGCCGAAGGGGTAGCGAAGGAAACAACTTTTCATGTTGTTGATGCGGATCTAGCCTACAACATCATTTTGGGCAGACCTTGGATCCACGACATGCAAGCTGTTCCCTCAACTTATCATAAAGTATTGCAGTTCCCATCCGAATGGGGAATACGTGAGATCCAAGGAGAGCAACGCTCTGCCCGAGATTGCTATTCAGTGGCTCTCAAACTACTTGAAGAGAACAAATAGCAATTATAGCGACCGGGGCTAGACATACCACCTGAAGAGGCTAAGTACGAGGTCCCGGAATTCATCACGAAGATGGACGAAAGAGAAAACCACATGCCAACCGTGGAAGCTTTGGAACCTGAAGAACTGTTCGCCGATAAGCGGAAGCGGAAGGTGTACTTAGGGACTGAACTAAGCGAACGCCTACGGGGAGATATGCTCCAGTTCCTCAAAGAGCGGCATACAACATTCGCCTGGTCCCACGCAGAAATGACATGTATTTCTCCCGACATCATTACTCACAGGTTGAACGTCGATCCGTATCACCACCCGATGAAACAGAAGACGCGCCAGCAAGGAGCCTTTAGGAACCAGGTCATCAACGACGAGGTCGATCGGCTGTTAAAAACTCACATGCCCTTTAGGAAAGACATCATGAAACTAACAGGGAGAGTGGCGGCCCTGCGAAGATTCATTTCCCAATCATCTGACCGATGCAAGAGTTTCTTCGATGTCCTAAAACAAAACAAGGAGTTCGAATGGACCCCTGAATGCCAACAAGCATTGAAGGATCTGAAAAAGTATCTATCCAATCCACCACTGCTCTCCACACATTAGGAGGGTGAGCAGCTGCTAATTTATTTGGCAGTCTCAGAATAATCGGTAAGTGCTGTTCTAGTTCGGGAAGAAAAAGGTAAATAACTTCCTATATATTACATTAGCAAAGCTCTAATTGACGTAGAAACAGGCTATCAACCTTTGGAAAAATTGGCACTGGCACTAGTAACTACTGCTCGTAAGTTGCGCCCTTATTTTCAAAGTCATTCGATAGCTATGGTTACAACCTTTCCTTTACGAAATGTTCTGCACAAACCTGAATTTTCATGAAGGTTAGTAAAATGGGCTATAGAATTATCTGAATTTGATATTACCTACCAGCCTAGGGTGGCAATAAAGTCACAAGTTTAGCAGACTTCGTGGCAGACTTCAGCACTAATATATACCCTGAGACAGAAAGAGAAGCTATTCTTTATGCAGGGCAGGCTCCTGGCACGTGGACCCTTTACACAGACGGCTCCTCAAGCGTCAACAGGTCCGGGCTTGGATTGGTTCTCTTCGCTCCATCCGGTGAGACGGTTAGGCACGCTATCAAGTTCCCATTTATTACTAACAATGAGGCCGAATATGAGGCCGTTATTGCAGGATTAGAACTAGCCCGAAGTTATGGAGCAACCATCGTCAAACTAAAAGGCGACTCTCAGCTCGTTGTCAATCAAATAAATAGAGGTTTCATTGCACGAGAATCCATGATACAAGTTTACCTCGCCCGAGTAAAAGAGCTCCTAGCACAATTTGATGAATGGGAAGCAATTCAGATTCCACGGGAAGAAAACCATGAAGCCGATGCTCTCGCAAACATGGGATCAGTGGCAGAGATAGGGGCAGCTAGCTCTTCAACTGTTGTTCAACTTCTCTACACAACCATGGACAGGGGAAAGTTCGAAGTCAACACCATCAACGCTACTTGGGACTGGAAGAATGAGATAACAAATTATCTTATCCATGGAACTCTACCCGTAGATACAAAAGCTGCTCGCAAACTCCGGAAAGCTGCTCGGTATACAATTCTCAACGGCGAGCTCTACCAGAAAATGTTTGCAGGACCTCTCGCAAAATGTCTCGGACCAAGTCAAATCAATTATGTGATGAGAGAAGTCCATGAAGGCTGTTGTGGAAATCATTCCAGGGGAAAGGCATTAACCCGGAAGCTGATTCGTGCAGGTTAATATTGGGACAAAATGGAGAAAGATACGAATGAATTTGTCAAAAAATATGACAAATGCCAGAGGTTCGCCAGCTTCTCCACCAGCCAGCAGAATCACTCCACTCAATAATCTCTCCATGGCCCTTCATGAAATGGGGGATGGACAATGTTGGTCCTCTTCCCACAGCACCAAGGGGGATGCGCTTCTTATTGATCATTTGTGATTATTTCACAAAGTGGGTCGAAGCGGCAGCATACTCAAGGATACGACAAACGAAAGTTGTCGACTTCCTCTGGCGTTTTTTCGTATGTCGCTTTGGAGCACCTAAGGAAATAGTCATGGACAATGGCCCAATTTATCGGCCAGAGAGTGACTAGGTTCCTCGATGATCTGCACATCAAGAGGATCACTTCCTCTCCGTATCATCCTGTTGCCAATGGACAGGCAGAATCTACCAATAAAATCATCGTCGAATCCCTTAAAAAGCGCCTCGAGCAGGCAAAGGGATGTTGGGTAGAAGAGTTACCTGGAGTGCTATGTGCTTATCGCACAACAATAAAAATGAGTACCGGAGAAACTCCTTACTCATTGGTATATGGTGCAGATGCTCTAATCCCAGTTGAAATAGGGGAGCCTAGCCTGCGATATGCACATGCCACTGAGGAATCAAACTCAGTCAACCTCTCCGAAGAGCTGGACCTCCTCGAAGAACGAAGAGAGCTAGCTCTTGTACGAGTTGTCGCTCAGAAAGAAAGAATCGAACAATATTACAATCGGGGACTGCACGTATGAAGCTTCCAGGTTGGAGACTTTGTACTCAGAAAAGTCTCACAAAGCACACAAGAGACAAATTCAGGGAAGCTTGGCCCTAACTGGGAAGGCCCCTACAAAGTAATTGCTTCAGTTGGCAAGGGATCTTATCGCTTGGCACGACCAGACGGCTCCACTGTCCCGAACAGTTGGAATGTGGTTCACCTCAAAAGGTATCACTTTTAAGTGGTAAAACGGTTAGTTATCTTATACTTACCTTTTATCTTTACGAAAGTTCTTACTTTTATAATATTTTCTCTCTAAATGGTACTAACGACCTAAAAAAGGCCAGATCCGTTTAGCTCAACTGGTAGAGCTTGAAGTTCTTCAACTTCGCGGTTGTGGGTTCGAATCCCACAACGGACACACTCCTCGTTTGGTTATATGTGTTCTATATGCAACTCACCAAAACTCTTTTCATGTTATCACTTTACGTGCTCCAACATAAAAACAAGGGGGTGGTGAGAGGCTCCTGTAGGCCAGGTAAGACCTTGATAAAAGCAAAAGACCTTACCAAAAGGAAAATTTTTGAAGTTTTTCAAAAAAAACAACTCTTACGTGACAAAACTTCCATGAAAATAAGATAAGTCATTCCCAAGGCCAACGACTCGGCCAGAGCCAATCTACAAAGTCGTGCAACAACTTTCGACTATCAAAACGATAAGCAAGGTTATAAGCACAGAGCAATGATTCGGCCAAAACTCTAACGACCATGATTCGGTCAGATTATTTACAACTTACGACCTCTCCCTAACGAAAGGCTAAGTTAAAAATATTCGGGAAAACTTTTGGAGACCAGAACTTAATAAAGTTCAAACTTCAGAAAATTCCCAATCATAAGGCACAAAAGCCACAACACATGCAAACAAAAGATCAAAAGTTCAGGCTAAATATAGTCATTGAATAGATCTAAAAGCATATATACATTATCCTGTAAAACGATAAGATGCCGAAAACGGCTGACGGAAGTTTACAGAGTGATCAAAGGCCAAATGAAACCGGCCATACAAGAGACCAGAAAGTCTTTACCAGACTTCTATCCACAAACAAACAAATCTGGCTCTCGCCAGACAATAAAAAATACATCAATCAAAGATTGAAAAAGGGCATCAACATTTAGGGCTACGACCAGAACTCGACGCACAAGCTCCGTCAGTTCTGCCATCGTCCCCTGAATTCTCGCCGTTATCTTCGTCCTTATCTTCATCTTCACCTTCAGACTCCTCAGGAGAGAGATTTAGTGCTTGTCTTATTCTACGAACAGCTCTCTTTGTCGTCTGCAGAATCTCCTCAACATAAACTTGTTTAACCTGAATCTGCACGAGCAATGTACGCTTGGCCTCAAGCGCAGCAAGCTTGGCCTTAATCTAAGACTGATTGTGCAGGTTTGCCAAGTCTTTTGTTAGTGCGGCCTGAGCACTCATCAATTGAGCAACCTGATCCGTGGCAGCCTGAAGATCAGCTCTAGCCTTAGTAGATCCTTCATTGGCCCTTTGCAGATCCATCTCAAGGGATGCACGATCATCAATAGCACTGTTCAAAAAAGTTGTACATTCTTCGAGCAATCTCTCTAGACCCTGAGTGGAGCGTGCGAACCCTTCTTTCTCCTCGAGAAGAAGGTCCTTCTCCCTGGTGAGTGCGTTAATCTGCTCAACACATTCATTGTTGACATCAGTCAACCGATTAACCTCACCACCTAGGAGACCACACTACTCCATCAAGATCTTGTTCTCTTTCAGAGCATCCAGCAACTCTTTCTTTACATCGAGTACTTGATCGACGTTGTTAATCCTGGAGCGAAACATGAGCTCGGCAGCCAGCATACTTGACTGAAAAAGAAAAATAAGTCAAAGTTAGAAGTCCGAGGCTGAAGTTATTCCCAACACAAAGCGGGAAATACTTACCCGGGCAGAATCAGCAGCAATTTGAAAGGCCAACTCCTCATCGCTTAGCTCCCTCAGCACCCATTCTTCACGGGGACCGATGAGCGAGGAGACCGCCTTAGCCAAACCACCCGGTCCGGATATGAAGTTAACATCAGGGGCAAGTTTCAAGGTATGCTTCCTCTCACAGTACTTGGGTTCCCAAGCCTGTTCAGAAGGATAATTTGGCCCAACCTTGTAACGGACACCCCTGATATCCTTCAATTCTGTCCGGCCACCGATGACTGACCGCCAGATGAATCTTGTTGATGAAAGGTTAGAATCACCCTCCACTCCAGGATTTATCGTCTCGCACTCGCGAAGACCAACAGGCGTCGCCCCCTCAGTAGCCACATTCTCCAGGTCCTCGAAACGAAAAGCACGAGGACCTCGGCTACCCTCTTGGGGAACTTCTTCCCTAACTTTACTTCTTCTTCTTCACCCACCTTTCTTTTCCCCTTGTCTACACGAGAAGGACCTGCCACCACCCCGTCATCAACTCGGGGACTCCTCTCTAGAGTACGGACAGCCTCTTCCTCGGCCCTTCTTCTGTCACTTCGAAGATGAGGTATTCGCCTAAGGGGAACATCAACTTCGGCCTCAGTGTCCGAAAGATAGATAACCTCCTTGGCAAAACCCTCTCCCCGTGCAGACTCGGGGACTTCAGCAGCAGCTTGGACATTCTCTTCTACGGGCCCCGATACACTGGCCCTAGATGAAGGCTCACCCCCAGCAGATGAGGCTTGCCCGGCAGCCACGGAAGTCTTACGAGCAGACCTCTTCCGTGCTCCGCCTTCATCTTGGCTCTTCTTCTTTCTTTTCAGGGAGCCCAGACCACCAGACAAGAGTTCCTCGCCCCCCTCCCTGCTGCACAGAGCCTCCACCGAAGCTAGTATAGCCGCGGCCTCAGCATCTGGGTCAGCAACAGGCTCGGAAGGCCCGTCTTGGGGGGAGCAGGAAAGAAATCTCCTTAAGTACCCAAACCTGCAAAAAGGTAAAATGGTCAGACACGGAGAAGTTTCAAAGGAGAAGGATAATCATGAAAGCAGAAATATTCTCACCATGATTTTTCACAGTCAAACTTTTATGGGCAGCAAAATGCGCCCATTCACTCCTCTCAGGAGCGAACTCCTTCAAAATTGCCTCAACCCACGCAGTTAGCTCATCGACAGATATGAGCCCATCGTAGGGTTGCTTGGCCGCTAAAAAAGAAGTTGATCGGAGTTAGCAGAAAAGAAGAAGAGAGAAGAACACGAAAAATTTCAAAAATACTCGGGGACTTACGCTTCTTATTCCAGACTTCTGGAAGATAAGTCTTGTCGCCAAAAGTCAAAGCCGAGGAGCGCACGAACAGATACCGATGCATCCAGCCTCGGTCACCCGTATCCTTAGAACTACGCACCAAGCCCTTGCTCCCGCGCATCCTGGCATTCACATAGCCATCTTTAAAAATTTGTATATTGTACAAAGAAATAAAATGTTCGTATCCAAAAGACTGATCGATTTCCGTTGCAAACCAATCTAAAAGCATAACTATTCTGTATAAACTGGGGCACAGCTGCCCCGGGCAGAGCAGGTACTCCCTGCAGAGCCTCTCCAGCACAAGGTGCAGGGGTAACTTACATCCCACTGTGAAAGGGTAGGTGCACATGGCTGTCCACCCAACCCTATGGGAAGTAATATTCTCCTCCTCGGAGACCGGCAAAAGGGGAACCTCATCACCCCAGTGACAGTCTATCCTCACTCGTGGGATCAACTCCTTTGTGATCCCAGACCTAAACCTATACGCTGGCCAATTGTGCGTATCTCCTTCTTTATTATTAAAAGACTTAATGTTACAGTCCGCCTCTAATTCACCCCATTTCTTGGGGATAATTTCTGTAGCAGTAGCCTGAGTAGCCCGGGGCCTAGGAGTGGCCACCGAGGAACTACCAGCAATATCTGTGCCTTGATTTTTTCTAGATCTTGAAGTCATGATTTCAGAAAGATTATGAAGATGTCAAGAAGAATTTAAAAGCTAGTTCAAAGGTTTTTAAAGAACAACGGAAGAAGTAAAGGCAAGTAAAAAGTTTCTCATCAAGCAAACCCCTATTTATAGGAGTGAAGATTCAGCCCCTCAACTTCCTTTGAGACACGTGGAGATCATCCGAGAAACCACGATTAGATCTGGCCGTCAAAAGAAAGAGTAGGTTTCATCAAATTTTATAGTGTCATCATTATCCTGAAGAGCAGCGGTCACCTCACGATCAACGGAAGACGTGTGCAAGTGACTAAAGCAGTTAAAATCATTACTTTTACTCTTAGGACGCGCAGTAGTCACTTCAGAATGAACTGCAATTACGCAGGCGCGCCAGCTGCAGTTACTTTTTTATACGGCGCATTAAATGCGCACGTCATAAGGGCTTGTCACATAGCTGATAAGGTTCGTACGTCATCAAGCCACATCACACGAAGACAAAAGTTTACAAAGCAGAAATTCCCGCCAAAATTCCTATCCACTCCTCGAACAGATACTCTGTTCGAGAAGTGTGGGGACTATCTGTATTAGATAAAAGCTGACTGGACTTGAAAAGGTGACACGTGTCTACCACGTGGCACGAGCAGAAGTTCCAACGGACAGACATTTATCACGAGTAGACCTGGAAGAGTTATGAAACACTTCAACAGTCAAGACGGTCTAAGTGAGCAGTTATTAAATTGATCATTCACGATCATTTAATTAATGGTCATTAAGGCAATCATTACAACCCAGCGGATATGCCTCTAACGGATACGTGCCCAGCGATTACTTATCCAGACGGATCCATGCCCGGCGGTTACGAATCCCAACGGGTGCCTATCAGAGTTATAAATAGCATTTGCCCTAAACGATTGTAACACAACTTTACTTTCTATCTACAATATCAATAAGAATACTCTCTCTCTCTCTCTTGCTCTGATATTCCTTTTGCTCATATTTTGCCTATTATATTTGTACTTTGATCCTCAAAGTACGACTGGTATCGAAGACCTCTCCCCGAGGACAAGCGACACGATACAGTCACCTCTCTCTATTTATGTTTATGCTTTATCTTTATTAGTTAATACCTATATCTCGTTCTCGTATTGTCACCATTTTGGTTCGACGGTCAAACTCTTAATCTCAACTATTGATCGTGACTCCGCAAATATAAATTTAATTGTTAATTGGCCTAAAATCGGATCTAGGTTAAACATCTGGTCTTGCTCCATCCACTTAGCTAAGTCTGCCTATAAGAATCGAGGCATAAAACGTCCGGGTCTTCCCATAAGATCCATGCTCACCATAATAAATGCCCAACAGTACCAAATTAGGTGCATAATTCACATACCAAATTAACAATATAAGAATGTGATTCAAGTTTGAACTCAAAGTTAATAAATGGATGTAATAAGTACACCTCAAGCCTATGCCTGAAAGAAACGTATATATGATCCCAATTACGACAAGAATGCATCAAGGAAGGGATAAAATCACCTACTTTAGATGAAAATATTCTGGAATATTCAGCGATGGCGCTGGCTCGCCGAATCTCCTCCAAACGACCAAAAACTTGTTGCTCCCAACGCACACGCAAGTATACGCGGTCGATAAGTAATAAAATGATAAGTAGAGTATCGTTCCCACGAGGACTATTCAGACTGACGCTTAACAAACAATTTCTAACTACTATTCAGGGATCTTTTTCCAATAGTGAGAGTTTTTATTAACTAAGAGCAATAAAAATGATGGATTCAGTCAAACAATGGAGCAAACGGTGGTTGTAAACAATATTAGGGAGACGGTCCAGGGTCAGAGTTACGAACAATCCAGTTGAGTTCTCCAATTGTTTCCACTTCTTAAATCCCGGATTACTAACTAACAGAGTAAATGTACCCGTGACAACCTTTCGATTCTTCACAGTCTATGCAGGCTACTCCAATCCCTATATGTCTATGGGTTGAATCACGTGCACGCATTAACGAATCCTGTCATTAGTTAAGCTAGGCGAGCAAGTATATGTCTATCCTACTCACAAATTGGTTCCCCGATGCCCCGGTTCACAAACTAGACCTACTATTTCTTATTACGTTCATAAATTCCCTCTTTCGAGTTCAATCTAAAAACCACAGATAATGCATAATTATCGAGCTCTAACAATTACACAAATGAAATCAAGAAAGAATAAGTAACCCGTTATGGGATTCAATTAATGGAAATAAATCTTCAAACATCAACTTTCATGAAATACTCTAACCCTAGAACGTAAGATTTAGCCACGCATACTCATAATCACAAGGCAATGAATTGATGAAATAATGATGAAATAGATTAATAGATGAAAGAATAGGAATTAAACCCTTGTTCAATGAAGGATGGTGCTCTCAAGTTGCTCCAAAGTCTGCACCTCCATCAAAAACTAAGTAAAAGAGTATTTATAGGGCTTACAAAGGCCTAGTAATAAGTTACACCTAAGCCTAGACGAAAGAGGAAGTCCAAAAACGCTCCAGGGGCGCTGTAGCTGGCGCCCCGCGCCCCCGAACGCGCCCACACAAGCAGAACCCGTCGAAATCTAAGCGCCTTAGGCACGCCCCGCGCTGAGAAACGCGCCAGAAGGCTGGGCGCCTTAGGGGAGCGGGACGCCTAGTAACGCGCCAGGCAGATTTCTGCTTCTCCTTGCTCCGCAGCTCGCTTCGTGTCATGCCTTCGTGTGCTCGATCCAATCCTCAATCAAATTCCAATCTTTTCTTGCTCGATCATGCTCTTTAAGCTCCAATTGTACTTCATAACGACCTACAAACATACGACACAATATCAGTGCAAAATCACATTCATTCACTAGAAAATGCGCGAATAAAGTATCCAAACGTGAGGAAATATTAAGCCAAACATCACCACCCCATCACCACCCCACACTTGAACCTTTGCTCGCCATCGAGCAATCACAAATAACTTCCCAACCTAGGTAGAACAGGTCTACCTATGACTATGGTTGATACCGACCATTTAACAAATGCATACATGACCACTATGGGTCCAACAAACATGCCAATAATTTATCAAACTAAAAACAAGAGAACAACCACCCCAAGATAGCTCAAATGCACAAACTCAACTCATTGCAACCATGCTCCCACAAAATCACACCTATCTACTCAACCAAGAAGCCACAACTTCACCTATCTCATGCAAACCATGTGCCCTGACCAAAAGGAAGCAAGAGAGTGTCCCCCAAATATCACACACAACAATGAATATCAAGAATAGAACGGGGACAATAGCATAGAACGAATTCACTCACTCTCATGAAAATCTCACATGTCACACACGATGTTCCATAGGCTTGCCCGTAGTGTAGGACTCCACTAATGTAAGCTCACTCCAATCGGGATTAACTAGGACTTTAAAAAGGTTGTAATGTAGGCTAAGGGGCTGGTAGGATACATATGGGTAATAGTGACTACCTCCCTAAGCACTTTAATACATCACAATTAATTTAAGCACAAATCTCATCAAAGCCACCCAATCAACAACTTTCACACACACCTTCTCAACAAATAGCAAATTTTTTTCTTTTAAGCACACACTAGCAAGGATGGATATTCTTCTCTCTTTATTTCTTTTTCCAATTTTTTTCAGCTTTGCTTTTTTTTCATCTTTTCTTTTCATTTGTTTTTTCCTTCCTATTAACTTCTTTCCAAACCTTGCCAATGCTCATAATCAACTACTACACAATTCATTACATATTTCTCTCATTGGTTCCACTCGAAAACCTCCCCATATTTCAACCACAACTCCACAATAATATCACATTATCAATTAAAGTGCTTAAGGAGTAAAGGGCCAAAAGAAAGCAATTTAGAACAAGTGGGTAGGCTCACGGTGTGGGTGCCAACAAAAAGGTCAAAGAGATCACAACAATCAAGTCCAAGGTGTATATGTAAGGGTAGGCAAATCAAAAGAAGGTCTGTATCATTTCCCGACTAGAGCAAACCTAGGATTTCGCTTTGCACACACACGGGGCAAGTTCTAGACACCAATATGCAAACATGGAGCAAATAAGAATATGCCTCACAACACACATTGCACACAATCGACACAAAAAGGCTCCATCACAACTCTCAATCAAGCAAATAGACTGCAACTTGTGGAAAATTAAGCACTAATGCACAAAGGTTCACAACAAAGTCAAGCGAGTGGACTCAAGCATCTCAAGGGGGTCGTTCTATTTTTTTTTTCTAGGCATGCATCACAATTTAAAACCAAAGTACACCACAAATAGCACATGCAACAAGTTCAAGTCCACCGGTATCAAAAAAATTAAAGGCACCTAGCATTCTACCTATTTCCTTCGTATAGGGCCATCTATACTAACTACTCTAATCCTAAAAATAAAAACTACCCGGTTCAAAGGCCTCCTCGTGGAAAAGAACCGAGGTCGTAAGAAAAATCACGGGGTGGATGACATGTACCACTAATAAAGACTAAAAGGAAAATCTTTTTGCAATTTTTTCATTGTGTTTCTAATTTTATTTTTATTTTTTCATATATTAAAGCAAGAAACAAATAAAAATAAAGTCAAGTGACAAAAGAAAATCCTAACGGTACATGCACCCCTAACCTCAAAAATAAAAGGGAGTTCCCCCACCCCACACTTAAAACAAGCAGTGCCCTCAGTGCGACAAAGAAGAAAGTGCAAGAGTAAAGGAAACTTCCCTGAAGGCCAGTCGGCCTACAATGGGTTGTGCGCTGGAGTGCGGTCCTAATCCTCCTCTTCCCCATCTGTGGCACCTCCCTCAGCATCTGTCTCCACAGCCTCACTGTCCGGATCACGGTTACGATGTCCGAATCAGTGTTCTCATCCTCCGCCGGGGGCAGCACCACCACCTGAGTCATACCCAGCAGGCGTCTCGAAGACTCCAATAAAGGCACTGTGCGATCAAGTGCGGCCATATCCATGCCAGCCTGCCAGGCCATGTGCTCCATCATCAAGTAATGACGTGCGGACAAGTTGGCATCTGTGTCCCGCCACTCGTCTGCCGTCAGTCGCACTGGTGCAGTAGTGGTCACACTCTTCACCGCGGCGATATCAAAAGGCTTCTCAATGTCGGGGAAAATGCGATCCCTGACCTCATCAACTGGGACTCCAGCCTGCTCCAGATACCGGGTAAGAATGTTCCTATAATACAATCGGCTACATGTCTTCGACTGCCTTTGCTCTCTCATCACCCTCAGCATGTAGTAGCCGATGTTAACCAGCCTCCCGGTCATGAAAAAGTAAATCATGCACGCCCGAGTCTTGGTGACCACGGAATAATGAGACGAGGGCAAGATGCGTGCATTTATCAACCTTATCCACACTCAAGCTGTCTTCAAAAATTGCAAAAAGAACATGTGTTTGTGTCTTCCTAACTCAGTTCACTCCCACCTATGAGTGGAGTTCTCACCACACAATGTCTCTCGCATAGCCTTGTAATCAGGCTTCTTAATAAAGTCCCTCAGCTCATCATAGTCGGGGTCCTCTACCCCCAAGAAAGTGTTCAATGAAGTGTGGTCCAATCTCACCTTCTCACCCCGAATAGCAACCATATCATCATCTATCCATGCTTCATCCGGGTCCCAATTGGCATAGAGCTCCTATACTAGGTCGAGGTTGGCATGGCCCGGACTCTCAAAGACCGAGTCCCAATGCAAGGCGTGAATAGAATCACCCACACCTCGACACTTTTGCATCAATCTCCTCTTGTCAATGGCTTGCTCGGGAATATATCCCGCAAGCCTCACACTCTTGTACCAAGCTTGGCACTCATCCTTCTTCACAAAAGAGAAACCGAATCGAGTCTTACCCCCGGGCCTTGGGATAGGCACTGCATCTTTAGGAACTTTAGCCTTGGCCTTTGGCTTGGCCTTGGGCTTGGCCGGTGCCTTACCCTTTGCCTTGCTAGATGAAGGCCCGGCTTGGAGTGACCTTTTAGGAGGCGAGGCGGATGAAGAGCTCGGTTTGTGGGGTGTTACAACCATGGTGCCTACAACAAGCAAAAATACCAATGTGAGATTTTAATTCAAGCACAAGATTTCAATTCAAGCATAATTGGTAGGACACCACCCCACACTTATCTCTCATTCTATGTATCAAAAATTCAACTCATAAACACGAGCGACCCCACACTTAGCGAAAACTAGCATAGCACAAAATTGCCACGGTTGTGGACTTCATGATCAAGCTAGTGGGGGTTACAAAATAGCCAATTTTATGCATGTGCGACACTCAACGTTCATCTTGAGCCTCAGGATATCATTGCTACTCAAGAATTCACAATGTTAGGCAATTTTCATAGCTGAGGCTTTTTAACAAACACTTAGTGTGCATAATATTGAACTTGCAATTTCAATGGCTAAGGTAATGTGATAACCCTCCCAAATTGTTGGGAGATCCCTTTTTACAAGTACACAAGATAAAAATGAAGCACAATTATGAATCTAAGCAATTTAAGATCAAATTCTAATCACAAGCTTGCATACTAGTTAAGGAATTTAACATGGAGAAAGATTGTTAACATACATGTAATGGAAAGAGAAGTGAGAGAATTACTTACTTGAAGATGTTAGATTGAGTGGAGAAGAACTTGTGATTAATTCCAAGAATTAGGAATGAGTTGGGGGAGTTTTTGGGAGTGTTTTGAGAGACAATAATGAAGAAAAGGGGAGGGGATCGGGTAAAGAGGGAAAAAGGGAATCCTAGTCACGGGTTAAACCCGTTTGGACCTGGAATTTAAAAAAAATTTGCCTGGCGCTTTGGCCCCGCGGCGCGCCTCAAAGGCGCTCAACTTCCTGTGCATTCTGCTCAACCCGGCGCTTTGGGAGGCGCGGGGCGCTCCCATCGCACCCAAGCCTTTTGCTTCAGTGGCATCCAGGCGCGTTGGAAGGCGCGGGGCGCTCCCAAACGCGCCCGAGGAATTTTTTTCGTACCAGTTTTTGATTTCAAGTGCGAACCCAAGCGCGGGATATGCCTCAAAGCGTCCCATACCCCTCAATATATCAACTGCATCTCGTTTAGCACTCCCGACACCTACAAAAATGACACAACAAAACAAAAACTACGTGACACTATAAAACGCAAAACAACTAAACTATTACAAGTACAAACTCGGGTTGCCTCCCGAGAAGCGCCTTATTTAACATCGTGGCACGACAAGTAGCAATCATGGGTCCCTCAAAGTAATGGAGGTACAATGATTCACCGAACCTCCCCAATAATGCTTCACCCTTTGGCCATTCACCAAGAACGTCTTCTCCGAATCGGGGGCTCTCAATTCAACCGCTCCATGTGCGGTAACACGAACTACTTCAAACGGCCCCGACCATCTAGACTTCAACTTGCCCGGAAATAGCTTCAACCTCGAATTAAACAACAACACCAGCTGCCCGGGCTCAAACTGACGACGCTCAATGTGGTTGTCATGCCACTTCTTTTTCCGTTCCTTATACAATTTTGCATTTTCATAAGCATGGAAACGGAATTCTTCAAGCTCATGCAATTGAAGCATTCTCTTCTCACCCGCCAAGGCCATATCAAGATTGAGCTTTTGAATCGCCCAATATGCTTTATGCTCTAGCTCAACGGGCAAGTGACAGGCCTTACCATAAACAAGCCTATATGGAGAAGTTCCAATAGGCGTTTTAAATGCAGTCCGATAGGCCCAGAGAGCATCATCTAACTTCGTTGCCCAATCCTTCCTCGAGGCATTCACAGTCTTCTCAAGGATTTGCTTGATCTCTCTATTACACACTTCCACTTGGCCACTAGTTTGGGGGTGATATGCAGTTGCCACCTTGTGGCGAACCCCATACTTGGCCAACAATTTATTAAACAACCGGTTGCAAAAATGAGTACCTTCATCGCTGATTATTGCCCGCGATGTCCCAAAACGAGTGAAAATATTTTTCTTCAAGAATTTCACCACCACACTCGCATCATTTGTTGGAAGTGCCGCGGCCTCCACCCATTTAAACACATAATCAACTGCCACAAAAATGTATTTTGGCCCATGGAAGGCGGGAACGGACCCATGAAGTCAATCCCCCAACAATCAAACAGATTAATCTCTAAGATATTGTTCAAAGGCATCTCGTGACGCCTAGAAATAGTGCACATTCTTTGGCAACGATCACACTGCTTAACAAAAGCATGAGCATCTTTAAACAAAGTAGGCCAAAAGAAACCAGACTGAAGTACCTTTGCAGCTGTTCGATCTCCACCAAGATGACCACCATAAGGAGAGGAATGGCAGCCCTGTAGAATTGGCTCAACTTCTTCCTTTGGAATGCATCTCCTAGCTAATTGGTCAGGGCCTATCTTGTACAAATAAGGCTCATCCTACACATAAAATCTGCTCTCATGAAGGAGTTTGCGCCTTTGATCAGCTGTAGCCCCAAGAAGATACACATTACTCACAATTAAGTTCACCATATCAGCATACCATGGCACCTCGGCTGCAGCTAAAGCAAAAAGCTGCTCATCAGGGAATACCTCTTTAATCTCAGGCCCTTCATCTACATGATCTCTATTCTCCAGCCTTGACAAATGATCAGCTACTTGATTCTCGGTCCCCTTGCGATCTCGAATTTCAATATCAAACTCTTGCAATAGGAGAACCCATCAAATTAGCCTAGGCTTGGAATCCTTCTTCTCAAACAAATACCGAATTGCGGCATGATCAGTGTAGACAACAACATGAGTGACAACCAAATAAGATCTGAATTTATCAAAAGCATATATTACAGCTAGCAAATCCTTCTCAGTGGTGGTATAATTGGACTGGGCTGCATCAAGAGTCTTGCTTGCATAATAGATGGAGTGAAAGATTCTTCCAATTCTTTGGCCTAGAACAGCCCCAATTGCATTATCATTCGCATCACACATCAATTCAAATGGCAAAGACCAGTCAGGAGCAATGATGATTGGTGCAGCCACCAACCTTTTCTTCAACTCTTCAAATGCCTTGAGACAAGCATCATTAAACTCAAATTTCACATCTTTCTCTAACAACTTGCACATGGGATTAGAAATTTTGGAGAAGTCCTTTATGAAACGCCTATAAAAACCTGTATGTCCCAAGAAACTACGCACCCCCTTAACAGAGATGGGTGGTGGTAATTTCTCAATAGCCTCAATCTTCGCTTTATCTACCTCGATCCCTTGCTTTGACACCTTGTGCCAAGTACTATGCCTTCTTGAACCATAAAGTGACATTTTTCCCAATTCAGCACCAAATTTGTTTCTTCACAACGGCTCAGCACATCATCTAAATTTTTCAAGCAATCATCAAAGGAATCACCAACTACTGAGAAATCATCCATGAACACCTCAACAAATTTTTCCACCATGTCGGTGAAAATAGCTATCATGCACCGCTGAAAAGTCCCCGGGGCATTACATAACCCAAACGGCATCCTCCTAAATGCATAGGTGCCATATGGACAAGTAAATGTAGTCTTCTCTTGATCTTCAGGAGCTATAACAATCTGATTGTAGCTCGAATAGCCATCCAAGAAACAATAATACTCATGCCCAGCAAGTCTATCCAGCATTTGATCAATAAAGAGAAGTGGGAAGTGGTCTTTCCTGGTGGGCTTGTTCAGCTTTCTATAAGCAATGCAAATTCCCCACCCTGTGACTGTTCTTGTAGCAATCAATTTATTATTCTCATTCTTCACCACTGTCATGCTTCCCTTCTTTGGAACACATTGCACTGGACTCACCCACTTGCTGTCAGAGATAGGAAAAATAATTCCAGCATCCAGCCACTTGATAATTTCTTTCTTCACCACCTCCTTCATGATTGGATTTAATCTCCGCTGCTGCTCTATAGATGGCTTATGGCCTTCTTGCAAAAGAATTTTGTGCATGCAGAAAGAAGGACTAATCCCTCTAATATCAGCAATGGTCCAGCCAATAGCTCTCTTGCGCGCTCGCAGCACTCTCAACACCCTTTCAACATGCACATCAGACAACAAAGAAGAAAGGATCACGGGCAAGGTGTTACCCTCACCCAAATAAGCATAACGCAAATGCGCAGGTAAAGGTTTGAGTTCAGGAGTAGGAGCCTTCTCAATAGACGGTTTAGCAGGAGTTAAGGTCAACGGTCTATTAAGCTCCTCAAATTTCTTCCATCCTGGGATGAATTTACTCTACATATTAAGAATCTCCACATATTCTTCAATTGCATCATCCTTTAGTATATCATCATCATCACACAAGAGTGCCATCTCCAGAGAATCAACATCAGAGGCTAAGAATGACCTCTCATCAGCAGTCAACTCTTCATCTACCACTTTCACCATGGACAACGCTTCATAATGGGCAGGAAGCTGGGTAGCTCTGAACACATTGAACACAGCTTCTTGACCATTTACCTTCATAATCATCTTTCCAACTCTAACTCTAATGACAGCATCAGCAGTAGCCAAAATCCTCTTCCCAATATAAGAGGAACCTCAGGATCAGCTTCATAGTCAAGAATAATGAAGTCAACAGGCAATATAAACTGACCCACTTGTACAAGCACATCCTCAATAATCCCCTCGGGGCATGTCAACGATCTATCAGCCAGTTGCAGAATCACAGTAGTTGGTCGTGGTTCACCCAGGCCTAGCTTTCTGAAAACTGATAAAGGTATTAAATTCACACTAGCACCCAAATCATACAAAGCTCGTCCAACCTCATGCTCCCCAATTTTTAAGGGAATAGTAAAACTGCCAGGATCCTTCAATTTTTGAGGAAGCTTGCTTCTAACTCTAGAACTGCACTCCTCAGTGAGTGCAACTGTCTCGAACTCAGTCAGTCTTCTCTTGTTAGCAAAAATATCCTTGATGTATTTAGCATATTTGGGAACATCCCGCAAAAGTTCCACCAAAGGAATATTTACCTGAATCTGACTCAAGATTTCCAAGAATTTCTTGCATGATGCGTCAACTTTCTGCTTCCGAAGTCTCTGAGGGAAAGGTGGTGGTAGTCTTACAATAGCAGGCTCGGGCTGCTTTTCTGTCACTTTCTCAGCTTCTTTCTCCACCTCTCTATCAGCATTAGGCTCTAACTCACCAATAGGCTTCCTTGGCTTTGGGGGAACTTCTTCTAGAGCTCTTCCATTCTTCAAATTAACTGCTTGCACAAATTCCTTAGGATTTTTCTCTGTATCACTTGGGAAAGCACCCCAAGGTCTATTATTCTGTGCTCCAGCTAGCTGCCCCATTTGTCTTTCAAGATCTTTCTGAGCACTGCTCAAATCCTTTATTTTTTTACGCCTGAGCTGCTGAATCATCCATGAGTTTTTGCTGCCCTGCAAGAATTTTTCTAAGCATATCCTCAACTGAATCAGGCTGCTGTGGCTGAGCCTGCGACTGTGACCCCTGTTGTGGTTCATTTTGAAGAGCATTTTTGGGTCTCTCATTGCCTTGTAGCTACTCACGGTTATCCCTCCAAGAAAAATTTGGGTGACTACGTCAATTGGTGTTGTAGCTATTACCATATTGATTGCGGTTCTGACCGTGTCACCTGTTCTGATTACCCACATAATACACTGACTCTGGATTAGAAGGACAGACGTCAGTGGCATGATCCTCTCCACAAACCTCGCAAAAGACTTGAAGTTGTTGCACTGGAGCTGCTTGTTGTTGAGTCTGCGGCAGAGCTAGCTTTCTGATTTGATTGGAAATAGCATCCATTTTTGCCCTCAGCTCTGAAACTGCATCTAATTGAAGTACCCCAGCAGATTTCTGTGCAGTAGCTCTACCAACTCCCTGCCAATCAGGATTGCTCTGCGAAAACTTGTCTAGTAAATCATAGATCTGGTCAAAATTTAAGGCCAGCACTTGGCCTCCAGCAGCAGCATCTACCACGATCTTAGTATGCGCATTCAACCCCTCAACAAAAGTATGTGCAATAACCTCATTGGATTGGTTGTGGTGTGGACAATCTCTCAATAAAGCTTTAAATCGCTCCCAGGCTGAATACAAAGACTCTCATTCTATTTGTCTGAAGGACATAATTTCACTCCTCAGTCGGGCTGTCTTGGCAGATGGATAAAATTTAGCCAAGAACTTCTTAGCCAAATCCTCCCAAGTAGTGATAGACCCAGGCTTTTCAGCCTTTAACCACTTCCTTGCTGCCCCAATCAGTGAAAACGGGAACAACATCAAGCGAACATAATCAGTAGGAACTCCCGATGGTGTATAAGTATCACTGATCTCCAGGAAATTCTGAATGTGTTGCTGTAGATCTTCATGAAGTAATCCAGCATATTGCCCAGTCACATACAGCAACTGAATCATGTCGGGCTTAATCTCAAAGTGCCCGGTGATAGCGGGCTTCACAATACTAGACGCCGCTCCCCCAGGCTAGGAAGAGCAACATCTCGCACCACTACTGCTCGTTCTTCTGCCATTTCAGTGGGCAAGGAAGCAAGTACAATTACTAGTGCTTTTCGGTCTCTCGCTTCTCTTCTTACCCTTCTCAAGGTCCTTTCAGGCTCGGGATCAAAAGGTGCGAGTGATTCGTCCCTTCTATTCCTTTGCATGCAAAACCTGTTGCCTGAAACAGCACAAGAAACTCAACAAAAAATTAAACCTGAATAGATAATAAGTAATCGTTCAAAAAGAAATCAGTCAATTATTAGTCCCCAGCAACCGCGCCAAAAACTTGTTGCTCCCAACGCACACGCAAGTATACGCGGTCGATAATTAATAAAATGATAAGTAGAGTATCGTTCCCACGAGGACTATTCAGACTGACGCTTAACAAACAATTCCTAACTACTATTCAGGGATCTTTTTCCAATAGTGAGAGTTTTTATTAACTAAGAGCAATAAAAATGATGGAAATTCAGTCAAACAATGGAGCAAACGTTGGTTGTAAACAATATTAAGGAGACGGTCCAGGGTCAGAGTTACGAACAATCCAGTTGAGTTCTCCAATTGTTTCCACTTTTTAAATCCTGGATTACTAACTAACAGAGTAAATGTACCCGTGACAACCTTTCGATTCTTCACAGTCTATGCAGGCTACTCTAATCCCTATATGTCTATGGGTTGAATCACGTGCACGCATTAACGAATTCTGTCATTAGTTAAGCTAGGCGAGCAAGTATATGTCTATCCTACTCACAAATTGGTTCTCTGATGCCCGGATTCACAAACTAGCCCTACTATTTCTTATTACGTTCATAAATTTCCTCTTTCGAGTTCAATCTAAAAACCATAGATAATGCATAATTATCGAGCTCTAACAATTACACAAGTGAAATCAAGAAAGAATAAGTAACCCGTTATGGGATTCAATTAATGGAAATCAATCTTCAAACATCAACTTTCATGAAATACTCTAACCTTAGAACGTAAGATTTAGCCACGCATACTCATAATCACAAGGCAACGAATTGATGAAATAATGATGAAATAGATTAATAGATGAAAGAATAAGAATTAAACCCTTGCTCAATGAAGGATGGTGCTCTCAAGTTGCTCTAAAGTCTGCACCTCCATAAAAAACTAAGTAAAAGAGTATTTATAGGATTTACAAATGCCTAGTAATAAGTTACACCCAAGCCTAGACGAAATAGGAAGTCCAAAAACGCTCCAGGGGCGCTGTAGCTGGCGCCCCGCGCCCACACAAGCAGAACCCATCGAAATCTAAGCGCCTTAGCCACGCCCCGCGCTGAGAAACGTGCCAGAAGGCTGGGCGCCTTAGGGGCGCCTAGTAACGCGCCAGGCAAATTTCTGCTTCTCCTTGCTCCGCAGCTCGCTTCGTGTCTGCCTTCGTGTGCTCGATCCAATCCTCAATCAAATTCCAATCTTTTCTTGCTCAATCATGCTCTTTAAAACTCCAATTATACTTCATAATGACCTACACACATACAACACAATATCAGTGCAAAATCACATTCATTCACTAGAAAACGCGCCGAATAAAGTATCCAAACGTGAGGAAATATTAAAGAATTATAGGCATAAAATACCAAACATCACGACTCCAGTCTAATCAAAATAATAAATGTAAATCAATTCTAATTATATGATTAACTTCCTCGATAAAATTGAAGGGGTTGAAATACCAATAGACACTCCCGAAATGTAAATCTATGTTCAAATACCCATAAAGAAGAACTGAGATGTTACGTTGTAATGGTGATTATATGAGGGTTACCACTATTTTAATATAAAGCCAAGTGGTTCATTAGGATTAAGTAAAGAGATTTGCACTAAATAAATATTTCCAAGTCTTGGGGCTCCCGAGCTATTAAATCTTGGGATTATTACCCCGTATAACCAATCCCAACTGTTATCTACTTTTTGTAACTATATTTTATCTTTTTTTTCTTTTCATAATATATTTATTAGATATAATTTGATGATATAAATATTTAAAACATATAAGACAAATATATATGTGTATAGAAGCTATATATAAAGAATATCAATCTAATTATAAAATTTTTAATATAAATATTGTGGCTAGATTATATTAGTGCTAGGTTATTTATTAATATGGTATATTGAGGACTATTTACGTGGAAATTCCTTTAACTCTTTCTTAAATACTAGTCTTTGGGCACGCGCCACGCGCGTGAGGCCCATAGATATAAATAAAATAACTTCTAAATATACATAAATATTACCGTAAAATGTGTTTGGGTTATAAAAGAGTATATGTTGGTGACTATTATTTGAATAGTCCATCAATTTCTCGATCGGCAATGGCTTCTGAATGTTATATGTTTACTTGACAAAAAAATTTCTTAATGTATTGTCAAAGCTAAACTTTTCTAAAAATAATACAAGCGCAAGCGTATGCACCTAAATAGAGATATTGCTATCAGAAACCATGATAAAATGAAGATAAATTTTTAACTCAATGATATGAATGTACTTTTAGATTGTCATGAAGGGTTGAAAGTGGTTGAATAGACAGATAAATATCTAATTATATTGTCTAACACGTCAAAGTTATATACTACTAATAAATGTCTAATTAAATTGTCTAACATGTCAAAGTTATATGCTACTAACTTATTATTTTCTACCTATCACGTACGTGCAAAATTATTTCAAACCATGAGATTCTAATAAGGACCAAAAAGGAAAGCAAAAAATACGAAGAGATTAAAGTTACCTCAGTAGAATTAAGTCACTCTCCATCCCGATAATGGCAAGCATCTCTTGTAGTCCCGCATGGAAAATTCATCTTTCTCTAGATTGAAAAAACTAAAGAAATAGAAGATGATAGAACAAAAGGCTATTGATGATGTAAATAAGTACTCTAAAGCAAAAAGATTGAAGTATGCATTGTGTTGAATGTTGATATTAATTAAGAGAAGGGATAGACTTAACGGCATGACAGTAGGACACGTGAAAAAGGAAGTGAGGAGTAAATCTTAGATGTAAAACTCATTTTTTCGCATTAATCAAAGAACACTTTGAACATTTGTATTTTATGAAATATATTGCATTTGGAAAAGTTACTTCTTGAAAGTGATACATGAATCTTAATAAAAAAATATTAAACTTGTATACTCTGAATATTACAAATACATGTATCTTAATAGTTCAATGAAAATCACAAGACATAATTCAAATTTTCAAGACTAATCCTATAGCTAAACTTGTATATACTAAAATCAAAGGCATTATTTTATTTTTGAAGGGCAAAATGGTCGTTTACTTTTTGTTATAGGGATTGGCTCTTTTATGATAGTATGATATGATATGATATGATTAGTACTATTGGTCGAACAAGAGTACTCCACGTAAAAATAATAAAGTTTTCACCACATATCCTTTTTTTCAAATTTTTTTTGAAAAGTGTTTGTCTATGAAATTCTGTGACTTTTTCAATTTTTTTTGAAAAACCAAAAAGTGGTTTAAAGCACTTTTTCAAATTTTTCAAAAAAAGCTACTACTTCTCTCACAAAATTTTACTTTTTTCCAAATGAAATGTATGTCCAAACAAAACTTCAACTTCCAAATACCATTTTTCAACTCAACTCCAAAAACTCTTTTCCAAATATTTTTTGGAATTTATGGCCAAACGGCCACTTAGTTTCTTCATTTTTAATCGGATTATTCTTCTTCTCCCTCACATCCTCCTTTTTCACGCACCTCCTAGCTTCTTGTCCTTCTTGTTCTTTTCATCTTTATTTTGTCTTGATAGTTTTATTTATGATGACAATATCTCTTGTCTTTCAATAAATAAAATTACGTATTTATCAATCTAAAATTAAGTCACACATGACATTAACAATGCAACTTTCTTCTACATATGGTTTACTAATTATGTTATAACAACTGTTGTAATTGTCTATGTGACCAGATACATATGCGGATAAAGAAGAAGCTGCGATGAGATTGAATCACAAGCACATTTTAGCGTCATGTAGAATGAAGATAGTAGAAGGTCTTGACGCGCGGTTCTTTAGGAATACTTGTGAACAATTAAATAACATAAGCAAGTTTTATTGGTATGTCAAAATTTGCGAATAATTAAATAAGAATAAGTACATAAAGATAGTAGAGGTCTTGATAATCCGTATGATCAGTCAAAACTTGATTATTAAACAACAAGGAAAGCTTTGTTGATTCGTCAAAAATGGTGAATATTCTCACAACATAGCATCAAAATTATGAGCTTTGGAATGGGTAACTCATATTTGTCGAGAAACCTTTTCGAAAATTTTTATTTCAGGATGACATTTTTGTAAATCATAACATTAATTGTTAGGTCATTTTTGTGTAACAAAATAAATATGAGCGACTTTTGTATAATAAATGATAAATTAGAAGATTTCAATATAATAAAATAAAGTTACGTGACTTTTATATAGCAAATGATAAGTTTGATGACTTTGGGTAACAAAATAAAGTTTAGTAACTGTTGCGGAGGGAATAGTAACTTAGATGAGCACAAGTAAAATTATGCTGGAAAGTATGAGTAATAAGTTTTCTCTTCTTTTTTTTTTCCCTTATTTCATTTATAACTAGCCTCTGTGTACGCGCGTTGCACGTGTACCATCACGTGCTTCATAAATTAGTGAGTATAAACTTCAAAAATCATATAAATAAATTTGTAATAAAGGTTCTCCGCTTAATTAGTATAAATATAAAAAATTTTAAAAATTTATTGTCTAAAATAAACTATAAATATTGATGAGAATAGACCTAATAAAGGCAATATAAATAATAATCAAATGTCGTGTTTGAGTAATATTAAAATATAGTAAACCAAAAAAAATGCAAAGTTTCAAAATGAATCTTACTTACGGGTTATGTATCCACTCCAAACTAAAAAGTCACTGTTAAGGTTTCATTAATTACCCGTGATTTTATTCTCATTCCTTTGATATTACACTCTTGATTATATGTTACATTGTTTCATCGCTAATGCTCTTCATTTGGAAACGAAACTTTCCCTAATCTCTAAACGATTAATTGAATGATTCAAAATTTTATTATGCAGGACTTGAGAATTGCATGTTTTAGGGCATCTTCATGCGACTGTGCGACTATAACCTTATGTTTAGCAAAACTGCTAGTTCAGATTTCTGGACAAAACCACCATTAAATAGTTAAAAAGAAGTCTAAGCATTCTCTAGGAAAAGTTGAAGAACAATAAAAAAAATTTCGTCAACAAATGTTCCAAGTAAATATACAAACTAATGTTTCTCCTTTCTATATTTCTTATTTGTAAATTAGTCACCTGCTTTATTTTTGTGCCCACTCTTCAACACCACCTTGGTTATAAGCTGATGACGCTACATATTCCTATTCTTCATATTTATATATTCTCCTGATTAGAATTCTTTCTCATCTCTCTCTTACATGCATGACAACATGCCTTCTAAAATAATCAAAACGTACAAACTTAAACATGACTTGAAGCAACATTTCCTATATATTAGTAGCAAAAACTCCTACAATAAAGATAAGAGCTCAACCTGCGAAGTAGACATATTTTTGTTAAAGAAAAAACTCACGAAACATAATTAAGCTAAATGCAACAAAATATGGCGAAAATGAGTGAGAAATAGACTAAACCAAAATAAGATGAATGACCCAAATAAGATATTATGAGTATTGTATAATAGGATGTGAGATATTTCAACAGCTCTATAATTTTAAAAAGAATCCTTTTTCGAAATATCATACCTCAACAAAAAAATTCGGGCAATAACATTACTTATAAATAATTTACCAACTGTGGAACAACTAACCAAATCTTTTACCAGACGTGGATTAATAAAAAGAATCAACTCTTCCACAAGTAAGATTTGTACAAAAGGCATCATGACATGGAAGAACCACTGCGACCCGGAGGCACCCGGCGAACACGAATACTAAAAAGCGGTTCATGGGGACCAGTCAAGCCGAGAAAGAAAATCTCCTTTTTTGGCCTCACCGGGCTTTAATAAATCAGTCTCTCCCCCTATCGCCGTGGAGGAAAAATCGGACTATTCGGGGGAGCTGGAGTCTTTCTTTATGGCTTTAGTCGAGCCGTAAATATATATATATATATATATATATATATATATATATATATATATATATATATATATATATATATATATATATATATATATATATATATATATATAACAAAAGTGATAATCAATGATATACCGAATTGTCTTCAGTGGTCTTCAATCACCAAATAACCAATGCACCTGTGCAGCAAATCAAATATAATCATTAGTGACAGTAAAAGTTTAATTCTTCAAATTAAACCACAAATTAATACTACATGTCTAGAACAAAAGAAAACTCATGCTTTTCATGTTTTCTTTGCTTTTATTTATATTGTAGTATTTGTAGTAAAACCACATAGATAGAAGACTTATATTAGAGCTAAAGTCAATATCAATAATTAAGTCCTATTATGATGCAATCAACGTAGCAAATATGGATTACTTTCAAAAGTGGAGACTGTTTACTGTATGACTCAGCTTAAATTGAGTTTCCAATGTGGAATAATAGCTTCAATATTATATAGATTTTGGCTCCTTAAAAAGAAAATCCAAAACCTAACAAATAAGACAAGGAAAAAACGAACAAAACTTAAATGTAGTTCTTAACTGCCAGTAGCTTTTAGGATTCACAATACAAGTTCTATCTATATAAAATTTACTCCAACAAGAAACTTAAAACCTAAACCAGAACTAAAATTTATGTGGAAAAACTCCTACTCTATATCTAACATGACCGATCAGATATAAGATAGAAACCCAAACAAAAACTAACGCACAAGTCTGTCCTGATTTCTAGGATTCACGATAAACCAATTTGGAAGGGTTTAATTATATTTATTACTTTACTACTATGTTAACAATAATTATGTGTATAATTAAAATAAAATTACAAATTTGTCCAACTTAAAATTCACTTACGAAGGGTAAAAAAGTCGGGTGACATTTCACTAAGGGCTTCGTGCTTTTATAATAAAATATAGATTTTATAGTATTTCAAATTAATATTTATTTCAAAATTAAATTACTTATATGCTCTCATCTTTTCTTGTTTTTCACATGCTATTTTGATTTTTGGCAACCAAACAGACTTTGTCCGGGAGAAAATGATATGCAGATAATTCAATTTCCTGAAAGCCAAACTTTGTCCGGCAATTTATGGAACGGAACAATTGATCAAATTGATTAGAGTTGCACTTTAAATGTTGTTGGTAGATACACCCTAAAAATAGCCAAAATATTTCGGGCAATTTATGAAATACTAACTGATCAAGTTGAGAGTACTGCTCTAAATCTAGTTGGTTGACAGTTGACACAGCCTAATAAAAGTCAAAATATGTACCCTCTAAATCTGGTTAGTTGATACACCCTAAAAAAGCCAAAATTTGTCTGACAATTTATGAAGTAATTACTAAATTGATAAGAATTGGTCGTATGTTTTACACCTGGGACATTTGGTCAAAAGGGACTCTCAAGAGTGTAAATAGGTAAAAGAGACAAAGTCTTAATTAATGTAGTAGAAGGGACACATCTAATTAAGGCTCTTAAACATAACTTTCCTCCACTCCCCTTCATCCTAAAGTTTTATTTCTTACACTTTGGTCCTCACGTATATAAAAAATAAAATTTACCAAATTAGGAAAATATTTTTCCCTCCGTTTATTCCCTCTCTCTCTCTCTCTCTCTCTCTCTCTCTCTCTCTCTCTCTCTCTCTCTCTCTCTCTCTCCTCTTCTCTTCTCCCTCGCGACCTGAAAACACCATAGCTGCTGCGCATCTGCTTTCTTCAATCTCCATTCGTTTTCGCTATTATTCTTGCATTCCAACTCTCCCAAACGAAAAATATTGTCAGATCTAAATCCTTTTCGGTTAATTAGGTATTATTGACTCTAATTGAAAAAATAATTTGGGAAAAATACGCTGTAATTCTTTGAATAACAATTTCTGTTTGGCATTACTTTTAATTGGTTTGCTTGACGTTGAAATGCTTTGAATAATGTTTACCTGTTGGCCATTACTTGAAATTGGAAAGCTTGTCGTTGAAATTGTTTGAATAACGTTGGACATTACTTCAAACTGGAAAGCTTGACAAGTCTCATATCTCCTGTAAGTGTAAAATCTCCGTCTTGCTAATCTCTACTATTCTAATTTTATCAAAAATCCTTTTAAAGAGTATGTTGCTGTTTTGAAACATCTTACCGTGACGATCGTAACATTATAAAGATTGTTCTACAAATACTCGTACAACGTAGTCACAATTATGGAACATTATATTAGATGCTCAGGATAATCCTTTTGATGTTCCTATTGTGCTAGTCAGAGTTACGGAACATAATTTTGGTTGCCTGAATAATCTTACAGCATGTTCAGTAAATGCTATTCATAATGTTGGAACATTTTTGTAGATGGTCGAAACTGATGTATCGATGTTTCACATCGGTATGCTTGTATTCTTAAACATCCTTGGGCATGTTCGGATCTGTTTTTCGATGTTCCAGTATCTTTTGCTACCTGGACCACATTTGATGAATGTTTATCCTACCTTGCAGATATCGTTAAAGTAATGGGGGACAACATACTACTAGGAGTTGATTTTCTCGGTGAATGGATTGAGCGTTCGAAATGCTATGCTTGGATTCCTAAGGTGAAAGAGACAAGACCTATCCTTGTGAGTAGGAATGTTACATATGATGAACTTGTCAACAAAATCATACGCAGTTGGGGGGTAAGTGATGATCCTAGGGATCTTTGCATTTCATATATGCTGAGTGTTGCCGCAAAGCAAAAGACTGCTCCATCTAAAATTAGGACTGATGATGATGTTCAGCTTTATATGGCTGATGTAGACCCAGTTGGGTCTAGGCCAACACTAAGGGTTAGTGTGATTCCAAGGCCTGAAGGAATTTCAAGTTCAAATGAACAAGATATGCATGTTAAGATGGATGAAGATGAATTAAAATAAGATGGAGAGGCAGACGAAGAAGGTGGAGAAGTAATTGGTAATCCTTCAGAAAGAGCACCATCACAGAGCAGCCGCAACGATTTTTTTGGAAAAGACGGCACAGGTTTTGTAAAGGGTATGACTTTCAAGAACAAGCGAGAATTAGTGGTGAAGTTGAGGCTTGCTGCAGTGAGGAAGCCTTTTTCTTTCAAAGCTGTGAAGAATACAAAAAATTTGTTTTATGCCCGACGTGTTGATGCAAATTGCAAGTGGTGGCTTCACGCATTGAGGTATCATAGTAGTGATATATTTTATATTACAATCTACCATGGCGAGCACACGTGCGGTGTGCAGCACCTGCAAAGCCACCATACACATGCCACAGCTGATGTTGTTGGTGAATACATGAAAGATAGGTACATTGAGGGGAAAGGAATAACACCAAAAGACATCAGAGTTGCATTTAACAGAGAATTGGGATGCAACATTAGTTATTGGAAAAGTTTGAAGGGATGTGAGATTGCAAAGGCAATAGCAAGAGGGACACATGAACACAATTATGAAATTTTAGAGCAGTTATATGGTAAGGTCCCAAATATTGGAAACAAGACAGCTTTGAAGCTTGATAGTTGTGGGAGGTTTAAGTATTTTTTTATATCTTACGGATCTTGGATTAGAGGTTTTCTGTATATGAGGAAAGTCCTTGCTATTGATGGGACTCATTTGTCAGGCAAGTATGGTGGTGTGTTGTTGACTGTCGTTGCCCAGGATGTAGCGAAGCACATATTCCCTGTTGCATTCTGCGTTGTGGACAAAGAATGTGATGCTTCTTATAATTTTTTTTTCGAACAATTGGTTGACATAGCCCAGTACAATGATGAGTTGAGCGTCATTTCAGACATGCATAAAAGCATAGCAAAATCAATTGCCAAGTAGTTTCCCCAAGCTCACTACGGAGTTTGCACGAGGCACCTTGCTGAAAATATCCGTACAAAGTTTCAGTTTGGAGACCACCTGGGGTCCTATTACTTGGCAGCAGATGCATATCGTGTGGGGGATTTCAGAACGCACTTTAAGCAGATCGAAGACAACGATCCAAGGATTTCCAGATATCTTCAAGATGACGTGGGGTTCCATAAATGGAGCAGATGCTTTTTCCCTGGGCACAGGTACATGACTATGAACATTCATACCAAATGTTCTGAACCTTGCGTTGGAATGTTCTATGTTTACATGGCAATTAAGCCGAGAACATTCTAATTGACGTTCAAAATAGTACTAATGATGTGTATGACGTAATTATTGATGTTCTGATCGCATGAGTAATGTTCACACTTGGATTAGACGTATTTAGCATTAAGGTCTTTGTTTGTTTGTTACAATTTCAGATTTGCAGTGATGACCTCGAACATTGCTCTGAGGGATGAAAGAGAATATCCTATTGTTGCCCTATTAAATCATATTAATCGTACATTTGGCGAAAAATTCCATGTGAGAGCTACGGAGTTCCTCGAGGTTTCAACCATATGTGTCCCTTCTTGAAGGAAAAATAAGATTCAACCTGGAGGAAGGGGGTAAGCTCGCAATTAGTCGAAAAGGTATGTATGGTTTCACCATCATCAGTCCAGGCCAGGGAGCAGAAGTCGATTTACTCAACAGAACTTGTACGTGCAGAGAGTATCAAATTAACTTAATACCCTGTAAACATGCTATGGAAACTATCAGAATGCTGCGTCCAGAAGACTATGAAGCGTGCGTCTATGACTTCACTTCTGCATATTATAAGTTAGAGTCATATATGCTTGCCTATGCAGAACCGATCAATGCTGTTCCACCGGAAGAATTTTGGAATGCTCCTCCTGAGCTGCTTGAGAGACGAATATTGCCTCCTTTCATCGACGTGGGTAAGGGCAGACGAAGGAAAAAGCGGATACCATCAGTTGGTGAAGTATTTTCAAGTAGGAGAAACAAATTGTAACGACCCTCAAATAGTCGTTACGGGATTCGGGACCTCGATTTGTGTGTCGACAGTCCCAAAAGCTCCGTTAGGTCATTTATGACCCGTCTGTGAAATCTGAGTCGAAACGGAGTCCGTTTGATAGGTTTTCGAGAAAATGATCCGTTTATGAAATTCCGGAAAGGAATTTGGGGGTTTCGATAGGTCGTTTTGAGTAAACGAACCCCGATGGAAAATCTGAGCGCACCGTTAGGTCCGTCTCGTCATTTATGATATGTAGCAACCTTCAAAATTGAAAACGGACCTCGTTTGATAGGACTTTTGATAAAGTCCCCGTTTCGAAAGTTTAAAAGAGTTAAAAGAGGTTTCCGAGCTCGATTTGAGAAAATGAGCTCCGATGAGAGATCCGAAAGTTCCGTTAGGTTCGTATAGTCATTTGTGACTTGTAGCAACTTTCGGAATTGGATTCCGAGATCGTTTGGTTAAATTTCGCTATTTTGGCGAAAGTCGAAAATTGAACCTTTGCCGTGGGACCCACTTTTTGAGTTCTGGAGGTCCGAATTGAGTTCCGTCTTGACGAGCATGTCACCCAAGTATTTTATGGCTTGTGTGAAAAATTTGGGATCATTCCGAGCTTCGTAAGGTCCCGTTTTGCCCCTAAAACAGTAGAAAATCTGGTGCGACTTTTCTGTTCTGTTTTGGCGCAAACAGCCGGATAAAAGCTGATTTTTCGGCCAATCCGTAAGGAATTAGGAAAAACTCAAAACATGAAAGTTTTAGACCTTTGAGTTTTGGTTCTAATGGCACCGGTTGTAGGTCATTTGGACATTTCTATCAAAAGTTATGATTTTTTCAAAAAAAGCTGTCACAGAGGCAAAAACTGCTATAAAAAAGGCCATTTCGGTTCATAACTTATAAAAATCATTTGGCGAGCTCTTGAGGCGATTTTTGGGTATTTCTTGAAGACCCAATCATACTTACACTTAAGTTAAGCCCTTTCAATCCATCTTTATGTTGATTAACACAAGAATCAAAGGGTTGATTCTTGGAAATGGGTTAGAACCCTAGATTCTTAAGAATTGGGGAAAGACATCGAGCAAGGCTCGCATGTGGAATCTAAGTGTATTTTTGGACTCACGGGAGCGTGGGGAGTCCGAAAAAGTACATTTTGTAAATTTAGGGCTCGGCCCTACCCGGGGGCATTTTGGTAATTTTTACCCTAGGATGCCTATAGGCTTAAATAGCTATAATTGAGCACTCATATGTGCTATATCTTGTCTTAATAGACCTAATGGAGAGTCCTTCGCGGACAAGGCGAGCGGGAAAGGAGATTCTTCCAGGCATTTGAGCCCGAATTTCGAGATAAGTGAGACTTGACCTCTATTGTGCTTGTGGACTCTTCCTTCATGCTAGTATGCTTCATGTACGCATATATATACCTAACAATGGTTAGGATTAATGATGTGAATTACTTGCTATTATTGTTTGTTATAAATAGCGAGATTGTGACTCGACCGAGGTATGTGTCGGTTTAAACGCTACGTCGAGGTAGCTTAAATTTATATCGTAGTAACGCTTGCTACGCCATGCTTAGATAGCAAGAACTTGGGACATGGCCGAGGATGTTGCCGGCATGTCATGATAAATGTCTTGTCGAGGATTTTGCCAGCTTTTGTATGATATTGGTACTTGATTTGTTCACGTGCCGGGTTGGGTAGTGCTGTCTATACGTAACCTTGGGTTGGACGACATGGGAGTAGGGATTGTACCCCCAAACTGTGGTCGGGTTAACCTTCGCCTTACGTTCAGCTAGCATAACCAACCTGGGTTACGGTGACTGTGAAATATTATCGTTATTAATATTTCTGTTATTATTTCTGTTATTGTTATTAATGTCGTGGATATTAATACTGTTAGAGGGACACTTGACAGGGGGTATGGTGTCGCCTATACTATGAGATGTGTCACACTTGACAGGGGGTGTGGTGTGGACACTTGATCTTTGAGATGTGACACACTTGACAGGGGCTGTGGTGTGGTCACTTGATTTATTGAGATACGACGCACTTGACAGGGGGTGTGGTGCGATCGTAGACAGATTTGAGATGGGCCAACAACTACGGATCGTTGGTCTACTTATTCATGATTGTGATAGTGACTTCGGGTCACGGTATATGGTTGATACTTAGTAGTGGTGTTGCTAGTCCATCGTAGGTCTAGGTTAGTCGGCACGGGAGTAGAGATTGGACCTCCAAACCGCCGCTGAGTTGACCTATGCCTTACGTTGGATGGGCATAATCCTTGAGACTTCTGGTTACTACTTGTGTATATGGAATGTGTTACATCTATTTGTGATTTCACTACTTTATTGTATGATTACTATAGTATGTTGTTGCTTATGATGCATGTAGCGACTTGTCCCGCAAGGGTACCTTAGCGGGCCTGTCGGTGATCTTACTGGGCTTCGGCTCATAACTTACTCTGCTACGTGCGCAGGTCCTTCATCCAGTCAGCAGCCCGGACGTTAGCGGTTCCCGAGGCTTCTGAGACTTTTGATTGAGGTGAGCCGACCACACAGACCGTGGTGGCATACCGCCGGAGTCACTTAGAGATAGGACTCAGATTTCTTTGATGTATATTTATACTTTATTGAGTCACTCTTAGAATGCTCCAATTCTTTTGTGGATATATTCTTTTGGACTTCACCCTTTTATATTTATATATCCATGTATGATCTTTTCAAATTATTGTTCTTTTCCGCATCTTGTTTCATTGGTTCGCCTAGGCAAATGTTGTTTAGGTGCCATCACGAGCCCTCGGAAATTGGGTCGTGACAGTTTGGTATCAGAGCCCTAGGTTCTAATTCGAGTCCTAGGAGTCTTGGAGCAGTGTCTGAGTAGAGTCTTGCTTATGGGTATGTTGTCGACCATACTTATGAGCGAGAGGCTACAAGGGCATGTTAGGAAATGTTTTCCCTTCGTTTCATCTCTATTCGTGCTGAGTAGCTTATATAGGTGCTGACCCTTTTTCGTGTATTGTATCAGATGGCGAAGACGCGAGCATCCTCAGCCATGAGGGCTGCATCTTCTACACCCGCATCTGCGGGAGAGCCATCAGCACCTACGCAGCCGCCAGCTGCTAAGAAGACTCGGGCAGGTCGCCCGTCAGCCACTAGGCAGGACACAGCTATCCCGCGGTGTCCGCAGCGACTCTGTCAGCATCTATTCCCCCTGTGCCTGCTGTTGTGCCAGGCACCGTTGTGATCTCTTCAGAGGAGTATATGAGACTGATGGTCTTGTCTAGCCATCAGGTCCCTGTCAAAGATGATGTTGCAGCTCCTGTTTCGGCTCCTCAGCCGACCACACCTGTTATGAGCACGCCTACTTCTGAGGCTGCTCCTGATCATATTGCCCAGCCTTCTGCTTCTGCTCCTCAGGCAGGTCCTGTTATTTCTACTCCTCCTATGGGCACTGAGGAGGTTGCCAAGAGGATAGAGTCATTCATGAAGCTTCAGCCTCCAAAGTTCGACGGTACCTCAGCTACATGTACTGCCCAGAGGTACATTCAGAAGTGTGAGAAGATTTTGACAGTTCTTGGTACTAGAGACACCTTAGGGGTGCAGTGTGCTTCTTTCAGATTATCGGGAGATGCGGAGACATGGTGGTCTCCATGATGCGGCAGAGGTCTAGTGACCTCCCTCCTTTGTCTTGGGCTGAGTTCGTGTCTATGTTCATGAGCAGGTTCGTGCCCCAGAGTCAGCACGATGCTCAGAGGCGCGAGTTTGAGGGGTTGAGGCAGGGAAACCTGTCTGTTTCAGAGTATGACACCAGGTTCTTGTGGTTGTCTCAGTTTGCGCCGGCTATGGTGGCTCAGGAGAGGGACAAGGTCCTCCGGTTTGTTGAGGGTCTTCATCCCCGCTTGCAGGTAGCTGTTGCCCCTGATATGGGCAACAAGTCATATTTTGAGATAGTTGATGTGGCGCGGCGGATGGAGGATATCTTCGCTAGGGCTGACGCGGAGAGGGCGGCCAAGAGATCGAGTCAGTCTGGTGGGTATAGTGGATCCGCTCAGAGGGGTCAGGGTCATCAGGGCCGTTCTCAGTCTAGGCCCCAGGCTGCTGCTTTGCCTGCCCAGGATTTTTCTTCAGAGACCCCGAGGCCTCAGTCATCCCAGAGGCGGGGTGGCTCTTCGCAGTCTGGTCCGCCGCTGTGCGGGAGGTGCCATCAGAGGCATCATGGGAGGTGTTCGTCTGGAGGTGGTCATGGCAGAGGTGGTAGAGGCGGTAGAGGAGGTAGAGGTGATGGATGTTTTGAGTGTGGGTCTCCAGAGCACTATGTCAGGAGTTGCCCTTATGTTTCATCAGGTCGCCAGGGATCCGCAGCTATGGTACCATCTGGTCCTCAGGCCGCCAGGCCCGTTTCTCAGATTCATCCTAGACAGCAGTCTCAGAGAGCTCCGGGTTCAGGAGGCTCGGCGCAGGTCTATGATATGACTCGTCAGGATGCTGAGGCATCCAATGATGTCATCACAGGTATTATTTCTGTCTGTGGCCGCGATGCTTATGCTCTTATTGATCCGGGGTCTACCTATTCGTATGTGTCGCCGGGATTTGCCCCTTGCTTAGGCAGGGATCTGGTCTTCTTAGATGATCCCTTTATGGTTGCCACCCCTGTCGGGTCTTCTATATGTGTAGATAGGGCTTATCGGCAGTGTATGATCTCCATCTGTGGTGTAGAGTCCTTAGTGGACCTGATGCTGCTCGATATGTCTGATTTCGATGTCATTATAGGCATGGATTGGCTGGCTTCCTGTCATGCGACTTTGGATTGCCATGCCAAGTCCGTGACGATCGGGACAGAGGGTGAGTCTCGGGTTGTATGGGGAGGTTCCAGGCCTTCTCCGAAGAGTAGGATCATTTCTTTCTTGGAGGCACAGAGGATGATATCTAGTGGGTGCGAGGGATATATTGCTTCAGTTTGGGATGTCCGGGCAGAGGAGTTATCCCTTGATAGAGTTCCGGTTGTTTGTGAGTATCCGGATGTGTTTCCTGATGATTTGTCGGGTTTGCCGCCTATGCGGGAGATAGAGTTTTGCATTGATCTATTGCCAGGCACTCAGCCTAAATCCATTCCCCCGTATCGTATGGCTCCTGTTGAGTTGAGGGAGCTGAAGGAGCAGATTCAGGATTTGCTCGATAAGGGCTTCATTAGGCCCAGTGTGTCTCCATGGGGTGCCCCGGTATTATTTGTGAAGAAGAAGGATGGCTCTATGCGGATGTGTATTGATTACCGGCAGCTGAATAAGGTTACTATCAAGAATAGGTATCCTTTGCCGCGTATTGATGATTTGTTTGATCAGCTTCAGGGTGCTACCTTCTTCTCGAATATTGATTTGAGGTCGGGGTATCATCAGTTGAGGATTCGGTCCGAGGACGTTTCCAAGACTGCTTTTCGTACCCGATATGGCCACTATGAGTTTCTGGTGATGTCTTTCGGGCTTACGAATGCCCCAGCTGCTTTCATGGATCTGATGAACCGAGTGTTCAAGGCCTACCTTGACTCCTTCGTCATTGTGTTTATCGATGATATCTTGGTTTATTCGAGGAGCAGGGAGGAGCATGAGCAGCATTTGAGAGTTGTTCTTCGGACTCTGAGGGATCAGCAGTTGTATGCCAAATTCTCCAAATGTGAATTTTGGCTCAGTTCTGTATCTTTCCTAGGTCACGTGGTGACCAAGGATGGGGTGTGTGTTGATCCGAAGAAGATAGAGGCCGTTCAGAGTTGGCCTAGGCCTACTTCTCCTACAGAGATTCGGAGTTTCTTAGGCTTGGCAGGCTATTATCGGCGGTTCGTCGAGGGGTTTTCTTCTATTTCAGCACCTCTGACGAAGTTGACCCAGAAGAATGTTTCTTTCCTGTGGTCCGATGCCTGTGAGTCTAGCTTTCAGAAGCTTAAGACTCTGTTGACTTCAGCGCCAGTGTTGGCCTTACCTAGTGGATCCGGGGGATTCACCGTATATTGTGATGCTTCGGGTGTTGGCCTGGGTAGCGTTCTGATGCACGAGAGTAAGGTGATAGCTTATGCCTCGAGACAGCTGAAGGTCCATGAGAAGAATTATCCTGTCTATGATTTGGAGCTGTTAGCTGTCGTGTTTGCACTGAAGTTGTGGAGGCACTATCTTTATGGCGAGCCATGTGAGATATTCACCGATCATAAGAGTCTCCAGTACTTGTTCACTCAGAAGGACTTGAACGGGAGACAGCGCCGCTGGTTAGAGCTGCTGAAGGATTATGATCTTTCTATCCGGTATCATCCCGGAAAGGCTAATGTTGTAGCCGATGCCTTGAGTAGGAAGTCCATGGGTAGCCTCGCCTATCTTGATGCTGATATGAGGCCGTTGGCCCGTGAGTTGCAGGCTTTGTCCATTAGTGGGGTTCGGTTTGATGATTCTGTTCCAGGCGGGGTGCTTGCATATGTGGGGTCTCAGTCGTCTTTAGCTTCCCAGATTCGGGAAAGGCAGTTCGAGGATCCTTATCTGAGAGATCTCGGGGACAGGGTCCTGAGTGGGGGAGTGTCCTCGTTCGTGATTGGTGATGATGGTGCTTTGCGGCTTAACGGCCGGGTATGTGTTCCAGCCATTGTGGAGCTGAGGCAGATGATTTTGGTAGAGGCTCACAGTTCGAGATATTCCATTCATCCGGGTACTGCGAAGATGTATCATGATCTTCGAGAGCTGTATTGGTGGAAAGGGATGAAGAAGGATGTTGCTGATTATGTATCTCGGTGTTTGAATTGCCAGCAGGTGAAGTATGAGCACCGGAGGCCAGCCGGGGTGACCCAGTCTATGCCCATTCTCGAGTGGAAGTGGGAGCAGATCACTGTGGATTTCGTAGTTGGTTTGCCGCTGACCGTGGGTAAGCATGATTCGATGTGGGTAGTAGTTGATCGACTGACGAAGTCGGCTCACTTCATTCCAGTGAGGACTACTTATACCTCGGAGCGTCTGGCTCGTATCTTCATTGAGCAGATTGTGAGATTGCATGGTGCTCCTGTTTCTATCATTTCTGACCGAGGTGCTCAGTTCACAGCTCAGTTTTGGAGATCTTTTCAGAGAGAGCTGGGTACTCGGGTCGATCTCAGCACTGCATTTCACCCGCAGACTGATGGCCAGTCTGAGCGGACCATTCAGATCCTCGAGGATATGTTGAGGGCGTGTGCTATTGATTTTGGAGGCCATTGGGATAGCCATTTGCCGCTAGCAGAGTTTGCGTATAATAATAGCTATCAGGCTTCTATCCAGATGGCTCCGTTTGAGGCATTGTATGGTCGGAGATGTCGCTCGCCTATCGGTTGGTTCGAGTCTGGTGAGGTCCAGGTGTTGGGGCCCGATTTGGTGCAGCAGACCTTAGATAAGGTCCGGGTTATTCAGGATCGACTCCGCACGGCTCAGAGCCGGCAGATATCGTATGCAGATCGGAGGCGGAGAGATCTTGAGTTCATGGTTGGGGACCGGGTATTCCTCAGAGTGTCGCCCATGAAGGGTGTTATGAGATTTGGGAAGAAAGGCAAGCTCAGTCCTAGGTTCATTGGGCCTTTTGAGATATTGGAGCGCGTTGGCGCCGTTGCTTATAGACTGGCTTTGCCTCCCTCTCTGTCTGTTCATCCGGTGTTCCATGTGTCCATGCTCCGGAAGTATGTTCACGATCAGTCTCATGTGATCGATATGGCTTCCGTGGAGGTAGATGGCGACTTAGCTTATTCGGAGGAGCCTATTGCTATTGTGGCTAGAGAGGTCCGTAAGATGAGATCGAAGGTGATCCCGCTCGTGAGAGTTCAGTGGGGGCATTACTCCATTGCCGAGGCCACTTGGGAGCTTGAGTCCGAGATGCGTGAGAGGCATCCGCGCTTGTTCGATGATTCAGGTATAAAATCCTTGTATTTTCTAAGCCTGAATTTGCATTTTTAAGTTTCATTGATTTCGGGTGGTACCGAGGGGTCCTCGAAATCAGTGCCAGCTCCGTGGCTAGTGTGTGGATCCTACCTTATACTTAGGCTCGTCTGAGGACGGCCGAGAGTCTAAGTGGGGGAGAATGTAACGACCCTCAAATAGTCGTTACGGGATCCGGGACCTCAATTTGCGTGTCGACAGTCCCAAAAGCTCCGTTAGGTCATTTATGACCCGTCTGTGAAATCTGAGTCGAAACGGAGTCCGTTTGATAGGTTTTCGAGAAAAGGATCCGTATATGAAATTCCGGAAAGGAATTTGGGGGTTTCGATAGGTCGTTTTGAGTAAACGAACCCCGATGGAAAATCCGAGCGCACCGTTAGGTCCGTCTCGTCATTTATGATATGTAGCAACCTTCAAAATTGAAAACGGACCTCGTTTGATAGGACTTTTGATAAAGTCCCCGTTTCGAAAGTTTAAAAGAGTTAAAAGAGGTTTCCGAGCTCGATTTGAGCAAATGAGCTCCGATTAGAGATCCGAAAGTTCCGTTAGGTTCGTATAGTCATTTGTGACTTTTAGCAACTTTCAGAATTGGATTCCGAGGTCGTTTGGTTAAATTTCGCTATTTTGGCGAAAGTCGAAAATTGAACCTTTGCCGTGGGACCCACTTTTTGAGTTCTGGAGGTCCGAATTGAGCTCCGTCTTGACGAGCATGTCACCCAAGTATTTTATGGCTTGTGTGCAAAATTTGGGATCATTCCGAGCTTCGTAGGGTCCCGTTTTGCCCCTAAAATAGTAGAAAATCTGGTGCGACTTTTCTGTTCTGTTTTGGCGCAAACAGCCAGATAAAAGCTGATTTTTCGGCCAATCCGTAAGGAATTAGGAAAAACTCAAAACATGAAAGTTGTAGCCCTTTGAGTTGGCACCGGTTTCAGGTCATTTGGACATTACTATAAAAAGTTATGATTTTTTCAAAAGAAGCTGTCACAGAGGCAAAAACTGCTATAAAAAAGGTCATTTCGGGCCATTTCGGTTCATAACTTATAAAAATCATTTGGTGAGCTCTTGAGGCGATTTTTGGGTATTTCTTGAAGACCCAATCATACTTACACTTAAGGTAAGCCCTTTCAATCCATCTTTATGTTGATTAACACAAGAATCAAAGGGTTGATTCTTGGAAATGTGTTAGAACCCTAGATTCTTAAGAATTGGGGAAAGACATCGAGCAAGGCTCGCATGTGGAATCTAAGTGTACTTTTGGACTCACGGGAGCGTGGGGAGTCCGAAAAAGTACATTTTGTAAATTTAGGGCTCGGCCCTACCCGTGGGCATTTTGGTAATTTTTACCCTAGGATGCCTATAGGCTTAAATAGCTATAATTGAGCACTCATATGTGCTATATCTTGTCTTAATAGACCTAGTGGAGAGTCCTTCGCGGACAAGGCGAGCGGGAAAGGAGATTCTTCCCAGCATTTGAGCCCGAATTTCGAGATAAGTGAGACTTGACCTCTATTGTGCTTGTGGACTCTTCCTTCATGCTAGTATGCTTCATGTACGCATATATATACCTAACAATGGTTAGGATTAATGATGTGAATTACTTGCTATTATTGTTTGTTATAAATAGCGAGATTGTGACTCGACCGAGGTATGTGCCGGTCTAAACGCTACGTCGAGGTAGCTTAAATTTATATCGTAGTAACGCTTGCTACGCCATGCTTAGATAGCAAGAACTTGGGACATGGCCGAGGATGTTGCCGGCATGTCATGATTGTGATAGTGACTTCGGGTCACGGTATATGGTTGATACTTAGTAGTGGTGTTGCTATTCCATCGTAGGTCTAGGTTAGTCGGCACGGGAGTAGAGATTGGACCTCCAAACCGCCGCTGAGTTGACCTATGCCTTACGTTGGATGGGCATAATCCTTGAGACTTCTGGTTACTACTTGTATGTATGGAATGTGTTACATCTATTTGTGATTTCACTACTTTATTGTATGATTACTATAGTATGTTGTTGCTTATGATGCATGTAGCGACTTGTCCCGCAAGGGTACCTTAGCGGGCCTGTCGGTGATCTTACTGGGCTTCGGCTCATAACTTACTCTGCTACGTGCGCAGGTCCTTCATCCAGTCAGCAGCCCGGACGTTAGCGGTTCCCGAGGCTTCTGAGACTTTTGATTGAGGTGAGCCGACCACACAGACCGTGTGGCATACCGCCGGAGTCACTTAGAGATAGGACTCAGATTTCTTTGATGTATATTCATACTTTATTGAGTCACTCTTAGAATGCTCCAATTCTTTTGTGGATATATTCTTTTGGACTTCACCCTTTTATATTTATATATCCATTTATGATCTTTTCACATTATTGTTCTTTTCCGCATCTTATTTCATTGGTTCGCCAAGGCAAATGTTGTTTAGGTGCCATCACGAGCCCTTGGAAATTGGGTCGTGACACAAATGTAGCATCTGCAAAAGGTCAGGCCACAAAAGAACTACTTGCCCAAAACGAGTGGATAGTGGACAGTGGACAATCCTCCCAAACTCAAAGTGTTGCTTTTTGAATTTTAATCTTGACAATTTTATATATTTTTATATTTGAACGTTTAACTTAATGTTAGCATTTATCAATGGCGTTCCACATTCCTATTATTTTTGTAGTATATAATTCAAATTGATCATCATACAGATGTTCTAATACTGCAAACGGGATGTTCAGTGTAATGCAATAGTCATGTTGATTCAAGCGAAGAGTTGCCTTGTGCAATTAAAAGGTGTGAAAGCATCCCTCAAAACCTGCATACGAAAATAGACATTAATTAATCCAGATATATCACCTAGAGAGTAGTGAACGTCTTTTCAATGTTCATATCACGCCTTTTGGTGTTTTTTATGTTAAATTCATCTATAAATATATACATTTTCTTGTTCCGCCATACACACAATTATCCTCCTACTTGAATTATCAAAATTTCTTCATAGACAACAAACACAAATGGAAAATAACCAAAACGAAGTTGTCGCTAATGTCCACTATGCCCCAGCCGAACCTGACATAACGAATATTATGGAAACATCACCTGGGATATTGCCGGTATACAAACTGACATCACTGCAATCAACCATGTTGTGGACCGCTTATCTGCTGATATATGGAGTATACGGCAAGTGTTAATTCAGCGCTCGGAGAGTATTGAAAGAATGCTTTTGGGACTCCTTCTCCAACAAGGGATGAATCCGGAGCAGTTTGTTACTCCTCCAAATTCTCCCAATGCTGACAACTAGAACTTTTATTTAAGCATTATATCTAGTACTTTTGTCTAAGCATTATATCTAGTACTTTTGTCTAAGCATTATGTCAAATACTTTTGTATATGTATTTTGTTTCCTTAAGTATGAATGAAAATTATCAGATTATGTGTTAAGTTGATAATACTTCCACTACATAAGTGAACGCCTAAACTTCATCAGCAACTTGAAACATTCTAACACACGTTCCAAGCACCGTATGAAGATGTTTGACATCGTTATTAACGTAAACATGCTAGCATATATTTTACAACATCCATCTAAAATGCATTAGCAAGTTGAAACATCCTAACAAAAGTTCAGAGCACTGTATGAAGATGTTTGACATAGCAGAAGGAGTATGGCCTTAAAATCGTTATTAACACAAACATGCAAAAGCCTCACTATTTGTACAACAACACAACACTATTTGACGAAAAATTTAACACAAAGCAGAGATTTTCACGAGAATTTCAGTCCAGAACCAGAAAGAAGGCGTAAAAACCCTAGCTTTATCGAAATAGCCAAATAGCAAAAAAATAAACCCCGATTCACTTGAAAACATCAGTATAGTACAAAATTTACCTTTAGATGTTACCGGAGAACATTATGTAGATGACCGGCGACGAAATAGAAGACTTGAGAAGTGTGTAAGAGAAGAAAGGGGCGGGTGTTCGATGTTTGAAATGATGGAATTGATAAGACTGATCAGCCGCATTTTTAATTAAAACTTCACTTTTGGGGTTGTCATAATTGCCATTAAGGCCCCACCTTTTTTTTGTTCCGAATTCCACGCGCGTCCCATTTTTGTATAAAATAAAGCTCGGGGCGGGGTACATTTCTTTTTTGAGATATTAGAACGTTCTTCTGAACGTGCCAAACATAATTATCAATTAGGTAGTTCGTTTAAAATAAAACGCGTTTGCTCAAAAATAAAAGGTACTTTTTTCACGTTCAGAACATAATAAACGATGTTTGAACCCTAACCCTGAACCCCAAAACCTAACCCTAACCCCAAACCCCAAACCCCAAACCGCAAAAATTCCTAACATTTAGAGAACATCCAATCTCCTGTTCTGAACCTTTTGTGGAACGTTCTCGAACGTCGTAAGTATGTTCTGGATCTTCATACTGATGTTTTTTTTTTGTACCGTTGAGGATTAGTTGAGAAATACTAATATAAGGATCATTTGAAATGCATAAACAATGATTTAGTAGTTTATTAAGATTACAAAACATGTTATGTGTAAGTAAACCAAAATATATGTCGTTAATTATACCAAAATGTAATTATTAAGTCATTTGAATAAGGAGTGTAGGGTTGATTCTAGCTCAATTAACAATTTTAATCATTAAGAAATGTATTCTAACGAATTGTAGCATATATTGGACGTTATATCACTAGATAGACACATTAATAATCTATTTGAATAAATATACAATTTCATTCACAAATTACAGACATTCTTCGTGTATCTACAACAACTAAGACTTCAAATCATACAAGTATTGATTGTGATACATCATTTACGTGTATTTAATGTGACTACTCAATAGTATGTCTATTGGACGTGTTAACTCATAAAATTTCTATTAGAGTGAATACTCATTTATATCTATTGAAAGCGATTACTTAGTTATATCTAATGAAACAATTACTAAGTTATTGAGTATTTCATTAGATGTTGTTCTAACTAATGGATAATCTATATAATGATGATTTAGCCTTAAATATAAAGACTTATTAATCTAGTCATGTTATATAGTTTGTTATTACAATCATATTAAAGGTTAGAACACTACATATTAAATTAGGTACCTATTATGAACTGAACATACAAACCCACGTTCGTGACGTAAATTAGATGTTTTTGCATCAATCTTTGAAAATTTATGTTTATTCAAAGAGATTACTCAATAGTATGTGTATTTAAGGTGACTACTCAATAGTATGTCTATTGGAAGTGTTTACTCATAAAAGTTCTACTAGAGTATACTCTTTTATATCTATTGAAAGCGATTGCTTAGTTATATCTAATGAAAGCAATTACTAAGTTATCGAGGATTTCATTAGATGTTGTTCAAACAAAGTGGATAATCTATACAATGATGATTTAACCTTAAATATGAAGCCTTATTAATCTAGTCATGTTATATAGTTTCTTATTACAATCATATTAAAGGTTAGAACACTACATATTAAAATAGGCACCTATTTGAACTGAACATACTAACCCATGTTCGTGACGTAAATTATATGTTTTTGCATCAATCTTTGGAAATTTTTTTAAAAAATACTTCTCTATAAATACATACATTTTTTGTCAGAAATACATACACACAATCTTAAACAATTCAATCTTACATGTTCCAAGCATGTCTTTTGGTGTTTGTAGTGCTAATACAACGGATACATTTGTTTAGAGATATTAGAACAATCTCTTCTACGTGCCAAACATGGTTTTCTAATGCTAAAAAAAGTGGAGCAACCCATTTTAAATACGTGGAGCGACCTGCTCCACAACTTACATTAATCCAACCCGTTCTATTAACCCGCTCCGGACGGAATTATTACCTTATAACACGTGAAATAACCCCAACCATTCAATTAATTAGGTCTTTTTACCCCATCATATTGGTTTTAAATAAGTTGAAAATTTCACTTGATGAAGTTTGTGAAGAAAGGGCCAATTTGGTGAAGGAAGTTGACAAATTAGGGGCTTGTAATACTACAAATTTATTGAAGATTAGTAAGTTAGAGGCTAAACTGCAACGGTGGAAGATGTATTTCTTATTGTTTTGGGCAGTTTTTTTTTGGTTTCATAGTAGCTAGGTTTATTTGATACCAATTGTTGTTCATCGAGTACTACTAAGATTTATATATTTGAACGTTTAACTTAATGTTTCGAGCATTCATCAATGGCGTTCCAAAAGTCTATTATTTTTGTAGTATATAATTCAAATTGATCATCATACGGATGTTCTAATACTGCAAACAGGATGTTCAGTGTAATGCAAAACAACATTCATAAATATTCAAAACATGCTAAATTGTACTGAAAATTAAAGGACAACACTTCAAAACACACATTCAAAATAAATAGAAAATCTTCTTAAATGACTAGACTTGAAAGGAGATTATTTCTTCATTTCACATGTGTGCCGCTGGAGGCCGTGGTGGTGAAGGGTAGTTTTGGGGGTCAATCTTGAGTGCAGCTTGAATACCACGAAGCATACGCTTAATAAGATTCATATCCTCACGGAATTCATCGCATCTAGTCCTTAATCGCGTCACTTGATCCTCCATATTTCCTATATATACTGCAAGCTGATCAACATCTGAGGTCAGATCTGCGATATCTTCACGGACATGATCGATTTCAGTGAACCTACTAGTACTTGGAACTCCACTATCATGTTCTGGTGCTCTTGGTGCCTTACTCTGCGAGACATTGTTGTTGTTGTTGTTGTTGTTGTTGTTGTTGTTGTTGTTGTTGTTGTGCAGACGTTTAACATTTATAGAAACCAGGCTTGGTGCCTTTTCGGTTGTATATGTGATGATTTGAAGAGGTGCCTATTCACATTGAATGGTTGGGGTTAGTACACGTGTTTTAATTGTGACCAGGGGTTCCTAATCCTTCCCGTGGAAATCAGAACATCTTCATGGCGATACGAATCATCATATACTCGTTCCATCAGTCTATTGGTTTTTGACGTTTATAATTCAAATTGATCTTCATGTTTGAAAATTATTTATACCCTTCCAGTACTCTATTAGTATTTTTTAAACTACTCATCATAATACACTTAACGGCTATCCCCTTCAATTCAAATCTGAAGCAAAGCAACGAATGTGCCACTTCAAAAAATTAAAAAAATACATAACGGCTAGTGTTGGATACAACACACTTAAGTCGGTTACCTCTTTTTCTCCTATAAATACTCAATCAAACCATTCAAAAAACTCTATACCACTACAACCTATATATATATATATATATAGAAAATGATTCGCCGACCTTCCTCCTCAATAGTTGCTACTACTGCAAGAACAGGAGCAACCAATACAAGAGCATCCACGTCAAGAGTAGCAAAAACGACAAAGGGAGCAACCTTGAAACAAGAAGGAAGAGGTGAAGCCAAGCAAAAAGAAGGAAGAATGGGAAGAGGGTCAGCCAAGCAAAATGAAGGAAGAACGGGAAGAGGTGAAGCCAAGCAAAACGAAGGAAGAACGGGAAGAGGGTCAGCCAAGCAAAAAGAAGGAAGAAAGGGAAGAGGATCAGCCAAGCAAAAAGAAGGAAAAATGGGAAGAGGATCAACTAAGCTAAGAGGAGGAAGAACAAGTCGAAACACTTCTGCAGAACAACAAGAACATGCAAATGATATTTTGGAACAACTTCGTGCTGAAGTTTGGGGTTGGAAGTTCAAATTTGAGGAATTCTTTGAATACTACAATAGGGACGTCAAAAAGATGTTGAAAGAAATAAAGAGGATAAAGACCATGCTCCAGATAGCAACCTTGAAACAAGAAGGGACTGCATCGCATTGAAGTGAAAACGCATATTTTGGGTTTCTGACCAGGATGTTAATATGACTGTTTATTAAGTAATGTCTTAAATGCTAATATAATTAGCATACTTTTGTAAAGCGCTGAATCTTTGAACAATCAAGAATGTTTTTGCCTGGTTCTTGATTATCAATGTATAAACTTTAATGTTCACAACATCTGTTGTTGTTTCCCTATTTACTAGTTATTGAACATCAAATATCCATTAAGTTAAAAACTATTTGACCGTACAACATAATGTTCCGAAAATAACTAATGTTGTTCCAATAGTCTATAATTTTTAATATTTTTAAGTCAATCTTATCATCATACAGATGTTCGAATAATGTAAACTCGATGTTCAGTGTAATGCAAAACAATAGTCATCATTTGCCATATATATCATCAAAAAATAGGTAATCATCCATATATTACACCCATCAAAAACAAAAATATAATTATCCAAATTTTACAACCCATACTAAGGGACTAATTTGCCATGAAATATGTCCACAGCAAATTGAACTAGACAATCTTCTATCACATTGTCACATAGCAATTCCATCGGGGTGTTGGTCAACAAATGTTCGAGGAACATGATGGCATACGCTCCACATGCAGTACCAGTCAAATTTCTTAGAAGTTGTGAATAAAACTATACCGACACATACTATTTTATGTTTGGACCAGCCAGTCGAATGTTCAACGAACATAGTACCATCAGGTTCCGAACGGAGTAAAAAATGTTCGTTCTTCGATAAAAACCAAACACTAACAAAACAATAGAAGTAAAGAGATGCACTTACACTATCCTACATCCACTCTTTCACGTCCAGGAAGTCCAGAAAATCTAAGTAATTGAACTCGTGACACAGGAAGGCAATCTTTTCTTCCATCTTCTCCTCCAAGAAAGCATCAAATGCAGCTTTCTTGTAAATGTTGAGTGCCTTGTACAGTATCACTGGCAATCTCTCTTGGAGCCTGACTTGAGCTCTCTCTCTAAATTTCAAAAAAAAAAAATGTTTGAAAAAATCTCTAGATTTAATATAAGAACGTCCCTTTTATGTTTAACGATTCTAATTGGATGTTTTACTAACCTTGCCATTCTGGCAGCAGTCATTTTCTTCTTTCATCGGTTCTTCTTTGCCTGGAGCATCCTGGACAACAAAATACGCCTCTTTGGTCGCTGCTGCTGCTTCTCCTTCTTTGATGACGACACTACTGATCGCATCAAGCTTCTGATCCAGTCCCTGTCGCCATTGAAGGCAGTCGTGGCACTTGCTACTGCAGACACTAGGCTGCATATTCTCATGTTCTCTCCTCCTAGAGCTTTCTCCAACTTCGAACAAACCCCTACCACTAAAAAGACCACCAGTAAAACGACCAGCCCTACCACCAATCTCATCACCAACTTGTGTTTCACATCTACCAACACCTCCACTAACAAATTCTTCACCAACTTGTCCTTCACAATTACCTCTCTTGGAGGGGTCCTAGGGCAATTCCTAAAAACTGTCACTCGATCACCACCAACTATCGAGCTAGCCCCCTCCAACATCACAACAAGCTGATCAATTACCTCATCGCCCCATCAACAAACGGCTTAATATTCTGAAAGGTATCATCTTCCCTCTCTGCATCGATAGGGTCAATGAAAGGGTGCACCACCTACATACCATAAATATTTGTTAAGAATACAATGTATAAGAGAAATAAACCTTAACATCACAAAGAGTGTTCAGAACATCATTATTACTGTTCGACATTTAACACCAGTAAAAATGGAACATCATATCTGTTGTGATCAAACATCTAAAAAGACGTTCTTGACATTAACAACAATGATTATAACGACATTGCAGTTGTTCCAACATTTAGAAAATTGTAGGTAAAGTACTTACAGGCTTTGCAACATTCTCAAACAGCCTTCGGGAGTCTCTTTCATTCTTTTCAGTGATCCACCTGTGCATCCTTGGCATGGTCCTCTCCTTGGAAAAATCTCTGGGACGAAGCGCAGGTATTGCTTCAAATACCCAACCCACAAATGCCCAAGGAAACCCATAGAGATTGTAATTTGGCCAGTCCTTAGCCTTGCTAGCTGCACGATCAGCCATGGGCTTCGTCAGGTACTCAATGGTCAGCTCGAAGCTTTTCCGCCCCCAAGGATACTTTACAAATTCATTTGGAAGATATGCAAGGCAGACCAGTAATTCCTCAATACCAGTTTTTTTTGTCATTGGCGCACAATATTGAGTAAACAAACTAAGCCATGGCAAGCCCAAACTTGTACCGTTCAGGAACTTCCTCATTTTCTATCAAACACAGCAACCGGGAAGCAGTAACTGCCCTTGCTTTCCCATCCTCCCATGCCGTTGAAATATACTCCCACATCTCCCTGCCCCTCTCTTTCATCGCAGCCTCCCATTGGACACTTTGATAGGCTTGGCATCTCAGCTTTGTCATCAAGCAAACTCTTGGAGGCCAAAACGAACAGGCACTCCATTGAAATTGAACCAAGCTTCTTTTTCTTTATTGCACAAAACTTTTCTTAACAGAATATTGTGCACCAACCTGGTTGGAAACGATGGCTCCTCCGGCAAGTCCAAGAAATGGCCAAAGATACTGTTTTTGAACTTGTCATACAAACCACTTGTACGCAGCACAATCCTGAAATCACGCATTCGTCCAATAAGCGACGAGCGGACAGTTATCTTGGATTGAAAATGCTCATGATCATCTAAGTAAGTCTTCAGCACCATTGGTGGAATGACACTGGTAACGTACTCAGGCTGCACAATGTTTTGAAATTTGTTAGTTTAAGGAATCACCACGGTAGCAAGAACATAATATCAGATGCATGAAACATCCCTTGAGATGTTCCAAGGAACTACAAGAAAATACTTTGAACATTTTTAAGGTTGATCTGATCATGCAAGCGAGTGTTCTCAAATCATATAAAAAAATATTGAACATTCTACTGTAAAGTGAAGAACAACTTTATGTATGTTCTAGACAACAACTATACCTCTCTAGGTGGCTCTGCAGAATCAGCTCCCACGTCGTCTACGAACTTCCTCTGACCTTCTCCTTCGCATCTCTCAACCTCTTCTTCTTTCCTACCATTCCTACCTCCTTCACCAGCTTGAACATCTACAACCTCTATAACTTCTTGTACATCATCTACTTCTTCAACATTTGCAACTCCTGCAAATTCTCCAGCAAGATTATTTACCAGCCTTCCCACCTCCTCCTCTTCTGCCATATTTAAAAGGCTCTCTTTTTTGTTTCCCTCTTCATCCCACTGATCATCACCAAACAGCGCTTCTATTTCTTCTGATAAATTACCATCGTCCGGCCCCCTCACAGCTTCTTGTAGCCCTACATTTACATCATAGTCTAAGGACCCCTCCTCTTCGTCCTCCAATATAATTCTCCTCTTCCTAGGAGGCTGCTTACTAGGAGGAGTAGTCTCCTTCCTCTTAATTCCCCGCGTATAAACCATTGTAGCTGCAAATCACAAGTATATTCATCAATTAAAGATGCAAGTACAAACATGCAGTATGGGTGTGTGAAACATAATATACACCTGTTTTATCAAACCCAAATTTTTTAAAAAGGAAATTTAATTCAAGTAGAGTCATCATTAAACATTATCATCTTCTCGCACGGTCGGAGCACTGTCTCAAATGTTCCAGAACTTTAAACATGCACGCACAAACATAAACATGCAAAATCTTGACTATTTGTACAACATTTTTTCAACCTTTAGCATATTTATTTTATAAAACCCTAATTTATTTTAACAAAAATCATCTAAAATGCATCACCAACTTCAAACATCCTATCACACGTTTAGAACACAGTCTCACGATGTTTGACACTGCGAAGGAGTATGCTCTTAACATGGTAATATAACATAAACATGTAAAAACTTCACTATTTGTACAACATTTTTTCAACCTTTAGCATATTTATTTTAGAAAACCCTAATTTATTTTAACGAAAATCATCTAAAATGCATCACCAACTTCAAACATCCTATCACACGTTTAGAACACCGTCTCACGATGTTTGACACTGCGAAGGAGTATGCTCTTAACATGGTAATATAACATAAACATGCAAAAACTTCACCATATGTACAAGAACATAGCACTATTTGACGAAAAAATCAACAAAAACAAAGATTTTCACAAGAACTTTATTCCAGTACCAGTAAAAAGGCGTTAAAACCATAGTTTTTTCAAAATAGCAAAATAGCAAAAAATAAATCCCGATTCACTTGAAAAACATCAATATTGTTCAAAATTTACCTTTAGATGTTACCGGAGAAATGTAGATGGTCGCCGACAATGATGTTCAGAAGGTTGGTTGCGTAGAAGACTTTCGAAGACGACTTAAAAAGAAAAGTGTGTAAGAGAAGTTTTGGGGTTCGATGTTTGAAATGATTGCTGATGTCTGTTCGGTTTCCCACCTTTTGATTAAAAATTTTTGGGATTATTAATTCAGTTCAAAAAGTTTTTAATGAAGGCCCGAAAGTTTTGTTGTGTCTAATTTGGCCCATATATTAAAGTTAAACGCGCGCGTTTTGTTACGCTCTACGCGCGTCCCCTTTTATTAAATAAAGACTTGAGAGGGTCTTTTGGCCCAATCTTCTCTAAAAACCTTGTTGGTTGTCGGTTGATACCCACTTGAATTAGTTACGTTATTTTGTTAGTAACCGAAGTGGAGCTTTAAAGCAACAACAAAAATTATTTTCCTGTAATTTAAATATTGTGGATTCTACCCGTAGAACAAGTTACTAATATTCAAGGATAACTTATATTCCGACCAAACGAGCCCAAGTATTATTCAAGGATTTGAACCAGAGATCTAAATTATGTGAAGACCTTTTCAATGTAGTATTCTACGTACATGATTAACAAGCTAATGTACATTATTTTTTTTAAAAGCACTGTTCTTTCATAAGCTACACAAGAAGCCACCATGACACAAATTAATTATTTCTTAATTAATCAAGATTCAGTTACTAATTTTTTATACATTAATTCACTTTCAAACAACATGAAATCCTAGGTATCACCTTCCTCAGTTCTGTTCTGTCCCAAAACCATTAGCCACGCCTTTCTTCTAATCTTCTTTGCCTTATTATTACTATCTACATTTTCTCTCTTCATAAATATTTTCTTCTTCTTATTCAACCAACTTTACTTTGACAAAAACAAAAAACAAAATTCAAAAATCCAACTTTTACCTTTTTTCTTTTTGATCCATTTTGTTCCGGTGTACGAAATATCTCGTGATCACGCATGGTCTATATAATGAATCTATTTACTGTTGTCCAAATACTCTGAGTTTGTTTTTTTTTCTTTTTCAATGAGTTCTTTATTTTCCAAAAGGGTATGTGGTTTTTCCATGTTTGCTTTTTGTTTTGAGATTCTCATATACTGATTGATCTGATTGATTTATTCCAATTCTTGGTATTTTTCTTTTTTGTTTAAGATGATAGCCAAGTCCCAAGTTTGGCAACCTTGTAAAAAGAAGAGGAATTTAGCTTAAAGTTTACTCACAAAAAAAAAAAGATTCTTTTTTTAATCAAAAAATAAAAATAAAAAAACATGGATGGGATTTGTATAAATTTATAGTAGGGGTTTAAGAGTTATTAAAAGATAAATAAGAAAATTCAATAGTTGTTGAATTGAAAGAATAAGTAAGGGAAAAGAAAAGGAAGGATGGGTTCAAGATCAAATAATGGAAGTGGAAGGACCAGAGTAGGAAGATATGAACTTGGGAGGACACTTGGGGAGGGTACTTTTGCAAAAGTTAAATTTGCAAGAAATGTTGAGACTGGTGATAATGTTGCTATTAAGATTCTTGATAAAGAGAAAGTCATGAAGCACAAGATGATCGGTCAGGTTTGTGTTTATTTGTTTTTGTTTGGTTTGATTTAGTAAAATTTATTTATTTATAGTTTTTTTGCTTGAAGCTTGTTTTGTGGTTAAAATATGGTTGACCCTTTATTTATCCCTTCAGTTCTATAATAATATTTGTGGTCTAGTGGTAAGAGTGCAATCACGTTATGTGTATGTTTGGAGCATGTCACAGGGTTCAGACCGTGATGCAGACAATAACATAACTTGGTATTTAAGTAGAGAAGAGTAGAGAGGCGGGCCCATCATCGATCAAGTTTCAAACCGTGCGCCTTTGGTCCTTGCGGATTTCTTGTTACAAAAAAAAGAAATTAAGATTTCCCTCAGTTTTCTGTTGGCAAAAGATATTAAATGTTGTGGTTTTCTACCATTTTTTCATGTTTGAACGATTATATCCGATGCTTTTTGTGTGAAATATAAATTGATTTAGCCTTTCTTAATAATATTCAATCTTTTGGACTCATTGCTTATTGAGATATGCTGGCTTGTTCATATTGTATGATGTTTCTTTTGTGAAAAGGATTTCTAAAGAATAAGAGTGAAGCTTTTGATTTTTGCAGCCAGTGGATTTCGGTTTTTGAGAAAGTGTGCCATTTAGATTGATATCTTCTACTCCCACACATCCAAAAAAAAATATTAGTTTTTAGGAGCTTTAGTTATACTAGGTGCACAATATGGCAATTTACAATTACCTAGTTAATCTTTGTTGTTTCTATATATTGGTAAGTGCGATTGACATTTTATGTCCTCTGCAGATTAAACGGGAAATATCAACCATGAAACTTATAAGACACCCCAATGTAATCCGGATGTATGAGGTTAGTATTAGACTTTTATTTTTATTGTTCTTATAAGGAGTATTAGCCTGTTATCTCTATCTTTTTCTTTCTCCCGGCCTCCCTCCCTCCTCCTCCCCCATGCCAAAGAGAATGAACAAGTAAAAAATGCAAAGTAAAAAGACAGATAGGAGAGATTGCATTTAGGTCCTGGATTTTTCTTTTACTCGGCACGAGTCTTTTGGGGTGCATAACCAGATTGTAAGATAAGAATAACAGGAGCAGGTTTCTAAGTTGCTACACTTTTTATCTGATAAACAATTCAAACTTCTATCACGTAGGTCATGGCCAGCAAGTCGAAGATATATATTGTTTTGGAATTTGTTACTGGTGGCGAACTGTTTGACAAAATCGTAAGATGCTCTTTCTTGAGTTTCTTAACTGCTATATTCATTCTTGTAATTTGCAACAGGAAATGTGTAAGCTTTTGCTTTTGTTGAGGTCAGGCTAGTAGAGGTAGGCTCAAAGAAGATGAAGCAAGAAAATATTTTCAGCAGCTTATCAATGCAGTTGACTACTGTCATAGTAGAGGTGTATTCCACAGAGACCTCAAGGTAAAGAATTAAAAAAAATTTCCAGTTTCTCTGAGAGATTCTACAAAGCCAGCGAAAATTAGGATGATAACGAGAAAATGGTTTATAATCTTCGCATTCTTTTGTCTTATAGCCTGAAAACTTGTTGCTGGATGCCAATGGTGTTCTGAAAGTCTCGGATTTTGGATTGAGTGCGCTGCCCCAGCAAGTTCGCGTATGTCAACTTCTTGTCTCATGCAAAGCCACTTTTACTCTATCTGATTGATCAGTGACTGCTATATAATTTTTCCGGATATTTATAAGCTTAGTTTATTGATGTATCATTTTAGGAAGACGGACTACTACATACAACGTGTGGAACACCAAATTATGTGGCTCCAGAGGTGCTCATTAATTTGTGGCATAACCCAGTTTATTTCATATCCTCTTAGCAACAGTTCTGACTCCTAATTTTGCTTCCTGTTTTTGCTTCTTGCTAATGTAGGTGATCAATAATAAAGGTTATGATGGAGCCAAGGCTGACCTGTGGTCATGTGGTGTGATCCTATTTGTACTTATGGCTGGTTATTTGCCCTTTGAGGAGTCAAATCTCATGGCATTATACAAGAAGGTGCACTTACTTATTGCTGGTCATTCCAAAATGCAATTCTGTATTACATTTTCCAGAAAGATATTGAGATAAGTGACTGCTATTGGTGAAGTTTCAGAATTGTCATGCGGATTTGATTTGATTGCAGATACATAAAGCTGAATTTACATGTCCACCCTGGTTCTCCTCTAGTGCAAAGAAACTAATCAAGAGAATCTTGGATCCCAATCCACAGACGGTATGTTTCTCTCTATCAAAGACAAAGGAGGAAAGAAAGCAGAAAAAGTTACCTTGGTGTTATTTTGTTTATACACAATAGATGTGTTTAGAGACTCTTTATCTGCACTTGCATTTAGCTTCTCAAATTTAGTTCCATTTCCAAATTTTACTCAGAAATTTATAGAAATTATCATTTGATGACAGCGCATCACAATCTCTGAGGTCATTGAGAACGAGTGGTTCAAGAAAGGGTATCGAGCACCTGTTTTTGAACAGGCAGACGTCAGTCTTGATGATGTGAATGATATTTTTAGTGATTCTATTGTAAGTATACTTGCTTCTTGAAATGGGTCTCCATGAATTGTGAATTTGTATGTTGATTTTTTGTTGAATGAGCATTTGATGGTCATTAAAATGGGTGCCATGTGCCTTTTCATGTAACCCAGGAGTCTTCAAATCTTGTTGTGGAGAGACGGGAAGACCGGCCGACTGCACCACTTACTATGAATGCTTTTGAGCTTATTTCAACTTCTCAGGGTCTCAATCTCAGTTCTCTGTTTGAAAAGCAAATGGTATGCATTGATGAAGATTATGATCTCTTACAATGCTTCTCCCTTGCGAAGTTTGAGATTTTTATTGATTAATGTTCAAGTGAAAGTAGTTTTTGGCACATTTTAAATTGAAAACCTTGTAAATTGCTCAAAGTTTCGCGCTTATCATATCCGAACAACGTTCAGCCTTACAGAATTTAGTAGTTTATGATATGGTAAATAAACACTGTTCACGAAATCTTCTGTCTCAGTTACAGACCTATCAGTTCTATTTAAAATCAAATTTTTAGATATTGTTTTCTTGCTTTGCACTATGTATGTACATTTGATCTGAAATGCAAAACACATGCTAAAGTTTTCAGTTCTACAGTAGAAACAACCTCTTTTCATGCCCAAAAGGTGGGAAATAAAGAAATATGGCATATTGTATTTTCAATGTTTAGCTCTTCTGATGGATCTGGTCCCAGCAGTTTTAAACATATGAATAAAACTATGTTACTTTTACAGGGGCTTGTTAAAAGGGAGACAAGATTTACATCGAGATGTCCTGCGAGTGAAATTGTCTCAAAAATTGAAGAAGCTGCTGTACCTTTGGGGTTCAATGTTAGGAAAAACAACTACAAGGTGAATGAGAAGTCATTCTCGTGTTTGGCACTTGGTTTTCTTCTGTTGTCAATTAAAAGAGTGATATGAGTAAAACGAGTGTCCCTCAGAGTTGTCAATATGTTTTCGAGCATCTAAAATCCTCATCTCATCATTGTAATGATCATTTTCTTTTTACATAACAACTGATAAGTCTCGTTCTATGAAGTATAATTATAATTTATAAGGTATATGAGTAGCTCGTGTCAAATTATTCAGGATTTCAACGTTCTTGATGGATAGTTGGTTCTTTCTTATTTGCTTATGTTAAAATTTCATTCAGGATTCATTTTCCTTCTCTTTTTTTTCGCCAGATTAAACTTCATGGGGAGAAGAGTGGGCGCAAAGGTCATTTATCCGTTGCAACTGAGGTATGTTTGTTTGAGGACCTTCAGGTCTGCTAAGTATTTTATTACCGTCTTTCAAACTTTCTATTCAACTTCCTAACTTTGAGTTTGCTGTAGATTTATGAGGTGGCCCCTTCACTATACATGGTTGAGCTTCGCAAGGCTGGAGGAGATACCTTGGAATTTCACAAGGTAATCCTACTTGGAAGTGTTTGCCACGTTTGTTGATTCATTGACGGGTATACGTTAGCACTCTTTTTAATCTTTTGAGATTTGCTAACCAAGTTAATGGAAAGCTATTTGAATTGAAGCAGATAGCTGCCTCTCCTTGTTAATGGATTTTGCTTAAACTCATACTTCAGAACCTTTTTTTTTTTTTTTTTTTGATAAGGTAATACTTCAGAACTGCTTCTTGGCTATGATAGAAGACTTTAAATGATTGAGCTTATGATGTACCTACTAATTTTCTAAGTGGTTATGCTGTATTGTTGCACTTGATCATACATATATATATATCTGCTGTTCGACAATGCATGTAATTTTTATGACCATAAACTGATAAAGCTTACTTCTTTTCTTTTCAATACAGTTTTACAAGAACCTCTCTACTGGATTGAAAGATATTGTTTGGCAAATAGGGGATGAAGGAATAGAGGAAGTAAAAGATGGTTAGTATACTTTTATGGCAGGACTAGCTACTTACCTACTCCAGAGCTTCTGATTTTGCCTTTTTCTTTCTATGGAACTGCTGGTATTGGCTTTACATGTATATGATGCTTCAAACCAGAAGTTCTAATGTTTGTTGAAATGGCGGGAACAATTAGTTACATATATATGATGCTTCAAGCCAGAAGTTCTTATGTGCCACCACCGAAAGGGTATGAAGATGTTTTTATATCCTTTCTTGGGGTTGGGCCAGTGGGAGTGGGTGGCTAACAAGTAACAAGAGAACCTTTATCTTAGTAGATTTGCAACATCGGCCAACATAGAAATGAGCCTTGTCTGGTTATATTTCCTTTACTTGTCCCCGCATAGAAGCTGCTGTTATATTATCTCACCAAAAGATCAGGACTTATAGCCCTCCACACAGTTCTCTCTCTCTCAGATACATGGAAATAGATCTAAATTTAACCAAAAAAAAAAGAGTAAAACCAATAAGGGAAAGCTTCATCACAAATAAACTAATGTTGATTTCTTATCTATAAGCATCATTTATGTTTCTTTCTCCTTTCAATGGTGCAGGCATTGTGGCAACTTGATTTTGGAGTGTCAAGTCAGTGGTTCACCAATGTGCATAAGCTGTTGTGCTATATAATTGATTGAGTTCGCTTGTGTGTAGTGTTTTAATATTTTATACTGTTGTGCTTTAAAGCACTTCTCTCATCAGTTGATGTCAAACAGAAGTGTTTTAGCATCGAGTATATTTCAACTAAGTGTAAACATAGAAAACTTAAAGACCCTGCCATTGTTGTACTCTTATTTGGTGACTTTTTTTAAAGATCAATAACCCACATTGTGCTCTTTTGCTGCTTTGGAGGTGGTCTATATAGTATATACGACGTCGTGGTGGAATCAATGTGGACTTGGTAATGGGACTGGTGTGTTACATTTTAATTTTTGATACCTCTATAAGTAGCCGGTAGGGGTGTCAATGGTTTTCCGTGGTTTTCGAAAAACCGATCGAATGGTACTGAACCAAATCGGTTCTTAGGTTATTTTTACCAAAATCGATGGTTTGAATATAATTCTATAATCGTACCGAATAATTATGATAGGTTTTTTATAATATAAAAAAAATTAAAAAATACCGAACCGAATATATTTACAATATATATATATATATATATATATATATATATATATATATATATATATATATATATATATGTTTTATGTGTTAAGTCCAAATATAAATATAGCAAACATTTTTAGTCGAGGTCTTGGACCTTGAGGTGATGGAAACACAACGGTGCATATACTAATTAGCACCGAAAGTGCAAACTACCAAATTCATCCGCACTTATATAATCCTGTTGAAACTAAATCAATTGGTACGACTAATAAACTTGAGCATATATCAAGCTACTAAGTGGCCAATATATCAAATATTTTTCTACTCGTTTAAATTTCTCTTAGCATATACTTAATAATTTACTATTCTAGTTCTTGAGTTATATTTAATTAATATCTGTCAATGCGTGTTATTTAGAATTCTTTTGTCTTTGCTTCATTGATTTTATAATATCACTATAGAATAATGTTCTTTTAGTTAATTGCCTTATAAATAAATTTTACCAAAGTCATGTATATGGTATCGTTTTTTTATTATCGACTTAATAGAGAGTGACCATCACTTGTAGCTCAATATTGGAGAACGAAAATATATCGAGTACTTAAATATTACTAGTTACGACCAATTTTCTTTATTTATTCAGATATTATCTTACATCATATGTGTTATAGTAAAGGAAAATTTTCAAAAATAGGCAGTCCACTACCCAAAATTACAAACAAGATGCCATATTTTTATTTATGCATAGCACTCCATAAAAAACACCCTAGCTACCAAATCTCCCCCTTCTCAGCCACTAAGCCGCCGGCAGACATCCTCCTCCGCCAGTGGTGTCGTTATTTTTTTGTATTTTACTCATTTTATGTTGTTTATTACGTCTAAATCATTGATTTGGACAAGTTTATACACACAAATCTCCACCAAAAAATAAATTATACATGAATATACATAGATAAATGCGTATCAATGAGAGAAATAAAAATATACAAATAAAAATTCATATAAACATCCTTAATATACAGATTTATTCACTCGCATATACACACTTATACAAATTTATTCAATTTTATACACGTGTATAAATTTGTATAAAATTGCGGCAAACTGCTATCTCGGGAAAGGGTGACAGGTCGGGTAAGATTTGAAAATATGGGCTATTTTTGGTAATTTTTGTCTTTTGCTTGTCTTTTAGTGTAATTATCCATATATTAAATTCATAGGTATTTTACATAAAAATGTCATATTCTAGTAATGGTACGACTCTACCACAGAATTCTAAAAAAATTTACCGAAAATTAACCGAACCGAACCGAAACAGAAGGAAAACCGACATGAATAGTACGGTTTTGAAAATTCTTACAATTTTCAACAATTTTAAATTTATTAGTAAATTATTAAGTTTTAAACGGCAAATAAAACATTATACATCTGATTAAATTTCAATCACACTTAATTTTTTTCTTTTTCATTAACGTAATACATAACTCAAATTAATATTTTGACTCGGGCTAATTGCCAAGAGCCAAATTTGCTTACCCATACTAAGAAAATGCAATAATGGGTCAAGTTAATCAACATTAGAGAAAAGAAGCACGTGCCCCCATATGCAATTGATTGCTTATATGATCTTAGCTATAGGAAATGTTATCTTCCAAACTAGCCACCTGTGCGTACCTCCGTCGAACTTGTAAACTTTGAACTTAAGAAGCATTTCAGTCATGTAACAATAAAGTCTTTCGTCAAACTCACATTCTTATTGTATTCAAGATCATCTTCAAAACAAATAGTACTACTCAAATACCAGTCAACCATCAATAAATCCACGCACGACTCCATAAGAAACTTTTTGTCTTCACCAAACATAGAGCACGCAACAACTTTTGTTCCATCACTTAATTTAACAAACACTTGCCTCTCAGACTTATCAACAATGTAGAAGTTTCCAGTTTTTGAAAATAGCATCATCGTAGGACAAAGAAGACTCATCGACATTAGAACACTTTTTATCACCAGATCTAAAAATGATCAATATCAGAGAAACATGTATTGTCAAGAGCAAAAACCACGAAATTAAAGGCGACCTAATAAGAAGCCTTAATAGCATTTAGATATTTTTTTATATGATTTCCCTTTTATGTAAGATAATATATGTCATTTTGTAGAAATCTTGATCATTCATTAGGTTATCAGCTAGCTCCCGCCATTCGAAATTTTTGGTACCTCTACCTACTAAGGCTTGTGTATAATTTTTTTCAAAAAACATCTGTTGACTCTTATGATAATGCTTGGATAAATTCTCATAATCTAATTATCTAAATTTCGTACCACTAAGTAGAATTTAAAATAACTTCTTATATTTGAAATAATTTAAGTTTATTTTGAAGTGAAAAGATTACTGAAACTAGTCTTTATTAAAAATAATTCCACCAAGATTGGGAGGGAAAAAAAAAGAAAATTAAAAATTAACTGTAAAAGATACTACAAGAAACTTCGTTTCTTAAATTAACAAAGTCATCATTCAATTGATCAATTTCAATATTGTATATTTATTATATAGTACTGATTAATTATTTGAATAATCTTTAACACATTCCAAAAAGAGAAATATAAAATATACTAGTACCTTTATTAACAATTTTATAATGTATAAATAATATATAAATAAATAATTTTTGGGCTCTTAATATTGGTGGCCTAAAACAATTGTTTAACTGGCCTTTCCATTAAACCGATCATATTCTACCATTGTGTATCGTGATACGTTATTGAATTGTTACTGGAAATTCACTTCCTGCTAAGAGTATATTTGCAATGATATATCAACAGAGTGACTTTCTGTTACAAATAAAAGGGTGACTTTGCTACACCATTTCTAATAGTTAGTTACTTTTAAATTATTACAAGAAAAAATTGAATTTGATGCACTATTTTTAATAGTTAGATTGATTATACAAGTAGTTAGCCCCTTCCCATAGGAGCATTACAAAAACAACTAATTAATGTACAGTGTGTACAACCGATGATGCAACCCGATGTTCATCCAAGCCCTTCACGAGGAGCCAAGCTAGAGAGTTGCAGCAGCTACAGGCAATGTTTATACAACTGGAACTGATTGGGCAAGTCTTGAGGGTTCCAGGGCAGATTTGCATGCTTACTGCCTCTGGAACTGAAAATGTTCATCGCGATCGCGCGTGCTCAGACGCGATCGCGGAAGGGGAAAGAGAAGAGCTACGCGATCGCGAGTGTCAAACGCGATCGCATAGTATTGAAAATGAAGAGCTGCACGATCGCGTTTCCACATACGCGATCACGCAAGAGACAGGCTGAAGGCTTGCCTGTGCGATCGCGTGACCATAGCCGCGATCGCGTGGACACGAATTAAAGCTCAGCGCGATAGCGTGCATCACTGCGCTATCGCACTGATACGAGGATCAGAAAGCCCACCAGTGGCTAATGACTTGAAGGCCCATTGTTAAGGGTTAATTAAGGCATTTTCCAATGTATAAATACTTCCAAAGTCATTAGTAGACCTAGTTTTGATGAATATTGATAATTGTGAGGATTTGACTAAGCTTGTTTGCTTAAGCATCATTATTGTCCTTGATTTACAATTAGTTTAGCTAATTGAGGATCAAATAGTTGGGGTTTTATTATTTAGGTGATTAAGGGGATAATTGGGTTAATCTTTCCTCTAATTAACTTCCTTAATTCTTCTCTAAATCAATTGGGTCTCACTTTAATTCTTGTCTTTTCATTTGTGTCTTTGATTTTCATATCATTTGGTATCAGAGCTGGATTAGTTTTTGTTTTAACAATCACTAAACCAATTCTTGTTCATCAAGTCAAAAAAAAAAAAAAAAAAAAAAAGAGTCAAAAACCCAAAATATGAGTCTTAGGATTAGGTTTCTATTGAATGAAATTTTTGGTACCATTTGAAGATTGTGATTCCTAGAAACTAATTCCAAAAGGAATTAGACAAACAACAACATATTGGTGCTGAATTGAAGAAATCAAAAGTTAGGGTTCTTCAACAAGAATTTGGGGTTTTTGCATTTGGTTGTTGAAATCGAAGAATCAATTACTGAGATTTATTCACGGACCAACAAGGAGTATACATCTCAAATTTGGAGCAAAAATACGGTGGTTTGTGAAGATTCAAGTTGAAAAGTGAGCTTCAAAGTCGGGTTCTGCTTCAAACCCAGAAGCTTACGCGATCGCGCCAGCTTCAGCGCTATCGCGCAGGCCAATCATTAGAAGGCCTATGCGATCGCGACCAACACACGCGATTGTTGACACCCAATTTTGTCCCTCCTATTTTACAATTTTATCATACAAAACTTTGAAAATGCAATTTTAATATTTTAGACAAAATTTGCGTCAATTATCATACACTTATCCATATCACCAACGTCATATCTATATACATACGTATCTCAATGCGATCATATTACATAAATACGTCATTTGAGTCGTTTTCAAAGTACTTGCATGATTTTGTAACTATTTATACAATTTATATACTTGAATATCCATTTTACAATTATTTACATTCAATTAATATTACGTAAATTCATTTATAATTATTTTGAGTGAATTATTATTTTTCCTAAGTCTATAATATTACTCCTCATATTTTATTAATTTTTTTCTTATTTTATTAGCATTGTAAGCCAATTATTGGCTACTTATACCTACATATACACAAATTATACAGCATATATACATTTATATATATTTAAGACACATACTACACATATACATCACTCTCTTTGGGACCCACGCGCACACACATCAGCCCACACGCGCATACGTGGCGTGTTCCTGGCCAACCACGAGTCTGTTGACACCCAATTTTGTCTCGGAAATTTTTAATTAAATGTCTAATTATTTAATCAAAGGGTAATTTTGAAAATTAAATATAATTGGTTAATTTCTGAGTAAAATGGTCGAATTTTGCAATGCATAGCCTAATTTCTATCCTACCCGTGCAATCACCCGATTTTCTCATTTAAATCCTAAATTGGGGTCAAAATCGCTCCTTCATATAAATTCCAGCTTTTTTATGCAAAAGCCCATATCACACACACACAACCCATCATTTACCAATCTTCCTACTACACATTAACCCTACACCCACTATTATCGAAAAACATCAGCCGTGCCCCCTCACAACTTATCTCCCTTCACCCCCTCCTCATATCGTCTTCCTCACCCTCCTCCTCAAAAACGCCACCACACGCAGTGCTACTCTTCTCCTTCGCACACCAAAGATAATAACACACACACGATCTGAGGCAGGGGATATCGGAGATGGGAGATCAGGGAAACATGGGATTTGACGAACGGAAACAATGAGAGTCATCACCCCCACCGGAAAATCGAGACCAGCGGTGAAAAAAGCACCACCACCTCCACCGGAGCTTTAACCATAAAGCTCATCACCGGTAACCCTTTTTCTGTCGCCATTCTTATGGTTGAATCGAAACTGGAAAAGGGAGTGGGGGAGTGGTAGTGACGCCGTTGATTGGCAGTTGCTCCTCCTCCGCTCCACCGAGGTTGCCATTCACCGCTGTTAATGTTTGTTTTCACCGGAATCTGAGCTGTTGGTTTGAACTAACGATGTTCTGTTGTTTGATTGGATTTTGTGGTTGTGTTTGTGTTTGGATATTACATTTGTTGTTGGTTATACTATATATTTGTCCTCTTAATCCCTTGGGTTTAGATTGGTCGAACAACTGCAGTGGAGACAAGCCACCACCACCACCGGAGTCGTAGCGACGCCGCTACTTGGCTGGTGTTGCTCCTCCAAACCCCGTCTGATTTTTGCTCTGATTCAGTTACCATGGTTCCGCTCGATGCTATTGATGGTTTTTCTTATCTGAGACTCGCTTTGTGTTCTGTACTGCTGATTTTGATTGTTGATTCGGAGATGGGTTTTGTTTAATTGATCCTCCGTTTTGAAATGGCGTGATCCATTGTACAATGGCTTTGTTTCGCCGGAACTCCACTGAAATTCTGATCGGCGATGCCATGGTTCAATCGCTGATATTTGGTTTGTTTGTCTGGTTGACTGGTGGTCAAAAATGACTAAGGGGCTGTTTGGTTCCTTACCACCACGATTGGACCTTTTGGCAGTTTTCTTTCCCGTTGACTGACCCTTTGCATATTTTGGACCTCACTGGACCCTTAAAATACTTGTCCTATTTGCAACTAACGCATTATTAATTTTGGACAGTTGTTGCACTGATTTGAGCAGACTATTATACATGGCCAATGAAAATTACCTATACACGTATTGAGGCCTCGAGATCGATTTTAACATGATACTACACTTGAATCGTCCCGTTCATGTGTCCCTAAAGCAAAAGGCTATGATGAATGTATGAATTTAATGAAAAGCAAGTCGGATAGAGTGGTGGGTTTGGTACCTGGCATGGCAACACGACCGGCTCCGTATTTGCAGCCGTACCAAATCTCGAGTCTCTATCCGACGCGCCATACAAACCTGAGCCTAAATTTTGCAAAAACAACCCCTTTACTATCATTATTATTATTATCATTATTATTATTATTATTATTATTATTATTATATATTATTATTATTATTATTATTATTATTATTATTACTTTATTACTTTATTATTATTTTATTTCATTAATTATTATACCTTATTATCGTACTAATCCTATTTTACTTGTTTGTTTTGCGAGGTACATTTTGGCACGAATAATTTATGGACGAGTTTGGCTAACTCACGAATGGGAATAATCCATTGCATTGAAGGCATTTGGGAATTGAATTCGGACCCGAGAATTCAGAAATAAGACTTAGGAATTTTAGAAAATCCAAGGCTCCCGCGAGTTGATCATTTTCCCGGGTTTTATATTTAACTTTGCATTACTTTCCTTAGAAATATTTATGTAAATAAAATGCGTAAAATATTTATTTATCAATAATATTTGATTGCTTGGTATGTCGCTTTACTTTATGTTTATTGCCTTTTATTGTGAAGTCGTTATTTAATTTATTGTAAATTGGGACCGTCTTAGCAAATGCGTGCAAGTAAAAGAATATTTTGCAAATAAGCTTTTTATTCAATTAATTATTCTTCTTCTTATTATTATTATTACTATTTTAAATAATTTTTTTGTAAGAAGCGCACTTGTAAATATTTGGAAACCTGCCGGATTAACCGTATTATACGGAATTTCGGAAGTGCCTTAAAAACTTTCTTCCGAAATTAATAAAACCTCTTACCTTTAGAATCTCTGAAAGAAAGACCGTCTTTTATAAAAACGGAGTTTATGCACGCATTTGTTAATTTTTTTCCCTGTTTTCCTTAAATTGGGTGGCGACTCCAAAAACTCAAAAAGAGTTAGTCCATCATGTCGATATTCCGGAATTTATCCCTTTCGGGGTAATTTTTGGGGTTCAACAGAGTCCACATAGGCTCCACCTCACCTTTTCCAACTTTTTTCCCTTTATCCAAACACACCCCTTACACTTTTGAACCCTAACACTCATTTCCCCTATTCCTCTCTCCCAAATCAGCCACCAACCCTCCCTTTCTCCCCTAAAATCCGACCCGATACACTCCCCAAAATTCCGCTGCGGTCCCGACGTCCCACCAACAGTCACGCCGGCTCCCTGTTTCCATCTCTCTTCCTTAGTTTGTTGTGAAAAAAAATGAAAGCAAATTGTGTGGTGATAACGAGAATTCGAAAATGGGATGAAAGATTTTGGTAAAGCATAGCAACAATCGTGATAATCATCAACATCTACATACATAGAAGGAAAGAATCGAAGTCCAAACGAGTGGGTCAAAGGAAATCAACCCGTTTGACCCGTTTATGATGCAACCCGACCCGGGTGCGTTTTCTTTTTGTTTGTTTTTTTTTTCTTACTTCTATGGCTGATTTGTTTAAATCCTCTGCCTACATAATATAGTTACATGTTTATTATGTGATTAAAGTATGTCGATTCGCATTAGTTTGCATCGCTTGATAAGGAATTTGAACGAAGGTGATTCGTCTAAATATAGAATCTGAGTGAGACTATGTTATTGAAAGTTTGTCCGTAAACCATTCGGTCGCTCAGAAATTTTGCAAACATTCATAAATTTGCGAGTTGCACTTGTTTTGTTTGGACTTTAGTTAAATATGATGAAAATCATACACGTTTTGTCCCCCTATAAAATGATAGATGTTCTTATTACTTTCCCCTATGATTGTGCTATGTAGTTGGTTGATAATCAAATGAAATTTTGAATGATTTGTCTGATTTAAATTACCATGTGTGAATACCATAAAACTGAAGAAAAGAGATATATTTTGATTCAAGTTTCAAACTTTGAAGTCGTATATGCTGCATATATTCGCCTCCTTAAAACTTTGGAACCAGAAATCCCCTTTTGATTGGTATATAACCTGTCCAAATACATGACTTGATACATAGTTGCGAAATATATTCTTTTCCCTTAGAATTTGAAATAGATCCTTGATTAGAGTTTTGTTAGCCTAAAAATCAGTATCTTGCATTAATATATATTTGGATGTTTAAATTTTGTAAGCATATACATTTGTTAGGAAATCAGATTTTACCTTTTTTTTATGTACTTTTTAATTCCGAAAATCAATTGATTAGGCTTTATTTATGGAGGTAAACTCCTTTTGATTGAAAAAATTGATTTTTTTATTATTATTCTTGCCTTACAACTCTTTATTGGCTTTTTCTTTACTTGTTCTATACTTGGTAATTGAAAAGTGATCAGCCCTAGCCTAAAACTATAAAAGGGCAGCCCCCTTCCCCTTGTTAGACACACTGGGTCACGCCAAAAACAGCTAAAACGGTTCCCCTCTTTCTCTTTAAAAGCAGAAAGAATTTCTCATCTTCTCACTGGCTTCTGTTTGTTTGAAAATCTAAGGGCATAGTTTGGTGTCTACTACTCTGAAACTGTTTGCTGCTATCTACTTCCTTCTGTCTTCAAGGTAGACTTTTATAAACTGAATGAATGACATGCTAGATTTGATGTAAATACTGGTTGTTATGAGCATATATGTCTGTTTACTTGGGCCTCCTTTTGGCCATCGATTAACATTATCTTGTAGGATTTTGGATGGCTTTTGAAAGGGCCATACCATTGTTTAGATCATATGCAGGTTTCTTTCTTCTAAAAAAGCTTTAACAGATGCTTTTGGTCATAGTTTAGCCCCTCCGGAAGTTTGAAACAAAAGAGTGAAACAAGCTGGAAAAAACTGTCATGGGTGTATTCAGGATACCTCACTTTTACTTTCTTTTTAATGTATCTCAACCTTAGCTTCCTTCATTATTTTTTGTGTTTGTATATAAACAAAGCCCAAAAGTATGAACTATGGAAGTGTATTATGTTAAAACAGGTTGAAACATCGTATTAGCCAATGAAAGTGCAAGCTGCTGCGTTTGGGGTTACCAGGGACCCTACTTTCTCTTTTCCTCACTTGTTTGTGGTTTGAAATTACAAGTTAATTTGTTTGTGTAATTCATAAGTCTGAAATCAATATTAGGAGTGTTTTAAATTGCATAACAGGTGATGTTAAAATTATGGAATTTGCAGGGCTTATTTTGCTAAAATAGGGGTGGTACTTTTGATTTTTATTTAAAACAGAGGCCATTTTCGCAAACTACCTCAATTGAGGTTTATTTCTGCAAAAAAAAAAGGAGAATTGGCCTGTAAGCAGCAGTTCTGATTTTTTTTTTAAAAAAAGGACAGAGGCTATTTTTGCAAAACAGCCTCAATTGAAGTTTATTATCTGGTCAATAAATATATTTCTTAGTCTATAATCTGAATTTTCTTGAAGCAGGTAGCTATGTTCGCAAAACTGTTTTAACATGTTGAAATTTTGCCTCGATTAAAACTTATTTCTGAAAAATTGGGTGCTGGCCAATTCTTTAAGTTCTGGCCAGTTTTTCTCTTTAAAAGTTTAAAACCTATTTGTTTTTTCAGAAAAGCTAATATATATATACTTCCTTTACACTAATTAATAGTGTATAAGGAAGAAGATATGAGCTTTGGAGTCAAGCTAATATATTACACAACTATTTTTCGGGATATAATTATAAAATATTGACGCCACCTTATTCGATCACTTAACATGTATTGCACGAATATAACATTAATACATATTTATGTGCGTGCCCTTTATATGCATTTGACTTGCTTTGTGTGTTCATCTTTTTATCAAAACTTTCCTATTTATATACGTATATATTTTTTTTACTTGACCCCAAAAGTAATAGTTGTCTATGAAATGGTACTTGACAATTAATATCAAAACGCCTTCGAAAGACAACTAATATCCCTTATACACAATAATCTCTATTATGTCCGTCCGTTTAAGTTATTGTGTATTTTTGGGAAATTGCGTCAAAAAAAAATATATTTTTTTACGTTACTATTTTCTGTCATAAAATTATTTGTAGGAATACTTTGAATAATAGACGTTGCTACACTTCTAGTCTCGCTAAAGTCAAGGCATTGCATTTTTAGGGCTATATTCGAAATCAATTAGTGGGCTTGGCCCAGAAACGCAAAGGTTCAGAATGTTAAGGCTAGAACGTTTTATTTGCGCAGCATATCCTGTTTAATGCTTTACTTTGATTTCTGGCCTCATTTTCATTAAGTTGAATTATTTAAATCCAATTTATATTCCTAACCATTATTGCAACTTGTGTTCATATTTAACCTTGAGAATCATTTAAAATCTCCTTTAGAATTTTTGCTTACGTGCTTAGTTAATATCCTAAATTTTAAACTCAGTCGGGAACCACTTTTAGTGGGACTCGGGAAGTGCCTAATACCTTCTTCCCGAGTCATAAGGGCTTCTTACCTTAGAATCTCTGTTAGTAAGACCTATCCGGAGTTAACTTTAGATACTTAGACGCTTTAGATGCCTTAATACACCTTTTATACGAATTTGTTAGGTGGCGACTCCAATTTTGACTCAATCGAGTCACCTAGTCAAACCCAGCCTTTCGAAACTCGCTCCGAGCTCGAAAGAGGGGTGCGACAGCGATCGTGCCAAGTACCACCAGCAAGTCTTCGCGATCGCGAACAACGCACGCGATTGCACGGAACATCATTTTTTAGAAAAACAGATTCTTAGACAGAACATTCGCAGCAGCCCCGTAACAGTTTCCAATCAACCGGAACTCAATTTCAGCATCAAGAACAGTGAGTTTCTAGATCACAAACCAAATTTCATACAATTCCGAATTTGATTCGTGCCAATTCGATTCGTGCCTTTCTTTCTTCCTTTTATTTAAACTTTCCTAAAGTGCTTTCGCCAGTTTCAATTGTCCGTGTCTTGTCACAACAATTCCTTCCGATCTCGAATCAGTTGAGTTTGATTGTCAAGTTGGACTTAGTGTGCGAAGAACAAACTTGCGATAGCCAAAGAGTGGAAAAAGGCAAGTGAGGAGAGAGCATTAGAGTGAGTAAAAGTCGAACGTTGAGTGCAAACACGAGTGAATTGAGCGACATCAATTTGACTGTAAACACTTAGGGAGCGACTCGGTGAGGACTCTTTCTACTAACCTTGTTTGTTTACTTGTTTGTAGGTACAATGACTCAAGAGGGGAACGAAGGGAACATGGAACTTAAAACCATGATGAAAGCCATGTTGGAAAAGATAAACTTCTTGGAAAATAAGATTGATGGGTTGGATGGAACGGTGAAGGAGCTAACATCAAAAGAGGAGCTTCGGGAAAAGGGAAAACAAGTGATTGGCACACCTCCAACCATGGGGGTACGGGGTGATGGACCAAGCCAAATCTCTCGAGCCAACGACCGTTACTCTCACATGGTGGCCCAAGATATCTATTCGCTGAACATCACTCCCACAAGTGAGGGATCCTACTCATGATCTCCCAAGAAATGAGCAACCAAGGAGTGACACTCCAAGGCCACTTGATGTTGAGGGCTTTCATGAGAATGAGAACTATGACAATGAACCATTTCATTATCCGGGTGAAGCCCAACGAGGGGGAGTTCCTTTTGGGGGAGTTAGAGATCGAGGTGGTCGATTTGGAAGAGGTTACCAAGGGAGAATGGATTGTGATGGAGACAACTATGACCACTGGGGTTATGGTGGGCAACGGAGGTATCATGATGAAGATAGGGGGTTGAACATTATCAAGGTCAACCTACCTACCTTCCAAGGTGAAAGTGATCCGGATAAGTACATGGAGTGGGTGATCTCGATGGAGAGAATCTTTCAAATCAACAACGTCCAAAATGATACAAGGGTGAAGTATGCTATCTCCCAATTTGAAAGCTTTGCTTTTACTTGGTGGGAGTCTAAGAGAAAGCAAAGGGAAACCCAATTGCTCATTGCCAATGGGGGGTGGGAGGCTTTGAAAGGCATGATGGAGGCTCGGTTTCTACCTCCGCACTATGAGGATGAATTGCTCAAAAAGTTCTACAATTTGAGGCAAGGAACCAAGAGTGTGGCGGAGTATTTTGATGAGTTTGAGAGGACTAGGATAAGGGCTAATGTGCTAGATGATGACCGGTCTCTCATACCAAAGTTTCGTGGTGGTTTGAATAGGGAGATCTCCTCCCCAATGGAATTGCACCGGTTTGAAAGCTTGGTTGAAGCATTCCAAGCAGCTCAAAAGGTGGAGAACGGGATCAAGCTAGACAAGTCTTACAAAGTCAAAACATTCCATCCACTTGGAACAAAAGAAAAGACAATGTGAAGGCTTATACCCCATGGGATAAAGCTAAGGAGCCCAAGCGTGACTTCAAAGGCAACTTTGAAAGAATCAAGCCCAAGGACGAGCCCAAGGCGGGAGGTAATAAAGCTAAACTTGAAAACTTATCTAACATTCAATGCTACAAGTGCAATGGCCGTGGCCACATGATGCAAGATTGTCCCAATAGGAGGACTATCATTGCTTTGGGTGATGGGGGCTATGAAACGGGTGGGAGTGATGATGATGAGATAGATAGGGGTATGCCGAGTGATGGTGATTTTGATGAGGAGGCGACGTGAGATGGGCAATTAGAGGAAAACTATCTTACTCTTGTGGTAAGAAGAATAATGGGGGCGCAAGTGAAGGAGGAGTTGGAGTCGAACCAAAGGGAGAGTTTATTCCATGCCTATTGTAAGGTTCAAGGTACTACTTGTTCTTTGATTATTGATAGTGGTAGTTGCGTTAATGTGGTGAGCACCACCTTAATTGAACAACTTAAACTACCCACTAGAAAGCGCCCGCAATCTTACAAACTCCAATGGTTGAACGAGTGTGGTGAGCTTAAGGTGATCAATCAAGCCTTGATTAAATTCAAGATTGGGGATTACCATGATGAGCTTTTATTTGACGTGGTTCCTATGCAAGCTTGCCATATCTTTCTTGGTAGGCCTTGGCAATATGACCGTTTGGCGAAGCATGATGGCAAGACCAATAGGTATGCCTTGGAAGTGGGGGGTCGAAAATTTGTTCTAAATCCATTGACCCCGGCGCAAGTGAGTGAGGGTTATAGGAAGATGAGGGAGTTAAAGTTGAAAAGAGAGAAAGAAAAGAAAGAGGGAGTTGTGGAGGAAGGGAGAGTGGGAGTTGTTACTCAAACGAGGGAGGAACCAAAAGAGGGAGTGAACTTGTTCTTGTCTAGAAAGGAATGTTTGAGAGATGTGGAGGAAGGATTACCCATGATTCTCCTCCTACACAAGGAACATGTTTTGCTTGCTAACGAACTAACCCCTTCTTTGCCTAGTTCAATTTCGTCTCTTTTGCAAGGTTATGAAGACATCTTTCCTGAGGAGTTGCCTAGTGGGTTGCCACCACTAAGAGGCATTGAGCATCATATCGACCTTGTTCCGGGTTCACAATTGACCAATAAGGCCGCTTATAGAAGCAACATGGAAGCTACCAAAGAACTTCAAAAGCAAGTAGAGGAGTTGCTTGGGAGAGGCCTTGTGCAAGAGAGCTTGAGCCCATGTGCGGTCCCGGTCATCCTAGTGCCAAAGAAAGATGGGACTTGGCGCATGTGTGTGGATTGTAGATCCATAAACAAAATCACGGTAAAGTATCGTCATCCTATTCCTAGGTTAGATGATATGCTAGATGAATTATGTGGCTCTTGTGTGTTTTCTAAAATTGATTTGAGGAGTGGATACCACCAAATCCGGATGAAACCGGGTGATGAGCGGAAGATGGCCTTTAAGACCAACTTTGGTCTTTATGAGTGGCTTGTCATGCCTTTTGGCTTATCCAATGCTCCTTCAACCTTCATGAGGTTGATGAACCATGTGCTCCAATCCTTCGTTGGAAAATTTGTTGTGGTTTATTTTGATGATATCCTTATCTATAGCAAATCCATTGATGAGCATGTTAATCATTTGAAACAAGTGTTTGATGTCTTGAGAAAGGAACAACTATTTGCTAATTTGAAAAAGTTTTCTTTTTGTGTTGAAAAAGTTGTTTTCCTTGGTTTTGTGGTGAGTGCAAACGATGTGGAGGTAGATGAGGCTAAGGTGGAGGCCATTAGGGATTGGCCCACTCCTAGAAGCATTGGTGATGTGAGGAGTTTTCATGGGTTGGCTAGCTTCTATAGGAGGTTTGTGAGAGGGTTTAGCACTATAGCCGCACCATTGACCGAAGTGATAAGGAAGGATAAAGTGTTTGTAGGGGGAAGGAGCAAGAAGAGGCTTTTGTGAAGTTGAAGGAAGTCCTTAGTTCCACACCCCTTCTCCAATTGCCAAACTTTGATGAGACCTTTGAGATTGAATGTGATGCTAGCGGGGTAGGTATTGCGGCCGTCTTGAGGCAAGAGGAAAAGCCTATTGCTTATTTTAGTGAGAAACTCAAGGGAGCAACCACCAAATATTCCACCTATGACAAAGAATTATATGCTTTGGTGAGGGCATTGGCTCATTGGCAACATTACCTTTGGTCCAAAGAGTTTGTTATTCGAACTGACCACCAATCCTTAAAACACCTCAAATCCCAAGAGAAATTGAATGTGAGACATGCCAAATGGGTGGAGTTTCTTGAGACTTTTTCCTATGTCATCCATTACAAAAAGGGGAAGGAGAATGTGGTGGCGGATGCCTTATCAAGAAAATTTGTGCTTCAATCAAGGAGGCACTTGTTGTTGAACACTGTGGGGTCCAAACTCATGGGCTTTGAGAGTATGAGGGAGATGTATGTTAATGATCCGGAGTTTGGAGAACTTTATGCTAATTGTGAAGTGGAAGAAAGGGGTAGAAGAATCAATCGATTGTGTGGTGAAGAGGAAGTTAGTAGTGATGTGTTGAAAAAGAGGTTTCACAAATTTGATGGCTTCTTGTTAGGAATGAGAAACTATGTGTGCCTAATTCATCTTGGAGGGAATTGCTAGTAAGGGAAGCCCATAGTGGGGGACTAATGGGGCATTTTGGTGTGGGCAAAACAATGGAGAATCTTAAGGAACAATTTTATTAGCCCAAAATGAAAGTGGATGTTGTGAGAGTGTGTTGCCAATGCTTGGAGTGGAGGCAACCCAAGTCACATCTACTTCCACATAGTTTGTATTCACCCCTCCCCATTCCCTTAGGTCCTTGGCTTGATATCTCTATGGATTTTGTCCTTGGGTTGCCTAGGACTAAAAGGGGCAAGGATAGCATTTTTGTGGTTGTTGATAGATTTTCTAAAATGGCTCACTTCATTCCATGTCACAAGGTTGATGATGCATCTAACATAGCTAACTTGTTTGTTGACAATGTGCTTAAATTGTATGGGGTTCCAAAAACTATCGTTAGTGATAGGGATCCAAAGTTCCTTAGTCACTTTTAGAAGGAGCTTTGGGGGAGGCTTGGCACAAAGTTGTTGTTCTCTACTTCTTGCCACCCCCAAATCGATGGCCAAACCGAGGTTGTTAATAGAACCTTGGGTGCAATGCTTAGGGCTATGGTCAAGGGGAAACTAGCTTCTTGGGAAGAACACCTACCTTTGATCGAATTTGCTTATAATAGGACCATGCACACATCTACTTGCATGACACCATTTGAAGTTGTGTATGACTTTAATCCCCTTATCCCCTTGGATCTTACGCCTTTGTCTAGTGATGTTGTCTTAAGCTTAGATGCCAAGGTGCGAGCTCAAGAGATGAAGCAACTTCATGAGCAAGTAAGGAAACAACTTGAGAAGAAAAATCAAGAAGTTGCCAAGAAAGCAAACAAAGGAAGGAAGAGGATCATCTTTGAGCCCGGTGATTGGGTGTGGGTTCATTTCCGGAAGGATAGGTTCCCAAACAAGAGGACGAGCAAATTGATTCCTAGAGGAGATAGCCCCTTCCAAGTCCTTGAACGCCATAATGACAACGCGTACAAGGTGGACTTGCCTAGTGAATACCAAGTGCACAACACGTTCAATGTGTGTGACTTGTCTCCTTTCGAAGTTAAAGATCAAGTGAATCTGTGGACGGATTCTTCTCAAGACGGGGAGAATGATGCAACCCGACGCTCATCCAAGCGCTTCACGAGGAGCCAAGCTAGAGAGTTGCAGCAGCTACATGCAATGTTTACACAGCTGGAACTGATTGGGCAAGTCTTGGGGGTTCCAGGGCAGTTTTGCATGCTTACTGTCTCTGGAACTGAAAATGCTCATCGCGATCGCGCGTGCACAGACGCAATCACGGAAGGAGAAAGAGAAGAGCTACATGATCGCGAGTGTCAAACGCGATCGCTTAGTATTGAAAATGAAGAGATGCGCGATCGCGTGTCCACAGACGCGATCGCGCAAGAGACAGGTTGAAGGCTTGCCTGCGCGATCGCATGACCATAGCCGCGAAGCGTGCATCACTGCGCGATCGCGCTGAGACGAGGATCAGAAAGCCCACCAGTGGCTAATGACTTGAAGGCCCATTTTTAAGGGTTAATTAAGGCATTTGCCAATGTATAAATACTTCCAAAGTCATTAGTAGACCTAATTTTGATGAATACTGATAATTGTGAGGATTTGGCTAAGCTGGTTTGCTTAAGCATCATTATTGTCCTTGATTTGCAATTGGCTTAGCTAATTGAGGATCAAATAGTTGGAGTTTTATTGTTTAGGTGATTAATGGGGATAATTGGGTTAATCTTTTCCCTAATTAACTTCCTTAATTCTTCTCTAAATCAATTAGGTCTCATTTTAATACTTGTCTTTTCATTTGTGTCTTTGATTTTCATCTCAACCGATGTCATTGTATACAAACAGTTTATTTGCATATACATAGTGTATATATTCAATTTTATGGTGTATACAGTAAGTTTGTTCAGTTATATACAATATGTACACTCACTTTTTTTAATATACTCCGTGTATATGCACTTTTTTTATAGTGTATATATCTAAAAATAAAAAGAAGAAGAATAGTAAGCTATAGATCTGTAGTTCTGGCCACCAGCAGCAGCACCACTAGCAAAGCAGTCGTTGCTGGCCGCAGCAGTTTCTCCGTAGTATTGGCAAAATAACTCAACAACAGCTGCTGCAAAACCCTAGCAGATCTAAGGAGCAGTGGCGGAGCAGCAAAGGCGGTGAAGAAAAAGTAGCTATCGGAGCAGCAAAGACGGTGGCCGAAATAAGGGGCGGTGGCGGTGAAAAGTAGGGAAGAAGAAAGGGAAGCTATAAACCTTAAAAAGGGAATGTCTAGAAAAAATTGTGGGTGTGGTTGAATGTCTATTTAGAATTATTTTTTTTAAAAAAGGGTTAAAAAATATATAAAGGGAGTCAGATGGTTGTGTACTTTTATTTTCCCTATATTTTATTTCACTCGAGCAGAAAGTTGGCTAATCTTATTGACCAGTTAGTCTGTTCACAAGAAATTCCTCTTACTTATTCAATCATCTTTACTGAACTTTAGCATACGAATGATTCAAAAAAGATTTGAACCCCGACCATGAATTAGTGATCTGATGGTTTGGTATTGGACATGGGACGTGGGTATCATTTTCAAATGGCATAAATTGTTCTTTAAAGTTGATCAAAAATTGTCCTTTAAATATACAGTGGAGCAGTTTTAGTCCTTTAACCTTGCAAAAACTTATCAGTTTTAGTCTCTGTCTAAACAAACTAACAGAACCAGCTATTTTTAACGGACCCCTCACGTCCAAATGTTAAAACAAACTCAAATCTAAGTTCTTCTTTACTCTCCTAAATTCACTCCTCAGATTAAACCCTCAGTTTATTTACTCATCAATCTAAACCAACAACCATAGAGGATCTATTAATTTCTGTCTATTTTCTCGTTCAATATTCGGAGATGCTAACTTTTTGAATCAAAGAGTGGGAGTTAAAGAAGAAAAATTAATGAGCACTTTCTTTCTCTCCGTATCTTCTTTTTCACTTAAATATTTTTTTTTCAAAATTTATTGTGTCTTGATGAATTGCCTATAAAAAAAGAATGTCTTGAATTGTTAAGTACGATATCTACAAGCTAATTATAACTATTTTAGAAACAAATACAAAAATTGGAAATTATTTTTTTGTTTTTCTAGAAATACATCTGAGAAGGATTGGCATTTGAAAAGATTTTATATTTAGAATTCGTCAGCTGATTATAAAAATCTAAAGTTGTCCGATTCTGTCTCTTTTGAGGTCTATGGTTTGTACTGTCACTCAATTTTCACTAGCTTTCCTTCTTTGAAGATCAAAATCAAAGGTCAAATTCGAATGAATGAAGCGCTGAAATATAGCAAGAAACTCGAGATTTTTGAATGATATGAGATTCAGACGACTCTTCGAATAAGCATCCATCCCAATTTGGTTTATAAGATAATTGTGATTGTGGGAACTGCCAACTCGATTGTTGTTAGTTTGCTTTTACATTTGGACGTGAGGATCCGTTAAACATAGCTATTTCTGTTAGTTTGTTTAGACGGAGATTAAAACTGGCAAATTTTTGCAAAGTTAAAGGACTAAAACTGCTCAACTGTATATTTAAAGGACAATTTTTGATCAACCCCTAAAGTTAAAGGACAATTTATGCCATTTGCTCTTTTCTTTTTGGCCCAACAAATGGATGGTTGAAATTTTAAAAGGATTTTTTCATTACCATGAAGGATAAGTTACTTGGCCAAATACCGCGGTGTAATATGAAAATTCTACTTTACAGTATGCTCATCCAATCTACAAAATCAAGTCCAAACCAATAAATTCAAAGTAAACTGCCAGGTGGCAATATAAAAATCACCATATACAAAGATAGGAAAATTGTGAGAACCAAAATCCATTTCATAAGAATCAAACTAAAGTTCCCAGTCTTGCAATCACCTTAACCAAACATGTCAACTGCACCTACAACTTTCCATTCTTCACTATGTTTCTCTGTTAAAAAATTACCACCATCCCAAACATCTTCTTGTTCAGACCAACAACAAATGAGTCTTTTGTCAACAAAACCAAAATCCATTCTTACAAAAAATCCACTTTATCAACCAACACACAAGAACATTTCTTTACAATTCAAGGAGAAAATATTGTGCTTAGAAATTATGGGTGTTGATTCAGGTAAAGCACTCTCCCAAAACCCTTCGCTTCACACAGCTTCTTTACATTCTATTCATGCAATTATCACTTTCCTTCAATCCAAAGGACTTCATCAGAAGGACTTTGCAAGAATCTTTGGTATGTGTCCAACAATTCTAACATCAGATATAAAATATGACCTCATCCCAGTTTTTAATTTCCTATCAAAAGATTTAAGAGTCCCTGAAAGTAACTTCAGAAGGGTCATTAATAAATGTCCAAGATTGTTAATTTGCAGTGTGACAGACCAATTAAAACCAGCACTTTTTTATCTACAAAGACTTGGGTTTAGAGACTTGCATCATTTAGCTTATCAAGATCCAATATTGTTGGTTTCTAGTGTGGAAAATACATTAATGCCCAAGCTAGATTACTTGGTAAGTCTAGGATATTCAAGAGAAGAAGCAGTTGAAATGACTTGGAGGTGTCCAGGACTGTTCACTTTCAGCATTGAGAACAATTTCAAGCCAAAATTTGACTACTTTTCTCAAGAAATGAATGGTAAATTGGATCAATTGTATGAGTTTCCTCAGTACTTTGCTTTTAGTCTGGAGAAAAGGATAATACCAAGGCACAATGAAATTGTACAGAGTGGAGTTTCAATTCCTTTGCCAGTGATGCTCAAGACTACTGATGAAGAGTTCAAGGAGTTGATAAGGCAAGGGAATTAGATAAACTACGTGTGGATATAAATTTTCTTGTAATTTTTTATTTGTAAATCTTTTGCTAACAAATGTCATATAATGCTTTATCTAACTATTGAGGGAAATATTGAGGTGATTCATCCATCACTTGTCTATTTATGGTCAGTGGCATAGCCGGGATTTTCACCAAAAGTATCCAAATAAGGGCCCAAAAAAAGTTTGTCACAAGATTTGAACCTAAGCACTATAGATAACTTTGAGCACCTGCACCTACTATGCCAAGCTTCTCTTTTGTTTCAAGGATGTTCAATACTCATTCCGTTCCATTTTATGTGTTATAGTTTGACTTGGCACAAAGTTTAAGAAATAAAGGAAGACTTTTGAAACTTGTGGTGTAAAATGAGACAAAGATGATTGTTTGGTTGTAAATCATTTCAGTAATAGCAAAACTGTAATTTTGAAGTTAAATTGTTACCAAATTTAGAATGCTGTCATTCTTTTTTAAACAGACAAATAAGAAAATGCTGCCACATAAATTGGAACGGAGGGAGTATATAATATCTAATATGCAAATCAGTGTCTAATATATATATACATAGTATTATTTTCCGGCGAAGGGTGGCCACCTTTAGGTGGCTCTGCCACTGCTTATGATCTGCAATCAAATATATTAGCAGTGACTTTTCTATGTTTTCGTCCACTGTCCCATATTTATACCTACCTATATATATTATCCACTAGGTTTATTCATTAATCATTATCCCATCATTTTCTGTTTTTTTTTTCTTTTAAACAAAACGCTTCACATTGATACAAGAGGAGTCATTCTTCTTTGTAGTAGCGCCTGAAAATAATGGTGTCCTAAGGAGATAACTTACGAACGTCATATGATAATAGAGGTTTACTTGTATTGCGTTCTCATCTTTTGTGGGAGCTTTGAAATATGGAGCTTTATGAAAAGGAAAAATATTGGAATCCATGTAAAAAAAAGGGGGATATGATTAAAGAAAAAATCATGGAGCTTTATGAAAGAATTTTGAAACTTTAAACTTCCACCAAAATTTATTGGAATATAGTTCAAACTTTTAAGAAATTTTCCTGCGACCTATCAAAAAAATTTGTGAAATTTTTAACTAAACCACAATAAAAAAAAGTCGAGGAAAATCTTCTGGACTTTTTGTGGCTATTCCTTAAAGACCTTTCATATTTTTAAATTTTGGCTACTTTTGCAATTTTCCAAACATTGGATGTTCCTCGTTCAGCACCTTTTTTTTTTTTTTTTTTTTTTTGAAAATAAGCAATCAGCTCAATTATTATTCAAATCGTAATTGAGTACATCATAGATCAAAGATGGGGGATGTGCAATCCACTCCATAGCATCAGACATAGAACCTGCAGCCCTAGCTAACACGTGGGCACACTGGTTCGCTGACCTTTTAACAAAAGACAGAGAAATAGATGTAAAGTCACACATGAGTACTTTACAATCTTGTACGATAATATCAAAGTATGAATTGTCGCTCTTAGAATTATCCAATGCTTGCTTGGCCATCAAACAATCCATTTCAATAACGATTGGGGAAGTGTGATAGTATTTCTTTAACCAACTTAATGCTTCCCGGACTGAAAGAATTTCAGCCATTTGTGCTTCAGATGTAGCCTCCAATGGTAAACAAAATCCTCTAACAAATTTGCCATGAGCATCCCGGATTAGCATACCAGCCCCTGTTCTTCCGGTGTGAATATCATAAGATGCATCAATGTTGCATTTCAGAGTACCCGGATCTGGAGGAAACCACTTAACGTAAAAATTTGGTTCAGGTACCAAAAAAGAATCACCATTAATATGTGCTGCTTTCCATTCCTGCCAGAATTGACTGGCTCTATGTATAACAGTGTTTGCTCGCGTGTTTTTCCCATACCAGATCAAATTGTTGCGAGCATTCCATATCTCCCAGAGGAGCATAATAGTCTCATGAAGTTGATCACGCGTCACAGTCTGAACCACTGATATAAACCATTCTAGTAATGAGTTCCCCACCGTCCGCCACCCCAAAGAAGATTTAAGCCATACCTGTTTTGCTGCATCACACTGTACTAGGCAATGAAATGTGGTTTCGGCTTCCTGAAGGCACGCTGGGCAGATATTTTGTTGAATGACCTTTCGAGCAAGCAAATTATCCCCTGTTGGTAGTACTCCTTTCAATGAACGCCAAATAAAATTTAGGACTTTTGGTGGCATTTTTAATTTCCAGATTTTCTTCCAAATATTGCCATCCTGATTAGGAACATCATCTCTTTGTAGCATCAAATATCCACTCTTAACCGTGTACTTTCCTTGTCTATCTAACCTCCACATCCAACGATCATCTCGAAATGTAAACCCTAAAGGAATAGATCTAATACAATTTACCTCTTCTATAGTAAAAAGAGTTTCCAAGAGGTGTAGCTTCCATGTTTTTGTATCACTATTTATCAAGTCCGCCACATAAAGGTTCAGAGATTCATCATTTGGAGCAGTTTGGATAAACATGGATTGGCCTGTTGGTAACCATGGGTCGCTGTATATCCGTGTACTTAGTCCATTCCCAATTCTCTTAACACAACCCTTTTGGAGAAGGTATTTCGCTGCACAAAGTGATCGCCAAATAAAGCTAGGATTTGATCTCTCGCCTGCACTGAGAAAGTCGGAGTTGCGATAGTATTTAGCACCAAGGAGTCGACTTACAAGAGCATTTGGTCGAGTCAAAATCGTCCAGCCTGTCTTGGCTAATAGTGCTGTGTTTGTATGCTGGAGTCTTCGGAAGCCCATACCACCGTCACTTTTGTGTTTACTAAGCCGATCCCACGAAATCCATTTAATTCCAGATCCCTCACTACCTCCATTGCGCCACCAAAAATCGTTCATAGCTCGTTCAATAGCAACACATATGTCTACAGGCAATGCAAAAAGGGACATAAGATAATTTGGTATTGCCTGTACCACTGTCTTCAATAGAATCTCCTTCCCGGCTCTTGATAGGATTGCTCTTTTCCAACTCTGAAGCTTTGAACGTACCTTATCCACTATATAACTGAAGACCTCCTTTTTGCTACGACCCACAATAGCTGGCAGCCCAAGATATTGTCCTGGATGATCAACTATTGGTACATTTAAAGCAGCAGCAATTGAACCTCTTGTGTCATCATTAGTGTTTTTACTAAAAAAGATCTCCGATTTATGAAAATTCACTTGTTGACCTGACGCTTGCTGATAAATCAAAAGGCAATTTTTAATTGTACTTGCTTCACAATCATTTGCCTTGAAGAAAAAAATAGCGTCATCTGCAAAGAAGAGATGTGAGATAGGGGGGGCATGTGGTGTAATTTTGACACCATGTAAGCTACCACATTGGGTATGAAATCTCAAGAGTGCCGAGAGACCTTCTGCCACAATGATGAATAAATAGGGTGATAAGGGGTCACCTCGGCGTAAACCTCTTGATGGGATAATGTTTCCAAATTCCTTGCCCGCATGAGATATTTTGTAAGAAACCGTAGTAACCATTCTCATGACTTTTAAGACCCACTCCATAGAAAATCCAAGCTTGAGCATGATATTTTTCAAGTAATCCCACTCTACTCTATCATAGGCCTTGCTCATGTCAGTTTTCAAAGCCGCAAAACCTGATTTCCCTTGTGTTTTCCGCTTCAAGTAGTGATTTATCTCAAATGAAATCATGGCATTATCAATTATAAATCTACCTGGAATGAATGCACTTTGAGCGTCGGAGATAATATCATTCAGACAATGCTTCATTCGGTTTGCCATCATTTTACAAACAATACGGTCGATCACATTGCACAGAGATATAGGCCTAAGATCAGACACTGCCTCAGGTTGCTTCTTCTTTGGTATTAAGACAATTTTTGTGTTGTTTTGGCCAGGTATGTTGCCATTGTCATTTACACATTGTAAGATCGCGTCAGAAACATCTTTCCCCACTACCGACCAGAAACTGCGATAGAAGCCTGGATTTAGGCCATCAGGTCCTGGGGCCTTGTCTGGATGCATAGAGAAAACTGCTTCCTTTACTTCATCATCAGTAAAATTTCTACTAAGGGATAAATTATGATCTGCCGTAACCTTATTTTCGATCAAGTCAAGAACTGCGTCTGTAGTTTCTTGTTCAGAAGTGAATAGAGTGTCATAGAAACCCGTGATCACATCTTGTAATCCATTATCCCATCCACACAACCGTCCCGACTCATCTTTCAAATGTGTGAAGGTATTTTTCTTTCGCCTATTTGAGGCCATAATATGGAAGAATCTTGTGTTGGTATCACCTTCTCTCAACCAGTGTTGTTTAGCACGTTGTTTCCAGTAGATATTTTGTTGCTCAAGTGCCTGTATGTATGCCTCCTTAGCTGAATTAAACAGCTGTATATGGTATGGATAAGAACTATTTCTATATCTTGTCATCTGTGCTTTGGCTTGCTTTAACTTGACCTTAAACTGTTGTCTTTTGTTCTTTCCCCATTCAAGCAGATAGGTACCACAACTTTTTATCATCTCGTCAATAGGTAGGCCTTTCCCATGATCCCACGCTGTTTGGACTGCTTGCTTAACATCGATCTCTCTCGTCCATGAATTTTCAAAACGGAAAGGTTTTGCAGCATAACAGATAACTTGTATGCCTAATTTTAAAAAGATACCTGAGTGATCACTTGTTGCTGATTCAATATGGAATACTTTGGCATTTGGAAAATTGTTTTGCCAACCTCTTGTTGCCATAGCACGATCTAGCCTCTCTCTAACCCAGCTTCGAGTGTTTCTACATCTTTCCCATGTAAAACGATTACCGATGTAACCAAGGTCAAAAAGTTTACAAAAATTTACCGCCTCTCTGAAACCATTTATCCTCCATTCTGGTTGTTGTATTCGACCTAGTTTGTCCCCGTAGTCAAGAATATCATTAAAGTCACCCGCGATACACCATGGAAGAGTGGATTTGTCTTTCAAAGACTTCAATAAATTCCATGATGCACGTCTTTGATGTGACCCTGGGTAACCATAAAATCCGGTAAAACGGAACGGAGAAATACTAGGGATATGCACTTCTACATCAATAAGATTCTTGTGGTAAGTAATAAGGGAGCAAGAGTTTTTTTCCTTCCAAAAAAGAGCCAGTCCCCCACTAGATCCTACTGGATCTACCACAAAAAGTCCTTCATAATTTAGTTGAGCGCGGATTTTATCTAAAGTGGTCCAACCTATCTTCGTCTCTTGGAGGAAAATGATACTGGGCTGCTTTGAAGAGACCATGTCCTTCAGTTCCTGAATTGTCTGTGGGTTCCCAAGCCCACGACAATTCCAACATAGCGAACTCATTGTGTCTGGCGGGCCTGTGAAACAGGACCCGCCATTAGCAAGTTTTTTGAACCATCTACACCGCTCAAGTCCTCCACCTCATCAAGTTTCCTTTTTTTATCCAAGGGAGCTATTGTATTATTTCTCAGAATTACATTCATATTTACATTGGCCTCCACATTAGTGATCTCTATCCCTTTACCCCCGTCATTTTCATTTCTATTTATCATTACCAGCTTTCCTTCCTTACCATATTCATCACCTTTATCCTCTTTACAAGTAGTCTCTCCTCCCTGATTTTTCGGCGCTTTTTCTTTTTCTACTCCCTCATACCTAACCTTTTCTCTTGTCTAAAGTTTTCCCAATTTTCTTCCGTAGCCTTTCCATACGTGCCTTCCATATTTGTCGGTCCTTTTTTCTCCGTCCAGTCCTCTGTTCGAATCCATCTGGAACTCCCAATATTTGATGACCGGCGTTCTGCTCGTAGAGAGATACCATATTGAAATTGTGACTTATCCGCTCCCCGAGCATGAAAAAGCTTTCGGCAGAACTTATCAGTGTGGCCTAGAATACCACAATAGAAACAAAAAGTTCCCAGTCGCTCATATTTAATGGTGACCTCAATACATATTCCCCCTGGTCGCCGGATCTTCATGTTCTTCCGTAACGGACTGCGTATATCAATGCCAACCCTAACTCGCATATACTCCTCCAAATGGAGTCATGATTTTTTGAATCAGCAGAGATAAAGGCCCCGATGGTATTCCCAATGTCTCGAACAACCTTCTCAGATCTCAGCCCACCAATTAAACCATGTATTTGTATCCAAATATCCAACTGTGTCAATTCAACTTGTCTAGGATTTTGGCCCGGTAAGAGTGGCCTCATGATAATAGGGCTCTGCATAAAGTTCCAAGGAGAGTCGGCCAAAACTCTTTCATAATCCAGCTCATCGAAAAATTGGAAGGCGAAAATATTATTCCCAAGTTCTTTCAATATCATACCTTCCATCGGCCGTATAGCATTCAGCACCTATTAAGTGGCCACGTAGTAAAATTTTTCCATATCTTGGGTGAAAATTTCCCCTAGACGCCTGTTTTCCCATACCTCTTTAATTTGTAGCCACTTTTTGAAAAAATTGTTCCACGAAAAGCCACTCAGGTTGTGACCATTAGGGTCTGAACCTAAGTCCTCAATTATAGACCATGGTCTGGACGTTAAAAAAGTTATTTTCTTAATCTAAATTTAGTTAAATTCAAACCAAAAGTTGTTATGCTCAACTTGAAACCAAATTTAAACATTGAGGTTTGAAGTTGAGCACAAGAAAAAAAAGGAAAATTACACTACATAAATATTTAGGAGAAAAAAAATATAAATAGCCAAAACTAAGTTTGGCCTTACTTTCAAATAGACACTGGGAATCTTGCACAAATGCTAGCCAAATTCTACTGTACACAAATATATTTACTCAATTTTTTCTCCTTAAAACTAGGGAGAATAACGTTGAACTCTTAACAGAATTAGCTTTAGTTTAGGATACACAATCATAGTGAAATTCTTTTTTTTTCCTATTATAAACTCAATCTGTAAAGTTGTATTCCACAATAATGATTATCTATAACCTGTGGATTCTAAACATACCTCATCCATTTTCAAATATATTAATTTTATTATTTATACAATATTGTGCTTTTATTCATGAAGTATTATTTATTTATTCCTAATGTATTCATATTTAGATAAAAAACTATGCATTTTCTATCCATACAATATTCACGTTTTATTCATACCGATTAAAAAAATAATATTGTATATGCATATTTCATACCTCATAAAAATATCTTATTGATATTATATAAATATATCAAATAGATCAAACAAATAACAAGTCTACATATTTGATATAGACTTGATATTTGTTTGATATATGGGATATACTTATAATAGTATCAATAAGACGTCTATACACAATTTTTTATCCCAAATATGTAAAATGTCATCGGACTCATCTCCATGTATTCTAACTTTAAATCTCAAATATATATTTTTGTGATATTGTTAAAATATACATCTGATATGTATTAAGTATATTTTTAAAGTTTATATAAATATGCATTAAATATATATTGTATGAACACCAAAAATATTATTGCAGAAATCAATAGACATAACCCACATATAAATAACTACTTTCGTAATTTATGATATTTTGATAACAAAATATTGATAAGAAGCAGGAGTAAGAAAGTCAAAGTTTTCACTTTAACTTGTAGGAGTAGAACGAATTATGTAATTTGAATAAGAAATAGATTTCAAGTTCTATCAATGGAGTTACTGATAAAAGGGAGAAAAATAAGTGATTCAAGATTTAAGATAAACTCCATAAAATTAGTCATCACCCATCATCTTCCAAAAAATAGGCATTTAAGATGGTGGATATTTTATCAAATTGCATGGCTATAAAAATAGTAGACATATGAGTAAATGTCTATAAATCATAATAAACAAAGAATGAGTTTAGTTTTTGTTGATGACTCTTGTGGATGTCTATGCCACGTAATTTTCTCAATATTTAATCTCTTTTATATATTTTTTTAGCCCTTTTTTCAAAATAACCCTAAATATTTAACTAACCCCCTAATTTTTCGTAGTCACTAGGATTTTTTTGGTCTTCCCTTCCTCTTCTCCACTCTCATCGGCGCCGCTCCCTCCCCTCCGGCCACCACTGTATCTAATTTCTTCGGCCACTGCTTCTTTACTTTTTCCACCACCGTCGTCATTGAATTTGATCGTCACCGTCGAAACTGGTTGCTGCTGCTGCTCCGTCATGCCTACTGCTGCTGCTCCGTTGTGACTGGTCCTGCTCCCGTCCAGATCTGCTCTGCTCCACCACTGCTGCTCCGATGAAGCAGCTGTGGTGGTCTGCAATGGTTGTAACAGCTGCTCCGGCGACTACTGTTTTTTTTTGTTGTAAAGATTATGTATACAGATTTAATATAATAAAAATGTGTATACACTACAAAAAAATATGCAGACACTAAAAATAACTGGAAAAAGTGCGTTTATACATTGTGTATAACCAATAAATCTAATTGTATACATTTTTTTTATTGTGTAAATACTATGTATATGTGAGGAGACTATTTTTATACCTATCCTATCATTTGTATACACTGTGTATTCGCTTTGGTGCATACTGGTTATAAAAAATAAGGGCCAGTCAAAAGTAAGAAGGAGGGAGTTACAGGCTATTTTTTTTTAATTATCCCAAAAAAAAAAATCATCAGATTCACTGTTTAAACCAAAAGTGTTGAAGTTAACTTAATATAGTCTCAACTTTTGCCACAACGGTCTTAAGAGCAAATTTGGATGATTTGGCTGTTCCTGGTAAACTCCGTGTAGAAAGTGGCTACAACTTAAATGACAAGGGGGAAAAAAGTAGTTTTTGCACTTCTATATTTCGGACTTCATGTTTCAAATTGGCAAAAGAGAACTGCAAAACTATGGCACCATATGTAGTTGTTTGGCTTTTTGACTCTGTTAACAATGATTTTGCAAGAATGGCCTCTATTAAGTTTAATGAATCAATTTTGGATAGAAATACCCTTACGAAATTTTATAATGACATCCACATCCCGCCCTTCCTTACTCGTAAGTGTTATCTCTTAGGCAACACTTGACTTTGACCCCCTCTTGCATAGGCAACACCGGCCCTTTAATCTCTTCCCACATTCTTTCAGATAACTTGAAGTGTTGCCTAGGCAGCACTTGCCCCTTCAATCTCTTTCCACATTCTCGCATGCAACACTTGTCCTTTGATATTTTTTTAAAGAGGCAGTACTTATTGATTCATAATTTAAAGTGTTCCCTCCGGCTAAAATGAAGATCATTTGCTAAAATAATCTTAAGTGGAGATAAAAAGGCAACACCACTCGTTTGTGAGGACACGTGGTGAAATTCTTTGGGATCTTTATGTGTCAATATTATACTCCTAATTTCCATTTCAGAATATGCTATTTTTCTTTTTAAGTGTAATTTGACATACTTTGAAACATAAAGTGTGCTAACTTTGTTTTGAAGTTAATAAAATTAGATGCTTTATTTCTTTTTATTTTCAACGGACACTTTATTCTTCAAAAAGGAAATATTACCTTATATTTTAGAAAAGTTTTGCAAAAAGCCAATAAAGTTTGACTCATGAACAATCAAAGTCGCATCCAATTTAGACAAGGAAAGTAACATATCATAATATAGAGAACTTGCATTTAAAATGGTAAATTTATAGTTATCTAAAACCTATGGATGAAGCTTACGAATGTTGGAAGGGAAGCAGTGTGGAAATGGTGGAGTATTGCTTCTTATTTGTTTTTCAATAGGCAGTGTAGATTATTTTGTTGAAAAACAGCAAAAATAGATGATTTACTGAAAGATAACACAGTTCTAACACTTTTAGCAGTAGAAAAGAATTATAAAATGGCAGTCTCTAAGATTGAACAGAACAATGTAAAGAAACTAGAGAAAATTGAGGCCAATATACTTTTTAAGTTTGGAATTAAGGATTGGTGCCTTGTTTGACAAAGACCAAGTCAAATGCTCTTTGAATTATGTGCAATTTATAATTATTAAAATTTACTAATCTTTTAAAATTTTATAAAAGAACCCCATCTCTAATATTTCCCTCACGCTCAACAGACTCGTCCCTTTCTCTTTCTTTTTCTCTTATTTCTCTTCCAAAATCAGCACTCACCCCCACAATTTCTTTCCAATTTCTCTTCCAAAATCAACGGCGTTTGTTCTTCGCTTCCATCATCATCTCCGATTACATCCAAGGTAAAGTTTATTTATTCAATTTTGTTATATCGATTATATTAACCTTGGATTTGGTTAAAGATTTCAAGAATAGTAAAATTATTTATTTTCTAACGATCGACGATAATTTTTTTTTGATGCTCTTGTGAGTTAAAGTGAATTATTTGTATTTGCTTATAAGTAGTATACACGTGTTCTTTTTGTATATAAAATAATTTGTACAAAGTTTAAACAATATGTCGATTATTAATGGTGTATATACTATTTTTAATTTTCTAGATCCTCCTATTGATGTTAAAACTGCTCTATCTAAATGTTGATGAATTTGTTAAATTAGGGTATCATGATTGTTCTTAGATTATTGTGATATAAATTATTTAATTTATCAACCACCCTATCATTTTAGCAAGGATTTTCAAGAGCAACACTCCTTATCTATTAACTATGCCTAAATGCGGAACTAGTTAGGAGCGATTATATGAATCATCTATATCCATGCTGCTCGGATTGACCAATTGCTAACTAGTTAGGAGTGATTATATGAACTGGTTTGTTGATTAATACTCAAGCTCTTTTGAATTTGTTGCAGCAAACTTAATAGAAATTATTCAACAAATTATTAGGTTGTTGCAACAACTTCTCTAATTTATTGGAACTAATGGAGAATTTTTGTTGCAACAACTTGAGAATATTTGTCATGTATTTGTTGGAAAAGTTCCCAACAAAATCTCAAAGTTGTTGGACAACTTTTCTAATCTGTTAGAACAATATTAAAAACTATTAGAATATTGAAATTTTTCTAATTATTTATATTTGGGCAAATTATTTCTTTCAATTATTGATGATTTTGTTTGTCTTATTTGTGTCGTTAAAATACCTCCCAAAACACGGGGGGTGAAAAGACCGAACACATTTGTAGGTGCACGTATTACTAAAAACAATTTTAAGCGAATTCTCATCAGGGTATATGACTAATGAGTTGTTTTATTGAAAAAATCAAAATCCAAAATATGTCTTAGATGTGTATAAAATTAGAACTTGCACGAATTAAAAACTGTCTAGCTAGCAAACTAATAGTTGCATGTTGATGAAACTCACTTCCCTCTTACAATGAGCATATTTAAATACTAATACCACCAAGTGAGGAAAATGTGTGACCCCAACAATGCACTTTACAAAACCACAGCTAGCTAGTATGCATGCTAACTAAGTGAAATAACATTTCTTCCTTTCTTGCATCCATCCTACTGTCCAACAAAGCTGAAGGTTGTGATGGATCAACACAACAAAATGGGAGCATCCAAAATGACAAGCCAATGTTGATGCTAGCAGTAAGACAACCTCAAAGAGTTGTATGTTTGCCATGTAAAACACCATATGAGGGTTCAAAGTAGTCGCTTGAATCTGAAAATTATAGAGGAGAAAATCAGTAACCATCATTGAAGAAGGCAATAAAAAATAGCCCCCCCTCCCCCACCCATATCGCTTGACACACGGAGTAACATGCTCAAACTAAAGCACGCTCCAAGTGAATAATTCTTTGTCTTGTAACATTTGAGCAATAAAAATTTCAGCAAAACAAAACTAGCCCCATCGTGAAGCACTGAACAATCTACAACTATAACCAGTTGCCACTTTTTTATATCGGCATTATTCCTCACCATCCTAGAAAAATAATGTAACCTGAAAAATGAACAAATGACGTTAGGAAATAATCGGCCCTCCATTTTTCTCAACCTAGTAGGCTGCCTCTCCACGAACTTGACAAGTTTAGGCCAATAACTTGGTAGGTATGCCTTGTCAAAGTTAACGATAGCTCTCCTTTGCCTATTCAAATTATTGAAAGAATGGAACTCTTCTTCATTCACTTCAAAAGCCAAATTAGCCAAGAAACGCACTGACTTGTTACACTCTTCAAGAATATGAGTGAACGTAAACTGGCCCCTACCCTTCATATCAACAATTTTCTCAACAATCCATGAAATACTCCATGAAGTATTCCACATGCCTTCAATGATGTTCTTCAATAGCAATGAATCGGTTTCAATAATCACTGGTAATATATTAGCCTGAAGGTAATATTTCATTGGCTCATAAATTGCACGAGCCTCTACAAGGACATTTGAAGCTTCTCCAATGACTTTCGCCTTAGTAAACACCAAATCTCTCACATTATCCCATAGACAAAAGCCATATGAACTTAAGCTCGGGTTACCCTAACAAGCACCATTGGTATTACACTTAAACCACCCAATTGAAGGGGGTTGCCATTGTACTTTAGTATACCAAAATCTAAGTAAAAAAACTAGGACCGGTCATAGTAGAAAAAAGAATACATTAAAAGAGAGAGAAGGTGATGTTGATGAACAAGAAGTTCAAGTAAGAAAAGATGTAGAACAACAAAGTAGTTGATCTACAGAAGATGAAGAAGAACAAAGTGGCTCTGAAGAAGATGAAGAAGGATCTAAAAATCATGAAGAAGAACAAAGTGGCTCTACAGAAGATGAAGAAGGGTCTAAAAATGATGAAGAAGTACAAAGTGGCTCTGAAGAAGATGAAGAAGGGTCTAAAAATGATGAAGAAGAGCAAAGGGAATGTAAAGAGAATGAAGAAGAACAGTCAAGAGAGGAAGCAGATGAAAGCCAAGCTGCTAAGGAAAGAAGAAGCAAATTCTTGAATGTCACGACCCTTTTTAACTTTAAAAAGAAAGAAAACTTTATGTTTTAAAAGGTATGTGACGGTGCTGATAGGTACACAAATTATTAGAGATTTTCGGAGTCGCCACTTGACAAGTTAAAGGTGTGCCAAGTCACCAAAGTGGTGTACCTAGAACACCTATGACTCGTAAATGGTCTGCTTTAGAGTTCCGGGTAAGGATCTCGGTTGACTCTCGGGAAGGTGTTAGACACCCTCGAGTCCTGTGCCAAGCACAGTTGCTTTTATTGACGCATTTCGACTCTTTAAAAATTATTTGTTGTATTTGCCTTTGTTTTTATTACGCTTTGATTTGTTACTAATTTTCCGTTCAAACAAATGAAACTCAAATCGAATGTAATCGCACGAGAACTTCACTCGTTCGAAGTCTTTCGACATAAGCCAATTAAATCGCACAGGCACTTCACCCGTTCGAAATCTCTTGACTTAATTGAATTTCAATGAACAATTAAATTAAATAATGTTACGTGCAACCTATTGACTTGCCTATCCGAGTTGCACTTATCTAAAATAAAAAAGTTATTGCACTTTGCCTTTTATTTTGTTACACTTGATTTGATATTTAAACTTGTTATGCTAGTTTTTTTTCTAAAAAAAAATTTGTTATGCAAGTTAAAAGATAAAGTATTTGTGAAAAAGAAAACGTCAGCTTAGTCTAACTTAATGACTTGTGTTCTTAGCTTAAAGGCCAAATTAAACCATACAATACGGATGAAAATTTGCAAAAGTTTGTCACGGCCCAGAAAAATTTGCAAAAAGTTTGTCACTGCCAACAAAAAGATCGTTTCGCTATTTTGAGTTATACCTCTCCAACAGATTTTTGCACCTCAAGTCCTATTTTAAACACTGTTTGCACAGAATGTCCTATTTTACTTTTATTTCAAGTTTAACCAAATTCAACAAGTTGGCTCGGTTTAACAAATTACATGGTCGATTCTCATTGCTTCACACGTGACTGATTTTGAAACCAAGACATCAAAATAATCTAAACTTTACTTAACGTGCAGATGTCTATTTTAAACATATAGTTGCTCAAACATCAACAAAAAAAACGTACAGATCCATAAAGTGTAAGCAAAGTAGAGAACAAACAACTATTTGGGCTAGCAATTCTTGCAACTATTCAGACTTTAAACATGAACAAAATACATACAATATAAAGGCAAGCTTAGGAAAATTACCTAGTGTAGATTTCCCTCAAGCAAACATCAACGGAAAAGCTACAGCAAAACCAGTGGCAAACCAGCAAACCCAGTGACAAGAACAACCTGTCTTTTTAAACTTCAAAGCTTCAAACTTAGAACTTTCTAAATTTTTCTTCTTTTACCTTTCATACAAAGGAAAACCCTTTCATTTTCCTCTTCTCTCAGACCTGTTAGTGTTTTTCAGAATGTGTGTTCCTTGTTTTCTAGGGAAAAATGAAGGAGTCCTCTCTCAGATCTGAAAGTTGCTCTATTTTAGAGCTGAAGAAGTGTTACCTCTTGGTGAGTCTCTGTTGGTGTTCTTTTTCAGATCTTCTTTCTACCTTTCAGACCAGTGTGTGTAAAAGTAGGAGTGAGGAAGTGTTTCTCTCTTTTTTCCAGATCTGCTGCCTCTCTATTTTCAGATGTGTTCTCCCAGAAGTGAGAGTGTTTTTTCAGCTATTTTCGTGTCTGAAGTGTTCTGTGTTTCAGCTGATGATTTTCGTGTGTGAAGTGTTCTGTGTTTCAGCTGATGTGTTCTCCTCTATGAATGAAGAGGAAAAAGCCCCTTATATAGATGAGAAGTTTCCATTTCTATGCAAAGCTTTCACTATCCAAAAAAGAAGCTGGCTGAAACCATACCTCTTTTAACTTCTCTTTTGTCCCCTTTGTTTGACTTGTTTCTTTTTCAGAATTCAAGATTTTTTAACTTTTCTCTTCTTCTTTTCTTTAATAAAACTTTTCTGATTTGTAACTTTACTGAACTTTGGACTAGCCAAAAACTAATTTTAACTCATTACAAAACAAAGTCTACTGAACCCTTCTTTACCAACCCTTAACCCAAAATTTCAAATCAGATATAGCCCAAATGACTCTTTGGACTTGCAAGATCTAAAAGCTAAATAGTCCGGACTTAAACTAACATCATTTAACTAACACTCGTACTGCTAACCAGTCAAGGCAAAGTGATGAAATATGTACTCAACTTATTCTAATGCTCACCCTACTAACGAATCAAGTTAAACCAAACTCCATGCTTTAACAAAGCTAATCAACTCAATCACGCTAAGACAAATTAAACAGAGCTACAATTGGAGCGAAACAAACATCCGGACATCACGCTTTGACCAAACGAACCGGTTCAAAACAAATAGAAGCAACAGACAACTATAGCCAATTCCATACTATAATAAACCACCAGTGCGACCACAGAAACACACATATATATGATTTTCAACAAGACTAGACTTAAACATTCACTAAAACTCAATAAGGATAGATTCGTGCTCGAATGAGCAGAACTACGATAGCAAATGGGTAAACTGAACATCAAACACCAATTTTATATACTAAGCAACATATATACACGGCCACAGAGCTTTATGCTTGAAAAAAAGACACTAAACATGTTGAACTTCACAGGAATTCATACCAATTGAATGACATTTTCCTAAGATTGCGATACGAATCAAATATTAAAGCACGATACATAAACCAAAGCTACAAGTGAAAAGAAAGATAAGATGTTACAGTTTGGTCAGGAACTCATCGCCATTAGCATCACCGAGTCCCCTCCAACCAGCATCACCATCGTCTTTGGAACATCGCCTCGCCTCGCCTCCACCATGGATTTGTTATCAAGACTTGCCACTACAACGTCATCGCAACCCCGGAACCACTGTCCAAACACTGGAACCATCACGGCTACGCCATCACTGGTTCGTCACTGTGATCAGCTTCATCACAGCCTCCACGACGCTGTACTGATGCTCAAAGAATCAATTATCATCACAGCTTTCACACCAGCCTAGCCAATTTGTCTTTAAAACAGCCCATCCACCATCAGTCGCTGCATCAATATAATACCACCACTGCCTCGCTTCCCCTTGTCGCCACTGTCTCACCACATCAACAACAAGCTACCTCGCATCGTCAAAATCGAAACCAATCGAATAAGCTCTAAGAAAAACATGGAAACAATAACCATCACTGCCTCGAACAAGAAAACGACACAGCATCGACATCGTTTCAAGCCCCACTACCTCATCGCCTAAGGATCACCACAGTCCTCATCTAGGCTGCCTCGACACCGCAACTTTGTCTCCTCAACACCCCCTCGGCTAAGAAACAGATAGCTAAACCACCATGGAAAAAACTGAATCGAAACCCTCGGATCAACTCAGTATCAATAGCAACATTAATAAGCTGCCTCGTCTCGCATCCCCCATCGCAGCATCACGAACAAACGCAGCTCTCAACGCCTTTGAACCATCATGTAACAGCCCACCATCAACTCCCAATGTCATCTCACAGCATCACCATAACTACGCCCCTGCTACCCTAACGCTGTATCGCCAGTAAGTTTTTGCCGGAGAAGAACGAGTGGTGGCCGGAGCTAGGTTTCTGCGATCTTCTTTGAACCCGATCTGGTTATAATTGGAAAGGAATTTGGGGAAACTGACCTCGAATATGGAATAGGAGGCTGTGGGGAGTCCATGGGTGTATAAATTATGGCCGGAGAAATGTGAGGTTCGTCGCCGATGGCGAGCTCCGGTGGATGGCGAAAAGAATGCAAGAGTTTCTTTCTTTTGTTCTGATTCATTTTGGGAATGGGGAGATTGGGGGAAAGTTTGGGAAATTAAATGAAATATGGGCCGGGTCACAAGGGTATTGGGCCTATTTGGTCAAGAGGGAGGTGGGCTGCCCTTCTTTCTTCCTTTCTAATTTGTAAGTGGCCCAATGGCCTCCTTAAACTAACACAAACATAACTAATTAATTAAAACTACACACACAAAAATTATAATTAGCACATAAATTCAATTAAATATTGCACATAATTAAATCCTATTTTTTGGAAATTTCTAACATTTTTCACCCTAATTAATTAACTAGAATTAGCTATGATACAGATAAAAATTGAGGAAAATTACACTACTATTTTACGCATTTTGGTATCATAGGTGCCAAAATTAGGTGATTACAGCTGCCCCTCTTTGTTCGAGAACATGAAGAGTTTTCGGACAAAGACGTAATCAACAACTAATTTTGGCTTTTTCGGTTTTAGACGAGAACATGCTTCGCAAAATGGTGACCGAACCTTGACTTTTCGGTTCTAACCAAGACCAAGGCTACCTACATATCCCCGAACTAAGGAATCAGGTCAGTGTAGTTCCTCACGTGCGGTAGCTGGGACTACCGCATTCAAACACACACTAGACTCTTCTAGACTAACACTAAGCACTCTCTGGGCACACACAGACTAACTCTAGACACTTTCAGAACTAACTGTGACTGACTCGATGCTCCTACACTTACCCGGACTGACGCAAAACACTTTTGACACACTAGAATTGTTGCTGCTGGTCACTGTCGCTGGTTGCTGGCTAGCTGGCTGGTGGTCACTGCTTTACAAAGGAAAAATGAAAATACAACATTTGAAATGTAAAATTACAATTCCTTAGCTAACTTCTTCATGCTTCCCAAACTGATAAACTGGTCCGAAGCTCCCACTACCAAAGTAGTCTTGAAAACTTGAAATTGCCGCTCGGGCGGGCTTTGCCTCTAAAGTTGAAACTGCCGCCTTGACGGGCTTTGACTTGAAAGTAAAATTGCCGCTTTGATGGGCTTTGACTTGAAAGTAGAAATTGCCGCTTTGACGGGCTCTGTCTTGAAAGTTGAAATTTCCACTTCGACGGGCTTTGATTTGAAGATTGAACTTGCCGCTTGGACGGGCTTGACTTGAAAATTGAAATTGCCGCTTTGACGGGCTTTGACTTGAAGATTGAACTTGCCGCTGGGACGGGCTTGACTTGAAAATTGAAATTGCCGCTTTGACGGGCTTTGACTTGAAAATTGAAATTGCCGCTTCGACGGGCTTTGATTTGAAGATTGAACTTGCCGCATGGACGGGCTTGACTTGAAAATTGAAATTGCCGCTTTGACGGGCTTTGACTTGAAAGTAAAATTGCCGCTTTGACGGGCTTTGACTTGAATACTAAAATTGCCGCTTTGACGGGCTTTGACTTGAAAGATAAAACTGGGACCACCACTCTGGTGGGTCTTGTTCTTGTTGAATTGAAAACCATCACTCTGATGGGTCTTGCTTTTGTTGAAAATCAAAACCATCACTCTGATGGGTCTTGTTCTTGCTGAATTGAAAACCAATCTTTCTGATGGGTCTTGTTCTTGCTGAATTGAAAACCATCACTCTGATGGGTCTTGCTCTTGTTGAAAAATTAAAACCATCTCTCTGATGGGTCTTGTTCTTGCTGTATTGAAAATCATCACTCTGATGGGTCTTGCTCTTGTTGAAAAATTAAAACCATCTCTCTGATGGGTCTTGTTCTTGCTGAATTGAAAATCATCACTCTGATGGGTCTTGCTTCTTTACAGAAATGGATTCCCTCGTTCTTCAGGTGGGCGCCTAGCCTTCTTCAAATGTATTCCCTCATTCTTTAGTTGGTTGCTTCGACTCTCCAAATTACTCCCTCATTCTCCAGGTGGGTGCCTCGACTTTCTCTAAACTACTCCCTCATTCTCCAGGTGGGTGCCTCGACTTTCTCTAAACCACTCCCTCATTCTCCAGGTGGGTGCCTCGACTTCTCTAAACTACTCCCTCATTCTCCAGGTGGGTGCCTCGACTTTTCAAATTACTACCTCATTCTCCAGGTGGGTGCCTCGACTTTCTCTAACTACTCCCTCATTCTCCAGGTGGGTGCCTCGACTTTCTCTAAACTACTCCCTCATTCTCCAGGTGGGTGCCTCGACTTTCTCTAAACTACTCCCTCATTCTCCAGGCGGGTGCCTCGACTTCTCTAAACTACCCCCTCATTCTCCAGGTGGGTGCCTCGACTTTCCAAATTACTCCCTCATTCTCCAGGTGGGTGCCTCGACTTTCTCTAACTACTCCCTCATTCTCCAGGTGGGTGCCTCGACTTTCTCAAAACTACTCCCTCATTCTCCAGGTGGGTGCCTCGACTTTCTCAAAACTACTCCCTCATTCTCCAGACGGGTGCCTCGACTTTCTCTAAACTACTCCCTCATTCTCCAGGTGGGTGCCTCGACTTTCCAAATTACTCCCTCATTCTCCAGGCGGGTGCCTCGACTTTCTCTAAACTACTCCCTCATTCTCCAGGCATTCTCCAGGTGGGTGCCTCAACTTTCCAAATTACTCCCTCATTCTCCAGGTGGGTGCCTCGACTTTCTCAAAACTACTCCCTCATTCTCCACAAGCTGATGAACTGGTCTGAAGCTCCGACTGATCCAGTGGGTCTTGAAAACTTGAAATTGCCGCTCGGGCGGACTTTAACTTGAAACTTGAAACTGCCGCTCATGCGGGCTTTAACTGTTGAAAGCTTGAAATTGCTGCTTGGCAGGCTTTGATTTGAAATTTAACTGCATCGTGAAATCTGCATATCCTTTGATGATCTCCTTCATGGTACACTCTTTGGTGTGGCATGCTTTGTGCCGATGTGAAACATTGGGCTCCAATTATCAAGGTTGGTCCTGACTTGCTCTAGTACAACTATGGAACTATAACAAGTTTTGCAAAACTTTCTTTGCTTGTTTGATGTTGGAGAAACTGACACGAACTGAAGCAAGACAAAATGATGGAAACGAAAAAGCTTCCAACCAAAAGATGAAAAATGATGACGTCCCTTACGGGAGAGGTAAAGGACTGAAGAGATGACGAACTTATCAACACGACATGTATTTGGAATCAACTCTTAATCCGCTCACATAGTCCATCCATGACTTTGTACCCAGCTTTTCCAATCTTGTTTGATGGTAAATCTAACGACCCTCATTCGACTAGTAGTGCCCTTTCAGGTTTTCACCGACTAGCCTCTCTCTTTGTTCTTTTAACTCACCGTTGTCTTGCAGCGCCCTTTCAGGTTTTCACCGACAAGACTTCACTTTTTTTCTTTTTTTTTGTCTTTTCATTTCTGTCATTTTTCGCTGTTTCCCAATCGACCTCCGATCTTTCCTTGCTGCTCGACCCCGTCTTTCTTTTCTTCCTTCAATTTTGGCCTTTATCTTGATTCCTCGGAGAATTTCTCCTTTAATGACCTTGGTGCTCCCAGCTCCCAAATGCGATTGTCGGCTTATAAGAATGCGACTTTACAGCGTGGAACTTATCCCTTGATACCCTACTCGGCTTGACATTCTCAATGATCGGTCAGAAGGGTCTTTATTTGGACTGTAACATTGGATTTGGTTAGGCTATGAAGAAAAGGATTTAGCATAAAAACTCAGAAACATCTCATGAGACGACTAGAATGAGCATCACAAGATTGAAATCACCGCTTTTGAAAAATAAACCAAACTTTTCCCCAGTTTAGGCAAATTGGGGATTCCTTCTTTTTTTCTTTTTTCTTTTTTTTCTTTGTTTTGAAGAGCGGTATGAAAGCATCTCATGAAACGACTTGGTAAAATATTACAACCTTTGGAATCATTTCTTTTAAAATAATAACTAACTGAGACCCCAATTTATGGAAAAACCGAGGAATTATCTTTTGAATTTTCTGATATGCAAACATAGGGGATATTGAGACTTTCCCCCGAGACGAAAACAAAGAAAGCAAAAGGAATTGACTTTCTCCCTTTCTTTTTTAAAATAAACTAAACTTCTGCCCCAGTTTAGGATAAACTGGGCGCTGTGAGTTTCTTCCTCGGTTCCGAGACTAATATCTCATGAAACATATGAATAGATGGTACAAAAACATAGAAGTTTGTTTAAAAACAAACTTCTGCCCCAGTTTAGCATATATTGGGGATTTGAATTTCTTTTGACATTGGCCGCAAACTTGGAGGCAAGCTTTTGCGTCAAAGAGAAACAGGGAAAAAATGAACTTTTCCTTGTTATGACTGCACCCGAATGGTTGCCTACGTATCCTTTTGAGAGGAATCAGGTCAGATGTAGCTCTACCGCTGAGGTAGATTTTTATTTGTTTTTTTTTGTTTCCTCTTTTCTCTTTTTTTTTTTTTTTTTTTCTTTTCCCTTTTTTTCTCTCTTTTTTTCTTTAATCACATCAGATTGATTCCAAGGGAGGGTAGCCCAAAGAAAAACCAAAACAAGGCTAAAAAAGGACCGACAAAAGGACATAGTGTTTGGGTAAAAGAAACGAAAGCCGTTCGTCATCCCGCCCGAGAATGCCTCGCACAAATAATGATTCAAAGAATTGATCTAGACTTATCCACGCGTGTCATCGACTTCTACTTCACTGATGGTACTAAAAACTGGTATTTCAACTTCGGTCGAAGCGACCGTGCACGATCTTGAACTTCTCACCGATCTCCCTTATCGGATAACTACAGATTAATTTCCAACTTATTTCGCTCCCTCTTTTGTCTCTCGTTACTACTCAGATAGCTCACAATGTCAGACCACGTGTTTAGATCAGGACATAAATCCCGCACGCATGTCATGTTATTAAGGCCGACAAAACATAAGACAGAATACTAAGAAAACAAGTCCGAGAAAGAAAATAAGAGAAATAATGTCGAGACGAGAGAAAGATCTCGCTTTTTCATTGAATTAAATATAGAAGGGTTTGAACATCAAAATAAGCAAAATAATGCACTTGGGTTACAACCCTTAAATAACCAAGTACACAGAAAGATTAGCAAAACAAGCTACAACATTTCACAGTCACTCAATTGCAAGTCAGGGCCAGTTTCCTGCTTTACATGCGTTCTTGAGCCCTTCACAAGGATGCACCTGAATCTGGCAATTTCTTCCTCTTTTCCTTATTTTCTCCAAGTCCCATCAAGGTGGACTTCACTTCTTTGGAGCTGACGAGTGACCGAGTAAGATTTGGAATTGGCTTCTCAAGAGACATGTTCGTCTTCTTTATTTCACCGCCTCGTACTCTGTCTACGACCCCAAGCTTGATTTCAGGAACACAGTTCACTGTCACAAGCATTTGGTTAGCCTAAATTGACACATCACCAACATGTACTATTGGCATTGCAGATTCAGCTCTCAAATCTTCTACATCCACTATACCCACCATATGCACATCATCACAGACAGGCAGTGAGTTCCGATTTATATCTGGTACATCTGAACCCTCAACTTGAATCCGACCGTTATCAATCAAAGCTTGGATATCCTTCTTGAGAAAATGGCAATCCTCAGTGTCATGCCCCGGTGCACCTGAATGGTAAGCACATTGACGAGAGTCGTCAATCCTATCCCTAGGATGCATTCCTCCATTGATCGGTTTCAGTATGTCCAAATCTTGCAACTTCTGAAAAAGTTCGGCATACGATTCTCCAATTGGCGTGAACTCATTCTTTTTCACTTGATGCACCTTTTTATACTCAACCTTTGGGCGAAAGACTAGAGGACCTCTTGGTCGGTGGGGAAGGTTCGGTGGAGGCTGGAATTGGTTATGTGGAGCTTGGTGAATGGGATATATAGGATGTGGGGCTGGAGCACGCCATTGCGGATAAGATGATATTGGAGCATATGGCTGTGCTGTTTGGATTAAGTATTGGGGTGGAGGGACGGAATACTGCGAATTTTGTGGGGTGTAGTAGTGTTGTGGAGGGTGTACTCGTGGAGCTTGGTATGAGTGGGTTTGTTTGTATCTTTCCTCGCTCCACTTTTATGAACCCGAACCCACCATGGCTACATCATCTTGATTCTTCTTCCCCAAGGCTTCTTCCTGGGCTCGCAAAGCTGTTTGGCTGACAATCTTGCCTGCCTTGATTCCTCTTTCAATCATTTCTTCCATCTTGGCGACTTCACTAAACGGTTTCCCAGAGGCGGCGATCAATGCACCATAGAACGCCTCATCCTGCGCCTCGATGAACAAAGGGACCATGTCGTCGTCCGGTATTGCGGGGCTCACTCGAGCGGCCTGCTCGCGCCATCTGAGGGCGTACTCCCTAAAGCTTTCACTTGGCTTCTTTTTTATCGCATCCAAAGAGGATCGATCTGGCAAAACTTCAATGTAGTACTTGTACTGGTCGTAGAATGCCTGCGCCATGTCATCAAATGCCAACCATTTAGTTACATCCTGCCTCATGAACCATTCGGCAGCTGCACCCCTCAAGCTTTCGGAAAAGTAGGCTATCAACAGCTTGTCTTTCTTGACCCCTCTCATTTTGTTGTAGTAGGTCTTCATATGAACTCTTGGATCTCCTTGCCCAGTGTATAGATCGAACTTTGGCACTGTGAATCCCTCTGGCAATTGCAATTCGGGGTAAGGGCAAAGATCCTTGAAAGAAATATTGGTATGATCTCCATAGCCCTGAATGATCCTTACTGCTTGTTCTAGGCCCTTCACCTTTCTCAGAACCTCGCTCTCATCAAGCTTTCCTGATCGATCAACCTCAACTTGAGACTTGCGATGGAACCCATGATCATATGAGTCATTGTTGCACCTGGCCGTGACTGGCCTAGCTGGGCCCTGAAAAACTGGCACTTGTGCTGGAGGTGGGCCATACTGTCTCTCTCGTGGAGGTGGTGCATGAGGACGCACTCCAGTTTCATTTGTTACGCCACGGACAGAGGCAAGACCAGTAGGATAAGTGGGATCTTCAACTGCCGTAGATGTGCCTGGTGCTCGTTGTACCGCTGTCGGCACAACCCCATCTAGGTTGGTTGGAATATGAGGAGGTGCCCGTCCTGTGGTCAGTGCATGATGCATGTCGGCCACAAGTTGTTTCAAAGTATTAACCTCCCCAGTCAATCTCTCATTTTCCAGTGCCAAGAGTTCCTGGGCACCGGTCTCGGACCTCTCTCCATCAGATGGCATGGCTAGGGGTGAAGTCACAGGTCCCTTTGATTTAGTTCTGTACGGATGGGTCGATGCTAGGATTCCGTACCAAATCTCCAACTCCAAACTAAATGAAACAAATCAGGTTAGCACAAAAAGAATCACAGATTGCAGCCTAAGGTTGTTATGCGTCATCCCGAAACGGTTAACGGCGTAAGCCGAGTGTACCGATCGTATCCCTGAAAGACTGCTTATGCGCCTTGATCAAAATTAGAACAAAATCACAAATGACATGTAATCCCAAACAAAGGCGAGCTTGGATTTTTTTTTTATTATCAAAGTAATAGACAAATTTAAACTACGACACTAGACCGACTCAATAGACAAACTCTTTTTTTTTTTTTCCAATTTTCTTTCATTTGTTTGATTTTTTCAAAAATTCCTTTCTGCTTCAAAAAACATGATTTTAACAGACAGGCTCAAAATAATATTTAACGCGACCCACGAATCAAAAGACATAAGCAGACTGATGATAATGGGCGGGTACACTGGACGGTGAAAATAATGAGACTCGACTTTTTAGCGGAGTCAAATTATTCTACCAGGATCAACGCAAAATACAACTTAGCTAATTGCAATTTATCGTATGCACCCTGACTTGACCTTAAACAAAACAAATAAAGTGGGACCCTGAAATAAAAATTTAAAAAAAAAAAAAATTAAAACTCAACCGGAGATTCGAAACGGAACTTAAGAACAGATTATGAAACAAACTATTTTTCTTATCCTAAAGGTGACTCTAAAATCAGACATTACGACAACACAAAGACGGACACAAATTTTTTTTTTGTTTGTTTTGTTTTTGTTTTGTTTTTTGTTTGAAACAAACTCTTTGATCTAATTCGAGAAAGAATCTTTAGAGTATTTACAAAATCTGGCAATTAGGACGACACAAAATATTACACAAATTAGACAAAATTGATTTCTAAAATTTGCCATTATGGCGGCGTAAAACCCCGATAAATTAATTTCAAAATATGAACTTGACTTGAATACAAACTCAACACAAAAGAGTCCCAAAATTTCGCCATTATAACGGCGCAAAACTATGACACATTATTTTCTAACACTTGGGACCAAGCCAGGATGTAAAATGAGACTAAAAAATTTGAAACATTTTCGCCATTATAACGGCGTAAAGGACAACTAAACAAAAAAATTTCGAGACACGGGACTAAACCCAATTTTTCTATCATTTTCCTTTTTTTTAAAAAAAAAATTTGGCTCTCGCCCCTCGGTGATCAGTCAGCATAACAACCCTTTGACTAGAACAAATGCAGCACATAATATGCCCATGGTGTGTCTTTTGGGGGACGCGGGCCCCATTATGACACGAGGGAGTCAGGCTAGACAAGTGAGGTACCGGTGTACCGCACCTCACTAAGTCTAATGACATGCAAATAATCGGCCTAGATAAAAGCACAGGTTCAACTCTAGGTGACTCAATGGGTTCATGTTCTATAGTTTCTGGCAATTTGGAAGTGCCCCGGGGATACCGGTCGACAACGTCTAACGGCCTAACCCAACGCACCTCCTCCTAAGAAGGGTTAACTTTTTGTGTCCTGAGACACGATAGAAATTCCAGATGCCGAAGCGAAACTGGCGTGCATGTATGCAGTGTTCCAGAAGACTCAGAGGTGTACGAGAGAAGACAGTTGTGTATATACAGTTCAAACATATTAAAGCAGTAACATTCAAGGCAACATATACAAACAATATTCGAAAGCTGAAAGCGACAAAGTTTAAAGCCTGAGACTCTCAGTTTTCACTTTCATTCCCAGCGGAGTCGCCAAGCTGTCACGACCCTTTTTAACTTTAAAAAGAAAGAAAACTTTATGTTTTAAAAGGTCTGTGACGGTGTTGATAGGTACACAAATTATTAGAGATTTTCGTAGTCGCCACTTGACAAGTTAAAGGTGTGCCAAGTCACCAAAGTGGTGTACCTAGAATACCTATGACTCGTAAATGGTCTGCGTCAGAGTTCCGGGTAAGGATCTCGGTTGACTCTCGGGAAGGTGTTAGGCACCCTCGAGTCCTGTGCCAAGCACAGTTGCTTTTATTGACGCATTTCGACTCTTTAAAAATTATTTGTTGTATTTGCCTTTGTTTTTATTACGCTTTGATTTGTTACTAATTTTCCGTTCAAACAAATGAAACTCAAATCGAATGTAATCGCACGAGAACTTCACTCGTTCGAAGTCTTTCGACATAAGCCAATTAAATCGCACAGGCACTTCACCCGTTCGAAATCTCTTGACTTAATTGAATTTCAACGAACAATTAAATTAAATAATGTTACGTGCAACCTATTGACTTGCTTATCCGAGTTGCACTTATCTAAAATAAAAAAGTTATTGCACTTTGCCTTTTATTTTGTTACACTTGATTTGATATTTAAACTTGTTATGCTAGTTTTTTTTCTAAAATAAAATTTGTTATGCAAGTTAAAAGATAAAGTATTTGTGAAAAGAAAACGTCAGCTTAGTCTAACTTAATGACTTGTGTTCTTAGCTTAAAGGCCAAATTAAACCATACAATACGGATGAAAATTTGCAAAAGTTTGTCACGGCCCAGAAAAATTTGCAAAAAGTTTGTCACTGCCAACAAAAAGATCGTTTCGCTATTTTGAGTTATACCTCTCCAACAGATTTTTGCACCTCAAGTCCTATTTTAAACACTGTTTGCACAGAATGTCCTATTTTACTTTTATTTCAAGTTTAACCAAATTCAACAAGTTGGCTCGGTTTAACAAATTACATGGTCGATTCTCATTGCTTCACACGTGACTAATTTTGAAACCAAGACATCAAAATAATCTAAACTTTACTTAACGTGCAGATGTCTATTTTAAACATATAGTTGCTCAAACATCAACAAAAAAAACGTACAGATCCATAAAGTGTAAGCAAAGTAGAGAACAAACAACTCTTTGGGCTAGCAATTCTTGCAACTATTCAGACTTTAAACATGAACAAAATACATACAATATAAAGGCAAGCTTAGGAAAATTACCTAGTGTAGATTTCCCTCAAGCAAACATCAACGGAAAAGCTACAGCAAAACCAGTGGCAAACCAGCAAACCCAGTGACAAGAACAACCTGTCTTTTTAAACTTCAAAGCTTCAAACTTAGAACTTTCTAAATGTTTCTTCTTTTACCTTTCATACAAAGGAAAACCCTTTCATTTTCCTCTTCTCTCAGACCTGTTAGTGTTTTTCAGAATGTGTGTTCCTTGTTTTCTAGGGAAAAATGAAGGAGTCCTCTCTCAGATATGAAAGTTGCTCTATTTTAGAGCTGAAGAAGTGTTACCTCTTGGTGAGTCTCTGTTGGTGTTCTTTTTCAGATCTTCTTTCTACATTTCAGACCAGTGTGTGTAAAAGTAGGAGTGAGGAAGTGTTTCTCTCTTTTTTCCAGATCTGCTGCCTCTCTATTTTCAGATGTGTTCTCCCAGAAGTAAGAGTGTTTTTTCAGCTATTTTCGTGTCTGAAGTGTTATGTGTTTCAGCTGATGATTTTCGTGTGTGAAGTGTTCTGTGTTTCAGCTGATGTGTTCTTCTCTATGAATGAAGAGGAAAAAGCCCCTTATATAGATGAGAGAGAGACACAAAAAATGGGGGGAAACTAGGGTGAAAATGGGGGGAAAACAAGCTGCAGGGACAGCTGGTTGCAAAGTTTCCATTTCTATGCAAAGCTTTCACTATCCAAAAAAGAAGCTGGCTGAAACCATACCTCTTTTAACTTCTCTTTTGTCCCCCTTTGTTTGACTTGTTTCTTTTTCAGAATTCAAGATTTTTTAACTTTTCTCTTCTTCTTTTCTTTAATAAAACTTTTCTGATTTTTAACTTTACTGAACTTTGGACTAGCCAAAAACTAATTTTAACTCATTACAAAACAAAGTCTACTGAACCCTTCTTTACCAACCCTTAACCCAAAATTTCAAATCAGATATAGCCCAAATGACTCTTTGGACTTGCAAGATCTAAAAGCTAAATAGTCCGGACTTAAACTAACATCATTTAACTAACACTCGTACTGCTAACCAGTCAAGGCAAAGTGATGAAATATGTACTCAACTTATTCTAATGCTCACCCTACTAACGAATCAAGTTAAACCAAACTCCATGCTTTAACAAAGCTAATCAACTCAATCACGCTAAGACAAATTAAACAGAGCTACAATTGGAGCGAAACAAACATCCGGACATCACGCTTTGACCAAACGAACCGGTTCAAAACAAATAGAAGCAACAGACAACTATAGCCAATTCCATACTACAATAAACCACCAGTGCGACCACAGAAACACACATATATATGATTTTCAACAAGACTAGACTTAAACATTCACTAAAACTCAATAAGGATAGATTCGTGCTCGAATGAGCAGAACTACGATAGCAAATGGGTAAACTGAACATCAAACACCAATTTTAAATACTAAGCAACATATATACACAGCCACAGAGCTTTATGCTTGAAACAAAGACACTAAACATGTTGAACTTCACAGGAATTCATACCAATTGAATGACATTTTCCTAAGATTGCGATACGAATCAAATATTAAAGCACAATACATAAACCAAAGCTACAAGTGAAAAGAAAGATAAGATGTTACAGTTTGGTCAGGAACTCATCGCCATTAGCATCACCGAGTCCCCTCCAACCAGCATCACCATCGTCTTCGGAACATCGCCTCGCCTCGCCTCCACCATGGATTTGTTATCAAGACTTGCCACTACAACGTCATCGCAACCCCGGAACCACTGTCCAAACACTGGAACCATCACGGCTACGCCATCACTGGTTCGTCACTGTGATCAGCTTCATCACAGCCTCCACGACGCTGTACTGATGCTCAAAGAATCAATTATCATCACAGCTTTCACACCAGCCTAGCCAATTTGTCATTGAAACAGCCCATCCACCATCAGTCGCTGCATCAAAATAATACCACCACTGCCTCGCTTCCCCTTATCGCCACTGTCTCACCATATCAACAACAAGCTACCTCGCTTCGTCAAAATCGAAACCAATCACTGCCTCGAATAAGAAAACGACACAGAATCGACATCGTTTCAAGCCCCACTGCCTCATCGCCTAAGGATCACCACTGTCCTCATCTAGGCTGCCTCGACACCGCAACTTCGTCTCCTCAACACCCCCTCGGCTAAGAAATGGATAGCCAAACCACCATGGAAAAAACTGAATCGACACCCTCGGATCAACTCAGTATCAATAGCAACATCAATAAGCTGCCTCGTCTCGCATCCCCCATCGCAGCATCACGAACAAACGCAGCTCTCAACGCCTTTGAACCATCATGTAACAGCCCACCATCAACTCCCAATGTCATCTCACAGCATCACCATAACTACGCCCCTGCTACCCTAACGCTGTATCGCCAGTAAGTTTTTGCCGGAGAAGAACGAGTGGTGGCCGGAGCTAGGTTTCTGCGATCTTCTTTGAACCCGATCTGGTTATAATTGGAAAGGAATTTGGGGAAACTGACCTCGAATATGGAATAGGAGGCTGTGGGGAGTCCATGGGTGTATAAATTATGGCCGGAGAAATGTGAGGTTCGTCGCCGATGGCGAGCTCCGGTGGATGGCGAAAAGAATGCAAGAGTTTCTTTCTTTTGTTCTGATTCATTTTGGGAATGGGGAGATTGGGGGAAAGTTTGGGAAATTAAATGAAATATGGGCCGGGTCACAAGGGTATTGGGCCTATTTGGTCAAGAGGGAGGTGGGCTGCCCTTCTTTCTTCCTTTCTAATTTGTAAGTGGCCCAATGGCCTCCTTAAACTAACACAAACATAACTAATTAATTAAAACTACACACACAAAAATTATAATTAGCACATAAATTCAATTAAATATTGCACATAATTAAATCCTATTTTTTGGAAATTTCTAACATTTTTCACCCTAATTAATTAACTAGAATTAGCTATGATACAGATAAAAATTGAAGAAAATTACACTACTATTTTACGCATTTTGGTATCATAGGTGCCAAAATTAGGTGATTACATTGAATGATATGGATGTCCGCCACCCTACAGTTTAGATGGATTACATGTTAAACATTGAGCCATTTCCAAGCGAACCAGATGTGGCTATTGAATCTATAAAATGACCGGGGTGACAACCATCATTGTTGAAGCTATAGAAAGTAGTGGTGCTGAGAGAAGTTGTGGTAGCGGTGCTGAGAGAATTAATGGTGGTGCGGCAGAGAGACTTGATGATGGTGGTGAAAGAATTGATGGTGTTGGTGGTAATACAAGTAGTAGGCATGGCAGTCCGTGTATGGACTTTGATTTTGGTGGAAATGCTGGCAGAGCTGAAGGATACTCATATATAAAACTTGGGAGGTGAGGATTTTATGGCGGTGGCGGTGGCGAGAGAAGTGTCCTACCTAAGGTTCTCTGTTGTTGTAAATGTCCCAAGTGCATAGAAAATAAAAATGCACTGAAAAGGGAAACTGAGAAACTTAATAATGTTTCTGTGAGGTTGGCGGAAGAAACCAAGAGGATAGAGGAAGAAATTAACAAGTTAAAAGAGAAAAGGGGTGTGAGGCCGAGTATTAGGATTACAAATCCTTTTACTCCTCAGCTGAAGCGAAAACAAGCAAGGATTAGAAAAGCGATGACAGTGGTGGGCAATGATAAAAGTGCTCAGGTCGAGAGAGAACAGGTAGATGTTTTGACACGCCCCGGAATTCGGCTAGGCCATGCGGGCACCCGACATCCTCCCCTAGACCCGTCGGGCGAACCCTTACCAATTAAATTAGGAAAATAAATATAATTCAAATCATAAATAAGAACAAGACTTAGAAAATACACAAACGTGCTGATATCTCTAAGTTGTACAAAAAAAATTACAGCTGACTACCCAACATACAAGGTTTAGGGCTATCCAGACTAGACATCTAAGAGTACAAAAGAAGACAAATACCTTCTGAAAGGAGCAAAATACAACTGAAATAATAAACATAAATCTGGTGGCCATCTGGAATAAAAGCTGGCTTACCCTGACAGCTGAAGTCGTCTTCGCTCCTTCACAACGTGGCGAACTCAATCCTGGAGCGAACCTGCCGAAGCGAAATAGATAGACAAGAAACAAACAACGAACAAGGGTGAGTCAAAAGGACTCAATAAGTGGGGCAGACTAGCCACCTCAAAGAATAGGATAGCTAGCCAGGGAGAAAAGAAATAGATAAACCAAATTCCTCTTATTTAAATTATGAAAAGGCAGAGCCAGATAATAACAGGAAACACGTATGGAATCATAAATTCATTAACAACCAGGAACATAAGATAGCCAGAACATATAGGTATCCCGAACATATCAACAATCAGAAATACATCCTGTTGCGGCGTCCAACCCGATCCATATATTCATCCTGTTGCGGCGTGCAACCCGATCCATACATTCATACTGTCACGGCGTGCAACCCGATCCATATATTTATACCGTTGAGACGTGCAACCCGATCCCCGTAACCCAGAATACGAGCCAGAAATATATAGGCAAACTGAGATATGTCCACGACATAGTGTACATACCGCATACATAAAACACAACACAATACACATAATAGTCAGTATGCGGTGCAATGAGATGGGATGAATGAGGTACAATGCAATGCAGTCACATATGCCTGATACCTATCTCCGGTGCGGGACTCTCATCGTCTTCCAAGAGATATATGTAAAGATGACCCTTTACCGGCTCGGGACTCTCATCGACTACCGGGACGTATATGCAATGATGACCCTTCACCGGCTGGGGACTCTCATCAATTACCGGGAAGTATATGCAATGATGATCCTTCATCGGCTAGGGACTCTAATCGATTACTGTAAAGTATATGCAATGATGACTCTTCACCGGCTCGGGACTCTCATCGATTACCGGGAAGTATATGCATTAATGACCTTCACCGGTGCGGGACTCTCATCGCCAACCGGAAAGTATATGCAATAATGACCCTTCACCGGCTCGGGACTCTCATCGATTACCAGGAAGTATATGCAATGCTCAAAACCTGAGTGCAATGCTCATATGCTCAAAACCAGAGTGCAATGCTCATATGCTCAATGCAATACAAACAACAGGGCATAACATACAATATACAATGTAAATTCAAAGCTAAGGCATAATGAGTACGCCTATCGGCAGCTACACACGTAAGGAACACGTGGTAGAAAATTCACGAGGCCAGGTGCCTCCAAAGAAATGGATATAAACACTTACCTTGTTATAAAGCTACTCAACAATCGCGTTGCCCTTTGGATTCATTGCCAAACGATCCTGCTTATTCAATAAGCAGAAAATATATCAAATTAGGCTAACTGCTTCATTCCTCATATCTTAGGGCAATCCGGTTAGGAACCTGATACCCTATTTGCATACGGAATACGCAGACCAGGTGGTTTAAGGTCACATAACCAAACCCTAAATAAATTACATTTATATGTTGCCCATAGCTCACTGAGTACGAATATATATTCAATTCCATTATCGGGGTCCATTTGACCCTTTAAACTATTAATTAAACTTATTAGGACGATGTCTAATATCCCGATTTCTACCGTCAAACTATATTCAAACACACGTAATAAACTCAAATAATATATTAAGATCATTACCTGAATGTTTCAGGATAAAAATTCTACTTTTCTCCGGCCCTTTTCTCATTTTCTAGCATTTTTCTTTCTCCTTCACGCTGTCGTTTTATGTTCCTGAACGTTCTCATGTTTTTGTATATTTTCTCTGTTTCTATACATTTTTGAGCTTTATATAAGCTCAGCCACCGCCATCATTTCATTTGTTTTCTTTTCCTTTTTTTTTTTTTGTCGCTTTCTCTTTTTCTTTTATTTTATTTTCTTTTCTTTTCGTGACAAATATTAAAAAGGTACCCTACGATATTCGAAATAATTTCAACTTTTGAATACAAGTTATAAAAAATATATATAGCATATTCACTAAGGCGGATCTCAAATCGGGTTCCCGAAACTCAAGATGCGAATTTAAATGGAAAATTGTCAAATTATTTAACTTTCGGCATTTTAGCGGAAACTAGCCGAACAACCTCAAAATTCACTTTCGAAAAATCACAAAAGTCACAAATAATCATACAAACCCAACGGCGCTTTCGAATTTCGAATCGGAGCTCGTTCGCCAAAACCGAGCTCGAAAATCTCTTTTTAATATTTATCGATAATAAAAACTGAAATCTTCTTCCGATGCCTACTAAACGAGGTCTGATTTAGCTCAAATTTTACAGGTAAGTCCCAATAGACCTTACAAAGATTTTAAATTATTGGCACGCCAATCGGAGTCCTAACTTCCGAAACGACTGGCCGAGGTCGTTTCATTCTCCTCCACTTATACTCTCGTTCGTCCTCGAACGAGCCTAAGTATAAAGAAAAAATTGGACAGATAATAAGAGAACTTGCATGACCTTCATGAGCTACTCCACGGGCATTATTTCCTGATTACAGGATCAGAATTATAACACGCATATCGAAATTTTGGAATAAAATATATCTGGATAATATGATAACACCATTGCACAGCTTATTCTGACTAAGCTGATCCTTCCTCGATCACGAGAAGAGAGTTATACATTTTCGAAACAAAGATACACGAAACTCGGGATGGATTAACATAATTCAGTCGATAATCACCTCTTCGATATACCTTTCGATATATAACAGGTCGATGGAACTAAGAATTAGCTCACGCTTGATGCAATAGGTGGAGATTTTGAAGTACCTTGTCACTACACACTATATTAATTTTACGAACGCACTATACAACATCTCAGTTGATGTTAGTATTGTTCCGTAAGCTCCTTGTGGGAATGTAGTTACTTATATCCTAATGTATGTCAAAAGTTCATCTGAACAGGATCTATCATATAAGGATAAGGATCATGCAAATACTACTAGATAGTATGATACAAACCAGGAATGATCTTCAGACTGAACATCTACTTCAGGGTATTGTCTTTCAATTGGAAATATTATGACTTGAAAAAGTGAAAATAAAAGAGACATGTAATTGGACCATGAGCTGATGCAGAATACCAGCAACAAAGTTGATTACATGTGCACTTATAACGCTAAAGTAACTTCTCAAAGAGTTGAGGTGTGAAGGAGCTATGCCACTGATGGATGGACGATAAGCTGCACTAGACCTTTAACTCTAAATTTTCATGAAGTAAAACAGCGTCAGTATGAGGATCCAGTTCTAGTTGAATACATGCAGATAGCCAAAAGAAAACCGGAGTCACCATACAGGGTTACTACAGACGGTGTTCTCATGTATAAAGATAGACTTTGTGTCCCTGATGTTGCAGATTTACGTGGACAGATTATGATAGAGGCACATTATTCCAACTACACTGTTCATCCAGGTTCGACTAAAATGTACCATGATCTTAAGAAGATTTATTGGTGGGACAGAATGAAGTGTTACGTAGCAGAATTTGTGGCTCAGTGTTCTAATTGCCAGTAAGTTAAAGTCGTGTCATCTTTCCAGACTTTATGCTTTCAGCAGATAGGTACGTATATATGATCAGGTTTCCAGCTTATCTCTATCATTAATAGATTATTAGTGGGTTAAGCAATGATCGACACTCATTTTAGGTTTCTGTCGTGGCCCTAGGATGGGTCATGACAAAAGTGGTATCAACGCCTTAGAGATTTAGTATTACCATTCAGTATTTGGAGGAAGACACCTCCACTTAAAGCACAAACTCATGCAGCTCTTTGAATAGGAATATCCATCCCTGCACCGTCTGCTAGACTAAAGAAGATTTAGCTAAAAGCTGAACATAGGCAGACCTAAGCTACCAACTACCCTTAGTAGCCTTGAAACACAATAATGTGCTTATCCAGCTACCTTGACACGCACTCTGGCTCAACACAGGGAACATCACAAGCGGCTACCAACCGCCCAAGCTCACTAGTGCCGGACGAAGAAGAAATGGAAATGGACCGAAAATAGAAATAATTAGAGCTTCAAGAAGCTCATCTTCTTATTGATTGGCTACTAGGGCTAGACTACTTCTGAGTCAGGCTAGCCAAAGAATCGCAATTGAATAAATAGACATTAAATGAGCTTTATGGTACAACATCTATGCCAATTTAACCTCTCAACAAGAAGGAAACTCTGACAATTTGCCAGAAAACCCTTTTATACCGAGACAAACTTGTAGAATAACATGTCTCTCCTAGCGTCTCGAACCAAGAGGAGACACATAGATCGAGTATTACTTACTAACCACTTTACACCGGAAAGAAACAATGACACTTTCTGATGGTGACAAATAAGAATCCCATTATCCTACCGACACTGAGTTCCAAAGAGAGATAGACTGACTTGAAATTATAAATGAATGAGGCACACAAGATGCCAAGCAAACAATACCGATACTCACTCATAAATCTCTCACCTTTAAACCAGATAAACTAGTAGGGTCATCATAAGTGCCAGGAATAAATCATATCAGAAACTCACCCCTCTACCGCAACCGATTCTTAATAGAAACGACATCCAAGGAAACAATCGAAACATGAAAAGACACACCATTTCTAGATCGAAAGAATCAAATCTTACTCACATTTAAGAGAAGAAGAAATCTCAGGGTCTACTATATCGGATACCTCAGCATCCCGCCAGACAAGCAGTTCATAGAATTGCCTTTGCAGCTGAGCTGAGCCACTACCCTAACAATCACTTTCTGGAGAACCACTGCCACCACACTCTCAACCTCTACTGAATGGTGGTATTTCTTTGGATGACTGAGCCCTAAATGAAAACCCCTGTGACTGGGTAGGTGTCTGATGCTGGTCTAATGGTGAGAAAAAGAACAAATGCGTACTTGCCGGAGTGAGGAAAGCTCCACCAAAGATGACAGGCTCACGATAATGATAGCACCCTTTTCAGTGAAAATGGAAGCTGGACAGATTTTTGATAGCTATAAAGAGAAAACTGGGTCTGATCTTGACGAACTACTGGCGCACTCTGAGAATCGCGTGACACAAGCTGAGATAACTGGAAGGTGACCTCCCAAAATAATCAGAACTCTTACCTCCAAATGAGGTATACCATGGTTACCCACTAGGGCCACGGGATCTCTTGCTCTCCCGCTCTAACTCTTCCCTCTCTAACTCATGGTATGCCTAATACATTTGAGCAATATAAAAAACGACGTCAAATAAAGTCCCAACCTCAATTTTTCGAGCCATCTGGGATCTCAAGGAAGGAGAAAGGTCATCAATAAATCTTTGAATCTCTCGAAAGGCTCATGGCCTAGTTCTAATGCATATTCAGTCATTCTATAGAATTCAATCTCATATTCTGAAACACCAACAGGCTAACCGACACGCTACCCTGTCCAATCCACTCAAACTGGCAATACTTTTCATCTCGCTCGCTACTCGAAAGGAACTTTTCCACGAATCTAGAAGAAAAATCGAATCAAGTTAGCTCATAAGAGAGCAGCCCACCAATTCAAGGCTGGACCCTGAAACTGGAAAGAAGAATAATCAACACCATACCGCTCGAATAGCAGTAGCCAACAACTGAAAAAAAATTATTTATGATGTTTTTGTTTATAAATATGCAGCATATTGATGAGATCTTATGTCTTAAGTGTATAAGGCACAAGAAGTGTGTCAGGCACTATGATCCCAAAGACATAATTTTGGATCTTAATTTCTACAATTATCTAAAGGAGACCTACAAGAAAATGGGAGATGATAGTTCAATTGAGGGTGTCATCTCAGTGACAGAAAAATTTGCTAAATTTGAGTTCGATAATGAAATTGTCAACTATGTTAAAGGTGCAATACCTTTTTCCAGGTGGTCACAAGTGTGATGAAGACAAAATAATTTTAATACTGATGACCATTGGGGTGAGACATTATGGCGCTCTTGAGTTTCTTATTGAAAAGGAAAAGATATGGGTGTATGATTGCAATATTCCGGTCACTGAGGAAAAAATAGTTTTTACATATATCAGACCTGTTTTAGAGTTATGGCCAAAATTGCTCAAGCAAAGTGGCAGGTTCAAATACTTGCCTGAAAAATTGCTTAATTAGGATTGGCCCTATGAGCGACTGCAAACCCTCCCACAAAATGCAACTGGTACAACTTGTGGACCATATGCAATTGCCTTCATTGAGCACCTCATAACATACACTACAATGGAGGACTTGAATGACAATGTAATAGAGGACTTCAGAATGAAAAGTGTCGTGACTGTTTTTGATAAAAAATTGGTACCTTAGTATGGTACTTTGTTTGTTTACTTTAATTTTTGGAACAACTAGACAGTGGTTTATGTCACAAATTAAAAATAAACAAACAAACAAACTACCATACCAAGGTACCAATTTTTTATCAAAGACAACCACGACACTTTTCATTCTGAAATCCTCTATTACATTGTCATTCAAGTCCTCCATAGTAGTGTATGTTAAGAGGTGCTCAATGAAGGAAATTGCATATGGTCCACAAGCTGTACCAGTGGTGTATGTCACTAATTAATAACAAACAAACAAACAAACTACCATACCAAGGTACCAATTTTTTTATCAAAGACAGTCACGACACTTTTCATTCTGAAATCCTCTATTACATTGTCATTCAAGTCCTCCATAGTAGTGTATGTTAAGAGGTGCTCAATGAAGGAAATTGCATATGGTCCACAAGCTGTACCAGCTGCATTTTGTGAGAGAGTTTGCATTCGCTCATAGCGCAAATTCTTATTAAATTTTCAAGTAAGTGTTTGAACTTGCCACTTTTCTTGACCAATTTTGGCCACAACTCCAAAACCGATGGGATATGCGTAAAAAATATTGCATCCTCAGTGGCCGGTATATTGCAATCATACACCCATATCTTTCCCTCTTCAACAATAAACTCAAGAGCAACATAATGTCTCATCCCAATGGTCATCACTGTTAAAAATTTTTTGGCTTCATCCCACTTGCGACTATCTTGAAATGATCATTAACATAATTGAGAATGTCATTATCATTCTCAAATTTAGCAAGTCTTTCTGTCATTGTAATGGTACCCTCAACTGAACTATTATATCCAATTTTCTTGTAGGCCTCTTTTAGATAATTGTAGAAATTAAGATCCAAAATTATATTTTTGGGATCATAGTGCCTGGGTCGCTTCTTGTACCTTATATGCATAAGACATAAGATCTCACAATATGCTATATATTTATAAACAAAAACATCAGAAATAAATTATTTTACAGTTGTTGGCTACTATCCAACAACTTCTTACATTTGCTGCAACAAATCAAATAGTTTTTGGATAATATCCAACAACTTATATATTTGTTGCAGCAAATCAAACAGTTGTTAGGCAGTATTTACAACACTTCTCAAGTATGTTGGAATAATATAAAAGATAATAAATGAGAATTCATAAAACTTACTATTTGCTCCCACAACTCTTTCATTTTAATCATGTCATCAAAGTCCTCGAATATACTCATGCATTGTGAACAACAACCTTTCCTAAAAAGGTTTTGATATGAAGTTTTCAAGAGTCTCTTTTTTCTCTATGTCAACAAGTCGGTAAATATCTACCCGTTCACTCTCGACCTGAGCACTCTTATCTTTGCCCAAAACTGCCATAGCCTTTCTAATCTTTGCTTGTTTCCTCTTCAACTCAGGAGTAAAGGACTTGTAATCCTAATATTCAGCCTCACACCCCTTTTCTCTTTTAACTTTTTAATTTCTTCCTCTATCCTTTTGGCTTCTTCCTCCAACCTCATAGAGACATTATTAAGCTTCTCAGCTTCCTTCTTTAGTGCATTGTTATGTTTTATACACTTGGAACATTCACAACAACAGAGAACCTTAGGCCGGACACTTCTCTCACCACCGCCACCACCAGAAAATCCTCCCCTCCCAAGTTCTCCGTATCTGTATCCTACAGCTCTGCCATCACTTCCACAAAAATCAAAGTCTATACACAGACTATCAGGCCTATTACTTGTATTACCACCAACACCATTAATTCTCTCACCACTACCAACATCAAGTCTCTTAGCACCACCATCAATCCTCTTAGCACCACCATCACCGCCACATTTCTCAGTACCATCGCCATTAATTCTATCAGCACCTCCTGTTGAACCCCAAAAATTATCCCCAAAAAGAATAAATTCCGGAATATCGACAGGATGGACTCACTCTTTTGGAGTTTTTGGAGTCGCCACCCAATTTAAGGAAAACAGGAAACCAAATTAGCAAATGCGTGCAAAACTCCATTTTTATAAAAAGGCGTTCTTTCTTTCAGAGATTCCAAAGGTAAGAGGTTTTGTTAATTTCGAAAGAAGGTTTTTAAGGCACTTTCGAAATTCCGTAAAATACGGTTAATCCGACAGGTTTCCAAATATTTACAAGTGCGCTTTTCTTTCGGAAGAATTATTTGAATAATAATAATAATAATAATAATAATAATAATAATAATAATAATAATAATAATAATAATAATAATAATAATAATAATAATAATAATAATAATAATAATAATCAATTAAATAAAAAGCTTATTTGCAAAATATATATTTTTACTTGCACGCATTTGCTAAGATGGCTCCAATTTGCAATAAATTAAATAACGACTTCACAATAAAAGGTAATGCACATAAAGTAAAGCAATATACCAAGTAATCAAATATTATTGATAAATAAAATTTTTTACACATTTATTTGCATAAATATCCAAGAAAAGTAATGCAAAGTTAAAGATAGAACTGGGAAATTGATCAACTCGCGGGAGCCTTGAATTTTCTAAAATTCCTAAAGTCTTATTTCTTGAATGCTCGAGCCCGAACTCGATCCCAAATGACTCCAGGCCAATGCATATTCCCATTTGTAAGTTAGTCCACGAATTGTTCGTACCAAAATGTTCATCGCAAAAAATATGAAAATGAAATTGGATTCGGATAATAATAAAGTGTAACAACTAATGAAAATATAATAATAATAATAATAAAGTAATAATAATAATAATAATAGTAATAAAATAATAATAATAGTAAGGGGGTTTTGTTTTTGCAAAATTTAGGCTCAGGTTTGTATGGCGTGTCATGTAGAGGCTCGGGATGTTGGTACGGTTGCAAACACGCCGGCCGGTCGTGTTGCCATGCCAAGTACCAATTTCGTTACTCTATTCAACTTGCTTTGCGTTAAAGTGCATACATTCATCATCGCCTATTTGCTTTAAGGAGACGGGGACGAGACCGTTCAAGCGTAGTATCATGTTCAAATCAATCCCGAGGCCTCAATACGTTGATATGCATTTTTTCATTGGCCAGTGTAGTATCCGCTCAATATCAGTCCATAGTCTCAATATACGTAAATATATTTTTTCTTTAGCCAAATTAATTGTAATAACTGTCCAAACAGTAACCAATTGCGGGACGAATGCAGTAGACGATTTCATCCAAACCAAAACCATAGCAGTAGTGGAATTAGCACTATCAAGTGACTATCGCCTATATTGCAACTCCCGAAACTTGAACCAGCCAATAAACTCCTTTACAGATTAACAGTAAGAACTACGAGCCACTAAAGCTGCAGATCATAACTTGTTGACAAAAGATCGGTCAAAACAAGGATAGAAAACGAGTCAAACTCAGAGCAATTTCAAGATTTGCAACAAATACCAGTGTGCCTCAACAATAAAGGAATCATTAGATTTGCAAAACTCAACAAAGGATTAGCATAACGAGTTATGATTTTAAAACAAATAATGAATCAATTAAACTAAGCAATAGTCAATATCGCTGGCCAAAGAGACATCAGTGAATCCCAAAAACATAGCGATCGCCGTTGAGATTTTTCGGTGAAGCAAAAAAGCGGAGCAGTGGTAACAGAATCGGAGCAAAAATCAGACGGAGCAAAAAGGAGCAACTTCCGTTTAACGGTGTCGCTACCACTCCCTGCTCCCTTTTCGTTTTAATAACGAAGATCAGAAATCGACACGGCAGTGGGTGAACGGACCAAACGAAACAGAGCAAACAGATGGGGGCGGAGGAGCGACTGCCTTAGCGGTGCCGCTGCGACTCCGCCACTCCCTTTTCAGTTGCAGTCACTGATCAACAAAAGTGGAGGAGAAAATGAGAGCATGAGATGCGTATGTATTCGGATCGGTATGATGGTGGTGTTGATGCGTCTCCACCGTTTGTGGTGTAAGGGAGATCGAGAGGAGAGATCCAAATCAGTGTGGGGGTCTCTTTGTTACCGGTGGGGATGTGTGTGTTTGGAGAGGGTAATGTATATGGGAAGGAGATGGGGGATTAGAGTTGATAGTGTGTAGACAATGATGGAGTCTTCTTTTTCTCCCTTTCCCTTTCTGAGATCTGATTTTTTTTTTTTTGTAATGTGGGAGAGAAGGAAGATGATAAATAGTATGGGTTAGGAGGCTAGGGTTTTAGTATTTATAGGGGTGAGGGTTAGGGCTTTTAGAATTGGGCTACGAAAATCGTAAATGCGAATTGCGTAAAATAGGCCGGGACTTAAGCGAAAAACAATTATGACCTTTTTTTCGTTAAAATTATGAACTTAATTTATCCTAAAAATTGACCTTATTTTAAAAATAATTAGACGCTAATTGAAAATTTCGGGACAAAATTGGGTGTCAATACCGCCACCACCACTTCTCTCAGCACCACTGCTTATACAGCTTCAACAATGATGGTTGTCACTACGGCCAAAGCTGATTTTAAAGCTTCAATAGCCGCATCTGGTTCGTTTGGGAATGGCTAAAGGTTTAGCATGTAATCCATACCATTCTCTCTATTTGTGGAGACAAGAAATGGGTATACCATTTGCATGGTAAAAATAAATATATCAAAATTCAATTTAAGAAAAGCAACAAATTGGAAATATGTTCAACAATTTCAGAAGTTGTTGAATAATAAGTTGTTGCCTAAACTTCAGAAGTTGTTGGAAATTGTTCAAACAACTTCTGATATTGTTGAAAAATTAAGAAGTTATTAAATAGTTACCAACAACTCATAAAAATATTGCAACAAATAAAAAAGTTGTTGGAAACTGTTAAACAACTATTGAAATTTATTATAAAATTTTTACAAATTGTTAGAATAATTTTCAATATCTTTTTAATTTATGACAACAACTTCTCAATCTGTTACAAAAAGTAAAACAAATTCAGAGAGTTTTTTCAGAGCTTTACCATATTTTCTGAGGATTGAAATGGATCAAAATTAGTTTTCTTGGATTTGATAGACAACCATCTAGTTATTCTTGGAATTAACATCGCACTTCGAGTATTTTTAAATATTTGCCAAACCGGCAGAATGGCTTCAAATGCCCAAGCCTATATTAAATGCAGGTAAATACAATCATTGCATCATAATATCAATATGACAGTTCCGCATGATGGCTTCTAATGCCCAAGCCTAAATTAAATGCAGGTAAATATAATCATTGCATCATAATATCAATATGACAATTGTTTTTTAATAAATTTAAGAAGGAAAAATGTTTTACTACTTATCATAAATGCACATGGAAAGCATAAGAGGTTAGCAATTTTTCATGGTTTCACTTCTTGTATCAATGAACCAACAGTGATATCATAGCTTACTCAACTCCATGGATAGTTGCTGAATACCTCCGGTGTAAAAGCTAAATTTAGCCATCATAGTTTACCGCTTTGTTTAGATCTTTTTCACAAATAATGCTGTGCAAAAACGAAAATAAACTAAGTGCAACCTTAACTTTTTTGTTTAATTTTTTCCTTGATCTTCTTGAGCAAAACAGCACCAATGGCAATAGTACATAAAAACTCACCATCGACTTTGGTCTTTTCTAGATCTTCATCATAGGGAAGAGAATGACATTTGAGTCTGCTAATGAGAGCGAATACATTCACACCAAAACAAACATGCATGTCATTGTGGATGCACCAAATATCGTTGGTTTTTTTTAACCATATATGCACCGAAACATTAAATTATGTACCAATTTTATTTGGAAGGGGCATATAACAGACTCAGGCATATCTAGGAAATGGCCAAAACAACTATTTTTGAAATCAGCCTCAATTTCTATGCAACCAATATTTTTCTAAATTTAGTAAATTCCTTTCCCAATATTGATCTAACAACAACAGATCCATCATGATTTTCATGCATATCAATAGGCATAATGAAGCCATATTCTTTAATGTTGATGCTTTTGATGACTTCAGGGATCGAAAGATCACCGACATCACTCATCGAAGTACTTTCCTCAACTGTAGGGGGCCAGGCCTCCATATCATTCAAGAATTTGCTTCTTCTTTCCTTAGCATCTTGGCTTTCATCTGCTTTCTCTCTTGAATGTTCTTCTTCATTCTCGTTAGATCTCCTTTGCTATTCTTCATCATTTTTAGACTCTTCTTCATCTTCTTCAGAGCCACTTTGTACTTCTTCGTTATTTTTAGACACTTCTTCATCTTCTTCATAGCCGCTTTGTTCTTCTTCATCTTTTTTAGAGTCTTCTTCATCGTCTTCAGAGCCTATTTGTTCTTCTTTATTATTTTTAGATCCTTCTTCAACTTCTTCAGAGCCACTTTGTTCTTCTTCATCTTCTTTAGATGAAGTACTTTGTTGTTCTGCATCTTTTCTTACTTGAACTTCTTGTTCATCAACATCAACTTCTCTCTTTTTCAATGTATTCTTTTTGCTACTAGGACCTATCCTAGTTTTTTTTTAGTAATAGGAGCTGCTACAAATCCGTTCGATATTTTCGCTCTGCGTATTTTGGGAGACATTTTATCTACACAAACAAGACAAACAAAATCATCAACAATTAAAAGAAATACAACAACAACAAATCCAGTGCAATCCCATAAGTAGGGTCTAGGGAGGGTGAGATGTACGCAGAACTTACCCCCACCAAGGTGGAGAGGCTGTTTCCGGAAGACCATCAGCTAGAGAGAAATAATTTATAAATATATGGAATTAGAGACAGCAAGATGAAACATAATAGCAGATATCGACACAAAAACTAAATATAACCTAAGTGAACAAAAATAAGCACGCGATACAAATAAAGAATAGGATAGAAATAACAAATATATACGAATCATACTAATGCCGATATTTCCTATAACTCTCGACTACAATCAAACCTTCTACCCTAATCCTCGACCTCCATGCTCTCCTATCTAAGGTCATGTGCTCAATGATCTGGAGGTGAGCTATATCCTGTCTAATTACCTCACCCCAATTCTTCTTCGGTCTGCCTCTGCCTCTTCGTAGACCCAGCACTGCCAACCTCTCGCACCTCCTCACTAGGGCATCTGTGCTCCTCCTCTGCATATGTCCGAACCATTAATACAAATAATTAGACAAATTTCAATATTCTAATAATTTTTAATAATGTTCTAACAAATTAAATAGTTGTTGGAACAAATTATCTAATTGCCGAACAATTAGAAAAGTTGTCCAACAACTTTGAGATTTTGTTGGGAACTTTCCAACAAACACATGACAAATTCTCAAGTTGTTGCAACAAATTCTCCATTAGGTCCAATAAATTAGAGAAGTTATTGCAACAACCTAGTAATTTGTTGAATAATTTTCAGCAACTATTAAGTTTGCTACAACAAATTCAGCAAAGCTTGAGTATTAATCAACAAACCATTTCATATAATCACTCCTAACTAGTTAGCAATTTGCCAATCCGAGTAGCATGGATATAGATGATTCATATAATCGCTCCTAACTAGTTCCGCATTTAGGCATAGTTAATAGATAAGGAGTGCTTCTCTTGAAAATCCTTGCTAAAATGACAGAGTGGTTGACAAACTAAACAATTTATATCACAATAATATAAGAACAATCATGATACCCTAATTTAACAAATTCATCAACATCTAGATAGAGCAGTTTTAACATCAATAGGAGGATCTGGAAAATTAAAAATAGTATATACACCATTAATAATACGTATATTGTTTAAACTTACTACAAATTATTTTATATACATAAAGAGCATGAGTATACTACTTATATATAAATAAAAGTAATTTACTTTACCGAACAAGAGCATTGAAAAAACATCGTCAATTGTGATGCACGGTAAAATACGTGGAAGCAAAATATAAAAAGAACGAGATAGGAAGAGATAGAAAAGAGATAGAAGCAAGACACAAATTAAACTAGAGCAAGGATTCAACGAGGAACTAGTCTCGTTACGCCTTTGTTGGAGTCAACAAATACCTACACTATGCAAACAATCCTCAAAATTACAATGAATCTTGCAAAAGGTTTGATCAAAGAGGATTTGAGGTTCAATTGGAATCACCAAGAGAATTCAAGTCCCAAGGGTTTTCTTGTATTGAAATAAAACACAAAGGTTCAATATTCTTGTATCAATATAGGGTAATGAAATAAAAGACCTAGTGTGGTATTTATAAGTTCTTCCCATGTACTGAAGTGACGAAAATAGGCCACAAGTTGGCTTAATGAAATAAAGACCACACATGGTCAAACTCGTAATAAGTCTCAAAAATAAAAAATAAAATCTCGTCACTGCTGAATCTCAGGAGGTGGTCTACCCTAGGCTTGGGGTGGTCCGCCTCAGCAACTCCTGAGGGTGGTTTCATGGTGGGCGGTCTGCCCTGGATTGAGGTGCTCCACCTGACAAACTTCAGAGAGTTGTCGATTCCATACTTAGTTGATTTTTGGAGATTTTTGGGGTTCTTGGAGCATGGGCGGTCCGCTCTTCTTGGGGGTGCTCCGCCTTTTCCTCTGCTGCTCCTGGGGCACTCCACCTTCCTCTTGGGGGCGCTCCGCCCTTCACAGAAACTGCGGCTTCGGTCAATCGTTCCTCCGAAGTTTACGCCTTTGCATCCTCTTAGCTTGACTTTGATGGTTGGCATCTAGGCTCAAAATATACTGCATTATCCTCCCCTTCAAGATTACACAACCAAAACCTTCTACTATAAGAGTAGGTTAGCTCGATAATGGTTTGTGTAAATAGTGTGGAAAACACACTCTTATGGTATAGCCAAGTATCAATAACAATGATATTTATTTCACGTCTCCAAAGGAAACAACAAGCACTTGGCTCAACGAATGAACACACTTAACACAAGAACAAACAAAGAGATCAATAGGGCATGAAACATGCAAAATCAAATAGTCAGATCCTATTACCTCTAAGCTCATGATTATCACACCAAACACCAAATGTATGAGTCTTACAATTTGACATAATGCTTTTGGCCTGCATACGTCTCAAGGTGTGATCAACATATGGGATGGAGTAAGTAAAATAGCTCAAGCTACAACTAACATCAACTACTCTACTCCTTCTTAAGAGCATTCTTACATACACCAAGAGATACCTCCGCACCTCCTCAATCACCTCTAAGATAACCCTCTTCACAGGACAAACTCTCAAGGAAAGTATTTATAACGGCTTCTTTATCATCACAACCCTCACAATGAAGGATAGGACTACTCGAAAAAAAACTCACCTTACTTGGAGTTTCACACAAAGAGTTATTTATAGGATCAAATCCTTTACACCATGGAGGTTCAAACTCACTACCAAGCAAAGGTGAAGTATGAAAACTAGGCTCACCATCATACTCATTACTCACTACGACACACAAAACCACCACTAGCAATTTTACCATCAAAGAAAAGAATAGAATAATCAGATAGTTCATCGTCTTCCCTATCCAATATTAGTGGGGTGTCATAACAAGAATCACAAACAAGGTCAACCAAAAAAAATTCACTAAAGAGAGGCTCATTAAACAACAAATTCACATTATCATACAATTTATGAATTTCCTCACTTAATGTTTCATGCTCATAGACATGTTGACCACTAGACTCTACACTAGTTGCAAGCACATTATATTCACTACAAGCACTAACTATCATTGAGTTCCAAAAAAAAAAGAGGCTAGCATGCTCATGCAAAGGAGAATTAACATTTACAGTCGAGTTAACACTTGAAGTGTCATGATAAACTCCTTTTTCATGTAGCTCTCAATGAAGATCTTCATCACCTTGCTTTTTCTCCTTAGAACATGGTTGAGGCTCTATTGGCTTGCCTCTAAGAGTACCTACACAAAAGATAGGACAAGAAGAAGAAGAAGAAGAAGAAGAAGAAGATAAAGAAGATAAAGTATCATTGGAACAAAGGGTATCCTCACTTTTAATTTTTCTTTCCTCTCCTCTCCTTTCTCTCATTTTTCCCTCAAGGTCAAGTTTAGATTGAGGTGACAACCCACTCACATCACTCAACACATCCTCTCATTTTTCAACTCGAGGATTGTCACCGGTCACTCCCTTACTCCTCTATATCTTTAGTCTCTCATGTGCAAGAGCATTGGGATGAGGCCCAAGAATGCCCTTATTCGGAGTAGGTGGACTCTTTACTTCAACCCGAAATGGCATAATAGCAAGGTTTATGACTTCAGGCTCGATCTCCATGGGATACTTAGCTTTAGCCGCCTCCTTTAGCTCCTTCATGCGCCTATAGTCATCACTCACTTGCTTGGGCGACAAGGGCTTAAGTATGTAACTCTTACCCTCATGTCTATCCGTGTAAGTATTGGCTTGACCATCATGAACCACAAGTCTATCATATTGCCAAGGCCTGCCCAATAAAAAATGGCAAGCTTGCATATGCACAACATCAAACGTAAGTTCGTCTTGATAAACTCCTATCTTGAACTTGATCAAAACTTGCTTTACCACTCTCAACTCCCCACACTCACTCAACTATTGCAAACGATATGATTATGGATATTTAAGAGTAGGCAACTTCAATTGTGACACCGAAGATTGGCTCAACTACTGGAATCAACAATCAATGAACACACTTATCCCCTCACTCTACATCTAGCATGGAACAAGTTCTCCCTTTGCACATCTTCCTCTTCCTCAATACTCATGGCACTCAAACTCTTTCGTACCACAAGAAATATATAAGGCTCATCACCCTCCGCCATTTCCTCATCACCCTCAACTTTCTCATCTCCCTTATCTACCTCCTATTCGGTTCTCTCTCTTACTCACACATCGTCCCATCATCTACAATGATCATTGTTCTATGAGTGGGACAATCCTTGACAAAGTGCCCATAGCCCTTACACCTGTGACATTGAAAAAAAGAAGCACTAGGAGTATTCAATTAAGTTTTAGAGTTACCTCCCGACTCCTTAGAGTCACTCATTGGTGTTACCTTCTCAAGGGGTTTCTTCACATCTTGGCCTCCACTAGCACCACTGGTACTCGGGATCTTCCAATTATTAGTTCGGCTCACAAGAGTAGATGTTGTGTTACCTCTATAGCGAGTGACTTTATCTTCTTTACTCCAATTCTCGGCTTCAATGGCAGCATGGAATGCATCTTGAAGTGAATGGAATACATGCAATCTCAATTGTGAAGCCAAATCTCGGTTTAGGCCATTCTTGAACTGGATAATAGCTTGCTCTTCATCTTCCCTCACCATATCAAGGGACATCCAGTTCCTCTCGAACTCATCAAAGTAATCCTCAACCGACTTGAAGCCTTATTTCAATTCATAAAGCTTCTTGAGTTGTTCTTGGCGGTGTTTGGCTGTCACATACTTGTCACCCATTACTTGCTTCAACTCATCCTAAGTAATGCACTCGGGCATCCCGACTCTACGTCTAGACCTGTTAACTGACTCCCACCAAGTGGAAGCATAAGCCTCAAATTAAGAAATAACATAGGTAGCCTTCTTCTCATCCGTCATGTCATTAGTTTCAAAGACCCCCTCCAAACAAACTTTCCAATCCAAGAACTTCTCCGGATCACTAGTCCCTTTGAATGATGTGATTGTGTTCTTCACACTATTCAAATTATTGTCACGACCTCCACGGGGTGGTTTCGGATAACACCCATAGTAGTCACTGTAATCATCACAGTCATGCTCCAAGTTCCTTCCCACATATCCCCCTCGGCACCCTCGACCTAGTCCACGACCTCTATACATACCTCAAACTCTATACATTGGCCTCCTATTTGGATAACGTGGCTCATATTCATCATAGTCATCTCCATGTTCGAGTTTCTCTCCTTCTTGAACTACAACATCTTGCTCAACGGGTACCACATTCCTTTGGGGTCTCATAAGTGGTGGAACATTGCCTTGAGGAATACCTAATTTTTGGGGAATGCCCAACACCCTATCATTACGGGCAACCTCTTCTCTCAACCGTTGTTGATGAGCTATCTCCACAAATTAATCCAGTTTCATAGTGGAACCATCACTAGTTCCTTCTTCGGTATCATTTGGAACACTAGCAATTCTTTCCTTCTCAATATTTTCAATCCGGTTACTCATTGCCCTCATATTTGCATATTGGGTACCTCTCCGGTCTTATCTCCTTCTCTGGCCATGTACGTGCAAGTATTAAAGACTAAAGAAAATATTAGTGTTATAAGACCTCACACGCTCCCTCACTTTTGAATGTCACTCGGGTACACTCAATGTAGCAAGGTAGGATCACTCAAGCTTGATTCAAGAGGCTCATAGAATTGAAAAACTTCTTCAATAATCTACCAAGTCCACAAGAATCAAAGCACTCTTTGGAAAGAGTGATTTAATGTGACTCTATGGATGGATGACTATTTAAGTGAGCACTTGAAGCCAAAAAAGTTCTAAGAGTCTTCTTTGAATCAATTTCAACCACGCACGAGTTATCCTAAGAGCTTAATGCTAAGTGAGTAGAAAGATTACTCAAGGAGTACTAGCAAGAAGTAATACAAACAAAGAATAAACGAAAGCCTACGAGAAAAACTACCTAGCTGCAGTACTTTGCTGAGGCGCCCCGCCCTAGGAGGGAGGCGCTCCACCTCAGTTTAAGGTGGGCGGTCCACTTAGAAAGGGAGGCGCTCTACCCTGCAGAAAACCTGCAACCTGCAACTTTATTTGAGGTATGTTTGGCCCCTTTTTCACCAAATTCAAATTGTCATGCACTTTTTTTTTTCAATCCCAATGGTACCCAAAGGTGTTCTTAATGGTTTCTAACAATCCCCAATGATTTTCAACCCAAATCAATCAATAACAAGCTTCGATTCTCAGATTTAAAGCAATTTCAACTATGGGTTCTTCAATATTGGATTCAAACTTTCAAATCTTCAAACACAACACCAAAAAATGATTCAATGGTACCAAAAGATTGGAAAAACTTCATAGAACAATCCCCAATAATATTCAATGAATGGGAATCAAATCCAAATAGATTTATGATTTTTTTTTCAATTTTTTTGTCAAAACAAAAATAACAAGAACTAAACTATGAATCCTAATCGTTAGGCACGAAGAATAGGACGAGGAGTTGTAAGAATAAATCCTAGCCTTGCTCTGATACCACCTGATGCAGGGTAAAACACGCAAAAGTAAAATAGAAGGAGAACGAGATAGGAAGAGATAGAAGCAGGACACTAATTGAACTAGAACAAGGATTCAACGAGGAACTAGTTTCGTTACCCCCTAGTCGGAGTCAACAAGCACCTACACTATGCAAACTATCCTCAAGATTACAATGAATCTTGAAAAGGTTTGGTCAAAGAGGATTTGAGGTTCAATTGAAATCACCAAGAGTATTCAATCACCAAGGGTTTTCAATATTCTTGTATCAATGTAGGCCAATGGAATAAAAGACCTAATGTGGTATTTGTAGGTTCTCCCACATATACTAAAGTTATGAAAATAGGCCACACGTTGGCTTAATGAAATAAAGACCACACATGGTCAAACTCGTAATAAGTCTTAAAAGTAAAAAAAGATCCTGTCATTGCTGAATCTCAGGAGGCGGTACGCCCTAGGCTTGGGGTGGTCTGCCTTAACAACTCCTGAGGGTGGTGCGCCTAGCAAACTTTAGAGAGTTGCCGATTCCATACTTAGCTGATTTTCAGAGATTTTCGGGGTTCTTGGAGCATGGGCGGTCAGCCCTTCTTGGGAGGCGCTCCGCCTCTTCCTCTGCTACTCCTTAAGCGCTCCACCTTCCTCTTGGGGTGCTCCACCCTTCACAGAAACTGTGGCTTCGCTCAATAGTTCCTCCGAAGTTCACGCCTTTGTATCCTCTTAGCTTGACTTTGATGGTGGTGCGTGCTGATTTTGGAAGAGAAATAAGAGAAAGTGAAAGAGAGAGAAGGAGAAGGAGAAACGGGTGAGTCTGTTGTGGTGAGGAAAAAAATTAAAGATGGGGTTCATTTTGAAATTTTTAAAAGATTAGTAAGTTTTAATAATTATAAGTTGCACCCATTTTAACTTAAAGATTATTTGACTTGATCTTGGTCAAACAAGATACTAATCCTTAATTCCAAACTTAAAAGGTACCTTGCCCTCAATTTTCTCCAGAAACTGCTACTAATAAGATCACCAAACTCAGTACTTAACTAATTGACAGAAAAATGGAAATTGCATTATTTTGTAAACTTCACCATATTTTGAATGAAGAAATCAAAATATTGTTTCCTGGTATCTAGATTGGCTAAATTCGGAAACAGGTGTCTCTTTGCATGAACTAACTTTGAAAAAACACTAATTGTGCTCCTTTATTTGTAGGTCTAAAAGAGTTTATGCTTCTTGTGGACCTTATATTTCAAATTAGGTTTCATAAACCTTGAATGTGCATTCAACCAGCTTAAAGTTTCCATAACACTTGCAAAAGCGTTTTATTCACACTCAAAGATATTGCTAAAGAACCCCTTCAAAAAATCCTACATAATACAAGAGATATACATTGAGAAAATGGGCTGATCATGTTTCATCAGTAGCATCTAGCTACCTGAAGTACAAACTCCCTAGTTCTTTTGGCTTTTCCTCGGTTTCAGTTTTCATCTAGTTTCAACCCATCCTGTTTTCTTTCCTTTATACATATACAGACCAAAGGCAAGAAACATTCATACTTCTCATTCTCTTCTCTCCAAATTGCTTGACAAGTAATTATGAGTCGAAACTTTCTCAGTAACGAAGACGTCTTGAGAAAGGAATGCAGCCCAGGCATCCTACAAAGAGAGAAATATGCATGAGAAAAAAAACACAAAAGTTTAGGGACTCTTGTAGTTAAGCATAGTGATTGATCAGCAAACTAGACCTGAAGTATGGAAAATGCCTTCTCTGCAACATATTTGTGCGGAACGGTTGCATTTCTTTGTTGCAATTTGTCTGGATGCAAACAAAGTCTTGCTTTCTGATAAGCCTTCTTCACATGTACACTGTCTATTAAGTTTGTTAAAGGAATTGGAAGCCACCCACACTCAGGCCAGACAATCTGAATAAATTTGGAAAAAGGGGGTCATGTTCAGTGGGCTTTACTGCAAATCAAGGGGTTATTAAATGAAAGAAAGGCATGCTCTTACATGATGTAGTGTTGAGAGGAGCAATCTGATGTCAGCTTCCTTGCCAGTTGACCATAGCCTTAATTTATCATCCAGTAATTCCATTTCCATCTGTACTCATTATAAATAGACATTTCATGAAGCTTGAAATCTTCTTCTTTATGTTTGAAAAGTCTATGTATTAGATATGCTAGAATATGCTTCACAAAATAATAGAGCACTATAACACTCTTAAGTAAACTCTCCGAAGAACAAAGTCATTAAGAGATATAGAGTCCATTTGGCTTACTGATTTAAACTAGCTCTGATAAACATCAAATATTGAAAAGCATTTTCAAGTATTGACACTTGACACTAATTCAACAAATAAGTAGTTATGTGCTTTTATCGAAGTGCTGAAACTAATACCAATATGTAGTTGATGTATCTTGTAAAAATTGTTGAGAAAGGCGTTTTTGTTAAAAAGGAGAATAATGCCCTCGAAGTAGTTACAAAGAAAAATATATAAATTAAAAGGTATCTACAAAAGGAGAAAAACGAACTATGGAAATTGAATGGAGAGAGAGTTAGGGGTGTTTTTGGGAGGTGTTCCAAGGATGACAGAAATTATTAGGGATAAAAAAGTAAAAAATCTGAAGTAAACCAAAAATGTTTACGAGCGGAAAAGCTATAAGTTGGGGGCGACCAACTTATGGACTTTGGTTTAGTTTGGCTCATAAGCACTCCTGGTGTTTAGAACACATACAAATTCAACAAATACCAGCTTATTAGCTTACTCAAACATCCTCATAGTTTTAGGTCATAGACTTGGAATCATGGTAGATCTCATTATTTATATGTTGAATTATTGTTCTGTCAGCTGAAACTTTGTGAACTACTGAACTGCAAAAGCCTTTCAAATAAAAATTGCAAGAGGTAACTGGCAACAAAAATCAGTTACACAAAAACTGAGTGTTTAGGTCTCTGTAGTATTAACAAAAATTGAGTGTTATTGAAGCTTACATCATTCTGAAGTTGCAGTCTTTCTTCTGCAGTTGCCCATTTATCCGGTTCCTCATCCTGCAAAACAGGTTTGGTTGTAGAAAGTAATAAATTACCTGTCTTATCTTAATCCTAACCCAATTAAACCATACCACTTCGCTGTTTCATGTCGAGATATTGTTTTTTCTTAGTCTTTCATGATAAAGTTTATTGCCACTCAAAAGTACATTGATCTTGTCTCTATACTATAATCGACATGGCAAATTTTCTACTTTGTTTGGAAAGTAAGGAAAGGAAGGGGCAGTGAAAACATGGAATATAAGCAAGAAATTCACTAGAATGGTTATCTTTCACTTGTTTGGTTAATCGAGCAAACAAGAGATAAGCAGAATCATTCTCTATTTAGCTCGTTTGGAGTGCAAAAAGAGGGGAAGAAAGTTCGGTGAATTGGACTTTTAAATTCTCTGTTTTTCGCAGATTCCTCTACCTCTTTCTCCAGAAAAAATGTCATGGTTCCAAGTGAAAACCATTTAATTCTACAATTTCTGCTTTCCTTAAATCAAACTAAAGAAGGGGAAGTTTTACTGATTCTCCCTGTCCTTTTTTCTGCTTTAAGGATGTCTAAATCTCAAAATCTATGATATCAGCCAATTATTTATCTGAGATGTGTCATGTGTGCAATTAACACAAAATACTTCAAGATCGATGTAAAAAGTTACCACTGTTCCTTTTGTCAATTCATGTCCATTTCTTTGTTCATCTGAAAGCTGATGTAAAGTAGACACTTCTGCAAGTTGAAACAAACAGCCAGAAAGTTATATCTTTATGAAACTCAGAAGGAAAATATAATTTAAATAGACATGAAAAAGTCATTCATAATACTTTCTGCCTCTCTTGACTGCAGTTTGTCCTCTTCAGTCCTCAAATTATTCTCAGAACAGTGCCGTTGGAACTTCTCTTTAGCCCAAGCAACAGCTTCATTGACCGCGATCTCTTCCTCTGTCACTTCCCTATAATCAGGGTTAAGTTCGATAACATACGAGCTCATGACTTCATCTTCATCTTGCTCCCACATTTCTAGCTGAGACACGTCATCTTGACCGATGCAGGCTTGGTTGTCATCGTAGTCTTTACAAAGTGAGGAGGAGACAACAGAGGAAGGCGAATTGAGCTCGAAAGCATCTGTGGACACTTTATGGCTGCTCGAAGAAATGGGATCAAGACTAATTGATTCTGGGGATGAATTTCTTCTGTTGAATACAAGATTGCTGCTTCTGAAATCCTCATTGTGCTCAGTTTTGGTTTCGTAGGAAGGCGGATGGCATGAAAAAACTGGCGTTCCCTGCAATCCTTGGTATTCATCATGCATCCTTCTTGTTGAATTCCATCTAATTGGTACATTTATTGGCCTAAAATAGACAAAACAAACAATGGATACATCAAGATGTTCACCATTGCAGCAACATATTTATCAACAAACCATTTCAATCGTACGGGTACTAACGTCACGACCATAGAAGTAATGAAAAAATAAAAGTTATATACTCCCTCCCTCCGTCCCAAATTAGTTGTCGCCTTCAGCTTTTTCACGTCCATTAAGAAAATCATTAAATAAGGTGTGTATTTTACTATCTTACCCCTATTTAATGCTTGTCTATTAAATTTTATTGAGAATTATTTTAATTATTAAGGGTATAATTGGAAAAAACTAACAATTTTAGTCTTGAAATCCTAAAGTGTCAACTAATTTGGGACAAATGGTTATTGCTAAAGCGTCAACTAATTTGGGACGGAGGGAGTAGTTAATTAGTCCACAACATGAATCGACAACGGATAGTCCTGGGCTCCTGGCCAACTGATTATCTCCTTCCTTGTATTCCATTCATGACCGAACAAACCCATCCTTGTGCATTTTCATAATTTGAGACAACATTCAAAGGATACTTGTGCGCAACTCCAACAAAGTCATACTCTCACCATCAAAAACTTGATGCATCCATTCATATTTCAAAACCTTGAAAATTCCTGTCACAAAAATTTTACTTTTTTGTTGTTGTTTAATTTGGTTTTAAACTTTAAACTCTGACAGGATGTTCTAACTTCTATTTAACTTGCAATTTCACTTATAACACTGATTAAATTATCCCTTAAAAGCTAATGTGCATGTGATATGTAACAAAAACGCTGTTTCTTTCTCAAAAACTAATTTTTGTTGCATCATAATAATTTTACACTCCTATTTTCATCTGAAATAAACTATTAACTAAATTATTTGCATGCTTCGGAATTGCACTAAAGAAATGGGTCAGTCCCACTATCATCCTCCACTTAAATACTAAGCTTTCGTGTAGAGTAAGGTTGGAACCGGGAAAAACTTTACTGACACCAGATATTTACACAAGTCAATACATACTTCTCTCTTAACCATAGTCAACTAATTCCTTAGTTCCCATTCACGTGGCAACATTTCCTTGTTAATTCGTTTAAGAAAGTGACGACTTTCTAAACTTAGAAATAATTTAACTTCAAAATTAATGCATTAGCCTTAATAAAAAGATTTCGTACCAGACAAATATTTATGGTGTAAACTTTTTTTTTTTTAATTGCTTTAAATTTGATTATAATATTCCCTCTATCCAATTTTGTTTATCATAGTTACTATTTCGAGAGTCAAACTTTTTAAATTTGACCGTAGATTAGGATATATAATCTTTAAATTTTCTTAAATAAAATTTAAATATTTGAAAACTACATGAAAAGTACTATAAGTCACAATAAACTACAACTCAAAATATTTAAAAGATATATATAAAGATTACGGTCAAAGATAAACTCGTTTGACCCTCAAAATCTGAACTACGACAAACAAAATTGGACGGAGGTAGTATATATTTTTAAATTAGCCGATCGACGGTATAAAAAATAAAGATTTACATCATCCGTATATATTAGTTAAACTCTTATTTAAGACTAGAAATCTCAAAATTCTTTCATTAGAAGTAATACTATATCAATTGATGTGGGTAAGTTTTAGCTTGGATCCAGAAGGCCAAATATGCAAAAATTGCTAAATTCAAACGGAAGCTGGAGGTAACGGTAGACTAGAGAGTTCTATTATCCTTATTACCTGAGTTTTGAAGCTAAGAACGAGACATCCTCGTAACAGTCACCACCGATCGCCGGCCGGAGTGGGCTAACATCTTCAGAACTCAAGACCGATGAAGAGCTCGCCTTCGACTTCGAACCCGACCTCGTCCTCGATCTTCTTACCATCTCTTCTTCTTCATCACATCCAAATATATCACCATAAAACCCCCGATCATTTCTCCGGTCACTTTTTTCCACCGGAATCCTAAACTCCGGAAAGTTCCGACAACTTCTCGCCGGTGGTCGAAACATCTCCTCATAGTACAAATTTTCCGGTCTTGTATATTCATTCCCTGAGAATTTCCGGTACAGTACACTCCGTGGAGGTCCTCCGAAAACATCACTGAAATCTGCAGGGTCCAATTCTGAGTTGCCGGAGATTGCTCGCCGGCGATGAGTGGTGTCTTCTGTGGAATGCCGGGTGGGTTTTGGCTTTGTGGTGAAATGCATTCCCATTTTCATTCTCCAAGACTCGTCCATTATTTCCAGAGCATGCGTGATCTCGGGTTGCTTTGTGCAACGGACTACCCTTATTAAGACTCAGTCTATTTTTTCCGGTGAAGTCTGCTGGAGTATCAACTCTATAGCAATTTCACTGAGGAGGTCATCATCACTATATATATACAGATAGATATGCACTTGTACATTGATAAGTGCTCAAAATAATGTAGCTGTCATGAAGGAGCTTTTACAGACATCTTTTTAATTATGAAGAAAGATTTAAAAATAATATTTTTTTAGAAATGTTAATTTTTGTTTTCTTTGTTTGATATATTAAAAATGTGATGAGGACTAAATAAAATACATAGTACTTCTCCTCGTTTGAGTTCAGTTTTTCATTTTGTCTATGTAATTATTAGAGATTATTGAGTTTTTACAATTTGCTGACGTAAACTTGATAATTGGAGTTTGATTTTACAGGTCTTATATTTGAATTTATAATTTGTTGAACATGTCTTAGTATTGGTTAAAATCATACATTACCTCAGTGTACCGACGCGTGGCATGTAGATTTGATAACACGAGTCTTGAAGACACGAGATCACCTATGATGAAGAGAATTCCGAAGACAGCACTTCCGACTACAGTATGTCTATAGTCGAATCATTTCGACGTCAATTCTCTCTCCAGATACAACGAATGCACCAACTGGATATACAACAACAAATGGAGGCGGAATATCAAGAGTGGGTCGTTGCCAATATTTATTACATGGTCACGGCTCTGATCATTACGGTTGGTGGAATAATGACGGCTTCTCATTGAATGCATGCCATTAAATTTTGTACTCACTATATCAACCCTTTTTTCCCTTGATATATACCCATATGAAAATACCCATGTGAAAATTATCTTTCTCATTTGCATCACTTAAAGCAATAAGCAACTTCTCTCTTTCTCTTACTTTTGCCCACTGTCTTACAATTGTTTTACATCTCTCATTATCGGAAAGCACGTCTTCTGGGCACGTAGATAAGTGGTTCCACTTGTTTATTTTCTATTACTTTATCTTTTACTACTATCTCGTCACTATTTTGTTATTATCTTGATACAGTTATACTGCTTGTGGCCTAAAATATAAATTTAATTATTTAATCTATTAAGTCAATTTTTAGGTTAAACAGTTTTGCGCCATGTGGGGCCCATGCAATTGTTAATTATTTTGAGACCTCGTTAATTCTTCACTTATTTTTGTCCAAATCTTTTGATCATGTTAGGAAACAATGAACAATCTCCACGCCACTCTTGGAGTTGTTGATGCTTCTGTCCCACTAAGCGACAATACGGATGCGCTGCATGACAATGAGTCGAAGAGAAGACCCTCCAGAATCTAGTCAGCCACAGCTTCAGCCTTGGGAGGTGGCAATGGCTGCTTTCAGAGCGAGGCAGTAAGAATAGGTTGATCGATTGACTCTGGTAGTTTTGATTGGGACTCCAACCCCAGTAAGGACATGCACGAAAGAGATGATCATATCGATTAGGAGACTGATAGACAAATAACATGTGTAGGTTTTGGAGATGGGTCTGGAGGCTCAGGTGCTGGCGATTCTGGCAGATCTAGGGACCCATAACTTAATCGTCGATGCGGCTACACTCAAGGAATTCCAAGAATCATTTCAAAAGGAACTTCAAGATAAGAGGATCGTATTAATCAGATCCCAGGTGCTTTGCCAGTTATCAAAAGAATTGACTCAGCTAAGTATTGTCAGCAGCCATGGAAATCGAGTGCTGCACTCTTGCCAATTTCTAAGAAGTTCAAAACGCCCACACTTGATTAAATATGATGGAACGGCTGACCTTCATGGCCATATCACGGTTCTCAACCCGCGTGAAAGGAAATAACTTAACTAAGAGGAAGACTGAGTCCGTCTTGGTCAAAAAGTTTGGTGAAACATTAATCAAAAAAATTTCAGACACCTTCATTAAGGATCGTTCGGGGACTTAGAAGGTGGAGATGCGAATAGCAGACATATTCAAGATACAATAAAGAGATGATGAACTCATTCAACAATTCATAGATTGGTTCCAGCAGGATTGTATATTGCTACCTAAGGAGTTGAATAAACGGGTGGCTATAGCTTTCTGTAAAAAACTTAATCCACAAGATCTGAGGCCACAAGGAAGTTTAAGGAAAGCCTAAAACAATTTCCAGCAAAGACTTGGTATGATGCACACCACCATTGCAGTTCAAAGATTCGGAATGAAAAGGACACGATTCAGCCGGCTGGATATGGAAACCGATCAGGTAGAAGTCAGTATAGTAGGAGTTCTAGTCGGAGGAATGAAGCAGGGTCTACAAACGTAAGGAAGAGGGGAGATCTTCCCTGTCTGGTTGACTATAGTTTCAACGTCCGCACAACGGAAATAGTTGATACTCTACAATAAATGGGGTATAAGGTTACATGGCCTTGGGATATGAAAACAAATACCGATAAAAGGAGTAAAAATTTTAGAGATCAAGACATCTAACAGAAGATTGCAAAGAATTAAGATGGGAAGTGGTTCACTTACTGAAGGAATGGTTGTTAAAGGGTTTCTTTAACTGTAAAGAAAAGCATATATACTCAAAAAACTGTGGAGGAAATCCACGTAGTATGGATCAGCCACTCAAGTCTCAAACTCCAAAGTGGACGGTAAATATGATCACGTACGGAAGATAAGCCAAGGTTTTAGTGGCACTTGGTGAACAACTGAAGCGCAACGGGGAAGTAGAATCTGGAGATTGCATAGTATTCAATGACTTGAATGTTGACGGACTGTTAATCTCACATCATGCCCCTAGTAATAACTCTCGGTGTTGTTGAGGTGTGATGCAATCTAAATTACGGAAGCAAGAATAAAGATAAAAGCAAGACACTAATCGAAAATTCAACAAAGGATTTAGTAGGAACTAGTCTACTCACCCCTTTGTTAGGATTCAAAGAGCACCTAAACTATACGAACTATCCTCAAGACGAACCTGTAACTTGATAACAATTCGATCAAAGAGAAAAACGTTCAAATCTGATTTCACTCAAGAAGGAACGATCTTCCAAGTTTTTGTAGGAAAAGCTCAAAGGCTGTGTTTTTACGTAATGTCTAGGAACTCTATAAAAATAACGCTAGTTTAGGGGATTATATAGGTTCAGCCCCTAACACCTAAATCAACTAGGAAAAGATTAACTAAAGAAAAGCCCATAATTAGCTAAATGTCAAGCGACCACGCAGGGCCCAATAACAATGATTGTCTATGCAAAGTATCAAATAAGAGCTCGGTGAGAAGCTGCCCGAGTATCCTAATTGCTGCCCGTTTTGAAGCTCCCCGAGTATGAAGCTGCTCGTTGAGTAGTTCTGCTCGTTGCTCCCCTTTTGCTCGTGCATCTAGGATTCACTAACATGCTGCCCGGATCCACTAACATGCTGCCCGGACAGATGTTCTCTCTTCTCCAAGCTATCATCCATGATTGATGAAGGTCTGATAACTCCTTAGCCCGGCTCTTAGAATCATCCCCAATTTGGACTGCATCATCCTCCCTTTCTTGAAAGGATTTCGTCCTCGAAATCAAACCATCATCAACACGGCAACAATGGATATTTATCTTCTCTCCTCCATGGATTACATCTACATCATTCTCCCTCTCTTGGGAAGGATTCGTCCTCGAATCTAATTCCTGCAAAACATGGACATGAATGAGTATAGATATCTCCCAACTCTCAACTAGGCAATAGTTAAGTAGCCTCACAATTACATGACATAGGTATGGCACAAAAACGCTACCAAACTGCCCAAAGATAATTATACAAACCTTCATGGCTTTAGAAAGCCCAAATATAAGCATAAGCCAAGAAAACATACCGTCCTCATGGAGTTTACAAGTTCGGGTTGCATACCATAATAACTCCCACAGAGTATCTTTCCAACAGCCCTCCACTTGTCTTATTTTAAAACACACATCATGCTTTCCATGGCTAGGCACAACACAAGTAGCACAAGTCGAATCTAAATTTGGGCATATCGTACCAGCCCACCCCAAATCCATCAACTCAAAGAAGTTACCACTTTTAAGATCAATTCCAGGGTCAAAAACCAACAAGGTCAACACATCAAACATAACACGTGCCTCAAGGAATTCATATTGTAACAATAAGTTATAGGAATAAGGATGTATCCACTCGCAACAATAGTATACCAGAGAAGCATGAAGACACTTCTCATCCTCTATCCTAGAGTAAGCAAAAATATCAAGACATGCGTAACAATCAGAATTTTCATCCTCCTCACAAGAACTACTAACACCCTCATAACCCTCATCATAGGCAAACAAATAGTAAAGAAAAGTGTTCCCTAGTGTAACTTCATCAATGGTGTGCACTTTAATAAGCATACTTTTAAAATCACAATTACAACCATGCTTAAAGCTATCATTTGGACAACACAAAGAAGAAGCTGGGATTAAGCAAAGATTCACACTTTCCTTCGCATGACAATGCCCTCTACCAAGTGAACTACTATCAAACAAGGAGTTACTTCCATCACAAGAAAGAATGTTAAGAAATTCAAATTCACTATCTAAACAACAAGTATCTCCACGTAAGAATAGATTCACAAGAAAGGTCTCACTTAAATTCACATCACCATTGACGTCAACAGTACCAAACTCATCACATAATTCAGTCTCATTACCATGGTTCATTTTGACATCAAAAGAACTCAAAAAAGACTCTACACCTTCAATTCCAGGATCAAACAAGTGATGATTAAATTCTACTTCTTGGACAACACACATTCTTTCATTATTAACATTCCAAGAAGCATCACCTTTAACACCTAGACCCTCACACGTGTGTCAATACTAGTTTTCATGACATCAAACTCACAAGTAGTTTTAAGTTTAGGAGCACATTCAAGAACAACTAGTGTATCATCACAAACCTTATTTAAATTTCCATTGCAAGGCAGCAAAGACAGAAGGACCAAACATGACTTACCACTGCTCATACTCACATCATTAACTTGCACTTCACTAGCTCCTAGAGTATCGAGTGTAGTAGACTTACCTTGAAGGTCACAAGATCGACCTTGTTTACCTTCATTCTCTCCTTCAAGCTTAGAGTCAACATGGGCAGACCCTTCATCACCACGGGCAGCCCCTAAAACGCCTTCTTCTTGCACTTCCAATAAGTGGTGTTCACTCCCAAGCTTGTTTCCAATGGTACCTGCAAGAGATTTTAAGCAACTAGAGGAAAAAGAAGAATTACAAGTGTTAGAGTAAAAATCTTCCCCTCTTTTCTTTTCTTCTTTCTTTTCTCTCATATTCTTTTCAACTACATCCTCTTGTCTCTTTGGTGGCAGCCCAACTACATTATTCACCCCAAACATTCCCTTTTGATTATTACACTCCTCTACGTGAATAAAAGAGACATAGGCACTAGTGAGACTTTTCTTTGTAAGCGGGAATGGCATTAGAGGCCATCCTTCATCGTCCACCACATGCCTTATCCAATCTCGCACATATGGAATATTGTGATATATGAACCATGGCTGCCCGAAACAAAAATCACATGTTTGAAGAGGATACACATCACACCAAACCGTTTCAAAGTATTCTCCTCGTGACACTACTATTTTGACCTTCCACTCAACCTTATATCCATCATAGAGATATGGATACCTTCGTCTCACCCATGTTAAGTGCAAAAGATCAACAACTTCAGGTGAAATAAGTGTGGCTTCACACAAGTCATCAAGCTCAAGATCGAAACCCTTATAACCACAAACATTCACCTTTAACTTGTGGAACCTCGGTGTTGGCATAATTACTTGGGGATTGCCCAAGTTTGGCTCATTACCATCAGATTTTGGAGTCATAGATGGCTGTTCCTTTTCAAGCTCGTCAACACGGGCTCCCATGCTATCAATATATCGTTCTAGGTTTGCTTTTATTACTCTCATCTCGGCCCGAACATCGGCCAAAGTAAGCTCGGGGAGACCCTCTTGCTTATCAACTAGTCCAGCAATGTACCTGCACACACAAAGACTAGAAAATATGTTAAGGTTAGAAATTACCTCACTCGCTCCCTCACTTTTGAATGACACTCGGGTTCACTCAATTTAGTGGGTAGGATCACTCACAACTCGTTCCAAATGGCTTCCTCAGAATTGATCAAGTTTCTCATTGACCTTCAAGTTCACAAATTCACAAGTTCTCTTCGGGAAGAGTGAATTGATGCGACTCTATAGGCGGACAGCTTTTAAAGTGAGCACGGGAAGTCAAAGAATTAAACTATGAAAATTGGAAATTCTGAGTTTTAGCACGAAGTCCTACAAGCTCAAGGATTAGTAATTAACTTAAGTAGAAGAATTACCTAAGAATTACTAATTAGAAGTAATGTTCACAAAGAAATAAGGAAATCCTACGAAAATCTGATTTTCTACCCTTAATTAGGCGCCTAGAACAAGTCCCTTTTGAGTAGGATAAGTTTTCCCTCTTTTCCCTTGCTTTCCAACCCTAATTTGGAGAACTTTTACCCCTTTTTCTACACTCCAAGGCTGAAATTTACACTCCCTTTTCCCCTAGGATCAGCAGCCCTCTCACTCTCCCAAAGCTAAAGGAAAACTAATTCCCTTACTTGGAAAGTGGGTAAACTTCTCCTCTTCAAATTGGGATTTGTTTCCCTCTTGAATTAGGCTTAGGGTTTCCTCCTTCTTTCTCTAATGTGCAGCCCTCCAAGCTTCTTAAACAACAAAGAAATTCAGTAATTAATCTCACCACTTCAAGAATTCAATCAAGATTGTTTCAAGAATCTTACTACACGTTTTCTTTCACTTGTTTCTAACGTGTTCTAGTACTTTTGTCAAGAACTCTCAAGAACTCAATCAAGAACGTCCTAAATTGTTCAAGAACAATTCAAGAACTCAAGAAGATTAGTTCTACAAGTCCAAGAACGCAGCACCTATTCAAGATTCCAAGAAACAAGGTCAAATTCTTCAAGAAACTGGACAAGATCAAACAAGGGTTTCAAGATTTCGATCCAAATCAATCAAGCATTCAATATTATCAAACCCTAGATGTCTCACAACAATACACACGACTGTTTTTGTTTCTTTTCACGTTTTTTAATTTTTTTTTTTTTTTAAATAAAAACGAAAATTAATGGAAACCTAAAACTAAGAACCTAAAACTAGGGCACGAAGAACAGGATTGGGTATGTAGAAACAAACCCTTTCCAAGCTCTGATACCAACTGATGCAATCTAAATTACGGAAGCAAGAATAAAGATAAAAGCAAGACACTAATCGAAAATTCAACAAAGAATTTAGTAGGAACTAGTCTACTCACCCCTTTGTTAGGATTCAAAGAGCACCTAAACTATACGAACTATCCTCAAGACGAACCTGTGACTTGATAACAATTCGATCAAAGAGAAAAACGTTCAAATCTGATTTCACTCAAGAAGGAACGATCTTCCAAGTTTTTGTAGGAAAAGCTCAAAGGCTGTGTTTTTACGTAATGTCTAGGAACTCTATAAAAATAACGCTAGTTTAGGGGATTATATAGGTTCAGCCCCTAACACCTAAATCAAATAGGAAAAGATTAACTAAAGAAAAGCCCATAATTGGCTAAATGTCAAGCGACCATGCAGGGCCCAATAACAATGATTGTCTATGCAAAGTATCAAAAAAGAGCTCGGTGAGAAGCTGCCCGAGTATCCTAATTGCTGCCCGTTTTGAAGCTCCCCGAGTATGAAGCTGCTCGTTGAGTAGTTCTGCTCGTTGCTCCCCTTTTGCTCGTGCATCTAGGATTCACTAACATGCTGCTCGGATCCACTAACATGCTGCCCGGACAGATGTTCTCTCTTCTCCAAGCTATCATCCATGATTGATGAAGGTCTGATAACTCCTTAGCCCGGCTCTTAGAATCATCCCCAATTTGGACTGCATCAAGGTGGCACAGTCGTCTGATAAAGTCATGCCAAAGTACTTTGTGCTCTCTAGATTCAACAATTCAAGTGAAACAACTCTTAGAGAAATAGTGCCACCATCTATGCCTAGGAAGTAATCAAGGAGACACCCTTTTAAGTTTTGGCTGGGGATATGGCGTACAATTTATTGTAGGAAGATGGATCCACATCATGAAAGTTGTGCCTTCAACATTCCATCAAACTATCAAGTTCTTAACTAAGTGGGGACTTCGAGAGAAATGAGGGGAGCAACAAGAAGCCCACATTTACTCAATTTCAGTGGAAAAGATCGAACTTGTGGAGTAAAAAGATGGGCAATATTCAATAAAGTTTTTTCGGAAAATAGTTAAATCGCTTCTAACCTTTATTTTATTAATTTCATCTTTTATATTTGGTTTTTCTTATATTCGTTGCTACTAACAATTATTTGATCCAAGACCTAGCTAGTACACATAATGACAAACTTCACTCATGGTCATCTAACAAAACTTTAATTGTTCCATGTATGTGTCGAAAAGTCTGAGTTTTCTAGCATTGTATTCATCGTAAACCCCCGACTCCTCATTTCCATCTTGCTTAATTTCTTTTCAAGTACAAACAGTCGGATCTCAGAGGAAACGTCGCAATAAACACTCAGGGACTCAACGTCTTCTTTCGATACCCGACTATCATACATTAAACTCATGTTTTGGGGGTAGGGGGACTACACTATATGTGATTAAAGAAAGAAAGAAAGAACGGAAATTCGATAACAACATTCTTATACTTATGCTCCAATAAGTGGCTACTTGTAGTCCACTGAGGAGCTTCATAAAATCATTTCACATTTTTGTCACAATGACTATCTCGTTACAACAAACTATGTATCGCGCCCAATAACGGCTATTTATCTACAAGTATTAAAATGTAACTCTAAGTGTTTCTTTATTACTTTTTTTTTTGGAAACTTAGTTCGCACTTTCACGAAAATGGGATGTCATTCTTCATTCTCACTTACAACGGGCCCGTGTCTTATATGTTTTCTATGACTTAAAATGCCAGGCTCGAAACATCTCAGATTGCAAATCAAACAGGCTCTAAATTTGCCTAAATCTATAAAATAAGGAAAGCAAACAAGTGTACGAACAAAATGTTCCATATAAAACTTCATTCATTCAAAATAAAGCTTGAAGGCTCAAAAATAAAGTACAACTACTTCTCAGCAGCATCTTTGGAAAGAAGGCGGACACCTAGCATGGAAGTTAGAGTTAAGGGATGAGCAAGAGCAGTCGAAGTTGCACACAAAAGCGAAGATCTCAAAGGCAAGGTGTTTAAACATCTTCCTTGGTTTTGCTTCATTCATTGACCAAGTCATTTGAAGACCAAGAATTTTCCTCTGGAACATCTCGCGGCAAGTCGGATCCCATGTCATGGTACTCTAGGAACATTGTTTCTGCCTTCTCAAACTCCTGATCCAAGTCAAAGCCTTCAGATTTTTCCTTTAAAAGGGTGTCGTCACAGGTTCATGACAACCCAATTGAAGGCCACCTCACCTTGGGACCTAAGCTCTTCAAGCCTCTTCTCAACAATCTCAGCTCGCTTTTGCAAAGACAGGTTTACTTTCGTTAATAGAGGCGACCACTGAAGCTTCCTTTAATAGCGTCTCCAGCTCAACCACTTTGGCCTTCAACAAAGAGCATTCTTAACAGCTGCCGTCTCAGCCTCACTAGTAAGAGCGGCAAAGCTTTTTCGGTTTTGAATTTCCTTTCAAAATTTGCTCGTTCAGCAACACAGGTAGCCTTTAGATCTTGCTGGAGTTTCCGCATGAGCTCAACACCCCCAGACACGATTTGTGTCCTATGTTCAGGGCCTCCCTTTCTACTTTGTGCTTATTCATTTCCTTTGATTGCTCAGAGTTGGTCACTAAAAGCCGAGTAATCAGGTCATCGGTGTCTCTCACCCTTCTCATGGTCTCCACAACAACCATGCATTGCTACTAAGGGCGAAGAAAACATCAGCCACAACAACCAAAATAATTGAACAAGAAATTAAACAAAGAACGTTTAAGGATGGATTGTTTACCTGGAAGGAAGCAGTGGCAAGGAATTTCATCAGTTTGTACATCCTTCGTCTCTAATCTATTCAATCTCAGGGGGGAGGGGGGTCAATGAATGGACTGATCATAGTGGCAGTAGGGAAAGGACTTTTCATCAAATTAATTCCTCCTGGAATGGCAATATTTTTATATGGCGTACCTCATCCCCAAGAAAAGATGATGGGCTAGCATCAGTCGAAGCTGCTTGAGTAGCTGGTGGAAGTACCGAAATAACATCGACTTCTCTAAGGACCTCGTCAGGAGGGAAATCTTGCTCAAGAGCAATCTCTTTCCCGGAAGATTGAATTGCTGAGACAATGTTTGAGTCAGCACAACCAACATCATGTGGAACTTCTTCATGAGAGAGGCTAGTTCCAGTAGTAGGGATACCCTCGTGATCTTCCTTGTCCCCGTTACTATCACCCTCGAGATCTACTATCTCCATAAGATGTCTCTGATGGCTAGCTCGGGGACTAGCATGCGCAGCCTCTGACTCCTTGGGTCCCTTCTCCAAGGTCTATTTTCGTTTCTTATAAGGAACAGTACTAGGCATCTTGATTTTCTCTTATCTCTTTCTTTTGAGCTTCTCAACATTGGCCTGACCTCTTTCAGGCTTCAGAGACTCTTTGGATACGCCGAGACGAGGAATAACAAAACTTCAACCAGTATGAGGATTATTCGGCGTTGTTATCGGAGGACCTAAGAACAAGAGGATACAAGTGCGAAATAATAAATTAAAAGAAGGAAAAACAAAAGTTGATCTTATTATTACAATGACTATTAGCTTTTATTTTCAGAAAAAGAGTGGTAAATTTGAACTTTGACCAGCAGGAGTAGAAGAGTCTAAAATCTTCTGCAAGCAGACTTTGAAGTCATCCACTTCAGGATACGAAATAAAAACGGCTACGACAAGAGAAACATCTAGTTAAGCTTTTGAAAGAAATAATTGGGTCAAAGACTAGAAGGGTGAAAATACTTACAGTTTAAGTTCTATTGCTCCGGAAAGGCAACCTTGTTATTGGGATTGATGGCTGACGTTGGTACACGCATGTACCACTAATACTGCCTCCGGTCGTCAGCATCCTTGGTATCACTTATTATAGCGTTATTACTCCAGCTATAGACTGTGATAACTCTTCCATTAATGAGTTTGGGAAAATAGAGGTGGATAAGGTGTTGAAAGGTGAAAGGGATGTCTGTCTCTTCAGCAAGGTGTTTCAAGGAAAAGAATAACCCTCCACACTTAGGTCCTTATCTACACCAAATAGATCTTGTAGGTGCGATAAAATCCTCAATAATTGGTTCCACCGACAAGCATACTCCGATGGTGAAGGATAAGCATAAATTAAGGAATAATTGGTTTTTCGGTCAGTGATGCAAGCGGTATGGGGGGGGGGGGGGGGCAATGGACGACCAACTATTTGTCCCATTTGCAATCAATTATTGCGCAAGGGGCATGATCCACTGTGATAGCTGATTGAATATAAGTAATGTCTTCACCTCATGAGAATTAGAGATCAAAGTCATTGTCCAAAGACAACCTCTTGGAAATAAACTTAGAGGCCACCCCTCCCATTTTGTGATCGTCATAGTTAACAACCTTCTTCTTTTTTGATTTCTTTGATGACTTGACAAGAGCTTTATCTTTACTTTTTTTTGCCAAGACAGTAGTAAGAGGAAGACTTTCAACCTTAGCCTCTTCGAAATTAACCAATTGATATCTAAAAGAAAAAGATCAAAATCTATTAAAGGAGAGTGTGGAATATTCAGAGAATTGTCACTTTAGGAAGCCATTGAAGCAAATGAATAAAGAGAAAAGGAGGAAAGAAAATTTGGGATTGCAAGGAATTCAAAAAATTTGAAGGAGTTTGCAAGGAAGAAGACTTAAAAGGTTGAGCCTACTAATAATACTTATAAAAAATATTAAATCGTGATTACCTCGATCTGCGCCCCTTAGGTGGATTTTGAGGGATCATCCACGTCCTTAAACTGGAAGGCGAAAAGACATAAGTCTTGCCTACTTGAAGATCTTTTCATTTCCAGCCAGTTTTTGAGATCCAGCTGGAAAGCGCAGGGACTATCTGTATTAGACAAAAATCATTTGTTACCTCAGAGTATGATACATGTCATCTACATTCGATAACATGGGTGTCGAGTATAAGAGATCTCTTACGATGAAGAGAATTCTGAAGAGAACACTTCCGATTATAGCATGTCTATAATCGTCATTCCAACTACAATTGTCTTTCTAGATATAAAAAATGAACACGATTGGACACATAAATATATATGGAGGCAGAATATCAAGGATTGATCATTGCCAACATTTCTTCACATGATCGTGGCTCTGACCGCTATGCTTGGTGAAATAATGATACATTCACAATGCACACACACCATTAAATTTTGTTATCACTATATAAACTCTTTTTCTCTTCGTAGGTACCCCATTTGAAAATTATCTTATTCACTTACATACTGAAAGCAATAAGCAACTTTTCATTTTTTCTTATTTTTGTCTATTGTCTTGCTATTGTTTTATAAGTCTTGTATCAGGAACCACTTCTTCTGGGCATGCAGATAAGCGGTTCCACTTATTTAGTGTCACTTTGTATTTCACTACCATCTCGTCATTATTTTACTATTATCTTAATATAATTATATTAATTGTAGCTTAAAATATAAATTTAGTTGTTTAATCTATTGAGCCAATTATTAGGTTAAACACTCATATGATACAATCTCTCTTGAATAACACTTAACTTACATATAAAATGGCCGACAAATGAATAAGAATTGAAAAATATTTATAACTAAGAAAAACAAGGATAAGAGTTAGGATCTTTTCAAACCATGTTTTAAATCCTCTCATTAATCATGACATCTAAGGTGAAAAATAAAGTTTATACATCTCCGAGAAGTACGATAACAAGTACTAATATCAACAGAGGCAAAGTTGCCACCATAACAAGAGGGTGGGCGCACCGCTGAATCCAAAAAAGTAACTACACGAGCTACTATGTGGGCAAAAACACGCCACCTACTATTATGGGGATACGAATCCACCTGGCGAGATTAGACTTAGCATATAAGTCATCAGGGACAGAGAATACACGCCTGCTCCTTAAGCCACGATAGCTCAGCCAGCACAGGCGTAGGATGCAAGGTATACATCCCGCCACGTTAGGGTTTACAGTCTCCTAGTTAGGGTTTCGTATATACCACCGTCTTGAGTTTATAGGCCCCACGAGCCTTATTAGTCTTTGTATTTTACCATAATTAGGATTGGATAAATCTCTACTATAAATACCACTCCTTACATTGTATTGTAGATCAAGCGATTCACACAAAATCCGGCTATTCTCAAGGAATAAGATTATTACTTTTATTTTAGCTTAATTTACTTTTTTATGCGTATTTACCGTATTTCTTGTGACCCTAAAAATATTTAATTATTTTACCTAAACGACCAGATTTAGGCATAAACAGTTGGCGCCCACCATGGGCTCTAGAAATTATAGCTTTCTACAAAGAAAAAGGCGCAACAATGCCAAGCAGTGGCGACGATGCTTTACAAACCACCGCCATCAAGATTCGTTGGGCAACCCAGGACTCGACCGACATGGCCAAAACTAGGGGCAGATGTAGAAGAACAACATCTGAAGGCAGGGGTACACTAGCAACTGTCAACATTATATTTGGGGGGCCCGGGATTGATAGCTACAGGGCTAAAACCGCCATAGTTTGTGAGGCTCACCAGGAGGTGATAAAAAGGCCCCACGCCAATGCCATTGAATTCAACGACAAAGACATACAACAGGTCCTCTATCCGCACCACGATGCCCTGATCATCACTTTACAAGTGCATGATGCCCAGGTCAAATGTGTGCTGGTAGATCTGCGCAGCACCGTGAACATTATCCACTTGGGAGCCGTCTACCAAATGAGGCTACAACATCAAATAACCCCCCAGGCCATACACCATAACCAGCTTCAATAGCACCAGCAAAAAATCTGTACGAGAGGTGCTCCTGATGGTCCACCTCTCCGGAGTGACGAAGGTAACATCCTTCCAAGTCTCTCGTATAACATTATCTTAGGAAAACCATGGGTTCACGAAGTACGCACAGTGCTGTCTACACTTCATCAATTCCTTAAGTACCCTACTTCTTGGGGGGTGAGAGAAGTCAGGAGGGAGCAGAAGTTATCCAAAAGTTGCTTCGTGATAGCCGTCACATGTGCAGTCAAGAAGGAAGTACATAACCAGCAGAATGTGTTGGATAAACTAATTAGCCCCTACCTGGTTACCAGCATACCGCTTGGTCGGAGGGACAAAAAGCGACGGGACCCTGAGAGCCAGCCATCGCGCCTAGAGATTCAGACAATAAAGAAAAAACAACCAAGGCCACCGTCGACAACCTCGACCCAGTAATCTTTGACGAAAGCTTCCCAAATAAGAAATTTTATGTAGGGACCAAGTTCACGGCTGAAGCCAAACAAAAATTCACTAATTTCCTACATGCTCGATCAGGCACGTCTGTCTGGACACATACCGACATGCCTGGAATTTTGACTAGTGTCATCATGCACAATCTGAATATGGACCCTAACTTCAAATTGGTCAAACAAAAGAAACGACCAATTAACCGTGAAAGGGGGTTAGCAGTCCACAAAGAGGTAGAGAAGATACTAAACAACGAATCCATTCGTGAGGTCCAATACTGCGATTAACTATACAACATTGTGGTGATTGTGAAGAAGAATGGAAAGTGGAGGATGTGTATCGACTTCACTGACCTGAATAAAGCATGTGCCAAAGACTCTTTCCTGTTGCCCAATATCAATCAACTCATCGATTCAACGGCAGATCATGAAGCTCACAGTTTCCTAGATGCATACTCAGGATACAATCAGATCTTCATGAACCCAGACGAGTAATGCCTTTTGATTTGAAAAATTTAGGGGCAACCTATCAGAGATTGATGAACCTGATGTTCAAGGAACAAATCGCCAAAACCATGGAAGTTTACATTGACGACATGCTGGTCAGTCAGAATTCGCCAAGCACCACATCAGCTATTTGGAGATTGCGTTCGACATTTTAGAAAAATTTGGCATGAAGCTCAACCAAGAGAAGTGTGCCTTCGGCATATCCTCAAGGATTTTCTCGGATTCATCATTTCCAACAGAGGAATAGAAGCGAATACCGCAAAGATTGAAAAATGGAGTAGGGGTGAAGAGGCCCAACGGTTAGATAGCCGCGCTTAGTTGGTTCATCTCACGATTTTCAGAGAAATATCACCAGTTCTTTAGTGTTTTGAAAAAGAATAAAAGCTTCGAGTGGACAAAACAAGCAGTCAAGCGTTCTGGGAGCTAAATCGGTATTTGGCCAATCCACCATTGCCAACCAAGCCGTGCGAGGGAGAGCCTTTCTTGTTGTATCTTACGGTATCAAAATTTACTGTCAGCACCGTTCTGGTACGAGAAGAAAAAGGAGCGCAGTCCCAAAATTTACTACATTAGAAAATCGCTTGTGGATGCCGAAACTCGTTATCAGCATCTGGAGAAAGTAGTGCTCGCATTGGTAATGGGAAGAAAGTTACAGCCATATTTTCAAAGTCACATGATCATTGTAGTCTCTTTTTTTCCTTCACGGACTATTTTTCACAAACCTGAGCTCTCGGGCAGGCTGGCAAAATGTGCCATAGAGTTAGGAGAGTATGATATCATCTATCATCCACGTATGGTCGTCAAGTCATAAGTCTTAGCGAATTTTGTTGCTGACTTCAGTGCCAACATGATGCTAAAGGCCGAAATTAAATGTAAGATGATGGAAGGCGTTACCCCCGGGGAATAGGTGATCCACACCTATGGCGCCTCGAATATCAAAGGGGCCGGGCTCAGTTTTGTAATCAAATCCCCGACCAAGAACATGTTTCGGAAGGCTTTCAGTCGCTCGCCGATCACAAACAGCGAAGCAAAATATGAAGCTGTAATTCGAGTACTTGAATTTGACTACATATTGGGGGATAGGGAGATCAATCTGTTTAGCGACTCTCAACTGGTGGTCAATCAGGTAACCAGCGCCTACACCGCTAAAGATGCTTGCATGCAAGAGTACTTAGCCAATGTGAAAAGACGCTTGAAAATTTTCATAAATGGAAGATCAATCAATTACCAAGAGAAGAAAACACGGAGGCTGATGCCCTAGCCAGTCTAATGGCCGATGTGAACATAAATCTAGACATCCCAGGGGCTGTTATTGAGTTAACCTACTCGGACGTCAAGAGCCACGAGATCAACATCAGAGGACTTGTTTGGATTGAAGGCACCCGATCATTGAATACTTGGAAAACGGAATGCTCTCAGAGGATCGAAAAGAGTAGGAGATTAAGAGTCCAAGCAGCTCGTTATTGAAATATCAGCGGAGAGCTGTATCGTCGAATGTTCAGCGGGACTTTGTCTTAATTTTTAGGGCTCTCTCAAGTTGATTACGCATTGAGTGAAATCCACAAAGGACAGTGCAAAAATCATTTCGGTGGACGATCTCTAGCTTGTAAACTTATCAGGGTAGGCTATTCCTGGCCCTGAATGGAGGATGACGCAAGCAAGTTCGTTCGAGCATATGACAGCTGCCAGAGGTTTTCCAATATACTTCATCAGCAAGCAGAGCTTCTACATTCAGTAGTAGCCCCATGGTCTTTCATGAAATGGGGAGCGCCTGTTGGAGTCAAAGTTCTACTTGTCATGACAGATTACTTCTGTATTGGGTGAAAAAATGATACGCGCCTCGAGCTTAAGGCTCGAACATAATTTAGTTAAGGTCATTAAAGTCGAGCCTCAGGGTGATTGATTTATTTCACGAGGTCAGACCGAGGTCACAGCTTTCTAGCAGGCCCTAATGAAGGCTAAGCTTCGGTGGATGAAGGACTCAACTCCCCGAGGCAAAATATTTAATCCTCGGGGAGACGTTACATCTTCAGCAGAGTGATTTTGTAACCACGGTATGTTACAATAATATTAAATGAGAGATCATGGGCTGGCCATGATCAAACATGAGAGTAATGACTATTAAGAACATTTATTTTTGGCGGCATCTTTGTAAACTATAAATAGCTACTTTGTAATTGATGTAAGGCATTCAGAAAACAATCCAAAATACTTACCCTTGCTTTATTATCGTTATTCACTTCATCTTGTCGTATTTTTCGTTGTTTTACGACTTTGATACAAATAATTTCTTATTAACCCAAATAAAATTCGATTAATTATCCTAATCAAATTTAGGCCAACACAACTTTACTAAATGGGTCGAAGTAGCGGCCTACTCTCCAATCCGAGAGCACGAGGTGATACAGTTCATCTGAAAGAACATCATGTGCCGCTTCGGCATTCCAGTGGAAATCATTGATGACAAAGGGTCTCAATTCACAGGGGATAGGATCACTAAGTTCTTAGCGGAGTGGGAAATAAATAGGATTACCTCGAAGCCCTATCACCCGTCGGCCAACGGGAAATTTGAGTCCTCTAACAAGATCACTATGGAGAATCTGAAGAAACAATTCAATGAGACCAAAGGCAAGTGGCAAGAGGAATTGCCAGGGGTTCTCTGGGCATATCACACCATATCTAAAGCACCGGGGAAACTCCATTCTTACTGACATACGAAACGGACGCAATGATCTTAGTATAGATAGGAGAATCAAGCATCCGACGGTGGTTCGCCGATAAAGAATCAAATAACGAGGCTTTAGCAGCTTCACTTGATCTCCTAGATGAACACAGGGAAATGGCAGCCATACGCTTGGCGGCCTAGAATCAGCGGGTGGAACAATATTACAATGCTTGAATCAACCTCCGCTCTCGCAGCTTAGGTGATATGGTTCTTTGCAAAGTAACTCAGAGGACCAAGGATGCTAGTGCCGACAAACTTGCCCCGAACTGGGAAGGACCCTATAGGGTCCAAGGCATAGCTGAAAAAGGTGTATACGTTCTCGAGGAATGGAAGGAACAACCATTCCAAATAATTGGAACATCTCCTAGCTTAAGAATTACTACTTTTAAAAGGTCAACTAGACCCACTCGAGACATATATTTTCTTCTTTCTTGCTCTTTGTTTTTACTTTACACGGGCACTTAGCCCCGTCTTTGTCAAGTTCTTATTAGCCCCGTGCCCTCTTTTATTAATAAAATTACTATTCTACTTAGTTAGTTTTTACAATCAGATCCATCTACGATCCAAATATTCATAGCCCCGGTACAACTTAAGTTGAAGAAATACACTTACTATTCGCTACAAAAAGTAGAGTGCACTACTCGCTTATAGCTAGATCATTTCTAGTTCAGCCACCAGGCATTATTCGTAAGTTTAAATCGTCAATTCAACAAAATGCACCAACATGTCTTATGGGGATGCCACTCGCAGAGTGCCCGAACGTCTTAAAATACTCGAGTGCAGACCTTCAAGTTTGACATAAAAATGCCCCATTTCATATCACGGGCTAAAGACGTCCCATTGCGGGCGCAAATAGCCATCTATCACAAGCGCAACATAAGCCGTCATATACTGATGCAAATGAAGCGCCCAACAGTGAGCACACCCGTCTTTAGAAGATACTAGCCCAGAAAGGCACTCAAACACATGCTGCTTGACTACATTACAAGTAACTACGCTAGTACGCATAAAAATTGATGAACGACCGTTTCATTAATATAAACAGCCCATAGGCTCATAATATACAATCAATTTTTTTTTAATACAACACTATTCATTACGGGTGTTCTTAAGAAACTAAAAAGGCTAAAATTTCAAGTTTCTCTGAATTTGCATGGCTAGAGACTCTTCATCTGAATTGTAGCTCTTGCATTAAAGTTTCTCTCGGCGATCGGAAGAAGATATTGCCAGTATAATACCCCAAGCAACAATATCTTTGTGACGCTGCGTTATGGGAATTGGAAAATCAGTCCAATTGAGGAACCCCTCAGTAGAACAGCGGAAGAAGCAGCGCATAGGCCGAAATTTTCATCTGGAATCGCTTCAAGAGACTCCAATGAGGAACCTTCGGTGGATGAGGGAAAACCATTCTTCCCCTCTTCTCTGGACGATTGAAAGTGGATGCAACCCCCGGATTGTCGAACAAGGCATAGCTATACAGCCTCTCTGAACGTCATATCTTCAGGAATTTTGTTGAACATCAACCGCCTGGAGAAAGAGAGCAGATTCACTTCTCGTTCAAATGACGCTATCTCTGGACTATTTGTCCCGTGGAGCCAAAAGACGAGCAGATGCAAAGGTCCTGCTGGGTTGGCAATCTTCTGTTGGGGAACTTCATATGACAATAGGAATATCGCAGCAGTCGCTTTTAGAAGACGAGCGCACCGTAATCAGTGCACATGCCTCAATAAAGACATCCCGAAGAACGCCGTTAGAATTTCAATCAAATCTTATGACTCAGGGGACTCTGTTGACCCAATCATGGATGGAGAAAAAAAGGAAGAAAACTACAAAGGGAAATTTGCCTACAATTTTCTCATGTACCATCCATTCTAAATGAAGCAGTTGTTCTGGGAATATCAAACCAGGGCTAAAAAAAACATTCTTGAAGAAGAAATACTGTTATTTCATGAGGAAGCCTTGGAAGAAGTAATGTATTTTTTGAAGAGAAGTTTGTGATTTTCATCCATCATGAAGCCACTATTTATGGGCTGAATGAGATACGAATGGAGGATGAAATGGTCAAGCATAATTACGACAGTAAAATATGTTATTGGATAGTTACACAGAATCGACATCAATCAATCACATGAAGACACATGTGTTTCTCGAAGAAATCATGTGTCAGTCTCGGTCAAAGAGACTGCGAGTTTCAAGTAGTCAGTTAGATATCTTTTCATATCCTTTTTGCATACATCTTTCACTTCCTGACTGTTTACGACAACACTCAACAAGTGGGGGGATTGACTGTGTGGGAAAAAATATGCCACCTACTATTACGGGGATATGAGTGAAGCTGGCGAGATTAGACTTAGCATATAAGTCACTAGGCGCAGAGGATACACGCCTTCTCCTTAACAGCATGGTACATCCCGCCGCCTTAGGGTTTACATTCTCCTAGTTAGGGTTCCGTATATACCACCGCCTTGAGTTATAGGCCCACGAACTTTATTAATCTTTGTATTTTACCATAATCAGGATTGAGTAAATCCCTACTACAAATACCCCTCCTTACATTGTATTGTACATCAAGCGATTCACACAGAATCCGGCTATTCTCAAGGAATAAGATTATTACTTTCTTGCTTATTATTTTTCTTTCAGCTTTATTTACTTTTTCCTGCGTAGTTACCGTATTGCTTGTGAGCCTCTAACAAATTTAATTGTTTTACTTAAACGACCAAATTCAAGTATAAACATCCACAAAGCTTTCTAGTACCCGATGTCTGAATCTACCATCAACATAAAACAATATGAAATATAAGAGAAAGTGAGTGAATCAGAAGGACTTAATGAGTGGAGTCAATTAATCACCCAAGAAATGTAGGTAAGATAATCATGTGAACTAAAATATTTAAACAGTAACCAATGAATCATAATGATATGTAACAGGAAACCATGACACCTATTATTAGATAAGACTATGAAAAGTCACATAATAACATGAATGTCAACTGAATAACAAAAATACAACAATTAATTGGTCACATATATCAAAACCATCATCCCGAGCCATGAAGATTATGCTCGCAAGTATCAATCGAGCCATGAAACCACATACCAAAATTAGGTCATGCCCAAACCAGAAATGGGGAAGCAGGAGTTAATGATCATGTGAATATATTACTTTCATGCTTGCTATGACGCTACCTAAAAAAGCTAATTTACCTTTTGTGGATGTTGGTGAGATTTTAGAAGACCATAAGACATGCCCTTCTATTTTGTGTTTCGTCCTCGTCTTTACTTATTTTCTTGTACAGTCCATTTAAAATGAAAATTAAAGATGATTATTATGTTCGAAATACATTTATTGAAATTAAAAGATGTATTTTACAATTTCACTGTTAATTTCATCTATGTTCCGCAATTATATCTAAAAGATATTGAATTCTAAATTTCAGCTATCTGATTTTTGATTTACGCCTATGTTTAATTTATTATTTATTGACTCCCTTTGCCTAAAACTAAAATTCATATTATCTTAACAAGGCCTAGTTTATCATCTTGAAGAGTCAAATCAACAAAATACAATAATATTTTTAGTGTAGAAATATAGCCGAAACAAGTGTTCAATGTCGATAAAAAATTAAGTAAATAAAAGTGTGCTCTCTCTAATAGCTTAAATTCTTAGATGAGATAGTCATACTCTTCAACTTTTTATCAGAGCATATGAAGGTCTTGAGATCAAATTTCTTCATCACACATTATTACAAAAGAATTTTTACTTGGTCGGCTTATAAAAAAATAAATTAAATGAGGTAGTCACACAATTAAATAATTTAGAAGGCAAAGGCGTATGACGAGACGGTTTACCTCGAACGAGGCGAGGGCAAAATACGTCACCTACGATTACGGGAATGCGAGTCCTGATGGCGAGACTAGGCGTACCTTACAAGTCACCGGGCGCAGAGGATACTTCCTTGCTCCTCAAGCCACGGACGCTCAGCTAGTATGGGCGTACGACGCAAGGTATACATCATGCCGCCTTAGGGTTTATAGTCTCCTAGTTAGGGTTTCATATATACCACCGCGTTGAGTTTACAGGCCTATGGCCTTATGAGTCTTTGAAGCGATATTGTCGGACCGTCTCAGAGGCCAACGTCCCCACGAGGACTAGCGCCATGAACGAATCACTAGCATCAATTCCCAATCGATGACTAAAAATGGATGTCGCCCCTGGAAGCTCCACAACAGTTAATAATCAAGATCTTAAAGGGACACCTGTCATTCAGGACATCCGAAGAAGATGAACGCCATCCACCATCGGATCGGTAACGTGCCGGGTGCTTTACCCCAGGTTACCACCGTAGATGAGTGAAAGTTCTATAAGCATGCATATAAGGCAAGTGCTGCACCAGTCTGCGTACCAAAGTACTTCCGCCTGCCGGATAACCTTAACAACAACAGAACTACCGAACCAGACGAGCATATTGCTCCTTATTATGCAATCGTCAAAAGCAACGTGATTACTATAGAAGAGACACAAACTGCCCTGGTGAAGAGATTCGGTTCGACCTTCACCAATGGTCCCCTTGCATGATACACTCAGCTACCCATGGGTTCAATCGAATCATTCACCCAGATGCAGGATTTATTCAACAAGGCACATTCTGGAGCCCGTAAGCGAGAGAAGCGCATGGAAGACATTTTTGAGATCCAGCAACATGATGACGAATTGTTAAAAGACTACCCATAAAGATTTCAGGAGGAACACATGGAGCTCCCTCATGTTCCCGACAATATTGCTTTGGTAGCCTTTTGCAAGAGTCTGAACTCCAGGGGCTCGTTGGCCACTCGGGAGCTACGGTGGAGTCTTACCAAAACCCACGATAACCACTTGGAGTGCCTTGTATAAGAGATAAAGCTCCGTCTTGAACCTAAACAGTCTAAAGACCTCAACAGAGACACACGGAGGAAATGAGCATGCACTCTATCTCTGGAGGGGGAAGGCGACAGAAGGAGAACAATAGGAAGGATTCAGAATCAAGCAGGATCTGGAAAGCAAAGTAGTTCCCAAGGACTCGGATCCAACGAGAAGGGCACAGAACTACACAACTTTAAAGATTTTGGGCTGCGGGCAAATACAGTAGGGCTAGTTTCCCATCACTTGTGGAAACTAGGATCTAAGGTGTTCTGGCCACCAATCATAAATAGCATGAGAGGGACGAACTCAATGGTAATTTTCATCAAAGCAACGACCACGCCATAGTTGACTGTAAGGTCCCGATGCTTTAAATTGAGCACTTGTTGAAGGAAGGACACCTTAAGGACCTGATCGAAGAAGGAGTGAGACGATCAAGAGCGCCCATAAGGATAAGTGAAGCGTCAATGCGATCTGCGTTGTCTAGGTCGATCAAAACTCGGGGGACTGAAGCACTAGAACTACCCGCTAGTCTGATAGCTTTCAGCCCAGTAGAAAAGGCAGGGGAATATCAGGATGCACTCACCATACCAATCAGGGTGCTTGACCTCCAGATTGAGAAATATTTGATTGATCCAGGGAGTGATGCCAATATCATCCGATGGGAGATACTACAGAAGATAGGACAACACCGTCAGATTATTCCAAGCCCCTGTAGGATAACCAACTTCAATAGCATTTGTGAAATACCTATCGGAGAACTAGATCTATCGGTCCATATTCTAGGCGTGATGAGCATAACACATTTTTAGGTACTGAGTTGTAATCTCTCATATGACGTTATCCTGGGACGACCGTGGATACACAACGTAAAAGAAGTGCCCTCAACATAGTCTTTAGATACCCGACACCGTGTAGGATCAGCGACTTACGGAGTGAGCACCCCTCGCCTAGAGAATGTACAGCACCCGGAAGGGATCCTGATGCAAGGCCGAAAGCCAAGGTGAATATGATCAACGGGGAGGCATTATGAGATGCATCCATCAAGCAAAAGACCAGAATAGCAGTAGGGGATCTACGTGAGCGGGTGTCGGAGAAGACTCATTTAATTCCAAAGGCTGCAGAGCTGAGGTACCAGCTCTCTGAAGTGTTGGTAAATATGAAGAACCCGAATGGCCGATACATAGCTTCTAGGTGTTGACATGAGCGAAGATGTATCTTCTACAACTCCCAACGATAACTGAACCAATTCACGGAGAGCACCTGCTGCTGTATGTTACAATCTCCGAGGTGGCGTGAAATGCAGTCCTTACGCGAGAAGAAGATGGGAACCAACTTCATATTACAATATGCCAGTAAGGTACTCTTATGAGCAGACAGATGCCTTCTGTTACCAGTCCAGTTTGTGGCAGCTGTAGTTATGGCAACACAGGAATTTCGCTCGTATTATCTTAATCGTTCGGTCAGTGTGGTTTCTTCCATGTCATTGTGGACCATTCTGTCTAAACCTGGACTCTCAAAGAGGCTCCCAGAGTGGGCCAAGGAGCTGGGAGAATAAGATATCATTTATCAACTGTGAGCAACCGTCAGGTCCTAAGAATTAGAGGCGGAAGAGTCAATAAAGAATGCAGAGATGATTGATCTTGGGCACTAGGTAGTCCATATAGTTGTGGATCTCAAAGGAGAAGAGGACGAACTTGACCTGTGGATTAGAACACCTACCGGGAGAATCTTTTGGAAAGAAGCAAGATGCTCAAGTAACGAAGAAGAATATGAAGCCATATTTCAAGATGTTGACTTAGCCTACATATTGGGGGCCAGGGAGATCAGTCTCTATCACGGCTCCGGACTGGTGCTCGATCGAGTAAATGAAGTCTTTACTATAGAAGATGTCTATGTGCAGATCGGCAAACAAAAATAAAGGCACTTCTGAAAATTTTTTATGAATGGAACTTTATTTATCGAGAGCAATGCACGGAAGCCGACACGCCAATAGAGGATACAGACATCCGTTCAGATGATCGGCTGACAAGGATTGAATTAACTCCAGCGGATCTGATGATCCTCAAAGTTTCAAGCATATGATCTATTCCAGAATGGCGCCATATATTAATTGAGTACTTGGATAAAGGGACACTCACAATAGACAAGGCAAAAAGCACGAAGTGGCGAACGCAGGCATTTAATTACTGTCTGATTAATGGAGAGTTGTATCATCAGATGGTCAACAACCCACAAGTTACAGACCGATTTCCAACACTGATTGGTGAGGGAACCTCGGGTACGCTTTTGGTCCTCTTGAAGACTCTCTCTACGTCAAGCACGAGGATTCCCCGAAGACGTGAAAGGAGCAGCTATCACTTGGCTTAAGAAGTACTACTTTTGAAAGGTCAAGTGGACCTACATACTCGTGACATGTATTTTTCTCCTTTCTTGCTCTTTATTTTTTTCATTACTTTATACGGGCACTTACCCTGTCTTTGTTAAGTTTTTATTTGGATCTGCGCCCCTTTTATCAATAAAACTACAATTCTACTTAGTCAGTGTTTACAATCAGATCCATTTACGATCCACACATTCATAGCCCAGAACAACTTAAGTTGAAGTAATACACTCACTTTTCGCTACAAAAGTAGAGTATACTACTCGCTTAAAGCTAGATCACTTCTCGTTCACCCACCAGGTATTAATTGTAAGTTGAAAGTGCCAATTCAACAAATTGTACCTACATGTCGGTGGGGATACGCGCCCACATAGTGCCAGAAAGTCTTAAAACACTCTAGTGAATAAGCACATATGTTCTAGCTTTCATGTAAAAATGCCCCGTTACATGCAATGGGCTAAAGACGTTCCCTTGTGGGAACAGGCCTTGCGCTAAAAGCGTCGTCGTTTAACGATGAAAATAAAGCACCCAATAGTGCGCATAGCCATCTTTATAAGACACTAGCCCAGAAAGGTACCCAGAACATGCTGCTTGACTACACTGCAAGTAACTATGCAAGTACGTATAAAATATTGATGAACGTCTGTTTCATTAATATAAACAGCCCGTAGGCTTACAATATACAAATAAGTTCTTTTAAATACATCAATGTTCATTACAGGTGTTCTTAAGTAACTAAAAGGCTTCAAAAGGCTAAAACTGCAAGTTCCTCTGAATTAGATATGGCAAAGATCCTTCAACTGGATTGTATCTACTCGAAAGCATGCAACCCGAAGTTTTCCTTGGCATCAGGAGATTTGTCAGCCCGAGCAACCTTTGGCATGCAGTCACTAAATAACCAAGGCCCGAGCACCTTATCCGAGGAAAAGGACCTCAGAATCATCTGAGCGGCCAAAAATTTCTCCCATCACATCGAACAAACTCAAAGATCAAACGGGAAAGCATAGCCCCGCAGATCATTAAGCGGTCATCAAAGACGAGAGGGCTTGAACTGAGAACCTACCAAAAAGGTGACTCTTCCCTCGGGTATCCCACAGCCAGCGACCAAAGAGGCATTGCAATAGTAATTCAGTCGGACCAGCCGAACCTAGAGAAAACCTTGAACAATGAGCAGAGTTAGAGATTGGTGACTCATTAATCTGCTGATGGTGCAAGGCTGCATCCCTTGCCTTCCATGAAATAAGGCTAGGCGTCAGAACGACAACCCAGTGCTATTGAAGGAGCTACCTGAACGCCAATGGCGTCCTGGAAGAGAAATCTCACGGCAGCTGAAAGGGCTAAGCGTCTTGACCTCGCATGACAAGAGGAATATCACAGCAACAATCGCAAGCGCACCGTAATCAATGCACACGCCTGTTGACACCCAATTTTGTCCCTCATTTTCTATAATTGGCTATATTTAACCTAAAGGTGCAGTATTGACTGTTTGAGCAAATTTGAATTAGAAAGCATGCATTTACATGTGTTATCCCTATTTATACATTATATATTTTAATTGCGAATATATTACATAATTTACATCATTCAGGCTCTTTGTTAAATTGAGACTATTTGCATAATTTACTGCATAAAATAAAGTTTTATGACTAATTTTGATTATTTATTCTTAAATACATTAATTTGACCTCAACTATTCTATATGTGTTTTTCTCACTTTTATACATAATATATATTATTCATATTTTTATTTATTGTACACCTTTAAATCAATTATTAGTCCAACTATAAAATGCTCTGTCAAAATTTGGTACCGTCCATTTCAATTCATTATAATTGGTCCTATTCATTTGAATTTGAATTCTTTTGGATATAAATCTCCCCTTTAAGTAAATCTTTCTTTTAACCTGGACAAGTGTTCGTCTACAATGGATGTTTGATTACTTTCGCAGCAAAGCAGTAATCACACGATCCGAATGAGCTTATTTTCTTGTCTTAGTTTGGTTTAGAGGAGTTTACCCATACACTCCTTTAAGGGCACTCAGATAAGAAGGGAGAAAGCAGACCGTACCACAAATTGCAGACATTAGAAATTTCAAAGCAGATATTTCCAGAGGAGTGATACCGTTCAAAGACAAGATATTAGAACTTTTGACAGAAAGGCAACGAATAGGGTTCGAGAGTATTGGACGAGACAGGTTTGATGCAGGCTATGATGAAGATTACTCGGACTGGATCAGGAAAGACATAGCAAGAGAAGTTCAACCAAGGGCAACAACAAAAAGGAAAAGAAACACAGATGAGTTAGAAACCGAGTACAAGAGGATGCGCAAACAACTGGCAAGGGCACGAGAGAAATTGCAAAAAAGCAAAGTTTTTTCGAAGCAAAGGACAAAGAAAAGGACAAAAGGCGCAATAAGGCAAAACTATTGACAAAACGCATAGTCTATAGACGTATGGGCTAGTGAAGGAATGAACTCTGTGGCTGATAAAGGAATGGAGGAAAAAGGAAAGAACGCTTGGGAAATGTTAAAGAATCTAATATTTGAGATATCCTGGCTCTTAACTGATGCAGACGACATCATGTTTAAAGGAGGCTCATCAAAGGCAAGTTTGTCCGAGGGAGATTCATCCGAAGAAGAAGAAGAATCTTCTGAGGATGGATCGGCATGAAAGATGTTCGCTTGGCCATGATCTAGTCACCTAGCAATGTTTAGGCATAAATATTCTTCTTTCTTGCTCTTTGTTTTTACTTTACACGGGCACTTAGCCCCGTCTTTGTCAAGTTATTATTAGCCCCGTGCCCTCTTTTATTAATAAAAGTACTATTCTACTTAGTCAGTTATTACAATCAGATCCATCTACGATCCAAATATTCATAGCCCCGGTACAACTTAAGTTGAAGAAATACACTCACTATTCGCTACAAAAAGTAGAGTACACTACTCGCTTATAGCTAGATCATTTCTAGTTCAGCCACCAGGCATTATTCGTAAGTTGAAATCGTCAATTAAACAAAATGCACCAACATGTCTTATGGGGATGCCACTCGCAGAGTGCCCGAACGTCTTAAAATACTCGAGTGCAGACCTTCAAGTTTGAACACAAAAATGCCCCATTTCATATCACGGGCTAAAGATATCCCATTGCGGGCGCAAATAGCCATCTATCACAAGCGCAACATAAGCCGTCATATACTGATGCAAATGAAGCGCCCAACAGTGAGCACACCAGTCTTTAGAATATGCTAGCCCAGAAAGGCACTCAAACACATGCTGCTTGACTACATTACAAGTAACTACGCCAGTACGCATAAAAATTGATGAACGACTGTTTCATTAATATAAACAGCCCGTAGGCTCATAATATACAATCAATTACTTTTTAATACAACACTATTCATTACGGGTGTTCTTAAGAAACTAAAAAGGCTAAAATTTCAAGTTCCTCTGAATTTGCACGGCTAGAGACTCTTCATCTGGATTGTAGCTCTTGCATTAAAGTTTCTCTCGGCGATCGGAAGAAGATATCACCAGTATAATACCCCAAGCAGCAATATCTTTGTGACGCTGCGTTATGGGAGTTGGAAAATCAGTCCAACTGAGGAACCCCTCAGTAGAACAGCGGAAGGAGCAGCGCATAGGCCGAAATTTTCATCTGGAATCGCTTCAAGAGACTCCAATGAGGAACCCTTGGTGGATGAGGGAAAACCATTCTTCCCCTCTTCTCTGGACGATTGAAAGTGGATGCAACCCCTGGATTGTCGAACAAGGCATAGCAATACAGCCTCTCTGAACGTCATATCTTCAGGAATTTTGTTGAACATCAACCGCCTGGAGAAAGAGAGCAGATTCACTTCTCGTTCAAATGACGCTATCTCTGGACTATTTGTCCCGTGGAGCCAAAAGACGAGCAGATGCAAAGGTCCTGCTGGGTTGGCATTCTTCTGTTGGGGAACTTCATATGACAATAGGAATATCGCAACAGTCACTTTTAGAAGACGAGCGCACCGTAATCAGTGCACATGCCTCAATAAAGACATCCCGAAGAACGCCGTTAGAATTTCAATCAAATCTTATGACTCAGGGGACTCTGTTGATCCAATCATGGATGGAGAAAAAAAGGAAGAAAACTACAAAGGGAAATTTGCCTACAATTTTCTCATGTACCATCCATTCTAAATGAAGCAGTTGTTCTGGCAATATCAAACCAGGGCTAAAGAAAAACATTCTTGAAGAAGAAATATTATTATTTCATGAGGAAGCCTTGGAAGAAGTAATGTATTTTTTGAAGGGAAGTTTGTGATTTTTATCCATCATGAAGCCACTATTTATGGGCTGAATGAGAAACGAATGGAGGATGAAATGATCGAGCATAATTACGACAGTAAAAGGTGTTATTGTATAGTTACACAGAATCGACATCAATCAATCACATGAAGACACATGTGTTTCTCGAAGAAATCATGTGTCAGTCTCGGTTAAAGAGACTGCGAGTTTCAAGTAGTCAGTTAGATATCTTTTCACATCCTTTTTGCATACATCTTTCACTTTCTGACTGTTTACGACAGCAGTCAACAAGTGGGGGGACTGACTGTGTGGGAAAAAATATGCCACCTACTACTACGGGGATATGAGTCAAGCTGGCGAGATTAGACTTAGCATATAAGTCACTAGGCGCAGAGAATACACGCCTGCTCCTTAAGCCACGGTCGCTCAGCCAACATGGTACATCCCGCTGCCTTAGGGTTTACATTCTCCTAGTTAGGGTTCCGTATATACCACCGCCTTGAGTTATAGGCCCACGAACTTTATTAGTCTTTGTAGTTTACCATAATTAGGATTGAGAAAATCTCTACTACAACTACCCCTCCTTACATTGTATTGTACATCAAGCGATTCACACAGAATCCGGCTATTCTCAAGGAATAAGATTATTACTTTCTTGCTTATTATTTTTCTTTCAACTTTATTTACTTTTTCCTGCGTAGTTACCGTATTGCTTGTGAGCCTCTAACTAATTTAATTGTTTTACTTAAACAACCAAATTCAAGTATAAACAGCCACAAAGCTTTCTAGTACCCGATGTCTGAATCTACCATCAACATAAAACAATATGAAATATAAGAGAAAGTGAGTGAATCAGAAGGACTCAATGAGTGGAGTCAATTAATCACCCAAGAAATGTAGGTAAGCTAATCAAGTGAACTAAAATATTTAAACAGTAATCGGTGAATCATAATGATATGTAACAGCAAACCATGACACCTATTATAAGATAAGACTATGAAAAGTCACATAATAACATGAATGTCAACTGAATAACAAAAATACAACAATTAATTGGTCACATATGTCAAAACCATCATCCCGAGCCATGAAGATTATGCTCGCAAGTATCAATCGAGCCATGAACCACATACCAAAATTAGGTCATGCCCAATCCAGAAATGGGGAAGCAGGAGTTAATGATCATGTGGATATATTACTTTCATGCTTGCTATGACGCTACCTGAAAAAGCTAATTTACCTTTTGTGGATGTTGGTGAGATTTTAGAAGACCATAAGACATGCCATTCTATTTTGTGTTTCGTCCTTGTCTTTTCTTATTTTCTTGTACACTTCATTTAAAATGAAAATTAAAGATGATTATTATGTTCGAAATACATTTATTGAAATTAAAAGATGTATTTTACAATTTCACTGTTAATTTCATCTATGTTCCGAAATTATATCTAAAAGATATTGAATTCTAAATTTCAGCTATCTGAGTTTTTGATTTACGCCTATGTTTAATTTATTATTTACTGACTCCCTTTCCCTAAAACTAAAATTCATATTATCTTAACAAGGCCTAGTTTATCATCTTGAAGAGTCAAATCAACAAAATACAATAATATTTTTAGTGTAGAAATATAGCCGAAACAAGTGTTCAATGTCGATAAAAAATTTAGTAAATAAAAGTGTGCTCTCTCTAATAGCTTAAATTCTTAGATGAGATAGTCATACTCTTTAACTTTGTATCAGAGCATGCGAAGGTCTTGAGATCAAATTTCTTCGCCACACATTATTACAAAAGAATTTTTACGTGGTCGGCTTATAAAAAAATCAATTAAATGAGGTAGTCACACAATTAAATAATTTAGAAGGAAAAGGCGTATGACGAGACGGTTTACCTCGGACGAGGCAAAGGAAAAGTCCCAAGATGTGGATGTAATCCCCCCAATCTTAAATTTTGCTATTTTTTCTTTTTTAAAATAGTATAAAATAGGAAACAATTGCAGAAAAAGAACATTAAACTTACAAAGCTTACAAATAAACTAATTAAAGTATAAAAAATCTTAACATAAATATAGCATAGTTATGAATAATAAAAAAAAAAAAAGATATCATGATATAAGAATTACCTATAACGTCCTAACAACCTTGACATCAAAAGTATATCTTGAATAGAAAATGTGATATACGTGTGGGCAAAAATACGTCACCTTTGATTACGGGAATGCGAGTCCAGATGGCGAGACTAGGCTTACCTTACAAGTCACCGGGCGCAGAGGATACTCCCCTGCTCCTCAAGCCACGGACGCTCAGCCAGTATGGGCGTACGACGCATGGTATACATCCTTCCACCTTAGGGTTTATAGTCTCCTAGTTAGGGTTTCGTATATACCACCGCGTTGAGTTTACTGGCCTATGGCCTTATGAGTCTTTGAAGCGATATTGTCGGATCGTCTCAGAGGCCAACGTCCTCACGAGGACCAGCGCCATGAATGAATCACTAGCATCAATTCCTAATCGATGACTAAAAATGGATGTCGCCCATGGAAGCTCCACAACAGTTAATAATCAAGATCTTAAAGGGACACCTGTCATTCAGGACATCCAAAGAAGATGAACGCCATCCACCATCGGATCGGTAACGTGCCGGGTGCTTTACCCCAGGTTACCACCGTAGATGAGTAAAAGTTCTATAAGCATACATATAAGGCAAGTGCTGCACCGGTCTACGTACCAAAGTACTTCCGCCTGCCGGATAACCTTAACAACAACAGAACTACCGAACCAGACGAGCATATTGCTCCTTATTATGCAGCCGTCAAAAGCAACGTGATTACTATAGAAGAGACACAATCTGCCCTAGTGAAGAGATTCGGTTCAACCTTCACCAAAGGTCCCCTTGCATGGTACACTCAGCTACCCATGGGTTCAATCGAATCATTCACCCAGATGCAGGATTTATTCAACAAGGCACATTCTGGAGCCCGTAAGCGAGAGAGGCGCATGGAAGACATTTTTGAGATCCAGCAACATGATGACGAATTGTTAAAAGACTACCCATAAAGATTTCAGAATGAACACATGGAGCTCCCTCATGTTCCCGACAATATTGCTTTGGTAGCCTTTTGCAAGAGTCTGAACTCCAGGGGCTCGTTGGCCACTCGGGAGCTACAGTGGAGTCTTACCAAAACCCACGATAACCACTTGGAGTGCCTTGTATCAGAGATAAAGCTCCGTCTTGAACCTAAACAGTCTCAAGACCTCAACAGAGACACACGGAGGAAATGAGCATGCACTCTATCTCTGGAGGGGGAAGGCGACAGAAGGAGAACAATAGGAAGGATTCAAAATCAAGCAGGATCTGGAAAGCAAAGTAGTTCCCAAGGACTCGGATCCAACGAGAAGGGCACAGAACTACACAACTTTAATGATTTTGGGCTACGGGTCATCACAGTAGGGCTAGTTGTCCATCACTTGTGGAAACTAGGATCTAAGGTGTGCTGGCCACCTATCATCAATAGAGTGAGAGGGCTAGTTGAACGGTAATTTTCATCGAAGCAACGACCATGCCATAGTTGACTGTAAGGTCTCGATGCTTTAAATTGAGCACTGGTTGAAGGAAGGACACCTTAAGGACCTGATCGAACAAGGAGTGAGACGATCAAGAGTGCCCGACCCTAAGGATAAGTGAAGCGTCAATGCGATCTGCGTTGTCTGGGTCAATCGAAACTTGGGGACTGAAGCACTAGAACTACCCGCTAGTCTGATAGCTTTCAGCCCAGTAGAAAAGGCAGGGGAGTACCAGGATGCACTCACCATCCCAATCAGGGTGCTTGACCTCCAGATTGAGAAATATTTAATTGATCCAGGGAGTGATGTCAATATCATCCGATGGGAGATACTACAGAAGATAAGCCAGCACCGTCAGATGATTCCAAGCACCTATAGGATAACCAACTTCAACATCATTTGTGAAATACCTATCGGAGAACTAGCTCTGTCGGTCCGTATTCTAGGCGTGATGAGCATAACACATTTTTAGGTACTGAGTTGTAATCTCTCATATGACGTTATCTTGGGACGTCTGTGGATACACAACGTAAAAGAAGTGCCCTCGACACAGTCTTTAGATACCCGACCCCGTGTGGGATCAGCGACTTACGGAGTGAGCACCCCTCGCCTAGAGAATGTACAGCACCCGGAAGAGATCCTGATGCAAGGCCGAAAGCCAAGGTGAATATGATCAATGGGGAGGCATTATGAGATGCATCCATCAAGCAAAAGACCAGAATAGCAGTAGGGGATCTACGAGAGCGGGTGTCGGAGAAGACTCATTTAATTCCGAAGGGTGCAGAGCTGTGGTACCAGCTCTCTGAAGTGTTGGTAAATATGAAAAACCCGAATGGCCGATACATAGCTTCTAGGTGTTGACATGAGCGAAGATGCATCTTCTACAACTCCCAACGATAACTGAACCAATTCACGGAGAGCACCTGCTGCTGTATGTTACAATCTCGGAGGTGGCGTGAAATGCAGTCCTTACGCGAGAAGAAGATGGGAACCAACTTCATATTACAATATGCCAGTAAGGTACTCTTGTGAGTAGACAGATGCCTTCCGTTACCAGTCCAGTTTGTGGCAGCTGTACTTATGGCAACACAGGAATTTCGCTCGTATTATCTTAATCGTTCGGTCAGTGTGGTTTCTTCCATTTCGTTGCGGACCATTCTGTCTAAACCTGGACTCTCAAAGAGGCTACCAGAGTGCTTCAAGGAGATGGGAGAATAAGATATCATTTATCAACTGTGAGCAACCATCAGGTCTTAAGCATTAGAGGCGGAGGAGTCAATAAAAAATGCAGAGATGATTGATCTTGGGCACTAGGTACTCCATACAGTTGTGGATCTCAAAGGAGAAGAGGATGAACTTGACCTGTGGATTAGAACACCCACTGGGAGAATCTTTTACAAGGAAGCAGCATGCTCAAGCAACGAAGAAGAATATGAAGCCATATATCAAGATGTTGACTTAGCCTACATATTGGGGGCCTGGGAGATCAGTCTCTATAACGGCTCCGGACTGGTGGTCGATCGAGTAAATGAAGTCTTTACTATAGAAGATGTCTATATGCAGATCGGCAAGCAAAAATAAAGACACTTCTAAAAAAATTTTATGAATGGAACTTTATTTATCGAGAGCAATGCACGGAAGCCGACACGCCAATAGAGGATACAGACATCCATTCAGATGATCGACTGACAAGGATTGAATTAACTCCAGTAGACCTGATGAACCTCATAGTTTCAAGCATATGATCTATTGCAGAATGGTGCCATATATTAATTGAGTACTTGGATAAAGGGACACTCACTAGAGACAAGGCAAAATCAAGCAGCGGCGAACCCAGGCATTTCATTACTGTCTGATTAATGGAGAGTTGTATCATCAGATGGTCAACGACCCACAAGTTACACACCGGTGTCCAACACTGATTGGTGAGGGAACCTCGGGTACGCTTTTGGTCCTCTTGAAGACTCTCTCCGTCAAGCACGGGGATTCCCCAAAGACGTGAAAGGAGCAGCTATCACTTAGCTTAAGAAGTACTACTTTTGAAAGGTCAAGTAGACCTACATACTCGTGACATGTATTTTTCTCCTTTCTTGCTCTTTATTTTTTTCATTACTTTATACGGGCACTTACCCTTTCTTTGTTAAGTTTTTATTTGGATCTGCGCCCCTTTTATCAATAAAACTACAATTCTACTTAGTCAGTGTTTACAATCAGATCCATTTACGATCCACACATTCATAGCCCAGAACAACTTAAGTTGAAGTAATACACTCACTTTTCGCTAAAAAAGTAGAGTATACTACTCGCTTAAAGCTAGATCACTTCTAGTTCACCCACCAAGTATTAATTGTAAGTCGAAGACAAGAGGGCTTGAACTGGGAACCTACCAAAAAGGTGACTCTTCCCTCGGGTATTCCGCAGCCAGTGACCGAAGAGGCATTGCAATAGTAATTCAGTCGGACTAGCCAAACCTAGAGACAACCTTGAACAATGAGAAGAGTTAGAGATTGGTGACTCATTAATTCGCTGATGGTGTAAGGCTGCATCCCCTTGCCTTCCATAAAACAAGGCCAGGCGTCAGAACGACAACCCAGTGCTATCGAAGGAGCTACCTGAACGCCAATGGCGTCCTGGAAGAGAAGTCTCACGGCAGGTGAAAGGGCTAAGCGTCTTGACCTCGCATGACAAGAGGAATATCACAGCAACCATTGCAAGCGCACGGTAATCAATGCACACGCCTGTCGACACAAAATTTTGTCCCTCATTTTCTATAATTGGCTATATTTAACCTAAAGGTGCAGTATTGACTGTTTGAGCAAATTTGAATTAGAAAGCATGCATTTACATGTGTTATCCCTATTTATACATTATATATTTTAATTGCGAATATATTACATAATTTACATCATTCAGGTTATTTGTGAAATTGTAACTATTTGCATAATTTACTGCATAAGATAAAGTTTTATGACTAATTTTGATTATTTATTCTTAAATACCTTAATTTTACCTCAACTATTCTATATGTGTTTTTCTCAGTTTTATACATAATATATATTATTCATATTTTTATTTATTGTGCACCTTTAAATCAATTATTAGTCCAACTATAAAATGCTCTGTCAAAATTTGGTACCGTCCATTTCAGTTCATTATAATTGGTCCTATTCATTTGAATTTGAATTTTTTTGGATATAAATCTCCCCTTTAATTAAATCTTTCTTTGAACCTGGACAAATGGATGTTTGATTACTTTCACAGCAAAGCAGTAATCGCATGATCCGAAGGAGCTTATTTTCTGGTCTTGGTTGGGTTTAGAGGAGTTTACCCATACACTCCTTTAAGGGCACTCAGATAAGAAGGGAGAAAGCAGACTGTACCACAAACTGCAGACATTAGAAGTTTCAAAGCAGATATTTTCAGAGGAGTGATACCGTTTAAAGACAAGATATTAGAACTTTGGACAGAAAGGCAACAAATGGGGTTCGAGACTATTGGACAAGACAGGTTTGATGCAGGCTATGATGAAGATTACTTGGACTGGCTCAGGAAAGACATAGCAAGAGAAGTTCAACCAAGGGCAACAACAAAAAGGAAAAAAAAATACAGATGAGTTAGAAACCGAGTACAAGAGGATGCGCAAACAACTGGCAAGGGCACGAGAGAAATAGAAAAAAAGCAAAGTTTTGTCGAAGCAAAGGACAAAGAAAAGGACAAAAGGCGTAATAAGGCAAAACTATTAACAAAACGCATAGAGTCTATAGGCGTATGGGCTAGCGAAGGAATGAACTCTGTGGCTGACAAAGGAATGGAGGAGAAAGGAAACAAGGCTTGGGAAATGTGAAAAAATCTCATATTTGAGATATCCCGGCTCTTAACTGATGCAGACGACATCAAGGAGGCTCATCAAAAGGCAAGTTTGTCCGAGGGAGATTCATCTGAAGAAGAAAAAGAATCTTCTGAGGATGGATCAGCATGAAAGATGTTCGCCTGGCCATGATCTAATCTCCTAGCAATGTTTAGTCTTTTCTTTCTCTTGAACTGTTTCAATATGAGCCGATATAATAAAGTCCAATATTCTCTTTTAGGCTCCGCATTTTGTTAGTAAATGAAATGATGCATGTGGCACAAAACTCTTTTCAAATCATATTATAGGATGCATTTCTTATGTGATATGTGTGCATTGCATGAATTTGTTTGTTGCTCTAGGTCTCTTTCTACCTAAGTCAATTACTTCCCTAATCCAATCTCCTGTCAAGGTACCTCATCTCCAAACTCTATGCCCAAATCCTGATATCGGAAACCTTTCGCATATACTGATAATTCCTTACCCTTTACCAACTCAAAAACCCGTTATCCAAATGTTCGGCTTAAAGTTGAAAAACCAAGGCAGAAGATACGGTTAAGCAAAGTGCATTTGTCAGTGATTGGTCAACAAGAAAAGCCTTTTACAACAAGCACTATACACATGGAATAGAAAACTGACAGGGCGAGAAATATGTTAGTCAAACTCAAAGGCACACCTGACATACCACAATGCCTTTTGACATCAATGTTCGAGGATCACTTTGTTGTACCGGCCTACACTATTGCACCGCCCAGAATACAGGAATATGATCCAAAGCGTTTTTCAAGCTCGTACTTGTTCATGGTCGAAAGAGAAGTCAAAGGGTTATCAGAAAGTAATAAGGAGGTTGAGAAACGAGGGGAACCCGATTGATGTTACAAGTTCATGCGCAACAACCGAAGTTAGCAGGCTGATTCAGCTTGGAAAAGAATGCAAAGATGCTGTGACGAAAGCTCCCATTACATGACGGAAATAAGAATCCCGTGGGTATTTAGAAGCATGTCCTGACCGATTAAGCCAAAACACGATGATGGACTCAAGACCAAGCATTGATGTGATACAAAAGCACGGGCAAATAGATTTCTTGGAGTAATTTTGGTCGAAAGCTTTATTGGAGAGAACTCTCATGACAACAACTAAATTGAACAAGAAAATACAATATGACCAACCTCTAAAAATGATCATGATTGAAGCAGCAATCTAAGAATATATATGATACATGGGCGAACTATATCGGCTTCGGTCTCTCCGTAATAAATCTTACCCAACAAGGAAAATTGGCACAAAGATTGAGCTGCAGCAGTTGGTTGACAAATATGATGGACATTGGGTATCTATTTGAAAGACACGCAGGCATCATCATACGTAAATTTGCAAGAAAGGATGACAAATGCACTCAAAGTCTTGGTGTTCGATAAAAGCAAACCTCATTTTCAGTCACACAACACAACCTATTCTTTACATAACATTTTTATCACTTTTCATCGACATTCAACCAAAATCCTTGTCTTGGCTGCTATATAAAGCACTCAAGCAGTCTTTCAGAATCTACAATTTATCATAATCTCCAAATTCAAGTGCTAATCTATCATCCATGGTCTAGGCATTCTCTTAGGCTTTACATGTTGCTTTTGCTTCAAATCTTTACTAAAGTGCTAACACATTTTTGTGTATGTTGTCACTTTATTACGGTTGCTTTGCATCTGAACACTGAAATTGGTCAAGAATCTGCATTCAGAAAAGCTAAAATGGCAAGCCATGCTGAAAACGTTTACCTCGGGATAAAGTCTTTTGATCCACCAGCATATGACACTGAGAGCATTCAGACAATCGAAATCCCACTCCTATACAACTTATGATTTGCACAACCAAAATCAGCCAGTATTTTACCCACACATGAGTTGCAAGAAAGAAATCCAGTTAGTATACAATCGAAACTGGAAAAAAACTCACAACCTCACACCGCACCCAACTTACACAATAAACAACCTCCCCTCTGTCGAGACTTTTGACAACAACCTTATCAAGCTCAACAGAATCAAGGACAAATAAAAAGGACAACAGCTCACACCTTTACCCCTTTAGCTTAATCAAAAGACATTGCACCCGACAAACGAACTACTCCTTAGATACCCATTCTGAAATTTGATCCAACAAAGATTTACACTCATCACTCAAACATTCAATACTATGACATTGGAAAATATTCATCACCAAAACTCAAAATTCAGAGTCTGATTGACCAAAGCGAGACAATAGCACAACAAGAACCAACAAATGAAAACCCCAACTCCCAAACCACAAATACATTTTCTATAAAGACCAATCCATCAAAGTTAGCTCCATGACTTTCAAAAAGAAAAGCATGAAACATGACAATAGCCCAGCACAATCCAAGACAAATGAAGTTTTGGACAACCTCCAAATCCGGTAAAATCAAAACACCAAACCTCAGGCTGAGAATGCAAATATCTACATAATTAGAATCCCCGAGATAATCAGTCGCCACACTATAAGGCCGAATGCAGATCAAGCCAATACATTGGTGTTCAATGCAATGCAACCACTATGTTTCGACGAACGAATTGTTCTTTGAGAGCAGATGTTTTCACACAAACAAAAGTTCCACAAGCACTACCATAATAAGCAATAAACTAGGGAAGAATTTTTTAGGACCCCCTTAAAAATTCCAAAAGACGCAAGCCAACACTGGGGCAGAATTTTGAGGTTACCTCAAAATTCACCAAAGACCCAAAGACGCAATAAAATGAAAATCAGCGTGACAGTGCCCCAGGCAATACTATACACACGGTAACATCATTCCATATTTTTTAGCACTTCACTTTACTTTTTAATCGCAGGGTACACAACCCGATGCGACAGGCAGTACATCTCACTACGAGAAGCAGTAGTAGTAGGATCTCATTATGAGGAGGCAATAGCCTGACGAGCACATAGGGTCTCATTACGAGAAGGCAGTACATCTCACGACGACAGGCAGTACCAGTACGTTCTCTTTACGAGGAGGAAGTAGCAGTGTTGACGACCACATAGGTTCTCATTACGAGGAGGCAGTACATCTCAGGATGAGAGGCAGTAGCAGTAGGTTCTTATTACGAGGAGGCAGTAGCAGTGCTGACGAGCACATAGGTTCTCATTACGAGGAGGTAGTACATCTCATGACGAGAGGCAGTAGCAGTAGGTTCTCATTACAAGGAGACAGTAGCAGTGCTGACGAGCATATAGATTCTCATTACGAGAGGCACTGACAAGACGATCCAACGACAGGAAAGCCTACTTTACATTTAAAAATATTATTTGCAAAAGCTTACCCTTATTGGAGGAAACAGCGCGACAATGTTCGAGGGGTATACAGCCCGGTGCGCCAAGTAATTATCTCATGACCAGATGCACTTAGCATCTCTGGATGAGCAAATAAATATCCCTAGAGGAGAGGCATATATTCCAAAGCACTCAAAGCACCTGAAAACAGACTAGACAACTACATAACAGATAACTACTCTGCTCAACAGGGAAGTTTACTTTACCCTTATCTTTATCTCTATTTGCATTTATATTGATTTTTTTGCAGGGCACTCCCCGATCTCTCGACGAACCTCTGCACCATTTCCGATACTTGTACACTTGCTCCCGAAGGATCTCTAGCCCACACATAATTGTGCAACTGCAAAGCCTCTGATACATACGAGGCACCATTCCAAAACCCGATTCAAGAAGCCGGATCGTTTCGACAATGCTTTTGCTACACCCACAAGCTACCTATTTTTTTGAGTTCCAAAGCGCTCAAAGCTAAATTTCCCTACTCGCACAAGTGATATGCCTATCCTTTCATTCCTAATTGGATGCCAGTCTGGGTTCCTTCCTATTCAAACCTATATGTGTCAATAGTACGTGTTTTCGTGCTTAATTGTGCCCATCTATTTGAATCGTGCGCATTTATCGTGTTTTACTTCTCAATATTCTCCAGTTTGGTCGAGATAATATTTGAGGAAGGATGACTCATTTATCGAGTTGTAGTGAAAACTATGTCCACGTAAAATCCACTTTATGGGTGTGTCATGCACCACATCTTCATAACTAGGATGATTACAAGCCTCTTTTCCCACGCTTAATCTATCAAGGTTATCTCGTCTTCGACAGTGCCTATGCCATATTCAGCAACCATTTATCTCGCCAAATAGCAAAATACATTCAAATATAAACTTTGCATACTCTGACATGTTTACTCATGACATCTAAAATCGTGCGTCATGAACATCTCACACAGACAACATGTCATTCTAGAACTACACATGGCCTGATTCTGGTGAAACCCTAGATATGTAGGCAACTCAAGGACCAAGGTTCGGCCAAAAATACCCCAAAACCCTCATTTCCTCTTTCCAGCCCCCATCGTGACAAAATTTACTACATCGTCAACTATATTTTCCCAAAGATTCTTTTCATCATTCCCGGGCAAAGAGGGGCAGCTTTTGACGCCCAAATTTGTCCCTCATTTTTCTATAATTGGCGATATTTAACCTAACGGTGTAGTATTGACTGTTTGAGCAAATTTGCATTAGAAATCATGTATTTACGTATTTTATCCCTATTTATACATTATATATTTTAGTTGCGATTATATTACGTAATTTACCTTATTCAGGCTATTTATGAAAATGTGACTATTTTCGTAAGTTACTGCATAAAATAAAGTTTTATAACCATTTTTGATTATTTTTTCTTAAATACTTTAATTTAACCTCAACTATTCTATATGTATTTTTCTCACTTTTATACATAATATATATTATTTATAGTTTTATTTATTGTGCACCTTTAAATCAATTATTAGTCCAACTATAAAATGCTCAGTCAAAATTTAGTATCGTCCATTTTAGTTCATTATAATTAGTCCTATTCATTTGAACATGAATTCTTATGGATATAAATCTCCCCTTTAAGGTAAATCTTTCATTGAACCTGGACTAGTGTTCGTCCAAATACACTATACATTTTCCCTTTTTGTCTCATATTCTATTTTTAAATAGAAAATTCCACTCCTCTTTATTCTCCTCCAACATCTCTTTCTCACCTAAATCTCCCCAAATCCTTACAGCTATCAGTAAAATCATTCCCAAAAATCAACTCCCCAAAAATAGTGCCCAAAATACTCCCATCATCCCCAACAGCTCTCTCAATGTTCTTCCTTAAAAATGATACCAACACAGATCATAGGGACACCAAGAAAATCCCGTGATAAAAAAATCATCACTCCACAGATCACACATAGATAACACAATACACCCATACCCCCCCCCCTTCCGGTCGTCATCCTCTCCTCACTTATCCACATACCATGTTGAAAAATTGTCTTAGTTACTGCAACAAAGAGTCAACAACCTTGCTGAATATTTTCCTGTTTTTTAGCTATTTTAGTAGTGTTTACTTAGTTGCTGGTTTTTGGGAATCTGTTTAGATATTTAGCACTTTGTTGATCATGGAATCATGTGCAAAGTAGTTGCTTAATTATAGGTTTATAGTAGAGCTTTTCTCTGTATTTAAACAGCTTTTTACTTAATGAAAGATATCATCTTTTCACCAGCAAATACTTATCTTTGTTTCAGCTTTAAACTTCAGTTGTTTCAGCTAAATATTCCAACAAATTGGTATCAAGAGCTCTCTTCTTGAGGGACCTGCGATTGAGGGAAAATAAATCTTGTTTTTCTTTTTTTTCTTCCATGGATTCAGAAACTCCTTTTACTTCACTTGCACCACCAGTCTTTAATGGTGAAGGCTATCATGTCTGGGCAGCAAGGATGGAGGTGCATATGGAGGCAAATGATCTCTGGGAAGCTGTTGAGGAGGACTACGAAGTTCCTGCCTTGCCTGCAAATCCTACCATGGCGCAGATAAAGAATCACAAGGAGAAGAAAACAAGAAAATCAAAGACTAGAGCTACGTTATTTGCTGCAGTCTCACCTGAAATCTTTGTCAGGATTATGACAATGAAATCAGCATTTAAAGTTTGGAATTTCCTAAAGGAGGAATATGAAGGAGATGAAAGGATGAAGGGAATGCGTATTCTCAACCTAATTCGAGAATTCGAACTTCAGAAGATGAAGGATTCAGAGACGGTCAAGGAGTACTCTGACAAATTACTCAACATTGCCAACAAAGTAAGATTACTTGGCTCTGAATTTCCTGACTCTAGATTAGTTCAAAAGATTCTTGTAACAGTCCCTGAAAGGTTTGAAGCAAGTATTTCTTCACTAGAAAATACTAAGGATCTGTCAAAAATTAGCTTGGCGAAATTATTGAATGCTTTGCAGGCACAAGAACATAGAAGGCTTATGAGGTCTGAAGGGTTTGTTGAGGGTGCACTACCTGTAAAAGTTCATTCAAATTCAGGAGACAAAGGAAAGAAAAAGTTCAACAAGAAAGAAAATTCGGGTACTGATTCTTCTAAGTTCAATAAGGGAACAAAATCTGATTTTTCTCCTTGAAAACATTTTGGAAAAAAAGGTCATTCACCGTTCAAGTGCTGGAGAAAACCAGATCAGCAGTGTGAGAAATGTCAAAAGATGGGACACCATCAAAAGATTTGTAAAAACAACATTCAGCAGAAAAATGTTGCTCAGGTAGCGGATCAGGAAGAGGAGGAGCAACTCTTTGTAGCAACCTGTTTTGCAACTAGCGGCTCAAGTGACAAGTGGCTTATCGACAGTGGTTGCACAAACCACATGACATTTGATCGTAATTTGTTCAAGGAACTGGATACTACAGTAATTTCCAAGGTGCAAATTGGCAATGAAGATTATATTGCTGTGGAAGGCAAAGACACTGTAGTAATTAGGAGCTCCTCAGGTACAAAGCTAATCAAAGATGTGTTTTTTGTACCTAATATAAGTCAAAATTTGTTAAGTGTTGGCCAGCTACTTGAGAAAGGTTTCAAAGTTGTATTTGAAACCAATCAGTGTCAAATCAAGGATGCAGAAGGTAACGATGTATTCAAAGTAATGATGAAAGGAAAGAGTTTTATGCTGGATCCTTTAGAGCAGGTGCAAAAGGCCTATTCTGTAACTAAGATCAATGCTGAAATTTGGCACAAAAGGCTGGGACATTTCAATCATGCTGCTGTAATAAACTTACAGAAGAAAGATATGGTTCAGGGGCTACCTCACCTTGAAGCTGATTTACCAGATTGCAAAATTTGCCAATTTGGTAAGCAAGCAAGGCTTCCCTTCAAGCAAGCAACCTGGAGAGCTACTGAAAAACTGCAGTTAATCCACACAGATCTGGCTGGACGTATCAAAATTCCGTCACTTAATGGGAGTAAGTATTACATAGTTTTCATTGATGACTATACCAGGATGTGTTGGATTTACTTTCTCAGGTTCAAATCCGAGGTTGCTAGCCTATTTATGGGTTTCAAACAGTGGATTGAAACTCAAAGTGGCTATAAAATTCAAGCTCTAAGGTCTAATAATGGCAAGGAGTACACATCTGATCAATTCAACGCATTTTGTGAAGAAGCTGGGATTGAACATCAACTCATAGCTCCGTATACTCCACAACAAAATGGAGTTAGTGAGCGGAAGAACCGTACTATAATGGAGATGGCTTGATGCTTGTTGTATGAGAAGTGCTTGCCAAAAGAATACTGGGCTAAAGCTGCACATACTTCAGTCTTTTTACTCAACAGACTTCCAACAAAAGCAGTGGAAGGAAAGACACCATTTGAAGTTTGGTATGGTTATAAACCTTCTTTGAAAATTCTCAAAGTGTTTGGATGTTTGTGTTTTACTTATGTGCCTCAGCGAAAAAGGGATAAGCTGGATGAAAAGGCGGAAGCCGAAATCTTTGTTGGTTATAGCACTGTTTCCAAGGCTTATCGAGTTTTCCAGCCACATACAAAGAAAATTCTAGTAAGCCGGGATGTGCATTTCATGGAAGATAAACAATGGATCTGCAAAGAAACACAATCAATATCAATTTCAGATCTAAGCACAAAGCTTAAGCTGAAAGAAGATGAATTGGTGGATGATGTCCCAGTAAGAGGCACCAGACTTCTTTCTGATATCTATCATAGGTGCAATGTGGCTGTTCTTGAACCTGCATATTTTCAAGAAGCAGAAAATGATCCAAAATGGAGGTCTGCAATGGAAGAAGAACTAGTCATGATTGAGAAGAATCAAACATGGCAACTTGTGAGTCGACCCGAAGGCAGGAAAGTCATAGGACTAAAGTGGATTTTCAGAACCAAGTTGAATGCAGATGGCACCATCAACAAGCACAAAACCAGACTTGTCGTAAAGGGGTATGCTCAAACCATTGGTGTTGATTTTTCTGACACATTTGCTCCTGTTGCTAGACTAGAAACCATCAGATTATTGTTGGCTATAGCTGCACAAAAGGGTTGGAAAGTGTTCCAACTAGACGTTAAATCTGCATTCTTGAATGGCTTCCTTGAGGAGGAAATTTATGTTGAACAACCTGAAGGATTTATTGTCAAAGGGCATGAAGATGAAGTGTATAAGCTCAAGAAAGCTTTGTATGGACTGAAACAGGCGCCTCGAGCCTGGTACAGCAGAATTGATGAGCATTTGTTGCAGCTGGGCTTTCGTAAAAGTCTTAGTGAAGATACTCTCTACATTAAAGGTGATGACATCAATTTTATTATTGTTTCACTATATGTAGATGACCTGCTAGTTACAGGAAGCAATGTTGAACTTGTTAAGAAGTTCAAAGAAGATATGATGCATACATTTGAGATGACAGACCTGGGGGAAATGTATTATTTTCTGGGAATGAAAATCAAGCAAAAGCAAAGTGAAGTTTTCATCTGTCAAAAGAAGTATGCAAAGGAGATTTTGATAAAGTTCAGAATGGAAAATTGCAAAGAGACAGCTACTCCAATGTGTCCGAAAGAGAAGCTGAGTAAGAATGATGAAGCTGAAAAAGTTGACGAAACTCTTTACAGAAGTATGGTTGGTTGTCTTATGTATCTTACAACAACTAGACCTGACATTTTGTATGATGTAAGTCTTCTGTCCAGATTCACTAATTGTGCAACTAACACTCATTTTAGAGCAGCTAAAAGAGTGATGAGATATGTTAAAGGAACACTGAATTTCGGAATCAAGTTCTATGCAAATCAGAAGTATGTGTTGCAAGGGTATTCTGATAATGACTGGGCTGGTTCTTCTGATGATATGAAAAGCACGTCTGGTTATTGTTTTGCTCTTGGTTCAGCAGTATTTTCTTGGTGTTCTAAAAAGCAAGAGATTGTTGCACAATTTACCGCTGAAGCTGAGTTCATTGCAGCAACAGCAGCTGCAAATCAAGCCTTATGGCTTAGAAAAGTGTTGCTTGATATCAACTTAAAGCAGGAGGAGTGCACAGAGGTGTTTGTGGATAACCAAGCAGCTATAGCTATCTCAAATAATCATGTTTTTCTTGGGAAAACCAAGCACTTCAATATCAAATTGTTCTTTCTTAGAGAAGTGCAGAAGGAAGGATATGTTGCATTAAAGTACTGCAAGACTGATCTTCAACTAGCAGATATATTCACCAAAGCTTTGCCAAGGAGCAAATTTGAATTTCTCAGAGAAAGACTTGGAATTTGCAGCAACTACAGCAAGGAGGAGTGTTGAAAAATTGCCTTAGTTACTGCAAGAAAGAGTCAACAACCCTGCTGAATATTTTCCTATTTTTTAGCTATTTCAGTAGTGTTTACTTAGTTGCTGGTTTTTAGGAATCTGTTTAGATATTTAGCACTTTGTTGATCATGGAATCATGTGCAAAGTATTTGCTTAATTATAGGTTTATAGTAGAGTTTTTCTCTGTATTTAAACAGCTTTTTACTTAATGAAAGATATCATCTTTTCACCAGCAAATACTTATCTTTGTTTCAGTTTTAAACTTCAGTTGTTTCAGCTAAATATTCCAACATACCACATACACAGGACCCTCTCCTCGTCCTCTCCTTCTCTACTTACAAAACACCCACGAAAAACAGACTCCACACACAGCACCACACAAACTAGCACAATCATCCACCTTCACACACCCACACATATATAATACCCACATCAACAGATACACACACACCCAACAATTATCAGCAGCAGAAACACCAATATATGTAGATCAAAAAAATAAAAGCAGAAATAGGGGGCATCGGGAAAGGGAAACCACCATTAACACCACCGTCAGTGGTGGAACACCAGCACAGATCTGAAAGCTCTAGGCCCCGTCCCATTTCTTCTTCGCCTCAGTTTTTGCTTGTGAATCAGAAAAAGAAAAGAGGAGGAATCACATCGAAAACAGAGAGTGGTAGCGACGCCGCGAGGTTCGCCGAAAATCCTCAGCGGTGGTTGCTCCTCTTTCTCCTTCAGCTACTGCCCTGTTTGTTTGCTCCCGCTGGGGCGTTGGTTTCTTGGTTTACTTGTTATGCTTACTGCCGTTCACTATATATATATGTGTGTGTGTGTATGTGTGTGTGTGTGTGTGTGTGTGTGTGTGTATGGATTCGTGCTAGGCTATAATCTCCATTGTTGGCTCATGACTTGAATTTTTAATTTGCTACTGCTGTTGGATTTAGTTTGGTTTGTTTTGACCGTTGACTGCTTCTACAAGATTGTTTGACTATTGATTTCTTACGGGTGTGGGAAATTCAACAGAGGAATTTATTGCCCGTATAATCTGTCACTCTGTTGAAATACTAAGTATTTCTCTGTTATTGTTTGTACAACTGAAAGATGTATGAATAGATATCACACAAGTATGGACCCTTTGAGTAGATACTACGTTGCTTATGGCCTATAAAAATATTTTATTTGAGGCCTACAGATTGATTTGAACAAATTCCACGGCCAATGACGATTTGGAGGCTAATTGTCTTATCCCGTATACATACCATGTCCCTACGTGTCCCTCCGAAAATAAAATAGGCGATGATGACATGTATGAGTTTTTATTGCAAAACAAGCCGAGAATGGAGTAGTGGGATCGGTGCTTGGCATAGCAACACGACCGGCCGGCGTGTTTGCAACCGTACCGACATCCCTAACCTCTACTCGATACACCATACAAACCTGAGCCTAAATTTTCAATAACTCTATTTTCCCATCATTATTATTATTATTATTATTATTGTTGTTGTTGTTGTTGTTGTTGTTGTTGTTGTTGTTGTTGTTGTTGTTGTTGTTACCATTACTATTATTACTATTACTACTTCATTTTACTTTTGCTTTGCTTTATTTTATTAGTAATAATACTAATTCATCTTTTTGTGTTTTTGAGGGGTTTATTTGCATGAGTTGAGGACGACGCTTTAGAAATGCCTCAAATTCGATTTATTATTATTATTCAATTTTTTTCATATTTTTATTAATTAATTTTTGATTTATTAACTAATTTGTTTTCATCTTGCAAGGTATCTTTGGTTGAAATTTGTCAAGGAGGAAGCAGTTAACGAATACAAACCTTTTATATAATTTTAGTTATGATGTATGATAATTTGCATGTTGTAGTGGAAATTGGTTATTTAGATTTAGCTTAGTTTATTTTTTCGAATCCCAATATTTAGTCCAGCCAGGAACGACGTTTGGTGGAGTCCGATAGGTACCTAACACTTTTCTCTCAGGTTAACTTAAAACTTTACCTAGAATTTCTGATTTGTAGACTAAGTTTTAGAGTTAATTATAAGATTGGCTAGAAACAAAAGTAGGTGCCCTAATACGCCTATTTAAAAAATATGTTAGGTGGCGACTCCAAGTCTTACCCGTGAGTTCTAATAAGTCGAGCCCTATTTCGAACTCTAACCGTTCGGAAAAAAATGGGTGTCGACAATGCTACATTGAAGACATTCCAAAGAACATAATAAGAATCCCGATCAAACTTCATGACTCAGGGAACTCCGTTCATCCAGTCGTGGATGGACAAACAGAGGAAGAAAGCTGTTGTGAATTTTTTTTTTGTTTACAGTTTCCTTATGCACCATCTATACTAAATGAAGAAGTTATTCTAGGAGTATCAAACCAGGATCAAAGACAAATATTTTTGAAGAAGGAAGGTTATTATTTCATAAGTAAAGCTTTGGAAGAAGTAATGAATTTCTCTTAAGAAAAGTTTGTAATCTTTTTCTATCATGAAGCCCCTATTTATAGGCGGAATGAGATAATGATGAAGCATGAAACAACCAGTGTAATTATGGCCTAGAGATATGAAACGATTTGGTGCAGTAAAAGGTGTTTATGGGAAAGGTGCATGGAATCGACATTCGCCAATCAAATGAAGGTATATGAGCTTTCCGAAGAAATCAAGCGTCAGTCTCAGCCAAAGAGTCTGCAAGTTTCAAGGAGTCAATTAGATATCTTTTCACATCCTTCTGCATACCTCTTTCACTTCCTGACTGCTTATGACAATATTAGCAAGTGGGGAGACTGATTGTGTGGGTAAAAATATGCCACCTATGATTACGGAGATACAAATCTAGCTGGCGAGACTAGGCTTAGCTTACAAGTCACCGGACGCAGAGGATGCACACCTGCTCCTCAATCCACGACCGCTCAACCCGTACATGCGTAGGAAGCAAGGTATATATCCCGCCGCCTTAGGGTTTACAGTCTTATAGTTAGGGTTTCGTATATACCACCGCCTTGAGTTTACAGGTCCATGACCTTATTAGTCTTTGTATTTTACCATAATTAGGACTGGGTAAATCTCAATTATAAATACCCATCCTTAAATTGTATTGTACATCAAGCGATTCATACAGAATTCGACTATTCTCAAGGAATAAGATTATTACTTTCTTGTCTATTACTTTTCTCTTAGTTTACTTACTTTTCCTGCGCATCTACTGTCTTGCTTGTGACCTTCTAACAAATTTAATTGTTTTACCTAATCCAAATTTAGGCCTAAACAATATATACTTTATAAGACGTGAATAAACCAAAAAAATATTTCTAAATTTTATAATTTAAAACTTTATCTTCAACTAATAATCTTTTCACTATTGAGTTTTCCGTTTGCATGAGAATAAAGTTTTAGATAAATCAATAACTTTTAGTCTTGCAGAGTTAATTCACAATTTTATAATGTGACTGTGGCATTGTTTGCTTTCAACAAATTACAATTTGAAAAATACTATAATTTAAAATGTTATCTTAAAAGAACAATTTTTTCATTCTTGATTTTCTGTATGATAGAATAATTTTTTTGTCAAATCTATAAATGACTTTTGAACTACAAAAATATTTCACAATTTCATCATGCAACTGTAACATTGTTTTCTTTCAATCAGTTGAAAATGGAATAATGAAGATCTAGGAAAAGTTAGTATACAAAATCTTTTCTAGACGATATGTTTCATAAAAATCTATTATCATAGCGTTCATAGGGATAATGTGTATTATCAGAACTTTAATTATGAACCGCAATACTCTCTATTTCGAATTTGTGCTCAGTCAAAAGACTTTTGAAGAGTCAAAAGTTAATTAAGGAAATTTAAAAGTTTGCAGGAATAAATACACATAACTCCATAGATAACTATAAGACGAACCCCTGTATGATGCGCATCCAATATGTACATATTGACACTTGAAAGGTGAGTTTTATGAGGCAGAATTTGCACATATAAGCCCATGAACCTTCTACAAGTGTCTTGCCTGACATCTAGACGAATTGTTATTCTGCATTTTAATGTTTAAAACAGAAGTTGATAGCACTAAGCATCTGGTAGTTATTTTTATCTTGTTGGTTTCGATATGACGAAAAGAAAAGAAAAGAAAAAAAAAACAGAAAAGAAAAATAGAAAGTGGTGATCATCTCTTCAACCTCAAGACATTTTGGGTCTCCATGAATACCCGTATTTCTTTTTGGTTGAGAGTCATAAGAATGTATTTATCTGAATTAAACTCTTCAAATGTTTTACTTAATTAATACTTCATTAACTAAAACTACATGGTACATATCTGAAAGAAGTAAAAAACCGCTTCTACTTCTTGCATTTGTTAAAAGTCAAATATTTCAAAAGAAATTCCGTTTGTTAAAAGGGCTAATATTCTGAATTGAAAGTAATAATTATGTATTTTTCAATTTGGTTACATAAACTTTACTATTAACATATTAGGGAAGACTAGGGGAACAGGTTAGCGGTTAGTAAAAGGTGCTAACGAAAAGTTGGGCTATGAAAAGGAAGGTGAATACATCCAAAGGGGACAATGCGTGGTGTCTTAATTGATTGATATTGGTCTTTATGACTACATCTATCCTCTCCTTTTCCCCATTCTCTACCTTTATGAGAGAAAGGAAATCTAGATACAATCATCAACTTTCTAAAGCAGATATTTTCATTATAAAATATGGATATTTCCCCCTCTCTACTGTAAGAGTGTGAATTCATCCGCATCCAAATCAATATTTTAAGGTAATTACCAGTGTTTTCACGGGCAGAGGCGTGAGACAAGACGTTTTACTTGATACAGGGCGAGGTAAAGGTCCGAGGTGCTGGCCAAAAACCGTACGAAAATCTTTAAATATTATGAATTTCAGAAAGAATTAAAATAGTGTCAAATAAATATATATTACAGAAATACATTAAAATCATAAATTTTAAAAATAAATTTAAGTAGAAAAATATTTATAATATAACAGAACATAGCTATGAATAACACCAATGTATAGAAGATATCATGTATCGGACAAAAATCGAATTAGGTTAATCAACCAAATTTGTAATGGGGTTTACAAGCAATATCTAGTATCAAAGTTGGTAAATTAATAGAAGCAAGTGAATAATAAGAGCGCATGTAAATGATTTCAGTAATAACTACTTCAAGAGTGTAATTGAGTAGAGTTTCTGTATATATTTCTGGATGCCTTTACATGATAAGTGAGATGCTATTTATAGTTCATTGATCTAAGGACAATTAAAGCTACTAACTACCTGTTTTCCAACATTCAGATCATGGTTTGCCCATGATCTTACTCATTAAATGCTGAGTTAATGGGGGGAGATCGTGGGGCGACTCTTCCGCTGGAGTTGGGCTTTTTTCCCGAGGCTCGAATCACTATTCCTCGGGGATTTGAACTTCCTATTCCCCGAGGCTATTCTTCTTCATGGCTTGCAGAGGACCGCGAGCTCGGGGCTTCGCTTCAGGGATCATGCCGTTTGCCTCGTGGATAACTTACTAATCTTGTGAGAAATGCTCCGAACCCTGTGCTTGAGGCGCCACGTGTGCGAGCTAAATTTCACCCAATACAGATAGTCCCCCAACTCTTTGGGCATCTGACAAGAATTTCGAGGAGTGGAATGAAATTAGGCGGGAGAATGACTTGGCTACATGCATGCCTAGTAATTCAAAGAGACAACCATCACTTCAACTTCCCGTCTGTTAGACGTGGTGACCGTTGAACTATCATGTCGTTTAATCCTCCTTCCGCATGTAAATACAATGATGACTTTTCTTCCTATTAATACACCAACTTAATCACTCATTCTTCCCACTTGTGATCTTTGAGCAACAGTGACAATTCCAAAGCAAAAATTCACAACTATTCTTCTTCAAATATTTATCCAAAAGCAAGGGCTCATAATCCATTTTTTAGCAAAATGTCTGCGACCAATTCAGTGCAAAACTCTTCAGGTCCTTTTAAAGAAAGAATTCCTGGTGCCGCCACAATGATTGTCAGCGAGGATTTAGTCAACATTATTGAGCCGCTGAACGTAATTACTCCCCTAGACGACAATGAGGCGACATCTGAAGCGGGTGGTCTGGACGCAAGGCGGCGCAAAACTAACGTTGGTCGCGATAAATCTGATGAAGTAGATGGCAAAGGAGATGATGTCGATACTTGTGATGAACTGAATGGCAGAGGACTCGATGATGGTGTGGCTAGTGGAATCGAGGTGGATTCCTCGAAGCCAAAGAATATCTCTTTTGAGAAGGAGCTCGAGCCTAATCAGATTATACCCTCGAGTTTTGATATAGAAAAGGATTTCAAATTACAAGACCGATCGGCTGCCCAACAAGAAAAGAATAGAAATGTTCTGGTGCAAACTACACCGACTTTGATTACTCAAGCCCACATGGCTCGGGTTTGGGAAGATTGTGGATGGGGATACAAAGTCCAAATTGTTGTCCCCGACCCAAACAATAGCAGCTCAGACCACGTAGTGGGGTTCTCCTTTGCTTATACGTGCCAATTCACAATCGGATTTTCTCTCCCCGTTCACGGGGTAATTGACATATTTTGCCAAACGTATAACCTCTGTTTGGCTCAACTTGGCACCCGGATTTGGATGGTCGTTCAGTGTTTGGACTGGTCAAGTCGAAAGGCTGGGGTGCCTTTTACTTTTCAACATTTTCTCTCTCTCTTTTACCCTTCCTTCTACAAAGTTGGGGTAGTGGTCTTGAACCCTCGGGGCAAGTACTCCATGATTACAAAGAGTGAGGATAAGGGAGACCGAGGCTAATGCGACCGCTACGTTCCTTCCAACAAACCAACTATCTGCTGAGCCTGGGTTCCACGAGGTGTGGAACGACAAGCTTAAGTGATCTTCTGTATATATTCATCTAAATTTTAACTTTATCCTCGAGCTTATATTTCATCACATGCCTTGGTTTTCATAACAAACAAGGTTCCAGTCGATCTAGTTGATTATGTTTGAGCGATCATCAAGGCTCGAACTGGGCCCGAGCGGACTTGGATGAGCATCACCTGAGGCAGACAACAATTGGGTGTGCAAGAGTTACGGTGAGTTATTTATCACAGTTCAGTCTCTTTAGGGATCGCCTGAGGTTTCCTTACCGCTGACTTTACCCTCTTTATTGCAGGTTTCCCTAGTATGGCGGCAAACACCAAGCCCAAAAAAAAGAAAAGTAAAAAGGAGAAGAAGAAAATGGAGAAGAAGAAGGAAAAGGAAGTCCCTTGTCACGACCCAATTTCCAAGGGCTCGTGATGGCACCTAAACAACATTTGCCTAGGCGAACCAATGAAACAAGATGCGGAAAAGAACAATAATGTGAAAAGATCATAAATGGATATATAAATATAAAAGGGTGAAGTCCAAAAGAATATATCCACAAAAGAATTGGAGCATTCTAAGAGTGACTCAATAAAGTATGAATATACGTCAAAGAAATCTGAGTCCTATCTCTAAGTGACTCCGGCGGTATGCCACCACGGTCTGTGTGGTCGGCTCACCTCAATCAAAAGTCTCAGAAGCCTCGGGAACCGCTAACGTCCGGGCTACTGACTGGAGAAGGACCTGCGCACGTAGCAGAGTAAGTTGTGAGCCGAAGCCCAGTAAGATCACCGACAGGCCCGCTAAGGTACCCTTGCGGGACAAGTCGCTACATGCATCATAAGCAACAACATACTATAGTAATCATACAATAAAGTAGTGAATCACAAATAGATGTAACACATTCCATACACACAAGTAGTAGCCAGAAGTCTCAAGGATTATGCCCATCCAACGTAAGGCATAGGTCAACTCAGCGGCGGTTTGGAGGTCCAATCTCTACTCCCGTGCCGACTAACCTAGACCTACGATGGACTAGCAACACCACTACTAAGTATCAACCATATACCGTGACCCGAAGTCACTATCACAATCATGAATAAGTAGACCAACGACCCGTAGTCGTTGGCTCATCTCAAATCTGTCTACGATCGCGCCACACCCCCTGTCAAGTGCGTCGTATCTCAATAAATCAAGTGACCACACCACACCCCCTGTCAACTGTGTCACATCTCAAAGATCAAGTGTCCACACCACACCCCCTGTCAAGTGTGACACATCTCATAGTATAGGCGACACCACACCCCCTGTCAAGTGTCCCTCTAACAGTATTAATATCCATGACATTAATAACAATAACAGAAATATTAATAACGATAATATTTCACAGTCACCGTAACCCAGGTTGGTTATGCTAGCTGAACGTAAGGCGAAGGTTAACCCGACCACAGTTTGGGGGTACAATCCCTACTCCCATGTCGTCCAACCCAAGGTTACGTATAGACAGCACTACCCAACCCGGCACGTGAACAAATCAAGTACCAATATCATACAAAAGCCGGCAAAATCCTCGGCAAGACATTTATCATGACATGCCGGCAACATCCTCGGCCATGTCCCAAGTTCTTGCTATCTAAGCATGGCGTAGCAAGCGTTACTACGATATAAATTTAAGCTACCTCGACGTAGCGTTTAGACCGGCACATACCTCGGTCGAGTCACAATCTCGCTATTTATAACAAACAATAATAGCAAGTAATTCACATCATTAATCCTAACCATTGTTAGGTATATATATGCGTACATGAAGCATACTAGCATGAAGGAAGAGTCCACAAGCACAATAGAGGTCAAGTCTCACTTACCTCGAAATTCGGGCTCAAATGCCGGGAAGAATCTCCTTTCCCGCTCGCCTTGTCCGCGAAGGACTCTCCACTAGGTCTATTAAGACAAGATATAGCACATATGAGTGCTCAATTATAGCTATTTCAGCCTATAGGCATCCTAGGGTAAAAATTACCAAAATGCCCCCGGGTAGGGCCGAGCCCTAAATTTACAAAATGTACTTTTCCGGACTCCCCACGCTCCCGTGAGTCCAAAAGTACACTTAGATTCCACATGCGAGCCTTGCTCGATGTCTTTCCCCAATTCATAAGAATTTAGGGTTCTAACCCATTTCCAAGAATCAACCCTTTGATTCTTGTGTTAATCAACATAAAGATGGATTGAAAGGGCTTACCTTAAGTGTAAGTATGATTGGGTCTTCAATAAATACCCAAAAATCGCCTCAAGAGCTCACCAAATGATTTTTATAAGTTATGAACCGAAATGGCCCGAAATGGCCTTTTTATATCAGTTTTTTTTGCCTCTGTGACAGCTTCTTTTGAAAACATTATAACTTTTGATAGGAATGTCCAAATGACCTGAAACCGGTGCCATTAGAACCAAAACTCACAGGGCTACAACTTTCATGTTTTGTATTTTTCCTAATTCCTTACGGATAGGCCGAAAAATTAGCTTTTATCCGGCTGTTTGCGCCAAAACAGAACAGAAAAGTCGCACCAGATTTTCTACTGTTTTAGGGGCAAAACGGGACCCTACGAAGCTCGGAATGATCCCAAATTTTGCACACAAGCCATAAAATACTTGGGTGATATGCTCGTCAAGACGGAACTCAATTCGGACCTCCAGAACTCAAAAATTGGGTCCCACGGCAAAGGTTCAATTTTTGACTTTCGCCAAAATAGCGAAATTTAACCAAACGACCTCGGAATCCAATTCCGAAAGTTGCTACAAGTCACAAATGACTATACGAACCTAACGGAACTTTTGGATCTCTCATCGGAGCTCATTTGCTCAAATCGAGCTCGGAAACCTCTTTTAACTCTTTTAAACTTCCGAAACGGGGACTTTATCAAAAGTCCTATCAAACGAGGTCCGTTTTCAATTTTGAAGGTTGCTACATATCATAAATGACGAGACGGACCTAACGGTGCGCTCGGATTTTCCATCGGGGTTCGTTTACTCAAAACGACCTATCAAAACCCCAAATTCCTTTCCGGAATTTCATAAACGGATCCTTTTCTCGAAAACCTATCAAACGGACTCCGTTTCGACTCAGATTTCACAGACAGGTCATAAATGACCTAACGGAGCTTTTGGGACTATCGACACGCAAATCGAGGTCCCAGATCCCGTAACGACTATTTGAGGGTCGTTACATTCTCCCCCACTTAGACTCTCGGCCGTCCTCGGACGAGCCTAAGTCTAAGGTAGGATCCACACACTAGCCACGGAGCTGGCACGGATTTCGAGGACCCCTCGGTACCACCAGAAATCAATAAAACTTAAAAATGCAAATTCAGGCTTAGAAAATACAAGGATTTCATACCTGAATCATCGAACAAGCGCGGATGCCTCTCACGCATCTCGGACTCAAGCTCCCAAGTGGCCTCGGCAATGGAGTGATGCCCCCACTGAACTCTCACAAGCGGGATCACCTTCGATCTTATCTTACGGACCTCTCTAGCCACAATAGCAATAGACTCTTCCGAATAAGCTAAGTCGCCATCTACCTCCACGGAAGCCATATCGATCACATGAGACAGATCGTGAACATACTTCCGGAGCATGGACACATGGAACACCGGATGAACAGACAGAGAGGGAGGCAAAGCCAGTCTATAAGCAACGGCGCCAACGCGCTCCAATATCTCAAAAGGCCCAATGAACCTAGGACTGAGCTTGCCTTTCTTCCCAAATCTCATAACACCCTTCATGGGCGACACTCTGAGGAATACCCGGTCCCCAACCATGAACTCAAGATCTCTTCGCCTCCGATCTGCATATGATATCTGCTGGCTCTGAGCCGTGCGGAGTCGATCCTGAATAACCCGGACCTTATCTAAGGTCTGCTGCACCAAATCGGGCCCCAACACCTGGACCTCACCAGACTCGAACCAACCGATAGGCGAGCGACATCTCCGACCATACAATGCCTCAAACGGAGCCATCTGGATAGATGCCTGATAGCTATTATTATACGCAAACTCTGCTAGCGGCAAATGGCTATCCCAATGGCCTCCAAAATCAATAGCACACGCCCTCAACATATCCTCGAGGATCTGAATGGTCCGCTCAGACTGGCCATCAGTCTGCGGGTGAAATGCAGTGCTGAGATCGACCCGAGTACCCAGCTCTCTCTGAAAAGATCTCCAAAACTGAGCTGTGAACTGAGCACCTCGGTCTGAAATGATAGAAACAGGAGCACCATGCAATCTCACAATCTGCTCAATGAAGATACGAGCCAGACGCTCCGAGGTATAAGTAGTCCTCACTGGAATGAAGTGAGCCGACTTCGTCAGTCGATCAACTACTACCCACACCGAATCATGCTTACCCACGGTCAGCGGCAAACCAACTGCGAAATCCATAGTGATCTGCTCCCACTTCCACTCGGGAATGGGCATAGACTGGGTCACCCCGGCTGGCCTCCGGTGCTCATACTTCACCTGCTGGCAATTCAAACACCGAGATACATAATCAGCAACATCCCTCTTCATCCCTTTCCACCAATACAGCTCTCGAAGATCATGATACATCTTCGCAGTACCCGGATGAATGGAATATCTCGAACTGTGAGCCTCTGCCAAAATCATCTGCCTCAGCTCCACAATGGCTGGAACACATACCCGGCCGTTAAGCCGCAAAGCACCATCATCACCAATCACGAACGAGGACACTCCCCCACTCAGGACCCTGTCCTGGAGATCTCTCAGATAAGGATCCTCGAATTGCCTTTCCCGAATCTGGGAAGCTAAAGACGACTGAGACCCCACATATGCAAGCACCCGGCCTGGAACAGAATCATCAAACCGAACCCCACTAATGGACAAAGCCTGCAACTCACGGGCCAACGGCCTCATATCAGCATCAAGATAGGCGAGGCTACCCATGGACTTCCTACTCAAGGCATCGGCTACAACATTAGCCTTTCCGGGATGATACCGGATAGAAAGATCATAATCCTTCAGCAGCTCTAACCAGCGGCGCTGTCTCCCGTTCAAGTCCTTCTGAGTGAACAAGTACTGGAGACTCTTATGATCGGTGAATATCTCACATGGCTCGCCATAAAGATAGTGCCTCCACAACTTCAGTGCAAACACGACAGCTAACAGCTCCAAATCATGGACAGGATAATTCTTCTCATGGACCTTCAGCTGTCTCGAGGCATAAGCTATCACCTTACCCTCCTGCATCAGAACGCTACCCAGGCCAACACCCGAAGCATCACAATATACGGTGAATCCCCCGGATCCACTAGGCAAGGCCAACACTGGCGCTGAAGTCAACAGAGTCTTAAGCTTCTGAAAGCTAGACTCACAGGCATCAGACCACAGGAAAGGAACATTCTTCTGGGTCAACTTCGTCAGAGGTGCTGAAATAGAAGAAAACCCCTCAACGAACCGCCGATAATAACCTGCCAAGCCTAAGAAACTCCGAATCTCTGTAGGAGAAGTAGGCCTAGGCCAACTCTGAACGGCCTCTATCTTCTTCGGATTAACACACACCCCATCCTTGGTCACCACGTGACCTAGGAAAGATACAGAACTGAGCCAAAATTCACACTTGGAGAATTTGGCATACAACTGCTGATCCCTCAGAGTCCGAAGAACAACTCTCAAATGCTGCTCATACTCCTCCCTGCTCCTCGAATAAACCAAGATATCATCGATAAACACAATGACGAAGGAGTCAAGGTAGGCCTTGAACACTCGGTTCATCAGATCCATGAAAGCAGCTGGGGCATTCGTAAGCCCGAAAGACATCACCAGAAACTCATAGTGGCCATATCGGGTACGAAAAGCAGTCTTGGAAACGTCCTCGGACCGAATCCTCAACTGATGATACCCCGACCTCAAATCAATCTTCGAGAAGAAGGTAGCACCCTGAAGCTGATCAAACAAATCATCAATACGCGGCAAACGATACCTATTCTTGATAGTAACCTTACTCAGCTGCCGGTAATCAATACACATCCGCATAGAGCCATCCTTCTTCTTCACAAATAATACCGGGGCACCCCATGGAGACACACTGGGCCTAATGAAGCCCTTATCGAGCAAATCCTGAATCTGCTCCTTCAGCTCCCTCAACTCAACAGGAGCCATACGATACGGGGGAATAGATTTAGGCTGAGTGCCTGGCAATAGATCAATGCAAAACTCTATCTCCCGCATAGGCGGCAAACCCGGCAAATCATCAGGAAACACATCCGGATACTCACAAACAACCGGAACTCTATCAAGGGATAACTCCTCTGCCCGGACATCCCGAACTGAAGCAATATATCCCTCGCACCCACTAGATATCGTCCTCTGCGCCTCCAAGAAAGAAATGATCATACTCTTCGGAGAAGGCCTGGAACCTCTCCATACAACCCGAGACTCACCCTCTGCCCCGATCGTCACGGACTTGGCATGGCAATCCAAAGTCGCATGACAGGAAGCCAGCCAATCCATGCCCATAATGACATCGAAATCAGACATATCGAGCAGCATCAGGTCCACTAAGGACTCTACACCACAGATGGAGATCATACACTGCCGATAACCCCTATCTACACATATAGAAGACCCGACAGGGGTGGCAACCATAAAGGGATCATCTAAGAAGACCAGATCCCTGCCCAAGCAAGGGGCAAATCCCGGCGACACATACGAATAGGTAGACCCCGGATCAATAAGAGCATAAGCATCGCGGCCACAGACAGAAATAATACCTGTGATGACATCATTGGATGCCTCAGCATCCTGACGAGTCATAGCATAGACCTGCGCCGAGCCTCCTGAACCCGGAGCTCTCTGAGACTGCTGTCTAGGAGGAATCTGAGAAACGGGCCTGGCGGCCTGAGGACCAGATGGTACCATAGCTGCGGATCCCTGGCGACCTGATGAAACATAAGGGCAACTCCTGACATAGTGCTCTGGAGACCCACACTCAAAACATCCATCACCTCTACCTCCTCTACCGCCTCTACCACCTCTACCATGACCACCTCCAGACGAACACCTCCCATGATGCCTCTGATGGCACCTCCCGCACTGCGGCGGACCAGACTGCGAAGAGCCACCCCGCCTCTGGGATGACTGAGGCCTCGGGGTCTCTGAAGAAAAATCCTTGGCAGGCAAAGCAGCAGCCTGGGGCCTAGACTGAGAACGGCCCTGATGACCCTGACCCCTCTGAGCGGATCCACTATACCCACCAGACTGACGCGATCTCTTGGCCGCCCTCTCCGCATCAGCCCTGGCGAAGATATCCTCCATCCGCCGCGCCACATCAACTATCTCAAAATATGACTTGTTGCCCATATCAGGGGCAACAGCTACCTGCAAGCGGGGATGAAGACCCTCAACAAACCGGAGGACCTTGTCCCTCTCCTGAGCCACCATAGCCGGCGCAAACTGAGACAACCACAAGAACCTGGTGTCATACTCTGAAACAGACAGGTTTCCCTGCCTCAACCCCTCAAACTCGCGCCTCTGAGCATCGTGCTGACTCTGGGGCACGAACCTGCTCATGAACATAGACACGAACTCAGCCCAAGACAAAGGAGGGAGGTCACTAGACCTCTGCCGCATCATGGAGACCCACCATGTCTCCGCATCTCCCGATAATCTGAAAGAAGCACACTGCACCCCTAAGGTGTCTCTAGTACCAAGAACTGTCAAAATCTTCTCACACTTCTGAATGTACCTCTGGGCAGTACATGTAGCTGAGGTACCGTCGAACTCTGGAGGCTGAAGCTTCATGAATGACTCTATCCTCTTGGCAACCTCCTCAGTGCCCATAGGAGGAGTAGAAAAAACAGGACCTGCCTGAGGAGCAGAAGCAGAAGGCTGGGCAATATGATCAGGAGCAGCCTCAGAAGTAGGCGTGCTCATAACAGGTGTGGTCGGCTGAGGAGCCGAAACAGGAGCTGCAACATCATCTCTGACAGGGACCTGATGGCTAGACAAGGCCATCAGTCTCATATACTCCTCTGAAGAGATCAAAATGGTGCCTGGCACAACAGCAGGCACAGGGGGAATAGATGCTGACAGAGTCGCTGCGGACACCGCAGGGATAGCTGTGTCCTGCCTAGTGGCTGACGGGCGACCTGCCCGAGTCTTCTTAGCAGCTGGCGGCTGCGTAGGTGCTGATGGCTCTCCCGCAGACGCGGGTGTAGAAGATGCAGCCCTCCTGGCTGAGGATGCTCGCGTCCTCACCATCTGATACAATACACGAAAAAGGGTCAGCACCTATATAAGCTACTCAGCACGAATAGAGATGAAACGAAGGGAAAACATTTCCTAACATGCCCTTGTAGCCTCTCGCTCATAAGTATGGTCGACAACATACCCATAAGCAAGACTCTACTCAGACACTGCTCCAAGACTCCTAGGACTCGAATTAGAACCTAGGGCTCTGATACCAAACTGTCACGACCCAATTTCCAAGGGCTCGTGATGGCAGCTAAACAACATTTGCCTAGGCGAACCAATGAAACAAGATGCGTAAAAGAACAATAATGTGAAAAGATCATAAATAGATATATAAATATAAAAGGGTGAAGTCCAAAAGAATATATCCAGAAAAGAATTGGAGAATTCTAAGAGTGACTCAATAAAGTATGAATATACATCAAAGAAATCTGAGTCCTATCTCTAAGTGACTCCGGCGGTATGCCACCACGGTCTGTGTGGTCGGCTCACCTCAATCAAAAGTCTCAGAAGCCTCGGGAACCGCTAACGTCCGGGCTGCTAACTGGATGAAGGACCTGCGCACGTAGCAGAGTAAGTTATGAGCCGAAGCCCAGTAAGATCACCGACAGGCCCGCTAAGGTACCCTTGCGGGACAAGTCGCTGCATGCATCATAAGCAACAACATACTATAGTAATCATACAATAAAGTAGTGAAATCACAAATAGATGTAACACATTCCATACACACAAGTAGTAGCCAGAAGTCTCAAGGATTATGCCCATCCAACGTAAGGCATAGGTCAACTCAGCGGTGGTTTGGAGGTCCAATCTCTACTCCCGTGCTGACTAACCTAGACCTACGATGGACTAGCAACACCACTACTAAGTATCAACCATATACCGTGACCCGAAGTCACTATCACAATCATGAATAAGTAGACCAACGACCCGTAGTCGTTGGCTCATCTCAAATCTGTCTACGATCGCGCCACACCCCCTGTCAAGTGCGTCGTATCTCAATAAATCAAGTGACCACACCACACCCCCTGTCAAGTGTGTCACATCTCAAAGATCAAGTGTCCACACCACACCCCCTGTCAAGTGTGACACATCTCATAGTATAGGCGACACCACACCCCCTGTCAAGTGTCCCTCTAACAGTATTAATATCCACGACATTAATAACAATAACAGAAATAATAACAGAAATATTAATAACGATAATATTTCACAGTCACCGTAACCCAGGTTGGTTATGCTAGCTGAACGTAAGGCGAAGGTTAACCCGACCACAGTTTGGGGGTACAATCCCTACTCCCATGTCGTCCAACCCAAGGTTACGTATAGACAGCACTACCCAACTCGGCACGTGAACAAATCAAGTACCAATATCATACAAAAGCCGGCAAAATCCTCGGCAAGACATTTATCATGACATGCCGGCAACATCCTCGGCCATGTCCCAAGTTCTTGCTTTCTAAGCATGGCATAGCAAGCGTTACTACGATATAAATTTAAGCTACCTCGACGTAGCGTTTAGACCGGCACATACCTCGGTCGAGTCACAATCTCGCTATTTATAACAAACAATAATAGCAAGTAATTCACATCATTAATCCTAACCATTGTTAGGTATATATATGCGTACATGAAGCATACTAGCATGAAGGAAGAGTCCACAAGCACAATAGAGGTCAAGTCTCACTTACCTCGAAATTCGGGCTCAAATGCCGGGAAGAATCTCCTTTCCCGCTCGCCTTGTCCGCGAAGGATTCTCCACTAGGTCTATTAAGACAAGATATAGCACATATGAGTGCTCAATTAAAGCTATTTAAACCTATAGGCATCCTAGGGTAAAAATTACCAAAATGCCCCCGGGTAGGGCCGAGCCCTAAATTTATAAAATGTACTTTTCCGGACTCCCCACGCTCCCGTGAGTCCAAAAGTACACTTAGATTCCACATGCGAGCCTTGGTCGATGTCTTTCCCCAATTCTTAAGAATCTAGGGTTCTAACCCATTTCCAAGAATCAACCCTTTGATTTTTGTGTTAATCAACATAAAGATGGATTGAAAGGGCTTACCTTAAGTGTAAGTATGATTGGGTCTTCAAGAAATACCCAAAAATCGCCTCAAGAGCTCACCAAATGATTTTTATAAGTTATGAACTGAAATGGCCCGAAATGGCCTTTTTATAGCAGTTTTTTTTGCCTCTGTGATAGCTTCTTTTAAAAAAATCATAACTTTTGATAGAAATTTCCAAATGACCTGAAACCGGTGCCATTAGAACCAAAACTCAATGGGCTACAACTTTCATGTTTTGAGTTTTTCCTAATTCCTTATGGATTGGCCGGAAAATTAGCTTTTATCCGGATGTTTGCGCCAAAACTGAACAGAAAAGTCGCACCAGATTTTCTACTATTCTAGGGGCAAAACGGGACCCTACGAAGCTCGGAATGATCCCAAATTTTGCAAACAAGCCATAAAATACTTGGGTGATATGCTCGTCAAGATGGAACTCAATTCGTACCTCCAGAACTCAAAAAGTGGGTCCCACGGCAAAGGTTCAATTTTCGACTTTCGCCAAAATAGCGAAATTTAACCAAACGACCTCGGAATCCAATTCCAAAAGTTGCTACAAGTCACAAATGACTATACGAACCTAACGGAACTTTCGGATCTCTCATCGGAGCTCATTTTCTCAAATCGAGCTCGGAAACCTCTTTTAACTCTTTTAAACTTCCGAAACGGGGACTTTATCAAAAGTCCTATCAAACGAGGTCCGTTTTCAATTTTGAAGGTTGCTACATATCATAAATGACGAGACGGACCTAACGGTGCGCTCGGATTTTCCATCGAGGTTCGTTTACTCAAAACGACCTATCAAAACCCCAAATTCCTTTCCGGAATTTCATAAACGGATCCTTTTCTCGAAAACCTATCAAACGGACTCCGTTTCGACTCAGATTTCACAGACGGGTCATAAATGACCTAACGGAGCTTTTGGGACTAGCGACACGCAAATCGAGGTCCCAGATCCCGTAACGACTATTTGAGGGTCGTTACATCCCTGATACTGGGGAGATCTTGGACGTGATGTCGAGCCTAGAAAAGTCTATCAAAAGGTCTAAAGCCTCGAAGAGTTCTTCTGACTAGGGGACTTCTTCTAAAGGTGATGACGACATCTTCATCGGTCAGTTCACCTTCATCACAACGTCCTCCACTTTTGCTTCTAAGACTCTAATGTTTACTTCTGCAGATTCAAAGAGAAAAAGGGTTGCCTCGGGAAAGCTGGCTCGTGCTGTATGCCCTCGAGTTGACCCGCAATCTAGTTGTGGTGCCGAACCCGTTATTGAGCCATGGAGGGGCTTAATGGACAACCCAAGCGATGAGTACGGCGAGGTCCCCAATGAAGTTGAGGTAGTAGACCTCGAGGGGTCTGACAATGCTGTTGCCATAGCTAAGAGTAAGACTAAGGTATGCGATGCCGAACTTTCTCCTCCCGCTGAAGAGAGAGTAGCGCCGAGTGCAGCTCGAGCTAACTTCGAACCTTCCCTCTCTTCACCTTCTAAAAAGGACATGAGAACTATTGAAATCCCTGTTGATTTGAATCTCTTTGACGGCTCGATAAACGTTGCCCTGAATCTTGCTCAACTCCTCCGGGCAAAAGAAGAAGACCAAATCAAAGATATGCCCCCGATCCGTTGATGGCTCGCTCTACTGCCAGAACAATTTAGGTAAGTTCTGATACTTGCAATTTTCTTTTGGCAGAATACATAGATAGCCCCTTCAAGTTATACCCAATTCTCACTTAGACACCTCAATTATTCAAATGACCAAATAGACACCTCTTATAGTCCTCTGTGTGTCTCGTAAACCCCTCATGGTGACATGGCAAATCAGGTGTAGTTCACCCAAATTTGAGCGCGTGAGTTATTCTTTATGTTTGACTTTTCTTTTCTTTTTCCATAGATTAAATTATTTTATGTGGATACTACATGAAAATTTTATTTTTGTTCCAAAATATATGTACCTCTTCCCCAAAAATATTTTTATTCCAAAATATATGTACCTTCTTCCCCAATACCTTCCACCGCCACTTTCAGCCGGAGACCCACCAAGTCTCAACCAATTGACAAGACAAAATTACCGTTTGCACTATCTAAACACACTATAATAACAAATCTTTCCATACCTTCTTTCTCCGCGAGAACTCCCCACTAACTAACGTCATAGCTCCACAACCAAATTCCTCCATTGAAATTCAATTCACCTCTATTCGTTTTCTTCCATACAAATTTCACAGCTTCAAAATATATACTCAACTTTCATATCCTTTTTATTTTTTTTTTCCATCATTGTTCCAGATCTGCTGATTACCAAAAAAAAAAAAAAAAAAAAAAAAAAAAAAAGTGAAACAATAGGATACCATTAACTAGAAAAACAAGATTTGCAGAAACAAAAAAAGAAGAGTTAAATGGAGCCGAGGGGAAGTAGCAGCCGTGGGAGATGGGGCTATATTACTACTCTGACCTAAATCATTTGAGCTTTGTTTTGAACTCATCCATGAAGGAAGATTATGTTGCAATGTTGAAACTAATTTCATATTACAAAGAGCAATTGAACATGTACAGTTAAATTATAAAATTAATTGATGGAGAGGAAAGGATTATTTTAAAGAAAAAGAAAAGAGGGAAAGGCAGGGAAGAATAATGAAGGTAGGGGAAGAGGAGAGGTTGAACAAGATGACGGGGAATGATTGGAAGGGGATGGGTTGTTACACTATTTTACCTTAAAATAATATATCTTCTTAAATATAAAGTTTAAATTTTACTTTAAAAAAATACGCGTGTCATCATTTGATTTGCTAATGTACTATGTCAGCAGCGATTGGTACTCACGCATAACGTCTACTTGACACGAGTGTACACGAGACACACTGAGGACTATAAGAGGTGTCTATCTGGTCATTTGGATAATTGAGGTGTCTAAGTGGGAATTGGGTACAACTTGATGGGGCCATCTATGTATTCTGCCTTTTCTTTTCCATTAAACATTCTCGTTCTAACTTTTGTCAAACCATTTGTAGAGCCTTTTGCTTTCGCTCAAGACGATGGAAATCAAGCGTAACAAACCTGCATAGCTTCGGTGCATAGGAAATGTTTGGGAACACCAAAAGGCGGTGTACAAAGCTGAAATCTCTTCTCTTCAAGCTCAACTGGCTAAGGCTACCTCCAAACTCAAACAAGCGCATAAAGCAGTTGTTGCTTCTAAAGCTCAAGTGTAGGCTCTAAATAAAAGCCAAAGGGATGATAGCTCGAAGTTGACTGCCGAGGTCGAGGGGCTCCATGGCAATTTAGACAAGGAAAATGCCAAACTTGTTGAGAATGCTCGGGAATATCACGACAAGTTAACCGAGCATGTGCTCGTAATAAAGAAATTGGAGGGCCAAGTGGTAAAGATTCCAGCATTGAGGCTGAAGTTGCTCATCTTCGAAGCGAGATTTTTGCTACAGAGGAGAAAGCTAAGTCCAAGGGCGCGAGGGCTGAGTTGGACAAGAACTGGGGTATCACCAAAACTCGGCTAAAAGCTCTCCAGCTGTGGAATGCCAGGAAAATTGACATAGCCAAGGAGATTGCCAAAGGCTTAGAGTGATGCTTCTCGAGCTTAGGCCATAATAGATGAGCTTCCTTCAAGTGAAGGTTCGGGCGATGCCGAGGCTGAGGATGATGAAAAAGATGAGGACAACGAAGATGGGACCTCCGAGAGAGAGGATGGTTCCCCTCGGGAGGATGACCTCGATGCTTAGTTATTTCCTTTTTTTTCTTGCATTTATTTTTGCCATGGCCTTCGAGCTATCATGCATAAATAAGTTTTGAGGCCTTCGGGCCTTCTTTAATGAAGTTTAGTTTTTGATTTCATCTGTTGGCCTTTATTTTATTGCAACCTCACACTTAGAATATTTTTCTTGCAAGACATTAATAAACATTATGACAAACTGATGCTAGCTTAGAACAACGTCTCGTTTCCATGCCGAGGCAAAAAGAAATAATCTCAGTTGAATAGTATAACTTCAAAAGTTAAATATTGAAACAAAGAGAGGTTGAACCAAGTTTCTCTCAGTGATGATCAATAATTGGAAATTACATAAAACCTAGTCGTGGTTAGACTTAGGCAAAAGTTTTGAAATAGAGCCACTATCGGGCCATAAATACAATGAAACAAAGCTAATCTTCGAGAGACAGTCCCTGGTGTAAGATTACTAACTAGTCTTTGGGTCTGCTTGCAGTCCCTAATGTAAGAGGCTTCTAGTCGATCTTGACTACATACTGCCCCTTTCATTCCCCAGTGTTCAGGTGTGAATAATGAGGACCCGAACACTATACTTCATTCCCTCTGCTTGGTGAAAAGGTCAAGCAAAGAAAATGGGGGATCAGTTGAATTATTTGACCTAAGAATTAGAGTGATTGCGGCTTGGAGCAGTTGGTGAAAATTCATCGACATGGGGTAACGTACCTCGGTGTTAGAAATAATAATGCTTCAATTAGAGATATTCCAATTCGAGGGTTCTATCTTTCCTTTCATATCTTCCAACTGATAGGACTCTTAGCCAACAATTTCTTTAACACTATATGTTCCTTCCCAATTTGCAGCGAGCTTGCCAATATTTTTCTCTTTAGTGGTTTTGTTTGACGCTTTCAGTATATAATCTCCAACTTTGAAAGCTCTGAGTTTAGCCTTCCTAATAAGGTAAGCCTCGATTTGCCTCTTTTGAGCCGTCAATCGAACCAAAGCCATATCCCTTTGGCCTTCAAGCAAAGCTAACTCCACATGCATCGCTTGCTTCTTCGACTCTTCGGTTGCATGGCCATATCGAAGACTAGGTTTACCAACCTTGACAGGAATCAAAGATTCAATCCCATAAGCCAGAGAAAATGGGGTTTCATCTGTGCTAATCTTTTAGTAGTACGCTTTGCCCATAGAACCTCAGGTAATTTATCAGGCCACATTCCTTTTGCTTTATCAAGCCTTTTCTTGATGTTTTCGATTATTATCCTATTCGAGGACTCAACCTGGCCATTGGCACTTGGATGATAGGGAGTCGAGGCCACTTCCTTTATCCCCCACTTTGCAAGAAAAATCGTGACATCTAAACCCATAAATTGTGGGTTATTGTCATATGATATTTCCCTTGGGACTCCGAACCTGCAAATAATGTTTTTCCAAATGAAACTGATGACCTCCTTCTGCCTAATTTAGCAAAAAATCCTGCTTCTACCCATTTGACGAAGTAATAAGTGAGCACGAGGATAAACCGAACAGCGCCTTTGGCTTTGAAGAGTGGACCAACAATATCTATCCCCCATTTCATAAAGGGACGTGGTGACACGACCGAATACAGAGGTTTGGCTTGTTGATGAATCATTTGGGCGTGTGGTTGGCGCTTATCACATCTCTTAACAAAGGCCTTAGCGTCCGCACTGATATCTGGCCAATAGTAACCTACCCGAATTAATTTAGGCACTAGAGCTTTTCTACCTAATGGTTGCCACATTCACCTTCATACACTTCTCTCATTACGTACTCCACTTTCCCCAGACCTAAACACTTGGCCATCGGCCTGCGATATAACTTCTTGTATAACTACCCCTGAATCACCGATAGGAGGCCACATGTGTTTTGAGTTTTTTGGCCTCTTTCTTATCTGCTGGTAAATTTCCCGAGTCTAGATAAGAAATAAACTTGGTGCGCCAATCCCAAGTATTACTTACAGAATTCACCTCCACCTTGATTCGTTCCACAACAGACACGAGGAGCCGAACAACGGAATCAGTGCCCAAGTTCTCTTCTTCGACCGCAGAGACTAAGTTGGTTAAGGCGCTGACTTCGACGTTTTTCTCTCGAGGGATCTATTCTACTTTCCACTCTTGAAACTTAGTCAAAATTTGCTGGGCTCGAGCTAAGAATTGTTGCATCCTGTGCTCTCGAGCCGAGTAGTCCCTGAGCACTTCGACTCTCAACTCGACTCTTTCTACTCCCATCTCTTTGGTTATTTCCAACACTACTATGGCTGCTTCATATTCTGCCTCATTATTGGTTACCTTTTTTAACCTGATGGAATGCCTCATCTTTTCACCTGTGGGAGCTACCAAGACTATACCGAGCCCCGAGCTCTTTGAATTTGTAGCTCCTTCATTATAAAGTATCCAGACCCTGGAGGTTAGCCCCCCAGACATTAAATTTTCCATCTCTGCCTTGGGAAGTATCTTGGCACTGAAATCAGCACAAAGTTCGCCAACACTTGGGACTTTATGGCTGTTCGGAGGCTGCTAAATGAAGTCATATTCACTTAGCTCCACTTCCCATTTAGCTAACCTTCCCAGCAATTCAGGCTTATGCAATATATTTCTCAAAGGGAAGGTAGTAACTACAACTATAGGGTTACATTGAAAGTAAGACCGAAGTTTATGAGTAATAACGACTAAGGCTAAGCCAAATTTTTCTAGATCGGGATACCTAATTTCAGCATCGAGGAGTGTTTTGCTCACATAGTATATGTGCAGCTATTTTCCACCCCCCCTCACGAGCTAGGACTGCACACAGACACCTCCGATACAGCTACGTAAACAAATAATGTTTCTCCATCTTTTGGCTTGGCAAGCAACGATGCGTTAGGCAAATAGTGTTTCAATTCTTTCAACGCTTCTTTTCACTCGGGTGTCCATTCGAAGGCAGTATTCTTCTTTAAGACTGAGAAGAATTTGTTGCATCGATTGGAGGACCTCGAGATAAATCTACTCAAGGCAGCGATTCAGCCAGTCAAGCGTTAAACCTCTTTTGTCCTCGAGAGTACCTCGGGGATCTATTCTATAGCTGTTATTTTTTCACGATTCGCCTTGATGCCCCGCTCAGAGACGATGAATCACTTTGTAATAGTATGTGACTCGGTCAGTGATGAAAGAAGTCTTCTCTTCATCCTCTCGGTTCCATTAGGATCTGATTATACCCTGATTATGCATTTAAGAAGGTCAATAGCTTGTGTCCAGCCGTTGAGTCTATCAACATATCTCTTTGTGGTAACGGATATGAATCTTTGGGTCAAACTTTATTCAAATCCGTTTAATCTACGCACATCCTCCATTTTTCATTCTTTTTTGCACGAACACAATGTTGGCAAGCCATTCGGGGTATTTAACCTCTCTCATGAAGCCATTATCTTGCAGCTTCTTTGTCTCATCCTCAATTACTTTCTTTCGAATGCCTTCATGTGGCCTTTTCTTCTACTTCACCGGAGTGTGGTGAGGATCCACGTTAAGCTTGTGAGTCACAATCTGCGGGTCGATTCTAACCATATCAGAGTGGGACCATGCAAAGCAATCATCGTTGGACTTGAGTAACTCAACTACAACCTTTTTCGACTTTGAGTCCAACTCCAAGCTGACGAACACCTTTCTATCTGGAAATTTCTTCAATAGCGCAAAGGATTCCAACTCCTCGATGGTTGAGTCCTCGACTTTTTGCTTCCACACACCGCGATCTTTTCCACCACACCTGCTTGGGGGTCCATTTCAAGAGCTGAACCTCCTCATTCGTCAGATCCCAAATGTATTAATTGTTATTTTGATGGTCCACTCGGGATGACTCCACTCTTAATGGCAATCGAATAGCACTCCCTAGCTACTAATGCTTACCTTGGATCAAACGAATTTCTCAAGAAGTAGGGAATTTGATGACTTGGTGAAGAGTGGATGGCACAGCCTTCATTGCATGAATCCAAAGTCTCTCGAGGATTACATTGTAGGCCATGTCCTCGGGCATAACCTAAAACATGGCTTATTTAACAACTCCTTCTGCATATGTAGTGAGCGTGATCTCACCCACTGTTTTCTTCGTCGAGTTTTAGAAACCGGTAAAGATGGTTGCCTTCGGACGATAAGGTCCTTCAACTACATCTTTTTCACTGCCCAGTAGCTTATAATATTTACCAAGCTCCCGGGGTCAATCAAGACTCGTTTGATGTCTGAATCGTTAATTCTTAGCATAATGACCAAAGCACTGTGATGGGGAAATATCATCCCATCACAATTTTCATCATTAAAGACGATTTCCTTACCCGAACCTCCAATTCGAGTTCTCTTCTCCATTGTAATGGAGAGCTTCACAAACTTCTTTGCGGTGGCAAAGTTTATGTTGTTCACCTCTGAAGCCCCCGTTATCACATTAACAACCCTTTAAAGGATGAGGCCTTCGGCGATTGTGCATCTCCTCTATTCTTTGCGAAGTTCTGTTTTCCCTTGTCAATCATATACTTTTTTAACATGCCATTCTTTAATTAATGGGCTACCTCGAGGCACAAAGCCTTGCAGTCCTCGGTTAAGTGCCCATAGTCAGCATGGAAGTTGCAGTACAGGTTGTGGCCCCTCTTTCTATGGGTCGTTCTCATATCTTTCGGGAGTCTCACCCCTTTATCAATCATTCTTTTTAACGTGTTCACCAACTCCGTGTTCGACACATTGAAATTGTATTCAGAGATGCGAAGCAAATCATTCTCTTTAGACATTAAGGATGGCCTCGCGGTACTCTTTTGATTAGCACTTGTGTTAACTTTTCCTCCGAGCCGTTGGCTCACACATTGTCACTCGAGTCTTTGACTTATATGTTGCTTTTGGAAGTTGTAAGGATCGTATCGACCCTTCGAGTTCTCATAAGAGAAGACTCGAGGCAATTTTTATAACTAGAGCCCCGACCAGCCGTTCTCCATTCTACTTCCTCCAATATAACTTTAGCAGTAGCCCTATCGTGCAACTCATCCCATGTTCGAGCTTGCCACTGCTGGAGATCTCTTTTCAACTCGGCAACAGCCTCGAAGTTACTGACATTGATGTTCCTTTCAAATGCCATGATTGCCAAATTGTCATCCATCGTAGGAAATTCCATTCTATCCGCTTTAAAGTGCTTGAGGAAGTCTTTAATAGGCTCCCGATACCATTGCCTAACCTCGAAGAAGTCCTCCTTTCCTTTGAGGATCTTTTGTGCTCCAGTATGAGCTTTAATGAACAAGTCAGCTATTTCATTAAAATTCGAGATAGACTCGGAGGGTAGGTGCATATACCAGCGTAATGCTCTTTTTTCTAAGGTATCTTCGAATTTCACCAAGAACATAGACTCCATCTCCACCAGGCTCAGATCATTGCTTTTCACCATAGCCATGTACTCAGCCACGTGATAAGCAGGGTCGGTCATACCGTCATATTTTTTCAAGATCTATAGCTTGAAATACTTCGGGATAGGAGCCGGGGTGGCCTCAGGCTTGTAAACTTGCTGCCTGGATTTATCGATGTCTAAGACTCTTTGAGTCTTCCTCACCCCAGGGATATTTTTGAGCTGCTTTTTGAATTGGACCTCGAGATCTCTTTTTTTTACTTCTCAAAGTCTGCTGAAACGCTTGTTTCCGCCATCATAGGAGCCTTTCGAAAAGGCAGAATGCCATGTCGAGCAGTCCCCGAGCCCCCAGACGTAGCACTGTTTATAAGTCCCCCTATTGTCGTGCGCGTATGAACAAAGTTTAGGATGCCTTTAGCAAGAGCCACAGGTGGAGTGTTGGTGGAAGTGGTATTAGTTCGCATATTACTCGAGATGGTTTTTAATGAACTGCACACCTCAGGGTAATAATTGCTTGATCAGCAAGTTGCCCCTGAACTTGTTGCATAAAGTTCATAAAGTATGCATTCCAAGCATTATTTGACCCCGATTAGGAAGAGGGGTCAGCCAGAGGTGGAGGAGGTGGGGGAACAAACTCTTCATTATTAGGAGGAAGTAGAAGTACAAACGACCAATCAACAACGTCAGTCTGCCCTTTAGGGTGTGACTGATTCCCATCAACGCCATCATTGTTATTAACAATTGTTGAAAATCAAGGAAGTGAAACGTGAACAAACGTGTTGTGCAACTTTGGAGCAACGTGTAATTGTCTGATCCCCACAGACGATGACAATTTGTATTCATTTAAATCGAATTAGGTTAATTAACTAAATTTTTCATGGAGTTTACAAGCAATATATAGTATTAGAGTTGGTAAATTAAATAAAGACAGTGAATAATATGAACGCAGGTAAATGATTTCAGTAATAACTGCTTCAGGAATTCAATTGAGTAAAGTTTCTGTATATATTTCTGGATGCCTTCAACAGATAAGTGAGATGTTATTTATAGCTCATTGATATAAGGAAAATTAAAGCCACTAACTAGCTATTTTCCCATATTCAGATCATGGTTTGCCCACAATCTTACCCATTAAATATTGAGTTAATGGACGGAGATCGTGGGGTGACTCTTCTGCTGGAGTTTGGCTGTTTTTCAGTTTTTCGGATCACTTCACCTCGGAGGTTTTGAAGGTCACTAATATTCAAAGATACTCTCAACAAATTTACAAGTCAATCTCAGCTCTAAAGCTAATTCCAAAAAAGTTCAAGGAGCCTTACCTGGTCAAGCATGATGGTAACACTAATTCCTAGGATCATGTTACCTTTTAAGTTATCGGCATTAATGGAAATGACTTCACTAAGGACAAAATCGAGTATGTGTTAGTGAAAGAGTTTGGAGTAACTCTTATCAAAGAAGCTCTCACTTGGTACTCGCTTCTACCTCCTAAACTCAATTGATGCTTTTGTTTAGATGGCCAAAGCCTTCGTGAAGGAACATACTGGAGCCCAGAAGACTAAGGTAACTGGGCGGCAGTAGCTTTTGCTAATAATCTGAACGAAAGGGCATCAGAGGTGACCAGAAATTGAAAGAGAATCTTCGAGAATTCCCACCTTCAACATGGTATAATGTGCGCAGTAGGTATAGTTCAAAGATTTTCTTGGGAGAAAGAACAACACTTCAAGAGCGCAGATGTAATGGCAGAGTGGAGTACAAAAGGGGCACAGACCCGAAGCAAAGAATGAAAAGAAAGAGTTGGCCCATATGAGTCCTCTCAACGACAACGGAGGGACTGGATAGGGGGATATATTGAACAGGCTTAAACTTAAAATATGTCGCGAGGCAAACTATAGTGCCCAAAGATCTGTCGTTCCCAAGACTATCCAAACATAGTTTCATTGTTGATGTTGTATGTTTGGTTGCAGCTTTAAGAAGTTTGTGAGATAAAGTCGTAACATGGCAAAAGGATATGAGAGTAGACCCCAGCAAGTGAAGCCAAGAAATGTAGCGAGTTTCATGGTAACCACAGACACAATACCAAAGAATACAAAGCTCTGCACTTTGAAGTAGCACATCTGCTGAAAAAGGGACTTATAGGAAACTTAATGAGAGTTCAGTTAAGTTGTTTGTCACGAGTCCTTATCTGATCTTGATGTCATGCTTGTTTTTTATGCATTCTTCTTCTTTACTCGAGGACGAGCAAAAGTCCAAGTGTGGGGTGGTGATGTTTGGCCATTTTATATATATTTTGAGGGTGTTTTTACCATGTTATGATAGTTATGTTAAGAGTTTATATGCAAAAACTAATATGATTTGATACTAATTGAGTTGTTTGGATTTATAGGATGTGAACATGGTGAATTGAGGCAAAAGTACAAGTTTTGGCTTAAAAAGTGAAGGTATTGAAGATGTCAAGTGATCCGTGTGCCAGATGAGTGACACGGGAAGAAATGGAGTTTTAGAAGTGAAGAAAAAATTCAGCAAATTTAGGCCTAATACGCGAGCACCATGCGAGCTGAATTGGTTGAAAAAATTTTGTCCGTGTGGCGGCCGGAGCAGAAAAAGTTAAGGGAAAATTAAAGGCTATTTTGGACTGTTTTTCTATTTTCCTACAGGGTATAAAAACTTTCTTTGCCTCTTTTATCACCCATCTTAACCTGGGAAGGCTAGACCACCATTGTTGAAGCACTTTGGAGCTGGGAAACGCATCAAATCCATTCGAACTGAAGAATCAAAAGAGTTTTTCTCAACTTTTCTTATTCTCTTTTCCTATGGGTGTTGTTTTGACTATGAATTCATTGTTGTTTAAGATAATTATGAGTAACTAAATTTCTACTCTAGGATTTTGATGAACCCGTTATTGGGGTAGTTTTGAGTAACTCCAAATTTAATTGATGCAATTCTATTTATTTGGCTGTGTTTATATTGAATTCAATTTTTAGACCTGCTATTGTTTGCGCCCATTTTGCTTGAATGATCTTGGGAAAGATGTTTGGGTCAAGGTCAGTCAAATAACAGTACTTCAGGTTATGATAAGGGATTATATAAGCTGATTTAGAGTCATTATAGGGATATCGTGATTCGAGTGTGGCCTGAAATTGGACAGTTCTTAATGGTCTTCATTATTTTGGAAAAAAATAGTTCAAGAACGGTGTTGTTAGTAGTTGGAAAACTCTAGCGAACAAGTTTAAGTTCAAGGCCAATAAAATAGTATCTCATGCAAGTTTGGAGTGAACTCAGGACTAAACCAGTAACTGGGAAATTTATTATCCTAGGCTTTTTAGCATCTACAAGTTCAATTTTTATCATTCTTAGTTGATCTTAGTTAATTGTTAGTTAAATCAATAGTTCATCACTTAAAACATTATTGTTGAACTTTGAATTTTTGGCTATTCAAGTTACTAGAACTTGATGTTGCTCCCTGTGGGTTCGACTCCGGACTTAAGAACCGGATTATATTTGCAGCGACCGCTTATCCTTTTTACGACGAGTTTTGGGCGTGATCACGTACACTGACACCAACGTCCACAATCTTTAAAAATACAAAACCTTATCCTGAAGAGGAATGTGGCCAAATATGTATAAGGAACCTCTAGGGTTAGAACGTAGTATAAATATCCCCTGTAATCGCATTTGTAATATAAGTTTTATTCAATATTCTTTACTGAATATTGTTTTATGTTGCTCTTAAGAGAGATCAAGCTTTGTTTGGCTCTTTGGATCTATCCAAGATTTCCTTTCTCTTACTTAACCCATTTACTGTTTCCTTCCATTATCGATTTACATTATTGTCGTTATTAATCAAATACGACGTTAGCTTAATATTGTAGATTTAACAACTTGAAACATAAGGTTAACTTGATACAATCTTTTGATCCACATAAATATAAAATTAATTATTATTGTCTAAATTCAATTTTAGCACGTACAATATGAAGAATAAACCCTTACAACAAGAGCACATACAGTCCAACTTTTCTATAATTATATCATTTTTTGGATCATTTTTAGCTATTATAACAAGATATTGTTATAGAGCATATACTACTCCCTTTGTTCTAGTTTATAGGGCAGCATCTCCTTGTTAATCGATTCCAAAAAAAATGACAGCATTCTAAATTTGAAAATAATTATTCAACTTCAAAAATTTTACTTTATCATTAATAAAATAATTTATAATCTTATAAATATCTATCTCTTATTTTAGATCACAATTTTCAAATATCTATCTTTCTTTCTTTCTTTCCTAAACATCGCGTCTGTACCAACTGTGACACATAAAATGGTACGGGTAAAGTATAACATAATATGGACTTCCAAAACAAACTTGACTGTAATAATAAAGTATTATTATAAAAAGTAACTGTTATTGAGAGTTTGGAATCCATAATGTGAAGGGTGTTTCTACACAGAAGTCAAAGCGGGATGAGAATGGACATGCCGTTCCGAGATATTCTTTTTTAAATGAATGTTACATATTGTAGGCCAAAATAGGCCAAGTTACTATATTAGGCTACTGTGATGAATTCATTCACATATATTTTTAGGTTTGTCCAACTTTTGACAGATAAAGACGTGAGCATCTCCAATCTTGACACTTGTAACTGGTAATGTAGGATTCTTGTTTTGATCCATCAAAAATACTCAATCTTCCATAGATTTACAGCACGTTCTTGGACGGAGATAAATGAAATTTTGGATACATCTCCTTATCTTTATATATTCTCTTTCCTTTCATATGACTTATATGCCTATAATTAGCTAGCTAGAAAAAGAAATTGAGATTATTGATTAGATATTATCTATCGTTAATTGGACATAATAATTCATTCTTAGAGTGTCGACATTTCTTCATATCATTAATCCTTTTCTTCAAAAGAAGGTAATTGGATGTTGACCAAGATATAGTTAACGTGCGACCTTTATAAAGATTGCAATAAATCAATTTTGCACAACATCATTACCAATTTTCTACATAGTAATAAAATTGATGACTTTGATTTCACTATATATAAATGTAATCGGTGCAATAAGATGTGGGAATTTACATGACCTGTATGTATCAGATTACAGAATGATAAGTATGTATCAGATTACAGAATGATAAGTGTTCATTAACTTTCATAGAATCACATTTTTAGGAAATTGTTGAATATGTAGTCCGAACTCTAAATAGTTGCGTAATTATTTAAGTTATATGGGGCCAAGAAGGATATACGATATCGCATAATGACAACATAGGAACGTACTGTTACAAACCGACAACAAATTGAAATCTATACAAATGCTTAAACCGAAAAAAGAAGACTTATTGGCATGAAGACATATACAAGTAACTCAAGAGAGTGAATACAATGTCGTACACTTGGACGAGTACACTGAAGGAGAAGAAACGTTATAAAAAAGTGAATGAAAAGGATATTCATGAAAGAGAATAGTAAAAATTTAGTCACGCGTCTGTTTTGACTGCGTTAAATGAATACTAGCAAGCGATGCAAAACTGTTTGAAGACTAGTTACCTCCGGACAAATTACAGCATAAATACTGGGGCTTTGAACAAGTTTTGTTCAAAGTCCCAGTACTTATACTGGGAAGCTGAAGTAAACTAATCCCAATATAAAATATTTGGGCTTTGAACAAGTTTTGTTCAAGGCCCCAACATTTTGTTATGGGACTTTATATAAAGCTTCAGTCCCATAACAAAATGCTGGGGCTGTGAACAAACCCCAGCATTTTGTTATGGGGAGTGAAGCTTTATATATAAAGTCCTATAACAAAATACTTGGGCTTTGAATAAGTTTTATTCAAAGCCCAAGTATTTTGTTATGGGACTAGTCTGGGGTGTTTTTCCAACGCTAATGGAGCTTAAGTGTGCGCGCAAATTTTTGGCTATTCTTCGGTGAATTTCGAAATGGTGGATAGTCTCTAATGAACGCGTCCAAAAGTGGCTACTGATCAAAATTACCCAAGAGAATATGAGACACCAAAAATCTGTAAGATTCAGGTCCCATAGAGCACTTTTCCCTTTCTTTTTGGTGAGTTAGACTTGCTACCCTGTTCTGTTCAAATTATTCAAAAGTTTTCAAGGAAAGTGATACTACTACCCAACTCTCAATTTACGTGGCAATTTTTCATTTTGTAAAAGTATGATATAATTTTTATACTAATAATAATTTTATTTTATGAGATAATTCATACTTATATAAATTTTTATGAATTATTTTAAATTACAAGTTTCAAAAATTTTTTCTTTATTTTTTAAACACAATGTCCAATCAAACACTTTTACATAATTTTTTTGGTAAGCGAAGAGTCAGCTATAACCTAGTGACCAATTTTATAAGTAATAATAAAGAAATAAGTGCCTCAGAGAGGACAATATAAAATAAGAAGGGTCAAACCATACTTTACATCAACATATCAAGGGAAAACCTCGTGCCTAGCACGAATGCAAAAAATAAAAACTTGACAGCACCAAATATAATTTGATCATTACATAATTTACTATGCACTTTGTGATGATATTACATATGTCAATACTAATATAATATCAAAACATAAGAAATAAAAAAATGGAATTATGTAATTCATACTTACTGAAATTAAATATTTATAAATTAACACTGATGGAGCAGCAGTTTTACTTGAACCAATACCTAAGGCTTCAAAGAGATTTTTTCTTTCATCATGTGAAGCTAGCTAATTGCACATGCAACTTACACATTGATTGCCTTCATCATATAGAAGCAAAAGAAATAAAAAATGAAACAACATAAAAAAAACAGTGTTGTGTACGGTAATTGCCATTTCCTACAAAATACACAAGAATAATATAGAATATTCATTATATTTCTCTCAACAAGCCGCTTATGAAAGTTGCACTATTACTATAACAGAATAACCAATTAGTACAGGTACTTGAACCAACTTCTGTTCAATGTTCTCAAATCCTGTGGCGTTTCATACCCCCCAATTATGTGGGTTTCATACTGCAACAGCCCGATAACTAATTTTATTTATTTATTTTTTAAAAATCGTTCCAAAACATTTTTGGAAAGTGCATTATTGTTTATGACTTATTTTATAATGACTTGACTCGTGGTTTAGGCTGGAGCTCCATTTTACACGTTAAATATTTCAATAGTTCCGAAATATAATTTATGACTTGACCGTAAAATTCGAAGTCACTCGGAGGTCGTTTGATTGGGTTTTGATTAGTTAATTATGAACTTAACGCCTCAATTTGGGTAACCGAGCACTGATAGAGAATTTACCAATTCCTATAAGTTTGTGTAATTATTCGTAACTTGTAGCAACTTTCGAAAGTGATTTCAGAACTCGTTTGGTCACCTTTAGTTAAAAAAATTTGAAAAATGGGGAACCGATCTCTCTTTTTGTATTCTGGTTGTTGAAATTGACATTTGAAAGTGGGGTGACTTGGCTAAAAGACCTCTGCAATGAAAGAAATAGAGGGAATAACCCTCAAGTCTTAAAAATTGGGTGTATAACCCTTTAATTGCTTAATGACCATTTAACACTAATGATCTTATCCAAGTTCTCTAGTCTCAAACCCCCAGCCCCCAAGTTACAAAAACTACACTTTGGTCTATTATATAAACAATTATTATTTACCTAAAATAGCAAAAAAACAATTAAATCTTCCCACCAAAATTCCTAGACCCCCAGCTGCCTTCTTCTTCCCTCCAAGCTTTCCCGCCCAGAACCACCTGCGCCTTCAATGGCTGTTTGAGCTTCGTTTTTTGCTCCATTTCTCCCATCAAGAACTGCGTCATCTCGATCTATAACTGTTTTATCTTTTGGAACCCGTTTTTCTTGAATTTTCTTGTTGCGGCTGTAACGTCTCGATGCGAGTAATGTGGATGGAAATCTGAGGTGAATTGGTCTGGGCTTCCGTCTTTGCACATACATCCTTTCATTTCTTCAACTGGTAAGAAGTTCAAGCTGTTTTTTATTCGTTCGCCATTGTTGCAGAACTGCTGCATTATTTCATCGACCATCGACCACATTCGGTTGATCATCGACTTCGTTGAAGTAGATGGGGGGTTTCGTAGTAGTAGGTGCTGACTTTATGGGTGAATGGATTGAGACCCCAAAATGCTGGAATTGGCAATCTAGGACAAAGACAACAATCCCTATTGCATTAAATCTGGAATGTACCTACGATCAGTTAATTGACCAATTAATCGATCGCGGCAACTTAACGTGCCATCGCAGCGAGGTTTCAATTAGCTATGTTTTTAGTGCTGTTCCTACGAGGGGTAAGGTGGCTCCTTCTTTTATAAGGAATGATAATGATTTGCATATCTATATGCTCGATGTTGGAAATAATGCTAGCAGGCCTATTTTAAAGATATTTGTTGGCGATAACAACTCATTGATGCCTACAAGGGAAAATCTCATGCATACATAAGCCTACTATGTCTATTCTTGTTAAGCAATGCCTTAGTGTCATGACTCATATGTCTTGTTACACCATATGTGATGGTATATGGACCCCATTTGAGTATTATTGACCAATTTAGTACATTATAACAACTCATTGATGCCTACAAGGGAAAATCTCATGTATACATAAGCCTACTATGTCTATTCTTGTTAAGCAATGCCTTAGTGTCATGACTCATATGTCTTGTTACACCATATGTGATGGTATATGGACCCCATTTGAGTATTATTGACCAATTTAGTACATTATAACAACTCATTGATGCCTACAAGGGAAAATCTCATGTATACATAAGCCTACTATGTCTATTCTTGTTAAGCAATGCCTTAGTGTCATGACTCATATGTCTTGTTACACCCTATGTGATGGTATATGGACCCCATTTGAGTATTATTGACCAATTTAGTACATTATAACAACTCATTGATGCCTACAAGGGAAAATGTCATGTATACATAAGCCTACTATGTCTATTATTGTTAAGCAATGCCTTAGTGTTATGACTAAAATGTCTTGTTACACCATATGTGATGGTATATGGACCCCATTTGAGTATTATTGACCAATTTAGTACATTATAACAACTCATTGATGCCTACAAGGGAAAATCTCATGTATATATAAGCCTACTATGTCTATTCTTGTTAAGCCTACTAATTTCTATTCTTGGATTCGAGAATAATTCAATATGTTAATTTTCAAGATACAAAGTTGATTATCGACTACTATATGTCGATTATCCCTAAACCCAAACCCCCAACCCCAAATCCCCAAACCCCCAACCCAAACACGGAACACGTCACGCCCCTGGTCACGCGGCTTAGGTAAAAGTCAAAAAGTTTGAGCGGAAATTGGAGCCCAAATTTCCCGCCTCACTTAAACATTAACTTTAATATTTTAAAACAAATCCCCAAATATATAAAAGCTGATTTAACGATTCCCCAAATAATTTCTAGAGAACCCCAATAATTTTCCCCAATTTCTAACCTAACCCACCCAATTCTTCAAAACCTTCTCTTTCACGACCCCTCTTTCACCAGCTGAAAAATCAAACAACTCAAAGACAATCATGAGTGAAGATTCGTCCAGCTCCAACGTAGAAGCCGATATCTGTTTCTGCGGCAAAAGTACGAAGCTGAGGACATCTCGCACTAATACAAACCCTGGACGCAGATTTTGGAGTTGTAAAACTCCAAAGGTGAGTTACTCATACATTATAGTTTTGTTTTTGTTTTTGATTATTTGTTAGTGTAGTGATTTTTTCTTGGTTTTTGTTAAATAATGCAGTCAAGTGGTGGGTGCGACTATTTTCGTTTTTGTTTTTGATTATTTGTTAGTGTAGTGATTTTTTCTTGGGTTTTGTTAAATAATGCAGTCAAGTGGTGGGTGCGACTACTTTCGGTGGTTTGATGGTGGACCACTGCCTGCAGCAGCATCGAGTGTGATTGGGAATCTGGTTAGAAAGCTTAAGGATACCGAAGACAATTGTGTTTTACTGAGACAACTACTGAGTGAATGTGAAGAGCAGAATAGTTTTCTGAAAATCATGCTGAGGGATGGTGAAATGAAGTTGAAAGAAGCTGAGAAGAAGAGGGAAGAAGCTGAGCAGAAGAGTCATCGACTTAAGGTGTTGATTAAGTCGATGGTAGCTAGTTGTGTTATCTGCGCCGTTTTTAAATGGATCTCCTAGTAGTTCGCTTCTTTTAGTATGTGTAGTATTTTGGGGCTGTGTACATTTTGTTCATAATTCGGATATGTGTATTATTATTTTGACGCTGTGTTAACATAAGGTCAATCGTTTGGCCGTTTTTGTATAAAGGCCAATAACTTGGCCGTTTTTGTATAAAGGCCAATAACTTGGCTGTTATTGTATAAACTTAAGGCCAATAAATAATTTGGCTGTTTTTGTATAAAAGCATCCATATTGTAATGTAGTTGGGAAAGCTCTGTTTTGTTTTTGTTATAAAATCTTCGTTATTGTTTGAGTTGCGAGCACATAAGAAGAGAAACATGTTATTAGTTGCAAACCATAATTGAAACATTGAATAATGAATGAAATGAGTTCTCTCCTAACAAGTACCCTGCATTGATAAACCCACTGTTCATGTCCAAAAACAAGGTCAGCCACCATACACTTGTCTATGACTAACCAGGAGATAACCAGAGATAACCATAATAGAATATACTAGACTGTCATCAATAGAATATACCTTAACAAATTTAAAGTTAACCATCAACTACTGTTATAAACTACTAGTTCAACATTCAACTTATACAAAACCAGGAAACCAATCATTAATACTGAACCCATCAAACATTATCTGTTCCAATATTCTCTGAAGGAAACTGAACATTCAGACTTGCAAGAACTTCATTCACAACAACATTAGCTTCATCCACATGCAATGCCGCTTGTGTCTCGCGATTTTCTTCAACAATCTCTTCATTTCTAGCTTCTTCAACAATCTCTGCATTGTCTCCTTCTTCAGACTTCTCTTCATCTACTCCATCAACTTGAGCTGCATTTCTGGCATCTTCTGCATCTGCAGCATCTGCAGTCATCGCTTCATCTGCTCCATGAACTTGAGCATCATGGAAAACCTCTTCTTCTTCATCGACTGCCGCATTGTTTTCTCTCACATCTTCATTCTTCTCTTCATCATTATTCCCTTCATTCATTTCAACTAAAAGGAAATACTTAGAAATTGACAAAAATAATCAAATTATCATTAAAATGAATATACATACCTTTCTTTTTCCTCTTCACAAGCTTCCTTTGCTTGAACAGCTTCCTCTTCATCAAGTTCCTGGATTTTGTTTTCCTTTCACTGTTCACCTTCTTCTCTTTCAACAATTTTAAAATCTCCTCACTCACCTCCAACATTCTTGTCAGAATACCTTGCACATGCCCACAGTGCCTGCAAGTTCCCCTGCTACCACCATCAACACCATCACCAGCAACAACATCATCACCATCATCAACATCATCAACCCTATCTTCCTGGCTTTCAGTTTTGTGCATTTCATCAGCATACTCCTCCACAATGTACTTAATCCCAGTGACCCCCTCCAGCATAGCCCTCACCTTGTCCAATGCAGGATCCTCGACCTCATCAGCATGAGGAGAGACAAATTTTTTGCAACCCTCAACTTCTTGCACTGTTGGGATCAAGAAAGGGTGCAAAACCTGTCATCAAATGATAAAATAATTAATAAATTAATTAATCATTAAATGATAACATAATTAATAAATTGAATTGGTACATACCTGTCTAGCTCCTTGATGGCCTGCATCAACATCTCCCACATTTCTTCTTGTATGCTGCCACCTCAGCATCCTTGGGATTGGCAAGGGGGACTGTTCAGATTTCCCAGCATTACGGCCAACCAAGGGTACATCCTCATATATCCATGCCTGCCATGAATGCCACAGTCACATTACTTATGTTTTCACACAATCATTCTTAATAAAACTGGAAAATAAAATAATAATACTTACAAGGAAGGCCCATGGGAATCCAAACAGTGCATAACCAGCAGTTTTACCCTCTACATGCTGTCGATGGGTCTTCGCAAAATCCACTTTATTGTAGAGGTAGTCCACTGTCAGGTCATAACAAAGCCTGCCCCAGGGGTACTTGCTGAAAAAGTCCAGGTTATCCACACATTGGATCCACCATTTCTCAACATTTTTAGTTTTTTCCCTGGCCATCAAGACAGTATGGAGGAACCACAGGAGAGCCAACTTTAGCTTCTCTTTCTTAGAGAACTGTCTCTGCTCCATCAAGTACAGTAGATTTTCTGCCCTCACATCCCCACCACCACAGACCTTCTCTAGAAATCCTTCACCATTTGCCAAGAACTTGGCCTTCAATTTGGTATCTGGCTCTTCACAACAGTTTAAGCCAGTCATCAGGTAGAACTCTCTCAAGCCAAAACAGACTGGCTTACTATCAATTAAGAACCACATCTCATGCTTTTTCTTGGACTGTCTAATAGTCCTCAAAAGCACTGAGTGCACCAACTGACCATTGAAGGTCCAGTTCTTAGAAAGGTTTAAGAAATCCCCAAAAACTGATCTCCTAAACATCTTTTCAAGACCCAACTTTGCCAGCTTGGTCTTGAAGTCATAAAATTTTTTAACTGAAGATCTCACAGAGATCTTTGCATTAAATGATTCAAACCTGGACAACCAGGTTTTGAACCTAAAGGTACTGACATCAATGTCAATCACCTTCTGTGGAATGCTTAATCTGTCAAGAGGATGCACATCCTCTTCATCATCCTCATCTCCCTCTTTATCAACTCCATCACCTGCTCCATCATCCCTCTCACCAGCCTGATCCCTATCAACCCTTTTATCAACTCCATCATCCCTATCACCAGCCTGATCCTCCTCTCCATCACTCTTCCTACTTGCCTCCCCAGAATCACCCTCATCCTCATCATCATCAATCACAACAGTTTTTCCTCTTCTTTTTGCTGCAGCAGCAGCACTACTACCAACTCCATCTTCAGCTTGAAATCTGTCAATCTGATCAAAGGTATCAGCAGATGCACCTTTTGAACTCAAGTTGTCACCCACCTCTGTTTGACCACCACCAACATCTTTATCAGTTGATGTGGCATCACTGTCATCATGTTCTTCCTCCACCCTTCTTCTTTTGCATTTGACAAAATCTGAGGGGATGTTCGCAGACACCCAAGCTTCTTGTGCTGCTTTGCGCATGGACCACCTACGCGTACCTATATGTTGTTCCCTAGCTCTCCTCTCTTCTAAAAGCTCCGCTCTACGCTGTTCCCAAGTTTGCGGACCTTTTCCTTTAGGAACGGTGTGCTTTACCCTAGGCATTTAATCACCTTACCCTAGGCATTTAATCACCTAAACACAACACAGTTTTACAACGAAAGTTAAAGAAAAAACCCCCAATAATTACACCTACACAAACCACATTTTAATACGAAAGTTAAAGAAAAACCCCCAAAAATTAAACTGTAAACCAGAATCGAAAATTGCGTATGAACCGGTAAAATAACAACACCCATTGCCCGAAATCAAGATGTAAAGATGCAGAATAGCCATTAATCGTAGAAAATACAAAGTTAAATTTCAAATAAAAACCCTAACAAAATCTCGATGCGTACCTGTTTATGTTGTTCGTCGATAATGTGCTTAACCCACAGAGATCCTTTAAATAACTCCAAAAAGACACTCACAGCAGTTGAAGTCGTGCAGGCAGTTGATAGAGAGAAAATAGGAGAAGTTGAGCGTGAAAATTGGAATGGAACGCAGTGGTGTATGATCAACCAAACAGAGGAGATGTAGTATCCGTTATTGTTTAAATTACCCGGGTACTTTTTTTTATTTCAAAAAGAGCTCACAAGTTTTTTTTATGTTTTGCACCCTAAGGAATTATTGTTTTGCACCCACAAGTTTCTAAGAGTACTAATCCAGTCCCTGGTCCCCACTTAAACCCACTTAAGTTTTTCTCTCTACAAAAATAAGTCAAAAAGAAATGGAAAGGTTAAACTTTTTATTCAACACTTTGAGGGGTCTTTTAGGTAATTCTTCTCTTGAAAGTGTCTATAGATTCGTCTGGTCAACACGGACTCATAAAATCTGGTCTCATTGAATTCCGATGTCGTTTAAGGGATTTTGAACTCCGCGAAGCCTTTTGAAAAGTTGATGGTTTCCTGATTTTCCTGGTGCATTCGCTTAATTGCTTGGTCAGCCTGCTCCAGAAAGGGAAGTTTTACGAAGATGTGCATAGTAATGTTTCTTTTTCGTGATTGAATCATTTTTCACTCATTTCTGGAGACTTGGAGAATGGAATAATACTACTTTGAGCATGAGATATCTTTCTATTCTTGAGGTAAGATTTCAAACACCTTTCAATGATTACTAACAATAATCTACGTCTAAATCTATGTTTAGATTCATTAATCTAATAGAAATCATGAGAAATTTAGATTGAAACATAAACTTGTATTTAGGAAAATTGAAGTATTTATTGGACTCCAAATTAAAAATCTTGGTGTATTGGGATCTATAATGGATGGTTAAGTTGATTAAAGGCGGATTTGAAATCCAAGGCGAGGGTTGAAAATTGTTTTTGGCATAAATTCTAAGTTTTCTAAATTTTGCAACTAACTAACAAATCGAACTCCGAATTAGAAATTAATCATAGATTCAAGCTGTTTGAACATTGGGTGATTCGAATTTGGTGTTGGGTCCATGTCTTCAATCGTGTGGGCCTGGGGGTATTTTGTGAAGGGTTTTTTACACAAATATACAAATTTTCACTCCTAATTACAAAAAAATAGCAATATTTCTCTAATTACAAGGCATAGCAACATTTTTCATAGCACAAATATACAAACTTGATTTTCCTAACCACCAAAATCATATCTCCACTCCTAAAAACCTCTCATTTCCCCAAATTACATTTCTCACTTTTTCTCTCTCTTCTTCTTCTAACCCAAATTCCTCCATCACGCAGAATCAACCATTCTCAACACATACCCGCCACCATGAAAAACCTCCACCACACGCTTCTCGACCTTAATCTCCGCCACCACGAAAAACCTCCACCAAAGCTTCTCGATCTAGGTATTCTTACCATCTCTGCTTCTACTATTTTGTCATTCATCACCGCCGCGACCACGGTGTTTCCGTCGTCCGCTACTGGATCAGGCAATTCGAAGAAAGTTGGATAGAATGCATTCCATGTTGATCCAGATACGAATAACGATACTGGGTTTGGATCCTACATGGATTTTTTCAGTGAATTGGGGGGTATTGATGCTACCACAAGACCGATTGTTGTGTCACAAAACAAGTTCATGAAACGGCTCAATCTGTTCGTGAAACCAACTGTTGTTGATTAAGTAGAGTTTGCACTACAAACAATCAGATCTTGACCCGATTTTATCACATTCGGGTACCCGGTTTGCCTTTCGAATTAAATCTCTAAGAACAGACCCAGTTAATGACACTAGAAGAAGTAGTATTATAAGTGAGAAATGGTTGATGACACTAGCAAAAGCAGTAGTATATGAACACTTGTGATTCCCTTAAATATGACAAGGATGTGTGTCCTTTTTTATTTTTTTCTCAAATTTTAATTTAATTATGAGAAACGATACAGAAATAGTTTAAAATAGCACAGATACAGTGCTGAAACGGTGTAGAAACAGTTAGATACGGTGTTGAAATGGTGCTGAAACGATGCAAAAACAGTTAGATACGGTGCTGAAACAACCTGAAACGGTAGCAGAAACTGTTAGATACAATGCTGCAGAAATAGTAGAAACAGTGCAGAAACAGTTAGATACGGTGCTGCAGAAACAGTTGAAACGGTGCAGAAACAGTTGAGATACGGTGCTGCAGAAACAGTTGAGATACGGTGCTGCAGAAACAGTTAAAACGGTGCAGAAACAGTTGAGATACGGTGCTGCAGAAACAGTTGAAACGGTGCAGAAACAGTTAGATACGGTGCTGCAGAAACAGTTGAAACGGTGCAGAAACAGTTTGATACGGTGCAGAAACAGTTGATATAGTGCTGCAGAAACAGTTTGATACGGTACAGAAACAGTTTGATACGGTGCTGAAATGAACTGAAACAGTGCTGAAACGATTACATACAACGAGATACGGTAAACGAGATACATTGAGGATGGGATGGGGAAAAGTGAAATTGGGGTAAATGGGAGGAGTATAAGTGAAATTGGAAAAATAATGGGAGTAAAAGTGAAATAGGGGAAAATGGGAGGAGCAAAAGTGATAGTGGGGAAAATAGAAGGAAGAATGTAAGGGTTTTGTATGTTATGGGAAAATATTGCTATGTTTTTGCTATATTTGTAATTATCTTGTGTTTTCCTCTATATAGGGTAATTTTACTAAAATGTTGCTATGTTCGGTAATTAAGCTCTAAAACTTGTACTTTTATGTAAAAAATCCTTTTGTGAATTACTACTCCTTTGATATCAAACTTTTTGATAATTGACTTTATAGTTAGAATTGACTATTCTATTCATGATTTAGACTAGACATGAACCCCAAAGGAGATTCTGTGAGGCAAGACCACTGCAGAGTAGTTTTGGCGTGGTTTTATACGAGGTAGGTGATTTTTCCCCTTTCCTTTGGTGGACTTAACGACGTTAGGATTCTATATATGTTTATTTCATGCATAACTGTCATGAGTATACTTCTTAGGCATGTTTGTTAATTTTGAGTTTAATATTGTATTATATCCTTCTATTGTGTTACTTTTGACTTGGTATCTGACTTTCGATATTGATTATTGAGCATTTGTTAATTTAAGCGTGTAGGTATGGAATGTTCAAATGGTTTATGCCTAGGTTCTTATCGTTGAGTTATTGGGTATGGAATGTCCGCATTGTTTATAATTGGATTCTTACCATCAAGTTAGTCCGTATGGAATGTTTGGATGGTATATGCGCACGTTTCTACCATTAAGTTAGTGGGTAATGCAGGTCCAATGGATTTACGTTTGGCTCCTTACCATCATCGCCAATAACGGAGATCTCTGTTTTAAAAGGCATTTTTTGGACTAGCCTCGAGATCGTCCAGGGTGGGGCACTTGCAAAACGCCCTAATGCTCTCTGACAGGGCTTAGATTCATGAGGCTTACGCCTCAAGCTCTCGGCGGTGTGCTCAAAGCACGTTTAACACTTAACGCTTGGGGTTCGCCCAATAGAACCTATGTAAATGATCTGTCAAATTCCCTAAATAAGATTGTTCATCGATAATTTTCTTTAAAATGAATGATACAAGTTATATTCACCTATAAAAATTGAAAAATTGAGTGTAGCTCAATTAAAGAGACATAATATTGCATGTATTATAATAAAGAATATTGTGAGGATGAACATCATATGTATACTTAATATGAAAACGCATAGTCGAGATTTATATCATCACTTGTTTTTGGTCTTCATGTCTTATTTCTATCAGTAAAAAATTTTAGACTTCAATTGTTTTGCAATTTACAAGTAATTTTATATTTATCCATGAAGAATTAATGTTTTAAATTATAATAATAATAATAATAAAATTTATTGTTTATTCACTTTTACTTTTAATAAATTTTTATTTTTAATTGTTTAAAAGTTAAGAGCTTATAGTTTATTTATACCTCGTAAAAACTATAACATATTCAATTTCTTATACTTATACAAAATTTTTGATATTTTGTTTCTATAGACTTCTTTATTATTTTTAATTTACTTAAATTATTTAATATATTTTCGATTTTTTTGGGCCAGTATGCTATTTTTTATTAAAAATTACTTTTTAAAAAAAGATCAATGGGGCTTATGCCCTATGTCTGGGGGCTTACGCCTCGCTTCTTTGTAAGTAAAACGTCTTGCCTTGCAACTCCATCTTTTAAAAATTGGTTGATGTCATACTTGACGTTGCACAAATGTGATTACTTCGTGTGCTCTGGTGGAAGTACTTGAGAAGAAAACTATTTTACAAATACTGCTTTTAAAATATTATTTTGGAATTACTATTCAAAGAGATGGTTTATTTTGGTTAAACTACTTCCCGTTAATAGATTAAATAGATATCTCATGATTTGCTTCCTACTATTTGTGAAGGCTATCTGCCCCATCTACAGAGTCCTTAAAACTGTCGCTTCTTCTTCTTCTTCTTCTTCTTCTTCTTTTATTTTATTGTTTAATTTCTTTATGCAGCTTTTTGTTGGATCATACTACGGGGTAACAAATTCATGAACATTACAACTGTGAGTTTATTTGTAGTCCTTGGAGTCCACCTTTCTTTTGATGTACCGTTGTTTTTCTATCTTTCAATTAATTTGAGATTGTATAAATAGTCTTTTGTCATTCATAGATGTTTATGACTCAGAAGACATAAACATACTTACTTTGTTAACTTCCACTTTCTTTCCATTACTTTCTTATTCTTATTGGGAAATTTGTACGAATTAGTGTTCTATTCTCCTGATCTAGTAGAAATTGGGTGCCCAACAACTTTGTGATTTAGGTCATGACTATTTCGTATCAAAGCCATAGGTTTAGTGCCTTGGAGAATCATGAGCAGTGTCTTCATAGAGTCTTGTTTATAGGTATCCTTCTTTCATTTCTGATTTCGTGCATTCAAACTTAAAATGAAGGACTTATTTCTTCAGTGATAGTTCTTGCTATGGCAAGGTTTCATTATTTTAACCTTAAATCAACGAATTTGGAAGCTTCGTACGCGTATGCATCTTATAAGCTCGAAAGCAATGTTAAAAAAGCATCAGAGTGAGATTCTAGTTTCAAACATCTTAGGATCCAATGAATCAATAAGGACCTAACGAAACAATTTTTACTACATTAAGGCATGATAGGCTTCACCGAGATTTTTATTCATATTGAAGATTTCATGATTGAAGTATCATGTTTGGAAGAAAGACAAGATGAAGATGACTCTTGATGGCATTATGTAAGTGAGCTCTTACAAGTTTATCAATAGCATAGGTAAGGTTCCTTACACCGTGGAGATGCTAAAGGGCAGTCAGTAGGCCACGTGTAAGGCATTCAATGTTGTTTTTCATAGTTTAGTTTGAGGAATATGAAAGTTAGACAAGTGGAATTGACTGGCTTTTGCATGGGCAAGTGTTTGTGAGAGCTTAAAATAGATGTTGTACAATCCTTAGTATTAGGGATGATTAGTGGGAAGTTTAGGATCTAAGTAGATTGCTATGATTAATGATAGATATAATATTTTATCCTTGTGTGGGTACCTTGGTATGTGTCATTCTAGACATAATTTGAGTTTTGAGATATTAACAAGTCATTGATGGTACGAAACTATGGTTGCAAAAGATCAGAGTGGAGCATTCTTGCATGAGCTATTTTGGTTTGTGCGCTAAGTGTGGGAGTGTATAATGATAATCAAGGTAAATCAGACAATGTGAAAATTTGATTTTTATGATCGTTAGATCGAGTTCCACGGATTACTATTTATCTCCGTAACTTGTTGCGAGAATTGTGTCAACTATGTACGATATTGACTTAGAGACAAGATTCCTTTTTCTAATTAATTCTTCTCTATATGGTTGATATTGTGTGAACATGATGGGTATTCATGGGTAGGTTTCATGGTATAGATGTACGACTTTCTATTTATAACGAGTCGGGTTTCTGAAACGATCTGAGATAGTCATTTTGGAAGTTAGGACTCCTATTGGCATACTAATAGTCTTAAAAGCTTCATAAGGTCCATTAGGACCTATTCGTAAAATATGAGCTAAATCGGACCTCGATTTTGGCGAATGAGCTCCGATTCAAAATTCAAAATTTTTATTAGGTTCGTATGGTCATTTTTAATATGTGTGAATTTTCATAAATGAATTCCGAGGTCGTTCCAATAGTTTCCGCTAAAAATCCGAAAATTAAGAACTTGATCTCTTTCCGTTTAATTCGCATCTTGAGTTTCGAGAATCTAATTCGAGATCCGCCTTAGTGAGTACCTTACATAAATATTTTATTACATGTTTGAGAAAGTTTGTATCATTCTGAGATTCGCAGGGTTTATTTTTAATTTTAGTCGCAGTAGCAAGTTTTTTAAAAAAAGAAAAATAATAAAGAAAAGAAAGGAAAGAAAAATGAATGGAACAGAGGCAGTGGCTAAGGGATATAAATCCCTTAGCTTAAAGCATAAATCGAACAGAAACAAAAAATGAAAGAGATAACTCAGAGAAAGAAAAAAAAGGCAGAAAAGAGGGAAAAGAAAGAAAAAGGAGAAGAAAAAAAAATAGAATTTTCATCCCGAAACATCCAGGCGATGATGTTAATTTATTATTTGAATTTAATACGTGTGTTTGAGTATATTTTAACGGTAGAAATTGGGATATTAGATATCTTTCTAATAAGTTAAATTTATAGTTTACATGGTTAATTGGACCCTGATAATGAAATTGATTATATATTCGAACTCAGGGAGTTATGGTTAGTCAATAAATGTAATTTATTTAGGGTTTGGTTATGTAATTTTGAACGATGTACGTAGGCCTGGACTGTGTATCGCGTATGCAAATAGGGTGTCAGGTTCCTCACTGGATTGCTCTAACACGTAAGAAATGAAGCCTTTAACATTATTTGAAATATTTTTCTATTTATTGAATAGTGCAATATCGTTAAGCAGTGAATCCAAGGGACAAAGAGGTTGTTGAGCAGCAGTGCTAACTTTGGAACAAGGTAAGTGATTATATCCGTTTCTTTGACGGCCTTTGGCATTATGGATTTTTTATTCACGCGTTCTTTACGTGAATAACTGCCAACAGGGCGTACTTATTATGCTACAGCCCTGAAACTCATTCTTATAAATAATATTTTTTTTGTTATGGGCTGCTATGTCATATACTGAGTGCAGGAGTATTCCGCCTCAGCTTTATATTATAGCTGATGCAAGAGTATTCCGCCCCAGGAGCAGGAGTATTCTGCATTTATGTCATATATACTAGGTGCAGTAGTATTCCGCCTCAGCTTTATATTATATCGGGTGCAGGAGTATTCCGTCCCAAGAGCAGGAATATTTCGCTCCAGTTGGTTATTAGATTGTATTCCCCTCAAATACTGGAGTATTCCGCTTTGGGGCGGGATTACGGGTACATGTGACCCCATTGCATCATGATACATTCATTTCATATCTTTATATGTATTTTCTGAGCTGTATGTATTTGTTGCATTGATTATCTATGAATGACTTATCTGGTTGACTGCTATGGCTTCTGTTTTCCTAGCTAGCGTAGCTATTTTTCGAGGTCGCTAGTTCTTCCTCACTTATTGAGTCCTTATTACTCACTATCTATCTGTTTCCTTTGTTGTCTATTAGTTTTGGCAGATTCCATTCCAGGGCCCTGCACGTATCGTGAGTGAGGAGCAAGACGTATTCAGCCATCTATGGTGAGCCAGCTTGTTCTTTGAGGCCACCAACTATAGCTTTTATAGTGGTATCTTATTTTTCTCCTTTCGGGAGATGTGTATATCTTTTTGACATCTTAGATGTCAGATCTAGAAACCACTAAACTTGTGTATTTTGGGTAGTTAGTTGTATCATTCAAACAACTTGTATATATATCTACCCTTGAGAGTTGTCTTGTGTTGAGGAGGTTAGATTTATTTTATTCTCGAAATAATTCTATGTCATTTATATGGATTCTGCCAATACCATTCGCCCGACAGGTCTACGGGAGGTGGTCAGATGACCGCACAGCCTATCCGAGAATTTGGGTCATGTCAGTTGGTATCCAAGCCCGTTTAGAGTATTTTCAGATCATGATAGTGCCTAATAAAGTTTCACTAATCGTGCGGAGATGTCCGTACTTATCTATGAGAGGCTATGGTAGAATTTACGCAGTTTTCTTTCTTTTTTCCCCCATCGTGCGTGAGTCTTTTTATCTGAAGTTAAATATTTTTAATTCTTTCGCAGTAAATGGTGAGAACGCACGGGAATGTTCAGCAAGAGGCAGAGGAGCCAGCGGCCACCCCTATGCCTGCTGCTCCATGAAGTGGCGGTGTTGGCCGCGGTAGAGGTCGTAGTCGAGGCAGAGGTAAAGCTTCTCGGGCTGCGAGGATGGTGGATCATGTTGATCCCGTTGCAGACGTTTCGGCAGTGCCAGCTCTTGCTGGACAGGGGGAGCAAGGCTTATTCGTTCCCCCAACACTTTATGACGCTTTTATGAGATTCTTGATGATGCAAATGCCCCAGGGACCTCCTATTCTTCGGGCTGTCATAGATTCTCCTATTCCTCAGGCAGCTCTTCAGGTTTCGGTAGATATTGGTGCTCCGGTTCATGGAACCCCCATTCCAGCTCCACATGAAGCCCCAGTAATTCATGCTCTAGGTAGTTATGTTCCAAAGGCAGCAGGTGTTTTGCCTCCTGTTGTTCAGGTTGGTCAACCAATCCAGGTAGCAGGTCAGGTTGATGATCCAGTAAGGCTGCATTATTTTACCCGACTTGATCCTCCAAAATTCTCTGGTCATACATCAGATAAGCTTAAGCCTCGTGAGTTTCTTGATCAATGTCAGTACATCTTAGAGGCCCTTGGGTATCTTGTGTAGTATGGAGTTGAGTATAGTGCCTTCCAGTTTGAGGGTCTGGTTTTAGCTTGGTGGACTGCACTCCGATCAGCTAGGCACCCTAAGCTAAACTAGAGTGAGTTATCCCACCAATTCATGTAGAAGTTTCTCCCTTGCAATCAGCAGGATGAGAAGAGGAGACAGTTTGTGAGGATTGGGCAGGGTAACCTGTCAGTCTTAGAGTATGAGCTTTTGTTTTCAGAGATGTCCAGCTATGCTCTAGATCTTGTGCAGGAGCCTTCTGAGAGGGTTAGATTTTTTATTAATAGGCTTTCTCCTCATTTATGATCCCAGATGGCTCGTGAGATTGAGGCCGGTACTCCATTTGATATTGCTGTTAATACTGCTGGAAGATACGAGGCATATCATAGATTGGAGATGGAGGAGTTAGAGTGGGAGAGTAAAAGATCCCATGGTCCAAGGAATTCTAGTACCTCATATGGAGGTAGGATTTATCAGTAGCAGGGTAGACCTCCTGTTAGGCCAGTTCAGCCTTCGGCGCATGGTTTTCAGAACGTGCCTGCTTCTTCTCAGGGCCAGTTCCGGTTTCGCCCGCGAGATTAGTCTCAGTTTTATCAGCGTAGATTTGCTCCAGGGTGCTTTATCTGTCAGGATCTAGGGCATCATAAGCAAGAGTGCCCTTATCTTCATCAGTAGGGTAATGGTCGTCCTTTCTCTCGCCCTCCAGCACCGATGCAGCAGCAGTAGCCTCAGGGTGTCTCTTTTGGGTCTCAGCCAGCTAGAGGTGCACCACTGCCTGGCAGAGGTCATGGGCGTAATTTTGGTGGTTCTTCTAGAGGAGGTTGTCAATATGGCGGCTCAGCTCAGCTACAGAGACAACTCTATGCACTACCAGTCAGACTGGATGCTGATGCATTCGGTGCAGTATACCCATGTAACTTCCTCCCTTATCTGTGTGCAGGATTTTTTTCTTGTGGAAAATCTGGAATTCATCTATTTTGATATGTCTCTATAGTTTTTCTTGGATATCTTTTTTGTTAAAGAAATCTGTTATGGTAGAGGGGTTAGTTTCTAATTTGTTTTATTCTGGAGGTTTGACAGACCCTAAATGTTTATCTGGTTTAAATGCGAGAGATTTGGGAATAAGTGTCGATATTGTCAACTTGGCTTCTAGTTGTGCCACCTTTTATTGTTATATCAAGTTATTTCATCTCTCCCTCCTTGGATTCAGTGTTAGTAGAATGATGTGAATTCTATTCGCCACTATCAGAGTGCGTTATTGCTCCTTCAGGTGTAAGGTGATTGGTAAGTAAAGATTGATCTATATGTCTTGCCTTGGTGTGAGACACTAGTAATGATATTTGCTATGAGCTTGTCTCTATTATAGAGCAAATATTTCAGCATGTCCGTTGGCGACTTATCGGGGGTTCCTTCAGATTAGAAGGTTGGGATTAACATGAATGTTGTGCCATAATTTCATTCAATGTATATTTCTTCCATTGCGGGGGTTTTGTTTTTGGGCTACCTTGACTCGGAAGGTAGTCTAGCTCTAATAGCCAGGCGAATGAAAATGAGTTTCCCATAAGCTTTAGTTATTGCTACCCTCAGTTTAGGGTTATTTCTTTTCCGCCTAGTACTAATAGGTTGGGTGTCATTAGTGATACTCTCTGTGTTGGGCCAAAATGAATGTTAATGTAACCAGGTAATGTGTTGCTTGTGTCCCAAGGTCGCTAAGATTAATGAAGAGCATCGTCCACCCCGTGAATTTGAGTCATCAAGCAGTAGTGCTTGTTGTGAAGGCTAAGAAGTCGTGAACTCGAGAGTTGTATTTCCTTGACAACTCGAGAGTGTAATCTAGTAACTCAGGTCCGAGATGGGTTTTGCTTACGTTATGGTTGAGTCTTCTTTAGTCGAGTGGACTAAAGAAGGGCAGCCTGGAAATCCTTATTTCTAATTAGTTATGTAGTCGTGTTCTAGGTGGAGGAGTTTTCCTCCAACTCTAGATGCCAGGGGTAAGTCTTTTAAGCGTCATCAAATGTAAGTTGAATTTACAAGTTTCTTGGCCCTTTCTGTATCGAAAAGCGTATTGAAAGTATATAATCCTTCCGAAGTGATTGAATTAGATCCTACTTAGCTAGTTGCTATAGTTGCGTGTGATGTCCGAAAGCTTCATTCGAAGAAAATTCTGATGGTTTGAGTGTGATGGCATGTTCATTCTCGCGAGGAGGATACATGGGAGCTTGAGTCCAGTATGTGTGAGAGGTATCCTGACCTCTTCGATGATTCTAGTTCGATCTTGTTATGATTCAGCTTTCGTAATTATGTAATGGTATCTACTGATAGGTTAGAAAATTTCGTATGAATGTTCTTATCATTCGAGCTCAATAGGTTCTAGACTCTTTCTCATTCGATGACAAACGAGAGTCTAGGTGGAGGAGAATGAAATGACCTTAGGTAGTCATTTCAGGATTAAGGACTCCGATTGGCGTGCTGATAGTCTTAAAAGCTTCATAAGCTCCATTAGGACCTATATGTAAAATTTGAGCTAATCCAGACCTCGTTTGGTAGGTACCTGCAGAAGGATTCTGTTTCCGTTGTCGGTAAATCTTAAAAAGAGGTTTTTGATCTTGATTTTGGTGAATGAGCTTCGATTCGAAATTAGAAAGTTTCATTAGGTTCATAAGGTCATTTTTGACGTGTGAGTTTTCGGAAGTGAATTCCGAGGTCGTTCGGATAGTTTCTGTTAATAATCTAAAAATTAAGAATTTGATCTTTTTCCGTTTAATTTGCATCATGAGTTTCAGGAATCTGATTCGAGATCTGTCTTAGAAAATACATCACATAAATATTGTATAACCTGCTTGAGAAAGTGATCATTCCGAGATTCGAGATCTGTCTTAGCATATACATCACATAAAACTTGTCGATTCTTCACGAGTCTATGCAAGTTACTCTAACGCCTATATTTTTATGGAACTAAATCACATGCATGCAGTAAAGAACTCTGTATTTAGCTAAGCCAGGCGAATATGTATATGTCTATCCTACCTGCAATTTGATTCCCTGATGCCCAGGTTCACAATCAAGCCCTATTCTTTCTTATTTGCATTTACAAGTTCCCTCTGTCGAGTTCAACTTGTAAACCGTAGATAGTGTTCAATTATCAGGCCTCAATAACCAAACAATTAGGCTCAAGAAAGAATAAACAATCTGTTATGGTAAATTAATAGGAAGAAATCAACTTTCAAACATCAACCTTAATGTATTTGCTCTAACCCTAGAATGATATGTTTAGCTACGCATATTCATAATAACAACACAATAATTCATGAAAAAAATATGAAAGATTGTAATAGATGAGGTAAAGGAATTAAACCCTTGGTTCAATGTGTAAGAACTCCAAAACTTGCTCTAGAAATTCAACATCTCTCTAAAATAACAAAATAATGAGGTTTTATAGTGTTTACAAAGTGCTAGGTTAAGCTAAACCAAAGCCTAATCTAGTTGGGACAACTTTTTGTTTCGTCAGCCTCAAAGTTTTCTTGGAAGCCACGCTTCCACTATAGCTCCCAACTCCAAAGCTATCTCTGAAGCCTTGCTCCCAGTATAGCTTCCAACTCTTCAAGTCTTTCTAGGAAGCTATGGTAAGCCTTGCTTCTACCATAGCTTCCAATGTGTCCATTAACTCTAATTTGATTGTTCTTGTCTCGAATTCATCCGCACCATTCCTAAAATCACAAATACGATAAGTGAGCACAAGAAACACAATTATCACATGTAAGGAGCGCATAAAGTACTAAAATGTGAGAAGATATTAAGTTAAAATAGGCAAATATTGCCAAACATCACCACCCCACACTTAGACCTTTGCTCGCCCTCAAGCAATCATCAAAAACTAATTTCCCAACTAGATCCCAACACTCAATAGAACAGGTCTACCTATGATTATGGTTGATACCGACCATTAGACAAGTGCATATACATACCATGTGACCCTCAACATGCCAAAAATCCACCAAAAATTTAAAACACTAGAACAACCAACTCAAGACATCTCAATCTCAAAAACCGACTCAATAAAACCAAGCTTTTACAAAATCACACCCATTCACTCAACCAAGAAGTCAATAACTTCACCTATCTCGCGCAAACCATGTGCCCTCACAAAAAAAAAAAATAAGCAAGAGAGCATCCCAAATATCACACAAAGAATATATTTCAAGAATAAATGAGGGACATAATATAGGAAGAATTCACTCGCTCTCCAAAAAGAAGTTCACGTGCCACACACAATGTACCATAGGCTTGCCCGTAGTGTAGGACTCCACTAATGTAAGCTCACTCCTATCGGGATTAACTAGAACCTTAAGGGTTGTAATGTAGGCTAAAGGACGGGTAGAATAAATATGGAAAAAATAGTGACTAATAAATATGGAAAAAATAGAGATTACCTCCCTAAGCACTTTAATACATCACTTTCAATTTTTTTCCACCATTCTTTTCAAAACCAACCAAGCAACTACCCAAAAGTCTCCTTTCAACTTTAAGCATTTTGTAATTTTTTCTTTGTGCAAAACACTAGCAAGGATTGAGATTTTTCTTCTTTCCTTTGTTTTCATTATTTTTCTATTTTTCATTTTTTTCTTTCTTTTCATCTCTTTTTTTTCAATTTTTCCCAACCTTGCCAATGTATTTTTATTCAAAATGCACCATATTTTCCTTTCATTGGTTCCACTCAAAAGCTACCCAATTCTCCAACCGCAACTCCGTAAACAACAATATTTTTCAATTAAAGTGCTCTAAGGAGTAAGGGTTCAAAAAGAAAGATAATTAAGAACAAAAGAGATAAAACTTGAAATATGGGTGCCAACAAAAAGGTCGGTAGGCTCAAAAGGGCTTAATGAGGATAATATCAAAGGGTAGGCTAATCAAGGCTAAAAAGGCTTATTAAAGAAACGCTTGTATCATCTCCAGACTAGAGCAAACCTCGGATTTCGCTTTGAACACACACGGGCAAGTTCTAGACATCAATATGCAGCACGGAACATAAGAAAGGATACCTCACATCACACATGGCACATCGTTCACTAAAGACGGTTTCATTCCAACTCTCGGTTTAAGTGCAACTCTTGAAATTTAAGCACTAAGGCACAATGGTTCACAAAAAAGTCAAGTAGTTGAACCTAAGCGCCTCAAGAGGCATGCATCACAATTTTAAAACCAAAAGGGATTCACAAATAGCACATACTCAAGTCTAAATCCACCGGTATCAAGCAAATCAAAGGCACCTAGCATTCTATCACTTTTCCTAATATACTCTACTAACTACTACTACTAAACTACTCTTAAAAATAAAAATTACCCGGTTCAAAGGTCTACCCATGAAAAAGAACCGAGACCGTAAGAAAAACGACGGGGCGGATGACATGTACCACTAACTAAAACTAAAAAGAAAATCTTTTTGGAATTTTTCATTAATTTTCTAATTTTTTTTATTTTTTATATATTAAAGCAAGAAACAAATAAAAATAAAGTCAAGTGACAAAAATAAAAATTGCTAAAATTAAATTCCTAAAGGGTACAATCATCCATAACCTCAAAAAGAACGAAAGTTCCCCCACCCGATACTTAAAACTAAGCAATGTCCTCAATACGAGAAAAATAAGAGTAGGGTGATAAAAACTTCCCTCGTGTAGTAGAGCGGATTGCCATTCACAACCTATTAAGCAGCTAGCTTCCGCCCTATGCTTCTTTTTCCTTTTAACTTGTGCCCCTTATTCCTGCAAATCAAGATATTCCAATGGCAAGATGTGTGGCAGGGACACTTAAGGACTGCAAACTTAACACATTCTAAATCTAAACACACACTATCCCGTCCAAAAACTTGTTTAGCTTGCTATCAGCTCATGCTGCCTTAGTCCTGCAGTTAACTTCAGACTCCACTCTCTTTGCACACTAATTTAAGGCAAATTGAACAAATTAAGGATGAACATGGGCACTTGTAGTGCCTTGAAGTATCACGTTAGTGTCCTGGTACTCAGACTTCCCAGGGATAATCATGAAACAATTCAATCCATAGCTAGTTTAAAATGAGGCAATGTGCGCAAAGGGGGAGCGAGCACCCCACACTTACACCTAACTATACTACAATAAATAAAACGACTTGAAAACACTAACTCAACGAAACTTAGCCAAGGGAAAAATAACGGGGAAGCAGGACGGAACAATCAGGCATCGACACATATCAAGCGCGACAATGGTCTATAGCTTAGTTTGCGCTTTGATCAATTCAAATTCCACACAACCGCGATCAATTCTAAACATTTAAATCATCAAGTAGTTTATGTTATGCCTACTAATCTTTATGCTACTCAGACTTCACATAATTGAAACTTTTAGTCACTTAGGCAATTTATCAAACATGTGGTGTGCTCTGCATTCCATTTCAAAGTTCATTGATATTTAGAGGTATTGAACCCTCCTAAATTTTTGGGAGATCGCTTTCAGAGTCCCAGCACAACTTACACGGATTACAATGTATAGAATCGAAATAACGCTTCACAGTACACATAAACCACAAGAAACCGTGACTGAAGGTAAGGGGCAAAGGGAATATTTTACGGGGACCAAGACTGAGGAGAGAGAACAAGGGGGAGAGAACTGTACCTGAGCAGCTTCGGATCAATGAGAGAAAAAAAATAGATGTTGAATTGATTTGGAGAAAGCGTTATGTTATGACCTAGATAGAAAATTTTGTTCTCTGTTTGTTTTCGTTAAGCACAGTGGAGGAGGGAAAATAAGAGTATGTTTTATGTTTTAAATTTTTCGCGGGTTAACGGGTCAAGACCGGGTTGATCCGCAAAATATTTTGTTTAAACTTACCTGCGATAGAGGAGGCAACGCCTTGAGATCGCCTTGAGCTGAAAGGGCTCTCTGCCTAACTAGAAGCGATCAGGGAGCATCGCTCTGTATTCTTTTCGTGCAGTTTTTGAGGCTTTGAGGAGGGCGACGCCTCCACATCGCTTGAGCAGTTGTGTAGGCCACTGCTTGACTCAATGCGATGCTGGAGGCGACACTTTGCTCGTGACTGTGTCCGCTTTAATATGAAAAAAATTCTCGCGTGTGCTGAAGCGTTAGGTGAAGTGACGCCTGGGCGATCGTTGTGGCAGAACTGGATCAGCGTTTTGCGTGGGTGCGATGCACCACGCGACGCCTCATGATCGCTTGAGCAATTTGGTGCGTACTGTCTCAATAGCTGCGACACAGGGAGCGAGGCTCTGACCATCGCATGCAGCTAGTCTGATGCCAATATTTCATTAAGCTGTAGTGGGGGGACGCATTGGCCATCGCTTCTCAGTTTGAAATCCTGGATTGTCTAACACATAGCTTCAATCATTCCGCACTCCTTGAAAATACTCCACCTTCCGAATTTTCAGAGTCCTGCAAAAACAACGAGAAACAACGTAACACTAAAGATATAAAATGACAGAAACAATAAAAATTGGGTTGCCTCCCAACAAGCGCTTGATTTAATGTCGCGGCACGACTCTTTTTGTATTATTATTTTTCTATTTTTTTCTTCTATTTTTTTTCTTCGTTTACATACAAAGCTCGGGTTGCCTCCGGAGAAGCGCCTTAGTTAACGTCGTGGCACGACAACACTTTTAAGCTTACTTCAAGCATTTACGTTTCCTCTTCTTACGACGAACTTTCGCTTTCTTCTTTCCTTTAGGTGAATTTTCCTTCAACTTGTCAATTATTGTGTAGTGGTCACTTTGTTCCACATTCCGCTCAAACACCTCTTTTGGTTTACTTTCATGTTCTCGTCTGACACATTCTATCAACGAACACTCTTAAAACTTAGCCATATGATCCTTTTCATTATAAACCTTGAAAGTAACCTTTTCTTCATACACTTTAACAGTCATCTCCCCAAGTTCCATGTCAATAATTGCCTTCGAGGTGATTAGGAATGGTCTTCCCAAAATTATTGGAGCTTCTTGATCCTCTTCATAGTCTAGAATAAATAAAATCAGCAGAGAACGTAAACTTCCCAACTTTAATCAACACATCCTTCACCTTACCATCGGGACAAGCGAGTGATCCATCCGCCATCTTAAGAGTAACTGAAGTAGGCTTGATTTCTCCTAGGCCTAACCTTTTATAGACAGACAGAGGCATGAGATTTATGCTGGCCCCCAGATCATACAGTGCACCAGAAATATTATGACCACCAATAGTGGAAGGAGTAGTAAACCTCCCAGGATCTTGAAGTTTTGGAAGTAATTTACTCAGGATTGTACAACACTCCTCCGTCAACTCGATAGTATCAATCTCTTGTGGCTTTCTTTTCTTAACTAGAATCTCTTTTAGGAACTTCACAAATGATGGCATCAGTTAAAACGCATCAGTCAAAGGAATGTTAACCTCAAGCTCTTTCATCATACTCACAAATTTTTGAAATTGAGCCATATCCTTTGATGGTTGAAGTTTCTGTGGGAATGGTGGGGGCGGCAGAGCTGCCTCATTTTTCTCTTCTTTCTTCTTCACTTTCTCCATTTTTTCTACTTCCGCTACTTTAGGTTACTCCTTCTCCTTTGTTTTGGCCATCAACTCTTTACCCTTAACTAGAGTTATAGCAAGACAGTGCTCAACTCCCTTTAGATTTGGATTCGATTCAACATTACCAGGAAGTGCTCGATGTGGTCTATAATTTTGTGCTCCAGCTAACTGCCCCATTTGACGTTCAAGGTCTTTTTGAGCAGTAGTAAGATCTTTTATGGCATGTGCCTGAGCTGTATTGTCAGCTATAATTCTCTGCTGGCCTGCTAACATCTGCTTTATCAAATCTTCAACTGAACTGTTTGGCTGCTGTGGTTGAGCCTGAGGATGTGAATTCTGGTAGTTATTCTGATATCTCGTATTACCTTGAGCAGCTTGATTATCACTCCAAGAGAAACCAAGATGATTTTCTGAATTAGGATTGTAGCTATTGCCAAACTGGTTCTGATTCTGTCCCTGAGATCTATTTTGATTCCCCACGTAATAAACTGACTCTGGATTGGAGGGGCAAACATCAGTAGCATGATCTTGTCCACATACCTCATAAAAACTTTGAAACTGCTGCACTTTTTTAACTGATTGCACTTGTTGCTGAGTTGGTGGCAATGCTAGCTTGCTAATTTGGTTAGCTATCGCATCCATCTTTGCATTCAACGCTGAAACTGCATCCAATTGAAGTAATACAACAGCTTTTTGACTTGGGGCTCTACCATCACCCTGCCAGTCAAGATTGCTCTGAGAGAATTTATCCAGTAATTCATAAATCTCATTAAAATTCAAGGCCAAGACTTGGCCTCCAGCAGCAGCATCCACCATGAACTTGGTGTGAGCATTCAAACCTTCCACAAAAGTATGGGCCAACACCCCATTCGACTGGTTGTGGTGCGGGCAATCTCTCAACAATGACTTGAATCTTTCACAGGCTGAATACAAGGATTCTCTGTCTCTTTGTCTAAAAGACATAATCTCAGTCCTTATTCTAGCTGTTTTGGCAGATGGATAGAATTTAGCCAAAAATTTCTTAGCTAAAGCATCCCAAGTAGTGATAGACCCAGGCTTTTCAGCCTTTAACCACTTCTTTGCTGCCCCAATCAATGAAAAAAGAAAAAGTATCAATCGAATATAATCAGTTGAGACCCCTGCTGGTGTGTATGTGTCACTAATCTCCAAAAAATTCTGGATATGTTGTTGTGGATCCTCGTGCAGTAATCCAGGATATTGTCCAGTCACATGTAACAGTTGTATCATGCCGGACTTAATCTCAAAGTGTCCAGTAATTTCAGGCTTAACTATGCTTGAGGCTACTCCCTCCAGATTGCGAAGAGCAACATCTCGCATAGCTAAAGCTCGATCTTCTGCCATTCCTACAGGTAAGGGTTAAGAGAAACTTAATATCTGAAACAGCACAAGAAACTCAAAACAAAAATTAAACCTGAATAGAAAATAACAAATCGTCTAAAAAGAAAACAGTCAATTATTTAGTCCCCGGCTACGGCGCCAAAAATTTGTTGCTCCCAGATGCACACGCAAGTGTACGTGGTCGACAAGTAATAAAGTGATAAATCGAGTATTGTTCCCACGAGGACTAGTGTTAATGACTATATTCTAGCAAACAATTCCTATAAACTATTCAGGGATCTTTTTCGATGATGGTTTGTAATTTACTAACTAAGCAAATGGTAATTAAAAGCAAGTAATGGAGATCAAGTAACTGAGCAAATTCTAGATTGTTATCAATAAAAGGAAAATGGTCCAGGGTCAGAGCTACGAACAATCCAGTTGAGTCTTCTTGTTGATTCTACTTCTTGATTTCCTATATTGCTAACTAACAGGTTAATTATATTCGTGAAAACTTGTCGATTCTTCACGAGTCTATGCAAGTTACTCTAACGCCTATATTTTTATGGAACTAAATCACATGCATGCAGTAAAGAACTCTGTATTTAGCTAAGCCAGGCGAATATGTATATGTCTATCCTACCTGCAATTTGATTCCCTGATGCCCAGGTTCACAATCAAGCCCTATTCTTTCTTATTTGCATTTACAAGTTTCCTCTGTCGAGTTCAACTTGTAAACCGTAGATAGTGTTCAATTATCAAGCCTCAATAACCAAACAATTAGGCTCAAGAAAGAATAAACAATCTGTTATGGTAAATCAATAGGAAGAAATCAACTTTCAAACATCAACCTTCATATATTTGCTCTAACCCTTGAACGATATGTTTAGCTACGCATATTCATAATAACAACACAATAATTCATGAAAAAAATATGAAAGATTGTAATAGATGAGGTAAAGGAATTAGACCCTTGGTTCAATGTGTAAGAACTCCAAAACTTGCTCTAAAAATTCGACCTCTCTCTAAAATAACGAAATAATGAGGTTTTATAGTGTTTACAAAGTGCTAGGATAGGCTAAACTAAAGCCTAATCTAGTTGGGAAAACTTTTTGTTTCGTCAGCCTCAAATTTTTCGTGGAAGCCACGCTCCCACTATAGCTCCCAACTCCAAAGCTATCTCTGAAGCCTTGCTCCCACTATAGCTTCCAACTCTTCAGGGCTTTATTGGAAGCCTTGCTTCCACCATAGCTTCCAATGTGTCCATTAACTATATTTTGATTGTTCTTGTCTCGAATTTATCCGCACCATTCCTAAAATAACAAATACGATAAGTGAGCACAAGAAACACAATTATCACATGTAACGAGTGCATAAAGTACTAAAATGTGAGAAGATATTAAGGTAAAATAGGCAAATATTGCCAAATATCAGTTGTTGAGTAGCAGTGCTAACTTTAGAACAAGGTAAGTGATTATATCCATGTCTTTTACGGCCTTTGGCCTTATGGGTTTTCTATTCAAGCGTTCTTTACGAGAATAGCTGCTGACAGTGCGTACTTATTACGCTACAACCTCTAAACTCATATATATATATATATATATATATATATATATATATACACACACACACTTAGTGCAGGAGTATTCGGCCTCACCTTTATATTATATGGGGTGCAGAAGTATTCCACCCCAGGAGCAGAAGTATTCCGCTCTTATATCATATACTGAGTGCAGGAGTATTCCGCCTCAGCTTTATATTATCTCGGGTGCAAGACTATTCCACCCCAGGAGCAGAAGTATTCTACTCTTATGTCATATACTGAATGTAGGAGTATTCCGCCTCAGCTTTATATTATATCGGGTGCAGGAGTATTCCACCTTAGGAGCTGGAGTATTCTGTCTCAGTTGGTTATTAAATTGTATTTCCCTCGAATGCATGAGTATTCCGCTTTGGGACGAGATTACGGGCACATGTGACCCCATTGTATTTTGGTACCTTCATTTTATATCTTTATATATTTTTTGTGAGCTGTGTGGATTTGTTACATTGATTATCTGTGAATGACTTATCTGGTTGACTGCTATGGCTTCTGTTTCCTTGGCTTGCGTAGCTATTTTTCGAGGTCGCTAGTGTTTCCTCACTTACTGAGTCCTTATGACTCACTCCCTATCTGTTTTCTTTGTTATCTTTTTGTTTCGGCATATTCCACTCCAGGGCCCAGCATGTATCGTGAGTGAGAAACAGGACGTATTCTACTATCTATAGTGAGCCAGCTTGTTCTTTGAGGCCACCAGCTATAGCTTTTATAGTGGTATCTTATTTTTCATCCTTCCAGAGATGTGTATATCTTTTGGACTTCTTAGATGTCGGATCTAGAAACTACTAATCCTGTGTATTTTGGGTAGTTAGTTGTATCATTCAAACAACTTGTGTATCTGTCTGCCCTTGAGAGTTGTCTTGTGTTGTTAAAGTTAGATTTATTTTGTTCTCGAAATAATTCTATGTCATTTATATCGATTTAGTCAATAAGGTTCGCCCGACAGGTCTAGGGAGAGGTGGTCGGGTGCTCGCACGGCCTAGCTGAGAATTCGGGCCGTGTCAGTTTCACGACAGAGTTCTTGTCAGCTGCCTTAATTTAGAGCTATATTTTCTATAGAAGTTGGACAAATGATAAGCAAATGTGTGATTGGCATGTCTAACACTCAATGTCCTATTTAACTAATTCAGTTATAGTTGAGGTTTTGGAGGCGTTTCAAAGAATTGTTAAGCATTTTCTCTAAAATGAATGGTGTGTTTGTACAATGTCATTTTGGGATAGGTTTGACTTTTTTAAGAAAAAAAAAACCTCAGTATGGGTAATTAGATTCGTAAAGGTTTTTTTTTTTGGGAATCCTTGGATCATTTCAATTTTCTCTGAGTTTAGCAACTTGATATTTTGTTTGAGGTAAGCCTTGTAAGTTCTACTGGTCCATCTTTGGGATGAAATTTAGTTATCAAATTTGTTGTTGTGTATAGATCAATGTGATTAGCTTTAGAGTATGCATTACTCTTTTGGATTTGAGATGAGATTGAGATATCTCCAGTTATAAATAAAGAGAAAGATAATTCCACGACAAATCTTTGAGCTATTTGCCCTTATCGAGGATGATTTTTGAGCTATTTTCTAAGGTCGAACATAGTAATATAAGAATATGAGAAAATCTTCCTAGATGAGAAATTTTTTTGATGCTAATCTATTTTTTTTAAGTGAGATTAATCGCATTAATGTGATATTTTATGGAGTCATGTGATGACTAATGGTAAGATGGTACACCCTAAGTGGAGAATTTATTCCTCAGTTAGTTGTGTGATAGTTCGTGGTCTTTGTTGCCAATGGAGAAGATTGAATTAGAGAGGGGTAGCTTATTCTAGTGTTAGGTCTTAGTTTCAGATACTTTGTATCAGATTAATAAAGTATCTTAGGAAAAGTGATGCTCTTTATAGTAAATATTTTATGATTGTTGTCGTCTGGAAAAAGTTGAATGTGTCATAATAATAAAGGTATTCGAAGAAAAAGATAAGTGTATTTTGTTGTTATATTGCTAAATCTAAAGCCTAGAATTTTGAGCAGTTGGTAATGTGTAAGTTGGATACCTCACTCTTGATATAAGTTAGATATGGTTATATATGCTATCACATCATGGCGGTGAATGTCATGATTAATATCGAGAGAATTATATACAAAGGAAGTTTTGCATCATGTTTGTAAGGTGAAATTGGAGTTTAGATAATGAAATAGTGAGAACTATTTAAAGGTTATAGGGTGCTTCAATTAGTGAAACCTTTAAGAATATCATGATTCTTGCACATCTTGTTTGGGTTTGCTAAAGCTTCAATTAATTCGGTAAGATCAAGGTGTCATGTGATTCAACTCTCTGCGATGACCATCAATGTGACTTGGATTGTTTCGAGTCCTAGGTAGATGTTTGATGGTGATTTTGGATTCTTTTTATATATGAAGTTAGAATTGTTGCCTCTTGCTTAGAATTGTTGACTCTTGCTATCGTCTGTCTTCAACAACAAGATTTGTATTTCATTATGACTTTTGGTTCTAAGTGATTCTGGTCATCCAAATACTTTGACCTAGAGGTTGATGATTTCCTAATAGAGTTTGAAGTGGTTCGCTATGGACTTTATGTTTGATTCATTTTTTCATATACATGATGTGCAAAAATGTTTGGTTGACTCTGCTCCGACTTGCTAAGTATGTTTATTATTTGGCTGAGCTTCAATCTCATATATATATATATATATATATATGGAAGATTCTGTGCTATAGTGCTCAAGTGCTTAGAATGAGTACACTGTTATTTGAGTCATGGACCAAGGGTTAGTCCGGGCAGACTATTTATTCCTTGATGGTTATGCCTAGAGCTTGCACATTGGCTTTGAAAGCTTGTGAGAGTATTATCCGTTAAACATGTTTATGTTATCAGTTTATCCGGGTATCCATTCCCGTGTATAGTATAGTGCTGGTTTTATTTTTGAGGATCATCCAGTTGTAGGGGAAACGCTGCCGAAATTTTTATAGAAAGTCAAAGAGTTAGACAAATTCTAAGTTCTAGGTTGTGTCTATAATTCCATCCAGAGTTTTCTTATCTTTCCTTTGAGTCCATATATATTGTTGCCACATGTGTTATGCCTCATACATGCTTATGCTTATATTGTGATCATGTTATGTGTGATTTGGAGTCCCCATAGAGGCTGGACATTGGACACACAGTCCGGTCGCGTGTGATACTACCCGTCTGGGGGATACAGCTCCTCTGGTTCAGGCGGGAGTTGAAACACCTAGTATGACCGGGTGTCATTCTCACACTCTGACCAAAGAGACTAGATATTACTGGTTGCGGGGGATATAGCCCATAACACCCGCCATGTTTGTTATATCCGCGTGTATAGCCACAATATGCACTACATGATTATACATGAGGCTAGTTCAGGTTTTTTTCCAGTTACCAGATTTGGGGGGATACAGCCCATAACACCAGATAGGTACTACTTCAGATGTTCAGTTACCTGATTTGGGGGGATATAGCCCATAACACTAGACAGGTACCAGTTCAGATTACATTCAGTTTTAGCTCAGTACCAGTTATCAGTTCTCAGTTATAAGCCACCAATTCTTAGCGTTAGTATCAGTTGACACCTATCAGTTTCAGTTTCTAGTTACCAGTTATCAGTCATATTACAGTTATTTATCTGTATAGTTCAGCTCAGCCTTCAGTTTAAGATTCAGCTAAGACTTCCGTTTATATTCAGATCATGTTTAGTACGTTCTTCATATTTCCAGCTATACTGCTATGCTCCAGCTCATATTTATATATTTATACTCCAGCCTTACAGTTTCATTCAGCTATGATATATTATATGCTCATGCCTTACATACTTGGTACATATCGTACGGGCGATCCATTTCATGCCGCGCAGGTGCAGATAGATCAATGCTTGAACTACGTTAGTAGGCCATCTTTCAGCTATTAGAGTCACTCCGCTTACTCCCGGAGTTACTTATCTTTTGGTATGTGTACAGTCAGCCAGTTTGGGTATGGCGGGGCCTTGTCCCGTCCTTTGTATATTCAGTTCATCACTTTTAGAGGCTTGTAGATATGTCCTTGTGTGGTTCTGTCAGTATGGTATGTATGTCAGCTTATGTTAGCCTTGTCAGCTTTTTGCATTGCATTATTCTTATCAGTTAGGTCTATGCTTATTCTGTTTATCAGTTATATTCATGGTTAGCAGATTATTAGCAGGATTAGTGATGATCGACACTTAGTGTTGGTCATTCGTCGCATCCCTAGGTTGGGTCGTGACAGTAAATAAGCCTACCAATGATTGTAAATTATCCCTAGACAACCCCATTGAGCCTAAAGGTAATCTTTTTTCTTCGGCAGCCCAGAAATAGCCCTAAACTTTTGAAGTTGGTTCCCTTAATTTTCACCATATTCACGAGTGGCACTCCTTAGTTGTAATTAGCTAGACTAGCTAATGTGATTGGAAATGGTATAGAAGTTGGAAAGAAAAAAAGGATCTTGAATTGCACTTTGTTATGCTCTAGGAAAAATTAAATTTGTTAGGCTTGAAACATTGAAAAAAAGGGAGGGAAAGCCTTGACATTTAGGGGGAATTGTTGAAAAGAAAAAAAAAAGAAGAAAGAATGTCGTTGTTTGTCTATGAGTAGCAAGAAAAGAGGCAACTACGTAAAAAAAGTAATTGTGAATACTTTTGAGCTTAATTTATTTGTAATGGTAGTGCCATAGGGAACATAGTTACTTTTACCCATAATCACTATCGTCCCTAAGCCTACAATACATCCAAAAAAAAAAAGTCCTACTTGATCTTGGTTTGAGATGCCTACATTAGTAGAGAGTGACAAACTTGGAAAGCATATGGTACTGTCTTGTGCGCATGAGAAATTCGTTTCTGATTATGAGAGCTTTTCATGATCTTGTGCCCCAATGTGTTGGAATCGTTGCATGAAAAGTGTGAGTATGGGGCGATTCTTTGTCGGTGAGATAAAATGGAGTTTGTGAGTTTGCAAGGTTTCTATTTTCAATACATGAATATGAGCGAAAGAAAGAGCATTTGTGTCTAGTAATTGTTTTCTCTGCATACGCTTTCTTGAATGCTTACCAATGATTCAGGTTTGACGTCTACTGTTTGCTCGAGGATGAGCTAAAGTCCAAGTATGAGGTGGTGATGTTTGGCTATTTTACCAATATTTTTAGGCTGTTTTTATCATGTTCTGATAGTTATTCTAAGAGTTTATATGTAAAACTAACATGATTTGATAGGTATTGAACATGGTGAATTGAGGCTAAAGTGCAAGTTTGGCATGAAAATTGAAGCAATTAATGATTCCAGGTGGTCCCATGCGACACGAGTAGCACAAGAGATGAAGTTGGAACAAACAAGGATCTGTGTGCCATGCGAGTAACACGAGAAGAAATAGAGTTTTGCCTAGAAGTGAAGAAAAATTTCAGCTCATTTTGGTCTAATACGCTAGCACCATGCGGTTGAATTTTCTAGAAAAATCAGGGTTTTGTGGCATGTGAGCATCACGCAAGCTGGGTTGTCTGGAGAAATTAAGTCCTCGTGGCACAGAGACGCCACACGAAGAAGAAAAAGTTGGGGAAAATATAACGGTATTTGGATTATTTGCTTATTTCCCTACAAGGTATACGAGCTTCCCTTACTTCTTTTATGACTATCTTCACCTGAGAAGACTAGACCACCATTATTGAAGCACTTTGGAGCTAAGAAAAAGCATCAAATATGTTGGAACTGAAGAATCAAAAGATTTTTTCTCAACTTTTCTTATTTTCTTTTCCTAAGGATGTTGTTTTGACTATGGATTTAATGTTATTTAGTAAAATTATGAGTAGCTAAATTTCTACTCTAGGATTTTGATAAACCCGTTATTGGGTAGTTTTCAGGAACTCCAAAATTGATTGATACAATATTTTATTTATTTTTTGTGCATTTATTGAATCAATGGTTTAGGCATGCAATTGTTTGTGCTCTTTTTGCTTGAATGATCTTGGGAAAGACGTTTAGTTAAGGGTCAGTCAGATAACCGTACTTTAGGTTATGATAAGAGATTACTTAATCTGATTTAGAATTATTATAGGGATATCGTGATTCGACTATGGCCCGTAATTTGACAGATTTTAATGGTCTTGATTATTTTGGGAAAAATAGTTTAAGAACGATGCTGCTAGTAGTTAGGAAACTCTAGCGAACAAGTTTAAGTTCAAGGTGTAATTTTGGAGTGAACTCAAGACTATAACAGTAACTGAGGGGATTCATTATCCTAGGCTTTTTAACATCTGCAAGTTTGATTTTTGTCATTATTAGTAGTCTTAGCTAATTTTTATTTAAATTAATTATTCATAACTTAAAAGATTATTGTTTAACTTTGAATATTTGGCTATTAAAGTTACTAGAACTTGATTTTGCTCCTTGTGGATTCGACTCCGGACTTAAAATTAAATTATATTTGCAGCGACAACTTATTCTTTTGGGGACGAGCAGTGGGCGTGATCAAATCTGTATATAGGACCACAAGCAATAATGAAATATCAAAAAATTAGAGTAAAGTGTGGGTTGTATTTTTTGAACGAATCGTTACAATGAGGTAGTTGGGGGGTATTTATAGGATACTCTTTACCCTAATCTCTATTCTAGTACTACTCTGATTGTGAGGCTCACAGCCCACTACACAAGTTGGTCACCTAGTACCTATCCTAGCTAGGAATAGTGTAGGTCCGAAAGCGGCTTATTCATTCGCGCTAGAACATTCGCTTATCTCACGTCTATGCGACTATAGTAGCCATTTCTTGCGTGGCTAACGTGTGCTCCTGGATCCGTAGCTTCCGCTGTTCTTGGAGCTATTTCATATGTGCCAATGGGCCTTCGGTTTTGTGGACTAAAGGTTATGCAATATATTACCATACAATTAATCCTCCCACTTGCTGAGTGTTGGTGTTAGCGCTCAGGAAGTGAAGTGACGCGCTAGCAGGAAACTAGTTGTATTCTGCAATGATTGCACCATTTCGACTTGACAGCTGTCATTTTTTACTCGAGTTCAAATACGTGTCAGCATTTGATTAGGCGTCTGTCTTTTGTATCTTTCCAAAGTCATTATTGCACTCTTTTTAAGCTTTGTCGCGGTCATGCCTTTTCATATTTGTCATCTTTGCTCCACCCTTATATATATATATATATATATATATATATATATATATATATATATATATATATATATATATATATATCCTCATTGCGTATTCTTCTTATCACCATCCTCTAAATTTTGACAAAAGAACTCTGTCTATTATCAAACTTTTATTCCCAAATTTTGCAAAAGCTTCAATTTTATCGATGGCTACTCCTGTTAACTTCCCTGCTTCTGATTTCAACGCTGATAACTGGATGACATAACAAATCCGCAGATAGAATGTCTGGACAACACCACTGTCCTGACTTTCAACCTAATTTTCAGAGTGTAGATAACAGTTATAGACTTCACAAGAAGTTATGCTCAAACTACTAACAGCTGTCTGAAGATAAAAATAATTTTCCAGATTTTGAAACATTTTGTGCTACTGTTTTGGACATATTTTACTGTGGTTCTTAGCACCAAATTAAGCACATATACGGTCATCTTTATGCCATATAAGTTACCAACAAGAATCATCAATTTTGGAACTAAAAAAAGCTTCAAAAGCTCCAAGATACATGCATTGCCAAAAGAAAGGTTTAGCCTTACATAACTTTGATGTTTCTTACTTCCAAACCTTGGTTCCCTTGAATTCAACACCTTCTAAAGCTTAAACAAGCTACAATACAGAATTTAGGTACTTCACTTAGCCATGAAGTAATTCTAAAACTCAAGCTATAGACGAAATTGAAGGTAACATAACGTTACTTTAATCGCGTAGAGCGTTTTGACGCAATACGTCTTCAATTTCGAGTTATGATTGACGTCTTTCCTTCAAAATCATAAAAGTTGCTTAAAACTTAATGAGAGCATTGTTTCTCTCTTTATATTTCTGGAAATGACGAGATGGAGGCGAATTTTTCCTTTTATACTTGAAACATTTCAGTTTTAGTTCTCTTTTGCGCTTATGTCCCTTTTTCTGGCCCGACTTCTGATGCTCATATCTTCTTATCCAGATATTGTATGAACAAACTGTCAAAAGTGTTCGAAACTACACTCCAAGAACTTCAATTTGGTATATGATATGTCCCTAAAAGACCTCATATAACACACAGAATTAATTGCTGAAAAAGCTTTGTTACAAGGCAATTCCTAAGTCGGTTTTTCCGCAACTTAAATCCGATTTTTCCCAAACTTTATATTCAACATATAAACATCATATATGATTATATTATGACTTTAAACTCACTTAAATAATTCTTAACAAATCATTAGAATGATATACGTCACTTTAGGCATACGGGCTGTAACATTACACTAGAATAACTAAGCAAACAAGGCCTACAATCCTTTCATAGCTCAAGAATATCCTAGGATTTCGCTTCAAGGACAAGCCGAGCAAGCTCTAGACTGAATGATATACATGTAATTAAACAAAGACCTCACCTCACTATGTACATAAAATATATGACTCACTCAATTTCATTCTTCAATAAACAATTACAAAATCAGAAAGGAGGTTCGAAAGAAAAAATGGTGACTCTCACATGACAGTACTTTCTAAGGATGCAGACTCTCTCTCTCTCTCTCTCTCTCTCTCTCTATGCTTACCGATTTATTTTTCAATTCCCATTTTTTCAATTTCTTTTTATTTTTTTTGTTTTCTATTGAAAATACTACCTAAAAATTGCCTGGTTCAAAAGAAATAACTCAACGCGAAATAACCAAGACTGTGAAAACCCACAAAATTATTACTATTACACTAAAAATATTTACTAAACAAATTAAAAGTATTCCACCCCACACTTAAGAAGTTGCATTTTCTCAATCCAACAATATATAAAACAAGGGTGAAGAGATAATCCATGGGGCTTAGAATCATCGCATCCACATCTTTGCGAGACTGCTACTCGCTATCATCATCCTTACATGGCTCAACGTCTATAGGCTTATTTAGGCTCGAATTAATAAGCAAACAAAGCCCCAATCCTTTCCTAGCTCGAGAATATCCTAGAATTTTGCTTCAAGGAGCGGGACAAGTTCTAGACTGAACTGCATACATGGAATCAAACTAAGAATTATGTATATGGAATATATGACTCACCAATTTCATTCTTCAATAAAGAATTATAAGCTTAGAAAGAAGGTCCGAGAGCAAAAGTGGTGACTTTTTTTTTTCTTTCTAAGGAATCGAATATTCTGTCTCTTTGCTTACCAATTTATTTTTCAATCCCCATTTTTTCAATTTTTTTTTTTTTGTATTGGAAATACTATTTAAAAATTGTCTGGTATAAAAGCAATAACTTAATGGGAAAGAACCAATGCCAAGAAAACCATGGATTATTACTATTATACTAAAATATTTATTAAACAAATAAAAGTACTCTACCCTATACTTAAGAAGTTGCATTGTCCTCAATGCAAAAATATATAAAGCAAGGGTCAAGAGATACTCCCTGGGGCTATAAGCCCAAAGAATTAGCATAAACGGTAGCATCGTCGCATCCACATTTTTGCGAGGCTGCTACTCTATTATTTGAAGGCTTGATGTCCATAGGACACGGGTACTTAGACTCTTCCCCCCTCCCCCAAGCAGGACTTTATCTTCAAACATAAGGGGTTGCGAGCACTCCACACTTAGAATCCATACTATTTGAAACCAGCAAAACAAAAAGCTAACCAAAACACATCGTTCCAAAATAAATAAAATGAAAATAAGAAAAAAAAAATTGGGTTGTCTCCTAATCAGCGCCTTATTTAACATCGTGCCACGACGAACTTTTTCTCTTTTTTTTTTTAATACTAACTACATACAATTTTTCTTGGGTTGCCTCACAAGGAGCGCTTTTTTTACTCACAAGGACCGCCTTTTTTAACATCGTGGTAAAACACATTATTTGTTTTCCCGACCATAGGCTCAAAGCACTGAGCACAAGAACAATGGATCTCAGCCCAAGGTCTCTTTATTTATTTCTCAATGTCAACCACTACCTCTTCATCATTAAGCTTTAGAGTCAACTTCCCTGCATCATCATGAATAACTGCTCTACCAGTAGTCAAGAAAGACGACGCAAATAATAGGAACCTCCACATCAACGAGCCATTCCAACACCACAAAGTCAGCAGGAAACATAAAACTACCAACCTTTACAGATACATCTTCAATTATCCCCGTTGTCTGCTTTTATCTTCGATCTACTATTTGATTACACATTGCAGTTGGTCTCATTCCATTCAGACCTAGCTTCTTGTATACCTCTAAAGACATCAAATTAATACTTGCCCATGAGTTACATAACACCTTACAAATGGTGTAATCCCCAACAACAGCGGGATAGTGAAATTACCAGGATCTTCCCTCTTTTCATCAACACGTTTCGTGATCACAGCACTACACACTTTATTCAATTCCACCATCTCAACCTCGTCAAAGTCAATATGCTTAGACATAAGATCTTTCAACAACTTATCATACTCAGGCACTTCTCTCATTACCTCCATAAAAGGAATATTTAGCTTCATGTTTCTTAGTAACTCGAAATGCTTTTTAAACTTCTCACCTTTTTGTTGCTTTGCCAACCTCTGAGGATAAGGTGGCGGAGGCCTCTTTCTATTGGAGTTCTGCTCCATTGGCTCTGTTGCTTTTTCAACCATTTTCTCTGTTTCTTTGGCATGTTTTTTCTTGTGTTCCTTCTCTTTAGAATTGATAGGTTCTTCCTCTCCCACAACCATATTAGTCCAGTCACCCTGTTGCTCTATCTTTACTTCACTTGAATTGGTGATTAATTTATTTTTCCCTCCTTCCTACAACTATTACTCGTAGTCTAGATTTCTACCATTCCTCAAACTCACAGCCATTACCTGCTTTTTACCTAAATCCTTTGGATTGAGTGCTATGTCACTAGGCAAAGCTCATTGGGATCGATTGCCTATGGCTATAGATATCTTGCCCAATTGTATCTCAATATTTTTTTATAAGAATTAATTACATAATGAAAAATCTCATTAATTAATTAATTATAAGATCCATGTTGTATCCAAACTAATTAGGACTAGCAGATACTATTCTTGGTGGAAATAAAAATTCAATAAGTTTTGGAAAAGATATCCAAGGCTCAAAACATGACTAATAATAAATGGGGTTTACCAAAGGGTAAGCGAGTTTTACTCTAAAAAAGCTCTTAGTTTCGAAATTATTTGTGCAAGATTAGAAGACCGTTGAACTGTGCTATAAGTTCGGCGATCTGGACAACTGACTTCTGGAAAAACTTTGTGATTGGCTTATGAGGTACTCTGATTTATGTTATTCTAAATTATGAAACATGCATGTTGTCTTGATTACATGTAAGCTTTTGATTTCAGGATTGCCTTCGCTATACAAATTTTCCTTGAATAATCTCATGCATACTAAATATACTTTATATGACCGCTATGGATTTTATTATCATTACGATAAGAGGCTATTACTTTTTGTGTGTGTGTTTATATATATTCCTAATAGTGGTAGAGCAAAAGGACTATGAGAAGACATTTGGTATAAGTAGGATTAATCGTCGTATAAAGTTATACATAGTCTAATTCCTTCATTTGGTTACGATTTTCCCTCCATGTATAAGAAACCTATGCTTTAAGTTTTACATGAATTGGATTACGGAAAAAGGGCCAAATTTACCCCTCTACTACACGTTTAAGTATAAAGTTACCCTCTGTTACACTATGAGGTTGTACCGTCCAACTTTGGAACATATATTCCTCTCCGATAACAGAGAGGCCACCTGGCAGCACTTAACATATTTTAGGGGGCCTGATTTTTTTAATTAAACTTAAACCCACTACCCATGCCCCATAACCCGACCCACGTTTTATACCATTTCACCTATAACCCTTCAGAATGAAAGAAGAAACGCCATTTACCTCATTTCATTAATTAGGAACAAGAATCGTGTGCGTGCTATGTGACTCAGCTACGCGATTCATCTTCTATTACTTGATGGTAAGGATTTTCTTCATAATTTGTCGATATTTTTGTTATAATTAAGTTTATACCTTGTTTAAATTTATTTAAATATAATGATTGTGTGTTAGGGTTTTTATTTTGCCTGAATTAGGGTTTTCAATTTTCGATGTTAGATTGATGATTAGGATTAAGGTATGCTTTTGACGAAAAAAAATTAAATTCATCATATTTAGTCATATTTATTGTGAGTCGACTTATTATTGTTGGTGGTCACGTAGTTCTTTGGTTAGGATTTTTGTGCAAACTTTATTATGGGGGTTTTTTATTTCTGAATGTTTGTGGTGTTGTGTGCCATTTATGTGATGTCAATTCATAGTTTTATGGTTATGGTATCTTGAATTTTAATGGTGATTTAGGTTTTCAGCTTCATTAATGTTGAAAGTGCTATCTTTTTCTAAGTGAACGTGTGAAATGGAATATCTTTTGCTAGTTTAAGGTGGATGTGGACTCTAATTTTAGTGGAATGATGTTAAACTATATTTTTTTTTTTTTTGGATGTGGGGAAGTTTCTTCTTATTTGATGTTTTTACTTTTCTAATTAATGGAGGGGCCCTCCAGCCAATACTTTATTGGTTTTTTTTTTAGTGTTTTATTCATTGAGGGGACCCCTTGCTACATTTGGTCCCTCACTTTCATTATATGTGTTTGAAAGTGTATGTTACTCATTGTTTCATTATATTCTATTGTTTTTGTTTTATCTATTTGTACAGATATTAAAGATGGTGTTAGTTGACTTAAGGTTCATTATGGTGGTGGCCGGATTAGAAGCCCAAACGCCACTGTAGACAAAGAAATTTTATTGGATCAAAATCCGTAAAATAATTTGTCTATTTATTAAATTCAAGATATATTAGTCCAAATATGTAAAATGGGCTAGTATAATTGTATTGGATTAACTAATAAAAGTCCAACTTCATTGGGCCATAAATCATAAGCCCACTTTGTTAGCCAAAATATAAATCCTAAAGGCCCAAGCCAGTGCCACGTGTCAAGTGACGTGGTGCCAAGTAAAATAAATGAGCCAATAGGATCATGCCATACGCCAAATGACATGGCAATCCAAGTGAAGTCCCAAAGGCCAATAAATATGCGCCACGTGGACAAGTGACATGTTCTAGCCAATAAAATGCAGCTTTGTCACTGCTTAAATCTGATTGGCCGGTCCACGGGCCTTGGCCCGTTAGGGTTTCTTGGTGGCTACTCCACCCCACATCTATATAAAGGGGCCAAATCCCTTATCAGAAATCAGAAAGAGGAATTCATAACAAGAAGCAATAAGGAGCTCGTGGATCAAAGGCTGCAAATTGCTATAAATCTTCAAGGAGTTATTTATTTCTCTGCAAGTTCATCAAGAGGAAGATTCAAGATCAAGCTCAAAGGCCCTTGGATTTATCTCTACAAATTTAGTATAAGGAAGATTCAAGATCAAGCTCAACGCCCTTGAATTATTTCTACAAGTTCATTATATTTCAAGATCAAGCTCAAAAGCCCTTGGATCATTTCTACAAGTTCATTATATTTCAAGATCAAGCTCAAAAGCCCTTGGATTTCTACTTGTAATATTTATAGTTGAAAAGACGAATCAGAGGAATTATAGATATTGTACTACTCATAATATATTGAAATCAAATACTACAGTTGTTACAATATTTTCTTGTTTTGATTATTTATTATTTCTTGACGCGAATTTACTTGTTACAAATTTTGGCACGCCCAGTAGGACAATCTCTACCTCTCATCTCAACTTTTCAACTCGCAAAGTTCAATAACATTGAGATGGCTTCTAAGAACACCAACTCAAAATCGTTTGCTGCTGCTGCTGCTGCAAAATCTGCTTGGCCTCATGATCTTGATGACAACTCTAAGTTCTCCTCTGAAGTTGAGAGCGTCATGAATGCTACTAAGGGAAGCTTTGGACCAGTTACGAGGAACAAAGCAAATTCGTTTGGACAACAAGCACTCCAAGTGCCATCCACATTGACTCCAATATTTAATTTTTCATCTTCGAAAGGAGCTGTATCTTCTACTGGTGGATTGGAGGAAGAAAGCAACGTTGTTGAAATTGTTGAAAGAGCTTTAGCTCGGCTTAGCGTTTCAGGATCTAAGAAGAAAATCATGAAAGGACGTGATGATGATTCGAGTGCGGGATCATCTCCAACCGCGTCGCCGGACATAGGCAAATCAAGGATTAATCTGTGGGAAAATTCATGCTACTCTTCATCATCTCCAATAGCCGTGCAAGCGATGGCGACTAATACTTTAACGATGGAGGAACAACTTGCAAGCTTAGCAAAGGCGATTGATAGCTTGACAAACTATGTCAAAGATCAAGACGCTCGCATCAACAAAATGGAAGGCATGATGGAGGGCGAATCTAGCCATGCGCCAGGGAAGCGTCCAGAAGTTCAAGAAATAAATACTCCAGCGAAGCAAGCGACACCTACTAAGGAAATCCAAGTTTCTGCTGATGGAGTGATTCCAATTGATCAACTAAAGGAGATTATTATGGGGACGATTAAGGATAAGTACGAGGTTGCCTCCAAGTCTTCTCTCGCATACGCGAAGCCGTACACTGCAAGGATTGATAGCTTAAAGATGCCCGCTGGTTATCAACCCCCAAAATTCCAACAGTTTGACGGCAAGGGAAATCCAAAGCAACATGTGGCGCACTTCGTTGAAACATGCAACAATGCTGGAACATATGGAGATTATCTTGTCAAGCAGTTCGTTCGCTCACTTAAGGGAAATGCCTTTGATTGGTATACGGATCTCGAGTCTGGTTCCATTGATAGTTGGGAGGATCTGGAGTACGAGTTTCTCAATCGCTTTTATAGCACAAGGCGTACTGTAAGCATGATAGAGCTCACAAACACTCGCCAACGAAAAGAAGAACTAGTTATTGATTTCATCAATCGATGGAGGAATGCAAGTCTTAATTGTAAAGATAGGCTAAGTGAAGCGTCGGGAATAGAGATGTGCATTCAAGGCATGCATTGGGGGCTTCGCTACATCCTGCAAGGAATAAAGCCTAGGACTTTTGAAGAGTTGGCCACACGTGCTCATGATATGGAGCTAAGCATTGCTGCCAGTGGAAGTGAAGGACTGCCTGTCTATGAGTCTCGCAGAGGAAAAGACAAGCAAGAAGTCAAGAAATGGAGCAAGGTGGCGCCCAAGGCCGAAAATAAAGAATCTATGAATGTTGATACTGCACCTTTGAAGTTCACCACAAAGGTAAGCAAGAAGCAAAGCGTGAAGACGACTTCGTTTAAGGACAAGCCAAGTCGAAAGTTGACTTTAAAGGAGATGCAAGAAAGGGAATATCCATTCCTAGATTCCGATGTTCCCGCAATTTTTGATGAACTTCTGGAGTTAAAGTTCATTGAGCTACCAGAGATGAAGCGTCCCAATGAAGCTGGAAAGACAAATGATCCGAATTATTGCAAGTATCATCGACTCGTGGGGCACTCACTGGAGAAATGCTTCGTCTTCAAAGATAAAATAATGGAATTGGCCAATGAAGGGAAGATTGAACTGCAAGATGAGAAGGAAGACGTGAACCAGGTTTCTATCTTCTTTGGCTCGCACGACCCTGTGATTACCTGCAACTTCACTGAAGGATATGGAGAGAATGAAGCCATGATCAAGTTTGGTGACTTTGAACCTATCTTAATAAATCAATCGCTACAACTCAATGTGTGGAGCTTGGAGCAAGCATCATCGGAAGAAGGTGAAGCTCAAACTGATCAAGGAGATGATGAAGGTTGGATACTAGTGACTCGGCGGAGGCGCCACAAAATGAAGTCACACAGTAAATCAGCTGAGCAACCAACAAGGCAAAAGATGGTGAAAAGGACAAGAAAGCAAAATGCTATTCGACGTCCACGAAAGGAAAAGATGGAGGTTTACCACTATCAAAAGTCGCGTCAGCGTGTTACTTTGGAAGAATTTATTCCAAGTTGGTTTTGCACGAATATTCCTAAGGGTGATACTAAGGCTTCGTGTTGTAATGCTGATAAAGAAGAAGAGATGAGTGAAACTTCAGGGTTGTTGCCACCAGCGCAGTCAGAAGAACCTATCGAGCCTATCTCCCAAGAAGCAAATACTTGCGAAGCAAAGATCACCTTCACAAATGATGACATTCTACTTGGTGAGACTTTTCATAATCGTCCCTTATTTGTGGTTGGCTATGTTGATGAACAAAGAGTGAATAGAATCTGGAATTTCATTTTTTTCCGCTTTTTTAAATAGTAAGCCACCCAATGTAGGACGAATTACCTCCCATCCGTTGTTTCAGTTCGCTAAGTTTGAAAAGTCCAAAGAGCGCAGACTAGCCAAGCAACCTGGCCCACAGCTCTTTGTGTTGGGGCTTGATTCCCAGCCGCCGACAACTCCCAGGGTTCACTAAAACGGGGGATACTCCGCGAAAGACTATTGAGTAGTCAGACGCAGACCAGCGCAGGTGGGCGCCGGTGCTGGCGCCTGCGGCAGCGCCTCTGGAGCCGCCCCCCCGTTATGGAGCCAGCGCTTAATTGATGGAGGATCTGGAGTCAACATCTTGCCTATCCGCACGCTGAAGGAACTTGGCATCTCTACTGAAGAACTAACGCAAAGTCGCCTGTTGATTCAAGGATTCAACCAAGGGGGGCAAAGGGCTATAGGAGCTTTAAAAATGGATCTCACCATTGGAGAGATGACTTCAAGCGCATGGATGCATGTGATCGACGCAAGGACTTCATATAATATCTTACTTGGTAGGCCTTGGATACATGAGAACAAAGTGGTTCCATCCACTTATCACCAATGCCTAAAATATCATGAGGGTGAAGTCGAAAAGACGGTCGTTGCCGATGACAAGCCGTTTACCGAAGTAGAGGCACACTTCGCTGATGCAAAATTCTACTTGAAGAATGTCGTGGGTGGAGTAAAACATGATAACAAAGCAACAACCAAAGATGCCGAACTCGCAGCTAAAAGGGCTGAGGTAGCAGCTGGTAAAGCAAAAGTTGTAGCTGATGGAGATCAAACTCTCTTCAGTCAAGGTAACATGCAAAAAGCAAATGTTGCAGCTTCAAGCAAGAAAATAAGTACTACGCTCCGCTACGTTCCAAAATTGAAGAAAGAAGAAGGCCAGTCATCTAGTCTCCAAAGTGATCAGCTAAAAGGATTAACTCTCCCCGTTAGGCGAATTGACGCAATGAAGCTTACCTCAAAGTTGCTTGGTGGTTTTGTGGCTAAAAATCTACCGCTGAATAAAGAACTCCCTACGAAGCGCACAAATGAGGGGTTTGATCCGAATGCTTACAAGTTGTTTGCAAAGGCTGGATATGATCCCAATGAACCATCTACATTAGGGAAGCTTTTACCTGAAAGTACCATGAAGAAATCACGCGAAGGCTTGGGTTACGAGAAACCTCCACCGGTTCGTATCTCTATAAGAAGGGCGAGCGTTAATTACATTACTGCTGAAGATGAGCCTGAAATTTCAAGTAAGAGGCTTTCCATCTTTGATCGGCTGGGAAAACCATCTTCAAGAACTTCTGTCTTTAATAGATTGGGACCTTTGAATAAGAAGAACAAGCCTCCAAGGAAATCTAAAAATGAGAAAGTGCATGCCGCTTCTAGATATTGTCAGAGTCTTATCCCTTCAAGAATGAGACGCGAAGAAAAATTGATAGTCTCGTGCGGAAATGTGCTAACGGCCAAGACTCATACTATAGTTCACACGAAGGAGCGTGACGAAGATGGAGAAAGCGTGGGATCTTCATATCACATCATCGCACTAGAAGAGGAAAGTGTTCTATCTCCAAATGGGATCATAAATGAGTTGGAGGATGTTTCTTGCTGTCACCACATATCATTCAACAATGATGATCCTCATGAAGTAGAATATGCTACAGATGCTCCACCTGAGCTAGAGGAAGGAGTAAAGGCAACAGTTGACGCATTGAAAGAAATTAACCTTGGCACAGACGACAACTCAAGGCCTACTTATATAAGTGCTTTGCTGGCAGCCGATGAAGAAAATGCTTATGTGGAGCTGTTGAAAGAGTACAAGGATGTCTTCGCTTGGAGTTACAAAGAGATGCCTGGCTTGGACCCAAAGGTGGCAGTTCATCATCTCGCAGTCAAGGGTGGCGCTCGTCCCGTAAAACAAGCCCAACGTCACTTTAGACCAGATTTGGTCCCTTTGATTGAGAATGAAGTCAACAAGCTCATTGAGGCGGGTTTTATTCGCGAAGTCAAGTACCCCACATGGATTTCTAGCATAGTCCCTGTAAGGAAGAAGAATGGCCAAATTCGAGTTTGTGTCGATTTTAGGGACCTCAACAATGCATGTCCTAAAGATGAGTTTCCGCTGCCTATCCCAGAACTCATGATCGATGCAACTACTGGTTATGAGGCTATGTCTTTTATGGATGGCTCCTCCGGCTATAATCAAATTCGTATGTCACCTAAGGATGAAGAATTCACGGCGTTTCGAACTCCTAAGGGTATTTATTGCTACAAAGTGATGCCTTTTGGCTTGAAGAATGCTGGAGCAACTTACCAAAGAGCTATGCAGAATATCTTTGATGACTTGCTTCATAAGAATGTAGAGTGCTACGTTGACGACTTGGTGGTAAAATCTAGAAGAAAGGGGGACCACTTGCAAGATTTGAGAATGGTGTTCGAGTTGTTGTGAAAATACCAACTTCGAATGAATCCTTTGAAGTGCGCATTTGGAGTTACTTCTGGTAAATTTCTTGGTTTTATCGTACGACATCGAGGCATTGAAATTGATCAAGCAAAAGTAGATGCAATTGTAAAGATGCCCGAGCCTAGAAATCTCCATGAATTGAAAAGTCTTCAAGGAAAGTTAGCCTACCTTAGGAGATTCATCTCAAATCTAGCTGGGAGGTGTCAGCCGTTCAGTCGTCTCATGAAGAAGGGTACTCCTTTCGAATGGGATCAAGCTTGCAGCAATTCCTTCGAGAGCATCAAATCCTACTTGATGAAGCCTCCTGTGCTAGCAGCTCCAATACCTGGAAAGCCGCTGATATTATATATTGCAGCACAAGAAAAGTCAGTGGGGGCACTTTTGGCTCAAGAAAATAGCGAAGGAAAGGAAAATTCACTTTACTATTTGAGTAGAATGATGACACCAAATGAGCTGAAGTATTCGCCAATCGAAAAGTTATGTTTGGCACTAGTCTTCTCCATTCAAAAGTTGAAGCATTACTTTCAAGCTCATGTCGTGCGACTGGTTTCTAGAGCAAATCCCATCAAGTTTGTCATGTCAAAGCCCGTCCTTAGTGATCGATTGGCAAGATGGTATCTCCAGTTTCAACAATTTGAGATTATATATATCCCTCAAAAAGCAGTCAAAGGACAAGCACTAGCAGATTTTTTGGCAGATCATCCAATTCCTGATGGTTGGGAGCTGACTGATGAGTTACCTGATGAAGATGCAATGTTCGTCGAAGTTCAACCGTCTTGGAAGATGTACTTTGATGGAGCTTCACATCGTGATGGAGCTGGTGCTGGAGTAATTTTTGTAACGCCCCAAGAAGAAATATTGCCATATTCCTTCACCTTGACTCAACATTGCTCCAACAATGTCGCAGAGTATCAAGCGCTCATACTTGGGCTTGAGATGGCCGTTGACATGAAACAATTGCAGTTGCAAGTCTTTGGAGACTCTAAGTTGGTGATCAATCAGCTTCTAGGAAGCTACGAGGTAAAGAAGCCCGAGTTGCGTCCCTATCACGATTATGCACAGAAGTTGATAGGATGGCTTGGTGATGTAACTCTTCAGCATGTGCCAAGGAGGGAGAATAAGAAAGCTGATGCCCTAGCCAATCTAGCTTCAACACTTGCCCTGCCAGATCAAACGAAAGTTGCTATCTGCCAAAAATGGGTAGTACCACCTTTAAATGATGACGAGAGGAATGATCTCCAACATCTTGTTGCTGTTTCTGAAGTCGACGAGGAAGACTGGCGGCAACCTATCATTAACTACTTGAGTCATGGGATACTGCCAGAAAATCCAAGAAGGAGAACTGAAATTCATCGCCGAGCTCCACGCTTCCTCTACTACAAGGATACTCTATATAGAAGATCATTTGAAGGAGTGCTCTTGCGATGTTTAGGAGAAGACGAAACGCTTCAAGCTATGCAAGAAGCGCATGCTGGGGTATGTGGATCACATCAGTCTGGGCCGAAACTCCACTTCCACATAAAAAGGATGGGATATTATTGGCCAACGATGGTAAAGGATTGTTTGGACCATGCTCGACGATGCAAAGCTTGCCAGCTCCATGCGAATTTTATACATCAACCACCAGAAGTGTTACACCCGACCGTCGCATCTTGGCCATTTGACGCTTGGGGGCTAGACATTGTCGGACCGTTGCCAAAGTCTTCTGAAGGACACTTGTTTATTTTGGATGCAACTGATTACTTCTCGAAATGGGCAGAAGCCATCGCTCTTAAGGAAGTGAAGAAAGAGAAGGTTGCAAACTTTATCCGAGTAAACATCATCTACCGCTTTGGTATTCCTCGTTATATAATAACGGATAATGGCAAGCCATTTGAAAATAGGTTGATGAATAGTATTTGTGATCTCTTTGGCTTCAAGCAGCGTAAGTCTTCTATGTACAATGCTGCCGCTAATGGTCTAGCTGAAGCATTCAACAAGACTCTATGCAAATTGTTGAGTAAAGTTGTCTCCAAGTCCAAGCGAGATTGGCATAATAGGATGGAAGAAGCGTTATGGGCATATAGGACGACTCATCGCACGCCAACACAGGCAACTCCCTACTCACTTGTCTATGGGGTTGAAGCGGTCCTACCACTAGAGCGTCAAATACCATCGCTGCGACTTGCTATCCAAGAAGGGCTCACGGATGAAGAAAATGCTCGCTTGCGCCTTGAAGAGTTGGAGGCTCTTGATGAAAAAAGACTTGAAGCTCAACAAAGTCTCGAATGTTACCAAGCTCGGTTATCTCGTGCCTTCAATAAAAAGGTTCGCCAAAGGTCCTTCCAGGTTGGTGATCAAGTTCTTGCATTAAGAAGACCCATCATCACCTCCCATAAATCTGGGGGCAAGTTCACTGCAAAATGGGATGGGCCATATGTTGTGCAAGAAGCATATTCAAGTGGTGCTTATAAGCTTATTGATGCTAAAGGAAAAAGAATCGGTCCCATTAACGGGAAATTCTTGAAGAGATACTATCCATGAAGAAGATCGCTCCTTGACGCACGAGCATAAACTGCAAGTTACTCCTGGCCCGCAAGAGTATAAACTGTGCACGGCCAAAAAAAAAAATATGTCTGCTAGGTTGAAAACCTCGAAAGAGGCGGCCTAGGCAAAAGTTAGGACACAAAAAAAAAATGTCCGCTAGGGTGAAAACCTCGAAAGAGGCGGCCTAGGCAAAAGTTAGGACACAAAAAAAAAAAAAAACCACTTGTACCGAACTACGTAATGACTTGATCCTCTTCACTGGGGTACGTAGGCAGCTTAGAGTTTCATTCTAAGTTCAGTCGCATAAAATACAAAAGGTGGGTCTCCACAAATCTATTTGAATATCAAGTTTTTATTATCAAAGGTTACAACCCAAAGGAGAAAGGTATCTTAGCAGCTCGTTTTAGATGCCGAAGTCAAGATCAAAGCATTCTTCAAGACAAATCCAATAAATACTTGAGATAGGAACCATCTTTGTGCATGAAACATGGTAAATTTATTTGTGCAATAAAAAGATAATTTCAACTTGAATACGTCTTGTAAAGAAAGCTGGATACCTGACAGGATGTAAAGGTAATGAATATTTTGCTTAAGCTGAGTAAATCCCCAAGTCAGACGGACGGACGCTCCAAATAGTTCCTCCTCGGTCAACAATATTGGACCAGCTTTGAAGACCTACAAGAAAAGAACGGATCATGAAGTACGTTGTCTAAAGTCATAATGCGCATATTGTTGAGTTAATTTTAAAAAATAATTTGCACAAGATCTATGAGGCTTTTGGCTATGATTTTTGGCTATATCTTAGCTCTTGAAGTTGCGGACCTATAGAACTAAGAGGCTCGTGAATCGGATTCTCCCACGTCAAGATATGAATTTTCAAGCGAAGACAAAAGGCTGAGAATAGTACTTGGCAGAATTTGATCCCGACTTCAAAGCATCTCCTAAGATTGTACAGAGAGGGTTTTGTTCCAATTTTTAAATATGTTGTTATCTTCTGAGTCTGGTGATAGTGAAATCAAGTGTCATGCAATTTGGACGCACCCATAAGAAGATATGATTTTTTCTGCCAAGAAGCGCAAAGCTGGGCATTTTGGCTGTCAAAATGCAAGTTCAGCAATAAAATTGGGCAAATTCGTAGGGAATCAAGACCTGAATTTTTTAATATATTATTGTTCGAGGAGTCTTCTTTCAAATGGCATATACGGCTCGCGATTTGGACACTCATATATCGAGATATGATTTTCTCCGTGACTTGTGCAAATCTGTGAAATCAACATGTCAGACATCTTGGTCAATTTCAAAAATTAGTTCCAGCTGATACAGATGTGATTTTGATATGATTTTTGGATATGTTATACCTCGAGCAATTTTCTTTCCAGCAGTGCAGACGGCTTGTGATTTGAGTGTTCCTATCTTGAGATATGAATTTTACGGTAAAGTTGCACACTGCTGCCAGGCCAACACGGGAAAAGTTGAATCAACTTAAATTTATTCCCACTGATATAGGAGGATTTTGATATTGAATTTCTGATATGTTTCAGCCTCCTGAATTACAAGTTTGTACGGACAAGAGGCATTTGATTTAGATACTCCTATATTGAGATATGGTTCTTTTGGCTTGAGCGCTCAAAGCTAAAATCCACCATGACGGACAACTAGAGCTACTACAAAAAAAAAATTAATTGCAGTCTATCCTAAAGGCATCGTGATCTGATTTATTAATAATTTGTATCTCTTGAAGTCATGATTTTACAGAATTAAGAAGCTCCTCATTCCAACGATCCTCTACTAAGATATGTATTTTTGTATGAAGACGGTTGAATCTGAAAATTAAACTTGGCAACTGAAAAGATCATTTGCAAAGGAGATCCTCCGAGTAGTCTTTCGTACGTCATAGAAGAGTATGCCTCTCCGCGTGTTATAGAAGAGTATAGCACCGTACTCCATTGAAGATTAAATCACCATGCAGTAATGAAGAGTTTGAATTCAGCCATAGAAGACTATGTCTCCGCTCCGTGGAGGAATATAATAACGCAAATCATAGGAGATCCTGTCTCTGCGCCTATGTTTTCACGCCATTGAAGGGTATATCACCATGCACCATGAACGAATATATCTCCATGTGCCATTATAGTAATATGCGGACCTGCGAAAAGAGCAAGACGACGAGCAGTCAATATAACACGAGAAAGGGAGAGGGGTTTACCTGCCTAGAACCAGTCCTATGGAAGTCATTGTGTTGTTAATCACTATCGGGTTTGTTAATCCCTTTTCTAGAAAAGAAGCCTGCTGAAAATTACACCACAAAGATTAAGACGTGCGTGTCAAAAAAAAAAAACAAAAACGTAAGAGAAAACTGGTTTCGCTAGTTTTTACGTGGGTACTCTCATAAGGCATCAAAGCTATGTTTTTTTTTCTTTCACACATGAGCAATTAAATATTCCATAGCATGTAAACTTTACAAGCACATGCATAGGTGGTGTTAATTTCCGATGAGAAGTAGCGAACATATGGAAAAAGATACAAAATTTCATCTCCAAAATTATGGACATGGATTCAAGTCATAATAAAAATGGCAATAGCCGCGGGTGGCTTTCATTAAAAAGGGGAAGGGATCAAGCAAAATTCGCTTAAAGTAAATAAGTTTGAAGGTCTGCAAGCAAATTACATGCATCATAGCTTCTGTTGAAGATAATATCTAAGTCTATTCATAAACAGAGCAAAAAAGGATCCGTTGAAAATAAGCAGGAAGTTTACCTCTCAGGAAAGAAGTCACAGGACCTCCGCCTTGAAAGCTACTTGCAAAAGCACATATCAACGATAAATCTTGATGCCTACAAGTATGAGATAATTCTTTTTTTTTTTATAGAGGAAGGAGCTGTGGTTAGCATTTATTCTGAATAAAGAGTCCACCCATAAAGGGGTGCTCTTAATGTCTATCCAGGTAAAAATCTAAGTTACCTGATAGAGTCCTACAAGAGGACAACTACTGTATTATACAGTTATAAATACAGTAGTAACAGGCTCAGATAAACACACTGATTTCTCTACAGCTCTTCCTATCTCTCTCTAAAATAAACTAGTATTTAGACTGTGGATAAAGGGGTTGATCCGTCAAGCACGTGACAACCACCGACGGCCAGTAATTCCAGCCACGGTTCAAGATCCTACCGCTTCCGCTTACGAGAACAACAAGTAAGTTCTCGGTTTATGTTTAAACAATCTATTTAGTATAGATTATTGTGATATATACATGTTTATATCCTTCATTGGTATCAGATGTCATAGGCTGGTTTTCTGGTCAGGAAAATAAATAATACAGCATTTATTTCAATTGGATGATAAATCACTTATATGGCCTGCTTTAAAGAAAAAGTTTTTAACTCAGTCATAACTTTTTTAGATGTTAACTTATACTTGAACTTAACCAATAAAATTATGAGTTTACGTCTGCCAAAATCACCACCTGAATTGGTCCAAGAACCACCGCTATCGGAACTTTTGCTGTCTCCACTGCAAGAGAAAAAGAATGAAGCAATGGCTTCTCACTCTTTATATCTTTTCTGTAATAACAAAAATATATATAATAAATCAAAACAAAAAGAGAAGAGTTTAGTACTCCAACAATTGCGGCGGTGGGTGACATTCCAAGGATGAAGCTTTGTGCTTCAGTGGCATGGACTTAAGAGGCCAAGAAGAAAAAAAGAGATCTGTTATTTTAATGGCTGTCAAAGAAAGAGGGGTTCTCTTCTAAGGTATTTTAAAGAGATAAGGCAGTTCTATTTTAAAACATATTTAAAAAAAAAAAAATCGTGTTTGGATTCACACAACAACAGTGTTTCTTTTACAAAAATAAGATAAAAGTGAAAGAAGATTGATGGGGTTGTGAAGTCTTGTGACTGTTGGACACATCTTTATTTTTTTATAAAAGTTTACCGTTTTAGTTCAATTGAGCTAAGGGCCCCTTTTCTTTAAGCAAGGTCTCGACGTACCGGAGTCGTGGGTATGCGCTTTTGTTTGAGTTAACTGTGCAAGGGATTAAAAGGATATATCAAATAAATTGATAATCTTTATTTTGACTTGGATGGATGGAAAGCATATTGCTGGTGCCTTTTGCAACGTGTATCTTTAACATGTGTCCTAAAGGCCTACTTGGACAATGACAATTGGCGCTACTTTAAATTTTAATAAGTAGCCACTTTCAAGGATGCAAGTTGGAATATAGTCATTTTCTTGGTAGCCACGTTCTAACGAATACTTGCTGCCAAGTAGCCTCTTTCAGGACTGCTAACTTAAGTATAGCAAATGTTGGCACAAACTATATCAAGTAGCCATTTTTTGGGTGTCGATGGGAAATAACCCACATGAACAAAGAAATTACTTCAAGCCTAGTCTTCAAATGTCTACAAAATTCGACATCGACAAGCCTTGAAGTAGGGTGCATTTGTAGACAAAGAAATTTTATTGGATCAAAATCCGTAAAATAATTTGTCTATTTATTAAATTCAAGATATATTAGTCCAAATATGTAAAATGGGCTAGTATAATTGTATTGGATAAACTAATAAAAGTCCAACTTCATTGGGCCATAAATCATAAGCCCACTTTGTTAGCCAAAATATAAATCCTAAAGGCCCAAGCCAGTGCCACGTGTCAAGTGACGTGGCGCCAAGTAAAATAAAAGAGCCAATAGGATCATGCCATACGCCAAATGACATGGCAATCCAAGTGAAGTCCCAAAGGCCAATAAATATGCGCCACGTGGACAAGTGACATGTTCTAGCCAATAAAATGCAGCTTTGTCACTGCTTAAATCTGATTGGCCGGTCCACGGGCCTTGGCCCGTTAGGGTTTCTTGGTGGCTACTCCACCCCACATCTATATAAAGGGGCCAAATCCGTTATCAGAAATCAGAAAGAGGAATTCATAACAAGAAGCAATAAGGAGCTCGTGGATCAAAGGCTGCAAATTGCTATAAATCTTCAAGGAGTTATTTATTTCTCTGCAAGTTCATCAAGAGGAAGATTCAAGATCAAGCTCAAAGGCCCTTGGATTTATCTCTACAAATTTATTATAAGGAAGATTCAAGATCAAGCTCAACGCCCTTGAATTATTTCTACAAGTTCATTATATTTCAAGATCAAGCTCAAAAGCCCTTGGATCATTTCTACAAGTTCATTATATTTCAAGATCAAGCTCAAAAGCCCTTGGATTTCTAATTGTAATATTTATAGTTGAAAAGACGAATCAGAGGAATTATAGATATTGTACTACTCATAATATATTGAAATCAAATACTACAGTTGTTACAATATTTTCTTGTCTTGATTATTTATTATTTCTTGACGCGAATTTACTTGTTACAGCCACTTATTACAAAAATATGTGCACACTTGGAAAGGGTATGACTCTGTTTGTCTCTCATTTATTGATATTGTAAACAGTTGGTAGTTGTTGCTTCTTTCGGTAAACTCTATGAGTTAGAAAGGGACGAAGGTATTAGAGTTTTATTGAGCTTGATTGCTGAGCACTTTAAAATAATAAATCTGTATGTTGTTTGTTTTAGTGAGTTGCCTCTAAAAGATGTTCCAAATAATGAACATCATAATGAAAATACTGCTTACCTAGATGAGTTGGGAACTGACTGCAGTGAAGGGGAAGTAGGGTTGTCATACCCGATTTTGGACTCAACTCGAGGCGAGTCGGGTTTCGAATTTGACTGGGTAAACTCGTTTGAGTTTAGATGTTGGAGTCGCCACCTAATATAGTTTCTAAGGTGTATTAGGCCACCTAAGTATCTAAATTCAAGTTCAATAAGTCATACTAGTCTATTGGAGATATTCTATAAGGTAAGAAGTCGAGGTGACTCGGGAAAGAAGGTGTTAGGCACTTCCCCGAGTCCCACGAAAGGTGGTTCCCGTCCGAGTCTGTATTTTTGGGATAAAAATAGGGAATGTTATCATATAATACTAACTTGGGAGGTCATTTTAGCATTTAGTTCAAGAAAATAACATGTCTATACAATTTAATTCACACACATACAAATAGATTTCATATACGACCTATTGTAAGCCTAATCGTGTTCTACGGCCTCTATTATTAAACGCCTTATCGTAGACGAGCTTAAACATGTAAAGGGTGCTGAATTTCAGTTTATCTATGCAATTCTCATACTTAAAACAATATTGCATAAATGGTCAATTTTGTAAACAAAATTCAGATTTATATCAAAACCGAAAGGGTGTTGTTTAAAAATGAAATGTTGGCTATTTAGGATCGGTGTGACTCGTCATTAACTGTCGAGCCCTAACTTTAATGGCCCTTTTTGTGTAGAGGTCAGCTTTTTAAGAAATATATAGGCAAAGGGACGATTTTTTGAAAACGAGTGTCACAGAAGCACACAAATACAAATAAGGAAGCTGTCGCACATAAAATATATACATATAGATATGAACATGCAAATATATGATTACACAATAATTATAGTCTTTAAAAAATACTTGTAGAGTGTATAAGTGACCCCAATACTTTATACACCCCTATACACTATTAGATTAGTGTATAGGAGTGTTTTGAGTAGGGAAAATAGTTTAAACACATGCAAAGGACACATTTTAAAATAGTTCTGGGCTTGGATCGTTTGTGCAAATAGGGGGGGTCTTTCGTTTTGCAGAAATAGTCTAGATTATGCAAATATTACGCATCTAAGCCCCTGTCAAATGAATTTAGATTCAATCACTCAGAAAAGTACGTTCTTATAATAATTTAAGTCTGACACAGTATTATCATTCATAGAGTCTACCCAGGATATGCAGTTTTAGAGAAATAGCATGAGACTTTTAGTTTTAAAAACAAAGAATGCTGTGCAGATTCCTAAATGTCATGCTTTTTCCAGATAATGCAACATATAGGAGTGAAAGGTCAAGAGAAGAGCCCCTGGATAGCTGCACACATAGTGTAGTAAACTGTATACCCCTGTTTTAAAGGATACATGCAGGGAGTCCTAAACTGTACATAGGTTGGGACAGTTTCTAGGGGAAAGCACAAAAAAAGGGTAAAGGCCAAGTAATGCCCTGCACTGGTAGCCTATTTAGGTATAGCTTTCTTTAGAGAAGAAGGAGTTTCTCCCCCAACCTCTCAAACACACTAAAAGGACTGCAAATACAAACAGGTATAGCCCTCTGAGGTTATTTTCACACATGCTGCAAGAAAGGGTTAGCAGGGCCATAAATTGAGCCCAAACAAGAGGTAACAAACAGGTAGAAATTATACCAAAAATGAATTTAGACAGCATCAACTTGAATAACAGAGCAAACCATGAAGAGGATCATAACTTTTATACTGCACTCTTTTTAAACAATACTGACATGATCCTTATGGATCATTCTAATACGAATGCCGAGATTATCTTAGGCTTAAACCGAATATCCAGAACCAAAGCAAAAGCAGAGCACACAAGCAGTTTAAATGGAACAGAGACAGGATAGGAGTGTGACAGGGAAACACACATACACAGATATACTAGGTAATCAGAAGTGAAGAGGAGTACCTTTAGACACTGTGAAACTAATAGAATGCATATAGGAGAGAGGGAAGCAGTATCAACACACAAGCGATGCAGTAGTCCTTCAGAAAGTAAGCAAAGATAGAGAATTGAAAGCCTGAGAAGCTATGTGAATTCTCCTCAGTGTATCAGTGCCTCTTTCTGAGTTTTTCTCTTTTTTAATGTCAGAAAACTGTGTCTAAGTTAAAGGACGAGGTTAGTTTATATAGGTGAGGGGTGGGGATTTAAAAAAAAAAAGGGGTAAATCACATAAGGTAAGAGATATTCTTTCCCAGGAATAACAGGGACAAACTTGAGTGTCCTTCTAAAAATAGAGCAATCAATCCCCAAACCTAAGGCAAATCAATCCTAAATTGATTTGGATTCCCTCTCTTCAAACCCAACATAGTCTAGGTTCACAAATTCACTCACAAACAAGTTTGAACCTCGACAGATTTCAAAAACAAATATATCAATACTCACGCCAGTTTCCCTCTTTGTTTTCAATCAAAATTCCAATCAAATCACTTCTAAAATTTCAAGCTTGTCCTATCAGCCCTTCCTTCTCACATTTTAACATATGACCATAAACAACAACAGACACAATGGACACTAGAATCATGCTTGGACACAAACAACTTACAAGGAACAGACTCAAAGCACTGAGCGACTGTCTAAACACATCAACATACTAGACAAAATAATAATAACCATGGAATGTGACCCTAATCGATTAATCATGTGAAAAACAAATAAGCTAACATACCAAGAAAACAAACAATTTAGGCATGTTATTAAGCAAAACACAGAACCAAACACAAAAGAAAATTTTTAAGGGTTACCCATCCTCATCGAAGTCGGGTCAGGTCGACCCGTCACAAATTTAGCTCGCATGGGAGTTTCTTACCATTTTGAGACGATAACACCATTAAATAATGGCCTAAACCCCGCCGGAGGCGTCTCCCGGCGGTGGTGGTTCAGTTATCAAAAGGTCAAATTTTGCCCTCGTCCAAATACCATAAAAAATATACAGGTTTTGTAGCGCATGACGAGGGGAGTGCAATGGTACTATTTTTCCCAATTTTCACCGGCCAATTTGACCGAGAAATCGATCGACAGCGGGGCGTTTCATTTCGCCAAGAGAGAGAAGAGAGAGATTGATTGTCGGAGAGGTGCGGGGGGGGGGGGGGGGGGGGAAATGAGGGTAGGGGGAAAGGTTTAGGGGTCGTTTAAGGAAATGAATGGAAGATTTAATCTTAGCCATTGGATTAGAGAAATGAAGGGCCAGGATGAGGCCACGTCGATGCTGAGGTGTAAAAATAGGTGTGATGTGTAAAATGTGAGGTGTGATGTGTGTATATTTGTATATGTATTTACGTATATATAGTGTATAAATAATGTATATTAGGCATAATTTGATATAAAATAGGCATAAAATAGGTATAAAAATATAGAAAAATTAGGGGATTAATTTTGAAGCAATAAAATGGCTAGGAGAGCGTAAAAAATATATTTTAGGATTTAAAATGAGTTGGGTGATTTTATCAAAAATAAGGATAATTGTAGATATCGTAAGAGTGGTTATGATTTGAGTTGATGCTTTTGAAAATGGCCTCGATTGTCAGGCTATTGTGATAAGATAGTTTGAAAGAATGGACGGGGTAAGAATAAATGCACAAACGTGTGTAAAATTTGAAGACTATTGATTTTTAAAATAGGAGGGAAAAAATTGGGTGTCAACAAGGGTGTGAGTCAAGTTATGATTCTTAAGATTATGATTCTGAAGAATGAGAGTATCTTAAATTACAAATGAGTCGTGAGGTTACTGAACAACTTAATGAGTGCGAGGATTTGAAATTAGGCATGACCTTTAAGGACATACCTGAAGCAAGAATATTTATGAATTTATATGCCTCTGGCAGTAAGAAAAGGTTAATCTTATTGAAGAGTGACAGAACTTGGGTAAGGTATGAATGTGCTGAAGGTTGTCCATTTATGTGTCTAATTTCAAATGATGCGAGTGCAAGGAATAAGATTAAGACATTGAAGTCAACTCATGATTGTAACACTGCTTATGAGAATAGTAGGGTTTATTTTGCTACCATCGCACATTATTTTAAGAAGAAGTCGCAATCTGAACTTAAGTATAGAGTGAAGGAGGTGAGGGAAGATCTGAAGGCTACTTCTGAGTTGAGTGTTACCTATGGGAAGTGTAAGTTGGCAAAGAAAATGATCTTAGATACTTCGGAAGGAAATTTTGTTAATGAATATAATAAACTTGAGGTTTATGTTGTAGCTTTGAAAAAGAGCAATCCTGAGAGTGATGTGGTCATCAACATTACGAAAGATGGTCTTGTTGAAGAAAATAGAAGATTTCTTAGAAAGTATAAAGAATTGAAGGATGATTTTAGGGTAGGATTAAGGCTTTTATTGTCTTAGATGGTAGTTTCTTAAAAGGGAAAGCAGTTGGACAGTAGTGTGAATTACTTTTACCCTTTAGCTTGAGCAACTTTTATTAAGAGACAAAAAGAATATGGACTTGGTTCTTTGGTTTGCTTACAAATTCTTTGGACCTCAAGATAGGTGAAGGAATAACATTCATTTCAGACATGCAAAAGGTACTCTCAATTTATGTCTTTCTTAAATTTCTATTTTTGTTAACTTTTTATTTTAGTAAACTTCTATTTCTCACTATTCTTTTTTATGCTTATGTTTGATTTGTATGAAACGGTTATGGTATTGGGATTATATGTAGCAATGAAATATGTGTTTCCTGAAGCACACCATAGGTACTGTGTGACATGTTGAGGACAACTGGTGAAAAAATTAGAGGCAAGATGAAATGAAGAAGTATCTTTGGTCGTGTGCATGGTCCATATTTGAGGAGGATTTCAAAGCTCAATTGAGCAAGTTGGGTGTACTCGGTTTGCGGGTTGCAAGAAGCGGGGAACAACAACTTAGTACCAAGCCTTCCCCAAAGGTCTTTCCAAAAATGACCAAGGAACTTGGTATCCCTATCACCAACAATGTTTTTGGGACCCCATGCAATTTAAGCACATTGGCAACAAACAAGTTAGCTATGTGAGATGCATCATCAACCTTGTGGCATGGAATAAAATGAGCCATTTTAGAAAATCTATGAACAACCACAAAAATGCTATCCTTTCCCCTTTTGGTCCTAGGCAACCCAAGGACAAAATCCATAGAAATGTCAAGCCAAGGACCTAAGGGAATGGGAAGGGGTGAGTACAAACCATGTGAAATTAGCTTTGACTTAGCTCGCCTACACTCCAAGCATTGGCCACACACCCTCACAACATCCACTCTCATTTTGGGCCAATAGAATTGCTCCTTAAGAATCTCCATTGTCTTGCCCACACCAAAATGCCCCATTAATCCCCACTATGGGCCTCTCTCACTAGAAATTCCTTCCAAGATGAACTAGGCACGCATAACTTCCCATTCCTGAACAAGAAGCCATCAAACTTGTGAAACCTCTTTTTCTTCACGTCACAACTAAGTTCCTCCTCACCACACAATCGATTGGCTCTTCTACCCCTTTCCTCCACTTCACAATTAGCATAAATTTTTCCAAACTCCGGATCATTAACATACATCTCCTTCATACTCTCAAAACCCATGAGTTTGGACCCCAAAGTACTCAACAACAAGTGCCTTCTTGATTGAAGCACAAACTTTCTCGACAAGGCATCCGCCACCACATTCTTTTTTTCCTTTTTATAATGGATGACATAGGGAAAGGTCTCATGAAACTCCACCCATTTAGCATGTCTCACTTTCAATTTCTCTTGGGATTTGAGGTGTTTTAAGGATTGGTGGTCGGTTCTAATGACAAATTCTTTGGACCAAAGGTAATGTTGCCAATGAGCCAATGCTCTCACCAAGGCATACAACTCTTTGTCATATGTGGAAAATTTAGTAGTTGCTCCGTTGAGTTTCTCACTAAAATAGGCAATAGATTTTTGTTCTTGCATCAACACGACTCCAATGCCTACACCACTAGCATCACATTCAATCTCAAAGGTCTTATCAAAGTTTGGCAATTGGAGAAGAGGTGTAGAACTAAGGACTTCCTTCAATTTCACAAAAGCCTCTTCTTGCTCTTTCCCCCACACAAACACCTTATCCTTCCTTATCACTTCGGTCAATGGCGCAGCCATAGTGCTAAATCCTCTCACAAACCTCCTATAAAAGCTAGCCAACCCATAAAAACTTCTCACATCACCAATGCTTTTAGGAGTGGGCCAATCTCTAATGGCCTCCACCTTAGCCTCATCTACTTCCACACCATTTGCACTCACCACAAAACCAAGGAAAACAACTTTTTCAACATAAAAAGAACACTTTTTCAAATTAGCAAATAGTTGCTCATTTCTCAAGACATCAAACGCTTGTTTCAAATGATTAGCATGCTCATCAATGGATTTGCTATAGATAAGGATGTCATCAAAATAAACCACAAAAAATTTTCCAATGAAGGATTTGAGCACATGATTCATCAACCTCATAAAGGTTAACGAGCATTGGACAAGCCACTCATAAAGACCAAAGTTGGTCTTAAAGGCCGTCTTCCACTCATCACCCGGTTTTATCCGGATTTGGTGTTATCCACTCCTCAAATCAATTTTAAAAAACACACAAGATCCACATAACTCATCAAGAATATCATCTAACCTAGGAATAGGATGACGATACTTTACCGTGATCTTATTGATGGCTCTACAATCCACATACATGCGCCAAGTCCCATCTTTCTTTGGCACTAGGATGACCGGGACCGCACATGGGCTCAAGCTTTCTTGCACAAGTCCTCTCCCAAGCAACTCCTCCACTTGCTTTTTGAGTTCTTTAGTAGCTTCTGGGTTGATTCCATAAGCGGCCTTGTTGGACAATTGGGAACTCGGAACAAGGTCAATTTGATGCTCAATGCCTCTTAGCGGTGGCAATCCACTAGACAACTCCTCGGGGAAGATGTATTCATAACCTTGCAAAAGATAAGAAATAGAACTAGACAAAGAAGGGGTTAATTCATTAGTAAGCAAAACATGTTCCTTGTGTAGGAGGAGAATCATGGGTTCTCCTTCCTCCACATCTTTCAAACATTCCTTCCTAGACAAGAACAAGTTCACTCCCTCTTTTGGCTCCTCACTCTTTTGAGTAACAACTCCTACTCCCCCTTCCTCCACAACTCCCTCTTTCTTTTCTTTCTCTCTTTTCAACTTTAAATCCCTCATCTTCCTATAACCCTCACTCACTTGTGCCGGAGTCAATGGGTTTAGTACAAACTTTCGACCTCCCACTTCCAAGGCATACCTATTAGTCTTACCATCATGCCTTGCCAAGCGGTCATATTACCAAGGCCTACCAAGCAAGATATGACAAGCTTTCATAAGGACCACATCAAACAAAAGCTCATCATGGTAACCTCCAATCTTGAATTTAATCAAGGCTTGCTTGGTTACCTTAAGTTCACCACACTCATTCAACCATTGGAGTTTGTAAGATTGTGGGCGCTTTCTAGTGGGTAGTTTGGGTTGCTCAATCAAAGTGGTGCTCACAACATTGACGCAACTGCCACTATCAATAATCAAAGAACAAGTAGCCCCTTGAACCTTACAATAGGCATGGAATAAACTCTCCCTTTGATTCGACTGCAACTCCCCCTTCACTTGTGCCCCCATTATTCTTCTTACCACAAGAGTAAGATAGTTTTCCTCTAGTTGCCCATCTCCCATCGGCTCCTCATCAAAATCATCGTCATATGGCATACCCCTATCTATCTCATCATTATTACTACCTCCCGTTTCATAGCCCCTATCATCCAAAGAAATAATAGTCCTCCTATTAGGACGATCTCTCATCATGTGGTCATAGCCATTACATAGCATTGAATGTTAGATAAGTTTTCAAGTTTAGCTTTATTACCTCCCACCTTGGGTTCCTCCTTGGGCTTGGTTCTTTTAAAGTTTCCTTTGAAGTCACGTTTGGGATCCTTAGCTTTATCCCATGGGGTATAAGCCTTCAGATTATCCTTTTCTTTGTTCCAAGTGGATGGGATGTTTTTGGTTTTGTAAGACTTGTCTAGCTTGATCCTGTTCTCCATCTTTTGAGCCGCTTGGAATGCATCAATCAAGCTTTCAAACCGGTGCAATTTCATTGGGGAGGAGATCTCCCTATTCAAACCTCCAAGGAACTTTGGTATGAGAGACCAGTCACCATCTAACACATTAGCCCTTGTCCTAGTCCTCTCAAATTCATCAAAATACTCCACCACGCTCTTGGTTCCTTGCCTCAATTGTAGAACCTTTTGAGCAATTCATCCTCATAGTTTGGAGGTAAAAACTGAGCCTCCATCATGGCTTTCAAAGCCGCCCAACCCCTATTGGCAATGAGCACTTGTGTTTCCCTTTGTCTTCTCTTGGACTCCCACCAAGTAGAAACATAGCTTCAAATTGGGAGATAGCATACTTCACCTTTGTAGCATCTTGGACGTTGTTGATTTGAAAAATTCTCTCCGTCATGACCTCCCACTCCATATACTTATCCGGATTACTCTCACCTAGGAAGGTAGGTAGATTGACCTTGATAGTGTTCAACCCCCTATCTTCATCATGATACCTTCGTTTCCCACAATAACCCCCGTGGTCATAGTAGTCTCCATCGCGGTCCACTCTCCCTTGGTAACATCTCCCAAATCGACCACCTCGAACCCTAGCTCCCCCTCGTTGGGCATTCACGCGGATAACGAAATGGTTCATTATCATAGTTCTCATCCTCATGAAGACCCTCAACATCAAGTGGCCTTGGAGTGTCATTCCTTGGTTGTTCATTTCTTGTGAGATCATGAGTGGGATCACTTGCTTGTGGAGTGACATTCGGCGAATAGGTATCTTGGACCACCATTTGAGAGTAGCGGTCATTGGCCCGAGAGATTTGGCTTGGTCCATCACCCCGCACCCCCACGGTTGGAGATGTGCCAACCACTTGTTTACCCGTTTCCCGAAGCTTTTCCTTTGTTGTTAGCTCATTCACCGTCTCATTCAACCCATCAACCTTTTCTTCCATCAAGCTCATTTTACTCATCATGGCTTGGATCATGGTTTTAAGTTCCATGTCCGCTTCGGCCCTCTTTTAAGTCATTGTACCTACAAACAAGTAATCAAATAATGTGAGTAGAAAGATTCCTCACCGAGTCGCTCCCTAAGTGTTTACACTCAAATTGATGTCACTCAATTCACTCGTGTTTGCACTCAACGTTCGGCTTTTTACTCACTCTAATGCTCTCTCATCACTTGCCTTTCCCACTCTTTGGCTATTGCAAGTTTGTTCTTTGCACATGATGCGGGGCATACTACCTCAAGGCCTTTCACTAGAAGTCAAGCCAAGTTGATTCAAGACACTCATATCCACTTGACTTGGAAGGACATTGAAGGAGACTCCGGAAGCGGCTTAAAGATCATGAATTGCAGTGCCATGGATGGAGGATCACATAGGACACTTGGAGAGGCATCCGGGACACATTTGGAAGCATTTCAAGAGCTCCCAGGAATGAGCGGACCGCCTACTCAACTAGGCGGACCGCCTACTTTTTGTCAACTCTCTGGATCTCCAACCGCCTGAAAAGGGGCGGACCGCCTAGTAGGGCCGCCTACTCTCATCTTCAGCATTGGAACAACTAGGTGGGGCGCCTAGTGCAAAGGGGCGGACCACCCAGTGACCTGAAGCATTGCGGGATTTCTAGTTTTTATGCTATGCTTTGACTATTATAGCCCTACGTGGCCTTTGTTATTTTAACCCACTTTGAGGGTGCTTTAGGGCCTTCATTATGTCCAAGTGAAGCCTATAAATACTTCACTTGTCTTCATTAGACCTTAGCTTACTTTGAATATTGTTGAATGATGAATAGAGTTGAACTCTTGTTTATGAATAAAACCCTTTCGTTGGCTTGAACTCACTAGCGGATCCTAGTTGAATTCCAAACCGACACCCGATCATTCTACTTGTGAGTCCCAGGTGCGGTTCGAGGGTGGTTTCTTAGCGTAGGCTCTTATTGATACCGATACGAGGGTATCACGGAACAATTTATCCGTTGTTACCTTGTAGGGAGTTTGAGGCGTCTCGTTCCCTTTTATCGTTCTTTTTGTCTTTTGATTTTGATCCTTATCATCTTGGTATTAGAGCAAGGGTCGGGTTTTGTTTCTACAAAGCCCCGACCCTTGATTCTTCGTGCCTACGTTAGTTTCTACGTTAGGTTCTTGTTTGTTGGTGAAGAAAAAGATGAAAAGCACAAAAAAATAGAAAAAGTTGAAAAACACTAAAAACAATTTGATCATGTGTTCTTGGATTGTTGGACCCGTTGTGTGATTGTTATTGGGGTTTTTTCCTTATTGGAAACCCGTTCTTTTGGTACCCAAAACACAAGATTTGAAGTTGAAACACAAGATCTGAAAATTTGAAACCCTTGAAAAATTTGAAAGTTTGAAACCCTAAGCTTGAAATTGATGAACATGGTGGATTGCTTGTTTTTGATTGGGGTTTGACAAAAGTTGTTGGGGTTTGTTCTTTGTGGTTGAAAGAACAATGGGGTACCTTTGAATTGCTAAAACAACGTGAGATTTGTTGGATTTTTGGGTGCAAAACCAAGAAAACACGAGTTTGAACTATGCTGAAACTTGCAGAGGGCGGAGCCCTTAGTCTAAGGGGTGGACCGCCTCTTTTGTGTGAGCTCTCTGGATTTTTGGTGGCGGGGCGCCTAGTTGAAGGGGCGGACCGCCTACTCTTCACTGCCGGTTTCGGGCGGACCGCCCACTTGTAAAGGGGTGGGGCGCCTACTTTTGTGAAGTGTGGTTTTGGGTAGTTTTTCGTAGGATCTCTTGTTTGTAGTTTTTCGTAGGATCTCTTGTTTCTTTGATTGCATTGCATCTAGCTAGTACTTCTTTGAGTAATCTTTCCTACTTGAATTGTGCTAGCCCTTCTAAGCTATTAGGAAGCTCAAGCCTAGACCGGAGAGTAGAATTCGAAGAAGACTCGTAGCATCTTTTAGCTCAAGTCCGCACTTAAAGAGCTTATCGTTCCAATAGTCACATCAACTCCACTCACCCCGGAGTGCATTTGGCTTTTGAGTTAAGTGATTAAGTTGAGGTTTGTTGATCAACTTAGTGAAGCTTTGGATTCAAACTAGAGTGAAATATCCACCACCACTAAACGAGTGAACCGAATGAAACACTTGTGAGGGAGTGAGTGAGGTTATTTTACTAGCGTTTGCTCATTTTGTAGGTACGATGGCCAATGAAGGTGATGATTTCACTAAGAATGCCTTTGCTACTATCCTTGCCAAATTGGATAGTATGAACTTAAGGATTGAGAACCTTGAGAGGGTGACATCAAGTACCCTAGTTCAGCAAGGGACTTCTAATGTCCAATCAGAGAAAGGGACCCCGAGTGTCCAAGTTGAGAAAGGGGCCCCGAGTGCCCAAGTTGAAGCCGTTGAGGGCACAACTAGTTCAACCTTTACCCCGGAACAAGTTGTTGAGTTGCTTAATCAACAACGGGTCAAGGAGGATCGTGATCGAATTAAACAAGTGTCGGGAAATACCCAATGATTGACACATCCTAACCTTATCAGCAATCCCCAAAGAAATGTTCCACTTCCCGGACCAATCCAGAATGTTCAACCTCTTGAGCAAGTTGCACAAGCTCAAGAAGGGGAGGAGGATGATTATGGTGATGGTGGGTATGATGCTCATTATTAATTTAGGGGTCGGAATGTGGATAGGGGTAGAGGCCGAGGTCGAGGGCCACCCATGGGGTATGTTGGAGGGAATGCTAGGAGGGATCTTTGTGGTTATGGAGATTACTTGGGAGGCCAACCGGAGCCTTACCAAGGGGGTCGTGACAACAACAATATTATTAGTGTGAAGCTTACTATTGCTTCTTTCAAACAAGATAGTGAACCCGAGGATGATGAAGCAGAGTGCGATGAGGAGGTTGATGATGGGGAGGATGCGATTGAGGATGACGATGATGCCCATGCCTTCCTTGTTGTGAGGAGGAGTTTAGGTGCTATATTTGTGGAGGATAGTGAGACTTTGCAAAGGGAGAATCTTTTCCATTCTAGATGCCGAGTCATGGGTATTGTTTGTTCCATGATTATTGACTCGGGAAGTTGTGCCAATGTCATTAGCCAATCACTAGTTTCCCAATTGAAGAAACCCACCTTGAAACACCCAAATCCTTACCGTTTGCAATGGCTTAGTGAGTGTGGTAAATTGAAGGTGGTAAAGCAAGTCATGATCAAGTTCAAGATAGGGAACTATGTGGATGAACACATGTTTGATGTGGTGCCTATTCAAGCATGCCACCTTCTATTTGGAAGGCCATGGCAATTTGATAGACATGTGGTTCATGATGGCAATGCTAACACCTACACGGCTAAGCATGAGGGAAAGAATTTTGTGCTTAGACCCTTAACTCCCAAGCAAGTGAGTGATGATTACAAGCGAAAGAGGGAGTTAAGAGAGGCGGCTAAGGCTAAGTCGGTTGTTGAGACTAGTCCTTTGGCCGAGAGCTTGTTGGTGAGTTCACCATCTTCTACCGGTAGCATATGTGCCATGATGCAACCGGGTGAACTTTTGAGAGGAAATGATGGCAACAAACTACTCATATGCCTAGTGCACAAAGGTATGGTTCTTACATCCGATCTTGATTTTTCCACTAATCCTTTGCCTAGTGTATTTGAGAATGTTTTGAAGGATTTTGAAGACATGTTCCTGGATGAAATGCCAATTGGTCTACCACCTTTGATGATGCGGGGTAAATTGGAGCCAAAGCGACAACCATCAAGAACCAAGCTTCAAGAGCACAAGGAGTACGAGTCAAGAGCTTCGGAGGATGGTTCGAGAGTGATTTGAAGCCATGGTGTGTTTTGACGTCTGAGTAAATGCCCAAAGGTCATGCAAATGAAGGACGGATGAAAAAGGAACTAACTAGACGAAACGACCAGGTGGCATAGCATACTACACATTTTGCTGCACGCCGTGTGGGCTTGCGGTGCACCCAATAGTACGGGGTCCTGGAGCTTTTTTTGCGGAATATTAGACATCATGCTGCACGTTTTGTTGCACGTCGTGCAGCCCTGAAAATCTGCCCATACCAGATGGCTAGTTCAAGGGCAGCTTCATCCTATATCAAATCCTACACTATAAATAAGTCTTGGAATCTAATTGGACTGGACTTTTGGCTAATTTTACACCCAAAAATAGGCAAGGAAGAAAGAAGAATAAGATTCAAGGCTTTTTCTCATCCACTAATCATCTTTTGTGTAGTTTTACATGCTTATAGTTTATTCTTGTCTTAGAATAAGTCTATGAGTAGTTAAATCACCCATTCCAGGGTTGATTGAACAACTCCAATACTTATGTGTTACGAATTATTATGTTAGTGAATGAAACTTGTTAAATATTCCTATCTAAGTGTTTACATTTTATTTGCTATTGATTGGAAGAGCCCCTAATTGATTGTCCCCTTTATTCATATGTGTCTGGGGATAGATTTATAAGTTAGGGTTAAATACTTAGCAATATTTCAACGTAAAACAAAGCGATTACTTAGGTTTTCAAAAAGCTAAATTTTGATCATTGATCCCTATGGTGAACTATACTTGTAGTCCTACATATCTTTATTAATTAACTGGAATTTGGTTATTGAAACTAATTATTATATCGAAGTGAATAGTTGTGAATTTGGAGGAAGTGTTCAATAGAAAGAACCAAGTTGAAATAATTAAATCAATTATTCTAACATATGGGTAGGAGTTGGACAGCTCAGTCCTAGGCTTTACATCGCATGAATTAATACTTTTCTCTAATACTTTGCAATTTACTTAGTCATTAATTTCTTAATACTTAGTTATTACTACACAACCAAACTTAAGATAAAACCCTCTAGAAGTTCATCGATAGATAAATTAGTTAGAATAGAAACTAGATTTTGGGTATTTTTTCTGTGAGATTCGACCTCGGGATTTTAAGTACCGAGCTATATTTGTCGTGATTGCTTTGTCCTTTTTATAGGGCATAGTTGGGCGTGATCAAATTTTACCGTCGATGTCGGGGAACACAGTATTTTTTTAGTTGTTAAGATAGCTAGTCAATTCCAATACTACTTGGGATGAGTTGGTGATAAAGCTCATGATGAATTTCTTCGCACCTAACAAGACTGCCAAGCTAGTGGATGAGATACTCATGTTTGGGTAGAACCCGCTTGAGACTCTGCCAGAAGCTTGGGGGAGGTCCAAGGGTTACTTTAGATGGTGTCCCCATAATGAAATTCCTGATTAGATGCTGGAACAAAGAATTTACATGGGCATGGATGATCAAATCAAGGGCAATTTGGATGGATCGGCTGGAGGAACATCCTTGAGCAAGATGTTTGAACAAGCAAAAACACTGCTAGACACTATGGCTCAAAACTCATACTGGCTTAGCAGTGATGCATCTACTTGCTCAAGTAAGAAGCCTTTAGTTGCTGGTATTACTTCTAGGATAGAAAAAATAGATGTTAAAGTTATAGACTACACTTTATGTTGTGACGAAACAAATAAACAAAATGATGTCGAAATATGTTAATCATGTTGACTCATGGGCTCAAATCTAAGTTCCTGATCCTGGTAGTTTTTCTGATGCTGTAAGCCCAGAGTCAATTTAGGCCAGCACAACAACAAGTAACTTTACCCCTGCAACAAGCGAATGATGGCTGAGATTAAGACTAAGGTCCAGGATATAATGAAAGTTAACAAGAAGCTGCAAGACCAAGTGGTAGTGCATGACACTACAATAAAGGGTATAGAAACTAAATTGGGACAATAGTCCCTAGCTTTACATGATAGATCTCAGGTGCTTTATCAGGCGACACTATAGCAAATCCTAAGGATCCAAATCCTTATCAATTGATGGCAGTCACTTTGAGGAATGGTAGAAATTTGGACAAGGAGCAAGAATTAGCTAAAAAGGCGCTATCCACGGTGCCAGACTGACACGACCCGAAATCCGGCTAGGCCGTGCGGGCCCCGGTCGGGCAAACCTTTACCAATTAAATTAGGAAAATATATATATATAATTCAATTTATAAATAAGAACAATACTTAGAAAAAAAAATACAGACATACTGATACCTCTAAGCTGTACAAAAAAAATTTACAGCTGACTACCCAACATACTAAGTTTAGGGCTATCCAGAGTAGACATCTAAGAGTACAAAAGAAGATAGATACCTCCAGGAGGGAGCGAAATGCAACTGAAATAATAAACAATAAACTGGTGGCCATCCGGAATAAAAGCTGGCTCACCCTGACAGCTGAAGTCGTCTTCGCTCCTTCACATCGTGGCGAACTCAATCGTGGAGCAAACCTGCCGAAACGAAATAGATAGAAAACAACGAACAACAAACAAGGGTGAGTCAAAATGACTCAATAAGTGGGGCAGACTAGCCACCTCAAAGAATAGGATAGCTAGCCAGGGAGAAAAGAAACAGATAGACAAAATTCCTCTTATTTAAATTATAAAAAGGCAAAGCCAGGTAATAATCGGAAACACGTAAGAAACTATAATCTCAACCAAGGATGTGAGCCAGAAACATATCAACAAATAAGCAATGCACATATAAGCAGAACAGTAGTCATGTACCGCAAGTCTACACAATGGTATGAATTGAGATGAAATTGAAACGACCTCGGTCAGTCGTTTCGGAAGTTAGGACTCCGATTGATGTACCGATAAATTTAAAATATTCGTAAAGTTCATTACGACATGTCTGTAAAATTAGAGCTAAATCAGACCTCGTTTAGTAGGCATCGGAAGAATGTTTCAGTTTTCATTGTTGATAAATATTAAAAAGAGATTTTTCAACTCGGTTTTGGCGAATGAGCTCCGATTCAAAATTCGAAAGCATCGTTGGATTCGTATGATTATTTATGGCTTTTGTAATTTTTCGAAAGTTAATTTCGATGTTGTTCGCCTAGTTTCCGCTAAAATGCCGAACGTTAAATAATTTGACTTTTTTCAATTTAATTTGCATATTGAGTTTCGAGAGTCTGATTTGAGATCCGCCTTAGCGAGTATGTTACATATATTTTGTATAACTTGTATGAAAAAGTTGAAATTATTTCGAATATCGTAGGGTACCGTTTTAATTTTCGTCGAGAAAAGAAAAGAAAATACAAAACAAAACAAAAGAAAATAAAGAAAAGACAAAAAGGAAAAGACAAAAGAGAAAGAATAGAAAAGAAAGAAAGATAATAGGCGGTGTCCTTAGCTATTATAGCTAAGGACTACATTAGAAACAGGGATTAGAAACAGAAACGCGAAAGCTGAGACGCAAAACGAAAATAATACCAGAAAATAAGAAAAAAGCCGGGAAAAGATAGAATTTTCACCCCAAAACATTCAGGTAATGATGTTAATGCATTATTTGAGTTTATTACGTGTGTTTGAATATATTTTAACGGTAAATATTGAAATATTATACATCATTTTAATAAGTTCAATTAATAGTTTAAAGGGTCAAATGGACCCTGATAATGGAATTGATTATATATTCGTACTCAGTGAGTTATAGGCAACATATAAATGTAATTTATTTAGGATTTGGTTAGGTGACCATAAACCCTGTACATAAGCCTAGCCTGCGTATTGTGTATGCAAATAGGGTATCAGGTTCCTAACCGGATTGCCCTAAGATGTGAGGAATGATGTCTTTAGCCTAATTTGATATATTTTTTCTGCTTATTGAATAGAGTGGGATCGTTTGGCAATGAAACCAAAAGATAAAGCGGTTGTTGATTAGCAGAGCGAACTTTTTGAAGAGGTAAGTGATTATATCCATTTCTTTGGAGGCACCTGGCCTCGTGGATTTTCTACCATGTGTTCTTTACGTATGTAGCTGCCGATAGGCGTACTCATTACGCCTTAGCTTTGAACTTTTGGAAGAGGTAAGTGATTATATCCATTGAGTCCGCCACGTTGTTCAGAAGTGAAGACGACTTCAGCTGTCAGGGTGAGTCAGCTTTTATTCCGGATAGCCACCAGTATGTTGTTTATTATTTCAGCTGCATTTTGCTCCCTTCATGAGGTATCTGTCTTCTTTTGTACTCTTAGATGTCTAGTCTGGATAGCCCTAAACCTAGTATATTGGGTAGTCTGCTGTAATTTCTTTTCTACAGCTTAGAGGTATCAGTATGTCTGTGTTTTTTTTAAGTCTTATCCTTATTTGTGAATTGTTATATTTATTTTCCTGATTTTATTTGTAAGGGTTCGCCCGACGGGTCTAGGGGAGGATGTCGGGTATCCGCACGGCCTAACTGGATTTCGGGTTGTGTCAGTTGGTATCAGAGCCCAGTTTAGAGTCTATCCAGACTAAGACAGTGTCTAGTAGAGTCTCGCTGATGGGTACGTAGACGTCCGTACTTATCTACGAGAGGCTGTGATGGAATTTAGGAAGTTTCACTTCCTTCTTTTCTGATCGTGCGTCGGTCTAGGATGCAAAAGTATTTTCGTTAATTCCTTCGTGGTAATCGTGAACCCTCGTGCGACAAATCAGCAAACGGTATAAGTTCAAGACGGAGTAGTCTAGCCTGGGGCTAGCATTGACGAAGCCCTGAGAGTTTTTTATCGTGCCGATGATCTAGTTACGGAGGTCCCAGCTATACGAGCTCGCGATGGGCAAGGGAGGAGGGCCTTGTGGTTTCCTTGGCTCTCCACGATGCTTTTACGAGAATTTTGGCGACACATATACCGCAAAAACCTATTATTCGCTAGGCAGCTTATCAGGTTACCGCAGATGCAGATGTTCGGTCTCAGGGAGCTCTTATTCCAGTTCTTAATATTGCCGCAGTACAGTATATTCCGAAGGCAGCATGTGTTGTGCCTCTAATTACTCTGGTTGGTTAGCTGGCCCAAGTAATAACACTGTCTGAGTGTCCGAAGATGCTGCATTATTTTATCTGGTTGAACTTCCGATATTCTCAATCCATGCATTAGATAATCCCTGTGTAAGTTTTTTTTTAAAATGAAATGATGTCACTGTATTATTCAGGCTCTTGATTATATCGAGCGGTATGGTGTTGATTATTCTTCTTTCCAGTTTCAGGGTCCAGCCTTGAATTGGTGGGCTGCTCTCTTATTAGCTAACTTGGTTCGGTTTTTCTTCTTGATTCGTGGAAAAGTTCCTTTCGAGTAGCGAACGAGATGAAAAGTGTTGTCAGTTTGAGTGGATTGGACAGGGTAGCCTGTCGGTTAGCCTGTTGGTGTTTCAGAATATGAGATTGAATTCTATAGGATGGCTGGATATGCACTAAAACTAGTTTATGAACCTTCTGAGAATGTTCAAAGATTTATTGGTGACCTTTCTTCTTCTTTAAGGTCCTAGACGACTCGAGAGATTGAGGTCGGGACTTCAGTTGATGTTGTTGTTGATATTGCTCAGAGGTATGAAGCATACCATAGGTTAGAGCGGGGGAGCAAGAGATCTCATGGCCCTGGTAGGCACCATACCTCATTTGGAGGTAAGAGTTCTGATTATTTTTGGGAGGTTACTTTCCAGGTTATCTCAGCTTGTAGATCGTGATTCTCAGAGTGCGTGAGTAGTTCATGAAGATTAGACTCAGTTTTCTCTTTATCGCTATCCATAATCTGTCCAGTTTCCATTTTTAGCGAAAAAGGTGTTATCACTATCACGAGTCTGGTTATCCTTTGAGGAGTTTTTCCTTACTCCGGCAAGTTGGTAGTCGTCCTTTCTCTTGACATCAGACACCTGCACAATCGTAGGGAATTTTATTTAGATCTTAATCAACCAGAGATATTCCCTCATTCGATAGAAGTCGAGAGCGTGGTGGTAGTGGTTCTTTTAGAAGTAATTATCAGGGTAGCGGCTCGGCTCAGCCGCAGAGGTAGTTCTAAGAACTACCAGTTTGGCAGGATGCTGAGGTATCCGATGTAGTAGACCCATATATTTCTTCTTCCATTATATGTGAGTAAGATTTGATTCTTCTGATCGATCTGGAAATGGTGTGTCTTATCATGTTTCGATAGTTTTCTTGGATATTGTCTTAATTAAGAATCGGCTGCGGTAGAGGGGCGAGCTTCTGGTATGATTTATTTCTGGCATTTGTGAGACTTACTAGGTTTAAATGCGAGAGATTGGGAGTGAGTGGCGGTATTTTCTTCTTGGCATCTTATTGTGCCACATTCTGTTATTATGCCAAGTCAGTTTATCTCTCTCATCGGAATTCAATGTTGGTAGGATAATGGGATCCTAATTCGTCACCATCAGAACGTGTTATTGTTTCTTCCGGTGCAAAGTGATAAGTAAGTAATATGCAACTTATGTGCCTTCCTTTTGTTCAAGATGCTTGTAGAGTCATGTTATTCCATGAGCTTGTCTTAATTATAAAAGGGTTTCTGATAAATTGTCAGAGTTTCCTTCTTATATGAAGGTTAAATTGACATAGATGTTGTTCCATAAAACTTATTAAATGTTTATCTCTTCAATTGCGATTCTTCGGTTAGCCTGACTCATAAGTAGTCTAGCTCTGGTAGCCAAATAAATAAGAAGAAGAGCTTCCTAAAGCTCTAATTATTTCTATCCTCAGTTCGTTGCCATCTCTTCTTTGTTCGGCACTGGTGAGCTTAGGCGGCCAGTAACCAATTGTGATGTTCCCTGTGTTGAGCCAGTGTGCATGTCCAGGTGGCTGGGTAATCACATTGTTGCTTTTCAAAGCTACTATGGGTATTGAGATACGTCATTTGACCTTTGACTTGATCCATCAGGCGGTGGTGCTTATAGAAAACGTATGGAGCTATGACTCGAGAATTGCAGCTGTTTGGAAACTCTAAAGGGTAGTTTGGTAGCTTAGGTCTGCCTACGTTCAGCTTTTAGCTAAATCTTCTTTAGCTCAGCAAACTGTGCGAGGATGGTTATTTATATTCAAATAGCTGCATGAGTTTGTTCTTTAAGTGGAGGAGTCTTTTTCCAAAAACTGAATGGTAATACTAAATCTCTAAGGCGTTGATACGCTTTTTTCACGACCCAACCTAGGGCCACGACAGAAACCTACAATGAGCGTCAAGTATTGCTAAACCCATTAATAATCTATTAATGATAGAGATAAGTTGGCCTGATCATATATACGTACCTATGTGCTGAAAGCATAAAAACTGGAAAGATCACACAGCTTTAACCTGCTGGCAATTAGAATACTGAGCCACAAATTCTGCTATGTCACACTTCATTCTGTCCCACCAATAAATCTGCTTAAGATCATGGTACATCTTAGTCGAACCTGGATGAACAATGTATTTGGAATAATGTGCCTCTATCATAATCTGTCCACGTAAATCTGCAATATCAGGAACACAAAGTCTATCTTTATACATGAGAACACCGTCAGTAGTAACCATATATGGTGACTCCGGTTTTCTTCTGGCTATCTATTTGTATTCAACTAGAACTGGATCCTCATACTGACGCTGGTTTACTTCATGAAAATTTAGAGTTAAAGGTCTATTGTAGCTTATCGTCCATCCATCATTGGCATATCTCCTTCATACCTCAATTCTTTGAGAAGTTACTTTAGCGTTATAAGTGCGCATGTAATCAACTTTGTTGCTGGTATTCTGCCTCGGCTCATGGTCCAACTACATGTCTCTTTTATTTTTTACTTTTTCTAGTCAATATATTTCCAACTCAAAGACAATACCCTGAAGTAGATGTTCAGTCTGAAGATCATTTCTGGTCTGCATCATACTATCCAGAGGTATTTGATGATCCTTATCCTTATATGATAGACCCTGTTCAGATGAACCTTTGATATACATTAGGATATGAGTAACTACATTCCCACAAGGAGCTTGCGGAACAACACTAACATCAACTGAGATGTTGCATAGTGCGTTCGTAAAAATAATATAGCTTACATCAAATCTTCTATAGTGTGTAATGACAAGGTACTTCAAAAGCTCCCCTATTGCATCAAGCGTAAGTTCTTAGTTCCAGCGACCCATTATATATCAAAAGATATATCGAAGAGGTGATTATCGGCTGAATCATTTTAGCCCATCCAGAGTTTCGTATATCTTTGCTTCGAAATGTACAACTCTCTTCTCGTGATCGAGGAAGGATCAGCTTAGTCAGAATAAGCTGGGCAATGGTGTTATTATATTATCAAGATATGTTTTATTCAAAGAGTTCGGTGCACGTGTTATAATTCTGATCATGTAATCAGGAGATAATGCTCGTGGAGTAGATTATGAAGGTCGTGCAAGTTCTTCTGTTATCTGTGCGAATTTTTCTTTAGATTTAGGCTCGTTCGAGGACGAACAAGAGTATAAGTAGAGGAGAATGAAATGACCTCGGTCAGTCGTTTCAGAAGTTAGGACTCCGGTTGGTGTACCGATAATTTTAAAATATTCGTAAGGTCCATTAGGACATGTGTGTAAAATTTGAGCTAAATCAGACCTCGTTTAGTAGGCATCGGAAGAAGGTTTCAGTTTTTATTGTTGATAAATATTAAAATAAGATTTTTGAGCTCGGTTTTGGCGAATGGGCTCCGATTCGAAATCTGAAAGCGTCGTTGGGTTCGTATGATTATTTATGAATTTTGTGATTTTTCGAAAGTGAATTTCGATGTTGTTCGGCTAGTTTCCGCTAAAATGCCGAAAGTTAAATAATTTCACTTTTTTCCATTTAATTTGCATATTGAGTTTCGGGAGTCCGATTTGAGATCCGCCTTAGCGAGTATGTTACATATATTTTGTAACTTTTATGCAAAAGTTGGAATTATTTCGAATATCGTAGGGTACCGTTTTAATTTTCGTCGAGAAAAAAAGAAAATACAAAACAAAACAAAAGAAAATAAAGAAAAGACAAAAGAGAAAGAATAGAAAAGAAAGAAAGATAATAGGCGGTGTCCTTAGCTATATAAGGACTACATTAGAAACATGGACTAACATAGAAATGCGAAAGCTGAGACGCAAATCGAAAATAATACCAGAAAATGAGAAAAGAGCCGGAAAAAGATAGAATTTTCACCCCAAAACATTCAGGTAATGATGTTAATACATTATTTTGAGTTTATTACGTGTATTTGAATATATTTTAACGGTAAAACTTGGAATTTTATATCATTTTAATAAGTTCAATTAATAGTTTAAAGGGTCAAATGGACCCCGATAATGGAATTGATTATATATTCGTACTTAGTGAGTTATGGCCAACATATAAATGTAATTTATTTGGGATTTGGTTAGCTGACCATAAACCCTGTACATAGGCCTGGCTTGCGTATTGCGTATGCAAATAGGGTATCAGGTTCCTAACCAGATTGCCCTAGGATGTGAGGAATGAAGTCTTTAGCCTAATTAGATATATTTTTTCTGCTTATTGAAAAGAGTGGGATCGTTTGACAATGAAATCAAAAGATAAAGCGGTTGCTGATTAGAAGAGCTAACTTTTGGAAGAGGTAAGTGATTATATCCATTTCTTTGGAGGCACCTGGCTTCTTGAATTTTCTATCACGTGTTCTTCACGTGTGTAGTTGCTGATAGACGTACTCATTACGCCTTAGCTTTGAATTTACATTGTATATTATATGTTATGCCCTGTTGTTGGTATTACATTGAGCATATGAGCATTGCACTCTGGTTTTGAGCATTGCATATACTTCTCAGTAATCGATGAGAGTCCCAAGCCGGTGAAGGGTCATTATTGCATATGCTTCCCGGTTGGCGATGAGAGTCCCGCATCGGTGAAGGATCATTATTGCATATACTTCCCGGTTGGCGATGAGAGTCCCGCACCGGTGAAGGGTCATCATTGCATATACTTCCCGGTTGGCGATGAGAGTCCCGCGCCGGTGAAGGGTCATTATTGCATATACTTCCCGGTAATCGATGAGAGTCCCGAGCCGGTGAAGGGTCATCATTGCATATACTTCCCGGTAATCGATGAGAGTCCCGAGCCGGTGAAAGGTCGTTATTGCATATATCTCTCCTGGTAGATGATGAGAGTCCCGCGCCGGAGATAGGTATCAGGCACATGTGACTGCATTGCATCGTACCGCATTCATTCCATCTCATTGCACCGCATACTGACTATTGTGTGTATTGTGTTGTGTTTTATGTATGCGGTATGTATACTATGTAGTAGACATATCTCAGTTTGCCTATATATTCTTAGCTTGTATTCTGGGTTGCGGGGATCGGGTTGCACGCTGCAACGCTATAAATATAAGGATCGGGTTGCACACCGCAACGATATAAATATATGGATCGGGTTGCACGCCGCAACGGTATAAATATATGGATCGGGTTGCACGCCGCAACAGGATGAATATATGGATCGGGTTGCACGCCGCAACAGGATGTATTTCTGATTGTTGATGTGTTCGGGATACCTATATGTTTTGGTTATCTTACGTTCCTGGTTGTTGATGAGTTTGTCATTCCATACGTTCTTCTAGTTATTATCTGGCTCTGCCTTTTTATAATTTAAATAAGAGGAATTTTGTTTATCTGTTTCTCCTCCCCGGCTAGCTATGCTATTCTTTGAGGTGGCTAGTCTTCCCCACTTATTGAGTCCTTTTGACTCACCCTTAATTTGTTCTTGTCCATTTATTTCGTTTCGGCAGGTTCGCTCCAGGATAGAGTCTGCCACGTTGTTCAGAAGCGAAGACGACTTCAGCTGTCAGGGTGAGCCAGCTTTTATTCTGGATGGCCACCAGTATATTGTTTGTTATTTCAGCTGCATTTTTCTCCCTTTAGGAGGTATCTATCTTCTTTTGTACTCTTAGATGTCTAGTCTGGATAACCCTAAACCTAGTATTTTGGGTAGTCAGCTGTAATTTCTTTTGTACAGCTTAGAGGTATTAGTATGTCTGTATCTATTTTAAATCTTGTCCTTATTTGTGAATTGTTATATTTATTTTCCTGATTTTATTTTTAAGGGTTCGCCCGACGGGTCTAGGAGAGGATGTCGGGTGCCCGCACGGCCTAACCGGATTTCGGGTCGTGTTAGAAATGAAATGAAATGTGATGCAAAGGGTCACATGTGCCAAATGAATGGAGCAGAATCCTCCTGCTCCGAGGGCGGAATCCTCCTGCCCTCAATATGATGCAATGGAGCGGAATCCTCCTACTCCGAGGGCGGAATCCTCCTACCCTCAATGTGATGCAATAGAGCGGAATCCTCCTGCTCCGAGGGCGGAATCCTCCTACCCTCAATATGATGCAATGGAGCGGAATCCTCCTGCTCTGAGAGCGGAATCCTCCTACCCTCAATGTGATGCAATGGAGCGGAATCCTCCTGCTCCGAGGGCGGAATCCTCCTACCCTCAATGTGATGCAATGGAGCGGAATCCTCCTGCTCCGAGGGCGGAATCCTCCTACCCTCAATGTGATGGAATGGAGCGGAATACTCCTGCTCCGAGGGCGGAATCCTCCTACCCTCAATATGATGCAATGGTAACCCTTCACCGGCGCGGGACTCTCATCGACTCCCGGGAAGTATATGTCAACTCATAGCCAGAGTACAACGCTCAGATCCTCAGTACAATAATAACAACACGACATAACATATAATATACAATGTAAATCCAAAGCTAAGGCGTAATGAGTACGCCTATCGGCAGCTACACACGTAAGGAACACGTGGTAGAAAATTCACGGGGCCTGGTGTTTCCAAAGAAATGGATATAAACACTTACCTCTTCCAAAAGTTAGCTCTGCTGATCAACAACCGCTTTATCCTTTGGTTTCATTGCCAAACGATCTCACTCTATTCAACAAGCAGAAAAATATATCAAATTAGGCTAAAGGCTTCATTCCTCACATCTTAGGGAAATCCGGTTAGGAACCTGATACCCTATTTGCATACGCAATACGCAGGCCAGGCCTATGGACAGGGTTTAAGGTCACATAACCAAACCCTAAATACATTACATTTATATGTTGCCCATAACTCACTGAGTACGAATATATAATCAATTTCATTATCGGGGTCCATTTGACCCTTTAAACTATTAATTGAACTTATTAAAACGATGTATAATATCCCAATTTTTACCGTTAAAATATATTCAAACACACGTAATAAACTCAAAGAATACATTAGGATCATTACCTGAATGTTTCAGGGTGAAAATTCTTCTTTTCTCCTACCCCTTTTCGCATTTTCTGGCATTTTTCGCTTATTTTCCCCGTTTCTGTTTCTTGCCTCATGTTTCTGTTTTGCTTTTTTTGCATATCTTCTAAATGAAGCTTTTTAAGGGATTAAATCCCTGCCCATCATCGCCTAACTTTATGTCTTATTTTCCTTTTTTTTTCTTTTTCTTTTTAAAATTCGCTGCTACGGTAAAAATTAAAACAGTACTCTACGATATTCGAAATAATTCCAACTTTTGCATACAAGTTATACAAAATATATGTAGCATACTCGCTAAAGGTCAAATTATTTAACTTTCGGCATTTTAGCGGAAACTAGCCGAACAATATTGAAATTCACTTTCAAAAAATCACAAAAGTCACAAATAATCATACGAACCTAACGGCGCTTTCGGATTTCGAATCGAAGCTCATTCGCCACTGAGCTCGAAAATCTCTTTTTAATATTCATCGACAATAAAAACTGAAACCTTCTTCCGATGCCTACCAAACGAGGTCTGATTTAGCTCAAATTTTACAGACAGGTCCTAATGGATATTACAAATATTTTAAAATTATCGGCATGTCAATCGGAGTCCTAACTTCCGAAACGACTAACCGAGGTCGTTTCACAGACATTGAGCGTGTGGATGACTCTAATAAACTGGATAGAAATGACCCTTCTAAGAAAGAGGCCACTCTAAAATCTGTTCATGGTAGTGAGAAGGAACTTCCTAAAGAAGCTGAGAATGTGGTTAAACAAGCTAAAGTCTCAAGAGAGTAGAACTCCAAAGCGAAAACACCACCACCTCCTTTTCCTCAAAGGTTGACAAAGCAACAAAAAGGTTTGAAGTTTAAAATGCTTTGTGATTTGCTGGAACAATTGAAGCTTCCTATTTCTTTAATGAAGGTTATGCGAGAGGTGCCATGACATACAAATTAAAAGATTTTCTGTCTAAGAAGGTTGACTTTAATGAGGTAGAGATGGTCGAGTTAAATAAGGTGTGTAGTTTTATCATCAGAAAGCCTGTAACTAAAAAACATGCAAGATCCTGGTAGTTTTACAATCCCGTGCTCTATTGGTGATCTCAGAATTGGTAAGGCCTTATGTGATTCTGGTGCAAGCATTAATTTGATGTAGCTGGAAATATACAACAAGCTAGGTCTGACTGGCATGAGAGAGACTTCAGTGCGTATCTAGCTAGCAGATAAAAGGCAAAAACACCATGTTGGAATAGTTAAGGATGTACTTTTGCATATGAGTAGTTTCATGTTTTCGGTATATTTTGTGGTTCTTGATTTCCTTGTTGATAAAGAAGTTCCAATTGTCTTAGGTCGTGCATTCTTGGCGACTGGTAGAGCAATGATTGATGTTGATAAAGGGAAGATGACCTTGAAGCTGTATGATGAAGAAATATCGGTTGATATTGGCAAATTGCTGAAGGGACCTTGTGATAATGTGAATTGTTCATATGTGCGTACATGCATGCATGAATGAGCAATGAGTAGAGCTAATTGAAGTCGTGTCACCACTATAACTAATGTGCTAATTGAGAGGCAACGTGTGATTGTAATTGTGTGCCAGTAAAAAAAGAAAGAAAGAAAAAACAAAAACAAAAATACAAACAAATATTATCTTTTGAAGGATGTTATTTGGTGAGTTTCTTTGTTTAGTAGGTTTCGACTGGTTTGGAGTCCAATTTGGGATGTCGGCAACCTATTATGCTTGAAGATGAAGTCCTACTTAGGGGAAGTCTAAGTACCTTGATGTTTGGAATTTTATGCCTATAATTTCTTAATATTTCCTCACGTTTGGATACTTTATTCGCACGTTTTCTAGTTGATGAATGTGATTTTGCACTGATTTTATGTTGTATGATTGTAGGTTGTTATGAAGTGCAATTGGAGCTTTAAAGAGCATGATCGAGCAAGAAAAGACTGGAATTAGATTGAGGATTGGATCGAGCACACGCAGGCACGACGCGAAACAAGCTGCGAACGACAAAAGCAGGAAAATAGCCTGGCGCGGTTCCAAGCGCGGCGCACCCCCTATAGCACCCACTTTTCTGGCGCGTTTTGTGGCGCGGGGCGGGGCCGTTGAGTGCGAGATTCGACGGGTTCTGCCTTTTAGCGCACGTTTTGAGGCGCGGGGCGCCAGCTATAGCGCCCCTGGAACGGTTTTGAAAGTCCTATTTCGTCTAGGCTTAGGCGTAACTAATTGCTAGGCTTTTGCAAATATTATAAATACTCTTCTACTTAGTTTTTGAGAGGGAGTTCAGACTTTGGAGCAAGTTTTGGAGGAGATGGGAGGAGCCCTAGAAGTCTTCTAAACAAGTTCTTTCTCTCTTTCTCATATTCTTCTCTTTAATTCTATAGTTTGTTCGTTCTAGGGTTAGAGCAAATACATGAAGGTTGATGTTTGAAAGTTGAATTCTTCCTATTAATTTTCCATTACAGATTGTTTATTCTTTCTTGAGCCTAATTGTTTGATTATAATGGCCGAATAATTGAACACTGTCTACGGTTCTTAGATTGAACTCGACAGAGGGAATTTATGAACGCAAATAAGAAAGAATAGGGCTTGATTGTGAAACTGAGCATCAGGGAATCGATTTGTGGGTAGGATAGACATATACTTGCTCGCCTAGCATAACTAATCACACAATTCATTAATGCGTGCACGTGATTCAACCCATAAAGATATAGGGATTGGAGTAGCCTTCATAGACCGTGAAGAATCGAAAGATTTTCACGGGTACATTTAACCTGTTAGTTAGCAATCTAGGAAATCGAGAAGTAGAATCAACTGGATAACTCAACTGGATTGTTCGTAACTCTGACCCTGGACCATTTTCTTTTATTGATAACTACCTAGAATTTGCTCTATTACTTGACTTCAGTTATTTATTTTAATTATTGTTTTAGCTAGTAAAATCTCAACCATTGGAAAAAGATCCCTGAATAGTTCTTAAGAAATTGTTTGTTAGGAGTCCAGTCTGACTAGTCCTCGTGGGAACGATACTCTACTTATCACTTTATTACTTGTCGACTACGTATACTTGCGTGTGCGTTGGGAGCAACAAGTTTTTGGCGCCGTTGCCGGGGACTAAATAATTGACTGTTTTCTTTTTGAACGATTTGTTATTTTCTATTCAGGTTTAATTTTTTTGTCTAGTTTATTATTGTATTACTTTTTAACATGGAATCTTTTAATGAAAACTGGTCGAATGATAGTTGCTCAAAGTTTGATGATCTTTGTTTACTTTGTGGAGGAATTCATTTGTGGGAAAATTGTCCAACTCTTTCAACCCTGCGAGACTGGTTATGTGAATGTTCTACCCCCCTTTGATTGAAATTTTTGTAAATTATATGGTGGTCAGTGGAATGATTGTCCTAAGTGTCATACTCCTTCCTTTATCAATGTGTGTGATGTTTTTAACGATGTTTGTGAGTCTGACAGGAATGAAGAAGTGCAGGTTGTGAGCCAAAATTTTCTAACTGAGCAAGCCAACCTTTTAGAAGCATATGGGGATTTTAGAAGTGAAGTTACAAATATGATGAGGCAATTTAGGAAAGAAAGAGTGGAGCTCACACAAGAAATTGATCAATTTGGTTTAGCTATTCATGATCTAGAGGCAAATTTGAGTGATATAATTGAGGTGTCTGAAGTCCAATTATCAGTTGCCATGAATAGTAGATTTGAGATAGAAGAGCTTAGGAACCAATTTGAGGAGCAACAAGTGGAATTCCTACCATCCGACCTACTATTAGTTGATGATGCCGAAGTTGAGGAAATTACATTAGAGTCAAGTGAGGAAAAAGAAAACATCATATTTGAGGACTCTAGTGTTTGTGCAAGTGAGGGTGTCAAAAGTAATGCAATTTTAGAATTGAAGCGCATTGGACCTCATTCCAATCATTTTCTAACATTGTGTTTGGATGGTGACATGAAAATTGAGCCACCCGAGCCTATGAAGAAACCAAAGGAGGAGGAACAAGGTGACTATATTTTAAAGTTTGCGATGCCGAGGAGACAAAACGACATCCCTCATTTAAAGGCCAAGAAGTGTAAAATGCGACATTGGTTACTTGGTCCTTTTGTATTTTTGCCACCACCCCAATACCATAGTCGTAAGCTTCAGGCAAAGTTGGGGATTCAATTCATAAGTTCAAGGTGGAGGAAAAAGTGATGAAGTTGTCTTCGTCGTACCTTTTAATTCAAGCGCTTCTTGGGAGGCAACCCAATTTGCTTGCTTTACTTTTATTTGTTTTTATTATTATTTTTATGGTTGCATATTACTTTGGGTGATTCTTTGGATTGCAGGTTCATGTAATGTCGAGTTTAAGTGTGGGGTGTCCTGACCTCTGCCTAATATTGATGAACGCTTGGTGGGTTCGTAATAGAGATGGTGCCACTGCTCGCGTCAAAGGCTAGGTCGTTTAGCCTTTAGGGAAGTTCCTTTAACTCGTGCACTTTCTTTTTGTCGCACTGAGGACACTGCTTGATTTTAAGTGTGGGGTGGGAAACTTCCAAAATTTTGAGGTTATGGATGATTGTACCTTTAGGTATTTAATTTCAGCAATTTTTAAATTTGTCACTTGACTTTATTTTTATTTGTTTCTTGCTTTAATATATAAAAAATGAAAAAAAAATTAGAAAACTAATGAAAAATTCCAAAAAGATTTTATTTTTAGTTTTAGTTAGTGGTACAGTCATCCACCCCGTGGTTTTTCTTATGGCCTCGGTTCTTTTCCACAGGGAGGCCTTTGAACCGGGTATTTTTTTTCCTTCTTTTTAGGATTAGAGTAGTTAATTATAGGTGGCCCTAGACGAAAGAAATAGGTAGAATGCTAGGTGTCTTTGATTTGTTTGATACCAGTGGACTTGAACTTATTGCATGTGCTATTTGTGGTGTCTTTTGGTTTTAAATTGTGATGCATACCTAGAAAAAATGGAATGACCCCCTTGAGATGCTTGAGTCCACTCACTTGACTTTGTTGTGAACCTTTGTGCATTTTTGCTTAAATTCCCACAAGTTGCACCCTATTTGCTTGATTGAGAGTGGTGATGGAGCCATTTTGTAAGGACTGTGTGCAATGTGTGTTGTGAGGCATATTCTATTGTGTTCCATGTTTGCATATTGGTGTCTAGAACTTGCCTCGTGTGTGTGCAAAGCTAAATCCTAGGTTTGCTCTAGTTGGGAGATGATACAGGCCTTCTTTGATAAGCCTTTTGCCATTGATTTGCCTACCCTTATATGCACCCTTGATTGTTGTGATCCCTTTGACCTTTTGTTGGCACCCACACCGCGAGCCTACCCACTTGTTCTAAATTGCTTTCTTTTGACCCTTTACTCCTTAAGCACTTTAATTGATAATTTTATATTATTGTGGAGTTTGTGGTTGAAGTATTGGGAGGTTTTTTAGTGGAACCAATGAGGGAAATACTTGATAAATTGTGAAGTGGTTGAAGGAGCATTGGCAATGTTTGGATGAATTGAATTGGAAAAAAAAAACACAAATGAAAAGGAAAAGCTGGAAAAAAATTGGAAAAAAAAAAAGAAGAAAAGAAATGGATATCCGTCCTTGCTAGTGTTGTGCTTAAAAGAAAAATTGCTACTTGTTGGAAAAGGTGTGTGTGAAATTTGTTGGGTGGTGAAATGGGTGGCTTTGATGAGATGTGTGCTTAAATTGAATGTGATGTATTAAAGTACTTAGGGAGGTAGTCACTATTATCCATATGTTTCCTACCAGCCCCTTAGCCTACATTACAACCCTTTAAACTCCTAGTTAATCCCGATTGGAGTGAGCCTACATTAGTGGAGTCCTACACTACGGGCAAGTCTATGGTACATCGTGTGTGACATGTGAGCTTTTCATGAGAGTGAGTGAATTCTTTCTATGCTAATGTCCCCGTTCTATTCTTAATATTCATGGTTGTGTGTGATACTTGGAGGACACTCTCTTGCTTCATTATTTGGTGAGGGCACATGATTTGCATGAGATAGGGAAAGTCGTGGCTTCTTTGTTGATTAGGTAGGGGTGACTTTGTGGGAGCATGGTTGCAATGAGTCGAGTTTGTGCATTTAAGTTGTCTTGGGGTAGTTGTTCGCATGTTTTGATGTTTGATAAATTATTGGCATGTTTGTTGGACCCATAGTAGTCATGTATGCATTTGTTCAATGGTCGGTATCAACCATAGTCATAGGCAGACCTGTTCTACCTAGGTTGGGAAGTTATTTGTGATTTCTCGAGGGCGAGCAAAGGTTCAAGTGTGGGGTGGTGATGTTTGGCATTTTATACCTATATTTCTTTAATATTTCCTCACATTTGGATACTTTATTCGCATGTTTTCTAGTTGATGAATGTGATTTTGCACTGATTTTATGTTGTATGATTGTAGTTTGTTATGAAGTGCAATTGGAGCTTTTAAGAGCATGATCGAGCAAGAAAAGACTGGAACTGGATTGACGATTGGATCGAGCACACGAAGGCACGACGCGAAGCAAGCTGCGAACGACGAAAGCAGGAAAATGGCCTAGCGCGGTTCAAGGCACGGCGCGTCCCCTATAGCGCCCACTTTTCTGGTGCATTTTGTGGTGCGGGGCGGGGCCGTTGCGTGCGAGATTCAACGGGTTCTGCCTTTTTGCGCATGTTTTGAGGCGGGGGGCGCCAGCTATAGCGCCCCTAGAGCGGTTTTGGAAGTCCTATTTCGTCTAGGCTTAGGCGTAACTAATTGCTAGGCTTTTGCAAACATTATAAATACTCTTCTACTTAGTTTTTGAGAGGGAGTTCAGACTTTGGAGCAAGTTTTGGAGGAGAGGGGAGGAGCCCTAGATGTCTTCTAAACAAGTTCTTTCTCTCTTTCTTTTATTCTTCTCTTTAATTCTACAGTTTGTTCGTTCTAGGGTTAGAGCAAATACATGAAGGTTGATGTTTGAAAGTTGAATTCTTCCTATTTATTTACCATTACAGATTGTTTATTCTTTCTTGAGTCTATTTGTTTGATTATAACGGCCGAATAATTGAACACTATCCACGGTTCTTAGATTGAACTCGACAGAGGGAATTTATGAGCACAAATAAGAAAGAATAGGGCTTGATTGTGAACCTGGGCATCAGGGAATCGATTTGCGGGTAGGATAGACATATACCTGCTCGCCTAGTTTAACTAATCACACAATTCGTTAATGCGTGCACGTGATTCAACCCATAGACATATAGGGATTGAAGTAGCCTATTAGACCATGAAGAATCGAAAGGTTTTCACGGGTACATTTAACCTGTTAGTTAGCAATCTTGAAAATCGAGAAGTAAAATCAACTGGATAACTTAACTGGATTGTTCGTAACTCTGACCCTGGACCGTTTTCTTTTATTGATAACAACCTAGAATTTGCTCTATTACTTGACTTCAGTTATTTGTTTTAATTATTGTTTTAGTTAGTAAACTCTCAACCATTGAAAAAAGATCCCTGAATAGTTCTTAAGAAATTGTTTGTTAGGAGTCCAGTCTGAATAGTCCTCGTGGGAACGATACTCTACTTATCACTTTATTACTTGTCGACCACGTATATTTGCATGTGCGTTGGGAGCAACATACCTCATGCCCTAAGGAAACTCACAAGGATATTTTTCGGGCTTAGAGAGCTAGGGAGTTTCTGTATCACCTTTTAGTTTTATTTTAATGCATTGAGGCCAATGTATGATTTTAAGTGTGGGGTGGGAGTCTTTCTATTTGTAATAATAATTCTCTTTAATTTTTTTTTGTGTATCGGTTCTTTTCTAAATAAAGTAGTTTGTACCGGGTATAGGTAGATATTTTCTTTTTAGCATTAGAGTGTAGCAAATGGATGTGAGAGTCTTGGCTCCATGATTTGACTAGTTTTATATGGATACTTAATTTGGGGTATATAAACTTCATGCATGTATTTTATAATGATCTATTTTGTTTTGAGAAACATTGGGTGCATTTTTTGAAGCCTATGATCATGATGACTCAAGATTTGCTTGAGAGTTTTCTTTGTTAAGAGCGTGAATTGAGCCGTTTTGAGTAGGTTATGTGTCATGTGTGAGTGAGGATTTTGATTTCTCCATGTTTAATACTTAATGTGTAGAAATTTCCCGGTGTTTGTGCAAAGTAAAATGAGAAATTTGCTCGGTTAGGAAGTTATAGAGGCATTCCTTTTCTTAGCCAATTTATTTGAAGCCTCGGAGTTAGATATTTACCGGTCAAATTTGACATTAGCTAACCCTTTTGAGCATGTATCCTTTTCGTCGATAGCAATTGGGATTCCTGTTTCTTGTGCTAAATATTTAAGAATTTTACTTATGGTGTAATGAGCCTAAAAGTCTAATTAACAAAGTGTGAAAACTTATAGTTGTTGGAGGAAGACAAAAGGTGCTCTAGGAGGATGCTATTAAAGGGATTTACTAGAAAAGAAAAAAAAAAGTGAAAACCTGGCATATTGTGAATGAATTGACATATGTATTGAAAAAAAAGTTGTATAGAAAGATAGAAAAAAAAAAGTAGTCCCTATCATTAGTGTCACGACCCAACTTAGGGCCGCGACGGATGACCAACACTAAGTGTCGATCATCACTAATCCTACTGATAATATGCTAACCATTATAACTGATAAACAGAATAAGCATAAACCTAGCTGATAAGGAATATGCAATGCAAATAGCTGACAAGGCTAACATAAGCTGACATACATAACATACTGACTGCACCGCACAGGGACATATCTACAGGCCTCTAAGAGTGATGAACTGAATATACAAAGGACGAGATAAGGCCCCGCCATACCCAAGCTGGTTGACTGTACACATACCAAAAGATAGGTAACTCCGGGAGTAAGCGGAGTGACTCCAGTAGCTGATAGATGGCCTACTAACATGGTCCAAGCATTGATCTATCTGCACCTGCGCGGCATGAAACGCAACGCCCCAGAAAAGGGCGTGAGTACGATATGTACCAAGTATGTAAGCATGAGCATATAATATATTATAGCTGAATGAAACTGTAAGGCTGGAATATAACTATGAAAATATGAGCTGGAGCATAGCAATATAGCTGGAAATCTGAAGAACTTACTAAACATGATCTGAATATAAACTGAAGTCTAGCTGAATCTGGAACTGAAGACTGAGCTGAACTATACTGATAAATAACTGTAATATGACTGATAGCTGGTTACTAGAAACTGGAACTGAAAACTGTCAACTGATACTAACGCTAAGAACTGGTGGCCGATAACTGAGAACTAATAACTGTCAACTGATACTGACGCTAAGAACTGGTGGCCGATAACTGAGAACTGATAACTGTCAACTGATACTGACGCTAAGAAATGGTGGCCGATAACTGAGAACTGATAACTGTCAACTGATACTGACGCTAAAACTGAACTGTTATCTGAACTGGTACCTGTCTGGTGTTATGGGCTATATCCCCCCCAAATCAAGTAACTGAACATCTGAACTAGTACCTGTCTGGCGTTATGGGCTGTATCCCCCCAAATCAGGTAACTGAAAACCAGAACTAGCCTCATGTATAATCATGCAGTGCATACTGTGGCTATATACGCGTATATAACAAACCTGGTGGGTGTTATGGGCTATATCCCCCCCAGCCAGTAATATCTAGTCTCTCTGGTCAGAGTGTGTGAATGACACCCGGTCACACTAGGTGTTTCAACTCCCGCCTGAACCAGAGGGGCTGTATCCCCCAGACTGGTAGTATCACACGCGACCGGACTGTGTGTCCAATGTCCAGCCTCTATGGGGGACTCCAAATCACACATAACATGATCACAACATAAGCATAAGCATGTATGAGGCATAACACGTGTGGCAACAATATATATGGACTCGAAGGAATGATAAGAAAACTCTGGATGGAATTATAGACACAACCTGAAACTTAGAATTTGTCTAACTCTTGGACTTTTATAAAAATTTCGTCAGAGTTTCCTCTGAAACTAGATGATCCGCAAAAACAGAACCAGTACAATACTATACACGGGAATGGATACCCGGATAAGCTGATAACATAAACATGTTAAACGTATGACAAGATGAGACAACTGGATGACATAATAAATCCGCAGATAGAATATCTGGGCAGCACCACTATCCTGCCTTTCGACCTAATTTTCAGAGTGTAGATCAAAGATATAGACTTCATAGTCTGAATGAAAGATGTAGGTATATGTCTTAGAATTCTGGGGATTCTTAAATCATCTTAATATCAATTTTGTACAAGGAGTTATGATCAATATACTAACAACTGTCCAAAGTTCAAAACAATTTTCCAGATTTTGAAACGTTTTGCCTTTCTGATTTGGACGTCTTTCACCTTGGATTTTAGTACCAAATTAAGTATATACAAGGTTTCCTTGGTACCATACAAGTTTCTCACAAGAAAAACTAAGTTTGAAACTAATAAAAGCTTCAAAATCTAAAAGATACATGCCTTGCCAAAAGAAAGGTTTAGCCTTACATACCTTTGATGTTTCTAGCTTCTAAACTTCGTTCCTTTGAATTCCACACCTTCTAAAGCTTTAACAAGCTATAAAATAGAATTTAGATACTTTACTTAGCTATGAAGTAATTCTAAAACTCAAACTATAGACGAAATTGAAGGTAGCATAATGTTACCCTAATCGCGTAGAGCGTTTTGACGCAATCCGTCTTCCGTTTCGTGTCAAAATTGATGTTCTTTCTTAAAAATCAAAAAAATGGATTCAAACTGAGGAAACCTCTGTTTATATCGTGGGTTTACTGGAAATGTCTAGAGAGAGAGAGAGAAATTTCTCTTTTATAATAAAAACATTTCATTTCTAGCCCTCTTTTGCGCTTATGTCCCTTTTTCTGGTCTGACTTCTGACGCTCATATCTTTTTATCTATAAGTTATATGAGCAAACCGTTAAAAGTGTTGGAAACTACACTCCAAGACCTTCAATTTGGTATATGATATGTCCCCAAAAGACTTCATATAACACATGAAATTAATTGCTGAAAAAGCTCCGTTACAAGGCAATTCCTTAGTCGGTTTTTCCGCAACTTAAATCTGATTTTTCCCAAACTTTATATTCAACATATAAACATCATATATGGTCATATTATTACTTTAAACTCACTTAAATCATTCTTAACATGATATTATAATGATATACGTCAATTTAGACGTACGGGGTGTAACAATATTCCCCCGTTAGGAATATTCGTCCTCGAATGTTAAATGAAGTATGTAGAAGCATTAAGCAACGATCTGCTACATACTCGAAGTAATGAAGAGATGTGTATATTTGGCTCTCATGTCATTTTCAGCTTCCCAAGTTATTTCTTCTATATTATTACTTTGATATAGCATCTTAACTAAAGGAATGTCTTTCGTCCTTAGTCGACGAATCTGTCTCTTTAAATTGCAACTGGCACCTTTTCATAAGTTAATTGCTCCGTGATCTATACATCATCTACTAGTAATACTCTAGAAGGATCTCCAACACATTTTCTGAGCATAGAAACATGGAATACTGGATGTACCTCCTGAAGGTCTGCTGGAAAGTCTAACTCGTAGGCTACACGCCCAACTCGCGTGATAACCTGATATGGACTAATAAATCTAGGGCTAAGCTTCCTTTTTTTTTCTAAATCTCATAACGCCTTTCATAGGTGATACTTTCAGCAATACCCAATCGCCAATCTGAAATTCTAAATCTCGACGTCGATTATCTGCATAGGACTTCTGTCTGCTCTGCACTGCTAATAATATTTCCCCGATCAACTTGACTTTATCAATTACTTGTTGGATTAAGTCTGGACCTATCAATTGAGACTCGCCAACCTTGAACCATCATATAGAAAACCTGCATTTGTGCCCATGCAAAGCTTCATATGGCACCATCTGTATGTTAGAATGATAGCTATTATTATATGCAAACTCTATCAACAGTAGGTGACCATTCCAGCTGCCTCTAAAATCTAACACGTAAGCTCTAAGCATATTTTCTAATGTCTGAATGGTCCGCTCAGCCTGTCTGTCTGTCTATGGATGAAATACTGTACTCAGATACACCTGTGTCCCTAAACCTGTCTGGAACGATCTATAGAAATTAGCTGTAAACTGGTGCGCCCCCGTCTGAAATAATAAATACTGGAATACCATGTAGGCGCACTATCTCTCTGATATAAAGTCTGGCATAATCCTCTGCTGTATATGTAGTTCTAACAGGAAAGAAATAAGCTCATTTAGTAAACCTGTCAACTATAACCCAAATAGAGTCATATCTGCTCCGCATACGGGGAAAGCCTGTAATGAAGTCCATATTCACTGCGTCCCATTTCTATGATGGAATCTCGACTTCCTGTAACAAGCCACTAGGTTTTTTTTTTATGCTCGACTTTAACCTACTGGCAGTTAGCACACTGAGCCACAAATTCTTCTATGTCACGCTTCATTTCGTCTCAACAATAAATCTGCTTAAGATCATGGTAAATCTTAGTCGAATTAGGATGAACAGTGTATCTGGAATAATGTGCATCTGTCATAATCTGTCCACATAAATCTGCAACATCAGGAACACAAAGTCTATCTTTATATATAAGAACCCCGTCACTAGTAACCTATATAATAATTTTGGTTTTCTTCTGGCTATCTGCCTGTATTGAACTAGAACTGGATCCTCATACTGGCGCTGCTTTACTTATGTCACTAGGCAAGTAGTGGTTGCGTTCTGAACTGTAACTCTTGCGTCCTCTGAATCTATTAATCTGACATCCATGCTGGCCAACTGGTAGAGTGTATGAGCTAACTTTATTTTCTCTGGTTGTAAATAAGATAGACTACCCATAGGCTTGCGACTAAGGGAATCAGCAACAACGTTCGCTTTACCCGGATGATAAAGAATGTCCATGTCATAGTCCTTCAGCAACTCTAGCCACCGCCTCTATCATAGGGTTAGCTCCTTTTGCTTAAATATATACTGGAGGCTCTTGTGATCCGTATAAATATCAACATGAACACCGTAAAAATAATGTCTTCAAATCTTCAATGCATGAATGACTGCTGAAAGCTCAAGATCATGGATGAGGTAGTTCTGATCGTGCTTTTTCAGCTGCCTAGAAGCATAAGCAATTACTCTTCCATGCTGCATCAAACACAACGAAGACCAATTCGAGAAGCATCACAGTAAATGACATAGCCCTCAGATCCCTCTGGAAGTGTAAGTACTGGAGCTGTTATCAACCTGTTCTTTCGTTCTTGGAAGCTGTGCTCGCAAGAATCAGACCAATCAAATTTAGCTGATTTCTTTGTCAATTTGGTCAGTGGAGCTGCAATGGAGGAAAAACCCTCTATAAACTTTCTGTAATAACCTGCCAAACCCAGAAAACTACGTACTTCAGTTGGCGTCGTAGGCATGGGCCAATTCTTCACAGCCTAGATCTTCTGGTCATCTATTTTAATTCTTTCTGCTGAAACTATGTGGCCAAGAAATGCCACTGAATCTATCTAGAATTTACACTTTGAGAACTTAGCATATAATTGTTGGTCCCGATGAGTACCCAATACTGTGCGTAGGTGCTCTGCATGCTCTGATTCAGACTTTGAATAGATGAGTATATCATCAATAAATATAATCACAAATAAATCTAAATAAGGCCTGAATACGCTGTCCATTAGATCCATAAATACTGCAAAGGCATTAGTGAGTCCAAACAACATCACTAAAAACTCATAATGGCCATTCCTAGTCCTGAATGCAGTCTTAGGTATATCAGATTTTCTAACTCTAACCTAATGGTAGCCTGATCACAAATCTATATTCGAGAAGCACTTGGCACCCTGGAGCTTGTCAAACTAGACATCAATCCTGGGCAGATAGTATTTATTCTTAATAATGACTTTATTCAGCTGTCTGTAATCTATGCACATGCGTAGAGAGTCATCTTTCTTTTTTTACAAATAGTATCGAGGCTCCCCACGGGGAAATGCTGGGTCTGATGAGGCCTTTATCTAACAAATCCTTCAATTGCTCCTTAAATTCTTTCTGTTATACAGGTGCCATCCTGAAGAACATGCCCCTGATGGCGTGCTGGGGCTGAGCAAGCAACTGCTGATCTAGCTGGCTGGGCTGTACAACTACCACCCCTAGTCGGGCAATCTCTCATGAAATGGCCTGCCTCGCGACAAATATAACAAGTATCAACTCCTAACTGACATGGACCCAAGTGGCGTTTACCACAATCTGAACATCTGGGATATGTCTGACTGGCCAGTATCGAAGTACCACGGCGCTGAAATCCTGAAATCTGTGATGCCTGACTAGCTCTGGACTGAGGAGTTCTATCAGATCTCAGGCCACGAGACTGTGTAGGTATACTAGCTGGTGGTTGTCTAACACACTGCTATCTACTCGCTCCAGACGTCTCTCCAAACGAACCAGAAAATCTGCCCCTCTTGTCTAGCACTTTATCCCTGTCGGCTCTCTATTTTTGCTTCCTCTCCTCAAGTAACAAAGCAAATGCCTGAATGTTATGTTCATACATGACTGCATAGCAACTGTCATACACTCGTTCACTAGGTGTGGAGCTAGTCCCACTATATATATATACCTATGAATTCTATCCTTTATACTCACTACCACCGTAGGGGCAAACCATGCTAAAGAATTAAAGCAATTATTATACTCTTCTACACTCAAAATTCCCTGTCTCAAGGTCAGGAACTGATTAGCACGGGCTCCCTATGTCTCTATAGGCATATACTGATAAAGGAAGGCATCTGAGAATTCCTTCCAAGTCGCCGGAGTAACATCTGACCCTCTAGAAAGCTCCCATGTCTGATACCACCCTGTTGCTAGGTCATGCAATCTGAATGCAGCCAACTCTACTGACTCTGTGTCTGACACGTGCATAACCCTAAACACTTTGGCTATCCTCAATAGAAAATCCTGAGGGTCTTCTCCTGTACGGGATCCAGTAAAGACTGTAGGCTCTAGCCTGATAAAATCATTGATCCTGGGTCCAACATCTCCCTGGGCATCTGCACTGTGTTGTCTAGTCTGAGCAACTACAACACTGGTCGATAATCTGATGGCATCCCTCATTTCCTGCCCCTGACTATCAGGCTGAGAAGGTGGAGGTATAGTAGCTGCAGTACCTCTAATATTACCCTGAACTGATAGGATCTGTGAGGCCTCGGATGGAGCCTCGGGTCTGGACTCCTCACTCTCATCCACCTTAGGTGGCACTCTACTAATACCCTGACCGGCAATAACCTTGCCCTTCTGGGCAGCTGTTAGTTTCTTTGGCGGCATCGCTTTGCTGAAATTACTATTGTTAGAGGGCTGAATTCTATAATCATGGCTCTATCGCACGATCTAGAGAAGAAAGAAAGACAACTGTCCTGAAGTGCCTTGTAGCCTCCTGTTCAAAAGTATGGCGCGCAACATACTCCTAAACAAGACTCTACTAGACACGGCCTGTAGACACCCTAGGACTGAACTGCTCTGATACCACTTTTGTCACGACCCAACTTAGGGCCGCGACGGATGAGCAACACTAAGTGTCGATCATCACTAATCCTACTGATAATATGCTAACCATTATAACTGATAAACAGAATAAGCATAAACCTAGCTGATAAGGAGTATGCAATGCAAATAGCTGACAAGGCTAACATAAGCTGACATACATAACATACTGACTGCACCGCACAGGGACATATCTACAGGCCTCTAACAGTGATGAACTGAATATACAAAGGACGAGATAAGGCCCCGCCATACCCAAGCTGGTTGACTGTACACATACCAAAAGATAGGTAACTCCGGGAGTAAGCGGAGTGACTCCAGTAGCTGATAGATGGCCTACTAACATGGTCCAAGCATTGATCTATCTGCACCTGCGCGGCATGAAACGCAGCGCCCCAGAAAAGGGCGTGAGTACGATATGTACCAAGTATGTAAGCATGAGCATATAATATATTATAGCTGAATGAAACTGTAAGGCTGGAATATAACTATGAAAATATGAGCTGGAGCATAGCAATATAGCTGGAAATCTGAAGAACGTACTAAACATGATCTGAATATAAACTGAAGTCTAGCTGAATCTGGAACTGAAGACTGAGCTGAACTATACTGATAAATAACTGTAATATGACTGATAGCTGGTTACTAGAAACTGGAACTAAAAACTGTCAACTGATACTAACGCTAAGAACTGGTGGCCGATAACTGAGAACTGATAACTGTCAACTGATACTGACGCTAAGAACTGGTGGCCGATAACTGAGAACTGATAACTGTCAACTGATACTGACGCTAAGAACTGTTGGCCGATAACTGAGAACTGATAACTGTCAACTGATACTGACGCTAAAACTGAACTGTTATCTGAACTAGTACCTGTCTGGTGTTATGGGCTATATCCCCCCCATATCAGGTAACTGAACATCTGAACTAGTACCTGTCTGGCGTTATGGGCTGTATCCCCCCAAATCAGGTAACTGAAAACCAGAACTAGCCTCATGTATAATCATGCAGTGCATACTGTGGCTATATACGCGTATATAACGAACCTGGTGGGTGTTATGGGCTATATCCCCCCCAGCCAGTAATATCTAGTCTCTCTGGTCAGAGTGTGTGAATGACACCCGGTCACACTAGGTGTTTCAACTCCCGCCTGAACCAGAGAGGCTGTATCCCCCAGACTGGTAGTATCACACGCGACCGGACTGTGTGTCCAATGTCCAGCCTCTATGGGGGACTCCAAATCACACATAACATGATCACAACATAAGCATAAGCATGTATGAGGCATAACACGTGTGGCAACAATATATATGGACTCGAAGGAATGATAAGAAAACTCTGGATGGAATTATAGACACAACCTGAAACTTAGAATTTGTCTAACTCTTGGACTTTTATAAAAATTTCGTCAGAGTTTCCTCTGAAACTGGATGATCCGCAAAAACAGAACCAGTACAATACTATACACGGGAATGGATACCTGGATAAGCTGATAACATAAACATGTTAAACGGATGATAAGATGAGACAACTGGATGACATAATAAATCCGCAGATAGAATATCTGGGCAGCACCACTATCCTGCCTTTCGACCTAATTTTTAGAGTGTAGATCAAAGATATAGACTTCATGGTCTGAATGAAAGATGTAGGTATATGTCTTAGGATTCTGGGGATTCTTAAATCATCTTAATATCAATTTTGTACAAGGAGTTATGATCAATATACTAACAACTGTCCAAAGTTCAAAAAAATTTTCCAGATTTTGAAACGTTTTGCCTCTCTGATTTGGACGTCTTTCACCTTGGATTTTAGTACCAAATTAAGTATATACAAGGTTTCCTTGGTACCATACAAGTTTCTCACAAGAAAAACTAAGTTTGAAACTAATAAAAGCTTCAAAATCTAAAAGATACATGCCTTGCCAAAAGAAAGGTTTAGCCTTACATACCTTTGATGTTTCTAGCTTCTAAACTTCGTTCCTTTGAATTTCACACCTTCTAAAGCTTAAACAAGCTATAAAATAGAATTTAGATACTTTACTTAGCTATGAAGTAATTCTAAAACTAAAACTATAGACGAAATTGAAGGTAGCATAATGTTACCCTAATCGCGTAGAGCGTTTTGACGCAATCCGTCTTCCGTTTCGTGTCAAAATTGATGTTCTTTCTTAAAAATCAAAAAAATGGATTCAAACTGAGGAAACCTCTGTTTATATCATGGGTTTACTGGAAATTTCGAGAGAGAGAGAGAAATTTCTCTTTTATAATAAAAACATTTCATTTCTAGCCCTCTTTTGCGCTTATGTCCCTTTTTCTGGTCTGACTTCTGACGCTCATATCTTTTTATCTATAAGATATATGAGTAAACCGTTAAAAGTGTTGGAAACTACACTCCAAGACCTTCAATTTGGTATATGATATGTCCCCAAAAGACTTCATATAACACATGAAATTAATTGCTGAAAAAGCTCCGTTACAAGGCAATTCCTTAGTCGGTTTTTCCGCAACTTAAATCTGATTTTTCCCAAACTTTATATTCAACATATAAACATCATATATGGTCATATTATTACTTTAAACTCACTTAAATCATTCTTAACATGATATTATAATGATATACGTCAATTTAGACGTACGGGGTGTAACAATATTCCCCCTGTTAGGAATATTCGTCCTCGAATGTTAAATGAAGTATGTAGAAGCATTAAGCAACGATCTGTTACATACTCGAAGTAATGAAGAGATGTGTATATTTGTCTCTCATGTCATTTTCAGCTTCCCAAGTTATTTCTTCTATATTATTACTTTGATATAGCATCTTAACTAAAGGAATGTCTTTCGTCCTTAGTCGACGAATCTGTCTCTTTAAATTGCAACTGGCACCTTTTCATAAGTTAATTGCTCCGTGATCTATACATCATCTACTAGTAATACTCTAGAAGGATCTCCAACACATTTTCTGAGCATAGAAACATGGAATACAGGATGTACTTCCTGAAGGTCTGCTGGAAAGTCTAACTCGTAGGCTACACGCCCAACTCGCGTGATAACCTGATATGGACTAATAAATCTAGGGCTAAGCTTCCCTTTTTTTCTGAATCTCATAACGCCTTTCATAGGTGATACTTTCAGCAATACCCAATCGCCAATCTGAAATTCTAAATCTCGACGTCGATTATCTGCATAGGACTTCTGTCTGCTCTGCACTGCTAATAATATTTCCCCGATCAACTTGACTTTATCAATTACTTGTTGGATTAAGTCTGGACCTATCAATTGAGACTCGCCAACCTTGAACCATCATATAGAAAACCTGCATTTGTGCCCATGCAAAGCTTCATATGGCACCATCTGTATGTTAGAATGATAGCTATTATTATATGCAAACTCTATCAACAGTAGGTGACCATTCCAGCTGCCTCTAAAATCTAACACGTAAGCTCTAAGCATATTTTCTAATCTCTGAATGGTCCGCTCAGCCTGTCTGTCTGTCTATGGATGAAATACTGTACTCAGATACACCTGTGTCCCTAAACCTGTCTGGAACGATCTATAGAAATTAGCTGTAAACTGGTGCGCCCCCGTCTGAAATAATAAATACTGGAATACCATGTAGGCGCACTATCTCTCTGATATAAAGTCTGGCATAATCCTCTGCTGTATATGTAGTTCTAACAGGAAAGAAATGAGCTCATTTAGTAAACCTGTCAACTATAACCCAAATAGAGTCATATCTGCTCCGCATACGGGGAAAGCCTGTAATGAAGTCCATATTCACTGCTTCCCATTTCTATGATGGAATCTCGACTTCCTGTAACAAGCCACTAGGTTTTTTTTTTTATGCTCGACTTTAACCTACTGGCAGTTAGCACACTGAGCCACAAATTCTTCTATGTCACGCTTCATTTCGTCTCAACAATAAATCTGCTTAAGATCATGGTAAATCTTAGTCGAATTAGGATGAACAGTGTATCTGGAATAATGTGCATCTGTCATAATCTGTCCACATAAATCTGCAACATCAGGAACACAAAGTCTATCTTTATATATAAGAACCCCGTCACTAGTAACCTATATAATAATTTTGGTTTTCTTCTGGCTATCTGCCTGTATTGAACTAGAACTGGATCCTCATACTGGCGCTGCTTTACTTATGTCACTAGGCAAGTAGTGGTTGCGTTCTGAACTGTAACTCTTGCGTCCTCTGAATCTATTAATCTGACATCCATGCTGGCCAACTGGTAGAGTGTATGAGCTAACTTTATTTTCTCTGGTTGTAAATAAGATAGACTACCCATAGGCTTGCGACTAAGGGAATCAGCAACAACGTTCGCTTTACCCGGATGATAAAGAATGTCCATGTCATAGTCCTTCAGCAACTCTAGCCACCGCCTCTATCATAGGGTTAGCTCCTTTTGCTTAAATATATACTGGAGGCTCTTGTGATCCGTATAAATATCAACATGAACACCGTAAAAATAATGTCTTCAAATCTTCAATGCATGAATGACTGCTGAAAGCTCAAGATCATGGATGAGGTAGTTCTGATCGTGCTTTTTCAGCTGCCTAGAAGCATAAGCAATTACTCTTCCATGCTGCATCAAACACAACGAAGACCAATTCGAGAAGCATCACAGTAAATGACATAGCCCTCAGATCCCTCTGGAAGTGTAAGTACTGGAGCTGTTATCAACCTGTTCTTTCGTTCTTGGAAGCTGTGCTCGCAAGAATCAGACCAATCAAATTTAGCTGATTTCTTTGTCAATTTGGTCAGTGGAGCTGCAATGGAGGAAAAACCCTCTATAAACTTTCTGTAATAACCTGCCAAACCCAGAAAACTACGTACTTCAGTTGGCGTCGTAGGCATGGGCCAATTCTTCACAGCCTAGATCTTCTGGTCATCTATTTTAATTCTTTCTGCTGAAACTATGTGGCCAAGAAATGCCACTGAATCTATCTAGAATTTACACTTTGAGAACTTAGCATATAATTGTTGGTCCCGATGAGTACCCAATACTGTGCGTAGGTGCTCTGCATGCTCTGATTCAGACTTTGAATAGATGAGTATATCATCAATAAATATAATCACAAATAAATCTAAATAAGGCCTGAATACGCTGTCCATTAGATCCATAAATACTGCAAAGGCATTAGTGAGTCCAAACAACATCACTAAAAACTCATAATGGCCATTCCTAGTCCTGAATGCAGTCTTAGGTATATCAGATTTTCTAACTCTAACCTAATGGTAGCCTGATCACAAATCTATATTCGAGAAGCACTTGGCACCCTGGAGCTTGTCAAACAAGACATCAATCCTGGGCAGAGAGTATTTATTCTTAATAATGACTTTATTCAGCTGTCTGTAATCTATGCACATGCGTAGAGAGTCATCTTTCTTTTTTTACAAATAGTATCGAGGCTCCCCACGGGGAAATGCTGGGTCTGATGAGGCCTTTATCTAACAAATCCTTCAATTGCTCCTTAAATTCTTTCTGTTATACAGGTGCCATCCTGAAGAACATGCCCCTGATGGCGTGCTAGTGCTGAGCAAGCAACTGCTGATCTTGCTGGCTGGGCTGTACAACTACCACCCCTAGTCGGGCAATCTCTCATGAAATGGCCTGCCTCGCGACAAATATAACAAGTATCAACTCCTAACTGACATGGACCCAAGTGGCGTTTACCACAATCTGAACATCTGGGATATGTCTGACTGGCCAGTATCGAAGTACCACGGTGCTGAAATCCTGAAATCTGTGATGCCTGACTAGCTCTGGACTGAGGAGTTCTATCAGATCTCAGGCCACGAGACTGTGTAGGTATACTAGCTGGTGGTTGTCTAACACACTGCTATCTACTCGCTCCAGACGTCTCTCCAAACGAACCAGAGAATCTGCCCCTCTTGTCTAGCACTTTATCCCTGTCGGCTCTCTATTTTTGCTTCCTCTCCTCAAGTAACAAAGCAAATGCCTGAATGTTATGTTCATACATGACTGCATAGCAACTGTCATACACTCGTTCACTAGGTGTGGAGCTAGTCCCACTATATATATATACCTATGAATTTTATCCTTTATACTCACTACCACCGTAGGGGAAAACCATGCTAAAGAATTAAAGCAATTATTATACTCTTCTACACTCAAAATTCCCTGTCTCAAGGTCAGGAACTGATTAGCACGGGCTCCCTATGTCTCTATAGGCATATACTGATAAAGGAAGGCATCTGAGAATTCCTTACAAGTCGCCGGAGTAACATCTGACCCTCTAGATAGCTCCCATGTCTGATACCACCCTGTTGCTAGGTCATGCAATCTGAATGCAGCCAACTCTACTGACTCTGTGTCTGACACGTGCATAACCCTAAACACTTTGGCTATCCTCAATAGAAAATCCTGAGGGTCTTCTCCTGTACGGGATCCAGTAAAGACTGTAGGCTCTAGCCTGATAAAATCATTGATCCTGGGTCCAACATCTCCCTGGGCATCTGCACTGTGTTGTCTAGTCTGAGCAACTACAACACTGGTCGATAATCTGATGGCATCCCTCATTTCCTGCCCCTGACTATCAGGCTGAGAAGGTGGAGGTATAGTAGCTGCAGTACCTCTAATATTACCCTGAACTGATAGGATCTGTGAGGCCTCGGATGGAGCCTCGGGTCTGGACTCCTCACTCTCATCCACCTTAGGTGGCACACTACTAATACCCTGACCGGCAATAACCTTGCCCTTCTGGGCAGCTGTTAGTTTCTTTGGCGGCATCGCTTTGCTGAAATTACTATTGTTAGAGGGCTGAATTCTATAATCATGGCTCTATCGCACGATCTAGAGAAGAAAGAAAGACAACTGTCCTAAAGTGCCTTGTAGCCTCCTGTTCAAAAGTATGGCGCGCAACATACTCCTAAACAAGATTCTACTAGACACGGCCTGTAGACACCCTAGGACTGAACTGCTCTGATACCACTTTTGTCACGACCCAACTTAGGGCCGCGACGGATGACCAACACTAAGTGTCGATCATCACTAATCCTACTGATAATATGCTAACCATTATAACTGATAAACAGAATAAGCATAAACCTAGCTGATAAGGAGTATGCAATGCAAATAGCTGACAAGGCTAACATAAGCTGACATACATAACATACTGACTGCACCGCACAGGGACATATCTACAGGCCTCTAACAGTGATGAACTGAATATACAAAGGACGAGATAAGGCCCCGCCATACCCAAGCTGGTTGACTGTACACATACCAAAAGATAGGTAACTCCGGGAGTAAGCGGAGTGACTCCAGTAGCTGATAGATGGCCTACTAACATGGTCCAAGCATTGATCTATCTGCACCTGCGTGGCATGAAACGCAGCGCCCCAGAAAAGGGCGTGAATACGATATGTACCAAGTATGTAAGCATGAGCATATAATATATTATAGCTGAATGAAACTGTAAGGCTGGAATATAACTATGAAAATATGAGCTGGAGCATAGCAATATAGCTGGAAATCTGAAGAACGTACTAAACATGATCTGAATATAAACTGAAGTCTAGCTGAATCTGGAACTGAAGACTGAGCTGAACTATACTGATAAATAACTGTAATATGACTGATAGCTGGTTACTAGAAACTGGAACTGAAAACTGTCAACTGATACTAACGCTAAGAACTGGTGGCCGATAACTGAGAACTGATAACTGTCAACTGATACTGACGCTAAAAACTGGTGGCCGATAACTGAGAACTGATAACTATCAACTGATACTGACGCTAAGAACTGGTGGCCGATAACTGAGAACTGATAACTGTCGACTGATACTGACGCTAAAACTGAACTGTTATCTGAACTGGTACCTGTCTGGTGTTATGGGCTATATCCCCCCCAAATCAGGTAACTGAACCTCTGAACTAGTACCTGTCTGGCGTTATGGGCTGTATCCCCCCAAATCAGGTAACTGAAAACCAGAACTAGCCTCATGTATAATCATGCAGTGCATACTGTGGCTATATACGCGTATATAACAAACCTGGTGGGTGTTATGGGCTATATCCCCCCCAGCCAGTAATATCTAGTCTCTCTGGTCAGAGTGTGTGAATGACACCCGGTCACACTAGGTGTTTCAACTCCCGCCTGAACCAGAGGGGCTGTATCCCCCAGACGAGTAGTATCACACACGACCGGACTGTGTGTCCAATGTCCAGCCTCTATGGGGGACTCCAAATCACACATAACATGATCACAACATAAGCATAAGCATGTATGAGGCATAACACGTGTGGCAACAATATATATGGACTCGAAGGAATGATAAGAAAACTCTGGATGGAATTATAGACACAACCTGAAACTTAGAATTTGTCTAACTCTTGGACTTTTATAAAAATTTCGGCAGAGTTTCCTCTGAAACTGGATGATCCGCAAAAACAGAACCAGTACAATACTATACACGGGAATAGATACCCGGATAAGCTGATAACATAAACATGTTAAACGGATGACAAGATGAGACAACTGGATGACATAATAAATCCGCATATAGAATATCTGGGCAGCACCACTATCCTGCCTTTCGACCTAATTTTTAGAGTGTAGATCAAAGATATAGACTTCATGGTCTGAATGAAAGATGTAGGTATATGTCTTAGGATTCTGGGGATTCTTAAATCATCTTAATATCAATTTTTTACAAGGAGTTATGATCAATATACTAACAACTGTCCAAAGTTCAAAACAATTTTCCAGATTTTGAAACGTTTTGCCTTTCTGATTTGGACGTCTTTCACCTTGGATTTTAGTACCAAATTAAGTATATACAAGGTTTCCTTGGTACTATACAATTTTCTCACAAGAAAAACTAAGTTTGAAACTAATAAAAGCTTCAAAATCTAAAAGATACATGCCTTGCCAAAAGAAAAGTTTAGCCTTACATACCTTTGATGTTTCTAGCTTCTAAACTTCGTTCCTTTGAATTTCACACCTTCTAAAGCTTAAACAAGCTATAAAATAGAATTTAGATACTTTACTTAGCTATGAAGTAATTCTAAAACTAAAACTATAGACGAAATTGAAGGTAGCATAATGTTACCCTAATCGCGTTGAGCGTTTTGACGCAATCCGTCTTCCGTTTCGTGTCAAAATTGATGTTCTTTCTTAAAAATCAAAAAAAATGGATTCAAACTGAGGAAACCTCTTTTTATATCGTGGGTTTACTGGAAATGTCGAGAGAGAGAGAGAAATTTCTCTTTTATAATAAAAACATTTCATTTCTAGCCCTCTTTTGCGCTTATGTCCCTTTTTCTGGTCTGACTTCTGATGCTCATATCTTTTTATCTATAAGTTATATGAGCAAACCGTTAAAAGTGTTGGAAACTACACTCCAAGACCTTCAATTTGGTATATGATATGTCCCCAAAAGACTTCATATGCCACATGAAATTAATTGCTGAAAAAGCTCCGTTACAAGGCAATTCATTAGTCGGTTTTTCCGCAACTTAAATCTGATTTTTCCCAAACTTTATATTCAACATATAAACATCATATATGGTCATATTATTACTTTAAACTCACTTAAATCATTCTTAACATGATATTATAATGATATACGTCAATTTAGACGTACGGGGTGTAACAATTAGCTCCTACCTTTGCTTAAAGAAGAAGGTTAGTGAAAGTTGAATATGTGATGGTAAAAGAAAGATTGGATGGAGGAAAATCATTTGAATTAATTGTGGTGTATTAAACTGCTTGGGAGTGGTCACTATGACCTATATATATCCTACCCGTTCCATTGCCTAGATTACAACCAAAAGAAGTCCTAATTAATCTTATCCGAGTAGAGGGACATTAGTTGAGTCGAAAATAAGGGCAAGCATATGGTATGTTTTGTGTTGCATTTAAGTTTTTTTTTTATAAGAGTGAGTGTTTTATCTATATGTGAACTTTTTGTTCATGATCATTCTATTGTATAAATTCCTTCTCTAAACTTTTGTTTGATTGTGAGGGCACATGATTTAAGAGAATTCGGCTCTTTTATTAGTCTCTTCAATAGAGTGAGTATTTGCATGACTTATGGATGAATTTGGAGTTGATTTGAGATTGAGAGGTTGATTTGATTCACTTAGTTGTTATTAAATATTATTGGCATGGATTTTGTGTGAATAAAGCGTGGTTAGTGCATATGCAACTTGTTAAGTGTCTGTATAAACCCAAGTAATTGTTGTAAGTTGTTTTGGTGCATCTTGAGTCCAAAATATAAGTTGCTTGAGGACGAGCAACGATTTAAGTATGGGGTGTTGATCAAGGCTAGATATTGCTATATTTCCTATACTTTTGTCTCGTGTTTATGCTTCTACCTACTAAATTTGTTATTACTTTGAACAGAATGTCTCTCATTTGGTGTGTTTTATATTGTGGTAATTAAGTTGATGATATGAGGCATTTGTGGAGTAAAGTATAGTAAAGTTAAAGGTTTTGAAGTCTGAAAAGAAGCCCAAGGATCGTGCAAATGAAGGACGGACGAAAAAGGAAAAAACTGGATGAAAAGACCAGGCGGCACAACATGCCACACGGTTTACTGCGTGTCGCACCCAATGATATGGGATCCTGCAGCTTGTTTTGTGTGCAGATAATCAGACATCATGCTGCATGTATGCTGCACGGTGTGCAGCCCCGAAAAGCTGCCCAGAACTAGTTTTGGATGGTTAGTTAAAAGGATGATTCATCCTATATTTAATCCTACACTATAAATAAATCTTGGAACTAAATATGACGAGACTTCAGGCTAATTCTATACCCAAAGGAATCAAGGAAGAGAGAAGATTAAGATTCAAGACTTTTTATCATCCACCCATCATCTTTTGTGTAAATTTACATGCTTATAGTTTATTCTTGTCTTAGAATATGAAATGAGTTGCTAAATCACCCAATCTAGGGTTGATTGAACCACTCAAATACTTATGTGTTACGTATTGTTTTAATGAATAAATCTTGTAAAATCTTCCTTCTAAGTGTTTATGTTTTGTTTGCTCGTGATTGGAAGGGGCTCCAACTCAATGTCCCTTTTATTCTTGTATATATGGGGATAGATTCATAAGTTAGAATTAAACACTTAGCAATATTTCAAGCTAAAACAAAGATATTACACAGGTTTTCAAAAAGGTGAATTGTGGCCATTGATCCCTATTGTGAACAATACTTGTAGTCCTATATATCTTCATTAATTAATTGGGATATTGGCTAGTGAACGTTGCAACTATTATATGGACAATGAATATTTGTGAATTTGAAGCAACTGTTCAATAGGAAGAACCAAGTTGAATTCGTTGAAGCATTGTTCTAACATATGAGTAGGAGTTGGGTAAATCAATCCAAGGCTTTACATCCCTTGAATTAATCATTTTCTCTACTACTTTGCTATTTACTTAATCGTAAATTTCTTAATACTTAGTTATTACTATAAAACCAAACTTAATCTCTAGAAACTAATCGATAGGTAAATTAGTTAGAATAACAACTAGATTCCAGGTGTTCTCTGTGGGGTTCAATCTCGGGACTTTAAGTACCGAGCTATATTTGTCGCAGCCGCTTAGTCCCTTCTATAGGGTATAAATTGTCATGATCATGTTTAATGTTAGATAAGGAATAAGAAGTAACAAAAGGGCCTTATGGACATACTGTTGACCTTGCAGCCAAGAAGTGCACTTGTAGGGCATGAGATGTTGCAGGAATATCATGTTCCCGTGCAATTAAAGCTTTGTTCTACAAGAAGTTTGATCCATTATCAGAAATACAGCAGTGGTACAGCAAGAAGGCTACCTTATTGGCTTATATAAATAAGCTTCAACCAATGAAGGGACAAATATTTTGCAATATCAACACATCCCAAGCTATGGAGCCACCATAATTTATGAAGATGTCTGGCATGCTAGGAATAAAGAGAATTAGGCTAAAGGATGAAGCAAGTAAAAGAGCAGCGGAATGGTCACATTCTAGGAGGGGTAGAGTAATGACTTGTAGCAACTGTGACCAACCAAACCATAATGTAAGGAGTTGTGGACAGGTATATGGTAATTTACTAATTTCTATATATTTTTGTAGTTGCAATTACTGATACTTAACTTGTTTCAATGTCCTTGATGCATATAATGGGAAGACATCAATAGGGAAGCGGCCAACTAAGGGGCAGACATCAAAAGGGAAGCAGTCAGCTAAGGACAAACAACAAAGGGCAAGCAACCATGTAAGAGGGATAGATCTTTTGTGGATGAAGTTAGTGAATCTGAAGAAGAGGTCAATCTATCAACACCACCCTTAACTCAAAGCAGTCAACATTATGGATATGTTTTCATGCTCGTACTTAGATTGGTGCACAGTCGTCAAACTAGTAGTCCATTTTAACATTTGACTACCCAAAGATAGATCTTTTAGTCCAACAATTGTTTCAGAAGCCAAGACAAGACACCAGGAGAGGCAACAATAGCATGGTCCATCATTGACAGGATAAATTAGCTTGCGAGGAGACCACATTGGTGCATGTGATACCATAGATCTTCTATTCACACCATCATATCTATTATGGAATGGATAGCCTGTTGTGACGGCTAATCAGTTGGTGTTGGAAACACAACAAAGAATTTGGAAGTTGAAATCAAGAAGTGGACTGTCAATAGTATTTGGTTGTGTTTGCTTTCTTGGGTTGGATGTTGATCAACTATGGTGTTGGATGTCATATTATGAATTGGGTTGTGACACTTTTTGTGGTTATAATATGGCATTTGACAGCTCATTTATGTATACGAAGCTGTTTATGTTGAACTTATTGCTCTTATGTTGAACTTACAATTTATTGCACTTATCGTTGTGTCTGCTTATAATGGTAGAGTTTAATAGCTGTTCCTTCTACTGCTTAACACAATATCCATTTTGTTGTTCAATTTGAATTTCAAATGTTATACAAAAAAATTAAGGAATTGACCCAAAATATTGCATCAAATAGCAGTCATATAATGCACTAATCTTACAATAGTTCATAAAAAATTATATGCACTAATACTTCAACTACTAATGGATAAACCACATATAAACAACTACAAATATCAGCAAACATAATCACTTCACCATCAACGTAGCAATAAATCCCATGAAAATAGCCCAAGAAATTAAATAACAACCTTGATCTTCATCACTTTGTCTTCCAAGTTTGTAGTTTTCTTCAATTGTGACTGCTTATAGCCTCCATAGAAGCAATTTTTTCTCTCAATTTGTCATTTTCAAGCTTAATTGCATCCAACAAGGCCTTCAAAGTTTTGCTTACAATTAAAGCTCTATCCGAAAATTCTTTATCGTCCCATTCCGTATATCCACATGAATCAATCTGACCAACATAAGCCAAACCCAAATTCAAATAAGAACACAATTTACTAGATAATGAGAAACCAAATTAAAACGAGACCCATTTTTTTTTTTAAAAAAAAAGACTTACATCAGCTTTACGACATCAATAGAACCTCCTACCAGTATTAGATGGAGTCCAAGTGGTTAAATGGTTTACAATTTCGCTACTGTGACACCTCCTCTTGGATGAATAGCTGCAGTTCGACATTATACTCCCTTAAAAAAACTGACTTCACTATAACACAAAAAATTTATAGAAAAATGTGTTGGGTTTTGGAATGAGAAGAGTGTGAATGGGAAATGGGTGGAAAGGTGAAAAGGTTCCTTTTATAAGGTAAATGCATTTTCTCTCACATTAGTAGAGGAAAAGGCTTTTGTTGGGTTTAAATAGAGAAGTGTCTCTTCTAACTTTTAAAAGGGTTGAGAAGAAGGGGAGCCTCGCGCCGCAGTTGTCACTCACTCGTCTCGGATTTTGATTTGGATTCGGTCAATTGATATGATTGATTGACTTAATTTTTTGGACCAACAAAAACTAAAAATATTAATTAATATTAATACTTTATTATTAATACAACTCCGTTTTTGTAACGGGAATCTGAATTGAATTCAGATTGATTCATTCCTCCACTTTAATATTTTTTTCCCGTTATATATTAAAACAAGCAATTAGCGTGGTCGTTTCTGTAACAGCCACATCTGAAAGGTGGTGTCTCTTCATATTCTGCCTTCCCTTGGCTATAAATATGTGTCTTACATCAGTCTTTTCACATACAGAACACAGAAAAAAACCATCTGCCTATCTCCTCTCTTTTCTGCATATAAACAGTAAGCGTCGTGTGGTTTGCTCCGCTACTTTGAGTTCGCCGAGTTGTACGGTTTGAAGTGCTGCTACCGTAGAATTGTTATCCCGTTCCATCCTGGGAGGAATTAACCCGTGAACCTTGGGAAACTGTGAGGAGGTTAGATTCCTTAAGGAGACACAAGCAACTTATGGGCTCGGAATTGTCCCATACACACTGATTATACATTTCTAACTTTGTATTTTTCTAATATTTTTGAATGCAGGCACAACAAGCTTAAGGAATCTAATGTTATTTATTTTCTGCGTTTATATAAATATTGTTTAAGGAGACTGGTTAAGGAGGCTAAAACCTTCGTGGTTTTCTACTCATACTCCTATTTACTTTTAATTAATCAGTTTGTGGAGACTAAAAGCCTTCGTGGTTTTTCTACTCCGAATGTTTAAACAGTTTGTTTGTATTCTGTTTGAAGATTTAAATACTCCACCGGTTATTGATATTGTTTCTGCTTGTGTCATTATGACAGAGATGGCAAACGGAGTGGATCCAACTGTTCCTGTTGTGAGTGCTACCGCTACCACAGTTTCTGGTGCTGTAGGGTCTGGTCGTGCTGCTACTGCAACGGTTATGCCACCTGCAGAAAAGCCGGGGAAATTTTCTGGTGTGGACTTTAAAAGATGGCAGCAAAAGATGTTCTTTTATCTGGCCACTTTAAGCCTGCAAAAGTTTATTAAGGAGGATGCTCCGGTCATGACTGATGAAACACCTGAAAACAAGCGCTTCCTTGTGATTGAGGCTTGATAGCATTCTAACTTCCTATGCAAGAATTATATTCTAAGTGGCTTGGAAGATGACTTGTACAACGTTTATAGTAATGTTGAAACATCAAAAAAACTGTAGAATGCATTGGAAAAGAAATATAAGACTGAAGACGCTGGACTGAAGAAATTTGTGGCTGCCAAATTTCTGGATTATAAGATGGTGGATAACAAATCTGTTGTATGCCAAGTCCAAGAACTTCAAGTCATTATCCATGATCTCCTTGCTCAAGGTTTGATCCTGATTAATACTTGTGTTAAAAGTATTAATTATATTGTTGCTAACAAACTTTTCTTTGAAGGTTTGATGATTAATGAGGCATTTCAAGTTGCGGCCATGATTGAAAAGTTGCCTCCGTTATGGAAGAACTTTAAAAATTACTTGAAACATAAGCACAAGGAGATGACCCTTGAAGATTTGATTGTACGCTTAAGGATTGAAGAAGACAACAAATCTACTAAAAAGAAGGCTCGTGGAAATGCTATAATAGCGGGAGAAAATATTGTGGAGCATAATCCAAATCAGAATAAGAGAAAGAAGCCTTCTGGAGGGAAGACCAACCCTAGCAAGAAAAAATTCAAGGGAAATTGCTACAACTGTGGCAAGAGTGGCCATAAGTCCGCAGCCTGTCGTGTTGCAAAGAAGGACAAGTACAGGAAAAAGGAAAAAGGTCAAGCCAACATGGTTGAAGAGAATAAATTGGCCCAAGGAGTGCAAGACATTGATTTGTGTGCTATGAACTCTGAATGCAACTTGGTTGGGAACCCTAAAGAGTGGTGGATTGATTCATGAGCCACCCGCCATGCTTGTGCTGTGAAGGAAGCCTTTGCTTCATATGCTCCCGTTAGACCTGATGAGACACTCTCTATGGGCAACTCTGCAACGGCCAAAATTGAAGGATATGGAAAGATATGCCTCAAGATGACATCTGGCAAGGTTGTGACTCTGAACAATATTCTTTACGTTCCTGAAGTACGGAAGAACTTGGTGTCTACTGCACTTCTCGTTAAAAATGGGTTTAAGTGTGTTTTTGTTTCTGACAAAGTTGTGATAACTAAGAAAGAGTTGTATGTACGAAAAGGTTACCTGACTGAGGGCCTTTTCAAACTCAATGTAATGGTCGTTGACACTATGAATAAAATTGCAGCTTCTTCTTACTTACGTGAGTCAAATAATTTATGGCATTCTCGTTTGGGACAAGTCAATTATAAAACCTTGCGGAAAATGATCAATTTGGAAGTATTGCCAAAATTTGATTGCGAAAAGTCAAAATGTCAAATATGTGTTTAGTCTAAATATACTAAACACCCTTACAAGTCAATTGAAAGGGTTTCTGAACCATTAGACTTAATTCATATGGACATTTGTGACATGAAGTCAATACCATCTTGCGGTGGAAAGAAATATTTCGTAACTTTTATTGACGATAGCACTCTGTACTGCTATGTTTATTTACTTAGTAGTAAAGATGAGGCAATTGACGCATTCAAGCAATACAAAAATGAAGTTGAAACGCAACTTAACAAAAAGATCAAAACGATAAAAAGTGATAGGGGCGGCGAATATGAATCTCCTTTTGAACAAATATGTTTGGAATATGGCATTATTCATCAAACAACTGCCCCTTACACGCCTCAATCTAATGGGATTGCGGAAAGGAAAAATCGAACATTAAAGAAAATGATGAATGCCTTGTTAATAAGTTTGAGTTTACCTCAGAACTTGTGGGGGGGAAGCTATATTCACGGCTAATCAAATAGTCAATCGAGTTCCCCATAGCAAAACACTTTCCATTCCATATAAGAAGTGGAAAGGAAGGAAGCCCAACTTGAATTATTTCAAAGTGTGGGGGTGTTTGCCAAAAGTGAAAGTCCCAAAACCCAAAAGGGTTAAGATAAGACCAAAAACAGTTGATTGTGTTTTCATTGGATATGCTATAAACAGTAAAGCATATCGATTTCTGGTTCATAAATAAAAAAATCCCGACATTCATATAAATACGGTGATGGAATCTGATGGTTCTGAATTTTTTGAAAATATATATCCGTATAAGAAGGAATGTGAGTCAGTTGGTGAAAAATCCAAACGACCTCGGGAAGGAACTAAAGAAAATTCACCAAATGAGAAAGAACCAAGACGTAGCAAGCGTCAAAGAGCTTCTACTTCATTTGGAGATGACTTTGTCACTTTTCTTTAAGAAAATGAGCCTTGGACGCTTAAAGAAGTCATGTCTTCTTCAGACTCTTCATTTTGGAAAGAGGCAGTCAATAGTAAAATAGAATCTATTTTGAACAACCATACTTGGGAGTTGGTTGATCTTCCTCCTGAAAAAAACCCATTAGGTTCTAAGCGGATTTTCAAAAGGAAAATGAAAGCTGATGGCACTATTGACAAGTACAAGGCAAGGCTTGTGGTCAAAGGCTATAGACAACAAGAAGGTCTTGACTACTTTGACACATACTCACCGGTAACTAGAAAATTACATCCATGCGTATGTTAATAGCGTTAGCCGTCGTGTATGGTCTTGAAATCCATCAAATGGATGTTAAGACATCATTCTTAAACGAGGATTTGGAGGAAGAAATTTACATGGAACACCCTGAAGGGTTTGTGGTTCCGGGAAAAGAAAAGATGGTGTGTAAACTTTTTAAGTCGTTTTATGGACTAAAACAAGCACCTAAACAATGGCATGCGAAATTTGATCATACAATGTTGTCAAATGGATTTAAAATTAACGAGTGTGATAAATGTGTTTACATTAAAAACACTCCTAATTATGTAGTCATTGTTTGCTTATATGTGGATGACATGTTGATAATGAGTAATGACATTGCCAATATAAATGCTACAAAACGCATGCTAACTAGCGAATTTGCTATGAAATACTTAGGAGTTGCCGACTTAATTCTGGGTGTTAAGATCCATAGGACTCCTCAAGGTCTGGCTTTGTCTCAATCTCATTACATCAATAGTGTGCTTGAAAAATTTAAATATTTGGATTTTAAAGTTTCAAAGACTCCTATTGATGTAAACCTTGCTCTTAAAAAGAACAAAGGTCAAAGCACGTCGCAACGGGGTTATGCTCGTGTTTTGGGAAGTTTTATGTAAACCATGAATTGTACTCATCCAGATATAGCTTGTGTTATAAGTAAACTAAGTCGATACACGAGTAATCCCAATCAAACTCATTTGATGACAATGAAACGTGTTTTGGGATATTTAAAATACACCCAAAACTTTGCATTGCATTATAACAAGTATCCTGAGGTCATTGAAGGATATTGTGGTGCCAATTGGATCACCGGCACAACTGATTCTAAGTACACAAGTGGGTATATTTTCGCACTTGGTGAAGGAGCGGTATCTTGGAAATCATCCAAACAAACGTGTATTGCCCGCTCTACAATGGAAGCTGAATTTATAGCTTTAGATAAGGCCGGTGAAGAAGCTGAATGGCTTCGAAACTTTTTAGAAGACATTCCGTTCTAGCCTAAGCCGTTGACACCAATTTGTATACATTGTGATAGTCAATCGACTGTAGGATGAGTTAGGAATGTCATGTATAACGGTAAGAATCGTCATATACGACGAAGTCATGAAATCGTTAGGGACCTACTCTCTAGAGGAATTATCACCATTGATTACGTGAAGTCAAGGGATAATGTGTCGGATCCGCTTACAAAAGGCCTAACTAGAGAGGCGGTCAAGTGTTCATCGAAGGGAATGAGACTATGGCCAAGGAAAAGTCATCACGGTGGCAACTCTATCTAGGAGACTGTAGATCCCAAGAACTAGGTTCAAAGAGAATACAAAGTTGTGTATGACGGTTCAACATTGTCAAATTAAATTTTTTAGTCCATTCTCGTGATGAGACAATGTTCAAGTACCAAGGATAAAACGCTAGAGGCGTTTTTTAATGATTATCAAAGTTTGATATTGTAATTATCAAATAGTGTACATCTATGAGATTGCACATTTAGAAATCACCTATGTAAGTGAGAAGTGGAAGCCGCTTCAAGGAGAATTCTGTGTGGCCAATTCTCTACGCACTTATAAAACCAAGCGGTGTTCATGGCTGAAACGAACACATCATTGAGAACCAAAGATAGTTAAGGGTTAGTTGTGTGACTTACGTTGTCTAGATATACACTAAAGCTCAACGGTTTAAGGATATCAACTCTACCGATTGATCGAGTATATCCGATGTATGTTCACTACGGAAAGTTTAGAGGGAAACCTACTTATCCCGATGCAACTAATTCTTTCTTGCAAATCACACAAGTCCGTCATGCATATTTTCATAATATAGTCATCCCCATTCATGTGGGAGATTGTTGGATTTTTGGAATGTGAAGAGTGTGAATGGGAAATGGGTGGAAAGATGAAAAGGTTCCTTTTATAAGAGAAATGCACTTTCTCCCACATTGGTAGAGAAAAAGGCTTTTGTTGGGTTTAAATAGAGAAGTGCCTCTTCTAACTCTTAAAAGGGTTGAGAAGAAGGGAAGCCTCGCGCCGTCGTCGTCGCTCGCTCGTCTAGGATTCGAATTCGGATTTGGTCAATTGATATGATTGATTGACTTAATTGTTTGGGCCAACAAAAACTAAAAATATTAATTAATATTAATACTTTATTATTAATATTAATCCATTTTTGTAACGGGAATCTGAATTGAATTCAGATTGATTCATTCCTCCACTTTAATATTTTTTCCCGTTATATATTAAAACTAGCTATTAGTGTGGTCCTTTCTGTAACAGCCACATCTGAAAGGTGGTCTCTCTTCATATTCTGCCTTCCCTTAGCTATAAATACGTGTCTTACATCAGTCTTTTCACACACAGAATACAGAAAAAAACCATCTGTCTATCCCCTCTCTTTTCTGCATACAAACAGTAAGTGTCGTGTGGTTTGCTCCGCTACTTTGAGTTCGCCGAGTTCTACGATTTGAAGTGCCACTACCGTAGAACTGTTATCCCGTTCCTTCCTGGGAGGAATTAAGTTGTGAACCTTGGGCAACTGTCAGGAGATTAGATTCCTTAAGGAGACACAAGCAACTTGTGGGCTCGGGATTTTCCCATACACACTGATTATATATTTTTGATTTTGTATTTTTCTGATATTTTTGAACGCAGGCACAACAAAATGATAGTAAGATGGTTTTAAGAATCCATTAGAGGATAATCATACCTGCCCAATTAATTTGTCCTTGATATAAGAAATATCAATTAGTTCTTTTACATTAAGAAATTATACAGATTTGGGTAAAGAAGAATTGGGTACAATAAAAGAATTTGGCAGACGAAATATATCATGGGGTATGATTTTTAAGATAAAGGATATTGATATTTTTGAAATGGTTTTGAAGATTGAAATAATGGAGGAATTAATTGGAAGGGGAGTGAGGGAAGGAGACGGAGCATAGAACAAATGGGGAGGAGATGAGTAATGGTTAGTTAGCATAGGGAGAGAGTAATTTTAATAGATACAAATCCCACTTTTAAAGGGATCATGACTTTAAGTGGATTAAAATTAGAAATTTAATCATTGGTAAAGAAATTAAAATACTAAAAAGTGGTATAAAACTTATAAATATGGTATTTGTGGTATTTCAAAACTTTTTGTGGTATTTACTGAAATTAAAATATTAAATAATTTCAAGTGGTCTTTCACGTGAATTTCCCAAATTTTATTGATACATGTTAAAAACATAAAGGGTGCAAAGTACATAGCCAAATTTTCAATATTATTTCAAACTTGTAATTTCAAACTCCTAACTTAGATACTCGTCCTGTTCTTCTAGCAACCTTTCATCAAGTCTGCCAAAAGTATTCATCCCCACTGACCTTTTGCTCATTTGAGAAGAACTTTCACCGGTTGATTGTATTGGTGCAGTTGGTGTAGCACTGTCTGACCAAACTTTATACTTTGCATAAATAGCCATGGTATCTGCAAAAACTTTGGTACACGCCTCTTCTACACTTAAAAATCCATTAGCCTCAATTTCAGTAGTAGCAATTTCAAAATTTTCATATATTTATTTAATAAGTCTTTCAGTAAACTTACGTTTAAAAGCATGATGCAACACAGAAGCAATATAAAAAAGAGGATGGATAGGAAAAAAATAGTTTCTGAATTTTTCAATCATAGACTCTACAGCCTCTTTATATACTTTATATTTCTTATATTCTTTCAATAACTCCGATATTCCAGCGATATGATATAACATGGTAGGAACAGTTAGACATTATTATTAGAAAATTCTAAAGTAGCATGGTAAAAAAATTCTAAAAATTGAAGGAGATGAGCAAAACAAAGTTCCAATCGTCATCTTTAAGGTGATAGGTTTTCATAACATGCTTATTAAATATTTGTGAAATAGGTTCTCCATAAATATAAGCAACATTAAATGTTTCATATAAAGTGTTCCATCTACGACAAACTTCTTTTGGGACTCTCCTAATATCCATATTTAATTCTATACATTTTTTTTTATTATTCTCTTTTTCTATCTTGGCTTTTTGTTCTAAAAATATAAGCAATAGGTACTTTCACCTTTTCGATAGTGTGGTTGAACAAGTTAAGACCATCTTTTACTACTAAATTGTAAATATGACATGCACATCTAATATGAAAATACTCCTCAAAAGGGGGGAGGGGGTTAAAAATTGCTCTCACGTTCCTAAATGCTTCTGTGTCGTTTATAGCATTATCTACTGTGATACTTAAAATTTCGTTACTTAAACCATACAATCGACAAATTGATGAAACTTTATTTGGAATAAAATTTCTCGTATGTGGTTCATAAACAATTTTATAAGCAATAATACATTTTTGAAAATTCCATTCGGGATCTATCCAATGAATTGTAATTGTAATATAATCACAATTATTAGTAGAACGACTCATATACGTAGTAAGACATACTCTAATGTCAAAGTGATAAACAAATATTGCAAATAATCTTTATATTCATTCTTAAATTTAATCATATCATTTCTAACAGTAGTTTTTGGAAAACTTTTTTAAGAGGGATTATATGTATCCTGAATATAATGAACAAAACTAGTACACGAGGTAAAGCCTCTACCGCAACAAATTTTGTAATATTTTTCCTATCATTTTATCTATCATAATGAAGAAGCCCTCCTGTTACTGAGTTAAGATGTTGTTGGATACCCGAACTCTCATCATGCGCTACTCCCGATGTTTAGTTCCTAAATAATATCTCCCTGCCTCGATGCCTATTCTTTAGGATGCTTCTTCATCAAATTTGTCCTAATTTTACCCGTCCCACCTTCATTACTCTCAATTTTAAAAACCCAATCTATTTTATAAATATTGCATACAACCCTCTGTATATCAACTTTCTTTTGCACAAATTTTCACACCTCAAATCTATCCTTACGTTTAGCCGGTTCTCTAGTAGGAGCAATAGGAGGCAAATCAGATTGAACTTCAAGTGGATTAGCTTGGAATTCACTAGGTGGTATTTTTTCTAAATTAACCCCGATTTGATACCCATATTGTGCTTCTAACAAATCATTATCAAGTGGATTATTAGCGCTAACATCATGATAATAGTGAGAATCATCTATTTGAGTGTAATCATCTCTATAAGGCTGACTAGAACTATCAACAATATCTTTACCCGTATATCCTCGACGACCACATGCCGGCCCTCCATCACTAGTTCCAATAGAACCTCTGTGAGACATAATTATAGCAAATAAAACTTAAATATATGATAAAATATTAATAAAGAGTAGGAAGTAGGAACGACCAACCAAATATAACCGTATAATTGAGGTAAAGTAGAAACTGGATCCTTCACTCCAATTAATTAGTTGAATACTTGATAACTGAAAACTTCAACAAATAGCCAAATTGATATTTGAAGCAAGTAGCGCCTCCAATTTATCCAATACTTGATAATTCAAAACTTCACCAAATAGCCAAATAAAACTTTGATAGCAACTCCAATTAAAATTTGATAAAGTAGCCAAATTAAAAATTTTAATGAATAACCAAAGTAGAAAAATAGCAATACTGTAGAGAATTGGATTATTTGTGAGAAAATATGATGAAATAATGGGGTATTTATAGAAAAAATAGTTGAGATGGGGGAGGGGTTATGGGGTAGTGGGGGGCTAAAATGACCCTTTTTGGCCGTTGGACAACGACTAGGGTATCAAAAGAGCCATTGCCAATGGCTAGTTAACGACTGAATTCTGGATTTTTAATTTTTTTAGCCGGTCCGGTTCGGTCGGGGCTGGTTCCGGTTCAAAATAATCTGGTCCATTAGGTTGAAAATGGGGAGGTTGAGTCGGGACGGGTGCCGGGGGAGGGGTGAGTCAGATCGGTCTAATTTTACCGGTCCGAGCCGATTTTCGGCCTTGATCTAGTGCAAACCGGACTATTAGACACTCTTAGCCCCAAGTGCTAGGAAAATTTGTTGTCATACGACAGACTTTAAGTTAAAAAATTATTGGCGATCTCCAAGACCCTAAAGCCTTTTTCAACTGAATTGGGGCAATGGGGAGTAAAATATATGATTTTTTTATGGGGGCCATAAAATGTGAGAGGGGTGCCATTGTATTATATTTTCCTATTTTTGTGTCACCATTTAACTTTTGAACCCTTTATAAACTTTTGCAAAAATAATCTCGATGCGGTAAATTGGGCACTTCAGTGCGAGATCATAACCAATCGCCTATTTTGCTAAAGTGTTTATGGGGAACATAATTTAAAGGGCAATTTACATAACTATACGAACTAACATTCCTTTTTACATAAAAATATTTATACTATTCCATTTTCAAAATATAATAATATTTTTTTCAATACATAGTAAATACATATAAAAAGTGTGGATAAAACCCTAGAAGTCACTCCAACAACCCCTTGCCAAACCTGCCAGCCGCCCCTCGTAATTTTCCGCCACCGGTGGTCGCCGAAATTTTTTTTTATTAATTTTTGTATAGTATTGTATGGAATGTGTATATTGTGTGTACCCGATGTATTTTCACTGTATGGACGTTCAAAACATCGGAAATACAGTTAATATACAGTGCACATACAAATGTAAGAGTTTTATACATGAGGTGTAGGTAACATGTATATCCATTGTATGTCTGATGCATATATACTGTATATACAAGACATACACCATACATACAATGAGAATACATATGCCATACATTCCTTACAGTCAATAACCACCAAGCATATACCACCACCATCGGAGATCTACCGTATCCCAGCGGAAGACTCAAAAAATAAAAAAATAAAATTAATGTCACAATGCCGGAAAAGCATCACCGCCGTGTAAAAGCTCCGGCAAAACACTTTACACGACCGGATCGAAGCGCAGCAGCTAGTGTTTTTCTTTTTTTAAAAAAAGTATTGCTGGCAGCAGAAAAAGGAAGCAGCGTTGGCGAAGAGACGCGGAACAGATTTGGGCATAAACATTAAAAGTTGATGACGGAGCCGCCGGAGATCCGTCGCCGACTAACAACAACACCAGAAACAGACATAAAGCAGCAGCGAACGGGGAACGGAAACAGCCACAGTGATGATCGCTGGCGACGACAGGACATGGGGGAGGGGACACCGGCGATAATGAGGGGGAGGGGACGCCGGCGACGGAGAAGGCGGAGGGGCAGTGGATGGTAAGAAACAGTGGGGTGGGGTGTGGAGAGAGAAGAAATCTAATTTTTTCTAAATTATGTTATGTTTGATTGTATTGTAAAAAATGTTACTACATTTGGTACCGTAATAAAATATTGATACTATATTATTAAAAAAACTTTCCTACGAGTGACACTAACCGTAATTTTCCCTAATTTAAATGTCAAGTGTCCAGAAAGCTGCCTAATTTTGTAGTCAAATTATCTGATTCGTGAAATCCAACTAAGTACTTGTACTGTACTCTCAGTGAGCTTTGACGACCAAATATTGACTTCTTAGGCACAAAAGCAAGTATTTCGTCTTTTCTATTTTATGTGACAAAATTACTATTTGGAAGGTCTTTGAAGTTCTTCTTTGACCATATTTTTTTATATTTTATAAATATTTGAATTATAATTTAATATGACTTATAGTATTTTTTATATAGTTTTTAGGTATATAAATTTTAACATAAATTGAATAATTTATAATTTATGTTAAAATTTACGGTAAAAAATACGTAACAAATTTGACCCTCGTACTACATAAAGTAAAATAGTGGGAGTAATTGTTGGATTGAACTTTTCTTTGTTTGAGGGTTCTGGCGACTTCATTCGGTACATTATTTTGTTCTTTAGAAAATGATTAACTGGATTAGCAGCAGAATTTAATTGTTACGAAGGAACATTAAACGTACAGTAGATAATTATAGGCATAATAGGGATAATTACACAGAGTATAACTTTATCCACTTTTGTTACAAAATATATAAATATTTTCAAAGCTTACAAAAAATAGCAATATTTTTGTTGTTTGCTACAAAAAATAGCAGAATATATTTAAAAAGAAAAAAAATATAATTAAAAAAAGATAAATCTAATCCTATATATAAACACCCAAATCATGTTTAGATAGGTTTAAATCTTTTTACATTTAAGACTCATTTTCTCTCTCCCCTCAAAACCATCTATTAAAAATTGACAATAGACATACGTAAAAAACAATAGTCATACAATACACATACAATAGCCATATGATAGATATACAAAAGACTAACAATAGCTATACAATACACATACAATGGCCATACTATACACATACACCATACGATAGGCATACAAAAGACATACAATAGAATTAGTAATTGGGTAGTTGTAATCCCAAAAAAGTAGGAACAGATGAAAAGACATGCCTATAATTATGGGCGATTTTGGTGCATGGTGTATCTTCAATTTTATTGAATAATTTTTTTTTTTAATAACTTGTATATATAATGTGAAGAAAGTATTGCTATTCTTGAAAAGTGACATAATGTTGCTATTTTATTGTAAACCTGCTATTATGTTGGTATATTTGTATAATTTAGCCATAATTATATGAAGTTTTACAAATATAATTATTAAAACATAGGGCGAAGGCGACGAGAACATTATTTCTGCACATAAGAGATATGAAACTAGTACTTATAAAAGAAAGATCTCTGTAGAATTATGGCCCGTTTGGGTGGGCTTAAATAAGTACTCCCTCTATCCCATTTTGTTTGTCATACTTTTCTTATTAGTCCGTTCCAAAAAGATTGTCATACTTCTATATTTGGAAATAATTCAACTACAAACTTACTTTTTGACTCATTTAAAGCCACACAAATATCTATAATTCATTTTAGACCACAAGTTTCAAAAGTCTTCCTTGCTTTATTAAACTTTGTGCCAAGTCAAACTACGACAAACAAAATGGGACGGAGGGAGTAGCTTTTAAGTACAAGTGCTTAAAAGCACTTTTACTTATTTTAAAAATAAGCAGTTACATGTTTGGATAGAAGTGCTTAAGCTGAAAAAAAAAAATTGTTGCAGTGTTTGGTAAAAAGTGTTGATAAGCATACTTTTTCTATTAAAATGACGGAAATATCCCTAAAACTGTTAACACAATAAATAAGCTCATTATTTAAAAAAAAAAAATTGGTTCTAATTGTATGAAATACAAAATAATTTGTTTCCGCAATACACTTTTAATTATATAATGATTATATTAGATAATTTTTAATAATTAATATAAATTATTCATACAATTAGTAGTTATCCATACTTAATTAAGGCTTTGGTTTGGAGGGTATTTTTGGAATTATAAATATATATTAGGGATAGATAAGTAAAAAAACATGGCCAAACCATATAGATTTTTAATTAAAAAGTGATTTTTTACTTATTTGGCTTAAAATAAGTTGGCTTTTTAACCATAACCAAACACCTAAACAAGCTAAAAGGGCTTAAAAGTAGGTCCCAAACAGGCTCTATATATTTCCACTACTTATATTGTAAAGTCCCAAAGTACAAATAGGAGGAAACTGGTCTATAAACGAAATTTATGTATTTAGGCATATTTTTGTCATAAGTAAGCTCAGAGAGGGATCACATGATCTCAACCACTATATATTTCTGGCTCAAAATAATCAAATGATTAGAATCTTCCTGTCTCTCAACTGCTCTCTGTATTTCTCAGTATCCATATAGATTTGTATTTATCTTCTAATTTTCTTTAGGCTCTGCAAGTCTTTACACCAAAGCTGACATGTTCTCAAGTATTTGATTGTACAAAATCGAAGGGTAAATTAGGACATAGATAACTTGTTCAATTTCTTTTCACAGTTAACAATGAGTAAGGAAGACTCAAATTGAATTCAAATTTGTAGTTGTTAATCCCTCCATTCCACGTGAAATAGTTTGATTTGGGTTGGAGTTTAAAAAAATAAAATTATAATTAAAATTTGTGGCCTTAAATAAGTTGGTAGATAAATATATCGCTATAAATCCTCTTATTAAGTGTAAAGTGATAATTTAAAATCGTGCCATTTATTTTTACCGAATTAATAAAAAAGTTGTGACATCCTTTTGGAATAGAGAGAGTATAACCTTTTAACAATTGGACTCGTTCGTTGTTATCAAATATCGTTAATTTTGTGCACTTAAATTTAGATATCTGCGCATAAGTGAGAGGCTTAGACTACCGGCGTCAAAGAATCAGTATAATGGAACTTGTTTCGTGTTAAATTTCAAAAGAGAAAATGAATTATATTGATAGTAGTTACTTTATGTAGATGTTTGTGATTTAGTTATACTTGTTAAAGTAATCTATCTTAAATTTTCCTTCAAAAGTATAACGTGCTCTTATTCTTCGAACTTCAAAATTTTACAGAACGGTAAAATACTCTACTTAAGATTACATGTATTCGACTCTTGAAACTAGTAATCTGATTTAGGCAAATATAATTTGGCACTGTGTATGGAGATCAGGCAATTACCTTTGTTCCAAAGTTGTGCGACACGTTTATTCTTGTTTTTTATCATGATCTTTGACGATGGTTGATAACGCTGATAATGTTGATAGAAATCAACAATGCCCCGCTGGGCAAACAAGCACTAACGATGGCTTGATCATTCCTCCTCCACCACCACCGACCGACCCTACTTCATTGGGGTCAAGTAATGCTTGGAATTCCTATTTGGCAGATTTCATACAGCAGGTTCGGGGTCAATTTGCCGAACAAAATAGAAATAATGCTTCGATGCATGCTTCGATGCAGACTCTCTCCGATAATGTAAGGGCTAATACAACCCCGACCAATACTACTCCTTTCGCTGCTCCTAATGGAACCATCCCGACCTTTATTCATCCAGGCGAAACAATAGGAGCACTTCCAAAAAGAGCCACGTCTGGAGGCTCGAGGACTATTCCTAACACTGTCCCGCGTTTTGGAACAACTCCCACAGTGGCAGAAATAATGCCCTTAGCTCAAACTGACATCCTCATGGACTTCGAGAAATGGGAGAGAGATTTCGAGGCCCAGTTCAAAAGCGACTGGAAAATGTCCCCGGGGTCAGAAAGACTCAGAGGATCTTAGACATTGAAAAGTGTAGGCAGTAAGCCTACAAACTAGAGGCGGCCCCAGCCCCCATTTTGAAATACTTCAAGTTGCAAATCTTGAAGAAGTACAATGGTACAGCTGACCACCTATGGCGAAAAGTAATAATTTGACCCGGTGGAAAGGGAGCCTATGTTTTTTAAAAAGTTTAGGGATACTCTCGAGAAGGGAGCATTACGCTGGTATCTACATCTACCCTCCGAGTCTATTTTGAATTTTGATGATTCGGCTGACTTATTCATCAAAGCACATACTGGAGCCGAAAAGATCCTCAAGCGAAAGAAGGACGTCTTCGAAATCAAGTAGTGGTACAGGGAGCCTCTTAAAGATTTTCTTGAGCGCTTCCAGTTGGAGAGGATGAAGTTGCCTATAATGGATGACAACCTGGATATCATCGCATTCAAAAAGAATATTAACGCCAGTAATGCCGAGGCTGATGCTGAACTAAAGAAAGACCTCCAATAGTGGCAACCTCGAACTTGAGATGAAGTGCATGATACGACCACTACGAAAGTCAAGTTGGAAGAGGCAGAATGGAGATCAGCTGGCCGAAGCTCTAGATATAGGAGTCGCCCCGAGTCATCCCGATGCGCTGATGTCCCATGGGGGAACTCAAAGGGCCGATATGACCCTTATAATTCTCAAAGACAGCATGTAAGCCAGAGGCTCGCAGGACAACACGTGACCCAAAGATTCGGGGGAAAGGTTAACGCCAATGCTAATCAAAGGAACACCACGGAGCATTCTTTAGTGTCCAAAGAGAAGGATCTACCCCGTATTTTTTAGTATACCTTCAACGTGTATAGCACTGCTTTCGTGAACGCGCTAAAAGAAATGACCGATCAGGGAGTTAGGCTCCCGAAGGACATGAGGACATTCTCCGGAAAGAGGGACCATAATTTTTATTGCCATTTCCATGCTGATTACGGGCACAGGACCGAGGATTTTAAAGCACAACGCCTCGAGGTGGCTGATGGATATAATTTATTGATATATTTTTATAGTTAAATATTAAGTATTTTTAAATAAAATGTGAATAAATATATCCATCTCTCGCATATTTTCTAACATATTTTGCAGGAAGAAGAAATTATTCAAGGTGAAGAAAAATAAGGGAATGACCATTGATGATTACATTATTCATAGTGTTATTATAACACTGATAGTAATGTCCGTGAATTGTTTTACGCTGAAGAATAAAAGCGCAAACGGAAGAAAGTTTATGGAATGAAGCTACGTATGAAAAAGTCTTCAAAACCCAACACACCTTGGCCATCTTGAAAATTTCCTACCACCTTAAGATATGCCATCTTAGGTAGAAATTTGGCATGGAATCTTTTCTATAAATAAAGGCCAAAGTTGTATGAAAAAAGGCACCAAATTCATCTTGCAGAGAACTACTCTCTTGCTCTTTTTCTTTCTTTGTCTTTTATAACTTTAAGCTTTTGTAGTTTTCTTTTGTAGAAGAAATACTACTTCTTCCTAGTCTTTATATTTTTAAAGTTTTTCTTACTCCATAATGGAGTAATCTCTTTTGTTGGGATAGTTGATGAAACTCGGTAATATTTATAATACTTATTTCAGTTTTAATACATGCTTAGCCTGAAGTTTTTAATTACATTTTAACACTGTGCTGGAATTATAGTTTTTACTAAATCTTTATTTCATATCCGTCTATTTTATCTCTAGGTTATTGTTATATTAATTTTGTAATTTTCACGGAGCAACATTAATGTATAATGACTGATGAATAAAGTAGTAGAGTAAAAACTATTTTTCCAAGTCTCTAATCTTGTTTACCTCAGTTTTAATTCTCACGGAGGAATTGTTGTAGGTAAGATTATTGATTTTCCGTAAAAATATTCTCACGAAGTTTTTACTACTTTTTTAGCACAATTCAAGCAAGAAAAAATATTTCGGTTTAATCGTCACTAGTTATAATTTGATTAATATACATAACCTCACGGAGTGTTATTAATTGATTATTTTCTTAGTGAGCAAAATATAATTGAATTAGCAATAAGCAATTATTCTTAAGAGAAATACATGTCAAAACTGAGATATTTATTATAAGTATTACCAAGTGAATTCAACGATTCCCAACTCCTTTTAAATTTGAAATCTTCCAGAAGTTCTTTATTTTAATTTAAGTAAATTTAAACTAAAAACCCACTTTTCATCAATTTGACTCTCTCAAATAGTAATTAAAATACTACAAGTCCGTAGCATAGAATACCCAATCTCTGTGGGACGATATCTTAAACTATATTAGAATTTGACAAGAACAAGCAGACAATTCCTATGCACTTTGGACCTCGTCAAATTTTTGGCGCCGTTGCCGGGGATTGGCGTACATCTACGTCGGACTAAATATTTGATTACTAATTTGAGGACTTATTAATATAACTAATATTAATATAATCTACTAAATACTAATATAACTTTTAATTACTAAACCTCTAACACTATTATATTTGCTTCTAACCTATTTTTAATTTCTAACAGTTCTATTTAGTTTAGAATATCTGTTATTATTGCTTCTAACTTTCTTTAGTGTCACTACTATTTCCTATCCTATTTACTAATAGTTGTTATATCCTACTTTATCTATCTATACTACTTTATCATCTTCTTATTATTGTTCCTGTTACTTATAGTTTTTGTTCCTTTTACTTACAATTCTTGTCACGTACGTCATTTTCATTATAACTATCATTCTTTTTATAATTTTTGTCCTTTATCGTTTTCTTCTATCCTCTCTTTCATTGTGTTCTAAAGTATCACTATTTTTTTTAATCATCATCATTTGCTTTCTCTTTGTTATGTTAGTTAATATTACTACCTTTTGTAACTATTAGTACGTCATTTTTTTTTATCTTTTCTCTTTACATCATCATTATTATTATTATTATTATTATTATTATTATTATTATAAACTTTTTCTACTATCTTATACTATTTCAGTACTACGTTCTATTTACTATTATTTATAATATAATTTAATAAATAGTTTTCTAATTATACTAAGTTTTTTTTTTCATTATTGATATTGCTTAGTGGCTTGGTCATTCCGGTTTATTTTTTTTTATTATTGTAGGCATTTTTGGTAATAGTATTTTTTTTTTGTTATCCTTATTTCTTTAGATACTAATAGGTATAACTATTATTGTTGTGGATAGCAATGTTTTACTTATCTACATCATAACAGAAGTACTCTAAAAAAAAAAAAAAAAACAAAACAAAAGTTCATTGGTGTTTTCACATTAGCAGTACATCTATCCAAGTATTCCGTCATCAACGTTTTCTATCTATACTATTTTTGTAGTACTACTTCTACCTAGAGCATCACACTACTTTATAATTAACTATTCATATCATCACATTTACTTTCTCAAATATCACTACTATTAATACCACTACTTTTAATTTGCATTATATTTTTCTTTTTTCATTTTTAGTGCTGCTACTTACTGTTTTTGTGATTTCGTTTTGTTTCTCTGCAAATTTTTTTTAGTTTCGCTTCTTCTGCTACCATTATTACTACTTTTCTTTTTTTGGATTAAAAGTTCTACTACTTTTAAGTATTACTAGTATTTTTTATTATTATTATTATTTATGTTCTAAAATTGACTACCAGTACCACTAATTCTCTACTTATGTAATAATAGTACTATACAAATTATTTTCATTATTAATCCCACTGTTTTTGTCATTATCCTTTTCTTACTAACTTTTGTTGTTACCTTTAATATTAGTATTATTTACATATAACGATATCACCATACACTGAACACCAACTGTTGTTAAATTTTTCTGTCCTACTACTATTTATTATTAATCACTACCTCTCTAAACTATCGTTCTTATCTAATAGTTATATATTATTTATCATCTTCTTCTTTCATTGATATTATTAATATCTAATTTTTTTTGTTATATATTTTAAACTATTAATACTAGTTATTTCTACTATTTTTAATCTTTTTATTTTTTTTTCTGTAATACTATCATTACTACTACTTCACTAACTAATTTCAAGTAGTTTATGACCCACTCCTCTAGCAAAGAGTTGATCATTTACGATCCTGAAATTGAAAGATCTTTGCAATTACGCAGGAAAAGACAACTATCATCTTCTCAAAGCATAATTTTTGACAAAATGGAGCACCAAGTAGGAGATAACAATAACCCATTGGGAGTACCACCAATCCATGTAGAGGATCAGTTTGATGAAGTGGCCCCAAGACCTGCAAACAGAATCCTAAGGGATTATGCTAGACCAGACCACTTCAATTGTGAATCTAGTGTTAGGAACCCACCTGTAGCAGCCAACAATTTTGAAATTAGGACCGGCCTAATTCAAACAATTCAACAGTCTTGCACCTTTACTGGTGATCCAAGTGAAGATCCACATAGCCATTTAATTGATTTCTTGGAACTAGTTGAAACTGCTAAATATAATGGAGTGCCTCCTGAAGCAATTAAGTTAAGACTATTTCCTTTTTCTTTAAAAGGAGATGCCAAGACTTGGTTGCGAAGTTTGCCCCGAGGTTCTATAACCACATGGGACCAGATGACACAGAAGTTTTTGAACAAATATTTTTCCCCTGCTAAAACAGCTCGAAGCTTTCGTTCTTTCTACTTGACTTGAGCCTTCCTTGTGGAATTGACTAACAACAAAGTTAAGACAAGATATTTCTAATTTCTTGCAGACTGACACTGAGTCAGTTTATCAAGCATGGGAAAGATTAAAATCAATGTTAAGAAAATGTCCACATCATGACATTCCTGAACATATGCAGTTGTATATTTTCTATCACGGATTAACACGCTCTTCTAGAAATGTGATAGATGCAGCTGCAGGAGGTTCCATCATGGGAAAGACCACAGAAGAAGCATTGCAATTGTTGAATGAAATTTCTGAGAATGCAATCCAGTGGCCATCTGATCGTGTAACCATCAAAAAGGCTGCCACAGTAAACCAGGCAGATGCATTTAATACACTAACACAACAGATTGCCTCCTTGGCACAAAAGTTTGAATCTTTTCAGGTGAATGCACAACAACCAAGCCAGTCTGAGGCTTGTGATATGTGTGGAGGAAACCATCTTAACCATGAATGCCGCGCAAACAATCAGAATGATGAGCAGGCTAATGTCATCGGTTACAAGCCGTACCCTTTTGGAAGCCCAATGGCACAGAAACATCCAGGATTTCAGTGGAGCAATCCAAATGGTGTTGAGAACTCTCAAAGCTTCCAGAAGCAACCAGCACAGGGTCCACCTGGATACCAAAATCAAAATCGTGGGCAATCGAATTTCAGGCCATATCAACAAGCAGCTCCATTTCAGCAAAGGCCTCAACAAGCTCATTCAAGTCTCGATGACTTGTTGTACAAGTACATTAAGGCCACTGATGAAAAGATGGAAAGCCAAAACTCAACCCTCAAAAACTTGGAAATTCAGGTAAGCCAATTGGCAACTCTTGTTTCAGAAAAGATTCAAGGTCCCTTACCAAGCAATACGGAGAAAAATCCAAAGGAACACCTTAAGGCCATCGCCTTACGGTCACGTAAGAATCTTGATGATCCATATGCTGACAGACAGGAAAAGAACCATTTTGAACACCAGGCAGCAAAGGGTAAGAATGTTGAAATACCATATGATCCATCAGAAGAGAATGAAATCAAGAAAAAAGATGAAAAGAATTTTGAAAAAATAACTCCTCTCCCTGTGACAATCCCTTTTCCACAAAAGATGAAAAGAGAAAAGCTTGACAGTCAATTTGCAAAGTTTTTGAAAATTCTGAAACAGATTCACATTAATATTCCTTTCACTGATGCTTTATTGCAAATGCCTTCATATGCTAAATTTTTGAAAGAAATTTTGTCAAGCAAAAGGAAATTAGAAGAAGTTTCTGTGGTACTGCTTACTGAAAAATGCAGTGCTATACTTCAAAATAAGCTACCACAAAAGCTTGGCGATCCAGGCAGTTTTACGATTCCATGCACTTTGGGAGGAGTATATTTTGAAAAGCACTTTGTGATTCTGGAGCTTCAATAAATCTGATGCCATTTTCTATTTTTAGAAAATTGGATCTTGGTGACATAAAAAATACTGTTGTCTCTCTTCAATTTGCTGATCAAAGTACTAAGAAACCTAAGGGAATTATTGAAAATGTGCTTGTGAGAGTAGATAAATTTGTGTTCCCTGTAGATTTCATAGTACTTGAAATGGAAGAATGTCCTGATGAGCCAATAATTTTGGGTAGACCTTTTCTTGCTACAGGTAGAGCAATCATAGATGTCCATCAAGGACAACTAATTTTGAGAGTAGACGAAGAAAGAGTCATTTTTGATATGCACAAGATTCTAAAATTTCCCGGAGATGAGACATCATCTTCTTGCTTTTCAATTGACATGATTAGTGATCTTGCAGATGAATTCAAAGATGACCAATTGATTTCAGACTCATTGGAAAGATGCTTGGCCCAATCTGGCACAAGGCAGGATGATGATCCGACAATTAGAAGTGAAGCTGAAATATTGGAAAATGATTCTGAAGAAGAGGGAGAAATGCTATCAGAAAATGCTCGACCGGAACTCAAAATTCTTCCTTCCTATTTGAAGTATGTTTATCTTGAGCCTGAATTATTTCCTGTGATAATTTCATCTTCTTTGACTGCAGAACAGGAACATAAATTGATTGAAGTACTGACAGCACACAAAGGAGCCTTAGGGTGGACTATAGCAGACATCAAAGGCATTTTTCCAGCTATTTGCACACACAGAATCCTCATGGAGGATAGCCACAAGCCAATAGTCCAACCCTAAAGGAGATTGAACCCAGCAATGCAGGAAGTTGTGAAAAATAAAATAATAAAACTTTTGGCTGCAGGTATTATTTACCCCATTTCTGACAGCCCTTGGATAAGTCCTGTTCAGGTGGTACCAAAGAAAGGAGGTATGACAGTTGTCAAAAATGAAAATAATGAACTCATACCTACAAGAACAGTGACAGGATGGAGAGTCTGTATTGATTACAGGCGTCTCAATGATGCCACAAGAAAAGACCATTTTCCTTTACCATTTATTGATCAAATGTTAGAAAGAGTAGCAGGATATGGTTTTTACTGTTTTCTTGATGGATATTCAGGGTATAACCAGATATCAATTGCACCAGAAGATCAGGATAAGACAACTTTCACATGTCCTCATGGAACATATTCCTATAGGAGAATGCCTTTTGGTTTGTGTAATGCACCTGCTACATTTCAGCGTTGCATGTCAGCTATTTTCTCAGACATGACTGAAAAATTTTTGGAAATTTTTATGGACGATTTCACCCTTTTTGGTAAAACATTTGAAGATTGTCTTAATCACTTGACCTTAGTTCTTAAGAGATGTGAAGAGACAAACTTGATTCTTAATTGGGAGGAATGTCATTTTATGGTTACCGAGTGAATTGTTTTAGGACATAAAATCACTGTTAAAGGGATAGAAGTTGATAAGTCAAAAATTGATCTTATAGCAGGATTACCCCCTCCCACAACTGTTAAAGGCATTAGAAGTTTTCTAGGTCATGCAGGTTTTTACAGACGGTTCATAAAAGATTTTTCAAAGATTTCAAAACCGTTGACTAACCTTTTGATGAAAGATGTTAAGTTTGATTTTTCGGGAGATTGTATGAAAGCTTTTGACACTCTTAAGGAGAAATTATCATCTGCCCCTATAGTTGTGTCCCCTGATTGGAACCAACCTTTTGAGGTCATGTGTGATGCTAGTGATACAGCCGTGGACCTGTTTTAGGCCAGAGAAAAGATAAAATTTTCCGTCCCATTTACTATGCCAGTAGAACATTGAATGAAGCTCAGCTCAACTATGCCACAACAGAAAAAGAACTACTGGCAGTAGTATTTGCTTTTGATAAGTTCCGTTCCTATTTAATAGGAACCAAGGTCACTGTTTTTACTGATCATGCAGCTTTAAAATACCTCTTAGCAAAGAAAGATGCCCGCCCTAGATTGTTAAGATGAATTTTACTTCTCCAGGAGTTTGACCTTGAAATAAAAGACAGGAAAGGGACAGAAAATCAGGTAGCTGACCATTTGTCTAGATTAGAGAACCCTCCTCTTGAGTCTAGTGATATAAAAGAAGAGTTTCCTGATGAACACATCTTTTCTGTCAGCTCAGTAGTGACTCAACCACCCTGGTTTGCAGATATTGCAAATTACTTGGTTGGAAAATGGACACCTCGAGATCTCTCTTACCAACAGAGGAAAAAACTTATATCTGATGCTAAATATTATCTGTGGGATGATCCGTACTTGTTTAGAATTTGCGCAGATAATATCATTAGAAGATGTGTACCTGAAGATGAAATGTCAAAGATCTTGTATCATTGTCATGATGGAGCAATTGGAGGACATTATGCTGCAAACCGAACTGCTTTCAAGGTTTTGGAAGCTGGATTCTTCTGGCCAACACTTTTTAAGGATGCCCGTGTGTATGTTGCACAATGTGATAGGTGTCAGAGAACAGGTAATATCACAAGGAGAGATGAGATGCCATTGCAATCTATTCAGGTATGTGAAATATTTGATGTCTGGGGTATAGATTTTATGGGACCTTTTCCTTCATCTCATTCATTTGAATATATCCTTGTGGCTGTTGACTATGTTTCACGATGGGTTGAAGCCATTCCCACAAGAAAGAATGATGCTCGAACAGTGTGCAATTTTCTCAGAAAAAATATTTTTACCAGATTTGGCACACCACGAGTCATCATTAGTGACCAAGGGACTCATTTCATGAATAAGCAATTTTCTGCTTTATTGTCAAAATATAGTGTGACTCATAAAACTGGAACACCATATCATGCTCAAACTCAAGGGCAAGTTGAGGTTTCCAACCGTGAACTAAAAAGAATTCTTGAAAAAACTGTTGGAATCTCAAGAAAAGACTGGGCTTTAAAATTAGATGATGCATTATGGGCATACCGAACGGCGTTCAAAACGCCGATTGGAACATCTCCATATAAATTAGTCTTTGGAAAAGCTTGCCATTTGCTTGTTGAATTGGAACACAAAGCCTTTTGGGCACTGAAAGCATTGAACTTTGATTTAACCTCTGCTGGTAAAAATAGATTTTTGCAGGTTAATGAGTTGGATGAACTGAGGATGGAAGCCTATGAAAATGCCAAGATTTACAAAGAAAAAACGAAAAAATGGCATGACAATTTGATCCGACCAAAAAATTTTAAAATTGGAGATCAGGTACTTCTTTACAATAGCCGTCTCAGGCTATTCCCAGGAAAACTGAAATCCAGGTGGACAGGTCCTTACAATGTTACAAATGTTACTCCGTACGGAGCAATTGAAATTCAACAAAGCAATGGAGGAGAGAAATTTAAGGTCAATGGTCACAGGCTAAAATTGTACTTTGGAGGACATTTTGAACAACACCCTTCAATAACCATGATAGTATGATGAGTGCCACAGTTACTACGTCGAGCTGACGACGTTAAACTCAGAACTATGGTTCTTTATCCCGTAGCCATTGAGGGTGAAGCAATGGAGCCTCATAAGTCCCACTTAGATCTGACTAATTAAATGCTTAACCAATTGATCTGGTCAATATCCAGATTATTGTACAACCGGAACATCTAATGAAGGCCTCTATAAAAACAGAGTCACCTAGACAGGAGTAACTCCATGGTGATCGGTATGCCTAAGTTACTGGTTGGTTAACCATTCCATTGTCCAAATCTAATGTTGGCACAGGTAAATTTCTAGTTTATATTCAAACTAGGACCTAATGACTGATAAGGTCTAAAAATAATCCAGTCTATTACACATAGAACATGTGTGGTCACAGTTTCTTTCAAGCTTTCTTCTGTGATCGTATATTTGAAAGCCAAAAAGATTTTTATTTTACTAATAAAATAGTATTTTTATATTAATTATATTATATTTATATAATCCAACTACCACTTGATCCTTCTTCATTCTTATTTTTTTTCACCCTTCTTTCTTTCACTTATCTTAAAAAGCATTTTCATCCAGGAGAATGAAATGTTCAAGTATGGGGGAGGTTATTTATATATTATATACTATTTTCCTCTTATTTATGGTCTTAATTGTAGGTTTTTAATTAACAATATAAATTTTTGTTCATTCTGTTCAATATTATTTCTTTTTATATTCACCATAAGATTTTTCATGTCTATGATTTTGACTTTGTGAAAGCAAGAGCAAACATCTTCAACTCATAAAATCATTGGAATTGAGAAAAATTATGATCATAAAGAAGGTAGAATCAATGAATTTGGCTAGAACTTACTCTAAATGTTCTTCGAGGCGAAATAATGGATGATACTGATTTTTGAAAAATGAAATTAGGCCTTCTTTGATACACAATTCAAGCCTCTCAATTTTCTATCCAAATATACATATTTTTATCTTTTCAAACCCTTCTTTGAGCCTTAATCCTATTTTTTTTCCCAACACCATGATATATTACAAAAAAAAAAAAAAAAAGAAGATATATATGATATATGTGTACATTGTTTACATATATATAAATAAAAAAAAAAGAGTTATCGTTTCTTCCAGCTTTGAATGAGCAAAGATTAAACATCACCAAAAGGAAGAAATATTACCAAAAGAAGCAATGTTGTGAATATATGAATATATATGATATAGCAAAAAGAAAAAAAATTGACCGAAAAAAAAAAAGTATTCTGAATGGAGAAAATTTTGAGAAATGTTAGCTCCAAGCTGGAAGAAGAACAGTCACTATCAAAATCCTTATCCTACCAGCCTGAAGCCTAACATTACAAGCCATGAAAAGTCCTAAAAAGATTTTGAAAGTCAGTATTGAATCTATATTAGTGGAGATGAACATGACGAGCAAGCCTATGGACAAGACTATGATACTTATTGAATACATGATCATAATTCTATCAATTTTGAAAGATTCAAGGGGAGAAGGCTGCAAGTTCTTGTTGATCAAGTCAAAATTCAGAAATAAGTTAAAAAATTTGGTGAAGTAAAGAGAATAATTGCATTGAGCATGATGAAAGAAGTTTATCTTGAAAAAAAATTTCTAGCCTACAAAGATCATAAGTTTGAAGAAAGCATTCTTATTAAAAAAAAAAAAAAAAACTTTTTCCTCGAGGACGAGCAAAGATTCAAGTATGGGGGAATTTGATGGATATAATTTATTGATATATTTTTATAGTTAAATATTAAGTATTTTTAAATAAAATGTGAATAAATATATCCATCTCTCGCATATTTTCTAACATATTTTGCAGGAAGAAGAAATTATTCAAGGTGAAGAAAAATAAGGGAATGACCATTGATGATTACATTATTCATAGTGTTATTATAACACTGATAGTAATGTCCGTGAATTGTTTTACGCTGAAGAATAAAAGCGCAAACGGAAGAAAGTTTATGGAATGAAGCTACGTATGAAAAAGTCTTCAAAACCCAACACACCTTGGCCATCTTGAAAATTTCCTACCACCTTAAGATATGCCATCTTAGGTAGAAATTTGGCATGGAATATTTTCTATAAATAAAGGCCAAAGTTGTATGAAAAAAGGCACCAAATTCATCTTGCAGAGAACTACTCTCTTGCTCTTTTTCTTTCTTTGTCTTTTATAACTTTAAGCTTTTGTAGTTTTCTTTTGTAGAAGAAATACTACTTCTTCCTAGTCTTTATATTTTTAAAGTTTTTCTTACTCCATAATGGAGTAATCTCTTTTGTTGGGATAGTTGATGAAACTCGGTAATATTTATAATACTTATCTCAGTTTTAATACATGCTTAGCCTGAAGTTTTTAATCACATTTTAACACTGTGCTGGAATTATAGTTTTTACTAAATCTTTATTTCATATCCGTCTATTTTATCTCTAGGTTATTGTTATATTAATTTTGTAATTCTCACGGAGCAACATTAATGTATAATGACTGATGAATAAAGTAGTAGAGTAAAAACTATTTTTCCAAGTCTCTAATCTTGTTTACCTCAGTTTTAATTCTCACGGAGGAATTGTTGTAGGTAAGATTATTGATTTTCCGTAAAAATATTCTCACGAAGTTTTTACTACTTTTTTAGCACAATTCAAGCAAGAAAAAATATTTCGGTTTAATCGTCACTAGTTATAATTTGATTAATATACATAACCTCACGGAGTGTTATTAATTGATTATTTTCTTAGTGAGCAAAATATAATTGAATTAGCAATAAGCAATTATTCTTAAGAGAAATACATGTCAAAACTGAGATATTTATTATAAGTATTACCAAGTGAATTCAACGATTCCCAACTCCTTTTAAATTTGAAATCTTCCAGAAGTTCTTTATTTTAATTTAAGTAAATTTAAACTAAAAACCCACTTTTCATCAATTTGACTCTCTCAAATAGTAATTAAAATACTACAAGTCCGTAGCATATAATACCCAATCTCTGTGGGACGATATGTTAAACTATATTAGAATTGACAAGAACGAGCAGACAATTCCTATACACTTTGGACCTCGTCAGTGGCCCATTTGTTAAGAAAAGGCATGCTTAAGGAGTTTCTGACTGATAAGGGGAAGCAAATCCTTGCAAAAAATAGTGAAGAAGGACAATCGCCGAGGGCCCCATCCCCCAAGAGGATTGTTAATGTTATAGCATGGGGATCGGAGGTGAACGACATGAATTTTGCCCCTGCAAAGAAATTCGCTAAGCTTTTTCATTATGATGGAGAAGAGAACTCGAACACGAGGTTCGGGGAATAAGATTATGTTCAATGACGATGATTGTGAGGGGATGATGTTTTCCCATCACGGTGCATTGGTCATTATGTCGAGGATCAACAACTCGGACATCAAATGAGTCTTGATCGACCTAGGGAGATCTGTGGATGTCATCAGCTACGAAGCCCCGAGGCACACAAAGGCTAGCCTCGGGACATGCAGTTCAACATTCAGCGGAGTTGATCTCCCACGATCTCAGCATTTAATGAGAGAGATTGTGGGTCACCCCATGATATGCATACGGAGAGTGGGCTAGCTAATGCCCTTAATTATCTCTAGGTCATTGGCTATAAATAGCACTTATATAATCTTGTAGAGAGATAAATATATAGGCAAAACTCTGCCCAACTGTACTCTCAAAGCATTCATATTGGAATCATTCATCTTGCGTTCATATTACTCATTTTTATACATTATTTCCTTATCTTTACCAACTTTGATACATCAAATTGCTTGTAATTCATAAACAAATTCAATAAATTTTGAAAGGAAAAATTGTTTCTATGAATCAACCATAAATGGAGATAAAAGGAAAAATTGAAGAAACAAAGAAAAATTGTCGAGCCAACTCACCAACCGTAGCTTACAATCTTGTTTTTGTTCATGACCCCAGGAAATTAAGTCATGTAATGTAATAAGTATACTTCATAATAATAGTATTTATAATGTAATTATCTACTCCATCCGTTCCAATTTATATGCCAACAGTTTCTTATTCGTCTGTTCCAAATAGAATGACAGCATTCTAAATTTGGTAACAATTTAACTTCAAAATTATAGTTTTGTCATTACTGAAATAATTTACAACTACATAAACATCTTTGTCTTATTTTATACCATAAATTTCAAAAAAATTTCTTTATTTCTTAAACTTTGTGCCGAGTCAAATTATAACACATAAAGTAAAATGGAGAGAGCATTTTACAAATAAGAAAGACTGAAAAAAAAATTCGACATAAGTAGATAGCGAAATTAGTAAGCCCGACAAGTGAAAGTCGCTTAGATGGTAAACACCCTCCACCTACATTCAAGAGGTTGTGGGTTCGAGTCCCTATATGAACAATAAATGGGAGGGTCACTATTTATGTCGAGAGAGGAGAAGGGGTAGGATTAAAAAAAAATAAAAAATTAGTAAGCTCATGGGTAAAAGGATCAAAGGAGAAATATTCTCAATTCTTCTCACAAGTTTCACTTCAGGTATAGGCGGGAGTTTCCTGCAACTAAAAGACAATAAAATAATTATACATGAGTAAAGTGTAGGCATTTTTGGTACAATTTGGAAGTTTCCTTGTTCTCTTTTTTGCTTCCTTTTGATGAATGAATCTCTTTATGCTGACACTTTTTTTTTGGTTCGTTATAATGACACATTATCATACCATAGCATTAAAATTTTTGGTACTTGTCTTTCCTACAATGTAAAATAAGACCAATTTTTGTCGTAATTTGAAAATGGTCATCCAACATTTCGATTTTTGGATTAGTTGTAAGACCCATATATCTTAAATAAAAGTAAAGCTTTTCAATAATTTTTGTATTGGATAAAAGCTGACTAAACTTGAGAAGGTGACACGTGTCTTCCACGTGGCACAAACAGACTTTTCAACGGACAGACACCTAACGGGTAGACGAGCATCACGAACAGACCTAAAGAAGTTACGAAGCATCTCAACGGTCAACACGACTTAAATGGGCAGTAATTAACATGATCACCCACGATCAACCTATTAATGACAATTAACCCAGCAGCTTTAAATCCAACGGATAGGTGACCGACAGTTACTTATCCCCAACGGATCCACGCCCAGCGGTTACAGAAATCTCAACGGGTGCTCACCAGACTTATAAATAGCACCCACCTTAGTCGATTATGTAATCTGGAACTGGATATCTGAAACATCAATAAAATACTCTCTCTCTCTCTCTCTCTCTCTCTCTCTCTCTCTCTCTCTCTCTCTCGCTCAGTTATTCTCTTTGCTCTTGTTTAGTTCATTACTTTAGTCACCAGAAGGGCATTCGATATCGAAGAACTCTCCCTGAGGACGAGTGATACGATACAGTTTCTTCTCTTTTATCTACATTTTGCATATTACTTTTTAACTCATACGAGCATATTGTTATCATCTCAGTTTATCGTATAGACTCTTAATCTCAGCTGTTGACCGTGACTCCGCAAATACAAATTTAATTGTTAATTGGCCTAAAATCGGATCTAGGTTAAACAATTTGGCGACCACAGTGGGAGCCGGTCAATAAAGCCTTCGTAGGTTAATAATTTATTTTTGCTATTATCTTCGTTTTTGTCTATCCTTTTTGCTTTATAACTAATATGACAGATAGCAACTCTCAACAAGTCGTCGCGAAGGGAAGTCGAGAAAGTATTCGTATAATGAATATTTTCGAAGTGAAGCAGAGGCCCGGCGAATCTCTTCGCCAGTACATAGGTCGTTTCCAGGAAGAGCTAGCAGCATTCCCCGAAATGTCAGACAAGTGGGCGATAGTCGCGTTTACTTACGGTCTGGATAGGGAAAGCTCCATAGTTACACGTCGATTGTACGAATCTCTCCGCGAATCCCCAGCGGTCAGCTGGACGGATGTTTGTGGCCGTTACACTTCAAGGGTAAATGTTAACGAACCCGAATGAAAAGATTCTCGAGGAGATTACCCTCACAACTCTTGCCGAAGGAGTAGCAAAGGAAACAACCTTCCATGTTGTTGACACGGATCTGGCCTACAATATCATGTTGGGCAGACCTTGGATCCATGACATGCAAGCTGTTCCTTCTACTTATCACCAGGTGTTAAAATTTCCATCCGAATGGGGAGTACGTGAAGTTCGAGGGGAGCAGCGCTCTGCCCGAGATTGCTATTCTGTGGCTCTCAAACTCCCTGAAAAGAACAAATAGCAATTACAGCGACCGGGACCAGACATACCACCCGAGACGGCTGAGTACGAAGTCCCGGAATTCATCACGAAGATGGACGAGAAAGAAAACCATATGCCAACCGTTGAAGCTTTGGATCCCGAGGAGCTGTTCACCGACAAGCCAGAACGGAAAGTGTATCTGGGGACCGAGCTAAACAAATGCCTACGAAGAGATATCCTCCAGTTTCTCAAGGAGCGACATACAACATTCGCCTGGTCTCACGAAGACATGACATGTATTTCTCTTGACATCATTACTCACAGGTTAAATGTAGATCCGTATCACCGCCCGGTGAAACAAAAGACGCGCCAGTAGGGAGCCTTTCGGAACCAGGTCATCAACGACAAGGTTGACCGGCTGCTGAAGATTGGTTCAGTACGTGAAGTCAAGTACCCAGACTGGCTAGCCAACGTAGTTGTCGTACCTAAAAAGAACGGCAAATGGCGAGTCTGCATCGACTTCACAGATCTAAACAAAGCCTGCCCGAAGGATTCATATCCTCTTCCCAGGATAGATCAACTGATCGATGCAACAGCCGGACATGAAGTGCTAACCTTCCTCGACGCATACTCCGGGTATAACCAAATATTGATGGATCCCGAAGACCAGGAGAAGACAGCGTTCATCACCTGTCGAGGTACGTACTGTTACAAAGTTATGCCTTTTGTACTAAAAAATACAGGTGCAACTTATCAGCGTCTAGTCAATCGAATGTTTCACGACCATATTGGTAAGAATATGGAAGTGTACATCGATGACATGCTGATAAAATCTAAGCGAGCAGAAGACCATTTGGCACATCTGAAAGAAGCTTTTCGGATCCTGGATCGGTATAACATGAAGCTGAATCCAGAGAAATGCGCTTTCGGAGTTGGATCGGGGAAGTTTCTAGGATTCATTGTTTCTCAGCGTGGCATTGAAGTCAATCCCGCTCAGATAAAAGCTATTGAATCAATTCTAGATATACTTCACAACAGAAAAGACGTCATGAAGCTAACGGGGAGAGTAGCAGCTCTACGAAGGTTCATTTCCCGGTCATCTGACCGGTGCAAAAGTTTCTTCGATGTCTTAAAACAAAACAAGGAGTTCGAGTGGACTCCCGAATGCCAACAAGCATTGAGGGATTTGAAGAGGTATCTATCCAATCCTCCGCTGCTCTCCACACCTCAAGAAGGCGAACAGCTGTTGATTTACTTGGCAGTCTCAGAATCGTCGGTAAGTGCTGTACTAGTTCGGGAAGACCAAGGTAAGCAACTTCCTATCTATTACGTTAGCAAAGCTTTAATTGATGCGGAAACACGCTATCAACCTTTAGAAAAGCTAGCACTGGCATTAGTAACTACTGCTCGTAAATTACGCCCTTATTTTCAAAGTCATTCGATAGCCGTGGTTACGACTTTCCCTTTGCGAAATGTTCTTCACAAACCTAAATTCTCAAGAAGGCTGGTAAAATGGGCTATAGAATTATCCGAATTTGACATCACCTACCAGCCTAGAGTAGCAATAAAATCACAAGTCCTGGCTGACTTCGTAGCCGACTTCAGCGCTAACATGTACCCTGAGGCAGAAAGGGAATCTATTCTTTATGCAGGGCAGGCAACCGGCACATGGACCCTTTACACAGATGGCTCCTCGAGCGTCAAAGGGTCCGGCCTTGGACTAGTTCTCATTACTCCATCCGGCGAAACGGTAAGGCAAGCTATCAAGTGCCCGTTCATTACTAACAATGAGGCCGAATATATGGTCGTTATTGTAGGATTGGAACTAGCCCGGAGCTATGGGGCAACCTTCGTCAAGCTAAAAAGCGACTCTCAGCTCGTGATCAATCAAATCAATGGAGGTTTCGTTGCACGAGAATCCAGGATGCGAGTGTACCTTGCCCGAGTGAAAGAGCTCCTTGCACAATTTGGCAAATGGGAAGCAGTCCAGATCCCACGGGAAGAGAACCATGAAGCCGATGCTCTTGCAAACATAGGATCAGTGGCAGAGATAGGGGCAGCTAGTTCCTCAGCCGTTGTTCAACTTCTCTACACAACCGTGGACAGAGAAAAGTTCGAAGTCAACACCATCAACGCTACTTGGGACTGGCGGAATGAGATAACCAATTATCTTATCCATGGAACCCAGCCGGCAGATGCGAAAGCCGCACGCAAGCTCCTAGTGAAAGCTGCCCGATACACAATTCTCAACGGCGAGCTTTACCGGAGGATGTTCGCAGGACCTCTTGCAAAATGCCTTGGACCGAACCAGATCAATTACGTAATGAGAGAAGTCCACGAAGGCTGTTGCAGAAATCATTCCGGAGGTAAGGCACTAACCCAAAAGCTGATTCGTGCAGGCTATTATTGGGACAAGATGGAAAAAGATACGAATGAATTTGTCAAGAAATGTGACAAATGCCAAAGGTTCGCTCATCTTCTACACCAACCAGCAGAACCACTCCACTCGATAATCTCTCCATGGCCCTTCATGAAATGGGGGATGGATATCGTTGGCCCTCTTCCCACAGCGCCAAGGGGGATGCATTTCTTATTGATCATCACTGACTACTTCACAAAGTGGGTCGAGGCAGCAGCGTACTCAAAGATACGACAAACGGAAGTCGTCGATTTCCTCTGGCGTTTTGTCGTATGTCGTTTTGGAGCACCTAAGGAAATAGTCATGGACAACGACCCGCAATTCGTCGGCCAAAAAGTGACTAGGTTCCTCGAGGATCTTCATATCAAAAGGATCATTTCCTCACCATACCATCCTGTTGCAAATGGACAGGCAGAATCTACCAACAAAATCATCGTTGAATCCCTTAAGAAGCGCCTCGAGCAGGCAAAGGGATGTTGGGTAGAAGAGTTACCCGGAGTACTATGGGCTTACCATACGGCAATAAAAATGAGCACCGGAGAAACTCCTTATTCATTAGTATATGGTGCAGACGCTCTAATCCCGGTTGAAATCGGAGAGCCCAGCTTGCGATAGCACATACAACTGAAGAGTCAAACTCAGTCAATCTATTCGAAGAGCTGGATCTTCTCGAAGAACGCAGAGAGTTTGCTCTTATACGATTAATCGCCCAGAAAGAACGAGTCGAGCAATACTACAATCGGGGACTGCGCGTACGAAGCTTTCAAGTCGGGGACTTTGTACTCAGAAAAGTCTCCCAAAGCACACAAGAAACAAATTCAGGTAACCTTGGTCCTAACTGGGAAGGCCCCTACAAAGTAATTGCTTCGGTAGGTAAAGGATCTTATCGTTTGGCACGACCAGACGGCTCTACTGTCCCGAACAGCTGGAACGTGATCCACCTCAAAAGGTATCACTTTTAAGTGATAAAATGGTTAGTCCTCTAACACTTACCTTTTATCTCTTTGAAAAGTTCTTACTTTTAATTATATATTCTTTTTTCTAAATGGTACTAACGACCTGAACAAGGTCAGATCCGTTTAGCTCAACTGGCAGAGCTCGAAGTTTTTCAACTTCGCGGCTGTGGGTTCGAATCCCACAACGGACACACTCCTTATTTGGTTATATGTGTTCTATATGCAACTCACTAACAACTCTTTTCATGTTATCACTTTACATGCTCCAACATAAAAACAAGGAGGGTGGTGAGAGGCCCATGTAGGCCAGATAAGACCTTCATAAAGGCAAAGGACCTCGCCAAGAGGTAAATTTTTAAAATTTTTTCGAAAAACTTTTACGTGACACGACTTCCACAGCAAATAAGAGGAGTCAGTTCACAAATCAAAAACTATCACGTGATAAAACTCCCACAACAAATAAGAGGAGTCGTTCACAAAACAAAATTTTCTGTGTGGCAAAGGCTTCCACGAAAATAAGAGAAGTCAATCACCAGGCCAACGACTCGGCCAGAGCCAATTCACAAAGCCCTGCAATAACTTTCAATCATCAAAACGATAAGCAAAGACATACGCATGGGGCAACAATTCGGCCAACACTCTAAAAAGGACCATCATTCGGTTAGACCAATGACAAGTTACCTCTTCCTAAAGAAAGGTTAAGTTACAAACATTCGGTCACTTACAATTTACGGCCTCTTCTCAACGAAAGGCTAAGCTAAATTCACTCGGGCAGACTCTTGAGAATACAGACTTAATAAAATCCTGACCTCAGAAAACTCCCAATCACAAGGCTCGAAAGCCACAATACATGCAAGCAAAAGATCGAAAAGTTCAAACTAAATATAGTCACTGGACAGATCTAAACAGCATATATACATTATCTTTGTAAATGGATTAAATGCCGAATACGGCTGACAGAAATTTGCAGAGTGCTCAAAGGCCAAACTTACCGGCCATACAAAGGACCAGAGAGTCTATACTAGACTTCTGTCCACCAACAAACAAGTCCGGCTCTCGCCAGACAAAATAAAAGTACATCAATCAAAGATTGAAAAAGGAATCAGCATGAAGGGCCATGACCAGGACTCAACGCACCAGCTCCGTCAGTCCTGTCGTCATTCCCCGAATCCCCGCTGTCATCCTCGTCATCATCGTCATCATCATCACCTTCAGACTCTTCAGGAGAGAGACCCAATGCTTGGTATATTCTTCGAACAGGATTCTTTGTTGTCTGCAGCATCTCCTCGACGTTGATTTGTCCAGCCTGGATCTGCACGAGCAATGCACGCCTGGCTTCAAGAGCCGCAAGCTTGGTCTTGATTTCTGACTGATCGCGCAGGTTTGCCAAGTCCTTGGTTAATGCGGTCTGAGCACTCATTAATTGAGCGACCTGATCCTTGGCAGCCTGGATATCAGAATGAGCTTTAATTGATTCCTTATTTGCTCTCTGCAGTCCAATCTCAAGAGATGCGCGGTCTTCATTGGCATTGTTCACAGAATTCCGGCATTCTTCAAGCAGTCTCTCCAAACCCTGGATAGAGCGTGCGAACCCTTCCTTCTCTTCGAGAAGAAGGTCCTTTTCCCTGGTAAGAGCGTTGATTTGCTCAACACGATCATTGTTGACGTTAATCAACCGATCAACTTCTCTACCAAGGAAACCACACTGCTCAATCAGAGTCTTGTTGTCCTTCAGAGCCTCCAGCAATTATTTTTTCACCTCAACCACCTGATTAGCATTGTTAAGCCTGGAGCGGAACATGATTTCGGCAGCCAGCATGCTTGACTAAAAAAAATAAATAAATAAAACAAAGTGAGTCACGGTTAAAAATCCGAAACTAAGAGTTATTCCCAAAACAAAGCGGGGAAGAACTTACCCGGGTAGAATCAGAAGCAATCTGGAAAGCTAGCTCCTCATCGGTTAACTCCCTCAGCACCCACTCCTCACGAGGGTCGATGAGCGAAAAGACTGCCTTGGCCAAGCTGTGTGGCCTGGACACAAAATTGACATCAGGAGCAAGTTTCAAAGTATGCTTTCTCTCACAGAACTTGGGTTCCCAAGCCTGTTCAGAAGGATAGTTTAGCCCAAACTTGTAGCGAACTCCCTTGATGTCACTTAGCTCTGTCCTACCACTAATAACTGACCGCCAAACGAACCGTGACGAGGAGAGGTTAGAGTCACCGTCCACTCTAGGGTCTATGGTCTCACAATCACGAAGGACGACGGGGCTCGCCCCCTCAGTAGCCACGTTCTCCAGATCCTCGAAACGGTAAACGCGAGGACCCTGGCTACCCTCTTGGGGAGTTTCTTCCTTTGCCTCTTCCTTCACTTCTTCTTCCTCTTCTTCTCCAACTTTTCTCTTCCCCTTATCTGCACGAGAAGGACCTGCCTCCACCCCTGCACTGACTCGGGGACTCCCCTGGGGAGTATGGACAGTCTCTTCCTCGGCCCTCCTCCTGTCACTATGGAGATGAGGCCTTCGTCTAAGGGGAACATCCTCTCCAACCTCCGTGTCCGAAAGGGTAATAACCTCCTTGGCTATATCCTCTTCCCGTCCGGACTCGGGGACTCCAGCAGCACTAGCATCAGCTTCCATGGGCTTCGGTACACTGACCTTGGAAGAAGAATCTCCGCCAACCGACGAGGTTTGCCCGGCAGCCACGGAAGTCTTACGAGCAGACTTCTTTCGCGCTCCGCCCTCGCCTTGGCTCCTTTTCTTCCTCTTCAAGGGGGTCAATCCACCGGACAGGAGTTCTTCGCCGCCCTCCCGGCTGCGCAAAGCCCCTATTGAAGCTAGTATAGCCTCAGCTTCAGCCTCTGGGTCAGCCACAGGCTCAGGAGGCCCGTCTTGGGGAGGAGCGGGAAAGAAACTTCCCAAAGTGCCCAGACTTGTTAAAAGGTAAAACGGTCAGCTATAAGGAAGGTCCAAAGGAGAAGAATGATCATAAAAGCAGAAACATGCTTACTATGGTTTTTTACAGTCAAACTATGCTGAGTGAAGAAATACATCCACCCTCTCTTTTCAGGGGGAAATTCCTTCAAAATTGGCCCAACCCATGCAGTCAAATCTTCAACAGAAATGAGCTTGTCATAGGGTTGCTTGGCCGCTACAAAATTGAACGGAGTTAGAAACCGAGAAGAAGAAAAAGCACGAAAAGCGTTAAAAGAGTACTCGGGGACTTACGCTTCTTATTCCAGACTTCTGGAAGATAGGCCTTGTCGTCAAAAGTCAGGGCCAACGAACGCACAAACACAAACTGATGAGCCCAGCCTCGGTCACCGGTGTCCTCAGAAATGCACACCAAGCCTTTGCTTCCGCGCATTCTGGCGTTTACATAGCCGTCCTTAAAAATTTGTATACCATACAAAGAAATAAAATGCTCATAACTAAAAGATTGGTCGGTTTTTTCCGCGAACCAATCCAAAAGAGTAACTATTCTATACATACTGGGGCTCAACTGCCCCGGACAGAGGAGATACTCACGACAGAGCCTCTCCAACATAGGGTGCAGGGGTAAAATGCTCCCCATGGTGAAAGGGTAGGTACACATGGTTGTCCACCCGGCTCTGTGGGAAGTAATATTCTCCTCCTCAGAGACCGGTAAAAGGGGAATCTCATCACCCCAGTTGCAGTCCACTCTTACTCGTGGGATCACTTCCTTCGTGATCCCAGATTTATATCTATACGCCGGCCAGTTCCGCGTGTCTCCTTCCTTATTATGGAAGGACTTGATATTGCAGTCTGCTTCAAGTTCACCCCAGTTCTTGGAGATTATCTCCGCAGCCGTAGCTTGTGTAGCCCGGGGCCTAGAAGCGGCCGCCGAAGAACTACCAACAACATCAGTACCCTAGTTTCTTCTGGATCGTGAAGACATGGTCGCAAGGAAAGTATGAAATTATCAGAAAGAATTCAAAGTTAGTTCAAAGTATTTCCAAAGAACAGCAGAAGAAATAAAAGCGAGTAAAGGGTTTATCATCGAGCAAACCCCTATTTATAGGAGCAAAAATTCAGCCCCATTAACTTCCTTAAAGATACGTGGAGGCTATCAAAGAGACCTAGGTCAGATCTGGCCGTTAAATATGGTTCATCACAGCTTTATAAAATCATCATTATCATGGAAAAGGGACAGTCACTTTGCAATCAGCAGGCGACGTGCGCACGTGATTGAAGCGGTTAAAATCATTACTTTTTACTCTTGGGGCACGCAATGGTCACTTCGGAGTAACCTGCAGTCTTGCAGACGTGCCAGCTACAATTACTTTTTGTTACGGCGCATTAAATGCGTACGTCATGAAGACTTGTCATTTAGCGGATAAGGATCATACATCACCAAAATACGTCACAGAAAAAACAAAAACTCTCTAGGGATTCCCGCCAAAAATTGTATCCACTCCTCGAACAGATATTCTGCTCGAAAAGTGCGGGGACTATCTGTGTTGGATAAAAGCTGACTAGACTTGAGAAGGTGACACATGTCTTCCACGTGGCACGAACAGACTTTTCAACGGACAGACACCTAACGGGCAGACGAGCATCACGAACAGACTTAAAGAAGTTACGAAGCATCTCAACGGTCAACACGACTTAAATGAGCAGTAATTAACATGATCACCCACGATCAACCTATTAATGACAATTAACCCAGCAGCTTTAATTCCAACGGATAGGTGACCGGCATTTACTTATCCCAACGGATCCACGCCCAGCGGTTACAGAAATCTCAACGGGTGCTCACCAGACTTATAAATAGCACCCACCTTAGTCGATTATGTAATCTGGAACTGGATATCTGAAACATCAATAAAATACTCTCTCTCTCTCTCTCTCTCTCTCTCTCTCTCTCTCTCTCTCTCTCTCTCTCTCTCTCTCGATCTCGCTCAGTTATTCTCTTTGCTCTTGTTTAGTTCATTACTTTAGTCACCAGAAGGGCATTCGATATCGAAGAACTCTCCCCGAAGACGAGTGATACGATACGGTTTCTTCTCTTTTATCTACATTTTGTATATTACTTTTTAACTCATACGAGCATATTGTTATCATCTCAGTTTATCGTATAGACTCTTAATCTCAGCTGTTGACCGTGGTCCCGCAAATACAAATTTAATTGTTAACTGGCCTAAAATCGGATCTAAGTTAAACAATTTTAGATTTGTTTAAATAATTAAATAAATTTACAATCTAATACAAATTCAATTGTTTGAAAATAGGATTAAGAATTGTATCTAAAGTTGATGATTAGATTAAAACTTTGTTTAGACCTATGTAATTGAACATGAAATTACAAAATAAAGAAAGACTTTGAAACTTTTAGTATGATATCGTGAATATAAGAAAATTTGTTGTTTTTGACGTAATATAACATTGGCATTACTATATAAATTGCTATTAAAGATAAAATAAGAAATATAAGTTAAATTATTTTTAATTTAAACATCCGATGAAACATATGGATTATGGAGTTGAGAAATAGTTGATACTTCCTCTGTCCATTAATTTATAGTATGATGGTGTTAGGATTTTGAAAGTTAAATCCTTTAGTTTTAACAATGAATTCAAATATAAGATCTGTAAATTTTTTAAAATAAAATTTATACATATCTAAACTACACAAAAAATAATATAAGTCACTTTACATCTTTATATATTTGGAAAATTTACAAAACATTTAAATTTCGTACGAAAATATTGTGATAAAAAATAAGTTTGTTTCCCTTTTGAAATTTGAAAAATATCACATAAATTAAAGATATACTTTTGTATTGTTCTTACTTTACTATTAGTTTTGCAACACAGAAATTTTTTTTAAGTAAAATGACTTATGATTAGGGGATTCCCACTTTAATAATAATAATAAAGAAAGAAGTAAATATAATTTATTATAATAAATATATAATATGATGTCATAAAATATTCAAAAATATTTTGTTAAATGTAATTTGTATAGAGTAATTAATTTAATTACACTATTTAATTTTAAATACAAATTTTCAATTTCACCAATTTTATAGAGCTATTTAATAACAAAAATAAATGAACAGTAAAAATAAAATATGTTCTGAATATTATGGCAGCACAAAAATATTTTTGATACAATTTTTCAACGATTTCTCAAATTCAAAGTAAAAATAAAATTGTGACCGAAAATAAAACAAAAGTAAAACAGAATATTTGAAAGAGTCGTTTACTAACAAAAATAAATGAAAAGTAAAAATAATATATGTTCTGAATATTATGGCACCACAAAAAAAATTTGATTCAATTTTTCAATGATTTCTCTAATTCTAAAATTGTGTCCGAAAATAAAGACATTATTTAAAACAAATATTTGAATATATGCCTCATTAAGATTTCAATAATTTAAACTAAAATAGTTAAAATTGGACCTATTTGAATATAGGCCCCCATTAAGATTTCAATAATTTAAACTAAAGTAGTTAATAGTGGGCCTGAGCCCGCAGCGGCTGAGTGAGAGAGTGAGAGGCTGAGAGTGTCCCGCGCCTAATACGGACAAAATAGGACTCAAGGATATTTCAGTCTTTTCACACAGTGGCCACGTTTGGTGCGGCAGTACGCGCGGCAAATTGGAATGCTGTGGTTGTTTTCCGTAAATTAAATGACATAAAACCAAATGGGGAGTGAATAGGTAAGAGGATAGCGACCCCACTGATGCAATATACAAGTACCACTATAGGGGGTGCGACATCTGCAGAACATCAACACACTCTTAAGTCAGCTACTTCAAACTTCAATACTAGCAGAGTACCCATCTCTCTCTCTCTCTCTCTCTCATAGTCACATTTGCTTAGATATATGGTAGAGACATAAGATCTAATGGAGTACGAAAGAATTCACAAAGTTCAGGTACCAATATTTATACTTTATGTGGGGTGGCACCGTTCACAGATTCTGTTATTGCAAAATGGCTTTGAATGTAATTAAAAAGACTTTTGAAAAAAAAAAACTTTCAATGTAACTGTTTAGCTTAATTCTTGTTAGTACTTCTTTTCCAAGATTTCTATGGTGGTTGGTGCTTGAAATTGTTTACTCTTTTGAAATTTCAGAGTGGTATAATATCTCCAAGTAAGTTGAGGATGAAGCTTATTGCAAGTCATCATTACCAGAAGAAAAAAGATGGATCAAATTGTAACTCCTCAAGAACCTCTCCTTCTAGGCTTGAGGATTCTGAGTTTGTTAACAACAGTTTGCTGGCTACCCAAAGTGGAGATTTTGAGGAACAGTGTATGCCAACTCTTTTTATTTTTGTTTATTAATCATCATAGAAATCTTGGTTAGCGTATAATTTTATATAGATTAATTGTTGTTACCCCATTCCATCCTTTTCATTTGGCAACATGAGATGCTTGTGCTTAGTTATAGTTTGGATTTGTGATTCTATTTTAGGGATGTGTACTATTATGTGAGAAACGCCAAATATAGTAGGCTTTTACACAATATTTGGTTGAAGTAGAAACGAAGAGTATTTGAAGAGAGAACAAATATTTGAAAGTAGAAATTTTGTGAGTGAAAGCCATTACTTTCCCTCCATCCCAAGAAGATTGTCGTATTTCTGAATTTGAAAACAAGATTGTCGTATTTCTGAATTTGAAAACAATTTAACTCCAACCTTCTCATTTAGCTCATTTACAACCACAAAAGTATGTATGACTTATTTAAGATCACGGGTTTCAAAAGTCTTCATTCTTTTATTAAACTTTGTGCCAAGTCAAATTATGGCAAACAAAGTCAGACAGAAGGAGTATTTCATTTCAAAGACTCCTCAAAGAAGTTTTCCAGTATTTCACCGAAGTTCAATATTCGCTGAATGTTGTTGCCTAATCGCCAAATCAACTTGCAGTAATGACTTCAATAATTGCAATTGCCATAAGAATTTTGTTGGAAAAGGACTAAGAGAACTACAACACTTACCTGAAGAGAATGTCCTCTAATTGCAGATTCCAATCTAGAAATTGCAGCAAAAACATTGCCGGTTGGTAATTCAGTGATTAATGCTAATCAAGAGGATGAGAATTCAGATCCTGGCCAGTCAAAGGAAAATGCGGGTGCTACTTGTGCAAAAAAACAGCAAGTTCTGAATATGGAAGGTAGTAATTCTAGTTCAGTTCATCCAGTTAAGGGATATGAAGATGAAAATCTTGATTATGATAGTACATCCAGCTTCGAGTTTCATAAAGGGGATAGATCTACACTCCACCATTGCATGACAACAAGGTCATTTTCCCGGCCCATGTCTTCCAAATGGAATGATGCTGAGAAGTGGATAATGAATAGGCAAAATGTGGAAGCTAATTCTTCCAAGAAGGTTCAAATGCCAAATCAAGCAAATCGGGTGCCTACCATGAGCATGCTTAGAGTTGCTCCGGACTTTAGTGGCTATGAAAGTAAATTGGCAGTGAAGAGGGTTGATTTTTTTCAGCCAGCTTCTCATACAGTGGCTGAGAAGTTTGCTTTTGTAAATTCTGGTTCTCAAAGCCAAAATAATGGGGTAAATGCTGTGTTGGTCGATCTTTCCCTTGAAAGTAGGGATTTACCAGAGGTGGACAAATGGGATTCTTCTTGCACAAAGATTAATTCGGACGATAAAGCAGGTACATTATGGCTTCCTTGGTACCTAAATATCGATTATAATGAATTAACTTAAAGAGAAATTGTTTCTCCAGTTCTGGGAGTGGGGTTATCCAGATGGATCAATCTCCATTCTACTATCCTTGGGGAGTGATAAATAGAATTTTGATGCCTTTGTTAGAGATACCCAAAATCTTGCTGTAGACATTTAGCTGATGCTGTAACAGGTTTAGACTGATACAGCTACATCTAATTGCTGAACTAATCAACGGATGACGCCATTACAATTACCCTCAAGTTGTTGAAGTAGAACGGAGTTTGTTATGCCTCAAGTAGAAGTTGATGCATTGTTAGAGGTACCAAAATTTTCCAGGTTTGAATTGAGATGGTTTTTAATCGAGTGACCTCGATAGTGAAGATTCATATAGCAGACCAACTAGATTAGGGTTGATGCATAACAGTTTTGCCTGTTGAAAGAAACCTAAAATGTTTACTGCGTAGTATTCATGATAGAGGATTAACTCGGCTTTTGATGTTGAATCAATGCAACGACCCCAGTCCATCTTTTGGCACATATTGGTTGCATGATTTGGCTGAGTGAATGTGCCGCTATTTCAAAGATTCATAAAAGCAGGTTAACATGTGCTATCAGTCAGTACAGAGCTCATATGGCGGTATAGAAGTTGTGAAAATTGAGTTCTCGTTTTATTGGGAGTTCCATAAGCTATTCAGATTAGGTACTGAGATGAAGTTTGATGATTTCTTTATTTTATAAATTATTGGTTTTATATGATGCTGATGCAAAAGACGTCTGTTTGGTTGATCACAAATGTAGGTGTCCCTGCCATAAGATCGGTCTGTATGAGGGACATGGGAACAGAAATGACGCCTATTCCAAGTCAAGAGCCTTCAAGGACCGCAACACCCCTGGGTGCAACAACCCCACTTCGGAGCCCAACTTCTTCCATTCCCTCTACACCTCGTAGAGGAGAGCCAGCTCCAACTCCTGCAGACAATTGCAGTAGCAATGCTTCTCCGAATTCAACAGAAAATAATAAGAGAGAGTTGTAGGATCAGGAACTAAAGATGAAGGCAAGAAGAGATATTGTAGCTCTTGGCGTTCAACTTGGTAAGATGAATATAGCTGCTTGGGCCAGAAAAGTTGAGAAAAGCACCTGCACAGGTGACACTGGAAATGCCGCTGAAGTTAGATGGACTGAGTATTCAAGAAGTGCGGCTGCTTGGGAGGAAGCTGAAAAGACGAAGCACACTGCAAGGTATCCATAAAATGAACCCTGTATTAGATACATTTCTATATCTATATTCTGCCATTAAATAACCATTGATGGATGGTTGTTGAACTATCAGATTTAAGCGTGAAGAAATAAGAATTCAAGCTTGGGAAAGTCGGAAGAAATCAGAGCTTGAAGCAAAGATGAGAAAAATAGAGGTATATGCGGTTATGTATTCTGTAAATTGTTCTTCCTAAAACAGAAGCCTCATTGTTTGAGAAGCTGGACGCGTCATTCGCCTTGGTGCAAGCTTGTGACGTGAAACAGCTTTCATTATTCCATTTTTGGTTAGACAGTCAAGTATCTAAAGCCCATAGCCTGATCCATTCATTTTTGCACAGGGTAGACTCACTAAAGGTAGGTGGGGGGGGGGGGGGGGAGTGCTGAAGTGCTCCCAACAAAAAGATTCTCCATTCCTAATGCTCGAACTCGAAACCTTTTGTTAATAACGGAAGGATTCCAAATATTTGACCATACCCCTTCGTGATCTTGCATTACCCTATTATTATTTATACAATTTCTGCATATTTGTAATGATATTTTGCATGATGATATGGCATTATTCAGGCGCATGTTGAGCAAAAGAGAGCACATGCTAAAGCGAAGATAGTGAAGAAGATAGCAATGGCGAGGCAAACATCGGAAGAGAAGCGTGCAGCAGCCGAAGCTAGAAGAAATCGGCTAGCTGAGAAAACTTCAAAGCAAGCAGAATACATACGCCACACAAGTCGACTTCCATCGTCTTCCTTCATATGTTGTGGCTGGTCGCGGTGAAATTAAGCAAGCATCAATAGTGCAGATAGTAATCAAGATCATGTTTAATTTACATTAACCACTGGCATATCTTGTAAGTCTGGTTTCTGTAATGATCACGCTGAACATTGTCCACCATTGTATCTATTTCTGCAATCTAAATGCAAGTTTTGGATGGAACGAAGTGTTCGGAAAATAGTAGAGATGGTAACACTTGAAGAACAATAAATCAATAGACAAGACAGTAAAGGATATCATGAAAAGTATAAGAGTTAGAAACGCTCGCGTTACAGTTGGAATTTCTACTAAGGTTTGGAAATACCTTGGTTACTGGTTAGGTTAGAATAGTATGCTAAACTTCTACTATACTTTAATTGCCCATAGTGTTCTCCCTGTATGTTTTTTTTTTTTTCTTAGTATAATACAGTACTATCTTAGTTAACAATAAAAGACAGTTGTGGAAGTGAAAAACCGATTCAAGGCACACTATGGATGATACTCTCTTCAAGTAGATTTATATTGCTATCCAGGTTCAAAATAAAAAACTAACGTCCTATTTTCAAGATATAACGAATTACTCAGGAATATTTGAATGTACACTCAAAAGATTCTTTTTTTTTTTTTTTTTTTTTTTTGAAGAACTCTTAAATCACTTGACTGCTTTTGATAGAATTTGGAATGAAAGTATTAAGTTTCACAAATCAGATCGTATGGTGCACAATTTGATTAAACTAACAACCCTAGATTTTGGGGAAGAACGGATTCTAAGAAGAATCTAGAGAGAGAAACTGAGAGCAGTTATGAAAACTGAATTGTGTGCATTGAATTGAATGAATTACAATGCCAAAGTATCTTTCTATATATAGTCTAATCTAAACTAGCTTATGAGCTAAGATATGAGCTAAGACTAACTAACTACTAACATCTAACTAATTAGGAATTACTCCCTCCGTCCCATTTTAGTTGTCGCTTTCGGTTTATGCACGTCCATTAAGAAATCAATAAATAGGGTATGTCTTTTACTATTTTACCCCTAATAAATAAAACTGTATTGACTTTTCTAGGAAATACTCCTTTATTAAATATGTGCATAGTTGGAAAGAATTGGTAAAAAATGTATTGAAATGCTAAAGCGACAACTAATTTGGGACAAATGAAACTTGCTAAAGCGACAACTAAAATGGGACGGAGGGAGTAGTTACAAAGTTCCATAAATAACAAAACTACCCCTAACTACTTATTCATACAGATTAGTACTCGCAATACTCCCCCTCAATTTGGAGGGTGAAAAATATATTTAACTCCCAGATTGCTCAATAAATGTTAATGTTGTGATCTTCCAAGTCCCTTTGTCAAAATGGCAGCCAGCTGTACATTAGTACGTATGTGTGCAGTTTTGATTATTCTGAGTTGAATATTCTCCCTAACAAAGTAGCAATCAATGTCAATGTGTTTAGTACGTTCATGGAAAATGGGATTTGCTGCAATCTGGAGTGCTGCTTTACTATCACAGTATAGTTCCACTGGTAGTGAACCTGTACCCCCAGTTCTCTATACAAACCAATCAACCAGACTATCTCAGCCACTGCTGAAGTCATGTTTTTAAACTCAGCTTCTGCTGAACTCCTGGACACAGTTTCTTGTTTTTTAGATTTCCAAGATATGAGAGAACTACCATACTTCACTAGATAACCTGTAATTGACCTTCAGGTCTCTATGCAAGCCCCCAGTCTGAGTCACAATAGACCTGCAGCTGTGTACATCTTCCAGCATGCAACAATAGCCCTTGTCCTGGTGCCTTCTTGGTATACCTAAAAACTCTCCTAGCTGCCTCCATATGAGATAACTTTGGTGTTTGCATAAACTGACGGAGCAATTGAACTGCATAAGAGATGTCAGGCCTGGTCATAGTCAAATATAGCACTTTTCCAATTAGCCTCTGATAACTGCCAACATCTTCTAGCAATTTGTCTGTTGTGACTTTATCCTTCAGGAACAACTTATCAAATTCTACAGAAGTAAGCTTTTGATTAACCTCTAGAGGTGTGTTGGCTGTCTTGGCAGCACTGAGTCCTAAGTCAGATATCAATTCCAGTTGATACTTCTTTTGGTTTACTAAGATTCCTTTTCCTGATCTAGAGAACTCCATGCCCAGAAAAAACTTCAATTGACTAAGATCTTTCATTTTGAAGGTCTGTTGCAGGTCATGTCTAACCTGAGCAATTAAGTGTTCATCATTTCCAGTTAACAGTAAATCATCTACATAAATGAGTAATATGATAGTACTACCCCCTGTGTAAGATGAAAAGTGAGTAGTCATATAGGCTTTGTCTGAAACCCAAATGAATGAGAGCTTGTGTGAGCTTGATGTTCCATTGTCTAGAGGCCTGTTTCAAGCCATACAAGGACTTTTGCAGCTTACACACATACTTCTCATGTCTGATAAACCCCTGTGGAACCTCCATGTATACCTCCTCAAACAAGTCTCCCTAGAGGAAGGCATTATAGACATCCATCTGAAAAATAGGCCAATTCTCAACTGCAGCAACAGAAATTACACTCCTCACAGTCCCCATTTTGGCTACTGGGGAAAAAGTTTCTTGATAGTCCAGGCCTTCTCTTTGACTGTATCCCTTGGCCACCAGTCTGGCCTTGTATCTCTCCACCTCCCCGCTTGCCTTGTATTTTATTTTATAGACCCATCTGCACCTTATAGCTTTCTTTCCTGGAGGCAACCTGACAATACTCCATGTCTTATTATTCTCTAGAGCTGCTATCTCTAGTTGCATGGCATCTATCCATTTTGGATCCTTGGCAGCCTCAGAAAAACTCTTTGGTTCAATGTAAGAGGAGTGAGCAAGCAATGCTGCCTTGTAAGAAGGTGAGATGTGATCATATGAGATGCTATTAGAGATGGGATTGGCACTTTTAGAACTAAGTGCAGTGATGTAATCTTGCAACCAACCAGGTTGTTTGCTTGTTTTGCTTGACTTTCTAGTGGGCAGAACATGAGTTTCTGAAGGAGTAGTCTCATTGGAGGATGGTTGTGTTGGGTTTGGAATAGAAGTGCTGGTGGCAGGTGATTCTGTGTTAGCAAGTGGTAATGTGATAGGTGGAATATCAGAGTTGCCTATGAACTGTAGAACTGAAAATTTTTCAGAAGAAGAAGTGTGCTTCTCCTTAAAGAGAAACACACTCTCATGGAAAGTGATATCTCTGCTGACAAGAAAGGTCCTAGAATGCAAGTCATACATCTTATATCCCTTTTTTGAGGATGAGTATCCCATGAACACTCCAGATATAGCCTTTGGACCAAACTTGTCATGCTCATGAAGGAGCTTAGCATAACATAAGCAACCCAAAACTCTCAGATGAGTAATGTTAGGTGGTTGTTTATACAGCAACTCATAAGAGGATAGGCCTTTCAAAAGCTGAGATGGAAGTCTGTTCAATATATATACAACTGACTGAATGCAATCTCCCCAAAATCTTAGAGGAATATGCCCTTGAAATCTCAGTGCCCTTGCAGTCTCTAGTATAGTCCTATGCCTTCTCACCACTATTCCATTCTGTTGTATATTATAGGCACAGCTACTCTGATGTAGGACTCCATGAGTTGTGAGAAGCTCATTCATCTAACAATTAAAAAATTCCTCACCATTATCTGATCTAAGGGCTTTAATTCCAGTCCCAAACTGAGTATGAATGAACTTAAAAAAGTTTCTTAAAACCACAACAACTTCATCTTTAGTAGCAAAGTAACCCAAATGTATCTAGTATGATCATCAACCAGTGAGGAAATATCTTTTGCCATCATAAGTAGGCACCCTATAAGGGCTCCATACATCTGCATGCAATAGCTGGAAAGGCACACAAGAAACAGTAGTACTCAAAGGAAAAAGTTGTCTTATTTGCTTGGCAAGAGGGCATACAGTACAATGATTATCTTCATTCCTTACACCTCTTAGACTAGCTATTCTCTTCATAGTATTTACAGATATGTGTCCTAGTTTTTTATTCCAGGTGCTAAATCCTTCCTTATTCACATCAATAGACTCATGTATGGATGTTGCAACATATATATTGTTTGCATTCCTGACTGACTTCTTCTGATTCATATCATAAACCTTACTCCTTTTTACCAGTCCCAATCACCTTCCCTCTCAAGATGTCCTGAAACACACAGAAATTAGGGAAGAATGTGGCTGAACAATTAAGTTCTTTGGCCAGCTTTGACACTGAAAGCAAGTTGAACTTAAAAGCTGGCACACAGAGTACATAAGTGATAACCTCATCCTTGAATACATATGCAGCACCAACATGGCTTACCTCAACCAGACTACCAGTAGGTAGATATACTTTGTTTGCTTTAGTGTGAGACATTATCTTATAGTTAGTCAACAAATGTACATTAGACACCATATGACATGAAGCACCTGTATCAATTATCCACTTGTCACAACTGTTATATGTCATGAAAGCAGTAGTGATACCTGTTGTATTTGCCTGCATCTCCATAGATTTGCCCTTGTCTAGCATGTGTAAGATCTCTTGCTATTATTCCTGTGAGAACATTTGCGCAGCACTATGTGCCTGATAAGGAGTAGATAGCCCATGTAACTGAGCATGATACACTGGCCTCTGAGACATAGCATTGGTGTTATATCCCTGATAATATGATGGTAGATGACCCTGCTGATTCTGATATGCTGATCCTCCAGTCCCTGCTCCATTCTGATTTGGTGTAGAGATAGGTGGGAATACTTGTCCATGATGATGAGCAGGTGTGTGCATAAAAGAGTTCCCAGGATAACCAACAGAGCTTGGCCTAGTAGTGTTGCAGTGTACTGGAGTAAGTTGTACCCCACTGGATTCAGAGTTATTTAATTCACTTTGCGAGATTGAATGAGCTGAAGGGTTGAAACTCTGATTAAAGCTCTTGTTAATACTCTTAGGATGACCTGGTAGGTACCCAATGAGTTGATAACAACCATCTTTAGTATGCCCTTTTAAACCACAATGCTCACATTGAACATTTTTATTTTTCTTAGGCCTAAAGTTAGAACCCCCTTTCTTGCTGTAGAAAGCTAAGGAATCATGAGAGGGTGCCAAACAAGATGCATTTGCCAAAGGCCTTTGGCTTTCATCTTGCACAATTAATACATAAGACTGGTTCAAACTTGGAACTGGATTCATCATCAAGATCTGGCTTCTAGCCTGACTATAGGATTCATTCAGACCCATTAAGAACTACAACAGACGCTGAAACAAAATATGCTCAAGAAAGACCTTGGACTTAGGGCAACCACAATCAGGAGGTGGAATCATGGCATCATATTCATCCCAGAGGTTTCTCGGGTGTGAGAAATACACAGAAACTGAATTTACCGCTTGAGTTAAAGTAGTAATTTCTCTATGAAGTTGAAAGACACGTGAGGTGTTTACTTTATCAAAACGCTCTTTCAAATTATCCCAAACATGTTGTGCATCAGATGAAAAAACAATGTCTGTTACTAATTCCTTAGCTACAGTACTCATTATCCATGAAAGCACTACCACATTACACCTATCCCACTGCTGGTGCAGAGCAACATCAAAAGTCGACTTTTTACAATGTCCATTGATAATACCTAGTTTATTTTTTAGTTAGCAAAGCAATCTCCATGGACTTACTCCACACAGTGTAATTTTCAGTGCCTACAAGCTGAATTGGAACATTAATGGAACCTGAAGTGTCAGAAGGGTGGAGATACAGTGGATGTGCGTGATCAATCACCATTGAATCAGTTGATTCCCCAATGGTACTGCCTCCAATTCCCGGAACACCAGTCACCACCATTTCCAAAGGTGAATCTATTCACTGTGTATATGAAGATGATGAAAATAAACCCTAAATTTCAAACAATTTGTAGATAAATTCGCAGCTTGAATCAGGATCAAGCTCTGATACCATATTAAGTTTCACAAATCAGATCGTATGGTGCACAATTTGATTAAACTAACAACCCTAGATTTTGGGGAAGAACTGATTCTAAGAAGAATCTAGAGAGAGAAACTGGGAGCAGTTATGAAAACTGAATTGTGTGCATTGAATTGAATGAATTACAATGCCAAAGTATCTTCCTATATATAGAATTATCTAAGCTAGCTTATGAGCTAAGACTAACTAACAACTAACATCTAACTAACTAGGAATTAGTTACAAAGTTCCATAAATAACAAAACTACCCCTAACTAATTATTCATGCAGATTAGTACTCGCAATAGAAAGAAAATGGTGTTTGGAGGAGACGGACTTTTTTAAGAGCCAAAAAAAAGTAGATCTCAAAAGAACATATTTTTTTAATTGGATATGTATTTATAGAGAGTGAATAATACCTTGAACCCCTGAAATATTTAATAACAACTCTTAATTAAGAATAGGTGTATAGCAACCATTCACAAAATATTGCGTCTCCACCAAAGGTAAATTTGATTTTTTAATCACTCAAATAAATTCCAACATGAAGTGGGACTGGGACATACATGTTAGCACCAGAAATGTTCACATGACTACTTTATGACCCGACTTTTTCTTTCGTTAGATAGTACTAAAACAAATCTTCCGAACAAGAGAATGCACCTTTTCGTGTTAACTGTTATCCAACGAAAAACACATTCTTGAAGACACCTTTTTGCTAAAACCTTAGAGAAAAAGTGTAACAAAGTTTTATCTAATGCTAAAACAAACCAATTATCTAATGATATGTGTTCTCTTTCATTTGAAAATTCTGAAAACAAAGAGATATCAATGACCTTTTTTGAGATTATACTGTGTTCTGAAAATTCTTTTCGGTTTTCATTTGGCAATTAGTCTTTGTTGTCAACAGTTCCTTTTTTTTTTTGGCTCCTAAAATAAGTGAATGTTGTAGCTTCTATTAGTGTGACAGTAAATTGTTATGGATTAATTATATTTCACACGTTTGAGAGATCGAATACTTAATTATAAAGGCTTGTCAGCATTTAACGCATTACTAAACAATCTACCTTGTTGTGCTTCGATAGGCACCCAAGAATTTTTTTCCTTCGAATGGCATTAATAAACCATGCAGCGGAGTTAATGATGAGCTGGAAGTTTGGAGGCAGACTCTTGAGTCTAAAAGTTTTAGGTTGAGTAGGACGAAAACGGAGTACATAGAGTGCAAGTTTAGTGATGCAGCTCATCAGCCAGATGGAGAAGTTACGTTTGGTTCACAAAGCATCCCCAAGAAAGGAAACTTCAATTATCTTGGGTCAATACTCCAGGAAAATGGAGAAATTGACGATGACGTCACACATCGTATAGAAGCAGATTGGATAAAATGGAAGCTCACTTATGGTGCCTTATGCGATAAGAAAGTGCCTTCTAGATTTATGGGTAAGTTTTATAGAGTGGTTGTAAGACCAGCTTTGCTGTATGGGGCCCAGTGCTGGCCAGCCAAGAACACCCATATCCAGAAGATGTAAGTAGCCGAAATAAGAATGCTTCGGTGGATGTGTGAGCATACAAGGAAAGATAAGATTAAGCATGAGGCCATAAGGAATAAGGTGAGAGTGGCCTCAGTGGTGGACAAGATGTGGGAATCGAGGTTACGATGGTTTGGGCATGTGAAAAGGTTGAGCGAGGATGCCCCATTGAGGAGGTGCGAGAGATTGGCAGTGGTGGGTCTACGGTGAAGTAGAGGTAGACCAATGAAGAGTTGGGACGAGGTGATTAGACATGACATGACTCACCTCCATATTACCAAGGATATGACCGTAGATAGGAAGGCGTGGAGGTCGCGGACTAGGATAAAAGGTTAGATAGTGGTTGAGCGATTTTTGTCATATTTCCAATTGTATTATTTTTATATGTGTTATTTCTATCGTATTCTTCGTCTTTATTGTTATTTGGTGTACTCTATTTACCTTGGGTATTCTTTTGTTTTTGAGCCTGTACTTTTCTTTCTTTTCATGGTATTAACATCTTGGTATATTTCAAATTTGTTTTCAAAATTCCTTTCTTTAACCGCGGGTTTATCGGAAACAGCCTCTCCATCTAGGTGGGGTAAGGTCTGTGCGATATCTCACTCTCCCCAAAGATCCCACTTGTGAAATATCACTGCATATACTGTTATCATTGGCATCCAAAAAAAAAAAATTCATCTCCACTATATGAGTATCAGAAAATTATTTTCTAAAATGGTGAAAACGCGTCATAGATATTGACATTTTTATATCATAATTGACGACTCTCAGCTAGACCACCGTTGAAGTTCGATGAGAGAAAAACGCCATAGGAAATGAATATAACATCTCCTTTACATTAGCTCTCGGCGCATGGTAGAGTGATTTTGTTATCGTGTGCCATCACTGGAAATGCCACAAAGCTGCCCTTGGCATTGTATCTAGCTAAAAATATATAAGCTATGTAATTATTTGGCGCAGCGAAGTTACTGTGCTGGAATTGTATAGCAATTACATTGTGTTAGGCAAAAATGCATGTGTAATTAATAAGGCTATCTAAGTACTAGGATTATGCATTGGTTTCTAAACTTTTCTGAAGTGAAATTTACTTTATTCAACATTAATATTTACTTATGTTGCTTAATATAATAGAGTAATGTTCTTTTTTCCTAATATATATGGGAGATCGACACTTTCTCCAACTAGAAATAGGAATATATATCATATATTTATAAATAAGAAAAGGGCTCCGATACACACGTACTTAATCATTCTTGAACATTTATTTATTTGACCAAAAGAGGCGTTTTAATACTTTGCAATCATGATGATGAAGGGTCAAAAACCTCGAGAAAAACTATGTAAGGGCGCCGTAAGAAAAGATGAAGGTACGACTAAACATCTAGGGTTTTGTTTTAAAACAATTCCGAGGAAACCAAGGACAAAAACAATCCTAAAACAAATTGTGAAGAATGATCAAAAGTTTAATTCATCAACTAGTTGGATTGGTTACAAGAGGGATCAAAGTGCACCCGAAAACGATGATTCAAAGGATGTTTTAAGACCACTTTCAGAATACGAGATTCCAGGACCTATTCCTAATGACCTTGATGCATTGACATGGGATGAAGATATTATTTTCAACTTTTGGGATAATCTTCCGGACATAGACATATGATGTATACACGGACAACTTTACCATGTACATAATAGTCCCATGTGCACTTATGCATTGTGTTAAGCTCGAAATATATAATTGTATATATTAGAGTATTTATAAAAAAATATTGATTTATATTAAGGTGGTATTGCGTTCAAATTTTAAGTCCGTCTTTTAATCGACCATATCGTTTGAACTTTTGCAAGTGAGAGGTCTTTCTCTAGTATATAAGATGCTATTATAATTAACTTTTAGATTTTTACTGGTAAGTTGAAATCTATGTGGTTCTATTCTCCAAAGACGACCCAATAGCCGATATGTTTTTCGGAATTTTTCCATGGAGACACTTCTTTCCCTTTAGCCCACATGTCCACAAAAATAATTCTAGTCCACTCTACAAAAAACCCTAACCCCCAGCTCATTCCTCGCTTCTCCTTCCACCCTTGCAACTGCCGCCTCCTCCTCCACCGCCACTACTTGCAGACATTGCCATCGTGTATCTCTTATCGCCGCTCTTCTTCTTTTTTTCTTTTTCTTTTTTTTTTTTTGAAGAATAATGGCGTAGATTACGCGAAGTAAATTCCATCCAAAGCTCCGATGAGGGTTTGTTTATCATATTTTTTCTTTTTTCAAAAATTTCAATGAGATCTACTATTTTTGTTAAATTTTTTTTATATTGTTTAGATCTGATATTTTTCTTGTAGGAATTTGAATAAATCTGGCATTTTTGTCAATATTTTATGTAAAAGCTACCCAAAATACTGTATAAGATGGTTTGTACGTGTTTATATAATTTTATACATATTTTACACAAGTTTATACACTTCTATACCTGTGTGTATCTACAATGAATAAAGTTGTATAATTTTTCACATTTCTTTATTATTATGGATGTTCGTATAAGTTTCATTTTTTTTTGTGTATATTGTTGTATTTTTCTCCTTGTCTATACATTTATCTATGTATTCATATAAAATTTATTTTTTTGGTAGATTTGTGTGTATAAATTTGTCCAAAATAATTATATAAAAAAAATTGACAAAAATAACTTTGGAGAACAAAACAAGAAACTCTGGTTAAAGAATAAAAAATTCTGGCAATTTTACATATTCCTCCCACCAGCGCAAAGGCGTGTCCCGGCGCGTCAGGGGAGGGGGGAAGTGACAACTAGGATTGCGTCAGGGGAGGGGGGAAGTGACAACTAGGATTTTTGTTTTTGAAGAAGAACTAAATTTCAAGAAATAGGGGCTGATATATCATGTAAGAAAAAAGTATGACCCTTCATTTATAATTTTCTTTGTTTAGAGTGTTATTTTTGAAAAGTTACCTCATTTTTTATTCTAACCCCGTTGTAGAGTTTGTCGATAATGCTTATTGGAAAATCACTAGAGTTCTGTTCGTTACTGGTGCTTCTTCACCAAAGTTTTGTTGCTGTTTGTTGCTACTTCTTAGCCGCAGTTTTAATAGAGTTGCCTAATCCACAAGTCTATGACACCAGTGGCATATGCATAATTTGGCGTAAAAGGTATCACATTTAAAGAAAAGAACAAATAAACTAATAATATAACCTATTTGTGCTTCGCTTAAAAAAAAAAAAAAAAAACTAGTAGCATATTATAGATGCAGGTTTGTTTTAGCACATTCTGTTAACAAATGAAGACATCCAGATTGGCGGTTTCATAAGCAAGAAGGGGAATGATTTGGGTGAAAATGGACCGGGGCTGGGGGCGGAAACCTGTGGGGCAGTTTGTCTACACAACAATAATTACATCCCAATCTCTAACTAGTTGAATCAGCGGAATAAATTCTCAATATCATAAATATTTTGTTTAGATTCATAATACAGTCAAACATCTCTATAGTGGCAGCGTTTGTCTGGAACTTTCATGGTCGCTATAGTGAGCTGTTGGTATACATGTATACAATCATTTAAAGTTTAGATCTCATTTAGCTGTTATAGTCAAAAAGTTCGCAAAAAAATACATGTTAAATTTAAAATCTCAAAATATTTTCATATTTTATTAATTAAATTGAAAAGGTTAATACATTATTTATAAATCTATAACTAGTTGTACCGTATCAATAAAAAATTAAAATCTAAAGAACATATGCATTTAAAATTAATTGAAACTGTAAGAAAATTAAGTTTTACGTAAGAATTTTTATGGTACGAATGTCAAAAAGATAATATATTTATGTTATATATATATATATATATATATATATATATATATATATATATATATATATATATATATATATTATTTTATTTTATTTTATTTTATTTTATTTTATACATAATATATCTCTTACAAAATATTATTGCATAATATTTGACTATGGTCGTTATAGAGAGGTAATTTTATAAAGAGTGTACCGCTATTACGAATGCCATTGATGTTATAGGTACAATGTTGTTATAGAGAGATAAAATATAACATGAAAAATTAGTTCTGGAGAAAATTGGGCTGTTATACTGAAATATTGTTATAACGAGGGGCTGTTATAGAGAGATTTGACTGTATTATTTTTTGGGGGTTCATAATATTTCAACATCTGCATTTAAGGATTATCTATCACCAGGAATAACCTGACTCAGCATTTGTAGACGAATAAATTTTATTGGATTTAAATCCGTAAAATTAGTTGGCTATATATTAAATTCAAGACACATTAGTCCACAATAATTAAGTGAGTTAATATGATTGGATTAATTGTGTAGGCCCAATATCCATGGGTTTAATAAAAGACCAAATCCATTAGGCCACAAATAATAAGCCCACTTTATTAGCCCAAAACAATGGATGTCATCGTCTCCTAGAGGCCCAAATCAGTGCCACATGTGCAAGTAACGTGACGCCAAGTCAAATCAAATAGCCAATGGGATTATGTCATATGCTAAATGACATGGAAATCCTAGTCAAATCTAAATGGCCAATAAAAGTGTGCCATGTGTACAAGTGACAAGTTCTGTCCAATCAAATATGGCCTTGTCACTGCTTTAATCTGATTGGCCGGTCCACGGGCCAAGGTCCGTTAGGTTTTCTTGAAGCCTACCCACCCCATATCTATATAAAGGGGTCAAATCTCTCATTTGAAGTGAGATAAGAAATCAGAAGCAATAAGAATCATAACAAGAAGCAACAAGGAGTTCATGGATCAAACACTACAAGTTTCTTAAAAGCTGCAAGGATTTTCTATAAGTTCTAAGGATTCAAGCATTAAAAGGAATATTCAAGCATTAAAAAGAAGGTTCAAGATCAAGATCAAGCTCAAAAGCCCTTTGGATCATTACTTAAAATTTGTATTTGAAAAGGCGAATCAGAGGAATTATAGAGATTGTACTACTCATATATTGAAATCAAATACTACACTTGTTACAATATTTTTCTTTCTTGATATTTATTTCTTGACGCGAATTTACTTGTTACAAATTTTGGCACGCCCGGTGGAACCATCTCTACCTCTCATCTCAACTTTTCAAGTCGCAAAAAAAAAAAAAAAAAAAAAAAAAAAAAAAAAAAAATCAACAACATTGAGATGGCTTCAAAGAACACCAACTCAAAATCTACTACTGTTGCAAGATCTGCTTGGCCTCATGAACTTGATGCAAACTCCAAGTTCTCCTCCAAAGTTGAAAGCTTTATGAATACTACTAAGGGAAGCTTTGGACCAGTTACAAGGAACAAAGCAAATTTTCTGGGACAACAAGCACTCCAAGTGTCGTCCGCATCAACTGCAATTTTCAGTTCTTCTTCTTCGAAAGGAGCTAGATCCTGTACTGGTGGATTAGAGGAAGGAAGCAACATTGCTGAAATCGTTGAAAGGACTTTAGCTCGGCTCAGTGTTTCTGGATCTAAGAAGAAAATCATGAAAGGATGCGATAATGATTCGAGTGTTGGATCATCTCCAACTACACCGCCGGACATAGGCAAATCAAGGATTAATCTGTGGGAAAATTCATGTTACTCTCCATCATCTCCAACAACCATGCAAGCGATGGCGACTAATGCTTTAACGGTGGAGGAAAAACTTGCAAACTTGACAAAGGCGATTGATGGCTTAACAAACTATGTCAAGCATTAAGACGCACGCATCAACAAAATGGAAAGCATGATGGAGAGAGAATCTAGCCATGCGCCAGGGAAGCTTCCAAAAGTGAAAGATGTGATTAATACTCCAGCAAAGCAAGCAACACCTGCTAAAGAAATTCAAGTCTCTGCTGATGGGGTGGTTCCAATTGATCAACTAAAGGAGATCATTATGGGGACACTCAAGGATAAGTATGAGGTTGCTTCCAAGTCTTCTCTCGTATATGCGAAGCCGTACACTGCAACGATTGATAGCTTAAAGATGCCCGTTGGTTATCAACCCCCAAAATTCCAACAGTTTGACGGCAAGGAAAATCCAAAGCAATATGTGGCGCACTTTGTTGAAACATGCAACAATGCTGGAATATATAGAGATTATATTGTCAAGCAGTTCGTTCCCTCACTTAAGAGAAATTCTTTTGATTGGTATACGGACCTCGAGTCTGGTTCCACTGATAGTTGGGAGGAGCTGGAGTACGAGTTTCTCAATCTCTTTTATAGCACACGACGTACTGTGAGCATGATGGAGCTCACAAACACTCGCCAACGAAAGGAAGAACCAATTATCAATTTTATCAATCGATAGAGGCATGCAAGTCTTAATTGTAAAGATAGGGTAAGTGAAGCATCAGGAATAGAGATGTGTATTCAAGGCATGCATTGGGGGGCTCCGCTACATCCTGCAAGGAATAAAGCCTAGGACTTTTGAAGAGCTGGTCACACGTGCTCATGATGCGGAGTTAAGCATTGTTTCCAGTGGAAGTGAAGGATCGCCTGTCTATGAATCTCGCAGAGGAAAAGACAAGCAAGAAGTCAAGAAATGGAGCAAGCTGACGCTCAAGGCTTAAAACAAAGAATCTATGAATGTTGATGCTGCACCTTTGAAGTTCACTACAAAGGTAAGCAAGAAGCAAAGTGTGAAGACGACTTCATTTAAGGACAAGCCAAGTCGGAAGTTGACTTTAAAAAAAATGCAAGAAAGGGAATATCTATTCCTAGATTTGGATGTTCCCGTAATTTTTGATGAACTTTTGGAGTTAAAGTTCATTGAGCTACCAGAGATGAAGCGGCCCAATGAAGCTGGAAAGACAAATGATCCGAATTACTGCAAGTATCATCGACTTGTGGGGCACTTGCTCGAGAAATGCTTCGTCTTCAAAGACAAAATAATGGAATCGGACAATGAAGAAAGATTGTACTACAAGATGAAAAGGAAGAGGTGAACCAGGTTTCCATCATGTTTGGCTCGCACGACCCTGTGGTGATCTGCAACTTCGCTAAAAGATTTGAAGAGAACGGCGTCATGATCAAGTTTGGCGACTTTGAACCTATCTTAATAAATCAATCGCTACAACTCGCCAAACTAAATGTGCAGAGCTTGGAGCAAGCATCGTTGGAAGAAGGTGAAGCTCAAACTGATCAAGGAGATGATGAAAGTTGGATACGAGTGACTCGGTGTAGACGCTACAAAACGAAGTCGCAAAATGAATCGGCTGAGCAACCAATAAGGAAAAAGGTGGTGAAAAAGGAAAGAAAGCAAAACGCCTTTCGACGTCCACAAAAGGCAAGGGTGGAGGTTTACCACTATCAAAAGCCGCGCCAGCCAGTGACTCTTGGAAGAGTTTTTTCCGAGTTGGTTTCGCACGGAGATTCCAAAGGGTAATATTAAGGCTTCATGTTGTAATGCTACAGAAGAGTGGAACATCAGAGTTATTGCCACCGGCGCAATTAGAAGAGCTCATTGAGCCTATCTCCCAAGAAGCAAATACTTGTAAAGCAATGATCACCTTCACAAATAATGACATTCTACCTGGTGAGACTCCTCATAATCGTCCCTTATTCGTGGTTGGCTATGTTAATGAGTAAAGAGTGAATAGAATCTTGATTGATGGAGGACCTGGATTCAACATATTACTTATTCGCACGCTGAAGGAACTTGGCATCTCTACTGAAGAACTAATGCAAAGTCGTTTGTTGATTCAAGGATTCAACCTATGAGGAAAAAAGGCTATAGGTGCCTTAAAAATGGATCTCACCATTGGAGAGATGACTTCAAGCGCATGGATGCATGTGATCGATGCAAGGACTTTATATGATGTCTTGCTTGGTAGGACTTGGATACACGAGAAAAAAGTGGTTCCATCCACTTATCACCGCCTAAAATATCATGAGGGTGGAGTCGAAAAGACGGTCGTTACTGATGACAAGCCATTTGCCGAAGTAGAGGCACACTTCGCCGATGCAAAATTCTACTTGAAGAATGTTGTGGGGGGAGTAAAAGATGATACCAAAACAACAACCAAAGATGCCGAGCTTGCAGCTAAAAGGGTTGAGGTGGCAGCTGGTAAAGCAAAAGTTGTAGCTGATGGAGATAAAATTCTCTTCAATCAAAGTAACGTACACAAGGCAAATGTTGCAGCTTCGAGCAAGAAAATAAGTCCTACACTCCGCTACGTTCAAAAATTGAAGAAAGAAGAAAGTCAGTCGTCTAATCTCCAAAGTGATCAACTAAAGGGATTAACTCTCCCCGTCAAGCGAATTGATGCGATGAAGCTGATCTCGAAGTTACTTAGTCGTTTTGTGGCTAAATATCCACCGCTGAATAAAGAACTCCCTATGAAGCGCATGAATGAGGGATTTGATCTGAATTCTTACTAGTTGTTTGCAAAGGTCGGATATGATCCCAGTGAACCATCTACAATAGGGAAGCTCTTACCAGAAGGTACCATGAAGAAATCACGCGAAGGCTTGGGTTATGAGAAACCTCCACCGGTTCGTATCTCTATAAGAAGGGCAAGCAACAACTACATCACTGCTGAAGACGACTCTGAGGCTTCGAGCAAGAGGTCTTCAGCTGAGAGAACCAACTTCGATCGGCTGAGAGAACCATCTTCAAGAACTTCTGTCTTTGATCGGCTGGGAGAACCATCTCCAAGAACTTCTGTCTTTGATCAATTTGGAAAACCATCTTCAAGAACTTTTGTCTTTGATAGCTTGGGACCATTGAATAAGAAAAACAAGCCTCCGAGGAAATCCAAAAATGTGAAGGTGCATGGCCCTTCTAATTATTGTCAAAGTCTTATCCCTTCAAGAATGAAGCACGAAGAAAAATTGATAGTCTCATGTGGAGATGTGTTAAAGGCCAAGACTCACATTATAGTCCACACGAAGGAGCGTAATGAAGATGAAGAAATCATGGAATCTTCTTATCACATCATTGCACAAGAAGAGGAGAATGCTTTATCTCCAAATGGGATTATGGGCACATGTGACCCTTTGCATCTCATTTCATTTCATCTCATTTCATTTTATTTCATTTCATCCCATTCCATTTCATTTCATACTATCGAGTAGATTTTTTGTACATGAATACTGTTCTGCTTATATGTGCATTGCTTATTTGTTGATTGTTGTCTGGTTTCGTTTCCCTTACTAGCGTATCTATTTTTCGAGGTTGCTAGTTTTTTCACACTTATTGAGTCCTCATGAATCACCCCCTATTTGTCCTTGTGTTTTCTTTTCGTTCGGCAGATTCTGCACCAGGACCCAGCCAGTCGTGCCGTGATTGAGGAGTAGTACGTTCTCAGCTGTCTACGGTGAGCCATCATGTTCATTGCGGCCACCAACTTCAGATATTACAGTTTTCCTTACTTTTGCTCCCTTTGGGAGATGTGTATATCTTTTGACCTTCTTAAATGTCTGATCTGGAAACCTTTAAAATTGTGTATTCTGGGTAGTTAGTTGTATTATTCAGACAACTTGTACGTTTTTCTATCCTTAAGAGTTATCTTACGTTATTAAAATTTGGTTCATTTTCATTTCAAGGTAATTCTTCGCAATTTATATCGATTCTATCAATAGGGTTCGCCCAACAGGTTTAGGGGAGGTGGTCGGGTGCCCGCACGGCCTAACCGAGAATTCGGGTCGTGTCAGTTGGTATTAGAGCGAGGTTTAGAGTCTTTCCAGATCATGACAGTGTCTAATAGAGTCTCGCTGATCGGGCGGAGACGTCCGTACCTATCTACGAGAGGCTATGGTGGCATTTAGACCGTTTCCTTTCTTTCTTTCCTCGTCGTGCATGAGTCTGCTTATTTGAAGTTAAATATTTTTATTCTCCGCAGTAAATGGTGAGAACGCGTGTGAACGTTCGGTGAGAGGCGGAGGAGCCAGCGGTCGCCCCTATGCCAGCTGCTTCGCGAGGTGGTGGTGTTGGCCGCGGTAGAGGTCGTGGTCGAGGTAGAGGTAGAGTTGCCCAGGCTGTGAGGATGGTGGATCATGTTGATCCTGCTGCAGAGGTTCCGGTAGTGCCAGCTTTTGCTGGGCAGGGGGATCAGGGCTTATTCGTTCCCCCTGCACTTCATGACGTTTTTATGAGATTCTTAGCGACGGAGATGCCCCAGGGACCTCATATTCCTCAGGCTGCCGTAGATGCTCATATTCCTCAGGCTGCTGTGGATGCTCCTATTCCTCAGGCTGCTGTAGATTCTCCTACCCCTCAGGCAGCTCCTCAGGCTGCAGTAGATATTGGTTCTCAGGTTCAGGAAGCCCCCATTCCAGCTCCACAGGTAGCCCCAGCAGTTCATGTTCCAGGTGGTCATGTTCCAGAGGTAGCGGGTGTTATACCTCCAGTTGTTCAGGATGGTCAGCCAGTCCAGGTAGCAGGTCAGGTTGATGATCCGGCAAGGTTGCATTATTTTACCCGACTTAGTCCTCCGAAGTTCTCTGGTCAAAAATCAGATAAGCTTAAGCCTCGTGAGTTTCTTGATCAACAGCGTATCTTAGAGGCCCTTGGATATCTTGACCAGTATGCAGCCGATTATACTGCCTTCCAGCTTGAGGGTCCAGCTTTAGCTTGGTGGAACGCACTCCGATCAGCTAGGCAGGGCTTACCTAAGCTGACCTGGAGTGAGTTCTCTCATCGATTCATGGAGAAGTTTTTCCCTCGCAGTTAGCAGGATGAGAAGAGGAGACAATGTGAGAGGATTGGACAGGGTAACCTGTCAGTCACAGAGTACGAGCTTTTATTTTTAGAGATGTCCAGCTATGCTCCAGATCTCATACAGGAGCCCTCTGAGAGGGTTAGACGTTTTATTGATGGGCTTTCTCCTTATTTGCGGTCCCAGATGGCTCGTGAGATTGAGGCTGGTACTCTATTTGATGTCGCTGTTGATATTGCCAGGAGGTATGAGGCCTATCATAGATTGGAGATGGAGGAGTTAGAGCGGGAGAGCAAGAGATCTCGTGGTCCAGGGCATTCTAGTACCTCGTATGGAGGTAGGAGTTATCAGCAGCAGAGTAGGCCTCCTGTCAGACCAGCTCAGTTTCCAGCGCGTGGTTCTCAGAATGCGCCTACTTCTTCTCAGGGTCAGTTATGGTTTCGCCCGCGAGATCAGTCTCAGTTTGATCAGCGTAGATTTGCTCCAGGGTGCTTTATCTGTCAGGATCCAGGGCATCATAAGAAGGATTGCCCTTATTTCCTTCAGCAGGGCAGTAGCTGCCCTTTCCCTAGCCTTCCAGCGCCTATGCAGCAGCAGCCTCAGGGTGCCCCTCCAGGGTCTCAGCCAGCTAGAGGTGCACCACCACCCGGTAGAGGTCGTGGACGTGGTCCTAGTGGTCCCTCTAGAGGTAGTCGTTAGGGTAGCGGCTCAACTCAGCCGCAGAGACAACTATATGCACTGCCGGCCAGGCAAGATGCCGAGGCATCCCCAGCTGTTGTTACAGGTATTTTATCTGTTTGTGGTCGAGATGCATATTCTTTGGTGGACCCCGGGTCTACATATTCATATGTATCTCCTTATTTTGTTTTAGGTTTACATGTTGATTATATGTGTCTTCGTGATCCATTCTGTGTTTCTACTCCTATCGGATACATTATCATTGTGAATCAAGTTTATCCAGCTTGTACCATGTCTTTTGGGGGGGTCGTGAGACACTAGTAGATCTTCTAATCCTAGATATGGTTGATTTTGATGTTATTATTGGCATGGATTGGTTGGCGTCGTGTCATGCCACGTTAGATTGTCATGCCAAGTCTCTTCAGTTGTCTCTTCCTTGTTCAGCACCAGTGGTGTGGCATGGTTCTTATTTGCCACCCAGTGGGCATGTTATTTCCTTCCTGAAGCAAAACGGATGATGGATAAAGGGTGTTTAGCATATCTTGCCATGGTTCGAGATACCACTGTGGAGATTCCATCTCTAGATTCTATTCCTGTCGTTAGGGAGTTCCCTGATGTGTTTCCAGATGATTTGCCAGGACTTCCTCCTGACCGAGAGATCGAGTTTGGCATTGATATAGTGCCAGGGACTCAGCCTATTTCTATCCCTCCTTATCGCATGGCTCCATCAGAGTTAAAGGAGCTGAAGGTGCAGTTGCAAGATTTGCTTGATAAAGGGTTCATTAGGCCGAGTATTTCTCCGTGGGGTGCTCCTGTTCTATTTGTGAAAAAGAAAGATGGGACTATGCGGATATGTATTGATTATCGTCAGCTAAATAAGGTCACTATCAAAAATAAGTATCCCTTGCCTCGCATTGATGATTTGTTTGATCAGTTGGAGGGTGCCAAATTCTTTTATAAGATCGATCTGCGATCTGGTTATCATCAGCTAAAGATTCGCGAGTCAGATATCTCGAAGTCTGCTTTTAGGACTCGTTACGGCCATTATGAGTTCCTAATTATGTCTTTTGGGCTGACTAATGCCCCTGCAGCCTTTATGGATCTAAGGAACCGGGTGTTTAAACCATTCCTTGATTCCTTTGTCATTATCTTCATTGATGATATTCTTATTTATTCTCGTAGCCGCGAGGAGCATGATTATCATCTGAGGGTGGTTCTTCAGACCCTCCGTGATCGTAAGTTGTATGCCAAGTTCTCGAAATGTGAGTTTTGGCTTGATTCTGTAGCATTTTTGGGTCACGTGGTATCTAGTGAAGGTATCCAGGTTGATCTGAAGAAGATTGAAGCAGTGCAGAAATGGCCTCGTCCTACCACTCCGACGGAGATTCGCAGCTTCCTTGGATTGGCAGGTTATTATCGGAGGTTTGTGGAGAAGTTCTCTACTATTGCAGCTCCCCTGATTCGCCTGACGCAGAAGGCGGTTCAGTTTCGATGGTCTGATGAGTGTGAAGCCAGCTTCCTGAAGCTTAAGGCCTTATTGAACTCAGCTCCAGTGCTATCCCTTCCTTCGGGCACCGGTGGATTTGTATTTTATAGTGATGCATCTCGTGTGGGCCTTGGTTGTGTTCTTATGCAGCACGAGAACGTAATTGCTTATGCTTCCAGACAGTTAAAGCCGAATGAGAAGAATTATCCGACTCACGATTTAGAATTGGCAGCTGTGGTCTTTGCTTTGAAGATATGGAGGCATTACGTTTATGGCGAGCCTTGTGAGGTGTATACAGATCATAAGAGTCTGCAGTATCTTCTCTCTCAGAAAGATCTTAACGGCCGACTGCAGAGGTGGCTTGAATTGATTAAAGATTATGATCTCACTATCCACTATCATCCTGGGAAGGCGAACGTGGTAGCAGATGCTTTGAGCAGGAAGTCCATGGGCAGCATGGCTTTTCTTTATGCTGACATGAGACCATTGGCTCGAGAATTGCAGTCCCTTGGCAACTTTGGCGTGAGATTTCTTCTTCCAGACTCAAGTAGAGTCTTAGCGTGTATTGCAGGTCAGTCTTCCTTAGTCAGTCAGATTAAGGGAAGACAATTCGAGGATCCTCATCTGCAGGAGTTGCGTGGTCGTGTCCTAAGTGGAGGAGTTCCCTCCTTCGAGCTTGATTCAGATGGAATTCGGTTTAATGGCCGACTCTGTGTTCCTGTTGTTGGGGATTTGAGGCAGTCAGTGCTCGGTGAAGCTCATAGCTCGCGTTATTCCATTCATCTTGGTATTACAAAAATGTATCAGGACCTCCGAGAGCTATACTGGTGGAAGGGGATGAAGAGAGATGTATTTGATTATGTATCTCGTTGCTTGAACTGTCAGCAGGTTAAGTTCGAGCACCGGAGACCAGCAGGGCTAGCTCAGGCATTGCCCATTCCCGAGTGGAAGTGGGAGCACATCACGATAGATTTTATAGTTAGTTTGCCAAAGACCCTGCGTCGCCATGATTCAGTATGGGTCATTGTCGACCGACTGACTAAATCAGCTCACTTTATCCCTGTAAAGACTACTGATTCAGCTCAGAGATTGGCTCGGATTTTCATTGAGCAGGTGGTTAGGCTGCATGGTACTCCTGTATCTATTATATCAGATCGTGGTTCCCAGTTTACTTCTCAGTTCTGGCAGTCTTTTCAGAGAGATAGTTGGGGACCCAGGTGCAGCTTAGCACAGCATTCCATCCTCAGACTGATGGTCAGTCCGAATGGGTTATTCAAATTCTGGAGGACATGTTGAGAGCTTGTGCACTTGACTTCGGGGGTTACTGGGATGATCAGTTGGCGTTAGAAGAGTTCTCTTATAATAATAGCTATCAGTCTTCTATTCATATGGCTCCATTTGAGGCCTTATATGGTCGTCGATGTCGTTCTCCTATTAGCTGGTTTGAGTCTCGAGATGTCGAGGTGATGAGTTCAAATATGGTTCATCAGACTCTTGATGTTGTTCGTGTTATTCAGGATCGTTTACGGACCGCCCAGAGTAGGCAGATCTCATATTCGAACCAAAGGAGCCGAGAGTTAGAGTTCAAGGTCGGGGACATGGTATTTCTGAAAGTGTCACCGATGCGAGGTGTAAAGAGGTTTGGTAGGAAAGGAAAGCTTAGTCCCAGGTTCATTGGCCCTTTCCGTATTGAGAAGCGTATTGGTAAGGTACCTTATCGGCTCGACTTGCCAGCTTCTATGCTAGTTCACCCAGTTTTCCATGTATCGATGCTCCGGAAGTGTATCCGAGATCCTTCCGAAGTGATCGAATTAGACCCTGCTCAGCTAGATGTGAATCTGGCTTACGAGGAGTTCCCAGTTGCTATAGTTGCGCGTGATGTCCGGAAACTTCGTTCGAAGCAGATTCCGATAGTTCGAGTGCGATGGAATAATCGTCCTCGTGAGGAGGACACTTGGGAGCTTGAGTCCAGTATGTGTCAGAGGTATCCTCACATCTTCGACGATTCAGGTTCGATCTTGATCTTTAAAGCCTAAAAGCTCTTATCATTGTATATGATTTTGATTTCGTAGTAAATGTCATTGAAAATTGGTGTAAGCATTCTCATTAGAGGTGTGAAATCTATTTTAGACTCTTGCTCGTTCGAGGACGAACGAGAGTCTAAGTGGAGGAGAATGAAACGACCTCGGTCAGTCGTTTCAGAAGTTAGGACTCCGTTTGGCGTGCTGATAATTTTAAAAAATTGTAAAATTTGAGCTAAATCAGACCTCGTTTGGTAGGCATCGGAAGAAGGTTTTACTTTTTATTGTCGATAAATATTTAAAAGAGATTTTTGAGCTCGGTTTTGGAGAATGAGCTCCGATTCGAAATCCGAAAATGCCGTTAGGTTCGTATGATTATTTGTGACTTTTGTAATTTTTCGAAAGTGACTTTCGATATTGTTCGGCTAGTTTCCGCTAAAATGCCGAAAGTTAAATAATTTGACCTTTTTCCTTTAAATTCGCATCTTGAGTTTCAGGAGTCCGATTTGAGATCCGTCTTCGCGAGTATGTTACATATATTTTGTATAACTTACTCGAAAAATTTGGGATCATTTCGACTTCTCTAGGATTCCATTTTAATTTTAATCGTCGTAGTGAATTTATTATTAAAAAAAAGATATAACTATGTCGGTTAGCTAAGGGATTAATGCATACAGAAACATTTGAGCACAAGTTGGCGAGAAAAGAAAAATTAAAAAAGGGAGAGGAAAAAAAGGAAAAAATGAGTGAAAAAATAGTGGAATTTCTACCCCAAATCTTCAGGTAATGATGTTAACTCATTATCTTAGCTTATTATATGTGTTTGAATATATTTTTACGGTAAAAATAGGGATATTAGACATCGCCCTAATGACGTAAATTGATAGTTTAAGGGGTCAATTGGACCCCGATGATGAAAATGATTATATATTCGTGCTCAGTGAGTTATGGGCAACATATAAATATAATTTATTTAGGGTTTGGTTATGGGACTTTGAACCCTGTATATAGGCCTGGCCTGCATATTGCGTATGCGAATAGGGTATCAGGTTCCTAACTGGATTGCCCTAAAACATAAGGAATGAAGCCTTTAGCTTTATTTGATATAATTTTTCTGCTTATTGAATATAGCGGGATCGTTTGTCAGTTAATCCAAAGGAAAAAAGCAGTGGTTGAGTAATAGGGCTAGATTTGGAATACGGTAAATGTTTATATCCATTTCTTTGGAGGCACTTGGCCTCGTGGATTTTCTACCACGTGTTCTTTACGTGTGTAGCTGCCGATAGGCGTACTCATTACGCCTTAGCTTTGGATTTACATTCTATATTATATATTATGTCCTGTTATTGATATTGCATTGGGAATCTGAGTATTGTACTTTGGCTTGGAGTTGGCATCTGCTTCCCGGCTGTCGATGAGAGTCCTGTGCCGGTGAAGGGTTATTATTGCATCACATTGCATTCATATGCACTACATTTCATATCATACTGAGTGCAGGAGTATTCCGCCTCAGCTTTACATTTTATCGGGTGCAGGAGTATTCCGCCTCAGCTTTACATTTTATCGGGTGCAGGAGTATTCCGGCCCAGGAGAGTGCAGGAGTATTTCGCCTCTGGTTTTGGTTTATATTATATCAGGTGCAGGATTATTCCGCCCCAGGAGCAGGAGTATTCCGCTCCAGTTGGTTAGCAGATTGGATTCCCCTCGAATGCAGGAGTATTCCGCTTCAGGATGGGATTATGGGCACATTTGACCCTCTGCATCTCATTTCATTTCATCTCATTTCATTTTATTTCATTTCATACTATTGAGTAGAATTTTTGTACATGAATACTGTTCTGCTTATATGTGCATTGCTTATTTGTTGATTGTTGTATGGTTCCGTTTCCCTTACTAGCGTATCTATTTTTCGAGGTTGCTAGTTTGTTCACTTATTGAGTCCTCATGACTCACCCCCTATTTGTCCTTGTGTTTTCTTTTCGTTCGGCAGATTCTGCACCAGGACCCAGCCAGTCGCGCCGTGATTGAGGAGTAGTACGTTCCCAGCTGTCTACGGTGAGCCATCCTGTTCATTGCGGCCACCAACTTCAGATATTACAGTTTTCCTTACTTTTTCTCCCTTCGGGAGATGTGTATATCTTTTGGCCTTCTTAGATGTCTGATCTGGAAACCTTTAAAATTGTGTATTCTGGGTAGTTAGTTGTATTATTCAGACAACTTGTATGTTTGTCTATCCTTAAGAGTTATCTTACGTTATTAAAATTTGGTTCATTTTCATTTCAAGGTAATTCTTCGCAATTTATATCGATTCTATCAATAGGGTTCGCCCGACAGGTTTAGGGGAGGTGGTCGGGTGCCCGCACGGCCTAATCGAGAATTCGGGTCGTGTCAAGTACCCCACGTGGATTTCAAGCATAGTGCATGTAAGGAAGAAGAATGGCCAAATTCGAGTTTGTGTTGATTTTAGAGATCTCAACAATGCATGTCCTAAAGATGAGTTTCTGCTTCCTATCCCAGAACTGATGATTGATGCCACTACTGGGTTCGAGGCTATCTCTTTCATGGGTGGCTCCTCTACCTATAATCAAATCCGCATGTCACCTAAGGATGAAGAATTCACAGTATTCCGAACTCCTAAGGGTATTTATTGCTACAAGGTGATGCCGTTTGGTTTGAAAAATACTGGTGCAACTTACTAAAGAGCCATGCAAAATATCTTTGACAGATTGCTTCACAATAATGTAAAGTGCTATGTTGATGACTTGGTGGTAAAATCCAAGAGAAAAGAGGACCACTTGCGTGACTTGAGAACGTTGTTCGAATTGCTGCGAAGGTACCAACTTCGAATGAACCCTTTGAAGTGTGCATTTGGAGTCACTTCTGAGAAATTCCTCGGTTTCATTATTCGACATCGAGGCATTGAAATTGATCGAGCAAAAGTAGATGCAATTTTAAAGATGCCTGAACCCGGAAATCTCCATGAATTGAAAAGTCTGCAGGGAAAGTTGGCCTACCTCAGGAGATTCATCTCAAATCTAGCTGGGAGGTGTCAGCCGTTCAGCCGTCTCATGAAAAAGGGCACTCCTTTTGAATGGGATCAAGCTTTCAGCAGTGCCTTCGAGAGCATCAAATCCTACTTGATGAAGCCTCTGGTTTTGACAGCTCCAATACCTAAAAAGCCGTTGATATTATATATTGCGGCACAAGAAAAATCAGTTGGGGCACTTTTGGCTCAAGAGAATATTGAAGGAAAAGAAAATTCACTTTATTATTTGAGCAGAATAATGATGCCAAATGAGTTGAAGTACTCACCAATCGAAAAGTTGTATTTGGCACTAGTCTTCTCCATTCAAAAGTTGAAACATTAATTTCAAGCTCATGTCGTACGGCTGGTTTCTCGAGCAAATTCTATAAAGTTTGTAATGTCAAAACCAGTCCTTAGCGATCAATTGGCGAGATGGTATCTCCAGTTTCAACAATTTGAGATCATATACATCCCTCAAAAGGTGGTCAAAGGACAAGCTCTGGTAGATTTTCTGGCAGATTATCCGATACCTGATGGTTGGGAGCTAACCGACGAGTTACCTGATGAAGATGCAATGTTCGTCGAAGTTCAATCGTCTTGGAAGATGTACTTTGATGGTGCTGCACATCGCGATGGAGCTGGTGCTGGAGTAGTTTTTGTAATTCCCCAAGGAGAGGTATTGCCATATTCTATCACCTTGACTCAACATTGCTCCAATAATGTCACAAGTATCAAGTGCTCATACTTGGGCTCGAAATGGCCGTCGACATGAAGCAGTTGCAGTTGCAAGTCTATGGGGACTCCATGTTGGTGATTAATCAGCTTCCGGATAGCTATGAAGTAAAGAAACCTGAGTTGCATCCGTACTACGACTATGCATAGAAATTGATAGGATGGCTTGGTGATGAAACTTTTCAGCATGTGCCGAGAGGGGAAAGTAAGAAAGCCGATGCCTTGGCTGCTCTAGCTTCAATAGTTACCCTGCCTGATCAGACGAAAGTTGCTATCTGCTGAAATGGGTAGTGCCACTTTTAGACAATGACGAGGTTGAAATGAATGACGTCCAACATATTGTTGTTGTTTCTGAAGTCGATGAGGAAGACTGGCGGCAACCTATCATTAACTACTTGAGTCATGGGATACTGCCAGAAAATTCAAGAAGGAGAACTGAAATTCGTCGCCGAGCTCCGCACTTACTTTACTACAAGGATACTCTATATACACGATCATTTGAATGAGTGCTCCTGCGATGTTTAGGGGATAATGAAACACTTCAAGGTATGCAAGAAGCACATAATGGGGTATGTGGATCACATAAGTCTGGGCCAAAACTCCATTTCCACATAAAAAAGATGGGATACTATTTGCCAACGATGGTAAAAGATTGTTTGGACCATGCTCGAAAATGCAAAGCATGTCAACTCCATGCAAATTTTATACATCAACCACCAGAAGTGTTACACACGATCGTTGCATCTTGGCCATTTAACGCTTAGGGGCTAGACATTGTCGGACCATTGTCGAAGTCTTCTAAAGGACACTTGTTCATTTTGGCTGCAACTGACTACTTCTTAAAATGGACATAAGTTGTCGCTCTTAAGGAAGTGAAGAAGGAGAAGGTCGTAAACTTCATCCGAGTAAACATCATCTACCGCTTTGGTATTCCTCGTTATATAATAACGGATAATGGCAAGCTATTTGATAATGGGTTGATGAATAGTATTTGTGATTTTTTTGGTTCAAGCAGCGTAAGTATTCTATGTACTATGTTGCCACTAATGGTCTAGCTGAAGCATTCAACAAGACTTTGTGCAACTTGCTAAGTAAAGTTGTCTCCAAGTCCAAGTGAGATTGGCATAATAGGATAGAAGAAGCTTTATAGGCATATAGGACGACTCATCGTACGACAACGCAGTCAACTCCCTACTCACTTATTTATCGGGTTGAAGCAGTTCTGCTACTAAAGCTTAAAATACCATCACTGCGACTTGCTATCCAAGAAGGACTCACTGATGAAGAAAATTCTCGCTTGCACCTTGAAGAGTTAGAGGCCCTCGATGAAAAGAGACTTGAAGCCCAGCAAAGTCTAGAATATTACCAAGCTCGGTTGTCACGTGCCTTCAATAAAAAGGTTCGCCAAAGGTCCTTCCAGGTTGGTGATCAAGTTCTTGCATTAAAAAGACCCATCATCACCTCCCACAAATCTGGAGTCAAGTTCACTGCAAAATGGGATGGACCATATGTTATGCAAGAAGCCTATTCAAGTGGTGCTTATAAGCTTGTTGGCGCTAAAGGAAAAAGAATCGGTACCATTAACGGGAAATTTTTGAAGAAATACTATCCTTGAATAAGATCGCTCCTTGACATACGAGCATAAACTGCAAGTTATTCCTGGCCGACAAGAGTATAAACTGTGCACGACACTAAAAAAAGAAAAAAGTCTGCTAGGTTGAATACCTCGAAAGAGGCGGCCTAGAAAAAAGTTAGGACACAAAAAAGGTCCGCTAAGTTGAAAACCTCGAAAGAGGCGGCCTAGGCAAAAGTTAGGACACAAAAAAGAATTTACTTGTACCGAACTACGTAATGACTTGATCCTCTTCACCGAGGTACTAGGCAACTTAGAGTTTCATTCTAAGTTCAGTCGCATAAAATTAAAATGGGGGGGGGGGGGGATTTGGCACGATGTGATAAGAGGAGAAGTAGGAGAGCGCTTTCCTTTCTCTTTCCCCACAACTCTACTTTAATACCAAGTTTTAATTATCAAAACCTGCAACCCTAAGGAGAAAGGAAGTCGGATATTTAGCATCTCGTTTTAATTGCGAAATTAAGCGCCAAAGAATTCTTCAAAGGTAAATTCTATAAAGACTTGAGTTAGAATCTATCGTTGTGTGTTGAATATGATAAGTTCCTCCGGGCAATGAAAATGATTGCAACTTGAGTGCGTCTTGCCAAGAAAGCTGAAAATTTTGATATGACAGAATTTAAAGGATTATTTCAAAAAATTCACCTAGAGCAATTCTGAAGCTATTTGGTTCTAAATTTTGGATATGTTTTAGGATTTGAAGTCTAATTTTCGGAAGTTCAAACGGCTCACAATTCGTATATGTATTCATTAAGTTACAAATATTTTGGTGAAGTCGCGCTAGTCTGAGCAAGAATATGATAGAATTTAAAGGTTGATTTTAAAAATTCACCTAGAGCAATTTTGAAGCTATTTGGTTCTGAATTTTAGATATATTTTAGCATTTGAAGTCTAGTTTCTGGAAATTCAAATGGCTCACAATTTGGACGTGTATTCATTAAGTTACAAATATTTTAGTGAAGCCGCGATAGTCTGTGAGCCAGAACGTGACAGAATTTAAAGGCTGATTTCAAAAATTCACCTAGAGCCATTCTAAAGTTATTTGTTTCCAAATGTTGGATATGTTTTAGGATTTGAAGTCTAATTTTTTGAAATTTAAATGGCTTACAATTCGGACGCATATTCATTAAGTTACAGATATTTTGGTGAAGGCGCGCTAGTCTGTAAGCCTGAACGTGCAGATTTTAAAGGTTGACTTCACAAATTCACCTAGAACAAATCTGAAGCTATTTGGTTCCAAATTTTGTATATGTTTTATATTTTAAAGTCTAGTTTTTGGAAAGCTAAAGTTTCCTTGATTCGGATTTTCAAGCAAAAATATATAAATTTTCTCCCACAACCACGTTGTGATGTAAAATGCAGGTGTGAAAATAGAAGACGCATTGAAAGGATGCAATATAAGCCAAAGCACTAACAGAAACCTTATTAATGGTGGAATCTACTACCCGATCAAGTGCAAGAAATAAAGAAAGAAAACAAGACAATGTGTGTAGCCTAATCTAAACATAACTTGTAATTAAGCAAGTCTTGACGGCTAGCTGCTAGGCGTTCCCGCTTTTCTTCCAAATGAGCAGAATCATCTTCATTAAACAAATTCATGCCATCATACGAAGAGATCTCGGTCTCAACAGCTGAAAATTTTGATTGTATATCCTCAAGCTCCTTTTTGAGCAGCTTCGATAACGGCTACAAGATTCTTCTTATCTTTTTGCAGCTTCTTCAATTTAGCCTTGGTGGTTTTTAGCAGCTCTTCTTTTGAAGAAATTAGCTCAGCCTTCTCAGTTTCTTCTGGCTGGAATGACTGAAGACCTTTGTTGGTTTTTGAAAGTAGTTCTAGCTTCTTAGCTTCACTCATCTTGTCGGCCAAGTTAAATCGTTCTTGATCATACGAAGTAGGAGCTCGAAAAGAGAATCCATCAAGTCCTTCAAAGGTGACAAAGCCAACAATGTTTGATCCTTGCATCTCTTCAAAGATTAGCATGAATTCTTCCATATGCTCGAGAATAGCGTCTAACTTTATTTTGGAGAGCTTTTCGCATACATCCTTCCAAAGTCCGACAACTAACTCCTTTTTGTACTTAAAGATGATGTTTTTTCCCTCAAAAATAGAAACAACATCATTTGGCATGCAAAGGGTCTCTTTTAAAGTGGAATACGAGTTTGTTGAGCCTTTGTCGTGGCGAACGGAGGATACCTCTTGCTCCTGCTCGATATCATTATGCTGCAAGTTAAAAAAAAGAGTAAGTAAATAAAAAAGAGCATCAACCTAGCCAGCCGCCCATAATGATAAAACGGGGAGTTTAGGATTGTTACTATGCAAGCTATCAATATCTTTTCAGACCTCTCCACACTATGAACCCCAACTTTCTGCGCAAGCTTTTCGATTGAGGTTGCTTTTTGGAGATGTTCTTCTGATGACACTTTCTTGCATTTCCAGCAACGATCTTCATTAATTCTCCTACTGTTGTCTTGCGAAAGACGCTTGTTAGAAGAATTGAAAGCTCCATTATAACCATTCAATAAGGGTGTCCCATTGTCATCTTGAAAATATTGAACGTGGATTGTCTCGATAGGCACCTCCGCAGGTGGTTTAAGTCTCTTGACCTTGCCTTTGCTTTGCTTGGATGGTTTAACCTTCACAGAATGGGGCTCATCAACCATAACAACTCCATCGTGATCGTTAAATAAGGGTATTTTATTATCACCTTGAGAATTTTGAGCATGAATCGCCTTGCTCGGTTCCTCCGTAGGCGGTTTAAGTCTCTTGACCTTAACTTTTCCTAGTTTGGATGGTTTGACCTTTACAGTATATGGCTTGTCAACCAGAACAACTTCATCATGATCATTCAATAAGAGGGTTTCATTGTCACCTTGAGAATTTTGAACATGGACTTCCTCGCTAGGTATCTTCGCAGGTAATTTAAGTCCCCTACCCTTACTTTTACTTTTCTTGGATAGTTTGACCTTCACAACAGGGGGCTTGTCGGCCACAACAACATCCTCGCTATGTTCTTGATTCATATCTGTGACCGGTCAAGCAACATTCGCCAACGACAACATATGGTCTTCAAAGATGCTCCCATGCACTTTGTTCCACCAAGACTTATACCCAGTCGAGCAAGATTTCTTTATAGTAGAACTGAAAGGGGGAAATTTCGCCTTTGCTCTAGAGTAGGCTAACACACAAACTCGTGCCAATCGGAGCCCCTCATCCAATGACGCCTCACGGAAATCTTGCTCTAAACAACCAGGGACGGCTTGGTAAAAGCTGAAATGATGCGGACTATAAGACTCGATAATAAAAGTGGCCTCATCTCTCAAGGGGAGATAGTTTGAGCAAAGACCATGAAAAAGTTTGTCTCGATCTCTGGTGCAGCGCCATTTTCATAATAATAGTAGGGGATCTCTCTCAGGCATCGTCGCAGTCCGAACAAAACTCTCTCCGTTGTATATGCGCTTCCTTGGCTCCTCCTCTCCAAAGTCTTTAGCAGCTCCCTCTCCAAAATACACATGCATTAATGGGCCAGCTGGCTTTTCCTCTAAAGGGTAATGCATCTTGAAATAGCACGCCAACCAACCATATACCTAGCGGACTGGAAAGTACACCTTAGAAGGGTCAAGTTCAGAGCAGTTCGAAATTGTATTTAAACCCCTATAGATGGAGGATAGAACAGGGACTGTAAGGCTAATCTTTTGCCCACAAGCTAGCAGGCTTGCAATCTTAAAAGTCTCAGGCCGAATGAAGTCACCTTCATTTGGAAGCACGAAAGTACATAACCAACATGATATAAAAGTAGCCAAATAAGTATCATTCTTTGTGTAGCCTTTGATACCAAATTTGTAAAACAAAGCCTCTTCTAGATTCGACCAACCAACCACCTTACCAATGACTCCTTTAGGATTATAGGTTAATTTAGGACGACCTCGAGCTGACTTCTTTTCTTCTCTCTAGAGGCTGCTTATACGTCACGGCCCTCTTGTACCAAAACTCTGTCCATTTTCTTAAAGGGATATTTGGGTTGTTTTCCTCTCGAAGCTGATGAAACGCGTCAAATAAATACTCGCATCTTTGTGTGAGAAATTTTTTATTCTTGTCAAGATTACTAGTGAGTTCTTGAGCATTTGGAACAACTTCTTCATAAGGAGACCCTGCAATAGGCAGACCACCGATCACGCATACATCCCAAAGGGACATGGATAACTCTCCAACTGAGATGAGCAACGTGTTTGTGATAGGGCACCAACACTCACAAAAGGCTTTCATGAGGCTTTCCTCCTCGAACTTTTAAAATCTTCCATGGTGAATTTAAAAAAAGCCTTCTTCACAAACTTTTAAGAGCTTCTAAGGTGAATTTTAAAGGTCTTCACCGCAAACTTTTAAAGGTGTCCATCTTGAACTTTTAAGAGCTTCTATGCCGAACTGTTAAAAGCTTCCACTATGAGTTTTAAAGGCCTTCATCTCCAACTTTTAAGAGCTTCGTCTCGAACTTTCAAAAGCTTCCGCTATGAGTTTTAAAGGCCTTCATCTCCAACTTTTAAGAGCTTCGTCTCGAACTTTTAGGATCTTCCACTTCGAACTTTTAAAAGCTTCCACTATGAGTTTTAAAGGCCTTCATTGTGAACTTTTAAGAACTTCCACTTCAAACTTTTAAAAGCTTCCATTGTGAATTCTAAAAGGCTTCCCCACAAATTGGTTGCTCGAAACTTTAAAAAAAAAAAAAAAAGGAAAGATATAATACATGAAAAAGAGGTGTTACCAGCCAAGTTTGCTAACAAGGACCGACGATAGTCGAGGTGGTTAACTTTTGTCTTACCTGCTGCAGCCAAATAGAAAAAAAAATAAAAGGTTGTCAACTACAACTTTCGAGAAATAAAAAGGAGGCTTAATATTTGAGGTTGCAATAGAATAGAGATGATTGTCGGACTAATAAAATTCAAGTGCACCGGCAGATATCATTAACTAAATTGGTGGAAGGTTTCTTAACAGCCTTGAAGAGATCAAAGAACGAAAATAAGAAGACAATCATTGTTGACTAATATCTACAACCTTTTAGATTCTATGGTAGTCACTAGATTATGAGGTTAATTATACCAAGAATCTATGCAACTGACAATAATTCCATCATATATTTTTAAAAAAACGAACGAAAAGACATGTTGGTTAATCCATGAAGCAAGAAAGCTCCTTTTTTTTTATGAATAATGTGAGGAGTACATGATTACTTGACAAACAAGAGCTAATTAGTCTGCATGAATTAACACCCATGTGATATAATTAATTTTGCTCATTGCAAACTAATTAAAACGAAGAATTGAGATATGAAGGCAGAATACTCACGTGATGAAGGTGATGTGTACCCCTCGTTCTCCTAGTAAAGCTGGAAAAAATATGTAAAACGCTGTAGCACAACCCTTTATATAGATGCTGCTTATGAAGGATTTGACTAAAATATGGAACAAAGAAATTTGATTTTATTGGGACTGCAAAGAATGATAAGCTGGAGTCCTACTTGGACAATGATGAAATCGGCGTCGACTTAGAGTTGCTACTTTAGATTTTAATAAGTAGCCGCTTTCATAGCCGCTAACTGAAATGTAGGCAGTGTGTTCATATATCTTGCTACGATGGTAACGGGAGAGAGGTTGGGCTTTTTCGCTCATAACCACTTTCTGAGCTGCAGACTGAAGCATAACTAGTTGATACGCCTTACTACAAGTAGCCTCTTACGATGCTGCTAACTGAAGTATAGCAGTGGTTGGAACAAGCTAATCAAGTAACCACTTCTTTGGGCGATAATTGGAAATTAACCACTTCAAAAAAAAATTACTTCAAGTCTAGTCTTCGAATGTCACAAGGACCCTGACAAGCCTTGAAATAGGGGGCATTTGTAGACGAATAAATTTTATTGGATTTAAATCCATAAAATTAGTTGGCTATATATTAAATTCAAGACACATTAGTCCAAAAGAATTAAGTGGGTTAATATGATTGGATTAATTGTGTAGGCCCAATATCCATGGGTTTAATAAAAGTCCAAATCCATTGGGCCACAAATAATAAGCCCACTTTATTAACCCAAAACTAATAGATGTCATCATGTCCTAGAGGCCCAAATCAGTGCCATATGTGCAAGTGACGTGACGCCAAGTCAAATCAAATAGCCAATGGGATTATGCCATATACTAAATGACATGGCAATCCTAGTCAAATCTAAATGGCCAATATAAGTGTGTCATATATACAAGTGACAAGTTCTGGCCAATCAAATATGGCCTTGTCACTAGTTTAATCTGATTGGCCGATCCACGGGCCAAGGCTCATTAGGTTTTCTTGAAGCCTACCCACCCCATATCTATATAAAGGAGTCAAATCTCTCATTTGAGGGGGGGTCAGAAATCAGAAGCAAGAAGAAATCATAACAAGGAGCTCGTGGATCAAATACTACAAGTTTCTTAAAAGCTGCAAGGAATTTCTACAAGTTCTAAGGATTCAAGCATTAAAAGGAAGATTCAAGATCAAGCTCAAAAGCCCTTGGATCATTACTTAAAATTTGTATTTGAAAAGGCGAATCAGAGGAATTATAGAGATTGTACTACTCATATATTGAAATTAAATACTACACTTGTTACAATATTTTTCTGTCTTGATATTTATTTCTTGACGCGAATTTACTTGTTACAATATTAAATAATTATGTAGGTCACAAGTTATTTCAATAGTTAAAATAGGCCTAGCAGCCAAATTCGTTCAGATTTTGATATTTTCTGCTACTACAAGCCATTAAAATTTCACTACATGCTCTCCATAAGGAGTAGTTTTGCAAAATTGCCCCGCTAAGGAATATTTTAGCAAAATGCCCTTATTTAGTCCGGAGCCAAGACTTCAAGGCAAAAATTTTGCAAGTCTTGGCAATTGGCTATACTTCAAGGGCAAGTGCTGTTTTACTAATACTTCAAGTTATATGGCGAGAATGCAGTGAAGACTGGAAGGGGCAAGTCTTGGCAATTGCGAAGACTTGCGACGAAGTGCGGCAAGTGTTGCCTTTTGCCAACACTTGTCGTTCAAGTGTTGGCAAATCGAGCATGGGTCAAAGGCAAGTCTTGCCTTTTGCCAAGACTTACGGCCAAGTGCGGCAAGTATTGCCTTTTGCCAATACTTAAAGGGATAAGTGTTGAAAAGCGGAGAAATATAAAGGCAAGTCTTAGCCCGATCTAAAAACTTGACGGGAGTATTTCTGTCTGAATTTTTTTCATTAAACCTTAACAGGGGCATTTTTGCAAACCATCTGTTAGCGCGAGCAAAAAGCCAAACCACTGCTTCCCGTGTCATATTTTTGCAAATCAGCCTAGAAATAGAGAACTTTTCAAAAACAGTACTTCAAACAAAGAAAATTACAAATGAGGTGTCATGTTTTTCTTACATGCATAGCAAAATCCCAATTTTCCAAATTTCAACACTCCTTCAAACTACAAAACCCTAGCTGCCACTTTCCCCTCTCCTTTCAATGATCCGACAGCAGGCACCCTTTCCCGCCGATGGCGCCGTTACTTTTTTTTATTTCATTAAAGTTATTTTTGTTGATTTTGTCTATATCATTGCTTTGGAAAAGTTTATACACACAAATCTACTAAAAAATAAATTATACATGAATACACATAGATAAATGTGTAGGCAATGAGAGAAATACAAAATTTTACAAAAAAAAAAAAAATTGAAACTTTATATAAACACCCCTAATACTGCAGAAATCTAAAAATTTATACAACTTTATTTCATTGTACATACATACTTCTACAGATTTAAGCAAGCTTATACACGTTTACAAAAGTGTATAAACTTGTATAAATTAGCGACGGGCTGCTATTTTGTATAATTGCTGCCATCTCGGGTAAGAATTGCAAATAAGGGCCCATTTCAGTAATTTTTGTAGTTTACTTGTCTCCTAGGGTAAAAATCCCTTAGAAATATGTGGCAACTCTCCATTTTGCACCATATAGTAAGCCCAGTCAAGTCAACCGAGGCTTAAAAACCAATAATTTACATAGAAAAAATGTGCAAAGCATATAGACGCAGGCTAGATAGATAAAGCTGGCTTTGCAAGAGTTCATAGAGGGAAGCAATATCCACTATGCACAGAGGTGTACCTAGCTGGAAATTTTCCATCTAAACCAAATACCATATGAATATAAGAGCTATTTAACAAACTCATAACTACCTAATATCAATTTAGTTTGTATACACAAAGGGCTATAAGGAAAAAAGAAATAGACAGATAGTTACTCAATAAACAAGTTTCTGAAAAAGCTTTTAGCTTGAACTAACCAGTCCCTCCTTCCATTAGGTGACAGTTTCATAAACTGTCAATGTTATAGAAGGAGCAATCTCTTAACAAGTGACGTTTCTAGTAATCAAGAGCACCGATACACGTGATGCCAGATGTAATATTGCGAGATTCTGGGTGGTTCACAAAGTCATCGTAAATCCCATTGGATAACTTAGACATGGAAACTGACTTCAGAAGCTCAAGACCTTGTTTTCCCATTTGCTGAACCTCTTGAGGCGAGAGTATCTTAATACACCATACACTGCTCACAAACTCCCTGGAAAAAGAGAAACGGTAATTCATAAGAGTGAGCAAGCCTTAAAACTCCTGCACAACAAGGAGAAGACGAACACTAACTATTGCAATATGCAGATTGAAACTAATTGATTGTGAGCAGGACTTAAAACTCCTAGACTACAAAGACCAACACTAAATACTAATGCACTATGCAGATCGAAACTAACTGAAAAGAATGCATTGGATGGATGCCAGGGCATTGAGAAGGAAGGTCATTTTCGGAGGAGATATCGTCTGTGATCCATGGATCTTCATCAGATGCTTTTTGAATATCAGATAAGACAGAAATTTGTAAATAAATTAATGCTGAAGTGAGTAAGCCTTCTTATTTCGACTAGTTTTCTTTAGTTGCTTATGAAGTTTCCACAAACTATGAAACCTTAGGGTACGCAAATTAGTTGTAGTTAATAAACATGAAGGACTAGTCATGGAGAGAGAGGCCTTCAAAATAACGCAGGAGTAAGGATGAGAACTCACGGCCATGGGTCATCGCCAAGGAGAAGTACATCATTCTCCCTGTCGACAAATACAAGCTGCCAGCCTGATCTTAAAGGATCTTCTAATAGGCCTTCAAGGCCAAACATCCGTGCAAGCTCACTGCGCAACTCATGGTAGCTGTTGAACTTGGTAATGTCTAGAGACCTCCCAAATGATCCTGTTTTATAGACCTGCATAGCAGCAAATAAGTTTAGGAACAAAATATAAGACTTGAAGTGATAAAAATCATGCTTTTGCTCCCCAACATATCTTTTTGTTTAATCTCCTTCTTCCGGCAGCTGGATTGGTTATATTTAAAATAAGAAAAGTTGCTATATTTCATACAATTGCCCAAGGATGATTGTGACATATTTACACCACTACAATTGGATAGGATCACATGAGAATTGGACCTAGATAACAGTGACGTTATTACGCCACTCCAATTGGGTAAATTACATAAGAAACGGACCTTGTAAAGTCAAAAGACCAATTATTATTCCCAGCCATCCCTGTTCCATCCACGAAGGATGAAATTAAAAACATAAATATAAAAGGAAATGAAAACACTAAATGCAAGGAAGCATGGAACATTTGGCCAGGGTATGTTCTGACGACAAGCCAATCATCAGGAATATCAATCGATCATGTCTACTCTACAAGTTGAGCTTTAATCACTGTGCACATTATTAGAAGGCAAATACCTTAACGAAGGTGTTATGTGCACCCTCTTCTCCCGCATTTTCAAAAGTTTGTACAAATCCTGATTCATCAATGCAACCAGAGGATGCCATAACGGGATTTTGAGAAAAGTCAGTCCCTGTATTACTCATATAATTGGAAGAAGCAAAGGGCACATTTGTTGACTCACAATCACTACCAACTCCCCTGAGGTTTGGCATCCCATTCGGCATAAGGAGAGATGGGGAATCTATGTTGACCCCAAATAAAAGGTGATTATGGGGATCATTGTTCCCATCTATTGAGCAACCTCTACCAGGAAATGGGGGCAAAGAAAGAGAATTCTGTGATATGTTTTTACTGGGAGTTCCCAACTGATCAACCTGTGGTGAAATACGCTGTGAAATTGCCGAAGGATGAACAGGATCAACAGCTATCCTCTTTGGTGGCCATCCAGTGGGAGATAATAAGGAGCTGGATCTAGGAACAGAGAGAAAGTGGGATGCTTCGTCTTGTGGAACAGCACCCATTAAGCTGTGAAGTGGATTAGTAACAGGATTGGCAGAAGGATTCACTTTTGGGTCAGAGAAGCTCTCTTGTTGCATAGAACAAAAGCTTTGTAATGATGGCTGTTGCGAGTGGGAGTTTGAGCCCAGCTGATTCATGAAGGAGGATACACTAGAAACCTGCTGACTAATTGCTTGCTGTTGCTGCAGAGGAGTCTGTTGCTGCTGAGGAGGTTGCCGGTGCTGCTGTTGGATATTGTTGAATGAATTTTGATGTTGCAATTGCTTCTGGATACTATGAGGCTCCGATATAGCTTGTGCTTGGGACTGACCTTCAACTACACTATGAAAAAAAGCTGTTTGGGGTTGAGACTGCTGCAAGAACTGTGAGTTCAATAGTCCGGCAGGGCTGGTGGTGACAACATTGGCTTGCTGAAGTTGCAAAAGCGAAGAGAGGGCCTGTTTAGAAGGATCCATAGCCCTTATCTCTTGTAGGGCAGCAGCAGCAGCCATAGCTTGATAAATATCTGGTTGCATTCCAAACATTGGGACGTCAATCGTTGGCTGCATCCAAGGTGTGCCCCCCATACCCTGAAAATCGATGGAATGCATTCCACGATCTCCAACATCACGGAGCCACATGACAGGAGTATTCATTACCATGTCATCATCCTTCATTCCTTTGTGAAAACACAGAAAGTAGATCACTTTCAATTCAATGCAACACTCTCACCTCACTGACTTCAAGCATCAGATGGGCAAAAATAATGGGATATAATAAGTTATAGTGCTGATACCATTTAAAACGGGCAGTCCTTGTGGCCATGGTCGCTTGAGTCTTAGGGGAAATTGCGATGGATACATGGGGAATGTAGTTAAAGGTTCAATCTCCCATAGGGACACTCTCGGTTGCCTTTCCCCAGCCATAGACTCATCCCAGCCGACCTGAATGAACAGTTTTTTTTTGTTTATTAGGAGTTGCCAATCATAGAAACTTTAGGGAAAATCACGCAAGGCACTGAAGATTAAGCAGAAAATTAAGGCAATACCTTGACCGACCGCCAATGTGAGTTCGGCCACCGAACAGGATCAAAATCACTTATGCCAGTTATCGTGCCCATGTAACTGCACAGAAGTTAGCAATCAGATGCCTAACTGAACAACAATATGTAACTTCACAGTAAGGCGCAATTATACACTATGACGATGTGCCATAAGAAATAAAATAAGCGAGGATCAACTTACCGACGAACACTAGATTCTTCAGTTTCAAATAGCATCCTGAAGCGCATGCCCACAGAAATGCGAGTATGATATACGGCTTTGACATACTTGGCCAGAGGTATAACAAAATCTGAAGGGCTAGCCCTAATTTCAACACATGCCAGCTAACGATTAGGATGAAGGGACTGATAATTATATGTTTTTGAATGTGCAAAGGAACACACCTAGGATTATAAAAGATGGTGAACCGGCTATTTGTTGCTGCTGCATGAGCTGCAGCAGCAAGAAGACCCAAATGCATGCTGTCACTTGATAAAACTGAAGAAGGCATGACAGTTTGTGGGCGGAAGGCACGTCGGATACCAAGGAACAATTGATTCTTTTCATTCCTAATGAATTTGAAAACAAGAGTCTTAATGTCAGTGAAGCAATACACTGCTCATCTCAGATGATATTGAATCTCGGACCAACAAAAATAAAAGAAACAACAAACCCGAAACAAGTATGAGTTTTTGTTTTTTCGAATAGCACCGAAACTCTTTTTTCCTCCTGTTTAGAGATTATTTAGTAGTTCTTTAAGACAAGTGGCAGCAAATGCTTTACACTTTCACTAGAGAAAGATCACTGGTCTTCACACTTAGGCTCAGCAGTTAATATGCTCTATAAATAGGAATTTTCAGAAGTAATCTAGTCCAGAGTTGAATTAATTCGAGTCCTTCAGACTAAATAAAGATAGCAGGAAGTTATTTGTTACCACATATTCAATCAAATCAAATCCCAAAGGCTCGCTAGTCTCAGGCACAAATTTCCCAGCCAAAGGTCAAACAACTAATTTAGCCAAAAAAGACTCTTGAAGATTAAAATATGATAATGCAAAATGTAATCATGACTGCCTACCAGATGAAAATGACTGAATCACCAGCGACAAGTCTCTTCGCACTCACAAACACACTCCAACCAGTTGTAAGAAGATGCCTCTTGGGCTGACCTGTGCGTAGAACATAACAAACAAGTGCCTATGATAAGCCAGCTAGAAGTACTCCAAGTAAAAGATTTCTTTTTTCAGAACTCACCCCTGAAAATATGTCTAAATTTCCACTCGTTGTCATGCAAGTCTCTAGCAATCAACTCTTGACATGGAGGCTGTTGAGAGTAGTCCTGTAAATTGTATTTGATGCAACAGGCTTTAGAAGAAGAAGACAACGCTTGATACTTCATTGATTAGTTTCAAAAGAACTGATGCTTTGTACCAATGGAGGAAAAACTTTCTCGGCTGCACGGCGAGGTACTGAAAATCCACCATGTGTACTTGTGTCACTCGCTGTCAATGTTTTACAGAAGTAATTTGTTGGCTGTTTGTTGGGGATACCCAAGTCTACAGGAAGGAAAGATGCCTCCTTTTGCTCTTCCTGCAGAGAACAAAATTTATAATCTATTAAACATCAGGAAGGAGACAGACAACTTGAAACTGAAGAGAATTTTGCTAAGAGAGAATAATCATACAGGGCTTAAAGGTTGCAAGGTCATTTGAGCATAAACCTCATCTGTCTCCACATCAGCCTGAAGGACGCAGACATTAAATTCCTTAAGTTCCCCGTTAACAAATCTTCAAACTCAAACATTTGATATCAGGACGTTATTTTTGGACCTAAAGAACTCGGCTAACTTACATGCATAGTCACATTGTGAAGCTGACAGATAAGTTGCGGGTTTAAGCTTGGATGATTGGGAGTATGAGCATCCACTTCCTTGTTTGTGGATGCAGCAACCTGGAGAGTACATTCATTAGTATCTAAGAGCTCAACAATACAAATAAAAAACTATCTAAAGTCATTATAACGGTCGCAGTTAATTCTATCTTCGAAATGGAACAATAAAGGGATACGCCAGGCTCATAGTAGGTTTATAGATGGGCACGAATCCTTCAGCAAACAACTCATTGAGAAGAAGGAAAAGTAAGAGATCAAGCTAACCATGCTAGCTAGAGGCGGATCTAGGATTTCGAGAAAATGAGTTCACTATAGTTAGGGACGGAGTCACAACATTCCAAAAGTGGTCGGAGAATAACCTTCGCCGAAAAATTATATATTGTGTATATAAGTCAAATATTATTTTATATGATGATATATCAAGAAAAAAAATATTAAATGATATTTAAATGGGACCGATCCATGCACTTGAGTATAAGTGAACCATCGTTTCACCAAGTGAACCATTTAAACTTTTAGAGTATGGGTTCCCAAATATCATATTAGACATATTTTGAGAAATATGTGCATAATATGCAACGTGCACCGCATGTTAGACTACAGATACGCCCCTGATGCTAACGCTGCAACAGATGTAAACTTCCGCAACAGCTTTATGAAAAATCGAGATTAAGCTGTTATCACTAAGTTGCCAGTTGCTATGCTGAAAGGGTAAGGAGACCTAAATGAATAGCATTGAAATACTGCACTAACAATGACTAGCCGAGTTTTAAATTTGGTTGTAAGGAGAGAGAACACATTGAGCACTAAATCTGCTAAAATTAAACACAACTTAGGAGTTTTAATAGAAAGAAACCTGCTCACTATGCCCCTGGGGAAAATACACCACCCTGCTCCCAAGAGCTGGTAAGGAAACAAGAGGGCCAGCACATGCATGCCATAGTTCAGAATTTAAACATTTCTTTTCTCCTGCAATTCGATTAACATTAAGACCCTACATATATCAAGATCTAGCAGATGCACAAAACTTTTTTCAGCTGACAGAAAAATAAAATTTCAGTTGGAGACTAAGAATCAGAGCACACTAAAGAAAAGTTTTGGTAAAATAAAAGATGTGTTTATCAAACATCAATCAGGCATACCAAGCTAAAAGATTCTTGAAAACTCTTATCATTCATTTAAAGAAAGAAAAAAAAAAGGAACCTTCTGAACCACAAATGAAAAAGGTAAAACTAGAAGTCCAGAAATCAGTACACCAACAACAACGTAGCTAGTGTAATCACAAGAGTGGGGTCTGAGCAGGGTGGAGTATATGCAGACCTTACCCTTTATCTTAAGTGAAATAGAGAGGTTGTCTAGCATTTTTGAAAAAGGATATGTCAAGGACTTTTTACTTTAAGCTGAGCTGAAGCTAAAACAGTAGTTTTGAGCTCTTGGGGAAAGAAAAGATTGGTGAAACTATTGAAGTTATCATAAAAAAGAAGGAAATAGCAAAAGAAAAAGAAAAACAGACAAACTAGAAATTTTTTCCAAGACTCTATGAACTTTAAATGAAAGCTTATGATATCACATTTATAGTGAATCAGTGAAGCTTCAAGAAAACTTACAAAAAAAGGATACAAGCAAATTCAACCAAAATTGCTACACTATTAAAAATTAGTACATACTAACTGTTTAAAGCTCAATCAAAAAGAAAATTTCTTTTACCTTCAGGAGACTGTTGACTGAATCCAGCAGAAGAAATCCTCATTTCCAACGGAAAATATAGCTTCACTTTCCCTTACTCAACCCAAACAAAACTCAAGGCTAGTAAAGTGCAGCTTATTATACCCATCCATCAAAATGGATTAAAGAGAAGTCCCGGACGCTGTGTGTATGCGGGATGCTTTATACATGTACGTTTTTTTTTTTTACCTCTTTAACCAAAAGTTGATATGTTACAAATGCAAAGTAAACCTTTCAGCTTCATCATCTCTTAATTTTCTTCAAACCAATACACCAAACCATACCAATTCATTCAATTTCTTGGTTCAAGTTTCTCGAAAACTCCCAACTCTGAATTCTTTTATAAGAGAGCATAACAAGCCAACAGTATGCAAAGCTCTTCAGATCCAATTCCAAGGTTTGTAAGCACCAGAATCTAACTCATAAACCAAGTGCCTGTACTGAGTGAGTGGCTAAATAAATAAGAGCACCCACGTGTGTGTAGCTTTGAAAATAACTGAGTTTAAGCTGAGAAATGTCAGCACAATGCCAGTGTCTCAGTGGTGGAATGAGAGCAAGGTACTAGTAAATAGAGTACTGAAATAATACTAGCTTTGGTGCTTTTACACTAAGCTAGCCTTTGGACATGGATCATTTGACTGAAACTCGAGAATTTTAGTTTTTAAAGTTGAGTTGAAAAAAAAATTTGGAATTTGAAATTATGTTTGGACATATATTTCACTCGAAAAAATATTTGAAATTTTGTGACTGAAATATACAAGATTTTCATTTTCAAAACTTGACCAAAAAGTGGTAAAAAAGAATGTCCAAACAAGTTTTCACCAAAAAACTTTCCAAAAATTGCTCTCAAATTCTATAAACAAACGGGGGCTAAATAACCATTTTTTAATTTCTCCCTCCCTTTCAATTTACCTGACAGCTTATTTATTTTTAGTCAATAGCCATGAATAATAAAGTAAGGCCTAGCCCCCTTATTTGTATTGTTGTGATTGAAGTGGTATTATTATTGATAAAATTAGTCACTAAGTACCTTGCTTAGTGACCTTTGCTAAAAAAACAAAAGTCAAGAATATTTATGTAACTATAAATGAGTCAAAAAAGGTAGTTTAGAGTTAAATTGTAATCAAATTTAAGAGTATGATAATATATTTTGAACGGATTAATAAGGAAATTATGAGAGAAAATAATATTTTTTAAATTTAAAAATAAATTAAGTTAAGCATTTACTCCCTCCGTTCCACTTTAGATGAACCCATTTGACTTTGCACGGAGTTTAATAAAGAATGAAAGACTTTTGAAACTTGTGGTCTGAAATAAGTTATAGATATTTGTGTGGCTACAAATCATCTATGGATGAGTAAAAATAAAAATTTATTTCCAAATTTAGAAAGAGGTCATTCTTTTTTAAACAGACTAAAAAGGAAATAGGTTCATCCTTTTTTAAATTGAGGGAGTAATTTTTATACAAAAAGGTATTTTAAAAGTAATTTTTTTAAGTAGAAGTTTTATCGGAAACAACCTATGTATCTTTTACAGTAAGATTGGGTAAGATCTGGTATAGCTCACTAGAAGAATCTTACTGAATATGTTATTACTATTGAGATACTATTTAGTAAAACTTAAAAAGATAATATAGTCATATTTAAAATTACAATTACAAGTCTCAAAAATATATTTAAACTTTTTTAGTGAAACAAATGGAGTGCTACATTGTATATGTAGCTCCATATCTCTAGTCCCTAGCCTACCCCACCACCACCATATCTCGAGGCCAACCAACCCCACTTCCTCCTTCTTGAACACACTCTTTCTTCTCCCTCTCTCTCCAATCAGTTGACTCAAACCCGCCATTACTTTTCCAGATAATCATTTTGTACCGTGTGTGAGGAAAATTGCCCATGGGATATTTTACATGCATTTTACTCATTAAAAAGTTAATTTTGTGACTAAAGAAATTTATTGTTTTTGAAATAGTGGGATTTTAAAATATAAAAAAACTGACGAGTTTTCATAGACAAACTATCCCTCCTTAGATTTTGTCCTTGAAAGAAATTTGTTTTTCTTTTACTCCTCTTTTTGTTTAGTTTGATTATAAAGAGTAGAAATCAAGAAAGTTGTACCCTCCTAATTCATTTTATACGGCATTTGATTAACATAAAATTTAATGTATTGGATAAAAACTCTAACGCCTCGGTGTAAGGATTCGAGCCACGGAACAGTCAAAACTTATGAGGGCATCCTCCTGAGGGGAGTAGTCTCCAGCACCGCCTCGAGAAGAATCCAATCGAGATTAGGAATAAATGACATGGTGACCCCTCGAGGAGTTGAAACACCTCGGCGAACGAGGTCTGGCCTTCTGTAACTGTCGATCGTTGCTCTGACATTTAAGAAAAAGATTATGAGCTGACCACGACCAAATGTGGAGTAATGGCCATAAAGTCATAATTATTATACTCATAACGTTATCATTTTCTTTGATTATAAATAGGACTTATTTGTAATCAAGCAGCTCATCCAGAAATACAGTATTAAACTTATACTTTTAAGCTTTGTCTCGATTATTTTCTTGCCTCGTTAATCTTTTAAAACATTAGTCTCGTTTAATTCTGATCTTAGCTCGAATACGACTTTGATACAAGCAAATTACCAATTAAACCCGAAACAAATTCGATTCGTTGTCCTATCCCGATTTAGGCCAACAGAAATTGACGCCGTCTGTGGAGATTTGGTAATAACGTTTGTTCAAAAGCTGAGCTTTTTCCAGATCTCCGCAAGATATCGATGACCTCAATATCACGAAAATCTGCAAACGTCATAACTGGCGGCATAGAAGTAAACGACATCAACTCTTCCTCGGTGAGGAAGTCCGCAAAATTCTCAACTGGCACGGAAAGGAGAACCTAAATGGAAGGGGGCGACAAAGAAATCATCTTCGACGAAGAAGATCACCACGAGGTAATAACCCCTCATCATAAGGCTCTGGTTATTACTCTAAGGGTTAACGATTCAGATGTAAAACGAGTCTTAATAGACCCTAGAAGTTCTGTAAATATCATCAATCACAGAACTATCGAACAAATGTGGCTGAAACGCCTTGTCGTCCCCAAGACAACCACTTTGGTAGGGTTCAATAACTCTGTGGTAAGGACCCTAGGGGAAATCACCCTCATAACCACCGCTGAGGGAGTTGACCAAAAAAACAACTTTCCGAATAATGAACGAGGATATAGCCCACAATATCATCCTCGGAAGACCTTGAATTCACGAAATGGAGGCCGTACCATCAACCCTTCATCAAATAATTAAGTTTCCCACCCCATGGGGAATTCGTGCAATTCGAAGTGACCAATTAGTGGCTCGAAAATGTTATTTAGTCGCTGTAAAAAATAGGAACAGCCCGATCGGGCACTCGAGATCACAATCAAGTGGCTCGAAGCCCCATAAAGAGGAGAGCTCGGTCAAAAAACTAGTTCCTCCAAAGCAGAAAGAGAAGATCCCAACTTTTATTCAAGAGCCTAGGAAGCAAAAGGCCGAGGACTCAATGGTGGAAGAGCTAGAATCTCATGCCTTGTCGGAGGAGTTCTCGGAAAGGAAAATATTCGTAGGCTCGGAGCTGGACGCCGAGTCTAAAAAAGCTCTCATCGAGTTATTAAAAGCCAACAGTGATTGCTTTGCTTGGTCTCATGCAGACATGGTGGGGATCGACCCCGAGATCATGACGCACAAGCTGAATGTAGATCCCAACCACCGCCTGGTGAAGCAGAAGAAAAGGCCCCATGCCAGGGTAAAGAAGAAGGCGATCCAAGACGAAACTAAGAGGTTGCTCGACAATGGGTTCATAAGAGAAGTCAAGTACCCAGACTGGCTCGCTAATGTGGTAGTAGTACCCAACAAAAATGGCAAGTGGAGGATGTATGTCGACTACACCGACTTGAATAAAGCTTGCCCCAAAGACTCCTACCTTCTACCCCAAATAGACAGGTTAATAGACTCCACGACTGGACACAAACTCTTAACCTTTTTGGATGCATATTTAGGGTACAATTAGATCCTGATGGATCCTAGTGATGAAGAAAAAACTTCTTTCATTTCGGATGAAGGAACTTATTGCTACAAGGTGATGCCCTTTGGTCTCAAAAACGCCGGGGCAACCTACCAGAGGTTGGTGTGTCAAATGTTCAAAGACTATATTGGGAAAAAGATGGAAGCCTATATCGACGATATGTTGGTAAAATCTGTCCGGCTGGAAGATCATTTGAAACAATTAAAGGAAGCCTTTGCGATTTTGAGACAGTATTGCATGAAGCTTAACCCCGAAAAGTGTGCCTTTGGGGTCAGCTCGAGCAAATTTTTAAGATTCATTGTCTCGGAGAGAGGCATCGAAGCAAATCCCGACAAGATCAGAGCTATACAAGAAATCCCCAAGGAATTGTCAAGTCCGAAGGAAGTCCAACGCTTAACTTGGCGATTAGCTGCCCTGAGTTGATTCATTTCAAGGTCATCCGAGCTGTGCCATAAGTTCTTTTCTGTCTTGAAGAAGAACACGTCCTTTGAATGGACTCCCGAGTACAGTGAGGCTTTGAGGCAGTTGAAACATTATTTAGCCAATGCCCCGTTTTCGGCCAAACCAAAATATGGCAAAACCTTGTTGGTTTATCTGGCTGTTTCTGAGGTATCAGTTAGTGCAGTTCTGGTTTGGAAGGAAGAAGGAAAACGAAAACCCATATACTATGTTAGCAAAGCTTTCCTCGACACTGAAACAAGGTATCCCCATTTAGAAAAATTAGCACTTGCATTAGTCATTGCCGCCCGAAAATTGCACCCCTATTTCCAATGTCATCCAATAGCCGTGGTAACAACTTCCCCCTTAAGAAGTATATTGCAATAGCTAGAGTTGTCGAGGAGGTTATCTAGGTAGGTAGTCGAGCTTAGCAAATACGACATCATATATAAACCTCGCACGGCCATAAAATCTCAAGTGCTAGCCGATTTCGTAACTGACTTCAGTGTTGAATTATTACCCGAGACAGAGAGAGAGAGCCTAATTTCAAAAGGTCCCACCCTTTGGGTATGGAAGCTTTACACGGATGGGGCGGCTAATTCAAAGGGCTCAGGGCTCGGAATAGTGCTCGTAGCTCCCACAGGGGAAAAACTAAAGCACTCGATGAAATTCGAGAGGCTAACCAACAACGAAGCTGAATATGAGGCCACCATAGCAGGATTGAAGCTAGCCAAAGAAATGGGGCTGAGAATATAGGGCTAAGGTGTGTGACTCACAAATGGTGGTGAATCAAGTCCTCGATGGATATACGGCTCGAGAGCCCAGAATGAAGTAATTCGTGGTAAGAATGCAAGAAGCGCTCGACACCTTTCAAGAATGGAAGGTCATGCAAATAGCACGAGAGGAAAACGTCAAGGCTGATGCCTTGGCAAACCGGGCCTCGGCAGTAGAAGCAGACGACTCGAGGACTGACGCCACAGTTAGAATCTTTACATCCGCCATGGGAAAAATAAATTTGGAGGTAAATACAGTAAATCAACACTGGGATTGGCAAACAAAATTCATCTCTTACCTAGAGTTGAGGACTCTAATTTCAGACAAAAGGAAAGCGGCGAAATTCAGAAAGCAAGTAGTCTCATACACGATGATTACAGACAACTGTACAAAAAGCTCTATTGTGGCCCAATGGCCAAATGTTTAGGCTCAAGAGAATATTGAGTACGTGATGAAAGAAGTGCACGAAGGAACTTGTGGCAGTCACTCTGGAGCCAAAGCCCTCGTTAGAAAACTACTCCGAGCTGGTTATTATTGGCCCGAGATGAGCGGGCACGCTAGAGTGTTCGTAAGGAATTGCGAAAAATGTCAAAGGCACGCTTCCATGATTCACCAACAGGCCGAGCCCCTGCACTTGGTAGTTTCGCCATAGCCCTTCATGAGGTGGGGAATGGAAATTGTGGGACTCTTTCCCAAAGTGAAGGGCAGTGTTAAATACATCCTCGTGCTTACTAATTATTTTTCCAAATGGATCAAAGTAAGAGCTTTTTCCAGAGTAAGAGAAAAGGAGGTTGTCGACTTCATATGGAAAAACATCATATGCCGATTTGGAGTCCCAAGGGAGATTACTTGTGATAATGACACACAGTTCGTTGGCTCGGAGGTCACATCCTTCTTTAAAAAATGGGGAATCAAAAGGGTGACTTCGACACCCTACCACCTAAGTGCCAATAGACAGGCTGAGTCATCAAATAGGATAATCGCTGACAATCCTAAAAAAGAACGGAAAAAGCCAAAGGCTTGTGGCCCGATGAGTTACCAGAAGTGTTATGGGCAATAAGGACAACTGAGAAGAATAGCACTGGTGAAACCCCATTTTCTCTCGTTTACGGGGCCGATTCGCTAATTCCTGTCAAGGTTGGTGAACCGAGCCTCCGCTGTGCCCATTCAACCGAGGAGTCAAATCAAAAGGCTATGCGAATAGTATTGGATTTGCTCGAAGAACGAAGAGAGATGGCCTTGATACAGTTGACAGCCCAAAAACAACAAATCGAGGCCTACTTGAACAAAAAGACCAAGCTGAGAGAATTCAAGGTCGGCGACTATGTTTAAACAGCCTTGAATCAAACAACTAAAGAGAAAAATACAAGAAAATTGGCCGCTAATTGGGAGGGCCCCTACCGAGTGAAAGAAATCGTAGGTAAAGGATCCTATCAACTGGCAGACCTTAAAGGGAAGCAAGAACCCTTGAATTGGAACGTATCCAATTTGAAGAGGTACTACTTCTAGCACCATAAGACATGGTCCCAAAGTCAATAGTCCTCGGGTCCTCATCCTTCACCCTCAACCACTGGGGGTGGCAAATGAACGAGATCATTCTGCAATCGACTCACAGGCTCGTAGCTCAAAGTTCTTCGAAAGATAACCCAGACTCGGGGACTAAGCTCGAAAACTTTGAAATAAGGAAACCGCCCGAAGACCCAGCTAAAATGTGTTCGATTACTATATTATTTGCCTCAAATGGCTTTTGTAAATGATATATGCCTAAGTACAACTAGGCCCTATGTAAATTGGCTCGATTTCTATCAATGGAATACAAATTGATTTATCATATTTTTATCCATTAAAGCTTTAGCCTCGGTTCGAGGGCGAGACATCGTCCTAAGCTAGCTTTAATACATTTAAAGTGTTACAAGCAAATAAAAATTGAAAAAGATATTGAAATAGTTTATGTTCAACATTCATATATTCACAAGGCTCGAAGGCCAGAGTAGCTGCAAAGAAGTGGCTCGAAGGCCCAAAAATAAAAAACAGATGAGCAGTCGCTCATTCAGACCCGCTATCGCTACCCAAAGCCTCTCCTTCAGACGAGTTATCGCTGCTCGAAGGAAGTTGATCTAAAAACCTCCGAGCCGTAGCAACATCTACCTTGGCCTTGGCAATCTCGTCATCCAAACTAATCTCCTTTTTACATTGTTCAAGGGTCCTCAACTTGGTCTGGATGATTGCCCAATTTCTGTTAACCTTTGCTCGGGTAGCTCTCAAGTCCAACTTAGCCTTGAACTTGGATTTAAACTTGGAGGAGGAGGCTGGTTTTCTATCCTGGAGGGGGTTCACTTCGGCCGAAGAACCTTGTTCTTGGCTTCAACCTCGTCCACCTTCAAGCTAAGCAATGAAGATTTCCCCTCGAATTGCTCAGCCAATCTCCTGAGTGCTGAATCGGCTGCATCAGCCTTCTTCTGGAGCTCGGCTTGATAACTCTCCTCTTGAGACCTCTTCTCGGCCAAACGATTGGAAACTTCTCCATGAGCCTGAGAGAGTTCCGCACCTAGTTGCTCGACTTCTTGTTGAGATCGACCCAAATTAACTTCTGAGTCAGAGAGTTGTTTTTCGAGCTCAGCAACACGGGCCTCGAGCAAATTTCTCCTACGATCTCACTAATCCCCGACCCGCCGAAGTTGTGCTATTCAATGGGCCTCGATCACAACCGCCTTCATGGCATAGACATAGCCCTGCAACAAAATGGGAGGGAATCAAAAGTGAGAAAAGCAATTAAATCGAAAAAACATTAGAAGCAAATTGAAACCTCACATGGATCGCATGCTGAGCCAAGTAGGCCATCAAATCGTCCGAGGGAATGTTCTTGAGACGATCATTATCCAAAGGCCCAAACAACCCTTTGCAGCTGATGGCGACCCCCATGCTGTCATCTGTTGCTCCCAACGCACACGCAAGTATACGCGGTCGACAAGTAATAAAATGATAAGTAGAGTATCGTTCCCACGAGGACTATTCAGACTGACGCTTAACAAATAATTTCTAACAACTATTCAGGGATCTTTTCCAATAGTGAGAGTTTTAGTAACTAAAGAGCAGTAATTAAAATGATGGCAATTTAGTCAAACACTGGAGCAAACGTTGGTTGTTAACAATATTAAGGAGACGGTCTAGGGTCAGAGTTACGAACAATCCAGTTGAGTTTTCCAATTGATTCTACTTCTCAAATCCCGGATTACTAACTAACAGATTAAATGTACCCGTGAAAACCTTTCGATTCTTCACGGTCTATGCAGGCTACTCCAATCCCTATATGTCTATGGGTTGAATCACGTGCACGCATTAACGAATTCTATAATTAGTTAAGCTAGGCGAGCAAGTATATGTCTTATCATACTCACAAATTGGTTCCCCGATACCCAGGTTCACAATCAAGCCCTATTCTTTCTTATGTGCGTTCATAAATTCCCTCTGTCGAGTTCAATCTAAAAACCATAGATAATGCGTAATAATCAGGCGCTGACAATTTCACAAGTGAAATCAAGAAAGAATAAGTAACCCGTTATGGGATTCAATTAATGGAAATCAATCTTCAAACATCAACTTTCATGAAATACTCTAACCCTAGAACGAAAGATTTAGCCACGCATACTCATAATAACAACACAAGGATTTGATGAAATAATGAAATAATGATGTAATAGATTAATAGAAGGAAGAAACACCCTTGTTCAAGATGTTATGAGCTCTAATTCGCTCCAAGGTCTGAACTTCTATAAAAAAAACTAAGTAAAAGAGTATTTATAGGGTTTACAAAGGCCTAGTAATAAGTTACACCTAAGCCTAGACGAAATGGGAAGTCCAAAAACGCTCCAGGGGCGCTGTAGCTGGCGCCCCGCGCCCCCGAACGCGCGCACACAAGCAGAACTCGTCGAAACTTGGGCACTTTTGGGGCGCCCCGCGTCAGAAGGCTGGGCGCTTTTGGGGGCGCCCTGCGCCACCTATGGCGCCAAGCCAAATTCCTGCTTCCTTCGTCTACAGCTCGTGTCGCGTTGTGCCTTCGTATGTTCGATCCAATCCTCAATCCAAATCCAATCTTTTCTTGCTTGATCATGCTCTTTAAAGCTCCAATTGCACTTCATAACAACCTACAATCATATGACATAAAATCAGTGCAAAATCACATTCATTAACTAGAAAACGTGCGAATAAAGTATCCAAACGTGATGAAATATTAAGGAATTATAGGCATAAAATGCCAAACATCATCATCCAACAGACAAACATCTATTGGAACTGGGATTCGCCTAATTCCTTGGGGATGGTTTGCCTTAGCCGGAGTTGGATCTACACTCGCCTGCCTCGCAGACGAGGTCACCTCGACATACCTGGTAACCGCCTCGGCAGATTTCGCCCCGCCAGACTCCAACCCCTCACGAACCTTTTCAACTACTTGGATCGGTTCCTTCATGCTTGTCGCCTCGACTACACTTTGAACACAGTCATCATCTGGTTCATCGATTAGTCTTCGTCGAGGGACTGTAGGCAAATCGACCCAAGGGACTTTAGCCTTAGCTAGCTTCTTCAGCGTATCGCCCTTTCTTTTCGAACCTGAGAAGAAGGAAACACGTTATTCAAAGGAAAAGAAAAGGGAGAAATACAAAAAAAAAAAAAAAAACAAGAGTACCTCTCGGGGCCTGGGTAAGAGTCTGGACAGACTCCTCGATAAGATGCAAATTGGCTTCGGCGTCAGGGATCCTTGACAACCTCTGCTCGTCGTCCCCCTTCCTCTCTTCTTCTTCGCTTTCTTCTTCTCCTTCTTATCTTCTTCTTTATCCGCCTCAGCAGGCAACTCATTGAAATCTGAAAAGGATAAGAAAGGTAAAATTGAGAAGAGGCGCATCAAGGAAAGGGAATAACAAATTTGGAAACATACTAACCAGTTGCTTGCTCGACCATTTATTTTCTGCACGAGCGGCCAAAACCATCCAATCTCTCTCCAGCCTTCCCTCGGTGCTGATTATGGCTTGTACCCAAGCCTCCAAATTCTTTGGGGGATTATTGGAGGTTTCTTTGCTAAAAACACGACATAGAGTTAGTTTTCCACATTTATTGAAGCCAACTAAAAGAATAAAAACCAGAGGAAGACTTATGTGTCCTATTCCACGCCTCAGGGAACCCAGGCTCGGCGGAAAGAGAAGAAGCATGGAGGAGGAAAAACTTCTATCCTCGGTGTCGTCGCTCTTAGTAATGAGGAAAAACTGACCTTGCTTGTTTAACTGCACAACCCATCTTTGTGCAGAGAAGGAGAGAATAAAGAGATCTAGTAGTCATACTCAAACATGACCCCGACTTTATGAATATAGTCGAGGCACTGGATGACCCTGCAAAAGTTGGGGCCAAGCTGAGCCAGGCAAACATTGTGCAACCTACAAAAGGTGTCTGCTACAGGGAGAAGAAGAAGGGAAAAGCCTATCAAAAATGGGTATGTGCAAACGAATCGAAGCTATATGTTCCTCCTAGGCGAGGCTCGAGGAAAGCCGAACAGAGAGATTTCTTCTCCTTCTAATGTTCGAGGCCGTTTGCCCCTTCATCTTAAAATCCTTGCTAGAATCAAACCGCCTTGGGATAACCCATTGAGGTTTGAGCCCCCCTGATAAACTTGTTTCTTTTTCTTCTTCTTTTGGGGCGAGGTCTCAACTACCTCATTACCGTCATCATCGTCAATGGCCTCCTCAGTCGCCACCTCATCATCGTCGACGGAAGTTTCTTGACTAGCGGCAATAGGACTATCTTCTGAACGATAAGAGGTTGCTGAGGGGGGAGAATTTAACGAATCCTCAGTCGATGCCAACGTATCAGCATCAACAATGTTCTCATGGCAGGATGGAGAAGACATGGTAGAATTCTTTGAAAGTCAAAAAGAGGTTGAGAAGTGCAAATAGATTTGAGAAGAATTATGGAACGATGAGGATAATAACAGAAAAAAGTGGCCAATTTATAGCAGGGCACAAGTGGATCAGAACACCAGATGACAGTTACATGGGGAAGACAAAATAAAAAGTTGTAGCCGTTCAGAACTGAGCCACGTGCAGAGTATGAGACATTGAAGTGGCGCCCATCTTTTCAAATTTCCTGGCAAAAAATGCGCCACGTCACTCTCCCGCCTAAACTCAATACCACCCTTCAGAAATTCTGATAATTGTCCAAAGGATGGGGGATTATCTGTATTGGATAAAAACCCCACCGCCTCGGTGTAAGTGCTCGAGCCACAGAACAGTCAAAACTTACGAGGGCATCCCCACGAGGGGAGTAGTCTCCAGCACCGCCTCGAGAAGAATCCAATCGAGATTAGGAATAAACGACAAGGTGACCCTTCGAGGAGTTGAAACACCTCGGTGAACGAGGCTTGGCCTTCTGTAACCATCGACCATTGCTCTGACATTTAAGAAAAAGATTATGAGCTGACCACGACCAAATGCGGAATAATGGCCATAAAGTCATAATTATTATAGCCATAACATTATCATTTTCTTTGATTATAAATAGGACTCATTTGTAATCAAGCAGCACATCCAGAAATACAGTATTTAACTTATACTTTTAAGCTTTGTCTCGATTATTTTCTTGCCTCGTTTATCTTTTAAAACATTAGTCTCGTTTAAATCTGGTCTCAGCTTGAATACGACTTTGATACAAGCAAATTATCAATTAAACCCGAAACAAGTTCGATTCGTTGTCCTATCCCAATTAGGCCAACACATTTAAGAAAGAGATCTTTCTCACATAACAAAAGTAAATTTGGTCTTAAAGACGTCATGATATTTTTGTAGTTATAAGAACATTCATCAAAGATAAAATAAAAAGACGAGTAGGTTCAAATATAAATTTTATTTTTATTTTTCAAATATATTAAAGAAAGAACATTACATAAGATGGAGTAAAGGAGTACCGGACAAGACCCAAATTTACTAAAGTACATTATGTGAGTTGCATCTTATACCTCTTATTCAACTTCAACGAATACTTTATTTTCTAAAATTCCACAAAGGTATGTTCAAATTGCTGATATCTTCCATTTACTAGTTTCAAACATAGTGCAAAATTATTTGACGAGTAAAATGTATAACATAGTGCAAAATTATGAAATTCCTGCAATCATGTGCAAAAAGTAGAGGAAATGCAGTGGGCTAGTGGAGCCTACATATTGATTATTCATGGTTAAATTACATAACTATGCAAAGATAGAATTTGTTTTATAGAAAAATAGCAATATTTTATCATTTACAAATATAGCGATATTTTTTTTCACTTTTTTATACAAATCATATCATAAGAAGATATACAATACATTGAAAGAATATGCATTACATATTTTTTTTAGGAATTCAATTACATCTCATGAATGTTTCCTAGTATTGCAAAAACTTCTACTTTCTCTCTCTCACCTAAACAATGTTAGTTATACATTGCTTCCTCATCATATAAAAAAAAATTGACTGGATATTCTACAAACATAAAAATTGAATTATGTCAAAGCAAAAATCATAATTGGAAGTTGTATATTGTTTGTAGGATTTGATGAGATCTGATAGCAGTCATTGCGTCCTTCTCCGATGAGGCAATCACTTCCTATTTCTTCTTTGACAGTAGCTGCTTCGTCCTCCTTGTTGTTCATGGATGTAGAAGTCGCTAATGGAACTCCCATATCATACTAAAATGGGTCGGAGTAAGAGATAATTTTTTTTTTTGCTGCTTCTGAATTTTTTTGATTGGTATGCCAGTTGTATGGCAATACTATGTGACCTGTACAGAAGATGTATGGCAACTGTATCTGACCTGTATGGAAGATGTATGTGATTTGTATATGATTTGTATGCTATATTCATCAATTGTATTGCATTTGTATGTATTGTGTTTTGCTTGTGTATATGTATGTATATTGCTTCTTCTTCTTCTCTTTTTTTTTTCTATTTTTATTGTGATTATAATGGTGTTATGGTGCTTTTGGTAGTTTGGTGTTTTTTCATATATGTATAATAGTTGAATGTCTGTTGTATAACAATGGTATGGCTTTTTGTATAGCATGTGTATGGTTGTTGTTTTACTGTGTATCTGTATTGTATTTTAGTTGTATTTCTACTGTATATCATTACCTATGAGTTGTATTTGTGATGTTGATTATTAATTGATGTGTATGGATTTCTAGTGTGTAATTATTAGCTTAAGCATGCTGTATCTACGTTTAGATGGGAGAGAGAAAGTGTTTAGATGAAAAATGGGAAAAGATTCCAAACCTAAAAAGGGGACTAAGATATAGGAGTTATGATCTGCTATTTTACCACCACAATCAGAGGTAAAGATATGACAAAATCTGATGTTTTAATGTAAATGAGGGTTTTGAGGGAGAGAGAAGATCGGATTAGTTAAACCCTTAAAAGATAAAAAAAGGACTAAAAAGATCTGAAGCATAATTTTCGGCCTACAAATTAGGAAGGTTTTTACCAATCTTTTATTAACTTTTATTATATATTTTTTTTTACATTCTGCTATATTTTGTCGCATGTACTAGGAATGTCGCTATTTTTTGTAAGTTATTAAAATATCTCTATATCTTGTAAAAAAAAAAAACTTCATAAAGCTATGTTGTGTGTAATTTTTTCATTATTCATCTTTATAGCCCAAGTAGGAGTGAGTGAAAAATTGATTTTCACGGCCCCAAGGAGCCAACTATATATTTGACTACTGAATCACCTTGATAAATTAGGAATTATGGATGAAAAAAAAAGTATGCACCTATCATTTTTTGCAGTTGCATATTCCTAGATGTTGAAATTATTTTATTTAGGCAAAAATATATAGACAATTCCTTAAACTTGTTTGTGCCTTTTACTTTGACACTCCAACTTAAGGTTGTTTTATTTGAACAATTCAATATGATTTTTACTGTGTCATTTGAACGCCTATTTCATACTTTCAAAACCAAAGTATGTGCATGAATGTCACTTGCTATGACGTGGAAAAAAGTAACAAACTGTAAAATTACTCGTCAACAAAAATAAATGAAAAATCAAATTAAAAAAAAAACATAAAATAACAAATGAGAAGTCAACTCTACTATTTCCGGCCAAATTATTCATCCGGTAGGAAAATGATATTCCAGGTAATCCCAATTCGAAATATCCCATAAACACTTAGCAATTCATAATCTTATTCTATTTTCGTTTAAGAGATTGCACACCTCAACTCCACAAAGATAATTTATCAAAAAAAAAAAAAAAAAAAAACTAACACAGAGAAACACAAAATTAACAAAAAGGCAGTAAAGATTCGGAAAAACTACTCGAACAAGTGAAGATTCAACAGTAACAAAGATTCACAACAAAAAAAATTGCACAAAAAAGAGGGGTCCGCCCTTTCCGAAAAAGTCCCGGTGGTTTTTTCTTTTGCAACTTCCCAGAATCCAATTTACGAGGTTTTTCTCAAATGGATAATCACTTTGCAAGATCTATTTTCACCAACAAAACTACATTAAATCTTCTATTTATTCGATGTCAATTCGCTGGAGTTTATAACTGCAGTGAGGTATATAAATATAATGTTCAAAAGAAAAAGAGGAAAAGACTGAGGAAAACATTTTAAATTTTTCTCCCACACCCTATAAAAATAGTGTAATACATGCACTATCCCATATCACCAAGTTGTATCTAAATGACATATTTAAGATGTAATTGGAGTGTCCAAATGGAACGGCCTTAAGTTCAAGTATTAAAGTAAAAAGTATAGACAAGTTTAAGGGACCGTGGATATGTTATGCCTTAATTTTATATCTTCGGGCCTTCTATTTAGGGTTATCATTGGCAACTCACCAAGTACGCTATATAAAGAAGATAAACTCCAACACAATTCAAAATTAACATGAGATACATTAATGTCCTCAATGTTTGCAATAATGAACATGTGGTTTATTTATCAAAATTATGAGTACAATTTTGATGATGTGTTGATTCTTCCCTTCAAGTTTTGCTCCATGATTTGGAGGCTGGAGCAGAATGTTTCTCGAACTAGGATGATATAGACCTCCTTGTGATGTATTTGCTTTCCAAGGATGCTAGGCAACATGTTGTTGCAACACAATATTTGATGTCTTTCTCTTTTTGAATATTCCGAGTTTATGGGATTTTAAGATGATCTCTCTTGCGATTTTCAAGATGATTTCCAAGGGAACATATGACACCTTAGGAAGGATTTAGATGGAGTAGCCTCCAAGAAACCCTAGTGAATTATTCGGATTGAAAAGATATATTGGCCTTATTTCTTCTACATGCCCTTTTAATAGACTAGCCCAAATTCTATATGAGTTGATCGAGCAAAATTTAAATGTCTAAAAAGGTCCCCACTTTATGTCTTGTTTGAGTAGAGATACGAAGACAAAATTTGAAGTACGAGAGATGTTGTTCCCGTGTTTGGCCTCCATTTGTTAAGACTTGATTTTGTTTGTGAGAAAAGAGATGAAAGGCATAATTAGTCTCACTTGGTGTGCCAGTTTGTTTGCAACAAATTTTTTATTTATGAAAAACTTGCCAATTTATTCTCCTCGGGTGAATCCTTGAATCATCAAGCCGCTTTCAATAAATCTTCACTCGAGATGACAAGTTTCTTGATAATTCGAATAGACAGAATGTTGATTATAGATCCCCCATCATTCGAGATTTTATTCATTCTTTGGTCATTCACATAACCAACCATAAACAACTGAAAATTGTGAGGGGTTTTCCCGAGTAGATTGTTATCATTTTTGAAGGTGGTCTTTGCTTCACAAGCACTTGCTTCTTGGGATATAAATTTTGTGAGTTCCTCTGACAGTATACGTGAAGATAGCTTTGGAGTTTCATTCTTCTCTTATTCTATCAGCATTACAACATGAAGCTTTTGTATCATCCTTAGAAATCTTCATGTATAACCAACTTGGGAGGAACTCTTCTAGAAATACTGTCGGACGCGGATTTTGGTACTGGTAAACCTCCACCTTTGTCTTTTGTGGACGGTCAATTGCTTTTTGCTTCCCTGGCCTCCTCACCATCTTCTTCCATGTTGATTGTTTAGCTGATTCATTTTGTGTGCTTACCTTATGACACCTTTGTCGAATCACCGAAGTCAATTATCATTATGCATCTTCCTCTAGTGATGCTTTTATCCCATGCCTTTGGATGAGGTTGCAAACATTTTGCTGAAATGGGTTCGAAGTCGCCAAACTTGATTAGGACGTTATTTTCTTTGAATCCTTTTGCAAAAGTTTCAGATCATTACATGGTCATGCCAACCAAAGATGATGGAAACATGGTTCCAATTTTCTTTTCATCTTCGAGTACAATCTTGATTTCGTCAGCCAATTCCATGACTTTGTCTTTAAAGACTAAGTAACTTTCGAGAGAGTGACCCAAAAGCCAATTATACTTGCAATAGTTTGGATCATTTGTTCTTCTAGCTTTATTAGGCCGTTTCATTTCTGGTAACTCAATGACAATCAGTTCCAGGAGTTCATAAAAACTAAAGGGAACATCAAAATACCAAGAATGTGTATTCCCTTTTTTGCATTTCTTTCGAAGTTGACTTCTGACTTTGCTTATATTTGTAGGAAATTGTCTTCACATTTTGCTTCTTGTTATACTTTGTGGTGAACTCCAAAATCTTGGCATCGACATTCATGGACTCTTTGCTTTCAGTATTGGCTACCCGCTTGCTCCATTTTTTGGCTTCTTGCTTGTCTTTTCCTTTTCAAGGTTTATAGATAGGCAGCCCTTGAGCTGGAGGCAATTCTTAACTCTATATCATGATCAAGCGTGGCCAACTCTTCAAAAATATTAGGCTTTATGTCTTACGAGGAGCAGTGAAGCCCTGAATGCTAACCTTGAATGCACATCTCTATTTCAGAAGCTTCACCGAGTCTATCATTGCAGACTAGCATGCCTCCATCGGCCGATGAAATCAATAACTGGTTCTTCCTTTCGCTTTCGCGTATTTGTGAGCTCTATCATACTTACTGTATGCCTTGTATTTCAAAAGCGATTGATAAACTCTTGCTCCAGCTACTCTTATCTATCGATTGAACCTAACTCAAGATCTATATATCAATCGAAAGCATTCCCTTTTAGGGAAAGAACAAACTGCTTGACAAGGGAATCACCAAACGTTCCAACATTTTTGAAAGTCTCGATGAAGAGCGCCACATGCTGCTTGGATTCCTATTGCCTTCAATCTTCTAAAATTTTGGAGGTTGATAACCATCAGGCATCTTCAAGCTATCAATCTTTGCAGCGTATGACTTGCATATGCAAGAGAATATTTGGAAGCAACTTCATACTTATCCTTGATCGTCCTCCAAATGAGCTTCTTCAGTTGATCAATTGGAATCATCCAATTAACAGAGATTTGGATTTCCTTAGAAGGTGATACTTGTTTGGCCTGAGTATTAATATTCTCTTGAACTTTTGGACACTTCCTAGGGGCATGGTTGGATTATCCCCCATCATGCCTTCCATCTTCTTGATGCAAGCTTCTTGCTCCTTGACATAGTTTTTCAAGGCTTCAATCACTCTTGTCAAGCTTGCAAGTTGTTCCTCCACAGATGAAGTGTTAGCGACCGTTGTTTGAATAACTGTTGGAGATGATGGAGAATAACCTGGATTCTCCCATCGATTGATCGTAGATATGCAAAAATCACGAGGCGCAGTTGGAGAGTATCCAATGCTCAAAACTTTATCGCCTTTCTTTGTGGCTGGACTTCTGGATCTACAGAGGCTAAGTTGAGCCAAACTATTTTCAACGATTTCAGCAATATTGGTGCCCTATTTCAATGCACCAGTGGATGATCCTACTCTTTTGAAAGATAAGAAATGAAAGTTAGCGATGACGAAGACGACACATGGAGCGTTTATTATCCCTTAGCGACATCCAAAATTCTTTCAACATCAGCGAAAAACTTGAAGTCAAAACTTTTGCAACAACAGTTTTCAAGTTGGTATTCTTGGAAGCCATCTCGATATAGTTGAACTTTGTAAGTTTGAATAATTGAGAGAGAGATAGAGACTGTCCCACCAAGCATACCAAATTTTCTAATAAGTAAATTTGCTTCAAGAAAATAAATATCGAGATAGAAAAAAATTGTAACAAGTGTATTTCATTTCAAAAAATATAAGTGTTACAATATTTGCGATTCTTTTGATTCGCCTTTTGAACAATAATTCCAAGGGCTTTTGAACTTGATCTTGAAGTTTTAATTTTGAATTTGATCTTGATCTTGATCTTGACTTATGCTTGGACAAGGGGCTTAAGAGCTTGATCTTCAATCTTCGTCTTGATCTTCAGAACTTGTAGATAAGTGTTCGAATGATTGTAGTTTTGTAAAAATCTGTTATTTTTTATCATCGAGCTCTTTCTCACTTCTAGTTATAGATTCTTGCTTTTGATTCATGATGTTTTCAAATGACAGATATGACCCTTTTATATATGTGTAGGGGTAGAGTAGCCACCAAGAATGACTAATGGGCTTTGGGTTTGATGCTTGTGAGTTAACAAATGAGATTATTACCCCACATGATAAATTCCAATCCATATCCACTTTTCGTAACAATATTTTATCTTTTCTTTCTTTTCTTAGCATTTTTAATAGATATAATTTGATGATATAAATATTTAAAAAATATAAGACTAATATATGTACGTATATAAAGAATATCAATATAATTATATGTCATATTTTAATTATAAATCAAATTTTAAATATAGATATTGTGGCTAGATTATGTTAATGTTAGGTAACTTATTAATATGGTATATTGAGGGCTACGTATATGAAAATCCCTTAACAAATCAGATTGAGGTAATGACAAGACTACATTTCATTCGCCTGTAGATTTGACTTGGCGTGCTACATCACTTGTCATGTGGAAAAATTTTAGGCCTCTAGGAAAGGATGACATCCATTGGACCCTAGGCCAATTGGGCTAGCCCAACAAGATTGGACTTATATATATATATATATATATATATATATATATATATATATATATATATATATATATATATATATATATATATATATATATATATAATCTAGCCATATTATCCCATATTATTTATTTGGCCTAATAATATATGTTACTTTTTGGATATAATTCAAATTATTTTATGGATTTAAATTCAGTAAAATTTATTTGTCTACACTCAGTACAACACGTTAAGACTTTCAAACAACTGGAATGTGACTAGCATAAAATGGGAGCTGACTAAATATTGAGAAATATAATATCAATGAGAATGACTCTATATAGTATAAAAGATTGATATGGATTCACAGTGTAGTATGTGACCATATGATACGAGGTATAAACAACAATAAAATATTAAAAATAGCAATAATTGAAAGCATAGTCAAAAACAGATTTTGATTAAAGTATAACAAATAGTCTAAATTTTTTAACAAGAATAAAATCTAGAATCTTAAGTGAACACATCAAGCAAAAAATGGGATTAATCTAATCGCCTCACAAGAACAACAAAATAGAAACCCATATATAAAGAATAAATAAGATGAGTACCTTCAAGAATCTTTTTCTTGAAAATAGGTTATCCGTAGTTGAATAGGAGAATGTTATAATCTCTCTCAAAAGAATTCTCTTCAATCATCAAAAGATAATTCTAACTAATGAAACACTTTAGGTTTAAATAGGACTTGAAAATAACAAGACAAGTCTCAAAATAAACCTAAAATAAAGTTTAGTTCGCATGGACCAAAATCTTCTGTGCTGAAATTTTGCGCATGAAAGTAGTCGGTATTATAATTTTATGCGCGAGTGCAAATCCACGTTGTAATTTATGCTTGAGCACACATTTGTGCAGCATTTGATAGTAGCTTCTCTATTTTGTACTTCAATTTTGCGCTTGAGCGTAGAAATGCTGGACAATCCAACTTCAAAGACTTGACTTTGAACTTGTCCGAGAAACATTCAAGTTATCAAACTTGGTATTCTTTTCAAGAATAATCAACATGGCTATCCAAAGATATTCTAACCAACTCTTTAAGATAATGCAACTCAGTGATGTGCAATCCTTGAATGATCTTAATTTTAGAACGAGTAAACAATCTACTATCCATCTCGGATCCTCCACAATATGTACCACCATATTCCTGTTATCCAAGATCACTGTTTTACCTAAACGTTTAAGCTATTGGAACACACTTTTCGTTACTTAATCATATCACGTCTTGATAAGCCTCCTCAGGTGTGGTTTGATTCTATTTCTGAAGTAATGTGGGTGTGTTTTGGACCTTCAAAAGGAGCCACTGGTGGGGTGCACCTGTCCTCACTGATGCCAACATCTATTTAAACTGTTGCTTTTTGAAATTCATTTTCAACCTGCGTCTTCAAGTTTTGACCAATGCATGTGTGCTCGTAGGGTGCCAATATTAAGCTAGATTTTGATCTTAAAACTCAAGGTAACAGTTACCTATCTCTTTTGGGATTATAATCATGATTATGAATAAAATCTATCTAATCATTAAATTTACGATTTGAATATTGAGCAATTTTTTTGGAACCTCAATTTAAAATTTTGGCTTTCTTCTGAGGATGAAATTCACACCAGAACTTTTGAGATATGGATTCCCCATCACCAATAGATTATTGTACTTGAATTTGATTGAGTTTTATTTGTGAAATCATGAGATTCCAGTGTTCGCATCAGGCTTTTTACATAATTTTGAGCAACATTCTTTCGATTGATATGAGGGGTAAATGAATTCTGATTGGGAATCCGATTGCTGATTTGAGTTTGTATGTGAGTGGATAAACTTGTAAAAGAAATTTATTTCAGAACCCGGATAGTTGACCCAAAGGTTTACCTTTATTGGCTTTGCCCAAAAGTCATGTGCATGGTTCCCTAACCTATTTTGATGTGTAGATTCATATTTTGGATAATTTTGGGACAAATGGATGGACTTTTGAACTTTGAATGGTCATGGCGCACCATCAAATGCAAGGTTAAAGAGACTTGAATTTCTACTTTTTTAGAGTTGATTAAAAAGCATAACATGAAACTTGTTAAAACTATTATAATGTTCCAAAATATTTATCGATATAGAGTATATTAGTTAGATTAATATTGAGTTGTTGAGATGAATTTTCTTTAATTGAGTATAATGTTTTTTCTAAGATTAAATTGAGAATACTATGGATATTAAAAAGCATGATTTGTTATTGAATTGTAAAAAGAGCACGATATACCATATTTTACTGCTACTATAAGTTTAATTCTATTTCAAGACCGTTCCCTTTACTTGAGTACTATTATAGTTTTTCAACACATAGAACTGGTTTAATTGAGGCATTATATCTTGATTTACATCTATTTCAGATAATATTGAGCATTCAATTGTAGTATGCACAATTAGATGCATTGACGCGAGTTATGTTATCATTCATTTTATATTAAGTTTATGCCTTAGGCTATATTTATAACTGTTAGTTTATTGATTTGATGGTATTAATGCCTATAGGTATTTTATTGGACCAAGTGTTTGAAGATACTTTGTATTAAAAAGGATGTGACAAATTAAACCCTCAAAATAGTAATTCAGACTAGGGGTCGGGAGATAATCTATATGCATAGATATCATGTTAGGATAAATTAAATCCTACAAATGAAATAAGTCACATGCACATCATAATTAATAAGCAAACCCAAACTAATAAAAGCATCTTTATTGTGCATGCAAACAAATATTCAACTGAATTCTCATTAACATAAACTTCTATTGAATAAAAGAGAGCATTTGTTGGGACACACTTAAGTATAGAAAGAACAACTTCTTTTTTTCCAATTACTAGTGGAAATCATTTGTAAACTAAAGAATATCTTAGAAAAAACCAGCAAATATGAAAAAAAAACTAGCATTCGAAAAATCAAAAAGCCACTCTGAATCAAAAATCATAAATACTGAATAATATCGACAAACTACAACTACCATACACATTCTAAATATAATTAATATAAAAAGTTTAAGTACCATATGCATTGTATCCTCTAAGCAAAATATAGCCTACAAGGAAGATGCTTTTGTTCTTATTTTACCAGGAAGATGGGGAGTTAATTGTTGGGTTATGATGGGAATATAAGAAAATAGTGCTTCATACTTTTGAGCTTAAGAGACGAAACCTTAATAGTACGTAATGTGCTACCTGAAACGACCTGGCTAGTTGTTTTGAGAGTTCAGACTCTAATTTGTGAGCCGATAGTCTTCAAAGCTCTATAAGGTTTATTAGGAGCTACCTGTAAAGTTAAACAAAATCAGATTTCAATTGGTAGGTCTTGGAAGATATTAACATTTTCCAGTGTCGGTAAAGCTGAACTATGATTTTCAAGCTCGTTTTGAGTAAATAAGCCCCGTTTCAAAATCCAAACATATGTATAGGTTCGTATGGTCATTTATGACTAGTGTAAACTTTTGGAAGAGAAATCCAAGGTCGTTCGGATTGTTTTTACATATATTCCAGAAGTTAAAGTTTTTCTTCCTTTCGTTTAACCCTCGTATTTTGTTTTCGGAGGTCCGTTTTGAGATCTGAGTTTGCACAAGTCATAAATATTTTTTGGGACGTGCGTGCAAAGTTTAGGGTAATTTCGAATAGCGTAGGGTCCCGTTTGGACCCAAAATGCAGCACCAACCTGTATTGTCAGGACACCTGGAATTATCCCTGCCTGCATTATAGCATTGAGAAAATCTGTTGTTCAGTACAATAGCGCTGACTTGGGCGCGATCATGCTTAGCAAAGTCATTTCTTGATTGCATGAGTACGAAAACGCTGAATCGGGGTATAAATTGACCCCTGATGTCGGCAAAACATATTTTTCATTAAAAGCCTTCGATATAAAGTCGGTGTGAGGTGTACCCTTTCTACAAACTCGTCCAAATCGATTAGGTAACATTCCTAAGCCTATTTATGATGTTAATTCATTATTTCAGTTTATTACGTGTGTTTGAATATATTTTAACGGTAGAAATTAGGTAATTAGATATTGTTCTAACAAGTTAAATTGAGAGTTTAAAGGGTTAAAAGGATCCTGATAATGGAATTGATTATATATTTGTACTCATGGAGTTATGGGCTACCCATAAATGTAATTTATTTAGGATTTGGTTATGTGACTTTGAACCCTGTACATAGGCATGACTTGCATATCGCGTATGCGAATAGGGTATCAGGTTCCTAACCGGATTGTTCTAAGATGTAAGGAATGAAGCCTTTAGCCTTATTTGATTTATTTTTCAGCTTATTGAATAGAGCGGTATCGTTTGGCAGAGAATCCAAAAGATAAAGCGGTTGTTGAGTAGCACTTTGGAACAAGGTAAGTGTTTGTATCCATTTTTTTGGAGGCCCTTGGCCTTGTGGATATTCTACCACATGTTTCTTACGTGTGTAGCTGCTGATAAGCATACTCATTACGCCTTAGCTATGGATTTACATTGTATATTATATGTTATCCTCTGTTGTTGGTATTGCATTGAGCATATGAGCTTGTACTTTGGTTTGGAGCTTGACATATACTTCCCGGTAATCGATGAGGGTCCCGAGCCGGTGAAAGATCATTATTGCATATATCTCCTAGTAGACGGTGAGTAGTTTCTATCCATTTCTTTGTGGCCTTATGCCTGTAGATTTGTCTATGTGTGTCTCTATTCATGCATAGCTGCCGATAAATGCATACTTACTATGAAGATTTTTTTTTTCAAAAGTATGATTTACACTGTATGGGTTAATATTTGTTGTATTTTATGCTGGTTGGTTTAATCAGCATGTCTGCAGGGGATCTATGATCCAGTTTGATACTGTTTACGCGGATGGCTCATACTACACGCTTGTAGGAGGATGTATGCCTATATGGTTGGATCGACCTGCACGCCACATGGGGTATACATCACATGGGGTTGGCTCGACATGCATGCCTATACGGGTTCTATATAGTTGGCTCGACCTGCACCCCACAAGAGGTATACATCACATGAGGTTGGCTCGACATACGTGCCTATGCGGGTTCTATATGGCTGGCTCGTCCTATACGCTTGTAGGAGGATGTATGCCTATATGGTTGGCTCGACCTGCACGCCACATGGGGTATACATCACATGAGGTTGGCTCGACATGCATGCCTATGCGGGTTCTATATAGTTGGCTCGTCCTACACGCTTGTAGGAGGATGTATGCCTATATGGTTGGCTCCACCTGCACGCCGCAGGGGGATACATCACATGAGATTGGCTTGACATGTGTGCCTATTCGGGTTCTATATTGTTGGCTTGGCCTACACGCCTGTAGGGGATATATATGAGAGTCCTGCGCTGGTGATAGGTATCAGGCACATATGACTGTATTGCATCATACCACATTCATCCCACTTCATTGCACCACGTGCTAACTATTGTGTGTATTATGTTGTATTTTATGTATGCGGTATGTATACCATGTTGTGGACATATTTCAGTTTACCTATATGTTTCTGGCTATTTTGTGTCCCTAATTGGTTTATATGCTTTAGTTGTATGCGTTTCTGGTCTGTATTTGCTTAGCTCTTCTCCCTGGCTAGCTATCCTATTCTTTGAGGTGGCTAGTCTTCCCCCACTTATTGAGTCCTTTTGACTCACCCTTGTTTGTTGTTTGTTTCTTGTCTATTTATTTCGTTTCGGTAGGCTCGCTCCAGGATTGAGTTCGCTACGTTGTTAAGGAGCGAAGACAACTTTAGCTGTCAGGGTGAGCCAGCTTCTGTTTAGGATGATCACCGGTTGTATGTTTATTATTTCAGTTGTATTTTGCTCCCTTCAGGAGGTGTATGTATTCTTTTGTACTCTTAGGTGTCTAGTCAGCATAGCCCTAAACCTAGTATGTTGGGTAATTAGCTGTAATTTCTTTTGTACAACTTAGAGGTATCAGTATGTCTGTGTTGTTTTTAAGTTTTATTCTTATTTATGAGTTATATTTATATTTATTTTTCTAATTTAGTTGGTAAGGGTTCGCCCGACGGGTCTAGGGAGGATGTCGGGTGCCCGCACGGCCTAGCCGAAAATTCGGATTGTGTCAATATCGGTTGCCCACACGACCTCGTCGAAAATTTGAGTCGTCACTACCCGTCCAATAATTTTTTTCGACAGTGTAAGTACATTTCTATAAAATAGTCTTTAAATTATACTCAAAGTAACACAAGCCTCAATCCGTGCTAATTAATTCAGATTACATTACGATGGACATATATCATTATCTCTTCGATAAGAAGAAGTCCGACGAGAGAATAAGTCCTGATTAATTTATTGAAGTATTAATTTTGTGGTCAAGCATGCTATTTAATTTGGAAAAGTGATAATTCGTGACTGGAAACTGATAAGTTGGAGAGACGTCATTTACTTTATGTAATGATTATGCTTACTAGTCATAAAACTGCCTTTAACTTGTCACAGAAGTCTTTGCAAAATCCGTTTAACAAATTTCGATGATTTAATTTTTTTACACTTTTATCTTGACATACAGTAAAGCAATTTTTAAAAATTAATCGTTTGACGGATTTCCCCCAAAATTACTTAACTATTGTAATAATCAGTCAAACTTTTGAAGACAAATTAAAATCTTCATGGTTTTATAATACTCTTATTCTTGCAATAATAATCATAGCCAGAGGCAGATCTAGGATTTCAAGAGTATGTTCACCACTGTTAGAAGCAGAGTTACAGCGTCCTAAAAGTAATCGGCAACAACTTTCGTCGAAAAATTTATTGTTTGCATGTGTTAATTATCATATTATATGATGATATTTTAAGAAAAAATATTAAAGAATATTTAAATGAGGATTGATCCCCACTCTTATGTGTAAATGAACCATTTAAATTTTTATGTATGGAGTATCCTATTAGACATATTTTATATTATATTTCTAGTTCCATGAAAGAAGTATGAGTTCCCGTGAATCGCTAAGTAAGAGGTGGATCCGCCCTAGTCATAGAGTATCATCTAGATCGAGCATCCAAAGATATCGTTGTGGGATGATTATGTAGCAACTTAATAGGATAATTTTCACAAATGGTCATATAACTATAGTTTTTTTTAACCAAAGTCACACAACTTTGTTTCCTTACTTAAAAGTCACTCTATTATTCCACTGATAACACAAAAGTCTCAACGGCCGGAAAATGTAATGTCCGGTGGACTTTTGTATTTTTTTAAATTTTTAGCTTTTTTACCTTTTTGAAACAAATAACTATTGGAAAAAAATTAAACAAATGGAGATTGACCAATACACTCTTATCTAGATTAATTTTTTTTCTTCACTTCTTTATATACTTTATGAGGATAAATTTTAGAATTAAAAAATACGTATTTTCAAGAGAAGGAAAAAATTTTAGTTCCCAAACTAATCAAACTAAATATTTTTTACGTATTTTTTCAGTGTTATTTTAGGGGTTGATTTTCTTAAATATATGTCTTTCTTAACACAAAGTGTATGTATATACATGATGCTTCTACTTTTTTTTTCTTTAAGAAAAGCACTTTTAGTGTACAAGTACACTAATATAAGAGATAATTGTTTTACTTACAAAAATTATTTTGAAGTCAATTGTCATGCTTACTTATATAAAATGGCTTAAAAAGAGACCGTCTATGTGGCTTCTGAAAATAAATCAAATTGAATAAAAAATTACTATGACGATTTAGCTCATTAATTTTAAACTTAGATTTACCTCTTCTTTTAGAAATGGAAGAATCTAAAAGTTATTTTCGTTATATTGATTTGTATTTAAATTATATATATTAATAATGGTGAAAATAAAAATTATATATTCTAAAATCTATCATGATAAAGTAAAAAAAATAACTAAGAGTTTATCAGTAAGTCTCCATTTTTTTTATTTCTTTAATAGTTATTTGTGCAAACAAATTAAAAAGAAAAAAGAGCGAAAAAGGTAAAAGAAATAACAAAACAACAAAAAGTCTACCGGACATCTCCATTTGTATATAAAGAAAAAAAAATTAATCTAGATAAGAGTGTATTGGTCAATCTCCATTTGTTTAATTTTTTTCCAATAGTTATTTGTTTCAAAAAGGTAAAAAAGCTAAAAATTTAAAAAAATACAAAAGTCCACCGGACATTACATTTTCTGGCCATGGTGACTTTTGTATTATCAAGGGAATAGTAAAGTGACTTTTAAGTAAGAAAACAAAGCAGTGTGACTTTAATAAAAAAAACCTATAATTGTGTAATCATTTATGAAAATTACCAACTTATCGCGTGGACTATTAAGAATGTGGAAGGAGATTCCTCAAGTGTCCAAGACATGCTGTAAAAATTAATAAGTGCATGCCTTGATATTTAATTAATTTTCTTTGAACCCCAATCAGCATCAGTCTTGTGATTATTGGGAATCACATGATGATAACTTACCAATTACCATATAGAGCTCAAGAGGTGATCAATGCTCTCCAGAAATAGGTGGCTAAATTTGTTGATGTTATTGCTGCAAAAGTTGCCAAGATTATTGTATCGCATGACAAGCTGCATAATATGAAATTCCAAACTTGGCTTCATAGGTTGGGCCCCACTTTATTGTGCTTTTCCCAATTGCATTATGTACAACAGGTACGGTGATCAGACAGCTTACCCAACTAAGTAAATTCCGCATAGCTCACACGAGGTTTTGAAGGTTAGAGGCTTGGATAAATTCCTCATAGCTCATACGAGATTTTGAAGGTACCTAAGGGTTTGGATAGTTCTAATTCTTCTAAAGGAAAAATGTTTGTGACAATTGAAGAGCGAAAAACTTCTATATGTACAAATAAAATCTACAAACAAATGATTGTTTGTTAACTGAAAACGCATGTAGAGTTGTTTATTTTGGTCTTCAAATCTTTAAAAAAGTGCTTCTTTTAACATGTTGAAACAAAAGCCACTGCCGCGTCAGATCAAATCTTCCATGGAATGTGCTTATGTGTACCTATGTTATCTGAAGTTCTTTTTTGGCATATGAATAATGCATTCGAAATTCACTTGCAAGAGCCAATCTAGATTCCGATTACGTAAAGGCTGACTAAATTATGAAACGCACCTTACAAAGAGAAATTCTCAAGTGACTTTTGAGTAAACATAGGAGTGTCATCCCTCTCACAATGTTGTTTGGTGATCACGGAATTGAGCTTATGTTAGCACATTTTTGAGTTACCTAACATAAAATGCCATACTTGGAGAGTTGTGTCGGCCGAAGCAAATGTGACTTGGTCCTTTTACTTCCTAGATACCTTATTAATGGATTTGGTACACTAAAAATACAAAAAAAAAAAAAATAAAAATAAAAAAAAAAAAAAAAAAAAAGGAAATTACGACTATATATGTACGGTATAAGTACTTGTCCTTCATAAATTCATGGACCCCAAAGTGTTTGACAAGATCTAGTGCTATGTCTGATTTAACAAAACATATGAATGATAGAAAATTGGTGTCCGCTGATATATATGCTCAAAAAAGGTAGGTCATTGGTCGCAATATTTGTCAGATTTCAATTATTCACAAGATAGGGCCTTTGCCGGACTGAAATGTGTGATCGTATTTGCCATTCTTCACAGCTCGCAAGATTGTTTGATGTGGATGATATTGCAAAATTTTAGTAACCTTTTAATTTTTTCTTTTGATTTTTTTAATAGCTTTGGTGATGTCTTAGATTTCATGATATGTACTCCCTCCGTCCCATTTTAGGTAAGAAAATCATTAAATAAAGTATCTATTTATTATGTTACCCCTATTTACTGTTTGACTATTAACTTTTCTTGAGAATTTTTTTAATTACTAAGAGTATAGTTAAATTTAGTCTTGAAATCCTAAAAATACAGCTAATTTGGGACACACTATTTTTACTAATGTGATAACTAATTTGGGACGGAGGGAGTATATTCCTAGATTGTCTTTTACATAATTAGCTGCCTTCGAACAAATCAGTTGCTCCACTTTTTCCTCATTCAAATGTAAAGTACATATTTTTGTGAAAATATTCACACATTAATGCATTTTTTCTCTAGGGACTTCCGTTAGGAGAATAAAAGAGGGCAAGGTAAACTGTAAACTTATTGATTAATTCAAAATTGATTTAGTGGAATACTGGTATGATTTGACTATTTTTTTTTTCTAAACAGAATTAAGTTGATATAATATCTTAGATTGAGCAAGAATAAATTATACTACTAAAGTTACGATGCAAAAATTAAGACTGAGACACTATATGTTATAACTTGTTACCCAAGCTACAATCAATTTCTTTGGGCTACAAGGGAGTTCTGAGTTTCTTTGATCTTGAGATTAGTGTCCCTTTTTTCTTTGACCACCTTGAGATTAGTATACTGTCTTGTGGTTTTCACACGCTAACCACCAACGTTAATACTTCCCTTTATGTTGACATATCCTTGTACCGCCGAAGTGGCACCTTTAGGTGGACTAATTAAAAAGCAAGCTCACACTTTGGAACTTTGTGAAAAATTATCTTGTTTTTTCTATAGTTTATTCCTTTTTTTTCAATGTTGAAGTGTGAGCAGTAGTTTTACAAAGTTCAGTGAAAGCCTAAAATGTCCAAAAGAATTTTAATGCACTACAAACTCAAGTATTTAATTATATAAAAAATGCTACTTACTAATTTAGTGACTTATTGTTGAAATAGAATAACGCATATTATTCTGGTTCCAACAATAGTATCCCTTCTTTAAAGAAAATTTAGATATCAAGTATCCTAGGTAATTAGACAGTTACTAAAATTCCTTCTTATATTTGGAACTATATTAGTCATTTCTTTCTAAACTCATACATGTGCTAAATAGACAAAAGAGTGGTTGTCAAGAAAAGAAAATTCATTTGATAACACTCGCAAAAAGAAAAAAACAGAAATAGCCGTGTCATAGTAGGCCATTGTATATGGATATGAATAGTTCAAAATTATGAAATAGACCTATAGAAAAAGAAAGCACTGGAGGAAAAAGCGAGTATAAGATGTCAAAAAAGTAACAGCTCACCTTCTAAGATTTCTGGGTCCCTGCAAATAATTCATATCATAATTTCCTAGCCCACAACTATGACTCAATCAACGTACTGTCCCACAAAACTCATGTTCGTAGAATTTGAGCGGAATATTTGAAATATTATTTTAATTTTTTTTCATAGAATTTGTGTAAAATTTAAAAAATAAAATTTTAAATTCTCAAATTCTAGTTGAGAGTAAAATTTGGGAGAATTTGGAAAAATTACTTTTACCACTCACATAATTTCAACTTTTTTTCAACTGAAAATATATGTCCAAACGCAACTTCAAATTTCAAAAGTTATTTTTCTAACTTAACTTTAAATACTCAAATTTTTAAGTTTCAACCAAATTTATGTCCAAATGCTAGCCAAGAGTCCGGTGCTTTTCGGAGTTGATGCTGACGTACAGTATTAATAAAGGGTAGTTTTAAATATCAAAGATATACTACACATAGTTTAATGAAGAAATAACTTCTTATAAGTATAACATAATATATACAGTAAATAATATACTGTAAACGATAAATTCACAAATAATATGCATATACTCTTTACCCATATTATGCATATAAGTTAAATTTATATAATATTTTTTCCCCCGTCTCCTTTATTTTTTTTCCTTCTTTTAGTGTTTTCCATTATTTCCTTATTGGGATATTGACAGATTTTGCAATCAGTAAAATAAGATTTTGATATAGAATTACCAGATAATTATTACAAGATCATAGGAGTAATGCGAAACTAAGTTTTGCAGAAGTAAAATTCTGTATGTGATAATTCTATAGAATGTTTATCAAAACTTAATAAATTGCTGAAACTCGGGTCAATATTTACTTTTTTTTTTCTCATTTAAGAATTTGATGAAATGCAAGTCTATCTTGTATGGCTTTTATTTTTCTTAACCAGAAATTTAAAAAATATATAAAGAGTAATCAGAAAAAAAGAACTATTTCTTGGTTCACAATATTTATTTAATATTTTATATATATAGCACAAGTGCACAACTAGAAATAAGATCAAGGAACAATTTTAAAACATTTGTTCTCATAGCTTATACGCTCTAAGGAGAAAGTAATCTAACTAGATTAGAGTCTTGAAGCTTATGCAAGATGACATATGTAAATATAACGTTGTATTTTCCTTCTTAAAAAGAAAAAAAAAATACCACAACCAAGTTTGAAGTAGTACAAATGATACACTTCCCCTCTCTCTGTGTAATAATAAAATCAAAACTGATAGTATATCGAAGATAATGCCTTTTATAATTCTTATGGAACTTTTTTTTTTCCCTCCTTTTGGTAGATATTATGGAACTTCTAACATATAATAGATGGAACACATCCTCGTAATGTTTGTTGGACCACGATGGCTAAGAGCTACAGATAAATTTAATAATTAACAGATGCGGTTTGTCATTTATATGTTCTACCTCTTTAACGTCTCAAAAGTGGTCCTTCGACATCGTCATTAGTAATCAAATAAAAAAAATCAAATTTGCACACTACACTCATTTAGCTCTTAGAAGTATACTTCTGTAGATTCAGTTCTTGAATAGAAAACACGAAGAAAACTTCACGTGACTATTTGACAGAGTATTCTTAATATCAAAATGTAAATATTTAATATATTAATTAATACAAAACTCTAAAACTATTGACATAAATTTACCCTAAAACTACTGTCATGTGGTGTATATGAAATAGAAATAGATTTACCTCTTTTCCAGTCTAAATTATTGTTGATCATATCATTACATTTTTTGATATCAAGTACTGTGTGATATCCAAATTAATAGAAGTAGTTAATTTTCATTAGATTATGTAATTCATATATAGCCAAAATATATATACTTAATGTGTATGTAAAAATACACCACCTATAGCTACGGGAGTACGAGGCCATCTAGAGAGAACCAGCCTTGCTCCGCAAGTAAACGGTTGTTGAGGATATGCGCCCGCTTCATTAGCGACAGCCGCTCATTAGACACGGGCTTAGAACCGATGGTACACTTAGCCGCCCTAAAGTAATTAGACTCCTAGTTAGGGTTTATCTCGTATAGCCGCCTTTTGTAATGGGCAAAGGGCATTAGAATAAGTACTTTACCATAATTAGGATTGGGATAAACCTTAGCCTATTATATATTCCTCTCTATCATTGTAATTCATCATCGAGATTCGACTAGTATCCTCTCTTATTCAAGGAATACAAATCCTATTTTCTTGTTTTTATTCTATTGTTCTTCGATATTTCATTATTGCCTGTGGGCCGATATAAATTTAATTATTATTTTTAATTAAGCTAGTTTTAGGCATAAACAGTTTGGTACTTGTTTAGGCCTAAATTTGGTCATTTAGGTAAGAAATTGAATTTATTAGAGGATCACAAGCAATATAGTAAATATGCAGGAAAAGTAAATAAATATAGAGAGAAAAGTAAAAAGCAAGAAAGTAATAATCTTATTCATTGAGAATAGTTTGATTCTGTGTGAATCGCTTGATGATATAATATAATAAGAGGATGGATATTTATAGTAGATATTTACCCAGTCATAATTATGGTAAAATACAACGACTAATAAAGGCCATGGGCCTAAACTCAAGGCAGTGGTATATACGAAACCCTAACTAGAAGACTGTGAACCCTAGGGCAGTGGGATGTATACCCTGTGTCCTATGACTGCACCGCCTGAACGGCCGTGGCTCAAGAAGCGTGCGTGTAACCTCTGTGCCCGGTGACTTACAGACTAAGTCTAATCTCACCAGTTGGATTCGTATCCCCGTAATAGTAGGTGGCGTATTTTTACCCACACAGTTAGTCCACCACTTGTTGAGTGTTGTCGTAAGCAGCTAAGAAGTGAAAGAGATAAGCAAAAAGGATGTGAAGGGATATATCACTGACTCCTTGAAACTCGTAGTCTCTTTGACCGAGACCGGCGTTTGATTCTTCGAGAGCATTTCGTGTCATTATCTGATTGGTTGATGTCGATTCTATGCACCTTTTCAAGAACAATTTTTTCTGTGCCGAATCATTTCATATCTTCAGGTTATAATTGTGCTTGACCATTTCACACGTCATCCTTATCTCATTCCGCCTATAAATAAGGGCTTTATGATAGTGGTGAAATCACAAATCTCCTTCAGAAAAATTCTTCATCCCTTTAAAATCTTTCTTATGAGAGAATAACTCCTTCATCTTCAAAAATGCTTTCCTTTGTTCCTGATCCAATGTTTCTAGAAATACTTCTTCATCCAAAATGGATGGTGCATGAGAAAACTATAAATCTATCCATGATCGGATGGAAGGAGTCCCCTGAGTCATGAAGTTTGATCGAGCTTCTAATGGCGTTCTTTGGAATGTCTTCATTATGGCATGTGCACTGATTATAGTATGCTCATCTTTTAACACGGCGGTTGCTATGATATTCCTCATGTCATGCGGGGTCAGGTGGTTTAACCCCCTCTACTGTCTTGTGGCGTCTCTTTCGAGACGACGTAGATGTTCAGGTAGCTCCTTCAATAGTACTGGGTTGAGGCTCTAGTGCCTGGCTTCGTTCCATGGTAGGCAAGAGGATATAACTTCATGCCATCAGGCGGTTAGGGTGTCACCAAGTTCTGAATCTATTCACGACTCATGGCTTTTAGCTTGTTTGTCTGGTTCGAATTGTTGTTGCAACGTCTCATCGGCCGCTGGATGTGGAATACCAGGGGGAAAAGTCACCCTTGTGGTAGGTTCCCAGCTCAACCCTCACCGTCTTTGATAAGCTCCCAATTGCGCTTGAAGATCCGGGGGCAGTGCACTCTCGTTTGACCAGCGGGGGTCAAAACAGATCTTTCAGTCTTCTTGATAGGATGAGGAAAGGTTCCGCTTGTGCTCAGATGCTTCCGAGGTCCTTTGCTGCTATTAGGACATCCGGGCGCTGATTGTATTAGTGACTGTGCATCGATGATTGCTCCGGTTGGCATATCTCATGATGTCTAAGAGGGCTTCTGTTGCTCCCAAACGCACACGCAAGTATACGTGGTCAAAAAGTAATAAAGTAATGAGTCTAGTATCGTTCCCATGAGGACTAGTGTAATGACTATATTCTAGAAAATAATTTTCTAAAAACTATTCAGGGATCTTTTTCCAATGTTGGTTGAGATTTTTACTAACTAAATGAAATAATTTAAAGCAAGTAACTGAAGTCAAGTAATAGAGAACAAATTATGGATTGTTATCAATAAAAAAGAGAAACGGTCCAGAGCTAGAGCGACAAACAATCCAGTTGAGTTTTCCAGTTTATTCTACTTCTTGATTTCCTAGATTGCTAACTAACAGGTTAATTATATTCGTGAAAACCTGTCGATTCTTCACGAGTCTATGCAAGCTACTCTAACGCCTATATTTCTATGGAATTAAATCACATGCATGCACTAAACAAGGTGAATAGGTATGTGTCTATCCTACCCGCAAATCGATTCCCTGATGCCCAGGTTCACAATCAAGCCCTATTCTTTCTTATTTGCGTTCACAAATTCCCTCTGTCGATTTCAACTTGTAAACTGTAGATAGTGTTCAATTATCAGGCCTCAATAACCAAATAATTAGGCTCAAGAAAGAATAAACAATCTGTAATGATAAATCAATAGAAAGAATTCAACTTTCAAACATCAACCTTCATGTCATTTCTCTAACCCTAGAACGATATGTTTAGCTACGTATGTTCATAATAACAACACAAGAATTCATGGAAGAAAGATTGAATATTGTAATAGATGAAAGGAAGAAATTAAACCCTTGGTTCAAAGTGTAAGAACTCCAAAACTTGCTTCAGAAATTCGACCTCTACCAAAAACGAAAATAATAACTATTTATAGGGTTTACAAAGTCTTCCTATAAGTTAATCCAAAGTCTAAACTAAGTTGGAAAAGTTGGGGTCGCAGAACTAAAAGCCACAGGGTAAGCCTCGCGTGTCTCATGGCTTTTGGAAGTCGTGCGCCACAGCCCATGCGTCGCATGGCTTATGGCTTTTGGAAGCCTGAAGCTATGAAAAATTCGTAGCTTGCTCCATAGCTTTTCGTCTAATGCCATATCCCAAAATTAGCTAAGTTATCAATTCTTGCTCGATTTTATCCATCTTCACTCCGTTTTCACTCGTATTCATCCAAATCATTCCTAAAATCACAAACACAATAAGTGAACGCAACAATCACAATTATTTCGTGCAATGGGCGAATAACGTATCAAAATGTCTGGAAATATTAAGGTAAAATAGGCTAATATTGCCAAACATCACCACCCCACACTTAGACCTTTGCTCGCCCTCGAGCAATCACCAAAAATAACTCCCCAACTAATTACTAACACATGATAGAACAGGTCTACCTATGGTTATGGTTGATACCGACCATTAAACAAGAGCATAAATAGATACCATGTGACCCACAACATGCCAAAAATTCACCAAGTTTTAAAACACGAGAACGACCAACTCAAGACATCCCAATCTCAAAAACCGACTCAATGAAACCAAGCTTTCACAAAATCACACCCATTCATTCAACCAAGAAGTTAATAACTTCACCTATCTCGCGCAAACCATGTGCCCTCACTAAAAATAATCAAGAGAGCGTCCCAAATATCACACAAAGGATATATTTTAAGAATATATGAGGGACATAATATAGAAAGAATTCACTCACTCTCCAAAAGAAGTTCACTTGCCACACATAACGTACCATAGGCTTGCCCGTAGTGTAGGACTCCACTAATGTAAGCTCACTCCAATCGGGATTAACTAGGACTTTACGGGTTGTAATGTAGGCTAAAGGACGAATAGGATAAATATGGATAAATAGTGACTACCTTCCTAAGCACTTTAATACATCGCTTTAATTTTTATTTTCACCATTCTTCTTACAACCAACCAAACAACCACCCAAACATACATAAGAAATTCCCTCTCAATTTAAGCAATTTCCAACTTTACTTTTGCACCACACTAGCAAGGATTGAGATTTTTTTCTTTCTTTTGTTTTCTTTATTTTTCTCTTTTTCATTTCATTTTTTTTCTTTTCAACAGTTTTCTCAACCTTGCCAATAATTCTCTTTGTTTTTTTTTCTTTTTCAAAATGCACCATATTGTTCTTTCATCGATTCCACTCAAAAGCCACCCAATTTCTCCAACCATAACTCCACAAACAATCAAATATTTTTCAATTAAATTGCTCTAAGGAGTAAGGGTTCAAAAGGAATATAATTACGAACAAAAGGGGTAAGGCTTGAAATGTGGGTGCCAACAAAAAGGGTCAATAGGCTCAAAAGGGCTTAAGAAAGATAATATTAAAGGGTAGGCTAATCAAGGCTAGAATGGCTTATCAAAGAAACGCCTGTATCATCTCTCGACTAGAGCAAACCTAGGATTTCACTTTGAACACACACGGGGCAAGTTCTAGACATCAATATGCAAGCACGGAACATAAGAAAAGATAACTCACATCACACATGCACATAGTTCACTAAAGACGGTTTCATTCCAACTCTCGGTTCAAGCAAACAAGGTGCAATTTTGGAAATTTAAGCACTAAGGCACAATAGTTCACAAAAGAGTCAAGTAGTTGAACCTAAGCGTCTCAAGACGATCATTCAATTTTTTTTCTAGGCATGCATCACAATTTTTTAAACCAAAAGGGATTCACAAAAAAGTAAATGCTCAAGTCCAAATTCACCGGTATCAAACAAATCAAAGGCACCTAGCATTCTACCATTTTTTCTAAAAATAATCTATTAACTAATACTATACTACTCCTAAAAATAAAAAATTACCCGGTTCAAAGGTCTACCCATGGAAAAGAACCGAGACCGTAAGAAAAACTACGGGGCGGATGACTGTACCACTAACTAAAACTAAAAAAAAAATCTTTTTGGAATTTTTCATTGATTTTCTAATATTTTTTTATTTTTTATATATTAAAGCAAGAAACAAATAAAAATAAAGTCAAGTAACAAAAATAAAAATTGTTAAAATTAAATACCTAAAGGTACAATCATCCATAACCTCAAAACTTGGGAATTCCCCCACCCCACACTTAAAACTACACAATGTCCTCAGTGCGACAAAAATAAAGTGCAAGAGTTAAAGGAACTTCCCTGAAGGCCAAAGGATCTAGCCTTTGGCGCTAGCAGTGACGCCATCTCCATCACGAACCAACTAATAAAGTGTCCGTAACGTACGGGGTACTCAGACTTCCCCCGACATGTTGTTGATAAAGCATTGGGTGTGCGCGCACCCTACACTTGAGCTTAACATTACCTAAACCTGCAAAACAAGTAGCTACGCATACAAGAATTAACGGGTGTCGTAACGACCCCACACTTAGTCCTAACTACACTATAATGGAAGTAAAACTAACTAACTAATTTACAACTAACCAACACAAGCGAGCAATGGGGCTGACGAGGACCCGATGCTTGTTATGTGCAACATTATCCAATGGCATCTATTTTGGCTCACTTCCAATCCAAATTTAGCGTACAAGCAAACAATTCAATCATGTGAATTAACATAATGCTCCATTTATGCCTATATAAAATTTTGCTACTCAAGAATTCGCAAAAATCTCACTTTTTACTCACTGAGGCATTTGATCAAACAGGTTGTGTGCATTATATTCAAGCTGAGTTTTCATAGATAATTGAAAGGGGTGAGCCTTCCAAAATTTTTCATGGGACTTTTAAACTGAACAGATACTAAATCAACAAAGACCAACACAACTTCAACCATTTCACAGCCACGATTAAACACTAGAACTAAGGGGAGGGGAGGCGAAATGTTCACACTCGGATCAGCAGCAGTAGCGAGAGAAACAGAGGGATAAGAAACTTACCAGAGCCGTTAATAAGCTGTAAGGAAGATGTTTGTTGTGAAGATTGTTGTTTGTATTTCCTTAGGTGTCCTGCTCTGTTTTGGTTTGTGGTTAAGTTCAGGGAAGAAGGGAATGGGTAAGCTTTGTTTTAAGTTTTAAATGCGCGGGTTAACGGGTCGAAACTGGGTCGACCTGTCAAATTTTTGATACTTACCTGAGATGCGATGGGGAAAGCGACGCTTGAGCTTAGCGTCACAGATTTTTGTGCTCACTGTTGAAGTCGCGCGATGGAGGCAGCGACGCACGCTTATAGCGTGTCAAAGTTTTTTCTCACTGTTTGATGCAAAGCTGTGAAGTACGCGACGCTTATGCCATAGCTTTCTGGTTAATTCTGAACTTTTTGATCACCTGCTAAGGCCTGCGCGACGCCTGTGTATCGCGTTCTAGTTTCTGGACATTCAGTTTTACCCTGCGCTGTGAGACAAGCGACGTAGCAGCTATGGCATTCAAGTTTTAGGTTCACTTTTTCTGATCCGCTATGAGAGAAGCGACGCGTCTCTTGTAGCTTCTATGAATTTCTGCTGAAAATTTGCTGCGCGCCATAAGTTAAGTGATGCATGGCTATAGCTTTTCAAAATCTGTGTTCACTGGTTTGCACAAAGCTATGCAGTGTGCGACGCATCCCCTGTGGCATTTCTGATTTTGGCTGGAATGTTTACTGATACGTGATGTCAAGATCGTCGCATGGCCTGTAGCTCACTGCTCCCTAATCTTCAAAACAACATGTTCAACACCTCAACAAGCCAAACGCTTGAAATTAGCGCACCTTCCGAAAGTCCCGAGCCCTGCAAAAACAACAAGAAACTACGTAACACTAACTAAGTAAAATGAGTAGAACAATAAAAATTGGACTGCCTCCCAACAAGCGCTTGATTTAACGTGGCGACACGACTCTTTTTGTATTTTTTATTCTCTTTCTATTTTTTTCCTTTATTTTTGCGTTTATATACAAAGTTTGGGTTGCCTCCCGAGTAGAGCCTTAGTTAACGACGTGGCACGACAACACTTTTAAGCTCACTTCCAGCATTTACGTCTCCTCTTCTTACAATGAACTTTTTTCTTCTCCCTTCCCTTAAGAGAATTTTCCTTCAACTAGTCGATTATTGTGCCGTGGTTACTTTGTTCTACATTCCGCTCAAACACCTCTTTCGGTTTACTTTCATGTTCTCGTTTGACACATTCTATCAAAGAACACTCTTCAAACTTAGTCATATGATCCTTTTCATTATAAACTTTGAAAGTAACCTTTTCTCCATGCGCTCTCACATTCATCTCCCGAAGTTCCATGTCAATAATTGCCTTCGAGGTGACTACGAATGGTCTTCCCAAAATTGTTTGAGCTTCTCGATCCTCTTCATAGTCAAGGATAATGAAATTAGCAGAGAAGGTAAACTTCCCAACTCTAATCAACACATCATTCACCTTACCATCCGGGCAAGTTAGTGATCCATCCGCCATCTTAAGAGTGACTGAAGTAGGCTTGATTTCTCCTAAGCCTAACATTTTACAGACAAACAGAGGCATGAGATTTATGCTGGCCCCTAAATCACATAGTGCACCAGAGATATTATGACCACCAATAGTGCAAGGAATAGTAAACCTCCCAGGATCTTGAAGTTTTGGAGGTAATTTACTCAGGATTGCACTACACTCCTCCGTCAACTTGATTGTATCAATCTCTTGTGGCTTTCTCTTCTTAACTAGAATATCTTTTAGGAACTTCACAAATGACGGCATCAGTTCAAACACATTAGTCAAAGGAATGTTAAACTAAAGCTCTTTCATCATACTCATTAATTTTTGAAATTGAGCCATATCCTTTGATGGTTGAAGTCTCTGTGGGAATGGTGGGGGCGGTAGAGGTGCCTCCTTTTTCTCTTCTTTCTTCTTTACTTTCTCCACTTTTCCTACTTCCGCTGCTTTAAGCTGCTCCTTCTCCTCAGTTTTGCCCATCAAGTCTTCATCTTTAACTAGAGTTACAACAAGACAGTGCTCAACTCCCTTTAGATTTGGATTCGATTCAACATTACCAGGAAGTGCTCCATGTGGTCTAGAATTTTGTGCTCCAGCTAACTGCCCCATTTGGCGTTCAAGGTCTTTTTGAGCAATAGTAAGATCATTTATGGCCTGTGCCTGAGCTGCATTGTCAGTGATAATTCTCTGCTGGCCTGCTAACATCTGTTTTATCGAATCTTCAACTGAACTGCTGGACTGCTGTGGCTGAGTATGAGGATGTGAATTCTGATAGTTATTCAGAGATCTCGTATTACCTTGTGCAGCCTGGTTATTAGTCCAAGAGAAACCATGATGATTCCGTGAATTAGGATTGTAGCTATTACCAAACTGGTTCTGATTCTGTCCCTGAGACCTATTTTGATTCCCCACATAATAAACACTCTAGATTGGAGGGGCAAACATCAGTAGCATGAGCTTGTCCACACACCTCACAAAAACTTTGAAACTGCTGCACTTGCTTAACTGATTGCACTTGTTGCTGAGTCGGTGGCAATGCTAGCTTGGTTATTTGGTTAGCTATCGCATCTATCTTTGCATTCAACGCTGAAACTGCATCCAATTGAAGTACTCCAGCAGCTTTTTGACTTGAAGCTCTACCATCACCCTGCCAGTCAGGATTTCTTTGAGAGAATTTATCCAGTAATTCATAAATCTCATTAAAATTCAAGGCCAACACTTGGTCTCCAGCAGCAGCATCCACCACAATCTGGGTATGAGCATTCAAACCTTCAACCAAAGTATGAGCCAACACCTCATTCGACTGGTTGTGGTGCGGGCAATCTCTTAACAATGACTTGAATCTCTCCCAAGCTGAATACAAGGATTCTCCACCTTATTGTCTGAAAAACATAATCTCACTCCGTATTCTGGCTGTTTTGGCAGATGGATAGAATTTAGCCAAAAATTTCTTAGCTAAAGCATCCCAAGTAGTGATAGACCCAGGCTTTTCAGCCTTTAACCACTTCTTTGCTGCCTCGATCAATGTAAAGGGGAAGAGTATCAATCGAATATAATAAGTTGAGACCCCCTGTTGGTGTGTATGTGTAACTAATCTCCAAGAAATTTTGGATATGTTGTTGTGGATCCTTGTGCAATAATCCAGCACATTGTCCAGTCGCATGTAGCAGTTGTATCATGCCGGACTTAATCTCAAAGTGTCCAGTAATTTCTGGCTTAACTATGCTCGAGGCTACTCCCTCCAGACTGGGAAGAGCAATATCTCGCACAGCTAAAGCTTGATCTTCTTCCATTCCTACATGTAAGGATTAAGAGAAACCTAATACCTGAAACAGTATAAGAAACTCAAAACAAAAATTAAACCTGAATAGAAAATACCAAATCGTCTGAAAAAGAAACAGTCAATTATTTAGTCCCTGGCAACGACGTCAAAAACTTGTTGCTCCCAAGCGCACACGCATGTATACGTGGTCGACAAGTAATAAAGTAGTGAGTCGAGTATCGTTCCCGCGAGGACTAGTGTAATTACTATATTCTAGCAAACAACTTCCTAAAAACTATTCAGGGATCTTTTTCCAATGTTGGTTGAGATTTTTACTAACTAAATGAAATAATTAAAAGCAAGTAACTGAAGTAAAGTAATAGAGAATAAATTATGGGTTGTTATCAATAAAAAGAAACGGCCCAGAGCTAGAGCGACAAACAATCCAGTTGAGTTTTCCAGTTGATTCCACTTCTTGATTTCCTAGATTGCTAACTAACAGGTTAATTATATTCGTAAAAACTTGTCGATTCTTCACGAGTCTATGCAAGCTACTCTAACACCTATATTTCTATGGAATTAAATCACATGTATGCATTAAAGAACTCTGTATTTAGCTAAGCAAGATGGATAGGTATATGTCTATCCTACCCGCAAATCGATTCCCTGATGCCCAAGTTCACAATCATGCCGTATTATTTCTTATTTGCGTTCACAAATTCCCTCTGTCGAGTTCAGCTTGTAAACTGTAGATAGTATTCAATTATCAGGCCTCAATAACCAAACAATTAGGCTCAAGAAAGAATAAACAATCTGTAATGGTAAATCAATAGAAAGAATTCAACTTTCAAACATCAACCTTCATGTTATTGCTCTAACCCTAGAACGATATGTTTAGCTACGTATGTTCATAATAACAACACAAGAATTTATGGAAGAAAGATTGAATATTGTAATAGATGAAAGGAAGAAATTAAACCCTTGGTTCAAAGTGTAAGAATTCCAAAACTTGCTCCAGAAATTCGACCTCTACCAAAAACGAAAATAATAACTATTTATAGGGTTTATAAAGTCTTCCCATAAGTTAATCCAAAGTCTAAACTAAGTTGGAAAAGTTGGGGTCGCAGAACTAAAAGCCACAGGGTAAGCCTCGCATGTCTCATGGCTTTTGGAAGTCGTGCGCCACAGCCCATGCGTCGCATGGCTTATGGCTTTTGGAAGCCTGAAGCTTTGACAAATCCGTAGCTTGTTCCATAGCTTTCCGTCTAATGGAATATCCCACAATTAGCTAAGTTATCAATTCTTGCTCGTTTTTATCCATCTTCTCTCCGTTTTCACTCATGTTCCTCCAAATCATTCCTAAAATCACACACACAATAGGTGAACGCAACAATCACAATTATTTCGTACAACGGCGAATAACGTATCAAAATGTGCGGAAATATTAAGGTAAAATAGGCTAATATTGCCAAACATCAGCTTCGAGTGGTTTGCCAGCTAGATGATACACCTTAGAAACCACTCCCAGTAATGAGTATTTTCAACCTTTACAATGGCCCAAGCAATTGGGAACATTTGATTGTTCCCATCTTTGGACACTGCCACAAGTAATTTCCCCTTGCACATACCCTTCAAGAAACACCTAGCGATACCTATTATTTATCTACATCCTTCTAGCTACCTTTTCTTCATGGCATGGAAACACACATAAAAGCTTTGGAACACCTGTTTTCCATCACTCTTATCTACTGACTTCACAACACTAGTACTCCTGGGTTGGTCTGTAGTATCATGTCCCTATAGTCATAAATCCTCTTGAACTCAGCATGAATATCATCAATTATCTCTTTCAGAATTTTGGCCCTGGCTCTATGGACCACCGTTAGCTTGGATAAGCTTGAAGTTTTGACTGATGCCTAAGGAACAGATCCACAGGACATGTTCCTTTGAATCACTGCAACTGAATGGATAATTCATGCAAAATCATTTAAGCTGAAATATTATCAATTATCCTAAGTCTAATATTTATCATGATAATTATGCAGGTCTAAACGTGATATGAAAAGATTGCATAAAGAGTGGATAAGGCTAAAAGATTTCGGTTGACTAAAGTGAAGAGTTCAATTAGGACTCAAGCTCTTGGAAGCTTTGGAGTTCTAATTGCTCAAGGCCTCTTGGTTGCTGAAGCTATAAAACGAGGAGCATTTCAGCTATTCAAAGGTGCACAAATACAGAGAGAATCGAGTCTTAGCATTGAAAGAGTTTTAATCGTATTTGTGTAATCATTAAGCTACAGGGAACTAAGTAAGAATCCCTTCCTTAGATTGAGTCTTATAAAAGTTCAGTCTTAGTTCAACTGTAGTAGGTACTATCGAGTTGTATCATTTCAATTAAAGTCGTGTACTTGAGAAACTTCACTGATCGTGAAAGGGGTCACTATAGGATTAAAGTTAGTCCTAGGTTAGTAAGAAGGTAGTCTTGTAACCAAGTGAGTCGTTTACATAGTGAAGTTGAAAATCCTACTTGGGAGAGTAGCTCGTGGTTTTTTGATCCCGAGTTCAAGGGGTTTTTCAACGCTAATATTGGGTGTTCAATTACTTACAGTTTTTAGTTCCGCATATAACCTAGTAAAGGAAAACATTTAAGGAACTGGTCCTTAAAACAGTAAAGTGGTGTATCTTGGAAAATAACAATTTGTATCAGAGCGGGTTATCCTTGAAAAGGCGAACACCTAGGTTTAGAATTAGTACATCACGGGAAAATGGTGAGGGTCAGTCAACTGTTAGGGCACCTTTGTTCAATGGAAAATACTACTCATGGTGGAAGGAAAGGATGAGAGATCATCTTCAGGCTGAGGACTATGAGTTATGGGACATAGTGACTGAAGGTCCCATGATTCCAATGAAAAAGGATGCTGAGGGAAATGATGTTCCCAAAACTAGAAGGGAATGCAATGCTGAAGATTTAAGGCAGTGGAAAAAGAATGCCAAGGCTAGGAAGTGACTTGTCTGTGGACTCAGTCCCGATCAGTGCACTAGAATTAGAGGGTATACCACTGCAAAGGAAATCTAGGATGCTCTACAGGTTGCACATGAAGAAACAAGTCAGGTCAAAAGATCTAGAGGTACACTTCTTTTTGCTGAATATGAAAGCTTTAAAATGAAAGAAGGATAATCAATTTCTGACATGTACACTAGATTTAATGCTATCTCATCTAAACTTATTTCTTTGGGAAGGGTTTTAATAGTTGAAGATAGAGTAGAAAAAAATCCTAACTAGGGTTCTTCCAGATTCTTGGGAGATTAAGGCTTGTGCTATCATTGAAAGCAATTATTTGACCACCTTATTCTTAGATGAGCTTATAGGTAATTTGAAAACTTATGAACTGAGGAAAAAGGTTAAAAACATAGGTGAACCAGTTAAAACTGAACCTAACCTAGCCTTAACTGCTGATAAGCCTATTGATGATAAGGAACTGGTCCTTATCACTAAAAGTGTTCAAAGATATTTGAATAAGAAAAAGCAGGCCAGTGACAGGGTAGGTCTTCTAACATGAAATAGGCTGGAGAATGCTTTAAATGTGGAAGCATGGAGCACTATATCAGCAAGTGTCCAGTTATGGAAGGAGAATGGAGGAAGAGATACGTGGAAGAAGGAAAAAGATTAGGGAACAGGTCCGGAAGAAAAATGGAAATCCCAAAGCAATGGTTGCTGGTTGGAAAGACAGTTAGGATGAACAATCTGATGATGATCTGGATGAGGATCTTGCTTTAATGGCTCTTGAAGACTCAGATAATGAAGAAGATGCTGAGGTATTTGTTTCTAAACTTAGACAAGATGCAGAAAGCATGCCTAGAGAGAAATTAGTTAAAGTATTTCATACTGTGCTAAATGAGTTTAAATCTCTGAGGGATGGTAAAAATCAACTGCATGATGAAATTAAAAGTCTAGGAATAAAATATAAAAAGGCAGTAATTAAAAATGACTCTCTGAAAAGAAAAATTAGCATGCTTGAGAAACAGGTCCTCACGCTTGAGAAACAGGTCCTCACACTTGAATCAACTGTTCAAGAACTGGAAATTGTTAAAACAGTTGAAAATGATAAAGGCATTGCTAATTCTCATCAGATCATTGCTGAAGAGAAACTGAAAGTCACAGTTGATGAACTGTGCAAGAAAGATGAAAAGATAAGATCTTTGGAAGAGGACTTAGTTAAAATAAAAATGGAGTTAGGAAAAACTGTAAAATAGAACAAGTCCTCTGAAGCACTAGAATGGTTACAGGAAAATCATATTAGTAACAGGAAGGGTATTGGATTCATAAAATCACAGTCTTCACCCAAATAGGATCCAAAGAGTAAGTACCTATCACTTCCTGAAAATTGGCTATGCACTCATTGTGGGAACACTGGTCACTGGAAAGAAAATTGCCAATCTCTAAAAATGGCTGCACAAGGGAACAGGTCCTATAAACTAGTTCAAAATTCTGTGAGAAAGAAAACTGTTCACACAAAGAAACCATTACCATTCTTGGCTAGGAGAGATCTGATTCATCCTTTTTCTCAAGGAGTTTGGGTTCTTAAAATTAACCCCTAGTTTTCTTTTGCAAGCTATAGTGAAGGAGAGTAACCACAAATGGTACATGGACAATGGTTGCTCAAGGCACATGACAGGACATAAGGAACTGTTCCTTCCACTCTCAGCCTTTCAAGGAGGAAGTGTTTCCTTTGGTAATGGTAAGAAAGGGAAAATCACATAGTATAGACAATGTATTTCTAGTAGATCGACTGAAGCATTGCTTATTGAGTATATCTCAATTGTGTGACAAAGATAATAATGTTAATTTTTCATCTACTGGGTGCACTGTGACTAACCAAACATCTGGAGAGATCATTTTGTAGGGAAATAGACATGGGAACATCTACAAGGTAGATCTACTGATACTATCTGATGGAAGCTTGAGTTCATTAAGTGTTGTGCAAAATGATCCCGTCCTATGGCACAAAAGACTTGGGCATGCTAGTCTTTCACAACTGAACAAACTTGTATCCAAGGATTTGGTGGTAGGTCTTCCTAACATCAAGTTTAAGGATGATAAGGTATGTGAAGCTTATGCCAGGGGGAAGTACTAAAATCCTCCTTCAAACCTTTGGAACTGGTAAGTACTACCAAGCCTTTGGAACTGGTCAATATGGACTTGTGCGGACCAATGAGAATAATAAGTCGTGGAGGTAAGAAGTATGTTATGGTGTTGGTTGATGATTACTCCAGATTTACATGGACTAGATTTCTTGCATCTAAAGAAGAAGCTTTTAATGCATTTTCAATTTTTGCTAAGAAAGCTCAAAGGACTCTAGATAGTCACATTGTTTCCATTAGGTCTGATCATGGAACTGAATTTGAAATCATATGTTTTTTAATGTTTGTAATGAAAATGACATTAATCATAATTTTTCTTCACCTAGAATTCCACAACAAAATGGTGTAGTGGAAAGGAAAAATAGGACCCTAGAGGAAATGGCTAGGACTATGCTAATATTTGGAAATCTTCCACAAAACTTTTGGGCTGAGGCCATCAATACTGCATGCTACATAATCAATAGATGTATGACAAGGCCATTGATAGAAAAGACACCATATGAGTTGCTTGAGGGAAGAAAACCAAATATTTCTCATCTTAGGGCTTTTGGTTGCAAATATTTCATACATAACAATGGGAAGGATGCCTTAGGAAAATTTGATCCTAGAAGTGATGAGGGAATCTTTGTTGGTTATTCTTCAAATAGTAAATCTTATAGGGTCTTTAACAAGAAAACATTGAAAATTGAAGAAAGCATGCATGTTAAATTTGATGAAACTAACAGTCTGACTCAAGAACAGGTTCAGGAAGATGAAGAGATTGGAATGCTGAAGCATAGTGAAATTGATCAACAAATGCAGTCATTGGATGGGATACTGTGAGAAGTGAACTACAAGGAACTGTTCCTCCGGACAGAACTGAGAAGAGTGGCACAGAAACAGGGGGAACAAATGTTGGTTCTACCTCACAAATTGGCAGTACTACTCCCTCAGGAACTGTTCCTCAGCAAGGGAATTCTGACAATGGTTTGATACTCAAGCCTTACAAGTATCAAGGTTCACATCCTGTGGATCAAATAATCTCAGATAAGGCTGCTGGAATACAAACTAGATTAGTAGTTAAAAATCACAATCTGTGTGCCTTTAGTGCTTTCCTATCTCTTGTTGAACTCAAAAATGTGAAAGAAGCACTGAAGGATGCAGATTGGGTCAATGCTATGCAGGAGGAATTGAATCAATTCCAAAGAAGTCAAGTTTGGCATCTGGAACCCAAGCCAAGGAATAGGTCCATAATAGGAACAAAATGGGTTTTCAGAAACAAATTTGATGAGGATGGCATGGTAACAAGAAATAAGGTCAGGTTGGTTGTTCAGGGGTATAGCCAAGAGGAGGGCATTGACTATGATGAGACTTTTGCTCCAGTTGCAAGATTGGAAGCAATAAGACTCCTTATAGCCTTTGCTACATACATGGAATTTATTCTACATCAAATGGATGTTAAGAGTGCATTTTTGAGTAGTTACTTAAAAGAAGAAGTGTATGTTAAGCAACCTCCAGGCTTTGAAAATGACCAGTTCCCTGAACATATGTACAAGTTGGACAAGGCCTTGTATGGACTCAAGCAGACACCAAGAGCATGGTATGAAAGACTATCAAAATTTCTACTTCAACATGGATATAAAAGAGGTAAAATTGATAGCACACTGTTCTTGAAAGAAAAAGGTAAGCATCTCTTAATTGTTCAAATTTATGTAGATGATATAATCTTTGGTGCTACTTGTGAAAATTTAAGTAAGGAATTTGCAAATTTGATGGGGAGTGAGTTTGAGATGAGCATGATGAGTGAACTCAATTTCTTTTTGAAATTACAAACTAAGCAAACCTCAAATGGAACTATGATCCATCAACAAAAATATGTTAAGGAATTACTTAAAAGGTTTGATATGGATAATGCTAAGGAAATTGATACACCTATTGCCATTGCCACAAAATTAGATCTTGATAAACATGGAATATCAGTTGATCAATTGTATAGAGGTATGATTGGTTCTCTACGTTACCTAACTGCTAGTAGACCTGATATTGTGTTTAGTGTTGGTTTATGTGCTAGATTTCAGTCAGATCCTAAGGAATCTCATTTGAAAGCTGTTAAAAGAATATTGAGATATCTGAAAGGAACAGGTTCATTGGGACTTTGGTATCCAAAAGGTGGTATATTTAATCTTGTTGGATATACTGATGCTGACTATGCAGGTTTCCTTGTTGATAGAAAAAGTACCTCAGGTATGGAACATTTTCTTGGTGAGTGTTTAGTTTCTTGGGGAACCAAAAAACAAAATTCAGTGGCACTTTCCACTGCTGAGGCTGAATATATGGCAGCTGCCTCATGTTGTTCACAGTTGTTATGGATTAAACAACAATTACAAGATTTTGGTGTTGATGTAGGAAATGTTCCTATCTTTTGTGACAACACTAGTGCTATTAACATGACAAAAAATCCAGTGCATCACAAAAGAACCAAATACATTGATATAAGACATCATTTCTTGAGAGATAACTACGAAAAAGGTTTGATCACCATAGCATTTTGTCCTACTGAAAAGCAAATTTCTGATATTTTTACAAAAGCTTTAGGAAGAGATCATTTTGAAAGAAATAGGTTGGAATTAGGGATGATTAAGTTCACCTAAATTCATCAATATTTTACTTCAAATTGGCTAGAAAAGTGCACTTAAAAATGAATTTTGTTCAAGTCAATTTGAACTTTTCAGTCCAGTCTAATACTTCATTGTATACTCTTGTGCCATGATTTCTTTTTAGAGTTGCTAAAATTGAATGATGTTACCCTTATGCTCTTAGAATTTCAGATTGAACAAAGGTGATTAAATTTGGAAGAACACTGATTTTCGTGTTAAAATCAGGTACGTACTCCTTATTATTCATGTGTCTTAAAAGGTTAAGACTATAGGTAACTTGTAATTACGATAAAATCCTACTAGGAATCCTAATCATATCCTAACTCCATAAGAGTCCCATCCAAAGAACCAGTTCCCAATCAAATCAGGTCACTTGAAGCCTAACAACTCTTTTTCGGGAGACTCCCAAGAGTCCTTTAACGGTTGAGTTTCTTTCAATAAGGTAATAGTGATCGACTTTCAGTCAATCTCCACTACCTATTTCACCCTATAAATACACTCATACTCCCTCATTATTTTTACTTTGCTCACAATTGCATTACAAAAATTTCAGAAAAAATAGTAAAATAGCTCTTGAATCGTATTGCTAGAATGTCTCTTTCACTAGAAAACTCATCATCCTACCCACCTCTGATCAACTACAAATTCCCAACCCTCTTTCACCCATGGATACCACAAACCGTAACTCTAAAGTTCCTGAAAATAACCCTGAAGTGCCTGAACCAGAAATTCAGGGGGAATAACCAGTTCCCACTACTGAGTCAATTGTAGAACAGGTTGAGGACTTGTTGAGGGCTATGATCATCTATCAGTATCAGGTAAATTATGCCTCTCCCTTAAATGTAGTAGAGGATGAAGGGGAAAAGGAAGATGGGTCTGGAACTGTTCCTGAGGGGGAAGGGGGAACTGTGAAACGTTTGGAAGAACCCATGCATGGGTCATCTCGATCTCCAGAGGTTGCTTTTAGAGCACTCATAGAGGATGTGATAAATGTTGATGATGCTATGAGTGATAGTGATAGGCCTATCATTGATATAATTAATATTACGAGTTTAAATAGAAAACTTGCTAGGAAAGGACCCATTGATGACCAAATGTCTGCTGAGATTGCTGCAAAATTGAAGAAAATTAGTGATAGTTATAAGCCAGGTCTTAAGAAAAAAGGTGAAACTTCCTCTAAGACAAAAGGACATGTTCCTTCCGTCTCTACTCCTGCTAGTGGAGTGAGGAGGACAAGGAGTGCAGTCAAGGCTGCTGATGAGAACTTGGCTGCTGCTATGGAAAGAAGCAGAAAAGGGAAGGGAAAACAGGTTGCTGACCCTGTTGAGGAAGAAGAAATTTAGTTTGTAGAAAAGGAGAGGGATGTTGTGGATGATGAAGATGATGAGATGGAAGATGTTGAGGTACTTGTGCCTCAGTCTAAGAAAAGAAATGTTGCAGAGGGGCGTGTGACAAGGAGCTCTGTGAAAGCTGCTGCAGTAAAGTCATCCAAGATGGCCAGGTCCTCCAAAAGAACTTTGGTTGATGAAAGTTCTGATTCAAGTTCTGATGAATCATTTGCTGGTGATGACAGTGAGAGTGAGGATGAGGATGAGGGAGATGAGGTTCAACACTGTGTCCATGATGACATTATGACTAGGAAAGTTCTGAAAGGCAGGGTACTCTCTGATGTGGAGGAAGAGGGTATGGTCTGGTTGTTGCAGAAATTGCAGGTTCAAGGCTGTAGGGACATGGTCCTTTAGATTAAAGGAAAGTGTGCAAAGGAGATAGTTCAGGAATTTTACAAGAACTACTCTATAAAAAGGGATAGGATCACTACCTCTGTCCATGACCATGAAATCACCTTTGACACTAAGGAACTGGGTGAACTACTGGGGATTCCATCTGTAGGGTATGAAAGCTACATCAAGAAGGTGTGGCCTGATTTGACCAACTTGCCTACTGGGCTGGAAATTACTAGAAAATTTGCTGAGAATGATGAAGAGGAAAAACCAAGGGCTGTGCAGAAGAGTGAAATGCACCCTTAGCACAAAGTGCTGTTTGAATTTGTCAACAAAATTATGCTGCCAAGATAGAAGAAGAGAGGGATTGCAAGTTTTATGGATCTGTTCCTTATGGAACTGCTTGATACAGATAAGCGGATCAATTGGCCCAAGTTTATGATCCACTTGATCAAAAGAGTTGTTACTGGGAAGAAAAAGGACTCTTTGCCTTTTGGTTTCATCTTGACTGATTTGTTTGCTATACTGTAAATTCCTTTGGAAGGGGTAGTTAAGGCTACTAAGAAGGAGAAGTTTGGATGTGCTACCCTGATCAGCTGTGATATGACTGTTCAAGCTAATTCCCCACTGGCTGGTGTTGGTAAACAACTTTTGAGCAATAAGGTGAGGGCATTGAGGCAACAGGTTTCCATACAAGCTGCTGAATAGCAAGATTGGAGGAGGATAAGAATTACTGGAAGGCAGAGGCTACAAAGGCAAAGGAGACTAATGAGGGTATGCCCAAACAGATGTTTGAGTTGTTGAACAAGTCTCAAGGACCTGGTCCTTCCACATCCTGATCACCTTAGCCATAAGCCATCTTTGGTCCAGTGGGATTTAAACTAGTTCTAGTATCTTAGTCTTTTCCTTTTCTAGTTTTTGAATAATTTTGCAGTACTTGCTTGTATCCCCTGGTTTAACCTTTTTTTAATGATGACTTCTCTTCGATGGCTAATATCATTGTTTTGCACTTGCTTTAGTCTGAATTGTGTTTGCATTTTGAGTTGCCTCAATGGCCATGTGCTGATTTTTCTAACACTTGAATTATTTTTTTATGCAACCTTTTAAATGATGCCAAAAGGGGGAAGAGTAAGATGATTTTGCGTGAACTTTATACCTATTTGAAAATATGATCCTTAATGATAAAATAAGTCTCTACAGATTGCTTTTGACTTTCAAATTGTACTTCAGGACATTAAGGACATGCAGCTACGCTTATGAGTTTGTCATCATCAAAAAGGGGGAAAATGTTAGCTTGGATAAGCTTGAAGTTTTGACTGATGCCTAAGGAACATATCCAAAGGACATGTTCCTTTAAATCACTGCAGCTGAATGGATAATTCATGAAAAATCATTCAAGCTGAAATATTATCAATTATCCTAAGTTTAATATTTATCTTGATAATTATGCAGGTCTAAACGTGGTATGAAAAGATTGCATAAAGAGTAAATAAGGCTAAAAGATTTCGGTTGATTAAAGTGAAGAGTTCAATTAGGACTCAAACTCTTGGAAGCTTTGGAGTTCTAATTGCTCAAGGCTTCTTGGTTGCTGAAGCTATAAAACGAGGAGCATTTAAGCTATTGAAAGGTGCACAAATACAGAGAGAATCGAGTTTTAGCATTGAAAGAGTTTTAATCGTATTTGTGTAATCATTAAGCTACAGGGAACTAAGTAAGAATCCCTTCCTTAGATTGAGTCTTATAAAAGTTCAGTCTTAGTTCAACTGTAGTAGGTACTATCGAGTTGTATCATTTCAATTAAAGTCGTGTACTTGAGAAACTTCACTGATCGTGAAAGGGATCACTAGAGGATTAGAGTTAGTCCTAGGTTAGTAAGAAGGTATTCTTGTAACCAAATGAGTCGTTTACATAGTGAAGTTGAAATCCTACTTGGAAGAGTAGGTCGTGGTTTTTTGATCTCGAGTTCAAGGGGTTTTTCCACGCTAATATTGGGCGTTCAATTACTTACAGTTTTTAATTCTGTAGAATAACCCAGTAAAGGAACACATTTAAGGAACTGGTCTTTACAACAGTAAAGTGGTGTATCTTGGGAAATAACAACTACAGATCTGCCAACATACAGATCAAGGCCATCCTTTATCTTCTTTTTCAGTTCCCACACTTTTATGTTGGGTTGTCCTACTATGGTCTTCCTGTAATGCTTTGCTAGCCACCTTGAATTGCATAAGATTTTTTTATTTGTCCTGTAACATGTGTGAACAGGATTGTACCTTGCAAAAAAAAAAAAAATAAAATAAAAAAATAAAAGACAACAATTAATTAGTCACTGGTGAGATCTAAAAGACTAATATAAGATAGAATAGACTAGAAAAAACTTCTATAGTCAATGGAATATATAGAATTGTGATAAATCAAATATTGTAAAGTCCGGGTATTTATTACCGATCAAAATTGGACCATAACGAAATTTCGATCTATACCGGCACCATAATATCAGATTTGGGAGGAAGATCAGAATTAGAAATTGATAGAAAAGCAATGATATAGGCTCGTGTAAGTAGGAAACAAAAAATATCTATTCTAGTTCTATCATCAGCTGTGGGTTTGAATCTAAGAGAAATTCTAGAGAATGTTTGCTATCCTGAAATTTTTTTGTCTTTTCTGAGTGATAAGGAGAGAAAAAAATTGGGTTAGAAGAAAATGCCATTTTGGAGTTTTATCAACAATTTGCTTGGGTAGGTGGCGATCCGGTATTTTCTGAATCCTTATGTAAGGAATTACAAAAGAAATTATTTCAACAAAGATATGAATTAGGAAGGATTGATCGACGAAATATGAACCGAAGACTGAACCTTGACATACCCCAGAACAATACATTTTTGTTACCATGAGATATATTGGCAGCCGCTGATCATTTGATTGGGCTGAAATTTGGAATGGGTGCGCTTGATGATATGACACGACCCGGAATCCGGTTAGGCCGTGCGAGCACCCGACATCCTCCCCTATACCCGTCGGGCGGACCCTTACCAGTTAAATTAGGAAAATAAATATAATATATCATAAATAAGGAGAAGACTTAAAAGAAAAACACATACATACTGATACCTCTAAGCTGTAAAAAAGAAATTACAGCTGACTACCCAACATACTAGGTTTAGGGCTATCCAGACTAGATATCTAAGAGTACAAAGAAGACAAATACCTCCTGAAGGGAGCAAAATGCAACTGAAAATAATAACCAATAAACTGGTGGCAATCCGGATCAAAAGCTGGCTCACCCTGACAGCTGAAGTCGTCTTCGCTCCTTCACAGCGTGGCGAACTCAATCCTGGAGCGAACCTGCCGAAATGAAATACACAGACAAGAAAAAAACAACAAACAAGGGTGAGTCAAAAGGATTCAATAAGTGGGGCAGACAAGCCACCTCAAATAATAGGATAGCTAGCCAGGGAGAAAAGAAACAGATAGACCAAATTCTTTTTATTTAAATTATAAAAAGGAAGAGCCAGATAATAACCGGAAACACGTACGAAACCATAAACTCAACCAGGAATACGAGCCATAAACATATCACCAAACAAACAATGCACGTATAAGTAGAACAGTAGTTATGTACCACAAGTCTACACAATGGTATGAAATGATATGAGATGAAATGAAATGCGATATGATGCAAAGGGTCACATGTGCCAAATGAATGGAGCGGAATCCTCCTGCTCCGAGGGTGGAATCCTCCTACCCTCAATATGATATAATGGAGCGGAATCCTCCTGCTCCGAGGGCGGAATCGTCCTACCCTCAATATAATGCAATTGAGCGGAATCCTCCTGCTCCGAGGCGGAATACTCCTACCCTCAATATGATGCAATGGAGCGGAATCCTCCTGCTCTGAGGGCGGAATCCTCCTACCCTCAATATGATCCAATGGAGCGGAATCCTCCTGCTCCGAGGGCAGAATCCTCATACCCTCAATATGATGCAATGATAACCCTTCACCGGCGCGGAACTCTCATCGACTGCCGGGAAGTATATGTCAACCCACAACCAGAGTACAATGCTCAAATCCTTAATGTAATACCAACAAAAGGACATAACATATAATATAGAATGTAAATCCAAAGCTAAGCCGTAATGAGTACGCCTATCGACAGCTACACACGTAAGGAATACGTGGTAGAAAATCCACGAGGCCAGGTGCCTCCAAAGAAATGGATATAAACAGTTACGTCTTCCAAAAGTTTGCATTGCCAATCAACAAATGCTTTATCCTTTGGTTTCATTGCCAAACGATCCCGCTCTATTCAATAAGTGGAAAAATATATCAAATTAGGCTAAAGGCTTCATTCCTCACATCTTAGGGTAATCCGATTAGGAACCTGGTACCCTATTCGCATACGCAATACACAGGCCAGGCCTATACTGGCCTATATACTGGGTTTAAGGTCTCATAACCAAACCCTAAATAAATTACATTTATATGTTGCCTATAACTCACTGAGTACAAATATATAATCAATTCCATTATCGGGTTCCAATTGACCCCTTAAACTATTAATTGAACTTATTAAAATGATGTCTAGTATCTCAATTTTTACCGTCAAAATATATTTAAACATACATAATAAACTAAAATAATGCACTAAGACCATTACCTGAATGTTTCGGGGTAAAAATTCTACTTTCTCCGGCCCCTTTTCTTATTTTCTGGTATTTTTTTCGCCTGCGTGTTTTCTCTTCTCAATTCTCATCGTTCTGTTTCTGTTTCCCAATCTAATTTCGTTTTAAGCTAAGGACCACCATTTCTTTATTTTATTTTTATTTTTATTTATTTTATTTTATTTCCTTTTCTTTTCTCGACGAATATTAAAACGGTACCCTATGATATTCGAAATAGTTCAAACTTTTGTATACCAGTTATACAAAATATATGTAACACACTTGCTAAAGCGGATCTCAAATCGGACTCCCGAACTCAAGATGCGAATTTAAATGGGAAAGGTCAAATTATTTAACTTTCGGCATTTTAGCGGAAACTAGCCGAACAATATCAAAATTCACTTTCGAAAGTTCACAAAAGTCACAAATAATCATACGAATCTAACGGCGCTTTCGGATTTCGAATCGGAGCTCATTCGCCAAAACCGAGCTCGAAAATCTCTTTTTAGTATTTATCGACAATAAAAACTGAAACCTTCTTTCGATGCCTACCAAACGAGGTCTGATTTAGCTCAAATTTAATGATAGGTCCTAATGGACATTACGAAGTTTTTAAAATTATCGGCATGCCAATCGGAGTCCTAACTTCCGAAACGACTAACCGAGGTCGTTTCATTCTCCTCCACTTAAACTCTCGTTCGTGCCCGAACGAGCCTAAATCAAAAGAAAAGTTCGCACAGATAACAAGAGAACTTGCACGACCTTGACAAGCTACTCCACGGGCCTTATCTCCTGATTACAGGATCAGAATTATAACACATGCACCGAACTCTTTGGATAAACATATCTGGATAATATCATAACGCCATTGCCCAGCTTATTTTGACTAGACCGACCCTTCCTCGATTACGAGAGGAGAGTTTTACTTTTTCGAAACAAAGATACATGGAACTCTGTAGGGATTAACATGATTCAGCCGATAATCACCTCTTCGATATACCGTTCGATATAGAACAGGTCGATGGAACTAAGAATTAGCTCACGGTTGATGCAATAGGGGAGCTTTTGAAGTACCTTGTCATTACACACTATAGAAGATTTGATGCAACATTATTATTTTTATGAACGCACTATGCAACATCTCTCTTGATGTTAGTGTTGTTCCGCAAGCTCCTTGTGGAAATGTAGTTACTCATATCCTAATGTATGTCAAAGGTTCATCTAAACAGGGTCTATCATATAAGGATAAGGATCATGTAAATACTAGTTGATAGTATGATGCAGACCAGGAATGATCTCCAGACTGAACATCTACTTCAGGGTATTGTCTTTGAATTAGAAATATTATGACTTGAAAAAGTGAAAATAAAAGAGACATGTAGTTGGACCATGAGCTGAGGCAGAATACCAGCAACAAAGTTGATTACATGTGCACTTATAACGCTAAAGTAACTTCTCAAAGAGTTGAGGTGTGAAGGAGATATGCCAATGATGGATGGTCGATAAGCTGCACTAGACCTTTAACTCTAAATTTTCATGAAGTAAAACAACATCAGTATGAGGATCCAGTTCTAGTTAAATACAGACAAATAGCCAGAAGAAAACCAGAGTCACCATACAGGGTTACTACTGACGGCGTTCTTATGTATAAAGATAGACTTTGTGTCCTGATGTTACAGATTTACATGGACAAATTATGATGGAGACACATTATTCCAAATACACTGTTCATCCAGGTTCGGCTAAGATGTACCATGATCTTAAGTAGATTTATTGGTGGGACGGAATGGAGCCTGACATAGCAGAATTTTTGGCGCAGTGTTCTAATTGCCAGTAAGTTAAAGTCGTGTCATCTTTCCAGACTTTATGCTTTCAGCAGATAGGTACGTATATATATGATCAGGTTGCCAGCTTATCTCTGGCATTAATCGATTATTAGTGGGTTTAGCAATGATTGACACTTATTGTAGGTTCCTGTCGTGGCCCTATATTGAGTCATGACAAAAGTGGTACCAACGCCTTAGAGATTTAGTATTACCATTCAGTATTTGGAGGAAGACTCCTCCACTTAAAGCACAAACTCATGATTCAGTATTTGAATAGGAATACCCATCCCCGCACAGTCTGCTGGACTAAAGAAGATTTAGCTAAAAGCTGAATGTAGGCAGACCTAAGCTACCAACTACCCTTTCGAGTTGCCAAACAGCTGCAACACTCGAGTCATAACTCCATACATTTTCTATAAGCACCACCGCCTGATGGATCAAATCAAAGGTCAAATAACACCTCTCATTACCTTTAGTAGCCTTGGAAAATAATAATGTGCTTACCCGGCTACCTTGGCACGCACTCTGGCTCAACACAGGGAACATCACAATAGGTTACTGACCGCCTAAGTTCACCAGTGCCGAACAAAGAAGAGATGGCAACGAACTGAGGATAGAAATAATTAGAGCTTCAGGAAGCGCATCTCCTTATCGCTTGGCTACCAGAGCTAGACTACTTACGAGTCAAAGTAGCCCAACAATCGCAATTGAAGAAACATATATTAAATGAGCTTTATGGAACAACATCCATGCCAATTTGACCTCCCAATAAGAAGGAAACTTTGACAATTTACCAGAAACCCTTTTATAACCCAGACAAGCTTATAGGATAACATGACTTTACTAGCGTTTTGAACCAAGGGGAGATACGTAGATCAAATATTACTTACTAATCACTTTACACTGGAAGAAACGATAACACTTGCTGATGGTGAAGAATTAGGATCCCATTATCCTACCAATACGAAATTCCAAGAAGAGAGGTAAACTGATTTGACATAATAACAAAAGGTGGAACAACAAGTTGCCAGGCAGACAATACCGACACTTACTGCCAAATCTCTCACATTTAAACCAGATCAACTAGGAGGATCTCAGAAATGCCAGGAATAAATCATAGAAGAAGCTCACAACTCTATCGCAACCGATTCTTAATAAAAACGACATCTAAGAAAACCATGCAAACATGATAAGACAACCATTTCCAAATCGATCGGAAGAATCAAAGCTTACACATATATAAATAAGGAAGAAATACTTGGGTCTACTACATTAGATATCTCAACTTCCTGCCAGACTGGTAGTTCTTAGAACTCCCTATGCAGCTGAGCCAAGCCGCTACCTTGATAATTACTTCTAGAAGAACCACTACCACTATGCTCCCGACCTCTATTAGATGGTGGAATTTCTCTTGCTGATTAAGATGTAAATTAAATTCCCTGCGACTGTGCAGGTGCCTGATGACGAGAAAAAGGACGACTGCCTACTTGCCGGAGTAAAGAGAAATCCTCAAAGAATAGCCAGATTCACGACAATGATACCACCTTTTCGCTGAAAAGTGGAAACTGGAAAGATTGTTGATAGCTATAAAGAAAAGACTGATTCTGATCTTGACGAGCCACTGGAGCACTCTAAGAATCACATGACACAAGCTAAGATAACCTGGAAGATGACCTCCCAAAATAATCAGAACTCTTATCTCTAAATGAGGTACCATGGTTGCCCACTAGGGCCACGGGATCTCTTGCTCTCCCGCTCTAACTTATGGTATGCCTCGTACTTTCGGGTAATATAAACAACAACATCAAATGAAGTCTCAACCTCAATTTCTCGAGCCATCTGGGATCTCAAGGAAAACGAAAGGTCATCAATAAATCTTTGAATCTCTCGAAAGGCTCATGGACTAGTTCTAACGCATATTCAGTCATTCTATAGAATTCAATCTCATATTCTAAAGCACCAACAGGGTAACCGAAAGGCTACCCTGTCCAATCCACTTAAAAGAATGAGGGACTGTCTTTACTCACTGGATCGCAAGCACCTATTCGTTCAGCTGAATCGACATAGCAACTGGCAACACTTTTAATCTCGCTCGCTACTCGAAAGGAACTTTTCCACAAATCTAGAAGAAAAATCGAACCAAGTTAACTAATAAAAGAGCGACCCACCAATTCAAGACTAGACCCCTGAAACTGGAAAGAAGAATAATCAACACCATACCGCTCGATAAGATCAAGAGTCTGGATAATATGCTGACATCATTTTATTTAAAAAACTTACACAGGGATTATCTGATACATGGCTTGAGAATATTGGAAGATTCAACAGCGTAAAATAATGCAACCACTTTGGGCACTCGGATCGAACCGTTACCTCGACTGGCTAACCAATCAGAACAATTGGTGGCGCAACACATGCTGCTTCTAGAACATAATTTACTGGGGTATTATTAAGAACAAGAATAGGAGCTCCTTGAGACCGAACGTCTGCATCTGCGGCAACCTGATAGCTGCCTAGCGAATAATAGGTTCTTGCGGTATCTACTTCGCAAAGATTCTCGTAAAAGCATCGTAGAGAGCCAAACAAGGCCCTGCTCCCTTGCCCATCGCGAGCTCATATAATTGGGACCTCCGTAACTAGATCGTTAGCACGATCAAAACTCTCGGTGCTTCATTACTGCTAGCCACGGGCTAGACTGCTTCGTCTTGAACTCATACCGTCTGTTGATTTGTCGTACGAGGGTTTACAATTACCACGAATGAATTAAAGAAAATACTTTTGGATTCTAGACCGACGCATGATCAGAAATTAAGGAAGTGAAACTTCCTAAATGCCATCATAGCCTTTCGTAGATAAGTACGGAGTCTACATACCCATCAACGAGACTCTACTAAACACTGTCTTAGTTAGGATAGATTTTGAACCGGGCTCTGATACCAACTGACACGACCCGGAATCCGGTTAGGCCGTGCGGGCACCCGACATCCTCCTCTAGACCCGTCGGGCGAACCCTTACCAATTAAATTAGGAAAATAAATATAATAATTCATCAATAAGGACAAGACTTAAAACAAAAACACAGACATACTGATACCTCTAAGCTGCACAAAAGAAATTACAGCTGACTACCCAACATACTAGGTTTAGGCCAATCCAGACTAGACATCTAAGAGTACAAAGAAGACAAATACCTCCTGAAGGGAGCAAAATACAACTGAAAATAATAACCAATAAACTGGTGGCCATCCGGAATAAAAGCTGGCTCACCTCGACAGCTAAAAGTTGTCTTCGCTCCTTCACAACGTGGCGAACTCAATCCTGGAGCGAACCTGCCGAAATGAAATACACAGACAAGAAAAAAACAACAAACAAGGGTGAGTCAAAAGGATTCAATAAGTGGGGCAGACAAGCCACCTCAAATAATAGGATAGCTAGCCAGGGAGAAAAGAAACAGATAGACCAAATTCTTTTTATTTAAATTATAAAAAGGCAGAGCCAGATAATAACCGGAAACACGAACGAAACCATAAACTCAACCAGGAATACGAGCCATAAACATATCAACAAACAAACAATGCACGTATAAGTAGAACAGTAGTTATGTACCACAAGTCTACACAATGGTATGAAATGATATGAGATGAAATGAAATGCGATATGATGCAAAGGGTCACATGTACCAAATGAATGGAGCGGAATCCTCCTGCTCCGAGGGTGAAATCCTCCTACCCTCAATATGATATAATGGAGCGGAATCCTCCTGCTCCGAGGGCGGAATCGTCCTACCCTCAATATGATGCAATTGAGCGGAATCCTCCTGCTCCGAGGCGGAATACTCCTACCCTCAATATGATGCAATGGAGCGGAATCCTCCTGCTCCGAGGGCGGAATCCTCCTACCCTCAATATGATGCAATGGAGCGGAATCTTCCTCCTCCGAGGGTGGAATCCTCCTACCCTCAATATGATGCAATGGAGCGAAATCCTCCTCCTCCGAGGGTGGAATCCTCCTACCCTCAATATGATGCAATGGAGCGGAATCCTCCTGCTCCGAGGGCGGAACCCTCCTACCTTCAATATGATGCCATGATAACCCTTCACCGGCGCGGGACTGACACGACCCGAAATCCGGCTAGGCCGTGCGGGCACCCGACATCCTCCCCTAGACCCGTCGGGCAAACCCTTACCAATTAAATTAGGAAAATAAATATAATTCAATTCATAAACAAGAACCAGACTTAAAAAACACTGACATACTGATACCTCTAAGCTGTACAAAAGAAATTACAGCTGATTACCTAACATACTAGGTTTAGGGCTATCCAGACTAGACATCTAAGAGTACAAAGAAGAGAAATACTTCCTGGAGGGAGCTAAATGCAACTGAAATAATAACAAATAAATTGGTGGCCATCCGGAATAAAAGCTGGCTCACCCTGACAGCTGAAGTCGTCTTCGCTCGTTCACAACGTGGCGAACTCAATCCTGGAGCGAACCTGCCGAAACGAAATAGATAGACAAGAAACAAACAACAAACAAGGGTGAGTCAAAAGGACTCAATAAGCGGGCCAGACTAGCCACCTGAAAGAATAGGATAGCTAGCCAGGGAGAAAAGAAACAGATAAACCAAATTCCTCTTATTTAAATTATAAAAAGGCAGAATTAGATAAATACTAGAAACGCGTATGGAATCACAAACTCATTAACAACCAGGAACGTAAGATAGCCAGAACATATAGGTATCCTGAACATATCAACAATCAGAAATACATCTTGTTGCGGCGTGCAACCCAATCCATATATTCATCCTCTTGCGGCGTGCAACCCGATCCATATATTTATACCGTTGCGACGTGCAAACCGATCCATATATTCATCATATTGCAGCGTGCAACCCGATCCATATATTTATACCATTGTGACGTGCAACCCGATCCATATATTTATAGCGTTGCGGCGTGCAACCCGATCCCCACAACCCAGAATACGAGCCAGAAATATATAGACAAATAAGCAATGGACGTATAAGCAGAACAGTAGTCATGTACCGCAAGTCTACACAGTGGTATGAAATAAAATGAGATGAAATGAAATATGATGCAAAGGGTCACATGTGCCAAATGAATGGAGCGGAATCCTCCTGCTCCAAAGGCAGAATCCTCCTACCCTCAATATGATGCGATGGAGCGGAATCCTCCAACTCCGAGGGCGAAATCCTCCTACCCTCAATATGATGCGATGGAGCGGAATCCTCCTTCTCCGAGGGCGGAATCTTCCTACCCTTAATATGATGCAATGGAGCGGAATCCTCCTACTCCGAGGGCGACCCTCAATATGATGCAATAGAGCGGAATCCTCCTGCTCCTGGGGTAGAATACTCCTGCACCCAATATGATATGCAATGTAATGCATATGAATGGCATATAATGCATATGAATGCAATGTGATGCAATAAGAACCCTTCACCGGGGCGGGACTCTCATCGACAGTCGGGAAGTAGATGCCAACTCACAGCCAGAGTACAATGCTCAGTTCCTCAATGCAATACCAACAACAGGACATAACATATAATACAAAATGTAAATCCAAAGCTAAGGCGCAAGGAGTACGCCTTCGGCAGCTACACACGTAAGGAACACATGGTAGAAACCAGGTGCCTCCAAAGAAATGGATATAAACACTTACCTCCCAAAGTTAGTACAGCCACTAAATAATCGCTTTGTCCTTTAGATTCATTTCCAAACGATCCCACTATATTCAATAAGCAGAAAAATATATCAAATTAGGCTAAAGGCTTCATTCCTCACATCTTAGGGTAATCCGGTTAAGAACCTGCTACCCTGTTCGCATACGCAATACGCAGGCCAGACCTATGTACAGGATTTAAGGTCACATAACCAAACCTTAAATAAATTATATTTATATGCTGCCCATAACTCACTGATTACGAATATATAATTATTTCCATTATCGGGGTCCAATTGACCCTTTAAACTATTAATTGAACTTATTAAAATGATGTCTAATATTCCAAGTTTTACCATTAAAATATATTCAAACACACGTAATAAACTCAAATAATATATTAAGATCATTACCTCAATGTTTAGGGTGAAAATACTATTTTCTCCGGCTCTTTTCTCATTTTCTGGCATTTTTGTTGCGTCAATTTATTTCTCGTTTCCTTTGTTTCGTTTTATTGTCTGTTGTTATGTTTCTATTTCTCTTCTTCTTATATAAGACACCACTGCCTCAACTTAGATCACTTTCCTTTTTTTGTCTTTTTCTATTTTCTTTTCTTTTATTTTCTTTTCTTTTCGTGACAAAAATTAAAACGGTACCCTACGATATTCAAAATAATTCCAACTTTTGCATAAATGTTATAAAAAATATATGTACCATACTTGCTTAGGCAGATCTCAAATCGGGTTCCCGAAACTCAAGATGCGAATTTAAATGGAAAAAGATCAAATTATTTAACTTTCGGCATTTTAGCAGAAACTAGCCGAACAATATCGAAATTCACTTTTGAAAGGTCATAAAAGTCACAAATAATCATACGAACCTAACGGTGCTTTCGGATTTCTAATCGGAGCTTGTTCGCCAAAATTGAGCTCGAAAATCTCTTTTTAATATTTATTGATAATAAAAACTGAAACCTTCTTCCGTTGCCTACCAAACGAGGTCTGATTTAGCTCAAATTTTACAGATAGGTCCTAATGGACATTACAAATATTTTAAAATTATCGGCATGCCAATCAGAGTCCTAACTTTCGAAACAACTGACGGAGATCGTTTCAGGGACTCTCATCGACTGCCGGGAAGTATATGTCAACTCACAACCAGAGTACAATGCTCAAATCATCAATCCAATACCAAAAACAGGATATAACATATAATATACAACGTAAATCTAAAGCTAAGGCGTAATGAGTACGCCTATCGACAGCTGCATATGTGGTAGAAAATCCATGAGGCCAGGTGCTTCCAAAGAAATGGATATAAACACTTACCTCTTCCAAAAGTTAGCATTGCTAATCAACAACTGCTTTATCCTTTGGTTTCATTGCCAAACGATCCCGCTCTATTCAATAAGCAGGAAAATATATCAAATTAGGCTAAAGGCTTCATTCCTCACATCTTAAGGCAATCCGGTTAGGAACCTGATACCCTATTCGCATACGCAATACGCAGGCCAGGCCTATATATATGGTTTAAGGTTACATAACAAAACCCTAAATAAATTACATTTATATGTTGCCCATGACTCACGGAGTACAAATATATAATCAATTCCATTATCGGGGTCCAATTGACCCTTAAACTATTAATTGAACTTATTAAAACGATGTTTAATATCTCAATTTTTACCGTCAAAATATATATAAACATACGTAATAAACTAAAATAATGCATTTAGATCATTACCTGAATGTTTCGGGGTAAAATTTCTACTTTTCTCCGGCCCTTTTTCTTATTTTCTGGCCTTTTTTTCATCTGCGTGTTTTCTCTTCTCAGTTCTCATCGTTCTGCTTCTGTTTCCAAATCTAACTTCGTCCTTAGATTAAAAGCTAAGGACCACATGTTAGACTTTATGAACCTCCTTAAGACACTAGAAGGGGGGGGGGGGGGGTTGAATAGTGTCCTCCGATTCTCGTCACAAGAACCTTGTTCTCCTAGCGTAGAACCTAGTTCTCAGATTATCTCTTCTACTGCCTGGAACACTATAACATACAACACCATACACACAAGAACACAAGGAATTTTACGTGGAAAACTCCTTGCTCAAGGGAGAAATACCACGACCCACACTCTGGGATTTTAGAACTGAATCCACTAACACAAGAGCAATGTTTCTGATTACAAATTCTGTAACCAAGGAGCTACACTCTAGACCCTAATCACTACTCAAAGCTAAACTATAGCTTTTCAGTAATTACACAAGAGTTCACCTAATACATGTGCTTCTGAAAAAGCCAATAGGTAAAACTATGAAAGCTCGAATTAAAGACAACTTGCTATTTGACAAACCTAGATAAAGTATCTAGACTCAATGCCCTGCATGCACTCAAGTTGTCTTTTCCAGTTTTCACGTAGAAAGATGGTAGATTGCCTTTCAGTGCTCTCAACTCTCCGTTTGTGAATAACTGCTTTTCGGCTGCCTCTACTACTTACATATATATGGGTCTTGAAACCTTAGTTGAGTTCTACAAGGAATCTTTTTAATTATGGCAAGTCAGGATTCCCCGTAACACCTTTCCTTGTTGAAGTCCAACTCATTTTCACACTTCGAAGACACAGCCTGGACACAGCCTCTTTTAGTCTGACTAGGATGCATATACAATCACGCGCCACTACTCCTAGTTCCGCAGGGATTTGCAACCCGTAATCCTTTTCGATCACACGTGCCCTTTATTCCAAGGACTAGGTCCTCAGTGGGGACCTCTGAGTCCCTCTCGTTTGTCATACTTCAAAACCAGCTCTCAACAAATTCCCCCTTTTTGATGATGACAAACAAATGTTGCCCAAGAACCTGAGTAGACATAAATACCACCAAACAACAAAAAAAATAACAAGTTCAAGAAAAAACAGATGATGAATTAGGTCACAAACACTCCAACATTTCCTTCTTCCCCCTTTTGGAATCATCGAAAAGATTCGAATCCCTGCACGAACTTGTCAGTGAAACCCAGTCTAAAGCACAAGGCAACAAGTCAGTAATAAGAGCAAATACAAGCAATAATAAGGGCCCAATCAAAACTAATTACTGAAGCATGAAACATTCATAAGCATAAGAAATTTAAAATCATCATCCAGGTTGTGTTATCAGCACAACCCCAGTATTAAGTACACAACAGAATAATTGTCTTAAACATCCAACCACATGTGATCAGGAGAGAATCGAAGGGGGTAGACAACAAATAGAAGGAAGAGGATAGGACATGATAGGATATGATAGGACTCAAAGCTGAATGTTGAAGTGTTTGACAAGCGCCTCAAGTTGCTTCGTATTCTTGGCCCTTTCCATCAACAACTCGGCCTCATACTTGTGGCAGTCTATCTTCAAACGATCCATTTCTTGATCCTTCAACTTCAGCTGTCTGTGGAGCTCTGTGTTTTCTTCATTTACCTCAAGGACATGCATCTCCAGCTCCTTCACAACATCAATGGCCTCTTCAGGTCCATAGTCCTCACTTTCCTCTTCTTGCTCTGGCTTGGCCTGCATTGGTCTCTTTGAAGCTCTGCTTTCTTTGAAAAAGTCACAATTTTTCAGCACATTAATCCCAAATATTTGGTGAATGGTTGGCTTCTTCCCAGCTTCTAAAGGGACCCCAAAATGCTCAAGTACCTGCTGGAGGATGTAGGAATGCACAAGGGAATGTGGCTTCTGATCTGTGTCAGCAATCCTTTTAATGTGTCTAATTATCAGCCCAGGCAAATTAATTTTCACCCCCCTATCCAGCAGATCCATGTATGTCAGGTCTAGAGCACTAGCCTCGCAGTTCCTCTCTCCTCTTGGTAGAAGAAACCTGTGCACAAATTCAAACAACAGCTGATGTGCAGGTTCCATTTCCTTCTTGTCTACCTTCATCTCCTTTCTCAGCTTGAGTTTCTCTGAGAACTTCTTGACAACATCTAGAGGAGTGACTCCATCAGTCCTCTTTGGCCATTTTAGCTTTATATACCTGCAATAACCTTCAGCAGGTATGTCAAGAATCACTCCAAGCTCAGGTCTCCCAAACTCTATCTCTATTCCTCTCACAGTTGTGAACACTCTCCTAGCATTGACTCTGCAATTTATGTAGAATTCTCTAATCTCATCAGCATACAGCTTTCTTTCCTTGTTGGCAAACAACCCCAACCAGCCCTGGTGACCAATCATTCTGAGCAGTGGCTTCATATGAAACTCCTTCTCATCACGCAGGATGCTGCCAGGCAACACCTGATGCTTAGAGAAGAAGGCCACCCTGTCAGCTTCATCCTCACTACCTCTTCTCCTTTTTCTGGTCTCAGCTTCACTGTCTGTATCAGAGTCACTTGGCTCTGCATAACTCCCAGCATCATCATCACTTTCCTCCTGGGTTTTCTCAGCTCTTCTTTCTTCTTCTTCCTTCTTCCTTGCTTCTCTATCTCTTACATTTGTCACTGTTTTCTCCAACCTCCCAACTTTCTCCAATTGTTGTTTTAAAATAGACCTGGTGCCAACCCTCCTGGCCACAGGTTCATACACAACCTTGTCATCACTTTCACTACAAGCTTCATCAACCAGTCTTGTCTTCAGCACTGGTTTTCGCCCCTTTCACTAATCTCCTTCTTTTCTCAGGCTCCACTATATTTTCTTTCACAAACACAACTTCCTCTTCCTCCCCTGCTATTTTCTCATCTTCTTCACCAAACTTCCTTTTTCTTTTTGGTTCTTCAGCTATCTTGGGAGTTTCTCTTGGTTCAGTCTTTTCCAACACTGTCTCCTTCTTCCTTTCTTCCTCAGAGTCTGTCCAATCTAAATCTGCATCATCAGCCTCAGTGGAATTTGGGCAAGCAACAGGCTCTTGCACCAAATTCTCTGAGGCTTCAACAGATCCAAGTCCTCCAACAGCTGGACTTTCTGGCACAGATTCTTCCCTATTTTTCTCAACACTATCATCCTCTTTAAATTTTTCTATTACATTTTCTGCAACATTCAATTTCCTACCAGACTCATCAATCAGAGGAACCTGTAAGTCTTTTCTACGTTCATCTTCTACACTATCACGCTCTGCCTCGCATGGGTTCCCCGTACCTATTTGTTCATCATGCTCAACACCTATTATTTTGTCTAGTCCTGTAACTAGGATTTCAGTTTCTGCAGTTCCAGGGCTGTTCATATCTACTGAAACAACGGACATAGATGAAATAGGAACGGAGATTACCTCATGTGGTGGTTGTGATGAACTTTGTGCAATGGGTGTGGTGGGAGTCGTCCTTAATCTCAACTTCTTTACCAGCTTCTTGTCCCATTTTTGAAGAAATTTTGCGCGAGCCCTCGCAATTCTTTGGGCAAGAGTGGATGGGGGTGGTCTTTCAGACATTATGAAGAATTTATGAGCGATTTGTGAGATTTTTAGTGAATTTTCAGTCTTTAGAACTTGAGAGAGGATTTTAGTGTGATGGTTTTAGGTGGGTGAATGAGGGAGAATTTGTGTGGGTGTATACGACAGAGAGAGGAGGTTCTGTGATTTGACACGGTCTAGGGAAGGCAAAGTAGTAATGATAAAAAGAAGAAAAACAGCTTTTTGAATTTTTCGAAAACCGGGAAGAGTTAGAGTTTTGACGGTTATGGACTTATTTGATACATCCCTTTTTACGTAATGGGGTCCAATACAACAATTAGAATTCTACCCGAAAAGGAATGTGTTCCTTTAATTTAGGACAGTTATAAGAACATGGAGGATCTCCCTTGACACACGTGTGATTGACAATTCAATTCAGTTATGACTTTTATCATGCAGGGTAGTGTGAATGTACCTGGACATGATTCCTCATGCTTTGACTGGTTCCTTCTTAGTACATAGTAGGTTCTTCATGGGATCACATTATTCTTACCTGGTGCTAAAAAAACTGAACAAGTGTGCTAATTAAAGTACCATGTTAGACTGGATATTAATGACAAAATTCAAACATGGACAATCGAATACTTAACTAACCAATCATCGAGGATTTTCCTGCTAGATCATCCGTGTATTTTGGTCATCCCTAATTCCAACCTGTTCTTCTCAAACTGTACCTTGTTCAATGCTTTGGTAAATATGTCAGCAATTTGATCTTCAGTCCTGCATGAATTCATAGTAATCAGACCTTTTTCCACATTATCTCTCAAGAAATGGTGTCTAATATCAATGTGCTTGGTTCTTTTATGTTGGACTGGGTTCTTGGCAATGTTCACTGCACTAGTATTGTCACAGAAAATTGGCACTGCCACATACTCGGCTTCAGCATTTGATAAGGCAACTGAGTTTTGCTTCTTTGTGGCCCAAGAGATCAAACAAAGACCCAGAAAATGTGCCATTCCTGAAGTGCTTTTCTTGTCCACCAAATGACCTGCATAGTCTGCATCAGCAAAACCAATTAGTTCAAAAGTACCTCCTCTTGGGTACCAGAGACAAAGGTCCTGAGTTTCTTTCAAGTATCTCAGGATCCTCTTCACAGCTGTCAAATGTGACTCCTTGGGCTTGGACTGAAATCTAGCACACAGTCCTACACTGTATACAATGTCAGGTCGACTGGCTGTGAGATAAAGGAGTGATCCTATGATTCCTCTATATTTTGTCTCGTCTGTTGAAGGACCGAGTTCATCCATATCCAGCTTTGTCCCAAGTGCAATGGGAGTAGTCATTTCTTTCGCTCCTTCCATATCAAACTTCTTCAGTAGTTCCTTGACATACTTTTGCTGGTGAATCATAGTTCCTTCAGGCATTTGCTTTATTTGCAATCCAAGGAAGAAATTTAGTTCTCCCATCATGCTCATTTCAAATGCGCTTCCCATCAGATAGCAAAGCCTTTGCATAGCCCCTCATCAGTGGCTCCAAAAATAATATCATCGACATACGCTTGAACCACCAATAGGTCATTTCCTTTCTTTTTAAGAAACAGTGTGTTGTCAATCTTTCTTCTTGAGAACCCATTCTTCAATAGAAATCCTGAGAGACTTTCATACCAGGCTCTAGGGGCTTGCTTCAATCCATAAAGAGCCTTGTCCAGTTTGTAAACATGATCAGGGAATTCATTATTCACAAAACCTTGTGGCTGTATAACATAGACTTCTTCATTCAGGTATCCGTTCAAAAAGGCACTCTTCACGTCCATCTGATATAGTGTAAACTCCATGTATGTAGCAAAAGCAATTAGCATTCTGATAGCCTCCATTCTTGCCACAGGTGCAAAGGTTTCATCGTAGTCAATTCCTTCTTCCTGACTATAGCCTTGAACTACTAATCTTGCTTTGTTTCTCGTCACTATACCATGCTCATCTAGTTTGTTCCTGAATACCCATTTTGTTCCAATTATTGATCTGTCCTTCGGCTTAGGAACTAGATGACACACTTTGCTTCTTTCGAATTGATGCAATTCCTCCTGCATGGCTAGAATCCAATCTGGGTCTTCTAGAGCTTCTTTTACGTTCTTTGGTTCCAGAGATGAGAGGAACGCAAAGAAAGCATAGAAATTCTTCAAGGCTGACCTAGTCATGATTCCTGTATCCAGTTCTGATAGGACATTTTCCAAAGGATGAGATCTTTGGTGTTTCCATGGCCTGAGTTTGATATGACTGGAAGAACTTGCATTATCATTCTGGTGAGTTTCTTCTTGACTTGCTGGATCATCAGCTTCATCAGCAGTTCCCCCTGTCAGATTGACTCCTTGTTCCAATGTACTTGGATCTTCTCCTGATGTCTCCTTGTCTTCAGAGTCTTCCAGTTCATTCACACCTTCTACCCTGCTAAGGCCAATTTCTTGATCATCTGTCTCACGTTCCTCCAGTGCCCTGTCTGATTCATCAAAGACAACATGCATACTTTCTTCCACTGTCTGTGTCCTTTTATTGAACACTTTATATGCCTTGCTTTTGGTCGAATAACCAAGAAATATTGCCTCGTCACTCCTAGCATCAAACTTTCCCAAGGGTTCTTTTCTATTATTATGAACAAAGCATTTACACCTAAAAGGTCTTAGGTGAGCAATATTTGGCTTTCTACCCCTGAGTAGCTCATATGGGGTCTTTTCAAGAAATTGACAACAGCATAGTCCTGGCCATATCTTCCAGAGATCTGTTCTTCCTCTCTACCACTCCATTTTGTTGGGGAGTTCTTGGAGCAGAGAAGTTATGATCTATGCTGTTCCTTGCACAATACTCTGAGAATTTTTAGTTTTCAAACTCAGTTCCATGATCAGATCTGATGCTGACGAGTTCAAGGTTTAGCCTCTTCTGAACTACACCAGTCCAGTCTTTGAAGCTGTCAAAAGCTTCATCTTTGGTTACCAAGAACAAGGTCCATGTGTATCTAGAGTAGTCATCAACAATCACGAACACAAATCTCTTTCCTCCTCTACTCCTGACTCTCATAGGTCCACACAGATCCATATGCAACAGTTCCAGTGGTTTTGATGTACTTACCACCTTCTTGGACTTAAAGGATGATCTCACATGCTTTCCCTTTACACACGCATCACACATCTTAATGTTTTCAAATCTCTTACTTGGCAGTCCACGAACCAGCTCCTTTGATACAAGCTTATTCAGTTGTGAGAGACTTGCATGGCCCATTCTTTTGAGCTACAGCTGAGAGTCACTTTCTTGTACATTCAAACAAGTTAGGTTGTTTTCAGGTAATGACTTCAGCGATGCTTTATATACATTAGGTTATTTTCAGGTAATGACTTCAGCGATGCTTTATATACATTGTTCACCCTTTTTCCTTCCATTACAATTTCTCCACTCTGCAGGTTCTTCACAATGCATTCTATAGATGAGAACTTCACTTCGTTTCCTCTGTCACATAGTTGGGAGATACTCAGCAGATTGTGTCTAAGGCCATCAACACAATAAACATTCTCAATGGCACGATCTAGAGTTCTCCCAATCTTTCTGATTCCTACTATTTGACCGCTTTTTCCTCCTCCGAAGGCCACACTGCCTCCTTGAAATGCTGCGAGTGAGAGAAAGTTTCTTCTATCTCCTGTCATGTGCCTCGAACAACCACTGTCAAGAATCCAGATTGGGTTGTTCTCCCTCACTCCAGCCTGCAAAACAGATTAGGGGTTAGCCTTAGGAACCCAGACAAGCTTGGGTCCCTTCTTACTAGAAAATGGGTAAATCAAGTCCTGTCTAGCCCATTTAGGTAAAACACTTCTTTTGTTCTTGGCCTTTGCCTTGCTGACATGCATGCACTTTTTTTTGATATGACCTGTTTCACCACAGAAAGTGCATAACATCTTGCACGGTAACCCCACGTACTTGCTTTTAGGGTTATATGGAGGCAGTGGTTTCTTAAATCCTAATCCCTGTTTTCCTCTGTTTTGATTTTCAAATACCCAGTTCATTGCCTCTGATGATTTATTCCACTTAGTTAATTTTGTAAGCTCAAATTTTGATTTTTCAACCTTTTGACTTATGACCTTGTTCTTCTCAGTTTCCTGATACAGAATTTCATTTGCTCTTTTCAATTCATTTTCTAAAAAGGTTTGAACTTCACTTGTTACTTTCTTACCATTTGCACTTTCTTTTAACTGATTGCATTCCAGTTCTAGCTCAGTGATTTTAGAGTTTGACACTAGAGTCTGTCCTTTCAAAGTGGCATTGACTTCTTCAAGTTCAATGTTCTGTTCTAGGAGACTCTTGTGCTTAGTTCTAAGACTACTTAGTTCTTCAGCTAGTTTATCCTTTTCAAGCTTCTCCTTTTCATAACCCTCAATCAAGGTAGCAGTGATTAAGATTAGATTTTAGAAGAGTATGTGTGCAAAGTTTCTTTTAGTTCAGATAGACATACCTCTGCTGAGTGAGCATCTTCAGTTTCATCTGTTGCCAAAGAGCTGAGTCCTTCTTTCGAACATCATCTGAGTACACCTCTTTCAGCCTTTCCCAGACTTCCTTGGCCGACTTACATTCAGAAATTTTAGCAAGTACATCATAGGTAAGTCCTCTTTTCAGGTACCATTCAGCTTTGGAGTTTGCCTGTAACCAGTCTAGGTCTTGAGGATCCAGTTCTTCCACCTTTTTGGCACTAGGACACCATTTGCAGCCCTCTTTACAGGGACATGAGGTCCTCTCTTCACAATTAGCCATAGACTATCGTCTGCAACTTGCAAGAAGGTCTTCATCTGTTTCTTCCAGTTCCTGTAGTAAGTTCCATTGAACACAGGAGGTTTAGACGGATCTCTTCCTCCTCCCAACTCTCGAAAGTCTTCTTCATCAGAACTATTGTCTGACATACCCATTAGTGCTAGCAGCGAATCATCTCCAGAATCCTTTTCATGGTCGGATTCACTGTCAGTAGGTCCCCATGTAGCATAGAATGCCTCCTTCTTTTTTCTTCTTTCTGCTCAGAAGTTTGGAGGCTGTCTCGACTTCTTTTTATCTTTATCAGCTTCTTTTGGTGTCTCCTTCTCCTTTTCCTTGGATGCTCTATTTTTCATCCATTCTATTTCCCACATAGGACAATCTACTACAGCATGATCCTTTTTGAAGCATTTGAAGCACCCTGAGTAGTCAGGACTGTCAACTATGTTCTTCCTGCTAGAACCCTCCTTTCCACCTCTCTTGAATCCTTTGAACCTTCCCAGATTTAGCTTCTGTCTTAAGGCATTCACCATTGCCGCTTCAACTGATTGAAGATCAATATACTCATCAGTTTCTTCAGTTGCTTCAAGGGCAAGGGTCTTGTCCTTCTTTACAGATGGTTTAGCCTTTGAGTCCTTCATCATCTCATGAGTTTTCAGACTTCCAACTAGTTCTTCAAGTTTAATGGATCTCAGAGGTTTGGATTCAATGATGGCAGTCATCTTTGGTTACCATGCTTCAGGCAACACATTTAGGACTTTATCGACCATCTCTATTTTAGGCAATTCCATATCCAGAGATCTCATTTCATTCGTGATGATAGTCAACCTTGTCATCATGTCCTAAATCGATTCTTTCTCACCCATGGTAAAAAGTTCACATTGCCTTTTCAGCATTCTTCGTTTGGAATCCTTCACGTATGTGGTTCCTTCATGCGCAACCTGCAAATCATCCCATATTTCCTTGGCCGTCTTATAAGATGATACACGATTGAACTCTTCAGGACCAAGACCACAAATAACCAGTCTTTTAGCTTTGTGATTCTTTTCAATCATCTTATAGTCCGTCTCATTAAACTCTTCTTTCGGTTTAGGTTCTTGCTTAGCAGTAGCTCCTTCACCTACTACTTTGGTGGGGATCAGATTTCCTTCAGAGACTATCAGCCAGAGTTGATAGTCTTCAGCACATATGTAGTTCTCCATCCTGTTTTTCGACCAAGCATAGTATTGCCCGTTGAACTGTGGGGGCCTCTGAACTGACTGACCTTCAGTGATGGTCAGTGGTGCACTCATTTTGATCCTTCTTAAGGTGTTAACCTCTTACAAGAAGACCTGCTCTGATACCACTTGTTACACTTTATGCACCTCCTAAAGACACTAGAAGGGGGGGGGGGGGGGTTGAATAGTGTCCTCCGATTGTCGTCACAAGAACCTTGTTCTCCTAGCGTAGAACCTAGTTCTCAGATTATCTCTTCTATTGCCTGGAACACTATAACATACAACACCATACACACAAGAACACAAGGATTTTTACGTGGAAAACTCCTTGCTCAAGGGAGAAATACCACGACCCACACTCTGGGATTTTAGAACTGAATCCACTAACACAAGAGCAATGTTTCTGATTACAAACTCTGTAACCAAGGGGCTACACTCTAGACCCTAATCACTACTCAAAGCTAAACTCTAGCTTTTCAGTAATTACACAAGAGTTCACCTAATACATATGCTTCTGAAAAAGCCAATAGGTAAAATTATGAAAGCTCGAATTAAAGACAACTTGCTATTTGACAAACCTAGATAAAGTATCTAGACTCAATGCCCTGCGTGCACTCAAGTTGTCTTTTCTAGTTTTTACGTAGAAAGATGCTACATTGCCTTTCAGTGCTCTCAACTCTCCGTTTGTGAATAACTGCTTTTCGGCTGCCTCTACTACTTGCATATATATGGGTCTTGAAACCCTAGTTGAGTTCTATAAGGAATCCTTTTAATTATGGCAAGTCATGATTCCCCGTAACACCTTTCCTTGTTGAAGTCCAACTCCTTTTCATACTTCGAAGACACAGCCTGGACACAGCCTCTTTTAGTCTGACTAGGATGCATATACAATCACGCGCCACTACTCCTAGTTCCGCAGGGATTTGCAACCCGTAATCCTTTTCGATCACACGTGCCCTTCATTCCAAGGACTAGATCCTCAGTGGGGACCTCTGAGTCCTTCTGGTTTGTCATACTTCAAAACCAGTTCTCAACACCACCGTTTCTTTCTTTTTTATTTTTTTATTTTATTTTATTCTTTTCTTTTCTTTTCACGACGAAAATTAAAACGGTACCCTATGATATTTGAAATAATTCCAACTTTTGCATACAAGTTATACAAAATATATGTAACACACTCGCTAAAGCGGATCTCAAATCGGACTCCCGAAACTTAAGATGCGAATTTAAATGGAAAAGGTCAAATTATTTAACTTTCGGCATTTTAGCGGAAACTAGCCGAACAACATCAAAATTCACTTTAGAAAGTTCACAAAAGTCACAAATAATCATACGAACCTAATGGCGCTTTCAGATTTCGAATCGGAGCTCATTCGCCAAAACCGAGTTCGAAAATCTCTTTTTAATATTTATCGACAATAAAAACTGAAACCTTCTTCCGATGCCTACCAAACGAGGTATGATTTAGCTCAAATTTTACAGACAGGTCCTAATGGACATTACAAAGTTTTTAAAATTATCAGCACGCTAATCGGAGTCCTAACTTCCGAAACAACTAACCGAGGTCGTTTCACGATATGAATCATTTGAAAAATAAACGGATTCGTTCTGTAGCAGATCTTTTACAAGATCAATTCGGATTGGCTCTGGTTCGTTTAGAAAATGTGGTTTGAGGGACTATATATGGAGCAATTCGGCATAAATTGATACCGACTCAGAATTTGGTAACCTCCACTCCATTAACAACTACTTTTGAATCTTTTTTTCGGTTTACACCCATTATCTCATGTTTTGGATCGAATTAATCCATTGGCACAAATAGTTCATGGGAGAAAGGACGACTGCCTACATGCCGGAGTAAGGGGAAATCCTCAAAGAATAGCCATATTCACGACAATGATACCACCTTTTCGCAGAAATGTGGAAACTGGAAAGATTGTTGATAGCTCTAAAGAAAAGACTGATTCTGATTTTGGCGAGCTACTGGCGCACTCTAAGAATTGACTGATTCTGATCTTGGCGAGCTATTGGCGCACTCTAAGAATCACATGACACAAGCTGAGATAACCTGGAAGGTGACCTCCCAAAATAATCAGAACTCTTATCTCTAAATGAGGTACCATGGTTGCCCACTAGGGCCATGGGATCTCTTGCTCTCCCGCTCTAACTCTTCCCGCTCTAACTTATGGTATGCCTCGTACCTTCGGGTAATATCAACAACAACATCAAATGAAGTCTCAACCTCAATTTCTCGAGCCATCTGGAATCTCAAGGAAAAAGAAAGGTCATCAATAGATCTTTGAATCTCTCGAAGGCTCATGGACTAGTTCTAACGCATATTCAGCCATTCTATAGAATTCAATCTCATATTCTGAAGCACCAACAGGCTACCCTGTCCAATCCACTTAAACTGGCAACACTTTTCATCTCACTAGCTACTCAAAAGGAACTTTTCCACGAATCTAGAAGAAAAATCGAACCAAGTTAACTAATAAAAGAGCGACCCACCAATTCAAGACTGGAACCCTGAAACTAGAAAGAAGAATAATCAACACCATACTGCTCGATATGATCAAGAGCCTGGATAATATGCTGACATCATTTTATTTTAAAAACTTACACAGGGATTATCTGATGCATGGCTTGAGAATATGGGAAGATTCAACCGCGTAAAATAATGCAACCACTTTGGGCACTCGGATCGAACCGTTAACTCGACTGGCTAACCAATCAGAACAATTGGTGAACATAATTTACTGGGGTAATATTAAGAACTAGAATAGGAGCTCCGTGAGACCGAACGTCTGCATATGCGGCAACCTGATAAGCTTCCTAGCGAATAATAGGTTCTTGCGGTATCTACTTCGCAAAGATTCTCGTAAAAGCATCGTAGAGAGCCAAGGGAACCACAACGCCCTGCTCCCTTACCCATCGCAGGCTCGTATAATTGGGACCTCCATAACTAGATCGTTAGCACGATCAAAACTCTCGGGGCTTCGTTAGTGCTAGCCACAAGCTAGACTGCTTCGTCTTGAACTCATACCGTCTGTTGATTTGTCATACGAGGTTTACAATTACAACGAAGGAATTAACAAAAATACTTTTGGATCCTAGACTAACGCACGATCAGAAATGAAGGAAGTGAAACTTACTAAATGCCATCATAGCCTCTTGTAGATAAGTACGAACGTCTACGTACCCATCAGCGAGACTCTACTAGACACTGTCTTAGTCTGGATAGATTCTGAACCGGGCTCTGATACCAACTGACACGACCCGGAATCCGGTTAGGCCGTGCGGGCACCTGACATCCTCCCCGAGACCCGTCGGGCGAACCCTTTCCAATTAAATTAGGAAAATAAATATAATAATTCATCAATAAGGACAAGACTTAAAACAAAAACACAGACATACTGATATCTCTTAGCTGTACAAAAGAAATTACAGCTGATTACCCAACATAATAGGTTTAGGGCTATCCAGAGTAGACATCTAAGAGTAGAAAGAAGACATATACCTCATGAAGGGAGCAAAATGCAACTAAAAATAATAACCAATAAACTGGTGGCCATCCGGAATAAAAGCTGGCTCAACCTGGCAGCTGAAGTCGTCTTCGCTCCTTCACAACGTGGCGAACTCAATCCTGGAGCGAACCTGCCGAAACAAAATAGATAGGCAAGAAACAAACAACAAACAAGGGTTAGTTAAAAGAACTCAACAAGTGGGGCAGACTAGCCACCTCAAAGAATAGGATAGCTAGCCAGGGAGAAAAGAAACAGATAGCCAAATTCCTCTTATTTAAATTATAAAAAGGCAGAGCCAGGTAATAACCGAAAACACATACGAAACCATAAACTCAACCAGGAATACGAGACATAAACATATCAACAAATAAACAATGCACGTATAAGCAGAACAGTAGTTATGTACCACAAGTCTACACAATGGTATGAAATGATATGACATGAAATGAAATGCAATATGATGCAAAGGGTCACATGTGCCAAATGAATGGAGCGGAATCCTCCTGCTCCGAGGGCGGAATCCTCCTGCTCCGAGGGCGGAGTCCTCCTACCCTCAATATGATGTAATGGAGTGGAATCCTCCTGCTCTGAGGGCGGAATCCTCCTACCCTCAATATGATGCAATGGAGCGGAATCCTCTTGCTCCGAGGGCAGAGTCCTCCTACCCTCAATATGATGCAATGGAGCGAAATCCTCCTGCTCCGAGGGCGGAATCCTCCTACCCTCAATATGATGCAATGATAACCCTTCACCGGAGCGTGACTCTCATCGACTGCCGGGAAGTATATGTCAACTCACAACCAGAGTACAATGCTCAAATCCTCAATGCAATACGAACAACATGACATAACATATAATATACAATGTAAATCCAAAGCTAAGGCGTAATGAGTACGTCTATTGACAGCTACACACGTAAGGAATACGTGGTAGAAAATCCAAGAGGCCAGGTGCCTCCAAAGAAATGGATATAAACACTTACCTCTTCCAAAAGTTAGCATTGCTAAACAACAACCGCTTTATCCTTTGGTTTCATTGCCAAACGATCCCACTCTATTCAATAAGCAGGAAAATATATCAAATTAAGCTAAAGGCTTCATTCCTCACATCTTAGGGCAATCCGGTTAAGAACCTGATACCCTATTCGCATACGCAATACGCAGGCTAGGCCTATATACAGGGTTTAAGGTCACTTAACCAAACCCTAAATAAATTACATTTATATGTTGCCCATAACTCACTGAGTACAAATATATAATCAATTCCATTATCGGGGTCCAATAGACCCTTTAAACTATTAATTGAACTTATTAAAACGATGTCTAATGTCTCAATTTTTACCGTCAAAATATATTTAAACATACGTAATAAACTAAAATAATGCATTAAGACTATTACCTGAATGTTTCGGGGTTAAAATTCTCCTTTTCTCCGGCCCTTTTTCTTATTTTCTGGCATTTTTTTGCCTGCGTGTTTTCTCTTCTCAATTCTCATCGTTCTGTTTCTGTGTCCCAATCTAACTTCGTCCTTAGATTAAAAGCTAAGGACCACCGTTTCTTTCTTTTGTTTTTTATTTTATTTTATTTTATTTTTCTTTTCTTTTTGTTTTATCGACGAAAATTAAAACGGTACCCTATGATATTCGAAATAATTCCAACTTTTTTTTTTTGTTTTTATTTTATTTTATTTTATTTTTCTTTTCTTTTTTTTTCTCGACGAAAATTAAAACGGTACCCTATGATATTCGAAATAATTCCAACTTTTGAATACGAGTTATACAAAATATATGTAACACACTCGCTAAAGCGGATCTCAAATCGGACTCCCGAAAGTCAAGATGCGAATTTAAATGGAAAAGGTCAAATTATTTAACTCTCGACATTTTAGCGAAAACTAGCCGAATAACATCGAAATTCACTTTTGAAAGTTCACAAAAGTCACAAATAATCATACGAACCTAATGGCGCTTTCGAATTTCGAATCGGAGCTTATTCGCCAAAACCGAGCTCGAAACTCTCTTTTGAATATTTATCGACAATAAAAAATGAAACCTTCTTCCGATGCCTACCAAACGAGGTATGATTTAGCTCAAATTTTACAGACAGGTCCTAATGGATATTACGAAGTTGTTAAAATTATCGGCAAGCCAATCGAAGTCCTAACTTCCGAAACGACTAACCGAGGTCGTTTCACGATATGAATCATTGGAAAAATAAACGGATTTGTTCTGTAGCAGATATTTTACAAGATCAATTCGGATTGGCTCTGGTTCGTTTAGAAAATATGGTTTGGGGGACTATATGTAGAGCAACTCGGCATAAATTGATACCGACTCCTCAGAATTTGGTAACCATTAACAACTACTTTTGAATCTTTTTTCAGTTTACACCCATTATCTCATGTTTTGGATCGAACTAATCCATTGGCACAAATAGTTCATGGGAGAAAATTAAGTTATTTGGGACCTGAAGGACTGACAGGGCACACTGCTAGTTTTCGGATACGAGATATCCATCCTAGTCACTATGGACGTATTTGCCCAATTGACACATCTGAAGGAATCAACGTTGGACTTATTCGATCCCTTGCAATTCATGTGCGGATTGGTCATTGGGGATCTCTAGAAAGCCCTTTCTATGAAATTTCTAAGAGGTGAACCGGGGTACGGATGCTTTTTTATCACCAGGTAGAGATGAATACTATATATTAGCGGCAGGAAATTCTTTAGCCTTAAATCGGGATAATCAGGAAGAACACGTTGTTCCAGCTCGATGCCGTCAAGAATTCTTGACTATTGCATGAGAACAAGTTCATCTTTGAAGTATTTTTCCTTTTCAATATTTTTCTATTGGAGCTTCCCTGATTCCTTTTATCGAACATAATGATGCGAGTCGAGCTTTAATGAGTTCTAATATGCAATGTCAAGCAGTTCCTCTTTCTCACTCCGAGAAATGCATTGTTGGAACTGGGTTGGAATTAAGTACCTTTTAACCTTAAAATTGTTGATCCTGCCATCAGTAATTGCTACCAGATGCCATGGACAGTTTTCCTTGCATCTCACCCACACTCTTTTAGGTTCATTAATCCATTTTTCAATTTGAACTCTTCTTTGAATTGCATAAGTTGTAACATCTCTAAACTGCTGAACACTTTCAAATATCAAATCCAACTCCCATGTTATCTTCTAGACTGTAGGGTCAAATATTAATGCATTTTCCTCATCTTTTCTACCTGCCTCTTCTTGTATTCTTCACTAAATTCATCCTCTATGTCTGAGTCAAAGCTTTCAGCATCGGAAGAGCCATAGTAAGGATCATCTGCACCAGCCAATCCAGCATATCTATTTGTCTTACTGCCTGTCCTCAACTCATCAAACCCTATGTCAACATCAGCATCTCCTAAATTTATGTCTCCCTTGTCTTTTTGCCTTTCACACCTCATCCTTCTCTTATATTTTCTCAAATCCTCCCTAACTTCTGCAAATTCCTCATAAACATCTGACTGATATTCCTTATCATCAGGCACTTCTATATCAATACCCTCACTCTTATCACTGGAACTAATGTCATAATCTTTGTCAGACTCACCATCATCCTCACCCCATCTTCATCAGAATTATCTTCACCTTCACCTATATCAGTGACCTCAGAAATGTCTGCCTCTTTCCTAGACGTAAATGTACTATTATCCACGCATAAAGGGACAGCATGAATCACACATATATGTAGAGTATTCCCATCTACTAAGTCCTTACAAATATCTAATAAGTCCTTGTCACTTACTATATTTACTATCTTATCAGACCTATCATTTGGATATACATACAACTCAGCCGCATTAATAAGGCCTATTTCTGTAATGTAGTCCATAAGCTCAAAAAAAGACACTTTATCTACGTCCACATCAGTTACAATAGTCTGTCTTATACCCACATATTGAGCAACTGGACCATGAACATATTAACCATCATGATACCGTTTCAAAGATATCAAAATAAAAGCCATATTATCTGAAAAAAGAAAATGACAAGACAACTAATTTATTAATTAATTCAGATATTTAAGGCAAAATTAACTAATACAAATAGGCTAATTTTCTTAATAATTAACACACTAGAAATACGGGGACCACTGTCACATGCAGTCAACAAGAACAACACAAAAACAATTTTCAATGGCATTGTAACCCTAGATGAAGATAACATTTTGATAATTCACATGCAAACATGTTTTTAGCATGGCCGAAGAAATAAAGGCGATAGATTCCAACTTTACAAGGTAAGATTGATTAAAAATTTACCAAAAGCATGATAAAGTTTTTTTTTATTTACAAAAAATCCTAAATCAACACACCCACCCATTAACATACATAAACGGATAACTCAATTGACTAACCTTAATACGTGCCTTTAAATTTCATCAATGAAGCATCCCTATGTTTCCTCCTCCACCTGATTTAAGTGAATCACCGCAGATGAATTTTTAGGGTTACTTGGTTTATTTATTTTAGTCGAGTTTGGTTTATGGGGTAAGTTAAAACGACGGGTCGGGTTATTAATTAGGGGTAAGTTAAAACGTTAAAAGAACCGACGGGTCAGGCAGTTGTAGGCACGTGTGTACACTGTTTTTTATTTAATAAGGTCTGGTCAAATTAGTGTGTAATAGTTACATTTTTTAAAACTTAGTGTGTCGAAGGTCGCCCGTGAAGAATAAGGCTGTCAGCGGAATTTGGTCCAAAGATTAGTGGGTAAAACATGTATTCTGCCTTTTTGCGCCAAAATATGAACGTCGTTGCTTGTTTACTCGAGTATTTTAAGACTTTCTGGTACTAAGCGGGCGGGCATACACACCGGCATGTTGGTGCAATTTGTTGAGTTGACGATTTAAACATACGAAGTAATGCCTGGTGGTTGAACAAGAAGTGATCTAGCTTTAAACGAGTAGTTTACCCTACTTTTGTCGTGGAAAATTGAGTGCATTACTTCAACTTAAGATGTGCTGGGGCTATGAATAGTTGGATCGTAGATAAATTTGATTGCAAAATTAACTAAATAGAATAGTAGTTTCACTGATGAAAGAGGGGCGCTGGGCCTAAATTGTAGTGGGTGAATACCCGTAATATGATTGATAAGTATGAAAATACTGTAATCAAAATTTGAAAAGAAACTAAAGACTTAATTAAAAAAAATGTTGAAAAGAATTGTACTTCCTAAGCTGAATGGTTGATGCTTCTTTTCATGCCTTCGGGGGGGGGGGGGGGGGGCAGTGTTTCTTTTGTGTCCGACGAAAATTCAATTCTTGGGATGTTTGAAAGCATCCCCCAAGGCTCCTTTGTCTTAGGGTGTTGAACCCCGAGATGTGACTCGTGGACCGCTAATCACCCGATGGTATAACTCACCTTTGATTAAACAACAATGAACCGCCCGCCTCCACAGCTGTCTGCTTTCTGCTTTGTCTTCAGGGAGTGCTCCTTTGTCCAAGTAGTTGATTAACGCATGCCGCTTATCTGAAGTGGATCTTGTATGTGGAACTTTGAGGTTCATCAGGTCCGTGGGGGTTAGCTCAATCATTATTTGCTGGTCGTTTGAATCGGTGCATGAATCTTCAGATGCTCCGTTGTCGTTTTAACATTCCTCCCGATAAACGAACTCCCACTTATGAATTTTTTTCAAAAGCGTCTTCATTTTTGCCTGTAGGCCCGACGTATAGATGTCCTCTGGGTTAAGATCTCATTCACCCAATCGACCACTAACCGGGAGCCGCCATAGAGACTGATCTCCCTAGCCCCTAATATGTAGGCTATGTCAAGAGTTTGAATTACGATTTCATATTCTGCTTCAGTGCTCGGACATTTTGCGTTCTTGCTGAAAGTCTTCCCGGTAGGCATTTTTATCCATACATCAAGATTGGCTCCTTTTCCTCTGAGGTCCACACCTGTATGGATTACCCAGTGCCCGGGTTCAATCGCCTCAGAACTTTTGACTGACTCCTCTTTCTTCAAAACTTATTTGTCCATAAAGTCCGTGCTGAAACCTTCCAGAGCCTATGATCTGACAGCCGCTCACGGTTGGTAGGTAATATCGTACTGCTAGCTCCTCGACCCATCCTGCCAACCATTTCGAGAGTCCAGGCCTGGATAGAAGGTTCCATATAAGCTTGGATGAGATCACACTAACCGTATGATTAAGGAACTACGAACCCAGTCCTCCTGTTTCCATGATTATGGCCGCTACAAGCTGGTCTGGTAATGAGAGACCTCCATTCGCCCATAAGGATTCCTTACTAGCATATTTTACGGGGAACTGCCTCCTATCTTCTTCACTCACTAAGACCGCATTCTATGCTATTTCCAAGATTGTGACGTATAATAACAGGTGCTCTCGCTGGACTGGTTAAGTTATCGTTGAAAGTTGCAGGAAACACATCTTTGTTTGGGTAAGAACCTGGCAGCAGTATACTGGCCACCAAGGTCCCTCGTGCCTTACCAGAACTTTGGAGAGCTGATAACATAGTTATGCCGCCTTGGGAATTAGGTGACTCATCCCCGACAGCCGTTTCTTAGCTCCTCGACCTCTATTTTGGCCTTCCGTTCAATTGACCCATCCCTAAGAGACTATTCATCGATCATATTTACTTTAGCTATGGGCCCTTTGTGGAAGCTTTTTCTGGGTATAAGGTGACTTTTGGGAAAGGACCGCTCACCCCGCTTGATGTCGAGTATCTGAATACTTGATGGAGTATTGAGGGTACCCTCTTTATGCTGAATATCCTCGGCCGTATTAGGACAACATCATACGAAAGACTGCAAGCTAATACCTGAAGTGGTGTAATGCTCGTCACGCCCAGGATATGAACCGGTAGAGCTAGTTCGCCGATAGGTTTCTCACAAAAGCCATTGAATCTGGTTATCTTGCATGGGCTCTGAATCATCTGGTGGTGCTACCTTATCTTCTATAATACCTTCTTTTGGATGACGTTAATGTTGCTCCCTAGGTCGATTAAAGCCCGCTCGATTTGTAGATCGAGCACCTTGACTGGGACAATGAGCGTATCTTGGTGCTCTACTTCCTCTTCCACCGGGCTGAATGCAATCAGACTAGCATGTGATTCGGGCACTTGAGTTCCCTATGTTGTAACTGGTCCGTGCCTTGCGAAGATCGCGTTGACGCTTTTCTTGCCTTTAGAGTCTGGCGCTCTTGATCATCTCGTTCCTTCTTCAATCAAATCTTTGAGGTGCCTCTCCTTTAATAAATGCTCAATTTCCAACATCAAAGCCTTGCAATTAACCGTGGCATGGCCGTTGCTCTGATGAAAATCGCAGTAAGGCATTGAGCTCCTTGAGGTGTGGGCAAAAATATGCCACTTATTATTAAGGGATACGAGTCCAATTGGTGAGACTAGGCTTATTCTACAAGTCACCAAGCATAGAGGATACATGCCTGTTCTAGAGTTATGACCGTTCAGGCGGTACAGGTGTAGGATGCAAGGCATACATCCCGTCGCCTTAGGTTTACAGTCTCCTAGTTAGAATTTTATATACACTATTGCCTTGAGTTTATTGGCCCATGGCCTTTATTAGTCTTTGTATTTTACCATAATTAGGATTGCGTAATCTCTACTATAAATACCCCTCCTTACATTGTATTGTACATCAAGTGATTCACTCAGAATCTGGCCTTTCTCAAGGAATAAAACTCTTTACTTTCTTGTCTATTATTTTTCTCTCTATTTACCTGCTTTTTTTAATCGTATTCTACTGTATTACTTGTGACCCTATCATTAATTTAATTATTTAACCTAGACGTACAATTTTAGGCATAAACAGTTTGGCGCCCACCGTGTGGCCCAGGCAATTGTAGGTATTCTACAAAGGAAAAGACGCAGTCATGCTAGAAGACAACGACAAAATCCTAAAGAACACTACCGACACAATAAAGGAGTCCACATAAGATCCTGGCAATCCCAGCATGCAACCAAAGAATCCTGCCAAGGAGTCGGTTTAGTAGCCCGCGACGATGAAAGTGATCAACCACGCGAAGGTAATTCTGAGTTTAGAGGTTTCCTTGTTAATCTCATCAAAACCCTGTCAGAATAGGCAGAGCAAAAGTCAATCAACATGGTCAACGGTATATCCCAAAAGCTAGGAGTGATGTTCGCTTGATCGTCTCTGAGGCCAGCATGCCCGCGAGGACCAGCGCCTGTGAATGATTCACCAACATCTATTCCTAACCGCAGGCTTAACATGGATGTAGTCTCTGGAGGCTCAACGACAGTCAATAATCAAGACCTCAAAGAAATACCTGTCATTCAGGACATACTAAAGGAGATGAAGGCCATCCACGATCGCATCAGTAACATACTGGGTGCTCCACCTCAGGTTACCACCATAGATGAGCAGAAGTTTTATAAGCATGCATACAAAGCAAGTGTTGCACCGATCTACGTACCAAAGCACTTTCGCCTTCCGGATAACCTAAAGTACGATGGGACAACGGATTCGGATGAGCACATTGCCGCGTACTATACCGCCGTCAAAAGCAACAAAATCTCTGAGGAAAAAATCCAATCTGCTCTGATGAAAAGGTTTGGCTCGACCTTCACTAAGCGCACCCTTGCTTGGTATAATTAGCTACAATTTGGTTCCATCAAATCATTTCACCTAGATGCAGGACCTGTTCAAGAAAGTGCATTTTGGCACCCGTAAGAGGGAGAAACGCATGGAGGAAATCTTCGAGGTTCGGCAGCGCGACGACAAGCTTCTAAAAGACTACCTTGAAAGGTTGTAGAGAAAACGCATGGAGCTTCCTCCAGTTCCCAATAATATTATTGTGGTAGCCTTTGGCAAGAGCTTGAATTCCAAATGGTTGATAGCTACTAAGGAGTTGAACTGAAGTGTAACTCAATACCCTATGACAACATGGAGTTCCTTACATCAGAGGTACACTAAAAAACTCCGCCTGGAGCCAGAGTATTCTCAGAACCCTGAAGATGAATAAATAAAGCGAGCAGGAAGTCCATCCCTGGATGGAGATGGGGATGGTAGAAGAGTATGGAACCTCGGGATCTATTACAGCTTGGGGGACTGAAAAGGCCAGGGTCGTTTGTTAGCCCTATTATGTTCAGCCTGGAATACGAAGGAAAGCATCAAGACGCTCTCATCATCTCCATAAGGGTGTCAAAGCTTCAGATCAAGCAAGCTCTGGTTGGCCCAGGAAGTAATGTGAACATTATCCGGTGGGAGGTATTATAGAAGCTAGGCCAACACCATCAGTGATTCCGAGCCTTTGTAAGGTAATCAGATTCAGTGGCCTTCGCGAGGAGCCTATTGGAGAAGTAGCTCTACCTGTTCACATCCTGGGGGTGACGATCACAACTTCTTTCTAGGTACTTACATATAACCTACCATATGATGACATCCTGGAACAGCCCTGGATACACAGTGTAAAGGGAGTACCCTCAACGCTCGACCAAGTCTTCAGATACCCTACCTTACACAGGGTTAGTGGCTTACGAAGCGAACGGCCTTTGAATGGAGACTATCTTGTGTTCGACAGAGGACATGATGAAAGGCCGATAACCGAGGTAAATATGGTCGATGAAGAATCCTTCTGGTATGAGATTATGGAGTGGAAGGCCAGAATAAAGATCGACGAGTTAAGGGAGCGGTTATTGGAGATGAGTCATCTAGTTCCCAAGGCACCAGAATTAAGGTACCAGCTCTCCGAAGTGTTCTGGTGGCTGATACATTGTAGCTTGGTATTGGCCCAAGTAAAGGTGCAACTCTTGCAGCTTCCGACAAGCACCGAGCCAGTCCAGAGGGAGCACCTATTGCTGTATGTATCAATCTCAGAAGTAGCATGGAATGTCGTGCTAGCACGAGAAGAAGATGGGAGACAGTTTCCAATAATGTATGCCAGCAAAGGACTTTTGTGCCCGGATAGGCTTCTGCCTCTACATGTTCAGATTATTGTGGCCGTGGTCACGACAATTCAAGAGTTGTGTTCGTATTTTCTCAGCCAAACGATTAGTATGGTCTTTTCTTCATAGTTATGGGCCATTTTGTCCATACTCGGGCTCTCAAAAGGGTTGGCTGTATGGGGCTGAAGAACTGGGAGAATATGATATCATTTACCAACCACGAACGACCGTCTAGTCATAGGCTTTAGAAGGTTTCACCTCAAAATTTGTGGAAGAATTAGCACCAAAGGCGGAGGAATCAATCCAAAGTGCAGAGGAGATAGAGCTCGGGTGTAGGAAATCTATTCAGACATGGATCTCAAAAGAGAAGAAGCCAACCTCAATTTATGGGTCGAAACACCCACCGAGAATGTCTTCTACAAGGCCACGAAAGGTCCAAGCATTGAAGCAGAATATGAGGCCATAACTCAAGCTATTGACTTAGCCTACATATTGGGGGCCATGGAGGTCAGCCTTTACAGTAGTTCCTAGTTGGTGGTCAGTCGAGCGAATGCGGTTTTTACCATGGAGGACATCTGTGCGCCAGATCGACAAGGAAAAATTAAAACACTTTTGAAAAACTTTCACAAATAGGAGTTTGTCTATCAGGAGGAAAGCTCAAATGAGGACGAAGCGCCTGAGGATTCATGCACTTATTCAGTTGATCAACAGATAGTGATTGAGCTGACCCCCACAGACCTGATGATCCTTGAAGTTCCAAGCACATGCCCCGCTTCGGAACAACACCATGTGCTAATTAACTACTTGGAAAATGGAACACTATCCGAAGACAAGTGAGAAAGCAGGCAGCTGCGGAAGCAGTCAATTCATTATTGTTTGATCGACGGGGATTTATACCGTTGGGTGGTAATCATCCCACATGTCATATCTGGAAGTTCAGCACCCTCCGACGAGGGAGCCCAGGCAGACGCCTTCGTCCGACATTGGAAGTACAATCCTTTTCAGTTTTTACTTTAATTAACTAGTTACTTTCTTTAAATTTTGATCGCAGTATTTTCATACTCATCAGCTATGTAACGGGATTTCACCCACAACAGTTCAAGCCCTGCGCCCTTATTTATCAATAAAACTACTATTTTACTTAGTCAGTTTTACAATTCAGATCCATCTACGATCAAAATATTCATAGCCCCGTGCAGACTTAAGTTGAAGTAATACACCTATTTTTTTGCTACAAAAAATAAGGTAAATTACTCGCTTAGAGCTCGATCATGTCTAGCTCAGGCACCAGGCATTATTCATAGTTGAACTCATCTATTCAAAAATTACACCTACATACTGGTGGGGATGCCCTCCTGCATAGTGCCAGAAAGTCTTAAAATACTCGAGTATACAAGCAAAGACGTTCTAGTTGGAACACAAAAATGCCCCGTTCCTAAATGGGCTAAAGACGTCCCATTGTGGGTGCAATACAAGCCGTCTTTCACGGAAGCAAATGATGTACCCCTCAGTATGCATGCCCGTCTTTTAAAGACATTAGCCAAAAAGGCACACAATACATGCTGCTTAACTACACAAGTACGCATAAAAAAATATTAATAGACGTCCGTTTTATTAATAACAACCAGCCTATAGGCCCATAATATACAATTAAGTCCTTTTGAATACAACACTGTTCATTATAGGTATTCTAAAAAAAATAAAAAGGCAAGACATTAAACTTCTCGAAATCTGCACGACTGAAGATCCTTCATCTGGATTGTAGCTACAAGCCGCTAAGCAGTTCGAAGTTCTCCCGGCATCAAGGGATTTGTTAGCCCAAGCAACCTTCGGCGCACAACTACTGAAGGCACTAAGACCCGAATACCCTGATCAAAGCAAGGGTCCTTAGAAGTGCCTAAGCACGGACACAACCTTTCCCCATCTCTTTCGCTGAACTTGAAGAGAAACTTGAAGATTTGCTTCGACACCCGCTAGTCAAACGGGAGTGCACTGCCTCACTGATCTTCAAGCGCAATTGGGAGCTTATCAAAGACGGGGAGGTTTGAGCTAGAAATCTACCACAAAGGAGCCTCTTCCCCTGGGTATCCCACAGCCAGTGGCTGATGAGGCATTGCAAAAACAATACGACCGAACCAGCCGAACCAAGAGACAACCTTAAACCACGAGCAGAGTTAGAGCTTGATGACTCATTGGTCTGTTGATGGCACGAGGGTGTATCTTCTTACTTACCATGAAATTGAGCCAGGTATGTGAGCTTCAACCCTGCATCGTCAAAGGAGCTACCCGAACGCCAGAAGCATTCTGGCGGAGAAGCCTCATGACAGCTGAAAGGCCAAGCGTATTTTCCCCGCATGATAAAAGGAATATCATAGCAACTGCCGTGCTAGAAGAAGAGCACACCGTAATTAGTGCACATGCCACGATGAAGACATTTTGAAGAACATCATTAGAATTCCGAACAAACTTCAGGACTCAAGGGGATCTATTCATCCAATAACGGATGGAGGGAAAGAAGAAGAAAAAAACTGCAGATGGTCTTTTACCTATAGTTTTCTCATGCACCATCCATTCATAATGGAGGATTTTTTCATGGAATATCAGACCAAGATCAAAGGAAAACATTTTTTTAAGAAAGAAAATCTATATTTTCATTAGGGAACTTTGGAGGAATGGAGTATTTTTCTGAAGAATATTTGTAATTCCACTACTATCATGAAGCCCCTATTTATAGGCTGGAAGAGAAAAGGATGGAGCATGAAACAGTCAACCATACTTATGGCTTGAGATATGAAACGATTCGGTGCAGCAAAAGCATTCTCGGAAAGGTACATAGAATCACCATCAACCAATTAGATGCAGGCACGTGGACTTCTCGAAGAAATCAACATTATTCTCTGACAAAGAGACTGCGAGTTTCAAGGGGTCAGTGAGATATCTATTCACACTCGTCTTATAAACCGTTTTCACTTCCTGAGCTTGCATCAGCATTCCGCAAGGGGGGGGACTGACTGTGTGGGCAAAAATATGCCATCTGTTATTACGGGGATACGAGTCCAGTTGGCGAGACTAGGCTTATCCTACACGTTATCGGGCACAGAGGAAACACGCATGTTCTACGACTTACGACCGTTCAGACGGTACAGGCGTAGGACGCAAGGCATTCATCCCACCGCCTTAGTTTTACAGCCTCTTAGTTAGGGTTTTGTATACACCACCACCTTGAGTTTATAGGCCCATGACCTTTATTAGTTTTTATATTTTACCATAATTAGGACTAGGTAATCTCTACTATAAATACCCCTCGTTACATTGTATTATACATCAAGCGATTCACACAGAATCCGGCTATTCTCAAGGAATAAAACTCTTTACTTTCTTGTCTATTATTTTCCTTTATATATACTTTCTCTTTTATCGTATGTTACTGTATTTCTTGTGACCCTCTCATAAATTTAATTTTTTAACCTAGAGGTACAATATTAGGCATAAACACTTGCGGTTGCTTCTTTTATAGTGGGCGGCCACAACACTTTAGAGCCTAGTTTCCCAAAGTGGCTGGAAACCAACTCTATGGTGTTGACCCGCAATCCAAAGTCCCTAAAGTTATGGGGCTCTGCACGTGTCTCTTGAGGCCCAGTCCTCTGAGAGTTTCCTGGCTTCCCAGTTCCTGCTTGGCTTTCAACTTTTTCTTTTGTTCTTCTTCCATCTCTTTCCCCCTTTAAGACGGAGTTCTTGCTTGGTTCTTTGTTTCTGCTTCAGGGTTTCAGGAGTGCTCTGGCTCAAGGCAGTGTTTCTCCGTATATCTCTGGTGCAAAGCATTCCATATCGTTACGGGGTGTTGATTTAGACTTCACTGCAACTCCCCAGTGGCTAACAAACCCCTTGAATTCATACTTTTTCCAAAGGCTACCACATAAATGTTATCAGGAACTGGAGGGAGCTCCAAGTGTTTCCTCTCAAATCTATCCAGGTAGTCCTTCAGGAACTCGTCATCCCACTTTCGGATCTCGAAGATATCTTCCATGCATTTCTCCTGCTTGCAGGCTCCAAAGTGCCTTCTTGAACAGATCCTGCATTTAGGTGAACGACTCGATCGAACCCATACGTAGCTGAGTATACCATGCAAGTCTTATTTAGTCAAGGTCGAGCTAAATCTCTTCACAATGCGGACTGCATTTCTTCTTCAGAGATCTCATTGCTTTGAACGGTTGTATAGTATGCAGCAATATGCTCATTCAGATCAGTAGTTCCATCGTACTTAAGGTTATCCGGCAGGCAGAAGTACTTGGGTACACGGGCTGGTACAACACTCGCCTTGTATGCATGCTTGTAAAACTTCTGCTCATCTATGGTGGTAACATGAGGTGGAGCACCCGGTACGTTACCGATCTGATCATAGATGGCCTTCATCTATTTTAGGATGTCATGAATGATAGGTGTTCCTTTGAGGTCTTGATTATTGACTGTTGTCGAGTCTCCTGGGCAGCAACCATTTTGAGCCTACCATAAGGAACGTATGTTAGTAATTCATTCACGGGTGCTAGTCCTCGCGGGGATATTGGCCTCTGAGACGATCCAGTGAACATTGCTCCTAATTTCTCGACCATGTTGGCCGAGTTCTACTCTGCCTGTTCTGACAGGGTTTCAATGAGATCAACTAGGAAGCCTCTAAACTCAGAATTACCGTCATACGGTTGATCTTCCTCGTCGTCATTGGCTACGTGGACTGGCTTCTTAGAAGGGTCCTTCAATTGACTCTTAGGATTACTAGGACCACAACGAGTCACAATCCCTGAAGGGATATCATGTCTGATGGGGAAGCCAGACAAGACCAAAAACTCATTCGCAAAGGCATTCGACAAAGTCGTTAAAGCACAGCAGCACCATTCGCTAGCGATGACTGACCCACCATCAAAATGCCTGGAGGAGGTATTCGTGAAATCAACACCACAACTAGAATCAGCTCGAGGATTGAGACCCTCTAGAAACACCCTGGCATCCATAGCACGACAAATAAACATGAGCTCAACCCTAGGAAGCTCCGATGTAGTGAACACGCCAGTGTCCCTAAAATCTGCCGCCGTGCAGGAGCTGCATTGAGAGTTTAGACTAACAAGTGAATAAATCAGATGTCGCGTGCTCCACCCATAATAACCAAGGTTGATGAGGAAAATTTCTCTCAACAGCCCTACAAGCCTAGTATGCTGGCGGTGATTCCGAAGGATTTCTGGCTACCGGACACTCCAAGGTACGACGATACAATAGATCCTAGATCAGATATCTGCATACATCACGGCAGTCAAAAGTACTAATCCGACTAGGAAGAAATCCAATCGGTGCTGGTAAAGAAGTTCGACTCGGCTCTCTCCGAAAGAGTTCTGACCTGTTACATCAAGTTGGCCGAGTGGTCCATATGCTCGAAAATGCAAGATGATAATGGAGGATGTTTTTGAGATCAAGTAGAAAGAGGGCGAATTACTGAAGGACTATTTGGAAGGGTTCTAAAATGAATGCATAATGCTCCCACTGGTGCTAGACAACATAGCAAATGTGGGCGTTTCCAAAATCTTGAATCCGCGAGGTTTGGCGGCCACATGGGAAGTTCAAAGAAGCTTACAGGAGCACTTGGCAAAAACATAGAGTGCACTACATTAGCGATACAACCACAAATTACACACCGAGTTAGATGTCAAGAGAATGTCCAAGAAAGACAGTTGTAGGAGTCACAAACATGGAGCAACGAAGGAAGCAAGATCTGAAGACAAAGGACGGAAGAGCAGGAGATATTTCCCTACATATTTTCCAAGACAAAGGGAAGACCCGTTTGGTAGAAAGAAGGACCCGAGTCACGGCGACTTAGGGAATTGGTCTTTGTTTAAATGCGATAGACATTGTAAAGAATAATCTTGGCTGGGTAGGTCAACGAGTACACTATCCCACAGACATGAGGAATAACTCTAGCAAAGACTCTTTGATTTATTGCAAAATTCGTCAGGACTATGGTCACGAGACCAGGAACTTCAGAGCCCTTATGTTTGAAGTAGCAGGTTTGTTGAACGAAGGACACCTCAAGAAACTTCTGACCGAAAAGAGGAAAACAAGCAGACACACAGAGCAGAAAGGGTGAGATGATCTCAAAGAAGCTAGATACTTAGAGGCCGATCATCACAATATTCTGCAAACCCATAATCGGGAGTAGTGCATCAATGGTCCTAATAAATTGTGAAGTCTGATAGGAAGGAAGAAAGAGGTCCCATGCAAAGGTGATATTGTTTAATTAGGATGGCGAAGAAGGCATTTCCTTCCTGCATCACGATGCTCTGGTGATTACACTGAGGATGGGCGATATCCAGGTGAAACGCGTGCTTGTACATCCCGGGAGTGCCGTGTATACAATATGACAAAAAGTCGTGCACAATATGCAGCTGTTGGGATAGGTAGTCTCAAGCTCTTATACGCTAACCAACTTCAAAAACTCTAGTGAGAAGTCTGTCAGTGAGATAGTCTTACTAGCCTTAGTGCCCGAAGAAACTAAGTTGACATCCTTCTAGGTAATGACATGTGATATCTCGCACAATGCCACAATGAGGAAGCCATGGATACACGAGATGAGAGTAGTACCATTGACGTTCAATTAGGTACCTAAATACCCGACTCTGTGGGGGAGTGAATGAGATACGGGGAGAGCAGAAATTATAGTTGTTACGTGGTTGCCGTCTAACACGCAGCAAAAGAAGAAGTCAAAACTTGACAAAAGCAACTTATGCAACCCTTAGTCGTGGAAATTTCCATGGAGCCTAAAGAGCTAGAAGGGGAAGACCCCCATGAAGCACCCCTTGTCATCCACTATCCAGATGAAGAAGAAATCTCGATTTAGCTAACCTCATCCGTTCCCTGGTAGCAACATTTGCATGGATCTATCCGAGAAGTCTATTAGCTGGACTAGCTTTCCAATGTGGTGGTGGTACCGAAAAAGAATGGCTAATGAAGGATGTGCATAAATTTGACCAATTTGTACAAAGCATGCCAGAAGGATTCATTTCCCTTCTCAATATCGACCAAATCATTGACTCTACGGTGGGGCACGAGATGCTCAGTTTTCTGGATGCTTACTTAGTGTACAATCAGATCCTCATGAACCGTGACAACCACGAGGAGACCTCGTTCATCACGGATCAGAAAGTTATTATTATCGTGTGATGCCATTTAGATTAAAAAAATGTTAGAGCCACATATAAGCGGTTGGAAAATCTAATGTTCAAGGCCAAAATCGGGAAGACCATAGAAGTGTACATCGAAGACATGATTAGTAAAGTTAGAGTTCGCGCAGGACCATACCAAGTAATTGGAGAGAAAATTTGACATATCGGAAAGGTTTGATATGAAACTTAATCTTGAAAAGTGCGCCTTCACAGTATCATTAGGTATGTTCCTCGGGTTCATTGCCTCGAACCGAGGGATTGAAACTAACCCTTTTAAGATGAAATACATCAAGGAAATATTATCGAAGAATGAGGTGGAGGTGAAGAAACTGAACAGCCATATAGTCGCATTAAGCAGATTACCCTCTCGATCTTTTGAACGTTGTCGTCAATTCTTCAACGTGCTTAAGAAAAATAAGGGGTTTGAATGGATAGAACAATATTGGCAAACCCTCAAATATCTGAAGGATTATCTATCGAACCCACCTCTGCTAGCAAAGCCACGCAGTGGGAGAAACTCTTGTTGTATGCGATGGTATCAGAAGTAGCTAGAAGATTCATACTTGCACGAGAAGTTAAAGGGGTTCAATCTCCCTTTTACTACATCAACAAGTCCTTATAAGACGTAGAAACGTGCTACTAATAGTTGGAGAATCTTGTATTAGCCTTAGTTACCGCAGCCCGAAAACTACGGCCGCACCTCCAAAGCCATATAATAGTTGTCATGTCACCCTTCCCACTGAGAATTATTTTTCACAAATGATATTTGGCTAAAAAGATAAATATTTTGGTGAATTTTATCCCATGTCTTAGTGATATTTATGCGCTTAAATTGATTATGATAACAGATTTAGCTTAATAATGGTGTTTGAATGTGTAGGTGTTTATTTTGATGAAAGTAGCAAAATAATTGATGATTTGGGGCATTTCATGAAGGAATTCAAAGTTGAAGTTAAGTTGTGCCAAAGTCATGCCAGCACAACTTGAGCACAGGTAATTAACTCTTAGTATTTTGTGCACAAGTTGAGCCAACACAACTCCAGCATGCAGAGAATACATTCAACACCTTGTGCCAACTTTGCGCGAGCATCCACCCAGCATACGGAGCAGAGCTTGTGGCCAGCTTGTGCCAGCACGCAGTCAAGAGTAGCGCTTAGCTTGAGCGGTCCTAGCTTGAGCGAGAAAAATGCTATCTTTATCTAGATTTCTCATAGCACTATAAATACATCTAAAACCCTCTAGAATAGAACTTTCGGCTTAGTCTACATGAAAATGAGGCAAGGAGGAGAGAACATTCAAGGCTCTGCTTCATCCATTCATCCATATTCTTGTGGTTTTGTATGCTTATAGTTATTTCATTAATTTGATTATGACTATGAGTGGCTAAATCACCCATTCTAGGGTTCATTGAACCACTACAATACTTATGTTTTATGAGTTATTGCTTTAATGAATGAAACATGATAACCTCCTATCTAAGTGTTTATGATTTGTATGCTATTGATTGGTAGAGCTCCCAATTGATTGTGCCCTTTATTCTATTGCGTGTAGGAATAGATTCATGAGTTAGGGTTAAACACTTGGCAATATTTCAATCTAAAACAAAGGCATCACTTAGGTTGTCAAGAAGGTGATTTGTGACCATTGATCCCGATTGTGAACCATACATGTAGTCCTACGTATCTTCATTAATTAATTTGAAAATTGGTTAGTTAAAGTTATAATTATTATACAGGAGTGAATAGTTGTAAATTCGGAGCAAGTGTTCAATAGGAAGAAGAAAGTTGAATCCATTAATGAATTTTTCTAACACATTAGTAGGAAATGGGTAGATCAATCCTAGGCTTCTAAACCTTTGATTAATTTATATCTTACTTCTTGCTATTTACTTTATTGTTAATTAGTTGTTACATTGAAACCATCATAAAAATATAAACTTTCGAAGTTAATTGATTAGATAAGTTAGTTAGATTAGCAACTACATTTCGAGTGTTCTTTGTCGGATTCGACCTCGGGACATCAAATACCGAGCTATATTTACCGCGACTGCTTAGTCCCTTTTATAGGGCGTAGTTGGGCGTGATCAAATTTTGGCGCCATTGCCGGGGAACCTAGTGTTATTTAGTTGTTAAGATATCTATTTTATTTTTCTATTAACTTCACTGTTGTCATCTTGATCTTGTTTCTTTGGTGTCTACAGTTGAAAGTTCAGATCCCGAAGAATTAAGGATGGCTCATGATTTGGCTCTTAATGCTTTCGCGCAACCTGTGGCTGGAAATCTGGCGTTTGCTATTCTTCTCCCAACATTTGAGGTAAAAAATTTTTACATTACCCAAACGATGGTGGCTTTGCTTGCTAATGTTGGTTTATTTGCAGGTAGAACTACTGATGATCCTCAAAAGTATTTGAAAAAGTTCATAAGGGTTTGTGAAACTCAAAAACAGGCTCGAGTGCCAGCAGAAGTTGTGAAATTGATGTTGTTCACGTTCTCTCTAACGGAAGATGCCAGTGATTGGTTGGACTCGTTGCCAGTTAATTCTATTACGACGTAGGATGACTTGGTGATAAAGTTCATGAAGAGCTTCTTTCTACCCAATAAAACTGCAAGGCTAGTTGATGAGATACTTATGTTCAGGCAGAACCTGCTAAAGACTTTGCCAGAGGCTTGGGAGAGATTTAAAGGTTATTTGAGAAAGTTTCCTCATCATGGTATTCCTTACCAAATGCTGGGGCAAAGGATCTACATGGGCATGGGAGATCAAATTAAGGGCACTCTGGATGCAGTAGCTGGAGGAGCATTTTTGAGTAAAACATTTGCTAAAGCGAAGCCCCTGCTTGACGTGGTGGCTCAAAACTTAGGCTGGCTTAGAAGTGATACATCTACTGGCCTAGGTACAGGGGCTTTAGCTATTGGTACTACTTCTGTAATGGAAGAGCAGATGTCAAAGTTGCAGACTACACTTGATGTTGTGTCGAAACAACTAAACAAGAAGATGCTGAAAACTGTTAACCAAGTGGACTCACGGGCTTAGACTCAAGTCCCCGATCCTGGTAATTTTTTTGATTATGATTTTCTTGCTGGTACTGAAGATGTGAACTTCATGAATTATGGGCAACGCTAGCAACACAATCAACAGGGTCAATTTAGGCCAGTGCAACAACAAGCAGCTTTACCCTTGCAACAAGCGAATGATATAGCTGAGATCAAGACTATGGTGCAGACTATGATGGGATTTAATGAGCAGCTTCAAGACCAAGTGACAGCACATGACACTGCAATAAAAGGTATAGAGACTAAGTTGGGACAACTGTCCCTAGCTTTACATAATAGACCTCAAGGTGCTTTGCCAGGTGACATTCTGGTGAATCCTAAGGATCCAAATCCTTATTAATTAATGGCAGTCACTTTGAGGAATGATAGAGACTTGGACAAGGAGCAAGAATTAGCTAAAGGTGCACTACCCACTATACCAAACATTGAGCCTGTTGATGACTCTGCCAAACTGATTGGCAGTGATCATGCTGAGAAAGAGACTAATCCAATACCTGATCCTTGTACTGAGAAGAAAATTGCCAAAGAACCTATTAAAGAAGCTGAGAAGGTGATTGAACAAGCTAAAGTGTCAAGGGAGCAGCATTCCCAGGCGAAAACACCACCACCTCCTTTTCCTCAAAAGTTAGTAAAGTAACAAAAAAGGTTGAAGTTTAATAAACATTTTGATTTGTTGAAACAATTGAACCTTACTATGCCTTTCATGGAGGTTATGCAAGAGGTTCCAGGATATGCAAAATTATTAAAAGATCTTCTGTCTAAGAAGGTTGACTTTAATGAGGTAGAGATGGTCCAGTTGAATAAGGTGTGTAGTGTTGTCATCACAAAGCCTGTAGCTAAAAAGAAGCAAGATCCAAGTAGTTTTACAGTCCCATGTTTTATTGGTGATCTTACAATTTCTAAGGCCTTATGTGATTCTGGTGCAAGCATTAATCTAATACTGCTGGAAGTATACAATAAGCTGGGTTTGACTGGCATGAGGGAGACTTCAATGCGAATCCAGCAGGCAAATAGAAGACAAAAGCACCACGTTGGAATAGTAGAGGATGTACTTGTGCATGAGGGTAGTTTTAGGTTTCCAGTAGACTTTGTGGTTCTTGACTGCCCCGCTGATAAAGATGTTCCAATTATCTTAGGCCGTCCATTTTTGGCTACTGGTAGAGCAGTGATTGATGTTGATAAGAGGAAGATGACCTTGAAGCTGTATGATGAAGAAATTGCTGTTGACATTAGCAAAATGCTAAAGGGACATTGTGATGATGTGAATTGTTCGTGTGTGCATATATGCGAGTCTGGATGAGCCATGGGTTGAGCTGATTGAAGTCGTGCCACGACTATAACTACGGCGCTTCTCGGGAGGCAACCCGTGGTTGTATTTGTGTACAAGTAAAAATAAAAAATAATAGAAAAAATAGAAAAAAATGAAGGAAAAAAAAATACAAAAAGACGTCGTGCCATGATATTAAATAAGGCGCTGCATGGGAGGCAGCCAATGATTTTAGTTTGTATTCGTCGATTTACTTATTTTTATTTTAACTGTAGGGAAGTAACGTCTATCGAGTTTTGTAGAAGTAATAGATGGTTGGAAAGTTCATGGGATATGAATCGAGATACAACGAGCTGAGAAAATAGCATGAAATGAGGTGTTATTTGAGGCGCAAAGCTGGTTCAGTAACAGGTATTAGAAGTTGGTAAGTAAGGATTGACAGTTGAAAAATCTGTTGTCGCAGGCTAAGTGTGTGCTAGCATAACTTGGGCACAAGAGTAAAACCTTCAGTACTTTAGGCTCAAGATGCTAGCACAAGGCCAAGGCTAAATTTATTTTCTCAGTACATGGCGCTGGGTTTGAGCCAGCCTGTATCCAGCGCTCCAAATTCAGTTTCAGTACTTCAGGCCCAGTATGTGCGAGCATAAGGCCAGCACTCAATTTATTTCCTCAGTACTTCATGCTAGCCTTGCGTTAGCATAAAATCAGCATACCAATTCCTTAACTACTTAGGTTTTTACAAGAACAAAAAATAGCAAGAGCACGCTGCTAACAAAAACAGAACGCTGCTAACATTAAGAAAAATACCTCTCTGTTTCTTCTCCTCTCATGGCTAAAACATCAAAGCATCAGGTATGAACTTCATTCTTGATTCTTCTTCTCCCTTTCGTTTCTTTGTTCTCGGTTCTCTCTGCTCTTTTCTTATTCCCTTCCCCACTTCGCTGTCCAATTCACCCAAAGAAAAAGGTATGTAATATATTATTTTTCTTAAAACATTGTTGAAGTTTTTCATACTTGATTTGGTATCTGATTCTGGGTTGAGTAGTCAGGAGGATCAGGCAAAAACAAGGTTGCCCGATATTAGCCGCCATTGCTAATGCACACAAGGTGTTCGATGGAATGCCTAAACGAAAATTTTCATGTGTATAGTGAAGTCTGAGTAACTTAACCTATTTTTTTAGGGTGTGCAGGCATGAATTGATGTGTGAGAGGCTGATTTTATGAAGTTTGGGCTTGTTGAGATATACTTGAGCTATGTTATGTGTCACGACGTGTAGTAACACTTGTAACCGCAATTTCAATGATTTAGCTTACTGTTTTTGGTGGAGTTGATTTAGCTTATTGTAGTGAGGATGGGTCTGGTGCAGCTGTAGATGGCGCTACTGATGGCAACGATGATGAGGCTTAGAGCCCTAGGAAGTTTATTTATCACTTTTAATTTTATTTTTAATGCATTGCGGACAATGCATGATTTTAAGTGTGGGGTGAGGGATTCTTCTTATTTGTGTTGATAAGCCCCTTTGGTTTTTCTTTGTGCATCGGTTCTTTTCCAAAGGAAGTAGTTTGAACCGGGCATAGGTAGATTATTTTTTAGGATTAGACTGTAGTAAATGGATGGGAGAGTCTAGCTCCACTTTGACTAGTTTTATATGGATACTTGATTTAGGGTATGTGAACTTCATGCATGTATTCTGTCAGGATCTATTTCCCTTGAGAAACGTTGAGTGCATTTGTTGAAGCCTATGATCATGATGTTGACTCTAGATTTGCTTGAGAGCTTGCTTGTCTTTAATTTGTTTGAGAGCGGGAATTGAGCCATTTTGAGTAGGTTATGTGCCGTGTGTGAGTGAGGATTTTATTTTCTCCATGTTTAATACTTGATGTCTCGAACTTGCCAGGTGTGTGTGAAAAGTGAAATGAGAAGTTTGCTCGGTTAGGAAGTGATATAGGCATTCCTTTCATAGCCAATTTATTTGAAGGATGCTATTACAAGAGTTCATATCTTTTTAGCTAAACATCCAGTAGCCTCTTCTTTGACAACCATTGGGATTCCTATTTATTCTACAAAATATCTGTGAGTTTTACTTGTGGTGTTATGAGCCTGAAAGACTAGTTAATGAAGCGAAAAAATTATGGTTGTTAGAGAAAAACAAAAAGTGCTTAGGAGGATATTATTTGGAGGGATTTACTAGAAAAAGAAAAGAGAAAAAAAAAAGAAAGCAAAAGCTTGAGATATTGTGCAATTATTGAAATATGATGGGAAAAAATTGAGTTTGAAAAAAAAGTAGTCCCTATTATTAGCTCCTACCTTTGCTTAAAGAAAAAGATTGGTGAAAGTTGACTCTATGATGGTAAAAGAAAGATTGGTTGGGAGGAAAAATGTTTCAAATAATTGTGGTGTATTAAATTACTTGGGGTGGTTAGTCACTATTACCTAAATATATCCTACCCGTCCCATTGCCTATGTTACAACCAAAAAAGTCCTAATTAATCTTAGCCGAGTAGATGGACATTAGTTCAGTCCTACACTAAGGGCAAGTCTATGGTACGTCTTGTGTTGCGTGTGAGTTCTTTTTTGAGAGTGAGTGTTTCAGTTGTTCAAGATCATTCTCTTGATTGAATTCCTTCTCTAATTTTTGATTTGATTGTGAGGGCACATGATTTACGATAAGCGAGCACTTTTATTAGTCTCTTGAATAGAGTGAGTACTTGCAAGACTTATTGGGTGAGTCAGGAGTTGATGTGGGATTGGGAGGTTGATTTGGTGCACTTAATTATTTTTAAATATTCTTGGCATGGATTTTGTGCGAATAAAGTATGATTAGTGCATATGCAACTTGTTAAGTGCATGTATAAACCCAAGTCATTGTGTGAGTTGTTTTGGTGTATTCTGAGTTCAAGTTATAAGTTGCTCGAGGATGAGAAAAATTCTAAGTGCGGGATGGTGATATTTTCCTAAAAAGATATATATTTTTGTGAATTTTCCCCCGTATCTTAGTGATCTTTATGCACTTAAATTGATTATGATAACAGATTTAGCTTAATAATGGTGTTTGAATGTGTAGGTGTTGATTTTGATGAAAGTAGCAAAATTATTGTTGATTTGGGGCGTCTCATGACGAAATTTCAAAGTTGAAGTTAAGTTGTGCCAAAGTCATGCCAGCACAACTTGAGCACATGTAATTAACTCTCAGTACTTTGTGCACAAGTTGAGCCAGCACAACTCCAGCATGTAGAGAATACATTTAGCACCTTGTGCCAGCTTTGCGCCAGCATCTACCCAGCATACGGAGCAGAGCTTGTGACCAACTTGTGCCAGCACAAAGTCAAGAGTAGCGCTTAACTTGAGAAGTCCTAGCTTGAGCGGGAAAAGGCTATTATTATCTAGATTTCTCATAAGACTATAAATATAGCTGAAACTCTATAGAACAGAACTTTTGGCTTACTCTACATCAAACGGAGGCAAGGAAGAGAGAAGATTCAAGTCTCTACTTCATCCATATTCTTTTTCTTTTTTATGCTTATAGTTATTTCATTAATTTGATTATGACTATGAGTGGCTAAATCACCCATTCTAAGGATGATTGAACCACTACAATACTTATGTGTTATGAATTATTGCTTTAATGAATAAAACTTGTTAACCTTTCTATCTAAGTGCTTATGATTTGTATGTTATTGATTGGTAGAGCTCCCAATTGATTGTGCCCTTTATTCTTGTGCGTCTAGGAATAGATTCATGAGTTAGGGTTAAACACTTAGCAATATTTCAACCTAAAACAAAGGCATTACTTAGGTTGTCAAAAAGGGATTCGACCACGGGACTTCAAATACCGAGCTATATTTACCGCGACTACTTAGTCCCTTTTATAGGGCGTAGTTGGGTGTGATCAATAAACCAGAGCTCTCTAGACGCCTAATGAAGTAGGTTGTCGAGCTCAAAGAGTATGACATCATCTATCAGCCTCGAACTGCCATAAAATCACAAGTCTTGGTAGATTTCATCACTGACTTAAGTACCGATATGCTACCCAAAGTTGAGGATGAGCTACAAGCCACAGTGGGAGTAAAAATTAAGGAGTGGACGATCTACACAGGAAGAGCATCAAATGTCAAGGGAGTCGGGCTCAGCTAGGTATTGAACTCCATCGGGGAAAATATTTTGGAATGTAGTAAGTTGCCCAACAATTATAACAACGAGGCAAAATACGAAGATTTCATCCAAGGCCTCGAGTTAGCATACATATTGGGGGTCAGAGAGCTAAGTCTTAGGAGCGATTCGCAGTTGGTTGGTAACTAGGTGAAAGGTCTATTTGCAGCGAAAGACGCCCCGCATGCATGGGTGCCTAAAAAGAATAGAAACACTCTAGAAAAAATTCCTTAAATTGGATATCACCCATGTACCAAGGGAAGAAAATATGTAAGTAGATGCATTGGCTAGTCTGGCAGTGGTTGCTGATATGAGCCATGATAGCGCGAACATTATAATATAGTTGACCCACTCGGCTTTGGGACGCCGGGAATTCAATGAAAAGGCCTTCGTCTTGGACTGGGGCAATGTATTAGTGGACTATCTAGAGAAAGGGACGCTTCTCGAGGACAAGAAAGCAAGCAGATGGCTAAGGGTACAAGCAGCGCGATGTTGTCTGATTCGAAGAGATTTGAACTATTAGACGTTCAGCGGCCCATTGCCTAAATTCTTAGGCTCGTCAAAAGATGATTACGTGTTGAGGGAGATCCATGAAGGACATTGAGGGAGATCCATGAAGGACATTGTGGAAATCATTCGGGATGAAGAGTCCTAGCAAGAAAGGTAACTACAGCTAGTTATTATTGGCTGTATATGGAGATCGACGTGGACAAAGCTAGTCAAGTAGTGTGATAAATGCCAGCATTTCTCCCACACAATTCATCGGCCGGTGAAGTAGCTGCATTCAGTGATAGCCTCATGGCAATTCATGAAGTTGGGGATGGATATAGTAGGGTCGTTTCCCAAAGTGCCCGGAGGCATCGAGTTTCCACTTATAATGACTGACTATTTAACTAAGTGGGTAGAAGCAGCATCTTGCACCAAGATACGGGAGCAAGAGGTGATTCCGTTCATATAGAGGAATATCATGTGCTGGTTTGAAGTCCCCACTGAAATTACTTATGACAACGGACTACAGTTCGTGGGGTTGAAGGTTACAAACTTCTTGAAGAAATTGACTATTAAAAGGAAACCTCGACTCTTTATCATCCAGCGACAGACCCACAAGTAGAGCTTCAAACAAGACTATTGTAGACTGCCTAAAGAAATAGCTGGAAGAAGCCAAACGCAAGTGGCCAGGAGAATTACCAGGAGTCTTATGGGTATATAGAACGACATCCAAGGCAAGTACATGCCCCTTTTCCTTGGTATACAGTTCGGAGGCTATGATACCAGCGGAGATAGGAGAACCTAGCTTGCACAGGGCATTTGTTGAAGAAGTGCCTAATAATGGAACCTTGGCTGTCGGGCTCGACCTGATGGATGAGCACCGGGAACTCGCAACAATCAGTTTGGCAGCACAAAAACAACAGATAGAGCAGTATTACAACATGAAAACCAATTTGTGGTCTTTCAACATAGGGGAACTGGTCCTTAGGAAAGTATCTCACAGTACTAACGAAGCCAACACGAGTAAGCTGGTCCCGCATTAGGAAGGTCCTTACAAGATAAGAGGAGTCACTGAAAAAAAGCCTACACTGTTGAAAATATGGAAGGCACTGTCATACCGAACAGCTAGAATACAACGTGGCTTAAAAAGTATTATTCCAGATGTCTTGGGCCGAACGAGGCTAAGAAGGCGCAACTAGTCGGATAGGGTTCCCTGACCCTTAGTTATTTTTAAATATTGCATAATAGGGGAATCTCGCCCTCGATAAACTTTCGTCAAAGTCCATTTTAGACTCATTGTCATTCGAACCTTTAGTCCTTATTTCTTGGGGGCATCTCGCCCTGGATAAACGTATGTTGAAATCGTCAATCCAACTTGCGCCTATGTAAGGGGAGGGGGATGCTCACCTAGACAGTGTCGAAATGGCTTACACAGTCGAGTGGGCAAGCAAAGACGTCCTCTTTGGCATAGAAATGTCTTGTTTAGATAAGACATCCTATAACGGGAACGGGTTATGCCCTACTAAAGGACACCACTTGCGGGCGCAAATTTTTTGTCGCCCTTCATAGGCACAAAGAAGTTTCTAACAAACAAGTTTAAACACTATTCATAGGCACAAAAGCACTCGCGGATACATATTATTCCAATAAGTAATGTAAAACATAATAGTTGATGAAACATAAAATCGAGATGAATGTATAACAAATATGACAAACTACTGCTTGCTTCATCAAATATAAGACCAAAGGCTACAAAATAGAGTCATGATTTAAGTAGAGAAGTCACTAAATGAGTTATCTCAAACTAACTAAGGAAACAGTCTTGGGGGACTCAATCTGAGAATCAACTGAAATCGTGTACAACTGTTAGCTCTAACCCGAGTCTTGATACATGCAAAAATAGCGGAAGCAAATAACGATACAGGCGGAAGCAATAAAACGAGATAACAAGAAATAAAGATTGGGAAGGCAAGAAATGAGAAGAAAGAAACGAATCAAACTCACATACGTGGATTGAATTCAAATGGGAGAAGAGAAACTTGAACCAAATCCCGGATTCATATTAGGATGCAATCCTCGGGTTCCCAAGTCATAGGGGATACATGAGCTTTAAGCTCAAACAAGAAGGCTAAGCCTCTCAATGTTCTTTCTTCCAATTCTATGTTCAAACTAAGTTAATGAAATGAAATGGCTAAGGGAGTTTATATAGTGCTCCCTTACATATTTGGGAAATGACTAAAAGCCCATAAGTCTAGTTAAAAAAATAGAAGTCACTTATGGCTAAAGTTGGAACTACACAACAAAATAGTGAAAAACTTGATGGTCTTCACAGTAAAGTAGGCGCCCCGCCTGTTCTGGGAGGCGCTCCGCATGATTCCCAAGTGTGCAGAGTGGGCGCTCCGCCTGTCTTGCAGAGGCGCCCTGCCTGTTGAAGATCCAGAGAACACCACATCAACTAGGCGGTCCACCCTTCAAAGGAGGCGGTCCGCCCCTTCCTGTAGCCTCTTGAGGCGCCTCAATTTGTGTCTCTTGAGCCCCTCCTTGTGGCCTAGATGGTTCCCCCCTCCATGGTGCTCCAATGCATCATCTTCAAGTCGCTTCCGGAGCCCTTGACTTGTCCTCTTTGTACTCTCAAGCTTGGTTCTTGATGGTTGGCACTTTGGCTCAATTTGCCCCGCATCATCCTCCCCTTCTTGAAAGTATTTCGTCCTCGAAATCAAACCATCAAAACCTACATTAAAAAACAAGCACAAAAAAAGCTTCCCTCAACAAAAGTAGTTCAATGCCAAAAATGTGGAAAACACACTCTTATGATAAAGCCAATCATCAATAAAAATTAAAACGCACATGTCTCCCAAGGAGACAACAAGTACTTGACTCGAAAAAAAACTGCTTCCAACACAAATACAAGCAAAGAGATCAATAAGGCATGAAACATGCAAGATATAGCAATCAAATTCCCTATGACCCCTAAGCTTATGACCAACACACCAAGCTTTCAAATAAATATCATTAGAATGTGATTCTTCGGCTTTGGCATCATCAAGAGTCAAGGTGTGATCAACATATGCGATGGAGTAGGAAAAATAGTTCAATCGAGCATTAACATCAAATACTCCACTCCACTACTTAGAAGCACTCTTACACACACCAAGAGGTACCTCCTCTCCTCCAAATTTACCTCCAAGACAATCCTCCTCGCTAGACAAACTCCCAAGGGAGGTCTCAAACAATGGATTATCTATAGAGTTAAGCTTTCCAAATCATGGAGGTTCAAACTCATACTCTACTCTAGTTTGATACAAATCACCATCACCATTGAAGATGCCCTCATACAAAGGATTAATATAGGCACACTTCTCAAGTTCACTAGCAAACAAAGCTAAATTATTCAAACTAGAGACAACATCTACACTTGAGGAATCATCAAACACAATTTGATCCATCTCATACATTAAAGACTCCTCAAGGTCACGATCACCCTCACTACAACACATGAGACCACTACTATCAAGTAAGCAATCAAAGGGAAGAATAGGATATTCATGCAATTCATCTTCTCCTTCATCAAATATGGGTGCGGTGTTATAACAAGGCTCACTAGCAAGGTCAACCACAATATCCTCACTAAAGAGAGGTTTAATGAAAACCGAGCTCACATGATGATGTGGCTTTTCAACCCTTTCAACTAGTTGTTCATATTCACACACAAGTTGACCAATCAACTATTCACTAGTTGCAAACACATTGTAATCTTACATATTATCAACTAGTGTGGAGTTATCATAAACACTATCACAAGACAAGGAAGTAACACGCTCAAGGGAAAAAGAACTAACACATACCTTTGAGTGGCCATCTTGCTCACTCAATTCACTTGAAGTGTCATGAATAGTTTCTCAACCTTGTAGCTCATATTTGGAATCATCTTCACCTAGTCCTTCTACTTCGGAACATGATTGAGGCTCCATCGATTGCCTCCAATAATTCCTACAAAAGAATTCAAACAGGTAGAAGAAAAAGATAAAGGGTTAAGATTAGAATAAGGGGTGCCCTCACTCTCAATGATTCTTTTTCCCTCTCTCTTTTCCCTCATTTTTTCTTTAAGGTCGGGTGTAGATTCAGATGGTGACAACCCACTCACATCACTCAAAACAACCTCTCTTTTTTGCACTCGAGAGTTTTCACCGGTCACTCCTTTACTCCTTTCAATTTTTTTCCTCTCATATTCGGGAGAGTTGAGACGAGGCCCGAGAATGCCCATAGCCGGAGTAGGTGGACTCTTTACATCAACCTTGAATCTACGACTTGGAGACTCATTACTTGATGTCTCCTTCTTCTTTGTTGGTGAACCACTCTGCTTTGGATCTTGTGGCTTCGGGCTCACCTTGTTGAAATTTGTCAACTCTTTTCTAGTACTTGTCCCACCACTTCTTGTATTTGTAGGACTTCTTGATTGCTCAATTTCAACCTTGGAATGAAGATCTTGCTCCTTGCTCCTTTGCAGAGCCAAAGATGGTGCACTAGTAGGCAATTGGCCTCTTGCCCGATAAGGTACAAAATCATAAACCCTTTGCATTATGCCACAAAATACGCATCCTTCATAGTACTATATTGCACCATCTTGTCTTCCATCCATGGCTCACCTAGCCACACATCAACATGTTGCATGGGATACACATCACACCATACATATATACTCATAAGGATTCTCGAGCTCACGACATGGTATCATTAGCCTATCAATCAAAGAGGTGCTAATACAATTTGCATCGGTCTCTTCAATTTTGAGCAAGTTTCCTCCAGAACCATTCACCTCAACGAACCTACTTCTACCTAAGTTTCGTAGAGATACATTCAAGAGAGAACTTGAATGCCCACGAGTGTTAACACCAACAACTTGGGTCTCCCTTATCCCTCCTCACACAGCATCATTGCTAGGGTAACATCCACTTCCCATCACTCTTCCAACATTAGAAGTGTTGTTGAAAGTCGAAAAAGGAACCTTGCCACGGAACCCATAAGAACCCCTCGCCTTGGTTTCATTGGCCATAGCACTACTCCTACTAAACTACACATGCCCTTCACGACATTGATAGAACAATACAAGTCCCTTGTAGTAAGAACAACACCATCTCCCAATCCACCCTCCACATGGGAATTAGAAGCACTAGGTCGCTTAGCATACCTAGAAGATGAAAGATTCTTCTTTCCCATGGAACAACCACCACCTCCTCCCATACTAATAGAAGGACCTCTACTACTACCTTATTCATATGGAGCAATACAAAGAGAAGAAGATGCAAATGAAAAATCACTATAACAATCTTCACCAACATTATCTAGGTCACTATTTTCATGTTCAAATTATTTACAAGAAGAGTAAGTAGGAACATCAAACCTTGAAGCGTTACCATCTTCTACTTCTAGACTAGAAGCATAAGAGTCATCAAATTCATCTTCACAAGCTTCATTGTCTCCTCGCGTCTCATGATCATCACAGTAACCCACTTCATCACCATACGAGCCATAGTTCCCGAATCATCATAGCAATACCCATCATCACCCTCGTAGGAACCATAGTCTCCACCATCATCATGGCAACTCGCATCATCCCCATATGAGTCATAATCTCCACAATCATCATCCGACATAGTTGCAATACCAAAAGAAAGAACCTCACAAAATCACTCCCTCACGTGTATCACTCAATATATGAACACTCAAGGGCAAGGCCTCAATCACTTACAACACGGTGATCACAACTAGTATGTCCAAGTATTGGTTCGGAATGGAGTTAATGTGACTCGATGTATGGACGGCTATTTAAAGTGCGTACTTGAGGCCAAAGAAAGTTCTACGACTCTTCTTTGAATTCTAATCTCCTCTATGCACGAGTGTCCTAATACGCTAAAGAGTTAGTGTCTTTCGAGTAGGTCAATTACCCTAGAAACACTAACCAAGAAGTACGGAAGTAAAGGAAACACAAAAACCTACGAAAAACTACCCGAGCAACCTTCAGGAAAAGAGGCGTCCAGCCTCTGTAAAGGTGCCCAGACAAAATCCAAAGAGGCTGCACAAAAGTGTGTGTTCTGCCTCCCAGAGTGGGCGGTCCGCCTACTGCTCTTTTCAGCAGCTTTGCAAAACGTGTTTTTGGCTCGTTTTGCACTCAATTTCCAATGTTTTCTAGTTGTTTTCAATTCTAATGATACCCAAAGATGTATATGATGATTCTAAACAATCCCATATAGGTTTTAACCCTAAACAAAGAACAATCAATTGATTTTGATTTTGGAAGCAAGATTTCTAGGGTTTTGAAAATTTGGAATTTGAATCTTCAAATTTTTGAAATACATCACCAAATCATGAAATTTTGGTACCAATAGAAAGAGAATCAAATATGTTGCAATACCTAAAGATTTCAATGTTTGGGGATTCAAATCCAACAACTTTCGACAATTTTTTTTGTATTTTTCAATATTTCACCTTTTTCTTCTTTTTCTTTTTTAAGAACAACAAACAACAAGAACACAATATGGTAAAGATACTAGGCACGATCGAGGGTTTGTAAGAACAAAACCTAACCGTTCTCTGATACCAAACTGATACGGGGTAAAATAGCGGAAGCAAATAACGATACAGGCAGAAGCAATAAAATGAGAATAAAGATTGGGAAGGTAAGAAATGAGAAGAAAGAAACGAATCAAACTCACATACATGGATTGAATTCAAATGGGAAACTTGAACCAAATCCCGGATTCATACTAGAATGAAATCCTCGGGTTCCCAAGTCGTAGGGGATACATGAGCTTCAAGCTCCAACAAGAAGGCAAAGCCTCTCAATGTTCTTTCTTCCAATTCTATGTTCAAACTAAGTTAATGAAATGAAATGGCTAAGGGGAGTTTATATAGTCCTCTCTTACATATTTGTGAAATGACTAAAAGCCCTTAAGTCTAGTTAAAACAATAGAAGTCACTTAGGGCTAAAGTTGGAATTACACAACAAAATAGTGGAAAACTTGGATGGTCTTCACAGCAAAGTAGGCGCCCCGCCTGTTCTGGGAGGCACTCCGCCTAATTCCCAAGTGTGTAGAGTGGGCGCTCCGCCTGTCTTGCAGAGGTGCCTCGCCTGTTGAAGATCCAAAGAACACCACATCAACTAGGCGGTCCACCCTTCAAAGGAGGCGGTCTGCCCTTTCCTGTAGCCTTTTGAGGCGCCTCAATTTGTGTCTCTTGAGCCCCTCCTTATGACCTAGATGGTTCCCCCTTCCATGGTGATCCAATGCATGATCTTCAAGTCGCTTCCGGAGCCTTTGACTTGTCCTCTTTGTGCTCTCAAGCTTGGTTCTTGATGGTAGGCGTTTTGGCTCAATTTTCCCCGCATCAAGCCTCTTCCTCGATCTTGATGATGGGAAGATCCGAACACTCTCTGGCTTAGAGTTTTCATCACTTCCAACACCCATCCCATGGACGAAGGTCAGCATGGGAACAACACCCGTTGCTCAAGCTGAAGAAATGCCTGAGTTATTATGGGACCTCTTGTGATGTAGAAACTTGAAGAGTACCTAGGGGCACAAATGCTCTGTAACCAGTATAGAGCCAAGTAGATCTCTGGAGCTGGTGGGTGAGCTCACCATAATGGTGAATGTTAAAGCTGGAAGATCTGTGTGAGCGATAGACTTCCTCTTGAAACAGGCAGCTACTAGCGGTCTTAGGGATGCAATAATGGCTACTAGCTATGACGGCCGAAAAAGGTTACGACCCCCGAGCCGTAACAAGCATAAATTTTAAGGTCTCTATAACCTGATGGCGCTGAGAAGTTGATCCCAGTAGTCGGAAAACGAATAGAACAAGGCAGTAGGTTATGGGCCATTCAGCGTTCATGAGGCCACTAAGGTTTTGGAGGCAACTTGGAGTAGAAGCCTCATGACAGCGGCCTAGACTAGATCTTCCAGCTCTTTGTGACAAGAAAAAAATCACAGCAACTGCTGCATTAGTAGGTAAGTTTGCCGAGATTGGCACACATTGTTTAGTACGTCATTAACACTCTTGCAAAGTTTTGAAGCGCGGATGACTCTTTTCTTCTCTATTTTGACTGAGGAGGAAGAGGTAAGAAGGACATCCACACTCAAGTTTTTAGTTCCCTCACACATGATCCAATTTAGGAGATAATGTTATTTCGAAAAAATTAAGGGACCAGGATCAAAGACAAGGAAGATGAAACTTGAGTAGTCATCTAAGAAAGAAAAGCAGGAAAAGCTAAAGTTTAGCAAGGGAAGAAGTCTATTTCAAAAAAGTGAAATGTTCAAAAAGATGAAGTGATGAAGAAATAACTAATGAAAGAGCCCTTATATAAGAGGAAATAATGTAAGGGAAAGGATGCGAAACGATAAAAAAGAAACTATGGTAGAAGATACCAAAGGATTCGGCGCAGTAATGGCAGGAGGAATGATAGTCTTTGGGAAGATGCGAAAGACCAAAGGAACCAATTAGATACAAGCACGTGGAAGCATCAGAGAGCCAAAACATCTCAGCCCGATTGTCATTGTTGTGTCTTTTCACTTCCCTTCACCCACTTCTTTTCGCTTCCTGATTGCTTTCGGCCGCACTCAGAATGTGGGGGATTGACTGTGTCGGTAAAAATACGCTACATACAATTACGAGAGCACGAGGCCAGTTGAGGAGAACCAGGCTTGCCCTACAAGTAAACGAGTGCTGAGGTTATATGTCCACTCCATTAGTCATGATCGCTCATCAGACACGTACTTAGAACCTGAGGACGTACACTTAGCCGCCCTGAAGTAATTAGACTTTTAATTACGGTTTACCTCGTATAGCCGCCTCTTGTAATGTGCAAACGACCATTAGGATAAACCTTTATCATAATTAGGATTGTGGTATACCTAAGTGTATATATATATATATATCCCTCTCCATCATTGTAATTCATCATTGAGAATCGGCTAGAATCCTCTCTAATTCAAAGAATAAAACTCCTATTTTCTTTCTTTTATTTTATTTTATTGTTTTTTGATATTTCATTATTATCTATGGCCTCATATAAATTTAATTATTTTTCCTATTAAGCAAGTTTTAGGCATAAACACTTAAACACTTGCCTTGTACTGCAGACTGTGATGGGTCGAGGTAAAATTCTTAGTTTTAAATTTAAAAAGCTTAATTACACATAATTTACGCAGACTATGCTCTCTGATTTAGTCACTATCATTACATGATTATACTGCAAATTTTATATCGCTTTGTTTACTTTTTCCACATTGACAGGCTTAATTATGGGCCCTAAGCTTTAATCATACTCCCTCCGTTTAAAAAAAGATGAACCTTTTAACTTTTTGAAAGTCAATTTGACTAATCTTTGAACCTAAATTAGACTATATTAAATTAATATTTTCAAATAAAAATTTACATATTCAAAAACTATACGAAAAGTACTATAACATGCAACTCTTTGCATATCAATATGATTAAAAAATCATCTTAAATTGTTGGTCAAAGTTCATCCAGTTTGACTCTCGAAAAGCGAAAAGATTCATCCATTCTGAAACAGAGGCAGTACTATTTTTAGCAAGAAATGATTGTAATAGGTGAAAAGGAAAAGGCTGAAAGGGAGACTTAATCATTGATTAGTGAAGAATACAATTGAAAAAAGTCTATAGTAATCTGTGGTCCTTGTCAATTAGAAAACGTTTCTTTACGAGGGCAATTTGACAGGACATTGTAGTTGTTTAAACACGGGGTTAATCAGATGATTTTCACTAGTACTTTCAATTAATTAAAAATAATTGTCTCAAATTGCAACCCGCTTAGTTTGTGAAAGAAAGGGTATTAGAAGGTGGATTGTTTGGGGGTGGGGTAGGGTGTGGTCAAGGAAGCAAGAAAACATTTCTGTTGTTCTTGTTGATAATGTTTTGGGTGGCAAGAGGCTTCATCTAAACACAAAATTAGACCTTAATGGAAACAATTGTTCTCATTGTGCGTATCCTTTAAGTGAGAGACCTCTCTAATCATTTTCTCATCATCTTGTGAAGGGATTTAGTATCCAAAATGTTCCCCTTAATCCACCATTATTTATATCAGTGTTAACATCAGATTTCTCTCTCTAGAGAAGCAAAAGACTAACATCTCTGTTCTTAATAAGGAGCTCATTTCTCTTGGTAAAAATTACAATTCCTCTTCTCTCTTTCGGTAATATTTTTCTACTCAATGCTTGCTCTTTCCGCGGTCCTAGCTATTAGTATGGCACTGTTTAATCAGGTAAAAAAGCTGAAATGCTTAATTTGATTGTATAAATTGTTAGTACCATAACGGAAAAAAAAAAAAAAAATCAAATACTTTTGTTAGTACCATAACAAAAAATAACCAAATACTTCAGTGTGACCTTTGTATTACGGCCATTCTCTATATGTGTATTTTATTATAATAACCAATTTTCTTGGAAACTGAATTTTCATATATATTTTATCTTTTCATAACATCGTGAATGCATGATGCTTTTTGCACCGAACTTCCCTTTTATAATAGCATGTTATATTGTTATTCGTGGTAGACAATATGTAAAAGTTTACCTTTTTATAACAACCCTACTGAATTAACTTGTTTTGACATTCACTATGGTGATGATTAATTGGTTGAATCTAATATTGGGTATATTCTTATTGATAGTACTATCACTACAGATGATTCAAACTGTGAAGTTTTTAAATCATCTTCGAGGAAAGGTTATCCGATACCCTTTTATTGAGAGATAAAGGTTATTGCCAATTCATACCATTATATCCAAGATTAAAATTAATTGACAAAACATCCTACAATTATAGCTTTCTTCTATTAAACTTGACACTTTTGAGTTTTCAATTAGTTGTAAATACTTAAATGGTTTAAAGAATAACTCTTTGTAGTATAGTACAAATACTAGTGAATTTATTGATAATGCATTAGTTTAAAAAAATGTTTACAAAAATGAGTGTGTGCATAAGTTTTTCTTATAACTGCTAAATAAAATTCAAACATTAAATGTTATTTCACTTATATAACAAGACTTCACTATAAAGACCACGAAATGTTTGGATAGACGTCGGCACTATAGTTGGAAAGTCAATATGAAAAGAAAAACATAGTAAACTCATTATTTAAAGTACATCCTTGATAAATTGAAAAAAAAAATATTCTACAAAAAAATAAATAAAACATCTATGAACAAAATCATATGCTCTGTGTTTCTAATGAGCTTCACCGATTAAAAGAATATTTATATGATGTACTTATATTTCCTAAAATTATAACATAAAATCTCCCAGCTTCTGTGTAATTATTACCTGGTTATGCAACTTATTATTTACTGTACCAAATCATTTAATACAGTATCACTCTTTCACTCAAAGTAAAGACTACACCACACCTATCCCCCATTGTCTCTACCAGTGGTTACAGTCTACTTATTAGCATCGGCAATCACACATTTTTCTCTGCCTCGCAAGTAGTTTTCTGCATTTAATACTTGTTATGGGAGAAGATTAAAGAGGGACAAAAGAAGGAGTATATGTGACTCAGTGTAGTGGTTGAGACATAGTGGTGGGAGGATGTCGGTAATTATGGTGGTAAACCAGATTTTTTGAAGATGGGGGTTATAATGCCTCCAGTTCGTACGTTTTGTATATTCTATAATATACTTTGTATAAAATTGTATACTCTTCCTCTTCTAATGGTATTTTTGAGTGAGAACGTTTGAATCGGGTATTAGTGGTAAGTGGATTTTTTGCTTAAAATCATTCAAGATTGGGGATTATGGTGCTTGTGTTCTTATATTTTATATTCTATGTGTATACATTGTATGATATAGTATGACAATATAACAATGTATATAACTGTATATATTATAAAATATATACTTAACAGTTTAACTTATGCCATAACCTTTTGTATTTCTTAAAATATGCGTTCAAGTTTTACAATTAAATTTATATTTTGTTGAACCACAGGCGACCGTTTTATATCAAAATTTGACCGGTTGATTGCTAAGTTACGTACACAAATAGATCGTTCACTAGTTATCAAGCTAAACAGACTGTAGATGGTTTGATAGAATTTATCCGGACAATGAAGATAAACGATGGATAAAATAGGCTATGCGTAAATTGACGAATTGAATATGAACAACAAGAAAGTTTACGAACACACTAACTAAACCAACACTATATGATTGAACGGAGATATGTCAACAAATGCCTAGGAAGTAAACAGATAATAGTCACGAACAGCCAACTAAATTACACGAACAGAGTGGACGAACTATTTGACTAGTTTTATTTAGACTTGAGCAATCTAGTGAAAAATATAAATTGGAACGAACAGTATACACAGACAACTGATTGGTTAAGATAAACATGTTCTCAAGCTATTAATATTTAAGATTACTGATTATAATTAAGGTATGCTGAGCAGAACAATGGCAATAATCGATAATGCAATATAGACGATAATGATAACGAGAATGAACAAATAAAGCAACGATAATGAAAGCAATAGATGAAATAATAAAGCTTATTGTATTAATTGGGCACTCATGCTCGGTGAGAAGTCGAACTTCGTCTCCTCCAAAGAAAAGCAGAATTACAACAGTGTAATGGTGCAAGAATAATAAAGTAATGGTGGCGGTGGCTGAGCAAGTTATTAGATGATAATTGCTAGGAGGGGAAATTATGTTCAATAGAACGTAAAAGTATAATGAGGAAGAGGGGTTTTATTTATAGATAAAGAATTATAACCCTAGCTAGACTCCATCTTGCGCACGTCTCTCCATTATCTGATAATGTTGTTATCCACGTCCAACGGCCCCCGAAAATAGCAGATTTGGTTGGTCGTGCTCATCTGCTCCAACGTCTCTTCTATGTCTTCGGAACGCTTGACTTTGGTCGATGTTATAAAATGGGAAACCACCCTTAGCTGTCGTTTACTCTTTGTGAACCCTTTGTTGACTTGTCCCTAAATTTTGCTGTGAGCCTGCCGCATTAACGAACATGTATCACTACGTGTCCGGACGAAATCCCGCTAATATAGATAGTCCCCCACTTGCCGAGTGAGCGTCCCATAAGAGCTTTGCAAGTGGCATAAAATTTTAGGCGGGAAAACACGTGGAGCTCTCTGATCCACGTAATTCAAAATGGAAAACTATCACTTCCCTTTCCCATAAAGACATGTGCATGCAATCGTGCGGACGGCGGTTCTTGCCAGTTACCGAGGTAATCATTACCTCTAACTCTATAAATACTACCTCTAAATTTCTATTCCAAACTTTACTCAAAATTTCTTCCCAAATTCTTGAGAATTGCAGTGAATTCTTCATTTTTAAGTTCACAATCTCGCTACAATCTTACTCTACTTGAATTCTCCAAGAAATAGCATCTGGAAAGACTTCCATTCTACCAACCACTACTGATACTGTTGTCTCCGCTGCGCCTGCCACCGTAGTGCCACAGCAGCCTGTCGTAGCGGTTGAGAAAACCACTACTACTGGTCCCTCTGAAGTTAAGGGAAAAAGGAAAAAGAGGAAGCCAAAAGGATTTGGTACGGAGAAGCTATACATTGAAATTTTACCAAAATATTAAGCTACGATGACGATTGCAAAATCAACTACCAAAGTCCATCTTAGTAAAAGAGGAAGAGGAATATCACCGTTGATGCTGTGTTTTGTGCAATTACTTTGGCTTATGTGCCAAGAATTCGTAAGGAATGTGGATGGAAAGAGGGCGAGGTCGAGGTCATTTGTCCTTCGAAAGAAATGAGCTTAGCCACCCATCGTAACAACTATTCGATGGTTTGACCTACCCTTTTACAATTGGGTTTAAATTCCCAATCGATCCTCTGCTCGATGAATTTTGCCGCCTCTGCAAGGTTTTTGTTGGGAAAATTTCTCTATCGATCTGGAGGCTGGTTGCATGACATGTCGGATGGCTAAGAAGGTAGGAGTGTAGCTGACGCTTCGACACGTCCTCTATCTTTACTCCCCCCGGGTTTACAAAGCTGGGGTAGTCACTCTTCAGAAATGGGGTCAAACGGGCCTGATTTCAAAAAAATGATGACGATCTCCAAGGTTGGGATCAACGCTTTGTCTTCATCCCAATGAATCAACTTACTGCTCCGAGGGCAAGCTTGCTTCTAGATAGATGGAACCGAACACGTAAGTGTCTGATTTCCTATTTTATTTTTGGCTTTCCTTTTCATCGTCATTGGCTGCTTCCTTAGCAATGTCTTGTTAGAATTGGTTCCGAACATCGAGATGTGGTTGATCAAGGTTTTGGACGAGACCACCAATGAAGAAAAAACTTGGAAGTACATAGCCTCCAGTTTGTAAAAGCCAAGAACCATGGTACAATTTTCCTTTCTTTTCCTTCTTTCTTTGTTTGAATTGAGTTTTCTTTGTTAAGGGTGAAACCTCCTCAGGCATTACTGGTGCCGGGGTCGAATCAAGTGGAGACGATGGCACAGAGGCGGCAGATGGAAAGAAACCTGATGAGGCTCCTCCAAAGAAGAAGAAGAAAATGAAAAAAATGAATTATCACGAGGTTCGAGCAAACCTTATTCCTAAAACTGCTCAAAAGGAAAAGGAGATGGTTGAAAAAGAGAAGGACAAAGTGGTTGTTGTACCCAAGTCTATCGAGGATGTGGTTACGGGGGCATTCTTGGCTGTGGACGCCGTGAAGGCGGCTGAGGAGGGGTTATTGTTTCGGTATTTTCCCGAACAGGAGGTTGCTAAGGAATTGGGTTCTGAGCAGCCGCTGGAGCACCCAAAAAGATCGAAAAAAAAGAAGATCCAGGAGGCGGCCGAGCAGCTTAAGGCAGCCGATGAACACGATGGCGCCCTCATTGTGGATTTTTTTTGCCAATGGGCTCCCCCAACCTCCATTATCTCTGCTAGTGGATGTTATTTCAGGTTCGGGGGGTAGATCTGAAGGAAGGGCAGCTGCTCTTCTTCCTGCGGAAGCAATGCCCGAAGAGGGGAGAAGGAGAAAAGGTAAGTTGCCTCTTGATCGAGAAGTGGAGCCTGCAAAGTCCAAATATACGGAAAGTTCAGGCTGGTCATTCTTTTTTGTATATCACGATGAGCCTATAACTTCACTGCCAAAGGGCGAGGACGCAGCTGCTTACTCTGCTCTCAAGTGGGTTGACGCTGCCGGGGAGATAAAAGAGAGGTCGATTACTATAACTGTCTTTGACAAAGTTGATTTGCTAAGATTTTTTAAGCACCTTGATGATTATCTGAATGATGTCACTACAAGAAATCTGCCTTATTGTGGCGACAAAGGTCGCCACTAAATCTGAAAAAGTTGCTACTAATAAGTTTTAGTTGCAACTCAAGGGTTGCTACACTACAAGCCGATACTGAATGTTTTTAGTAGCGACTTTTGTCGATCGCCACTAAAAGTTATTATTTTGTAGCGACTTTAGGCGCCACAAAAAGTGATCTTTGATGCAACAATAGATGGTTTTATAAATTTAATTTGTAGGTAGGTCGCCACTAAAAATTATTGTACAGTGACGACCTAAGTCGCCACAAATATTATTATAACTATCAGTGGCAAACTTTTTATCGCCACACTAGCCTATTCTTTAGTGGCAACTTTATTATCATTTGTGGCAAGGTCTAGTTGCCACATACTTATTTTTTAAACTACTGTACAATAACTTATATTCATTGGCATCCTTTTCCCATTAATTAAATGTACAATAGATTTCTATCAATTGTACACGAAATCGTACAATTGATCAACAGAACACCAAAATATTTATAATGCCTATAACATAGCCACTTTCATTATCAAAAGATATACTTAAAACTATACTATACAATAAATCATTATCCATTGTCATTTTTTCATATACATGACCCAAAAAAATAAAAAGTTAAGTGCCTTCAAACTATTCAATGTCATTGTATGCCTATACAAATGTCCAAAAAAAAACAAAATATTATCAGAGTTCAAGCTCCTTCTTGGTCAACGCCACCTAGATCATCTTTAAAAGACTTGTTCCTGTTATTAAGAAAAAAATACATGATCATCTTGATAATTTTCATAATTCATGTTGTGGTAGAAAAGGCAACCACTGTAACAGGATAACGCATCAATACTACTGCACCAAAACAAATGGAAGAACACGATGCTAAGAAAATTTGTTCAATACAGTAATGAGACTGAATAAAATCAATTTATTTGATTATATATTTTGTGAATTTCCCAACTAGACCATTTGCGTGAACACAATTATGACACTGAACACCAAATTATCAATACCATTTTTTATGGTGCACAACTCAATATAGCAACACATTGGATAATATTTAATTTTCTCATTATTTTCAATTTTATTTTTCCAGCACGTCAAATGGTACCTTCTGAATGGTAACAGTTGAGATCTTAAATTATGTGCAACTTCATTCAGACTAAGTTAAGATTAAAAAATAGGTAAGCAAATCATTTTGCTGAGACTAAAAGCTTATATGGTCTTTTCACATTTAAAAAAATAAGATTAGAAAGTAGTAATAGAGATAACAACTAAGTGTGGTGATGGTCCATTTCGATGATACCTATTGTTAAGCAAGCTCAGGCAGTGAATACTTGAAAAGGCTACAAGATCTCAAGAAGTAATACAAGGACAAGAGAATATTCATAAAATAGGTTCAGAAAGAGGTAAAAATAGAAATAATGGTGTACCTCATATACCATCATTAAAACAACATGAAATAAGAGGTATAAGCTTGCCTTTTCTACTGAACACTTCAATGGCAGAAGTTGTCAAGTGAGCTTATATTTCTAAATATTCAAGATGGGAAGCTCAACATATTTGGACATGTGAAGACACAACATACTACAGAATAGCTCAAGGTAGCACTCAAAATGCCAACCTACCCACACAATGTAGATAAATAAGCAGTATTAACATGTAGAAGGAGAAGTTTTCCCAGCAAATAGAGAAGGGGTAATGGTTTGCACATACATGGATAGGTTGTACAAGTGCAACTTCACCAGCTTTACCACATTTTCCATCATACTACTAGTTCAAAAACAGTTTATCATGATGCATACTTTACCAAAAACAAAAATGTGGTTCCTTTCTAACATAAACGAAGGAACTGTGCAACCACATTCTTATTCGAGTAATTAACATCATATAATTTTCTTAGGCAGAAGTAGCTAATAGGGAAATAGATGACCAAATCTACCTCATTACGTTATTATTAGTTGGCCAAAATGCTTAACTGGTGGTCAGAATTTTGTTACAAATACTGACCCATTCTCATTAGATATATTTACAATTAACTACTCGGTACCTAGTAATTTATAAAAAGATACAACAGTAATACTAAACAGATCTTAACTAGAAGAAATAGTAGAAAAGACAACTTTGAGGTTATAACAAGAAGTTAAAGCAATTTGAGCAGAAAGAGTAGAGTCGCTTGAGAGAAAGTAAGCACTTACTAAGTATACAAATCCAGTAATTTCGTCCTTTAGTACAACTGACATGACCCAAATTCTCGGTTAGGCCGTGCGGGCACCTGACCACCTCCCCTAAACCAGTCGGGCGAACCCTATTGACTGAATCGATATAAATTGTGAAGAATTACCTTGAAATAAAAATGAACCAAACGTTAACAACATAAGATAACTCCCAAGGATAGACAAATATACAAGCTATCTGAGCAATACAAATAACTACCCAGAAAACACAGTTTTAAAGGTTTCCAGATCAGACATCTAAGAAGGCCAAAAGATATACACACCTCCCGAAGGGAGCAAAAGTAAGAAAAACTATAATATCTGAAGTTGGTGGCCGCAATGAACAGGATGGCTCACCGTAGATAGCTGAGAACGTACTACTCCTCAATCACGGCGCGACTGGCTGGGTCCTGGAGCAGAATCTGCCGAACGAAAAGAAAACACAAGGACAAATAGAGGGGGTGAGTCATGAGGACTCAATAAGTGCGAACAAACTAGCGACCTCAAAAAAATAGATACGCTAGCCAGGGAAACGGAACCAGACAACAATCAACAAATAAGCAATGCACATATAAGCAGAACAGTAGTCATGTACAGCAAATCTACACAACAGTGTGAAATGAAATGGAATGAGATGAAATGAAATGATATAAAATGAGATGAAATGAAATGGGTCACATGTGCCAAATGAATGGAGCAGAATCCTCCTGCTTCGAGGGCGGAATCCTCCTACCCTCAATATAATGCAATGGAGCGGAATCCTCCTGCTCCGAGGGCGGAATCCTCCTACCCTCAATATGATGCAATGAAAACCCTTCACCGGCGCGGGACTCTCATCGACTGCCGGTAAGTATATGTCAACTCACAACCAGAGTACAATGCTCAGATCCTCAATGCAATACCAACAACAGAACATAACATATAATATAGAATGTAAATCCAAAGCTAAGACGTAATGAGTACGCCTATCGGCAGCTACACACGTAAGGAACACGTGGTAGAAAATCCACGAGGCCAGGTGCCTCCAAAGAAATGGATATAAACACTTACCGTATTCCAAAGCTAGCCCTGCTACTCAACCGCTGCTTTTTTCTTTGGATTAACCGCCAAACGATCCCTTTCTATTCAATAAGCAGAAAAATTATATCAGATAAAGCTAAAGGCTTCATTCCTTATGTCTTAGAGCAATCCAGTTAGGAACCTGATATCCTATTCGCATACGCAATACGCAGGCCAGGCCTATATACAGGATTCAAAGTCCCACAACGAAACACTAAATAAATTATATTTATATGTTGCCCATAACTCACTGAATATGAATATATAATCATTTCCATCATCGGGGTCCAATTGACCCTTTAAAATATCAATTTACTTCATTAGGGCGATGTCTAATATTCCTATTTTTACCGTAAAAATATATTCACACACACGTAATAAGCTAAGATAATGAGTTAGCATCATTACCTGAAGATTTGGGGTAGAAATTCCACTATTTTTCCACTCCTTTTTTCCCTTTTTTCCCTCTCTTTTCTAATTTTTCTTCTCACTGTCTATGGTGTATGTTTCTATTATATATCGTTTTCAGCTTTGCTAAGGGATTTAATCCCTTAGCCCACCGACTAATCATTTCATTTTTTTTTAAATTCGCTACGACGATTAAAATTAAAATGGAATCCTAGAGAAGTCGAAATGATCCCAAATTTTTCAAGTAAGTTATACAAAACATATGTAACATACTCGCGAAGACGGATCTCAAATCGGACTCCCGAAACTCAAGATCCGAATTTAAAGGAAAAAGGTCAAATTATTTAACTTTCGGCATTTTTGCGGAAGCTAGCCGAACAACATCGAAATTCACTTTCGAAAAATCACAAAAGTCACAAATAATCATACTAACCTAACAGCGCTTTCGGATTTCGAATCGGAGCTCATTCGCCCAAAACCGAGCTCAAAAATCTCTTTTTAATATTTATTGAGAATAAAAACTGAAACCTTCTTCCGATGCCTACCAAACGAGGTCTGATTTAGCTCAAATTTTACAGACAGATCCTAATGGACCTTACGAATATTTTAAAATTATCAGCACATCAATCGGAGTCCTAACTTCCGAAACGACTGACCGAGGTCGTTTCATTCTCCTCCACTTAGACTCTCGTTCGTCCTCGAACGAGCAAGAGTCTAAAATAGATTTCACACCTCTAACTAGAATGCTTACACCAATTTTCAATGACATTTACTACGAAACCAAAATCATATACAATGATAAGAACTTTTAGGCTTTAAAGATCAAGATCGAACCTGAATCGTCGAAGAAGTAAGGATACCTCTCACGCATACTGGACTCAAGCTCCCAAGTGTCCTCCTCACGTGGACGATTATTCCATCGTACTCGAACCATCGGAATCTTCTTCGAACGAAGTTTCCGGACATCACGCGCAACTATAGCAAATGTGAACTCCTCATAAGCCAGATTCATATCTAGCCGAGTAGGGTCTAATTCGATCACTTCAGAAGGATCTCGGATACACTTCCGGAGCTTCGGCACATGGAAAACTGGGTGAACTGGCATAGAAGCTGGCAGGTCGAGCCGATAAGCTACCTTACCAATACGCTTCTCTATACAGAAAGGGCCAATGAACCTGGGACTAAGCTTTCCTTTCCTACCAAATCTCTTAACACCTCGCATCGGTGACACTTTCAGAAATACCATGTCCCCGACCTCGAACTCTAACTCTCGGCTCGTCCGGTTCGAATATGAAATCTGCCTACTCTGGGTGGTCCGTAAACGATCCTGAATAACACGAACCACATCAAGAGTCTGACGAACCATATCTGAACTCATCACCTCGACATCTCGAGACTCAAACCAGCCAATATGAGAACGACATCGACGACCATATAAGGCCTCAAATGGAGCCATCTGAATAGAAGACTGGTAGCTATTATTATAAGAGAACTCTGCTAACGCCAAATGATCATCCCAATAACCCCCGAAATCCATCTCAGCATGTCCTCTAAAATTTGAATAACTCGCTCGGACTGGCCGTCAGTCTGAGGATGGAATGCTGTGCTAAGCTGAACCTGGGTCCCCAACTCTCTTTGAAAAAACTGCCAGAACTGAGAAGTAAACTGGGAACCACGATCTGAGATAATAGATACAGGAGTACCATGCAGCCTAACTACTTGCTCAATGAAAATCCGCGCCAGTCTCTGAGCTGAATCAGTGGTCTTTACAGGGATAAAGTGAGCTAATTTAGTCAGTCGGTCGACAATGACCCAGACTGAATCATGGCACCGCAGGGTCTTTGGCAGACCAACTATAAAATCCATCGTGATGTGCTCCCACTTCCACTCGGGAATGGACAATGCCCGAGCTAACCCTGCTGGTCTCCGGTGCTCGAACTTAACCTGCTGACAGTTCAAGCAAGGAGATACATAATCAAATACATCTCTCTTCATCCCCTTCCACCAGTATAGCTCTCGGAGGTCCTGATACATTTTTGTGATACCAGGATGAATAGAATAACGCGAGCTATGAGCTTCACCGAGCACTGACTGCCTCAGATCCCCAACATCAGGAACACAGAGTCGACCATTAAACCGAAGAATTCCATCTGAATCAAGCTCGAAGGAGGGAACTCCTCCACTTAGGACACGACCACGCAACTCCTGCAGATAAGGATCCTTGAACTGTCTTCCCTTAATCTGATTGACCAAGGAAGACTGAGCTGCAATACATGCTAAGACTCGACTGAGTCTGGGAGAAGAAATCTCACGCCAGAGTTGCAAAGGGACTACAATTCTCGAGCCAATGGTCTCATATCAGCATAAAGAAAAGCCATGCTGCCCATGGACTTCCTGCTCAAAGCATCTGCTACCATGTTCGCCTTCCCAAGATGATAGTGGATAGTGAGATCATAATCTTTAATCAATTCAAGCCATCTCCGCTGTCGGCCGTTAAGATCTTTCTGAGAGAGAAGATACTGCAGACTCTTATGATCCGTATACACCTCACAAGGCTCGCCATAAAGGTAATGCCTCCATATCTTCAAAGCAAAGACCACAACTGCCAATTCTAAATTGTGAGTCGGATAATTCTTCTCATTCGGCTTCAACTGTCTGGAAGCATAAGCAATTACCTTCCCGTGCTGCATAAGAACACAACCAAGGCCCACACGAGATGCATCACAATAAACTACAAATCCACCAGTACCCGAAGGAAGGGATAGCACTGGAGCTAAAGTCAATAACGCCTTAAGCTTCTGGAAGCTGGCCTCACCCTCATCGGACCATCGAAACTGAACCTCCTTCTGCGTCAGGCAAGTCAGGGGAGCTGCAATAGTAGAGAACTTTTCCACAAACCTCCGATAATAACCTGCCAATCCAAGGAAGCTGCGAATCTCCGTCGGAGTTGTAGGACGAGGCCATTTCTGCACTGCTTCAATCTTCTTAGGATCAACCTTGATACCTTCACTAGATACCACATGACCCAAAAATGCTATAGAATCAAGCCAAAACTCACATTTCGAGAACTTGGCATACAACTTACGATCACGGAGGGTCTGAAGAACCACCCTCAGATGATAATCATGCTCCTCGCGGCTACTAGAATGAATAAGAATATCATCAATGAAGATAATGACAAAGGAATCAAGGAATGACTTAAACACCCGGTTCATGAGATCCATAAAGGCTGCAGGGGCATTAGTCAGCCCAAAAGACATAACTAGGAACTCATAATGGCCGTAACGAGTCCTAAAAGCAGACTTCGCGATATCTGACTCGCGAATCTTTAGCAGATGATAACCAGATCGCAGATCGATCTTAGAAAAGAATTTGGCACCCTGCATCTGATCAAACAAATCATCAATGCGAGGCAAGGGATACTTATTCTTGATGGTGACCTTATTTAGCTGACGATAATCAATACACATCTGCATAGTCCCATCTTTCTTTTTCACGAATAGAACAGGAGCACCCCACGGAGAAATACTCGGCCTAATGAACCCTTTATCAAGCAAATCTTGCAACTGCTCCTTCAGCTCCTTTAACTCTGATGGAGCCATGCGATAAGGAGGGATAGAAATAGGCTGAGTCCCTGGCACTATATCAATGCCAAACTCGATCTCTCGATCAGGAGGAAGTCTTGGCAAATCATCTAGAAACACATCAGGGAACTCCTTAACGACGGGAATAGAATCAAGAGATGGAATCTCCACAGTGGTATCTCGAACCATGGCAAGATACGCTGAACACCCTTTATCCATCATCCGCTTTGCCTTCAGGAAAGAAATAACATGCCCCATGGGTGGCAAATAAGAGCCCTGCCACACCACCGGTGCTTAACAAGGAAGAGACAACTGAAAAGACCTGGCATGACAATCTAATGTGGCATGACACGACGCCAACCAATCCATGCCAATAATAACATTAAAATCAACCATATCTAGGACTAGAAGATCTACTAGTGTCTCACGACCCCCAAAAGATATGGTACAAGCTGGATAAACTCGATCCACGATGATAATGTCTCCAGTAGGAGTAGAAACACAGAATGGATCACGAAGACACATATAATCAACATCAAAACCCGAAGCAAAATAAGGAGATACATATGAATATGTAGACCCCGGATCTATCAAAGAATATGCATTTCGACCACAAACAGATAAAATACCTGTAACAACAGCTGGGGATGCCTCGGCATCCTGCCTGGCCGGCAGTGCATATAGCTGTCTCTGCGGCTGAGCTGGACTACCACCCTGAGATCCACCCCTGGAGGGACCACCTGAACCACGACCCCGACCTCTACCAGATGGTGGTGTAACTCTAGCTGGCTGAGACCCTGAAGGGGCACCCTGAGGCTGCTGCTGCATAGGCGCTGGAAGGCGAGGGAAAGGGCGGCTACTACCCTGCTGAAGGAGATAAGGGCAATCCTTCTTATGATGCCCTAGATCCTGACAGATAAAGCACCCTGGAGAAAATCTACGCTGATCAAACTGAGACTGATCTCGCGGGCGAAACCCAAACTGACCCTGAGAAGAAGTAGGGGCGTTCTGAGAACCACGCGCTGGAAACTGAGCTGGTCTGACAGGAGGCCTACTCTGCTGGTGATAACTTCTACCTCCATACGAGGTACTAGAATGCCCTGAACCGTGAGAACTCTTACTCTCCCGCTCTAACTCCTCCATCTCCAATCTATGATAGGCCTCATACCTCCTGGCAATATCAACAGTGACATCAAATAGATTACCAGCCTCAATCTCACGAGCCATCTGGGACTGCAAATAAGGAGAAAGCCCATCAATAAAACGTCTGACCCTCTCAGAGGGCTCCTGCACAAGATCTGGAGCATAGCTGGACATCTCTGAAAACAAAAGCTCGTACTCCGTGACTGACAGGTTACCCTGTCCAATCCTCTCAAACTGTCTCCTCTCTCATCCTGCTGACTGCGAGGGAAAAACTTCTCCATGAATCGATGAGAGAACTCACTCCAGGTCAGCATAGGTAAGCCCTGCCTAGCTGATCGGAGTGCGGTCCACCAAGCTAAAGCCGGACAATCAAGCTGGAAGGCAGTATTATCAGCTCCATACTGCTCAAGATATCCAAGGGCCTCTAAGATACGTTGACATTGATCAAGAAACTCACGAGGCTTGAGCTTATCTGATTTTTGACAAGAGAACTTCGGAGGACTAACTTGTGTAAAATAATGCAACCTTGCCGGATCATCAACTTGACCTGCTACCTGGACTGGCTGACTAGCCTGAGCAACCGGAGGTACAATACCCGCTACCTCTGGAACATAACCACCTGGAACATGAACTGCTGGGGCTACATGTGGAGCTAGAATGGGGGCTCCCTGAACCTGAGAACCAATATTTACCGCAGCCTGAGGGATAGGAGCATCTACAGCAGCCTGAGGAATAGGAGCATCTAAAAAGCCTGAGGAATATGAGCATCTACGGCAGCCTGAGGAATAGGAGGTCCCTGGGGCATCTGCGTCGCTAAGAATCTCATAAAAGCGTCATGAAGTGCGGGGGGAACGAATAAGCCCTGCTCCCCCTGCCCAGAAACAGCTGGCTCTACCGGAACTTCTGCAGCAGGAACAACATGATCCACCATCCTCACAGCCTGGGTAACTCTACCTCTGCCTCGACCACGATCTCTACCGCGGCCAACACCACCACCTCACGGAGCAGCAGGCATAGGGGCGACCGCTGGCTCCTCCACCTCTCGCTGAACATTCGCGCGCGTTCTCACCATTTACTGCGGAGAATAAAAATATTTACTCACGCACGACAGGGAAAGAAAGAAAGGAAACTACCTAAATGCCACCATAGCCTCTCGTAGATAGGTACGGACGTCTCCGCCCGATCAGCGAGACTCTATTGGACACTGTCATGATCTGGAAAGACTCTAAACCGGGCTCTGATACCAACTGACATGACCCAAATTCCCGGTTAGGCCGTGCGGGCACCCGACCACCTCCCCTAAACCTGTCGGGCGAACCCTATTGACTGAATCGATATAAATTGTGAAGAATTACCTTGAAATAAAAATGAACCTAACGTTAACAACATAAGATAACTCCCAAGGATAGACAAATAAACAAGCTGTCTAAACAATACAAATAACTACCCAGAAAATACAGTTTTAAAGGTTTTCAGATCAGACATCTAAGAAGGCCAAAAGATATACACACCTCCCGAAAGAAGCAAAAGTAAGGAAAACTGTAATATCTGAAGTTGGTGGCCGCAATGAACAGGATGGCTTACGGTAGACAGCTGAGAACGTACTACTCCTCAATCACGGCGCGACTGGCTGGGTCCTGGAGCAGAATCTGCCCAACAAAAAGAAAACACAAGGACAAATAGGGAGGGGGTGAGTCATGAGGACTCAATAAGTGCGAATAAACTAGCAACCTCAAAAAAATAGATACGCTAGCCAGGGAAACGGAACCAGAAAACAATCAACAAATAAGCAATGCACATATAAGCAGAACAGTAGTCATGTAGAGAAAATCTACACAATAGTATGAAATGACATGGAATGAGATGAAATGAAATGATTGAAATGAGATGAAATGAAATGGGTCACATGTTCAAAATGAATGGAGCGGAATCCTCCTGCTCCGAGGGCGGAATCCTCCTACCCTCAATATAATGCGATGGAGCGGAATCCTCCTGCTCCGAGGGCGGAATCCTCCTACCCTCAATATGATGCAATGAAAACCCTTCACTGGCGCGGGACTCTCATCGACTGCCGGTAAGTATATGTCAACTCAAAACCAGAGTACAATGCTCAAATCCTCAATGCAATACCAACAACAGAACATAACATATAATATAGAATGTAAATCCAAAGCTAAGGCGTAATGAGTACGCCTATCGGCAGCTACACACGTAAGGAACACGTGGTAGAAAATCCACGAGACCAGGTGCCTCCAAAGAAATGGATATAAATACTTACCGTATTTCAAAGCTAGCCCTGCTACTCAACTACTGCTTTTTTCTTTGGGTTAACTGCCAAACGATCCCTTTCTATTCAATAAGCAGAAAAATTATATCAGATAAAGCTAAAGGCTTCATTCCTTATGTCTTAGAGCAATCCAGTTAGGAACCTGATATCCTATTCGGATACGCAATACGCAGGCCAGGTCTATATACAGGGTTCAAAGTCCCAGAACCAAACACTAAATAAATTATATTTATATGTTGCCCATAACTCACTGAGTATGAATATATAATCATTTCCATCATCGGGGTCCAATTGACCCTTTAAAATATCAATTTGCGTCATTAGGGCGATGTCTAATATCCCTATTTTTACTGTAAAAATATATTCAAACACCGTAATAAGCTAAGATAATGAGTTAGCATCATTACCTGAAGATTTGGGGTAGAAATTCCACTATTTTTCCACTCCTTTTTCCTTTTTTTCCCTCTTTTCTAATTTTTCTTTTCACTGTCTATGGTGTATGTTTCTGTTGTACATGGTTTTCAGCTTTGCTAAGGGATATAATCCCTTAGCCCACCGACTAATCATTTCCTTTTTTTTTAATTCGCTACGACGATTAAAATTAAAATGGAATCCTAGAGAAGTCGAAATGATCCCAAAATTTTCAAGTAAGTTATACAAAATATATGTAACATACTCGCGAAGACGGATCTCAAATCGGACACCCGAAACTCAAGATGCGAATTTAAAGGAAAAATGTCAAATTATTTAACTTTCGGCATTTTTGCGGAAGCTAGCCGAACAACATCGCAATTCACTTTCGAAAAATTACAGAAGTCACAAATAATCATACGAACCTAACGGCGCTTTCGAATTTCGAATCGGAGCTCATTCGCCCAAAACCGAACTCAAAAATCTCTTTTTAATATTTATTGACAATAAAAACTGAAACCTTCTTCCAATGCCTACCAAAAACGAGGTCTGATTTAGCTCAAATTTTACAGACAGGTCCTAATGGACCTTACGAATATTTTAAAATTAACACCACGTCAATCGGAGTCCTAACTTCCGAAACGACTGACCGAGGTCGTTTCAAACGCTTGAGGTAGTAAATAACAATTTAGGCTCTCCTGAAGCAACATTGAGACTGGACATTGGAGGGAATAATACATCACATCTCTTTAAACTAAAAATTTTAACCAAACCGACATTTTAATTCAGTTTGCTTCAAATTACACAACACCATTCAGTTTGTCAACCAAACTAACATCAATTTGCAACAATTTATTTGCCACATTGCTGTTTAAATAGTCAGACCATCACGGGAACAATCAAGAAAAAATGAGATTAACATAATTGTCTGAAACTTCAAGAAAACTTCGAACAAAAAAATCTATCAGAAAACCACCAATAGAGGTTTAGGGCGACGAGTCAATATATTTCTCATGCATTTCATCGAACAATACACAGGGCCTTACTAAAAACTCAGCTTTCACATAAAGGAGAGCAAAAATGAGAAGATTAAAATATGAAAAGAAGATTTAAGATGAGGAGCAAGTGATACAAGAATATTTGTCGAGAAGAAGATAAGAATCGCCAAGAATGAAGGAAAAATACAAAAATAAAGTACCTGTTGCATTCTGCTCATTACATCAACACACTTTTCTTAACATCAACAGTATTTGATTTATATTCTTCTCTTTCTCTCTTTCTGTTGGTGCAAGAAATTGCAAAGCAAATAATATACTACTTTCTTAATTTCTTAATAAAAATTATGAAAAAATCAATATTTTTAAGAACTAACCTGCACCACGATTTTCAGCTTTTAGAGAGGGATGTACACTAAGAATCCTTGATGATTGTGACTCAATAGGTCCTTCACGAGAACTTGATTGATCCATCTCTGGACTAGGGCCTTTATGAGGACTTGACTGTCCAAACTCCAGGGATTCTTCAATAATTCCACGTTGCTGATTAAATGACATTATTCCTGATTTTCTACGTCCTTGAAAATTGCCACGACCTGCCCCACGTTTCCGGCCTTTGCTTCGTCTTGTCATTTCCTGTCGATCACATAGAACTTTACTGATTAAGTTACAAGTAAACCAGCTAAGTTAAAAATATATATTAATAATTACACTAAGCCACTGCTGGAGGCGTTAAGCCAACTCTTTACCTTTTGTCACCTCTATTCCGAACATTCAACCAAGTGTTATCCACTCCCATTTTCTAGAACAATAAATGAAAAATGAACACTAAATTAATAAAAGTGTAAGGACAATACTAAATAAAACAGCTAGGAGATGGAAAAAGTAATTACATAGTTACTGACTTTTACCTCAAAATTCAGCTTGCTTCGCGTTTTAATCGGTGAAATGTACAATGCTCAATCAATATTGAACTGATTGAAAGAGCTGAAATCTCGATCTCAAATATTATGTCTATCGTTGCTTATCTTTTAGATAAATATAAGGTAAATAGGATGTTCATAAATATTATCATATGATGTAATACAAAAAAATGTATTACCTTAGAGATGATGGCATATATGTACACTTCTTATTACATGAAACAGAATTGCATATTTCAGATTTAACTACTTATATTGTTCTATCAAAGTAAGAAAAGAACCCAAAAAATAAAAAGAATGCAAAACCAATGTAAATTGTGGTTACAATAAAGTATGACAGGATGCTACTTTATCCATTGTAGAAGTTTTTCAAATAGCTAGTTATCCGCAAGGATTTTAATATTGACTATCCAACCAACAAACAAAGTTTTTGAAAATATACTATATTGCAAAATAATTATGTTGATGCAGTACGACTAATATGATATGTGGTCTCGCTTTTAGACTACCAAAGATAATACAGTTGCCCCAAAATCCTATGATCTTTGTTTTTCCAATAGGCAAGGATATTTATAAATATTAAACATCGATTCTTTTAAGTGAAAAACTAATGTGGATTTAAGAAAATTATTAAAGAAAATCAGAGATGCTTCGTGTATATTTGAAAAGAAAAAAGCTACTTAATAAGCACAACTAAAAAGAAAAGATACAAAGATACATAAGTATGTGATAGTGCAAAATTCCTCATAATCTTAGACTATAGCGAGAGGATAAACAAAAACTAGCACTCCCTATATGAATTGGCAAGGTAATAAATCAGGTTTGCATCATGCCAAAATAGTTGTTGATAAATATACTTGCTAAAATATGATATCTTTCGCTAACTTACATAGACAATACATTCGCTCATATGCGTACTATCATACTTAGATTAGTTGATATTGGAGACGAATCGAATCCTCGCTCAAACTCATACTTAGAGTACAAGTGCTATTTAACTGGTTCAAAAGTTCCAAATAGGCCAATTTATTTGCAACTCGTTAAAAATCAGCCATAGATGTACAACTATAATATTTATGCATATTAAATAATCAGTCAAGACCAAATTGGGAAACAAATCAACTTGTACATAATCTTGAGCACCATTCAATAATCCCACACGAAATCAAGAATAAGACTAAACCAAACCAAACCTAGAACCTTTAATTTTTTTTGAAAAAAGTAGCCCCGGTATGCAAATAATAAACTAAAGAAAAATTATTCACTTACAAGCATACAGGAAAATGAAAAAATCCCAAAATAATAATATGAGCTACAAAGCATGGGTGAACATGAGAAAAGACGGACAAACTGAGAATAAGAAAGTGAAAATAGTAAAATTGTTCGCTGCATTACAACCAAAATAAAAAAATTGTGGTTAGAGTAATACCTGAAATTGTTTGATTAGGGCTTTCGAATCAAGAACTCATCGGTCACAATTGATGATTTGAGCAAATAACCATGTGAGATTTGAGCAATTTAGAAGGTTTTAGTTGAATGGAGATTGAAGAAGACGATATGTTCGAGGTGTACTTGAGAAGAGGATATACGTTCTTTTGCCTTTGAACTTGAGAGAACTAAGGAAGCTTATGTTGTTTTTAGGTATTATAACTAGGAGTACTTTCTTTTTTATTTTTTATTTGGTCTTGTAATTCCTTTTTCAAAAAAATTAAAGTGAAATAACTACATCATTAGTGGCAACTAACTCGCCACAAATAATTTTTAGGAGCGACATTTTATAAGTCGCTACAATATGCCTAGAGCCAAAATTTTTGTCTTCGCGGGAATTGAAAATTCATCTTTAATTTCACCTATCAGTGGCGACTTAAAAAGAGTCACCACTAAAACTTAATTTGTTGTGGCGACTAGTATAGTCGCTGCAAAAGGGTTACATATTGTGGCAACTCATACGATCGCCACTAAAACCCGCCACAATAAATCAGATTTCTTGTAGTGTGTGTGACCGGACTGATGGAGAGGGGCCTGGATGAATTGCCGAAGTGATCTAAACCTCGCTTCCCATATCTCTTATGATGCTTTTCGGGTAACTTTTTTTTCTTGCACGATTTTTTTTTCTTGCGCGAATTCTTCTCTTTACTTGTTTTTCTTAATTCTTATCATTTCTTTACTGCAGATCACCATTCTAACGATTGAAACGGCGACTGCATCCGGCAACTCAAAGCTAAAATCGAGCGTCTTCATGAATGGGCAACCTTTTTGGCATATGCCGATAGCACTTTTCATCAAAACCTCAAGGTTTTAAAAAAAGTACCCTCAACTCGAGGCCGAATGGAATGATAGAGCGGAATTTTATGCTCTTCATGAGTCGGAATTAGAGTCACAAATTTAAGCGCTGAGCGAGCAACTCAAGCTCTTTGAGGCCGATGTGGGAGGAAAATGTGCTAAGCTGGAGTTCGAGTTAAAGAACAGGGACTTGGAGATCACTAGGTTGAAAAAGGACCTTCATACTCTGCAAGGTGACAAGGAAGCTTTGGTCGCTCAAACCAAGGATTTAACAGAAAGGAATCAGAACTTGGTGAAACACAGCCAAGACTTGGGAATTGAGTTAGCCGGCTAAAAGAGGTCGATGGAAGATGAGTTTGAGAGCCGTAAGGAGCTGATCCTTGCTGAATCTCATCGAGATGTCCTCTATGAGATGTCTGAGCACCCAGTTAATGTGGTCGCTGAGCTGAAGGATGCCCTTCATACTGTGCAGATGGCTTGCGAAGATCTTGGTCTTCCATCGAGTTTTTCTGATGAAAAAGGGGAATCTGACGAGGATGAGGATGGGGACGAAGAGTGACTTCTCCAAGATCCCTTTATTTTAGCTTGTTTGTTTTGTTTTTGCTTAGGATATTTCCGACCAAGTAAGTGGTCGTTTTTGGAAAAACAATGAGGCCGTTGGCCATGTTAATTAATTGAATATCTTTCCTTTCGTTTATCTCTATGAGTGTCTGTTTCGAAGATAAAGTTTATGTGCCATCGTTTTGAAGTTCCAACGGCTTCATCAATTTTTCAAAAGATAGGTTATATTTTCACCATTTGAAGTTTCAATGACTCTGCTTTATTATTGGAAAGAGTTCAAAGTAATTGGGGCCCCATGTAATGGTGCATAGTGAAGAATAATGTCTCACTTTCACGCAAATTAACTCCTCGAACACTATGTTCGGAAAATATATTTGGAACACTTAGCCATTTAACTATTATGAAGAATGATACCAAGTGTTATACATGAAGTGTGTTTCATGGATAATAAAATCGGCCGCTATCGGGCGCATAGTACAAGATGTTTTCCGACCTTGGATAACGATCGGTTTGTAAGCTTGTCCATTTGAGGCACCTTTGAATACACAAACTAACACTTGGCAGCAAATGGACCGTTTACATATCAGTCAGTCTAAACTACAAACAATCCCCAATGTCAGTGCTTGTTTCATCAACAAGGGAATTTTGTCTTAATGATCCTTTTTAAAAAGTTGGGGCAGTCCCTAGTATTTTTTCAAAGGGTCACCAATTTGAATTTAGGGTAGTCCCCCGTCTGCAAGCGATCCATTAATATTCCTCCTTTTCAATCCCTCCCCAGTGTTGGGTGCGAAGCATGAGGAGCCGGACACTGGTCTAACGTCTCCATTTTACAGTATTTGGATTATTTTCCTGAAATGAGGGTGCAAAAAAGAGAAATGAAGTTGACTTAAAGATGAAGACCACGTTAGAGTGTTCGTCAGGCTTATCGACCTCAATTAAGAGCGTCTTAGGCTCAAATGTTCGTGGGTGATGTATGTCATCACTCGATTCCAACTATGCCTATCATAAGTGTTAGTACCAAAAACAATAATAGAATGTGTCCGAGTGGGAATAAGGAATGAAATTGAATGTAAAAAAAAGAACTATACGATGCCAAATGTTTGTAGAAGTAGTACTTCTTCAATTGAATTTGACGAATTTTGAGTCTAGTGTTTGAAGCTGATAAGATCCTTTACCGACCACTCCTTTGACTCGGTGAGGTCCTTCCCAGTTTGCCTCTAACTTTTCCTCGTTGGGCTCATCCTTCTTTGGCCGTTTCTTCCTCAGTACATAATCACCTGCATTATAAGTTCGATACCTGATCTTTTTGTTGAGATAGTTTCTTCCCTTTCCTTTTGCGCTTGTATCCGAATCGAAGCCATGTCCTTTTCCCTTCAAGTAAATCTAAATCTACCAACATGGCTTCCTTGTTTGATTCATTGGTGGAAGGGCGAACCAAAGGCTTGGTTCACCAACTTCCAACGGAACTAATGCTTCGGCTCCATAGACAAGTGAAAATGGAGTCTCGCCAGTGATATTTTTTATCGTTGTTCTATGAACCCATAGCGCGCCTGGGAGTTCGTCCGGCCAATTGCCCTTTGAATTATCCACTTCTTTTTCAAACACTCAATTATTGTCTTATTAGAAGACTCATCTTGTCTGTTGCGCTTGGGGTGATATGGAGTTAATGCAATTTGCTTGATCTTCCATTTCTTGAAGACAGCTGTGATTTGCCTCCCAATGAACTGTTTGCCATTGTTGCACGTGATTTTCTTCGGAATTCCAAAATGACACGTGATGTTTTGATGGATAAACTTATTGACTTTTTGTTCTCATATCTTTGCCAAGGTAACTGCTTCCACCAATTTTGAAAAATAGTCATTTAAAATTAAAATAAATTTTACCCCATCGGGTGCTGTTGGAAGCGGCCCGAACAAATACATCCCAAATTCATAAACGACCACATTTACATGACCGAATGAAGGGGATCCGCTTGCTGATGAATGAGGTTTCCATGCCGTTGACACTTGTCACATTTTTGGACGAAAGCCTTGGCATCTTTACCCATTGTCGGCCAATAGTAGCCAGCTCTGATCAATATTTGCACCAAAGATTTTCTTCTGGAGTGGTTGCCACACTCGCCTTCGTGAACTTCTCTTATCACATACCTTACTTCTCCCGGTCCCATACATTTTTCCAAAGGGCCACTGCACATTTGCATATAGAGTTTGTCAACCATAAGGCAATATCGGGCCGCTTTAGCTTTGAGTTCCCGTGAAACTTTCTTGTCTCCGCGAAGAATACTTGCTGGAAAGTAAGATAGATATATGTTTCTCCAATCCCAAGTGTTTTTGACATTGTTTACCTCATTCGGTTGAGTAACGACTCATAAAAGTGCACGACCGATTCGGTGGGATTGCCTTCGGTGTCGGCCGTAGAACCAAGGTTAGCTAAGGCATCAGCCTCAATGTTTTCTTCCGTTGGGATTTGCATTATTGTCCAAGCCTGAAAAGAAATTAGAAGATTTTGTACCTTGGCCAACAAATGTTGCATTCTTTCATCTTGAGCGTTGAAATCTCCCTGAACTTGGTTCACCACCAGTTGGGAATCACACTTTATTTCCAGCCGCTTAATTTTTAAATCCTTGGCTATTTCAAGACGTGTAGCATGGGCCTCATATTCGGCCTCGTTGTTAGCTGTGACATGTAATTTAATCGCATACCTAAGTTTTTTGCCCGTTAGGGCTATGAGCAAAACTCCAAGGCCGGTCCCCTTCACATTTGAGGCACCGCTTGTGTAAAGCGTCCACACCCCCAGGTCCGGATCTTTCATCATCAATTCCTCTTTCTTTGCCTCCGAAAGAATACTTGTGCAAAAATCTGCAACAAAATCAGACAATACTTGTGATTTGATGGCAGTGCGAGGCTAGTAAGTAATATCATACTCACTCAGCTCGACCGCCCACTTCATTAACTGTCTAGATAAATCCGACCGGTGTAAAATAATTCGTAAAGGGAAAGTAGTTTCGACAGATATAGCATGGCATTGAAAGTATGGCCTTAATTTTCGTGCAGCTATAACAAGTGCTAATGCTAGTTTTTCTAAGTGTGGATATATTGTTTCCGCATCAAGTAGAGTTTTACTAACATAATAAATAAGGAATTGTTTACCCCTGTCCTCATGGAAGAGAACTGCACTTACGGCCACTTCTGAAACAACAAGGTAGATAAGAAACATTTCCCCATCTACTGGTTCTGAAAGCAGCGGAGGGTTTGATAAGTATTGCTTAAACTTCTTTAGGGCCCGTTTGTATTCTGGTGTCCAATCAAAGCTTGTATTTTTCTTTAAGATAGAGAAGAACTAGTGACATCGTTTAGATGACCTTGAGATAAACCTGCTAAGATAGGCTACTCGACCGGTCAAACGTTGAACGTCCTTTACATTTTAGCATGTCTGGTATATATTCGATTGCTTTGATTTTATCTGGATTTGCTTCGATCCCTCTCAATGATACGATGAATCCCAAGAACTTTCTGGATCCGACCCCAAACATACACTTCTCCAAGTTTAGCCTACTGTCAAATTGCCTCACATTTCAATCAAATCTATGACCGTGTTAGCTAGTCATTCTGGATATTTCACTTCTCTGATAAACTCATTTTTCGACAACTTGTACACTTCATCATCGATAACTTTCCTTCTAAACCCCCCGTTAGGTCGCTTCTTCTGCTTCACCAGTCGATTCGATGGATCAACGTTTAACTTGTGAGTAGCGACTTTTAGATCTATTCCCACTGTTTATGCCTAAATTTGTACGTCTAGATTAAATAATTAATTATGAATGAGGTCACAAGCAACATGGTAGATTATGATGGAAAAGTAAATAAATATGATAAAAATAAAGACAACTAAATAAACAAGAAATAATGAGAAAGCAAAGTAAATCTTATTCCTTGAGAGTAGCCGAAGTTGATGGCGAATCGTGTTTTGTACAATGCAAGGAGGGGCATTTATATTGGTGATACCTAGTCCTAAATAAGGTGAAATACAAGTATTAATAGGGACAAAGACCTACACCTCAAGGCGGTGGTGTACTAAACTCTAAGTAGGAGATTGTAAACCTTAGGCGACGGGATGTGTGTCCTGCACCATGTGACCAAACCCCCTAAACGGTCGTTGACTTTAGGAGCAGGCATATGTCCTCAGTGCCCGGTGACTTATAGGATAAGTCTAGTCTTGACAGCTGGACTCGTATCTACGTAACAATAGGTGGCGTATTTTTGCCCACACAGTTAGTCCCCCCACTTGCTGAGTGCTAACGCAAGCAGTCAGGAAGTGAAAGTGGCGCAGATGTGAAAAGATATCTCACGGACTCCTTGAGACTCGCAGTCTCTTTGACTAAGGATAATAATTATTCCTTCGAGAACCTCACATGCTTCCGTCTGGTTGGTTGATGTCGATTCATGCTTCTTTCCAAAGAAACGCTTATGACTGTTACAAATTGTTTCATATCTCCAACAATAATGGCGCGTGACCGTTTCGTTCCTCATCCTTATCCCCTTTTGCCTATAAATAGTGACTTCATAACAAGGGAATAATAAATAACTCTTCTTCAAAAAATAATTCATCTACTTAGTAATTTCTTATGATAGTGAGGAACTCTTCTCCCTTTAAAAATGCTCGCCTTTGATCCTGGTTTGATATTCCCAAAAAACCGTTGTCGTTCTGAATGGAGGACACTTAAGATAATTATAGGAGAAAACTCCTATGGAGTTATCTTCTTCTCATTCTTCCTTTGTAAGGGAAATAAAGGAGTCCCCCCGAGTCATGATGCATGGTCGAATCTTTAATGATGTGTTCTTCGAAAGATCTTCATTGTGGTAGACACATCAATTATGGCATGTTTCATCATCATGTATGGTGATTTAATGTGATATTATTCTTGTTATTTGAGACGATCCAGCAGAGGAATTCTAACCCCTTTCGGGCTTCTTCTAGGTCGTTCATCTCCTAGTTGCTAGGGAACATATGCCAAAAGCAATTCATTTTGAATGAAGAGTTCGTACTGGGAAATCCTCTCCTCCTCTAAGTGGTTGACGCTCGAAAGCATTCTCCACACCAATAGCATTCAGGGTTGCTGTATAGCTATGGCCTGTTCTTTGATTTTGGAGTTTGCATAAGCTTCATTGTTCGGGGAAAATGGAGTATAAGGCCCTCCCGAGACTCAGGGGATTTCCTCATTAGAGTATCTCCAAGTGAATCTAAGTGAAGTTTTTGGTGCCCGTTCCACTGCCTCCACCTTTCTATTGAGGGATTCCTCAATTGGGCTGACTTTCCTTCCGCCCGTGATGCAGTATCATAAAGATGTTGCTGCTTGGGATGCCAGATTGGAAATTCGCATTCGAACCCCGGAAGAGAATTCGATGCAAGAGCTACAATCCATATGAAGAATCTCCCAGGTTGCAAATTCAGAGGAACTCTCAGTTTTAGTCTTCACTTTCCTTTTTTTTTTCTACAATTGTTATAAACAAATGTAGTATTCAGGAAGAACTAAATGTATATTTTGGGCCCGTTTCATAGCGTATTGACTTAAATTACTTGTGTCTTTGTCTGTGACATTTTTTGAATTTTCACCGTAAACAATAAGTAATGCTAAGTTATCCCTCTGTGATCGTTTTCACCTCGAATTAGATGGCTTCCGGTCATCCTGACTCTTCTAGTTATTTAAGAACGTGTGTCAGTGGGCCTGCCTTGAGCAATTACATCTGTTGTGCACCAATAGACGGCGGCTAGATTGCATCCTTAGCAGATGGCTGTCTGCGCCCACAATGGGACGACTTTAGCCCGTGTGTAAATGGTCCTTTTGCGCTTTGAGACGAACCATCTTCACTTAGTACTCGAGTATTTAATACTTTCTAACACTATGCGGATAGGCGTCCCCATCAGCGTGTAGGTGCAATTGTTTATTTAACGAGTTCAACCTTCGATTATGCCTGGTGGCTGAGTTAGACGTGGTCTAACTCTAACCGAGTAGTGCACTCTACTTTCTTGTAGCGGAAAGTGAGTGTATTACTTCAACTTAGGTCTAGCTGGGATAACTCTAAATAAATGAGTAAAACTGACTATGTAAGATAGTAGTTTTATTGATACGACACGGAGCCATGTAAAATAAGGAACAGGGCTAAATGCCCGTTGTAAAATAAAGAACGGGGCTGAGAGCCCGTTGTAAATACTTTGGAGAAGACCAGGAAAACAAGAAAATATATATCTTTAGTATTTAGGCTTAGTCAACCTTTAAAGAGTAGTACTTATTTAGCCATGTGACATTCCAGTTATTTGGAATGGTTATCCCCTCCATGTCTTCGAGAATGTACACACCTTTTCCAATAATATCCCCCACTTTGTACTGTCCTTTCCAATTTGGAGCGAGTTTCCCAACTCCGGCATACTTGGTGCTCTAAGTGACTTTGAGAAGGACCAGGTCCCGGATGTTAAAGGACCGTGGATTTTCCCTTGTGTTATAATATTGCTCTACTCGATGCTTCTGGGCTACAAGGCGAATAGCTGCTATCTACCGCCGTTCGCCCAAGAGGTCAAGGGAGGCATTGAGGGCTTCATTATTGGATTCTTCTTCGGCGCATGTCTGCCGCAAACTGGACTCTCTAATTTTCAAAGGAATCATAGCTTCTGTTCCATACGTCAGTGAAAATGAAATTTCCTCGGTGCTAGCTTTGGATGTAGTTCGGTAGGCCCATAAGACTCCGGGCAGTTCTTCAGGCCATCTTTCCTTAGCCTCCTTGAGCCGCTTCTTCAGATTCTCCACTATCATTTCGTTCGAGGATTTAGCTTGGCCATTGGCTGAATGGTGGTAAGGAGTTGAGGTTATCCTCTTAATTTCCCATTCCTTCAGAAACGAAGTGATCTTGTCGCCTATGAACTGGGGACCGTTATCGCAGATGATTTTTGCTGGAATCCCAAATCGACACATAATATTTTTCCAAATAAACTCTATGACTTCCTGCTCTCATATCCGGGCATATGCGGCCACCTCAACCCACTTGATGAAATAGTTCGTCATGATAAGAATGAACTTGACACCACCGGGTGCTTTAGGCATGGGCCCTACGATATCCATCCCCTATTTCATGAAAGGCCATCGGGCTATTACTGAATGTAATAACTCCGCTGGCTAATTAAGTACATGGGAGAACCTTTGACAGCTATCACATGCCCGCGCAAACTTGCCCGTGTCATCTTCCGTTAGGGGCCAGAAATAGCCCGCCCTGATTAACTTCCGAGCTAGAGATCGCCCGCCAGAATGATTTCCACGTTATCCTTCATGGATTTCACTTAGTATATAATCGACCTTAGAAGGACCCAAACATTTCGCTAAAGGTCGGCTAAATATTTGCCGGCACAACTCTCCGTTGATCAAGACACAGCAAGCAGCTTGAGCCCTTAGCCTTCTGCTCTCCTTCCTGTCTGTCGGGAGAGTTCCCTTTTCAAGATATTCGATGATCAAGAGTCGCCAGTCCCACGATAAATCTATTGCATTGACTTCATGGTGCTTGACATCTGCGCAAGTTCGCGGAATAGTAGAAACCAGGCTGTCTGCATTTAATTCCGCAGTGGCTGCTAGGCTGGCTAGGGCATCAGACTCCATGTTTTCTTCTCTTGGTATCTGATTAATCCTCCATATTTGAAAATTCTTCAGACATTTGTCCACTCTGGCGAGGTGGTCTTGCATGCGGGCGTCTTTGGCGGTGTATGCTCCGGTCACATGATTCACCACGAGCTGAGAGTCGCAGTTGATGCTGACCTCCTTGGCCCCCAATATGTAAGCTGACTCTCAACTGATGCTGACCTCCCTGGCCCCCAATATGTAAGCTAACTCTAGGGCTTAAATTATAGCTTTATATTCTGCTTCGTGGTTCTTCATATGGGTACAATTGACAGCTTTCCTGAACACCGTCTTCGTCGGGGACTCGATCACTAAATCAAGCCCGACCCTTTTTACATTCGAGGCACCATCGTTGTGGATCACCCACCCCAGGGGTAATGTCTTCTATCATCTTGCGTTCCTCCTCGGCCTTTAGCATTATGTCAGTGCTAAAGTCAGCGACTAAGTCTACAAGAAATTGTGACTTGATGGCCGTTCTTGGCTGATAAATGATATCATACTTACTGAGATTGACAGCCCACTTCGCCAACCTACCTGACAGCTTGGATTGGTGCAATATGGTCCGTAATGGAAAAAATGAAACTATGATAATGTTTGACTCTAAAAGTACGGTCGTAGCTTCCTTGCTGACATGACTAAGGCAAGTGCGAGCTTCTCTAGATGTTGATACCTTGTTTCTGCGACTAGGAGAGACTTGCTGACATAATACACTGGTGACTGCACCGCTTTCTCTTCTCGTACCAAGATGGCGCTAACGGCGACTTCGGACACTGCTAGGTATAGCAATAACAGTTCTCCCTCGCGTGGCTTGGTAAGCAATATGGGATTTGCCTGATACTACTTTAGCTCTTTTAGCACCCTGCTGCATTGCTCCGTCCACTCAAAACTTTTATTCTTTTTCAGGACATTGAAAAATTGTTGACACTCCTCTGATGACGGCGAAATGAACCGACTGAGTGCTGCAATTCGGCCATTGAGCCTTTTGACTTCTACTTCACTCTTCAGGACCTCCGGTATTGCCTCGATCTTCACCAGGTTCGCTGCAATGCCTCTATTAGAAACAATGAACCCAAGGAACATCCTGGAAGACACGCCAAAGGCACACATCTCGGGGTTGAGTTTCATTCCAAACTTATCCAGGATGTCGAATGTTATCTCTAGATGGTTAATGTGATCGTTGGCAAACTCTAACTTGACTAACATGTCATCGATGTAGACCTCCATGATATTTCCAATCTGCTACTTGAACATCGGGTTCACTAACCTTTCATATGTCGCTCTTACTTTCTTCAGTCCGAAAGGCATCACTCTATAACAATAAGTCCCCCTATCCGTGATCAAAGAAGTCTTTTCTTGATCATCTGGATTCATGGGGATCTGATTGTATCCTGAATATGCATCTAAAAAACTCAAGGCCTCATGCCTGCCATTGAATCGATGAGCTGTTGAATGTTAGGCATTGGGATGGAATCTTTTGGGCATGCTTTATCCAGATATGTGAAGTCAATACACATCCTCCACTTTCTGTTCTTCTTGAGAACCACTACGACGTTTGATAGCCAGTCGGGGTATTGAAGCTCGCGAAGGGAACCATTGTTGAGTAGTTTCTCGACTTCTTCATGGACCGTCTGCCCCTTCTCGCGACTTGTTGGCCGTTTCTTCTGCTTGATTGGTTTGAAGTTTGGATCGACGTTTAGATTATGTGCGATAACGCTAGTTGATATTCCTGGCATGTCAGTTTTTGTCAAGGTAAAGGTGCCCGACTGAGCGCGCAGGAAGTTAGCGTATTCTTGTTTTGCTTCAGTAGAGAGCTTATGCCTTACGTAGAATTTCTTGTCCGGAAGTTCCTCATCTAAGATTACCAGATCGAGGTCGTCAACTATAGCTTTAGTCGGCGGATCTTCTTCTTCTGGGTCGGAGGGTATAATAGTTAGTTCGTGGGATCTAGTCATCTCATGGACCCCGTGTCCTAAGGGTACGCTAGTGACCAGATTGGGCCCAAGTTACTTGTCCAGTTTCTTCTTCATATTCTTGGTCTCTTTATTGGTGGCATCGATCACTGCAGTTATGTTACAGCTCCGAGATAGCTTCTGTTCCCCCTGAATTTCTTCTACCCCCCAAGGAGTCGGGTATTTGAGGACTTGGTGAAGTGTAGACGACCCAACATATACTTTGTGAATCTAGGGTCTCTCAAGGATACTGTTATACGAGAGGTTGAATGTCATTATTTGGAAGGACATCAACCGCGCTGCTCCCGGTAGGTGTACCTGGTGGAGGATTTCTTGCACAGACTTCTCGCTGGAACTGTTAAAGCTGGTTATCATGTACGGGCTAGGGATTACCCTGCCTTACATCTCCATATGATAGAAGACCTTCTAGTGAATGATATTGACTACACTACCAGGATCCACCAACACACGCTTGGCTCGAGCATCGTGTACCTCTAGAGTAATTATTAAGGGATCACTATGAGGGTGGTGGGCTCGCTGCAAATCTCTATCGTCAAACTCGATTGTGTTGAGGCGCGGCTTTTTAGCTATTTTTTGGTGAGCTTTACAGACCATGATGGCTTTGGTCTCTCTGCTTCCAGCTCTGGGCCACTTGAAGATCGTGCTGATGGATCTTTTATCTTCCGATTGTGCTTCTTGATGAGGGTCAATATGCTAGTACAGTCCTGACCTTGACAACAGATAGCTGGATTTGGATCTTAGATAGTAGTTCACAATTCAGTCGTACTAACCGAGTCATGGATTATCTGTTGGATCTCGTTATTGATGCGTCGTATGACAGTACTGTGGTTTAATATGGCTGTGCCTTTTCCTTCAAAAGGTAACTACAATTGCCTGGGCCCTACGGCGGGCGCCAAACTGTTTATGCCTAAATTTTTACGTCTAGGTTAAACAATTAGTTATGAATGAGGTCATAACCAACACGGTAAATTACGATGGAAAAGTAAGTAAATACGATGAAAACAAAGACAAGTGAATAAATAAGAAATAATTGAAAAAACAAAGTAAATCTTATTCCTTGAGAGTAACCGACGTTGATGGCGAATCGCTTTTTATACAATATAATGCAAGGAGGGGTATTTATAGTTGTGATAACCAGTCCTAAATAGGATAAAATACAAGTACCAATAGGGCCATGGGCCTATAACTCAAGGCAGTGGTATACTAAACCCTAACTAGGAGACTGTGAACCCTAGGCGACGGGATGTGTGCCTTGTGCTCTGTGACCAAACCGCCTAAACGGTCGTTGGCTCTTGGAGCGGGCGTATATCCTTAATGCCCGGTGACTTATAGGATAAGTCTAGTCTCGCCACCTGGACTCGTATCCCTTTAACAATAGGTGGCATATTTTTACCGATACACCCACCATGTCCGCTCGGGAACAAGCAAAACAATCAGAATTATCTTTGAGAAAAGTAATTATCTATGTTTTCATATTGGGGTCCAATTCTGCCCTAACATACACTTTTTGCTCGATTTTATCTTCGAATAAAACTTCTTCTTCCAATACCTCTTCGGCCAAGGATTCTGGTGGCAGTATTTGCTATTATGGGGTGCTTGAGCTAGCGCCGCCCTTCACGGGCGCTAAATAACATTTTCAGGCAGTTTGTGGCTCACCTCTGACTTCATGTATTCCCCGCGGGGTGGGGAATTTAACAACTTGATATATAGTCGACGGGACTGCTCCCATAGCATGGATCCACGGCCGACCCAAAATCACATTATAGGCCATACCTCCTCCCATTACTTGGAACAAAGTCTCATTCTCAATACCCTCTACATGTGTCTTTATCATGATTTCTCCTAACGTCATTTCACTTGAATTATTGAACCTTGAAAGCACCGTAGAATTGGGTATAACTTTATCGGTTAGTTGCAACCGTTCTACTACTCTCGAGAGTATAATATTGACCAAACTGCGAGTATCGACCAAAACTCTCTTCACATCGCCATCATCTACCCTCATTGTAACTACCAAGGCATCGTGATGGGAATGTATCCTCTCATCGAAGTCGAAATCCCTGAAAAACAATATCGCCGTTAATAGTTTCTTGTGTCTGTTTATCCTGTGTAAACGAGACTTTTGCATATTTCCTTTTTGTATACGTCATTACCTGGACCTCAGCCCCTCCAATGATGACATTCATCATTTTCCTCAGAGTCGGAGGCTTTGGCGGCTGGTGGTTATTGTTTTTCTTGTTATTTTCCCTTCCTCTTTCCGTCAATAACTGCGCTAGGTGTCCTTTTTCAAGAAATTTCGCCACCTCATAATGCAGTGCCTTACACTCCTCAGTCGTGTGTCCATGATCGTGTTAGATAGCACACCATAAATTGTCGTCTATACTGTTTGGATTGGTTTTCATTTGATCGGGAAATTTCACTACTTTGTCACTCCTTCCCCTCAATGCCTTCACTAATCCAGCTGTCGAAATGCAAAAAATATATTTTGAAATCTTGGGAGGCCGTGGATCATTGGAAACCAAGGATGGACCCGGCTGCTACTTTTTTGGCTGACTCCTCAAACTACTAGCTTCGTATCCATTTCTAGTTTTATGAGGGAAACTGTAGGGTTCGAATCTTGGAACCCTGGAATTTCGCCTATTATTTTTGACCCTCTGTGGAGCCGGTTGCTCATAGCGTCTGCTATAAAGAGCCAACTGCAACTCCTCTTCTTCTTCTTCTTCTTCTTCTTCTTCTTCTTCTTCTTCTTCTTCTTCTTCTTCTTCTTCTTGCCGTCAAAAGTGGTTGGAGTGTGCTCCCTCAACCAGTCTCTCAACTTTCTGCATGTCTCTGATGCGTCCATACTTAAGTTATTTATGAAAGATAAACAAGTCCATCTCTCTTCGACATGTGGGATGTTCATCTTTTTAGCCCATGTATGTGCTCTAATGAATGTCGTCGCCATATCATCGTAGTTTGTAATCCCGTTCTCAGGCAATTGCATATACCACTTCAAGGCTCCAACTCTGAGTATCTCACAAAATTTTTTTCGGCTCACTGAATTGATCTCATTCAGTCGTCAAATCATTTAATTGCACTGAAATCGCAAATAAGTCCACGTGATTCCTTAGATTAGTGGTTCCATCATATCTCAAACTCTCCAGTAGCTTGAAATTCTTGGGAATTTGCAGCGGAGCCGCGCTTGCTGAAAACGGCCGCTTTGAAATTGACTTCGTAATGGCGTCCTCCGTTAATATTGGAAGTCCTGGTAGTTTTTCCATGAATGGCTTTGTCTCATTAAACCTCTTCTCTACTGTATCATTTAATAATGATTGCATCGTAGCCATCATCCTTGCTTCTGTCATAACGGAGACCGGATCTTTCGCAGCCACGGCGGCCGTACCTAACCCTCCATATCCCGCTCCCACTATAGGTCCCCCTATTACTGCGCCCTGTGGTACAGAGGTTGGAGTGCCTGCGGGGGGCGTGATCGGGAAGGTAGGCACTCTTTGACGGATAGAGCCAGACACAAGTGCTAAGTGTGTACTTATTTCTTCAAACTGCTTTTCATTTTTCTCAATGAGATCAATTAGCAATGCATTCGTATCAACTGACGTCTCCTCGACCACGGATTCCTATTCGGGTCGGTGTATATGAGGCATATTCAACTGTTAAGCAGCCGCAGTAGTGTTCAGGGGCGGATCCTGTTCATGGTGGGATATTTAACCGACCACCTCCTCGGCAGCTAGAAGCTGGACCCCATCAGTGGGATTCGACTATAGCATGCCATCACGAACGGTGGTGTTAGCATTATTGCTCTGGTCATTTGTCATTGCACACATAAAGAAGAAACGTAAGTAGAATCAACAATGAATTTCAGAACAAATCGATTGCCTAGTCCCCACGGTAGGTGCAAACTTTAATTTCCTAAAATATGCGTTCATGTTTTATAATTAAATTACATTTAGTTGAGCCACAGGCGACTGTTTTATATCAAAATTCGACCAGTTGATTGCTAAGTTACGTTCACAAATAGATCATTCACTAGTTATCGAGCTAAACGAACAGTAGATTGTTTGATAGAATTTATCTGGAAAATGACCATAAACGATGGATAAAATAGGCTATGCGTAAACTGACGAATTGAATATACGGACAACAAGCAAGTCTACGAGCACACTAAATAAACCAACACTATGTGATTGAACGGAGATATGTCAACAACTGCTTAGGAAGTAAATGGATAGTAGTCACGAATAACCAGCTTAATTACACGAACAGAGTAGCCAAACTGTTTGACTGGTTTAATTTAGACTTAAGAAATCTAGTGAACAATATAAATTGACAATTGAACGAACAATATACGCAGACAATTGATTGGTTAAGATAAACACTTTCTCAAGCTATTAATATTTAAGATTATAGATTATAATTAAAGTATGCTGAGTAGAACGATGGAAACAATCGATAATGCAGTAGAGACAATATTTTGCGGGCAAAAATACACCACCTATAATTACGGGGATTCGAGTCCAGCTTGCGAGACTAGACTTAACCTACAACTCACCAGGCACACTGGATACACACCTTTTCTACAAGTTACGACCGTTCAGGCAGTACACGCGTAGAATGGAAGGTATATATCCTGCCGCCTTAGGGTTATAGTCTCCTAGTTAGGGCTTCGTATATACCACTGCCTTGAGTTTACAGGCCTGTGAGCCTTACTAGTCTGTGTATTTTACCTTAATTAGGACTGGGTATCCACTGATATAAATATTGCTCTTTATATTGTAATTCATCATTGAATCCGGCTATTCTCAATTAGTAAGAGCTCTTTACTTTCTTGTTTATTATCGTTCTTTTTATCTACTTGATTTTCATCGTATTTTACTGTAATACTTGTGACTGCTTCATAAATTTCAATGTGTAACCTAGATGTACAAATTTAGGTATAAACAGTTTGGCGCCAACCATAGGGCCGAGGCAGTTGTTGGTATTCTACGAAGAAAAGGCGCAGTCATGTCAGACAACAACACCTCAATGAATATTGTCGACGCCATAGACGAGTCTGTGCAGGAGCTTGGGGATCCAAGTGTGCCACAAAGCGATCATTCCAAGGAGCCAGTCCATGTGCCCAGCAATGGTGAAGGTGATCAGTCATGTGAAGGTAATTCTGATCTCAGAGGTTTTCTTGCTAATCTCTTCACAACCTTGTCAACATGGGCAGAGCAGAACTCGGTCAACATGGTCGAAGGTATATCTCAGAAGTTAGGAAGTATGTTTGCTGGATTGTCTCCCATGCCAGCATCCCTGCGAAGACCAGCGCCTAAGAACGATACCCCAGCGTCCGCTCCTAATCGCAGGCTCAATATGGACGCTGCTTCTGGAGGTTCAATGGCAGTCAACAATCAAGACCTCAAAGGAACACAGGTCATTTAAGACATCCTAAAGGAGATAAAGGCCATCCACAATTGGATCGGTAACGTACCGGGTGCACCACCTCAGGTTACCACCGTAGATGAGCAAAATTTTATAAGCATGCATATAAAGCAAGTGCTGCATCGATCTGCGTACCAAAGCACTTGCACCTGCTGGATAACTTGAAGTACGACGGAACAATGGATCTGGATGAGCATATTGTTGCGTATTACACAGCCGTCAAGAGCAACGAAATCTCAAAGGAAGAAATTCAGTTTGCTCTGGTGAAAATGTTCGCCTCAACCCTGACCAAAGGTGCCCTAGCTTGGTACACTCAGCTACCAATGGGCTTCATTGAATCATTCACCAAGATGCATGATTTATTTAAGAAAGCACACTCTAGAGCCCGTAAATGGGAGAAGTGCATGGAAGATATATTTGAGCAGCGCGATGAAAAGTTGATAAAAGACTATCTTGAAAGATTTCAGAGGGAACGCATGGAGCTTCCTCAATTCCGCAAAAACATTGTTTTAGTAGCCTTCAGGAAGAGTCTGAATTTTAAAGGGCCACTGGCTACTAAGGAGTTACAATGGAGTTTGAGACAACACCCTGTAACAATATGGAATGCTTTGCATCAAAGATACAATGAGATGTTGCGCTTGGAGCCCGAGCCTTCCTCAGCCCCTGTCGTGGAAACTAGCCCAATCATCGAAGACCTTCCTCACCAAGGACATAAGCGGGGATATGCAGAGGAATCAAGAGCTGGAGACAAGGAAAAGTGGAGCAGGAGAGATTACAGGGAGGATTTCCATAAACTAGTCGAAAAACGAGAGGATCTTAGAAAAGCTCTAACGCTACCCATAAGGGATAGCTCAGCATGGATTGGGTACCAGATAGGTTCGATGAGTTGTGATTGTGCGTCAGTGCCATGGAGTTCATGCAGAATCACCTGAAGGACGCTCAAGTATGTTGGCCAAGCAATATGAGGGCCAAACACGGTAGAAGAAACAAAAACCTGTATTGCGAGTTTCGTAGGGATCATGGGCATGAGACCGCCACTTGCAGAGCCTTAATTTTGGAAGTGATGAACTTGCTCGACAAGGGTTATTCGAAGGACCTACTTACTGTAAGAAGAAAGCAAACCGCCTTTGCTAAGAGCGTAGGCTTAGATGGACCTCCGGACCTGCCAGTACCTAAGAGATCCATCAACGTATCAATAGGTAGGCCGACATTTCATGGAGACCTGAAGGAAGGTAAGGCAGTACATGAGGAAGACCGTGACAGTGAAGAGTTGATATTATTTACTGATGAAGAAAGCGCTAGCTGCAACACTCCTCACCACAATGCTTTGGTTATAGCGCTCAAGATAGAGGATACAGATGTCAAGCGCGTCCTAGTCGACGCCGGCAGCACTGTGAACCTTATTAAATGGGACACTATGCATGCGATAGGAGTTCAAGATAAAATGGCTCAGAGTATTTACACGCTGGCAAGCTTTAACAACTCTTGTGAAAAGTCTGTCAGGGAAATCAGCCTCGTTACACACATTCCGGGGAAAGATTATGTTTATTACTTTCAAGTTATAAAAGGAGGTGTTTTGTACAATGCAATCATAGGACGACTCCAAGTCAAGGCAGTACCTTCTACTTGGCATCAAAAACTCAAAAGACAAGAGAAATCAACGGTGATCAAGAGCCATCAAGGGAATGCTGCACCGCAACGGTCCTAGGAGCATCTGACCCAGAAGAGGAACCGAAAACTTACTTCCCTAAAGTTGACGAAGACCCTGAAACTTCAATCAATCAAGATTACGATTCTGATTGTTCAGTTGATTGATTCTTCTTCGGGGAGAGGGGGGAGGAGTAGGGCATCTGGAAGTACATTTCTTTTTAGCATATACTTTTATTTAGCTCCTAGTACTTTTTAAATTTTGATCATAGTATTTTCATACTTATCAGTCATGTTACGGGTTTTCACCCACAACAACTCAGGCTCTGTGCCCCTATTTATCAATAAAACTACTATTTTACTGAGCCAGTTTTAAAATTACAATTCAGATCCCTCTACGATCCAACGATTCATAGCCCTGGCCAAACTCAAGTTGAAGTAATACACTTACTTTTTGTAACAAAAGTAGGGTAAATTACTCGGTTGGAGTTAGACCACGTCTAACTCAGCCACCAGACATTAGTCGTGAGTTGAACTCGTTAAATCAACAAATTTTGCACCTACATACCGGTGGGGACGCCCGCCCGTATAGTGAGTAAACAAGCAAAGGCGTTCTGTACCGGAACACAAAAGTGCTCGTTTCCACACGGGCTAAAGTCATCCCATTATGGTCGTAAAATAGTGCTCTGTCTTGGATGCAGTGTAAGCTGCCTAACAGTGGCGCACTCAACAGATGTAATTTTCCAAGCAGGCTTACTGACAAAACGTGCTAGACATCAGATCAAACAGGACGTTCGAAAGCTGCTTAACCTTTAAGGGTACACGCCTATGAGGATTCAATTTAACAAAGACATTACTTAGTTGTTTATAGCAAAAACTATACATTGTCAGAAATAAATTAACAAGTAATTCATGTTAAAAGCCTCAAAATGGGCCAAAAATCATGTCATAAAGCCCGAAAAATATGGGCGATTGTTCAAAACAAATATGCAAAAAAAATCTTAATCATCTGGGGGGATTTCTATTCCTCTCTCGCGGGACTCCCTTCTTTTGAAACACTTCTCAAAGGTTCTGCCTCACTAGCTGCAAGTTCCCCAGTAAATGCTTCATATGCTCTCTCGCCACTAGCCTCTTTGGAACCTTCTTCAAGGTTGGACCCTATCTGAGCATCTGCTTGGGACCACAAGCTCGGTCTACAAAGTAATCTCAGTCTCAAGGTCCACATTAGGGTCGTCACAAACACAGAGAAAGGTGGCGAGGGCAACTGTGATGTTAGCACGATCCACTTCAGCTATGTGACGAGCATTCAATGTATTCACTTGTTCATCATGGGTCCTTTCCAGGGACGTGAGTTTTTTCTTCAACCTATCATTCTCATCTAGAAGGAAAGCGGAAAGGCCCCTAGCATTATGGACACTCTTTTCAGCAGCTTCGATCTTCTCATCCATCCCGGATAGCTTCTGCTGAAGGGCCTTCATAGTTGTTTCAAGGCGGGCTACATTTTTACACTGAAGTTGTTCAACAAGTTTGGCCTCCGTAAGAGAAGACTGGAGGGTCTCAACAATTTATTTGTGCTTGAGGATCTCATTGCTCAAGGCCTCATTAAGATTCTTGCCTCTCAGGGACTCCTGATGGTATGCTCTGCGCGTAGTGTAGAGCTCCCTTCTCAATCGTTCAGCCTCTTCCACAAAAGGCTGAAGGCTAGAAACTTGCCCCAATAGGGCCTCATTCTCCTCTTTCAAGTTCTCATCTGAGCCTCCTCGGCGGAGTATCTCATGGTAAACCATCAACCCTAAACAAACATCGAAAAAGGTGTTTAGCGGAGGAAAAATAAGGATTCGACTCGTAAGATGCAGAAAAATGGAAAGGGAGAGTTTACCCAAAGAAGGCAACCATTAGCGACCTCAAGCAGCTTCTGACGGCTATAAGCAGCAACGTATCTCTATTCCTTGGGACCAATCAGCTCGGTGGTGTGGCCTGTCATAACCCTTAGTGTCTTGAACAAGTTAACTCTCACATCGATGGGAATAACAACCTCATGGGCACCACCTATGGCTTCAGCTATAGTATCTGCATCCACTGCCACCTCTTTACTAGGACGATGTTGAAAGGAATCAGTCGGCTCAGGTTTCGGGGTTGGAGCGCTAGGCTCTACATATGCAAAAAGGAAATATTAGCCTATGAGAAGCAAGAGGAATTGTGCTAGTCAAACATAAAAAAGAAGACAAATATGATAGAGGCTCAAGCTGAGTGGCAGGAAGCATCACTTCGTCTTCCACGATGGCTTCCTCAACAACCTTGGGATATTCATCTATCAGGTGCCTGCTCTTCTGTGCAGATGGACCAGATTCAACAATAGTAGAGGAAGGTCTCAACGGCCTCAGGCTCATGCATTCGGGGGACTTCACCCTCACCATATGAAATTAACAAGGGCTCACTAGTACTCACTACAATATAAGGCTTGGAAGATATTTTTCATTTTAAAGAACGGGAATGGCTCGCCCTCTCGACGATTCACCTTCCAGATGCCTGCACATAACGCAAGGGAGCAATATACGGAGCGACAATTTTATTTCCTTCAGCGGGGGCATATCATGATGGGAGAACCCTAAAAAGAAGAGATAATGAAGATAATCAGAGCCAAAAACCAATGGAGGAACCTACGAGAGAATAACTCACCATGGTCTTTTGCGCGCCAATGTAAAGGTCCATTGATCAGGGTGTTTCTTGCAAAGATGGCAGTAACCCGTATGGTTAACTCATCATTAGTTAATGGTATACTAGTCACAGAATTCACTGAGGAAGACACAGATTCAGTTAAGAAAAGAAGCCGACGTGAAAAACACGGAATAAGAATGAGGGAACTTACATTTCTTGTTAAAAACCTCTGGAAAGGAAACAATATCCGGCGTCCTCATCGCTATATATCGGTAGACCCAGCTGCGATCTTTGGAATCTTCACTGTTGGGAACCACGCCGTTCTTTTCTAATTTGATGAACATCACCATACCCGCCTTGTGGAGACGGGGAGAATAGAAAGCAAGAAGATGCCAGAAGGAAAATTTTTCCTTGGCATGGTTCGCCAGATGATCTATCACAGCCACTAATCGCCATACAGAGGGGCCAACCTGGCCTAAGCAGATATTATATTGGCGGAAGATTTCTTCATTAATCGAATGAACGCGCTTGTTGAGATGCGAAGTAAAGGGATATGTATGGACCATCGAATAACCAGCACAATGGGAAGAAACTCTCCCTTCAGCAGAAGGAACAATGATGTCAGTCACTTCAGGCCATTTACAATCAAGCCTGATACGGATTAACTCATCTTTCACAACCGCAGACGGATAATAATCGATGGAAAGATTACTCTTTTTGTTCATGCTTGGATGTTTGACCATGCATTCGGCCATCACCCTCGAAGTTAAAATTGGCAGGAAGGTAATCTAGGGCTATGAAGTCTATAGGGAGAAAATTTTGTCATTTTGCCATAGTAAAAAAATGGAATTATTCTTAGGATTAAAGGGTTATTTATCTTTTGGGAGGAAGTTCTTGAAACTCTTTAGAGATCGATGAAGAAGTCTCAACATTCACGGCGTATATATACATGTCTGAGAGTATCCTTGAAGAAGAAGCTGAATGATCACGGTCACGTGGAATCATAGTTATGGTTACTATGGTTTACGTGATGTGTATCCCTATAATGACGGGATATGAACAGAGTAGTGGTAGCATTGTGAAGATATGTGGAAAACCCCTCCAATTGTAGAGTGACACATTATTGTACTAAGGGATTTGCATTTAATACGACGCATACGAAAAGATAAGAGACGAGCATTGGTACAATCACACCTTTACATCTTCACCTCTATCACTTCCTGACTGCTTGCGTCAAGCACTCAGTAAGTGGGGCACTGGCTGTATGGGCAAAAATATTCCACCTATCACTACGGTGATACGATTCTAGCTGGCGAGACTACACTTAACCTACAAGTCACTAGGCATATTGGATACACACCTGTTCTACGAGTTACGATCGTTCAGGCGGTACCGGCGTAGAATGCAAGGTATACATCCTGCCACCTTAGGGTTACAGTCTCCTAAATAGGATTTTGTATATATCACCGTCTTGAGTTTACAGGCCCATGAGTCTTATTAGTCTTTGTATTTTACCTTAATTAGGACTGGGTATCCACTGCTATAAATACTCCTCTTTACATTGTATTGTACATCAAGCGAGTCACCACTAGATCCGACTATTCTCAAGGAATACGTGCTCTTTACTTTCTTGTCTATTATCGTTCTCTTTATTTACTTAGCTTTCCTCTTATTTTACCGTATTGCTTGTGACCCCTACATAAATTTAACTGTTTAACATAAATTTAGGCATAAATAAATTATTACAATAAGAATGAACAGGTAAAGCAATGATAATGAAAGCAATATATGAACTAGTAAAGCTTATTGTATTAATCGAGCGCTCGTGATCCGGCAAGGAAGTTGAACTTCGTCTCCTTCAAAGCAAAGCAGAGTTACAGCAGCGTAATGATGCAAGAACAATAATTTAATGATGGTGGTGGTTGAGCAAGTAATTAGATAATAATTGCTAAGAGGGGGAATTATGTGCAGTTGAACGTAAAAATACAGTGCGGGAAGTGGCTTTTTTATTTATAGATTAAGATTTCTAACCCAAGCTAGACTCCATTTTTGCGCACGTCTCTCCATTATCTGATAATGTTGTTATCCACATCCAACGACCTCTGAAAATAGCAACATTTTCTTGGTCGTGCTCATCTGCTCCAACGTCTGTTCTATGTCTTCGGAAAGCTTGACTTTGGTCGATGTTATAAAATAAGCAATCATCCTTAGCTGTCGTTTACTCTTCATGAACCCTTTGCTGACTTGTCCCCTAATTTTGCTATGATCTTGCCACATCAACGGACACGTGTCACTGCATGTCCGGACAAAATCCGGCCAATACACCTTGATATTTCCCATGATTACACCACTTTACTGTTTTAAGGACCAGATCCTTAAAATGTGTTCCTTTACTAAACTATATGCGGAATTAAAACTGTAAGTAATTGAACACCAGATATTAGCGTGGAAAAACCTCTTGACTCGGGATCAAAAAACCACGACCTACTTCTCAAGTAGGATTTCAACTTCACTATGTAAAAAGACCCACTTGGTTACAAGACTCCTTCTTACTAACCTAGGACTAACTCTAATCCTTTAGTGATCTTTCTCACGATCAGTGAAGTTGTGTCAAGTCCACGACTTGAACCAGAAAGTTTACAACTCGATTATTGCTTACTACAGTTGAACTAAGACTTGAACTTTTACAAGATTCAATCTAAGGAACATGTTCTAACATAATTCTACTGTAGCTAACTGATTACACAAATAAGCTAATAACTCTTTTAAGATTTTGCTCGATGCTCTCTGTATTTGTGCATACTTCTATGGCTGATATGCTCCACGTTTTATAGCTCCAGCAGCCAAGAAGTCTTAAATCAATTAGAACTCCAAAGCTCCCATGAGTTTGAGTCCTAATTGGATTCTACTCTTTAGAATCTGGATCTTCTATCCTTATCCTTGTATGTATGCAATCTTTTCGTATCTGTTTAGACCTGCATAATTATCAAGATAAACATTAGTTTTAGGATAATTAATAATATCTCAACTTAAACGATTTTGCATGAATTATCTATTCTGCTGCAGTGATTCAAAGGAACAGGTCCTTTGAATCCGTTCCTCAATCATCAGTCAAAACTCCAAGTTTATCCAAGCTAACAATTTCCCCCTTTTTTATGATGACAAACTCATACAGATAGCTGCATAGCCTTAATGTCCTGAACTACAACTTAAGCTCAAAAACAATCAATCAGTTAATAGTTTATCATTAAGGAACAGATTTTTAATTAGGTTATAACTTCATGCAAAATCAGACTTACTCTTCCCCCTTTTGGCATCATTGAAAAGGTTTCATAAAAAATATAACTCAAGTGTTAGACTAATCAGCACATGGCCATTGAGGCAACTCAAAATGCAAACATAAATCAGATTAAAGCAACTGCAAAACAATGATATTAGCCATCAAAGACAATTCATTTAATCAAATATTGAAATCAGGGGATACAAGCAAGTACTACAGAATTATCAAAAGACTAAAGAAGAAAAAGACTAAGGCACTAGACTAGGCTAATTCCCACAAGACAAAAGATGGCTAAAGGCTAAGGTGGTCAGGATGTGGAAGGACCAGGTCCCTGAGACTTGTTAAGCAACTCAAACATCTGCTTGAGCATTCCCTCATTGGTCTCCTTTGTCTTTGTGGCCTCTGCCTTCCAGTAATTCTTCTCCTCTTCCAACCTTGCTATCTCAGCAGCCTGAATAGCAACCTGTTGCCTAAGTGCCCTCACTTTGTTGTTCAATGGCTGCCTCCCAACACCAGCCTGTGGAGGATCAGCCTGAACTGGCAAATCACAACTTATCAATGTGGCACAGCCAAATTTTTCCTTCTTTGTAGCCTTCACTACCCCTTCCAAGGGAATCTTCAATTTTGCAAACACATCAGTTAAGATGAACCCAAACGGCAAGGAGTGCTTCCTCTTCCCAGCTATCACCCTTTTTATCAGGTGGATCATAAAACTGGGCCAGTTGATCTGCTTTTCAGTGTCCAACAGTTCCATAAGGACCAGGTCCATGAAACTGGCAATTCCTCTTTTCTCCTGCCTTGGCATCACAACCTTGTTCACAAATTCGAACAGTACTTGGTGCTGTGGGTGCATCTCACTTTTCTGCACAGCCCTGGGTTTTTCTTCCCCTTCATTCTCAGCAAACTTCCTAGTGATCTCCAAATCAGTCGGCAAGTTTGTCAAGTCAGGCCAAACCTTCTTGACATAACTTTCATACCTAGTAAAAGGAATACCCAACAGCTCACCAAGTTACTGGTATCAAACATTATCACATTTTCATTGACAGAGGTAGTTATCCTGTCATCTTTGATGGAGCAGTTCTTATAGAACTCTTGCACCATCCCCTTTGCACGCCTGCCAGAAATCTTAAGGACCATGTCCCTCCAGCCCTGAGCAAGCAGTTTTTGTAGCAACCATAGCATCCCTTCTTCTTGCACATCAGACAGTACTCTACCTTTCATCACCTTCCTGGTAAGCATGACATCATGAACACAGTGTACAGACTCTTCACCTTCAGCTTCACTGTCACTCTCATCTCCAGCAAAAGACTTATCACTGTCACTAGCAGAACTTTCAGTCACAACACTCTTTTAGAGGACCTGGTCCTCTTAGCAGACTTTTCTACAGCTTTAACAGAACTTCTTGTTACCCTTCTTTGAACAACTTTTCTTTTCTTTGACTGAGGCACAACCTCCTCAGCATCTGCCATCTCATCATCATCATCACCAACATCATCAAATTCAATATCCTCCACTTCTTCCTCTTCAACAACCTATTTTCCTTTCCCTTTTCTGCTCCTTTCTAAAGCAGCAGCTAATTGTTCATCAGCAGCTTTAGCAGCACTTCTTGTCCTCCTAACCCAAGAAGCAGGGGTTGAGGCAGAAGGAACAGGTCCTTTTGCCTTGGAGGAACTTCCAACTTTCTTCTTAATTCCGGGCTTAGAACTATCACCTATTTTCTTCAACTTAGCAGTAATTTCAGCAGTCACCTGGTCATCAATGGGTCCCTTTCGAGCTAATTTTCGTTTCAGACTCCTAATGTTGATCAAATACACCAAAGGCCTATCACTATCACTTATAGCTTCATCAACATCTATAACATCCTCCATGGGTGCTCTAAAAGCAGCCACTGGAGACCCCGATGACCCATGCATGGGTGCTTCCAACCTCTTAACTGTTTCTTCTTCCCCCTCAAGAACAGCCTCAGAACCTTGTCCCTTTTCTTCCTCATTTATCACAACATTCAAAGGATAGGTAAAATTTACCTGATACTGATACAAAACCATAGCTCGTGACAAATCCTCAACCTGCTCCGCAATTGATTCAGCCGTGGGAACTGGTCCTTCCCCCTGAATTTCAGGTTCAGGTATTTCTGGGATTGTTTCAGGAATTTCAGGGTTTAGGTCAGTGGTATCCGTGGGTGAAGAAGGATTGAGATTTTTTATGGTTGTTCAGTAGTCGGTGCAGTTGAGGAATTATCAGAAGAAAGAGACATTCTTGCAATTCGAGTTAAAAGATAATTGACTATTCTTTTTGAAATTTTGAGAATTTAGTTGATGAACAAGGTAAAAGAATAATGGGGGAGAAGGAGTGTATTTATAGGGTGAATTAGGTAGTAGAAATAGAGTAGGAATAGATCACACTTACCTCAGCACAACATGCAACGGTTATGGACTCTTGGGAGTCTCCCGGAGAAATAGAGTCGTTGGGCTGCCAGGTTACCTTTTCAGAGTGGGAACTGTTCCTCCGATGGGACTCTTTTGCAATTTGGATATGGTTATGAAACTTAGTGGGATTTATCCTAATAACAAGTTACCTATAGCCTTTGCACTTCTGAATTAACTGAATAATAACGAGTACATACCTGAGTTTAACACAAAAATTCAGTGTCCTTCCAATTTGCAACATTTTGATCATCTGAAATTTTAACAGCATAAGGGTAACATCATTCAATTTTAGCAACTCTAAATAAGAAATATGGCATAAGAGTATACGTTTAAGCATTAAGCTGGACTGAATCATTCATAATGACTTGAATAAAATTCATTTTAAGAGCAATTTTCTAGCCAATTATGAAGTAAAACATTGATGATTTTATGTGAATTTAATCATCCCTAATTCCAGCCTATTTCTTTCAAAATCATCTCTGCCTAGAGCTTATGTAAAAATGTCAGCAATTTGCTTTTCAGTGGGACAAAATGCTATGGTGATCAAACCTTTTTCATAATTGTCTCTTAGGAAATGATGTCTTATGTCAATGTGTTTAGTCCTTTTGTGATGCACTGGATTCTTTGTCATATTAATAGCACTAGTGTTATCACAATAGATAGGAACAGTTCCTACATTAACACCAAAATCCTGTAATTGTTGTTTGATCCATAACAACTGTGAACAACATATAGCAGCTGCCACATATTCAGCCTCAGCAGTGGAAAGTGCAACTGAATTTTGTTTCTTGGTTCCCCAAGAAACAAAACACTCACCAAGAAAATGTGCCATACCTGAGGTACTTTTTCTATCAACTAGGAAACCTGCATAGTCAGCATCAGTATATCCAACAAGATTAAAACTACCGCCTTTTGGATACCAAAGTCCCAAGGGACCTATTCCTTTCAGATACCTCAATATTCCTTTAACAGCTTTCAAATGAGATTCCTTATGATCTGATTGAAACCTAGCACACAAACTAACACTAAACACAATATCAGGTCTACTAGCAGTTAGATAAAGTAGAGAACCTATCATACCCCTATACAATTTTTTATCAACTGATATTCCATGTTCATCAAGATCCAATTTTGTGGCAGTGGTAATAGGTGTGTCAATTTCCTTCGCATTATCCATATCAAATCTTTTAAGTAATTCCTTAACATACTTTTGTTGATGGATCATAGTTCCATTTGAGGTTTGCTTAATTTGTAAACCCAAAAAGAAATTGAGTTCACCCATCATGCTCATCTCAAATTCACTCCCCATCAAGTTTGTAAATTTCTTACTTAAATTTTCACAAGTAGCACCAAAGATTATATCATCTACATAAATTTGAACAATTAAGAGATGCTTACCTTTTTCTTTTAAAAATAATATACTATCAATTTTACCTCTCTTGTATCCATGCTGGAGTAGAAATTTTGATAGTCTTTCGTACCATGCTCTTGGTGCCTGCTTGAGCCCATACAAGGCCTTGTCCAATTTGTACACATGTTCAGGGAACTGTTCACTTTCAAACCCTGGAGGTTGCTTGACATACACTTCTTCTTTCAAGTAAACATTCAAAAATGCACTCTTAATGTCCATTTGATGTAGAGTAAATTCCATGTATGTAGCAAAGGCTATAAGAAGTCTTATATCTTCCAATCTTGCAACTGGAGCAAAAGTCTCATCATAGTCGATGCCCTCCTCTTGACTATATCCCTGAACAACTAGCCTGGCCTTATTTCTTGTTACCATTCCATCCTCATCAAATTTGTTTCTAAAAACCCATTTGTTCCAATTATGGACCTGTTCCTTGGCTTGGGTTCCAGATGCCAAACTTGACTCCTTTGGAATTGATTCAATTCCTCCTGCATAGCATTAATCCAATCTGCATCCTTCAGTGCTTCTTTCACATTTTTAGGTTCAACAAGAGATAAGAAAGCACTAAAGGCACACAGATTGTGATTCTTGACTGCTGATCTAGTTTGCACCCCAGCAGTCTTATCTGAGATTATTTGATCTACAGGATGTGACCCTTGATACTTGTAAGGCTTGGGTGTCAATCCATTGTCAGAAGTCCTCTGCTGAGGAACAGTTCCTGATAGAGTAGCACTACCAGTTTATGAGCTGGAACCAACATGTGTTCCCCCTGTGTCTGTGCCACTCTTTTCAGTTCTGTCCTGAGGAACAGTTCCTTGCAGTTCACTTCTCATATCCAAAATCTGCATTTGTGGATTAAGTTCAAACTTATTCAGCATTCCAATTTCTTTATCCTCATGTACCTGTTCTTGAGTGAGACTGTCAGTTTCATCAAATTTAACATGCATGCTTTCTTCAATTTTCAATGTTTTCTTGTTAAACACCCTATAAGATTTAATTAAAGAATAACCAATAAATATTCCCTCATCACTTCTAGGATCAAATTTTCCTAAGGCATCTTTCCCATTGTTATGTATAAAGCATTTGCAACCAAAAGCCCTAAGATGAGAGATATTGGGTTTTCTTCCCTTAAGCAATTCATATGGGGTCTTTTCTATTAATGGCCTTGTCATACATCTATTTATTATGTAGCATGCAGTATTAATAGCCTCAGCCCAAAAGTTTTGTGGAAGATTTCCAGATATTAACATAGTCCTTGCCATTTCCTCTGAAGTCCTATTTTTCCTTTCCACTACACCATTTTGTTGTGGAGTTCTGGGTGAAGAGAAATTATGATTAATGCCATTTTCATTACAGAAATTGAAAAACATATGATTTTCACATTCAGTTCCATGATCTGACCTAATGGCAACAATATGATTATCTAGAGTTCTTTGAGCTTTCTTAGCAAAATTTGAAAATGCATTAAATGCTTCTTCTTTAGATGCAAGAAATATAGTCCATGTAAATTTGGAGTAATCATCCACCAATACTATAACATACTTCTTACCTCCACGACTCATTGTTCTCATTGGACCACATAAATCCATATGGACCAGTTCCAAAGGTTTAGTAGTACTTACATGTTTCTTCGGTTTGAAGGAGGATTTTACCTGCTTCTCCCTGGCACATGCTTCACATACTTTTTCATCATTAAACTTGATGTTAGGAAGACCTATCACCAAGTCCTTGGACACAAATTTGTTCAATTGTGAAAGACTAGCATGTCCTAGTCTTTTGTGCCATAGGAGGGGATCATTTTGCACCACACTTAAGCAACACAAGCTTCCATCAGATAATGTCAGCAAGTCTACTTTGTAGATGTTTCCATGCCTATTTCCCTGCAAAATAATCTCTCCAGAAGTTTGGTTAGTCACAGTGCATCCAGTAGATGAGAAATTAACATTATTACCTTTGTCACACAATTGAGATATGCTCAATAAGCAATGCTTCAGCCCATCTACTAGAAACACATTATCTATACAGTGTGAATCAGACCTACCTACCTTTCCAATTCCAATGATTTCCCCTTTCTTACCATTACCGAAGGAAACACTTCCTCCTTGGAAGGCTGAGAGTGAAAGGAACAGTTCCTTATGTCCTGTCATATGCCTTGAGCAACCACTGTCCATGTACCATTTATGGTTTATCTCCTTCACTCTAGCCTCAACATCTTCTTCATTTTCTGAATCTCCAAGAGCCATTAGAGCAAGATCCTCATCCAGATCATCATCAGTTATTTTGTCTTCACTGTCTTTCCATCCTGCAACCATGCTTTGGGATTTCCACTTTTCTTATAGACCTGTTCCCTAGCCTTTTGTCCTTTCCTCAATGAATCTCTTCCTCCATTCTCCTTCCATAATTGGACATTTGCTGATGTAGTGCTCCGAGCTTCCACATTTGTGGCATTCTCCAGCCTGTTTCATGTTAGTAAACCTACCCTGTCCACTAATTGCCTTTTTCTTAATCAAATATTTCTGAACACTTTTAGCAATAAGGACCAGGTCCTTATCATCAATAATCTTATCAGCGGCAGTCAAGGCTAGGTTAGGCTCAGTTTTAACTGGAACACCTATGTTTTTAACCTTTTTACTTAGTTCATAAGTCTTTAAATTGCCTATAAGTTCATCTAAGGATAGAGTGGTTAAATCTTTGCTTTCTATGATAGCACAAGCTTTGATCTCCCAAGAATCTGGAAGAACCCTAGTTAGAATATTTTCTACTCTATCTTCCACAGTTAAAACCCTTCCCAAAGAGATCAGTTCAGAAGCAATGGCATTACATCTAGTATACATTTCAGAGATTGACTCTTCTTCTTTCATTTTAAAACTTTCATATTCAGCATAAAGAAGTGTACCTCTTGACCTTTTTACCTGACTTGTTCCTTCGTGTGCAACTTGTAGAGCATCTCAAATCTCCTTTGCAGTGGCATACCCTCTGATTCTAGTGCATTCGTCCGGACTAAGTCCACCAACAAGCCACTTCCTAGCTTTTGCATTCTTTTCCCATTGCTTTATATCTTCAGCATTGCATTCCTTCCTAGTTTTGGGAACATCGTTTCCCTCAGCATCCTTCTTCATAGGGATCATGGGACCTTCAGTTACTATATCCCACAATTCATAGTGCTCTGCTTGAAGGTGATCACACATCCTTTCTTTCCACCATGAATAGTATTTCCCATTGAAATAAGGAGCTCTAACCATTGACTAACCCTCACTATTCTCTCGTGATGTACTCATCTAATCCTAGGTGTTAGCCTTTTCAAGGATAACCTGCTCTGATACCAATTGATATTTCCCACGATTACACCACTTTACTGTTTTAAGGACCAGTTCCTTAAAATGTGTTCCTTTACTAAACTATATGCGGAATTAAAACTGTAAGTAATTGGACACCAGATATTAGCGTGGAAAAACCCCTTGACTCGGGATCAAAAAACCACGACCTACTTCTCAAGTAGGATTTCAACTTCACTATGTAAAAAGACCCACATGGTTACAAGACTCCTTCTTACTAACCTAGGACTAACTCTAATCCTTTAGTGATCTTTCTCACGATCAGTGAAGTTGTGTCAAGTCCACGACTTGAACCAGAATTTTACAACGCGATTATTGCTTACTACAGTTGAACTAAGCCTTGAATTTTTACAAGATTCAATCTAAGGAACAGGTTCTAACTTAGTTCTACTGTAGCTAACTGATTACACAAATAAGCTAATGACTCTTTTAAGCTTTTGCTCGATGCTCTCTGTATTTGTGCATACTTTTATGGCTGATATGCTCCACGTTTTATAGCTCTAGCAGCCAAGAAGTCTTGATCAATTAGAACTCCAAAGCTCCCATGAGTTTGAGTCCTAATTGGATTCTACTCATTAGAATTCGGATCTTCTATCCTTATCCTTGTATGTATGCAATCTTTTCGTATCTGTTTAGACCTGCATAATTATCAAGATAAACATTAGTTTTAGGATAATTAATAATATCTCAACTTAAAAGATTTTGCATGAATTATCTATTCTGCTGCATTGATTCAAAGGAACAGGTCCTTTGAATCCGTTCCTCAATCATCAGTCAAAACTCCAAGCTTATCCAAGCTAACACACCTTTTTCCATAACATGCTTCAACCATGTCCTCATTGTGTTGAATACACATCTTATAATATGTGTGTTTGCATGTATAATATGTCTAAATAATGTGTTTAACCTAAAATTTGGATTATTTTATTAACCAATTAAATTTATAGTTCGACCACAATCTATATAGTTATATCAAAATTAACTAATAAAAGATGGTGAACAAGTAAGCAAATGACAGTAGCGAATAATTTAAAAGGGGAAGAAAACTAGTATTCTCAGAAGAACAAGCTTGAATCAATGCTAGAATTATAAGCGGATCGCCCAGTGTATGAGTGTGTAATTTTACTATCAGTATTCAGATCTTTCCTTTACAAGTGCGGAAGAGTGGTTTTTATAGTCCTTTACAAGGGCTTCTAGGCCTATTCACTTAATTTTTAATGTCCGTCCTTTACGTATTTGGGAGGCGTAAAGGATTTGATGTAATTATCGAGGAGTTAAGTTTTGATAACTGCTGATTCTTGAAATCTCGTGTGTAATTATTATTGTAGCACGGGTGCTAATTGCCTGATTATGATACCCGAGCATTAATCCCGGTGTTGAATTGTTCGCTAACTTCTAGCATATCCGAGCTTAAGTTCTCGATTCTTTGATCTCGTACCATCTTCGAGCTCATCATTTCGGAGATGGCTTCAGCTCTACTCTACTCATGCTGATCAATGAGTCTTAATTCTAAATCTTCCTAATACAGGTAGTTCCTCCACTTATTAGTCAGGTCTGGGGAGCTAGCTAGGAAGTCGAAAAGTTTAAGTGAAAAAAGTTACATGAGTGCCGTTGTTAGACCCATGCCTTTTTACCTCCACTTTATATGACGTGGCTGAACTTAAATCATCCACACGCTAGCGACAATTAATGAGTTAATTATGAGTCCTTCTCTATGAATAACTTAAACTGAACACTAATTTCTTCTTTTGTACTTCTTTTGCAAGTAATTGGTGCAAAGATCTTGAGATTTTCATCTTCCAATTTTTAGTGATTTTTAATTTCTTAGTGAATCTACGATAATGGCTTCTCAAGTGATGACTCTCAAAGTAGTCCACAATCCCCTTCTGCTGGTGTTGCTACGTCCGATGTTCTCAGTGGAGGTGGGTGACATGGCGGTGTTGGTCGGACAATATAAAGTCATTCTTGCATATTCTTCTACAAGCTAGAGAGTGAAATGTGTTTCAGCACCAACCCTAACCTCAGTCCTAGGAAGATCAGTAACTTATAGTATCTCGATGCCTTTGAATTTACTTTGGGCTGCAAGTTAAGAAAGAAAACTTCTAATAAGTATGGTGTCGGGATAAGCTGGGCAATGGAATTATGATATAATCCAGCTATGTTTTTATCCAGGAGTTTGATGCGCGTGTTATAATTCTGATTCTGTAATCATGAGATAATGTCCGTAGAGTAGTTTATGAAGGTTGTGCAAGTTCTCTTGTTATCTGCGTGAATCATGCTTTAGAGTTAGGCTTGTTCGAGGACGAACGAGAGTCTAAGTGGAGGAGAATGAAACGACCTCGGTCAGTCGTTTCGGGAGATAGGACTTTGATTTACGTGCCAATAATTTTAAAATCTTCGTAAGGTCTATTGGGAATAATCTGTAAATTTGAGCTAAATTAGGCCTCGTTTGGTAGGCATCAGAAGAAGGTTTCAGTTTTTATTGTCGATAAATATTAAAAAGAGATTTTGGAGCTCGGTTTTGGCGAATGAGCTCCGATTCGAAATCTGAAAGCACCATTAGGTTCGTATGATTATTTATGACTTTTGTGAACTTTCGAAAGTGAATATCGATGTTCTTCGGCTAGTTTCCGCTAAAATACGGAAAGTTAAATAATTTGACCTTTTTCCATTTAATTTGCATATTGAGTTTCGGGAGTCCGATTTGAGATCCGCCTTAGCAAATGTGTTACGTATATTTTGTATAACTTACTTGAGAAATTTAGAATTATTTTGCATTTTGTAGGTCCTCGTTTTAATTTTTACCGTAGCAGTGAATTTTAAAAAAAAGGAAAAAAAGGGGGAAAAGGACAAAAAATCAAAAGTTAGGTGGTGGAATTAGAATCTTTGAGCTTTATAAGCTCAAATGAATAGAGCAAACGAACAGAAAAAGCAAGTCAAAAGCAGAAGGAGAAATGGAACGAAACAATAGAAAACACGGCCGATAAAATGCTAGAAAATGAGAAAAGAGCCGGAAAAAGATAGATTTTTCACCCCGAAACATTCAGGTAATGATCTTAATGCATTACTTGAGTTTATTACGTGTGTTTGAATATATTTTAACTGTAAAACTTGGAATATTAGACATCGTTTTAATAAGTTCAATTAATAATTTAAAGGGTCAATTGGACCCCGATGATGAAATTGATTATATATTCGTACTTAGTGGGTTATGGGCAACATATAAATATAATTTATTTAGGGTTTGGTTATGTGACCTTAAACCCTGTACATAGGCCTGGCTTACGTATTGGGATCGTTTGGCAATGAATTCAAAGGACAAAGCGGTTGTTGAGTAACTGTGCTAACTTTGTAACAAGGTAAGTGTTTATATCCATTTCTTTGGAGGCACCTGGCCTCGTGGATTTTCTATCACGTGTCACTTACGTGTGTAGCTGCCGATAGTCGTACTCATTACACCTTAGCTTTGGATTTACATCATATATTATATGTTATTTCCTGTTGTTGGTATTGTATTGAGGATCTGAGCATTGTACTTTTGCTGTGAGTTGGCATCTACTTAGCTTTGTATTTACATCGTATATTATATGTTATTTCCTGTTGTTGGTATTGTATTGAGGATCTGAGCATTGTACTCTTGCTGTGAGTTGGCATCTACTCCCCGGCTGTCGATGAGAGTCCCGCGTCGGTGAAGGGTTATTATTGCATCACATTGCATTCATATGCATTATATGTCATTCATATGCATTACATTGCATATCATATTGGGTGCAGGAGTATTCTACCCCAGGAGCAGGAGTACTCCGCTCTTACGTCAGATACTGAGTGCAGGAGTATTCCGCCCCAGGAGAGTGTAGGAGTATTCCGCCTTTGGTTTATATTATATCGGGTGCAGGAGTATTCCGCCCTAGGAGCAGGAGTATTCCGCTCCAGTTGGTTATCAGATTGGATTCCCCTCGAATGCAGGAGTATTCCACTTCGGGATGGGATTACGGGCACATGTGACCCTTTGTATCATATTTCATCTCATTTCATTTCATTTAATACTATTGTGTAGACTTATGGTACATAACTACTGTTCTGCTTATATGTGCAATGCTTATTTGTTGATATGTTTCTGGCTCGCATCCTTGGTTGAGTTTATAGTTTCTTACGTGTTTCTGATTATTATCTGGCTCTGCCTTTATATAATTTAAATAAGAGGAATTTTGTCTATCTGTTTCTTTTCTCCCTGGCTAGCTATCCTATTATTTGAGGTGGCTAGTCTGCCCCACTTATTGAGTCTTTTTGACTCACCCTTGTTTGTTGTTTGTTTCTTGTCTATCTATTTCGTTTCGGCAGGTTCGCTCCAGCATTGAGTTCGCCACGTTGTTCAGGAGTGAAGACGACTTCAGCTGTCAGGGTGAGCAAGATTTTATTCAGGATGGCCACCAGTTTTATGTGTATTATTTCAATTGCACTTTGCTCCCTTCAGAAGGTATTTGTCTTCTTTCCTGCTCTTAGATGTCTAATCTGGATAACCCTAAACCTATTATGTTGGATAGTCAGCTGTAATTTCTTTTGTACTGCTTAGAGGTATCAGTATGTCTGTGTTTTTTTTAAGTCTTTTCCTTATTTATGAATTGAATTATATTTATTTTCCTAGAATTTTTTGGTAAGGGTTCGCCCGACGGGTCTAGGGGAGGATGTCGGGTGCCCGCACGGCCTAACCGGATTCCGGGTCGTGTCAGTTCAGATTCCTGTCTTAGAGATACCGCCAATAGCAGATCCCTCATCTTCGGGCTCCAACGAAGCTTTTCAAGCCTTCGTCGTCCGAACCCTGAAAGCACTTCAAGAACAACAAGCCGAACAGGCTATTATTAACGCTGAATTTCGTGCCTCGTTGGAGGAGAGGAATAGTTCTACTCCCAATAGAGTTCCACCCATGGCTCCAAGTGGAGGCATCCTGTCCTTCGTTCCTACAGGCGCGACAAGAGGGGGACCTCAAAATGGAGCCACATCTGGGGGCTCGGGCGCAATACCTAACACAACCCCTTACTTGGAACGGTTCCCAACGTGGCTGAGTCTAGCTCTTCGGTGGACGTTGAAAAACTGAGCAAAGAAATTGAAGCTTGAGTCGAGGCTCGAGTTGAGGCGCGAGTGGAAAAACGGCTTGAAAGCATCCCCGGAGTGACAAAGACCCAAAGAGTTCTCGACATTGAGAACTACAGGAAATTTCCATACATGCCTGAGGCTGCTCCAGCACCAATTCCAAAGACTTTAAAGATTCAGTTTTTGAAAAAATATGATAGAACCACCTACCCTGTTAAGCATCTGACCGATTTCATATCGATGGTCCCGGGGAATGATTTAACAGAAATGGAAAAGGAGTCGATGTTCTTGAAAAAGTTTAGTGAATCTTTAAAGAAGGGAGCATTATGTTGGTACATGTGTTTACCTCTAATTTCAATGAGTTGGTTGATGCATTCATTAAAGCTCATACCGGGGCACAAAAGATCCTACAAAGAAAAGAGGATATCTTTGAAGTCAAACAGCGGCCCGGTGAGCCCATCAAAGACTTCCTCAAATGCTTTTATGCCGAATGAATGGAGTTGCCCTTTATGGATGATGCTTTGGCCATCATGGCTTTTGAAAAGAACATCAATGTTCGCAACTTTGAGGCTGCTCCCGAATGGAGAGAAGAATTCCAATAGTATCAAACCCTGACGTGGGATGACTTGCACATCAGAGCATAAACCAAAATAAGATTAGAGGGAGCTAAGGGGAAAACTGCTTGTCGAGGCTCTAATTATAAGAATTGGTCTGAATCCTCAAATCGCGCCGAGGTGCCACGAGGAATTTCAAAGGGTAGGTACGAATCGTACATCTCATCGAGGCAGCCTGTTAGCCAAATGCTTGGAAATTCGCATATGAGCCAACGGCTTGGTGGGAAAATCTATTCCAGCACAAATTAAAGGAACACCTCAGGCCTAGCTCTGGTTTCCAATAACAAGGAGTTACCTCGGATTATAACTTTAACATATTGACCTCGGAGTTGGTCAATGTTATGAAGGGCACGCAGGAGTAAAAGTACCGAAGGAAATGAGAACCTCTGCAGATAAGAGGGATCAAAATATGCATTGTGAGTTCCACATGGACTACGGTCATCGCACCGAAGACTACAAAGCTTTGCGTCTCGAGGTGGCGCATTTGTTGAAGAACGACGTCTTGGCTGAATTCCTCACGGATAAGGGGAAGGAAAATTATGTGAAGAGCCGAGGTGATGGTCAACCACCTAGGGCACCACCCCCCTAAATAGTTATGAATGTAATTACTGGGGGAATGGAAGTGAATGATGTGAATTTCGTAGCTGCCAAGAAATTTGTAAAGTTATCAATAACAATGGAGAAAAGGACTCGAGTTGGAAGCTCGGGAAAATAGATATCGTTCGACGATGACGAATGTGATGGGATGATGTTTCCCTATCACGATGTTTTGGTCACCATGTTGAGGATCAACGAATCGGATATCAAACGGTCTTGATCGACCCCGGTAGCTTTGTCAACATATTCATCTGCAGAGCTGTTAAAAAGATGTTGCTGTAGGAAGAGGTTATCCCAAAAGCAACCCTACTGACTGGTTTCAACAACTCAGCCGAAAAAACGTTGGGCGAAATTATGCTTAACACTTATGCGGAAGGGCTTGTTAAGGAAACCTTGTTTCATGTTCTGCCCGAGGATATGGCGTATAATGTAATCCTCGGGAAACCATGGATTCATTCTATGCAGGTTGTCCATCCACTCTCCACCAAGTCATCAAGTTCCTTACCCCATAGGGATTTTGTTCGATTAAAGGGGAGAAATGGGTAGCGAGGGAATGCTATTCGGTTGCGTTGAAGAGTGGAGTCATCCTGTCAGGACCAAAGAAATAGAAATCAATACAACCAGGGTCTAGAGAAAAGGGAAAGTCATGTCCCCAAGATGACTCCCGAGGAGAATAGAAAAGATCCCGGTGTGTGTTCAAGAACCTCGGAAACAAAAAGCTGAGGACTCAACCATCGAATAGTTGGAATCTTTCATGTTATCGAAAGATTTCCCAGAAAGAAAATTGTTCGTCGGCTCGGAGTTGGTTCCGGAGTCAAAGAAATCCATAATCGAAGTCTTGAAGTCCAACGATTATTTATTTGTTTGGTCTTATTCAAATATTGTCGGCATCGATCCAGTGATCATGACCCATAAGCTGAATGTAGACCCACATTTTACTCCGGTAAGACAAAAGAAAAGGCCGCACATCGACGTCAAAAAGAAAGAAATTGAAGATGAGACTATGAAGCTGCAGGAAAATGGCTTCATAAGAGAAGTAAAGTACACTGAATGGTTGGCCAATGTTGTAGTTGTTCCCAAGAAGAATGGCAAATGGATAATGCGTGTGGATTACACAGATCTGAACAAAGCTTGCCCCAAAGACTCTTATCCATTGCCACAGATAGACAGGTTAATAGACTCCACTGCGAGATATAAACTATTAACCTTCTTAGACGCTTATTTGGGGTATAATCAGATTCTCATAGACCAGAAGGATGGAGAAAAAACCTCGTTCATAACTGACCGAGGTACCTTTAGCTAAAAAGTGATGCCCTTCGGGATGAAGAATGTCGGGGCGACATATTAATGATTAGTGTGTCGCATGTTCAAAGATTACATCGGGAAATCTAGGGAGGTGTACATAGACGACATACTGATTAAGTCTGTTCGGATGGAAGACCATTTGAGAGAAGCCTTCGTCATTTTAAGGCAATACAACATGAAGCTGATCCCCGAAAAGTGCGCCTTTGGCATGGGATCATGCAAATTTCTGGGATTCATAGTTTCAGAATGAGGAATCGAAGCTAATCCTGACAAGAATAAAGCTGTTGAAGAAATCCCCGATGATCTGACTGGGGTGAAAGACGTTCAATGCTTAACTGGCCGAGTCGCTGCCTTGAGTAGATTCATCTCAAGGACATCAGAGCGATGCCACAAATTCTTCTCAGTCCTAAGGAAAAAAAACCACTTCGAATGGACACCGGAGTGCAGAGAAGCGCTGAAAGAATTGAAACGGTATTTCGCTAACGCGCCGCTGCTTGCCAAGCCAAAGGATGGAGAAACTTTGCTAGTTTATCTGGCAGTGTCTGAGGTGTCAGTGAGCGCTGTACTAGTTCGGGAAGAGGATGGCAAACAAAAACTCATCTATTATGTGAGCAAGACGCTCCTCGACGCTGAAACCAGGTACACACATTTGGAAAAACTAGCACTTGCTTTAATTGTTACTGCTCGAAAACTACGACCTTACTTTCAATGCCACCCAATAGTGGTAGTTACTGCCTTCCTCTTAAGGAGTATATTGTATAAACCAGAGTTATCGGGGAGGTTGTCTAAATGGGAAGTAGAATTAAGCGAGTATGATATTACCTTCCAACCCCGAACAACCATCAAATCCCAAGTCTTGGCAGACTTCGTGGCTAACTTTAGTATTGGAATTTTACCCGAAGCTGAAAAAGAAAACTTAATGTCGAAGGGATCAACTTCGGAAATATGGGTACTCTACACCGATGGCGCAACCAATTCTAAGGGCTCGGGGTTAGGAATAGTCTTGATAGTGCCAACCGGGGAGAAGGTCAGCCATTCAGTTGGGTTAAAAAAGATAACGAACAATGAGGATGAATATGAAGCGGATTTAGCAGGCTTGGAACTGGCCAAAAATATGGGGTAGAAAGAATTGGGTTGAGATGTGATTCTCAATTAGTGGTAAACTAAGTTCTCGGGGAATATACGGTTCGTGAGCCCAAAATGCAACAATTCCTAGTCCGAGCATAAAATATCTTGGCTCAATTCCAAGAGTGGTAGGTCAAACAAGTACCTCGGGAAGAAAATGCTGAGGCCGACGCCTTAGCTTACTTGGGTTCGGTGGTGGAAAAAGAACACTCGGGAACTGACTTAATTGTTCGGTTGCTTTCTGCACAGATGATGAAGATGAAATTGGAAGTCAACTCGGTGGATCACAAGTGGGATTGGCGAAATAAGTTTATTTCTTATTTTTACTCGGGGTCTCTTCCCCCGGATATGAAAGAAGCAAGGAAATTGAGGAGTCAAGCAGCTTCATATTCAATGATTTGGGAAAATTTATATAGAAGAATGTACAGCGGCCCGATAGCCAATTGCTTGGGTCCATATGAAGCCAGATATGTGATGGCAGAGGTACACGAGGGCGAATGTGGCACCGATTTGGGGGGAAAATACCTAGTGCGCAAAATACTTCGAGCTGGGTATTATTGGCCCAGTATCAGCGCGATGCAAAAGCCTTCGTGAAAAGATGTGATAAGTGTCAATGCCATGCCTAAGTGATTCACCAACAGGCTGAACCTCTACACTAAGGTGTGCCACCATAGCCCTTTATGAAGTGGGGAATCGACGTCATCCAAAGGGCAAGGGCAGTATTTGATTTATTCTTGTGTTGACTGATTACTTCACAAAGTGGGTAGAAGCAGGGGCTTCACCGAGGTTAAGAAGAAGGAAGTGATTGACTTAATAAAAAAGAACATCATCTACAGGTTCGGTGTCCCGAGTGAAATCACTTGTGACAATGGCCTATAATTCATGCGGGCGGCTGTCACTGATTTTCTCAAACAGTGGAGAATAAATCGGATAGTGTCAACCCCTTATCATCCAAGTGCCAATGGTCAAGCTGAATCCTTGAATGGAGTGATAATTGAGAATCTTAAGAAAAGGCTCAACGAAGCAAAAAGGTCCTTGGCCCGAAGAGTTACCATGGGTACTATGCGCAATGCAAACCACGGAAAAGATTAGCACCGGTGAAATCCCATTCTCCCTCGCCTATGGAATGGATTCACTTATCCCTGTGGAGATGGGAGAACCAAGTCTTCGGTACGCTCACGCCATCGAAGATTCTAATCAGCAAGCCATGCAGATAGAGTTGGATTTGCTTGAGGAGAAAAGAGAGTTGGCCTTGGTTTGGCTAGCATCACAAAAAAGACAAATCGAAGCGTATCTCAACAAAAAGGCCAAACTTAGAGATTTTAAAGTTGCTGACTACGTACTGAAGGCTTCAAACCAATCAACAAAGGAGAAGAACAGTGGAAAACTTATTGCAAATTTGGAAGGACCTTACAAAGTTAAGGCAATTGTTGGAAAATGATATTACCAAATTGAAGATTTGCAGGGCAAACCCGAACCCCTACAGCCTCGAGCCGAAAAATGCTCCAAAGGCTTTGGTCAAATGATTTAAACTTACTCCATCTTTTACTTTGCTTAACCTTTTCAGGAAGCGAATAAGACGATCTTCAATGCTCCGATCTTTATCAAGATTCATACTCGAACACTGGGAGGAGTGAGAAGTGGGATGCAGTCGAGCTCAGCTTTGAGCCTCTCTCACCAAAGTCTGTCTATTTGATAACCAGGGACTAACGCCTGAGGAACAGATTAGCGCTTTGTACTTTTGCCCGATAGAGGCATGCTTTTGCGCCTAAGTTTCACTTGAACTAGGCCCTATGTAAAGGCCAGTTATGGCTCATTGATATCATCAATGAAATAAATTTGATTAAATACCTCTTTATTTCTGCTATTCTACATACCGAGGTTGTCTCTTACATGCATTGACTCGGGAACGAGACGTCGTTCTAAGATCACATCGGCATTGAATAAAGTCTTTCAAGCGAAATTATTCTAAGTTTTCAGCTCAAAGTACTCTATAAGGAAAACCGAAAGCTAACACTTAAATATGACAATAAAATTCATTCATAAAAAGGCCCGAAGGCCGTAAAGTGATTTACATTATGAAGCCCGAAGGCCTAAACAAAAACAAAAACTAAAAAGGATGGAAAACATAAAGACAAAGCTAAGGCTGAGGCTGTTCCCCTTTTCGGGGTTCCCCTCGCCAGTGTTCTCTGCATCCTCTTCGGCACTATCTTCGCCACCTTCTTCATCTTCGGATTCACCATCATCCGAACACTCACATGATGGAAGATCATCCAGTATCTTCTGGGCTTCAGCGGCATCATCCTGTGCGTTGATCATCTCCTCTTCAAGGACAATCTTCCTAATTTTAACTTGCTCCAACATATCCAGCCTGGTCTTGACAACGGCCCACGCCTCTTCAAACTTCACCCTCGTGGCCTTGACCTTGGTGCACTGCTTGATGCCTACAATCTTTCCACGAAGCCCAGCAACCTCGTTCTTCATGGCATGCACTTGATCCACCTAGCCTCGTAATTTTCTAAGTTGAGTCGTGTATTCCTCAAACTTATCGCAGTATTTTTCCCCAGCTTCAAGTACCTCAATCTTAGCACGAAACACTTCAGCTTCAAGTCGTTCAACTTCTGGATTCAGCCTCGAGCGCTCCCCAACAAATTTATCTTTCAAAGCCTGCAATCGCGTTTCGGAGGTGACTTGAGCTTCGCACACATTAGCCTCGGCTTTGGAGGCGATTTCACGAGCACGCCCCAACTCTTGATTCAATGCGGCTAACTGTGCTTCCATCTCAGCGATCCTCACCACATACCCTCTTCTCTTCTTTCCCCAAGCATTTTCCACTGCTTGGACATGCTCGCCTCGTTCGTGCTCCAGATGAATAGCTTTCAAAGCGATGAACAAGCTCTGAACAAGGAAACGGAAGCAATCAGTGCTAAATATAAAGAAGTGATAGAGTGAGGTTACAGGAACATAAATGTTAGAATGTGTGAAAGCTTACACGAAAAGCAGAAGCGGCCGAGGTGCCCATCAAGCCCATGCGGCTAAGGTTGTTATGGAAGTGCTCCTCGTGGAACCCAAGCAGCGCATCAAGACCCATGATGTCGGCCTTGGTACCCTTCAACAAAATTTGAGTTAGCTGGAAGCTCCAGAATTCGAGGGGCAGTTGCCGGGGTTTGAACAGAGTCGTGGGCGACTTGAACCACGTTTGGAACTGGGCTTTCGCCCACCTTAGTTTTGCCTTTTCTCTTGGCAGCCTCTTGGTCAAACTCCTCGACGTTGATCACCTCGGTCTCTTTAGGGACCTCGGAGACTAACTTAAGAGCATTTCAGTAGCAACTTTGGGCATTTCCCCATCTGATTCGTCGATCAAACCTCAGTGTCGTTTGGTCGCCACTTAAGAGGTGGGAGCCATGGTCCCTTCAAAACGAGGTTTCTTCGCCTTGGTTGGCCTTTTAGAAACAGCCCTCTTCCTCTTCGAAGCTGAAGAAAGAAGAGATAATAAATCATAAGTGTAAGAAGAAGGGAGAGTTTGGTCACATATAAACAAATCAAGGAAGATTTCGTCACCTTTTGAGGTCCCTTGGCCTGGAGAGCCGTTGGACTCTTTGAGCTTCTCTGCCCAAGCTTGCAAAATGACTTACACCCACCTTGGTGTCAATCACTTTCTTTTCTTCTTTTTTCTCTTTCATCTCTTTAATTTCTTTTCCTTGTTTTTCCTTCTTCTCGCCTTTCTCTCTCTCCTTCTCTTCGGGGCCTTTAACGGCCTTGTTCGAGAAACCTTCAAGGAAAATAGGGAGAATGTCAAAGAAGCAAAATAAAACATCAAGCAAAGGCTATAAGATAGCTGATAACTTACCATGTCTTTTACATGCCCAGTGATTGTCACTCTCGGCAGCTAAAACCATTCACTGCCAAGACATCATTTTCGAATGACCATCACCGCTGTGACCCACGTGAGTAAGGCCTTCGGCGGATTTAGTGGAACCTTGTTAGCTGCATTTAACAAGTATGACAATGCTTGAGTGATGAGCAAAACAACCAAAGAATAAAGCCACATCGAAAGATACTTACGTTCAATATTTACGCCTCGGGAAAGTTGGGCTTGGTAGACAACAAATATGTTGGAATAAGAACGTAGCGATCGAACCAGCCTCGATCGCCATGGTCTTCACTCTTGGCCAAAATCGCGTATAATTCTCGAGGTAACATCGCTACAACTCCGGCTTTATGGAAATAGGGATAGTAGAGAGAAATTAAATGTTGAAAGGTGAAAGGAAATCCTGCTTGCTGACTCAAGAAATCAAGGGCTTGAACTATCCTCCAAACTCCTGGGCTTAACTGCGCTAAGCACAAGTTGTATGATCGGCAGAAAGTATCTATTATGTGATGAACTGGTAGGTTGAAGCCTATGGTGAAAGGGTAAGTAAAGGCGACATAATACCTGGGGATGTGGCTGGAAGCAAAGGTGTTTGGTGCTGGGATCCTTATTTCTACCTCGGGACCCCACCGACAGTCTTCCCGAACAACTTCAATCGAGTCCTCGGTAATTATGCTTGGAGTTATATGAATTGGAATATTTCTACTCAAGCCACGTTGAGCATCTGATCTAGCTTGGACTTTCAGATCCTTATCGTTGCTGAAATCTGAGGGTATGACAAACCGAGGCTTAATTTCCTCCTCAATGGGAATTTCCTCCTAGATCTCCCCGAAGTGCCAGCTGTTATTCTCGCCTCGGCGTCACCTGCCACTTCGGCGTCATTATCTCTGTTGCTGACCTCTTCTATGTAAACAGGAGGGGAAAGGTTTAGGGGTTGTGTAGGTGGGATAAGGGAAAATTAGATCTTTTTTCGTTGAATTACGAAAATGAAGGGCCATAATAAGGCCACGTCAGTGGTGAAGTGTAAAAATATAGGTGATATGTAAATTATGACGTGTAATACATACATACATATATATATATATATATGTATATATATATATATATATATATATGTATATATATATATATATATATATGTATATATATATATGTACATATATATATATATATATATGTATATATATATATATATATATATATGACGTGTATTCAATAAGAGAAGGAAATGTTGCGATTTACGAAGCAAGCGAGGAGGAGCTTACCCGAAGAGAGCATCCAGCGAAAACCTCCAGCAGATCACGGGAATTATAACCAGAAAGGTGACCCTGTTCAGCAGGATCAAAATATTTGGCGGTATGTTCTGTTACAACCCTTGGAGTACTGAAAAGGTTAACTCCAGTAGCAATAGGAAAAAAAAACCTCACACGCTCCATTCACAAAGCGTCCGCAACTACTTCCTTGCAAGGTCGACATTAAAAAGAATCAGTAACCTTAGGAATGGGAGTCGATGCAGCGGTTTCTAAACAAGGAAGAAAAATGTCAACTTATGGAGTACATAGGTAAAGAACAATTGCATGACTAGAAGCAAAATTCTAACGTGACGGCTGAGGCTCAGATGAGGCAGGTGGCTCAGCTGTCCCATCCTCTACATCTGCTTTTTCTTCAGCCAAAGGGATTTCTTTTATCAAGTGCCTACGCTTCCGCGTAGAAGGAATGGTCTCAACAGCCGCAATCAGAGTAGCCTCAACAGCTTCATGCATGAGTGACTGGGGAACTTCACCTTCGCTGTCAGAAATTACCAGGGTTTCACTGGCAGCCACCACACTAGTAGACCTAGAGGTTATTTTACTCTTTGAGGAGCAGGAACTGCTCGTCCGTTCCAAATTTCTCCCACTAGAGGCCTACACGTCAAGTAGAGGAGCGATATAGGGGCGGCAATCTTGATCTCTTTCAAAGGGGGGCATTTCACGGTGAGAAAATCCTGAGGTGAAAAGAGAGTTGATAAAGATATTGGAAAATTCAAGGAGAAAGGAAAATTTATCAGTGCTAAATTACCATGATCTTTTGCCCGCCAACCGTTCGCATTGGCCAAGGCAGTGAAGGTCAAAGTATTAGGGTGGTTCCTTACAAAGATTTTCGTGACCTACATCGTCAACTCATCATGGCTCAGCGAAATAGCAATTACAGGATTCTTTGGGAAAGGACAGAAATCAGTTCCAAGTATATAGCATAGAAACATACGAACGGATTCATAAGAACTTACACTTTCTGTTGGGAAGGGAACATAGGAAACTATGTTGGCCATTCGTAGAGCTACGTATCTGTAGGTCCGGCTGCGGTCTTTAGAATCTTCACTATTGGGAACTATACCTTTCTTCCCCTATATTGTAAACATTAGCATACCAGCCTTCTGAAAAAATGGGGAGAATAGAAAGCCAGAAGATGTCTGAAGGTGAATGCAACTTGAGCATAATTGGCCAAGTGATCTAGTACAACCACTAAACGCCAAGTAGAGGGGCTAATTTGGCCCAAACAGATGATATACATGCGACATATGCCCTCAACAATCGTATCAACATGCTTATTCAGATGCGGAGTGAAAGGGTATGTATGGACCATTGAATAACCTGCCTGATGAGAAGTGATCCTTTCGTCAGTCCCAAGAACAGCGATGTCAACAAATTCTGGCCATTTGCATTCGTACCTAATGCGCATCAGGTCATTCCTCACGACTTTAGAAGGGTAATATTCTATGGAGAGATTGATGTTCTCGCCTTCTTGTTTTGGAGTATGGCCCTGCATACGACCATCGCCTTCGAAATTAATGATGGAAGGGAGATAGTCTTGGGCCCTGAAGTTATCAGGGAAGAAGTTTCGTCATTCCGCTGTGACGAAAATATGTTTATTTTTCTGAAGGGAGTTCTTGAAATTCTTTACATATCGATGAGTTAATCAGTATGTTGCGACGTATATAAACACGCCTGTGGTGATTGCTTGATCGAGAAGTTGAATGATAACGGTCACGTGGGATCGTAATTATGATTACTGCGGTTCAAGTGATATGCATCCCCATTATAAGATATGAACAGAGCATGTAGCAGCATTAGGAAGATATGCGGAAAACCCCTCCAATCATTGAGGGACACGTTGTTGTACCAAGGAATTTGCATTTAATGCGACGCACACAAAAAGGCAGGCATCAGTACTGTCGCTTCTTTACATCTGCTATCACACTTTTTTCAGTTCCTGACTGCTCACATCAGCACAGAGCAAGTGGGGGGACTGACTATGTGGGCCAAAATATGCCACCTACTATTACGGGGATACGAATCCAGCTGACAAGATTAGACTTATCTTACAAGTCACCGGGCGCAGAGGATACACGTCAACTCCTGGAGCCATCGACCGTTTAGGCGGCGCAGTCATAGGACACAGGGTATAAATCCCGCTGGCTAGGGGTTACAGTCTCCTAGCTAGGGTTTAGTATATACCAATGCCTAGAGTTGTAGGCCCATATCCTTATTAGTCTTTGTATTTTACCTTTTTTAGGACCTGGTATCACTACTATAAATACCACATCTTACATTGTATTGTACATCATGTGATTCAACACCGAATCCGGATATTCTCAAGGAATAAGAATTACTCTACCCTTCTCTTAATTATTTTGTCTTGTTTATTTATTACTTCTTTCATTATATTTACGTACTTTTTCCATTGTAGTTACTGTATTGCTTGTATCCCCAACCATAATTAATTTTTTAATCTAGACGTACAATTTTAGGCATAGTCAGTCTTGATGTCTTTGTGGTATTAAGATTTTGCCAAAGAGTTTTCATGTGCCTTGGTTGGCGGAAAGATTCTTTTTGGTTCAATTTGATGTCGTCATAATGATAAATTTTTATTGGAAATCTCTAAGTCCAAATATAGCAAACTGTGATGTATGTGATATGTTAGATTTTTGTGAGAAAGTTTAAGCGTCTATTTTACTTTGGTCGACAGTATTTGTGAGTCTGTTTTTACGTCTTTGTAATGGAAAATTTTTAGAAATAGTTACCAAGTGCCCTAGTTGGCCGAATATTCTCTTAGGGTCAATTTTACACCGTTATAATGGAAAAAAGTTTTGTTGAAAATCTGAGTTTCAAATTGTGATGTCTGGCACGTGTTAGATTTTTATGAGAAGGTTTTAAGCGTCTATTTTGCGTTATCTTTCAATCTTTTAAGGTGTTTTCAGAATTTCAAACTCCTGACACGTGTTTTCATTAGGTGCCATGGTTCCATCATTTTCTAGGTCTAACAAGAGAAAATACCTTGCTGATGCTATTCCACCATCTATCATTATGGTTGATGGCCCAACCAAATTGTTAAAGTCTTGGAGGAACAGAATGAACAAGATGCAAAAAGATTTAGTCTATTAGAAGATTGGTTTTCTGACTGGCATTATGTGTAAAGATATGATCCCGCATCGAGATTTGGTCAATGCGTTAGTTTGATTTTGAAACCCAAACCAAATTACTTTATGTTTCGGGTATTTGAGATGATACCGACCCTCGAGAAAATAGCCAAGCTTCTTTAGCTATATTTCAAGGAAAAGAGAATGATTGCTCCGAAAAAGGTTAATGTGCTTTATTTCTTTAATAACATCAGGGTACCTCATTCGACAATGTTGGTCACGGCTAGTTTGCGTTTGACTACCTCTATGATCGTTTTGGGAGTGATTATGGTTTTTAACAGCATGGGTTTTAGTTTTATGACAAGCTGAAATACGAGGATCGGTTGCTACTTTTTCCATAGGTCATTTTCTTTCCATTTTTAGGATTGTCGATTTTTCCCGTTGCTGGATAGAAGGATATCCATTAAGATTAGTTTTCTTATGAAAGCTCTATATCGTGCAGCACCAAATTCTACGATCATTCCAACGATTCTAGGTAGTGTTTTTCATGCTTTGACTCGGTGCCATAAGGGGAAAAGCGAGTGCTTTGAGGGGTGTAACCTCCTATTACAGATGTGGTTCTTGGAGCATGTCCGCCCTCGTCCACCTAGTCCTAATGTTAGGTTCTTTATCTTTGGGTATCTGGATCATTTTGAACATATCCAAAAATTTAAGTTTCTAGATAGTGAACTTGATTGGAGGTTATAGTTGAGCTCCCTCACGTCGGACAAGATATTATAGCAAGATAATTGGCATCCTAGGGGGAGGTTGTATACAGATGCATCGACCGTCTTTTTCTAGTTCAGATGGGTTTAAAAGCATCCAAGACTTATGCCCCTTTGTGTGTACTTAGACAGTTGGGATGCGTACAAGAGGTCCTATTAGTTAAGGACATAAGTGCATAAGTCTCAGATTATCTTCCAGGCCTGTTTACACATAGGGATAAGATCTTTCATTTGTGGGACACTTGGAGGCCCCTCGCTGAAAAGACATAGGTCCAGAATGGACTCAGGGGAGAGGTCACTCAGAAGTACGAGTTATGGTATAGCCATCAGCCCATACTCAGAGAGATGCCTGTGAGGTCATGAGTAGATGCAGCTGACATTGAGGCCAGGTTGGATATGAAGGTTCAGATTGCTAGGTGTGAGGTTGAGGATGAGTACTGTGCTACTATATTTGTGGGGAATAAAAACACCACCTTTTATTATGGGGATACGAGTCCAGCTGGCGAGACTAGAGTTGTCCTACAAGTCACCGGGCACAAAGGATACAGGTATGTTCTGCGAGTTACGATCGTTCAGGTGGTACAGGTGTAGGACGCAAGGCATACATCCTGTCGCCTTAAGGTTATAGTGTCCTAGTTAAGGTTTCGTATATACCACCACCTTGAGTTTATAGGCTCATGGCCTTTATTAGTCTTTGTATTTTACAATAATAGGACTAGGAAATCACTGCAATAAATACCTCTCCTTATATTGTATTGTGCATCAAGCGATTCATCACTGAATCCGGCTATTCTCAAGCAATAAAATTCTTTACTTTCTCGACTATTATTTTCCTCTCTATTTACATTCTTTCCATCGTATTTTATTGTATTTCTGCTGACCCATTCATATATTTAATTGTTTTACCTAGGCGTCCAATTTTAGGTATAAACAGTTTGGCGCCCATTATGGGGCCCAGGCAATTGTAGGTGTTAAATAAGGAAAAGGCGTAGTCATGTCGGCCGACAATAACAACACCCCAAAGAACACTTGTGATGCAGTAGATTAGTTTGTTAAAGAAGTAGGCGATCCTACCGTGCAGCCAAAGGATCCCACCAAGTAGCCAGTTTATGTGCCCAGCAACGGTGAAGGAGATCAACCACGCGAAGGAAATTCTGATCTTAGAGGTTTCCTTATTAATCTCCTCACAACCCTGTCAGCACGGGCAGAGTAGAACTCAGTCAACATGGTCGTGGGTATATCTCAAAAGTTAGGAACAATGTTCGCTGGGTCGTCTCAAAAGTTAGAAACTATCTGCTCTGGTGAAAAGAATCGGTTCAAGTTTGATCAAAGGTGCCCTTGCTTGGTACACTCAGAAACCGATGGGCTCCTTCGAGTCATTCATCCAGATGCAGGATTTGTTTATGAAACTGCACACTGAAGCCCGAAATTGGAGAAGCGTATGCAGGACATCTTTGAGATTCGGCGGCACGACGATAAGCTGTTAAAAGACTATCTTGAAAGGTTTCAGAGGGAACGCATGGAGCTTCCTCTAGTCCCTGAAAATATTTATGTGGTATCTTTTGGCAAGAGCCAGAATTTCAAAGGGTCGCTGGCTACCAACGAGCTGCAGTGGAGTTTGACCCTGGAACTCTTTGTATCAAAGATACAATGAGAAGTTACGCTTGGAGCCAGAACATTCCTTAGCCCCTGGTATGGAAGCTCGCACAATCGTCGAAGACATAACCCCTCAAGGACATAAGAGGGGATATGCAGAAGAATCAAGGGTTGGAGACAAGGGAAAGCCGGAGCAGGAGAGATTACAAGGATGACTTCCTAAAGCCGATCGAAAAATGAGAGGATAACATAAAAGTTTCGACGCCACCTCATAAGGGATCACTCAGTGGAGATTAGGTGCCCGATAGGTTCAAAGAGTTGGGGCTGTGCATCAACGCCGTGGAGTTCGTGCGAGATCACATGAAGGACGCCCAAGTGTGGTGGCCCAGCAATATGAGGGTCGAACCCGGGTAGAAGAAACAAAAACTTGTATAGTGAGTTTCATAAGGATCATGGGCATAAGACCGCCACTTGTAGGGCCTTGATCCTAGAAGTGATGAACCTGCTTGATAAATGTTATTTAAACGACCTACTTACTGAAAGAGGAAAGCATACATATGCTAAGAACGTAGTCTTAAAGGGACCCTAGACCTGCCGGAGCCTAAGAGGTCTATCAACGTAACAGTCGGTGGCCCAACATTGCTTGATGACTCGAAAGATGGTAAGATAGTACCCAATGGGGACCACGACTATGAATAATTGATCTTATTCAGTGATGAGGAAAACACTAGCTCTAACACTCCTCACCACGATGCTTTGGTTAAAACGCTCCTGATTGATGATACGGTCGTCAAGCGTGTCCTAGTCGATGCCGAAAGCACTGTGAATCTCATTAAATGGGACACCCTATAGGCGATCGGAGTTGAAGACAAAATAGTTCAGAGTCTTTACACGCTGGCAGGCTTTAACAACTCTTGTGATAAGTCTATCGGGGAAATCAGCCTCGCTACACACATTCCAGGAGAGGATTATGTTTCTTCTTTTCAGGTTATAAAAAGATGCGTTCCATACAATGCAATCATAGGACAACTGTGGATTCACCAGGTTAAGGCAGTGCCTTCTACCTGGTATCAAAAACTCAAATACCCCACAAAGTGGGGAATAAGAGAAATTAATGGTGATCACGAGGCAGCAAAAGAGTGTTGCATCGCAGCGGCCCTAGGAGCATCTGACCTCGCAGAGGCACCGAAGGCTGGGTTCCCTGAAATTGATGAAGACCCCGAAACCTCAATCAATTAAAATTACAATTCTGATTGTTCAGTTGATTGACGTGTCTTCCAGAGGGATGGGAGAGGTTGGGGGGAGAAGGAGTAGGGTATCTGGAAGTATTTCTTTTCACCACTTACTTTTATTTGGTTTCTAGTGTTTTAAAATTTTGATTAGTATTTGCATACTCATCAGTCATGTTACGGCTTTCACCCACAACAATTCAGGCAATGTGCCCCTATTTATTTAAAAAAATACTACTATTTTACCTAGTCAGTTTTACAATTACAATTCAGATCCATCTATCATCAAAATATTCATAGCCCCGACCAAACTCAAGTTCAAGTAATGCACTCACTTTTCGTGACAAAGTAGGATAAACTACTCGCTTGGAGCTAGACCACGTTTAACTCAGCCACCAGGAATTATTCGTAAGTTGAACTCATCAATTCAACAAATTTGCACCTACATATTGGTGTGGACGTCTGCCCACATAGTGCCAGAAAGTCTTTAAATACTCGAGTAAACAAGCAAAGACTTTCTGTATCAGAATACAAAAATGCCTCATTTCTACACGGGGTGAAGTCGTCCCATTGTGGGTGCAAACAGCCGTCTAGCATGGACGCAACGTAAGCCGCAAAACACTGGCGCTTTGAATAGACGTAACTGCCCAAGCAGGCTCACTGACAAACATTCTAGACATTAGAATGTACATAACGTTTGAAAGCCGCTTAACCTTTAAGCGCACACGCTCACGAAGGCTCAATTTAGCAAGGACTTTACTTAACTGTTTACGACAGAAACTATAACCATCACAAACAAGTTAACAAGTAATTCAAGTTAAAAGCCTCAAAATAGGCCCAAAAACATATTATCACACCCGTAAAACATGGGAAATTGTTCAAAATAAAGATGCAAAAAAACCTTAAGCATCAAAAGGGGGGGTGGATTTCTATTCCTCTCTTCGGGGACTCCATTCAGCGGCAAAACTCCACGAAGGTCCTGCTTCACCAGCTGTAGATCCCCAAGCAAACACTTCATCTCCTCTCTCGCCACTAGCCTCTTCAGAATTTTCTTCAAGGTCAGACCCTATCTGAGCATCTGCTTGGGCCACAAGCTCGGTCAGCAAAGCAATCTCAGCCTCCAGGTCCATGCTACCATCATCATGAACCTGGAGTAAGGTGGCAAGGGCAGCGGCTATGTTGGCATGATCCACTTCAGCCATTCGACGATCATTTAGGGCATTCATCTGTTTATTTGTCTGTTCTTCCTTGAGATGAGCATCATTACAAAGTTTGTTGTGAACCTTCTCCAGAGATTCCACTTTGCTTTTCAACCTATCGTTCTCATCTTGGAGGTAGGCGGAAAGGCCCCTAGCATCGTGAACACTCTTTTCAGCAGCCTCAATCTCTCATATATTGGAGAGCCTCCATAGCTGTTTCCAGTCAGGCCAAATTCTTACCCTGAATGTGTTCTCCAAGTTTGGCCTCCGTAAGAGAAGATTGGAGGGTTTCAACAGTCTGTTTGTGCTTGCAGATCACATTACCCAAAGCCTAGCAAAAATTATTGCCTCTCAGGGATTCCTAATGATAAGCTCTGTGCGTAGTGTAAAGCTCCCTTCTCAACCTATTCAGCTTCCTGCATGAAAGGATGTAGGCTAGCAACTTGTCCTAGCAGGGCTTCATTCTCCTCTCTTAGGTGAGTGCTCTTCTGCGTAGACAGAAAAGACTCAGCAGCAACAGAAGAGGGGGTTTCAACAGCCTCTGGCTCATGCACTCGGGGGACTTCGCCCTCACCATCAGAAATAACCAGAGGTTCACTAGCAGTCACTACATTATCAAGATTGGAAGATCTTTTTCTTTTTGAAGAGCAGGAATTGCTCGCCCTCCCAACAATTCTCCCTCTTGATGCCAGCACATCGGGCGAGTGAGCAATATGCAGGGCGAAGATTTTTATCTCCTTCAGCAGGGGCATCTCAAGGTGGGAGAACCCTAAAAAGAGGAGGTAATGAAGACATTTCGAGCCAAAGATCAAAAGAGAATTTCAGAAGAGATGACTTACCATGGTCCTTTACACGCCAACCGTTTGCGTTTTCCAAAGATGTGAAAGTCAATGATTCAGGGGATTTTCTCGCAAAGATTGCAGTAACCCACATGGTTAACTCATCATGGGTTAATTGTATACCAGTCACAGAATTTATTGAGGAAGATGCAAAGTTAGTTCAGAAAAGTAACAGACGTGAAATGTATGAAATAAGAGCGCAGGAACTTATATCTCCTATTGAAGACTTCTGGGAATGGAAGTGATGATATAATATCCAACATCCTCACTGCTACATACCGGTGGACCCAACTGCGATCTATGGAGGCTTTTCTATTGGGAACCACGCCTTTCTTCCCCTATTTGATGAATATCAACACACTCGCCTTATGGAGACGGGGAGAGTAGAAAGCAAGAAGATGCCAGAAGGAAAACTTTACCTTGGCATGATTCACCAAGTGATCTGATACAGTCACCAATCACCATATGGAAGGGCCTACTTGAACCAGACAATATTGTATTGGCGGCATATCTCTTCAAAAATCGAATGAACGTGCTTGTTGAGGCGTAGAGTGAAAGGGTACGTATGGACCATCGAGTAACCAGCACGATGGGAGGAAATTCTTTCTTCAGCAGAAGGAAAAATGATGTCAATTATGGGATGGTTACACCGTCCGAGTCTCAATTTTGGGATGTAAGTAGTGTCTATTATCATACTAACTTGTATTTAATATTTAAGCTAAGATATAACATGCTTATACACACACATACAAACAGTTTTCACATTCGGCCTAGGTTTTGAGCCTAGTCGTGTCTGCTGCCTCTAATATCATAAGCCTAATCGTAAACAAGTGTTATAGGTGTTCAATCTTGACTTGTACACACAACTAACATGTTTAGAAAAAAATTATCTATTTAAATGGTCTATTTTGTTAGAAAAAGGGACCAAAAAGGGGTTTGTTTTAAAACAAAATGTCGGCTCATTTAGGATCGGTGTGACTCGTCATTAATTTTTGAGCCCTAACCTTAATGGCCTTATTATTTAGGGGTCGGATTGGGAAATATTTATAGGCAAAGGGACTGTTTTCGAAAGACGAGTTCAAAGAAGCACACAAGAGCAAATAAAGGCTATCGCACATAATAGTACTTATATATAGGTATAGACATGCAATTACATGAACTAGATGATGATTATACTTTCAAAAATATAGTCTGAGATCGTATAAATGACCCCCAAAGCTTTATACACCCCTATACACTTATTAGATTAGTGTATAAGAGTGTTTGAGCATCCAAAAACATTTTTTCATATAAACAGGTCGTCTTTTAAAAGGTTTACTGGGCCTGGACTACTTGCGCAAAAATAAAAAATGGTTTAAATACGTAAAGGGCATGTTTTTAACACAAGGGGCAGTTTTAATTTCAGAAATAGCCCCTTATAGACAAATAGAACACATATAGGCCCTGTTTAATCGAAAATTCAGACGATGATGTTAATTGATCACGCTTTTGATACTTTCCAAAATGTACAGAATCTCGGGGAAATAAAAATTCGAAGCACACTTTCAGTTTTTAAAAAGAATCAACTCAAAACCATTTCAACTTAAGCCTAAAAATGATGCAATGCACACAAAGGATGAGAGAGTTGAAAGAATGGCCCTTGGGTAGCCTATTTGGTACAACATTATTGTCGTACCCCTGTTTTAAAATGTACAGGGAGGGGGCCCTAATAATGTACATAGAGGGGACAGTTCCTAATGGAGGAGACACAAAACTACAAGTCCAAAACTGTCTAATTTCCCAGGGTTCAAACTCAGTAAGCAGTCATGGGGTTCAAAGTCTAGTTACCACAGTCCTGGAATTAATTCATAAGAGTCCAGACCTTGACCCTTTCAAACCTCAAAGAGTACCAGGTCATAACTTGGCCACTGAAGGCATTCTGAGCAACCTCCAAACAGAAAATTAACAAGGGAAAGGGGGAAGGGGAAAGACCTGGATAAAAAGGTAGGTACAGTCAAGTGCACCTTTTGCTGTGTTTCACAAAAGTTCAGAGCATAGGTAGGTCATGCCAGTGATCTAAAGGAACAAGGGATGGGGCAGGATCATATTAGGAGAACATGCACACACACAGGTATCCAGTTAGTTAGAATTTGGGCAACAATCTCACTTGTTTAGATTCCACCCCTTTAAACATAGGCGTGGTTTCAAAGAAAAGTCCTAGGTTTCTTTAAGATGAATAGTGCACCCAGAACCCAAAGCAAAATCAAGTAGGCAAGCAGTTTAAAAGAAACAGGAATAGGATAAGCATATGCAACATACATAATTGCAAACAGATAGGAGTGAGTGAGGGATTACCTTTTGAATACTAGTGAAACTAAGGTGAATACAGACAGCAAAAGAAAAGCAAGACCAGTACTTCCCCAAACAATGATAATTCCCTCAGGAAAACTTGTGAATCCAGAAGAATGAAGGTGAAGGGCTATGCAGAATTTACTATGTATGCCAGTGTTTGTCTCTGAGTTTTTTTAGTGCTCAGAGAAATTGCCTTTCGGTTGAAAAGTAGTCACTTTAAATAGGGGGAGGGGGTCCCGATTCTAACGGGTAAAAGAAACAAAGAAGGCAAAGAAATATTACTTCTAAAGTTAAAGGGAACCAATCAAATAAATTTACCAGATAATAAGATCAAAACAGATTTGGTTCCCCCCCCCCCCAACTGAACATAATGAAGACTAGGTTCGACAATAATTCAAAACAATTCTGAAAATACCCTAATTGATACTACTCAAATTGCTAGATTCAAATTCCATTCATGTATCAATAAGAGATTCATCTCTAACAACTTAGATTTTCTTAAGCAAGTAAAACAAGTCATTCAGTCAGATTTTAAAACATAACCACGAGAATTATCCCCTTTGACAGAGTTGGATGTTGAATTCAAACAAGAATGGACATAGACAGTTTATCTGTTGCCCCTGATTTTCATCAGGAATTAACAGAGATGGCCTAAGGCCTAAACGATGAGCGTATTTACACAATCATGTGAGTTTTCGAAGAGACACTTAGCTTTAGTGAGTGAAATAACAAGAATAGTAATCATGTGGATTTTACTAATTAAACAGCAAGTAATCACATACTCATGTTGATACATAGAAAGTATAGGAACGTATAAGCATGGATTCACACAAATCTAAACATTAAAGAGAAGAAAGAGGATTACCCATTTAGGTTTTGGAACCGGGTTCACATTGACCCGATTCAGGTCATGCATAGTGTTTTTTCCCTTTTTCTCACACTGGTGTCAAGTAATTTTAGTAAGAACAGTCACCGGCGTACCTTTTCCGGTGACAGAAACCCATGTCGACAAGAGGTCAAATTTAACCTCTGTCGAAACAACCTAAATATCACCATGGTTTTGTAGCGGATAGTGAGGAGAACACAATGGTACTATTTGTTTTCAATTTCACCGGCGGAGTCGGCCAGAATCAACCTTTAACTGTAGTGACTTAGGGTTAAACTCTCCCTCATCCAAACTCCATTGAAAGTGGATGGGTTGTGCTTCGGACGACGAGGGGAATCTAAAGATAACATTTTCCCCAATTTCTACCGGCTTAAATGGCCGGAGAAATCATCGACAGAGGGGCGATTGGAATCGCCAAGAGAGAGAGAGAGAGTCGGGTCCAGGGTGAGAGGGGAAATGGGAATAGTTTTAGGGGTTTTGGGGTATGAAGTGGTAAAAAAGGAAGTTTAATTCCTGGTCGTCGGATTAATGTCATGGACGGCCAGGACCGTGCCACGTCGGAGGGTGATATGTAAAAAAAAAAAAGATGATGTGTAATATATGATGTATAATATGCGTGTGTGTATATACATACATATATATATATATATATATATATATATATATATATATATATATATATATATATATATATATATATATATATATATATATTTATATGTATACACTGTATATTTGGTGTATAGATAGGTATAAATAGGTATAAAATAGTGTGAATGGACTAAAAATATAGGGGACATAAGGAATTAAATTTTAAAATGTTAGGAAGGCTAAAATGCATAAAAATTATACTTTTGAGGCTTAAGACAATTTTGAATAATATTGTTAAAAATAAAAACAATTGTAGAAAAATTATAAAAATAGCTATGGTTTGGGACGATGCTTTGAAAATGACCTCAATTGTCAAGATGTTATGAGAAGGTAATTCAAAAAGAATAGGCGAGGTGGGAATGAAATACACAAGTGTGTGAAATTCAAAGCGGTTGATTTTGAAAATAGGAGGGACAAAATTGGGTGTCAACAGTTGCCCCTCTTTGCCCGGGGATGATGAAAGAGTCTTCGGGCAAAGATGTTGACAGTCCGGCCAATTTTGTCATGGCTATAGAAGAGCCTATGACTTAAGAGGATGTAGGGTGTCAGGCTGACATGTTTGCTTAGCTCGGGGTGTATTTCCTGCGATGAAAAATGTGTTCGCAACATAATATGTATATATATATATATATATATATAAAATGTACGTTCCCACCAGGCTGGATCGTTCTTCCAGGAACATTGCAATATGAGATTGTGTCCTTTGTTGTCAAGTGTTAGATTCGACATCGGGTTGTATGCCTCCGTCGGTACGTTTGGCTGTGTAACCTTCGCAAAGAAAATAGAAATGCAAATCGATATCAGGTTGTGTACCCTCAATCGATGCCTTGGGTTGTATTCCCTCAGCTAATTTAAAATGACAAATCGATATCGGGCTGTGTATCCTCAATCGACGCCTCGGGTTGTATGCCCTCGGCTAATTTAAAACGACAAATCAATATCGGGCTGTGTACCCTCAATCTACGCCTCAGGTTGTATGCCCTCGGCTAATTTAAAACGACAAATCGATATCGGGCTGTGTACCCTCAATCTACGCCTCGGGTTGTATGCCCTCGGCTAATTTAAAATAAAAAATCGATATCGCGCTGTGTACCCTCAATCGACGCCTCGGGTTGTATGCCCTTAGCTAATTTAAAATGACAAATCGATCTCGGGCTGTGTAACCTCAATCGACGCTTCGGGTTGTATGTCCTCAGCTAATTTAAAATGAAAAATCGATATCGGGTTGTGTACCCTCAATCGACGCCTCGAGTTGTATGCCCTCAGCTAATTTAAAATAACAAATCGATATTGGGCTGTGTACCCTCAATCGACACTTCTGGTTGTATGCCCTTAACTAATTTAAAATGACAAAACGACATCGAAGACTTTCCTTGTTGTGCATTCTTGATTTGAATATCTTTCGTGCCTGCATCCAAAGAAAGATTGGTGAGTTGTGCCGGGGGGCTTGGTTTGCGCATTCTTGGCTTGTTTTCTAAAACGACCTCGGTCAGTCGTTTCGAAAGTTAAGACTCCAATTGGCGTGGCGATAATTTTAAAATATTTGAAAGTTCCATTAGGACCTGTCTGTAAAATTTGAGCTAAATCAGACCTCGTTTGGTAGGCACCGGAAGAAGGTTTAAGTTTTATTATCGATAAATATTAAAAAGAGATTTTCGAGCTCGTTTTGGCGAATGAGCTCCGATTCGAAATCCGAAAGCGCCGTTAGGTTCGTATGATTATTTATGACTTTTGTGAACTTTCGGAAGTGAATTTCGATGTTGTTCGGCTAGTTCCGCTAAAATGCCGAAAGTTAAATAATTTGACTTTTTGTTATTTAAATTCGCATCTTGAGTTTCGGGAGTCCAATTTGAGATCTGCCTTTGTGATTATGTTACATATATTTTGTATAACTTGTATGCAAAAGTTGGAATTATTTTGAATATCGTAGGGTACCGTTTTAATTTTTACTGTAACAGCGAATTTTAAAAGAAAAAGAAAAAAAAAAGAGAAAATGACAAAAACTTAAAAGAAAGGCGGTGGACCATTTTGCTCCTTAGCTTTATGTAGCAACAGAAACAGATGTACATACGCACAGAAAAAAATAAAAATGAGAAAACGCAGGGAAAAAAATGCCAGAAAATAAGAAAAGGGGCCATAGAAAAGTAGAATTTTCATCCTAAAACATTCAGGTAATGATCCTAATATATTATTTGAATTTATTACGTGTGTTTGAATATATTTTAACGGTAAAACTTGGAATATTATACATCATTTTAATAAGTTCAATTAATAGTTTAAAGGGTCAAATGGACCCCGATAATGGAATTGAATATATATTCGTACTAAGTGAGTTATGGGTAACATATAAATGTAATTTATTTGGGGTTTGGTTATGTGACCTTAAACCCTGTATATAGGTCTGGCCTGCGTATTGCGTGTGCAAATAGGGTGTCAGGTTCCTAACCGGATTGCCCTATGATTTGAGGAATGAAGCCTTTAGCCTAATTTGATATATTTTTCTGCTTATTTAATAGAGTGGGATCGTTTGGCAATGAAACCAAAGGACAAAGCGGTTATTGAGTGGATGTGCTAACATTGTAACAAGGTAAGTGTTTATATCCATTTCTTTGGAGGCACCTGGCCTCGTGGATTTTCTACCACGTGTTCCTTACGCGTGTAGCTGCCGATAGGCGTACTCATTATGCCTTAGCTTTGAATTTAAATTGTATATTATATGTTATGTCCTATTGTTGGTATTGCGTTGAGGAGCTGAGTATTGTACTCTGGCTGTAAGTTGGCATATATTTCCCGGTTGGCGATGAGAGTCCCGCACCGGCTAAGGGTCATTATTGCATATGCTTCCCCGTTGGCGATGAGAGTCCCGCACCAGCGAAGAGTCATTATTGCATATACTTCCCGGTTGGCGATGAGAGTCCCGCACCGGCGAAGGGTCATTATTGCATATACTTCCCGGTTGGCATTGAGAGTCCCGCACCGGTGGGGGGTCATCATTACATATACTTCCCGATAATCGATGAGAGTCCCGAGCCGCTGAAGTGTCATTATTGCATATATCTCCTGGTAGACGAAGAGAGTCCCGCGCCGGAGATAGGTATCAGGTATATGTGACTGCATTGACTCATACCGCATTCATCCCATCTCATTGCACTGCATACTGACTATTGTGTATATTATGTTGTGTTTTATGTATGCGGTATGTACAACATGTTGTGGACATATCTCAGTTTGCCTATATATTTCTGGCTCGTATTCTGGGTTGCGGGGATCAGGTTGCACGCCGCAGCGGTATAAATATATGGATCGGGTTGCACGCCGCAACGGTATAAATATATGGATTGGGTTGCATGCCGCAACGGTATAAATATATGGATCGGGTTGCGTGCCACAACAGTAAAAATCTATGGATCAGGTTATACGCCGCAACAGGATGAACATATGGATCGGGTTGCACGCTGCAACAGGATGTATTTATGATTGTTGATGTGTTCGGGATACCTATATGTATTGGCTATCTTACGTCCCTGGTTGTATATGAGTTTGTCATTCCATACGTGTTTCTAGTTATTATCTAGCTCTGCCTTTTTATAATTTAAATAAGAGGAGTTTGGTTTATCTCTTTCTTCTTCCTGGCTAGCTATCCCATTCTTTGAGGTGGCTAGTCTGCCCCGCTTATTGAGTCCTTTTGACTCACCCTTGTTTGTTGTTTGTTTCTTGTATATCTATTTCGTTTTGGTAGGTTCGCTCCAGGATTGAGTTCGCCACGTTGTGAAGGAGCGAAGACGACTTCAGCTGTCAGGGTGAGGCAGCTTTTATTCCAGATGGCCACCAGTTTATTGGTTATTATTTCAGTTGCATTTTGCTCCCTTCAGGAGGTATTTGTCTTCTTTGTACTTTTAGATGTCTAGTCTGGATAGCCCTAAACCTAGTATGTTGGGTAGTCAGCTGTAATTTCTTTTGTACAGCTTAGAGGTATCAGCATGTTTGTGTTGTTTTTTTTCTAAGTCTTGCTCTTATTTATAAATTGTTATATTTATTTTCCTAATTTAAAGTGTAAGGGTTCGCCCGAGGGGTCTAGGGGAGGATGTCGGGTGCCCGCACGGCCTAGCAGGATCCCGGGTCGTGTCATTTTCGCGTTTGCTGTCCACGAGCACCGGGATCTTGGCTGAGCTGATAGGGATATGCATGAAATAGTATATAGTGCAAATGATTTTGAAAAAGAATGGAATAAAGTTTTTGTAAGAAACGAAAATGTAACAAAATATTTTTATCCAATTGAGTCAGAAGTCGTGTTTTATAAAGCCACAGTGGTTGTCCTTCATGCCATTCCAAATGAATTTTTGGGAAGCCCTCAAATTTCTGCCCCAGTTTGCGTTTTGAAATTTTTGAGAGGTCCTCACACCTCTCAAAAATTTCAGCACCAGTGTCAATTATGTCCGTCCTTTAGGAATTTTTGTGAGTTTCTCAAATATTCTGCCCCAGTGTTTTCTTTGTGGGGAAAATGTAGTTTTTGTATTTATGCGACCGAACCTTAATTAGGTTGCCTACGTATCCTACTTGCGAAATTAGGTCGTGACGTAGTTCAGATTACATAATGTGTTGCAAAATATAGAAATTACTAATCAGTACGAACTACTACACATAGTATCCCTTGACAGCTTCTGAGTTGATTGGTTTTGGCCAGACTTCTCCATCCATCTCTGCCAGTATCAATGCTCTTACATTTAGAACTCGGACTTTCTTGCTGAATACTCTTACATTGGTTTTGCTCTTGATTTTGAAATATCTTCTTCAGTACTAGTTGTCCAGGTTCAAAGGATCTCTCTCGAACTTTCTTGCTGAATGCTTTGGCCATCCTTCTCTGATATAATTTCCCATGACATATTGCATTCAATCTCTTTCCGTCGATGAGGGCTAACTGCTCTATTCTCCCTTTGATCCATTCAGCGTCTTCCAATTGTGTCTCTTGGATGATTCTCAAAGACGGTATCTCAACCTCTGCGGGTATCACTGCTTCAGTGCCATATACCAACAAATAAGGAGTGGCCCCTATTGATGTTCTCATTGTGGTGTGGTACCCTAACAGGGCGTAGGGTAGATTCTCTTGCCATTGCTTTGAAGTGCCTGTCATCTTACGCAATATCCTCTTGATGTTCTTATTGGCTGCCTCGACCGTTCAATTCATTTGAGGCCTGTATGCGGTGGAGTTGCGATGCTTGATTTCGAAGACCTCACAGGTTGCTTTCATTAGGTCACTGTTGAGGTTGGACACATTGTCAGTGATGATGGATTCAGGGATACCAAATCGGCAGATCATCTTATCACGGACAAAGTTCGACACCACCTTCTTTGTTACTGACTTGTATGATGCGGCTTCCACTCATTTGGTAAAATAGTCAATGGCCACCAGTATGAAGCGGTGTCCATTGGAAGCAGCAGGCTCGATAGGCCCTATGACATCCATTCCCCAGGCGGCGAAAGGCCAAGGTGATCCCATAATGTTCAGCTCATTGGGAGGCACTCGAATCATATCTCCCCGAACTTGGCATTGATGGCATTTCTTTGCCTGCTTTATGCAGTCATGTTCCATTGTCATCCAGAAATAGTCGGCCCTCAAAATCTTCTTTGCAAGTACAAAACCATCCATGTGTGGGCCGCACGCCCCAGAGTGTACTTCTTCTAACAATTTAGCAGCTTCTTTTGCGTCCACGCATCTCAACAAACCTAGATCGGGTGTCTTTTTGTACAAAACTTCCCCATTCAGAAAGAAACTATTCGATAATGTCACACAAAGAATATATTTTGAGAGAGCAAACCATGTGCCCTCACCAAAAATCAAGAGAGCGTCCCAAAAATGTCACACAAAGAATATATTTCGAGAATAACTGAGGAACATAATATAGAAAGAATTCATTCGCTCTCCAAAAGAAATTCATGTGCTACACACAACGTACCATTGGCTTTCCCGTAGTGTAGGACTCCACTAATGTAAGCTCACTCTAGTCAGGATTAACTAGGACTTTACGGGTTGTAATGTAGGCTAAAGGATAGGTAGGATAAATATGGATAAATAGTGCTACCTCCCTAAGCACTTTAATACATCACTTTAATTTTTTTTCATTCCACCATTCTTTTCAAAACCAACCAAGCAACCACCCAAAAGTCTCCTTTCAATTTAAGCAATTTGCAACTTTACTTTTGCACAACACTAGCAAGGATTGTGATTTTTTTCTTTTGTTTTTTTTTTTTTCCCTTTTTCATTTCATTTTTTCTTTTCAATATTTTTCTCAACCTTGCAAATGATTCTCTCTTTTTTTCAAAAATGCACCATATTGTTTTCTTTCATCGGTTCTACTCAAAAGCTACCCAATTACTCCAACCACAACTCCACAAACAGTCAAATATTTTTCAATTAAAGTGCTACAAGGAGTTAAGGGTTCAAAAAGAGATAATTAAGAACAAAAGGGGTAAGGCTTGAAATATGGGTACCAACAAAAAGGTCAATAGGCTCAAAAGGGCTCAAGAAGGATAATATTAAAGGGTAGGCTAATCAAGGCTGGAAAGGCTTATCAAAGAAACGCCTGTATCATCTCCCGACTAGAGCAAACCTAGGATTTCGCTTTGAACACACACGGGGCAAGTTCTAGACATTAGTAATGCGGCACGGAACATAAGAAAAGATAACTCACATTACACATGGCACACAGTTGACTAAAGACGGTTTCATTCCAACTCTCGGTTCAAGCAAAGAAGGTGCAATTCGTGAAATTTAAGCACTAAGGCACAATAGTTCACAAAAGAATCAAGTAGTTGAAACTAAGCGTCTCAAGAAGGTCATTCAAATTTTTCTAGGCATGCATCACAATTTTTAAACCAAAAGGGATTCACAAAAAGTAAATGCTCAAGTCCAAATTCACCGGTATCAAACAAACCAAAGGCACCTAGCATTCTACCATTTTCCTAAAATACTCTACTAACTAATACTAATAAACTATTCCTAAAAATAAAAATACCCGGTTCAAAGGTCTACCCGTGAAAAAGAACCGAGGCCATAAGAAAAACCACGGGGCGGATGACTGTACCACTAACTAAGACTAAAAAGAAAATCTTTTTGAAATTTTTTTCATTAGTTTTCAAATTTTTTTTCATATTTTTTTTTATATATTAAAGCAAGAAACAAATAAAAATAACGTCAAGTGACAAAAATAAAAAATGCTAAAATTAAATTCCGAAGAGTACAATCATCCATAACCTCAAAACTTGGGAAGTCCCCCATCCCATACTTAAGACTAAGCAATGTCCTCAGTGCGGTAAATAATAAAGTACAAGAGGTAAAGGAACTTCCCTGAAGGCCAAGCGGCCTAATCCTCCGCATCCTCATCAGAATCCTCCCGCTCAGTATGCCGGGAGTGTCAACATCAGCAGCTACTGGAGGAGTAGTGGTAGGGGCAACTGCCTGAGCTCTCGAAGAACCTCCAGGCCTATGTGGTAGAGTGCGCACCTCCTCCTCCTCCTCTTCTTCTTCTTCCTCTTCTTCACTACTCTCATCATCATCACTGCCCTTGTCTTTAGCCACGATCTCAGAATCTGTGTTCTGATCGTCCTCGGGGGGTATCACGACCTTCTGAGTCATGCCCAATAATCGCTTGGACGAATCCAACAAAGGAACAGCCCGATCAAGTGCCTGCATATCCATCCTTGCGGCCTTTGCTACATACTCTATCATCAAATACTTACGGGCTGACAGGTTGGCGTCCGTCTCACGCCACTCATCCGCGGTAAATTTGGCAGGGGTACTAGCAACTACACCCTTAACCGCGGAAATATCAATCTTCTTCTCTTTATCGGGGACAATACGATCACCAATCGCATCAATAGGCACCCCCGCCTTCTAGATACTGGGTGAGAATGTTACAGCAAAAAAACCGGTGACACGTTTTTTTGAGACGTATCTTCCTCATCAATTTAAGCATGTAATACCCAATGTTCACCGGTTTCCCCAACATGAAGAAGTAGATCATGCACGCTCGTGTCTTGGTCACACTAGAAAATGGCTAGATGGCAGAATGCGAGCATAAATAAACTTCATCCAGACACAAGCCTTCTTTTGGAATAGCGAGAACAACATACACTTGTGCCTTCAAGTATCCTCTGAGCGTGTCCACAAATGTGTAGAATCCGCGCCACAGATTGTGTCTCGCATAGCGTTATAGTCAGGCCTTTTAATGAAGTCGTGGAGCTCCTCAATATCATGATCTACAACCCCTAAAAAATTGCACAAGGCGGTGGCATCCAGCTTCACTTTACATCCCCGTACCTACACCATATCATCATCCCGCCAAGCTTCCTTTGGATCCCAATTAGCATAGAATTCTGACACAAGATCAAGATTCGCATGCCCCGGACTCGCAAATACATAATCCCACTTCATCCCACGAACTGCTTCTCTTACGGCTCGACACTTTTAGATCAATTTTCTTTCATCTATAGCTTGTTCCGGGATATAGCAGTAGAGTTTCACATTTTTGTACCAAGTTTGGCTCTCCCCTTTCTTCATAAAAGGTAGACCAAACCTTGTCTTTCCCCCGGGCTTTGGAATAGGGATTGCCTCTTTCAGAACCCTTGGCTTTGCTTTACTCGGTGCCTTAGCCTTTGCTTTTCCCTTTTTCTCTTTACTAGTCGAGGCTACCCTCAATTTTGACCTTTGGGCAGCTGGTGCACTAGAAGAAGAAGAGGCATTTTGCGTTGTTTTTGCAATAGTACCTGCACCACAAATTTGGATATTAAAATCCCAAGTAAATGAGCGACAATCTCTCGGGGTATAGGAACATCCCCACACTTGTTCTTAACTAACTACAACAACTCACACAATATGAAACAACTAACTTAACATGAACGAATCAAAGAAAGTAGTTGAATCAATAGGCAAGGTGTACATTGAAGCCTCGGTTCCTATGTCGCACAACTTTGCCCTTTAGCATAAGTAACTCATGATCAAGTCGAAATTAGCATCAAAAGTACGCAATTCAATCATTCAGACCTCATTTTATTCAATTCATGCCTTTATGGAACTATGCTACTGAAGAATTCGCGAAGTTACAAGCTTTTCTTCATTGTGGCATTATGTCGAAAACCTTGTGTTCATCGTTTTTAAGCTTTTGTTTCACAATTATTTAGAGGGAATCAACCCTCCTTCACTTTAAAAACTACCAATCATCACCCATCAAGGGTTTACAATTTCACAAAGACCCGCCAAGGGTTCAAGTAATTCACAAGTACCACCAAAAAAAATATAAACTAAGGGCAGGGGGACTGTGATGTTATTAGTATCAGTGAGAGAGAAATAAGGGATGAGAAAGATGAGATAAGTTCACCAGATTCGTGCAGAGAAAGAAATCTATCACTGAAGATTGTAAAGGGAAAAGATGATCGACGGCAGTGTGCCTTGTGTGTTGCTTCAGCTTGTTGTTTCGTTTTAGTGTTTAAACCAAGTGGTAGAGGGAAAGGGAAGTGTATTTTAGTGTTTTAGGTCGCGGGTCACGGGTCGAAAGTGGGTCGCCCCATTAATTTATTTAAATTAACCTGAGATGCTGTGAGTGAGGCGAGGCCTGGTTATCACGTGATCAATTTCTGCTCTCACTGTTTGACGTCTCGCGATGGAAGCTGCGATGCAGGCTTATGGCGTTTCAAGTTTTTGTCTTCACTGTTTGAGAGACGCTATGGAAGCTGTGACGCAGGGAAATAGCGTGTCCATTTTTTATACGCACTGATTACGCCATGCTGTGGAAGAAGCGACGCAAGGCTATGGCGTATCCCAATGTTGCGCACACTGGTTGAACGAGCGTGATGGGACCTGCGACGCCTGCATAAGGCGTTCCAATTTTGTCATGCACCGTTTGAGATCCGCTATAGCGTGTGCGACGCCTCTCTAGTAGCATAGCTGTTCCAACTGAAATTTTTGATGCACACAATGAGCCAAGCAATTCTTCAAAATTAGCTCTCCATTCGGGACTCCCGGGCCCTACAAAAACAACGAGAAACTACGTAATACTAAAGAAATGAAATGACGAAAACAATAAAAATTGGGTTGCCCCCCAACAAGCGCTTGATTTATCGTCGCGGCACGACTCTTTTTGTATATTTTTTTTTTATACTTTTTCTATTTTTTTCCTTTTATTTTTTTGCGTTTACATACAAAGCTCAGGTTGCCTCCCGAGAAGCGCTTTAGTTAACGTCGTGGCACGACGGTTACAATTTACGGTTCTCGCAATGAAACGGGGGTACAATGATCCACCAAACCTCCCCAATAGCGATTAACTCTTTGCCCGTTCACTAAAAATGACTTCTTGGAATCCGGGGCTCTTAACTCGACCGCTCCATGTGCACTAACACGAACTACTTCAAAGGGGCCCGACCATCTAGACTTCAGCTTTCCAGGGAATAGTTTCAATCTAGAATTGAACAACAATACCAACTGGCCCGACTCAAATTGACGAGGCTCAATGTGCTTGTCATGCCATCTCTTTGTATAACTTCGCATTCTCATAAGCGTTGAAACGGAACTCATCTAGCTCATGCAACTGAAGCATCCTCTTTTCACCCGCCACTTCCATATCCGAATTTAGCTTTTTAATTGCCCAATACGCCTTGTGTTCTAACTCGACAGGCAAGTGACAGGCCTTTCCGTAAACCAACCTATATGGAGAGGTTCCAATAGGTGTTTTAAAAGCCGTTCTATAGGCCCAAAGAGCGTCATCGAGCTTCATAGACCAATCCTTCCTTGAAGTATTAATAGTTTTCTCAAGAATCTGCTTTATCTCCCTAGTCGACACCTCCACTTGGCCACTCGTTTGAGGATGATAAGCAGTAGCTACCTTGTGACGCACCCCATAAATGGCCAAAAGTTTATTGAAAAAGAGATTGCAAAAATGCGTACCTTCTTCACTGATGATGGCCCGTGGTGTCCCAAAACGAGTAAAAATATTTTTCATCAAGAACCGGACTACCACACTCGCATCATTGGTTGGAAGTGCAACAGCTTCTACTCATTTTGACACATAGTCGACTGCTACAAGTATTTATTTGTTGCCACTAGAAGGTGGAAACGGACCCATGAAATCAATTCCCCAACAATCGAACAACTCAATCTCTAGGATGTTATTCAAGGGCATCTCGTGACGACTTGAGATATTACCGGTTCTTTGGCAACGATCACACTGTTTAACAAAGACATGAGCATCCTTGAATAGAGTAGGCCAAAAGAACCCCGACTGAAGCACCTTAGCAGCTGTCGTATCACCACTATGATGACCACCATAGGGAGATGAATGACAACTCTGCAACACAGACTCGACTTCCTCACTTGGAATACAGCTCCTCGCCAAATGGTCTGGGCCAATTTTATACAAGTACGGCTCATCCCAGACATAAAATCTACTCTCATGGAGGAGTGTCCTTCTCTATTCTGCTGTAGCATCAGGTGGATAAACATTACTCACCATCAAATTCACCATATCTGCATACCAGGGCACCTCGGTTACCTGCTGAGCAAAAAGTTGCTCGTCTGGAAAAACTTCATTTATCTCAAGCCCCTCATCTACATGTTTTCTATCTTCCAGCCTCGACAAGTGATCGACCACTTGATTCTCGGTCCCTTTTCAATCTCGGATCTCCACATAAAACTCTTGGAGTAGAAGAACCCAACGAATCAGTCGCGGCTTGGAATCTGTCTTCTCAAATAAATACCGGATTACGGCATGATCATTATAGATGATAACCCGAGTACCAACCAAGTAAGATCGGAATTTATCAAAAGCATAAACAACGGCTAGAAGCTCCTTCTCGATGGTAATGTAATTGGATTGGGCAGCATCAAGAGTCTTGCTTGCATAATATATAGAGTGAAAAATTCCACCCTCTCTTTGCCCGAGAACAGCCCCAACAGCAGTATCACTCGCGTCACACATCAACTCAAACGGTAGAGACCTATCAGGAGCAATAATAATTGGTGCAGTCATCAATTTCTTTTTCAGTTCTTCAAACGCCTTCAGACAGGCATCATCAAATTCAAACTTCGCATCCTTCTCTAACAATTTGTAAATGGGATTTGCTATCTTCGAAAAGTTCTTAATGAATCGCCTATAGATCCTAGCATGTCCTAAGAAACTACGCACACCTTTAACAGAGATAGGTGGTGGTAGTTTTTCAACTACTTCAACCTTTGCTCTATCAACCTCGATCCTTTGCTTTGACACCTTATGGCCAAGTACAATGCCTTCTCGAACCATGAAGTGACATTTTTCCCAGTTGAGTACCAAGTTGGTTTCTTCACAGTGGCTCAGCACGACATCTAAGTTCTTCAAGCAGCCATCAAACGAATCTCCAAAGACTGAGAAATCGTCCATGAATACCTCAACAAATTTTTCCACCATATTGGTGAAAATAGCCATCATGCATCTCTGAAAGGTTCCTGGCGCGTTACATAGCCCAAACGGCATCCTTCTAAATGCATAGGTGCCATAAGGACATGTAAACGTCGTCTTCTCCTGATCTTCTGGTGCTATCACAATCTGGTTGTAGCCCGAGTATCCATCCAGAAAACAGTAATATTCGTGCCCAGCTAGCCTATCCAACATATGATCAATGAAGGGGAGTGGAAAGTGATCTTTTCTAGTGGCCTTGTTCAATTTTCAATAATCAATGCAAATCCGCCACCATGTGACTGTTCTTGTAGGAATCAATTCATTCTGCTCGTTTGACACCACTGTCATACTTCCCTTCTTTGGAACACATTGGACTGGACTCACCCAATTGCTGTCAGAGAGTGGAACAATAATACCAGCATCAAGCCACATGATAATTTCCTTCTTCACCACCTTCTTCATCACTGGATTTAGCCTTCTTTGCTGCTCGACACTTGGCTTATGGCCCTCCTCCAAGAGGATCTTGTGCATACAAAAAGAATAACTAATTCCTCTAATATCCGCAATGGTCCATCCAATTGCCCTCTTGTACTCTCGTAACACTCTTAAGAACTTCTCAACCTGCACATCAGACAACAAAGAATAAAGGATTACGGGTAAGGTGTTAGCTTCACCCAAATAAGCATATCGTAAATGAGCAGGTAAAGGTTTAAGTTCAAGAACTGGAGCTTTCTCAATATATGGTTTAGTAGGAGCTAATGTCAGTGGTCTATTAAGCTCCTCAAACTTCTTCCATCATGGGATAAATTGACACTCCAAATTGAGAATCTCCAAGTATTCCTCAGTCTGGTCATCATTCAGCATATCATCTTCATACATTAATGATCTTTCTAGAGGATCATCCTTAGAAGCTACAAGTGTTTTTTTAGAGGCAGTTAACTCTCTATCCAGCACTTTTACCATAGATAGCTCTTCATAGTATGATGGAAGTTGAGTAGCCCGGAACACATTAAATACAGCTTCTTCGCCATTTACCCTCATGATCATCTTCCCTGCTCTAACTCTAATCACAGCATCAGCAGTAGCAAAAAATCCTCTTCCCAAGATGAGCGGGACCTCTTGGTCAGCCTCATAATCTAAAAGGATGAAATCAACAGGGAGAATGAATGCGCTTACTTGTACTAGAACATCCTCAATAACTCCCTCAGGGCATGTCAAAGATCTGTTTGCTAACTGCAGGGTCACTGTGGTTGGTCTTGGTTCACCCAGGCCTAGCTTTCAAAACACCGATGATGGCCTTAAATTTATGCTACCGCCCAAGTCACATAAAGCTCGTCCAACCTCATGCTTCCCAATTTTTATCGGAATAGTGAAGCTTCCAGGATCTTTCAATTTCTGAGGAAGTTTGCTTCTGACTCTGGAACTGCACTCTTCAGTAAGTGCCACTGTCTCGAACTCAGTCAGTCTTCTTTTGTTTGCCACAATATCCTTGATGTACTTAGCGTATTTCGGAACATCACGCAAAAATTCCACCAAAGGAATATTCACAAGTATCTGGCTCAAGATCTCTAAAAATTTCTTGCAAGTTGCATCTACTTTCTGCTTCTGAAGCCTTTGAGGGAAAGGTGGTGATGGTCTGACATTATCCGGCTCGGTCTGCTTCTCTGCCACTTTATCAGCTTCTTTTTCAGTATTCGGATCCAGTTCACCAACAGGCTTCCTCGGCTTTGGAGGCACTTCTTCCAGAGCTCACCCATTTCTCAGAGTAACTGCTTGCACAAATTCCTTAGGATTCTTCTCTGTGTCACTTGGCAAGGCACCATGTGGTCTAGTGTTTTGTGCTCCAGCTAACTGCCCCAGTTGGCGTTCCAGATCTTTTTTAGCATTGGCAAGATCTTTAATGGCCTGTGCTTGAGCTGGATTGTCTGCTATAATTTTCTGCTGACCTGCCAACATCTACTTTATCAAATCTTCAACTGAACTGTTCGAATGTTGTGGTTGAGCCTAAGGCTGTGAAATCTGGTAATTATTCTGAGATCTCGTATTACCCTGAGCAGCTTGATTATAACTTCATGAGAAACCAGGATGATTTCGTGAGTTAGGATTATAGCTATTGCCAAACTGATTCCAACTCTGTCCCTGAAACCTGTTTTGATTTCCCACGTAATAAAATGACTCTGGATTGGAGGGGCAAACCTCGCTAGTATGATCCTCTCCACAAACCTCGCAGAAATTTTGGAACTGCTGGACTTGTTTAATTGGTGCCAGTGGTTGCTCAGTTGGTGGCAGTGCCAACTTGTTGATCTGATTAGCTATGGAATCTACCTTTGCAGTTAATGCTGAGAATGCATCCAACTGAAGTATCCCAGCAGCTTTTTGAATTAGAGCTCTACCATCACCCTGCCAATCAGGATTTCTCTGAGAAAATTTATCCAGCAATTCATAAATCTCATTAAAATTCAAGGCCAATACTTGGCCTCCAGCTGCAGCATCCACCACGATCTTGGTATGAGCATTCAATCCTTCAATAAAAGTGTGGGCCAACACCTCATTAGATTGGTTGTGGTGTGGGCAATCTCTTAACAATGACTTGAATCTCTCCCAAGCTGAATACAAGGATTCTCCACCCTGTTGTCTGAAAGACATAATCTCACTCCGTATTCTCGCTATTTATGCAGATGGATAGAATTTAGCCAAAAATTTCTTAGCTAAATCATCACAAGTTGTGATAGACCCAGGCTTTTCAGCCTTTAACCACTTCCTTGCTGTTCCAATCAATGAAAATGGGAAAAGTATCAAGCGAACATAGTCAGTTGAGACGCCTGATAGTGTGTATGCATCACTAATCTCCAAGAAATTCTGGATATGCTGTTGGGGATCCTCGTGCAGTAATCCAGCAAATTGCCCAGTCGCATGCAGTAGTTGTATCATGCCGGGCTTAATCTCGAAATATCCAGTAATTTCAGGCTTCACAATGCTAGAAGCTACCCCCTCCAGACTGGGAAGAGCAACATCTCGCACCGCTAAAGCTCGTTCTTCTGCCATTCCAATAGGTAGGGAAGCAAGTACAATTGCGAGTGCTTCACGGTCTCTTGCTTCTTTCTTTACTATCCGTAATGTCCTTTCAGGTTCAGGATCAAAAGGTTCAAGTGGTTCGTCCTTTCTCTCCCTTCGCATTCAAGACCTATTACCTGAAATGGCACAAGAAACTCAAAACAAAAATTAAACCTGAATAGAAAATAATAAATTGTCCAAAAAGAAAACAGTCAATTATTTAGTCCCCAGCAATGGCGCCAAAAACTTGTTGCTCCCAAACAAACACGCAAGTATACGTGGTCGACAGGTAATAAAATGATAAATTGAGTATCGTTCCCACGAGGACTATTGTTACGACTGAATCCTAGCAAACAATTTCCTCAAAACTATTCAGGGGTCTTTTTCCAATGATGATTGTAGATTTTACTAACTAAATGCAATAATTAAAAGCAAGTAACTGAGGTCAAGTAATAGGGCAAATTATAGGTTGTTATCAATAAAAGAGAACGGTTCAGGGTCAGAGTTACGAACAATCCAGTTGAGTTTTCCAGTTGATTCTACTTCTTGATTTCCTAGATTGCTAACTAACAGGTTAATTATATTCGTGAAAACCTGTCGATTCTTTACGAGTCTATGCAAGCTACTCTATTGCCTATATTTCTATGGAATTAAATCGCATGCATGCATTAAATAACTCTGTATTTAGCTAAGCCAGGCGAATAGGTATATGTCTATCCTACCTGCGAATCGATTCCCTGATGCCCAGGTTCACAATCAATCCCTGTTCTTTCTTATTTGCATTTACAAGTTCCCTCTGTCGAATTCAACTTGTAAATCATACATAGTGTTCAATTACCGGGCCCTGATAACCAAACAATTATGCTCAAAAAAGAATAAACAATCCGTAATGGTAAATCAATAGGAAGAAATCAACTTTCAAACGTCAACCTTCATGTAATTGCTCTAACCCTAGAACGATAGATTTAGCTACGCATATTCATAATAACAACACAAGAATTCATGGAAGAAAGATTAAAAATTGTAATAGATGATGAAAAGGAATTAAACTCTTGGTTCAATGTGTAAGAACTCCAAAACTTTCTCCAGAAATTCAACCTCCCCTTAAAAACGAAATTAAAATACTATTTATAGTATTTACAAAGTCTTCCCATAAGTTAATCCTGAGCATAAACGAAATTGGAAAAGTTGGGGTCGCAGAACTGAAAGCTATGGGGAATGCCTCGCATGGTTATGGCTTTTGAGAGTCGCGCGCTACAGGCCATGCCTCGCATGGTTATTATTTTTGGAAGCCTGAAGCTATGACAAATCCGTAGCTTGCTCCATAGCTTTCCGTCTAATGCCATATCCCACGATTAGCTAAGCTCATCAATTCTTGCTCGATTTCATCTATCTTCAGTCCGTTTGCACTCCTATTCATCCAAATCATTCCTAACATCACAAACACAATAAGTGAGCGCAACAATCACAATTATTTCGTGCAATGGGCAAATAACGCATCAAAATGTGAGGAAATATTAAGGTAAAATAGTCTAATATTGCCAAACATCATATATTTGGATGAAACTCTTTGAAAGACGACACATTTGGAGTGGACAAAACATTTGATTACTTTCTTTTATTCTATTAATTATTTGATATTAATTTTTAGTCGTACTAACCATCGGTTTTCATTTGCGAGATATATTCAGATGAAGCAAGAAAGAATTCGTTGGAGAAGACGTGATCCTCATTCATTTTTACACAAAATATTTGTATTTAATATGTATCATATAGTAAAAACTTTACATTCTGCCTTAATAGCATAGTTGTTTAATTTCTTAATTTTAATTTTTTAGTCCGGTCGAGAAACATTTTTAGCGTAATCTAGGAGGTGTCTAAGACCTTCATGTTGGATTAATTCGAACCTCTTGCCCGCAATATTTAATTCGCATACCTTGATTCGGAGTCAAACTTTAAAATTGGCTAGAGACAATGTAGGTGCCCTAATACGCCTAGTTAAATAACTTATTAGATGGTGACTCGTTGTTTTACCCATGAGTTCCAATAAGCCGAATCCCCTTTCGAACTCTAGTGGTTCGGGAAAAAACAGTGTCGACTGACTCCGCTGGAGATATCAATGTTTCTAACCATTATGGACCAGATTTTTCACTTGTTTCCTTTTCTCGTAATTTCTGCAATACTAACTTTTTCTTCCTTTCCTTTTTGTTGGATCGAAGTTTATTTTGACGCTCATTTTTTGAGAACAACTTTTCTTCCTTCTATTTCACAATCATTCTAGAAAGAACCTCCAGGTTCGAGTCATTCAGCAGTGCAGATGACATTCTCAGAACTTTTCTTTTTCAAGTTGTCCACTTGAAAGGAAATGGATAGGTCATTTCCCACTCTTAGACCGGTTTATGGTCATGCGTCATATCTCATGCTTTAAGGTTTTTGAATCCTCTACGACTTTTTGGATCCCTTATCGACTTGATCAAGCGTCAAAATGGGTTTTGCAGCCCCAATGACCTTTGTTCATGAATAATTTGCAGTTTGAAGGATCAACGTGTTGCTTATGTTAACTATTTGTTCTCAAATTGGGGCGGGCATAGTTTAAGTTTAATTTTCATATATGATCAAGAATTTTGACAGAAAGCATCAAGGAAGCAAAAAAGGCTAGATCCAGCTATTAGTTTATGAATTTAGACGCAAATTGTATTACATGTATCAAACTCAAAGCTATTTCATAAGGTCAATTTATTTTATTTATCATTTTGGGGATATAAACTTGCAAATTAAGAACAAATGAAATGATACATAATCACACGATCATCCATCAAACATCATATAAACCTTAGAAAAAATTAATATCCTTGGCGTGTTGAAGTCCATTAGTCACTTTATCGAAAATGGCACGTTATATGTTGCATCCATTTTGGAGTTTGTTGTTTCGTGCAAATATACTGCGGAATCATCGTTTTGCCCACCTCTGGCACAAAAAAAGTCCCTTAACAAAAGAAAGTTACTTCTATATAATTTTCATATATCCATGTCTACCTCGACTCTAATTTGTTTATAGTTTCATATTAGGTTTCTTCCCATTCCTAGAAACTGTTAGTAGCGTACAATACATTTCGTGCTCTAAAGACTTTTAAAAACTCTGCGAGTTTTTAAAATCTTTTATCAATGGTTTTACATTACAATTCTTTTTTGCATTACTAATATTATCTTGCCTAGTCATTTTCTTTCTTGCGACTAGCTTGTTTCTTTTGTTTTCTCTTTATTAAATTCATTTTTGTGAAATTGTTCCAACTTGTACATATTTTTTAAGCTTGTGCATTCCGCTCATACTGTCTGCCACTTCTGGAAACTTTAAAATTGTGCATTAAAATACGGTAGTTCCTACCACCCCTTCCTCACAAATCGCCCTTAAGAAGAACAGCTTGGGATCTAATTGGTCTGTGACGTTTCCACTCCCTAGTTGACCACTTGGGAGGATAAAAAAATCTGGTCTAAATAACCCAAATCTTGGTGATGATGCTAGGAATCATGCATCATAAAATACCATTAGTCGACCTGTCCTCAAGTCAAATAGGCCAACTTGTGCAAACAATCTGAACGGAGTTTTGACCCCAAAGAGTGGTGAACATGATTATTTCCATTAACTTGAGGGATTGAACGTACAAATGCGGACCATTTATTTCCAAACAGTTGGAGTTATTCTGTATTCAACGCTATTCAAAGGATCAAACGGTAATCAAAGAGGCATTAAAAGCCTAAGTTAAAGCAGAAACGCCAGTTTGTTTCCAACTATTTTTCTAAAATTGTACGTCTAGGTTAAACAATTATTTATGGTTGGGGCCAAAAGCAATACAGTAACCACAATGGAAAAGTATGTAAATATAATGAAAGTAGTAATGAATAAACAAGACAAAATAGTTAGGAGAAAGGTAGAGTAATTCTTATTCCTTAAGAATAGCCGGATTCGGTGTTCAACCATCCGATGTGCAATACAATGTAAGGAGGGGTATTTATAGTAGTGATACCCAGTCCTGAGTCAACACCGTGGAATTCGTAAGAGATCGTATGAAGAACGCAAAAATTTGTTGGCCAAGCAACCTGAGAGAAGAACCTGGTAGGAGGAACAAGAAGCTTTACTGCCATTTTCATAGGGTGCATGTACACCCCATAGCCGGGTGCAGAGCATTGATTGTAGAGGTCATGAGTTTGTTGAAAAAAGGATACCTCAAGGACCTGCTCACTAACAAGGGAAAGCAGACCTTCACATAAAGTGGGAACAAGGATGCACCGCCAAATCTGCCGGATCCTAAGAGGTCCATCAATGTAATAATCGGGGGATCAACAATGCTCGTGGAATCAGAGGATATCTTAGCAGCACCCAACCGGGGTCTCGCCTGAAATTAGACCACCCTATTTAGTGAGGAGGACAATATCATCTGCAACACCATGCACCTAGATCTCTTGGTAGTAACATTTAGGATGGAAGACACAGATGTGAAATGTGTATTGGTCGACGCCGGTAATGCCATAAACTTCATCAGATGAAATGTACTGAAGGCGATGGGTGTTGAGCATCGAATAATGCCGAGCGTCTACACGCTCGTAGGCTTCAATAACTCTTGTAAGAAAGCTATACGCGAAGTTAACTTGACCACCCGCTTGCCGGGGATAGATTATGTTTCATCCTTTCAGGTAATCAAGGGAGGTGTTCCTTACAATGCCATCGTTGGGAGACCATGGATCCATACAGCCAAAGCAGTACCGTCCACCTGGCATTAGAACTGAAGTACCTTACTCAATGGGGGATAAAGGAAGTGAATTGTGATTAGGAGGTAGCAAGGGAATGCTATATAGCCGCAATCTTTTGAGCAGTTGTCCCCATACAGATGCCCGATGTGAATACTCCAGGAGACCCTTAAGACCTCGAAGCTGCAATCAACCAAGACTATGACTCAGACGGTATAGTTGATTGACGTCTTTTGGGGGTGAGAAGGAGTAGGGATAATTGGAAGTACTTTTCTTTTCAGAATTTACTTAGCACATTAGTCTCGCTCTTAGATTACAATATTTTCATACTTTTTGGACATGTTGCGGGTCTTCACGCACAACATCCTAGGCTCCATGCCTTTATCAATAAAACTACTATCTTACTTGGTCAGTTTTACTCATTTATTTAAATCCATTTACGATCCAACTATTTATAGCCCCGGCCATATACAATTTGAAGTAACGCACCCACTTTCCGTGACAAAAGTAGGGTACACTACTCGTTTAGAGCTAAACCATGTCAAGATCAAGCATCGGAAATTAATTGAGCATTGATCTCATTAAATCAGCAATTACACCTACACGTCGATGGGGACGCCTGTCCGCATAGTGCCGGAAAGTCTTAAATACTCGAGTACTAAGCGAAGACGTTGTATCTCAAAATGCAAATGGACCGTTTCCATACAGGCTAAATTCGTCGCATTGTGGATGCGAATAGCCATCTGCTACGGATGCCAACCTAGCTGCCGTCTATCGGTGCACAACGGACGTAATTGCTCAAGGAAGGCATACTGACACACGTTCTTAAATAATTAGAATAGTCAGGACGACCGGAAGCCATCTAATTGTTAGGTGCAAACACCCAATGGGGCATAACTTAGCATTACTTATTGTTTACGGTAAAATAAAAAAAAATGGCACAAGTTATTTAATTTAATACGCCACAAAACGGACCAAAAAATTACATTAAACATCTGCATTCGCGGATAAATGATCAATCACTAGATGCGTTAAAAAAACATCAATCGGGGTGGATTTTCATTCATCTACCGGGGGACTTCTTTAATTGGCAACACTCCGTGAAGGTCCTGTTTCACCAGCTGCAGGTTCCCCAGTCGGCGTATCCTCCCTTTGACCACTCATCTATTCAGAGCCTTCCTCAAGGCCAGGACCAAGTTGAGCATCTGCCTGGGCAACAAGGCCAGTATACGAGGCAATCTCAGTCATAAGGTCAAGATTAGGGTCGTCCCAAACCCAGAGAATAGTGGCATGAGCGGCAGCGACGTTGGCACGATTAACTTCTGCTGTGTATCGAGCATTCAGAGCTTCTCTCTGTTGATCTTTTAGGAGGCCCTTCTTGCAAAGGTCCTCGCAAATTCGTTCAAGTGACGCCACTTTACCTTTCATCCTATCATTCTCATCTTAAAGGAAGGCGGAGAGACCCTGAGCATCTGAGATTTGCTTCTCAGCGGCATTTATTCTTTCCTCCATACCGGATAGTTGCTGCCGCAGATCTCTCACAATCCCTTCCAGACGATTCACATTGCTGAGATGGAGCTGCTCCAAGACCTTAACCTCTGTAAAGGACGACTTGAGGGCCTCCACATCCTGCTTGTGCTTGCGCACTTCACTACACAATGGCTTCTCCAAGTTCCTGCTCTTCAGAACCTCAGCGTGGTAAGCATTCTGCAACTCACCCTTTAACTCCTCATCTTTCTTAACAAAAGGCTGTAAGCTAGCCACTTGTCCACGTAGAGCATCCGCTTCCTCCACCAAATTACCTTCTAAGCGTCCCCGTCGATGTATCGCATAACACACTATCAATCCCTAGGTAGTGGTAAAGACAGGAGTTTGGTAAGGGAAAAGTGATGTCGAATTTGACATGGTAGTGACAGGAAACTTACCCGAAGGGAGCATCCGGTGGCAACCTCGAGCAACTTGTGTTTATTGTAGCCAGAGAGGTGTTCTTTTTCTGAAGGGCCGACCAATTCGGCTGTATGGACTGTTACAACCCGTAGAGTTTTCATCAGGTTAACCCCCTGCGACGATAGGGATTACAACCTCCCGAGCTCCACCTACGGGTTCATGCACGGTCTCTTCAGCAACATCTTTGCCAGGACGCTGCCGAAAAGAGTCAGAGCCCTCAGGATTCGAAGCAGCAGCAACAGGTCTAAACATAAACGAATGATATCAGCTTTTGAAGTCGACATGGAAAGAATGTTATTTCCAAAAAAAAAAATGAAGTCCAAGAAACAACAAACTTGAGGTTGAGGATCAGAAGGCATGGTAGGAAGCAAGATATCATCCTCCACACTAGCCTCTTCCTCGGCTATGGGAGTCTCTTCGATTATATGCTTATGCTTCCGTGAAGAAGGACCGGCTTCAATAGTAGCAGACGTGGTTGTTTCAACAGCCTCAAACACAGACACTCGGGGGACTTCTCCCTCGCCATAAAAAATTACCAGGGTTTCACTAGCAATAAGCATATTGGCCGGCCTAGAAGACAAACTCCTCTTTGATGAACGGGATCTGCTCGCCCTCTCCAATGTTCTTCTACTAGATGCCTGCACATTAGGTAAGGGAGCAATATACTGGACGACAATGTGAATCTCTACCAGCAGAGGCATATCACGGTGAGAGAACCCTAGAAGAACCGGTGAATCAGAATATAGAAGAAATTTCGGGTAGAAAGGACGGCTCAATAATTACTTACCTTGGTCTTTCGCTCGCCAACTCTTTGCGTTCGCCAAGGAAAAGAAGGGGATTCATGTTGATTCCACGAAAAGACATTGGTAACCCACGTCATTAATTCATTATTACTCAAAGAGATGGCGGACACTATGTTCACTGCACAGAAGAAAGAAAATCACTTTCAAACAACCAAAGATGAAAGCAAGGAGATAAGTTTTTACGGACTTACGCTTTCTGTTGATGACCTCTGGAAAGGGAAGAGAGGATACCAAATCGGCCGTCTGTACAGCCACGTACCTAAACACCCAACCACGGTCTTTGGAGTCTTCACTATTAGGGACTATACCTTTCTACTCCCGTTTCATGAACATCAGCATCCGCACTTTATGAAGAAAAGGGGAGTAGAAGACTAGCAAATGATCAAAAGAAAATGCGACCTGGGCATGGTTAGCCAAGTGATCCCGCATGGCCACTAGTCGCCACATGGAATGGTCGATTTGACCTAAGAAAATATTGTAACGACGTCACATCTCCTCTATGATCTAGTGGATGCGCTTATTGAGATGAAGAGTGAAAGGGTATGTTAGAACCATTGAAAAGCCAGCCCGATAAGAGGAAATTAAGCAAGAACAACAGCAAAATTAGACCACTTGCACTCATGCTTGATGCACATGATGTCTCTCTCCGTGACTGTAGATGGGTAGAATCAAAAAGAGAGATTGTTGTTTTCACCCTCTTGTTCAGGGGTTTGGACCAGCATGCGGCCATCATTTTCAAAATTGAAGGTATTGGTGAGATAATCTTGCGCTCTGAAGTTCGCTGGGCGAAAGTTTGGACCTTGTGCCATGATTACAATATTTGCAGGATTGAAAAAAGAATATCTTTTGAAGACAAGTTCTTGTTGATCGTTGGAAGCTTATGAATAAAATGTCTCACTTACGACGTATATATACACGTCTGGGTTGCAAATATATAGAGAAGTGGAATGATCTCGATCATCTAGAATCATAATTATGATTACTGCAGTTTAAGTGATATGGATCCCCATAATTACGGGATATGAGCAAAGCAACAGCAGCATTAGGAAGATACGCAGAGAAACCCCTCCAATCATCAGAGGAAACATTATTGTATTGAGTAATTTTCATTTAATACGATGCACGCGAAGAGTCTAGGAGGCGAGCATCAGTACCGTCGCATCTTTACGTGTGCTATAACGCATCTTTCTTCTTTCACTTCCTGATTTCTTGCGTCAGCACTTAACAAGTGGGGGAGCTTACTGTGTGGAAAAAAATACGCCACCTATTGTTACGGGGATACGAGTCTAGCTGGAGAGACTAGACTTATCCTACAAGTCACCAGGCATTGAGGATATACGCCCGCTGTTGAAACCTAATTTTGTCCCTCCTATTTCAATAGACATTATCCAGACAAAATTGCACTGGTAACCACACAATTACCCTACGTTTACTCCTATCCTGAGTCCTTACCCCATGCTTGCATACCAATCAGGCTATTTTCAAAGCATTTGCACGAACGACCGCAATTTTTCAAAATTGCATATCTTGTCATAATTTCTCACAATTGCTTTTGCTTTTGAAAATCGATTAAATCATTTTAAAACCTAAAATAATGGGTTTTCTTAAATGTTTAGCTCTCATAATTAATTTTCTTATCTTTATAATTTTTATATAACTTTCACGCATTTATACACATTTTTATACACCCATATGCACTTTTATACACCACTTATACACCATATATACGCATATGCATATACACACATTGCACCTCACAATTATACACATCAGCCTCATCTAATTACACGTCGTCGCCTATGTAGCCAAATCCTAGCCGTCCACGACACTAATCCAACGGCCAGGATTAAAGTTTCCATTTTTATTACACTTATCCCACAAAAACCCCAAAATGGTTCTCATTTCCTCTCAACACATTGAACCGCTTCATCCTCATTCTCTCTCTCTCTTGCAAAAACTCAATCGCCACTGACCATGGCGATTTCTGGCCACTCCGACCGGCAGAATCCAAAACAAATTACATATTCGAACTCTCCTTGTCATCCGCTACAAAATCTATACTCTTTTATTGATGATTAAACAAGGTCAAATTTGACCTTTGTCGACGGAGGATCCCACTACCAGAAAAGCATCTCCAACCTTGCCTAAAAGGGGTTCTAAAGCGCTGCTACTACTAAAATGGCAAGGAATCCCTCATTGCAAGCTCGAATAAGGCGGGTCAAGGATGACCCGACCTCAATGGGAATGGGTAATCCTAAAAAACCCAATTTGTTTTCCTCTTTGATCTCTGGATTTGAATGATTTTAAAATTTGAATTTACCTGGCATGTTAGCATGTCAACATGATTAATTTATTGATTAATTGGTGAAGTGCTTAGAATTTGCTACTCTGATTTACTTCATTATTTTGGCAAAAAATACTTGTTCTCACTCCTGAATTTGCCTACTCTTTCTCATGGTTAGTGGCCATTCAACCTAAGTGAAAACTGAGAAATTGTGATCTTTTCTCATCCCATTAATAGCTGATGTTTATAACTTGTGTCTTGCACCATCCTTTTCAAATCTGTAAATTCAAAACCTAGGGTAGTCTAGTGATTTGTCTATGCTTGTTTGTGTTTGTTACAGTGCATTTGGTCTCTTGCTATGCGAAATTTTATGGTTTTCATGGTTCATATGTTTGGACTAAATTAATGGTCTGTCATACATGCCTAAGAAGATTTGAATTCATTGGAATAGAGTCGTAGAGTGGTAATTGAAAGAGTAACAATTTGTTTGATTGATCCTAGATTAATTGAAATCTTTTGAAATTCTGTTGATTAATTCTTAAGCCTACAATGTGCCTATAAGACTGATTTTGAACTTGGACTTTTAATTAGGATTAAGGGTAGAGGAATGCAATTAGTTAAGATCATGTCACCCTTGAGTTTTTGGAATTGATTGACCTTTTTTGGATGGGATCCGTAGTGGTATCATCCTTATTCTTAGAAGCAATATTCATTACCTTAATTACATCCCACCTGTTTGTACTAAAACCTACACCACTACAACTATTTAAAGAGGTTGCATCCTTCACTTTAGGACACACTTTGACTCCTTACATCTCTCTCTGAATAAAAGACACTGAAAGCATAAGAAAAACTAATTGCATACTCTGTTTGTTTCCTCTCTTGCTCACTGAACACTAATCCAAAAAGGGCTACTGCTCTGTTTCGATATTTCTCCCTATCTGCTGCTACTTTTACAAGGTATAATCCATGATTCACCCTTCTATTTGCTCGCATATGTAAACTGTGTCTACATGTGTTCTTTCATGTAATCTCTGCTTGCTTATATCAATGTTTGCATCCTTGTTTGGGCCTTACTTCTGGCTAAGCTAACCCTTTTGTGCAGTATACTTGTGGATAGCTTCATAGCTATACCAAAATTCGATTCACAGGTGTTCCTTGAGGTTATCTATGAAGGGACATTCCCTGAATCTTTTGGCATTAACATAAACACTTGTAAAGCTTTGCATTGAGTGCTCAATGGCACTTCTTCTCATCTCTCTATTTGATCCTTTTTAGACTTCCCCTGATTGTTTTTATTTGTTAGAATCCCGCATGTAATGCTTAAAACAGGAGGCATGGCAGCGTGCTATGCCTATGGCCACCCAGGGGCCCTTTCTAAACTCCCTCTCCTTTGTGTGTGCATCATCACCATGCTAGAACAAGGATTCACATGTTTTAACTAAAATCTGGACATGCTTTTCACTCTTTTGTTTCAGTAACAGTTTTGAAATTACGTGATCATAGTATATTTCGGCTCAAAACGTGCGACAGGATGTTTAATTATTGAAAATCGGGAAAATTCATACAACATGGCTTATTTGTGTAATGCGTGACAAAATCTGGACATTTTCTGTAAAGTTCGAACTGCCCTGTTTTTTGCATAGGTAATACAAGCCCAAGAATATTTTAAAACATGGCCAAATATGTGAACTGATTTTAAAGCTACTTCAACTTCTTATACACTAAACTAATAGTGTATAGGGGGTATAAATATTGGAGTCACTTGTACAAACTATTATATGTATCTTTTCAAAGTATATTACCACTTATTCATGTATTTGAATGATTATACACTTATATTTATGTGCGACAGCCTCTACGTGCATTTGTGTGCTTCCGTGAACTTTCTTCTCAAAAACAGCCCCTTTAATATACGTATATTATCGCAATAGATCCCAAAAATAAAATAGTCATTAAGGTTAGAGCTCGAAACCTAATGACAAGTCACACCGACCCTAAATGGCTAACATTTTATTTCAAAAACAACCTCAATTCGTTTTCCTAACCCAAAACTGCTTTTCGCCAAAACTGGCTATTTTTGATAAGCTGAACATTTTTGCAAAGCTGGTTATTACAGCAAATTATAAGTAGATACTTGGAACTTATATATATAAACTGATCTAAACTATTTCTTGCAAAATTGGCCTATTTAACTGAATGTTTATTAATTTGAGGCTAAATGTGCGATTAGGCTTAGGGCTTAGGCCGTTCTTGCAAATTTGAAAGCCCAATTACGTATATCTACTGCCCTTATACATTATTTTGCACAATAGACTTAATTTAAGCAATTGTGAATTTGACTCATTGATTTAGCAGTATGTATATTTTTAAATATTCACAACTTGTGTATACATCCCAAAATATAGGCTCGGACGGGAACCACCTTTCGTGGGACTTGGGGAAGTGCCTAACACCTTCTTCCCCGAGTCACTTGGACTTCTTACCCACTGAATCTCTGAAATTAGACCGCTTTGACAAAAGACTTGACCTTAGACGCTTAGGTGACCTAATACACCTTAGAAATCTATATTAGATGGCGACTCCAACTATGTAACTCAAACGAGTTACCCAGTCAAACCTGAAACATGACTCATTTCGAGTTGAGTGTTAAAACCGGGTATGATAGAATGGAGACTCCGCTGGGGATACTAAAAGTCCTAACCATAACGAGTCTTTATTTTTGAAATTTTTATTGCTCATTATCTCGTTATTTGTTATTATTATCCGATACTAACTTCTTTCTTTTGTTTTGTTTTGTTTTGTTTAGGTTAAAATGTATATTTGGTTGTAATATCTTTTTGAAATTTTGTATAATGCATTTATTTGACATATCTCCTCAGCAATGTTCACTCGTGCGATGTATTAGAAAAAAAAACGGTTGCGTCGGACTGACGGCCATTCCCACTCCCGCAAAGCACCCTTCGAAAAAGTTTTGGGATAGGTCGAGTCTGTGGGACAACCGATGGTCCCAAAAACTTTTCCATTTTCAACTTGTCCGTTTGGAAGAACCTTGTCTAAGCCAATTCTTAGTAGAGATGATAGGAAATCATGCATCATGATACCATGTTTGTTGACTTGTTGCCAAGTCTAAAATAGGTCAACTTGTCCAACGATCCAAATGGGTTTTTAACCCCAAAGAGCTTTTGGACATGACTATTTGCATTTTTTGAAAAAAAACATGTGTTGGCCATATTGTTCTCAAAATGGGGGTAGGGTGTTTTTTTTTAAAAAAAACTTTCTTATTTATTTGTAGGTCTTCATGGCTCAAAAATATCCAAGATTTCGTATGGTCATGGGTGTTCCTCCTTTACTAGCACGATGGTGGGGTAATTTGGGAGATCATGGTCGTCTACGAGTTCATAAATACTTGGGGAATCTACCTTTGCTGATGGAAGTAGAACCATGTCGTGGAGTTATCGAGGTGGCGGTGACATTTTGGGATGAGCAAAGAAATGTCTTTAGGTTCAATGGGGTAGAGTTGACACCTTTGTTAGAAGAAATAGGTGGTTTTATAGAAGATTCAGGTATGATTAGAGAAAAATGTACATGGCAAGAAATGGCAGTCATCATCCCAAAGTTTCCTACTTTGAGCGACTTTTGCAAATTGCTTGGCCTTGCTGGAAATGATGCAATGGAATTCATACAAAAGGGCGGTATAACTTTGTCTTTCCATATGAGAAATTTTGTCATGATGGTGCTTTTGACCAAAAGTGTGATGATTTCACTTCCTATGATTATTGGCATAAAGGAAAGATTTTTGCCTTCATAGTTAGTTTTTTGGGTATTATGGTGTTTCCTGAAAAGTTCAAAGCATTACATTGGGGTACGGATGATCAAGGTAGTGGAAGCTGTGATAAATGGGGTTGACAAACGAGAATGCACTTTGGTACCTATGATTTTGGCTGACATCTATAGAGCTTTGGGACTTTTAAGAAACACGCTAGGTATTTCGAGGGATGTAACTTGTTACTACAACTTTGGTTCAAGGAGCATTTGGAAATAGTGAGGATGTGCAGAAATACTCAAACCATCAGGCATCAATCGCACAACCCAACCACGCTATGGAGTTAGAACCCTGAAACAATCAAGTAGCGTTGAAGTGTTGTTGAAACTCCTTAATGGCATAATAGACGACACAGTGCAATGGATGTTTACTTGGTTCCCAACAAAGGAGTTCACAATTCGAGCTAAAGCCACTCCCTTTTTGACTAATGGGGCTGCGAGGCCTTCAACTATACATCCCTGGAAGGGTCATGAGGCAAGCTGGCAGGAAGCAATGCATAATACAAATGGCTTTCACGGGATGCTATCAACTTGATTACACTGAGGAGAATATTGCTTTGGCCGGAGAAATCATTGATAGTTGGAAAAATCGTTGCATAATGGGTCCAAAATCTATAGAATGAAATCAGCATAAAGCAGGCTGTGAACTACACTATGCAGACTAGTTGCAAGCAGAGTTGAGAGAGATGATTACACCGGGCCCGAATAAGAGCGACACTATCAAAAATAAAGAAATAGAAGCACAAATCAAATACAAGTGGCTAATGCGCAGGGTATCAGAATAAAAAATGGAGCACCAAAAAAGGATAAAGACATGGAAGAAACGTGCACTTGACTTAGAAGGAAAAGTAGAGGGATTGATGGAAAAACTCGGGCAATGGAACGCTGATTGCAGTGTCGTGGACATACTTCATTTATTCGCAACTAAAGGTCATTTGGCGGAGGCTTTGGAAAAAGCTCAAGAGATAGTGAGAGAAGCAAAGAAAGCCAGACTAGAGGAGGAACCTAATGTCTAGTTTCGTTTTATCCTTTTTTTTTATTTCTTATTCTTGCAAAAGATCTTTTATGTGTTAAACTTCAAAGTTATATAATGATTTTTTAGGGATATTTTGAGAACAATTGGTAATACATGTTTATTTTTCTCATATCATTTAAATATAGAAAGGCCTTACATCCATGGCATGTTAAGGTCTATTAGAAAACCTTGTCCAAACGTCAAAAGGGCTTTTAACCCAGAAAATAACAAAATTGCATCTTTGCATGGATTCGAAGAAATGTTTGCACAAAATATTGATCATTTGTCTAAGTATGATCAAGATTATAAGAATGTTTTGGTCTTTATTTTTTCTTGTTTTGTTTTCAGACTATGGCTGCGAGCGATACACTTCAATTTGAGATTGTTTCTCGAGCTCCTTACTTGGTCAGACTCTGGTGGGAGGATTTGGCTATTGTTAGTAAGGTTCATGTTCAAAAGATATTGGGAGACCTGGTGGCTCTCAAGGCTTACACTACCATGCCTTGTTTAATCGAGGCCGCTACACATTTCTGGGACTATAAAAGGGACGTATTTCATTTCAATGGCTTAGAGTTGGCACCGATGCTGGAAGAATTTAGAGGACTAGCAGGGTTAGAGCCTAGACCCGAGACTATGATTTATCCCCGAGACGTGGACCCTAAGGAGTTCATTGAACTGTTGAACGCCCCTTATGATCCATATGTCAAGGGAGTGCATGATGGAAAGGTCACTTTGGAGTACCAGTATTCTAGATTTGGAGATCCAACCGTTAGACATGATTGGACTGGGGCGTGGGAAATTCAAGATTGGGAGTGCACTTAGTCAAATGCTTTCATCGTTGCTTTTTTAGGGAGCATGGTTTTTCCCGAGAAAGAAGGAAAGATCGACACAAGGTTGGGAAGAGTGGTCGAGGGATTGCGCAGAGGCGCTCAGAAGCGTCAAGTGAGTTTGGTTCCAATGATTTTGGGGGATGTTTATAGGGCTCTAAAAAAGTGTAGAAGAATAGGAGACTTCTTCGAGGGGTGCAATCTTTTGCTGCAAATATGGTTGATAGAACATTTGCACAGTGCCCCTATCAGCCCAACAACACCAAGGCCGTCGGGGGAAGGAGGCATTCGTTCACATAGCACCCGCATGGCTGGAACAATAGTGTGGGAGGACAGTGCGAACATGCAAGGGTGGTACACCAAGCTTGAAGAGTTACAAGAGGTGCAATGGGTAATTGAAAACTGTGTTGGTTTCATCGTTTCCATACAAGTTCAAGACACTACTTTCTTGACATTGATTGGATTCCGAGGAACTCACCACTATGTTTCTCTAAGAATCCTCCGGCAAGTAGGAGTGAGACAACAAACTCCGCAGTTGACGAAAGGGAGAAGCTTTAACGTTGACATAAAAGACATTGAGCATCCGATGGTTGGTACTATATTGACAATGAGGGAAGGAAGGCTTACTATGTTATTTTGTCGTGGCCGAGACAGTAGGGTAAACCCCGTTGCTACTCTAGCTTATACTCAGTGGCTCAGTAAAGATAGGGAGAGGTTCCGATCAAAGACTACGCTGAAAAGAAAAGCCAAAGCTCCAAGTGTCACTGAAAAATACAAGAAGTTGTGACACGAGTTCGACCAAAGTAAGAAAGAATTAAGGGTAACACATGAGACGGAGATGATGAGGCAATACAAGGATAGGATCAAAGGGGATGAACTCAAGTATTGGACAGGTAAAGTAATGGAGGCGAGGCAAGCTGCTGGGAATCTACAAGATTTGCTCAAAGGATGGGGAGATTATTTTAAGTTAGTACCATTAGAAGAAAAGGAAGCAATGGGAGTAGAAACCTATGAGTTCTTCACAAAGGCTCTGGGTGACATGCAAGCTGGGAATGATCTGATAGAGATGTTCGTCGCCCCTCCACCCATAAGCCTAGTTCACAAAACTAAGGAAGAAGACGAAGGGAAGAAAGAGAAAGAAGATGTTGGAGCTGATGCTTGACTCAAAACCTCTTTGCTTGGAACATAGCCTGGTCATCTTAAGTCGAGCCGTCTTTCCTTTTTGCATTTTTCTATTTTAGTCAAGTCAATGTCCAAAATTAGTGGTTGTAATAAAGCCAAGCAAGTCAAATAAAATTTCGTTATTTTGGGTTATATAGCTTGTGTTAATTATTCTTATGCAAACGAAATGATATGTTTGGTGCAAACATTATCAAATCTTTGATACGCCTACCTCTGGCACAAAAGAGGTCCCTTGCATAATAGGACGCGATTTTATTAATACTAACGTATATTCACATTCTTTTCTTTGTTTTTGACGTGTTAGTCCCAAGTCCCTGAAGTTTGGTTTGTGCATTCTGGCCGCGCCGCAATACCGGTTGAGATCCAAAGGATCAATCCAAACACCTCCCCCTTTACCTACAAGGACAAGGACGAGATGCAATATGACAAAGTTGGAAATAGAACTCCCGAAAAGGAAGGTGTGGTCACCTATGAAGACTATGCTAAGTTAGAACAGAGGTTGTTTCAGTTAGAAAATAGGCTTCCTCTCACCCGTGCTGATGAGATCATTGAACCAAACAAAACTTCCCGCCCTCACGGCAAAGATCCACTATTCCCTGAAAAAGACATCCCTTATGCTACCTACATTGCACCACCAAAAGCACCAGAAAATAACCTACCTCCCTTCACTGTTGAAACAAAAACCATTGCATCACCCACCAAAGATCATGACATGTATGAATGGACAAAGGAAGACTCAGACAGCACCAAAGAGCAAGTTCAAGGTCTGGTGGAGAAGTTCGAGCAATTCTAAGGCACCAAAGGAACCAGAGGGCTAGCTTATGAGGACATCTGCATGTAACCTGATTTTAAGCTGCCCGAGGGTTATAAGACACCAAAGTTAAATATGTTCGACGGTAGTGATGACCCTATGGCCCATTTGAGATCTTATTGTGACAAGTTAGTTGGGGTTGGACATGACGAAAAGATTCGCATGCAATTGTTCAACCGTAGCCTGACTGGAGTTGTGCTCGTATGGTATTCAAAGCAACAAACGAAGAAGTTGGATGAGTTGGGAGGCGATGGTTGGAGACTTAATTGATAGTTTTGGGCACAATACCGATGCCATGCCTGATCGGTTCTATTTGGAGAAGCTGAAGAAGAAGCCACCAAGACCTTTTGAGAATTTGCAACTAGGTGGAGAGCTGAAGCCGCTAAAATCCAACCTCCTACGGAGGACGCAGAGATAGTAGCAACCTTCATCCGCATACAAGAAAACGTCTACTTTGACAAGATGCTGAACATGCAAGACAAGAAGTTTAGACACTTGATCAAGATTGGAGATATGGTTGTAGATGGTTTGGAGATATGGTTGTAGATGGTTTGAAGACTGGTAGGATCGTTAGTTTGACCGCACTACAAGCCACTAACAAAGCCCTACAAACTGCTAACACCACTACATCAAGGAAGAAGAAGGATGATGTCTCCTTCATAGCTGCATCACTCGATCATTCTCCTATCCACAACCACATCTACCAAACACCTCCTCCGTCATACCTATATATTCCACCCACATCCACTTACCCAGTCTATATACTCAACCCATGTTCGAAAACCCACCGCCACAAAGACCACCATACCCACAAATCCCTAACTACCGAAACACCAACGCCTATTCACCAATGTCTCACGCCAACAACAACCCAAGACCCTAAAGAAACTAGGGAGTTAGGAAAAGATTTAGGAGAGTAGGGGGTATTTCTGGAAGTAGGGGAATAATTTTAGGGATAGGGAATTAGGAAAGGATGAGATTAGGGGGATTTTGAGAGATTTTGGGGATTACAAAATTAAGGGAAAGATTTGGAAATATACCCTTTTTAAAATTTAAAAAACAAGGACGTATTTGGTTAAGAAACTGGTCTAGGTTCGATACGAAAATAATTATAGGGATTTAGGAATGATAATGAATTATGACTATATTTGGTCCGGATTCTAAGTAGAATTAGGTAGAAGATTTGGGATTTATGAAAAAAAGATTAATTCAAAATAAAATAAGAGGAATAGGAAATTTCAATGTAATTATGAACGTATCTAGACAAACACTCGTCTAGGTTCAAAAGGAAAATATAATTTAATAAATAAGATAAATATGAAGAATTTTGATAGGAATTTTGAAATATGGAAGAATTAAAATAAAAAGGAATTTGAATATTTTCTTTTAAATTGGCCAATATTCAACTTAAAGGTGCAAAAAATAAAATAAAGATGAATATATATATAAAATGCACAAATAATCATTAAATAAATTCAAATAAAATTATTTAAATATAGATAATCACATATAATCATTAATTTGCACAAATAATCATTAATTGATATGAATTTGACATGTAGCCTAAATGATGCAATTATGTAATATATTATGAATGTACTAAATTGTGCAAATATTCACATTTTGAAAAATAGCCTAAATGATGCAAATTTACGTAATATAGCCATACTTAAGTATATAATATATAAATAGGGGATAACGCACGTAAATTCATGATTTCTAATGCATATTTTGCACAAATAGTCATATTGCACCTTTGAGTTGATTTATAGCTGATTTTAGAAAGAGGGACAAAATTGGGTGTCAACAGTTGCCCCTCTTTAATTTGCCCGGGGATGGTGAAAGAGTCTTCGGGCAAAGATAGTTGACGGACTAGCCAATTTTGTCACAACGGACAGACAAAGTAAAAGGGAAAATGAGAGTTTTGGGGGTATTTTGGTCGAACCCCGGTCTCTGAGTTGCCTACATATCTCGGGTTTCACGAGAATCAGGTCGTGTGTAGTGCTAGAATGGCATGTTGCCTATATGAGATGTTTATGGCGCACGATTTGGAATGTAAAGACTAAACTTATCTAGGTATGTAAAGTTTAAGTTCGTGTATGTTTTGCCTTTTGGCGAGATAAATGAAGGAGGGAGCAAAACTGCTACCAAAGATGAGTTAACATCAGTAGATTGAGCGTGGGAAAAGAGCCTTATAATCATCCTAGTTATGAAGATGTGGCGTGCTACACACCCATAAAAGGAGTTTATATGTACGTAGTTTCCACTTCGTTTCGATAAATGAGTAAACTCGCATCCAATATTGCCTTGATTGAATGGGGTCGAATTCTATACACGCGCACGACTCAAGTAGATGGGCACGATTAAACACAAAAACACGCACGATTGACGCAGATGCGCTTGAATAGACAAAGTAGGCATTGATTGGAAAGAAATGCAAAATGTCATCCTAATTCGCAATGGAAGAAGATTAGGCAGATTACTTGCGAGGCATGAAATGATCGGCTTTTGAGCATGTCAGAATTTGACATAATATGTATTTTGCAGGTAGGACAATGGCGTTGTCGAAGTCGAGATAACATCGATAGACCGAGTGTGGTGAAATAGGCTTGTAAACGTCCTAGTTATGAAGATGTGGTGCACGACACACCCATAAAGAGGGGTTTACACGCGCACATTTTTCACTATAACTCGATAGATGAGTCATCTTGATCTCAACGCTGTCTTGAATGAACTGAGGGACATTAAGGAGTAAAATACAATGAACATGCACGATTCAAATAGATAGGCACGAATATGAAGGAGTTCGGAGGTGGTACCCAATCAGCGAGGAATGATTAGGCAAATCACTGGTGCGAGTGTAGGATTGTAGCTTTGAGCATTTTGGAACTCGGCAAACTAGGTAGCTTGCGGGTGTAGCAAAAGCATTGTCTCTAGGATTAGGCCTTTTGAATTAGGTTTTGGGATGATGCTTTGGTATGTTTTGTGGTTGCACAATTGGTAGTGACTTTGGGAGCAAGTGTGGGAGTAGGGCGTAGGGGCTTGTCGGGAGATCGGGGAGTCCCTATAGCAAGATCAAGATAAATGCAATTGAGATAAAAAGAGAGATAAAGTAAACTTCCCTGTTGAGTTGAGCCCTGGTTGTCTGGTCCGCTTTCAACTGCTCAGTGCTAGGGAACGTGTGGCTCTCCTCTGGGGGGATGTACATTTGCTAAGTGCTTCTCGTCGGGAGGTAATTGCTTTGCCGTGCCGAGTTGTTGTTAGATCATCTTGCCAGTGCGACATCGGATTGTGTGTCCATTGTTTTTCGCCATTTAAATATATGCTTGTCACATCGGGCTGTCTCCTTTCGTCTTGAATGTGTATCTCTTCATGCAAGGTTGCCTATCATTCTTTCACTTTGGTAGCACACCCTTTGACTTGTTGTCCTTTCACCGGGCTGTCTACCTCACAGGTTGTCTTCCTATTACAATATCAAAATTTGCATCGGGCTGTGTACCCTCCATCGGTGCTTCGGGCTGTATACCCTCGGAAAATTAAATGAAAATCGTTATCGGTCTGTGTACCTTCAACCGACGCTTCGGGCTGTATACACTCAGCTAATGTAAATGACAAAACGATATCAGGCTGTGTACCCTCAATTGACGTTTCAGGCTGTGTACCCTCAGCTAATATAAATGCAAATCAATATCGGGTTGTGTACCCTCAACCGACGCTTCGGGCTGTATACCCTCAGCTAATGTAAATGTAAATCGATATCGAGCTGTGTACCCTCAACCGACGCTTCGGGCTGTGTACCCTCAGCTAATGTAAATAACAAATCGATATCGGGCTGCGTACCCTTAATCGACGCTTCGGGCTGTGTATCCTTAACTAATGTAAATGACAAATCGATATCGGGCTGTGTACCCTCAACCGACGCTTCAGGCTGTGTACCCTCAGCTAATGTAAATGACAAATCGATTTTGGGCTGTGTGCCCTGAACCGACGCTTCGGGCTGTGTACCCTCAGCTAAATTAAAATGACAAATCGACATCGGGCTGTGTACCCTCAGTCGACACTTTGGACTGTGTACCCTCAGCTAAATTAAAATGACAAATCGATATCGGGCTGTGTACCCTCAGTCGACGCTTCGGGCTATGTACCCTCGGCTAAATTAAAATGACAAATCGACATCGGGCTGTGTACCCTCAGTCGACACTTCAGGCTGAGTATCCTCAGCTAAATTAAAATGACAATTCGACATCGGGTTGTGTACCCTCAGTCGATGCATCAAGAGTAAAGTAAAGTGCAAAACGCAAAATGCTATTGTATGTCGCGTGATGTGCTAAGGAGGCTATCATGTTGCTATTGTAAGGACTTTTGTTGAACTTATTGAGGGGATCTCAAAAATTTCTGCTCCAGTGTCAAGTTTGCGTCTTTCAGAATTTTTGAGGGAGTCCTCAAAAATTCTTCCCCAGTTTATTGTGTATGACAAATCACCGAGAAAAGGTGGTTACATTGCACTGAACACCAATGTATTGGCTAAAATCTGCATTCGCCTTTTAGTGGGACGATTGGGTGTATTGATGACCCAGGCTGAGGTTTGATATTTGGATTTTGCTGGATTTGGAGATTCTCTATAATTGTATTTGTCTTAGGTTGTGATAGGGTTCTTTCATGTTCCATGCTTTTCTTTTCAACAGTTATGGAGCTAACTTCGATGGATTGGCCTTTGTAGAAGCTGTGTTATGGTTTGGGAGTTGCAGTTTCCCTTTGTTGGTTTTTGTTGTACCATTGTCTTGTTTTGGTCAATCAGACTCTGAACTTTATGTTTCAGTGCTGGATGTCTTGTGGTGCCATGGCATGGAATGTTTGAGTGATGAGTGTAGATCTTGTTGGATTGAGTTTAGGAATGGGTATCCCGGGAGTAGTTTGATTGATGGTTGCAATGTCATTTGATTGGGCTAAAGGAACAAAGGTGTGAGGTTTTGTCTTTTTGTATGTCCCTGATTGGGTTGAGCCTGATAGGGTTGTGGTTGAAAGTCTTAACTAAGCGGAGGTTTCTTATTGTGTAAGTTTGGGTGCGATGTGAGGTTGTGAGTTTTGTCAGCTTTGGTTGTATAGTGATTGGACTTCTTTGGTTGTGACTCTCGTGTGAGGGTAATGCAGGCTGTACAGTATTAGGATTGCCCGAATACTCTTGGTGTCTTATGCTGATGGTTCAAAGGACTTCATGGTAGAAGAAAGTGTTTTCAGCTTGGCTTGCCGTTTCGGCTTTTCTAAATACAGATTCTTGACCGATTTCAGTGTTCAAGCGCAAGGCAACCTTAACAAAGTGGTGAAATGCACAAAATAGTGTGGGCATTTTAGCAAAGACTTGAAGCAAAAATGACACATGAGTCTAAGAGAAAGCCTAGACCACGGATGATGGATTAGCGCCTGAATTTGGAGGTTATGATAAAACGTGTAAATATTACAAGAGATTGCCTAAGTGCTTTATGAAGCAGTCAAGGCAAGGATTTTGACCAAATGACCGACGTTTGTTTAAGGGGGAGATGAGGAGCTGAATGTCAATGAAAAGTGGTAAAGATATTGTGTTAAGGAATAGATCGTGTAGTGTGACAGAAAGGATTGTTGGCTTTTGTCGAATACCAGGACCTTGAGTGCATTTGTCATCCTTCCTTGCAAATTTATCTGTCATGATGGCTATGTGTCCTTGAAGAGATACTTAGCGTTGTATTCTTGCATTGTTGGGTCCTTTTATAGTTGTCGTCATCGGGATTCATATCATCCCAATTGCTTCAAGAAGTTTACTTGCATGTGCTTTCAACCCAACCCTTGCTATGGTAGGGGTCTCCAGGTTGGTCATATAATGATGGCTTTGTCACTGTGTTTTTGTCTCTCCCTTTCGAGTTGAATTGGTTTGCTTGTTTTTGGTTGTTGTGCACAAGTATTTGCTACACCTCTGTCTTCCCAATATTGTCTTTCACTGGCCCTTTGAATTCTTGGATGAGTTGGAAAGTGCCTTGGGTCACAGTAATGTATTGTAAGTGACGTGACTGTGTAGACCGGTGTAACAAAATGATGCTTGGATGTTGGTGTCAAAAGGTCTTAAGGTGAGTCACGTGTGCCTTCGAATTTGACTAATATTTCTCTTGCTTTGTCAATATTCCTTTCCATGTACATGGTGCTTGCTGGAACAATTGAGGTACTAGGGCAATAAGCCAGGCAGTTTCCAATCTTTTGAACAATAGAGTATGAGATTCGACTAGTGGAGTGTAGTTTCTTTTGAGTCTTTGGTTTGCTTCAACGCGAGACCTATGAAGGTACGGTGGTGCATTTAGGTAGTTGGGTTGAGTGTTTGCTAGTATGGTGAATGATTTGGTGCTGGGATGTGGAATATATGTCGAGTGGGCCGAGCAGGATATTTAGGTGGTATATGAGGGTAGGGATAAAATGGTGGCATTGTTTTAAACCTGAAACGACCTAGGTCAGTCATTTCGGAAGTTAGGACTCTGATTGGTGTGCCAATAATTTTAAAATATTCGTAATGTCCATTAGGACCTGTCTGTAAAATTTGAGCAAAATCAGACCTCGTTTGGTAGGCATCGGAAGAAGGTTTCAGTTTTTATTGTCGATAAATATTAAAAAGAGATTTTCGAGCTCGATTTTGGCGAATGAGCTCCGATTCGAAATCCGAAAGCGCCGTTAGGTTCGTATGATTATTTGTGATTTTTGTAAACTTTCGAAAGTGGATTTCGATATTGTTCGACTAGTTTCCGCTAAAATGCCGAAAGTTAAATAATTTGACTTCTTTTCCATTTAATTTGTGCATTGAGTTTTGGAAGCCCGATTTGAGATCCGCTTTCGCGAGTATGTTACATATATTTTGTATAACTTGTATCCAAAAGTTGAAATTATTTCAAATATCATAGGGTACTATTTTAATTTTCGTCGCGAAAAGAAAAAAAAAAAGAGAAAAAGACAAAAGAAGAAAGAAGAAAAAGACAAAAAAGGAAAAATTGATGGCGGTTGTAAAGATGAGTATGTTTCTATAAGCTCATCTTTATAGAAACAGCAAAAACACAACATTAACAGAGAAAAGGAAATTACGCAGTGGAAAAAGAAAATACCGGAAAATGCGAAAAGAGCCGGAGAAAAATAGTATTTTTACCCCCCGAAACATTCAAGTAATGATCCAAATATATTATTTGAGTTTATTATGTGTGTTTTAATATATTTTAATGGTAAAACTTGGAATATTAGACATCGTTTTAATAAGTTCAATTGATAGTTTAAAGGGTCAAATGGATCTTGATGATGGAAATGATTATATATTCGTACTCAGTGAGTTATGGGCAACTTATAAATGTAACTTATTTAGGATTTGGTTATGTGACCTTAAACCCTGTACATAGGCAATGAAACCAAAGGATAAAAGCGGTTGTTGATAAGCAATGCCAACTTTTTGGAAGAGGTAAGTGTTTATATCCATTTCTTTGGAGGCACCTGGCCTCGTGGATTTTCTACCACGTGTTCCTTACGTGTGTAGCTGCCGATAGGCGTACTCATTACGCCTTAGCTTTAGATTTATATTCTATATTGTATGTTATGTCCTGTTATTGGTATTGCATTGAGAATCTGAATATTGTACTTTGGCTGTGAGTTGGTATATACTTTCCAGTTGTCGATGAGAGTCCCGCGCTGGTGATGGGTTATTATTGCATCATGTTGCATTCGTATGCACATTGCATCATATTGAGGGTAGGAGGATTCCGCCCTCGGAGCAGGAGGATGGAGCATGTTCGAGTGCGATTCTTCAGATCCTTGTTGACGAGTCTAGCTCAAATCAATAATTGCCCCAGTTCACTGCTAAGAAAGGGTTCCACGTTATGCTCCAAATGCTGCTGCGGCATTGCCAAAATTTTGTAAAGACTTAACAAACGGTAAGCGAGCAACTGCTAATTTGGAATAAGAAATAAATGAAGGGATAATAGAAATTTGTAAAATGCTGGTTGTGATGTTATCAACAAGTTCTTCTCTCGATCAACTGACGAGGTACTCCGCCCGGGGAACCTCTAGGCTGATCATTATTCTAAAATAATAAAATAAGACAATAAGTAAATTGAGAACGAATTTGTCAAATGCAAGGCTTTTATAAGATAAGTTTGACTAACAAGACATAATATCTCAAGTCGAATCATGTACTTCAAATACAATATGTCAATATTACAAGACAACCGACATTGCGAAACACTCTGAAAGTGGTGCTCCAGCCGACTTGTCTTAAACTATCAATCTACTTTAAACATAACATGCCAACATTGCAAGACAACCGACATCGCGAAACACTCCGAAAATGGTGCTTCAGCCGACTTGTCTTAAACTATCAATCTATTTTAAATAAAAAATGCCAATATTGCAAGACAACCGACATCACGAAACACTCCGAAAACGGTGCTTCAGCCGACTTGTCTTAAACTATCAACCTATTTTAAATATAAAATGCCAATATTGCAAGACAACCGACATCGCGAAACACTCTGAAAGCGGTGTTCCAGCCGACTTGTCTTAAACTATCAATAAATGTCAATATTGCAAGACAACCGACATCGCGAAACACTCCGAAAGCGGTGTTCCAGCCGACTTGTCTTAAACTATCAATAAATGCCAATATTGCAAGACAACCGACATCGTGAAACACTCCGAAAGCGGTGTTCCAGCCGACTTGTCTTAAACTATCAATAAATGCCAATATTGCAAGACAAACGACATCGCGAAACACTCCGAAAGTGGTGTTCCAGCCGACTTGTCTTAAACTATCAATAAATGCCAATATTACAAGACAACCGACATCGCAAAACACTCCGAAAGTGGTTCTCCAGCCGACTTGTCTTAAACTATCAATAAATGCCAATATTACAAGACAGCCGACATCGCGAAACACTCCGAAAGTGGTGTTCCAGCCGACTTGTCTTAAACTATCAATATCGCGAGGTAAATTCTATAACAATGTTAAGATTTGAGAAAAGAAAAGCGCCGCCTTTTCGGAAATAATCCAATGTAATGCTTAGATGTCGCAAGAGTAAATTTGAATGATCTGTCAAGCCAAATCATGTGCATCGTCAACTTGATTGGTGTTGCTTGTATTGATAAGTGCAAAGTTTTGAATGCTCTCTTCAGTTCATATTGAGAACCTAATGTTCCATTCCTGTTCGGTAATAACTCATGTCGAAGCATAACGCTTTAAGTCATGGAAAGGCAATGCCACGCAATCTGCAAGGCAACTTTGAATGCATGTTCAATAAATTATTCATCCATAGTGCGAATGATCCTCTCATTGCAAGCTTTCATGTTCCTGCTCTCAAAGAAAAATTTGTTAGTCTTGGGGAGGGGTGTTTGATTTGTGCTGATTCATCTTGAATTTGCTGCTATCGCTTCCTCTTCTTCGTGAGACTTGGGTAATAATATTTGTAAAATATCGGGTCATTACATTCTCCCCTACTTAAACTCTCGTTCGTCCTCGAATGATACTTCAATAATCTAAGCCCTATATGACTGCACAAGAGGAAATAGCAAAAGATATAAGAAAATCTCAACCAGTCATGTGTCATGACACATACCTGGAGTCTCAAACAAGTGAGGATATTTCTCTCGCATAATCGCCTCAATCTCCCAAGTAGCCTCATCTTGTAGACGATTTCTCCACTGCACCTTTACTATAGGAATTTCTTTTGATCTCAATTTGCGAATATCCCTCTAAACTATAGTAATCGGGACCTCCTCATAAGCGAGGTTCTCATCCAACTTAATTGTATTCGCCTGAATAACGTGAGTAGGATAATGAACACATTTCCGAAGCATAGAAATATGAAAAACTGGATGAACCGGCATCGCATCGAGTAAGGCAAGCTTATAAGCAACATTACCAATACGCTGAATAATCTCAAACGGGACAATGAAACGAGGACTCAATTCGCGTTTCTTCCCAAATCTCATCACACCTCGCAACCGTGACACCTTTAAGTAAACCAAATCACCCTCTATAAACATCAAGTCCCGGGTCCTCCGATTTGCATATGATATCTGCCTACTCTGAGTAGTCCGTAAGCGATCCTGAATAATCCGTACCCTATCCAAAGTCTGCTGCACATAATCTGGACCTAAAGCAATCACCTCACCAGACTCAAACCATCCCACTGGAGAGCGACACCTACGCCCGTACAAAGCCTCAAACGGTGCCATCTGAATAGAAGACTAGTAGGTATTATTATAAGCGAATTCTGATAGGGTTAAATGGTCATCCCAATGACCACCAAAGTCCAGCGCACAAGCTCTCAACATATCCTCTAGTATCTGTATAGTCCGCTCTGACTGACCATCCGTCTGCGGGTGAAATGCAGTACTAAGCTGAACCTTAATCCCCAACTCTCGCTGAAATGACTGCCAAAACTGTGCTGTGAACTGAGAGCCTCTATCAGAAACAATAGAAAGTGGAGTACCATGCAATCGGATGATATGCTCAATAAAAATCTAAGCTAACTTCTTTGCTGAATATGTAGTCTTCACTGCAATAAAGTGAGCAGACTTGGTAAGCCTATCAACCACCACCCAAACCGAGTTATGTTGTCTCAAAGTCCTAGGCAAACCAACAACAAAGTCCATAGTGATCATCTCCCACTGCCACTCGGGAATAGGTAATGCTTGGGATAAACCTGCGGGTCTTCTATGCTCGTACTTGACCTGCTGACAGTTTGAGCATCGAGACACGTGCTCAGCAACATTCTTTTTCATTCTCTTCCACCAGTATAACTCACGAAGGTCATGATACATCTTAGTGGTACCGGGGTGAATGGAATATCGCGAGCTGTGTGCCTCATCCAATACCAACCGCCTCAAGTCATCAACATTAGGAACACACAAACGACCGTTGAGATGAAGGACACCATCATCACCAACTGTAAACTCTGACGCTCCCCCACTTAGGGCCGTATCTCGCAACTCTAGCAAATAAGAATCCTCATACTGCCTCTCCCTGATCTCATTGGCAAGAGAAGACTGGGTCATCATACAAGCAAACACCCTGTCAGGCGCGAGGCTGAATACTCTAACCCTCTGGTTAGTCAAAGACTGCAAATCAATCGCCAAGGACCTCATATCAGCATCTAAATATGCAAGACTACCCATAGACTTCCGGCTCAATGCATCAGCTACAACATTGGCCTTTCCCGGGTGATAACGAATGGTAAGGTCAAATCCTTGATCAACTCGAGCCATCTACGTTGCCTACCATATAAATCCTTCTGCTTAAATAGGTGTTGTAAGCTCTTGTGATCAGTGAATATCTCACAAGGCTCACCATAAAGATAGTGCCTCCAGAGTTTCAAAGCAAACACAACCGCTGCCAACTCTAAGTCATGGATGTTGACACCCAATTTTGTCCCGAATTTTTTCAAATTTAATAAATTATGGCAATATTTTATAATTGAGGTTAATTTGAAAATTAAATAAAAATAATGACAATAAAATATGATCAATTGAAGTTTCAAAGAAAAGTGCTAAATTTGCAAAATCCCACAAATTTTAACCCACTCGTGCAACCCATTCACTTTTTTTAATTAATTTTAAAATTGTGGCCAAATCCGCTCCCCCTCCCCCCCAAGCACTAGCCTATTTGTGCAAATCCTCAGCCATATATTTACCCTTAAACCCTAGCCCCCATTCATTATTCATTCATCACCATTCTCCCATCTACACAACAAAAAAAAGAAAATCAGATCTAGATACATTTTCATCATCTTCCTTACACAAAAACCCTCTCCCACACCAAAAATCAGATCTGGATCATTATCTATCTCCTCTATACACACATTATCATCAGCCTCACACACCCCACACCCAAAAAGCCGAACCCCTCTTTTTCCTCATCCTTTAATCGCAATCCACACACAAAATATCAAAATAGAAACAGATCGGGGAAAGGGATAAGGGGATACCACCGAAAATCGATTTCTAATCACCCTAATGTTATAACCCATCGCCGGGAGCCTCTGTTTTTTGCTGATTTGTTCTGAGATCAAAAAGAGATTGACCTTGGAGTCGCTCCTCCTCTGTCCACTAGTAGTGTTATCACGTAGGTCGACGCCATTGTTTCGCCTGATGATTTGTTTTGGGTGTTGGTTGTTTGATCTTAAAGAGAAATGGGTATCGTTGTTCCGTTCTTTATCGTTGATTTCTCTGTTCCGTTCACTGGTGGTCACCGGAAAATCCACCGGTGCAGCCCTTGTATTATTCTTGTTGATTTTCGTTAATAATAAATACCTTATTTTTTTCACTGGTGATGTGTTTATTGACGCTACTGATCTCGTTTTTGTTCAATTTTGTGGGAGGTCTTTTACTTCCAATTCTTTTGGAGTTGCTCACTGGGATCGGGACTATTCGACCCGTTTACCAGGGTTCCATTGCTGCTTTGGATGGTTGTTTTGGACCAGGTTATGGAAATGGGTCTGAGTCGCAGGGACGCCGCTGCAATGGCGCTGGTGTCGCTCCTCTTCCCTATCTAATCGCAGTTCTGTTAGTTCACCAGTGTTCACATTGTTCAATCTCATTTTGCTACTTGTGTTTGACTGGTTATACTCGTGTCTTGTTATTTTGATGCACTGCTTGTTACCTTGACTGGGTCCTGCTATTTTTCTTATTTGGCTTTAACTCGTACTGATCATTTCATTTGAGAACTTTGCAGTGCTGCTGACTTGGTGTTGGATTTTGGAATAGATCTGGACATTAAATTAGGCCTATGAAAATACACTTATTTGAGGCTTACACAATGAATTGACGGACTCAATATCAAATATGGCCCAAGAAAAATAAATTATTTATTTGAGGCCTGTTTGATTAATTTGAACATGATACTACACTTGAACGACCCATTCCCGCACCCCTAAAACACGTAAAAGGCAATGATGAATGTATGAAATTAATACAAAGCAAGTCGAATAGAGTGGTGGGTTTGGTACTTGGCATGGCAACCGGCCCGGGCTCCGTGTTTGCAACCGTACCAACACCCCGAGCCTCTACATGACGCGCCATACAAATCTAAGCCGAAATTTTGCAAAACAAACCCCCTTTACTATTATTATTATTATTATTATTATTATTATTATTATTATTATTATTATTATTATTATTATTATTATTATTATTATTATTATTATTATTATTATTATTATTATTTTATTTTCATTAATTATAACATTTTATTATCGTATTAATCCAATTTCATTTTCATAATTTATGCGCGGTACAGTTTGGCATGAAAACTTGGGGACGCGTTTGGCTAACCTGCAAATGTGAATATACATTGACCTAGACTCAAGCATTCAAAATAAGACTTAAGAATTTTAGAAAATCCAAAGCTCCCGCGAGTTGATCATTTTCTCGATTTTTATCTTTAACTTTGCCTTTCTTTCCTTAGAGATATTTATGCAAATAACTGTGTAAAATATTTTACTTATCAATAATATTTGATTGCTTGGTATGTTGTTTTACTTTATGTGCATTACCCTTTATTGTGAAGTCGTTATTTAATTTATTGCAAATTGAGGTCGTCTTAGCAAATGCGTGCAAGTAAAATATATATTTTGCAAATAAGCTTTTTATTTAATTGATTATTATTATTATTATTATTATTATTATTATTATTATTATTATTATTATTATTATTATTATTATTATTATTATTATTCAAATAATTCTTTCGAAAGAAAAACACACTTGTAAATATTTGTAAACCTATCGAATTAACCGTATTTACGGAATTTTGGAAGTGCCTTAAAAACCTTCTTCCGAAATTAATAAAGCCTCTTACTAAGAATCTCTGAAAAGACCGTCTTTTATAAAAACGGAATTTTTGCACGCATTTGCTAATTTGGTTCCCTGTTTTCCTTAAATTGGGTGGCGACTCTAAAAACTCCAAAAGAGTTAGTCCATCCTGTCGATATTCCGGAATTTATCCTTTTCAGGGGGTAATTTGTGGGGTTCAACAGTATGGCGACTCCGCTGGGGAGCAATAAAGGTTTTGACCATAAAGGTTTCCAATTATTTGCAACTAGCATGCCTAATTTATCCTGCTTTATTATATCCGTTTGTTTGTGTGCCACGAAAAGCATGTCACTACACTCTTATTTGTGCACATATAAACTGGCATTCCGTTCATACTTCCCCCACTCCTGGGAACCTCTTGCATTTTCACCCCAAATATCCGTGAGGTTCGCTCATGCGTACCCGCACTTTCTTCCACTAAAGAACCCTGTGACGAGTTGGTACACCGGCGGTTGTCGTGGGAGTAATTCGACTGCGAGGCCGCTTGCCACTCACCTGTTAGCCTCAACCGTTAACCCACTTTTAGATGGAGTTTTAGGAACATGCATGCATTTACACCTTAGTCTGGACCCGGTCCTTGGTACCGCCTCCATAGTTAGGAAACCGCCCTTACGTCAACGGGTTCTTGAAATCCAACGACAATGCATATTATGTGCTGTGTGATAACGAATCCTCAGTCCTAACCATGTTTTGAGCAAAATCAGATTTGGAATTTTGTCTCCTGTGTTATCATTTAGGTCAGAAAATAGAAGAATTTAGCAGAATTGAAATCATAGACAGAATTGCAGTCCGGGGAAAGTTAGGCAGATTTTTTTAGTTTGTGTTTGGAGATGGCCTGGTGTAGTGAGATCTAAGAGGCGAAGCCCCTGGTGTCTTTAAAAGGATCAGTGGGGTTCCTCTTGTGAATGGCTTTGCGTGTGTGTAGGCCTATGTTGATTATCCAGCTGCAACTTTATAAAAATTGAAGTATGCTTGGCGCATACTAGGAGAGCGAAGCCCCTGTGTCTTTGAATGACCAGTTGGGTCCCTCCTTGAAGACCAGTGCGGTCTTGACTACCTAGGAAACTGAGAGGCTTGATTAAAGCCGAGGACCAGTGAGGAGCCCTATGAACAAGGTCGGTGAGCCTTGCAAAACCTAGTAAGCTGAGAGGCTTGTCTAAAGCCGAGGACCAGTGAGGTTTTATTTTGAAAGGCCAATTGGCGCCTTTCGTGATTTGCAGTCTGGTATTGTGAACGCAGTTAGAAATTTCACCCTTGGATGTTGAAAAATAATTGGGACTTGTGTTTGGAGGAGTGTGGATGTTTGCAAAGGTGTATGGGGGATTGTTGCAGGTTTTAGGCATTTGGATTTAGAATTTTGTGCAGATGTTGTAAAGAGCATGAGCTGTGTTGAAGTTTCGAGTTGATACCAACTTTTGTAATATAGTTGGATAATAGAATTGCAGTGTCAAGACGGAGAGATGATTGTTATCGATTATTGTTATTATTTATTGCTTACTTTAAGTCTGAATTGCTCAGAACTGGCATGAACTATTTTTTGTTACCACTTGTTTGCGCGATTAGGCTTACCTCTAGCACAAAGAGGCACCTTACAGGGTACGACGCGTTTGCATATTTATTTACGCTCAACTACTTGTGATTGTCACATGTTAATTGTTTTCCTTGCTTTATTTGCTCAAAATGCGTTAAATACTAGGTGTTGCTTCCTTGTGTGCAATCCTATGAATGACATGCAAACTATCTTAATTACCCTTTGAGGTTTCTTTGTTTTGTTTATTTCTCTCCCGAAAGTTTGATTTGTAAGGTGGTTGGCCATGCAAATCACACAAGATTCAAGATCTAATTGATAGTAGACGCTTTAGCTCGTGAATGATGCAGTACCAGAAGCTAATGGCATTGATTGAAAGAACTTGGCAATTGAACTTAGTAGCATTATTTTCAATTTTAATTCAGATTGAGGCCCTGAATTGCATTGTACTTTAAAGCTTATGTTAATCTGAATCAACTCATTTTGAATTTATGAAAGTTGAAATAAAATACATCTCATTCTTATTATATTATTTACGCTTGCCTTTGTTTCCATTTCAAAATTAAAATTGATAAACCTGCTAAAGCTTTGCTTGTAACGTATGGCAAAACAACTGAACAATTTAAATCGACGCACTGAAAAGTTACTGTCTGCGCTCTTTGGATATCGCACTATCTGTTAGAACTTCAGCTGGGGCATCTTTTATCTGTTGGTATATGGCGTTGAAGTAGTGTTGCAGAACTACGCACGGTCTGATTCCCAAGGAGGGATACGTAGGCTCCCCCATCGGGCTCGACCCTTTAGCATTTAAATTTTTATTTTTTCCCCAAGAAGGACAACTGGGGCAATTTTTGCAAAACGAGTTGGAGATGCGAAAGATAATAACTGGGGTAGAATTTTGCAAGAAGCGGCGTTGGTTATTAAAGATGAGTTGGCAAGAATTCTGTAATTGGTTAAGCAAACGGTGCAAAGTCTAAGCCAAAGAGCGTTCAGTTTGTTTTAAAATATATTACAAGTTTAAGTCAAGGCAAAATTTTCAAAATGCATCTTTGACTTCATTTGCATGCTTATTTCACTCGCTATATTGCATTAAAATATTTTATCTTCCCTCTATTTTTCAAAGTCTATGCTATTTGAGTTCATGAGCCAAGTTTCTGAAAGCAATTTGCAAATCCAAGTCCACTGAAGACGAGGAAGCAGCAGAAGCAGCACGATCAGGATGAAGTCTGCACAAATCAAACGCTTCCACTTTCTTCCCCAAAGCTAACAATTTTTCTTTGAGAGCAGGAACATGAAAGCTTGCAATGAAAGGATCATTCACATTATGGATGAACAATTTATTGAACTCGCATTCAAAGTTGCCTTGCATATTGCGTCGCGATCCCTTTTCGTGACTTAAAGAATTATGCTTTGTCATGAGTTATTGCCGAACAGGCGGCATTTCTACCTCTATGGCTTTTATTCCTAATAGGCGACAAAGCCGAGGCTTGTTTTGTGTTTTCAAAACTAAGCCAAATAGAGCATCACTTTGTTTCAGGTTGACCATCGGCTACGAGGACTCCCTGTGTTGGACTATCTTGCCTACTGATTCGTCAAATGGCTCTTGCATTGCTCTACATTCCCGCACTGCTTTTCTTTGCACTTGCTTTAAATTGTTGTCGCACTTGCTTTAAAATTGATGCCTTGCTTTACGTTTTTCAGGTTGACCACCAGGCGGGGCTTCTCTTTTGTTTGACTTTCACGCCTGTCGATTTGCTAAATAGCTTTTCCGTTGCATTACATTTCACGCTAAATTGCTTTGCACTTGCTTTCAATTATGACTTCGCACTTGCTTTATATTATTACTTGCTTTACTTTTAGTTTAACAGGTTAATAGGTCAGCCCTGAGACCCTCCTTGCTTTGTGCCGGATCGGATCACCAGCTAATTTGTAGACAATCAATTCCAAGACCCTCCTTGTTGCGTGTCCGACCGGCTTGCCAGTTGATTTGTCAAGATTGTTCAAATTGCTTTGCACTTGCTTTAAATTATGCCTTCGCATTTTCTTTGTATTACGTCTTGTTTTACTTTTCAGGCTAACAGGTCAGCCCTGAGACCCTCCTTGCTTTGTGCCGGATTCGATCACCAGCTGATTTGTAGACAATCAATTCCAAGACCCTCCTTGCTGCGTGCCCGACCGGCTTGCCAGTTGATTTGTCAAGATTGTTCAAATTGCTTTGCAATTGCTTTAAATCATGCCTTCGCATTTTCTTTGTATTACGTCTTTTTTTACTTTTCAGGTTAACAGGTTAGCCTTGAGACCCTCCTTGCTTTGTGCCGGATCGGATCGCCAGTTGTGTAACGACCCTCAAATAGTTGTTACGGGATCTGGGATCTCGATTTGCATGTCGACAGTCCCAAAAGCTCCGTTAGGTCATTTATGACCCGTCTGTGAAATCTGAGTCGAAACGGAGTCCGTTTGATAGGTATTCGAGAAAAGGATCCGTTTATGAAATTTCAGAAAGGAATTTGGGGTTTCGATAGGTCGTTTTGAGTAAACGAACCCCGATGGAAAATCCGAGCGCACCGTTAGGTCCGTCTCGTCATTTATGATATGTAGCAACCTTCAAAATTGAAAACGGACCTCGTTTGATAGGACTTTTGATAAAGTCCCCGTTTCGGAAGTTTAAAAGAGTTAAAAGAGGTTTCCGAGCTCGATTTGAGCAAATGAGCTCTGATGAGAGATCCGAAAGTTCCGTTAGGTTCGTATAGTCATTTGTGACTTGTAGCAACTTTCAGAATTGGATTCCGAGGTCGTTTGGTTAAATTTCACTATTTTGGCGAAAGTCGAAAATTGAACCTTTGCCGTGGGACCCACTTTTTGAATTCTGGAGGTCCGAATTGAGTTCCGTCTTGACGAGCATGTCACCCAAGTATTTTATGACTTGTGTGCAACATTTGGAATCATTCCGAGCTTCGTAGGTTCCCGTTTTGCCCCTAAAACAGTAGAAAATCTGGTGCGACTTTTCTGTTCTGTTTTGGCGCAAACAGCCGGATAAAAGCTGATTATCCGGTCAATCCGTAAGGAATTAGGAAAAACTCAAAACATTAAAGTTGTAGCCCTTTGAGTTGCGGTTCTAATGGCACCGGTTTCAGGTCCTTTGGACTTTCCTATCAAAAGTTATGATTTTTTCAAAAGAAGCTGTTACAGAGGCCAAAAAAAAAAAAAAAAAAAAAACTGGTATAAAAAGGCCGTTTCGGGCCATTTCTGTTCATAACTTATAAAAATCATTTGGTGAGCTCTTGAGGTGATTTTTGGGTATTTCTTGAAGACCCAATCATACTTACACTTAAGGTAAGCCCTTTCAATCCATCTTTATGTTGATTAACACAAGAATCAAAGGGTTGATTCTATGCAATGGGTTAGAACCCTAGATTCTTAAGAATTGGGGAAAGACATCGAGCAAGGCTCGCATGTGGAATCTAAGTGTACTTTTGGACTCACGGGAGCGTGGGGAGTCCGGAAAAGTACATTTTGTAAATTTAGGGCTCGGCCCTACCCGGGGGCATTTTGGTAATTTTTACCCTAGGATGCCTATAGGCTTAAATAGCTATAATTGAGCACTCATATGTGCTATATCTTGTCTTAATAGACCTAGTGGAGAGTCCTTCACGGACAAGGCAAGCGGGAAAGGAGATTCTTCCCGGCATTTGAGCCCGAATTTCGAGGTAAGTGAGACTTGACCTCTATTGTGCTTGTGGACTCTTCCTTCATGCTAGTATGCTTCATGTACGCATATATATACCTAACAATGGTTAGGATTAATGATGTGAATTACTTGCTATTATTGTTTGTTATAAATAGCGAGATTGTGACTCGACCGAGGTATGTGCCGGTCTAAACGCTACGTCGAGGTAGCTTAAATTTATATCGTAGTAACGCTTGCTACGCCATGCTTAGATAGCAAGAACTTGGGACATGGCCGAGGATGTTGCCGGCATGTCATGATAAATGTCTTGCCGAGGATTTTGCCGGCTTTTGTATGATATTGGTACTTGATTTGTTCACGTGTCGGGTTGGGTAGTGCTGTCTATACGTAACCTTGGGTTGGACGATATGGGAGTAGGGATTGTACCCCCAAACTGTGGTCGGGTTAACCTTCGCCTTACGTTCAGCTAGCATAACCAACCTGGGTTACGGTGACTGTGAAATATTATCGTTATTAATATTTCTGTTATTATTTCTGTTATTGTTATTAATGTCGTGGATATTAATACTGTTAGAGGGACACTTGACAGGGGGTGTGGTGTCGCCTATACTATGAGATGTGTCACACTTGACAGGGGGTGTGGTGTGGACACTTGATCTTTGAGATGTGACACACTTGACAGGGGGTGTGGTGTGGTCACTTGATTTATTGAGATACGACGCACTTGACAGGGGGTGTGGTGCGATCGTAGACAGATTTGAGATGAGCCAACGACTACGGGTCGTTGGTCTACTTATTCATGATTGTGATAGTGACTTCGGGTCACGGTATATGGTTGATACTTAGTAGTGGTGTTGCTAGTCCATCGTAGGTCTAGGTTAGTCGGCACGGGAGTAGAGATTGGACCTCCAAACCGCCGTTGAGTTGACCTATGCCTTACGTTGGATGGGCATAATCCTTGAGACTTCTGGTTACTACTTGTGTGTATGGAATGTGTTACATCTATTTGTGATTTCACTACTTTTTTGTATGATTACTATAGTATGTTGTTGCTTATGATGCATGTAGCGACTTGTCCCGCAAGGGTACCTTAGCGGGCCTGTCGGTGATCTTACTGGGCTTCGGCTCATAACTTACTCTGCTACGTGCGCAGGTCCTTCATCCAGTCAGCAGCCCGGACGTTAGCGGTTCCTGAGGCTTCTGAGACTTTTGATTGAGGTGAGCCGACCACACAGACCGTGGTGGCATACCGCCGGAGTCACTTAGAGATAGGACTCAGATTTCTTTGATGTATATTCATACTTTATTGAGTCACTCTTAGAATGCTCCAATTCTTTTGTGGATATATTCTTTTGGACTTCACACTTTTATATTTATATATCCATTTATGATCTTTTCACATTATTGTTCTTTTCCGTATCTTGTTTCATTGGTTCGCCTAGGCAAATGTTGTTTAGGTGCCATCACGAGCCCTTGAAATTGGGTCGTGACAGTTTGGTATCAGAGCCCTAGGTTCTAATTCGAGTCCTAGGAGTGTTGGAGCAGTGTCTGAGTAGAGTCTTGCTTATGGGTATGTTGTCGACCATACTTATGAGCGAGAGGCTACAAGGGCATGTTAGGAAATGTTTTCCCTTCGTTTCATCTCTATTCGTGCTGAGTAGCTTATATAGGTGCTGACCCTTTTTCGTGTATTGTATCAGATGGCGAGGACGCGAGCATCCTCAGCCAGGAGTGCTGCATCTTCTACACCAGGCGTCTGCGGGAGAGCCATCAGCACCTACGCAGCCGCCAGCTGCTAAGAAGACTCGGGCAGGTCGCTTGTCAGCCACTAGGCAGGACACAGCTATCCCTGCGGTGTCCGCAGCGACTATGTCAGCATCTATTCCCCCTGTGCCTGCTGTTGTGCCAGGCATCGTTGTGATCTCTTCAGAGGAGTATATGAGACTGATGGCCTTGTCTAGCCATCAGGTCCCTGTCAGAGATGATGTTGCAGCTCCTGTTTCGGCTCCTCAGCCAACCACACCTGTTATGAGCACGCCTACTTCTGAGGCTGCTCCTGATCATATTGCCCAGCCTTCTGCTTCTGCTCCTCAGGCAGGTCCTGTTATTTCTACTCCTCCTATGGGCACTGAGGAGGTTGCCAGGAGGATAGAGTCATTCATGAAGCTTCAGCCTCCAGAGTTCGACGGTACCTCAGCTACATGTACTGCCCAGAGGTACATTCAGAAGTGTGAGAAGATTTTGACAGTTCTTGGTACTAGAGACATCTTAGGGGTGCAGTGTGCTTCTTTCAGATTATCGGGAGATGCAGAGACATGGTGGGTCTCCATGATGCGGCAGAGGTCTAGTGACCTCCCTCCTTTGTCTTGGGCTGAGTTCGTGTCTATGTTCATGAGCAGGTTCGTGCCCCAGAGTCAGCACGATGCTCAGAGGCGCGAGTTTGAGGGGTTGAGGCAGGGAAACCTGTCTGTTTCAGAGTATGACACCAGGTTCTTGTGGTTGTCTCAGTTTGCACCGACTATGGTGGCTCAGGAGAGGGACAAGGTCCTCCGGTTTGTTGAGGGTCTTCATCCCCGCTTGCAGGTAGCTGTTGCCCCTGATATGGGCAACAAGTCATATTTTGAGATAGTTGATGTGGCGCGGCGGATGGAGGATATCTTCGCCAGGGCTGACGTGGAGAGGGCGGCCAAGAGGTCGCGTCAGTCTGATGGGTATAGTGGATCCGCTCAGAGGGGTCAGGGTCATCAGGGCCGTTCTCAGTCTAGGCCCCAGGCTGCTGCTTTGCCTGCCCAGGATTTTTCTTCAGAGACCCCGAGGCCTCAGTCATCCCAGAGGCGGGGTGGCTCTTCGCAGTCTGGTCCGCCGCAGTGCGGGAGGTGCCATCAGAGGCATCATGGGAGGTGTTCGTCTGGAGGTGGTCGTGGCAGAGGTGGTAGAGGTGGTAGAGGAGGTAGAGGTGATGGATGTTTTGAGTGTGGGTCTCCTGAGCACTATGTCAGGAGTTGCCCTTATGTTTCATCAGGTCGCCATGGATCCGCAGCTATGGTACCATCTGGTCCTCAGGCCGCCAGGCCCGTTTCTCAGATTCCTCCTAGACAGCAGTCTCAGAGAGCTCCGGGTTCAGGAGGCTCGACGCAGGTCTATGCTATGACTCGTCAGGATGCTGAGGCATCCAATGATGTCATCACAGGTATTATTTCTGTCTGTAGCCGCGATGCTTATGCTCTTATTGATCCGGGGTCTACCTATTCGTATGTGTCGTCGGGATTTGCCCCTTGCTTGGGCAGGGATCTGGTCTTCTTAGATGATTCCTTTATGGTTGCCACCCCTGTCGGGTCTTCTATATGTGTAGATAGGGGTTATCGGCAGTGTATGATCTCCATCTGTGGTGTAGAGTCCTTAGTGGACCTGATGCTGCTCGATATGTCTGATTTCGATGTCATTATGGGCATGGATTGGCTGGCTTCCTGTCATGCGACTTTGGATTGCCATGCCAAGTCCGTGACGATCGGGGCAGAGGGTGAGTCTCGGGTTGTATGGGGAGGTTCCAGGCCTTCTCCGAAGAGTAGGATCATTTCTTTCTTGGAGGCGCAGAGGATGATATCTAGTGGGTGCGAGGGATATATTGCTTCAGTTCGGGATGTCCGGGCAGAGGAGTTATCCCTTGATAGAGTTCCGGTTGTTTGTGAGTATCCGGATGTGTTTCCTGATGATTTGCCGGGTTTGCCGCCTATGCGGGAGATAGAGTTTTGCATTGATCTATTGCCAGGCACTCAGCCTAAATCTATTCCCCCGTATCGTATGGCTCCTGTTGAGTTGAGGGAGCTGAAGGAGCAGATTCAGGATTTGCTCGATAAGGGCTTCATTAGGCCCAGTGTGTCTCCATGGAGTGCCCCGGTATTATTTGTGAAGAAGAAGGATGGCTCTATGCGGATGTGTATTGATTACCGGCAGCTGAATAAGGTTACTATCAAGAATAGGTATCCTTTGCCGCGTATTGATGATTTGTTTGATCAGCTTCAGGGTGCTACCTTCTTCTCGAAGATTGATTTGAGGTCGGGGTATCATCAGTTGAGGATTCGGTCCGAGGACGTTTCCAAGACTGCTTTTCGTACCCGATATGGCCACTATGAGTTTCTGGTGATGTCTTTCGGGCTTACGAATGCCCCAGCTGCTTTCATGGATCTGATGAACCTAGTGTTCAAGGCCTACCTTGACTCCTTCGTCATTGTGTTTATCGATGATATCTTGGTTTATTCGAGGAGCAGGGAGGAGCATGAGCAGCATTTGAGAGTTGTTCTTCGGACTCTGAGGGATCAGCAATTGTATGCCAAATTCTCCAAGTGTGAATTTTGGCTCAGTTCTGTATCTTTCCTAGGTCACGTGGTGACCAAGGATGGGGTATGTGTTGATCCGAAGAAGATAGAGGCCGTTCAGAGTTGGCCTAGGCCTACTTCTCCTACAGAGATTCGGAGTTTCTTAGGCTTGGCAGGTTATTATCGGCGGTTCGTCGAGGGGTTTTCTTCTATTTCAGCACCTCTGACGAAGTTGACCCAGAAGAATGTTCCTTTCCTTTGGTCCGATGCCTGTGAGTCTAGCTTTCAGAAGCTTAAGACTCTGTTGACTTCAGCGCCAAAGTTGGCCTTGCCTAGTGGATCCGGGGGATTCACCGTATATTGTGATGCTTCGGGTGTTGGCCTGGGTAGCGTTCTGATGCAGGAGGGTAAGGTGATAGCTTATGCCTCGAGACAGCTGAAGGTCCATGAGAAGAATTATCCTGTCCATGATTTGGAGCTGTTAGCTGTCGTGTTTGCACTGAAGTTGTGGAGGCACTATCTTTATGGCGAGCCATGTGAGATATTCACCGATCATAAGAGTCTCCAGTACTTGTTCACTCAGAAGGACTTGAACGGGAGACAGCGCCGCTGGTTAGAGCTGCTGAAGGATTATGATCTTTCTATCCGGTATCATCCCGGAAAGGCTAATGTTGTAGCCGATGCCTTGAGTAGGAAGTCCATGGGTAGCCTCGCCTATCTTGATGCTGATATGAGGCCGTTGGCCCGTGAGTTGCAGGCTTTGTCCATTAGTGGGGTTCGGTTTGATGATTCTGTTCCAGGCCGGGTGCTTGCATATGTGGGGTCTCAGTCGTCTTTAGCTTCCCAGATTCGGGAAAGGCAGTTCGAGGATCCTTATCTGAGAGATCTCCGGGACAGGGTCCTGAGTGGGGGAGTGTCCTCGTTCGTGATTGGTGATGATGGTGCTTTGCGGCTTAACGGCCGGGTATGTGTTCCAGCCATTGTGGAGCTGAGGCAGATGATTTTGGCAGAGGCTCACAGTTCGAGATATTCCATTCATCCGGGTACTGCGAAGATGTATCATGATCTTCGAGAGCTGTATTGGTGGAAAGGGATGAAGAGGGATGTTGCTGATTATGTATCTCGGTGTTTGAATTGCCAGCAGGTGAAGTATGAGCACCGGAGGCCAGCCGGGGTGACCCAGTCTATGCCCATTCCCGAGTGGAAGTGGGAGCAGATCACTATGGATTTCGTAGTTGGTTTGCCGCTGACCGTGGGTAAGCATGATTCGGTGTGGGTAGTAGTTGATCGACTGACGAAGTCGGCTCACTTCATTCCAGTGAGGACTACTTATACCTCGGAGCGTCTGGCTCGTATCTTCATTGAGCAGATTGTGAGATTGCATGGTGCTCCTGTTTCTATCATTTCTGACCGAGGTGCTCAGTTCACAGCTCAGTTTTGGAAATCTTTTCAGAGAGAGCTGGGTACTCGGGTCGATCTCAGCACTGCATTTCACCCGCAGACTGATGGCCAGTCTGAGCGGACCATTCAGATCCTCGAGGATATGTTGAGGGCGTGTGCTATTGATTTTGGAGGCCATTGGGATAGCCATTTGCCGCTAGCAGAGTTTGCGTATAATAATAGCTATCAGGCTTCTATCCAGATGGCTCCGTTTGAGGCATTGTATGGTCGGAGATGTCGCTCGCCTATCGGTTGGTTCGAGTCTGGTGAGGTCCAGGTGTTGGGGCCCGATTTGGTGCAGCAGACCTTAGATAAGGTCCGGGTTATTCAGGATCGACTCCGCACGGCTCAGAGCCGGCACATATCCTATGCAGATCGGAGGCGGAGAGATCTTGAGTTCATGGTTGGGGACCGGGTATTCCTCAGAGTGTCGCCCATGAAGGGTGTTATGAGATTTGGGAAGAAAGGCAAGCTCAGTCCTAGGTTCATTGGGCCTTTTGAGATATTGGAGCGCGTTGGCGCCGTTGCTTATAGACTGGCTTTGCCTCTCTCTCTGTCTGTTCATCCGGTGTTCCATGTGTCCATGCTCCGGAAGTATGTTCACGATCTGTCTCATGTGATCGATATGGCTTCCGTGGAGGTAGATGGAGACTTAGCTTATTCGGAGGAGCCTATTGCTATTGTGGCTAGAGAGGTCCGTAAGATGAGATCGAAGGTGATCCCGCTTGTGAGAGTTCAGTGGGGGCATCACTCCATTGCCGAGGCCACTATGGAGCTTGAGTCCGAGATGCGTGAGACGCATCCGCGCTTGTTCGATGATTCAGGTATAAAATCCTTGTATTTTCTAAGCCTGAATTTGCATTTTTAAGTTTTATTGATTTCGGGTGGTACCGAGGGGTCCTCAAAATCCGTGCCAGCTCCGTGGCTAGTGTGTGGATCCTACCTTAGACTTAGGCTCGTCCGAGGACGGCCGAGAGTCTAAGTGGGGGGAGAATGTAACGACCCTCAAATAGTCGTTACGGGATCCGGGACCTTGATTTGTGTGTCGACAGTCCCAAAAGCTCCGTTAGGTCATTTATGACCCGTCTGTGAAATCTGAGTCGAAACGGAGTCCGTTTGATAGGTTTTCGAGAAAAGGATCCGTTTATGAAATTCCGGAAAGGAATTTGGGGTTTCGATAGGTCGTTTTGAGTAAAATAACCCCGATGGAAAATCCGAGCGCACCGTTAGGTCCGTCTCGTCATTTATGATATGTAGCAACCTTCAAAATTGAAAACGGATCTCGTTTGATAGGACTTTTGATAAAGTCCCCGTTTCGGAAGTTTAAAAGAGTTAAAAGAGGTTTCCGAGCTCGATTTGAGCAAATGAGCTCCGATGAGAGATCCGAAAGTTCCGTTAGGTTCGTATAGTCATTTTTGACGGAACTTTCGGATCTCTCATCGGAGCTCATTTGCTCAAATCGAGCTCGGAAACCTCTTTTAACTCTTTTAAACTTCCGAAACGGGGACTTTATCAAAAGTCCTATCAAACGAGGTCCGTTTTCAATTTTGAAGGTTGCTACATATCATAAATGACGAGACGGACCTAACGGTGCGCTCGGATTTTCCATCGGGGTTCGTTTACTCAAAACGACCTATCGAAACCCCAAATTCCTTTCCGGAATTTCATAAACGGATCCTTTTCTCGAAAACCTATCAAACGGACTCCGTTTCGACTCAGATTTCACAGACGGGTCATAAATAACCTAACGGAGCTTTTGGGACTGTCGACACGCAAATCGAGATCCCGGATCCCGTAACAACTATTTGAGGGTCGTTACATTCTCCCCCACTTAGACTCTCGGCCGTCCTCGGACGAGCCTAAGTCTAAGGTAGGATCCACACACTAGCCACAGAGCTGGCACGGATTTCGAGGACCCCTCGGTACCACCCGAAATTAATAAAAGTTAAAAATGCAAATTCAGGCTTAGAAAATACAAGGATTTCATACCTGAATCATCGAACAAGCGCGGATGCCTCTCACGCATCTCGGACTCAATCTCCCAAGTGGCCTCGGCAATGGAGTGATGCCCCCACTGAACTCTCACAAGCGGGATCACCTTCGATCTTATCTTACGGACCTCTCTAGCCACAATAGCAACAGGCTCCTCCGAATAAGCTAAGTCGCCATCTACCTCCACGGAAGCCATATCGATCATATGAGACAGATCGTGAACATACTTCCGGAGCATGGACACATGGAACACCGGATGAACAGACAGAGAGGGAGGCAAAGCCAGTCTATAAGCAACGGCGCCAACGCGCTCCAATATCTCAAAAGGCCCAATGAACCTAGGACTGAGCTTGCCTTTCTTCCCAAATCTCATAACACCCTTCATGGGCGACACTCTGAGGAATACCCGGTCCCCAACCATGAACTCAAGATCTCTCCGCCTCCGATCTGCATACGATATCTGCCGGCTCTGAGCCGTGCGGAGTCGATCCTGAATAACCCGGACCTTATCTAAGGTCTGCTGCACCAAATCGGGCCCCAACACCTGGACCTCACCAGACTCGAACCAACCGATAGGCGAGCGACATCTCCGACCATACAATGCCTCAAACTGAGCCATCTGGATAGAAGCCTGATAGCTATTATTATACGCAAACTCTGCTAGCGGCAAATGGCTATCCCAATGGCCTCCAAAATCAATAGCACACGCCCTCAACATATCCTCGAGGATCTGAATAGTCCGCTCAGACTGGCCATCAGTCTGCGGGTGAAATGCAGTGCTGAGATCGACCCGAGTACCAAGCTCTCTCTGAAAAGATCTCCAAAACTGAGCTGTGAACTGAGCACCTCGGTCAGAAATGATAGAAACAGGAGCACCATGCAATCTCACAATCTGCTCAATGAAGATACGAGCCAGACGCTCCGAGGTATAAGTAGTCCTCACTGGAATGAAGTGAGCCGACTTCGTCAGTCGATCAACTACGACCCACACCGAATCATGCTTACCCACGGTCAGCGGCAAACCAACTACGAAATCCATAGTGATCTGCTCCCACTTCCACTCGGGAATGGGCATAGACTGGGTCACCCCGGCTGGCCTCCGGTGCTCATACTTCACCTGCTGGCAATTCAAACACCGAGATACATAATCAGCAACATCCCTCTTCATCCCTTTCCACCAATACAGCTCTCGAAGATAATGATACATCTTCGCAGTACCCGGATGAATGGAATATCTCGAACTGTGAGCCTCTGCCAAAATCATCTGCCTCAGCTCCACAATGGCTGGAACACATACCCGGCCGTTAAGCCGCAAAGCACCATCATCACCAATCACGAACGAGGACACTCCCCCACTCAGGACCCTGTCCCGGAGATCTCTCAGATAAGGATCCTCGAACTGCCTTTCCCGAATCTGGGAAGCTAAAGACGACTGAGACCCCACATATGCAAGCACCCGGCCTGGAACAGAATCATCAAACCGAACCCCACTAATGGACAAAGCCTGCAACTCACGGGCCAACGGCCTCATATCAGCATCAAGATAGGCGAGGCTACCCATGGACTTCCTACTCAAGGCATCGGCTACAACATTAGCCTTTCCGGGATGATACCGGATAGAAAGATCATAATCCTTCAGCAGCTCTAACCAGCGGCGCTGTCTCCCGTTCAAGTCCTTCTGAGTGAACAAGTACTGGAGACTCTTATGATCGGTGAATATCTCACATGGCTCGCCATAAAGATAGTGCCTCCACAACTTCAGTGCAAACACGACAGCTAACAGCTCCAAATCATGGACAGGATAATTCTTCTCATGGACCTTCAGCTGTCTCGAGGCATAAGCTATCACCTTACCCTCCTGCATCAGAACGCTACCCAGGCCAACACCCGAAGCATCACAATATACGGTGAATCCCCCGGATCCACTAGGCAAGGCCAACACTGGCGCTGAAGTCAACAGAGTCTTAAGCTTCTGAAAGCTAGACTCACAGGCATCGGACCACAGGAAAGGAACATTCTTCTGGGTCAACTTCGTCAGAGGTGCTGAAATAGAAGAAAACCCCTCGACGAACCGCCGATAATAACCTGCCAAGCCTAAGAAACTCCGAATCTCTGTAGGAGAAGTAGGCCTAGGCCAACTCTGAACGACCTCTATCTTCTTCGGATCAACACACACCCCATCCTTGGTCACCACGTGACCTAGGAAAGATACAGAACTGAGCCAAAATTCACACTTGGAGAATTTGGCATACAACTGCTGATCCCTCAGAGTCCGAAGAACAACTCTCAAATGCTGCTCATGCTCCTCCCTGCTCCTCGAATAAACCAAGATATCATCGATAAACACAATGACGAAGGAGTCAAGGTAGGCCTTGAACACTCGGTTCATCAGATCTATGAAAGCAGCTGGGGCATTCGTAAGCCCGAAAGACATCACCAGAAACTCATAGTGGCCATATCGGGTACGAAAAGCAGTCTTGGAAACGTCCTCGGACCGAATCCTCAACTGATGATACCCCGACCTCAAATCAATCTTCGAGAAGAAGGTAGCACCCTGAAGCTGATCAAATAAATCATCAATACGCGGCAAAGGATACCTATTCTTGATAGTAACCTTATTCAGCTGCCGGTAATCAATACACATCCGCATAGAGCCATCCTTCTTCTTCACAAATAATACTGGGGCACCCCATGGAGACACACTGGGCCTAATGAAGCCCTTATCGAGCAAATCCTGAATCTGCTCCTTCAGCTCCCTCAACTCAACAGGAGCCATACGAAACGGGGGAATAGATTTAGGCTGAGTGCCTGGCAATAGATCAATGCAAAACTCTATCTCTCGCATAGGCGGCAAACCCGGCAAATCATCAGGAAACACATCCGGATACTCACAAACAACCGGAACTCTATCAAGGGATAATTCCTCTGCCCGGACATCCCGAACTGAAGCAATATATCCCTCGCACCCACTAGATATCATCCTCTGCGCCTCCAAGAAAGAAATGATCCTACTCTTCGGAGAAGGCCTGGAACCTCTCCATACAACCCGAGACTCACCCTCTGCCCCGATCGTCACGGACTTGACATGGCAATCCAAAGTCGCATGACAGGAAGCCAGCCAATCCATGCCCATAATGACATCGAAATCAGACATATCGAGCAGCATCAGGTCCACTAAGGACTCTACACCACAGATGGAGATCATACACTGCCGATAACCCCTTTCTACACATATAGAAGACCCGACAGGGGTGGCAACCATAAAGGGATCATCTAAGAAGACCAGATCCCTGCCCAAGCAAGGGGCAAATCCCGGCGACACATACGAATAGGTAGAACCCAGATCAATAAGAGCATAAGCATCGCGGCCACAGACAGAAATAATACTTGTGATGACATCATTGGATGCCTCAGCATCCTGACGAGTCATAGCATAGACCTGCGCCGAGCCTCCTGAACCCGGAGCTCTCTGAGACTGCTGTCTAGGAGGAATCTGAGAAACGGGCCTGGCGGCCTGAGGACCAAATGGTACCATAACTGCGGATCCCTGGCGACCTGATGAAACATAAGGGCAACTCCTGACATAGTGCTCTGGAGACCCACACTCAAAACATCCATCACCTCTACCTCCTCTACCGCCTCTACCACCTCTGCCATGACCACCTCCAGACGAACACCTCCCATGATGCCTCTGATGGCACCTCCCGCACTGCGGCGGACCAGACTGCGAAGAGCCACCCCGCCTATGGGATGACTGAGGCCTCGGGGTCTCTGAAGAAAAATCCTGGGCAGGCAAAGCAGCAGCCTGGGGGCCTAGACTGAGAACGGCCCTGATGACCCTGACCCCTCTAAGCGGATCCACTATACCCACCAGACTGACGCGATCTCTTGGCCGCCCTCTCCGCGTCAGCCCTGGCGAAGATATCCTCCATCCGCCGCGCCACATCAACTATCTCAAAATATGACTTGTTGCCCATATCAGGGGCAACAGCTACCTGCAAGCGGGGATGAAGACCCTCAACAAACCGGAGGACCTTGTCCCTCTCCTGAGCCACCATAGCCGGCGCAAACTGAGACAACCACAAGAACCTGGTGTCATACTCTGAAACAGACAGGTTTCCCTGCCTCAACCCCTCAAACTCGCGCCTCTGAGCATCGTGCTGACTCTGGGGCACAAACCTGCTCATGAACATAGACACGAACTCAGCCCAAGACAAAGGAGGGAGGTCACTAGACCTCTGCCGCATCATGGAGACCCACCATGTCTCCGCATCTCCCGATAATCTGAAAGAAGCACACTGCACCCCTAAGGTGTCTCTAGTACCAAGAACTGTCAAAATCTTCTCACACTTCTGAATGTACCTCTGGGCAGTACATGTAGCTGAGGTACCGTCGAACTCTGGAGGCTGAAGCTTCATGAATGACTCTATCCTCTTGGCAACCTCCTCAGTGCCCATAGGAGGAGTAGAAATAACAGGACCTGCCTGAGGAGCAGAAGCAGAAGGCTGGGCAATATGATCAGGAGCAGCCTCAGAAGTAGGCGTGCTCATAACAGGTGTGGTCGGCTGAGGAGCCGAAACAGGAGCTGCAACATCATCTCTGACAGGGACCTGATGGCTAGACATGGCCATCAGTCTCATATACTCCTCTGAAGAGATCACAACGGTGCCTGGCACAACAGCAGGCACAGGGGGAATAGATGCTGACAGAGTCGCTGCGGACACCGCAGGGATAGCTGTGCCCTGCCTAGTGGCTGACGGGCGACCTGCCCGAGTCTTCTTAGCAGCTGGCGGCTGCGTAGGTGCTGATGGCTCTCCCGCAGACGCGGGTGTAGAAGATGCAGCCCTCCTGGCTGAGGATGCTCGCGTCCTCGCCATCTGATACAATACACGAAAAAGGGTTAGCACCTATATAAGCTACTCAGCACGAATAGAGATGAAACGAAGGGAAAACATTTCATAACATGCCCTTGTAGCCTCTCGCTCATAAGTATGGTCGACAACATACCCATAAGCAAGACTCTACTCAGACACTGCTCCAAGACTCCTAGGACTCGAATTAGAACCTAGGGCTCTGATACCAAACTGTCACGACCCAAATTTCCAAGGGCTCGTGATGGCACCTAAACAACATTTGCCTAGGCGAACCAATGAAACAAGATGCGGAAAAGAAAAATAATGTGAAAAGATCATAAATGGATATATAAATATAAAAGGGTGAAGTCCAAAAGAATATATCCATAAAAGAATTGGAGCATTCTAAGAGTGACTCAGTAAAGTATGAATATACATCAAAGAAATCTGAGTCCTATCTATAAGTGACTCCGGCGGTATGCCACCACGGTCTGTGTGGTCGGCTCACCTCAATCAAAAGTCTCTGAAGCCTCGGGAACCGCTAACGTCCGGGCTGCTGACTGGATGAAGGACCTGCGCCCGTAGCAGAGTAAGTTATGAGCCGAAGCCCAGTAAGATCACCGACAGGCCCGCTAAGGTACCCTTGCGGGACAAGTCGCTTCATGCATCATAAGCAACAACATACTATAGTAATCATACAATAAAGTAGTGAAATCACAAATAGATGTAACACATTCCATACACACAAGTAGTAACCAGAAGTCTCAAGGATTATGCCCATCCAACGTAAGGCATAGGTCAACTCAGCGGCGGTTTGGAGGTCCAATCTCTACTCCCGTGCCGACTAACCTAGACCTACGATGGACTAGCAACACCACTACTAAGTATCAACCATATACCGTGACCCGAAGTCACTATCACAATCATGAATAAGTAGACCAACGACCCGTAGTCGTTGGCTCATCTCAAATCTGTCTACGATCGCACCACACCCCCTGTCAAGTGCGTCGTATCTCAATAAATCAAGTGACCACACCACACCCCCTGTCAAGTGTGTCACATCTCAAAGATCAAGTGTCCACACCACACCCCCTGTCAAGTGTGACACATCTCATAGTATAGGCGACACCACACCCCCTGTCAAGTGTCCCTCTAACAGTATTAATATCCACGACATTAATAACAATAACAGAAATAATAACAGAAATAATAACAGAAATATTAATAACGATAATATTTCACAGTCACCGTAACCCAGGTTGGTTATGCTAGCTGAACGTAAGGCGAAGGTTAACCCGACCACATTTTGGGGGTACAATCCCTACTCCCATGTCGTCCAACCCAAGGTTACGTATAGACAGCACTACCCAACCCGGCACGTGAACAAATCAAGTACCAATATCATACAAAAGCCGGCAAAATCCTCGGCAAGACATTTATCATGACATGCCGGCAACATCCTCGGCCATGTCCCAAGTTCTTGCTATCTAAGCATGGCGTAGCAAGCGTTACTACGATATAAATTTAAGCTACCTCGACGTAGCGTTTAGACCGGCACATACCTCGGTCGAGTCACAATCTCGCTATTTATAACAAACAATAATAGCAAGTAATTCACATCATTAATCCTAACCATTGTTAGGTGTATATATGCGTACATGAAGCATACTAGCATGAAGGAAGAGTCCACAAGCACAATAGAGGTCAAGTCTCACTTACCTCGAAATTCGGGCTCAAATGCCGGGAAGAATCTCCTTTCCCGCTCGCCTTGTCCGCGAAGGACTCTCCACTAGGTCTATTAAGACAAGATATAGCACATATGAGTGCTCAATTATAGCTATTTAAGCCTATAGGCATCCTAGGGTAAAAATTACCAAAATGCCCCCGGGTAGGGCCGAGCCCTAAATTTACAAAATGTACTTTTCCGGACTCCCCACACTCCCGTGAGTCCAAAAGTACACTTAGATTCCACATGCGAGCCTTGCTCGATGTCTTTCCCCAATTCTTAAGAATTTAGGGTTCTAACCCATTTCCAAGAATCAACCCTTTGATTCTTGTGTTAATCAACATAAAGATGGATTGAAAGGGCTTACCTTAAGTGTAAGTATGATTGGGTCTTCAAGAAATACCCAAAAATCGCCTCAAGAGCTCACCAAATGATTTTTATAAGTTATGAACCGAAATGGCCCGAAATGGCCTTTTTATAGCAGTTTTTTTTTTTGCCTCTGTGACAGCTTCTTTTGAAAAACTCATAACTCTTGATAGAAATGTCTAAATGACCTGAAACCGGTGCCATTAGAACCAAAACTCAAAGGGCTACAACTTTCATGTTTTGAGTTATTTCTAATTCCTTACGGATTTGCCGAAACATCAGCTTTTATCCGGCTATTTGCGCCAAAACAGAACAGAAAAGTCGCACCAGATTTTCTACTGTTTTAGGGGCAAAACGGGACCCTACGAAGCTCGGAATGATCCCAAATTTTGCACACAAGCCATAAAATACTTGGGTGACATGCTCGTCAAGACGGAACTCAATTCGGACCTCCAGAACTCAAAAAGTGGGTCCCACGGCAAAGGTTCAATTTTCGACTTTCACCAAAATAGCGAAATTTAACCAAACGACCTCGGAATCCAATTCCGAAAGTTGCTACAAGTCACAAATGACTATACTAACCTAACGGAACTTTTGGATCTCTCATCTGAGCTCATTTGCTCAAATCGAGCTCGGAAACCTCTTTTAACTCTTTTAAACTTTCGAAACGGGGACTTTATCAAAAGTCCTATCAAACGAGGTCCGTTTTTAATTTTGAAGGTTGCTACATATCATAAATGATGAGACGGACCTAACGGTGCGCTCGGATTTTCCATCGGGGTTCGTTTACTCAAAACGACCTATCGAAACCCCAAATTCCTTTCCGGAATTTCATAAACGGATCCTTTTCTCGAAAACCTATCAAACGAACTCCGTTTCGACTCAGATTTCACAGACGGGTCATAAATGACCTAACGGAGCTTTTGGGACTGTCGACACGTAAATCGAGGTCCTGGATCCCGTAACGACTATTTGAGGGTCGTTACACTTGTGTAACCTTTGGTCCTTTGAATGGCATTGAATACAGGGTAACTCCGACCCGTGTAAGAATAAACAATCATTTCTGATTCACTTTGGGCTTTTAAAGCCTCTTAGATAACCTTTCTGCCTTTAAATGGCACTGAATGTCGAACAATGTTAATAAACGGTCTACGTTTGCACGTTTAATCCTTCAAGTAAATGCAAATAAATCATGGCCAATGCTATTTGGGGGTTAAAAATCCATTCGGATTGCTTGAACTAGTTGGCCTATCGGACTTGTGAACAAGTCGACTAATGACATGTCATGATGCATGATTCCTAACGCCGCTACTAAGGAGTGGAGTTAGCTAGACCGGATTTTATTATCCTCCCAAGCAGATGTTCGGGAGCGGGAACATCTCGGATCGAATAGATTCCAAGTCGTTCCCCCTAAAGGAGTTTTTATGTGAGGGAAGAGTTGGTTGTAACCACTATATTTTCAACGCACGATTTAGAAAGTTGCCAGGAGTGGCGGAAGATATGCATGATATGCACAAGTTAAAAAATGCACAAGTCAACCTCATGAGTGGGAGTAAAACTAACACATGAAACAACAAGTTTGAAATAATAATAATTTCATATGCAAAGCAGATCAATACACATAATATGCATGATGGACGTCATATGATGACGCTTTTGGACGAGGCTGGCTAATGGACTTTAACATACCAAGGATGTTAAGCCTTCCTAATTTGATTATGGTATTTAAAATTGAATGTGTATTTTGTATCATCCCAATTGTTCTCATAATCCAACATTAACAAAATATAATTATATAAAATAATTGATTGTACTGTACAAATGTAGATATAACATTTTGTTTTAGGTAAATAGAAATAATAATTGATCTTGCTACATTAAAGGTAGAAGAAATTAATCTAAAATCTATGATTTTGTTTTCATGAAAGTAGAAAAATCAATTTCGTTCATAACCCAAAAATAATTTTATAAAATAATTCGTTTTGTTTGTATAAATGTAGAAATAAATAATTGATTTTGTTATGAGAACTCACTTTTATGTGAACAAGTGGTCTACATTAGACACGTTCAACCTTAAATAAATGCACACATAACATATTTAAACGTCCTTTAGGGTCGGAGACCCGTTTGGTTCGTTCAAATATGGTGAACTAACAGACTTAGACCTTAGCCGAAGTCAAAATGGTCCTAAATATGACATGAGGCATGATTTTAGACTAAGAGTGGGTAATCTAGACAAGGATATGGTTCCCCCAAGTGGACAACCAAGGGGTGGGAACGTTTACAATTGTTGGTTTACCACTGACCAACTAGATTCTAACCGTTCCTCCTAAAGGATTTTTTGAGAGTGAAACGGCCGTGAGATCCACATAACCGTTTATGGTGTGTGCAAGTGTAAAAACTTTTCAGGAGTGGAGGAAGTGACAATGCAAAATAACAAAAAAAAAATACAATTAAGCAATTAAATAATTGAGCGTTAAAATTCAAAAATTCAAAAATAAACTTTAGTCCTGTAAAAAAGGAAAAGAAGAAAAGTTAGTATCGAAATAAATGGCAAGAAAATAAAGCAAATAAGGAATCCCAATTTAAAGTCCGTTATGTTTGAACCTTGATATCCCCAGTGGAGTCGCCATTCGGTCATACCCGATTTTGGACTCAACTTGAGGTGAGTCGGGTTTCGGATTTGACTGGGTGAACTCGTTTGAGTTTAGATGTTGGAGTCGCCACCTAACATATTTTTTTAACTAGGCATATTAGTGCACCTATTTTGTTTCTAGCTAATTTTACAATTAACTCCGAAACTTAGTCTACGAACCAGATATTCTAGGTAAGAGGTTCAAGTTAACTCGAGAGGAAGGGGTTAGGCACCTCTCAAGCTCCACCAAATGTGGTTACCGACCGGACTTATAACTGGAATTCTGAATAAGTAACTAAGCAATATATAAATTAGAAATAATAATTAAAATCAAATAAAACAGCTCTTTCTACTAATTGTTTTCTTTCTTAAAGCATTTTAGTAAAGTAGACCTTGCAAAATCAATTAAATCAGTTAGTATATCAAAATGCAATAATAAAGATTAAGTGAAAGTAATATAATTTAAAAGACTTTTTCCAGGGGCGTTGTTTTCAAGATTGTTCGTCCAAATGCACCTCGCAAAAATATAAAAAAAAAATGAGTTAGTAAGATAATGACAATAATAATAATAATAATAATAATAATAATAATAATAATAATAATAATAATAATAATAATAATAATAATAATAATAATAATAATAATAATAATAATAATAATAATAATAATAGATTAGTAATAAAAATAAAATAAAGGGGAAAATTTTTTTAAAAGTGTCGGCTCAGGTGTGTATGAATTGGGTGGAGGTTAGGGACGTCAGTACGGCTGTAAAATTTAAAAAACGAGGACGTATTTGGTTAAGAAACTGGTCTAGAATCGATATGAAAATAATTATAGGGATTTAGGAATGATAATAAATTTGGATTGTATTTGGTCCAGATTCTAGGTAGAATTAGGAAGAAGATTTGGGAATTTTGAAAAAAAGATTAATTCAAAATAAAATAAGAGGAATAGAAAATTTCAATGTAATTATGAACGTATCTAGACAAACACTCGTCTAGGTTCAAAAGAAAATTGTAATTTAATAAATCAGATAAATATGAAGAATTTTGATAGGAATATTTAAATATGGAAGAAATAAAATAAAAAGAAATTAAACATTTTCTTTTAAATTGGTCAATATTCAACTTAAAGGTGCAAAAAATAAAATATAGATGAATATATGTATAAAATGCACAAATAATCATTAAATAAATTCAAATAAAATTATCTAAATATAGATAATAACAGATAATTATTAATTTGCACAAATAATCATAAATTGATATGAATTTGACATATAGCCTAAATGATGCAATTATGTAATATATTATGAATGTACTAAATTGTGCAGATATTCACATTTTGATATATAGCCTAAATGATGCAAATTTACGTAATATAACCACACTTAAGTATATAATATATAAATAGGGGATAACACACGTAAATGCATGATTTCTAATGCACATTTTACACAAATGGTCATATTACACCTTTGAGTTGATTTATAGCCGATTTTAGGAAAAGGCGGGACAAAATTGGGTGTCAACAATATCCTAACGTGGAAACCAACTTCTTAGTGTAGTAATAATCAGTTGGTAATGCCATGTTAGTCGGATTGAGTTCATTCATAAGGCCAACGATGGAATCCATGGCAGCTTCAGATGTACTAAAATCAGATTTAATACTTAACAATCTAGCAACAACTGACAACTTGGAATGCACTGAGCATTTCCATCCATGGCAGCTTCAGATGTACTAAAATCAGATTTAATACTTAACAATCTAGCAACAACTGACAACTTGGAATGCACTGAGCATTCATACTATGGACGACTAGCTTCCTCCAACCGTTTATAGAAGAGCTCTGCCTCATCATTAGGAACGTACTCAACATTTGGTTGCGATGTATCCGGTTGGGATGGCTCCTCTGTGTACATCCCAAAAGCATCATTAACCATATCGTTCATTCGATAATTATCAAGATCATTCTTCACAAACGGACCACTCCCACCGACATAAGCATTTTGAAAATTAACATCACCACTCATATCCCTAGACTCTCCATGATAAACCCAAATAGAATAATTTGGCATAAAACCCTTCCTATAAAGATGCATTTCAACATTTTCCAAACTTTGTCCTTTTGTGCACTTGCACTTCACACAAGGACACTTAATCTGTCTATACCATATAAAATCATCAAGTGTTTTCACCTTTTCAACAAATTCTTGAACACCTACTGCAAATTCTTCCCTCATCCCCCGCCGCCCGGGATTATTTCTATTATACATCCAACTACGACTTTCATATTCCATATCTACACAAAAATTACAAGTTTTAGATGCATATTAAATTGCAAAGATTAAAAAAAATTACTGTGATACTCTACCAATTATCATAAGATTAAATAATTGTACAACTTACTAGTATTAGTAGTATTATATCTAAGTCAATTACTTTTACATTACTAACTAATTTATACTCTAAGATTATCATTTAGTAATTAATTTCATTATTTAAATCAATTTACAAAAATAATTAAGATATTTTAAGTTGTGTAACTACTATATTACTTATAGCTAATGTCTCCTAAATTATTGTTAAGTATGATAGTAACACACTTTAAGCTATGAAAGTGACATATTTTCTCCCTAATTTGTAAAAAAAGTATCCCATTCTAAACTAATGGTTAGAAAGATTCAAACTTAAGCAATTTAGGAGAAAACATGAACCTAACTTTCTCCCTATGTTACTAACTCTCTAACTATTAGCTAGTTCAATAAAGCACATCATAACGGCTATTAATCTTATTTTAGATTCTACATTATACTCTTCTTTGATACAACAACAAAGTTCATTATCACTACTACCAAAATAGGATCCACAAAAATGTTAATTTCCAACTTACAGTTATTCAACAACAACAACAATATTCAACAACAACCACAAAAAAATTCATTAACTCCATTGTCAACTTTCAAATTTTCCAACAATATCAACCCCAACCCCAACACCAAGACTACACGCTATACTTTTCAATTCAAAATCTAAGTTTTTATTTCAATTAAACAACAATATTAACTCCAACAATATCCCCATCATTATTTTATTTCTCGTTTTCAATTTTCGCCTACAAAGTTAACAACTCAACTTTGCATAACAACTCCAAAGGCTAAATCCAAAACAAAACCCAAGTTTCAAAGTGTACCACTCCATTTTCTCAATTTTCTATGAAAATCCAAAACAACAATTTACAACTACTCCAACAAGTTGCCATAATTTTTACAATTTTTATATACTAAATAATCCAACAACTTACAACTTTCATTACTCACGTATGAATGTTCATTACTCACTTGAAAACATAAATAGAAAAATCAAAAAAAAAAATTTACCTAATTGTACCGGCCGAAATGAAGTACTGCACCTTGCGGGTCCGGTGGTCTCTCCACTGAATGTGCAAAAAAAAAAAAAAAAAAAAGGAAAAAAAAAGTTAGGGTTTGTAAATTGGGATGAAAGAAATGAGAAATATGAAAATTTTTAGAAGTATTTACACTTAAAGAATTAGTGGGTGAAGATTTAGTCGTTAATTTGAAATAATTGAGTGTTTTGGTGAGATTTGAGTGTGGGGGAGGGGTTGGGGAAGAGAGGAAGAGGGAAATGTTAAAGAAAGAGGAAGAAAGAGAATGAGGAAAGAAAGAGTCTGTTGCCCGTTTTCTATTAAACCGTCCGACCGACGCGGTCGGCTAATCTTAAAAAAAATAAATTAATAGTGTTAGACTGTTTCGGTCGGACACTTTACATAAATAATTTTTTAATAAATAAAATTTGATTTGTCCAACCGTGGCAGTTACATAGCGTAGTCTGACCGAAAATCGCGGTGGGAAATACCCTGATTTTTAGTAGTGGTTTGTTTCCTCGTAAACAATGCCGAAAAAAAGTCCTTGAGTTGTTGTGGTGGTTAGGGTGGTGGCGCCGTGGGTTAGTGTTGGTGGTTGTAGCAGGGTTAGAGTTTGGTGTATAGAGAGAGAAAGTGGATATGTAGAGATGTGAAATGATGGTAGAATAGTGTTTAAGGGGTAAAAGTGGAAATACTATTAAAGGTGAACAAAAAGTGCTTATGTTTTAAAGATCATAAAAAAATAGCTCACTAAATAAAGACAAGACACTAAAGTGCTCATCCCACATAAAAAAATGCATACCATAGAGGTATTCTGCTGAATTCAGTATACCCTAGGAGGGATACAGTTCTTATTTGGCCACTGCTTTGGTATACACCAACCTAATTTAACAGTATACCATAGAGGTATACTGCTGAATGCAATACACTGTAGGGGTATACATTGTATATGTGCTACTGCCTTTTGTAGTGCATTTTCTTCTGTATACCTTTCTAGTATACAGTATACCTCCATGGTATACTTCTTACAGTATACCTTCACCTCCATAAATAAGTGTAATTAATTTTGTATACTAAAAAGGTATAGAGTAAACTAAAAAGGTATACAGTATACTGCAAACGATATACAATTAAGATGGGCACCTCTGTTAGGGGAGAATTACAACATCTCAAGAATGATCGGCGAACAACCTTCCTAAAAAATTATATTGTGTAAAAAGGTCAAATATCATTTTTTATGATGATATATTAAAGAAACAAAATATTAATAACATTTAAATGTGGATCTCCTAATGGCTGAGTGTATAAGTGAACCATCAGGTGATTATTTAAACTTTTAGAGCATGAATTGAACATCATATTAAATATATGTTGAGAAATATGTACATAAAATACTTAGCTAGCGTTTGGACATAGATTTGGTTGAAACTTGGGAATTTGAGTTTTTGGAGTTGAGTTGAAAAATAATTTTTGAAACTTGAAGTTGTGTTTGGACATAGAATTTACTTGAAAAAATAGTTGAAGTTTTGTGAGTAGTTTTTCAGATTTCCCAAAAACTGCTCAAAAACAGCCTTTGAGCACGTTTTGAGTTTTGGGACTTTTTGGGAGAAGTTTTGATGAAATAGCATAAACAAACAGTTTTTCTCCCAAAAACTCCCAAAAAATATTCCCAAAAACTATAAACAAACGGGGGCTTAGTCTCATAAGCGAATCATAGATTCACGTAAATCGTGATTTATATTAAGATACACCCTGTATATTTGGAAGCACCAGTAGACAAACTGTAATGTACATCTCCCCGCCATATATAGCTGATAAATAGAAGATTTTTTAGTTGGAACTTGGAAACACCATTAGTTAGCATAATTTACACATTAAATATTTAGGAGTTACAAACATAAAAGATATGGGAGTTATGAATACAACACCAATTGAATATCAATCAAAAAATCGATGCCGAGTAATAGAATAGTTGTAATCTCTACTAAATATATATACAGTGCTACGCTTTTTATTAGTTAGTCCGAGTAAAGCTCCTAGACAGTGTAATTTTTTAAACGATGTTCTCGTCAACGCAATATAATTTTATTCTTAAAGCCCCTTATTCTTATTTCTTTTTTAATATTTCGAATCAGTTCTTATTTTCTATTTATTTTATTTTCCGAATAAATCTGAACTAAAACTAAACTGAACTAAATGAAGTGAAGTTTACTGAAAAAAAGAATGTGATGAATATGATAGTATATAGAATCCCTTTTATTAGTATTATATATATATATATATATATATATATATATATATATATATATTTATTTATTTATATTTATTTATTTATTTTATTTTATTTTATTTTTTGCTATCGTCCTGTCTGTGTCTATAAATTCTATCTAGTGGCCGCAATACTCATCCGTTTCAATCTACTACTATATGCTATAGTTTAAATGTTCATGCAGTTTTATAAATAAGTAAAGATTTTAAAACTTACAATCTAAAGTAATTACATTGAAACTAAATTATTTATAAATATATCAATTTTTAACGAATTATTATATTAAAAGATATTGAGTCCATTTTGTCACATCTGAAAGTCTCCAATTTTACCAGAAAGAGCGAGAAAAATAATTTGTACAATGCTGTTAAAACAGAACTCCAAATATTGCAAAGTTGCATTAAAAAGGTTCACTTTCCACATATCTCTAAGTTAAGGACATAGCATGTAACTTAGCATCATCTTTAATTCTTTTTTTTTTTTTTGAAAACTTCCCTATGTTTTTTCTATGGACTTGTTAGGTGCGGAAATATAACTTGATGTTGGAGGGTAACCTAAATATTTGGCAGAGCTACAAAAGCTGGTAACCAAAGGAACAACTTAAGCGCTCTTAATTTGTTTCCTTAAACCTTTTGATCTTTTCCTAAACTATGTCCAAATGCTTATTAGAAAAGTAGAAAACTGAAGATTAATGTTAATTGGCATCTGCTATAGCTTTACCACTATTACAGCTACACAGTCTATACAATAGACTTATTTTTATTTTTCTAATACATGAGAAACGGAGAGCTGGAAGACAAGTCCAGGGATGGGATGGTTATCAATTGGCTTTGTCAGTAACCAACCAAAGACTTTGCTAAAAGATCAGTAGTAAAACAAAGAAAAGAGTGAGGTAGCACGTGACTGCAAATTGAGATTACAAAAAGTAAATTGTACTACCTTCATTCCAAAATGGTTCTTCTAGTTTGCTTATTAGTCCCTTCAAAAAAGAATGACACAATTTTAAATTTGAAAATATTTTTGAGTTAAAACTACTATTTTACCCTTAATGAAATACTTTATAGCCACATATTTATGTATGACTTATTTTGGACCACAAGTTCCAAAAGTCTTACTACATTTCTTAAATTCCGCTCCAAATCAAACTATGACATCCATTTTGAAACGGAGGAGTACTATTTATGTGACATCATGCAGTTGGTACTTTTTGGAGCATTTAAATGAGTCTGAACGTTGACCTAATTTACAAATCTACCAAAAGCATCTACAGGAATAAACATAGCCCTCATGGGTACAAACATCTTCAGCTGCCCCCATATACACGTGTGACACGGAAAATCAATGTCCACTCTAGTTAAATACCCACGTGTCCTGGTTATCCAGAATTAAGCATCCGAGTATGGTTCATAATGCATAGAGTCCAACTATCCCAAACAGCCTAATTAGTGAAACAACGTGAATTGTCTAAAATGTCCCTTGAGGAGGACAACCCCAAGCTCCTCACTTTGTGGCTTCTATAATAGTTAGTAGTAAAGTAAGTACTCCCTCCGTCCCACTTTATTTGTCGTAGTTTGGATTTCGAGAGTCAAACGAGTTTATTATTGACCGTAATTTTTATATATATCTTTTAAATATTTTGAGTTATAATTTATTGTGACCTATAGTACTTTTCATATAATTTTCAAATATGTAAATTTTATTTAAGAAAAGTTAAAGATTTTATATCTTAATCTACGGTCAAATTTAAGAGGTTTGACTCTCGAAACAATAACTATGACAAATAAAATGGGACAGAGGGAGTATATATTAGCATTTAAGTACCAACAATAGTGAATTGACTAGAGGCATATTTCTGTTAATTTCCAGACTTATTATTTTTAACTTTTTTAAGATGGATCATTTATCTATGCATATATACAAACCAAGTATCAACACAAATTAAAAGCTAAAGCTGTAAAATCATCAATGATTCTAAATCATACCTACTTACAAACACATTATGACAATATGACGACGTTAATTTCACAACATTCAGTGTACCCGCCACCCGTTAGCACAGCAGTAATATGTATACGAACTAAGACTTTGTATATGACCAGTACCCCAAGAATTTAAGCAGCAACATTAATAACCACTAGATAGAAAATCATAGGTCCAGCTAGTCAAGTATAGCCAGCAAAATAATGCCCGTACTTTTACTCTATTGTCAAAAGAAAATGAGGGAGAAAAGTTTTAGGGAAGCAAACACAGTTGTATTTCACCGAACATAGGGCTTGGTAATTAATTATAAAAGTTTGAAGGCTAATGATATGGCACGTTTCACCTTAAAATTGTCGTAAAAGCAAGTGCTTGGAATCACATATTTTAAAATACTGTAAACAATAATTTCAACACTACAATTGGGATAAGACACGTAACAGGATAATAGTGGCTCTAATAACGTCACTAGTCTCATTAAAACTAACGATCTTTTTATTTGCATTGTATGATTTGACCGAAAATGCAATGTTTGCGACAAAAGAAAAAATGCAACAGTAACATCGGGTTGGTTACATTATAGGAAAATAATCTCCACATGGAATATATCCAATATTGTGAATAATGTTTGGTTGCTCTTTTCTTGTTTATATAGTACATATGTACATATGACATAGCATAGTACTAAGTGGTGAGATGTACAGAACTACACAAATCTTTTTTGGCAGAAAAGGTACTCTGCTTTTTTTTTTTTCCATTTTTTTAAGTCTGATTAACAATAATCATTGATCAAATTAAACTTTTAAAACTCGAAAGTTTTTCTTAAAACATACATAATAATAATTTCAAACATTGAGAACAACATACATTAAACTCCACCTCCCCTCCCCGCGTGGCCTTTTCAACTTCTTTACTTCATTTCATCTCCCTTTTCACGCCAAATTTAAACTAAATACTCTCCAACTTCTCTGTGGTTTTCAAGTAATCCGATCAGCAATACAACAAATTATTATATACAAAAGGTAAACAATGTCATTATCATTTAAACTATGGTGTAAATCTCGAACCTAGGTTTTTGTTTTTAATTTTTTCGTCGACAATGATTAATGATGCTTTGGGTGTTTGTTTTTGTACAAAAGGTGTAATATTGTGTTGAAATTGAATGACATTATGTGTTTTAATGGGTAAAGTAGTTCCAAACTACAAAGGGAATTTTCGATGTTCAACTGAAATTTTTAGGCTTTTTACATTTTTTGGTTAAATTGTGACGATAGGGTTTTCTGTGAACCAACGCTGCTTTATTTAGTTGCAAATTGAAGTTATTGCTGTTATGTGTCTTGATGTTCCGAACACCATAGTAGCTGAGATTCTAAACATCTAATTGGATGTTCATGTTTTTCTGTAACTAAATTTTGTATCCCCTTGTTTTGCTCTGTAGAAAAATGGTAAATTTAAGACCGAGAAATAAAGATGAAGATGAGCAGAAGAAGCAGCCTACAAAGACTCCCAAGAAGGCAATTTCTAAAAGAAAGGGCCCTTCGCCGAAGAAAAAACTTTAGAAGCCTAGTACTTCAGATTCAGAACGTACTCCTACAGTTTTAGAACCTACTCCTAAACGCCCAAGAACAACTAGAAGAACTAAAAGAAAATTAGTTGTGGAGAGTGACGACGATAGCCAAGGAGAAGTAGTAGGTCCACGAAACAAAGGTGATAAACAAGAGGAAAGCCAAAGTCCAGCACCAAGTTACGATCTAAGTAAAGGTGGGGAGGATTTGGAGAGGGCTGCAGATGAGGATGAAAGAAGGGTGGATTTAGATGACGCCGGTATTGATGAACTGTTAAAAAGTGATTTTTTGAGGACTGGAGTGGAAGATGGAGATCGTGAAAAGGAAGAGGAAGATGGTGATCGTGAAAAAGAAGAGGAAGATGGTGATCGTGAAAAAGAAGAGGAAGATGGTGGTAAAAAAAATGAAGAAGCTGATGATTTAAGTAGAGAAAAAGGAGAAGAAGTAGAGGGGAAAGCAGATAAGACAGAGGAGATTCCAAGAAGCAGTAAAAGAAGTATAAGAGAGGTGGATGATATAATTTTAAAAAACAACTTTCTGAAGGATCGTGAAAAAGAGTTAAAATAGATGAGGAAGCTGTAAATAATGCAGGTGGAAATGTTGAAGAGGAAGCAGGTAAAGAGAAGGAAACTGCTGAAGGAACATCTGGATTGAAACTGGAGGAAGACCAGGTGATAGTTGAATTGAAACTCGTATTGTTCGGAACGCCAATGTTGATGTTCTACACGACATATATATGTTCCCAACATCAGCATTAAGGCTGGTAGTTCTCGTTCTGAACACGTTACGTGATGTTCCAAACGATTGCTACTGTCGTTCAGAACCTCAGAATAAACATGTTCCGAACATTTATGTTTTCCCTTTAATGTGATTTACTATCATTGTGATTCATTTTATTAATTTTATGCTAAAATTATGTGCAGTATGAAGACATTTGTCATGCTACTTTCAAGAGTAACGTTGAGGGTCTCTTCAAGACCTTCCTGACCAATAATAAACTTTTTAATGGGAAGATTACCGTTCGTTCTTCGTTGGCTAGGGGTATGATACAGTTCAAGGAGGTTCTGAAAAAATTGCAGGTGAGAAGGGGATTTTGCTATAGCTGTTTCGGTCCTTTCTTGCAATTACCGGAATATCCATTGTTTGGCACTAAGTTGGTGCATAACCTCCTCATGTGAAGGATTATTTGCAAGAAGCAGAAAGAGGTTTGGATATGCTTCAATGGATTGCCAACACATTTTGGCCTATCTGAGTTTGCACTAATGACAGGGCTAAACTGTGGTGCCTATCCAAGTAAACAGTATATGAAAAAAATGAATAAAAAGGGGAAGGAATTGTGGAAGTTTGTTGTTGATTATTTCAAGGAGAAGAAGAGGAAGGAGAAGGAGAAAGAGATAAAGGAAAAGGAGGAGCATGAGAAGGGTAGTGGGAAGCGGAAGGGGAAGAAGAAGGTGGAGGAGTCACCCTCACCCTCACCTTCACCCGCCAAGAGGAAGTTCAACAAGCCCAAAAAAAAAAAAAAAACAGCCGAAGAAAAAGCAAGCTGTGAAGTCTGGTGACTTGCTTGAGTTGGTATGTTCTAGAACCTGTCCCAAGAAGTGGTATTTAAATCTGTGCATGGCTTGGTTTGTTCATACTATTCTTTGTGCGAGTGATTCCAAATATGGAATAGAGGAATAGGTGGTGTGCTTGTCCGCCGATCTTGAGGCATTCCAGCGTTATCCTTGGGTAGGATGAGTTTTGAATTAATAATGGAATATTTGATCAAGCCAATAGAACCTCGTGCAGAAGGAAGCCTGACTTACAATCTTTATGGCTTTCCATGGGCATTCATGGCCTGGGCTCATGAAGCTATACCTGCCTTGAGGCCATAGGATTTGCCAAAATAAAAAGCAATGCCAAGGGTCATAAACAGGCTTACTGAAATTTGTGAAAGAGATACAGACAGGTTATTTGACCAACCCGATGTTCCTGTAAGTATTCCATTTTTCATATATGTTATGTGATGTTTGGAACAACTTCGTGTTTGCTGAGATATTTCTGATTGATGTTCGGAACATCTTAATGACGAACCGTCAACTGCTTCAGTCAACGATGTTTGGAACATCACTTTTAGATGTTTTCGAACAACATGACTTTGTTCCAAACAACTTTAAAAGATTTTTAAAATTTAGTTAATATTTATTTAATGTTGTTGGGTATATTAACAGGCTGTTCACCCTTTCCTCATTCATACTGATGACGAGCTGGACATGGATTACTTTCTAGACCTTGTGCCATTTGAAGACTCCGAGGACGACATAATAGATCGTTTTTGTAAAGTGTTTGAGGATGCTTGTAGCATTGGTCTTGTTGGTGACACTACAATTTGTATCTTCAAGAACAATCCTGCAACCCCTCCAAGATAAGTGATAGAAATTAAAGCTATGAAAGCCCCAGAAACGATGATGTTTAGAAGTGATGGTGAATACAATGAAGAGGGAATTGGTGGCTTGCAAGATGTAAATATTGACATTGGAAACAAAGCTGATGGTGATGAAGTTGCTGGTGAGTTTGAAGTTGGTAAAGTGAAGAGGAGCTCCAATTGCAGAGGCTGCAAATGTAATGAATGCAACAGATGGAGGGAAGCAATGGAGCAAAAGATTTTGGCTTATGATCAAAAGATCGTGGCTTATGATCAAAAGAGCGTGGCTTATGAGCAAAAGATGGTGGCTTATGAGCAACAGATCATTCCTTATGAGACAAATTTTGTGGCTTCTGAGCAAATCAAAGGTGATTCTTCTGGTGGTGATGGATTCGACATCTCCAAATGTAGCAGTTGCAATTGCAAAGATTGCAACGATTGGCGTAAAGGCATGGAGATGGAGATGGCGGCCATGCAGGAGACGATTGAGCAGTTGAAGAGCAAAACGATTATAAAACCTGCAAAGGCTGTGAAATCACCACAAACAGAAGAGAAGAAGAAGCAGGAAGAAGTTGGTCGGAGGCTTCAAGTGGATACTTACAAGCCATTGAAGCGGAAAAAAGTGGTGGCTTTGAACACATTTATCAAAAAGAGGAAGAAACAAAAAGATGTTTTTCTTGGATTGCCGATGAATTTCCAAGATTTCAAAGATTTGATGAACACGAATGTGTGGCTGTGGGACATTGTAGGTTTATTTCTGAATGATTTTCTGAACTTCACATCGTTGTAGGGAACATACTAACTGAGTTCGAAACATCATTCTTATGCTTGGAACAACTCAAGCATTTTTAGCTTCTCATAGATTTCTAGAACATCACACAGTCGTTCCGAACATGGAATGATGTTCGGAAAGACATACCTTTGCTTCACTCACTTATACACCAATTTATTTTTGTCTCTGATATGTTATGCGGTATGTAGAAGCTGTGATGACAATGATGCGGGAGAGGAATTTGGATTACCCCGACCATTACGATCAAGTGACCTCATTTTGGATATGGCATTCTTGACAAACATGAAAAAAACGCTACTACCAACTGGAAGCAGATGCGAAAAAAAATCAGGTACCGCTTGATCTGCCGTTGAAAGAGTATCAGTTTGATGATGATTATCTGAAGTATGCACATGGAAAGCTACCCTACCCAAGGGGTAGATGTTGGGCGTGTGCTAAGAGGATCTTCGCCGTCTTCAACATCAACGACAATCACTACGTGTTGGTGGTGTTTGACATGGTTGAAGCGAAGGTTTGGGTGTATGATTGCAATCATGGTTGTAATGATGATGAAAAGTTCTTGCCAATAATTGTCCCTATTCTCGACATGTTCCCGATCTATGTCAGAATTTCTAAGATATTCAAAGACTTGGATCCGATGTGTAAGGAAGGAGACATGTGGTCATTTGAGAGAGTGCCAAGATCACGTTGACCACAAAATCTTACAAGTGATCATTTATAGTGATAGTGATCATCATTTGTCACTCTTACAAGTATAGTTGGTCATTTATAGTGATAGTGATCATCATTTCTTACTCTAACAAGTATAGTGGGTCATTTGTAGGTATAATGATCATCATTTCTCCCTATAACAAGTATGGTGGGTCATTTCTTATCATATTGATCATCATTTGTCACTCTTACAAGTATAGTGGGTCATTTATAGTCATAATGATCATCATTTGTCACGGAAACTACTCTAAGTGGTCTTTGTGATGAAAGTGGATGAGTTTATCACTCTTACAAGTATAATTGGTCATTTATAGTCATACAATCATCATAATTTGTCGCGCTAACTACTCTAATTGTGAAAAAGCATGATGAAGATAGAAAAAATTGAACATGGCGCTCGAAACGACACATAACATGTGACAAACATCTATTTGATGTTAGAAACTAGATTGTATGTATGGATCATCATACGATGAAGATAGCAACATTAAAAATTATGCGATTCGAACGACCATTTAATGCTACAAACATCAATAGGTTGATTAAAACAACCCTACGATAGATGATCATCACTTGTCACTCAATTGGTCATCACTACTGATAATTGTCAACATTTATCACTCTAACAAGTATAATTGGTCATTACTACTGATAAGTGTCATCTTTTCTTAGTCTACCAACTATATTTGGTCTTTTTAAGCGAAATGAGCATCAATTGTCACTTTTACAAGTATAGTGGGTCATTTCTAGTGATAATCATCATCATTTGTAAATCAAACAAGTATAATTGGTACTTTCTAGTTAAATTAACATCATTTATCACTCTATTCTGGAAATTTGGTCGTGTATAGTGTTAATGATTATCATTTACACCTGGAACATACCAGTTGCGTTCCGAACATACATTTCTGTGTTGGAACACACTGTATATGTTCCGAACTTAGTGTATGAATTTATTAAATTTTTCTAGAAATGGAGTAGAACAAGTTGTCGTTTGGAACATCGTATTGTAATATCCTAAACGACAGTTGTTGTGTTGCGAACTATAAGCAAATATGATGGTTTGGAGACAATTTAACAGTACTAATTAAAGAGCTTCATAATAATATTAATTGAAAAGAGATAACAAAAGCATATTCATAAACAGTACAACTACTTAAACAACTAATATATAATAGCGTCTTCGTTATTGTTTTGGCCTCCACCGAATTGATTTTGCAAAACCCTCACAATCCGATCTAACTGCAATTGCATCTGCTCAAGTTTTGTCTCGACTGTTTGAATGGACCTCTCGCAATTATCTGCTACCTCCTTGATGTCAACAACTTCAAAATGCACGTCTAGCAGTCTTGTAGGAAGCGACTTATTTGGAGGCTCTCGGAGTCGGTGGTACTTATTCCATGGATCGTTAAATGCATTATTGGCCATCTGCATGAAAAGTTGTTTAAAATTCAGAAAAGAATCAAAGTGGAGTTATGTTTAAGGAAATATAAACAGATTAGATTTTGAAATTGTTTTATGAAAAACGTAGAAAATATGGAAAACTTGAGTACCTCAACTTGATCTTCCTTGATATAGAAATTGGTAAAAACCGAACTTAATACATGGTTAATGAGAAATGAATTGTGAATTGGGTATTCATCAAGGAGGTATTTATAGATGTTTTGAAGTGGCTTTTAATTTCTATTGCACGCCTTTTCAATGGCCGAAGCAAATGAAGGGATACATATTTACAAGTGTGCATGTGTTTTGACGTGACTGTTGCAGCAACCAACTTGTATTTTAGCCGTTTGGTGTATTGGTATTTGGGCATCCAAACTGTTCATTGTAGCCGTTTGTGTCTTTTTAAATTTTGAATGGCTTGTTCGGAACGTCACGTATAAAAGTATAATATAATATCCTTGACAAGATGTTCCAAACATCTTCTCGAATGTAGCACTTGGTAAATGCTACGACTATGAATTGTGAAATAAAGACCTCACATGCTTTCACATGCGTTGACATCGTTCGGAACATCAAATATAATATCCTAAACAACACTGCCTTTCGAAACATGCCTTTGCAAACAATAAGCAAATATGTGCACAACATAATTGCAAAAGATGCAGTAAAACAAATATGTGCACAACATAAATTAAGAAACTAATAAAGCAAATATGTACACAATATAAATTATACAAGTAGGAGGAGAAGTCCATTATGCAATTCAAATAGAAATCCAAATAATCGAAATTATAACGAGGACGATTCTTCGTCCAATTCACAAACTCAATTTGTAGGCTGACTTGTAGCCTCAGTTCCACTACGAACAACGGGGCATGTAGTTTTCTTGTGACCATATCTCTTGCAGTTGCTATATTTATTTCTCCTCTTTGGAAGACGTTCCCCAATAGATCGAATCCGGTTAACCCTTCTCCTTCCACGGTTGTTCGGCTTTGGGGCGGAGGCACTGGATAAAGTATCTCTTCAGCAGGGACGACCCATGATTCTTCAGGAGGTACTGCATTGACAGGCTCTGCATAGGTAAGGATGTATGCTTGTATTGTGTAATATCCAAAAGTGTATTCATACACTGTACTTCCATATTGATCGCCATGCAACCCCCTAATTGCTGTCATAGCATATACACAAGATAACTGATCAAGATCAAACTCCCTACATGTACATGTCCTCTTATATAGATCAACTTCTGTCTCATACCCTGGACTAATGATTTCGAAACCATAAGTTCCCTTCCTGTTGACAACTAGCTTGTCTCCCACTTCTTTATTCTTCCTTATTTTTATTTCAACGTCTGGGACGCATACATTTGGGTGGTTGTTCATAGCCCTAGTGTGGAATTTTTCCGCAAAGTTCCTACCTATATCCTTCAAGATGGCAGCAATGTGGGTATTCTCTTTGCTCCTTCAGCATGGAATTAATAGACTCAACTATGTTTGATGTCATAACTTGAAACATATTAAAAAGAATAAATATTATAATAATCAAAAGATGTTCCTACCATAAAGTACAAGTGCAGATATAGGAATAAGAAGTGCGGAACATTCATGATGTTCCTAACATGAAGCATGCGTTCAGAATGACAATAAGGAGTTCGGAACATCGCTAGAAAATAAAATTTCCTAATAATGTTCTGCACATATATGTTATGTTCGGAACGTGTAGTGTGACGTTTGGAACATATTGAAAGCAGACAGTAATATCAGACCTTGTTATTATAGTTTACATGTTTCCTGGGAAATATAATCTACATCATCTATGATAGCCAACAACATTTTCAAGATAATCCGCTACCTTCTAATCAATAGTCCTGATCTCATTCATAGCATCAGTGAACTCCTCTACCCTGCATGCCTTTGCTGCAGTGTAGTATTTATGAAGACTGATTCCAAACTGAAACTTTGTTCGGATGCTTTTACTTAGGTGCCACATGCAAACTCCATAGTGTGCAGAAGGAAACACTTGGGCGACCATTTTCGAGATGCTCGGATGTCTATCCGAAACAATGCACAACTCTTCACTATCTGAAACTATGCAGCGTAATTATTTGAAAAAATAGTCATATGAGGCGTCACACTCTTTGTCTACAACACAAAAAGCAACAGGGAATATGTGACTCACTGCATCCTGAGCAACAGCAGACAACAACACCCCTCCATACTCGCCAGACAAATGTGTACCGTCAACGGCTAGGACTTTTCTCACGTAAGTAAATCCCCTGATCCACGCTCCATAAGAGAGAAAAAAATACAAGAACTTTCCTGTGCTAGAAAGCCTCAAATCTGTCTTGGTTCCTGGATTCTAACTCCTAACCATATAAGCATAAGTATCAAGAATTTCAATACCTTTCTCATGTGTTCCCCGTGTCAAAGCTTTTGCAAATTGACAGCCGCTAAGACACTTCCAGTAGCTAACCTTACAATCAAAATCGTTAGTTGTTCACCCAATACAGTTGTGTCCAGTATTAAATAATACACCAATTGTTGTATTACTTGCAATTGTATTGCCTATACATGAATTAAAACTTGAAATCTAACAAGGGATAAAGCTATACAAGATTTATACCATGACTGTTTAACTTAATAAACCATACCAAACGACCCATTTGGCTAATTACAAGCAACAACAATAATAATAACAAAAATAATATAGCTAGTGGTATCTCACAAGTGGGGTCTGGGAAGGGTGAGATGTACGCAAACCTTAACCCCACCAAGATGGAGAGGCTGTTTCCAGTAAACCTTAAGCAAAAAAACACATTTTGAAAACATATTTTAAAAATAGGATAAAAATACCATGCCAAGAAAAATACTAGCATAAAAACTAAAGACGAAGAAACAACAATAGCAATAAAGACAAAGAATCAGATAAAGACAATAATACTTCATCTAATATGACAAAACTGCCCAACTACTATCTATCTTACTACCCTAATCCTCGACCTCCACGCTTTCCTATCTAGGGTCATGTCCTCGGTACTCTGGAGGTGGGCCATGTAATGCCTAATGACCTTGGCCCTATTCATCTTCGGACCTCTACCTCTCCGTAAAGTTAGCACAACCAATCCCTCCCACCTCCTCAGCGATGCATCTGTACTCCTCCTTCTCACATATCTAAACCATCACAACCGCGATTCCCGCATCTTGTCCACCGCTGAGGTCGCTCCTACCTTGGTACGAATGGCTTCATTCTTAATCTTATCCATCCTAATATGCCCACACATCCATCTAAGCATTTTCAACTCTGTTACACTCATCTTCTAAATGTATTTGTTCTTGAACGGCAAACACTTTGCTCCTACAGCATAGCTGGTCTAACGTCCCCCTTGGCTTATTACAAAGTTAAAAGACTTGCAGTCTAAAATGAGACGTAGATATTTGTATGCAATAAATCATCTCTTTAAGGATAAATGAAAAGTTTGAAATTAAGTTGTTTTTTTAATTTAAAAATTTGTTATTCTTCTTTTTAAATGGATCAAATAAAAAAAATGACCTTGACATATTTTTTTGAATGGTGGAAGTACTTACCATAGTGTTAATTAACACGAATAAACTCCATTGATGTGACCATGTATTTAAAATAATATTAACTTTTCTGTGGAAAAGTTTCACTTCTCAAGTTTTGCATAATCACTAAATAGTTTCAGTTCCTTGCTGATAAAATTATAACCTAAAACTGTCTTATTTAAAGTTAACAGATTTTGGTTCAAATTCACAATGACTTAAGTCATGTTTTTTCTCCTTTGATAGAAGAATGTTCCAAGTAACAATGTTGTCTTATTTATTTTACAATTTAAAATTGCAAAATATAGTTGAACCTACCTCGAAAACCTTGTGGTTCTTAGTGTGAAGTTCAACATTGTGCAACAAGGTCCAAGAAAGTAAAAATTCCGGCATAGACACAAATAGTTTACGTATAAATATATACATATAATTAAAGTAAAATTTTATGTTACACGTGTAATTAGGAAAATAATATTAAGGTTTTTCATTATTTTATTTAATCTTCGGCTCCAAGTTTCTTAGCCACCAAATTTTGGATTAGTTTTTAGTTGTATTAATACTCTTAGGTGAGAATTTCATCACCAAAATCTTTTCTTCCTCGCTTAAAGTTTAGCATGGTAATAGAGTCTACTACTGATCTAATGTCTTAGTTTTGTGATTTTTTTCCATTAATTTGTGAATCAAGTTGTTATGGCCGAACCACCAAAAGCTACCAATGCCACCTTTGAAGGAACGATTGTACGAAAGACAATCTCTTTGTACGATATTACGTCCAGTGATAATCCAATCCTTGTCATCACCTAGGTACACATTTTCGGTGAGAATTATTATGAAATAGGAGGTCCATTCGGACAACCTTGTGAGTATAGGAAGAAATTTGACTTTGTTAATGAAACGATTAACAAACCTATTGAGGGTTCACCACATCTGGAGGACTGGTAGACCATCAATTCGATATTGGTGTCATGGATTTAGAACTCCATTGAACCCACTCTGGACTACCATCTCAAATATTGAGATTTTCCGAGATTGTGGAAGAGTATCTAGGAACATTTCTCAGTTAGAAACTGTCTAAGAGTTCAAGAATTGAAGGCAATATTTACCAGATGCAAGAAGATGGATATGAACATTCTCAATCACTATGAAAAATTGACATCTCTTTGGGAAGAACTCGGAAATTATGAACAATTTCCGACATGCTCCGGTGGGAAGTGCACATGCAACCTCAGATGCACCTTGGAAGAAAAAGAAGGAAAAAGAAAAGGTGCGTCTTTTCCTTATGGGATTGGAGGACAGTGTGTATAGGACCATTCGTTTAAACTTGTAGGCACAAGATCCATTGCCATATTTGAACTAAGTTAACCAAAAGTTCGTACAAGATGAATAAGTGAGGAGCAGCTCGGGGACAAGAAGAGCGAGGGGAAGTTATGGCCTTTACTGCTCAAGTTTCAACCACCCCTTGGATTATTTTAGAAAGTCGAGAAAAAGTCATGAAGTGTCCATTTTGTGATCGCTCTAGACATCATCCAGAACATTGTTATGAAGTCATTAGGTAACTGGATCAGTGCGTTTATGGTTGTAGAGCTGAGAAAAAATGGAATGGCCGTGTATACGAACGAGAATGTTATGGGGTTGTGGCCATGGACCAGAACCACCGAGCCAAAGTGAGCCATTTGTCCGACGAGGATGTGGAGGTACTCGGGCTAATGTGGCTGAAGTAGAGCCGGAAGCAAATATGGAGTTTAGACGTTCTGGTGTCCCCAGATTATGCAATGAGCAATGGAAGATGTTGCTTGGATGGCTAAACCATGAGAAGTTGGGCACAAGCAACTAGTTGAATGGTAAGATAGCTCATTTTTCATGGATAATGAACACGGGAGCCTCAAATTATATGACTAGTGATTAGGCGTCTGATTTATCTTTGCTTCACACAAAATATTCATGATAGCATCCGTGGAAGCAAAACTCACTTAAAAGACTTGGATGAATCTTTGGAATGTTTACGATTAGATCTTAAACAAAGCAACTTCAAAATAAACTAATTGGACTCAATTACAAAGAAGATGTATCTAGTTTTGGAGGAAGAGCTCAAGTCAAAGAGGATCTTTGCCTAAGTGATATAAATATTTTATGGTGTAAATTGAGGTACAAGTGATGAATATTCGAGTCAAAATTACTACAGTTAAAGTGGATAAATTGGATTCCAAATTTATCTATTTTTTAATTAATTAAGGAGCCTAAACTGTGCCAAACTTGAAGCCTAAGAAGAGCCGTATAGGGTCACATTTTTGGCCCATGTAATATGCTTACTTGCTGCCTAAATAAGTGTTAAGAGATGGTCAAATGATTTCCAAGAATTATACTCCAAGTTGCTTGCAAGTTGCTGGTTCCTCCCAAACGCACACGCAAGTATACGTGGTCGACAAGTAATAAAGTGATAAGATGAGTATCGTTCCAACGAGGACTATGCAGACTGAGTTCTAGCAAACAATTTATTTAAACTATTCAGGGATCTTTTTCCAATAGTGAGGATTTTGTTAACTAAAGAACAGTAATTAAATGGTAAAAGTGAATTCAAGCAATGGAGCAAAACTTGGTTGTTATTAGTAATAAGGAGACGGTCCAGGGTCATAGTTACGAACAATCCAGTTGAGTTTTTCAATTGATTCCACTTCTTAAATCCCGGATTACTAACTAACAGATTAAATGTACCCGTGAAAACCTTTCGATTCTTCACGGTCTATGCAGGCTACTCCAATCCCTATATGTCTATGGGTTGAATCACGTGCACGCATTAACGAATTCTGTAATTAGTTAAACTAGGCGAGCAAGTATATGTCTATCCTACTCACAAATTGGTTCCCCGATGCCCGGGTTCACAAACTAGTCCTATTCTTTCTTATTACGTAATTAAATTCCCTCTTTCGAGTTCAATCTAAAAACCATAGATAATGCGTAATAATCAGGCCCTGCCAATTACACAAGTGAAATCAAGAAAGAATAAGCAACCCGTTATGGGATTCAATTAATGGAAATCAATCTTCAAACAATCAACCTTCATGTAATACTCTAACCCTAGAACGATAGGTTTAGCCACGCATACTCATAATAACAACACAAGGAATTGATGTAATAATGAAATAATAATGTAATAGATTAATGGAAGGAAGAAAAACCCTTGTTCTTGATGTTATGAGCTCTCCAATTTTCTCCAAAGTCTGAACTCCTTTCAAAAACTAAGTAAAAGACTATTTATAGAGTTTACAAACACCTAGTAATAAGTTAGACCCAATCCTAGACGAAATAGGAAGTGAAAAACCGCACACGGGGCGCTATAACGGGAGCCCCGCGCCTCGGAAAGCGCCCAAACAACCAGTAGCGTCAGATTTTGAGCGCCTTTGGCACGTGGCGCGCAAGGAATAGCGCTGGGGCACTGGGCGCGGTGGGTGGCGCGCCACGTGCCCTACAGTGCCAGGCCAATTTCGTGTTTTCTTGCTCCTTTGCTCGCTTCGTGTCGTGCCTTCGTGTGCTCAACCCAATCCTCAATCAAAATCCAATCTTTTCTTGCTCAATCATGCTCTTAAAAGCTCCAATTGCACTGCATAACAACCTACATACACACGACATAAAATTAGTGCAAAACCACATTCATAAACCATAAAACGAGGGAATAAAGTATCCAAACGTAAGAAAATATTAAGGAATATAGGCATAAAATGCCAAACATCACCACCCCACACTTGAACCTTTGCTCGCCCTCGAGCAATCACAAATAACTTCCCAACCTAGGTAAAACAGGTCTGCCTATGACTATGGTTGATACCGACCATTGAACCAATGCACACTTGACTACTATGGATCCAACAAACATGCCAACAATTTACCAACTCAAAAATATGAGAACAACCACCCCGAAATAGCTCAAATACACAAACTCAACTTAATACAACCATGCTCCCACAAAATCACACTTATCTACTCAACCAAGAAGCCATCAACTTCACCTATTTCATGCAAACCACGTGACCTCACCAATATGAAGCAAAAGAGTGCCCCCCCCCAAAGATCACACACAAAATCAATATCATGAATAGAACGGGGGCAATACAGATGAATTCACTCACTCTCATGAATGTCTCACACGTCACACACAATGTACCATAGGCTTGCCCGTAGTGTAGGACTCCACTAATGTACGCTCACTCCAATCGGGATTAACTAGGACTTTTAGAAAGGTCGTAATGTAGGCTAAGGGGCGGGTAGGATACATATGGTAATAGTGACTACCTCCCTAAGCACTTTAATACATCACATTCAAATTAAGCACAAATCTCATCAAAGCCACCCAATCAACAACTTTCACACACACCTTCTCAACAAGTAGCATTTTTCTTTTAAGCACACACTAGCAAGGAATGGATATTCTTTTCTCTTTTTATTTCTTTTTCCACAACTTTTTCTTTTCAACTTTGCTATTTTTTTCTTTTTCTATTTCATTATCTTCCAACCTTGCCAATGCTTTTCACTACTTCACAATTTTAACACTTATTCCCCTTCATTAGTTCCACTAAAAAACCTCCCAAAATCCAACCACAACTCCAACATAACAACACAATATCAATAAAGTGCTTAAGGAGTAAAGGGCCAAAAGAGTCAATTTAGAACAAATGGGTAGGCTCGGGGTGTGCGTACCAACAAAAAGGATCAAAGAAATCACAACAACAATTTTTTTCAAGGTATATATGTAAGGGTAGGCAAATCAAAAGAAGGCTTTGTATCATTTTCCGACTAGAGCGAACCTAGGATTTCGCTTTGCACACACACGGGACAAGTTCTAGACATTAATATGCAACATGGAGTAAACAAGAACATGCCTCACACACACATTGCACATGATCCACACAAAAAGGCTCCATCAACAACTCTCAATCAAGCATCTAGAATGCAACTTGTGGAAATTTAAGCACTCATGCACAAAGGTTAACAATCAAGTCAAGCAAGCGGATTCAAGCATCTCAAGGGGGTTGTTCCATGTTTTCCTCTAGGCATGCATCAAATTAAAACCCAAGGACACCACAAATAGCACATGCAATCAAGTTCAAGTCCACCGGTATCAAACAAATCAAAGGCACCTAGCATTCCACCTATTCCTTCGTCTAGGGTCATCTACAACTAACTATCCTAATCCTAAAAATAAAAATACTACCCGGTTCAAAGGCCTCCCCGTGGAAAAGAACCGAGGCCATAAGAAAAACCACGGGGCGGATGACATGTACCACTAATAAAACTAAAAGGAAAATCTTTTTGGAATTTTTTTCATTGGTTTTCTAATTTTTTTTTCATATATTAAAGCAAGAAACAAATCAAAATAAAGTCAAGTGACAAAAGAAAAATCCTATGGTACATGCATCCCTAACCTCAAAAATAAATAAAGGGCAGTTCCCCACCCCACACTTAAACTAAGCACTGTCCTCAGTGCTAAAAATAAGAAAGTGCAAGGTAAAGAAAACTTCCCTGAAGATTCTAATCCTTGGTACTAGCATCCTCCAAGATTCCATATAGTATGAGGTACTCAGACTTCCCCCAACAGATCATCAATATTAGGCAAGGGTGATGACACCCCACACTTAGCCTCGACATTACATGAACCTGCAATCCAAGGAAAAACAAAAACTACGTGACACTATAAATAAAATAATACAAGTACAAACTCGGGTTGCCTCCCGAGAAGCGCCTTAGTTAACGTCGTGGCACGACGACACTTCTAGCTCACTTCCAGCATTTATGTCTTCTCTTCTTACGCCGAACCTTTGCTCTCTTCCCTTCTTTTAGAGAACCCATCTTCAACTTCACATGTGGTGTACTTCCATGTTCTTGTTTGACACATTCAATCATAGAGCACTCTTCCACCTTATCTATGTGCTCCTTCCCATTATAAACCTTGAAAGTAACCTTTTCTCCATGCGCTCTAACAGTCATCTCACCCAGCTCCATGTCAATAATTGCCTTCGAGGTGACTAAGAATGGTCTCCCCAAAAATGATTGGAGCTTCTCGGTCCTCTTCATAATCTAGGACTACAAAATCAGCAGAGAATGTAAACTTACCAACTTTTAGCAACACATCCTCTAACTTACCATCAGGGTGAGTGAGTGATCCATCCGCCATCTTAAGTGTAACTGAAGAGGGCTTGATTGCTCCTAGCCCTAACCTTTTGCAAACAGACAGAGGCATGAGATTTATGCTCGCACCCAAATCACACAAGGCACCAGTGATATTATGCCCTCCAATGGTGCAAGGAATAGTAAACCTCCCAGGATCTTGAAGTTTTGGAGGTAGCTTGCTCAAGATTGTGCTACACTTCTCAACTAACTCAACTGTATCTATCTCTTGAGGCTTTTTCTTCTTCACTAAAATTTCTTTTAAGAACTTCACAAAGGATGGCATCAATTCAAACACATCAGTCAAAGGAATATTAACTTGAAGTTCTTTCAACATACTCACAAATTTTTGATACTGGGCCAGATCCTTCGATGGTAATAGTCTCTGCGGGAATGGTGGAGGTGGCAGAGGTGCCTCCTTTCTCTCTTCTTTCTTCTTTACCTTCTCCACTTTTTCAACTTTTTCTATTTCAGCTCTCTCCTCGGACTTGGCCATCAGCTCTCCACCTTCAATTAAAGTCACTGCAAGACATTTTTCAGGCTCTTTTTTAACAGTGGTTATCTCTCCCACCAACTGCCCCAACTGGTGCTCCAGGTTCTTGTGAGCATTGGCAATATCTTGTATGGCCACTGCATGGGCTGCAGTATCAGCTATCATTCTCTGCTGGCCCGCCATCAACTGCTTTAACATCTCTTCAACTGAATAGCTACCTTGCTGTGGTGGAGCTGGAAGTGGGTGGTAATTATTCGGGGCTCTCGTATTACCTTGATAATAACCATTACCAAACTGATTTTGACCCTGCAGCCTGTTTTGATTACCCACGTAATAAACTGACTCTGGATTAGAGGAGCAAACCTCTGTAGCATGGTCTTGACCACAAACCTCACAAAAGCTCTGGAGTTGTTGCACTGGAGCCACTGGTTGCTGAGCCTTTGGCAGAGCTAACTTGCTAATTTGATTGGAAATAGCATCCATCCTCGCCCTTAGCTCTGAAACTGCATCTAACTGAAGTACCCCTGCAGGTTTCTGCGTAATAGCTCTACCATCTCCCTGCCAATCAGGATTGCTCTGCGAAAACTTATCTAGCAAATCATAAATTTGATCAAAATTTAAGGCCAGTACTTGGCCTCCAGCAGCAGCATCAACCACGATCTTAGTGTGTTGGTTCAGCCCCTCAACAAAAGTGTGTGCAACAACCTCATTGGATTGGTTGTGGTGTGGACAATCTCTCAATAGAGCTTTGAATCGCTCCCAAGCTGAATACAAGGATTCTAACTGTCTGAAGGACATAATTTCACTCCTCAGCCGGGCTGTCTTGGCAGATGGATAAAATTTAGCCAAGAACTTCTTAGCCAAATCCTCCCAAGTAGTGATAGACCCAGACTTTTCAGCCTTTAACCACTTCCTTGCTGCCCCAATCAGTGAAAACGGGAACAACGTCAAGCGAACATAATCAGTAGGAACACCCGCTGGTGTATAAGTATCACTGATCTCCAGAAAGTTCTGAATGTGTTGCTGCGGATCCTCATGAAGTAATCCACCATATTGTCCAGTCACATGCAGCAACTGAATCATGCCGGACTTAATCTCAAAGCCCCCGGTGATAGCGGGCTTAACTATGCTCGATGCTACTCCCTCCAGGCTGGGGAGAGCAACATCTCGCACAACTAAAGCTTGTTCTTCTGCCATTCCTGTAGGTAAAGATCAAGCAGGACCTAATACCTGAAATAGCACAAAACTCAAAACAAAAATTAAACCTGAATAGCAAGTAATAAACTGTTCAAAAAGAAATCAGTCAATAATTAGTCACCGGCAACGGCGCCAAAAACTTGTTTCCTCCCAAACGCACACGCAAGTATACGTGATCGACAAGTAATAAAGTGATAAGATGAGTATCGTTCCCATGAGGACTATGCAGACTGAGTTCTAGCAAACAATTTATTTAAACTATTCAGGGATCTTTTTCCAATAGTGAGGATTTTGTTAACTAAAGAACAGTAATTAAATGGTAAAAGTGAATTCAAGCAATGGAGCAAAACTTGGTTGTTATTAGTAATAAGGAGACGGTCCAGGGTCATAGTTACGAACAATCCAGTTGAGTTTTTCAATTGATTCCACTTCTTAAATCCCGGATTACTAACTAACAGATTAAATTTACCCGTGAAAACCTTTCGATTCTTCACGGTCTATGCAGGCTACTCCAATCCCTATATGTCTATGGGTTGAATCACGTGCATGCATTAACGAATTCTGTAATTAGTTAAACTAGGCGAGCAAGTATATGTCTATCCTAGTCACAAATTGGTTCCCCGATGCCCGGGTTCACAAACTAGTCCTATTCTTTCTTATTACGTAATTAAATTTCCTCTTTCGAGTTCAATCTAAAAACAATAGATAATGCGTAATAATCGGACCCTGACAATTACACAAGTGAAATCAAGAAAGAATAAGCAACCCGTTATGGGATTCAATTAATGGAAATCAATCTTCAAACAATCAACCTTCATGTATTACTCTAACCCTAGAACGATAGGTTTAGCCACGCATACTCATAATAACAACACAAGGAATTGATGTAATAATGAAATAATAATGTAATAGATTAATGGAAGGAAGAAAAACCCTTGTTCTTGATGTTATAAGCTCCCCAATTTGCTCCAAAGTCTGAACTCCTTTCAAAAACTAAGTAAAAGACTATTTATAGAGTTTACAAACACCTAGTAATAAGTTAGACCCAATCCTAGACGAAATAGGAAGTGAAAAACCGCACACAGGGCGCTATAACGGGCGCCCCGCGCCTCGGAAAGCGCCCAAACAACCAGTAGCGTCAGATTTTGAGTGCCTTTGGCACGTGGCGCGCAAGGAATAGCGCTGGGGCACTGGGCGCGTGTGGGTGGCGCGCCACGTGCCCTACAGCGCCAGGCCAATTTCGTGTTTTCTTGCTCCTTTGCTCGCTTCGTGTCGTGCCTTCGTGTGCTCAACCCAATCCTCAATCAAAATCCAATCTTTTCTTGCTCAATCATGCTCTTAAAAGCTCCAATTGCACTGCATAACAACCTACATACACACGACATAAAATTAGTGCAAAACCACATTCATAAACCATAAAACGAGCGAATAAAGTATCCAAACGTAAGAAAATATTAAGGAAATATAGGCATAAAATGCCAAACATCAGTTGCTATCAAGATTTCCTAGTTCAAGTGGGATTTGATTCCTAAATTTTCTAGGATTTATTTTTCTAATATAATTAGGATTTGATTCCAATATTAATTAGGATTTAGTTTACCAAGTTTATTTAGGATATTATTTACTCTTCCTAGTTTAGTTAAGATTTGTTTCCTTTTCCTATTTTATTAGATTTTTCTTTCCTAGTTGGTTTCTTTTCCTTTCATAATTATTTAGAAACCATTTTGAGTAGGATTTTGTAAGGCTTATGGCCAGCCTCTACTCCTATATAAAGGGGTTATTTTCTTAGTTTTTACAATAGAGATTATTTATGATGAATAAAAATTGAGAGGTTTTCTCTTGCACTTTTGTGTGTTGCTACTCTTGGATTTATTTTTCAACATTCAAGTCTACATTTTTAGATGATGGGGTATTTCTTCTTAACTCTTTAGATTGCTTTTAGGTATTCAAAAAAGGTGGTAAATTCTCTTTTACTGTTGTCCTTTATTACTCTATAGGGGGTCGGAATTCCATAATCTATTTCTCGGGTTATTCTCTATCGAAGACGGTTAGCATAGTCTAATTGTTGTTTTAGGAGTTTCTTCTTAAGATTTAGACTTGTCTTGAATTTCTCGATTCGTTCGTGAGATTCTTGATCAATTCTTGTATTCAAGAACTTTTTGTTGAATTCATCATATCTTTATTTTTAGTTCTTTTTTTGTTTTTAGGTTAATTTATTTAGCTTCCACACGTTTCTTTAAATTTTATTATCAAGTTCTTAGATCCACAACATGAGCGTTATCGAGAGGTATCATGATTACTATCACGTAGTACCAGAGCGGGTTCAATAAAGATTTCGCTCTTGATTCTGTTTGGGGTTTTTTGAGGAAAAAACGCAATACTGTAGCAGTGAATAGTAATCGAAAAAGAATATCAAAAAGAAAAAATGAAAACTCAAAAGAAAAAAAATTTAAAGGAAATGTTTTTGATTGCTTATGAACCTTTTTTTTTTTGGAATTCTAGTATTATTGAGTTTCCTAGTAAAGAAAGGAAACAAGAAGAGGGATCGTAGTCCTTGAAGAAAAAAATTATATCTTTTCTTATTCCTTTGGGTTTCGGCTTCGTTAATTCTTTTCCTTGTTTGTTTCTACATTCCAAATCCTATTCTTTCTTGGTTTTCGTTTTCATTAAAGAAGATCCATTCTCTATTAGGTTTTATTCCTACTTACCAAATCATATTCTTTCTAGGTTTTGAGCTTTTACTTTCTTTCTTCGCTTCTATTTCCTAAATCTTATCACTTAGGGTTTTGATTAGAGGGTATATTATCTAAAGAGGACCAACAAAGAGTTGCTTTGAGTGAAAAAAAACAAGAGAGGTGAGATTATTAGAGGTTAAAAGCCAAATTTGAGAGATTCACATATATCTTTTTCTTTTCTTAGATGTCATTTACACATCTTTGGATGATTATGAAAACACTTATGAGGAATAAAGGAAGAGATGAAGATAACTTTGACGAAGAACTATATCAATTTTATGTCATGATGAAGTCATCGAATGATAAGTGGGATAAGTGGAAGAAGAGTTTAGAGCATCAAAAGTGAAAAAAAAAAGGATACTTGTGATGATATTTTTCGGAATATTCCTACAATTGATAATTATATAATGTGGAATGAAGATGATCTTATTAATCATGATAGTGAGAGAAAAAGTGAGGATGAGAGAGAAAATATTGAAAGGAGTAAGGGAGAGCAAAGTAGCAACTTAAAATTTGAAAAATGAGAGCTTGAGTTGAGAGAAGTGAGTGAGTTGCTACAAGAAAAGAGAGGAGCTAATAATAAAAATAAGAGTGGAAGAAAAGATGTTGAGAGCTATGAAAAAAAAAATAGTTTGGGTGAGGTTATTTCTTATTCTAACTCTAACATTTCTACTTCTTTTTCTTTCTAGTTATTTTGATTTTTCTCTAGATGCTTTTAGAGAAGTTTGCATGGAAAAGCCAACATCAGAAAAGCTTCAATATTTGAAAAATCATGTCGAGGGTGAGTCATGTATAACTTCTAGAAAATAAGTAAACCTCAATGAGAAAAGTAAAGGTAAGGAAGATGGTTTAGGTACGGTTCAAGGTAAAATCGATAACCTTAACACTTTACCTTATTTTGATGAATTTGAAAATGATATTTGCCTTTTGGGTGTTGGTGATGATAGGAATAATAAACATTCTACGTGTCTTAATGATTCATTATTTGAGGAAGATTGTGATTTATTATCTTATTATTATTGGCCTCGATCTAGTGTTGACTTTGATAAAGACTCTTATTATGACACTCCACCCTTGTTTGATAAAGAAGAACATGAATTTTGTTTTTCACCTATCGTTACTTATGATGAGATTCATGATTTTCATGAAGGGTTTAGTCAAGTGGAGAGAGGTTGTGACGTATTGACTTTTAAATTTGCACTACTTGATGATGGACAAGATGGCTATAAGGAAAACTCATGTTTATGTCATAACCAATTAACTTTTCTTACACTAATTGTGTTGTTTTTGTGCATAAAAGTTATGAAAAGCCTTTGGAAAGAGGAAGTGTGATTCAAGAGATGGTGGAAGAGGATATAATTGAATTTAATGATGAATATGGAGAAATAAAGTCTTGTTGGATATTGGGAGACGAAAGCTCAATCATTAAGTTTTGTGTTATTAAACTTATTGATTATTTCGATCCTTATTTGAATGTTTATGACATGAAGTTTGCTAAATCCATTGCTATGTTGGAGGCTTTTCATACAAGAATACAAGGGGATGTTTTTTCATTAATGAACAAGTCCAACAATTACGGTATGTATAAATGGTTAATTCGTATTTTTGGACTTCTTATAACACCCAAGGTATTTTTGGAGGTGATGAACTCTATTCTTATTTTTTATGGTGGTGACATTGTTATTTTAGAAGATTACGATATTTTGATGTATCTAAAGTCATTAATGATAATATCTAAGTTCAAAAATAAGTGTAAGATTTATGGGTACTACTTAATATTGTTACAACCAAGGAAATTTGGTTTGGACTTGGCTATAATTTCTTTTATACTTATATTACTTTCTCCTTATGCATGGTTGAATTCGATGATGAATTCCTTCAAGAAGAGGGGAATGATAGCATCCATGGAAGAAAAACTCACTTAAAAGACTTGGATGAAGCTTTGGAATTCTTATGACGAGATCTTAAACAAAGGAACTTCAAAAATAAGTTAATTGGTCTCAATTACAAAGAAGACGTGCCTAGTTTTGGAGGAAGAGCTCAAGTCAAAGAGGATCTTTGCTTAAGTGATATAAATATTTTATGGTCCAAATTGAGGTACAAGTGATGAATATTCGAGTCAAAATTATTACAATTTAAAGTGAATAAATTGGATTCCAAATCTGTCTATTTTTGGACTAATTAAGGAGCCTAAAGTGTGCAAAACTTGAAGCTCAAGAAGAGCCGCATAGGGTCACAGTTTTGACCCATGTGATATGCTTACTTGCTGCCCAAATAAGTGTTAAGGGATCGTCAAAGGATGTCAAAGAAGTATACTCCAAGTTTCTTGCAAGTTGCTATCAAGATTTCCTAGTTCAAGTAGGATTTGATTCCTAAATTAACTAGGATTTGTTTTCCTAGAATGTTAGGATTTGATTCCAATATTAATTAGAATTATTTTACCAAGTTTATTTTTGATATTATTTAATATTCCTAGTTTAGTTCGGATTTGTTTCCTTTTCCTATTTTATTAAAATTTTCTTTTCTAGTTGGTTTCTTTTTCTATTTCATTATTACATAGAAACCATATTTGAGTAGGATTTTATAAGGCCTATGGCCAGCCCCTACTCCTATATAAAGGGATTATTTTCTTAGTTTTTACAATAGAGATTATTTATGATGTATAAATATTTTGAAGTATTCTCTTGCACTTTTGTGTGTGGCTACACTTGGATTTATCTTTCAACCTTCAAGTCTACACCTTTAGGTGATGGGGTATTTCTTCTTAAATTTTTAGATTACTTTTTGGTATTCAAGAAAGGTGGTAAATTCTATTTTATCTTTGTTCTTTGTTACTCTAAAGGGGGTCGGAATTCCATAATCTATTTCTTGAGTTATTCTCTACCAAAGGCGGTTAGCATAGTCTAATTATTGTTGTTAGGAGTTTCTTTTCAAGATTTAGACTTGTCTTGAATTTCTTGATTCGTTCGTGATATTCTTGATTTATTCTTGAATTCAAGAAATTTTTCTTGAATTCATCCTATCTTTATTTTCAATTTTTTTTCATTTTTAGGTTAACTTCTTTAGCTTCCACCAGTTTTTTAAATTTTATTATCAAGTTCTTAGATCCATAATGTGAGCATTATCAAGAGGTATCATGATTGTTATCAAGTGGTGATAGCATCCATGGAAGCAAAACTCACTTAAAAGACTTGGGTGAATTTTTGGATGTTTATGATGAGATCTTAAACAAAGGAACTTCAAAATAAGCTAATTGGACTCAATTACAAAGAATACGTGTCTAGTATTGGAGGAAGAGCTCATGTCAAACAGGATCTTTGCCTAAGTGACATAAATATTTTATGGTCTAAATTGAGGTACAAGTGATGAATATTCAAGTCAAAATTACTACAATTGAAGTGGATAAATTTGGTTTTAAATTTGTCTATTTTTGGACTAATTGGAGCCTAAAGTTGCCAAACTTGAAGCCTAAGAAGAGCCGTATAGGGTATCATTTTTTGCCCATGTAATATGCTTACTTGCTGCCTAAATAAGTGTTAAGAGATGGTCAAAGGATTTCCAAGAAGTATACTCCAGATTGCTTGCAAGTTGCTATCAAGATTTCCTAGTTTAAGTGGGATTTGATTCCTAAATTTTCTAGGATTTATTTTTCTAGAATAATTAGAATTTGATTCCAATATTAATTAGGATTTAGTTTACCAAGTTTATTTAGGATATTATTTACTCTTCCTAGTTTAGTTAAGATTTGTTTCCTTTTCCTATTTTATTAGATTTTTCTTTCCTAGTTGGTTTCTTTTCCTATTTAATAATTATTTTGAAACCATATTTGAGTAGGATTTTGTAAGGCCTATGGCCAGCCTCTACTCATATATAAAGGAGTTATTTTCTTAGTTTTTATAATAGAGATTATTTATGATCAATAAAAATTGAGAGGTTTTCTCTTGCACTTTTGTGTGTGGCTACTCTTGGATTTATCTTTCAACCATTAAATCTACTCTTTTAGGTGGTAGCGTATTTCTTCTTAAATCTTAGATTAGTTTTAAGTATTCAACAAAGATGGTAAATTCTATTTTACTTTTGTTATTTATTACTCATAAGGGGGTTGGGATTCCATAATCTACTTCTTGGGTTTATGTCTATTAAAGGCGGTTTAGCATAGTCTTATTGTTGTTGTTAGGAGTTTCTTTTCAAGATTTAGACTTGTCTTGAATTTCTTGATTCGTTCGTGAGATTCTTGATCCGTTCTTGAATTCAAGAACTCTTTCTTGAATTCATCCTATCTTTATTTTAAGTTCTTTTTTTTTTAAGGTTAATTTCTTTAGCTTCCGTACATTTATTTAAATTTTATTATCAAGTTCTTAGATTCATAAAATGAGCGTTATCAAGAGGTATCGTGATTATTATCTTTTCACACACTGTCTAAGTTTATGCAACAACGACGAGCTCTCCGAGTGGTGCACTATTTGAAGGGTAGATCAGGACAAGGATTTGTTGTGAGCTTCAATTGTGATCTTTGTTTACACGGATGGTGTGACTCTGATTAAGCATGATGTCCGCTGACTCAATGGTCACACACTGGGTTGTATGTTTGCCTCAGAGACCCACCCATCTCTTAAGGGACTATGAATCATTATACGATACCCATATCGTCAGCAGAAGCAGAATATCAGTCTATTGTTATGACTATATGTAAGTTTAAGTGGATTAAAGGACTTTTTTGGAGTCTCGTGGTGAATCATCCATCCCTAGTACATCTTAACTGCGTTAGTTAAGCGGCCTGCACATAGCACGAAATCTTGTGTTTCATAAATATAACAAGCATATCAAAATTAATTGTCATTTTATCCGGGATGAAATAGTTGGTGGAACGATATGCCAGGGGCATGTGCCCATGGATACTCAGTTAGAAAATAATTTTACGAAGTCTATAGAGAAAGCATAATTTGATTATTTCCGTTGCATGTTGGGGTTTCGGAATCCTCATGCTCCAACTTGAGGGGTAATGTTGAGTGTGTAATTATATCTATGCAATTATAGTAGAATTGTATGGTATACATGCAATTAAGAATATAACATTTAGTATTTTTTTTTTTTTAAAAATGTAGTGTTTGGAACCAAATTAATTGGCCACCTAGTTTAGGATTTAATATTCACTTTTATAAACACCCTTTGTTGTAATGACAAAAGATGATAATTTTACCCGGAAATCTTATCTTCCTTGCTTAAAGTTTAGCACCAGCTGTTCACCCCTCTAGTGCACAAACTCTAACAAGATGTAAAATAAATTTGAGTTGATTTCAATTTTACTTTCTTCTGTTATTCACAGGGAATTGATAATACACGTCTTCCCTTCTTTCTAAAGTTGTAACGATTTACTAATCCCAAGAACATGCACTAAATTAAGTTGTACAATGCCCACATTATCAATATGATTTTGGTGCGTCCCCATGTTTAAAATGTGACGTCTATGTTAATGCGTGTATAGAAAATGTAAAAGAACGAAGAAGAGTTTCACATTCTTTTATTTTTTCACAACTTTGGACATTTACAACGGTAAGCCGTAATACAGTTGCAATGAATAGGAAGTGCTTTTCTTATTAAGTTTACAAATGTTCTTCATAAGTCAAATACATAGACATAAATGACACGACCCGAATTCTCGGTTAGGTCGTGCGGGCACCCGACAACCTCCCCTAAACCTGTCGGGCGAACCCTATTGATAGAATCGATATAAATTGCGAAGAATTACCTTGAAATGAAAATGAACCAAATTTTAATAACATAAGATAACTCTTAAGGATAGACAAACATACAAGCTGTCTGAATAATACAACTAACTACCCAGAATACACAATTTTAAAGGTTTCCAGATCAGACATCTAAGAAGGCCAAAAGATATACACATCTCCCGAAGGAAGAAAAAGTAAGGAAAACTGTAATATCTGAAGTTCGTGGCCGCAATGAACAGGATGGCTCACCGTAGACAGCTGAGAACGTACTACTCCTCAATCACGGCGCGACTGGCTGGGTCCTGGTGCAGAATCTGCCGAACGAAAAGAAAATACAAGGACAAATAGGGGGTGAGTCATGAGGACTCAATAAGTGTGAACAAACTTGCAACCTCGAAAAATAGATATGCTAGTAAGGGAAACGGAACCAGACAACAATCAACAAATAAGCAATGCGCATATAAGCAGAACAATATTCATGTACAAAAAAAATCTACATAATAGTATGAAATGAAATAGAATAAGATGAAATGATATGAGATGCAAAGGGTCACATGTGCCCATAATCCCATCCCGAAGCGGAATATTCCTGCATTCGAGGGGAACCCAATCTGCTAACCAACTGGAGCGGAATATTCCTGCTCCTGGGGCGGAATAGTCCTGCACCCGATATAATATAAACCAAAACCAGAGGCGGAATACTCCTGCACTCTCATGGGGCGGAATACTCCTGCACCCGATAAAATGTAAAGCTGAGGCGGAATACTCCTGCACTCAGTATGATATGCAATGTAATGCATATGAATGCAATGTGATGCAATAATAACCCTTCACCGGCACATGACTCTCATCGACAGCCGGGAAGCAGATGCCAACTCCAAGCCAAAGTACAATACTCAGATTCCCAGTGCAATATCAATAACAGGACATAATATATAATATAGAATGTGAATCCAAAGCTAAGGCGTAATGAGTACGCCTATCGGCAGCTACACACGAAAAGAACACGTGGTAGAAAATCCATGAGGCCAAGTGCCTCCAAAGAAATGGATATAAACACTTATCATATTTCAAAGCTAGTCCTGTTACTCAACCACTGCTTTTTTCCTTTGGATTAACCGCCAAACGATCCCGCTCTATTCAATAAGCAGAAAAATTATATCAAATAAAGCTAAAGACTTCATTCCTTATGTTTTAGGGCAATCCAGTTAGGAACCTGATACCCTATTCGCATACGCAATACGCAGGCCAGGCCTATATACAGGGTTCAAAGTCCCATTACCAAATCCTAAATAAATTATATTTATATGCTGCCCAAAACTCACTGAGTACGAATATATAATCATTTCCATCATCGGGGTCCAATTGACCCTTTAAACTATCAATTTACGTCATTAGGGCGATGTCTAATATCCCTATTTTTACCGTAAAAATATATTCAAACACACGTAATAAGCTAAGATAATGAGTTAACATCATTACCTGAAGATTTGGGGTAGAAACTCCACTATTTTTCCACCTTTTTTTTTCTCTTTTTTCCTCTCTTTTCTAATTTTCTCTCCTCTGTATTGGTATTATGTTTCTGCGTTTCTAAGCTTGCTGCTATAATCCCTTAGCCACCAACTAATAATTTCACTTTTTTTTTAATAATAATAAATTCGCTACGACGATTAAAATTGAAATGGAACCCTGGACAAGTCGAAATGATCCCAAAATTTTCAAGTACGCTATACAAAATATATGTAACATACTCATGAAGAGGGATCTCAAATCGAACTACCGAAACTCAAGATGCGAATTTAAAGGAAAGAGGTCAAATTATTTAACTTTCGGCATTTTTGCGGAAACTAGCCGAACAACATCGAAATTCACTTTCGAAAAATCACAAAAGTCACAAATAATCATACGAACCTAAGGTGCTTTTGGATTTCGAATCGGAGCTCATTCGCCCAAACCGAGCTCAAAAATCTCTTTTTATTATTTATTGACAATAAAAACTGAAACCTTCTTCCGATGCCGACCAAACTAGGTCTGATTTAGCTCAAATTTTACAGACAGGTCCTAATAGACCTTACGAATATTGTAAAATTATCGGCACGCCAATCGGAGTACTAACTTCCGAAACGACTGACCGAGGTCGTTTCATTCTCCTCCACTTCTCTCGTTCGTCCTCGAACGAGCAAGAGTCTAAAATAGATTTCACACCTCTAATGAGAATGCTTACACAAATTTTCAATGACATTTATTACGAAACCAAAATCATATACAATGATTAGAACTTTTAGGCTTTAAAGATCAAGTTCGAACCTGAATCGTCGAAGAGCTAAGGATACTTCTCACGCATACTGGACTCAAGCTCCCAAGTGTCCTCCTCACGAGGACGATTATTCCATCGCACTCGAACCATCGGAATCTGCTTCGAACGAAGTTTCCGGACATCACGCGCTACCATAGCAACTGGGAACTCCTCGTAAGCCAGATTCACATCTAGCTGAGCAGGGTCTAATTCGATCACTTCGGAAGGATCTCGGATACACTTTCGAAGCATCGATACATGGAAAACTGGGTGAACTGGCATAGAAGCTGGCAGGTCGAGCCGATAAGCTACCTTACCAATACGCTTCTCGATACGGAAAGGGCCAATGAACCTAGGACTAAGCTTTCCTTTCCTACCAAATCTCTTTACACCTCGCATCGGTGACACTTTCAGAAATACCATGTCCCCGACATCAAACTCTAACTCTCGGCTCCTCCGGTTCGAATATGAAATCTGCCTACTCTGGGCGGTCCGTAAACGATCCTGAATAACACGAACAACCTCAAGAGTCGGACGAACCATATCTGAACTCATCACCTCGACATCTTGAGACTCAAACCAGCCAATAGGAGAACGACATCGACGACCATATAAGGCCTCAAATGGTGCCATCTGAATAGAAGACTGATAGCTATTATTATAAGAGAACTCCGCTAACGCCAAATGATCATCCCAGTAGCCCTGAAGTCAAGTGCACAAGCTCTCAACATGTCCCCCAGAATTTGAATAACCCGCTCGGACTGACCGTCAGTCTGAGGATGGAATGCTGTGCTAAGCTGCACCTGGGTCCCCAACTCTCTCTGAAAAGACTGCCAGAACTGAGAAGTAAACTGGGAACCACGATCTGAGATAATGGATACAGGAGTACCATGCAGCCTAACAACTTGCTCAATGAAAATCCGTGCCAGGCTCCGAGCTGAATCAGTAGTCTTTACAGGGATAAGGTGAGCTGACTTAGTCAGTCGGTCGAAAATGACCCAGACTGAGTCATGGCGCCGCAGGGTCTTTGGCAAACAAACTATAAAATCCATCGTGATGTGCTCCCACTTCCACTCGGGAATGGGCAATGCCTGAGTTAGCCCTGCTGGTCTCCGGTGCTCGAACTTAACCTGCTGACAGTTCAAGCAACGAGATACATAATCAAATACATCTCTCTTCATCCCCTTCCACCAGTATAGCTCTCGGAGGTCCTGATACATTTTTGTAATACCAGGATGAATAGAATAACGCGAGCGATGAGCTTCACCGAGCACTGACTGCCTCAAATCCCCAACATTAGGAACACAGAGTCGACCATTAAACCAAAGAATTCCATCTGAATCAAGCTCGAAGGAGGGAACTCCTCCACTTAGGACACGACCACGCAACTCCTGCAGATGAGGATCCTCGAATTGTCTTCCCTTAATCTGACTGACTAAGGAAGACTGAGCTGCAATACATGCTAAGACTCTACTGGAGTATGGAAGAAGAAATCTCATGCCAAAATTGCCAAGGGACTGCAATTCTCGGGCCAATGATCTCATGTCAGCATAAAGAAAAGCCATGCTGCCCATGGACTTCCTGCTCAAAGCATCTGCTACCTCGTTCGCCTTCCCAGGATGATAGTGGATAGTGAGATCATAATCTTTAATCAATTCAAGCCACCTTCGCTATCGGCCGTTAAGATCTTTCTGAGAGAGAAGATACTGCAGACTCTTATGATCCGTATACACCTCACAAGGCTCGCCATAAAGGTAATGCCTCCATGTCTTCAAAGCAAAGACCACAACTGCCAATTCTAAATCGTGAGTCGGATAATTCTTCTCATTCGGCTTCAACTGCCTGGAAGCATAAGCAATTACATTCCCGTGCTGCATAAGAACACAACCAAGGCCCACACGAGATGCATCAAAATAAACTACGAATCCACCGGTGCCTGAAGGAAGGGATAACACTGAAGCTGAAGTCAATAAGGCCTTAAGCTTCTGGAAGCTGGCCTCACACTCATCGGACCATCGAAATTGAACCGCCTTCTGCGTCAGGCGAGTCAGGGGAGCTGCAATAGTAGAGAACTTTTCCACAAACCTCCGATAATAACCTGCTAATCCAAGGAAGCTGCGAATCTCCGTCGGAGTGGTAGGACGAGGCCATTTCTGCACTTCTTCAATCTTCTTCGGATCAACCTTGATACCTTCACTAGATACCACGTGATCCAAAAATGCTACAGAATCAAGCCAAAACTCACATTTCGAGAACTTGGCATACAACTTACGATCACGGAGGGTCTGAAGAACCACCCTCAGATGATAATCATGCTCCTCGCGGCTACGAGAATAAATAAGAATATCATCAATGAAGATAATAACAAAGGAATCAAGGAATGGCTTAAACACCTGATTCATGAGATCCATAAAGGCTGCAGGGGCATTAGTCAGCCCAAAAGACATAACTAGGAACTCATAATGGCCGTAACGAGTCCTAAAAGCAGACTTCGAGATATCGGACTCACGAATCTTTAGCTGATGATAACCAGATCGCAGATCGATCTTAAAAAAGAACTTGGCACCCTGCAACTGATCAAACAAATCATCAATGCGAGGCAAGGGATACTTATTCTTGATGGTGACCTTATTTAGCTGACAATAATCAATACACATTCGCATAGTCCCATCTTTCTTTTTCACGAATAGAACAGGAGCACCCCACGAAGAAATACTCGGCCTGATGAACCCCTTATCAAGCAAATCTTGCAACTGCTCCTTCAACTTTGATGGGGCCATACGATAAGGAGGAATAGAAATAGGCTGAGTCCCTGGCACTGTATCAATGCCAAACTCGATCTCTCGATCAGGAGGAAGTCCTGGCAAATCATCTGGAAACATATCAGGGAACTCCCTAACGACAGGAATAGAATCAAGGGATGGAATCTCCACAGTGGTATCTCGAACCATGGCAAGATATGCTAAACACCCTTTATCCATCATCCGTTTTGCCTTCAGGAAAGAAATAACATGCCCCCTGGGTGGAAAATAAGAACCCTGCCACACCACTGGTGCTGAACAAGGAATAGACAACTGAAGAGACTTGGCATGACAATCTAATGTGGCATGACACGACGCTAACCAATCCATGTCAACAATAACATCAAAATCAACCATATCTAGGATTAGAAGATCTACCAGTGTCTCACGACCCCCAAAAGATATGGTACAAGCTGGATAAACTCGATCCACGATGATAATGTCTCCAATAGGAGTAGAAACACACAATGGATCACGAAGACACATATAATCAACATGAAAACCCGAAGCAAAATAAAGAGATACATATGAATAGGTAGATCCTGGATCCACCAAAGAATATGCATCTCGACCACAAACAGATAAAATACCTGTAACAACAGCTGGGGATGCCTCGGCATCCTGCCTGGCCGGCAATGCATATAGCTGTCTCTGCGGCTGAGCTGAGCCGCTACCCTGACGACCACCTCTAGAGGGATCACTAGGACCATGTCCACAACCTCTACCGGGTGGTGGTACACCTCTAGCTGGCTGAGACCCTGGAGGGGCACCCTGAGGCTGCTGCTGCATAGGCGTTGGAAGGCGAGGGAAAGGGCGGCTACTACCCTGCTGAAGGAGATAAGGGCAATCCTTCTTATGATGCCCTGGATCCTGACAGATAAAGCACCCTGGAGCAAATATACGCTGATCAAACTGGGACTGATCTCGCGGGCGAAACCAAAATTGACCCTGAGAAGAAGTAGGCGCATTTGAGAACCACGCGCTGGAAACTGAGCTGGTCTGACAGGAGGCCTTCTCTGCTGCTGATAACTCCTACCTCCATACGAGGTACTAGAATGCCCTGGACCACGAGATCTCTTACTCTCCCGCTCTAACTCCTCCATCTCCAATCTATGATAGGCCTCGTACCTCCTGGAAATATCAACAGCGACATCAAATAGAGTACCAGCCTCAATCTCACGAGCCATCTGGGACCGCAAATGAGGAGAAAGTCCATCAATAAAACGTCTGACCCTCTCAGAGGGCTCCTGCACAAGATCTGGAGCATAGCTGGACATTTCTGAAAATAAAAGCTCGTACTCCGTGACTGACAAGTTGCCCTGTCCAATCCTCTCAAACTGTCTCCTCTTCTCATCCTGCTGACTGCGAGGGGAAAACTTCTCCATGAATCGATGAGAGAACTCACTCCAAGTCAGCTTAGGTAAGCCCTGCCTAGCTGATCGGAGTGCGGTCCACCAAGCTAAAGCCGGACCCTCAAGCTAGAAGGCGGTATAATCAGCTCCATACTGCTCAAGATATCCAAGGGCCTCTAAGATACGCTGACATTGATCAAGAAACTCACGAGGCTTAAGCTTATCTGATTTCTGACCAGAGAACTTCGGAGGATTAAGTCAGGTAAAATAATGCAACCTTGCCGGATCATCAACTTGACCTGCTACCTGGACTGGCTGACTAGCCTGAGCAACTGGAGGTATAACACCCGCTACCTCTGGAACATGACCATCTGGAACATGAACTGCTGGGGCTACCTGTGGAGCTGGAATGAGGGCTTCCAGAACCTGAGAACCAATATCTACCGCAGCCTGAGGAGCTGCCTGAGGGGTAGGAGCATCTACAGCAGCCTGAGGAATAGGAGGTCCCTGGGGCATCTGCGTCGCTAAGAATCTCATAAAAGCGTCATGAAGTGTAGGGGGAACGAATAAGCCCTGCTCCCCCTGCCCAGCAAAAGCTGGCACTACCGGAACCTCTGCAGCAGGATCAACACGATCCACCATCCTCGCGGCCTGGGAAACTCTACCTCTGCCTCGACCACGACCTCTACAGCGGCCAACACCGCCAACCCGTGGAGAAGCAGGAAAAGGGACAACCGCTGGCTGCTCCGCTTCTCGCAACACATTATCGTGCGTTCTCACGATTTACTGCGGAGAATAAAAATATTTAACTTCAGATAAGAAGACTCACGCACGACAAGGAAAAAAGAAGGGAAACTGCCTAAATGCCATCATAGCCTCTCGTAGATAGGTACGGACGTCTCCTCCCGATCAGCGAGACTCTATTAGACACTGTCATGATCTGGAAAGACTCTAAACCTCGCTCTGATACCAACTGACATGACCCGAATTCTCGGTTAGGTCGTGCGGGCACCCGACCACCTCCCCTAAACCTGTCGGGCGAACCCTATTGATAGAATCGATATAAATTGTGAAGAATTACCTTGAAATGAAAAATGAACCAAATTTTAATAACATAAGATAACTCTTAAGGATAGACAAACATATAAGCAGTCTCAATAATACAACTAACTACCCAGAATACACAATTTTAAAGGTTTCCAGATCAGACATCTAAGAAGGCAAAAAGATATACACATCTCCCGAAGGGAGCAAAAGTAAGGAAAACTGTAATATCTGAAGTTGGTCGCCGCAATGAACAGGATGGCTCACCGTAGACAGCTGAGAACGTACTACTCCTCAATCACGGCGCGACTGGCTGGGTCCTGGTGCAGAATCTGCCGAACGAAAAGAAAACACAAGGACAAATAGGGGGTGAGTCATAAGGACTCAATAAGTGTGAACAAACTTGCAACCTCGAAAAATAGATACGCTAGTAAGGGAAACGGAACCAGACAATAATCAACAAATAAGCAATGCACATATAAGCAGAACAATATTCATGTACAAAAAAAAATCTACATAATAGTATGAAATGAAATGGAATGAGATGAAATGAAATGAGATGCAAAGGGTCACATGTGCCCGTAATCCCATCCCGAAGCGGAATACTCCCTGCATTCGAGGGGAACCCAATCTGCTAACCAACTGGAGCGGAATACTCCTGCTCCTGGGGCGGAATAGTCCTGCACCCGATATAATATAAACCAAAACCAGAGGAGGAATACTCCTGCACTCTCATGGGGCGGAATACTCCTGCACCCGATAAAATGTAAAGCTGAGGCGGAATACTCCTACACTCAGTATGATATGCAATGTAATGCATATGAATGCAATGTGATGCAATAATAACCCTTCACCGGCACAGGACTCTCATCGACAGCCGGGAAGCAGATGCCAACTCCAAGCCAAAGTACAATACTCAAATTCCCAATGCAATATCAATAACAGGACATAATATATAATATAGAATGTGAATCCAAAGCTAAGGCGTAATGAGTACGCCTATCGGCAGCTACACACGTAAAGAACACGTGCTAGAAAATTCACGAGGCCAAGTGCCTCCATATATATGGATATAAACACTTACCGTATTCCAAAGCTAGTCCTGTTACTCAACCACTGCTTTTTTCCTTTGGATTAACCGCCAAACGATCCCGCTCTATTCAATAAGTAGAAAAATTATATCAAATAAAGCTAAAGGCTTCATTCCTTATGTTTTAGGGCAATCCAGTTAGGAACCTGATACCCTATTCGCATACGCAATACGCAGGCCAGGCCTATATACAGGGTTCAAAGTCCCATAACCAAACCCTAAATAAATTATATTTATATGTTGCCCATAACTCACTGAGTACGAATATATAATCATTTCCATCATCGGGGTCAAATTGACCCTTTACACTATCAATTTACGTCATTAGGGCGATGTCTAATATCCCTATTTTTACCGTAAAAATATATTCAAACACACGTAATAAGCTAAGATAATGAGTTAACATCATTACCTGAAGATTTGGGGTAGAAATTCCACTATTTTTCCACCTCTTTTTCCCTTTTTTCCTCTCTCTTTTCTAATTTTTCTCTCCTCTGTATTTGTATTATGTTTCTGCGTTTCTAAGCTTGCTGCTATGCTAAGGGATTATAGCTACCAACTAATAATTTCACTTTTCTTTCTTTTTTTTAATAATAAATTCGCTACGACGATTAAAATTGAAATGGAACCCTGGAGAAGTCGAAATGATCCCAAATTTTTCAAGTAAGCTATACAAAATATATGTAACATACTCGCGAAGACGGATCTCAAATCGGACTTCCGAAACTGAAGATGCGAATTTAAAGGAAAAAGGTCAAATTATTTAACTTTCAGCATTTTTGCGGAAACTAGCCGAACAACATCGAAATTAACTTTCAAAAAATCACAAAAATCACAAATAATCATACGAACCTAACGGTGCTTTCGGATTTCGAATCGGAGCTCATTCGCCCAAACCTAGCTCAAAATTCTCTTTTTATTATTTATTGACAATAAAAACTGAAACCTTCTTCCGATGCCTACCAAACGAGGTCTGATTTAGCTCAAATTTTACAGACAGGTCCTAATGGACCTTACGAATATTTTAAAATTATCAGCACGCCAATCGGAGTCCTAACTTCTGAAATGACTGACCGAGGTCGTTTCAATAAAGTTGCAAATGCATTACTGAATTGTGTAGGTAAATATTGTTAGAAATCTGTGATTCGAATAAATCCAAAAACTGAAAAATCAGAAATGGGAAGAAGAAAACCCGAGCCCGCTTAATTCACAGCGTCTCTTTGAGGAACTTAATCCCCTCACAGTACCCAAGGTTATGGATTAGATCATCCCAGGATAGAACAAATTACCTTTGTTGCTGTAGTGGTACTCCAAACTGCAACAAACAGCAGACCCAAATGACCGGCAGCGAAATCACACTTCATGCAATATTTTGCTGTGTAAAACTAATGTAGAAAGAAGAGAGAAGTATGCAAAAAATTTTTGTAAGGAAAACTTGTAGGGATAGGCAGGTATTTATAGTCATTGGATTCTGAATTGAAAATGCATGAATGTGACTTCTCATTTTTAGTCAAGTGGCTACTCACAAAAGACAGTCATTAAATTGGTTGTCCATTAATAACAGCCCTTCAGGTGGCAGTTCATTTAATAACGAGTGCAGGAAAATTATAATGGTATAGAAAATTTAATTTACGTTACAAAAATGGTTAAAGTAAAATATTAATATTCATAAAGAATTTCAATTTTTGTAGGTCCAAAAAATTAAATCAATCAATCATATCAATTGACCGAATCCGAATTCGAATTCGAAGTGAAGCCGAAGCTAGAGCCGAGCGAGCGACGATGATGAAGGCATGAGGCTTCCCTTCTCCTCAACTCTTTTAGGAGTTAAAGGACGTGCTTCTATATTTAAAGACAACAAAAGTTCCTTCTTCTATCAATATGGGACAAGTTCTTTTTAGGAACTTTTTATTTTTCCTCCATTTTCCATTCACACCACTTCACCTTCCTCTTTAAAATATCCAACAATCCCCCACAATAATGTGAATTGCCTATGGAACATACATGAACAAAATTGTGTGATTTGCAACAAGGATTAATTGCATCGGGATAAATAGGTTTTCCTTTGAACCTTCTGTAGTGAACATACATTGGTTATACTCAGTAAATCTGTAGATTTAATATCTTTAAACCGTCAAGCTTTGATATATACCTAGACAACGTATGTCATACAATTAATCCTTAACTCTCTTTGATTCTCATTGTTGAATTCGTTTCAACCATGAACACTAATTGGTCATGAGTGCAAAAAGAATTGGCCTTACAGAATTCTCCATGAAGCAACTTCCAATTCACACTTACATAGGTGATTTCTAAATGTGTAATCCCGTAGATGTACACTGTTTGATAGTTCCATATCAAAATTAGATAATCATTAAAAAGCTATGGTGCTTTAACTTTTCTACTGAACTAAAACTACCTTAGGTAGTTGTTTCGGAAGTTAGGACTCTGATTGGCATGCCAACAGACTTAAAAGCTCTGTAAGATCCATTAGGACCTGTCTGCAAATTTTGAGTTGATTCGGACCTCGTTTGGTAAGTTTTCTGAGAAGGTTTCCGTTTCGCCTGTCGATAAAGGCTAAAAGAGGTTTCCAATCACGATTTGAGTAACTGAGCTCCGATTTGAAATTTAAAGGTTGCATTAGGTTCGTATGGTCATCTGTGACCTATGGGAACTTCCGAAAGTGAAATCCGATGTCGTTCGGATAGTTTTCACTAAAGCTACAAAAGTGAAGAAATCGACATCTTTATGTGGGACCCATATCTTAAATTATGGAGATTCGATTTAAGATCCATGTTATCTAGAATGTCACAAAAGCGTTGTATGACTTGTGTACAAAATTTGAGGTCATTCTGAGCTTTTTAAGGTCATGTTCGGACCCGAATCGCAGCACCAGAATCTGCTGGTGCAGAATTTTGCACCTTCCGGACAGTAATGCGCGATCAAGCGCGTGAGGGTGCGTCCGCACTTGTTTCGGATGCCTCAAAGCGTGATCGCGCACCTGGTTGCACTTCCGCAAAGAAGAGGTGGTGCATGGGCCTGCAGGGTAGCCCGAACACACTGATTCCTGGGTATAAAATTACCATGTTGGCTGATTTTTCTCCTTGTCTAATTCCAAGTACTTCCAAATGATTACAAGCAAAATTTAATGTACCAAATCATATGATATCATCAGGTAAAAATTCCAAGCTAGAAAATTTCATCAATTAATGAATTTTGAGTTAGAATCCTATGAATATAGTTTGGGAAGAAAGGGGGTTAGAACCCTAACTTTAGAAATTGGGGAATTCATGTGCAATGAATTCAGAAATTTTATCTAATAGTATATCTGAACTCGCGAGAGTATGAGGAGTCTGGAAATATAAAATTTTTTGGTATTCGGCTAAGCCTGATCCAGGGGTATTTTCATAATTTCCTTCTATCTCCGGCTAATAGCTTGAGATTCAGTTTGTAAGCGCTTATTTATGTAAAATGTCTTCTTTGGCTTAGAGGAAAGTGGTTCCAGGGTGAGTCAGCAAGGAAATAAGTTTGTTAAATAATCCATTCGGCCTGAGATTAAAAGGTAAGTGGTTTCATCCTTTGTTTGATGGCCTTCAGCCTTTATGGATGTTCTGCCCATATATCTTACACGTGTGTAGCTGCTGAAGTGGCGTACTTATTACACCATAGCTTCATGAGTAACTATTATTATGTTGTTAAGTATTACTTTGTGTTTACTGTGTGCTTGGGAGTATGATACTCCAGCTGTAAGCGTAACGGGTTCTGTGAGCTTGGTATGTGTTTTAAGATGTACTATAATATTTGCCGAGTTATCGATAAGAGATTTATGTTTGTTATGAACAATAAATGAGGAACTATAAGCATAAGATTATGAGTAGAATATAATGGTTAGATTGGACTATGAACATTGATTGAATAAGAGTTTATCGTTTTGCGATATGCAACCTTATGATAGGTGTTTCATATTTGACTCAACATTGAGTTATGAATAAAAGTATCTTGTTGGAAAAATAAACTTGAATTGTTAGGCCTCGACGGGTGAATGTCACATTGAGGATAGAGGCTCCAGTATATTTAGGGAATATCTAATGTTGATCTATAAGCCTAGTATTGAGTTGAGAAGGGAAGCTTGGGTATGACTATGAATATAAATTAGAAGATAGAACTATCCTATAGGTTGAAAATCTTTATAGAATCACAAGGCTTACTTATTGTGTAATTGTCTGAATTGTGTGGCATTACATACCACATCTTCAAGGCTGACCTTTAAGCATATGATTTTTTACTCTAGTGATGGGTTTGATATGTACTCCCTAGAAGACGATAAGAGTTCTGCACCGGAGAAAGTGTTAGACCATTGTGTTATCTAAGGGCAGGAAAATTGCGCCCTAGGAGCAGGAAGATTCCGCTCTTTGCATCACATTGAGGGTAGGAGGATTCCGCCTCGGAGTAGAAGGACTCCATTTTTTTCATTGGGCACATGTGATCCCATTGCATCATACTACATTCATTCCATTTTATTACACCGGCTGATGTGTATTGTGTGATAGTAGTGCGATGTGTTGAGTATGTTTCATGTATTTCTGATTGTTGATATGCTTAAGGTTACCTATATGTTTTTGCTGATCTTATGTCCCTGGTTGTCTATGATTTTATGGTTTTTTTATGTGTTTGAAGTTATTATCTGGCTCTTTTCTTTTTATAGTTGAAGTAAGATTAATTTGGTTTATCCGCTTTTTTTTTTTCTCCCTGGCTAGCATATCTGCATCTTCGAGGTGGCTAGCCAGCCCCCACTTGCTGAGTTCTTACGACTCACCCTCTGTTTGTTTCTTGTCTATTTATTTCATTTCGGCAGGTTCGCTCCAGGATTGAGTTCGCCACATTGTTGAGGAGGGAAGACGACTTCAGTTGTCAGGGCGACCCAGCTTTTGTTCAGGATTGCCACTAGTTTTATGTTTTTTAATCTCAGTTATATTTTACTCCCTTCAGGAGATGTTTATAATTCATTTGTATTCTTAGATGTCTGTCTGGATAGCCCTAAACCTAGTACATTGGGTAGACAACTATAACTTCTTCTGCACAGCTTTGGTATAATTATGTTCATGTCTCTTTAGATATTATTATTTTTATCTATAAGTTGATTTTATGTTTATTTTTGGTGAATTCAACTAATAAGGGTTTGCCCGACGAGTCTAGGGGAGAATGTAGGGTACCCGCACGGCCTAGTCGAAAATTCGGGTTGTGTCAGTTGGTATTAGAGCCCGATTTAGAGTCTATCCAAACTAAGTGTCTAGTAGAGTCTCCCTGATGGGTACATCGACGTCTGTACTTATCTACGAGAAGCTATGATGGTATTTAGGAAGTTTCTCTTCCTTCTCTTAAAATCGTGCGTCAGTCTTCCTGTGCGGTGCTAAATTATATTCGTTAATTCCTCCACAGTAATGGGGACTCCTCATGCGGCAAATCAGCATAAGGTAGTGGCTCGGGACGAAGCAGTCTAGCTTGGGGCTAGCGTTGCCCAAGCCCCAAGAGTTGTGGATCGTGCTGATGATCCAGTTGCAGAGGCCTTAGCTGTGTAAGCTCGCGGTAGGAATTAGATCATGGCCTTGTGGTTCTCTCGGTTCTCTATGATACTTTTATGAGAATCTTGGCGGCGCAGATACTGCATGAACCTCATATTCCCTAGGCAGCTCATCGTGTTGCTGCAGATGTAGATGTTCGGGCTCAGGTAGCTCTTGTTCAAGTTCCTGATGTTGCCCAGTTAATTATGTTCCAGAGGAAGCATGTGTTGTGCCTCCAGTTGTTTCGGCTGGTCAGCCAGCCTAGGTAACAATCTGGTCCGAGTGCTTGAAGAGGTTGCATTATTTCACCTAGTTGAACCCTCTGATATTCTTAGGTTATGCATTATTTCACCCGGTTTAACCCTCTTAGATTCTTAGGTTATACATTAGATTATCCCCGTGAATTTTTTTAAAAATGATGTCAGCGTATCCTTCAGGCTTTTAGCTATTTAATCTCGAGCAGTATAGTTTAGATTATACTGCTTTTGCAATTCCAAAGTTCAGTCTTGGATTGGTGGATCACACTTTTCTCAGCTAGGAGGGCTGGCCTAAGCTGATTTGGTGTGAGTTTTCTCATAGATTCATGGAAAAGTTCCTTCCACGCATCGAGTTAGATGAAAAGCGTTGCCAGTTTGAGTGAATTAGACAGGGTAGCCTGTCCGTTTCAAAATATGAGATTCAATTCTCTAGGATGACTGGATATGCTCCAGAGCTACTCCATGAGCCTTCCTAGAAGGTTTGAAGATTTATTGTTAGTCTTTTTCCTTCCTTGGGGTCGCAAATAGCTCGAGAGATTGATACTGGGACTTCATTTGATGTTATTATTGATATTGCTCGGAGGTATGAGGCATACCATAAGTTAGAGCGATAAGAGTTATAGCGGGAAAGCAAGAGATCTCATGGACCTAGTTGGCACAATGGTACAGTATTTTGATGTAAGAGTTCTGATTGTTGTAGGAGGTCACCTACCAAGTCATCTCAGCTTGTTGCGCATGATTCTCAGAGTGCGCCAGTAGTTCGTCAAGATTAAGCTCGGTTTTCTCTTTATAGCTATGAAAAATCTGTCCAGCCTCCATTTTCAGCGAAATTGTATTATCATTGTCGTGAACCTGCCATCTTTGGAGGAGTTTTCCCTTACTACGACAAGTAGGCAGTTGTCATTTCTCTCACCATCAGACACCTGCTCAATCGTAGGGGATTTTATTTAGGGCTCATTTATCTCGAGATATGCCACCATCCGGAAGGGGCCAAGAGTGTGGTGGTAGTGGTTCTTCTAGAAGTGATTATCAGGGTAGTGGCTCAGCTTAGCCGTAGAGGCAGTTCTATGAACTGCCAGTCTGGCAGGTAGCTGAGGCATCCAATATAGTAGACCCATGTACTTCTTCTTCACTTTCTCTTATATGTGAGTAAGATTTGATTTTCTGACTGATCTGGAATTCGTTTATCTTATCATATTTCTATGGTTTCCTGAGATGTAGTTTTTGTTAAGAATCTGTTGCGGCAGAAGAGTGAGCTTCTGGTATATTTTATTCCTGATATTCGTGAGACCTTACTAGTTTATTTGGTTTGAATGTGAGGGATTTGAGAGTGAGTGTTAGTATTGTCTGCTTGGCATCTTGTTGTGGTACCTTCTGTTATTATGTCAAGTTAGTTTACCCCTCTCCTTGGAATTCAGGGTTGGTAGGATGATGGGATTCTTATTCGTCACCATCAGAAAGTGTCATTGTTTCTTCCGGTATAAAGTGATTAGTAAGTAATATTTGATCTACGTGTCTTCCTTTGGTTCAAGATGCTAGTAGAGTCATGTTATTTTGTGAGCTTGTCTCAGTTACAAAAAAGGTTTTTTTAATTAAATTATCAGAGTTTCCTTCTTATTTGAAGGTCAAATTGGCGTGGATGTTGTTGCATAAAGCTCATTTAATGTTTATTTCTTCAATTGTGATTCTTTGGCCAGCTTCACTCAGATTTAGTCTAGATTTCGTAGCCAAGAACTCTAACTATTTCTATCCTCAATCTAGTGTCATCTCTCCTTCTTTCGACACTAATGAGCTTGGGCAGTTGGTAACTGTTGTGATATTCCCAATGTGGAGCCAGATTGCGTGTCAAGATAGCCGAGTAAGCATATTGTTCTGTTTCAAGACTGCTAAAGGTAATGAGAGGTGTCATTTGGCTCGTGATATGATCCATCAGGCAGTGGTGCTTATGGTGAAGATATGGAGTTGTGAACTCGAGAGTTGCTGCTAGTTGGCAACTCGACAGGGTAATTTAGTAGCTCAGGTCTGAGTCGCGTTCTAGTTATAGCTAAGTCTTCCTTAATCCAACAGATTGTGCGAGGATGGCTATTCCTATTCAAATTAGTTGTGTGAGTTTATGCTCTAAGTAGAGGAGTCATCCTCCAATAGTGAATGCTAACATTAAATCTCTAAGGTGTTGCTGAAACGTAAGCTAATTCTTAGGTTCATCGACCTGTTCTATATCGAAAAGTATATCAACGAGGTGATTTGTTGGTTGAATCATGATAATCCATCCAGAGGTCCGTGTGTCTTTGTTCCAAAATTGTAGAACTCTTCTCTTATGATTAAGGAAGGGTCAGCTTAGTCAGAATGAGCAGTGGTGTTATGATATCATTAAGATATATTTTATCCTAAAAGTCCGGTGTGCGAATTATAATTCCAATTTCGTAATCATGAGATAATGTCTATGGAGTAGTTGATGAAGTTCGAGTAAGCTCCCTGCTATTTGTGTGAAATTTTCTTTAGACTCAAGCTCGTTCGGCAACAAATGAGAGTCTAAGTAGAGGAGAAGGAAACGACCTTAGGTAGTCGTTTTAGGAGTTAGAACTCCAATTTGCATGCCAACAGTCTTAAAAGCTCTGTAAGATCCATTAGGACCTATCTGCAAAATTTGAGTTGATTCGGACCTATCTGCAAAATAAGTTTCCACTGTAAGATTTCTATTTTGGTTGTCGGTAAAGGCTAAAAGAGGTTTCCGACCTCGATTTGAGTAAATGAGCCCCGATTTGAAAATTGAAGGTTGCATTAGGTTGGTATGGTCATTTGTGACTTATGGAAACTTCCGGAAGTGAAATCCGAGGTCATTCGGATAGTTTTCATTAAAGCTCCAAAAGTCAAGAAATTGACCTCTTTCTGTGGGATCCATATCTTGAGTTACGGAGATTCGATTTAGGATCCGTCTTTCCGATCATGTCTCACAAGTGTTGTATGACTTGTGTACAAAATTTGAGGTCATTCTGAGCTTTGTAGTGTCATGTTCGGACCCGAATTGCAGCACCAGCACCTGCTAGTGCATAATTTTGCACCTTCCGGACAGTGTTGCGCGATCACGCACGTGAGGGTGCAGCCTCGAGTGCAATTGCGCACCTGGTTGAGTGTTCACTAAGAAGGGGTGGTGCGTGGGCGTGCAGGGTAGCGCGAACGCGCTGATTTCTGGGTATGAAATTACCATGTCTGCTGATTTTTTTCTCTTTGTCCAATTCCAAGTACTTCCAAGTGATTCTAAGCAAAATTTAATGTACCAAATCATAGGATATCATTAGGTTCGGATTTCAAGCTAGCTATTTTCATCAATTCATGAATTTAGAGTTAGAATCCTATGAATTTAGCTTGGGGAGAAAGGGGGTTAGAACCCTAACTTTTGAAATTGGGGAATTTATGTGAAATGAATTTGAAAATGTCATCTAATAGTATATCTGAACTCGCAAGAGTATCAGGAGTCCAAATATATAAAATTTTTGGGTATTCGGCTAAGCCCGACCTAGGGGCATTTTTGTAATTTCCTTCTATTTCTGGCTGATAGCTTGAGATTCAGTTTGTAAGCGCTTATTTATGCAAAATATCTTCTTTGGCTTAGAGGAAAGTGGTTCCAGGAAGCGCCGGGGAGGAAAGAAGTTTGTTCAATAGTCCATTCGGCCCGACATTAAAAGGTAAGTGGTTTCATCCTTTCTTTGATGGCCTTCGATCTTTATGGATGTTCTGCGCACGTATCTTTCACGTGTGTAGCTGCCGAAGTAGCGTACTTATTACGCCAGAGCTTCATGATTAACAATTATTATATTGTTAAGAATTATTATATTGTTAAGTATTTCTTTGTGTTTACTATGTGCTTTGGAGTATGATATTCCGGCTGTAAGCAGAATGGGTTCTTTGTGCTTGGTATGTGTGTTAAGATGTACATAATGTTTTTCGAGTTATGGATAAGAGATTTATGTTTGTTGTGAACACTAATTGAGGAACCATAAGCCTACGATTATGAATAGAATACAATGGTTAGATTGGACTATGAAAATTTATTGAATAAGAGTTTATCGTTTTGCGATATGCAACCTTATGATATGTGTTTCATATTAGGGTTAACGTTGAGTTATGAATAAAAGTATCTTGTTGGAAAAATGAACTTGAATAGTTAGGCCTCGACGGGTGAATGTCACATTGAGGATAGAGGCTCCAGTATATTTAGGGAATATCTAATGTTGATCTATAAGCCTAGTATTGAGTTGAGAAGGGAAGCTTGGGTATGACTATGAATATAAATTAGAAGATAGAACTATCCTATAGGTTGAAAATCTTTATAGAATCACAAGGCTTATTTATTGTGTAATTGTCTGAATTGTGTGGCATTATATACCACATCTTCAAGGCTGACCTTTAAGCATATGATTTTGTACTCTAGTGATGGGTTTGATATGTACTCCCCAGAAGACGATAAGAGTTCCGCACCGGATAAAGTGTTAGACCATTGTGTCATCTAAGGGCAGGAAAATTGCGCCCTAGGAGCAGGAAGATTCCGCTCCTTGCATCACATTGAGGGTAGGAGGATTCCGCCTCGGAGTAGAAGGACTCCACTTTTTTCATTGGGCACATGTGATCCCATTGCATCATACTACATTCATTCCATTTTATTACACCGGTTGCTGTGTATTGTGTGATAGTAGTGCGATGTGTTGAGTATGTTTCATGTATTTCTGATTGTTGATATGCTTAAGGTTACTCACAACTTTGTTTGAGCTCCTTGAACCTAGATCTTGGGATCTCCAGTCTTTTAGGTAGCGTTACTGCTGTGAATCACTTGTCCTCGGCCATAGTGCCATTCCCCTTGATGACTTCTCAATTGCATCTCTAGTTAGGCCTTTTGTAAGCGGATCCGGCACCTTATCACTTGACTTCACGTAATAAATAGTGATAATCCCCCTAGAGATTAGTTGCCTAACGGTTTTACGTCTTCGTCGTATATGTCGACTTTTACCATTACACATAAAGTTCCTAGCCCATCCTATAGCCGATTGACTATCACAATGTATGCAAATCGGTGTCAATGGCTTGGGTCAAAATGAAATATCTTCCAAGAAATTTCAAAGCCATTCAACTTCTTTACAGCCTTATCTAAAGCTATAAACTCAGCTTCCATTGTAGAGCGGATAATTAATATTTGTTTGGATGATTTCCAAGACACTGCTCCTCCACCAATTATAAAAATGTGTCCACTTGTGTATTTTGAATCAGTTGAGTCGGTGATCCAGTTTGCATCATAATATCCCTCAATGACTACATGATATTTACTATAATGCAAAGCAAAGTGTTGGGTATATTTTAAATATCCCAAAACTCATCAGATTGTCATCCAATAAGTTGCACCTAGGTTATGTGTGTAGCAACTTAGCTTACTAATAGCACAAGCTATATATGGTCATGTACAATTTATGATGTACATTAAGCATCCCAGCACTCGTGCTTAGTCGAGTTGGGGCGTACTTTTTCCTCTATTCTTAACTTGAGGCAGATTCATATCTAAGGGAGTCTTTAACACTTTTGAAATTTAAGTACTTGAATCTTTCAAAACACTTTCAATGTAATGAGATTGAGAAAATGCCAGACCTTGAGGAGTCTTATGGATCTTAATTCCCAGGATTATATCGGCAACTCCTAAGTCTTTCATATCGAACTTGCTAGCTAGCATACGCTTAGCAGCATTAATACTGGCAATGTCGTTACTCATTATAAAAATATCATCCATATATAAACAAACAATGACTATATGATTTGGAGTGTTCTTAATGTAAACACATTTTTTGCACTCATTAATCTTAAAGTCGTTTACTATCTACAACTTATTTTCCTTTCCAGGTGCCACAAACCCTTCAATTGTTCCATATAGATTTCTTCATCTAAATCTCCATTTAAGAAGGCTATTTTCACATACATTCGATGGATTTCAAGACCGTACATAGCGGCCAATGCTATTAACATCCTTATGGATGTAATCCTCATAGCCGATGAATATATGTCAAAATAGTCAAGACCTTCCTTTTGTCTATATCCTTTGACAACTAGTCTTGCTTTATACTTGTTAATAGTGCCATCAACTTTCATTTTTCTTTTGAAAATATATTTAGAACTTAATGGTTTGTTCCCAGGAGGATGATCAACCAACACCCAAGTATGGTTGTTCAAAATAGATTCTTCTCACTATTGACTACCTCTATCCAAAACAGTGATTCCAAAGAAAACATGGCTTCTTTAAATGTTAGAGGCTCATTTTCAAATAGAAAAATCATAAAGTCATCTCCAAATAAAGTAGAAGTACTTTGACGCTTGCTACGTCTTGGTTCTTCCTCATTTGGTGTACTTTCTTTAGTTCTTTCTCGAGGTCATTTGGATCCTTCACCAATTGACTCGCATTCCTTTTAATTGACTCACATTCTTTTTTATACAGAAATATATTTTCAAAATATTCAGCTTTGTCAGAATCCATTACCGTATTAACATGAATGTCGGGATTTTCTAATTTATAAACTAGTAATCGATATAATTTATTGTTTGTCGTAAATCTAATGAAAATACGATCGATTGTTTTTAGCCCTATCTTAACCCTTTTGGGTATAGGGACTTGAACGTTTGCCAAACACCTCCACACATTAAAGTATTTCAAGGTGGGCAACCCTTCTTTCCACATTTCATAAGGAATGGATTTTGGTTTTCTATGGGGCACTCAATTAAGTATTCGATTAGCTGTAAGAATAGCTTTCCCCCACAAGTTCTGCATTACACCCGAACTTATCATCAAGGCATTCATCACCTCCTTTAATGTTTGACTTTTTCCTTTCTGCAACCGCATTAGATTGGAGAGTGTATGGGGCAGTTGTTTGATGAATAATGCCATATTCCAAACATATTTCTTCAAAAGGAGATTCATATTCACCACCCCTATCACTTCTAATCATTTTGATTATTTTTGTTAAGTTGCATTTCAACTTTATTTTTGTATTGTTTGAATGCGTCTATTGCTTCATCTTTACTACTAAGTAAGTAAACATAGCAATATCGTGTGATGTCGTCAATAAAAGTTATGAAATACTTCTTTCCACCATGAGATGGTATTGACTTCATGTCACAAATATCTATATGTATTAAGTCTAAATGTTCAGAACTCATTTTAATTGGCTTGTAAGGATTTTTAGCATACTTTGACTCAACACATACTTGACACTTTGATTTAATCAAAGTTAGGCAATACTTCTAGATTAATCATTTTTTGAAAGGTTTCATTATTGACATGTTACACATGAGAATGCCATAAATTATTGACTCAAACAAGTAAGTAGAAGCTGAAACTTTATTCATATTATCAACGACCATTATATTCAGCTTGAAAAGGCCCTCATTTAAGTAACTTTTTCGTACAAACAGATCATTCTTACTCAATACAACTTTATTGGAAACAAAAACGCACATAAACTCGTTCTTGACGAGAAATGTAATAGAAACTAAGTTTTTCCTAATTTTAGGAACATGAAGGATGTTATTTAGAGTCACCACTTTGCTAGAAGTCATCTTAAGAAAAACTTTTCTATATCCTTCAATCTTGGCCATTGCATAATTTCCCATGAATATCGTTTGATCCATTCCATTGGGAGCATAGGAGGCAAAAACTTCTTTAACAACACAAACATAGCGGGTGGTACCAGAATCAATCACTCATTCGTTAGGATTTCCAACCAAATTGCATTCGGAAATCACAGGATACAGATCAATTTCTTGAAATCCTTGGGAAATCATATTTTCTTCAACCATGTTGGATTGAACCTTCTCTTTTTTCTTGTCGTTATCGTTGAAGTCCGCGGACTTATGTCCAGGTTTACCACAGTTGTAGCAACTAGCCTTGAACATTTTCTTACATGGATAGTTCTTCGCTCCAGAAGACTTCTTTCTCTTATTTCTCTTTGAAGCAACTTCAACAATGTTCGCTCCCATAATTTTTATCCTCCTTCATCCTTAAGCGGACAATCATATCTTCAAGAGACATCTCTTTGCGCTTGTGTTTCAAGTAGTTTTTAAAGTCCTTCTTCAAAGGTAGAACCTTTACAATCATAGCCGCAACTTGAAAGGCTTCATTGATGACCAAACCTTTAATGAAATATTCGTAAGTAGCAACATAATTAATACCTTTTACAAAAGAATTAATAGGGATCATACCTTTAGCAAGGAGATCGTGAATAAAAACTTGAAGCTCTTTGACTTGGGACACAATAGACTTGCTGTCCACCATTTTATAATCCAGAAATTTGGCGGCCACAAATTTCTTCAATCCAGCATCTTCAGTTTTATATTTCTATTCAAGTGCATTCCAGAGTTCCTTCGATCTATCAATTACAAACGTTACTACAAGCATCATCTAGCCCCATAAGAATGTAACTCTTGTACAGGAAGTCAGATTGCTACCAAGCCTCAATCATGAGGAAGCACTTATTTTCAGGTGTTCCCTCGGGCGGGACATGAACGTCCTTCTTAATGAACCTTTGAAGGCTTAGAGTGGTTTGACAAAATAACATCTTTTGCTGGCATCTCTTAGAGTCAACTCCTGAAAATTTCCTCGGCTCTTCTGCTGGTGGCCGTTACAGTCGCAGGACGGCTTGAACCAGCAGCAATAGAAATTGTGGTAGCAGGAACAATATTTTCCACGTTGATCGCCATTTCTATCAAAACGACACAATCCGAATTAACAAACGGTAAAGCTTTTAATCTTCAAACCGAGAGATAATATAACTAAATTTGGTGAAGTGTTTAATCTTCAAACCAAAATATAATACATGCAGATTCGGTGAAGTGTTTACTTTTCAAACTGAACAACTGTAGGAGTAGAATGTCACATAGACTTTAATCTCAAAAACATAAGTAAAAAACCACAAAAGTTTTAATTTCAAAAACTAGAATATTATTCAAAAACAGAAAGCAAATTAAATTCCTTCAATTGTTAGAATTCTGTTATTCGAATAAAACAAGAAAAAAAATAAAAAATGTGAAGAAGAAAAACTCGAGCCCGCTGAATTCACAATGTATCCTTAAGTAACTTAATACTCTCACTGTACCCGAGTTAATGGATTAGATCCTCCTAGGATAGAACGAATTACCTTTGTTGCTGTAGTGGTACTCCAAACTGCAACAAACAACAAACTTAAATGGCCAGCAGTGAAATCACACTTTATTTAAGCTTTTCCTTTGTAAAAAAAATGCAAAAAGAAGAGAGGAGTACGTAGAAATCTTTCGTATGAAAAATCTACAGGGGTAGGCAGGTATTTATGAAGAATTTTAATTTTTATTGGTCTAAGAAATTAAGTCAATCAATCATATCGAATCTAAAATTCCTAATCTCGAATTCGAGCGAGCGATGGTGGGAAAGACGCGAGGCTTCCCTTCTCCGCAACCCTTTTAGTAGTTAATGGATGTGCTTCTATATTTAAAGCCCTCAAAAGTTTTTTTCTTCTACCAATATGGGACAAGTTCCTTTTATGAACTTTTCATTTTCCCCCCATTTTTCTTTTACACCACTTCATTTCCTCTTCCAAAAATCCAACAAATATTCAATCCTCTAATCTAGCGAGAGAATTAGTTATTCATAATTATTATAGCTATTAATAACTAAATATATAATAGGTATCTTGTTAGCTTGGATAAGCTTGAAGTTTTGACTGATGATTGAGGAACGGATTCAAAGGAACAGGTCCTTTGAATCGCTGCAGCAAAATTGATAATTCATGCAAAATCATTTAAACTGAGATATTGTTAATTATCCTTAGACTAATATTTATCCTGATAATTATGCAGGTCTAAACGTGATATGAAAAGATTGCATAAATAAAGGATAAAGGATAGAAGATCCGGATGCTTAAAGAGAAGAATCAAATTAGGACTCAAACTCATGGGAGCTTTGGAGTTCTAATTGCTCAAGACTTCTTAGATGCTGAAGCTATAAAATGTGGAGCATATCAGCCATTGAAGTGTGCGCAAATACAGAGAGAATCGAGCAAAGCTTAAAAGAGTCATTGTCTTATTTGTGTAATCAGTTAGATACAGTGGAACTAAGTTAGAACCTGTTCCTTTGATTGAGTCTTGTAAAAGTTTAGTCTTAGTTCAAATGTAGTAAGCATAATTGAGTTGTATCTTTCTGGTTCAAGTCGTGTACTTGACACAGCTTCACTGATCGTGAAAAAGGTCACTAAAAGATTAGAGTTAGTCCTAGGTTAGTAAGAAGCTAGTCTTGTAACCAAGTGAGTATTTTTACATAGTGAAGTTGAAATCCTACCTGAGAAGTAGGTCGTGGTTTTGATCCCGAGTTCAAGGGGTTTTCCACGCTAATATTGGGTGTTCATTTACTTACAGTTTTAATTCCGCATATAATATAGTAAAGGAACACATTTTAAGGAACTGGTCCTTAAAATAGTAAAGTGGTGTATCTTGGGAAATATCAATTGGTATCAGAGCAAGTTATCCTTGAAAAGGCTAACACCTAGGATTAGATGAGTACATCACGAGAGAACAGTGAAGGTCAGTCAATGGTTAGAGCTCCTTTGTTCAATGGAAAATACTATTCATGGTGGAAGGAAAGGATGCGTGATCATGTTCAAGCTGAGGACTATGAATTATGGGACATAGTGACTGAAGGTCCCATGATCCCAATGAAGAAGGATGCTAAGGGAAATGATGTTCCCAAAACCAAGAAAGAATCCAATGCTGAAGACATAAGGCAATGGGAAAAGAATGCAAAAGCTAGGAAGTGGCTTGTTGGTGGACTCAGTCCTAACGAGTGCACTAGGATCAGAGGGTATACCACTGCAAAGAAGATTTGAGATGCTCTACAAGTTGCACATGAAGGAACAAGTCAGGTAAAAAGGTCTAGAGGTACACTTCTTTTTGCTGAATATGAAAGTTTTAAAATGAAAGAAGAAGAGTCAAATCTCTGAAATGGATACTAGATTTAATGCCATTGCATCTGAACTTATTTCTTTGGGAAGGGTTTTAACTGTGGAAGATAGAGTAGAAAATATCCTAAGTAGGGTTCTTCCAGACTCTTGGGAGATCTAAGCTTGTGCTATCATAGAAAGCAAGGATCTAGCCACTTTATCCTTAGATGAGCTTATAGGTAATTTAAAGACTTATGAACTAAGGAAAAAGGTTAAAAACATAGGAGTACCAGTTAAAACTGAACCTAACCTAGCCTTGACTGCTGCTGATAAGCTTATTGATGATAAGGAACTTGTCCTTATCGCTAAAAGTGTTCAGAAATATTTGATTGAGAAAAAGGGGATTAGTGGACAGGGTAGGTCTTCTAACATGAAACAGGCTGGAGAATGTCACAAATGTTGAAGCACGGAGCACTACATCAGCAAATGTCCAATCCTGGAAGGAGAATGGAGGAAGAGATTTATTGAGGAAAGGAAAAAGGCTAGGGAACAGGTCCGTAAGAAAAGTGGAAATCCCAAAGCAATGGTTGAAGACTAATGGCTCTTGAAGACTCAGATGTTTGGATGTTTGGATGGCAAGACAGTGATGATGACCTGGATGAGGATCTTGCTCTAATGGCTCTTGAAGACTCAGATAATGAAGAAGATGCTGAGGTATTTGTTTCTAAACTTAGACAAGATGTGAAAAGCATGCCTAGAGAGAAGTTGGTTAAAGTATTTCATATTGTGCTAAATGAATTTAAATCTCTAAGGGATGGCAATTATCAACTGCATGATGAAATTGATAGTTTAGAAGCAGAATGCAAAGAGGCAGTAATTAAAAATGACAATCTGAAAAGAAAGATTAGCCATGCTTGAGGAACAGGTCCTCACACTTGAATCAACTGTTCAGGAATCAGAAAATATTAAAACACTCAAAAAGGGTAAAGGTATTGCTAATTCTCATCAGATCGTTGCTGAAGAGAAACTGAAAGTCACAGTTGATGAATTGTGAAAAAAAGATGAGAAGATAAGATCTTTGGAAGTAGACTCGTTTAAACAAAAATGGAGCTAGGAAAAACTGTAAAATGGAACAAGTCTTCTGAAGCACTAGAATGGTTACAGGAAAATCATAGTAGTAACAGGAAGGGTATTGGATTCATGAAAGCACAGTTTTTCATCCAAATGGGATCCAAAGAGTAAGTACTTATCACATCCTGAAAACTGGCTATGCACTCATTGTGGGAACACTGGTCACCGAAAAGAAAATTGCCAATCTTTAAAAATGGCTGCACAGAGGAACAAGTCCTATAAACCTGTTCAAAATTCTGTAAGAAAGAAAACTGTTCACACAAAGAAACCATTACCATTCTGGGCTAGGAGAGATCTGATTCATCCTTTTTCTAAAGGAAAGGAACCCAAACTAATTTGGGTTCTTAAAATTAACCCCTAGTTTTATTTTGCAGGATAGAGTGAAGGAGAAGAACCACAAATGGTACATGGACAGTGGTTGCTCAAGGCACATGACAGGACATAAGGAACTGTTCCTTTCACTCTCAGCCTTTCAAGGAGGAAGTGTTTCCTTCGGTAATGGTAAGAAAAGGGAAATCATTGGTATTGGAAAGGTAGGAAGGTCTGATTCACATAGTATAGACAATGTGTTTCTAGTGGATGGGCTGAAGCATTACTTATTGAGTATATCTCAATTGTGTGACAAAGGTAATAATGTTAATTTCTCATCTACTGGATGCACTGTGACTAACCAAACTTCTGGAGAGATTATTTTGCAGGGAAATAGGCATGGAAACATCTATAAGGTAGACTTGATGACACTATCTGATGGAAGCTTGAGTTGCTTAAGTGTGGTGAAAAATGATCCCCTCCTATGGCACAAAAGACTAGGACATGCTAGTCTTTCACAATTGAACAAACTTGTGTCCAAGGATTTGGTGATAGGTCTTCCTAACATCAAGTTTAAGGATGAAAAAATATGTGAAGCATGTGTCAGGGGGAAGCAGGTAAAATCCTCCTTTAAACCAAAGAAACATGTAAGTACCACTAAACCTTTGGAACTGGTCCATATAGATTTATGTGGACCAATGAGGACAATGAGTCGTGGAGGTAAGAAGTATGTTATGGTATTGGTGGATGATTACTCCAGACTTACATGGACTATATTTCTTGCATCTAAAGAAGAAGCATTTAATGTATTTTCAATTTTTGCTAAGAAAGCTCAAAGAACTCTAGATAGTCATATTGTTGCCATTAGGTCAGATAATGGAACTCAATTTGAAAATCATATATTTTTCAATTTTTGTAATGAAAATGGCATTAATCACAATTTTTCTTCACCTAGAACTCCACAACAAAATGGTGTAGTGGAAAGGAAAAATAGGACTCTAGAGAAAATGGCAAGGACTATGCTAATATCTAAAAATCTTCCACAAAACTTTTGGGCTGAGGCTATTAATACTGCATGCTACATAATAAATAGATGTATGACAAGGCCATTAATAGAAAAGACTCCATATGAGCTGCTTAAGGGAAGAAAACCAAATATCTCTCATCTTAAGGCTTTTGGTTGCAAATGTTTTATGCACAACAATGGGAAAGATGCCTTAGAAAAATTTGACCCTACAAGTGATGAGGGGATCTTTGTTGGTTATTATTCAAATTGTAAATCTTATAGAGTTTTTAACAAGAAAACATTGAAAATCGAAGAAACCATGCATGTTAAATTTGATGAAACTGACAATCTCACTCAAGAACAGGTACAGGAGGATGAAGAGATTGGAATGCTGAAACTTAATGAAATTGATCCACAAATGCAGACTCTGGATGTGAGAAGTGAACTGCAAGGAACTGTTCCTCAGGACAGAACTGAGAAGAATGGCACAGAAACAGGGGAACACATGTTGGTTCCACCTCACATATTGGAAGTGCTACTCCTTTAGGAACTGATCCTCAGCAAGGGACTTCTGACATTGGATTGACACTCAAGCCTTACAAGTATCAAGGGTCACATCCTGTGGATCAAATAATCTCAGATAAGGCTGCTGGGATATAGACTAGATCAGCAGTCAAGAATCACAATCTGTGTGCTTTTAGTGCTTTCCTATCTCTTGTTGAACCCAAAAATGTGAAAGAAGCACTGAAGGATGCATATTGGATTAATGCTATGCAGGAGGAATTGAATCAATTCCAAAGAAGTCAAGTTTGGCATCTGGAACCCAAGCCAAGGAACAGGTCCATAATAGGAACAAAATGGGTTTTCAGAAACAAACTTGATGAGGATGGCATGGTAACAAGAAATAAGGCCAGGCTAGTTGTTCAGGGATATAGTCAAGAGGAGGGCATCGACTATGATGAGACTTTTCATCCGGTTGCAAGATTGGAAGCAATAAGACTTCTCATAGCCTTTGCTACATACATGGAATTTACTCTACATCAAATGGATGTGAAGAGTGCATTTGTGAATGGTTACCTGAAAGAAGAAGTGTATGTTAAGCAACCTCCAGGCTTTGAAAGTGAACAGTTCCCTGAACATGTGTACAAGTTGGACAAGGCCTTGTATGGACTCAAGCAGGCACTAAGAGCATGGTATGAAAGGCTATCAAAATTTCTACTCCAGCATGGATACAAGAGAGGTAAAATTGATAGCACATTGTTTTTGAAAGAAAAAGGTAAGCATCTCTTAATTTTTCAAATTTATGTAGATGATATAATCTTTGGTGCTACTTGTGAAAATTTAAGTAAGGAATTTGCAAACTTGATGGGGAGTGAGTTTGAGATGAGCATGATGGGTGAAATCAAATTTTTTTTTGGGTTTACAAATTAAGAAAACTTCAAATGGAACTATGATCCATCAACAAAAGTATGTTAAGGAATTACTTAAAAGATTTGATGTGGATAATGCTAAGGAAATTGACACACCTATTGCCACTGCCACAAAACTGGATCTTGATGAACATGGAATATCAGTTGATCAAAAATTGTATAGAGGTATGGCTGGTTCTCTACTTTATCTAACTGCTAGTAGACCTGATATTGGGTTCAGTGTTGGTTTGTGTGCTAGGTTTCAATCAGATCCTAAGGAATCTCATTTGAAAGCTGTTAAGAGAATATTGAGGTATCTGAAGGGAACAGGTCCCTTGGGACTTTGGTATCCAAAAGTTGGTAGTTTTAATCTTGTTGGATATACTGATGCTGACTATGCAGGTTTCCTTGTTGATAGAAAAAGTACCTCAGGTATGGCACATTTTCTTGGTGAGTGTATGGTTTCTTGGGGAACCAAGAAACAAAATTCAGTGGTACTTTCCACTACTGAGGCTGAATATGTGGCAGCAGCTTCATGTTGTTCACAGTTGTTATGGATCAAACAACAATTACATAATTTTGGTGTTGATGTAGGAACTATTCCTATCTTTTGTAACAACACTACTGCTATTAACATGACAAAAAATCCAGTGCATCACAAAAGAACTAAACTCATTGATATAAGACATCATTTCCTGAGAGATAACTATGAAAAAGGTTAGATCACCATAGCATTTTGTCCTACTGAAAAGCAAATTGCTGACATCTTTACAAAAGCTCTATGTAGAGATGATTTTAAAAGAAATAGGTTAGAATTAGGGATGATTAAATTCACATAAAATCATCAATGCTTTACTTCATAATTGGCTTGAAAATTGCACCTAAAATGAATTTTATTCAAGTCAATATGAATGATTCAGTCCAGCTTAATACTTAAGTGTATACTCTTATGCCATAATTCTTGTTTAGAGTTGCTAAAATTGAATGATGTTACCCTTATGCTCTTAGAATTTCAGATTGATCAAAAGTGTTGCAAATTGGAAGGACACTAATTTTTCGTGTGAAAATCAGGTATGTACTCTTTATTATTCAGTTTTCTTAGAATTGTAAAGGCTATAGGTAACTTGCAATTAGGATAAATCCCACTATGTATCCTAACCATATCCAAACTGCATAAGAGTCCCATCGGAGGAACAATTCCTATTCTGAAAAGGTGACTTAAACGTCCAACGGCTCTATTTCTCCGGGAGACTTCCAAGAGTCCATAACAGCTGCATGTCTTGCTGAGGTAATATGGATCGTTTCATACTCAATCTCCACTACCTAATTCATTCTATAAATACACTCCTTCTTCCTCATTATTCTTTCACTTTGTTTACAAATTGAATTCTCAAAATTTCAGAAAGAATAATCACATATCTCTTAATTCGAATTGCAAGAATGTCTCTTTCTCCTGAAAATTCTTCATCTGCACCAACTACTGAACAACCACAAAATCTCAACCCTCCTTCACCCATGGATACCACTGACCTAAACCCTGAAATTCCTGAAATAATCCCAGAAGTACCTGAACCAGAAATTCAAGGGGAAGGACCAGTTCCCACGGCTTAATCGATTGTTGAACAGGTTGAGGATTTGTCACGAGCTATGGTTCTGTATCAGTATCAGGTAAATTTTACTTATCCCTTAAATGTGGTGGTAGATGAGGAGGAAAAGGAAGAAGGGTATGGAACTGTTCCTGAGGGGGAAGGAGAAACTGTTAAAACATTTGAAGCACCCATGCATGGGTCATCGGGGTCTCCAGAGGTTGCTTTTAGAGCACCCATGGAGGATGTAATAGATGTTGATGATCCTATAAGTGACAGTGATAGGCCTCTTGTTGATTTGATTAATATTAGGAGCTTAAGAAGAAAACTTGCAAGGAAGGGACCTATTAATGATAAGATGACTGCTGAAATTGCTGCTAAGTTAAAGAAAATTGGGGACAGTTATAAGCCAGAAATTAAGAAGAAAGGTGAAAGGTCCTCCAAGGCAAAAGGACCTGTTCCTTCTGCCTCAACTCCTATTTCTGGGGTTAGGAGGACAAGAAGTGATGCTAAAGCTGTTGATGAGAACTTAGCTGCTGCTTTAGAAAGAAGCAGAAAAGCGAAAGGAAAATAGGTTGTTGATCCTGTTGAGGAGGAAGAAGTGGAGGTGATAGACACTGATGGTGTTGGTGATGAAGATGATGAGATGGCTGATGCTGAGGAGGTTGTGCCTCAGTCGAAGAAAAGAAAAATTGCTCAGAGACGTGTGACAAGAAGTTCTGTGAAGGCTGCAGAAAAGTCTGCTAAGAGGACCAGGTCCTCCAAAAGGACTTTGGTGGATGAAAGTTCTGATGATAGTGACAGTTATGAGTCCTTTGCTGGTGATGATAGTGAGAGTGAGGCTGAGGGAGAAGATGTTGTACATTGTGTTCATGTTGACATGCTAACTAGGAAAGTCTTGAAAGGGAGAGTGCTATCTGATGTGGGAGAAGAAGGAATGCTATGGTTGCTGCAAAAATTGCATGCTCAGGGCTGGAGGGACATGGTCCTTCAGATCTCTAGAAGGTGTGCAAAGGGGATGGTGCAGGAGTTCTACAAGAACTGCTCCATCAAGGATGATAGGATTACCACTTCTGTGAATTATAATGTCATCCCTTTTGACACCAGGGAACTTGGTGAGCTGTTGGGAATTCCTTTTGCTGGGTATGACAGTTATGTCAAGAAAGTATGGCCTGACTTGACAAACTTGCCTACTGTATTGGAGATAACAAGGAAGTTTGCTGAGAATGAAGGGGAAGAAAAACCTAGAGCTGTGCAGAAAAGTGAGATGCACCCACAGCACCAAGTGTTATTTGAGTTTGTGAACAAGATTGTGATGCCAAGGCAGGAAAAAAGAGGAATTGCCAGTTTCATGGACCTGGTCCTTATGGAACTGTTGGACACTGAAAAGATGATCAACTGGCCCAGTTTTATGATCCACCTGATCAAAAGGGTGATAGCTGGGAAGAGGAAGCATTCTTTGCCTTTTGGCTTCATCTTGACTGATGTGTTTGCAAAGTTGAAGATTCCTTTGGAAGGGGTAGTAAAGGCTACTAAAAAGGAGAAGTTTGGCTATGCTACATTTATTAGCTGTGACTTGCCTGTTCAGGCTGATCCTCCACAGGCTGGTGTTGGGAGGCAGCCTTTGAACGACAAGGTAAGGGCACTGAGGCAACAAGTTGCTATCCAGGCTGCTGAAATAGCAAGGTTGGAAGAGGAGAAAAACTACTGGAAGGCAGAGGCCACAAAGGCAAAGGAGACCAATGAGGGAATGCTCAAGCAGATGTTTGAGTTACTTAACAAGTTTCAGGGACCTGGTCCTTCCACATCCTGATCACCTTAGCCTTAAGCCATCTTTTGTCAAGTGGGATTTAGCCTATTTCTAGTGCCTTAGTCTTTTCCTTTTTTAGTCTTTGAATAATTCTGTAGTACTTGCTTGTATCCCCTGGTTTAACCTCTTGATTAATGATGACTTGTCTTTGATGGCTAATATCATTGTTTTGCAGTTGCTTTAATCTGATTTATGTTTGCATTTTCAGTTGCCTCAATGGCCATGTGCTGATTATTCTAACACATGAGTTATATCTTTTATGCAACCTTTTCAATGATGCCAAAAGGGGGAAGAGTAAGTCTTATTTTGCGTGAATTTATACCTAATTGAAAATCTGGTCCTTAATGATAAAGTCTCTACTGACTGTCTTTGAGCTTAAGTTGTACTTCAGGACATTAAGGATATGCAGCTATGCTTGTCATCATCAAAAAGGGGAAAATGTTAGCTTGAATAAGCCTGGAGTTTTGTAATCGCTGCAGCAAAATTGATAATTCATGCAAAATTATTTAAACTGAGATATTGTTAATTATCCTTAGACTTATGTTTATCTTGATAATTATGCAGGTCTAAACGTGATATGAAAAGATTGCATAAATAAAGGATAAAGGATAGAAGATCCGGATGCTTAAAGAGAAGAATCCAATTAGGACTCAAACTCATGGGAGCTTTAGAGTTCTAATTGCTCAAGACTTCTTAGATGCTGAAGCTGTAAAACGTAGAGCATATCAGCCATTGAAGTGTGCACAAATACAGAGAGAATCAAGCAAAGCTTAAAAGAGTCATTGTCTTATTTGTGTAATCAGTTAGCTACAGTGGAACTAAGTTAGAACCTGTTCCTTAGATTGAGTCTTGTAAAAGTTTAGTCTTAGTTCCACTGTAGTAAGCATAATCGAGTTGTATCTTTCTTGTTCAAGTCGTGTACTTGACACAGCTTCACTGATCGTGAAAAAGGTCACTAAAGGATTAGAGTTAGTCCTAGGTTAGTAAGAAGGTAGTCTTGTAACCAAGTGAGTCTTTTTACATAGTGAAGTTGAAATCCTACTTGAGAAGTATGTCATGGTTTTTTGATCCCAAGTTCAAGGGATTTTTCCATGCTAATATTGGGTGTTCATTTACTTACAGTTTTAATTCCGCATATAATATAGTAAAGGAACACATTTTAAGGAATTGGTCCTTAAAACAGTAAAGTGATGTATCCTGGGAAATACTATATCTTAAACATTTCGATTCCTCTTTGGAATAGGTAAACAAGTTTTGCTCTATCGTCGAACGAATGTTGCTCCCAAACGCACACGCAAGTATACGCGGTCGACAAGTAATAAAGTGATAAATCGAGTATCGTTCCCACGAGGACTATTCAGACTGAATTCTAGCAAACAATTTATATAAACTATTCAGGGATCTTTTTCCAATAGTGAGGATTTATTAACTAAAGAACAGTGATTAAATAGTAAAAGTGAATTCAAGCAATGGAGCAAAACTTGGTTGTTATCAGTAATACGGAGACGATCCAGGGTCAGAGTTACGAACAATCCAGTTGAGTTTTCCAATTGATTCCACTTCTTAAATCCCGGGTTACTAACTAACAGATTACATGTACCCGTGAAAACCTTTCAGTTCTTCACGGTCTATGCAGGCTACTCCAATCCCTATATGTCTATGGGTTGAATCACGTGCACGCATTAACGAATTCTGTAATTAGTTAAACTAGGCGAGCAAGTATATGTCTATCCTACTCACAAATTGGTTCCCCGATGCCCGGGTTCACAAACTAGTCCTATTCTTTCTTATTACGTAATTAAATCCCCTCTTTCGAGTTCAATCTAAAAACCATAGATAATGCGTAATAATCGGGCCCTGACAATTACACAAGTGAAATCAAGAAAGAATAAGTAACCCGTAATGGGATTCAATTAATGGAAATCAATCTTCAAACATCAACCTTCATGAAATACTCTAACCCTAGAACGATATATTTAGCTACGCATACTCATAATAACAACACAAGGAATTGATGTAATAATGAAATAATGATGAAATAAATAGGACATAAATAATGAAATATTTAGCTCTCAAATTTGCTCCAAAGCCTGAACTCCTATGAAAAACTAAGTAAAAGAGTATTTATAGAGTTTACAAACACCTAGTAATAAGTTAGACCCAAGCCTAGACGAAATAGGACATAAAAACGCGCACAAGGGGCGCTATGACGGGCTCCCCGCGCCTCGGAACGCGCGAGGACAACCAGAGGACGCCACAGACTCTTCCGCTTTGGGCATGCGGCGCATGGGCAACCGCGCCCAACCCCTGCGCGCTATGGGTGGCGCGGCGCGGAGCCCACGGCGCCCGGCCAATCTCCTTCTTCTTTGGTCCGAAATCGTGTCCGTGTCATGCCTTCGTGTGCTCGATCCAATCCTCAATCAAAATCCAATCTTTTCTCGCTCAATCATGCTCCTAAAAGCTCCAATTACACTGCGTAACAACCTACACACGCACGACATAAAATCAGTGTAAAACCACATTCATAAACTATAAAATGTGCGAATAAGGTACTAAAACGTGAGGAAATATTAAGGAAATATAGGCATAAAATGCCAAACATCGCCACCCCACACTTGAACCTTTGCTCGCCCTCGAGCAAGTCACCTCTCACTACCCAACCTAGATAGAACAGGTCTGCCTATGACTATGGTTGATACCGACCATTGAACCAATGCACACATGACTACTATGGATCCACACCATGCCAATAATTTACCAAAACCCAAAAATATGAGACTCAACTTATTGCAACCATGCTCCCACAAAATCACACCTATCTACTCAACCAAGAAGCCATCAACTTCACCTATTTCATGCAAACCATGCGCCCTCACCAATATGAAGCAAGAGAGTGCCCCCCAAAAATCACACACAAAACCAATATCATGACTAGAATGGGGGCAATACAAATGAATTCACTCACTCTCATGAAAATCTCACATGTCACACACAATGTACCATAGGCTTGCCCGTAGTGTAGGACTCCACTAATGTAAGCTCACTCCAATCGGGATTAACAAGGACTTTAGAAAGGTCGTAATGTAGGCTAAGGGGTTGGTAGGATACATATGGGTAATAGTGACTACCTCCCTAAGCACTTTAATACATCACAATTAAATTAAGCACAAATCTCATCAAACCAGCCAAATCAACAACTTCTACACATACACCTTCTCAACAAGTAGCATTTTTTTATTTAAGCACACACTAGCAAGGAATGGATATCTTTTCTCTTTTTATTTCTTTTTCCACAATTTTTTCTTTTCTTTCAACTTTGCTATATTTTTTTTTTCTTTTTCAAATTCATCCAGCCTTGCCAATGCTTTTCACTACTTCACAATTTTTACAATTATTCCCCTTCATTAGTTCCACTCAAAAACCTCCCAATATCCAACCACAACTCCCACATAACAACACAATATCAATAAAGTGCTTAAGGAGTAAAGGGCCAAAAGAGTCAATTAAGAACAAATGGGTAGGCTCGGGGTGTGGGTACCAACAAAAAGGGTCAAAGAAATCACAACAATTTTCCCAAGGTATATATGTAAGGGTAGGCAAATCAAAAGAAGGCCTAGTATCATTTTCCAACTAGAGCAAACCTAGGATTTCGCTTTGCACACACACGGGGCAAGTTCTAGACATTAACATGCAACATGGAGTAAATAAGAACATGCCTCACAACACACATTGCACATGATCTACACAAAAAGATTCCATCAACAACTCTCAATCAAGCATCTAGAATGCAACTTGTGGAAAATTAAGCACTAATGCACAAAGGATAGCAATCAAGTCAAGCAAGCGGACTCAAGCATCTCAAGGGGGTCGTTCCAATTTTTCTCTAGGCATGCACCAAATTAAAACCCAAGGACACCACAAATAGCACATGCAATCAAGTCCAAGTCCACCGGTATCAAACAAATCAAAGGCACCTAGCATTCTACCTATTCCTTTCGTCTAGGGTCACCAATAATAACTATCCTAATCCTAAAAATAAAAACTACCCGGTTCAAAGGTCTCCCCGTGGAAAAGAACCGAGGCCATAAGAAAAACCACGGGGTGGATGACATGTACCACTAATAAAAACTAAAAGGAAAATCTTTTTGGGATTTTTCATTGGTTTTCTAATTTTTTTTTCATATATTAAAGCAAGAAACAAATAAAAATAAAGTCAAGTGACAAACGAAAAATCCTATGGTACATGCATCCTAACCTCAAAATAGATAAAGGGTAGTTCCCCACCCCACACTTAAACTAAGCAATGTCCTCAGTGCTAAAAATAAGAAAGTGCAAGGAAAAGAAAACTTCCCTGAAGACTCTAGTCCTTGGTGCTAGCATCCTCCAAGCTTCCATCTAGTATGAGGTACTCAGACTTCCCCCAACAGGTGTTCAATATTAGGCAAGGGTGAGGACACCCCACACTTAGTCTCGACATTACATGAACCTGCAATCCAAGGAAAAACAACAACTACGTGACTCTATAAATAAAATAATACAAGTACAAACTCGGGCTGCCTCCCGAGAAGCGCCTTAGTTAACGTCGTGGCACGACGACACTTTTAGCTCACTTCCAGCCTTTATGTCTTCTCTTCTTACGCCGAACTTTTACTTTCTTCCCTTCTTTTAGAGAACCCATCTTCAACTTCACATGTGGTTTACTTCCATCTTCTTGTTTGACACATTCAATCATAGAGCACTCTTCAACCTTAGCTATGTGCTCCTTCCCATTATAAACCTTGAAAGTAACCTTTTCTCCATGCGCTCTAACAGTCATCTCACCCAGCTCCATGTCAATAATTACCTTCGAGGTGACTAAGAATGGTCTCCCCAAAATGATTGGAGCTTCTCGGTCCTCTTCATAATCTAGGACTACAAAATCAGCAGAGAATGTAAACTTACCAACTTTTAGCAACACATCCTCCAACTTACCATCAGGGTGAGTGAGAGATCCATCTGCCATCTTAAGAGTAACTGAAGAGGGCTTGATTGCTCCTAGCCCTAACCTTTTGCAAACAGACAGAGGCATGAGATTTATGCTCGCACCCAAATCAAACAAGGCACCAGTGATATTATGCCCTCCAATGGTACAAGGAATAGTAAACCTCCCAGGATCTTGAAGTTTTGGAGGTAGCTTAGTCAAGATTGTGCTACACTCCTCAACTAAATCAACTGTATCTATCTCTTGAGGCTTTTTCTTCTTCACTAAAATTTCTTTTAAGAACTTCACAAAGGATGGCATCAATTCAAACACATCAGTCAAAGGAATATTAACTTGAAGATCTTTCAACATACTCACAAATTTTTGATACTGGGCCAGATCCTTCGATGGTAATAGTCTCTGCGGGAATGGTGGAGGTGGCAGAGGTGCCTCCTTTCTCTCTTCTTTCTTCTTTACCTTCTCCACTTTTTCAACTTTTTCTATTTCAGCTCTCTCTTCAGACTTGGCCATCAGCTCTCCACCTTCAATTAAGGTCACTGCAAGACATTGTTCAGGCTCTTTTTTAACAGTGCTTCTTTCTCCCACCAACTGTCCCAACTGGTGCTCCAAGTTCTTTTGTGCATTGGCAAGATCATGTATGGCTTGTGCATGGGCTGCAGTGTCAGCTATCATTCTCTGCTGGCCTGCCATTATTTGCTTTAGCATATCTTCAACTGAACTGCTAACCTGCTGTGGTGGTGCTGGAAGTGGGTGGTAATTATTCGGGGCTCTCGTACTACCTTGATAATAACCATTACCAAACTGATTTTGACCCTGCAGCCTGTTTAGATTACCCACGTAATAAACTGACTCTGGATTAGAAGAGCAAACCTCTGTAGCATGGTCTTGACCACAAACCTCACAAAAGCTCTGGAGTTGTTGCACTGGAGCCACTGGTTGCTGAGCCTTTTGCAGAGCTAACTTGCTAATTTGATTGGAAATAGCATCCATCCTCGCCCTTAGCTCTGAAACTGCATCTAACTGAAGTACCCCTGCAGGTTTCTGCGTAATAGCTCTACCATCTCCCTGCCAATCAGGATTGCTCTGCGAAAACTTGTCAAGTAAATCATAAATCTGATCAAAATTTAAGGCCAGTACTTGACCTCCAGCAGCAGCATCAACCACGATCTTAGTGTGTTGGTTCAGCCCCTCAACAAAAGTGTGTGCAACAACCTCATTGGATTGGTTGTGGTGTGGACAATCTCTCAATAGAGCTTTGAATCGCTCCCAGGCTGAATACAAGGATTCTCCTTCTAACTGTCTGAAGGACATAATTTCGCTCCTCAGCCGGGCTGTCTTGGCAGACGGATAAAATTTAGCCAAGAACTTCTTAGCCAAATCCTCCCAAGTAGTGATAGACCCAGACTTTTCAGCCTTTAACCACTTCTTTGCTGCCCCAATCAGTGAAAACGGGAACAACGTCAAGCGAACATAATCAGTAGGAACACCCGCTGGTGTATAAGTATCACTGATCTCCAGAAAGTTCTGAATGTGTTGCTGCGGATCCTCATGAAGTAATCCACCATATTGTCCAGTCACATGCAGCAACTGAATCATGCCGGACTTAATCTCAAATCCCCCGGTGATAGCGGGCTTAACTATGCTCGATGCTACTCCCTCCAGGCTGGGGAGAGCAACATCTCGCACAGCTAAAGCTTGGTCTTCTGCCATTCCTGTAGGTAAAGATCGAGCAGGACCTAATACCTGAAACAGCACAAAACTCAAAACAAAAATTAAACCTGAATAGTAAGTAATAAACTGTTCAAAAAGAAATCAGTCAATAATTAGTCCCCGGCAACGGCGCCAAAAACTTGTTTGTTATCAGTAATAAATGGTAGAAGTGAATTCAAACAATGGAGCAAGACTTGGTTGTTATCAGTAATAAGGAGACGGTCCAGGGTCAGAGTTACGAACAATCCAGTTGAGTTTTCCAATTGATTCCACTTCTTAAATCCCGGGTTACTAACTAACAGATTACATGTACCCGTGAAAACCTTTCAGTTCTTCACGGTCTATGCAGGCTACTCCAATCCCTATATGTCTATGGGTTGAATCACGTGCACGCATTAACGAATTCTGTAATTAGTTAAACTAGGCGAGCAAGTATATGTCTATCCTACTCACAAATTGGTTCCCCGATGCCCGGGTTCACAAACTAGTCCTATTCTTTCTTATTACGTAATTAAATCCCCTCTTTCGAGTTCAATCTAAAAACCATAGATAATGCGTAATAATCGGGCCCTGACAATTACACAAGTGAAATCAAGAAAGAATAAGTAACCCGTAATGGGATTCAATTAATGGAAATCAATCTTCAAACATCAACCTTCATGAAATACTCTAACCCTAGAACGATATATTTAGCTACGCATACTCATAATAACAACACAAGGAATTGATGTAATAATGAAATAATGATGAAATAAATTAATGGAAGGAAGAAAAACCCTTGTTCTTGATGTTATGAGCTCTCAAATTTGCTCCAAAGTCTGAACTCCTATGAAAAACTAAGTAAAAGAGTATTTATAGAGTTTACAAACACCTAGTAATAAGTTAGACCCAAGCCTAGACGAAATAGGACATAAAAACGCGCACAAGGGGCGCTATGACGGGCGCCCCGCGCCTCGGAACGCGCGAGGACAGCCTGAGGACGCCACAGACTCTTCCGCTTTGGGCATGCGGCGCATGGGCAACCGCGCCCAACCCCTGCGCGCTATGGGTGGCGCGGCGCGGAGCCCAAGGAGCCCAGCCAATCTCCTTCTTCTTTGGTCCGAAATCGTGTCCGTGTCATGCCTTCGTGTGCTCGATCCAATCCACAATCAAAATCCAATCTTTTCTCGCTCAATCATGCTCCTAAAAGCTCCAATTACACTGCGTAACAACCTACACACGCACGACATAAAATCAGTGTAAAACCACATTCATAAACTATAAAATGTGCGAATAAGGTACTAAAACGTGAGGAAATATTAAGGAAATATAGGCATAAAATACCAAACATCAGAACAATTTAGTAGTTATTTGTTGATGATTAATATTTCAAGTATATAATTTGCTAATTTAACTCCTAAAGAAAGAAGATAATCAACCAACTTCGGCAATTCAACTTGGAAGTAATGTTATAAACCACAATAAGGCATCTGAGGAATTCTGTAAGGTAGTATCATTTTTATATTTATTGCGTAAATTCAGGAACTTATAATTTTTATTTAATTTTACTTGATAATCCAAGCATATTTTTTAATACATATTTATGTCTCACTATTGATATGGCACACACACAATGTACATATCCAAAAACTGGTAAATTAAAATGATGGGAGCAATTAGTTTAGGCTGCATTTTCATTCATGAGTTAAAATTAGCAATTACTGCAATTTCTTAGAGTCAAGCAATACAATACAATACAATACAATACAATATAATATGATATGATATGATCTATTATAATATACTCCTCACAATATTCAAGTTTCAAATCTCCCATGCACCACGGAAGGATCAAGAGAGATATCTAAGCTTAGATAATATGTTTGGAAATAACAATTGACTTGATTATGCCTCATTAGTGTCAAAACGAAATGAATTGCAAAGAGTTTTGCAACTATATCGTACAATACATTGCGCAGACCTGCTTAACTAATTTAATTGTTCACTTACTATCTAACAATGTAGTTCACAACCACATATAGAATTCAATGACAGTCGCAAGTCACATTAATATAATTAATGTAAATGTGATGATTCATACTTCCGCTCGACATTAGAGGATTTATTTTCAAAGCCTCTAGATTGACAAGGACATGATGTGCTATCCAAGCCCTGCTATAAAAAAGTCTGCCTCCTCCTTTAATTGTAATGTATTTAGTCTCTCCTGTAATTTAATTTGTTCCCTCAAAACGTGACGGTCAATTTATATGATTTGCATGTGTCGCTTCAAACGCACGCGCAAGTATACGCGGTCGATCAAGTAATAAAGTGATAAGAAAAGTATTGTTCCCACGAGGACTATTGATTAACTACGACTAAATAAGACAATTCCTAATTATCTATGCAAGAAGGATTCAAGAGTTAAGAATTTATCTAGCTAAAATTAACTAATTAAACTAAGCGAACAACTAACACGTAAAAGACGATTTTGGATTCAAGAAGGGATAATGGCCTAGGGTCATGGGATATCTGCCAATCCTATTGAATTCTTCAGTTAATCTGACTAAATCAATTTATCTGGGTTACTAATCACAGGGTTAATATTACTCACATGACTCTTTCGATACCCTGCTCGCCTATTCAAGCCAACCTAATACCTTTATGTCTATGAAATTAGAGTTAACAAGAACGTCTGTGCTTCTCCTGTATACTGACTAAGCGTGACTATTAGGTATATTTCTATCCTAACCGCGAAATCATTACCCGATGCCTAGGCTCAGGAACACGCTCTATTCAATCCTATTGCAACATGTGGTTCCCACTTTCGAGTTCAACCCTAGGTTCATAAATAGTATTCAATTGGTGATCAAGCAATCAAATAATTAGGCTCGGGATATGAATAAATAACCCAATAATATAAATCAATAACATCAAAGTAACTTATGAATATCAACAATCATGGAGAATCCCAAAACTTTAGACTAACAAACTAAATTAAAGAAAAGAGAAGAAAACTCAATGTACATGTTGAGATCCAACCCATCTCTAGCGTTTCTATGCCTCCCAAAGGTTTCTTGCCTCTAAAAGTACGTAATAATCCCTAAAAATATGTTTACAAGGGTTTAATAATCAGAAATATGCTAGTGGCCCACATTTTTAGTTAGTCCTGGCTGCTCTGGGACTATTTTACGGTGCATACACCGGAGCATGCCAAGCACCCGTGGCTGTATGCGCCACTTCTCTCAATTTCTTCAATATTTTCACTCTTCCCAGTCCATACAGCCTAGCATGCCAAGCATCCATGGCTGTACCCGTTGCTTCTTCCTTGTTCTTTTATGAATCAAGCTCCAATTTCCTTCAAAGATTATACCTAAGTCAACAAAAAACATTAGATCAATGTAATATCACTAATTAAGCGATGTTGGGCACAATTAACATCAAAGTCAAGTAAAAGTGAATATTAATTAACGTCGAAAATACAAGAAATATGCCCAACATCAACACCCCATACTTAAATTATTGGTCGTCCTCGAGAAATTCAGACCAACAGTACCCTAACTTCAAATAAATCAAGAAACAACCTCAATTTCATTCTCAAAAGAGCAACTCAACAATTAAGAACAACTACTCATGTGACCATGGTTGATGTCAACAATTAAAACTTTTTAAATGCATTTTTTCAAGCGCTTCCTCATATTTCATAGTGCCAAAAGATTCCAAACATTTAAAAGCAATCAAACAACCAAATTGTAACATTCTAACCTCAATAACTGGCTCTGTGCAACCAAGTTTCTCAAGCCTGCTCACTTACCTCAACTGAGAGTCTAATAAGATCACCTATCCTTCATGAATCAAGTGCCCTCACAAAAAATCAGAAGAAGTTGTGACTCATAAGATATTGTAATTAATTTCAGGACTTCATAGATGAAAAAAATTCACTCAACTCTCAGAAAGAAGTTCACATGCCACACAAGAAGTTACCATAAGCTTGCCCTTTGTGTAAATCTCCACTAATGTAAGCTTGCTCAACTCAAAATCAAATAGGACTTATTAAGGGTTGTAATGAAGGCTGCGGGACAGGTAGGATAGATATAGATAAAGTGACTAAGCCTCCCTAAGCACTTACAGAACATCAACTTAGCAAACTTCCTCCTTTCAAAAACTCCTCCCTTTTTAATTTCAAGCAACCACCAATCTTCCCCTTTTTATTTACGCCAATGAATATTTTCAAGCTCAACCAGAAGTATTACTTTCTTTTTACAATTTCCACAATTTTTTTTCTTCTACTTGATAGTTGGCTAGGCCATCAAATAATTTTATTTTTCTTTTCACTTTTTTCTCTTTTTTTTTTTTCACAAACAATTTTTTTACTTTCTAATTGGGACCAATCCACAAACCAACCAATATTTTTCTCCAACTTTAGCTATTTTAGCTCATTATATATATAAGTGCTCAAGGAGATAGGGAATTCTAAAGATAGGAAATTCAAATCAAAAGAGGTCAAGGCTTGTAATATGGCTATCAATAAACAAGATAAAGGCTCAAAGAGGCTGATTGGGGTCAATCAAGTACAGGGTAGGCTAGAAAAATCTCAAACGGGTCAAGAAAGGCCTATAATCGTCTTTCACCCTGAGCAAAACCTAGGATTTCTCTTCAACCACACTCTGGGCAAGTTCTAGACTCAAGTGACAAGCATGGAACAAAACAAAGACCTCACTCACACAATGGCACATGACTCCTCAAGACGGCTCAATTCGGACTCTCAGTAGTAAAACAAGCTCGAAAATAAAACTTAAAGCACTTAGCACACAAGAGTCAAAAAACTGAGCCTAGGGGTCACAAACAAAGTTATTCATTTTTCTTGACAGAATTTATTTCAAAAACTCACAAGGAAGGCATTTCAATCCACGTGCTCAGGTCTAAATCTGTTAGCATCAAGAAGGCGACAAATCACCTAGACTCAAAACCTAAGTTTTCCTTTCCTTTCTAACACTACAACCAGTCAAGGCTAGCTAAAAAAATAAAAAGTACCCGGTTCAAGTGTACATCCCATGTAAAAGAACCGATGTCCAAAGAAAAACCACGAGGGATTATTATCAACTCTAACTATAGTAAAATAAACTAAGAAAAGACTAACTATTTTTGGATTTTCTTGTTTTCTAATTTTTTTAAAATTTAAATTTTACTACCAATTAAATTAAACTAAATTAGAAAGCAAGAAATAAATAAAACAATGTCAATTGACAAAAACAAAAATTTCTTTAATAACCAACACCGCTTCTTGCAAAATTCTGCTCCAGTTATTATCTTTCGCATCTCCAACTCGTTTTGCAAACATTGCCCCAGTTGTCCTTCTTGGGGAAAAAAGAAAATTTAAATGCTAAAGGATCGAGCCCGATGGGGGAGCCTATACGTATCCCTCCTTGGGAATCAGACCGTGCGTAGTTCTGCATCACTGTTTCAATGCCATATACCAACAAATAAAAGCTGCCCCAATTGAAGTTCTAACAGATAGTGCGATATCCAAATAGCGCAGACAATAACTTTCCAGTGCATCGATTTAAATGGTTCAGTTGTTTTGCCATACGTTACAAGCAAAGCTTTAGCAGGTTTATCAATTTTAATTTTGAAATAGAAACAAATGCAAGCGTAAATAATATAATAAGAATGAGATGCATTTTATTTCAACTTTCATAAATTCAAAATGAGTTGATTCAGATTAACATATGCTTTAAAGTACAATGCAATTCAGGGTCTCAATCTGAATTAAAATTGAAAATAATGCTACTAAGTTTAATTGCGAAGTTCTTTCAAACAATGCCATTAGCTTCTGGTGCTGCATCGTTCACGAGCTAGAGCATCTACCATCAATCAAATCTTGAATCCCTTGCGTGGTGAATGGTCAGCCACTTCACAAATCCAACATTTGCTAGAGAAATAAACAAAACAAAAGAAACCTCTCAAAGGGTAACTAAGATAGTTTGCATGTCATTCATAGGATTGCATACAAGCAAGCAACACCTAGTATTTAATGCATTTTGAGTAAATAAAGCAAGGTAAGCAATTAACATGTGACAATCACAACTAGTTGAGCATAAATAAATATGCAAACGCGTCCTGCCCTGTAAGGTACCTCTTTGTGCCAGAGGTAGGCCTAATCGCCAAGTTGCACGCACATGTGGTTATTATAACAACGCAAGCCGTTTGTCAATGCAACATCTGAGGTATAAATAAACCGACATAATTGTCAACTTCTCAAATTTGACATGGCAAATGGTTTGGGATTCGTTATAATATCCACACGATCACATAATATGAATTGTCGTTGGGATTCAATAACCCGTCAATAAAAGGGCGGTTTCTTAATTCTTGGAAACGGTATCAAGGACTGGGTCCAAACTAAGGTGTATATGCATGCATGACCTAATCTCCTTCTAAGAGTGGGCTAATGGTTGAGGCTGACTCGACCTATGCGGGATAAACCTGGCCCCACAAACCAGTAAAATCGGCCATAACAAAACCAGGCAAACCATACCCCAACTAACTTTGGTGACACGAAAGAAATTCAAGGAGTTAGGAAGGACAATGCCCTTCCTGTATCATTGCCCGTCACGCGGGCTCCCTGTGATGAAATCGAGGAGATGAAAGATAATTGACAGGCTCCATGAGGAAGGAAATATGAACGGAATGCAGACTATGCACAAATAAATGTAATACATGCTTTATAAGGCAAACCAAACAAACAGATATAATAAAGCAAATAAATTAGACATGCTAGTCGCAAATAATTGGAAACCTTTATAGTCAAAACCTTTATTGGTCCCCAGTAGAGTCGCCATGCTGTTGAACCCCAAAAATTACCCCGAAAAGGATAAATTCCGGAATATCGACAGGATGGACTAACTCTTTTGGAGTTTTTGGAGTCGCCACCCAATTTAATGAAAAACAGGGAACCAAATTAACAAATACGTGCAAAAACTCCATTTTTATAAAAGACGGTATTTCTTTCAGAGATTCTAAAGGTAAGAGGTTTTATTAATTTCGGAAGAAGGTTTTTAAGACACTTCCGAAATTCCGTTAAAAATGGTTAATCCGACAGGTTTCCAAAACATTTGCAAAATATGCTTTTCTAGAAAATTTATCTAAAATAATTAATTGAAATAAAACTTGTTTATGAAAAATATTTAATTTGCACGCATTTTGCTAAATGGCCCCAGTTTGTAATTAATTAAATAACGACTTCAAAATAAAAGGCAATGAACATAAAGTAAAGCAATATACAAACAATCAAATATTATTGATAAATAAAAATAATTTACACATTTTACTTACATAAATATCTAAGGAAAGGAATGCAAAGTTAAAGATAGAACCCGAGATATTGATCAACTCGCGGGAGCCTTGAATTTTCTAAATTTCCTAAGGTCTTATGTCTTGACTGCTTGAGTTCAAACTCAAGCCAAACGACTCCAATGCAATGGACTATCCCCATTTGTAAGTTAGCCAAAAGCGTTCCCGATTTGTTCGTGCCAAGATGTACCTCGCAACAAAAATGGGAATTAAACTGGATTATTACGATAATAAAGTGTAATAATTAATGAAAATAAAATACTAATAATAAAGTAATAAAGTAGTAATAATAATAATAGTAATAATAATAATAATATATAATAGCAGTAACAAAATAATAATAATAGTAAAAGGGGTTGTTTTTGTAAAATTTAGGCTCAGGTTTGTATGGCGCGTCATGTAGAGGCTCGGGATATTGGTACGGTTGCAAACATTGGTACGGTTGCAAACACTCCGGCCGGTCGTGTTGCCATGCCAAGTACCAATTCCGTTACTCTATTCAACTTGCTTTGCGTTAAAGTGCATATATTCATCATACTGTGCAAGTGTAGTATCATGTTCGAATCAATCCCGAGGCCTCAATACGTGTATATGTATCTTTTCATTGGCCATTAGCGTAGTATTTGCTCAAATAAGTTCAATATTCCATAATGGACAAAATTTATCCAAAATGAATCCCTGCACTCAGAAAATCCAGTCAATGCATAAGCCAGTCCAACAACATAGGTTGATCAATCAAAGTCATAGAAAATTTCCACAATTGCACCAAAATAACCATGACAATGCAATAGACGAAATGGGTCAAATGTAAAATAATGTAAACGGGTCGAACAATTGCTTAAACCGGTCCCAATGGCAGATCAAATCCCAAAGCCATAGTTTCAAGGTCAAAATGAGATAAACAGGGATGACGTCGCCCGCATCGTCGACCAAGATTCTGGTGGAGCAAACATCACAACAGTCATAGAAAACAACGAAAATAGGTATAACATAACGGAACAGAGCAGTAGTCACGCGGAGGGGAGGATCGACCGCCAGCTGCTTTTTCGGCGAGAAACGCAGCAGCGTCACTGCGACTCAACTCCGCCATCCACCCCTTTTACTCCGTCTCTTTTCCCAGTACCATATCAGAACAAATAGAGGACACTAGTAACAAATGGTTTTCCGGTTAACATCAAACTGGTGATGGTTCTCTACGAACCCTACTCCTCGTCTCCCTTCTCCTAATACCAGTTAGGAACAACAACAACAAAATCCAGAAACCCCCTTTGAATCCTGATCTGTTTGTGTGTGTGTATGTGACGGGTTTGTAATGTGGGTGTATGGATGGATCAGAAAGGGAGAAGGAGAGGAGACGAGGAGGAGTTGTTTTTGTAGAGATTTGATTGTATATGTTGTAAAGGAAGGGGACAAGTAAATGGTGAGGATGAGGGAGTAAACATGAGGTCTACTGTGGGCGTATTTGTGTGAGTTTTGTGTAAGTGTGAAATGGATGTCTGGGAATAGGGAAAAATGGGGTAAAAAGATGAGTGTGTTTTTGAGAGGAGAAGATGATGGATAATGGTGAGGGGCTGATGATGGTGGGTAGTTAGTGTAGATCTGATTTTTAGTTGTGTTGTGGGAGATGAATAAGATGATGATTGAATAGTGGGCTAGGGTTTTAGAATTTATAGGGAGGGGATTAAGGCTTTTGAGAATTTGGGCTACGAAAATTGTAAATGCGAATTGCGTAAAATAGGCCGGGACTTAAAGTGAAAAACAATTATGACCCTTTTTCATTAAAATTATGGACTTAATTTATTCTAAAAATTAACCTTATTTTAAACATAATTAGATGTTAATTGAAAAAATTCGGGACAAAATTGGGTGTCAACACCCCCGTGTTCTTCTTTGTCATAAACCTCCCTCCTTTTCCTTGCCACCTGCAGCCCATCCCCACCCCTCCCCCCCCCCCCCCCTTTCTTCCTCTATTAATTCACCATGACTTCCGAAAATTTTAATTTACACATCCGTTCTCCTCCATTAAAACATTCTTACAATCTTTTATATGGTTTCTAATACTTACAATTTTTCCTTACGACTTTAACTTTATAATGATTTCTTGCAATGTTTCTTATGAATTAAAACAACCAGTCCTCTAATATCATAATTTTAATTCGTGGGTATTAGTCAATTTTTTTCCTTAACATTTATTATGTTGCTTTATTTTTAATTTGTTTATTTGTGTGTATTATTTCGTGGTGAGTTGACATTGACTTTTTTCAGTGGAACTTGTAGCCTTCTCATCTTTGTAGAGTATATGACAAATATAAATCCCTATCGTGTGTGTGTGTCTTTGTTGAAAAATGTAGGTTGAAATAATTCATGCTTTATGGTGGAATTTTGTTGTTATATGCTGCTTTGAGATGGGGTTCTTGAAATATTTTTTTATTTCTTTATTAAATGGTATATTTCCCTGCCATTTTGACATCGGATGTTGACGAGGAGCTTGGCCTTCCTCTGCCAATGGAGATTGAGTTTATTTTGAGTATTGATAAAGGTTTAAGCCGAGAAAGTTTCACTGAAAATTTGACTAAGTCTGGTTATTTGGGCCATAAAAATGGGGTTTCAAAGGGTGAACTCAAGCCAAAAAAAAAAAATGGGGACATAAATCTTTAATGGAGGGAGTGGGCGGACAACTGTAGAGAAAATTGACGAGGGAGGAAGTGGGACAATTAAGTAGGGTCCGCATTAATTTCGTTGAAAAAGAAAAAGATAAATCTGATTTTGAAGGCCTTTACTGACACGACCAGGGTTTTCGGCTAGGCCATGTGGGCACCTAACATCCTCCAAAGACCCGTTGAGCAAATCCTACCGACTTTATTTAACAAAAAAGAACGAGATAAACTCATAAAGACACATTCAAAAGCTCAGAACATATTATATATACATACAAGCTGCTAAAAAGAACGTAACTAATTACCTTAAGTACAAGGTCCAGAGGTTTCCAGAATAGACATCTATGAGCACAAAAAGTATATAAATCTCTCAGATGAAGCATACTGAGTCTAACAGAAGAAAGCCAAAGCGGTGGCCATCATGGACAGAAGACCGGCTCGCCACAGACAGTTGGATCGTCTGTGATCCTCAATCGTGCGCTGAGCTAGGTCCTAGAGCGGTATCTTTCAAAGCGAATAGACAAGACAGAAAACATATAGGGAGAGAGTCAAAAGGACTTAGTAAGTGAGAGCTAGCTAGCTACCCCGAATAATAGATAGGCTAGCTAGGGAAATTAACAGTCAACAATAGTTAGAAATAGATAGCCAATGTATAAACAAGTTAATGTACAGTCACATATAGCCAGCAATTCATGTAATGAAATTGAATAAAATGAATATGATGCAATAGGTCACATATGCCCAAAACTTCTTACCAAAGCAGAATACTCCTGTATTCGAGGGATCCATAATCAAATAACATGAATGGAGTGAAATACTCCTACACCTAATATGAAATCTTAACCAACAAGAAAATACAATATAAAAATGCATTTCAAGGCTACGGCTTAGTAAGTACGCCTTGTCGGTGTCTACTCGAGTAAAGAACACGTGAACAGGATATCTATAAGGCCAAAAGTCGTAAAATAAATGTATACTATCACTTAGGCCCAATCGACTACTGCACAATCTCTTTTCCTTTCCAAAGTCTCTCAGAATTATATTTCTCTAAACCATAGAAGAATAATCGCACGTATAAGTTCCCTCATAAAGAATATTTAGCTATCCGATGGAAATAAAAGAAAGTTACTAAATTGTCCCTAGACTTTGCTTAGTTGAACGCCCATAAATGATATATTTCTGTCCTCTTCATAATCCCATGAAATTAATTATGCTATTGGATTACAATTCTGAGGTCAGCTTACCCAAATTCTCCAATTTTACAAGTTTAGGGTTCCAACCCAACTTATCCAAGCACAAATTCCATGAATTTCCCTAACCCAAACCTTCAATTAAAACATAAATAAGTTATGGAACGTTATTAACAAAAGTAATGACATGGTACCTTGAAATCACCTTAGGAATGACCCTTAGCGAAGAAATTTGATAAAAAAGAGTTTTGCCGACTCATGGGTCATATTTGTACCGCTACTCAACATTATTTTAGCTCATGCAGTTGGGATCGTGCTTCAAGCTAGCGGTATCGTGCCCGGGCCAGTGTTGTAGTCCTGAATGGCCACTTTTCCTCTTTGTTAACGCGCCTTGGCCAGCATTATCGCCTAGTGTTAGCTTCTGCAGCTTGACATCACAAGCTGATGCTGCATTTTGGGTCTAAAGGGCACCCTACGCTACTCAAATCACCCCAACCTTTGCACATAAATCATATATGACTCGCTCTTGAACTCAGATCTCCAATACATAATACGAGGGTTAAGCGAAAAGAGGAAAAACTTCAACTCTCGAAAATTATGCAAAACCCATCCGAACGACCTCAGATTTTACTTTTGAAAGTGCAAACAACCTACAAATGACCATGCAAACCTAATTCTACTTTCATATTTCAAAATGGAGCTTATTTACTCAAAACGAGCTTGAAAACCATAATTCGGCTTTACCAACACTAGATAATAAAAATATTTTCCAAGACCAATCAAACGAGGTTTTATTCATCTCAAAATTTATAGACATGTCCTAATGGACCTTACAGAGATTTTAAGATAGTCAGTTCGAAAATCAAAATCCAAACTCCCAAAATGACTTGTCAGGATTGTTTCATTCACGAACTCTAATACATTATGCCATATCAGCTTGAAGGCTTTAAAAGGCACACATAATTGCTATATAGGGTGTCTGAAAAGTCATTTGAAAATTTGGAATGTCTAAGTGATAGTTGATGCCAACTTGGAGTGTCTCTCTATGTATTCTGCCTTGTTAAAATGTTGGTGTAGATAACATAGTTAGCTAATGAATATGCTTCTAAGGGTGTGCTACACTGATCACACTGTCTTGTAGCCAAATAGGTGGATTAGATATTCTTGATGTTTTCCATGCTTCATGATGCCGCTTGCTGAACATGTGCTTGGTCAAGAATGTTAAGAACTTTAACTTCATCAAGTTCATCTATGGCATGATCATCCTGTATCATTCAGATGCTCTTCAATGTTTTGCTCATTTCTCTAGCCTTCATTCCCATGGTTTTCTTTCACCATCTGCATTTCGGAATCATCATGTAAATTCTGAACATTATTACCCTTCTATGCTTCAAAGTGTGTATCTATGTTTCTTGATAGTGAAGGTCCTGTGAATAGTGGTAGATCTCTATCATATGCACTTTGAAAGAAAAAAAATTCTCCTTAAACATTACATCCCTGCTCATTATAAACTTTTTTCCATTTAGATCATACATAATGTAACCTTATAGATTTATTGAATATCGCAGTAGCACATAAGCACCGGCTCTTGGAGAAAACTTATCCCTTTATATCAAGTTTGTATCATATCCAGATAGCCTATAGTTCTTAGGTGATCCAGTGATGGTTTTTTTTGTTAATACAAGAGTTCATGTGGTAACTTTCCATTCAAGATGGCAATGGGCAACCTATTTATAAGATAAACTATTGTTAACACACATTCACCCTAAAATCTGATAGAAATACTCCCTTGGAACCTTAATGCTTTGAAAACTTCAAGTATATGCCTGTATTTATTTTCCACCACTCTATTTTGGTGCAGGTTGAATGAAGTTGAGGCTCACTTTTGGTGTCCTATGTGATATAAAAGTGCAACGCAGACTTAAGTGTAAGTTCTATAGAGTGGTTGTTAGACCAACTATGTTGTATGGGGCAGAGTGTGGCCAGTCAAGAATACCCATGTTCAGAAGATGCTCATAGCTAAAATGACGATGCTTAGATAGATGCATGGGCATACGAGGAAAAATAAGATTAGGATTGAATTTATATAGGATAAGGTGGGAATAGCCTCATTGGTGGACAAGATGCGGGAAGTGAGATTGCGATGATTCGGTCATGTAAAAAGGAAGAGCACAGATGCTCCAGTAAGGAGGTTTAAGAGGTTGATGTTGTTGGGTCTACGGAGAGGTAGAAGAAGACCAAGCAAGAATTGGGACGAGGTGATTATGCCGGACATGATGGAGCTTTGAAATACCAAGAACTCGACCCTAGATAGAGGAGCATGGAGGTCGACGATTCGGGTAAAAGGTTAGAAGGCAGTTAATGTAGAAGGTTAAAAGCCAGTGGAGAATTCTGTTATTAGATTTTTCGTGAACCTTATCTATGTTATGGTTTTTTTTTTCTATTTATATGTTATTGTTTGCTTTTACTAGTAATGTTGCTTCATTTCTTCTTGTTATCTTTAATATTTGTACGATATTGGTTTTCTTTTTCTTAGTGTTTCTATCTTTGCAATCTTTTTATGAATTTTTTTTTCATGTTACAAATCCATTTTCAAAATTACTTTTCTTGTGCAAAGGGTCTATCGAAAACTGCCTCTCTACCTCATCTGATGCAAGGGTAAGGTCTACGTACATCTCACCCTTCCCAGACCTTACTCATGCGATTATACTAGTCATGTTGTTGTTGTTGGTGTTAGCGTGTGGGTTGCTTCTTTGATCCACAAGGCCAAGTGATTCAAACAATGCTTTACACTCTTTGTTAAAGAACTCGCTTCCATTATCTAATCTTATTTTCTATACACAGCAGTTAAACTGAGTTTTAACTAAGAAAAAAAAAACCTTTAACATAATGCACAAATCACTTTTCATTCTTAGCAAAAATATCTATGTTATCCTTAACTGTCATCAACCCATGAAAAATCTGATTCATACATCCATATGAAAAATAAAAAATTCCATCACTTCTAGAATTACTCAATGGAAAAGGTATCCAAGTTTGATTAGCTAGACGGAAAACTGTACACTTATTATCAATGTAAGTTCCTTTATTTCTTATAAATACCTTTATGACATTTGTCTCCTCTGCCAAAGTATTGTGTCCTCTTGATGTGTTCTTTCTATCAACAGCCTTTCTCCATCTCTTGCTCACCCATTGTTCAGTTCTTCAACAATGAAATACAATTCATTGTTCTCCTTACTAATCCCATTCACCTTCCCGCTTGAGGTCTTAAAAGACATAAAACCTATGAAGTAGGTAACTGAACACTTCTACTATTTTATCAACTGAGACACTGAAAGTAGATCTTACTTGAATTCTGGTACTACCAACACATCCTTAATCACTCTGGATCACTATGTTTATAACTACCAACATGTATAATTAATGTTGAATGACTATTAGGTAAATGGACCCTTTTTTGTTTAGCTTTATTGAGTGATGACACATTACTAAGGGCTCATATATCTGCGTTCATGTGGCTTGAGGCTCCTGGATATATGATCCATCTACTTTTTGGACTATCTACCAAAAAAGCATCACAACTATTATGTTAAAAAAATTTAACAATACCTGCCATATATGTTGTGGCTTTATCAGTCTCCTATTTTTAGAGTAGTTTTACTAGTGAGAATACCATTTTAAAGTAAAAGTGTGTGGAGACATCATCTGCCTGCTTTGGGGTGAGTTCTCTACCTTGTGGAATTTTCCACCGTTTTCTAGTTTGCCTTAGCTTATCCAGCACCTCCACAGTAATTATTTCCTTTTAGTTTGTAGTTAATAGGTATCCAATCGCTTTCCAATATCTATCCTTATCATGACCTCTAATTTGACATAGATGACACAAACAATTAGGATTCCTTCTTGGCTCATAGCTAGAACCTCTTCTATTATCTTGGTTGAAACTTCTTCTAGTTTTTCTTTTATCATATAGTTTAAAACCAGCTTTCCCAGCATAAAGTGCAACACATTCATTCACTTCACTGTTGGTATGTCTTCATGCAGTCGTTTTATGCTCTCACCTGAGATTAACATAAAATATTCCTTGTTCACATTAGGCAAATGATTCATTATTAATATCTAGCCACAGGCCTTTCCGTAGTACTCATTCAGACGCATTAAAAATGAAAAAAGTCTGAGGTATTGAATATGATCAGTATAAACTTTGGAATTCTCACAACCATAATTAGGTGGGGAATTAGGAATCAAATTCAATTGACAGAAGTTTCAATTTAAAGAAATAACTTAAAATAGTCATAGTTCTCTGATTAGCTGTACAGATCTCTCAATGATTTGATGAATCCTTGATCCCTCAATTTTGTCAAATTGCTCCTTCAATCCCTAACATCAGCAGCATTAGTAGCATAGACAATTCAACTAAGAGAATTATTAAAAAGTTTGCTCATAATCCATGATAAGACGAAGGCATTATATTTCTCCTATTGCTCTTCATAGTTAGCATCGTAATCACTTCTCTTACAGGTTCCTAATACAAAACATAATTTGGTCTTAGCGTAAGTGAGATTAACATTGCTCCACTCCACAGAGAATAGTTTTTAGTGCCTATGGCTTTTGCCTTTTGGGTGTTGTTCGCGGACTTATAAGGAGCTTATATCTCAAATTTGAAGCAAACAAAAGTTGATTTGTAAAGATTCAAGTGAAGAAAATTTTCAGAAATTCAGGCTTCAAGTTCTGCATCAAACCCAGAAATTTTTCTTCGCGATAGCGCGCGTTCTAATGCGATCGTGCATGTCTGCTGATTTATTGTATTTCTCGATCGCGAGGCAACAACACAGAGTTGTTGATTCCTCTTCGCGATAGCGCCATTCTCACACGACAGCGCTGAACAAAAAATTAGTCACTTGATAGATTGCTCGGAACAGCCCCTAAACAGTTTCAAATCACCCAAACCCTATCATATTATCAAATACAGTGAGTTTTTAGATCATAAAAAAATTTCATCCAAATTCGTTTCGTACCAATTCGATTCGTGCTTTTATCGTTTCATCTTGTTGACTTTCTTTAATTCATGTCTGTTAGCATTAATTGTCCGTTCTTTGCTACATCAACTCCATTCCATCCCAAATTGGATTGAGTTTGACTGCTAAATTGGACTTGAGTGCGAAAAGCAACTTGAATTATCCAAGAGAGGTGAAAGGCAAGTATGGTGAGAATATTCGAGCGAGTCAAAGCCAATCATTTAGTGTAAATACGAGTGGATTGTGTGCAATCAAATCGAGTGTAAATTCTTAGGGGATGAATTGGTGAGGACTCTTTCTACTAATCATGTTTGTTTTGATTGTTTGTAGGTACTATGACTCAAAAGGAAGTTGGAAGTTGAAGTGAACAAGGAGAACAATACCTTGATTCATGCGATGATGGCCCGTTTGGATATATTCCAAGAGGAATTCAAGGGGACCAAGGAGACCATTGATGACCTATCCCGCAAGTCTAGACTCCAAGAAGCGGAAAAGCAAGTGGTGGAGACACCTCCAACCGTGGGGATGTGTGGTGATGGTCCTAGTAGGCTTTCTCGGGCTAATGACCGTTATTCTCATATGATAGCCCAAGACACCTATTCTCCAAATGTCACCCCACAAGCAAAGGACCCATCTCATGATCCTCCAAGAAATGATCCTCCAAGACATGACCTTCTAAGGTATAATCCTCCAAGGCATGAAGGTGTGGAGCCCAACAAGTTGGTCGTCAACATGATGAAGAATCCTACCATTCACTTGAAGATTATGATGATGATCAAGACACCTACTCTCCAAATGTCATTCTGCAAGTAAAGGATCCTACTCAAGATCCTCAAAAGCAAGGTTCACTACATAATAGTAGAAATAGTAAAATCAAGCAAGTTGTGGTAGTTGAAGTCTTGGAACAAAAGGATGACACCTCTAGACTTGCAAAGAGAAAGATCCAAAGTATAAGGGATAAGAGGTGCATAGAATTGCCTAAGTTGCATGAAAAATATAAAAGGGAACTCTATGTCTTTTGGGAATCTCAATTGGAGGAAATCATTGTGCATGAAGACATTTAAAAGGAGTTGGATAAATTGACTTTGGTTGCATGGGCTCTTCCCATAGACTTGAAAAATCATTTTAATCTAAGTCTTGGGCTGCCTTGGGAAGATTTTTGGAAACCGAAGCCCACTTAGCAAGATATTAAGAAAAATTTGAGGAATTATTTTGGGATACAAGAAAAGCTTCCCCATGATGATTTATCTTGCAACCTTGATACTTCAATCAAAAGAAATTATGAGAGAGAAAAGATTGGGAGGAGTAAGGGTGAGAAAAGTGATAACTCAAGAGAGGAAAAAGGAGAGAATGAGTTGAAAAATGAGAGTGATTTGTACCAAAGAAAATGAAGAGGGTGAGGAAGAAAATAATAAGGAGAGTGAAGGAAAAGAAATGGAGAGCTAAGGAAAACAAGAGAGGCTACTCATTGCTTGAACTCTAATCCCCTCACTACTTCTTTTAGTAATGATGTCTCTTTTTTAGGTTCTTATGGAAGTGATTGCATAAATGAGTAATTATTAGAAAAAGATTCTTGCTTGGAAGAAAATGATGAGGCCAAAAATACTTCTCCAATTGGTCAAGTAAGCCTTAATTTTGAAATTCAAGGTAAAGAAAGATCTTTAGTGCCTCAAGGTAAAATAGCTAATCCTAAATCTTGTATTTCTTTGGGTGAGCTAGATAGAGATTTGAGTATGGACGGTAGCTTGATTTTTGTTGGAATTGATGATTCTTTATATTGCCTTGAAAGTCAAGTTGGTAGTTTGGAGCATAAACTAGTTGAGCTTAATGGTGTAGCAAAGTGTGTTATTAATTGTGAGCTTGAATATTGTCAAACTAGTGTCATGCCCATTGTTCATGAAATAGAAAGTGTTTCTTTGAAGTCTTGGCATGGAGATGAATTTACTGTCTTTATGTAATAAGAACACTATTCTTGGTACTAATTTGTTAAAGAATGATTGCCTTTTTGCAGGTAAATTAAATTGTATAGATTCCGTAACTTGTAAAGGCATGGATTCTATTTGTGTAAGCAACGATAAAGTGAAGTTGGAGAATTTAAGTGCCATGTCGTGTGTTAGAGAAAGTGGTCAAATTGGCGATCTTGAAAATCAAGAGAAAATGATTAAAATAAATTCCTTATTTTATTTGATGAGTTTCATAAAAGAATATATGATTGGATGATGATTGTGTTAATTATTCTTATGATGAAAATGATCTTTCTCTTGTGAATAAAGAAAAAGAATTGCTGGACCTTATGATAATTTGAGTGGTAGCATTCTTGATATTGGCATTGGTGGTTGCTTGTCTCAAGTTGAAAATAGTGATGAATTGGAAGGTGTGAACTTACTTGAAGGAAGTGAATAATTGTATTTAAATGATAATGAATTGTCTTCCTTTTTATTTGAAATTGATAAATCATGTTTTGAGTTGTTAAGTAAGTGTATACTTGAAAAGGTGAAATATTCATTGCATTGTCCTTCTTTTGATCTTGTGCTTGATAGAGATCCTAATTTGGAAAGTGAGCTTGATTATATGGACACCATTGATCATGCTTCCTTGAATGATATCTTTCTTTTGAACTTGTTTGCACTTGATGAAAATGATGAGTCTATATTTAAAGAGTTTATAACTTGTGAAAATGATTCTTGTGACTTCCTCGAAAGTGCTAATCGTGTGGATGTTAGCAAGCTAGCTCCTAAAATGTTTGTTGAAAGCTTGTCTTATGTTGGTAAGTCCTCCAAAAATGAAAAGTGTCTTTTAAAGAAGGAGGGAGGCACTAGTGATAGTTGTAGTAACTTGCTTGATGCTAATTTTAGTGTCATGTTCTTTACTTACTCTATTCCTAATTTTGAGGACTTAATTTGGAGGGATTTTGTGAATGCTTCTAGAATTAAGGCATTTCCAATTATCCATGGGTATAGTTGTGATAATCCTTTTATTGATGAGTTTACTAACCATCTTGACCCATTTGCGAAAGACTATTAAGAGATGGCTACAAAAAGGTTTGACGTGTGGTTATCTTCTAAAGCCAAGAATGGTTTGTTTGAATGGCTAGTTCTTATTTGGCTTTTCAAAAGAGATTGAGGTATGGAACTTATCCTTCGAAACTTTTATAGTGTCTTGAATAGTGGATGTGTGGTATTATGTGTTAATTCATTGTCAATAATATTTGGTTGTTTTGATGATGTGATGTGTAGAATTGGGAAGGATGTTTTGGATGTGAGGGTAGTGTTCGACCCTGGTGATAAATCATATTGTTGGATGATTAGTGATCTTAGTGGTGTTATGCTTAAAGGATCTAATTGCAATCTACATTATGTATTCCTTAAACCTATTCGATTCCTTGATTTCTCGTATGCATATTTATCCTTTGGCCAACTTCTTGAAACTTTAGTTATAGAATTGATCTTCTTTGAGTAATTTGACTCATGGCTCTACCAAAAAAGTGTTAAGTTTGAGTGGGAATATTCAACTCCATCATCTTTGTTATGAAAAGTTTATAAAGCTTGTGACTTGGTGCTTATTCCGGTTATTGTTTTGCTAGGTCCAAATTCCAGGACGAATTTCTTTAAAGAAGGAGGGAATGATGCAAACCAGATTGGCGCTCATGACATTGGCGGATTTAAACTTAACATCAAAAGGTTGGAGTGTTTCAAAGGGCTTGGAAGCCAAGAATCAAGGCAAAATATGGCCTAAATGAACAAGCGAAGCTGCTGGGGCAAATATTGGAGGCTGCAGGGCCTGTTTACAAGCTTACTGCCTCAACTTCAGAATCAACTCAACGCGATCGCGTGCCACAGATGCGATCGTGCAGAGGCAAACAACTGTGCGGCGCGATCGCGAGGTCCCAAACGCGACCGCACAAAAAGATGAGAAAGGCCGAGGAAGATCACCTTCATGGACGTGTGGCCTTTGGCGTATTTGTGAAGCACTGCTGGATTGATCATCGCGATCGCGCCCCTTCTGTCGCAATAGCGCTGAGACGATGATCAGAAAACCTATTTTAGTTTAATGACTTTGTTGTAGCCCACTTCAGAGGCAATTAAGGCAATATTATGCCATTTTAGGAACTACTATTTAAGCCCTTTTATCTTCATTTGCTAGGATTAGAATTTTGATGATTACTGATGTGTGTAAATATAGGCTAAGATTGTTGCTTGAGCATATCTTTTCCTTGGTTTGCAATGGAATGTCAAATTCAATTGAGGATCAAATAGCTAAAGTTTTCTTTGATTGATGTTTAAGGGGTAATTAGGCCTCACCTCCTAATTTGCTTCTTTAATCCTTGTTTAATCAAAGTGGGTCTTACTTTTATCTTGTTTAATAGCTTGTTATTTTCTTTTTCATAGTTAGGATCATGTCAGATGAGTTTTCGAAGTGATGAAAATTCTATGTGAGATATATTCGGACCTTCCCTACGTCTAGATTAGGGAAGAGTCCCCTAGATGATATTTAAAGTTGAGTCCCTCGGGACCGTTTCCTTAGTTAGCTTGAGACAACTCTTGTAATAATTTCTCTACTTGAAGCATAGTCGTATTTTGTAGCCTTCTGGCCTGTATTCTAATGAAGTAAACAATCATTTATCATATAAGTTTTACGTTCACCTAAACTTTATGTTTCAACATCCACTATTTTTACACTGCTTATTGGAAATATGTATTCGAGAATGCCTTTGTGCTAAGACAGACGTTTTTATTTGTTTGTCGCCGACTTATTTACGCATGTGCAAGGCGCCTATAATTTTGCATCCGCATGTTAGGTCTTTCAGAAGGGGATAGGCCTCACCCATTATAGGATGTCTTTACTTTGTTCTAATCAAGACGCTTTTGCGCCCATAGAGGATGTCTTTGCTTGTCCACTCGAGTGTGTAATTCTTTTGAAACTGCGTAGGGGAGTGTCCCCTATCACATGGGTGCATATTGATTTGATTATTTCAACACACGCCTTAGCCTGGGGTATTAGTGATAGTTGATCCAGCTAGTTGTTTTAAATAATTCCAACTTATGATATAGCCCATGGCTAATTTAGAGAGGATCCAGTTGATCGAAAAATTGACTAAGATTGAAATAATAGTTTTAATTAAAATGAGGACTCAGGGTCAGAATAACAATGAGTCTAAAACGGACTTTGATGAAGGTTAAATGGGGGCGAGATACCCTAGTATACAAAATTAAAAATAATTGATGGGTGGGCTACCCTTCCCGACTAATCAGGCATTCTTAGTTATGCTTACCCCATGACTTCAGGGGTAATACTTCTTGAGCAACTTCACGTTCCTCTTGTTTGGTATAATAATGCCTTCCAAGTCTTCAAGGGTGTAGGCTCCTTTACCGCCAACCCTTTTATTTTTTCAGGACCTTCACAATTCAGAGCCAATTTGTTACATTGGCTTCCGTAGTGCTGATAGCGAGTCTCCGCGTCCTGCAGGGACTTACTGACGTAGTCAATGGGATATTGCGCTCCTTTTACTTCTCGTGCTAGCACGACACTTACAACTACTTCTAACACTGCCAAATATAGCAAAGGTCTCTCCCCTTCACGTGGCGAGCGGCGGGTTTGAGAGCGCTTACTGGAATTGATCCGTCCATTTAAAACACTGATATTTCTAAACCACGTTGAAGAACTGATGATACTGTTCAGAATATCGAGATATGAATCTACTTAGTGCGGCTATTCCACCGTGAGCTTCTTCACCTCTGTGTCACTCTTCAATACTTCTGGTATTCCTTTGATGGCATTTTCTGGCTCGAGGCTATTAATCTGAGGAACATACCCAACGATAATTAGAAGGCACACTTCTTGGGATTAAGTTTCATACCGAACTTATCCAATATGTCAGGTGCTATTTCCAAGTGCTTAGTATGGTCTTTGCGATCTCTGACTTCACCAGCATGTCATCAATGTACGCCTCCATATTTCCTAATTTGGCCTTTAAATCTCAGGTTGACCAACCATTAATATATGGCCCCAGCATTCTTGAATCCAAATGGCATCACACGATAACAATAATGTCCTCCACTTTGTGATGAACAAGGTCTTCTCCTGGTCACCAAGATTCATGAGAATCTGATTACATCCTAAGTAAGCATAAAAAAAATTGAGCATCTCGTGCCCTGCCATGGAGTCAATGAGTTGCTCCATATTGGCCAAGGGGAACAAATCCTTTTTGCACACGCTTTGTTCAGGTCAGTAAAATCTTTGCACATCCTTCATTTACTATTCTACTTCGGGACTACTGCTACATTGGAAAGCCAATTTGGATAATAAACTTATCAGATATATTAGTTATTGAGTAACTTCTCCAGTTCCTCGTGAACTGCCTGCCGTTTTCGTGACTAATTGGTCATTTATTTTTCTTAATATCTTTACATGTAGGGTCCACATTCATCCGGTGGTGATTACTTGAGTCGATTTTCCTAGCGTACCTGCTTGTGTCTATGCGAAAGTTCCTACCCCGGAACGAAGGAAGCTGGCAAACTCTTCTCGAGCCTCGGGTATTAATTTAGAGGACGCGTATAATTTATTCTCTAGTGTCTTTTCATAAAAAATCAGTGGATCCAGTTTGTCTACCATCGCTTTCAAAATTTCTTCCTCGTCCAGGTCGTGGATGACGTTAGGTGTTTTATGAGCGTCCACCCCTTGCGACTCTTTAGGCTCAATGGCGATATCCGCGACTAGAGGTGGCCCAAGTTGCTTCTGTCGATTCTTAGCTTCTACTACTTTACTGCATGTGTGACGGCGGTCAAATAACAACTTTTTGACAGTTTCTATTCTTCTTGCATCCCCTTCATTCCCCAAGGGGTTGGGTATTTAACTAGCTGATGGAATCTCGAGGGTATTTCTCTCTCATGTATTCATGCCTCCCCATTATGACATTATGCAATATGTCGCACTTCATGACCAGTAAGGAAGTGGTCACTCTACGCGCGAGGACTGGTAGGACCATCTTACTGAAAGACCTTTCGTTGGAATTGTTAAACATGGTCAATGTATAGGAGCTTGGGACTAGTTGGCCCAACAATTACATGTCGAACATGGCTTCTTGTTTGATTATGTTGACAGCCCTCCCGGGATCTACAAGTATGCGTTTCACCTGGGTATCTCAAATCCTCAAGGTGATGACTAGAGTGTCGTGATGTGGGAAGGATATGCCTTCAACATCGTCTTTGTTAGATACTATTATTTTTGCATGTGGCCTCTTTCTACCATCTTCTCGAACTTAACAACTCATCATACTGTCTTGTTCGTCATTCCAGGTTCACCAAATATTGTGTTGACCGACCTCTTGGTGTCTAGCTAATTTGAGATATGGCAGCCCTCCTTGCTTTTTGTGTGTGTGCTTGTTTTCCTTTATCGATCAAAAGTTCCTTGAGGTTCCCTTCTTTCAAAAGATGTGCCACTTCGAACATGAGGGCCATGTAGTTCGTGGTGTCGTGACCATAGCCCCGATGAAACTCGCAGTAGACTAAAGAGTCTTTGCTAGAATCATTCCTTAATTTAGTGGGCTAGTGCACTCGTTGGCCCGCATGCTTGTAAGCTTCTTTAAGGTTCCTGTGTGGTTTCCGAACCTTTGTGATTCGAATTTTTTGTGAAGATCACAGTTGCTATATTGTCAGGCACCTGTGGGAGCATCATATGTTCATTTTTTGAACCTTTCCAAATAATCTTTCAGCAATTCGCCTTCTTTCAGTCTGATCTCAAAAACATCCTCCATCATCTTCTCGCACCGGCATGAGCTTTTTTAAATAGATCATGTATTTATGCAAAAGACTCTATGGACACCTTAGATATCTGAGTGTACTGCATTTATGCGAAAACCGAAATCCCTAAACTGTCGTGACTCGGGTCCTCATCTCGGGCCTAGCGGGTCTTCTTCGGACCTCAATTTTTTCGTCACCTTGATTTGGCGCATCGCACTAGAAGATCTCCTGCTCTTCCTTCTTTTTCTTCAAACTTGCCTGCCCCTGCTGATTCTCATTTGTTGTTCCTTCCATTGTCTTGCTCGAACGTTCTCACGACATCTGAATTAATGTGTAGTTTATGGTTGTATTGTTTGTGCAACACGCTCCATGTTTTTGTCAAGTGTTCTTGTAAGCTTCTTTGAGTCTCCCACATGATTGTCGAACCTCTATGATTCGGGCTTTTGTTGAAGGCCACATTTGCTATGTCGTCAGGCACCGGTGGGAGCATCATGCATTTAGTTTTGAAACATTTCAAAATAATCTTTTATCAATTCGCCTTCTTTCTGTCTGATATCGAAAACATCCTTCATCCTCTTCTCGCATTTTTGGCACCGGAGTGAGCTTTTTTCATTAGATCCTGCATTTATGAAAAACACTCTATGGACACCTCAGATAGCTGAGTGTACCAAGTTTGAGCTCCTTTGAATAGGATAGATTTGAACTTCTTTACTAGTGCCGACTGGATTTCTTCCTTGGTTGGATCGTTGCTTTTGATTTTCATGACATAAGTAGACACATGATCTATTGCACTATCGTATTTAGGTATGTCGGGCAGCTAGAAAGTCTTGGGGAACGCCAGCGGCACGACGTTAGATTTGTAGGGCTGTTTAGAAAACTTATCCTCATCGACCTTTGATATTACTGGCGGAGCGCCTGTCATCTGATTTATCCATTCGTTAGTTTTCTTTAACTCCCGACGTAACTCTTGCACAAGGGCAAATTTTGTAGACGCTGGAGCCTTGGATGCATCGGAGCGTTCTGGGGCAGCATTCAGATTTATTCGTTGCTCTATAGTGGATGGGGTTTTCACAAGGGCCTTGATCCATGAGGGGAGTTGTTCATAGTGCTGATTTTGTGAAAACTTCTTTTAGGCGGCTAGATAGCATATCAAAAAATCGTATTGATTGCTAGTTCTGCGCATCGATGATTTTACTGAACGCCTTCTCGAACATTTTCTTCATTCCATCAGAGCTACCCCTTCATGATTGTGACTCATTATAGTCACCGTCCTTTTCTAGGTCCATCGAGTCTTTGATCGGATCAGCCACATGCTTACTGGGATCACTGGAATCCTTTGCTGCGTCGTCTCCCACCTCAGCGGTGTTTTGTGGACTTCCCGCATTGTCATGTGACATGGTGGTTTTTTTTTCGAAATAACAAGGACGCCAAACTATTTATTCCTAAAACTTGCTTAATTGGTAAAAAATTAAATTATAAAGGGCCACACGCCATAACAAAATATCGAAGAAAGATGATGAAATTGAAACGAGTAAATAGGAGTTGTATTCCTCATATAAGAGAGGGATTGTAGTTGAATTTTGATGATGAATTACAATGATTGAGAGGCGGAACATATAGACTTAGGTTTACCCAACTTCTAATCATGGTAGAACATGTATCTTAATGGCCTTTGGCCAATTGCAGTGGCAGTTTGATGTTTGGCTAAAAATATGTATATTTTGGTGATTTTTTACTCGTATCTTAGTGATTTTTGTGTGCTTAAATTGATTATAATAGCGTATTTAGCTTAATAATGGTGTTTGAATGTGTAGGTGTTAATTCAGATTTAAGTAGCAAGAGAATGGATGATTTGGACCGTTACTTGAATGAACTGTAAAGTTGGAGTAAAGTCGTGCGAAAGCCATGCCAACACAACTTGATCACACAAAATAAACTCTCAGGGTCTTGTGCTAAAGTCGTTCCAGCACAACTCCAGCCTGCAAAAAATGCATTCAGCACTTTGTGCGAGCTTCATGCCAACATGTACCCAGCACGCAAAATAGAAGTTGCGCCCAGCTTATGCCAGCACGCAGCTAAGACCACGGATAGTAACGCTAAACATAAGGAGTTCTACTGTGAGTGGGAAAAGGCTTATTTTACCCAGGTTTTTCATAACACTATAAAAGCAATGTGAACTTACTTTTAAAGGGGGATTCACTTTGGGAGAAGAGGAGAACGCACACGGGAGCAACTCTTGGAGATGTCTTCGACCAAGTTTTGCTATTCTTTCTCTTTAATCTAGTTTGTTTAGTCTAATATTATAGTATTTTCCATGATTATTGATTTTTGGATGTTAATTTGATTTTATTGATTTATCATATTAGGTTATTTATTCATATCCTGAGCCTAATTATTTGATTGCTTGATCACCAATTGAATACTCCCTCCGTCCCAAAAAGACTGTCTGGGTTTGACTGGGCACAGAGTTTAAGAAAAAAATAAAGACTTTTAAATCCTGTGGTGTAAAATGAAAGGTGTGTGTAATGTGGGCCGGTGTCTTTAAATCCTTTGGACCAAAACAAATCTTAGATTTAAAGATTTGTCATAAAAGGAAAGAGGCACTCATTTTGGGACAAACAAAAAAGGAAAGGTAGACAGTCTTTTTGGGACGGAGGGAGTACTATTTATGAACCTAGGGTTGAACTCGAAAGTGGGAACTATATGTTCCAATAGGATTGAATAGAGTGTGTTCCTGAACCTGGGCATCAGGAAATGGTTTCGTGGTTAGTATAGAAATGTACCTAACACTCACGCTTAGTCACTATACAGGAAAAATAAATGCATTCTAATTAATACTGACTCCATAGACATATAGGTGTTAGGTTAGCTTGAATAGGCGAGCAGAGTATCGAAAGAGTCCTTTGAGAATATTAACCCTGTGATAAGTAACTGAGCTAAATTATTTAGTCGAATTAACTGAACAATTTAACAAGATTGGCAGATATCCCATGACCCTAGGCTATTATCTTTTCTTGAATCCAAAATCATATTTTAATTAATTTAGTTCTAGCTTAGTTTAATTAGTTAATTTTAGTTATCTCAATAAACTCTTGAAATCTTGCTTGTGTAGATAATTAAGATTTGTTTTATTTAGTTAATGGTTAATCAATATTCCTCATGGGAATGATACTCTACTTATCACTTTATTACTTGATCGACTTCTTATACTTGCGTGTGCATTTGGAGCGACACGGTTACACAAGGTAAATCCTAACTAGGAATCTATTTCTGCAAGGCGGCTAGGAGTGCACCTGTTGGCTCTAGGCCCGCGCTTTAAGAGCGGCCGTAGCTAATGTAGCGGACTTATGCTCTTTATCCCCGTTACTTGTTGGGAAACCTTGGATATGACCAGCTGGCAATGGGGCTTCCTTTTTTGAATATGAAAAGAGACCAGCCAGCTTTTAGATGAAAGAAAGGAGGCCTTACCAGCAATCTTAGCGACCTCTATGCAATGCAGCAACTTCGTTGCCTTACGCGCGTGGTGGATTCACAATCCACTGCCTTGATCCACTTGGCTACATCCGCCCTTACCCCCGCTCTCGTATTCATTAGTGGAGTATTTTTAGCCATACAATATCTATAAAGATCTCTTCGTTTCCCCTCTGAATTTTTCTAACGAAACTCTAATCTGATTTTTTATATTTCTAACTGACTACCACGATAGTCATGCTTTAATTTGTTTTGAATTAGAGTTAAGTGTGGTTGTGAGAGCGAAAAAAGAAACACACTCGACCTCACACGATGCCAAGCTATTAATGGCATCGATTCTTACCTAAAAATACATTATTAGTAGTTTCCCTTGATAAGGATCTTATACCAACTCGATGCCTAAAGCTTCCATATTATGTCAAAAAGCAAATATGCATTCATTGTCACAATAACTGTAGCTTTGTATCGGCAAATAATGACACGAATACATAAATACAACTGAGAAATACAAAAGAATGTTATTAGAGCATACGGCTAAAATTTGAATCAGAAATTTTGTACAATCAAAGTTTCAGCATAATTACCTTGTTGGTTATGTCACACCGACTCTAACCATCTAGCTATAATTGCTGCTTTAGCTTACATTATCAGTTTTCTGGTCAAGAGAGTATTTGAGAGAGGACTTAACTTTATAAGTTATATACACAAAAGGGTATTGCGCCTTTTAATTTGTTATGGTATGTCATTTGCTAAATTTCATTATACTACTAGATTATGATGAATACAAGAGGGGGGGTGAATTGTTTTAACTACTAAATTTTAGTCGACTGAACAATTCGTAAGTTGACTTAGGAATATAAATAATAATTAATGCAGAAAGAAAGGCTGTAAATAAACAAGGAATGATACAGAGTATTTATACTGGTTCAGAACCAATTGGTTCCTAGTCCAGTCCCCTTGGGTCACAAGGGAGTGATCTCTCTTCAAGCTCTTTAGTAAACACAATACAAGTATGGTTTATCGTTAACCACAAACGTCTTCTCACAGGTGGTTTTTAATCCTTCACTCACCACTAACGACAGTGTCTGATTTATAGATAATCAGACCAAACTTCAGTGACACGACTATTACCTCACTACACGATCTCTCTATCTTTTCTTGTAAAACACTCGTAGACACTCAGGAATACAGTTTGTAAGTAAAAGACTTAGAGATAGTAGACAGTAATCAGAAGCGTAAGGAGATCTTCAGAAAGTCTTGAATAAATAGTGTCTCAGCAGGAAGACCGTTACGGGAAAAAGGGGCAGATCCATAGACGAGATATGATGGAGAGTGATTGACGAGATTATGAAGCTAGAGAGATTTGACCCAAGAGATTTGATTCTCTTAGGGATGTAAATATCTCCAGAGAATAAGGCAAGAGCATAAAGAGGGAACGAATCCCACGAGAAGTGCGGCTGTCAATCTAAAACTTTCCATAGCTGACTCCTGAAATCAATCAACGATCATCAGAATCAACTCTCATACATTTAGACCCTTATCCTGCAGGAAGCACATAGACTGATTTAGGTATCGCATTCTTTTTGTCATAATCAAAACATATTCTGAATTAACTTAACAATCTCCCCCTTTTTGGTGATGACAAAAAGTAAAGGAGTATGTGCTAGGATACTTCCCTTTATTTCTGAAGTCGACTGTCCAATGCTGATAGCTGACTCCCCCTGAGTGTGAGCTCTGTTACATAGACAAGTATAGGTCTCCAGGGTAAGGAGGTTAGTTGACTCCCCCTGAGTGAGTGACCCTACATATGGTATAATGCAGATAGGATGATACGATATTCACATAACTGAAAGAAGCAGTCTGTTCTCCCCCTTGGCATCACCCAAAAAGGAGCAAAGCAAAAACAAAGCAGGTCTAAGTTATCCTGAATATTACAGACCCAGAGAGTTAAATTTAACGAGGAGCAAGAAAATAAGTAAGAGTGTTCACGACATTATCAGTCATCCTGTCCAGCTTAGTTTGAACATCTGTGGACATGGCAGTGATTCTGGCCTGAACATCTGTAGAGACAGCGTCAATGCAGGCATGAACTTGTCTTATGGCAGCAGCAGAGTCTGTCACAGCATTGTCTAGTTTAAGAGAGAATCTACCTACATCCAGTTTTAGCTCAGCAATATCATCAAAGGCCTTCTAACTCTTGTAGTGCAAACTCAGCAATAGGTCATTGATGTCAGCCATAGCATCTTTTAGCTTACTAGCAGGCTCAGTTTCAGCCGGAACAGATGCCTTGGAAGGACCAGCAATATCATCAATCGGCTTAGGGGACTTTGGTTCCTTGCGAACCCACGAGTCATTTAGGTGAACATGCCCCATGGAAGCGAAGGTGCGAGAATTGTAACAAGCAGTTAAAGAGAAGGTTTTCCAATCAGATTTATAAAAATGCAAGATGCGAGTGATGAGAATACCATACGGAAGTGAGGCACATTCAGCAGTACTTTCAAGCATATATTCAATGATCCAGGCAGCCAAATCAAGTTTCTTCTTAGTAACTAAGCAATAGACAATCAGGGTGTCACGTTGGGATAGGGAACTAAGAGAGCCAGTTCGAGGAAGCAAAGTAGTACCAACAATATGGGCTAATACACGCATTTCAAAGGAGAGGTCTAGAGGGCCTAGTTGCCCTTCAGGAATATCAATCTTATCAGATAAAAAGGTCTTGGCTTGGTCAAAAGAAACCTCAAAATCAGCAGTCCAGGAGATTTTGAAAAAGTCAGAGTAACCAGAAGACTTACAGCCCAGAATGCGGCATAGAATAGCCTTGGTAATAACAATGCGAGTGTTCAACACCATTGTTTCAAAACCACCAGAGGAGCAGGGACGGAGATTAGCATAGAAGAGTCTTACCAAATCCTCAGGAATGTCAACGGGTTCAGCGGAGAAAAAATTGGACCAGTCTTGAGCAGCAAACCATGGAATCAGAGAGCAATTGAGAGAATCCATAGCCTCCAGGTCTACAAGTCTACCATGAGCCAGGCGTTTGTCCTTAAGGGCGACAAGCTTTTCACACGCAGAGGCATTCCAGAAATCCAGAGTCTCATCCAAATCAGAAAGGGAGAATTTCTTCTTGGGCCTCTTAACACACTCTTCATCAGGAGATTGCATGGGTCTTTTACCAGCTTTCTTGGAAGGGGTAGGGTTTCTGTTGGGACTTTGATAAGTTGACATGGTGTTTTCGGAGTGATCAGAATCCACCGGTACCGGAGTGGTAGAGGTGGTGGGCAGTTTTGATTTTGTGCGTTGGCTTCGACGAGCAGAGAAGGATATCTTGCGAACCATTTTAATGGAGTAGGGTTGAGGAGAGATGGAGATATGAAAGGATTTGTGAGAATGGGGAAGTTAAAAAGAAAAGGAGTGAGAACAGAAGTGGTATCGTTTGTGTGGTAGATGAATCGAAGAGACGTGATGGTCTGATGGAGGTGAAAGGACAGGACGCAGACCCTTGCAAATCGTTTCCCACGCCGCCTGACAGCTTTTCAACTAAAAGAGTAATAATGACATGTGAAAAGGTAAAAGGTAATAATGACAGAGTAAAATAAGCATAAAATTAAGGAAGTTTTTAATGACAATTAAAACACAAATAGATATAATTGCGGGGGACTGAGGTAAATTAAGAGCGATCAGGTAAAATCCCAAGCAAGTCACGTAGAGCACAAAATCTTTCTTCTAAAAGAGGTTTTGTAAAAATGTCGGCCAATTGAAAATCAGTGCTTACGAAAGCAATATCAACGTCACCATCCTGAACATGATCCCTAATAAAATGACAACGAACATCAATATGCTTAGTTCTAGGATGATCAACAGGATTGTATGATAACTCAATTGCACTAGTATTATCACATAGCATGGGAATAGGTTTAAAAAATAAATTATAGTCAAAGAGTTGTTTGCCCATCCAAAGAAGTTGAGTGCAACAATGTCCTAGTGCGACATATTCAGATTCAGCGATTGAAAGAGCAGTACAGTCCTGTTTCTTGCTGTGCCATGAAACAAGAGATTTCCCAAGAAAGAAGCTTGCACCACTGGTGCTTTTTCTATCAATTCTATCACCTGCATAGTCAGCATCTGAAAAACCAATAAGATCAAAGAAATTGGTGCGAGGATACCATAGACCATAGTTAACTGTACCAACAAGATATCAAAGAATTCTTTTGACTGCAGTAAGATGAGATACTTTGGGAGTTGACTGGAAGCGAGCACATTTACACACAGAAAGCATAATGTCTGGTCGACTAGCAGTTAAGTAAAGTAGTGATCCAATCATACCTCGATAGAGAGAAGCATTGATACTTGTACCTTTCGAGTCACTTACCAGATGGGTAGCAGGGCTCATGGGTGTTTTAGCAGGGTTGGCATCATTCATTCCAAACTTGATGATAAGTTCTTTGGTATATTTAGATTGACAAATAAAAATGCCATTGTCGTATTGTTTGATCTGAAGTCCGAGAAAGAACGTGAGTTCTCCCATCAAACTCATCTCAAACTCTCCCTGCATAAGCACTTCAAATTTCTTGCATAATTCTGGATTAGTGCTACCAAAAATGATGTCATCAACGTAAATTTGAATAATAAGAATGTCAGAGGAGGTTTTCTGTATAAAAAGAGTCTTGTCACTTTTTCCTCTAGAAAATCCATGGGATAATAAAAATGAGCTGAGTCTTTCATACCAAGCACGAGGGGCTTGTTTAAGACCATAAAGGGCTTTGGATAGCTTAAACACATGATGAGGGAATTTAGAGTTTTCAAAACCCGGGGGTTGCTTGACAAAAACTTCTTCTTTAATAAACCCATTGAGGAAATCACTTTTAACATCCATTTGAAAAAGTTTAAATTGTTTGAAGGAAGCGAAAGCCAAAAGCATGCGAATAGATTCAAGTCTAGCAACAGGAGCAAATGCCTCGTCGTAGTCGACTCCCTCTGTCTGAGAGTAGCCTTGAGACAGTAGACGAGCCTTGTTTCTTACCACCTTACCTTCTTCGTTGAGCTTGTTTCTGAACACCCACTTAGTGCCAATAACGGATTTTCCTTTAGGTTTAGGAACAAGCTCCCACACCTGATTTTTCTCAAATTGATCGACCTCTTCTTTCATTGCAAGAACCCAAGATTCATCTTGAAGAGCTTCGTTTATCTTCTTTGGTTCTATCTGTGAGATGAAAGCCAGATTAGATTTAAGAGAGTTTCTCGTTTTCATACCTTCTCGAGGATCCCCAATGATATATTTCTGTGGATAGTCGGGATCACTCCTCCATTCATTGGGTACGACCACTTCCAGTTCTTTGAGCTGTGTAGTCGACTCATTCTGTTCTGAAACAGAATCTGACTCCTCAACATTCTGAATTTGAGGACTAAGGGGCTCAATGGTCGTAACTGTAGTTTCTGAGGGAATGGATAGAGTTGGCTCAACTTCGTCGTCATCTGCATCATTACCTTTCTCGACATGGATCAAGGAATCATCAAATACAACATGCATGGATTCTTCAACTGATAATGTCCTTTTATTAAATACTCTATAAGATCTGCTGGTGTTAGAGTATCCTAGGAAAATACCTTCATCACTACGAGGATCAAACTTACCAAGATTATCTTTACCATTGTTATGAATAAAACACTTACATCCAAAGGGGTGAAAATAGCTAATATTAGGTCTTTTGCCTTTCCAAAGTTCATAGGGAGTTTTATGAAGGATAGGACGAATAAGACACCTATTTAAGATATGACAAGCAGTACTTACAGCTTCAGCCCAAAAATGATTAGGAAGAGAGTGTTCAACTAACATGGTTCTGGCCATGTCTTGAAGAGTGCGATTCTTTCTTTCTACAACATCATTTTGTTGAGGAGTTCGAGGAGAGGAGAAGTTGTGAGTGAATCCATGAGAATTGCAGTATTCTTCAAAGATTTTGCTTTCGAATTCCCCTCCATGATCACTTCTGATGGTGGAGATGTAGTAACCTTTCTCTCTTTGAACTTTCTTGCAGAAAACTTCAAAACTTTTAAAAGCATCATCTTTATGAGATAGAAATATAACCCAAGTGAAACGAGAATAATCATCAACAATTACAAATGCATATCTTTTGCCTCCGATACTAGCAGTTCTAGTTGGACCAAACAAGTCAATAGGCAATAGTTCTAGGGGGTTGGAGGTAGAGACAATGTCCTTTCCTTTAAAAGAAGTTCTAGTTTGCTTACCTAGCTGACATGCATCGCAGATATGATTTTTAGAGAAGTTAAGCTTAGGTAATCCAATTACTAGTTCCTGTTTAGACAATTTCTCGATCAAAGACATACTAGCATGACCTAACTTTCTATGCCATGTCCAGGGGTCATTAGTAATCGATGCAAGACATAAATGTTTACCTGTAGAAGTTTTACCATTATTTAGAACATAGATATTGTTTTCCCTGGATCCGAAAAGAACGACCTTACCTTTGTTGTCATGGATAATGCATCTGCTGGATTCGAATTTTACCTTGTACCCTCCATCACATAGTTGACTGATACTTAAGAGATTGTGTTTGAGTCCATCAACAAGGAATGCTTCCTTGATGTCACAGGTGGGACTTAAGGATATGATTCCAATGCCAACGATCTTTCCTTTAGCATCTCCTCCAAATTTAACAGAGCCTCCATCAATCTTAGTTATAGATTTGAACAGTTGTTTATCGCCAATCATATGTCGGGAGCAACCACTATCTAGAAACCATTTTCCCATCTTCATTGATCCTTTGTGGCGTCCCTGCAAAACAAGGTTTTTAAGTATGTTTAGGTACCCAAGCTTGCTTGGGTCCTTGAGAGTTAGCTCTAGATGTGCTGGCTTCAGTCTTAATCTTTGGCCTCCAAATCCATTTTCCAGAATTTCTCTTTCGACATCTTTTAAGCACATGACCAGGTTCACCACAATGATAACAAATAGGCATAGTTTTAGTTTCTCTTGAAAACACAGAGGATCTAGCAGATTTATAAAGGCTATTTGACCCTACTGAGCTTTGACTAGTGGATTTCCTATGACTATTAAGTTTAAGTTTGAGATGATTCATTTCTTCTTTTAAGAATTCATTTTCTGTCTCGACTACTTCTAATTTCATTTCCCATTCTTCCTTTTCCTTGCTTAGTTTCTTAATTTTCCTAAGAGCCTTTTCAAGCTCGTCTAGAACTTCATCAAGATTTCTAGAGTTCTCAATACAAAATTCGCAACGTACCCCACTTGAGTCATTAGATTGAATTCCACTACTAGTAGAATTGTCTGAGGCCATGAAGCAAATGTTGGCTGCTTCTTCTTGCTCAGCATCAGCTGTATCCTCATCACTCCATGTTGCGTATGATCTGTTCCTTCCTTTTCTCTTGGCGTCAGGGCAGTTGGTTGCGATGTGTTCTTGTTTGCCACATTCAAAACATCGACCTTCATTCCTGTAATTTGTTTGATCTTTCTTGAATGGAACTTTGCCTTTTCTGAATTGTCGTCTGCGGTTCATTAGCCCGTTTAAGTTTCTGGACATCATGGCAAGTTGTTCCTGGATATCATCCTCTTCAACATTCTGATCATAGTCGACTTCCTCTACTGTAGTATTGAAAGCCACAGTTTTCTTTTTCTCTTCCAACACATTACGTTTCAAATGAGTTTTCTCAAAGGCAATCAGGTCTCCTCTAAGTTCGTCATAAGAGATTTTGTTAAGATCTCCACTTTCAATGTTTATGACCTTGGGTTGCCAGGTTGTAGGGAGGCTTCTTAGAATTTTTCTTATCTGCTCACCATTAGAGTAGATCTTTCTAAGCGCTTTGAGTTCACCAACAATTTTGCTAAACCTAGCAAACATATCCTCAGCAGATTCTCCATCTTTCATTTGAAAAAGTTCGTACTCATACACAAGAAGATTGATTCTTGTTTCTTTCACTTTACTAGTTCCTTCATATGTAACTTCCAGTTTGTCCCATATTTCTTTGGCCGTTTCACAACTCGAAATTTTTTCATATTCTTCACCACTGATAGCGTTGTAAAGAATATTGACAGCTTTGTAGTTAAGTTGGATGATTTCCCGTTGTTCATCAATATAATCGTCCATGTCAACGTCAGTAGGAGCGTTCTGAGGATCTCCTTCTTTCTTGGCAGTTTTGATGGTGGGAATGTCAAAAGGACCCTTCTTGATGACACGGCAGACCATAAAGTCAACCGATTTGATGTATGTTTACATACGAATCTTCCAATGACTATAATGCTTACCGTTGAAGTAAGGAGGTCGGGTGGCAGAAGTTCCCTCTTGTAGAAGAGCTCCATTCACAACATGTGATGACATGATCTTTTCTCACTTGCTGTAAGGAAAAACAAAAATGTGAGTCCAAGCTCTGATACCAATTGATGAATACAAGGGGGGGGGGTGAATTGTTTTAACTACTAAATTTTAGTCGACTGAACAATTCGTAAGTTGACTTAGGAATATAAATAATAATTAATGCAGAAAGAAAGGCTGTAAATAAACAAGGAACGACACAGAGTGTTTATACTGGTTCACAACCAATTGGTTCCTAGTCCAGTCCCCTTGGGTCACAAGGGAGTGATCTCTCTTCAAGCTCTTTAGTAAACACAATACAAGTATGGTTTATCGTTAACCACAAACGTCTTCTCACAGGTGGTTTTTAATCCTTCACTCACCACTAACGACAGTGTCTGATTTATAGATAATCAGACCAAACTTCAGTGACACGACTATTACCTCACTACACGATCTCTCTATCTTTTCTTGTAAAACACTCGTAGACACTCAGGAATACAGTTTGTAAGTAAAAGACTTAGAGATAGTAGACAGTAATCAGAAGCGTAAGGAGATCTTCAGAAAGTCTTGAATAAATAGTGTCTCAGCAGGAAGACCGTTACGGGAAAAAGGGGCAGATCCATAGACGAGATATGATGGAGATTGATTGACGAGATTCTGAAGCTAGAGAGATTTGACCCAAGAGATTTGATTCTCTTAGGGATATAAATATCTCCAGAGAATAAGGCAAGAGCATAAAGGGGGAACGAATCCCACGAGAAGTGCGGCTGTCAATCTAAAACTTTCCATAGCTGACTCCTGAAATCAATCAACGATCATCAGAATCAGCTCTCATACATTTAGACTCTTATCCTACAGGAAGCACATAGACTGATTTAGGTATCACATTCTTTTTGTCATAATCAAAACATATTCTGAATTAACTTAACAGATTATTGTTTATCCCATTACCTTGATGATGTAAAAACTTCATGCACTCAATGCAAGAAAAGTAAAAGTACCTTTCAGCATTAACTTTGTGTAACATCATCAAATCATCAGAATTAAAGGTTGATTAGTTGGTGGGTGACAAATTAACCGGAAACTCTATTGACGCATACTTAAACCGACTTCTTTGAGAGCTAGATGGTCCAGTGTTGTGAAGTTTCTACAAAGTGATTACTGGTGTATATACTCCATTATTTTGTAGCCCTACCAACCATAGCCCACAATGAATCTTCATTCAAGCTGCTACAATATTTATTGCATGGTATACATTCTTAAGCCTATATATTCCACCATTCTTTTTTGTGTTGTTTGTGCCAGGATAACACAAATTGAAACAAAGTTCAAGCATTCTTCATTCAGGACAGCACAAACTTTCAATGGGTTCCCTCAATCTCAACCCTGAATTTGATGATCAAATTTTCAACACCATTAACCCTTTAGACCCTGAAGAATTCAGAAAGCAAGGTCACATGATTGTGAATTTTCTTGCTGATTACTATCAAAACATTGAGAAGTTTCCTGTTTGTAGTCAAGTCAATCCAGGCTATCTCCAAAAACTTGTACCAAATACTGCACCTGATAACCCCGAACCACTAGAAAACATTCTTCAAGATATCACAAAGGATATTATTCCAGGGATAACACATTGGCAAAGTCCCAACTTTTTTGCTTATTTTCCTTCTTCTGGAAGTACTGCTGGATTCCTAGGTGAAATGCTTAGTGTTGGTTTTAATGTAGTAGGGTTCAATTGGATATCATCCCCTGCTGCAACTGAACTTGAGAGTATCGTGATGGATTGGTTCGGGAAAATGCTAAATCTTCCCAAATCATTCTTGTTTGCTGGTGGTGGTGGAGGTGTTTTACAAGGCACAACTTGTGAAGCCATGTTGTGCACTATAGTAGCAGCTAGAGATCAAATGTTGAGAAAAATTGGTAGAGAAAATTTTTGCAAGTTGGTGGTTTATGTATCTGATCAAACACATTTTTCTCTCAAGAAGGCAGCCCATATAGCTGGGATAGACCGTGAAAATATTCGAGCTATCCCAACAACAAAGGCTAGTGATTTTGTCTTGTGCCCAAAATCTCTACATATAGCAATCTTGAAGGACATTGAAGAAGGAATGGTTCCATTATTCTTGTGCGCGACAATTGGAACAACATCAACAACTTCTGTTGATCCATTGGGTCCACTCTGTGATGTTGCTAAAGAATATGGTATTTGGGTACATGTTGATGCAGCCTATGCTGGAAGTGCTTGCATTTGCCCTGAATTTCAACACTTTCTTGATGGTATTGAAAATGCTAATTCTTTTAGTCTCAATGCACACAAATGGTTCTTTACCACTTTGGATTGTTGTTGCCTTTGGGTAAAGGATCCAAGTGCACTTACAAAAGCTTTATCTACTAATCCCGAGTGCTTAAGGAACAAGGCCACTGAGTTAAACCAAGTAATTGATTATAAGGATTGGCAAATATCATTGAGCAGGAGATTCAGGGCTTTAAAACTATGGCTAGTTTTGAGAAATTATGGGGTCACTAATCTCAGAAACTTGATAAGAAGTCATGTGAACATGGCTAAGCATTTTGAAGGGCTTATAGCTATGGACACAAGGTTCGAAATGTTTGTCCCTAGAAAGTTTGCTATGGTGTGTTTTAGGTTTTCCCAATCAGTAATAAGTGGATTTTCAAAAACACTGGAAGTGGAAGAAGTAAACAAGTTTAACTCTAAGTTGTTGGAGTCAATTAATTCATCAGGCAAACTCTATTTGACTCATGCGGTTGTTGGAGGAATTTATATTATTCGATTTTCCATAGGTACTTCTCTTACGGATTATAGGCATGTTGACATGGCTTGGAAGGTGATACAAGATCATACCAATATCCTGCTAAATGAATGCTCTGTCTAGTATCTTTTCTTTATTTTTCAAATTTATTTATGAAAATGTTGTACCAACTTATTTGGGAATGTTGTTGTTGCTGTTGTAGTATTAAAAAAAAGTGAGTGATTCTCACATTTTTGTTTTTCCTAAGATTTCGATGAAGCAAAGAAAGCTTTGGTCGAGTTTTGAGGCAGTGATACGTCTATCGTCACATTGTTGCAACAATTATGTGTAACATGTATGCTTTTGCTAGTGCTTTCATATATTGAAATTATAAGTCTTATTATGAAATTTCAGCTTCATAATAACCAATAGGTACTTTATATTTAGTACTTCAATATAATCGTGGAAGCAGAGGTGCTTCCGTCGTCCTGCATTCTTGTTTTGAGTTGTTACCTGAAAAAACAGCCACTTCTTGGCAGGGACGTATACACCTTATAGCAAGGGATATCATGGGACACCGCTTCATCAGAAACGTTTATTACGTATATGTATATAAATATATAAAAAAATCATAATATAAAATACAAATAAAGAAAGTGACACTGTTTGAAACACCATAGCGAGATCCAATAGTTAAGCACCTTGAGACTTGAGAAAATCTACAACTGTGTAAGAGTTGGAATCCTATTTGTAGGATAAATTAACATAAATTAACCTTTTTTTATGAAAATTTTTGAACTTTTTATCGTTTAAAGTAGGGATTGATCCTTCAAACTTCGACTAGTTTAAGAAGTTACGCTACTGCTACTTGGATTACATTGCCATCCAAGTAGCCACGTTTAGAGTTCTAATTGAAACTATTACCGGCTTCTTTTGGCTGATTAGATGTAGTCTGTTATATCAACTAAAGCAAAAGAAACTTCTGAAGACTATTTTGTCCTTTTGTTGGAATCCTAGAACCTTTGTACGTGGCATTAGTTCCTTTACATTGGGCCCACTAGATTGAAGAGGCTACTTCACCTTCTCTGATGGGCTAACGAAAAGCTGATAATCTCCTTCCTTCAACTTTTTGGTTTTCCGAAGCATGTGCATAGATAGTTACTTCCTCCTGTCCGAAATAATAGGCCATTTAGCCAAATATCATTTGGTACAAAATAATAGGTCATTTAGGAAAACAAGATAAAATTAGTGTCTTTTTTCTCATAATATCTTTGCTTCATTTATTGTTCCAATCACCTTTTTCAAATAATATAAGAAAAAGTAAAGGGCAACATAGTAAAATCACTCTAAATTATTACACTTTTCAACTTTCTTAATAAGTGTGCAAAAGTCAAAATGACCTGTTATTTTGGACGGTATATCTCAACATTAGAGAAAAGAGATAAAGAATTATTTTTTTGCAAAAAATTTCACCGTGTACCCTCCATAAAGAGTGGTTTTGCAAAAATACCCGCGCTAAGCAATGTTTTAGCAAAATATCCTTTTTAGCCTGCAGCCAATATTTCAAGGCAAAAATCTTGTAAGTCTTGGCAATTGCCAATACTTAAAGGCAAGTACTGTTTTTCTAATACTTCAAGTTATATGGCGAGAATGCAGAGAAAGACTAGAATGGGCAAGTCTTGCCAAGACTTACGACCAAGTGCGACAAATTGTTTTCTTTGTCAATACTTTAAGGGTAAGTGTTGGCAAATAGAGAGGGATCAAAGGCATTGCCAAGACTTACGACCAAGTGCGGCAAGTATTGTCTTTTGCCAACAGTAGAAGGGATAAGTGTTGAAAAGCAGAGAGGTATAAAGGCAAGTCTTGCCCCCGATCTAAAAACTGGACAGCGGTGTTTCCATCCGAATTTTTTTCATTAAACCTCAATGGGTATTTTTTTGCAAAACTCCTATTAGCACGGGCAAAAAGGCAAACCATTGCTTATAGTGTCATATTTTTGCAAATAGGCCCATTTTTTTTGTTATAAGTTGATAACACGGCCATTTTATGAAGCTTGTTAACTAAGTAGTTACTTGGGTCCTTCGATTAAAATGGACGTTTCAAGTCTTTTTTAAGAGAATAACCTTCTACTTTTTTTCTTTGTAGAATGACCATTTTCTTATATTAGGGAGAATTAACATATAAGCTTATATTTAGTTAATTAAGAACTATGGTGGAGTGTCCTCAAATTTTTTTTATATGCAGAATGGTCCCTCAATATATATATATATATATATATATATATATATAACCATCCACTTCCTCTTCTTCTTCCCTCCTTTTCTACCATACTCGTCGCTGACCCAATTCCTATTTGATCGGATTTTTACAAAAAAGTGCCATATTTTGCATAAAATTCATCTCTCCTTCTTTTCTATCCTCTTTTGTCAAAAAATCTAGTTCATATTATGCATATTTTTCATAATTACAAAAATTAGGTAAAAACTAATTCTCAATTTTCTACATTGCATTTGCTGGGTATCACTTGTTTGGTACTTTCAACCTTCTTTTTAGCTGGTAAGTGAGAAGAATACTTAATTACTGTGCATATTTGGTTGTTTTTTTGTATGTTTTGCTCTTAGTTGATACCATAGACTTGAAGTTTCAGTTTTTGTTACATCGTTTGTTGTATGGAATAGACCATTTGTCGATTGAGTCTATTGAATAAACTTGCCATTATTAATGGGGGACCATATACTATTAGGTGGTGATTATTTTGAGGAATGAGTAGAGACCCCTAGATGTTGGACTTGGCATTCTAAGTCTTTGGTTACCGTACCTATTTTTATGAGTCGAGATGTTGATTATAATGAGTTGGTTAATCATGTCATTGCAAGTGGCCAATTTACATATGAGCCAAGGCAAATGTCAATTATTTATGTGCTTAGTGTGTCTCCCGCAAATGAAAAGACAGCTCATTTGATCATAAGGACTGATAATGATGTGCAACTCTATCTTCTTGATGTTGCAAGTGATGGTTCTAGGCCTACCTTGAGGATATCTGTAGTTGAAAGGTCTGATGAAGCTTTAAATGAGTCTGCTGCTGCTGCTGCTTCTGATGATTCTCCTTATGTAGGATCAGATGAGGCAGCAGCATACGTAGCAGAAGAGGGCAAAACAGATGTTGATTTCAATGGAGATAACAGATGGGATGACTATAATCAGGTCAGCCATTTCAATGAACATAATCCAACAAATTTAAACTATGATGTTGGTGAACGAGTAGTGGTTCCTAATAGTTCGAGCAATCCAATTGTTAATACTCTGGGTACGGAAAGCAACCATAATTATATTGATGAGACAGATTTTTACAAAGGTAGAAATTTTAAAGACAAGTGCGGGTTAGTTGTTTGTCTTAAGTTTGCTTTAGTGAAGAAATCATATTGTTCCAATACTATGAAGAGTACAAAAAAATTGTATGTGGTTAAATGTGTTGATCTAATTTGCAAGTGGTGGGTACGAGCCATGATGTATAAGTATTCTGACATGTTTTATATTACCAAATACAATGGTAAGCACACGCGTGGGGTGCAACACCTTCCCAATCATCATCCTCACGCGTCGGTCGATGTAGTTAGTGAATTTTTGAAGAATAGATTTATTAACAGCAAAGGTCCTTCTACAAAAGACATTTGAGTTATGTTCGTTCAGGTATGGGTTGTAAAATTAGCTATTGGAAGTATTGGATGGGAGCTGAAATAGCAGAATCTTTGGTAAGGAGAACACCAGAGCAGGGTTATGCTGTGATAGAGGCGTATCATCTTATTCTTGAAACCAAAAACCAAGGAAGTAAGACTGATTTGAGGCTTGATATAAAAATACAGGCTCAAGTACATTTTTGTTGCTTATGGAGCTTGCATAAAAGGGTTTGTGAATATGAGAAAGGTTATAGTTGTTGATGGCATATTTTTAACAGGAAAGTATGGTGGAGTGTTGTTTTATGTTGTGGCACAAGATACAGAGAACCACATTTATCCGCTGGCCTTTTTTATGGTAAACAAAGAGTGTGATGAGTTATGGGGCTATTTTTTTGAACAGTTGCTTGATATAGTCCTTGATACTACAGAGTTGTGCATTATTTCTGATCAGCATGCAAGCATAGCAAATGGGATTGCTAAGTACTATACTGAAGCTCATCATGGTTTTTATATGTGGCACCTTGCTGAAAACATCAGGGTAAAGTTCAAGTATGGAGATAATCTAGACAAATACTATTTAACAGCAAAAGCTTACCGCATTGAAGATTTTGACAAACATTGTAAAAAGATCTTACATAAAAATGAGAGGCTAGCTAATTATCTTCAGGAAATTGGATTTGATAAGTGGACTAGAGCCTATTTCTCGGGGAATAGGTTCGGGGTGATGACATCGAACATTGTGGAGTCATTTAACTCAATGTTCAAGGACGAAAGAGAATTCCTCATCACTGCTCTGTTTGATTCAATTAACGGTAAGTTTTCTGAGATGTTTTATGAGAGGCATACCACGATAAGCAAAGCAACCACAATCTTAGTCAAATCTGCTGAAGATATTATGAGGAAAAATATGGAAACTGCCAATGCACTTGTGGTGAGCCGTGTATTCACTGGGGAGTTTAATGTCATCAGTGATGAAGGGAAGGAGACGTCAATCTCCACAACATAACTTGTACTTCCAAAGAGTTTGACCATCAGAAAATTTCTTGCAAACACGAAGTGGAAGCACTGAGAGCTCACTTTGGAGCTAGATATGATTCGAGCATTTATGAATTCGTCTCTCCGTATTATAGGGCACAGATGTGCATGCTTGCATATGCAGTACCAATTTTTCCAATACCTTCAGAAGACCAATGGCAGTTGTCTCAAGATGTTCTAGAGAGAAAAATTCCTCCACTTTTTGTAAAGCGCGCACGGGGGAGAAAGAGGAAAATGATGATTCCCTCTGCAGGGAAAGTGCTTACAGCTGGGAAGAGGAGAAATAAATGTTCTAATTGTAAATGATATGGCCACAAGACGACCACATGTCCATCTGTCTCGAAAGCTAGAAATTTGTGTTAGTACCTTCAAAGTTGTTTGATCAAGTGTTATTCGTATTTGTTTTTAAGAACTGTAATTTCTATTTGATGTTATTGTTAAGACTGTGATGTTGGCCATTCTGGCCTTATCTGATGGATATTGCAAGGCACTTGTGTGATGTTGGTCATTTAAATTGAGTATTGTCAATATTAGCTGAGTATCGTAATCAGTTTTTAGTTAATTCAAGCAACTAATTGTTTGTTCAAACAACTAATAGTTTATTAATAGACTATTTTATTCATCACCCAATCGTTGTTTAATGGACTTCTATATTATCACACAACCAATGATCGTTTAATGCTTTTCATACAATGAACAGACGTGAACATAAAACACGTCTGCAAAATAAAATGAACTCAAATATGGAGAAGTGCAACAACCAAATCATTCATTTAATAGAAAGGTGGCCACACTGTAGTTTTTTTACTTATAAATATAAGAGAAGATAACATCAAATCCACAATACTAAAACATCATCTCTAGTTTATATACAACAACAATATTTGAAACAACAACAACAACAGCAAAAACGGCCCGAAGGCCTGCTCCACGAAGAGCTTCTAGTCAATTATCTGAAACATCCCCAGAACAAATTGCACAAATGAGGGAAGAGATAAACAGGCTGATCCAAAACCTTGCTGGTGACAGAAACCGCCAAGAGAGGAACATTAGGAGGATTGATAGGATGCTCTGTCTTCTGCTTATAAAGGCTGGGGAAGACATGGACGACTACATGGGTCCTCCAAATGCTCCACCTCCAGCAGCCCCTGCAAATTAAAAATTATTATTATATTTTTTTCTGTGTCTTTATTATGTAATCCTCCAGTGGATTTTTATGAAATTATTATTATTATTTAAAATTATTTATGCATATAATTTTACTTAATTTACCCGCCCCTTCTTAAAAATAGATAACAAGTACCACCATTACCGGCAAGAATGAACTTCAACATAAGTAGTACTAACATCAACAAGATCTTCCTCAAGAACACCTTTTTATTTGCTCTTTCTTTAAGCTTAGCTTCCATCTCTTTTTTCTAAAAAACTCCAAAATCACTTCCTTAGCATGCTCCGAAATTGGGGGATCACACCACAAGAATAAGCTACAAGAAACAGCCCTATTGTTCTGCAAATTGAAAAAAATAAAAACTTTAAAGCATTTAGTTGAACCCAACAAATTAAAATTAAATTTTGAAATATTATCCCAAAATATCGTCTACCAAAGAACCGACAACTAGTGTTAACATTTGTCCATGATGTTCTTAGTGACACCCGATCTCCACATTCACTCAATGGTACATATGCCATCTTGACTAGAGGGGATTCGAAGAGAAAGTGGAAAAGGGAAATTAGGGTTCTTGAACAGAGAGAATTACGGAAAGAAAGGGGAAAGACGAAATTAGAGATTTTTAGAAATTTTGATTTGGGGATGGGGTCTACATTTAATTTATAGGGTCGTTTGAAATTCAAATTTTCCCTCCCACCATAGTAAATTTAAAATTTAGTCGCCCCTCTTACACTTAAAACCTTTAAAAAGACAATAGTGGATTATATATTAAAATACAATTAAATTATATTGAAAACTTATGGATCAATCCCTAAAATATGATTTTTCTTTAATATATATGTAGTTAAGTTATGTATTAATTCTTAAATTACAATTCATTTAAATAATTATGTTGATTTAATGATGATAATACCGTAAATTACAATTAGTATAATAATTATATAGATTAATTATGGATTAATCTTTAAATTACAATTCAATAACAAAATTGATCACTTAATATGTTGATAAACATTATGAGATCATACAAGTTGATCACCTAACATTCCCAATACACACTACTAATATATCACCTAATACATAATTCACTTATGCTTGTTATTCATGCATTCATGTTAGCAAAACAATTGTGAGATCATAATAAGTCGATTGACAGCATTATAGGAACATTAGTAATTAAACCACTTACATTATAGATCACCTAATAGAGAACAATACAAGTATTTCTAATACACACTACTAATACATTAGCTAACACACATGTTCAATTGTGTTTATTCATTGATGGAAATATGTTAGCCAACCATTGTGAGATCATTAATACGTTGATTAACAATATTATAGGATCATTACTGACACAACCCGAATTCTTGGTTAGGCCGTGCGGGCACCCGACCACCTCCCCTAAACCTGTCGGGGGAACCCTATTGACTGAATCAATATAAATTGTGAAGAATTACCTTGAAATGAAAATGAACCAAACTTTAACAACATAAGATAACTCTCAAGGATAGACAAACATACAAGCTGTCTGAATAATACAAATAACTACCCAGAAGACATATTTTTAGAGGTTTCCAGATCAGACATCTAAGAAAGCCAAAAGATAAACACACCTCCCGAAGGGAGAAAAAGTAAGGAAAACTATAATATTTGAAGTTGGTGGCTGCAATGAACAGGATGGCTCACCGTAGACAGCTGAAAACGTACTACTCCTCAATCACGACGTGACTGGCTGGGTCCTGGAGCAGAATCTGCCGAACGAAAAGAAAACACAAGAACAAATAGGGGTGAGTCATAAGGACTCAATAAGTGCGAACAAACTAGCAACCTCGAAAAATAGATATGCTAGTCAGGGAAACGGAACCAGACAATAATCAACAAATAAGCAATACACATATAAGCAGAACAATGGTCATGCATAGAAAATCTACGCAATAGTATGAAATGAAATGGAATGAGATGAAATGAAATGAAATAAAATGAGATGAAATGAAATGAGATGCAAAGGGTCACATGTGCTCGTAATCCCATCTCGAAGCGGAATACTCCTGCATTCAAGGGGAATCTAATCTGCTAACCAACTAGAGCAGAATACTCCTGCTCCTGGGGCGGAATACTCCTACACCCGATACAATATAAACCAGAGGCGGAATACTCCTTGACTCTCCTGGGGCGAAATACTCCTGCACCCGATAAAATGTAAAGCTGAGGCGGAATACTCCTGCACTCAGTATGATATGCAATGTAATGCATATGAAGATGCAATAATAACCCTTCACCGGCGCGGGACTCTCATCGACAGCCGGGAAGTAGATGCCCACTCAGAGCCAAAGTACAATACTCAGATTCTCAATGCAATACCAATAACAGGACATAACATATAATATAGAATGTAAATCCAAAGCTAAGGCGTAATGAGAACGCCTATCGGCAGCTACACACGTAAGGAACACGTGGTAGAAAATCCACGAGGCCAGGTGCCTCCAAAGAAATGGATATAATCACTTATCGTATTCCAAAGCTAGCCCTGCTAATCAACAACTGCTTTTTCTTTTGGATTCACTGCCAAACGATCCCGCTCTATTCAATAAGCTGAAAAATTAAATTAAATAAAGCTCAAGGCTTCATTCCTTATGTCTTAGAGCAATCCAGTTAGGAACCTGATACCCTATTCGCATACGCAATACGCAGGTCAGGCCTATGTACAGGGTTCAAAGTCCCATAACCAAACCCTAAATAAATTATATTTATATGTTGCTCATAACTCACTGAGTACGAATATATAATCATTTCCATCATTGGGGTCCAATTGACCCTTTAAACTATCAATTTAAGTCATTAGGGCGATGTCTAATATCCCTATTTTTACCATAAAAATATATTCAAACACACGTAATAAGCTAAGATAATGAGTTAACGTCATTACCTGGAGATTTGGGGTAGAAATTCCACTATTTTCTACCTCTTTTCCTCTTTTTTCCTCTTTCCTTTCTAATTTTTCGTTCTCTGTTTTATGGTGTATGTTTCTGTTTTGTATAGCGTTTTGCTACATGCTAAGGGATTTATCCCCTAGCCAACCGACTTATCCATTTTGATTTTTTTGATTTTTTTAAATAAATTTGCTACGACGATTCAAATTAAAATGGAACCCTAGAGAAGTCGAAATGATCCCAAATTTTTCGAGTAAGTTATAAAAAATATATGTAACATACTCGCGAAGACGGATCTCAAACTCCCGAAACTCAAGATGCGAATTTAAAGAAAAAATGTCAAATTATTTAACTTTCGGCATTTTAGCGGTAACTAGCCGAACAACATCAAAATTCACTTTCGAAAATCATAAAAGTCACAAATAATCATACGAACCTAACGGCGCTTTAGGATTTCGAATCGGAGCTCATTCGCCAAAACCGAGCTAAAAAATCTCTTTTTAATATTTATTGACAATAAAAACTGAAACCTTCTTCCGATGCCTACCAAACGAGGTCTGATTTAGCTCAAATTTTACATGCAGGTCCTAATGGACCTTACGGATATTTTAAAATTATCGGCACACTAATCAGAGTCCTAACTTCTGAAACGACTGACCAAGGTCGTTTCAATTAGTTATACTTAATTATTATATTATTATGATAAATCATATTGAAGTGTCTACAGTCAATTAATAGAATTCGACTCTATGGATCATCGACCCAGAGTTGATTTATAGACTTCGAGTCTATGGACCATTGAGCCAAAGTTGACTAATAGACTTCGAGTCTATTGACCATCGACCCATAGTTTATTAATAGACTTTGATTCTATTGACCATCGACCCATAGTTGTCTATTGTCCATCAACCCAGAGTTGATTAATAGACTTTGAGTCTATGAACCATCAACCTAGAGTTGATTAATAGACTTCGAGACTATTGACCATCAACCCAGAGTTGTTTAATAGACTTTAGTTACTTTGATGATTTTCATGTCTTGTTTGACAGTCTTGTTTGCCCCAATCCAAAGCAAATATTTTCAAAGATACATTTTCAAACACAAGGGATAATATTTTCGGCATTCCATTGACCATTCGACATATACCCATAATTAAAAAAATATTAGCATCCATCACATTGTTTGTTGTGATAGCCTATAGTTACACACAACTTGCATCCATCAAATTGTTTGTCATGACAGCCATAAATATCCCATCAATATAGAATGGACTCCCAACAACAAAAACACTTACAAGTCATAAAATATTTTCCAAAAGGTAGAAATGGAAAATATTATCAAGAACTTCACAACTAACATCCAACTAGCATCCCAACAGAGATCATGGTTCGATTCTACCATTGAAGATATCAATTGCAAAGTTTTCACAAAATTCTTCCATAGTGTTGTCGTGCAAGTTGACTATCGAGGTACAAGTGATTAGGAAGTCAATGAACGTTAGTTCATATCCTCCACATGATTCACCATATAAAAAAATCATAAATTTAGCGAAAAATGAAGTGAATTTGTAGAATAAAGGCTAGTAGTTAAATAATTCCTTACGACTGCTCATTGTTTGGGACATCTAGAACACGCTCCCATTTTCATGGATTCAACACCACATCATCACCCAGGTAGTTAAATTTTCCACTTTGTTTGGGGTACTTAGGCATCAATTCCCGCAATGGGCTGCACAAGCTCACCAACCGCCTTTTCATTATAGCACCCCCGGTTGCAATCATATCTCTTGATTAATGCCTCCTCTAAGATGAACACAATGGTGGAAAAGCATTTGTTTTTCATGTTCCAGTCACAATAAAGCTTTTTAGCTCCTTCCCAGTTTCGTCCATACTGGGCTGGTTGAGCAACCCTGTGATAGTCCATCACACAACTCTCAAACTGGTAAAAGTTCAGCATCACATCAATGTCTTTGTGCTAATCCTCAATTTTTTCCAAATCTCTGTCAAGCACTGACAGAATAGTAAATCAACAATTACATATGATTGATCATAATGGCGTGGATATTCTTTGTGTTGCAGCCGTATAAGGGCTATCAATTCATCAATGTGCTGCAAAGAGAAGATAAAAACTGCCTTAATAATCAGATCATATATGTATGAGGAGACACTAAAATAATATTCTCTACTTACGTCATCTTGTACCCACGGACCCATCTGTTTCAATGATTCAAAATATTCCTAACCAAAAAATCCAGTCAAGCACTTCCTTGTCACCGTCTCCTTCCTGTTCAACCATTCATTAAAAGCTCTTTTATCAGCCATCTTCACTGGCTTTAAAACATCAACCTTTCCCATTTTAATTTTTCTTCTTTGCAGCAGAATCCAAGGCCTTCTTTTTCGTCAACTTACTCAACACAGCAAAAGGAGATCTTTGGTATTAGCTAGGATAAAGCACCCTTTTCTGTGGCACAGAAACAACCTTATAAACCTCATCCTATTTCAGCTCCAAGCTGTTAAACCTTTTCATCAATTCATAATTAGTTTGTCTTCCATAATTCTTGCATATCACATTGTCATATGAGGTACCTTCACCATCACCTCTACGACTAGCATCTCTCCAAGAAAACTTTCCTCCACTACTAACAACATCAATTCCTACCACATGCTTTCCTCGGCTCATCGAAGCTTGTTTCGGTCTCCGGTAATCACTTCCATTGCTAATTATCTCTATCTTATCAGTTGCATTCTTGATAGATGTCACCCCGTCCAAGGTAACTCTAAACCTATCAATTGGCCCATCCTTAAGTTCTTCATCATCAAATAATTTAACAGATGACATGTACTTCAGCTTCACCTCCCAGACAATAGGGTAAAGGAAATGGTGGACCATCTAAACTAACAAGGAAAAAAAAAGCATTAAGAAAATAACAAAATACTTTAAACTTAAATGCATCATAAAGAACCATTTCTAAGATCTTTTACGTCCCCATGATTCTTTGCTGAGATGCATCCTCATATGTAAGAGCTTTGGGATTGGCCCATCTTAACATCCTCGGCATAGGAAATGGCTTTTCACTTGATCTAATAGCTATACGTCCAACTGAGAGTATTTCTTCCAAGGCCCATGCCTTCATTGTATAAAAAATATAAATTAGTACTTACTAAATTATAAAAAAATAAAAATATTGTTAAAATACTTAGAATAAGAGCCCAAGGAAAGCCAAATAGTGAATAATTTGGACTGGTTTTGCCATTTTTTTTTCTCTTCTTGCCTTCCCTTGCCTCAAATGATAGGAGGCATGGCATCTTTCCTGTGAACAGTTAACTCAAAGCTCTCCCTTCCCCATGGAAAATTCAAGAAGACATCGAAACTGTAAGCCATCTTAATCCAATTCTTGTCGATATGTATCGAATCATCTCTAGCAACTAATATCGAATGAACAAACCACAACAAACTTAGCTTGTGTTTTTCTACAGCATTGAATCTTTTTTACTGCATCAATTCAAGTATATAATCTCCTGACAACCCACCATAATAGCCTTTGGTTACTTTCTCATATAATCTCTCACCTTTCTGATGGACCTTGTCCAATTCATCTTGAGAGGGATATTCCCTGCAATACAATCTAGTAACTAACGCAAATTCTCTCAACCCAAAGTAAATAGGTTTGACTTCTAAAATGCACCAGATCTCATACAACTTTGTATACCTAATTTTTCAAAGAAGAAGAGAGTGTACAAGCTGTCCATTGAAGTGTTTCCAATACTTAGACAAGCTTAAGAAGTGACCAAAACAAGTGTTTCTAAAGGCTTCTAATAATTTTGAGGTTGCTAACTGTTCGTTGAAGTTGAATAATTTCTTCATTGAAGATCTTACTTAAACCTTAGCAGGAAAAGGTTGATGGAAATCCGAATACGTTTTCAAGTTTTATTTCATTGCTCAAGATTCTTCTAACACTCAGCAATTGATAGACTTCTAGATCTTCCAACTCCTTGTTATCTTCCCCAACTTTATCAAGTTGTTCATTAAATCAATAATTTCATAAATATATACAGTCAAATATCAAATACAAGAAGTGACATCACAAGTACTTGTATGAACTTCAAATCACAAAAAAAATGTACAGTTAAATGTCGACCCAGAGTTGATTAATACACTTTGACACAATGCTCTAGACCTAGTGCTAGTAATTAATATTGAGGCAGTAGTTTGTATGCCATATTTTTCCAGATTGCCAGTAAAAAGGGAAATATGTTCTATTCTTTCATCATAGAAGTATGAATTTCACAACAACAAATAGAATTATAAAAAACAATCAACATAGTCTCAAAGTCATCCAATAACTGCAAAATAGACTTTAAAAAAAATGAAGATATACCTCTTCAGAAAGTGAGAAATCACCAAGGGATTCCTCACCCCTATTTTTTTCCCGTATATCACCACATGCTTTATCCTTTCCTACATTCTCATCAACAGACTGATCTTTTTCCTCTACATCACAAGAGACTTCATCATTTACATCATTCTCACCACCACAACCTTTTCCCTCTCCATCATCAAACTCTTCATCATTTTTCTTATTCCCACCACCAGAATCTTTTTCCTCTTCATCACCAAATTCATCCCCACTAGAGGCGTCATCTTCTTATTCTTTTTCCACTTCCTTACCAGAGATTTCATTTGTTTTTTCAGCAGATTTATGCTGCATTAGAGATAGAACATCTTGTTTCATAATGTTCAAGGATTCCTCATCAAAGAGTACTAATCTAATTGCCCTTTTTCTTCTTCTGAAAGTAGATGAGCTTACACTTGTTCTTCTTTTAGAAGAAGCTTTGAGCATTCTAATTGTCTTAACTTTAGCTGGGGTTCAATTCCTCTTTTTCCTTTCTAATCTACATAAAAGGAACATTATGCTGTTAAATGATTAATAGAAAATTTAAGTACAAATAGCTAACACAATGTAAACAAAACAAACATAAACCAACATTCAAGTTAAAAGTATCTAATATATATACCTTCTTTATATACAATCATTAACTAGAGTTTTACCATTGACAAACACAATGCACATACTTCATATATTTCACTTTTGTCTTAAATTAAAGTTGGCTTTTGATTAAAATAACTAATCATTGTATAATTTCATACTAACAGCCATGCAACCGAAACCAAAGATCATCAATTTCAAATTTATCTACCTTAAACCCATCAACCTTAGAAATAATAATGGAAATAACACCGATTTTTTGGCGCTTTTGTCACTAAAAAACGAGGATGATGATGATCGGAGTACTAGCTTACGATTTACACCCTTAAATTTCAAGTTTTGACGATAGTCAAGCGATGCGGTGGACTGTGGTAGTTGTCATGTAGAAGAAGACAAGAGAGAAGAAAGAAAGAAAGAAAGAAAAAAGTAAAATGATTGTGTCCGCGGTTACCAAGTTGAAAGCCTTGGTGACCGTATAAATTTTAATGTTTTTAGTGCCCCAAATTTTTAAAAACTCTAGTCTAGTCTACCGACCCACTTAACCCCCTTCTTAATATTTCTGTGGACGAAAATAATTGGAAAAGAAAAAGAAGGGTTACTTTTTAGTTTGAGGATTTGAAGAGTCCTTTTACTTAAATTTAGCTAAGGTTTTTAATTGAAAATATAGCTAGTTCGTGCATAACTTGACAACCAAGTAGCCCATTTTAGGGTTTAATTGAATATAACCAGTTTTTGAGAGGTATTTGAAAAATTGTCACTGCTTCAAAATACGCAAAGTAGTTGAACATGAACTTCAGGAACTTTGACAAGAGTTTTGCTTGTACAAGCTAGAACTCCCAGACTACTATACATGTGATCAGTAGCTTCTTGGGGTGGTCCTCTTTGTCGAGACTATTATTAATAGTAGGAATTCGAACTGTTAAAGAGAAAATACCTTGGTAATATATTTTAGGGACTAGACAGAAAATTCTAGAAAGATAACACAAATCATTCAATAATTAACGTGAACTTAAAAAATTAAAGAGTAAAGAGTAATTAACAGGAACTGAAAATATTTTATGTGCTTGATCCATTGTTGTGTGTGCTGCCGAATCCTACCCCTATAGATACTGAACTACTGAAACAAGTAAGAGTGAAACATGAAGATGATGAATTACTCTGTCGGGGACACATCATGAACACATTAACATATTGTCTCTATGATCTGTATTCAAAGTCTCCAAGGGAAATCTGGATGGCATTGCAGGCTGCTAATGAGAATGAAAAATGAGATACGGATAAATTCATTACTCTATAATATTTTGAGTTTAAAATTATAGACACCAGGCCTATTATGGATCAGATTCATGAACTTCAAGTCTTAGTTTCAAAACTAAGAGATCTTGATGTTAAAATACTCGATGCACTTCAAATGGTGAGATTCTTTCAAAACTGCCTAGAATGATTACAGAAAAAAAATTCTGCATTCGTCTGATAATTTAACATTTGAACATTTTCAAACTCACATTAAAATTGAAAGTGAGACCCGTGTTCGTGATGCTATTTTGAAACCTTCGAGTTCAAATGTTAATATTGTTAGTCAAATTCAGAATGGAAACGGATCTAATAATGTAAAGGTTTCCAACAAGTCTATCAATAAAAAGAGAAAGAATATGACATGTTATCATTGTGGGAAGAATATGAACTGTTATTATTGTGGGAAGAAAGGACATACAATACGGGACTGTAGATATAATAAAGCAGGAATTAATTTTGATTCAGCAAATGCTGGAAATTCCGGAAAACCTACAAAATCTACAAATTCTGAAAAGGTAAATGCAGTGGAAAAGTCTTCTCAATGGGTTGGTAGCCATAGTTTCTGCATCACCAAATGAAATGGTACAAGAATTAAATATGGCTGCTGAAACTGTGAAGAGCCAAGACTGGTGGTGGAATTCTGGAGCAATAATTCATGTTTGTCATGACAAGAATTTGTTCAAGACTTACTCAGAAATGAAAGATCCCGAGAAGGTCTTGATGGGCAACCATGTCACTGCTGAAGTTGTGGAAAAAGGAATTGTTAAAATCAACTTCACATCTGGGCATAAGCTTACTTTATTAAATATATTCCATGTTCCTAACGTGATGAAAAACTTAATGTCCACTGGTTTACTTTCTAAGAAGGTTTCAAGAAAGTCATTGAATCTGACCATGTAAATAGTGTCGAAAAATGGTGTATTTGTAGTCAAGGGATATAACTGTGATGACATGTTTAAGTTAAGTATTAATGCAATAAACTATATTTCTACTTATACTATTGAGTCTGACTCTTTTTTGTAGCGTGCTAGATTAGGATATTTAAAATTTGGTTCTTTAAGTTATATGTCCAAACATCGTTATACTACATGTAAAAGTGAGCAAGTAGGAAAATGTGAAATATACCTACAAGCTAAAATGACTAAGAAACTATTTCATAACGTTGCAAGATTTAAAAAATTTCTAGACTTAGTACATTTATGTGAATTAAATAGAGAATTAATTAAAGGAGAAAAGAAGTATTTAATTACCTTCATAGATGATTATTCTAGATATACATATGTAAATTTACTTAGAACAACAGATGAAGCCTTCCACAAAATTATGAAATATAAATCTGTTGTGGAAAATCAAAGGGATAAGAAAAGTAAGGTCATTCGAAGTGATAGAGGTGGAGAATATTTTTCTAATGAATATAACAAGTTCTATGAAGAACACAGTTTAGTTCATCAAATGAGTGCTCCTTATACTCCACAACAAAATGGATTGGCTGAAAGAATAAATTGGAGTTTAGTAGACATGGTTAATGCTATGTTGTTGAATGCACATCGTCCACATAATTTATGGGGTAAAGCTTTTTTAATTTTTTAAAATATATTAAATAGAGTGCCTTCTAAGAGTATGCATGTTTCCTCTTATGATCTACGGAAGCTATTTAAAAATGTGGAGGTGTATATCCTATTATAGAGTTCATGATCATAATAGAATAAAAATTGGTCCTATAGGTATTAAAAGTATTTTTGTTAGACTATTAGATTTAGAATCTAAAGTGATAGTAGAGTTTATTCATGTTGAATTTGTTGAGAATAAATTTATAAATGACACTATTGATGAGTTGACTGAACTGAATGAAAAAAGAATTGATGCAAATAAGCCGTCACATTCTGGAATTGATAAAAATAAGGAGAAAGTGATGATGTAGAAATATAACCAAGAAGGAGCAACCGAATTAGAAAAGAAAAGGATCTTGGTTCTGACTTTGTAATATTTCTTGTTGAAGGTGATAGAATGGAAGTATGTGAGAAAATTCCAATCTTATTGTATGTTTAACAAGACCCTAAAACATTTCAAGAAGCAATATCTTCAAGATATGCCGCTTGTTTTAAAGAAGCAATTAATAATGAGGTGAACTCAATAATGTCCAACAACACTTGGGTTTTAGTTGATGTTCCTCCGGGATCAAAACCTATAAGTTGTAAATGAGTCTTTAGAAGGAAATTAAATACAGACGGTTCCATTCAAATCTTTAAAGCAAGATTAGTGGCAAAAGGTTTCAATCAAAAGGAAGGGGTAGATTATTTTGATACATATGCTCTAGTAGAAAGAATAACATCCACTAGGTTGCTCTTATCTCTTGTGCTATATATGATTTATTTGTACACCAAATGGATGTTAAAACAACCTTCCTAAATAGAAAATTGAGTGAAGAAATTATATGCATCAACATGAGGGATTTGTACAACCCGAAAATGAGAAGAAAGTTTGTAAGTTGATAAAGTCCCTTTATGGCTTAAAACAAGCACACAAACAATGACATGAAAGATTTGATAGTGCAATACTACCAAATGGTTTTGTACATAATACTTCTACAAATGTTCTTATTCCAAATTTACAAAGGAATATGGAGTTATCATTTTTCTATATGTCGATTACATGCTGATTTTTGGTACAAACATGCTGGGAATATCTGAAACCAAAAAGTATTTAACTTATGTGTTAAAGATGAAAGATCTAAATGAAGTGGATACTATTTTGGGGATCAATGTTAAAAGAGAACCCAATATCATTATGTTGATAAGATCCTTAATAAGTTAAGTCATTTAGGTATAAAGGAGTATAATACTCCGTGTGATTCTAGTGTCAAGTTAACAAAAAATAGGCGAAGAGCTGTAGCGCAACTAGAGTATGCGAGTGCAATAGGTTGTATGATGTATGCAATGCATTGTACAAGACCTGATATAGCTTTTGTTGTTGGTAAACTTACAAGGTATACTGGTAATTCAAGTAAAGATCATTGGAAAGCAATAGCAAGGGTACTTGAATATCTAAGATATAGAAAGTACTTGGGTATTTGCTATAGTGGTTTTCCTAATGTACTAGAAGTTTATTATGATACAATTTGGATTACAAGTGTCTATGATAAAAAAGTCCACCACGGGGTGGATATTTAAATTAGGGGGTGGCACTATTTGTTGGGCATCCAAGAAACAAACGTATCTTTCCCATTCTACAATGGAAGCCGAGTTCTTTGCTTTAGCGGCTGCTGCATGTGAAGCGGAATGACTGGGGAACATGTTTTTAGATATTAGGTTGCGGCCACAACCTACGCCAGCCATTTCCAAACCTATGTTGAAGAAAAACCTGATTATATTACCAGTTTTCTGTTGAAGTTCTTTTGATGCTACGGACTTAAATAACCTAATTGTGTAACATTTATAAAAGCTACTTGAGTTAAATACTACTCTCTCCATCCTATTTTTGTTGTCACTTTAGCAAAAATCTTGTGTTCCAAATTAGTTGTCTCTTTAGGATTTTAAGACTATTTTTATCAATTCTTTCCCACTATACTCTTAATTATTAAAGGTATTCACCAAAAAAATTTAATAATCATATATTAAATAAAGGTAACATTGTAAAACGAACACTCTTTATTGATTTTCTTAATTGACGTGGAAAAGCTAAAAGCGATAGTTAAAATTAAATGGGGCGAAGGGAGTATAATTCATTAGTCTAGAAATTACATAAAAGTTAGAACTTGATTGTTTCATTCCAATAAACCACCTAGGCATAGTACGTGGGCGAACCGTTATGAATACTGCCTCAAAAGAACAAGTTCTAGGGAATTCTTTCAGCACTTACGAGGTTTTCTAGAGTATCAACATCGATCATGATGAGTTTAACCTTTATATAGCTTACATTATGAAAGAACTTGTACACCCTCTTCACATAATAAATGAGATTAACTACTTGGAAAATGATACAAGCTGTTACAACCAATATTGTCAAAGGCACGCGATTAAAATGTGCTTAAGCCCTGAAGCTGAGACGCGAATCATGTTGAACTCTTTGCCTCGCTTAATGGGTGCACGCTTTAATGTCTTCATCAAGCCTCTAAGTATTTATGCTTGCCATTGAGTGTTATCATGGAGAGGAAATCCTAAACAATTGATATTTTACTTTAATTATCTTAGTTTCTTTTTTTCAAGTTCTTTGTCCATATAGCTATTATTCATGCTTATACTTACTAGTCTTGGGTACAAGTAGATTTTGTATATGTTTTTTGGTGTGTCTTTTCTTCATTAAAGCCCACGTTTTATATGCGCTTTGCGTTTAAAGCTCAAAACAAACATTAGCTTTTTCTGCCTTTTCGCTTAACACTGATTCACTACTAGAAAAACCGGCTTTTCCGACCGCCAAATCGGTCGGATAATAGCCGATATTTCGATCGATCTTCGACCGATTGCGGTGGTCGGATAAATGATGGTCAAAAATAGAGTGTCGACCGACACCGGTCGAAATTTCGACCGACTGCCGGTCGACCGACTTTCTTAAATGACTAGTTTTTCGACCGAAAATCGGTCGAAAGCCGGTCGACCTTTCGACCGACTTTCGGTCGAAGACGTTTCGACCGACTTTCGGTACATCCCAAAAGCATCATGTACCATATCCTCCATTCTATAATTATTAAGGTCTGATTCCACAACCGGAGAACTCCTACTGCCATGAATATTTTCTAGATTTTGAAGGTGCTCCTGCAAATCCCACGGCTCTCCATGATTATACCAAATATAGTAATTTGGCATAAACCCCTTCTTATAAAGATGTATCTCTATCTTCGTCAAATCTTGTGTCTTTACGCATTTGCATTTTTCACATGGACACTTAATTTTGCCATGCCTTAAATAATCGTCTGTTGTACGGACATTATCAAGAAATTCCTTAACACCCGCTACAAACGAAGGCCTCAACCCCCGCTGCTCGGGAAAATTTCTATTATCCATCCACAAACGACGTCGATTAATGTCCATATCTACACAAACATTGCAAGATTGAGAAACAATAAGTATGCTTTTTTTAAATATAAGATTATCAATTTTTAATTACTAAATTATAAAGTTTTATGTCATGCTATGCCCAACGCAATAAATTTTTTATCTTAGCTTGCCACTTTTTTATAATCACTATAGCAAGATTAATGTGGTCGGGTTTGTTAATGCTCGCAACTTGTTTGATGAAATGCCCCAAACAAACAATATTTCCTTCTAACACAGCAATTCAAACCAACAAAAACTTATTCGTTTTAGGTATAACATGTTCATCTTTTCAACAATATCAAAGCAACAACACATTCCAAACACCACTACCAAACAATTCCAACAATCCCCAACAACTACAACAATTCCAAACAACACAAACCTAACTTTATAAGAGCTAACAACACCAAACAAGTTCTTCGACATCAGCAATAACTACAATAAATAAGTTTACTAATAATTAACTACATATGCAACATTATAGGCCGAAATTAAAAAAAACAATTAAATTCGGATTATATAAAAAAATAATAAAAAAACGTACCTCAAGGTTGATTTGTGCTCCAATAGCACTTAATTATGATTCCCCACTAGTTATATGCTTATGAACTACAAAAAAATTGAGTTAAAAAGTTAGGGTTTAAGTTTTAGAAAATAATTAAAATAACACTAAAACTAAGAATTTACCTTGAATTTGTTGTTATAAGTAGTGTTTAGGAGGGTAGAATGTGTTTTATTTTTGAATTTGGGGGTGGGTTATGGTGGTTTTCGGGTATAGAGGTTGGGGGGGGGGGGGGGGGAGTAGAGAGAGTGTATGTGTGTTTGGGGAAGAAGATGAAATGGCGAAAGGGGGTACCGCAGTTTCGACCGATTTTCGGTCGAAACGTTTTTTAAAAAAAAAAAATTTCTTCGACCGATTTTCGTTCGAAATCCGGCGGTCGAAAAAGCTGGATATTTTAGTAGTAATTACAACAGGTTAAATGCACTAATATTTCATAAAACCTTTACTGTACGTAGTAGTGCACATAATATAAATCATATAAAAATTGGTACCATAAGTGAGGCCTAACCACTGCTTAATAAATCAATGACTTGGTGTTGTGATTGAAAAATGGATTTGAGGCGATGAAGTGACTCTTTAACTGCAATAAAATAACTTCGAGTTTTTAATCAGAAAAGACCTATATAAGATTATTTTTTTCTATTCAAATTATAAAAAGATAAAAGCGATTATTTCCTCCATTCGTCCTTTTCTCTGCCATATTATGACCAAATCGCAGTAATGAATATTTGATTTCCGTCTTAAGCAATAATTAAATGCAGCTGGACATAGAATTAAAGCGCATGCAGGATAGGATGATAGAGTACTCCTAAAGAGTTGAGTCTTTATATTCATTTATATTTCCACTTATGCTACTTCTCCATGGTAAGTACTCCTAACAAATTGAAATGTTCATAATCACTAAAATAACAACTAACAACTAAATTCTACTATGTCAAGTAGAGGTGTAGACTATATCAGTCCTTACAATCTATCCTGCTTCATTTAGTCCCATTTTATATTTTATACAATAATTTATTAGGTTATCTAAAACAAGATGCTTTTCATATTTTATGACATAATAAATCCCTCTAAGTAACTTTAAAAGATACCTAATAAACGTTGGACCTGATAGAAGTTTATAATCATGATTAAATCGTAATCTCAAGTCTCAACAAGTTGGTGACATGGTATCACTAATAATATGTTATTTTCTTACATTAATAACATGCTACATTTTGCTATGTTTGTGTAGAATCTAAGAGGCGGATTTTTCTATACCATTTCTTTCTATATGGTATTAGGTTTATAGTGTTTTATTTTTACACCCTTACTCATCATAGTTTTTCACTTATGAATCAGTGCATATGAAGGTTTGAGGTAAGTCATGATTAACTAATCTCAAATGGCCCTCTTATTTTATCATCTATGTGTGGTATTTTAATCTTGTTTGACCATACATCCATCGTAATATTTTCAGCATCCACGTTTATCAATTTGAATTCATTCTGCTCATCAACAAATTCTGAGGATTTCTATCAAACTTTGATCCATACTGATATAAAAGCCAACCCTTAAGAGGGACATAAGCCAAATAAATAAGTAAACTTGTGCACCAAGTGAAAGAAAGAAATGACTGAAGTTATTTGAGTTTTTAACCAATATTGTCCCTTATCTTTGGGGTAGGGCTAATACAGTCCTTCAAATATAACACCAAGCATCTTTAATCCTTTAACTTTATTAAAGTAGGGCACTTTTAGTCAACTAACGGAAGGAGGCAAGTATTTGGTTAAAAACTAACGGTGACTCTCACCTGCTTCTCACATGACTTGGAAAAAATACCAGTAGTAAATCCTTTCTATTACAGTTCCCTCAATTCCAGGATCACTAGGAAGAAAAACGTTGACAAGCGGAGAGGCAGCGAGAGAATCATAATTTCTTCATCTCTAGCAATGATAATCAGAAGCAATGGTGGTGAAATTCCATATTATGGTAAGTTGTTATACTTGAAGGCATTCCACTCCAAGGAATAGTTTACGTATAAACCAATATGGAATAAAACTATGAGTATGTTTCTGTGACTTGAGTAAACGCTAGTGTAAAGTTTTTCTATGAGTAGAAGAACAAACCAACATATAATAAAAGTAAAAGAACATGATACTATAGTTAGTAGTACTGTCTGTTAAGTTTCTAGTGGAGTATTATTTAATTTAAAGAACAAACTAGGTCGTTTTGTCACCAATTTTCTTAACTCTTGTATGTTTTTCTCTGTTGCAATATTTTTTGACCTTTAATATCGTTTTCACTATAAAATGATCTAATGTAAGTGCAATTTTTTTGTTTCTGCAGATCGTATATACGAGGCGCCATTTTTCAGTATGAAAATTACACATGGTGGTGTGATGAAGCATAAGCCTAGTAGGTATTATACTGGGGGACGAGTAGATTATATTGACTATGTTAACGAGAAAGAGTTAAAGTTGTCACAATTCAAATCCATGGCACATTTATGCGGCTATGAAAGAGATTCTGTTACTTTTTGGCACAAGTGCGGGAGGTATGGTAATAGAATGAGATTCGTTTCAACTGATCCAGAAGCCATTGTTGTATCCAAAAATATTTCTAATGAGAGGGTGGTCGACGTGTACTTTGAGCATCTTGATTCATATATTGGAAGAGATGTTGACGAAATTGAGAATGAAGGACAAGGAACCATGCGTGTTGATGAAGTTGTTGTATTAGAACAAGAGAAAGATTTAAATAGTGAAAATTCTTTAAGTGATGATGACTTTGACGACTCCGAAAATGATTTGTCAGACGATGATGATATCTTAAGAAAAGATATAAATGGAACACATAGATATGAGGTTAGTGACGAAGTTCAGAAATAGATGGCTGCTGAAGAAGGTGATTCAGACTGTGTTAACTCAGATGATATAAAGAGTTTAGAATCTGACTCTGACAATGATAGTTTCAACTTTCCCAAGTTCAATCCTAAAACAGATGGGGATAAACCAATGTTGGCTTTAGAACTGACATTTGGAAACAAGAATGAGTTCAAATATGCTGTCATAACTCATGAAGTAAATCAAGGTAAGTACATAAAGTGGTGCAAAAATGATAAGTCGAGAGTGAGAGCAATTTGCTCAAATCCAGATTGCAAATGGGATATTCTAGCTTCAAGAATGCATCGAGATAAGTCGTTTCAGATCAAAACATACAATTCCACACATTCTTGTAAGAATTGGAATCATTGTAACAAATCAATCACATCTTCTAATCTTGCGCAGAGATACCTTAAGGCCATAAGCTCAAACAAGTCATGGACAATCAGTGAATTCAGAGATCATGTTAGTCTGGAGCTAAGGGTTAATGTGACATTATCACAATGTAGAAGAGCCAAGAAAAAGGCACTTGCACTGATTAATTGAGATCTTAATGCTCAATATAAGGTATTATGGAACTACTGCAATGAAATTGGGAGGACAAATCCAAATACTTCTGTCTATGTGAAGTTGGTTGAAAATGAGGTCCCGAACAAGCCTAAGAGATTCCAAAGAATCTACATTTGCTTTAGTGGTTGTAAAAAGGGGTTCAAGAGTGGTTGTAGAAGAATAATTGGAGTTGATGGTTGTTGGCTTAAGGGTCCAATGTATGGGATCAATTATTAACTGCTATTGGGACTGATCCTAATAATAATATATTTCCGATATCATATGCAGTAGTAGAGAAGGAAAGAAGGGAGTCATGGGAATGGTTTTTGAATTATTTGAAACTTGACTTAGATATTGATGATGATGGTACTTGGACCTTTATGTCAGACAAGCAAAAAGTCTGATTGAAGCATTTAATGAGATATTGCCATATGTTAGTCATCGATTTTGTGTGAGACACTTGCATAACAACTTTAAGAGGGCTGGTGTCACGACCCAATTTCCAAGGGCTCGTGATGGCACCTAAACAACATTTGCCTAGGCGAACCAATGAAACAAGATGCGGAAAAGAACAATAATGTGAAAAGATCATAAATGGATATATAAATATAAAAGGGTGAAGTCCAAAAGAATATATCCACAAAAGAATTGGAGCATTCTAAGAGTGACTCAATAAAGTATGAATATACATCAAAGAAATCTGAGTCCTATCTCTAAGTGACTCCGGCGGTATGCCACCACGGTCTGTGTGGTCGGCTCACCTCAATCAAAAGTCTCAGAAGCCTCGGGAACCGCTAACGTCCGGGCTGCTGACTGGATGAAGGACCTGCGCACGTAGCAGAGTAAGTTATGAGCCGAAGCTCAGTAAGATCACCGACAGGCCCGCTAAGGTACCCTTGCGGGACAAGTCGCTACATGCATCATAAGCAACAACATACTATAGTAATCATACAATAAAGTAGTGAAATCACAAATAGATGTAACACATTCCATACACACAAGTAGTAACCAGAAGTCTCAAGGATTATGCCCATCCAATGTAAGGCATAGGTCAACTCAGCGGCGGTTTGGAGGTCCAATCTCTACTCCCGTGCCGACTAACCTAGACCTACGATGGACTAGCAACACCACTACTAAGTATCAACCATATACCGTGACCCGAAGTCACTATCACAATCATGAATAAGTAGACCAACGACCCGTAGTCGTTGGCTCATCTCAAATCTGTCTACGATCGCACCACACCCCCTGTCAAGTGCGTCGTATCTCAATAAATCAAGTGACCACACCACACCCCCTGTCAAGTGTGTCACATCTCAAAGATCAAGTGTCCACACCACACCCCCTATCAAGTGTGACACATCTCATAGTATAGGCGACACCACACCCCCTGTCAAGTGTCCCTCTAACAGTATTAATATCCACGACATTAATAACAATAACAGAAATAATAACAGAAATATTAATAACGATAATATTTCACAGTCACCGTAACCCAGGTTGGTTATGCTAGCTGAACGTAAGGCGAAGGTTAACCCGACCACAGTTTGGGGGTACAATCCCTACTCCCATGTCGTCCAACCCAAGGTTACGTATAGACAGCACTACCCAACCCGACACGTGAACAAATCAAGTACCAATATCATACAAAAGCCGGCAAAATCCTCGGCAAGACATTTATCATGACATGCCGGCAACATCCTCGGCCATGTCCCAAGTTCTTGCTATCTAAGCATGGCGTAGCAAGCGTTACTACGATATAAATTTAAGCTACCTCGACGTAGCGTTTAGACCGGCACATACCTCGGTCGAGTCACAATCTCGCTATTTATAACAAACAATAATAGCAAGAAATTCACATCATTAATCCTAACCATTGTTAGGTATATATATGCGTACATGAAGCATACTAGCATGAAGGAAGAGTCCACAAGCACAATAGAGGTCAAGCCTCACTTACCTCGAAATTCGGGCTCAAATGCCGGGAAGAATCTCCTTTCCCGCTCGCCTTGTCCGCGAAGGACTCTCCACTAGGTCTATTAAGACAAGATATAGCACATATGAGTGCTCAATTATAGCTATTTAAGCCTATAGGCATCCTAGGGTAAAAATTACCAAAATGCCACCGGGTAGGGCCGAGCCCTAAATTTACAAAATATACTTTTCCGGACTCCCCACGCTCCCGTGAGTCCAAAAGTATACTTAGATTCCACATGCGAGCCTTGCTCGATGTCTTTCCCCAATTCTTAAGAATCTAGGGTTCTAACCCATTTCCAAGAATCAACCCTTTGATTCTTGTGTTAATCAACATAAAGATGGATTGAAAGGGCTTACCTTAAGTGTAAGTATGATTGGGTCTTCAAGAAATACCCAAAAATCGCCTCAAGAGCTCACCAAATGATTTTTATAAGTTATGAACTGAAATGGCCCGAAATGGCCTTTTATAGCAGTTTTTTTTTGCCTCTGTGACAGCTTCTTTTGAAAAAATCTTAACTCTTGATAGGAATGTCCAAATGACCTGAAACCGGTGCTATTAGAACCACAACTCAAAGGGATACAACTTTAATGTTTTGAGTTTGTCCTAATTCCTTACGGATTGGCCGAAAAATCAGCTTTTATCCGGCTGTTTGCGCCAAAACAGAACAGAAAAGTCGCACCAGATTTTCTACTGTTTTAGGGGCAAAACGGGACCCTACGAAGCTCGGAATGATCCCAAATTTTGTACACAAGCCATAAAATACTTAGGTGACATGCTCGTCAAGACGGAACTCAATTCGGACCTCCAGAACTCAAAAAGTGGGTCCCACGGCAAAGGTTCAATTTTCGACTTTCGCCAAAATAGCAAAATTTAACCAAACGATCTCGGAATCCAATTCTGAAAGTTGCTAAGAGTCACAAATGACTATACGAACCTAACGGAACTTTTGAATCTCTCATCGGAGCTCATTTGCTCAAATCGAGCTCGGAAACCTCTTTTAACTCTTTTAAACTTCCGAAACTGGGACTTTATCAAAAGTCCTATCAAACGAGGTCCGTTTTCAATTTTGAAGGTTGCTACATATCGTAATGACGAGACTGACCTAACGGTGCGCTCGGATTTTCCATCGGGGTTCGTTCACTCAAAACGACCTATCGAAACCCCAAATTCCTTTCCGAAATTTCATAAACGGATCCTTTTCTCGAAAACCTATCAAACGGACTCCGTTTCGACTCAGATTTCACAGACGGGTCATAAATGACCTAACAGAGCTTTTGGGACTGTCGACACGCAAATTGAGGTCCCGGATCCCGTAACGACTATTTGAGGGTCGTTACAGCTGGATTCAGTGGCATCTCACTAAGAAATGCACTTTGGAAAGCTGCACGAGGTACAACAATTAAGTGGTTTGATGATTGCATGGATGAGATCTTTGATCTTGACTCCGAAGCTGCTGATTGGCTCAAGAATAAGCCACCTACAGAATGATCTAGATCATACTTCCCAGGAACAGTGAAATGTGATATCTTACTTAATAATATGTGCGAGTGTTTTAATAGCATGATTGTTGAGGCTAGAGATAAGCCGATTATCACTCTATTAGAGAAGCTAAGGTATTTGCTTATGGCAAGAATGCAAGCAAATCGAGATAAAGCAGCCAAGTAGAATGTTGGCGATGTTTGTCCGAGGATTAAAGATGTTTTGCACAAAAATCAAGCTGCTGCAGCTGAATTCGTTCCTAGAAAATCAAATGAGTGGAATTATGAGATTACAGGAGCAACCATAATGGACAATTGGGCTGTCGATTTGCTTAATAAAATGTGCAGTTGTAGGAAACGGGATCTAACAGGAATTCCTTGCAAGCATGCAATTAGTGCGATATGGGCTAAACGTGATGACATTAACTCGTACGTGGATGATTGTTATAAGGTAGAAACTTATAGAAGAATCTATGAATTTTCTATTCTACCTATGAATGGTCAAGAGATGTGGCCTAAGTCGGGTAATATACATCTTTTGCCTCCAAGATTGATACGGCAAAGTACCAAAGGAAGAAAACAAAAGCTTCGGAGAAAAGAACCCGATGAAGTGGGATCAAGTAGAACAAAAATGAGAAGGAAGCAAAAATCTTTGGATTGTAGTATATGCCACAATTCAGGCCATAACAAAAGAACATGCAAGTTAAATCTAGTGTAGCCGGATCGTCATGGTGATGAGACAACACAAGAAAGATCCTCTTTTTCTGCTGCATCCTTTGTTCCTACAAAACTTCCTGTATGAGTTTACTACACCTATTGATACATTTAATTATATTGCTAAAAATTTTATCATGATCATTTACATATTTGTAGGTAAGAAGAGGATCTGCTAGCCAAGACTATATGCAGGCTACTCAAGAAAGTGGAGTGACTGGAGACACATTTTAATTAATATGTATGTTCATGGCGTAATCTATTCGAACTGATGTAGCTGAGGAATAATGCTAACTTTCTGTTTCTGTGTTTAAATCCAGGCGAATAGTGAACCAGTTTCTTTCTCTTTCCAAGGCAACAATGTCAGCTTTTTGTTAAAATTTGCTGAGATGGTCCTTGTTACTATCGAAGACAGCTGAAAAGATCGTTCTTTGATGCTGAAGTCTGTGGAAAAGGATAATTGAGATTGTTCAACAGTTGAAATAGATTATTTTGTAGATGCTGAAGACTACTGAAAAAGATTGTGTTTTGCTACTAAATGTTGCTGAAAAAGATACTTTTGTTTATGTTTAATTCAACTATTGAATCTTTTGTACTTCATCTCGTTATTAAGTCTAATTTGAGTACGTTGTGCTTTAGGTCACAATCAATTATGGTGCATAAAGTTTACGTTTCTTGTGCTTCTAAAGTGTGCATTGCCAATTGTTGCATCTTAAGTACATATTTTTCCAACATCAGACAGTTAAGCAACTCTTTCTCTCAGTAGTAATACTCAAGGCCTATCCACAGTGCCAATTCCAGAAAAGGTATTGGATAGGATGACTTTTGTCAGTAACAGAATATAAACAGTGGTGTTTTTCATTCTTCAGTATGTTCTGGATAAATCTCCACATGCGGCTGTTTAAGTAAAAGAAGAAAAAATCTAATAGTATACCATGAAAAAATATTTGCATACCAATCGAACACCATTGTTCAAAATTGCATTGGTTATATATTAACAATCAATATTACAAAGTACATGGTACCAGACAAATACATGAGACTGCAGGGTATATCCTTAGCAGTCAGTTACAATTTCCTACTAACAGTTCCAGATAATCCATATAGTGACTTATACTTTCGAGAAGTACCCTTACACATAACATACAAAGTCTGAATGCACCTTTATAACACTCGATATATGATATGTCTTCTCTTCAAAATATTCTTCAAGCTTTAGTAAGTCTTTTTCTACTACCAACTCTCTAGTCGTGTACCCTCTAGTAGATTACTAACTCCCTAGAGGTATTGATCATGAGATGGCACGGATGTCACAAATGTGCAACTTGATCCTTATATTTTTCATCCATGTCTTGTGGTTTCTCCATTGTATATTTCATTTTTGCAGCTCGAGCAATGTGTAGTGACAAGTCCTTTCCTACATCAACTATCTTTCAGTCTATCCATTCCGGTCAGCTTCATAGGCTTCCATCTGGCTAAGTAGATTCTCTGTTGAGATTGCAAAAAAAGTATAAGAAAATATGTGAAACTAATTGAACTGAAACAATAACAAAAGAGAATATGTAAATTAATTTAACTGAAAAAACAACTAAAAGAGAGAAATAATGTTAACTTAATTGAACTCTGTAAATAATCATATAAAGGCTCATTGCACTTACTCATTTCAAAATTATTTTTTTCCTTGAGTGGAAAAAAAGGAAGAATTGAAGCATGAGATGAAGAAACTGAGCGCCGAAGTGCAAAACAATAAAATTAAAGAAAACACATAAGATACTCCATGACATTAGCTAAACAAAGATGTGGTTCTTGTCTTGACAAGATGCTGCGTAGTAACAGAGAAGGAGCATTTTAATTCAAACTAATCTCTCAAAATTCTAAGAAAGTGCTGGAACATTTAGATAGAAGAAAAATGAAAATTCCAACTTTAGTTGATCAATACATTCTGTGAATAACTAATGTTAACTTAAGTCATTTATCCTATTTCATTCTTAAACTTCCATATAGGAAGCATGAAACAACTTCATAATGTTACTAGACCCACAATATAACTATCCAAAAATTAGAGCAGAGCAGTGTAAGACAGCAATACAAATGAAGCAATCAACAAGAAAGTATTTACAGCAACCAAGAAAACACAACAGCGTTGACAAGTCGAAAATCCAAATAGCGGGCAAGGCTATACAAATTTAAATATGACAAGATTCTCTAATTGTTACAGCCCTCAACGCATTTAGACTCGTTGAATCTTGTAATAAAGTGAAATTGTTCATAGAAACATTAAGTTTTTTAAGATTCTTGAGCATTGTCAAAGACTGCAGTATTGATGAATTTCCACTTAAATAGTTGTTGCTTATATCAAGAACAGTTAAACTTTCACACCTCGATATCAATTCAGGAATTGTCCCGTGAATCTTATTCCTGGCTAAGCTGAGAACTAGCAATTTTGAGAGTTTGCAAAGTGACTCCGCATCAATTATCCCACTTAAATTCATATTATCAAGCCTTACTTCTATCACTTTACCGGTACGTAAATTGCACTTAATGCCATGTAATTTGTAGTAGCAGGGGTAAGGTACTGAAGCATTCCAAACAATTCCTAGAACATTGTATGAATCAACAGCAAGAATAAAATTAAGAAAGGACTTGGATTCCAGTAACTCATCTCCATAGCAGAATCTGATAAAAAAAGCATAAACTAAAATACATATTAGAGGAGGAAAGCAGAATGTAAGCAAAATCAAGGTCGCAATCTCATCAAAATAAACATAGCAAGAAACACAAAAAAATACTTGGCAAACAAAACGTAAAAAGATACTCACCCTTCGATAGCAGTATCACACCATGGTGTAATGGCTCTAAGCTTTCTTCTTTTTTTTCTCTTCAATAAGCTTCAATTTTAGCTAGGGCTCTAGATGTGGAATTTGGGGAAAAGAGGGTTTACTACTGGTGTTTTTTTCAAGTCACGTGAGAAGCAGGTGAGAGTCACCGTTAGTTTTTAACCAAATACTTGCCTCCTTCCGTTAGTTGACTAAAAGTTCCCTACTTTAGTAAAGTTAAAGGATTAAAGATGTTTGGTGTTATATTTGAAGGATTGTATTAGCCCTACCCCAAAGATAAGGGACAATATTGGTTAAAAACTCAAATAACTTCAGTCATTTCTTTCTTTCACTTGGTGCACAAGTTTACTTATTTATTTGGCTTATGTCCCTCTTAAGGGTTGACTTTTATATCAGTATGGATCAAAGTTTGATAGAAATCCTCAGAATTTGTTGATGAGCAGAATGAATTCAAATTGATAAACGTGGATGCTGAAAATATTACGATGGATGTATGGTCAAACAAGATTAAAATACCACACATAGATGATAAAATAAGAGGGCCATTTGAGATTAGTTAATCATGACTTACCTCAAACCTTCATATGCACTGATTCATAAGTGAAAAACTATGATGAGTAAGGGTGTAAAAATAGAACACTATAAACCTAATACCATATAGAAAGAAATGGTATAGAAAAATCCGCCTCTTAGATTCTACACAAACATAGCAAAATGTAGCATGTTATTAATGTAAGAAAATAACATATTATTAGTGATACCATGTCACCAACTTGTTGAGACTTGAGATTACGATTTAATCATGATTATAAACTTCTATCAGGTCCAACGTTTATTAGGTATCTTTTAAAGTTACTTAGAGGGATTTATTATGTCATAAAATATGAAAAGCATCTTGTTTTAGATAACCTAATAAATTATTGTATAAAATATAAAATGGGACTAAATGAAGCAGGATAGATTGTAAGGACTGATATAGTCTACACCTCTACTTGACATAGTAGAATTTAGTTGTTAGTTGTTATTTTAGTGATTATGAACATTTCAATTTGTTAGGAGTACTTACCATGGAGAAGTAGCATAAGTGGAAATATAAATGAATATAAAGACTCAACTCTTTAGGAGTACTCTATCATCCTATCCTGCATGCGCTTTAATTCTATGTCCAGCTGCATTTAATTATTGCTTAAGACGGAAATCAAATATTCATTACTGCGATTTGGTCATAATATTGCCGAGAAAAGGACGAATGGAGGAAATAATCGCTTTTATCTTTTTATAATTTGAATAGAAAAAAATAATCTTATATAGGTCTTTTCTGATTTTTTTTTTTTAATTTTATAAAGTTGATATATTATTTTCTCAATGATGATCTTTTGTAAAAAAAATCATATAAGTTATAACTAAAATCAGAACGGTAAAGAATTACAGAACCCAAATCTTTGGATTAAGATATAAGTCTCGATGAATGCAAGTTCTCTGTTAGCCCCACGGTCCCATACAAGTACGTACTGGTATCCACATGACCTGTTGCTTGCTAACGGAAGGATGCTTCTCAACCACAAACCTCTTTTCTTATTCTGTCACATCTGGTTAGTTACACTTACAGCTTAGGGCTATAAATATTCAATAATAGAGCAGAGATATAGTTATTATTTTCTGCCGAATTTTCTCTATCAACATTCCGGTTAATTATATCCTTGAGCTAGCTCATAAATCATGAACTACGTGATAAAACTGCAATGATAGATAAGTAGAGACGTTCTAAGGCAGATGCTTTAAGTAAATTAAAGATGTAGAGTCTATTTACTTCGGTCATTAAATTTTATGCATTCAAATAGTAATGTTCTAAAATTAATATAATTATTCATTGGGGTATTAGAACAGTCTAACTTTATGCATTATAACCAGAAATTTATAAAATTATTTTAAATTAAAATTATTGAACTATGTGTGAATTACTTAATGACTAGAATATCCAATTTTCGTCTCAGAAAAGTTAAAAGACAAACTAATCAAAGAGCCAAATTTTTGACTACCCATATTTTATAAAACAAAAGAATCTACAATAATTTAGTGAAACAAAAAAAAAATGAACAGTTACTTGGCGTCAGAAAATTGATGTTTCTGGTACTTCCTCAAATCTCAATCCTAATTTATATTTAATAACAATTTAATTTTATAAATAAATTTACACCCTCACAAATTTTTATGGTTATAATTTAAAATCACAAGTGACAAAAGATTTTTTTTATTTTTTAAATTTCACGCTAAATCAAACAGCTTCACATAAATTGGGAAGGATGATACACGCATAACTCAATTGCTTTACCGCAATAAAATATTTTTGCAACTAATATTGAAATTCAGATACTTGAACTTAACATTATTGTGTAAAATTGGTAAAAATTTCGTATAGGAGCCTGGTTGGCGCACGCGCTAATTGATTCGTAGTCACCAAAAAAAAAATTCGCTGAGGAATAGCCACCTTCGGACAAGTCTTAGTATAAAATACTGGGATCATTTAAATACCAATCCCAGTATAAAATACTAGGACTTTATTTATAAAGCACGAGGGGGACTATAAACATGAATCCCATTATAAAATAATGGGACTTTAAACATATGTAGTTCAAAGTCCCAATATAAAAACTTGGAACTAGTCCGAGCTGTTTGCCAATGCTAATGGAGTGTATGTGCGGGCGGTGGCTATTCCTCAATTAATTCTGAAATGGTGGATAATTCTCATTTAACGCGTCCAAAAATGGCTACGCATCAAAATCTTGGAAAACTTGCACAAATAAGATAATTATGGCCATTGTTTATATTCTGTTTTCGTTAAAGGATGTTTTTCAAATTTTGATGGCGCGTACTGATCTTGATAATATGCTCATGAATTTTGACGACGCATCATAAGTGTAAAAACTTCGTGCAGGGGCCTGTTTGGCGCGCGTTAATTAATTTGTAGCCGTCAAAAACAAAGTCGCTGAGAAATAGCCATCTCCGAACAAATCTCAGTATAAATACTGGGGCCTTGAACAAAACTTGTTCAAAGCCTCAGTATATATACTGGGAAGCTTCAGTAAACTAACCCCAGTATAAAATACTGGGGCTTTGAACAAGTTTTGTTTAAGGCCCCAACATTTTGTTATGGGACTTTGTATAAAGCTTCAGTCCCATAACAAAATGCTGGGGCTGTGAGCAAAACTTGTTCAAAGCCCCAGCATTTTGTTATGGGACTGAAGCTTTATATATAAAGTCGCATAACCCATAACAAAATGCTGGGGCTTTGAACAAAAACTTGTTCAAAGCCCAAGTATTTTGTTATGGGACTGAAGCTTTATATGTAAAGTCCCATAACAAAATACTTGGGCTTTGAACAAGTTTTGTTCAAAGCCCCAGTATTTTGTTATGGGACTAGTCTGAGGTGTTTTTCCAACGCTAATGGAGCTTCAGTGTGCGTGCGAATTTTTGGCTATTCTTCAATGAATTTGGAAACGGTGGATAGTCCCCAATGAGCGCGTCCAAAAATGGCTAGTGATCAAAATTTCCCTCATAAGTTTGATGCTATACAACAACAAAATAATATATGCAGTGTTATTCCACAAGCCGAGTCTGGGGAGGGTGGGGTGTATGTAGACCTTACCCCTACCTTGAGTAAGGTAGAGAGACTGTTTCTGATAGTCCATCATCTCAAGAAAAGTTTTTCTGAAAATAGGTTTGGGAAAAGAATTAACTGGAAAAGTACAAACACCAAATACCTAAAGATAACCAACAAACAAGTGAGGGTTCCTTAGATAGTAAGCACTCTCCATCTATATTCAAGAGGTTGTAGGTTCGAGTCAGCGTAGGAGCAAAAAATTGGAGGGTCAGTATTAGTTTTGAGAGATGAGAAGGGGTGGGGTTTAAAAAAGATAACCAACATAAAGGAAACAATAATAGTAATAAAGACGAAGAATAAGTTAAAAAGAAGGTATACATAAACATAATATTAATAGGACAAAAAACGATACACTATTCTCTAACATTTGATCCTAATTATCGGCCTCCATGTTCTTCTATCTAGAGTCATGTCCTCAGTGAGAGGAAGGAGTGTCATGTCCTGTATAATCACTTCGCCTTAATTCTTCCTCAGTCTACCTTTACCTCGATGTATGCCCAACAATGTCTACTCATCACACCCTCTCACTAGGGCATCTGTACTTTTCAAGTTCATATGTCCAAACCATCTCAAACTCGCTTCTCACATCTTGTCCAACATTGAGGTTACTGTCACCTTGTCATGTACATCTTCGTTCCTAATCTTATACCTCCAAGTATACCTACACATCAATCTAAACATTCTCATTTCTACTACTTTTATCTTATGAAAATATGTACTCTTAACTGGCTGATACACCGCCCCATAAAACATAGTTGTAAAAACAACTCTAATTCAAAAGTTGTTGTTTTAGCCGACGTAACTGCTGTTGTTCATGCGTTCAAATAAATCAGAAAATACAGAAAATAGAAGTATATAATCAGTTTGTATGGGACGATCCCGAGCCCACAATTTACTTGTGTCTCCTTAAGAAATTTAATACCCTCACAATGCCCAAGGTTCACGGGTTAATTTCTCCCAGGATGGAACGGGATACCAGTTCTACAGTAGCGGCACTTCAAACCGTAGAACACTGCGAGCACAAAGGAACGAAGCAAATCACACGACTTACTTTAGTATGCAGAAAGAGAGGGGATGCAGTAAGATATGTTTTCTGTCTGTATTCAGTGTTGACGACTGACTAGTTTATATAGCCATAGGATAAAATATGAAGAGACACAACCACTAATGGTTGAATTCACTACCACTAATGGCTGAATTCATTACCACTAATGGCTGAAATCAATAAATATTAAAAATAAATTATTCATTAATGGGAAAACGTAAAGGAAGAATTAATCTGACTAATCCATTCAGATTCCTGTTACACAAACATATTTAATATTAAATATTAATAATAAATTATTAATTAATTAATATTTTTAGTTTTTGTTGGTCCAAAAAATTAAGTCAATCAATCGACCGAATCCGAATCCGAAGCCAAAGCCGAAGCCGAAGCCGAGACGAGCCAGCGACGACGACGGCGCGAGGCTTCTCTTCTTCTCAACTCTTTTAAGAGCTAAGAGAAGTAAATCTCTATTTAAACCCAACAAAAGCCTTTTCCTCTACCAATGTGGGAGAAAGTGCATTTCCCTACTAAAAAGAATCTTTTCACCTTTCCACCCATTTCTTATTCACACTCTTCACATTCCAAAAAACCCAACAATCCCCTACATGAATGGGAAATAAATATATTGGAAATATGCATGACAGACTTGTGTGATTTGCAAGAAAGAATTAGTTGCATCGGGATAAGTAGGTTTCCCTTTGAACTTTTCGGAGTGAACATACATCGGATATACTCGATCAATCGGTAGGTTTAATATCTTTGAACCGCTGAGCTTTGGTGTATACCTAGACAACGTAAGTCACACAACTAACTCTTAATCGTCTTTGGTTCTCACTGTTGTGTTCGTTTTAGCCATGAACACCGCCTAGTTTCACAAGTGCATAGAGAACTAGCCATACCGAATTCTCCTTGAAGCGGCTTCCACTTCACACTTACATAGGTGATTTCTACACGTGTAATCCTATAGATATACACTGTTTGATAATTACAATATCAAACTTAGATAATCATTAAAAAATGCCTCTAGCATTTTATCCTTGGTACTTGAACATTGTCTCATCACGAGAATGGACCAAATATTTAATTGACAATGTTGGACCGTCATACACAACTTTGTATTCTCCTTGAACCTAGTTCTTGGGATCTTCAGTCTCCTAGGTAGAGTTACCGCCGTGATGACTTGTCCTTGGCCATAGTCCCAATCCCTTCGATGAACACTCAACCGCCTCTCTAGTTAGGCCTTTTGTAAGCGGATCCGATACATTATCCCTTGACTTCACGTAATCAATGGTGATAATTCCTCTAGAGAATAGGTCCCTAACGGTTTTATGCCTTCGTCGTATGTGATGATTCTTACCGTTATACATGACATCCCTACCTCGTCCTATAGCCGATTGACTATCACAATGTATACAAATTGGTGTCAATGGTTTAGGCCAGAACGGAATGTCTTCCAAAAAGTATTGAAGCCATTCAGCTTCTTCACCGGCTTTATCTAAAGCTATAAATTCAGCTTCCATTGTAGAGCGGGCAATACACGTTTGCTTGGACGATTTCCAAGACACCGCTCCTCCACCAAGTGCGAAAATATATCCACTTGTGGACTTAGAATCAGTTGTGCCGGTGATCCAATTGGCATCACAATATCCTTCAATGACTGCAGGATACTTATTATAATGCAATGCAAAGTCTTGGGTGTATTTTAAATATCCCAAAACACGTTTCATTGCCATCCAATGAGTTTGATTGGGATTAATCGTGTATCGACTTAGTTTACTTATAGCACAAGCTATATCTGGACGAGTACAATTCATGATGTACATCAAACTTCCCAAAATACGAGCATAATCCCGTTGCGACGTGCTTTGACCTTTGTTCTTCTTAAGAGCAAGGTTTACATCAATAGGAGTCTTTGAAACTTTAAAGTCCAAATATTTAAATTTTTCAAGCACACTATTGATGTAATGAGATTGAGACAATGCCAGACCTTGAGGAGTCCTATGGATCTTAACACCCAGAATTAAGTCGGCAACTTCTAAGTCTTTCATATCAAATTTGCTAGTCAGCATGCGCTTTGTAGCATGGAAATGTCATTACTCATTATCAACATGTCATCCACATATAGACAAACAATGACTACATAATTAGGAGTGTTCTTAATGTAAACACATTTATCACACTCATTAATTTTAAAGCCATTTGACAACATTGTATGATCAAATTTCGCATGCCATTGTTTAGGTGCTTGTTTTAGTCCATAAAGCGACTTAACAAGTTTACACACCATCTTTTCTTTACCCGAAACCACAAACCCTTCAGGTTGTTCCATGTAAATTTCTTTCTCCAAATCCCCGTTTAAGAACGCTGTCTTAACGTCCATTTGATGGATTTCAAGACCATACACAGCGGCTAACGCTATTAACATACGTATGGATGTAATTCTGGTTACCGGCGAGTATGTGTCAAAGTAGTCAAGACCTTCTTGTTGTCTATACCGTTTAACAACAAGCCTTGCCTTGTACTTGTCAATAGTGCCATCAGTTTTCATTTTTCTTTTGAAAATCCACTTAGAACCTAATGGTTTATTTCCAGGAGGAAGATCAACCAACTCCCAAGTATGGTTGCTCAAAATAGATTCTATTTCAGTATTGACTGCCTCTTTCCAAAAAGGAGAGTCTGAAGAAGACATAGCTTCTTTAAACGTCCGAGGCTCATTTTCCAAAAGAAAAGTGACAAAGTCATCTCCAAATGAAGTAGAAGTTCTTTGACGCTTGCTCCGTTTTGGTTCTTCCTCATTTGGTGAATTTCCTTTGGTTCCTTCCCGAGGTCGTTTGGATCTTTCACCAACTGACTCACATTCCTTCTTATACGGATATATAGTTTCAAAGAATTCAGCACTATCCGATTCCATCACCATATTAACATGAATGTCGGGATTTTCTGATTTATGAACCAGAAACCGATATGCTTTACTATTTATAGCATATCCAATGAAAACACAATCAACTTTTTTCGGTCCAATCTTAACCCTTTTGGGTTTTGGGACTTGCACTTTTACCAAACACCCCCACACTTTGAAGTAATTCAAGTTGGGCTTCCTTCCTTTCCACTTTTCATATGGAATGGAAAGTGTTTTGCTATGGGGAACTCGATTGAGTATTTGATTAGCCGTGAATATAGCATCCCCCCACAAGTTCTGGGGTAACCCCGAACTTATTAACAAGGCATTCATCATCTCCTTTAATGTTCGATTTTTCCTTTCCGCAATCCCATTAGATTGAGGCGTGTAAGGGGCAGTTGTTTGATGAATAATGCCATATTCCAAACATATTTGTTCAAAAGGAGATTCATATTCACCACCCCTATCACTTCTTATCATTTTGATCTTTTTGTTAAGTTGCGTTTCAACTTCATTTTTGTATTTTTTGAATGCGTCAATTGCCTCATCTTTATTACTAAGTAAATAAACATAGCAGTAACGAGTGCTATCGTCAATAGAAGTTATGAAATACTTCTTTCCACCGCGAGATGATATTAACTTCATGTCACAAATATCCGTATGAATTAAGTCTAATGGTTCAGAATCCCTTTCAATTGACTTATAAGGGTGCTTAGTATATTTAGACTCAACACATATTTGACATTTTGACTTTTCGCAATCAAATTTAGGCAATACTTCCAAATTGATCATTTTACGCAAGGTTTTATAATTGTCATGTCCCAAACGAGAATGCCATAAATTATTTGACTCAAGTAAGTAAGAAGAAGCTGCAATTTTATTCATAGTGTCAACGACCATTACATTGAGTTTGAAAAGGCCCTCAGTCAGGTAACCTTTTCCTACATACAACTCATTCTTAGTTATTACAACTTTGTCAGAAACAAACACACACTTAAACCCATTTTTAACGAGAAGTGCAGTAGACACCAAGTTCTTCCTTATTTCAGGAACGTGAAGAACATTGTTCAGAGTCACAACCTTGCTAGACGTCATTTTGAGGAATATCTTTCCATATCCTTCAATTTTGGCCGTTGCAGAATTGCCCATAGAGAGTGCCTCATCAGGTCCAGCGAGAGCATATGAAGCAAAGGCTTCCTTCACAGCACAAACATGGCGGGTGGCTCCTGAATCAATCCACCATTCTTTAGGATTTCCAACTAAGTTGTATTCAGAAATCATAGCACACAAATCAATGTCTTGCACTCCTTGGGCCAGATTATTCTCTTCAACCATGTTTGCTTGACCCTTTCCCTTTTTCCTGTCCTTCTTTGCAGCACGACAGTCTGCGGACTTATGTCCACTCTTGCCACAGTTGTAGCAATTTCCCTTGAATTTTTTCTTGCTAGGGTTTGTCTTCCCTCCAGAAGGCTTCTTTCTCTTATTTTGATTTGGATTATGCTCAACAATATTTGCTCCCGCTATTGTAGCATTTCCACGAGCCTTCTTTTCAGCAGATTTATTGTCTTCTTCAATCCTTAAGCGTACAATCAAATCTTCAAGGGTCATCTCCTTGCGCTTATGTTTCAAGTAATTTTTAAAGTCCTTCCATAATGGAGGTAACTTTTCAATCATGGTAGCAACTTGAAACGCCTCATTAATCACCAAACCTTCAAAGAAAAGTTTGTTAGCAACAATATAATTAATACTTTTAACATAAGTATTAATCAGGATCAAACCTTCAGCAAGGAGATCATGGATAATGACTTGAAGTTCTTGGACTTGGGACACAACAGATTTGTTACCCACCATTTTATAATCCAGAAATTTGGCAGCCACAAATTTCTTCAGTCCAGCGTCTTCAGTCATACATTTCTTTTCTAGAGCATTCCACAGTTTCTTAGACGTTTCAACATTACTATAAACGTTGTACAAGTCATCTTCCAAGCCACTTAGAATATAAGTCTTGCATAGGAAGTCAGAATGCTTCCAAGCCTCAATCACAAGGAAGCGTTCGTTTTCAGGTGTTTCATCAGTCAGGACTGGAGCATCCTCCTTAATAAACCTTTGCAGGCTTAAGGTGGTCAGATAAAAGAACATCTTTTGCTGCCACCTTTTAAAGTCCACACCAGAAAACTTTTCCGGCTTTTCTGCAGGTGGCATAACCGTTGCAGCAGCAGCACGGCTAGGCCCAGCAGCACCAGAAACTGTGGTAGCATTAGTACTCACAACAGGGACAGTTGGATCCACTCCGTTTGTCATCTCTGTCAAAATGACACAAGCAGAAACAATATCAACAAACAGTTTAAACAATTGGAGTAGAAAAACCACGAAGGCTTTTAGTCTCTACAAACAGATTATTTAACTGTAATTAGGAGTAGAAAAACCACGAAGGTTTTAGTCTCCACAAGCAGATTAATATACAGTATAGGAGTAGAAAATCACAAAGGTTTTAGTCTCCTTAACCAGTCTCCTTAAACAATATTTATTTAAGCGCAGAAAATAAAGAACATTAGATTTCTTAAGCTTGTTGTTCCTGCGTTTAAATAAATCAAAAAATACAGAAAACAGAAGTATATAATCAGTTTGTATGAGACGATCCCGAGCCCACAATTTACTTGTGTCTCCTTAAGAAATCTAACCCCCTCACAATGCCCAAGGTTCACGGGTTAATTTCTCCCAGGATGGAACGGGATACCAGTTCTACAGTAGCGGCACTTCAAACCGTAGAACACTGCGAGCACAAAGGAACAGAGCAAATCACACGACTTACTTTAGTATGCAGAAAGAGAGGGGATGCAGTAAGATATGTTTTCTGTCTGTGTTCAGTGTGTGTTCAGTGTTGACGACTGACCAGTTTATATAGCCATGGGATAAAATATGAAGAGACACAACCACTAATGGCTGAATTCACTACCACTAATGATTGAATTCACTACCACTAATGGCTGAAATCAATAAATATTAATAATGAATTATTAATTAATGGGAAAACGTGGAGGAAGAATTAATCTGACTAATCCATTCAGATTCCTGCTACACAAACAGATTTAATATTAAATATTAATAATAAATTATTAATTAATTTATATTTTTAGTTTTTGTTGGTCCAAAAAATTAAGTCAATCAATCATCCGAAGCCGAGACGAGCGATGACGACGGCACGAGGCTTGCCTTCTTCTCAACCCTTTTAAGAGCTAAGAGAAGCAAATCTCTATTTAAACCCAACAAAAGCCTTTTCCTCTACTAATGTGGGAGAAAGTGCATTTTCCTACTAAAAGAAACCTTTTCACCTTTCCATCCATTTTCCATTCACACTCTTCACATTCCAAAAAACCCAACAACTGCTAGCCTCTTCTCTGTCTTCTCTGTCTTAAAGCTCTCCCTATTTATATGCTTGTCCTCCTCATTCTTGCTCTCTACTAACTTCTTGTACGCATCTTTCTTGGCTTCTACTTTTCCTTGTACCTCTCCATTCAACCACTAGTCCCCTATATGTCTTCTAAAGATACCCTTCTAGACTGATCATTGCTAAGCATACCTCTAATGGACACTGGTGGATGCAAATATGATATCCGCTAAAAAGGGTTCGTGCAACGAAAAATTAGCATTGTTCAATGTTTATATATTTATATGGTATTCGATTGGAGAATAGTTCTATATTCCTAAATGTTGATTGGATAAAAGTAACTAATTCTAGCTTAGCAACAAGTATAATCGAAGTTTAAGTAATGATTGAGTTAACAACATGCAAATTAAAAGAAGCTGAGGGTTTAGACGACGAAAGTGATTTCCTAACAACGAGTATTGACTTAATCATATAATTTTAGTAGATGAATAATTATGGACGATCTAATTCAAGTAATATTCTAAAACTGTCAAGTATAGAGAGCGTTTACTTTGTCAAGCTCGTTAAAGACAAAACAAAGCGCGTAAAGTTCAAGCTCTTTAACCCTAAGAATGGAATCTGTTCCTTTTGAGCGGAAGGTCTTTTAAAAACTACCTCTCTAACTTACTCTAGGTAAGGGTAAGATTTGCGAACACCTCACCCATTCCAGACCCCATTTGTAGAAATATACTGGGTCTGTTGTTGTTGTAAAACTCATATCCTAGCTAGATTATTTTATATATCCAAGCAAGTTTAACCTTGTAAAAGAGATAAACAAGCAAAAATGGGTATAAATATAACTGTAGCAATCACTCAAGTTATCAATAAAAGCATAACAAGAACTATATAATAAAATCCAACAATATTATTTAATAAATTCAAATACCCATAGTTATTTAATTACCCATTATGTCTAAAATCTTAATATGACTTTATCTACTCATATTAGGGGATAATAATACATGGTTAATTATAAAACTAAGAAGAAATATGAAAATGATTACAGAAAATTAAGATTAAAATCCTTACAATAGGCGTTAAAGCCCCTGCATTGCTCTCCAAGCCTTTACAAAATGATTTAATGTCATAAGTGTCTGTCCCAAGGGCCTTTTCTCCTATTTGTATCGTAGGCTAAATTATATTTACAAAGTTTCCCTACTTAATAGATTATGCTAAATATCCAAATAATCAACGGCAGCACATGGCCTTCGGCAGGCACCGCTAGGTCTCTAAGTTGGAGTTGATTGTTTTGACTTCTGGATAGGCGGAGAGCTAATTTTTTTGTTAAATCTTCTTGGTTCTCCATCTTGGATTTTTCAATAACCTGTGACCATATGTTGTTCAGCCGATATTTCTACAGCCAATATTTCTACAGCGCTCTTTCTAATTTCACCTAATAATCTGCGGCAGCCAATCTTATTTTGCGGCCTATGATTGTCTCCTTTGAATCCTTTGCTTGATGTTCAGTCTACTCCAGCTTGGGAACATTTTTTTTTTTTTTTTTTTTGCAGTTGACCATTAGAATTTAGCGAATATTCGGCAGCCGCCGAAGATATTTTTCCTTACTTTTTCCACTTAGCTTGAGTCCGAAATTTCCTTTTTGCGTTCCTTCAAAGTCTTTTGACTTCCTTTGTCTCTCCTTTTTTTCTCTTATAAGCATCAATTTCCTAAAACAAAGAGAAATACATAATATTTCTCGCCAGGCCTGAGCATCGAGCGAGCGAACCGAGCCCGAGCCGAGCCTAACCGAGCCCGAGCTGAACCGAGCTTTATACATAGCGAGCCGAGCCGAGCTCGAGCCGAGCTCAACCGAGTTTTGTTAGAGTTTGACCGAGCCCGAGCCGAGCCCGAGCTGACTTTTTTTCTAGTGTCCCCATACTTAATAATATAAAAAATAATATTTAAAATTTTCTTTTAATCATAATCATAGATATGGATAAAAATAATAGTTTATAAATTGTTAACTATTGCATTAAAATATTAAATAACACATAGACTTCTAATATTTTTTGGTAATTAAGCCTAATAAATGGAAGTTATATTTTAAAGATAAAATTACACAATTAATCAAGCTAATCATGCCGAGCCGAGCTTTGACCGAGCCGAGCTTTATCGAGCTTTAACCGAGCCGAGCCGAGCTGAGCCAAATTTTAAATGAGACTGAGCCGAGCCGAGCCGAGCTAAAAGGCAACCGAGCCGAGCGAGCTCCGAGCCGGCTCAGCTCTATGCCATATTAGCTTACGATCAAGGTAATTCTCATAAAAAGCTAGATGTGTAGGTAAAATACCAACACATCAACATCCCCAGACTTAAATTTTTACTTGCCCTCAAGCAACTCTAAAGCTTTATCATATGCAATTAAACTAAGCCTCGAACTTAATCAATTCCATTTCAAATCACAATAGCATATGACTTCGCTTGGTACCAATATTTAGTATAACGCATGCCAATATCCACCAAATAGTACCAACCACAAGAACTAAAATCACATTCCATGACACACAAAGCCTCTCGTAGTATCTAAAACATGCTTAGTAATAAATAGCTCCCATCTTAATTATGGCTCATGATTTTTATCTTCCCATCTCTCATATCTCAAGTTCCTTCGCGGTTGACACCCAATTTTATCCCTCCATTTTTTCTATAATTGACTATATTTAATAAAAAAGTGTAGTACTAATTTTTCAAATAAATTTGCATTAGATATCATGCATTTACGTGTGTAACCCTACTATTATTCCTTTATTTATGTAATACTGACACGACCCAAATTTTTGGCTAGGCCATACGACACCCGACTATCTCCCATAGACCTGTCAGGCAAACCATATTGACTAAATCAATTTAAATGACACAAAATTACTTTAAAAACAAAATGAACCTAACCTTAACAATACAAGATAACTTTCAAGGATAGACATATATACCAGCTATCTTAATAATACAGCTAACTAACCAAAATACACATGTTTAGAAGTTTCCAAATCCGACATCTAAGAAGTCCAAAAGATATACACATCTCCCGAAAGGAGCAAAAATAAGATAAACTATAATATCTACACCCGGTGGCCTCAATGAACAAGATGGCTCATTGTGGACAGGTGGGAATGTACTCCTCTTCAATAACGACGCGGCTGGCTGGGTCTTAGAGCAGAATCTTCCAAAATGAAAAGACACAATAAGAAATAAAAAAGGAGTGAGTCAAAAAGACTCAATAAGCGAGGAATAACTAGTGACCTTATAGGATAGGTACACTAGTCAGGGAAAAATAGAATCATAGCATCCAATCAACTAAGTCAATCACAAATAAATAATGCAACAAGTCCATGCAGTTCACAGAACACACATAAAGATATGCAATGAGTGTATAATGATGTAATGGGGTCACATGTGCCCGAAACCTATCACCGGTGCGGGACCTTCATCGACTAGCAGGAGATATATGCAATAGTAATCTTTCACCGGCGCGGACCCTCATGCCAGGAGATATATGCAATAGTAATCCCCAGCAACGAGGGGTAGCTGTTGACACCCAATTTTGTCCCTCTATTTTTTCTACAATTGGCTATATTTAATTAAAAGATGTAATATTAATTTTTCAAACCAATTTGCATTAGATAGCACGTACTTATGTGTGTAACCCCTATTATTCTATTATTTATGTAAAACTTATTAATTATAATTATACTACATAATTGCATCATTTAAGCTATTTCTTAAATGCACATCCTAATTTTAGTTATTTATGCAATTAGCACCTTACCAGTATCATATAATTATTACCTGTGACTATCTATACTTCATATTTTTTTTTTTGTGATTAAATGTATAGCTATCTATAATTTTCTCTATTTTTATACTAAGTACTTATATTTATCGATATTTTAATTAAATACTAGCTAATTGGTCAATTTATAAATTTATTTACACTACACAGAGCCACGTCATCTCTCATTGTCCACCCGTACACCACCTTAATGTTAAGTAGGATTACACCTCACTAATATACACTTCTAGAACAAGTATAACACATGTACAATTTAACTAGGCATGTGTGCATCCCATCCAACTGTGTGATACAACCTCACAATTTTATAACTTGCCCCTACACATCAACAATACATGTACAGCCATACATACAGATATATGTAAGTATATATACTTGATTGACGTGTCAAAATCTCAGCACTTCATTTGCTTGATCTAATAACGAAAACCAAATTTAACATTTCAATATGTATACACACCTACAACTCCTAAACCCTAGCGACATTTCCCTCTCTTCTTCCCCTAAATCCCGTCGTCACCCTTATCTCCCTCTCTCCCCCTTCTCTACTCAAACCCGTCCATATTCACGCCCAAATGCCACCATAGCCCCACTAGTTCCGCTATTAACACCGCTCTTCCTCCTGCTCTCTCTCTCTCTCTCTCTCTCTCTCTCTCTCTCTCTCTCTCTCTCTCTCTCTCTCATAAGAAATGATGGCGCAAATCTCTCTCTCACTCATTGTCACATGTACACGAAAAGGAAGGCAAGAATTCAAACACAAATCATCGCAAATCTCTGAAAATTTGGCAAAATTACGACAATCAATTACGAGATTTTTCACAATCAAGTCCATACAAAGCAAATATTGAATATTTGAAATCAAATCTTTCAAAAAATGGGCAAAACTGAAACGGTTCAGACACGGAACATGTAATATCTCTCCTTTTTTCTATTTTATTTTTCCTATTTTGATGCTTTGAATTCTCATGAAAATGGCATGCTATTCGCTTGATTAAAACCATGTCTAATTTATCGAATTATTTCAAACCAGATTTCATACTTATCACCCTTAATTTATTTCTTTAAATATTTTGATAGTGCCATTTGGTTATCTAAATTGAACTGTTTTAGAATGAATTGAGTATGACACTTGTTAATGATGCTCGACTATATATGATTTGTTAGTCAAATTTATGTTAATTTAATACCAATCAAGAAGTGTCTGCCCATTTGGTAACTGGTTGTTGAAACCTGATACGAGAAAACTATGGAAGTGATAAACAAGATAAAAACGAGGTGAGTCTCACATGATTGTTCAAGTAGCAACGAAGAATAATGTTTCGTTACACCCCGAATGAAGGTCAAGAATCACCTACACTATGCAACTATCCTCAAGAATCTTGAGGTTCTTGTAAATAGAATGATCGTCAAGGATTGAGGTTCAACTTGGAATCTTCCAATTGAATTCAAGCCAAAGTTACAAGGTTTCAAGAGAGAGTATCTCATATGTTTTGTGTATTCAAAGTAGTGTAATGAGTAAATGACCTAATGAAGACACTTATAGTCTTCTACAAACATGTAATGAAAGGTCCTAAATACCCTCAAAGTGGATTAAAATAATAGAAGACACTTAGGGCCAAAGTTGGAATTATACCACAAAAAATGAAAAACTCGGATGGCTTTTAAGCAATTCAGGTGCTCCGCCCACCTAGGAGGCGCCCCGCCTCTGTTGGAACTTCTGAAACCATGCAGCAGAGTTGGCATCCGCCTATGTGCAGGGGCGGTCTGCCTGGTTGAAACTTCAGAGAGTGGGGGAGAATTCAGGCGCTCCGCCTCCTTCTATGTCTTCTTGAAACGCCTCAAAATGTGGCTCTTGAGCTCCTCCTTGTGTCTTAGATGGTCCTCCTTCAATGGTGCTGCAATGCATGATCTTCAAGGTGCTTCCGAAGCTCCCATCTCCCACGTCCAAGCCTTTCCATACCAAGTGAAGGTGAGCATCATGGATTTATTTGGCTTGGCTTCTAGTAAAGGGTCTTGTGGTAGTTTGCCTCGCATCAAAAGCTTAGCCTTGATTCTATGCAAATAGAATGGCTATGATTTTTGCGTGTATACATATAAACCTTTTTACCAATTTTTTTAGAAAATATATATAGTACTCATTTTGATATAATTTCCTTATTTATGAAATCACAAAACTTCCATGTATAGTTACTATTAAACTCTTCCTTATATCTCTGAAATGATCTTATTAGTCGCTTTAGGAATTAGGATTCCGATCAGCATGTCAATAGTCTTAAAAGATCCATAAAGTCCATTAGTACCTACATGTAAAATTTCGGACCTCGTTTGCTAGGTTTTTCTTAGAAGGTTTCCGTTTCGGTTGTCGATAAAGCTTAAAAGAGGTTTCCGAACTCGATTTGAGTAAATGAGCTTTGATTCGATATACGAAAGTTGCATTATGCTTTTATGATCATTTGTAATCTGTGGAAACTGTAGGAAGAAAATTCTGAGGTCATTCGGATAGTTTCACTAAAATCCCGAAAATAAAGAAATCGACCTCTTTTTGTGGGACCCCTATTTTGAGCTTCTGAGATTTGATTCGAGTTTCATCTTGATGAGCATGTCAGACAAGTGTTGTATGAATTGTGTACAAAATTTGGGATCATTCCGAGCTTCATAGGATACGTTTGGACCCAAAATGTTGCACCAGTTGTAGCTGGTGCATTTTTCGGTGCTATCACAATGCTTTAAACATCTACTGGAACAGATTTACAATCGTTGCCATAGGGAATTTTTATAAAAAAGGCTCTAGCCAACCCATTTCATTTCCTATTTGATCTTAAGCAATTTTAATCGGTTTCAAAGGGAAATTAATGTACAAAATCACTGGATATTATCAGGTATTGATTATAAGTTAACTAATTTTACTAATTCAAGATTTCCAAGCATGAATATCTTGAAATTGAATTGGGAAAATTTGATTAGAACCATAAAAATAATGAAATTGGTATATTTTTTAGGGACGTCAGCCAGGAAAGGAGGTTGTGCAGTAGTGTTATCGGCCCATAACTTTAGGTAGGTAATTCTATCTGCTTCTTTGACAGCCTTTGGTCTTTTGATATTTGATTCACGCGTTCTTTACGTGAATAGCGGCTGACAGGGCGTACATACCATGCCACAACCATTTATATATTTTCTGGTTGTGTGACTTGATTTTTTGGTTGTTATGTCATTTGACGGTAGGAGGATTTCGCCTTAGGAGCAGGAGGATTCTGTTCCTATTATTATATTGAGGGTAGGAGGATTCTGCCCCACAGCAGGAGGATTTCGCTCCATTAATTGGGCACCTGTGACCTCATTTCATCATAATTGCATTCATTTCATATCCTTATAAGTGTTTGCTATCTATATATTTCTGCTACTTTCCCATTTGTTCATTGTTTATCTGTTATATTTCACTACTTTTTATTTTCCTGGCTATTTTAACTATTTCTGCTATTCCTCGCTTACTGAGTCCTTAAGACTCACTCCCTACCTTTTTTTTTGTGTTGTATTTTTGTTTCGGCATATTACACTTCTGGACCCCGTCAGCCGCAGCGTGATTGAGGAGTAGGAACCTTTTCTAGCTGTCTACGGTAAGGCAGCTTGTTCATTGATGCCATCAATTGTAGATATTCTAGTTTAATTTTGTTTTGATCCCTTCAGGAGATGTATTTATCTTTTGGACTTTGTAGATATCATATCTTGAAACTTCTAGACATATGTATTTTGAGTAGTAACTGTGTTGTTCAGATAGCTGGTAAATATGTCAGTTTATGTATATGATACGCATTTTATACGCGTCTTTTTTTGACTTTGGAGTCGTCTTATATTATCAAAGTTATGATTCAAGTATTTTTAAGTAAGGTTTATGATTTCTATGTTATTCTCATATTGTTCGTCTTGAGTTAAGCTTATAGGGTTCATGACAGGTCTAGGGGTGGTAGTCGAGTGACCGCACGGCCTAGTCAAAGTTTCAGGTCGTCTCATTTAGTATCAGAGCCCGGTTTAGAGTCTTTTCAGATCATGACAGTGTCTAATAAAGTCTCACTGATCGGGAGGATATGTCCGTACCTATCTACGAGAGGCAATGGTAGCATTTAGGCAGTTTCCTTTCTTTCTTTCCCTGTCAAGCGCGGGTTTCCTTATGTGAGGTTAAATTCTCTTCTAAACTCTTCGCAGTGATTGTGCGAATGCGTGCAGCTGCTCAGCAGGAGATGGAGGAGCCAGAAGCAGCTCCTAGGCCAGCTGCTCCATGATGAGGTGGTGTTAGTCGTGGTCGAGGCAGAGGTCGTGGATGAGCCAGAGGTATAGTACCCAGGCCGCGAAGGTTGTGGATTATGCTGATCTACTTGTAGAGGCCCCAGCGGTGCCAGTTCATGGTAGGCAAGGGGATAAGGGCTTATTCGTTCCCTCGGCACTTCATAATACTTTTATGAGATTCTTAGCGGCGGAGATGCCCCAGCCACCTCCCACTCCTCAGACAACTCCTCAGGCTACTGTAGATGTTCCTATTCCTCAGGCAGCTCCTCAGGATGAGGTAGATATTGGTGCTCAAGCTCAAGGAGCCCCCATTCCAGCTCCATATTTAGATCCAACAGTTCATGATCTAGGTGATTACATTCTCGAGGCAGCATGTATTGTGCCTCACGTTGTTCAGGCTGATCAGCCAGCCCAGGTAGCATATGAGGCCGATAATCTGGTGAGGCTACATTATTTTATTAAACTTTATCCTTCGAAAATCTCCGGTCATGCATCAGATGAGCCCCTTGAGTTTCTTTATTAATGCTAGCGTATCCTAGAGGCCATTGGTTATCTTGAGTAGTATGGAGTTGAGTATACTACCTTCTAATTTGAGGTACAACTTTTGCTTTGTGGACCACACTCCGATCAGCAGGGTAGGGCTTCCTTAAGCTGGCCTGGAGTGAGTTCTCCTACTGATTTATGGAGAATTTTATTCCTCATAGTCAGAAGGATGAAAAGAGGAGGCAGATTAACAGGATTGGACAGGGTAACATGTCAGCCTCAGAATATGAGCTTTTGTTTTTTGAGATTTCTGCGTATGCTCCAGATTTTGTGCAGGAGTCGTACGAGAGGGTCAGGAATTTTATTTATAGGCTTTATCCTTATTTGCGGTCCAAGATGGTTTGTGAGAGATGTCAAGACTTCGTTTGATGTCGTCATTGATATTGCTAGGCAGTATGGGGCATATCATAAATTAGAGATGGAGGAGTTAGAGCGGGAGAGTAAGAGATCCCATGGTCCAGGGAATTATATTACCTCATCTGGACAAAGGAGTTATTAGTAGCCGAGTAGGCCTTCTGTGAGGCAAATACAGCCCTTGGCGCATAGTTTTCAGGGTGCGCCTGTTCCTTCTAAGGGTCAGTTTCCATCCCAATCTCGTCCTCGTGATCAGTTCCAGTTTAAGCAGCACAGGTCTTCTTCTGGCTGTTTTATTTGTCAGGATTTAGGGCATCATAAAAAGGATTGCCATTATCTTCATCAACAGGGTGGTAGCCATTCTTTCCCTTACCCTCAGGCACTTGTCCATCCCAGTCTTGTCCTCATGGGGGTGGTTCTGGTGGTCCCTCTAGAGGAGGTTCTTAGAGTGGTGGCTCAGCTTAGCCGCAGAGACAGCTTTATGCATTACCAGCTAGGCAGAATGTTGAGGCATCTCTTCCTGTTATTACATGTATTCTATCTGTTTGTGGTCGAGATGCATATTCTTTTGTTGACCCAGGATCCACCTATTCTTATGTTTCTCCTTATTTTGCTGTGGGTTTTCATGTTGATTATATGCGTCTCCGTGATCCTTTTTTTTTTCTACTTCTGTCGAAAACTCTATTGTAATGGATCGGGTTTAGCCAGCCTGTACTATATCCTTTGGGGGCCGTGAGATCCTGGTAGATCTTCTGATCCTGGATATGGTTGATTTTCATGTTATCATCGGCATGGATAAGTTGGCATCTGTTGAGTTAATTAAATTCTAAGTTTTGATTATGACAAAAAGGACACAACACTTAAGTGTAACGTACAAATTGCAGGACTAACAAGGAATATCTCTATGGAGGATTGCAGATGGAAAGGAAGAATGGCGATTAACAATCAGAAGAGTCAGCTATGGAAAGACGATCTGTTAGGCGCGCTAATTGTGTGGGACTTGTCCCAAATATGCTCTTCCCTTATTCTTTACGAAGATATTTATATCTTCTAGAGAATCAAATCTCTTGGGTCGGTCTCTCCTTCCTCAATTCCAGCAGATCATATCTTTAATTATTCTCCGTTGATCGTATGACAGATTTACCTTATCTCAGTCTCAACGCGCATCTCTAATTGACCACATTTATTCGAGTAGTTAGCTGGAGGCTGGATACGCTTCTACTTACAATCTACTTTCTCTGTATGTCTTTTACTTAAACACACTTTATTCCTAAGAGTCTACGAGTGATCAATAGAAAAGAAAGAGAGTTCTTGTAGTGAGGTAATAGTTGTGTCAACGAAGTTGGTCTGATTCTCTATAAATCAGACAAGATCGTTGGTGGTGAGCGAAGGGTTAAAAACCATCTGTGAAAGGACGTTTTTGGTTAATGATAAACCATAAGTGTACTTGTATTCTACAAAGAGCTTGAAGAGAGATAACTCCCTTGTGACCCAAGGGGAATGGATTAGGAACCGTTTGGTTATAAACCAGTATAAAATCACTGTGTCCCTTCCTCTTTATTATTGCTTTTATTTCTGCAATGTTTATAATTGTTACCTAAGTAAACTAATAAATTGATAAGTCGACTGAATTTATAAGTCTGAACAATTCACCCCTATTGTATCATTAATTGGTATCAGAGCTTGGACTCACAATACTTTTTGTTTTGTCTTACAGCAAGTGAGAAAAGATCATGTCTTCACACATCGTCAATGGAGCATTTCTACAAGAGGGAAATTCTGCCATCCGACCTCCTTACTTCAATGGTAAGCATTATGGTCATTGGAAGATTCGTATGGAAACATACATTAAATCAGTTGACTTTAAGGTCTGGCGTGTTATCAAGAAAGGTCCCTTTGACATTCCTACTGCAAAGCCATCAAAGAAAGAAGGAGATCCTCAAAATGTTCCGGCTGATATTGATATGGATGATTACACTGACGAACAAAGAGAGGTTATCCAACTTAATTACAAAGCTGTGAATATTCTTTATAATGCTATCAGTAGTGAAGAATATGAAAAAATATCCAGTTGTGAAACTGCTAAAGAGATATGGGATAAACTTGAAGTTACCTATGAAGGTACTAGCAAAATCAAAGAAACTAGGATCAATCTTCTCGTTTATGAGTATGAATTATTTCAGATGAAGGATGGAGAGTCTGTGGAAGATATGTTTGCTAGATTTAGCAAAATCATGTGAGAACTCAAAGCCCTTGGAAAGATCTATACCAATGGTGAACAAATAAGAAAAATCCTAAGAAGTCTTCCCATCACTTGGCAACCAAAGGTAATAAATATAGAGAGTAGAGATCTGAACAAAATTTCCTACGATGAACTCAGAGGTGATCTGATCGCTTTTGAGAAAACTCATCTAAAACGTAATGCATTGGAAGAGAAAAAGAAAATTGTAGCTTTCAATACTATTGTGGAAGAAGTTGACTATGACCAAGAAGTTGAAGAAGATGATATTCAAGAACAGCTTGCTATGATGTCGAGGGACATAAATGGTTTAGTCAATCGAAGAAGACAGTTCAGAAAGGGGAAGGTTCCTTTCAAGAAAGATCAACCTAGCTACAAAAATGAAGGACGTTGCTTTGAATACGGCAAACAAGGTCACATTGCAAACAACTGCCGTGATGCTAAAAGAAAAGGAAGGAACAGATCTTACGCAGCTTGGAGCGATGAGGATGTAGCTGATGCTGATCAGGAAGAAGCAACAAACATCTGTTTCATGGCCTCTGATAACTCTACCAGCAGTGGAATTCCATCAAATGACTCTAATGAGGTACGTTGCGAATTTTGCATTGAAAATTCTAGAAACTTAGATGAAGTCTTAGATGAACTTGAGAAGGCACTTAAAAAAATTAAGAGATTGAGTAAAGAGAAAGAGGAATGGGAAATGAAGTTAGAAGTAGTTGAAACTGAAAATGAATTCTTAAAGGAAGAAATGAATCAACTTAGATTTAAACTTAACAGTCATCGAAAATCCACTAGTCATAGCTCGGTAAGATCTAATATCTCTTATTAGTCAGCTAAATTTTCAACATCCAACTCATCTATCACTTGCTATCGTTGCGGAGAGCCTGGACATGTGTTTAAAGGATGTCAAAAGAGAAATTCTGGAAAATGGATCTGCAGACCAAAGGTCAAAAGTGAGGCTAGCACCTCTAAAGCTAACCTGCAAGGACCCAAGCAAGCTTGGGTACCTAAGAACATTTAAAATTTTTGTTTTGCAGGGACACCACAAAAAGACGATGAAAATGGGAAAATAGTTTCTTGATAGTGGATGCTCCCGACATATGACTGGCGACAAACAACTATTCAAATCTATAACAAGGATCGATGGAGGTTCTGTTAAGTTCGGAAGATTGTTGGCATAGGAATTATCTCTTTAAGCCCCTCCTGCGACATCAACGAAGCGTTTCTGGTTGATGGACTCAAACACAATCTTCTGAGCATTAGTCAACTATGCGATGGTGGGTATAAGGTAAAGTTTGAACCTAGCAGATGTATCATTCATGATAACAAAGGTAAGGTTGTCCTCTCTGGATCTAGAGAAAATAATATTTACGTTCTTAACAACGGTAAAGCATCATCAGGTAAGCACTTATGTCTTGCATCTATTGCGAATGATCCCTGGACATGGAATAGAAACTTAGGGCATACTAGTATGTCTTTAATTGAAAAATTGTCAAAGCATGATTTAGTTATTGGTTTACCTAAAGTAGACTTCTCTAAAGATCATATCATGTCAATTAGGGAAACAAACTAGAACCTCATTTAAAGGAAAAGATATTGTTTCTACGTCTAATCCACTTGAATTGCTGCATATGGATCTGTTTGGTCCAACCAGGACTACTAGCATTGGAGAAAAGAGATATGCATTTGTAGTTGTTGATGATTACTCTCGTTTTACCTGGGTTATTTTTTTATCTCATAAAGATGATGCATTTAAAAGTTTTGAAGTCTTTTGCAAGAAAGTTCAAAGAGAAAAGGGATACTTCATCTCTACCATCAGAATTGATCATGAAGGAGAATTTGAAAATAAGGTGTTTGAAGAATACTGCAATTCTCAAGGACTCACCCACAACTTCTCATCACCTCGAACTCCTCAAGAAAATGGAGTTGTTGAAAGAAAGAATAGAACCCTCCAAGACATGGCCAGAACCATGTTAGTTGAACACTCCATTCCAAATCAATTTTGGGCTGAAGCTGTAAGTACTGCTTGTCATATTCTAAACAAGTGCCTTATTCGTCCTATTCTTCATAAGACCCCCTATGAACTCTGGAAAGGTAAACGTCCCAACATCAGCTATTTTCATCCTTTTGGGTGTAAATTTTTTATTCATAATAATGGAAAAGATAATCTTGGTAAGTTCGATCCACGTAGTGATGAAGGTATCTTTTTGGGATATTCTACCACCAGTAGATCCTACAGAGTTTTTAATAAAAGAACACTATCTGTTGAAGAGTCAATGCATGTAGTTTTTGATGATTCCTTGATGAGTGTCGAGAAAGGTAGTGATGCAGATGAAGAAGAAGTCCTCAAGACTGAACGAACAACTTCTGAAATTTCAGCAACTACCACCGAGCCTCCATAAACAAAATTTCAAGAAGTTGAAGAGGCAACTCCTATCTCAGATCCGTCTGAGTCAACTACACTTGCAAACCTCAAAGAACTGGAAGTTGTCGTATCAAACGATTGGAAAAGTGATCCTGACTACCCCCAGAAAAACATCATTGGAGATCCACGATAAGGTATGAAGACAAGAAACTCTCAGAAATCTAACCTGGTTTTTATTTCACAGATTGAGCCTAAGAAAATAAACGAAGCCCTTCAAGATGAATCATGGGTTCATGCAATGAAAAAAGAGCTCGATCAATTTGAGAAAAATCAAGTATGGAAGCTGGTTCCTATGGCCAAAGGAAAATCCATCATTGGTACAAAAGTAGGTGTTTCGAAACAAGCTGAATGAAGAAGGTAAGGTGGTAAGAAACAAGGCTCGTCTAGTTGCTCAAGGATACTCTCAGACAGAGGGAGTCGACTATGACGAGACATTTGCCCCTGTTACTAGACTTGAATCCATTCGAATGCTTTTAGCTTATGCTTCTTTCAAAAAATTTAAACTATTTCAAATCGATGTATAAAGTGCTTTTTTAAATGGTTTTATTAAAGAGGAAGTCTATGTTAGGCAGCCTCCTGGTTTTGAAAATCCTGAGACTCCTTATCATGTCTTTAAGTTACCCAAAGCTCTTTATGGCCTTAAACAAGCTCCTAGAGCTTGGTATGAAAGACACAGTTCATTTTTTCTATCGCACGGCTTCTTAAGAGGAAGAAGTGACAAAACCATTTTCATTCAAAAATCCTCTGTTGACATTCTCATTATACAAATATATGTGAATGGTATTATTTTTGGCAGCACTAATCCTGCTCTATGCAAGAATTTTGAAGCACTAATGCAGGGAGAGTTTGGGATGAGCATGATGGGTGAACTCACGTTCTTCCTCGGACTTCAAATCAAACAGTACAAAGACGGCATTTTTGTGTGTCAATCAAAGTACACCAAAGAACTCATTCTTAAATATGGTATGAATGAAGCAAACCCCGCTAAAACCCCCATAAGTCCTGCCACTCATCTGGTAAGTGACACCAAAGGTACGAGTATCAATGCGTCTCTTTATCGAGGTATGATTGTCTCATTACTCTACTTGACTGCTAGTCGACCGGATATTATGCTTTCAGTATGTAAATGTGCACGCTTTCAGTTAGCTCCCAAAGTATCTCATCTTACTGCTGTTAAAAGAATTCTTAGATACCTTGTTGGAACAGTGAATTATGGTTTATGGTATCCTTGCACAAATCATTTTGATCTTATTGGATTCTCAGACGCTGACTATGCAGGTGATAGAATAGATCGCAAAAGCACCAGTGGTGCAAGTTTCTTTCTTCGACAATCCCTTGTCTCGTGGCACAGCAAGAAACAAGATTGTACAGCACTTTCCACAGCCGAATCAGAATATGTTGCACTAGGACATTGTTGTACACAATTTCTTTGGATGGGCAAGCAATTATCTGATTATGATTTATTTTTTAAACCTATTCCTATGTTATGTGATAATAACAGTGCTATTGAATTATCCTACAACCCTGTTGATCATCCTAGAACAAAACACATAGATGTCAGTTATCACTTCATTAGAGATCATGTTCAGGAGGGTGATATTGATATTGCTTTCGTGAGTACTGATTTTCAATTGGCTGATATTTTTACTAAACCTCTTTTAGAAGAAAGATTTTTTGCCTTACGTGATTTGCTTGGCATAATTCCAGATCCCCGTTAAACTAATTATGTCCTTTTATATAATTGGCATTAATTGATTTTGCTATTACAAAAATATATTACCATATATAGGATCTCTTGGTTGTGTCTATTTATTTGACATTATTACTTTTACCTTTTCTCCTGTCATTATTACTTTTTCTGTCTCGAGTTTGAAAAGGTGTCAGGCGGCGTGGCATCGAGTTCCAAGGCTCTGCACTGCGTCCTTTCCCTTCACATCACGTCCCTTCACTTCTTCAACCCTCCACCTCACACGAAACTTTCCCCCTTCTATCTACCCTCCTTAAATAATTCCCAATTCTCACATCCTTCATATTCCAACCTCTTCTTCTACCCATCAGCATTAAAATGGCCAGAAAAATTTCCTTCTCTGCTCGTCGCAGTCAGCGCACAAAATCAAAGCTACCCACTGCCTCCACTACTCTGGTGCAAGTAGATTCTGACCACTCCGAAAATACAATGTCGAACTATCAAAGCCCTGATAGAAACCCTAATCTTTCAAAGAAATCTGGCAAACGACCCATGCAGACTAATGATGAGGATTGCGTGAAAAGATCCAAGAAGGAGTTTTCTCTTGCTGATTTAGACGAAACTTTGGACTTCTGGGACACTTTTTCTAATGACAAGCTTACTGTTATCAAGGATAAACCTCTGGCCCATGGGAGACTTGTTTACTTGGATGCCATGGAATCCCTCAATTGTGATCTCAATCCTTGGTTTGATGGTCAGGACTGGTCAAATTTCTTTTCCACTGACTCCGTTGACATTCCAGAGGATCTAGTAAGACTCTTTTATGCAAATCTTCGTCCTTGCTCTTCTGGAAGTTTTGAGACAATATTTCTGAACACTAGAATTGTGATTACCAAGGCCATTCTGTGCCGCATTTTGGGATGTAAGTTTTCTGGTTATTTTGAGTTCTTTAAAAATTCATGGCCCGCTGATTTTGAAGTTTCCTTTGAACAAGCCAAAACTTTTTTAAGTAAAAAGTCTGATGTTCCTGAGGGCCAACTTGGACCCTTAGACCTATCTTTCAAAATCCGTGTTCTTGCACACATTATTGGTACTACTCTGCTTCCCCGGACTGGTTCACTTAGTTCCCTCTCACAACGTGATACCTTAATTTCCTACTGCTTGGTTACTAAGAAGAAACTTGACTTGGCTGCCTGGATTATTGATTATATGCTTGAAAGCGTTGCTGAATGTGCATCTCTTCCATATGGATTACTTATTACTCGAATCCTGCATTTTTATCGTGTTGACATCTCTGCCTGGAAAACCTGTTCCTTGACTGCATGCTACAATTCTCGCACCTTTGCATCTATGGGGTATGTTTGCATAAATGGTTCTTGGGTTCGCAAGGAAACTAAGTCTCCTAAACCTGCTGATGACCATGCTGGTCCATCTAAATCCTCTGTTCCTTGTGCTGCTGATGAACAATCTGTAAAACTTAAAGATGCAATGACTGATCTTAATGACCTGCTACTTAGCCTGCATTTCAAGAGTGAAAAAGCCTCCGAAGAAATCAATGAACTTAAACTAGATGTTGGTAGGTTTTCTCTTAAGTTAGACACTGTTGTGACTGAATCTGCTGCTGCTATTAGACAGGTACATGCCAGAATTGATGCTGTCTCTACAGATGTTCAGGTTCGCATTGATGCAATGTCTAGGGATGTTCAAACCAAACTGGACAGGATGACTGATAATGTCGTGAACACTCTTACATATTTCCTTGCTCCTCGATAACTATTTCTCTGGGTCTGTAATATGTTGAATGATTTAGACAATTGTTTTACTTTTAATCCTTTTTGTTGATGCCAAAGGGGATAACAGATTGATGTTTATGCCCTCTAGCAATCATGTAAATTCAGTATCTATGTGATTATGGTAACCTTACGACTATGGTATATAGGGTTACTCATACTCACGGGGAGTCAACTAACCTTCATGTCCCCGGAGTCTTCTATTTGATTTCTGTTGTTGCAGGTTGCATATACTCAAGGGAAGCCGACTATCAAGATCCAATAGTCGACTATGCGGAAAAAAGGAGTATCCCGTCACATCCTCTTTTACAATCAGAAGAGTCAGGTATGGAAAGACGATCTGTTAGGCGCGCTAATTGTGTGGGACTTGTTGCGAATCCGCTCTTGCCTTATTCTTTACGAAGATATTTATATCTTCTAGAGAATCAAATCTCTTGGATCGATCTCTCCTTTCTTAATTCCAGTAGATCATATCTTCAATTATTCTCCGTTGATTGCGTGACAGATTTACCTCATCTCAGTCTCAACGGGCATCTCTAATTGAGCACTATTTATTCGAGTAGTTTGCTGGAGGCTGGATACGCTTCTACTTACAATCTACTTTCTCTCTAAGTCTTTTACTTAAACGCACTGTATTCCTAAGAGTGTACGAGTGATCAATAGAAAAGAAAGAGAGTTCTTGTAGTGAGGTAATAGTTGTGTCAAGGAAGTTGGTCTGATTCTCTATAAATCAGACAAGATCGTTGGTGGTGAGCGAAGGGTTAAAAACCATATGTGAAAGGACGTTTTTGGTTAACGATAAACCATAAATGTACTTGTGTTCTACAAAGAGCTTGAAGAGAGATAACTCCCTTGTGACCCAAGGGGAATGGATTAGGAACCGTTTGGTTTTGAACCAGTATAAAATCAGTGTGTCACTTCCCTTTTATAATTGCTTTTATTTCTGCAACGTTTATAATTGTTACCTAAGTCAACTAATAAACTGATAATTCGACTGAATTTATAAGTCTGAACAATTCTTCCCCCCTCTTGTATTCATCAGCATCCTGTTATGCCACCTTGGAATGTCATGCCAGGTCGATTCGATTATCTCTTTCTAGTTTGGAGCCGGTAGTATGGCAAGGTTCTCAATCGCCACCTACATGGCGTAATATCTCACATTTGCGGGTAATGCAAATTATAAATAAGGGGTGGTCGGCGCACCTTTCCATGGTTCGAGATACTTCGATGGAGATTTTGTCTTTTGACTCTGTTCCCATTATGACAGAGTTTTCTGATGTGTTTTCAGATGATCTTCTGAGACTTCCTCTTGATCTGGAGATCGATTCTGGCATTGATATAGTGCCAGTGACTCAGCCCATATCCATTCCTCCTTATCGCATGGCTCTGTCAGAGTTGAACGAGTTGAAAGAGCAAATGTAGGCTTTGCTTGATAAGGGATTCATTAGACTGAGTATTTCTCCATGGGGTGTTCCTGACTGTTCGTGAAGAAGAAGGATAGGACCATGAAGATGTGCATTGATTATCGATAGCTGAATAAGTTCACCATCAAGAACAAGTAGCCCTTGCCTCGTATTGATGATTTGTTTGATCAGTTGTAGGGTGCTAAATTCTTTTCTGATATTGATTTGTGGTCTGATTATCATCAATTGAAGATTCGGGAGTTGGATATCCCGAAGACTGGTTTCAAGACTCATTACGGCTATTACGAGTTCCTAGTTATGTCTTTTGGGCTGACTAATTCCCCTGCAGCCTTTATGGATCTCATGAACCGGATATTCAAGTTGTTCCTTGATTCCTTTGTCATTGTCTTCATCGATGAAATTTTTATCTATTCTCCCAGTCCCGAGGAGCATCAGTATCATTTAAGGGTGGTTCTTCAGACCCTCCGTGATCGTAAATTATATGCCAAGTTCTCGAAATGAAAAATTTGGCTTGACTCTATAGCTTTCTCGGGTCACGTGGTATCGAGTGAGAGTATCAAGGTGGACTCAAAGAATACTGAGGTAGTGCAGAAGTGGCCTCGTCCTACCACTCCAACAGATTTCCGTAGCTTCCTCAGATTGGCAGGATCTTATCGGCTGTTCGTTTAAAAGTTTTCTTCTGTTGTAGCTCCCTTGACTCGCCTGACTCAAGGTCTTATTGACTTAGGTCCAGTGATATCACTTCCTTATACCATTGGTCTATTTGTTGTCCATTGCGATGCGTCCCCTGTGGGTCGTGGATGTGTTCTTATGCACACGGGAAGGTGATCATCTATGCTTCAGGCAGCTGAATCTAAATGAGAAGAATTATCCGACTCATGATCTAGAGTTAGTATTTGTGTTCTTCGCTCTGACTATTTGGAGGCAGTATCTCTATGGTGAGCCTTATGAGGTGTATATCGATCACAAGAGCTTATAGTATGTCTTATCTCAAAAAGATATTAATGGCCGGCGATGGAGGTGGCTTGAATTGACTCACCATATGTTATCATCCTTTGAAGGTGAATGTTGCAGAAGATGCTCTGAGTAGGAAGTCCATGGGCAGCATGACTTTTCTTTATGCTGACATGAGATCTTTGGTCCGAGAGTTGCAGTCTACTAGTGACTCCGGAGTGAAATTTCTTCGCCCAGAATCCAGTCGAGTCTTGTCATGTATTGCAGCTCAGTCTTCCTTAGTCAGCTAGATTAAGGGAAGACAATTCGAGGATCCTTATTTGCAGGAGCTGCGTGGTGGTGTCCTAAGTGGAGGAGTTCCCTCCTTTGAGCTTGATTCAGATGGTGTTCTTTGGTTTAATGGGCGACTTTGTGTTCTTGATGTAGGAGACTTGAGGCAGTCAGTGCTCCACGAGGCTCATAGCACACGTTATTCTATTCTTCCTGGCATTACTGATATGTATCTGGATCTTTGAGAGCTATATTGGTGCAAGGGGATGAAAAAGGACGTGTTTGATTATGTGTCTTATTGCTTGAACTGTCAGCAGGTTAGAGCACCAGAGACCTGCAGGGTTAGCTCTGGCATTGGCCATTCCCGAGCGGAAGTAGGAGCAGATCACAATGGATTTTATGGTTTGTCTGCTAAAGACCTTGTGACCCCATGATTCAGTCTGGGTTATTGTGGATAGGCTGACTAAATTGACGCCCTTCATCCCTTTGAAGACTACTGATTCAGCTCAGACACTGGCTCGGTGTTTTAATGAGCAGGTGGTTGTTGACACCTAATTTTGTCCCTCTTATTCCAACAACCGTTATTCAGTCAAAATTGCAATAATAACCACACCATTATCATACATTCACCCTATTCAAGTCATTATTTCATGCACGCACACATATTAGGTTACCTTTAAAAGACATTTGCACAAACGAGTACAGTTTTACAAAATCTGCACGTTCCTTACAATTTCTTGTGATTATTCCTATTTTAAAACAAAATCACCTAATTTATTTTAAAACCTAAAATAATAGGTTTTCTTAATTATTTAGCTCTCACAATTAATTTTCTTTTTTTTTTTATAATTTTTATAAGTATATTATACAATTTTTGTATGCATTTATATATATTTTATACATACTTATACGCATTTTATACACACTTTTACACTGGATACACGCATATACACGTACACACATACACCTCAGCTTATTATGCCACCTATACGCCTACGTGTTCAAATCCTGGTCGTCGATGCTGATAATTCAACACCCAGGATAATATTTCCATTTTTTAACTACACCAGACCCCCCAACCCTCAAAACCCTTTTCATTTCCCCTCTTTTGTCTCAGCCGCCCTCACCCCTCTTCTCTCTCGCGAAAACCTATTGCCTTCATTGTTACCATCACTTTCCGGTCGATTCCGCCGGTGAAACTCAAAATAAAGTATGTCATCGTGTTCCTCTCTTTGTCCGCTAAAAAACCCCCATAGTTTTTGGCCATTTCGATGAAGGTCAAAATTGACCTCTTGTCGACAAGGGTTTTCTGTTGCCGAAAAAGACTCCGGCCATACCTAAGCTGAATTTATAGTGTTGCCGGTTGCTAAAGGAGGATGGAAATTCCTCATGCGAACTTGTTTGAGATGGGTCGAGGTAGACCCGGCTCCGATTAAATTGAGTAACCCTAACTGTTTGCTTTGTGTTCTTTTCCCTTTCTTTCATGGTTTCTGAACTTGTGTGATCGCTAAAGCCTAGAACTCGCTTAATTTCATATATGTTTCATTAACTAGTTAATTTGTGACTCTCGCGGATCAATGATTCCCTAAGCCTAGCACTGAAGCTGTTATGTATTTGTTTTTCCTGCAATGTGAATTTCGCGACATCTTTATTAGGTCCAAAAGCCTAAAATTATGACCTAAAATTATTAGTTGTTTACAACTAATCATGTTCATTATAACTTAGCCCTACTTGCGTGAATTTGTTACTTGCTTAAGTTTGATAATGAGTGTAAAATTGATTGGGGAAAGCTTAACCAGTTTCAATTTGAACTTGTAAATAGCGTGTGAGTGGGAACAAACTGCTCGATTGATCCTATGTCAATTTGAAGGCATTATGAAATCTGTCAATTGATTTTAAGCCTAAGACATGCTTATATGATCTGAATTTGAACCTGGACTTAGTTGGGGTTAAGGGGAGAAGTCCAAGTTGATTTAAGATGGATTCTACCCTATTTTGGGGAGTTATTGTCACGACCCAATTTCCAAGGGCTCGTGATGGCACCTAAACAACATTTGCCTAGGCGAACCAATGAAACAAGATGCGGAAAAGAACAATAATGTGAAAAGATCATAAATGGATATATAAATATAAAAGTGTGAAGTCCAAAAGAATATATCCACAAAAGAATTGGAGCATTCTAAGAGTGACTCAATAAAGTATGAATATACATCAAAGAAATCTGAGTCCTATCTCTAAGTGACTCCGGCGGTATGCCACCACGGTCTGTGTGGTCGGCTCACCTCAATCAAAAGTCTCAGAAGCCTCGGGAACCACTAACGTCCGGGCTGCTGACTGGATGAAGGACCTGCGCACGTAGCAGAGTAAGTTATGAGCCGAAGCCCAGTAAGATCACCGACAGGCCCGCTAAGGTACCCTTGCGGGACAAGTCGCTACATGCATCAGAAGCAACAACATACTATAGTAATCATACAATAAAGTAGTGAAATCACAAATAGATGTAACACATTCCATACACACAAGTAGTAACCAGAAGTCTCAAGGATTTATGCCCATCCAACGTAAGGCATAGGTCAACTCAGCGGTGGTTTGGAGGTACAATCTCTACTCCCGTGCCGACTAACCTAGACCTACGATGGACTAGCAACACCACTACTAAGTATCAACCATATACCGTGACCCGAAGTCACTATCACAATCATGAATAAGTAGACCAACGACCCGTAGTCGTTGGCTCATCTCAAATCTGTCTACGATCGCACCACACCCCCTGTCAAGTGCGTCGTATCTCAATAAATCAAGTGACCACACCACACCCCCTGTCAAGTGTGTCACATCTCAAAGATCAAGTGTCCACACCACACCCTCTGTCAAGTGTGACACATCTCATAGTATAGGCGACACCACACCCCCTGTCAAGTGTCCCTCTAACAGTATTAATATCCACTACATTAATAACAATAACAGAAATAATGACAGAAATATTAATAACGATAATATTTCACAGTCACCGTAACCCAGGTTGGTTATGCTAGCTGAACGTAAGGCGAAGGTTAACCCGACCACAGTTTGGGGGTACAATCCCTACTCCCATGTCGTCCAACCCAAGGTTACGTATAGACAGCACTACCCAACCCGGCACGTGAACAAATCAAGTACCAATATCATACAAAAGCCGGCAAAATCCTCGGCAAGACATTTATCATGACATGCCGGCAACATCCTCGGCCATGTCCCAAGTTCTTGCTATCTAAGCATGGCGTAGCAAGCGTTACTACGATATAAATTTAAGCTACCTCGACGTAGCGTTTAGACCGGCACATACCTCGGTCGAGTCACAATCTCGCTATTTATAACAAACAATAATAGCAAGTAATTCACATCATTAATCCTAACCATTGTTAGGTATATATATGCGTACATGAAGCATACTAGCATGAAGGAAGAGTCCACAAGCACAATAGAGGTCAAGTCTCACTTACCTCGAAATTCGGGCTCAAATGCCGGGAAGAATCTCCTTTCCCGCTCGCCTTGTCCGCGAAGGACTCTCCACTAGGTCTATTAAGACAAGATATAGCACATATGAGTGCTCAATTATAGCTATTTAAGCCTATAGGCATCCTAGGGTTAAAATTACCAAAATGCCCCCGGGTAGGGCCGAGCCCTAAATTTACAAAATGTACTTTTCCGGACTCCCCATGCTCCCGTGAGCCCAAAAGTACACTTAGATTCCACATGCGAGCCTTGCTCGATGTCTTTCCCCAATTCTTAAAAATCTAGGGTTCTAACCCATTTCCAAGAATCAACCCTTTGATTCTTGTGTTAATCAACATAAAGATGGATTGAAAGGGCTTACCTTAAGTGTAAGTATGATTGGGTCTTCACGAAATACCCAAAAATCGCCTCAAGAGCTCACCAAATGATTTTTATAAGTTATGAACCGAAATGACCCGAAATGGCCTTTTTATAGCAGTTTTTGCCTCTGTGACAGCTTCTTTTGAAAAAATCATAACATTTGATAGGAATGTCCAAATGACCTGAAACTGGTGCCATTAGAACCACAACTCAAAGGGCTACAACTTTCGTGTTTTGAGTTTTTCCTAATCCCTTACGGATTGGCCGGAAAATCAGCTTTTATCCGGCTGCTTGCGCCAAAACAGAACAGAAAAGTCGCACCAGATTTTCTATTGTTTTAGGGGTAAAACGGGACACTACGAAGCTCGGCATGATCCCAAATTTTGCACACAAGTCATAAAATACTTGGGTGACATGCTCGTCAAGACGGAACTCAATTCTGACCTCCAGAACTCAAAAAGTGGGTCCCACGACAAAGGTTCAATTTTCGACTTTCGCCAAAATAGCGAAATTTAACCAAACGACCTCGGAATCTAATTCCGAAAGTTGCTACAAGTCACAAATGACTATACGAACCTAACGGAACTTTCGGATCTCTCATCGGAGCTCATTTATTCAAATCGAGCTCGGAAACCTCTTTTAACTCTTTTAAACTTCCGAAACGGGGACTTTATCAAAAGTCCTATCAAACGAGGTTCGCTTTCAATTTTGAAGGTTGCTACATATCATAAATGACGAGACGGACCTAACGGTGCGCTCGGATTTTCCATCGGGGTTCGTTTACTCAAAACGACCTATCGAAACCCCAAATTCCTTTCCGGAATTTCATAAACGGATCCTTTTCTCGAAAACCTATCAAACGGACTCCGTTTCGACTCAGATTTCACAGACGGGTCATAAATGACCTAACGGAGCTTTTGGGACTGTCGACACACAAATCGAGGTCCCGGATCCCGTAACGACTATTTGAGGGTCGTTACATTCTCCCCCACTTAGACTCTCGGCCGTCCTCGGACGAGCCTAAGTCTAAGGTAGGATCCACACACTAGCCACGGAGCTGGAACGGATTTCGAGGACCCCTCGGTACCACCCGAAATCAATAAAACTAAAAAATGCAAATTCAGGCTTAGAAAATACAAGGATTTCATACCTGAATCATCGAACAAGCGCGGATGCCTCTCACGCATCTCGGACTCAAGCTCCCAAGTGGCCTCGGCAATGGAGTGATGCCCCCACTGAACTCTTACAAGCGGGATCACCTTCGATCTCATCTTACGGACCTCTCTTGATGCAGCTGGGCTATCAAGGATTGGGCCCGGGGCTATCAAGGATTGGGCCCGCATCATAAGGAGCCGCCCGTAGTGGGGTCCACCCCCTGGAGGAGTTGCGTTGCTCGGGGTGGTCATGGTGGTGTCAGGGACGGACCTCGATTTGGGGTTGATCCGGCGGTATAAGAGTTGCGTTGCGCCTCTACCATCAGCTATGGCTTTTGGTAGAAATGGTTGCAGTGCCTCTCTTAAAGTTTGGTATCAGAGCCAACCCGGGTTCGATTCCTGGCTACACCATGCGAAGTTCGGGGACGAACTTGCTTTAAAGAAAGGGGGGATGATGCAGCTGGGCTATCAAGGATTGGGCCCGGGGCTATCAAGGATTGGGCCCGCATCATAAGGAGCCGCCCGTAGTGGGGTCCACCCCCTGGAGGAGTTGCGTTGCTCGGGGTGGTCATGGTGGTGTCAGGGACGGACCTCGATTTGGGGTTGATCCGGCGGTATAAGAGTTGCGTTGCGCCTCTACCATCAGCTATGGCTTTTGGTAGAAATGGTTGCAGTGCCTCTCTTAAAGTTTGGGGGGCATTCCGAGAATGGGTTATCCATAGAGTTAGGCATTCCAATCCATGGAGGTCCAAACTCACACTCTACTCTAGCTTGATACAATTCACCATTTTCATTGAAGTTGCTCTCATACAAAGGATTAGTATAGGCACACTTCTCAAGTTCATTGGCAAGCAAAGGTGAAGTTCTCAAACTAGAGACAACATCGACACTTGAGGAGTCATCGAACACAAGTCGATCAATCTCATTCTCAAGAGACTCCTCAAGGTTACAAACTTCCTCACTACGACACAAGATACCACCGCTAGCAAATAAGCAATCAAAGGGAAGAATAGGATAATCATGCAATTCATCTTCTCCTTTATCAAACATGGGTGGGGTGTCATAACAAGGTCCACAACTAAGGTCAACTTCAACGTTTTCACTAAAGAGAGGTTCAATAAAAACCGAGCTCACATCATGATGTGGCTTTTCAACCCTCTCAACTAGTGGTTCGTTTTCACATACAAGTTGACCCCAAGGCTCTACGCTAGTTGCAAACACATTATAGTCATACAAATCATCAACTAGTCTAGAGTCCTCACTAACAACATCACAAGACAAGGAAGTAGCATGCTCAAGGGAGGAAGAACCAACACATACCTTTGAAGTGTCAAGAACGTCTTCACCTTGTAGCTCACATTCGGCATCTCCTTCACCTTGTCTTTCAATCCCCGTACATGGTTGAGGCTCCATTGGTTTGCCCCTTATCAGTTGGTATCAGAGCAAGGCTCGGGTTATGTTCTTACAAACCCCCGTTCCTTGTTCCATATGTTAGTATCATTGTTGTTGTTGTGATTGTTCTTGAAAATTTGAAGAAAAACAAAAAAATTGAAAAACTAGAAAACTCAAGAAAATTTGGTAGATCGGGTTGGAATCGAATCCCCAAGTGTTAAAAAGTATTGGGGTTTGTTCCTTATAGTATTCCCGTTGTTTTGGTACCCATATATCACAATTTGGTGTTACGATTCAAAACTTCCAAAATCAAAATCCAAAAAGTTTGAAAATTCTTGAAAACGCTTCAATCTTGAAACGAAGCTTGTTGTTGTTGTTTGGGGTTGAAAAACTATTGGGAATTGATGATAATAGTTGTATACACCTTTGGGTATCGTTGGTTTTGTGTATCGGGTTAAAATCGAGCCAAAAATTTGGCCAAAATCACCAAAAACCCGTTTTCGGAAAAAGCTGTCGAACAGGCCTAGGCGCCCCGCCTAGATCCAGGCGCCCCGCCTAGATTGGCTACTGCCTAGGCTGCTGAAAGTGTCCAGGCGCCCCGCCTAGCACCCAGGCGCCCCGCCTGGCACCCAGTTTTGTCCGGTTCACTTCTTTTGTAGTTTTTTGTGTTCCGTTTGTTTCCTAACTTCTTGGTTAGTGTTTCTAGGGTAATTGGCCTACTCCATTGATACTAATCCTTGAGCGTATTAGGACACTCGTGCGTAGAGGAGATTAGAATTCAAAGAAGAGTCGTAGAACTCCTTTTGGCCTCAAGTGCGCACTTTAAATAGCCGTCCGTACATCGAGTCTCATTAACTCCATTCCGAACTTTTATTTGGACATACTAGTTGTGATCACCTTGGTTCCCAAGTTGTAAAGGCCTCGCTCTTGAGTGTTCATAAATTGAGTGAAACACGTGAGGGAGTGACTTTTGGGAGGTTTGTCTTTTGGTGTTGCAACTATGTCGGATGAAGATTGTGGAGGGTATGACTCATGTGGAGACGAGGGAGACTATGGTTCCTACGATGGTGATGATGGGTCTTGCTATGATGACTCGGGGGACTATGGCTCCTATGATGATGAAGCGGTTCACCATAGTGATCGTGAGGTTGAAGAAGACTATGAAGCTTGTGATGATGAATTTGATGAATCTAATGCTTCAAGTCAAGAGTACGAAGATGGTGACGCTTCAAGGTACATTGATCCTACTTACTCTACTTGTGATGAATTTGAGCATGATAGTGACATAGATAGAGTTGATGATGATGTTGAGTATATGAATTGTTCTTATGCATCTTCTCTTGTTGTTGCTAATGGAGTGCAAGGGAGTAGTGGAGGACCTTCCATTAGTATGGGAGGTGGTGGTGGTTGTTCCGTGGGAAAGACGAAGCTTGCATCTTCTAGGTACGCTAAGCGGCCTAATGCTTCTAATTCCCATGCGGAGGTTGGTAAGAGAGATGGTGTTGCTTTTGCTACAAAGGGGTTATATGCCGTGAAGGGCGTGGATGGTTGTAGTAGGAGTAGTGCTATGGGCTATGGAACCAAGGCGAGAGGCACTTATGGGTTCCATGGCAAGGTTCCTTCCTTGACTTCCAACAACATTGCTAATGTTGGGAGAGTGACGGGAAGTAGAGATTGTTCTAGTGGTGTTGCCACTAGTGGAGGGATAAGGAAGACCCAAGTTGTTGGTGTTGACACTTGTGGGCGTCCAAATTCTCATTTGGGTGCCAATGTACAAGACTTGGGTAGATGTAGGTTCGTTGTTGAGGTAGATGGTATTGGAGGATACTTGCTCAAGATTGGTGGTACCGATGCCAATTGTATTAGCACCTCATTGGTTGATAGGCTTAGGATACCATGCCATAAGCTAAAGCATCCTTATGAGTATGATGGAGTGTGGGTTTCTAAGGAGGCTCGGGTACTCATATCTCATAGGAATTATAAATGCTATGTGTGGTGTGATGTGTATCCCATGCGTCATATCGATGTGTGGATAGGTGACCGGTGGTTGGAGGGGAAGAGGGTGCAATATAGTGTGGTGAAGGAAGCGTATCTTGTGGGCGTAGGGCAAAGAGTCTATGACTTTGTACCTTACCGGGCGAAGAGCCGAGTGCCTACTAGTGCACCTTCTTTTGCTAGGCAAAGGAGCAAGGAGCAAGAACTTCATTCCATGGTTGACAATGTGCAAACAAGAAGTCCTACGAACACAAGCAATGGTGGGACATGTGCTAGAAAAGGGTTGATAGACATCAAAAAGGTGAACCCAAAACCACAAGTTTCAATTCCAAGTGGTTCACCAACGAAGAAGAAGGAGACGTCAAGTGATGAGTCTCCTAGTCCTAGATTCCGGGTTGACGTTAAAAGTCCACCTACTCCGGCTATGGGTATTCTTGGGCCTCGTCCCAATTCACCCGAATTTGAGAGACAAAAGATAGAGAGGAGTAAGGGAGTGACCGGTGACATTCCTCGAGTGGAAAAAGGAGAGGATGTGAGGAGTGACGTGAGTGGGATGTCACCACCCGAATCTACACCCGACCTTGGAATAAAAATGAGGGAAAAGAAAGAGGGAAAAAGAAAAATTGAGAGTGAGGACACCCCTTATTCTAACCTTAACCCTTTATCTTTTTCTTCTATGTGCTTGAATTCTTTTGTAGGGATTCTTGGAGGCAAACCAATGGAGCCTCAACCATGTACCGGGATTGAAAGACAAGGTGAAGGAGATGCCGAATGTGAGCTACAAGGTGAAGACGTTCTTGACACTTCAAAGGTATGTGTTGGTTCTTCCTCCCTTGAGCATGCTACTTCCTTGTCTTGTGATGTTGTTAGTGAGGACTCTAGACTAGTTGATGATTTGTATGACTATAATGTGTTTGCAACTAGCGTAGAGCCTTGGGGTCAACTTGTATGTGAAAACGAACCACTAGTTGAGAGGGTTGAAAAGCCACATCATGATGTGAGCTCGGTTTTTATTGAACCTCTCTTTAGTGAAAACGTTGAAGTTGACCTTAGTTGTGGACCTTGTTATGACACCCCACCCATGTTTGATAAAGGAGAAGATGAATTGCATGATTATCCTATTCTTCCCTTTGATTGCTTATTTGCTAGCGGTGGTATCTTGTGTCGTAGTGAGGAAGTTTGTAACCTTGAGGAGTCTCTTGAGAATGAGATTGATCGACTTGTGTTCGATGACTCCTCAAGTGTCGATGTTGTCTCTAGTTTGAGAACTTCACCTTTGCTTGCCAATGAACTTGAGAAGTGTGCCTATACTAATCCTTTGTATGAGAGCAACTTCAATGAAAATGGTGAATTGTATCAAGCTAGAGTAGAGTGTGAGTTTGGACCTCCATGGATTGGAATGCCTAACTCTATGGATAACCCATTGTTTGAGACCTCCCTTGGGAGTTTGTCTAGTGACGAGGGTTGTCTTGGAGGAGTATTTGGAGGTGAGAAGGTACCTCTTGGTGTGTGTAAGAATGCTCTTAAGAAGGGGAGTGGAGTAGTCGATGTTAGTTGTGAATTGAACTACTTTACTTACTCCATCCCATATGTTGAGCACGCCTTGAGTGTTGTGCATACCAAAGCCAATGTGTCACAATGTGATAAAATTGATTTGAAGGCTTGGTATGTTGATAGTAAGCTTAGAGATCATAGGGGAATTGATTGCTACATCTTGCTTGTTCCATGCTCTATTGATTTCTTTGCTTGTCGATGTGTTGGGTGCACTTTCTTGTCGAGTCAAGTACGTGTTGTCTCCTTGGGAGGCATGAACTTTTTAATTGTTATTGACGCTTGGCTCTATCACAAGAGTGTGTTTTCCCATACTATTGAGCACTAACCTACTCTTGGAGTAGAAAGTTTTTTGTTTGTATTTGTCTTTGGACGTAGGCTTGATGGATTGATTTCGAGGACGAAATCTCTTCAAGAAGGGGAGGATGATGCGGGGCAAATCGAGCCAAGACACTTTTCAACGTGTGCCAAGCTTGAAGGATGCAAGGAATAGAAGTCAAGAGGCTTTGGAAGTGTTTTGGATGATTTCGGCTCTAGGCTCCATGCCCAAGGAGGAGGAGGGACGCCCAGCACAGCCAGGCGCCCCGCCTAGCCCAGGCGCCCCGCCTGGAGGGCTCACTGCCTAGGCAGCCAGGCGCCCCGCCCAGCAACCCAGGCGCCCCGCCCAGCAGGCGCCCAGCCACGCCCAGCAGGCGCCCAGCCACGCCCAGCCATTCAGGCGCCCCGCCTGGACACCCAGGCGCCCCGCCTGGCCACAAGTTCCCCAGCCCACTGCCTAAGTTCCAGGCGCCCCGCCTAGGCCTAGGCGCCCCGCCTAGAACGCTGAAGACTACCAATTTTGGTTATGAACTTCCTATTTTGCCCTTAAGTGGCTTGTATGTATTAATTAGCTTTAGGGGCAATTTAGACATTTCACTAGGAGTGTGGAAAACTATAAAAGCCACACTTAGTCTTCATTTTCATTAGTTAGTTTTAGCTTGAATTGAATAGAGAGAAGAGAGAATTAGAGAAGGCCGAGCCTTTCTAGTCCGAAGCCCGAGGCTTCATGTATCTCACTAACTTGGAACCTATGGCGATCGACACCTAGTTGAGTCCATTGTAAGGTTCGAGTTTCACTTTCTCCCTTTTGGATTATTAATTCATGTCTTGAATTCATTAATCCGTTCTTTCTTCTCGTTTCTTGACTCCCCAATCCTTGTTTCCCCGATATCTATGATATCACCTATCTTGTTATTTATCGCTTCCGCATAGTTTATATCGTTGTGTAGCTTCCGCATGGTTTGCCCCTTATCATCTCTAGCCACAGTAGGAATAGGCTCCTCCGAATAAGCTAAGTCGCCATCTACCTCCACGGAAGCCATATCGATCACATGAGACAGATCGTGAACATACTTCCGGAGCATGGACACATGGAACACCGGATGAACAGACAGAGAGGGAGGCAAAGCCAGTCTATAAGCAACGGCGCCAACGCGCTCCAATATCTCAAAAGGCCCAATGAACCTAGGACTGAGCTTGCCTTTCTTCCCAAATCTCATAACACCCTTCATGGGCGACACTCTGAGGAATACCCGGTCCCCAACCATGAACTCAAGATCTCTCCGCCTCCGATCTGCATACGATATCTGCCGGCTCTGAGCCGTGCGGAGTCGATCCTGAATAACCCGGACCTTATCTAAGGTCTGCTGCACCAAATCGGGCCCCAACACCTGGACCTCACCAGACTCGAACCAATCGATAGGCGAGCGACATCTCCGACCATACAATGCCTCAAACGGAGCCATCTGGATAGAAGCCTGATAGCTATTATTATACGCAAACTCTGCTAGCGGCAAATGGCTATCCCAATGGCCTCCAAAATCAATAGCACACGCCCTCAACATATCCTCGAGGATCTGAATGGTCCGCTCAGACTGGCCATCAGTCTGCGGGTGAAATGCAGTGCTGAGATCGACCCGAGTACCCAGCTCTCTCTGAAACGATCTCCAAAACTGAGCTGTGAACTGAGCACCTCGGTCAGAAATGATAGAAACAGGAGCACCATGCAATCTCACAATCTGCTCAATGAAGATACGAGCCAGACGCTCCGAGGTATAAGTAGTCCTCACTGGAATGAAGTGAGCCGACTTCGTCAGTCGATCAACTACTACCCACACCGAATCATGCTTACCCACGGTCAGCGGCAAACCAACTACGATCCATAGTGATCTGCTCCCACTTCCACTCGGGAATGGGCATAGACTGGGTCACCCCGGCTGGCCTCCGGTGCTCATACTTCACCTGCTGGCAATTCAAACACCGAGATACATAATCAGCAACATCCCTCTTCATCCCTTTCCACCAATACAGTTCTCGAAGATCATGATACATCTTCGCAGTACCCGGATGAATGGAATATCTCGAACTGTGAGCCTCTGCCAAAATCATCTGCCTCAGCTCCACAATGGCTGGAACACATACCCGGCCGTTAAGCCGCAAAGCACCATCATCACCAATCACGAACGAGGACACTCCCCCACTCAGGACCCTGTCCCGGAGATCTCTCAGATAAGGATCCTCGAACTGCCTTTCCCGAATCTGGGAAGCTAAAGACGACTGAGACCCCACATATGCAAGCACCCGGCCTGGAACTGAATCATCAAACCGAACCCCACTAATGGACAAAGCCTGCAACTCACGGGCCAACGGCCTCATATCAGCATCAAGATAGGCGAGGCTACCCATGGACTTCCTACTCAAGGCATCGGCTACAACATTAGCCTTTCCGGGATGATACCGGATAGAAAGATCATAATCCTTCAGCAGCTCTAACCAGCGGCGCTGTCTCCCGTTCAAGTCCTTCAGCGTGAACAAGTACTGGAGACTCTTATGATCGGTGAATATCTCACATGGCTCGCCATAAAGATAGTGCCTCCACAACTTCAGTGCAAACACGACAGCTAACAGCTCCAAATCATGGACAGGATAATTCTTCTCATGGACCTTCAGCTATCTCGAGGCATAAGCTATCACCTTACCCTCCTGCATCAGAACGCTACCCAGGCCAACACCCGAAGCATCACAATATACGGTGAATCCCCCGGATCCACTAGGCAAGGCCAACACTGGCGCTGAAGTCAACAGAGTCTTAAGCTTCTGAAAGCTAGACTCACAGGCATCGGACCACAGGAAAGGAACATTCTTCTAGGTCAACTTCGTCAGAGGTGCTGAAATAGAAGAAAACCCCTCGACGAACCGCCGATAATAACCTGCCAAACCTAAGAAACTCCGAATCTCTGTAGGAAAAGTAGGCCTAGGCCAACTCTGAACGGCCTCTATCTTTTTCGGATCAACACACACCCCATCCTTGGTCACCACGTGACCTAGGAAAGATACAGAACTGAGCCAAAATTCACACTTGGAGAATTTGGCATACAACTGCTGATCCCTCAGAGTCCGAAGAACAACTCTCAAATGCTGCTCATGCTCCTCCCTGCTCCTCGAATAAACCAAGATATCATCGATAAACACAATGACGAAGGAGTCAAGGTAGGCCTTGAACACTCGGTTCATCAGATCCATGAAAGCAGCTGGGGAATTCGTAAGCCCGAAAGACATCACCAGAAACTCATAGTGGCCATATCGGGTACGAAAAGCAGTCTTGGAAACGTCCTCGGACCGAATCCTCAACTGATGATACCCCGACCTCAAATCAATCTTCGAGAAGAAGGTAGCACCCTGAAGCTGATCAAACAAATCATCAATACGCGGCAAAGGATACCTATTCTTGATAGTAACCTTATTCAGCTGCCGGTAATCAATACACATCCGCATAGAGCCATCCTTCTTCTTCACAAATAATACCGGGGCACCCCATGGAGACACACTGGGCCTAATGAAGCCCTTATCGAGCAAATCCTGAATCTGCTCCTTCAGCTCCCTTAACTTAACAGAAGCCATACGATACGGGGGAATAGATTTAGGCTGAGTGCCTGGCAATAGATCAATGCAAAACTCTATCTCCCGCATAGGCGACAAACCCGGCAAATCATCAGGAAACACATCCGGATACTCACAAACAACCGGAACTCTATCAAGGGATAACTCCTCTGCCCGGATATCCCGAACTGAAGCAATATATCCCTCGCACCCACTAGATATCATCCTCTGCGCCTCCAAGAAAGAAATGATCCTACTCTTCGGAGAAGGCCTGGAACCTCTCCATACAACCCGAGACTCACCCTCTGCCCCGATCGTCACGGACTTGGCATGGCAATCCAAAGTCGCATGACAGGAAGCCAGCCAATCCATGCCCATAATGACATCGAAATCAGACATATCGAGCAGCATCAGGTCCACTAAGGACTCTACAGCACAGATGGAGATCATACACTGCCAATAACCCCTATCTACACATATAGAAGACCCGACAGGGGTGGCAACCATAAAGGGATCATCTAAGAAGACCAGATCCCTGCCCAAGCAAGGGGCAAATCCCGGCAACACATACGAATAGGTAGACCCCGGATCAATAAGAGCATAAGCATCGCGGCCACAGACAGAAATAATACCTGTGATGACATCATTGGATGCCTCAGCATCCTGACGAGTCATAGCATAGACCTGCGCCGAGCCTCCTGAACCCGGAGCTCTCTGAGACTGCTGTCTAGGAGGAATCTGAGAAACGGGCCTGGCGGCCTGAGGACCAGATGGTACCATAGCTGTGGATCCCTGACGACCTGATGAAACATAAGGGCAACTCCTGACATAGTGCTCTGGAGACCCACACTCAAAACATCCATCACCTCTACCTCCTCTACCGCCTCTACCACCTCTGCCATGACCACCTCCAGACGAACACCTCCCATGATGCCTCTGATGGCACCTCCCGAACTGCGGCAGACCAGACTGCGAAAAGCCACCCCACCTCTGGGATGACTGAGGCCTCGGGGTCTCTGAAGAAAAATCCTGGGCAGGCAAAGCAGCAGCCTGGGACCTAGACTGAGAACGGCCCTGATGACCCTGACCCCTCTGAGCGGATCCACTATACCCACCAGACTGACGCGATCTCTTGGCCGCCCTCTCCGTGTCAGCCCTGGCGAAGATATCCTCCATCCGCCGTGCCACATCAACTATCTCAAAATATGACTTGTTGCCCATATCAGGGGCAACAGCTACCTGCAAGCGGGGATGAAGACCCTCAACAAACCGGAGGACCTTGTCCCTCTCCTGAGCCACCATAGCCGGCGCAAATTGAGACAACCACAAGAACCTGGTGTCATACTCTGAAACAGACAGGTTTCCCTGCCTCAACCCCTCAAACTCGCGCCTCTGAGCATCGTGCTGACTCTGGGGCACGAACCTGCTCATGAATATAGACACGAACTCAGCCCAAGACAAAGGAGGGAGGTCACTAGACCTCTGGCGCATCATGGAGACCCACCATGTCTCCGCATCTCCCGATAATCTGAAAGAAGCACACTGCACCCCTAAGGTGTCTCTAGTACCAAGAACTGTCAAAATCTTCTCACACTTCTGAATGTACCTCTGGGCAGTACATGTAGCTGAGGTACCGTCGAACTCTGGAGGCTGAAGCTTCATGAATGACTCTATCCTCCTGGCAACCTCCTCAGTGCCCATAGGAGGAGTAGAAATAACAGGACCTGCCTGAGGAGCAGAAGCACAAGGCTGGGCAATATGATCAGGAGCAGCCTCAGAAGTAGGCGTGCTCATAACAGGTGTGGTCGGCTGAGGAGCCGAAACAGGAGCTGCAACATCATCTCTGACAGGGACCTGATGGCTAGACAAGGCCATCAGTCTCATATACTCCTCTGAAGAGATCACAACGGTGCCTGGCACAACAGCAGGCACAGGGGGAATAGATGCTGACAGAGTCGCTGCGGACACCGCAGGGATAGCTGTGTCCTGCCTAGTGGCTGACGAGCGACCTGTCCGAGTCTTCTTAGCAGCTGGCGGCTGCGTAGGTGCTGATGGCTCTCCCGCAGACACGGGTGTAGAAGATGCAGCCCTCCTGGCTGAGGATGCTCGCGTCCTCGTCATCTGATACAATACACGAAAAAGGGTCAGCACCTATATAAGCTACTCAGCACGAATAGAGATGAAACGAAGGGAAAACATTTCCTAACATGCCCTTGTAGCCTCTCGCTCATAAGTATGGTCGACAACATACCCATAAGCAAGACTCTACTCAGACACTGCTCCAAGACTCCTAGGACTCGAATTAGAGCCTAGGGCTCTGATACCAAACTGTCACGACCCAATTTCCAAGGGCTCGTGATGGCACCTAAACAACATTTGCCTAGGCGAACCAATGAAACAAGATGCGGAAAAGAACAATAATGTGAAAAGATCATAAATGGATATATAAATATAAAAGTGTGAAGTCCAAAAGAATATATCCACAAAAGAATTGGAGAATTCTAAGAGTGACTCAATAAAGTATGAATATACATCAAAGAAATCTGAGTCCTATCTCTAAGTGACTCCTGCGGTATGCCACCACGGTCTGTGTGGTCGGCTCACCTCAATCAAAAGTCTCAGAAGCCTCGGGAACCGCTAACGTCCGGGCTGCTGACTGGATGAAGGACCTGCGCACGTAGCAGAGTAAGTTATGAGCCGAAGCCCAGTAAGATCACCGACAGGCCCGCTAAGGTACCCTTGCGGGACAAGTCGCTACATGCATCATAAGCAACAACATACTATAGTAATCATACAATAAAGTAGTGAAATCACAAATAGATGTAACACATTCCATACACAAAAGTAGTAACCAGAAGTCTCAAGGATTTATGCCCATCCAACGTAAGGCATAGGTCAACTCAGCGGCGGTTTGGAGGTCCAATCTCTACTCCCGTGCCGACTAACCTAGACCTACGATGGACTAGCAACACCACTACTAAGTATCAACCATATACCGTGACCCGAAGTCACTATCACAATCATGAATAAGTAGACCAACGACCCGTAGTCGTTGGCTCATCTCAAATCTGTCTACGATCGCACCACACCCCCTGTCAAGTGCGTCGTATCTCAATAAATCAAGTGACCACACCACACCCCCTGTCAAGTGTGTCACATCTCAAAGATCAAGTGTCCACACCACACCCCCTGTCAAGTGTGACACATCTCATAGTATAGGCGACACCACACCCCCTGTCAAGTGTCCCTCTAACAGTATTAATATCCACGACATTAATAACAATAACAGAAATAATAACAGAAATATTAATAACGATAATATTTCACAGTCACCGTAACCCAGGTTGGTTATGCTAGCTGAACGTAAGGCGAAGGTTAACCCGACCACAGTTTGGGGGTACAATCCCTACTCCCATGTCGTCCAACCCAAGGTTACGTATAGACAGCACTACCCAACCCGGCACGTGAACAAATCAAGTACCAATATCATACAAAAGCCGACAAAATCCTCGGCAAGACATTTATCATGACATGCCGGCAACATCCTCGGCCATGTCCCAAGTTCTTGCTATCTAAGCATGGCGTAGCAAGCGTTACTACGATATAAATTTAAGCTACCTCGACGTAGCGTTTAGACCGGCACATACCTTGGTCGAGTCACAATCTCGCTATTTATAACAAACAATAATAGCAAGTAATTCACATCATTAATCCTAACCATTGTTAGGTATATATATGCGTACATGAAGCATACTAGCATGAAGGAAGAGTCCACAAGCACAATAGAGGTCAAGTCTCACTTACCTCGAAATTCGGGCTCAAATGCCGGGAAGAATCTCCTTTCCCGCTCGCCTTGTCCGCGAAGGACTCTCCACTAGGTCTATTAAGATAAGATATAGCACATATGAGTGCTCAATTATAGCTATTTAAGCCTATAGGCATCCTAGGGTTAAAATTACCAAAATGCCCCCGGATAGGGCCGAGCCCTAAATTTACAAAATGTACTTTTCCGGATTCCCCACGCTCCCGTGAGTCCAAAAGTACACTTAGATTCCACATGCGAGCCTTGCTCGATGTCTTTCCCCAATTCTTAAGAATCTAGGGTTCTAACCCATTTCCAAGAATCAACCCTTTGATTCTTGTGTTAATCAACATAAAGATGGATTGAAAGGGCTTACCTTAAGTGTAAGTATGATTGGGTCTTCAAGAAATACCCAAAAATCGCCTCAAGAGCTCACCAAATGATTTTTATAAGTTATGAACCGAAATGGCCTTTTTATAGCAGTTTTTGCCTCTGTGACAGCTTCTTTTGAAAAAATCATAACATTTGATAGGAATGTCCAAATGACCTGAAACTAGTGCCATTAGAACCACAACTCAAAGGGCTACAACTTTCATGTTTTGAGTTTTTCCTAATCCCTTACGGATTGGCCGGAAAATCAACTTTTATCCTGCTATTTGCGCCAAAACAGAACAGAAAAGTCGCACCAGATTTTCTACTGTTTTAGGGGTAAAACGGGACCCTACGAAGCTCGGAATGATCCCAAATTTTGCACACAAGTCATAAAATACTTGGGTGACATGCTCGTCAAGACGGAACTCAATTCGGACCTCCAGAACTCAAAAAGTGGGTCCCACGGCAAAGGTTCGATTTTCGACTTTCGCCAAAATAGCGAAATTTAACCAAACGACCTCGGAATCTAATTCCGAATGTTGCTACAAGTCACAAATGACTATACGAACCTAACGGAACTTTCGGATCTCTCATCGGAGCTCATTTTCTCAAATCGAGCTCGGAAACCTCTTTTAACTATTTTAAACTTCCGAAACGGGGACTTTATCAAAAGTCCTATCAAACGAGGTCCGCTTTCAATTTTGAAGGTTGCTACATATCATAAATGACGAGACGGACCTAACGGTGCGCTCGGATTTTCCATCGGGGTTCGTTTACTCAAAACGACCTATCGAAACCCCAAATTCCTTTCCGGAATTTCATAAACGGATCCTTTTCTCGAAAACCTATCAAACGGACTCCGTTTCGACTCAGATTTCACAGACGGGTCATAAATGACCTAACGGAGCTTTTGGGACTGTCGACATGCAAATCGAGGTCCCAGATCCCGTAACGACTATTTGAGGGTCGTTACAGTTATAGGAATTTTTTAAGGGGGTTCAGCATGATCCCGAGCCTAAACTTATTTGAATTGCTAAATCTTTTATCAATTTAGACCCTAATAGGCAAAGGAAGGAAAGACTATATTTGTATCCCCTTAGGATTAGGATTTGATTGAGCTATACTTGGTAAGTCAATCGAATTGCATCTTTTTAAGTTTGGAAGCAACTTTTCCTTGCCTTTTTCATATCACCCGATTGAATTTTAAATCCCAACCCCTTACCTATATAAACTAGCTCTTGATCTCACAATACACACTGCTAAGACATTGGAGCACAATTGCATACACAGAAAACACATAACACTTCACAGGCCTACACTTCACTTTCTCTCTGATTTTTTGGAGAAATCCCTGCTCTGTTTACTTTCTAGTTCTGTTCTTACAAATATCAATCATTCTCTGCACTTTATTTGTTTGTTTCACACTTCTGCAAGGTATTTCTCTATCCCTGACTATTTATTGCATCTGTTCACCTGCCTATGCTTGGTTGCTTGTTTGTTCCATCTCTTTTCTGTGTTAGACTAATCTAAACTGCCTACGCCTATTTGGCACTTCATACCTTGGCCCTGGGTTTTCTGTTAGTTTTTGGTTTACTTTTGTACAGTTATTAGGATGATCCACAAGGATCATACCAGTGTTGCTAAGTGTAGGGCAATGCTATGGTTTTCTGAAGCTTAACTATTATGCTCACGAGCCATTGGGACAGTTTTAACCTAACAAGGGCTTCACCTCATGCTTTCCTTATATAGTATTTCCCTATTCGTGTATATTTGTTATGATTCCCTGTTTGTATTCATTTTAAATAGGGTATTGACTGTGTAAATGGCCATTCAGTAGCCTTTCCTTATTCCTTCTTCTTTATGTGACTACATCATATACTAAAATAAAGGTCGTTGCATTTAACCATTAAACCAAAGCTTATCTTGTAGTGTCTAATGATTTAAACATTTCCTGATAGTAACACCCACACGTAACTTGATGATTTTGAGGACAAGCTTAAGTCCTAGTCGACTAAATTCGAATGCAAAACAGTTTTCGTGCTTAAACTGTTTAGAAACATGATTTTCTTTAGAGCGGGGGTTATATTTGTGCTCACTGAGATGCCCTTTCTTTTACATAAATAAGACAGGCCCAAAAATAGTTTTAAATATGGCCTACGCGTGTGTTAAAACAGTTTTCAACTCTACTTTACCTTCTATACACTAATCTAATAGTGTACTGTATAAGAATTAGGTCGATTATATAACTGTTATATGTATTTTCTTAAAGTATATCATTTAACACTTCATGTATTTGCATGCCTATATGTATATTTATGCGTGGCAGCCTCTTATTTGCATTTACGTGCCTTTTTGCAAAAATTTCTTTTCAAAATAGCCCACTTGATTATATATTCCAAAACTGACCCCTTAGATAAAATAGCCATTAAGGTTAGGACTGGACATTTAATGACGAGTCACACCGACCCTAAATGGCTAATATTTTATTTCAAAACACAACCCCTATTCGGTATTTTGATAAAATTTGAAAATTACTTTTGAAATATTCCTATCTATGCAAAACTGGCTTAGTTACTGAAATTGCGGGAATACACTGATTATTGACATCCTCTTGCAGCTTTAGCCACTTTCGATTAGGCATTTGTAGCTAAGGGCTAAACGTGCAATTAGGCATAAGGGCTTAGGCCGTATTTGTAAAATATAGAGCCCAAGTTGTATACATGCTGTATAAATAGACTTAACTTCTGAAGTGATTGTGAATTTGACTCTTTAAGTTAGTAATATATATATTTTTTCAAATTTTATGATATATATAAATTGTTTAGACATGCCAAAATTAATTGCTCGGCGGGAACCACTTTCCATGGGACTTGGGCGAGTGCCTAGCACATTCTTTTCCGAGTCACTTGGACTTCTTACCCTCGAATCTCTGAAACTGAACCTGTTTGATAAAAGACCCGGCCTTAGACACTTAGGTGACCTAATACACCTTAGAAATCCATATTAGGTGGCGACTCCAACCTTTAACTCAAACGAGGTATCCAGTCAAACCCTAATCTTGGCTCGCTTCGAGTTGAGTTTAAAACCGGGTATGACGGAATGACAACTCCATTGGGGATACTCAAAGTCCTAACCATAACGAGTCTTATTATGGAATTTTTATTGATTATTATCTTGTTATTAATTTTATTATTTTACTAACTTGGTCTTTTTTTGTTTTTCTTTTTTCTTTTATTTATTTATTTATCTGTATTTGAAAATTGATTTATTATTGGTATATTTCACTCATACTCCTCCATTCTTGGAAACTGACACTTTGCACACACACGGACGATTACGTGGATCTCACGACCATTCCACCTCAAAAAATCCTTTAGGAGGGACGTTTGGAATATAGTTGGTCCGTGGTACAACCAACAATTTCAAATGATCTCACCCCTTGGTTGTCCACCTTGGGGAACCGTGTCAAGAATTACACCACTCTTGAAATGTAATGTGCATGCATCATTCCATAAGAAGGGCTCCCCGTGAGCCGGCTAGTCTGCAACTTGTCCAAACAACTTGACAGGTTTTTAACCCCGAAGGAACATTCGAACATGTTTATGTGCATCTGAGAGAAAAGAAAAGAAAAGAAAAAAAAAAGAGAAAGAAGAAAAGTGAGGTGAAAATAAATACGCATTTTGATTTGCCCAATTGTTCTCAAAAGGGGAGGGGAGTTTTAATAATTTATGTTCTTTCTCTTACAGGTCATCATGAGTCAAAAGTTTCACCGCTTTGGAATGACTATGGGAGCAATTTTTTTGTTAACGAATTGGTGGAATAATTTGTCATTGGGCGAACAAACTGAAGTACGCCAACATTCGGGTCATTTGGTTTCTCTATTAGAAATGAAACCGTGTAGAGAAATGATTTAAGCATATGTGTCATTTTGGGATGAAAAACTAAACGTGTTTAGATTTGGAGACGTCGAGTTAACACCTTTGCTGGAAGAGATAGGAGGATTCATATCACACTCGGGGCTAGAGAAACGTTGGCAAAGGAGTCGCATTTTGGCTTGCAGCATCTCTACACCTGAAGAGTTTCCCGACAAGTTAGGGATGGTAACAAGTTTGAATGTGGAATTCTTACAACAAAAGAAAATACCCTCATCCTATTTTTACAACAGGTTTGGGTATTTGAGTGCATTCGACGATCGTAAGAAAGAGTTGAAATCCTACAATGTTTGGAGGAGAGCTAGACCCTTTGCATTTGCTGTTTGTTTCCTGGGAATAATGGTGTTTCCTGAAAGCTCGAATTGCGATATATATTCGCGACTTGTCATGGTTACTGATGCGGTGTTTAATGGGATTGATGGTTATCGTTACACTATAGTCCCTATGATTGTGGTAGACATTTATCGGGCTTTGGGTTGTTGCAAAAGAGGAGTGAAATATTTTCAAGGTTGCAACCTTCTGCTAAAAGCGTGGTTCAAGGAGCATTTGAGGAAACTGAGGGGTGCGCAAGAATTGTCTAAGCCAACTGGTTCCAACTACTTGGTTGGAGAACGATACAGGGTTCCAAAATTCAAGCAGCCAAGCAGTACAGAGAAATAGGTAGGTTTGTTTGATAGCATAACATAGGATTCGATTCAATGGATGTTCACTTGGTTTCCTTCATCAGATTTCATCATTAGCTCTAAGAAGGCATCCTTTGTGATACTTATAGGATTGAGAAGTCTCCAACCCTATCAACCACTAAGGGTGATGAGGCAAGCAGGGTGAAAGAAAATCGTCCCACTCATACCAGACACGAAGGCCTGCCAGTTCGATTATACTATAGACATTGTTCCAAAAGTCAAAAGCTTTATAAAATCTGGATAGGTAGACAAGTCATGGGGAAGGAGTCATTAGCGTCAGATAGATACAACGCTGGATGCGAACCAAATTACAACAGCTGGTTGTGTTCTAGCATAAAAGGAAATGTGGTAGTAGGGCCAAGCCGAGGGAACGACATAAGAGACCGAGAGGCGGAAGCTCAAATTCGGTACCGTGAGTTCATGTTGAAAGCTGTTAAAATGGACAAAGAAAACAAAGAAGAGATCAAAGTGTGAAAGAAACGTACATTAGAGTTGGAAGGAAAGATAGAGGCCTTGGGGATGAAGCTTGAACAATGGAATTCAGAGTGTACTGAGATAGACATTTTACATTTATTTGCAGCGAAGGGATACTTAACCAAACTATGGAAGAAGTCAAGGAGGTCACCTGAGAAGCAAAAAGAGTCCGGCTGGAGGAGGAGCGTGTTGCCTAGTCGAATGTCATTTTCATTTCTTTTGTATTCCCAAAAGTCGTCATGTATTGAATTTCAAAACTTTTTTGGGGAATCTATGGAAACAATTGGCAACAAAATGCGTATTTACTTTTCATGCATCATGATAAACCTAGGAAGGCTATACGTCCTTGGCACATCATAGTCCATTAGTAAACCTACTCAAAATATCGAAAGGGTTCTCAACCCAAAAAAGACAAACTACATCCTTGCATAGATTCGAAGAAATGTTCGCACAAAATATTGACGTTTGCCTCAGTGTGATCAAGACTATAAGAGTGTTTTGATATTTACTTTTCATGTTTTGTTTTCACACTATAGCTGCAAGAGGTACACTTCAATTCGATACCGTTTCTCAAGCTCCTCACTTGATCAGGCTCTGGTGGGAAGATTTGGCTGCCGTCAGTAAGCTCTATGTTCAGGTGTTGGGGGAACTGGTAGCTCTCAAGGCTTACACCGCTATGCCGGGCTTGGTCGAAGCTGCTAAATATTTCTAGGACTACAAAAGGGCAGTATTTCATTTTAATGGTTTAGAGTTAGCACCAATGCTAGAGGAGTTTGGAGGACTAGCAAGGTTAGAGTATGGGCCCAAAACCATGATTTATCCTCGTGATGTGGACCCTAAGGAGTTTATTGAGCTGTTGCACGCTCCTTATGATCCATGCGTCGAGGGAGTGCATGACAGAAATGTCACGTTGGAGTATCTATATTCTAGATTTGGACATCTAACTCTTAGGCACGATTGTACTGGGGCATGGGAAATTCAAGATTGGGAATGGACTGAATCGAATGCTTTCATTGTTGCTTTTCTGGGAAGCATGGTTTTCTCCGAGAAAGAAGGAAATATCGACACAAGGCTGGGAAATGTGGTTGAAGGGCTGCGCAAAGGTGCTCAGCAGCGCCAAGTAAATTTGGTTCCAATGATCGTGGGGGAAGTTTATAGGGATCTAACCAAATGTAGAAGGGGAGGAGACTTCTTTGAAGGGTGCAACCTCTTGCTACAAATATGGTTGATAGAACACTTACACAATATCTACATCAGTCCAATAGCACCAAAGCCATCAACAGATGGAGGCATTCGCTCACATAGCACCCGCATGGCTGGAACAATAGTATGGAAAGACCCCACGAACATGCGAGGATGGTACACCAAGCTTGAGGAGTTATAAGAAGTGCAATGGGTAATTGAAAACTGTGCTGATTTCATCGTTTCCATACAAGGTCAAGACACCACCTTCTTGACACTGATTGGATTCCGAGGAACTCATCACTATGTTCCCCTAAGAATCTCCCGACTAGTAGGGATGACACAAAAAACTCCTTAGCTAAAAAATGGGAGAAGTTTCAACATTGACATAAAGCACATTGAGAATCCGATGGTGGGTACGATATTGACAATGTGGGAAGGGAGACTTACTCTACAATTTTGCTGTGGCCGAGACAGTAGGGTGAACCCCGTTGCTACTTTGACCTATCCTCAGAGGCTCAGTGAAGATAGAGAGAAATTCTGGTCAAAGACCACACTGAAAAGAAAAGCCAAAGCTCCAAGTGTCGCTTAAAAGTACAAAAAGGTACGACACAAGTTCGACCAAAATAAGAAAGAGTTAAGGGTGACACAAGAGAGGGAGATGAGAAGGCAATACAAGGAAAGGATCAAAGGGGATGAACTTAAGTATTAGACAAGCAAAATCATGGCAGCAAGACAAGCCGCTGGGAATCTGCAAGACCTGCTTAAGGGATGGAAGACTATTTTAAGTCAGTACAATTGGAGGAAAAGTAAATAATAGGGTTGGAAATCTGTGAATTCTTCACAAAAGCTCTAGGTGATATGCAAGCTGGGAAGGACCTGATGGAGATGTTCGTTACTCTCTCACCTACAAACTTGGTTCACAAATCTAAGGAAGAAATCGAAGGGAAGAAGGAGAAAGAAGATGCTGGAGCTGATGCTTGATTCAAAAACCTCTTTGCTTGGCACATAGTCCAGTCGTTTTAGTCGAGTCGTCTTTTTTTTATTTAGTGAAGTCGTTGTCTCAAATTAGTAATTGTATAAAGCCAAGCAAATCAAATAAAATTTTGTTATATTTGGGTTTTAAGACTTGTGTTGATTATGCTTATGTAAACGAAATGATGTGTTCGGCGCAAACATTACTTTGAATCTTCGATAGGCCTACCTCTAGCAAAAAAGAGGTCCCTTGCATAATAGGACACAAATTTACAAATGCTAACACTTACTCACATTATTTTTTTTGTTTTTGTTATTTTAGTCCCAAGTCCCTGAAGTTTGGTTTGTGCATTCTAGTCGCGTCGCAGTACCGGTTGAGATCCAGAGGATCAATTCCAACACCTCCCCCTTTACCTACAAGGACAAGGACGAGACGCAATATCATGGCTGAGTTTGACAAGGCTGGAAATGGAACCCCCAAAAAGCAAGGTGTGGTTGCCTATGACGACTATGCTAAGCTGGAGCAAAGGCTGTTTGAGTTAGAGAACACGATTCCTCTCGTCCATGCTGATGGAACCACTAAAACCAAACAAAACCGCCCGCCCTCACGACAAAGACCCATTATTCTTCGAGAAATACATCCCATAACCCACCTGTATTGCACCACCAAAAGCACCACCAAACAACCTCCCCCCCTTCACTGTTAAAACTAAAACTGTTGCATCATCCACCAAAGATCACGACATGTATGCATGAACAAGGGAAGACTCGGACAGTACCAAAGAGCAAGTCAAGTGGCTGGTAGAGAAATTCAAGAAATTCCAAGGCACCCTGACTTGAAGCTGCCCGAAAGTTATAAGACACCCAAGTTCAACATGTTCGATGGCAGTGGCGACCCAATGGCTCATTTGAGGTCTTACTGTGACAAGTTGGCAGGGGTTGGACATGATGAAAAGATTCGCATGCAATTGTTCAACCATAGTTTGACTGGAGATGCGTTGGTATGGTATTCAAAGCAGCAAACAAAGAAGTGGACAAGCTAGGAAGCAATGGCTGGAGATTTTGTTGATAGCTTTGGGCATAACACCGATGCCATGCTTGATCGGTTCTATTTGGAGAAGCTAAAGAAGAATCCTACTGAGACCTTTCGGGAGTTCGCGACTAGATGGAGAGCTGAAGCCGCCACAGTCCAACGTCCTTTGGAAGACACAGAGATAGTGGCAAGTTTCATCTGCATACAAGAGGATGTCTACTTTGAGAAGATGTTGAACATGCAAGACAAGACGTTTGGATACTTGATAGAGATTGGTGACATGGTTGAAGATGGTTTGAAAACTGGTAGGATTGTTAGCTTGACCGCGTTACAAGCCACTAACAAAGCACTACAAACCGGTAACACCAGTACATCAAAGAAAATGAAGGACGACGTCTCCTTCGTTGTTGCATCACTCGATCACTCTCCCACCCACAACCACTACTACCAAACACCACTTCCATCATACCCATACATTTCACCCATATCTACCTATCCGGTCTACAACACTCAGCCCATGTTCCAAAACTCACCGCCACAGAGACCACCATACCCACAAAGTCCTAACTACATAAATACCAACACTTATCCAGCAAGACCTCAGGCAAACAACAATCCAAGACCCAAAAGAAACTATACCCCACTAGCCGAATCCCGCACTTAGTTATTTGAAAGACTCAAAGCAGCTGGCCACATACAACCTGTTCCATTCAAAATGCCTGATAGAATGCCACCCTACTTCAACTAAACTAAAACCTGTGACTACCACTCTGGAGGACCTGGTCATGATACCAAAAAGTGTTACGCCTTAAGGGATAAAATACAAGATCTGATCGATCAAAAGGTGATCTACTTGAAAACTCCAAATGTGCAAAATAACCCTCTACTTAACCACGGAGATAATAGGGTGAATTTGATGGAGTTGGACAAAGAATGCAACTTGGAGGGAACCATTGTCAAAGCAAAAGGGGTTGCACCAGCACATGCTTCTGCAGCCCAAGCAGCTGAAGCACCAGAGCCCGTTGAGGTGGAAGTGACTCCAAAATTCTACGTTGACGTAATTCCCCCTACAGTGACAAAGTAGTTCCATGGGATTACGAAGTAGAGAAGAAGTATATGTCGACAGTTGAGGCTGCCGCTGCACAAGGAATGACTAGGAGTGGGAGGATCTATACCCCCGAGCATCTTGTTCAAGGTAGACGAGGAACCAGCGAGAAGGAGTCCAAGGAACTATGGAACAAAGTTCAAGCAAAAGAGTACTCTATGGTTGAACATTTAGGCAAGACTCCTGCACAAATCTCTGTCTTGGCTTTACTCCTCAAGTCAGAGAGCCATTGAAAGGCCTTGATGAAAGTATTAGAGAGAGCACATGTCCCGGTGGATACTACCGTTCAGAATCTGGCTAGAATGGTTGAGCAAGTCATGGAGTTCAACCGAATCGCTTTTCACAAAGATGAACTGCCGCCAGAGGAGCTGAGTCACAATAAAGCCTTGCATTTCACCATCAAATGCAGAGAATGGTTCGTGGGGAGAGTGTTGATCGACAGAGGGTCTGGTTTGAACATATTTCCATTCAACTCTGAAGAGAATGAGGATCGACCTAAGAAAGATAAGAGAAAGTGACATGAAGGTAAAAGCCTTTGATGGATCGCAAAGCAGCACCATTGGAGAAATCGACTTAACCATCATGGTCGGTCCCATGGACTTCAATGCTGAATTTCATGTCATGGACATCTCCGCTTCTTACAACCTACTGCTAGGAAGACCTTCAATTCACATGGCTGGGGTAGTGCCTTCTATATTGCACCAGACAGTGAAGTTCGAGTGAGACAACAATGAGGTGGTAGTATTCGGCGAAAGGAACAACTCCATCTACAATGAACAAACAATACTAGCCATTGAAAAGGATATTTGTGACGGGCATACATTCTATACTGTGGAGCTTGTTCGAGCAGTGCAAAGCATTCGAGAGCGATACCGCAAAAACTACAACAAGAGTTCGGATCCCACCGATGCAGTAGAGGAGGTTATACTGCACACTTCACTCCTAAACTTGTCAGCACACCACCTGGGATTGAAGAGAAAAGAAGAAGTTTCTACAGTTCTTATTGGGATGGACAATGCAAAGGCTATGAAGGAAGAAATTTGGTCTGGGAACCGGTAATTTCTGATTGGGGTGTGCCTTCACGTGAATTTCGTGAAACCATACCTGCTAAAATAGAGAAGCAACCGATGTATTAGCATAATGCTCATCCTAACTAAAAACGCATTTCTGAAGAAACAAGGGGAAAGCAAGTATGATTGCCTAAAGCACTTGAACCTATGGTGGTGGTGATTGAAGAGCCATACATACTCCCACAACCTGTGAAATGGCCTGGAGACTAGGTTGTAGGCAGCATGATAAGGCAAGGCTATGAACCTGGGAAAGGTTTGGGCAAAAACCTAGATGGCATGGTCGAACCAATTCAAATTGTGATGAGGCCCGACAATAAGAAAGCTGGCATAGGGTACATTGTGACTTATGAGAAGAGCATGGAAGAAGCATCACTGGACTTCAAATACCAAAACTCTCCTACATATTTTCGTCTCGTCTGGTTACTTGGATGGTCGTAAGGGGGAAGTATCCACATCACAAGGGGTCGAAGATTGTTGATGCTGAAAAGGATTTATTGGCGGGCGTGCAAAAGCTGTTCCTATCTGATGAAGACTATTGTGTGATCCTAGAAGAACATGTTGAACTCCTGGACTGGCAAAAGCTGAATCTAGAGCTGCACTGATCAACTGGATCAGCAACCTGGCTCGAGCTTACCGTGGACCTTGGTAGAGCGGGGAGATAGAGTTTATTTTATGCTTTCTGAAATAAAACCCGACATCGAGTCGTAGAACTTGCATTTTCCTTTTCTTTTCCACATATCTCCCTACAAACTTTGTTTTGCAAGGATTCATAAATAAAATATTGAACTATTTCCTTTCACTTTTTGTTTTAATCTTTTAATTATGCAACGTTTTATTTTTCAGCATTCAAACTAATAAATACATTGAGTCCACAACCGCAACGTGTAATGAAACTATGGAGCTTAAGGAAACTGACTTTGACTATGATGAGTTTGATGAAGCCATAAAAGAGAAAATTGAATGATTTGAAAATAAGCCGAAACGAAATCTAGAAGAGACTGAGGTTATAAATCTGGGAGATGATAAAACCGTAAAAGAGACAAGAATCAGTGTGCACCTCACCACAGAAGATACAAAGCGGTATACTGAATTTCTTAAAGAATATGAGGATGTGTTTGCATGGTCATATGACGACATGATTGGCATAAGCAGGGACGTGGTAGCTCACAAAATGCCCATCATTCGGGCTTCCCATAAGTCAAACAAAAAGTCCAAACTTTCAAGTCATCTACCTTGGTGAAGATTAGGGAAGAGATAACCAAGCAGCTCAATGCGGGAATTCTGAAGACGGTCAAATACCCAACTTGGTTAACCAACATTGTCCGGTGCCAAAGAAAGATGGGAAGCTCAGAGTTTGTGTAGACTACAGAGATCTGAATAGAGGCAGCCCAAAAGATGATTTTCCTTTACCAAACATACACATCCTGATTGACTATTGTGCGAAGCATGAATTGTTTTGCCAGTTACCATCAAGTGCTTATGGATGAAGAAGATACCGAGAAGACAGCTTTCACTACATCTTGGGGGACCTATTGCTACAAGGTTATGCCGTTTTGGTTGAAGAACACTAGGGAAACTTACATGAGGGCAATGACAACCATGTTCCATGACTAGATGCATAATGAGATTGAGGTATATGTGGACGATGTGATCATCAAGTCAAAGAAGAGCTCAGAGCACCTTGATAATCTTCGCAAGTTTTTAATCGCTTGCGTTGATATAACTTGAAACTAAACCCAGAAAAATGTGCTTTTGGTATTCCAGTAGGGAAGCTTCTGGGTTTAATTATCAGTAGAAGAGGCATCGAGTTAGATCCATCCAAGATCAAAGCCATTAAACAGTTGCCATCGCCGAAGAGTAAGAAGGAGGTCATGAGTTTCTTGGGACGGCTCAATTACATCAGCCGATTCATAGCCCAATCCACGGTCATCTGCGAACCAATCATCAAGTTTTTAAAGAAAGATGCATCGATTTAATGGACAGTGGACTGCCAAAAAGCATTTGATCGAATAAAGGAGTATTTGTCTTGTTCGCCCGTGTTGGTTCCACCCAAACCTCGACAGCCTTTGATCTTTGACCCAACTATAGTAGATTCAGCATTTGGATGTGTATTGGGGTAACGTGACTCAACTAGAAGAAAAGAGCAAGCAATATACTATCTGAGTAAGAAGTTCACTCCTTACGAAGCCTAGTACACACTTCTGGAGCGCACTTGGTGTGCACCAACCTAGGTAGCACAAAAGTTGAGGCACTGCTTGACGTCCTACGCGACTTTACTGATATCAAGGATGGACCCTCTTGAGTACATCTTCCAAAATCTAATGCCTACTAGGAAGTTGGCTAAATAGCAAATACTATTCAGTGAATTCGACATTACTTTTGTCACTCAAAAGGCGTTGAAAGCTCAAGCCTTGGCAAATCATATGGCCGAGAACCCAGAGGATGATGACTACGAACCTCTGCACACTTATTTCCCTGATTAGGAAGTCATGTCTATAGGAGAAGACATCACAGAGGAATACGATGGTTGGAGACTATTCTTCGATGGAGCGGTAAATTTCAAGGGAGTCGGCGTTGGAGCAGTGTTAGTTTTTGAGACTGGGCAACATTATCCTGTCACGGCCAAGCTCAGGTTTCCGTGCACCAACAAGATGACGGAATATGAAGCTTGCATCTTGGGTCTTAGAATGGGGGTAGACATGAACGTACAAGAGCTGCTAGCAATTGGAGATTCTAATTTGTTGATTCACCAACTCCGAGGAGAATGGACAGCAAAGAATTCCAAGATATTGCCATATCTCGAGTGCATAAAAGATCTGAAGCAAAGATTCACCAAGATAGAGTTCCGGCATGTGCTGAGGCTACAAAATGAGTTCGCAAATGCTTTGCCACTATATCTTCTATGATCAAATATCCTGACAAGAATTACATTGACTCAATACCCGTGTCAGTAAGGAAGACACCGTCATACTGTTATCATGTGGAAGAAGAATTAGATGGATAACCTTGGTTCTACGATATCAAGAGATTCATCAAAGATGGCACTTACCCGAAGGATGCAACAGACCTTCAAAAGAAGAGATTGAGATGATTGGCAAATGGTTTCTTTTTGAACGGTGAAGTCCTATACAAAAGGATACTTGATCTAGGTTTGCTGAGATGCGTGGATGCTAAAGAAGCTGCGAGATTATTAGAAGAAATACACTCTGGGAGGTGTGGCCCACAAATGAACGGTTTTGTACTTGCAAAGAAGATTTTAAGGGCTGGAAATTTCTGGATGACAATGGAGCATGATTGCATAAAGCACGCAAAGAGATGTCATCAATGCCAAGTCCACAGAGATATGATTCGAGTGCCTCCCAGCAAATTAAATGTTATGGGGTCGCCTTGGCCTTTTGCTGCCTGGGTAATGGACGTCATTGGACCGATCAAGCCTGCTGCTTCAAATGGACACCATTTTATATTGGTAGTTATTGATTATTTTACTAAATTGGTAGAAGCTGCATCATACAAGTCGGTGACAAAGAAAGTGGTAGCAAACTTTTTTCGTGATAAAATGATCCGTCGATTCGGCATTCCCGAGTCAATCATCACCGACAATGGGTCCAATCTCAATAGTGACTTAATGAAAGAAACTTGTGAAGTCTTCCAGATCAAGCACCATAATTCCATTGCATATAGACCTCAAATAAATGGAGTAGTTGAGGCAGCCAACAAGAACATCAAGAAAATACTGCGCAAGATGACAGACAATTCAAAGCAATGGTATGCGAACTTACCCTATGATTTTCTAGGGTACTGCACTACAGTGAGAATATCAACAGGGGCTACTCTTTACTTGTTAGTGTATGGCACCGAAGTAGTGATACCAGCAGAGGTCGAGATACCATCTCTAAGGATCATGCAAAAGGCACAGTTGAAAGACGCTGAGTGGATAAAGGGGGAAAATGGAGCAGTTAGCACTCATCGATGGCAGGAGAATGAATGCAATATGTCATGGGCAATTACGTCAGAGGAGAATGACTAAAGCATTTAACAAGAAAGTTCGAGAAAGGTCTTTCAAACCTGGACAATTAGTGCGGAAGAAGATATTCCCCAATCAAGAAGAAGCAAGAGGCAAGTTTGCACCAAATTGGCAAGGGCCACACATGGTCCACCGAGTTCTAACTGGAGTAGCACTAATACTGGCAGAGATGGATGGAGAACTTTTACCAAAACCAATCAACGCAGACGCTGTCAAAAGATACTACATCTGAAAGCTTACAATAGTTATTGGTTATTATTCTGCAATGCATCATGTAATCTGGAACTACGTTACGACCAGATTCCCCAAGAGGGATACATAGGCAACCTACCCAAGGTTCGGTCGCATAAATACAAAAATCTCATTTTCACATAAAGCAGACACTGGGACAGAATTTTTGAATTCTGAATGGACAAACATAATTGACACTGAGGCAGAAATTTTTGAGACTCTCTCAAAAATTTCAAAACAAAAAAGCCGGGGCAGAATTTTGAGGTCGCCTTCAAAATTCATTCAATGGAAACTTGGAACGACCTAAGGAGAAACAACCATAATCTTACACAATGCAACTCATGACTCAATAGAATAAAATATTTCACTTCATTTTCTTCTCATAAAAGTTTTTCAAAATATTTGTTTTATTTACTGCTTTATACATATCCCTATCAGCTCGACCAAGGTCCCGACACTCGCAAGAAGCACGCACAAAGTGAATCAAGAATGCACAAACTACACTACCTCGCATAACTCACCAATTTTTCTTTAAATGCAGGCATGAAGGGTATACAGCCCGACACCACATGGCAAATGTATCTCAACAAAAGGGTTATTTAGTTTCCTTTCACTACGCTTTGCAGGGTACACAGCCTGATGCATCGACTAAGGGTATACAACCCGATGTCGACTTTGACATAACGGAACGGCACAGCCCAATGCATCGACTAAGGGTACACTGCCCATTGTCGAATTTGACAGAACGGAGGGTACACAGCCCGATGCATCGACTGAGGGTACACAACCCAATGTTGAATTCGACATAGCGGAGGGTACACAACCCGATGCGTCAACTGAGAGTACAGAGCCTGATGTCGAATTTGACATAACAGAGGGTACACAGCCCGATGCATAGACTGAGGGTACACAGCCCGATGTCGAATTTGACACAGCAGAGGGTACACAGCCCAATGCATCGACTGAGGGTACACAACCTGATGTCGAATTTGACACAGCGGAGGGTACACTGCCCGATGCATCGACTGAGGGTGCACAACCCGATGTCGAATTTGACACAACAGAGGGTACACAACCCAATGCATCGACTGAGAGTACACATCCCAATGTCAAATTTAACACAGTGGAGGAAACACAACCCGATGTCGAGTTTGACACAGTGGAGGGTACACAGCCTAATGCATCGACTGAGGGTACACAACCCGATATCAAATTTGATACAACAGAGGTTACACAGCCCAATGCATCGACAGAGGTACACAGCCTGTTGTCGAATTTGGCACAACAAGGGGTACTGAAACGACCTCGGTCAGTCGTTTCAGAAGTTAGGACTCCGATTGGCGTGCCGATAAGTTTAAAATTTTCGTAATGTCTATTAGGACCTGTCTGTAAAATTTGTGCTAAATCAGACCTCGTTTGGTAGGCATCGGAAGGAGGTTTCAGTTTTTATTGGCGATAAATATTAAAAAGAGATTTTCGAGCTCTGTTTTGCCGAATGAGCTCCGATTCGAAATCTGAAAGCGCCGTATGATTATTTGTGACTTTTGTGAACTTTCGAAAGTGAATTTCGATGTTGTTCGGCTAGTTTTCGCTAAAATGCCGAAAGTTAAATAATTTGACTTTTTCTATTTAAATTCGCATCTTGAGTTTCGGAAGTCCAATTTGAGATCCGCCTTCGCGAGTATATTACAGATATTTTGTGTAACTGGTATGCAAAAGTTGGAATTAATTCGAATATAGTAAGGTTCCGTTTTAATTTTCATCGCGAAAAAAAAGAAAAGAAAATAAAAATGAAAAAGTAAAAGACAAAAAGGCAAAGCATAAAGAAGCAGGCGGTGGGCTAAGATTAATCTTAGCCCATATTTCATAAATGAGCAGAGAACGAGAAAAACAGAGACAGAAACGAAAACAACGAGTTTTTGAGAATCAGAGAACGGGGAAAAATGCCAGAAAATGAGAAAAGAGCCGGAGAAAAGATAGAATTTTTGCTCTGAAACATTCAGGTAATGATCTTAATGCATTATTTGAGTTTATTACGTGTGTTTGAATATGTTTTAACGGTAAAATTTGGAATATTAGACATCGTTTTAATAAGTTCACTTAAGAGTTTGAAGGGTCAATTGGACCCGATAATGGAAATAATTATATATTCGTAATCAGTGAGTTATGGGCAACATATAAGTGTAATTTATTTAGGGTTCGGTCATGTGAACTTAAACCCTGTATATAGGCCTGGTCTGCGTATTGCGTATGCCAATAAGGTATCAGGTTCCTAACTGGATTGACCTAAGATGTGAGGAATGAAGCCTTTAGCCTAATTTGATATATTTTTCTGCTTATTGAATAGAGTGAGATCGTTTGGCAATGAATTCAAAGGACAAAGCGGTTGTTGAGTAATTGTGCTAACTTATTAACAAGGTAAGTGTTTATATCCATTTCTTTGGAAGCACCTGGCCTCGTGGATTTTCTACCACGTATTCCTTACGTGTGTAGCTGCCGATAGGCGTACTCATTACGCCTTAGCTTTGGATTTATATTGTATATTATATGTTATGTCCTATTGTTGGTATTGCATTGAGAATCTGAGCATTGTACCCTGGCTATAAGTTGCCATCTACTTCCCGGCTGTCGATGAGAGTCCCACGCCGGTGAAGGGTTATTATTGCATCACATTGCATTCATACGCATTATATGTCATTCATATGCATTACATTGCATATCATATTGGGTGCAGGAGTATTCCGCCCCAGGAGCAGGAGTATTCCGCCCCATTGTATCATATTGAGGGTAGGAGGATTCCTCCTCAAGAGCAGGAGTATTCCGCTCTTATGTCAGATATTGAGTGCAGGAGTATTCCGCCTAAGCTTTACATTATATCGGGTGCAGGAGTATTCCGCCCCAGGAGAGTGCAGGAGTATTCCGCCTCTGGTTTATATTATATCGGGTGCAGGAGTATTCCGCCCCAGGAGCAGGAGTATTCCGCTCCAGTTGGTTATCAGATTGGATTTCCCTCAAATGCAGGATTATTCCGCTTCAAGATGGGATTACGGGCACATGTGACCCTTCGCATCATATTTCATTTCATTTCATCTCACTTCATTTCATTTCATCTCAATTCATACCATTGTGTAGACTTGCGGTACATAACTACTATTCTGCTTATATGTGCATTGCTTATTTGTTGATATGTTTCTGGCACGCATCCTTGGTTGAGTTTATAAGTTTCTTACGTGTTTCCGATTGTTATCTTGCTCTGCCTTTTTATAATTTAAATAAAAAGAATTTGGTCTATCTATTTCTTTTCTCCCTGGCTAGCTATTCTATTCTTTGAGGTGGCTAGTCTGCCCCACTTATCGAGTCCTTTTGACTCACCCTTGTTTGTTGTTTGTTTTTTTGTCTATCTATTTCGTTTCGGCAGGTTCGCTCCAGGATTGAGTTCGCCACGTTGTTCAGGAGCGAAGAAGACTTCAGCTGCCACCAGTTTATCGGTTATCATTTCAATTGCATTTTGCTCCCTTCAGGAGGTATCTGTTTTCTTGGTACTCTTAGATGTCTAGTCTGGATAGCCCTAAACCTAGTATATTGGGTAGTCAGCTGTAATGTCTTTTGTACAGCTTAGAGGTATCAGTATGTCTGTGCTTTTTCTAAGTCTTGTTTTTATTTATGAATTGGATTATATTTATTTTCCTAATTTAATTGGTAAGGGTTCGCCCGACGGGTCTAGGGGAGGATGTCGGGTGCCCGCGCGGCCTAGCCGGATTTTGGGTCGTGTCAGTTTGTATCAGAGCCCGGTTTAGAGTCTATCCAGACTAAGACAGTGTCTAGTAGATTCTTGCTGATGGGTATGTAGACGTCCGTACTTATCTACGAGAGACTATGATGGCATTTAGGAAGTTTCACTTCCTTCTTTTCTGATCGCACGTCGGTCTAGGATGCAAAAGTATTTTCATTAATTCCTTCATGGTAATGGTGAACCTTCGTGCGATAAATCGACAAATGGTAGGAGTTCAGGACGAAGTAGTCTAACTTGAGGCTAGGGCTACTCAATCCCCAAGAGTTGTGGATCGTGTTGACGATCCAGTTGCGCAGGCCTAAGTTGTACGAGATCGCGATGGACAAGGGAGCAGGGCCTTGTAGTTCCCTTGGCTCTCTACGATGCTTTACGAGAATCTTGGCGACGCAGATACCGCAAAAACCTATTATTTGCTAGGCATCTTATTAGGTTGCCGCAGATGCATATGTTCGGTCTCAGGGAGCTCCTATACTATTTCTTAATACTGCCCCAGTAAATTATGTTCCAGAGGCAGCATGTGTAGCACCACTAATTATTCTGGTTGGTTAGCTAGCCCAAGTAATAGCTCGGTCCGAGTGTTCGAAGATGCTGTATTATTTTATCTGGTGGAACCTTCCGATATTCTCAAGCCATGCATCAGATAATCCATGTGTAAGTTTTTATTTTTAAATAAAATGATGTCAGCGTATCCTTCAGGCTCTTGATGATATCAAGCGGTATGGTGTGGATTATTCTGCTTTCCAGTTTCAAGGTCCAGCCCTAGATTGGTGGACCGCACTCTTATTAGCTGACTTGGTTTGATTTTTCTTCTAGATTCGTGGGAAAAAAATTCCTTTCGAGTAGCAAGCGAGATGAAAAGTGTTTCCAGTTTGAGTGGATCTGACAGGGTAGCCTGTCGGTTAGCCTGTTGGTGTTTCAGAATATGAGATTGAATTCTATAGAATGGCTGAATGTGCACTAGAACTAGTGCATGAGCCTTTCGAGAGATTCAAAGATTTATTAATGACCTTTCTCCTTTCTTGAGATCCCAGATGATTCGAGAGATTGAGATCGGAATTTCATTTGATGTTGTTGTTGATATTGCCCGAAGGTGCGAGGCATACCATAAGTTAGAGAGGGAAAAGTTAGAGCGGGAAAGCAGGAGATCCCGTGGCCCTAGTGGGTAACCATGGTACCTCATTTGGAGGTAAGAGTTCTGGTTATTTTGGGAGCTCACCTTCCAGGTTATCTCAGCTTGTAGAGCGTGATTCTCAGAGTGCTCGAGTAGTTCATCAAGATTATACTCAACTCTCTCTTTACAGCTATCAACAATTTTCCAACTTCCACTTTTCAGCGAAAATGTGGTATCATTGTAGTGAGTCTGGCTATTCTTTGAGGATTTTTCCTTACTCCGACAAGTAGGCAGTCGTCTTTTCTCTTGTTATTAGGCATCTGTGCAGTCGCAGGGGATTTAATTTAGATCTCAGATTCTCAATCAGCCAGAGAAATACCACAATCCAGTAGAGATTGAGAGCGTAGTGGCAGTTATTCTTCAGAAGGTAATTATCAGTGTAGCGGCTTAGTTCAGCCGCAGAGGCAGTTTTATGAACTGCCAGTCTGGCAGGATGCTGAGGCATCTGATGTAATAGACCCGAGTATTTCTTATTCTCTTAAATTTGAGTAAGATTTGATTCTTTCGATCGATCTGGAAATGGTGTGTCTTATCATGTTTTGATGGTTTCCTTGGATGGCGTTTCTATTAAGAATCGATTGCGGTAGAGGGGTGACCTTCTTGTATGATTTATTCCTGGCATTATGATGACCCTACTAGTTTATCTGGTTTAAATGCGAGATATTTATGAATGAATATCGGTATTGTTTGCTTGGCATTTTGTTATGCCTCATTCTGTTATAATGTCAAGTCAGTCTACCTCTCTTTGGAACTCAGTGTCGGTAGGATGATAGGATTCTTAATTGTCACCATCAGAAAGTGTCATTGTTTCTTCCTGTGTAAAGTGGTTAGTAAGTAATACTCGATCTATGTGTCTCCTCTTGGTTCGTGACGCTAGTAGAGTGATGTTATTCTACAAGTTTGTCTCGGTATAAAAGGGTATTCTGGTAAATTATCAGAGTTTCCTTCTTATTGGAAGGATAAATTGGTATGGATGTTTTTCCATAAAGCTTATTTAATGTCTATCTCTTCAATTGCGATTCTTTGGCTCGCCTGACTCGGAAGTAGTCTAGCTTTGGTAGCCAAGCAAATAAGAAGATGAACTTCCTGAAGCTCTAATTATTTCTATCCTCGATCCATTTCCATTTCTTCTTCGTCCGGCACTAATGAGCTTGGGCGATTGGTAGCCGCTTGTGACGTTCCCTATGTTGAGCCAGAGTACATGTTATTGTAGCCAGGTAAGCATATTATATTTTGGATATCAGTTTATCCGGGTATCCATTCCCATGTATAGTATAGTACTGGTTTTATTTTTGCGGATCATCCAGTTTCAGGGGAAACTCTGCCGAAATTTTTATATAGAAGTACCATCCATCAGGCGATGGTGTTTACGGCAAAGGTATGGAGTTGTGAACTTAAGAGTTGCAGCTGTTTGGCAACTCGAAATGGTAGTTAGTAGCTTAGGTCTGCCTACGTTCAGCTTTTAGCTAAATCTTCTTTAGTCCAGCAGACTGTGCGAGGATGGTTATTCCTATTCAAATGGCTGCATGAGTTTGTGCTTTAAGTGGAGGATTCTTCCTCCAAATACTAAATAGTAATATTAAATCTCTGAGGTGTTGATACAATAACTTGTTGGCAATTAGAACACTGAACCACAAATTCTACTATGTCACACTTCATTCCGTCCCACCAATAAATCTGTTTAAGATCATAGTACATCATAGTCGAACCTGGATGAACAGTGTATTTGAAATAATTTGCCTCTATCATAATTTGTCCACGTAAATCTGCAACATCAGGAACACAAAGTCTATCTTTATACCTGAGAACACCGTCAGTAGTAACCCTGTATGGAGACTCCGGTTTTCTTTTGGCTATCTGTCTGTATTCAACTAGAACTGGATCCTCATACTGACGCTGTTTTACTTCATGGAAATTTAGAGTTAAAGGTCTAGTGCAGCTTGTCGACAATCCATCATTGGTGTGTATATCTCTTTCACACCTCAACTCTTTAAGAAGTTACTTTAGAGTTATAAGTGAACATGTAATCAACTTTGTTGCTGGTATTCTGCCTCGGCTCATGGTCGAACTACATGTCTCTTTTATTTTCACTTTTTCAAGTCATAATAATTCCAATTCAAAGACAACACCCTGAGGTAGATGTTCAGTCTGAAGATCATTCTTGGTCTACATCATACTATCCGGTAGTAGTTGTATGATCCTTATCCTTATACGATAGACCCTATTCAGATGAACCTTTGACATACATTAGGATATGAGTAACTACATTCCCACAAGGAGCTTGCTGAACAACACTAACATCAACTGAGATGTTGCATAGTACGTTCGTAAAAACAATATAGCTTGCATCAACTCTTTTATAGTTAGTAGTGATAAGGTACTTCAAAACTTCCCCTATTGTATCGAGCGTGAGCTAATTCTTAGTTTCATCGACCTGTTCTATATCGAAAGGTATATCGAAGAGGTGATTATCGGCTGAATCATGTTAACCCATTCAAAGTTCTGTGTATCTTTGCTTCGAAAATGTAGAACTCTCTTCTCGTGATCGAGGAAGGATCAGCTTAGTCAGAATAAGTTGTGTAATGGTATTATCATATTATCCAGATATATTTTATTCCAAAAGTTTGATATGCGTGTTATAATTCTGATCCTGTAATCAGTAAATAATACCCGTGGAGTGGCTTATGAAGGTCGTGCAAGTTCTTTCTTATCTTTGTGAATTTTTCTTTAGACTTAGGCTCGTTTGAGGACGAATGAGAGTTTAAGTGGAGGAGAATGAAACAACCTCGGTCAGTCGTTTCAGAAGTTAGGACTCTGATTGGCGTGTCGATAATTTTAAAATATTCGTAATGTCCATTAGGACCTGTCTGTAAAATTTGAGCTAAATCAGACCTCGTTTGGTAGGCATCGGAAGAAGGTTTCAGTTTTTTTTGGCGATAAATATTAAAAAGAGATTTTCGAGCTGTGTTTTGCCGAATGAGCTCCGATTCGAAATCCGAAAGTGCCGTTAGGTTCGTATGATTATTTGCAACTTTTGTGAACTTTCGAAAGTGAATTTCGATGTTGTTCGGCTAGTTTCCGCTAAAATGCCGAAAGTTAAATAATTTGACTTTTTCTATTTAAACTCGCATCTTGAGTTTCGGGAGTCCAATTTGAGATCCGCCTTCGCGAGTATATTACAGATATTTTGTGTAACTGGTATGCAAAAGTTGGAATTAATTCAAATATAGTAAGGTTCCGTTTTAATTTTCATCGCGAAAAAAAAGAAAAGAAAATAAAAATGAAAAAGTAAAAGACAAAAAGGCAAAGCATAAAGAAGCAGGCGGTGGGCTAAGATTAATCTTAGCCCATATTTCATAAATGAGCAGAGAACGAGCAAAAAAGAGACAGAAACGAAAATAACGAGTTTTTGAGAATCAGAGAACGGGAAAAAATGCCAGAAAATGAGGAAAGAGCCGGAGAAAAGATAGATTTTTTGCTCTGAAACATTCAGGTAATGATCTTAATGCATTATTTGAGTTTATTACGTGTGTTTGAATATGTTTTAACGGTAAAACTTGGAATATTAGACATCGTTTTAATAAGTTCAATTAAGAGTTTGAAGGGTCAATTGGACCCCGATAATGGAAATAATTATATATTCGTAATCAGTGAGTTATGGGCAACATATAAGTGTAATTTATTTAGGGTTCGGTCATGTGAACTTAAACCCTGTATATAGGCCTGGTCTGCGTATTGCGTATGCCAATAAGGTATCAGGTTCCTAACTGGATTGACCTAAGATGTGAGGAATGAAGCCTTTAGCCTAATTTGATATATTTTTCTGCTTATTGAATAGAGTGGGATCGTTTGGCAATGAATTCAAAGGACAAATCGGTTGTTGAGTAATTGTGCTAACTTATTAACAAGGTAAGTGTTTATATCCATTTCTTTGGAAGCACCTGGCCTCGTGGATTTTCTACCACGTATTCCTTACGTGTGTAGCTGCCGATAGGCGTACTCATTACGCCTTAGCTTTGGATTTATATTTTATATTATATGTTATGTCCTATTGTTGGTATTGCATTGAGAATCTGAGCATTGTACCCTGGCTATAAGTTGCCATCTACTTCCCGGCTGTCGATGAGAGTCCCACGCCGGTGAAGGGTTATTATTGCATCACATTGCATTCATACGCATTATATGTCATTCATATGCATTACATTGCATATCATATTGGGTGCAGGAGTATTCCGCCCCAGGAGCAGGAGTATTCTGCCCCATTGTATCATATTGAGGGTAGGAGGATTCCTCCCCAAGAGCAGGAGTATTCCGCTCTTATGTCAGATATTGAGTGCAGGAGTATTCCGCCTAAGCTTTACATTATATCGGGTGCAGGAGTATTCCGCCCCAGGAGAGTGCAGGAGTATTCTGCCTCTGGTTTATATTATATCGGGTGCAGGAGTATTCCGCCCCAGGAGCAGGAGTATTCCGCTCCAGTTGGTTATCAGATTGGATTTCCCTCAAATGCAGGATTATTCCGCTTCGAGATGGGATTACGGGCACATGTGACCCTTCGCATCATATTTCATTTCATTTCATCTCACTTCATTTCATTTCATCTCAATTCATACCATTGTGTAGACTTGCGGTACATAACTACTATTCTGCTTATATGTGCATTGCTTATTTGTTGATATGTTTCTGGCACGCATCCTTGGTTGAGTTTATAAGTTTCTTACGTGTTTCCAATTGTTATCTGGCTCTGCCTTTTTATAATTTAAATAAAAAGAATTTGGTCTATCTATTTCTTTTCTCCCTGGCTAGCTATCCTATTCTTTGAGGTGGCTAGTCTGCCCCACTTATTGAGTCCTTTTGACTCACCCTTGTTTGTTGTTTGTTTTTTTGTCTATCTATTTCGTTTCGGCAGGTTCGCTCCTGGATTGAGTTCGCCACGTTGTTCAGGAGCGAAGAAGACTTCAGCTGTCAGGGTGAGCCAGCTTTTATTCCGGATGGCCACCAGTTTATCGGTTATCATTTCAGTTGCATTTTGCTCCCTTCAGGAGGTATCTGTTTTCTTGGTACTCTTAGATGTCTAGTCTGGATAGCCCTAAACCTAGTATATTGGTTATTCAGCTGTAATTTCTTTTGTACAGCTTAGAGGTATCAGTATGTCTGTGCTTTTTCTAAGTCTTGTTTCTATTTATGAATTGGATTATATTCATTTTCCTAATTTAATTGGTAAGGGTTCGCCCGACGGGTCTAGGGGAGGATGTCGGGTGCCCGCACGGCCTAGCCGGATTCCGGGTCGTGTCAGGTACACAACCCGATGCATCGACTGAGGGTACACAGGCCGATGCAAATTTGACACAACAAAGAGTTCACAGCCCGATGCATCAACTGAGGGTAAACAACCCGATGTCGAGTTTGGCATGGCAAAGGGTAGACAGCCCGATGCTGAGTTTGGCATTGCAAAGAGAAGGCAGCCTGGATAGTAGGCAGCCTAGTGAGAAGATGGACATGACAAAGGGTATACAGCTTAACGTGACGAACACACCTGCATATGATGAGAAATCTGTGCAAGACGATCCAGCCCAACATGAAAGTACAATTTACATTTGCATATATATACACTATTTTTTTCAAAGCTCACTTCTATTGCAGGGTATACGATATGACAATGCAAATATTACGATCTAGCACCTCGTCTATTCCCATAATCCATTTTGACACCGAAGACTCTTTCATCATCCTCGGGCAAAGAGGGGCAGCTGTTCACACCTAATTATGTCCCTCCTTCTCTAACAGCCGTTATTCAGTCAAAATTGCATTTATAACTGCACCATTATCAAAACTTCACCCTATTTCAAGTCACTATTTCATGCACACACACCAATTAGGTTACTTTTAAACGGCATTTGCACAAGCGAGTACAGTTTTACAAAATCTGCACGTTCCGTTACAATTTCTTGTAATTATTCCTATTTTTAAACAAAATCACCTAAATTATTTTAACACCAAAAATAATAGGTTTTCTTAATTATTTAGCTCTCACAATTATTTTTTTTATTTTTATAATTTTTATAAGTATTTTATACAATTTTTTCTATGCATTTATATGTATTTTATACACACTTATACGCATTTTATACACATTTATACACTAGATATACGCATATACACGTACACACATACACCTCAGCTTATTATGCCACCTATACGCCTACGTGTTTAAATCATGGCCGTCCACGCAAATAATCCAACGGTCAGGATAATATTTCCAATTTTTAACTACACCCGACCCCCCAAACCCTCAAAACCCTTTTTATTTCCCCTCTCCTGTCTCAGCTGCCCTCACCCCTCTTATCTCTCGCGAAAACCTATCGCCTTTACTGTTACCATCACTTTTCGGTTGATTCCGCTGGTGAAACTCAAAATAAAGTATGTCATCGTGTTCCTCTCTTTGTCCTCTACAAAACCCCTATAGTTTTTTGCAAATTTGACAAAGGTCAAAATTGACGTCTCGTCGACAAGGGTTTTCTGTTGCCGAAAAAGACTCCGACCATACCTAAGTTGAATTTATGGTGTTGCCGTTGCTAAAGGAAGAGGGAAATCCCTCATGTGAACTTGTTTGAGACGGGTCGAGGTTGACCCGGTTCCGATTAAAATGGGTAACCCTAATTGTTTTCTTTGTGTTCTTTTCCCTTTCTTTCGTGGTTTCTAAACTTGTGTGATCGCTAAAGCCTAGAACTCGCTTAATTTCATATATGTTTCATTAACTAGTTAATTTGTGACCCTCGCGGATCAATGATTCTCTAAGCCTGGCACTGAAACTATTATGTATTTTTATAAAATTGTTAATTGTTTACAACCAATCATGTTCATTATAACTTAGCCCTATATGTGTGAATTTTTTACTTGCTTAAGTTTGATAACAAGTGTAAAATTAATTGGGGAAAGCTTAACCAGTTTCAACTTGAACTTGTAAATAGCGTGTGAATGGGAACAAACTGCTGGATTGATCCTATGTCAATTTGAAGGAATTATGAAATCTGTCAATTGATTTTAAGCCTAAGATATGCATATATGATCTGAATTTGAACCTGGACTTATTTGGGTTAAGGGGAGAAGTCCAAGTTGATTTAGGATGGATTCTACCCCATTTTGGGGAGTTATAGGAATCTGTTAAGGGGGTTCAGCATGATCGAGAGCCTAAACTTGTTTGAATTGCTAAGTCTTTTATCAATTAAGACCCTAATAGGAAAAAGAAGGAAAAACTATATTTGTATCCCCTTAGGATTAGGATTTGATTGAAGTATACTTGGTAAGTCAACCTAATGGCATCTTTTTAAGTTTGGAAGAAATTTTTCCTTGCCTTTTGCATATCACCCGTTTGAATTTTAAATACTCAACCCCTCACCTATATAAACTAGCTCTTGCAATACACACCACAGAGACATTGGAACACAGTTTCATACACAGAAAACACATAACACTTCACAGGCTTACACTTCACTTTCTCTTTGATTTTTTTGAAGAAATCCCTGCTCTTTTTGCTTTCTAGTTCTGCTCTTAAAAATATCAATCATTCTCTGCACATTGTTTGGTATTTTTACACTGCTGCAAGGTATTTCCCTATCCCTGACTACATATTGCATTTGTTCACCTGCCTATGCTTGGTTGCCATTTTGTTCCATCTCTTTTCTGTGTTAGCCTAATCTAAACTGCCTACGCCTATTTTGCACTTCATACCTTGGCCCTGGGTTTTCTATTAGTTTTTGGTTAACTTTTTTATTGTTATTTGGATGATCCACAAGGATCATACCCGTGTTGCTAAGTGCAGGGCAGTGCTATAGTTTTCTTAAGCTTAACTATTATGCTCACGAGCCATTCGGAAAGTTTTAACCTAACAAAGGCTTCACCTCATGCTTTCCTTATATAGTATTTCTCTGTTTATGTATATTTGTTAGGAACAGGGTAGACAGTTATAAGACTGTGTAAATGGCTATTCAGGAGCCTTTTCTTATTCCTTCCTCTTTATGTGACTACATCATATACTAAAATAAAGGTCGTTGCATTTAACCATTAAACTAAAGCTTATCTTGTAGTGTCTAATGATTTAAAATTGCCTGATAGTAACACCCACACATAACTTGATAATTTTGAGACAAGCTTAACTCCTAGTCGACTAAATTCGAATGCAAAACAGTTTTCGTGATAAACTGTTTAGAAACATGATTTTCTTTAGAACAAGGGCTATATGTGTGCTCACTGCTTGAAATCAGACTATTTTTTTAAAACTGAGACGCCCTTTCTTTTGCATAAATAAGACAGGCCCAAAAATAGTTTTAAATATGGCCTATGTGTCTGTTAAAACAGTTTACAACTCTACTGTACCTTCTATACACTAATCTAATAGTGTATGTTGGGGTATAAGCATTAGGGATCGATTATAAAATTATTACATGTATTTTCTTAAAGTATATCATTTAATACTTCATGTATTTGCATGCCTATATCTATATTTATGTGTAACAGTCCCTTATTTTCATTTACGTGCCTTTTTGCAAAAAAATTATTTTTCAAAACAGCCCGCTTGATTATATATTCCAAAACTGACCCCTTAGATAAAATAGCCATTAAGTTTAGGGCTCGACAATTAATGACGAGTCACTTAAATTGCGGGAATACACTGATTATTGACGACCTCTTGCAGCTTTAGCCACTTTCGATTAGGCATTTGTAGCTAAGTGCTAAACATGCGATAAGGCATAAGGGCTTAGGCCATATTTGTAAAATATAAAGCCCAAGTCGTATACACGCTGCATAAATAGACTTAACTTCTAAATTAATTGTGAATTTCACTCTTTAGGTTAGAATTATATATTTTTTTTTGAATTTGATAAAATGTATAACTTATTTATACATCCCAAAATTAATTGCTCGGGCGGGAACCACTTTTCGTGGGACTTAGGGGAGTGCCTAACACCTTCTTCCCCGAGTCACTTGGAATTTTTATCCTCGAATATCTGAAACTGAACCTATTTGATAAACGACCGGCCTTAGACACTTAGGTGACCTAATACACCTTAGAAATCCATATTAGGTGGCTAATCCAACCTTTAACTCAAACGAGTTACCCAATCAAACTTGATTCTTGACTCGCTTCGAGTTGAGTTTAAAACCAGGTATGAGTGGTTAGGCTGCATGGCACTCCTCTGTCTATTACCTCTGATCGAGGTTCCCATTTTACTTCCCAATTCTGGCAGTCTTTTCAGACGGAGTTGGGGACCCAAGTGCAGCTCAGCACGACATTCCATCCTCAAACTGATGGTTGGTCTGAGTTGGCTTTTCAGGTTTTGGATGATATGTTGAGAGTTTGTGCATTGGAATTTGGAGGCCACTAGGATGATCATTTGGCCTTAGCAGAGCTTTCTTATAATAATAACTGTCAGTCCTACATTCAGATGGCTCCATTTGAGGCCTTATATGGACGTATATGCTGTTATCCAATCGGTTGTTTCGAGTCTCAAGGTGTTAATGTGACGAGTTCAGAGATGGTTCTTCAGACTCCTGATGTTGTTCATGTTATTCAGGATCGTCTGCGGACCGCTCAGAGCAGGCATATTTCATACGCGAACTGGAGGAGCCGAGAATTAGAGTTCGAGGTTGGTGACATGGTATTTCTTAAAGTGTCGCCGATGCAAGGTGTAAAGAAATTTTTGAGGAGAGGGAAGCTCAATCACAGGTTTATTGGCCCTTTCCGATTCGAGAAGGGCATTGGTAAGGTGGCTTATCGGCTCGATTTTCCAGCTTCTATGTCAGTTCATCAGGTGTTTCATGTATTGATGCTTCGAAAGTGTATCCAGGATCCTTCTGAAGTGATTAAGTTAGATCTTGCTCTTATGAGAAACTCCTAGTAGCTATATTTTCCCGAGATGTCCGGAAGCTTCATTTGAAGTAGATTCCGATGGTTTGAGTGCAATGACATAGTCTTCCTCACCAGGAACAATAGTTGGGAGCTTGAGTCCAGCATGTGCCAGAGATATCCTCATCTCTTCGATGATTCAGGTATGATATTAATTCATAGCACTTAAAAGTTCTTATCACTATTTGTGTTTCTAGTTCTGTGATGGTATAGCTTGAACCGGTCAATGATTGCTGAAATTTGGCATAGGAATTACCATTAGTTATGAGGAATATGTTCTAGACTCTGGCGCATTTAAGGAGGAAGGGGAGTCTAAGTGGAGGAGAATGAAATGACCTTAGTTAGTCTTTTCTGGAGTTAACACTCCGATTAGCATGCTGATAGTATTAAAAGCTCTGTAAGGTCCATTAGTACATATGTGTAATATTTGAGCGGATTCGAACCTCGTTTGGTAGGGTTTCTGAGAAGGTTTCTGTTTCGGTTGTCAGTAAACCAGAAAAGAGGTTTTTGACCTCGATTTGAGTAAATGAGCTCGAATTCGAATTCGAATTCGAAAGTTGTGTTAGGTTTGTATGGTCATTTGTGACCTGTGTAAACGTTGGAAAGATAATTCTGAGATCATTCAGATAGTTTTTGCAAAAATTCCGAAAGTTAAAAATCGACATCTTTCTGTGGGACCTATATCTTGAGATTCGGAGATCGGATTCTAGTTTTATGTTCACGGGCATGTCACACAAGGGTTGTATGTGCTTATGCTGAGTATCGGTCACCTAGGTTAAACCATTAATTAAGAATGAGGTCATAAGCAATACACTAAATACGATGGAAAAGTACATAAGTAAAAGAGAGAAATAATGAGCAAGAAAGGTAAAGTAAACTTATTCTTGAGAATAGCAGGATTCTGTGGTGAATCACCATGATGTACAATACAATATAAGGAGGTGTATTTATATGAGTGGATACCCTATCCTAATTAAGGGAAAATACAAAGACTAACAAGGCTATGGGCCTATAACTCAAGGTAGTGGTATATACGAAACCCTGACTAGGAGACTGTAATCCTAAGGCGGCAGGATGTACGCCCTTTTTCCTACTCCCGTACTGCTTGAACGGTCGTAACTCGTAGAACATGTGTGTGTCCTTTGCGCCCGGCGATTTTTAGGATAAGTCTAGTCTAGTCTCACCAGCTGGACTCGTATTTCCATAATAGCAAGTGGTGTATTTTAGCCCACACAGTCAATCTCCCCATTTGCTGAGTGCTGATGCAAGCAGTCAGGAAGTGAAAGCGGCATACAAGATGGATGTAAAAAGATATCTCACTGTCTTCTTGAGACTCGCAGTCTCTTTGACCAAGGATAATGCTAATTTCTTCGAGTACTCTGCGTGCTTTCATCTGATTGGTTGATACCTGTTCCATGCACCTTTCTAAGAACTGCCATTAATTACTCCGAATCGTTTCACATCTCCAACAATAATTACGCTTGACCGTTTCATATGCCATCTTTATCTCTTTTTTGCCTATAAACAGGGACTTCGTGACAGTAGAAAAATCTCAAATGCTTCTTCAGAAAATACTTCACTTCTTCAGTAATTTTTTTTGATAGTGTAAAATTTCCTTAAAAAATATTTGCCTTCGATCCTAGTTTGATATTCCCAAAAATCCTTCTTCGCTCTGAATGGACATTGCATGAGGAGACTATATGAGGAAATTTCTTTGCAGTTCCCTCCTCTTCTTTCTTCGTTCGCGAGGAAGCGGATGAAGTCCCTCGATTCATGAAGTTTGATTGGGATTCTAATGACGTCCTTTGGGATGTCCTCATTGTGTCATGTGCACTAACTACGGTGCGTTCATCTTCTAAAACAGCGGTTGCTATGATATTCTTCTTGTCATGCGGGGTCAGGCTGCATAGCCCTTCAGCTTCCGTGTGGCTTTCCCCCCCAGGATTTTCTAGCGCTTAGACTGTCTCTTTTCCGTGTGGCTGGGATCCTTCACGGATTCATCTACTGTGTCTGTAGTGATCTTCAGAACGTGGATGCTATCATCAGACATGATTGCACATTTTCTTCATAGAATACCTACAATTGTCTGGGCCCCATGGTGGGTGCCAAACTGTTTATGCCTAAAATCGGTCGCCTAGGTTAAACAATTAATTAAGAATGAGGTCACAAGAAATACAGTAAGTACGATGGAAAAGTAAATAAGTAAAAGAGAGAAATAATGAGTAAGAAAGGTAAACTAGTCTTATTCCTTGAGAATAGCTAGATTCTATGGTGAATCAGCATGATGTATAATACAATGTAAGGAGGGGTATTTATAGTAGTTGATACCCTATCTTAATTAAGGTAAAATAAAAAGACTAACAAGGTTATGGGCCTATAACTCAAGGCGGTGGTATATACGAAACTCTATCTGGCAGACTGTAATCCTGAGGCGGTAGGATGTACGCCCTTTGTCCTATTCTCGTACCCCCGGAGCGGTCGTAACTCGTAGAACAGGCGTGTATTCTTTGCACCCGATGACTTGTAGGATAAATCTAGTCTCGCTAGCTGGACTCATACCTCTGCAATAGTAGGTGACATATTCGTGCCTACACAGTATGACTAGTAGGGTTCAATTGGACAGCAAACGTCGCATCAGCTGTTGCTGGTGCATTTTCTGGTGCTATCGTAACGCTTTTCCCACCTACCGCAATGGATTTTGAACCGTTTCCATAGGCGGTGACACTAATTAACCCTAACTAGGAGACTGTAAACCCTTAGGCGGTGGAATGTTTGCCTTACGTCCAAAGGCTCGTGCCTGCTAAGCGGTTGTGGCTTGTAGAGCAGGCGTGTATTCTCAGCGCCCAGTGACTTGTAGAGTAAGTTCGCCAGCTCGACTCGTATCCCCGTAATCATAGGTAGCATATCTTTACCCACATAGTCAATTCCCCCACTTGCTGGGTGCTGACGTAAGCGACCAGGAAGTGAAAGAGGCATAAGAAAAGGAGATGTATGAAAGGATATCTCTCTGACTCCTTGAAGCTCTTTAGTTACTTTGACCTTAATAGATGCTATGAGTCTTCTCGGGTTCCACGCATCTTCCTCTGATTGAGTTTCATTAATTCTTCGCACCGTTCCCATAACTGCTTTTATTATGCCATCCCTGGTCATAATTGCTTTTGACCACTTCATGCTTCATTATTATCTTATTTTAGCCTATAAAAGGGGCTTCTTGACAGATGTTCATCACAAGATTACTGAAAGACACAATATTTCCTTCAGTAACCTCCATTTGTAAGAAAATAATGCAACTGTTGCTTTTGAATGTTTATTTTTTTATCCTGGTTGCATATTCTCATAACATCTTCTTCATTCAGAGTGGATAGTGTATGACAAAACTGAAAGTAAAGAAGCACTCATCACTTATTTTTCTGTCCTTATGTTCATGCAGAGATGGACGGAGTTCCCCAAGTCATAAAATGTGATCGGGATCCTAATGATATTCTTTGAAATGTCCTCTTCATGGCATGTGGACTTATTATGATGCGCTCATTTTCCAACACAGTAGTTGGTGTGATATTTTAATTCTCACAGGGGGCCAGGTCGCTTAGACCTTTCAGCTGTCATGAGGCTTCTCTTTCAGGATGCTTCCAATATACTGGTGGCTTCTTTGACGGTGTTGCGTTAATGATCCACCGCTTGGCTCTGCTCCTTAGACGTAGCCTTAACCCATCAGAAAATTATGTAGTCACTAAGCTCTATCTCTTCTATTGGTTCGAGGTCATCGTCTCTTTCAGTTGGCTCGGAGGAATTGCTCTTGTGATGTCTTTTCGGCCGATTGTTATGGGTTGTCTTGGGAGGAAACTCCTCTCTTATGTAGGTTCGTATTCTAAACCCTCTCCTCTTCGATAAGTTCTCAATTGTGCTTGAAGATCTACTTCAACCTCTACTAGATGATGAGAATTCATACCTTAAGCTTTCTTCGAGTTCCTTCATCACGGTAGCGGTTCGTCCGTACTCAGATGCTTCTGAAATCTATTCCCTTGGGCGAAGTGCCATAATTGGTTTATATATGGGTGTCAGAAGTGTCAAAAACCATATGGTGAGGAATTTTGGGGCCGATATATCTCCTGGGTAGGAGTTTCAATTCTTGATGAAGTATTTCGGCCATCCGAAATCTAGAAGACCTTTCAGACATAGTCCCCCAGGACCTTTTAGTTTCTTGAGAATATCTGTTATGAACAATATTATATTCAAAATAACTCAATTGTACATTGTAGCTTACAGGCCTTTGATATTAATTAAAGACGGATGTTCATCAATATGTGTGTTTTTTTTTTTTGTGCATACTTGCGTATTTACTTATTATGTAGTCAAGCAGTGTTTTAATTCCTTTCTGGGCGCTTGTCTACTTGAAGACGCTTGTGCATCTGTAGGATACTATTTTTACTTGTGCATCAGCGTGTGATGGCTTAAGTTGCACCTGTGTTAGACGTCTTTTAATTAGAGCAACGCCCACACCCGCAAAGGGATGACTTTAGCCCTTTGTGATCAACGGGCCATTTTTTCGTTCAAGCAAGATCAGTTGTACCTGTCCACTGAAGTGTTTAAGCCTTTAACGACACTATGCGGGTAGGCGTCCTCGCCGAAATGTTGGTGCAAATGTTGAATTGATGATTTCAACGTATGATAACTAGAATAGATCTAGCTTGAGCGAGTAGTTTACTCTAATCTCGTGGTGAGTGTTTTACTTCAACTTAATATGTCTGAGGACTATGAATAACTGGATCTTTAAAAGATCTTAACATAAAATTGATTAAAACTCAATAGTAGTTTTATTAAATGAAAAGAAAGACGTGCGGGCTAAAAAGATTTAATAAACTCAAATAACGCCTAATGGGGCAAGATGCCCTTTGAAAAGCAAGAAAGAGAATACATGTCTTTAGTATAAGGGCCTTCTGGCTTTTCAAGAATAGTACTTCTTAAGCCAAATGATGTTCTAGTTGTTTGGAGCGAGTATTCCTCTAAGGGCGTACACTTCTTTTCCAGCTATGCCATGTATCTCGTTTGGGGCTAGCTCGGCTACATTGGCCTCCTAGGTGCTATGATATTTTCTCTGGAGTGCCATGATTAGCTTGTGTTGGACCTAGGCACTTGGCTTGCGGGTCACTGATCAAACGATGATACAGCTCTCTATTGATCAAGTAATAGCGGGCCGCTTGCTTCCGTAGTTGTCTACTTTCTTTCTTATGTCCAGGAGCGTTCCCTTGTCCAAGTACTCAATTATCACACGATGCCAATCTTAGATGAGTCTTGTGGTGTGAACTTCAAGGCTCTGCTGGCCTGAGTGAGTTAGTTCGATCACCATCCTTGGACTGTCCATGTTCATCTCTATGGCTGCTGTTGAGCTAGTTAAAGCTTCAGCCTCTTTATCCTCCTCTCTTTGTACTTGAGCGAGCTTCCACTTATGAAAAGTTTTTATACGGGCCTCTATTTTAGCTAAATATTCTAGCATGCGTGCGTCTTTCGCAGCGAATACCTCGTTTACTTGATTGATCACCAGCTGCCAATATGTAAGCTAATTCAAGAGCTTGAATTTACAGCTTTTTATTCTACCTCATTATTCGTGGTCCATGGGCAGCTGATGGCATTATGTAAGGTCTTCCCGGATGGTGACTTAATCGTCAGGTTAGCGCTGACCCCATTGACGCTCGACGTCATCCCTGTGCATATTACCCATTCTCTAGCGATGATTTCGTCAAATTCCTTCAGTTATTCTTTAGCCGTTGGCGTCATACCTGTTTGTCCCTAAAATTTGCTTAATAGGTTAATTAGATAGAATTTATAAGAGGTTCACAAGCAATACAGTAAGAAGAATAAAGAACTTGTATTCCTTGACTAAATTCGGATTCTTGGAGAATCTCTTGATGTACAGTACAATAGGATGAGGGTTATTTATATCTATAGATTTTCCACAGTCCTAATTACAGTAAAATACAAAATTATAAGCCATGGGCCTGTTTACTCAAAGGGGGTAATACAAATTAGCTCTTACTCGGAGACTCTAAGACTTAAGGTTGCAGGATCTATGCGTTGCATCCCATGGCCTGTGCCTGCTTGAGTGGCCGTGGCTTGTGGAGCAGGCGTGTATCCTCTGAGTCCGGTGACTTGTAGGCTAAGTCTAGGCTTCGCCAGCTAGACTCGTATCCCTGTAATCATAGGTGGTGTATTTTTACCATCACAATCAGTCCCCCACTTGTTTAGTGCTTACGTAAGTGGTCAGGAAGTGAAAGAAACATGCAAAGGAGATGCGTGAAAGGATATTTCACTAACTCCTTGAAACTCGCAGTCTCTTTGACCAAAGTAGACGCCTGATTTCTTCTAGAGTCCCACGTATCTTCACTTGATTGGTTTCTATCGATTCGATGCACTTCTTCTATAGCTGCTTTTACTGCACCGAATCGTTTTGTATCACCATGCCATAAATGTTTTGACCATCTCATGCTCCATCCTCACCTTGTTTCGCCTATATAAAGGTGCTTCCTCCACAGATCTTTTTCATAAGTTCTTTAGAAACACATTCTTCTCATAAAATTCTTCTTTTGATAAAAAAACTTTTCCTTTCTATATGAAATGTTCATCTTCGATCCTGGTTTGATGTTCCCAGAACAACTCCTTCGCTCCGGTAGATGGTATTTGAGAAATTTAAAATAGAGATCCTCTAATCACTTTCTTTCTTAATCCCTCTATTCATACTGAGATGGACAAGTCCCCCGAATCATGACGTTTGATTGGAATCCTAATGATATTATTTGTAATGTCTCCTTTATGGCACGAGCTCTGATTACGATGCCCACATTTTCTAACACAGCGATTGCTGTGATATTCCTCTTATCATCCAGGGACATATTGCTTAGGCCTTCCCACAACTATCATAAGGCTTCTCTTCTAGGATGCTTTCGGCATTCTGGTGACTTCTTTGACAGTGTTAGGTTGACGATCCACAGCTTAGCTCTGCTCCCTGGCCATTAAGGGGGTATGGCCTTACACCATTTGCAGATTGTGCTGTAACCAAACTCTATGCCTGCTAGTGGTTTGAGGTCATCCACTCTTTTGGTTGGCTTGGATGCGCTGCTCTTGAACCGTCTCTTCGGCCGCTGGCTGTGGGCTTTCTTGGGAGTAAGTTTCTCCCTTGTGTAGGTTCCCAGTCTCAACCCCCTCCTCTTCAATGAGTTCCAAATTGTTCTTAAAGATCTACTTCAGCCTCTATTGGCTGACGGGCATTTATGTTCCCATCATTTTTCGAGTTCCTTTGAAACAAAACGGAATGTACCAGATTTTTAGCACGTACAACCATCAAACGGTGGGAAGAGGGTTCGTCTATGCCTAAATTCTTACGTAGTCCTTTCCTTAGGGTGAAAGGTTGTAACCAACGCATGGGCGTTAGTAGTGTTAACGGACGCGAACTAAAGAATGCTCTGACTGACATATCTCCTGGGTAGGAGTTTCAATTCTTGTCGAGGCACTTGGGCCGTGTGGAGTTTTGAAGAATTTTTAATCTCCGTCTCTTGGGACCTTTTAGTTTCTTAAGAACATATCTTATGAACATTATTGTATTCGAAAGAACTTATTTTTTATATTGGTTAGGACAAGGCTCACGCCCTCAAGGGGACGTCATTAGCCCGTTATATGTAACAGTGCTTTTTTGTGTTCAAGCTAGAATGACTGTGCTTGTCCACTCGAGTGCTTAAGTCTTTACTAGAACTATGCGTGCGGGCTTCCCCACCGACATGTTGGTGCAATTGTTGAATTGACGATTTAACTTGTAATAATGTTTGGTGGCTCAACTAGAAGTGATCTAGCTTTGAGCGAGTAGTTTACTCTATCTTATAATGAAATGTGAGTATGTTACTTTGACTCAAATATGGCCAGGGCTATGAATAATTGGATCTTGGATCTCAATATAAAACTGACTAAAATAGAATAGTAGTCTTATTAAATAAAAGAAAGACGCGGGGCCAATAAGAGTTTTAGTAAACTTGAATAACAATGATGGGGGCTAGACAGCTTTTGAAAAATAAAAAGAGCAAGAAGGATAAATATATGTCTCGAATATGGAGGTCTATTGATCTTTCAAGAATTTTACTTCTTAAGCCAAGTGATGAGTGTTCCTTCCATGTCTTTGAGGGCGTTACTTCTCTAACAGTTGTGCCCTATATTAGCGGGGGTTGGTTTTTGAGATACTCTAAGGTACTCTCTGGAGATCTACCGTCGGCTCATGTTGGACCTGGGCCCTTAGCCTATGGGCCACTGACCATCCGATGATATAGCTCTCCATTAATTAAGCGATACTTAGCTGCCCACCTTTGCAGTTGTCTGCTTTTTTTTCTTGCCTTCAGGGAGTAATCCCTTGTCCAAGCATGTAGTTAATGCACAACTCCGGTCCAAGACGGGCCCTATAGTGCGAACTTCAAGGTCCAGTAGATCTGAGTGAGTTAGGTCAATCACTGTCTCCAAGCTGTCTGCATTTGCATCTGTATCGACTGCTAGGCTGGCTATCATATCGGTTGCTCTAACCTCTTCTCTTTGAACAAACTTCCATTCGTGGAAATTTTCAAATGGACCTCTATTTTAATTAAGGGTTCTTGCGTGCAAATGTCTTCGGCTGTGGATACTCCAATCACTTGATTGACCACCAACTTGGAGGGACTATAGAGACTGATCTCCCTGGACCCCAATATGTAAGCTAATTCTAGGGCTTTGATAGTAACTTAATATTTTGCCTCATTATTCATGGTTAATAGACAACTTGTGGTCTTACGGAAAACCTTCCTAGATCGTGAGTTTATCAATAGGTCGAGGTCGGGACCTCTGTCGTTTAATGTCACATCCGTATGGATTATCTATTCTCCGGGGCTGGTTCCTTTTATGATCTTCAACTCTTCCTCAGCTTTTGATGTCATCTCGTTACTAAAATCTGCAATGAAATCGGGGAGGGTCTCTTGTAATTCAATTGCCCATTTTGTCAGCCTCATTGAGAAGCCAGATTTATGTAGAATAGTCTGTAATGGGAAAAAGGTTACCACAATGATCGTGTAGTTCCAAAAATATGAGCGTAACATCTGGGTGGCCATGACCACTTCTGGCACAAGCTTATTTGAAAGTGGGAGATGTGCTTCAACCCGTAAGAGCACCTTCTTAGCATATCTCACGGGAAGCTGTACTCCATCCTCTTATCGCGTAAGGACTACACTCGCAGCTACTTCTGAAATCGTGGCATATAGCAGGAGACGCTATCCCCGAGCAGGCTCGATTAATATTGGGGGTCTTACAAGGTTTTTCATCATCCCTTCCAATATTTTACTTTAGAGCCTTGTCCATTCAGGGTCTTCATGCTTCAATAATACTTCATCAAAATGATATCATAGTTTTGTTATTTTTGCTCTGGCGCGCTCGTCTCACGTTTCCCTTTCTGCCTTGATTCTGATAATGTTTACTTCTATTTTTAGTCCCGCGCTGATGTCCGCATCTGGTGCATAACCTTCATCTAGTAGGGACTACTCACCTGGAACTTCAGTTATCCTGAATAGGGTTGGATATCTAAGGATTTGATGAAGTTCTGAGGGTACTCCCCTCACCCCATGAATCCAAGATCTTCCTACGATAGACATCATAAGAGAGGTCGCAGGCCATCACTTGGAAAGATATGCTCATTACATCCGGGATGAAAACTGGCAAGGCCATTTCTCTGACCGGCTTCTTGCATATGTTGTTGAAGCTGGTCACTATGCAAGAATTCGGGGCTATTTGTTGCTTAAGCTCCATTTTTCGGATCACCTCCCATCGAATGATATTTGTGCTGCTTCTCGACCAGAGCTTGCTTGATATGAGTGTCAAGCATCTTGATTGTGATAGTCAGAGCTTCTTGGCAAACATTGCAGGACTCCTTCCTGCTTTCCCTGCCAAATTCGATCGTGTTGAGGCGAGGCCTCTGTTTCGCTGCTTCCCAAACCCCATCTGGTCCTGGTCTAGAAAATATTGTGTTGATGCTCCTTTTTTCCTTGGAGTCGAACGTCCTAGACAAATTTCTTCCTTGCATAAGCAGGTCTTTGAGGTGTCCTTCTTTCAGTATATGGAAAATCTTGAGTTCAAGAGCTTTGCAATCAACCATTTAGTGGCCATTACTCCAATGCAAATCGCAGTAGACCGACGAGTTTTTCTTGATGGTGCTCTTGATGGTGGGTCGCCAGTCCACCCTCGATACTAGTTTTCCAAAGTGATTTGTGACTAGCTCTACTTCGCTTACTCGTAGCTCGAAATCTTTGAAGGTGCACTGCTCGAAACTTTTCTCGTGGGAACTTGTTCCGCTGGCGCTGTTTTGCTTCTTTAGTAGTTTTGCTGAATCCGCTTGATACTGCATCCTTCTTTTCGTCCTTCTTCACCCGATATCTGCATCCAAGGTAGGACTACTTGCTCATTTTCTCTATGCGTCATCATCGGGTAGTAGGGATGCTTTTGGCTCGAGACAGAGCTTTTATTGTACCACTTGTGTACGACATCCTATGTCATCACCGGGTGTTGAGTAAGACTCCATTGCATCTCTCATGTGGCTAGTGATCCTCGGGAGTTCAAACTTTTACCGAAGGCTACCATAGCGAACTGGGGGAAGCTCTGTGCGTTCTCTCTAGAATCTTTCCATATAATCTTTCAATAGCTCCCCATCATATTGGCGGATCTCAAAGATACCCTCCACACAATTTTCTTGGTTGTTGGCACCTGAGTGTGCCTTTTTAAGAGATCCTGCAGCTGGTAAACGATTCGATTAATCCTAATGGCAGTTGATTCTACCATGTGAGGGCTCCCTTTGTCAAGGTAGAACCTAACCTTTTTACCAAAGAAGATTGAGTTTCTCCTTATGTGATTTTATTGCTCTTGACAACAGTGTAGGAGGCAGCGATGTGCTTATCCATACTAGTGGTTCCGTCATACTTAAGGTTGTCCAGCAGGCAGAAGTCTTAGGTATGCGGACGGGTGCAATGCTCGCTTTGTATGCTTGTTTGAAGAACATTTTCTCATCTACGGCCATAACCTGGGGTGGAGAACTTGGCACGTTACCTATCCATCGTAGATGACTTTTAGCTGCTTGAGGATGTCCTGGATGACATGCGTTCCTTCGATGCCTTGATTGCTGGCCACTGTGGAGCTTCCTAGGAAGACTTTATATTGAGGCTCCGTCTAAAGATGGAAGCTGGTGAATAATTTACGGGTGTGGGTCCTCGTGGGGATGCTAGCCTCAGGAACGAACCAGCGAAGATCGCCTCAAGCTTCTTGGTCATTCTTTTGACCATGTTGTACGAGTTCTGTTCCATTCAATCCTCTTGAGCTTTGAGAAAACTGGTGAGGAAATCTTCGAGCTTAGAGTTACTTCTGCACGGTTGGTGGTCGTCACTATCGCTATCTACATAGATCGGTCCCTTGTGGTTGTCCTTACGTTTTCCATCGAGATCATTGGGATGTTTTGATGAGTCGTCTACCACTTTGGCAGTGTTCTTTGGGACGTCATCTTTGTTGCTCATCAGGATCGTGCTTTTCCTTCACTAACACCTACAATTGTTTGGGCCCCGCGGTGGGCGCTAAAGTTTTTATGCCTAAAATTTGCTTAATAGGATACACAGATAGAATTTATAAGAGGGTGACAAAAACTTTGGTAAATACAGAAAAAAAAAGTAAATAAAGAAGAATAAAGAACTTGTATTCCTTGAGTAAATTCGGATTCTTGGAGAAACGCTTGATGTACAATACAATGGGAGGAGGCGTATTTATAGCTATAGATTTTCCCAGTTCTTACAATCATAAAATACAAACACCTATAGACTGCGGACCTATTTACTCAAGGCGGTGATACAAATTAACCCTAAGTAGAAGAGTGTAAACCCTAAGGCGGCAGAGTGTATGCGTTACATCCCATGGCTCGTGACTGCTTGAGCGGTTGTGGCTTGTAAAGCAGGCGTGTATCCTCTGCTCCCAGTGACTTGTAGGCTAAGTCTAGTCTTTGCCATTTGAACTCATTTTCCCGTAATAATTACTCATAAGTGATGTATTTTTATCTACACAATATCAATACATAAATCAGTAGTTAAATTTGCAAGGACTTGCGATTTGATGGTCGTGCGCAGCTGGTAAATAATGTAACACTCTCCTAATTCAACGGCCCATTTTGTCAGCCTCTTTTAAAGTACAGGCTTGTGCATAATGGTCCGTTATGGGAAGGACAAGAGCACGATTACCGAGTCATTCTGAAAATATGATTGAAGCCTCTACCCTGCCATGACTACCGTAAACACGAGCTCATCCAAAAGCTGGAAATGTGCCTCTACCCCTTAAAGGGCATTAGTAGCATGTTTTATGGGAAGTTTCACTCACCATTCTTCTCGTGTAAGGACCACACTCATGGCCACTACTGAAACCGTGACATACAACAAGAGACGTTCCCCTCAAACAGGCTGTTAATGTAGGGGGTCTTGTAGGTATTTCATCAATTCTCCCAATGTCTGGCTGTAGAGTCTTTGCCATTCAGAATCTTCGTGCTTTTCCAAGACTTCAGAAAGTTGGTAGCATTGTTCCGCCGATCATGGAATTAGATGGATTATCGTGGCGATCTGGTCCCTAAGCTCCATTACCTCTGCTCTAGCCCTAAGTTCATCCAATGCATCACGTACATCAGTGATTCTGACAGTGTTTACTTCTCCTTTCAAATTTGAGCTGGTGATCATATTGTGAACAAAATTAGAAATCGGCTCCCCGGGACAAATTCATCGTCCGGTTGCTTCCTTATTTCTCCCAAATCTAAGCATTGATCTTCGCTACCATTATGACCTCTTTGTACCTTTTGTACTGTCCATGTAGTGTCGGATGTACAACCTTCCTCGAGCAGGAACTACTCACCTCGAATTTCTTTTATTCTGAGCGGGGTCGGGTACCTAAGGCTTGATGAAGCGTTAAAGGTACCACCCTTACTCCATGTATCCATGATCTACCTAGGATGACATTGTATGAGAGGTCGCAGGTTATCACTTGGAAAGACGTTAGCAGTATCACTCCTGGGATGTGGACTGACATAGCTATTTCTCTAATTGGCTTTTCGCTCGTACTGTTGAAATTGATCATTATACACAAGCTCGGAGCTACCAATCGTTAAAGCTCCATTTTATAACCAGCGAATGACATTCACGGAGCTCCCTAGATCAACTAAGGCTTGCTCGCTTTTGAGTGTGAGTGCCTTGATGGTAATGATCAGGGTATCATTGTGATGATGGAATTCTCTTTCATCGCTTTTGTTGAACCTGATTGCGTCGATGTGAAGTTTCTTCTTTTCTTCTTCAAGAGTTGGGTAAATCGTGATTGCTTCAGCCTTCTCTGCATCAAATGTTGGTACGCCAAAAATTACATTTATGCTTCGCGTGTCCTTATGGCCTGATGTTTTGGATTGTCTGCCTCCTTCCGCGAGTAGGTCTTTGAGATGTCCTTCCTTAGTAGGTAGGCGATCTCGAGCATAAGGGTTTTGCAATCAACCGTATCATAGCCGTCATTGCGGGGAAAATCGAAATAGGCCGATGAATTCTTCCTAGAGGCATTCTTGATAGTTGGTGGCCAGTGTACCCGCGAGCCTAGCCTTCCAAAGTGATTTGTGACTAACTTAACCGCACTCACCCGCAACCCGAAGTCCTTTAAGTTGTGCGACTCGGGGTTTTTCTCGTGAGGAGCCGCTCTACGAGCGTCGCTTTGCTCCTCTAAAATTCTTCTAAGATCCGCATGATACTGCATCCTTCCCTTAGTCCTTCTGCTGCCAATATCCACCTCCAGAGTTGGGCTATGCGCTTAAACTCGTCGTGCATTATGATCAGCGACTTGAGATTCATCAGGCTCGATACAGAGTTTTTCATTATACCATTGGTGTAGTGCATCCCATGTGGTCACCGATTGTTGTGTCAGACTACATTGCAGCTCTCGTGTGGCCAACAAGCCTCGGGGGTTCAGGCTCTTACCGAAGGCTACTCCAGCAATGCTATCAGGTACTTGAGAATGCTCTATGCATTCTCTCTAAAATCTCTCTAGATAATCTTTTAGTTGCTCTTCGATGCTGGCGGATCTTGAAGATATCCTCCATCCATTTTCTTGCATGCGGGCTCCGAAGTGTGTTTTCTTGAACAAATCTTATATCTGGGTGAATGATTCGATTGACCCCAGAAGTAGCTGAGTGTACCATGTGAGGGTCCCCTTGGTTAGGGTTGAAACGAACCTTTTTACCCACACAGATTGGGTTTCTTCTTCTGTGAGGTCGTTGCTCTTGACAACCGTATTATAGGCGGAAATATGCTCGTCTAGATCTGTGGTCCGATCGTACAATATGTTATTTGGTAGGGGGGAAGTACTTAGGTTCGCGGACGGATGCTGCGCTTGCCTTGTATGGATGCTTGAAGAAATTTTGCTTATCAATGGCTGTAACCTGGGGTGGAGCACATGGTGCGTTACTGATTCGATAATGAATTACTTAAAGCTCTTTGAGAATCTCTTGAATGATGGCTGCTCCTTCCAGGCCTTGGCAGTTGGTGGATGTTGAACTTCTTGGCGCAGTCTCCATACTGATACTCCGCCTTGGCATAGAGGCTGGTGAATTATCCACATGCTCGAATCCTCATGGGGATGTTTGGCCAAATTTTCAGTCATGGTGTCCGAGTTATTGAAATTTTCTTCTCCTGAGTTTTGAGGAAGTTGGCGAGGAGATCGTCGAGCTTGTTGTTTCTGCGTGGCGGATCATCGCCATTGTTGACAGAGATTGGACCCTTCGGATGTCCGTCAAGATTGCTGGATTATCTTTTGAAAGGTCATCAATCGAATCAGTGGTATTCTTTGGGACATCATCATTGCCACTCGACATGGTCGAGCTTCTCCTTCGTAAAACCCTATAATTTTCTGGGCCCCACGGAGTAAGAAGATTCCGCTCAATTGGGCCGCTCCATTCATTGGGCTCATGTGACCCTATTGCATCAGGATTGCATCCATTTCATATCCTTATACGTGTTTTCCATCTATATACGACTGTTACTTTCCTATTTGTGCATTGTTTATCTGTTATATGTCATTACTTTCTGTTTTCTTGGCTAGTTTAAGTATATCTCGAGTTAATAGTTATTACTCACTTACTGGGTCCTTATGACTCACTCCCTACGTGTTTCTTGTATTGTATTTTTATTTTGGTAGATTCCGCATTCGGACCCAGTCATCAGTAATGTGATTGAAGAGTAGGACCCCTTTCTAGCACTCTACAGTGAGCCAGCTTGTTTATTGACGCCATCGGTTATACATATTCTAGCTTTATCTTGTTTTGTTCTCTTTGGGAGATGTATGTATCTTTTGAACTTCATAGATATCATATCTGAAGACCTCTAGATTTATGTTTTTTGAGTAGTAGATATGTTGTTCAGACAACCTGTAAATATGTTAGTTTATATATATATATATATATATATATGATATGCGTCTTTATTTGACTTTGGAGTCGTTTTATATTTTCTAAGTTAAGATTCAATTATTTTCATGCATGATTTATGATTTTAAGTTATTTTCATATCATTCTTCTTGAGTTAAACTTATAAGATTCACCCGACAGGTCAAGGGTGGTAGTCGGGTGTCTGCATGGCCTAGTCGAAGTTCTAGGTCCTGTAAATCTCAAAGTACCCTTGCAAAGAACTAAATCTCGCTCGTCTGACTACTTTCAGAGATCTCATAAGTACCCTTTTACATGCTGAAAGAAATTCTCATCTTCTCTCTGTAATACACTACTCCCTCTCTCTTGCAAAGAACTCAAAAACATATGCTCCTCCTCTCAAGTTCTTCCCTTAGATTCTCACTTTACCGACTGAAAGCCAGGGCATAGTGTTAGTTGATTCTTGTTTTGTTTTGCTACCTATTTGCTCACACTAAAGTGTACTTATCCTCAGTATCCAACGTCATTGAGTTTATTGCAAGTACTAGAATAGAGAAAGAATAGCCAAAGGCTATATTTTTTGCTTCCAAGTTTCCTGCAGGCTCATGTCGTGAAAAAAACTATATTTTGGTCAAGAGAACCTCTAAAGTAAAGGGAAAATGGCCCTACTTATGTCCACCTTTATTTTGTGTATTAATACTACTATTTGTAACTACAATTGTGAACTTTTTGATAAGATCAATTTGTTAGAATATAATTGCATGTATAAGCACCATAAGGTGCAAGTACTTTAGGACAGGTATTGGACACTGCTATGTGAAGAAAATCGGCTAACAAGGCCATCTCTTCAACCTTCTCTTTGCTTTTTATGCATTGGAGGCTAAACTAGAAAGACAGGTTTAAAAGTTGTTTAGTTACGCAATTCTAAAATGATTTGACATCAAGTTTATAATTGAAATTAGAAATTGAAAATAGACTGTTTTCCGCAAAGCTGGTTTTTTTGGGAAAATGTAACAGCTTACACTTTATTTTTTTTAAAAGTAGCTAAAATTGAAACTTGTGCTGAAAACTAGCGTATTTTTGCAAAGTTGAGATTTTTGAAACGTAACAACAGGTATCGCAGGCAATGAAAATTTGAATTTGTGATTCGGTAGGAGGCTTATTTTTCTAAATCCTAAATATTGAAATTTGTTTTTACTTACCTAATACAATTGCTTGTTTGTCCGTATGACCGTATCTAAAGAGTGGGGAGCCTTGGAGCAACCGGTAAAATTGTCTTCGTGTTACCTAAAGGTCACAGATTCAAACCATGGAAGCAACCACTAATACTTGTATTAGGATACGCTACGTACATCAGACCCTTGGGGTATGGTCCTTCCCTTGACCCTGCATGAATGCATGATGCTCTGTGCATCGAGTTGTACTTTGTTCGCATGACCGTATCTATTGCGCCTAGTGGTCTAGTTTGGGGCACAAAAATACATTTAGGGGTCTAGATACTTTAAATTAGTAGTCCCAACAACCTCCGGAACTTTAAGTGGGGCGCTAGAAAAGATTACGATAAAAAATTTTAAAAGCTCGTTTAGTTTAAAAACTTAAAGATGGTATGGGGGTTAAGGAGAATTTAGCCCCATAGATATGATGCAAATTATCCCGAGCAATAATGTGATAGTAAATTCTTAAACTCTTTTTCTATAAAAGTTGCTCTTATCCGAATAGGATAAAAAACTTAGGGTTATTTAATTGATTGTTTAATTAGATAATTTTGTTTAACTTTGTAAATTGTAGTTATATATGCAACATGATTATATTTCAAGACTTTATTTTATTGGAAATTATACTAAACTGCATGTTTGCCTATTTTACATCATATATCCTTTCTCTAAACTAAATTTCAAAACTGTCCTATTACCCCTGTTTAGATTTTTTGTAGAAGTATCCCTGATTTGAGACATTGGTTTTAGCCACTATTCGGGGATTAGATATAATCTAGGCTGGAATTACAAAACTATTCTTGAAGTGAGCATTGCTTTAGAAACTGTCCCTATTTAGTCATGCTTTAACTTATTTGCGCACCATGTTGTCTTTGTTTATCTTATTTAACTTTTATCCCTTTAGCTATTGCACAGGTAGACCCATTATGAAAATCCACCGAGAACCAAATTTGGTGGATCTTAGTGTGTGCCTAATCCCTTACATCTAGGTTATCTTGAATACTTACCCAAATCTCTGACTAGTAGACCAACCCCGCAGTTATCTTTTAAATTCGTTAGAAATATTTTGGGTGACTTAATACGCCTAGATTAATTTATTAGGTTGCGACTCAATAACTAACTCAAAATGAGTTACCAAGTCGAAAACTCTTTTGAGTGCGCGGTTCGAGAAGGTGGGTTATGACACAATGGGTCCCATCTAACCAATGAAATTAAAACAAGGGACAATGAGAAATTTCGCTCACAGTCACAAAGAATACAAATGTTCGCATGCAATACCATAAACATGACCTTCATGTCAATCTCCACTATTCTCATGGCAATTAACAAAGGATCAAATAGGACTCAATACAAAATTATAAAGTAGGATTGGATATAGGTAAGATATAATTTTGATAAATAGCGACTAAATTCCATCTTTGAGCACTGCACTAACATTCATCTTTCACACTCCTTGTTTTTATTCCTTGCCTCTCTCACTCCCCAAAGATGTTCTTATTTTTCCTTATTCTTTTCATCTCTCATTTGTGTTTTGCATTGTGGCTCTTATATTTCTTAAATTTTCTTATTGTCTTTAGTCTTATCCTTTTTCTATATGTTTTTATTTTCTTTTGATTTTTGAATTTTTCTCTTTTTGAATTTCTTTTTTATCTTTTCTTTGTGTTTCACCACTTAATATCTCTTTCCTCGCTTCCAACCCACATATTTAGACTTTTTCTAATTTGCACATCTCTCAATGTTCCAATGAGGACAGGTCTAAAGAGTGATAGTGAATTAAACAATAGGATTGGTTTTTGGTAACTATGTTGTTTAACAAAAGAAAGATTATTAGGCTAAATACTGACAAACCACAAAATAAAAAATCAACTAGATCAAGGGAAGCCTATTATCATATCCAAAACCAAGTAAGAATTAGGAATTCATTTCAATAATATTTCGTCCAATTTTGTAGACTGCAAAGCATCAGTTGTAACAACTAAACCTCAGTACACATGGAACATGAGACATGATAGAAGGAATCAACTCACACAAGCACAAAAATAAGAGTTCAAGATAAAATTACCCTAGCATGCATAGTGGCACCAAAAGAACCTAATTCTCACATCATGTGACTCTGACCAATCATTCTATTGAATCTTTCTCATACACACTCTTAACACAGTTGATACCAAAAAAATTACAAATTAAATTCTAGAAGGGTACTTCTACTAAAATGTCCTAAAAAGTAAACGGTTCAAAAGAATATCATTCTTAATAAACAACCGAGTCAAAGAATAATTATAAAGGGTACCATCTAATTCTAGAAGCTATTTACAAGGATGGTATTCACAATGATTGATACAGGCCCAAAAGGGATTACTATTATCGCAAGAAGTGTGAATTAGAGGAAGGAGGTAACATCCTATGCATAGTTCATGAATCACCATTTTGATCTTTTTCGAATTTTTCCGAATTTTTCATTCTTTCTATTTTTTACATTTTTAAAAGTTTTTTTGTTTTAAATTTTTCTTCTAACTAGGAATGGAAAGACAAGCTACAACTTGGAATTGATAATACAACTACACTACTAAATAAAGACATAAAGAAAGAAATATTTACAAGATAGGACAATCATTAACAAAATTAATCAAATCATATACACCACACCCTAATATGAAACTGTTGGCTTGTCCTCGAGCAACAAAATACTAATCAATGCAAATAGAATGCAGTAAAGGTTAAGAGCTACCTGTGAATTAGTAGGCTCTAGTATGTCCTCGAGAGCGACCTCAGTGATGGGAGTAGTTTTATCCTTTTGTTAACCCGCCTAAACTAATTCGGTCCTTTAGACTATCTCAGGGGAAGCAAATGATGAGCCCGTGGTGAGTGGTAGTAGAGTCTTATCTTTCGTAACTTGAGCTGTCTCTTCTTCATTCTTTCTTCCATTGCCCAAAGTTTTGTAGACAGGGCACCCAAGATTTTTGGTATATTGAACATTTTGAAGTGTTTACTAGAGGTCGGAGCCTCGGGGGATTGAGGATCTTCCTGTCGAGAGGGTGTATCAACCTCTTGCACATTATCATCGTGTAATCTTTCTTTTGCTTCCTCTTCATTCAACTACTGATGCGTGAGCAACTTGCGTATAATTACTCGCTGAAATTTTGTTTTCGAATCCAAAAGCAACTAATCAATAGGACAAATGATGTATTTTTGCTTGGTTTCAGGTTTCTAAGCAAAATGGGAGTGAAAGAAGCCACAAGGAGCAAAATACCCAAGAAAAGAGGAACATTTTCAAAGAAGCTGCAGAAACAAGGAAAGTGTGGCCGCTCATGACAAGCGCTACCGCCCTTTCCCTGTATGTGGAAATCATGCCAAGTGAGAAGGGCTCCAGCCCATTCCAAAAGAGCTTCAGCCCTTTCCTAAAAGGGCTCCTGCTCTTTCCAAAAGGGCTCCCGTCCTTTTGGCGATTCAGTAAAATGTGACTACGCAGTCAACAGAAAAAAGTGGCTATTGTTTCAACGTTACGCACCAGGGTTTCTATCCACCAAAAATTAGACGTTTTCTTCCTTAAACCTAGGAACAATATTGAAAAACATTGTATTTATTCTAGGAACAATAAATTGATAGTTTTAACATCTTTTCCAGATCTTTGGTTCATTTCTCAAGCTTTGGGGCAAGAGTTCATCAACCAAGTATAGGGTTTGAAGATTTAGAGTTCAATTTGTAAAATCCTTTTACCTTTGTTTGTATCATTATCTCGACTTGTTGGTGTTATTTTAAGACTATTAACATGTGTAGTTGATAAATTGGTAGAGCTAGGGCTTGTGTATTGATATTATTGTTCTTTTGAGCTATTGTGTACCCTTTTACCATTATTGACTTGGTGTATGGCTTATTAATAACTACTTGCTTTAAATATCATGAATTGGTAGTTGCAAATGCTAGTTTTAGCCCTATAAGTACTATATATACGCCAAGAGGGTACTTCTAGGAATGGAATAGTGATTAACGGGGTACCAAGTGTAGTTGTGTTGCATTTATCTCGGGTTAATGGGTTGAACACCGAGAGGGGGATACCTTACTTGGACGCAATATCGATTGAGCTTAATGCAACACTTCTTTGCACCGAGAAGGTTAGAGGTGTTAGGCTTGGTGGTCATCGAGACGGGCTATTCGGGTATAATAGCTCGGTCTCACGGTGTGCGCGTAAGTTTCATTGTTTAGTCTCTTTACGAAAGACTGATTAACTATGGGTCGATTACACTCCCTAAGATCTACTACCATGCATCCTTGTTTGTGTCGCCATTGATCACGTTTACATCTTGTCTTAGTGTAGTTGTAGTGTTAGCATAATTCTCTAGTTATTTCACTCGTTTGGCTTAGACAATAGCTTTAGTTCCTCCACTATCTAAACCGCATCACATTGTTCCTTGTGGATTTTACCCCGACTCATAGTTGGGTAATTATATTGCATACGACCGTTTCATATTTCGTTGGAGGTGTGAGTTGAGCGTCCATCAATTTTGGCACCGTTGTCGAGGAACAATTGGCGTATTTGGGTAGTTTGAGGAGTTGAATTCGTTGGCTGTAATTCCAAACATTGTAAATAGTAGCTTGTGCATTGTATATATTTATTTATGTTAGTTAATTAGTTAATTGTGTGGAAACTTGAAATGACATCTTGGAACAAAAATGAGCCGAATTGTGATAGATACTTGGTTGATGGTCCTTGTCCTCTTTACTTTGACCCACAATATATGACAAATATGCCAAACATTTCCGGGAATGAGTTGAGTGCACTTTCTCTTTCTTTTGAGGGGAGTGTATGTGAGTTGTGTGGTGGTCATGGAGGTCGTTGGGGTGAGTGTCCAAATGACTCATATTCTACCCAAGTGACTTCTATAATGGTGTCAATGTGTCTTGGGAATGTGAGAGCTTTAATGATGCTTATGATGTGAGATTTGAGCCCGCGTGGCAAGGTATTCAAGAAAGGTTCCAACAAAAGATGGACTTAGCCATTTCACAAGAGGAACATGATCAAATTGAAAGATATGAATACTTGATGCAACAGATGCTTGAGCACCATGAAGAAGAAGCTAGAGCCAACAAAGAAATGAAGGAGGAGGTTCACAAAAATGACTTAGCCATACAACACTTGAAGGAAAAATTAAAACAAAGTTGAATCACAACAAAGCTTTGCACATCACTGTCAAATGCAAAGACTGGTTCATGGGAAGAGTTCTGATCGACGGAGGTTCCGGTCTGAACATATGCCCGTTCATCACTTTGAAAAGAATGGGAATTGACCAAAGCAAGATAAGGAAGAGCGATATGAAGGTGAAGGTATTGGGTGGATCGCAAAGAAGCACCATTGGGGAGATCGACCTAACTATCACGGTTGGCCCCGTGGAGTTCACTGCTGAGTTCCATATCATGGACATCTCTGCTTCCTACAATATGCTACTAGGGAGGCCCAGGATCTATATGGCTGAGGCAGTGCCTTCTACATTGCACCAAACCGTGAAGTTTGAATGGGATCACAAAGAGGTGGTAGTGTTCGGTGAGGGGAATAACTCTATCTATAACGAGCAAACCATACCAGCAATCGAAGGGAATGCTCCTGATCGGCAGACATTCTATACTGTAGAACTCGTGGGAGCAGCGCAAGGCACCCGAGGAGGACGCCGTAAGAATTACAATTCAAGTTGGAATCCCACAGGCATGGTCCAAGGAGGTTACACTGTACACTTTGCTCCCAAGTTGGTCAACACACCGCCTGGGGTTGAAGAAAGAAAGAGAAACTTTTACAGTGCCTATTGTCACGCCCTAAAAATTAATTCGCGGAGGAGTTTATTATTTAAAGGCTCGTGACTGGTATTCAAAAGGTACAAAATTATTTTAGAGAAAACTCGGAGTCGCCACTTGAGAAGTTTAAGGTGTGCCAAGTCACCAAAGGGTACCTTGGAAAACCTCTGACTCGTCTAATGGTCTGCGTTTAGAGATTCGAGTAAAGTTCTCAGTTGACTCTCGGGAAGGTATTAGGCACCCTCGAGTCCTGTGCCGAGCACAGTTGCTTTATTGTCTCATTTTTTAAATTCATTAAGATATAGATGTATTATTTTACCGTTAATTTGAATTTATACTTTGATTCAGAAAATATAAAAGCGTCGTTCCTATCCAACCTCACAAAGGACTGGTTAAATTTACAATGTTGATTTAAATAAAATTAAAAGTGTATCATCCATTTCCAACCTCACAGAGGACTGGTTTTATTTCAAAAGAATTTATCTAAACTAAAAAATCATTAATTGTGACTTGGAAGTGAACAATTATTTTTTGCAAAAAAAGTTATTATTATGTTGAACTTTTAATATTTAGCCAACTTTAACAAAAGATTGGCATATTAAGCAGACCAACATTACAAAAGATTGGTACACACTCAATTATTTTTTAAAGTACAATTTTCAGTCTATTTTTGGGAAGGGCACTCTGCACGTTTTGAGCTTCACATTTGCACTTATAATCATGATTTTGACTTGTTCTTTTAGAAATAGCCATGGTTTAATAATTCCTAAATTTACGAATGTACACAATTTATAGAAAATAACCCAAATTACAGAATGCGGCTAGAGCTTACAGTTTGCATTTTTTATGGTTAAATCTTAAGTTTGCCTAATCTTTACATATTTTTTTTATTAGATGAATATCAAGTTACGTCTCGCGTCACTAATTAATTTTTTAGTCCGACTTTAGCGTGATTTTATTAAAATGATTGATTAAAGACAACTATACTTGACTAATTTCAATGAAAATATGAATGCTTGTCCGAAGTGTAGACCATTTGTTAAACTAGCAGGCTGATTTGTTAACATACAGTTGTCTACCCAAAAGTGAGTTGTTCGTTGAGAAGGTGACTATTTCATAAATGAAGGGAGGCTGTTTGTCAAAATTTGTGCAAATCATCTTTCTGTTAGAAATTTCAACCAAAGTCTGCCGTTTTATTTCCTTCTACATTTCCAAATATTTACGCATGCTTAAGCTCAATTAATGATGTGATATTACAAGAAAAATGTCTCAAGTTTTGCCTAACATTTCAAAGTTGTCCAGATTTTCTAAATTGGATCATGTGATTCTATTTAATGAGACATTCCAGATTTTTCAAGCAAAACACAAAACATTCAAGTGAAATCAATTTTGCAACTCTTTGTACCAATTTTCTACCATCTTTTCAATCATATCCATACATGACTTAATAACAATAGAAATTAAACTTGTTAAATATACCATGATTAACATTTTCTTCTCATTTTTAGCACAACTCTAAGTTCACCAAGATATTAATCACCATATCACATAAAAAAAAGATTCATTAAACTATGAGCATGCTGATATCAATTCATATTTCATGGCCAAATGGCTCAAAATACAAGGTTCACCTTGTGCCGAAAATTCCAAGCCAACCAGGACCAAACAAACAGCGGCTAATACAGCCTTTCAACACCCTTTAACTATGATTTGAACTCAAGAATTTATATCCTAAAAGACTCCTAAAGTAGTACTCTTTTAGTCTTAAATTCTTTTCCTCTCAAAAACTCACTATTTTTCCTTTGTTCCCATAAATTTCAGATCTGTGTTTCTTTATTTTTTGCAGGTTGTTGTGTGGTTTAAAGAGGAGTAAATGGCCCTCTTTTATAGCTTAAATTCAAGGCCAAAAGGTGGGGTGTTGACTTGTACAAAAGTACAAGCCCATACCCCTACACTTGAGTGTTTTTTTGCTATTTTTAGCATAGTACAGCAGCTGAAAATGACTATTTCAGCAGCCAAAACAGTCCTAAAAAGCTGAATTTGTACAAATAGAGTCCTCTAAAAGGACACCCATTACTCATTATACTAACTAGAAGGTAACTAGGACCAACTAAACCAACTAAATCAGCCCAAAACTAATCAAATGGCCAAACTAAACTCAAAACTAAACTAAAACTAAACAAATTCTAACTAAATTAGGACAAGTTTGTTTGTACTTCATCAAGTTCAACTATCAATCCAATTCAAACCAACAAGCCAACTAAGCTACAACTCTAATGAAAATCCAAGTTGATTACAAAATGACACAACTAAACTAAGCACACTACCAAAACATTAAGAGCGGACAAATCTTCAACATTGGTGATGAACATGCTTCACAATAATCTCATGGCAAAACTTAGGAAAAGTATAAATATATATGCATTAACCTTAACAAAAGTATACAAAGTGATTTCATTGTAGGCTTCCATTTTTCATGCTAATACCGTACTAACTAAACTATGGAATTCAACTAACAGGAAAACAAATGATATTACTCCATTGATAATATTAAACTAAGCCATAATACTAAACTAATAAAGGAACGAAGAAAGCAAATGGTTTTTTCTAACCAGTTCGATTCGAATCAAACAACACTCACCGTTGTGTCGCTGCCCCGTTCAACTACCATTAACTGCCTCGTTTCAACTCCCGCTGCCTCAAACATCATCGAAGCTTTCACTAACCAAACATCAACCACACACCAATGCCAGACACACCGCTGCCTCTGTCAACGCAGCGACGCCACTAATTGCCAAAACATCACAACCCCTCCCACTGTTTTCCGCCTCACTGCCTCGTTACTGCCTCATCACAGCCTCCCCCGACATAAAAAACAGCGTACAAATAGGCTCCCTCGTCACTGCTACAAACAGCCTCCACAAACCTCACCATCAATCACAGAACGAAAAAAAGAAAAAAAATGAGAAGAAAAAACAAAGAGAATAAGAAACGGGCTAAAAAAAAAAGGATTAGGGACGAGTTTTTTTGGAAAAATGGGATATGAGGGTTGAAGAGGGGAGTAAGGGGAAGAGAAAGGACTAGAAAACTTACCAGAAAAATCAAAGGTTGACCGTATTTCAAGCTTTGACCGAACTTTGACTCTCGATCTACACCAAACGGTCCACTTTTTGAAGAAACCAATAGCGGAAATGGAAAGAGGGAGCCGAGGTCTTTCGATTGGTGTATTTTGGTATTTTTCTGGCCACTGGAGATGGTGGCCAGCGGCGGCAGATGGTGGAAGTACGGCGGAGCTCCGGTGGAGCAGTGGAGGGTCAGTGGTAGCGTGGGATTTCCAGTGGAGGTGGAAGAAATTTGGAGATAGTTTCCCCTAGCCATTGAGACTAAGGGGGTGGAATGGTGTAAATGAGGTGGGATATTGGGAATATATACTTATAAAGGTGGAGGAATTATGGCCATTGGATCGCAAATGATCCAAGGGTGAAGATCAATCCAAAGTTGGATGGGCCAAGGGAAATTGGGCTAATTGGGTTGAGCAATTGGGCTGTTCTTTTTCTACAAATGGCTATTAAAAGTCCATTTTATTTAAAGCATACACAAACTAGCTAGAATTAAAATCACACAAAATTACAATATTATCACAATTAAAACGTAAAAATTACAATTAAACACATAACAAGTAAATTTTTGCATTTTCATATTTCTTTTGAGCAAATTTTATGAATTTGGTGCCAAAATTAGGTGATTACACCTATTGGGATAGCCGAGGCAAAGACTATGAAGGGAGGAATTTGGTCTGGGAACTAGTCATGTCCGATTGGGGAGTGCCCTCACGTGAATTTCGTGAGACCCTACCAGCTAAGACCGAGAAGCGACCAATGTACTCACATAATGCTCGTCCCAATTGGAGACGCATCTCTGAAGAAACAAAGGGAAAGAAAGTGTGGATACCCAAAGCACCTGAACCTTTAGAGGTGGTGATCGAAGAGCCATATGTACTCTCACAGCCTGCAAAATAGCCCGGAGACTGGGTTATAGGCATCATGATCAAGCAAGGCTATAAACCAGGCAAAGGTTTAGGCAAGAACTTGGATGGTATGGTCGAGCTAATCAGAATTGTGATGAGGCCCGACAATGAAAAGGCTGGCATAGGATACATAATAACCTATGAAAAGAGAATGGAAGAAGCGTCACTGGATTTCAAGTTATATAAGAAAAGAACCAAGACTCTCTTGCATATCTTCGTCTCGTCTGGATACTTGGATGACCGAAAAGGGGAGGTGTCCGCAGCACAAGGAGTGGATACGAAGATAGCTGATGCTGAAGAGGATCTACTGGCAGGAATGCAAAATCTATTTATAGCCGATGAAGACTGCTGTGTAATCCAGGAAGAACATGTTGAACCTCCTGGACTGACAAAAGCTGGATCTGGAGCAGCACTGAAAAACTGGATCAGCAACCCCGAGCTTACCGTGGACCTTGGTAGAGCTGAGGGGATAAAATTTATTTTTATGTTTTGTAAAATAAAACCCAACTCTGAGTCGTGGAGTTTGCATTTTTCTCTCTTTGTTGCACATGTCTCCCTGCAAACTTTGTTTTGCAAGTATTCATAAATAAAATGTCGCACTATTTCCCGTTTAATTTTTGCTTTAATCTTTTAATTTTGTAATATTTTTACTTGTTTCAGCATTCATACTAATAATCCCATTGGGTCCACAATCGTAACGTATGATTATGATGATTTTGATGAAACTACACAAGAAGAATTTGAAAGATTTGAAAACAAACCTAAACCAAACTTCAGGAGACTGAGGTGATAAACTTAGGAGAAGAGAAAATTGTGAAAGAGACAAGGATCAGTGTGCATCTCATTGCCGAGGATAAAAAGCGATATACTAAGTATCTTAAAGAATATGAGGACATATTCGCCTGGTCGTACGATGACATGACTGGCATAAGCACGGATGTGGTAGCTCACAAATTACCTATCAATCCGGGCTTTCCGCCAGTCAAACAAAAGGACCGAACTTTTAAGTCATCGGTTCTGTTGAAAATTGGTGAAGAAGTAACTAAGCAGCTTAATGCAGGGATTCTGAAAACAGTCAAATATCCAACTTGGTTGGCTAATATCGTCCCAGTGCCAAAGAAAGATGGGAAACCCCGAGTTTGTGTAGATTATAGAGATCTGAATAGAGGAAGTCCAAAGGATGATTTTCCACTGCCAAACATACATATCCTGATTGACAATTGCGCGAAACATGAACTGCAATCCTTCGTAGACTGTTTCGCCGGTTATCATCAAGTGCTCATGGATGAGCAAGATGCCGAGAAGACAGCTTTCACTATATCTTGGAGGACTTATTGCTACAAGGTTATGCCATTTGGGTTAAAGAATGCTGGGGCAACTTACATGAGGGCTATGCCAACTATGTTCCATGACCTGATGCACAAAGAGATTGAAGTCTACGTAGACGATGTGATCATCAAATCAAAGAAGAGTTCAGAACATCTCGACAACTTGTGCAAGTTTTTCAACCGCTTGCGAAAGTACAACCTGAAGCTAAATCCGGCAAAGTGTGCTTTTGGTGTTGCGTCAGAGAAGCTCCTAGGTTTCATCGTCAGTAGAAGGGGTATCGAGCTGGATCTGTCCAAGATCAAAGCTATCAAAGAATTGCCACCGCCAAAAATCAAGAAAGAGGTTATGAGCTTCCTAGGAAGGCTCAGTTACATCAGTCGTTTCATAGCACAATCCACCGTCATCTGTGAGCAAATCATCAAGTTGCTGAAGGAAGGCGCGGTGATCCAGTGGACAGAGGATTGCCAAAAAGCATTTGATCGGATAAAGGAGTACTTGTCTTTCCCGCCTGTGCTGGTCCCACCTGAGCCTGGGCGACCTTTGATCTTGTACCTGTCCGTGGTAGACTCGGCCTTTGGTTGTGTATTGGGAAACGTGATTCAATTGGGAGAAAGGAGCAAGCAATATACTATCTGAGCAAGAAGTTTACTACTTACGAGGCCAGGTACACATTGCTGGAGCGCACGTGTTGTGCGCTGACATGGATAGCACAGAAGTTGAGACACTACTTGACATCTTACTCAACGTTGCTGATATCAAGGATAGACCCTCTCAAGTACATTTTCCAAAAACCAATGCCTACTGGAAAGCTGGCTAAATGGCAAATGCTGCTCAGCGAATTCGATATCACTTTTGTCACTCAAAAGGCGGTGAAAGGTCAAACCTTGGCTGATCATATGGCCGAGAATCCGGTGGGAGATGACTATGAACCTTTGCACACCTATTTTCCTGACGAAGAAGTCATGTTTGTAGGAGAAGATATCACCGAAGAGTATGATGGTTGGAGGCTATTCTTCGATGGAGCGGTCAATTTCAAAGGAGGCGGCACTGGAGCGGTATTAGTTTTCGAGACTGGACAACACTATCCAGTCACGGCCAAACTAAGGTATCCATGCACCAACAACATGGTGGAGTATGAAGCTTGTATTTTGGGTCTTAGATCGGCAGTGGATATGAATATACAAGAGCTATTAGCAATCGGGGATTCCGACTTGTTGATTCACCAAGTTCGAGGAGAATGGACATCAAAGAATCTGAAGATATTGCCATACCTAGAGTGCATAAAGCAGTTGAAGCAATGATTCACCAAGATAGAGTTTCGGCATGTACCCAGACTGCAAAATGAGTTCGCGGGCGCTTTGGCTACCATATCTGCGATGATCAAGCATCCCGACAAGAACTACATTGACCCAATACCCGTGACAGTGAGGAAGCAACCAGCCTACTGCTATCACGTGGAGGAAGAATCGGACGGACAGCCTTGGTTCCACGACATCAAATGTTTTCTCAAAGACGGCTGTTATCTAAAGAATGCAACAAGTCTCCAAAAGAAGACACTAAGGAGGTTAGCAAATGGTTTCTTTTTGAATGGAGAAGTTTTGTACAAGAAGACATCGATCTAGGTTTGCTGAGATGTGTGGACGCAAAAGAAGCTGCTAAATTGTTAGAAGGGATACATTATGGGACGTGTGGTCCACACATGAATGCTTTTGTGCTTGCAAAGAATATTTTGAGAGCTGGCTATTTCTGGATGACAATGGAACACGACTGCGTAAAGCACGCGAAGAAATGCCATCAATGCCAAGTCAATGGAGATATGATTTGAGTGCCTCCCAATGAACTGAACGTAACGGGATCAACTTGGCCTTTTGCTGCCTTGGGGATGGATGTCATAGGACCTATCGAGCCAGCTGCTTCCAATGGGCATCGCTTCATACTGGTAGCCATTGACTATTTTACCAAATGGGTAGAAGCTGCATCATACAAATCAGTAACAAAGAAGGTGGTGTCGAACTTTGCCCGTGATAAGATGATCTGCCGATTTGGCATCCCTGAATCTATCATCATTGACAATGGGTCCAATCTCAACAGTGACCTAATGAGAGCAACCTCTGAGGTTTTCAAGATCAAGCATCACAACTCCACTGCATACATACCTCAGATGAATGGTGCGGTCGAGGCGGCCAATAAGAACATCAAGAAGATATTGCGCAAAATCACAGGCGCTTCAAAGCAGTGGCATGAGAATCTACCCTATGCCCTATTAGGGTACCTCACCACAATGAGAACCTCAACAGGGGCTACTCCCTATTTATTGGTGTATGGCATCGAAGCAGTGATACCCGCGGAGGTCGAGATACCATCTTTGAGAATCATCCAAGAGACACAATTGAAAGATGCTGAATGGGTCAAAGGAAGAATAGAGCAATTGGCCCACATCGATGGCAAGAGATTGAATGCAATATGTCACGGGCAATTATATTAGAGGAGGATGGCTAAGGCATTCAGCAAGAAAGTTCGAGAGAGATTCTTTGAACCTGGGCAGTTAGCACTTAAGAAGATATTTCCAAATCAAGAAGAAGCAAAAGGCAAGTTTGCACCGAATTGGCAAGGACCGTACATGGTTCTCCGAGTATTGAAATGGAGGAGCCTTGATATTGGAATAAATGGACGGAGAAGTCTGGCCGAAACCGATCAACTCAGACGCTGTCAAGAGATATTATGTATAGGACTTCGTACTGATTAGTGATTTCTACATTGTACAATACATTATGTAACCTGAACTACGTCACGACCTGATTCCCAAGTGGGATACGTAGGCAACCTATTCAAGGTTCAGTCGCATAAATACAAAATTTTCATTTTCTCACAAAGCAAACACTAGGGCAGAATTTTTGAGGAACTCTAAAAAATTCCCAAAGGACAAACATAGTCGACACTGGGGCAGAAATTTTTGAGGATCTCTCAAAAATTTTGAATACAAACTGGGGCAGAATTTTGAGGTCGCCCTCAAAATTCACTTAATGGAGCTAGGAAGAGCAGGAAGAACGACAACTTCGGCTTTACACAACGCGACTTGCGGCTCAATGGGAAAAAAATATTTCATTGCATATCTTTCTTATAAAAGTTTTTCAAAATCATTTGCATTATTTACTACTTTATGCATATCCCTACCAGCTCGGCCAAGATCCCGGCACCCGTGGACAGCGAAAGCAAAGCAAGCGGAGAATGCACAAACCGAACCACCCCGTACTGCTCAGCAATCTTTCTTTGGATGCAGGCACGAAAGATACCCAATTCAGCAATGCACGACAGAGATGCTTCAACGAAAAGTTTTGTCATTTAAATTAGCTACGGGTACACAGCCCAAGGCATCGGTTGAGGGTACACAGCCCGATATCGATTTGTATTTTAAATTAGCTGAGGGTACACAGGCCGAAGCGTTGATTGAGGGTACCGTCGGTTGAGGATACACAGCCCGATATCGATTTGCATTTTAAATTAGCTGAAGGTACACAGCCCAAGGCGTCGGTTGAGGGTACATAGCCCGATATCGATTTGCATTTTAAATTAACTGAGGGTACACAAACCAAGGCGATGGTTTAGGGTACACAGCCCGATATTGATTTGTCTTTTAAATTAGCTAAGGGTACACAACCCAAGACGTCGGTTGAGGGTACACAGCCCGATATCGATTTGCATTTTAAATTAGCTGAAGGTACAAAGCCCAAGGCGTTGGTTGAGGGTACACAGCCCGATATCGATTCGCATTTTAAATTAGTTGAGGGTACACAACCCAATGCGATGCTTGAGGGTATAAATTCCGATATCGATTTGCATTTTTAAATTACCTAAGGGTACATAGCCCAAGGCGTCGGTTGAGGGTACACAACCCGTGATTTGCATTTTTAAATTAGCTGAGGTATACAGCCCGACGCGTCGGTTGAGGGTATACAACCCAATATCGATTTGTATTTTTAAATTAGCTGAGGGTACACAGCCCAAAGCGTCGGTTGAGGGTACACAGCCCGATATCAATTTGTATTTTAAATTAGTTGAGGGTACACAGCCCAAGGCATCGGTTGAGGGTACACAACTCAATATCGATTTGTATTTTTGAATTAGCTGAGGGTACAAACCTCGAAGCGTCGGTTGAGGGTGCGTAGCCCGATACGGGTTTGTCATTTTATTTCTTTGCGGAGGGTATACAGCCCAATTCACCGACGGAGGGCATACAACCCGATGTCGAATCTAACATTTTACAGCAAAAGACACGCAATTATGGCATAGCAGACACAATCACATACTGCAAGAATCCTGGAAAGACAATACATCACGGCAGAAAGGTACGCTTTATGTATATATTTTTTTTTTGCAAACACATCTTCATTGCAGGATATACACCTCAAGCAAAGCAAGCATCTCAGCCTGACGTCCCACATTCTTTTAAGTCATAGGCCCCTCTAGAGTCATGACAAAATTGACCGCACTGTCAACGTCTTTGCCCGAAGACTCTTTCATCATCTCTGAGCAAAGAGGGGCAGTTGTTGACGCCCAATTTTGTCCCTCCTATTTTCAAAATCAACAGTTTTCAAATTTTACGCACAATTGCGTACCCACTCATGTCCTATCCACTTCTTTCAAATTATCTTCTCATAATAGTCTGACAATCGAGGCCATTTTCAAAAGCATCGTCTAAAACCATAGCTATTTTTACAATTTTCCCAATTACTTCTATGTTTGACAAAATTATCCAAATTGTTTTAAAATCCCAAAATCACAATTTTTATACATTCCCTAGCTATCCTAATATTTTAAAACTAATTTCCTAATTTCTCTATATTTTTATATCCATTTTATACAATTTTTATACCTATTTTTATGCCTAATATACACCAGATATACACTGCCTATACACTTCACATTTTACACCTCACATTTTACACATATACACACATCAGCCACGTTTGTACACATCATGCCTACGTGGATCGATCCTGATCGTCACATTTTACACCTCACATTTTACACATATACACACATCAGCCACGTTTGTACACATCACGCCTACGTGGATCGATCCTGATCGTCCAGATAGACGATCCAACGGTCAAAAACTAATTTCCTTTACTCTACACCCCATAACCCTACCCCCTCAACCTCATTTCCCTCCCGACTCCCCCTTCTCTCTCTTTTCGGCGATACAAATTGCCACCACTGTCAATGCTCTTTCCGGCCATTTTAGCTGGTGAAAATTGGGGAAATTAGTATTTTCTGATCCCCCTCGTCGTCCACAACATAACTCACACACTTTCGATGGGGTTTGGACGAAGGCAAACTTAACGCTATGTCGATCGAGTCGTCACCACCGGAAAACGCCTCCGGTGGGGTTCCTTGCGTGTTGAATGATTGGTATTCACTGAGAAAGGGTAAGATCTTTTCTTTGCAACTCCAATTCGAGATGGGTTGACTTGACCCGACCCGATTCGAAAATAGGTAAATGCTAATCCCTAATTCTATGCTTCCTATGTGTTTGCCTACGCCTAAAATTACCTATTACTTGGTGTGTTTAACATGATCGTTGGTTAATCAACTAGCATAAAAACGTCGATTCTTTTGGTTTCACTTTCTCGATAATGTTGTTTATGTGTAAGTCTGCTCGATTTTATTTATGTATAACATTGTTTAAGTGTTATTAATTAGGTGATTAGGGTAAAGAACTATGGGGGTTTTAATTATTTTTGCTTGTAGTTGAAACTTTGTTCTTAATCCTTTTACACTGAATGTAACCCTTTCACGGCCTGTTACTCCTTGTCACCCCAGCTAAAATATAGATTAATACCCCCGACAATGTTTGTATCTTTAACAGTGAATTGCAACCCTTACTTTGGTTAAATGTATGATTATTTGTTTAAACCTAGACTGGTTGAGTTTGAATTATGATTGGAAGTTAATTTTGGGATTTGATTGACTCAATGCCAATTAAAAGGTGATGGAAATCTGTTAAAGGACTGATTGGCTTTTGATTTTTGATTATTATGTACCTGGACTTTGCTTTGTTTTAGGGAAGGTAATTCTAGTTTGTTGAGAATTATTTTACCTTAATCAGGGGTGATTTGATTAACCTAAATATGGAAAGAATAGAAAGCTGATTTCCCTAACTATGGGAAACAATATACTTTGCCTTATTTCTCTTTGACCCGTTTGAAATTAAAACCGGACCTTACACCTATTTAAATCGAGGCTATTCTACACATTGACACACACAGACACAAAAAACACACAGTTCATACTAAGAAAAACTAAGGCTGCAGAACTCTCTCTCTCTCTGAAGCTTCAACACATCTCCTTCTCTAGCTTTTTTTTCTCTGGAAGTTGATTGCCCTGCTTGTTTGGTTGATCCAGTCTTGCAAGTTTTAATCAACATTCATACTATTTCTCTATTATCTCACTGTCAACAGGTATCTCTTTTCTCTTCTTGTTTACCTATTGTTTATAATTCTTTATTTTTTCATGCTTGGATAACCTGTTCCTTTATTGTCAAAGTTTGGTTAATCTGCTATTGTTTGAGTGATGCATGCTCAGGATTTGTCTTAGTTCATGTCTTGTTGACTTAGGGATCCAACAGGATCATGATAATTCTTGTTAAATAGGAGGACACTGACTGCACATGACTGATAAGGCTCCTGGTAGATTTCTCTTAATCCAGACCTTTCCTTCCCCATTCCCCTGCTAACTCTGCTTTGCTTGTAGTTCTGTTTAGCTTCATGTAGCCTATGCCATACTCCACTGCTTACATGAGGACCCTGAGGGTTCAACAGGTCCAGGTTTGGACCTCTTAAGCTGGTTCTGATTGGCTTTGAAATTGGAAACCTTTGGACTATTGACAAGGCTTCTCTGGTCATTGAGAAACAAGGCACTTCCCTTTGGCCAATACCCTTCTCTTCTTATGTTTTCCCCTTAGGAACTGTCCCTAAAATTTGTATATTTGCTAAATGTCTTGCCTGTATCATTTTAAAACATGGGTACAACAATGATGTTGTACAAATTGGCTATCCAGGAGCCACTCTCTATCTCTTTTCTCCCTGTGTGCAATGCATCATGTTTAGGCTTGAGATAAAAATGATTTTGAGTTGTTTCTTCTGTGAAAACTGATTGTTTTGGTAGCATGTTTGAAGTCCCACTTTTCTTGAAAGTCTTTACACTTAAGGAGCATCAGAAGTATGATTAATTAGTGTCACTATTTAAAAACTTTGAATAAAACAGGGGCTGTATGTGTTATGCTTGTCTAGATGAGACTATTTCTGAAACTAAACTCGCCCCTCTTTTCCATAAACGGTCTGGGCCAAAAAATGTTTTCAAAATAGGTCCTTTATATGCAAAAATCAATTTTGATCACTACTTGTGCCCTTATACACTAATTTAATAGTGTATAGGGTGTATAAAGTATTTGGGATCGTTTATACGCTTTAAACTATAAATTTCAAAGTATAACCATCACTTATTCATGCATTTGCATGTTTTATACTTATAAGCATCTATACTTTATGTGCGACAGCCCTTGTCTGTATTTATGTGCTTTCGTGAACCCGTTTTCAAAAATAGCCTATCCGTCTCTATATATTTCCCAAAACCCGACCCCTACACAAAAAAGTCCATTAAGGTTAGGGCTCGAGAACTAATGACGAGTCACACCGACCTCTTTTGGTTTCTTGCTAAATCTGAATTTTGTTTACAAAAGAGGACTATTTATGCAAATCGTTTAAGTATGGAAATTTTATAGCTAAACCGAAATTGAACACCTTTTTCATGTTGAATATCGTTTACGATTAGGCGTTTAATATTAGAAGCCGTGAATACGAGTAGGCTTAAGTACATGCCGAATATGAAAACTATTTGTGTGTGTTCTAAAACAGCCTAGATATGTTACATCTTTTAGTTAAAGTGTTGAATTTCTCAAGTTAGTATTTCACGACGATATATACTCTTTCTATCCCAAAACTTAGACTCGGACGGTAACCACTTTTTGTGGGACTCGGGAAAGTGCCTAACACCTTCTTCCCCGAGTCATTTGGACTTCTTACGCCTATAGAATCTCTCGAATTGACTAGTTGACCTTTTGAACTTGATTTTAGACACTTAGGTGACCTAATACGCCTTAGAAATTATATTAGGTGGCGACTCCAACATCTAAACTCAAACGAGTTCACCCAGTCAAATCCGAAACCCGACTCGCCTCGAGTTGAGTCCAAAATCAGGTATGACAGGAACCACTTTTTGTGGGACTTGAGAAGTGCTTAACACCTTCTTCTCGAGTCACAAGGACTTCTTACCTAGAACCTCTGTAAGCATGATTCCCGGAGTTAAATCAAGACCCTTAGACATTTTTAGGTGACCTAATACACTTTAGAAAAAATTATTAGGTAGCAACTCTAAAGTCGACTCAACCAAGTCACCTAGTCAACCCCAACTTTTGACTCACTCCGAGTTAGGAAAACAGGGGGGGTGCGACAATCATGCCAACTGAAAAGGGCTCCAACCCATTTCAAAAGAGCTTCAGCCCTTTCCTAAAAGGGCTCCTGCCCTTTCCAAAAGGGCTCCCGTCCTTTTGGCTATTCAGGCAAAACGTGACTACACAGTCAACAGCAAAAAGTGGCTATTGGATCAATATTTCGCAGCAGGGTGGTTATCTGCCAAAATTCAGACTTTTTCTTCCAGATCTTTGGCTTATTTCTGAAGCTTTGGTGCAAGAGTTCATCAGTCAAGTCTAGGGTTTGAAGATTAGGAATTCAATTTGTAAAATCCTTTTACCTTTGTTTGTATCATTATCTTGACTTGTTGATGTTATTGTAAGACTATTATAATATGTAGTTGATAAATTGGCAGATCTAGGGCTTTTGTATTGACATTAGTGTGCTTTTGAACTATTGAGTACTATTTTACCATTATTGACTTGGGTGTTGTGCTTATTAATCACTACTTGTTTTAAATCTCATGAATTGGTAGTTGCAAATGCTACTTATGGCCCTATGAGTACTAGATTTACACCGAGAGGCTACTTCTAGGAATGAGATAGTGATTAACGGGGCACCGGGGGTAGGTGTGCCGTATTTATCCTGGGTTAATAGGTTGAACACCGAGAGGGGATTACCTTACTTGGACACAATATCGATTGAGCTTCATGCAACACTTCTTTGCACTGAGAGGGTGAAAGGTGTTAGGCTTGGTGGTCACTGAGAGGGGCTATCTGGGGTATAATAGTTTGAGTGTCACAGTGCGTGCCTAAGCTTAATTCGTTTAAGTCTCTTTACATAAGATTGGTTAATAATGGGTTGATTACACTCCCTAAGCTCTACTACCTTACATCCTTACTTGTGTCGCCATTGATCACATTTACATGCTTTCTTAGTATAGTTGTAGTTTTAGCATAATTCTCTAGTTATTTTCCTCGTTTGGCTTAGTCAATAGGTTTAGTTCCTCCACTATCTAAACTGCATCACATTGTTCCTTGTGGATTAGACCCCGCCTCATAGTTGGGCAATTATATTACATACGACCGTTTCATATCTCATTGGAGGTGTGAGTTGAGTGTTCATCAACTACCTATCCTTATCAAGCATTTGAACCAAGTCAATAACAGCTTCGGCCCCCAATTCTTTATCAATATCAAGCAATTGAGGCACTCTCTCCTTCATAAAAGTAGTTAAGAGGCATAGAAAACCATATGCAATATTGTGTTGATGAGCTTCTTAATCAATGTGACGAAAGATCACAGCCCCCACATTAATGTGCATTTGATCCAAAATTACTGCTATGATAACGGGCTTATCTATTGTAATCCCATCATCATTCAAGGACGGGAAAAACAGATTGTTCACCAATGCATTCCATGCCTTTTCTTCAAAACTCAAGATGTGCTTCTTGATATCACAACGAACAGCCAAGCTCTCAAACTCTCTTCATCTTGTTTTCTCATTATCAACTTCTCATTGTACTCGGGTGTGTTTATTGGTTCTTGAATACACCCAAGGAGGTTAGGCCAAAAGAGGATTGGTGCCATAGCTTACAGAATCGGTCCGGACTGTTAATGTGGTTGCCAAAAAAAAATGGATAAAGGCTCAAGGGAGTTGACTAGGATCAAGATGTAGGGGTAGGCCATTCAGATTACTGGCGGTTCAAGGAAAGTCTAAAATCATTGCCAAGCCAGGTACTGCCTAGGATTTCGCTTCAAGGTAACTAAAGACAAGCTTTAAGCTATTAGGTCACACATATGAGCTTTTTATTCTGAACCTCACCACACATGCAAGTGAAATCTTAAGAATATAATCCAAACACATAATAAGACCACTCACTCGTAAAGCATACAATGGTCCAAAGTTGGACCACGCCAATGACGTAAAGAGCCAACAAATTAGCTTCACGTTCTACAACCTACCATGCCAATCAAAACACATGTCTACCTGTATCATGCCATACAAACAAATGTAACTAAGGTAGTACCACATGAATCACTAAGACCCCCTAAAAAAATCTTGCAAAAAACTACTGGTCGCATACTTGGTTCAAAGTTATACCTTTGGAACGAACCAAGCAAAGAAAATCAAAATTAATAAAATATGTAAATATGAAACATAAACGACAAAATAAAATAAACTAGCAAACATGAATATGCATATACATCAAAATGATTCAAATTCATACATGAATATCAATAAAACAAGATTTATTTCCAATTTTCAAAAATATAAATACAAAGTCGAACCCCTCCCCTAGCTAAAAACTCTAACATCATCATTGTGTGCTAAGTAAAAACAATAAGAACATAGGATGGATAGAAGGGACTCCCTGCTCAATCTCCAAAAAAAAAAAAATTTATTCCCTATTCTTCCACATGCACAAGTGGAGTTGTCTCTACTTTTTTGTTTTTTCCCTTTGCTCGGATGGCTTCCTCCATCGAGGCTTGTTTTTCCATTTCAACTTGCACAACCTCCTAGAGCTCTAGGACCTATTTTTCCCTTTCAACTTTGATGATGGGGTCGCCTAATAGTGGGAAGTTAGGAACAGTCATCCATGCTTTGCATGTGACGGTCGCCTGTTCTTTACAGGCAGACATCCAGAAGTTGAGGTGCGAAGCTCCAAAACTTCCTGCTCTCTGTTTCTTCAATTGGCCGACCACCCTGAATTGGGGTTTGGGCGCCCCTACTTTGCTTCTGCTGAAATCAATACTTTGGCTTGTCTTTTTTCCCTTTTTGTTCCAGTTTTCTTTCATAAGCACTTATAACCTAAAACCATGCATAATACAACATTATACGCACATAAGAATGCTTTAGTATTCAAAAAAAAATATGTAGTCTTAAACTTTGAAAAATACCAACTTATCAACTCTCCCAAACTTAAGTCCTTACTTTTCCTCAAGCAAATCAAACTGAACAAGACCAAAGAATGTTTCTAAGTTAGCTCAAGATGATGTCATATACAAATTTTTTTGTCACTAAAATCATTTTGAATTAATAATCCAGTGGGTACTAACTAGTCACCACCACACATATGGACACTTGAAGCATGCATTTAAATCAAATCATGGCCAAAGGAAATATATGAACCTCAAGAGTAGTCTCAATGTCGTAAACTAACTCCACTCGCTCATCCAACCACACTATGCATCTAGACTCCACCCGTAAGACTCAGTTGCGGTCCTCGCAAGAACGAATAGACTCTTTTACTGACAAAATCCATTTTCATTCAAGACTTGGGCTCTTACAATCAAGCATTCACTCTCATAAATAATGCTCATTAATGCTTCTTAATAACCCTAGGCTTGCCCTTTATGCACCTCTCTAACAATGTAGGAATACTTGAATCAAAATCAATTAGGACTTGATTAAGGTTTTAATATAGGCTTTTGGTTATAGTTGGGGTAAGATTTAGTTAATTGGTGGCTGCACACCTCCTTAAGCACTACACTAACTTCAAACTTTTTCAAAGCAACTTTCTCTTCAATATTGATCACTACCTTGCTAGAATGGGATGAAACTATTCTTTCACTTTTTATTCTTCTTTCTTTTTCTCTTCTTTTTCTCTATTTTTCCTCATTTTTCTTTCTTTTCTTTTTCTTTTCACTTTTCTTTCAAACTTCTTTCTTTTCCCCACTTTCAACTATTTTTCTTCTTTTATTTCATTGGGTCCCATTGACTTCCGCACTTTTCCCTTCTAACTCATACCACCCCCAAACTTAAGTTTTAGCCATTGTTGCACGTATTTGAATGCACCAAAGAAAGTTAGGCCAAAAGAGGATTGGTGCCTTAGCACACAGAATTGGTTCGTGCTATTAATGTAGTTGCCAAAAGAACGGATAAAGGCTCGAAAGAGTTGACTAGTATCAAGATGCAAAGGTAGGCCATTTAGATTGCTCGCGGTTCAAGGAAAGTTGAAATTCATTGTCAAGCAAAGTACTGCCTAGGATTTCGCTTCAAGGTAACTCAAAACAAGCTTTAAACTATTAGGTCACACATATGAGTTTTTTATTCTTAACCTCACCACACATGCAAATGATATATTAAGAATAGAATCCAAACATATGATAAGACCACTAACTCGCAAAGCATACAATGGTCCAAAGTTGGACCACGCCAATAACTAAAAGAGCCAACAAATGAGCTTCACGTTCTGCAACCTAAGCTATTCCAATCAAAATGCACTTCTACCTGTATCATTCCCTACAAACAATATAACTAAGGTAGTACCACATGAATCACTAAGACCCCTTAAAAAAATCTAGCAAAAAACTACTGGTTGCATGCTTGGTTCAAAGTTATACCTCTGGAACGAACCAAGCAAAGAAAATCGAAATTAATAAAATATGTAAATATGAAACATAAACGACAAAATAAAATAAACTAGCAAACACGAATGCATATATATCAAAATGATTCAAATTCATACATGAATATCAATAAAACAAGATTTATTTCCAATTTTAAAAAATATAAATACAAAGTCGAACCCCTCCCCAGCTAAAAACTCTAACATCATCACTGTGTGCTAAGTAAAAACAATAAGAACATAGGATGGATAGAAGGGACTCCCTGCTCAATCTCAAAAAAAAAATTTATTCCCTTTTCTTCCACATGCACAAGTGGAGTTGTCTCTACTTTTTTGTTTTTTCCCTTTGCTCGGATGGCTTCCTCCATCCAGGCTTGTTTTTCCATTTCAACTTGCACAACCTCCGAGAGCTCTAGGACCTATTTTTCCCTTTCAACTTTGATGACGGGGTCGCGAGGCAGACATCCAGAAGTTGAGGTGCGAAGCTCCAAAACTTCCTGCTCTCTGTTTCTTCAATTGGTCGACCACCCTGAGTTGGGGTTTGGGCGCCCTACTTTGCTTCTGCTGAAATCAATACTTTGGCTTGTCTTTTTTCCCTTTTTGTTCCAGTTTTCTTTCATAAGCACTTATAACCTAAAACCATGCATAATACAACATTATACGCACATAAGAATGCTTTAGAATTCAAAAAAAAATATATATATATAGTCTTAAACTTTGAAAAATACCAACTTATCAACTCTCCCAAACTTAAGTCCTTACTTGTCCTCAAGCAAATCAAACTGAACAAGACCAAAGAATGTTTCTAAGTTAGCTCAATATGATGTCATATACAAATTTTTTTTTCACTAAAATCATTTTGAATTAATAAGTCAGTGGGTACTAACTAGTCACCACCACACATATGGACACTTGAAGCATGCATTTAAATTAAATCATGGCCAAAGGAAATATATGAACCTCAAGAGTAGTCTCAATGTCGTAAACTAACTCCACTCGCTCATCCAACCACACTATGCATCAAGACTCCACACGTAAGACTCATTTGCTGTCCTCGTAAGAACGAATAGAGTCTTTTACTGACAAAAACCATTTTCATTCAAGACTTGGGCTCTTACAATCAAGCATTCACTCTCATAAATAATGCTCATTAATGCTTCCTAACAACCCTAGGCTTGCCCTTTATGCACCTCTCTAACAATGTATGAATACCTGAATCAAAATCAATTAGGACTTGATTAAGGTTTTAATATAGTCATTTGGTTATAGTTTGGGTAAGATTTAGTTAATTGGTGGCTGCACACCTCCTTAAGCACTACACTAACTTCAAACTTTTTTAAAGCAACTTTCGCTTCAATATCGATCACTACCTTGCTAGAATGGGATGAAACTAGTCTTTCACTTTTTATTCTTCTTTCTGTTTTTCTTCTTTTTCTCTATTTTTCCTCATTTTTCTTTCTTTTCTTTTTCTTTTCACTTTTCTTTCAAACTTCTTTCTTTTCCCCACTTTCAACTATTTTTCTTCTTTTATTTCATTGGGTCTCATTGACTCCCGCACTTTTCCCTTCTAACTCATACCACCCCCAAACTTAAGTTTTAGCCATTGTTGCACGTATTTGAATGCACCTAAGGAAGTTAAGCCAAAAGAGGATTGGTGCCTTAGCACACAGAATTGGTTCGCGCTATTAATGTAGTTGCCAAAAGAACGGATAAAGGCTCGAAAGAGTTGACTAGTATCAAGATGCAAAGGTAGGCTATTTAGATTGCTCGCGTTTCAAGGAAAGTCGAAAATCATTGTCAAGCAAAGTACTGCCTAGGATTTCGCTTCAAGGTAACTCAAAGCAAGCTTTAAACTATTAGGTCACACATATGAGTTTTTTATTCTTAACCTCACCACACATGCAAGTGATATATTAAGAATAGAATCCAAACATACGATAAGATCACTAACTCGCAAAGCATACAATGGTCTAAAGTTGGACCACGCCAATAACTAAAAGAGCCAACAAATGAGCTTCACGTTCTGCAACCTAAGCCATTCCAATCAAAACGCACTTCTACCTGTATCATTCCATACAAACAATGTAACAAAGGTAGTACCACATGAATCACTAAGACACCCTAAAAAATTCTTGCAAAAAAGTAGTGGTCGCACATTTGGTTCAAAGTTATATCTTTGGAAAGAACCAAGCAAAGAAAATGGAAAGTTTACAAAATATGAAAACATGACACATAAGTGAAAAAATAAAATAAACTAGCAAACACGAATATGCATATACATCAAAATGATTCAAATTCATACATGAATATCAATAAAGCAAAATTTATTTTCAATTTCAAAAAATATAAATATGAAGTAGAACCCCTCCTCCCGTTAAAAACTCTAACATCATCGTCGTGTGATAAGTGAACAAAATAAGAACATAGGGTGGATAGAACGGACTCCTTGCTCAATCTCGAACACTTTTTATTCCCTTTCCTTCCACATGCACAGGTGGAGTTGTCTCCACTTTCTTGTTTTTTTCGTTTGCTCGGATGGCTTCCTCCATTGAGACTTGTTTTGCCATTTCAACTTGCACATCCTCCGTAAGCTCTAGGACCTATTTTTCTATTTCAACTTGGATGATGGGGTCGCCTAATCGTGGGAAGTTAGGAACAGTCATCCATGCTTTGCATGAGACGGTCACCTTTTCTTCAGAGGTAGATATCCAGAAGTTGATGTGCGAAGCTCAAAAACTTCCTGCTCTCTTTTTCTTCTATTGGGCGACTACCCTGAGTTGAGGGTGGGGCGCCCTACACTGCTTTTGCTGAAATCAACACTATGGCTTGTCTTTTTTCCTTTTTAGTTCTATTCTTCTTTCATCAGTACTTGTAACCTAAAACAATGCACAATTTTACATTATACAGAAAAAATAATGCTTTAGTATTCAAAAACAAAAATAAAAGGTAGTCTAAAACTTTGAAAAATACCTAATTATCAGCTCTACCAAACTTAAGTGTTTTCTTGCCCTCAAGCAAATCAAACTGAACAAGACCAAAGAAAGTTTCTAAGTTAGCTCAAGGTGATGTCATATTCCATTTTTTTTGTCACTAAAATCATTTTTAATTAATAAGTCAGTTGGTACTAACTAGTTACTACCGCACATAGGGACACTTGACAAGTAAGGCATGCATTTCAATCAAATCATGGCAAAAGAAAATACATGAACCTCAAGAGTTGTATCAATGTCATCAAGTAACTCCACTCGCTCATACAACCACACTATGCATCTAGAATCCACATATAAGACTCACTTGTTGTCCTCACAAGAAAGAATAGAATCCTTTACCGACAAAAACTATTTTTATTGATGACTTGGATTCTTACAATCAAGCATTCACTCTAACAAATAATGCTCATTAATGCTTCCTAACAACCCTAGGCTTGCCCTTTATGCACCTCTCTAACAATGTAGGAGTACTTCAGTCAAAATCAATTAAGACTTGATTAAGGTTGTAATGTAGGCTTTTTGTTATAGGTGGGGTAAGATTTGGTTAATTGGTGGCTGCACACCTCCTTAAGCACTAAACTAACTTCAAACATTTTCAAAGCAACTTTTCCTTCAATATTGATCACTACCTTGCTAGAAGGGGATGAAACTGGTCTTTTCCCTTTTATTTGTCTTTCTTTTTGTCTTCTTTTTCTATATTTTTCCTCATTTTTCTTTCTTTTCTTTTTCTTTTTCTTTTCACTTTTCTTTCAAACTTCTTTCTTTTCCCCACTTTCGTCTTTTTTTCTTCTTTTATTTCATTGGGTCTCATTGACTCCCACAATTTTGTCTTCTAACTCATGCCACCCCAAACTTAAGTTTTAGCCATCCTTGCATGTCTTTGAATGCATCCAAGGAAGTTAGGCCAAAAGAGGATTGGTGCTTTAGCACACAGAATTGGTTCGTCTATTAATGTGGTTGCCAAAAGAACGGATAAAGGCTCAAAGAGTTGACTAATATCAAGATACAAGGGTAGGCCATTTAGATTACTCGCGGTTCAAGGAAAGTCGAAAATCATTGTCAAGCCAAGTACTGCCTATGATTTCGCTTTAAGGTAACTCAAGACAAGCTTTGAGCTATTAGGTCACACATATGAGTTTTTTATTCTCAACCTCACCACACATACAAGAGAAATCTTAAGAATAGAATCCAAACACACAATAAGACCATTCACTTGCTAAGCATACAATGGTCCAAAGTTGGACCACGCCAATGACTAAAAGAGCCAACAAATGAGCTTCACGTTCTACAACCTAAGCCATGCCAATCAAAACACATTTCTACCTGTATCATGCCATACAAACAATATAACTAAGGTAGTACCGCATGAATCACTAAGACACCTCAAATTATCTCGCAAAAAAGTACTGGTTGCACACTTGGTTCAAAGTTAAACCTCTGAAAAAAAAAACAAACAAAGAAAATCAAAAGTTTATAAAATATGAAAACATGACACATAAACGACAAAATAAAATAAACTAGCAAACACGAATATGCATATACATCAAAATGATTCAAATGCATACATGAATATCAATAAAGCAAAATTTATATTCAATTTCCAAAAATATAAATACGAAGTCGAACCCCTCCCCCAGCTAAAAGCTCTAACATCATCGTCGTGTGATAAGTGAACAAAATAAGAACATAGGGTGGATAGAACGGACTCCTTGCTCAATCTCGAACAATTTTTATTCCCTTTACTTCCACATGAACAAGTGGAGTTTTCTCCACTTTCTTGTTTTTTTCCTAAGCTCGGATGGCTTCCTCAATCGAGGCTTGTTTTGTCATTTCAACTTGCACATCCTCCGTGAGCTCTGGGACCTATTTTCAATTTCAACTTGGATGACGGGGTCGCCTAATAATGGGAAGTAAAGAATAGTCATCCATGATTTGTATGAGATGGTCGTCTGTTCTTCAAAGGCAGACATCCAGAAGTTGATGTGCGAAGCTCCAAAACTTCCTGCTCTCTGTTTCTTCAATTGGTCGTCCACCCAGAGTTGGGGGTGTGGCTCCCTACACTGCTTCTGCTGAAATCAACAATTTGGCTTGTCTTTTTCATCCTTCTTTCATCAGCACTTGTAACCTAAAACCATGCACAATATAGCATTATACGCAAAAAATAATGCTTTAGTATTCGGAAACAAAACTAAAAGGTAGTCTTAAACTTTGAAAAATGCCAACTTTTCAACTTTCCCAAACTTAAGTCTTTGCTTGTCCTAAAGCAAATCAAACTGAACAAGACCAAAGAATGTTTCTAAGTTAGCCCAAGATGATGTCATATGCCAATTTTTTGTCACTAAAATCATTTTGAATTAGTAAGTCAGTTGGTATTAACTAGTCACCACCACACATATGGACCCTTGACGAGTAAGGCATGCATTTCAATCAAATCATGGCAAAAAAAAAATATATGAACCTCAAGAGTTGCCTAAAATTTTTTATCAACTAACTCCACTCGCTCATACAACCACACTATGAATCTAGACTCCACAGGTAAGACTCACTTGCTGTCCTCACAAGAAAGAATAGAGTCCTTTATCCAAAACAATCATTTTCCTTCAAGACTTGGACTCTTACAATCAAACATTCACTCTCACAAATAATGCTCATTAATGTTTCTTAACAACCCTAGGCTTACCCTTTATGCACCTCTCTAAGAATGTAGGATTACTTAAATCAAAATCAGCTTGGACTTGATTTAGGTTGTAATGTAGGCTTTTGGTTATAGGTAGTAAGATTTGGTTAATTGGTGGCTGCACACCTCTTTAAATACTACACTAACTTCAAACTTTTTCAACGTAACTTTTCCTTCAATATTGATCACTACCTTGCTAGAATTGGATTAAACTACTCTTTTCACTTTTCATTCTTTTTTCTTTTTTCTTCTTTTTCTCTATTTTCCCTCATTTTTCTTTCTTTTCTTTTTATTTTCATTTTTCTTTCAAACTTTTTTCTTTTCTCCACTTCCATCTTTTTTTCTTATTTTATTTCATTGAGTCTCATTGACTCCCACACTTCTGTCTTCTAACTTATACCATCCCAAACTTAAGTTTTAGCTATTGTTGCACGTACTTGAATGCACTCAAGAAGGTTAAGAGGATTGGTGCCTTAGCACACAGAATTGGTTCATCCTATTAATGTGGTTACCAAAAGAACAGACCAGATAAAGGCTCAAAAGAGTTGTCTCGGATCAAGATGTAAGGGTCTGCCATTTAGATTATTAGTGTTCAAGGAAAGTAAAAAATCATTGTCAAGCCAAGTACTGCCTAGGATTTCACTTCAACGTAACTCAAAACAAGCTTTAAACTATTAGGTCACACATATGAGCCTTTTATTCTGTACCTCACCACACATGCAAGTGAAATCTTAGGAATAGAATCCAAACACACAATAAGACCACTCACTCACAAAGTATACAATGGTCCAAAGTTGGGCCACACCAATGATTCACGTTCTACAGCCTAAGCCATGCCAATCAAAGCACGCTTCTACCTGTCTCATGCCATACAAACAATGTAACTAAGGTAGTGCCACAGGAATCACTAAGACACCCTAAAAAAAATCTTGCAAAAAACTACTGGTTGCTTAATTGGTTCAAAGTTATACCTCTGGAAAGAACCAAGCAAATAAAATCGGAAGTTTATAAAATATGAAAACATGAAACATAAACGAAAAAATAAAATAAACTAGCAAACATGAATTTGCATATACATCAAAATGATTCATATTCATACATGAATATCAATAAAGCAAAATTTATTTTCAATTTCCAAAAATATAAATACAAAGTTGAACCCCTCCCCCAACTAAAAACTCTAACATCATCGCCGCGTGCTAAGTGAAAAAAATAAGAATACAGGGTGGGTAGAAGGGACTCCCAGCTCAATCTCGAACAATTTTTATTCCTTTTCCTTCCACTTGCACAAGTGGACTTGTCTCCACTTTCTTGTTTTCTTCCTTTGCTCGGATGGCTTCCTCCATCGAGACTTGTTTTGTCATTTCAACTTGCACATCCTCCGGGAGCTCTAGGATGCGTTTATGCCTAAAATCGATCGTCTTGGTTAAAAAATTAGTTAAGAATGAGGTCACAATCAATACAGTAAATACGATGAAAAAATAATTAAAATAAAGAGAGAAATAATGAGCAATAAAAGTAAAGTAGTCTTATTCCTTGAGAATAGCCAGATTCTATGCTGAATCGCGATGATGTACAATAAAATATAAGGAGGGGTATTTATAGTGGTGGATACCCTGTCCTAATTAAGGTATAATACAAAGATTAATAAGTCTGTGGGCCTATAACTCAAGGTGGTGGTATATACGAAACTATAACTAGGAGACTGTAACCCTAAGGCGGCAGGATCTATGCCCTTTGTCCTACGCCTGTACCGCCTGGACAGTCATAACTCGTAGAATAGGCGTGTATCCTTTGCGCCCAGTGACTAATGAGACTAGTCTCATCAGCTGGACTAATATCCCTATAATGGTAGGTGGCGTATTTTTTCACACACAATCAGTCCCCCCACTTGCTGAATGCTGACGCGAGCAGTTGGGAAGTGAAAGCGACATACAAAATGATGTAAAATGATATCTCACTAACTCCTTGAGACTCGTAGTCTCTTTGACCAAGAATGATGATCATATTTTTGAGAACTCTGCATGCTTTCATTCTATTGGTTGATACTGGTTCCATGCAATAACTTATCTGAATCGTTTAATAACTCCAGCAATAATTACTCTTTGATCGTTTCATATTCCATCCTTATCTCTTTTCTGCCTATAAATAAGGACTTCATGATAGTAGAAAAAATCATAAACTCCTCTTCAGAAAATACTTCACTTCTTCAGCAATTTCTTATGATAGCAAGAAACTTTCCTTTCTTTAAAACTGTTTGCCCTTGATCTTAGTTTGATTTTCCCAGAAGACCTTCTTCGTTCCGAAAGGATGTTGCATGAGGAAACTATAGATGGAAATTCATCTGCAGTTACCTCTTTTTTTTTCCTTCGCCCATGAGGAAATAGATGAAGTCCCCTGAGACATGAAATTTGATCGGGATTCTAACGACGCCCTCTAGGGTGTCATTGTGTCATGTGCATTAATTATGGTGATTTCATCTTCTAACACAGCGGTTGCTATGATATTCTTCTTGTCATGCGGGATCACGCCACTTAGCCCTTTCAGCTTTCGTGTGGTTTCTCTGCTAGGATTTCTCTAGCGCTTAGACTGCCTCTTTGATGGAGTAGGGTTGAAGCCTACTTGTCTCACTCCGTTTCATGGCAGGCAAGAGGATACAACTTCACGTTGTTGGGTGATTAAGGTGGAACTAAGCTTTGGATCCCCCCATGATTCATGGTTTTCACCTTGGTTATCTGCTTCAACGGAACCGCTATTGCAACGCTTCATCGGTTGTTGGCTGTAGGATACCCGAGGGAAGAGGCTCCCTTATGGTAGGTTACAAGCTCAAGCCTCTCCGTTCCTGGTGAACTCCTATTTGTGCTTGAAGATCTATGGAGTTGTACACTCTGATTTGACCAGTTGAGGTTGACTCGGATGGTCAAGTTTTCCTTCTAAGCTCTACGGCGAGTTTTCAAGTTTCTCTTTAAGTTCAACGGGCAAGACGGGAAAAGTTAGGCATGTACACAAATGCTTCTGAGGTCCCTTTCTTTTATCAAGCAGACGGGCTTTGGTTGCACCATTGGCCACATACCTTGAAAGAATGCTCAGGCCAACATATCTCGAACTTCTAGAAAAAAAAGAAGAACTCTGGAATGTTTACGGCTTGTAGCTACAATCCAGATGAAGGATTTTCAGCCATGTTAATCGTGAGGAGCTCTTTGTTTTTAGTCTTCCCTTTCCTTTTAATTCTACAATAGTTATGAAACAAATTTTGTATTCAGGAAGAACTAATTGTTTATTATGAGCCTACGGGCTGCTTGTTATTAATGAAACGATCGTTTATTAAAAATTTTATACGTACTTGTGTAATTACATGTTGTGTAATGTGTAGCCAAACAATATGTTTTGTGTGCCTTTCTGGGCTACTGTCTTCAAGAGAAGGGTGTGCGCACTGAAGGGCGCTTTATTTGTGTTAGTATATGATACCTTATGTTACGCCCACAATGGGACGACATTAGCACTGAAGGGCGCTGAGCTAGACGTGATCTAACTCTGAGCTAGTCGTGATCTAACTCTAAGCGAGCGGTGTACCCTACTTTTATGGCGAAAAGTGAGTGTATTACTTCAACTTAAGTCTATCCGGGGCTATGAATAGTTGGATCCTAGATGGATCTGAATAAATAAGTAAAACTGACTAAATAAAAATAGTACTTTTATTAATAAGGGGTGCTAGGCTTGATACTTTGGGTGAAAATCTGTTACATGATTGAGGAATATGAAAATACTACGATCAAAGTAAAAAAAATAAATGCTTTTAAAACTCGAAACACACCTTATGGTCGATCCTCGGAAGGTTCGGGGCCATGTGCTTGGGCTTCCCTATTCAAGGGTGCTGAGCATAGAGATGTTACCTCTTGGCTGCTGACAACTCGATGGTACAAGTCTGTGCCAAACAAACAATAATGATCAGCTTGCTTTCGCAGTTTTCTGCTTTTTTATTTGACTTCAAGGAGGATTCCTTTGCTTAGGTAGAGTATCAGCGCGTGACGCTACCTTGTGACTGATCCTGTGTTTGGAACTTCAAGGTTCATTAGGTCTACAGGGGTTAACTCAAGCACTATCTGCTGATCGTATGAATACTTGGACGCTTCACCATCGCTCTAGCCTCCTTTTTGATAGACAAACTCCCATGTCTGAAAATTTTTCAGGAGTTCTTTCATTTTCTGCTACCGATCCATCATGTAGATGCCTTCCGTGGTATTAACTTTCTTGACTTGATCGACGATCAGTTGGAAGCTGCTGAAGAGGGTGACCTTCCTTACCCCCAGTATGTAGGCTAAGTCAAGAGCTAGAATTATGGCTTCATACTCTGCTTCGTCGCAATGAGCTCTAGCAGTCTTGCAAAATAGCATCCAAGTGGGTGTCCTGACCTACAGATCAAGGTTAGGTTTTTCCCCTTTGAGATATACGTCAACGCTAACCTCTCAACGCCCGGACTCGATCGTTTCTTCATTTTTGATTGACTCCACCGCCTTTGGCTTTAGTTTCTCCACGATGTCTGAGGTAAAACCTTCCAGCTCTTGCGAATCGATAGCTGTCCGAGGTTGGTAGATAATATCAAACTTTCCCGGTATCTCAGCCCATTCTTCCATCTCCTCTGAGTGTCCGTGTTTAGACAATATGGTCTGTACTGGTGTGGAGGAGACCATGCTGATCGTATGGTCAAGAAAATACAAGTGCAGCTCCTGCGTCGCCATGATCACGGCCGCAATAAACTGAAAGTGTAAAGGCAAAAAACCTGTATTGGCGCGAGGATCTTTTGCTGGCGTACTTCATGGGAAATTGCCTCCTATTCTCATCACGTACAAGGACTGCATTCCATGCTATTTCTGAGATTGAGACATACAATAATATATTCTCATCTGGCTTTGGCTGAGTTATCACCAGAAGCTGTAGGAGCTGCATATTTTTTTAGCCTATGGTTAGGTAACTTTGTATCAGCCATAGGGGCCTCCCTTGTCTCCACATCACCTCAGAGAGCTGACATACCAATTTTATGGTTTAGGGGACTAGCTGATCCATCACCGGCAACTGATCTTGTAGTTCACTGATCTCTTCTCAGACTTCTCGTTCCAAGGCTTCGGACTCGATGGAATCCTCTTCGGTCATATTTATTTTGGCTAATGGTCGTACACCAAGGTCCCCTCTGTAAGTAGGATAATGTTCTCCAAGTAAAGACACCCCATAAGTCGTTAACCCCGTGAGAAGTCGAATATCTAAAAACTTGATGGAGTGTTGAAGGTATTCCCTTAACGCTATGTATCCACGGTTGTCCCAAGATGACGTCATAAGACAAATCGCAATCCAACACCGGGAAGGGAGTAACTCGTCCTCCTGGTATATGGACCGGTAGAGCTAATTCCTCGACAAGCTCTTCCCGACAGCCATTAAAACTAACTATGTTCCAAGGACTTGAAGTTAATTGATTGCGTTGGTGTGAATTGTGCAGCATCTCCATCCGAATTATGTTCACGCTATTCCCTGGATCGATCAGAGCTTGTTGGATGCCCAGGTCAGGCACGTCTACAGAAACGACGAGGTCGTTCGAGTAATCTCGTTCTTCCTCTTGGCGAAACGGGATTGGACGAAGCTATTCCTCTGACTCTGCAGTCCCCGAGCTGTGACTAGTTCCGGGATCATGAAGATTGCGTTGATGGTCCTCAGGTTTTAAGAATTCAGAGCTCTCGAATGCTATGGTCCACCTTCAATCAAGTCATTGGGAGGTCTCTCTTTCAATAGATGCTCGATCTCGATCATCAGGGCTTTGCAGTCTATCGTTGCATGGCCACCGCTGTGATAAAAATCACAATAAGGCGTTGCAGTTCTCTCTGGTACTCCTTTTATGGTAGGCGGCCATCAGACCCTCGTACCTATTTTTCCAAAGTGATTGGTCACTAAAACCATGGCATTGACTCGCAAACAAAAATCTCTGTAGCTACGGGGCTCTGCCCGCTTTTCTTAGGATCTAGATTCCTAGGAACTGCTCTGCCTCGCGCTTCCTGCCTGGTTCTGGACCTTTGCATTTATTCTTCTTCCCTCTCCCCCTCACTTTCTAGAGAGGGACTCCCTGCTCTCTATCTTCATAAGGCTACGGGGTTCTGGGAATGATCTGGCTCCAAGCAAAGCTTTTTAGTATACCTCTGATGCAATGCGCTCCATGTTGTCACAGGATGTTGAATCAAACTCCATTGTTGTTTTCTGGTAGCTAACGACCCGTTCGAGTTTAGACTTTTGCCAAAGGCTGCCACGGAAATATTATGGGGGACTGGTGGAAGCTCCATGCATTCCTGCTGGAATCTATCAAGGTAGTCCTTCAGTAGTTTATCATCATGTTGATGGATCTCGAAGATGTCCTCCATGCGCTTCTCCCTCTTGCGGGCACCAGAATGCGCTTTCTTGAATAGGTCTTGCATCTTAGTGAATGAATCGATGGAGCCCATTGGTAGCTGGGTGGACCAAACATGGGCACCTGAGCCAAACCTCTTCACCAGAGCAGACTGAATCTCTTCCTTGGTGATCTCGTTGCTCTTTACACCCGTGTAATATGCATAATATGCTCATCCAAATAAGTTGTTCTTTCATAGTACTTTGGTATGCGGACCGGTGTCACACTTGCTTTGTAGGCATGCTTGTAAAACTTCTACTCATCTACCTTGGTGACCTGGGGTGGAGCACCCGACACATTACCAATCCGGTCATGGATGGCCTTCATCTTCTTTATGAGGTCTTGGATGACAGGCGCTCCCTTAAGGTCTTGATTGTTCATTGAAGATGATCATTTAGGGGCGGCATCCATGTGTAGCCTGCGGTTAGGGACGGATGTTGGATAATGGTTCGTGGGTTCATGTCCTTGCAGGGATGCTGGCCTTTGAGATGATCCACAAACATCGCCCCTAACTTCTGGGATATCCCCTCGACCACATTGTTCGAGTTTCACTATTGTTGCTCTGATATAGTATTGAGGAGATTAACTATAACGACCCTCAAATAGTCGTTACGGGATCTGGGACCACGATTTGCATGTCAGCAGTCCCAAAAGCTCTATTAGGTCATTTATGACCCGTCTGTGAAATCTGAGTCGAAACGGAGTCCGTTTGATAGGTTTTCGAGGAAAGGATCCGTTTATGAAATTCCGGAAAGGAATTTGGGGTTTCGATAGGTCGTTTTGAGTAAACGAACCCCGATGGAAAATCCGAGCGCACCGTTAGGTCCGTCTCGTCATTTATGATATGTAGCAACCTTCAAAATTGAAAACGGACCTCGTTTGATAAGACTTTTGATAAAGTCCCCGTTTCGGAAGTTTAAAAGAGTTAAAAGAGGTTTCCGAGCTCGATTTGAGCAAATGAGCTCCGATGAGAGATCCGAAAGTTCCATTAGGTTCGTATAGTCATTTTTGACTTGTAGCAACTTTCGGAATTGGATTCCGAGGTCGTTTGGTTAAATTTCGCTATTTTGGCGAAAGTAGAAAATTGAACTTTTGCCGTGGGACTCACTTTTTGAGTTCTGGAGGTCCGAATTGAGTTTCGTCTTGATGAGCATGTCACCCAAGTATTTTATGGCTTGTGTGCAAAATTTGGGATCATTCCGAGCTTCGTAGGGTCCCGTTTTGCCCCTAAAATAGTAGAAAATCTGGTACGACTTTTCTGTTCTGTTTTGGCGCAAACAGCCGGATAAAAGCTGATTTTCCGGCTAATCCGTAAGGAATTAGGAAAAACTCAAAACAGGAAAGTTGTAACCCTTTGAGTTGTGGTTCTAATTCACCGGTTTCAGGTCATTTTGACATTCTTATCAAAAGTTATGATTTTTTCAAAAGAAGATGTCACAGAGGCAAAAAAAAAAACAGCTATAAAAAGGCCATTTCGGTTCATAACTTATAAAAATCATTTGGTGAGCTCTTGAGGCGATTTTTGGGTATTTCTTGAAGACCCAATCATACTTACACTTAAGGTAAGGCCTTTCAATCCATCTTTATGTTGATTAACACAAGAATCAAAGGGTTGATTCTTGGAAATGGGTTAGAACCCTAGATTCTTAAGAATTGGGGAAAGACATCGAGCAAGGCTCGCATGTGGAATATAAGTGTACTTTTGGACTCACGGAAGCGTGGGGGAGTCCGGAAAAGTACATTTTGTAAATTTAGGGCTCGGCCCTACCCGGGGGCATTTTGGTAATTTTTACCCTAGGATGCCTATAGGCTTAAATAGCTATAATTGAGCACTCATATGTGCTATATCTTGTCTTAATAGACCTAGTGGAGAGTCCTTCGCGGACAAGGCGAGCGAAAAAGGAGATTCTTCCCGGCATTTGAGCCCGAATTTCGAGGTAAGTGAGACTTGCCCTCTATTGTGCTTGTGGACTCTTCCTTCATGCTAGTATGCTCCATGTACGCATATATATACCTAACAATGGTTAGGATTAATGATGTGAATTACTTGCTATTATTGTTTGTTATAAATAGCGAGATTGTGACTCGACCGAGGTATGTGCCGGTCTAAACGCTACGTCGAGGTAGCTTAAATTTATATCGTAGTAACGCTTGCTACGCCATGCTTAGATAGCAAGGACTTAGGACATGGCCGCGGATGTTGCCTGTATGTCATGATAAATGTCTTGCCGAGGATTTTGCCGGCTTTTGTATGATATTGGTACTTGATTTGTTCACGTGCCGGGTTGGGTAGTGCTGTCTATACGTAACCTTGGGTTGGACGACATGGGAGTAGGGATTGTACCCCCAAACTGTGATCGGGTTACCTTACGCCTTACGTTCAGCTAGCATAACCAACCTGGGTTACGGTGACTGTGAAATATTATCGTTATTAATATTTCTGTTACTATTTCTGCTATTGTTATTAATGTCGTGGATATTAATACTGTTAGAGGGACACTTGACAGGGGGTGTGGTGTCGCCTATACTATGAGATGTGTCACACTTGACAGGGGGTGTGGTGTGGACACTTGATCTTTGAGATGTGACTCACATGACAGGGGGTGTGGTGTGGTCACTTGATTTATTGAGATACGACGCACTTGACAGGGGGTGTGGTGCGATCGTAGACAGATTTGAGATGAGCCAACGACTACGGGTCGTTGGTCTACTTATTCATGATTGTGATAGTGACTTCGGGTCACGGTATATGGTTGATACTTAGTAGTGGTGTTGCTAGTACATCGTAGGTCTAGGTTAGTTGGCACGGGAGTAGAGATTGGACCTCCAAACCGCCGCTGAGTTGACCTATGCCTTACGTTGGATGGGCATAATCCTTGAGACTTCTGGTTACTACTTGTGTGTATGGAATGTGTTACATCTATTTGTGATTTCACTACTTTTTTGTATGATTACTATAGTATGTTGTTGCTTATGATGCATGTAGCGACTTGTCCCGCAAGGGTACCTTAGCGGGCCTGTCGGTGATCTTACTGGGCTTCGGCTCATAACTTACTCTGCTACGTGCGCAGGTCCTTCATCCAGTCAGCAGCTCGGACGTTAGCGGTTCCCGAGGCTTCTGAGACTTTTGATTGAGGTGAGCCGACCACACAGACCGTGGTGGCATACCGCCGGAGTCACTTAGAGATAGGACTCAGATTTCTTTGATGTATATTCATACTTTATTGAGTCACTCTTAGAATGCTCCAATTCTTTTGTGGATATATTCTTTTGGACTTCACCCTTTTATATTTATATATCCATTTATGATCTTTTCACATTATTGTTCTTTTCCGCATCTTGTTTCATTGGTTCGCCTAGGCAAATGTTGTTTAGGTGCCATCACGAGCCCTTGGAAATTGGGTCGTGACAGTTTAGTATCAGAGCCCTAGGTTCTAATTCGAGTCCTAGGAGTCTTGGAGCAGTGTCTGAGTAGAGTCTTGCTTATGGGTATGTTGTCGACCATACTTATGAGCGAGAGGCTACAAGGGCATGTTAGGAAATGTTTTCCCTTCGTTTCATCTCTATTCGTGCTGAGTAGCTTATATAGGTGCTGACCCTTTTTAGTGTATTGTATCAGATGGCGAGGACGCGAGCATCCTCAGCCAGGAGGGCTGCATCTTCTACACCCACGTCTGCGGGAGAGCCATCAGCACCTACGCAGCCGCCAGCTGCTAAGAAGACTCGGGCAGGTCGCCCGTCAGCCACTAGGCAGGACACAGCTATCCCTGCGGTGTCCGCAGCAACTCTGTCAGCATCTATTCCCCCTGTGCCTGCTGTTGTGCCAGGCACCGTTGTGATCTCTTCAGAGGAGTATATGAGACTGATGGCCTTATCTAGCCATCAGGTCCCTGTCAGAGATGATGTTGCAGCTCCTGTTTCGGCTCCTCAGCCGACCACACCTGTTATGAGCACACCTACTTCTGAGGCTGCTCCTGATCATATTGCCCAGCCTTCTGCTTCTGCTCCTCAGGCAGGTCCTGTTATTTCTACTCCTCCTATGGGCACTGAGGAGGTTGCCAAGAGGATAGAGTCATTCATGAAGCTTCAGCCTCCAGAGTTCGACGGTACCTCAGCTACATGTACTGCCCAGAGGTACATTCAGAAGTGTGAGAAGATTTTGACAGTTCTTGGTACTAGAGACACCTTAGGGGTGCAGTGTGCTTCTTTCAGATTATCGGGAGATGCGGAGACATGGTGGGTCTCCATGATGCGGCAGAGGTCTAGTGACCTCCCTCCTTTATCTTGTACTGAGTTCGTGTCTATGTTCATGAGCAGGTTCGTGCCCCAGAGTCAGCACGATGCTCAGAGGCGCAAGTTTGAGGGGTTGAGGTAGGGAAACATGTCTGTTTTAGAGTATGACACCAGGTTCTTGTGGTTGTCTCAGTTTGCGCCGGCTATGGTGGCTCAGGAGAGGGACAAGGTCCTCCGGTTTGTTAAGGGTCTTCATCCCCGCTTGCAGGTAGCTGTTGCCCCTGATATGGGCAACAAGTCATATTTTGAGATAGTTGATGTGGCGCGGCGGATGGAGGATATCTTCGCCAGGGCTGACGCGGAGAGGGCGGCCAAGAGATCGCGTCAGTCTGGTGGGTATAGTGGATCCACTTAGAGGGGTCAGGGTCATCAGGGCCGTTCTCAGTCTAGGCCCCAGGCTGCTGCTTTGCCTGCCCAGGATTTTTCTTCAGAGACCCCGAGGCCTCAGTCATCCCAGAGGCGGGGTGGCTCTTCGCAGTCTGGTCCGCCGCAGTGCGGGAGGTGCCATCAGAGGCATCATGGGAGGTGTTCGTCTGGAGGTGGTCATGGCAGAGGTGGTAGAGGCGGTAGAGGAGGTAGAGGTGATGGATGTTTTGAGTGTGGGTCTCCAAAGCACTATGTCAGGAGTTGCCCTTATGTTTCATCAGGTCGCCAGGGATCCGCAGCTATGGTACCATCTGGTCCTCAGGCCGCCAGGCCCGTTACTCAGATTCCTCCTAGACAGCAGTCTAAGAGAGCTCTGGGTTCAGGAGGCTCGGCGCAGGTCTATGCTATGACTCGTCAGGATGCTGAGGCATCCAATGATGTCATCACAGGTATTATTTCTGTCTGTGGCCGCGATGCTTATGCTCTTATTGATCCGGGGTCTACCTATTTGTATGTGTCGCCGGGATTTGCCCCTTGCTTGGGCAGGGATCTGGTCTTCTTAGATGATCCCTTTATGGTTGCCACCCCTGTTGGGTCTTCTATATGTGTAGATAGGGGTTATCGGCAGTGTATGATCTCCATCTGTGGTGTAGAGTCCTTAGTGGACCTGATGCTACTCGATATGTCTGATTTCGATGTCATTATGGGCTTGGATTGGCTGGCTTCCTGTCATGCGACTTTAGATTGCCATGCCAAGTCCGTGACGATCGGGGCAGAGGGTGAGTCTCGGGTCGTATGGAGAGGTTCCAGGCCTTCTCCGAAGAGTAGGATCATTTCTTTCTTGGAGGCGCAGAGGATGATATCTAGTGGGTGCGAGGGATATATTGCTTCAGTTCGGGATGTCCGGGCAGAGGAGTTATCCCTTGATAGAGTTCCGGTTGTTTGTGAGTATCCGGATGTGTTTCCTGATGATTTGCCGGGTTTGCCGCCTATGCGGGAGATAGAGTTTTGCATTGATCTATTGCCAGGCACTCAGCCTAAATCTATTCCCCCGTATCGTATGGCTCCTGTTGAGTTGAGGGAGCTGAAGGAGCAGATTCAGGATTTGCTCGATAAGGGCTTCATTAGGCCCAGTGTGTCTCCATGGGGTGCCCCGGTATTATTTGTGAAGAAGAAGGATGGCTCTATGCGGATGTGTATTGATTACCGGCAGCTGAATAAGGTTACTATCAAGAATAGGTATCCTTTGCCGCGTATTGATGATTTGTTTGATCAGCTTCAGGGTGCTACCTTCTTCTCGAAGATTGATTTGAGGTCGGGGTATCATCAGTTGAGGATTCGGTCCGAGGACGTTTCCAAGACTGCTTTTCGTACCCGATATGGCCACTATGAGTTTCTGGTGATGTCTTTCGGGCTTACGAATGCCCCAGCTGCTTTCATGGATCTGATGAACCGAGTGTTCAAGGCCTACCTTGACTCCTTCGTCATTGTGTTTATCGATGATATCTTGGTTTATTCGAGGAGCAAGAAGGAGCATGAGCAGCATTTGAGAGTTGTTCTTCGGACTCTGAGGGATCAGCAGTTGTATGCCAAATTCTCCAAGTGTGAATTTTGGCTCAGTTCTGTATCGTTCCTAGGTCACGTGGTGACCAAGGATGGGGTGTGTGTTGATCCGAAGAAGATAGAGGCCGTTCAGAGTTGGCCTAGGCCTACTTCTCCTACAGAGATTGAGAGTTTCTTAGGCTTGGCAGGTTATTATCGGCGGTTCGTCGAGGGGTTTTCTTCTATTTCAGCACCTCTGACGAAGTTGACCCAGAAGAATGTTCCTTTCCTGTGGTCTGATGCCTGTGAGTCTAGCTTTCAGAAGCTTAAGACTCTGTTGACTTCAGCGCCAGTGTTGGCCTTGCCTAGTGGATCTGGGGGATTCACCGTATATTGTGATGCTTCGGGTGTTGGCCTGGGTAGCGTTCTGATGCAGGAGGGTAAGGTGATAGCTTATGCCTCGAGACAGCTGAAGGTCCATGAGAAGAATTATCCTGTCCATGATTTGGAGCTGTTAGCTGTCGTGTTTGCACTGAAGTTGTGGAGGCACTATCTTTATGGCGAGCCATGTGAGATATTCACCGATCATAAGAGTCTCCAGTACTTGTTCACTCAGAAGGACTTGAACGGGAGACAGCGCCGCTGGTTAGAGCTGCTGAAGGATTATGATCTTTCTATCCGGTATCATCCCGGAAAGGCTAATGTTGTAGCCGATGCCTTGAGTAGGAAGTCCATGGGTAGCCTCGCCTATCTTGATGCTGATATGAGGCCGTTGGCCCGTGAGTTGCAGGCTTTGTCCATTAGTGGGGTTCGGTTTGATGATTCTGTTCCAGGCCGGGTGCTTGCATATGTGGGGTCTCAGTCGTCTTTAGCTTCCCAGATTCGGGAAAGGCAGTTCGAGAATCCTTATCTGAGAGATCTCCGGGACAGGGTCCTGAGTGGGGGAGTGTCCTCGTTCGTGATTGGTGATGATGGTGCTTTGCGGCTTAACGGCTGGGTATGTATTCCAGCCATTGTGGAGCTGAGGCAGATGATTTTGGCAGAGGCTCACAGTTCGAGATATTCCATTCATCCGGGTACTGCGAAGATGTATCATGATCTTCGAGAGTTGTATTAGTGGAAAGGGATGAAGAGGGATGTTGCTGATTATGTATCTCGGTGTTTGAATTGCCAGCAGGTGAAGTATGAGCACCGGAGGCCAGCCGGGGTGACCCAGTCTATGCCCATTCCCGAGTGGAAGTGGGAGCAGATCACTATGGATTTCGTAGTTGGTTTGCCGCTGACCGTGGGTAAGCATGATTCGGTGTGGGTAGTAGTTGATCGACTGACGAAGTCGGCTCACTTCGTTCCAGTGAGGACTACTTATACCTCGGAGCGTCTGGCTCGTATCTTCATTGAGCAGATTGTGAGATTGCATGGTGCTCCTGTTTCTATCATTTTTGACCGAGGTGCTCAGTTCACAGCTCAGTTTTGGAGATCTTTTCAGAGAGAGCTGGGTACTCGGGTCGATCTCAGCACTGCATTTCACCCGCAGACTCATGGCCAGTCTGAGCGGACCATTCAGATCCTCGAGGATATGTTGAGGGCGTGTGCTATTGATTTTGGAGGCCATTGGGATAGCCATTTGCCGCTAGCAGAGTTTGCGTATAATAATAGCTATCAGGCTTCTATCCAGATGGCTCCGTTTAAGGCATTGTATGGTCAGAGATGTCGCTCGCCTATCGGTTGGTTCGAGTTTGGTGAGGTCCAGGTGTTGGGGCCCGATTTGGTGCAGCAGACCTTAGATAAGGTCCGGGTTATTCAGGATCGACTCCGCACGGCTCAGAGCCGGCAGATATCGTATGCAAATCGGAGGCGGAGAGATCTTGAGTTCATGGTTGGGGACCGGGTATTCCTCAGAGTGTCGCCCATGAAGGGTGTTATGAGATTTGGGAAGAAAGGCAAGCTCAGTCCTAGGTTCATTGGGCCTTTTGAGATATTGGAGCGCGTTGGCGCCGTTGCTTATAGACTGGCTTTGCCTCCCTCTCTGTCTGTTCATCCGGTGTTCCATGTGTCCATGCTCCGGAAGTATGTTCACGATCTGTCTCATGTGATCGATATGGCTTCCGCGGAGGTAGATGGCGACTTAGCTTATTCGGAGGAGCCTATTGCTATTGTGGCTAGAGAGGTCCGTAAGATGAGATCGAAGGTGATCTCGCTTGTGAGAGTTCAGTGGGGGCATCACTCCATTGCCGAGGCCACTTGGGAGCTTGAGTCCGAGATGCGTGAGAGGCATCCGCGCTTGTTCGATGATTCAGGTATGAAATCCTTGTATTTTCTAAGCCTGAATTTGCATTTTTAAGTTTTATTGATTTCGGGTGGTACCGAGGGGTCCTCGAAATCCGTGCCAGCTCCGTGGCTAGTGTGTGGATCCTACCTTAGACTTAGGCTCGTCCGAGGACGGCCGAGAGTCTAAGTGGGGGAGAATGTAACGACCCTCAAATAGTCGTTACGGGATCTGGGACCTCGATTTGCGTGTCGACAGTTCCAAAAGCTCCATTAGGTCATTTATGACCCGTCTGTGAAATCTGAGTCGAAACGGAGTCCGTTTGATAGGTTTTCGAGGAAAGGATCCGTTTATGAAATTCCGGAAAGGAAGTTGGGGTTTCGATAGGTCGTTTTGAGTAAACGAACCCCGATGGAAAATCTGAGCGCACCGTTAGGTCCGTCTCGTCATTTATGATATGTAGCAACCTTCAAAATTGAAAACAGACCTCGTTTGATAGGACTTTTGATAAAGTCTCCGTTTCGGAAGTTTAAAAGAGTTAAAAGAGGTTTCCGAGCTCGATTTGAGCAAATGAGCTCCGATGAGAGATCCGAAAGTTCCGTTAGGTTCGTATAGTCATTTGTGACTTGTAGCAACTTTCGGAATTGGATTCAGAGGTCGTTTGATTAAATTTCGCTATTTTGGCCAAAGTAGAAAATTGAACAATTGCCGTGGGACCCACTTTTTGAGTTCTGGAGGTCTGAATTGAGTTCCATCTTGACGAACATGTAACCCAAGTATTTTATGGCTTGTGTGCAAAATTTGGGATCATTCCGAGCTTCGTAGGGTCCCGTTTTGCCCCTAAAACAGTATAAAATCTGGTGCGACTTTTCTGTTCTGTTTTGGCGCAAACAGCCGGATAAAAGCTGCTTTTCCGGCCAATCCGTAAGGAATTAGGAAAAACTCAAAACAGGAAAGTTGTAGCCCTTTGAGTTTTGGTTCTAATGGCACTAGTTTCAGGTCATTTTGACATTCGTATCAAAAGTTATGATTTTTTCAAAAAAAGCTGTCACAGAGGCAAAAAAAAAAACTGCTATAAAAAGGCCATTTCGGTTCATAACTTATAAAAATCATTTGGTGAGCTCTTGAGGCGATTTTTGGGTATTTCTTGAAGACCCAATCATACTTACATTTAAGGTAAGCCCTTTCAATCCATCTTTATGTTGATTAACACAAGAATCAAAGGGTTGATTCTTGGAAATGGGTTAGAACCCTAGATTCTTAAGAATTGGGGAAAGACATCGAGCAAGGCTCGTATGTGGAATCTAAGTGTACTTTTGGGCTCACGGAAGCGTGGGGAGTCCGGAAAAGTACATTTTGTAAATTTAGGGCTCGGCCCTACCCGGGGGCATTTTGGTAATTTTTACCCTAGGATGCCTATAGGCTTAAATAGCTATAATTGAGCACTCATATGTGCTATATCTTGTCTTAATAGACCTAGTGGAGAGTCCTTCGCGGACAAGGCGAGCGGGAAAGGAGATTCTTCCCGGCATTTGAGCCCGAATTTCGAGGTAAGTGAGACTTGCCCTCTATTGTGCTTGTGGACTCTTCCTTCATGCTAGTATGCTCCATGTACGCATATATATACCTAACAATGGTTAGGATTAATGATGTGAATTACTTGCTATTATTGTTTGTTATAAATAGCGAGATTGTGACTCGACCGAGGTATGTGCCGGTCTAAACGCTACGTCGAGGTAGCTTAAATTTATATCGTAGTAACGCTTGCTACGCCATGCTTAGATAGCAAGGACTTGGGACATGGCCGAGGATGTTGCCGGCATGTCATGATAAATGTCTTGCCGAGGATTTTGCCGGCTTTTGTATGATATTGGTACTTGATTTGTTCACGTGCCGGGTTGGGTAGTGCTGTCTATACGTAACCTTGGGTTGGACGACATAGGAGTAGGGATTGTACCCCCAAACTGTGGTCGGGTTAACTTTCGCCTTACGTTCAGCTAGCATAACCAACCTGGGTTACGGTGACTGTGAAATATTATCGTTATTAATATTTCTGTTATTATTTCTGCTATTGTTATTAATGTCGTGGATATTAATACTGTTAGAGGGACACTTGACAGGGGGTGTGGTGTCGCCTATACTATGAGATGTGTCACACTTGACAGGGGGTGTGGTGTGGACACTTGATCTTTGAGATGTGACACACTTGACAGGGGGTGTGGTGTGGTCACTTGATTTATTGAGATACGACGCACTTGACAGGGGGTGTGGTGCGATCGTAGACAGATTTGAGATGAGCCAACGACTACGGGTCGTTGGTCTACTTATTCATGATTGTGATAGTGACTTCGGGTCACGGTATATGGTTGATACTTAGTAGTGGTGTTGCTAGTACATCGTAGGTCTAGGTTAGTCAGCACGGGAGTAGAGATTGGACCTCCAAACCGCCGCTGAGTTGACCTATGCCTTACGTTGGATGGGCATAATCCTTGAGACTTCTGGTTACTACTTGTGTGTATGGAATGTGTTACATCTATTTGTGATTTCACTACTTTATTGTATGATTACTATAGTATGTTGTTGCTTATGATGCATGTAGCGACTTGTCCCGCAAGGGTACCTTAGCGGGCCTGTCGGTGATCTTACTGGGCTTCGGCTCATAACTTACTCTGCTACGTGCGCATGTCCTTCATCCAGTCAGCAGCCCGGACGTTACCGGTTCCCGAGGCTTCTGAGACTTTTGATTGAGGTGAGCTGACCACACAGACCGTGGTGGCATATCGCCGGAGTCACTTAGAGATAGGACTCAGATTTCTTTGATGTATATTCATACTTTATTGAGTCACTCTTAGAATGCTCCAATTCTTTTGTGGATATATTCTTTTGGACTTCACCCTTTTATATTTATATATCCATTTATGATCTTTTCACATTATTGTTCTTTTCCACATCTTGTTTCATTGGTTCGCCTAGGCAAATGTTGTTTAGGTGCCATCACGAGCCCTTGGAAATTGGGTCGTGACATTAACAAGAAAACCTCGAAATTTAGTATTACCTTCCTACAGCTGGTCACCTTCCTCATCGCTGGTGACATGGATTGGCTCTTGGGAAAGTTCATTCGGTTGCTCAACGGGATCCTTAGGCTGCACACTGGGATCAGTGGGATCCTTCACGGATTCATCTACTGTGTCTGTAGTGTTCTTCAGAATGTTGTTACTATCATCAGACATGATTGCGCCTTTTCCTTCGTAGAATACCTACAATTGCCTGGGCCCCACAGTGGGTACCAAACTGTTAATGCCTAAAATCAGTCGCCTAATTTAAATAATTAATTAAGAATGAGTCAAGCAATACAGTCAATGGAAAAGTAAATAAAATAAATAGATAAATAATGAGCAAGAAAAGTAAAGTAGCCTTATTCCTTGAGAATAGTCGGATTATGTGGTGAATCGCGATAATATACAATAAAATGTAAGGATGGGTATTTATAGTAGTTGATACCATGTCCTAATTAAGGTAAAATACAAAGACTAATAAGGCTATGGGCCTATAACTCAAGGGGTGGTATATACGAAACCCTAACTAGGAGACTATAACCCTAAGGTGTTAGGATGTATGCCCTTTGTCCTACACTCCTACCACCTGAACGATCATAACTGGTAGAACAGGCATGTATCTTTTGCACACGGTAACTTATGAGATAGGTCTAGTCTTGCCAACTGGACTTGTATCCCCGTAATAGTATGTTGCATATTTTTGCCCACATAGGACCTGTGAAGTACTAATAACCGTCATGGGATCAATGTGGCAGCTAGGCAACATTATCATCCTCATCATCATCAAGCTCCATAGCTCTCAAGTCCTCTGCATCTTACTTTATGTCTTCTTTCTTTGCCATTTTAACTTGCTTTAGCACTTTCGGAGGAGTTTGTGAACTATAAGAACCAAGTACTTATTTGGAGACATGTGGTGTCACTTGGGATTTTTGAAACTATGGGGGCAATTAGAATTTATGGCACACTCACCCGAGCCACCTTTTCTATCTCTTTCTCCTCTATTTTTTCCAAAACCTTTTTGAGCTTTTCATTCATGTTCTTTTTTTTTCTGTGGCTAAGATGACCATTTTCTTCTTAATCTCAACAATTTCATTTAATCATATTTTGTGACAGACGCGGCAAATGCTTCCATTGCTTTGATCATTTGGTCAAAATGCTCATGTATGATGGTAGGTGGTGGTGGTTGAGGTGGTTAGACAGAGGGCAAGTTGAATAGGATTGACTTAAGGTCATCTAACTTGGTATCAATGTCCTTCACTACCTGAGTCAGTTCCTTAGCGATAGTGCTAGGACCAACCTCAACATGGGAAGGAGGTGCTCCTAAAGTAGATGGTATATTAGAAGCCATATCAGGAGGTGTAGGAGTACCTGATATAGAGGGTCGAGGAGCAACTGGTGTCGGTCGGACTGGGTTGTTCATATCTTCAATATTATACAAATCAAATTTACCCATCGGCTTTGGGTACTTGTCATCTAACCATGCTTCACAACCCCTGGTCCTCAGATATATGGTCAATGTGCTTGGGTATGGTAAACAGCCCAGCCCGCTAGTGATATTGTACACTCTGGGCCTAGGTCTACACGGCTTTAAAACGCGTCACTAGGGTCTAAGGCATGCTTACTTATATACCCAACATATTTCCTGTGTTATGTCGATGTTGGATAATCCTTAGTTGGGGTGTCACATACACCCCTTCTAATCGACTCAGCGTCCTCGCTGAGGTTATTCCCGTGTACCTAGGATTTGCCTAGACTCAGCATTGAGGTTTGCCCCGCGTACCCGAAATTCGCCTAAACTTAGTTGAACTCTGACCCACATCGACAAGGTGGCTCTGATACCATCTGTAATAGCCCAGCCAGCTAGTGATATTTTCCGCTCTAGACCTAGTCCCGCATGGCTTTAAAATGCGTCACTAGGGTCTAAGGCATGCTTACTTATATACCTACCATCTCTCATGTATTTTTCCGACGTGGGATACTTAATCCTTAGATGGGGTGTCACATATGGTAAGTTGGTGGTTTCGTCTTTGGCATTTTCAAACATGTTCTTCGCCATTACCAAAACCAAATTCACTTTAATCCTGGCCATGATGCAAGAAATTAGCTCCGCCCTCTTCAAGGTCACCTTGTGATCATTTCGGGTTGGCAAGATTCCAGAAATGACAATAGTTTGCAACCCCTTTGCTTTAAAGTTCAAATCGGGACTATGAATTAAACCCCTTCCTTTAGCCAATGAGGGTTTGGTTCCCTCCCAATGATCAATGTCGCCTACTTTCTTTGTTCAATTTCATCCATCTCCAATTTTGCCAAGTACTCCTTCGGGGTGAAGTTGTGGAGCCCAAAATATTGATTTATTGCTGTTGTCGAAACATCTACCTACTTTTCTCGACAATACACTTTGAAATCATTCTTTTCATTTCTTCCCAAGTTTGCGTAGAATTTCCGGACTATGGTCCTATCCACTTTATCGAAAAGCTTTGCAAATAGGTCGACCCAACCCTGTTGTTTAAGTGTGTCTAAGAATCTAGGGTTGTGTAGTTGACCCTTGGTCATGCCTATCACCCTCTGCCTTGTGATTTCTCTATTGAATAAGCACATCCTATAGTCATGAAAGGCGGATTTTGATTTGTAGGACTTCTCCCAATCAGTTGGGGGACCCCTTTTTGTTAGATCTTCATGTAGTCCCTTTTTGTTGGATAGGAGGTTCTTGTTGTTATTGTGTTTGGGCAGGTTGAACCTCCCGTTCTTCCACAAATTCTTCATCCACATTCCTAAGCTGGTGAGCAGCTAAAACTTGGCCTAGTGTGTGGTCATCTTGCCTTTGTTTCTTTCTCAACTCCACCCTTTGTTACTTAACCACACTCAATAGTTGGTTAACCACCCATGCTTCCTTTTAGTGCCAAATTTAAAAGGGGTGGCTTTGCCAGCTCCATTTCCTGCTCACTCTGATGCACTCTTCTTTTTTGGAGAGGGCGATCACCAAGCAGAAAAGGTGGGCGATCACCAAGCAGAAAAGGTGGCCTGCCTTAAATGAGAGGGCCACCTCTTTTAGGGGCGGTCGTATTTTGAACAAATTAGTGAGATCATGTTCCTAACACTTAGAAAAAATTTCAAACTTTTTGCCAAAGGGTAGACCATCCTTTAGAAGAAGAAGGCCTACTTTGCCAGGGCGCCCCGCCTCAATTCCAGGGTAGTCGCCTTTTGCAGAAAATACTTGAGCCATCTTTTGATACTTAGAATTTTTTTTACAACAGACACAGAGGGGGCGGCCCGTCCTCCTGACAAGGCGCCGTCTGTTCTTGGAGTATAAGAACTCCTTACACAACTCAAGAACGTGGGTGAGCCCTTTTAAGGGGGCGACTTCCTTCACGACCTCAACAGGTCTCACAATGGGTTCATATCACACAAAGCTCAAATTTTTACACACATGAACCCATTTTTCTCGCTGTGCATGCAAACCAAGGAAACAATATATCAAGACAAAGCATGGATTGATATGTGAAGACCAAATTCAATACAAGATACAAGGTATGAATTTTAAAGCACCTCCTCCCCCAACCAAGAAAGTTTCCCCAAGATAAAGCATTTAAGCATAAAAATTGGATCTAATTACAAGTTAACTACCTACTCGACTTATAATTCTACAATATTAACTAATTAAACTAAATATTAAACTAAAAGTAAGGGATGCAAAGCACCCAAAATCAAGGTTAGGAACAGAGAATGAGGGGTTTGTGATACGATTTGTGACTAGTTAACGCTTGTTGTTAGCAATGGGTGGATTTTGGTTGTGGTTCTTGTGATTTTCAGATGAGTGGGAGTGGTGAAGAGTGAGGAAAGAAAAAGAGAATGAAGGAGGCTTACGCCTTCTTTTATATGTTGTCATTGGGTCGGGCCAACTCGATGGGGCTGTCGCCCATAGGGTTAGGTCGGCCCACCCTGACAGCAGTTCAAAATTTAAAATTAACATACCTGAAGATGAGGCACCCTATTCTCCACACTTGGGAAATTTTTGAGTCCCCAATTTGGGAGACCTTTTGTTTCCTCCATTAGGCGACCACCCTACTTGTGGGGTGGCCTGCCTTCACTTCAACTCTTAATAATTTTCAAGTCCCCATTTGTTGGACAATCTGTAAAGATCTAAATGACTACCCTTCTCTTAGTTCGCTCCACCCTACTGGGGGCGGTCTGCCTTTTTGCCTGGGCGGCCCGTCCCCTGTAGCTTTTCCACTTTTTTCTCCTTCATCCATCCTTCTCTTCAATCTTGATACGTGTAACAACTAATTAAACTAAAACTTGGGTTGCCTCCAAAGAAGCACCTGATTTAACGTCACGATACGACGGTGTTGGTCCATCTTTCAATAATCATCAAAGTAGATGCACGACATGTCACCAACCTCAGCATGGGAACCCAAGTAATGATGCACTCTTTGGCCATTCACCTAGAAAACTCTTCCTCCATTCTTAGCCTCCAAATCCACTTATCTATATGGTGTAATACCAACTACTTTATATTGACCCATCCATTTCTATCTAAGTTTTATGGGGAACAATTTCAATCATGAATCAAATAGTTAGACCAAGTCTCCCACTTTGAAGTTCTAGTTCCAAATTTTGGAATCATGTAACAACATCATTTTCTCTTTGTAGAGCAATGCATTCTCATATGCCAAGTAGCAGAATTAATCAATTTCGTTCAAGTGAGAAGCCTGTGCATAAGTGGCCTTTTCACAATCCATGATTAATTTCTTCAACTCCCACAAGGCTTTCTATTCCAACTCCACCGGCAAGTGACACGCTTTGCCAAACACCAATTTAAATAGGGACATTCCAGTCAAACTTTTGTATTCGGACAGGTATGACGACAAGGCATTACTAAGTTTCCTTGCCCAATCGGTTTGTTGAGCATTAACTGTCTTAGCAAGAATGCTTTTGAACTCACGATTGGAGACCTCAACTTCCCCACTTGTTTGTTGATGGTAAGGAGTTGCAACTTTATGTCTCATTTCATATTTTTGGAGGAGATTGGAAAAATATCTTTTGCAAAATTGAGTCCCTCCATCACTTATAATGGCACAGGGAGTCCCAAATATAAAAAATACGCTCTTCTTCAAGAAAGCCACCATATTTTTGGCTTTATTATTGGGGAGAGCAACCTCTTCCACCCACTTTAAGACATAGTCCACTATGACCAATAAATATTTGTTCCCAAAGGAACTAACAAAGGGACCCATGAAGCCAATCCCCAACACATCGAATAATTCAACTTCAATAATGGGATTGAGTGGCATCTCATGCTTCCTTGAGATTCCACCCATCTATTGGCATTGATCAAAATTATTGACCCATGAATGTGCATTTTAATGTAGAGATGTCTAAAGGAAACCGCATTTCAACACTTTCCCCGCCATCCTCACTCCACCATGATGCCCTCCAAAAGGGGAGAAGTGGTATCCTTCCAAAATTGCTCTTTGTTCTGACTCGACAACATATGTACGAATTATTCCATCCACGCATAAAAAGAAAAGTTAGGGCTCATCCCAATAGTAGTCCCTTGCTTCTTTGGCTAGCTTCTTCCATTGATAAAAGGTGGAGTCTTCGGGGAATACTCCATGCACCACAAAATTTTCTAAGTCCTCATACCAAGGGATTTCTTTGCCTGATACAGCCAAATTCTTTCATCCGGGATGAGTCATCAATCTCAATAGTTTTTTTTTTTGTCCTCCCTCCTCCACCAAGCGGGATAAGTGGTCCGCCACTTGGTTTTTACTGCCTCTTCAATCAAGGACTTAATATCAAATTCTTGCAAGAGAAGCACCCACTGGATCAATTTAGCTTCAGAGTCCTTCTTGGCCATCAAGTACTGGATGGAAAAGTGATCGGTATTGTTATTTCCCAAGACAAACCACTACGGAAGGACCAGTTCTTTCTATGTGTTCCTTTACTGATTAATTGCGGAATAAATAAAAGTAAGTACATGAATACATTAGCGTGGAAAACCCCTGTTAACTAGGGATCAAAAACCACGACCTACTCTCTCAAGTAGGATTTCAACTTCACTATTTGAAAGATTCACTTGGTTACAAGACTACCTTCTTACTAACCTAGGACTAACTCTAATCCTATAACGACCCTTTTCACAAACAGTGAAGTTTCTCCAAGTACAAGACTTGAATGAAGTGCACTCTTGCAGAACTTCTATGAAAGTAAATAGTATGACTTGATAGAACCTACTACAGATGAACTAAGACTGAGAACAATATAAACTCAATCCTAAGGAACAGGTTCTTCAGTTAAATCCCTGTAGCTAGACGACAGCAAAAATAAAATTTAGAATGACTTCTATGTTGCTGCTCTAAATTCTCTGTATTTGTGCATGCATTCAATAGCTGAAATGCTTCTCAATTTATAGCCTTGAGATCTTGAGACATCTTGAGCAATTAGAACTCCAAACTCTTTGCTTATCTTCAAGCTTTATCCCAATCTTATGCAATATTTTCTTATCTCGTACAACTCTGCATGATTATCAAGATAAAAATTAAATTTTAGGATAACAATTAATTTTTCCGCTTGATTGATTTTGCATAATTATTTATTCAGCTGCAGTGATCCAAAAGAACACATCCTTGGATATGTTCCTTAGTCATCAGTCAAAACTCTAAGTTTATTCAGGCTAACATTTTCCCCCTTTTTGATGATGACAAACTCATAGACTTTGCTTCATATCCTTAATGTCCTGAACCACAACTTGCAACTTAAAAGCAACATTAGCAGAAAGAAATCAATTTTATCATTAAGAATCAGGTTCTTAAACTAGTTATAAATATCACAACCAAAATCATACTTACTCTTCCCCCTTTTGGCATCATTGAAAAGGTTGCATAAGTCAGAATTATTGTATGCAATAAAAGTAATCAACTCATAGCCATTTAGGCAACTCAAGATCCAAACATAATCCAACAAAAAGCAACTGTATTGAAATGATATTAGCCATGAAAGATATGACATCATAAACAAAAGATTTTCAACCAGGGGAAACAAACTAAGCAAGTACTGCTAAACTAGTCAAAAACTAAAGACAAGAAGGCTAAAAAACTAGAACTAATCTAAATTCCACTGGAAAAACGATGGCTTCTAGGTTTTGGGTATCAGGTGATGGAAGGACCAGGTCCTTGAGACTTTTCCTGCAAGAACTCAAACATTTTCTGAAGCATCCCTTCATTTGTTTCTTTTGCCTTAGCAGCTTCAGCTTTCAAAAAGTCCGTTTCTTCCTCCAACCTCTTAGCCTCAGCAGCTTGCATATCAATCTGTTGCCTTAACACCCTAACCTTTTTGTTCAATAGTCCCTTTGAAGTACCAACAACAGTAGCCCCAATAGCAGTAGGCTCAGCATTTACTGTTATGTGTGTAGTAGCCCCAAACCTTTCCTTCTTGGTAGCAATTTTTACTTCCTTTAATGAAATGCCTAACTTGTCAAACAAGGCAGTAAGAACGAATCCAAATAGTAGAGCATGTTTCTTCTTCCCTGTCACCACCCTAGTGATCAAATGCACCATAAACATAGTCCAATTAATCTGCTTGTCAGAGTCCAGCAATTTTATAAGGACCAGGTCTAAGAAACTTGGTTTTCCTTTTTTTTTTATGCCGAGGAAACACGATCTTACTAACAAACCCAAATAGAATTTGGTGCTTTGGTTGCATCTCACATTTCTCTACTGCCCTTGGTTTTTCCTCTTGAGGATTCTCGACAAACTTGCTTGTTATCTCCAAGGCAGTAGGCAAACCTATGAGATCGGGCCATTTACCTTTAACATAGTCATTGTAGCCCGCAGAAAGGATATCAAACAGCTCCCCCAGTTCTTGTGCATCAAAGGAAATGTCCTTTCCATTTACTGTACTGTTTATTCTTCTTTCATTAATAGAGCAGTTGAATTCAACTACTTCATCTCTGGCAATCTTCCCTCTGATTTTAAGGACCACGTCCTTCCAGCCTTGTTTCTCAATTTCTGCAGCAACCAACTCATCCCTTCTTCTTCCATATCAGTAAGCACTCTTCCTTTCAAAAACTTCCTTTCATCAAATCAGTATGCAAATTCTTTCCAGCTTCTTTCTCATCATTTTCACTTTCAGCCTCCTCTTCTTGATTCTCAGCTTCTCCATCTGACTCAATACTTTCATCTACTAAAGCCCTCCTAGAAGATCTTGTTCACTTTGACACAAGACCAGCACTAGAAGATCTCTCAACAGTCTGTACAGAGCTCCTTTGACAAGTTCTTCTTTTCCTGGTCAAAGGAACGGTTTCTTCTTCCTCCTCCTCAGAGTCTTCAACTAGCACAACAACCTCTGGAACCTTTTTCTGCTTACCCTTTCTGTTTTTCTCAAGAATTTCAGCCATTTTTGCATCAGCAGCTTTTACAGAGCCTCTAGTTCTCCTAACACTACTTGCAGGAGTCTGGGTAGAAGGAACAATTCCTTTACCCTTCCCAGAACTCTTCTTTTGACTTTTCTTCTGAATTCCAGACTTATAACTATCACTGATCTTTTAAAGCTTTGCATTTATTTCAGCAAGTTCAGCAGGATCAACAGGCCCCTGCTTTGTTAACTTTTTCTTCAGCCCTCTCAATTTAATTAAATCAACTAGTGGCCGATCACTATCACTAATTTCCTTACCCACATCCACCATTTCTACATCATCCATGGGTGCACTAGAAGCAACCTCTGGAGACCCTGGAGACTCAAGCATGGGAGCCTCTAAATACTTCACAGTTTCCTTTTCCCCCTTATTTTCTAGAACAGACACGCCTAGACCTTCTACTTCTTCCCTCTTATCATCAACAACATTTAAAGGCTCAGCATAATTTACCTTAAATTGATACAGGATCATGGCCCTAGACAAATCATCCATATGTTCCAATGTCTCAGCAACAGATGGACCTGATCCTTCCCCCTTAATGTTAGAGTCAGGGTTTTGAGGGTTTTCGTTTACTGGAGGTGGTGAATTTGTTTTCATGGGTGAAGTAGGGTTTGCAACTGATGGTTGTTCAGTGGTAGGGTTGGATGAAGTGTTTTTAGGTGAAAGAGACATGGCAACAATTCAATTCAACAGATAATTAATAACACTTTCTGAAATTTTGAAAACTTAAATGAGAATTTTAGACGAGAGCTTAAGGATTATATAACCTAAGAAGTAGTGATAGAGATGGAGTCTAAAATGATTTACCTTCAGTTTCCTTTTTTAAATACAGTTTCAGACTGATTAGGTCACTTGAACGTTACAATTTATAGTCGTTATGATTAGAGTTCAAGTGGGAGATGGAGTGTGGAACGGTTCCTTGATGGGACTGTTTTCAGAGAGATAGAGGTTGAGTGGGATTTAGACTCTTCTAATTACCTATGTCCATCAAACACTAATAATTTCTGAAAAATAAAGTAGTACATACCTGAGAATGTGACAGGGAACGGTTCCCATACCCAATTTGAATCGAATTGCATAATTTGAAATTCTAAGAATATAAGGCTAACATCATCAAAATTTAGCAAACTTTAAGTAAAAGTCATGGCATAGAGTATACAGTTAAGTATTAAATTGAGCTGAAACTTCAAATTGACTTAGATATATTCTAATTTTTTAACATTTTCTAGCCACTTTTTATAGTAAAGCTATGTAGATTTAGGTGAACTTAATCATTCCTAATTCTAACTTGTTCCTTTCAAAATGGTCTCTACTTAATGCCTTTGTGAAAATATCAGCAATTTGTTTATCAGTGTGATGTTTGGCATTTTATGCCTATATTTCCTTAATATTTCCTCACGTTTTAGTACCTTATTCGCTCGTTTTATAGTTTATGAATGTAGTTTTACACTAATTTTATGTCGTGTGTGTGTAGGTTGTTATGCAGTGTAATTGGAGCTTTTAAGAGCATGATTGAGCAAGAAAAGATTGGATTTTGATTGAGGATTGGATCGAGCACACGAAGGTACGACACGAGCACGCAAAAGAGCAAGAAAACGGAAAAATGGCTGGGCGCCGTAGGGCCTGCGCCGCGCCACCTGACGCGCGCCCTGGCTGGCGCGTTACCTTCCACGCCGCGGAGCAAAAGCATGCCAAGTTTGGCGTCCTCTGGTTGTCCTCACGCGATCAGGGGCGCGGGGCGCCCGCTATGGCGCCCCTGGAGCGAATTTTGATGTCCTATTTCGTCTAGGCTTGGGTCTAACTTATTACTAGGTGTTTGTAAACTCTATAAATACTCTTTTACTTAGTTTTTCATGGGAGTTCAGACTTTGGAGCAATTGGAGAGCTCATAACATCAAGAACAAGGGTTTTTCTTCCTTTCATTAATCTATTACATCATTATTTCATTATTACATCAATTCCTTGTGTTGTTATTATGAGTATGCGTAGCTAAACATATCTGTAACAACTAAATTCGCGTCAAGAAAATAAGTATCGAGACAAGAAAATATTGCAACAATATATTTTATTTATCAAAATATGAGTGTTACAATCTCTATGATTCCTCTGATTCGTCTTTTCAAACTAATAACTTCAAGGGCTTTTGAGCTTGATCTTGAAGTTTGGATTTGGATTTGGATTTGATCTTGATCTTTGACTTGATGAGTTCAAGAGCTTGGAGCTTTATCTTGAACTTGGTCTTGATCTTGAACTTATACTTGGATTCAAGGGCTTGAAGCTTGATCTTGAATCTTCGTCTTGATCTCTAGAACTTGTAGAGAAATATTTGAGTGCTTGCAGCTTTTGTAGAAATCTCTTTCTTTGATCCACGAGCTCTTTCTTGCTTCTTGTTATGGATTCTTGCTTCTGATTTCTTCTACCCTCAAATGAGAGATTTGACCCCTTTATATAGATATGGGGTGGAGTAGCCACTAAGAAACCCTGACGGGCCTTGGCCCGTGGACCGGCCAATCAGATTTAAGCAGTGACTAGGCCATATTTGATTGGCCATAATATGTCATATGTCCACATGGCGTATTTTCATTGGCCTTTGGGTTTGACTTGGATTGCCACCTCATTTGACGTGTGGCATGATCCAATTGGCTATTTTATTTGACTTGGCGCCACGTCACTTGCCATGTGGCACATTGTTGGGCCTCTAGGAAAATTTAGATCCATTGGGCCTTAGGCTGATTTGGGCTAGCCTTTCAAGATTGGACTTTTTATTGTATTTAAATAATTAGCCCAATTATATTAGCCCATAAAACTTATTTGGACCAATATGTCTTGAATTTAATACATAGCCATATTATTTCATGGATTTAAATCCAATAAATTTACATGTCTACAAATGCCCCCTACTTCGAGGCTTGTCGTGGTTGAATTTGTTTGCACCCAAAGACTAGGCTTGAAGTAATCTTTTTTTAATGCTGGCTACTTCCAATGAATGACCATAAGATGGGCTACTTGATTCAAGAAAAAAAAAAAAAAAAACTATTCAGAACAAGCTATATCCCAATTAGCAGCTTACACCATGGCTACTCATTAACAAGTTGAGAAACGATTACTTCTAGTTAGTAGTCCTAATGGTGGCTGTTAGTTAAAATCTTTCAAAGTTACGTCAAACAAAGCACACTGGCCAAAATACCAGAGCTTCTTATTGCCGATTCTCATTCCTACTTGGTATGGGCTAAAAAAAATATTCCAGCAGGTTTAAGCTTCTAAAGAATCCTAATTTATCTCCAACTATGACACTAAAAAGCACTACTTGCTTTTTGACTTCTACAAGAACAAGGTGATTCCCAGCTGCCCTGCGTATTTATAAATACCATAAGAGTAACAAACTTTTCATAATACAAACTCCATTGGTGATTACAAAAAAAAATAGTCAACTGCGAAGCTTTAATTCTTTGGCTTTCTTTGAGGTAATGATCATCATCTCTTTATCTTCTTTCCCTTCATCCATTGCTACAGATATTTTGTCTGAATTTAACATGAGATGCACCCATTTATTTCCATCCATATCTTATATCTTTTAAAACAATTGTAGTAATTAAAGTACTACATATGTTCACAACCTTATAATTTATGATAATCAAATTATTAGCAGACTCAATCCTTTTTTTGTTGTTTTGTAACTACTGCTTTGGATGAGAAGGTGCTTGCGCAGCTTCTAGAGCGATCCCACTCAGTGATTTGTTTAGCTTGCATCTTAGAAAGAATGCTCTTTTCCCTTTTAACTAGCCTGCTTGTACTCAGTGAATAACTCCCTCTTTCGTTGCATTCTTTGTTGGCTTTTTTTCTTTTCTTTTTTTTTTAAAAAAAAATCCATTGCAATTCGACATAGCCTGATCATTGATCCTCGATCTTCTGCCAGTAAGTTTTCTCCTCCTTTTTTGTATCTTCGTTACTGCCTTTTTTTTTTGTATCTTTTGCAGGCTACATATCTCGCATGCTTGGACAATTCATCTCCACCCATCATGTAATTTTATTCTCTCTTTTTTCCTTCTAATTTCAGCAAACGAGAGAGAGGCTTTGCAATTTGGATTTTGTCTTCTTCCCTTAACAGGTAAAAGGTAAACTTTCTCCCTTTTATATTTGTACTTTCTTTTGTTTTTTTTTTTCATTTTTTTTTTATTGTAGGCCAAAAGATGATTCAAAAGAAGTCAACCTTTACTTTAACGAGGACATCCCATTGAAGACTTATTTGGGAGCGATACTCATGGGAACGTCAAGTTTAAGGTGATTGGGGTAGCAACGCACTCCCACTTTAACGACGACAATCCCATGGAAGACTTATTTGGAGCGATACTCGTGGGAAAGTCAAGTTTAAGGTGATTGGGGTGGCAACGCACTCCCACTTTAACGACGACAATCCCATGGAAGACTTATTTGGAGCGATACTCGTGGGAAAGTCAAGTTTAAGGTGATTAGGGTGGCAACGCACTCCCACTTTAACGACGACAATCCCATGGAAGACTTATTTGGAGCGATACTCGTGGGAAAGTCAAGTTTAAGGTGATTGGGGTGGCAACGCACTCCCACTTTAACGACGACAATCCCATGGAAGACTTATTTGGAGCGATGCTCGTGGGAAAGTCAAGTTTAAGGTGATTGGGGTGGCAACGCACCCCCACTTTAACGACGACGATCCCATGGAAGACTTTCATCATTCATCATCCTTATGTTGATTCTCTTCATCCCGAGATTGATCAAAGATTTACTTGTTCTTACAGCTGGGCAAGATGGTGCATTTCAGAGACTACACCTCTCCATCATCCAAACTCAAGTATCTCATAATTGAAACTGAAGACGACGCGGCTCAAACTAGGCTTTTGGTGCATACTCCAATTGGTCAATACGCGAGTGCATGGCCATCTTTGAGGAACTCACTTCATATTGCAAACTGGACATTGGAGAATGATCACAATTCAGCTGGATCCGGCAAGACGTGGAGTCTTCAAACGCCCAGCCATCGTCACGCAAACATTGCAAGCGCCCTTCCCAGTTTAGGTCGTCGCATCATCCGAGGAGAGACATACTGGGGAGACACAATGATAACTCAGGGTGAATATCAACACATTCCGGGGTATTGGGAATGGACTGAAGACATACTTAGCCGAAGCCAACAAGAATTGAAAGCTTCAAAAATTCATGATGCTGTTCGTGCTTCACTTTTCACTTATGATCGAAACTCCAACATCTTGCAGTCATTTCTTGAAGGTTGGTGTCCCAAGACAAATACGCTACTTACCTCTGTTGGTGAAATGTCTATCTCTCTTTGGGATCTACATACCTTGGGAGGTTTGCCTATAGCGGGTTCTATCTACGAAGAAGCGGTGCCCTCAGCTATGGAACTTATAGGTGAGGATGAGAAAAAGATGAGATTCATTCCCCGAGCCTGTGAGCACTTGTTCTTAGCTTTTCATTATCTCCAAGAAGGAAAGAATGATATCCCGAGGGTCCCCTTGAGCAAGTGGATCAACTTCTGGTACAAAGGAACCTTGCGATATGGGCCTGCTCCACCGAGGAGGGAGCAAAAAACTGGGCGCTTAAAGTCAACACATAACCCTACAGGAGTTATACCTGAGGCACCCGAATGGTCAACGGAGAATGAAGCAGTATTTTCCAAGCTAGGAGTGAAGCCTGCAAGAATAGAAGAGACGTATCTGGCAGCCTTCCTATCGTGTTGGTTATGTACCTTTGTGTTTCCTTCTGAAGATGGTGACTTCATTCGGCCGGGAACTTTCAAGATAGCATCAACCATGGCATGCGGGCGGAGAACTAGCCTTGCAGTTCCTGTATTGGCAAGCATATACAATAACTTGAACAAGATTTCACGATTGTCACGGCTTGATCTTATCAAGGTCCGTTTTCCCATTCACTATGTTTATGGTTGGCTAGCTTATCACTACAAGACCCACTATGCACTCACTAAAGAACCATCTGTTCCACTAATGGTGACATATTCTGGAGAGGGCGCAGCCAAGTACTTCAACAAAGAGGATGCAAGAAAACGCATACATCGAGGAGATGTCGTAGCTTGGACTTCAACTATGTTAAAGAGTTCCCAACCTCACAATTATGTGGACGACAATATTGTAGAAGAGTTGGACTCAAGCTATTTCATGAGCATACGGTTTAACTATCTTCCTATGAGGAAGGGAGACTCTTTCATCATCGAGCCTTATAGTCCACATCGATTTGGGCGCCAATTTGGGTTTTATCAGAATGTCCCAGGTTTTTTGACAAATGATATCCGTAGCGCCTCATTAGAGGAAGGGCTTAGATATTTTCGAATTTGTGTGTCTCACAAGACTATGTCGCAAGCGACTTTTCCTCCTTCTACAATCAGTATGAAGAAATTTTCTTCGGCTAATTATAAGAATTGGTGGGAGAAAACACACGCAAAGTTCCTTGATGAAAACTTGCAATATTTGATCGACGGTGTTGGACCTGCCAATACCCCTCCTCCTAAGGACAGACATCAACATCCCACAAATAACCGGTTGCCTGCTTCAAAGGCTAATCCTGCAGAGCAAGACAAAGGCAAGAGACCTCAACTTCACCAAAGCGTTAAGAATTCAACACCGTTGGTTGGTCGTGAAAGAGCCCATGCATCGAACAAGCGGTTATCTCCAGATGAGAGTAGGAGTAGCGATAGAGATCGGTGTTGGAAGCGAGTAAAGGCACCTTCAGACAAGCTGGATCAAATCAACCCACATATGGTTGACATTGCTGACAGTGGTAGTTCTTCCTCAAAGACTTTGACTACTCCTATCAAAGAGGTATACAGCTTTTTATTTTTTTTTTATTGCACACTTGTACTTGGATGCTTTTACTAACAATTTTCGTCCTTCATACAGTCAAATGGCGTTGGAGCTATGGCAGTACCACAACGAGGGAAACCACAAACTAGCGATGAGTCTATTGCACGACCAATATTAAGGAAATCATCTGCTACTGCCAAAGCAAAGCAAGTGGTGACTTCTTATTCTCGTGATGGCTCTAAAGACAAATGCGGCACTACTCCAAACAAGAAACCAGCAGCTGCAGCGTCTGTATTTGTGGGAAGCAAGCTTGTTCAAAACATCAACCAGAAGTACGTTTCAGAACTTTGGAAAGGACTTCAAAGCAAGCTTTCAAACTTTGATTTGGACTTAGCCTCCTCCCATGAAGAAGATGCAAAAGTGGTTCTTGCAGCGATGGAGGGAAAAGGTGTTGACCTCACCCCAATAAGGGACATGTTGCAGTCTTTCTTTGAGCTCGCCACTTCGTATGATCAGGCTCGATCTGCCTTCTCTGACAAAGTTTCAGAATCCGTAAAACAAGACTTGCTTTCAAAAGCTGGGGAGCGCCTTTCACTCGCCATGGTTGAAGAGGCAAGAAACAAAGTGTGAAGACGACTTCTTTCAAGGATAAGACAGGTCGGAAATCAACTTTGAGAGAGATGCAAGATAGGGAATACCCATTCCTTGATTCTGATGTTCCTGCAATCTTCGATGAACTTCTGGAACTAAAGCTCATTGAGCTACCAGAGATGAAGCGTCCTAATGAAGCTGGAAGAACGAATGATCCAAACTACTGCAAGTACCATCGGTTTTAGGTCACTCTCTTGAAAAATGTTTTGTCTTTAAGGACAAAGTCATGGAGTTGGCCGACAAAGGGGAGATCATACTCGAAGATGAAAAGGAAAATGCAAACCAAGTTTCCATCATCTTTGGCTCACAAGATCCCATTGCGATCTGCAACTTCACTGAAGGATTCGAAGGGCAAGATGTCATGATCAAGTTTGGCGACTTCGAACCCGTTCCAGCAAAAGGATCATTTTCTCCCCCAAAGCTGTGTGAACAAAGTATGAAGAAAGCATCGCTCGAGGAAGATGATGATGGTTGGATATTGGTGACTCGACGGAGGCGTCGTAAGGCAAGCCCACGAGATGAACCAGCTGAGAAACCAACAAGGAAGAAGATGGTAAGGAAGCCGAGGAAGCAAAAGGCGATCGGACGTCCGCGAGAGGCAAAGGTGGAGGTTTACCATCACCAAAAGTCGCGTATCCACGGCCTTCCCAGTATTGGTGAGTGCATGGTTGCATGTGATCGATGCAAAAACTTCCTATAACATCTTACTGGGAAGGCCGTGGATACATGAGAATAAAGTCGTCCCATCCACTTATCACCAATGCCTTAAGTACTGGGAAGGCCGTGGATACGCGACTTTTGGTGATGGTAAACCTCCACCTTTGCCTCTCGCGGACGTCCGATCGCCTTTTGCTTCCTCGGCTTCCTTACCATCTTCTTCCTTGTTGGTTTCTCAGCTGGTTCATCTCGTGGGCTTGCCTTACGACGCCTCCGTCGAGTCACCAATATCCAACCATCATCATCTTCCTCGAGCGATGCTTTCTTCATACTTTGTTCACACAGCTTTGGGGGAGAAAATGATCCTTTTGCTGGAACGGGTTCGAAGTCGCCAAACTTGATCATGACATCTTGCCCTTCGAATCCTTCAGTGAAGTTGCAGATCGCAATGGGATCTTGTGAGCCAAAGATGATGGAAACTTGGTTTGCATTTTCCTTTTCATCTTCGAGTATGATCTCCCCTTTGTCGGCCAACTCCATGACTTTGTCCTTAAAGACAAAACATTTTTCAAGAGAGTGACCTAAAAGCCGATGGTACTTGCAGTAGTTTGGATCATTCGTTCTTCCAGCTTCATTAGGACGCTTCATCTCTGGTAGCTCAATGAGCTTTAGTTCCAGAAGTTCATCGAAGATTGCAGGAACATCAGAATCAAGGAATGGGTATTCCCTATCTTGCATCTCTCTCAAAGTTGATTTCCGACCTGTCTTATCCTTGAAAGAAGTCGTCTTCACACTTTGTTTCTTGCCTCTTCAACCATGGCGAGTGAAAGGCGCTCCCCAGCTTTTGAAAGCAAGTCTTGTTTTACGGATTCTGAAACTTTGTCAGAGAAGGCAGATCGAGCCTGATCATACGAAGTGGCGAGCTCAAAGAAAGACTGCAACATGTCCCTTATTGGGGTGAGGTCAACACCTTTTCCCTCCATCGCTGCAAGAACCACTTTTGCATCTTCTTCATGGGAGGAGGCTAAGTCCAAATCAAAGTTTGAAAGCTTGCTTTGAAGTCCTTTCCAAAGTTCTGAAACGTACTTCTGGTTGATGTTTTGAACAAGCTTGCTTCCCACAAATACAGACGCTGCAGCTGCTGGTTTCTTGTTTGGAGTAGTGCCGCATTTGTCTTTAGAGCCATCACGAGAATAAGAAGTCACCACTTGCTTTGCTTTGGCAGTAGCAGATGATTTCCTTAATATTGGTCGTGCAATAGACTCATCGCTAGTTTGTGGTTTCCCTCGTTGTGGTACTGCCATAGCTCCAACGCCATTTGACTGTATGAAGGACGAAAATTGTTAGTAAAAGCATCCAAGTACAAGTGTGCAATAAAAAAAAAATAAAAAGCTGTATACCTCTTTGATAGGAGTAGTCAAAGTCTTTGAGGAAGAACTACCACTGTCAGCAATGTCAACCATATGTGGGTTGATTTGATCCAGCTTGTCTGAAGGTGCCTTTACTCGCTTCCAACACCGATCTCTATCGCTACTCCTACTCTCATCTGGAGATAACCGCTTGTTCGATGCATGGGCTCTTTCACGACCAACCAACGGTGTTGAATTCTTAACGCTTTGGTGAAGTTGAGGTCTCTTGCCTTTGTCTTGCTCTGCAGGATTAGCCTTTGAAGCAGGCAACCGGTTATTTGTGGGATGTTGATGTCTGTCCTTAGGAGGAGGGGTATTGGCAGGTCCAACACCGTCGATCAAATATTGCAAGTTTTCATCAAGGAACTTTGCGTGTGTTTTCTCCCACCAATTCTTATAATTAGCCGAAGAAAATCCTCTCTTGAAATGCCAAGTTCGTTCATTGTGTGAATAGGCAGAATGTTGATTCCGGATCCTCCGTCAATCAAGATTCTATTCACTCTTTGTTCATTCACATATCCAACCATGAACAATGGACGATTGTGAGGAACTTCCCCAAGTAGGATATCATCACTTGTGAATGTGATCTTTGCTTCACAAGTATTTGCTTCTCCGGCTGTAGATTCAGTGAGTTTTTCTGACTTCGCAGGTGAAGATGGCTTTGGACTTTCATTGTTCTCCTCTACTTTATCAGCATTACAACATGAGGCCTTCGTATCATCTTTAGAGATCTTTGTATCATCTTTAGGGATCTTCATGCGGAACCAACTTGGTAGAAACTCCTCTAAGGTTACTGGCTGACGCGACTTTTGGTGATGGTAAACCTCCACCTTTGCCTCTCGCGGACGTCCGATCGCCTTTTGCTTCCTCGGCTTCCTTACCATCTTCTTCCTTGTTGGTTTCTCAGCTGGTTCATCTCGTGGGCTTGCCTTACGACGCCTCCGTCGAGTCACCAATATCCAACCATCATCATCTTCCTCGAGCGATGCTTTCTTCATACTTTGTTCACACAGCTTTGGGGGAGAAAATGATCCTTTTGCTGGAACGGGTTCGAAGTCGCCAAACTTGATCATGACATCTTGCCCTTCGAATCCTTCAGTGAAGTTGCAGATCGCAATGGGATCTTGTGAGCCAAAGATGATGGAAACTTGGTTTGCATTTTCCTTTTCATCTTCGAGTATGATCTCCCCTTTGTCGGCCAACTCCATGACTTTGTCCTTAAAGACAAAACATTTTTCAAGAGAGTGACCTAAAAGCCGATGGTACTTGCAGTAGTTTGGATCATTCGTTCTTCCAGCTTCATTAGGACGCTTCATCTCTGGTAGCTCAATGAGCTTTAGTTCCAGAAGTTCATCGAAGATTGCAGGAACATCAGAATCAAGGAATGGGTATTCCCTATCTTGCATCTCTCTCAAAGTTGATTTCCGACCTGTCTTATCCTTGAAAGAAGTCGTCTTCACACTTTGTTTCTGAAGCTTCACTGAGTCTATCTTTGCAGTTGAGACTTGCATTCCTCCATCGGTTGATGAAGTCAATGACTGGTTCTTCCTTTCGCTGCTGCGTGTTTGTAAGCTCTATCATGCTTACGGTACGCCTTGTACTGTAAAAGCGATTGAGGAACTCATGTTCCAGCTGCTCCCAGCTATCAATTGAACCAGACTCAAGGTCTGTATACCAATCGAAAGCATTCCCTTTGAGGGAACGGACGAACTGCTTGACGAGATAATCGCCGTAGGTACCAGCATTGTTGCATGTCTCAACGAAGTGCGCCACATGCTGCTTTGGGTTTCCTTTACCATCGAACTGCTGAAATTTTGGGGGTTGATAACCGATTGGCATCTTCAAGCTATCGATTCTTGCGGTGTATGGCTTCTCATATGCAAGCGAAGACTTGGAAGAAACCTCGTACTTATCCTTGATTGTTCCCATAATGAACTCCTTCAGTTGGTCAATTTGAATCACCCCATCAGCAGAAACTTGGATTTCCTTAGCAGGTGTTACTTGCTTAGCTGGAGTATTAATCACCTCCTGAACTTCTGGACGTTTTCCTGGTGCATGGCTAGATTCTCCCTCCATCATGCTTTCCATCTTGTTGATGCGAGCGTCTTGATCCTTGACATAGTTTGATAAGCTATCAATCGCCTTTGTCAAGTTTGCAAGTTGTTCCTCCATCGTTAAAGTATTAATCGCCATCGTTTGCACGGCTATTGGAGATGATGGAGAATAACATGGATTCTCCCATAGATTGATCTTTGATTGGAATGACTCGCGCGGCGTGGTTGGAGAGGATCCAATGCTTGAAACTTCATCGTCTTTCTTCGCTACTGGACTTCTGGATCTGCAGAGCCTAAGTCGAGCCAAAGTGTTTTCAACAATCTCAGCGATATTTTCTCCTTTTTCCAATGGCTCAGCAGATGATCCTGCTCCTTTGGAAGATGAAGAACCGAAAATTGGAGTTGATGCGGGCGGCACCTGATGTGCTTGTTGTCCCATCAAGTTTGCTTTGTTTCTTGTAACTGGTCCAAAGCTTCCCTTAGTAGCATTCATGCAGCTTTGAACCTCAGAAGAGAACTTGGAATTGGCATCAAGGTCATGAAGCCAGACAGATTTTGCAACGACAGATTTTGAGTTGGTGTTCTTGGAAGCCATCTCAGTGTTGCTGAACTTCGTGAGTTGAAAAGTTGAGATGAGAGGTAGAGATTGTCCCACTGGGCGTGCCAGAATTTGTAACAACTAAATTCGCGTCAAGAAAATAAGTATCGAGACAAGAAAATATTGCAACAATATATTTTATTTATCAAAATATGAGTGTTACAATCTCTATGATTCCTCTGATTCGTCTTTTCAAACTAATAACTTCAAGGGCTTTTGAGCTTGATCTTGAAGTTTGGATTTGGATTTGGATTTGATCTTGATCTTTGACTTGATGAGTTCAAGAGCTTGGAGCTTTATCTTGAACTTGGTCTTGATCTTGAACTTGTACTTGGATTCAAGGGCTTGAAGCTTGATCTTGAATCTTCGTCTTGATCTCTAGAACTTGTAGAGAAATATTTGAGTGCTTGCAGCTTTTGTAGAAATCTCTTGCTTTGATTCACGAGCTCTTTCTTGCTTCTTGTTATGGATTCTTGCTTCTGATTTCTTCTACCCTCAAATGAGAGATTTGACCCCTTTATATAGATATGGGGTGGAGTAGCCACTAAGAAACCCTGACGGGCCTTGGCCCGTGGACCGGCCAATCAGATTTAAGCAGTGACTAGGCCATATTTGATTGGCCATAATATGTCATATGTCCACATGGCGTATTTTCATTGGCCTTTGGGTTTGACTTGGATTGCCACCTCATTTGACGTGTGGCATGATCCAATTGGCTATTTTATTTGACTTGGCGCCACGTCACTTGCCATGTGGCACATTGTTGGGCCTCTAGGAAAATTTAGATCCATTGGGCCTTAGGCTGATTTGGGCTAGCCTTTCAAGATTGGACTTTTTATTGTATTTAAATAATTAGCCCAATTATATTAGCCCATAAAACTTATTTGGACCAATATGTCTTGAATTTAATACATAGCCATATTATTTCATGGATTTAAATCCAATAAATTTACATGTCTACAATATCGTTCTAGGGTTAGAGTATTACATGAAGGTTGATTGTTTGAAGATTGATTTCCATTAATTGAATCTCAGTGCGGGTTACTTATTCTTTCTTGATTTCACTTGTGTAATTGTCAGGGCCCGATTATTACGCATTATCTATGGTTTTTAGATTGAACTCGAAAGAGGGAATTTAATTACGTAATAAGAAAGAATAGGACTAGTTTGTGAACCCGGGCATCGGGGAACCAATTTGTGAGTAGGATAGACATATACTTGCTCGCCTAGTTTAACTCATTACAGAATTCGTTAATGCGTGCACGTGATTCAACCCATATACATATAGGGATTGGAGTAGCCTGCATAGACCGTGAAGAACTGAAAGGTTTTCACGGGTACATTTAATCTGTTAGTTAGTAACCCGGGATTTAAGAAGTGGAATCAATTGGATAACTCAACTGGATTGTTCGTAACTCTGACCCTGGACCGTCTCCTTATTACTGATAACAACCAAGTCTTGCTCCATTGTTTGAATTCACTTCTACCATTTAATTACTGTTCTTTAGTTAACAAAATCCTCACTATTGGAAAAAGATCCCTGAATAGTTTAAATAAATTGTTTGCTAGAACTCAGCCTGCATAGTCCTCGTGGGAACGATACTCATCTTATCACTTTATTACTTGGCGACCACGTATACTTGCGTGTGCGTTTGGGAGCAACAAGTTTTTGGCGCCGTTGCCGGGGACTAATTTTTTACTGATTTCTTTTTGAACAGTTTATTAATTTCTATTCAGGTTTAATTTTTGTTTTGAGTTTTGTGCTGTTTCAGGTATTAGGTCCTGCTCGATCTTTACCTACAGGAATGGCAGAAGACCAAGCTTTAGCTGTGCGAGATGTTGCTCTCCCCAGCCTGGAGGGAGTAGCATCGAGCATAGTTAAGCCCGCTATCACCGGGGAATTTGAGATTAAGTCCGGCATGATTCAGTTGCTGCATGTGACTGGACAATATGGTGGATTACTTCATGAGGATCCGCAGAAACACATTCAGAACTTTCTGGAGATCAGTGATACTTATACACCAGCGGGTGTTCCTACTGATTATGTTCGCTTGACATTATTCCCGTTTTCACTGATTGGGGCAGCAAAGAAGTGGTTAAAGGCTGAAAAGTCTGGGTCTATCACTATTTGGGAGGATTTGGCGAAGAAGTTCTTGGCTAAATTTTATCCGTCTGCCAAGACAGCCAGGCTGAGGAGCGAAATTATGTCCTTCAGACAGTTAGAAGGAGAATCCTTGTATTCAGCCTGGGAGCGATTCAAAGCTCTATTGAGAGATTGTCCACACCACAACCAATCCAATGAGGTTGTTGCACACACTTTTGTTGAGGGGCTGAACAAACATACGAAGATCGTGGTTGATGCTGCTGCTGGGGGCCAAGTACTGGCCCTAAATTTTGATCAAATTTATGATTTGCTAGATAAGTTTTCGCAGAGCAATCCTGATTGGCAGGGAGATGGTAGAGCTATTACGCAGAAACCTGCAGGGGTACTTCAGTTAGATGCAGTTTCAGAGCTAAGGGCGAGGATGGATGCTATTTCCAATCAAATTAGCAAGTTAGCTCTGCAAAAGGCTCAGCAACCAGTGGCTCCAGTGCAACAACTCCAGAGCTTTTGTGAGGTTTGTGGTCAAGACCATGCTACAGAGGTTTGCTCTTCTAATCCAGAGTCAGTTTATTACGTGGGTAATCAAAACAGGCTGCAGGGTCAAAATCAATTTGGTAATGGTTATTATCAAGGTAATACGAGAGCCCCGAATAATTACCACCCACTTCCAGCTCCACCACAGCAGGTTAGTAGTTCAGTTGAAGATATGCTAAAGCAAATAATGGCAGGCCAGCAGAGAATGATAGCTGACACTGCAGCCCATGCACAAGCCATACATGATTTTGCCAATGCTCAAAAGAACTTGGAGCACCAGTTGGTACAGTTGGTGGGAGAAAGAAGCACTGTTAAAAAAGAGCCTGAACAATGTCTTGCAGTGACCTTAATTAAAGGTGGAGAGCTGATGGCCAAGTCTGAAGAGAGAGCTGAAATAGAAAAAGTTGAAAAAGTGGAGAAGGTAAAGAAGAAAGAAGAGAGAAAGGAGGCACCTCTGCCGCCTCCACCATTCCCACAGAGACTTATACCATCGAAGGATCTGGCCCAGTATCAAAAATTTGTGAGTATGTTGAAAGAACTTCAAGTTAATATTCCTTTGACTGATGTGTTTGAATTGATGCCATCCTTTATGAAGTTCTTAAAAGAAATTTTAGTCAAGAAGAAGAAGCCTCAAGAGATAGATACAGTTGATTTAGTTGAGGAGTGTAGCACAATCTTGAGTAAGCTACCTCCAAAACTTCAAGATCCTGGGAGGTTTACTATTCCTTGTACCATTGGAGGGCATAATATCACTGGTGCCTTGTGTGATTTGGGTGCGAGCATAAATCTCATGCCTCTGTCTGTTTGCAAAAGGTTAGGACTAGGAGCAATCAAGCCCTCTTCAGTTATTCTTAAGATGGCGGATGGATCACTCACTCACCCTGATGGTAAGTTGGAGGATGTGTTGCTAAAAGTTGGTAAGTTTACATTCTCTGCTGATTTTGTAGTCCTAGATTATGAAGAGGACCGAGAAGCTCCAATCATTTTGGGGAGACCATTCTTAGTCACCTCGAAGGCAATTATTGACATGGAGCTGGGTGAGATGACTGTTAGAGCGCATGGAGAAAAGGTTACTTTCAAGGTTTATAATGAGAAGGAGCACATAGCTAAGGTGGAAGAGTGCTCTATGATTGAATGTGCCAAACAAGAAGATGGAAGTAAACCACATGTGAAGTTGAAGATGGGTTCTTTAAAAGAAGGGAAGAAAGTAAAAGTTCGGCGTAAGAAGAGAAGACATAAAGGCTGGAAGTGAGCTAAAAGTGTCGTCGTGCCACGACGTTAACTAAGGCGCTTCTCGGGAGGCAACCCGAGTTTGTACTTGTATTATTTCATTTATAGTGTCACGTAGTTGTTGTTTTTCCTTGGATTGCAGGTTCATGTAATGTCGAGGCTAAGTGTGGGGTGGCCTCACCCTTGCCTAATGTTGATGACCTGATGAGGGAAGTCTGAGTACCTCATACGATATGGAAGCTTGGAGGATGCTAGCACCAAGGACTAGAATCTTCAGGGAAGTTTTCTTTACCTTGCGCTTGCTTACTTTTAGCACTGAGGACAGTGCCTAGTTTAAGTGTGGGGTGGGGAACTACCCTTTATCTATTTTTGAGGTTAGGGATGCATGTACCATAGGATTTTTCTTTTGTCACTTGACTTTATTTTTATTTGTTTCTTGCTTTAATATATGAAAAAAAAAATTAGAAAACCAATGAGAAAGCCCAAAAAGATTTTCCTTTTAGTTTTATTAGTGGTACATGTCATCTACCCCGTGGTTTTTCTTATGGCCTCGGTTCTTTTCCACAGGGAGGCCTTTGAACCGGGTAGTTTTTATTTTTTAGGATTAGGATAGTTAGTTAGAGATGACCCTAGACGTAGGAAAGAGGTAGAATGCTAGGTGCCTTTGATGTGTTTGATACCGGCGGACTTGAATTGATTGCATGTGCTAATTGTGGTGTCCTTGGTTTTAATGTGATGCATGCCTAAAAAAAAAGACCCCCTTGAGATGCTTGAGTCCGCTTGCTTGACTTGATTGTGAACCTTTGTGCATGAGTGCTTAAATTTCCACAAGTTGCATTCTAGATGCTTGGTTACGAGTTGTTGATGGAACCTTTTTGTGTGGACCATGTGCAATGTGTGGTGTGAGGCATGTTCTTGTTTACTCCATGTTTGCATATTAATGTCTAGAACTTGCCCCGTGTGTGTGCAAAGCGAAATCCTAGGTTCGCTCTAGTCGGAAAATGATACAAGGCCTTCTTTTGTTTGCCTGCCCTTACATATATACCTTGAAAAAAATTGTTGTTGTGATTTCTTTGACCCTTTTTGTTGGCACCCACACCCCGAGCCTACCCATTTGTTCTAAATTGACTCTTTTGGCCCTTTACTCCTTAAGCACTTTATTGATATTGTGTTGTTATGTTGGAGTTGTGGTTGGATTTTGGGAGGTTTCATAGTGGAGCTAATAAAGGGGAATACTTGTGAAAATTGTGAAGTAGTGGAAAGCATTGGCAAGGTTGGATGAAATTGAAAATTGAAAAAAAAGAGCAAAGTTGAAAAAAAATTGTGGAAAAAGAAATAAAAAGAGAAAAGATATCCATTCCTTGCTAGTGTGTGTTTAAAAGAAATATGCTACTTGTTGAGAAGGTGTATGTGTGATAGTTTGTGATTGGGTGGCTTGATGAGAATTGTGATTAATTTGAATGTGATGTATTAAAGTGCTTAGGGAGGTAGTCACTATTACCATATGTATCCTACCCGCCCCTTAGCCTACATTACGACCTTTCTAAAGTCCTAGTTCATCCCGATTGGAGTGAGCTTACATTAGTGGAGTCCTACACTACGGGCAAGCCTATGGTACATTGTGTGTGACATGTGAGATTTTCATGAGAGTGAGTGAATTCATTTGTATTGCCCCCGTTCTAGTCATGATATTGGTTTTGTGTGTGATTTTTGGGGGGCACTCTCTTGCTTCATATTGGTGAGGGCGCGTGGTTTGCATGAAATAGGTGAAGTTGATGGTTCTTGGTTGAGTAGATAGGTGTGATTTTGTGGGAGCATGGTTGCATTAAGTTGAGTTGGTGCATTTTAGCTATTTTGGGGTGGTTGTTCTCATATTTTTGGTTTTGGTAAATTGTTGGCATGTTTGTGGATCCATAGTAGTCATGTGTGCATTGGTTCAATGGTCGGTATCAACCATAGTCATAGGCAGACCTGTTTTACCTAGGTGGGAAGTTATTTGTGATTGCTCGAGGACGAGCAAAGATTCAAGTGTGGGGTGGTGATGTTTGGCATTTTATGCCTATATTTCCTTAATATTTCCTCACGTTTTAGTACCTTATTCGCTCGTTTTATAGTTTATGAATGTAGTTTTACACTAATTTTATGTCGTGTGTGTGTAGGTTGTTATGCAGTGTAATTGGAGCTTTTAAGAGCATGATTGAGCAAGAAAAGATTGGATTTTGATTGAGGATTGGATCGAGCACACGAAGGTACGACACGAGCACGCAAAAGAGCAAGAAAACGGAAAAATGGCTGGGCGCCGTAGGGCCTGCGCCGCGCCACCTGACGCGTGCCCTGGCTGGCGCGTTACCTTCCGCGCCGCGGAGCAAAAGCATGCCAAGTTTGGCGTCCTCTGGTTGTCCTCACGCGATCGGGGGCGCGGGGCGCCCGCTATGGCGCCCCTGGAGCGAATTTTGATGTCCTATTTCGTCTAGGCTTGGGTCTAACTTATTACTAGGTGTTTGTAAACTCTATAAATACTCTTTTACTTAGTTTTTCATGGGAGTTCAGACTTTGGAGCAATTGGAGAGCTCATAACATCAAGAACAAGGGTTTTTCTTCCTTTCATTAATCTATTACATCATTATTTCATTATTACATCAATTCCTTGTGTTGTTATTATGAGTATGCGTAGCTAAACATATCGTTCTAGGGTTAGAGTATTACATGAAGGTTGATTGTTTGAAGATTGATTTCCATTAATTGAATCTCAGTGCGGGTTACTTATTCTTTCTTGATTTCACTTGTGTAATTGTCAGGGCCCGATTATTACGCATTATCTATGGTTTTTAGATTGAACTCGAAAGAGGGAATTTAATTACGTAATAAGAAAGAATAGGACTAGTTTGTGAACCCGGGCATCGGGGAACCAATTTGTGAGTAGGATAGACATATACTTGCTCGCCTAGTTTAACTCATTACAGAATTCGTTAATGCGTGCACGTGATTCAACCCATATACATATAGGGATTGGAGTAGCCTGCATAGACCGTGAAGAACTGAAAGGTTTTCACGGGTACATTTAATCTGTTAGTTAGTAACCCGGGATTTAAGAAGTGGAATCAATTGGATAACTCAACTGGATTGTTCGTAACTCTGACCCTGGACCGTCTCCTTATTACTGATAACAACCAAGTCTTGCTCCATTGTTTGAATTCACTTCTACCATTTAATTACTGTTCTTTAGTTAACAAAATCCTCACTATTGGAAAAAGATCCCTGAATAGTTTAAATAAATTGTTTGCTAGAACTCAGTCTGCATAGTCCTCGTGGGAACGATACTCATCTTATCACTTTATTACTTGGCGACCACGTATACTTGCGTGTGCGTTTGGGAGCAACACAGTGGCACAAAAAGTAATAGTGATCAACCCCTTCTTATAATTGTTCCTTAAGAAATGATGCCTTATGTCAATGTGTTTAGTCCTTTTGTAATGCACTGGATTCTTAGCCATGTTTATTTCACTAGTGTTATCACAATAGATAGGAACAGTTCCTACATCAACACCAGAGTCTTGTAATTGCTGTTTAATCCACAACAATTGAGAACAAAATGAGCCAGCAGCCACATACTCAGCTTCAGCAGTGGAGAGTGCCACTGAATTTTGATTCTTGGTTCCCCATGAAACCAAACATTCACCAAGAAAATGTACCATACCTGAGGTGCTTTTCCTATATATCTAACAAGATTAAAATTTTCACCTTTTGGATACCAAGGTCCTAAGGAACCAGTTCCTTTCAGATACCTCAAAATTCTTTTAACAGCTTTCAAGTGATATTCTTTAAGATCTGATTGAAATCTAGCACACAAGCAAACACTAAACACAAATATCAGGTCTACTTGCAGTTAGATAAAGCAAAGAACCAATCATGCCTCTATACAATTTTTGATCAACTGAATTACCATGTTCATCAAGTTCTAAATTAGTAACAGTAGAAATTGGTGTATCAATTTTCTTAGCATTATCCATGTCAAATATTTTAAGTAATTCTTTAACATATTTTTGTTGGTGGATCATAGTTCCATTTGAAGTTTGCTTGATTTATAACCCAAAAAAAAAAATTGAACTCACCCATCATGCTCATCTCAAACTCACTCCCCATCAAACTTGCAAATTCCTTACTTAAGTTTTCACAAGTAGCACCAAAGATTATATCATCTACATAAATTTGCATAATTAAGAGATGTTTACCTTTTTCTTTTAAGAACAGCATGCTATCAATTTTACCTCTTTTGTATCCATGCTGAAGTAGGAATTTTGATAACCTTTCATACCAAGCCCTTGGTGCCTACTTGGGTCCATACAAAGCCTTGTCTAATTTATAGACATGTTCAGGGAACTGTTCATTCTCAAAACCTGGTGGTTGCTTGACATACACCTTTTCCTTCAAATAACCATTCAGAAAAGCACTCTTAACATCCATCTGATGTAGAGTGAAATCCATGTAAGTAGCAATAGCTATAAAAAGTCTTATTGCTTCAAATCTTGCGACTGGAGCAAAAGTCTCATCATAGTCATTGCCCTCCTCTTAGCTATATCCCTGAACAACTAATATGGCCTTATTTCTTGTTACCATACCATCCTCAAAAAGTTTGTTCCTGAAAGCCCATTTGGTTCCTATGATGGACCTATTCCTTGGCTTCTTTGAAATTGATCAACTCCTCCTGTATGGCATTGATCTAGTCGGCATCCTTCAATGCTTGTTTTATATTTGTGGGTTCAACAAGAGATAAAAAGGCACTAAAGGCACACAGATTGTGACTCTTGACTACATATCTTGTTTGAATTCCAGCATCTTTGTCTGAAATTATCTGATCCACAGGATGTGAACTTTGACATTTGTAAGGCTTTCGCACCAGGCCATCCTGAGGATGTTCATGTTGAGGAACAATTCCTGATATAGTAGTATTTTTAGCTTGAGGGGAAATATTTGTTCCCCCTATTTCTGTTCTACCCATGCCAGTTTCAGGTAAGGAACTGTTCCTTGTGATTCACTACCCATTGATTCATCAGACACAGATTGCAATTGTTGAGGAACAGGTTCACCATGCCTCAACATTCAAATTTCTTCATCCTCATGTACCTGTTTTTGAGATGGATTGTCAGATTCATCAAACTTAACATGCATGCTTACTTCTATTTTCATAGTTTTCTTATTAAATACCCTATATGACTTGCTATGTAATGAATAACCTACAAACACCCCCTCATCACTTCCGGGATCAAATTTTCCTAAGAAATCATTTCCATTATTGTGAATGAAACATTTACAACCAAAAGCCCTAAGATGTGCAATATTAGGTTTTCTTCCTTTAAGTAACTCATAGGGGGTCTTTTCTAACAATGGTCTTGTCATGCATCTATTGATTATATAGCAATCAGTATCAATAGCTTCAGCCCAAAAATTTTGTGGAAGGTTTCCAGATAATAGCATGGTCCTAGCCATTTCTTCTAAGGTCTTATTTTTCCTTCCAACTACTCCATTTTCTTGTGGAGTTCTAGGTGAAGGAAGTTATGATCAATACCATTTTCATTGCAAAAGTTAAAGAACAATTGATTCTCAAACTCAGTACCATGATCTGACCTTATAGCAACAATGTGACTATCTAGTGTTTTTTGAATTTTCTTAGCAAATATTGAAAATGCATTAAATGCTTCTTCCTTAGATGCAAAAAAATGGTCCAAGTAAATCTAGAATAATCACCAACTAGTACCATAATATATTTCTTACCCCCACGACTCATTGTTCTCATTGGTCCACAAAGATCCATATGGACCAGTTCCAAAAGTTTGGTAGTACTGACCTGTTTCTTTCGTTCAAAAGATTACTTTACCTGCTTCCCCCTAGCACAAACACTACAAACTCTTTCTTCCTTGAACTTGATGTTAGGGAGTCCTATCACCAAGTCCTTAGAAACTAGTTTGTCCAATTGTAAAAGACTAGCATGACCAAGTCTTTTGTTCCATAGGAGGAGATCATTTTACATTACACTTAGACAACTCATGTTGCCATCAGCTAGTGTCAATAGATCTACTTTGTAGATATTTATATGCCTATTTCCCTGCAAAATAATCTCTCCAGAAGTTTAGTTAGTCCCAGTGCAACCAGTAGAGGAAAAGTTAATATGATTACCTTTGTCACACAATTGAGATAAACTCAATAAACAATGTTTCAAACCATCTACTAGAAACACATTATCTATGCTATGTGAATCAGACCTATCTACATTCCCAATGCGAATAATTTCCTCTTTCTTACCATTACCGAAGGAAACACTTCTTTCTTGAAAGGCTGAGACTGAAAGAAATAGTTCCTTGTATCCTGTCATATGCCTTGAGCAACCACTGTTCATGTACCATTTGTGGTTTCTCACCTTCACTCTATTCTACAAAAGAAAACTAGGGGTTGATTTTAAGAACCCATTTCCTTGAGAAAGAGGATGAATCAGATCTCTCTTAGCCCAGAATGGTAATTTTTTTTTTTTTTTGTGAACAGTTTTCTTTGCCACAGAATTTTGAACAGGTTTATAGGACCTGTTCCTTTGTGCAGACTTTGCCAGAGATTGACAATTTCTTTTCAAGTGACCAGTGTTCCCATAGTGTGTGCATAACCAATTTTCAGGAAAAGTTAAATACTTACTCTTTGGATCCCATTTGGGCAATGACTGAGATTTCATAAACCCAATACCCTTCCTATTACTACTATGATTTTGTTATAACCATTCTAATGCTTCAGAGGACTTGTTCCATTTTACAGTTTTGCTTAGCTCCATTTTTGTTTTAACTAAGTACTCTTCCAAAGATCTTATCTTTTCATTTTTCTTATACATTTCATCAACTGTGACTTTCAATTTCTCTTCAACAATGAGCTGATGAGAATTAGCAATGCCCTTACCATTTTCAACTGATTTGACTTCCAGTTTCTCATTTTCTAGTTCCTGAACAGTTGATTCAAGTGTGAGGACCTGTTCTTTTAGTATACTATTTTTCTTTTTCAAAGTATCATTCTTAACTACAACCTTTTTGTATTCAGTTTCTAAACTTTCAATTTCATCATGCAGTTGATCTTTACCATCCCTTAGAGATTTAAACTCATTTAGCACAGTGAGAAACACTTTAACTAATTTCTCTCTATACATGTTTTTCACATCCTCGTTGATTTTAGAAACAAATACCTCAACATCTTCTTCCTTATCTGAATCTTCAAGAGCAGTTAGAGCAAGCTCATCATCCAGATGATCATCATCAGATTTCTCATCCTCGCTATCCTGCCAACCAGCAACCATAGCTTTGGAATTTCCACTTTTCTTGTGGACCTGTTCCTTAGCCTTTCTTCTTTCCTCAACATATCTCTTTCTCCATTCTCCTTCCATTACTGGACATTTACTGATGTAGTATTCGATACTTCCACATTTGAAGCATTCTCCAGCCTGTTTCATGTTAGAAGACATACCTTGTCCACTAGCCCCCTTTTTATTATTCAAGTATCTTTGGACACTTTTAGCTATTAGGACCAGTTCCTTATAATCAACGGACTTATGAGCAGCACTTAAGGCTAATTTAGGTTCAGTTTTAACTGGTTCACCTATGTTCTTAACCTTTTTCCTTAGTTCATAAGTTTTTAGATTACCTATAAGTTCATCTAAGGAAAGTGTAAAAATATCCTTACTTTTAATAATGGCACAAGCCTTAATTTCCCAAGAGTCTGGAAGAACTCTTGTTAGGATCTTTTCAACTCTATTTTCAACAGTTAAAAGCCTTCCTAAAGAAATAAGTTCAGATGAAATAGCAATAAACCTAGTGTATATTTCAGAAATTGATTCTCCTTTTTTCATTTTAAACCTTTCATATTCAGCAAAAAGAAGTGTACCTCTAGATCTTTTCACTTGACTTGTTCCTTCATGAGCAACCTACAAAGAATCCTAAATTTCTTTGGCAGTAGTTCACCCTCGAATACTAGTGCACTCATCAGGACTAAGTCCACATACAAGCCACTTTCTAATTTTGGCATTCTTTTTCCATTGCCTCAAGTCTTCAGCTGTGCATTCCTTTTTGGTTTTTGGAACATCATTCCCTTTAGCATCTTTCTTCATTGGAATCATGGGACCTTCAGTGACTATGTCCCATAACTCATAGTCCTCAGCTTGAAAAGATGATCTCTCATTCTTTATTTCTGGCATGAATAGTACTTTCCATTGAACAAAGGTGTCCTAACAGTAGACTGACCCTCACCATTTTCTTATGATGTACTCATTCTAATCCTAGGTGTTAGCCTTTTTCAAGGATAATCTGCTCTGATACTAATTGTTATTTCCCATGACACACCACTACGGAAGGACCGGTTCCTTCTATGTATTCCTTTACTGATTAATTATGGAATAAGTAAAAGTAAGTAAATGAACACAGAGTGAAAAAACCCCGTTAAGTAGGTATCAAAAACCACTACCTACTCTCTCAAGTAGGATTTCAACTTCACTATTTGAAAGATTCACTTGGTTACTAGACTACCTTCTTACTAACCTAGGACTAACTCTAATCCTATAGTGACCCTTTTACAATCAGTGAAGTTTCTCCAAGTACAAATCTTAAATGAAGTGTTCTCTTACAAAACTTCTATGAACATAAATAGTACAACTCGATAGAAACTACTACAGATAAACTAAGCCTGAGAACAATATAAAATCAATCCTAAGGAACAGGTCCTTTACTTAATTCCATGTTGCTAAACGAATTCTCAAATACAATTCAGAATGACTTGTAAGTTGCTTCTCCACACACTCTGTATTTGTGCATGCATTCAACAACTAAAATGCTTCTCAATTTATAGCCTTGAGATCTTGAGACGTCTTGAGCAATTAGAACTCCAAAGTCCTTCAAGTGTTTGAGTCCTAATTAAACTCCTTGCTTATCTTCAAGCTTTATCACAATCTTATGCAATCTTTTCTTATCTCGTACAACTCTGCATGATTATCAAGATAAACATTAGATTTTAGGATAACAATTAATTTTCTCGCTTAATTGATTTTGCATAATTATTTATTCAACTGCAGTGAACCAAAGCAACACGTCCTTGGATCTATTTTTTACTCATCAGTCAAAACTTCAAGCTTATTCAAGCTAACATGTATGAACATTGACTTTCGATCCCACCATGTAGGACCGAAACTTCTCAAATGTAAATACAATAGCCAACAACTTCTTTTCCATCACCGTGTAGTTGAGTTTTGCTCCATTCATGGTCCTACTCACATAATATATAAGGTGAAATATTGTTTCAACCCTTTGGACTAGAATGGCCCCAAATACAACATCACTAGTGTCACACAAAGCTCAAAAGGTAAGTCCCATCTTGGGCTCACAATTATCGGTGTTGTTGTTAATCTCTTCTTCACTTCTTCAAAAGCTTTCAAACATGCCTCATCAAACACAAACTTCTCATATTTTCCAATAGCTTTCATAGGGGATTCACAATCTTGGAGAAATCTTTGATGAACCGGTGGTAGAAATCTGCATGACCCAAGAAAGTCCTAACACCTTTCACGGTAGTACGAGGTGGAAGATTGGAAATGACTTCTCTTTTAGCTTGATCCACCTCAATTCCCTTCTTAGATACCTTATGCCCTAACAAAATGCCTTCTTGAACAAGGGAATGGCGTTTTTCCCAATTGAGCACTAGCTCAATCTATTCACACCTCTCTAATACTTTCTCCAAGTTGGACAAGCAATCTTCAAAATAATCCCCAACAACCGAGAAGTCATCCATGAAGACTTCAAGGAAGTTTCCATATCATGGAATAAAGCCAACATGCACCTTTAAAAGGTTGTGGGAGAATTTCATAGCCAAAATGGCATCTTGCAGAATACAAAAGCGCTAAAGAGATAAGTGAAGGTTGTTTTATCTTGGTCTTCAACATTAATCGAGATTTGATTGTACCCCAAGTAACCATTTAGAAATAAAAAGAAAGCTCTTCCCCCCAACCTATATTTAGAATTATTGAGTTTTTGGTAATCCATGCACACTCTCAAATCGGTGACCATTCCTATAGAGATAGCTTCCCCTTTCTCATTTTGCACCACGGTCATACCCCCTTTCTTGTGTACACATTGAACGAGGGATACCTATTCACTATCCAACAAAGGGACTATCACTCCCGCAACAAGCCACTTAATGATTTCTTTCTTGACCACTTTTTGCATAGGAGGATTTAGTATTCTTTGGTGCTCCATACTTCAAGCAAGATCTTATGGGTGCACACTATCGGATCAGTAACCCTAATGCCAGCAAGGGTCCACCCAATGGATTTTATCCTTCTATTCACCACTTCTAAAAGTTTCTCTTCTTGGTCACCATTTAAATGGGATGAAATAATTATTGGGAGAGTGAAGTTTTGACATAGAAAGGCATATCTCAATTGGGATGGTAGGAGTTTTAGTTCAAAAGTGGGTGGTTCTTCAATGGAAGGTTTTGTGGGTGGTGTTTTGATGTTTTCAAGGTCAAGGGAGAGATTTTAAGGCACATAGGGACGACTCCCTAACCCTTCTAATTCTAAGACACAAGCCTTGACACTCTCTTAATCATCATCATCCATATTCCATATAACCAAAGCAAAAGTTTCATCTTGTGAAACCATCACCCTCTTCTTATCTACTTAAGTATCAAGCACGACATCCATATAAGAGCAAGTAGATTCCTCCTCAATAGGTTGCTTTAAAAACTTGCAAATATAGAAGATCACTTTCTCTTCATTAAACTGAAACGTCAATTCACCCCTTTTAACATTACATAGAGCTCTCTCGATTTATAGGAATGGACAACTAAGAATGATGGGGACTTCAAAGTCCATGCCACAATCAAGAATGAAAAAATGTACCAAGAACACAAACTTATCTACCTTCACCAAAACACCATCAACAACCCCAATTGGCCTCTTCAAAGATCGGTCGGTCATTTGCAACTTCATTGAGGTTGGCCTTGGGCTTTCTAGCCCCAAGGTCTTGTAGACCGCATAAGGCATTAAATTTATGCTCGCTCCCAAATCACACAAGGCTTTGTCAAAGTATCTTCCCCCAATAGAGAAAGAATAGTGAAAGCTCTAGGATCCTCCATTTTCTGGGCCATGTGCTAAGAGATAATAGCACAACATTGGTGGGTAACCATGATGGTCTCAAAATTTCCATATATCTTCTTTGTCGTAAGATCCTTCATGAACTTAGCTATACTTGGCATTTGTCCCAAGGCATCAAATAGTGGAATATTAATGGAAGTGGTAGCTATTTTCTCCCAAATCTTTGGCATGAGAAGCATGCCTTTGCTTGTCACTTCTTTATGGAAATGGAAGGTCTAATTTGGGAATTGAGCTTGGACTAGGGGGGATTTGTTTGGATTCTGGAGTTTTCTTCGGTTTAGCTTTTTGGTTAGTAGCTGTTAGGGGTAGGCTTTTGAGGGATTGCCTCAACATCAATTTCACTACCTTGGACACCAACATCTTATTTCCTTACTTTCTCCTCTTGCACCACATTCTCTATATTATCTTCATTATCAATCAACTCCATACCGTTATCATCATCATTGTCTCTCAATTGAACATCATCATCAACACCTTGTGCTTTAGGATCACTCTATGTCTTTCCACTTCTTCTTGTAATTGCCATCACTTGATCTTTTTCATTTCTCTTGGAGTTCACTACTATGTCACATGGTAAGTGGTAGTTCCCCTTTTTGCCTTTGATTAACTTTTGTGACAAGTGCCCGATTTGTGACTCAAGGGCCTTGATGGATGTTATATGGGACGCCACTGTTTTCTTTCTATCTCTGATGTCTCCGGTATACCCTTCTTGCATCTTCAACATTTGGCTCATTATGTCTTCCAATCTTGAGTTATCTTTGTCCTCTTGTTCATGTTGCTTGAAAAGAACCTTGGGACATATGGCTGAGAGGAACCTGCTCCTCTCGCTTCATAGTTGTTATTTCAATTTGAGCTCCCTTAGCTTTGTCCATTTGCCTTGTTGATTGTAAGACCTTTCGTATCCTTCTTGCTCATAACCTCCTCTTTGACCTTGATAATTTCTCATAGTTAGCCTCTTCCTCATCTTGAATATTATAGCATTGATCCGGATAGTACGCCTCTTGACCATGTTGGAGAAGTGTCAAGGGGGCACCTCCCTGAGTAGCATAACCCATAGGAGACACTTGATATCTGGTATTGGTCACTTGGAGATTCTCCACCTTATTCACATTCTTCTCTTTTGCATCATTACTTAACTTTGTGTTGTGATTAAGGACCTCAATTGATGTGAGAATCCTTGCCATCTTCTCATCTTTCTCCTCCATTCTTTTAATAAGCATAGGATGCATACTTCCTTCACCACTTGGGTTTTGAGCTCAGGATTACAAATCTTGGAATTGCTTGAGAACTTTGTTTATGAGATTCTTTCACTTCATCATATGACTTATCAACCACCACTCCTCCACAAAGGTTATTAACTGCTGATTGATTCATCTTGTTCAACCCTTGATAGAAATATTGTAAGAGCATATCATCACAAAACCCATTAATTGGGCATTCAAGAAGCACATCTTGAAAATATTCCCAAGCTTCGGATAGAGAAACCGAGGAGTCTTGTTTGAACGTATAAACTTTGTCCCTAAAAGATGCTTGCATACCATTTGGAAAGAACTTAGCCAAAAACTTCTTCACCAAGTCATTCCATGTATAGATAGAATCTTTGGGAGCTTTTGCAACCATGACTTGGGCTTGCCTTGCAAAGTGAATGGAAATACCCTAAGGCGTAAAGACTAATCGGTTACATTTGCAGACTTTTAAAGCCCACAAGTTTGAAGAAAATTCTACAAATGTTCATTGGTGTCTTCATTCTTCTTCTACCAAAGAACCAATTTTCTTCTAACCCATGGAAGATTACTTATGGAGTGTTGAAGGTTTCATTTACTCGAATAGGTGGTGGAACTATTGCACTTCTGAACCCTTATACCTCAATCTCTTCATTACTTTCATCAATAATTTCTTGTTTAGGTGGATTTACATTTCACCCACCTCTAAATTCCTTGGATTACGATTCACAATCCCTGCATTTCCATGGTACACATTTCCTCCTCGGTTGGTATTCACACCTCGACCTCCACGGTCTACAACACCACGACCACCTCTATTAGCATTATTGCCACCTCGGTTGACATTACCCACAACTCAATCATTAGCATTAACACCTTCAGTAGCTTGCACACCCTCAATAGGGTCATTATCATTTGGTAGCACATCATCACCAAGGGAACCAAGAACATGGCCCCAACTCCTTCATTGACTTTTTCAACAAACTCTTCTTGGCCATCGACACCAAGACCTTCTTTATAGAACTGTTCCTCAAAATCCTTCTCATGGTCACCTAGAACTCCAATAAATGGATTACTTTCGTTGTCCACTTGTGATAATTATAAAGAGGATTCTGCAGTGCCGGATTAGGAAGTATCCTTCATCCGGCCATATTTCACCTACACAAGGTAAATCAAAGCACAAAGGTATAACTCTGGGACTTAAGAACTACTATACTTGAGTAACTAATGTAATACAATCTTGAAGCTGTAGTTCCCTGGAAATAGTGCCGAAATATGATCACGGTCAAGAGTCAACCCCGAAGGGCAACGGGTCAGATGCAAAAATATGGATAAGTATATCAAGGCAAGATCCACAAGGAACTAGCGAAGAGTCAAGTGAGATTATCACAAATAGTGACTCAAGTAGGTAGAGTTCATATTCCTAGGACTAAAAATGGTTTTGAACTTTTTTTAACTCTTAAACAAGGAACTAACAATTAAACTAATTACAAAGTGTTTAAATTAATAAAAGGAAATCTAGGGGCATAAAAGAATAGAGTAGTTTTCATCCAAAGAGTAAAGTCATTTCACTCACCTTTATTGGGTGTGAATATGGTCGATTCAATCTAAGGTAACCTCTAAAATCCACCAAGCCATCAAGAAGTCTACCTCGCTACGCTCACTAGAGCCATTGGTAGGCGCATAGAGTTCCAACTCATTGACCGAAGGAAAGAGAACCTGTACCTAGTGGACTCTTTTAGATGGGTCAGGCTATTTTAACCAACATAACCCAAATCCTTGCTAGATCTATTATCCTAAGCCGATTAATCTTGCCAGAGTCTTTAGTCATTTAAATTTCCATGCAACCCTAGTGTCGCAAGCGCCAAATTAATGTGATAGAAACTAGATAATCAAACCCAAGATAAAATAAGTGAAACTAAAAATTTACCAATTGAATTTCAACTACTGTAGCATGTTTATACCCCTAATTATGAGTATAGCTACTCATACTAGGGGTTGGAATTAAACTCATGTAATGGGATAGGTTAATGAATATGTATCGATTATAAAAAAAAAATATGGAAGCTTACAATGAAGAAAACCTTGTTACATGTCTTCCAAGTCTTGCCCAAAGTAGTTACTAGGAGTAGGAATGGAATTATAATAAAACTCTAGCACTTTATATTTATACTAAGTACATTTCAGATTGACAAGACTGCCCTTTTCGAGGACAAGGGGTAGTCACCCTTAGTGACATTGGCTAACTTCACTTTAATCTTTCCGGGAAAGGTAGGGTGCATCTTCATGGGGTTGAGCATGTTCTTAATGTTCATGATTTGGGTGACCCTTCCATTGGATGAGGCAGTCGCCCAATAGTAGGAAGTTAGGAATAAGAGACCATGATTTGTATGAGTCGGTGTCTTGTTCTTCAGCGGAGGACCCTCTAAAAGTTGAGATGGGTTGCCCATCTTTAGCTCCAAAACTTCATGCTCTCTATTTTTTCAATTAAGCAACTACCCTAAGTTGGGGCTAAGGCGCTCTGCGCTGCTTCTGCTGAAATCAACACTTTACCTTGTCTTTTTGCTCTTTTGGTTCCATTTTTCTTTCATCAATACTTGTAACCTGAAACCAAGCATAATTTAACATTATACGCATAAAATAGTGCTTTTGAATTCAAAATCAAAAGTAAAAGGATGATATGAAAATTAAAGACACAAAACAAAAATAACAAGAATTGAAAGTAAGACCCAATTGATTAGAAATGGATTAAGTAGATTAGGGAAAGATAGCCTAATTACCCCCTTAATTGTCTAAACAAGAGATCTTATACTAATTGATCCTCAATTAGTCAAGCCTAATTGCAAATTAAGGAAAATTAGAGTGCTTAAGCAAATAAGCTTAGCCAAAATCCTCACTAGATTTAATGTCATCTAAGTAAACTAATAATAATATTAACTTATATAGTGTGGCACAAGTGCCTTAATTGCCACTTAACAATGGGCCTTCAAAGTCATTAGGCTGAAATGGACTTCTGGTCCTTGTCTCAGCACGTTCGCGTAGGAATGGGCGCTATCGCGCTCAGAAATTAGTCAAAGCCTCGCGATCGTAGCTATGGTCACGCGATCGCGCAGGCGAGGGTCTTCAACCAGCCTCTTGCACGATCGCGTCTGTGGATGCGCAATCGCGCTGCTCTACATTCTCTCCTTCCGCAATCGCGTTTGGTTACTCGCGATCACGTAGGTCTTCTTTTTTGCCCTTGGCGACCGCGTCTGTGCACTCGCGATCGCGATGAACATTTTTAGTTTCTGAGGCAGAATGTAGGCAGAACTGCCCTGAAGCTTCCAGCACTTGCTCCAACAGCTCAAACCGTACAAACATGGACTGCAGCTGCTGTAACTCTCGTGCTTGGCTCCTTGTAAATAGTTTAGCCAGGTACTGGGTTGCATCATTCTCCCCGTCTTGAGAAGAATCCATCAACAGATTCACTTGTTCATTGACTTGGAAGGGAGACAAATCATACACGTTGAAGGTGTTGCGTACTTAGTAATTGCTTGGCAAGTCCACCTTGTACGCGTTGTCATTGAGGCGTTCAAGGATTTGGAAGGGGCCATCGCCTCTAGGAATCAATTTGCTCGTCCGTTTGTTTAGAAATCTATCCTTTCGGAAATGAACCCACACCCAATCACCGGGCTCAAAGATAACCTTCTTCTTTCCTTTGTTTGCTCTTTGGGAAACTTCTTGGTTTTTCTTCTCAAGTTGTTTCCTTACTTGCTCATGAAGTTGCTTCATCTCTTGAGCTCTCACCTTGGCATCTAAGCTTAAGACAACATCACTAGACAAAGGCGTAAGATCCAAGGGGGTAAGGGGATTAAAGCTATACACAACCTCGAAAGGTGTCATGCAAGTAGAAGTGTGCATGGTCCTATTATATGCGAATTCAATCAAAGGTAGATGTTCTTCCCAAGAAGCTAGCTTCCCTTTAACCATTGCTCTAAGCATAGCACCAAAGGTTCTATTGACAACCTCAGTTTGGCCATCGGTTTGGGGTTGGCAAGAAGTGGAGAATAACAACTTAGTGCCAAGCCTCCCCCAAAGTTCCTTCCAAAAATAACTAAGGAACTTGGGATCCCTATCACTAACAATAGTTTTTCGGACCCCATGCAATTTAAGCATATTTTCAACAAACAAATTGGCTATATGAGATGCATCATCAACCTTGTGATATGGAATGAAATGAGCCATTTTAGAATATCTATCAACGACCACGAAAATGATATCTTTTCCCCTTTTGGTCCTAGGCAATCCAAGGACAAAATCCATAGAGATATCAAGCCAAGGACCTAAGGGAATGGGGATGGGTGAGTACAAACCATGTGGAAGTAGCTTTGACTTGGCTTTCCTACACTCCAAGCATTGGCCACACACCCTTACAACATCCACCCTCATCTTAGGCCAAAAGAATTGCTCCTTAAGAATCTCCATAGTCTTGCACACTCTAAAATGCCCCATTAGTCCCCCTCTATGTGCCTCTCTCGCTAGCAACTCCCTTTAAGAGGAAATAGGCACACATACTTCCCATTCCTAAACAAGAAGCCTTCGAACTTGTGAAACCTCTTTTTCTCCACATCACAACTAGATTCCTCCTCACCACACATTCGACTGAGTCTCCTACCTCTTTCCTCGAATTCAAAATTAGCATAAAGTTCCCCAAACTCCGGATCATTAGCATACATCTCCTTCATGCTTTCAAAACCCATGAGTTTGGACCCCAAGGTATTCAACAACAATTGCCTTCTTGATTGGAGTACAAACTTTCTTGACATGGAATCCGCCACCACATTCTCCTTACCCTTTTTGTAATGGATGATATAAGGAAAGGTTTCAAGGAACTCCACCCATTAGGCATGTCTCACATTCAATTTCTCTTGAGATTTGAGGTGCTTTAAGGATTGGTGATCGGTCCTAATGACAAATTCTTTAGACCAAAGGTAATGTTGCCAATGCGCTCACCAAGGCATCCAACTCTTTATCATAAGTGGAGTATTTAGTGGTTGCCCCCTTGAATTTCTCACTAAAATAGGCAATAGGTTTTTGATCTTGCATCAACACGGTTCCAATTCTTACCCCACTAGCATCACACTCAATTTCAAAGGTTTTATCAATGTTTGGCAATTGAAGAAGATCTATGGAACAAAGCACTTCCTTCAAAATCAAAAACCTCTTCTTTCTCCTTCCCCCATACAAACGCCTTATCCTTCCTTATCACTTCGGTCAATGGTGCGGCTAGAGTTCTAAATCCCTTCACAAACCTCCTATAAAAGCTAGCCAACCCATGAAAACTCCTCACATCACCAATGCTTTTAGGAGTGGGCCAATCTCTAATAGCTTCCACCTTAGCCTCATCTACTTCCACACCATTTGCCCTCACTACAAAACCAAGGAAAACAACTTTCTCAATACAAAAAGAGCACTTTTTCAAATTAGCAAACAATTGTTCCTTTCTTAAAACATCAAACAATTGTTTCAAATGATTAGCATGCTCATCAATGGTTTTGCTATAGATAAGGATGTCATCAAAGTAAACTACAACAAATTTTCCAATGAAAGATTTTGAGCACATGATTCATTAACCTCATGAAGGTTGAAGGAGCAAGGACAAGCCAAAAGGCATGACAAGCAACTCATAAAGACAAAAGTTAGTCTTAAAGGCCCTCTTCCACTCATCACCCCATTTTATTCGGATTTGGTGGTATCTACTCCTCAAGCCAATTTTAGAAAACACACAAAATCCACATAACTCATCAAGCATATCATCTAACCTAGGGATAGGATGACCATACTTTTCCGTGATCTTTTTGATGGCTCTACAATCCACACACATGCGCCAAGCCCCATCTTTCTTTGGCACTAGGATGACCGGGACCGCACATGGGCTCAAGCTTTCTTGTACAAGTCCTCTCCCAAGCAACTCCTCTACTTCCTTTTGGAGTTCTTTGGTAGCCTCCGGGTTGCTTCTATAAGCGGCCTTGTTGGGCAATTAGGAATCCAGAACAAGGTCAATTTGATGCTCAATGCCTCTTAGTGGTGGAAATCCACTAGGCAACTCCTCGGGGAAGATGTCTTCATAACCTTGCAAAATAGAAGAAATAGAACTAGGCAAAGAAGGGGTTAGTTCATTAGTAAGCAAAACATGGTCCTTTTGTAGGAGGAGAATCATGGGTGCTCCTTCCTCCACGTCTTCCAAACACTCCTTCCTAGACAAGAACAAGTTCACTCCCTCTTTTGTTTCCTCACTCTTTTATGTGACAAATCCCACTCTTTTATACTCCACAACTCCCTCTTTCTTCTCCTTGTCACTTTTCAACTTCAACTCCCTCATCTTCCTATAACCCTCACTTACTTGCACCGGGGTAAATGGGTTGAGAACAAACTTTCGACCCCCCACCTCCAAGGCATACTTGTTAGTCTTGCCATCATGCCTTTCCAAGTGGTCATATTTCCAAGGCCTACAAAGAAAAATATGACAAGCTTGCATATGAACCACATCAAATAAAAGCTCATCATGGTAGTCCCCAATCTTGAATTTAATCATAGCTTGCTTGGTCACCTTTAGCTCTCCACACTCATTCAACCATTGTAGCTTGTAAGATTGTGGACGTTTCCTAGTGGGTAGTTTGAGTTGTTCAATCAAAGTAGTGCTCACCACATTGACACAACTACCACTATCAATAATTAGAGAACAAGTAGCCCCTTAAACCTTACAATATGCATGGAACAAATTCTCCCTTTGATCCGACTCCTCCTTCACTTGCACCCCCATTAACCTCCTTACCACAAGAGTAATTTAGTCTTCCTCTAGTTGCTCACCTACCAACGGGTTCTCGTCAAAATCATCATCACATGGCATACCCCTATCTATCTCCTCATCATCACTGCCACCCGTTTCATAGCCCCCATCACCCAAAGCAATAATAGTTCTCCTATTTGGACAATCTCTCATGATGTGGCCACGGCCATTACACTTATAGTTAGACAAGCTTTCAAGTTTAGCTTTGTTACCTCCCACTTTTGGCTCTTCTTTGGGCTTGGTTCTTTCAAAGTTGCCTTTGAACTCTCGCTTGGGCTCCTTAGCTTTGTCCGACGTGGTATAGGCCTTCACATTATCCTTCCCTTTGTTCCAAGTGGAAGGGATGTTTTTGGTCTTGTAAGACTTGTCTAATTTGATCCCTTTATCCACCTTGAGGGCCGCTTGGAATGCATCGTATAAGCTTTCATATCGGTGCAAGTCCATGGGAGAAGAGATCTGCCTATTCAAACCTCCACAAAACTTTGGTATGAGAGACCGATCACCATCTTGCACGTTGGCTCTTGTCCTAGTCTTCTCAAATTCATTAAAATACTCTGTCACGCCCTTGGTTCATTGCCTCAAATTGTAGAACTTTTTGATCAATTCATCCTCATAGTTTGGAGGTAGGAACCGAGACTCCATCATGTTTTTTAAAGCCGCCCATCCCCCATTGGCAATGAGCCCTTGTGTTTTCCTTTGCCTTTGTTTAGACTCCCACCAAGTAGGGGCATAATTTTCAAATTGGGTGATAGCATATTTCACCTCTGTAGCCTCTTGGACGTTGTTGATTTGGAAGATTCTCTCCATCTTTACCACCCACTCTAAATACTCCTCTGGGTCACTCTCTTCTTGAAAGGTAGGTAGGTTGATCTTGATAGTGTTCAACCCCCTATCATCCTCATGATGTCTCCGTTGCCCACCATAACCCCCGTAGTCATAGTAATCCCCATCACGATCCACTCTCCCTTGGTAACCTCCCCCAATTCGACCACCTCGACCCCTAGCTTCTCCTTGTCGTGCATCCCCCAGATAGTGAAACGGGTCATTGTCATAATTCTCATGTGCATGAAAAGACTCATCTTCAAGTGGCCTTGGAGTGTCGCCCCTTGGTTGTTCATTTCTTGGGAGATCATGAGTGGGATACCTTGCTTGTAGAGTGACATTTGGAGAATAGGTATCTTGGACCACCATGTGAGAGTAGCGGTCATTAGGCCGAGAGATTCGACTAGGTCCATCACCTCGCACTCCCACGATTGGAGGTGTGTCGACCACTTGCTTGCCCATTTCCGAAGCTTATCCTTTCGAGTTAGCTCATCAACCGTCTCCTTGATTCTATCAAACTTATCTTGCATTGAGCTAACACTTGCCATCAAGGCTTGCATCACGGTTTTAAGTTCCATGTCCGCCTTGACTCCCTTTTGCGCCATCGTACCTACAAACAATTAAACAAACAAGATTAGTAGAAAGAGTCCTCACCGAGTCGCTTACTCAATTCACTCGTGTTTGCACTCAACAATTGGCTTTTACTCGCTCTATTAGTCTCACCAGACTTGCCTTTTTCCACTCTTGGCTATTGCGAGTTTGTTCTTCACACACTAAATCCAACTTGACAATCAAACTCAAACTAATTTGAGATGGAAAGGAGTTGTTGTGACAAGAAACGGACAATAGAAATTAACGGACGGACTTTAAAAATTCAAAGAAAGGAAAGAAGAAAGGCACGAATCGAATTGGCACGAATCGAAATCGCAATTGGATGAAATTTTGTTTGTGATCTAGAAACTCACTGTACTTGATGCTGAAATTGGGTTCCGGTTGATTGGAAACGGTTAGGGGGCTGTTGCGAGCAATCTGTCTAAGAAACTATTTTTCTAGAAATTATTGTTCAGTGCGATCGCATGAGCAGCTTCGCGATCGGGAAGGTTATGCTAGTGGTTCTGGCGCGATCGCGTAGGACTGTCGCGATCGCGTAGACCTTTTAATTATTGGCATGCGTGAAAGCACTGGATGTTGCGCGATCACGTAAGCTTCTGGGCTTGAAGCAGAACCCGATTTTCAAACGCACTTTCTATTTGAATCTTCACAAACCACCATATTTTTGCTCCAAATTTGAGATTTATACTCATTGTTGGTCCGTGAACAAACCCCAGTAGTAGAATCTTCAAGATCAACAACCAATTTCAAAAGCCCTAATTTCTTGATGAAGAACCCTAATTTTTCAATCTTTAAATCAGCACCCCAAATTATTGTTGTTTGTTTAATTCTTTTTTGGAATAGCTTCTAGACACCAATATCTTCAGTTGGTAACAAAAATTTCACTCAAAAGAAACCTAAACCTAAGACTAATATTTTTGGATTTTTGGATTTTTTTTTTTTTTTATTTGAGGAACAAATTTGGGTTAGTGATTGTAAGAACAAACACTTATCCAGCTCTGATACCAAATGATATGAAAATTAAAGACACAAAAAAAATAACAAGAACTGAAAGCAAGACCCAATTGATTAGAAAAGGATTAAGGAAGTAGAGAAAGATAGCCTAATCACCCCCCCCCCCCCCCTTAATTGTCTAAACAAGAGAACCTATACTAGTTGATCCTCAAGTAGTCAAGTCTAATTGCAAATCAAGAAAAATTAGAGTGCTTAAGCAAACAATCTTAGCCAAAATCCTCACTAGGTTTAATATCATCAAAATCTAAGTAAACAAATGAAAATATTAACTTATATAGTGTGGCACAATTGCCTTAATTGCCCCTTAACAATGGGCCTTTAAAGTCATTAGGCTGAAATGGGATTCTGGTCCTCGTCTCAGCGCGTTCGCGCAGGAATGGGCGCTATCGCGCTGAGCCATTAGTCAAAGCCTCGCGATCGCGGCTATGGTCACGCGATCACGCAGGCGAGGGTCTTCAACCAGCCTCTTGCGCGATCGCGTCTGTGGACACGCGATCGTGCTGATGTGCATTGTCTCCTTCCGCATTCGCGTCTAGCTGCTCATGATCGCATAGATCTTCTTTTTGGCCCTTCACGATCGCGTCTGTACACTCTCGATCGCGATGAATATTTTTAGTTTTTGAGGCAGAATGTAGGCAGAACTGCCCTGAAGCTTCCAGCAGTTGGCCCAGCAGCTCAAACTGTGCAAACATGGACTGCAGCTGCTGCAACTCCCGTGCTTGGCTCCTTGTAAATGGTTTAGCCGGGCATCGAGTTGCATTAAAGGTAGTCTTAAAGTTAAAAATAATACCAACTTATCAGTACCTCAGGCTTCCTCTAGCATTTAATCATTTGAAAATACATGGACAACCTAAAAGTGCAACCCCAACATGTTCTTTTACCCAAAACCCTAACTAGCCAATAGAAAATAAGAAGTGAGTTGGATTTCTTACTGGAAAATATGACTACCTAATTGATGATTTCACAGTAAATAAACTGATATTGGGATGTTGTACGAGTGGTGGGTGGTCGAAATTAGGTCGGCAATGAGCTAGATGTGGGTTCCAGTCGAGCGAAATTGAAAAGGGGAAAAATTATTTACCTTTTCGTTTTATACCACGTTAGCCACTTCTGTTTTCCTGAAGGATTGGTGGAACCGCCGAATTTTCGACGTCCACTGAAAAGAAAATCTACTTGGGTGCTTGATATTGGCGGAAGGCTGAATAGAAGTTGACGTTGCCATATTTTCAATGGTTTGGCACTTTATTATCCCAATTCTTCCTCAACTTCCTGGAACCATATGTGAAAATAGAATTGGCGGCTAATGAATTTTCTGTGGTTCTACCCGATTTAGATGAAATTTAAGCTCACACCCTACGACAACCGGCCCTTTTCGAAGTTTTGGTGGCCGTAGAACTCTTTCTTCCTAGGCACAGATTGCCAACATTTTAGGACCTTGTTTCCATTTCAAGCATTCATTTGCTTCATTTTCCTGCATCAACTATAATTAAGCAAGATCAAGAGCAATATTCAATGTACTCCATTAAAAATTATCATAAAAGTGAAATGCAAAAATATAAAATTTGGGTTGCCTCCTAAGAAGCGTCTATTTAACGTCGTGGAACGACGGTAATATCTCAATGTTCATAGGTCCAAGAGGTGATGCATGATATCTCACCAAGTTCGACATCACATCCTAAGTAGTGTTGGACCCTTTGTCCATTCACTCAAAAGATTTGGGGACTATCATTGCTTTACAAATCAATCGAGCCACTAGGAGTCACATGAACCACCTTATGAGGCTCTGTCCACCTGAACCTTAATCTTGAATTGAACAGTAAAAGCAGGTACCCTAGTTTGAAATTCTGATTCGAAATCTTTGCATCATGGATCAATCTCATTTTCTCCTTCTAGAGAATAGTATTTTCATTAGCCAGGAACCGAAACTCTTCAATGGCTGTAAGGTGGGAGACTCACTGGCTTGCGGCATCTTCCAATTCAATGTTAAATTTCTTCAAGGCCCAAGCGACCTTATGTTCCAACCCTACCAGTAAGTGACATGCCTATACAAATACCATCTTGAATGGTGACATCCTAATAAGAGTATTGTATGGCATCAAATAAGCCCACAAGGCTTCATCTAGATTCCTTTCCCAATTGGTTCAATTTGTTTTCACTAATTTGGTATGTATGCTCTTCATTGTCATGTTTTATATTTCAACTTGACCACCCATTTGGATGGCAGGGCGTTGCAACTTTGTGTTTTACTCCATACTTTTGGAGTAGATTATCAAAAGCCCGGTTGTACAAATGAGACCTTACATCAGTTGTGATAGCTCAGGGAGTTCCATATGTCATGAAGATACTCTTTCTTAAGAAGCCAGTCACATTTTTGGCATTATTGTAAGGGAGAGCAATTACTTTGACCTATTTTGACACATAGTCCACTGCCACCAATATGTACTTATTATAATATGAACTAACAAGCATGATGTAGGGTAAACGGGCGGAAGCAACAACAAGTAGCGGAAGCAAAAGATAAACTCAATAAAGGGAAAAGTAGGGACGGGGAAGAACAAAAATAGAAGAAAGAATGAATCAAACTAACCAAAGTAGATTGATTCAAAGAGAGAAAGAGACTTGAACCACTCACGGGGTCACACAAGAGGCGATCCGCCATGGATTCCAACTAAGAGATATATGAAGCCAAGCTTCAACAAGAAGCACCTAGTCTCTTCTAAATTATATTCTTCAATCTCAAAATCTAGCTAATGAAATAAAATGATTAAGTGTGGTATTTATAGATGTTCCACACTCCTAATGAAATGACATAAAAGCCCATACAAGTTTATTACACATAATAGGCCACGTAGGGCTAAAATAGTAAATAACTAGACTAAAAGCTCGGAATGCTAGTCAAGTAGGCGGAGCGCCTGGAAGGGAGGCGGAGCGCCTGGACTTGTCCCATTTTTGGTCAGTGAAGTGAGCTGCGCGGAGCGCCTGGGCTGCTCCTTGCTTGGGCGGAGTGCTGCTTTGCCTGGGCGGGGCGCCTTGGCATGGAGCCAACGCCTCGATCTTAAAAATGCTCCTGAACTCTTCTCCGATGCTCTTGACCTCTCGTCCTTTGCATCCTCCAATCCCGGCTCTTGATGGTATGTGCCTTAGGCTCGATTTGCCCTGCATCATCCTCCCCTTCTTGAAAGGATTTCGCCCTCGAAATCAAACCATCAAGACCTACATCCAAAGACAAGCACATCCAAAAGCTCCTACTACAAGAGTAGGTTAGTGCAAGTAGTGTGAAAAACACACTCTAATGACAATGATAAAGCGCATGTTTCCAAAGAAAACAACAAGTACTTGGTTTCCCCAAGGGGTGCACTCAACACAAGATTCATCAAAGAAATCAATAGGGTAGAGAATATGCAAGATAAAGCCATCAAATTTCCTATGATCCCTTAGTCCAATAAGAACACATCAAAACTTCCCACTACAAGAGTAGGCAAGTCCAATAAGAGTGAGTGCAAGTGATGTGAAAATAACACTTTTGTGATAGAGCCAAGTATCAATACCAATCAAAAAGTATAGGTCTCCAAAGGAAACAACAAGTTCTTGGCTGAACAATGCTAAGCACTCACTACTATAACAAACAAAGAGATCAATAAGACATGAAACATGCAAGATTAAGAAACTAAGTCACTTATGACCTCCAAGCTTATGGTCAACACACCAAGCCTTCAATGCATTACTATCACAATGCGACTCATTGGCTTAGGCATGCTCAACATCCAAGGTGTGATCAATATGTGGGGTGGAGTAAGAAAATAGTTCAATTGGCAACAAACATCAAATACTCTACTCCCCTTCTTGGAAGCACTCTTACACACACCAAGAGTGACTTCCACACCTCCAAATGCACCTCTAAGACAATCTTCCTCACTAGGAAAACTCCTAATGAAGGTCTCCAAAATAGGTTCCTCATTATTATAGTCCACACAATGAAGGTTAGTACTACTAGAAGATGGTCCAAAGCAACCAATACCAAGACCACTTATCTCACTTGGAGTTCCAAACATTGTCTATAGAGTTCAACTTTTCAAACCATGGAGGTTTAAATCCAAACTCTTCTCTAGTTTGATATACACCATCACCTTTTTGAAAATCTTCTTCAAACAAAGGGTTAGTGAAAACAAACCCACTACCCATCAAAGGTGAGGCATCCAAACTAGAGTCATCATCCACACTTGAGGAGTCATCGAATACAATTCGATCCATCTCATCCACTAGGGACTCCTCAAGGTCACTACCATCCTCACTACAACACATAGGTCCACCATTATCAAGAAATTCATCACGGGAAAGAATAGGATATTCATTCAACTCATCTTCCCCTTTATCAAATATAGGTGGGGTGTCATAACAAGGGTCACAAGCAAGGTCAACTACACAATCTTCACTAAAGAGAGATTCAATAAAAACCGAGCTCACATCATGATGTGGCTTATCATTCCTCTAAACTAGTGGTTCACATTCACACATAAGTTGACCCAAAGACTCTACACTAGTTGCAAACACATTATAATCACACATATCATCAACTAGCATAGCATTTTCACAAACACTCTCACATGACAAGGAAGTATCATGCTCAAGGGAAGGACTATCACTTACCTTTGGGTGGCTATCTTGCTCACTCAATGCACTTGAAGTATCATGGTTATTTTCTTCACCTTGAAGCTTACATTGAAGATCTTCTTCACCTTGTCCTTCTATCTTGGAACATGGTTGAGGCTCCATTAGATTTCCTCCAAGAATACCTACACAAGAGCTAACACAAGTAGAAGAAAAAGATAAAGGGTTAAGGTTAGAATAAGCGGTGTCCTCACTCTCAATAATTCTTTTTCCCTCTTTCTTTTCCATCATTTTCTTTTCAAGGTTGGGTGTAGATTCGGGTGGTGACATCCCACTCACATCACTAAACACATCCTCTCCTTTTTTCACTCGAGGAATGTCACCGGTCACTCCCTTACTCCTCTCAATCTTTTGTCTCTCAAATTCGAGTGAGTTGGGATGAGGCCCAAGAATACCTATAGCCGGAGTAGGTGGACTCTTAACATCAACCCAGAATCTAGGACTAAGAGACTCATCACTTGAGGTCTCTTTCTTCTTTATTGGTGAACTACTTGGCTTTGGAGCTTGTGGTTTTGCGTTCACCTTGTTGACACTTTTCAACTCTTTTCTTGCACTAGTCCCACCATTTCTTGTGATTGTAGGACTTCTTGATTGCTCAATTTCAACCATGGATTGAAGTTCTCGCTCCTTTCTCTTTTGCACAACCTAAGTATGTAATTGAGCGATCATCTTGCCCCTCACTCCGTAGGGTGCAAATTCATAAATCCCTTGACCCGTGGCCACTAGATATATATCCCGCTTAGCATTATATTGAACCTCCTTATTGTGCAACCATGGTTCACCTAGCCAAACACCCACATTTGGTACGGGATACACATCACAACAAACATACTCATTGTAACCCTTATGATATATGAGTACCCCCGCCTCCTTGTAAACCCAAACTCCATTGTACTCATAGGGATGCTTTAAAGTATAGCATGGTATCTTTAGCATATCAACTAAAGAAGGGCTAATGCAATTGGCATCGGATTCACCAATTTTGAGCAAGTTTCCTCCAAAACCATTTACCCCAATAACAAACCTACTTCTACCGAAGTTTCGTATAGGCACATCCAAGGAAGAGCTTGAATGTCCAAGACTAGCATCACCTTCAACTCGGGTTTTCCTTATCCCTCCACTAGTGGCAACACCACTAGAATATCCTCCACTTCCCGTCACTCTTCCAACATTATAATTGTCGTTGAAAGTCGAGGAAGGAGTACCACTATGGAACCCATAAGTACCTCTCGCCTTGGTTCCATAGCCCATATCACCACTCCTACTACTACTAGTTGAGCAACACACCCATTAGTAGTAAGAGCAACACTATTTCTCAATCCACCCTTCACATGGGAGTTAGAAGCAGCAAGCCGTTTAGCACAAGTAGGATAGGCAAGCTTCTCCCTTCCCATGGAACAACCACCAACTTCTCTCATACTAATGGAAGGACTTCTACTACTCCCTTGTACACCACAAGCAACACCAAGAGAAGATGTATATGAACAATTCATATAATTAACTTCACTATCTGTTCTCTCTATGTCACTATCATCATGTTCAAATTAGGTTCATCATACCTTGAAGCGTCACCATCTTCGTTTTCTTGGCTAGAAGCATAAGACTCTTCGCATTCATCTTCGCAAGCCTCATAGTCTTCTTCATCTTCATAATCAACATAGTGACCCGCTTCATCATCATACGAGCTTTGGTTCCCCAAATCATCAAAGCAGTACCCATCATCATCATCATAAGAACCATAGTCTCCATCATCCTCACATGAGTCGTACCCTCCACAATCATCATCCGAAGCCATAGATGTAACAAGTAAGAGTAAAGAACCTCACAATTTCACTCCCTCACGTGTATCACTCAAAAAATGTCACTCAATTTTCTTTCCACTCGTGTATACACTCAAGGTCGTTGGCTTTTGTGACCACTCTATTGTTCTCACCACTCAAATCTTTTTCCACTCAAGACCTTCTGGTTTTAGTTTTAGATTCAGTTTAAGTTATTGCATGCTGAAGGGAATTGCTTAGTAATGTCACAATTGGAAGAATAGTTGAACTCTTGGCGTATTCTTTAATAACGCAATATGAGGTTCTTGATCCTCGGAATTCGGCGAGCTAGAAGAGCTTTATGGTCATATTTTAACAAACAAAGGTGCGGCATAATTCCTAAGGAAAGTTTTAGCACTTGAGTGTGTAAGAAGGTTATTCAGTGTAGTATCTAATCCTTGTGCAAACCTCAGTATGGTTTATACTCAACTCAAAAATGAATTGAAGAGAATTTTTTATGTTGACGGACGGGAAAGTTGTGAATTTGTGCTCAAGCTATCTTGGGACTAGCCAAGTGGAGGAGCTTTTGAAGGCTCACCTAGAATTCTTTGCATCGTAGTGGTCTTTGATAGCTGCGACAATTGAGTACAATTCTTTGCATCTTAGTGGTCTTTGGTAGCTGCAAAAATTGAGGATTCTGTATCAATTCAGTTCCTCTAAGTGTGTGCCCATAACTTAGGGCTAAATGAACTATGTTGATTATCATTTCTCCAGGGGGTAGATCTTCAGATAATTTGGGAGAATGACAGGGAATCAATGTGTTGTGCAAATGCTCAACCATAATGCTTTCTCATTTTGCATTTTGTCATGATCTATCATGGATATGGTAATGTAGGTGTTTCGTTATGCATCTCTCAAGTGAAATTTCATTGTTGTGAAGCTAGTCGGATGGTGGATAAAAACCCTTGGCATTCCTTTTGCATATACCTGGGTATATAGGTGTAGAAATTTGATTTGACGACATATTTTTTATTATGTTTGAGGTTATAGACTTGGATATTGAGAAGTTCGTGTGTTCCCTTCATGATTAGAGGTTGTCCAATTGATGCCGTTCCACGTCAGGATGGTGTAGCATGATGGATTCACTTTGTTCAGAGTGTTGCTTGTGTTATGTCTTTATAACCTTAGAGATAAGGGAAGACAGTGATTGCACCTTTAGTTGATTTGACATTGGTGCGTGTCCAACAGGAGTAGCGACTACCTTCTAGAATCGGTACGATGTCATAATCAAATTGATAGTTGTATTATCTAAGCACTCTTACAATGGAAATATGGGGGCCTCAGTTCTTATAAGTCATTTGTAGAAAGTGCGATCTTACTCTAAGGTTAGTTCTATATCGTTGTCTTCAACTAGTTAAGGCTCTTGTCTATCATATTGTTTGATTGCATTATGCATTTGTATCACAAATATTATCTAAATTTATTTCCATCATATCTTATCTGAAACGACCTCGGTCAGTCGTTTCGGAAGTTAGGAATCCGATGGGCGTGTCGATAATTTTAGAATATTTGTAATGTCCATTAGGACCTGTCTGTAAAATTTGAGCTAAATCAGACCTCGTTTGGTAGGCATCGGAAGAAGGTTTCAGTTTTTATTGACGATAAATATTAAAAAGCGATTTTCGAGCTCGATTTTGCCGAATGAGCTCCGCTTCGAAATCCGAAAGCGCCGTTGGGTTTGTATGATTATTTATGACCATTGTGAACTTTCGAAAGTGAATTTCGATGTTGTTCGGCAAGTTTTCGCTAAAATGACGAAAGTTAAATAATTTGACTTTTTTATTTAAATTCGCATCTTCAGTTTCGGGAGTCCAATTTGAGATCCGCCTTCACGAGTATGTTATATATATTTTGTATAACTTGTATGCAAAAGTTGGAATTATTTCGAATATCGTAGGGTACCGTTTTAATTTTTACCGTAACAGCGAATAATTAAAAAAAAAGAATTAATATGAAATGTTGGGTGGTGGGTCCTTAGCAAAAGCTAAGGACCAGGTAGTATTGGTTCAACGCAAAACACAAGCAAAAGTGAGCGAAAGCAGAATCTGAGAAAATGAGAAACAACGAAACTTATCAGGAAAAAATGCCAGAAAATGAGAAAAGGGGCCGGAAAAAAGTTAAATTTTCACCTTGAAACATTCAGGTAATGATCCTAGTATATTATTTGAGTTTATTACGTGTATTTGAATATGTTTTAACGGTAAAACTTGGAATATTATACATCGTTTTAATAAATTCAATTAATAATTTAAAGGGTCAAATGGACTCTGATAATGAAATTGATTATATATTCGTACTCAGGGAGTTATGGGAAGCTTATAAATGTAATTTATTTGGGGTTTGGTTATGTGACCATAAACCCTGTACATAGGCTTGGCATGCGTATTGCGTATGCGAATGGGGTATCAGGTTCCTAACCGGATTGCCCTAAGATGTGAGGAATGAAGCCTTTAGCCTAATTTGATATACTTTTCTGCATATTGAATAGAGTGGGATCGTTTGGCAATGAAACCAAAGGATAAAGCGGTTTTTGATTAGCTGTACTAACTTCTGGAAGAGGTAAGTGTTTATATCCATTTCTTTGGAGGAACCTGGTCTCGTGGATTTTCTACCACGTGTTCTTACGTGTGTAGCTGCCGATAGGCGTACTCATTACGCCTTAGCTTTGGATTTATATTCTATATTATATGTTATGTCCTATTATTGGTATTGCATTGAAAATCTGAGTACTATACTTTGGCTGTGAGTTGGCATCTACTTCCCGGCTGTCGATAAGAGTCCCGCGCCGATGAAAGGTTATTATTGCATCACATTGCATTCATATGCATTATATGTCATTCATATGCATCACATTGCATATCATATTGGGTGCAGGAGTATTCCGCCCCAGGAGCAGGAGTATTCCGCTCCAGTGTATCATATTAAGGGCAGGAGTATTCCGCCCCAGGAGCAGGAGTATTCCGCTCCATTGTATCATATTGAGGGTAGGAGGATTCCGCCCAGGAGAGTGCAGGAGTATTCCGCCTCAGCTTTACATTATATCGGGTGCAGGAGTATTCCGCCCCAAGAGAGTGCAGGAGTATTCCGCCTCTGGTTCATATTATATCGGGTGCAGGAGTATTCCGCCCCAGGAGCAGGAGTATTCCGCTCCAGTTGGTTATCAGATTGGATTCCCCTCGAATGCAGGTGTATTCCGCTTCGGGATGGGATTACGGGCACATGTGACCCTTCGCATCACATTTCATTTCATTTCATCTCACTTCATTTCATTTCATCTCAATTCATACCATTGTGTAGACACTATTCTGCTTATATGTGCATTGCTTATTTGTTGATATGTTTCTGGCACGCATCCTTGGTTGAGTTTATAAGTTTCTTACGTGTTTTCGATTGTTATCTGGCTCTGCCTTTTTATAATTTAAATAAACAGAATTTGGTCTATCTGTTTCTTCTCCCTGGCTAGTTATCCTATTCTTTGAGGTGGCTAGTTTGCCCCACTTATTGAGTCCTTTTGACTCACCCTTTTTTGTTGTTTGTTTCTTGTCTATCTATTTCGTTTCGGTAGGTTCACTCCAGGATTTAGTTTGCCACGTTGTGAAGGAGCGAAAACGACTTCAGCTGTCAGGGTGAGCCAGCTTTTATTCCGGATGGCCACCAGTTTATTGGTTTTATTTCAGTTGCATTTTGCTCCCTTCAGGAGGTATTTGTCTTCTTCTGTACTTTTAGATGTCTAGTCTGGATAGCTCTAAACCTAGTACATTGGGTAGTCAGCTGTAATTTCTTTTGTACAGCTTAGAGGTATCAGTATGTCGGTGCTTTTTCTAAGTCTTGTTTTTATTTATGAATTGGATTATATTTATTTTCTTAATTTAATTGGTAAGGGTTCGCCCGACGGGTGTAGGGGAGGATGTCGGGTGCCCGCACGGCCTAGCCGGATTCCGGGTCGTGTCAGTTGGTATCAGAGCCCAGTTTAGAGTCTATCCAGACTAAGACAATGTCTAGTAGAGTCTCGTTGATGGGTACGTAGACGTCCTTACTTATCTACGAGAGGCTATGATGGCATTTATGTCACGACCCAATTTCCAAGGGCTCGTGATGGCACCTAAACAACATTTGCCTAGGCGAACCAATGAAACAAGATGCGGAAAAGAACAATAATGTGAAAAGATCATAAATGGATATATAAATATAAAAGTGTGAAGTCCAAAAGAATATATCCACAAAAGAATTGGAGTATTCTAAGAGTGACTCAATAAAGTATGAATATACATCAAAGAAATTTGAGTCCTATCTCTAAGTGACTCCGGCGGTATGCCACCACGGTCTGTGTGGTCGGCTCACCTCAATCAAAAGTCTCAGAAGCCTCGGGAACCGCTAACGTCCGGGCTGCTGACTGGATGAAGGACCTGCGCACGTAGCAGAGTAAGTTATGAGCCGAAGCCCAGTAAGATCACCGACAGGCCCGCTAAGGTACCCTTGCGGGACAAGTCGCTACATGCATCATAAGCAACAACATACTATAGTAATCATACAATAAAGTAGTGAAATCACAAATAGATGTAACACATTCCATACACACTAGTAGTAACCAGAAGTCTCAAGGATTATGCCCATCCAACGTAAGGCATAGGTCAACTCAGCGGCGGTTTGGAGGTCCAATCTCTACTCCCGTGCCGACTAACCTAGACCTACGATGGACTAACAACACCACTACTAAGTATCAACCATATACCGTGACCCGAAGTCACTATCACAATCATGAATAAGTAGACCAACGACCCGTAGTCGTTGGCTCATCTCAAATCTGTCTACGATCGCACCACACCCCCTGTCAAGTGTGTCGTATCTCAATAAATCAAGTGACCACACCACACCCACTGTCAAGTGTGTCACATCTCAAAGATCAAGTGTCCACACCACACCCCCTGTCAAGTGTGACACATCTCATAGTATAGGCGACACCACACCCCCTGTCAAGTGTCCCTCTAACAGTATTAATATCCACGACATTAATAACAGTAACAGAAATAATAACAGAAATATTAATAACGATAATATTTCACAGTCACCGTAACCCAGGTTGGTTATGCTAGCTGAACGTAAGGCGAAGGTTAACCCGACCACAGTTTGGGGGTACAATCCCTACTCCCATGTCGTCCAACCCAAGGTTACGTATAGACAGCACTACCCAACCCGGCACGTGAACAAATCAAGTACCAATATCATACAAAAGCCGGCAAAATCCTCGGCAAGACATTTATCATGACATGCCGGCAACATCCTCGGCCATGACCCAAGTTCTTGCTATCTAAGCATGGCGTAGCAAGCGTTACTACGATATAAATTTAAGCTACCTCGACGTAGCGTTTAGACCGGCACATACCTCGGTCGAGTCACAATCTCGCTATTTATAACAAACAATAATAGCAAGTAATTCACATCATTAATCCTAACCATTGTTAGGTACATATATGCGTACATGAAGCATACTAGCATGAAGGAAGAGTCCACAAGCACAATAGAGGTCAAGTCTCACTTACCTCGAAATTCGGGCTCAAATGCCGGGAAGAATCTCCTTTCCCGCTCGCCTTGTCCGCGAAGGACTCTCCACTAGGTCTATTAAGACAAGATATAGCACATATGAGTGCTCAATTATAGCTATTTAAGCCTATAGGCATCCTAGGGTAAAAATTACCAAAATGCCCCCGGGTAAGGCCGAGCCCTAAATTTACAAAATGTACTTTTCCGGACTCCCCACGCTCCCGTGAGTCCAAAAGTACACTTAGATTCCACATGCGAGCCTTGCTCGATGTCTTTTCCCAATTCTTAAGAATCTAGGGTTCTAACCCATTTCCAAGAATCAACCCTTTGATTCTTGTATTAATCAATATAAAGATGGATTGAAAGGGCTTACCTTAAGTGTAAGTATGATTGGGTCTTCAAGAAATACCCAAAAATCGCCTCAAGAGCTCACCAAATGATTTTTATAAGTTATGAACCGAAATGGCCTTTTTATAGCAGTTTTTTTTTTTTTTTTTTTTTTTTTGCCTCTGTGACAGCTTCTTTTGAAAAAATCATAACTTTTGATAGCAATGTCCAAATGACCTGAAACCGGTGCCATTAGAACCACAACTCAAAGGGCTACAACGTTCATTTTTTGAAGTTTTCCTAATTCCTTACAGATTGGCCGAAAAATCAGCTTTTATCCGGCTGTTTGCGCCAAAACAGAACAGAAAAGTCGCACCAGATTTTCTACTGTTTTAGGGGCAAAACGGGACCCTACGAAGCTCGGAATGATCCCAAATTATGCACACAAGTCATAAAATACTTGGGTGACATGCTCGTCAAGACGAAACTCAATTCGGACCTCCAGAACTCAAAAAGTGGGTCCCACGGCAAAGGTTCAATTTTCGACTTTCGCCAAAATAGTGAAATTTAACCAAACGACCTCGGAATCCAATTCCGAAAGTTGCTACAAGTCACAAATGACTATACGAACCTAACGGAACTTTTGGATCTCTCATCGGAGCTCATTTGCTCAAATCGAGCTCGAAAACCTCTTTTAACTCTTTTAAACTTCCGAAACGGGGACTTTATCAAAAGTCCTATCAAACGAGGTCCGTTTTCAATTTTGAAGGTTGCTACTTATCATAAATGACGAGACGGACCTAACGGTGCGCTCGGATTTTCCATCGGGGTTCGTTTACTCAAAACGACCTATCGAAACCCCAAATTCCTTTCCGGAATTTCATAAACGGATCCTTTTCTCGAAAACCTATCAAACGGACTCCGTTTCGACTCAGATTTCACAGACGGGTCATAAATGACCTAACGGAGCTTTTGGGACTATCGACATGCAAATTGAGGTCTCGGATCCCGTAACGACTATTTGAGGGTCGTTACATTCTCCCCCACTTAGACTCTCGGCCGTCCTCGGACGAGCCTAAGTCTAAGGTAGGATCCACACACTAGCCACGGAGCTGGCACGGATTTTGAGGACCCCTCGGTACCACTCGAAATCAATAAAACTTAAAAATGCAAATTCAGGCTTAGAAAATACAAGGATTTCATACCTGAATCATCGAACAAGCGCGGATGCCTCTCACGCATCTCGGACTCAAGCTCCCAAGTGGCCTCGGCAATGGAGTGATGCCCCCACTGAACTCTCACAAGCGGGATCACCTTCGATCTCATCTTACGGACCTCTCTAGCCACAATAGCAATAGGCTCCTCCGAATAAGCTAAGTCGCCATCTACCTCCACGGAAGCCATATCGATCACATGAGACAGATCGTGAACATACTTCCGGAGCATGGACACATGGAACACCGGATGAACAGACAGAGAGGGAGGCAAAGCCAGTCTATAAGCAACGGCGCCAACGCGCTCCAATATCTCAAAAGGCCCAATGAACCTAGGACTGAGCTTGCCTTTCTTCCCAAATCTCATAACACCCTTCATGGGCGACACTCTGAGGAATACCCGGTCCCCAACCATGAACTCAAGATCTCTCCGCCTCCGATCTGCATACGATATCTGCCGGCTCTGAGCCGTGCGGAGTCGATCCTGAATAACCCGGACCTTATCTAAGGTCTGCTGCACCAAATCGGGCCCCAACACCTGGACCTCACCAGACTCGAACCAACCGATAGGCGAGCGACATCTCCGACCATACAATGCCTCAAACGGAGCCATCTGGATAGAAGCCTGATAGCTATTATTATACGCAAACTCTGCTAGCGGCAAATGGCTATCCCAATGGCCTCCAAAATCAATAGCACACGCCCTCAACATATCCTCGAGGATCTGAATGGTCCGCTCAGACTGGACATCAGTCTGCGGGTGAAATGCAGTGCTGAGATCGACCCGAGTACCCAGCTCTCTCTGAAAAGATCTCCAAAACTGAGCTGTGAACTGAGCACCTCGGTCAGAAATGATAGAAACAGGAGCACCATGCAATCTCACAATCTGCTCAATGAAGATACGAGCCAGACGCTCCGAGGTATAAGTAGTCCTCACTGGAATGAAGTGAGCCAACTTCGTCAGTCGATCAACTACTACCCACACCGAATCATGCTTACCCACGGTCAGCGGCAAACCAACTACGAAATCCATAGTGATCTGCTCCCACTTCCACTCGGGAATGGGCATAGACTGGGTCACCCCGGCTGGCCTCCGGTGCTCATACTTCACCTGCTGGCAATTCAAACACCGAGATACATAATCAGCAACATCTCTCTTCATCCCTTTCCACCAATACAGCTCTCGAAGATCATGATACATCTTCGCAGTACCCGGATGAATGGAATATCTCGAACTGTGAGCCTCTGCCAAAATCATCTGCCTCAGCTCCACAATGGCTGGAACACATACCCGGCCGTTAAGCCGCAAAGCACCATCATCACCAATCACGAACGAGGACACTCCCCCACTCAGGACCCTGTCCCGGAGATCTCTCAGATAAGGATCCTCGAACTGCCTTTCCCGAATCTGGGAAGCTAAAGACGACTGAGACCCCACATATGCAAGCACCCGACCTGGAACAGAATAATCAAACCGAACCCCGCTAATGGACAAAGCCTGCAACTCACGGGCCAACGACCTCATATCAGCATCAAGATAGGCGAGGCTACCCATGGACTTCCTACTCAAGGCATCGGCTACAACATTAGCCTTTCCGGGATGATACCGGATAGAAAGATCATAATCCTTCAGCAGCTCTAACCAGCGGCGCTGTCTCCCATTCAAGTTCTTCTGAGTGAACAAGTACTGGAGACTCTTATGATCGGTGAATATCTCACATGGCTCGCCATAAAGATAGTGCCTCCACAACTTCAGTGCAAACACGACAGCTAACAGCTCCAAATCATGGACAGGATTATTCTTCTCATGGACCTTCAGCTGTCTCGAGGCATAAGCTATCACCTTACCCTCCTGCATCAGAACGCTACCCAGGCCAACATCCGAAGCATCACAATATACGGTGAATCCCCCGGATCCACTAGGCAAGGCCAACACTGGCGCTGAAGTCAACAGAGTTTTAAGCTTCTGAAAGCTAGACTTATAGGCATCGGACCACAGGAAAGGAACATTCTTCTAGGTCAACTTCGTCAGAGGTGCTGAAATAGAAGAAAACCCCTCGATGAACCGCCGATAATAACCTGCCAAGCCTAAGAAACTCCGAATCTCTGTAGGAGAAGTTGGCCTAGGCCAACTCTGAACGGCCTCTATCTTCTTCGGATCAACACACACCCCATCCTTGGTCACCACGTGACCTAGGAAAGATACAGAACTGAGCCAAAATTCACACTTGGAGAATTTGGCATACAACTGCTGATCCCTCAGAGTCCGAAGAACAACTCTCAAATGCTGCTCATGCTCCTCCCTGCTCCTCGAATAAACCAAGATATCATCGATAAACACAATGACGAAGGAGTCAAGGTAGGCCTTGAACACTCGGTTCATCAGATCCATGAAAGCAGCTGGGGCATTCGTAAGCCCGAAAGACATCACCAGAAACTCATAGTGGCCATATCGGGTACGAAAAGCAGTCTTGGAAACGTCCTCGGACCGAATCCTCAACTGATGATACCCTGACCTCAAATCAATCTTCGAGAAGAAGGTAGCACCCTGAAGCTGATCAAACAAATCATCAATACGCGGCAAAGGATACCTATTCTTGATAGTAACCTTATTCAGCTGCCGGTAATCAATACACATCCGCATAGAGCCATCCTTCTTCTTCACAAATAATACCGGGGCACCCCATGGAGACACACTGGGCCTAATGAAGCCCTTATCGAGCAAATCCTGAATCTGCTCCTTCAGCTCCCTTAACTCAACAGGAGCCATACGATACGGGGGAATAGATTTAGGCTGAGTGCCTGGCAATAGATCAATGCAAAACTCTATCTCCCGCATAGGCGGCAAACCCGGCAAATCATCAGGAAACACATCCGGATACTCACAAACAACCGGAACTCTATCAAGGGATAACTCCTCTGCCCGGACATCCCGAACTGAAGCAATATATCCCTCGCACCCACTAGATATCATCCTCTGCGCCTCCAAGAAAGAAATGATCCTACTCTTCGGAGAAGGCCTGGAACCTCTCCATACAACCCGAGACTCACCCTCTGCCCCGATCGTCACAGACTTGGCATGGCAATCCAAAGTCGCATGACAGGAAGCCAGCCAATCCATGCCCATAATGACATCAAAATCAGACATATCGAGCAGCATCAGGTCCACTAAGGACTCTACACCACAGATGGAGATCATACACTGCCGATAACCCTTATCTACACATATAGAAGACTCGACAGGGGTGGCAACCATAAAGGGATCATCTAAGAAGACCAGATCCCTGCCCAAGCAAGGGGCAAATCCCGGCGACTCATACGAATAGGTAGACCCCGGATCAATAAGAGCATAAGCATCGCGGCCACAGACAGAAATAATACCTGTGATGACATCATTGGATGCCTCAGCATCCTGACGAATCATAGCATAGACCTGCGCCGAGCCTCCTGAACCCGGAGCTCTCTGAGACTGCTGTCTAGGAGGAATCTGAGAAACGGGCCTGGCAGCCTGAGGACCAGATGGTACCATAGCTGCGGATCCCTGGCGACCTGATGAAACATAAGGGCAACTCCTGACATAGTGCTCTGGAGACCCACACTCAAAGCATCCATCACCTCTACCTCCTCTACCGCCTCTACCACCTCTGCCACGACCACCTCCAGACGAACACCTCCCATGATGCCTCTGATGGCACCTCCCGCACTGCGGCGGACCAGACTGCGAAGAGCCACCTCGCCTCTGGGATGACTGAGGCCTCGGGGTCTCTGAAGAAAAATCCTGGGCAGGCAAAGCAGCAGCCTGGGGCCTAGACTGAGAACGACCCTGATGACCCTGACCCCTCTGAGCGGATCCACTATACCCACCAGACTGACGCGACCTCTTGGCCGCCCTCTCCGCGTCAGCCCTGGCGAAGATATCCTCCATCCGCCGCGCCACATCAACTATCTCAAAATATGACTTGTTGCCCATATCAGGGGCAACAGCTACCTGGAAGCGGGGATGAAGACCCTCAACAAACCGGAGGACCTTGTCCCTCTCCTGAGCCACCATAGCCGGCGCAAACTGAGACAACCACAAGAACCTGGTGTCATACTCTGAAACAGACAGGTTTCCCTGCCTCAACCCCTCAAACTCGCGCCTCTGAGCATCGTGCTGACTCTGGGGCACGAACCTACTCATGAACATAGACACAAACTCAGCCCAAGACAAAGAAGGGAGGTCACTAGACCTCTGCCGCATCATGGAGACCCACCATGTCTCCGCATCTCACGATAATCTGAAAGAAGCACACTGCACCCCTAAGGTGTCTCTAGTACCAAGAACTGTCAAAATCTTCTCACACTTCTGAATGTACCTCTGGGCAGTACATGTAGCTGAGGTACCGTCGAACTCTGGAGGCTGAAGCTTCATGAATGACTCTATCCTCCTGGCAACCTCCTCAGTGCCCATAGGAGGAGTAGAAATAACAGGACCTGCCTGAGGAGCATAAGCAGAAGGCTGCGCAATATGATCAGGAGCAGCCTAAGAAGTAGGCGTGCTCATAACAGGTGTGGTCGGCTGAGGAGCCGAAACAGGAGCTGCAACATCATCTCTGATAGGGACCTGATGGCTAGACAAGGCCATCAGTCTCATATACTCCTCTGAAGAGATCACAACGGTGCCTGGCATAACAGCAGGCACAGGGGGAATAGATGCTGACAGAGTCGCTGCGGACACCGCAGGGATAGCTATGTCCTGCCTAGTGGCTGACGGGCGACCTGCCCGAATCTTCTTAGCAGCTGGCGGCTGCGTAGGTGCTGATGGCTCTCCCGCAGATGCGGGTGTAGAAGATGCAGCCCTCCTAGCTGAGGATGCTCGCGTCCTCGCCATCTCATACAATACACGAAAAAGGGTCAGCACCTATATAAGCTACTCAGTACGAATAGAGATGAAACGAAGGGAAAACATTTCCTAACATGCCCTTGTAGCCTCTCGCTCATAAGTATGGTCGACAACATACCCATAAGCAAGACTCTACTCAGACACTGCTCCAAGACTCCTAGGACTCGAATTAGAACCTAGGGCTCTGATACCAAACTGTCACGACCCAATTTCCAAGGGCTCGTGATAGCACCTAAACAACATTTGCCTAGGCGAACCAATGAAACAAGATGCGGAAAAGAACAATAATGTGAAAAGATCATAAATGGATATATAAATATAAAAGTGTGAAGTCCAAAAGAATATATCCACAAAAGAATTGGAGCATTCTAAGAGTGACTCAATAAAGTATGAATATACATCAAAGAAATCTGAGTCCTATCTCTAAGTGACTCCGGCGGTATGCCACCATGGTCTGTGTGGTCGGCTCACCTCAATCAAAAGTCTCAGAAGCCTCGGGAACCGCTAACGTCCGGGCTGCTGACTGGATGAAGGACCTGCGCACGTAGCAGAGTAAGTTATGAGCCAAAGCCCAGTAAGATCACCGACAGGCCCGCTAAGGTACCCTTGTGGGACAAGTCGCTACATGCATCATAAGCAACAACATACTATAGTAATCATACAATAAAGTAGTGAAATCACAAATAGATGTAACACATTCCATACACACAAGTAGTAACCAGAAGTCTCAAGGATTATGCCCATCCAACGTAAGGCATAGGTCAACTCAGCGGCGATTTGGAGGTCCAATCTCTACTCCCGTGCCGACTAACCTAGACCTACGATGGACTAGCAACACCACTACTAAGTATCAACCATATACCGTGACCCGAAGTCACTATCACAATCATGAATAAGTAGACCAACGACCCGTAGTCATTGGCTCATCTCAAATCTGTCTACGATCGCACCACACCCCCTGTCAAGTGCGTCGTATCTCAATAAATCAAGTGACCACACCACACCCCCTGTCAAGTGTGTCACATCTCAAAGATCAAGTGTCCACACCACACCCCCTGTCAAGTATGACACATCTCATAGTATAGGCGACACCACACCCCCTGTCAAGTGTCCCTCTAATAGTATTAATATCCACGACATTAATAACAATAACAGAAATAATAACAGAAATATTAATAACGATAATATTTCACAGTCACCGTAACCCAGGTTGGTTATGCTAGCTGAACGTAAGGCGAAGGTTAACCCGACCACAATTTGGGGGTACAATCCCTACTCCCATGTCGTCCAACCCAAGGTTATGTATAGACAGCACTACCCAACCCGGCACGTGAACAAATCAAGTACCAATATCATACAAAAGCCGGCAAAATCCTCGGCAAGACATTTATCATGACATGCCGGCAACATCCTCGGCCATGTCCCAAGTTCTTGCTATCTAAGCATGGCGTAGCAAGCGTTACTACGATATAAATTTAAGCTACCTCGACGTAGCGTTTAGACCGGCACATATCTCGGTCGAGTCACAATCTCGCTATTTATAACAAACAATAATAGCAAGTAATTCACATCATTAATCCTAACCATTGTTAGGTACATATATGCGTACATGAAGCATACTAGCATGAAGGAAGAGTCCACAAGCACAATAAAGGTCAAGTCTCACTTACCTCGAAATTCGGGCTCAAATGCCGGGAAGAATCTCCTTTCCCGCTCGCCTTGTCCGCGAAGGACTCTCCACTAGGTCTATTAAGACAAGATATAGCACATATGAGTGCTCAATTATAGCTATTTAAGCCTATAGGCATCCTAGGGTAAAAATTACCAAAATGCTCCCGGGTAGGGCCGAGCCCTAAATTTACAAAATGTACTTTTCCAGACTCCCCACGCTCCCATAAGTCCAAAAGTACACTTAGATTCCACATGCGAGCCTTGCTCGATGTCTTTCCCCAATTCTTAAGAATCTAGGGTTCTAACCCATTTCCAAGAATCAACCCTTTGATTCTTGTGTTAATCAACATAAAGATGGATTGAAAGGGCTTACCTTAAGTGTAAGTATGATTGGGTCTTCAAGAAACACCCAAAAATCGCCTCAAGAGCTCACCAAATGATTTTTATAAGTTATGAACCGAAATGGCCCGAAATAGCAGTTTTTTTTTTTTTTTTTTTTTGCCTCTGTGACAGCTTCTTTTGAAAAAATCATAACTTTTGATAGGAATGTCCAAATGACCTGAAACCAGTGCCATTAGAACCACAACTCAAAGGGCTACAACTTTCATGTTTTAAGTTTTTCCTAATTCCTTACGGATTGGCCGAAATATAAGCTTTTATCCGGCTGTTTGCGCCAAAACAGAACAGAAAAGTCGCACCAGATTTTCTACTATTTTAGGGGCAAAACGGGACCCTACGATGCTCGGAATGATCCCAAATTTTGCACACAAGTCATAAATACTTGGGTGACATGCTCGTCAAGACGGAACTCAATTCGGACCTCCAGAACTCAAAAAGTGGGTCCCACGGCAAAGGTTCAATTTTCGACTTTCGCCAAAATCGCGAAATTTAACCAAACAACCTCGGAATCAAATTCCGAAAGTTGCTACAAGTCACAAATGACTATACGAACCTAACAGAACTTTCAGATATCTCATCAGAGCTCATTTTCTCAAATCGAGCTCGGAAACCTCTTTTAACTCTTTTAAACTTCCGAAACGGGGACTTTATCAAAAGTCCTATCAAACGAGGTCCGTTTTCAATTTTGAAGGTTGCTACATATCATAAATGACGAGACGGACCTAACGGTGCGCTCGGATTTTCCATCGGGGTTCGTTTACTCAAAACGACCTATCGAAACCCCAAATTCCTTTCCGAAATTTCATAAACGGATCCTTTTCTCGAAAACCTATCAAACGGACTCCGTTTCGACTCAGATTTCACAGACGGGTCATAAATGACCAAACGGAGCTTTTGGGACTGTCGACATGCAAATCGAGGTCTCGGATCCCGTAACGACTATTTGAGGGTCGTTACAATTTAGGAAGTTTCACTTCCTTCTTTTCTGACCGTGCGTCGGTCTAGGATTCAAAAGTATTTTTGTTAATTTGTTAATTCCTTCGTGGTAATTGTGAACCCTCGTGCGAAAAATCAGCAAACGGTATGAGTTCAAGATGAAGCAGTCTAGCCAGGAGCTAGCACTGCCGAAGCCCCGAGAGTTTTTTTTCGTGCTGAAATCTAGTTTCGGATGTATGAGCTCGCGATTGGCAAGAGAGCAAGGCCTTGTGGTTCCCTTGGCCCTCTACGATGCTTTCACGAGAATCTTGGTGATGCAGATACCGTAAGAACCTATTTTTTGCTAGGAAGCTTATCAGGTTGTCGCAGATGCAGATGTTCAGTCTCAGGGGGCTTTTATTCCAGTTCTTAATATTGCCGCAGTAAAGTATGTTCCGGAGGCAGCATGTGTTGTGCCTCTAGTTATTCTGGTTGGTTAGTTAGCCCGAGTATCTGAAAAGGCTGCATTATTTTACCCAATTGAATCTTCCGATGTTCTTAAGCAATGCATCAGATAAACCCCGTGAATCTTTTTTTTTTTAATAAATAATAATGTCAGGATATTTGTATCCTTCAGGCTCTTGATTATATCGAGCGGTGTGGTGTTGATTATTCTGCTTTCCAGTTTTAAGGTCCATCCTTGAATTAGTGGGCTGCACTCTTATTAGCTAACTTGGTTCGGTTTTTCTTCTAGATTCGTGGAAAAAAAATCCTTTCGAGTAACGAGCGAGATGAAAAGTGTTTCCAGTTTGAGTGGATTGGACAGGGTAGCCTGTCGGATAGCCTGGTGGTGTTTCAGAATATGAGATTGAATTCTATAGAATGGCTGAATATGCATTAGAACTAGTCCATGAGCCTTTCGAGAGATTCAAGGAGTTATTGGTGACCTTTCTCCTTCCTTGAGATCCTAGATGGCTCGAGAAATTGAGGTGGAACTTAATTTGATGTTGTTGTAGATATTGTTCAAAGGTTTGAGGCATACCATAAGTTAGAGCGGGAAGAGTTAGAGTGGGAAAGTAAGAGATCCCACGGCCCTAGCAGATAACTATGGTACCTCATTTGGAGGTAAAAGTTCTGATTATTTTGGGAGGTCACCTTCCAGGTTATATCAGCTTGTGTCACTTGATTCTTAGATTGCGCCAGTAGCTCATCAAGATCAGATTCAGTCTTCTCTTTGCAGCTATCAACAATCTGTCCAGCTTCCTTTTTCAGCGAAAAGGTGTTATCACTGTCGTGAGTCTGATTATCCTTCGAGGAATTTTCCCTTAATCTGGCAAGTAGGCAGTCGTCCTCTCTCTTGTTATCAGGCACCTGCACAGTCGCAGGGGATTTCATTTAGATCTTAATCAGCCAGAGAAATGCCACCATCCAGTAACGGTTGAGAGCGTGGTGGTAGTAGTTCTTTAGAAGGTAATTATCAGTGTAGCGGCTTAGTTCAGCCGCAGAGGCAGTTTTATGAACTGCCAGCCTGGCAGGATACTGAGGCATCTGATGTAGTAGACCCTTGTGTTTCTTCTTCCCTTATATATGAGTAAGATTTGATTCTTTCGATCGATCTGGAAATGATTGTCTTATCATATTTCCATAGTTTCCTGGGATGGCGTTTCTATTAACAATCTGTTGCGGTAGAAGGGTGAGCTTCTTGGATGATTTATTCCTGGCAGTTATGATGACCCTACTAGTTTATCTGATTTAAATGTGAGAGATTTGTGAGTGAGTATCGGTATTGTTTGCTTGGCATCTTGTTATGCCTCATTCTGTAATTATGTCAATTCAGTTTACCTCTCTCCTCGAAATTCAATGTTGGTAGGATAATGGGATCCGAATTCGTCACCGTCAGAAAGTGTTGTTGTTTCTTCCTGTGAAAAGTGATTAGTAAGTAATATTCGATCTACGTATATCCTCTTTGTTCAAAACGTTAGTAAAGTATGTTATCCTATGAGCTTATCTGGGTTATAAAAGGGTTTTCTGGTAAAGTGTCAGAGTTTCCTTCTTATTGGGAGGTTAAATTGGCATGGATGTTGTTCCATAAGAGCTTATTTAATATCTATTTCTTCAATTGCGATTCTTGGGCTACTTTGACTCGTAAGTAGTCTAGCTTTGGTAGCCAAGCAAATAAGAAGATGAGCTTCCTGAAACTCTGATTATTTCTATCCTCGGTCCATTTCCATTTCTTCTTTGTTCGGCACCGGTAAGCTTGGGCAGTTGGTAGCCGCTTGTGATGTTCCCTGTGTTGAGCCAGAGTACGTGTTATTGTAACCGGGTAAGCATATTATTGTTTTGGATATCAGTTTATCCGGGTATCCATTCCCATGTATAGTATAGTGCTGGTTCTGTTTTGCAGATCATCAAGTTTCAGGGGAAACTCTGCCGAAATTTTTTATATAGAAGTACCATCCATCAGGCGGTGGTGTTTACGGCAAAGGTATGGAGTTGTGAACTTGAGAGTTGCAGCTGTTTGGCAACTCGAAAGGGTAGTTGGTAGCTCAGGTCGGAGCCGTATTCTGTTTTAGCTAAGTCTTTGTTAATCCCGCAGGTTGTGCGAGGATGAATATTCATATCTAAATAGCTGCAGGAGTTTGTGCTTTAAGTGGAGGAGTCTTCCTCCAAATACTGAATGGTAATATTAAATCTCTGAGGTGTTGATATCACTTTTCTCACGACCCAAAGTAAGGCCACGGCAGAAGTCTACAATGAGTATCGATTATTGCTAAACCCACTAATAATCGATTAATGACAGAGATAAGCTGGCAACCTGATTATATATATATACGTACCTATCTGCTGAAAACATAAAGTCTGGAAAAATGACACGACTTTAACTTGCTGGCAATTAGAACATTGAGCCACAAATTCAGCTATGTCACACTTCATTCCATCCCACTAATAAATCTGCTCAAGATCATGGTACATCTTAGTCGAACCTGGATGAACAGTGTATTTAGAATAATGTGCCTCTATCATAATCTGTCCACGTAAATTTGCAACATCAGGAGCACAAAGTCTATCTTTATACATGAGAACACCGTCAGTAGTATCCCTGTATGGCTACTCCAGTTTTCTTCTGGCTATCTGTCTGTATTCAACTAGAACTGGATCCTCATACTGACGCTGTTTTACTTCATGGAAATTTAGAGTTAAAGGTCTAGTGCAGCCTATCGACAATCCATCATATATCTCTTTCACACCTCAACTCTTTGAGAAGTTACTTTAACGTTATAAGTGCACATGTAATCAACTATGTTGCTGGTATTCTGCCTCAGCTGAAGGTCCAACTACATGTCTCTTTTATATTTACTTTTTCAATTCATAATAATTCCAATTCAAAGACAATACCTTAAATAGATGTTCAGTCTGAAGATCATTCCTGGTCTGCATCATACTATCCAGTAGTATTTGCATGATCCTTATCTTTCTATGATAGACCCTGTATAGATGAACCTTTGACAAACATTGGGATATGAGTAACTACATTCCCACAAGGAGCTTGCGGAACAACACTAACATCAGCTGAGATGTTGCATAGTGCGTTCGTAAAAATATGATATAGCTTGCATCAAATCCTCTATAGTGTGTAATGACAAGGTACTTCAAAAGCTTCCCTATTGCATCAAGCGTGAGTTAATTCCTAATTTCATCGACTTGTTCTATATCAAAAGGTATATTGAAGAGGTGATTATCGACTTAATCATGTTAACCCATTCAAAGTTCTGTGTATCTTCGTTTCAAAAATGTAGAACTCTCCTCTCGTGATCGAGGAAGGATCATCTTAGTCAGAATAATTCTGGCAATGGTGTTATCATATTATCCAGATATATTTTATTCCAAGAGTTCGGTGTTCGTGTTATAGTTAAAAAATTCCGTGGGATAGTTTATGAAGGTCGTGCAAGTTCTTTTATTATCAGCGTGAATCTTGCTTTAGACTTAGGCTCGTTCGAGGACGAACGAAAGTTTAAGTGGAAGAGAATGAAACGACCTCGGTCAGTCGTTTCGGAAGTTAGGACTCCGATGGGCGTGTCGATAATTTTAAAATATTTGTAATATCCATTAGGACCTGTCTATAAAATTTGAGCTAAATCAGACCTCGTTTGGTAGGCATCGGAAGAAGGTTTCAGTTTTTATTGGCGATAAATATTAAAAAGAGATTTTCGAGCTCGGTTTTGCCGAATGAGCTCCGATTCGAAATTCGAAAGCGTTGTTGGGTTCGTATGATTATTTATGACCATTGTGAACTTTTGAAAGTGAATTTCGATGTTGTTCGGCAAGTTTTCGCTAAAATGCCGAAAGTTAAATAATTTGACTTTTCTATTTAATTCGCATCTTGAGTTTCGGGAGTCCAATTTGAGATCCGCCTTCGCGAGTATGTTACATATATTTTGTATAACTTGTATGCAAAAGTTGGAATTATTTCGAATATCGTAGGGTACCGTTTTAATTTTTACCGTAACAGCGAATAATAAAAAAAAAGAATTAAAATGAAATGTTGGGCGGTGGGTCCTTAGCTCAGGTAATATTGGTTCAACGCAAAATACAAGCAAAAGTGAGCGAAAGCAGAATCTGAGAAAATGAGAAACAACGAAACTTATCAGGAAAAAATGCTAGAAAATGAGAAAAGGGGCCGGAAAAAAGTAGAATTTTCACCCTGAAATATTCAGGTAATGATCCTAATATATTATTTGAGTTTATTACGTATATTTGAATATGTTTTAACGGTAAAACTTGGAATATTACACATCATTTTAATAAATTCAATTAATAGTTTAAAGGGTCAAATGGACCCTAATAATGAAATTGATTATATATTCGTACTCAGGGAGTTATGGGGAACTTATAAATGTAATTTATTTGGGGTTTGGTTATGTGACCATAAACCCTGTACATAGGCCTGGCCTGCGTATTGCGTATGCGAATGGAGTATCAGGTTCCTAACCGGATTGCCCTAAGATGTGAGGAATGAAGCCTTTAGCCTAATTTGATATACTTTTCTGCTTATTGAATAGAGTGGGATCGTTTGGCAATGAAACCAAAGGATAAAGCGGTTGTTGATTAGCTGTACTAACTTCTGGAAGAGGTAAGTGTTTATATCCATTTCTTTGGAGGCACCTGGCCTCGTGGATTTTCTACCACGTGTTCCTTACGTGTGTAGCTGCCGATAGGCATACTCATTACGCCTTAGCTTTGGATTTATATTCTATATTATATGTTATGTCCTATTATTGGTATTGCATTGAAAATCTGAGTATTGTACTTTGGCTGTGAGTTGGCATCTACTTCCCGGCTGTCGATGAGAGTCCCGTGCCGATGAAAGGTTATTATTGCATCACATTGCATTCATATGCATTATATGTCATTCATATGCATTACATTGCATATCATATTGGGTGCAGGAGTATTCCGCCCCAAGAGCAGGAGTATTCCGCTCCAGTGTATCATATTGAGGGTAGGAGTATTCTGCCCCAGGAGCAGGAGTATTCCGCTCCATTGTATCATATTGAGGGTAGGAGGATTTCTCCCAGGAGAGTGCAGGAGTATTCCGCCTCAGCTTTACATTATATCGGGTGCAGGAGTATTCCGCCCCAAGAGAGTGCAGGAATATTCCGCCTCTGGTTCATATTATATTGGGTGCAGGAGTATTCTGCCCCAAGAGCAGGAGTATTCTGCTCCAGTTGGTTATCAAATTGGATTCCCCTCGAATGCAAGAGTATTCCGCTTCTGAATGGGATTACGGGCACATGTGACCCTTCGCATCACATTCATTTCATTTCATCTCACTTCATTTCATTTCATCTCAATTCATACCATTGTGTACACACTATTCTGCTTATATGTGCATTGCTTATTTGTTGATATGTTTCTGGCACGCATCCTTGGTTGAGTTTATAAGTTTCTTACGTGTTTTAGATTGTTATCTGGCTCTGCCTTTTTATAATTTAAATAAAAAGAATTTGGTCTATCTGTTTCTTCTCCCTGGCTAGCTATCCTATTCTTTGAGGTGGCTAGTCTGCCCCACTTATTGAGTCCTTTTGACTCACACTTTTTTGTTATTTGTTTCTTGTCTATCTATTTCGTTTCGGCAGGTTCGCTCCAGGATTTAGTTTGCCACGTTGTGAAGGAGCGAAAACGACTTCAGCTGTCAGGGTGAGCCAGCTTTTATTCCGGATGGCCACCAGTTTATCGGTTTTATTTCAGTTGCATTTTGCTCCCTTCAGGAGGTATTTGTCTTCTTTTGTACTTTTAGATGTCTAGCCTGGATAGCTCTAACCTAGTATATTGGGTAGTCAGCTGTAATTTCTTTTGTACAGCTTAGAGGTATAAGTATGTCGGTGTTTTTTCTAAGTCTTGTTTTTATTTATGAATTGGATTATATTTATTTTCTTAATTTAATTGGTAAGGGTTCGCCCAACGGGTCTAGGGGAGGATGTCGGGTGCCCGCACGGCCTAGCCGGATTCCGGGTCGTGTCATTATCATTTGGCGACATTTAGAGTCTTTGGTGGAATCTTACTTAGTGTATTCACAATAGACCAATAATTATATCCAATGGACTATGAATGATTTTGTTGAATTATTAGTGTATGTGGTGTGACCTTGAGATCATTGAGTATGAACATCATATCTTCGAAGGGTACAGCCATTATTGGATCAGTATTTAGATACATGGTTAAAGCTACATCTAATCATTGATCTTATATTTTTGCTGCTTGGTTGGCTTGTGATATCCGGAGTTAGATGTAAAGCATTTTCTAGATGGGGAGAAAATGATTTACGAAAAGTTAATGCCTATTACTTTGGAAAATAGCGTGACTTCTTGAGTTGGCATTTTCCTTTATATAGATTTGTGAAGATGTCTCATATCTGTTGCAGCCTCAATGGCTTGTTTGATTTAGGAGAGGGATTTAGTCTAGCTGGTATGAAAAGAATGGATTGAGATTAGAAGTTTAAAGCTTGATTGGTTACCATTCGTGTTTTGATTGCACAATTGGTTTCAGTTGATGTTCATTGGTTGGAGCCGATGTTTCATGAGCAAGAGGTAACTATGTTTGGTTATGTGGGATAAGTTGTTGATTTGGCTTTTGAGCGGTTGATAATTTTCATGTTTGGTACTCCATTTTTTAAATGGAGCTAGTTGTGGTTGTATGTGCTCATGCGGTGGGGTGGTGATAGAGTCTTCTACTGTGTTGGGGAAAGGAAATATGAGTTCAAATAATGAGATGGTCAGAATTATTTAGACGTTATGATGTATTTTATGTAGTGCAACCTATTCAAAGTGGATAGCATGGTACTTGAAGTATTTGGTTGATTTTGCTAAAGTTTACTTACTCAGAGAATTCGGAGCATCATGTTGCTCAAACTCTCGTGATGATCACTTTTTTTAATTCTGGAATGTTTTCTGACCCTGGTGAATGTTTGACAATGTTATTATATTTTTCTACTTCTAAAGATAGAGTTGTTAACTCTTGGTATTGTCTATCTACGACAACAAGACTCGTGTTCAGCAATGACTTCTAGTTATTAGTAATCTTGGTTATCAATTGCTTTGGCTCAAGATATGATGTTTTCCTAACATAGGTGGAAACGGGTCGCTAAGACATAGATAAATTCGAGATATGTTTGGTTATTGTGTTTAAATTTATGGAATGTTCCTGTTTGATGAGTTGAGCTTCGATCTCACATATGCCGCTTAGAGAGATATGTATCAAGAAGAAAATCATTTATTTCATGTGCTTACTTATATCATTTTGATGATGGATTCAGAAATCAAATTGCATTGGGAGAATCATTTTGAGCTTAAGATCTTAGCTTTGGTGCCTTATTACTAATGTCGTAGACCAAAGGTTAGTCCGGATAGATTATTTGTGCTCATAAGGTTCTTCATATACCATGTATGTTAAGTTTGAAAGCTTTTGATACGAATTATAATCTGTGGTAGAATCTTTGTATGATGATCCGTGTTGTTGGGCTTTTCAGACAGTGATATATGTGGCTTCAGGTGGTTGGTTGTGTTATTCCCTAGATTTGGTTGTTAGAAATTGAAAGGTGGTCTTATAGATCTGATTATGTTTGGGTGTATATAAAAAGATCTAATATATTCAAAACCTGTTTGGTTGCCACGGGCTAGTCAATGGCCTTATCTGGCATTTAAACTAATATTTCATGATTATAGTAGAAAGTTATGTATCCCTTGACATGCTTATTTTGCTTCCTACATGATAGCAAATCTGAATTTCGATGCATCGATGCTCCATAAGCTTGATTGATTATCACGCGGGATGTTCATGCTAAGTTGTTCCATTTTGACATGAGAAAAATTTCATGGTTGGTGTTTTTATCTATTTCATGGGTGGTTTTTTGTCATATTAGATGTTTATGCACGTTTTCTTTCCTGTATTGGTGAAGGGTTGGGCATACTACTTCTGCCGGTTATCTATTGCTCATGTATACACCATGAGTTAGTATCTCCTCACTTGATCGAGCATGCATATTGAGACATTTATGTCATGATCTTTATCGGTCGAGTTATGCATGACATTTATCATAGCAAGCTATCCAAGATTTATTTGGATCAGATGAGTAATATCTGATTGGTTGCATGGAATTACAGTCATACTCGATCATGATTTCTTTGCTTTACATTATTATGTGATTTAGTAGTAGCCATGTAGATTTTAGTTTCTTGTGTGGCCCAGTTACACTTATTACCATTCGGTTATTATTGATGATGTTGGTTAGCCTGGATATCTATTCTCGGGATTGTTGTTGTGTTGATTTTGATTTTTGGAGGTTGCCCAATTATAGGCGAGGCTCTACCAAACTTTTTGGAGAGTCCAGGGAGTTAGCCAAATGTTTGGTTCTTTGGAGTGAGGATGCAAGATATAAGGTTGTTTAAGTGATGTCCAAGTGTATTCTAGTATGTTGAGTTGAATTTCAACCTTGAGAAAAAAATTTAGGATCCTTCAAGGAAGAATGACAGTTGAAGTTGAGGAGATTGAAACAACCCAAACTGTCATTTTGGGTTCTAGAGCTCTGTTTTGCAAACAATAGTCTCTTACTTCTGTTGGATCACTTATGACTCGCTTTTAAAATTTAAGCCAATTCAGAGGCTGTTTAATATATTTTTGAACAATATTTTGATTGTGGCTTAGTCGTTGACTTTATAAAAAAGTGGATATGGCGCTCTGTCTGGGGTACCGATGCTCCATTTGTAATGTTGAAAGTTCCGCTAGTTTGAAACTGTCATTTATAACTTGCTCATAAAATTTATAGTAATCCGGATATCGTTTGGTTGGGTTTTGGAGAAGATTTCTTTTTCAGTGTCTTTGATAAGTTAAGTTAGTTAAGTATGAACTTAATGCTCCAATTTTGGTCAACGAGCTCCGATTCTGGAATCTGTCACTACTAATAGATTTGTATGATTATTTATGGCTTGTAGCAACTTTTGAAATTGGATTTGGGTTTGTTTAGTCAAGTTACAACACTTGGAGAAGAAAGGATAATATCAGGCATATGAACTGACCCCCCCCCCCCCCCCTTGATTTGTGTTCTCGAGCTTCGAATTGAATTCAAAAGGCATTATTGGATGTGCATGGACATTTTGTTACTAGAAATAAGAATCATCAAATTTTGAGATTGTATAAGGCTTTTAGAGCCACATGGTGAATTCAGAAGCTTCAGGTTTGCTGGTGTGAGCTTTAGTGGCTAACTATTTTTTGTGCATCTATATATATATAGAGCTGATTTTCGCGAATGTATTTATTTTTGTTCTATTTTTGCAGGGATGAGCTTGTGTGTGGTGGATTTTGGAGTGAAATTCCTTCATGGGCTTCAAGGTAATAACTCACTATTATATTTTGATATTATACTTGAATTTGAATCAATTTTATCCGTTATAACTTGTGGGTTAAACCCTAAATTGGAAATTTTCAATCCTAGCATAAAATGAAGTTTGGATAATTGAAAGGGTAAATGGATTTCAATTTTGACATACTTTATATCTTCGGATTCGTATTCTAACAAGTTTATGATTATATAATTATATTTGAGATTCATGGATGTTGACCAACAGTTGACTTTTGACATAAACCTAGTAATTGATAAAATAGGAATGTGATAATGTAAATGAATTTCGATAGGAAAAATAATCATACTTTTGGAATCTTGGACTTATGGGTAATACAAAAATATTATTGTATGTGGACTCAGGGTTGACTTTTGACCTGTTTGTCCTAAACTTATGAATATTAGGTGGTTAACTTATCTTAATCATAATATTTATTGTTTTGCATGAAGTGAACTCGTTTTGAGGTCTTTGAACATGAAATGACAATCGTGAGCTAGTTAGCTATCGCCAAGTCAAGGTAAGTGATCTTCATCCCTTCATTGGTGGACTTTTTCCACATTGAATTTCTATGCATGTACTCTTTACATGTATAACTGCCGAAATGGACATGCTTACTATGCCAAAATTATTTGAAAAGTATGATTTACACATTATGTTTAGTGATTTAGTTGAGGATTATGATGAACGTATATGTTATTACTAGAGAAGTGATGCCCGTGCAAGCACGGGCCCAACATGTTAAGGTACTTGATTTCTGTGTTTGGGACAGTCAACATAGTCATAAATTGAAACATAGATCAAAAAATATTTCTATACAACATATATTTTCCTTTGTACTATCTGCAAAAAAATAGAGGAGAGTAAAAAACATGTCAGTGCCTTCCTTTCAAACAACCAATTTAGAGCCAGATTGTGGATTCGGGGAAAAAAAACTAATGCAGAGTCTATCAATATTCTCCTTGATGTTGCAGAACTCAACTACTACTCAGAGTAGTTCTTATCAAGCTGGAGACAGCTTCACTCGGTAATGCCTTGCCCACTTTCTTTTCTTTAATAGAGGCGTAGTTGTGGAGCAGGTGGTTTACATGTAAGTATAGCGCAACACATAACATCTTCGCCTTAGTCTCCTGTGAAAAAGAATTACTGAACTATTAGAAACGACCATGAGAACATGTAATCAGATAGAAAATCTTGAAGACCAAAGCGAATTGAACATGTAACCCGGTAGAAAATCTTGAAGACCAAAGCAGATAAGAATTTTGAAATTGATAAGAGCAAGCATTGTTGGAAATGAAGTTGGCAACAATAAATCTAGCTAGTCCTTAAGTCAAGGAGTCACTCTCGGAGAACTAAATAAAGGAATAAATTGAGCTAGATTTGCAAAATGACATTGCTTTGCAAAGTGTTACCTTGTATTCTCAGTGGTGGAATCATTCTTCTAAACACCTAGTAGATCACTAAACCTCTTAGATGATGAGAACTCTAGTAGTTCACCATGGCCTATGTTGTGCAGAACAAACAATTAAGAAAGAAGAATGTCTGGGTTAAATAGGTCCTTGTCATCATATCATAAAGAAGGACAATTCCAAAGCTTCAGACACTGTCTAATGAACCCATCACAAATCCGTTATACCAACCATTTTTTGAATAACCAGTTGCGTATATCATTTCTGGTGGTTTTCAAAAACCGTCGCAAAACCATTACCCAATAAGTACTTGTGTTAGTTATGCCATATGACATTTTAGGAAGTGTCAAGTCCCATTCGATAACGTTTAGTAATCTGAATTTTCATCTAATACTCTTGATTTAAGCAACTTCAACCAAAGTTTTTTCAAAAGAAAGCTAAAGTCAAGAAATTAGCAACCTGGGTAGTTCATTTAGTTGAGAACTATATTTAGAAATTTTTTCTTTAAATTGCAAGTCATATGCAAGCTTTATCAACTAAAGACCTTGTATATAACAGAGCAAAAATTAGTGACCTAGGATCTTCACGAGGAATTTTCAGATCAATCTCCGCAATAAGTCTGTTCTGCAGGAAATTCATGCAAGAAAATTTAAAGATTAGACATGCCTTTACCTCTATTGATAAAATCATATGTTCTTATTTGACAACTACTTAATAGTATCATCCCTACTTTATCCATAGTGGGTCACACTTATCAAAACTCAGGCTTGTAAAGCGAACTAAAAATAGCCACAACATAACAAAATAACAAACACTACAACTTCTTCTATTCCTCCTTCTCCAAAACATGATCCTTGAATTTCATCCGCATAGTTTAGAACTCAATAAAACGGTCCTTGAGCTTTTCTTACAGCACTTTGAACTGTAGGACAATACTTTATATGTATAAGTTTCAAGCTACAGGACATAATCCTTCAAATTAACTTGCATAGTTTGAAACTCAATGACATGGTCTTCAAGTTTTCCTTGTAGCACGTTGAACTTCAAAACACTGTCTTGGAGTTTCCAATATCCAAACTGAAGGACATGATCCTGGAGTTTTCAGTTGAAGCATTTCAAATTAAAATATACTATGCTGAAGTTTAATTTAGCTAGTTTTCAACTACTTTGTCACATTTTTAAATTATGACTATTTTCTAACTACCTAGTAAAATGCTAACTATTCTCCAATTAGCATCCTAAGAATAGCCAACTATAAGTGTTCTCCCTTTAGAGCTCTCGACTTTTTAAGTGAGCGAAACCAACTGATTGTGAAGACAAACCGCTGCAAAGAAAGGGAGGCTTTCAACAACACTTTTTCAAGTTAAGTAACATGGTTATTGAGCTGTTGGATAGAGCTTTCATTTGTGGGTTTTGTCGAGCAATGCTCATTAAACAATCTAGGTTTAGATTCTTATAGAGTTTGATAAGAAAAGATCAGAAAAGCATCCAGAGATTCATACATCATCCCTCAAGAAGTTATTGAGCAATAGGAAATAGGACATGCAAGGCGAATTTTCTAAAAGAAAAATAGGAGCTTTGCTATTATTTTCCAGGTTGGAAACTGATAGTCAAACCATTAAAATATGGCATCAGGATCTGAAATGCCTTTCAAAGAAAGGTAAATCATTATTGAGTTCATGTCCACTATGATTGAGATAAATTATCCCCTATATATCCTAGACTCCTAGTATACATTAGATCAGTATCACGGGTCTTCAAATGCTTCATTGCCATATACAGCTAGAAAACTTCCAACCAGTCATCTAGAATTTGCCCCTGAGGGAAAATAAAATCATCAACTGATAATATGGTAGCCCAAATACATCTTTTTTTCCTTTCTAACTCAGAATTGTATTTTTTTTTCACTCGAATTAAACTCGGAAGTTCCTAATTGACTAAAAAAAACTTAAACAAAAAAGTTTCCTAAAAGACAAATTATTGTGTATTAAAATGAATCAAGTTGAAATATCACTATCGAGGAAGCATATATAGAGTGAGCAAGGAAGCACCATTATGTTTACCATGTTGTATTTAAAGCAACTAAAATATTTTGGACCCAATATAAGAGCACCGAAGATGTAATTAAGAGGAAAAGAAACCCACAGAGAAAAAATTTTAACCAATTTTAAACAGCTTGATTCCAGCAGATAGCTCGAGCGGCGATGGAGAAGAGTTGAGGAAGAGATCACTGTGAACACGGAAGAGAGTATAGAGAGCAAAGTACTCAGCATGAGTGGACAGGTGTCCATTTGAATGAAAAACCGAAGTGCCCTTGTATGTCCAAGCAGACATGTTGACAAAATCTTGTCTGCTTCAGCTACTCCTTAGCGGCTTCTAAATAGTAGAAACTTATTTTGATACACTTGTTACGGTGGCGATAAGGAAACCGCACTAGCTATTTTGATATAATTACTTACGATAGTGATAAGGAACCGTGACGAGCATGATACGTTTATATAATGGCGATGAGGAAATCGCGTCATGCATGATATATTTATTTATGGTGGTGATGAATAATCTACATCAGGAATGAGATGTTATTTACAGTGGCGATGAGAAAATCGTGCCAGGTTATTTGGGCACATGTGATCCGGTTACATTGCGTATGCATCATTCATTTGCATTCATGTATTTTGGTGGTGTTGTTTTTCCTTATCTGGCATCTTGACTTCTGATATACACTGTCATGGTTATCTATTATTGTCTTAAATATTTACTTCATGTGATTAGCTTTATCTGTTGTTTATGGCTGGCTAATCAATCCCCACTTACTAAGTCCTTTCGATTCATCCACTTTATCTATGCTTTCGTACTGCTTTATATTACAAAAAAAATATTATTATATCAAGTTCTAGCTAGCACTGCAGCAGACCAAGTTGCTTATCTTGGACCCACAATGAGCCACTCTCTTGTCCTGTGGTGGCATCCTTGTTTATTTTTTATATTAGTACTGATTATTGTATTTTTTTATATTTGGAGATTAGCTTTCGCTCCTTCGTACTTACTTTATTATAATATAAGCTTAAGCTGCTACGTGGCCTATTGAGAGCTTTTTAGTCATAGTGGGAGCTTTTGGAAATCACTTAGCAGGTTAAGATCATAGGCAGAGGGAAGAACAAGGGAGAAGATCTTATTTAAAAGAAGACGATTCCAAAAGAAAGTCAAAATGGGGAATAGGATGCCTATACCTGAAAGCACATAAGTGAAACGACCTCGGTCAGTCGTTGCGAAAGTTAGAACTCCGATTGGCATGTCGATAAATTTAAAATATTCGTAAGGTCCATTAGGACCTGTGTGTAAAATTTGAGTTAAATCAGGCCTCGATTGGTACGTATCGGAAGAAGATTTCAGTTTTTATTGTCGATAAATATTAAAAAGAGGTTTTCAAACTCAATTTAGGCAGATGAACTTCGATTCGAAATCCGAAAGCGTCGTTGGGTTCGTATGATTATTTATGACTTTTGTGAACTTTCGAAAGCGAATTTCGAGGTTGTTCGGCTAGTTTCCGCTAAAATGCCGAAAGTTAAATAATTTGACTTTTATTCCATTTAATTTTCATATTGAGTTTCGGGAATCCGATTTAAGATCCGCCTTAGCAAGTATGTCACATATATTTTGTATAACTTGTATGCAAAAGTTGAAATTATTTCGAGTATCATAGGATACCGTTTTAATTTTTGAAAAGAAAAGAAATTATAAAAGAAAATAAAAAGGAAAAGAAAGAAAAGAAAATTTAAGAGCGGTGGGTTTATATAAGCTAAGGATGATCAGAATCATACAAGGATAGGAGAAAACGAAACAGAGAAACGGAAACATAAAAAAATATCTAAAAGTTGAAAAAGGAAAGCAAAAGGAGCCCGAAAAAATAGGATTTTCACCCCCGAAACATCCAGGTAATGATGTTAACTCATTATCTTAGCTTATTACGTGTGTTTGAATATATTTTTACGGTAAAAATTGGGACATTAGACATCGTTTTAATAAGTTCAATTGATAGTTTCAAGGGTCAATTGGACCCCGATAATGGAATTGATTATATATTCATACTCAGTGAGTTATGGGCAACATATAAATATAATTTATTTAGAGTTTGGTTATGTGATCTTAAACCATGTACATAGGCATGTCCTACGTATTGCGTATGCGAATAGGGTATCAGGTTCCTAACCGGATTTCCCTAAGATGTGAGGAACGAAGCCTTTATCCTAATTTGATATATTTTTCTGCTTACTGAATAGAGTGGGATCGTTTGGCAATGAAACCAAAGGATAAAGCGGTTGTTGATTAGCAATACTAACTTTTAGAAGAAGTAAGTGTTCATATCCATTTCTTTGGAGGCACCTGACCTCGTGGATTTTTCTACCACGTGTTCCTTACGTGTGTAGCTTCCGATAGGCGTACTCATTATGCCTTAGCTTTGGATTTACATTATATATTATATGTTATGTCCTGTTGTTGGTATTGCATTGAGGATTTGAGTATTGTACTCTGACTGTGAGTTGGCATCTACTTTCTGGCTGTCGATGAGAGTCCCGCGCCGGTGAAGGTTATTATTGCATCATATTACATTCATATGCATTACATTGCATCATATTAAAAGTAAGAGGATTTCGCCCCCAAAGCAGGAGGATTCCGCTCCATTACATCATATTGAGGGTAGGAGGATTCCGCCCCAGGAGCAGGAGGATTCCCCTCCATTGCATCATATTGAGGGTAGGAGGATTCCGTCCCAAGAGCAGGAGGATTCCGCTCTATTGCATCATATTGAGGGTAGGAGGAGTCCGCCCTAGGAGCACGAGGATTTGCTCCATTGCATCATATTGAGGGTAGGAGGATTCCGCCCTAGGAGCAGGAGGATTCCGCTCCTTATATCATATTGAGGGTAGGAGGATTCTGCCTCGGAGTAGGAGGATTCCGCTCCATCTATTTTGCACATGTGACCCTTTGCATCATATTTCATTTCATTTCATACTGTCATACCTGATTTTGGACTCAACTCGAGGCGAGTCAGGTTTCGGATTTGACTGGGTGAACTCGTTTGAGTTTAGATGTTGGAGTCGCCACCTAATATAATTTCTAAGGCGTATTAGATCACCTAAGTATCTATAGTCAAGTTTAATAAGTCAACTAGCATATTCCAAAGATTCTATATAGGTAGGAAGTCCAAATGACTTGGGGAAGAAGATGTTAGGTACTTCCCTGAGTCCCACGAAAAGTGGTTACCGTCCGAGTCTAAATTTTGGGATAAAAATAGCGTCTATTACCATAGGTACTAACTTTAGGAACTAATTTAACATTTTAGTTTCAAATAATGTCTCTGCGCACACATATATACAAATAATTTCCAAAGACGGCCTATACTTAAGCCTAATCGTATATAATGGTCTCTAGGATTAAACTCCTAATCGTAGACAAACATGCAAAGGATATTCACTTCTGGTTTGGCTATGCAATTTTCATACTTAAAACAATTTGCATAGATAGTTCTCTTTTGTAAATAAAATTCAGATTTGGCAGGGAACCAAAAGGGGTGTTGTTTTAAAATAAAATGTTGGCCATTTAGGGTCGGTGTGGCTCGTCATTAATTGTCGAGCCCTAACCTTAATGGCCTTTTTGTGTAGGGGTCGATTTTTTGGGAAATATATTGAGGCGGAGGGGCTGTTTTTGAAAACGGGTTCACGAAAGCACATAAATGCAAACAAAGACTATTGCACGTAATAATACATATATATAGGTATAGACCTGCAAATATATGACCTAAATGATAGTTATATTTTTAGAAAAATATTTTAAAGTGTACAAGCGACCCCAAATACTTTATACACCCCTATACACTATTAGATTAGTGTACAAGGGCATAAGTAGTGGTCAAAATTGATTTGTGCACATAAAGGACCTCTTTTGAAAATGTTTTTTGGGCCCGGACTGTTTATGCAAAAGAGGGGCAAGTTAGTTTTCAGAAATAGTCTCATCTAGGCAAGCAGAACACATACAGCTCCCTGTTTATTCAAAATTTTAAATAATGACACTAATTAATCATGCTTCTGATGCTTTTCAGGTGTAAAGGCTTTCAGAAATGGTGGGACTCCAAACATGCTACCAAAACAATCAGTTTTCACAGAAGAAACCACTCAGAATCATTTTTATCTCAAACGTAAGCATGATGCATTGCACACAGGGAGAAAAGAGATAAGAGAATGGCTCCTTGATAGCCAATTTGTAAAACATCATTGTTGTACTCCTGTTTTAAAAGGATACAGGCAGGGCACTTAATAAATATACATGTTGGGGATAGTTCCTAAAGGGAAAAAACATGAAGGAAAGAGTATTGATCAAAAGAAACCCCTGTTTCTCAAAGTCAGAAGTATTCTATCAATAGCCAAGGGTTCCTGATTCCAGAAGAACCAGTTTAGAGAATTCAATCACTGACTTTATTGAACCCTCAGGGTTCTCTAAGCACAAGCTGCAAATAAACACAGTTAGCAGGGGGAATAGGGAAAGGGAAAGGCCTGAATCAATAGGAGATCTGCCAAGAACTCTATTGGACAGGTGCAGTCAGTGCACCTTTTATGACTTAACAAATGTACAGGACTCTCAGAACAAAAACGCACCAGTGACTAAGCAGAACAAAGATGGGGCAAGGTCAAGTTGAGAATAGACACACACACACAGATGCACTAAACAATGATAAGCAAAGCATCACACCTCTAATGTATCTTAACAGAAGTGCAGGGGTACTTAAGATACACATAACCTGAGTAAGATAGAGTATATTAGTAGTCTTAACAATGACAGGATAATAATATGTCATACATATACATAGATGCAAGGAGGTGATCAGGAGTTAAAGGAGAAATACTTGTAGGCACTGTGAGAATGCAGAAAAGGGAAAAGAGAAGCACAGGCAGCACACAAGCAATAAACAATGGCCCTTCAGGAGAGCAACAAACAGAAAAGAGAACTGTAGGCTATGCAGAAAATTTTCTAAGTCTATCAGTGTGTGTATTTGGGCTTTTTTAATGTCCAGAACTTGTGTCTTTAGTTGAAAGGAGAATAGTTTATATAGGTGAGAGTAGGAATTTGAAAAGCAACGGGTAAGGTTAAGAATGGTAAGGAAATATAGTTCCAGAAAATAAGACAATCACCCTAAATATGTTTTCCAAAATTAGATCAATCATTCTCCCAAAATTAAGGCAAAACTCAATCCCAAATCAAATTGGATTTCCCCTTTTAACTTAAAATCCGGTCTAAGTTCAGAAAAACGGTGTACAAACATACTCTAGACTGATTTAGGCTCGGAATCCCTTGATCACATCGGCAAATTCCAATCCAATCTTAAATTGATACTAACCAATTACCAAAACAAATTTCTAATCAAGGAGTTCAATTTTAGCAAATAAGAATCTTCTAATCTCATATGCCAGAACAATATACGAAATTCAGGCTTGAACCATCACACACTTAGAGGAAAAGAATTATGCATTCAGATAACTGCAAACATCAATCCAAGATTCAAAATTTGAACTTAAACAAAGATATCATAAAAAATGAGTCACTCCACATGTTAAATCCAGGCACGCTAAGAGGTTGCAAGAATACTAACTAATAGTCTAAGCAAAATGATCAAATCATGAAGACATTCACCCTAATCGACTAATCATAGAGTAAATAATCAACTAATAATGCTAACACATAGTTAATTAGTGAAAATAATCATAATCGGGCACAAGAGGCACTCACAATCACGAGGAAAGAATAAAACAGGAAAAGGGGTTACCGTTAATATCCATATCGAGTCAAATCGACCCGTCACAGATTTGCCTTCGCGTGGGGTTTCTTACCCCTTTTTAACGACAATACCTTTAAATCGGTGGCCTGAACCCCGTCGGAGGCGTCTCCCGGTGGTGGTGGCACAGTTACCAAAGGTCAAATCTCACCATTGCCCAAACGTCATCAAAACTGTATGGGTTTTGTAGCGGACTTCAAGGGAAATACGATGATACTATTTTCCCTCATTTTCTCCGGCTAAAATGACCGGAAAAGTGATCGAAAAAGGGTGGTGATTTGTTTCGCCAAGAAAGGAGAGAGAGAAAGTATTTCTAGGAACAGAGGCAGGGGAAATGGGGGGTTGTGTGGGTAGATTTAGGGATTTTGGCTTTCAGCCGTTGGATCAAATCAAACAGAGGGTTAGGATTGAGCCACGTCAGTGCTTAGGTGTAAAAATATAGGTGATGTGTAAAATATGAGGTGTAATATGTGTATATGTGTATTTATGTATATGTAGTGTATATCTAGTGTATTTTAGGCATTAAATAGGTATAAATTTGTATAAAATGGGTATAAAAAATATAAGAAAATTAAGAAATTAATTTAAAATGTTGGGATGGCTAAGAAACATGTAAAATTATAATTTTGAGATTTAAAATAATTTTGGATAATTTTGTCAGAAAATAGAGATAATTGCAAGGATTGTAAAAATAGCTATGATTTGAGACGACACTTTTGAAAATTGCCTCAACTGCCAGGCTATTATGAGAAGGTAATTTGAAAGGAATGGACGAGGCAAGAGTGGATTCACAATCGTGTGTAAAATTTGAAAACTGTTGATTTTGAAAATAGGATGGACAAAATTGGGTGTCAACACATACCATTGTGTAGACTTCTGGTACATAACTACTGTTCTGCTTATACGTGCATTGTTTATTTATTGATATATTTCTGGCTCGTATTCCTGGTTGAGTTTATGGTTTCATACGTGTTTCCGGTTATTATCTAGCTTTGCCTTTTTATAATTTAAATGAGAGAAATTTGGTTTATCTGTTTCTTCTCCCTGGCTAGCTATCCTATTCTTTGAGGTGGCTAGTCTGCCCCACTTATTGAGTCCTTTTAACTCACCCTTGTTTATTGTTTGTTTCTTGTCTATCTATTTCGTTTCGGCAGGTTCGCTCCAGGATTGAGTTAGCCACGTTGTGAAGGAGCGAAGACGACTTCAGCTTTCAAGGTGAGCCAACTTTTATTTCGGACGGCCACCAGTTTATTTGTTTATTATTTCAGTTGCATTTTGCCCCCTTCAGGAGGTATCTGTCTTCTTTTGTGCTCTTAAATGTCTAGTCTGGATAACCCTAAACCTAGTATGTTGGGTAGTTAGCTGTAATTTCTTTTGTACAGCTTAGAGGTATCAGTATGTCTGAGTTATTTTTTTTAGTCTTGTCCTTATTTATGAATTGTTATATTTACTTTCCTAATTTAATTGGTAAGGGTTCGCCCGACGGGTCTAGGGGGGATGTAGGGTGTCCGCACGGCCTAACCGGATTTCGGATCGTGTCAGTAAGCTCGCATTCCAAGACTTTGAATGCAAACTAAATCGAGTATAATTTTATTTGATTTCATAGATGTTCATGAATAATGAGATGACTTTAAATATAGTCATAAAGTTCCTAATTCCCCATTTAGTTTATATATAAATAGTCTGTCCTTAGTATTCAATTATTGCTTATTCTATATGAAAAAACAAGTATTGATCAAGAACGGTTCGCTTGATGGATTGGGTTCGGATGCCTTCATAGCCTATAAGATTTTAGGTCGTGAAAAAAATAATCTTCGTTGGTGGTAACGAAATTTAGAAGTATCATGTTCTCTTCATATTTCAATTATATAGGCATACATTCCTGTCCTCGTTTACCTTCTCAAATATTTGTTGATACAACATTTCTTTTCTATTGCCTTAATTATGTAACTAGTATATCAAACTTCTCAAATATTTGTCGATACAACATTTTTTTCTATTGCCTTAATTGTGTAACTAGTATGTCAAACTATATCCTCTCACTAACTACCCATGAGCGAAAAGAGGAACCGTCTCAATTTCATCATGTAATTTCCATAACGGAAAAGGGTCAACTTTATCCCTCAACTATGAATAATGGGGCAATTATATCCTACGTTTAATTTTGATATCAAAAATACCCCTCTGTTAGTCATATAGGGTCACTTATACCCTCATAACTAACCGTTTTTCTTTACAATATTAATTAGACTTTAAAAGGTCTAATTAGTTGACTAAAAATTTTAATTGTATGACAACCCATTTATCTCCCCCTCTTACTACCTCCACTGGTCTATCTCCTTCACCAAGGGGCCAAGGGTCAAGCAAAATAGGAAACCTACATTTCTTTAATTCTAATATTCTAATCATCCAGAAATGAAATCTACCACCATGTTATCCCAGAAACTCATGATTTATCCATCCAACTTTATACTCTCGACCAACATGATTCTAACACTTTTTTATGGCTAGAACATCCAGGGGCGAAATTACCTTGCTCCGAGGGGTGTCACGGGACACTGCTTCGTCGAAAATTTTTACTATATATATATATATATATATATATATATATATATATATATATATATATATATATATATATATATATATATATATATATGTGCATACAAATACATTATGTGACACTGCTTGAACATATAAGGCTTGATAGCCCAGCGGTTATGCGCCCAAGATTGAGCTCCCGCGGCTTAGTTTCGAATCCCTATAGGTGCATTTTTGTATAAACTTTCGAACATTTATATCCAATAAAAAGTTAGATAGGAATCGAACCAAGCACCTTCAGCACATAAAAGAGCAGCAAAACCACCTTTACTACATCTCCGCCCAGTTAATTTTCAAACAATGAGCAAACATATATCTACAAGTAACAAGAAAAAAAAACCCCTATATATTAAAAGAAATTCCCCCAATTGGGATCAACAAAAAAACTTTGTAATTCTGCTGCTATACCCTACAATTCACGCGACTTTTGGAGCAAAATTGACCCAATTGAATCATCATCTTTGGATTTCTTTGTCTCATACTATTTGGTAAGTTATTCTATTTTATTTCTTCCTCCTTTTTAGGTAGAGGTTCTTGAAACCTCTATTATATTCCTTTTGAATTCAATTGGATTATCTAGGGTTCATCCTAATTGATACTTTATTTTAGGTTAAATTTTAATGGAGAGGTTTTACTCTAGAGTATCTTCTACGGTTTCAAAACCAATTTCAACATCTAAAGATTCATCCAAGTTGTGCAACAATGCCAAAGAGTAAAAACAACATCGACAAAGTGAAGGAGTTGATATAAGTTCCCTACCGGCTGACCCAGGTGAAAGATTAGCAATTCAAAAATACCATCCAAATGACCAAGATGAAATAAGAAGAGCATATATTCAAAAGGGTCCTTTCCAACCTCGGAATCACAATTTTCCTCAAAGAGTATTCTCACGTAATAAATTGCGTCGCTTTAATTATGAATGGTTTGATGAGTATGATTGGTTGGAGTATAGCATAACAAAAGATGCAGGCTTTTGCTTCTATTTATTTGTTTCATGATGAAAGCAACAATCAGGGTGGGGGAAATGTATTTTCAGAGATAGGATTTACAAGCTGGAACAAGAAGAGGAGTTTTAAAGTGCATGTTGGTGGACCGAATAGTGTTCATCATCAGTCAAGAAAGAATTGCGAAGATCTAATGAATCAAAAACAGTCCATTAAAAGTGCACTCGTTAAACAATCCGATCAACAAAAGTTGAATATCGGACTCGTTTAGAAGCCGTTGTTGATGTGACAAGATATCTGCTGAACCAAGGATTAGCATTTCGAGGACATCGTGAAGATGAATCGTCTCTTAATAGAGGTAACTACAAAGAACTCCTCAAATGGTATGCAATTGGTGAAGTATTTAAAAAAGCTCCAAAGAATAATCAATTGACTTCTCCATACATTCAAAAGGATATAATCACTGCATGTATGGAAATAATTAAATCTATCATAGAGGATTTAAATGGTGATCACTTTTCCATATTAGTTGATGAATCTCGTGATGTATCGTGTAAGGAGCAAATGGCTATTGTGTTGCGGTATGTTGATAAAAGGGGTTTTGTGATGTAGCGTTTTATTGGTATTGTTCATGTTCGTGCTACTACTGCTTTATCTTTAAAGAAGAAAATTGTTGATTTAATTGCTCAACATTCTTTAAGTTCATCTTATATACGTGGGCAATGTTATGATGGAGCAAGCAATATGCAAGGTGACTTAAATGGGCTTAAAAATTTGATACAACAAGAAAGTGAAGGTGCTCATTCTATTCATTGTTTTGCCCATCAACTCCAATTAACCCTTGTTGGAGTTTCTAGAAGATGTGATGAAGTTCAAGAACTTTTATTATCAGTTTTCGATATATTAAATATGGTGGGAGCTTCTTACAAGTGTAGAGATGAACTTCGTGAAGCTCAAGCGGAAGAAATTGAAGAAGCATTACGTAAAGGTGAGCTTGAAACAGGTAAGGGTTTGAATCAAGAGTTAGGTCTTGCTAGAGCCGGTGATACTCGGTGGGGCTCTCACTACAATTCCTTTAATAACTTTATTCTTATGTTTGGCCCCATCAGTGATGTACTTGATTCTCTTGCTGTTAGTGAACGTTCTGAAGAAAAGTGTAAGGCACAAGGATATCTTACAAGATGTTTAACATTTAAGGTTGTCTTTGTGTTGCATTTTATGCGCAATATTTTAGGAATTACAAATGAGCTTAATGCAGCCTTTCAAAAGAAGGATCAAGATATTGCAAATGCCATGTTGCTTGTAAAAGTGGCAAAGGACCAGTTGCAACTAATGAGAGATAATGGTTGGGATTTACTATTTGATGAGGTGTCTAAATTTTGTATCAAACATGACATTGTGATGCCACAATATGACGAGCTTTATGTTATTCTTGGAAGATCACGTCGTTTAGTTGCTGATTATACTGTTTTACATCACTACCATGTTAAAGTATCTGTAGAATTATTGATTGGCAACATCAAGAACTCAATAATCGCTTTCATGAGGTGACAAACTGATTTGCTTCTCCGAGTTGCTTGCTTGAACCCAGTTGACTCCTTTTCAAGCTTTGACATTGATAAGATTTTGAGATTGGCTGAGTTATATCCTGATGATTTTGATAAATACTCTATGGTTGACCTTCATTTTCAGCTTGAAAATTACATTGTTGATGTTCGAGACCGTGATAAAAGGTTTTCTGATCTTAAGGGACTTGGTGACCTTTCCAAGAAACTAGTGGAGACGAAGAAACATGGAGTTTATCCTCTTGTCTTCAGACTAGTGAAATTTTCTTTACTTTTGCCAGTTGCTACTACTATAGTTGAAAGAGCATTCTCGGCGATGAAGTTGATTAAGTCTGACTTACGAAATTGAATGGATGGTGAATTTTTGAATGGTTGTTTGGTGTCTTATATAGAAAATGACGTATTTAGTACTATTTCTAATGAGGTTATTATGAATACATTTCAAAAAATGAAAGATCGTCGTGAAGAGCTCTAGTATTGTACTTGAATTGATATGTTTTAATAATATGATGCAGTATAATATTTTACTCACTTTTTTTTTTAAATGTGACACTGTTTGCAAAAAATCCTGCATACGCCACTGAGAACATCATTCGCTCTTATTTTCAAAGCTGCGCGATACCAAATATACTCCAATTCATAGAAGAAGATCTGTAATATGGAATCCAAATGTTCCTGTCCTAGATCTCTACTTGTCAATTGACCTGAGAGCAATTATTTTTTTTTCTCAATGCGGTACACCAAAACATGTGGCAGTGCTCTGTGTTAATGAAGTAATTTCAACCTGTTTTTTTTTTTTCTTCTTCTTTTCAATCCTTTTCTTCTGAAGCCTTAGATGAAGCTTTATAAGCACTGATTGGCAACACTTCTTCTTTCTAAATAATAGTTTAGACATTTTGACACCAATTAAAAATTAAAAGATCTGATTGGCAACACTTCTTCTTTCTATATAATAGTTTAGACATTTTGACACCAATTAAAATTAAAAGATTTGATTGCAAGAATATTTTAGCTCCATCATAAGTGAAGTATATAGAAAATGAGCTAACCAGAAAATAAGAACATGATTTTTTCAATTTGGATAAACAAAGCTCCTGACCATCCAAGGATTTCCTGTTCCAATGATATAGTAAGTATTATCATTTCTTTGTTAGTGGTGGTGAATTCTCTGGATTGGAGGTCTCGGGAGTTGTGGTTGAGGGAGATGAGACAAAGTATTTTAGGGGTGATTAGTAATTAGTGGTTATTAGAAAGAGAGGAGATGGGCTTAAGACCATGAAATGAAGAACTGTTAGTCATGAGGGCAAAGTGACCCTAAATGGCTAACAAGGGGTATTTTTTATACCAAAATCAAACATAGGGTATAATTGTAATATTTCTCATAGTTGAAGGTTAAAATTCACCCTTTTCCGTTCCCATAATGTAGCACTTTAAAGTAAAGATGCTAATGAGGTGAATTTCACGTTACTAAAATTTACTGATTATACTAATAATATCATAACTACTTTTCATCAACTACATATAATTTGCTTAGCAAATACTAGCGAATAGCTGTCGCACTTTCATAGTCAGGTTATGATACGTTACTCGCCACAATTGCGCTATAACTACCCAAGCTGGAAGAAATGCAAGACTGCTGCTTTTTTCATCGTTATAGCGGGCATTTAAAAGTTATTATACGTGAAATTAACCCCATTTGTTCAGCATCTTAACTCTTAAAAGTGTACTGTATCTGTTATCTCTTCGTTAATTAGTCTGTGAGATGTAGGGGCGTATTATAAATTTTGCTGTTATAGTTGGTAAGTTTAGGGACACTAATGAACTGCGTTCCATCTTCAGCCCTTAGGTTCGTGATTAACTCAGAAGGAAACCGTATAATACAAAACTTAAAGCGGAAAAGATTACTCAATTCCACAGAAATAACAAAAAGGCTACAGTGTTATAGTCTCTCCTATTTCGCAAAATATATCTGACTCCTTTTATCACAACAATTCCAAAAAATTTCGCCTAGTGCCCTCAATAAGCCATGGTCTTACCTAATTGCCCCCACTTACAAATGTTTTAAGAAAATGTTCTCCACATCATACCACCCCCTCCCCCCTTATGAAAGGACTATTTTGCCCCCCATCTTGTATTAATTCACGCTGAAGGTTTCCTTCTCTCTTTCCTCATTCCTGACCTCCTTCTTTCTTCACGCTGAACGATTTCCTTCTCTCTTTCCTCATTCCCGGCCTCCTTCTTTCTTCTTTTAGTGCTAGAAATTTGAGATTTTTTTTCTTGTGTTTGCTTGATTCCAGTGATTTGAAGGTTTTTATTACCTATGGCTATTAGATATTCATGTTTTGCACAGAGCTTAAATTTTGGAATGATTGTTAATTAAGTTTGAGCTTCGCTTGTTTTTGGTTGATTACGGTGATTTGAAGGTTTTTACTGGTTAAAGCTATTAGATTTTGTTGTTGCTTATTGTTTAGAGCTTAAAGTCTTGGCCATGGCCAAGAGTTGCATAGCATTTTTCTTAAAATTGGTTATTGCATTAACTTTAAAGTCTTGGCTATTGCCAATATTTGCAGAGATGTTTCGTGTAAGTTTGTCGCTTCCAGTAGCACTTAGAGTCTTGGCTATTGCCAAGAGTTGCAAAGACGTTGTCTGCAAGTTGTTCACTGCAGTAGAAGTAAAAGTCTTGGTAATTGTCAATACTTTTAGAGATTTTCAGTGTAAGGTCCCCCTTGCACCAGAACTTAAAATCTTGGCTATTGCCAAGAGTTTCTGCAAGTTTGTCACTGCAGTATAGGTAAAAGTGTTGGCAATTGCCAATAATTGTAGAGAGTAGTTCTACAAGCACTACTAGAAATTAATTGATTTGCGTCACAGTTTGGAGACGGAATTCCCTCTCTAAAAGGTGTTTGGAGACGGAATTCCTTCTCCGCGCGTCCTTCGCTTTTAAGCGCGTTGTTGGACAACTTGGAGACGGAATTCCGTCTCCAAATGCAAAAGTAGCTGACACACTGACACATTCTTGGAGACGGAATTCCGTCTCCAAGAATTCCCTCTCCAAGCATTAAATTGAGGGAATTCCCTCTCCAATCATTAAATTAAATTAATTTAATTAATTTAATGCTTGGAGATGGAATTCCCTCTCCAACATAAATTATATATATTATTTTTATTGTTTAGAGACGGAATTCCCTCTCCAGTAAAAAATTTAAAAATTATTTTTGTTGTTTAGAGACGGAATTTCCTCTCTAATAAAATAATTTAATTTTTTTTGGTTTGTTAGAGACGGAATTTTTGTTAGAGACGGAATTCCGTCTCTAACTATATAAATCCTGCTAAATAAAAACATTAGAAATTTGGTACAAAGCAACCAAAAACCAAAAACAACCTGTTTAACATAAAATACATGTTTAACATAAAACAAAGCCACCACGGCCAATAAAACAATTCAACATACATATTGTTTCATCATTAAGCATTCAACACAAATAAAAACTAAAGTATTTAATTAGTAACATGTTCACAACTTAACAAACCATGAGAGTACTAATCCGCCCCTTGGGAGGAGCCACTTCCTTGCTCCTTATCTCTCCAAATCTTTGCCACAATTTCCTGTAATTTCTTCACATTCTCATGGTCTTCCAACCGTTGCCTTTCACTATCTAGTAGCCTTTGCTCTATTTCCGCCAATCTAGCGCGCAACTCATCATCCGCAGCTTGTGATGCATGTGAAGAAGAAGAAGAACATTAGCATTGACAATACCTACACGAGAAGGCTTCTTGTACCTCGAAGGACCAAGGCCATAGGCTCGATTTTTGCTAGTATAGCCACCACCCGCCTGAACAAACATTGCATTTTCTTCATCCTGGGAGGGTTTAGGAGAGCCTTCATCGACTTGTGACCCTTGGCTCTCAAGCCATTCTTGGTGTAGAGTTTTGTAGTTTTCCTAAAACACACGACGCGATTAGAATAATTAATTAAAGAATAATTTTAAAAAAATAAAATTATTTATGATATCTCACCTCTAGTTGTTGTGCACGTGGCTCGACCCATCCCACCTCATGTCCTTGTTCGTCATATAAATAATGGAACAAACGGAAAAATTCATAATCACTAACTTTTCCATGTACCGCTTCCTACACAATGCAAATGTGTTAATGCTAAATCAAAATGGTGTTAAGTTTTTAATTTAAATAAAAATTAGATTGACTTACATATCGTGCCCGATGGGTGGCCAAACTAACTGAACCACAAGTGTGCTTCGATCCTCCTTTTGCGGATGCTCTGTTTTTCTTAGCCTGCTCGCTCTGGGCTAAGAATTCAGGTGTTTCCCAATAAATTTTAAGTTTATCCCAATTCTGTTGATAAATCCATTTGGGAACTTTACCCTTTTGCCTGTATTTTGACAAGGAATCACGTAGCCTTTTAGCCGCATTTTTCTCAAAAACTGCTCGGACTTCATCATCATATATAGCATCCCACGAACACTTGTGCTGAAACAATAACAATATAATAAGTGAAAACTAATAAAACACATATAATAATTAAATGACAAAAGCTTCATAAGTATAGTTAATACCGTAAAAGCTTCAAACATGCGGTTTCTAACAGGTACTGGCACCTTTCCCCAGGTCGGCCAACCATCAGTAAAGTGTGGTGTCATAGATTCAACAACAAGTTCCACTGCCTTGTCCGATGGAAGAAACCTGCATTAAATTTAACATACAAAATTATGTTGATAAATATATATTGCATTCAATTCAAAAGTTTATAATTTAAAGGTTAATGAATAAATCTTACCCTTCTTTGCTGTCAGGCATGATAATCAACCTCCCAGACTCATCGAGAGATCCAATACCACCAAGCAACTGAACTGTAGCGCTAGTACCCTTTTTCCTACCCTTTCGCACTGTAGTGGTTACAGATGGAGAGGACTCTGGCTGAGTCTCTGGTACGGGTGTACTCGAACTGGGACATGCCAATGATGATGCAGATGGAACAGTACTCGAAATGGAAGGTGTAGCAGATGGCAAACTATGTGGATGCATACTAGGAGTAGGTATCATCATCAGCTGTGAAGTGCCCGATGCGTCGAATGGCTGAAATGTAGGGGCCCGTACATGCACAGACTGAGGGGATGTGCCTACTATAGGCATGGAATGGAAAGAGGGACCAGCAGGCTGGCCAAACTGATAGTGTGGCCCCGTATGTGGCATGGTCTGTGCAGATATACTAGGGGCCTGTGGCTGATGGAATAGTGGGGTACTAGGGAGACCAGCGAAAAATGTACTCGGATAATTACCTAACTGTGAGAGCAAGGTGGAGGTAGGGGTCAATGCCGGAAGTGGAGAAGTAGTATGACCTGTGGAAGTATGGCCACCACTGGTCCTAGGTCCTTTCCTACCTCGAGATGCCATATCTGCAAATTAATATTAAATTCAATAGAATTAGATATTTAATAAAGTGTATCATCGTTAATTAAAAAAATATTACGCAAAATATTAGACAAAAATACCACAAACAACCAATATAACGCACAAATATTCAACTACTAACATCAATCATCATCGCTTCCTTCTAGTTCATCAAGCAATTCATCCTTAGAGGTATCATTTTCATCTATGTACTCCCCTTCTTCATTTTCCAACGACGTTTCCATGGTTTGATTGAGCACCGACATATCAAATTCTTCAAAATAATCCACACCCTGATGCAACTCGTCGGGTAATTCTTCATCTACAATTTCTTGAACAGTTGAAATGTCATTTTGGTATGCTTCATCTAATGCATCATCCACCTCAATTCTTCCAACCGGGTTGGCTTTCAAAACAACCCACCAATTTGCTTTTTCCTTGTTCTTCAGTTTATTTTTGCACTTTGGATAAGGAACGTAGTACACTTGTTTCACATTTTGAGCAATGATAAATGGATCATAATGTGCATACGTTCTTTTGTGATTGATTTCAACTATTTTATATACTAGATGCACCTTTGTACCCCGAAGTGGTGTTGGATCAAACCACTTACACCGAAAGAGCACCAACTTTTTCCTTGGATGACCATTAAACTCTAGCTCTAATATTTCATGTATTACACCATAATAGTCAAACTCTTCATCACCAGTGCCTGCATTCACCCACACTCCGCAGTTATATATTTTCTTCCCCATGGACCATTCTTCAGTATGAAACTTATAGCCATTGATGAAGTACTTAGACATTTGTCTGTACTTATAAATAGGGCCCAATGATAAATCACAAAACAGTGGATGATTGACGCCGTTTTCAGGATTGTGCACCTAACATGCATACAATTAAATCTATAAGTTAAAACATACTTGCGTATAGTATTCACCAACGGGATATGTGCCACTAAAATACTTACGTATTCTCTAAACCACTCTGAAAATTTGGCCGTCACAGCATCGTGCCCAAAGTTAGTGACAAATAAACTGCTATGCACAACAACAATATTCAGGATGTAAAAATTAATATATATGTATTAACCTTTTTTTTGTATGTAGAAAGTGACAAATACCTATAAAAAGGTTGCACTTCTGGGCAATTCAGCAGTACATGTATCGTAGCAACTTGTCTATCGATGTCGCTGAATGGTTTTGCGCAACCTTTTTCTGATCCTCGACCGGGATGATTGAATATGGAAAAATGAGGATACAGTGAATTGCCGCTTCCACCATCATCATGTCGGTTAGGCCTGCGACTTAGAGAAGGTACTTCGGCCCCAAAATAATAAGAACAGAAATGCGACATTTCCCTAACAAGATAAGCCTCACATATCGACCCCTCAATTCTATTCCTATTTTTTGCAGTCCGCTTACATTTGCCAATAGTCCTGTATAACATAGATAGCCATATAATTTAATAATGAATTAAAAAATATTAAATATAGGAGGAAATCTTTGATATGCATTACCTTTCAGTAGGATACATCCACCTTCCCTGAACCGGGCCTCCAAGTCTTGCTTCTTCAACAAGGTGCATAGGCAGATGTTCCATAACATTGAAGAAACCAGGGGGTAATATCTTGGTCAATTTAGTAGAGATCACAGGAATATTACTTTCCATCAATTGTAGATTTTCTTCCCTTAATGTACTAGAACACAAGTCCTTGAAAAACACACTCATTTCAGTGAGTGGTTTCCAAATTGTATCAGGCAAGCCATTGAACGCAATTGGCAACAAATTTTCCATGAAAACATGACAGTCATGGCTTTTCATTGCCGTAAGCTTACCTTCTGTCATGTCGACACATTTGGATATATTCGATGCGCAACCATCAGGAAACTTAATATTATGTATCCACTCACAAATCATTCTTCTCTCCTCCAAGTCAAAAGTGTAGTTCGCTGATGGCTTGCGCACCGTAACCCCATCTGATTGTAGGTGCAATTCAGGTCGCCGACAATATGCCTGAACATCTAACCTTGCCTTCAAGTTGTCCTTTGTTTTGTTATTGACATCCATCACAGTGTTAAAGACAGCATCAAAAAAGTTTTTTTCAATATGCATTGGATCCAGATTATGCCTAAGAAGATTGTCCTTCCAATAAGGAAGTTCCCAAAATATGCTCTGCTTTGTCCAATTATGTGTAACACCAAAACCTGCTATTCTAGGCAATGGTTGCTGCTCCGTTGCCTTGGGATACCCCTGAACCCGGGACCAAACTTCATGCCCCGTCAACCTCTGTGGAGGATCATCAAAATCCTCCTTGTTCTTCATGAATGCACTAGTGTTTCTCCTAAATGGATGGTCATCTGGCAGAAACTGACGCTGACAGTCGAACCATGCGTGCTTACGCCCATATTTCAAATAAAATGCTTTTGTATCTTCCATACAAATAGGACAAGATAGCTTACCAGCAGTGGACCAACCAGACAACATGCCATATGCAGGGATATCATTAATTGTCCACATCAAACAAGCATGAAATCTAAAGTTTTGTTTCAAGGAACAATCATATGTTACAACACCATCACGCCACAATATTTGTAACTCATCAATCAAAGGCTGCAAGAATACATCAATAGAGCTTTTTGGGTTACTAGGACCAGGGATAATACAAGTCAGGAAAATATATGGACTTGTCATACACATTTCTGGGGGTAGATTATACGGTGTGACGAATACAGGCCAGCAAGAATATGGTGCAGCAGAGACAGCAAACGGAGTAAACCCATCAGAACTTAAACCCAATCTGATGTTTCTAGGTTCACTTGCAAATTCAGGATATACTCTATCGAAATGCTTCCATGCTTTTCCATCAGACGGATAACATAGAATACCAGATTGTCGTTTACGTTCATGATGCCATCTCATATGAGGAGCAGAACTCATTGATGCATACAACCTCTTTAACCTTGGTATAAGAGGTAAGTAATGCATCGCTTTTACTGGGACCTATTTCTGTTTAGAATTTTTGACTGGCTTGTAGCGAGCCTCACCGCAAAACGTACAAAATTGCTTATCTTTGTTTTCTTTGTAGTATAACATGCGACCTTTTTTACAGCAGTGAATTCTTTCTGAAGATAGCCCTAAAAACGAAACCAACTTTTTTTCATCGTAGTACGAGGAAGGCAATCCCAATTTACTTATGTTTAGTTCATTCAAGAGTCCAATGATCTCATCCATGCCTCCTTGAGATATGTTATAATCTGATTTAACACTAAACAACCTAACTGCCACCGACAGCTTTGAATGACTTGTCCCCTCGTAAAATGGGCGACTTGCTTCTTCCAACTGTTCATAGAAGAGCTTCGCCTCATTATTGGGAATCTCCTCAACATTCGGTTGAGAGGGTTCCCCTTGGTACATTCCAAACGCATCATTCAACATCTCATTCATAGGATAGTTATACCCGACATAGTCATTTTGGAAGTTCTCTCTATGGATACTAGGGTTACACTCTCCATGTGCAGTCCACACAAAATAATTTGGCATAAATCCTTTTCTATAAAGGTGCAACACGACATTTTCAATTGGTTGCACGTGGCTACACTTGCATTTCACACAAGGACATTTGATTGACCCCCCTCGTATATATTCAGGAAGTAATTTAGCTTTAGCAATAAACCCGTCAACCCCATCTACATAACTTTTCCTCAAACCCATATTTTCATAGAACATATTGTATATCCAACTACGATTTTCATCATGTTCCATCTACAAAAGTTACAAACAAATAAATATAAAATCAATGCAACAAATTATAGCAATTTTCTAGCAAACTATAGGTGTATAACATTATTGTTAAATTATGTTGGATATTAATTTTTTAATTAACTAACTAAATCAAACTCCCTACATTTATTTTATTTGCCATGTTCAATAACATTGTTTTTAATTATTTCTTTCTAATTATTCTTGCATTAAATTTATCTACTTTATATTATTTTTCTAACTATTTCTAAATTTTCAAGAACTAATGACACGACCCAGAATCCAGTTAGGCCGTGCGGGCACCCGACATCCTCCCCTAGACCCGTCGGGCGAACCCTTACCAATTAAATTAGGAAAATAAATATAATAGTTCATAAATAAGGACAAGACTTAAAAAAACACACAGACATATTGACACTTCTAAGCTGTACGAAAGACAATTACAGCTAACTACCCAACATACTAAGTTTAGGGCTATCCAGACTAGACATCTAAGAGTACAAAAGAAGACAAATACCTCCTGAAGGGAGCAAAATGCAACTGAAACAATAACCAATAAACTGGTGGCCATCCGGAATAAAAGCTGGCTCACCCTGATAGCTGAAGTCGTCTTCGCTCCTTCACAACGTGGCAAACTCAATCCTGGAGCGAACCTGCCGAAACGAAATAGATAGACAAGAAACAAACAACAAACAAGGGTGAGTCAAAAGGACTCAATAAGTGGGGCAGACTAGCCACGTCAAAGAATAGGATAGCTAGCCAGGGAGAAAATAAACAAATAAACCAGATTCCTCTTATTTAAATTATGAAAAGGCATAGCCAGATAATAATTAGAAACACGTATGGAATCGCAAACTATTCAATAACCAGGAACGTAATACAGCCAGAACATATAGGTATCCCGAACACATCAACAATCAGAAATACATCCTGTTGCGGCGTGCAACCCGATCCATATATTTATATTGTTGCGGCGTGCAACCCGATTCGTATATTTATACTGTTGCGACGTGCAACCCGGTCCATAAATTTATACCGTTGCGGCGCACATCTCGATCCCCGCAACCCAGAATACGAGCCAGAAATATATAGACAAATAAGCAATGCACATATAAGCAGAATAGTAGTTATGTACCACAAGTCTACACAATGGTATGAAATGAGATGAAATGAAATGATGCAAAGGGTCACATGTGCCCGTAATCCCATCCCGAAGCGGAATACTCCTGCATTCGAGGGGAATCCAATCTGATAACCAACTGGAGTGGAATACTCCTGCTCCTGGGGCGGAATACTCCTGCACCCGATATAATATAAACCAGAGGCGGAATACTCCTGCACTCTCCTGGGGCGGAATACTCCTGCACCCGATATAATGTAAACCAGAGGCGGAATACTCCTGCACTCAATATCTGACATAAGAGCGGAATACTCTTGCTCTTGGGGCGGAATCCTCCTACCCTCAATATGATACAATGGAGCGGAATCCTCCTGCTCCTGGGGCGGGATACTCCTACCCTCTATATGATACAATGGAGCGGAATACTCCTGCTCCTGGGGCGGAATACTCCTACACCCAATATGATATGCAATGTAATGCATATGAATGACATATAATGCATATGAATGCAATGTGATGCAATAATAACCCTTCACCGGTGCGGGACTCTCATCGACAGCCGGGAAGTAGATGCCAACTCACAGCCAAAGTACCATGCTCAGATCCTCAATGCAATACCAATAATAGGACATAATATATAATATAGAATGTAAATCCAAAGCTAAGGCGTAATGAGTACGCCTATCGACAGCTACACACGTAAGGAACACGTGGTAGAAAATCCACGAGGCCAAGTGCCTCCAAAGAAATGGATATAAACACTTACCTCTCTCAAAAGTTAGCATTGCGACCAACAACCGCGTTATTTTTTGAATTCATTGCCAAACGATCCCACTGTGATCAGTAAGCAAAAAAATATATCACATTAGGCTAAAGGCTTCATTCCTCACATCTTAGGGTAATCCAGGTAGGAACCTGATACCCTATTCGCATACGCAATACGCAGGCCAGGCCTATATACATGGTTTAAGGTCACATAACCAAAACCCAAATAAATTACATTTATATGTTGCCCATAACTCACTGAGTACAAATATATAATCAATTCCACTATCGGGGTCCATTTGACCCTTTAAACTATTAATTGAACTTATTAAAACGATGTCTAATATTCCAAGGTTTACCGTTAAAACATATTCAAACACAGGTAATAAACTCAAATAATGCATTAGGATCATTACCTGAATGTTTCGGGGTAAAAATACTATTTTCCTCCGGCTCTTTTTCTCATTTTCTGGCATTTTTCTACTGCGTCATTTGATTTTTTTCTGTTTCAATGTTTCTGCTTATCAGTTTCGTTAAACTCTGAAACTAATGATATATATATCAATACCATGCCACCTAACCTTTTTGTCCTTTTCCCTTTTTTGTCTTCTTTTTTTTTTTTTTTTTTTTTTTGATTTCGCTGTTACGATAAAAATTAAAACGGTACCCTACGATATTTGAAATAATTCCAACTTTTGCATACTAGTTATACAAAATATATGTAACATACTCGCGAAGGCGGATCTCAAATTGGACTCCCGAAACTCAAGATACGAATTTAAATGGAAAAGAAGTCAAATTATTTAACTTTCGGCATTTTAGCGGAAACAAGCCGAACAACATCGAAATTTACTTTCGAAAGTTTACAAAAATCACAAATAATCATGCGAACCTAACGGCGCTTTCGGATTTCGAATCGGAGCTCATTCAGCAAAACCGAGCTCGAAAATCTCTTTTTAATATTTATTGCCAATAAAAACTGAAACCTTCTTCCGATGCCTACCAAACGAGGTCTGATTTAGCTCAAATTTTACATACAGGTCCTAATGGACATTACGAATATTTTAAAATTATCGGCGTACCAATCGGAGTCCTAACTTCCGAAACGACTGACCGAGGTCGTTTCAACTAATGACATTTCTAATAATCCAATCTAACCAGTATTCTTAAAAATGAGGAGAATATTAAACAAGTATACAAACATGATAGAATTATGTAATAAATTCAATATTGATAATGGAGTGTCAAAGTTGGTATTGGGGTGGGGAAAATTGGGGGCCAAATTCATGGATGGGAAAAATGGGGAGAGAAAAATAATTTGAATTATAGCTAAAAATAATGGGGAAGATGAAGAAAACTTACTTGAATAAGTTGTTAGGATGACTGGGGAAATTTTCGCCGGGGGAGGGAGCAATTTCACCGAGGCAGGGAGCAATATTTTCGCCGGAGGCAGTGAGGGAGGCAGTGAGTCGCGTGTGGGGAGGGGTTTTTTAATTTGGGGGAGATAATGAATCTGAAAGAATAAGTGAGTGTAATTCCGTCTCCAACTCTAAAAAATTTAATTAATTTTTTATTGTAACACTGATTGGAGACGGATTGGAGACGGAATTCCCTCTCCAATCAGTTAGAGAGGGAATTCCGTCTCCAACCTTTTTGTAGCATTTTCATCAATTTCTAGTAGTGAAGTTGCCCCTCCCACTAGAGTTTAAAGTGTTGGATATTGTCCATAGTTGTAGAGACTTTTTTCTGTCGTTTGCTTTTTTCATCAGTCATGCATTCTGTAGTTGTTGCTGTGTTTTTCAGTTATCTTTGACTTTGGCCTGTTGACTCTGAATTATGGTAATGACATAGGAATTTTTCTGCATATTAATCATGAGTTCATGATGGCACTTCGTGATGTATGTTTCCTTGTCTTTACTTGTTACTTTGTTATCATACTATTTTTGTAATTTTATTTGTTGAATATGCATATTTTATCTTTTGTTCCTATAGGAAGGAGATCAAAATATTAAGTTTGAGCACTAGTTTGATTCCAAAGGTTCTTGGGGTGGTGATGTGAAGTATATGGCCTTTTCATTATTATTTCATTGTTTTGTTATTATGTGTTGTCATTATTATTTTTTAAAATTTTGCAGGTAATGGATATTGAATCTTCAATCTCCTGATCCTGATCATGCACATTTTGATGTGGTTGATGATTTTATATGCCAGCCAAGATCTTCTGATGAATTCCAAGGCAAAAATGTGATGTGGGCGATGAATTTCCAAATTTTCGTTTGTTATCTCCATCGCAAGATGATATGTGTAGTAGTCCAAATGAGACTATTAGTACTACAAAAGAGTTAGAGAAAGTTGTTGAGTAGTTTTTAATTACATGTATTTCGTATTTACCGTATTTTTTGTGTTTATGTAAACAAGTACACTTGGATGTTTGATATTTTTGTTATTTTAAAGACTCAAGTTGCTTTGAATCGGATAAACTGGAAGTATTGGTAATTGCAGGATTTCAAGGCATTTTAGTTGCTGTGGGGTGAACACATTTAGATGGAAAGTCTTGCCAATGGGCAAGACTTGAATTCTAGTTAATTAATCCCAACTCTAATATTATATAATTAATTTAAAATTAATAAATAATTCATGCAGGGTTGTGCTGGTAATGTGTTGCCAAGACTTTGTGTCAATTTAGTTGTCAATATTATTGCATATGACAAGACATCAAGGCAAGTTAACTATTTCTAATATTAAAGTCGATAAATAAGTTTTGGTAGGAAATATCTTACCTTTTGCCAAGACTTTACGTCAAGTTAAATTGAATTGGTTCTCTCTATGAGTGTAAAGTCTTGGCTATTGCCAATAGTTTAGTTTATTGATAATATTAACTTTCCAATCACATTTAATTTTTAAAAATATTTATAATCAATAAGTGTCGTTCCTTTTGATGCAACACCATGTTATGGCTTCATTCACAAAGAAACGAGATTTTCTGACATGTCAGTCCTTTTAATAACTTCTACTATGAAGCAGGATTTTCTGAAATTCTCATCATTTTTCATCAGAAAATGCAAGTCGTAAGTTCTTGATCATTTGTTACCATCATTCCTCTGCATCTTTCGAGATTTGTGTCAAACCTTATCTTTACTTCAGTTTCAGCAGTGTTGATGGTTAGGGCATTACAAATTTCTTTTCTAAATGTGTGGTAGCTTATACCGTCTTCGACAAGTATCACTTTATATCATGGTTGATGCATTTGTTGTTTGCATCCCAATTCCCATTATAAGCTATATAAATGCAGCGAGTCGCCATAATGGTAATCCTGCACATAATCAAGACAAATAATATGCTTTAATATAAGCAGGATCATGGGTAAAAATGTTGCCCTTTTCTGGGCTTAAGGTCTTGTAAAGAAGTCTCTCTTAGGTACCTATTGCACCAGAGCTGCAGCTCTTGGCAATAGCCAAGACTTGGAGAGACTTTATCAGCAACCCCCCCCCCCCCCCAATAGTAACAGTCTTTAAGTGTTGGCAATAGGCAAGAAGTCTCTCCTAGGTGCCTATTGCACCAGAGCTGCAACTCTTGGCAATAGCCAAGACTTGCAGAGATTTTGTGTGCATGCCCCTCATAGCAACAGTCTGAAAGTCTTGGCAATAGCCAAGAAGTTTTTCCTAGGTTCTTATTCCACCAGAGTTGCAACTCTTGGCAATAGCCAAGACTTGCAGAGACTTTGTCTGCAAGTCCCCGATAGCAACAAGTCTGAAAGTCTTGGAAATAGTCAAGAAGTCTCGGTTTTGTGCTTATTTCACCAGAGCTACAAGTCTTGGCTATAGCCAAGACTTGCAGAGAATTTGTCTGCAAGTACCCCATTGCAACAGGTCTGTAAGTCTTGCCAATAGGGAAGAAGTGTCTATGGACCCCATTGCATCAGAGCAGCAAGTCTTGGCTATAGCCCCTCATTGCAATAGGGTTGAAAGTCTTGGCAATAGGCAATAACTTTGTACAAGCCTCCCATTGCACCAGAGCATAAACTATTGTCAATAAACCAAGACTTTTCCAGAATTGATAGATTTTATTTTTTTATGAAAGTGCATATTACAATTATTGTAATCAATCTATTGTCATGTGTTTTGTAATTATTATGAATAAAAATCATATCTCATTTGGTTTATATAGAATTTTAACGAAAGTTAAGCATAATATAAATGAAATTATAACTGTTAGTAAAATTCAATCGCAATCTGAAAAAATCTTACCGTGAACCTTTGCTTGAATGGAGCAATCTCTGAAAGGAATGGGGCTTTAGGATTGATGTGATTGCGTGAATACTGAAAAGGAAGGGGATGGACTGGGCGGGTCTTTTTATTGGTTCTGAGGGATATTTTCGTCAGAAATAAGTTTCATTAAACTAATGGAGGGCATTTTTGCTAAACCACTGTTATTGAGGGCATTTTAGCAAACCATTGCCCCCCGTGTCATATTATTGGAAATCGGCCCAACAAATCCATTAACTCACTTTCACGGAAAAAAAAGTGCACCAAAGGCCACTTTTAGCAGTGGTCTTTGGTTTGAGGCCACTTTTTTTATTGGTTTTACATGAGAGGTCACTTTTTAGAACTTCAATCATTTTGGGTTGAACTTCACACAAGTTCAGCCCACAACGGTTGAAGTTCAACTTCAGCCCACCACAAGGGTTGAAGTTCAACTTCAATCCACAAGGGTTGAAGTTTACACATCTATGCCTAAAAGTTCTGCCCTTACGGATTGAAGTTGAAACTTCATAATTTAGGCATGAAGTTCAACCCACAAGGTTTGAGCTTCAGCTCAAAAATATTGAAGTTCCAATAAGTGGTCTCTCATGTAAGACCAATAAAAAAAGTGACTTCAAACTAAATACCAGTGGCAAAAGTGGCCTGTGGGCAAAATTTTTACATATTTCAAAAATCCTAAATCTTTTTTTCTTTTTTTTAATGCTAAGCAAAAACCAAGGGCTTGCAAGCATTGATCTCATCGTTTGGTTTTCCACTTTCTTATAAGTATCATTTAAATTGACCATGTTTTGCTACATGCATCTCAATACATTCAAACATATGCTCCAATTCCACAATTTCTTGTTTGACATCAACCGAGAGCATGTTTTTTGAAGCAATTCGTTCTCTGAAGCAGTGGATTCTGTCGAGCCCCGATTCAATTTTAGGTCCCATTTCCTCCAAGGTAGCACGCATTGCCATGTTTTCGGCATGCGCATTCTTCCATTTCCTCTTCATAGATTGATAGCCATCAAGTGACCTCAATAGTTGCTCAGAAAGTTCTCTGTTTTTGTCTTGGAGACCTACATTTCCTTGTGTTTCTCCGCTACTACTAGAGTTCCTATCTTTTTGCTCTATGCCACATCCATGTAACCTTTCTACTAAACACTGGTTTTGTTCTTTTAGTTCATTGATAAGATCCTCCATTTCATTCAATTCATGTACTTTTTTTGATAACTCTGCTGCCATAATTTCTTTTTCTTTCCCTATGCTTGAACACATAACCTCGAGGCTCTTTCGTGCTACCAAACTCGCATTAAGCTGCCTCTTTAATCTTTCTTTTTCATCGATCATTGGCTCATTTTGCTTCTTATCTTTTGGGACATTACTAGTAAGCTTAAGATCTGTGTTACATCGCCTTAGCTTAGCTTCAGATGATCTCCTTTCACCAAAGGATTGACATTTTTGAATTCGCGTCCTGACATTATCCAGAATTGTCATCATTGTCGCGACCCTCAACATTCTTAGGCCATCGGTGTTCCCTTTGTTACAAGCATCTTTGTGATCTTGAATTAACTTTAACAATAACTTGAAATTGGCTGCAACACCTATAAACAGAATCAATTGGAGAAGAACAATGAGAAAACACCAGCATAGCAATCGTTACAATTCTATTCATTGCACTTCTTTATACTTGATCACAAAATATGTATATGTACAAAAGTTTATGTTGGAGCCGTAAATGTTATATTCTGCACCAATGCATTAGGCCACGAAACATTGAATTTGTCATATTTCTTCGTTAGCAAAATCTAATTGCATTGTTTTCTCATTCAAAACCATGATTACCCATAACAAAAACAAGAATTGTACAAGCCAAATTGAAAATGGAAAAATATAATTTTTTTATAACCCCAAATGAAAAATAAAAGCATTAGAGTAAACATTACCTTCTAAAGTTGAATCGTCATAGGATTGTTCAGATGTTGAAGGAGGAACTAAACCATGAAATGAATTTTTAGGAAGACTACTCATGGTAAATGTCGATAAAAATGAAGTTAATTTTCTCTAGAAAACATGTGTGTTGTATATGATTATGAGGACAAGCTGAAATGAAAAGAAAAGTGTATATTTTAACCCTATTTTCTAATTTTTTCTGGGAAGTCAAGGTAAACTCTTTTTATCTAATGTATATAACTAGAGAGATCCAAAGAAGAAAGGTTGCTTTGCAGACCTTCTCTCTGATTCTCTCTTATTTCTTTTCACTCACTTTCTTACTTGAGGTTTCCTTTTATTGTTATCTCAGTGCTTTGTAATTTGTTTCTTAGCCTTCTTTCTTTTCTATAAAAATTCAAACGTATTTGTTGGTGTTAGATCATCAAAAAATGGTTGGCTCATGAAAGTTATTGTTGCTTAATTGTTGGTACTTGTTTAATGTATTCATTGGCTATTAGTTGTTTTGACTTCCTTGGACATGAGCAGTTGGCTTCATGCGATAGTCATACCTATTCACCAATTTATAATACTCACCTCATTCCAAAAAGATGACTTGTTTTTCTTATAGTCTGTTCAAAAAAGAATGGCATAACTCTAAATTTAGAAATAATTTAATTTAAACATACGATTTTACTCTTACTAAAATGATTTATAAGCTACAGAAATATCTATGACTTATTTTAAACCACAAATAAGTCATCATATTTTTCTTAAGCTCTGATCCAAATCAAATTATCACATTCTTTATGCAACGGAGGGAATATAAAATTATGTTTACACACCGCGAGCAGTAGGATTTAGAAATACTACTAAGTCTACAATAAGTTTGGAATTAATCTTTTTAAATAGCACGTTGTTATTTTGTATTCAGAAATTCATGTTTCAGAGACGGTAGAACTTTTTTGTACTTTATATGCCTCTCATTTCCTAGTTTTCCTAAGTTTAGAGGAAGAATACTGATGTTGGGTTTATTTTGTATCTTTTAATATCAATTTCTTGCGAGTTTTAATGACTTTCAGTATGTAGTGAGTGATTAGTATGCTCAACGTAATGTGAATATGAAGGTTACATTAATTATTTGAATATGTTGAAATTGAAGTATTTTGAAATGAAATTAAAAAAGTATTTACACATGCCAAGAGGAGTTTGACATCAGCTTTGGAGTAGCGAGCAAAAGCAGCGAAAGACTTGTGAATAATAGGATGTTAGGCTAAAATCTAAAGAATGACATCAAGTTGGATGCTAGAGCAAATAAGGAAAAATCCTAGCCTAATAAATATCATCTATGAATCTATGATTGAACTCGAAAGTGGAACTGTAGGTTGCAATGGGATTGAATAAAGCGGATTCCTGGACCTTGACATAGGGGAATAGTTTCTCAGTTAGCATAGACATATACCTAACAGTCATGCTTAGTCAATATACAGGAATAATAAATGTGTTCTTATTAACTCTAAATCCATACACATATAGGCGTTAGATTAGCTCGAAGTAGGGTATCGACAGAGCCCTATGAGTAATATTAACTCGGTAGCTAATAACCTTGATAAATTGATTTAGTCAAATTAGCTGAAAAATTCAACAGGATTGACAGAGTTCCCATAATCCTAGACTATTATCTCTTGTTGAAATCCGAAATTATTTTTTAATTCTTTTAGATGTAAGCTTAGTTTTATTAGTTAATTTTAGTTAAATGAATTTTTAACTCTCAAGACCTTCTTGCCTGGATAGTCAGGAGTTGTCTGATTTAGTTAATAGTTAGTCGAAAGTCCTTATGGGAATGATACTTTACTTATCACTATATTATTAATTAATTTATCAATTGTATATACGTGTGTGTGCATTTGGAGCGACAAATACAAGACAACATATCAGTTTCTCATTGATTTTGGAATGGTTCGGTTAATTTTTTATTTTCTTTAAGAATATTATTCATAACTCCCTCACAAACAAATATGTGTTCTTTGACATACAAGACAACAATATTGAAAAATAAGTGTCACTTTTATTGGAAAACTCATATGGTTCTAGTGATTAACCAAAATATAAATTGCATTTTACTTAAATAAAAATATTAGAGACAACAATGATATTATATCAGTTGAATATTCGTTAAAGTGTGCCTAAAATAATTCAACAATATTATGAGATAGTGAAGAACTTCAAAATACCAAATCTCAAAGTAATAGTATTAGAGAGTGGGTAAGAATGGATAAACAAAAAGTTAGACAATTACATTATTTTGATTGTTTTTCTCATGTTTGTTTACTTTTTCAAAAATGAAAATATTTGTAATATCATATATATATTGTTCTATACTAAATCAAAGATAAAAATAAATATAAGTCGGCATGTAAATTAAATAAAATATGTATATTTTTAAATATAGATTTCATATTTTATGCATATCAATATATTCATTTTTTTGTTCGATATTTTTTTGGTTTAATTTTTATAGAATCAAAAACCTAACCTAATAATAGGGTGGGTAACAACTTTACATAAGAACTTATGGTTTTATTTTTAAAAACCTAAAACTCGATTCGGTACGGTTCGATTTCGTCCGGTTATAGTCGGTTTTCAAAGAACCATTAAAAACCCTTGTTGTAGCCCGCACGCCAGTTTGTGCGGCAACCCGAGCTGTTGTATTGTCACAAGATGCAATATTTCTAGCCTCAATCTGGCGCTACAGTGCATCTCTTTGCACAGGAATATCAGTGTAAGTACGTCTTTTATTAGTACACTTAACATTTTCTACGTTTTTACTTTACCTTTTTCTTACCGTTCAGCACTGATTCTCAAATTCCTACATACACTTCCTTCCAAAGTACTTCCCGCATTTGTGAATTTCTAACTCCTCCCAACTGTGGGGTAGGTTAGACTTTAGACTACGTCCTTTAAATTGAATTAAGTGTGTGACTTTGTGGACTTAGTCTAATTTAGCTATGTGTGGACAAAAATACGCTACCTACTATTACAGAGCTTGCAAAAGACTTATCTTATAAGTCAGCGGGCGCAGAAGATACACGCCCTTTCCTGGAGCCAACAACCGTTTAGGCGGTACGGCCATAGAATGCAAGGTATACATCCCGCTGCCTAGGATTTACAGTCTCCTAGTTAGGGTGTAGTATATACCACCGCCTTGTGTTATAGGCCCATAGCATTATTAGTCTTTGTATTTTACCTTATTTAGAACTGGGTATCACTAATATAAATACCCCTCCTTATATTATATTGTACATCATGTGATTCAGCACCGAATTCAGCCATTCTCAAGGAATAAGAATTATTTTGCCTTTCTCTTAATTATTCATCTTGTTTATTCATTACTGCTTTCATTATATTTATATATTTTTCCATTGTAGTTACTGTATTGCTTGTGACCTCAATCATAATTAATTATTTAACCTAGACGTACAATTTTAGGCATAAACAGTTTGGCGCCCACCGTGGGGCAAGGCAATTATAGGTTTCCTACAAAGGAAAAGGCGCAATCATGTCAAGTCACGACGATAATACCGCATGAGATACTGGTAGCGAGATCCAACAAATAATTCATAACTCGGTCAACACGACTGAAAATATGAACTACTATCTAAGATTAGAACCCAGTTACCCGTCATCATAGCTGAGATCTTGCCAGGATATCACCCCTCATTATAAAACACCACCAGCGGTTAGAAGGCTCGTCAGCATGATCTTCGGGGGCACGGGTTTGGCAGTGCCAGGACCAAAGCCATCATGGTCTACGAGGCTAGCCAGCAGAAAGAAGCCATGCATCAACACCATTGAATTCAACAATGAAGAGTCATGAAGAGCCCATCATCCCCACTACGATGCTCTAATAATCACCCTGCAAGTACATGACGCTCAAGTCAAACTTGTATTGGTGGATCCTGGCAGCGCGGTCAATATCATCCATTGGAAGGTTGTATGCCAGATAGAGATGCACAATTAGGTAATCCCCAGCCAGTACACTATAGCGAGCTTTAACAGCTTCAGCGAGAAGTCTGTGGGAGAGATACTCCTTCAGGTACACCTACCAAGAGCAACACGGGTAACCTCCTTCCAAGTAATGACATGCGACCTCTCGGATAACATTATCCTCGGGAGGCCCTAGATTCACGAAGTACGCGCAGTGCCGTCTACACTTCATCAAATCCGAAAGTACCCAACACCATGGGGGTGAAAGAAATTCAGGGAGAACAGAAGTTATCTTAGAGTTGTTACGTAACTGCGGTGATAGATGCCACCAAAAAGGAGACGAAAAATCAGAAAAAAAAAGTTGGATAAGCTGCTTGGCCCAGATCTGATCACCAGCGTACCTCTCGGATACGGGGTCCATAAGGTAACTAGGACTCGGTAGCCGGCCATTACGCCTTCCGAACCAGAGGAAGAAGACAAGCCAGCCAAAGCCACAGTCGATGATCTTGACCCGGTGATCTTCGACGAGGAGGTTCCGGACAAGAAATTTTATGCGGGGGCTAAGCTTTCAGTCAAAGTCAAGCAAGAATATGCTAACTTCCTGCCTGCTCGGTCAGGCACCTTCGCCTGGACACACATCGACATGCCGGGGATATCAACCAGCGTCGTCACACATATTCCGAACGTCACTCCGAACTTTAAACCGGTCAAGCAGAAGAAACGATCGATCGGTCGAAAAAAAGGACAGGCAGTCCATGAAGAGGTCAAAAAACTACTAAACAATGGTTCCATTCGTGAGGTTCAGTACCCCGACAGGTTATCCAATGTTATAGTAGTCCTCAAGAAAAATGGTAAGTGGAGAATGTGCATCGATTTCACAGATCTAATAAAGCATGCCTAAAGAATTCCTTCGTGCTGCCCAACATCAATCAACTCATCGATTCAACAGCAGGCCATGAAGCCTTGAGTTTTTTGGATTCATATTCAGGATACAATCAGATACTCATGAACCCGGATGATCAAGAAAAGACCTCTTTCATCACAGACATGGGGACTTATTGTTTCACGGTAATTCCTTTTAGACTTAAGAATACAGGAGCAACTTATCAGAGGTTGGTGAACCTAATGTTCAAGGAGCAGATCGGCAAGACCATGGAAGTTTACATCGATGACATGTTAGTCAAATCAGAATTCACCAAGGATCATGTCATCCATCTGGAGATAGCATTCAACATCTTGGATAGATTTAGAATGAAGCTCAACCACGAAAAGTGCGCCTTTGGCTTGTCCTCTAATATATTCCTTGGGTTTATTCTTTCTAAAAAGGGCATAAAAGCAAATCCCATGAAGATCGAGGTGATTGAGGCGATACCGGATGTCTTGAAAAGCGAAGTTAAAGTTAAAAGGCTTAACGATCGAATTGCAGCACTCAGCCGGTTCATCTCACGATCAACAGAGAAGTGTCATCAGTTTTTCAATATCCTGAAAAGAAAAATAAAGGTTTCAAATGGACGGAGCAGTGCAGCAAGGCGTTACGGGAACTAAAGCAATATCTGGCAAATCCCCCGTTGCTCACCAAGCCACGCGAGGGAGAATCGTTATTGTTATACCTAGCTGTGTCCAAAGTTGTTGTTAGCGTCGTCCTGATATGAGAATAGAAGGGAGTGCAATCCCCAGTCTATTATGTCAGCAAGTCTCTCCTGGACGCAGAGACTAGGTATCAACACCTAGATAAACTCGCGCTTGTTTTAGTCATGGCAGTTCCTCGCTGCCATATTATCAGAGTCACACCATTATCGTGGTTTCCTCTTTTCCCTTACGGATTATTCTACACAACCCCGAACTATCAGGCAGGCTGGAAAAATGGGTCGTCGAACTTGGCGAATATGACATCATTTACCAACCACGTACAACTATCAAGTCGCTGGTACTAGCGGACTTTGTAGCCAACTTTAGTACCGATTTGATGCTGGGAGCTGAGGCAGAACGCAGGATGATAGAAGACATTACTCTTGGAGAATGGTTGATCCACACCGACGGGGCCTCGAACGTAAAAGGGGTCGGGCTTGGTATAGTGACCAAATCCCCAGTGAAGAACGTGTTCAGGAAGGCTGTCAGCTGCTCTCAGATGACGAACAATGAAGCAGAATATGAAGCAGTAATTCAAGCCTTAGAATTATCTTTACATATTTGGGGCCAGGGAGATCAGTATCAATTGCGACTCCCAGCTCGTCGTTAATCAAGTAACTGGGGCTTACGCCGTTAAGGACGTCCGCATGCAAGAGTACTTAGCCAAAGTAGAAGAATGTCTGAAGAAGTTTAATGGAAGATTAATCAGATACCGAGAGAAGAAAATGTGGAGGCTGATGCCCTACCCAGTCTAGCGGCCACTGCAGATTTAAACACAGACATGCCTGTTTCCACCATTGAGCTAACATACGCGGACATCAAGCGTCCGCAAGGTCAACACAGTGGGATTATCATGGGATTGGCAGCACCCAATCATTGAGTACCTGGATAAAGGAGTACTCATGGCAGACAGAAAAGAGAGCAGAAGGCTAAGAGCCCAAGCAGCTCGTTATGGTTTAATCAATAGCGAGCTGTATCATCGAATGTTTCGTGAACCTTTGGCTAAATGTTTGGTACCCTCTCAAGTATATTATGCGCTCAGGGAAATCCACGAGAGACAATGTGGAAATCACTCCGGTGGACGATCTCTAGCTCGTAAATTAATCAGGATGGGCTATTTCTTACCCCGAAAGGAAGACGATACAAGCAAGTTCGCCTGGACATGTGATAGCTGTCAAAAATTCTCCGACGTGCTTCATCAGCCGGCAGAGCTATTACATTCAGTAATATCCCCTTAGCCTTTTATGAAGTGGGGAATGGACATCGTGGGGGCCATGCCTAAAGCACCCGGTGGTGTCATATTCCTGCTTGTCATGATGGACTACTTCACTAAATGGGTCGAGGCAGCGGCCTATGCCAGATCCGGGAGCGAGAAGTCATAGAGTTTATCTTGAAGAAGATTATGTGCCAATTTGGCATCCCAGCAGAAATCACTGGCAACAACAGTCCTCAGTTCATAGGCGAAAAGATCACTGCTTTTCTGAAGGAATGGGAAATCAAGAGAATCACCTCTACTCCCTATCACCCTTCGGCAAACGGTCAAGCTGAATCTTCGAACAAGACAATAGTAGAGAATCTAACGAAGCGACTCAAGGAAGCTAAAGAAAAGTGGGCTGGAACTGCCCGGAGTCCTATGGACCTACCGAACCACATCCAAAGCCAGCACCAGAGAGACGCTGTTTTTACTGACGTATGGAACATAAGAAATGATTCTTTTAGAAATTGGAGAATCAAGTTTGCGGCGGTCGTTCGCCGATGAAGAACCCAACAATGAAGCTTTGAAGTTTTCCCTCGATACTTAGGACTGCGAAGAGAAATAGCAGTCATACGCCTTGCAGCCAGAAGCAATGTGTGGAGCAGTACTACAACGTGAGAGCTAATCCACGATCCTTCAACATTGGGGACTTGGTCCTCCGCAAAGTCACTCAGAACACCAAGCAGCATGGTGCAGGTAAGCTCGCCCCGAATTAGGAAGGACCTTACAAAGTTCGAGGCATAGATGGGAAATGTAAGTATGTTCTTGAAGACATGGAAGGAACAACCATTCCAAATAACTGGAACATAACATGGCTAAAGAAATACTCCTTCTGTCCCAATTTATGTGTCACACTTTCCTTTTTGGTCTGTCCCAAAAAGAATGTCACATTTGCTTATTTGTTAATTATTTAATGCACTATCTCTATTTTACCCCTATTGGGCCCTACTTACTTTAAAAGCCACCAACAACTTTTTGATTACTCCAATTTTGTCTTTCTTACTTTTTCAAGGGTAAATTTTAACATTTCTAAAGTCAACTTCTATTTCTTAAATTGCGTACCAAGTCAAACACCGCCACAGAAATTGGGACGGAGGGAGTACTACTCTTGAAAGGCTCAGTTAAGCCCATATACTCGAAGATATGTATTTTCCTCTTCTCCTATTTACTTTTACTATCACTATATACAACGGGCACACAGCCCTGTTCTTTATGTTACGAGGCTTCGCGCCTTATTCACCAATAAAACTACTATTTTAAGTCAGTTTTACTTATTTATTTAGATCCATCAACGATCCAACTATTCATAGCCCCGGCCAGATCTAAGTGGAAGTAATACACTCACTTTTCGCTTCAAAAAGTAGGGTACACTACTTGCTTAGAGCTAGATCGCGTCTAGCTCAGCCACCAGGCATTATTCCTGAGTTGAACTCGTTAATTCAAAAAATGCACCTACACGCCGCCGGGGACGCATGTTCACGTAGTGCCAGAAAGTATTAAATACTCTAGTAACTAAGCAGAGATGTTCGAAGTCAGACGCAAAAGTGTCTGTTATCACACGGGCTAAAGTCGTCCTATTGTGGGCGCAAACAGTCATCTCCCACAGATGCAACCTAGCCGCCAAACATTGGTGCACAATGGACGTAATTGCTCAAAGAAGGCACACTGATAAATGTTCTAAACATTAGAATATTCAGGACGACCGGAAGCCATCTAATCTTTAGGTGCACAAACATACTGCTTGACAATACATTACAAAATATGTAATAACACAAGTACGTATAAAGAGTATTGATGAACGATTGTTTCATTAATAACAAATAGCACGTAGGGCATAGGCTCATAATAAACATTTAGTTCTTCCTGAATACAACATTTGTTTATAACAATTATGGAGGAAAAAAAAGGGAAGATTAAATTCGCAGGTTCCTTCGAATTTGCACGGTCGGAGACCCTTCATCTAGATTGTAGCTCTTGTATCGAAGTCTCTCCCAGCAACAAGAAGGCAAAATTCCCAAGTTGATGCCCAAGCAGCAACATCTTTGTGACACTGCACCATAGAAATTGGGAAAATCAGCCCAACTGAGAAATCCTTCAGTAGAAAGGAGAAGGCAGCGGAACGGGCTTCGAAGACTTTATTTGGATTCACTCCAATGAGGAACCCCCGTGAATCTCAGAAACGCCTTATACGCCCTCTTCCCCCGAACAATTAGAAGCTTATGCAAACTCCAAAACTGAGAAACAGGTTGTAGCTATACAATCACCCTGAATGTTGTTGGTATGGAGAATGCTTTCGGGCATCAACCACTCGAAGAAGTAGAGGATATCCCAGGACGCACTTCTCGTGCAAAATGAGTTGCTTCTGGGATATGTTCCCAAGCAACTAGGCGATGAGAGAACTACAAAAAGCCCGAATGGGATGGCATTCCTCTGTTGTCGCATGCCACACGATAAGAAGAATATCACAGCATTCATCAAGTGTGAAGACGGATATACCGAAATCAACGTGTAAGCCATAACAAGGAAATTTCGAAGAACATCATCATCAGGATCCTGGTCAAATTTCATGACTCGGGGGGACTCCATTCACTTCTTTGCGGCCGAAGAAAGAATGGAAGGTGAGTAGAGATGAGTTTCCTTCCACTGTTTCCTCATGTAACATCCATTCGGGGCGAAGAAGGTTTTTGGGGAATATCAAAACCAGGATCGAGGGCAAGCATGTTTAAAAGGGAAAAAAGTTTTTCACTATCATAAGACGTTGTTGAGAAAGTGGAGTATTTTTCCTGAAGATGAGTTTGTAGTTTATCCACTACCATGAAGCCCCTATTTATAGGCGAGAAAGAGATAAGGATAATATGTGAAACGAACAGACGTCATTATTCTTGGAGATATGAAACGATTCGGAGCAGTTGATAGCAGTTCTTGGAAAGGTGCATGGGATCGGTATCAGCCAATCAAAGGGAAGCACGCAGAGTTCATGAAGGAATCAATGTCATTCTTGGTCAAAGAGACAGCGAGTCTTAGTGAGTCAGTGAGATATCTTTTCACATTCATGCCGCTTTCACTTCCTGACTGCTTGTGTCAGCACTCAGTAAGTGGTGGGAACTGACTGTGTGGGCAAAAATACACTACCTACTATTATGGGGATATGAGTCTAGTTGGCGAGACAAGACTTATCTTATAAGTCATCGGGCACGGAGGATACATGCCCGCTCCTAGAGCCAACGACTATTTAGGCGGCACGGCCATAGGACGCGGGGTATACATCCCGCCGCCTAGGGTTTACAGTCTCCTAGTTAGGGTTTAGTATATACCACAGCCTTGAGTTATAGGCCTATAGCCTTATTAGTCTTTGTATTTTACCTTATTTAGGACTGGGTATCACTACTATAAATACCCCCTCCTTACATTGTATTGTACATCATGTGATTCAGCACCGAATCCGGCTATTCTCAAGGAATAAGAATTATTTTGCCTTTCTCTTAATTATTTCGTCTTGTTTATTCATTACTGCTTTCGTTACACTTACATACTTTTCCATAGTAGTTACTGTATTGTTTGTGACCCCAACCATAGTTAATTGTTTAACTTAAACATACAATATTAGGCATCAACAAGCTATTCCTTAGATTTCGACATATTCTGCAGAAATTAAACACTCGTACCAAATTTGACTGTATATGTTTTGCATTTTAATCTAATAACCCATCAAATTTTTTTATTTATTTAATCTAATAAACAAAAAAACTTTTAGTTAAAGTCGACTTGTTTTATGATTTCTTATCAAGCGATCCAACTCTTATTGGGTCGCGGTCCATTCTTAAAGTGCACTGCAGTCCAGTCTTGTAGTAGGTTGCGGTCCAGTAGTGTAATCCATTTATGAATGCGAGGCCAGACATTATTTCTCATTTCATACTGGACCCTTTTCTTGTTTTTGGCCTAATATGAAATGACCTCTAGTCTTGTAGCCCATTAGGTTTTTTAATCTATAACCTATCTCGCTATATATACGTTATTATTGATTAAAATATTTGTCTCATATCATTTGATTCGTCTCTTTTATCTCACCGGCTTCGAGATATAACCTTATCCCACAGTGTACTTCAGGAAGAACGCGTATTTTATTGGCATTAGTAAAAAGTCAATTGATTCAAATGTGAAATTATGCACTCTTTGTCTACCCTGATAGCCTTTCTTTGAAGTAATATATTGTGAGTCAAGTTAAGACACAATTTTGAGAGTGCAGAAAAAGACCAATTCGGAGTTGATCTTTAAAATTGATATAGCAATCCGTGCGTGTTCTAATACGCCTAATTTAATTTGTTGGGCGGTGACTCCAAGTCATTTTCCAACGAATTCCATCATTGAATTCCATTATATACTTACTGATTAAAAATGGGGTGCTACACTAACTTTAAAGAGTGCCTGAATAAGATTTTTATGACATTTATGTTTAATCTATAACGTTAAGATAATTTCTATAGAACTGTGTACAAATATGTTTTGATATAATATAGTTTAAGGGGAAAATATATTAGGGACAGACCATAAGTATATGAGCAGTTTTACAAATACATAAAATTAGACACCTACTTATACAATAATTATATTTATAAAAAAATAAAAAACACAGAGAGAGAGAGCCTAATACTATTCTGCTTTCAAGGTATATCAGAATATGCACATAACATATATAACCTCAGAGATTCTAATAAAGTTCTTCCATATTCAATCATTGCTGGAGTTCTACAATTTGAAAAAGTGAAAACCCAAAAACAAAAAATAAACATTATTTCTTCACTACTCTTTGTGGGTTCTTCATCTATTAAAGTTCAAATATCCGTTATGGAAAGCTTCCTAGTCCATTGTAGATCTGCAAATATTGACAAGGAAATTTTACGGAATATAGACACTTTAAAGTGTTATTTTATTTAAATAGATATATTTTAAGTTTTTTGTAGTTTATAGACCTTTATCTATTGCCATTATACATTTATAGCCAAATTTAAAACTCCCCCGTTAATATTTTCAATGCCTATTTTTTCGGTAAAAGCGTGAGTGGGAAGAGTGTTTTTTTAGTCTGAAATCATTAATCCCTATTAACTACTTACCCACATGCCTACTATTTCCTGTTTTCTAGGTAATTAAAACAACGGTTAAATAGGAGTTTATTTATTAGCGTGTAACTTTTAATCTTCTTCCTCAGCAGATACATCTTCCTTTACTGATTTTAAACGCATAAATATATGTCTTTTCGTTGTCCGTTTACATTCTTTGTGACCGTTGCTTTAATTTACTGGTAAGTTTTTCATTTATTAGTTGTTTTGAGTCTTTTTAGTTTTACATTGTATTGATTTATGTTATAATTTTGGTTGAAACTGAATATTTTTTATTTTTCATTAGTCGTAATGTCTAGGAGAGGTGATAAGAAGGTGAAGCAATCTTTGCATGTAGTGGATGATGACGACTTTGACGATTTTGATTTGGGTTCTCCGACCAAAAATTCGGTTCAAACGCCAAGTCGTGTTACAAGGTCAGCTACTAAGTTGAATACTAAAAAGAGAACTCGGCAGGGCGTTAATGTCAAGCGTAAATGTCGTAAAGTTGGTTCTGATTCTAGGGGTAAAAGTGTGCGTATTGTTTCCTCCAGTGATGATTCTGATGGTGAGCCTCCTGTTTTGGCAAAAAAGAAGAAAGGTCTCTGCGCTCCTTCCCAGATGATGAAGAAGAAATTTTTTCAAGGGAAGAGTAAGAGATCGCTAAAAACGGAAAGGATTGATGATTTTCCATTGGTTGATGTTGAGGTATGTTATATTCAGCTTTTTGATTTGTAGTTTGAAGTATATTTTATTAATTGCATAATTGTTTAATAAATTTTATATTAATGTGATTAGTATTTGGTAGTAATATTGTGTGTTTCTGTAGATACATTTGTTGAGTAAATGAGTAATATTATTTGAATATTGTCACAACCAATTTATTTACTCTTTGATTTGTGTAATTATCGAATTAATTTACATATATACTGTATTTTTATGTGTCTATGTCCATTGTTAAGTGCATATGTTCTGCAGTATTTGCTATATATACTTTATATATTCATAGATTAGTCATGATTAGTTTACTGTTTTATTGATGGGTTTTTGATATATATTTTGAATATTTTCCTTTAGTATTCTACTACATTTGTTAAGTATATTATTTTGAATATTTTATATGTATTAATGTGATATTTATCTGGTAGCATAGATTGTAGTACCTACTTGTTTTTGTTGAATGTATGTGTATATTTTTTGAATATATAGGTATCTAATTGAATATTCATATGAAGTGTGTAATTGTAGAATAAATGTTATATATACACTGATTAATTACTTGTTTATGTAAACCTAATAAGTATGTATTTGTTGTAGTACTTTACTTATATACTGCATATATTCATAGATTATTTATGTTTTATTGATGGGTTTTTGATATATATATTTTGAATATTTTCCTTTAGTATTCTACTACAGTTGTTACGTATATTATTTTGAATATTATGTATGTATAAATTTGATATTTATCTGGTAGCATAGATTGTAGTACCTACTTGGTTTTGTTGAATATATATGTATATTCTTTGAATATATAGGTATGTAATAGAATATTTATATGAAGTGTGTAATTGTAGAATAAATGTTACATATACACTGATTAATCACTTGTTTATGTCAACCTAATAAATATGTATTTGATGTAGTACTGTACTTATATACTGCATATATTCATAGATTATGCATGTTGTCTTATATTGTTTAATACAATAAATTTTTATGTGTCTATGGGATAGTTTTGAGATGTTGTCTAAATATATGTTATATTTATGTGGTATATTTTTTATGGTGTTGCATAGTGTATACCAGTATGCAGTTGATGAATACATGTTTTTTGTTTACGAATAATAGTTGTATCTTCAATTATTATATTTAATTGCGTTTGTTGTATATATCTAATATAATTTGTGTTTTTGCATTTTTTTTTTAATATGTAAGCATATATGGGAACTGTTCATTAATTATGCTTTATATTCATTGTATTCATATTATTTAAATGAAATGTAGTTTAGATTTCTATCTATTTGTGTGAATTACATTTTAATGGCATATTCATTGATTATTTTTATTAAGTAGAAACTTTTTAGTTTAATATTTTCCTTTAACTTTTTCAGCCAATGAAATTGTATTTTCGGCCGGTCCAGTTTAGAAGTCGTAGGATATGCACGCATACTAATGTTGATGCTGTTTCGACCATTAAGAAGGTGCTAGATGACAGGTTGTTGGCAATATTTAGACAGTCGTGCTTTGGTCATTTTATTGACATGCCTGTATTTGTAACATGTAACAAATTATTGAATTTCCTGTTGTTGCGTGAGGTCTGTCCGCCAACTGATGATGCAGATGCTTTGTGGTTTGATTTTTATGGGCATAAGTTGAGATTTGGCCTTATAGAGTTTGGGTTGATAACGGGGCTGAAATGTGTTGGCGATCATTTGAAGGAGTACCATCCTATGAACCTAATAGATTGTTGCAATTGTATTTTGGGGGTGCGTCTAAAGTAACAAAGAAAGATTTAGTAGATTGTTTTGTGGAAAAGAAGTGGAAATCTGATGAAGATGCTATTAAGCTTGCAGCTTTGTATTTCATTCACACTTTTTTGTTTTCTACAAAAAATTCTGCTACTAATGATACTACCATTGCTGAGGCTGAATTCAATATTGTTGAGTGTGGTGAGTGGCAGACGTTTCCATGGGGTACAAAGGTGTTTTTAGCAACTGTTACTTCAATGCATGACAAGTTGCGGCCTTTTCTACAGTGTTATCGTTTTGCCGGTCTGCCATATGCGTTGCAGGTGTGGTTTTATGAAAGTTGCCCTACTGTGAATGAGAAGATTGCATTCAAAGTTGCACATAAATCACCTCGTATTCTGAACTGGCATGTTAAGAGAACCCATGATTTCGAAGAGTTGCAGAAAGGGTTTTTTAGTTTAAAGAAAAGTGAGGTATACCTTTTGCTAGATCAGTTCTTTATAATTTTATGTTTTTTTTTATATAACTATATTCAATAAATCAGTTTACATATGTTTTTTTTTTTTTTTTGTCAAGGTGTGTTTTACCAAGATTGAACCATCTGAGCTAGAAATTGATAGTTTTGAACTGCCTGAGTTTAAGCCGTACAATATTGGTCCAAATGTAAGTGTTGATCCTGTTTCTGATGAATCAACTGGGGACGGGATTCATCGAGCAAGGGCTGAAACAGTTCAACAGTCATCTTCTAATCGCGATAAGCATAGGCTGTCGCCTGAGTTGCAGCTGTTGTATGGATAGCAGAAGTTGTTGTGAGAAGAATTTTCGGGGTTAAAGGCTTATTTGGCTAAGTGCTTTGATAAAATTTACAAGAAGCTTGATATTGATCCGGATGATATTGGAGAGACCAATGGGTGCAATGGGGTATGTTGTTATTTTGATTGTATATATTTTATGATTTTTACTGTGTATTTGTTGAATATTTTTAGTTTTAATTGTTTTCCCCTATTATTATTAGGTTTCTGGAAATGGTCATGTGCAGACTGATGAACGCATTCATGAAAATATTAACCAAACTTCTGAGCCATTGGATCGTCAACAAGATCATCAACAGCAAAAGACTTTTGCTTATCAATGTTATGGTAAATGTTTTGTTAGTCATTGTATCCGGTTGAATTGATATATGTATTTGTTCATTATTGTGTTTATCTTACAACAGGACCCTCTGAAAAGAAACCGGTTGTTTCTCCTAATCAAAAAGACACTCCAGTTGTTAATGATTGTGATAATATGGAAGGTATACTTATTTGATTTTTAGTTGTTATATAATTCTACAAATTGAAATTTTTTGTACATGTTGTAGGTGTCGTTGATATTTATCGGTAGCATAGTAACTGTTCTTTTATACTTACTGTTGTTTGGAATTGTTATTTTGGTTGGGTAGAAGTTAGTGAAGATCCACATGGTATGGATATGGACTTTGGTGGAGGTTTAGATGGTGTTGTTTTGTCTGATGCAACAGGTATGCACAAATTATGAATGTAATATTCATATATCTATTGCATATTCAATGTAATAGTATGTAGAATATTGTATGTTGTTATTAGTTTGTATTTTAGCTGTTTAATTTTAATTTATATATTGAATTCTTAATATGTATTATTACATCAATACTATATAAATTTTAGTAATTACTTTTACTTTTTTTAATTTTTATTAATTACAGATGTTTTTTTTTTTTTGTTATTATGTTTATTAGTTTAACTTGCGTTTGTAATTTCACAATTTTGTTTGTTTAGATTCTGATTTAGATGATCAGAACATTTGTGGTCAAGCTGAGAATAAAATGGAAGGAAATGATACATCCAACACAGCTAGTATTCACTACATACTTAACCAGTATTTATTGAATATCAAAATGATATTCTTCTTTTATGTAAGTGTTCATGTAGTTTTGACTGATTTTGTTTTATGTATTTCAGAGTTAGCTGAAGAGCATGTAAGAATTCATACTAATGAGGCAGTTATCTCTGAAGGTATTCAGTATATCAATCCCTGATTTATGTTTTTAAAATGAATTCTATATAATGTAATAATTTTATAATAGATGATGTTTTGCTTGTATGTGCTAACTTATTGATTTTTTTTTATTTATGTTATTTTTGCAACCTTTCATTTTATTTTTCTTTTGGTAGAAGTGCTTGTGGAATTACAGGTTGACAAGGATGTTAACTCAAATTGTAATGGAAGAAGTAAATATACAAGGTATTTTCTTAAATTTTTGTGCACTTTTGTGTACTTTTTTTTTCTGTATTCTAATTCTTACTTTGTAAGTTTGTTTTTACTATCATTTGTTTAAAGTTATATAAGTTTTTTGTGACTGTGAATTTATTGTTTGACTGTTTTCCTTTTGTTCTGTTTGTTGATTTAGTGTATACTGTCGGCCAATGTATCTTTATTGTAATATCAGTTAGTATTCAATGAATATGAATTATGTTTGTGCTCTTTTATTTTTTTAAATAGAGTATATCTTGTATAAGGTTTTTGCTAATCCTAGGTCAAGGAATTGATATAGTAGAAAGTAAACTATTACTATCATGTACAATTACTGGTCTGCCTGGTGTTGTTCCTATAGGTTAGACATTGTACAAATTTTGTTAATTTTTATTGTATAAGTTTAATTATCTTGTTATAATTAAAGAAGTATTTCTATTAATTTGAATTAACTGTTCTTTATACATGAGGGTATTAATGTTCAAGTACCTCCAGTTGAAGCTGTTGGTCATCAATTTGGAATTGTTGACCCCATTCATGCATGTCCAGTTACAGTAGAGGCTGATGTTCTACATAAAGGTAAATTATTTGGGACAATTTTTGCCTTTTTTCTGTGTGTTGTGAAAATGCTTTTAAGTTCTATATGTATATATTTTAATAGTTACAATCTGTCATATTTCTGCATATATACCTTTTGTATTATAGTACGCTTGTGATCTGCATGCTTCTGAATATATATCATATTAATGAATTGTTACAAATATTTGTGATGTTACTAGAATATTATAGGAATGAAACTCAATTTACTGTTTCATTTGTGGATTTTTTGAATAAATGGTACATATACAATTAGTTTACTTTGTTGCTGAAACTTTAATTAGTGGATATTTTATTATGTGTATTACGGTATATAATACATATATTCATGTAATATGCATGTTCACTTCCATTGTCATTCCAGTAAAAAAAATTTGGTTACGGCATATTATTTGTTATCCTTTAAGTATATCCATAATTGCTATTATTAAACTAGTATCTCTTTTTTTTTCAAAACAACTCTAACTTTTAGATGAGGGGAATAGTATTGATTCCCTATAGTTGATACAGTTGGTTATCAAATGGGTAATGTTGAAACCCTTAATGCAATACCTGTTATACTAGATGCAGATGTTTTTCATAAAGGTAAATGGTTTGCTCAATTACAGCTTACAATTTTTTTTTGTAACTCTCTTTAATGAGATATGTGTTAAATTTTATTCATTTTCAAACTAATTATTGTACTTGAGAGTATCAATATTCATGTCGTTCCAACTGATGCTGTTGATAAGGACATGGGGAATGTAGACCCTCTTCATGCACGTATGTCCAGTGTAGCTGATACAGTTGTTAATAACCCATTTACTAATTTTTTTAAATTTTATTTAGTTATTTGTATAATTAATATTTCAATTACACTAAAGCAATAACAGTTCCTTAGACATATTGAATTTGATTGTAGATGATTCGTGATTAAATGTTTTTGTTGTTGCAGTTGATGATATGGGAAATGAGTTAGGCAATGTTGATCCGTTATCTCAACTGCGCAAATCGCAGTGGCATGAGCTAACAGCTAGGGCCGCAGATGTTGTGAAAGAAAGGGTTCAAATGAGGGCAAAAGAAGCAGAAGCTGGTTTTGCGGTACCTAGTTATGTTGATGGCCAAGAAGAGGGGTTAATGAATGAATTTGAAGAAGCTCCTGTTAACGAAGGTCCTTCAGAAGCTGTTGATGATGTGACTCCTTTTATTTCAGTTCGGGAAAGAAAGACTTCTAAATTCAATAAGTCACCCTTTACCACTGAATTTGGTTCTTCGGGAGCATCTGCTGAACTGACAAAGAGGCGTATTTTCTGTTTGATTCATCCCCTCTTGGCAGATATACGGACTGAGCCGGATTACAAACTTATTACTGAGTGGTGTTCATGGATAGATCGCAAAGTTATAGCAAAATCAAAGTATGTTTAACCTTTTTTTTAATCTCCTTTTATTACTGTATATTTCTTGATTTCCTGTTAACATTTTTAGTATTCCAGGGTAGGCAATATTTATCCAGTTAGGGAAAATAATCTGCATCCAATGTTTAATTTCGGAGTACATGTTGTTGACAAGAATGAGTGGTTCCATGTGCTAAACTATGGTTCAAAGGAACTCAGCACCTCGGTAAGTAACAGCCCTTCAGCTCTTTCTTATTTTGTATTTTTAAATTTTCTTTTCATATGCATGCTTTATGCATATAATATTTATGTAATATGTTTGTTTAGAAATTATTAAAACTGTTATACAGTAAATATGTAGGAAATATATGCATTTGGTCTGAAATTATTTTGAATTGTTTGCAGCACTTAGATGTCTTGTTTTATTATTTGCGGAAAAAGGCAAAGTTTGACCAAGATATTTCTGTCAAAGTATCGACCACTGATTGTCAACTTGATCGAATGCTTAGAGCTGTGCACGCTGAGTTCTTAAGGGCAGGCGGAGACATCAGGGTTGTAGATTCTAGTACAGAGATTATGGAATACATTTCTGGTGGTGGCTTGCGGTGCAATCGACCTTGGGTTCTGCTTGATGATGTGCTTTTTCCAGTCAAGGTTCATGATTGGCATTGGATATTGGCAAGGTTGTCTTTCAAGGATCGAACAATTTATGTGTATGACTCTGATCCCACTTCAGCTGAATATAATGAAGAACTCATATGTGCATTAGAGCCTTATGCAACAATGTTGCCACTCTTCTTATATGCTGCAAAAATTATCCAATCAAGAACTGATTTGTTTTACAAGGGTTCTCCCTATGAGGGCATTTCGATGGCTGATCCTTTTATCTTGCGTTTTCTGGGCAGGCCTTTATCGTTGATCAAACGGTAGGTTATATTCTAATATTTTTTATTTATTATTTCAATTTTATATTTTAATTTTTTGATTTTGTTTCAGTGATTATGGAGTGTTTGCTGCTGCTTTCGCGGAGTACATCATCCAGTTTCAGTCCATGCCTTCAGTGACAGATGATTTATCACTTGTACGCAGTCGTTATGCAATGTATCTGTGGAATTATGGCAAGAACAAGCAGATTGATTGTGCTGTTAGCGATGACGATATTTGATGGGTAGTTGTTGTATAGTCTAGATAGTTTGTTAGGTGAACTATGTTTTGGATAACTATGTTAGTTTTTTTTTTAACTTAAGATGTTTTATCTGCAAGATGTACTTTTGTTCGCCACTGTTATGAATTGATTAAGGTATTATTTATGGTTAATGATATCACAATTGATTCCTTTCTTTTTACTTATTCAAGCTTGTCACTCTTTATATTTGTCTTATTTAATATATTGTTCTGGTATTATCAGTTTATGAAATATACTTCTGTAAAAATGCATTTTGTCTGCAATTTTGAGAAATTAGACATGGTGTTGTAAGTGTTGTTTTGGTCAATATTATTTGCATAAGTATCTCATGTTCAAGAATTCATTGAGTTTGCACAATTTATATATTATGTATAACTTTGATATTCTTTGTGTATTGTAGGCAGTTTTGAAGTTGACATTGCAATTTGGTTATATGTTATTGTTTTCCTCTTACAGAAGTTTAATAAAATTGATGTTTATAATTATATTTCTATGTCTTTTATCTTCTTAGGAACCACTTATTAATTCTGTTAAAAACCAATATTACTTGCATATATTTTGAATATAACTTCATGTCGTTCTGAGGTTTGCTAATATGGTAAGTCACTAAATTTGTTTATTTTACAATATATTTGTTATATCATTGATCAACCATTTATATTTGTGTATGTTATGATATATTTGTGTTTTTAATACCACAGTTTTATTTTAATTGTTATATTAGTTATATAACTGCTGAAAATAGATTAATATTCTATGAATATTGCTAGTCTTGGATACTCATTTTTTTAATACAATATACCAGTAATATACTTAACATTATGTAACACTTTCTGTTTTATTTGTGTTGTTAGTGTATACACAGGTTTTTTGGTTTGTATTTGTTCATTCAACATAAGTAGTGATAAATGAACTTTAAATTGCAGTAGCTTCTAACTAATATAATTTGAACTAACATCAACAACCATTCATAGCAAAAACAAGTATTTTGTCTTTACATATTTTCAGTAAACTAACTTGCTCTCTAAATTCTAATAGGAGGATTTTTACATGTTTGGCGGTTGTGTCCTTGTTGACCACATCGGGCACATGCTATACGGGCACGTTTGAAAGGCCTCTCCCATGCAGATTTGATTCTGCTTGTTTTGGGTCTGCCTGGCGGCTTTCGGTCGTGTGGAGCCGAAACATTTTCATTGGATACTTCACCTGGTACGTTACAAAAATAGTCACCTTGAATGGGATACACTGGAATATCATATGAATTCACAATTGTTTCCTTTTTGTAGTACTTAGAACAATATTCATCAGCCTTTATGTGTATTTGATCCAAGACTGCAATTGTGTGCTGACATGGTATTTCATCAAATTGAAATCTTCTGCATGTGCATGTTTTTGCTTGTAGATCAACAATATGCTTCAGTTCTCCATAAACTACTTTGTGCAGCTGATTTGTTGATGGGATTACCTGCACAGAATTAATTTTTAGCAGTAAATATGTGTTACAATGTAAATGAGACACTTATATAAACTGTGAAACTATGTGTTTTTGAGCATCAGTACCTTATAGGTATTTCAATTTTCTGTTTACTTTTTAATGATATGCAGAAAATATTACGATGTTAAACTGTGTATAAAAATAAAACTTACACTCCATTTTTTGGAATCGATTGTATTGGCATTCAGGATATCTTGAAACTTTTCTCCCAGGGGTGTGAATGTTTCCATCGCACACTGTCTATTCTTTGATGTCCACATTTGGAACATATCTGTCATGTATTCAAGTAGGGCTAGTATTGGCAGTTTCCTAGCGTGCATATTTGCTGCATTCAGTGATTCCGCTATATTTGATGTCATGAAAAATGTTCTCTTGCATGTTGCATGTACTATAGACCATCTTTCGTATCCAATATTGTATAGATACTCTTTTACTCCACTGTCGATTTCCTCAAGATCGGCCATTGCTTTGTCAAATTCGTCTACGGTGTATGCCATAACTAGGCTAAAATATGCAGCTTTTAGTTTTTTTTTTTTTTTGGCTCTTCTTGAATCTGACCTTGATATTATTCCATAAATGGAACACACATACACAGTGAGGTACAGCTGGATATACTGATCTAACAGCCCATGCTATACTCTCGTGTCTGTCCGATACTACACACATTTCATTTTTCTCCCCATACGCTTCTTGCAGACATTTAAAAAACCACTCCCACGATGCATCATTTTCTGAATCAACTACTGCATACGCTAAGGGGAGTATGTGACCTGCATATTTAATATTTTGGTCAATTTGACAAATAATTTAACTATTGCTTGTTTGTCAGTTCAATCTGGGTGAAGTAGTTAATATAATAAAAATATTCATTCAATATTTTAGTTATATAATTAAATCATCCTTCTCTGCATGTATATTTGTAGCTAAAGATATTAATATACAGTATATATGCATTAAGTATTTCATTATGTAATGCCCTCAAAGTTACCTGAACCATCTAATGTGCAGGCAATCAGCATGGTACCTCCAAATACCCCACTCAGGAAACTTCCATCTACAACCATAACAGACCTACAGTGATTATATCCATTTATAAATGATTTAAGTGCAATGAAAACATACAAAAAGGAGTTGTCTTCAGCTTTCTTCAGTTTAGTTACCGATCCAGGGTTCGCCTTATTCAATTCATACAGATAGCTTGGGATCTTCCCATATGCTTGTTTTGGGTCTCCTCTTAGCAATTCTATAGCTTTTTCTTTACATCTCCAAGCTCTCATGTAGTTCAGCGTAAGTCCATATGTTTTTTTCAATTCCTTGATGATGTCCTTTGGAGTGTAAACTATTTTTGGATCCGATAATCTGTCCTTCAGTATGTTCCCAATAACCTCAGAACTCACACGTCGCTGAGAATTCAATCTTTCTTCTAATGGACATGTATGTATATTGTTGAATTTTCTGATCATAAATACACTTGATCCATTTAAGCTTGACGAGTTTAGCATCCATTTACATTGACTGTTAGTACATATAACTGAGAACCTGTGCATTTTCAACATAATAAATATGCAATGAATATTTATAAAATATTCATGTATTATTAAATAAAATACAACAATTCTCTCAAACTGCTTACCTTTTTGTTGATGACCTATCCACTTTTGTTTCAAATTTTTCCTTCAGACTGTATTTTTTGACAACACTTTGCAATGTCCCTTTGTCTTTATATACTTGGTTTTCTTCAATGAAGTCATGATCAGGATTGTCTATAATTTTGATGTCTTCAATATGTACACCATCAATATTGTCTGTGTTACCTGAAAAAATCTTCTCCACCACCTCAGTGTTGTTTATACCTTGGCTTGCATCAGGTATTTGCAATATATTCCTATTTGTAACTACTGCATCTGAGATTGAGCCACATTCTTGATATTTTTCCTTAAAAGTGATGCAAATTGGGTATTTACTCATCTTTGTATTTTTTTTTCTGCTCAATGTAGAGATGGACGCTCATATCATTTTTAATTGTGATTGGCTGGAAACTGTCTTCAATTTGATACGCGACTTCAAGGTTATACTTTCTTGTATCGATTGACAGTTGAGCAACAATTGTCGTCATGAACGTCGTATACGAACAGTCTTGTTGCAGGAGAATTCCATCAGCTTTGTAGTTTATAAATTTGAATCCTTCAATCCACTCTCCCCTATATTGAAGTAATACTTTAACTGGGGAGATATTTGATAAATATTCAATGACAAGTATGTATATAATTCTGTTGGAACTAGTTCTCTGCGATTTTGTTTGGTGTATTCAGGAAAAACAGGACTTTTGGTTTATATTCGGTAGATATTATCTATTTATAAGGTTGAGAAACTGATTACAACATGGCATAGGTCATGGAAACGTGACTACTTGTTTCCTTAATTATAGTTCTGTGCTTTAATTGCAGTTTTATTTAAATCTTTAGGTATCCTATTTACACGCAGTTTTTTAAGGTTTCTTGATTTATGTAAACCTATTTTGTTGCTTATTGTTGGCTAGCCACTTGAAAATGGTAAATGTGTCTACTTAATTGTAAGTCTATGCTATATATTAGGCTAGTTATAAAATTTTCTCTATTGACACCCTGACCTAAGTCTTTAAACCCAGCTGTGATTGGCAGTTATTTGGGTGATTTTTGAACAAGCCCACCATTGATGAAGCTTTGAAGAACAAAAGAACTGATTTTAGCTTCTCTACTTGGAAAAAAGCACATTATGCTTAAAATACCAATTACATTATGGGGCAATGTATGAAGTAAATGGGGATCAGTCTACCATACCACTAATAAGACTCACAGCCCACATTACGTTTGATCACACATATTAGGAAAAATAAACCTTAATAAAAAGTAATCATTTCAAACTCAGATGAACAAACCAGTATTATCTTGTACATGGATTGTACCATCTGTCATTTCTAGTGTTATAACTAGAATATAAAAGTTAGTCCACCTGAAAACAAAACACAAATTGTACACCATACACCCCCGAAAATGTAAACGCATAGCACAGCATAACATAATACAAGAATTGGTAATCCTTGTATTATAAGCATAAAAAAGCTATTAAATCTATTTCAATAATCATAGAAAGCAAAAACCAGAGCATTTTAAAGTCTAAACGCTTGTACCTAACATAGGTGCACCAGCACCTAAAACACAAATGTCTCAAGGTAATTACAGAATAAGATTGGTATTGCTAAATGAAAGAAACATTAGGTCCAACCAGCGAAAACTTAATCTAAGCTCAACCTTGCCTTTCAAGCAGTAGTAGCTGATTGAGCAGCAAGCCTCTTGCGTGCCTCCTCGATGATGGTCAACTTGATACCTTTTCCCTTAGGTAAGGACACCCATGGCTTAGTACCCTTGCCAAGAGTGAACACATTTCCCAAGCGGGTAGCAAACTCATGTCCTAGAGCATCTTGAATGTGAACTGTCTCGAAACTGCCCTTATGCTTCTCCCTGTTCTTAATAACACCAACACGTCCCCTGTTTCTTCCACCAGTCACCATGACAACATTCCCGACATCAAACTTGATGAAGTCAACAATCTTATTGGTCTCTAAGTCTAGCTTGATGGTATCATTGGCCTTAATGAGAGGATCAGGGTAGCGGATTGTTCTTCCATCATATGTGTTCAGGAATGGGATACCCTTCTGTCCGAACTGAATAGATCGGACCTTGCAAAGCTTAAACTGCAAATAGCTAACAAATTTAGTAATTAATCAAAAAAATGACTACTGCAAACTTGAAGCAACCAAAGGTGGAAAATGACTTCTTAAGAAGCGCAACCTTGGATTCCTCATCCCTAACTGAGTGAAGACGGAATCTGCCCTTTGTGTCATAGAGGAGGCGGAAGTTCTCATTTGTCTTAGGAATTGAAACAACATCTGTACAACAAAAGGAATGAGCATTAGTACTTCACCAAAACACGGGAAACAAATATAACTTCAGCAAAAGAGATGAAAGATCTCGAAAGAGTGAACATCCTTAACTTGAAGACAGGAACAAATTGAACATCCTCAACTTGAGCACAGCAAATATATATATATATATATATATATATATATATATATATATATATATATAACAGCATTAATCGGAAATGCCAAAACAACACAAAATCTTAAGGAAGTACTCTTACCCATAAAGCCAGCAGGATAAGTTTTGTCTGTCCTAACTTTCCCGTCGACCATAACCTGCCGTTGCATCAAAATTGCAATGACTTCACGGTACGTCAGAGCATACTTCAACCTGTTCCTCAGGATTAAGGTCAATGGTAAACACTCCCTTGATTTATGTGGACCAGAAGAAGGCTTGGGAGCCTACAGAAGAAACAGAGAAAATGTTAAAGCAAGGAAGTACGAGACCATCAAGAATTACTCAAAACAATACTATGATAACTGATGTTTCACTTACAAAGGCTCCTCCAAGCTTGTCAAGCATCCAATGCTTTGGCGCATTGAGCCTCTTCATATGTTTCTTCAATCCTCTCGCCTATAGATAAATATCAAACAAAGTTATAATTGGGAGTAGCACTACTGCATGTACAACATTTCTAGAGAGGTCAGCCCAACCGTGTCATTCTCACAAGCAATAGCAGCTCTTTTAATAACAGAACGTGCTAAAAAGCAACAATGTCCATGAGGCTTGAAGCGATAAGCAAGAGGTGAAGAAGCATACACCTCTTTGGAAAAACTGTAGATATTAAAACATGCCCAGCATAACATCTTTAAACAACAAGGATCGAATCGCATTTAAAGTAACTTATTTCAGTCTCACTTATTAATTCAACTTCTCAACATTAAGATTAGAAGAACCGCCTGCTTCTCATTGAATCACTTTGGGCATCATTATTTGAAGTACACGCTTCTATAAAATGTGTAGCTTCAGTCATGGAGCAATATAACCCCTCAGTTCGCATTGCTTCATCACTGAAAGCAACATAGCAATAGCTCGCAATAGAAATGAGCAAGATTTGTAGGGTGTAGCTACTTGTATGGTTTAAAATCTATGAATATCGACATGATGGCTTCATTTAATATTTCAAACATTATACTCAGTGAAGATGATACTAAACAAACCTAAAATATATTTACAAATCAATAAATTACAAGTTCGTTTGTTTACAGATTACAGGATTATAACACGATGTTTATTATTTAACAAACATCAATACATAGATTGTTATAAATAAATAAACAAACAATGTCATGTACGAACAAATACTGATAACAAATGTAAATGGGTATGATTTTCTATAGATCTAGAACAAGTGATCTTTTAATACAACATAATTAATTGATTAAAAATAAAAGTGAAGGAGAAAAGAGAACGAACCATGTTGGTAGTGTTTGAATTAGAGCTGCTCCTCCGCCACTGAGTGTAGTAACTTTAGCTTACCTGCTTCGCTACCACCTTTAAACCCTAACTTTAAGCTGTCATGTCTATTTTATATCGTAAGTCCAAGACCTACTTAGCCCAAATTTGTTTTGGGCCTGGGGCTTCGTATTTATTCAATTTTCTGATTGGGCTTTTATTAAGGAACAATTACACAAAAGTACAAATTGGGGATATTTTTTTACAAAATATAGAGATATTTTGAAAAGTTACATAATATAGAGGAAATAGGCATTTAATTAAAAAAATAGAAAATTAGGGTAAAAAGTAGCAAAAGAGAAAAAATTCTAGCCTTCTTCTCCCATTTCATTTCCTCTCTCGCTGCATCCTTCTTCGCCATCAACTTCCTTCTGCGGCGTCGGTTTCCGGTACATTCTAAAGCTACTAATCTTCTTACCCAAATTCGTAGCATTTTTTGTTGTTTTGCTTTTTGGCTGTGTGAAAAGTTGAAGCTTCTTATAAATGAAAGAGTAGGAGTAGACATTTGCTGATGTATAGCTGATCCTCCGTAGACACGCCTCAGTAATTCGATGAAGATTTTTAATTTATTTCGTTGAAGTATTGTATTTCCGATGAAGATGTGGTATTTTTCAATGATGAACTTGTGTTTTCCTATTAGTTACGGTGTTTCTGATCAGATAAGCTACGTTCAGTTTAAATCTATTATTTTTCTTATTTCTATTTTACTGTATCAACATTGTATCAAAACTATATATGTATTGTATCTATTGTTGCCAATGTATTATTTTTGTATCTTAGTGCATTATTTCAGTTATTTCTTCATCGTCTTCTTATTTTAATGTATCTGCATTGTTTCTACAGTGTTTCTACACTGATTCTCCACTCTATTTCCAGTGTTTATGTAGTAAATATGTTTTATAACGTTTTATATAGTATTTTTACATTTTTTTGCATTGTTTCTACTTAAATCTCCCATGTTTCTAGTATTTTTGTTGTTTCTACTTGTATCTATACTATTTTTGCACTGTTTCACATTGTTTCTACACTTTCACACTATTTCAGCATTGTTTCATATTGTTTCTCATTGTTTTTGAATTATTTCACCTTTTTCTGTTGTGTTGTTTCACATTATTTCAACTTTGATTCATATTGTTTCAACACTTTTTCAAACTGTTTCAGCACTATTTCAGGTTGTTTCAGACTTTTCAACGGTGTTCCAGACTATTTTTTTAAATTCCCGACGACTTTTCCGGCAGGCAATACTGGCGATGGCAGGCGGTAGGGGCAGCAGGGGGAGGGATGTGAGGTGGAGGCTAGGATTTTCCTTTTTCTAGTTGTTTGTAGCAACTAGTATATAAAAAGTAATGCTGTGTTTTGTAATATCAATAATGTTGCTATCTTTGTGTAATTAAGGCTTCAAATTTGTATTTAACTGTAAATAACCCTTTTATTAATACTCGTTATACGTGTACAAATTGCAGAAAAAGGCCACCCATAAGGCAGAAAATTTGACCCAGAGGCCCACTCAAGTGTTTATTTTGCAAAATGTCCTTCTCCTCTTTTTCATTTAAAAATATAAAAGAAAAAATATTTAATACATAGAAAAGGGAGAAAAGAATGGTTAATTAAGAATTGGGGTCCAATTAACATATTTAAAAGTATGGGGCAAACTTTAAATTTCTAAATATTTTAAAACCTAATTTCTAAATTCATAAACCAATTCCAGAAAATATGTTCTCCTTCTCCAACACAAAATTCCCTCTTCTTGACTACAAATTCCCAAAGTCCTGCTATGCCTTTTCTTCCTTCTTTTATTTTCTTCTTCGATTTTTCCTTTTAAGTTCATTAGTCCAGCTCTTCGATTGTGGGTTTAATATTGGCAAACTTTCTAATTTTTTTGAAGAATTTATGGAGCCAGAGAATATGGATCCGAAAGAAGTTGGCGACAATGTCGAGCTCGATGAGAATCAGGTACACTTAATTAGCCATATGTTGTGTTCCACATTTTTCATATGCTTGATTATTATTCTAAGGATTTCTTGATATTTTATTCATTGGCTCACTTTTGCTCGTTTGCCTTTAATCTGCTCGTATTAATAGTTAATTTGCTCACATCGTTACATCTTAATTTGCTCGCATTGTATAGTTTCTTTCAGTTTCTCCTTACTTTTATTTTAAATAGATTTTTGTTAAAATAAATTAAGTGACAAATAATAAATACATCTAAGGAAGCAAAAATATGTCATTGTTCGTGACCGATCATAAATTGGTCCACTCAATTTATCATTATTGTGTATTATAATACCGCTCAAACTATTTAATTTATCACTTGACCCAAGAGGCTAAAGATATTTTTAGCAAATTGAGAGTAACTCATTCTTAGCGTGCGGCTTTCATAATCTCATAACATTGGACTATTTCTTGCAAGAAACTTTAGGCGTTGTACTTTTTTCAACATTAACATAATAAGCCCCTAGACCTCTCACTAAATATATTTGTTTTTATATTGATCTGGAGTTGGATTCCTTTCTCAATTGTAGTTGGACTTATAATGCATTGTCATCCAGTTAATTTGTCGTTTGATCATTACATTTTTCACAAGTTGTTTGGTCATTACATTTTTCACAAGTGTGTATCGCTCTAACTCTCTTAATTAGAACAGATTGATTTATAATTGGTCCGATCAATGTATAATCTGTCTAGTAAATCTGAGAAATTTTTCACAAGTTGTTTGGTTATTACATTTTTCACATGTGTGTATCGCTCTAACTCTCTTAATTAGAATAGATCGATTTATAATTGGTCCGATCAATGTATAATCTGTCCATTAAATCTGAGACTAATATCAATTTTTTGTTGTTCGTTTAATTGATATTTTCTTTATATATTTATCCACAGGTACATGATACTTCTAACGATGAAGATGAGACTTCTAATGCCTCTAGGGATGATGATGAGTCTTCTAAGACATCTAGTGAAGGGGATGCATCTTCTGAGGCATCTGGTGGTGATGGAGATGCATATTCCGAGGAATCTGGTGACGAGAGTGAGTCCTCTATCTAAGGAGAACAACACATTATTGGTACCAGAATGTGAAATGTCGATAGTCCCGTCACATTATGGTTTGCGCAAAGAGTTAAATGATGAGGACCACTTTGATGCACTTGTGAGTATCATGTCACGGTGGGATGTTGTTCAAGGGATAAAATATTATATGGAGAAATCAAATGTGTTTGAGCAATTTAAAAAGAGCTGCTTTGGTTGTTTACTCCAAGTGGACCTAAAGAATTTGAACATAAATTTTTGTGGTCAAATCACACATTATATGTTACAACGACATGTTGTAAGCTCAAAAGATAAAGAGCTTTGGTTCATAATTGATGGTAAGCCAATTCGATTTGGTAAGAAGGAGTTTGTTATAATTACCGGACTTAATTGTGGAAAGCTTCCCACCACAAAGGCTTTATATGATGAAGATGAGGCAGAAAATTTATTAAATCTAGTGTTAAACAAAAATAGTAGTCTAATTGGATCTGATTTAGATTAAATGCTTAAAACTAAAGATTTGAAAAAGAGATAGTTTTGAAGCTCGCTATGGTGTTGTTTGTTCACTCATTTTTATGTGCTGGTGATGTAAAAAGAACTGTTGATCTAGATTTGATTCGAATGGTGACAAACTGGAATAAATTCAATGCATATCCTTGGGGTACAATTTCTTTTAAAGTGACGGTGGAGTCCCTCATGAATGTTAACTTGAAGAAAAAGTCTGCACAATGGAAGGAAAATAGTTCCACGGCTAAAGGTTACAGTTTGCAAGGATTCCCTTGGGCTTTTATGGTAAGTTTGAATTATTTATGATGAGATATACATTATATTAGTTATGACAAAGTATAATCTATCTAGGTGATCATTTATTATAAATTTTGTTTAATAATTTATTTACTTTTCATTATAGGTGTGGGCTTTCGAAGCAGTTCCTGCATTAGGTGAGGCGTTTGGACAACCATTGACATAACCTCCCTTTCCACTTCGAAGACTACTCCGATGGTATAGCAAAAAAAAAAGACAAGTCCAGATTACCAAACTGTGTTTATAACATTACAACATAAAGAGGTGAATATTCAAGTTTTATTTGTGCAATATTTCATTTTAAAAGTTTTATTATTATAGTTTGATTTAACAATTTTTTTGAAGGTTATGGTGCATCCTACTTTGATTCCTACTGTTAGCGAGTCAAAAAAACCATATTTGATTAATTGGGAAGGTGAAGAAGATAATGTGGATGAGAATATTGATCAATTGACACAAGCAATAAGTGGTGCTATGGGAAGAAAACCATCAGAAGAAATTGCTGAAAAAGCTCATCCGAGTCAGCCATCGGACAAAGGGATTATTGATTTGTTGAAGGAAATTTCTGATGAGATGAAGGAGATGAACAAGAACTTCAGAGGTTTGAGTAAGAAAGTTAACAACTTGAATCGTAAAGTAGATGATTTGAGTGCTGAGGTAGAAAAATTAAGAAAAAATGAGAATCAAGATGAAAATTTTAGGGTGGATGATGATGGAAATGATATGTCGGAAAAGGAGGTAGCTACTCAGGTCGAAGAGACTGGAAGTAAGAAGGTTGATGAAGACGAAAATAGAAAATTTGAGAATGTATATACTACAAGGGTGAAACGACAAAGAAAACAAAACCCAAGGTACAATTCCCCTTATGCAACAGAAGTACAAAGGAAGCGGGAGGCTCCAAATAATATGAAGACTTTGACAAAGAGAAAAAAGACTACTGATAGTTAGTAATCTTGTTGGATATTTTTGGACCTGTCAGACAGAGCACCTATCTGTCTGATTAATTGGCAATCTGTCTTCTAGTTTTATTTTTTTCTTATAAGTTGTTATGGTACTTATGTTTTGTCTCTATTTGATAAATTTCTTATCGGTCTGTTATGATAATTGTTTGTTTCAATCGACCGGATGTGGCATCGATCGGCCTTTATCGCCTTATTCACTATAAATTTAATAATAATTTTTCGTATTATGTTAAATATTAATGGATAAAGAGTGTATTTAGTAAAAACTTCACAAAATTATTGGCGTGGTCATTCGATATGAAATAATAAGAGGATATACAAGAATACAGATTATGTTTGCATGAAAGCACCTTCATATTTACACAAAATTCAAAATTTCATTTTTTAACTTTTTATTCCAAAAATCTCTTGATTTTGCAGTATATTCCCTTGCTTTTAATTATGTAGATTGTATGATCAAGAGCTCGCTCATAAATTACCGATATATTAATGATCTGTCCGATCGATATTAGATCGGTCTCGCATAGAGCCTGACAAATTAATGATCTGTCCGATAAATTTCTTATCGGTCTGTTACGACAATTATTTCAATCGGCCGGATGTGGCATTGATCGGCCTCTATCGCCTTATTCACTATAAATTTAATAATGATTTTTCGTATTATGTTAAATATTAATGGATAAGGAGTGTATTTAGTAAAAACTTCACAAAATTATTGGCGTGGTCGTTCGATATGAAATAATAAGAGGATATACAAGAATACATATTATGTTTGCATGAAAGCACCTTCATATGTACACAAAATTCAAAAATTCATTTTTAACTTTTTATTCCAAAAATCTCTTGATTTTGCAGTATTGTCCCTTGCTTTTAATTATGTAGATTTTATTATCAAGAGCTCGCTCATAAATCACCGATATATTAATGATCTGTCCGATCGATATTAAATCGGTCTCGCATAGAGCCTGACAAATTAATGATCTGTCCGATAAATTTCTTATCGGTATGTTATGACAATTGTTTCAATCGGCGTCTATTTGTAATTACATACTAATATTAAGGATATTTTGTATTAACCTGATAATTGATAACTAAGGAATAAAACTTGACAACACAAATAAATCATAAAATAGTTCAAGTGTACTTACATATAGTCTCCAAAATAATAAGAACGTCTAATTACATATTTAGAATTCAAGCGTGTTTATCAGGACAAGTAGTCTTCTTGTGGCCCGCTCTCTTGCAGTTCGAACACTTGTTACGCTTTGTAAAAACTTCCCCAAATGATGGGATCCTTTTCACTCGTTTCCTGCCTTTCACACGCTTCACAATTGGTGGATTGATTATACTTTCTTTGACCCACTCCCATTGCTCTTCTGGAGGAATAGAGTTTATAACCTCTGCATAAGCCAACCGATGGAAGTCTGCTGAATAATATGGTGAACACAGAGTATAAACTCTCTCACCATAGTCTGGTAATCGTTGAGCTCTAAGTGCAGCTAATGCATGGGGACAAGGCAACTGCTGAAGATCCCACACTCGACAGGAGCATGTTTTGGCATTGATGTTAACTTTTGCTTCTAAACCATATCCCCAAACAGTAAACTCATACACGTGAGTTTGTTCTACAGATAGTTGATCTGCTATTTCATGTCTAGTCTCTCGCACTAAAGTATTTACTGTCGGAGCTAAATAGTTATTTGTGCACAATGTTAGACCACGATGCTCATGGAACCATCGACACAACATCCGTTGAATTGAGTTAAATAAAGCAATGATTGGAAATTTTCTTTCTGTTACAAGTCTTGCATTCACAGACTCTGCAATATTGGAGGTCATAACATCATACTTGCGTCCTGGAAAATGAGCGCTACTCCACCGCTCGAAACCAACACTATTTTTAAGATATTCAACAACATTACCATAACCCTTTTTTTGAATTTCTTTTAAAGATTCATTGAAATCTTCAACTCGATACGCTTTAGATGCATCATAATAATCTTTAAGGACTGAAGAACCAACATGGTACTTTGTACAGATATTTTCAGCAAGATGCCTTGTACATACTCCATGATGAGCTTGAGTATAAACTGTAGCAACTGCTTTTCTTAAACTCGGATTCCTGTCTGAGATGATGGATAACTCATTTGTATTCGGCACTACATTGAGTAATTGTTGACAAGAAAGATCATTTTCAGAGTCAACCACAGCCCAAGCTATAGGATATATTTGATTTTCACTATCTTGTCCACTTGCAATCAGCATTACACCACCAAATTGGCCAATCAAAAAAGTTCCATCTATGGCCAAGACCTTTCTGATATTTTTAAATCCTCTTATGCATGGCCCATAAGCAATAAAAAAGTACAAAATATATCATCTTGAACCTCCAAAGCTGTAAAGCTTCCTTCATTTGCTTTTTCAATCTCATACCGGTATGCTTCCAATGCTGCGTATCCGTGTTCCGGTGTTCCCCACATCATATTTTGCGCAAGTTGTTTGGCCTTCCAACATGTCCAGTAACTAACATCACACAACAACTCTATACTCACAGTGGCCATTATGTCCTTCGGTATTGGACCTTTTCCGTTTCTAAACATCTCTTTGATGTGTTGTGCAATAAGATTGGCAGAAGCATGCCTATGTCTTCCAGATATTGACCTCAAGTCACATAAATGGTTAGGCTCATACTGGGTAATACGAAAAGAATATGAGCTAACATATTTAACAACAGGAACCTTCCACTTGTAACTTTGTTCACGGCATGCAACACTTACCAATGATTTGTTGTACTTCTTTGTAATAAACTCGAAACCCTTTTTAATTGCAACAAGTTTCAGTTTGCTCACATGGCATTTTTTTAATATTTCTGCTTCTCTGTTTCGTTGTAGATAGGATGATCAGAATCATCCTCAGTTTATATTAGGTAAGGGTCCACCGCCCTTATTTCTTATTTTCCTTTTCCTTTTTTTTTTGTTTTATTTTATTTTGTTTTCTTTTCTTAACGAAAATTAAAATAGTACCCTACGATATTCGAAATAATTCCAACTTTTGCATACCAGTTATACAAAATATATATAACATACTCGCAAAGGCGGATCTCAAATTGGACTCCTGAAACTCAAGATGCGAATTTAAATAGAAAAGTCAAATTATTTAACTTTCGGCATTTTAGCAGAAACTAGCCGAACAACATCGAAATTTACTTTCGAAAGTTGACCAAAGTCACAAATAATCATACGAACCTAACGGCACTTTCGGATTTCGAATCAGAGCTCATTCGCCAATACCGAGCTCGTAAATCTCTTTTTAATATTTATCGACGATAAAAATTAAAACCTTCTTCCGATGCCTACCAAACGAAGTCTGATTTAGCTCAAATTTTACAGACCGGTCCTAATGGACATTACAACATTTAAAAATTATCGGCACGCCAATTCGAGTCCTAACTTCCGAAACGACTGACCGAGGCCATTTCATTCTCCTTCACTTAAACTCTCGTTCGTCCTCGAACGAGCCTAAGTCTAAAGCAAGATTTATGTTGATAACAAAAGAACTTGCACGACCTTCATGAGCTACTCCACAGGCATTATTTCCTGATTACAGGATCATAATTATATTACGCACATCGAACTCTTGGAAATAAACATATCTGGATAATATTATAACTCCATTGCACAACTTATTCTAACTAATCTGATCCTTCCTCGATCACGAGAAGAGAGTTCTACATTTTCGAAGCGATGATACACGGAACTTTGAATGGGTTAACATGATTCAGCCGATAATTACCTCTTCGATATACCTTTCAATATAGAACAGGTCGATGGAACTAAGAATTAGCTCACGCTTGATACAATAGGGGGAAGCTTTTGAAGTACCTTGTTACTACTCATATCCTTATGTATGTCAAAGGTTCATCTGAACAGGGTCTATCATAAAAGGATAAGGATCATGCAAATACTACTGGATAGTATGATGCAGACCAGGAATGATATTCAGACTGAACATCTACTTCAGGGTATTGTCTTACTTGAAAAAGTAAAAATAAAAGAGACATATAGTTGGACCATGAGCTGAGGCAGAATACCAGCAACAAAGTTGATTACATGAGCACTTATAACGCTAAAGTAACCTCTCAAGGAGTTGAGGTGTGAAGGAGATATGCCAATGATACCTCTTCTTTGTTCACAAACTTATATCCTTTATGGAAACCCGAACCATCAGGAAAAATATAGCTAGGATGTGTTCCAAGTGTTGCTTCATGTAATTGTTCAAGCAATTGAACATCATCATCCTCGTCGCTCGCAAGGGGTGCGTGCTCCTTACCAATAGGTGCATGCTCTTCCTCAACTTGAGATGAAAAAACATTCTCTACATTAGGCTCATTAGTATCCATAAAGATATTTGTCTCTTCCTGTTCAATATGAAATTTAGTTCCTCCACCTTGTGAATCACCATTGTATGCGCTGAAATTTTCCTTGTCAAATTGTTGGTTGTTCAAACCACAGCTGCTTTCCAAGGATTTTTCTATCAAAGAAACTCGTAAAATTGGCCTACCACCTTCACCATTTATGTCATGCAAATAAATTTGGACATCTTCATCATCTTTTATCTCAATGGGCGGTACTTTGTCCCTCGAAAAAGCGCCTGCATTAGTCATATACTTGACACAAATAGAAGCATGTTCATAATTTAGATCACCTCTTCTAATGATAGTTTCCATGAATTTATCGAATGTAACATCACCGCTCACAAGAATTGTTTTAACCGTATCATTTTGAGACTACCATTTCCATAATTTCTGTTCATCCACCCACTTTCCCAAATAATCAACAAGTAAGACAACTCTTGTCATGATTTTATACCTATAATAAATGAAATAGAATTATTAAAAACTTGTAAGATAAAATATTATTGCAAACATGAAAATCAAAATAAGAAGAACAATGATAAATCTGTCGGACAGATAGGTCCAATTCTACAATAGCGTCAGTTATTGGATTACAGAGAAGACTGATAGATAACAGGTCGGACCGATGGTCGATCGGTCCATTGCGGAACAAAACTTATCTTTAAGAGAACTCTAAGATAATAAATTTTTCTCACATACCTTCAATTAGCAGTCTTGAACAGTGTTAGAACGCAAACTCACGTTAATGCTACTCCTAAATGGACCTTAATCGAGCTTATTGAAATTCCAATCTAGTTAGGTTAAAATCTTAATGTGTTGCTTGAAATAAACCAGAAAAAATGAGTTTTGGAACATTTCTAACTCACAATCATGTGAAATAGAAGATATATGAAATGGGAAGAAAAATGGAGAAAAAGCTGGGAAAGAAGAGCTAGAAGCCAGAGGGAACGTTGGAAGCTTATTATAATTATTAGTAATTTTAGTTTTTTTTAAAAAAAATTTGTGTTTTTGGGTCTTTTTGTAATTTATAAAAGATGAGAACTAATTTTTAGTAATTAGTTAAACCTTAAATCACAACTAAATTATATAATTTTTATCTAATTCAAAAAGTGGGCCATTTCACTAAGAAAAAAAAAACTTGTGACCCATTTAATTCTATTGAGGACTTGAATAGGCCATTTAACAAAATCTCCCCCAATAAGGGTGGTTTGAATAATTATCGCGGCTAAATAAAATCACATAAAATCTGGCTTTATTGACTATTGGGTATAAGTTGCAGTTTTGCTTATTAGGCAGGAGTTCTAGACGTTTCATTTTGAACAGTATTTCAACTAATTCAACTTTATGCCCACTAGGCAATAAATATCGCTAAAACTAATTAAACATTATTCCCTCGAAGTCATTTTTTTATGGACATTGTTAAACTTTAGCGGATCAAAAAGTGTTAGCCACTGACTTATGTATCCTAATATTGTAAATATTCTATTTTACGCATCTCATGCAGAACAATAATTTTCACCGCGTGCCCTTCGTAAGCCCTGATTTTGAATAAATACCCCCAGTTTGAAATGTTTTAAGTTACTGCCCTCCACGTCATTAGTTAGTACGTGAAAGGACAATTTTGTCCCTGCCTAAACCTAGTTCAAATTCAACTATTTCCTTCATTCTTTCCTCTTTTCTTTCCTTCTTTCTTCTTTGTGTTCTGGAGATTCGGTGTATGTTCTTCTCTCTTTTCATATGTTTATTTTTATTATTTTTTATTTAATTTGTGTTATAATGCAATTTTTATTTCGCCTAATCATTTATCTGTATTTATTTTTTTCTGCATTTTTTGGTATTATTATTAATATACTTATATGTTAGTTATATTTATTTTGATTGATGATCGTCATATTAAATTTTGAGGTTCCTGTGAACTTTTTTTTGCTTGTTTTGCTTGATTAAAGTGATTTACGGTTCTTCTTGGCTATACCTATTAGATCTTCTTGTTGCTCATTGCACAGAGCTTAAAGTCTTGGCTATTGCCATTAGTTGTAGAGACTTTCTCTGCAAGCTGCTCATTGCACAGAGCATAAAGTTTTGGCTATAGTCCAGAGCTTAAAGTCTTGGGTATTGCAAATACTTGCAGAGAGTTTCCCAGCAAGTTTCCCCTTCAACGATAATTTAAGTCTTGGCTATTGCGAAAGTTGTAGAGACTTTCTCTATAAGTTGCTCTTTTCACCAGACATGAGTCCGTTTAGTAAAGTATTGCCTATCAGGCATGAGTTTGGTTATTATTTAGTAGTAGTTACTGTGTGTTTTATTTCTATTTATTTTTGTCCTGTTGACTTTGCAGTTTGGTGATGGTACAGAAATTTTTATGCATATTAATTGTGAGTTTATTATGGCACGTCGTAATATATGTTCCTTGTCTTTACTTGTTGTTTAATTACCATACGATTTTATAATTTTGTTTTCCCATAGGGAGGAGATCAAGTTTTTAAGATTGAGTATTGGTTTGATGCAAAAGGTTGTTGGGGTGGTGATGTGAAGTATAGTAGTTTGGTTAGTGAAATTTTTACGGAGCGTGATGCTATTGAAAGTTGGATTTGTTGTTGAAACTGTTTCTCATATTATTGCTAGATTGGAAAGTGGAGAGATTAATATTTTTTTCCAACTGGTAGAAGTTGAAGTAATGAGTAGCAAATAATTATGCTTGTATATGCTCTTTTCGTTATTATTTCTTTATTTTTTTTATTATGTGATGTTATTGTTATTTCTTGAATTTTTTAGGTAATGGATAGAGAATCTTCTGATCATGTACATTTAGATACAATGATTGAGTTTATAAGTCAGCCCAAATGTTATGATGAATGTGGCAGAAAGAGGCAAAAATGAGCTCTGGGGATGATTGTCCAAGTTTTCGTTTGTTATTTGAGTCGCAAGATGATCCGTGTGATCTATCTAGTAGTGGCGCGAATGAGACTTTTAGTACTGCAGAAGAGTTAAAAAAGCCACTATGTAGTTTTTTATTACTTGTATTTTCCATGTACTGTGTTTGTTATGCTTATGTAAAGAACTACATTTAAATGTTTGATATTTTTGCTATTTTAAGATGTGAGTTGTTTGGAATTCGAAGAGGTGGAAGTGTTGCCCATTACTTCAAGGCATTTTAGTTGTCGTGAGGGGAAGTGATTATAAGGGAAGTTTTGCCCATGCCAAGACTTGAAGGCTCGTAATTCCAAGACTAATATGCTTTAGTTATTTTAAAATTGATAAATAATACGTGGAGGGTTGTGCTGGTAACATTTTTCCAAGACTTTGGGAAAATTTAGTTCTCAGTAATATTGCCCATGCAAAAACTTCAAGGCAAGTTAATTAATTGTAATAATAAAAAAATTATTTTAATTTATAAATAATATTTGGAGGGTTTTGTAGGTAAGATTTTGCCAAGACTTTGTGGCAAGTTGGTACTCAATAATATTGCCTATGCCAAGCCTTCAATGCAAGTTAATTAATTATAATATTAAAATATTTTTCAACTTAACTTCAAAAACTCATTTTTTTCAACCTCTAAACAAATTTACATTCTAAAGCTAGCTTAGAGTTTGAATATTGGAGTTCAAAAAACATGGAGTTTGAGAAAAGTTTCAGGAGTTTAAACTGAACTCCAAGATAAATTAAGATTTTACTCCTAAAGTTTAGATTAAACTACAAGACAATCAATATAGAATTTTTGTTTTAAATTTTGGCTGATAAAAACTTTTCAAATTATGGATATAGGGTAATTAGTGATCTAATTAGTTGCTATTTGTCAGATTCCCTATGAAGTAGTCAAAGCATTATTTGGACCCTTCAGGTGGCATATCATGTTGAAGAATTACACAAAAGTACAATTTGGAGATAACTTTTATAAAGTCTAGACAAGTTCTATCCAAATTATAAAATATAGAGAAATTGAGACTTAATTACAAAACATAGCAAAAATATATAAACTCTAGACATAGCAAAACCATAGACTCATTCTCCCACTTTTCCTTTCCTCTCTCTCTCTCTCTCTCTCTCTCTCTCTCTCTCTCTCTCTCTCTCTCGTTCCGCCTCCAGAGCTCCGGCCAACCCACTCATCCGATCGCTACTTTGTTCATCAATGCATGTACTATCTTATGTTTTACATTTAATTATTTTGTGTCTCCTTTCATATTTCGTGCTCAAATTTCACGCGGTGCCCTCCATAAGCACTAGTCTTACCTATTTGTCCCCACTTTCAAATGTTTTAAGTAAATGCCCTCCACATCATCCCTCACTACGCGAAAGGACTATTTTTCCCCTGCCTAAACCCAATTCACATGGAACAGTCTACTTATCTCTTTCCTCCTTCATTTTCTTCTCTCCTTCCTCCTTCATTTCCTTCTTTCTTCTTTGTGTCCTAGAGAGATTTAGGAAATCTGTAAAAGTTTTATTTATTTTGTTATTTTTTTAAATTTGTGTTATCATATAATTTTTATTTTGCCTAATCTTTTATTGTATTTATTTTTTTCTGTATTTCTTTTTGGCAATTATTATCTATACACTTATGTGTAAGTTTTTTCCATTTTGATTGATTATCGTTGAATTAAATTTGACGTTCCTGAGAATTTTTTTTACCTCTTATGCTTGATTAAGATGATTTTAAGGTTCATATTGACAATAGCAATAAGATATTGTTGTTGCTCATTCCACAGAGCTTAAAGTCTTTGTTATTGCCATTAATGCAGAGACTTTCTCTGCAAGTGCCCTCTATTGTACAGAGTTTAAAGTCTTGGCTATTGCCAAGACTGGAAGAGACTTTCTCTACAAGTTGCCTATTGCATAGATCTTAAAGTCTTGACTATTGCCACTACTTACAGAGACTTTGTCTGCAGGTTGTCTATTGCACCAGATCGTAAAGTATTGGCAAGTGTCAATACTTTCAGAGACTTTTCCTACAAGTTGCCTCCTTCCACCTGATCTTAAAGTGTTGGCTATTGCCAAAAATTGCAGAGAATTTGGTAACATCACTTGGGTGGTGTTACCATTGATAAAAGAAGTTGGTTTCTTGATTTGTCCAGTGATAAGTCGACCCTTAATGACGATGTTCGTTACTTTCATTCAATATTGTTTTTATTTTTCTTCTGTTAGATTCCACTTTGATTTCCTAGTTAAGGCGCCCAGTGCACTAGAGCTTTAACTCTTGGCAATAACCAAGACTTGCAGAGACTTTCTCGCAAATTACCCAATGCAACAAGGCTTGAAGCCTTGGCAATTGCCAAAAAGTCTATGCAAGGTGCCCATTGCACCAAAGCTTGAACTCTTGGCAATAGCCAAGATTTTCTCTGCAAATTACCCACTGCAACAACGTTTGAAGTCTTGGGAATTGCCAAGAAGTCTGTGCAAGGTACCTATTGCACAAGAGCTTGAACTCTTGGTAATAGCCAAGACTTGCAGAGACTTTCTCTGCAAATTGACCGCTACAACAAGGCTTGAAGTCTTGGCAATTGCCAGGAAGTCTTTGTAAGGTGCCCATTGCACCAGAGCTTAAACTCTTGGCAATAGCCAAGATTTGCAGACACTTTCTTTTGCAAGTTGGCTACTACAATAAAGCTTGAAGTCTTGGCCATTGCCAGGGAAGTCTGTGTAAGGTGCCATTGCACCAGACCTTAAACTCTTTACATAGCGAAGACTTGCAGAGACAAGTTGCCCATTGCAACAGGGCTTAAAGTTTCCGCAATTGCCAAGAAGTTTGTGCAAGGTGCTCATTGCGAAGAAGTCTGTGTAAGATACCAATTTTCATAGATTTTCTACAAGGTTATCCAAATGAATGTAAGAGAGTAGGAATTTGAAGGAATCTAACCTTGAATCTTCGTTTCAATGGAGGAATCTGTAAAAGTTGTAGGTTTTTAGGGTTTAGAGATTGTTTGAATGGAGAAAATGAAGGGGAGGATAGCGTGGGTCTTTTTATTAATTGTGAGAGGTATCTTCGTCCGGATTAAGTTTCATTAAACTAATGTAGGGAAGTTTTGCTAAACCACTGTTATTAAGGATATTTTGGCAAACCATTGCTTCCCGTGTCATATATTTGCAATTCAACCACATATTTTTTGCAATTCGGCCCATGCAAAATGGGAAAATTAACCCTATGAAATATGGAATGCTTTTGATAAATAGCCACTTTAACATATGCTCATCGAGAATCAACTCCTAATTAGAAATTCACTGAAACTCAACCACTTTATAATAAGTTGTACAAATATGTCCAAGTATTCTTTGCCAAAACTTTATGTATCTACTAATCATTCCGCGGTGCGAAATCCATCACTTAATAATTATTGGTTATGCTTTTTGGGACTTTACTCTAATTGAAGCTATTGCATCATTTGGCCCAATAATGACCTTTCTGAATTCGATATATAAATCACTTAATAAAAGAATAGATAGCTTTTGACATAGCTTCAAAATTCAAAAATTTAGTTCTTAAATCGCCAATAAATATAAAATATTTAAACATAATATAATTACCCATGAATAAAAGAAATCAAATCCATAATATGAGGCAAATACTCACCCAAAACATAAATGGCCAAAATTTGGATAAAAACTAGCGTTGCCTTTTGCTAATAAAAAAAATGTGAAAATGCTAGAAAATAGCGAAATTTGGTCTAAATGATCCTAAATTAGAAACATAGTATGTAATATCAATATGAACAAGCCTCAGCCATTAAATGAATCAAATAACTCCAGCCCAAACATGCCCACTTTTCATCTTCATAAAACTTTTCCAATTCCAACTATGGTGCTTTACAAAGTTTCATCAACAAAACCACCAAACCAATGAATGAAAAATGAAATTAGCTTAAAAAATCACCATCAATCAGATTTCTAAGAACAAATTCAAGTTTTGAATCACCAACAAGATAAGCTATTTATGAACTTCTAGAAGTCAAAATTTTAGGACAAAATAGTGAAATACAAGACCAGAAAAGTGAAAACATGAGACGATGTCCTAGTGTTTGAACATTGGCTCATTAATCTTTATTTTTCATCGATCATTGGCTCATTCTGCTTCTTATCTTTTGGGACATTACTAGTAAGCTTAAGATCTGTATTACATCGCCTTAGCTTAGCTTCAGATGATCTCCTTTCACCAAAGGATTGACATTTTTGAATTCGCGCCCTAACATTATCCAGAATTGCCATCATCGTCGCCACCCTCAACATTCTTAGGCCATTGGTGTTCCCTTTGTTACAAGCATCTTTGTGATCTTGAATTAACTTTAACAATAACTTGAAATTAGCTGCAACACCTATAAACAGAATCAATTGGAGAAGAACAATGAGAAAACACCAGCATAGCAATCGTTACAATTCTATTCATTGCACTTCTTTATACTTGATCACAAAATATGTATATGTACAAAAGTTTATGTTGGAGCCGTAAATGTTATATTCTGCACCAATGCATTAGGCCACGAAACATTGAATTTTTCATATTTCTTCGTTAGCAAAATCTAATTGCATTGTTTTCTCATTCAAAACCATGATCACCCATAACGAAAACAAGAATTGTACAAGCCAAATTGAAAATGGAAAAATATAATTTTTTTTATAACCCCAAATAAAAAATAAAAGCATAAGAGTAAACATTACCTTCTAAAGTTGAATCGTCATAGGATTGTTCAGATGTTGAAGGAGGAACTAAACCATGAAATGAATTTTTAGGAAGACTACTCATGGTAAATGTCGATAAAAATGAAGTTAATTTTCTCTAGAAAACATGTGTGTTGTATATGATTATGAGGACAAGCTGAAATGAAAAGAGAAGTGTATATTTTAACCATATTTTTCTATTTTTTTTCTGGGAAGTCAAGGTAAACTCTTTTTATCTAATGTATATAACTAGAGAGATCCAAAGAAGAAAGGTTGCTTTGCAGACCTTCTCTCTGATTCTCTCTTATTTCTTTTCACTCACTTCTTACTTGAGGTTTTCTTTTATTGTTATCTCAGTGCTTTGTAATTTGTTTCTTAGCCTTCTTTCTTTTCTATAAAAATTCAAACGTATTTGTTAGTGTTAGATCATCAAAAAATGGTTGGCTCATGAGAGTTATTGTTGCTTAATTGTTGGTACTTGTTTAATGTATTCATTGTCTATTAGTTGCTTTGACTTCCTTGGACATGAGCAGTTGGCTTCAGCCTTCATGCGATAGTCCATACCTATTCACCAATTTATAATAATCACCTCATTCCAAAAAGGATGACTTGTTTTTCTAGTCTGTTCAAAAAAAAAATGACATAACTCTAAATTTAGAAATAATTTAATTCAAACTTACGATTTTACTCTTACTAAAATAATTTATAAGCTACAGAAATATCTATGACTTATTTTAAACCACAAATAAGTCATCATATTTTTTTTAAGCTCTGATCCAAATCAAATTATGACATTCTTTATGCAATGGTGAGAATACAAAATTATGTTTACACACCGCGAGCAGTAGGATTCAGAAATACTACTAAGTCTACAATAAGTTTGGAATTAATCTTTTTAAATAGCACGTTGTTATTTTGTATTCAGAAGTTCATGTTTCAGAGACGGTAGAACTTTTTTGTACTTTATATGCCTCTCATTTCCTAGTTTTCCTAAGTTTAGAGGAAGAATACTGATGTTGGGTTTATTTTGTATCTTTTAATATCAATTTCTTGAGAGTTTTAATGACTTTCAGTATGTAGTGAGTGATTAGTATGCTCAACGTAATGTGATTATGAAAATTACATTAATTATTTGAATATGTTGAAATTGAAGTATTTTGGAATGAAATTAAAAAAGTACTTACACATGCCAAGAGGAGTTCGACATCAGCTTTGGAGCAACGAGCAAAAGCAGCGAAAGACTTGTGAATAATAGGATGTTAGGCTAAAATCTAAAGAATGACATCAAGTTGGATGCTAGAGCAAATAAGGCAAAATCCTGGAGAGGCTAAAACGTATTAGGGAAATTATGCCACATAATTGCTGGAAAAGAATAGGGAAATTTTTAAAACTAGGCAGCCCACAACACAAAATTACAAATGAGGGGCCACATTTCATTCATAGCGCCCCTTTATTTTTACATTAGACAACATAACATACCCTTATTTTCAAAATTACATAACATAACACCCATTTAAACTAAAACCCTTAGGAGCCACTCCCTCACCCTCCCCCACCATTGCCCCGCCACCAGAAAATGAGCTGCCACCGCCGGCCAACGGTGGCCGGAAAACGAAAAATTCACCGAATTTACTTATTTTATTTGTGGATTTGTTTAAATAATTATTTTTTGATAATTTTATACACCTAAATCTATCAAAATAATAAATTATACATGTAAATACATAGAAAAATGTGTGTGCAAGAAGAAAATATAAAAATATACACAAAAAATATAAATTTTATACGAAATATCCATAAAAAGTACGCAAATCTGAAATTTATACAATTTTATTCATTGTTCCTATACGCATATACAGCTTTATACAATTTTACAATGCATAGAATGTGTTTTATACATTGTAAATACGTACATATACAGATTTATATATTTTTATACACATTTATAAAATTTTATAAACTTGTATAAAAATGTATAAAAGTGTATAAACTCACAAAACTAATGTTAAACAGTGCCTCAGACAGATTTTACACAAAATCTTAACAAACATCCAAGATCTATACAGTTTTATACAAGAAAAACACTAGATCTAAACATTAAACAAAAGTTTTAACAAAAAACTAGTAGATCTCAACGGATTTTTATGAAAAAAGTGAAGAAAAAGAAGAAACTTGATAAATAAACTCCTCATCGGAGTTTTGATCGGAATATACAACGAAAATCAATATTGTTATTCAAAAAGCAAAAAAAAAAAAAAAAAAAAGCAGCAGCGGCGGTGCTGGTGGTGACTACGACGGCGACGGCGTCAGTGCCTTGGAGGAGAGGGGATGACGGTGGGGCAGTGGTGGAAGGGTTGGGGGTGGCAGCTGCATTAGGTTTAATGGGGAAGAGAAGAGAGAAAAATGGGAAGGAGAGAACGAGAAGAGAGGAAAAATGGGGGTTAGGATTTTTTTTTCTTTAAATAGGAGGTGCTATAGAGTGAAGAAAAATTTTAAAAAGGGAGGGGGTGCTATGTCGGGTAAGATATCAAAATAGGAGCGTTTTTTTGGTAATTTTCATGAGTGGGGTGTCTCTCAATGTAATTGTCCCAAAAGAATAATTACTGCTTTTGTCCACCTTTTGTTGTTTCTTTCTTACCATAATTATTTTTTATTTTTAAAATATATTTTAAATATTTTAGATATATATTTATATTATGTAATATATATATATATATATATATATATATATATATATATATATATATATATACATACATTTCAGATATATATTTAATATATTTTAAATATTTTGGATATATATTATGTATTATAATTTTTGATAGAAAAAATCATGAAAAACTAAAAATAAACATTTGTTGATGGACAAATATTTATGTAAACTTCCCGTATTATATAAAGGAATTGGCGTTGGAATCCAAAAGGACTTTTTGGATCAACGTTGGAAAACAAGGAACGGAGGCAGAACACGCGGCTGGACTTCCTCAGCCTCAAGCTTTCTTTCTCTTTTTTCTACAACTAGTTTGTTCGTTCTGAATTATTGGATTCTATATAATTGTTGATATTCAGATGTTGATTTAATTTTATTTATTTATTATATTGGGTTATTTATTCAATCATGATTTTAATTATTTGATTGTTTAATCGCCGATTAAATATTATTTATGAATCTATGATTGAACTCGAAAGTGAGAACTGTAGGTTGCAATGAGATTGAATAGAGCGGGTTCCTGGACATAGGGGAATAGTTTCGCAGTTAGCATAGACATATACCTAATAGTCATGCTTAGTTAATATACAGGAATAATAAATGTGTTCTTATTAACTCTAAATTCATACACATATAGGTGTTAGATTAGCTCGAAGTAGGGTATCGACAGAGCCCTATGAGTAATATTTACTCCGTAACTAATAACCTAGATAAATTGATTTAGTCAAATTAGCTGAAAAATTCAACAGGATTGACGGAGTTCCCATAACCCTAGACTATTATCTCTTCTTGAAATCCGAAAATTTGTTTTAATTATTTTAGATATAAGCTTACTTTTATTAGTTCATTTTAGTTAAATAAATTTTTAACTCTCAAAACCTTCTTGCTGGATAGTTAGGAGTTGTCTGATTTAGTTAATAGGTAGTCGAAAGTCCTTATGGGAATGATACTTTACTTATCACTATATTATTAATTAATTGATCAATTGTATATACGTGTGTGTGCATTTGGAGCGACAAATACAAGACAACATATCAGTTTCCCATTGATTTTGGAATGGTTCGGCTAATTTTTTATTTTTTTTAAGAATATTATTCATAACTCCCTCACAAACAAATATATGTTCTTTGACATACAAGACAACAATATTGAAAAATAAGTGTCACTTTTATTGGAAAACCCATATGGTTCTAGTGACTAACCAAAATATAAATTGCATTTCACTTAAATAAACAATATTAGAGACAACAATGATATTATATTAGTTGAATATTCGTCGAAGTGTGCCTAAAATAATTCAACAATATTATGAGATAGTGAAGAACTTCAAAATACCAAATCTCAAAGTAATAGTATTAGAGAGTGGGTAAGAATGGATAAACAAAAAGTAAGACAATTACATTATTTCGATTGTTTTTCTCATGTTTGTTTACTTTTTCAAAAATGAAAGTATTTGTAATATCATATACATATTGTTCTATACTAAATCAAAGATCAAAATAAACATAAGTCGACATGTAAATTAAATAAAATATGTATATTTTTAAATATAAATTTCATATTTTATGCATATCAATATATTCATTTTTTTGTTCGGTATTTTTTTGGTTTAATTTTTATAGAATCAAAAACCTAACCTAATAATAGATGGGGTAACAACTTTGCATAAGAACTTATGGTTTTATTTAAAAAACCTAAAACTCGATTCGGTACGGTTCGATTTCGTCCGGTTATAGTCGATTTTCAAAGAACCATTAAAACCCTTGTTGTAGCCTGTGCACCAGTTTGTGCGGCAACCCGAGCTGTTGTATTGTCACAAGCTGCAATATTTCTAGCCTCAATCTGGCGCTACAGTGCATCTCTTTGCACAGGAATATCAGTGTAAGTACGTCTTTTATTAGTAGATTTAACATTTTCTACGTTTTTTCTTTACCTTTTTCTTACCGTTCAGCGCTGATTCTCAAATTCCTACATGCACTTCCTTCAAAAGTACTTCCCGCATTTGTGAATTTCAAACTCCTCCCAACTGTGGGGTAGGTTAGACTTTAGACTACGTCCTTTAAATTGAATTAAGTGTGTGACTTTGCGAACTTAGTCTAATTTAGCTATGTGTGAGCAAAACCTACTATTATAAAGATACGAATCCAGCTTGCAAAAGACTTATCTTATAAGTCAGCGGGCGCAGAAGATACACGCCCTCTCCAGGAGCCAACGACCGTTTAGGCGGCACGGCCATAGGATGCAGGGTATACATCCCGCCGCCTAGGATTTACAGTCTCCTAGTTAGGATGTAGTATATACCACCGCCTTGAGTTATAGGCACATAGCCTTATTAGTCTTTGTATTTTATCTTATTTAGGACTGGATATCACTAATATAAATACCCCTCCTTACATTGTATTGTACATCATGTGATTCAGCACCGAATCCAGCTATTCTCAAGGAATAAGAATTATTTTGCCTCTCTCTTAATTATTCATCTTTAATATTCATTACTGCTTTCATTATATTTACATATTTTTCTATTGTAGTTACTGTATTGCTTGTGACCTCAATCATAATTAATTATTTAACCTAGACGTACAATTTTAGGTATAAATAATTTGGCACCCACCGTGGGGCCCAGGCAATTGTAGGGTTCCTACAAAGGAAAAGGCGAAATCATGTCAAGTCACGACGATACGACTGAAACTATGAACTTCTATCTAAGATTAAAACCCAGTTACCCGTCATCATGGCTGAGATCTTGCTAGGATATCACCCCTCATTATAAAATAACACCAGCGGTTAGAAGGCCCGTTAGCATGATCTTCGGGGGCACGGGTTTGGCAGTGCTAGGACCAAAGCCATCATGGTCTGTGAGGCTAACCAGCAGAAAGAAGCCACGCATCAACACCATTGAATTCAACAACGAAGACTCACGACGAGCCCATCATCCCCACTACGATGCTCTAATAATCACCCTGCAAGTACATGACGCTTAAGTCAATCTTGTATTGGTGGATCCTGGCAGCGCAGTCATTATCATCCATTGGAAGGTTGTATGCCAGATGGATATGCAGATTTAGGTAATCCCTAGCCCGTACACTATAGCGAGCTTTAACAACTTCAGCGAGAAGTCTGTGGGAGAGATACTCCTTCAGGTACACCTACCAAGAGCAACACGGGTAACCTCCTTCCAAGTAATGACATGCGACCTCTCGTGTAACATTATCCTCGGGAGGCCCTGGATTCACGAAGTATGCGCAGTGCCGTCTACACTTCATCAAATCCGAAAGTACCCAACTCCATGGGGGTGAAAGAAATTCAGGTAGAACAGAAGTTATCTCAGAGTTGTTACGTAACTGCGGTGATAGATTCCACCAAAAAGGAGACGAAAAATCAGAAATTTTTTTTGGATAAGCTGCTTGGCCCAGATTTGATCACCAGCGTACCTCTCGGATACGGGGACCATAAGGTAAGTAGGACTCGGTAGCCGGCCATTACGCCCTCCGAATCAGAGGAAAAAGACAAGCCAGCCAAAGCCACAATCGATGATCTTGACCTGGTGATCTTCGACGTGGAGGTTCCGGACAAGAAATTTTATGCGGGGACTAAGCTTTCAGTCAAAGCCAAGCAAGAATATGCTAAATTTCTGCGTGCTCGGACAGGCACCTTCGCCTGGACACACACTGACATACCGGGGATATCAACCAACATCGTCACACATAATATGAACGTCAGTCCGAACTTTAAACCGGTCAAGCAGAAGAAACAACCGATCAGTCACGAAAAAGGATAGGCGGTCCATGAAGAGGTCAAAAAACTACTAAACAATTGTTCCATTCGTGAGGTTCAGTACCCCGACTGGTTATCCAATGTTATGGTAGTCCTCAAGAAAAATGGTAAGTGGAAGATGTGTATCGATTTCACAGATCTAAATAAAGCATGCCTAAAGAATTCCTTCGCGCTGCCCAACATCAATCAAATCATCGATTCAACGGCAGGCCATGAAGCCTTGAGTTTTTTGGATGCATACTCAAGATACAATCAGATCCTCATGAACCCGGATGATCAAGAAAAAACCTCTTTCATCACAGACATGAGGACTTATTGTTACACGGTAATGCCTTTTGGACTTAAGAATGCCGGAGCAACTTATCAGAGGTTGGTGAACCTAATGTTCAAGGAGCAGATCAGCAAGACCATGGAAGTTTACATCGATGACATGTTAGTCAAATCAGAATTCACCAAGGATCATGTCATCCATCTGGAGATAGCATTCAACATCTTGGATAGATTTGGAATGAAGCTCAACCACGAAAAGTGCGCCTTCGGCGTGTCCTCTGATATATTCCTTGGGTTTATTGTTTCCAAAAAGGGCATAGAAGCAAATCCCATGAAGATCGAGGTGATTGAGGCGATACCGAAAGTCTTGAAAAACGAAGTTGAAGTTAAAAGGCTTAACGATTGGATTGCAGCACTCATCCAGTTGATCTCATGATCATCAGAGAAGTGTCATCAGTTTTTCAATATCCTGAAAAGAAAAATAAAGGTTTCAAATGGACGGAGCAGTGTAGCAAGGCGTTACAGGAACTAAAGCAATATCTGGAAAATCCCCCGTTGCTCACCAGGCCACACGAGGGAGAATCGTTATTGTTATACCTAGTTGTATCCAAAGTTGTTGTTAGCACCGTCCTGGTATGAGAATAGAAGGGAGTGCAATCCCTAGTCTATTATGTCAGCAAGTTTCTCCTGGACGCAGAGACTAGGTATCAACACCTAGATAAACTCGCACTTGTTTTAGTCATGGCAGCGAGGAAGTTGCTGCCATATTTTCAGAGTCACACCATTATCGTGGTTTCCTCTTTTCCCTTACGAACTATTCTGCACAAGCCCGAACTATCAGGCAGGCTGGAAAAATGGGTCGTCGAACTTGGCAAATATGACATCATTTACCAGCCATGTACAACTATCAAGTCGCTGGTACTAGCGGACTTTGTAGCCAACTTCAGTACCGATTTGATGCTGGGAGCTAAGGCAGAACGCGGGATGATAGAAGACGTTACCCTTGGAGAATGGTTGATCCACACCGACGGGGCCTCGAACGTAAAAGGGGTCGGGCTTGGTATAATGGTCAAATCCCCAGCGAAGAACGTGTTCAGGAAGGCTGTCAGCTGCTCCCAGATGACGAACAATGAAGCAGAATATGAAGCACTAATTCAAGCCTTAGAATTATCTTACATATTGGGGGCTAGGGAAATCAGTATCAATTGCGACTCCCAGCTCGTCGTTAATCAAGTAACCGGGGCTTACGCCGTTAAGGACGTCCGCATGCAAGAGTACTTAGCCAGAGTAGAAGAATGTCTGAAGAAGTTTAAGAAATGGAAGATTAATCAGATACCGAGAGAAGAAAATGTGGAGGCTGATGCCCTACCCAGTCTAGCGGCCACGGCAGATTTAAACACAGACAGGCATGTTTCCACCATTGAGCTAACATACGCGGACATCAAGCATCGCAAGGTCAACACAGTGGGATTATCATGGGATTGGCAGCACCCGATCATTGAGTACCTGGATAAAGGAGTACTCATGGCAGACAGAAAGGAGAGCAGAAGGCTAAGAGCCCAAGCAGCTCGTTATGGTTTAATTAATGGCGAGCTGTATCATCGAATGTTTCGTGGACCTCTGGCTAAATGTTTGGGACCCTCTCAAGTAGATATGCGCTCAGGGAAATCCACGAGAGACAATGTGGAAATCACTCCGGTGGGCGATCTCTAGCTCGTAAATTAATCAGGACGGGCTATTTCTTGCCCCGAAAGGAAGACGATACAAGCAAGTTTGCCTGGACATGTGATAGCTGTCAAATATTATCCCACGTACTTCATCAGCCAGCAGAGCTATTACATTCAGTAATAGCCCCTTAGCCTTTTATGAAGTGGGGAATGGACATCGTGGGGCCCATGCCTAAAGCACCCGGTGGTGTCAAGTTCCTGCTTGTCATGACGGACTACTTCACCAAATGGGTCGAGGCAGCGGCCTATGCCCAAGTCCGGGAGCGAGAAGTCATAGAGTTTATCTGGAAGAAGATTATGTGCCGATCTGGCATCCCACCAGAAATCACTGGCAACAACGGTCCTCAGTTCATAGGCGAAAAGGTCACTTCTTTTCTGAAGGAATGGGAAATCAAGAGAATCACCTCTACTCCCTATCACCCTTCGGCAAACGGTCAAGCTGAATCTTCGAACAAGACAATAGTGGAGAATCTAACAAAGCGACTCAAGGAAGCTAAACAAAAGTGCGTTGGAACTGCCCGTAGTCCTATGGGCCTACCGGAAAACATCCAAAGCCAGCACCAGAGAGACGCCATTTTTACTGATGTATGGAACATAAGAAATGATTCTTTTAGAAATTGGAGAATCAAGTTTGCGGCGGTCGTTCGCCGAGGAAGAACCCAGTAATGAAGCTTTGAAGTTTTCCCTCGATACTTTGGACGAGCGAAGAGAAATAGCAGCCATACGTCTTGCATCCAGAAGCAATGTGTGGAGCAGTATTACAACGTGAGGGCTAATCCACGATCCTTCAACATTGGGGACTTGGTCCTCCGCAAAGTCACTCAGAACACCAAGCAGGATGGTGCAGGTAAGCTCACCCCGAATTGGGAAGGACCTTACAAAGTTCGAGGCATAGATGGGAAATGTAAGTATGTTCTTGAAGACATGGAAGGAATAACCATTCCAAATAACTGGAACATCACATGGCTAAAGAAATACTACTCTTGAAAGGCTCAGTTAAGCCCATATACTCGAGATATGTATTTTCCTCTTCTCCTATTTACTTTTACTATCACTATATACAACGGGCACACAACCCTGTTCTTTATGTTACGATGCTTCGCGCCTTATTCATCAATAAAACTACTATTTTGAGTCAGTTTTACTTATTTATTTAGATCCATCTACAATCCAACTATTCATAGCCCCAACCAGACCTAAGTGGAAGTAATACACTCACTTTTCGCTTCAAAAAGTAGGGTACACTACTTGCTTAGAGCTAGATCGCGTCTAGCTCAGCCACCAGGCATTATTCCTGAGTTGAAATCGTTAATTCAAAAACTGCACCTACACGCCGCCGGGGACGCATGTTCACTTAGTGCTAGAAAGTCTTAAATACTCTAGTAACTAAGCAGAGATGTTCGAAGTCAGACGCAAAAGTGTCTGTTATCACACGGTCTAAAGTCGTCCTATTGTGGGCGCAAACAGTCATCTCCTCTAGATGCAACCTAGCCGCCAAACATTGGTGCACAACAGACGTAATTGCTCAAAGAAGGCACACTGATAAATATTCTAAACACTAGAACATTCAGGACAACCGGAAGCCATCTAATCTTTAGGTGCACAAACATGCTGCTTGACTATATATTACAAAACATGTAATAACACAAGTACGTATAAAGAGTATTGATGAACGATTGTTTCATTAATAACAAATAACACGTAGGGCATAGGCTCATAATAAACATTTAGTTCTTCCTGAATACAACATTTGTTTATAACAATTATGGAGGGAAAAAAAGGGAAGATTAAATTCGCAGGTTCCGTCGAATTTGCACGGCCGTAGACCCTTCATCTAGATTGTAGCTCTTGTATCGAAGTCTCTCCAAGCAACAAGAAGGCAAAATTTCCAAAATGATGCCCAAGCAGCAACATCTTTGTGACACTGCACCATAGAAATTGGGAAAATCAGTCCAACTGAGAAATCCTTCAGTAGAAAGGCGAAGGCAGCGGAACTGGCTTCGAAGACTTTATTTGGATTCACTTGCAGAGACTCCAATGAGGAACCCCCGTGAATCTCAAAAACGTCTTATACTCCCTCTTCCCCGAACAATTAGAAGCTTTGCAAACTCAAAAACTGAGAAACAGGTCGGAGCTATACAGCCACCCTGAATGTTGTTGGTATGGAGATGCTTTCGGGCGTCAACCACTCGAAGAAGTAGAGGATATCCCAGGACGCACTTCTCGTGCAAAATGAGTTGCTTCTGGGATATGTTCCCAAGCAACTAGGAGATGAGAGAACTACAAGAAGCCTGAATGGGATGCCATTCCTCTGTTGTCGCATGCCACATAAAAAGAAGAATACCACAGCATTCATCAAGTGTGAAGACGGATATACCGAAATCAACGTATCTGCTATAACAAGGAAATTTCGAAGAACATCATCATCAGGATCCCGGTCAAATTTCATGACTCGTGGGACTCCATTCACTTCTTTGCGGCCGAAGAAAGAACGTAAGGTGAGTAGAGATGAGTTTCCTTCCACTGTTTCCTCATGTAACATCCAGTCGGGGCGAAGAAGTTTTTCGAGGAATATCAAATCAGGATCGAAGGCAAGCATGTTTAAAAGGGAAAAAAGTTCTTCACTATCATAAGAAGTTGTTGAGAAAGTGGAGTATTTTTCCTGAAGATGAGTTTGTAGTTTTTCCACTACCATGAAGCCCCTATTTATAGGTGAGAAAGAGATAAGGATAATATGTGAAACGAACAGATGTCATTATTCTTGGAGATATGAAACGATTCGGAGCAGTTGATAGCAGTTCTTAAAAAGGTGCATGGAATCGGTATCAGCCAATCAAAGGGAAGCACGCAGAGTTCATGAAGGAATCAATGTCATTCTTGGTCAAAGAGACTGCGAGTCTCAGTAAGTCAATGAGATATCTTTTCACATTCACACCGCTTTCACTTCCTGACTGCTTGTGTCAGCACTCAGTAACTTGCTTTGCGCGGCCGGGCCTCTACCTCATAGAAAATACGGCGCAGGAGCTGCTACAATTGCTTCAGCGGGAGCTGCTGGCTCCCGCTCCAGACTGACTTCAAGGAAAGAAAGGGTTGGGCAATCGGGGGACTGACTGTGTGGGCAAAAATACACTACCTACTATTACGGAGATACGAGTCTAGTTGGCGAGACAAGAATTATCTTATAAGTCATCGGGTGCAGAGGATACATGACCGCTCCTGGAGCCAATGACCATTTAGGCGGCACGACCATAGGACGCAAGGTATACATCCCGCCGCCTAGGGTTTACAGTCTTCTAGTTAGGGTTTAGTATATACCACCGCCTTGAGTTATAGGCCTATAGCCTTATTAGTCTTTGTATTTTACCTTATTTAGGACTGGGTATCACTACTATAAATACCCCTCCTTACATTGTATTGTACATCATGTGATTCAGCACCGAATCCGGCTATTCTCAAGGAATAAGAATTATTCTGCCTTTTTCTTAATTATTTCGTCTTGTTTATTCATTACTGCTTTCGTTACATTTACATACTTTTCCAGAGTAGTTACTGTATTGCTTGTGACCCCAACCATAATTAATTGTTTAACCTAAACGTACAATTTTAGGCATAAACAAGCTATTTCTTAGATTTCGACATATTCTGTAGAAATTAAACACTCGTACCAAATTTGATTGTATATGTTTTGCATTTTAATCTAATAACCCATCAATTTTTTTATTTATTTAATCTAATAAACAAAAAAAACTTTTAGTTAAAGTCGGCGTTTTATGATTTCTTATCAAGCGATCCAATTCTTATTGGGTCGCGGTCCATTCTTGAAGTGAACTGCAGTCCAATCTTGTAGTGGGTTGCGGTCCAGTAGTGTAATCCATTTATGAATGCGAGAGCTAACACTATTTCTCATTTCATACTGGATCCTTTTTCTTGTTTTTGGCCTAATATGAAATGACGTCTAGTCTTGTAGCCTTTAATCTGTAACATATCTCATTATATATACGTTATTATTGATTAAAATATTTGTCCCATATCATTTGATTCGTCTTTTTTATCTCACTGTATAATGAGGGCTTCGAGATATAACTTTATCCCACAGTGTACTTCAGGAAGAACGCGTATTTTATTGGCATTAGTAAAAAAGTCAATTGATTCAAATGTAAAATTATGCACACTCTTTGTCTACCGTGATGGCCTTTCTTTGTAGTAATATATTGTGAGTCAAGTTAAAGATACAATTTTGAGAGTGCAGAAAAAGACCAATTCGGAGTTGATCTTTAAAATTGATATAGCAATCTGTACGTGTTCTAACACGCCTAATTTAATTTGCTGGGCGGTGACTCCAAGTTATTTTCCAACTAATTCCATCATCGAATTCCATTATATGCTCACTGATTAAAAATGGGGTGCTACACTAACTTTAAAGAGTGCCTGAATAAGATTTTTATGACATTTATGTTTAATTTATAACGTTAAGATAATTTCTATAGAACTGTGTACAAATATGTTTTGATATAATATAATTTAAGGGAAAAAGATTAGGGACAGACCATAAGTATATGAGCAGTTTCACAAATACATAAAATTAGACACTTAATTATACAATAATTATATTTTTTAAAAAAAAAAACACAGAGAGAGAGCCTAATACTATTCTGCTTTCAAGGCATATCAGAATACTAGCGGACGGACTGCCTGTGGGCCCAATGATAGGCTAATTGTATTCTTTTTTTATTGGGACACTTACAAAAATACTCGCAAAATCTAAAATAATTACAACTACTACCCATTATTTTCAAATATTACCCGACCTACCCGCTAAATTATTTACCCACTCTATTCATCCAGAGTTGTTGTACACCATAGTTTATGCAGTATACTATAAAGGTATACACATATAAGATATAACAAAGGTATACCGTAATAAATGACCCTCCAGACTTTTATACTATAATTTATGCAGTAGATCTTAAAGGTATACACCTATAAGGCATAACAAAGGTATACAATAATAAATGAGTAGGTTGGGTAAATACTTTTAGTTTTATAGGTAGTATAATTTTTAATGGGTATGACTTGTAAATAATTTAAATTTCATGGGCATAGAAGGTAAAAATGTCTTCTTTATTTTGTAAGTAGTTTGGTTTAAGATGTCACTTGGTTTCTTACTTATCAAAACTTCTAAGTCTTTCATTTGATACATTTTACCCCTTTAAGGCTCCTATGAAAGTAGTACAGTTGTTACTATCATGAAACATGAGTCTGTAGCAGCTCAACTTGTGTTACGTTCTGGAATATGAGATATTCATTTGTATTTAGCTTGTTTCGTGGTGGTGTTGACAGTGCACCTAAAATTCACTAATCTTTATGCTCTACTTAACTTGTAAAGCATCATTAGAAGGTTATATTTGGGTATTACAAAATCTTGAATTGTTGATGCTGTAGGTATTGCAAAAATATTTATGTCAACAGTTATTCATTGTGCATTGCATTTTCTTTATCATTCAAGACCTCTTTGTTGTACAGCTTCGTCTTTGGAGAAAGAGTAGTGTACAATGCTTCATCATTTGCTCTCCTAACGCACTGCAAAAGCTTCATGTTGATTGATTCAACGTTTACTTAGCGGTCAATAACCTTGTAGAGTTTTTGTGTTTAAGTGAATGACTCGTCTCAGTTGCCTTCAAGCAGTCCACCTCTTTTGGTATAATGCTAGACGCAACGCAAGATGCAAGTAGTACCAGTACAGTTAATGTTGTGCTCTTTTGTTTTTCCTATTTCAGCCAACTATAAGAACTTCATGTTGGAAACCATAACAACTGAGTGCTAATACAAAATGGAGAGTTTACATGGACACCACGCCGCCTAGTGAATTGTTGCAATATATATCAATTAAAGGGTGAATAGAGTTGTATGGATCAGCGGGTCCCACTAATAGTTATTTGTGGGTGATTTTCCATCTTGCACGTGTTCATCTACTCACACAAACAACCGTATAAGATGAAGAACCAGGGGTAAAGTAACCGCAAAACAGGGACACAACCATTCAAAAGTAAAAAGTAGGGACACGTTAGATTTTAATAGAAAAGCATTTGGTTTGTCAGTCAGCTAGAAGAACAGTACAACTATTGAAGCCTTAACGTACAAACCTTCTTAGCAGCTGTATTTGTAATTCTAGGATAACCCTCATGGTCGGCAAGCATATTGACATGAGGTGCTTATCCTCATTTATAATATAGGAATAGATGCACATAACATATATAACCTCAGAGATTCTAATAAAGTTCTTCCATATTCAATCATTGCTGGAGTTCTACAATTTAAAAATGTGAAAACCCAAAACCAAAAAATAAACATTATTTCTTCACTACTCTTTGTGGGTTCTTCATCTATTAAAGTTCAAATATCCGTTATGGAAAGCTTCCTAATCCATTGTAGATCTGCAAATATTGACAACCTGACCTAAGTCTTTAAACCCAGCTGTGATTGGCAGTTATTTGGGTGATTTTTGAACAAGCCCACCATTGATGAAGCTTTGAAGAACAAAAGAACTGATTTTAGCTTCTCTACTTGGAAAAAAGCACATTATGCTTAAAATACCAATTACATTATGGGGCAATGTATGAAGTAAATGGGGATATTAACAGTCTACCATACCACTAATAAGACTCACAGCCCACATTACGTTTGATCACACATATTAGGAAAAATAAACCTTAATAAAAAGTAATCATTTCAAACTCAGCATGAATAAACCAGTATTATCTTGTACATCGATTGTACCATCTGTCATTTCTAGTGTTATAACTAGAAAATAAAAGTGAGTCCACCTGAAATCAAAACACAAATTGTACACCATACACCCCCGAAAATGTAAACACATAGCATAGCATAAGATAATACAAGAATTGGTAATCCTTGTATTATAAGCATAAAAAAGCTATTAAATCTATTTCAATAATCATAGAAAGCAAAAACCAGAGCACTTTAAAGTCTAAACGCTTGTACCTAACATAGGTGCACCAGCACCTAAAACACAAATGTCTCAAGGTCATTACAGAATAAGATTGGTATTGCTAAATGAAAGAAACATTAGGTCCAACCAGCGGAAAACTTAATCTAAGCTCAACCTTGCCTTTCAAGCAGTAGTAGCTGATTGAGCAGCAAGCCTCTTGCGTGCCTCCTCGATGATGGTCAACTTGATACCTTTTCCCTTAGGTAAGGACACCCATGGCTTAGTACCCTTGCCAAGAGTGAACACATTTCCCAAGCGGGTAGCAAACTCATGTCCTAGGGCATCTTGAATGTGAACTGTCTCGAAACTGCCCTTATGCTTCTCCCTGTTCTTAATAACACCAACACGTCCCCTGTTTCTTCCACCAGTCACCATGACGACATTCCCGACATCAAACTTGATGAAGTCAACAATCTTATTGGTCTCTAAGTCTAGCTTGATGGTATCATTGGCCTTAATGAGAGGATCAGGGTAGCGGATTGTTCTTCCATCATATGTGTTCAGGAATGGGATACCCTTCTGTCCGAACTGAATAGATCGGACCTTGCAAAGCTTAAACTGCAAATAGCTAACAAATTTAGTAATTAATCAAAAAATGACTACTGCAAACTTGAAGCAACCAAAGGTGGAAAATGACTTCTTAAGAAGCACAACCTTGGATTCCTCATCCCTAACTGAGTGAAGACGGAATCTGCCCTTTGTGTCATAGAGGAGGCGGAAGTTCTCATTTGTCTTAGGAATTGAAACAACATCTGTACAACAAAATGAATGAGCATTAGTACTTCACCAAAACACAGGAAACAAATATAACTTCAGCAAAAGAGATGAAAGATCTCGAAAGAGTGAACATCCTTAACTTGAAGACAGGAACAAATTGAACATCCTCAACTTGAGCACAGCAAATATATAAACATATATATATAACAGCATAAATCGGAAATGCCAAAACAACACAAAATCTTAAGGAAGTAAGTACTCTTACCCATAAAGCCAGCAGGATAAGTTTTGTCTGTCCTAACTTTCCCGTCGACCATAACCTGCCGTTGCATCAAAATTGCAATGACTTCACGGTACGTCAGAGCATACTTCAACCTGTTCCTCAGGATTAAGGTCAATGGTAAACACTCCCTTGATTTATGTGGACCAGAAGAAGGCTTGGGAGCCTACAGAAGAAACAGAGAAAATGTTAAAGCAAGGAAGTACGAGACCATCAAGAATTACTCAAAACAATACTATGATAACTGATGTTTCACTTACAAAGGCTCCTCCAAGCTTGTCAAGCATCCAATGCTTTGGCGCATTGAGCCTCTTCATATGTTTCTTCAATCCTCTCGCCTATAGATAAATATCAAACAAAGTTATAATTGGGAGTAGCACTACTGCATGTACAACATTTCTAGAGAGGTCAGCCCAACCGTGTCATTCTCACAAGCAATAGCAGCTCTTTTAATAACAGAACGTGCTAAAAAGCAACAATGTCCATGAGGCTTGAAGCGATAAGCAAGAGGTGAAGAAGCATACACCTCTTTGGAAAAACTGTAGATATTAAAACATGCCCAGCATAACATCTTTAAACAACAAGGATCGAATCGCATTTAAAGTAACTTATTTCAGTCTCACTTATTAATTCAACTTCTCAACATTAAGATTAGAAGAACCGCCTGCTTCTCATTGAATCACTTTGGGCATCATTATTTGAAGTACACGCTTCTATAAAATGTGTAGCTTCAGTCATGGAGCAATATAACCCCTCAGTTCGCATTGCTTCATCACTGAAAGCAACATAGCAATAGCTCGCAATAGAAATGAGCAAGATTTGTAGGGTGTAGCTACTTGTATGGTTTAAAATCTATGAATATCGACATGATGGCTTCATTTAATATTTCAAACATTATACTCAGTGAAGATGATACTAAACAAACCTAAAATATATTTACAAATCAATAAATTACAAGTTCGTTTGTTTACAGATTACAGGATTATAACACGATGTTTATTATTTAACAAACATCAATACATAGATTGTTATAAATAAATAAACAAACAATGTCATGTACGAACAAATACTGATAACAAATGTAAATGGGTATGATTTTCTATAGATCTAGAACAAGTGATCTTTTAATACAACATAATTAATTGATTAAAAATAAAAGTGAAGGAGAAAAGAGAACGAACCATGTTGGTAGTGTTTGAATTAGAGCTGCTCCTCCGCCACTGAGTGTAGTAACTTTAGCTTACCTGCTTCGCTGCCACCTTTAAACCCTAACTTTAAGCTGTCATGTCTATTTTATATCGTAAGTCCAAGACCTACTTAGCCCAAATTTGTTTTGGGCCTGGGGCTTCGTATTTATTCAATTTTCTGATTGGGCTTTTATTAAGGAACAATTACACAAAAGTACAAATTGGGGATATTTTTTTACAAAATATAGAGATATTTTGAAAAGTTACATAATATAGAGGAAATAGGCATTTAATTAAAAAATAGAAAATTAGGGTAAAAAGTAGCAAAAGAGAAAAAATTCTAGCCTTCTTCTCCCATTTCATTTCCTCTCTCGCTGCATCCTTCTTCGCCATCAACTTCCTTCTGCGGCGTCGGTTTCCGGTACATTCTAAAGCTACTAATCTTCTTACCCAAATTCGTAGCATTTTTTGTTGTTTTGCTTTTTGGCTGTGTGAAAAGTTGAAGCTTCTTATAAATGAAAGAGTAGGAGTAGACATTTGCTGATGTATAGCTGATCCTCCGTAGACACGCCTCAGTAATTCGATGAAGAATTTTAATTTATTTCGTTGAAGTATTGTATTTCCGATGAAGATGTGGTATTTTTCAATGATGAACTTGTGTTTTCCTATTAGTTACGGTGTTTCTGATCAGATAAGATACGTTCAGTTTAAATCTATTATTTTTCTTATTTCTATTTTACTGTATCAACATTGTATCAAAACTATATATGTATTGTATCTATTGTTGCCAATGTATTATTTTTGTATCTTAGTGCATTATTTCAGTTATTTCTTCATCGTCTTCTTATTTTAATGTATCTGCATTGTTTCTACAGTGTTTCTACACTGATTCTCCACTCTATTTTCAGTGTTTATGTAGTAAATATGTTTTATAACGTTTTATATAGTATTTTTACATTTTTTTGCATTGTTTCTACTTAAATCTCCCACGTTTCTAGTATTTTTGTTGTTTCTACTTGTATCTATACTATTTTTGCACTGTTTCACATTGTTTCTACACTTTTCACACTATTTCAGCATTGTTTCATATTGTTTCTCATTGTTTTTGAATTATTTCACCTTTTTCTGTTGTGTTGTTTCACATTATTTCAACTCTGATTCATACTGTTTTAACACTTTTTCAAACTGTTTCAGCACTATTTCACGTTGTTTCAGACTTTTCAACGGTGTTCCAGACTATTTTTTTAATTTCCCGACGACTTTTCCGGCAGGCAATACTGGCGATGGCACGCGGTACTGGCGGCGGTAGGCGGTAGGGGGCAGCAGGGGGAGGGATGTGAGATGGAGGCTAGGATTTTCCCTTTTCTAGTTGTTTGTAGCAACTTGTATATAAAAAATAATGCTATGTTTTGTAATATCAATAATGTTGCTATTTTTTTGTAATTAAGGCTTCAAATTTGTATTTAACTGTAAATAACCCTTTTATTAATACTCGTTATACGTGTACAAATTGCAGAAAAAGGACACCCATAAGGGTGGTTTGAATATTTATCCCGGCTAAATAAAATCACATAAAATCTGGCTTTATTGACTATTGGGTATAAGTTGCAGTTTTGCTTATTAGGCAGGAGTTCTAGACGTTTCATTTTGAACAGTATATCAACTAATTCAAATTTATGCCCACTAGGCAATAAATATGACTAAAACTAATTAAACATTATGCCCTCGAAGTCATTTTTTTATGGACATTGTTAAACTTAAGCGGATCAAAAAGTGTAAGCCACTGACTTATGTATCCTAATATTATAAATCTTCTATTTTACGCATCTCATGCAGAACAAAAAATTTCACCGCGTGCCCTTCGTAAGCCCTGATTTTGAATAAATAACCCCAGTTTGAAATGTTTTAAGTAACTGCCCTCCACATTATTAGTTAGTACGTGAAAGGAAAATTTTGTCCCTGCCTAAACCTAGTTCAAATTCAGCTATTTCCTTCATTCTTTCCTCTTTTCTTTCCTTCTTTCTTCTTTGTGTTCTGGAGATTCGGTGTATGTTCTTCTCTCTTTTCATATGTTTATTTTTATTATTTTTTATTTAATTTGTGTTATAATGCAATTTTTATTTCGCCTAATCATTTATCTGTATTTATTTTTTTCTGCATTTTTTGGTATTATTATTAATATACTTATGTGTTAGTTATATTTATTTTGATTGATGATCGTCATATTAAATTTTGAGGTTCCTGTGAACTTTTTTTTGCTTGTTTTGCTTGATTAAAGTGATTTACGGTTCTTCTTGGCTATACCTATTAGATCTTCTTGTTGCTCATTGCACAGAGCTTAAAGTCTTGGCTATTGCCATTATTTGTAGAGACTTTCTCTGCAAGCTGCTCATTGCACAGAGCATAAAGTTTTGGCTATAGTCCAGAGCTTAAAGTCTTGGGTATTGCAAATACTTGCAGAGAGTTTCCCAGCAAGTTTCCCCTTCCACGATAATTTAAAGTCTTGGCTATTGCGAGAGTTGTAGAGTCCGTTTAGTAAAGTATTGCCTATCAGGCATGAGTTTGGTTATTATTTAGTAGTAGTTACTATGTGTTTTATTTCTATTTATTTTTGTCCTGTTGACTTTGCAGTTTGGTGATGGTACAGAAATTTTTATGCATATTAATTGTGAGTTTATTATGGCACGTCGTAATATATGTTCCTTGTCTTTACTTGTTGTTTAATTACCATACGATTTATAATTTTGTTTTCCCATAGGGAGGAGATCAAGTTTTTAAGATTGAGTATTGGTTTGATGCAAAAGGTTGTTGGGGTGGTGATGTGAAGTATAGTAGTTTGGTTAGTGAAATTTTTACGGAGCGTGATACTATTGAAAGTTTGATTTGTTGTTGAAACTGTTTCTCATATTATTGCTAAATTGGAAAGTGGAGAGATTAATATTTTTTTCCAACTGGTAGATGTTGAAGTACTGAGTAGCAAAGAAGTATCCTTGTATATGCTCTTTTCGTTATTATTTCTTTATTTTTTTATTATGTGATGTTATTGTTATTTCTTGAATTTTTTAGGTAATGGATAGAGAATCTTCTGATCATGTACATTTAGATACAATGAATGAGTTTATAAGTCAGCCCAGATGTTCTGATGAAGGTGGCAGGAAGAGGCAAAAATGGGCTCTGGGGATGATTGTCCAAGTTTTCGTTTGTTATTTGAGTTGCAAGATGATCCGTGTGATCTATCTAGTAGTGGCGCGAATGAGACTTTTAGTACTGCAAAAGAGTTAAAAAAGCCACTATGTAGTTTTTAATTACTTGTATTTTCCATGTATTGTGTTTGTTATGGTTATGTAAAGAACTACATTTAAATGTTTGATATTTTTGCTATTTTAAGATGTGAGTTGTTTGGAATTCGATGAGGTGGAAATGTTGCCCATTACTTCAAGGCATTTTAGTTGTCCTGAGGGGAAGTGATTATAAGGGAAGTCTTGCCCATGCCAAGACTTGAAGGCTAGTTAATTCCAAGCCTAATATGCTTTAATTATTTTAAAATTGATAAATAATTCGTGGAGGGTTGTGCTGGTAATATTTTTCCAAGACTTTGGGACAATTTAGTTCTCAATAATATTGCCCATGCAAAAACTTCAAGGCAAATTAATTAATTGTAATAATAAAAAAAATATTTTAATTGATAAATAATATTTGGAGGGTTTTGTAGGTGAGATTTTGCCAAGATTTTGTGGCAAGTTGGTGCTCAATAATATTGCCTATGCCAAGCTTTCAATGCAAGTTAATTAATTATAATATTAAAATATTTTTCAACTTAACTTCAAAAACTCATTTTTTCAACCTTTACACAAATTTACATTCTAAAGCTAGCTTAGAGTTTGAATATTGGAGTTCAAAAAACATGGAGTTTGAGAAAAGTTTCAGGAGTTTAAACTGAACTCCAAGATAAATTAAGATTTTACTCCTAAAGTTTAGATTAAACTACAAGACAATCAATATAGAATTTTTGTTTTAAATTTTGGCTAATAAAAACTTTTCAAGTTATGGATATAGGGTAATTAGTGATCTAATTAGTAGCTATTTGTCAGATTCCCTATGAAGTAGTCAAAGCATTATTTGGACTCTTCAAGTGGCATATCATGTTGAATTACACAAAAGTACAATTTGGAGATAACTTTTATAAAGTCTAGACAAGTTCTATCCAAAGTATAAAATATAGAGAAATTGAGACTTAATTACAAAACATAGCAAAAATATATAAACTCTAGACATAGCAAAACCATAGACTCATTCTCCCACTTTTCCTTTCCTCTCTCTCTCTCTCTCTCTCTCTCTCTCTCTCTCGTTCCGCCTCCAGAGCTCCGGCCAACCCACTCATCCGATCGCTACTTTGTTCATCAATGCATGTACTATCTTATGTTTTACATTTAATTATTTTGTGTCTCCTTTCATATTTCGTGCTCAAATTTCACGCGGTGCCCTCCATAAGCACTAGTCTTACCAATTTGCCCCCACTTTCAAATGTTTTAAGTAAATGCCCTCCACATCATCCCTCACTACGCGAAAGGACTATTTTTCCCCTGCCTAAACCCAATTCACATGGAACAGTCTACTTATCTCTTTCCTCCTTCATTTTCTTCTCTCCTTCCTCCTTCATTTCCTTCTTTCTTCTTTGTGTCCTAGAGAGATTTAGGAAATCTGTAAAAGTTTTATTTATTTTATTATTTTTTTAAATTTGTGTTATCATATAATTTTTATTTTGCCTAATCTTTTATTTGTATTTATTTTTTTCTGTATTTCTTTTTGGCAATTATTATCTATACACTTATGTGTAAGTTTTTTCCATTTTGATTGATGATCGTTGAATTAACTTTGACGTTCCTGAGTATTTTTTTTTTTTTTACCTCTTATGCTTGATTAAGATGATTTTAAGGTTCATATTGACAATAGCAATAAGATATTGTTGTTGCTCATTCCACAGAGCTTAAAGTCTTTGTTATTGCCATTAATGCAGAGATTTTCTCTGCAAGTAGCCTCTATTGCACAGAGTTTAAAGTCTTGGCTATTGCCAAGACTTGAAGAGACTTTCTCTGCAAGTTGCCTATTGCATAGATCTTAAAGTCTTGGCTATTGCCACTACTTACAGAGACTTTGTCTGCAGGTTGTCTATTGCACCAGATCGTAAAGTATTGGCAGGTGTCAATACTTTCAGAGACTTTTCCTACAAGTTGCCTCCTTCCACCTGACCTTAAAGTGTTGGCTATTGCCAAAAGTTGCAGAGAATTTGGTAACATCACTTGGGTGGTGTTACCATTGATAAAAGAAGTTGGTTTCTTGATTTGTCCAGTGATAAGTTGACCCTTAATGACGATGTTCGTTACTTTTATTCAATATTTTTTTTATTTTTCTTGTGTTAGATTCCACTTTGATTTCCTAGTTAAGGCACCCATTGCACTAGAGCTTGAACTCTTGGCAATAACCAAGATTTGCAGAGATTTTCTCGCAAATTACCCAATGCAACAAGGCTTGAAGCCTTGGCAATTGCCAAGAAGTCTATGCAAGGTTCCCATTGCACCAAAGCTTGAACTCTTGGCAATAGCCGAGATTTTCTCAATTACCCACTGCAACAACGTTTGAAGTCTTGGCAATTGCCAAGAAGTCTGTGCAATGTACCTATTGCACAAGAGCTTGAACTCTTGCTAATAGCCAAGACTTGCAGAGATTTTCTCTGCAAATTGACCGCTACAACAAGGCTTGAAGTCTTGGCAATTGCCAGGAAGTCTTTGTAAGGTGCCCATTGCACCAGAGCTTAAACTCTTGGCAATACCAGAGCTTAAATTCTTGGCAATAGCCAAGATTTGTAGACACTTTCTTTTGCAAGTTGGTCACTACAATAAAGCTTGAAGTCTTGGCCACTGCCAGGGAAGTCTGTGTAAGGTGCCATTGCACCAGAGCTACTCTTTGCATAGCCAAGACTTGCAGAGACAAGTTGCCCATTGCAACATGGCTTAAAGTTTCCGCAATTGCCAAGAAGTTTGTGCAAGGTGCTCATTGCCAATAAGTCTGTGTAAGATACCAATTTTCATAGATTTTCTACAAGGTTATCCAAATGAATGTAAGAGAGTAGGAATTTGAAGGAATCTAACCTTGAATCTTCGTTTCAATGGAGGAATCTGTAAAAATTGTACGTTTTTAGGGTTTAGAGATTGTTTGAATGGAGAAAAGGAAGGGGAGGATAGCGTGTGTCTTTTTATTAATTGTGAGGGGTATCTTCGTCCGGATTAAGTTTCATTAAACTAATGGAGGGAAGTTTTGCTAAACCACTGTTATTGAGGACATTTTGGCAAATCATTACTTCCCGTGTCATATATTTGCAATTCAACCACATATTTTTTGCAATTCGGCCCATGCAAAATGGGAAAATTAACCCTATGAAATATGGAATGCTTTTGATAAATAGCCACTTTAACATATGCTCATCGAGAATCAACTCCTAATTTGGAATTCACTGAAACTCAACCACTTTATAATAAGTTGTACAAATATGTCCCAGTATTCTTTGCCAAAACTTTATGTATCTACTACTCATTCCGCGGTGCGAAATCCATCACTTAATAATTATTGGTTATGCCTTTTTGGACTTTACCCTAATTGAAGCTATTGCATCATTTGGCCCAATGATGACCTTTCTGAATTCGATATATAAATCAGTTAATAAAAGAATAGATAGCTTTTGACATAGCTTCAAAATTCAAAAATTTAGTTCTTAAAATCGCCAATAAATATAAAATATTTAAACATAATATAATTACCCATGAATAAAAGAAATCAAATCCATAATATGAGGCAAATACTCACCCAAAACATAAATGGCCAAAATTTGGATAAAAACTAGTGTTGCCTTTTGCTAATAAAAAAAATGTGAAAATGCTAGAAAATGGAGAAATTTGGTCTAAATGATCCTAAATTAGAAACATAGTATGTAATATCAATACGAACAAGCCTCAGCCATTAAATGAATCAAATAACTCCAGCCCAAACATGCCCACTTTTCATCTTCATAAAAAATTTCCAATTCCAACTATGGTGCTTTACAAAGTTTCATCAACCAAACCACCAAAATAATGAATGAAAAATGAAATTAGCTTAAAAAATCACCATCAATCAGATTTCTAAGAACAAATTCAAGTTTTGAATCACCAACAAGATAAGCTATTTGTGAACTTATAAAAATCAAAATTTTAGGACAAAACAGTGAAATACAAGACCAGAAAAGTGAAAACATGTGACGATGTCGTAGTGTTTGAACATGAAAAGTGAAAATCACAGGACAGTTACTGATGTTCAAAATTTTGACATGAAATTTATTGGAAATGAAGAGCAAAGGACATTTTTTTCATATATAATTTTGCATTAGTTGGATGGGTTGGATTATGAATCATCTATGTCTTATCTTGATCGGCCAAATCTAGACCTAATCTCATTTGTTTTCTTTATCTATTTTTGAAATGTTCAAATCTAGCCAAATCCGCTCATTTGACACTCATATCTTGATGTCACATTTACTCTAATATAGTCACTCATTCAACCGCTTAAACAAAACCTAGTTAGAGAATATATAATCTACATATAGTATAAGGATATCTGTATATAATGATCAATATAATCCATACATGTTGATTAGGGGATGCAAAAAAATGGATTTGAATGGCTACTTGTGTAGGATCCCTTTTCTCCATTGACAAAATAACCTGAAACTAATGGTGTAGCGAGGAATTTCGCAAAATATATTCAATTTTCAAAAAGGTAAATAATTTTTTTAATTAATGGGTGCAGTGAAAAATTTACACAATGTTTAGCTCAATCACAAAATACTTATTAAAGAACTAACAATTGTAAAAATCAAATCTTTGAATTCTTCTATTAAAAGCACAATTCATATATATTGCCACTATACATGATTGAGATTTACCTCCTGAAATATTTTTATAGTAGATTGAACTAAATATTCTCATATTACGTAAGCCTTTATGAAGTATAATCCCTAAAATTAAATATTCATTGTAGGACATTTTACTGAGAAGACCAAAATTCATTAGTAATTAAGGAAAATATTTCTCTATTGAAACTTTAAAACTAAATTACAAGCATCTTAATTAGAAGAATAATCACAAGATACAAAATAAAATCAAAAAAAAAAAAAAAAGAGAAATGCAACTACGCAACTGAGTAGTTGTCACCAAACTTTTGTTAAGATAATTAAAAATATGAAGGAGGAGAAGCTCGTTCAAAATGAAATTAGTAATTAGTAAATAAAATTAAATAAAAGTATTGGACCTGAAATTAAGCTGAGATTTTTGCACTAAGAGACAATGAGTCCAAGATAATTATCATTTTAGGCTTATATTGCAACTTTTTATCCAAAATAGGCCCATAAATTCTATATTTGAAAAAAAAAAAAAGGATTTTTACCCCCACATAATCATTCCCAACCCTTATACACTTTTTGTAACCATATTTTGTCATTTCTTTCTTTTCCTAGCATATTTATTAAATATAATTTGATGATATAAATATTTAAAAAATATAGGACAAATATATATGTGTATAGAAGGTATATATACAAAATATCAATCTATTATATTTGATATTTTAATTATAAATTAAATTTTAAATATAAATATAAATATTGTGGCTATATTATGTTAGTGCTAAATGACTTGTTAATACGAAATATTGTGGGCAATTTACGTGAAAATCCCAAAAAAAAAATAGGAAGAATTACATGGCATAAACATTACTAGTAGTCATAAATATAAAATAAATATATTCTTTTCTTATTATGATTTATAGACATTTAACCCTATATATTCTGCTAATTTATAGCCACTACACACCTGTGAAACATCTGTCATATTACAAGCCTATAGATGGGAAATTGATAAGTCATTAGAGATTATTTAGGAATATCTCTCCTTATATATTTCGAATATATCCTAGATATATCTTAAAATACTTAATTATCTCCTACTATTTTGTACAAATCTATTTTAACACAGTAAAACTAATAAGTAAAAAATTGGGCGAAAGTTAAGCAAACATAAACAAGTAACTTTAATTTCTCCTTGATATTGGGATTCTCACTCACCAGTAAAAGAGAAAAACTCTTTGTTTTACATTCATATCTTCTCCTTCGGCTTTACTAGCTACAAAGGATTCTCTTTTCACATTTTCTTTTCCTCCATGATTTTAATGGAAGTTTTATTCAATTTATTTACTATTCTATTTTATTTCTTTAGAAAAGTAATGATAAAAGACTTTATTTTTATTTTACCAAGTAAATTTGCTTTCTTTCCCTTCCTATTAGTCCTTACCGCATGAAAGCTATAGCAGGAAAAAGTCAATTTTGAGTGCAATGGTCATAATTTGCACAACTTTGTATTAGACTCGAATGTGCACCAATAATTTGCACAGCTTTGTTTCTTCAATTTTGTTGTATAAATTACACATATTTTATGTATAAATTATGCATATATTATGTATAAAATATATATGAATATTATATGTATATCATAGATGTATAGAATAAATATTAAAAATATGAATCAATAAAGAATACAATTATATGTAATATATAACCATACTATAAATGGTATAATTATACAATGATTACTGCATAATGTACACATTATGCATGCTTTATGTATGTTTTAATTTATATCTGAGGTAGAATAAGGATAAATTAATAAATACAATTTTAAGTGATTTAGCTTTTATTTTTATTAAATCATTGATCTTTACCAACGATTTTAGGTGATTTAGCTTTTATTTTTATTAATAAGGATGAATTAATAAATTAATTATGATATTTACCAACTATATTTTCTCCTATTAATTGGTGAAGAGATTAAAATATTGACTATTTGATTGGTAATTAGTTGTGATATTGATCACCAGCAAGATTCTCTCCTTATATTTTGGGGAATGGATCAGGTAATAAAAAATTTATACTTATTTTTTGTAGAGTTTTTTTCGCTAGCCTTTGTGCAAGACTTTCAATGGCTATTTGAATGTAGGGCTAAGTTTAATTTTGGCTAGATATGTTTGCATACCCATCAGTTCATTTATTCCTCTTCCAAAGAAATAACCATAACCCTAGCCCCAACCTTTTTCTTTTTTCTCCTTATCCTTCAAAAAAAAAAAAAAAAACCTAGCTTCCATGCCCTTCATCTTTCACCGCCGCCTCTCCCACCCTTCCGCTACATCTCCTCCACCACGTCTCCTCCTAGTCGTAGCCATAGAACCTGTTTGTCGCCTCTACTTAGTCTTTTTTTTTTGAAGAATAAAGGCGATTTTACGAAGTAAATTCCGGCCAAAGCTCCCATGAAAATATGTTTATAATGTTCGTTCCTATTTTTCATTTATTTTTTAAAAATTTCCAACAAGATCTACTAGTTCTTTGTTGGAACTTTTATCTACTAAGTCTGTTTTTCTTGCAGGTGTTTATATATATTTTGTGTTTTTGTTATATTTTTAGGTAGATATACCAAAAATACTGTAAAAAAATATTTATACAGGTTCTATACAAGTTTATATACTTTTGCAAAAATGTATAAACTTGTATTAATCTGTATACGTGTGCATAAAAATAAATAAAGTTGTATATATTTTCAGATTTATTATGAATTTTAAGTATTTTGTGCCTCTCATTATTTCTCTCTTTATATACGCGTCTCTTTATGTACATACATGTATAAATTTATTTTTGGTATATTAATGTGAATAAACTTGTCAAAAGAAATGATATAACAAAATCGACAAAAAAATAACTCCGGTGAAATAAAAAAGGCAACTCCAACAAAAAAATTAAATATCTCGGTGAAAATCCAGCGATTTGAGAATTTTCGGCCACCAACCAGCAGCGGGAGGGCAGCAGTCGGTGGATCAGCCGCGGAAGGAGGGAAAACTGGCAGCTTGGGTTTTTTTTTTTTTGAAAGAGAGGCTAATTTCAAAAATAAGCAATGTGTTATACCTATGTAATAAAAGTTAGGCTAATTTCAAAAATAAGCAATGTGTTATACCTATGTAATAAAAGTTGGGTTCTATCTTTAAAATTTCTTATTTTAAAGTGCTAGATTTGAAAATTTTCTAATTAAATTTAGGAATTTTTACACTCTATACCCATGAAATTTAAAGTATTTACAAGTCATACCCATTAAAAATTACACTACCCATAAAACTTAAAGTATTTACCCAACCTACCCATTTATTATTGTATACTTTTGTTATACCTTATAGTTGTATACCTTTAAGGTATACTGCATAAATTATGGTATAAAAGTCTGGAGGGCCATTTATTACTGTATACATTTGTTATACCTTATAAGTTATATGTGTATACCTTTATGGTATACTGCATAAACTATGGTATACAAGTCTGGATGGGTAGAATGGGTAAATAGTTTAGTGGGTAGGTTGAGTAATATTTGAAAGTAGTGGGTAATGGTCGTAATTATTTTTGATTTTGTGGGTATTTTTGTAACTGTCCCTTAAATTTAACGGCTCGTATTATGGGCCTTATTGGTACAATGATACTAAAAGCGCCCCATCATAAATTTAGCTCCTTAAAACAAGTCTTACAAATTTGGCCCCTGTAAAAAAAGTTCCCGACGATCGTCTGATCTTTTTATTAGCAAAAGTCTGGCGATCACTAGAAGTTTAGTCTGGCCGTCGCTAGAAACTCTTCTTGATAGGGTCATTTTTGTAAGTCTTTTCTTATAAAAGTCAAAATTGGAGCAGGAGTTCCAGATCTATCTATTTCACACAAAAACTTCAAGAGAAATGTTTTTTGTGTTCACTAAATCCACAAATTTGTTTTCGAAAAAAGTAATCAAATGCTAGAACTTGCAATGCTCCAAATATTTTGAAAACCCTTAATCATTGATACCACTCTTAATTGTGTCAAGGCTGTTTGTCTTTTAAAAATATTATTATATTCATATATGTGGTATAAGTTTTTTAAAAAATATGTTTGATTGACTAGACGAAATACGAAATACTGAGATTGTAGGTGGGAAAGTTCTGAAATGTTTAGGGTTTGAGAGAGAAGATTAAACGAATTGAGTGTAAACTGACGATTGGGCTTGATATGAGCCCACACGTTTCTTTTATATATATATATATATATATATATATATTATATATATATATATATATATATATATATATATATATATATATATATATATATATATTTTTTTTTTTTTTTTTTTTTTTCTTTTTATGGAAATTGAGCACATTTGTACCTGTCTTGATTAGGTGAGCATTTTTTTAGGGTATAGAATTTCTGAGCACTTAGTTGAGGGCTCTATAGTAGGTTTGCCAACGGGAGGTGCTGATGATGAAAAAGGTAACTCGATAAGTGAGGGCTAGCTAGCTACCTCAAACAACATGCAAGCTAACTAGGGAATAAAAAACAAGCAATATAAGCCAACACCATTTTTTTAGGATATTGAATATTTGAACACTTTTAAAAATATTTCAAAACTACTCGTAATTCCTCCATCACTTTTAACCATTTTTCGTTTCCTTCATCGTCATCGTCACCTCCACCACCTTCCACTAATAACCACAACCATTAAGTAGCAACAACCGACTTTCCGCCATTGTCTTCCTCTACCGCCTCCACCTGCGGATTCATTGACTGAACTTGTGTTGCAGGATAGCCTTCTTGCATCTCGTAAATTACTTTTTTCATTCTTGAAGTTGTGCTCTCTCTATTTACAACTCTTGCTCTTGATTGATAAAATATTTTTCTTTATTACAGGATACTGTGTATGTACGCATACGGGAGTAATGATGAATTCCTTAATTTTATTAGTATTTCTTAAGGTTCTTTATGTGGACGAGAAGTAATTAAGGCATTGGTAGTAAGTAGCTCTATTTTTGTTTGATTTGTTTTGCTTTTCTTACGAAAATAAACTTTTCTTTTATTTGCTTATGATAGGTGTTGGAGCTTGATGAATAATATGAAGGATTCTGGTGCCGATTTGTGAGAGATTAATGGCTGCCACATATTTTCAATTAATCCGGTAAAGTGGTGACACCAATGTATTTGTAAAATAGAATGGACAAATAATACCAGATTGGCTTTGTTTTATTTTTACTTTAAAATTTTATACATGGACAAAGTAATGATAATTTGGTATCATTTATTTATATAATAGACAGAGTACTTTGGCTCACTTGTAAGTAAATGCAGATGGATTGTCTTGATTTTATTTTTACCTTGAATTTTTGTATATGGGCAAAGTGATGACGATTTGGTATCATTTGCTTGTAAAACATAATAGTTTGATTCACTTATAAGTAAATGTGGATGGATTGTTTTGATTTTATTTTTACTTTGAATTTTTGTATATGCGCAAAGTGGTGATGATTTGGTGTCATTTACTTGTAAAATAGACAGATATTTTAATGCAGACAAATTGTCTTGATTTTATTTTTAGTTTGAACTTTATATATAGGCAAAGTGATGACGATTTGATGTCATTTGTATGTAAAATAAACATAATAGTTTGACTCACTTGTAAGTATAAGCAGACATTGTCTGGATTTTATATTTTCGTATGTATTTTTAAGAAAAAATAAAATAAGTACGATTTGGCATCATTTATTTACAAAATGAACATGCTTTTTTGCTTAATATATGACAAAATGATGTCGAATTAGCCTTATATTATTTTTTGCTCTAATTTTTGTATTTGAACGAAACAATGACGTTTTAGCCTAATTTATTCATCAAATGGACGTGACTATATAAATAGACGCAGACGTATTGATATTGTTTCTACTATATAGGGAACAATGAAATTTTTTATAAGTTTAACTACAATAAGGTGTGGTGACAGAGGCGGATTTAGGATTTGAATTCTATGGATTCTTAATTTTAGTCTAAAGATTTCAAATACATGTAACTGGGTTCTTGACTTAAATTTTGTACATAATTAGTGATTTTTTAAATACAAATACACTGTCCACGATTGATGCAACCTAAAACGAGCGGAAGCTAAACACGATACAAACAATGCGGAAGCGATAAAACACAAGATAGATGATATCAAAGATATCGGGAAAAAGGATTGGGGAGTCAAGAAACGAGAAGAAAGAACGGATAATTGGAATTCAAGACATGAATTAAATTATCCAAAAGGGAGAATGAAACTCGAACCTTACAAGGAATTCACGCTAGTGGTGAATCTCCATAGATTCCAAGTCGACGAGATACATGAAGCCTCGGGCTTCGACAAGAAAGGCTCGGCCTTCTATCAATTCTCTCTACTCTCAAATGTTCATACAAGGTAAACTAATGAAATGAAGAGCTAATGTGCTATTTATACATTTACAATGATAAATGGACAAAATTGACCTTGAAGCTGTTTCTGGCTCGCTGCTCAGCTCCTCTTCATCGCGATCGCGCCAAGAGGGCTCGCAATCGCGCCAAGGGGCTCGCGATCGCGCAGGTCTCCATCATCTTCAGCTTCGCCTTCGCGTTCCATGGGGCGCTGTCGCGCAGGGCAACCAAAGCCTCTTCGCGATCGCGCAGGCATGGCCGCGATCGCGCAGGCATGGCCGCGATCGCGAAGAACAAATGTTCTTCGGCAGGCAGTGAACTCCCAGTGTGCTCCCTTGTTTTACCCTGTTTTGGGCTGCCCTGTTTCCTGCACTGTTTTCCTCCGTCCTTGGTACTCCAATGCATGATATTCAAGATGTTTCCGGAGGGCTTGACTCGTATCCCTTGTGCCCTCGAACTTGGCTTTTGATGGTTGGAACTACGCCATTTTATATTGCATCATCCTCCCCTTCTTGAAAGGATTTCGTCCTCGTAATCGAACCATCAAAACCTACAATCAAAACAAGCACAACCAAAATTTCCTACTTCACAAGTAGGTTAGCTTAACAAGAAAAAGTGCAAGGTGTGTGGAAAACACACTCTTGTGATAAAGCCAAGCATCAATACCTAATAAAAAGTGTATGTCCCCTAAGGAGACAATAAGGTCTTGGCTCGACAAGAACAAGCACCCAATTTCAAAACAAGCAAAGAGATCAAAGTCATGCAACATGTAGCAATCAAATGTCCTATGACCCCTAAGCTTACCATCAACACACCAAGCTTTCAAGTCAAGTTTATCACAATGTGACACATTGGCTTTTGCATGCCCAACACTCAAGGTGTGCTCAACACATGGGATGGAGTAAGTAAAATAATTCAACTCACAACTAACATCGACTACTCCATTCCCCTTCTTAAAAGCATTCTTACCCACACCGAGAGATTCCTCCTCACCTCCAAATGTTCCTCCAAGAAAATCCTCGCCACTAGACAAACTCCCAAGGGAGGTATCAAACAATAGATTATCTATAGAGTTAGGCATTCTGATCCAAGGAGGTTCAAACTCATACTCTACTCTAGTTTGATACAATTCACCATTTTCATTGAAGCTGCTCTCATACAAAGGATTAGTATAGGCACACTTCTCAAGTTCATTGGCAAGCAAAGGTGAAGTTCTCAAACTAGAGACAACATCGACACTTGAGGAGTCATCGAACACAAGTCGATCTATCTCATTCTCAAGAGACTCCTCAAGGTTACAACCTTCCTCACTACGACACAAGATACCACCGCTAGCAAATAAGCAATCAAAGGGAAGAATAGGATAATCATGCAATTCATCTTCTCCTTTATCAAACATGCGTGGGGTGTCATAACAAGGGTCACAAACAAGGTCAACTACAACATCGTCACTAAAGAGAGGTTCAATGAAAACCAAGCTCACATTATGATGTGGCTTCTCAACCCTCTCAACTAGTGGTTCAATTTCACACACAAGTTGACCCAAAGGATCTACACTAGTTGCAAACACATTATACTCATGCAAATCATCAACTAGTATAGAGTTTTCACAAACAAAATCACAAGACAAGGAAGTTTCATGCTTAAGGGAAGAAAAACTATCACATACCTTTGAGTCGCACTCGGGCTCACTCAGTGTACTTGAAGCATCATGGGTAGTTCCTTCACCTCGCAGCTCACATTTGGCTTCTCCTTCACCTTGTCTTTCCATCTCGGAACATGGTTGAGGCTCCATCGGTTTGCTGCCAAGAATACCTACACAAGTACTTAAACAAGTAGAAGAAAAAGATAAAGGATTGAGGTTAGAATAAGGGGTGTCCTCACTCTCACTTTTTCTTTTTCCCTCTTTCTTTTCCCTCATTTTATTTTCAAGGTCGGGTGTAGATTCGGGTGGTGACAACCCACTCACATCACTCAACACAACCTCTCCTTTTTCCACTCGAGAGTTGTCACCGGTCACTCCCTTACTCCTCTCTATCTTTTGTCTCTCAAATTCGGGTGAATTGGGGCGAGGACCAAGAATACCCATAGCCGGAGTAGGTGGACCTTTCACGTCAACCCGGAATCTAGGGCTAGGAGACTCATCACTTGATGTCTCCTTTTTCTTCGTTGGTGAACCACTCGGCTTTGGAAGTGGCTTCGGGCTCACCTTGTTGATATTCGTCAACTCTTTTGTAGCTCTAGTCCCACCATTGCTTGTGTTTGTAGGACTTCTCGTTTGCACTTTTCCAACCATGGAATGAAGTTCTTGCTCCTTGCTCCTTTGCATAGCTAAGGAAGGTCTACTAGTAGGCACTTGGCTCCACCCGGTAAGGCACAAAGTCATAAACTCTTTGCCCTATGCCCACAAAGTACGCATCCTTCACCACACTATATTGCACCCTCTTCCCCTCCAACCACGGCTCACCTATCCATACATCAACATGACGCATGGGATACACGTCACACCACACATACCATTTATAACTCCCATGAGATATGAGTACCCGAGCCTCCTTAGAAACCCACACTCCATCATACTCATAAGGATGCTCTAGCTTATGGCATGGTATCCTAAGCCTATCAATCAAAGAGGTGCTAATACAATTGGCATCGGTATCACCAATCTTGAGCAAGTACCCTCCAATACCATCTACCTCAACAACGAACCTACGCCTACCCAAGTCTTGCACATTGGCATCCAAATGAGAATTTGGACGCCCACAAGTGTCAACACCAACAACTTGGGTCTTCCTTATCCCTCCACTAGTGGCAACACCACTAGAACAATCTCCACTTCCCGTCACTCTCCCAACATTAGCAATGTTGTTGGAAGTCAAGGAAGGAACCTCGCCATGGAACCCATAAGTGCCTCTCGCCTTGGTTCCATAGCCCATAGTACTACTCCTACTACAACCATCCACGCCCCTCACGGCATATAACCCCTTTGTAGCAAAAGCAACACCATCTCTCAAACCACCCTCCACATGGGAATTAGAAGCATTAGGTCGCTTAGCGTACCTAGAAGATGCAAGCTTCTTCTTTCCCACGGAACAACCACCACCGCCTCCCATACTAATGGAAGGTCCTATACTACTCCCTTGTACACCGTTAGCAACACTAAGAGAAGATGCATAAGAATAACCCATATGTTAAACATCATCATCAAATCTACCTATGTCACTATCATCAATATCAAATTTTTCACAAGAAGAGTAAGTATTATCAATGTACCTTGAAGCGTCACCGTCTTCGATTTCTTGACTAGAAACATAGGCATCATCACAATCTTCATCACAAGCTTCATAGTATTCACCAATCTCACGATCATCATAGTGAACCGCTTCATCAACATAGGAGCCATGGTTTCCATCATCATAGTAATGGCCATCATCACCCTCGTAGGAACCATAGTCTCCATCCTCACCATACGAGTCATAGCAACTCGCATCATCGCCACATGAGCCATAATCTACTCCATCATCATTGTCCGACATTGTTGCAATCACCAAAGAACAAAACCTCCCAAAAGTCACTCCCTCACGTGTATCACTCAATATATGTACACTCAAGAGCGAGGCCTTATCAACTTGGGAACCAAGGTAATCACAACTAGCATGTCCAAGTTAAAGTTCGGAATGGAATTAATGAGACTCGATGTACGGACGGCTATTTAAAGTGCGCACTTGAGGCCAAAAGGAGTTCTACGACTCTTCTTTGAATTCTAATCTCCTCTACGCACGAATACCTAATACGCTAAAGGATTAGTATCTTTCAAGTAGGCCAATTACCTTAGAAACACTAACCAAGAGGTATGGTAGAAAACGGGACACAAAAGATTTGACTCAAATTGGTACCAAACGAATTCGGAATTGGATGAAATTTCGTTTGTGATCTATAAACTCATCATATTTAATGGTCCAATTGGAGTTTAGATGTTTGGAAACTGTTCGTATGCTGTTGCGAACGTTCTGTCCCAAAACTGGAATTCTGGAATTTTTTTTGTTCTTCGCTATCGCGACCAGACGCGCGCTATCGTGAAGGGTTAAATTTTCAAAAAATAATTTTGTTCTTCGCTATCGGAGAATTTCTCTTTGCGATCGCGAAGGGTTAATTCCTGCAACTTTTCCAGCAACTCCACAGTGGGTTTTGGCGATTTTTTGTCAACTTTTTGGCTCGATTTCAACCGGACACACAAAACCAACGATACCCAAAGGTGTATACAACTAATATCATCAATCCCCAATAATTTTTCAACCCCAAACAACAACAACAAGCTTCGATTAAAGATTGAAGCGTTTTCAAGAATTTCCAAACTTTTGGATTTTGATTTTCGAAATTTTTGAATCGTAACACCAAAACACAAGATATAGGTATCAAAACGACGGGAATACAGTAAGGAACAAACCGCAATACTTTTTAACACCAGGGGATTCAAATCCAACCCAATCAACCATTTTTTTTTTAACTTTTCTAGTTTTCTATTTTTTTTGTTTTTCTTCAATCTTTCAAGAACAAACACAACAACAACAATGATACTAACACGTTGAACAAGGAACGGGGGTTTGTAAGAACATAACCCGAGCCTTGCTCTGATACCAACTGATGCAACCTAAAACGAGCGGAAGCTAAACACGATACAAACAATGCGGAAGCGATAAAACACAAGATAGATAATATCAAAGGTATCGGGAAAGAAGGATTGGGGAGTCAAGAAACGGGAAGAAAGAATGGATAATTGGAATTCAAGACATGAATTAAATTATCCAAAAGGGAGAATGAAACTCGAACCTTACAAGGAATTCACGCTAGTGGTGAATCTCCATAGATTCCAAGTCGACGAGATACATGACGCCTCGGGCTTCGACAAGAAAGGCTCGGCCTTCTATCAATTCTCTTTACTCTCAAATGTTCATACAAGGTAAACTAATGAAATGAAGAGCTAATGTGCTATTTATACATTTACAATGATAAATGGACAAAATCGCCCTTGAAGCTGTTTCTGGCTCGCTGCTTAGCTCCTCTTCATCGCGATCGCGCCAAGAGGGCTCGCGATCGCGCCAAGGGGCTCGCGATCGCGCAGGTCTCCATCATCTTCAGCTTCGCCTTCGCGTTCCATGGGGTGCTATCGCGCAGGGCAACCAAAGCCTCTTCGCGATCGCGCAGGCATGGCCGCGATCGCGAAGAACAAATGTTCTTCGGCAGGCAGTGAACTCCCAGTGTGCTCCCCTGTTTTGCCCTGTTTTGGGCTGCCATGTTTCCTGCACTGTTTTCCTTCGTCCTTGGCACTCCAATGCATGATCTTCAAGATGTTTCCGGAGGCCTTGACTCGTATCCCTTGTGCTCTCGAACTTGGCTTTTGATGGTTGGGAACTACGCCATTTTATATTGCATCAACGATAAACCTACTGGGTTCTTCCGAACCCGTGCTCAACCCTCTAAATCCGCCACTGTGTGGTGACATTTTTATAGTTACAGCTTCAAAAAGGTGCGATGAAATTTTTGTAATTACGGAAAGTGCTCTATTTGTAAAGGTATTTCTTTGCTTTCAGCTTCATTTAATGTAAAAATATTCAATTTTTAAAGACCACCTTTAAAGTGCTCAACTTTTTTAAAACCACCCTCTTTTTTACATATTTTTTAAATTCTCCCTTTATATATTGGACTCAATTGAGGGAAATACATAAATATCAGATTTTTGGCCTACCATTTCAGTTTAAGCTACTTGTGCGCGAACTTTTGTGGAGTTAGCGACTTTACCTATCTTCGGACTATTGAGGTTGAAGTTCAAGCCAAATTAATCTAACTTTAGCCCTTTTTGGTCTGAAGTTGAAATATGCTATTTTTTTTAAAAGCTTAACTTTAAGCCAAAGGTTTTAATTTGGTTTGAAAGTGAGCCCAACTTCGCACTTTTGATTTTAATGTGGCTTATTTCAGATTAAAAAACTTAAGTTGATTAACTTCAAACCATGAGCTGATAACTTCAATTCCTCATGGTTTTAAAGTGAGTGGCTAAATTTACAAATAATTTTTAAAATTGACTAAAGTCTAAATTAAAAATGTAAAATGGGTTACACAGTAGAATATTTACGACTCAATTACAAAGCCAAAGTTTGAGTGAAAAATTGATAACTAGTCAGTTTTGGACGCTCTACATGAGTTTTATCCACTGTTTCAAAATTAATTGAGAAATGACTAAATTATCCTCCGCACACTTACAACCTCTTGCGTTAAACAAAACCCAGACTAGCCACAGTACAAACATCTAAGACTTTGAACTAAACTCCATTAAAAAAATGTGGAGTTTTGTTCAAAGTTTCTGTCACGCTCTCTTTTTTAAAATTGAAAATTCTCTCTAAGGTTTAAAGAGTGTTTCTAATTTGAGGAAGTGACTGGTGTTTAAAGGTACAAAAAATATAAGATTCGGAGTCGCCACTTGACTAGTTAAAGGTGTGCCAAGTCACTAAAGAGGTACCTTGGAACACTTTTGACTTGTAAATGGTCTGCGTCAGAGTTCTGAGTAAGGATTTTGGTTAATGTGTTAGGCACCCTCGAGTCTTGTGCCAAGCACAGTTGCTTTATTGTCATGTTTTGACTTACTAAATATGTTTGTTGTATTCTTTATCATTTAACTAAAGATTGTGTCAAATCACCCGCTGGGTATACCTTAACACAACATTGTACCAAGTAACTTGCAGGGTATACTTTAGAAATTGAATTTATCAGTTTAATCTTTTTTTGTCTATTAAACAAATCGCAAATCATACTTATTTTTAAAACAGATTGAATTTCTCTATTTATTTTCCTTTTTGCCAAATAAACATGGGGATTTGCAAAAATATGACACTTGAAGCTTTGGTTTGCCAAAATGCCCTCACTAACAGATGTTTAGCAAAAATGCCCTCATTAGTTTAATGAAACTTTTTTCGGACCAAAATAACCCTATGAATCAGTAAAAAGACGCGCCCCAGTCCCTCCCCTTCCTTTTCTCCATTCACGCTATCAAGAAAACCATAAAACCCCATTCTTTTTACAAATTGCTTTGTTCAAGAGAAGATTCAACGTAAGATTTCTTCAAGTTGCAAGGGTAAAGTTCTCCGCAACTATTGCCAAGAGTTTAAGTTCTGCTGCAAAGACTGAAAAATCTCTAAAGTATTGGCAATAGCCAAGACTTTAAACTCTACTGCAATGGGAGGCTGTGTAGAGACTTCTTGCCTATTGCCAAGACTTTAAGCCCTGTTGCCATGGTCTCTACAACTACAGAAAAAGTCTCTACAACTATTGCCAATAGCCAAGACTTTTGCCAAGACTCTAAGTATTGGCAATTGCCAAGACTTTTGCCTATATTGCAATGCAAAACTTGCAGAGAAAGTCTCTGCAACTCTAGCCAAGACTTTAAGTTCTGGCAAGGGGGACCTTACAATAAAAATCTCTAAGAGTATTGGCAATTGCCAAGATTTCTACCTCTACTGCAGTAAACAAGTTGGAGACAAAGTCTCTGCAACTTTTGGCAATAGCCAAGACTTTAAGTTCTGGCAAGGGGGACCTTACACTAAAAGACTAAGAGTATTGGCAATTGCCAAGACTTCTACCTCTACTGCAGTGAACAAGTTGGAGACAAAGTCTCTGCAACTCTTGGCAATAGCCAAGACTCTAAGTTCTGGTGGAAGTGACAACTTACACAGAACATCTCTGTAAGTATTGGCAATAGCCAAGACTTTAAACTCTACTGCAATAAGCAACTTGCAGAGAAAGTCTATACAACTCTTGGCCATGGTCAAGATTTTAAGCTCTATGCAAAACATGAATATCTAATAGCCATAGGCAATAAAAACCTTCAAGTCACTGGAATCAAGCAAACACAAGGAAAAAAATCCCAAATTTCTAGCACACAAAGAAGAAAGAAGGAGGCCAGGAATGGGGAAAGAGAGAAGGAAATCTTTCAGCGTGAATTAAACAAGTTGGAGGCCACACAAAGAAGAAAGAAGGAGGCCAGGAATGGGGAAAGAGAGAAGGAAACCTTCAGCGTGAATTAACACAAGTTGGGGGGCAAAATAGTCCTTTCATAATGGGGTATGATGTGGAGGGCATTTACTTAAAACATTTGTAAGTGGGGGCATTAGGTAAGACCATGGCTTATTGAGGGCACTAGGTAAAATTTTTTGAAATAAACATATCACAAATTATACTTATCATAATACTTAATTGTATGAGTCTTCTCATTCCTTTTAGTTTGCCCAATTGGTTTGATATAAATCATTGAATTCTTTAATCAATTTCAGAATGTTTTAACTAGATTTAAAGTGAATATTGGTATTAAAATCCTAAATGTACGAAACTGTTGCAACAAAACATCCACCTTCCAAAATGAAACAAATAAACCTTTTTATTAGGGAATAGCCGTTTCTTTAATTCAACATCACGTCTTCAATTAGAGCCAACCTTAAAGCTGGATTAAACGTGCAAATCTCATATCCAACAAGCATTTTGCACGTTAAGCCTTTCTCTTAAGATAGGCTTGCATTCCATGTCCTAAACTTGCCCATTCATTTCAGCTTTAACCACTACTCTTTCACAAGTGGATTCACAATCTTCTAGAACTGGTTATATATGTACATGACCAATGTGTAAACAAAGTCATGAGAAATATATTAACTTTAGTGTATCATATGGCAACTATTATGAACTAAGCCTGGCCCAAGCAACGTGAAGTGCCCAAATTTAACGGGCGAAGTGCACCAAAGTCCACTTTTGGCAGTGGTCTTTGGTTTGAGGCCACTTTTTTTTATTAGTTTTATATGAGAGGCCACTTTTTGGAACTTCAATTCTTTTGGGTTGAATTTTATACAAGTTCAGCCCACAAGGATTGAAGTTCAACTTCAGCCCACCATAAGGATTGAAGTTCAACTTCAGCCCACAAGGGTTGAATTTTACGCATCTATATCTAAAAGTTCAACCCTTAAAGATTGAAGTTGAAACTTCATAATTTAGGCATGAAGTTCAACCCACAAGGTTTGAACTTCAGTCCACAAAGATTGACGTTCCAAAAAGTGGCCTCTCACGTAAGACCAATAAAAAAAGTGGCTTCAAACTAAATACCAGTAACAAAATTGACCTGTGGGTGAAAATTTTACAAATTTAACAGTCTCAAATTCTTATCTATTTAAACATACTAAGCTAAAACATGAACATAAGTATGAAGCTGATAGCTCTTTAGGGCCTTTAACATGCTAACTTTTATAATGGCAAATACATACATACAAATTAAAAGGGAAAACTTGGGAAGACATTACCTAGTGCCAAAGTCCTTAAAGCAAACAACAATGATACCAAATGACCAACAATGAACACTCCCAAGCAAAAACTAGTAACATCTAGAAATAGCAGCTAAGCAGCCCCAAAGCTGACCAGAAACAAACCCATAAAGTATCTTCACTTGAAAGCTTAAGCTCTACTATTTCACTACTTTTTCTCTCAAAGAATTTTGTATTTTTTCCCAAAAAAGTCAGATCCATTTTGTTGTGTTTTCATGTGTTCTCTCTTAATGTTGTTCCACCCTAAATGAGAAGCAAAATATTTTTATTTATAGATGAAATGAAGGCCAAAAGGGGTAGTTGGGGTAGCACATGGCCCCTACTTGAGTACCCTCTCACATCCCACTTTTTTTTTTATAGCTTTTTTAGGATTGCTACAACCTTTGTTTTAACTGTTTCAGCCACCATACACATGCTAAAAGCTGAAAACATGTTATCCTAGTGATAGGACAGCCTATGGGCTGGTCTAGATGGGCTATTGGGATCAAATCTACTACAATTTCAACCCTAATACTGATTTACAAGTGAGTCACAGATCTGGTCCTATTGGAAGCAGCCCCAAAAACTAAGCTTAGACTTCTTATTGGGCCAAATCAAAACCCAGTCTTGACTTGGGTCGACGAAACACTTAAAATCAAACCAAAAAAATCTAATAGTTCATATTTCTAACTAAGAAAGACTATGAATCAACTTTAAACCAACTAATCCAATGTTTCAAGTTTTCTAGACAAGCAAAAGGTTGTAAAACATACTAAAACAATCAGATTTATCTAGCTAAACTAAACTCTATGCGATTCACCCCCTCACCTCATGCTTGCACGATTAGAAAGATTAAACACAAGCATGGCCATTATTCTAAAACTTTCACACTTGTTTGCTCACCTCTCTTACATTTATACAACATACGTGCCTGCACACGACTATACTTAAACTAGCAAACAGAGCTGTGCGAGTTTTTTCGACCTAGGAGCAACTCTAATACTTTTCATGTTTCAAACTAGGATAAACATCATACAAGTGCGAACAAAATTCCATTTAACTATGTGTGCCAATTGTCCATACTGAACATGCTTAGACAGATTACTGAAAAAAACACATCTCCACTCAACACATTAAGCATGATGGTTTAACCGAACTCACATTACAAAGAACCAACCAGGTTCATACAAAAACACAAACTAACACTTTGACTAAACTAGGCAGGAACATATTCGTGCTTGAATCGACGGAACTACAACAACAAATAGACAAAATGAACACCAATTTTATATATGAACAGACATACATACACAGCCCCGGAGTTTTATGCTTTGAAACAAAGACACTAAAACATGTATGCTCTTAAAGAAATTCATATTGATTCAATAACCATTTTTCTATGCTAAACGAGGACCACTACAACTGAAACTACAAACTAAAACAAAGACAAGAGGGTTGGGGCTTTAATTTTCTCTTATAGCTAGGGGTGGCCGCTCGGTTCATCGGTTCAGATTTTCAATAGTTCAGTTCGGTTCTTCGCTATTCGGTTCATCCCAAAACTGCAACAACAATAGGGGCATCAAATTTCTCAGTCACACTATGATAAGTCTGGGAAAGGGTGGTGGAAATGAGGATGAGGAGGGTTGTGTCTGTTTTCGAGAAACAGTTTGGATTCATGCCCGAAAGATCAACCACAGAAGCCATTCATCTTTTGAAGAGACTGGTCGAGTAGTATAGGGACAAGAAAATGGACTTACATATGGTGTTCATTGATCTAAAAGAAATTATGACAAAGTCCTTAGGGAGGTGTTATGGAGATGCTTAGAATCTAAAGGGGTTTTGGTGGCATACATCAGAACGATTAAGGATATGTATGAAGGGGCTAAGACCTGAGTGACAACAGTGAGAGGAGACTCAGAGCAGTTCTCGGTCGAGATGGGGCTACATCAGGGGTCAACACTTAGCCCATTTTTATTTGCACTGGTGATGGATGAGCTAACTCAGAGTATTCAAGGAGAAGTGTCGTGTTGTATGTTATTTGTGGATGATATAGTGTTGGTGGACGAGACACACAGAGGTGTCAATGAGAAGCTGGAGGTGTGGAGGCAGACTTTAGAGTCTAAAGGCTTCAGGCTAAGAAGGAAGAAAATATAGTACATGGAATGTAAGTTTAGTTGCGCTCCTGATGAGTTAGATGTGAAAGTGAGGCTTGAGTCTCAAGTCATTCCTAAGAAAGAAAGCTTATGATATCTCAGCTCAATCCTCCAAGGCAATGGATAAATTAATGATGATGTCATTCACTGTATAGGAGTATGACGGATGAAGTGGAGGCTCGCATCCGGTGTTTTGTGTGATAAGAGAGTGCCACCTAGGTTAAAGGCAAATTCTATAGAGTGGTCGTTAGACCAGCTATGTTGTATGGGGAAGAGTGTTGGGCAGTCAAGAACTCACACGTTTAGAAGATGAGTGTGGCAGAAATGAGAATGCTAAAATAGATATATGGCCACACTAGGATGGATAGGATTAAGAATGAAGTCATTCGCAACAAGGTGGGAGTGGCCCCAGTGGCTGAAAAGATATGAGAAGTGAGGCTGCGATGGTTCGGCCCCGTGAGGAGGAGGAGTGTTGATGATCCAATAAGGAGGTGAGAGAGGTTGGTAGTGTTGGTTCTACGGATAGGTAGAGGTAGACTGAAGAAATACTAAGCCGAAATGATTCGACAAGACATGACCCATATCTGGATACTGAGGACATGACCTTGGATAGGAGAGCATGGAGGTTGAAGATTAGGGCCGAGAACAACGATTTGGTGCCAAGGGCACCCCACAAACATTTCCAAAAATAACTCAAGAACTTAGAGTCCCGGTCACTCACACTAGTACGAGGCACACCATGCAACTTTAACACATGAGCGACAAACAAAGTAGTACCATGTTATGCATCAACACATTTCTTACACGGAATAAAGTAAGCCATTTTGGAAAATTGATCTACCATGACAAAGATTCTATCATGCCCGACCCTAGAACGTGGTAACCCCATCACAAAATTCATGGATATATCAACCCATGAGCTATTTGGAACAGGTAATGGAGTATACAAGCCATGAGGGTTAGACCTCGACTTAGCTCTCTTGATATCTATACAAGCATTGCAAAGCTTCTTCACATCTCGTCGCATCTTTGGCTAGTGGAACTGCTCGGACAAGATTCCAAGAATTTTATCCACACCGAAGTGACCCATTAAGCCCCTGGAGTGAGCTTCTCGATCCAAAATCTCTCTTCAAGATGACATAGGCACACACACTTTTTTTTTTTTGAAGAGATAGCCATCATTCCATCGATATTTGTCCACCCTTCGACCACTCATTTTAGCATCACAGATGCTCTTGAGCTTGGGTTCAAACTCATACATTGACTTGATGCTCTCAAAACCCATCAACCTAGAAGCTAAAGTGGTCGCTAGGGAAAACATCCTTGACAGCGCATCAACAACGATATTGTCTTTTTCCTTTTTGTAATGAACTACATAGGGAAAGCTCTCAATAAACTCCACCCATTTAGAATGTCTTCGATTCAACTTCTCTTTGCCTCGGAGATGTTTCAAAGACTCATGATCACTTTTAATCACAAATTCTCTCGACCACATATAATGTTTCCAATGGGCCAATGCTCTCACCAAGGCGTACAACTCCTGTCATACATCGAGTAATTCAAGGTTTCACCCTTAAGATTTTCGCTAAAGTAAGCGATCGGCTTCCCATCTTGTATAAGCACTCCTCCAATCCCAACCCCAGATGCATCACATTCGACCTTGAAGGCTTTGTTAAAACCGGGGAGTTGCATTAACGGGGCAGAACTAAGCCTCCGTTTTAACTTTTGGAAGGTCCTCTCTTGGAACTCTTCTCATACAAACGGTTGGTCTTTTCTAACCATCTCAGTCAAAGGTGTTGCTACAGTGCTAAAGTCACTGATGAATCTTCTATAAAAACTAGCTAACCCTGGACATGTGACACTGAAGTAGGGGTCAGCCAATCTTTGATAGCCTCGACTTTAGGTTCATCAACTTCAACACCACTAGTACTCACAACAAAACCAAGAAAGACAACACGTTCATCAAACCAAGAAAGACAACACGTTCATCACAAAATGCACACCTTTTGAAATTAGCATAAAGCTTTTCATTTCTCAAAACATCAAGTACAAGCCTCAAGTGTTCTACATGTTCATCCATAGATTTTCTATATACAAGTATGTCATCGAAATACACAACAATAAACTTATTTATAAATAGTTTAAGCACATGGTTCATCAATCTCATAAATGTGGTCGGTGCGTTAGAGAGGCCAAAAGTAATCACTAACCATTCATATAGACCGAATTTAATCTTGAATGCAATTTTGCACTCATCACCCGGTTTCATTCTAATTTGGTGGTAACCGGACTGAAGTTCAATCTTTGAAAAACAAGATGAACCACTTAATTCATCTAGCATATCATCTAATCGAGGGATAAGATGACGATACTTTACCATTTTCTTGTTGACTGCCCGACAATCAACACATATTCGCCACACTCCATCTTTCTTTGGCACAAATATCACCGGAACGGCGCACGAACTCAAGCTCTCTCGAACCAAAGCTCTCTCGAACCAGTCCTTTATTAAGTAATTCATCCACTTGCCGTTGGTGCTCTTTGGTGTCTTCAGGATTACACTGGTAGGCTGGTTTATTCGGGATTTGGGACCCCGAAATGAAATTGATTTGGTGCTCGATTCCTCTTAACAGAGGCGATCCACCTGGCATTTCTTCATCAAACATGTCCCGGAATTCCTGCAAAATATTTTGAATAACACTAGGCAAAAAGTTATCATTGGTGTAATCATCATTAGAACTCATAAGGATACCCTTGTGCACGAGGCAAATCATCAATTTTCTTTTGTCATTGCCTCACAAGTACTCACCCGGTTGCCTGATTGCATAAATATTACCTGCCACGGGCGGTATTTCAGCATTTTCTTCGGCAATAATTTGTGCCCCTATGGGAGACTTAGCTTTGGCCGTTCTTTCAACTCCTTTATTCGTTTATAGTCCTCGTGGACTTATTTTAGAGACAAGAGTTTAAGTATGAAACTTTTACCCTCGAGCTTAGTAGTGTAAGTGTTGGCTCGGCCATCATGAGCAACAAACCTATCATATTTTCACAGTCGAGCCAATAGCAAATGACAAACTTGCATCGGGACCACATCAAATATCAACTCATCTTGATAAGCCCGCATTTTAAATTTGATCAACACTTGTTTATCTACCCTTATTCTCCATTTTTATTAAGCCGTTGTAATCGGTAGGGATGGGGATGTTTCATTGTAGGTAATCCCAATTTTGATACCAAAGTTTGGCTCACCGCATTAGCACAACTGCCCGAATTAACAATCATCGAACACACCTTTCCCCTTACCCGACATCTCGCATGGAAGAGATTTTCTCTTTGCACATCTTCCTATTCCTCTATGCTCATGGTACTCAAATTCCTTTGTACCACAAGAAATAGTGCGAGTCTATCAGCCTCGGCTACTTCGTCGCCATTTTCAACATAGTCGACACAGTGAACCTCTTCCCCATTTTCTTTCTCCAAGTCACTCGCTTGTTCCCCGATGATTCCATCATCGAGCAAGATCATAGCTCTGAGAGTTAGACACTCTTTAGACATGTGACCATAACCCCTAGACTTATGACATTGAATAGATGAAGCACTAGGAGTATTGAGTTGAGTTTTACCTCCCAACTCCTTGGAGTCATTTCTGGGGACTCCCTTCTCAAAGGGTTTCTTCATATCCTGGTCACTGTTGACACATGTTGGATTCAGACTCTTCCAGTTTTTACCCCGATTCAAAGGAGTAGAAGTAGTGCTTCCTCGATATCAATTTGCTTTGTCGTCCTCTACCTATTTTCCAGCACCAATCGCTGCATGGAAAGCTTCGTCTAGTGTATAAAACATATGCAGTCTTAATTGAGATGCTATCCCTTGATTCAGCCAAATATTGAATCGAATGACGACTTGCTCATCATCTTTTTCCATGTTAAGAGTCAAACAAATCTTTTCAAACTCGTCAAAATATTCCTCTATTAACTTGGAACCATGCTTCAAGTCATAGAGCTTCCGAAGTTCCTCTTGACGATGTTTAGTCGTTACATACTTAGTATCCATCACTCTTTTCAATTGTACCCAAGTAAGGTGCTCGGGTAAAGCATGCCTTCGTCTTATTCTCTTTTTGACTCCCACCAAGTGGAAGTATATGCCTCAAACAAAGCAATGACACATGTTGTTTTTCTCTCATCATTCATCTCATTTGTTTCAAAGATTCACTCCGAATGAACCTTCTAATCAAGATACTGGTCTGGATCACTAGTTCCTCGAAACGATGTAATAGTGATCTTGACACTGTTCAAGTTTGAGTCTCTACCACCTCGGACTTGCTCCGGATACTCATCATAATAATCATCAGCCTTCACATTCAAGATTCCGATCAACATAAGCTCTTCGGCCTTGACCTTGATGATTCCCTTAGCCTTTTTGAGCCGGACCTCAAGGAAAATATGGTGGCTCAACTTCAGCCTCGACCTCGGGAAACTCTCCATCTCGAACATCACCTTTTTTTTCAACTGCTGCTAAATTCCTTCAGGGCCTTAGAAATGGTGATATGTCAGCTTGGGGAATGCCCAAGACTTGCTCATGACGAGCTGCTCTAATTCTCAACTGTTTTCATCGAGCCAACTCCGCAAATTGTGCCGGCCTTATAGGAGTTGAATTGCCAGTTCCTGCTCTGGTCCCTTGTGGAGACACAGAGGCTCGCTCCTGCTTGAGGTTAGCAACTCGAGCACCCACTCCTTTCACCTCGGCACTGATGCCTTGTATCGTGGCCATAAGTTTAGCCAACGACACTTTGGGCGCGTCCACAACTTTCTCTCAGTTTCTAGCCATTCACCTGCAAAACTAAAGACCTAAAGAAGTGTTAGGTTAGAAATCGCCTCACATACTCCCTCACTTTTGTTTGGTAGCTCTCGGGTCCACTCATTTTTGCAAGGTTTGGTTCACACAAGAACTAGTCATAAATGGGTTCTTCGGATTGATCAATTCCCTAATCGACCCTCTGAGTTCGACAAGATTCATAGTCTTCTTTAGAATGATTGAATTGATTCCAACTTGATGGAACATTCGCTTTTTAACTGCGCACGGGAGATAAAGAATTAACTACGAGATTTGGAAATTCAACCTTCACGCACAAATTCCTAATAAGCTCAAAGGATTAGTATATACTTAAGTAATGAAAATTACTCAAGAATTACTAACAATATTTAACAGACACAAAGAAAGAAGAAAGAGATCTTAAGAGAATGTACCCTCCATTTCCTATTTTGGAAAACGCACTGGACACTCCACTTTTGTATGGAATGGAAGTGGTCCTTCCTTCCCCTTTACAAACTTTTTTTTTTTAAAGTAAAGAGTCAGCTAGGCATTGCACCTAGTGACTAATTTTATTAAATAATAAAAAAGTAAAAGCCTCGAAGAGGACAATACAAAGTAAGGAGGGCCAAACCATACCTTACATCATCCTATCAAGGGAACTACGTCACATCTAGCATGAATGCAGAAAAAAAGAGCTAGCAAACACCAAATATTCTATGATCATCACAGATTTTATAACACACTCTGTGATGATATTACATTTGATAATAATATATAATGAAAAAATATAAAAGCAAGAAAGAAAGTGGAATTATGCACTCTGCACGTCTTTTTACAAGTGATAAAACTAAAAATGTAGAAAGGCCCAAAAATTATAAGGTGAGAAAATGAAACTATTGGCTCTCTATCTTGATCATAAATACTATCCATCATGTCCTCGAATATTTTGATTTTGATTTTGATTTTGAACTCCGCGCAAGCTGCACTCTAGTTAGTTCAAGAGGTTGCCTCTCCTTCTTCACTCTCTTTGGATCTTTTTCATGAATAACTCTTGGGGAGACAAATCACCCTCTCGAGCCACTTGTGCAAAGTTGTGAGCAGTTGATGCTTCATCAAGTTCCTCTTCTACAAAAATATCCTCATACTCTAACAAATAATTTTCATTACAAGCTTCATGTTGTTTTGATATTACTTGACACGCAATAATATCCTTAGTATCATTCAAGTCCATTTGCGCAATCAACTCACTATCCGTACGCAACTTACTTCTAAACAATGAATGTGGATCAACCTGAACTAATGATTAACTTACTTCTAAACAATGAATGTGGATCAACCTGAACTAATGATTTAGGCACAAAAATAGGGGCATCCACATTTAAATACGGCTTACCAAAGTTGGAAGAATTACCTTTACATAGAAGTTCTAGGTGAGCCGTAGGAATAAGCTCCGATTTCCTTCCAGCTTCTAGGTCCAAGCTTTCAGCCTGTGATGGAACAGTTTCAACCTCCATGTTCTCAGTATAAACACCTCTGCCAGCTTTAATAATCCTTGCAAGAGCTGCTGCATTAGAAGCATCAAAGTCAACTAAAACAGTACTATGATCAGCTGCTTCTTTGCCACTTGGAACAGTGTGCACCCTTGTTCGACCCTTCACTACATGCTGAACCTGAGTTGCTGGAACGCTGCATGGAACTGTTCCATCATGCCTCCCAAGTGCAGCAGAATTTTCTTCCTACTGATCTGCATAAAAATTACCAGTCCCTTTGCGACTAAACACCAGTTTTGCACCCTTTGGTTTCCCAACTTGATTGGGAGAGGACACACTCACATTTTCTGCATTAGAACTAGAAATAATAGGCAAAGCAGTTTCAACACTTCAAATAGTGTCAACGTTTATTCCAACCTGATGTAAATTTTTAATTGCAGGAACACTGGCTGGAACAGGTTGAACGTGCTGCTGTACTAAAACACGACCTGCTGCATCTGAAACCTATTGCACCTGTTTCCCATTAGTACAGGTAGCAACATTAATCCTTCCAGCTTCATAAGCAAACCCCATGCGACTAGGAGTAGTAGATGCATCCTTAATTCCCAGTAATTCACTATCCTTACAAGTCTGATATACCACACGATCTGCATTCCCAATCCCTTCAGGACATTGATTTCCATAAGTATTTTTAGAAGCTAAATGCAGTGCTCTTTCACCCTCATCAACAATTAACATTAGAAGCCTTCACCGACTTCTCATTAGTTTTTTTAGAAGCTGAAGGCGGCTCAGCAACTTCTCCACTTTTGGTATTGCAATCAGCCAACGCTTCAGACTGTTGCAACTTCGCATTTGATGCAGATTTAACTACTGCATCGTTTGGCTTTGTACTCCCAGATTTCTTCTCATGAAGCACTGCCTGCTTCCTATCTTCCTCAATGTTTACTTTGTGAAATGTTTCAAGTAATTTTCCATCTTTATAAAATGATTGCCCAACCCAATTTTTGGTCGCTGCATTACCATTTGTTACTTCTTGTTCTTGCTCTTGTAACATATTTGTTTGGTCCACAACATCACTAGATTCATGGTCATTATTGTCCAGTGCTTGAAACACATTGGCAATATTAACATTATTGCCTAGACGTTCTCCCCCACCTCCTGAAGCAAATTTTTTTTATTACACTGCACCTTCTTCTTGCCCTCCATTACTTTCTAAGCATTAGGGTTTCTATTAGGATTAGTAATATGTCGATTATTTGGCACCTTTGGATAGAGGCGGATCCAGGATTTGAACCTTATGATTCTAAATTTTTGAATAACAATCTCAAGTGCAAGTAAATGAGTTCTCGACTTGATTTTTTATGTATTTAGTGATTTTTTAACACAAATATATTGTCTGTGCTAAACCTACTGGGTTCCGCCGAACCCGTAGTCTACCTTCTACATCTGCCACTGCCTTTGGACCGCCCACTGTTTTACCACTCACTAAAACTCTAACAAGTTCTTCCACTGGCAAATTCTTCACTCCATCATGTTCAATCTGTGGTATCAACTCCAGATGAAGAACTCGACATTCCGTTTCATTATGGCCTTGAAGGCAACATTCTTTATAATATTTTGAAAGGAAATCAAATTTAATCTTGATCCATTTCATTTTCAACTCCCCCGTCTTAACATCACGTTCACATAACCTAATTCGTTGAAGATGATCATTTAATAAATCAATATTAACCTTAACTTTAGTACATGAGGGTCTCGTATGGTTTCTTGTTGCTGCATCAAACTGTAGGGGTTTCCCTACCGTTGCTGCTAGTAAAAAAATTGCTTCCTTAACGAAAAATTGCGGAGGCAAGTTGGGGAAGGAGATCCAAGAGATACCAATTGAAGTTTCTGCATTGGGATAAAAAAATCTGTCCCACTTCAACGTGCACATAGGTTTGGTCTTATTATCGGCCTTTTACCAAAAGGCTGGCCGTGATAGCAAGTGAATGTAATCTTCAAGCGATGACAACCTAACTAAAACATGATGGAAATCAATAAAACTAATATTACACTCTCCCTTCAATTCACATTGAAATGGTATGGCTTTCCCCAATGTCTGAAAGTTTCCATACTACGGTATGTTGTAAATTTGCCTGAATAACCAATTAATCAACCTCTGTGGACTCAAATATAACAGTTGGCTCCCCATGCATAATTTCTAAAGATTTTTCAGGAATAGGCGGTATATGCCGCGGTGTTTCATTAAGTTTTAGAATGGAGGCATAAGAATTAGGTTGTTGTGTTTGAGAAATAGGTTCGCTAGGTTGTACACTAGGTAAAACAGCCTGGACAACCCCAGGAGGGGACTGCCCAGTGTGCGGAATTGCCATTAAAATGGCCAAAAAGCTGCGTATTTTTGTGTTCTTCTCTAAATTGGCAAACCTAAGGAGAAAACTTTAGGGTTAATCCCCTTTACGGACTTAGGGTTTCTCCTTATCCACTTTCCTCTTTTCACCTTTCACCTAGCTTTTAGTAACGACGCTTAACCCTTATTTACCAGTGGAACAATGAACTTCTATTTTCCATCGTAGAGACAACTTTAAACTCATCCATAGCCCAATAACAAGAGATTCAGGTCGTTTTCTATCGTGGTTCACATACAGAACAACCTGAGCTCCAAGTTTTGCCAAAACAGCTTTGTGACCGTACACTGTTTCAAGAAATAACAATTTTCTGACGTACAGACAGTGGTTCACGGTGGAGCTTCAAAGGTTTGATCACAAACACGACCTCAAAAACACTACCAACAACCACTATCAACCGAAACTTGGGTTTTAAATTTAAACACTATTTTCACAGTCGTGTACAACATCGATAACAACCAACAATCAACGTACGACCAGCCATACAATGACTGACTTCGGTAATAATAACAAACCAAGATTGTTTTCTCCGAACAACAATCAGCCAATAATGACAAAATTCTTTGAATTTTTCATTTCTTCTCTCTTTTTTTAATTTTTTTATAAGAACAACAACAATAACACAAAAACAAGAACACAAAAATATAAATAGAAAGATAGACTAAGGACGATGAATAGGATTGGATTTGTAAGAACAAATTCTAAATCGTGCTCTGATACCAAAATTGATGCAAATCTAAAGTAAAAAAAATAAAGATAAAGATAAAGCTAGACACAAATCCAACTTTATCCAAACAATACCAACGAACTAGTCTTCGTATCTTTTGGATAGAAAGTGAAGAAGCACCTAAAAATATGCAATGATCCTCAAGAAAACACATGTTTCCTAAACCGAATGATAAAAAAGGAACAGGGTCAATTGGATTCCACCAAAAGAACAAGTTCCGACAAGGGTTTCCTACTCGGGGTTTCTCTCTCAAGAGACAAGCTTAAAGCTAGGTTCAATCAATTCTTGTGAATAATGAACTACTAGTAAGTTTATAAAGTATGCCCACGAAATAAGTAGATAATAAGGCCACAATTCGGCCAAAAACAAGGCCACACAGGGCCAAAATTAGTAACTCTTACTTGGGCGCTTTCAGCCTCGGGCGCATGCTCAGCTCTTCAGATGCTCATTGCTTAGCGCCAGTCTCTATAGATAGGACGCTCTCAGCCTCGGGGCTCGAGCTTGCATAATGAGCTTCCATAATTGGCACTCGGCCACACTAGGTGAACATGCACATCGTGTAGAGTCTTAGCTTGGCTTTGTGTGACCGGTCTCGATGGCACAAACACATCTTGATCAGCATGGACACGGGTTGCAACAATATTTCACCAGACTTGGTAACAACAGGTTCACCCATTGGCTTCGTTAGATACTCAATGGTTAGCTAGAAGCATTTCCTTCCCCAAGGATACTTTACAAATTCGTTTGGAATATAGGCAAGGCAGACCACATATTCTTCAAAACCAGCTTTTTTTATCCTTGACCAATAAGATTGAGAGAACAAACCAGGCCAAGGATAGGCTAAACTTGTATCGTTCCAGTAACTTCATCTGATTCTATCAGAGTTATCAGTTGGCTACCAGTAACTGATCTTGATCTACCATCCTCCCATGCTGTTGAAATATACTCCCGCATCTCCCCGCCTCTGGCTTTTATCACACCCAAACACTCATGATTAGGATAGGCATGACATCTCAGCTCTGTCGAGGGCAAACTCTCGGAGGCCAAAACGAACAGGCACTTCATTGAAATTGAACCAAGCCTCAAACTTTTTATTGCACAAAACTCTTCTTATTAGAAGATTGTGCACTAACCTGGTAGGAAATGATGCCTCCTCCGGCAAGTCCAAAAAATGCCCAAAAATACTCTGTTTAAACTTGTCATACAAATCACTTTTACCCAACACAATCCTGAACTCACGCATTCTTCCAACAAGTGACGAACAGATGGTAATTTTGGATTGAAAATGAGCATTATTATCCAAGTAAGTCTTCAGCACCATTGGTGGAAAGACATTGATAACGTACTCAGGCTGCACAATATTTTGAAATTTATTAGTTAAAATAATCACCACTAAAATAAGAACATCTTATAAGATGATCCAAACATTTTATGAGATGTTCCAAGAAACTACAAAAATAATATTTGGAACATTTATGTAGTTGTTCTGAACATCTAAACGTATGTTCGTAATACCCCTAATATAAACTTCAACAACCAACAATGACGTTTAGAACATTTACATATATGTTCCAAACAACCATATACTTTTACCTCTATTGGTGCCTCTGCAGATTCAGCTGACACATCGTGTATGAATTTGCTCTGACGTTCACCTTCACTTATTTCACGATGGACTACATACTACCTTCCCTAGCTACTTCTTCTTCTCTATCTCCCTATCTCCAGAATCCCCATTATCTACAATATTTACTACTACTTTTTCTTACTACTACTACTGCTGCTGCTGCTGCTACTACTGCTACTACTACTCCTACTACTGCTACTACTCCTGCTGCTGCTACTCCTGCTCCTGCTACTACTGCTACTCCTGCTCCTGCTACTGCTGCTACTGCTACTGCTACTACTGCTACTACTACTGCTACTGCTACTGCTGCTGCTGCTGCTTCAGCTGCTGCTTCTACTGCTGCTGCTTCTGCTGCTGCTGCTGCTGCTACTACTACTACTACTACTTAGGTTCTCCAGTATCCCTATTATCTACAACATCTACTACTTCTTGAACATCTCCAGCTTACCCTACTTCCCTATCACCCAAAATATCTGTAGCTTCTGCAAATTCTCCAGCAAGACTATGTACTAGTCTACTACTACTTAGGTTCTCCAGTATCCCTATTATCTACAACATCTACTACTTCTTGAACATCTCCAGCTTACCCTACTTCCCTATCACCCAAAATATCTGTAGCTTCTGCAAATTCTCCAGCAAGACTATGTACTAGTCTACTGACCTCATCTTCTTCTTCCCTATTCAAAAGGGCCTCTTTTTCTCCCTCATCTTCCTCACCGAAAAAGGCTTCTATTTCATCACTTAAATTACCATCCTGCTGCCCCCTGAAAACTTCTTATGGCCTTACATTTACATCATAGTCTAACTCCTTTTCTTCCTCCAGTATCAGTTGTCTCCTCTTCTAAGGAGGCTAATTAGGAGGAAGAGTAGTCTCATTTCTCTTACTAGCAGTCGTAGAACAGGACTTCATTCCACGCGTGTGTACCATTGTAGCTGCAAAACATAAGTAAAACTCATCAACTGAAGATGTTCAAAACATGAAAAATGGATGTGTGGAACATAACACGGCAAAGATGAATTATTTGAGAAAGAATGTAAGCATGCAAATTAAAAAAACCCCTAATTTTTTGTAAAACATAAAAAATAAAATTTTCTCATCAACAACTTGAAACCTCCTATCACACGTTCGGAGCACCGTCTCAGGATGTTTAATACATCGAAGGAGTATGGTTTGAACATAAAAATAATATAAACATTCAAAACCTTCATTATTTGTACAAGAACATAGTACCATTTGACGAAAAAATAAAAAACAAAGCAGAATTGCAGTCCAGAACCAGTAAAAGAAACAAAAATCCTAGCTTTTTCAAAATAGCAAAAAACAGTCAAAATACTACCCGATGCACTTGATACTGGTAACTATAGTCAAACCTTACCTTTTTATGTTACAGGAACGATGTTTGATGGCTAGAGAAGACGGTTTCACTGAAGGTAGTTGAGAGAAGAAGTGTGCAAGAGGAGAAAAGTGGTGTTCGATTTTTGAAATGTGATATGATAACTGGTGCAACTGTTGACTGATCAGTTGATTTTTGATTAAAACTTTTTGTGGCTCTTAATTCAGCCCCAAAAATTTTAACTTTGTTCACAAAATTTTAAACGTTCTAATCTGCCCCCTCATTAACTCTTAAGCACTCATGGGATTTTAAAATAAAAAAGAAAAAAATTGACGTTCCTTTTTTTTTTTTATTTTTTATAAAAGACTTAGAGAGCATCTTTAGCCCAATCTTTTCAGGTAGCTTGTGGAAAGGCACCATCAACGAGAATTTTCGATGGTCTATCATGATTTAGTGTATTATGTGTTAAAGTCCTAACAGATCAACAAAACTTTGTGACAAGGAAAATCCTACCCATCCACTAGAAACTCTTGCAATCCGCAAGAAATTGCAGTGAAAAATTCGACCAGCAAAACAAAGTTTCGAGTCGCTGCTAATTTTGCAAAACATAATTGAATAGAGTCAAAACTAAATACGTGGTGTGAAATCAGCCTATCTGTGAAAATCACTCCGTTATTAAAGAATGAGTTTTTTTTTTTTTTTACATAAATATACAAACATACCCCTATATTACAAAAAAATAACAACATTTCACAAATTACAAGACATAGCAATATTTTCAGACTAACACATTTCACAATTATCAAGACATTTCCCACCTGATTCATGTCCTTTCACTTTCCATATCATCATCTCTCACTTTACTCTCTCTTCCTCCCAATCATTGAGATACAGCCCCCAGACGTCACTCTCATCACTGCCACACCCCTCCTTATTTCCACCGCCATCACCCCCCACCCCCACCCCCACTACTTCCAACCCAATATCTACAGCTCCACCACCACCTCCCCTATCCGAAATCCCTCCAACCAACAACCTTAATAGTACGGACCCTAGTTTAGCTCCCAAACGGCAGTGCCTACCAAGCGAACGATTAGGTGAGATCGGCGATTCACCTTCTGAAACTCACTTCTGACGATGTTGACGCTGCAATTTATGTGTTTAATTGGATCCCTAAAGTTATTCTCGAGAATGCTAAATCGATCGACTGGATCGGTGATAGTATGCCTTCTAAGTTTTTCTCAAAAAGTGTTGACTGTCCTCTCTGAATTTTCTGTTTTTGATATAAGTTGATTTTGTTTCATATGAGTTGATGGCCTGTTAGTAATTTATTCTAACAATTGAGGATGTTTTGCCATGTGAATATTTTCAGAAGTATGTCTTTACTTGTAGAACCTTCGAAACTGAAGTCTTGAAATTCAAAACTTGATTTATGCCATAAATTGTATTGACATCTAATATGACAAATGTCAAATTTCAATTGCTCCGAGGTTTCTGCCGTACTCTTTCAGTTGCAATACTTTTCACATTCTATTTCTGATGCTATAAAATTGTATGTTGTTCTTTTTATATAAAAATGGTGACATAGTTTAGAAACAGTGAGAAACAACGCATGAAAAGAATGAAACAATGCTGAAACAGTCTAGAAACAACTAAATACAATGCAGAAACAGTCTACAAACAGTTAGGTACAATGTAGAAATTGTCCAAAAACAGTTAGATACAATGAAAAAATATTGCAGATACAGCGAGATACGAGGTGGTTGGTAGTTGAGATATAACGAGATATGAGGTGGTTGGTAGTTGAGATACAGCGAGATACGAGGTGGTTGGTAGTTGAGATACATCGAGATACGAGGTGGTTGGTTGAGATACATCGAGATACGAGGTGTTTGGTAGTTGAGATATAGCGAGATACGAGGTGGTTGGTAGTTGAGATACAACGAGATACAGCGAGATACGAGGTAGTTGGTTCCATTAAAAGAAGTTGGGAGGAAGTGAAATTTGGGGAGGGGAGGAGGAAAAGTGAAATTGGGAGAAATGAGGGGAAGAATGTAAGATTTTGCTATGTTATGCTATATTTTACTATGTTTTGTAATTAACCTTTCATTTCCTCTATATTGAATAATTTTACTAAAATATTGATATGTTTTATAAATAACTTCTAAAAATTATATTTTTGCGTAAAAATTTCCTTAAAGAATATCGCCTAACTAATTTTCCTATGGAGCAACCAAACCTCAAATATACTTAAATGCTAAATACATCTTAACCATTTTCATACTTAAATCATATATCATTTTGCAGAGCTAACTTCTGATCCTTTAACTGGCGAGTTTTCTGTCAAGAAAAGCAAGCAGAAATTCTTATAAGTTCTTCAGCCAGGGGTAATTTGCCGGAGTTTTTGATAATCTTAGTAGTGATACTTCGGATGGGAATTAATTAGATCTAAAACCTCATGGTTTCAACACTTGAAATACTATACATCATTAGTGGAATATTTTTCCATCTAAACGTTTAAAAGTTTATGGCTTCACGTAGCTTAAATCAAAATAATACAATGAAATACGTGAAGATTCAATAGTTCTGGAGATCATCAGCCAGCCACATTTCAAAGGTTTTAGAAATCTAGAGATCTGCACAGTTGACATTTACGTTGCACTTTCCATTGACATGCTTCAATGATAAAGAAATAGTTATGCCAGATCGTTAACCTCTACATAATCATGAAACTTAAATAATAACATGGCTGATTAGAAAATTAGCTGGAGAGACAAAATTTCAGAATCAGATGAACTACTACATATTGTTTATACTATTATGTCAAGCAGACATAGAAACAAAGTGTACAGTTCTGGTAACGTTGTTGCATATATTAAAGTGATATTTTTATCCTACCAAGGAACACCAAGACTTGAGCTTTTGTTCCGCGAGACCATCATGGTTCCTACACTTCAAATGAATTTTTACACCATCAATATGTAATTTTACCGGTGGAAAAAATTAATTATTACAGTTTGAAGGTTATGAAACTATGCTTGCTCCAAAACATATAACCTGTGAACTAGCATTAGCTAATTTCGTAATTTATAATGATTACATGATAGTCACAGACATTTTTTTATTTATTTAGTTCTTAAGCTTGCTTAACTTTGGTTTCTACTTTCTACCCTTTAGATTCTTAACCTAGTTTTTACTATTTTCGGTTGTTTTGAATGCAGTGATTAGTTATCTTATGTTATCTTAGTTTTTATAGAATATATACGTTAATTTTTTATTAAGATCCATTTAAAATTGCTGATTTGAAGAGGATTTTGTCGATGTGACAACACATTTTGTCTGTTTGTCACCCTATCAAAACACCGAGAATATTGGCATATGTTTTCTTAGATTCTTCCCTATATCTAATTCCTTAATTGTTAATTATACCCTTCTTTTTAATTATTGTTACTAAACTTTACAATAGTTTTATAGTGCTAGTGTTAAATTTTTTATTAGTTTCTAGCTATCATTACTTTATCATTGTCCCCTCTTTGTGTGGTAGGAGTATTTGCATAGGTTTCGCATAGGAAGATTTTATACAATTTAGTACCTGTGTCGATTCTTATTAAACGAACGTAGCTGATGATGACATTGCCACAAAAATAACATATTAATTTATACATCTAGGCATTAAAATTTTTATTTGCACTTTATATAACAGAACAAGCTTTTCTTAAAGTAATCTAAAAACGGAAGCTTCTTTTAATCTTTTCATCTAATTTTACTAAGCCATTCAAAATCATTCATTTTCCGTGGAAAATCACAGAGCTGGGAGTATAAATTAATTACTCTTTAGTGCTAGTTCAGTTTATTTCACCTGATTGATATTTTAAACATCAAATATCGTACTTCCTCAAATCCTCTTTCCTTTTCCAGAGTCAAGACGTTGCAAATTATGTCCCTTTCCGTTGGAGTAATTGTTTGTAAAAAGAGTTGATCTGTTGAAGGTTTTATATAAGCATAATGCTGCTTGCTCAACTTATGATCTTGTAGATGTGATAGCTAGTGTTTAAGTTAAGTCCTTTGTTTGATTTATAATTATTATATTGATTAGTCCTATGTTGATCTCGTTTTAGGAACAAAACAAGATATGACAAAGACCTAAATCTAGAAAAGAAGAAAGAAGATCCCAGAAAATCTATCTAAGTGGGTTTATATTAGCAAGCTGAATCTGCTAATCTGGAAGTATGCTAATTATTTCTTATAAGCTAGTATTATTACTTTGTTTATAGGTTTTAGGATATAGCCCTAAGGATTTCATAACTGAAAAATTCAGATAAGAAATCATATTGGAGATCCTCTTGTCGAACCCCACAGATTGCCTCTAGAAACAATTACCTCCAGTTGACTAGGGCTTATTTCCATACATAGTTGAGACCCCTACATAGTTGCCATAGGATGAATAGTCTTGTTTTTTTATTTAAAATATATAGGAGTAGCAAGTTTTTCTCTAAGTAATTTGTACACCACATTCTCTAGGGCTTGATGGTGAAATATTTATTTTGTCACTCTTTTGAAAAATAAACACAAATATGCCCCCACAAAAGAAATGTATGAATTGACACGAATCTTTTAAAAATATTTTCACCTTCATCCCATAACTCATCACTGAAACTCATGTCGTACCCAATAACTTGTCATGAGTTTCGAGTAGGCTAACCTACCTTATCTCTTTCAAAACTTACTGTATATCTTTAAATAAACTATGTCATTTCTTCCAAATATAAACTAATCAATATATGAATATAATGTGTATCTCAATGATCATGGTATCAAAAAGCAACTCAATTTAAAAAAAAAAAGAAAAAAAAACTGAATAAGATCAAATATATAAACGTCACCATAAGACTAAGCGCGCTTTATAAGAAGCCTAGGGTTTTCACCTAGAAAAGTTTGGTCTTCCATAGAGGAGAAAACTTTAGTCGGCTGACCTGTGCTTACTTTATTTGTCTTGGATTCTCTTGAATTACTTTTAGTAGGAGAATCCCATTTTGTAATATATGTACTTTTCTTATTTATAAATTATCTAATTAAACAAAAGAACTCTTGTGACTCATGGCTTATATTTTCAACTCGTCTACTAGAAAACGAAGAATTTTGGGAACAAAAATCGTAGATTCTTATAATATTATTCTCTATTCATCTTATATTATATTACATTATATTAAATAACTAAGTATAAATTGATAATAAAATAATTTAATTTACATTAAGTAATTCAATAAAAATATATTTTCTAGTTTGGCATTCTAGGACTAGTTCGTTCATGGGACCCAAGAAATCCCATTATACGAATGTGGACCTCTTATCATATGGTCTAACTGTAGAGCATCGTTTTGCTTCCAGTTTTGATGGCATGTCATGCATGCATAATGTGTTCTGTTGTAGGCCAAGTGGATTAATAATGTATGTCGTCTCTTCAGTTGTTTTCCATCCTTCTGTATTTGCTTTTGTTTCGTAACTGTAGAGTTATAGTGTCGTTCTGTTTTGGAAAAATGTCAAAAGGGAATAAATGCTCTTTGTAAACTATGTCCGACTACAGTACTTTGGCGTTAAATCTTGTGTGTGTATATGTACACGTATATAGAACAAATATAACTAGGTTAGATAAACATTTCAGAATCTATTCTCTCGACTCAAAACACTATAATATTTAGCTCGGTCGTTAATTTTAAGACGAAAAGACTAATTAACCTAAAATAGACACTGACTGAAAGTATGGGGGGAGGGGGGGGGGGGGGTGAAATGTTATTTTTTAATCTTTATTAGTCGACTTAGGCTACTCCCTCCGTCCCAAAAAGACTGTCTGGGTTTGATTGGGCACAGAGTTTAAGAAAAAACTGAAGACTTTTAAATCCTGTGGTGTAAAATGAAAGGTGTGTGTAATGTGGGCCAGTGTCTTTAAATCCTGTGGACCAAAACTTTAAAGAGTTGCCATAAAAGGAAAGAGACACTCATTTTGGGACAAACAAAAAAAGAAAGGTAGACAGTCTTTTTGGGACGGAGGGAGTATTTACCAGTTGACTATTGAAGGCGATAACAGAAATTAAGCAATAAAGTAAGTGCAGAAATTAAAGCTTGACACAGATGATTTTTATACTGGTTAAGAACCAATGTGGTTCTACTCTAGTCCCCTTGGGTCACAAGGGAGTGTATCTCTTCTATCTCTTTGTTAAGTAAGTATGGGGGGGGGGGGGGGAGAGGGGGGTGAAATGTTATTTTTTAATCTTTATTAGTCGACTTAGGCTACTCCCTCCGTCCCAAAAAGATTGTATGGGTTTGACTAGGCACCGAGTTTAAGAAAAAAAAATGAAGACTTTTAAATCCTGTGGTGTAAAATGAAAGGTGTGTGTAATGTGGGCCAGTGTCTTTAAATCCTGTGGACCAAAATAAATCTTAGATTTAAAGAGTTGCCATAAAAGGAAAAAGACACTTATTTTGGGACAAACAAAAAAAGAAAGGTAGACAGTCTTTTTGGGACGGAGGGAGTATTTAGCAGTTGACTATTGAAGGCGATAACAAAAATTAAGCAATAAAGTAAGTGCAGAAATTAAAGCTTGACACAGATGGTTTTTATACTGGTTAAGAACCAATGTGGTTCCTAATCCAGTCCCCTTGGGTCACAAGGGAGTGTATCTCTTCTATCTCTTTGTTAAGTAAGTTACACCGTGTGGTTTATCGTTCACTACTAATGTTCCCTCGTTGGTTTTGATACTGCGCTCACCAACAAACGACCAAGTCTGATTTATAGCTACTCAGACAAACTTGACCTTGACACCACTATTACCTCTACCTTGATCTTCTCTTTCTTTTGTTTTTGAACACTCGTAATCTCTCAAGAATACAGTGATGACTATAAGTAAAAGCTAAAAAATGTGTTGACAATAAATAGAAAACGTAAGTTTGTGTTGAGTCTGATCAGTCTTTTTATAGTTGAGTTTAAGTGCCATTGAGGAAGTGCCGCTGAGAAGATTTGATTGCTGCCTTGATGTGAGACTTGATTGAGAAATCATTTCCTTGTGAGTGCTTGCAAAAGTCCTTTTTGCAAATGTGATACTGTGATCCAAGAGTTCTTATCCTCAAAGATTCTTTGAAAAAATCTTTTGAGAATAAGGATGAGCTAGATGCGTATGTTCACATCCCGTTCACGTTATATCCCGCTAATTAGGTAGAACTTAATTTCCGTATCTTCAGTTTGATCTCTTTTCTTAGTTGGCTTCCTTGATTAGTCTTCAATCAACATCATTCCTTAGTTATCCTTTCTTTTCTACAGGAATATTTCCTTTAATTAACCTTTCTTATTTTGAACTAATTGACATGATTTTTTCTCAAAAAGCCATAATTAACACTTAATAAAATTATATTACATAAAATCTATTATAAAAATAATTTCTCAAAATAAACTTTTTTCCCTTTCAATGATTGGTGACTCTATTTCAGCTCATGATACTGTGGGACATGAGAGTAAGGGGGAAACAGAGCTAAAAGTTCTGTTTGATTGCAAACAAAAGCATGAAACGTATGCTATTATAACCAAAAAGTGCTACAATAAATAAAAGGCCGTTTAGCATTTATATAACGAATCGCTATTCTTTATCCAGAATCTCATGCATGGACCATAAGGTACTGTTGGGAAGAGATGAATTGAATGTAAGGTCCTATTATTAATATACAGTCATATATAATATTTTGATTTGATGAAATTGCGTTCAGAGTGTAGGGAAAATTATCGAAAATACTTATAATATGGAGAATAAAAAACGATCAAAGCTTGAGGCGTGCAAATACTATCTCTGCGGATATTTTACATACACAGATTATTAAGTGTATTCCTCATAAGTCAACAAGCTCTTAATAGGAAAAATGAGGAGAAGAAAAGGGTTGATATGAAATGACATATGTGAAAGTGATAAAGAAAGTTGTGATACGAAAAATATTATCATTGTGGTTATCCAAAGTAGTATATGTATAGTTGTTGATCAAACAGCTAGATAATGGCTAGTTGCTCCAACAATTGATTTCAATTCAAGATGAGACAAAGTAATGAGCAAAAGAAAGCACCCACAATGCTCCATATAGGCCATCAATATTCGCAAGTGCCATCTAAGTATCGTTCAAGATTTTAACATGTCAAAAACGTTAAGTTTTTTTGACTAAGTAAATTGCTCTTCTTTATTCTTGACTATGAGCTATTACTATTGGGAAGTGATACTACTAATCACTTTTTACCTATTTAATTGTATAGGTAAGGTGTTCCTCCCAACGCACGCGCAAGTATACGTGGTCGACAAGTAATAAAATGATAAGTAGAGTATCGTTCCTACGAGGACTATTCAGACTAACACTTAACAAACAATTTCGAACAATTATTCAGGGATCTTTTTCCAATGGTGAGAGTTTTAGTAACTAAAAAGCAGTAATTAAAATACTGAAAGTGTAGTCAAACAATGGTGCAAACTTTGGTTGTTAACAATATTAAGAAGACGGTCCAGGATCAGAGTTACGAACAATCCAGTTGAGTTTTCCAATTGATTCCACTTCTTAAATCCCGGGTTACTAACTAACAGAGTAAATGTACCTGTGAAAACCTTTAGATTCTTCACAGTCTATGCAGGCTACTTCAATCCCTATATGTCTATGGGTTAAATCACGTGCACGCTTTAACGAATTCTGTAATTAGTTAAACTAGGCGAGCAAGTATATGTCTATCCTACTCACAAATTGGTTCCCCGATGCCCGGGTTCACAAACTAGTCCTACTCTTTCTTATTACGTAATTAAATTTCCTCTTTCGAGTTCAATCTAAAAACCATAGATAATGCATAATTATCGAGCTCTAATAATCAAGCAAATGAAATCAAGAAAGAATAAGCAACCCGTTATGAGATTCAATTAATGTGAATCAATCTTCAAACATCAACTTTCATGTAATACTCTAACCCTAGAACGTAAGAATTAGCCACGCATATTCATAATCACAAGGCAATGAATTGATGAAATAATGATGTAAATGATTAAATAGATGAAAGATTAGGAATAAACCCTTGTTCAATGAAGTATAGTGCTCTCAAATTGCTCCAAAGTCTGAACTTCTATCAAAAACTAAGTAAAAGAGTATTTATAGGGTTTACAAAGGCCTAGTAATAAGTTACACCTAAGCCTAGACGAAATAAGAAGTCAAAATACGCTCCAGGCGTACTATAACTGGCGCCCCGCGCCCCCGACCGCGCTTGGACAAGTAGAGGACGTCGAAACTTGGGCGCTTTGGCCCCGCGCCGCACCCAGAACCGGGCTCAACAAGCTGGCGCATTGGGTGGCGCGCCGCATGGCCTATAGCGCCAGGCAAATTCAGCCTCTTCCTTGCTCCGCAACTCGTCTCGTGTCGTGCCTTCGTGTGCTCGATCCAATCCTCAATCAATTTCCAACCATTCCTTGCTCGATCATGCTCTTAAAAGCTCCACATGCACTGTATAACAACCTACATACACACGACATAAAATCAGTGCAAAATCACATTCATAAACTAGAAAACGGGCGAATAAAATGTTCAAACGTGAGGAAATATTAAGGAAATATAGGTATAAAATGCCAAACATCATAAGGTTGGAAGAAAAATAAGTACTAATTAATTAACTCTCTCTATCGATTTTCTGAAGTGACCAATATTTTGGAACATTTTGGAACTAAAAGTACACTTAACATGAACGGAAAGAAATAGTTTATAAGTATTTTTTAATTTTACAATGCGATCGAAAAACCATAAAAGAAATGCACATACACAAACCAAAATACGTCATAATAATAAGATGATCACACTTGACAAACATTTTTGCTATTGATTGGTCACTAATATTATCTTCGTGAGCTCTATGATTCCCTCTCCATTCTATTTTGAGAGTATAACAACGGTGACCGATCTCTTGTTTTATATATTTGCATTCCAATTTAGTTCTTAAGCATGTTTTAGTGTTATTTGCATTATTGATATTCGACGAAAAGTGCACGTTCTTTGCCTTTGTCTCGCCTCATATTTTTCTACTTTACTTGTTGCTTGAGTAATATTCTATGTGTTTTGTGCTCATATGATATGTTTTATTGTGTAAGAATGAAATGAGCAAAGGATGACTAGTCTCAAACTTAAAAGAGGAGAAATCGGACTTTGAAGTCTGAGTAAAGAGCCGAGACATGAGAAGAACGAGTTGGAGACAAAATTTCTGAACTGGTAGTAAAAATAGCCTACTGCAACGAGGTAAGCTAAAACTTCAGAGAGTTAGAAAATTTGAGAAAAATCAAATTGGTAGTAAAGAGGCCTATCACAGCGCGCCAAGCTAAATTTAGTGCCTCTGAATCCATTTTGGTTTTGATGGGCTTTCCAAGGGTCGACCCAGGTTAATCGAAAACAGTATAAGTGCATATTAAAACATATTATAAAGGGAAACAATATTTTTTAGGCAATAGAGTGAAAGCATTTAATCCAGAGGTCCGAAGACAACGAATTTCAAGAGTTTCTTCTCCCTCTATTTTATGATTCTCATTGTAATTATGTTTTACATTTCAGTATGAGTGTAGACACTGAAATTTTACAAATATTAGGGTTTCTACAAGGTGAGGCTACTAGGTTTACTTAGAAGTTACTCCACTTAAAACCCTAGATCACACCTATAAAAAGGGGTCACATCTTCCCTTAGAAAACATCTCAAAAAATATCAAGAGATCACCAAAAAAGACACCAAATATGTCTTTCTAGCCTCTTCTTGATCATCAAATACATCAAGGAGATGCAAATCATCATACTTTTGAGAAATACCTTTGAGTAGGTAAATTTATTTCTAGGGTGTTTATGTACTTTTTTATGGGTGCAATGCTATAAAAAAAATATTATAATTCATGCCATTCTTTCATAATTCTATTTATTCTTCTCTATCTTTATTTGTGATTAACTGAATGACTGTGATAGTTGCTTGATCGACAGTAGCTGAGAGGAAGACATAGTGTTAGGTTATAGTTGAATACAATACTTCTCTTTGATTGATTGGAAGATAATTAGAGAGACGTTAGGAAGGTTAGAAATAACGAATCTGATTGTGACACGTAATAGCTATCTAAACGCCTAGATATAGTTCAGAAGGATAAATCTAGGTGAAAGACATAATTGTTTGGAAGAAAGATGTGGTAGTTTAAAAAAAAATAGTTGTCGTAGTTCTAGCATTTACTGCTAATAAAGGAGAAGACAACGTGATTTTAAGAATTTGTCTGCATATCACCTCTCTTATCCGAGAAATCATAACCTTAGGCTCTCTTATATTAACTATGACCAATTATTTATTCTTTATTTTCCATTTACATTAGCTTCTAGTTATTTAATATTTCTTAATAAATTCTATTTCATCTTTTGTAGTTGATTGAATCTAGAAATTTGACTAGTATAATTATTACTTTCTAGACATACGCTCATGTGGGATTCGTATTCGGACTTAAATTGGATATGTTTGCGATTATTTTCTTTTATAGGACGTGGTTGTGCGTTACCAACTTTTTGGTACCACCAAATTTTGGCGCATACAACTCACAATTATGGAGCCGAGCAATACTGCACCAAATACGAAAGATGAACTATCAAGTGAGCCGTTGACGCGTCCAAAGGCGAAAGAAATACACGGATTGCAAGCAAGGGAACTTTATTATCATTAACTTATGATTTGCGAGAGTTTTGAAAGTTCGAGCTATGATGGAATGACATTTTTACTTGTTTGGAGCATGTTCATGGTCAAGGAACTGACAGAGGATATCAAAATTATGCGCAACCTCGTGCACGCCTAGCCAGGAGGCGCACAAGATGCATATTTTAGCGCACCCACTCCGATAGTGCACATGAATGCGCCTAAGGGGATGGAGTAACTGCATGTGCGCACGCTCTTCGCACCCCGTGCACGGTCCAAAAGTGGTTTAATTCTAGGGACAAGTTTGTCTTTCTATTGGATTGCCTTTACTATAATAAGTAGAGTTAGGTTCTTTTATAAGTTTAGTTTACGATATTTTGTGAATAGAACACTTTTAAAAGAGAATTAGGACTACTTGGTTCGAGAGAGACAATTAGATTATTATATCTATTGTTCTTTAATACGTTCATCTAAGGTTTAGATTTCTTATTATTATTATTATTATTATTATTATTATTATTATATATACTTTTCAGAAATCTTTTGACTACTTTTATTGAAATATATCTTTAGCATTTATTTTCAATTATCGTTTTTTTTGTTATTCTGCTGCCTGTATATTTCGAATCATATCATTATGACTTGTATGAATAATTTTTGGAACTGGAACCTCAGTAGACAAGAACAAAGAAGAAGATTGAAAGTGCAGTATGTTTCAGAAAACACCTTAGTGGTTCGGGTCTAATATTTTAGTTGTTGGGCTTTTCTCTTATTTTTGGGCTATGTACACTTTTGGTCTGTTCTTTCTCATTACGTATATTAAGTCACTGTAGGTAAGTTTTGTTAGGATTAGGATAAGTAATAGAGATTTTATTTAGTTTGTGTTTACCTAATAGAGTTTGTAACTTAGTTTAACTAGTTCTCTTTAATGTAGTCTATCAATTGTATAAATAGGGAGTTTGAGAATGTAAATCATACGCAGAAAATTTCACTCCTATTTGTTCTTTGCTCTACGATTCTCTATATGGTACCAGAGCATTTTAACTGATCCAAAAGAAATCACTTCTTCATTTTTTTAAATCCGTGAAGTCATGTCAACCGAATCATAAAAAAATACAAACAAAACTTTCTGCCAAGAACAGCACCATGGATTCCACTCATCCATTTTTTCTTCACCCCTCTGATTACTCCGGAATGAACCTTGTGAACTCTGTCTTTGATAGAAAAGGATATGGAGGGTGGAGGAGATCTGTCTTAATTGCACTATCAGCCAAAAATAAGGTGGGATTTATCGATGTCTCAGTCGAGGCTCCAGATGCTGAATCTGAAAACTATCAATAGTGGAGTAGGTGCAACAACATGGTTATCTCATGGTTGTTAAATTCTCTTTCTATGGACATAGCAGACGATGTGATTTATTCTCACACTACAAAGGACTTATGGACTGACTTGGAGACTCGTTTTGGACAATCCAATGATGCAAAACTCTATCACCTTCAAAAAGAATTGAATGATTTAGTACAAGGATCAAGCGATGTAGCAGGGTACTTTTCTAAGATAAAAAGGATTTGGGATGAGCTTGACACTTTAAACAACAAGGTGAAGTGTAGATGTGAGTGTAATTATGAAGGAAAGGCTAAGATGACTAAATCAATTCACGATGAAAGACTCGTTCAATTTTTGATGGGTTTGAATGATACTTACTATGCTGTGAAAAACAGCATTCTGATGATTTCCCCCCTTCCTGGTGTAAACCATGCTTACTCACTTCTTATGCAGAATGAGAAAAAAAGGGAAGTTTATGTCAACAATCAGTACCCTGGTGAGTCCTCATCTTTTCTGGTAGCAAATCCACCCAATGGGAGTCAAAGGTATGCAAATACAGATTTCAAATGCAAAGGTAAGTATGAACCAAGGAGAAATAATGCTATATGCTCAAATTGTAAAAAACAAGGACATACAATGGATAAATTCTATAGAATTATTGGCTTTCCTGCAGATTTTAAATTCACAAAGAACAAGAAATACCAAGGCAATGTTCAGGGAAATGCAGCCTTTGCAGAGGAAGGTGCATATCAACCAGGTCTGACCTCTGTTGACAACTCTGTTAGTCAGTAATTTTCTCAGGACCAAGTTCCCCAATTAATTCAATTGCTTAATCAAGTGAAGGTTGGACAGCAGGGTGCCCCAAACTCTGAAGTCACTGCTAGTGCAATAAATTGTGCTAGTAATCTCAAACCCGAAAACAATATAATCATTAGGTTGGTTGTTTCACATATATAAATCATAGCTCTTGGATTTTAGACTCTAGGGCATCTGAACACATGACATCTGATTCTTCAATCATAACTGATATTTAGCCTTTACCTGTTCCCTTGACAGTAAATTTACCCAATCATATAAGGTTAAGGTTACACATAAAGGAAATGTATGCATTCTTCCTAATCTAACTCTAAAAAATGTGCTAGTAGTGTCAGCTTTCAAATTCAATTGATGTCAGTTCAAAAACTCTGTCAACAATATTCTTGTCAAATAATTTTTTCTTCCTCTGGATGCCTCTTGTAGGGCCCTTCACTGAATAGCCCAGTGGAACTTGGTAGTGCACACGATGGACTCTATCTCTTTCAAGCTTCTAGAATTTCGTCCAATCAATTATCTAGGAATAAAATTGATGTAACTAGTGGAAATACTAGTGTTCTAATGTCTAGTGATAGTTCTAGTAAATTTCATGTTTCAAATAATGTTTCAACTTTTATAAGCAAAAATGTTGATGTAAGCCTATGACACATTAGGTTGGGGCATATGCCTTATTTATCAATGAAAAATATCAAGTCTTTTCCTTCTCATTCTCTATCTCAGTGTGATTTACCTTGTGATATTTGTCCTTTGGCCAGGCAAGCTACATTACCTTTCAATTCCAGTTCAATCACCACAAAGTCTATTTTTGAATTAATTCATATCGATTCTTGGGGGCCATATAAGACATCTACCTATAATGGATATAGGTATTTTCTAACTATAGTGGATGATTTCAATAGAGGTATAGACCTGCCTTCTCGTCACTAAAAGTAATGCATTTTCAATTTTGAAATCCTTTTGGAACTAGGATCTAATAACATAGCTTCTGAATTTTTTTCCTCTAAAGGAATCATTCATCAGACGTTTTGTGTTAACACTCCACAACAAAATAGTTTGGTAGAATGTAAGCATAGATGTCTTCTAGAAACTTGTAGGGTATTACTTTTCCAGTCCAAGGTCCCTATTTTATTTTGGGGGTGATTGTCTCTTAAATGCAACTTTTCTTATTAACAGGTATCCTTCTAAGTACTTAAGCAGAAAACACCTTATGAAATACTACTTGCAAAAACTCCTTCTTATGATTTCTTAAAATGTTTTAGGTGTTTGTGTTATATGTCCACACCTTCTCAAAATAGATCAAAACTAGAACCTAGAGCTTCCGCTTGTATCTTCATAGGTTATCCATTTGGAAAAAAGGGTTATACAGTAATGGACTTGAACTCTTGAAAAATTCATGTGTCAAGAAATGAAATCTTTCACGAAACAGTTTATCCTTTTCCTACAAATCCTAATGCTCTGTCTGTTTTTCCTCAACCAAACCAGCCTAATACATTTTTTTTCATTAGAGCCTAATGAGCCAGGGTCCACTCCTAGTGCAATTACTAGTTCTCCTAGTTCCAGTCACTCATCTTCTCATTCCAGCCAAACGTCTCCTTCTCCTATTCTAAGGAGGTCTGACAGAACACATAAACAACCTTTATATTTGCAGGATTTTATCTACAATTCAGTTTATCTAACTGACTTGACAGCCTCTTGTTTTCTCTCTCCTACTCAGGTACAATAACCTACCCTTTCTCAACTCTTTCCACTTCTAACCAAAATCTTATCAACTCTATTTCCCACATATCTAAACATCACAGTTTTAACCAAGCAGTCATGCACCCTGGTTGGCAGATGCTATGGCAGATGAGTTTGAGGCTTTGGTGTCAAATAAAACTTGGGAGGTAACTGAATTACCCAAGGGAATGAAAGCTCTACCTTGTAAATGGGTCTACAAGGTGAAGCACAATTCAGATGGGAGTGTGGAGAAGCTAAAAGCTCGACTTGTAGTTAGGGGAGATACTCAGAGAGAAGGTATCGACTTCATTGAAATTAACCTTCTCACCCGTGGTAAAAATGACCACCATTAAATCCCTCCTGGCAGTGGCAGTAAAGAAAGGGTGGGAAATTTCACAATTGGATGTTAACAACGCTTTTTTACATGGTAATTTATACGAGGAGGTGTACATGAAATTTCCGCCAAGCATGACTCTTCTTTCTCCCAACCATGTGTGTAAGCTTCGCGAATCACTGTGTGGATAAAGGAAAGCATCCAGACAGTGGTTTGCTCGACTCACAACAGCCTTGAATTTTAAAGGTTTTATCTCTTCATTAAACGATTATTCTTTGTTTTACAAGAAATAAGATTCTTCAATTTCTTTGGTGGCAGTATATATCGATGATAATTTTATGACAGGGAATAATCTTGAAGAACTATCAGAGTTGCAAGATTTTTTACATACAGAATTCAAAATAAAAAATTTGGTGAATGCTCACTATTTTTTGGGAATGGAAGTAATACGAGAATCTCATGGGCTTATTCTGAATCAGAGAAAGTTTTGTCTAGACTTACTTGCAGAATATGCAACTGATTGTTCTTCTCCAGCTTCCTCTCCACTCAATCCTTCTGTAAAATTGAAAGCTGATGAAGGAGAACTCATATATGAGCCCACTAGGTATCGACGATTGATTGGACAACTTAATTTCTTGACTCACACGCGCCCATACTTGGTTTGCAGTTCAATATTTAAGCCAGTATATGCAGTCCCCTCGTCATCCTCACTTAATGGCTGCTCTTCATGTCCCGCGTTACCTCAAAGCAGATCCAGGCCAGGGATTTTTCTTTACAGCAACTCCAGGATTACAATTGTTAGCATTTTGTGATTCTGATTGGGGATCTATATCGACACTCGTCGCTCTATCAGTGGGTATTTCATCATCCTAGGAGGGTCTCCAATTTCTTGGAAATCCAAGAAACAACCCTCTGTATCTTTGTCAAAGGCAGAGGCCGAATATCGTTCTATGAGAAGTGTTGTCGCTGAACTTACCTAGCTTGTGTGCCTTCTTGATGACCTCTCGGTACCTCCGTTACTTCCTATTCCTCTTCACTCATATAGTCAAGCAGCTCTTCACATCGCCCGAGACCCCGTCTTTCACGAAAGGACAAAGTATGTAGAGCTCGATTGCCACTTCGTCCGCCAACAATTTCAATCTGGGCTCATTTCTCTGTCATTTGTACCATCTTCATCCCAGTTTGCTGACATATTTACAAAATCTTTGTGTGGTCCTTCTCATCAGAATATAATTGGCAAGTTGGGTGTCACTTCCCTCCCCTCCTACTTGAGGGGAGGTGTTGGAGCGGGAACCTCAGTAGACAAGAACAAAGAAGAAGATTGAAAGTGCAGTATGTTTGTAACTAGTTCTCTTTAATGTAGTCTATCAGTTGTATAAATAGGGAGTTAGAGAATGTGAATAATACACATAAAATTTCACTCCAATATGTTCTTTGCTCTTCGGTCCTCTACATAATTTGACTGGTTTTGACATACGTTTTGAAAGTTCAGATGATGTTGTATTTATTGATATCTATGCAATGAAGTAGTGAGTTGACCAGTCTAGGAAGCTTTGCTTAGCGAACGCGTTTATTTAGCCGTGAAAGGGTTGCATCCTAAGCTTTTGGCAGTATAAGAAAAAAGGATTGCACGATGATGCATTTGTAATCAGCAGATGAAGCTTAGAAAAACTGATTATGTTAAAACTTCCACCAATATCACACGAGTGTTTTCTCCTATCTTGTAGGCGTTAGTGGTAGATTGTTACTAGTTGTAATTTGTAAATGAGTCATTGTTGAACACTATTGAGTTGGCATGCATACAGAAATGAGGCATTCGTAAATTTCCTTCGCATAAAAAGTTCGTACATCTGTTTCAGTGATGGCGTTCTCAAAGTGTTACAATTTACAAATTTCATTCAACTCAACACTACTAATACTAAATTAACCAAAAAAAAAAAAAATAATGTGACAATTTGGAGGAAAGAAATATTCTCTAAGTTATTGTGCATAGAATTATCGGACACCTATTGATAAGTTGATATGAAGGAAAACAATAATGTAATAAATGAGGTTACGCACAAGTTAAATACTAGTAGGAGTAGTATATATTAGCACTAGATCGAGTCTATCAGTGTTTAATTAAATTCAAATGTATTGGTAACTATTCTATTATCATAAGTTAAAAAAGATTAGAATTTATCACATTTGTGTAATCAATTTAAAGAAAACAAAAAAGGACTCTTAAATCAATAAAAAGATAAGTTAACAAGCAACAAATGGTTATTGGGTCAGTTAATTCCGAAAACCAAAGTCCTAACCACGCGTACTGTACATTCTGTCTGAAGTTCAACTCTATAAGCAACTCTTATCTCATTTGCCACGTGCCAATTCCTACAGACCACCTTTCCCACACGTGCTTCGAAGCTTACGTCATCAAAACCTCATCGCACGTGCTGTTCAGTAACTCACGTATCAACTCCCCAACAATAAAAAAAGAAGTCATTTCACCCTAAGTAAAAAAGTAAAAAAATAAAATAAAACTTACCCATTCCTCCGTACTATGGTAGTTTAAATACACACAACTACCCATCCCCCTCTCATAAAAACCACAACGTACACTGATAAAAATCAGAGGCTATAACGATAGCTTTATTTTCTCCTCTTCTTTCTATCTCATAAGTGTACGGAAATAAAAAAGCTCTTCTATTTTTTTCTTTATATAGTTGTATTAGGATCTTTCTTTCTTGAACGTGAAACATTTGACTTTGTTTCACTTCTTACTCGAAGTAACAAACAAACAACTCTCATTGATTCCTCTCTTATCTTTTCTTTCACTGTTCATTCATCTCATATATTTCCACAAATTTTCAGCATCTTATTCTAAGCCAACTATGTTTCTCCATTTCTAAGATTCTTATGCATACCAACTATGTCAAATAACATTTTTGGGCACGCTAGCGAGTTGAATTTTAGTAAATTATCAATGAGTACAAGCAGTGATCATAGTCATAGTACAAGTTTTAGCAGGCTATCTTTTGAGCTCCCGATGAGCTCGCCTGAACAGAATCCGACGTTAAAACCACATAGGTCGTCAGATTCTTGTTTTCAGGCGATACGTACCCGTTCAAAGAACGGGTTGTGTTTCAGGGACTTTAGTTTAGTCCGCCAAATCGGCAGCGGAGATATAGGCAAAGTGTACCTCTGCCGACTCCGTAGGGCTGCCGATAATGAGGCGGACCAAGGGAGATTGTATGCCATGAAGGTTGTGGATAATGAAGTTTTGGCTTTGAAGAAAAAGGTTCAAAGAGCTGAAACTGAAAGGAAAATTATGAGAATGTTGGACCATCCTTTTTTGCCTACTCTTCATGCTGAATTTGAAGCTTCACATTTTTCTTGTGTTGTTATGGAGTATTGTTCTGGTGGTGATTTGCATTCTCTTAGACATAAGCAACCACACAAACGCTTCTCTCTCACCACATCTAGGTAACTTTTGACGTGAAAATTGAATTCACACTTATTTTCCCCAATAACTTTGCATATACTATAATTTGTTTCATATATATTTAGATTTTTTATTTTACCGGGTTTTCTTGAATGGCTAAATGGAACTGATACATACCATTAGATTGTGGTTTTGTCCATGACACTATGTTATCTACTTTGTTTGTTTATGTCATAAAAGTCTATTCTTTATTAAAAGTGCTCTTTCTGTTTCATTTTACAAAAAAAAAAAATTAAAAAAAGTTCAATTATTTTCTCACATTTTCCTCTGATTATCTTGGAAAATAAGCCGCAATTTTCCATTAATGAAAAATTTCCCCTTTTGGGTTTTTCTTGTTTCAGTCATTTCTCAAATCTCCAACTGGAACTTACTAAATCAGGGTCTTTTATTTCTTATCTTGTCAACTAAGCTATCAGTAACATTTTTTTCTGTATTCTTGAAATGTGTTTTTCTAATTTCAATTTTCGTTGACCCCACTTGCCATATTATACTGATATATTATTGTCGTTTTTTTGTTGGATTAGAAACTAATTTATTTTTATTTTGTGTATAGGTTTTATGCAGCTGAAGTATTGGTAGCACTTGAATATCTACATATGTTGGGGATAATTTACAGAGACTTGAAGCCAGAAAATGTGCTGGTTAGATCAGACGGTCACATTATGCTTACTGACTTTGATCTATCACTTTGCTCAGACTCAATCGCAGCCGTTGAATCTCCTGACTTTCAATCTGAGCCGTCCATGTCACCTCCTACCCCGTTCTTTTGCATCTCCAAGAAACTTTTCCGGTCCAAAAAGATTCAAACATTTTCAACCAACCGGTTATTTGTGGCTGAACCGGTCACTGCCAAGTCATGTTCATTTGTTGGGACCCATGAATACGTGGCACCTGAGGTGGCATCTGGTAGGTCCCACGGTAATGCCGTGGACTGGTGGGCCCTAGGTATATTTATTTACGAAATGATTTATGGTAGGACACCATTTGCTGGTGCATCCAATGAAGCTACACTGCGGAACATTGTGAAAAAACCATTGGCTTTCCCTACCAACGTGCCTGGGAGTACAAGTGAGATGCACGCGCGGGACTTGATTTCGGGTCTGTTGAACAAGGATCCGAATATGAGACTCGGGTCGAGGCGTGGAGCAGCTGATGTTAAAACCCACCCGTTTTTCAAAGGATTGAATTTTGCGCTTATACGATCTGTGACACCACCATCATCATCAGCACCACCACCATCTGCACTGGGAATTCGAAGAGGGAAAACAGTGCGGCATTGTAGAGGTGCGAGGGAGCAAAGTGCGCAACCATTTGATTACTTTTGATAACACCATTATAGTTCAGCGTGACCAATTCTTTTTTCCCCCTCGAGATTTTGGTCGACGTAGGAGCAGTAGAGTTTCATAGAATGCTAGTACTATTTAGTATGTAAGGAAGAAAAAAAATGTATATACAAAATGACTTCACATTATTGGCTAAACAACTTTTTACCGGTTTCTCTTTTTTACAACAATTGCATGCATATAAAATTTTTGACATGCCATTTGAATTTCAATGATTCTCAAGTATTGCTGATCTAGGAGTAGATAAAGTAGATTGATGGTTCATGTTTGGAGCACTAAATATAGATAAAGAGAGATGATACAAGAGTTAACCACAAAATTTTGTTCACTTCTCTTTTCCAGAGTTAATTATATCGTGAATAGATGTTATTGTAGTAATGTTACTTTTGCTCGTGGATATTTTTACGAAAATTTAGAATAACATATTTTAAAAATAAAAGAGTAAGGTAAAGAAGATAAAACACTACTAGCCACTGTTATAAGATGTTAATTTGTCACTTGTTCTTAGGAAATCAAACTAAGTTAATATTGAACATTTGGGCAATTTAAAATTTTGTATTCACTATCTAATAACTAAAGGCTTTAAAATATATATAACTGAAATAAATCTGTAATAATAATTTGTTCTATCAATGAAAAACTATATACATGCCTCATCCATATTGACATATTGTTACCCTACCTAAAATATCGTTATCATTTTATGTATGCGAAGTTCAAACTATATTATCACATGTTCAGAAAATATTTATTATATTATTCTTTCATTAAAAATGTAGTTCGCTTTTGAATTTAATCAAGTCAATTATTAAAAAGTGGAAAACTAGCTGAGCTCTGATAGAAGGATATTAGTACACATCATTTCTTACGTAGTAAAGCCTTTTGCCAAACGGACTAGGTCCCACTAAAATGCTCGTCTTACACAGCCGGCCGAATATCTTCATCTGGATTGCAAGTTCATGATTAACCACATCCTCATTGTGACAAACAGAATATTTTAGGTTGAAGTTTACAAATATTGAAAATATTTTGTGTTTATACATAAAGTCAAAACATATATTATATTACACAGCTGATATAACTTGTTTAGAACAATTTTCAATTTTTTTTCTTAGACTGCCCTCAATCACATTAGCAAAATTCAAACGAAAAGGGGTAAGTTTTTATAATTTTGAATGGATGAAAGGGTAAGTGCCAATAAGTTTTTTCCTGGAAAGTCGTACGCTTACACCCATGAAGATGAAAGTACCAAAACCTTAGATAATCCAGCCGGATTTCGTTCTAATCATTAAATTACTAATTAACTAATCTTAAGTGAGATTATAAGAAACTAATGACAGACACCATTCTAATAAATCCAAAATTTCTCAGAAGCCGGGGGTTGCATAAGCCGAGGTTGAAGTGTTTTCTTAATCCACGCGATATTTTATTAGGAAGATGTCACGTACCAATAAATTTTGTACATTAAGGGAGCGTGATTAAACGTTTTTTATGAATATAGTGATTGGAGAAATTAAGGCCGGGGGGGGGGGGGGGGATGGGGTGTTGATTGTCTTATATGACAACACATGGGGGATTGTCCAAATGACAACCTGCCAACCCGGCAGCCTTAGCAGCTCACTTTAAAGCACCTGTTCCCTTACTGTCACAAAAAGCAACAATCCAGCTGGTCCCACTCCCTAGCCTATCCAATGCAGACAACCCTCAACCCTAAAACTTTGATTCTTTTTACCTTATTTTAAAAATCTTTTTTAGCTAAAAAGACTAATAATTTGGACAATATTAGGAGTAACGGATGTGCCACGACCCAGTTTTGGGGCCATGACCGGCGCTTAGGAACTAAGTCTCTAAACAAGCCTTATCAATATTCTACAGAAAATCGGGCAGAGTTTTTTCTGTTTTAGGCCTATCCAAAATTTACCTGCTTTTAAACAAACAGTAAACCCAGCAAGACAACCAATATTCTTACGCATTAGCAACAAAAATACCATATTTATCTCCAAATACTACGAGAACGTCTAACAGGGTTGTGATAAGTTCATAAAGATCAAGTACTCTCAAGACTAGCTTATAAATAAAAAAAATCCAACTGGTTATCCAACTGACTAAAAGAATGACTAACAAATGACTAAATGGAGCGACTCTAAGAGTTTCAAAGAAGGACAATAATGAATAAATAAAGCTTCTCGCCCACGCGAACTAATGCGGGGCTCACCAGGATTTGTCAACTCGCGACTCTAGCAATGGAAATCCTCGGCTACGGCACCTGCTGTATCTGGAAGAAAAATATAGCGAGGAGTGAGTCGCAACTCAGTAAGTAATAACACTAAACCGCAACCGTTTTAAGTGGGGATTAGTAAAAAACATGCCAGTATATCCAATGCAGAAATATACATATAATTTAATTGTCACTTTCAAAATGACAAACAGAAATCAGTCTTTTCAAGTATTTCTTGTAAACAGTAACCAATATCAAACCAGTAATAAATTCAGTAATCACTATATTATATCAAGTATATGGGTTTGGGAGAGATTTCCAAGAACAAACCATGTAATCAGTATAAATTCCTCTCTGAGGAAATCAGTAACAGTTCTACCTTCCCACTAGCAGGGACTGTAACGGTAATCCGGAGTATACAAGGTGCACCAGGTCTAACGTACCCGTCGTTAGCTACGGGGTCTGTCAAGGCTCATCCCAAAATATATATTTTCTATACAAAGTAAAGAGGCATTTCAAGTAACAGTACAATATTCAGATAGCGGTAAACATGTCAAGTAGCGGTAAAAATCAAATCTTGTAACGGTAAAATAATTCATATAATTATTTCGGTACATATCTTGTAAAAGGACTTGTCCCATATGCAGTTTAAACATTCAGTAACACATTTACTTCAAATCAAGTAGAATCCATGCAGGTTATGGAAATACAAATTGCGGTAAGGTCATCACTCACAGAGAAGTGCATCGGTAAGGTTGCTTATCTGCTTGATTTGCTAGAATCTATGCCAGTTCATTCAGTATTCCATGTGTTTATGTTCCAGAAGTGTATCTGGGATCCTTCTCAGGTTATTGAGGTGAATCCAGCTCAGTTAAATATGAATTTAGCTAGTGAGGAGGCTCCAATTGCCATTGCAAGAAGAGACATCCGGAAATTACGATCTAAGGAATTTTGATGGTAAAAGTATGATGACAAAACCGTCCTCGCGAGGAGGACACTTGAGAGCTCGAGTCGAGTATATGAAAGACGTATCCCCACCTCTTTGATAATTCAGGTATGATATAGACCTCTAAGCTAAAGAGTATCGTTATATCGATAAGGGCATATTTATGGTTAAAGTAATTGTTTAATAATATCGGTTGACTGGTTGTCAAGGGTCTATTTGGAATATCCTATGTGTTGAGTATGATTACTCGGGTAAGAACTTTAACTTCGTTGGAGGACGAACGAGCGTTTAAGTGGAGGAGAATGAAACAACCCTGACCAGTCGTATTGAGAGTTCGGACTCTAATTAGCAAACCGACAGTCTTAAAAGCTCTATAAGGTCCATTGTGACCTGTCTGTTAAGTTTGAGCTACATTGGACTTCGTTTGATTGGTCTTGGAGAACGTTATCGTTTCCAAGTGTCGATAAAGCCTTTTAATGGAATTTGATGAATAGGTTCCTATTTTGAATTTGAAAGTATCGTTAGGTTTGTATGGTCATTTGTAACATGTATGAACTTTCGTATGTCAATTCCGAGGTTGTTTGATTAATTTTGACCTGTGTTTCGGAAGTAGGAATTTTTCCTTTTTTTGATTTCATGCTTCGTTTAGCATATTTGATGTTAATTTTGGTATCTGAGTAAGTCTTAAAAGTGTTTTAGGACTTGTGTGTAAAATTTAATATGATTTCGGGCAGCGTAGGTCCAATTCGAACCTAAAATGCAGCACCAACCAATGCTGCCAAAGCTGTTGGTGCACCAGACCAGCTAACCAATGCAACCGCGAGGGTCAAGGCATGAAAGGGACTGGGTCCCTTGGCCTATGCGACTGTGAGCTAGGCGGCGCGACCCAAGGAGTTCAGCTGCGATTGAAGGTTTAGGGCTATGAATCAATGAATTTTTTCTTAATTTAATTGAGGTGGAACTCTAAGTCTAAAAAAATAAGGAATTTAGGTTAAACAAATTCATGATAGCGATTCAATAGCACAGTTGGTATCGTGGTCCGTTCCTGTGTGCTTTTTAGGAGCCGGAGAAATTGTACATTATCATCAGGAATTGGACTAGCAAGGATAACTGAGTCGGTATCCGTGTAGTAACAATCTTTGTTTCATTCTCCCTATAAAAATATTTAAGGAAAAAGGGGCACTTTTGTTAAAGGATGAGGACTGTCTATTGTCAGATAGTTGGCAGTCTGGTTCTGCTTGATCAAGGCGCATCCACTTCGTCATCTCAATCCATTGGATGGTTGGTGCAAGGCCAAAATTGGAACACATTGATTCCGCCTCCCCGCCTAGCTCTATTATCGGGCCCATTCTTTTGCAATACTTAAAAGAGTGCTCGCTTAAGAGGAAGCGGGGAAGCTCTTGGCTCTAAGATAGTCGAAGCACAGTTGGTATCGTGGAACCATGAAGAGTCTGAAAATATATGTTTTATTGATATTCAGCAAAGCAGGCCCAAGGAAAATTTGAGAATTTCCTTCGATTATCGCTTAATTGTATATATCCCTAACACTTATATGTGCGATTCTCTTTCCATGGCTTAGAGCGAGATCGTTCTGAAAGGATCCGTAAGGGAAATGAGGTAATTTAGTAGCCGGTTGGCTTAAGACTTGAGGTAAATGATATCATTCACTTCTTTTACACCTTAGGCCTTATGGATGTTCGTCGCACGTGTTCTTTACATGTGTAGCTGCCAATAGGACGTACTTAGTATACTGCAACCTTGGATTGCATTATTGATTGTATATTTTCATGCTTTGGCCTGTAATATTTTAATGGGGGTAGGAGTATTCCATTCCAATTAAGATATTCTCTGGTAGTAGGAGTATTCTGCTCCAGTTTTGATATCCTCGGTAGCAGGAGTATTCTATTCCGGTGAGGGTTTTTGGGCACATGTGACCCGATTGCGCTCCACTGCATCATATTGCATCTCATTTTGTCCTATTTCATTTACTGATGAGTACGTGGCTTATATGCAATGTGATGTTGTGTATTCATTATCTGTTTATTGATATTGCTTGTTTACTTTATCCCATAGTTAGCTTACCGGTGTATAAAGGTAGCTAGCAAGCCCTCACTTACTGAGTTCTTTTGACTCACTCCTTATTTATTTCTTGTGTGTTTCGGAAGATACCGCTCCAGGAACGAGTTTGAACGTGATTGAGGAGTGAGAGCCGTTCAGCTGTCAGTTGTGAACTAACCCTTGTCTGTGGTAACTGCAAGCCTTAGTTTGCAGGAGTTGTATATATCTTTCTTACTCTTGGATATCAGATCTGAATTTTACCTAAACCTTGTATTTTGGGTAGCTAGATACATTTTCTTCTTTAGGCAGCTGGTATGTGTGTGTATGTGTGTGTGTGTGTCTATATATATATATATATGTGTGTGTGTGTGTGTGTGTGTGTGTGTGTGTGTGTGTGTGTGTCCTTCATGTTGGCTAATTTTAATAGGGTTCGCCCGGCGGGTCTAGGGGAGGATGTTGCGTGCCGACACGACCTATCCAAAAATCCAGATCGTGTCAAAGTAATTTTTTAAAATTAAATTAATAAAGTCTTAATATCAACAATGTCTCAACAAAAATATAATTAAATAAAACTATGGTAACTTTCTATCTCAAAAACGTAAGAAAAAACTCCAAGCATAAGTGTGTGTACATATTATGTATATAGATTGGAAAAAATCATGGCCTCTTATTAAAACTTAACTTTAGGCCACAAATTTTATTACGCAGACTGTAGTTATACATGGGTAGTTTGTTGTGGTTATAAAAGTCGTTTTGAAAAATTATCTTCAGAAGAATATTCAAGTGTATTGGGAAAAATAAGACTTACACACGTGGCAGCCCGAGCGCGGGGTTCGGGATGTTTCGTGTAGGATTCATAAATTGGCCACAGGGCTAGAAACATGGCTCCCGAGGTGAAATGAGCCATGAAGCCTCAGAATATGATTGCTTCGGAGAACAAATGGCTCGTCACCCCGAGGTGGAACAAGCTTAGCCTTGGGAGGGCAGTTTAGCTCCAGCGCAAGAGTCGTCCCACGATCTCCGCCCATTATTCTCAGCATTTAATGGGTAAGATCGTGGACAGACCATGATTTGGATATGGGAGAGCGGGTTAATTAATGCCCTTAATTTTCTCCAATTCATTATCTATAAATAGCATTCATTTTACCTTGTAAAGACATTCACAAATAGAGAGGCAAAACCCTGTCCAATTGTAATCTCAAAAGCACTTCATATTGGAATCATTACTTTGTGTTCTTTTTATTCATTTGTTATTCGATAATTTCTTATTTTTGTCAATTTTGATACATCAAATTGCTTGTAAACCCCGTACAAAGTCAATTTCTATCCTAATCCGATTTAGGCTAATGCAATTTGGCGCCGTCTGTGGGGATCAGGCAATTACGTTGTGTTCCAAAGTTGTGCGACATGTTTGTTCACATTTCTCTTTTCTAATTTTCAGCGATGGTTGATAACAATGATAGTGTTTATGGGAATCAGCCACCCCTGATGGGCAGACAGAAGCTGTTGATGGAACATTTTTACCTCCACCTCCTCCACCTCCAGCTGACCCCTTTTCTCTGGGGTCAAATGATGCTTGTAATGCATATGTTATGAACTTCATACAACAAGTTCAAGGAAACTTTACGAACAAAGCAGGATTAATGATGAGTTGTGTAGTTCATTACAAACCACCTCAGGTAACATGAAAACTAATACCACTCCCACCAGCACTCCACCCGTGGCTCCTAATGGATCTCGACCTTTTTTTCTCTAGGCACAACAACAGGGGGACTTCTAAATGGTGATGCGTCTTGAGTCTTGGGGACTGCTCCACATGGCATTACGCCTTTTGGAACAGCCCCTACGGTGGCACAAACGAGCGTCTCGACAGACTTCGAGAAGTAAAAGATAGATTTTGAGGCCCAATTTGAAAGTGGCTCAAGAATGTCCTCGGGGTCAGGAAGACTCAAAGAGTTTTAGATATTAAAAAGTGTATGCAGCAGGCTTACAAGCCCGAGGCTGCCCTCCCACCTATACCGAAGTAATTCAAGCTGCAGATTCTGAAGAAGTATGATGGCACGACTGACCCACATGATCACGTGGCTGAATATATGGCCATGGTGAAAACAATGACCTGACCCCGATGGAGAAAGAATCCATGTTTTCAAAGAAGTTCGGGGATACCCTTCAGAAGGGAGCATTGCGTTGGTATATGCATCTACCCTCCGAGTCTATTTAAAAGTTCGATGAATTGGCTGATTTATTCATCAAAGCATATACCGGAGCTCAAAAGATCCTCAAGCGAAAGGAGGACATGTTCGAGATCAAGCAGTGGTACATGGAGCCATTCAAAGATTTTCTTGAGCGCTTCCAAGTGGAGAGGATGGAGTTGCCAAAAATGAAGGACAACTTGGCAATCATGGCATTCGAAAGGAATATTAATGCCAACAATTCTGAGGCCACTGTCGAGTTAAAGAGATCTCCAGCAATGGCAAGCTCGAACCTGGGACGACTTGCACGATAAAACTACTCCTAAGGTTAGACTCGAAGAAGTAGAGGGGAGAGCAGCTGGTCGAAGCTCTGGTTATAGGAGTCGCCCCGATTCAACTCAACGCGCTGATGCGCCACGAGGGAATGCAAAGGGCCATTACGACCCCTACAATTCTCAAAGATAATATGTAAGTCAAAGCCTCGGAGGATAGCCTGTGAGCTTTAGGCTTGGGCGTAAAGTTGGCTCCACTTCGAGTCAGAGGAACACTACGGGACCTTCTTTAGTGTCTATAGAAAAGGACTTGCCCAGTATTTCTGAATATAACTTCAATATATTTAGCGCTGAGTTGGTGAACGCGCTAAAAGGAATGACAGATCAGAGAGTGAGATTCCCGAAAGATATGAGAACGGTCCCTAGGAAGAGGAACCATTAACCTTTATTTCAATTTTCATGCAGACTATGGGCACCTCACCAAGGACTGTAAGGCATTATGCCTCCAGGTGGCCTATCTGCTGAGGAAGGGCTACTGAAGAAATTTCTAACTGACAATCGAAAATAGAATTTCACGAAAAATAGAGATGGACAGCCACCGAGGGCCCTATCTCCCAAAAGAGTTGTTAATATTATAACGGAGGGGGGGGGGGAGGGGGGGAGGGGTATGGAGGTGCATGATGTGAATTTTGCCGCTGCAAAGAGATTTGCTAATCTATCCCTTAAGATGGAGAAGAGAACTCGAACAGGAGGTTCAGGTAAAGAAATTATCTTTGATGATGATGGCTTTGATGGGATGATGTTTTCCCATCATGATGCTTTCATTATTATGTTTAGAATCAATGACTCGGATATCAAATGAGTCCTGATTGACCCCAGGAGCTCTATAAATATAATTAGCTAAGGGGCAGTGAAGAAGATGTGGTTGATGGACTTTATAGTCCCGAAGGCAACCATTTTGATCGGTTTCAACAACTTTACTGAAAAGACATTGGGTGAGATTACACTCACCACATATGCAGAAGGAGTTGTTAAAGAAACCATGTTCCAAGTAATGCCCAAGGACATAGCCTACAATGTCATCCTCGGGAGGCCTTAGATATATGTGATAGAGGCCGTGCCATCCACTCTTCATCAAGTCATCAAATTCCCTACTCCTTGAGGAATTTGTTCGATTTGAGGCGAGCAACGAACATGTAGGGAGTGCTATTCGATTGCTAAGTGGAGTCGTCCCCAGTAGACCTTCAAAATAGCAATCAATGTATCCGAGATCTGAAGAAGGAAAAGGTTCGGTGCTTGAAATAGACCCCCAGAAGGAGGTGATTGATAAGATCCCGGCAGCATTCAAGAGCCTCGTAAGCAAAAAGCTGAAGATTCAACTATTGAGGAGTTGGAATCATTCGTACTAGAAAGGAGTTCCCAGATAGGAAAGTGTTCGTTGGCTCGGAGTTGGACTCGGAGTAAAAATGGGCTATAGTTGCGTTATTGAAGTCCAACCATGATTTCTTTGCTAGGTCCCACGCAGATACGGTTGGGATCGACCCGGAGATTATGACTCATATACTCAACGTGGATCCTCACCACACTCCGATGAAGTAAATGAAAAGGTCACATGCTGGCATTAGAAGAAAAGTAACCGAAGAGGAAACAAAGAAGCTGTAAGACAACATCTTCGTGAGAGAAGTTAAATACCCCAAATGGCTCGCAACGTTGTGGTCGTGCAAAAAAAAAAAAAGAATAGAAAATGGAGGATGTGTGTGTACTACACGAATTTGAACAAAGCTTGCCCAAAGGATACATATACATTGCCACAAATAGATAGGTTGATAGACCCCACAGTTGGACACAAACTATTAACCTTCTTAGATGTATACTCGGGGTACAATCAGATCTTGATGGACCCGAAGGATGAAGAGAGGAATTCTTTCATCATTGAATGAGGCACGTATTGCTAGAAACTGATGCCTTCAGCCATAAAAATGTCAGAGCAACGCATCAAAGGTTAGTGTGTCGCATGCTCAAGGATTATATCGGGAAGTCAATAGAGGTTTACATAGATGACATGCTAGTGAAGTCGGTTCGGATAGAGGATCATCTGAACCACCTAAGAGAATCCTTTTCCATCCTAAGGCTGTATAACATGAAGTTGAACCCTGAGAAGTGTGCTTTTGAAGTCGGTTCAGGAATGTTTTTGCGATTCATCGTCTCCAAGCGGGCATCGGGGCGAATCGTGAAAAGATTAGGGCTATTGAAGAAATTCCTGAGGTCCTCTCGGGGTGCTTAACTAGCCGGATTGGTGCCTTAAGTAGAATTATCTCGAGGTCTTCTGAGCGATGTCACAAATTCTTCTCAGTCTTGAAGAAGAGCACTGCCTTCTAATGGACCCCCTACTGAAGAAAAGCGTTGAAATAATTGAAGCACTATTTGGCCAATGCACTATTGCTCGCCAAGCCAAAAGATGGAGAAACGTTGTTGGTCTACTTGGCTGTGTCGGAGGTGATGGAGAAACGTTGTTGGTCTACTTGGCTGTGTCGGAGGTGTCGATAAGTGCAGTCCTGGTTCGGGAAGAAGATGGGAAACAACAACCAATATACTATGTGAGCAAGATACTCCTCGATGATGAGACCAGGTACTCACATTTAGAGAAATTGGCACTTGCCTTACTTGTCACTGATCATAATTTACTGCCTTACTTTCAATGTTATCCCATATACGTAGTTACTACCTTTCCTTTGAGGAATATATTGCATAAACCTGAGTTGTCGGGAAGGTCGCCTAAGTGGGCAGTCGAGCTGAGTGACTCCGTGGCTGATTTTAGTGCCAAAAATACTCCCCGAGGCAGAGAAGGAAAATTTAGTATCTAAGGGACCAACCTATGGGATTTGGATACTCTATACTGATGGGGCCACTAATTCAAAGGGCCTAGGGCTTGGTATATTTTTGGTAACTCCCACGGGGGAAAGAGTGAGACACTCCATTAGATTTAAGCAAGTGACAAACAACGAAGCAGAATTGACACGACCCGGAATCCGGTTAGGCCGTGCAGGCACCCGACATCCTCCCCTAGACCCGTCGGGCGAACCCTTATCAATTAAATCAGGAAAATAAATATAACAATTTACAAATAAGGACAAGACTTAAAATAAAAACACAGACATACTGATACCTCTAAGCTGTACAAAAGAAATTACAGCTGACTACCCAACATGCTAGGTTTAGGGCTATCCAGACTAGACATCTAAGAGTACAAAAGAAGACAGATCCCTCCTGAAGGGAGAAAAATGCAAGTGAAATAATAAACATAAAACTGGTGGCCATCCGGAATAAAAGCTGGCTCACCCTGACAGCTGAAGTCGTCTTCGCTCCATCACAACGTGGCGAATTCAATCCTGGAGCGAACCTGCCGAAACGAAATAAATAGACAAAAACAAACAACAAACAAGGGTGAGTCAAAAGGACTCAATAAGTGGGGCAGACTAGCCACCTCAAAGAATAGGATAGCTAGCCAGGGAGAAGAAACAGATAAACAAAATTTCTCTTATTTAAATTATAAAACGCAGAGCCAGATAATAACTGGAAACACGTATGGGATGACAAACTCATTAACAACCAGGAACGTAAGATAACCAAAACATATAGGTATCCCGAACATATCAACAATCAGAAATATATCCTGTTGCAGCGTGCAACCCAATCCATATATTCATCCTGTTGCGGCGTGCAACCCGATCCATAGATTTATACCATTGCGGCGTGCAACCCGATCCATATATTTATACCGTTGCGGTGTGCAATCCGATCCATATATTCATCCTGTTGCGGCGTGCAACTCGATTCCCGCAACCCGGGATACGAGCCAGAAATATATAGGCAAACTAGTATACATACCGCATACATAAAACACAATATAGTACACATAATAGTCAGTATGCGGTGCAATGGGATGGGATGAATGCGGTATGATGCAATGCAGTCACATATGCCTGATACCCATCTCCGGCGCGGAACTCTCATCGTCTACCAGGAGATATATGCAATAATGACCCTTCACCGGCTCGGGACTCTCATCGATTACCGGGAAGTATATGCAATAATGACCCGTCACCGGTGCGGGACTCTCATCGCCAACCGGGAAGTATATGCAATAATGAACCTTCCCCGGTGCGGGACTCTCATCGCCAACCGGGAAGTATATGCAATAATGACCCTTCCCCGGTGCGGGACTCTCATCGCCAACCGGGAAGTATATGCAATAATGACCCTTCGCCGGTGCGGGACTCTCATCGCCAACCGGGAAGTAAATACAATAATGACCCTTCGCCGGTGCGGGACTCTCATCGCCAACCGGGAAGTATATGCAATGCTCAAAACCAGATTGCAATGCTCATATGTTCAATGCAATACCAACAACAGGGCATAACATATAATATACAATGTAAATTCAAAGCTAAGGCGTAATGAGTACGCCTATCGGCAGCTACACACGTAAGGAAACACGTGGCAGAAAATCCACGAGGCCAGGTGCCTCCAAAGAAATGGATATGAACACTTACCTTGTTACAAAGTTAGTACAGCCACTCAATAACCGCTTTGTCCTTTGGATTCATTGCCAAACGATCCCACTGAATGTTTCAGGGTGAAAATTCTACTTTTTCCCGGGCCCTTTTCTCATTTTCGGGCATTTTTTCTGGATATATTTCTTGTTTCTGCGTTCACTGTTTCATTTGTTTTAGTTTCTGTGTTTTTGTTCGTCATAGCATATCTGTGCAGCTAGGGGATTTAGGGATATTAATCCCTTTATCCCCACCGTCATTCAATTCTTGACCCATTCTTTTTTTATTATATTTTTTTTGTTTTCTTTTATTATTTTTTTTAACGAAAATTAAAACGGTTCCCTACGATATTCGAAATAATTCCAACTTTTACATACGAGTTATACAAAATATATGTAACATACTCGCGAAGGCGGATCTCAAATCAGACTCCCGAAACTCAAGATGCGAATTTAAATGAAAAGAAGTCAAATTATTTAACTTTCGGCATTTTAGCGGAAACTAGCCGAACAACATCGAAATCCAATTTCGAAAGCTTACCAAAATCACAAATAATCATACGAACCTAACGGCGCTTTCGGATTTCGAATCGGAGCTTATTCGGCAAAAACCGAGCTCGAAAATCTCTTTTTAATATTTATCGCCAATAAAACTGAAACCTTCTTCCGATGCCTACCAAACGAGGTCTGATTTAGCTCAAATTTTAGAGACAGGTCCTAATGGACATTACGAATATTTTAAAATTATCGACACGCCAATCGGAGTCCTAACTTCCGAAACGACTGACCGAGGTCGTTTCATTCTCCTCCACTTAAACTCTCGTTCGTCCTCGAACGAGCCTAAATCTAAAGCAAGATTTACGCAGGTAACAAGAGAACTTGCACACCCTTCATAAACTACTCCATGGACATTATCTCATAATTACAGAATCAGAGTTATAACACGCACATCAAACTCTTGGATAAAAACATAGTTGGATAATATGATAACGTCATTGCCCAACTTATTCGGACTAAGCTGACACTTCCTCAAACACGTGAGGAGAACTCTACATTTTGAAACAAAGACACACGAAACTCTGGATGGATTAACATGATTCAGCCGATAATCACCTCTTCGATATACCTTTCGATTTAGAACAGGTCGATGGAACTAAGAATTAGCCCACGCTTCAGCAACGCCTTAGAGATTTAATATTATGATTCGGTATCAATTGGAGGAAGACTCCTCCACTTAAAGCATTAACTCATACCGCTAACTAGAATAGAAATAGTCATCCTCGCACAGTCTACCGGACTAAGGAAGACATGGCTAAAAATAGAATTCGGCTCAGACCTGAGCTACCAAATTACCCTCTCGAGTTGCGAAACGACTGCAACTCCCGAGTTCACAACTCCATACCTTTGCCGTAAACACCACCGCCCGATGAGTGGTACTTCTATATAAAAATTTCGGCAGAGTTTCCCTTGAAACTGGATGATCTGCAAAAACAGAACCAGCACGATACAATATATGGGGATGGATACCCAGATAAACTGATAATATAAACATGTTAAACAGATAACAAGATGAGACAACTGGACCAAAACAATAATATGCTTCCAGAACAATAATATGCTTACCCGGCCACAATAACACGTACTCTGGCTCAACACAGGGAACGTCACAAACGGCTACCAATCGCCCAAGCTCACTAGTGCCGGACGAAGAAGAAATGGAAATAGATCGAGGATAGAAATAATTAGAACTTCAGGAAGTTCATCTTCTTATTTGCTTGACTACCAAAGCTAGACTACTTCCGCATCAGGCGAGCCAAAAATCGCAATTGAAGAGATAGACATTAAATAAGCTTTATGGAAAAACATCTATACCAATTTTAACCTCCCAATAAGAAGGAAACTCTGACAATTTACAAGAATACCCTTTTATAACTAAGACAAGCTCATAGAATAACATGACTCTACTAGAATCTCGAACCAAGAGGAGACACATAGATCGAGCATTACTTACCAGCCACTTTACACTGGAAGAAACAACGACACCTCCTAATGATGACGAATAAGAATCCCATCATCCTACCAACACTGATCTCCGAGGAGAGAGGTAAAATGACTTGACATAATATCACAAGGTGGCATAACAGGATGCCAAGCCAATAGCAATACTCACCATCAAATCTCTCATATTTAAATCAGATAAACTAGTAGGGTCTCATAAATGCCAGAAATAAATCGTATCAGAAACTCACCCCTCCACCGCTACCGATTCTTAATAAAAACGACATCCAAGGAAACCATCGAAACATGATAAGACATACCATTTCCGGATCGATAGAAAAAAATCAAATCTTACTCACATTTAAGAGAAGAAGAAATCTCAGGGTCTACTATATCGGATGCCTCCGCATCCTGCCAGGCTGGCAGTTCATAAAACTGCCTCTGTGGCTGAACTAAGCCGCTACACGGATAATTACCTTCTAAAGAACTACTACCACCACGCTCTCAACCGCTACTGGATGGTGGCATTTCTTATGCTGATTGAGATCTAAATGAAATTCCCTGCGACTGCGCAAATACCTGATGACGAGAGAAAAGACGACTGCCTACTTGTCGGAGTAAGGGAAAATCCTCAAAAAGAATAGCCAAACTCACAACAATGATACCACTTTTTCGCTGAAAAGTGGAAACTGGACAGATTATTGAAAGCCACAAAGAGAAAAATTGGGTCTGATATTGACTAACTACTGACGCACTCTAAGAATCACATGACACACACTGAGATAACCTGGAAGGTGACCTCCCAAAATAATCAGAACTCTTACCTCCAAATGAGGTAACATGGTTACCCACCAGGGCCGTGGGATCTCTTACTTTCTCGCTCTAACTCTTCCCGCTCTAACTTATGGTATGCCTCGAACCTTCGAGCAATATCAACAACAATATCAAATGAAATCCCGACCTCAATCTCTCAAACCATCTGGGATCTCAAGCAAAAAGAAAGGTCAGCAATAAATTTTTGAATCTCTCAAAAGGCTCATGGACTAGTTCTAATGCATATTCAGTCATTCTATAGAATTCAATCTCCTATTTTGAAACACCAACAGGCTAACCGACAGGCTACCCTGTCCAATCCACTCGAACTGGCAACATTTTTCATCCTGTTTGCTACTCGAAAGGAACTTTTCCACGAATCTAGAGGAAAAATCGAACCAAGTTGGCTAATAAAGAGCGGTCCACCAATTCAACGCTGGACCCCTGAAACTGGAAAACAGAATAATCGACACCATACCGCTCGATATAACAAGAGCCTGAAGGATACGCTGACATAATTTATTTTAAAAATTTACGAGGTTTATCTGATGTATTGCTTAAGAATATCTGAAGGTTCAACCGCGTAAAATAATGCAACCTCTTTAGGCACTCGGACCGAACTGATACCTCGGCTGGCTAACCAGCCAGAACAATTAAAGGTACAACACATACTACCTCCGGAATATAATTTACTGCAGCGATATTAAGAACCGGAAAAGGAGCTCCCTGAAATCGAACGTCTGCACATGCGGCAACCTGATAGGCTGCCCAACGAATAATAGGTTCTTACGGTATCTGCGTCGCCAAGATTCTCGTAAAGCATCGTAGAGAGCCAAGGGAACTACAAGGCCCTGCTCCCTTGCCCATCGCGAGCTTGTACAGCTGGGACCTCCGTAACTAGATCGTCATCACGATCAAAACACTCGGGGCTTCGTCAGTGCTAACCCCAGGTCAGACTGCTTCGTCTTGAACTCATACCGTTTGCTGATTTGTTGCACGAGGGTTCACAATTACCATGAAGGAATTAACGAAACTACTTTTGCATCCTAGACCGACGCATGATCAGAAAAGAAGGAAGTGAAACTTCCTAAATGCCATCACAGCCTCTCGTAGATAAGTACGGACGTCTACGTACCCATCAGCGAGACTCTACTAGACACTGTCTTAGTCTGGATAGACTCTAAACTGGGCTCTGATACCAACTGACACGACCCGGAATCCGGTTAGGCCGTGCGGGCACCCGACATCCTCCCCTAGACCCGTCGGGCGAACCCTTATCAATTAAATCAGGAAAATAAATATAACAATTTACAAATAAGGACAAGACTTAAAATAAAAACACAGACATACTGATACCTCTAAGCTGTACAAAAGAAATTACAGCTGACTACCCAATATGCTAGGTTTAGGGCTATCCAGACTAGACATCTAAGAGTACCAAAGAAGACAGATCCCTCCTGAAGGGAGCAAATGCAAGTGAAATAATAAACATAAAACTGGTGGCCATCCGGAATAAAAGCTGGCTCACCCTGACAGCTGAAGTCGTCTTCGCTCCATCACAACGTGGCGAATTCAATCCTGGAGCGAACCTGCCGAAACGAAATAAATAGACAAAAACAAACAACAAACAAGGGTGAGTCAAAAGGACTCAATAAGTGGGGCAGACTAGCCACCTCAAAGAATAGGATAGCTAGCCAGGGAGAAGAAACAGATAAACAAAATTTCTCTTATTTAAATTATAAAACACAGAGCCATATAATAACTGGAAACACGTATGGGATGACAAACTCATTAACAACCAGGAACGTAAGATAACCAAAACATATAGGTATCCCGAACATATCAACAATCAGAAATATATCCTGTTGCAGCGTGCAACCCGATCCATATATTCATCCTATTGCGGCGTGCAACCCGATCCATAGATTTATACCATTGCGGCGTGCAACCCGATTCATATATTTATACCGTTGCGGTGTGCAATCCGATCCATATATTCATCCTGTTGCGGCGTGCAACTCGATTCCCGCAACCCGGGATACGAGCCAGAAATATATAGGCAAACTAGTATACATACTGCATACATAAAACACAATATAGTACACATAATAGTCAGTATGCGGTGCAATGGGATGGGATGAATGCGGTATGATGCAATGCAGTCACATATGCCTGATACCCATCTCCGGCACGGGACTCTCATCGTCTACCAGGAGATATATGCAATAATGACCCTTCACCGGCTCGGGACTCTCATCGATTACCGGGAAGTATATGCAATAATGACCCGTCACCGGTGCGGGACTCTCATCGCCAACCGGGAAGTATATGCAATAATGAACCTTCCCCGGTGCGGGACTCTCATCGCCAACCGGGAAGTATATGCAATAATGACCCTTCCCCGGTGCGGGACTCTCATCGCCAACCGGGAAGTATATGCAATAATGACCCTTCGCCAGTGCGGGACTCTCATCGCCAACCGGGAAGTAAATACAATAATGACCCTTCGCCGGTGCGGGACTCTCATCGCCAACCGGGAAGTATATGCAATGCTCAAAACCAGATTGCAATGCTCATATGTTCAATGCAATACCAACAACAGGGCATTACATATAATATACAATGTAAATTCAAAGCTAAGGCGTAATGAGTACGCCTATCGGCAGCTACACACGTAAGGAAACACGTGGCAGAAAATCCACGAGGCCAGGTGCCTCCAAAGAAATGGATATGAACACTTACCTTGTTACAAAGTTAGTACAGCCACTCAATAACCGCTTTGTCCTTTGGATTCATTGCCAAACGATCCCACTGAATGTTTCAGGGTGAAAATTCTACTTTTTCCCGGGCCCTTTTCTCATTTTCGGGCATTTTTTCTGGATATATTTCTTGTTTCTGCGTTCACTGTTTCATTTGTTTTAGTTTCTGTGTTTTTGTTCGTCATAGGATATCTGTGCAGCTAGGGGATTTAGGGATATTAATCCCTTTATCCCCACCGTCATTCAATTCTTGTCCCATTCTTTTTTTATTATATTTTTTTTGTTTTCTTTTATTATTTTTTTTAACGAAAATTAAAATGATGCCCTACGATATTCGAAATAATTCCAACTTTTACATACGAGTTATACAAAATATATGTAACATACTCACGAAGGCGGATCTCAAATCAGACTCCCGAAACTCAAGATGCGAATTTAAATGAAAAGAAGTCAAATTATTTAACTTTCGGCATTTTAGCGGAAACTAGCCGAACAACATCGAAATCCAATTTCGAAAGCTTACAAAAATCACAAATAATCATACGAACCTAACGGCGCTTTCGGATTTCGAATCGGAGCTTATTCGGCAAAAACCGAGCTCGAAAATCTCTTTTTAATATTTATCGCCAATAAAACTGAAACCTTCTTCCGATGCCTACCAAACGAGGTCTGATTTAGCTCAAATTTTAGAGACAGGTCCTAATGGACATTACGAATATTTTAAAATTATCGACACGCCAATCGGAGTCCTAACTTCCGAAACGACTGACCGAGGTCGTTTCAAGAATACGAGGCTGCAATAGCGGGGTTAGAGCTAGCTAATGAAATGGGAGTAGAAAGAGTCGAGTTGAGGAGCAACTCAGAGCTAGTGGTGAATTAAATATTCGGGGACTATTCGGCTCGAGAGCCCAGGAAGAAACAGTTCTTAGCTCGACCTCAACAAATTTTGGCCAACTATCAGGAGTTGAAAATTAAGTTAATTCCTCGAGAGGAAAATTCTGAAGAAGACGCCTTAGTGAATCTAGGCTTTGCCATCGAGGAAGAGAACTGGGGGACTGATTTGGTGGTTCGTTTCCTCACATCTATTGTAGAGAGGATTAAGCTAGAGGTCAATTTAATGAGCAATACTTGGGATTTGCATACCAAGTTTATTTCCTATCTAAACTCGGGGACTCTACCAGCAGATAAGAAAGAAAACAAGAAGGTCAGGACACAAGCGGTCTCCTATTCGATGATTCGAGGACAGTTATACAAGAAATTGTATTGCGGCCGATGGCCAAATGTTTAGGTCCGGAGCATATCGAGTATGTAATGAGGGACGTGCACGACGACGAGTGTGGCAACCACTTAGTACTATCTGCCAGATATCAGCAGGGATGCCAAGGCATTTGTAAAGAGATGTGACAAGTGCCAACGGCACGCTCTAATGATCTATCAATAATCTGAGCCTCTACATTCGGTTGTGTCACCGTGGCCATTTATGAAATGGGGGATGGATATAATTGGGCCACTCCCCAAGGCTAAAGACTGTGTTCAATTTACCCTTGTGCTCATGCGATTAACTCACTAAATGGATGAAGCAGTGTCTTTTGCTTAGGTTACATATAAGGAAATAATCAGCTTCATCTGGAAAAACATTATCTGCAGGTTCGGTGTCCAAAGAGAAATAACATGTGACAATGGCCCTCAGTTTATCGGCTCGAATGTCAGAAATTTTCCTCAAATAGGGTGTAAAGAGAGTAGTGTCAACCCCATACCATCCAAGTGCAAATGGGAAAGCCGAATCCTTGAATAGGATAATCATCGAAAATATTAAGAAAAGGCTTGATGAAGCAAAAGGCTCGTGGCCCGAAGAGCTGCCCGGAGTATTATGGGCAATGCGCACTATTGAAAAGAATAGTATGGGTGAAGCTCCATTTTCTCTCGCCTGCGGAATAGATTCATTCATCCCCGTAGAGGTTGGTGAACCTAGTAGACTATTTGTTAAAAGCCTCGAATCAAACAACTAAAGAACAGAGTGCTGGCAAGCTCGCAACAAATTGGGAAGGACCCTATCGGTTCAAAGAAATTGTTTGCAAGGGATCCTATCAGTTGGAGGATATGAAAGGCAAGCTGGAACCCTCGAATGTAATGTTTCCAATTTAAAGCGGGTATTATTTTTGACACCGAGGTACGCTACCCTGTGTCAATAAATTTTCACCTACGACGCCGAGCCACAAACGCTCTAATGCTTAGGTTGAATAATCAACTAACTCCCCATTTTTCTTTGCTTGGCATTTTCAAGAAGCGGAGGGAACGAAGTACAGTGCTCGGGTCCTCGCTACTCGCACCCAAACAGTGGGGGAGGGATAGAAGGGATGGTGTGTAGTCAAGTTTAACTTGAAGCCTCTCATACCGGTGAATGCAAGCAGACCCGAAGACTAGCAATCTTACACCATGGACTATTGCCCGAATATTAGCCTAGCGATATTGTATTTATTTCTCGATAGTCGCTGTTTTAGAAATTTTCCCAAGTCTAACCATGACTAGGTTTTATGTAAATTCCAGTTACATCTTATTACAATAAATGAAATAAATTCGATTCGATATCTCTTTGTTCCAATATCTAACTCCCGAAGTTATATTGTTCAATTAAGATTGTTCCTTTATGCCTCAGCATGGGAACGAGATGACGTTCTAAGCTAGCATCAATTTGTTATAAACTTCATTAAAGTCTTGCAAGTAAAAAATATCTTAAGTGTTCAGTCGTGATTCTCAACAAGATAAAGGCTAACACTCGAAAACAAAAATTGAACTTTCTTAAAATAGGCCCGAAGGACTCAAAAGTTATTTACATATTTAGGCCCGAAGGCCATAGCAAAGACAAAAAAAAAGAAGAAAAAGAAACATCTAAGCATCAGGGTTATCATCCCAAGGTGAACCATCTTCACTCTCGGAGGCCCCATCCTCATTTTCTTCTTCTTCATCATCCTCGGCCTCATTATCGCTCGAGCCTTCACTTGAAGGAAGCTCATCCATGATAGTTTGGGCCTGAGCTACATTACTTTTGGCCTTGGCTATCTCCTTCCTCAAGTTTATCTCCCCAGCATTACATTGCTCGAGAGCCTTGAGCCCAGTTAGGATCACGACCCAGTTATTTTCTAGTTCAGCTCGCGTGGATTTTGCTTTGGCGTTCTCTCGTAAGACTGTGACCTCGTCACGAAGACATACAACTTCGGCTTCAAGATTCAGAACCCTCTCTGCCTGGCCCTCCAATCATTTCATTTTAAATATGCTCTTGGCCATCTTATCTTGATAGCCTCGAGCAGCCTCACAAATTTGGCATTGGCACGATCCAGCTCACTGCGAAGCTCCTCGACCTCAGCGGTCAGCCTCGAGCTCTCAACCCTATGGCTTTCATTCAAAGCTTGCATCTGTGCCTCAAGCGGTGGCCTCACGCAAATCAGAGCTAGGCTTAGCTAATTAAGCCTTCAGAGAAGAAATTTTAGCCTTGTACCCTGCTTTTTGGCGGTCCCAGGCCTTTCCCATGCCTTAAAGCTTTGCGACTCGATGACGCTCAATTTGCATCGTCTTGAGCGAATACAAAAAGCCCTGGAAAAGATTTAAGGAAATGTTAGAGCAAGAATGTTAATTGAAAAGGAAAATTACGAGCATTGGAAATTACCCGAACTGCGCTAGCGGCAGAGCGAGCCATCATCGCTCCGGGGACGGAGTCTTGACATGGTCCTCTTCTTTTGGTCCGACCAGTTGAGTGAGGTTCATGGGGACATCAATTGTGTCGTTTAAGAGACACAAATTGACAGGGACTTTGACTCTCCTTATGACCCTTTTAGAAGCTGAGGCGTTGGGAGGCTCGGAGCTGGCACGAGAGGCAATGGTGGTCATCCTCTCCACAGATAGGGGGAGAGCAGGCTCGGCCTCACCAACTTTGGCTTTGCCCTAGGCCTTATCAGTTGCATGGTCAGACCCTCGAGGTCTACCACTTCAACATTCTTAGGGACCTCGTACCCTTTGTCATTTGTTTCATCCCTAAGCCTGGATTGGGATGTAAAAACAGGCCTATCAGATCTTGCCTCGGTACGAGGGCGCATTTATCGAGTTGATTTCTGTGAGGCCCCTCTTTTCCTCTTTAGATCTGCAGAAGGGTAAGTTGGAGGTTTAGAGGAGACAATGGAAGATTTGGTAACTATTCTGAAGTGACCGCCTCACCTCAGGAAGTTCCTTGACCAGGAGAGCCCTTCGAGGCTTTGGATGGCTTGGACTTCTGCTAGCCAAGCTCACTATCGTAGCTAAGCTAGCATCAACGTCGGGGACCTCCTTTTACTTATTCTTCCCCTTTTTCTCTTCTTCTCCTTGGGTTTTGGAGTGGCAACTTTGCAAGGGAAATCTGCAGTAGGCAGAGTGAAATTAATAAAGAAGGAGACCTCGAACATTCCCCTAAGGGATCCAAGTTGTGATAAGAAACTCACTGTATATCTTGTATACTTAGTTTTTCTCCTCCAGAGCGGCGATGCTCGCCTAAGTCCTCTCAGGCCGAGTTCGAATTTCAATAATCAACCGAACCCAATCAGGTTAGTTGGGGGATTAATTGAGACTTTTTTCGTTGAGGAAGCAGAAGCAGGAAATGAAGAACAGACTCGAGGTTAAAGTTAAAAAATGCATATGAGTCATAGAATAGATCACTTACATTCGGTGTTCCATACCTCGGGAAACCCTAGCTCGGTAGATATCTGATCTGTTGGAAGGAGAATATAGCGATCAACCCAGCCTCGATCGCTCATGTCCTCGTTTTTTTGTTATTAGGGATTACTTGCCCTGTCTATTCAAGACCACAATCTCTCCCTTGTGAAAGGTGGCGTAGAAAAGAGAAATTAAATGCTGAAAGGTGAGAGGCACCCCTGCACTTCGACACAGAAAATCGAGGCATCCAACGACCTTCCACAGCCCGGGGCCTAGTTGAGCCAAACAAAGATTATATGTTCAGCAAAATGTGTCAATTAACCCATGTACGGGGAGGGAGAATCCTACCGTGAATGGGTAGGTGCAAACAAAGGAAAGCCCCACCACGTGGTCGGAGTTACTGTTGTACAGGTCCGGGACGGCGACTTGGACTTCGGGTCCCTATTTGCAGTCCTCCAGAACCAGAGCCACGTGGGCCTAGGTAATCAGAGTTGGTGTAGTTTGCACCGAAATATTCCTATTTTTCTCTTGCTGCGCAGCAGACTATTCCTTCGACTTGAAATCTTTCTATGTGTCGAAGCTCGAGGGGATAACGTTGTGAGGTTCAAGCTCCCTCTCAATGGGAATTTCTTTCAATTTCGAGGACTCCTCCTCACCCCTTCGGCTTCTCTAGCACCTCCAACATCATCATCTCCGCCACTTACTTCATCGGATTTGTTGTGGCTAGCGGTGGCTTTGCGCCGCTTTGGTAAGCCTCAAACGTCGCCTCACTATCGTCTGCAGGCGGTGCAATGACATTTAATGGGTTGGCGAAATTGACTATTTCACCACCAATGATCACGGTGGTGGCGGTGGCGTCAGGAATTTCATCGCCGGAATGACTGCTAAAGTTTTGAGCAGAATTGGTGGCAAATATTTTTTCATAAAAGAGCTTATAATTGCAATTTTGATTACAGATTTGATGAAGAAGATAGAAATATCTTGCTTTGGAAGTGCTACAGCAGCTTGAATTTGGGAATGAAGATTAAAAAGTGAGCAAGTGGGATACTTATAGGTGAAGAGATCATCATTACCTTGGGAAGGAGGACAAAATAGCACGGCCGTTCAACAGTCGCCGCGTGTAACGGATGGGAAGGCGAAGTGATGGTTGCCTTTTTAAATTACTAGACGCACTTCTGGCCACGTCACTTCTCCAGCTTGTTTTTCATTCCACTCCTCGGGCACTCTAGTAATTGCTCAAAGAGTGGGGGGAGGGGGGGGGGACTATCTGTATTGGGGCAAAATATGATTTACACACATGCCAGCCCGAGTGCGGGGTTCGAGATGTTTCGTGCAAGATTCAAAAGTTTGCCACGAGGATAGCAACATGGCCCGAGGTGGAATGAGCCACGAAGCCTCGGGATCAAGATCAACTGTAAGCCTCGGAGTATGATCGCTTCGGAGAACAAATGGCTCGTCACCCCGAGGTGGAACGAGCTTAGCCTCGGGAGGGAAGTTTAGCTCCAGCGCAAGAGTCGCCCCACGATCTCCACCCATTATCTCACCCATTAAGAGCGCAAGAGTCGCCCCACGATCTCCACCCATTATCTCACCATTTAATGGGTAAGATCATGGGCAGATCATGATTTAGATATAGGAGAGTGGGCTGATTAATACCCTTAAATTTCTCCCATTCATTATATTATCTATAAATATCATTCATTTTACCTTGTAAAGACATTCACAAATAGAGAGGCAAAACCCTGTCCAATTGTAATTTCCAAAGCAGTTCATATTGGAACCATTACTTTTTGTTCTTGTAATTCGTTTCTTTTCGATAATTCCTTGGTTTTGTCAACTTTGTTACATCAAATTGCTTGTAAATTCCGTACAAATTCAATTGTTATCTTAATCTGATTTAGGCTAATACATCGAGTACCTCTTAAATATATTAAGAATCTACTCAGTATGTGAATGATTAAGATCTATTCAAACTTATTAACTAGTTACATTATGTTACATAAATTAAAATGAAGGGACTAATTGTGATATGATCATTACTTAAAATTTCATTCGAACTTTAAATGACTATGTGATGATAACATTATTTATATCAAGTAACAAGATGATTGAAAAATATTGTACTTATTTAAATACATTCATTAGTTGACCCATCACATCACATAGCACAAAACCATAGAAAGAGTTCTCAATAATTTACGTGTAATATTCTTCTCTTAATTAATTTCCAAATTAACGAATAAATCGAATCAAGTACTTAAGGAACAAAAGCTATAGGTGACTCATGGTTGAAGGGACGGAGAGTTGTGGCGAAAAGTGTGGTAATGATGGAAATGATAATTGGAGTATGAGACAAAAAGACAAGAAATGATAGAAGACATGATTTTTGAGGAAACAAGGTGGGTGTGAGATGACATAACTTTTGTATTTAAAGGAAAATCCATTTTAATGATTATTTTCTCCTTTTGATAAATTAATGGGCATTTTCATGTGAATTCCATTTGTTAGATTTGTATTTGGGGTCATAAGAGTATGGTTACTCCTAATAACGTACCATCGAACTTTTCTTTTTATATTACCATCTTTTTTAAAAATTTAAACTATTCAAAAATGGTACCACTTGTATTTACTTGGGCACTAAATTGCAATGCGTGGGAGAGGTTAACGTATTTGTTCTGTTAGTACAACTAAATTTGTTTGTATTTCTAACTGGTTAGACAGAAGATTTGATAGGAGAAATTTTGAAGGAGATTTTCTTTTGGTTTGGAAGCTTTTCAAAAGGGGACAGCTAAGATGACACTTTATAAATGATTTGACCTTGCTCTCTGTTGTTACAAGACACACGTTTCACACCAAATTCTTTCTAAATCTATAAAAAAGATTGGACGTTGTTGAGTGAACTCACGAAAAATTTAACCGTTTTTTTTTTCTTTCGGGAAGGGTGCTTCGTTTTATTGAAACTTAAACAGCAATAGTGCAAATACAAGAGGGAACTGAACGTGAATGTTGCAATTCCGTCGACACCATTAGTAAGCGCCAAAAAATAAGGGTCGGACGAAAATCATACTCCCTCCGTTCCAAAATGATTGTCACAGTTCGGATTTCGAGAGTCAAACGAGTTTAGCTTTGACCGTAATATTTTTATATGTCTTTTAAATATTTTGAATTATTAATTATTGTGACTTATAGTACTTTTTATGTAGTTTCTAAATATATAAACATCGTTACAAAAAACTTAAAGATTATATGTTTAAATTCACGGTCAAAATGAACTCGTTTGACTCTCGAAATCCGAACTGTGACAATCATTTTGGAACAGAGGGAGTAATAGGCTACATCTAGTTTGTTTGTAAAAGCAAGATGCTTCCCATGAGTTGCAAGTACGTCCCCCAATACATTATCCTCCCGAAATGTGTGGACAATATATTGTGCTCCCAACTCGTCAAGTAAGACCCCGTAATCCAAAATGTTAAGATCATTGGTTTTGAAGAATGACAAACAAGAAAAATTCAGTGGTCTTGAAGATGAAACCTAGTCCTTGAATAGAAGGGCACGATTGATCGAAAAGATCGGTGGATTGTAAATCCCTGCGGAACTAGGAATAGTGGCGCGTGAATGAATATGCATCCTAGTCAGACTAAAAGAGGCGGTGCCCGCGCTGTGTCTTCGAAGTATGAATTGGAGTTGGACTTTAACAAGGAAAAGAGGTACAAGGAATCCCGTCTTACCATAATTACAAGGATTCGGGATTCCTTGTAAGATTCAACTAGGGTTGCAAAGCCCATATAAATACAAGTAGTTGATACAGTCGAAATTAGTTATTCACAAACAGAGAGTTGAGAGCATATGAAGGCGATCTAGCATCTTTCTACATGAGATAGCTGAAGAAGACAACTGTTGTGCTTGAGTTGATTGAGTCTAGATATTCTGTCTAGGTTCATTGCTTTGTAAGTTATCTTATTTTGAGCGATCACTGTTTTTACCTATTGGCTTATTGTAGAAGCATATGTATTAGGTGAACTTGTGAAATATTGCTTTGTAAATCAAGAGTTTAGCTTTGTTTAGTGATTAGGGTCTAGAGTGTAGCCCCTTGATTACAGAGTCTTGTAATCAGAAATTTGCTCTTTGTGTTAGTAGATTGAGTTCTAAAATCCCAAAATGTGGGTCGTGGTTTTTCTCCCTTGGGCAAGGAGTTTTTCACGTAAAATCCTCGTGTCTTTTGTGTGTGTGGTTGGTGTGTGTTGCAGTGTTCAAACAACAGAATTGCAGACGCAAGAACAGGGTTCTTGACTCAGGACAATCAAGTTCTTAAAACGAAAATCGGGGGACACTATTCAACCCCCCTTCTAGTATCCTTAGGAGGTGCATAGATTATAACAAGTGGTATCAGAGCCGGTCTTCTCGTGCGAGGTTAATGTTGCTCCCAACGCACACACAAGTATACGCGGTCGACAAGTAATAAAGTGATAAATCGAATATCGTTCCCACGAGGACTAAGCAGACTAATACTTCGCAAACAATTCCTACAAACTACTCAGGGATCTTTTTCTTTGGTTGTAAGAATTTTTATAACTAAAGTGCAGTAATTAAAGTGCTAGAGGTGTAGTCAAGCTATGAGAAATACTTTGGTTGTTAACAATATCAAGAGAGCGGTCCAGGGTCAGAGTTACAAACAATCCAGTTGATGTATCCAATTGATTTCACTTCTTAAATCCCGGGTTACTAACTGACAGAGTAAATGTAACTGTGAAAACCTTTCAGTTCTTCACAGTCTATGCAAGCTACTTCAATCCCTATATGTCTATGGGTTAAATCACATGCACGCATTAACGATTCATGTAATAAGTTAAACTAGGCAAGCAAGCATATGTCTATCCTACCCGCGAATTGATTCCCCGATGCCCGGATTCACAAACTAGTTCTATTCTTTCTTATTACGTAATTAGATTCCCTCTTTCGAGTTCAACCCAAAAACCATAGATGATGTATAATTATCGAGCTCTAACAATTACACATGTGAAATCAAGAAAAAATAAGCAACCCGTTATGGGATTCAATCAATGGGAATCAACCTTCAACAATCAACTTTCATGTAATACTCTAACCCTAGAACGTAGAGTTTAGCCACACATATTCATAATCACAAGGCAATAATTTGGTGTAATAATGAAGTAAATGATGTAATAGATGAAAGATTAGGAGTAAACCCTTGTTCAATGAGTATGTAGCTCTCAATATTGCTCCAAAGTATCAACTCCCTTTCAAAAACTAAGTAAAAGACTATTTATAGTGTTTACAAACACCTAGTAATAACTTAGACCCAATACTAGACGGAATAGGAAGTGAAAAACCGCACACGGGGCGCTATAACGGGCGCCCCGCACCTCGGAAAGCAGCAAAACAACCAGGAGCGCCACATTGTGGGCGCCTTAGGGGCGCGCCACGTGGGTTATCGCGCTGGGCAGTGGGGCGCAGTGGAGGGCGCGCCACGTGCCCTATAGCGCCCAGCCAACTCGCCTTCTTCCTTGGTCCGAAATCGTGTCCGTGTCGTGCCTTCGCGTGCTCAATCCAATCCTCAATCATCCTTCAACCTATTCATGTTCAATCAAGCTCCAAATGCACCGCGTAACAACCTACAGACGCACAACACAAAATCAGTGTAAAACCACATTCACAAACTATAAAACGAGTGCAAAAAAAGCTCAAATATGCGGAAACATTAAGGAAACCTTGGCATAAAATGCCAAACATCACCACCCCACACTTGAACCCTTGCTCGCCCTCGAGTAAGTCACATCTCACTTCCCCCACCTAGGTAAAACAGGTCTGCCTATGACTATGGTTGATACCGACCATTGAACCGATGCACACATGACTACTATGGATCCACAACATGCCAACAAACTAACAACATCAAAAATATAAGAATAACCACCCCAAAATAGCTCAAGTGCACAAACTCAACTTAATGCAACCATGCTTCCACAAAAATCACACCTATCTACTCAACCAAGAACCATCAACTTCACCTATTTCATGCAAACCACGTGCCCTCACCAATATGAAGCAAAAGAGTGGCCCCCCCAAAGATCACACACAAAATCAATATCATGAATAGAATGGGGGCAATACAAAGAAATTCACTCACTCTCATGAAGGTCTCACATGTCACACACAACGTACCATAGGCTTGCCCGTAGTGTAGGACTCCACTAATGTAAGCTCACTCCAATCGGGTTTAACTAGGACTTTAGAAAGGTCGTAATGTAGGCTAAGGGGCGGGTAGGATACATATGGTAATAGTGACTACCTCCCTAAGCACTTTAATACATCACATTCAAATTAAGCATCAATCTCATCAAGCCACCCAAATCAACAACTTCTACACATTCACCTTCTCACACGTAGCATTTTTCATTTAAGCACACACTAGCAAGGAATGGATATCTTTTTCTCTTTATTTCCTCTTTTTTTTTTCTTTTCTTTTCACAATTTTTTCTTTCTTTTCAAATTTGCTCTTTTTTCTTTTCTTTCTCAATTTCATCCAACCTTGCCAATGCTTTTCACTACTTCACTATTTTTCAATTATTCTCCTTTATTAGCTCCACTCAAAAACCTCCCACTTCCAACCACAACTCCAAATTAACAACACAATATCAATAAAGTGCTTAAGGAGTAAAGGGCCAAAAGAGTCAATTAAGAACAAATGGGTAGGCTCGGGGTGTGGGTGCCAACAAAAAGGATCAAAGAAATCACAACAACAATTTTCTTCCAAGGTATATATGTAAGGGTAGGCAAACAAAAAAAGGCCTTGTATCATTTCCCGACTAGAGCGAACCTAGGATTTCGCTTTGCACACACACGGGGCACGTTCTAGACATTAATATGCAACATGGAGTATAATAAAAATATGCCTCACAACACACATTGCACATGGTCCACACAAAAAGGTTCCATTAACAACTCTCAACTAAGCATCTAGAATGCAACTTGTGGAAATTTAAGCACTAATGCACAAAGGTTAACAATCAAGTCAAGCAAGCGGACTCAAGCATCTCAAGGGGGTCGTTCCATGTTTTTCCTAGGCATGCATCAAACTTAAAACTCAAGGACACCACAAATAGCACATGCAATCAAGTCCAAGTCCATCGGTATCAAACAAATCAAAGGCACCTAGCATTCTACCTTTTTCCTACGTCTAGGGTCATCTACAACTAACTATCCTAATCCTAAAAATAAAAATACTACCCGGTTCAAAGGCTCCCCATGGAAAAGAACCGAGGCCATAAGAAAAACCACGGGGTGGATGACATGTACCACTAATAAAACTAAAAGGAAAATCTTTTTGGAATTTTTCATTGGTTTTCTAATTTTTTTTTCATATATAAAAGCAAGAAATAAATCAAAATAAAGTCAAGTGACAAAAGAAAAATCCTATGGTACATGAATCATAACCTCAAAAATAGATAAAGGGCATTACCCCACCCCACACTTAAACTAAGCAATGTCCCAGTGCGACAAAGAAGTAAGTGCAAAAGTAAAAGTACAAGAAAACTGCCCTGAAATCCGGGTGGTGCGCAGGAGTGTGGACCTAATCCTCCTCCTCATCAGAGCCACCGCCCTCAGCATCAGCTGCCTCAACCTCACTGTCCGGATCGTTAGCAACAACATCTGAATCCGTGTTCTCATCCTCCTCTGGATCCACCGCTCTAGCTCGAGTCATGCCAAGCAGACCCTTCGAGGTCTCCAAGAGAGGGACAGTGCGATCAATAGCAGTCAAATTAACGCCCGACCAACGGGCCATCGCCTCCATCATCAAGTACTGACGCGCAGTCAAGTTGGCGTCTGCCTCCCGCCACTCGTCTACCGTCAGTTTCACCGGCGCGGTGGTGGTCACCCCCTTGACCGAAGCAATGTCAAAAGGCTTCCCTATGTCAGGGACAATGCGATCCCCAATCTCATCTACGGGGACGCCCGCCTTCTCTAAGTAACGGGTCAAGAGGTTCCCAAAGTACAATCTACTACATGAATCAGATTTTCGTTGCTCTTTCATAACGCGCAACATGTAGTAGCCAATGTTCACCGGCCTCCCAATCATGAAGAAGTACACCATGCACGCCCGAGTCTTGGTGACCTCGGAGTAATGGGAAGATGGTAGTATACGTGCATTTATGAACCGCATCCACACACGGGCCGGTTTAAGAAACTGCGAGAAATACATGAACTTGTGTCTTCCGGTGGCAGTGCGCTCCCACTTGTGAGTGGAGCTCTCGCCACATAGTGTATCCCGCAAAGCCTTATAATCAGGCTTCATTTACTCCCTCAAATCATCATAATCGGGGTCCTCGACCCCCAAAAAGGCATCCAATGCCGTAGGATCAACCTTCACTTTCACTCCCCGCACTGTCACCACATCATCCTCCTTCCAAGCTTCCTCGAGCTCCCAATTGGCATACAATTCTTGTACCATGTCCAAGTTGGTGTGCCCCGGACTCTCAAACACCGAGTCCCATTTTAGAGCAATGATCGCTTCGGCCACACTTCGGAACTTTTGCATCACCCGTCTTTTATCAACGGCTTGCTCGGGTATGTATCCCGCAAGCCGCACACTCTTATACCATGTTTGGTATTCACCCTTCTTGACAAAAAGGATGCCATAACGGGTCTTGCCTCTGGGACGTGGTATCGGCACCGCGTCTTTAGGAATCTTAGCCTTGCCTTTAGCCTTTGGTCTGGCCTTGGGTTTGGCCGGTGCCTTACCCTTTTGCTTGGTAGTGGAAGGCCCGGCTTGAAGTGTTTTCTTCGAGCCCGAAGCGGAGGAAGAGCTCTTGCTTGGCAAAGGGGTAGTCACCATGGTACCTATACAACAATAAAAGATCAATGTGAGATAGATAGATAGGTACCAAGACCATACAATTCAAGCTCAATTGGTGGGGTACCACCCCACACTTATCACACACTCTATGTGTCAATCACTCAACTCAATGGCACGAGCAACCCCACACTTAAGCAAAACTAGCTTCGGGCAAAGTATGCCACGTTTTTGAATTTTTGAAGATCAAGCTAGTGTGGGTTCATCATGATCAATTCTTATGTGTGTGCAACACCTAATGTCCATAATAAGCCTAAGGAATGCATTGCTACTCAAGAATTCACAATGTTATTGAATTTTTATCATTGAGGCTTTTTCACAAACACTTGGTGTGCACACTTTAAAACTAGCAATTTCAATGAGTTTTGGAATGTGCCAACCCTCCCAAAATGTTGGGAGATCTCTTTTTACAAGTCACAAGTCATCCATCTAGCACATTTAACAATTTAAGCACATCAAGCATGAATTTTATGAGTCAATTTGTAACTAGCTAAGAAATCATCCATAACAAGAATAAGTGCAACTTACATGTTAATGAAGAGAAAAAGTGAAGAATTTACTTACTTGAATGATTTAGAATGGATTGCACAAGATTTGGAATGATTCCAAGTGATAGAGATGAAGTTGTGAGTGACTAGAGAGTGATTGGGAGTGAAAATAGTGAAAAATAGGGTGTTAGAATCGGGTATAAGGGGATGGGGAAGATCGGGTCGCGGGTCAAAACCCGTTTGACCCGGCAAAAACTCACAAAACTTGGCCTTGCGCGATAGGCAGCGCGCCACGCCCCAAACGCGGTGGAAATCTGGGGCTACCGATCAACCTGGCGCGGTGGGGGGTGCGCCACGCTTTCCAACGCGCCAGGCCCCTTTTCTTCAGCTCATGTTTTGCGCTTTGGGAGGCGCAGGGCACTCCCGAACGCGCCTGAGCACGTTTTTCGCACTGATTTTTGATTCCAAGTGCAACCCCAAGTGCGAGACATGACTCGAGACGTCCCGCACCCCTCAATGCATTAATTTCACCTTGTTTAGCTCACCCAATTCCTACAAAAACGACACACAAAAACAACAAACTACGTGACACTATAAAAACAAAAAAAAACTAAACTATTACAAGTACAAACTCGGGTTGCCTCCAGAGAAGCGCCTTATTTAACGTCGTGGCACGACGGGTATAAATCAAGGGTCCCTCAAAGTAATTGAAGTGCGGTGATTCACCACACTTCCCCAATAATGTTTCACCCGTTGACCATTAACCAAAAATGTGTTCTCAGAATCCGGGGCCCTCAATTCAACTGCTCCATGTGCGGTAACACGAACAACTTCAAAAGGCCCCGACCATCTCGACTTCAACTTGCCCGGGAATAATTTCAACCTCGAGGTGAATAACAATACAAGCTGCCCGGGCTCAAAAGAACGACGCTCAATGTGCTTATCATGCCATTTCTTTGTCCGTTCCTTATATAATTTCGCATTTTCATACGCATGGAAACGGAACTCTTCAAGTTCATTCAATTGGAGCATCCTCTTCTCACCCGCTAAGGCCATATCAAGGTTGAGCTTTTGAATTGCCCAATACGCCTTATGCTCTAATTCAACCGGCAAGTGACAGGCCTTACCATAAACAAGCCTATATGGATAGGTTCCAATAGGTGTTTTAAATGCGGTTCGATAGGCCCAGAGAGCATCATCTAACTTCATAGCCCAATCCTTCCTCGAGGCATTCACAGTCTTCTCAAGGATTTGCTTGATCTCTCTATTAGACACTTCCACTTGGCCACTAGTTTGGGGATGATAAGCAGTAGCCACCTTGTGGCGAACCCCATACTTGGCCAACAATTTATTGAACAACCGGTTACAAAAATGCGTACCTTCATCACTGATTATAGCCCGCGGTGTCCCAAAACGAGTGAAAATATTCTTCTTCACGAACTTCACCACCACACCCGCATCATTTGTTGGAAGTGCAACAGCTTCCACCCATTTAGACACATAGTCAACTTCTACTAGGATGTACTTTTGGCCCATAGAAGGTGGGAATGGACCATAAAATCAATACCCCAACAGTCAAACAGCTCAATCTCCAAGATATTGTTCAAAGGCATCTCGTGACGCCTAGTAATAGTCCCAGTTCTTTGGCAACGATCACATTGCTTCACTAAGGCGTGAGCATCTTTAAATAGAGTAGGCCAAAAGAAACCAGATTGGAGTACCTTTGCAGCTGTTCAATCTCCACCAAGGTGGCCACCATAAGGAGAGGAATGGCAGCTCTGTAGAATCGGCTCTACTTCTTCCCTTGGAATGCATCTCCTAGCTAGTTGATCAACCCCTATCTTGTACAAATAGGGCTCATCCCACACATAAAATCTACTCTCATGAAGGAGTTTATGCTTTTGCTCAGCAGTTGCCCCAGGGGGGTACACATTACTCACAAGTAAATTCACCATATCAGCATACCATGGCACCTCAGCTGCATCAAGACCAAAAAGTTGCTCATCAGAAAATACCTCTTTAATCTCGGGCCCTTCATCTACATGATCTCTATTCTCCAACCTTGACAAATGATCAGCAACTTGATTCTCAGTCCCCTTGCGATCTCGAATTTCAACATCCAACTCTTGCAATAGGAGAACCCATCTAATGAGTCTAGGCTTGGAGTCCTTCTTTTCAAACAAATACCGGATTACGGCATGATCAGTGTAGACAACAACATGAGTGCCAACCAAATAAGATCTGAACTTATCAAAAGCATAAACTACGGCTAGCAACTCCTTTTCAGTGGTGGTGTAATTGGACTGGGCTGCATCAAGCGTCTTGCTTGCATAATAGATGGAGTGAAAGATTCTTCCAATTCTTTGGCCTAGAACAGCCCCAATAGCATTATCACTCGCATCACACATCAATTCAAACGACAAAGACCAGTCAGGAGCAATGATAATTGGTGCTGTCACCAACCTTTTCTTCAACTCTTCAAATGCTTTGAGACAAGCATCATCAAACACAAATTTCACATCCTTCTCCAACAATTTGCACAAGGGAGTGGAAATTTTGGAGAAGTCCTTTATGAATCGTCTATAGAACCCTGCATGTCCCAAGAAACTACGCACCCCCTTAACAGAGATAGGTGGTGGTAATTTCTCAATAGCCTCAATTTTTGCTTTGTCAACCTCAATTCCTTGCTTTGACACCTTGTGCCCAAGTACTATGCCTTCTTGAACCATAAAGTGACATTTTTCCCAATTCAGCACAAGATTTGTTTCTTCACAACGGCTCAGCACAACATTAAGATTTCTCAAACATTCATCCAAAGAGTCACCAACCACTGAGAAATCATCCATAAATACCTCCACAAATTTTTCCACCATGTCAGTGAAAATGGCCATCATGCACCGCTGAAAAGTCCCCGATTACACAACCCAAATGGCATCCTCCTAAATGCATAGGTGCCATATGGACAAGTAAAAGTGGTCTTCTCTTGGTCTTCAAGGGCTATTACAATTTGATTGTAGCCCGAATACCCATCCAAGAAACAGTAATATTCATGCCCTGCAAGTCTATCCAGCATCTGATCAATAAAAGGAAGTGGGAAGTGATCTTTCCTGGTGGCCTTGTTTAGCTTCCTATAGTCAATGCAAATTCGCCACCCTGTAACAGTTCTTGTAGGAATCAACTCATTGTGCTCATTCTTCACCACTGTCATGCCCCCCTTCTTAGGAACACATTGCACTGGACTCACCCACTTGCTGTCAGAGATAGGAAAAATAATACCAGCATCCAGCCACTTGATAACTTCTTTCTTCACCACCTCCTTCATAATTGGGTTTAGCCTCCTCTGCTGCTCTATGGATGGTTTATGATCTTCCTCCAAGAGAATTTTGTGCAGAAAGAAGGACTAATCCCTCTAATATCAGCAATAGTCCAGCCAATAGCTCTTTTGCGCTCTCGCAAAACCCGCAACACCTTCTCAACCTGCACATCAGACAACAAAGAAGAAAGGATCACGGGTAAAGTGTTACCTTCACCCAAATAAGCATAACGTAGATGCTCGGGTAAAGGTTTGAGCTCAAGATTAGGAGCTTTCTCAATAGACGGTTTAGCAGGAGTTAAGGTCAACGGTCTATCAAGCTCCTCAAATTTCTTCCACCCTGGGATGAATCTACTCTGCATATTAAGAACCTCCAAATACTCCTCAATATCATCATCCTTCAGGATATCATCATCATCACATAAGAATGCCCGTTCTAACGAATCAACATTAGAAGCCAAGAATGACCTCTCATCAACAGTCAACTCATCATCTACCACTTTTACCATGGACAACTCTTCATAAACAGAAGGAAGCTGGGTAGCTCTGAACACATTAAACACAACTTCTTCCCCATTTACCTTCATAATCATCTTTCCAGCTTTGACTCTAATAACAGCATCAGCGGTAGCCAAAAATCCTCTTCCCAAGATGAGAGGAACCTCAGGATCAGCTTCATAGTCAAGAATAATAAAATCAACGGGTAATATGAACTGACCCACTTGTACAAGCACATCCTCAATAATCCCCTCGGGGCATGTCAGAGATCTATCAGCAAGCTGCAGGGTCACAGTAGTGGGTCGTGGCTCACCCAGGCCTAGCTTCTAACTCTGGAACTGCACTCCTCAGTAAGTGCAACTGTCTCAAACTCAGTCAGTTTTCTCTTGTTAGCAACAATATCCTTGATGTATTTAGCATATTTGGGAACATCCCGCAAAAGCTCCACCAAAGGAATATTTAGCTGAATCTGACTCAATATCTCCAAGAATTTCTTGCATGCTGCATCAACTTTCTGCTTCTGTAGCCTCTGAGGGAAAGGTGGTGGTGGTCTCACAATAGCAGACTCGGGCTGCTTTGGTATTACTGTCTCTGCTTCTTTCTCCACTTCCCTATCAACATTTGGCTCTAGCTCATCAACAGGCTTCTTTGGTTTTGGGGGAAGTTCTTCTAGAGCTCTTCCATTCCTCAAAGTAACTGCTTGCACAAATTCTTTAGGATTCTTCTCTGTATCACTCGGTAAAGCACCCCGAGGTCTATTATTTTGTGCTCCAGCAAGCTGCCCCAACTATCTTTCAAGATCTTTCTGTGCACTGCTCAAATCTTTAATTATTTGTGCTTGAGATGCTGAGTCATCCATGAGCTTTTGCTGCCCTGCAAGAAGTTTCCTAAGCATATCCTCCATTGCATTAGACTGCTGTGGCTGAGCCTGTGACTGCGACCCCTGCTGTGGTGCATTGCTTTGAGTAAATTGGGGTCTCTCATTACCCTGAAACTGCTCACGGGTATCCCTCCAGGAAAAAATTGGGTGATTACGCCAACCCGTGTTATAACTGTTACTATACTGATTGCGATTTTGACCCTGTGATCTGTTCTGATTACCCACATAATATACTGACTCTGGGTTAGAGGGACAAACCTCAGTACTATGATCCTCACCACACACCTCACAAAAAGTCTGAATTTGTTGCACTGGAGCTAATGGTGGCTTTGCTTGGAGAGTCAGCTTGCTGATTTGATTAGAAATAGCATCCATCTTCGCTCGCAGCTCTGAAATTCCATCTAGTTGAAGTATCCCAACATCTTTCTGCGTATTAGCCCTGCTAGCACCCTCAACTTGTGTCGTAGCTCTGCCATCACCCTGCCAATCAGGATTGCGCTGTGAAAACTTATCAAGTAAGTCATAGATCTGCTCAAAATTTAAGGCCAGCACTTAGCCTCCAGCAGCAGCATCAATCACAATCTTAGTATGTTGGTTCAACCCCTCAACAAAAGTGTGTGCCACAACCTCATTAGATTGGTTGTGGTGTGGACAATCTCTCAATAGAGCTTTAAATCTCTCCCAGGCTGCATATAATGATTCTCCTTCTAACTGCCTGAAGGACAAAATTGCGCTCCTCAACCTGGCCGTCTTGGCAGACGGATAAAACTTAGCCAAGAATTTCTTAGCCAAATCCTCCCAAGTAGTGATAGACCCAGGCTTTTCAGCCTTTAACCACTTCCTTGCTGTCCCAATCAATGAAAATGGGAACAAAGTCATTCGCACATAATCAGTAGGCACACCCGCCGGTGTATAAGTATCACTGATCTCCAGAAAGTTCTGAAGGTGTTGCTGCGGATCTTCATGCAGGAATCCACCATATTCCCCCGTCACATGCAGCAACTGAATCATGCCGGGCTTGATCTCAAAGTTTCCAGTAATAGCAGGCTTCACAATACTTGACTCTACTCCTTTCAGACTAGGAAGAGCAACATCTCGCACTGCTACTGCTTGTTCTTCAGCCATTTCAACAGGTAGAGAGGCAAGTACGATTGCTAATGCTTCTCGATCTCGCGCTTCCCTTTTTGCCTTTCTCAAGGTTCTTTTAGGCTCGGGATCAAAAGGTGCGAGTAATTCGTCATTTTTATTCCTTTGCATTCAAAACCTATTGCCTGAAACAGCACAAGAAACTCAACAAAAAATTAAACCTGAATAGAAATTAAGTAATTGTTCAAAAGAAAATAGTCCGTAATTAGTCCCTGGCAACGGCGCCAAAAACTTGTTTCTCCCAACGCACACACAAGTATACGCTGTCGACAAGTAATAAAGTGATAAATCGAATATCGTTCCCACGAGGACTAAGCAGACTAATACTTCGCAAACAATTCCTACAAACTACTCAGGGATCTTTTTCTTTGGTTGTAAGAGTTTTTATAACTAAAGTGCAGTAATTAAAGTGCTAGAGGTGTAGTCAAGCTATGAGAAATACTTTGGTTGTTAACAATATCAAGAGACCGGTCCAGGGTCAGAGTTACAAACAATCCAGTTGATGTATCCAATTGATTCCACTTCTTATATCCCGGGTTACTAACTGACAGAGTAAATGTAACTGTGAAAACCTTTCAGTTCTTCACAGTCTATGCAAGCTACTTCAATCCCTATCTGTCTATGGGTTAAATCACATGCACGCATTAACGATTCATGTAATAAGTTAAACTAGGCAAGCAAGTATATGTCTATCCTACCCGCGAATTGATTCCCCGATGCCCGGGTTCACAAACTAGTTCTATTCTTTCTTATTACGTAATTAGATTCCCTCTTTCGAGTTCAACCCAAAAACCATAGATGATGTATAATTATCGAGCTCTAACAATTACACATGTGAAATCAAGCAAGAATAAGCAACCCGTTATGGGATTCAATCAATGGGAATCAACCTTCAACAATCAACTTTCATGTAATACTCTAACCCTAGAACGTAGAGTTTAGCCACACATATTCATAATCACAAGGCAATAATTTGGTGTAATAATGAAGTAAATGATGTAATAGATGAAAGATTAGGAGTAAACCCTTGTTCAATGAGTATGTAGCTCTCAATATTGCTCCAAATTATCAACTCCATTTCAAAAACTAAGTAAAAGACTATTTATAGTGTTTACAAACACCTAGTAATAACTTAGACCCAATACTAGACGGAATAGGAAGTGAAAAACCGCACACGGGGCGCTATAACGGGCGCCCCGCACCTCGGAAAGCGCCAAAACAACCAGTAGCGCCACATTGTGGGCGCCTTAGGGGCGCGCCACGTGGGTTATCGCGCTGGGCAGTGGGGGGTGGTGGAAGGCCGCCTCGTGCCCTACAGCGCCCAGCCAACTCGCCTTCTTCCTTGGTCCGAAATCGTGTCTGTGTCGTGCCTTCGCGTGCTCAATCCAATCCTCAATCATCCTTCAACCTATTTATGTTCAATCAAGCTCCAAAAAGCTCCAAATGCACCGCGTAACAACCTACATACGCACAACACAAAATCAGTGTAAAACCACATTCACAAACTATAAAACGAGTGCAAAACAAGCTCAAATATGCGGAAACATTACGGAAACTTTGGCATAAAATGCCAAACATCAGTTAACACCTTGAGAAGGATCATGAGTTAACCACCTACCATTACTGAAGGACAATCAGTTCAGACGCCCCTACAGTTCAATGGGCAATATTATGCGTGGTGGAAGAACAGGATGGAAAATTACATATGTGCTGAAGACTATCAACTAATGCTGATAGTATCTGAAGGAAACCTGATCCCCACTAAAATAGTTGGTGAAGGAGCAACTGCCAAACAAGAACCTAAGTTGAAAGAGGAGTTCAATGAGGCGGACTATAAGATGATTGAAAAGAATCCCAAAGCCAAACGTCTGGTCATTTGTGGCCTTGGTCCTGAGGAGTTTAACAAAGTACCATCTTACAAGACTGCCAAGAAAATCTGGGATGCCCTGCAGGTTGCACATGAAGGAACCACTGAAGTAAAGGACTCAAAGAGAAGAATGCTGAAGAGACAATTTGAGCTATTCTCTATGGGAGAGAAGGAATCAATCCAGGATATGATGACCATGTTGACCATTATTACTAATGAGATGAGATCCCTGGATATGGAGTTACCAGAAGTGGAGATGGTTGATAAGATTCTAAATGTGCTTCCTGAAGCTTGGGAACCCAAGATGACTGCTATTATTGAGTCTAAGCCTCTAAGATACATTAAAGTTGAAGAACTGGTTGGTAGTTTGAAAACTTATAAGATGATGAAAGAATCAAAAGCTAAACCAGCTCTCAAGAAGGACAAGACCCTTGCACTTGAAGAAAATGAGGAAACTGATGAATATGTTGATCTGCAATTAGTTGAAGCAGCAATGGTTAGTGCTTTAAGACAGAAGCTTAATTTGGGTAGGTTTAAAGGCCTTAAAAGAAGCGGCAAGGAGAACTCTGGAAGGAAGAACATAGTCGACAGTCCTGACTACTCAGGATACTTTAAGTGCTTCAAGAAGGATCACGCCGTTATAGATTGTCCTATGTGAAAAATAGAATGGATGAAAAATAGAGCATCTAAGGAAAAGGAAAAGGAGACGTTAAAGAAGAATGATAAAGACAAGAAGAAGACAAGACGACCTCCAAATTTTAAAGCAGAAAGAAGAAAGAAAAAGGAAGCTTTCTATGCCACATAGGGACCAACTGACAGTGAATCTGATCATGAAAAGGAATCTGGAGATGAATCACCACTAGCACTGATGGGACTGACAGCCATCAGTTCAGATGAAGAAGACCCTCGGGAGTTCAGAAGAGGAAGAGATCCGTCAAAGCCACCTGTGTTCAACGGGACTAACTATAGGAGCTGGAAGAAACAGATGAAGAACTTCCTGCAAGCAACTGATTATAGTCTTTAGTTTATTGTGAAGAGATGACCTCATGTTCCTGTGAAGAGAGCAGCCAATGGAGTTTTTGTGCCAAAGAAGGTTGAAGAACTAGATCCTCAAGATCTAGATTGGCTACAAGAAAATTCCAAGGCTGAATTATACCTGAGAAGAGGGCTAACTAATGATGTGTTAGCAAGGATACTTGAATACAAGTCTGCCAAAGAAGGTTGGGAAAAACTGAAGGAGTTGTACACAGATGACAACCAAAAGAAGGACGCTGCCCTTATGGCGATTGATGGAGCTGAAACGGCACATTCAGCAGAGGTATGTCTATCTGATCTTAAGAAAAATTTACACACATACTCTACTGAAAATTTGATTCTAATCACAGCCACTTTGATTGAGGGTTATGAAAAGAAGAAAATTGAAAAGGATAAATTAACTGAAGAGTTAAGTGATCTCAGAACCAAGTACAAGAGCCTTCTAGAACAAAACATTGAACTAGAAGAAATTAATTCCATCTTAAAATGACAGACTCTTGTGTCAAACTCTAAGATCACTGAACTAGAATTGGAACTCAATCAGTTAAAAGAGAGTATAAATGGTAAGCAAGTAATAAGTGAAGTTCAAAGCTTTCTTGAAAATGAACTGAAAAGAGCTAATGAGGTTCTGCATCAAGAAACTGAAAAGAACAAGATTTTAAGTCAAAAGGTTGAAAAATCTGAATTTGAGCTTACTAAATTAACAAAATGGAATAAATCATCCGAGGCAATGAACTGGGTTCTTGAAAATCAAAACAAGGGAAAACATATAATCCTAAGAGCAAGTATGTGGGATTGCCTTGCAACATGTTGTGTACCTTTTGTGGTGAAATCGGACACTACAAACAAAGGTGCATGAATGTTAGCAATGCAAAGGCCAAGAATAAAAGAAGTGTTCTACCTAAATGGGCTAGACAGGATTTGATTTATCCATTCTCTCGTAAGAAGGGACCCAAGCTTGTGTTGGGTTCCTAAAGCTAACCTTTAATCTGTTTTGCAGGCTGGAGTGAGGGAGAACAACCCAAGCTGGATTCTTGATAGTGGTTATTCAAGGCACATGACAGGAGATAGAAGAAATTTTCTCTCACTCGCAGCATTTCAAGGAGGCAGTGTAGCCTTCAGAGGAGGAAAAAGTGGTCAAATAGTGGGAATTGGAAAGATTGGGAGAACTCTAGATCATGCAATTGAAAATATTTACTGTGTCGATGGTCTCAGACACAACCTGCTGAGCATCTCCCAACAGTGTGATAGAGGAAATGAAGTGAGTTTCTCCGCTGTAGGATGTATTGTGAAGAATCTACGGAGTGGAGAAATTGTTATGGAAGGAAAAAGGGTGAATAATGTATACAAGCATCGCTGAAGTCATTGCCTGAAAACAACTTAACATGCTTGAATGTGCAAGAAAGTGACTCTCAGCTGTGGCACAAAAGAATGGGTCGTGCAAGTCTCTCACAACTGAATAAGCTCGTATCTAAGGAGCTAGTGCGTGGATTGCCAAGCAAGAGATTGAAAACATAAAAATATGTGATGCGTGTGTAAGGGGGAACATGTGAAATCATCCTTTAAGTCCAAGAAGGTGGTAAGTACATCAAAGCCACTGGAATTATTGCATATGGATCTGTGTGGACCCATGAGAGTCAGGAGCAGAAGAGGAAAGAGGTTCGTGTTCGTAATTATTGATGACTACTCTAGGTACACATGGACCTTGTTCTTGGCATTTAAAAATGAAGCCTTTGACAGCTTCATAAGGGGAAAAACACGCGGAAATGAAAATCTATACGAGCGGAAGCAAATAATATAGATAACAAGAAATCGAGACTAGGAAGGTAAGAAATGAGAAGAAAGAAACGAATTCAATTCACATACGTTGATTGAATTCAAAGGGAGAAATGAAACTCGAACCTTACAATGGATTCAAACTAGGTGTCGATCTCCATAGGTTCCAAGTCAATGAGATACATGAAGCCTCGGGCTTCGACAAGAAAGGCTCGGCCTTCTCTCAATTCTCTCTTCTCTCAATTCTATGTTCAATGATAGCTCATGGAAGAAATGGCTAAGTGTTCCTATTTATAGTTTTCCATAAGGCTAAGTTAAATGTCTAAAATGCCCCCAAAGCTAATTAATACATACAAGCCACTTAAGGGAAAAATAGGAACTTCACTCCAAAAATCATCCAAGCTTCAGCGTTGGGCGCTCCGCCTGGAATCCGGGCGCTCCGCCTGAACCCTTTGTTAGCTGGGCGCTCCTCCTAGAGCTGGGCGCTCCACCCTGGGCGCTCCGCCCAGAGTGCCTTGAAGCTGGGCGCTCCGCCTGGCTTCTAGGCGCTCCGCCTGACTGTGCTGGGCGCTCGTCCTTCCTTGGTGCTCCGATGCATGATCTTCAAGTCGCTTCCGGAGACCTTGACTTGCATTCCTTATGCTCTCAAGCTGGGTTCTTGATGGTTGGTATCTTAGCCCGATTTGCCCAGCATCATCCTCCCCTTCTATTTCGTCCTCGAAATCAAACCATCAAAACCTACATTCAAAGCAAGCACACCAAAATTTCCTACTTCACAAGTAGGTTAGCTTAACAATAAAGGGTGCAACGTGTGTGGAAAACACACTCTTGTGATAGAGCCAAGCATCAATACCTAATAAAGAGTGTATGTCCCCAAAGGAAAAAACAAGGTCTTGGCTCGACAAGATCAAGCACCCAATTTCAAAACAAGAAAAGAGATCAAAGTCATGCAACATGTAGCAATCAAATGTCCTGTGACCCCTAAGCTTGCTATCAACACACCAAGCCTTCAAATCAATTTTATCATAATGTGACACATCGGCTTTAGCAAGCTCAACACTCAAGGTGTGCTCAACGTATGGGATGGAGTAAGTAAAATAGTTCAATTCACAACTAACATCGACTACTCCACTCCCCTTCTTAAGAGCATTCTTACACACACCAAGAGGTACCTCCTCACCTCCCAATTCAACCCCAAGACAATCCTCCTTATTGGGCAAACTCCAACGGAAGGTCTCTAAAATAGGTCCTTCATCATTATAGTCCACACAACGAAGGCTAGGACTACTAGAAGATAGGTCAACACGACCAATATCAAGACCACTCTCCTCACTCGGAGTTCCAATCGTTGGATCATCCATAGAGCTTAACTTAACAAACCATGGAGGTTCGACTCTACTACCGACCCTAGTCCGATACAATTCACCACCACAAATGAGATTGCCTTCAAACATTAGAAATGTAAAAGCATGCACCTCAAATTCATGGTCACACAAGAGCATAGTATCAAGACTAGGTCCTTCACTCTCACTCGAGGAGTCATCGAAAATAAATTGATCCATCTCACACTCTAGAGACTCCTCAAGATCAAATCCAACCTCACTACGACACAAGGAACCACCACTATCAATTAAGCAATCAAAGGGAAGAATAAGATTATCATGCAATTCATCTTCTCCTTTATCAAATATAGGTGGGTTGTCATAACAAGGTTCACAAACAAGGTCAACTACGACATCTTCACTAAAGAGAGGTTCAATGAAAACCGAGCTCACATCATGATGTGGCTTTTCAACCCTCCCAACTAGTGGTTCAATTTCACACACAAGTTGACCCGACGGCTCTACACTAGTTGCAAACACATTATACTCATGCAAATCATCAACTAGCATAGAGTTGTTACAAACAAGATCACAAGACAAGGAAGTATCATGCTCAAGGGAGGAAAAACTAACACATACCTTGGAAGTGTCATGAACGTCTCCACCTTGTAGCTCATATTCGGCATCTCCTTCACCTTGTCTTTCCATCTCGGAACATGGTCGAGGCTCCATCGATTTGCCTCCAAGAATCCCTACACAAGAATTCAAACACATAGAAGAAAAAGATAAAGGGTTAAGGTTAGAATAAGGGGTGTCCTCACTCTTAATTTTTCTTTTTCCCTTTTTCTTTTCCCTCATTTTTTTTCCAAGGTCGGGCGTAGATTTAGGTGGCGAAAACTCACTCACATCACTCAACTCAACCTCTCCTTTTTCCATTCGAGAGTTGTCACCGGTCGCTCCCTTACTCATCTCTATCTTTTGTCTCTCAAATTCGGGCGAATTGGGACGAGGCCCAAGAATACCCATAGCTGGAGTAGGTGGACTTTTCACGTCTACCCGGAATCTAGGACTTGGAGACTCATCAGTCGACGTCTCCTTCTTCTTCATTGGTGAACCACTTGGTTTTGCAACTTGTGGTTTCGGGTTCACCTTGTTGATGTCTATCAACCCTTTTCTAGCACTTGTCTCACCATTGCTTGTATTTGTAGGACTTCTTGTTTGCACATTGTTGCCCATGGAATGAAGTTCTCGATCCTTGCACTTTTGCCTAGCCAAAGAAAGTGCACTAGTAGGCACTTGGCTCTTCGCCCGGTAAGGCACAAAGTCATAAACTCTTTGCCCTACGCCCATAAGATACACACCCTTCACCACACTATATTGCACCCTCTTCCCCTCCAACCACCGGTCACCTATCCACACATCAACATGACGCATGGGATACACATCACACCACACATAGCATTTATAGTTCCTATGAGATATGAGTACCCGAGCCTCCTTAGAAACCCACACTCCATCATACTCATAAGGATACTCTAGCTTATGGCATGGTATCCTAAGCCTATCAACCAAAGAGGTGCTAATACAATTGGCATCGGTATCACCAATCTTGAGCAAGTACCCGAAAGATACCATCTACCTAAAAAACGAACCTATGTCTACCCAAATTTTGTAGATTGGCATCCAAGTGAGAACTTGAATGCCCACAAATGTCAACTCCGACAACTTGGGTCTTCCTTATCCCTCCACTAGTAGCAACACCACTAGAACAATCTCCACTTCCCGTCACTCTCCCAACTTTAGAAATGTTGTTGGAAGTCGAGGAAGGAACCTTGCCATGGAACCCATAAGTGCCTCTCGCCTTGGTTCCATAGCCCATAGTACTACTCCTACTACAACCATCCACGCCCCTCACGGCATACAACCCCTTTGTAGCAAAAGCAACACCATCAATCATACCATCCTCCACATGGGAATTAGAAGCATTAGGTCGCTTAGCGTACCTAGAAGATGCAAGCTTCTTCTTTCCCACGGAACAACCACCACCACCTCCCATACTAATGGAAGGTCCTCTACAACTCCCTTGCACACCGTTAGCAACGCTAAGAGAAGATGCATAAGAATAATGCGTATAATCAACTTCATCATCTATTCCCTCTATGTCACTATCATGCTCATATCCATCACAAGTAGATTAAGTAGGATCTATGTACCTTGAAGCGTCACCATCCTCGATTTCTTGACTTGAAGCAGTAGATCCATCAAATTCACCCTCATGAGCTTCATAATCGTCATCAACCTCACGATCTTCATAGTGAGCCGCTTCATCCTCATACGAGCCATAGTTCCCCGAGTCATCATAGCAAGATCCATCATCGCCCTCATAGGAACCATAGTCTCCCTCGTCTCCACATGGGCCATAACCTCCACATTCATCATTCGACATAATTACAACACCAAAAGATCAAAACCTCCCAAAAGTCACTCCCTCACGTGTATCACTCGATATATGAACACTCAAAGGCGAGGCCTCACAACTTGGGAACCAAGGTGATCACAACTAGTATGTCCAAGTTAAAGTTCGGAATGGAGTTAATGAGAATCGATGTACGGACGGCTATTTAAAGTGCGCACTTGAGGCCAAAAGGAGTTCTACGACTCTTCTTTGAATTCTAATCTCCTCTACGCACGAGTGTCCTAATACGCTCAAGGATTAGTGTCAATGAAGTAGGCCAATTACCCTAGAAACACTAACCAAGAAGTTAGGAAACCAACGGAACACAAAAGGAACGAAACGGAAACAAAAACACACCCAAACAGGGGTGGGCGCTCCGCCCAGTGAGGGTAGGCGCTCCGCCACAAGGTCAGGCGGTCCGCCTGCCTCACCCCACTGCCCAAACAAGTGGGCGGTCCGCCCAAGCTTAGGCGCTCCGCCTGGACGCGTTTTTCAGCTTTTTCAACAACGGGTTTTTGGTGATTTTGGCCAACTTTTTGGTTCGATTTCAACCCGATACACAAAACCAATGATACCCAAAGGTGTATACAACTATATTAACCAATCCCCAATGATTTTCAACTCCAAACAAACAACAACAAACTTCGATTCAAGATTGAAGCGTTTTTTTCAAGAATTTTCAAACTTTTTGGATTTTGATTTTGGAAATTTTGATTCGTAACACCAAAACACGATATATGGGTATCAAAACGACGGGAATATAATAAGGAACAAACCCCAATACTTTTTAACACTTGGGGATTCGATTCCAACCCGATTTACCAAATTTTCTTGAGTTTTCTAGTTTTTCAATTTTTCTGTTTTTCTTCAAATTTTCAAGAACAAACACAATAACAACAATGATACTAACACGATGAATAAGGAACGGGGGTTTGTAAGAACATAACCCGAGCCTTGCTCTGATACCAACTGATAAGGGGAAAAATACGCGGAAACGAAAATCTATACGAGCGGAAGCAAATAATATAGATATTAAGATGGATTCAAACTAGGTGTTGATCTCTATAGGTTCCAAGTCAACGAGATACATGAAGCCTCGGGCTTCGACAAGAAAGGCTCGGCCTTCTCTCAATTCTCTCTTCTCTCAATTCTATGTTCAATGATAGCTCATGGAAGAAATGGCTAAGTGTTCCTATTTATAGTTTTCCATAAGGCTAGGTGAAATGTCTAAAATGCCCCCAAAGCTAATTAATACATACAAGCCACTTAAGGGCAAAATAGGAACTTCACTCCAAAAATCATCCAAGCTTCAGCGTTGGGCGCTCCACCTGGAATCCGGGCGCTCCGCCTGCACCCTTTGTTAGCTAGGCGCTCCTCCTAGAGTTCGGCGCTCCACCCTCGGCGCTCCGCCTGGAATTTGGGCACTCCGCCCAGAGTGCCTTGAAGCTGGGCGCTCCACCTGGCTTCTAGGTGCTCCGCCTGACTGTGCTGGGCGCTCCTCCTTCCTTGGTGCTCCGATGCATGATCTTCAAGTCGCTTCTGGAGACCTTGACTTGCATTCCTTGTGCTCTCAAGCTGGGTTCTTGATGGTTCGTATCTTAGCCCGATTTGCCCCGCATCACAGCTTCAAAGACTGGGCTGGTGTTGTGCAGAAAAGGTTAAGCCTAGAACTCATCAGTATGAGATCTGATCATGAAACGGAGTTTGAATACTCAAAATTTTCTGAGTATCGTGCAAAGTACAGCATTGATCATAATTTCTCTGCACCAAGAAATCCACAACAAAATAGAGTGGTTGAAAGGAAGAACAGGTCTCTGGAGGATATGGCAAGGACTATGCTGTTGTCAAGTGGGCTTGCAAGAAAATTTTGGGCTGAAGCAATAAACACTGCATGCTATTTGTTAAACAGATGTTCCATCAGAGCTATTTTTGACAAGACCCCATATGAGCTACTCAGAGGAAGAAAACCAAATATTGCACATCTGAAACCCTTTGGATGCAAATGCTTTGTCCACAACAACGACAAGGAACCATTGGGGAAGTTTGATGCTTGAAGTGATGAGGCAATATTTCTTGGTTACTCTACTCAAAGCAAAGCATACAAAGTGTTTAACAAAAGAAACAGACAGTCGAGGAAAGTATGCATGTGGTATTTGATGAATCTGATAAGGCATTGGGAGAAACCGAGGCAGATGATTAAGTGATTAGCCTAAGTCGAGAGGATGGTGTAGATGAATTGGAAGACTCAGAAGACAAAGATACATCTGGTGAGAATCAAATCTCACTAGAACAAGGAGTCAACATGACAGGGGGAACTTCAGATGAAGTTGATGATCCAGCAAGTCGGGAAGAACCTACCCAAGATAATGCTGAATACTCCTTCAGTCATATTCAACTCAGGCCATAGAAACACCAAATTTCTCACCCCTTGGAGAATGTCATATCAGAACTGGACACTGGAATCATGACCAGGTCATCCTTGAAGAACTTCTGTGCATTCTTTGCTTTCTTTTCATCTCTGGTATCAAAGAATGTAAAAGAAGCTCTAGAAGATCCAGATTGGATTTTAGCCATGCGGGATGAACTTCATCAGTTTGAGAGAAGCAAAGTGTGGCACCTAGTTCCTAAGCCGAAGGACAGATCAATAATTGGAACAAAATGGGTGTTCAGGAACAAACTGGATGAGCATGGTATAGTGACAAGGAACAAGGCAAGGCTAGTAGTTCAAGGATACAGTCAGGAAGAAGGAATAGACTATGATGAAACCTTCGCACCAGTGGCAAGAATGGAGGCTATTAGGATATTGATTGCCTTTGCTACATACATGGAGTTCACACTATATCAGATGGACGTGAAGAGTGCCTTCCTAAATAGCTACTTAAATGAGGAGGTGTATGTAATACAGCCACTAGGCTTTGTGACTCTCAGGATTCTTGCTGAAGAATGGATTTTCAAGAGGAAAGATTGACAACACATTATTCTTGAAGAAGAAAGGAAAGGATCTATTGGTGGTTCAAGTATATGTTGATGATATCATTTTTGGAGCCACTAATGAGGGGCTATGCAAGGGGTTTGCTGAGCAAATGGGAAGTGAATTTGAAATGAGCATGATGGGTGAACTAAATTTCTTCCTAGGACTGTAGATAAAGCAAATGCCTGAAGGGACTATGAATATGTCAAGGAACTTCTGAAGAAATTTGACATGGAAGGAGCTAAAGAAATGACTACGCCCATTGCTCCTGGAACCATGCTGGATATGGATGAACTAGGTCCTTCGACCAATGAGACAAAATATAGAGGAATCATAGGTTCACTTCTCTATCTCACAGCTAGTCGACCTGATATAGTATACAGTGTGGGACTGTGTGCTAGGTTTCAGTCCAAGCCCAAGGAGTCACATCCGACGGCTGTGAAGAGGATCCTGAGATACTTGAAAGGAACTCAGGACCTTTGTCTTTGGTACCCAAGGGGAGGTACGTTTGAACTAATTGGTTTTTCTGATGCAGATTATGCAGGTCATTTGGTGGATAGGAAAAGCACTTCAGGGATGGCACACTTTCTTGGTCCCCGCTTAGTCTCTTGGGCTACTAAGAAGCAAAACTTAGTTGCCTTGTCTACTGTGGAAGCTGAGTATGTAGTAGCTGCATCATGCTGCTCACAACTGCTATGGATCAAATAACAGTTGGAGGACTTTGGAATCAAGTGTGGAGCAGTGCCAATTTTCTGTGATAACACAAGTGCAGTGAATATTGCCAAGAACCCAGTCCAACACAAAAGAACAAAGCATATTGATATTAGACACCATTTCCTTAGAGATGATGTGGAAAAGGGTCTGATTACAATGAATTCTTGCAGGACTGAAGATCAAATTGCTGACATATTTACTAAAGCATTGAACAAAGTACAGTTTGAGAGGAACAAGCTGGAGTTAGGGATGACTAAAATACACGGATGACCCAGCAGGTGGTCCCTCAATGATTGGTTAGTTAAGTGTTCAATAATCTGTGTGTAAAATTTGTTATTATTGTTCAGTCTAACTTTGTACTTTATTAAGTATACTTGTTTAGTTTTTAAGCACCAGGTGAGGATAACGTGATCCCATGAAGAACCTACTATGTACTGAGAAAGAACTGACTGAAGCATGAGGAATCATGTCCAGGTACAGTCACATTACCTTGCATGATAGAAGTCATAACTGAAATCATATTGTCAATTATACATGTGTCAAGGGAGACTTTCCATGTTCTCATAACTGTCCTAAATTATAGGAACACATTATTTTTTGGGATAGAATTCTATTTGACTTGTATGGACCCCACTACTTGAAAAGGTTTTAATTGAATAAGTCCATAACCGTCAAATCCACAACTCTTCCCGGTTTTCGAAAATTTCAAAAAGCTGCTTTTTACTTTTATGTCATCATTTCTTTGGCTTCCCTAGAAACCGTCTCATCACCAAAACCCTTTCCCCTTCTTCGATCAACACAGAATACATATACTCAACAACCTCCATTTCTCTCAACCTACTTTCTCTCTCAAAAATTCAAGACGGAAAATCCTTGTAATCTCAGTCAAAACTCTAACAATTTCACCATGTCTCAAGCACAATCTTCGTTAGTTTCACCCACAAAAACTCTCAAAAAATCAACTGCAAAACCTCCTCCATCCACCCTCGCGGAAAGAATTGTGAAGGCTAGGACAAAGTTTCTTAAAAAGGGGGAAAAGAAGCTAGTCAAGAAGATGCTGTCAAGATCTTTGTCTACTACGCCTACAAACAAGGTTCATCCAAACCATCTACTGAGGTAATTCCTGACCCTACCCCATCTACTCCTGTTGATTTAGAAGGAATAAAAAGCTCTGGTACAGTGGATAGTGAAACCTTAGTAAAAGAACTAGATGAAATCGTAGGAGTGGTAGAGTCTGGTGACAAAACTGGTAGGGGGAATGTAGTTGAAACAAAGCAAAAAGATGTACAGGAAGAACCTAGGGTGAGTTTGCATGTGCCTGTATTAGAAAAGAATGTGTTAAAGGTTGATGTAGCAGGAAGAGTGATAGAACAATTGAGGGAGGGTGATCTTGTTGAGTCCCTTAAGGAACGTGTTAATGAACTAAGTTCTAGTGCTGTGGTTGCTGAGGGTGTCTGTCCTTGATGGCCCAGTAGTTGGGGGACCTAAATCTGCTGAGGCCTCCCAGGATTTGAGTCAAGACCCTGTTTCTTGCCTAGATCCTATGGAGGCTGATGATGCAGGACTCAATTGGATAGAGTCAGAAGAAGAAAAGGATGAGGAGGTTGGAGAAGAAAAAGTTGAGAGTGAGAAGGTTACAAAGAAAGCAGAAAAAACAAAGAGGAAGAGGTTGAAAAGGAAGTTTAGTGAGGAGGATGAGAGGCTGGTGTGTGAGGAAGAGGAAGAAGAGGTAGTGTTTGCGAGGGAAAACAGAGTAGAGGCTGACAAGAGGAGGAGACTGGTGAAAGGGGGAATGCCAGTGTCAAAAACCAAGTTGGTTGATGAATCAAGTGAAGAAAGTGGTGACAGGGCTGTTGCTGAGCCAGTGGCTAGGAGAGTTGGTTCTAGATATGCTTTGAAGCAACAGCTGGAGACTGTTGGTAAGCTGGAGAGAACAATTACCAATGTGAGAGATAGAGAAGCAAAGAAGAAGGAGGAAGAGAAGCAAGCAGGTGAGGCAGAGGTGGAGAGTGATGAGGCTGGCAGTTATGTGGAGCCAAGTGATTCTGAGACTGATAGTGAAACAGAGCACATAAAAAGAAGAAGGGGATCTGAAGAAGAGGTTGATCGAGTGGCCTTCTTTGCAAAGCGTCAGGTGCTGCCTGGTAGCATTCTGCATGATGAGAAGGAGCATCATATGAAACCCCTACTCAGGTTGATTGGTGACCAGGGGTGGCTGGGTTTGTTTGGAAACAAAGATAGAATGTTATTTGCTGATGAGATCAGGGAGTTTTACACAAACTGCAGAGTTACAGCCAGGAGAGTGTTCACCACTGTGAAGGGAGTTGAGATAGAATTTAGGAGAAATGAGCTTGGGGTGATCCTAGACATACCTGCTGAAGGTTATTGCAGGTATATTAAGCTGAAGTGGCCTAAAAGGACAGATGGAATAACCCCTCTGAGTGTGGTCAAGAAATTCTCAGGGAAACCCAAGCTAAGGAAGGAAAGGAAGCTAGACAAAAAGGAGATGGAACCAGCACACCAGTTGTTGTTTTAGTTTGTGCACAGGTTCCTTCTGCCTAGGGGAGAAAGAAACAGTGAAGCTAGTGCTCTAGAACTGACCTACATGGACCTGCTGGATAGAGGAGTGAGAATGAACTTGCCTGGGCTAATCATCAGACATATTAAGAGGATTGCAGATACGATCAAAATCCACATTCTTTAGTGCATTCCTATGTCCTCCAGCAGGTTCTAGAGCATTTTGGGGTTCCACTGGAAGCAGGGAAGAAGCCAACTATTCATCAGATGTTTGGGTACAATGTGCTTAAAAGCTGTGACTTCTTCAAAGAGAGGAGAGCTTCCAAGATGCCCATGCAGGTCAAGCAAGAGCTAGCTGAGGAGAGTGAGGATTATGGACCTTAGGAGGCCATTACTGCTATGAAGGAACTGGAGACTCATGTTCTTAAAGTGAATACTTAAAATGCAGAGCTTCACAGACAACTGAAGTTGAAGGATCAAGAAATTGATCGTTTGAAGATAGACTGCCACAAGTATGTGGCTGAGCTGGTGATGGAAAGGGCAAAAAATACAAAGCACCTTGAGGCACTTGTCAAACACTTCAACCTTCAGCCCTGAGTCCTCATGTCCTATCCTCTTGTCCTTTCTCCTAACTGCTGTTATTTCCTTTCATTCTCCCTGCACATGTGATGTTGTTTCAAATAATTTATTTTTCAGTTGTGTACTACTGGATAGGGTTGTGCTGCTGTCACACCATGGATAATGGTTTTAAATTTTCTCATGTTTATGGTCGTTTGCTCTATAGTATTTGGTTCTTGTTGGGCCCTTAGCCTTATTTCTGTGTGTTTAAAGTTTATCTGACTTGTTGCCTTGTGCTCTCGACTGGATAGTACTAACTGGTTCATACAGGTATTTGAATCTTTTCGATGATGCCAAAAGGAGGAAGAAGGAAACGTTGGGGTGTTTGTGACCTAATTCATCTTTTTTAATTCTTGAACTTGTTACCTTTTGTTTTTGTGTTTTTGAAAAATTTTGTCTATTCAGGTTCTTTGGCTACATTTGTTCGTCATGATCAAAAAGGGGGAATTTGTTGAGCATTGGTTTTAAAGAATGACAAACGAGAAGGACTCAATGGTATTGAAGAAGAACCTAATTGTTGCTCCCAAACGCAGACAAAAATATACGTGGTCGACAAGTAATAAAGTGATAAAATCGAGTATCGTTCCCACGAGGACTATGCAGACTAATACTTAACAAATAATTTCTAAACAAACTACTCAGGGATCTTTTTCTTTGATGGTGAGAGTTTTAGTAACTAAAAAGCAGTAATTAAAGTGCTAGAAGTGTAGTCAAGCAATTGTGCAATACTTTGGTTGTTAACAATATTAAGAGGACGGTCCAGGGTCAGAGTTACGAACAATCCAGTTGATGTATCTAATTGATTCCACTTCTTAAATCCCGGGTTACTAACTGACAGAGTAAATGTAACTGTGAAAACCTTTTAGTTCTCCACAGTCTATGCAAGCTACTTCAATCCCTATATGTCTATGGGTTAAATCACATGCACGCATTAACGAATTCTGTAATGAGTTAAACTAGGCAAGCAAGTATATGTCTATCCTACTCACAAATTGGTTCTCCGATGCCCGGGTTCACAAACTATTTCTATTCTTTCTTATTACGTAATTAAATTCCCTCTTTCGAGTTCAATCTAAAAACCATAGATAATGTATAATTATCGAGTTCTAACAATTACACAAGTGAAATCAAGAAAGAATAAGTAACCCGTTATGGGATTCAATTAATGGGAATCAATCTTCAAACAATCAACTTTCATGTAATACTCTAACCCTAGAACGTAATGTTTAGCCACACATATTCATAATCACAAGGCAAAGATTTGGTGTAATAATGAAGTAAATGATGTAATAGATGAAAGATTAAGAATAAACCCTTGTTCAATGAAGTATGGTGCTCTCAATATTGCTCCAAAGTAAGAACTCTCTTCATAAACTAAGTAAAGTAGTATTTATATGGTTTACAAACACCTAGTAATAAGTTAGACCCAAGCCTAGACGTAATAGGAAGTAAAAATCCGCTCAAGGGGCGCTATAACGGGCGCCCCGCGCCCACGATCGCGCTACAACAATCAGAAGCCGTCGAAATTGGCACGCTTTAGGAGCGCGGCGTGCTGGGAACCGCGCTGGGGCACTGGGCGTTATAACTGGCGCGCCATGTGCTCCAAAGCGCCAGGCAAAAAATCCTTGCTCCTTGGTCCGAAATCTCGCCTCGTGTCGTGCCCTCGTGTGCTCAATCCAATCCTCAATCAACTTCCAATCATTCCTTGCTCAATCATGCTCCTGAAAGCTCCAAATGCACTGCGTAACAACCTACACACGCACAACATCAAATTAGTATAAAACCACATTCACAAACTATAAAACGAGCGAATAACAAGCTCAAACATGCAGAAATATTAAGGAAACATTGGCATAAAATGCCAAACATCACCACCCCACACTTGAACCTTTGCTCGCCCTCGAGCAAGTCACAACTAACTTCCCAACCTAGGTAAAACAGGTCTGCCTATGACTATGGTTGATACCGATCATTGAACAAATGCACACATGACTACTATGGATCCACAAACATGCCAACAATTTAACAAACTCAAAAATATGAGAACAACCACCCCAAAATAGCTCAAATGCACCAAACTCAACTTATTGCAACCATGCTCCCACAAAATCACACCTATCTACTCAACCAAGAAACCATCAACTTCACCTATTTCATGCAAACCATGTGCCCTCACCAATATAAAGCAAAAGAGTGCCCCCCCCCCCCCCAAAGATCACACACAACAATAGATATCATGAATAGAACGGGGGCAATAACAAATGAATTCACTCACTCTCATGAAAACCTCACATGTCACACACAATGTACCATAGGCTTGCCCGTAGTTTAGGACTCCACTAATGTAAGCTCACTCCAATCGGGATTAAGTAGGACTTTTAAAAAGGTTGTAATGTAGGCTAAGGGGCGGGTAGGATACATATGGTAATAGTGACTACCTCCTTAAGCACTTTAATACATCACAAATATTTCATCACAATTCTCAACAAGCCACCCAATCAACACTTCCACACATACACCTTCTCAACAAGTAGCATTTTTCTTTTAAGCACACACTAGCAAGGAATCGATATTCTTTTCTCTTTTTATTTCTTTTTCCAATAATTTTTTCTTTTTCTTTTCAACTTTGCTATTTTTTTTTCTTTTTCAATTTCATTATCTTCCAACCTTGCCAATGCTTTTCACTACTTCACAATTTTAACAATTATTCCCCTTCATTAGCTCTACTCAAAAACCTCCCAAAATCCAACCACAACTCCAAAATAACAACACAATATCAACTAAAGTGCTTAAGGAGTAAAGGGCCAAAAGAGACAATTTAGAACAAATGGGTAGGCTCGAGGTGTGGGTGCCAACAAAAAGGGTCAAAGAAATCACAACAATTTTTTTTCTAAGGTCTATATGTAAGGTTAGACAAATCAAAAGAAGGCCTTGTATCATTTCCCGACTAGAGCAAACCTAGGATTTCACTTTCCACACACATGGGGCAAGTTCTAGACATTGATATGCAACATGGAGTAAACAAGAACATGCCTCACACACACATTGCACCTGATCCATACAAAAAGGTTCCATCAACAACTCTCAGCCAAGCATCTAGAATGCAACTTGTGGAAATTTAAACACTAATGCACAAAGGTTCACAATAAAGTCAAGCAAGTGGACTCAAGCATCTCAAGGGGGTCGTTCCAATTTTTCCTAGGCATATATCACAATTTAAAACCCAAGGACACCACAAATAGCACATGCAATCAATTCAAGTCCACCGGTATCAAACAAGTCAAAGGCACCTAGCATTCTACCTATTTCCTTCGTCTAGGGTCACCTATACTAACTATCCTAATCCTAAAAATAAAAAACTACCCGGTTCAAAGGCCTCCCCGTGGAAAAGAACCGTGACCATAAGAAAAACCATGGGGCGGATGACATGTACCACTAATAAAACTAAAAGGAAAATCTTTTTTGGAATTTTTCATTGGTTTTCTAATTTTTTTTCATATACTAAAGCAAGAAATAAATCAAAATAAAGTCAAGTGACAAAAAAAAATCCTACGGTACATGCATCCTAACCTCAAAAATAGATAAAGGGCAGTACCCCACCCTACACTTAAACTAAGCAATGTCCTCAGTGCGACAAAGAAGTAAGTGCAAAAGTAAAAGAAAACTGGCCTGATATCCGGGTGGTGCGCAGGAGTGTGGACCTAGTCCTCCTCCTCATCAGAGCCACCGCCCTCAGCATCAGTCGCCTCAACCTCACTATCCGGATCCCGATCAACAATATCTGAATCAGTGTTCTCATTCTCCTCCGGAGGCATCTCTATTGCTCGAGTCATGCCTAGCAGGTGCTTCGAGGTCTCCAGTAGAGGCGCAGTGCGATCAATAGCTATCATATCCACGCCCGACTGCCGGGCCATCTGCTCCATCATCAAATACTGACGCGCAGACAAGTTGGCGTCTGATTCCCACCACTCGTCAGCCGTCAGTCTCACCCGGTGCAGTAGTGTTCACACCCTTGACCGAGGCAATATCAAACGGCTTCCCGATGTCAGGGACAATGCGATCCCCTATCTCATCTACGGGGACGCCAGCCTGCTCTAAATACCGGGTCAGGATATTCCCAAAGTACAAACGACTACATGAATCTAGCCCCCGTTGCTCCTTCATCACTCGTAACATGTAGTAGCCGATATTGACCGGCCGCCCGGTCGTAAAGAAATATACCATGAACGCCCGAGTCTTGGTGACCTCGGAATAATGAGAAGATGGTAATATGCGTGCATTTATAAACCGCATCCACACACGAGCCGATTTGAGAAACTGCGAGAAGTACATATACTTGTGTCTTCCGGACGCACTGCGCTCCCACTTATGAGTGGAGCTCTCACCACAAAGTGTGTCTCGCAGAGCCTTGTAGTCAGGCTTTTTAATGAACTCCTTCAGATCATCATAATTAGGGTCCTCGACCCCCAAAAAGGCATTCAATGCCGTGTGGTCTAGCTTCACTCTCACCCCCCTCACCCTGACCATGTCATCCTCCTTCCATGCCTCGTCCTAGCTCCCAGTTTGCATAAAGTTCTTGCACTAAATCAAGGTTGGCATGCCCCGGACTCTCAAATACGGAGTCCCAGTACAGAGCAACTATCGCATCGGTCACCCCTCAGAATTTCTGCATAACCCTCCGTTTGTCAATTGCTTGCTCGGGGATGTACCCCGCAAGCCTCACATTTTTGTACCAAGTTTGGCACTCACCTTTCTTCACAAAAGTGATGCCATATCGTGTCCTTCCCCCGGGTCATGGTATCGACACCGCGTCCTTAGGGATTTTTGCCTTGGCCTTTGCCTTTGGTTTGGCCTTGGACTTGGCCGGTGCCTTTCCCTTTTGCTTTGTAGAAGACGGCCCGGCTTGGAGTGCTCTCCTCGGGGCTGAGGTGGATGAAGAACTCTTGCTTGGTAGAGGTGTGGTCACCATGGTACCTACACAACAATAGATCAATGTGAGATGGATAACTAAGCACCAAAAATACAATTCAAGCTCAATTGGTAGTGTACCACCCCACACTTATCACACACTCTATGTGTCAATCACTTTAACTCAATGGCACAAGCAACCCCACACTTAAACAAAGCTAGCTTCGGACAAAGTATGCCATATTCGTGGTTTTTCAAGATCAAGCTAGTGTGGGTGCATCATAATCAATTCTTATGTGTGTGCGACACTTAATGTCCATAATAAGCCTAAGGAATGCATTGCTACTCAAGAATTCACAATGTCATACAATTTTCATCATTGAGGTTTTTTCACAAACACTTGGTGTGCACATTTTGAAACTATCAAGTTCAATGAATTTTGGAATGTGCCAACCCTCCCAAATTGTTGGGAGATCTCTTTTTACAAGTCACAAGCTAACTATCAAGCACCATGAACAATTTAAGCACAACAAGAGTAAAATTTATACATAAACTTGCAACTAGCTAATAGACCTACCATGAAAAAGAATTAGTTCAACTTACATGTGATTGAGAGAGAAAAGTAGGAATTTACGTACTTGAAGGTGTTAGAGTGGATTGCAACAACAATGGGAATGATTCCAAGTGTTAGAGGTGAATTAGGGAGTGTTTAGGGAGTAATTAGAGTGAAACTAGTGAAGAAATTACAATAGAAATCGGGAATAAGGGGTTGGGGGAAACCGGGTCGCGGGTCAAGACCCGTTTGACCCGAAAAATTCAAAAAAACTTTTGCGGGGCGCCTTAAGCTCCGCGGCGCGGATCAATCGCGGACCAACTTTTGATCATTCTGCCTTGGTAGGCGCGTTGGGAGGCGCGGGGCACTCCCAAACGCGCCCCGAACACGTTTTTTCGCACCAATTTCCGATTCCAAGTGCGAACCCAAGCGCGGGACATGTCTCCAGGTGTCCCGCACCCCTCAATACATTAATTGCACCTTGTTTAGCTCACCCGATACCTGCAAAAACGACACACAAAAACAAAAAAAAACTACGTGACACTATAAAACAAAAAATACTAAACTATTACAAGTACAAACTCAGGTTGCCTCCCGAGAAGCGCCTTATTTAACGTCGTGGCACGACGGGTATTAATCAAGGGTCCCTCAATGTAATGGAAGTATGGTGATTCACCGAACCTCCCCAATAATGCTTCACCCTTTGACCATTAACCAAGAATGTGTTCTCAGAATCCGGGGCTTTCAATTCAACCGCTCCATGTGCGGTAACACGAACAACTTCAAAAGGCCCCGACCATCTAGACTTCAACTTGCCCGGGAATAATTTCAACCTCGAGTTGAACAACAATACCAGCTGCCCGGGCTCAAACTGACGACGCTCAATATGCTTATCATGCCATTTCTTTGTCCGTTCCTTATACAATTTCGCATTTTCATACGCATGGACCCGGAACTCTTCAAGCTCATGCAATTGGAGCATCCTCTTTTCACCCGCTAAGGCCATATCAAGGTTGAGCTTTTGAATTGCTCAATACGCCTTATGCTCTAGCAATTACACAAGTGAAATCAAGAAAGAATAAGTAACCCGTTATGGGATTCAATTAATGGGAATCAATCTTCAAACAATCAACTTTCATGTAATACTCTAACCCTAGAACGTAATGTTTAGCCACACATATTCATAATCACAAGGCAAAGATTTGGTGTAATAATGAAGTAAATGATGTAATAGATGAAAGATTAGGAATAAACCCTTGTTCAATGAAGTATGGTGCTCTCAATATTGCTCCAAAGTAAGAACTCTCTTCAAAAACTAAGTAAACTAGTATTTATATGGTTTACAAACACCTAGTAATAAGTTAGACCCAAGCCTAGACGTAATAGGATGTAAAAATCCGCTCAAGGGGCGCTATAACGGGCGCCCCGCGCCCACGATCGCGCTACAACAATCAAAAGCCGTCGAAATTGGTACGCTTTAGGAGCGCGGCGTGCTGGGAACCGCGCTGGGGCACTGGGCGCTATAACTGGCGCGCCACGTGCCCCAAAGCGCCAGGCAAAAAATCCTTGCTCCTTGGTCCGAAATCTCGCCTCGTGTCGTGCCCTCGTGTGCTCAATCCAATCCTCAATCAACTTTCAATCATTCCTTGCTCAATCACGCTCCTTAAAGCTCCAAATGCACTGCGTAACAACCTACACACGCACGACATCAAATTAGTGTAAAACCACATTCACAAACTATAAAACGAGCGAATAACAAGCTCAAACATGCGGAAATATTAAGGAAACATTGGCATAAAATGCCAAACATCACTAGTCCTTGAATAGAAGGGCACGATTGATCGAAAAGATCGGTGGGTTGCAAATCCCTGTGGAACTAGGAATAGTGGCGCGTGAATGAATATGCATCCTAGTCAGACTAAAAGAGGCGGTGCCCAGGCTGTGTATTCAAAGTACGAATTGGAGTTGGACTTTAATAAGGAAAAGAGGTACAAGGAATCACGTCTTACCATAATTACAAGGATTCCTTGTAAGACTCAACTAGGGTTGCAAAGCCCATATAAATACAAGAAGTTGATACAGCCGAAATTAGTTATTCACAAACAAAGAGTTTAGAGCATATGAAGGCGATCTAGCATCATTCTATGTGAGATAGCTGAAGAAGACAACTGTTGCGCTTGAGTTGATTAAGTCTAGATATTCTGTCTAGGTTCATTGCTTTGTAAGTTGTCTTATTTTGAGCGATCACTATTTTTACCTATTTGCTTATTGTAGAAGTATATGTATTAGGTGAACTTGTGAAATATTGCTTTGTAAAGCTAGAGTTTAGCTTTGTTTAGTGATTAGGGTCTAGAGTGTAGCCCCTTGGTTACAGAGTCTTGTAATCAGAAGCTTGCTCTTTGTGTTAGTGGATTGAGTTCTAAAATCCCAGAGTGTGGGTCGTGGTTTTTCTCCCTTGAGCAAGGAGTTTTCCACGTAAAATCCTCGTGTCTTTTGTGTGTGCGGTTGGTGTGTGTTGCAGTGTTCAAACAGCAGAATTGCAGAGGCAAGAACAGGGTTCTTGACTCAGGAGAATCGAGTTCTTAAAACGAAAATCGGTGGACACTATTCAACCCCCTTTCTAGTGTCCTTAGGAGGTGCATAGATTATAACACAAAATAATATGTGAATACAGTGAGTGAGAAATATTAAGCAGAGCACATAATACATGACAGTTGATTTCGACTATAAGTGGGCAACGATGATAGGTACGTGCAAGTTGGAGGTCGTAGAAGAGAGCAAGTAGCTCTACATGTAGCGGGGATTAGTTAAGTAAATAGGTTTACCATTACTAATAAACCAGGCACCAAATGATCCTCAACTAAACCACCCGCACCACCCTGATGGGTTAGGTTATGACAAGCACCATAAATATTGAGTTTAAAATTGTTTAATAGAGGTTGAAGCCATGAAACCTGGATGAAAAACCTGGGGCGTGGGGGGCTAATGTGGGTAATGAAGAAGTAATAGTCCCCAGCCAAGGCGGAGATAGTATGGGAAGAATCAGAATAATTAGTGTGGTTAAATAGATTATGGTTATGATTAGTCCAGATAGACTGAGGATAAAAGGCACTACAACGGCGGTGGGCACAAGAGAAGTGTTACTACTAGTACGAGTACTCTTCGGACTTTTTGGGTTGTCTGGAAAGAGGAATAACAAATTATAATTTTGAAAACAAATTCAGGATTAATTTATTTCATATTTGGTAGGAGAATAAGATGGAATTGCAACAACTAAATTCGCGTCAAAAAAATAAATATCGAGACATAAAAATATTGCAACAATATATTATATTTATCAAAATATGAGTGTTACAATCTCTATGATTCCTCTGATTCGTCTTTTCAAACTATAACTTCAAGGGCCTTTGAGCTTGATCTTGAAGTTCGAACTTGAATTTGGATTTGATATTGATCTTGACTTGATGAGTTCAAGACCTTGGAGCTTTATCTTGAACTTGGTCTTGATCTTGAACTTGTACTTGGATTCAAGGGCTTGAAGCTTGATCTTGAATCTTCGTCTTGATCTCTAGCACTTGTAGAGAAATACTTGAGTGTTTGCAGCTTTTGTAGAAATATCTTGCTTTGATCCACGAGCTCTTTTTTGCTTCTTGTTATGGATTCTTGCTTCTGATTTCTTCTTCTTGCAAATGAGAGATTTGACCCCTTTATATAGATATGGGGTGGAGTAGCCACCAAGAAACCCTGACGGGCCTTGGCCCGTGGACCGGCCAATCAGATTTAAGTAGTGACAAAACCATATTTGATTGGCCATAACATGTCACATGTACACATGGCATATATTTATTGGTCTTGGGGTTTGACTTGGATTGCCACATCATTTGACGTGTGACATGATCCAATTGGCTATTGTATTTGACTTGGCGACACGTCACTTGTTATGTGGCACGTTGTTGGGCCTTTAGGAAAACTTATATCCATTGGGCCATAAGCTAGTTGGGCTAGCCTTGCAAGATTGGACTTTTATTACTTTTAAATAATTAGCCCAATTATATTAGCCCGTAGTACTTATTTGGACCAATATGTCTTCAATTTAACATATAGCCATATTATTTCATGGATTTAAATCCAATAAAATTTACTTGTCTACAAATGTCCCCTACTTCAAGACTTGTCAGGGTTAAACTTGTTTACATCTGAAGACTAGGCTTGAAGTAATTTCTTCGGTCATGTGCCCATTTCCAGTTAATGACAGACAGCTACTATTTGATAAGAAAATTGTGCAAAAGTTAGCTATTTTCCAGTTAACAGCCCACAAAAGTCGCTACTTTTTCATTGCCAAAAGTGGCTACCTTCCAGTTACTAGCAAACAAAAAGGTTACCAAATAATAAAGTATCAAAAAGTGGCTACCATTCAGTTAACAGTAATAAAAGTGGCTGTTGGTCAAAATTTCCCCAAAGTTCCACCGCCAGTGGCCTTTTTCCTTCGTTTTTTTTTTCTTTTCTATATTTGTCATTGTGGTCTTCCTATTCCAATTTGGTCACAGTTCCTACTTCTTTTTAGACTCCAACAACGATCTTCAAATTTGTATCAAATTAGAACTTTTTCACATCATTAGACCTCTATAAATAGAGGCCTGAGATCCTTATTTGTTTAATTCGCTTGAAGGCAGCACCTGGGTATATCTTTTGTAGAGGCAAGTATTTTTTTAATTCTTCTATGCTCCTTTTTGTTGTATGTGAATTACTCTATGCAAATTAACACTTTCTTGAAAACCTTTTTTTTTTGTGCGCCTATTTTCCGTAACTTGCACCCCTTTTTTTGTAACTTTATTTATTCATTCTTCCTTTCTGTTTCCAACAAGTAAAAGAGGACTTCTGTAACTTGAATTTTCTTCTTCTCTTGTCAGGTAAAGATACTTTCTCTCTTTTGTATTTTTTTTCCTTCTTTGCTCTTCTTTTTCTTTTATGTAGGTCAAAAGATGATTCTAAAGAAGTCAACCTTTACTTTAACGAGGACAACCCATTGAAGACTTATTTGGGAGCGATACTCATGGAAACGTCAAGTTTAAGGTGATTAGGGTGGCAACGCACTCCCACTTTAACGACGACAATCCCATGGAAGACTTATTTGGAGCGATATTCGTGGGAAAGTCAAGTTTAAGGTGATTGGAGTGGCAACGCACTCCTACTTTAACGATTACAATTCCATAGAAGACTTATTTGGAGCGATACTCATGGGAAAGTCAATTTTAAGGTGATTGGAGTGGCAACGCACTCCCACTTTAACGACGACAATCCCATGGAAGACTTATTTAGAGCGATACTCATGGGAAAGTCAAGTTTAAGGTTATTGGAGTGGCAACGCACTCCCACTTTAACGACGACAATCCCATGGAAGAAGCCATTTGGAAGAGCAACTTGAAGACCGGCGAATATGAACACTCCATCCCAAGACTCGATAAACTCGAAGGCTCTTTAAATTAAGTACTTCAACTTTGAAGACTTTCCATACCTGAATGACATCGACTTTAAGACCGATGGACTTGAAGACTTCAACCTGTAGACTTGTCAAACTTGAAAGAGTCAAAGACCTTAACTTGAAAGATTGTCAAATTTGAAGATCCCACTTGAAGACTTGACAAACTTGAAGACCCCAACTTGAAGACTTGACATATATTTGAAGACATCAGCTTAAAGACTTGGAGAATTTGGGGACTCCAACTTGAACACTTGGCGAAATTGAATAATCTAGCTTGAAGACTTGGAGAATTTGGAGACTCCAGCTTGAACACTTGGCGAATATGAAGATTCCCACTTGAAGACTTGGAAAATTTGAAGTTTGTAGACTCCAACTCGAAGACTTGGAAAACTTGGAGACTCTAACTTGAACACTTGATAAATTTGAGGACTCTAACTAGATGACTTGCAAATTTAAAGACTCGGAAATTTGAAGACTCTAACTTGAAGACTTGGCAGATTTAGAGACTCCAGCTTTGAGGAAGATTCCACTTGAAGACTTGACCAACTGCAACTTGGAGACTTGGTGAATATGAAGATTCCAGCTTAAAGACTTGGAAGACTTGCGAATTTGAAGGCTCAAACTTGAAGACTACAAACTCTAACTCGAAGACTTGGCAAATTTGAAGATCCCAGCCTGAAGACTTTGGCGAATTTGAAGGCTCACACTTGAAGACTTGATGAATTCGAAGACTCCAAGATGAAGACTTGGTAGCCTGAAGGACAGCCACCATTTTTCTTTGGAGGGTTGCCCATATCAAACCATCACTGTTTGAATCCCGAGGGTCATCTCTCACTTGCCATGCTTGAAGTATACGAGAGAGCAGAAGAGATATCCTCCCTCCACAAATCTAATATCTTGAGCCGAATCTCTTTAAACTTTCCTAGAATAGTAATACTCAGAATTTGAAACACCCTGGCAGGTAATCACGTTTTCTCTCTAGGTTGCAAGCTTTAACAATTTAAACTTGATCTATAAATAACAATGTGAAACTTGGCAAGAAAAAGAACTTTTCTTCTCTTTGGGCGACTGGACTTAGAATTTGAGCTCTAAGCTGCCTACGTACCTCCACGAAGAGGATCAAGTCATTACGTAGTTCATAGTAGAAGAGGCGTGTTCTTTTTTATTTCTCTTTTTTTTCGTCCTAACTTTTGCCTAGGCCGCCTCTTTCGAGGTTTTCAACCTAGCGGACTTTTTTTTTTTTTTTTTTTTAGGCCGTGCAGAGTTTAGACTCTTGCGGGCCAGGAGTTTTATGCAGTTTATGCTCGTGCATCGAAGGAGCGTAGCGATTTGCAGTTTAAGCTCGTGCTTCTAGGAGCGTGTCAACTTGCAGTTTAGGCTCGTGCGCCGAGGAGCGTATGAACTTGCAGTTTAGGCTCGTGCGTCGAGGAGCATTTCAACTTGCAGTTTATGCTCGTGCGTTGAGGAGCATGTCAACTTGCAGTTTAGGCTCGTGCGTTTAGGAGCATTTCAACTTGCAGTTTAGGCTCGTGCGTTGAGGAGTATTTCAACTTGCAGTTTAGGCTCGTGCGTTGAGGAGCATGTCAACTTGCAGTTTAGGCTCGTGCGTTGAGGAGCATTTCAACTTACAGTTTAGGCTCGTGCATTGAGGAGCATGTCAACTTGCAGTTAGGCTCGTGCGTTGAGGAACATTTCAACTTCAAGGATACTACTTCTTCAAGACTTTCCCGTTAATGGGACCGAGTCTTTTTCCTTCAGCATCAATAAGCTTATAGGCACCACTTGAATAGACTTCTTGCACAACATACGGTCCGTACCATTTTGCAGTGAACTTGCCCCCAGATTTTTGAGAAGTGATGATGGGTCTTCTTACTGCAAGAACTTGATCACCAATCTGGAAAGATCTCGGGCGAACCTTTTTATTCAAAGCACGAGATAGACGAGCTTGATAACATTCAAGGCTTTGCTGAGTTTCGAGTTTTTTCTCATCGAGAGCCTCCAACTCTTCAAGGCGTAAGCGAGCATTTTCTTCATCAGTGAGCCCTTCTTGGAGAGCAAGTCTCAAGGATGGTATTTCACGCTCCAGTGGCAACACAGCTTAAACTCCATAAACAAGCAAGTAAGGAGTTGCTTGCATTGGTGTGCAGTGAGTTGTCCTATACGCCCATAAAGCTTCTTCCATCCTTTCATACCAATCTCGCTTGTATTTGGAAACAACCTTATTAAGAAAATTGCACAAGGTCTTGTTGAATTCTTCGGCTAGGCCATTGGCGGCAACATTGTACATGGAAGATTTGCGCTGCTTGAAGCCAAAGAGATCACATATTTTATTCATCAGTTTATTATCGAATGGCTTACCATTATCCGTTATTATAGAACGAGGGATACCGAATCGGTAAATAATGTTAACTCCGATGAAGTTTGCAACCTTCTCATTCTTTACTTCCTTGAGAGCGACGACTTCTGCCCATTTTGAGAAGTAATCAGTTGCAGCTAATATGAACACGTGTCCTTCAGAAGACTTTGGCAATGGTCCAACAATGTCTAGTCCCCAAGCATCAAATGGCCAAGACGCAACCGTTGGGTGCAATAATTCAGGTGGTTGATGTATGAAGTTTGCATGGAGCTGACAAGCCTTGCACCTCCGAGCATGATCCAGGCAATCCTTCACCATTTTTGGCCAGTGGTACCCCATCCTTTTTATATGGAAGTGAAGCTTCGGCCCAGACTGATGTGATCCACATACCCCAGAGTATGCTTCTTTCAGAGCTTGAAATGTTTCATCATCGCCTAAACATCGCAAAAGTACTCCCTCGAATGATCTTCTGTATAGAGTATCCTTGTGTAAAGGAAACGGGGTGCTCTACGACAGATTTCGGCCCTCCTTCTCGGATTTTCTGGAAGGGTTCAATGACTGAGGTAATCGATTATAGGTTTTCGCCGGTCTTCCTTCTCATTCTCGGAAAAAGCAACAAGACGTTGAATTTCATTTTCACCATCCACGCCTTCATCAAACGGTGGTACTACCCATTTTTGGCAGATAGTAACTTGCGTCTGTTCAGGCAAGGTAAGTGTTGACGCCAAAGCCGCTAAGGCATCAGCTTTCTTATTTTCCTTCCTCGGCACGTGCTGGAGGGTTACATCCCCAAGCCATCCTATTAACATCTGTGCATAATTGTGATAGGGTTGTAACTCTGATTTCCTTACTTCATAGCTACCCAGAAGCTGATTGATTACCAATTTAAAGTCTCCATATACTTGCAGCTGTAACTGCTTCTTGTCGACTGCCATTTCGAGACCAAGTATGAGTGCTTGGTACTCTACGACGTTATTAGAACAACATTGTGTCAGCGTGAAAGAATATGGGAAAATCTCTCCTTCAGAAGTTATAAAAACCACACCAGCCCCAGCTCTATCATGACGTGCAGCACCGTCGAAGTACATCTTCCACGATGGTTGAACTTCGACGACCATTGCATCTTCATCAGGTAATTCATCAGTGAGCTCCCAATCATCAGGTATCGGATGGTCCGCCAAGAAGTCAACCAACTCTTGGCCTTTCACCGCTTTTTGAGGGACGTATACAATCTCAAATTGTTGAAACTGAAGGTACCATCTCGCCAAACGATTACTAAGGACGGGTTTTGACATCACAAATTTTATAGGATTTGCTTTGGAAATGAGTCGGATGATGTGAGCTTGAAAGTAGTGCCTCAACTTTTGCATAGAGAAGACTAGCGCCAAACACAACTTTTCGATTGGCGAGTACTTCAACTCATTTGGTGTCATCATCCTACTTAAGTAGTAAAGGGAATTTTCTTTCCCTTCACTATTCTTTTGAGCCAAAAGTGCCCCTACAGACCTTTCTTGTGCTACGATATATAATATCAGCAGCTTTCCAGGTATAGGTGCAGCTAAAACTGGAGGTTTCATCAGTATGTCTTGATGCTCTCGAATGCGTTGCTGCAAGCTTGGTCCCATTCGAAAGGGATACCTTTCTTCATAAGACGACTGAATGGTTGACATCTTCCAGCCAGATTTGAAATAAATCTCCTAAGATACGCCAACTTTCCTTGTAGACTCTTTAGTTCATGAATGATTCTAGGCTCAGGCATCTTCAAAATCGCACCGACTTTAGCTTGATCAATTTCAATCCGTCGGTGTCGAACAATGAAACCAAGGAATTTACCAGAAGTAACTCCGAATGCGAACTTTAAAGGATTCATCCGAAGTTGGTATCTTCGCAGCAATACAAACACCATTCTCAGGTCCTGTAGGTGATCCTTCTTGTTTCTTGATTTCACCACCAAGTCATCAACATAGCACTCGACACTTTTGTGAAGCATGCTGTCAAAGATATTTTGCATAGCTCTTTGATAGGTAGCTCCAGTATTCTTCAGGCTAAATGGCATCACCTTATAGCAGTAAATTTCCTTAGGCATTCGAAATACTATGAGTTCTTCATCCTTAGGAGACATACGAATTTGGTTATAGCTAGATGAGCCATCCATAAAGGACATTGCCTCATATCCAGTTGTGGCATCAATCATGAGTTCTGGGATGGGGAGTGGAAATTCATCCTTAGGACATGTATTGTTGAGATCTCTAAAATCAACAAAAACTCGAATTTGGCCATTTTTCTTCCTTACAGGGACTATACTTGAAATACAAGTAGGATACTTGACTTCCCGAATAAAAACAGCCTCGATAAGCTTGTTGACTTCATTCTCGATGAAGGGTACCAGCTCTGACCTGAAGCGGCGTTGGCTTTGCTTAACAGGACGAGTACTATTTCTAACTGCCAGATGATGGACCGCTACTTTGGGGTCTAAACCGAGCATCTCTTTGTAGCTCCAAGCAAAGACATCTCTTTACTCCTTCAGCAGCTCTACATAGGCACTTTCTTCATCCTTCATCAGCAAAGCACTTATATCGGTGGGGCTTGGTTCTTCATCTGTGCCGAGATTGATCTCTTTCAATGCGTCAATTGTCGTCTTCACTCCTTCTTCAAGCCCAGGTGGAGCATCTTTAGCATCTTCATCTTCCTGCAGATCTCCGTCGTTGAAAGATATGTGGTGAACCAAGAAATATCCTCCAACTCATTCTTGACATTATTTGGATATGAAGCATTCTGTTCTTCTTCTGCGATGATGTAATATGAAGATCCTATGCTTTCTTCGTCTTCCTCATGCTCCTTTGTGTGGATTATAGTGTGAGTCTTTGCCTTTAACACTTCTCCACATGAAACTACTAGTTTTGCTTGGTACTTCATCCTTGAAGGGATCTGACTTTGGCAATCTCTTGAAAGGTTTAAGGCGTTAGGAGAAATGGTTATCTTCGACATTACATCACCCTTTTGGAGCTTGTTCCTCTTCTTCAATGGTCCCAATCTTTCAAAGACAGAAGTTTTTGCAGTTAGTTCTCCAAGCCGATCAAAGACAGACTTTCTTTTGTTCGAAGGAACAGACTCATCCTCAGCACCGACATAATTGATTCTTGCCCTCCTTATAGAGATGCGAACTAGTGGGGATTTTTCGAAGCCCAAGCCTTCACGTGATTTCTTCATTGAACCTTCTGGTAGGAGCTTCCCTAACTTAGATGGTTTTTTGGGATCATACCCAGCCTTTGCAAATAATTTATAAGCATTCGGAATAAAACCCTCGTTTGTGCGCTTTGTGGGGAGTGCACTATTCTCCGGCGGATTTCGGGCCACGAACTTTCAAAGCAAATTTGAAGATAACTTCAAAGCATCAAGTCGCTTGATAAGTGGATGGGACGACTTTATTCTCACGTATCCACGGCCTTCCCAACAAGATGTCATAGGAAGTCTTTGCATCGATCACATGCAACCATGCGCTTGAAGTCATTTATCCAATAGTGAGGTCTATTTTTGTAGCACCTATGGCCCTTTGCCCCCCTTGATTGAATCCATGGATCATCAAACGGCTTTCAATCAAATCCTCTTTTGAGATGCCAAGTTTGTTCATTGTGTGAATAGGCAGAATGTTGATTCAGGATCCTCCATTAATCAAGATTCTATTCACTCTTTGCTCATTCACATATCCAACCATGAACAACGGATGATTGTGAGGAACTTCCCCAAGTAGGATATCATCACTTGTGAATGTGATCTCTGCTTCACAAGTATTTGCTTCTCCGGCTGTAGATTCAGTGAGTTTTTCTGACTTCGCGGGTAAAGATGGTTCTGGACTTTCATTGTTCTCCTCTACTTTATCAGCATTACAACATGAGGCCTTCGTATCATCATTAGGGATCTTCATGCAGAACCAACTTGGTAAAAACTCCTCTAGGGTCACTGGCTGACGTGACTTTTGGTGATGGTGAACCTCCACCTTTGCCTCTTGAGGATGTCCGATTGCTTTTTGCTTCCTTGGCTTCCTTACCATCTTCTTCCTTGTTGGCTTCTCAGCTGGTTCGTCTCGTGGGCTTGCCTTACGATGCCTCCGTCAAGTCACCAATATCAACCATCATTATCTTCCTCGAGCGATGCTTTCTTCATACTTTGTTCACACGGCTTTGGGGGAGAAAATGATCCTTTTGCTGGAACGGGTTCGAAGTCGCCAAACTTGATCATGACATCTTGCTCTTCGAATCCTTCAGTGAAGTTGCAGATCACAATAGGGTCTTGTGAGCCAAAGGTGATGGAAACTTGGTTTGTATTTTCCTAATCATCTTCGAGTATAATCTCCCCTTTCTCGGCCAATTCCATGACTTTGTCCTTAAAGACAAAACATTTTTCAAGAGAGTGGCCTAAAAGACGATGGTACTTGCAGTAGTTTGGATCATTCGTTCTTCCAGCTTCAATTAGGACGCTTCATTTCTGGTAGCTCAATGAGCTTTAGTTCCAGAAGTTCGTCGAAGATTGGGGGAACATCAGAATCAAGGAATGGGTATTCCCTATCTTGCATCTCTCTCAAAGTTGATTTCCGACCTGTCTTATCCTTGAAAGAAGTCGTCTTTACACTTTGTTTCTTGCTAAACTTTGTTGTGAACTTCACAGGTTTGGCATCAATATTCATGGACTCTTTTCTTTCAACCTTGGGTACCACTTTGTTCCATCTCTTGACTTCTTGCTTTTCTTTTCCCTTGCGAGGTTCGGTGACCGGCGGCCCTTCTTTTCCAGTGGAGGCCATGCTTAGCTCCATATCATGAGCACGCGTCGCAAATTCTTCAAAAGTCCTTGGCTTTATGCCTTGCAAGATGTAGCGAAGCCCCCAATGCATACCTTGAATGCACATCTCAATACCTGAAGCTTCACTAAGTCTATCTTTGCAGTTGAGACTTGCGTTCCTCCATCGGTTGATGAAGTCAATGACTGGTTCTTCCTTTCGCTGCTGCGTGTTTGTAAGCTCTATCATGCTTATGGTACGCTTTGTACTGTAAAAGCGAGTGAGGAACTCATGTTCCAGCTGCTCCCATCTATCAATTGAACCAGACTCAAGGTTTGTATACCAATCGAAAGCATTCCCTTTGAGGGAACGGATGAACTGCTTGACGAGATAATCACTGTAGGTTCCAGCATTGTTGCATGTCTCAACGAAGTGCGCCACATGCTGCTTTGGGTTTCCTTTGCCATCGAACTGCTAAAATTTTGGGGGTTGATAACCGATGGGCATCTTCAAGCTATCGATCCTTGCGATGTATGGCTTTTCCTATGCAAGAGAAGATTTGGAAGAAACCTCGTACTTATCCTTGATTGTTTCCATAATGAACTCCTTCAGTTGGTCAATTTGAATTACCCCATCAGCAGAAACTTGGATTTCCTTAGCAGGTGTTACTTGCTTAGCTGGAGTATTAATCACCTCTTGAACTCATGTTCCAGCTGCTCCCAGCTATCAATTGAACCAGACTCAAGGTCTGTATACCAATCGAAAGCATTCTCTTTGAGGGAACGGACGAACTGCTTGACGAGATAATCACCGTAGGTTCCAGCATTGTTGCATGTCTCAACGAAGTGCGCCACATGCTGCTTTGGGTTTCCTTTGCCATCGAACTGCTAAAATTTTAGGGGATGATAACCGATGGACATATTCAAGCTATCGATCCTTGCGGTGTATGGCTTTTCATATGCAAGAGAAGGCTTGGAAGAAACCCCGTACTTATCCTTGATTGTTCCCATAATGAACTCCTTCAGTTGGTCAATTTGAATTACCCCATCAGCAGAAACTTGGATTTCCTTAGCAGGTGTTACTTGCTTAGCTGGAGTATTAATCACCTCTTGAAGTTCTGGGCGTTTTCCTGGTGGATGGCTAGATTCTCCTTCCATCATGCTTTCCATCTTGTTGATGCGAGCGTCTTGATCCTTGACATAGTTTGATAAGCTATCAATCGCCTTTGTCAAGTTTGTAAGTTGTTCCTCCACTGTTAAAGTATTAGTCGCCATGGCATGCACTGCTGTTGGAGATGAGGGAGGATAACATGGATTCTCCCATAGATTGATTTTTGACTGGAATGACTCACGCGGCGTGGTTGGAGATGACCCAATGCTTGAAACTTCATCGTCTTTCTTCGCTGCTGGGCATCTGGATCTGCAGAGCCTAAGTCGAGCCAAAGTGTTTTCAACAATCTCAGCGATATTTTCCCCTTTATCCAATGGCTCAGTAGATGATCCTGCTCCTTTGGAATATGAAGAACCGAAAGTTAGAGTTGATGCGGGCGGCACCTGAAGTGCTTGTTGTCCCATCAAGTTTGCTTTGTTTCTTGTAACTGGTCCAAAGCTTCCCTTAGTAGTATTCATGCAGCTTTGAACCTCAGAAGAGAACTTGGAATTGGCATCAAGGTCATGAGGCCAGACAGATTTTGCAGTGACAAATTTTGAGTTGGTGTTCATGGAAGCCATCTCAATGTTCCTGAACTTTATGAGTTGAAAAGTTGAGATGGGAGGTAGAGATCGTCCCACCGGGCGTGCCAGAATTTTTAACAACTAAATTCGCGTCAAGAAAATAAATATCGAGACAGAAAAATACTGCAACAGTATATTTTATTTATCAAAATATGAGTGTTACAATCTCTATGATTCCTCTGATTCGTCTTTTCAAACTATAACTTCAAGGGCCTTTGAGCTTGATCTTGAAGTTCGAACTTGAATTTGGATTTGATATTGATCTTGACTTGATGAGTTCAAGACCTTGGAGCTTTATCTTGAACTTGGTCTTGATCTTGAACTTGTACTTGGATTCAAGGGCTTGAAGCTTGATCTTGAATCTTCGTCTTGATCTCTAGCACTTGTAGAGAAATACTTGAGTGTTTGCAGCTTTTGTAGAAATATCTTGCTTTGATCCACGAGCTCTTTTTTGCTTCTTGTTATGGATTCTTGCTTCTGATTTCTTCTTCTTGCAAATGAGAGATTTGACCCCTTTATATAGATATGGGGTGGAGTAGCCACCAAGAAACCCTGACGGGCCTTGGCCCGTGGACCGGCCAATCAGATTTAAGTAGTGACAAAACCATATTTGATTGGCCATAACATGTCACATGTACACATGGCATATATTTATTGGTCTTGGGGTTTGACTTGGATTGCCACATCATTTGACGTGTGACATGATCCAATTGGCTATTGTATTTGACTTGGCGACACGTCACTTGTTATGTGGCACGTTGTTGGGCCTTTAGGAAAACTTATATCCATTGGGCCATAAGCTAGTTGGGCTAGCCTAGCAAGATTGGACTTTTATTACTTTTAAATAATTAGCCCAATTATATTAGCTCATAACACTTATTTGGACCAATATGTCTTCAATTTAACATATAACCATATTATTTCATGGATTTAAATCCAATAAAATTTACTTGTCTACAGAAATATCCTAATAAACCTTGGTATTATTATCCGTTAAATATATGAGATTATAATCCTGAATATTTTACTCTTTTACTGTACAACCCCTTTGTATTTTGTAAATAGTCATCCACTTCACAACTGAAATAAACTTAATGACCCCTACCACTCTTTTTTTTTCCTCTCCTCTTATTTGGATACTAATTAATGGCGTAGGCACGATTTCTAATAAGTGATGTATAGCATTTAAAGAAATTAAAAAAATAATAATAATAAACACATCACCTTAACAACATCATATAAGAAAAAAGACAATTCAAATCTTAGTATAAAATACCGTTCAACTGAACAGGAGAATGAGTAAGTATTCTTCGGATTAGGTTCAAATTTTCTTGAATAATTTCTTTCTACAACAATACATTTTTTTTAAGTCAACTCTTATGAAAGAATGAACTTGATTTTGTAGCTCCTTAGTTGTTACTTTGTTCAAACCATGATGAAAACATCCACGCAAAAGGCTAAAATTAATTAAAAATAAGCGCACACACACAGCGTCATTAGGGAGGGTCAAACCCTAGACCTCTCCGAAAAAGAAGAGGCGATTTACTAGATTTACTAGTTACGCACAAATTACATTCATGTTTTTTGAGTGGTGTCATTTCTTTTGTATTAACACCGTCTTGTATTTTTATGTACTTATATTTAGAAAATGATTTCGATCAAGTGTGGTACGATGACACCGCTTTACAAAATGTAGATCCGCCCCTATTTGGCACAAATCGTTTTGTTAAACTGACATGACCGATACTCAATACCTAAACTTTACTCAACGAATCAACTTAGTTCTACGAGCCTTACACTTATCAAAACACTTTTTAGAAACATCACTTCAAAATTCTTAACTTTCTGTCTTTCATAACTGAAACATCATACTAAAATAATTTCATTCTTTGGGGTCGTTTGGTACGGAAATGAGCTATACAGGAATAAATAATACATGGATTAGTAATGCAGGAATTATTGTTTATCCAGTGTTTGGTTTGTTGTATTAAAAGTTGAATATACAAAGTATAATTTAATCCATTATTTGGTTTAAAACTGTATAAACTTTTGTTTACAATTGTACTTTGGACTTTTATTAGGTTTTTATACTTCATCTCCTAGTCATGACTAACGAGTTTAGCAATCATAATGTTCTTTTCATCATTTTCCTTGAATCTAATTCTCTTGTAAATGATACACATCAGTGATAACTTATTTTATTTTTTACCATGTTCCATGTAATTCTTTTAAAATAGAAAAACTACACAACAAACATAAAAATATATCCGGACCATTTTCAAGTAGCTGTTTGAAGAAACAAAAGGGAAAATTATAGTTTCTGCTCATACAACCATATCCTATGTAAATTGTTCTCATTGTAATCTTGTTTGATCAAAATCCAAAATAATAATTTAGTCTTCAATACAAACCTTACTAATGTACAAAATGAACACTTCACCTTGGAGCAGTAGTTGTATTAGGATGGCAACCAAAAAAAAAAAAAAAAGGCATTCATGATAATGATACAGTAGACAACATTTCTAATGTCATCAAACCAAAGATATTAGAGTTAAAATTATTATTGTCTGCACTTACGAAAATAGACAATGAAAGAGATGAAGTAGAAAGAATTCCAAGCCAACAGTATATACTGCCTGTCTTTAAGAAATTTAATCCCCTCAAAGTTACCCAATGTTGCAGATTAATTTTTCCCATGATAGAATGGAATTAACCTTACTGTGATAGAGGTAATTAAAATTACAGTAAACAACAAACTCAAAAAATGATAGTAGATCACACTGACTCAGACACTTACTTTTTGCTTTGGAAAAATAAAATGCAGAGCAGGGAGAGAATTCAGAAGAAATTTCGATGAAGAAATGAGGCAAAATACCTCTGTATTTATAGCCACAGAGTTCGAGTTTTGAAGAGGTGTCATGGTGCCTTTTCTGGAGAAGACACCTATTATCTTTTCAATTAAATATGTTGGGAATTATTTACAAAAAAACCAGGCAGAAAAATTTATCAATCAATCATATCAATTGACCAAATCCAAATCTGAATTCGAATGCGAATAGGCCGAGCCGAATGAGAGACGACGATGACGACAAAGGCACGAGACCTCTTCCTCTTAACTTCTTTTAAGAGCTAAAAGAAGTGACTTTATATTTATACCCAACAAACTAGTTGTCTTTAACCGATGAGGGACAAAGTACAAAAAGTCAAAATACCTTTTCATTTTCCCCCTATTTCCCATTCATACCACACTTCAAACCCAAGAATTCCCCACATGAATGGGGAATGACTTTATGAAGAACATATGCAAAAACTGTGTGATTCGCAAGTAAGAATTAATTGCATCTGCATATGTAGGTTTCCCATTGAATTTTCCGTAGTGAATATATATCAGATATACTCGGTCAATCGGTATATTTGATATCTTTGAATCGTCGAGCTTTGGTGTATACCTAGACAATATAAGTCACACAATTACTTCTTGGCCATTTTTGGTTCTCATTATTGAGTTTGTTTCAGCCATGAACACAGCCTGGTTCATGAGTGCGTAGAAATTGGCCTTACAGAATTCTCCTTGAAGCAACTTCCACTTCACAATCACATAGGTGATTTATAAACATGAAATCCCGTAGATGTATACTATTTGATAATTCTCATATCAAACTTGAATAATCATTAAAAAATACTTTTGACGTTTTATCCTTGGTTTTGAATATTGTCTTATTATGAGAATATGTTGAGTTGTTTGACAATGTTGGAGCGGTTGTATATAACTTTGTTTGTTCTCCTTGAACTTAGATCTTGGGATCTCCAGTCATCTAGGTAGAGTTACTGCTGTGACGACTTGTCCTCGGCCATAGTCCCATTCCCCTTGATGATATCTCAATATCATCTCTAGTTATACCTTTTGTAAGCGGACCCGATACATTATCCTTTGACTTGACATAGTCAATTGTGATAATTCCTCTAGAAAGAAGTTGTCTAATGGTTTAATATCTTCGTCGTATATGATAATTTTTACCACTATACATAAGGCTCCCATCCCTTTTAAATTGTCGATTGACTATAGGAATGTATACATATAGGTGTCAACGGCCTAGGCCACAATGAAATATCTTCCAAGAAGTTTCGGAGTCATTCAGCTTCTTTACCGGCCTTGTATAAGGCTATGAATTCAGCCTTCATTGTAGAGCGAGCAAGCAACATTTTTTTGGATTACATATGTACCGACTAAGTTTACTTATACCACAAGCTATATCGGTCGTGTACAATTCATGATCTACATTAGACTTCCCAACACTCTAGCATAGTTTTGTTGAGACGTACTTTGTCCTTTGTTCTTTGTAAAAAAAATATTCACATCTATTGGAGTCTTTGAAGTCTAAATACTTGAATATTTCAAGGACCTTTTTGATGTAATGAGTTTGAGATAATGCCAGACCTTGAGGAGTTCTATGAATTTTAATTCCCAAGATTAAATCAACAACTTCTATGTCTTTCATGTAAAACTTGCTAGTTAGAATATGCTTAGTAGCATTTATATCGGCAATATCTTTACTCATTGTTAACATGTCGTCCACATATAGGCAAACAATGACTACATTATTCGGGGTGTTCTTAATGTAAACACATTTATCACACTCAATAATCGCAAAGTCATTTGACAATATTACACTGTCAAATTTTGCATTCCATTGTTTGGGTGCTTGTTTTAGTCCATAAAGTGACTTAACAAGTCGGCATACTTTCTTTTCTTTCCAAGAAACCACAAATACATTGGGTTGTTCCTTGTAGATTCCAGATCTCCATTTAAGAAAGTTGTCTTAATATCCATTTTATGGATCTGAAGACCATACACATTGGCCAAAGCAATAAACATCTATATGGATGTAATTCCGCTTACCGGAGAGTATATATCAAAATAATCAAGGCCTTCATCTTTCTAAAACCTTTGTCTAAAACCTTTAACGACCAGTCTAGCCTTGTATTTATCAGTAGTACCATCATCTTTCATTTTCATTTTGAAAATCCATTTGTAACCTAAAGGTTTGTTCCCATGAGGAAGATCAACCAAATCCTACATGTGGTTGCTTAATATGAATTCTATCTCACTATTGACTACCTCTTTCCACTACGGAGACTCAGAAGAAGCCATTGCTTCTTTGTAAGTTTGAGGCTCATTTTCCATTAGAAATGACACAAAATCTGGTCCGAAGAAGTAGATGTCCTTGGACGTTTATTACGTCTTAGATTATCACTGTTAGGTATACTTCCTTTGGTTTCTTCCCGAGGTTGTTTGGAACTTACACTTGACGACTCATATCCCTTTTTATACGGATATATGTTCTCGAGTTCTGTATTATCTGATTCAATAACCATATTAACATGAATTTTGGGATTTTCTAATTTATAAACTAGAAATCGATATGCCTTATTATTATTTGCATATCCTATGAAAACACAATTAACAGTTTTTGGTCCTATATTTTTCCTTTTAGGTATAGGAACTTGTACCTTTACCAAACACCCCCCACACTTTGAGGTAATTCAAGCTTGCTTTCCTCCTTTCCATTTTTCATAAGGAATAAATTGTGTTTTGCTGTGGGGCACACGATTAAGTATTCGACTAGTTTTAAGAATAGTTTCCCCTACAAGTTATAGGGTAAGCCCGAACTTATCAACAAGGCATTCATTATATCCTTTAATATTTGAGTTTCTTTTCCGCAATCTCATTTGACTGTGGCATGTATAGGGCAGTTGTTTGATGAATAATGCCTTATTCCAAACATATTTGTTCAAAATGAGATTTATATTCGCTACCCTATCACTTCTTATCATATTAATCAATATGTTAAGTTATGTTTCAACTTCACTTTTGTATTGCTTGAATGCATCTATAGCTTCGTCTTTCCTACAAAGTAAATAAACATAACAGTAACGAGAGCTATCAGCAATAAAAGTTATGAAATACTTCTTTCCACCGCGAGATGGTATTGACTTCATATCACAAATATCCATATGAATTAAGTCTACCGGTTCAGAATTCCTTTCAATTGATTCATAAGGATGTTCCATAAATTTAGACTCAACACATATTTGACAGTTTGAATTATTACATTCACATTTAGGCAATACTTCCAAATAGATCATTTTTCGTAAGGTTTTGTAATTAACATGTCCCAAACGTGCATGTCATAATTCATTTGACTCAAGTAAGTAAGATGAAGCTTGAACTTTATTATTAATTGCAACAGTCATTACATTCAGCTTAAAAAATTCCTCACTTAAAAGTATCATTCTTACTTAATACAACTTTAGCAAAAACAAATACACACTTGAACCCACTCTTGACGAGAAGTGCGGCTGATACCAAGTTCTTACGTATTTATGGAACGTGAAGAATATTGTTGAGAGTCACCACCTTGCTCGAATTCATCTTTAAGCCTATCTTGTCATAACCTTCAATTTTTGTTGTTGCAGAATTTTCCGTAAACATGTCTCATCGGGTCCAGTGGAAGCATATCCAGTAAACATGTCTTTTTTTGCACAAATATGATGGGTGGGTCCAAAAATCAATCCACCATACTTTGGAATTTCCGACAAAGTTACATTCAGAAATCATTGCACAAAGATCCATTTCTTGCACTCCTTTGGAAATATTTACTTCTATCATGTTGGCTTGATCCTTATTTTTGACATTCTTTGGGGCACGATAGTCTACAGCCTTGTGTCCATATTTGCTACAGTTGCGTCAATTACCCTTGAATTTCTTCTTCTTCGGGCAGTTGTTTGGTCCAGAAGATTTCTTTATTTTGTTCTGATTTGGTGGATTATTTGTCTCAACAATATTTGCTCCCATTATTGTTGAATTTCTACGAGCAACCTTCTTCTCTGCATTCTTGTTGTCTTCCTCGATCCTAGGGATGGGCGTTCGGTACTTCGATTCGGTTTTTTTAAATCGGTTCGGTACTTCGGTATTCGGTTCTTTGGAAGTGTAGGAAAAAACTGTAATTTTATACTTCGGTTTGGTTTATTTTAATTCAGTTTCGGTTCGGTACTTCGATTTTTTGGTTTAAACCAAATTTTTTAGTCCAAAAAAAAAAATTGGGCCACACAAGCAAATTTACCATCACAGTAAACAACCTTCCGGAACATAACTAGGCAGCACATAACTAGTAGAAATTTAATTACAGAAACCATATAATGCTCAAAGGTAAGTGTTACTAAATTATATATTGAAATCATTTTATTTGGATTATTCAAAGGTAAGTGTTGAAATTACATTGACCAAACTAACTACAAAAACCACATAATGCTTATTTTTGATAATTTTTTGCAGCGATTTGACGAAACTATGTGAAGAACTGCACTAACAAGTGAGAGAATATTATTTGAATTATCTTTACTAAATGAAGTCAGTACTACCTCGCCTATTCACACAATTCATCCTGAAAATTAATTGGGAGTACACTCTACATGAGCAAGTGATAGGTATATAAAGAGTTGCATTGAAAAGTGGAGGCGGCGAAGTAAAATGGATCGAACTGGAGACGGAGATTGGAACTCAGTGGAGAGTAGAGACGGTGAAGTGAAATATTAGCATGGAAGTTGATGAAAATGTGTTATTAGGGTTATTTCTTATTTGGGTGAGAAGTGTAAATGTTTAAGTGTGTAATTAAGTGTAAGTGTAACGGTTCGACAGTTCTTTGGGTAACCGAATTAGCGGTTACCCGAAATCAAAAACTGAACCGAACACTGAAGTTCTGAAATTTTCAATACCGACGTACCAAATTAGTTTGGTTTGGTTCGGCACTTCGGTTTATTCGGTTTAGTGTCCATCCCTACTTGATCCTAAAATGAACAATGAGATCTTCGAGCGACATCTCCCTGCGCTTGTGTTTGAAGTAATTCTTAAAGTCTTTCTACAAAAGTGGCAACTTTTCAATTATCGCAACAACTTGAAACACCTCATTGATGACCAAACATTCAATGAGATATTCATTATTAATTATATAATTAATACTTTTAACATAAGTATTAATTCGGACCATACCTTCCGCAAGGAGATCATGAATGATTACTTGCAACTCTTGGACTTGGCTAATGATGGTTTTACTGTCCACCATCTTAAAGTCCAGAAATTTGTGGCCCCAGAAATTTGGCGGCCACAAATTTCTTCATTCCAACATCTTCAATTTTGTACTTTTTTTCAGGAACCAACCAAAGCTCATTCGAAGTTGCAACATTAGTGTAGACGTTGTACAAGTCATCCTCCAGTCTGTTCAGAATGCAGTTTTTACACAGAAAATCCGAATGCTTCCAAGCCTCGATAACAATAAAATGTTCATATTCAGGGATGTTGTCTACAGGGACTGGAATGTCCTCCTTTATGAACCTTTGCAAACTCAGTGTGGTCCGATATGAGAACATCTTTTGCTGCCACTTTTTGAAATCAATCCCGCCAAACTTTCCCGTTTTTTAGTCGGTGCTGGCGCAGGTGCCGGTACCGAAGCAGTGCAGCTTGAACTTGCAACATTTGAAGCATTTGGTGTACTAAAAATACCGTTATTATTTTCTGTGTTCGTCATTATTCTGTACAATTAAAAGATGACATAGTCAGATTCAAATAATCTGATTTAATATACTTTGAAGTTTTTAATCTTCAAACTTTATGTAACAACAGAAGATATTTTATAATAATCCGTCGAAGTTTTTAATCTTCAAAATGGAATATTAAATTTGGATTAGAAAATCTTTTCAGTTTTTAGTCTCTACAATAGTTTATAGTAGAAAATAATTTTAGATTATAATCTCCACAACAAGTCTATTATCAATTAGAAGACCAGAATAAATAATAGATTTCTTAAAATTGTTATTCTCTGCACTTTCAAAGATAGACAGTAAACCAGAAAGAGATGAAGTAGAATGAATTCTAAGTCAACAGTATACACTGCATGTCCTTAAGAAATCTAATCCCCTCACAGTTACCCAAGATTGCAGATTAATTTCTCCCAATATAGAATGGAATTAACCTTACTGTGATAGCGGTAATTCAAATCACAATAAACAGCTTAACTCAAAGAACCGTAGCAAATTACTCTGACTCAGACACTTGCTTTTTGCTTTAGAAAAAAAAAATCAGAGAAGGGAGAGAAGTCAGAAGAAATTTTGATATCAATCAATCATATCAATTGAATCAGAAGCCGAAGCTGAAGCCGAGCGAGCGATGATGACGACATTGACGGCGCGAGGCCCCTTCCTCTTAACTTCTTTTAAGAGCTAAAGGAAGTGATTTTATATTTATACCCAACAAACTAGTTGTTTTTAACCGATGAGGGTCAAAGTACAAAAGGCCAAAATGCCTTTTCATTTTCCTCAATTTCCCATTCACACCACACTTCAAACCCAACAAAACTTTCTAATTACACAATAATTATACTTTTGTGATAGATATTAGTTATAGAAAAAACTATCAACCTCATACATACACTAGTATCTACATTAAGTCCATGTCATCATCATCATCATCTTCTTCTTCATCTAAAACACCACTTGTTGTTCTTATTGTTCTTTTTGTAGTTATCTTGAAAAAGAAAAAAAAATTGAAAAACTAGAAAACTTCAAAAAAAATTGATAGAACTTGTTGGATTTGAATCCCATGACGTTAAAAATTATTGCAGTTTGTTCTATATTGATTCCCATTCTTTTGATACCATAAAAATGTGATTTGGTGTTGAGAATCAAAAGTTGGAGGATAAAAATTCAAAATCTTTAAAACCCTAGAAAATTTTACTTCAAGATCAAAATCAACTTGTTTTTGTTTGTTTGGAGTTGAAAACTATTGGGGATTGATCTATGTTATTTTTCCGTTCATTTGGTAGCAAAATATCTTGATTCGGAGTTCTGGAAAAAAAATTTGAAGAATCAAATCCCAAAATTTTTGAAACCCTTGAAAATTTGCTCGAACATGAATCGAAGCACTTGTGTTGATTGTTTGGGTTTGAAAAACATTGGGGGATTTTTTGCAATAGTTTAATACAACTTTGGGTACTATTGGATTTGAGAAACAACTTAAAATCGCTGGATAATTTTGGTGCAAAAGAACCAAAAATGCGTTTTGCGAAATTGCACTATCCGGTACCAGGCGGACCGCCTACTCTGGGAGATGGACCGCCTACTCTGAAACACCTCTCTGGACTTTGCTCTGGGCGGACCGCCTGTTTACAGGGGCGGAGCACCCACTCTTGGAAGGTTGTCCGGGTAGTTGTTTCTTAGGTTTTCGTATTTTCTTGGGTTCCATTACTTCCGACTAGTACTTGTAGAGTAACTTTCCTACTTGAATAGAACTAGTTCATTGAGCTTATAGGACATTCAAGCGTAGTGGTGATTAGAATTCAAAGAAGATTCGTAGAACATTTTTGCTTCAAGTGCTCGCACATATAGTTGTTCGTCAATAGCGCCGTATCAACTCCACTCTTCCCGAAGAGTATTTGGTTCTTGTAGACTTGATTTGTTATTGAGGAGGTTGTTCAACTACGAGGAACCTTTGGAATCAAGCTTGAGTGATCCTACCCACTAAATTGAGAGTACCCGAGTGACATTCAAAAGTAAGGGAGCGTGTGAGGTTTTTACTATAACCAATTTCTTTAGTCTTTGGTTTTTATAGGTACATCGCGGGAGATGTTGACGAGACCGTTGAGGAACCGGAGTCCACTTTGGCCTACCTCTTGGTCGAGGTGAAGTCCATAAGTTTTACGCTTGAGAGCTTGGAAAGAGAAAGGACCCCGAGTGTCTCAAAAAAAGCAGCAAAAAAGGAAGCCTTAGTGATAGGGCATTGGGCAATCCCCAACAAGTGTGCATTCCCAATGTGTAACCCGTAAAGATTGGGCGTTGGGCATTCCCCAGGTGATACTCGTTGTAGAGGCAACACTTCATCTTCTCCCATGAGCCAAACAAATGATTGGAAGAGCCCGAGTACTGTTGGTGCTAGTGGAGGCTGAGATGTGAAGAAGCCCTTTGAGAAGGTACAACCAAGGAGTAACTCTAAGGAGTTGGGAGGTAACTCAAAAACTCATTTTCATACTCTTTGTCCTTCTTCTTTTCAATGTCACAAATGTAAGAGCTATGATCATGTTGCTAAAGGTTGTCCCACCAGTTGAACTATGATGATCATGGATGATGGAAGGGTGTGAGCAAGAAAGTGAGCCCGAAGATGAGGGAGTTGAGGGTCAAGAGGAAGTAGCAGAGGATGATGAGCTAAACATGACACTTGTGGTACGTAGGAGTTTGAGTACCATGAGTCTTGAGGAGGAAGAGAATGTGCAAAGGGGGAATTTGTTCCACACTAGGTGTAAAGTGGAGGGACAAGTGTGTTCTTTAATTGTTGATTTCGGAAGTTGCCCTAATGTGGTGAGCCAAACGTTGGTGTCACAATTGAAGTTGCCTACTCTTGAACATCCACAACTGTATCAATTGCAATCGTTGAGTGAATGTGGGGAGTTGAGGGTAACTAAGAAAGTCTTGATTAAGTTCAATATTGGGACTTATCAAGATGAGCTTATGTTTGATGTTGTGCCCATGCAAGCATGTCATATCTTGTTAGGTAGGGCTTGGCAATATGATAGACATGTGATTCATAATGGCCAAACCAATACTTACACGGCTATGCATGAGGGCAAGAAGTATGCACTTAGTCCTTTGTCACCCAAGCAAGTGAGTGATAATTATAGGCTTATGAGGGAGCTTAAAGAGGCGGCTAAAGCTAAGTCACCCATAGCGATTGAGCCCAAAGCCGTAAATCATATTGTTTTGCCATCTCGAGTTGAAGGAAAGAGTCACTCTACTACAAATGAGGAAGTTCTTGAACCTCATTCCATTGTACTTGAACATGAGGGACAAAAGATAGAGAGGAGTAAGGGAGTGACCGGTGACAACTCTAGAGTGGAAAAAGGAGAGGATGTGTGGAGTAATGTGAGTGGATTGTCACTCAAATCTACACTTGGCCTTGAAAGAAAAATGAGGGATAAGAAAGAGGGAAAAAAATCAATGAGAGTGAGGGCACCACTTATTCTAACACTAACTCTTTATCTTCTTCTTCTACTTGTTTTTGCTTTTGTGTCGGTACTCTTGGAGGCAAGCTAATGGAGCCTCAACCATGTGATTTGGAAGGAAGGTAAGGAGATGAAGATTTTCATTCTGAGCTTTGATGTTTGGCATTTTATGCCTATAATTCCTTAATATTTCCTCACATTTGGATACTTTATTCGCGCATTTTCTAGTAAATGGATGTGATTTTGCACTGATTTTGTGTCGTATGTGTGTAGGTTGTTATGAAGTGCAATTGGAGCTTTAAAGAGCATGATCAAGCAAGAAAAGATTGAATTTGGATTGAGGATTCGATCGAGCACGCGAAGGCACGGAACGAAGCAAGCTGCGAACGACGAAAGCAGGAATTTTGCCTGGCGCGGTTACTGGCGCGGGGTGCCCCAAAAGCGCCCACTTTCTGGCGCGGTTACTGGCGCGGGGCGCCCCAAAAGAGCCCACTTTCAGGCGCATTTTGTGGCGCGGGGCATGGCTATTGCGTGCGAGATTTGACGGGTTCTGCTTGGTTCCACGCGGTTTGAGGCGTGGGGCGCCAGCTATAGCGCCCCTGGAGCGGGTTTTTGAGTCCTATTTCGTCTAGGCTTAGGCGTAACTTATTTCTAGGCTTTTGTAAACACTATAAATACTCTTTTACTTCGTTTTTGAAGAGAGTTCAGACTTTAGAGCAAATTGGAGAGCTCATAACATCTTGAACAAGGGTTTTTCTTCCTTCCATTAATTTATTTCATCATTATTTCATCAAATCCTTGTGTTGTTATTATGAGCATGCGTGGCTAGATCTTTCGTTCTAGGGTTAGAGCGAATTCATTAAGGTTGAGATTTGAATGTTGATTTCCATGAATTGAATTCCAATTATAGTTTGTTTATTCTTTCTTTATCATAATTGTGTGATTATAACGGCCGAATAATTGAACACTATCTACGGTTCTTAGATTGAATTCGACAGAGGGAATTTATGAACACACATAAGAAAGAATAGGGCTTTATTGTGAACCTGGGCATCGGGGAATCAATTTGTGGGTAGGATAGACATATACCTATTCACCTTGCTTAGCTAAATACAGAATTCGTTAATGCGTGCACGTCATTCAACCCATACACATATAGGGATTGGAGTAGCCTGTATAGACCGTGAAGAATCAAAAGGTTTTCACGGGTACAACTAACTTGTTAGTTAGAAATCTTGGGACTTAAGCAGTGGAATCAACAGGATAACTCAACTGGATTGTTCGTAACTCTGACCCTGGACCGTCTCCTTATTATTGATAACAACCCATTTTTGCTCCATTGTTTGAATTCACTTCTACCATTTTAATTACTATTCTGTAGTTAATAATATTCTCACTAGTGGAAAAGATCCCTGAATAATTGTTAAAAATTGTTTGTTAGGAGTCCAGTCTGAGTAGTCCTCGTGGAGACGATACTTTACTTATCACTTTATTACTTGTCGACCACATATACTTGCGTGTGTGTTGGGAGCAATAAGTTTTTGGCGCCGTTGCCGGGGACTAATAATTGACAGATTTCGTTTTGAATGATTACTTATTATCTATTCAGGTTTAATTTTTGTTTTGAGTTTTGTACTGTTTCAGGTATTAGGTCCTGCTTGATATTTACCTACAGGAATGGCAGAAGAACGCACCTTAGTTGTGCGAGATGTTGCTCTCCCCAGCCTGGAGGGGGTACGTCTCGCATAGTTAAGCCCGCTATCACCAGGCACTTTGAGATTAAATCCGGCATGATTCAGTTGCTGCATGTGACTGGGCAATATAGTGGATTACTTCATGAAGATCCGCAGCAACACATTCAGAATTTCTTGGAGATCGGTGATACTTACACACCGACGGGAGTTCCTATTGATTATGTGCGCTTGACATTGTTCCCATTTTCAGTGATTTGGGTAGCAAAGAGGTGGTTAAAGGCTGAAAAGTCTGGGTCTATCACTACTTGGGATGATTTGGCTAAGAAGTTCTTAGCTAAGTTTTATCCATCTGCCAAGATAGCCCGGCTGAGGAGTGAAATTATGTCCTTCAGACAGATAGCAGGAGAGTCTTTGTATTCAGCCTGGGAGCGGTTTAAAGTTTTACTGAGAGATTGTCCACACCATAACCAATCAAATGAGGTACTGGCATACACTTTTGTAGAGGGGTTGACTGTGCATACTAAGATCATGGTAGATGCTGCTGCGGGAGGCCAAGTACTGGCCTTAAACTTTGACCAGATTTATGAGTTACTAGACAAGTTTTCGCAGAGCAATCCTGACTGGCAGGGAGATGGTAGAGCTACTACACAAAAATCTGCTGGGGTACTTCAGTTAGATGCAGTTTTAGAGCTGAGGGCGAAGATGGATGCTATTTCCAAACAAATTAGCAAGCTAGCTCTACCAAAGACTCAGCAACAAGTGGCTCCAGTGCAACAACTCCAGAGTTTCTTGTGAGGTTTATGGTCAAGATCATGCTACAGAGGTTTTCTCCTCTAATCCAGAGTCATTTTATTACGTGGGTAATCAAAACAGGCTGCAGGGACAAAATCAGTTTGGTAATGCTTATTATCAAGGCAATACGAGAGCCCCAAATAATTACCAGCCACTTCCAGCTCCACCACAGCAGGTTAGCAACTCAGTTGAAGATATGCTCGAGCAGATAATGGTAGGCCAGCAGAGAATGATAGCTGACACTGCAGCCCATGCACAGGCCATACAAGATCTTGCCAATACTCAAAAGAACCTGGAGCACCAGTCGGGGCAGTTGGTGGGAGAAATAAGTACTGTTAAAAAAGGGCCTGAGCAATGTCTTGCAGTGACTTTAATTGAAGGTGGAGAGCTGATGGCCAAGTCTGAGGAGAGAGCTGAAATAGCAAAAGTTGAAAAAGTGGAGAAGGTAAGGAAGAAAGAAGAGAGAAAGGAGGCACCTCAGCCGCCTCCACCATTCCCGCAGAGACTTATACCATCGAAGGATTTGGCCCAATATCAAAAATTTGTGAGTATGTTAAAAGAGCTTCAAGTTAACATTCCTTTGACTGATGTGTTTGAATTGATGCCATCCTTTGTGAAGTTCTTAAAAGAGATTTTAGTCAAGAAGAAAAAGCCTCATGAGATAGATACAGTTGAGTTAGTTGAGGAGTCCAGCACAATCTTGAGTAAGTTACCTCCAAAACTTCAAGATCCTGGGAGGTTTACTATTCCTTGCACCATTGGAGGGCATAATATCACTGGTGCATTGTGTGATCTGGGTGCGAGCATAAATCTCATGCCTCTATCTGTTTGCAAAAGGTTAGGGCTAGGAGCAATCAAACCCTCTTCGGTTACTCTTAAGATGGCAGATGGATCACTCACTCACCCTGATGGTAAGTTGGAGGATGTGTTGCTTAAAGTTAGTAAGTTTACATTCTCTGCTGATTTTGTAGTCCTAGATTACGAAGAGGACCGAGAAGCTCCAATCATTTTGGGGAGACCATTCTTAGTCACCTCGAAGGCACTGATTGACATGCAGCTAAGAGAGATGACTGTTAGAGCACATGGAGAAAAGGTTACTTTCAAGGTTTATAATGAGAAGGAGCACATAATTAAGGCTGAAGAGTGCTCTATGATCGAATGTGTCAAGCAAGAACATGGAAGTAAACCAAATGACGTGTGTGAGCAGAATGTGGAACATGGTAGCAATGGCACATCACATGTGAAGTTAAAGATGGGTTCTCTCAAAGAAAGGAAGAAAGCAAAGGTTCGTCGTAAGAAGAGGAGACATAAATGCTGGAAGTGAGCTGAAAGTGTCGTCGTGCCAGGACGTTAACTAAGGCGCTTCTCGGGAGGCAACCCGAGTTTGTACTTGTATTATTTTATTTATAGTGTCACGTAGTTTTTGCAGGTTCATGTAATGTCGAGTTTAAGAGTGGGGTGTCCTCACCCTTGCCTAATATTGATAATCTGTTGGAGAAAGTCTAAGTACCCCTTGCTCTACGGACGCTTGGTGGGTTCATAATGGAGATGGTGCCACTGCACGCGCCAAAGGCTAGGTCATTTAGCCTTCAGGGAAGTTCCTTTAACTCTTGCACTTTCTTTTTGTCGCACTGAGGACATTGCTTAGTTTTAAGTATGGGGTGGGGAACTCTCCTTTATTTTTGAGGTTAGGGATGCATGTACCGTTAGGATTTTCTTTTGTCACTTGACGTTATTTTTATTTGTTTCTCGCTTTAATATATTAAAAAAAATTAGAAAATTAATGAAAAAGTCCAAAAAGATTTTCTTTTTTGTGTCTTTATTAGTGGTAAATGTCATCCACCCCGTGGTTTTTCTTATGGCCTCGGTTCTTTTCCACGGGGAGGCCTTTGAACTGGGTAGTTTTTATTTTTATTAGGATTAGAGTAGTTAGTTATAGGTGGCCCTAGACGAAAGGAATAGGTGGAATGCTAGGTGCCTTTGACTTGTTTGATACCGGTGGATTTGAAAGTGTTGCATGTGCTATTTGTGGTGTCTTTTGATTTTAAATTGTGATGCATGCCTAGAAAAAAAATAGAATGACCCCCTTGAGATGCTTGAGTCCACTCACTTGACTTTGTTGTGAACCCTTGTGCATTAGTGCTTAATTTTCCACAAGTTGCACTCTACTTGCTTGATTGAGAGTTGTGATGGAGCCTTTTTGTGTGGACTGTGTGCAATGTGTGTTGTGAGGAATATTCTTATTTTACTCCATGTTTGTATATTGGTGTCTAGAACTTGCCCCGTGTGTGTGCAAAGAGAAATCCTAGGTTTACTCTAGTCGGGAAATGATACAGGCCTTCTCTTGATTTGCCTACCCTTATATATACACCTTGTACTTGATTGTTGTGATCTCTTTGACTTTTTTTTTGCCACCCACACCAAAAGCCTATCCACTTGTTCTAAATTGCTTTCTTTTGACCCTTTACTCCTTAAGCACTTTAATTGATAATTGTATATTATTGTGGAGTTTGTGGTTGAAATATTGGGAGGTTTTTGAGTGGAACCAATGAGGGGAATATTTGATAAATTGTGAAGTAGTTGAAGGAGCATTGGCAAGGGTTGGAAAGAATTAAAAAGAAAAAAAAACTGAAAAAATTGGAAAAAAGAAATAAAGAGAAAAGAAATGAATATCCATCCTTGCTAGTGTTGTGATTAAAAGAAAATTTGCTACTTGTTGAAAAGGTATGTGTGAAATTTGTTGGGTAGTGAATTGGGTGGCTTTGATGAGATATGTGCTTAATTTGATTGTGATGTATTCAAGTGCTTAGGGAGGTAGTCACTATTATCCATATGTATCCTTCCAGCCCCTTAGCCTACATTACAACTCTTTAAAGTCCTAGTTAATCCCGATTGGAGTGATCTTACATTAGTGGAGTCCTACACTACGGGCAAGCCTATGGTACATCGTGTGTGACATGTGAGATTTTCATGAGAGTGAGTGAATTCTTTCTATGCTATTGTCCCCGTTCTATTCTTGATATTCATTGTTGGGTGTGATATTTGGGGGACACTATCTTGCTTCATTTTGGTGAGGGCACATGGTTTGCATGAGGTAGATAAAGTTGTGGCTTCTTGGTTGAGTAGATAGGTGTGACTCTGTGGGAGCATGGTTGAAATGAGTCGAGTTTGTGCATTTGAGTTGTCTTGGGGTGGTTGTTCTCATGTTTTGATGTTTGATAAATTGTTGGCATGTTTGTTGGACCCATAGTAGTCATGTATGCATTTGTTCAATGGTCGGTATCAACCATAGTCATAGGCAGACCTGTTCTACCTATGTTGGGAAGTTATTTGTGATTGCCCGAGGGCGAGCAAAGGTTCAAGTGTGGGGTGGTGATGTTTGTCATTTTATGCCTATAATTCCTTAATATTTCCTCACGTTTGGATACTTTATTCGCGCATTTTCTAGTTAATGGATGTGATTTTGCACTGATTTTGTGTCATATGTGTGTAGGTTGTTTGGAGCTTTAAAGAGCATGATTGAGCAAGAAAAGATTGAATTTCGATTGAGGATTGGATCGAGCACGCGAAAGCACAGAACGAAGCAAGCTGCGAACGACGAAAGCAGGAATTTTGCCTGGCGCGGTTACTGGTGCGGGGCGCCCCAAAAGCGCCCACTTTCTGGCGCGGTTACTAGCGCGGGGCGCCCCAAAAGAGCCCACTTTCTGGTGCGTTTTGTGGCGCGGGGCATGGCTATTGCGTGCGAGATTTGACGGGTTCTGCTTGGTTCCACGCGGTTTGAGGCGCGGGGCGCCAGCTATAGCTCCCCTGGAGCGGGTTTTTGAGTCCTATTTCGTCTAGGCTTAGGCGTAACTTATTTCTAGGCTTTTGTAAACACTATCAATACTCTTTTACTTCGTTTCTGAAGAGAGTTCAGACTTTGGAGCAAATTGGAGAGCTCATAACATCTTGAACAAGGGTTTTTCTTCCTTCCATTAATTTATTTCATCATTATTTCATTATTTTATCAAATCCTTGTGTTGTTATTATGAGTATGCGTGGCAAGATCTTTCGTTCTAGGGTTAGATCGAATTCATGAAGATTAAGGTTTGAATATTGATTTCCATGAATTGAATTCCAATTATAGATTGTTTATTCTTTCTTGATCATAATTGTTTGATTATAACGGCCGAATAATTGAACACTATCTACGGTTCTTAGATTGAACTCGACAGAGGGAATTTATGAACGCACATAAGAAAGAATAGGACTTGATTGTGAACCTGGGCATCGGGGAATCAATTTGTGGGTAGGATAGACATATACCTATTCACCTTGCTTAGCTAAGTACAGAATTCGTTAATGCGTGCACGTGATTCAACCCATAGACATATAGGGATTGGAGTAGCCTGCATAGACTATGAAGAATCGAAAGGTTTTCACGGGTACAATTAACCTGTTAGTTAGCAATCTTGGGACTTATGAAGTGGAATCAACAGGATAACTCAACTGGATTGTTCGTAACTCTGACCCTGGACCGTCTCCTTATTACTGATAACAACCCATTTTTGCTCCATTGTTTGAATTCACTTCTACCATTTTAATTACTGTTCTGTAGTTAATAATATTCTCACTACTGGAAAAGATCCCTGAAGAGTTGTTAAGAAATTATTTGTTAGGAGTCCAGTCTGAATAGTCCTCATGGGAATGATACTCTACTTATCACTTTATTACTTGTTGACCACGTTTACTTGCGTGTGCGTTGGGAGCAATAAGCTTCATGAAGGAGAAGTTGAACATGATACTTAAAGTGTTATGAGTTCTCAAGGAAGCAACTCAATTCGTGAACATGTTAGTCCCTTGACTTGTGAGGACTCAATGCTAGTTGGTGCTTGTAATGCATCTATTGAACTTGCAAGTAGTGAAGAGTCTAATGGTCAACTTGTGTGTGCATGTGAACCACTAGTTGAGAGGATTGAAAAGCCACGTCATGATGTGAGCCCGATAGTCTAAGAACCTCTATTTAGTGAAGAAGTGGTAGTTGACCTTGCTTATGACCCTTGTTATGACACACCACCAATTTTTGATAAAGGGGAAGATGAGTTGTTTGATCATGCCCTTGATGATATAATTGCCTTTGGTGGACCTATGTGTTGTAGTGAGGAAGGTGGTGAACTTGAGGAGTCTCTATTGCATGAGATGGATAGGGTTATCTATGATGACTCCTCAACTATGAGTGATGAACCTAGTTTTGACTCCTCAACTGTGGTGTAAAGGGTTTGACTCTATAGACAACTCTTTGTTTGAAATTTCAAGTGAGGTGGATGATTCTTCTAGTGACCCTACTCTTGGGTGTTTGGGTTGTGATGATTAAGAAGCCATTATTAATGCCTTTCTTGAGAGTTTACCTAGTGATGAGGGTTGACTTAATGGTGGATTTGGAGGTAAGGAGGTATCTCTTGGTGTGAGTATGAGTGCTTTTATGAACGGGAGTGGAGTAATTGATGCTACATGTAGGTTGAGCTATTTTTTTTACTCCATTCCATATGTTGATCACACTTTGAGAATTGAGCATACCAAAACCAATATGCCATATTGTGAAAATATTGCATTGAAGGTTGGGTATGATGATCTTGAACTTAGAAGTAGTAGGATCTTTGACTATTTGATCTTGTATTTTCCATGTCCTAATAACCTCTTTGTTTGTTCTTGTGTTGGATGAACTCCTTTAGTAAGCCAAGTACTTATTGTTTCCTTTGAAGACATGAACTTTTTCATTGCTATTGATATTTGGTTATACCATAAGAGTGTGTTTTTCACACGGTTTGCACTAACCTACTTCCATAGTAGGAAGTTTCGCTTATGTTTGTCTTTGCTTGTAGGTCTTGATGGTTTGATTTCAAGGACGAAATCCTTTCAAGAAGGGGTGGATGATGCAGCGCCAAATTGAGCCTAAGCACCAACCATCAAGAGCCAAGCTTGAAGGACACATGAAATGCGAGATCAAGAGCTTCAAGAGCTTAGGAGGAGGGGAAGATGCAATCCAAGTTGCCTCAAGATCATTTGCTCGGAGTCAAGCTAAAGAGATCCAAAATGTTCACCCATACTTGGTTTGAAGAGCTTTGAAGATGGAGGCTTCGGTAATGACTTGACGAACTTTCAAGTGAGCACAAGGGATGACACAGCAATGGGCGGACCGCCAACTTCCTTAGCCCCTCCGAATTTGGCTAAGTGTGGAATTACACACTCTCAAGATCTCCAATGGGCGGACCGTCTCTGTAAATAGGTGGAGCACCTACTTTTCTCAGCACCCTCAGGACTTCAAAAAGGGGCGGACCGCCTACTTTAGTAGGCTGAGCGCCTACTCTAGTATGCTGACCGCCTACTCCTGTTGACAACATTACGGGATTTGTTAGTTTTTGCGTGTAATTCCTATTTTAGCCCTACGAGGTCTTTATTATTTTTACCCCTCTTGTGTGTAAGGAAGTACTATAAAAGCTTCCCGTAGGCATTTATTTTATTTACCTAACCTAGACTTTGAGTATTGAATGATGAACATTTGAGAGAATCTCAATGAAGAAACCCCTTGAGTGGGCTTGATTTCACTTGGTAGAATCCAAGTTGAACTCCAATCCTTTCTTGATCATTCTGTTTGCGAGAGCCGAGTGTTTCTCGAGGATAGTTGCTTAGTATAGGTGACCCTTGGCATTCACCCGAGGTGTATCGAGACTTAGTTCCTCGGTGCTACTTAGGTAATCGTTGAAGCTTCATCTTGCTTTTATCTTTACTTTATTGCTTCCGCATTTTACCATGCATCAGTTGGCAAGGGTACTTCTGTCTTTATATTTTCCTTATCCATGGATTCTAATACATATATTAGTAATACCATGATGGGTTGAGTATAAAATTTTACCCAAATTGATGTATTAATTTGTTAATACCTGGTTCAAAATTGTACCAAACAATAGATAAAATGGGTACCGTTTCTAATACCATACTTATTTTGCCTAATACACTACCCTACCAAACAAGTCCTTAATGCATAAGATCTTATGAAAAATAAAGGTATATCATAACTGAAAACATTATACTAAAATATCGTCATTCTTAATATTAATGCATAAGATTTCATGCAAAAGAAAGCTACATTCACCAGCAGTATCTCTAAGCCTCTGTAATACAAGAATGATTTCTGATGCACGAGACAAACTCCATTGCTATTCCCCAAAAATGAACGAAAAACAAAAATTACCATCATAGCCATCATGAAAAGCAAAAGTGGAGGCACAGTGACCGGGGGCTTTGGCTTGGCAGGACTCCCCAAGTTATTTTTGAGTGGAAAAAGGCTCAAGTTTTAAACATGAAATCTAGGGTCCTCATTTAATTAGTTGTATTAACTATCTAACATTCCCACCCCAATATTTTGTAAGTTACACAATAGTCCATGTATAAAAGCTAGTTTTTTGCCAAATTTGGACATTATACCAAGCTGATTCCCTCTCGTCCTCTCCCCCGTTTTCCCTCTATATTTTCCCCATTCCATTCCCACTCAAAATTCTACCATAGCTGCTGAGCTTTTTTTCCTAAACCGAAATAATACCCATACCACCATAGCTGCTGAGCTTATTTATTGAATATCCTTTCCAGTTTTACGCAATAAAAGCTGAGACCACCCACATTTGGATTATACGACATTTCGATAAATCTGGTCGTTTCTTATCCATTAAAGGGGAAATCTTTTTTCTCTAATTTTAATCGTATCAATCCAGTCATCTCCCGTAAGTGTACTAACTTTAGAACATATTTTTAGCTGTTTTTGTTGATTCGAGGTTGTTACGGATTCAGTTCCTCCGAACAATCTGCCTGAAATTCCAAACATCATTTCGACGTTTCTATGGTCGTAATTGTAATTCCAAACATATCGCTAGCGTTTTACACGGCGTATGTATTTATTAGAATTTTCACAGATAATGTTTGGAACATCCTGCTAGGATGTTTGAGCGTTCTGTTAGCAGTTTGGAACATCTTGCATTAAGCAATGAAAGAGTGTAATGAGATGTTCAGAACGTCTAAATACGATGTTCCAAACGAGCAACATTGAGGTTTGGAACATCTTGCATTAAGCAATGAAAAACTGTAACGTGATGTTCAGAACGTCAGTAACGATGTTCCAAACGAGCAACATGGAGGTTTGGAACATATTGTATAAATATTAGTGATACTAATAGTTGGTCATTCCAATTTATTGCAGGTGACCATTGATGTGTGAGGTTACATTAGGAGTTAATTATCAAGGTGAATGGGTGGAGCGTTCTAAATATTATGCTTGGGTTCCGAAAGTTAAAGAGTCAAGACCCATTCTTGTGCCTAGAGATGTTACGTATGATGTTCTACTTAATAAAATCATCGGAAGTTGGGGGATAAGAGACAATCCGAGGGACATTTGTGTTACTTACATGCTGAGTGTTGCCGCATATCAAAAGACTCCTCCCGTTACAATAAGAAATGATGATGATGTACGCCATTATATGGCTGATGTTGATCGTAATGGTGCTTGGCCCACTCTAAGGGTAATTGTGGTTTCTATGACGGAGGAATGCGTTGGTTCTAATGACCAAGAAATGCCAAATACTGGAGGGCATGATTTTAGTCAGCGATTGGATGACTTACATGAAGAAGTAGAAGAAGACAAAGGCAGAGGGGTAGAAGAAGACAGAGGAGGCGTAGAGAAAAAGAAGAAGAAGTAGAAGAAAAATCTGTAGAGGAAGATCCTGCCATTTATACCCCTGTATTTCCAACACAAAGCAGCGAGCTGATATTTCACTTCGTCGATGGCACAGGTTTTGAAAAAGATATGACTTTCGCCAATAAGAAAGAATTGGTCACCAAATTGAAGATTGCAGCAGTTAAACATCATTTTAATTACAAAGCATTGAAGAATACTGCAAAGATTTTTAATGCTAGATGTTTAGATGTGAAATGCAAATAGTGGTTAAGGGCAATGAGGTATAAAAATAATGATAGGTTCTACATTAGTATTTACAATAACTTGCACACATGCGGTGTCCAACATCATTCCAGTCATAATTCACATGCCTCTGCCCAGATAATTGGTGAGTTCAGGAAAGGTAAATATTTAATGGGAAAATGTCCAACCATAAAAGCTGTCAGGGATTCCCTTAATAACCATTTCGGTTGTAAGGTTACCTACTGGAAGTGTCTTAGGGGCTGTCAATTTGCAAAAGCTTTGACACGGGGAACACATGAGAAAGGTATTGAAATTCTTGATGCTTATGCTTATATGGTTAGGAGTAAGAATCCAGGAACCAAGACAGATTTGAGGCTTTCTAGCATAGGGAAGTTCTTGTATTTTTTTCTCTAAGATGGTCGCCCAAGTGTTTCCTTCTGCACACTATGGAGTTTGCATGTGGCACCTTGGTGAAAGCATCCGAACAAAGTTTCAGTTTGGAATCAGTCTTCATAAAAACTACACTGCAGCAAAGGCATACAGGGTAGAGGAGTTCACTGATGCTACGAATGAGATCAGGACTATTGATTGGAGGGTAGTGCATTATCTTGAAAATGTTGTTGGCTATCATAGATGGAACATATTATATTTTCCAGGAAACAGGTAAACTATAATAACAAGGTCTGATATTACTGTCATGCTTTCAATCTGTTCCAAACGTCACACAAAGCGTTCCGAACATATCATTTATGTGCAGAACATTATAAGGAAATTTTATTTTCTAACGATGTTCCGAACTCCTTATCGTCGTTCTGAACAACATCATGAATGTTATGCACTTCTTATTCCTATATCTGTACTTGTGCTTTATGTTAGGAACATCTTTTGATTATTATCATATTTATTCTTTTTAATAGGTTTCAAGTTATGACATTAAACATAGTTGAATCCATTAATTCCACGCTGAAGGAGCAAAGAATACCCCATTGCTGCCCTCTTGAAGGATATAGGTAGGAACTTTGCGGAAAAATTCCACACTAGAGCTATGAAGTTAATCAACCACCCAAATTTATGCGTCCCAGACGTTGAAATAAAAATAAGAATAAAGAAGTGAGAGACAAGCTAGTTGTCAACAGGAAGGGAACTTATGGTTTCGAAATCATTAGTCCAGGGTATGAGGCAGAAGTTGATCTATATGAGAGGACATGTACATGTAGGGAGTTTGATCTTGATCAGTTACCTTGTGTACATGCTATGGCAGCAATTAGGGGGTTGCATGGCGATGAATATGGAAGTAGAGTGTATGAATAAACTTCTGGATATTACACAACACAAGCATACATCTTTGCCTATGCAGAGCCTGTCAATGTAGTACCTCCTGAAGAATCATGGGTCGTCCCTACTGAAGAGATACTTTATCCAGTGCCTCCGCCCCCAAAGCCGAACAACCGTGGAAGGAGAAGGGTTAACCGGATTCGATCTATTGGGGAACGTCTTCCAAAGAGGAGAAATAAATGTGGCAACTGCAGGAGATATGGTCACAATAAAACTACATGCCCCATTGTTCGTAGTGGAACTGAGGCTACAAGTCAGCCTATAAATTGAGTTTGTGAATTGGACGAAGCATCTTCCTCGTTATAATTTCGATTATTTGGATTATTTGGATTTCTACTTGAATTGCATAATGGACTTTTACGTCAGTCTTAATTTATGTTGTGCACATAATGGCTTTACTGCATTTTTTGCAATTATGTTGTGCACATATTTGCTCATTGTTCGCAACATATCTAGTGTTGTTTAGGATATTACAAATGATGTTCCGAACGATGTCAAGGCATGCCAAAGCTTGTGAGGTATTTTTTCAACAATTCATAGTCGTAGCATTTACCAAGTTCTACCTTCGTGAAGATGTTCAGAACATCTTGTCAAGGATATTATATTATACTTTTATACGTGACGTTCCGAACAAGCCATTCAAAATTTAAAAGACACAAATGACTACAATGGGATGCCCAAATACCAATACACCAAACGGCTAAAATACAAGTTACTGTAACAGTCACGTCAAAACACATGCACACTTGTAAATATGTGTCCCTTCATTTGCTTCCTTGATGAAAAAGCGTGCGTGCACTAGAAATTAAAAGCCACTACAAAACATCTATAAATACCTCCTTGATGAACTAAATTCACAATTCATAGTCTTCGCATTAACCAAGTATTACGTTCAGTTTCTAGTGATCACCAGTTTCTATATCAAGGAAGAACAAGTTGAGGTACTGAATTTTTCCATATTTTCAACGTTTTTCCTAAAATAATTTCAAAATCCAATCTGTTTATATTTCCTTAAACATAACTCCACTTTGATTCTTTTCTAAATTTTAAACAACTTTTCATGCAAATGGCCAATAATACATTTAATGATCTATGGAATAAGTACCACCGAGTCCGAGAGCCTCCAAACAAGTCGCTTCCTACAAGACTGCTAGACGTGCATTTCGAAGTTGTTAACATCAAGGAGGTAGATGATAATTGCGAGAGGTCCATTCAAACACTCGAGACAAAACTTGATCAGATGCAATTACAGTTAGATCGGATTGAGAGGGTTTTGCAAAATCACTTCGGTGGAGGCCAAAACAATAACGAAGACGCTATTATATATTAATTGTTTAAGTAGTTGTACTGTTTATGAATATGCTTTTGTTATCTCTTTTCCATTAATATTATTATGAAGGTATTTAATTAGTACTATTAAATTGTGTCCAAACCATCATATTTGCTTATAGTTCGCAACACATCAAATGTCGTTTCGGATATTATAATATGATGTTCCAAACGACAACTTGTTCTACTCCATTTCTGGAAAATTTAATAAATTCATACACTAAGTTCGGAATATCTACAATGTGTTACAACACCAAAATGTATGTTCAGAACACAGCTGGTATGTTCCAGGTATAAATGATGATCATTAGCACTATACAAGACCAAATTTCTCGAATAGAGTGATAAATGATGTTCATGTTAACTAGAAAGGACCAATTATACTTGTTAGATTGACAAATGATGATGCTCATTCGCTTAAAAGGACCAAATATAGTTGGTAGACTGAGAAATGATGACAATTATCAGTAGTAATGACCAATTATACTTGTTAAAGTGATAAAATGTCGACAATTATCAGTAGTGACGACCAATTATACTTGTAAGAGTGACAAGTGATGATCATCTATCGTAGGGTTGTTTCAAACAACCTACTGATGTTCGTCGCATTATAAGGTCGTTCGGATCGCACAATTTTAATGTTTCTATCTTCATCATAAGATCATCCATACATATACTCTAGTTCCGAACATCCAATAGATGTTTGTCACATTTTATGTGTCGTTCTGATCACCATATTTGAGTAGTTTCTATCTTCATCATACTTTTTCACAATTAGAGTAGTTAGCGTGACAAATTATGATGATTATATGACTATAAGTGACCAATTATACTTGTTAGACTGACAAATGATGATAATGGTAACTAGAAATGACCCACTATACTTGTTAGAGTGAGAAATGATGATCATTATGAGTAGAAATGACCCACTATACTTGTAAGAGTGACAAATGATGATCATTATCACTATAAATGACCAAATATACTTGTTATAGGGAGAACTGATGATCATTATAACTGTAAATGACCCACTGTACTTGTTAGACTGACAAATGATGATCATTGTAACTAGAAATGGCCAATTAGAGTTGTTAGACTGATAAATGATGATCATTGTAACTAGAAATGACCCACTATACTTGTTAGAGTGAGAACTGATGATCATTACGACTAGAAATGACCCATTTTACTTGTAAAAGTGACAAATGATGATCACTATCACTATAAATGACCAACTATACTTGTTATAGGGAGAAATGATGATCCACACATATACTCTAGTTCCGAACATAAAATAGATGTTTGTCACATTTTATGTGTCGTTCCGATCACCATGTTAGAGTAGTTTCTATCTTTATCATACTTTTTCACAATTAGAGTAGTTAGCATGACAAATTATGATGATTATATGACTATAAGTGACCAATTATACTTGTAAGAGTTATATATTCATCAACTTTCATTACAAAGACCACTTAGAGTAGTTTGTGTGACAAATGATGATCATTATGAGTAGAAATGGCCAATTAGAGTTGTTAGAGTGACCAACTATACTTGTTAAAGTGACAAATGACGATCATTGTGACTAGAAATGGCCAATTAGAGTTGTCAGAGTGACAAATGATGATCAATATGATAAGAAATGACCCACTATACTTGTTAGAGTGACAAATGATGATCATTATACCTACAAATGACCAACTATACTTGTTAGAGTGACAAATGATGATCATTGTGACTAGAAATGGCCAATTAGAGTTGTTAGAGTGACAAATGATGATCAATATAATAAGAAATGACCCACTGTACTTGTAGAGTGAAAAATGATGATCATTATACCTACGAATGACCCACTATACTTGTTAGACTGACAAAGGATGATCATTGTGACTAGAAATGGCCAATTAGAGTTGTTAGAGTGACAAATGATGATCAATATGATAAGAAATGACCCACTATACTTATTAGAGTGAAAAATGATGATCATTATACCTACGAATGACCCACTATACTTGTTAGACTGAAAAATGATGATCATTGTGACTAGAATGGCCAATTAAAGTTGTTAGAGTGAGAAATGATGATCAATATGATAAGAAATAACCCACTATACTTGTAAGATTGACAAACGATGATCACTATCACTATAAATGACCAATTATACTTGTTATAGGGAGAAATGATGATCCATACATATTGTCTTGTTTCGAACATCTAGTTGATGTTTTTCACATGTTATATTATGTTCCGCGCGGGGTGTTCTATTGTTTCTATCATCATCATACTTTTCACAGTTAGAGTAACAAATTATGATCATTATATCACTACAAGTGTGTGACCAATTATACTTTTAAGAGTGATAAATTCATTAACTTCCATCACAAAGAGCACTTAGAGTAGTTGGACTTAGAATTGATGATCATTGTTACTACAAATAGTCAATTACACTTGTAAAAGTTACAAGTGATGATCATTGTCACATGATAATTAAAGGGCGATGATCATTATCACTCTAAATTACCAAGTATACTTGTTAGAGTGACAATTGATTATGCATTTATCTCTGTTGTTTACACCATGCTGTTGATGTTTGTCACATGAACATCATGTTCGGAGCGCCCTTTTATGATGTTGCTATCTTCATCGTATTGTTTTTCAAAATGTTCAAAACAGATAGCGATATGATTGAAATATGTAGTGTGTCGTGCGGAATGACTTAGGGTACAATAGTAATTTACAGGACAAAATAACAAGTTCAAATTAAATTTCTTTATCATTAGAACACAAAACATAACAAGTGGAAATAAATAGAACCTAAACTGTTGAAGGATAAGTTTTGAAGATGACCAAGGACCTGGTGCTAAGTGGACCGTGAAAGGTTCACAGTTGAAGCGAAAAGACCAGTTGTTCAACGAGTTAATCAAGTCAGAGTTGAAGAAGGAAAGAAGAGAACAGCTGGAGTCAAAGTTCCAATCCTACCGGAAATAGAAGAAGCAAGAAGCGGTGCTGAGAAGGACGCGGTTCCTAAACGAAAATGGATTGAGAACTAAGGCAAATTAACTTAGGTTTTAAATAAGGAAATATGAGTAACCTTGTTTAAGACTGATTTCAAAGAGGAAAAAGATTCCTAAGCTTGGTTGGATCCGGCTGAGTCTAGTTCCTATAAATACAAGTTAATTTGGCCAAATTCAATACGCACAAAAGACATCTCAACAGAGCATATCAAGTACAATCAGATCGTAAGAAGCTTTGTGTGCAAGAACAAAGGCTGAGCAGCAGAACCTTCTGAAGGAGCAGTTTCATAGTCAAATCTGTGTCTTCGTTATTTTGTTATAGGTTATTGAGTTGTAATCTATCAGGTTGGTTAGAAGCATTAATTAGAGATTACTTTCTGAGGGTAAGTAGAGGTAACCTTACCAGCTAACGTGTGGCTGTGAAGGTTCTAGGTACTAGTGAGTTCTAGTTCCTTGATTATATTACGTTGTAGTCTAAAACTTGCTCGGGTTTTCCTTTAGTGGAAGAGTTGAAATCCCAAGAGTTTGGGTCGTGGTTTTTTATCCCTTGAGCAAGGATTTTTCCACATAAAAATCTTTGTGTTCTTTACGTTTCCATAATTTGTTAGTTTCAGAGATAGGTAAAACTTGCGAGGAACCTAGTTCTTTGTGAGTTAAGCGCTGAAAGTAAAAAGCAAGTTTTAGGATTTGAAAATCGGGTAAGGATACTATTCACCCCCTAGTGTCTTACGAAGGTGCACCAAGTGCAGCAAGTGGTATCAGAGCAGGTTCTCTCGAAGAAAGATTAACATCTTGAGAAGGATCTGAACAATGAGTGCACCACCGATAATCACCGAAGGACAATATGTCAACAGGCCTCCGCAATTCAATGGCCAATACTATGGATGGTGGAAAGGCAGAATGGAAGACTTTAGTCAAGCTGAAGATTTTCAGCTATGGATCATTACCAAGGATGGACCTCTTATCCCAAGCAGAACTGTTGGACATCTACCTAACGAGGGAACTGTTCCTAAGGAGATATCTGAATACACGGATGCTGATTTCAAGATGGTGGAGAAGAATGCAAAAGCTAAGAGGCTCATCATATGTGAACTTGGTCCTTTCTTACAAGACTACCAAAGAAATTTAGGATGCTCAACAAATTGTTCATGAAGGAACTTCACGTGTAAAGAAGTCAAGTATCCAGATGCTGAAAAGAAAGTTCGAGTTGTTTGCTATGGGTGAATCTAATTCCATCCAGGACATGATGACCAGGTTCACGATCATAACAAACGAGATAAAATCACTTGGTATGGTTCTAACCAATGAAAACTTAGTTGAAAAGGTGATCAGGATTCTACCTTATTCATAGAAGTCAAAGGTTACAGCTATCATTGAGTCCAAGGAACTGGATAAGATTGAACTAGATGAACTCGTTGGTAGTCTGGAAAACCCATGAGCTTATGAAACAGTAAAGAATGAAGGTGGAACCCAAGAAGGAGAAGAACCTAGCTCTAGAAGCAACTGGAGGTTCTAAGTATGAAGTATCTGAGCATGAGATGGCTTTAGTCAATGCAATACGAAAGTCCTTAGGCTTCAAAACAAGAAGAACCAGAGTCACTCCTGCCAAGAACAACATAATTGAAAATCCCGACTACTCAGGGTGTTTTAAGTGTAACAAGAAGGATCATGCTATAAAGGACTGCCCATTGTGGGATATTGAGTGAAAAAGGTCTGGTGCTTCAAAGGAGATTGAACCTAAGAAGACCAAACGTCCTCCCAACTTCAGAGCATTTAGGAGAAAGAAGAAAGAGGCTTTTCTATGCAACATGGGGACCTTCTAAAAGCGAAAGTAATGAAGAAGAAGAAGAAGAAGAAGAAGAAGAAGAAGAAGAAGAAGAAGAAGAAGAAGAAGAAGAAGAAGAAGAAGAAGAAGAAGAAGAACCAGAAGATGACTCTCCATTGGCAGTGATGGCTGATAATGAACCTTCCATTTATGATACACCTGAGGTAAGTCTCGATGAACTAAAAGCTAGACTTCATACTTGTTCTTCTAGGGAATTAAATTTGCTTGCCCTGACTTTAATTGAAGAGATTGAAAATTTAAGGACTGAGAAGGAACAAACACTTTCTGAGAAGGACCAACTAATGTCAGTTGTGTCTGATTTTTCAATGAAAAATAAAAACTTGGAGAAAGCTAAATTTGATCTTAAAAAGGAATTAATTGCTAGTGAAAATCAAGTTTTGAACTAAAACAGAAAGTCTCAGCCCTTGAATTAGAAAGTATTCAATTAAAGAAACAGGTGCTTTGTGAGAAGAAGCTAGTTTCTGTACTAGAACTTGAAAATCAAATATTGAAAGAAGGGTCTGGTAAGCAAGGAGTTAGTGAGGCTCAAATCAACCTTGAAGCTGAGCTTAAAAAGAAAAATCAGGTTCTACATCAGAAAACTGAGAAGAACCGGGTTCTTCAGGAAAAGGTTGAAAAAGCTAACTCTGAGCTCACCAGACTTACTAAATGGAACAACTCCTCTGAAACTTTGAATTGGTTGCATGAAAAATCATAATAGAGGTAAAACTGGATTAGGACATCGGAAACCTTTACCTGCTTGGAACCCTAATGGTAAATCTGTAGGACTTCCTTGCAACAAACTCTGCTTCTTGTGTGGTAAGACTGGACATATAAAGAATGAATGAGGTGTTGCAAAAGAAGTAGTGACAAAGAATAAAAAAATCAGTTTTACATTATTGGGCTAGAAACGATTTGATTCATCCATTCGATAACAAAAAGGGACCCAAGCTTGTATGGGTTCCTATTATTAACCCTTGATTTTCTTTTGCAGGCTGGAGTGAGATGGAACAACCCGAGCTAGATTCTTGATAGTGGGTGTTCTAGGCACATGACAGGAGATAGAAGAAACTTTCTCTCACTCGCAGCGTTTCAAGGGGGTAGTGTGGCTTTTGGAGGAGGCAAGAGCGGTGAAATTGTTGGTATTGGAAAAGCTGGGAGATCCCTCAATCATGCTATTGACAATGTACTCTGTGTAGATGGATTGAGGCACAATCTTCTAAGTATTTCTCAACTATGTGATAGAGGAAACTCAGTGAGTTTCACTTCTGTAGGTTGCACTGTAAAGAACCTGCAGACTAGTGAAGTGATAATGGAAGGGAAACGAGCTAATAATGTGTACAAGGCTACATTAGGTTCTCTTCCTGAGAATAACTTGACTTGTCTGAATGTGCTAGAGAATAATAGTCACCTGTGGCACAAGAGACTAGGACATGCAAGCTTGGCTCAATTGAATAAGTTGGTGAGGACCTGGTTCATGGAATGCCAAGTAAGAGGTTCAATGACACATGGACTTGTGTGGACCAATGCGGGTAAAGAGCAGAGGAGGTAAGAGGTTCGTAATGGTAATAGTTTATGACTACTTCAGATACACATAGACCTTGTTCCTCAGATCTAAAGATGAAGCATATGATATGTTCGAGGACTGGGTTAATATCAATCAGAAGAAACTGGGGCTTCAACTAGTGAGTATAAGGTCCGACCATGGTACAGAATTTGAAAATACTAAGTTTGCTAAATATTGTAACCAGCATGGTGTGGATCACAACTTCTCTGCACCAAGGACCCCTTAGCAGAATGGGGTAGTTGAAAGGAAGAACAGGTCCTTGGAGGACATGGCTAGAACTATGTTGCTGTCAAGTGGTCTATCAATGAATTTTTGGGCTGAAGCTGTCAACACCGCTTGCTACTTACTGAATCGCTGTTCTATCCGTCCTTTGTGAGAGAAAACTCCCTATGAGCTGATTAGAGGCAGGAAACCTAATATTGCACATCTCAGAGCTTTTGGGTGCAAGTGTTTCGTGCATAACAACGGGAAAGAACCTCTAGGGAAGTTTGATGCTAGAAGTGATGAAGCCATCTTCTTGGGATATTCTTCATAAGGTAAAGCTTATAAAGTGTTCAATAAGAGAACCATGATTGTAGAAAAAAGTGTGCATGTGGTATTTGATGAATCTGAAAGTGTTACAAACAGATAAGAAGATGATGATCAGGAGATCGTCCTTGCAAGAGATGAACCTGCTGAAGACCCTGAGAATCTGAATGGGGTCAAAGATAATCATGATGATAAGGATCAAACTCATGGGGAACTGGAAGGCAATCAGACGGGGGGAACTGAAGAACAAGATGGAGAGGTCTTAGATGGCTCAGCTCCACCTGGAAATGACACTCAGCAGATTCAACCTAAACCTTGGAGATATCAAAGTTCTCATCCACTGGAGAACCTCATGTCTGATCTAAACACTGGAGTTGTTACTAGAAGAGCTTTGAAGAACTTCTGTGCATTCTTTGCGTTCCTGTCCTCAATAGAACCAAAGAATGTACGAAAAGCACTTGAGGATCCAGATTGGGTGATTGCTATGCAAGAGGAACTTCATCAGTTTGAACGAAGTAAGGTATGGCACCTGGTCCCTCGACCAACGGACAGGTCCATCATTGGTACTAAATTGGTCTTTAGAAACAAGCTAGATGAACATGGCATAGTAACAAGGAACAAGGCAAGACTGGTGGTTCAAGGTTACAGCCAAGAAGAAGGAATCGATTATGATGAAACCTTTGCACCTGTTGCAAGAATGGAGGCCATTAGGATGCTTATTGCTTTTGCAGCTTACATGGAGTTTAAGATGTACCAGATGGACGTGAAAAGTGCATTCCTTAATGGCTATTTGAATGAAGAGGTGTATGCGGTTCAACCACCTATCTTTGAAAGTACAGAGTGCCCTGATCATGTCTACAAACTTGACAAGGCACTGTATGGGTTGAAACAGGCTCCTAGGACTTGGTATGAAAGGTTGTCTGGGTTCTTATTGAAGAATGGGTTTACAAGAGGTAAAATAGACAATACTTTGTTTTTGAGGAAGAAGGCCAATGACCTACTGATTGTTCAAGTGTATGTAGACGACATCATCTTTGGTGCTACAAATGAGAACCTTTGCAAGGAGTTTGCCGACCTGATGAGAAGTGAATTTTAGATGAGTATGATGGGTGAGCTAAATTTCTTCTTAGGCTTACAAATCAAGCAATCTCAGGAAGGCACAATGATCCACCAGCAGAAGTACATCAAAGAGCTGTTAAGGAAGTATGATATGAAGTCTGCTAAGGATATGAACACACCCATTGCTCCTGGAACGAAGACATATCTAGATGAAACTGGTGCTTCAATTAATGAAACTAAGTACAGAGGAATGATTGGTTCTTTGATGTATTTAACTGCAAGTCATCCAGATATTGTTTATAGTGTGGGGTTGAGTGCAAGGTTCCAGTCAAAACCAAAGGAGTCACACTTAACTGCAGTCGAGAGAATCTTGAGATATTTGAAAGGAACTCAAGATCTTGGATTATGGTACCCAAAAGGTGGAAGTTTTGATCTAATTAGGTATGCTGATGCTGACTATGTTGGTCGCTTGGTTGATAGGAAAAGTACATCTGGGATGGCTCACTTCCTAGGTCCTTGTTTAGTTTCATGGGCTACAAAGAAGCAAAATTCAGTGGAATTATCCACAGTTGAAGCTGAATATGTAGCAGCTGCTTTATGATGTTCACAGTTATTATGGATCAAGCAGGAGTTGGAGGACTTTGGAATCAAGTGTGGACCAGTCCCAATCTTTTGTGATAATACCAGTGCAGTCAATATTACCAAGAACCCTGTCCAGCACAAGAGGAAAAAACATATATTAGGCATCACTTTTTAAGGGATAATGTTGAGAAAGGCCTAATTTACTATAAATTTTTGCAGGACTGAGGATCAAATTGCTGATATCTTCACTAAGGCATTGAACATGGTACAATTTGAAAAGAACAAGTTTGAGCTAGGGATGACCAAGATACAGTGAACGAAGCAGCACCTGGTTCTCCCAATGATTGGCTACTGAAGTTTCTTTGTTTTACTTAGCTTAACTTTGCTTAGTTGATTCTACATATGAAAACTTGATTGTTTTGCTTGCTAACCTGTTTGGAACCTGTTTTCATGACTTAGATACTGACAAATTTTTTAATAAGGGATATGACCGAAGAAACTGGTTCATGGACATTCAGGTACACATTTTATATCACTTACTGAGTATAACGTTGTCTTATGTGGCCTAAATTGTTACCAATCACCCTCACTTGGCGCCGGATTAGTGTAAGCTTTTAAAATTCAAATACTTTGAACCATGCTGGCGTCAGCTCATATGCGTCATAATTAGGTAGCAGCTTTTTCGTATCCCATCAACCTGTTCCCCTTCCCGATACACCTATACCCGTCTCTATTCCATCACTTGATCAAGAAACATTGTTTCTATCGGTTGAAACGTTAAAACTCTCTCAAAGCATTTTCTCTCTCTAAAACACAATTCTCTGTAAAGGAAAAATATTGACCAGTTCCAAAGTTGATTCTCACCTCTCTTCTCCTAAAATCAAGGCAAAGCAATTAGCAGCGAGTCGTTCTGTGGCTATGGCGAGAAAGTTTGTGAAACCGATATAGAAAAATTTGACAGAGGAAGCAACTAGTATGGGGGAAAGTGTTCCAGATACTGGTACGGATGAAGGGATCATTGAAACAACTCAAGAAATCATTCAAGAAACTGAAAAGGTAAACCCTAGTTCTCCTACTGGTACTATAGTTGCCGATACTGGTTTACCCTCTATGCTTATAGATTTAGAAAAGCATGTTGTGAATGAAGTAGGAGAAAAAGAGGAGGTAGTTGTAGAAAATATTGAGAAGGTAGTTGAAACAGAGGTTGTTGTTGTTGCAAAAGAAATTGAGAACACTGTTGAGGAACCTGTTCCTGAGACAGTTCCTGCAGTAGAAAAGACTGTTAGTGACAAGGGAGAGGAAAAATCTGCTGAACCTGTTAAAGAACCTGAGAAAGAACCTGGTTCGTTCTCTGGTTCTGTGGCAGGTGATGATGCAGATCTGAGAGATATTGATGACTATGTGGAAGAGAATGTAGAAGGTGTAGGTTTTACTAAGCCTTTAGATGTTGAGCTGCCTGAGCCCAATCCCACTCCTCAAGTCAGCGAGGGTTCCTCCAGTGAGACTGATGTTGTAGTGGTGGAGGAACAGAGGAGATTGGGAAAGAGGCCTGTGGTGCAAGAACAAAAACAAACTGTGATGAAACGGAGGTTAGTAAAGGGAGGAGAATTTGTTGGTAATTCCAAGATTGGAAGTTCTGGAGATGCAGAGGGTATGGGAGAAAGCAGCAGAAAGACAGTGAGTCATGCTAGGAGACCTGCTACTCGAGGTTCTGTGAGAGAGGACAAGGAGAGGATTGTGGAGGAACCTGATGTTCGTAGGAAAGGTTCCAAATCTAATATGGTGATTGGAGATGACAAGGAAGACAAGAAAAAGAGGGTGGCCTACTTTAGAGGTCTACCAATGGTGAAGGAAAAGATTCCCACTGACCTTGAGCTGGAAGGGATGACAAAACTTGGTGCTAATTTGAGAGCTCAGGGTTGGTTGAACCTATTCAGTGATCGTGCTAGGCAGCTGAGGGAGCAAGAGGGTCGAGAATTTTTCTCCAATTGCACAGTAAGTGAAGGTATTGTGACAACCATAGTCAAGGGGCTAGTAATTTAGTTTGATTGTGTGGAACTGGGTGAGATTTTAGGTGTTCTCTCTCAGGGCTATAGCGAGTATATGAGGATCTCGTGGCCGGCTTGAGGAGATGGTGTTTCTGCTTTGGAGGTGACCCAAAAATTTTCAGGGAGACCTAAACTGGCAAGGGAAACACAGGTTAAGAAGAAGGCAATGAAACCCTTCTACCAGTTGCTCTTTGAATTTGTGCTGAAGAACCTACTACAGAGGTCGAAAAGGAGGAGTGAGGCCAAATATCTGGATATGACCTATATGGACCTGCTAGATCGAGAGGTTCGTATTAATCTGCCTGAATTGATGGTCAAGCACATTGGTAGGGTAGCTGATATAGGGTTAGGAAAACATGCGCTGGTCTATGGATTTCTTCTGGGGAAGGTATTTGATTTCTTTGGGGTGCCTATTGGTAAGTGGACTGAGCCGGACCACAATGACTTGTTTGGGAGGAAAGTTCTGAAGTCCTGTGACTATGTGTTGGATGGCGAACCTGCTGATGAACCAGAGCATATGGAGGAGGATGCAGATGAAAGGAGGAACAATAGAGTGGACTGGAGGATTGAGGGGTTCAGGAGGAGCTTTGAAAGACAAAATGATGAGCTGGCCTGGATGAATGCTGAAAACACAAGGCTGGATGCAGAGCTGGAGCGTGAAAGAGAAGGAAACTCGCGTCGCCTCGCCTTATTACTTGCTCACTTTAACATCCCTGATATTCTCCAATTCTGAACCAGTTCCTTTCCCTAGTTCCCTCCTGGTTCTTTTATGGCCTGTTTTTAAGGCAATCTTATTTCTCGGTTTGTAATATTTGAAAGATGTTTGGATGTTTTATGCCCGTTTGGCACTTTTTGTTGTTATAAATATCCTATCTTGCTAGTATTTATTTTCTGAAATAGGTTCCTGAAAGGTTGGCTTGCTGCCTTTAGCACTAGAGTCAGCTAGACTTAATTTAAGTTGAGCAGGTTCTTATAACTGTGAAAATTTAAGATGATGCCAAAAGGGGGAAGTTAGATGTTGTTAGTTCATTATATATTTGTGACCTATATTTTTGCCTAACTGTTATTACACTGGTTCGTGGTTAGTGTTTGACTTTTACAGGTTCTTGAGCGTATAAACCCTCGGTGAGACAACATTGTTTGTCATCATCAAAAAGGGGGAATTTGTTGAAGGATAAGCTTTGAAGATGACCAAGGACCTGGTGCTAAGTGGACCGTGAAAAGGTTCACAGTTGAAGTGAGAAGACCAGCTGTTCAACGAGTTAATCAAGTCAGAGTTGAAGAAAGAAAGAAGAGAACAGCTGGAGTCAAAGTTCCAATCCTACCGGAAATAGAAGAAGCAAGAAGCGGTGCTCAGAAGGACGCGGTTCCTAAACGAAAATGGATTGGGAACTAAGGAAAATTAACTTAGTTTTTAAATAAGAAAATATGGGTAACCTTGTTTAAAACTGATTTCAAAGAGGAAAAGGATTCCTAAACTTGGTTGGATCCGGCTGAGTCTAGTTCCTATAAATACAAGTTAATTTGGCCAAATTCAATACGCACAAAAGACATCTCAACAGAGCATATCAAGTACAATCAGATCGTGAGAAGCTTTGTGTGCAAGAACAAAGGCTGAGCAGCAGAACCTTCTAAAGGAGCAGTTTCATAGTCAAATCTATTTTCTTAGTTATTTGTTATAGGTTATTGAGTTGTAATCTATCAGCTTGGTTAGAAGTATTAATTAGAGATTACTTTCTGAGGGTAAGTATAGGTAACCTTACCAGCTAACGTGTGGCTGTGAAGGTTCTAGGTACTAGGGGGTTTTAGTTCCTTGATTACATTACGTTGTAGTCTAAAACATGCTCGGGTTTTCCTTTAGTGGAAGAGTTGAAATCCCGAGAGTTTGTGTCATGGTTTTTTATCCCTTGAGCAAGGATTTTTCCACGTAAAAAATCTCTGTGTTCTTTATGTTTCCGCAATTTGTTTAGTTTCAGAGATAGGTGAAACTTGCAAGGAACCTGATTCTTTATAAGTTAGGCGCTGAAAGTTAAAAGTAAGTTTTAGGATTTGAAAATCGGGTAAGGACACTATTTACCCCCCCTCTAGTGTCTTACGAAGGTGCACCAAGTGCAACATAAACTATGAACCAACACTTGATCCAAGTACAAAATATGAGAACAATTAGCACCACAACTAGCAATACCCCAAGACCCAATTTTTTCCGCCATAACCGTGCCTCTTTCCTTTTTCTTCAACAGCTTTCAACTTCTTAAGTAGACCCCATATTACTCTCTTCGCTTGATCTGACATCTCTTCATCACGCCATCTAAAGTAGTTGCAGCCATTGCCAACATAAAAAAAATAAAAATAAATACAAAAAACAAATAAATACAAGAAAATAATAAACCCATCACCTAACCTGACCATATATGCATCCATAAAACCTCCTTCCTGGGTTTAGTTGAGTCCACGATGTTGTTAACTTCGCATAATCTCCACATCGACAAAATGGTACTACACTGCCACTATTAACGGATCTACTAGACATTTTAATCAGGATTTTGTTGAACCCTCCCAAAAAATGCACACAAGTATGCACCAGCATGTATTTGCAACAAAATAGGACTCCAAAGGGTTTCTTTGGAGTCGCCACCTAATTTAAGGATTATTAGGAACCTAAGTTAACTAAAGAGTGCAATTTTATTCCTTTAAAGGAAAATAATTCACAGATTCTTAGGTAAATGGTTCTATTAAATTCGAAAGAAGGTCCCTTGTGGGAGCACTTTCGAAAATCCGCTAAAAGCAGTTAATCCGGCGATTTTCACGAATTATACTTAAAGATAATTAATTTAGGATAAATTATAAATAAATATAAATAGATAATGAATAATATAACATAAATAAAATAAGGTTTGATTATGCCAATACTTAGATAACTAAACAACAAAACTTAATATTAATTAAATGAATAATGAGATAATGGTTGATTGCTTAATTAATTAAATAAGTAAAGGTTAAATAAAAGTAAGTAAATAAAATAAATGATTAGATAAATAATGATAATTGATTAATTAATTGGTTGGATAGATAAATAATGAATAGATAATAACTTAGTTTAATAGATAAATATTTATATGAATTCAATTAAATGAGGAGAAAAAAATGAATAATAATTGATTAAATAAAAAATAAGTGAATAAATAAATGATTATAATTGATTAAACAAATAAGTAATTAACTAAAGTTAAATAATTAAATAAATGAATAAATTAACTAAAATAAATACCACTTAAATAATTTAATTAATGAGTAAATAAATAATAGGTGGATAAACAATTAATTTAAATATAAATAATGAATGAATACAATTTTAATTTCGATCCTTTTGCACTCGATAGTTAATCAAAGATTCCTATTATCTTAAACTAATTGGCGAGTCCCAAAGAAACGGGATACGCAATTATATAATCAATTCTAAACATGCGATAAGATAACAGTTTAATAAAGCGGCTCCTAAAACATGCTTTTTTAAAGGGGACGGGAGAGAAGGAGTTTAGAAGGTAGAACCCGGATAGCAAAATTTCCACAAGCCCTGTATTTCACAAGGTTTTTCATTCACTCATATTTTAGGAAACTGGAACTTGAAATGCAAAGCAAGGCCCGGCCAACTTTAATGCCAATTAAGCGATCCCAATTTGCGAGTTTTAACTCAAACTCAACCCAAAAAGTGTTCATGCAAAGAAAATAGAAGAGATAAAGATTAGCAAGTGCTTAAAGGATGACATTATAGATCAAATAGAAGAAATAAAAGCTAAACAAACAATTCAGCCTATTGAATGAATCCAGTAACATACTTAACAATCATAAAAATGTATCAAACCACGCATTTGACGTGTAACCATGAACACTAAGAAAGTTGAGATCTTTTAACCACGAAATAAAACATCCAAATGCCAAGAAGAAAGCCTTACACAATGTCTACTCATACAATTCAACCCTTTACCCTTAACCGATGCAATACAGAAGAAATGGTTCAATACCAAAACTTAACAAGGTGAGATTTGTCAAAGACAGCCTAGAGAAATTTATTTAGCTTGATTGATTTTAACTCACTTGATCCAAGAACAGGCACATAACTATAACGAGGCAAGGGATAATACCATACAGAATACAGATTGCTGAGAAGGGATTGAACTTAAGAAAGAGCAGGCAGGCACAAAAGAAGCTAAAAAAAACATGACAAGCCTAGAATTGAAACTACAGGGTACTGCATAAGGTTGAAAGACCTTGGGAATGGAAATCAGGCAGACAGAATCAAGAAATGAACTAAGGGAAGAAACTAAAGGCAATACTTAGGACCCAGAACACATAACAAGCAGCTGCTCCCATAGGCAACATCACCCTTACACTTCACACTTCAAGCCATAACAAACCGGGCTGATCAGGGCTCTCTCCTACCTGCTACATTGCTTCAAACACCCTGCATGCTAAGCTAACACCTGCATCCAACATAGACAGAAACCATGAATGAGCTGGCAGCACTTCAGACTCCATCATAGCCCTTTTTTCCCACCTGAAACCAATTTATACACATTTGCACATACTTCTACAACTTACAGAACACCCTAAGGCATACATCACCTTCTCACACTCTCAAACCTATACCAGACTGCCCTAATATATACTCTCCAGCACTTGCACGCCACTCACTAGATCACTCACCTAAAACAAACAAACTCCTGAACCAAAACACTCTACATCAGAACTCCCTCTCCCACACACAAACATCCCTCTCCAGATAACAGAAACAACAACTGACCCTGAACCATCACTTGGTCAAACCTGCATCTATACAACATATACACACACCTAACACCAGACTACTCCCTCACTGCACGCTTTCACAAACTGCAGAACTCACCATAAACTAACTCCTATACCTCTGAAACTAGCTGAACCACCTTCATTCCTAAGCAAAACCAAAAACACCCCTTACCCCCAAGATCAAAGCTTGACAGAACCTAGACACCTACACATAATCTGAGACAACCAGATACAGCTTCTAACAAGCTGCTCCAAACACCAAGAACCAACCCCTGAAGCAAACCTTACCTGATAGCCTCCTAACCAAACATTCACATACACCAGCCTTTTAATCTACTCGCAAACCAACTCAACCGACTGAACATAGAACCGCTTCATTTCAGCTTTTAGGACATTGATATACAAGCAGCAACATAGTAGAATAAGACTCTATCATTCTCTAAATCCTCAATATTCAGCTTACGGATCCAAAAGTTGAGAAACAAGACAATATGCTATTGATAGAAGAAAGATTCAAGTTCTTGCTTTATCTGACTTCTAATAATGTTAATAACAAGATTAGCATCCAAACACTACTTTATTTTTAACTGGTAGAGATTCACTTTTAAGTAATAACCTAAATTTCATTACTAAACCTGAAGATACGACCTTTAACTTGTCTTAAGGCGACATCATAACAAAGAATGAATTTTCACTTTTCTTAACAAGAAACATCATACTTCAACTAACTGTACTATACTAATCAACATGGCTAAAAAAACTGATATATAAATAAGGAAACAAGAAAGTTAAGATTTTTACCTGCTGCAGGGCAGTGAAAAGGGGCGAGGATCTGAAGCGATACGCGACTCGACTAAGGTCGACGACTCGAACAAGACGATGACTTGAGAAATGAAGAAGCGACTCGAAAACGAGAAGTGATAAAGCAAAACACCAAGAAAAAAACGAGAAACAATAGCAGGGTTTTTATGAACTCAAAACTGAAGAGAAAATAAATTTTTTCCCCTTTGTATATACTGATGCTGCTGCTATATCAACCTTCCCCCTTTAAAAATTCTGAAAACAGGAAATTTATACTAGGAAAAATTAGGGTTTACCTCTGGTTGAAATTTCGAAATTACTCCCTACTTATTTTGATCAATCCTTTGTGAGATAAGGGTGAGAAGGGTAAAACTACACCTCTCTCATCCTTATCTCCCAGAAACCGATCAAAGGCTTGGATTCAACTAAATTTGAAATGAATGGATGCGATTAAGGATCTGTTGTACTGGTGAGAGAGGGGGGAATCAATTCGTACAGTTTTTGGCGTATTAGAGGGTTTGAGAGGATCAGAAACGGGTTCGATCGCGGGCTAAATTGGGTTGGGGAAGGAGGAAATCGGGTTGCTGTTGAAAATAGGGAAATTAGGCGTGTATATATGTCTTTTTACAAATATGGGCTAGATTTCAGGATCCTAGAACGATTTTAGCCTGTTTTAGGTTTAATTTGAAATTGAAAAGGGTTGCACGGGGTAGGATAGAAATTAGGCTAGATCTCACAATTTTAGCCCTTTTCCTTTAGATTTAACTCAATTACTTTTGAATTTTCAAAATTAAATTTAATTTAGAATAATTAGACTTTAATTAACATGTACAGGACAAAATTGGGTGTCAACAGCTGCCCCTCTTTACCCGAAACGGATGAAAGAGTTTTAAGGGTAAAGAAGTTGACGAAAATCCAATTTTGTCCCTACAAAGCCAAGACTTTGATTCCAAGGACCAAAGCGCGAGGCTCATGGGCATGGCCGAACTTCGGTTTCTGAGTTGCCTACATATATCGAGCTGAAAGAGAATCAGGCCATATGTAGTTCAATGACACTTAGATACGAAGACTCGCACGATTGATAGAAAAGGACGCACAAAGTAGGAAAGAATTTAAACTGACCCTTAATCTGGAATGATAGATTAGGTAAGGCTTGCTTGTTCAAGTGCGATTCTTCAGATCCTCGTTGACGAGTCTAGCTCATATCAACGATTGCCCCAGTTCACTGCTAAGAAAGATTTCCACGTTATGCTTCAAAATGCTGCTGCGGTGTTGCTAAAATCCTGTAATAACTTGACAAACGGTAAGCGAGCAACTGCTAATAAACTATAATAATTGGAATGAGAAATAAAATAAAGGGATAATATAAAATTTTAAATGCTGGTTGCGATGCTGTCAACAAGTTTTTCCTTCAATCAACTGACGAGGCGCTCCGCCCAGAGAACCTCTAGGATGATCATTATTCTGAAATAGTAAAGTAAGACAATAAGTAAAGTGAGAATGAATTGTAGAATGCAATGTTTTCATAAGGTACGTCGACTAACGAGACATGATGTCTCAAGTCGAATTGCTTATCTTTAGCATCTACTTCAAATATAATTTGCCAAATTGCAAGACAACCAACATCGCGAGACACTCCGAAAGTGGTGCCTCAAGCCGACTTGTCTTAAACTATCAATCTACTTTAAATATAACATGCCGATATTGCAAGACAACCGATATCGCAAAACACGCTGAAAGTGGTGCTTCAGCCGACTTGTCTTAGACTATCAATATAATTTAAACATAACATGCCAATATTGCAAGACAACCGACATCGCAAAACACGCCGAAAGTGGTGCTTCAGCCGACTTGTCTTAGACTATCAATCTACTTTAAATATAACATGCCAATTTGCAAGACAATCGACATCGCGAAACACGCCAAAAGTGGTTCTTCAAGCCGACTTGTGTATCGCTATCATCTACTTGAAAGAAACCTGCATATCCTATTTGTGGGTGGAAGGACCCGAGATAACCTATTTGTGGGTGGAGAAACCCGAGATATCCTATTTGTGGGTAGAAAGACCCGATGATATCCTATTTATGGGTGGAAGGACCCCATATATCTTATTTGTGGGTGGAAGGATCCAAGATATCCTATTTATCGGTGGAAGGACCCGAGATATCCTATTTATGGGTGGAAGGACCCGAATATATCCTATTTGTGGGTAGAAGGACCCGAATATCCTATTTGTGGGTGGAAGGACCCAACTATATCCTATTTGTGGGTGGAAGGACCCGAGATATCCTATTTGTGGGTGGAAGGACCCAAATATCCTATTTGTGGGTGGAAGGACCTGAATATCCTATTAGTGGGTGGAAGGACCCAACGATATCCTATTTGTGGGTGGAAGGACCCGAGATATCCTATTTGTGGGTGGAAGGACCCCCGAGATATCCTATTTATGGGTGGAAGGACCCAAAGATATCCTATTTGTGGGTGGAAGGACCCAAGATATCCTATTTGTGGGTGGAAGGACCCGAGATATCCTATTTATGGGTGGAAAGACCCGAATATATCCTATTTGTGGGTGGAAGGACCCGAATATCCTATTTGTTGGTGGAAGGACCCAACTATATCCTATTTGTGGGTGGAAGGACCCGAGATATCCAATTTGTGGGTGGAAGGACCCGAATATCCTATTTGTGGGTGGAAGGACCCAACGATATCCTATTTGTGGGTGGAAGGACCTGAAGATTTCCTATTTGTGGGTGGAAGGACCCCCGAGATATCCTATTTGTGGGTGGAAGGACCCGAATATCCTATCTGTGGGTGGAAGGACCCGAAGATATCCTATATGTGGGTGGAAAGACCCGAGATATCCTATTTGTGGGTGGAAGGATCCGAGATATCCTATTTGTGGGTGGAAGGACCCGAATATTCTATTTGTGGGTGGAAGAACCTGAATATCCTATTTGTGGGTGGATAAACCATGAGATATCCTATTTGTGGGTGGAAGAACCCGAGATATCCAATTTGTAGGTGGATAAACCCTGTATCTTGCAAAATCTGATATCGTCTGGCTTGTGCCGGTGATGCGATAATCGAGTAAAAGCTTAAATTACAAAGAGAGAAATAGAGTTGTTCTGCATATGCGATGAGGCAAATATTTTTCGAGGAACTAATAGTTGCGAGTTCTTCTCGTTATGCTGCTTGAAATTCCTGCATTCAAAGAAAAATTGTAAGTACTATAAAATTTCTGGGAACTCGCGACATTTTTGCATTGCTCCTTCCACCTTGATGCTGAACTTTACGGTAAATGCAAAATTTGCCCCTGTTTAATCAAAGAACAATTGTCAGTTTTTGATAAAATAACGGTTGGCTTGTTTGAACACCTAATTTGGCTTCAAATCTGCATTTTGCTTGCATGGCAATCAAATGTGTTGTTGCTGCGAAAATCTGTCATTCTTGAAACTCTCCCTTTTGAACAAAAGAAACCATCTAAAACTGCTTTGGCTTGGCTTATGTGGGAAAAATGAAATTTCATTGATTTTGGGACTAAACCCAATAAGGGTAGCAAAACATAACATAGTTCATTACAACTAGGATGAACAAAATTGTGACAGAGTAGTTAAAACATAAGATAGTTGGGCAATGAAATGCCATTTCAAGCTACAAAAATGCGGTCTTTTCAGTCTTCTTAGCTTGCAAACTGCTTCTTCTTTGAATGTCTTGGGGCTGATGCCTCGCCTTTAACAAAATTGTGCCTGCGGGAGGAATGTTGCAATTACTACTGAATGGATCTTCTTGCACTATTATTTTGCCATTATCAATCAAGCTTTGAATTTTGTATCTCAAGCCATTGCATTCTTCAGTATCATGACCTTGGATATTTGAATGATAAGCACAATACTTTGACGGATCAAAGTGTGGAGGCAAGTACTTAGGAATTGTTCCTTTCCTTGGTTGCAAAAGTCCTTCAGCTTGCAACTTTTCAAATATGCTCGTCACAGGCTCTTCTAGAGGAGTGAATGTATTCGACTTCCTCTTCTTTGACACCGGATAATCAGAATATCATTGTTGAAACTGACTTTGAGAGCCCTGCAAATTTGAGGGTTTCTCTAGTTGAGTGGTGTACCCAAATAAACCAGAAGGAATTTTTCCTGTTGCTATGCCTTCTTCTATCATTTTTCCCAGTTGGATCAATTCAGAGAAAGTGCTTGCATTATTGACAACCATTTTGGCATAGTATATGCCTTCTTGCATGTCAATGAAAGCTGCTATTAACCTCTTCTCAGACAAGGGAGGATGCACTTAGAAGCCTCTAACCTCCACCTCATAGCATATTCTGCAAAAGACTCATGAGACATCTTCTTAATGCTGCGCATATCAAACACATCGGGATCTCCTACTATGTTGAACTTGTATTGTTCCACAAAGTCATGAGCCATATCCTCCCATGTGTGCCATTTGGCAAAATCTTGTTTGGTACACCATGCAAGTGTCATTCCTGATAAACTTTAAATGAACAATCTCATTCCCAAAGCTTCATTCTTGCCAATTTCAATCAATCTGCTCCAATAATCTTTTAAATGAGCGTAGGGGTTCCCCTTTCCATCGAAAGTGTTGAATTTTGGTATCTTATATCCATGTGAAAGCTCATTGTCCGGGTGAATGCATAAGTCTTCATAACATAAATTCTAAACGTTCCTAGAGCGCAACTCATCTCTAATGACCTTGTGAAAATTGCGGATTTGTCTCTTCATGTTATGTGAATCAGTTGTCTCAACTTCTTTTCTAGGCAATTCTCGTGGGCGCACTATCACTTTATTTGATTGACTCCCCGCAGGAGGCATAGTGCTAAAAGGTGGTTGGCATAAAGTTGCAGCTGGCCAAGTATTTGGATTGGTAAGATATTCTTGTGAGTTTTGTGGATATACGGTATGTATAGGCATTGGGTAATGGGGCATTATTAAGTAAGGTGGATTAGAGGTAAAGCTTGTATTTGGCAAATATTTGCTAGTGTTGACAAAGCTGGCAATCCTAGTCCTTTGGACCACATGTTCTTCAACATCATCATTCTGTGCTTGCAAGATGCCCATACCAGAACTGGTTGCCTGAAGCTGCTTTGCCATGTTGTTTTGTCCTTGATGCAGATTTTCAGCCATTTCAGTGTTCAATGCTAGCCAACCTTTAACAAATAAATTCTACACATTGAACAAAAGCAAGTTAATACATAAAATAGCAATGCATACATAAGATTTTAAGTACAAAATAGGCCATTAGGCCGAACAGATGGGACAAAATTCCCGACTAAATCAAAGGAGTAAAATATTTAAAAGTGCGAAACTTGATGACTAACAAAATTTGATCTTTCAAGATACGAATTGAGAAAAATCACTTTCAAAGTTTTTACTAAATCAGTATGCGTTCTAGATCATTGTGGCGCAAATTGCTAAAATTGTCGGCTTATTTTGAACATCAATACTTTGCTCGACTATCAATTCCTGCTTGCAAAATAACAATCTGCGTCAATTCATAGAAAAGCTGCTTCTGATAATTATAAAATCAACTCCATGTCTTCAATTTGCCTTCAACTTGCTCTGTAAAACTGCCCCAGTTATGAATTCTGATTCTTCAAATTGTTTTGCAAAAGCTGCCCCAATTACGACTTTCAATACTTTAAACTGCTTAACAAAAGTTGCCCCAGTTGCAATCTTTCACGTCTCCAACTTGCTTTGCAAAATTTGCCCCGGTTACTATCTTCGGAGAATGAAAATTTAATATTAAAGGGTCAAGCCCGTTAATCTTGTCTTGGTAGGATTTCCCATTCTCAGTCAAGTCAATCATAGCAGTTTGACGAGCCCTAGGTCCTCTTTTGATGTTCAAAAATAATTAACCTTTTAGCAACGCATACCGAATTTTTTAAAAAGCTGAAACTGACGGGACAACTTATTTCTTAATGGAAAAATTGAGACCGTACTGAAAAAAACCCAAAAATTTTAAGCAAGACAGTCATTTTATTGAAGCAAACCAGATGCGAAAATGCTTGTTTAATTCTGAAGTTACTTACAAAAAGGGAAATACACTTGCGAATACTTTAAAGTATGACGCTAAACAATGTTTTGCAAAATGACAAGACTGGGGTTAAGATAAACAAAATAACATTTGAAATTCATTTTAGAAGAACAGTATGCATGAATTCAGATGATAGATAAATGACTTCACAAAGCGGTTAACTTTTACAAAAGATAGGTTGAAGTAAGATAACGTTACTCTTACAATAATGCTGAACAAATTCAATCATTGCGCAATCAGTGCCAACGAATTTCAAGCAAGCAGCACATATTTAGCAAGTAATCGCATATTAGACAAATAATTTGACATGTGGCAACCACAAGTAATTGAGCGTAAATAAAATACAAACGCGTCCTACCCTGTAAGGTGCCTCTTTTGTGCCAGAGGTAGGCCTAATCGTCAAGTTGCACACATATGTGGATATTATAATGATACAAGCCATTTGTCAATACAAAATCTAAGATACATACAAAAAAAAAAAAACCGACATAATTGTCAACTTCTCAAATTTGACATGGCAAATGGTTTGGGATTCGTTATAACATCCACACGATCACATAATATGCAGTGTCGTTGGGTTTCAATAACCCGTCGACAAAAGGGCGGTTTCTTAATTCCTGGAAACGGTGTCAAGGACCGGGTCCAAATTAAGGTATATATGCATGCATGTCCTAAAATCTTCTTCTAAGAGTGGGCTAACGGTTGAGGCTGACTCGACCTATGCAGGATAGACCTGGCCTCACAATGCAGTAGAACTGGACATGACAAAACCAGGCAACATCAATATCCCGAACTAACTTTTGGTGACACGAAAGAAGTTTCAAAGACTGGGATAAGGGCAATGCCCTTCCTGCATAACTACCCGTCAAGCGGGTGCCCCGTGATGAAATGGAGGAGGGGAAAGAGAATTGACAGGCTCCATGAGGGAGGAAATATGAACGGAATGCAGACTATGCACAAATAAAAACATGCTTCAATACAATTCACAACAATAAATTCTACACATACTAGTTTAGGCATGCAAACAAACAAAGAGTTAAGCTACGCATACATACAATCAACACATATATAAATAAAGCAAATTCGTGAAAATCTTTTGGTTAGAACCATTTGCGTATTCCCCAGCAGAGTCGCCACGTTGTTGAACCCTCCCAAAAAATGCACACAAGTATGCACCGGGATGTATTTACAACAAAATGGGACTCCAAAAGGTTTCTTTGGAGTCGCCACCTAATTTAAGGATTATTAGGAACCTAAGTTAACTAAAGAGTGCAATTTTATTCCTTTAAAGGAAAATAATTCAGAGATTCTTAGGTAAATGGTTCTATTAAATTCGAAAGAAGGTCCCTTGCGGGAGCACTTTCAAAAATCCGCTAAAAGCAGTTAATCCGGCGATTTTCACGAATTTTACTTAAAGATAATTAATTTAGGATAAATTTTAAATAAAGATAAATAGATAATGAATAATATAATATAAATAAGATAAGGTTTGATTATGCCCATACTTAGATAACTAAATAACAAAACTTAAGATTAATTAAATGAATAATGAGATAATGGTTCATTGCTTAATTAATTAAATAAGTAAAGGCTAAATAAAATTAAGTAAATAAAATAAATGATTAGATAAATAATGATAATTGATTAATTAATTGGTTGAATAGATAAATAATGAATAGATAATAACTTAGTTTAATAGATAAATATTTATATGAATTCAATTAAATGAGGAGAAAAAAATGAATAATAATTGATTAAATAAAAAATAAGTGAATAAATAAATGATTATAATTCATTAAACAAATAAGTAATTAACTAAAGTTAAATAATTAAATAAATTAACTAAAATAAATACCACTTAAATAATTTAATTAATGAGTAAATAAATAATAGGTGGATAAACAATTAATTTAAATATAAATAATGAATGAATACAATTTTAATTTCGATCCTTTTGCACTCGATAGTTAATCAAAGATTTCTATTATCTTAAACTAATTGGCGAGTCCCAAAGAAACGGGATAAGCAATTATATAATCAATTTTAAACATGCGATAAGATAACAGTTTAATAAAGCGGCTCCTAAAACATGCTTTTCTAAAGGGGACGGGAGAGAAGGAGTTTAGAAGGTAGAACCCGGATAGCAAAATTCACACAAGCCCTGTATTTTACAAGGTTTTTCATTCACTCATATTTTAGGAAACTGGAACTTGAAATGCAAAGCAAGGCCCGGACAACTTCAATGCCAATTAAGCGATCCCAATTTGCGAGTTTTAACTCAAACTCATCCCAAGAAGTGTTCATGCAAAGAAAATAGAAGAGATAAAGATTAGCAAGTGCTTAAAGGATGACATTATAGATCAAATAGAAGAAAGAAAAGCTAAACAGACGATTCAACCTATTGAATGAATCCAGTAACATACTTAACAATCATGAAAATGTATCAAAGCATGCATTTGACATGTAACCATGAACATTAAGAAAGTTGAGATCTTTTAACCACGAAATAAAACTTCCAAATGCCAAGAAGAAAGCCTTACACAATGTCTACTCATACACTTCAACCCTTTACCATTAACTGATGCAATACAGAAGAAATGGTTCAATACCAAAACTTTACGAGGTGAGATTTAACTCACTTGATCCAAGAACAGGCACATAACTATAGCGAGGCAAGGGATAATACCATACAGAATACAGATTGCTGAGAAGTGATTGAACTTAAGAAAGAGCAGGCAGGCACAAAAGAAGTTGAAAAAAAAAAACATGACAAGACTAGAATTGAAACTACACAGTACTGCATAAGGTTGAAAGACCTTGGGAATGGAAATCAGGCAGACAGAATCCAGAAATGAACTAAGGGAAGAAACTAAAGGCAATACTTAGGACCCAGAACACATAACAAGCAGCTGCTCCCATACATCGCCCTCACACTTCACACTTCAAGCCATAACAAACCAGGCCGATCCGGGCTCCCTCCTTACGTCTACATTCCTTCAGACACCCTGCATGCTAAGCTAACACCTGCATCAAACCTAGACAGAAACCATGAATGAGCTGGCAGCACTTCAGACTCCATCATAGCCCCTTTTTCCCACCTGAAACCAATCTATACACATTTGCACATACTTCTACAACCAACAGAACACCCTAGGGCATACATTACCTTCCGACACTCTCAAAACCATACCAGACTGCCCTAAGATATACACTCCAGGACTTGCACGCCACTCACCAGATAGCTCACCTAAAACAAACAAACTCCTGAACCAAAACACTCTACATCAGAACTCCCTCTCCCACACACAAACATCCCTCTCCAGATAATAGAAACAACAACTGACCCTGAACCATCACCTGGTCAAACCTGCATCTATACAACATATACACACACCTAACACCAGACTGCTCCCTCACTGCACGCTTTCACAAACTGCGGAACTCACCACAAACTAACTCCTATACCCCTGAAACTAACTGAACCACCTTCATTCCTAAGCCAAACCAAAAACACCCCTGACCCCCAAGATCAAAGCTTGACAGAACCTAGACACCTACACATAATCTGAGACAACCAGATACAGCTTCTAACAAGCTGCTCCAAACACCAAGAACCAACCCCTGAAGCAAACCTTACCTGACAGCCTCCTAACCAAACATTCACATACACCAGCCCTTTAATCTACTCGCAAACCAACTCAACCGACTGAACATAGAACCGCTTCATTTCAGCTTTTAGGAAATTGATACACAAGCAGCAACATAGTAGAATAAGACTCTATCATTCTCTAAATCCTCAATATTCAGCTTACGGATCCAAAAGTTGAGAAACAAGACAATATGCTATTGATAGAAGAAAGATTCAAGTTCTTGCTTTATCTGACTTCTAATAATGTTAATAACAAGATTAGCATCCAAACACTACTTTATTTTAAACTGGTAGAGATTCACTTTTAACTAAGGTTCATTACTAAACCTGAAGATACGACCTTTAACTTGTGTTAAGGCGACAGCATAACAAAGACTGAATTTTCACTTTTCTTAACAAGAAACATCAGACTTCAACTAACTGTACTATACTAATTAACATGGCTAAAAAAACTAATTTATAAACAAGGAAACAAGAAAGTTAAGATTTTTACATGCTGCAGGGCAGTGAAAAGGGGCGAGGATCTGAAGCGATACGCGACTCGACTAAGGTCGACGACTCGAACAAGACGATGACTTGAGCAATGAAGAAGCGACTCGAAAACGAGAAGTGATAAAGCAAAACACCAAGAAAAAAATGAGAAACAATAGCAGGGTTTTTATGAACTCAAAACTGAAGAGAAAATAAATTTTTTCCCCTTTGTATATGCTGCTGCTGCTATATCAACCTTCCCCCTTTAAAAATTCTGAAAACAGGAAATTTATACTAGGAAAAATTAGGGTTTACCTCTGGTTGAAATTCCGAAATTACTCCCTACTTATTTTGATCAATCCCTTGAGAGATAAGGGTGAGAAGGGTAAAACTACACCTCTCTCATCCTTATCTCCCAGAAACCGATCAAAGGCTTGGATTCAACTAAATTTGAAATGAATGGATGAGATTAAGGATCCGTTGTACTGGTGAGAGAGGGGGGAATCAATTCGTACAGTTTTTGGCGTATTAGAGGGTTTGAGAGGATCAGAAACGGGTTCGATCGCGGGCTGAAATAAGGGAATCGGGTTGGGGAAGGAGGAAATCGGGTTGCTGATGAAAATAGGGAAATTAGACGTGTATATATGTCTTTTTACAAAGATGGGCTGGATTTCAGGATCCTAGAACGGTTTTAGCCTGTTTTAGGTTTAATTTGAAATTGAAAAGGGTTGCACGGGGTAGGATAGAAATTAGGCTAGATCTCACAATTTTAGCCCTTTTTCCTTTAGATTTAACTCAATTACTTTTGAATTTTCAAATTAAATTTAATTTAAAATAATTAGACTTTAATTAACATGTCCGGGACAAAATTGGGTGTCAACAGATGTTTGCTTTAATTTTGTAAATTGGTTTTATAAATAATGAACGGATATATAATGTGTTGGGTGGTGTATTTTTATTACCGATGGTAAATAAATGTTGCTCACACGCCCAATGTAATAATTTATCACGACTTTGTGCTAGATCGAAAAGATGTTCGGAACATCGTGTAAAGGATAGGGTACGCGAATTATACTTATGTACAGTGACGTTCCGAACAATACAATCAAACATTGAAATTAAAAAACGGCTACAATACAAGTTCCATATACCAATACACCTAGCTAGAGTAGGTTGTAGGTAGGTAGCAGCTAGGTCGCAATGATGTTCGGAACATCTTTTCAAGGATACGTTACACGAATTATACTTATATAGGCTGACGTTCAGAACTACCCGTTCAAAATTTGAAATACACAAACGGCTACAATACAAGCCGCTCAAATACCAATACACCAAACGGCTACAAACGATTTGGTTGCCTCTCTTTACTTCAATAAATATCCAACAATTCAAAGCATTTCAATCCACATTCATCAACTTACAATTCAAACAATTTCAATCCATATTAATCAACTTACACTTCAAACCATTCATCATCAAAAATAGCACGTCAACCACGAACAAGAGGTGGCTCCACGGCCAGAGGAGCCTCCACGGCTAGAGGAGCCTCCACCTCGAGGCAAAACACAACTGTTGCATTATCATTTTCAGACGAATCACAAACTGAAAGGGCTATTGACATATTGGAACAACTAAGGGCAGAAGTATAGGGTTGGAAGTTCCAGTTCGAGGGCTTCCTACATGGCTACAAAAAGGACGTCAAAAAGATGACGAAGGAAATGCGAAGGGTGAAAAGAATGCTCCAAGGGTTACTTGCTGATAAGGCGATGCATTACCTTGACTTCTACTCCTCTCCTTCACGCTAGATGTGGATGTTCCTATTAATGTTTATTATATAATTTCTTTTTGAATGTTTATCATCTAGTTTCTTTTGTTAGAATGCTATTATAACTAGCATTCCTTTTGTAAATCACTAACAATGATGTGTAATTTCTCTATTTGAATGCTAATATAACTAGCATTCTTTTTGTAAAGCTCTACAATGATGATCAATGAAAAATATGTTTGCCCTAGTTCCTGTAAGTAAGTGTGTAATCTGTTAAGAACATCTATATGTTCAGAACATCTTTTCTACGTTCAGAAAGTTACTTTGTCGTTCTGGAACATAAACAACCTTTATACAATGAGATATTCATGTTTGGAACATCAATTTTACGCGCAAAACATAACTTTGACATTTTGAACAAATGATGAACAATTGATATGCTCATTTCATTTTCTAAAAAACTAATCCATCAATAGTTAAATAAGCACAATATACCAAAAGACATTCGAAATGTTCCGAACTTCATGTTAAAATCTAAAAGGCACAACGTTTACAATTAGCAGTTGCACTCGTCTGAGTAGTACATAACGGTTACGAGGTTTGTCAAAAGTCACTTTCCATAAAACCATTGCCAACAGACTCGTCGATTGCCACTTTACTCTTATAAATACCCAACAGTCACACATTGATTCCACACATTTCAAAATGCCTCGTCGTCCAAGAACAAGGGGAACACCAATAAGAAGAGAAAAGAGTTCAAGATGGCCTAGAGTTCCTTCCTCGAGTTCTCATTCAGATTCTGGAAATTCGAATGATGGCTTGGGCCAACTGAGGTATGAAGTGTGGGAATGGAAATTCAAATTTGAAGAATTCTTCCATTATTATAGAAGGGACATAAGAAGGATGAAGAGAATGCTTAAAGGGCTGCTTGCTGAAAAGGGAATTGATTATGTCCCGTACTCCTCACCACCAGGAACACCACCTGAAGCACCACCACAAGCTCCACAACATGCACCCTAAGTTCGATAGCTTATGATTATTTTAGTTATAATTTTATTATGTTTATTATTTTATATTTTTCATTTTCTAAAGAACATTAGTGGAGGAGTTCTTGGGACGTTGGTAACATCAGTGGTTATATTAATGAACGACTTATCGTTCCAGAATGAAGTAATATTGTTCCAGGGTAAACTTAATTAAATGATGCAGATGTTTGGAACATCATATTGTTTTTCAGGAACAACAATATGTCGTTCTGGAGCTTATGTAATAATCGTCTAAATTTTACTATGTCATTTTCTGTGGAATGCCGAACAACTGTTACTTACGACTAATAAAGCTATCCTTTTAAGTACATCAAAAGCTATTACTTGGCTAAGAAAATAAAAGTCATCCATACCTAATTACATAGCCAAAATAAAATTTAAAAGATTTTCCAAATATTACATATACCTAAATCAAGGCTTCATTTTGCCGTCAAAAATACTAACGGCTAAGCGTCGCCTCCACTGATCAGCCACATTGTCATAAATTTTATCCATTGGTGTGTTTGTAATGAGATGCTCAATGTACATCAGCGCGAACACTCCACATGATTTTCCTGTTTGATTTTGTGGATAAAGTGATATTGGCACTCTCTCAAACAACCACATGTCTCCTTCCTTATAATTTGGCTCCAAGTCTTTAAATAGCTTAGAATTTCTGACATAGATCGGGAACATGTAGAGAATGGGGACAATTAATAGGAAGAAGTGTTCATCATCATTACAACCATGATTGCAATCATACACTCAAACCTTCGCTTCAACCATGTCAAACACTACCGTCACGTAGTGATTGTCGTTGATGTTGAAGACGGAAAATATCCTCTTAGCACTAGCCCAATACCTACCCCCTGGGTAGGGTAGCCTTCCATGTGCATACTTCAGATAATCATCATCAAACTGATACGTCTTCAACGCCTGATCAAGTGGTACCTTATTATCTTGCGCCTCTTTTTCCAGTTGGTAGTAGCGTTTTTTCATGTTTGTCAAGAATGCCATATCCAAAATGAGGTCACTTTGATCGTAATGATAGGGGTAATTCAAATGCCTCTCCTGCATCATTGTCATCACAGCTTCAACATACTGCAGAACATATAAGAGACAAAAATAAATTAGGGTATAAGTGAGTGAAGGAAAGGTGTGTCTTTCCGAACATCTCCCCATATTCGGAACGACTTCGTGATGTTCTAGAAATTTATGAGAAGCTAGAAATGCTTTGGTTGTTCCAAGCATAAGAACGATGTTCCGAACTCAGTTAGTATGTTCTCTACAACGATGTGAAGTTCAGAAAATCATTCAAAAATAAACTTACAATGTCCCACAGCCACACAGTCTTGTTAGTCAGATCTTTGAAATCTTGGAAATTCATCGGCAATCCAAGAAATTCATCTTTTGTTTCTTCTTCTTTCTGATAAATGCATTCAAAGAATCCACTTTTTTCCGCTTCAATGGCTTGTAAATATCCACTTGAAGCCTCGGATCAACTTCTTCCTGCTTCTTCTTCTCTTCTGTTTGTGGTGATTTCACAGCCTTTGCAGCTTTTATAATTGTTTTGCTCTACAGCTGCTCAATCGTCTCCTGCATGGCCGCCATCTCTATCTCCATGTTTTTACGCCAATCATTGCAATCTTTGCAATTGCAACTGCTACATTTGGAGATGTCTAATCCATCTCCACCAGAAGAATTACCTTTGATTTGCTCAGAAGCCACAATATTTGTCTCATAAGGCACGATCTGTTGCTCATAAGCCACGATCTTTTTCTCATAATCCACGATCTTTTGATCCTAAGCCATGATCTTTTAATCATAAGCCACGATCTTTTTCTCATAAGCCAAAACTTTTTGCTCCATTGCTTCGCTCCATCCGCTGCATTCATCACATTTGCAGCCTCTGCAATTGGAGCTCCTCTTCACTGTACCAACTTCAGTTATACCAACAACTTCAAACTCACCAGCAACTTCATCACTATCAGCTTTGTTTCCAATGTCAATATTTACATCTTGCAGGCCACCAATTATCTCTTCATTATATTCACCATCACTTCCAAACATCATCGTTTCTGCTCCTTCCATAGCTTTAATTTCTATCACTTGTCTTGGAGGGGTTGCATGATTGTTCTTGAAGATACAAATTGTAGTGCCACCAACAAGACCAACGCTGCAAGCATCCTCAAATACTTTATAAAAATGATCTATTGTGTCATCATCGGAGTCGTCAAATGGCACAAGGTCTGGAAAGTAATCCATGTCCAGCTCGTCATCAGTAGGAATGAGAAAAGGGTGAACAACATTTTTTAATATACCCAACAACATTAAATAAATATCTACTAAATTTTAAAAATCTTTTAAATTTGTTTGGAACAAAGTCATGCTGTTCGAAAACATCAAGCCGCGATGTTCCGAACATCATTGACGGAAGCAGTTGACGATTCTTCATGAAGATGTTCCGAACATCAATTAGAAATATCTCAACAAACACAAAGTTATGCCAAAGGTTACATAACATATATGGAAAAAGGAATACTTACAGCAACATCATGTTGGTCAAACAACCTGTCAGTATCTCTTTCACAAATTTCAGTAAGCCTGTTTATAATCCTTGGCATTGTTTTTTCTTTTGGCAAATCCTGCCTAAGGCAGGTATAGCTTCATGAGCCCAGGACATGAATGCTCATGGAAAACCATAAATATTGTAAGTCTGTCTTCCTTCTGCACGAGGTTCTATTGGCTTGATCAGATATTCCATTGTTAATTCAAAACTCATATTCCATATTTGGAATCCCTCGCACAAAGAATAGTATGAACAAACCAAGCCATGCACATATTTAAATACCACTTCTTAGGACTCCGATTGACGTGCCGATAATTTTAAAATGTTCGTAATATCCATAAGGACCTGTCCGTAAAATTTAAGCTAAATCAGACCTCGTTTGGTAGGCATCGGAATAAGGTTTCAAATTTTATTATCAATAAATATTAAAAAGAGATTTTCGAGCTCGGTTTTGGCGAATGAGCTCCGATTCAAAATCCGAAAGCGCCGTTAACTTCGTGTGATTTTTTGTGACTTTTGTGAACTTTCGAAAGTAAATTTCGATGTTGTTCGGCTAGTTTTCGCTAAAATGCCGAAAGTTAAATAATTTGACTTTTTCCATTTAATTTGCATATTGAGTTACGGGAGTCCGATTTTAGATCCGTCTTAGCGAGTATGCTACATATATTTTGTATAACTTATATGAAAAAGTTAGAATTATTTTGAATATCGTAGGGTACTGTTTTAATTTTTGTCACGAAAAGAAAAGTAAAAAAAATAAAAAAAGGACAAAAAGACAAAAAGAAAAGAAAGTGGGCGGTGGGTGGCTAAGGGATTTTAAATCCCTTATCTTATCATGAAGTGAGAAGAAACAAGGTAATCCCTTAGCTAATTATATAGGAAGGGAAACAAGAAACGAAACAGAGGGAAACACAGTGAGAAGAAAAAATACCAGAAAAATGGAAAAAGAGCCGGAGAAAGATAGTATTTTCACTCCAAAACATTCAGGCTAAGATCTTAATGCATTATTTGAGTTTATTACGTGTGTTTGAATATATTTTAACGGTAAAACTTGGAATATTAGACATCGTTTTAATAAGTTCAATAAATAGTTTAAAGGGTCAAATGGACCCCGATAATGGAATTGATTATATATTTGTACTCAGTGAGTTATGGGCAACATATAAATTTAATTTATATAGGGTTTGGTTATGTGACCATAAACCCTATACATAGGCCTGGCTTGCGTATTGCGTATGCGAATAGGGTATCAGGTTCCTAACCGGATTGCCCTAAGATGTGAGGAATGAAGCCTTTAGCCTAAATTGATATATTTTTCTGCTTATTGAATAGAGTGGGATCGTGTGGCAAGGAAACCGAAGGATAAAGCGGTTGTTTATTAGCCGTACTAAATTTTGGAAGAGGTAAGTGTTTATATCCATTTCTTTGGAGGCACTTGGCCTCGTGGATTTTCTACCACGTGTTCCTTACGTGTGTAGCTGCCGATAGGCGTACTCATTACGCCTTAGCTTTAAATTTACATTGTATATTATATGTTATGCCCTGCTGTTGGTATTGCATTGAGCATATGAACATTGCACTCTGGTTTTGAGCATTGCATACACTTCCCGGTAATCAATGAGAGTCCCGAGCCGGTGAAGGTTCATCATAACATATACTTCCCAGTTGGCGATGAGAGTCCCGCACCGGTGGAGGTCATTATTGCATATACTTCCCGGTAATCGATGAGAGTCCCGAGCCGGTGAAGCTTCATTATTGCATATACTTCCCGGCTGGCGATGAGAGTCCCGCACCGGTAAAGGGTCATTGTCACATATACTTCCCGGTTGGCGATGAGAGTCCCGCACCGGTGAAGGGTCACTATCACATATACTTCCCATTGGCGATGAGAGTCCCGCACCGGTGAAGGGTCATCATTGCATATACTTCCCGGTTGGCGATGAGAGTCCCGCGCCGGTGAAGGTCATTATTGCGTATACTTCCTGGTAATCGATGAGAGTCCCGAGCCGTTGATGGGTCATCATTTCATATACTTCCTGATAATCGATGAGAGTCCTGAGCCGGTGAAGGGTCATTATTGCATATATCTCCTGGTAGACGATGAGAGTCCCGCGTCGGAGATAGTTATCAGGCATATGTGACTGCATTGCATCATACTGCATTCATCCCATCTCATTGCACTGCATACTGACTATTGTATATATGGTGTCGTGTTTTATGTATGCGGTATGTATACTATGTCGTGGACATATCTCAGTTTGCCTATATATTTCTGGCTCGTATTCTGGGTTGCGGGGATTGGGTTGCACGTCGCAACGGTATATGGATCGGGTTGAACGCCGCAACGGTATAAATATATGAATCAGGTTGCACGTCTGCACGTCGCAACGGTATAAATATATGGATCGGGTTGCACGCCGCAACATGATGAATAAATGGATCGGGTTGCATGCCGCAACAGGATGTATTTCTGATTGTTGATGTGTTCGGGATACCTATATGTTCTGGCTATCTTATGTTCGTGGTTGTGATGAGTTTGTGATTCCATACGTGTTTCTAGTTATTATCTGGCTCTGCCTTTTTATAATTTAAATAAAAGGAATTTGGTCTATCAGTTTCTTTTCTCCCTTGCTAGCTATCCTATTCTTTAAGATGGCTAGTCTGCCCCACTTATTGAGTCCTTTTGACTCACCCTTGTTTGTTGTTTGTTCTTGTCTAGCTATTTCGTTTCGGCATGTTCGCTCCAGGATTGAGTTCGCCACGTTGTTTAGAAGCGAAGACGACTTCAGCTGTCAGGGTGAGCCAGTTTTTATTCCGGATGGCCACCAGTTTATTGTTAATTATTTCAGCTGCTTTTTGCTCCCTTCAGGATGTATCAGTCTTCTTTTGTACTCTTAGATGTCTACTCTGGATAGTCCTAAACCTAGTATGTGGCTGTAATTTCTTTATTTTTTTACAGCTTAGAGGTAACATTATGTTTGTACTTTTTTTAAGTCTTGTTATTATTTATAAATTGAATTATATATATTTTCCTAATTTAATTGATAAGGGTTCGCCCGACGGGTCTAGGGAAGGATGTCGGGTGCCCGCACGGCCTAACCGGATTCCGAGACATGTCAGTTGGTATCAGAGCCCGATTTAGAGTCTATCCAGACTAAGACAGTGTCTAATAGAGTCTCGTTGATGGGTACGTAGACGTCCGTACTTATCTACGAGAGGCTATGATTGCATTAAGGAAGTTTCACTTCCTTCATTTCTGATCGTGCGTCGGTCTAGGATTCAAAAGTATTTTCGTTAATTCATTAATTCTTTCGTGGTAATTGTGAACCCTCGTGCGACGAATCAGCAAGCGGTATGAGCTCAAGACGAAGCAGTCTAGCCTAGGGTTAGCACTGACGAAGCCCGAGAGTTTTGATCGTGCTGACGATCTCGTTACGGAGGTCCCAGCTGTACGAGCTCGCGATGGGCTAGGGAGCAGGGTCTTGTGGTTCTCTTGGCTCTCTACGATGCTTTTTACGAGAATCTTGGTGACGCAGATACCGCAAAAACCTATTATTCGCTAGGCAGCTTATCAGGTTGCCGCAGATGCATATGTTTGGTCTCAGGGAGCTCCTATTCCAGTTCTTAATATTGCCTCAGTAAATTATGTTCCAGAAGCAACATTTGTTGTGCCTCTAGTTCTTCTGGCTGGTTAGCAAGCCCGAGTAATGGCTCAGTCCGAGTATCTGAAAAGGCTGCATTATTTTACCCAATTGAACCTTCTGATATTCTTAGGCCATGTATCAATTAATCCATGTGTAAGTTTTTTAAAATAAAATGATGCCAGCGTATCATTCAGACTCTTGACTATATCGAGCGGGATGGTGTTGATTATTCTGCTTTTCAGTTTCAAGGTTCCAGCCTTGAATTGGTGGACCGCTCTCTGGATAGACTCTAAATATATGGATCGGGTTGCACGCCGTAACAGGATGAATAAACGGATCAGGTTGCATGCTGTAACAGGATGTATTTCTTATTGTTGATGTGTTCGGGATACCTATATGTTCTGGCTATCTTATGTTCGTGGTTGTGATGAGTTTGTGCTTCCATACGTGTTTCTAGTTATTATCTGGTTCTTCCTTTTTATAATTTAAATAAAAGGAATTTGGTCTATCTGTTTCTTTTCTCCCTGGCTAGCTATCTTATTCTTTGAGGTGGCTAGTCTGCCCCACTTATTGATTCCTTTTGACTCACCCTTGTTTGTTGTTCGTTCTTGTCTAGCTATTTTGTTTCGGTAGGTTCGCTCCAGGATTGAGTTCGCCACGTTGTACAGGAGCGAAGATGACTTCAGCTGTCAGGGTGAGCCAGCTTTTATTCCGGATGGCCACCAGTTTATTGTTAATTATTTCAGCTGCTTTTTGCTCCCTTCAGAATGTATCAGTCTTCTTTTGTACTCTTAGATGTCTAGTCTGGATAGCCCTAAACCTAGTATGTGGGTAGTCAGCTGTAATTTCTTTTTTTTTACTGCTTAGAGGTATCATTATGTTTGTACTTTTTTAAAGTCTTGTTATTATTTATAAATTGAATTACATTTATTTTCCTAATTTAATTTATAAGGGTTCGCCCGACGGGTCTAGGGAACGATGTCGGGTGCCCGCACGGCCTAACCGGATTCCGAGACATGTCAGTTGGTATCAGAGCCCGATTTAGAGTCTATCCAGACTAAGACAGTGTCTAGTAGAGTCTCGCTGATGGGTACGTAGACGTCCGTACTTATCTACGAGAGGCTATGATGGCATTTAGGAAGTTTCACTTCCTTCATTTCTGATCGTGCGTCGGTCTAGGATTCAAAAGTATTTTCGTTAATTCGTTAATTCTTTCGTGGTAATTATGAACCCTCGTGTGACGAATCATCAAGCAGTATGAGCTCAAGACGAAGCAGTCTAGCCTAGGGTTAGCACTGATGAAGCCCGAGAGTTTTGATCGTGCTGACGATCTCGTTACGGAGGTCCCAGCTGTACGAGCTCGCGATGGGCTAGGGAGCAGGGTCTTGTGGTTCTCTTGGCTCTCTACGATGCTTTTTACGAGAATCTTGGTGACGCAGATACCGCAAAAACCTATTATTCGCTAGGCAGCTTATCAGGTTGCCGCAGATGCATATGTTCGGTCTCAGGGAGCTCCTATTCCAGTTCTTAATATTGCCTCAGTAAATTATGTTCCAGAAGCAACATTTGTTGTGCCTCTATATATTCTGGCTGGTTAGCTAGCCCGAGTAATGGCTCAGTCCGAGTATCTGAAAAAGCTGCATTATTTTACCCAATTGAACCTTCTGATATTCTTAGGCCATGCATCAATTAATCCCTGTGTAAGTTTTTTAAAATAAAATGATGCCAGCGTATCATTCAGGCTCTTGACTATATCGAGCGGGATGGTGTTGATTATTCTGCTTTTCAGTTTCAAGGTTCCAGCCTTGAATTGGTGGACCGCTCTCTGGATAGATTCTAAATATATGGATCGGGTTGCACGCCGCAACAGGATGAATAAATGGATCAGGTTGCATGCCGCAACAGGATGTATTTCTAATTGTTGATGTGTTCGGTATACCTATATGTTCTGGCTATCTTATGTTCGTGGTTGTGATGAGTTTGTGCATCCATACGTGTTTCTAGTTATTATCTGGCTCTGCCTTTTTATAATTTAAATAAAAGGAATTTGGTCTATCTGTTTCTTTTCTCCCTGGCTAGCTATCCTATTCTTTGAGGTGGCTAGTATGCCCCACTTATTGAGTCCTTTTGACTCACCCTTCTTTTTTGTTTGTTCTTGTCTAGCTATTTAGTTTCGGTAGGTTCGCTCCAGGATTGAGTTCGCCACGTTGTTCAGGAGCGAAGACGACTTCAGCTGTCAGGGTGAGCCAGCTTTTATTCCGAATGGCCACCAGTTTATTGTTAATTATTTCAGCTGCTTTTTGCTCCCTTCAGGATGTATCAATCTTCTTTTGTACTCTTAGATGTCTAGTCTGGATAGCCCTAAACCTAGTATGTGGGTAGTCAGCTGTAATTTCTTTTTTATACAGCTTAGAGGTATCATTATGTTTGTACTTTTTTTAAGTCTTCTTATTATTTATAAATTGAATTATATTTATTTTGTTAATTTAATTGATAAGGGTTCGCCTGACGGGTCTAGGGAGGATGTCGGGTGCCCGCACGGCCTAACTGGATTTCGGGATGTGTCATCCTTGAACCCCTAGCCAATGAAGAACGAACAGTAATCTTCCCATTAAAAGGTTCATTGTTGGTCAGGAAGGTCTTGAAGAGACCCTCAACGTTACTCTTAAAAGTAGCATGACCAACGTCTTCATACTGCATATAATTTTTGCATAAAATTAATAAAATGAATCACAATGATAGTAAATCACATTAAAGGAAAAACATAAATGTTCGGAACATGTTTATTCTGAGGTTCTGAACGACAGTAGCAATCGTTTGGAACATCACGTAATGTGTTCAGAACGAGAGCTACCAGCCTTAATGCTGATGTTGGGAACATATATATGTCGTGTAGAACATCCACATAGGCGTTCCGAACAATAACAAGTTTCAATTCAACTATCATTTGGTCTTCCTCCAGTTTCAATCCAGATGTTCCTTCAGCAGTTTACTTCTCTTCACCTGCTTCCTCTTCAACATTTCCACCTGCATTATGTACTGCTTCCCCATCTGTTTTTAACTCTTTTTTCACGATCCTTCAGAAAGTTGCTTTTTAAAATCCGCCTCTCTTCTACTTCTTTTACTGCTTCTTGGACTCTCCCCTGTCTTATCTGCTTCCCCATCTACTTCTTCTCCTTTTTCTCTACTTAAATCATCAGCTTCTTCATTTTTTTTACCACTATCTTCCTCTTCCTTTTCACGATCACCATTTTCCTCTTCCTTTTCACGATTACCATCTTCCTCTCTAGTCCTCAAAAAATCTCTTTATAACAGTTCCTCAATACAGGTGTCATCTAAATCCACCCTTCTTTCACCCTCATCTGCAGCCCTCTCCAAATCCTCCCCACCTTTACTTAGATCGTAACTTGGTGCTGAACTTTGGCTTTCCTCTTTTTTATCACCTTTGTCTTGTGGACCTGCTACTTCTCCTTGGCTATCATCGTCACTTTCCACAACTAATTTTCTTTTAGTTGTTCTAGTTGTTTTTGGGCGTTTAGGAGTAGGGTTCTAAATTTGTAGGAGTACGTTCCGAATCTGAAGTAGTAGGCTTCTCTGGTTTCTTCTTCGGCGAATGGCCCTTTCTTTTAGAAATTGCCTTCTTGGCAGTCTTTGTAGGCTGCTTCTTTTGCTCATCTTCATCTTTATTTCTCGGTCTTAAATTTACCATTTTTCTGCAAAGCAAAACAAGGGGATACAAAATTTAGTTACAGAAAATCATGAACATCTAATTGGATATTTAAAACCTCAGCTACTATGGTGTTCGGAACGTCAAGACACATAACAGCAATAACTTCAATTTGCAACTAAATAAAGCTACGTTGGTTCACAGAAAACCCTCAAATCGTCGCAATTTAACCAAAAAATGTAAAAGGCCTAAATATTTTAGTTGAACATCGAAAATCCCCTTTGTATTTCGAAACTACTTTACCTATTAAAACACATAATGTCATTCAATTTCAATACAATATTACACCTTTTGTACAAAAATAAACACCCAAAGCATCGTTAATCACTATCAATGAAAAAATTTAAAACGAAAACCTAGGTTCGAGATGTACACCACAGTTTAAATGATCATGACATTCTTTACCTTTTATATATAATACTTTGTTGTATTACTGGTCGGATTCCTTGAAAACCACAGAGAATTTGAGAGTATTTGGTTTAGATTTGGCGTGAAAAAGGAGATGAAGGGATGAAGTGTAGAAGTTGAAGAAGCCGCGTGGGGGGGGGGAGGTTAAATGTATGTTGTTCCCAATGTTTGAAATCATTATTTTGTATGTTTTAAGAAAAACTCTCAAGTTTTAAAAGAGTTAAATTTGGTCCATCATTAGTCTTAATTAGACTTAAAAAAAAAATAGAAAAGAAAAGACGAGGACCTTTTCTGCCAAAAACACTTGTGGAGTTCTGGAACGCCACATCTCACCAGTAACCGTAGGAAAGTGAGGGAGACTCAACTCATTGTATAATCGTTTGGAGCTCTAATTCGTGAAAAGTGATAAAGACAGTGCAAAAATATTTTGAACACCTTGCATAAAATTCTGGCTCCACCCCTAAATGACACAACAAAATAATCCCTTAAAAGGAGGTGATTACGAGTTCATAGCCAAGCGAGTATCATTGACTGCTTCACAAAATTTAATAATGAGACTTGCAAAATATAAATACATAGTCCTGAGGTGCTTAAAATACAAAACTGTGCAACTTTTCTTCGTGAAAACTGTAGTGAGTACTGAGTACTACATACAAATAAAGATGATACTCCCTCCCTTCTCGCTTACATGCAATATTTTCATTTTAATTCGTTCCAAAAGAATGAAATTTTTTAATTTTTTTTTTTAAAATTTAACTTAAATTTGAAGTCGCAAGTTTTTATGACATTGTTTAGTACTCCCTCCGTCCCAAATTAGTTGTCGTTTTAGGAAAAATGGTGTGTCCCAAATTAGTTGACACTTTATGATTTCAAGACAAAAATTGTTAGTCTTTTCCAACTATATCCTTAATAATTTAAAAAATTCTCAACAAAATTTAATAGTCAAACATTAAATAGAGGTAACATAGTAAACTACACACTCTATTTAATGATTTTCTTAATAAACTGAAGAAGTTAAAAGCGACAACTAATTTGGGACGGAGGAAATATTACTAAGTTAATTCCAAAATTTTCCTTTCTCCGTGTCGATTCGAACTTGTCATATAAACTGAACACTAGTACGTCACCGTGCATTTCCCGAGTAGGTACCTCCAGGAAGGTAGATGTAAATGCAAGAAGGTCGTTGTTTACGTGTTTTTTTGCACGCATGGTAACTTGGGCCTATATATTTACTCCACAAGTCATACGTGGGTCTATATCAGCAAGAACTTTATTAAAATACAGGTCAAAAGAGGTTGGGGGAATGGGGGGTATTTCCTTGAGATTTAAGCTAGTGTAGGCCAGCTCGGTGTTGAAAAGCCCTCGGTAACCTAAAGGTGTCTAGTTTGAATACGTAGTAGCCATTTCATATGTTAGTACTTGGACATATTTGTTTTGAGAGTCTTGGCCATACGATTTACGACATTATATTCAGTTAGTCAATTCATATACTCTCTCCGGTCAATTTTATTGGATTTTTTAACCTTTTTTTTTTTTTGTCCATAATATTTGATCTTTTCGAAAATCAAGATACAATTTTACAATGTCACTCCTTACTAATAAATAATTTTAAACACAATGATAAGTAATAATAGCTTGAATAAGGGCTAATATAGTCAATTATATTACTAATTAATGCTAAAAATGTGATTTTCTTAATAGGGTTTTTTACACAAATATATAAATTTTCACCCTTAATTACAAAAAAAATAGCAATATTTTTCTAATTACAATGCATAGCATTATTTTTCTAACACATTTCACTTTCCATTTTCCCCAAATTAAAAATTCTCTCGCTTACTCTCTCTTTCTCCCATCACTCCACGCCCACCCCACCACCCCCAACGCCATTTCAAGTCAAGTAGAATAGAAGCAACACAGTTAAATTGTAAGATCCAAATTTAGGCGAAGAATTTTCGAAGCTTTAACGTTTGGGATAAAGAAAAATTTGTAAGTTGTGACTCTATTTATCTCTGTCTCACTCCTTTTGTTTTTCTTGAAAACCTTAGATTAGTGGAAATCATTAAAGGAAGAATTACATGGATACACGGCGGCTGCCCTCTGGTTTTTGTTTCTGTGTGATTGGATCTTAATATTTTATTTGTAGTTATTTTTCAATTAATACTATTTTTGGACAATTGAAAAGTATTGCGGAAAACAGAGCATGAAGAAAGAATCTGCTGTGATGAGTAGAAAATTGTCCTACAATTTATAAGTAGATTACAGAAGTGGTATTATTGACAGGAAGAAGTTGGTTAGATGGGGTTGACCAAAACTGAAGTGAACTTGAAGAGGTTAGATACGGTGCTTGCTTCTACTTGACTTGAAACAGTTAGATACGGTGCAGCAGAAACAGTTGAAACGGTGCAGAAACAGTTAGATACGGTGCTGCAGAAACAGTTGAAACGGTGAAGAAACAGTTAGATACGGTGCTGGTGCTGCAGGAACAGTTGAAACGGTCCAGAAACAGTTGAAACGGTGATGCAGAAACAGTTAGATACGGTGCTGCAGAAACAGTTGAAACGGTGCAGAAACAGTTAGATACGGTGCTGCAGAAACAGTTGAAACGGTACAGAAACAGTTGAAACGGTGCAGAAACAGTTGAGATACGGTGCTGCAGAAACAGTTGAAACGGTGCGGAAACAGTTGAGATACGGTGCTGCAGAAACAGTTGAAACGGTGCAGAAACGGTTGAGATATGGTGCTGCAGAAACAGTTGAAACGGTGCAGAAACGGTTAAGATACGGTGAGATACAACGAGATACATCGAGGATGGGATAAGGAAAAGTGAAATTGGGGGAAATGATAGGAATAAAAGTGAAATTGGGGGAAATAGTGGGAGGAAAAGTGAAATAGGGAGAAATGGGAGGAGCAAAAGTGATAGTGGGGGAAATAGGAGGAAGAATGTAAGGGTTTGGTATGTTATAGTAAAATATTGCTATATTTTTGCTATATTTGTAATTAACTTGTGTTTTCCTCTATATAGGGTTATTTTTCTAAAATGTTGCTATGTTTGGTAATTAAGCTCTAAAACTTGTAGTTTTATGTAAAAAAAATCCTTCTTAATATGCGTAAAAATATCCAAAAAAAAATCAAATAATATGAATCGAATGGAATATATTACAATTACTAGAGTTAAAATTTAATGTTGTAATTTAATTTAACTTGACAGCGCAAGGATTTATACAAACTTAAAACTATCAACATATGTTCAGTAACAGTTTGGTTGATGATTCTTTTATTTTGGTAATTATATATATGTAGCGAACACTACGGATTATAACCAACACAAGTCGAGCAATGTGACGAAGTACCCAACTGATAGGCATGAACCTAAATAAGAAATTTGAAAATCTCGCATATATCTAATTTATTTATCATGGGAAGGGGGATGTAGATTTTGCCTGGGACGTGAGTCCATTTGTAAGAAGATGACAAGGAACTCCGTATAGTTACCCAGTACCCACTACTCCTATCAGATAGTATTTGTTGTCCAATTTTCATTCTTTTCCATGAAAACTGGAATTTTACTCATCTAAGATGATACTAAATCTAGGAAAATGCACTATTATCAATATAAATGAGAATTTATTCAGCCGCTACGAATGCTCGCATTTGTTCAATAAAAGTAACGGAAAAGAGCAATTTCCCTTCTACTATTGAATATAGTTCGCATTGTCCTCCGTTGTACTATCGAAATATATATACCCTCACCGTTGACAAAGAAGCTAGATATACCTTTATTCTCAATTAACAAAAATCCACCTTGGCAATGACCCAGCTTATGTAACCTGATATTTTGGTGAGGTAGATGTCATGTGGTATGCCACCTCATCACTCCAAAGTTATTGTAAGTGCCACCCATATAATTTACAAAACAAATCGAATTTGGGTTAGAATATAAGCAAAACTTCGTATCAAAACTGATAAATATCGAGAATAAGCGTAAAAATGCAAGAAACTAATTGGGTTTCAATATATTGCAATAAATACAAATTTTGGCAGAGTTTCTCTAAGTATTTCTGAATGACCATAATACAAAATGAAAGACTATTTATAAGCCTAGGGGCCTTGCCCACGTTCTCCACTATCAATCATGCTTAGGCCCACGTTCTGGGCATTAATGGAGGGAGTTAGTGGGCTGAAATAGTGGGCGTCAAAGCCGTTGGAACCGAGGTGTCCCACCGAAGTTCGATCACATGACTTTGGTGGCGTGACCTTGCCGTTCGGTTGAAAAGGATGTCACCGAAGCTCAGCTAACGGCTCGCCTTCGGTAGTGACATTGAAGTTCACCTTCGGTAACCTGATCGATTGCTTCGATCACTCTTCTTCGGAGTGTCAGCTCGTTTTCTCTTCGGTTCATCATGCCGAGGTGCTAACCGAGCAAGTTGATTTTTTCCCAATACAGATAGTCCCCCCCACTCCTCGGATGAACGCCGAGGTCGCCGAGAATTGGAATGAATTTGAGCGGGAAGCCACAGAAATTTCAAAAAGTTGCACGTCCTTCGGATTGCTGCTCCACATTACGTGGCGGCCGTTGATTGGCAATCGAACGGTCTCGCCGACTTTTTGCTTTCTCCAACGTTATAGTCATCATTACTTCTCCAACTTGCACGTATATATCTCCTATAAATACCTCACTTAGCAATCTTCTTCTTCACTTGAAAAACTTCTGATCTACAGTGGAATCACAGAGAAGAAAAACCTCTAATCGTCAAGCAACTTTCTTAACCTTAATCTTCCTTCCCAACTGATCATCATTATGTCTGCTACAAACTCTGGCCATGGCTCTAGCGACTCCGGTAAGAGGGCGGAGCGCTTTTCCACCGCAGCTATGAGTAGAGACTTCATAGCCACCGTGCCTCCGCTGCAGGTTGCCGAGGCGGAGGGTGGCGGCGAGGCCACGTCGACGGCCATTATCCCTAAGCGGCGCAAGGCGAGGGCTGGCCGCGACACGGCGGAGATTAGTTATGACGTTGAAGTCGATGTTGCTGGTGACGACCACGACGACGAAAGGGGTGACGTCTAGGGGGATGACACCAGTGTCCAGGAGGTTGGTGGCTCGGCGGGCAGAACCGAGGTGAGTGGAAGGGCCAGCAGCCAAAGGGGCGAAGCCGAAGCCAGTAAGGGGGAACCTCAAACCGAAGCTGGCACATCAAAGAAATCGAAGAGAAAGATTCCTCTCGAAGTGGAGATTGACCCTCAGTTGGTTATCTCTTCGAATTTCAGCAACGATAAGGACTTGAAGGTCCACGTTCAGTCCGACGCTCAGAAAGGGAAGAAAAGGAATATACCAGTTCATGTTACTCCAAGCATCATAACCGAAGACATGCTTGAGGTAGTTCGGGCTGACTGCCATTGAGGGCCCGAGGTGGAGATTAGGGTCCCAGCTCCGGACACAGCTGTTTCTACTCACGTTGAAGGGTACTCTTTGGTTTTCACATACCCATTCTCCATAGGATTCAACCTGCCGGTCCACCCCATACTTGACACATTTTGTAGATCTTACAATTTGTGTTTGGCCCAATTGGGGCCCGGGGTTTGGAGAGTCGTTCAAGCCCTCGAATATTTGAGTGACATAGTTGGATTGCCCTTTACTTTCCAACATCCGATCTCCCTATACTACCCTTATTTTCATAATGCCGGGGTAGTGGCTCTTCCACCCCGGGGATCTTACGCTATGTTAAGCAAAAGCGAAGACCATAGGGACCGAGGCTGGAACGACCGGTATGTGCTCATCCCTACAAGGCTGCTGTCAACCGAACCCGGCTTCCCCGAATTGTGGAATGCTCAACGTAAGTGCTTACTTCTGTTTCTCCTTCTGCTCTCAATTATTGTAGCTGACACTTGTTTTCTTACCTATGATTTGCAGCTGAAATGGTTCCAGTTAACCCACCGAAGAATCTACTTGAGTGGGTTACCGAGGTCATGCAGTCGGAGAAGCGCCCGCGCTGGCAATGGATAATTTTAGCCGACTTGGAGGGGAACCGATGGATATGCAAGAGGCATGGTGAGCCGCGTATCTACGCTTGTGATTCCTTAAAATCGCTTTGAATTACTATACCCTAATATTCTCTCCTTTCGTGCAGGTTTCCCCAACATGGCTGTAAAGGACGCCGAAGAGGAGGATGAGGAGACCGAGGCGAAGGGAAGTGGGGAAGGAGAAGAGAAAGAGGATAAGAAAGAGAAGAGGAACAGAGAAAGAAAACTGCTTGACATTACCGAGGGTGTCGCTAAGATGGCGAGTCTGGCAAAGCGGATCGCCGAAGAAAAGAAGGCCAAAAGTTCATCGGGCCAAGGGACATCACAAGGTGATGAAATTTTCCTAGGTCGATTTTTTTGCGCCTCCACTTTTACCTTATCCCATGCTAATCCAATAGTTCCCCTTCCTTCCCCAGGCTCCAAAAGAAAAAGGGCCGAGTCAAAGCGAGTGGCGAAGGCGAAAGGACCTCGGGTTGAAGAGGCTATTGCTCCTGCTGCCAAGGCAATGACTGCAAAGCGCCGAGGCCTTATTGATGAGCCCAGCAATGAAGAGATTCTTCCCGTGGCTCCCGAGGTGGCGCCAGAGCCGGCCTCTAAGACGATTCCAGAGCCGAGTACCGAGGTCGCTAGAGCGACCGAGGTAATAAACGTAGAGGAGTCTGATCAAGAGGCTGTGAAACGAAAGGGAAAGGTTAGAGTGGGCGAGGGTTTGATTAAAAGCATGGTTAAAGCCTCTCGAGCCTTGCCAAAGTCTTCTAGCACCGTACCTCGGGCATTTGAGATATTTCCCGAAGCCAACTTGCTAGATCCTACCAAAGAAGATGTTGCCGCCCTTGATGCCATGCTTGGCCCGACCGAGGTTCATGCCCTTCGGAATCTTAGCCCTATGAGTTTGATGGGTGTTTCCGCTGCTTCTGCCCTTCGGGTAAGTCTTAGTGCGCTTCATTCGCATAATTCATCCTTTCTTTCTTCTGACATTAATGCTTTGTTTTTACGCAGAGTTTGGTTCTTGAGTTGCAAGCTGTTCACCTCGAGCGCGAGCGGGCCGAACAGATTCAAGCAGCAACCGCTGCTTGGGGTGAGCAGAAGAGAGGGCTTAGAGGAAGAATCACCGAGCTGGAAGCAAAGTTCGCCACCTTGATTGAGGAGCTGGAGCGTGCTAATGAAGCTTCGGCTAAGGCTGAAGCTGATCTCCGTGGGGTCGTGGAGTCCGCTGAGGCTAGGGTTCAAGCTGCGATGAACAAGTTTACCGCTGAGTGTCGAGGTTGAGCCTTGAAAATGCTCGCCTTGAGGCTGAGCTCTTCAAGGCCAGGACCGAAGTGCTTGAAGGGGGCGAAAAATATCGTGGTAAACTTAATGAATACAACGCCAAGCTCGTCGGGCTGCAGAGCCAAGTAGACCAGGTGCCATCTCTTCGGGGCCAGATCTCTAAGCTCAAAGGCAAAGTTACTTATCTCAATGAGCTGGCCGAAGTCAAAGCGACAAGGGCGAAGTTTGTAGAAGCATGGGCCGTCGTCAAGACTAGGCTTAGCACGCTTGAGCAAGTCCAAGCTGGGAAAATCGTACTCGAAGAGGAGATTGCCAAAGCAAGGGAAGCTGCTGCCGAAGCTCAAAGGATTGTGGATGAACTTCCTTCGAGCGAGGGTTCAGATGATGGTGAACCCAAAGGTGATGAAGAGGGCGAAAGTGCCGAAGAGGGAAGTGAAGATGCCGATGGGGAGAACCCTTAGTAGTAGAAAAAAGCAGACTTTTTGTGTATTGTTTTTGTTTAGGCCTCGGTGCCTTTTCTATATGAGCCTTCGGGCTTTTGGATGTACATATGACTTTGACCTTCGGGTCATTTTGTTCAATGAAATGTAATTAGCCTTCGGGCCTTTTGATGATATTGTATCTTTTAAGTGTTAGTTTTTGCATGCACTGAACTCTCTCTTTTTTCAAAAAAAAAAAAAATAGACAGCTCGATTGTGAGACTTAATTGAAGTTGGACTGATGCAAACTTAGAACAACGTCTCGTCCTCGAGTTGATGCATATAGTTCAGCTTCGGGGTGCAGAATTGTAGAAACAAGTAGATGTAGAATCAAACTAATTTCTTTGATAACATTAATAAGCCGAAATTGGATTTTACATAAAACCAAGTCGAAGCGGACCTTGGATGAAAAAGCAAATTAGCAATGTGCCACTACCGGGCGAAATTACAATGTACTAAATCTATTCTTCGGGTGTCAGTCCCCGGTTGTCAAATAGATGGTCTTCGTTCGGTTGGGAGGCGCATTTTCGTCCTGGGTTGCAACCCGCACCTTACTCCCCCCCAGTGTTCGGTGTGAATCTTGATGAAGACCCGGGCACTGGGGATCGCTTAATCTGCTTCCTAAAAAGGTCAAGCAAAATGAAATGAGGAGCAAGTTAGTACATTTCGACCGAAGCCTTAGGAGCGTTGTTCTGCTCGAGGCTGTGGGTGAATTTTTAAGTGAACAAGGGATATTTACCTCGATTAGAAGTAGTACCGCCTTAAATTGGAAATGTTCCAATTTAGGGGTTCGGGCACACCTTGCAGATCTTCAATTTGATAAGATCCTTTCCCAACAATTGCTTTGACTCTGTAAGGTCCTTCCCAGTTCGCAACAAGCTTTCCCCTATTTTCTTCCTTCGTTGACTGATTTTTGGCCTTTAGCACATAATCGCCAACTTTAAAATCTCTAAGTTTGGCTTTCCTGTTGTGGTTCGATCTGCCTTTTTTGGGCGACTAGCCGAACTAAAGCCAGCTCTCTTTTCTCCTCGAGCAGATCCAATTCTATGCGCATAGCCTGTTGATTTGCATCTTCGGTGGTGTGGGCGTACCGAAGACTTGGTTCGCCCACTTCCACGGGGATGAGGGAGTCCATACCATAAGCAAGTGAAAAAGGAGTCTCACCAGTGCTATACTTCTCCGTTGTCTGCATGGCCCACAACACACCTGGCAACTCCTCGCGCCATGGACCCTTTTTCTCATCGAGCCTTTTCTTGAGATTTTTTATTATAATTCTATTTGAAGATTCAGCTTGGCCATTGGCACTTGGATGATAGGGGGCCGAGCAATTCTTTTGATTCCCCATTGTTTGAAGAAATCAGTGATGGCTGCTCCCATGAACTATTTACCAGTGTCGCAGGCAATTTCCCTCGGAATACCGAACCTGTAGATGATGTTTTTCTTGATGAAATCGATTACCTGCTTTTGTTTGACTTCGGTAAGAGCTCCTGCTTCCACCTATTTAGTAAAGTAATCGGTTAACACGAGGATGAAGCGAACACCACCCTTTCCCTTCGGTAAGGGTCCAACAACATCTATCCCCCCACTTCATGAAAGGCCACGGTGATACCACCGAATGCAGAGGTTCGGCCTATTGGTGGATCATCCGTGCGTGGCGTTAGCACTTGTCACATTTCTACATGAAGGCCTTTGCATTTGCACTAATGGTGGGCCAATAATACCCAGCTCTTAGCAATTTTGCACCAAGGATTTCCCCCCGAGTGGTTACCACACTCGCCTTCGTGCACCTCGGCCATCACATATCTAGCCTCATTGGGACCCAAACACTTGGCCATCGGGCCGCAATATAACCTCCTGTACAAATTACCCTCGATCAAGTGGTATGAAGCTGCTTGGGTCCTCAACTTTTTGGCCTCCTTTTTATCTTGGGGAACAGTCCACGAGTCGAAGTAAGAGATGAACTTACTTTACCAATCCCATCTATTGTCCACCGAGTTGACCTGCAATTTCATTTCTCTTATTTGCGCGGACAACAGCCGAACCACTGAATCAGTCCCCGAGTGGGCTTCATCAACCGCCGAACCCAAATTTGCCAGGGCATCAGCCTCGGTATTCTTCTCTAGAGGCACTTGCTTGACTTGCCACTCTTGGAATTGTGCTAAAATCCTTTGTGCTCGGTCTAAGAATAGCTGCATTCTGGGCTCTCGAGCCATGTATTCGCCGAGCACTTGGTTCACCACCAACTGAGAGTCGCACCTTAGTTCAATTCTCTCCACCCCCATTTCCTTAGCCAACTCCAAGCCTGCCAGTTCCGCTTCATATTCAGCCTCATTATTGGTCACTTTTTTTAATTGAACCGAGTGCCTGATTTTCTTCCCAGTGGGTGCTCTCAAGACTATGCCTAACCCCGAACCCTTGGAGTTAGTTTCCCTATCGGTATGAAGTGTCCATAGCCCCGAAGCTGTTCCTTTCGATATTGAGTTTTCCTTTTTGGCTTCGGGCAGAATTCCAACACTAAAATCAGCTACGAAGTTGGCCAAAACTTGAGATTTGATGGCTGTTCGGGGCTGATATGTGATGTCATATTCTCTTAATTCTACCGCCCACTTTGATAACCTCCCCGATAACTCCGGTTTGTGCAATATACTTCTCAAGGGGAAGTTGAAAGTATCGCTATTGGGTGACATTGGAAATAGGGTCGTAGTTTTCGGGCGGTAACAATTAAAGCAAGTGCTAGTTTTTCCAAGTGTGGGTACCTGGTTTCAGCATCAAGGAGTGTCTTGCTCACATAGTAGATGGGTTGTTGCTTGCTATCTTCCTCCCGAACCAGGACCGCGCTGACTGACACCTCGGACACAGCCAAGTAAACCAGCAATGTTTCACCATCCTTAGGCTTGGCGAGCAACGACGTGTTAGCTAGGTAGCGTTTCAAATCTTTCAGCGCTTCTTTACACTCCAGTGTCCATTCGAAGTGGTTGTTCTTCCTCAGAACAGAGAAGAATTTGTGGCATCGCTCCGAGGACCTTGAGATGAAACGACTCACGGCAGCGATTCGGCCAGTTAAGCGCTGAACTTCTTTCATCCCGGTCAACTCTTCGGGGATTTCCTCGATAGCTCTAATATTGTCGAGGTTTGCTTCGGTACCTTGTTCGGAGACAATGAATCCCAAGAATTTTCCTGACCCAACACCGAAGGCACACTTCTCAGGGTTCAACTTCATGCCATATTGCCTCAGAACATCAAAAGCTTCCCTTAGATGATTCAAATGATCCTCCATTCAAACCGATTTGATGAGCATATCATCTTTGTAGACCTCCATAGATTTTTCAATATACTCTTTGAACATGCAATATACCAACCTTTGATACGTCGCCCCAGCATTTTTCAGACCGAAGGGCATTATTTTATAGCAGAAAGTGCCTCGGTCAGTGATGAACGAGGTTTTCTCTTTGTCCTTTGGGTCCATGAGGATCTGGTTATAACCCGAGTAAGCATCCAAGAAGGTTAGTAGTTTATGTCCAGCCGTGGAGTCTATTAACCTGTCTATTTGTGGTAGTGGGTAAGAGTCTTTGGGGAAGGCCTTGTTCAAATCGGTGTAATCTACACATATCCTCCACTTGCCATTTTTCTTCGGTAGGACAACCACATTAGCCAGCCACTCGGGGTACTTTACCTCCCTTATGAAACCATTTTCTTGCAACTTTGTGGTTTCATCCTCGATTGCTTTCTTTTTAACCCCGGTGCGAGGTCTCTTCTTCTGCTTCACCACAGTGAACTTTGGGTCCACATTCAGCTTGTGGGTCATGATCTCCAGATCGATACCAATCATGTCTGAGTAGGACCAAGCGAAGCAATCGTTGTTGGACTTTAAAACTTCAATGATTGCTTTCTTCGACTCCGGGTCCAACTCCGAGCCAACAAATACCTTTCTTTCGGGAAAATCTTTCAATAATGTAAAAGACTCCAATCCCTCAATGGTTGAGTCCTCAGCTTTTTGTTTCCGAGGCTCTTGAATGCAAACCGTGATCTTTTCAACTTCACCTCGGAGGTCCTCCTCGCTTGACCCCGGTTGCGTTGGTTGCTATTGTTTTGGCCCGGTCGGGGTGACTCCACTTTTCAACGCAACCGAGTAGCACTCCCTTGCTACTCGTTGCTCTCCTTTGATTGATCAAACCCCCTAAGGCGTAGGGAATTTGATCACTTGATGCAGTGTGGAAGGAACAGCCTCCATGGAGTAGATCCATGGCCTGCCGAGGATCACGCTGTATGCCATGTCCTCGGGCAACACTTGGAACAGTGTTTCCTTGCTTACTCATTCAACAAATGTTTTGAGCGTAATCTCACCCAAAGTCTTTTCTGTGGAGTTGTTGAAGCCAATTAGTACTGTTGCTTTGGGGACAACTTCCCCTTTGAGCCACATCTTCTTAACGGCCCCGTAGCTGATTATATTGACCGAGCTACCGTGGTCGATCAAGACTCGCTTGATGTCAGAGTCGTTGATTCTTAACATGATGCCCTATGACGGAACATCATCCCATCACAATCATCATCGTCAAACACAATCTATTTACCCGAGCCGCCAACTCGGGTTCTCTTTTCCATAGTGATCGATAATTTGGCGAATTTCTTCGCAGCTGCAAAATTCACCTCTAATCCCCCAGAGATGACATTCACAACTCTCTCCGGGGGGTGGAGCCCGAGGTGGTTGCCCATCACCTCGGTTCTTGGAGTAGTTGTCCTTCCCCTTGTCGGTAAGGAATTCAGCCAACACTCCTTTCTTCAACAATTGAGCCACCTCGAGGCGCAATGCTTTGCAATCCTCGGTTCGGTGGCCATAATCAGCGTGGAACTCACAGTGCAAGTTATGGTCTCTCTTATCCACTGGAGTTCTCATGACTTTGGGCACTCTTACCCCGGCAGTCCCCTTGACTACATTGACCATCTCCGAGGTCGGTATGTTGAAATTGTAGTCAGGGATCTGATGCAGTTCCTTCTTCGGGGCCGAAGCTGGGCCTGAGGAATTTTTTTGGTTCGTGTTGGAGTGAACCTTTCCTCCGAGCCGTTGGCTTATGTGTGGGCTTGTGAATGAATTCCCGAATGAGTTTCCTAGCCTTTGGCTGACAGGCTGCCTTGTAGAGGTGTATGGCTCATACCTCCCTATCGAATTTCCTCGCGACGCCTCTGCGCGGTGTGAGGATTCGCCTCGGTTTTTATAATTGTAACCTCGGCTTTTAAACTCGGCTTCCTCCAGTCTGATCTTGGAGTAAGCCCGCTTATGTAAATTCCCATGTCAAAACTTGGTATTGTTGGAGCTCAATTTCGCAATTCAGCAGCGGCGTCAGAATTGTGAATATTGATACCCTTTTCAAATGCTATGATGGCCAGAGTATCATCCATCCGAGGTAGCTCCATGCGCTCAACGTGAAAGCGCTCAAGGAACTCCTTAAGTGGCTCACCGCGCCGTTGCTTAACCTCACATATGTCCTCCTTCCTTTGGAGGATTTTTTGGGCCCTGGTGTGTGCCTTAACAAAGGCGTTGGTCATTTCCTTGAAGGTGGAAATCGACTCTGCTGGTAGGTACATGTACCAGCGTAGTGCTCCTTTCTCCAAGGACTTGCCAAACTTTTTTAAGAACATTGACTCGAGCTCTATCGCCGTTAAGTCATTGCTTTTTACCATTGCCATGTATTCCCTCACATGCTCTTTGGGATCGGTGGTCCCATCATACTTCTTTAAAAACACGAGCTTGAAATTCTTAGGAGTTGGGGTCGGAGCCGCTTCGGGCTTGAAGGGCTAACTCCCTGTATTGATCTATATCAAGCTCCTCTTCGGTTTTTGTTATCCCCGGTACGCTCTCGAGGCGCTTTTCTACGCGTGCCTCGATGCGTGCTTCAATCTCCTCGGTCAACCTTTCAACGTCGACCGAAGATGTTGTTTCAGCCACGGCGGGAATCATCCCGAAGTGTGGCGTTGTTCCTGGCACGTTTCCCGAACCCCAGACGTGGCTCCATTGTAAGGTCCCCCTATTATCGCGCCCGTAGGAATGAAGGTCGGGATGCCTCCACTTGGAGCCGAAGGCTGGGTGCCATTCGGTGCGGCGCTGTTCCTCGCTTCCAACGAGGCGCGGAATTCAGCATTAATGTTTATTTGCTCATCCTGTCGATATTGGAGAGCTTTTAGTGCGTTGATAACAAAAGCTTGGAACACTTTGATTGTCATTGGTGATGTGGACTGTTGGTTCGACGGAACGTCAGCCGGTTCGTTAAGATTTTCACTGTTGTCAGCCATAACGTTGTTGAAGAAACTGTAGGCTTTAATGAAAAAGAACGTTGAATTTTGGAACAAAGCATTTCTGCTTATATCCCCACAGACGGCGCCAATTTGTATGGGACTAAACCAGTTTTAGGATCACAAATCGAATTTGGGTTAGAATATATGCAAAACTTCGTATCAAAGCTGATAAATGTCGAGAATAAGCGTAAAAATGCAAGAAATTAATTGGGTTTCAATATATTGCAATGAGTACAATATTTTGGCAGAGTTTCTCTAAGTATTTCTGAATGACCATAATACAAAATGAAGTACTATTTATAAGCCTAGGAGCCTTGGCCACGTTCTCCACTATCAATCATGCTTAGGCCCACGTTCTGGGCATTAATGGAGGGAGTTAGTGGGCTGAAATAGTGGACTGAAATAGCCGCTGGAACTGAGGTGTCCCACCGAAGTTCGATCACATGACCTCGGTGGTGTGGCCGTGCCGTTCGGTTGAAAAGGATGTCACCGAAGCTCAGCTAGCGGCTCGCCTTCGGTAGTGACATTGAAGTTAACCTTCGGTAACCTGATCGATTGCTTCGATCACTCTTCTTCAGAGTGTCGGCTCATTTTCTCTTCGGTTCATCCTGCCGAGGTGCTAACCGAGCAGGTCAATTTTTCCCCAATATATTCCTCATATCCAAAGACATAACTCCCCTCCCCCAGGGGCAGATCCAGGATTCGAACGTTGCGGGTGTCACTCCCTATATCAACCCTATGCCATAAAGACCAAATACAAAGGCATGTCGTGTCGGTCAAATTTTTATTACTTCAAATAGGTTAATTAAGCCGCCTTTTATTAATAGATAAATAAGTTAACTCTAATTCAGTTGTTCATTTTCACGCTTGTTTTGAATAATAATATATTATGGAAGAAATTGCAATTACCAAAAGAGAGTCATGAATAACCGTCCTAATTAGAAATTTTGCTTAAAAGTAGCTTAGTTACTATATATTTTTTGATTGAATAATCTAATTTACCTTCAATAATCAGGAGATAGTTGTTTCGTCTTAATTGTCAAGTTTTATAGTATTTTTTTGTATAACAAAATTTCAAATTTTCAATCTATGTGAATTTATTCAAAAGATCTATTAATCAAGCTATTTGTTTCAAAAATCAATAAAAATATTTCTCAAATTATTCTCTTGATTGAAAACAAATCCGTATATTAATTAAAATCATTCAAGTTTTCTAGCAAAAAAAATGATAAACAGTAAAATATAATAGTAGAAATAAATTAAGAAAGCAAAAACAAAAGAAAATAAAAAGGAGAGGAAGAGAATTAGCTATAAAAGAAAAAAATGAAAAAGGAGAAAAGAGAGAGTCTATTTCCCAGGCCCATAGGGTGGGACTAATATCAAGTGTGGATGGTCAACGTAATTGAAAAAGTAAAATAGTTAAAGAGAAAAAAGCTACAGCAGTAATTGAACCCGAGTTGTGTAGGAGTAACTTGAGCGCTTAACCACTGGCACCCGACAAACTTTTATTCAGTGGGTGCCAATTGTTCTATTTGTACCAATTCCTATAGAAATATACATATATATATGCAAAGCCTCGACCGAAACTAGCGGGTGCCGTAGCAACCCTAGCTTTCATGTAGATCCGCCCCTGGCCCCCCCCCCCCCACCTCCACTTATCTTCTTCGTTGTACCGGAAGAGTACAGACACATTCCCCCTCCCTCCTCAACTTCTCTTTATCTCAGTCTAAATAAAAAAGTCTCTCTACATGGAAATTGAAACAAAATTCCATCATTGTTGCTATAGCTCATCATTGCATTGTTAACTTTGATTTTCTTTTTTTTTCCTCGTCTTTCCTGAAATTTCTGTTTTAACAAAATTTTTTGCATAATTATAGTGTATCCATCTTTTGGTCAATTTGGTTGAATCTAATTTTGTTTAGCTGCTGATTTGGTGAATAAAATAGATGAAAATGTTAAAGGACTTCTCTTAAAACTCCATTTTTGAAGCTGAAGAATTCTAGATATTAAATTTCGAATCTAAGAACAAAATTTTTTTCACAAAAAAGGATAAATTTGTCCCTCTACTATTGAATATAGTTTGTATTTGCCCTCCGTTATACTATCAGAACATATATACCCTCACCATTACAAAAGTAGCTAAATATACCCTTATTCTTAACAAAAATCCACCTTGGCAATGACCAAGCTTATGTAACCTGATATTTTGGTAAGGTGGATGCCATGTGGCATGCTACCTCATCACCCCAAATTATTGTAAGTGCCACCTATAATTTACACAAAAAAAAAGACGTAAAAAAATATTTACTTTTTTCACATATCCAAAGACAAACCACATCCCTAAATCACTTCCTCCCCACTTATCTTCTTCGCTGCACCTGAAGAGTACAGAGCATTCCCCCTCCCTCCCAACTTTTCTTCATCTTAGTCCAAATAAAAAAGTCTCACTATATGGAAATTGAAACAAAATTCCATTGTTGTTGCTAGAGCTCATCATTACTTTGCTAACTTTGATTTTCTTTTCTTTTTCTTCGTCTTTTCAGAAATTTTTATTTTAACAAGATCTTTTGTACAATTATAGTGTATTCATTTTGTGGTCGATTTGGTTGAATCTAATTTGGCTTACCTGCTGATTTGGTGAATAAAATAGAAGAAGATATTAAAGGAAATCTCTTAAAACTCCATTTTTGAAGGTGAAGAATTTTGGATATTAAATCTTAAATCTAAGAACAGATTTTTTTTTATTACCCATTGATATAATCATTTTAAAATTAATTTGTTGAACTTAAATTTATTTACTTGTTGATTTGGAATGTAGTTGAAGGAAGACTAAAATCACAGTTAGAGGGTATGGGAAAGTTGGAAGAATACCCAAATAGGTTTGTTGTGAAGCAGAGGTTTCCTGAGCATTGGCGGGATTTATAGAATTAAGGTAAAGAACTGGTGGATCAAATTTTAGAGTGATCAATAAAGGGATGAATGAGCTTGGACCAAAAATCGTTAAGCAAAGTTATAGGAACAATGGTCGTTACCAACTTCAAAAAGGAAAAAAGAAAAAAGAATGATTTAGAAACAATATTGGGATTGTTATGTTCTTCATTGCTGGTAGATGTTGAAATGTTCTTTATTTTTTGGGTTGAAGTTCTTTTTATAGTGTAGAATTATGGCTTTAGGTGGTGGTACAAATGGTTGAGGTATTTGTGGTTTTGGCTGGTGATAGTGGAAGAAAGGGAAGAGAAAGAGGAGCGTGGTTAGGAGGCATGTCATGTGGCATCCATCTTACCAAAAAGTCAGATCACATGGTATATGGTGGATTTCGTTAGGTATAGGGGTATATTTAGCTGCTTTATTAACGGTGAGGGTATATATATCCCGATAGTATAATAAAGGACAAATGCAAACTATATTCGATAGTAGAGGAGCAAATTTGGCCCTTTTCCGTAGAAATAATGTTGGGATTGTTTTGTTCTTCATTGCTGGTAGATGTTGAAATGTTCTTTATTTTTTGGGGTTGAAGTTCTTTTTATAATGTAGAATTGTGGCTTTAGGTGGTGGTAGAAATGGTGGTTGTGGTTTTGGCTGGTGGTAGTGGAAGAAAGGGAAGGGAAAGAGGAGGGTAGTGAAGTGGCATGCCATGTGGCATCCATCTTACCAAAAAGTCAGATCACGTGGTATATGGTGGATTTCGTTAGGTATAGGGGTATATTTAACTACTTGTTAACGATGAGGGTATATATATCCCGATAGTATAACAGAGGGAAATGCAAACTATATTCGATAGTAGAGGGGCAAATTTGGCCCTTTTCTGTAGAAATAATATTGGGATTGTTTTGTTCTTCATTGCTGGTAGATGTTGAAATGTTCTTTATTTTTTGGAGTTGAAGTTCTTTTTATAGTGTAGAATTGTGGCTTTAGGTGGTGGTACAAATGGTGGTTGTGGTTTTGGCTGGTGGTAGTGGAAGAAAGAGAAGGGAAAGAGTAGGGTAGTGAGGTGGCATGCCATGTGGCATCCATCTCACCAATTAGTCAGATCATGTGGCTTAAGTTTTTGCTATGGTAGATTTTCGTTAGGTATAGGGTTATATTTAGCTACTTTGTTAACGGTGAGGGTATATACGCCCCGATAGTATAATGGAGGCCAAATGCAAACTATATTCGATAGTAGAGAGGAAAATTTATTGTAAAGATACTTGATGATCGTTCCTGAACAATCTCAAATCATGAACATAATTGAATTTGCAAGCACTATTGTAGACGAAAGCTGGAAAAGGAAATCAATACAGGAACGACATCCAACAACCCAAGAACCAAATAAAATAAACAAATGCATGCCAAAGTCACTACCTTGCTTACATTATCATTAGTATTACAATCTCTTATGGTGTTAAAATAAGAGACATAAGAGATGTATAATGACCTTAGATTAGAACCCAATTATTGCAATGACAAATTAAAAGAAAAATAAGGAACACTCAACTAAGTTATATAAGTTTGTATGCTAAACACATGTTTTGCATTCATATATTGATATAACTACCGGGTAAATGCATATAAAAGATTTCCCGGCTCCAAACACGGGTTGCACATAAAATATATTTCATTCTCTCGATGAAGCAAAAGGATTGACGGGTTTGTAGGATCTGATGTGTTTGGGATTTGTGTGTAAACCCGAGCTGATAAACTTTGACCTATATCAAGCTTGAGCTTTGTTGAAGACAGAATAGAGTGTAACAAACTATGTTTCTTGATAATCGATAATGAATCAGTACAAGGATATATGTAGTGTTTATGTACAGCTAAAGTATAAGTATAACAATGAAATAAACAAATCTAATTTACATATTTATCACTTCCCCATGAAGTGATGCATGGTCTGAAAGAACATTGAGCTTGTCACGCAAAAACATCAACCTTGGTGAAGGAAGAGACTTATTTAGTAATTCTATAAGTTGATCTTGACTAGGAATATGTTGAACTTATAGGGCACCAGAAACAACCTTCTTGCACATTAAAGTGAATGTCAATTTCAATGTATTTAGTGTGAGCATGTTGGACAAGATTGTGAGCTAAATAAATGCTGCTAAAATTGTCACAGGAGTAATGTTTGCACCCAAGTGACCTCTGCAGCATGTGCAATTGATCTATATTCAGCTTCAGCACTTGAACGAGAAACAACATTTTGCTTCTTCGAAGATCAAGAAATAAGATTACCACCAAGAAATAAATAATAAGCTGAAGTAGAACGTCTAGTTACGGGACAACCAACCCAATCAACATCACTATAGAATGTCAAATGACCAATTGAACCACCACAAATAAATAAGCCATGATTTAGAGTGCCATTGAAATAACACAAAATACGTTTAACGACAATATAGTGAATTAGCAAAAGGGAATGCATAAATTGAGTGACCTGATTGATAGAAAAAGAAATATCTGAACGTGTAAATATTAAGTATTGAAGACCATCAACTAAATTCCAATAAAGAGTAGGATCAGAGAAGAAGGATGAATCATCAGAATTTAAAAAAGGTAGGGGTTTTTGGGGTAGCGATAGGCTTTGACAAAAGAAGATTTGCACGACCAAGAAGTTCTTTAATATATTTAGATTGAGAAAAAAAGTAACCCCCACATTTAGAAGTGACAAAGACTCCAAAAAAAAAAGTTATCAAACCCAAATCATTCATTGAAAATTCAGATTTAAGAGTTTTAATCAAATAGTTAAGTAAGGTCGTAGATGATGCAGTAAGAAGTAAGTCATCTACATAAAGAAGGATGATTGTAGTCTCAGAATTGCGAGTGTAAATAAAAATGAGTTGTCGAACATGCTATTGCGAAAACCTTGACGAAAAAAAATTAAGTAAAACGTTAACCAGGCTCTTGGAGCTTGTTTTAAGCCATAAAGGGCTTTGTTCAACCGACAAACATGATGTTGAAATGGTGGATGAACAAAGATAATAGGTTGTTCCATGTATACTAGTTCATAAAGTTTTCCATGTAAAAATGCATTCTTGACACCTAATTGATGGACATGCCAACTCTTAGAAGCAGTAAAAGATAAAATAGTGCGGATGGTGACTGGTTTCACCACGAGACTAAACATGGTTCATAGTCAAGTCCGTACTATTGTTTGTAACCTTGAGCTATAAGGCGCGCTTTTGAAACGACCTCGGTTAGTCATTTTAGGAGTTAAGACTCCGATTGGTGTGCCGACAGTTCTAAAAAGTTCCGTAAGGTTTATTAGGACTTTTCTATAAAATATGAGTTAAATCATATTTCTTTATTAGGATTTTGGGGACATGTTCCCGGATGAGATGCCGGATGGATTACCTCCTTTGAGGGGTATTGAGCACCAAATCGACTTTGTCCTGGATCTCAAATCCCAAACAAGCCGGCTTATAGGAGCAATTCGGAGGACACAAGAGAATTGCAAAAGCAAGTTGATGAATTGCTCACTAAAGGCTTGGTGGGGGAAAGCTTGAGTCCTTGTGCCGTACCCGTGATCCTTGTTCCCAAAAAGGATGGCACTTAGAGGATGTGTGTTGATTGTCGGGCCGTGAATAAAATAACGGTAAAGTACCGTCATCCCATTCCCCGACTTGATGATATGTTAGATGAACTAAGTAGTTCATGTGTTTTTAGCAAAATAGACCTTAGGTCCGGCTACCATCAAATCCGGATGAAACCCGGAGATGAGTGGAAAACCGCATTCAAGACCAAATTTGGTCTCTATGAATGGTTGGCGATGCCCTTTGGGCTCTCCAATGCACCTAGTACCTCCATGAGGCTAATGAACCATGTTCTAAAGCCATTCATCAACAAGTTTGTGGTCGTCTACTTTGACGATATATTGATCTATAGTAAATTAATAGACGACCATGTTGATCACCTTAGGCAAGTGCTTGAAGTGTTGAGAGCCGAAAAGCTTTATGCTAATTTTAAAAAGTGTGCCTTTGGTGTTGAGAAGGTAGTCTTTCTTGGGTTTGTTGTGAGTGCCCAAGGAGTGGAAGTGGATGAGTCTAAGGTAGAAGCCATACGTGATTGGCCTACTCCTACTACCGTGACTCAAGTGAGGAGCTTTCATGGTCTTGCTAGTTTTTATAGACGATTTGTGAAAGACTTTAGCTCCATTGCCGCTCCACTCACCGAATTGGTGAAGAAGGACAAACCTTTTGTTTGGGGAGAGCCTCAAGAGAAGGCCTTCCAAGAATTGAAAAGTAGGTTGAGTACTGCCCCTCTATTGCAATTGCCCGACTTCGGAAAGGCATTTGAGGTTGAATGTGATGCCTCGGGGGTGGGAATTGGTGGTATTTTAATGCAAGATGGCAAACCCATCGCCTACTTTAGTGAGAAATTGAACGGTGCATCTTTGAACTACTCTATGTATGACAAAGAGATGTACGCCTTGGTGAGAGCTCTTGCTCATTGGCAACACTACCTTTGGCCTAGAGAGTTTGTGATCAAGAGTGACCATGAGTCACTCAAGCATCTTAGAGGCCAAGAGAAATTGAACAAGCGTCATGCCAAGTGGGTAGAGTTCATTGAGTCTTTTCCCTATGTTATCCAATACAAGAAAGGGAAAGACAATGTTGTGGCGGATGCACTTTCTCGGAATTTTGCTCTAGCCACCACCCTAGCCTCCAAGCTCATGGGTTTTGAGAGCATTAAATTGATGTATGCTCATGACCCTAAGCTAAAGAGCATTCATGAAGCTCTTGAAAAGGGAGAAAGGGTTGAAAAATACCAATGGGTTAATGGATATATCTTTAAAAATGGTAAAGTGTGTGTTCCTGAGTCCTCTTGGAGAGAATTGTTGATTCGTGAGGCTCATTGTGGAGGCTTGATGGGACACTTTGGGAGACACAAGACTTTGGTCATCCTAATGGAGCAATTCCATTGGCCAAAGATGGGGGTTCAAGTTGAAAAGCTTTGCAAAAATTGCCTTGAGTGCAGGCATGCGAAATCTAAAGCTAACCCCCATGGTTTGTATACTCCTCTCCCCGTGCCTACTAGTCCGTGGGTCGATATATCAATGGATTTTGTGATGGGCTCGCCACGGTCTAGAGGGGGCCATGATATCATTTATGTTGTCGTGGATAGGTTCTCCAAAATGGCTCACTTCATTCCATGTAAGAAGTGTGATGATGCACAACATGTTGCCTCTTTGTTCATTGACATTGTCTTAAAGTTGCATGGTGTGCCTCAAACCATTGTAAGTGATAGGGACACCAAGTTCCTAAGCCACTTTTGGAGGAGTTTGTGGGGTGCTCTTGGCACCAAGCTCTTGTTTTCTATGTCCCACCACCCACAAACGGATGGGCAAACCGAGGTGGTAAACTGGACTTTGGGTGCTCTTCTTAGGGCCATGACCTGAGGTAAGTCCGGGACGTAGGTTGAGAAATTGCCCCTTGTGGAGTTTGCCTATAATCGTACTTTGCATAGCTTGATTGGCATGACTCCTTTTGAATGTGTGTATGGTTTTAACTATGGGTGTCAAACAGGTAGGGGTCTACCCGTCAAAACCCGGACCCGGACTCATTAAAACCCGACCCCATCCGGACCCGCAAAAACCCGGACCCGGACCCGTAAACCCCTTAAAATACCCCTACCCGAACGAGTTTTTTTTCTTAATGAATACCCGTATCCGTTAAGATCCGTCAAAATTATGGGGTATTACTAGATATACTCGTATCTGTATCCGTTAAAATAAACTGAGTGTTAAAACTTGTATGTGTAGAGAAAGGTATACACAAGTTTTCTACTCATGGTTTAATTCGTTTTGTGTCCATATTGTTAATAGTGAAATATATTCAAGAGAAGCAAGTTTAGCTATTTAATTAAAAAAGAAACTTGATATTCCATAACAAATCAAGAATTTGAATATATATTACTCAAATATGGTATCGAACTTCAACTATTAACTTCGATATATACCTCAAATAGGTGATACCCGTCACTCTTTTGGGTAATAATGCTTTAGATTGTCTAGTTTGTTTATGAGACTGGATAAGATCGGAGCGAAGAAACCAAGGAATTGAAGACTCACTAGAACAAGATGATACCTTGAACAAATTCTGTTAAGTGATCAAGCACTATCAATGGCACTTACACCGGAGCATGAGGAAAATGACATGGAAGAAATTACACAAAGAAATAGGCATATTTAAATTTATAATTTGAATTTTCATTATCTAGTTTTGATGTTGCACTTTTCAAATTTAGAAGTTTAATGTTCAATACTTTAATAGTTCAAGTATTTTAAATAAAGTAAGTCTTTCAGTTTTTCCTATCATTCATCTTTTTTTTTTAAGTATTTAAAATAATATTATTAAAAAAAAATAAACCCGGACTCAAACCCGATTTTTTAAGACCCGAACTCGTACCCGTACCCGCACAGGTTTTTTTTTCCTACCAAAAATCCGGACCCGTTAAAACCCGTAATTTAGACCCGTACCCGGAACATGCGGGGTTACAATTTTACAACCCGAACCCAGACCCGTATACCCGTTTGATACCCATAGTTTTAACCCCTTGATTCCACTTGATCTAACCCCTTTGCCAAGGGACATGGTTGCTAATTTTGAAGGGAAAAGCCGAGCAAAGGCTATGATTGAGCTCCATGCTAAAGCCAAGAAGAACTTGGAGAAAGCCTATGCCAAGGTTGCTTCCAAGAAGAACAAGGGAAGGAAGAAGCTTGAGCTCAAAAAGGGAGATTGGGTGTGGGTGCACTTCCGCAAAGAAAGGTTTCCAAACCTTAGGAAAGGGAAGTTGGCACCCCGTGGAGATGGGCCTTTTCAAGTGCTTTCCAAGATCAACAACATCGCCTATGTGATTGATCTACCCGGTAAGTACAATGTGTCAAATACTTTTAATGTGACTGACTTGACCCCTTTTGATGTAGGGGATAGTGATGCCGGAGAGGAGGAAGCCATGGTTTCGAGGACGAAACCTTCCCAAGAAGGGGAAGATGATGCGGGGCATATGACCTCAAGGCCGTTCACTAGAAGTCAAGCTAAGTTGATTCAAGACACCCATCTTCACTTGACATGGAGGGATATGGAAGGAGGCTCCGAGAGTAGCTCGAAGATCATGCTTTTGAGCACCATGGATGGAGGACCACTTGGGCTCCAAGGGGATCCACTCCAAGCTCATTTTGAGCCTCTTGCACAAGCTCCAGGATGAGGCGGAGCGCCTCAAAGATGAGGCGGAGTGCCTACCAAAAGGCAGAGAGTTGATCAGAAGAAGGCGGAGCGCCTCAGAAGGGAGGTGGGAGCATGGAGGCGGAGCGCCTCCCCCTGTGACAGCATGCAGGATATTTTACTACTTTTGGCATGAACTTCCAACTATAGCCGTGCGTGGCCTTATTTGTTTTAACCCACTTTGGGGGTACTTTAGACCTTTTATTATGACTAAGTGAAGCCTATAAATACTTCACTTAGCCTCATCAAACATTAGCTTACCTTGGAATCTTATGAATGAAGAATAGAGTTTATCTCTTTTTTATGAAGAAACCCTTTCTTGGTTGCTTGAATTCACTAGCGGATCCTAGTTGAGTCTTGAACCGAAACCCGATCATTCTACTTGCGAGTCCTGGGGTGCGACTCGAGGGTGGTTGCATAGTGTAGGTCCTTCTAGACGCCGATTCGAAGGGATCTCGGGACAAGTTCCCCGGAGTTACTTCGAAGGGAGTTCGAGAAGTGTCTCGCTCTCCTATCGTTCTTTGTTTTGTCGTATTGATCCTTATCAAGTATAGCAAGAAAACTGAATGTATCTGGTTCATACTTTTTTAGTATATGAACTGTTAGAAATCCAACTTCTTGTATTTTCACATGCTCCTAATTGATAAAAAAAACGTGATGAAATGTCAAGCAGATGAAAAGGAATATTCCTAGTGTTTAGGCCTTATAATAGATATTCGCAATTAAACTAACCACCCTACATACTCTATAACGAATATATATTTTTACCATAAAATTTATTCTTTGATGTGATTGTAGCAAGTGTAATAGAAGGAAATATCCCTCTTGAAAGCAATTCATAAGTCATTAGAAAATGGTACATTAAACACAATTGAGAAAGCTCTATTATATATCTTCGGAGAAACTGTTATAAAGAATTTCACATTTCTTGAGAACTTCATTAATAATCACTTGGGACCTGCTCCAATTGAAATCCTACAAGATCTTCCACAAAGTTAATTGAAACCAGAAACAAAATTTGAGCAAGTGTAAATATGATGTGTATCGAAAATTATATTTACCTATAAAATTGGAGCAAGTGTAAATGTGCTGTATCGGAAAACATATTTACCTTCTTGAGTCTTACTCCAGTTGAGAGCCTGCAATATATATGTTCTTCAAAATAAATTGAAATACCAGCAAAATAATTAATGAAGTAACTGTAAATGTGAATTTTTACTTTATGTCAACATATACCTGTAAACAATTATTATTTGGATGACTATAAATCAAATGAAATAATTTAAGATGCAACTAATTAAATGAGCAAAATCATGAGGATGAAATTCAAGAACATGCATCGATAATTTCATGTATCAAAATAGTCTGTGTACCAACCTGTTGGACTTAGGATGAATGACATAGCACAATATATTGAATGACGTACTATTTTACATTCAAATAGAAAGACTATTTTCGTTCACCCGCTTGCCTTTTTTTAGGAAAGTGATATAGTGATCGATCTTCTTAAACTCTTCATTTACCTCAAAAGAACAATCAATGGTTTTTATTTGTGAGAATAAATAATAAATAATAATTGAAAAAAAATAAAGACTTCAAGTTATTTAATGCGAGGGATGATGGGGAAAATGCCCCCCCAAAAAAAAAAAGATAAATAAAATTCTTGGCCAAAAAGATGTGCAACATCACTTCTCTTGAGCCTAAGAATATAGATATCGGGACTATCTGGAGTTTGAACTGAATTTTAAGATTTTAAATTGGACTTTAGGATTTTTAACTCTAATATAGTACTAGTTTATCCTAGTATTCAGTTTAAACTGCGAGATTTTTTAACCCCAAGAGAATAATAATTGAGTTCAATGCATCCTAGAATTCAGTCCAAAGTTCCGGACAAGTTCAAGAGTTTCCACAGCATTTTTGCAAAAACTTTTGTATTATATAGTTAGGTTACGTTTAAAAAATTATTGCAAACTCATGGCTGTTCATTAACTTGCTCTCTAAAAAGTGATTGACCGGCTCAGGGGGATTTGCAAAAATATGACACGGGAAGCAATGGTTTGCTTTTTTACCCGTGCTAAGAGATGGTTTGCAAAAATATCTCCATTAAAATTTAATGAAAAAATTCGGAACCAAGACTTCCCGTTATATTTTTTCGCTTTTCAACACTTATCCCTTCAAGTATTGGCAATAGGCAATACTTGCCGCACTTGGCCGTAAGTCTTGGTAATTGCCAAGACTTGCTATTGACCCGTGCTCGATTTTCCAACACTTGCACGACAAGTATTGGCAATAGGCAACACTTGCTGCACTGCGTCGTAAGTCTTGACAATTGTCAAGACTTGCCCTTCCAATTTTCCCTGCATTCTCGCCATATAACTTGAAGTATTGGCAAAACAGCACTTGCCCTTGAAGTATTGCCAATTGCCAAGACTTACAAATTTTTTGCCTTGAAGTCTTGGCTTGCGTACTAAATAAGCGCATTTTGCTAAAAAATTCCTTAGCGCGGTAATTTTATAAAACCACTCCTTATGGAGGGCATACGGTGAAATTTTTTGCTCAAATTCACGAAATTTAAGAAATAAATTGAAAACTAGCTACTTTTCACATGGCTAATTAAACATCAATCACTGTTTCAAAACTATTCAAACTTTTTGCTGCTTCTTAGCTAGAGTTTGGACTTAGATTTGGCTGAAACTTGAAAAAATGAGTTTTCGAAGTTCAGTTGAAAATTAATTTTTTGAATTTGAAGTTATGTTTTGACATACATTTTACTTGAAAAAAGTTGAAGTTTTGTAAGTAGAATAAAAATTTCTCCCAGATTATGCTCTTAACCATATATGCCCTTATTTAATAGTTTGGCTCATGTAGGAGCAAATATGAATCATCCGCAAACTATAAGGGATATTTGGTCCATCTTCAATTTTGAATTAGGTTAAGGATTTTTTATTTTTGAAATCATCTTCATTTTGTTTTATCCTTATTTAAAAAGCATCTGAATGTTCGAGTGCCTCAAATCAAGACAACAATGGTAATGGAATAAACTTTATCATATAATTCATAATATTATGTTATTTTGAAGCAGTTAGTAGGTTCATACTTATTTAGACTATAATGTAATGACATTTTATTATCTGAACAAAAGTTAAAATTGTTATTTTAAAATAACATTTAAACAAGTAGCTTAAATCACACATTGAACACTTTAAAAAGTGTCTTCTAGCTTTTGAAAGATCTCACATGGTGAAATGGTGGGTAACTAAGGCATAGTGAGACCTCGTGGACCCATATGTGACATTCGATCATTTCAGCATTTATCGAAAAAAGGGAGAAAGCAAAATAAGAAAAATGACGAAAATTAAACTCAAAACCTAAACCTTATTCAGAATTGAAGATGAACCAAATATTCCCTTATAATTTGTGAAGGTTCATATTTGCCCATAGACGAGCCAAACGATTAATTAGGGGCATATCTGGATTAAAATGATAACCGTGGGGTATAAATAAACGGAATTACTAACGGATGGTATATTTGTTAAATTTCATATATAAAGTTGAATGGAAGATTAGTAATGATATTTCTAATAATAGAGGGACCACTATTGGAATATCGTAAACATGCAAGGACTAAATTAACTCTTCACAATTGAAAACCCTAAATAAAGGCTTCGTAGGGGTATATAAGCGTGTTGTATGACTTGTTTAACAAAAGGTGCGGCGGCTTTAGCAGAGTAACCTCATCTCTCTCCCACAGTGAGTCATCTCTCTGTTTCTTGTATGTTTGATTTATATGTAAATATAATTGTTGTTTTAAAATACAGAGAAAGGTAAGAATGGCAGTACCATTGTTGAACAAGAAGATTGTGAAGAAGAGGACCAAGAGATTCATTCGTCCTCAGAGTGACCGCAGAATCACTGTTAAGGTACTTTTACTGGTTTAGTAGCTGACTATACAATTGAAATGAACTTGGTATTTTGTGTTAGCCAAAAGAACACAAATTACAACATATTATGAGTAGAAACAATTAACCATTTCTTATTGTTATAGAATGTGGTGTACATGTGTTGAATAGATCTTGGGTAAGAATAAGGGGCGGACCCATAAATTGACTGGAGGGGATTAAAAGAATATATTTGAATGAAATACTTGGGATTGAACCTGTGATCTGAAGCAAATTTTGAACCCCTTTACCACTACACTAGCATAATTCCTTGTTCAATACGGTGTATATAACACCCCAAAATAATCGATTTTACTATATTTGGTTAGTGTAATTTCTCAACTTGGTTCCGCCCCTGATAAGAATTTTAGACTTTGTAAGTTATAATACATGAGCCATAAAAGGTGGGATTTGTATTCTTGAAAATAAGGCAAGCTACTTGGCTTGAACATGTACAAGTGACATATTCCCCATTTATCGTTGGATAGTTTGTTCGTTTTTTAACGCTGTAATTTTGAATAAAAAAATGCAACTGAATAAAGGATTATTGGAATGAACTGATTCTTGTGGCCAATAGTAGTTGGTCTTTTTTATATTGTTAGTTATACTTTGGTTGAATAAAACTTCTATTTTAAACATAAAGCACAGGAGATATAGATTTTTTTCCTAGATATAATGCAATCTTTACTCTCTTCGCCATAATTCTGCTATAAGTTTATTTTGCAGAAGAAAAATACCTTGTTTTCAAATGGAAGAGAGGAAATAACTGAACAAATTTTGTGACGCAGTTGGAGTCACTATAAATAGAGTTTTTATGTTATTACTTTCATGACTTCATTACATGCTCCCCTTTCTGCATTTGGTAATTTGTCGGTCTTAGTGGAGCTGAGGCGGTGAACTAGTATAGACGGTGGGATGACAAAAAGGATGGAGCTCTATAGTGTGTCGATTCAGTATGGCATTATGAAGTTTAGTTGGTTTCATACATTGCTATAGGTCATTGTTGTAACATATACAGTAATGCATTTAGGATATAAATGCATTTGCCTTTCATCAGTTCAACTAAACCTGTGGTGGCTTACTAGGTGAAGCTGACAATCTAATATTTCTATAACAGGAAAGCTGGAGAAGACCAAAAGGTATTGATTCTCGTGTTAGAAGAAAGTTTAAGGGATGTATGCTGATGCCCAATATTGGATATGGGTCTGACAAGAAGACTCGTCACTATCTTCCCAACGGCTTCAAGAAGTTTGTTGTCCACAATGCAAGTGAACTCGACATTCTAATGATGCACAACAGGTATTGCAATAAGTATTCCTTGTCTTTCCTTTTTGCTTTAAGTTATGAGATTGTTTTTATTATTGGCTGCTGAGTGTTCCTTTTTCTTGTCAGAACTTACTGTGCAGAGATTGCACATAATGTGTCCACTAGAAAGAGGAAAGAAATTGTTGAGAGGGCAGCCCAACTTGATGTTGTTGTGACTAACAAGCTTGCTAGGTTGCGCAGCCAGGAAGATGAATGAGCATTTCGGCTTTAGTAATTTTTATGTTAGTTTGAACTTGTTTCTTGGATTTGTAAGACCAAATCAAATTTTGTTAGATGTGGCTCTTGACCCATCCTTATCTGCCAATGTTAAAACATTTCAGATTTTTCCTATTTACTCCCGCTCTTTTGGGTGGTATAAGGTGCCTGCCACTATTATTACTTTCTATCGGCATCTATTGATATCTAGACATTGGTAACTGGTGCCTAAATGATTGATTGATTTGCAATGATGGCTTTACAACCTAATTGGAGGGTCTGATTAAAGCTTTATTGAGGATTTGAGGTTGCTAAGGAGTATGGATAGAATGTTGTTTCATGGTGACTGGTGAGGCAGTTCCTCTGATCAAGTTGCTTGGAATTGGGTTTGTAATCCTACGTCCCCTGCAAGTTAATATTGTCTGTTAGTTGCTGATTTAATGAAGGATGTTAGTAATGATAGTAGGTTCGATGAAAGCCTTGCTATTATTTTCAAATACAAAGTGGCTGTTGATGATGTTACCATGGTAGCTACAGATAATAGCATTTCATTTTTTTATTCAATCCAAGTCACCCCTTTTATCACAATTGTATCACCTAAACGATCACAAGTTGTACAAATTTGGGGACATAAAGCCTATACGCCTTGTATTAGATGGAGAAATTGGACTTGTCCAATTCATTAGATTCTGACCAAAAAACACGTTAAACTAGCATACTTGTCTTTGAAAATGACTATGGGAAGAGTAAACTCTTATATTGCAAGGTTCCACCCTAACCAAGTAATAAGCACTAAACTGAACTCTATAAGGATAGAATTCTCACTACAAAAAACCTTACATTTTTTACTGAAGTATCCTTTGGTTTGATCCAGAAATTAGGGATCTTCAAGCAAGGATTAACATTCCTTGGTAATGAAGTAGATCCAATGTAGAATACATCCTTCCCTGTTTTTTCCCCAAATTAACTTGTTGGTCCGCTGGTATATGTGTGCCCTCTTTATAACAATGCCGGAAGGAATTGCATGCCTGTTCACTTCGCCAAATTTTTGACGATATTCTTCATTTACCATCTTACCTCTGTTAGCCATTCTAAGTATTTGCATTCGGTTGCCCCCTACGCGTTGGTCTTGTAGTAAAAATATGTGTGATCTGTGGTTAGGCGCATATCATGAGTTTCCTTATAGATAAATATTCCGTATTTGAGGGGAGAAGGGTGGTAGGTAGACTCATTATACAACAACTTTAGACAGAAGATGGTATTAGTATAACATGTGATGCGACGGGTTAGGCGCAGTCGTGAGTTTGAACCTTTACATAGACTAAAGCCATGTATTTAAGTGGAAAGTGCTAGAGGGAGGCTCAATATATACTGAGTTTTGAACTTGGACAAAGGGATTTGTCGGTTATCTCCAAAAAAAAAAAAAAACACTATTTGCATCAAGCCAAACTCAACATACTTACATCCTTGAAGCCATTCTCAAAACACCACGTAAGTGGCAAATGAAGTTCAGGCTTCTGAAAGATACATTAACAAATAGACAGCAAAAGCCATAAAACCATGGTCTTTATGATCTCTAAGCACTCCCCTTCCTCCAAAATTCCATGGCTTGAACCTTATAACAACCATGCCAATTAAGTTTCACTTTAGAGGTTGTAGCTGTCCGTCGCCGAACCACCTTAATGCTTATGGCCTGCTGACGGTTCTCAACTAATATGAAAAAATCAGATCACCAAAAAGACAACAAATTCATGATTGTATTTCAAATGTGTAACAGAGGACTTGATTCCCCAATCTACAAGTACATCTTCTCACCCACAGCTCCCAACATATAAAAGAAGGAATACATTGTATTCCAAAGAGTGTTTCTTTCATTTAAACAGCCATCCTGTTAAATACTGAATGCCAAATAAATGTAGAAAAAAGTTCACACTTGTTGCGATAATGCTATCAGATAAAACATGCTCGACGTACTCAGACTGTGACAGGGACTTGGGAGCAGCAACTTCATTTGGAAGGTTCACCATTAAAATAATATTATTTTTATTATTTAATCTTTTAATTTATCTCTTTATATAAATGTAATTATGTTTATATAATATCTTTATATAATTAATTTATCGTCTTAGCATTGTCGTATTATTTTGAAAATTTAATTATCGTGTATCTATTTTTTTATGTAAAATTGGTAGTTAATTTTATTATGAGTTATAATTGTATAAAAAAGATATAACCATCACAAACAATGAAATGTGCAAATATAAAATATTTAATATTGCTAAAATTAAAAAAGAATAAGAATATATTAAAATTGAAATTACATTAATATTTTGAAATATAATATGTATTTAATTATTTTGTATCACAATGATTTCACTTTTATTTGAATTATCCGTTCATATATATAATCTTTAAAAATTTCTTACAAATTATATTGTTTAAAATTTTATGTTAGAAAATAAATTTATATTGAATATAAATTATGCGTGACAAATATGTGAAAAAGAAAATAAAAGATAGAATTTGTTTAATGGAAATAAGAAAATAAAATTGAAATAAAGATAATAATATAATATAGAAGAGAGAGAAGAATATAAAAAGGAATATTTTTTTTAGGAGAAAAAATAGGGGATAGTTGGAGTAAGTTTACCCTAAAATAGGGATTATTTTAGGAAAAAAATAGGGAAAACCCTTGGAGATGGCCTCAAAATGCCGAATCCTCTTATTACATCATTAAACTACTAAGTGGTGAAAGCATGTGGTTCAAAGTCTTCGAAAAAGAAGACACTTAAACTACTAAGTACCACAATTTAATAGTGTCAACACAAATTAATCAATACGTAAAATATAAATACCAGGCTATTAAAGCTATTAGTAGAAACTTATAATATAACAAAATACTGAGTGGTACTAGGACATAGCTGTGCAATTTGGATTCTCATAGTAGCCATCTTGGTATCTGTCACAGGGGCGGATTTTGACAATGAAACTTGTCGAGGTTTGCCCCTGCAAGACAGCCAAGTCACACTTGGTTCAGCCGACGTTCAACACTTAGCCAAATTTCAGTCTTTGGCTCGTTTCGTTTGAAAATTGAAAGGCATCAAGTATAATTAAAAAGTGACAATCAGATTTATGGGAAAAATCTCAACCAATGTATTAATATATCAAGTCTAATACAATTGGAACGACTTCGACTTCGTCCTAAGCCAAGAACACAAGTCGTTCAATGGCTTTTCTACTTGGAACACACTTTTACAAACCCTCACGTTTGTTTCTATGTTTTCCTCTGTCTAAGCTTAATTAAAATGACTGAAAATACATCATAAATACAAAGGGGGACTGCCTAGGCAGTTTACAAGATGATGGGGCGTGTTCAGCACATGTCTAGGCCATGCAGGCCACGTTTTGGCCCTTGTTGCCCACGATTCCGCCCAAATATCGGCGCCCAGGCCAGCTCAGCGCCTGCTCACGTGCACAGCACAGCTGCCTGCGTCTGCCCATGCCTTTGCCCATAGCTGCGCGCCTACGTTTGGTCTTGACATCGAATCTGTGCCCACCGGTTGGCCTTGACGCTGCCTACGTGCGTCCAATGCCAATGTCATGACAATGCCCCTATCTTTGTCAATTGCCTTGCCGTCTTGCCTTAGCCTACATGCCTTGGCCTTGCCTTCATCGTTTGACACCCATGCCGTGTCATGGCGTGTCTTAACTTAGCTCACCCTTTGCCGTATTTCAATCAGCCATATATAAGCAAACACACAACGTTGCCACCCATACCGTTTCATGCACAATGTCTCCCACGCTTAGGCCAATAGCAAGGCCATCATGCCAAATCCTTGCCATTGCCGTTTCATGCTGAGTTTCAAAATCAGACGGCTAACAAACCACCCGCACCCTTTGAAACTCGACGTCCTCGTCGAGACATCACTTTATCAAGCCCAAGGGGCTGTTTATATAAGCTGCCCCAAGGTCTTCTTCCGTTCCAGCAACCAGATTGTTAACACCCGGTACTTGATTCTTTTCAGCCGATTCCTCAGCCAAAATTGCATTCACCCGCTGTTGCACCGGGCAGTCACGTTTCAAGTGCGGTCCACCACACGTAAAGCAGCCACTAAACTTGCCACTTTTCTCTTTTCCCTTGGAAGATTCTGCATATCTCCCACACTTTGCACCACTTCCGTCTTCCGCACTTTGAGCATTTCCCCTCGTTTCATCCCTGCCTTTGTCTTTCTGGCCACTAGCCTTAGACGTTTCAGAAAAGTCATCGTTCAGGTTGAAATAACCCAAAGAATCAGCCGCTGCAATGGCCGTTGAAAGGCTTTGCACATTCTGCCTTCTCAACTCCGACTGCGCCTAATTTTTCAGTCCACTAATGAAGTAATGGAGCTTATCTTCTTCAGCCATGTTGCCAACGTTCAACAACAATGAAGAGAATTCTTTCACATATTCTCTTACCGTTCCACTTTGCTTCAACTTACGCAGCCCGTTCCATGCAACCCAAGATGAATTTGTAGGAAGAAACTGCCCCTTCAATTCTTTCTTCAACTCATCCCACGAATCAATCTTTGCCAAGCCCGCATTCTCTACTTCTACTACTCGTGTTCGTCACCAAACTTTAGCATCACCACACAAATACATTGTTGTGATCCTAACCTTTTCGTTATTTGGAACATGTGCAGGTTCGAAGTATTGTTCCATATCCCAAAGAAAATTTTCAAAATCCTTGGCACTTCTAGCACCATTATATGCCTTTGGTTCTGGAATTTTTACCTTGGCACGATCATCGTTTCGTTGGACAGTCCCACTCAAAGCTCTACGTAGCAGCAACACCTCCGAACGTAGATCTTCTTTCTCCTTTCGAATTGTCTCAATTTCAGACGCAGCAACGTTCTTGAAGGCTTGACTTTCTGCCTCAAGTCGTTCACAATGGGCTCTAAGACGTGCCAATTGTGTCAACACATCAACAAGATCAACACTATCATTAGTCATGCCCACCAACGCCTCGAGTTTAGCCAACCATTCCCTCATCTATGCGCTACTGTTTCCACCAGCCATCACGTTTTTCCGCTACCGTTCCCTTTGTGCTCTGATACCAGTTGTCACAGGGGCGGATTTTGACAATGAAACCTGCCGAGGTTTGCCCCTGCGAGGCAGCTAAGTCACACTTGGTTCAACCGACGTTCAACACTTAGCCAAATTTCAGTCTTTGGCTCGTTTCGTTTGAAAATTGAAAGGCAGCAAGTATAATTAAAAAGAGACAATTAGATTTACGGGAAAAATCCCAACCAATGTATTGATATATTAAGTCTAATACAATTGGAACGACTTCGACTTCGTCCTAAGCCAAGAACACAAGTCGTTCAATGGCTTTTCTACTTGGAACACACTTTTACAAACCCTCACGTTTGTTTCTATGTTTCCCTCTGTCTAAGCTTAATTAAAATGACTGAAAATACATCATAAATACAAAGGGGGACTGCCTAGGCAGTTTACAAGATGATGGGGCGTGTTCAGCACATGTCTAGGCCATGCAGGCCACGTTTTGGCCCCTATTGCCCACGATTCCGCCCAAATCTCGGCGCCCAGGCCAGCTCAGCGCCTGCTTACGTGCACAGCACAGCTGCCTGCATCTGCCCATGCCTTTGCCCATAGCTGCGCGCCTACGTTTGGTATTGACATCGAATCTGCGCCCACCGGTTGGCCTTGACGCTGCCTACGTGCGTCCAATGCCAATGTCATGACAATGCCCCTATCTTTGTCAATTGCCTTGCCGTCTTGCCTTAGCCTACATGCCTTGGCCTTGCCTTCATCATTTGACACCCATGCCGTGTCATGGCGTGTCTTAACTTAGCTCAGCTTTTGCCGTATTTCAATCAGCCATACATAAGCAAACACACAACGTTGCCACCCGCACCGTTTCATGCACAATGTCTCCCACGCTTAGGCCAATAGCAAGGCCATCATGCCAAATCCTTGCCATTGCCGTTTCATGCCGAGTTTCAAAATCAGACGGCTAACAGTATCCATGATGACCAAGCTAGGGGATAATAGGGAATTAGTAGTCCATGGTAGTGCTCGAGCAGTAGTGTTGGTTGGTGATGCCATACTAGCGGCTGTGGTGTGGTCCACGATGGTTCCTCAGTAGCGGTTGTAGTGGGAGAGTGTCGATGGAGCAATTGCAACGGCAGAATATATTTGAATACTTAGGCTCACATCATGTGATTGTCCAATGCATAGTGGTCTAGGTCTCTGGTTATTTGATTATATAGTACTCTCTCCATTCTAATTTATGTGGCAGCATTTTCTTATTGGTCCATTCCAAAAAGAATGACAGCATTCTAAATTTGGTAATAATTTAACTTAAAAATTACAGTTTTGCCATTACTGAGATAATTACAGCCACACAAACATCTTTGACTTATTTTACACCACAAATTTCAAAAGTCCTAATTTATTTCTTAAACTTTGTGCCGAATCAAACTATGACACATAAAGTGGAAGAGGGAGTATTGAAGAACTTTGACAGTCTTATCTGTTCATGTGTTTACATTTGGAAATACACATATTTATATGGTGAGATATGTTTGTCTTATTATTTCTTTTTTCAAGCTGCTTGAGAAACTGTCTTGACATGTCTTCATGTTTAGAGATTTTTGATTTTTATTCACGTTGTTGTACTTGGACTATTTCTTGAATGGAGGGTCAGTCATCCCAACAATGATGCTAGTATATGGATGTGGTATATGTCCATAGTCTGTGAGATTTGGTTTGCATTCTTGTAGATGCTTGACCAACTACCTAAATTATGCCCAGTCAATCGTGCTAGTGATCTTAATGTTTTAAAAGAAAAGTTTGAAATTCCGTTCCCACCAATAGTTTCAAACTTCTCTTTTAAAACATTAAGATTTGTAGCGGTTGTCTGCGCATAATTTAGGTGGGTGGTCTAGCTACAATAGAGAATACAAATCAAATCTCACATACTATGGACATATACAACATCCATATAGCATCATTGTCGGAATGACTGACCATCCGTGCAAGAAATTGTCCAAGTACAACAACGCGGTTTAAAATAAAAAAACATGAAGACATATCAAGCAAATTTTTCAAGCAGATTGAAGGAAAAAAAAAAGCAAACATATTACACCATCTAAATATGGTATTTCCAGATTTAAATACATGAACATATAGGACATTAATATTTTTCAATACTATATAGTGAAACAACCACAGACCTAGACCACGATGCATGGGAGACACGATATAAGCCTACATAACATGAATATTCAAATATATTTGGAGAACGTGAATGTCGTTGGATCTATACCTTGCATTTTTGCGGACGACATGTCAAAATCCATTGAAAAAGGCTTTCACTACCTACAAAAAAAATTTCAAGAAAACTTAAGTTATGTGGTAAAAGAATATTGATTTCTAAGAAAGATCAAAACAATAGAATTTCTGCAAAAGGGACTACATAACCTAGTATGGGAAGCACAAGTTAATTTTAACTCTCTCTCTCTATAAAATAGTGATATATATATATATATAGAGAGAGAGAGAGAGAGAGAGAGAGAGAGTATGTGTGTGTGTGTGTGTGTGTGTGTGTGTGTGTGTGTTCACGGGAACTATAATTGCAAGAAAAAGGAATTGTTTTAAGTAAAAGATGAAAAAAATATTCTTATAAACTTGTATATCCGGTAAATTAAGTGATTTACACTAGCTATTATTTATCTGTAGTATTACAAACAAGCAAGACAATATAATAGCTTAGGAGTAACATGATTTACAAACTATGGTGATGTGCACTGGAACAATAAAATATAAACAGTAAGAATCAGAATCACTATTTTATCCATTCAAAATATTTTATATAAAATATAAAAGAAAAACCTGCAACTAACCCTAGAAAGATGTCGCATAATTAAGTAAGAAACTATGAAGAAAAATAAGAAAATACTCACCAACTTTATTAGATTTTAATCTTCCTCTGTCTTTAGTCAAAGTATGAGGTAACAATAAAGGGACAAGGACATATCACCTGAAAGGTAAAAGAAAAAGAAGTCAACAACAAAAAAGGAACGAAACAAAGAATATACAAATTAACCGGTTGGAAATCAAAAGCAAAGTTAATTACAATGAAAGAAAGTGCAAAAAAAAAAAAAAAAAAAGAGAGAGAGAGTAATAATCATCACCTATAATACTTGTCATGCAAAGGCGTAGGAAAGATGAAGGATCTATGGTGAGTTCCTCTCCATGGAGACGGCTATGAATCTTTGAAGTAATTAACCTAATGATTATGTATAGTGTATTATAACTACGTATAGGACTTTTCTTTACTGACAAAGTACTTCTGAAAGCTATTAAAGGTTGGGGTGTTCATGGTACGGTACGGTACGGTTTTAAACTTATTTGTAACGGTATATCGGTTAACGGTATGTAATTATGTAAAACCAATACCGTACCGATAAGCTATCGGTTATCGGTAGCTAACGGTTCGGTAGTTAACGGTTCGGCAAGCGGTATACCGAAGCCACAATAACCCAGATTTACGAAAGGAAGTAATCAAAGAAAGCTTGCTGGATTAATAAGAAATCTCACAAAAGCACATAAAAAGATTAGCTTTACTCTTAAATGTACAACTTATAAACTTTTGTTACAAGCAGCAGCACAACCTATAGAAAAGAAAATTAGCCAAAAGAAGGTAAATTTCATTCATATCTTCCATAAACAGACATCTATTAATATTACTTATCAACATTAGCAACCTCAATCAAGGGATTATCATTTTACACTAATGTTTCCTCCGCCAACATCTATGCACCTTCTGCAATGTTTTCTCCCCAACATTATCCATCTTAGAATGTGTAATGACAAATTCAAAATGGGCCAGGCCTTATATGTTTGTAACGACAAATAGCCACTAGTATCAATAATATCTATACTTTAACATATAATTAATATACTAATAATAAATAAAATACATAAAAATTATAAAACAAAATCCTTATCGGTTATCGGTACGGTAACGGTAATGATATATAGAAACCGTTACCATACCGATATCTTATCGGTATTAGAAATTTATACCATTACCGAACCAATAACCGTTATACCGGTACCGTTATGCTTATCGGTAGCGGTAGCGGTAGCGGTTCGGATATCGGTACTGGTTCGGTTTTGCACACCCCTAATTAAAGGAAAACAAATCCAAGATTTTATTCAAGAAGTGCATGTCTCTCGTGAATAAAAGGAAAGCCTTAATTATATTCTTATTATTTTGTGAGTATATGTTTATGGTAAGTATGATTTGGAAGAATAAAAGATACTTTACTTTTAGGGGTCGTTCGGTTTCCCTTATTAAATATTAATACCCGCGCAAAATTCTGCGTTAATTTAGCGCAGCGTTCGATTGGTTTTCTGTGAATATTTAATACCCGCATAAAATTAGTGCAATGTTTGGTTGCGTTTTTGTATATTCCGTATTATTAATACCCGCATTACTAATGCGGGAATCTATGTATTATTTTATGCGGGGTAGAAGGTGGTATTAATAATGTGGGTATTAATAAGACAGGTATTAAAATTTAAAATGACAAAATTAACCCTCATAATAATAAGAATATTTTAAAATTTTATTTAAGGAATAAATAAATAATAATATTTTTTGTTAATTTGTAATATATCAGTGATTCAACAAATAATCCTTATATTATAATATATGCGTGGCTAATACCCATATTATTAAACTCCACATAACTAATACCCGCATTATCAATACCCACATTATTAATACCCACATTACTAATACCCACATTAATAGTTAATACCCGCGTAAAAGTAAAACCAAACCGAACGACCCCTTAGAGTCTAACTAATATCAACGACTGTGGAAAGTATTTTTTTACACGGACAACCTGTTAAAGGTATTTCAGTCATTTTTATTTTTTAATAATAAAATAATAAATAAGGAAAATCATAAAAAAATATAACTAAAATCTTACATATAATAGGTTGAGGTGTAAAAATAATTTATACCATTGATGAATATAAATTAAACTCTTCCTTTATGATAAAGAAAATATTCACAAAGGAAATTTAGTATATTACCAGCTGGAAATGTTAGCATGTGTAAATGTATGAATTTATAAAGAGAAAAACTTTTGTGAGACTTTGAATAGTTTTATTGTTTCTTTGATTTGTTAGTATATCTCTTAATTTTGGGGGCCAATACATCGCGGTGCAAGTTACCAGTTAGCGAGCTTTAAAATAATAAAATTAAAGTATTAAGTGGGAAATTAACTCCTCGAGGAATAGATGTTAATTAATATTTGGTACTTGATTTATAAGACGCGTCATAATATTTCATTTAGTTAACAATCGAGTCTTTACACGGAAGTTGTGTCCGAAATCATTAGGTCGATAACATGTCTAAGTGTCTAACTCATGAAAAGAAGTGTTCATTTATGTGTGTGTGCAATTTGATATGTCCAACGAATGAAGATGTCCTATACATTCATTAGATTGCATGGGAGTACGTGAGATTTTTATATTACTACTATTAATAAAGGACTATTAATAAAGGGGAACACCTCTACTTTTGTCGTCCTCACAGCCGATGCCCACCCCAACTTCGATCCTTAGAAAGCTACCATGTGTGAGTGTTCATCATGCCACTGGGAACTTTTGACCACTAATTTACTATATATTACAGTCATTGCCATCATACAATTTAGTGAATAAAGGCAATGATTGAGGTTCTTGTTGTACCCTAATTTCACGCTAAACCTTTGTGAGATGTAATTAAGTCATGGGTTGCCACGTAGACAACCAATATGTCTTCCTTTTAAGCTTTTACAAAGAAAAAAATTATTTACCTTCTTGTATTAAATAATTTAAAAAAGTCTTTAATAGTATTTGGGTTAAAGAAATTAGTCTTTAATAGTATTTAGAAAGAGACTGAAAACTTTTCCCGAAAATTATCTTTAACTTTTATAAATAATTATTTCCTACAACGGTCAAATCCCAATTACATTATTAAAAGTGAATAAAAGTCATCTGGGACATCTATATTTTACATCAAAGATTGTATTTAGGTAAAAAAAAAAAAAACTATAAAGTTAATAACTTATCACAAAATTTGGAGGAAAAACATATTAGCTTTTTTAAAATAAATTAAGTTTAAAAAAGTGGATAAATTTTTTATTCGTAGAAAGCTTCTAAAGGTATAAAAATATGAAGAGGTACTTTAATGTAGAAAATTTGATAATTGCAAAATCTAAAAAGATAACACGTACTACTTTTTTTCTTAAAGCAAACTTCTAAATTTCCAAAATGGGATCTTAGACTGAAAGACGCAAAAGGCGGGGAACGAAAGAACAAAGAAGAAGAAAAAGCAAATCACGTAATAAATTTATATTGTTATAATTACCATAATAATATAAAATGGTTTAATATTCTTAATGGGAGTTATTTAAAAAATAAATGATAAAAAGATATTGGAAAGCTGAAGAAAAATAAATATTGAGTTGCATATTTATTCTTCAACTTGAAAGGGTGAACGTGTATAATGCAAATTTTTTATTTATTACCGCAGCTTCTTAGCAATTTCATCTTTTCAATTATTTACACTAAAATTTGAACATTTTTACAATTGGATATAATTGTTCATACGATTAAGTAGCAGGTTCTTGTGATAGATCATCATATCATGTAAACTAATTATAAATAAGCTACTTTTATATATTATCACGATCATCATAGATATAAAAGCTATCATTTTTATAAGATTAAGTTTTTCAAATATTATCACATAAATTTTTTAAATTACTTTTTAATCACAATCGCCTAGATTGCTACATATAAGCATTCAAAATTTATACTTCTACTATTTATAAATTCTTCTTTCTTCTCTCCTTCTACATCTCCCGCTCACTTAGGAGCAGTGAAGGTAAGAGGTATAATTAAGTTTTCGCTTTGGTACTACAAAATCACATATAGTTTTTCGTAATAATTAAAGAAGCACATCTTCACTCGTTTAAAATAAAGTGAAGAGAACAAATAACAAAAATATGCAAATAAATTATATTGAGCATCATACTTATGTTGAACTTGCAGTAGCCTTGTGTATTTTGGATTTTACCGATCAATTAAGTTTCCTACTCATTTTTATAGAGCAATGTTAACATTAGCAAAATATTTTGAGCAATAACAATAATCAATTCACATATTGTAGTTAGTTGTAGAGATAAAAGAAAAAAGTATATCATATAATGAATCGCTGGGGTTAGTAAATCTAATTAGAAAATATGTATAATAATACTAACTAGGCTCCAACACATATTTTGGTCATTTATGTAACCATACAAACTAACATTCTAATTTATAAAAAAGTAGCAATAATCTACCATTTTCAAAATATAGCAATATCTTTTTTAAACATACCAAATACATCTAAAAGGGTAGGAGAAATCCTAGAATTTCCACCTACAACATACACTGCCAACCTACCAGAAGCCCCCCATAACTTCCCTTTCGGTGCCGTCGGTCGCCAGATTTTTTTTACATATTTTTTTGTATAATCTTGTATTTTATTTGTATACACTTTGTATGCATGATGTATCTCCATTGTATGGACGTTCAATACACTAGGCATACATTGTATATACAACGAACATACAAATGTGTAGGTTTTATGCATTTGGTTTATGTAAGTGTATGCACTTTGTTTGTTCGGTCTATTGTATATACAGGGCATACAACAGACATGCAATGGGTATACACCTGTCATATATTTCTCCTATATTGAACAACTTAAAAATACACCATAAATGTGCTAGATCCGTCGTAGAAACTTAAATAAAAAATAATAAGAACATAGCAGCACCTGAAAAGAGCATCAGCGATGTGTAAAGCTCCGGCGATCTGCTTAACATGGCCAGATCGGACGTTCACAACAGCAGTATCCGAAGCAACAATGACGGGGAATCGGTTGACTCCCTGCCTATAATGGGGAAAAGATAGGGGAGAAATGGCGACGACGGAGAAGGGCGTGGGGGAAGGATGTCAGCGGGCCGACACTAGCAGCAGTGAAGAAGGGAGAGGTGTGAGAGAAGAGAAAGAAGTAGAATTATAATTTCAATAATAATAATTTTGTATTTTTACTATGTTTGGAGCATTTTTTGAAAATAATGTTATGTTTGGCAACTGCTTCTAAATTTTGTAAAATAGATCCTTAGTTTGCAAAATTTAATAATTTTTCTCAAATAAGTATCTATAAATTAAATTATCGGGTCCGGGCTTAGCACATGCCATTACTTATCTAGTAACTACTAGATGAGGCTTTGTCCGTGGTTAACACATGCCTGACATTTTTAGTTCTAATATAGTTTTAGTTCTGTCTAATCGTTAGCTGCATCTACTTAAACCCTAAATAACATAGAAGATAACGTATTACCCGGAGCATACATATTCAGAATGTGCAAACAAAGAAGTTTGTTTCCTTATTCAAATTGCTTCCACAAAGATAACCAAACAAAATGATAACCCAGAGGCTCTACTTGTTAACCACTTATTTGGTTGTAAAACATCTTTTGATATTAAGTAATTACCCTGGCTCCATGACTTAAATACCAGGGGTCTCTAGTTACCATAGATAAGAAACATAATATTCAATTCAACTCCTCTAAAGTCTGTTGGGATTTTTGTAGAGGTGTGAATGGGAAATGATGTCTTTTGCATCTTTTCATTCAAAAGGTTCACACCTCTTAATTTTTCTCATGTATTGGCTATAAATACATAGCATTTTCATCAAATTTAGACACACTTTTTGTTAGCTTGAATAAGCTTGAGTTTTGACTGATGACTAAGGAACAAATCCAAGGATGTGTTCCTTTGGATCACTGCAGCTGAATAAATAATTCTGCAAAATCAATTAAGCGGGAAAATTAATTATCATCCTAAAATCTAATATTTATCTTGATAATCATGCAGGTATGTACAAGATAGAAAAGATTGCATAAGATTGGGATAAGGCTTGAAGATGTCGGCTATCAAAGTAAAAAGTTCAAGTAGGACTCAAACACTTGAAGGGCTTTGGAGTTCTAATTGCTCAAGACATCTCAAGAGTACAAGCCTATAAATTGAGAAGCATTTCAGCTGTTGAAGATACGCACAAATACAAAGAGTTTAGAGCTATTATATTGAAGTCATTCTAAATTGTATTTGAGCAATCGTCTAGCTACAGGAAACTAAGTGAAGATCCTGTTCCTTAGGATTGAGTTTATATTGTTCTCAATCTTCGTTCATCTGTAGTAGAATCTATCAAGTTGTACTATTTACTTTCACAGAAGTTCTGTAAGAGTACACATCATTCAAGTTCTGTACTTGAAGAAACTTCATTGATTGTGAAAGGGGTCACTATAGGATTAGAGTTAGTCCTAGGTTAGTAAGAAGGGAGTCTTGTAACCAAGTGAATCTTTCAAATAGTGAAGTTAAAATCCTACTTGAGAGAGTAGGTCGTGGTTTTTTTATCCCAAGTCAAAGGAGTTTTTCCACGCTAAAATTCTGTGTTCATTTACTTACTTTTACATATTCCGCACTTAATTAGTAAAGGAATACATAGAAGAAACTGATCCTTCTGTAGTGGTGTATCTTGGGAAATATCAATTGGTATTAGTGTGAGTTATCCTTGAAGAGGCTAACACCTTAGGATTAGAATGAGTGCACCACAAGGAAACTCTAAGGGTCAGTCCACTGTTAGGCCACCATTGTTCAATGGTAAGTACTATTCTTGGTGGAAAGAGAAAATGAGGGATCACCTACAAGCTGAAGATTATGAACTGTGGGACACAATCACTGAGGGTCCCATCATTCCTATAAAGAAGGCTGCTGCAGGTAAAGATGTTCCTAAAACTAGGAAGGAATGCAATGGTGAGGACTTGAAGCAATGGGAGAAAAATGCCAGAGCTAAGAAACGACTTGGTCCTGATGAATACACTAGGATCCAAGGTAGCTCCATTGGTAAGGAAATTTGGGATGCATTGCAGATTGCTCATGAAGGAACCAATCAGGTTAACAGATTTAGAGGTACAACTCTCTTTGCTAAATATATTTAAAATAAGAGAAGGAGAAACAATTTCTGAAATGTATACTAGGTTTAATGCTATTGCAACTGAACTGATTTCTCTTGGAAGAATCTTAACTGTAGAAGATAGGGTTGAAAAGATCTTTACTAGGGTACTTCCAGATTCTTGGAAAATTAAGGCATGTGCTATTATTGAAAGCAATGATCTCAATACTCTCTCCTTAGATGAACTTATAGGTAATCTAAAAACATATGAACTAAGGAAGAAAGTCAAGAACATAGGAGAACCAGTTAAAACTGAACCTAATTTAGTTTTATCTGCTGCTAACAATTTTGTTGATGATGAGAAGGAACTGGTTCTTATAGCTAGAAGTGTCCAAAGATTCCTGAATAAGAAAAAGGAATCTGGTGGACAAGGTAGATCTTTTGACATGAAACATGCAGAGAATGCTTCAAATATGGAAGCATGGAGTATTACATTAGCAAATGCCCAGTCATGGAAGAAGAATGGAGAAAGAAGTACGTTGAAAAAAGGAGAAAGGCTAAAGAACGGTTCTGAAAGAAGAATGGATCTCCCAAAGCTATGGTTGCAGGCCGGGAAGACAGTGATGATGATCTGGTTGATGATGATGTAGATGATGAAATTTCTCTAATGACTCTTGGAAATTCAGACAATGAAGAAGATGCCGAGGTATTTATTTCTCAACTTAAAAAGAGGTATGCCTAGAGAGAGGATAGTCAAAATGTTTCACATTATGTTAGATGAACTTAAAACTCTAAGCAATGTGAAAGATCAACTGCATGATGAGATTGAATGTTTAGGACTGAATACAAGAAACTGTAGTAAAGAATGACTCCTTGAAAAGGAAAAACAACATGCTAAAGGAACATGTCCTTACACTTGAATCAACTGTTCATGAATTGTAAAATGTAAATTTAGAAACTCGTACAGTTGATAAAGGTAAGGGTAGTACAAATTCTCAGTTGAAAAAGACAGTTGATGAACTGTACAAGAAAAATAAAAAGATAAGAACTTTGGAAGAGGACTTGATCAAAACCAAAGATTAAGTGAACAAAATTGTTAAATGGAACAAGTCATCTGAAGCATTAGAATGGCTACAGGAAAATCAGAGTAATAATAGAAAAGGTATTGGGTTTATGAAATTAAAATCATTGTCCAAATGAGATCCAAAGAGTAAGTATCAGTCTCTTCCTGAAAACTGGCTATGCACACACTGTGGGAACACTGGTCACCTGAAACAAAATTGTCAAGTTTTGGCAAAAGCTACACAAAGGAACATGTCCTATAAACCTGTCCAGAAATATGTGGCTAAGAAAATTGTTCACACAAAGAAAGCATTACCAGTCTAGGCTAAGAAGAATGTGATTCATCATTTTTCTCAAAGAAAGGAACCCAAACTAGTTTGGATTCTTAAAGTTAATCCCTGATTTTCCTTTGCAGGCTAGACTGAAAGTGAGGAACCACAAATGAAACATGGACACTGGTTGCTCAAGGCATATGACAGGACATGAGAAATTGTTCCTTTCACTATCAGCTTTTTAAGAAGGAAGTGCTTCCTTTGGTAATAGTAAGAAGGGAGTCTTGTAACCAAGTATGTCTTTTAAATAGTGAAGTTGAAATCCTACTTGAGAGAGTAGGTCGTGGTTTTTTTATCCCAAGTCAAAGGGGTTTTTCCACGCTAATGAAACATGGACACTGGTATATGACAGGACATGAGAAACTGTTCCTTTCACTCTCAGCTTTTCAAGGAGGAAGTGCTTCCTTTGGTAACAGTAAGAAGGGAGTCTTGTAACCAAGTGTATCTTTTAAATAGTGAAGTTGAAATCCTACTTGAGAGAGTAGGTCGTGGTTTTTTTATCCTAAGTCAAAGGGGTTTTTCCATGCTAAAATTCTGTGTTCATTTACTTACTTTTACACATTCCGCACTTAATTAGTAAACACATAGAAGAAAATGGTCCTTTTGTGTGTCTTGGGAAATATCACTTTTGGATACAAATTCTAAGATTCTCTCCCTTCTTCTTGCATTGTTTTACAAAACAAAAAGTTAGAGTCGTGTGACTTGCATTGTTCATTTGAGTTCATCGATAACTCTGTTGTTTGAAGTGCCGCTACCGCAGAGTTGGACGAGTCCGTTCTATCATGGGAGGAATTAATCCGTGAACCTTGGACAACAGTGAGGGGATTAGATTCCTTAAGGAGACACAAGCAACTTGTGGGCTCGGAATCATTTTCGTACTAACGTTATAAATTTTGTTTCTTATTTTTGTTAGTCGATCCGAACACAGGGAACAAGAAGCTTAAGGAATCTAACACTTTTATTATTCTCTGTGTTTGAATGGCTAACAAAGAAAATATCAGAACGAAATTGTCATTCGGTTTTCCTAGTATAGAGAAAATGATGAAGTGGAATTTTACTGGAAAAACAAAAAGGGCATTATTTTAGAGTCAGTAAACAGATGGAAACTTCATATGCTTGTCATTCGGTAGTTGCTTTTTCCAAGCATGACATTAACGACACATTGGGGCTTCTTAGAGTGATAAAACATCAAAGAATGCAATGTGTTCCCAACGAGGAAAAGAAATGTTGTCTGAGAGATTGGTGGCTTATTATTGTGACAAAGAACTTTACTCTGGTTCATGAATGGACTAGTTGATATTGATTATGGCAGTCTCGAGGACGTTGTGGCAACAATATTTTGACTTCGGAAATGCTATGGACAGTCTGAGAAATGGATCAAGAAAAGTTGGTGAAAATTGGGTTTTACTTTTGTAAAAATATGGATCACGGGTCATGGGTCGTTCCAATTAGGCCGATCTGACCCGGTTAGGAGAAATAAGAATATGTGCTTAAAGGAAGTTACCACATTCCACCACATCTCCTATACTTCCTCCACTAAAGGAATATGCAAAAGTGGGGGAGTGGGGAAGATAGTGGGCAAGTTACATTTGTTTCTTCCAACTCCTTTACATTATATATAAGAAGAAGAAACAAAAAGAACATGGAGTAACTTTTTCACTCTTCTTATTATTCCACCAAAAAGACACAAAACAAAAAAGAAGGCATTTAGTTGGTGACAATTAAACTTTGTTTCCTAGTGATTCAAAGTAGACTTGGGCAATTGCAAGGTGGTAAATACAATCTTCCGCTGTGGTGTTAACAGGTACACAATTCATGTTCCTGTTACCGTTATTTATTTCTAACAATTGGTATCAAGAGCCTGGATTAATTGTTCCAACTTAATGCCGATGTTTTATTTTTTTTGTATGTGTACAAAACAAGAAAAAAAATGAATGAAGGTTGTAAGTACTGATTTTATGTTTATCTTTACTTCATGCTTTAATTACGGTTGATGCGTTCGAAAGTTCCCAAGTTAATTGGACGAAGAATGAACGTGTTCACAAAGATTTTTTTTTCTTAAAAGAGGCCACATAAAGACCTTTGAATTGGTATATATGAACTAGATAATGGAACAAAATATTTTTATTCTGTTGTTCCATTTGTCTTTCCCAATAGTCATGGAATGTTTTTTGATCAAATCTTGAAGTTGTAAAACTTTAAAAGGCTACTACCATCTTTTGATCCAAGACCACTGCTACTTTTTCTTAAGAATTGTTCATGGATTACGACAATGTTTCATAAAGAAACTTTTTTTTTAAAGTGTAAAATTTTTGACATGGTATATGAGCAGTTTGAATTTAATTTCAAGGGTTTGACACATAACACAGAATTTGGCATAAAAAAATTTAAGTCAATTTTTTTTTTGAAAGGGTTGAATGTGTTCTGCAGTAGTGTATCACGTATTTACAAGAAAAGTAAGTAAAACAACTCCTAAAGAAAGTTTAGTCCTAATCCCTTTAATTAAAAAAAATTCTTCTACAAGTTGCGACATATGTTGTCATATTGAATGGTATGTCCATTTTAATTGTTTCTCTGTTCCTATTTCAGACATGGCTGAACAGGGACAAGCTCGAATGGCTCCAATTGGGAATGGTGCTGGAAATCGAGCACTTGCATCACATGCGAGAATGATGAGTAATAAAAACACTTGCATTATTGTTTCATTTAACAGACTATGGCGTCAAAACTATCATTGCTGACTTAAACAAGGGTGACAAACTAAACGGCGAAAATTATGATATTTGGAACCGTAAGATGTGGTATGTGCTGGAAGAGTAAGATGCTCTAGAAGCTATTAACCATGTCATGGTTTGCCCAGAGGAGGGTAACACTGCCCAACATAGGAGGGATCTTGAGGCTTACAATTCTTGGAAAAAGAAAGATGCCACTGCACGTGGAATCATTGTAAGCTCGGTTGTGGATGATTTCATTCACGAATGTGAACAATTCCCTACTGCTCATGCCATGTGGGCGCATTTGAGAGAAACATATGAGGGTACTACTGTGACCCGCCTTAGAGACCTGACTATCAAATTTGACACTTACAACAAGCGTCATGATCACAGTATCAAACAACACCTTAGGGTGATGTCAAATATGATAGCTCAACTCAAAAGTGCTGGTCATATTCTCTCTGATGAGCAACAGGTTCTGGCAGTGATCCGGTCTCTCCCTAACAATTGGGAATATCTGAAAGTAAACTTGACCCACAATGATAGCATCAAAACTTTTGGTGATGTTGCTCGCCATGTCGAGCTTGAAGATGAGCGGCTTGGTGCTGCAAAAGCTATACCCACTGCCTATGTGGCAGAATCAAGTGGTAAAAAGGCTTCAGGATTCAAGCGCAAAAATAACTGAAAAGGCGGAAAGGGCAAGGAGACTGGTAAAGGACCCTCACAGAAACGAAACAAACCAAACCCTAAGAAGGGAAAACGGTTCTTTAAGAAGAAAGACAAGAGCAAGATGAAATGCTACAACTGTCAAGTGCCGGGACACTTTGCTCGTGAATGCACTGAGCCGAAAAAGGTAGCATTTCAAAACGCATCTCTAGGTGCTACATTTGTTTCTAGCACAGTTTTATTAACTGAATCTTATCCTGTGTGGATTGTAGACTCAAGGGCCACCGACCATGTGACCCGTGATCAAGAAGCGTTTGTGGAGTACCGTCGAGTTCCATCTGGATCAAGGTGGATATATGTAGGAAATAATGCGAAGGTTGAAGTCAAAGGTCTTGGCACTTGCAGGATTGACTTGCGTGGTGGCCGTACTTTGATGCTGCATGACGTCCTATATGCTCCAGAAATTCGACGGAACTTAATATTTGTGTCTGTCCTTAATTTAGGTTTCTGTTTGAACATTAGTCGCAATCTTGTAAGAATTACTCGTGACAATGTTTTTAATGGTTCTGGACATCTTTACGATGGTTTCTTTGTGTTAAGTTGTAATCCTTCTACTTATGACTATTATGTGGACCGTTGTGTTATGGCATGTTCTTCTAGTAATAGCGATGTTGACATTATTATATGGCATGCTAGATTAGGTCACATTGGGCAAGATCGAATGAATAGATTGGCTAAGGAAGGACACTTGAGTTCTTTCTCAAAAGTTGAAATGCCAACTTGTGAACAATGTCTTGCCAGAAAAGATTACACGTAAACCTTTTGGGAAGGCTAAGAGAGCTGACTTCCTATTGCAATTAGTCCATTCAGATATCCCAATGAACGTGAAGGCAAGATCTGGTGCCTTGTATTTCATTATGTTTATTGATGATTTCACGCGTTTTGGTTACGTTTATTTGATTTCTCACAAATCTGAAGCACTTGAGTGTTTCAAACGATACTTGAATGAAGTTGAGAATCAATTAAACAGGAGTATTAAAACTCTAAGAACTGATAGAGGGCGTGAATATCTATCAAGACAATTTATTGACTTGTGTAATGAAAAAGGAATCACCAGACAATTAACTATTCCTTATACACCTCAGCAAAATGGTGTCGTAGAAAGGAGGAATAGAATTCTATTGGACATGACAAGGTCAATGATGGCGCAAGCTAATTTACCTATCTCTTTTTGGGGAGATGCATTATTAACAGCGGCCTATATATTAAATAGAGTGCCTTTTAAGTCAGTTCCTTCCAATCCTTATGAGCTATGGACCGGCCAGAAACCAAACTTGGATTATTTACGACCTTGGGGTTGTGCTGCATTCATAAAAGATTCTTTTAACAATTTTGGTAAACTGGGTCCTAAAGGCAAGAAATGTATCTTTATAAGATACTTAGAACACTCTAAAGGGTATGTGTTTATTGGTGAAATGGAGGATGGAAATGTTACTGAAATTGAATCACGAGATGTCATATTTTTAGAAAATGATTTTCCTAAGAAGGGTGAAGTACATGATAGAGAGCCTCTTTATGAAATGTTGAACTCAGATTGTCAGCAAGTGTCTTCTGACACATTTGATGATCTAATTGATCAAGAATATGGTGCTGATCCGAGTGGGAGCTTTTCAATACAAGATCCTTCTTGTGAATCTGATTTTCAATTAAGAAAGAGTATCAGGAAAGGTATACCTAAACGTACTTATGATATAGAGGATTACGTTTTCCTGGTATCGGCATCGGAAGTGAATGAGCCAAACTCCATTGCCGAGGCTTTATCAAGCCCTGAAAAGGATGAGTGGATGAAAGCAATGAAAGAGGAGTTAGAGTCCATGAGAACCAACAAAGTCTGGGACTTAGTTGATCTTCCGCATGAGCGTAAAGCAATTAAGAATAAATGGGTTCTTAAAATTAAACGTAAAGCGGATGGATCAATAGAAAGGTATAAAGCACGGCTGGTAGCAAAAGGCTTCACTCAGCAAGTGGGAATTGATTATGAGGATACTTTTTCACCAGTTGTGAAGTTTACCTCAATTCGCTTACTTCTAGCTATTGTTGCGCGTTTGGATCTAGAATTACATCAAATGGACGCAAAGACAGCTTTTCTCAATGGAGAACTGAACGAGGAGATCTACATGGAACGGCCTGTAGGTTTTATCGTTAAGGGCCAAGAAAATAAGGTCTGTAAATTCTATTTATGGTAAGCAGTCTTCAAGGCAATGGTACTTCAGATTTCATAAAGAAATGATCTCATACGATTTTACTATGTTTGATGAAGACCATTGCATTTACATTATAAGGTTCAATGATATGTTTGTAATTCTTTCCCTTTACGTGGATGATATATTGATGGCTGGAAATAATTTAGAGTATCTAAAGATTATCAAGTCATGGCTTTCAAGGTCGTTTGACATGAAAGATATGGGTGAAGCAGACTACATCCTTGGTCTTAAGATCCAAAGAATCCGTTCTAAAAAGTTATTGAGTCTATCTCAAGAAACTTATATAAAGAAAATTTTGGAACGCTTTAGGATGAGTGAGTGCAAACCCATGGATACTCCTGTAGCGAAAGGTGAAGCTTTATGCCTTGAAATGTGTCCACAGACTCAGAGAGAAAAGGAAGAAATGTCTCGAGTTCCATACTCAAGTGCTATCGGGAGCTTAATGTATGCTATGTTGTGTACTCGCCCAGATATTTGTTATGCCGTAGGTCTAGTTAGCAGGTATCAATCCAATCCTGGAGAGACCATTGGAAAACGGTGAAGAGGATTTTTCGATACCTGAAAGGGACTGCAGACTATTCACTATGCTATTGTGGATCTGATTTGATGTTGAGAGGTTATACAGATGCCGATTGGGCTGGTGAATTGGATGAAAGAAAGTCAACATCTGGATATGCTTTCTTACTTAATGGTGGAGCCATTTCATGGAAAAGTAAGAAACGAACTTGTATTGCTCTTTCGACTATGGAAGCTGAGTTTGTAGCTTATACATATGCAGTACAAGAAGCTGTTTGGTTGAAGAGATTCTTTGAGCATCTAGATATTGCAAAGAATACTCAAGGATCGATAATTTTATATTGTGATAGTCAGGCGGCTATTGATTTTATAAAAGATCCTAAGCATCATGAAAAGACCAAACACGTTGACATCAAGTATAAGTACTTGAGAAACATAGTTGCAAGTGGTGAAGTTCCAATACAATACATGCCTACGCTGAAAGTGGTAGCCGATCCTTTTACAAAGGCAATATCTAGAGACCAGTTTGAGAAACATGTTAAGGCTCTAGGTTTGCGTAGGATATGACTAGTTTTATGTATTGTAAAAGGATTTGAGTGTATACTCATATATATATATATATATATATATATGAGTATATAGAAGTAATTGGTTTCTCCTTGTGGCCTCCAAAGAAGTAGGAAAGAGTTCGTAACTTATAAATAGTGTTACAACTCATGAGAGATACACCAAAAAGAATATGAGTTCTTAAGCCACATCATTATTAGAATTGTTTCTGTAACAATTCATGCTCTTATATAGATGGCATCAATGGACGTTTTCCTCTGTTAGCAAAAGCAAGCACCAGTTGTCTAGTGCTAACATGGAATGTCAAACAAGATATAGTACTGGGTTTTTCTATGATTATACTTGTTATCCTCATTTATATTAATGCTTGATGCAAATATGTGACACGCTAGAATTGACGAAAGAAAAGTTTTCTTGATAATAAGTAGATTTTCCTACTTATGAATATAGTCTAGATGGAAAAATAAGAATCTTGAATCAGGAAAAGAATGTTGTCAAATGGAAATTAAAACTTTTGAGGTTTTCTACTTCAATTAATTTTGGAGATTAAAATCTTCATGATTTTCTACTCCTATTTCCTCTCGGTTTGAAGATTAAAAACTTCACCGAATATTAAAAACTTCACCAATTTAACATAAAAGAGATTGTGTCATATTCCAATAAAGAGGGAATTAGAAAGGATGACATATATATACTGTTAAGAATTACCAAACACTTAATGAAGTGTTGTCCTTGATGTTGTTGACAATGATGTGGGTTTGTGGCGTGGGGAGATTAGTCCCCCGGATATGTAAGGACAGTGTTAATGCCTTCGAGGCTACTTAAAAGATTATTGGAGTGGTTTGAAGTCATTCAATATTTGCTATATACCATGACTTGGTAATTAAATTTTGAAAGGCATAAAACAACTTAAGTTTAGCAGAAAGATTGATGAGAATCAAACTGCAATAGCCCACACGTTGTGTCTTTCTTTGGATCAAAGTTTTCAGTAAGCTTTATTGCTAACCCTTGTTTTAGTATATACAAGTGTACATCCAATTATAATTTTGTATATGTTACAAAATAAGGTGGGATAATGGTTGGTATTATGATTAATAAAAAAGACACATGTAATAGTTGAAATGTCGGGGTATTTGGCTTATGCACAAGAAATGTCTATGTTAGACATTACGTCTAATTATTTTTAAAATTCAATGAATTCTTTGTGGATATTGACATGGTAGTCAGTGAATCATAACTTTTTTAGTCTAAATGACGACTAGTTTATGAAACTACCGATTTGATGGTTCACTTGTGTATTTTTTTTATTTTTCAAAAAGGTTGTGTTATTTCATGAAATAACGTCATTTGAAAGGTTATGACTTTTCATGAAAAAGATATGTCAGTTGAAAGATAACATTTTGTATAGACATGACCACGTTTGATGCAGCCCGAATCCTTGTTGATCAAGTAATCAACTCATCGAGGCCAGTGACACGAAGCCAAGCCAAGCTCTTGCACGATGTGCACATTCAGCTGGCGTGGTCGGGAGGAAGCACCTGTTCGGATGCTGAATGGCCGAGCACAAGATACGAAGGCTACATCTGCAAGCTCGAGGCCGAAGAAGGAAGGAAGTAATCGAACACTCAACCTTGACGCCGAGCAGTGATTGATCGAAGGGCTACAATTGTGCCTGAGGCAAGTGAGCGTCCGTTTTCAAATGTGCCGAGTTGAGAAACCTAGCACCAAAGTCAAGAGAGCCGAGCATATGAATTACTTCGGCCCTACGTAGCCTTGTCTTATTGGTCGCCTGTGACCATAATTACTTTAGTACCTTGGGGATATCTATATAAACCCCTTAATATTTTTATTTGAGCACCTAGTTGGTGATGAATATTGAATATAGTTGTAGCTATTTATGTCTCTGTCATTAGCTGAACCCCATCGTGGGAATGATATAAGAACTTAGGTCAATTGGTGTGTTAGCTTGGATAAGCCTGAAGTTTTGACTGATGGCTAAGGAACATATCCAAGGACATGTTCCTTTGGATCACTACAGTTGAATAAATTATTAGGAAAAATCAATTAAGTAGGAAAATTAATTGTTATCCTAAAATCTAATATTTATCTTGATAATTATGCTGGGATGCACGAGATAAGAAAAGATTGGATAAGAGCTAAAGGATTTCAGTCATCCTAGCAAGGGAGTTCAATTAGGACTCAAACTCTTGGAGGCTTTGGAGTTCTAATTGCTCAAGTCTTCTAAGATTTCAAGGCTATAAATAGAGAAGCTTTTTAGCTGTTGAAGTGTGCACAAATACAGAGAGAGTCGAGCTATAGCATTGAAAGAGTCTTCATTATATTTGTATAATCATTAAGCTACAGGGAACTAAGTAAATAACATGTTCCTTAAATTGAGTTTTGTCAAAGTTCAGTCTTAGTTCATCTCCAGTAGGATCTGTTGAGTTGTACTATTGAGTTCAAGTCTTGTACTTGGAGAAACTTCACTGATTGTGAAAGGGGTCACTATAGGATTAGAGTTAATCCTAGGTTCGTAAAAAGGTAGTCTTGTAACTAAGTGAATCTTTCAATTAGTGAAGTTGAAATCCTACTTGAGAGAGTAGGTCGTGGTTTTTTGATCCCTAGTTAACGGAGTTTTTCCACGCTAAAATCAAGTGTTCGTTTACTTATAGTTTATTTAATTCCGTATTCAACAAAGTAAAGGAACAGATTGAAGAAACTGGTCCTTAAGTAATAAGTGGTGTGTCTTGGAAAATAACAATTGGTATCAGAGCAGGTTAGCCTTGAAGAGGCTAACACCTAGGATTAGAATGAGTACATCACAAGAAAATGGTGAGGGTCAGTCTATTGTTAGGGCACCTTTGTTCTGTGGAAAGTACTACTCATGGTGGAAAGAAAGGATGAGAGATCATCTTCAAGCTGAGGACTATGAGTTATGGGACATAGTCACTGAAGGTCCCATGATTTCAATGAAGAAAGATGCTAAAGGAAATGATGTTTCAAAAACCAGAAAAGAATGCACAGGTGAAGACTTGAGGCAATGGGAGAAGAGTGCCAAAGCTAGAAAGTGGCTTGTCTATGGACTTAGTCCTGATGAATGCACTAGGATTTGAGGGTACACTACTGCCAAAGAAATTTGGGATGCTTTGCAGGTTGCTCATGAAGGACCAAGTCAAGTGAAAAGATCTAGAGGTACACTTCTTTTTGCTGAATATGAAAGTTTTAAAATGAAAGAAGGAGAATCAACTTCTGAAATGTATACTAGGTTGAATGCTATTTCATCTGAGCTTATTTCTTTGGGAAGGATTTTAACTGTTGAAGATAGAGTTGAAATGATCCTAACTAGAGTTCTTCCAGACTCTTGGGAAATTAAGGCTTGTGCCATTATTGAGAGTAAGGATCTTACCACACTTTCTTTAGATGAGCTTATATGTAATCTAAAAACTTATGAACTAAGAAAAAGGTTAAGAACATAGGTGAACCAGTTAAAAATGAACCTAACTTAGCCTTAACTGGTGCTGATAAGTCTGTTGATGATAAGGAACTTGTTCTTATAGCTAAGAGTGTCCAAAGATATTTGAATAAGAAAAAAAGGGGCTAGTGGACAGGGTAGGTCTTCTAACATGAAACAGGCTGGAGAATGCTTCAAATGTGGAAGCATGGAACACTACATCAGCAAATGTCCAGTTATGGAAGGAGAATAGAGAAAGAGATATATTGAGGAAAGAAGAAAGGCTAAGGAACAAGTCTGCAAGAAAAGTGGAAATCCCAAAGCTATGGTTGCTGGTTGGCAAGATAGTGAAGATGAGCAATCTGATGATGATCTCGATGATGAGCTTGCTCTAATGGCTCTTGAAGATTCAGATAATGAAGAAGATGTTGAGTTATTTGTTTCAAAATTCAAAGAGAATGTGAAAAACATGCCTAGAGAGAAATTAGTTAAAGTGTTTCACACTGTGCTAAACAAGTTTAAATCTCTAAGGGATGGTAAAGATCAACTGCATGATAAAATTGAAAGTTCAGAAACAGAATACAAAAAGGTTGTAACTAAAAATGATACTTTGAAAAGGAAAATTAGCATGCTAGAAAAACATGTCCTCGCACTTGAATCAACTATTCACGAACTAGAAAATGAGAAATTGGAAGTCAAAAACAGTTGAAAATGGTAAGGGCGCTCCTAATTCTCATCAGCTCATTGCTGAAGAAAAATTGAAAGTCACAGTTGATAAACTGTATAAGAAAGATAAGATCTTTGGAAGAGGACTTAGTTAAAAAAAAAAAAGGGAGTTAAGTAAAACTGTGAAATGGAATAAGTCCTCTGAAGCACTAGATGGTTACAGGAAAATCATAGTAGTAATAAGAAGGGTGTTGGCTTTATGAAATCTCAGTCATTCCCCAAATAGGATCCAAAGAGTAAGTATCTAACTCTTCCTGAAAATTGGTTATGCAGACACTGTGGGAACACTAGCCACTTAAAAAGAAATTGTCAATCTCTGGCAAAGGCTGCATAAAGGAACAGGTCCTATAAACCTGTTCAAAATTTTGCAGCAAAGAAAACTGTTCACACAAAGAAATCATTACCATTTTGGGCTAAGAGAGATCTGATTCATCCTTTTTCTCAAGGAAAGGAATCCAAACTAGTTTGGGTTCTTAAAATTAACCCCTAGTTTTCTTTTGCAGGCTAGAATGAAGGTGAGGAACCACAAATGGTACATGGACAGTGGTTGCTCAAGGCATATGACAGGACACAAGGAACTGTTCCTTTCACTCTCAGCCTTTCAAGGAGGAAGTATTTTTTTCGGTTATGGTAAGAAAGGGGAAATTATCGGCATTGGAAAGGTAGGTAGATTTTATTCACATAGCATAGATAATGTGTTTCTAGTAGATGGTTTGAAGTATTGCCTATCGAGTATATCTCAATTGCGTGTCAAAAGTAATAATGCTAATTTTTCATCTACTGGTTGTACTGTGACATTCTTAATAGTTATGGATCACTCCATCATCGGTGTGCCGCTTTCTAATTGTACTATATTTTTAAACCAAAGGGGAAACTCTTCAAAGAAAAACAGTTCTTTGAAATTCAACAGAAAACTAAAGGACAAAAAAAAGTAGTATGCAATTTCAATCTCTATATGTATGATACTATTGCTTAGTTGTTTTCGTTATTGAAATAAGTTTTATCATATGTTTTGCTATGTGAGGACTACTGTTGGTGTTTATGACTTAATTAGCTGTCAAATGGTCCGATCTGTACCAAAAAATGAGTATTCCCCAATGTCAATTGTTCGACGAATATTAAGTAATCAACCTGAATTGTTTCAAATAATTTCACTTAGTGCCCTCAATAAAACATGGTCTTACCTAAATGTCTCCACTTACAAATGTTTTAAGTAAATGTCCTCCACATCATACCCCCTTATGAAAGTACTATTTTGCCCCCAACTTGTGTTAATTCACGCTGAAGCTTTCCTTCTCTCTTTCCCCATTCTTGGCCTCCTTCTTTCTTCTTTGTGTGGCCCCAACTTGTTTAATTCACGCTGAAATATTTCCTTCTCTCTTTCCCCATTTCTGGCCTCCTTCTTTCTTCTTTGTGTGCTAGAAATTTGGGATTTTTTTCTTGTGTTTGCTTGATTCCAGTAATTTGAAAGTTTTTATTGCCTATGGCTATTAGATATTCATGTTTTCCATAGAGCTTAAAATCTTGGCCATGGCCAAGAGTTGCATAGACTTTCCCTGCATGTTGCTTATTGCAGTAGAGTTTAAAGTCTTGGCTATTGCCAATACTTATAGAGATGTTTTGTGTAAGTTGTCACTTCCACTAGAACTTAGAGTCTTGGCTATTGCCAAGAGTTGCAGAGACTTTGTCTCCAACTTGTTCACTGCACTAGAGGTAGAAGTCTTGGCAATTGCCGATACTCTTAGAGTTTTTTAGTGTAAGGTCCTCCTTGCCAGAACTTAAAGTCTTGGCTATTGCCAAGAGTTGCAGAGACTTTGTCTCCAACTTGTTCACTGCAGTAGAGGCAGAAGTCTTGGCAATTGCCAATACTTTTAGAGATTTTTAGTGTAAGGTCCCCCTTGCCAGAACTTAAAGTCTTGGCTATTGCCAAGAGTTGTAGAGACTTTTCTCTGTAAGTTTTGCATTGCAATATAGGTAAAAGTCTTGGCAATTGCCAATACTTGCAGAGACTATTTGTACAAGTTGCTCCCATTGCAGTAGAGTTTAAAGTCTTGGCTATTGCCAATACTTTAGAGATTTTTCAGTCTTTGCAGCATAACTTAAACTCTTGGCAATAGTTGCAGAGAACTTTACCCTTGCAACTTGAAGAAATCTTACGTTGAATCTTCTTTTGAACAAAGAAATATGTAAAAGGAATGGGGTTTTATGGTTTTCTTGATAGCGTGAATGGAGAAAAGCAAGGGGAGGGACTGGTGCGCGTCTTTTTACTGATTTGTAGGAGTATTTTGGTCCGAAAAAAGTTTCATTAAACTAATGAGGGCATTTTTGCTAAACATCTGTTAGTGAGGGCATTTTGGCAAATCAAAGCTTCCCGTGTCATATTTTTGCAAATCAGTCGAATTGTTTATTCTATGTTCAAATATTTGATTAGCTTATTACTCATTAGAAAATTATTACTATAAAAATATATAGACACATAGACCATAATAGTTTAAGCGTCCCATTAATGGCAGTTTCTCAAGTTCTAAAAACAATTTTTTGTAAATTTTTTTTTTTTGCACGACATACTAACCATACTACATGTATTGTGTTTTTGAGTTTGTGAACATTATAAAAGTGCAAATAGCGTCTACACAAATTTCATCCCATCAAAGAAAACTTGAAACTAATCATACGTAAAAGCAAAATACTAGGCTATTAAAGCTATTAATAAAAACGTATAATAGAACCACAAAAATACTGAGTGGTACTAGGACATCACATAATTGTGCAATTTGGATTCTCATAGTGGCCATGTTGGTATCCATGATGACCTGCTGGGGGATAATAGGGAATTGGTGGTCCATGATGGTGCTCCAACAGTAGTGGTGGTTGGTGATGCCCTATTAGGGGCAGTGGTGGTCCATGGTGGTGTCTAAATAGTGGTGGTGGTGGAGGGAGAGCATGTCGAGGGAGCAGTTGTAACGCCATGCAACGTGGCATATGATCCTCGTAGAAGTCATCAAAACAGTCTCGAAAATTCAACCTATAGCCCATTTCAAGACTCTCCACCCTTCGTATTCTTGAGAACCTGTTCAAATCAACACTGCAATAACCTCTGTGCCCCGGCATTCGTAGTGGTGGTGGATGACATGGCCACATTGGTTGTAGTGGCAAAAATTGTGGCAAATGTGCATGAGAACAACATTCATGTGGACATTGTTCACCGCATTTTGGTGATGGTGGTGCCTCCTTTTCAGGTGATGGAGGTGGTGGTGGAGCAGGCTATTACCATACAAGAAAAACATTGTTAGGAGACGAGATAATTGTATTTTAAAAAAATTGTAGCCCCTAATTAAACCATTAAAAACTTATTTTTAATAATATAACACAAAGTTATTGAGTGCATTGTGAGTATAAATAACTTAAATCAATTGCCTGCCGTCAAAAAGTGAGAGCTCTTTAATTTTATTTACTTTATGGAAAGAAATCTTTTACTTTTGTTTTTCAATTTTTCCTTGTATAATAATTCAATAAATAGACTAATAGAGTGAATTTATAATAAATCTAGAGTTATAAGCAATGATTAACTCAATACCTTGCATTTTCGCGGACGAATCATGTCAAAATCCATTGAGAAAAGCTTTCACAACCTACAGGAAAATTTCAAGAAACTTAAGTTCTGTGGTAAGAGAATATTGATATCTAAGAAAGATCAAAGCAATTGGACTTTCGTGGAGGGGATTACTTTAATGGGAAGCACGTGGTAATTTTACTTTCTATTTGCTTTATATATATATATATATATATATATATATATTGAGAGTAAAAAAATTACATATGGTAGTTCACGGGGAAATATAAATGCAAGAGCAAAGAAATTGTTTAAGTAAAAGATGAGCAAAGAAATTGTTTAAGTAAAAGATGAAAAGAATATTCTTATAAACTTGTATATTCAATAAATTAAGTTAATTGCAGTTGCTATTATTTATCTAGAGTACTACAAGCAAGCAAAACAATACTATAAGTTTTTGTTTGGTAGAAAATGGGATATCCATGAATTAATAATTCTAGGATTATAATCGTGGGGATTTTAATCTTATATAGCATATAAGATAGTAATCCCAAGATTATAATCCCATTTTTCTGAGATATCCACCTTATCCCTGTTACCAAACGTCCAAATTTTAATCTCTTATCCCTCCTACCAAACGACCCTAATAGCTTATATGTAGCATCAATAACTACTGTGATGTGCGCTGGAACAATATAAAAATAGTAAGAATCAGAATTTCACCATTTTATTTATTGAAAATATTTATTCAAAATAAAAAGAAATGCCACTGATAACCCTAGAAAGAATCACATAATTAAATAAGAAACTATAAAGAAAAATATGAAAACACTCACCAATTTTGGTATTAGATTTACAATCAAAGCCTGAGGTAACTAAATATAAGCACAAAGCAAATAAACAATACTGGGACAAGGACCAATATCACCTAAAGGGTAAAAGAAAAAGAAAGCAACAACAGAAAAAGAACGAAACCATGAATTTGCAAATTAACTGGTTGGAAATCATGCAAAAAGTCGTCACCTTATAGTACTTGTAATGCAAGTTAAAGGCGTAAGAAAGATGAAAGATTTATTGTGAAATGCATCCTTTAAGTTTTATCCTAAGGTTTATATATAGTGAAAGAAAGTACTTTTGAAAGCTATTACGGGGAAGTATAAATCAAAGATTCTGTTTGAGAGTGTCCAACTGTCTCACGTGAATAAAAGGAAAGCCTTGATTGTATTCTTATTATTTTGTGAAAATATGTTTCTCGTAAGTATGATTTGGAAGAATAAAAGATACGTTTACTTTTATGGTGAAGAAAATGTACACAAAAGGAAATTTAGTGTACTACTAGCTGGAAAGGTTAGCGTGTGTAAACATATGAATTCATACTTAAGAGGGAGCAGTAAAAGAGTAGCAGTAAAGAGGAGAAAAAGAGAAACTTGTCCAACAATTCGTCAGACTTTTTTCAATATTTTCGTTGTTTCTTTGATTTGTAAATATACAGTCAAACTTGTTATAGTGACAACTGTTTATCTAGTGATATATATATGTATATTAAACAAAAAGTAAGCAAAAAAATATTTTTCTATACTTTTTATATTATAAACGAAATCAAAATACTTGTTAAATTTAAAATCTCAATAAAATTATAATACTTCATTAATTAAATTAAAAAATTAATACATTATTAATAAATACATAACTACGCACCGATAAATCAATAAAATCTAAGGAACACATGCATTTAAAATTAACTAAAAATTTAGACAAAACATTTTTATATTTTATTTTTATAAATATTATTAAATGATATTTAATTTGAGCTCATGGTTGTTATAGATAGGTAATTTTATAAAGAACGTATCGTTATAATGAATGGCACTGCTATTATCAATTATTTTAAAAATATAAAATATAACATGAAAAATCAGTTATAAAAAAAATTATGCCATTATAATGAAATGTTATTATAATAAATGAATGTTATAACGAGATTTGATTGTGTTAGAGAGGGAAAGCCTATGGTAGGCACGAGCCCAACATCTTGCCATTAGCTTTGACAAATTTCTGTTTGGGTTTTTACACAAATATATAAATTTTATCCTTTAATTACAAAAAAAATAGTATACTTTTCAAATTACAAAGGATATCAATACTTTTTTAGCATATTTTTATTTTGATAACTACACTTACACCCCACTCTCCAAAAAATCCTAAAATATTTTCTCCACTCCCCCCCCCCCCCCCACAACAAATCAGTCACCCCCATTCCCGTCTCTCAAATCCAACATGCAACTCCACCTCGAAACCACCGGATCCACCAGCACCACCACCGATCTAAACAAAAATGGAGAATAACATAATGTTTCAACATTACCGGCAAAGTACTTTGTTGACCAATTGGTAAACCTTTGTAGGAAAAAGAAGGATCTTTGTAGATACTTGACCAATTGGTAAACCTTTTATACAGCAGTACTTTGTTGATTAGAAAGAGTTCGTTTTTTTAATTCTCATTATTACGTAGTAGCAAAAATTGTCCTTAATACCTTGCTCTGCTCACATGGCTTTGTGCCTCAGAAAAACTTCTTGCCTTTTAATCCATGTAAATTTTAGCGGTTGATGAGTTGGAACTGAGTCTTTTCTATTTCAATCTTTAGGGGTGATCCGATTCCTAAAGAACTGATTGATAAAGTTGAGGAATATATCCCTGAGAATTTCGAAAATGTTATTATTCAAGGAACCATGTTATCTCCTTCAGTCTGCTAGTCACTTTTTTATCTCTGGGAAGTTGTTGTGCTGCTAAGCCCTTGCTCAGATTGTTTTTGGGCATATCAATCTTCATTTTTATCCTTATTTTTAACTTTTGGTTGCTAGCTTCGTCCCATTTTATTTGTCATAATTAAAATTTTTAATTTTGATACAACATAGAAGTTTTACCCACTATGATACATACTGAAATGAAGATGAAATAGTTTGAAACGGTATTGAAACAATTTGAAACAGCATTGAAACACTATAATACAGTCTAAAAAACAGTTGAAACAGCGCAGATACAGTGCTGAAACAATAACGAAACAGTTTGAAACAGTGTAGACACGGTGCTGAAACGGGGTAGAAATAGTCAGATACGGTGTTGAAATAACGCTGAAACGGTGCAGAAACAGTTAGATACAGTGTTGAAATGACGCTGAAAAGGTGCAGAAACAGTTAGATACGGTGCTGAAACAACCTGAAACGGTGGCAGAAATAGTTAGATACGGTGCTGAAACTACCTGAAACAGTGTAGAAATAGTTAGATACGGTGCAGAAACAGTTAGATAAGGTATTGATATAACCTGAAACAGTGGCAAAAATAGTCAGATACAGTGTTGAAACTGTCTAAAACGGTGAAGACACAGTTAGATACGATGCTGAAATGACGCTGAAATGGTGCAAAAATAGTTAGATACGGTGCTGAAATAGTCTGAAACCGCTAGCAAAAAAATCCGAAACAAAATGAAAAAAATAATGTGAAACGATGCAAAAAAGATGAAATAGTTTAGAAACAGTGATGAAACCGCTAGCAAAAAAATCCGAAACAAAATGAAAAAAATAATGTGAAACAATGCAAAAAAGATGAAATAGTTTAGAAACAGTGAGAAACAACGCACAAACTGGATGAAACAAATGCTAAAACAGCTAGATATGGTCTAGAAATGGTTAAATACGGTGCAGAACAATGCAGATACAATGAGATACGGAAAGATACAACGAGATACGAGGTAGTTGGTAGTTGAGATACAATGAGATACGATGTGGTTGGTAGGCGAGATACGGTGAGATACAACGAGATACGAGGTGGTTGGAGTTGAGATACAGTGAGATACAATGAGATACGATGTAGTTGGTAGGCGAGATACGGTTGGATACGAGGTGGTTGGTAGTTGAGATACGGTGAAATACGATGTCGTTGGTAGGCGAGATACGGTTAGATACGAGGTGGTTGGTAGTTGAGATACGAGGTGGTTGGTAGTTGAGATACAATGAGATACGATGTGGTTGGTAGGCGAGATACGGTTAGATACGAGGCAGTTGATAGTTGAGATACAATGAGATACGAGATATTTGGTAGTTGAGATACACCGAGATACAATGAGGATGAGATGAGAAAAAGTGAAATTGGAGGAAATGGGAGGAGTAAAAGTGAAATTGGGGGAAATGGTGGGAGGAAAAGTGAAATTGGGGGAAATGGGAGGAGTAAAAGTGAAATTGAAAAAAAATGGAAGGAGTAAAAGTGAAATTGAAAAAAATGGAAGGAGTAAAAGTGAAATAGGGGAAAATGGGAGGAGCAAAAATGATAGTGGGGGAAATAGGAGGAAGAATGTAAGGGTTTGGTATGTTATGGGAAAATATTGCTATGTTTTTAATTAACTTGTGTTTTCCTCTATATAGGATTATTTTGCTAAAATGTTGCTATGTTTGGTAATTAAGTTCTAAAATATGTACTTTTATGTAAAAAATCCTTTCTTTTTCCTTCTTTCAAATGTTGTATGCTAGTACAAATAGTTCAATGTAAAATGTGAAAAATGACATGTTAACACTATACAAGGACATAGCAAAAGAAGACATATGAACATCGTAAAACAACTCTCATGTTATATATTAGATGGGAGCGCCCATGCCAGCACGGGCCCAACATTTAAAGCTTCAAAAAATTTTCCATTGTGTTATGTATAATTCATGTGTTCCTGTAAAAATCGGACAAGCAGATAAACAACGTTGCATCAGAAAATATAGAATCATAAATATATGTCAACTTTATTTACAATTATTCCTATTTGAAGTAGGAGCCATGGTCTTTAGATGACAGAGAGCATACATCACACAAGAAATCAAAGTGAAATGATGTGCCTAATAGAGAGGTTCTTTAATAGGGACTTGATTTGCTGTTCGTAGAAATCTCCATCTGGAACGTCGCGGCCATCACCTAGACCCTCAGCTAATGGAAGGCCATCTTCACCATCTTCAAAGCTTCTGTTATTTCATACTAAGAATAAATAACACAATTATGAATATTGCACCATTTCTGTTCTCAGAGTTAAAAAAAAAAACATGCATCTGAGCATTAACATATGAAAATTTTGTATATACAAACTGCTAAAAGCATGTCATTGCAGCCCGGATTGCTCCAAACATGACCAAGCCAAAACCAAATCTTCCTTTGTAAAGACAGTTGGCTCAATGGCCTAAATTAGTTTTGAAAGTGTTAACTTAGACAAGTTGAGTTTCAAATGGTATTCCATATGTGGGAGCTCAGCCAAACCTTAACAAAATCTAAGAGATTATTGACAAGTTCATGTTCATGAGCCCAAATTTTCTTGAAAGCTTGAAGTGACTCCTTTCGAGTACTAACTTAGACCCTGCACATATGCTCTATTGCATGGCTTTTTTAACCACCATATCCCATCGCATAAACTTTGTGAAACTTGAAGTATAAGACAAACACTATTTCGTAGACTAGGTTTATTTTTCTACCTTTTAGTCCACAAGCCAGATCTTTTTACGTGATTCCTCCACATGAGCTTTTGTCTGCAAACAACAAACGCAAAATATTCGTTAGTGGAAAAAGATTTTATTCCTCACTTCATCAAAGAACACAAGCAACCAAAATCTTCTACCTTCTCTGAAATATCTCAAATGTTATGAGTACTACTATACCAGTTCCAGCCTGCAATCACGAAGAGATTGACATGAAGCACAGTTTAATGACTTTCAAATCTTTTCTTGATTATTGGTATATCCCTGCATGTCTGCTAGCACCACAGGTAGAAAGAGAAAGACAAAATGAACCAGATACATAGTGTTTCCTCTCTATTTCCTTTTTTCAAACCAATACTTTGTTGGACAAATTTTTAGCTCTCATCGTGCTCAAAGAGTTCTAAGTTTCATCTGGTACGCAAAGATCCTGAAATGTTACCTTATGCGGGCAAACATTAAACAACAGGTCAAGAAAGAAAGAAACAAACAAAAGAGATAAAGAAGTTTAAAATAGTACATCTTTGTCGTTTTTTTTTTCAAAACTAAGCAGTCAATATACATGTTATAAGCATCCAGTAGACTACAGTGAATAACAATTTTCAGTGAGATTTAAATAAAAGGAAAAATTTTAATGCATATAAGCTATGCAAGCTTGTCAAATGAAATACAAACCTCTCCCCCAAATGAAAGCACTACCTCGGCGGTAACTTGGATATTAAAATATCAAAATATTTGTCTAGATATCCATGTTAAACTTTATAAGCTCCACACAAAACATGTTCAACATAAAATAAACTTATTAGATATAATAGGCGGAGATATACTGCTCTTATGCAAAACATAATCAAAATATTTGTATTGTTATTTGTTATCGTTGTCTTTGTCTTCTCAAATCTAACCAATGAAGTACATTTGAAATGAGCTCTTTCTTCCTACATAGATTCAATATGTACAGGGTATTCCTAGGGCCTTGAATCAGCAAAATAGAAAATATGCATTGATCATGTCCGAAACTCGTCCTAAAAAGGATAAGCGGTCACTGCAAAAATACCCGGTATAACAAGTATGGGGTCGAATCCCACAGGGAGCAAACTGTAGTTTGTAACTCAACTTTTACCAAGTTTACGTTCAAACAACTTCAAGAACAAATTAAAATGATTTCTAGTGTGAAAGATAGAAGTAAATAACAGTTAACTAAAAGCAAGTAGTAAATACTAGAGAAGATTTCAAGAATAAAAACCTAGGACATGACTTCCCCAATTATCGGAGTGATGTATCGAATAATACACACTCAATCTCGGTTGACTATCCCTAATGATTGTGAGCTCCTAATTTACCGCAAGTATTTTTCCAATAACAAGCAATAACTATCCTGAGTTACTTTTCTAAGTTAACACAAGATGATAAGTTGGACTATCCACGTGACCACGACAAGGGTTCGTTGTTCCCGAACTCACCCCGCTCATCTTCCCTAAATAATTTATTATTTTGGTTAAAGTGTCGCTATTCAACTAACCCTAACTTGAAACAATCTTTCAAGAGTTACAAGAATAAAAGGCACATTCAATTATTAGCTCTACAATCAAAAGCAACCAAAACGTAGTTGAATAACCAAGAATAACTATGTCGAGCTCAATTGAATCAATGAAATACTCAATACATCACCCTACAATGGTTTCATGCCCTGGATAGGGTAACTTAGCTACTCATATTCACAAGATTCATGACATAAGTAATCATATTCAATAAAGTACAAGAAAATGATTAAAAAAGTTAAGCAAACTCGTTAGATCCTTGTTCTCTACTGCCCTAGCCTTCTTCTTAATCTTTCTGGTTTGGAACTCCTCTAAAAATCGACTTTTAGGCCTTTATATCACATACTTGAACGAAATGACAAAACTACCCCGCTTTACAAAACTGCAGAAAATTTGCACACAGCTATAGCACAGAATTTCTGGAACTTCTGTGAAGTCTTGTGCGACGCACAGGACCCTTTGGGACCCCCCAAACTTGTTTTTCTCACCTTTGTGCGATGGCTATGCGATGGGGAGTTAGCTCACTGCCTCGGAAATATTTTTTTCATTAAAATTTCATCTAAAGGTTGTGCTATGGCCATGTGATGCACAACACCCTTCAATTTCTCCAGATTTTGCTTTTTTGCTCCAATTTGCTCAAATTTTCTTTCTTTGGCCCCATTAACCTCCTATAGATCAAAATACAACTAATTAGCTCAATTCATCATATTTTCAACATAAAACATTACTAAAATACACCAAAGTATGGGTAAAACACATCCAATTATGTATAAATTTGGTCTATTATCACCACCCCATTCTTGAAATTTTGCTCGTCCTCGAGCAAAACCTGTACTTAGCAAGGAATGATGACACTACATATGACCAAGGCTTATATAAAAACTTAGAATGTCGCATATACACTTTTCACACTCTTCTTCAAAATATATTAATGCCAAAAATATTTAAAACAATCAAGTTCCCTCTCATAATATCCTAACCTCAAGAACCGACTCATTAACATCAACCCTCCTATTCACTCACCTACTTTAACTGAGAAGCCTAATAACTTCACCAATCCCTCATAAACCATGTGCCCTCACAACAAGAAAACTGTCTCATTAAAACACAAAGTTTCAAGTAACATTGGGACTTACCAAATGCAAGATTCACTCACTCTCCGAAAGAAGTCATGTTCCATACTAGACGTACCATAGGCTTTCTCATGGTGTAGGACTTGACTAATGTAAGCTCACACAGTCTAAGATCAATAGGAATTTCATAGGTTTTAATGTAGGTTGCAGGACAGGCAGGATATATTTAGTTAATAGTGACTAACCTCCCATGAGAATTTTAATAAATCACATAATTTAATCACTTTCTTTTTCACCCGACTCTTCGTAATTTTCCAATTCTTTATCATCTCAAGCTTTCCTTTTCTTTAAGCTTTCAAGAGTAACCACTAGTAAAGGACAATCATTTTTTTATTCTTTTTTTTCCTTGTCTTTTCTCTTCTTTTTCCTTTTTTTGTCTTTTTTTTTCAATCCTTACTAGCAGTTTCTCCCAAGTAATGCATCTTTCTTTCTTCTCACTGGTCTCAATCACAACTAACTTCTCTAACTATAGGTGTCACAGCTCATTAGAACCACAAATGCTCAAAAGAGGTAAAAGGGTTCAATATATAGTCAATTCAAAACAAAAGGATTCAGCTTGTGATATGGTTGCCAACGAAAAGGTTTCAGGCTCAAAGGGGCTAACTAGAGTCAACTTTTATTGGGTAGGCAAACAATTCATAGGCTAACAAAGAAATGCTTATATCACTTCCTTAACCGAGCACTCATCATTTCGCCTTGTACACACTCGGAGTAAGTTCTAGACATCGTAATGTCAGTAGAGAGCAACAACAAATCTCACACACACATGGCACACGGCCTATTCAGGACGGTTAAACTCTAGCTCTCAAATTAAAGTAAGCGAGCATGCATTCAAGTATAGCACAAAATAGAGTCAAAACCAGAGCCTAGGCATCACACAAGGGTACTCAACAGTTATCAAGGCATAACAACAAAAAATCATGAAGAATCCAGGTAGTCCACATCTTCCAGCCTAAGTATTCATATAAAACAAGCATAAATAGAAGATCACACGAGTTATCCTTCCTTCTATTTTAATCCTAAAAAAATAAAAAAATTGTCCTACACCTGGTTCAAACAACATCCCTTGGAAAAGAATTGAGGCACAAAGAAAAATCAAAGGGGATTATTAATACAAATCGGAGGACTCTCACCCCATACTTAAAATCATGCATTGCCCTCGATGCATTAAAATAAAATAAGGGTGATAGAGAAACTCCCTGGGACTCTAAGCCCGAAGAACATACCTGCGAGCTTCTTTAGAGCACTGGGTACTCAGACTCCCCCAAGCAGGACTTCATCATCAGACATAAAGGCCTGCAAGCACCCACACTTAGAATCCATACTATTTGAAACCTGCAAAACAAAAAGCTCACCAAGTAACACCCTTTCAAAACAGACAAAACAAAATAAAACAAGAAAGTTGGGTTGCCTCCCAATCAGCGCCTTATTTAACATCGTGGCACGACAAGTATAAATATCCCAAATTTTCTCTCCACTTTGAGAAGGCGAATTTCCTCCCCAATTTGGATTCAAGCTTACGATCGTGCTCCTGCGGTGTAGAAATTCAAGTGAGCCAAGTTTCCTAATATTCATTATGCACGTCTTGGCCTTTAATCGAGGCATGTCATTTTCTCAATTTGGAATAACTAATTTAAGAATGAAAACACCTTGTTCCTCATCACTAGGCTCATTCAAAGACTCGGATGGATCAACTTCCACATCACCATCCAAACACAATGTCGAAAAGTGTTTTGAATGAGGCCTAATGCGCTTAAACTCCAATAGTATTTTATTTTTTACATCCTCACTTTCATACACTCTCACGTCCTCCAATATTAAAGTTTTCACTTTCGCACTTGACTCTAATGACTTTTCCTCAGTGTCGGCATCATTCACTACCACAGGGCTAAATTGTTTGAATTCCACTTTTTGTTCATCTATCCTCTCAATGGTCAAGTCATATTTTAGGCTATTATCCCAAAATTCCTCCATGACTTGTTGATTCTCACATCCTTCTTCAAGCAAGCACTTCATCATATTCTTAAACTCATTGTCACAAGCAGAAGAACAATCATAATAATAGAGGCTCGGGGAAGGGTAAAATATCATATTCCTTAAACAAAAATATATGTACAAAATCTAAATTATCTAAACTAAAAACCTAGCAATATTTACAGCTACAAACTAAACCAATGCTCCCCGGCAACGGCTCCAAAATTTGATCACGCCCAAAACTCGTCCTAAAAATAATAAACGGTCGCTACAAAAAGACCCGGTATAACAAGTCCGGGGTCGAATCCCACAGGGAACAAACTATAGTTTGTAACTCAACTTTTACCAAGTTTACGTTCAAACATCTTCAAGAACAAATTAAAATGATTTCTGATGTGAAAAATAGAAGTAAATAACAGTTAAATAAAAGCAAGTAGTAAATACTAGAGAATATTTCAACAATAAAAAACCTAGGACATGGCTTCCTCAATTATCGGAGTGATGTATCGAATAATACGTACTCAATCTCGCTTGACTATCCCTAATGATCGTGAGCTCCTAATTTACCTTCCAATAACAAGAACTAACTATCATGAGTTACTTTTCTAAGTTAACACAAGATGATAAGTTGGACTATCCACACGACCACGACAAAGGTCGTTGTTCCCCAACTCACCCGCTCTTCTTTTCTAAATAATTCATTATTTGGGTTAAAGTATCGCTATTCAACTAACCCTCTTCTTTTCTAAATAATTCATTATTTGGGTTAAAGTATCGCTATTCAACTAACCCTAACTTGAAACAATCTTCAAATAGTTACAAGAATAAAAGGCACATTCAATTGTTAGCTCTACAATCAAAAGCAACCAAAATGTAGTTGAATAATCATGAATAACTATGTCAAGCTCAATTGAATCAATAAAATACTCAATCCATCACCCTACAATGGTTTCATCATGCCCTATATGGGGTAACTTAGCTACTCATGTTCACAAGATTCATGACATAAGCAATCATATTCAATAAAGTACAAGAAAATTATTAAAAAAGTTAAGCAAACTCTTAGATCTTTGTTCTCCACTGCCCTAACCTTCTTCTTGTTCTTTCTAGGTTTAGAACTCCTCTAAAAATTGACGTTTAGGCCTTACGTTCTTGAACGAAATGACCAAACTGCCCCGCTTTACAAAACTGCAGAAAATTTGCTACGCACAACTATAGCACAGAATTTCTGGAACTTCTCTGAAGTCTTATGCGACGCACATGACCTTTCGGGACCCCCAGACTTGTTTTTCTCACCTTTGTGTGATGGCTATGCGATGGGAAGCTAACTCACTGCCTCGAAAATATATTTTTTCATCAAAATTTCATCTAAAGGTTGTTCTATGGCCATGTGATGCACAACACCCTTCAAAATCTCCAGATTTTGCTTTTTGGCTCCATTTTTGCTCAAATTATCTTCCTTTGGCCCCATTAACCTCCTATAAATTAAAATACAACTAATTAGCTCAATTCATCATATTTTCAACATAAATCATCACTAGAATACGCCAAAGTATCGGTAAAACACATCCAATTATGTATAAATTTGGTTTATTATCATGCATATGTAGTAAATTTTCTTTTTTATTGTAAAGGGTTGCTATCTACATTAGCAAATTTGTTTGAATGTTTCTTTGGTAAAGTAAAATTTATGAAGATGTATGAAGTGACACACCTGCATCTCAATATATCAGCCCTATATTCACTCTTTTTCTCACATAAATCTTTGTTTGATGTGCAATTTAAGAAGGTATATATATGCAGGTGGCTGTCGGTAGCAGTACTTGATCTTTACGTCAATGTTTTGCTCTCCCAGTGTGTGCTTCAGTCTTCATTCCACCAGAAATCACACCATCAAATACTTAGACATGTTTTTCACATTATTCAAACTTGGTTTCTACATTATACACTGAGATCCAAATAAAGGCTATAAGCTTATAACCCAGTGCATCATGTTACCTCCGAAACTCACTCCTTTCATTCAATTCTTCTTTACCCACATCCATAGGTGCAATATTGAGAAGCTTTTATTTTGTCAATGATCTTTCTCGAAAAATCTCACATAGCTTTGTGGTTAAAGGAACTTAACCAAAAAAATACTTTCAGATAAACTTAAGTCGTCATAATTCCAGGGAAATCAAGCAAAAGTAAGCTTTTACCTTAGCTGAACACTTTCGCACCACTCTTCAATTCTAAGCAGCTGCCATATGATGAATTGACGAAGTACAACGAAATTAACAAATAAATACATCAAGAACTCGAGAACATTTCTATGTTAATTACAAACTAAAATATCCTACATGAAATGCAAATTATTATAAATATAAAAGACAGAACCTTGGCTTCTGTCAACCACTCGTACAGACTACAATTACTTAATTAAACTCTATTTTTTTCAATAAGGTTTAGTTAAACTCTGTTAATAATCTTTGTAAATTGGCGCATACATTATCTAACATCACTATAAGAGTTAGATAACTCATCAATACTCATTAGTGGCCAGTATATTCAGTACATTAGTTAACAGAAGTATGACTCATATCTCTTTTCCAATGTCTTTCCTTATGCATATAAATCCTTTTATTAGATTCTTTCCTCTTGTTTCCTTGCACTACTGTGATGTAAAATGATTAGTTATGAATATTGTTGCAGCGCTGCTGATAGTTAGTGTTTTCTCTAATTTAGGTTCTAATGATGCATCCATCATTAAATTTTAGACACTCTCAATAGTGCAATTGTTCTATCAGTCACACTACAGAGTTGATTAATCTACTGGAATTACTAAAATAAAATATAAATATTCCCATCGGCGTAGAGTGAACATGGGATATTATTACTAAAAAACACATATTTCAAAGAAATATAAATTCAGGAAAATGATGATAATATTTGAATAAGCTCTTTCCCGCGCTTATATGTGTTTGCTGAATTGAAAGCTTTTCAAAATACAATCAGCCACTGCGACAAGGTATTCGAATTTTATTAATTCAACGATCTGATACAGAGTAAGGAAACCCAAAAGGAAATTTGCAGTATAGACATTGGACTCCATCTATTTGAGAATCAATTTTGGACTGTCCAATTCAGTAAATGAAAGATCCAAGCGAAATGCTCTCGGTGCACTTTAGTCGTGATTGCTAACGTGCGCCCTTCTACCGGAAATGCCTAGATATCGACCAAGAAAATCAGCTAAGAAATCAGCTAAGAAGCCAGCTAAGAGCTCAGCTAAGACAACAAAACCAACGATGACAACTAGGAAAACCACATCAACTACAGCTAACATCATGCGACAAGAGTGTGAAGAGGAATTCAGTGCAAGATCCAAAGGTAAAGAATTTGATAGACGATTTCAATCATAGGATTGGCCGGCACTAAACATCACATACACCGACGACAAGCAATGTAGTACCCATGCTAATTCCAGCTACCACAAGAAAGGAGAAGAGTGCTAGTACAACCCCTACTGGGCACTAAACATCACATACACCCTATCGGCGACAAGTAATGCAGTACCCATGCTAATTCCAGCTACCACAAGCAAGGAGAAGAGTGCTCGTGCAACCCCTACTGGGCAAAAAAAAAACCAATCTAACCTTTGAACAATCAAAACCAACAACTGAAATTAAAGATCTGAAAAAAAAATCAAGCTCAACACAAATTGAATTTACCTCAAGTGGAGGAAAGAACTAAGCAATGGAACAGTTTATTTACTGGTAACAAGCTTGCTGCAAGAGGTATGAATTTGAGGTTTATTGCTCCTAGCATTAAAGATGGAGAAACTGTAATTGAACTAAATAGGGAAGAAATTGAGACTGGAAATAGAAAATGGGAGCATGCTTTAATCCTATATTTGTTAGGAGATTCCCCTTTGCTACAATAGAAAGGTTCATGGCTACTCAGTGGAACTTTGTGTCAAAACCAACAGTGTTCTATCACAATGATGGATATCTTGTGGTGAGATTTAACTTCTTAAAAGATAGAGATGCAGTCATGTGCTCTAGACCATACACGCTGTTCAAGCCTATTATTCTTAAGTAATGGACAACAGATTTTGACTTCAGTGCTGAGATTCTACAAACTGTGCCCCTATACATTAGACTGCCTAATTTGCATTTGAATTGCTGGGGAATGGATATACTAAGTATGATAGGGAGTGCTCTGGGGATTCCTCTATATGCTGATGATTGCACTTCAAAAATAAATAGAATTTCTTATGCAAGGCTTCTGGTAGAAATGGATGTCACCTGAGCTTTTCCCAGGAAAGTCAAATTGATTGATCTTAGGGGAAAAGTTTTTGAGCAAGAAGTTCAGTATGAGTGAGAGCCTCTGTATCGCACTACATGCTTCCAAGTTGCGCACAAATACCCAGAGCAAACAAAGACTAAAGCATAAGTGCCACAACAAAAAACAAAGCCCATTCCTCATAAGCAAATGTGGCAAAACAAGAAGCCTAGTACTCAGCAAGTTGAAGCTCAAGCTTCACACCAAGAGCAGAGTCAGGATACCAGACAGGTGCAGCATACTGTAACGCAACACAATGGGGGGCCAGCTGTGAAGCCTAGCCAAGGTAGTGCTGACAATTGGCAAAGCCTTAAAGGTGTGGCCTCTGTAAGGAAGAGCCAAGGTATGAATCAGATGAGCAAGAATGTGCAGACTGGCAATCGCTTCCAAGTACTAAGTGACCCTTCACCCAACAGGAGTAGCAACAATAAGTCATGGGGAGAAGAATGTGAGGCTATAGATGCAGGTGATCCTCCTATACAGATCAAATGATGAAGCTGGTAGCATAGAACATTAGGGGCCTAAATAAAGTATACAAGCATAGACAAGTGAAAGTATTCATCAAAGAAAATAATGTAGTGGAACCCTCAACTGATCATTTTTAAAAAGAACATGAGTCAGCTCAGTGCATTCATGGTTTGGTAACTCTGAAAACAAATGGCAAACAATTCCAGCTAACTGCTGTATATGGCTTACATACTGTTGAAGATAGAAAAACTCTGTTGCAAGAACTAAGAATGCTACATACCATATGTCAATAGCCATGGTTGGCAATAGGTGGCTATAATACAGTTAGGGATGTTGAGGAGAGATACATGGGCACCCCAGTTCAAGATGCAAAAATGTCTGATTTCATAAACTACCTGGTAGATACAGGGTGAAGTTAAAGTTGTAGGTGGTAACTACACTTGGCACAATGGCACTGTTTTTCGTAAGCCGGATAGAGCACTTATGAATGCTAGGTGGATGACTGAGATGGAAGCTTTAGAAGTGAATGTCTTGAACCCTGGTTGCTCTGACCATTCCCCTGTGTGTATACAAATAAGCAAGGAAAGCCAGAAATGCAGAAAACCTTTCAATTTCTACAACTACTTAGCTGATCATCAGAACTTCGCAACAACTGTACAAACAGCCTGGGGAGAGCCTGCTCAACAGGATGCAATGAAAAGTGTCTGAAGGAAACTGAAACATGTGAAACATATGCTTAAAGCACTTTCAACCAGTGAATATGGAAACATTGAGCAGAAGATTAAGGGAATTAGGATGCAACTTGAAGAGGTGCAAGATCAAGTCAGGGCATGTCTCACCCCTGCTAGTGTTAATGAGGAAAATGACCTGAAGCTGGAATTAGAAAAATGGAGAAACATTCAGGAGAGCATCATGCAGAAACAATCCAGGGTGCAATGGTTCAAACTATGGGATTCTAATATCGCCTATTTCTTTGCCGGCATGAAGAACAGAGCGGCACAAAACTCCATACAGAGTCTAATTACAAATACAGGTGACACTACTGCGACTCAGGTTGCTATTGAAACAGAAATTGTATGCTTCTACAAGGAACTGCTAGGATCAGCACCTGCTCAACTCCCATCTATTAATCCTTCAAACATGAGGGATGGAGCTATTCTAAATAGGGAACAACAATTAGCTCTGACAATACAAGTGACAAAAGGGGAGATCACAGCAGCTATGCAAGATATAAGAGACCTTAAAGCACCTGGCTATGATGGTATGAATGCTTATTTCTTTAAGAAAGCATGGAATGTAGTTGGGAAAGAGATCATTACTGTTGTGCAACAATTTTTTGATACTGGAGAATTGTATGAAACAATCAATTGCACAGCTTTCACACTGATTCCTAAAGTGAAGAATCCATCTAGGGTGACTGAATTCAGGCCTATCTCCTCCTGTACTATATAAAATCATCTCAAAAGGGATGACAAAAAAAATGTAGGGAATCATGCACTCCCTAGTGGATAACAACCAATCAGCATTTGTACCTGGCAGAAACATTAATGCCAACATCCTTATGAGCCATGAACTTGTCAAAGGCTATACAAGGAAAGGCATATCACCCAGATGCATGCTTAAAATTAATATGAAAAAAGCCTATGACTCCGTAGAATGGGCTTAATTTGAGCTGGTGCTGTAATGTCTCAATTCCCCTAAAAAGTTTGTCAAATGGCTGATGAAATGTGTTATCACTGTGACATATGTGATCATGATAAACGGAAGAACAACTGCATTACTGCACCTTTCCTTGCTAGGAGAGAACTCAGGCAGGATGATCCTCTTTCCCCTTACCTATTTGTGTTGGCAATAGAGTATCTCACTAGAATCCTCAAATAGTTACGAGGACAACCTGATTTCAATTGTCACTCTAGATGTGAGAAACTGCATATAATTCAGCTAAGGTTTGTTGATGACCTACTCTTATTCAATAGGGGTGATGTTAGGTCTGTTACTATGCTATTTGATGGCTTCCAAACATTTTCTAAATGCTCTGGTTTACAAGCAAACAAGGAAAAAAGCTCCTTATATTTTGGGGGTGACTAATGCTATGCAATAAGAAATTCTCCATAAGTTTGGATTTTCTAAAGCTGAGTTACCATTTAGGTATCTTGGGGTTCCACTGAGCACCAAAAGGCTATCCATCAGTCAATGTAAGCCTTTACTAGGTAGAATTCCACATAGAATAAATGCTTGGGCAGCCAAGTTCCTGCCCTACGGTGGAAGAATCCAACTGATCAAGAGTGTTTTGTTTGTTATACATTGATACTGGGCCTAGGTCTTCATTCTGCCAAAGAAGATCCTTGAAGAAGTGGAGAGCATGTGCAGGAAGTTCTTATGGACATGAAGTGTCAATCCATCAAAGAAAACTCTTATAGCATGGGACATCCTGTGCAAACCTAAAACTGCTGGAGGACTTAATCTACTGGATATACAAGCCTGGAATACTGCAGCTATTGGTAAGCTATTGTGGTGCCTAAGCAACAAAAAGGACAGATTATGGGTCTTTTAGGTGCACACCTACTACATAAAAAGAAAGCCAGTCTGGGAAATTCAGCCTAAGCAGGCATCCTGAACTATTCAAAAGATTTTAAGCTGTAAAAGGCACATGGAGAGCATTGGGTATACGGATACAGATATGCAAGATATGTAAGCATACTCAGTCAAGACAGTTTACAACAAGTTGAGAGGAACTCTGCCTAAAGTTGCAACAACTTGAGTCTACCCAAAATGCAGTTTATACTATATCTGGTTGTACATGGTAAGCTGGCAACTAGAGACAGATTGGCCAAGTGGGGTGTGTGTACTAATCAGGTCTGTCCATTCTGCAATGCAGCAGCTGAGAGTCATAATCATTTATTTTTTCAGTGTGCTTTCTCAAGTGTTATATGGGCAAGTTTGCTGAACTGGCTAGGAATCCAAAGGCAAGTACTTAGCTGGAATGAGGAACTCCATTGGGTCATATTTTACAGCAGGGGCAAACAAGCAGGAGCTCAAGTCAATAGAATGACCTTAACTGCAACACTCTACCATGTCTGGATGGAGAGGAATCACAGAGTTTTCCAAGCCAAGCAGAGGGATTAAAGAAGTATTGTCAAGACCATAATTCGGGTTGTACACTGTAAAGGGTCAAGGTTCCCTAGACCAGCATTATGTTTAGAACAATTGAATTCTATTCTAATTAAGCTACAGGCAGTTTATACTAAGGTAGTATGAAATGATGATAGTGTAGGATCATAAGGTGAGGATGCCCACCAGCTACTCGTAGCTGTTTTTTTTTTAATTTTGAGTTGTATTGACAAATTTGGTAATAAAAATTAATTACTTACCAAAAAGAAATTTTTCAGTAAATAAATGTGAGAAAGCACAAAGTAAAACCCTAGTAAATACAGCGACAAATAAAAAATAAAGGCTTACCGAAAATATTTTTTAATCAAAAAGGGAGAATCCACATAGAGTAATTGGGAAGAAAGAAGAAAAACCGCAAAAATTATGGAGTTTCCCACAGTTTTTGTAGTGCTTCTTTCACCCATCTCGATCAAATTGCAGGGGTAGAGACAGTGGAGCACAGTAGCAGATGAAAAGGAAGATAGCAGTGATGTATTGTTCTTATCTCAGAGGTGCTTTAGAAAAACTAAAATATATATGAGAAGACGTAAATACACTTTCATCTATAAGCAAGTTAGCTATAGTATGACAGTAGCAACATCTAGTACAATAGTTGATAACTTTGAAATGGCAGGACCCCTGGGACCACAAGGAAGCAGGTTAGAAGCAGGACATTCAAGATCTACTTCTAGTCATTTCTATATAGGAGAAATTTAGCTAAATCATAGTCAATAATTGTAGACATAACACCCAAAAACTAGAAAATGTATCCTATCCTTCGGACCCTGTATATAAGCTATAATGCTCAGTAGTTTCGACCTCTACCATTCCAAACTCAGTGTAGGATAAGTTTTACGTCACCTTCAAAAAGCAAACAAATAACAATCAACAGTGGAAATATAAATCTAAAAGATTCGGCACACTTAGAATCCAAAGGAAATATTTTCTACAAGTTATTTTTCTTTACTATAGTCATTACCGAAGTTTTTCATAATAAAAGGTAGAGATATACTTACATATATAGATTACCCAGATTAACTCACTCTATTAGTTCATCCATCCAAAAGCATATATTAAAAATAAATAGGAAGAAATGACATTCCATATGGCAGAGAGATAGAGTCAAGTGATAAGTAAAAGAAAAAAAATACAACAAACAAAACTTTAGTCTTAAACCAAGGAAGAGATGCAATTGTCCGTTTTCACATGAATTCTTCGTACAAAACCTTTGTGATAGTTATATATTTGATATGGTTATATCTAGCACAAGTGGTCAAGTGTAGGATGGGACACTTCCTATGACTTACCTAGGTCTATCTCTATCATTAGGAGTGTCACATGAAAATTGCATAGTCTTGAGTGGGTAATTGAGAATTAGCGTTATAGCATTTCCAATTAAAATAAAGCGAGCTTAGTATTAGACAATATCAATTGGGATAACTCCTAGGCTTGTGCTACAATATAGGCCTACTAATATTGGTAGAGTTAGTTTATTTCTCGCATCACAGCGTTTGTTTAATTTTTTAGCTTATTTTCTTAGTTATATCAATCATTATTGTAAAAATACTTCACAGCATTACGTTAGCATTACTTTCAAGCATTCAATTGAAGTTGCTAACTCTTTATAGATTCGACCTTCACTTATAACCGATATATTTATGATGACTGTTTATATCTTATTTGGAGGTATTTTGGACGAATCAAAAAGCAAGCAATCAAGATGTTAAAATCTCAAATACCTCAAAAATGTAAGATTCTATGACCTCCCAGGTCGAACTACTGTCTCCGATCACCTCAAACGCATAAATTATCAAATAATGGGATCGATAATGCTAGTTGGACTTATTTCATAATTCTCGATAACGTAATGGTCAAAGTAAACAATCAAATATCCCCATTTATGATTAGATTCTTAAGGATTATCCATTTGTTCACGGGTTCAATTATGCAATTAGATTCTTAATTAAAGTCCAATTACGATTTTAATTCCTATATATATATATATATATATATATATATATATATATATATATATATATATATATATATATATATATATATATATATATATATATATATATATATATATTGTATTGGGTAAAAATCGGCTAGCGATGACTCGCCCCGGCCCCGTGATCTGATAGCAACCGAACACTGGACGATAAGCCAAAGACCGAAGCAAGTAAGTGGATCGCCGAAGTCAGACATCGAGATCGTCACCGAAGGCGGGCCGTAAGTTGAGCTTCGATAACATTCACCTCGGTCAAGCAACAGGGCCTAACCACCGAGGTTGTCTACTTACACCTCGGTGAGTCTCTCCGGTTCAAGCGGCTTTGCAGCCCACTATTTCAGGCAACTACTTTGCCCATTAACTCCACCCATAAATGCTCCAGACGTGGGGTGGCCATGAACAAATAGTGGAGAACGTGGGATAATATCTTGTATCTATAAATAGCACTTCATTTTACATTGTACATATTCAGAAATACATACAGAAACTCTGCCCAAATTTGTACTCAATACAATATATTGAAATCAAATTGTTCTTTCGCATTTACGCTTATTTCTTGCACTTTTCTAGCTTTGATACGGAGTTTTGCTTATATTCTAACCCAAATTCGATTTGTGATCCTAAAACTTGTTTAGGCCCATACAAATTGGCGCCGTCTGTGGGGATATAAGCAGAAACGCTTTGTTCCAAAGTTCAACGTTCTTTTTCGTTAAAACCTACAGGTTCTTCAACAACGCTTGGCTGACAACAGTGAAAATCTTAACGAATGGGCTGAGGTTCTGTCGAACCAACGGTCTACATCACCAATGACAACCGAAGCATTCCAAGCTTTTGTTGTCAACGCACTAAAAGCTCTCCAAGATCGACAGGATGAGCAAATCAACATTAATACCGAATTCCGCGCCTCGTTGGTAGCGAGGAACAGCGCAGCCCCGAATGGCACCCAGCCTTCGGCTCCAAGTGGAGGCATCCCGACCTTCGTTCCTACGGGCGCGATAATAGGGGGACCTCACAACGGAGCCACGTCTGGGGGTTCGGGAAACGTGCCAAGCACAATGCCACACTTCGGGACGATTTCCACCGTGGCTGAAACAACATCTTCGGTCGACGTCGAAAGGTTGACTAGGGAGATAGAAGCACGCGTTGAAGCTCGCGTCGATGCACGCGTGAAAAAGCGCCTCGAGAGCGTACCGGGGATAACAAAAACCGAGGACGAGCTTGACATAGATCAGTACAGGGAGTTGCCCTTCAAGCCCGAAGCGGCTCCCGCCCCAACTCCTAAGAACTTCAAGCTCATGTTTTTAAAAGAAGTATGATGGGACCATCAATCCCAAAGAGCATGTAAGGGAATACATGGCAATGGTGAAGAGCAATGACTTAACGGTGATAGAGCTCGATTCAATGTTCTTAAAGAAGTTTGGCGAGTCCTTGGAGAAAGGAGTGCTACGCTGGTACATGTGTTTACCAGCAGGGTCGATTTCTACCTTCAAGGAAATGACCAACGGCTTTGTTAAGGCACACACTGGGGTCTAAAAAATCCTCCAACGGAAGGAGGACATATGCGAGGTTAAACAACGGCCCGGTGAGCCACTTAAGGAGCTCCTTGAGCGCTTTCACGCTGAGCGCATGGAGCTACCTCAGATGGATGATACTCTGGTTATCATGGCATTTGAAAAGGGTATCAATATTCGCAATTCTGACGCCGCTGCTGAATTGCGAAAGGAGCTCCAACAATACCAAGTTTTGACATGGGAAGATCTACAAAAGCGGGCTTACTCCAAGATCAGATTGGAGGAAGCTGAATTTAAAAGTCGAGGTTATAATTATAAAAACTGAGGTGAATCCTCACACCGCGCCGAGGTGTCGCGAGGAAATCCGAAGGGGAGGTATGAACCATACACCTCTACAAGGCAGCTTGTCAGCCAAAGGCTGGGAAACTCCTTCGGGAATTCATTCACAAGCCCACACATAAGCCAGCGGCTCGGAGGAAAGGTTCACTCCAACACGAACCAAAGAAATTCCTCAGGCCCAGCTTCGGCTCCGAAGAAGGAACTGCCTCGGATCCCTGACTACAATTTCAATATATCGACCTCGGAGCTGGTAAATGTAGTCAAAGGGACTGCCAGGGTAAGAGTGCCCAAGGACATAAGAACTCCAGCGGATAAGAGAGACCATAACTTGCACTGTGAGTTCCACACTAATTATGGCCACCGAACCGAGGATTGCAAAGCATTACGCCTCGAGGTGGCTCATTTGTTGAAGAAATGAGTGTTAGCCGAATTCCTTACTGATAAGGGGAAAGACAACTACTCCAAAAACCGAGGGGATGGGCAACCACCTCGGGCTCCACCCCCAGAGAGAGTTGTGAATGTCACTCTGGGGAATCAGAGGTGAACGGGGTGAATTTCGCAGCTGCGAAAATATTCGCCAAATTATCGATCACCATAGAGAAGAGAACCCGAGTTGGCGGCTCGGGTAAAGTGATTGTGTTTGATGATGATGATTGTGATGGGATGATGTTCCCTCATCACGATGCCTTGGTCATCATGTTAAGAATCAACGACTCCGACATCAAGCGAGTCTTGATCGACCCCGGTAGCTCGGTCAATATAATCAGCTACGGGGCCGTTAAGAAGATGTGGCTCAAAGGGGAGGTTGTCCCCAAAGCAACAGTGCTAACTGGCTTCAACAACTCCACAAAAAAGACTTTGGGTGAGATTACACTCAAAACATTTGCTGAAGGAGTAAGCAAGGAAACACTGTTCCAAGTGTTGCCCGAGGACATGGCATACAATGTGATCCTCGGCAGGCCATGGATCCACTCCATGGAGGCTGTTCCTTCCACACTGCATCAAGTGATCAAATTCCCTACGCCTTGGGGTTTCGATCAATCAAAGGAGAGCAACGAGTAGCAAGGGATTGCTACTCGGTTGCATTAAAAAGTAGAATCACCCCGACCGGGCCAAAACAATAGCAACTAACGCAACCGGGGTCAAACGAGGAGAACTTCCGAGGTGAAGTTGAAAAGATCCCGATTTGCGTTCAAGAGCCTCGGAAACAAAAAGTCGAGGACTCTACCATTGAGGAATTGGTGTCTTTTACACTATTGAAAGATTTTCCCGAGAGAAAGATATTTGCCGGCTCGGAGTTGGACCCCGAGTCGAAGAAAGCGATCATTGAAGTTTTAAAGTCCAACAACGATTGCTTCGCTTGGTCTCATTCAGACATGATTGGTATCGATCCGGAGATCATGACCCACAAGCTGAATGTGGACCCAAAGTTCACCCCGGTGAAGCAAAAGAAGAGACCTCACGCCGGGGTTAAAAAGAAGGCAATCGAAGATGAAACCACAGTTGCAAGAAAATGGTTTCATAAGGGAGGTAAAATACCCCGAATGGCTGGCTAATGTGGTCGTCGTACCAAGACAGTGGAGGATGTCCGTAGATTACACTGATTTAAACAAAGCTTGCCCCAAAGATTCCTACCCATTGCCACAAATAGATAGGTTAATAGACTCCACGGCTGGACACAAACTATTAACCTTTTTGGATGCTTATTCGGGTTAACCCCAGATCCTCAAGGACCGGAAGGACGAAGAAAAAACCTCGTTCATCACTGACCGAGGTACTTTTTGCTATAAAGTGATGCACTTCGGTCTAAACAATGCAGGGGCGACGTATCAAAGGTTGGTGTGTCGCACGTTCAAAGAGTATATTGGAAAGTCTATGGAGGTCTACATAGATGATATGCTCATCAAATCGGTTTGAATGGAGGATTATTGAATCATCTGAGGGAAGCTTTTGCTGTTCTGAGGCAATATGGCAGGAAGTTGAACCCTGAGAAGTGTGCCATCAGTGTTGGTCAAGCAAATTCTTGGGATTCATTGTCTCCAAATGAGGTATTTTAGCAAACCCTGACAAGATTAAAGCTATCGAGTAAATCCCCGAAGAGCTGACCGGGTTGAAAGAGGTTCAGCGCTTAACTGGTCGAATCACTGCCTTGAGTCGTTTCATCTCAAGGTCCTCGGAGCGATGCCACAAATTCTTCTCTGTTCTGAGGAAGAACAACCACTTCGAATGGACACCGGAGTGTAAAGAAGTGCTGAAAGATTTGAAACGCTACCTGGCTAACGCGCCGTTGCTCGCCAAGACTAAGGATTGTGAAACATTGCTGGTTTACTTGGCTGTGTCCGAGGTGTCAGTCAGCGCGGTCCTGGTTCGGGAGGAAGATGGCAAGACACAACCCATCTACTATGTGAGCAAGACACTCATCGATGCTGAAACCAGGTACCCACACTTGGAAAAACTAGCACTTGCTTTAATTGTTAATGCCCGAAAACTACGACCCTATTTCCAATGTCACCCGATAGCGGTAGTTTCAACTTTCCCTTTGAGAATTATATTGCACAAACCGGAGTTATCGGGGAGGTTATCAAAATGGGCAGTAGAATTAAGCGAATACGACATCACCTATCAGCCCCGAACAACCATCAAATCCCATGTTTTGGCCGACTTCGTAGCTGATTTTAGTGTTGGGATTCTGCCTGAAGCTGAAAAGGAAAACTCAATATCTAAAGGAACGGCTTCGGGGTTATGGATACTCCATACCAATGGGGCAACTAACTTCAAGGGGTCGGGGTTAGGCATGTCTTGAAAGCACCCACCGGGGAGAAAATCAGGCACTCGATTCGGTTAAAAAAAGTGACCAATAATGAGGCTGAATATGAAGCGGCTCAAGCAGGCTTGGAGTTGGCTAAGGAAATGGGGGTAGAGAGAATTGAGCTAAGGTGTGACTCTCAGTTTGTGGTGAACCAAGTGCTCGGCGAATACACGGCTCGAGAGCCTAGAATGCAGCTATTCTTAGACCGAGCACAAAGGATTTTAGCATAATTCAAAGAGTGGCAAGTCAAGCAAGTGCCTCGGTAGGAGAATAACGAGGCTGATGCCTAAGCAAATTTGGGTTCGGCAGTCGATGAAGCCCACTCGGGGACTGATTCAGTGGTTCGGCTGTTGTCCGCGCAAATGAGATAGATGAAATTGCAGGTCAATTCGGTGGACAACAGATGGGATTGGCGAAGTAAGTTCATCTCTTACTTCGACTCGGGGACTGTCCCCCAAGATAAAAAGGAGGCCAAAAAGTTGAGGACCTAAGCAGCTTCATACCACTTGATCGAGGGCAATTTGTACAAGAAGTTATATTGCGGCCCGATGACCAAATGTTTGGGTCCCGATGAGGCTAGATATGTGATGGCCGAGGTACATGAAGGCGAGTGTGGCAACCATTCGGGGGGGGGGGGGAATCCTTGGTGCGCAAATTACTAAGAGCTGGGTATTATTGGCCTACCATTAGTGCAGATGCAAAGGCCTTCCTGCAGAAATGTGATAAGTGCCAGTGCCACGCACGGATGATCCACCAACAGGCCGAATCTCTGTATTCAGTGGTATCACCATGGCCTTTCATGAAGTGGGGGATGGATATTGTTGGACCTTTGCCGAAGGGAAATGGTGGTGTTCGCTTCATCCTCGTGTTAACTGATTACTTTACTAAATGGGTGGAAGCAGGATCTCTTACCGAAGTCAAATAAAAGCAGGTAATCGATTTCATCAAGAAAAACATCATTTACAGGTTCGGTGTCCCGAGGGAAATCGCCTGTGACAATGGTAAACAGTTCATGGGAGCAGCCATCACTAATTTCTTCAAACAGTAGGGAATCAAAAGAATCGCTTCGACCCCCTACCATCCAAGTGTCAATGGTCAAGCTGAATCTTCAAACAGAATTATAATCGAAAATCTCAAGAAAAGGGTCGATGAGAAAAAGGGTCCCTGGCCCGAGGAGTTGCCAGGTGTGTTGTGGGCCATGCGGACAACGGAGAAGAACAGCACCGGTGAGACTCCTTTTTCACTTGCTTGTGGTATGGATTCCCTTATCCCTGTGGAAGTGGGTGAACCAAGTTTTCGGTACGCCCACACCACCGAAGATGCAAATCAACAGGCTATGCGCATAGAATTGGATCTACTCGAGGAGAAAATAGAGCTGGCTTTGGTTCGGCTAGTCGCCCAAAAAAGGCAGATCGAAGCATACCTCAACAGAAAAGCTAAATTCAGGGATTTTAAAGTTGGCGATTATGTGCTAAAGGCCAAAAATCAGTCAACGAAGAAAGAAAACAGGGGAAAGCTTCTTGCAAATTGGGAAGGACCTTACAGAGCCAAAGTAATTGTTGGGAAAGGATCTTATCAAATTGAAGATCTACAAGGTGTGCCCGAACCCTTAAATTGGAACATCTCCAATTTAAAGCGGTACTACTTCTAATCGAGGTAAATATCCCTTACTCATTTAAAAATTTTACCTACAGCCTCGAGCAGAACAATGCTCCTAAAGGCTTCGATCAAAATGTACTAACTTGCTCCTCGTTTCATTTTGCTTGACCTTTTCAGGAAGCAGATTAAACGATTTCCACTGCCCGAGTCTTCATCAAGATTCGCACCCGAACACTAGGGGGAGTAAGGGGCGAGTTGCAACCGAGGTCGAAAATGCGCCTCCCAACCGAAGGCCATCTATTCGACAACCGGGGACTGACACCCGAGGAATAGATTTAGTACATTGTAATTTCGCCCGGTAGTGGCACATTATTAATTTGCTTTTTCACCCAAGGTCCGCTTCAACTTGGTTTCATGTAAAAGCCAATTTCGGCCTGTTAATATTATCAATGAAATAAAATTCATTTCATAACTTTATGTTTCTATAAATTTTCACTCTGAAGTTGCACTTTAAATGCACCGAATCGAGGACGAGACGTCGTTCTAAGTTTGCATCGGTTGAGTGCGATTAAGTCTTGAAAACGAGCTGTTTATTCTAAAGTGTTCGGTACATACAAAAACTAACACTTAAGATAAAAATACCAAGTCATTTCATTAGAAAGCCCGAAGGCTGAAAGTATTTACATCAAAAAGACCCGAAGGTCCAAAACATGAGCATAAGAAAGCCCGAAGGCTTACACAAAAACAAAAAAAAAACTATCAGAAGTCTAAGTCTCGGGAGCATTACCTCCCTCCTCGGAGGCTTCACTTGATGGGAGGTCATCAATGATAGCTTGAGCCTTTGCTGCTTTCGCCTCGGCCTTCGCAATTTCCTCCTCCAAGTTTTGCTTGAGCAGCTTCAACCGAGACTTAATGATGGCCCATTGCTTATCCAGCTCAACCCTCTTGAACTTGATCTTAGCTCTATTTTTACGATCGGCAATTTCGTCTCGAAGAGCTTCGACCTCGGCCTCTTTAGCTGAAAGTTTGGAGCTCTCACCCTCCAACTTCTGGATATGGAGCACATGTTTTCTCAGCTGATCATGATGTTTTTTAGCCATCTCCTCGGCCTTGCCCTTTGCTTGAGTCAGCTCGGCACTTAGTCTCGCAACTTCAGCCTCTAGCCTCGAGCGTTCAACTTGAAAGCCATCACCAAGGGCTTTAATTTTTGCCTCGGAAGCGACCTCGGCCTCATGCAGATCAGATTGGGACTTGGACAATTCAGCTTTCAATGTTGCTATTTATGTATTGAAGCTATCTCTTTGCCTATCCCACGCACAAGCGACGCGCAGGACCTCTTCATCCCTCGAGGTCTCAACCTCGATAGCCCTCAGTGACAGAACAAAACTCTAAATGAAGATCAATCAGAAAATCAAAGTCAGCCACAAACCGAAGATGAAGATAGAGGTAAAATTTAAGGTAACGCCCAAGGACGATAAGACTTACTCTGATAGCATTGGCAGCAATGGTGTTTTATAGTTGACCTCGGGAGAACTCTTGCACGACTTTATCTTCCTCTGGGCCCAGCAAAGGCGTGAGGCTCAAAATGTCGGCTCGGCTGCACGCCAACAGATTTGAGGAGGTTGGCACCTCAAGCTTCCGAAAAGACCCCACCGAGGATGAAATCCTCGCGGGTTCAGATTGCGCCCTAACCGCATCCAGCCCCCTCTTTGATGGCAGCAGCACCGGCCTCTCCAACCTTGGCCTTACCTTTGATCTTCGCAACTGCCGCCTCGGAGATATGTTCTTGATCTTCGAGGTCAATAAACTCAACCTCCCTACGAGCTAAGCCCTTGGTAGGTGCATCGTCAGGCTTGTCGATTAGCCCTCGGCGCCTCTCCACCGTTGTATCAGGCCGAGGGGAAGTCTCCACCTCGGTGCGAGGAGCCACCAAACGAGAGGGTTTCTTTGAAACTGCCCTCTTCCTCTTCACACCTACAAAGAGTAACATAGAAGAGTTTGAAACAAGGAAGCAAAGAAGAATGGTAACGGGCAAGTTGATCAAGGATGGTGGTTACCTTTGGAGGACCCTTGACCGGGGGCCCCCTTTGAAACTTTTGAAGACTTTGCAGCCTTCAACTCCTTTAAGTCACCTGCCACGAAGCCAGATTGTCATCTGACTCGGTTTCCTCTCCATCTTTCTTCTTCTTCTTCTCATCTTTCTTTTTCTTGCTTTTCTTGGTGTTAACAGCACGGTTCGAAAAACCTAATACCGAGGGGAAAGAGGTCAACAAAACGAAGCCAAAATTCTGAAACAACACATCAAGTAAAACATCACAAAAGAGCTTACCATGTCGTTTGCACTGCCAACCAAATTCGGCAGCCATCTTCATCCATGTTCTTTCTGGGCACTCACGAGCCCTAGTCATGGCTTTCACCCATTCAGTCAGTCCCTCGGGAGGAACGATGTCGACCTTGTTAGCTAAGAAATAACAATGGAAAAAGATTAGCAAGCGTGAATGATCACCAGGGATGAAATAAAATGAAAGGACACTTACGTGTGTTGTTCCACCGCTCGGGGAAATCGGGCTGGGCGGACAAAACACTAGTCTCCAAAAGGACGTAACGGTCGCTCCAGCCTCGATCCCCATGGTCCTCGCTCTTATGGAGGAGCGCGTATTTGCCTCGGTTGTTCAAGGCCACAACCCCGGCCTTGTGAAAGTATAGTAGAGGGAGATGAGATGCTGCAAGGTAAATTCAACCCCAGCCTTTTTGCTCATCCAATCCATGCACTGAACAACTCTCCAGACGCCGGGGCCTAGTTGGGCCAAGCATAAGTTGTAGGCTCGGAAGAAATCATCAATAATCTTGTGTACTGGAAGGGAGAAGCCGAGGGTAAAAGGGTAAGTATAAGCGAAAGAGAGCCCCTCAACGTGGTGGCAAAATCTGCTTGTTGGGTCAGGGATGACCACTTTCACCTCGGGCCCAAACATGCAATCCCTTCGGACCCGCTCAATATGGGCTTGTGTTATGCGGGTCAGTGTCATGTTTACCGGTATGTTCCTATTCTTTTCCTCTTGGTTAGCAGATTGAACCTGCAGCTTGAGGTCTTTGTTGTTGTCAAAATGAGAGGGGATGGTTTGATGAGGCTCGAGCTCTTGCTCGAGGGGAATCACCGGGCCCGAGGATCCCATCTCGGCGATGTTTCCTCTTTTACCCTCGCCCACGGCATCATCTCCCTCGGCGTCCTCATCCCTGTGAGTGATGTTGTCAGCACCTGCCGCTTACATGACGTCATCGCCCACGACATCATCATCCTCCTCTAGGCTGACGTCCTCGCTTACAGCAGCGACATCACGCCTAGCCCTTTCCTTTCGACATTTAGATCCAACAGCGCTAGAAGTCACTTCTCCACCTCCTTCCGCCTCTATCACCTGCAGCGACGGCACGGTGGTGATAAACTCGCCACTGGAAATAATGGCGGCGTAACGCGCAATCTTTGCCCTTTCGCCGGAGTCACTCGAATCTTGCCTAGAATGAGTGGCAGACATGATTATAGCTTGAAGTTTAGAGTTTTCTTAAAGATGGGAATCGATCAAAGTAGGTATGGAAGAAGCAAGTGGTGAAGTATCATCATTATAACGTTGGAGGAAACAAAAAAAATTGCGTGACCGTTCGAGAAGCCAACGGATGGGTGACACGTGTCAGCAAGAAGTGACCTGAAGAGATGCGTACCGTTGACAAAATTTGAAACGCTTGGATAAGATCAAGCCACGTTGCTCTCCCGCAGAATTTCACTCCACTCCTCGGTAACTTCGGTAAGTAACCGAAGAGTGGGGGGACTATCTGTATTGGGTAAAAATCGGCTCGCGATGACTCGCCCTGGCCCCGTGATCTAATAGCAATCGAACACTGGACGATAAGCCAAAGACCTAAGCAAGTAAGTAGATCGCCGAAGTCAGACATCGAGGTCGTCACCGAAGGCGAGCCACAAGTTGAGCTTCGATGACATTCACCTCGGTCAAGTAACAGGGCCTAACCACCGAGGTTGTCTATTTACACCTCGGTGAGTCCCCCCGGTTCAAGCGGCTTTGCAGCCCACTATTTCAGGCCACTGCTTTGCCCATTAACTCCACATATAAGTGCTCCAGACGTGGGGTGGCCATGAACAAGTAGTGGAGAACGTGGGATAATATCTTGTATCTATAAATAGCACTTCATTTTACATTGTACATATTCTGAAATATATACAGAAACTCTGCCCAAATTTGTACTCAATACAATATATTGAAATCAAATTGTTCTTTCGCATTTATGCTTACTTCTTGTACTTTTCTAGCTTTGATACGAAGTTTTGCTTATATTCTAACCCAAATTCGATTTGTGTACCTAAAACTGATTTAGGCCCATACATATATCATCTCAAGAATTATGTCTAAGATCTCCCATTCAAACCTTCAATCTCATGTTTTTATAGTTCAAATCAAACAAAAATTAAGTATAACTACTAAATGTGATGAATAATCATTACCTTAATTTAGAAGGTGAAATCAATCCATTTAGGATCCAAAAGGAAAAGCTCAACAATAACATATCAGTATGATTCCATAAGTAGGTTGCTTCCCCAAAATGCCTAGAAATGGCTTTTGTCTTGAAATCTGGTCTATTTATATCATAAACATATCTAGGTTACCACGACATACTTGGTCATTATCACGAACAAAGCCTATAATTCACTATCATGAAGCACTACCTCGGTAACACGTGTGTTGACCCAAAGTCAAACTTTCCCATAACTCTTCGCTATCTATCATTAAATTTTATGATCTTGGAGGTAAGCGGTTACTAGCTTCTAATTTTGAGGTTACTCTACCGTGTTCGCTAAGTACATACTTCTTTGGCTGGTCAGCCCCACTTTTTTCATTGTGATTGAGTCCTCTCTAGCTCAGGACAATAATGCACCAGATATCAGAAAAAATCATCAACTGCACCACGTTTTAGCTTGTCTTAAAATTCATCCGAACCCCTCGGGTGTCAACCCAAACCATCCTAACAAGTCCAAATAACATTAGCAATATATAAATGTATGTAAACTTAAACAAGGACACAAATATGCAAAACTGCGAGTCTGGTTATTACATTTTCAAACACTTAAATAATCATTTGTCCTCGAGTGAAGCAAGAAAACATTTCTAATATATCAAATATGTAAGGATATCTTTTCCATGTTGAAACCCACTTTTCGAACCGTGCACTCGAAGTGGTTTTCAACTTGGAAACTCATTTGGAGTCGGTTTTGGAGTCATCACCTAATAAATTTATTTATGCGTATTAGGTCACCTATAGCATTTCTAACAAATTGCAAAGATAACTCCGAGTTGGTCTACTAAATAGAGACTCAGGTAAGTGTACAAATTAACCTAGAAGGAAGGGGTTAGGCACCTCCTAAGTTCCACTAAATGTAATTCCATACCAATTTCTATAATTGGGTTTACTTGTGCAATTTAATTAAAAGAGGTGAAAGCTAAATAAAGCATGTAAAATAGATCATAGTGCGCAAACAAATTGGAATGGACTAAATGGGCAGGTTCTTAAAAAATAAGCTCAATTGCAGGTTATGTCTCAAAATTGGATAAATTTGCAACTACATCTCAACTCAGGGATATTTCCGCACAAAAATAAAACTAGTAGTAGGAAAGTTTTGAAATTCAGTTTACAAGAAAGGTACCTGATGCAAAATAGGCAAATAGGCAGTTTAGTACAATTTGTGAAAGTAATCTTGAAAAAGAATTGTATTGTACACATGACACTAAAATTACAAAATTAAACTAAAATGACTAAATAGCCAATTTAATAAGTCAACTCTAGATTTATTTATCCTAATCGGATTAGGGGCGGACATTTGACAAATGAAAGTTTCAAAATCCACTATCGTAAAATGACTCAAGAGAATTCATGATATCTGTGAGGCTTAATTACCCTTAATCATCATACCCTTAAATATTTAAATTAATAAACTAAAGCAAGTTACTAGTATTTTTGCGTGTCTTAAAGCTTTTACTATCATCCCCAACTAAGGTCCCAGAGGCAATTAGGACCACTAATTTAAAGTATCTAGACCCTGACTATATTTTAACGCCCCAATTTCTAGACACACTAGGCGTCAAATAATATACGGTCGTGCGAGCAAGCAAATTGTATATGTTTAAAACAATTTTCAGTTTAGTAAAATGCCTCCAAATTAACAAACAAATTGTAAGGTTCATTTGCAAAAATATGACACGGGAAGCAATGGTTTGCCTTTTTGCCCGTGCTAAGAGATGGTTTGCAAAAATGCCCCCGTTAAGATTTAATAAAAAAAATTTGGGGCCAAGACTTCCTGTTATATTTTTCCGCTTTTCAACACTTATCTCTTCAAGTATTGGCAATAGGCAATACTTACGCACTAGGCCGCAAGTCTTGGCAATTGCCAAGACTTGTCATTTACCCGTGCTCGATTTTCCAACACTTGCATGACAAGTACTGGCAATAGGCAACACTTGCTGCACTGCGTCATAAGTCTTGGCAATTGTCGAGACTTGCCCCTTCCAGGTTTCCCTGCATTCTCTCCATATAACTTGAAGTATTGGCAAAACAGCACTTGCCCTTGAAGTATAGCCAATTACAAGACTTACAAATTTTTTGCCTTGAAGTCTTGGCTTGCGGACTAAATAAGGATATTTTGCTAAAACATTCCTTAGCGCGGGTAATTTTGTAAAACCACTCCTTATGGAGGGCATACGGTGAAATTTTTTGAAATTGTAATATAAGTCACGTTGTTACCAAACTTAAAACACATACTACCTACACTACATTCTAGAATTTTTAACTTTGCAAAAATGGTCGAATTCTCAGTCTGTCTTTCAATTTTTAGCCCTTTTCATATACAAAAGCAAAAGAAGGGTAGAAGATGGCCCTTGTATAGCCTAATTTGTTGTTCATAGCAGCGCAACACCTGTCCTAAGCAGCTATATTGCACCTTATGGTGCTTAAATACAAACAAGGCATCCTAATGAATACAAATTTATGTTTCAATTTCTAATTACAACACGACATAAAAGAAAAGAGGAGTAAAGGGGCAAGGCCTTTGTCCCATGGTTTCAAACTTCTGTAAGTCCCAGATTGAGTTTGAATTAACTCATTTCGGGTATGAAAACTTGCAAAAAAATGTATCCTAATTTGTCCAAACTAGATCACAAGCTGTAGTAGGAGGGTTAGAAGTAGGGCACGTAACAACTTTCATGAACACAAATAAATAGAAAGGTAACAGGGTAATTAATTAACCACAATAAACATATTTATACATAGTTGACAATATACACCAACATGGAACTAATAGAGCCATTCACCCAGTCTACAGTAGTACCTTAGCGATGCTTAAACAACTAGAACGAGTAGCTGAATTAGTACAGATAATAAAATAGCTATCAGACTAAGATCAAATCAAACTTTTCCTTGGTTCATCAACTGGCAAAGCAGCAGTTTTGAATAGCAACTTGAGTGAGAAGAGAGTATTTTTTAATATTTTTCAGTGGAATAGAGATAGAGAATAGAGAGAGAGCGCTTATCTAAGAGTATTTTCAGCGTGCAAGAGTAAGAGAAGGGGTGTATTGAAACTGTCTGTTAGAGAAAGAGAGAGAGTAGTGTAGTGTATTTTGTAGGTTGTGTAGGCGCTATTGTGTGTAAAAAGTGTATGTCAAAGGTAAAAAGCCAAAGCATTTATAGTTAGGGGTGTCAATGGTTCGGTTCGGCCGGTTATTTCAAAAAATTCATATCATACTATTTTTTCGGTTACTCTATCGTGCATAACCAAAATAAGACTTTTCAAGACCGTCACAATCATGTAGGTTTCCCTTCAGTTACGGTATTTTTCGGTTATTTTTAAATAAAAATCTATAAAAGAGTCGCACCATTATTAGAATGTGCCATTTTTTTTCTAAAATACTTACAAAATTTAATATAACACATAAAGTATGATTTAAGATAATATTTGAATAAGTACTAACTCTTAAATAATTATAACTAATTTTTAAATACTTGACATATTTTCGCTCTCCGATATTGATCCACAAGTGATTGTCATTGTATGTTAAGTAAATATTAGAACACGATGCTATATACATGACTTCGATAAAAAATTATCTAAATATTATGACTATTTAAAAGTAATCAATCAAAAGTGCATTATTCTATAGTGGTACGGTAAATTCAATTAAGAAAAGACAAAAAAATCTAAATTACACAATTTGATAAATATTAATCAAATAGAACTCAAGAAAAAGACTAATAGAAGATTAAGTATCCGCAAAGAGAAACTTAAATGTGTGGAAAAATATCTGATATTTTAGTCGCTTGGTAGTTTAATGCTAAAGTTTGTTGGTCTGCTATCTACTAATTTAGTTTCAACATAATTATATAAGTGCAGAATAAGTTTGGGAGTTTGTACTTTCGGTGCTACTAATTCATGCAAACTTCTAATTGTTTTATTACTGCATGGCCCAAGACCTCGACCATAAATATATTTTATTACTTTTAAACTTAACTCATAAAATTATATATATGTATGTATATACATACACATACACATACACATACACATACACATACACATACACATACACATACACATACACACGCCCACATATATATATATATATATATATATATATATATATATATATATATATATATATATATATATATTTCTGTCCTTACTTCCCTTTATTTCTTCCCTTTTATTTAGGGGGGTCGCTTCCGGGATCTTGGTATCAGAGCCATGGGGGGAAGTAGGGATTATTATTCTTGTTTTTAACTTACTTTTATGAGGTATTATAAGATCTTTTATTTAGATCTATAAGACATGAACTCTTACATACACTTTTATTAAATTTACTTATGTATCAAGGATATTCTTAACTAATGGCACTGTGATCCTTCCGGATCTACACTGTAAGTAGTGTTCCTGAGCAAAATGGCTAGGTTGCCAAAGAAAATTACTCAGTAGGCTTACAGATGGTTATTTATAACCTTTGGGTCATTAGTCAAGATACTCTTTTACACATAAGCTAATTTAATTTTTGTGTATTAAAGAAAACATGTACTTATATTTCTAATTTCTAAATCTAATTTTTCCTCATACTATTGAGTTAAGAACTTGAATATTATCCTTATGGAACCCGTTGGTCTCTAGATCCAAGAACAGGAAGAATTTAAGCTACAATTGTTTATCAACTAAATCTTCTGTGCAGATCTTACTATTGCATTCTTCCATCCTTTCTCTTCCTCCACTAAATATTCTTTTCCTCCCTCTTCTAGATCTACATCCTCCTCTTCCTCTTCAAATTCTAAACTCAAAGAAGAGGTTAGTTTTACTGATTTACAGCAATCAATTGACGACTGGAAAATTCCTAAACATCCCCAGTCTACAATTTATAAGTCTAGATGGAATTTGACAAGTGACTACCACATTTCAACCATCGAGCAAACTATTCCTATTGAGTCAGATCATGAGGACATCAAGCTTTTAAACCCAAAATCTATAGAAAAATATAGAAAAAAGTACAATTATCTTCATTTTGGTTTAGTACAAATTGCAACTAAACCTCTTTCTAGAGAAGGACTAGATACATCTCTCCTCCTTTGCCTTAGGGATTCTAGATTTCTAGACTTCAATGATTCTCTTCTAGGAATGGTGGAGACCGGTCTTTGTAATGGACCAATTTATTTTGATTGCTTTCCCAACTTTACTGTATCCCTTAAAGATAGGAATATACTAGACTCCTTGACATTAAATGTTAAGACATCCAATTATAAAACCAAAACTGGATCTCTTCCAGTTGCAATCATCTATAGAATCCAATACAAAGCTATGAATTCAGCTTTCAATTCTGGAGCCATGAAAACACTTCACAAATGAGAAACTGTTCTCTTCCAAACAGATCTTCAAAGATCCCATTTGTCAGTTCCAAGACCTATATCTTGGAATCAGGTTTCTTTACCTCAAAATTGGCTTTTGCAAGATGCTACCCCAGCCCAAAAGCCAGAAAATACAAATGTGTCCCAGATCCAACAGTTTTCTTCAGGATCTGTAACTATTTCCTTTCGAAGATCTCATAGTCAAAGAATACCTTCCTCGCCTTTAGCACAGTCTGAGACCCAATTTGCTAGACATTATGTCTCCTCATTTCCTTCTAGAATCGAAACTGTTAACTTCGAATCTAGGATTCCTCAAGCAGAATACTCAGTGGAAACACCTCCAACTGAAGTTAACTTCGAAATACCTCAGTCTCCTACTTATTCATCTTTAGGTGCTGAATTAGGTGTTTTAGAAAAAGATTTTCAAATTGATAAAGAAAAACTCAGGACTGAATTTTACTCTCCTGAAAACCTTTTTAAGAGAACATGGTTTTTTAACAACTTTCAAGGGAATGAAAGAAAAAATCTTCAAAAAATTTATTATGAATCCTTGGACTCGATTCAAGAGCAAATTAATTTCTTTGAGTGGCTTGAAGCTTATGCTGAATACCACCATATAGAATTTCCTTTTTCTAAATTTATTAATGTTTCAAAAATTTGGAAAACTTCAACTGGAGAAGAAGTCATCTCTGAACTTCCTCCACCACAAGGATTTTCAACAAATCATGGCAAAACCCAAGTGGTAGCTACTCCTTTCAAAGTAAAACCTGAGAGTGAAGATTTCACAAGCAAAGATATTAAAAATATCTGGGAACAAAATAATTATACAAACAAGTATTTACAAACTCTTAGTGAATATTTGATTTCGAAACCATCTTTTTCAGCATCTACTAGTTCTAAGCCAGTCGAAACATCTTCAATTCCACTATTTAAACCTTATGAGATTCCTAGAACTTTTGCTAGTGAACTCCAGAGTCACCAATCTAAAAGTTTCCCTCAACTTTCTGACCTTCAACATAGAATCTCTGAAATAGAGAAAACCTTTGTCATAAAGACTCTGCAACCAAAGAGTCTATAGTTGAAGATGCTTCTATAGGTGTTCTTCGAGAGGTAGATACAGATCGAGAATCCCAAACACAGTCTGATCAATTTCACCATGATCCTTCTCTAGAAGTTGCTCCTCTTAGAACAGGATCCTCCAACTGGCGACAACCCCAAAAACTCTATTATCCTAGAGCTACCCATCCTGACATGGTTTTAGAAGAAAAGCCTAGTGTCATGCAGAATAACTACAATGCCAACAACATCTATGAGTGGAACATAGATGGTTGCTCCGAATACAATATTTTGTCCAAATTGCAGCAGATGACTATGGTAGCCACTGCATATAGAACTTCTCATAACTGTAGTGACCAGCTTACTACCCACATATTATTAGCAGGTTTTACATGTCAACTTAAGGACTGGTGGGATACCCATCTTAGCGAGAAAGATCATCAAAAGATCTTCCACAGCGTTAGAATTGATCCAACAGGGGAACCAATCCTGAAAGATGGCCAAACTATTCCTGATTCAACCAACACCCTAATTTACACCATTATCAAAACTTTTATAGGTAGTCCAGGTATTTTCAGAGAAAGATCTTCTGAAATACTTAACAATCTTAAGTGTAAAACCCTCTCTGATTTTAGGTGGTATAAAGATTCCTTTCTTACCAGGATATATGAAAAACCAGATGGAAACCTCCCATATTGGAAATAAATAATTCCTAGATGGCCTGCCTAAGTCCCTTAGAGATTTAGTCAAAGAGGAACTCCAAAGTCAATACACTGGTGATATTATTCCTTATGAACAAATCACCTATGGTCAACTTACCAGTCTCATTCAACAAGTTGCTCTCAAATATATCGACAAGATAAGATATTGAGACAATTACACAAAGATAGAGCTCAAACTCGCAGAGATTTAGGAAGTTTATGTGAACAATTTGGTATCCCTCCTTGTGGGAAAGAGCCTCATTGTCACGCCCTAAAATTTTACTAAAAAAAATAATAAAAATAGGTTGCGACTTAGGTGTTTTAAAGGTACGAATTATTTAGAGATTTTCGGAGTCGCCACTTGACATAGTTCAAAGGTGTGCCAAGTCACCAAAGAGGTACCTTAGAACACCTATGACTCGTTCAGTGGTCTGCGTCAGAGTTCCGGGTAAGGATCTCGATTGACTCGCGGGAAGGTGTTAGGCACCCTCGAGTCCTGTGCAAGCACAGTTGCTTTATTGACGCTCTCCGGATTTGTGAATTATTGTTTGTTTAATTTTTGCCAAATTATTATTTGCTACACGTTGATTTGAATGAAAGTCGCTTGTTCATTGACGAAAATTCTACCAAAGATTAACCATGGACACGTTGTCCATTCGAATCTTGATATAACTGAGTTTCGTGTAAACATTGGACCTTTGTTACAATTAGCTTAATTTAAGTGTTTGCCCGTTCATTGATGGGTACTTTATTGAAAATTAACCCCGAACACATGTTCGTTCGAATTTCCAATATAAATAAGTCCCATGTAAACATTTGAGCAACTTAGTAATTAATAATCTTGCTTCGGCCTATTAGATTGCTTAACGTAATTGTCTCAACCTATTTATTGTTTTGCCTAGTTACTGCCACGACCCCTTTGACGAAGAGTTAAATTACACAGCTCGAAACCCTTTTTAGAATTTGCACCCCCTAATCTTGTTACGCTAGCTTATTTCAGATTCAGCATTTAAATTCTTTCCTGATATGCTCTAAGTTAAAGAAAGACCAACAATTCCAAATTTGAATTAGCTCATTTATGCCAAATGGTCTAAGTTAAAGAGAAAACCAGTAACTCATCCCTTGAATTAGCTCATTTACGCAAGATTGGTCCAGATTTCTTAACGCCAAAATGGTTTTGGTTTCAAAGATCTCTTTTGAACGTGTATATGAAAGTTTGCTTATTTACAGAGATAGGTGGGTCAAAACAAAATCTGGCCCGAATTTATGCTATGTGCCAGATCTGGGCTTTAAAGGTCCAAATCCAAAACAAAATCTCAAGTTTTATCATATTTGGGCACTAGCAAAATATCTAACATTTTTGTCTTCTTTGTTCTTTAACAAAGAGAACTGCACAGATATAATTCAAATGTAGATTCAAGTCAACATTCATTCCATGCTTTTATGCCTCTAACAGGCCATGATACATACATATGTAAAAAAAGAAAAATTCATACAAGGTCCAAAGAAGAAATACCTAATTAGCCTCCTAGCAGAATGATGATCCCAACTAATAGCAAATGAACACCAAAGAAGAACTCCAGCACCAAGAATGCCCAGGACCAGCAACAAAACACCACAACGGACAGACCTGAACCACCTCTTTACCTCTATTAAACTTGCTAACTTTCAGACTCGAAAATCTTTTTCAAACTCTCTAATTTTTTCTCTCTTTTCTCTCTAAATTTTATGTTTTTTTCTCAGATCTACTCTCAAGTTTCTTTGAGTATTTTCAGATGTGTTCTCTTGTGTGTCTGTATGTGTGTTTTTTCAGCTCTCTTTTTTGTTTTCAGATCTGCTCTTTTGGTAGTTCCCCCCTTTAGAAAGGGGTAATTATCTCCTTTATATAGAAGGGGAAAAAAAGTCCTAGGGTCAGTAAAAAAAAATTGGGTAAGAAAAAGACCAAGTCACATGCCCTTGCCCCCCTATTTTTCAGCCTCATTTAATGAAAACTTGGCATGCTAGCTAAACAACAAAAATAGTGGCAGTGGAGTCAAGTTTCAAAGCTGAAAAGTTTTTGCTTTTTGTTTGACTTTGGACCTCTTTTGATTTTCAGATTTTTGAAATCTCCTAAAAAAAAACTCTTATACACCAAACTAACAATTTTAATCTTAATGAAATCTAATCAAATACTAAGATAATCCTGAAACAAATGAGAGTTCACAGCTAATGAACCAAGACCTCCTATGTTAACATATGTACTCTCAGACTAATCCAAGCTAAACTAAAAAAGACCAAACTTCAACTATCATCTAAACTCACATGGCTAGTAGAGTAATCAAACAACCAGACAACTTCATGAACTGAAATAGAAGCTAAACAGGCTAATTATTGAGGAGTTCAAACGATTGAGAAACAATCAAACTCACAATCGACCAAGCTTAAATCAAAGTAAACTTAACCAGAGGAGCACATTTCATACTTGCAGCCTGCTATACTTGGATACTAACACATAATGCTATCCGGATTCAAAGTGTTCTACCAGAAAAATAATACCAACCATGGGACAAAAAACAAAGCATTTCATACTTAGCAGAATCAGAGCAGGCTGGAACTTGCGCAACATGACATTATACAGTAAACTTGAACGAGCTAGTGTTTAACAGATTCAATGCCTTGACAACATACGAACAAACAAGAATAAATTTCATACTCAATATTGGAACAAACAATTATTAAATTGAAACATGAGTTTACAACCTGGATCAATTATTAACTATGATAAACGCACGTAACATTTAAACAAAGGGGATGAAGGAGGGAAGATTTCTATCTAACCAGTGATCAAACATAAGTTGTGTCGCTTGTACTACCACCGATACCCGCTGCTTCAACTCGTTTCAATCGCCATCGCAGCTGCATCAAAGCCAATACGAGCACCACCACGAGTGCGCAGCTGCTATACTTATAGCGTCGTCATGACAGCCTTAGCACCATTGAGTCGAGGCTACCTCGGAGCCAACATTGCAGCTTCAAACTCCTCCTCATTGAGGCCAACAAACCATAGGCGAACTGAATTAAAGCAACCCCCGGTACCATCACCCACGCACATACCCATCCAATCGACGTCGATCCACAATAGCATCGTCACCACTGCCTCGATTTGATAAGCACATCAGCCTCGCCAACACCATCGTCATTATAGTAAACATTGTTCTCAACTCATCACCAACGTCCATAACAGAAACAGAAAAGAGAAAAAAAATGAGAAGAAGACAACAAAGGTGCAAGAAACGGGTGAAGAGACAAACGGGTAAAAGGGAGGGGTTTTTAGGAGAATGGGGATGTGAGGGTGAGAGAGGGGAAGTGAGGAGAAGAAAAAACAAGAACAAAACTCACCGGAAAACTCGAAGGAATCGCCGGAAAATTGTTGACAGATTTTCTAAAGCTCGATCTACACCAAGCGACTTGGATTTTGGAAAAAATAGTCGCGAAAATGGGATGAGGAGGTCGAGACGAGTCCGGGGTTGTGTTTTGGGAATTTTCCGATGGCCGGAGAACGGCGGATGGACGGCGGATCAGCGGCGGTTGGTGGTGGTTCAAGGGGGGAGGCGATTTCCGGCGTGGAGGCAATAAAATGGCAAGGGTTTCTCTATTTTCTGATGGTGTTTTGTGATATATCTATTTTTAGCAAAGTTTGGTATTTGTATGTTGTGAAAGTGGGCCGGGTCAAGGAAATGGGTTGGGCTGGAGGGAATGGGCTGGTTTTCTGATTTTAAATAGTCTAAATGGCCTTTTAAGTTTAAAATTCAAGTAAAACACATACACAATTGTATAAACAAGCTATTAATTAAACTAAACACATCAATATAGCAATTATAATTTAGCCATTGTCTCACAATTAAATAATTAATCACATCACAGATATATATTTTTTTTTGATAATTTTCAAGTATTTTCTCCTAATTAAATGACTAGAACTAGCTACGATACAGATAAAAATTGAGGAGAATTAAAACTACTATTTTATGCATTTTGGTATTTTAGGTGCCAAAATTAGGTGATTACACTCATAAAAGACGAAAGGCTAAAGATAAGGAGGCCGTCCCAAGAGATAGACCTTCTGCACTCAAGTATAGATAAACAAAACCTTCCTACTCCAAAAACAAAGCTCTATCAGCTCTACCCAATAAACCTAAAGCACCAGGTTTCAAATCTCCAAATTCTGACAAATGTTACAAATGTAACAAAACTGGACATATCGCCAAATACTGCAAATTAGCTAACAAAGTTAGAAAACTTGAACTAGATGAGTCTATTCTTAACCAAATAGAACAACTCCTACTAGAAGATAGTGATGCTTCTGATATTGCTGATGATGAACTTGAACAGCAATTCAACCAACTTGAAGATGATGATGTACAATCATCTCCGTCCGAATCTAGCCAAGAAGACCAAAATAGCCAACCCGAGATTAATGTTCTCTCTAAAGAATAAGATTTCCTCCTTGAGCTTATTAGTAATCTTGAGAATTCTGACAAAAAAGAAACACTATCTAGAGCAGTTCAAACGAACCATAGATAAGCCTTCCACATCTTCAAGTACCTTTCCAAATTACCCTCAAATAGCTAATACTTACAATATTACTGACATTCTCAATAGGTTTCCTTCACAGAAACCCAAGACCATAACTATCCAGGATCTACAAACAGAGATAGCACTCCTCAAGGAAGAAATTCGTGAAATTAGAGCAAAACAAGATATAGATCGCCTTGTTCTCCAACAGCTTTCTACCCAGCCTGAACAGCCTAGACAAACAGAAACCAAACCAGTTGATCAGGAAGATTTCATCAACTACCTCTCGAGACTTTCCATCCAGAAATGGCATATTAGGGTTACCCTAGTTATCAATAAGTTCTTCACTTTAGATATTGTCGCCTTATTTGATACAGGTGCGGATCTCAATTGTATACAAGAAGGACTCATCCCAACAAAATACTTTGAGAAAACCAAAGAATCCCTTAGAGCAGCCAATGGCAAAAAATTAGGAATTAGCTTCAAACTCTCTGATGTTGAAGTAAGAACTTCCTTGGAAAATTCTTCTTTGTCAGTCTCAACTTCTTTCTTGTTAGTAAAAAAACCTTACTAACTCAGTTATATTAGGCACCCCTTTTATCCAAGAAATCATGCCTTTTATTGTCACTAACCAAGGCATTCAAATTGAGTGCATAGGAAATAAGATCCTCCTCCCTTTTGATAAACCTCCTATCAAAAAGGTCTTGTCTACTTTGAAACATAAGGAAGCCAAATTAATTTGCTCAAAGAAGAAGTAGCATTTCAAAGGCTACAGCAACAGCTTCAAGACCCTTCTCTTCAGTCTAAAGTTAAAACTTTAGAAGCCAAAATCGAGAAAGATCTTTGTGCTGATTTACCAACAGCCTTTTGGAATCGAAAGAAACACATAGTCAGACTTCCTTATGAACCTGACTTCGATGAAAAAACCATTCCCACTAAAGCTCGTCCTATCCAGATGAATCACGAGTTAACAATCAATTTCCAAAGTGAGATCAAAGATCTTCTTGACAAACACATCATCTCTCCCAGTAAATCCCCTTGGAGTTGTGCTGCTTTTTATGTTAATAAAAACTCATAAACTGAACGAGATGTCCCTCGTTTAGTCATTAATTACAAACCTTTGAATACAGCTCTCCGTTGGATTAGATACCCTATCCCAAACAAAAAAGATTTACTTCAACGGCTTTACGCTGCTTCTATCTTTTCAAAATTTGATTTAAATCAGGTTTTTGGCAAATTCAAATTGATCCAAGAGATCGATATAAAACTGCTTTTACTGTTCCATTTGGGCAATACGAATGGAATGTAATGCCATTCGGATTAAAAAATTCTCCTTCAGAATTTCAAAGAATTATGAATGACGTTTTTAATCCTTTTTCAAAATTTATTATCGTTTACATTGATGATGTCTTAGTATTTTCTACTAGCATCGATCAATATTTTAAACATTTGAGAATCTTCTTTAATACCATTAAAGAAAATGGCTTAGTTCTTTCAAAAACTAAGTATAGTCTTTTTCAAATTAATATACGATTTTTAGGCCACAATATCCAACAAGGAACTATTGTCCCAATCCAGAGATCATTCAGTTTGCTGATAAGTTCCCTGATCAAATCTTAGATAAAACCCAGCTTCAAAGATTTTTAGGTTGTGTTAATTATGTATCTGATTTTATTCTAGGTATTAGCAATTTGCTAAAATCTCTCCATAATAGATTGAAAAAGCCTCCTCCTCCATGGAATAATGTTCATACCAACGTTGTCCAACAAATAAAATTAAAAGTTAAACATCTTCCTTGTTTATCTCTCCCTGATCCTTCTGCATTCAAAATTGTTGAAACAGATGCATCAGACATTGGTTATGGTGGCATATTAAAACAAAAGAAAGATGGAAAAGAACATATCATTGCATTTGCATCAAAGCATTGGAATAATGCTCAACAAAATTATCCTACAATTAAAAAAGAAATTTTAGCAATTGTTTTATGCATTTCTAAATTTCAAGCTGATTTACTAAACCAAAAATTCCTTTTGAGAATTGATTGCAAAGCTGAAAAATCTGTTTTACAAAAAGATGTACAAAACCTTGCATCAAAACATATATTTGCCAGATGGCAAGCTATTTTATCTATTTTTGATTTTGATATAGAATATATCAAAGAGAGCACAAACTCTATTCCAGATTTTCTCACTCGAGAATTCTTGCAGGGAAGATAACATGCCAAGAAAAAAGAAGGAAGAACTCCCAGCACTTCCTCCTCCGGAGGAAAACAAACAAGATAAAGCTGTCTCTCAACAGCAAACAATTTCAGTTGCCTCCAAGCAACTTTCAAAGGATGTGGCTGACCCAAATCAGCCATGATATCAAACTCCAGCAGACTATGCTATGAAGGGAATACACCCATCATATCTCCTGGAAAAGGCAGAACCAATTTCAATTGAAAGCCCGAAAAAATGGGACGAATTTGGTTGAAGAAGATGAAAATCAACTTGCACAAACATCATCTGACTCCTGGTCAGATACAGACTTCTTAAATTGGTGGAATTTAAGCAACCGTAAGTGATCCTAAAATAAGAAAAAAAATTATTGTATTTAAAAATTTATGTTCCACTGTGGCGGCCTCAGGCCACGCATCTTCTTCTTCCTCTATGGCTGCTAAAAGCACCACACAGACACCAGTGGCGGCCAAAAGCCCCAACACACAGAGCACAAGCAAGGTTTATTCAGCACCCAAACAAGCACTTTCTTCACCAGTGCCACAACCAATTTCTTCATTCAAAAGTTCCTGCCCTGAGGAACCAACATACTTTAAAAATGACAATGTCTATCCTCTTACCCAAATTGAGCCAGAATTTTGGCATTCAAACCCTCAAGAAGTAGCTAGTCAAATGCTTAGCTCATCAGCAAATTTCATACAAGAATCTCCTGACCATACTCAGAAATTTTATGAGTTTATCCTTGCGGATACCAAATCTTGCTTATTCAAACCCTACAAGGATAAGCAAACCCAGGGATATGTTATCCATACAACGGTGTGGAATAATAAAATAATCTCGCCGAAAGAATGGGGGACACATCCAACCAAATATAAAAAAAAATTCCCAACCTTTTCGACCTCAATATTTTAATTATTACGACTATAAGTCTGCCTGGATGAACGCCTTCACTTTTCAAAATCACCTAGGAAAATACTCTTGGTTTATCCTTTGGGGTAAACAATTAGTCTCTGAATTTCCTCAGTGGTTCATACATCAATGGTGGCCTGTATATGGACACAAAATTGAAATCCTTCCCCCTTTAATTAAAGAAGGATATGAATATTTCAGTACTAGGTTCTTTAGTCAACAACAGATACTTGTGCTACTCCAATTTTCCCATAGATTTCACCTTCCGTGGATCTATTCCCAAAAAATTTCTTTTCATAAGCCAGATGGACACAAAGGACTACCATGGTTAGCCCTTCAAGGTCACACCAAATGGTACAAGAACTGGAATCCTTCCGAAGCCTATGTTCCGGCTTTAGAAAAATGGTTCCTAGAGAATCCAAAGTATTTGTCTCCAACAGATGCTGCCCAATACTCATTTTTTCAACAAAAATCAATAGCAGTTGCACAGTTAGCCAGCTCTAGCAATAAAGGAGATTTCATTGAACAAATGGAATTAATCCTGCAACAACTTAAAGCTGGATCCTCCAGCCAGAAGTCTCAACCATCTTCAGAAGAAGAAGAAGAAGAAGAAGAAGACGAAGAAGAAGACCCTGATTATGACTTAGCAGAGGAATAATCAAAATGCGCAAGCATGACATCAAGGTGTCATCATTTTTTATGTACACAATTATTACATCAGCATGACAAAACATGACAACAACTAAAGCTCACATCATCCATGACCTCAGCAAGCATTATCAAGATAAAGTTGACATCATCCATGACATCAACAAGCATTAGCAAGAGTTGACATCATCCATGACAACAACAAGCATTAGCAAGATATTTCATGTATTTTTTGCTACAAATACCCCCTCACTATCACTTGTAAAAACACACACCACTTCTACTACATCATTCACAATATCCTCCCCCTCTCTCTCTCTAGAATTGGTTAGAGTTATATCCCTCTAGCTTTGTAATATTTTCAAGTTTAATATAATCTTCTTATATTAAATTTTATCTCCGATATTTATATTGTGAATCTCATGCATATGGTCGGTCTTACCGCCTGATTTACTTTACTACATTGCATATTTAATTTTTTTTGCATTATATATTATATATGGTTGGCACTGCCACCTAATTACTAACTTAATTAATTAATCTGCACTTGCTTCCTATCCTTACTTCCCTTTATTTCTTCCCTTTTATTTAGGGGTTCGCTTCCGGGATCTGTTTTCCCTTTTATATTATATATATATTATATTCGGTCCGATTTGGTACTTTTTTTAATTTTTTTATTATATAAAAAAACCTACCCTAATTATTCGATTCGGTTATAGATATATATATATATTGAAACCTTCGATTTTTCTAAAAATAACCTAAGAATCGGTTCGGTTCGGTACGGTTAGGTCGGTTTTTCAATAACCATTGACACTCCTATTTATAGTTGTAGCAGTATACTATTAAGATTTCAAATCACTAAGGCCTGTTTGTTCATGATATTTGGGACCAATATTTGCGATACAAAATTTGAAATACTTATTTGTTTATGCAATTTCGCCTAAATTTGACAAATTTTAAAATTCCAAACTCCAAATACCAAATTGTGGCCCATAGCTGAATTTGGGTCAAATTATGACCTTTAAAGCAAATTCAAAAAGGCCCTCAACTTTTAATAATTTTAAAAATACCCACCACCATTAACAATCAGCCAAAATTTCCCAACCCCATATTAACTCACATACACAATCCTATCTACCGAATTTTGCCTCATTAACTCCAGTAAACTTAACTATATCTACCCATTTCCCCCATTAACTGACTCTTCTCTATAAAATTGAAGAATACCCAAGAGAAAATTGTTATACCAATCTGTAGCAATTTGCGTTGAGGATTAAACATGAAGGTAAATCTGCTAATATTATACTTGATCTATATGAAATTTCTTCAAATTTATTTTGCTTGATTTGTATGACTTTTTCTGCGAATTTGTAAACCATAGCTTGTATATTTGCTTTTTCGATTGTATTTTATTGAAATTGAGGTCTTGGGTCGACTAACGTAGTAAATTTTTTCACTCAACTTTGTTGGTTTCATTGTAAATAGTATCTTGTCTTTTTTTTTTTTAATCATTCGATTGGTGCAGTGAATATTTTGGCATTGTTTTTTAAGTCTGGTAATGCTCATAAAAGTTGAACCTAGCTTTGAGATATCCGAAGAGAATTTCGTGACTCCGCCTCGACTGGTTAACAGGGTAAGTATACTTTATTTTTAATCATTTTTCTTGTGCCCATATGTCTCTCATATTCGTTTAAGGTATTGTTTTAGATTTTATGCACTCTAAAGAAAATAAAGTTATGTTCTTCTATTGTTGTTCTATTGTAGAAACGTAAAAGAATGAATAAACCATGTGGCGCAGCCGCTAATAAATGGACTGACGAAGAAACCTCGCTCCTTGTAGGTGTCGTACATGATGATGTGAATACGAACAGTGTTTAATGGTTCTACCGTTAGTGGTCCACGTTGGACAGAAATTAAGAATGAGTTTATGTCACAAGTTGAAAATAAAGAGAAGTTTAACGGAGCGAAAATTAAGTCCAAAGTTCAAAGATTGAAGAAAGAGACAAAAACCTTCAAGTACCTTCTTAATTCTTGCTCAGGGTATGGATGGGACTCTAACACTAAGACAGTTACCTATGATACTGATATTTGGGATGATCACCTGCAGGTAAGTTTATGTTTCTTTACCTTCGACACTAAAAGGGTGATAAATATCTAAGGTGTTGTGTGCTAATTCCACGAGAGGTACATATAAAATTAGTAGCATCTTTGGTGACACCTAAAGCAGTAATATGATGAACTTTTGTTGGCTTCTTACTCTTTAAATTCTCTGTCATTGTTATTTTAATTTTGGTAAAAGCCGTTCGTGACGTGCATAAATGTTGTAAAATAATGAAGTAGAAAGTAATTATCTATGTCTTCTGTCTATAGTTTTATCATTGTATTAATGTATTGTAGACTTGTAGAATCATCAGCTCTAAGTTTAAATTAAATCAAAATAAAAGTTCAGCCTCAATCATTAATTGTACCTAATTTAATTCTTGTGATATTAAGAAAAAAGCATTAATGTTTTGAAACAGGATGAATCAGGTAGACGATAAATGTTTAACATGAAGTTTGAATTAAAAAGACATGGTAAGCCTTGTTCCCTGGAAATATTGTTCCTAAGAATGAGTAGGGGGCCTCTGTTTTGCAGGATGAGTAAATACCATTGAACCTGTTATACTCAAGATTCAACTGCTTCTTGCTTAGTACAAGTTTGATGAGTTTATGGTTTAGGTTTCTTGATAGTGATTTTGGAAGCAATGTTTGATGTTCACTTATCATAGAAATTTTTACCGTTAATTATCTCATAAGTGACCTGATGACAGTGCTAAGGTGTATAAAACTTAAACTCATTTTTTGTATAGGTTCTACCTTAATGCACATTGAATTAAAATTTGGTTTCAATTATTTTTTTTAAAACAGAAGAAATTAAAGGGTATATATTTCTAAGTACAAACACGAGGGACTTAAAGATTTTGATCGACTGGATGAGATTTTTGGTAGATCATTTGCTACTGGGAACAATGTCATGTATAGTACAAATCCAAACTTTTCACGACAATCAAATGAAACTACTGACATGGAAAATGAACCTTTTGATTGTGATGACTATGTTGGTACTAAGAAAGTGTATCATCCTATGCCTGTGAACACTAACAGTGGTACTGGTAGTAGAAAGCGAGTTGTTGCGTGTGATATGTCTATGCAGACTGAGGGTGGAACATCAAACTTGTTGGAAAAAATATCATGCTATAGTTGCAAATGACTCCCCCGATTATGCTCAAGAATACTTTAAGTGGAAGAAATAGAACGAGTCAGAAAAATAAAGAAAAAAATAGGAAAATGAACAAGCACAAGTAGCGAAAGAAACTGAGATTGATATCTATTGCGAGGCAGCTGTGACAACTTACTTGCAAAATTTCTTGGCAAAGAATGGTTTAGCCGATAGAAATTTCTCTCCAGCAGTGGCTCACTTGCTTAACCCCAGATTCGCAAGATATTAATGCATATGACTGAAAAGAATCAAGTTGAATGGTTCTATAACTTAGGGTCAAATTGAGTTGACCATTACTTTTATTTGGTTATGTTGCACTCTAATGCGTGGAACGCTGACTCTAGTTATTTTAGTTGTGCTTTGTTATGGTGTAAACATGACTGTAATTTGAGTAATGACTAGCTATGTGTTAAATGACTTTCTATTTAATGAATGAGTTTTTAAAGAATGTTAGATTAAATTTTTCTATCTGCTATGATTGTGCTTTTCTAATTTATTTTTTTTAAACGTGTAGTTCATATTATTTTTATGCTTCTACTTCCTATGAATAAGCAGGCTGTGTTTTTGTTATTTTCAGTTAAAACAAGAAACTCTAGGATAATAAGCATCATCAATGAGCAGTAGCTAAATTTGTTATGGTAACTCTCTTTCTCTCTTCTATGGTTTTATTTTAACATTACTGAATTGAACACATAATGTTTGGTGTAGCAGATTTTGTGTTAGTGCCTTACTATTACTAGACTTTGTTGTTGCTATTACTTGATTTTTGGAATTCCTTATTGTAGGTTTTCACCATTACACTTGTTACATGTGTCTGAAAAAGGAGGAAGAGCACCCAGACGGTCAAGAGCCACAAAAAGCAATAAATATACACCTCCAACACCTATCTTTAATGCTGGTGAGACTTGTTATTAGAATCTTCTTTTTGTCTTGGTTGTGACAGGCCAAATATGAGCACAAGCAAATATTCAAATTTTATTTCCCTCTGAATTCATATAAAGATAATCTTATGTATTGCAAACTATTTCTGACATAGTTACACTATTTAATATTTTCTTACCAACTTCTGGATGCAAATTTTACAGGTTCCCCTTTTCCTCTTACACCTGCAAAGTGCCATTATGACAATTCATTGGGTAAATTCACGAATTTTTGGCACATGGATGACTTTGTTGTAAAATTCTGAAGATTGAATCACTATCTTTTATCCCGGTCTTTTAACCAAAAAATTATCAACTTGATCAAGCATGTTGAAGATTGTATTCTTGATCTTAACCAAGCTGCAGACACTTTGGAGGTGATACATCATTTAGCTAGAAGTTTTCTCAATGTAGTGTTAAAATATGATTCTAATATTCAGATCATACAGGTGCAGAAAAGAAGGATCTATGATATAACAAATGTGCTTGAGGCATTGGTCTTATTAAAAAGAAGCTCAAGAACATAATACATTGGAAGTAAGCTAGCTTAGCTTGGATATAAACACATCTCTTCTACATTGACGCTTCTTACAATGATCTGCCATTAAGCACCTGAAGCTATACTGATGTGCCAATTCCATAATCACTCCTTATAGTGGTGTTGATGCTTCTGGACCTGGAGAAATGGATAATGATGCTACTATTTTAAATGTATTTGGATATGTTTCCTAAACATATTTGATTGTCAAGATAATGTCTTCATCTATGTTACGATTATCCATGTACATGAGATATCCACCATTAAGCATGTTTTCAGCACTTAAATAGAGCTCTAGTTGAGCAAGACTGCACTTTGATTGAAAAGTGAAACTTTCTAATGATCAGCTTGCTATTTCTGCAGGCAAAAATCGACAGCCTCTCAATGGAAGAGCGAAGACTGGATGAGCAGATTAGGTATGTAGTTTGTTAGATAAGTCAAACATAATGTTGGTGTAGCAGATTTTGTGTTAGTGCCTTATTATTACTAGTTTTTCTTGTTTCTATTACTTGATTTTTGGAATTTCTTATTGCAGGTTTTCACCATTACACTTGTTACCTATTTGGTTGCAAGCAGATTTTCACCATTACAACTGCATTTGGCTGGTCATTTTTTAGTTGAAAAATAATAAGCATAACAAGTAGCGCCACCATTGATTCAGACAGTGATATTAAGAATTACATCATCTATTGTGGTATTGTTGATCATACTAAACACGTTGCATGACAAAATAGGTTACTATCTCACCAACCGCAACATACATCTAGGCCAGGTATGACATGGGTCAGTGAGCTTCTCCATGGACATCGCATGCGTATGTAAGAATCTATGCGTTTTTATTCTGAAACATTTCGTCAGCTTATCGAAGTGATAAGACAAAACAACTTGTTGCCCTCTGATGGTAGAATCACACATGTTCTAGTTATGGAGTCTGTGTCTATTTTGCTAACTATAGTTGCACGTAATGATAGTCAAGCTCAGCAAGTGAGTGTTTTCAATATTCACTCGAGACAATTAATCGACATGTTAGAAGTGTTGTTGCGGCACTTTGTCAACTGGCACCAACATATATATGTCCAAAAAATATGACTGGTGTACATCCAAATATACGACACAATAGCCACTTTTGGCCATGGTTTAAGGTAAGATTTAAACCCATATAAGCTGTATTTATTTAATGAGTGTTCACTACATTTGATAATTTTACTATAATTTCTTTGATAGAATTGTATTGGTGCAATTGATGGAACATATTTTCAAGGAGAGATGCCAAGAATTAAGCAATAAGTTTATCGTAACCGCTGAGGAAATACTTCACAAAATGTCTTATGTGAATGTGATTTTGATATGAGGTTCACCTTTGTTGCAATTGGCTGGGAAGGCACTGCACATGACAGTAAAGTGTTTGAAAATGCAATGATTGACCCATCAGCAAAATTTCCATTTCCACCTCAAGGTATATAAGCTATGTTATATGACAAATTTCAAAGATTAATTGTTTCATGTTAGATGGTAAATTTTTAGGAGAGGAGTGTCATTTTTCTGCCATGAAAACAATGAGATCAAGAATAAAATAAGCATAAAGGTTAGTAATAATCTTTGTACATGAAAGTTTGATTTTGTTTGGTTATCCTTAATATAAGCCATAATTAATTACTTTGTTTACAAAAAGACGTGCTCTTTTTATGGATGAGGCAGATCAACCTTGGTCATTAATATTTTTGTCGGATAATTATAACGTTCAAGCTACCTTGCGATATCTTAATTATTTCAACTGAGTACTTGCTACTAGCTACCATCTATATATGTATTGAATTACTGTGCCAACAAAAAAAGTGGTAGATTGAGCACCAACCTTTTTTACTACAATTTAAACTCTAATTTCTCATTGTTTCTACTCACATATCATCTACTAAGTTACTCCCATGCATCAAACTTATTACTTTTATTTCTGGAAATACGTAAACTTTCTCGTCTGCCTTGCTTTTAAGGGTATGCTTTCTGCTATTCTCATTTTATAGATAGATATTATGTTTTTGACACTGGTCTTCGGAACACGAAGGGGTTTCTAGCTCCTTATAAAGGAGTGCAATATCATTTTGAGGACTATAGAGGCAGTGAAAGAGAGGCTAAGAACGGCAAAGAGCTATTTAACTATAGACATTCCTCTTTGTGAAATGTGATTGAAAGAACTTTTAGAGCTTGAAAAAGTAGATTAAGAATACTACAACAACGCATGAACAGTCATGACTTTGAATACAGGTAAAAATAGTAGTTGTATGTGATGTGTTACATGATTTTTTACGTGAATATCAAAGTAGTGATGGAATATGATGCAGGGCAAACTACCACAAGACCGTTCACCCGGAGTCAAGCCAAAGAGGTCAAAGACGCTCACCTATACTTAGTTTGGAAGGGCCTTGAAGATGGGAGCCTTGGAAGCAATTTAAAGAAGTATAACATGATAACAGGTTCAGGCGCTCTGCCCAAGGAGGAGGTGCTCCGCCCAATGAGCTCACTGCCTGAAATGCCAGGCGCTCTACCTGGCCTAGGCGCTCCACCGAAGGCTGCTCCACCTGGCCTAGGCGCTCTGCCTGAGTGACACACTGCATCCAATTTCAGGCGCACCGCCAGTGTCATTAGGCGCTCCGCCCAGTTGTGCTCCATTCCGGGATTTTTGCCTAGACATTTCCTAAAATGGCCCTGCATGGCTTATCTATTTTACCCAACTTATGGGGTGTTAAGCCATTACTTAGGCTTGAGGAAACCCTTATAAACACCTAAGTAGCCTATTTTATTTGAGATTACCTATCTTTTGATTATTGAAGAACAATTTGAGATATGATCTCTTGAATGAATGAAACCCTATCTTTTGGCTTGAATCAATTAGTAGAACTAATTGAACCTCATTCCAAACCTGACTGAACTCTTTGCAAGAGCCAAGTGTCTCTTGAGGACCGTTCGTATAGCATAGGTGATTCTTGACATCGATTCGAGGGTGTATCGAGACTAGTTTGTTGATACTACCTTGAAGGATAGTTTAAGCGTCTTGTTTCTATCTTATTTTCTCGCTTTCGTTTTACCCTGCATTAGTTTGGTATCGGAGCAAGGCTCGGGATTTGTCCTTACAAACCCTTGATCCTTGTTCATTGTGCCTACATTAGTTTCTAGTTTAGATTCCTTGTTATTGTTGTTGAAAAAGAAGAAAATATAAAAAAATATAAAAGTTGAAAAATACAAAAAAAAAATGCTAGAACTTCGTGAAAATGATGACCCATTCAATGATATGTATTGGGGATTGTTCCTTGATGTTTACCCATTGATTTGGTACCAATTTTACTAGATTTGGAGTTGTGAAACGAAATTTGAAGATTTGAATCCCAACTTTTGAAACCCTAGCTTGAAGGGCTTTGGATCTTGATTATGATCTTTTTATTGGGTGTTTGATGTTAAAAACATTGGGGTTTGTTGGGGTTAGTGCAATACAACTTTGGGTACCTTTGATTTTGAGAAAACAAGGTGAAATCATCAAAATTTTTGGGTGGAAATTGATAAAAAAATGTTGTTGGAAAAAGCTGAAGAACACCATCAGGCGCTCCGCCTAAGTGAGCTACTGGTCAAGATTTCAGGCGCTCCGCCTTGGGTTGGGTAGTTTTCTTCTAGGTTTTCGTGTTTTTTTATTGCATTGCTTCCGGAAAGTACTATTACAGTAACATTCCTACTTGATTAGTACTAGTTTATTAAGCCTTTAGGATAATCGTGCTTAGTGGAGAGTAGAACTCAAAGAAGACTCGTAGAACCATTTGATTCAAGTCCGCACTTAAAGAGCCTAGTGTCCATCGAGTCCCATTAATTCCACTCGTCCCGAAGAGTTCTTGTCTTGTGGATTGTTTGGTTGTTAATTAGGAACGCGGTTCATTTACGTGATATCTTTGGTTCAAGCTTGAGTGATAAATCCCCCACCACTAAATGAGTGTACCCGAGTGACATTCAAGTGAGGTGTGTGTGTGAGGTTATTTCACTAATCGTTTGCTTGTTTTATAGGTACCATGGTTGGTGAAGGTGATGATTCCATTTAGAGTGCCTTGGCTACAATAATGGCCAAGCTGGAAGGCATGAGCTTAAGGATTGAAAATCTTGGAAGAAGGACCCTGAGTGTCCAACTTGAAGTCGGTGAGGGTACGAGTGATGGCTCAACCATTACTCCAGAACAATTTGCGGAACTAACCAAGCAACAAAGGCTAAATGATGATCTTGCTCGTAGAGAGCGTGTGTTGGGCATTGCTTAACAAGTGGGCATTCCCCACAACTTGCGCATTCCCCAAAGAGATGTTCCACTCCCTAAGCTCCGTAGGAATGTTGCACCCCTTGAGCATGTTGATATAGCTCAAAAAGGGGAGGAACTCGAACTTGGAGATGATGATAATGACTATGATTTTTCCTATCCGAATAGGAGAGCAATGAATGGAGGTCGAGGTCGAGGGCCACCCATGGGGTATGTTGGAGGGAATTTGAGAAGGGATTATGATGCTTATGGTGGCAATTTGGGGGCCAACTGGAGCCTTACCGAGGGGGTCGTGACAACAATAATCTCAATAGTGTGAAGATCACTATCCCTACATTCAAAGGGTGTAGTGATCCGGTCAAGTACCTTGAGTGGAAGGTGTTGATGGAGAGAATCTTTGACACAAATGATATGACCGATGAGAGGAAAGCCATATATGTTATCTCTTTCTTTGAGTCCTTTGCTTCCACTTACTGGGAGTTGGTCAAGAGGTCAAGAAGAAGAATTCTTTGCCCATAAACCTTATTTGGGATGAATTGACATGTGTGATGGATAAAAAATATTCGACTCCCAAGTATCGTCATGATCAATTCAAACGGCTTTATGAGTTGAAGCAAGGCTACAAGACAGTTGAAGAATACTACAATGAGTTTGAGCAAATCCGTATGGCCTTAGACATGGATGCGGAGGAAGATGATCAAGCCGCCATTCGATTCAAAAATAGCTTGAACCGAGAGATAGGCACTCAATTGAGGTTTCATAGGTATGCTTCTCCTCATGAACTATTTGAAGCCGTGGTTGATGCTGAGAGATGGCTTAAAAAAGAAAGTCCACCCGATATAAAAGTACTATTTCTACTCCCGTGAGTAAGCCAAAGAAATGGAATAGTCCAAACACAAGGGGTGCAAGTGCAAGTCGAGATATGAAGAAGACTTATAAGAAGTCAACACCAAATGTGGAAGGTAACTCTAAAACTCAATTGAACACTCCTACTTCTTCTTCTATTCAATTCCACAGGTGTAGGGGGTATGGTCATTTTGCTAGAGATTGTCCTACTCGAAAGACCATGATTATTAGGGATGATGGGTTGGTATATGAACAAGAAAGTGAACCCGAAGGTGAGGGGAGTGGAGGAGAGTGAGTTAGTTGATGGAGATGAGGAAGTAGAAGGAGATGACCCTAACATGTTTCTTGTTGTTAGGAGGAGTTTGAGTGTTATGCTTGTAGAGGAGAGTGAAAATGTGCAAAGAGAGAATCTTTTTCATGCTAGATGTCATGTGATGGGGGAGGTGTGCTCAATGATCATAGATTCGGGTAGTTGTGCTAATGTGGTGAGCCAATCTTTGGTCTCACAATTGAAGTTTTCTACGTTAAAACACCCAAACCCCTACAGTTTCCAATGGTTGAGTGAGTGTGGGGAGTTGAAGGTGGTGAAGCAAGTCTTGATAAAGTTCAAGATTGGGAACTACCAAGATGAGCACATGTCTGATGTGGTATCTATGCAAGCTTGTCATCTCTGGAGTCCTGGGGTCCCAAATCCAAACAAGCTGGCCTATAGGAGCAATCCCAAAGACACAAAGGAGTTGCAAATGCAAGTTGATGAATTGCTTAACAAGGGCTTGGTACGTGAGAGCTTAAGTCTGCATGATGTGCCCGTAATACTTGTGCCAAAGAAGGATGGCACATGGAAGATGTGTGTGGATTGTCAAGCGGTCCAAAAATCACGGTAAAGTATCGACATCCCATACCTCGTTTAGATGATATGCTTGATGAGCTACGGGTTCTAGCATCTTTTCAAAAATAAATCTTAGGTCTTGTTACCACCAAATCCGAATGAAACCGAATGATGAGTGGAAGACCGCATTCAAGACCAAGCTTGGTCTATATGAATGGTTGGTGATGCCATTTGCCCTCTCCAACGCACCTAGTACATTTATGAGGCTAATGAACCATGTGTTGAAACCATTCATTAACAAATTCGTGGTCGTCTACTTTAATGATATTTTGATATGTAGCAAGTCAATGGACGGCCATGTTGTCAATCTAAGGCAAGTGCTTGAAGTGTTGATAGATGAAAAGCTCTTTGATAATTTTAAGAAATGTATCTTTGGTGTTGAAAGGTAGTCTTTCTAGGCTTTGTTGTGAGTGCTCAAGGAATGAAGGTCGATAAGTCCAAGGTAGAGGCCATTAGGGATTGGCCTACTCCCACTATCGTGTCTCAAGTGAGGAGCTTTCATGGCCTTGCTAGCTTCTATTAGAGATTTGTGAAGGACTTTTGCTCCACTGCCGCACCACTCACCGAGTTAGTGAAGAAAGACAAGCCTTTTGTGTGGGGAGAGCCTCAAGAGAAGGCCTTCCAAGAATTGAAAAGTAGGTTGAGTATCGCCCCTCTATTGCAATTGCCCGACTTTCGAAAGGCATTTGAGGTTGAATGTGATGCCTCGGGGGTAGGAATTGGAGGTGTTCTCATACAAGATGGGAAATCCATAGCCTACTTTAGTGAAACATTGAAGGGTGCAACCTTGAATTACTCTACGTATGACAAGGAGTTGTATGCCCTAGTGAGAGCTCTTGCTTATTGGCAACATTATATTTGGCCTAGGGAATTTGTGATTAAGAGTGATCATGAGTCACTCAAACATCTTAGGGGCCAAGAGAAGTTGAACAAGAGGCATGCCAAATGGGTAGATTTCATTGAGAGTTTCCCTTATGTGATCCAATACAAGAGGGAGACCAAAAATGTTGTGGCCAATGCACTTTCTAGAAAGTTTGCTCTAGCCACCACTCTTACCTCCAAGCTCATGAGTTTTGAGAGCATTAAGTTGATGTATGCTCATTAAACAAAACTCAAGAGCATTCATGAAGCTCTTGTGAAGGGAGAAAGAGTTGAGAAGTACCAATGGGTAGATGGATATATCTTCAAGAATGGTAGAGTTTGTGTACCCGAGTCGTCATGGAGAGAGTTGCTTGTTCAAGAAGCACATAGTAGAGGCTTGATGGGTCACTTTGGGTAGTAGAGGCTTGATGGGTCACTTTGGGTGGGATAAGACCTTGGCCATTCTTATGGAGCAATTCCATTGGCCTAAGATGGAAATGCAACTTGAGAGACTTTGCAATACTTGCCTTGAGTGCAAGCATGCTAAGTCTAAATCGAACACCCATGGATTGTATACTCCCCTTCCTATACCTACTAGCCCGTGGATGGACATTTCTATGGATTTTGTTATGGGATTACCATGGTCTAGGGGGACATGATAGTATATATATTGTCGTGGATAGGTTTTACATGATGGCTCACTTCATTCCATGCAAAAAGTGTGATGATGCACAACATGTTGCTTCTTTATTCATTGATCATGTGTTAAAGTTGCATGGTGTGCCTCAAACTATTGTGAGAGATAAGGACACTAAGTTCCTTAGCCATTTTTGGAGGAGTTTGTGGGGTGCTCTTGGCACAAAGTTATTATTCTCTACGTCCCACCACCCTCAAACGGAGGGCAAACCAAGGTGGTGAACGGAACTTTGGGTGCTTTTCTTAGAGCTATGACCCGAGGTAAGGCCGGGACTTGGGTTGAAAAGTTACCTCTTATGGAGTTTGCATATAACCGTAATTTTCATAGAATGATATTTGAGTGTGTTTATTGCTTTAATCCTTTGATTCCACTTGAACAAACCCCTTTGCCAAAGGATGTGATTGTTAGTGTTGAAGGTAAGAGCCGAGCTAAGGCTATAATTGAGATCCATGCCAAAGCAAGGAAGAACTTGGAGGAAGCCTATTCAAAGGTGACAATCAAGAAGAACAAGGGAAGGAAGAAGTTGGAGCTCAAAAAAGGAGATTGGGTATGGGTGCACTTCTGCAAAGAGAGGTTTCCAAACCTTAGGAAAGGGAAGTTGGAACCCCGAGGAGATGGACCATTCCAAGTTTTATCCAAGATCAACAACAATGCCTACGTGATTTATTTACCCGGTGAGTACATTGTCTCAAATACTTTCAACGTTTCTAACTTGACTCCTTTTGATGTAGGTGATGAAGAAGCCGTGGATAATGATGCCGTGATTTCGAGGACGAAATCCTCTCAAGAAGGGGAGGTTGATGCAGGGCAAACTACCACAAGACCGTTCCCTCGAAGTCAAGCCAAAGAGGTCCAAGACACTCACCTATACTTGGTTTGGAGGGGCCTTGAAGATGGGAGCCTTGGAAGCAATTTGAAGAAGTATAACATGATAACAGGTTTAGGCGCTCCGCCCAAGAAGGAGGCGCTCTGCCCAATGAGCTCACTGCCTAAAATGCTAGGCACTCCACCGAAGGCTGCTCCACCTGGCCTAGGCGCTCCGCCTGAGTGACACACTGCATCCAATTTCAGGCGCACCGCCTGTGTCATTAGGCGCTCCGCCCAGCTGTGCTCCATTCCAGAATTTTTACCTAGACATTTCCTAAAATGGCCCTGTGTGGCTTATCTATTTTACCCAACTTGTGGGGTGTTTAAGTCATTACTTAGGCTTGAGGAAACCCTAATAAATACCTCAATAGCCTCTTTTATTTGAGATTACCTAGCTTTTGATTATTGAAGAACAATTTGAGACATGATTTCTTGAATGAATGAAACCATATCTTTTGGCTTGAATCTATTGGTAGAACTAATTGAACCTCATTCAAAACCTGACCGAACCCTTTGCAAGAGCCAAGTATCTCTTGAGAACTGTTCGTATAGCATAGGTGATTCTTGACATCGATTCGAGGGTGTATCGAGACTAGTTCCTCGATACTACCTTGAAGGATAGTTCAAGCCTCGTCTTGTTTCTATCTTATTTTCTCGCTTTCGTTTTACCCTGCATCAGAATATTCACTGAATATGAACATGATGATATGGTTGTTGATGAAGCTGGCTAACAATCGACTCAGAGTAACAATGGTCCTTCGTCTTCTCTATCATCTGATCAAGAAATGCAGACTTGTCGTGAAGAGATTGTTCATACAATGTGGGAAGATTATGTTAAAGAATTGCTAGTTACTATGGTTAGTCTTGTTTTATTGGACTGATGGATCTTTGTAACTGGCTCCATTTTAGGTGACTTGAACTTGGTTTATAGAAAAAAGTTCAGCTGACTTGAACTTGGGTTTCTGAGAAGCTAGTTTTTCCTTGTGTGTTATGCTACTAGGAAGTTGTGTTTTTCCTGTAACTTCTAAAGTCGTCTGGTTCATTAATTCGGAGTATTTTAGTTTTTATCATCTTAAGTTTTGGCAGTTCTAATGTTTGTCTGGTGTCTTTTTTTTAGCTTGGAAGTTCTGGTGTCGGTTTGCTTAGCTAAGCAGCTATTGCCTAAAGGTTGTTGCTTGTGTAATATATTGTAATTGAAAAATTGTAGTAGCTCGTTTTTGTCTCATTAGCCATAATTAAATTATCATGTTATTGTTATCAGACAATGTATCATCTCGTTCATTATAAAAGTGATAACTTTGTGGAAAACTTATCCAGAAAAAAGATTATGATCTGTGCTAATCATAATGAATTAACAAAATGTTTGTTTGGTAGAGTTGGGTATTTTTGAATATTATTAGAACTTATGGGTATAACTTATGTTTTTATGTTTTTCAAATCATAAGTAAAATTAGGGTCCAAATTTTATGTCCAAACACATTTTCATTTTCAAACCTAATTCCACCCAATTTAAGATTTCCAAATAATATTTGGGAATCTATGTCCAACGCCAGCTAACTGTCCATAAGGAAAGTAGAATAATCAAGATGTCAATTTGTGCAAGCTTAGAGGGATTTTACAGCATGTAATCTTTCTAAGAATATCTCAATTGTTTGAAATTTGAAAACTTAAAAGTTGTTTCCGTTTATATTGAAATCAGAAGGAAATGCCTGTGTTCACACCCACATAAAGAGTATTGGTCCTTTAAATAGACTCAGCTGAATAAGGAGTATCAAGACATACATATATTTCATGATGTTTAAATTGAAGAAAATAAGGAAAAACCTTTTAGTATATCTTCAGACCAATGAACAGGACATATCGAGCAACAAGACATTCTAATTTTCATGACATCGTATACACAACCAGGTGAGAAAACTAACACGATCCGAAATTCCGACTAGGCCGTGCAGACACCCGACTAGCTCCCCTAGACCCATCGGGCGAACCCTATTAGTTTAACCCAAGACAAATGATTAAAAAAACTTAAATAACATGAACTTTACTTGAAAATATTAGAAGATTAACTTAAACAACATAACAACGGCTCGAATAACATAAAGCCGCGTATGAAACACCTATCATTTATATAAATTGACACATTTACACGTTGTCTGAACAATACAGCTACTACCCAAAATACATAAATCTAGAGGTTTCCATATATGACGTCTATGATGTCTAAAAGATACATACATACATACATACATACATACATACATACATACATACATACATACATACATACATACATACATACATACATACATACATCTCCCAAAGGGAATAAAGCAAGATAAAACTACAATATCTACAACCGGTGACCTCAAAAAATAAATTGGCTCACCGTAGACAGCTAGAAAGGGGTCTTGCTCCTTAATCACGCTGTGGCTAACTAGGTCTGGGAGCAAAATCCGAAATGAAAATACAACACAAGAAATAAGTAGGGAGTGAGTTATAAGAATTCAGTAGGCGAGAAATAACTATTTAAGTCAAGAAATAGTTAAATTGGCCAGGGAAACAGAAAGTAACGGCATATAATAGATAAAAACTGCATAAATAGGCAAATATCAATCATATATAGATGGAAAACGCATATAAGGATATGAAATGAATGCAATCATAATTCAATGGGGTCACATGTGTCCGAAACCTATCTCCGGCATAGGAATCTCATAGACTACCAGGAGATATATGCAATAAATAACTCTTCACGGGTACGGGACTCTCATTGCCTATAGGAAAGTACATATCACAGTCATATCAAGAATAAAACACTCATAATTTTGATGATATATCAAACCAATATCATAGCATATGATATACAATATAAACCTGAGCTAAGGCGTAGAAAGAAGACCTATCGACTGCTATTCAAGTAAGAAATACGTGGTAGAACATCTCTAGGGCCAAAGGTCACCAAAGAAATTGGATATAATCACTTACCTCAAGTCCTGGGTCAATAAAGCTACTGCACAACCTCCTATTAACTTTACCAATAACCAAAACAGGAACTTTCTTAGAAAACCTAACAAATGAGTCCAAATCAGCTCAAATTTTACAGAGAGGTCCTAGCGGACCTTACGGAGATTATAAGACTATCGGCACGCTAATCAGAGCCTTAAATCTCAAAATGACTAACTATCGTCCTTTCACAAACATAATTCAAATACCACACGGTCGGATGCTTCGGACTAGAAACAATCGAACTCAATGAATCGTGAATTTAAACGCTAACAGTAGCCATATTTATCTACCATCATTTTATCAATTTTCTTAAACAATCAAACATGGTGTTTAAGATAGAACACAATATACTATAGTAAGAACGATTTTAAATTATCAAACCAACCATGAATTTAATTCTAGTTATCATAAAAGATGAAAACAACATAGGCATGATTTTAAGAATAAATAAATAAAAGGAAGGTTGTCCTAAAAGATGAAAACAACATAGGCATGATTTTAAGAAAAAATAAATAAAAGGAAGGTTGTCCCGAAATTGAGTACGGGTCGGGTCATATCCTCTCTACCTGTTTTTTGCTTGATTTAGTAGAGATTCGAGTTCACTCTTCTCCTTGATTCTTACCTTGTGAGTGTCGGATCACTTCAATTTTGCCTCGTTTAGTTTAGATTCTGAAAAAGATTTCCCGAAAGACAATTAGTGAGGAGAGAGGGGATTTGTTTTGACCCGTGCAAACAGAGAAGATAGAGAGAGAGAGGGAGAGAGAAGGGGGATGCGTGACTGGTGGAGAGGCTGGTGCAGTGATGAATATAGGGTGTATTTGGGTGGGGTTTTAAGAGAAGAGGGAGAGAGGGAGTGAAAGGTGGCGGATGGTGAGTTATAAGAATCATGGAGTAATGTTTTAAGGTTTTTAGGTTGGGGGTGGGAGTGTAGATATTAAAAGGTTAGTTTTAATTCTAACCGTTGAGATTGAGGGGATGCAGGGCCACGTCACATGCGTATTCATACGCGTGTATACATGTGTGTATGATTGTATATGGGTATTGTTGTTGTGACGAATTAAGGAGTGGTACCAAATGCTAGGATGAGTTGTACATGCGCTATACATGTGTTAGGAGTGTATTTTAGTGAGGTATAAGCTTGTGTGGAACTTATGTGGTGTATATATGGACAAAGAGTGATGACGGAGACTCTGCATAGCTTATATAAATTTGTAAATTGATCAATTGGCTAGTATGTGATTAAATGTCGATAAATATAAGTAATTAGTTGAAAATTAGAGATAATTATGAATAAATATATTTAGTCATAAATAAATATATTTAGTGATCTCAAATAATACTAATTAAATATAACACAAGTAATTATTAAATGGTACTGTAATGCATTAAATTATGCAAATAGCCACAATTAGGATACATACTTCAAAAATAACTAAATGATGCAGTTATGTAATATAGTCACAATTAAGTAAGTATTATATAAATAAAGGATTAATTATATGAGTTACGCACGTAAATTCATGCTATCTAATGCAAATTTGTTTGAAAAAATATTTTAATTAAATATAACCAATTGCGAAAAAGAAAGAGATAAATTAGGTGTCAACATCCCATTTATCCACCTCGAATTCCCAAGTCACCTCCTCGACTGGTGATTCTTCCACGGAACCTTCACCAAATAAATCTCCTTCAATCTCATCGGGCATCCCCACCTACCCAAAATAGCTATAGGAGCTTCCTTGTTTTAAGACTTTTGTCCAGTTAGACTGTCTTGGCTTAAATAACATGTATGGGATCATGACATACTTCTGTAACATTAATACATAAAAAAACAAATACATTGTTACGGGAGGTAGAGCAGGCCTATAAGCAACTGTTTCAACACTTTCTAAGATCTCACACGGACCAATAATCGAACCTATATTAAATTTAGTAACTTTAAAGAGTTTGTACAAATTAACATAACGATAGATAACTCTATTTTGTTGAAGCAACTAACACATAACTACAATTCAAACCCCAAATTTGAAGTTCGATATTCCAGGTTTAAGCTCCTCGTTTGATTTTTTTTCTCGACTGCAAGTGTTAGACCCAAGACATGGAGTTTGCTAAACTTCACAATTATAATTGGATCCTATTCTGGCTTTAGTTATTTTCCTACAAATATTGAAATAAATGAAAAAAAAATTGAGACAAATTAACATAAAAATACTCCAAGACTTAAGTTTGCTCTAGTACAAGTGAAGTTCAGACCTTTGGTATGATGCTTACCTGAAATGATCTTAGGTAGTTGTTTTGGGAGTTAGAGCTTTGATTAGCGTACCGTCAGTTTTAAAAGCTCTGTAACGTTCATTAGGACCTGTCAGTAGAATTTGAGCTAAATCGGATCTCGTTTGGTAGGTATCGGAAGAATGTTTCCGTTTCAGTTGTCGGTAAGCTTAAAAGAGATTTTCGAGCTCGACTTGAGTAAATGAGCTCCGATTTGAAATATGAAAGTTGCGTTAGATTGTATGGTCATCTGTGACTTGTAGCAACTTTTAGAACTGAATTCCAAGATTGTTCGGCCAGTTTCGCTAAAATTCTAAAAATTAAGAAATCAATCTCTTTCCATGGGAGCCGTATCTTGTACTTCGGAGATTCGATTCGAGTTCTATCATTGCGAACATGTCACACAAGCCGTTTATGACTTGTGTACAAAATTTAGGGTTATTTCGAGTGTTTTAGGGTCCTGTTTGGACCCAAATTGCAGACATGCAGCTGTTGGTGCAAAAATCTGCACTGTAAGCAACTTCACAAGCAGGTTAATGAGCCATATTGTGATGCAGTTTCCTCCCAATATACTGAGAGTTAAGGGGGAATTTTTATATGTAATTAAAGCCCCATGTGTCTAGTTTCTAACTCCGCAAACCGTTTATCAATACGACATCGAAATATTGAGATACAAGCGTCCGAAGTTGGACAGGTCAAGCTGCCAAGCAGGCAGCTTACCCACCTGCTTGGAGATTGAGGCGATGGAACTTCCTAAAGTATATATTACTCATTATTTTCATTCTCCTCTTATTCCAAACAGTAGCAAATACCCTCTAAGTATACACATCCTAATTAGACCAATATTTACAAGGTTATAACGTGAATCGACCATCGAAAAGTGCGTAAAGGTCGGATAATTCATATATTTCATCTTGTTGTTGAATTTGAGGGTTTCTTCAAGGTGAAGTAATCTTGTATTTGGATTGTGCTTACTGTTTTGAGAGGAAGGTGATTCCAAAAGGCGTCGAGAAGGAAAAAAGCTCGTTCAATAGTCGGTTCCACCCGAGACTGAAAAGTAAGTGGTTTCATCTTCTTTGAGGGCCTTCGGCCTTTATGGATGTTCTAGGCACGTATTCTTCATGTGTGTAGCTGTCAAAGAGGCGTACTTACTACGCCAGATCTTCGTAAATAAATGTTTATTATGTTATTAAGTGTTGTGTGCTTTCTGTATACTTGAGAGTATGATACTTCAGTTGTGAGCGTGGCGTATTCTGTTTGCTTGGTATGTATGTTAGGATGTACTATATTTATTGTCAGGACAAGGATGGGAGAGTTATGTCGGTATGAATATTAATTGAGGAACTCTTAACCTAAGGTTGTGAATATAATGTAAAGGTTTAGATTAATTGACTGATTGAATAAATTATCAATCGTTTTAGATATGCAGCCTTATGATAGGTCATTTTATCCGCTTCTTTGACGACCTTTGTCATTTAGGATTATCCATTCACGTGTTCTTTACGTGAATAGTTGCCGATACAGCGTACTTATTACGCTACAGCCTTGTTATGTATTTTCTGGTTATGTTTCTTGATTTCTGGCTATTATGTCATTTGAGGGTGGGAGGATTCCACCCTATTGCATCATATTGAGGGTAGGAGGATTCAGCCCTATTGCATCATATTGAGGGTAGGAATATTCTGCTCCTTGCATTATATTGAGGGTAGGAGGATTCAGCCCTAGGAGTAGGAGGATTCTGCTCCTTGCATTTGGCACATTTGACCCCATTGCATCATACTGTGTTCATTTCATTTCATCACATCGGCTGTTGTGTATTGTGTGACTTAGCGCAATATTTTGTGTATGTGTCATGTATTTCTGGTTGTTGATATGTTTCTGGCTTGTATCCCTGGTTGTTGACGAGTTTACGGCTTCTTACTTGTTTCGAGTTATTATCTGGCTCAGCCTTTTTATAGTTGAAAAAAATTGAATTTGGTTTATCTACTTTTCTTCTCCCTGACTAGCATATTTGTTCCTTCGAGGTGGCTAGCTAGCCCCTACTTATGGAGTCCTTTTGACTCACCATCTGTTTGTTTTTTGTCTATTTATTTCATTTCGGCATGTTCGCTCCAGGATTTAGTTTGCCAACGTGATTGAGGAGCGAAGATGACCTCAGCTGTCAGGGTGCGCCGACTTTTGTTCTGGATGGCCACCAGTTTAGGTTCTATTATATCAGCTGTATTTTATCCCTTCAGGAGATGTAGATTTTTCCTTGTACTCTTAGATGTCTGGCCTGGATAGCCTAAATCTAGTATATGGTGTAGGCAGTTGTGCCTCTTTTGAACATCTGTATATATGTATATATTAGCACGTCTTTTAGATTATTCGGTATTTGTCTCAAGCTAGTTGATGTCTATTTTATTCACTCAGTGATAAGGGTTCGCCCGACGGGTCAAGGGGAGGATGTCGGGTGCCCGTACAACCTAGTCAAAAATTCGGGTCGTGTCATTACCCTGCTAAAAAAGAAGTTTAGATTCCAAGTCTGGAGTTACCTCAACTCCACAAGTATAAGTATCTGCCCCGCTAAAACATAACATAAACCTTATACACAGTATTTTGGTGGGAAACCCTTATATAAAAGCACAAAATGAAGCTTGGGTAAGCTTAAAGCACGGTACCGATAAAAAAAATAAAAAACACACAATTTCTAATCAAGTGCATACATAGCCTACATAAAAAGGAAAATCATAACTTATACTCCATGTGACATTGAGAGTCTTCATCAGTTTTTTACTGGAGAAAAACAATGCAGTGATAAATTTGCAGGCCAAATGTAGAGATGTATTTGTAGAAATGAAACTTTATCGAAGTGATAATGGAGAGAGTATCAAGAGGCTTAGTGAAGATATAATATATTGCAAAAGAGAAAACAGTGAGGGAGTTTGAATGAGAGGTCTTTTGAAGGATAGTACATAAAGGTCCTTTGAAATTTTTTTCTAACAATTTTGCATAAGATTTAGAAAACTAGCTAAAATTTAAATAACTTGGTATAAATTCACTAGCCTATGCCATTAATAAGTAAAAATTTCGTCCAGAGGCTACTTTTTTCACTGCTATTTGGTTTCAGGCCTTTTTTTTTTTTACAACTACCATTAACAACAACAATCAAACTACAACCTAGAGAGAATTCTAACATGTCCTGATCCTTTTGTATCAGAACCCGTAGAACCTCAGTCACCACACTATTACATTATTCTTACCATCTAAGCTAACCATTAAACCCTGTACTAGCCAAACATTCCTACAACATACAGATCAAATGAAAATTATAGACTACAGTTCAAACTGAAAACTACAAAATACATCTCAAAAAAGGCACCAGTACTGAAACCTATACTCATGTCAGTAGTATCAGCTGCTATTATCCAGGCTCTTCATCTCTGATGAGTCTGTCAATCAAACCCATGCTTCTTCTTGCCATCTTCTTTTCTTTGCAGCTTCCCAGTCTTACCTTGATATCCCTCTCGATACTCTTCACTATTTCAGTCAAAGGTGCAGTGGTCTCACAAAAAATTATCCCACTCCTTCTTCTACATGTGTGGTACACAGTAGCATTGAACATTATAGTGATGAGCTTCTTGATCTTCTTTCATCTTTTTTGTTGAATCAACTCCAAGGTTTGAGTTGCTGGCTTACTTGGTATGTGTATGGCACTCCACTGGGTAAGTGTATTCAAAAGCTGCTTAAACCATAAACATTGATGGAACAAGCGATCTGCAGATTCTAGCTTCTACATTTGACACAAGCAGCATGAACTGTCTTCACACTGTATCTGTATTTTTTGTATCATGTCTTTTGTCAATAATATGTCATGCACTGTAAGCCACATTATCAATCTATGCTTTGGCAGTGCTAGAGTAGTCCATATTAGATCTGCATTGGGGAATTTTGTTAGTTTGCCAAAGAGCTTGTGATAACTGCTTGTCAAAGAGTACCCCCTAGTACTTGGTGAGCTGATATTTCCCATTTGCATACCAGTACTGTATGTCCATTTTCAGCTTGTTAAGTTGTCTCCGGTACCAACTACTATCTGATGGTGGATTGTAGCTCCAGATGCTTCTTTGGTGTTTCATATAAACTCCAGGAATCCATTTTACCAATAGTACATCCTTTCTTTCTATAAGTTGCCATATCAGTTTGCCCACAGTTGCTATGTTCCACAAATAGTAGCTTATGACATTCAGACCCCCATACTTCATTGGTACACATATTTTATCCCAAGCTACAAGCATGACTCTTCTTTTCTCAGCTATTGATACCCATATAAAAGCTCTACATCTGCTGTCCACCTCTTTCACTATACTTTTAGGAAGTATGAAGACTGCACCCCAAAAATTATACACTGAAAATAGTACAACATTGACCACCTGAAGTCTGCCTGCATAGGAGAGCTTCTTTGCATAAGCCATTTTGATTTTATCTGTTATTTTCTCCACCAGCTGATAACGTTCCACTTTATTTCATTTTTTGGTAGATAATGGCAATTCAAGGTATCTAATCGGAAATGATCCACTCTGAAAACCAGTTCTATTCAGTAGGAGTTGTTTTTGTGCTTCATTTACTCCAACAATAAATATGCTAGACTTTTCCAGATTTGTAATCAAGCCTGACACCCCTGTGAAATGATGCAATGCCTCCATGACTCTGTTTACTGATTTTATATCCCTTTTACATAAAATCATTAAATTATCTGCAAAGATTAGATGATTTAACTTATTCTGTTTACACATGGGGTGAAACCTGAAATCAGGCAGTTCCCCTACTGCTCTCATTACCCTGAAAAAATACTCCATATCTAAAACAAATAGCAAGGGGGACATGGGATCTCCTTGCCTCAACCCTCTACTCCCAGCAAAAAAACCACAATTTTCTCCATTGACTCTTACATAGAACATAGGAGAAGTAACACACGTCATTACTACATTAACAAATTGTTCGGGAAAACCATACTCCTTCAGGACACTCTCAAGGAAATCCCAACTCACCATGTCATAAGCTTTCTTGAGATCTATTTTCATCATGCATCTTGGTGATGCATTGGCTTTATTGTAGTGTCTTAAAATGTCATGGAAAATCAATACATTATGCACCAGTGACCTATTTTGGACAAAAGCAGCCTGGTTCTGTGCTACTAGGTCAGACACTACCCTCCTAGGTCTCATGAAAATCATTTTAGAGATGCATTTATACAAGACATTACAACAGGATATAGGTCTAAACTGTGTCACAATACAAGCACACTCACTTTTGGTATCAATGAAATCACAGTGGTGTTAAGTTGTTTCAGCAGCTTACCTGACTTGAAAAAGTCCTGCACTGCTGCAGTCACATCCCCACCAATAATTGCCCAACTTGCTTTGAAAAACTCACTCCCATAGCCATCAGGCCCTGGGGTTTCAATAGATGAAATGGAGAATAAGGCCTTATTTACATCATCTTCACTATATGGTTGCATTATTTGTAACTTCACCTCCAGGTTTAGAGTTGTCCCTCTTGCTAAATTCCTGAAGACATGTGCCCTTTCGGGTACACATGTGCCGAGCAGATTTTTGTAATAATCTACAAATGCAACTGCTACTTCACTTTGCTCCTGTCTTACCACTCCCTCATCATCTTGTACTTGTAGTACCATCTGTGCTTGAGAACATCTTGAAAATATCAATTGTTGTCATCTCCCAACTTTATCCAGGTAACTTTGCTTTTTTGTTATAGGAACAACTCTGCTATGTAAGATGCTCTCCTTAACTTCTGGTATTTTTCTTGTTCATCTAGTTTCAGAGTTGTGTCTCCTCGTACCAGCTGCAGTTTTTCCTGTGCTTGGAACAATTGAGTTCTGGCCAGGTTAGCCTCTTCAATCACTTGGCTGAATGCTTTCTTATGAAGCCCCTTCAGTTTGCTCTTCAGGATCTTCATTTGTGACATCCTTGTAACTCAGTCTCCCAGCCATGCTTGACTATCTCTTGGAACTCAGGAAGAGTGGTCTAAACATTGTAAAATTTGAAAGCTCTTCTAACTTTAAGCACCTGATCCATGCTTTGCACCAAAATAGGCTTATGATCACTTATCCCTTCTGGGAGATGAGTAGCTGTACACTCTATCATTTGTTCAAGCCATCTGATATTCAAAAAACCCCCGTCAATATTTGAATACACTCTTGCCTATCTTTGCCTGTCATTCCATGAGTATCTCACACCATTATTGGGCATTTCCACTAACTCACATCCTTCAACACACTCATTAAAATCTTGGAGGTCACTCATTGCCACTAGATTACCTCTTACTCTATCTTCATTTTTCAGGACTGCATTAAAATCCCCAAGAAGACACCATGGTTCATTATAATTACTTTTTATAGTTGTTAATGTGTTCAATAGTCCCTGTCTTTCCTCTATGGTATTGTGAGCATATATGAATGTCAACATAAGTCTACATTGTTTGGGAATGGATCTAACCCTGCAGGTTATATGTTGATATGTACAACATACATACTTAATCTCATATAATTCAGGCCTCCAACACGCTATCACCCTCCCATTTTAGTGCTCTCTAAAGTTGTGCGCATATTCCCAAACTTGTAAGGTTTTCTGGACAATTTTATCTACCATATTTCTTTTTAGTTTTATTTCTAAAAGACCAATTACCCCTACTTCTTTCTCTTTGTAGAGGAGCTGCACCTCCTTCTGCTTATTGAGGCCATTTAGGCATCTCATATTCCAGTTCAAAAGTTTAACCATGACCTGAGGGAGGTATGACAGGGCCTCCCTCATTTTCATACTCTATTATTCCTTCCCTGACCTCTGTGATTCCCACAGATGCTAAAGCATTTAATGTGTTTCCCACAGGTACTTGTCCCTTTGCCCTGTACTTGTTGGATCTTATTTGCCTACCACCTTTGCTCCCAGAATTTACCCATCCCTCATTGTACTGCCTGTTGCTTTGTTCTGCAATTGCTTCTTTGCCCTGCTCCCTGGTCACTTCTTTTCCATTCATATTCATCACTTCTATATCCTTATGCACTACACTGTTTTCTTTGGGTGCTTGATTCTTTCCCAAGGTGGTGTTACTTGATCCCTCTTGAGCCTGATTCTGCTTGATGAAGACTTGTTTTCCTCCCTCTTTTACATGACCCTCTCTATCAGTACCCCCATTTTCCTTTACATTGTTCTTCCTACAATCAGTGCGCGCATGCCCATACTTCTTGCAAACATCACATACTATAGGCTTCCAGTTATACTAGACTTGCTGCTCAACAATGGCTCCTCTTTCATTTCTGAAAGTTATCATATCAGGCAAACTAGCATTCACAGTCATTTCTACAAGCAACCTAGCAAAATTTAAACCATTCTTCCTCTCACTATTCTTGTCAACCATGAGAGGTTTCCCAATCAAACTACCTATTTTGCTTAGTCCACCAACACTCCAGTATTTGAAATCCAGACCTGGAAGCTTGATCCAAATTGGCGCAGTATATATTTCCTCCTTATTAAACTCCATATCTGGTGTCCATTCCTTGAGAACAAAGGGTTTATTGTCAAAATGATATATTCCCCCTGCAAGACAGCTTCCTCCCACTCCTTTGTATTAAATCTTACTAATAGCACACTATTTTTTAACATTACTACTTTATTAATTCCATGTTTTGCCCACATACACTGGACATAACCATTTAGCATAGTGAATGGAGGATAAGCCCCTAGTACATAGCCTACAATAGATGTACTCCGATATTGAACTTAAGATTCTATATCACCTAGATCTAAAACGCCAATAAGTTTCTCACCATGGATTTTCGGTTTGACATAATCCACCTGGAAGCCTACATTCCAAAGCTGGTTGATGTCGAAATTGTCCCATACTGAAGCCTTTGAAACTGTCTTCGCAACATTCCCTAGCTTCCTTCTGCCTCATCCGCCCAGCTAGAAGATGGTGACATCTGAATTACACGATTCCATTCCTTGAGTTTGTCTTTTGAACTAATTGAATTAATTTTCAGGCTGTTTTGTTTTGATTTAGGACTGGTTTTGGTTATTCTAGGGCTCTCATCCCCTCCCATTGACGGTGAGGTTTGGTTCTGCTGGCCTTGGATTCTCGTCTCCTTCATTGTGAAGTGCGCAGGTTAGCACCGGAAATTTGGTTGCTGACATGCGCGGAGAGAGAAAGAAAGAAGACGACTATTTCTTTTCCGTTTGGCTACTTTTTTCTTTGTTGTACAAAAGTAGCCACTTTTTAGAACTTCAATCCTTGTGAGATGAACTTCATACCATAAGGGTTGAAGTTCAACTTCAGCCCACAAGGATTGAAGTTTACGAATTCTATGCCTAAAAGTTCAGCCCTTGCGTGTTGAAGTTGAATTTCATACCTTAGGCATGAAGTTCAGCCAACAAGAGTTGAAGTTCCAAAAAATGGCTATTTTTGCACAACCAAGGAAAAAGTGGCCTGAAACCAAGTAGCAGTGGCCAAAGTAGTTATTCGTGCACTTTACCCTATTAATAACCTTTTTTGTTAAACTACAAATAGTATAGAAGTTTTTGTGCGAGAACCCATAAGAAAATCTTACAAAAATAGTCTTTTTCGCCAATTAGCAAAGACTTGGCGACCGTCATACTAGCAATCCTCAGATGTTTGTTAATAAAATGATCCAGTGATCACTAGAATGGGCCATTTTTATAAGACTTTTTTCATACTGGGTCAAAAAGTGTCCAGTTTTTGTAGATCTCCCAATAATATATCCAAAACGTTATTTACCATTACCTTTATAATGTCAGTAAGTCTATGATCTATCCCTCTTACAGAATTTTCATTATATAACTTATACTAGTAACTTTTAATTTATTATATATTATTTATATAAGATAACAAAAATACTCTTTCTTCACTCATATGGTGTCTTTCACTCTGTTATTGTGATAATACATAATTTGGGTACGCTTCAAACTTCTTCATGACACTTAAAACCACTATACAACACCAATTTATAAAGCTCTATTCATATATAATTTGTATGTATATAATTTTAGGCGGAATAGGTTGTTTACCCCCTGAACTTGTCCCAAATTACCATTTTTCCCACCTTATCTTTACGGGCATCCATTTCTCCCTCTTAACAACTTCCAAATGATGCTCAATCTACCCTAAAGGCTGGCGTGACAGTAAATCAAAATAAAAGAAAAGAAAAAATCGAGTGAGACCAAAAATAAACCCCTCCCTTAGTCTGTAAACCCCCTTCTCCTCTTTGCTGTCACAGTACCCCTCTTCTTTACTTTTTTTTTTTTTTTGCTAAACTATCACAGTGACTCAACTTCCTCCTTCACGCCCCACACCCCTCCCCCCGTTTCTCCACCTTAATTTTTTTAAAGGAAAAAACATATGAATCCATTTAGTCAATTGATCGAGTGAAAATGACACCATCTGCACTACTAAAGCAACCATATCCGTAAGTGTTTAGCTTTCTTCTCCACATGGCATCAAGAATTTGCTTATGATAAAAACTTGAATTACGAAATTAGCTTATTGAAGGATGCAAATTGTAGTGTATGTTAAGCCGGTCATGCTAATGAACTTTTTTTTTTTTTTTTTTTTTTTAAAATGGGCTTGGTCGCGATTTCGATGGTTTAATTTAGTGGTAGAGATTCTTTTGATGGTGGTAGGAAACATGGATGTGGTGTAGAAGTTTTTAATTCTTGGTTTTGGTTGTGATTTTTGGCGGTTTGGTGGTGGGATATTTATGTTTAATGGTGGTGGAAAATGTGAACATGGTGGTGATGGTCCGACGGGTATGGTGGCGGCTGGCGGTACTAAAATTGATGGTGGTGGTGGGAGTTGTAACGATAGTGTTTGTATATATGATATTTCTAGAATTTTTTCTCTATTTTTCATTTAAATAGTGGTGCAAAGGTTGATTTGGTGGTGGGTGTGGTGGTGTTGTGACGGGCTTAGTGGTGGTGGGTGAGGAAAAAGACCTTAGAAGATATGGTAATATTTTATTTTTTCTAACTGAAAAAGAAGTGTTGATGTGACTGCCACATGTTGCTTACGTGGAGCGAGTGTAATACACTCTCCATAATGCAACTGGTTAAGAGGTAGTGAGGTGGGATATAGTATCAGTTGAAAGTTGTTAAGGGGGTAAAATAGATGTCCGTAAAGATTAGATAGAAAAATGGTAATCGGTGACAACTTTAGATGGAAACAACCTATTCCGCCTATAATTTTGCAAATTAAATTTTATTTTATTTATTTATTGTGAAAGTTTGTATCCAAATTAATATCCTCAAAGCAAATACTAAAACCCTAAGCCCAAACTTTCACTTGTACTACAAAGGCTCAAGGTTTATGGTCCCTGAGTACCCTTAATACAACAAACAACGACGTCGTTTTACCTCTGTTTCACAAATGTCCAGATGTTAGATCATTCTCTTCACTACTAATCACTCTCAAATATCTAAAAATATATAAAAAGGGCTGCGTCTCTTTTTCCCCTTTTTCTTTTTTCTATTCTCTTTATTTTCAACTGATTGAGCTCAGTCACGGCTGTCAAGACCTGTCCAAACTCGGAAGCTTTATGTACCGGGCTGTTCGAACTCAGTCACGGCTGTGCCATACACACACATAAATATATTAAAGGTGTTAGGGTTTGAGCAATTTTAATAACAAAAGGATGAGTGTATGGAACTATGTAGTTACGGCTCATAAGCCAACTAATGTTACACATTCATGTGTTGGCAATTTCACTGCTCCTCATGACCTCAATCTTATCATTGCGTACGTATTCCCTTATTATTTGTTAACCAATCCTTATACTTTTAATACTTAATTATTGGTGTTTTCCTGTTATCCCCATAACTGGGTCGGTTTGTTTACGTAGGGAAAAGTAAGTTCAGTTTACATTTTGTAATGTAATGTAATGATGTTATTTCATTGTGTCCTCGAGCTTTGCTCTACTAGTAAGAGGTTAGTTTGTGACGTGTAGTCAGGCGCACATCACAAGGTCACGGGCCCGCTACACACATAAGTTTGGTAGTTAGTGGACAAGGGTAGAAACGTGAGGCCATTATCCATTGAGTTTCTAACCGTAGGCCGCTAGCCCTTTGTGAGTTCTCGGTTACTCGTGAATTAACCCTTTATAACTATTCGGGTTTCCATGATATTCCTATAACTGGGTCGGTTTGTTAGCGTAGGAACAGTAAGTTTGGTTTTGTAATGTTATGATGTCTTTTTGTTGTGCCTTTGAGCTTTGCTCTAGTTGTAAGAGCTCTGTTTGTGATGTGTGGTTAGGCGCACATCACGACCCACATGCAAAAGTCTGGTAGTTAAGTGGAGAAGGGTAAAGAGGTGGACCCAATTTCCATTGAGTTTCGAAAGGGTAAAGAGGTGGACCCAATTTCCATTGAGTTTCGAACCTTCGGCCGCTAATCCTCTGAGATATCTTGGTTCTAAATAAGAATCCACTTTTCGACTACGTCTAATTTCAGACCTGGCCAAGTCTTTAGGTTGTGGGCTAAGGTCGTTGCTCCTGCCACTTCTTGGCAAAGTAGGCCAATGGGCAAGCCCCCCCCCCCCTCGTCGCAATGGTGTGGGGTGTCAGAGGCTGTTACCCATCATTTCGATTTATAAAAAAGTAATGATGTCATTTGTTGGTATTTTGGGTCCTCTGAGTTCGGTTACTTAGGTTTGTAGAATGTAAAGTTAGTATACTACTCCCGCAGAGTTTCTTTGGTTATCCATTTCTTTTTTGTGTGTGTGAAAACTGATCACTAAATGTTAACCCTTCTTTCGTTTTGGTTTTCATTAGGAAATGCACGCGAATCGAGATTCACTTACTCACTCCCCAAGGTTTACAGGTGAACAACATTTTCTTCTTGTTTTGCATGTCATGTCTCTAAGTTTTTGAAGCAGATGCTCATATTCAACCGTACTTTATCCAATATTGGCATCTGTTTTAGTAGAAGCTTAGAACGCTTGTAATGGAAGGTTAGCTCTAGTAGGTGTCTGAACATGATCCGGTTAAAGAAAGAAAAAAAAGAGTCATGAATGAAAAGTTGGTTTAGTGAGTGGAAAATTGAAATACTCCTCAAACATGTTTTTCAAACTTCAAATCCTCTACTTCAAGTTTGAAGTTGAAATAATGGATCAGATTAATGAACAACCACTTATTTGAAATAATCTCTAAATTTTATTTAAAATATTTAAAATTATATCTATTGCCAAACTCCTTGCTCTAGTGTTGTTAGTTAGGAAAAAGAAAAAAATTCATATGAATAGGTCTTGGAAGGATAGAACAAGTATCCTCAGTGTGTTATCCCCTGTTTCATTCAGGAAAATATTGAACTTTGGATCATTTATAATTAGAAAAAGGTGAATTGTGATCATCCTTATTGAATGTTTAAACCTAGAAGAGTGCATTCCTTCTAGTTGAAATAGTGATGTCTCTCTACATTTGATATCTATTCTAGTTATAATCAACTAGTTGCATATGTATTTTATAGGTAAGAAAATTTTAGAAATTGTGTCGTGGGTACAGATGTGCCTCAAGCTTTTCTAAAGCCTGATATTTAAGTGAAAAAGGATAGATGGGCGGGCGTATTATTTACTGAGTTTTGACTAGTGCGTCATTCCTCCTCGAGGATTTCTTGATTATTGAAAAAATGTAGAAATTGCATGGTGAGGGTCAACATTTGTACACATTATAGGAAATGCTAAATACATCGACCTCTCATTATCTTATATATGTGTTACTTTCATCCTCTATGAGATTGATAATTTCTGACCCGACCAATTTAGTATGACTACACATCTGTATAACATCCTAGTCCAAGTACTATTTTATAGAATTTGCCTTTCTCTTTGTTAGGTATCTTTTTATTGCTTAATGCTCCAGTAGTATTCCCTAATTATCATGCAATTTGATTCTGATGTTACATCTTCATCCATCATTTCATTCTCTTGGAAGATTAAACTTGCATACATGAACTATTTGCATTTAGATACTATGATGTCTAGTCTTATCACACAATCATTCCTCTATTGAAGCTAATAAATTTCAATGCGTATATGTTGAAGCAAACATTTTAGATGGATACATTTTTTTTTTCTTGGGGGGTAAATTCTACTGGACGTTACTTGGCCTAAATTGCTTGCTATCTAAGGTGCATGAAATCTCTATTAGTATAATTTCTAGTAAGCTCATTCCTAGGGTAATCATGTACAAGCGCAACACAAATTTTCAATGTGAACTCGCAATTGCAGGAAACTGTCTTTCTCTTTGGTGGTTGTCGCACTCGACATTTCTTCGTACATAACCTTTATGACAGTTGTATATTTGATATGGTTATCTAGCACAAGTGGTCAACTTTAGGATGTGACACTTCCTATGACTTACCTAGGTCTCTCATTAACATCCTTGTTCATTATCAGCCGACATCAAAAGTCTTGAGAGGAACTTTTTTCGTGAGGTTGAGCACGAGAACATAGTTCACTTCGTAGTGAACTTGAAGGTAATCACCTTCACAATTAAGTATGAAAGTCTGCTGTGAAAAAGTATAGGGTCCTCAAGAAAGTATTCTTAGGGAAATGACCAAGGTGATTCAACATTAAGGTGTGGACTTCTATAGCACTATTTACAAAAAAATAAGGTACTGGGTGGGGTTGAGGAGGTTGGAGAAGTGACACATCATGTTGGCTTATCGATGTAGAGTAAGGAGGAATATTATAGAGGTTTGGAGGAAGTTGTGTGCAGATTTTTGTTTAAAGTCGAATGAAAACATGATCAATTTATGTAACTATAGGTGTTGTGGGGTTAGTGACACGTTCTCATGGTCTTTAGCATATGAAGCTAGAATGTTACAACAGTCATTCAAGAACACAAGGTTCAAGACTTATAAATTGTTGGAATTTGCTATATAAAAATTTGTTGAAATTTGAGATTCATGCAAAACCTGGCTTAGTCTTGTTAAGACAGGAGGTAGAAGACATGTTACCATCCTAAAAAAAAGAGAGTTTAAAAATATTATAACAACACTTTATGAGCAAGGCATCATATTATCAGATCAGGATGCTTAGAAATGCAATTAGATGGGAAATAGACTTTTCTTTGTGCAGTTCTCCTTCTATTTACCACCAAGGAGAGAGGACACTTCGGAGCACTAAGAAAGATATGGTTTTTTTTTTTTTTGGCGGAATAGGTTGACAACTACTCAAACTTGGCAAGAAAAGTCACTTGGCTCCCTTAACTCTGCTATCTGTTAGCTCCCTGGACCTCTTAGAATTTGTGCCAGCCAAGCACAAAATGTTTACATGGCGCAGATCGTGTGTTTCAAAATATTTGAGCGCGTGGGACTTCTCTGTTTCTGCTGACATGGCTATATTACAGTAAAAAAATGCATAACCCATCTCCCTTTTATAAATTATAATTTCCACAAATGAATTTTGCCTAATATAGCAATTAGCTAATTCAATACTATACCATAAATTAAAATCAACATTAATATTACAAATCGTATGGATAACTAAATTTGATTGTTTTCACTTTGTTGATTTTGATCACTTTATAGTTCAGACTCACATTTGTCTCCTCGGCTCAATTTTATCTCATGCTTTTACTTTTTACTCACTATTTTCTATTAATACCAACAAAACTCATGAAGTATTATGATTTTTTATGTGTATACTTTATATCTAAGGACTTTTATTGGGTGTGATTTTTTTATTGAATTAGCTAAACAAGCATAACGTTTACCTTTATTTTTATACGACTTGCTTCTATTTACTATATATGTATAACTCAAACACACTCTTTAATAATATTTATCTAGTCAAATAGATATTACTCAATGATATGGACGGAGAAGGAGTAGTATTTATCATTAAGGACTAAAGGAAGTTTAAGTAACAAATATTCAAACTTAGCGCCATTACTTTATTTAGAACGGCCCAAAATGAAAATGTCGATACAAAGACTGAAACAAAGGGATGTAAACTTGCACTTTATTTTAATTAGATGATCAATTAATCTTATACTAAAAGCTAAAACAAAGCGAAGGGATGTTCTACAGAAAAATGTTACAAAAACTAGAAAAACTTCCTCAAAATACATAAAATACTTCTCACAATTTAAACCAGGGCCAAACATAATCGCCTATTTTGCGCAATTAACTAATCATATTACAAGGGCCAAATCAAGTCTTCGTTTTTTTTATCTTTTTAATTGTTTAACTATTAACTTTTGAATTATGTGAAATTAGATTAGACGTTAAAGAGAACAAAAATAAGTAAATAAAAGTCCTTATAAGAATATGTCCATGTGGACACAAACTGGGGAGGCAAGTTCACTGAAGAGGAGGTTGGGGGTTAGCCACGTAGATTTCATGGTCCCCACAAGCTCATGAAAGAGAAGCGATTATAGCGGGTCAAATTAAAGGGATTTTGACTGTACATGGAAATGAATCGAGTTCCTTTTTTGTTGAATTGACTAATGAGAAAATGGGTATATTTTTAAATATTTTAATTTTTAACCCAATTAATCTGATGTGGAATAAAAATAGGGTGGTTTGTCAAGTTGGAAGCGTTTAGCAACACGCTCTATTACTTTTAAGCTCTTGGAGCATTTTGTACTTGGATGACGCAAATTCGAAAAGGTCCAGGGAGCTAAGAGGTACATGGCAGTGTTGAAGGAGTCAAATAACTTTTTGTGCCAAGTTTAGGGAGCGATCAACCTATTCTGTCTTTTTTTTTTCACTTGAATATCAACAAGGGGAGCAATTTTACTGTTAAAAATGTAGTTTTGCCTTTACAAATGCTGGGAAGTAGGGGTAAGACGCTGACCACCTCTTGTCATACTCTCAAATTGCTTATTAGGATAAAGTGGGTAATGTTGGCCACGATAAAGGTTGTGATAGTTAAATGGCCTTTAAAAGAAGAATAATAGGGTTAAGAGCATGTGATATAATCCGAGTACTTTGGAGGGAAAGGACCCAGAGGGAGGAAAATGAGTTTTGTATAGATAAGTGTGTGCTTTTGTTTTTCATAGATCTTTGGTGTATTCATGAGGTTTCTTTAGTATTAATAATGGTTGATTGTTATTTGAAAACATGTGGCTGAGAGTTGAAGGTTTCATGAGCAACATTGAAGAATGGTGGCAAAGCTATACTGTTAATGGAAGCCCTGATTTTATACTTTTGCAGAAGCTGAAATTCTTGAAGAAAGATATCTCTAACGGGAACAAGGAAGTATATGGAAAAATAGAAACAAAGAAGAATAAGGCTGGAGGAACTATGTGCATTAGAACAGATTACTAAAGGCAGAACTCAGACTAGGGAGGAGAAAGATAAGATGCTGAATTTGAAGCTCGAGTTACAACAGATTGCCAAAGCGGAGGAAATATCCTGGAGGCAAAAATCCAGGTGTTTGTGGTTGAAGGAAGGTGATAGGAATACCAACTATTTCGAAAGAATAGCAAATTCAAATAGAAGAAGCAATGGAATTGAAAGACTGAAAGTGGATGTAGAGATTATTGAAGAGAAGGATCAGATCAAAAGGGAAATCCTTGAATATTTTCAGAACCTGTATAAAGAATCAGAATCAATGAGGCCTACTACTAGACTTGATGACTTGGCTAGCATCTCTTCAGAAGGCAGAATTTGGTTGGAAACTCCTTTTGAAGAGGAAGAGGTACTTGCTACCATCAAGGCATGTGCACCTGACAAAGCGCCTGGTCCTGATGGTTTCACAATGACATTTTTTCAAAAGGCATGGGAGATTATTAAGGAGGATGTAATGGCCGCCTTGGGTTTCTTTCACCAACACTGTCACATGGTAAGATCATGCAATGCCTCATTCATTGCCTTGATACCAAAGAGAAAAGGAGCTATTGAAATTAAAGATTATAGACCAATCAGCTTGATTGGTAGCGTGTACAAGATAGTCTCAAAATTACTGGCGGGGAGACTTAAAAGGGTGATAAGAGGGCTTGTTTCAGTACATCAAAATGCTTTCATCAAAGGACGACAGATTACAGATGCTGCCCTCGTAGCAAATGAGGTTCTTGATTGCCAATTAAAAAGTGGAAAACCTGGAATTTTATGCAAGCTTGATGTGGAAAAGGCTTTTGACAAGGTCAATTGGGCATACTTAATATCAGTTCTCAAGAAGATGGGTTTTGGTGACAGGTGGATTCAATGGATCAAATTTTGTATCACAACAGTCAAGTATTCAGTTCAGGTAAATCGAGGGCCAGTTCGTTTCTTCTCTCCTCAAAAAGGCCTTAAGCAGGGTGATCCTCTCACCTTTTTTATTTATTCTAGCTATGGAAGGCCTAAGTAAGATGCTAGACAAAGCCAAGCAGCTTCAGTGGATCAATGGCTTTCAAGTAGGCCTAAATGATGAAAATTCTATATCAGTCTCTTATTTGCTTTATGTAGATGATACTCTGATTTTTTGCGGGGCTGAAAGATCGCAAGTGCAATATCTGAATCTTTCTTTGCTACTTTTTGAGGCCTTATCTGGGTTGCATATCAATATGGCCAAAAGCTATGTATATCCGGTTAATGATGTCTCCAATTTAGAGGAGTTGGCGGATATCTTATGCTGTCGAACAGCTACTCTTCCGGCTACTTATTTGGGGCTTCCACTTGGGGCTAAATACAGGAGTTTAGAAGTATGGAATAGTGTCATTGAAAAATTTGAGAATGCGTCATGGCAGAGACAATATCTATCGATGGGGGTAAATTTACACTCATTAACAGTGTCTTGGACAGCATACCAACCTACCTCATGTCCCTTATTCCTATTCCAAAGAAGGTAGTCAAGCAACTGGACAAAATAAGAACCTTCCTTTGGGAAGGTAACAGTGATGGTCACAAGTTCCACCTAGTCAAGTGGTCAAAAGTAACTCTACCTAAACAACTTGGAGGTTTAGGCATTAGAGACTTGGCGCTACACAACAAATGTATGTTTATGAAATGGCTATGGAGGTATAGTCAAGAAGAAAATGCTCTATGGAAAGAAGTGGTAAAGACCAAACATGGCTCTCTCAATCACTGGTGTAGCAAGCTGTCCAGGAATCCTTACGGAGTTGGCCTTTGGAAAAGCATTAGGAAACACGGGGAAACTTTCTCCCAGAAAACCTATTTCAAAATGGGCAATGGCAATCACATTAGGTTCTGGAAAGATATTTGGATGGAGGGTACTAAACTTATGACTACTTTTCCAAGCCTTTTTCTGATTGCGCATGATCCAGAGTCAATCATTTCCAGAATTGGCTAGACAACAGTTGGCATATCCGTTTCAGAAGAAATGTTCAAGATTGGGAACTACCTCATCTTTTGAGTTTGTTTGCTAAATTGGAAACCTACTTTGTGAATGAAGAAGTTTCAAACTGCTTAAAATATGGAGGTATAATGGATAGTAGATACTCTGTCAAGGCTGGCTATATTCAATAGTAATGCAATCACTACCCAATGGCATTGGAAGCAGATCTGGAAAACAAAATTACCCCCAAAAGTAATATGTTTTAGCTGGCTTGCTCTAAATGAAGCTGTTCTCACTCAAGATAACATCAGCAAAAGAAATATTCAGGTCATTAATAGATGCTTCATGTGTTTGCAGCAGACAGAAACTAACAGACACCTCCTCTTACACTGCCCAGTTGTCAGAGACATTTGGCGCATGTTCTTATCAATTTTTGGCCTTAGCTGGGTTATGCCACAGAGTATCAAGGAAGCTTATGAAAGCTGGATTCTATGGAAAGTTGATAAGTCCATCAGGAAAGTCTGGAAGATGGTTTCTGCTAGTATCTTTTGGGTCATCTGGAATGAAAGGAATCACAAATGCTTTGATGGGATATCAACTCAGAAAATGTTTTTTGTTTTTGTTTAGTTGGAAAAATATGGCACCAGTAAATTGTCCTTTGAACTTTTTGGATTTCATGAGCTCCTTAACATTGGCTTAGATTAGAATGAGGTTTAGCCTTTTGAGCTGGTTCTATAATGTACTCTTTATCTTTAATTTTTTTCATCTTCTTGATGCCTTAATAAATTTTCTTACTTCATCAAAAAAATAAAATAATGGTTGATTGTTATTTGTAGATAACTATATAGTTGTATAGGTTATCTACCTTGCTTTCACTTATATATTGGGAACTTTTCTATGATGATAATAAGCTTATAATTTTACTATTATGGGATATACTTGATATTTATATCAAAGCTGGTCATTGAATAGTAGGAGGTTTTGGAGGAGGTAGCCATTATGGGTGAGTCTCTCTTATTACTCCATTCTCTATATCAATTGGTTGGATCAATGGGTTTAATGTGGCGTCCAATCAAGGCAATAATTTGGAGATTACACACTTACAATATGTTGATGACATACTTATATTCAATGATGCAGAAGCAGAGCAGTTGAGATATTTGAGGGTTATTCTTCTAATTTTTGAAGCAACATCAGGGCATATTAATGGGAGGAAAAGCCAACTATACTGTGTAAGTGAGGTTGACAGAATGCGGAGCATGGCAGGAATCCTAGGTGGTGAAGTTGGAAATCTTCCAACAAAATACCTAGGTATGCCTTTTGATGCAAAAAGCAGATCTAAAGAAATTTGGAATGGAGTACTAGAAAGATATGAAAAGAAATTATCAAGATGGAAAGCTCAATATCTTTCATTGGGGGGTAGACTGTTTTTGATCAAGAATGTATTGGATTTTTTATTTTTTTTTTGATAACGGTCAATGCATTTGATGCTTTACCAACGCACATGATGTCTTTATTTCCAATCTTGATCAATGTAGAGAAACGGATCGATGCATTAAGGAGTTTTTTGTGGCAAGGTAACAAAGTAAAAAAAGGTTTTCACTTAATCAAATGGAAAAAACTCACTATCAGCAATAAGGAAGAGGGGATAGGGATCAGGAATGTCAAAAAGCATAATCAAGGTTTGCTTATGAAGTGGTTATGGAGATTTACCAAGGAGGATCATATACACTTTGGGGGTAAATGCTAAGGTTCTGAAGACTTTTGGATGACCAGAGAAGTGAAATCCACTTATGGAGTGGGAAATGGAATGAAAACATCCTTTTGGAAGGATAACTGGTACCATGACACTATGATTTCCTGATATTTTCAATTTGAATCAACAAGAAGATGCTACAGTTGGGAAGCTGTGGTCAACACATGGGTAGAACTTAACCTTCAGGAGACTTTTGAATGACGGTGAAATAAATAGATTAATAGAATTTTACACATCATTGGAACATTTTAGAGAGGTCTGGAACTAGGGGAAGATAAGTTATGGTGGTAGGGAGAAAAAGATGGAAACTATATAGTCAGAGTGACATATAGGGACCTGAATCAGACAAACAATCAGATTTGCTTTTGGCCATGGAAACATATTTGGAAAGTCCAAGTCAAAACTCAATATAAAGCGGCATGTTTCACCTGGTTAGTAGCCAAAGAGGCAGTTTTAACATATGTTAATCTTATAAAAATAGGGATAGAACTTGTTTCAAGATGTTATTTGTGTGGTAAGGAGGAAGAGACAATTAGCCATATTTTTTTGCATTGTGAAGTCGCTTACTTAGGAGCATATTCATTAACATGAGAGGAATCATATGGTCAATGCCTGGGAATACATGAATGTTTTGGCCGGCTGGAATAGAGATGGAAGAACAAATGGAAAAAGAAAGAGCATTGTCCCAGCTTGGATATGGTGGACTCTTTGGAAAGAAAGGAATTCAAGATGCTTTGAAAATGCAAGCTGTCGAGTACAGAAAATCAGGATGAATTGTCTTTTAGCATTTTGTTTTTGGGAAAAAGAAGAGCTCATAAATGACACTGAATCATTAACTGATGCTTTAGAATTTTTGTGACTAGTATTATATTCATGTAAGATGATCTATGATACTGTAAGTATGGATTGAACGCAACCTTTGTGTTGAATTTTTTATATATTATATATAAAATTTGTTTCATTCTTAAAAAAAATGAGCCAAAGCCATCCTGGGCATATGTAAATATTCCCTCCATTTCAGTAGAAGACAACTACCATCCGGAGTCCTTTTACATATGATAAAGTTAGGGGTTATTAAAGGATGTGTTAGGGACATGTCACCGGGACCCAATGGTTTCACTATGGATTTCTTAAAAAAATATTGGCGTATCCTTAGTCAAGTTTCTTCGTACTCATCAATGATTCCCCTTTTAAGATTTTTTTTCTCACAAAGAGGTCAAAATAGGGATGATTCCTTATCTCCCTTTCTCTTCATCCTTGTTATGGAGGGCCTCACCTTTAATGTCAGCGCTGTTGTTTATGTAGGTTGGATAAAAGGCTTTTCACTATCTTTTCACCATCCCTTAGTGATACGAGACATTTGGAGAGACATGAAAGCACATAATAAAAGTTTGTATTCTAAGCCGATCTGGAGATACTCTGAAGATGGTGCACTTTGGAGAGTTGTTATATGTGACAAGTTGGCCTAGTTAGTTTTTGGATATCTTAGCCACTTTCACCTCTTATTGGCATTAGTTTGTGGAAGTATATTAGTGAACTCCGAGACCTCTTTGGGAGAATACTTCTTTAAAGATCGGTGTGGTAGGAAAGTAGATTTTTGTAGGACTGTTGGCTTGCTCATGGGCCATTGAAGTCTATCTTCCTTACTCTTACCGTTGCACTACACTTCCCATGGCTATAGTTCGTATCTTAGGAGTGCTAATGATTGGTCTATCTCTCTCGGAAGGAACCTAAATGATTGGAAGGAACCTAAATGATTGGGAAACTGATGGTTACTTACAAGTACTTCAACTTCTCAACGACACCCTCATTTCTTAGTAAAAGCTGACCACTTTAGTTGGAACTTACGTCCTAAAAGAATCGTTTCTGTAAAGAATGCCTATTCTTTCCTCATTAGTTCCCTTTTTTTTTGCTCTCATTTGGGCTTGGAAAACTATCAGGAAGAACAAGGCGGCGTTCAAGGTTATATGTTTTGTTTGTTGGTGTAGCATCAACCTTGACAACTTATGAAATAGAGGACGTCATCTTTGTAATAGACATTATGTAGGGAAGAAGTTGAAAACATCAACACGTAATGTACCAACAGGGATATTGTGAATCTTGATGTATTTCTTAATTTAATTTGCTTCTCAATTGAAATAATAAACTAGAAATAATGTGAGTAAGATCAAAAACCATTTTATGTTCTTGATACAGTTACAAATGCAGTTTTGAGTTTCTAATTCAATTTCGACTAGTTTTATTTTGAACAAAATTATTGAATGTTGTTTGGATCCTTAACAAGTAAAAGTTGCTCCAGTTCCTAGTTGAGAGTTTTGAGCATTGTACAAGGATGAATTGTAAGGATAATGCATCATAGTTTGCATGAAGCTTTCACATCATAGACATTATTGGTCCAAACTTGAAATAATGAGTTTTTGAAGTAGAGTTGAAAAATAGTTTTTGGAAGTTGAAGTTGTGTTTGGACATATATTTTACTTAAACAAAAGTTAAAGTTCTATGAATAAAAATTTATGTTTTTGTTAAAATCCCAAAAGTGATCTACTCCCTGTGTCTGGTCAATCCATGCAGATGCTGGAAGAGCTATTCTCGCTACCCACCTGAAAGAGATGAGGAAAACTAACCGCCATCCTGATCGAACCTTTGCTTCCTGAGTTATATAGCTGACCGCGAGAAGGAAGGTTCAAGCTATGGCTGCCCCCCTATCGACCTATTGTTTTTTGCTAGCTTGAGTCATAACTTTACTATTTTTCATTAAACGTAGATTATCCTGACTCGCTAGCCAAAACGAAATGGACTTAGGAGCGATCGATTATGAGAGCTCGACCGATCAGACTGAGAGGAAGAGAAAGGTCAATCTCCGAAAGGCCTTCAACTAGCTGAGCTAGGTGTGTGTTGACCATGCACTCTTGCTTCGTGTAATGTCGTATCTATGATAGAGGTAGTGTGATGACTGACCTCAATGCTAATGGTGATCCCCAAGGCTCATACTTGCAGCTAACACCCTTACTAAAAAAGAAAGAAAGATTTTTTGCAATAGTGGATTTTTTTACTCGTCCTTCTGCTTGGAAATTCAGTTTCATGATTGAGTTTCCCGGAGACGTTGCCAGTGCTATGGGCTTTGGCTTATGTAGATAAAAAATGATGAAAACTCATCTCCAAAAATTCACCAAAAATCCACCAAAAAGCATGTCCAAACAAAATTTCCCAAAAAATAGGTGAAAAAGTGCTCTCAAGTTTTATAAACAAACGTGAGCTTAGTATGGTAGTAGCTAGGGGGATTTGAAACACACTATAACATTATACTTTCTAAGGTTTAAACTAAATTTTGATTTCTTCATTCTTGTCACTGGTATATTTACATTTCATTAACAGTATGCTAGCCAGATAAATTTATTGTTTCTGTTATCTTCTACATTAAAAACTCATGGTTGGCAAGGAGCATGCTTAACCTTCGTGGTGCTTCCACTAAGGTGCGTAGCCTAAACAATGGGAAATGCCAATTCTGTGCTACATCTACTTTTAGTGTTTAAGCATGTTTGAGACAAGCTTTTGACAAATTTGGTGTCTGGTCACCATTCAACACGCGTTTTGCTATTTGCACAACATCATACCACTCTACCAAATTGTCAACAAGCCGTTAGTTCGATTTCATTGAGCAATTGCTTGTTTCAGGAAACTCGGGTTGACACTTTGATTTAGAAGAATAGCAAACTCATGTTTTGCACTGGTTGAGTTTGAGTGGCGTCCTGAAAGCCTTAGCAGTAATGCAATTATATTGTACCTTGTTCTAGATTCTGTTATATTTTTAATTGTCATAACTGGAAGTGCAACATTTAGGTATCTTTATTTATTTACTAATGTTCTATACAAGAAACCTTGTGTATGTTAATAACCAATCCATTATAACATTTATTTTCTCCCTTTTTCTCCTTTCACGCTCTCTTTCATCTGTCTTTTTATTGGCTGTCTTGTATTTCTATTCTTTACTCTGTTAAATCTAAGAATCGCTGATTGTTATTCTTTATTGTCTGAATCTTGATGATACGATCTTCTTATAAGTGTTTTCTGTTTCTAGATTATTCAAAATATGAGTTCAGTTTAGTGTATTTCTCTGCAGCCCATGTTAGATGTGCCGATATATGGGAGAATTGCAACACTTGAGCTTTTCCGTCCTCATGTGAGTTTACATCCTTTGGTTGTGTAGCTCATTTTTATCCCATTATATGTATTTGGCACAAAGAATACGTTTCTTTTAGCCATATGTGATTTACGGTTATCTTGTCAGGGTGAAACACAAGATCTTCTCTTCATTGCAACGGAGCGATATAAGTTTTGTGTCCTTCAATGGGATGTTGAGGCATCCGAAGTTATCACAAGGTTAGTCTGCAAAACTATATTTCTTCCTGGTTGGTTGAAATGCCTAATTTTCAATATTGCACCGAGTCAGGCTAAAATGGGAGCTACATGGAAAATGAGGATTCCCAACTCGCTGGGGTTGAGGCGTATTAGTGGTTTTTGTTGTTGGGTTACAATGCCTGATTTATATATGACAATTTAAAAGAAAATCACCTCTTACATGCATGAATTTTGGTGCAGTTTACTTCAATATAACCATTTTATTAAAGCCTTGACAATTGCTTAGTCGGTAGAAACTCAAGTCAAAAGTTAGGCAATAAAAGGTCTTTGTGTATTCACGAAACCCACTTGCAAATTAAATCCAGGAGTCGGTCTAGCTTTTATATCCCTTGTGTTATTGTTTTTTGCTGAAGGTTTTCTTTTACTTAATTTTCTTTAAAGTACTCCTAGCTGAAATTTACCTCGATCATTTGCTTTGCTTCATATCGTTTGTAGTTGGTGAATACAACTCAAACTTTTATTCATTGACTTCTCAAACTCAAAACTTCCCCTCTTTGTGGTGTTCTTACTGCGTTTATATGTAGAGCAATGGGAGATGTCTCAGATCGAATAGGCCGTCCGACGGATAATGGTCAGGTATTCTTTTTGAAATTTCCTTAAATAATCTCATTTAGTCAGTGATATTCTATATGTCTCAAGACCCTAATTTCCGCTTACCCTTTTTCTTTCTTTTGGTAGATTGGTATAATCGACCCGGACTGCAGATTGGTTGGACTGCATCTCTATGATGGACTGTTTAAGGTACCGTCCTCAACAGACTCAAAGAATTAGCCACATGGTCATCGTTTCATAGGGTGTAATGTTTGCTGTATTAGATTTTATGGTGGTATATTTATGTTTGCAAAAGATTCACCTGGACTTCATTGTCAACAGGTTATTCCCTTTGATAACAAAGGGCAACTGAAGGAAGCTTTTAACATCAGGTATTCTTGGATTACCTTTACTTACCTTTACAAGATTGTGAAGGTAACTTATCTATTATGTTCTCCTAAAATAAACCTATCAAAAAATAAATCTCCTAATATTGCGTCCTTTATATGTTGCTAAACCTTCTCCAGTTAACTTTTCTTGATCTTGACCAATTCACCTACTCATGACCTACCTGCCTAATTGTGAAGTTCTCCATTCTGTCATTAAATTATATTGGATGAGGCCCGTGGGACTGATTGGTAGGCAGTAGCAAACCAGAAGCAAGAAAAATAGTGAAATCCTTTTTAAACTGTGAGGTCAAGTCTTAATATGTGACAACAATCCAGATTAGGACCTCAGCAGGTCAAATTGTACAGACCATTTGTCCTTTAGCAGATCAAGCTTAGAGATTTTTGCTCCTGGATGTGCCGGCATTCCATAATTTCATTTTTCCTCATTTTTTTCTTTTTTATTTTGTAGCCTATAAACATGAAGCTGTAGATGAAAAGTTCCAAGGATTACTGAACAGTGAACACCTCTGTTCTCATTTTTCTAATATTTATTATGCTGTACTTTGAGTTCTCTTTCTTTAAGTTTCCTTATTGCGGGGGAAGAAAATGAATTCTTTCTGGACTGTATTATTTTCTATGGTTTGTTATTGTGACCTCGTTTAGTGTATAAGCCTACCTACATGTGTTTTTGTAGTGATCACTTATCTGATTATGCTCCTTGAAGTATATCCTACACTTTATGTGGGAGCAATGCTGAAAAGTAGTTCCGACTCTGTTTCACCAGGAATCTCATGATTTTGATCATAGGAGCTATTCTTCTTTGACTGATAGCTCATTATTTTGTGGTTTTCATCAGGCTTGAGGAGCTTCAAGTTTTGGATATTAAATTCTTGTATGGTTGCCCAAAGCCTACAATTGTTGTTCTATATCAGGTCTGTGATTTTAAATAATAATGTAGTCATCATGCTTACTTTACCATTTCTAACCGTGCGCCAATGGCCCTCAGAGATTTCTTGGTTATGAAAATAACAATATTAATAATGTAATCATAATTCAGTTTAATTCTTTGCTAATTTACGTAAAAGATTTGTTTATTTCATCATGGGGAATTTCAGTTGGTGTTCTTAGCACTGAGGTTATAAAATGACATTGTGCACTTTATTTCTGCCTTTTAAAAAAAAAAAATTTGGGGGTGGGGGTGGGGTGGGGGGGAGGGGGAGGGGGTTTGAACCGGCTAAAGGGATTCATTTGCACTACTACTTTTAAATAACTTGATTCTGATGCTTGTCCTGGACCTTACATTTGATTGGCAGGATAACAAAGATGCCCGACATGTCAAAACATATGAGGTGTCCTTGAAGGATAAAGATTTTATTGAAGGCCCCTGGGCTCAAAATAATCTTGATAATGGAGCTTCCTTGCTAATACCAGTACCTCCGCCACTGTGTGGTGTACTGATTATAGGAGAAGAAACCATTGTTTATTGCAGCGCTTCAGCTTTTAAGGCTATCCCAATTAGACCTGTAAGCACATATATAACTTACTAATTTTCTTACTGTTCTTATACAACCATCCCTGCCAGCCTCTTTGACCTGAAAAAACCTTTTAAAAGCTGTTAATGAATTGTTATCAAAGAAGCTGTTAATTAAATACTGAATGAGATATTGCTTTACTACTTTATTTGTTCCTTCCAGTCAATAACAAGAGCATATGGGCGGGTGGATGCTGATGGTTCACGATATTTGCTCGGGGATCACAATGGGCTACTTCACCTACTTGTTATCACTCATGAGAAGGAGAAGTGAGTCGGCTTTTTCTGGACTGTCTTTTCTACTTTGATGAGTTGCTGAGAATGATATGTTTGTATGTATCTCCACTTAGTTGTTGGGAATAAAATGTTTAATACGGACATCCGTTCTCTATAGAGTTACTGGACTCAAAATTGAGCTATTGGGAGAAACTTCTATTGCATCAACCATATCATACCTAGACAATGCTTTTGTCTTCGTTGGTTCAAGCTATGGAGATTCACAGGTACTTTAAACTATTGACTTAAAATTTAAGCGTGTGTGGAACTTTATCCTTAAGTATGATTGCTTGTTTCATCTTGTGGTTTAAAGGATTATGTTCTGTTTGCTTTATATGTATTCTCTGAATTGTATCATAATTGTGTTTTTTAGTGAGATAGGTATAGTGATGATATACCATTAGACAACAACAATTAAGCCTCAACCCCTAGCTAGCTGGGGTCAGCATATGAATCATCACTGCCCATACGCTTCATCTATACCTGTCGCATTTCAGCATTCAATGAATTAGGTCCTTTAACCTTGAAGCTCTCTACATTTTCTACTAGCATACAAATACCCTAATAATCTAGCAAATATTGGACTAAATGCGAGCCTTACCAGCAAAACGAAGACGTAATCTCGCACCTTATCAAAAAAAAAAAAAAAAAGAAGATAATCTCGTTAGTTTTTTTTTCCAAAAAAGACCTGCTATATTAGCAGGGGTATTTGGCGCTGACCCTACCTGTAAATTAAAATCAGAGAGGAGGTACATCTAGGAGGGGGACATGGGGCCTAACCTCCTCACTACACTACCTGAAGTGACCAAATCCAACTCTGTACAAAAAAGGAGAGACAAACTTTATAAACTAACTTAGATAACTCTAACTTAGATAATAAAGTAATGCTTTCAATCCTAATGATCCTACCTGTAGAAACATCTAGTATGAGAAGTAGGATTACAGAGAAGGAGCAAATCCAAAAAAGAGCTAAGATGTCAGCCTTTATACATCTGTATGCATCAGGTCAGCATAAATTAGAAAAACTATTATAGAACCTTCAGCTAGAAGGTCTGATTCTGAAATTTGGTTAGTTGAATATCAACATATATGGATCTTTTCTTCCGTATCAACATATATGGATCTTTTCTTTCATTGTGCTTAATTTTTGCCAAGTCTATGAATTTGAAGAGCTTGTAGGTCATTTGAAAGAAAATCCTTCCACTGTGCTTTATTTTTGTTTTCATTTTTTATGTATAAAGATACCCCCAATTTGCTTGTTGTTGCATGTATAAAGATATACCAATATATTAAGGTAAAATATGAGCTTTTTGACTGCTAACTGGCCTAGAGAATTTACTACTACCTCCATCCCATGTTATGTGGCGGAGTTTGCATTGGCACGAAGTTTAGAAAGAAAGAAAGATTTTTTGAACTTTTGGTGTAAAACAAGCCATGAGAATGTGTGGCCGAAAATCATTTCATAAAGGTGAACCGTTTCTACTTCTGGAAAGGTGACATATTTTGGGACAAACTAAAAATGAAAATGTGCCACATAAATTGGGGCAGAGGGAGTAATTGAAATATATCTAATGTTAAATTGTAATAGGAATGTTAGACTCATCTCATTATATGGAGGGGAATTAAAACACTAACTTCTTATTTCGTTTACTCTTGATTTTTTTATGAAGCATTCTGCCTACAATTAACCCACTCAAATACACTGTAACTTGAAAGCTGTAGTATTATCTTCTCTAAACTAAATGGTTGATGTCCTATTTATCTTTGGGCCACTTGTTGTACTTCAATGTTTACTTAACACCATAAAGTCAAAGTCAAAGGAGGTTCTCGTTTCTAAGAAGTCAGAATATTTAATCTACGTTGCTGGATCCAAATTCCAGTGCACCTGTCAGTTCCTCCAAAAGTGCAAATCTTTTGAGAATCTAACACACACCCGACAACAGATTTGGAGGGTCCGAGGAACATAGGTTTCAATAATTATGGGTTGGTGAGATGATTATTCAGAACTCAATCTGCTGTGTTATCATTGCACTATTGATTTAAACTCTCATGACTCGTAAGCTGGCTTTTGAGGGCTCCCTCCATAATTCTCCTTATTGTAGCCTTGGATTCATTGTAGCTTGTGGTTTTGAATTTTGGTTATCCTAGTTCCGTTTGTGCTTCGTATTAGGACACGTTGCAAGTTTTGCAGTTCCATTAATATCTTTTCTACTGATATTTTTCAATTCACATCCAGCTCGTTAAGCTAAATCTCCAGCCTGATGCAAAAGGCTCTTATGTGGAAGTTCTAGAGAGATATGTCAATTTGGGACCAATTGTGGACTTATGTGTTGTTGACCTGGAGAGGCAAGGTCAAGGTCAGGTTGTGACTTGCTCTGGAGCCTATAAGGATGGATCACTTCGTATTGTTCGGAATGGAATTGGAATAAATGAACAGGTCTTGTCATCTAAATTGTTTTCAGGGGATGTTTGTTATGTATTGATATTGCTACAACAACTGAATCTATGTGCCAATGCTACTTGTAGGCGTCGGTAGAACTCCAAGGGATCAAAGGAATGTGGTCTCTTAGATCAGCTACGGATGATCCGTATGACACATTCTTGGTTGTTAGCTTCATTAGTGAGACACGCATTTTGGCTATGAACCTTGAGGATGAACTGGAAGAAACTGAGATAGAAGGTTTCAATTCTCAAGTCCAGACCTTGTTTTGTCATGATGCTGTATACAATCAGCTTGTACAGGTATGCCTTGTGCTGAGTATATCTTTTTTACCTTATGCTGAGTAGATCATCGTATTGAATCAGTACTTTTGAGTGAGATGTGTATATCTTTTTTACCTTGTGCTGAGTAGATCATCGTATTGAATCAGTACTTTTGAGTGAGATGTGTATAAATCCGACAACCTATTGCTAGAGCTTGTCTGCAAGAATTCAATTTATTCCATCTGGACACTGCTATTGTAAGAGATAAAAATGTGATACATAAATATAATTAGATGCTTCATTCTCTCAATCTTCTTGGCTTTCTGCCACTCGGTGGATGGTGACAGTACGGAATAATCAGCAATTCACTACTGATGAAGGATACTGTCAAATGAGGACTGGTAAGCTTTTTTAAGAACTGCTTGGTATGACAAAATTAAAAGGAAGGAAATTAAATAAAAAAGAGCGAAGATTCTTCTAGTACCCCCCCCCCCCCCCCCTTCTCCCCTCTTTATTTTTTAAGTAATCTTCCATTACTCTGGAACACTATAGTGCGTAATGATCGTACACTCATTGCCTAGGGTATAACGTTGCCTTTAACCATCTCCAGCAAGCTCCATTTACATTTCTGGCTGAAATTTATTAAATAATAATATCTGTAAATGCGGCCCTTCTCCGGACCTGTGTAAACACAGCATGCTTTGTGCGCCTGGCTGTTTTTTTTTTTTTTTTTTTTTTTTTTTTTTGAAATATCTGTATTTAATGGTCAGTTGCGCATTAACTACCATGCAGGTTACTTCAAACTCTGTGAGATTGGTCAGTTCTACCTCTAGAGAGCTGAAAAACGAATGGTTTGCTCCTGCTGGCTACTCGATCAATGTTGCAACTGCTAATGCCACTCAGGTTTACCTCTGTCCATGCTTCATAACGTGCAACAATCTGTTGATGATTAATTTTAGAGAAAATATTGAATATCGTTATGTAAAAATGGTTGCGTTTCCTGCCCCTCGAGGAAAAATAAAAGGAAAGAAAGAAACTGGCTATGATAATGATTGATATAGGTGATTGTTATGTGCTTGCAGTGATTAGACACAGATTCCAATGCAAATCGATGCTTTTAATAGGTTACATAGTTCCCAGATCCTATTTCTGTGATCTAAGTATCATTTTCTCTGTTGGTAGTAACTCCTTTGCTTTAAATGGTGACAGCTACTTGTATGCCTACTGAACAGAAATATAATTTTTCCTCAGATGGTAATGATTTTCATGATTAGTTTTTGTTGCAATAACTATTACATTGACTTTGAAACGATATGTTATACTTTGTTTGTTTGTGACACTGATTCTTTTGTAGTGCTCATAAAACTTATAAAATATACAAAATGCATAACTTGTTTCAAACTGGAGTTCATAAGTTAATTGTACAGTATTCTGTCCTTTTCAGTTTATGGTACATATTCATTATTTTGATGAATGGAAAAATCCAATTTCTTTGATCATTCTTTTTCTCCTTCGTAATTGTGCCCTCCATATCCATAGCTATGTTCTTATGCATCAGTTTTACAGAAATTCTGCTCTTGTTTACCATCTAGTAGTTGATTTTTCCCTGGATCTTGTTTGCAAGTAAACTGCACTGTCTATGACCAAAAATGTAGCTGTCTCCACTTAACGTGAATCACAGTGTTGGATACTGACACAGAATCAAAACAAGGAAATTTTGAATAATCGAAAAAGACAACACAGATCTTTGTTTATGAAAATTTCACATTGGTAGACAAAGAACATTTTTTTGTTTGAACCTTTTACTGTTTCACATTCATAACGAAGAACATGCTTTATACTTGCATCATCAGTTTCATAGGCTCTTTTTTTAAAAATTATGTGAAAAACTTTTAATATCTGTACTAAGGTTCTTACCAATCAAAATAGTTGTACTGAGAAAGATAAAGGCATAAGTTTTCCACATATAGATTTTGCATATAACAGTCTTAAGTATATGATGATCAAATTTGTCATCTGTATCGATCTAGGGCATTTGTCAAGTAAAGGGGACTGGGGATTTGTCTTTTACCCAACTCTCATTAACTATAGAAGGAACTGCGTTTGAAATACTTTATTTTGTATGTGTATGAATTATCGTCTAAAGCAAAAGGGTGACACAGTTTCTGGATTTAAAAATAAAAACATAAATTACTAATTGCGTAATCTTACCTAATACAGACCACTTAAGTCTGTGGAATGAGAATAAGTTTGTCATTTGCCAATTAAGATAATAACTAATTTGTGAGAGATGGGCTGATCTCACAATAATATAGCTTATGAAACCTTGAGTTAATGAGTATTAGATTTTGAAGTCATGGAGAATTTGAAACGCTTGAATAGTAAAATTACTATAAGTAGTAGTTGGAATTGCCTTTTTTTTTTCTGAGTTAAATTTAGAAACAGAAATTGCTGATAATATGTAAAATGGGAGGATTTTAATTTAGATTACTAAATTCTAACCAATTTATGATTCACCTGGGGCATCATGGACTGGTCGTCTTTGGATGTTTATTGAAAGCTAGTTTCTTTACATTGTCTTTTGTCATGATTTACTTTTTTTATTGGCAAGCTGTTGTCAATCCACTCTTCCACCAATTAGTCACATGTGGCTATTTCTTTTTTACAGGTACTATTGGCGACTGGGGGTGGCCATCTGGTATACCTAGAAATCAGTGATGGGGTGTTGAATGAAATAAAGTATGCCAAGTTGGATTATGATATCTCATGCCTAGACATAAATCCAATTGGTGAGAATTCAAACTATAGTCATATTGCAGCAGTTGGAATGTGGACAGACATAAGTGTCAGGATATATTCAATTCCTGACTTGAATCTCATTACAAAGGAACAGTTAGGAGGGGAGATTATTCCTCGTTCAGTTCTAATGTGTTCCTTCGAAGGGGTATGTCTTCTTTCTTTTTAATTACCTTGTATGCCTGAAACCTGTTTTTTGATTTGGAGAATGACAAGCAGCAGGGGTGTTGGGTTTCAAATTAGGGGCTGCCTCTCTGTTTAAGACCTTTTTTTTTAAAAAATAAAAAAAAAGATGTTTTTCTGATAAGGCTTTGGTGGCTTTCTTAGTTGGCTTCTTTAGAGAGGAAATGAGTGACTAGTTATGATCGTTTTTAGTGCTATAGGCTTATAGCCTAATATGATTGATCATTGGCATGTTTTGTAATTTTGCTCTAGAATCATGCTACGGTCCTTAGATATCCATCCTAAAAGGAGCATGTCGAGACAAAAATGATAATATCATAAGCCCTAAATAGTCATACATCACTGAGCTTCCTCAAGTATTCTTCAGCTTCAGTTAGCCCCTTAAGCTAACTCAACTATTTTGTTTTTTTTCTTTCAGAATTCCTTTGAATATCTGTACTGTAGGCTGTAGCCCAGGCGTCTTTTGGAATTTCCAATACTGCTTTCAGTTTCGTCACCATAATAGCAATATAACTCATTTTTTCCACATTTTTTCTCTGTCAACCTTCTAGTCGAGGACAAGAAGAATTCATATACATTTTTTATCTCTCTTTTTACAAGAATTTGCATTGCCACTTGAAAAGAAAAAAGAAGTAAATTGAGTTAAAGAAGGAAGAGTTTAAAAAGGGGAAAAAGTTGCATTAGATCGCATATTTCAACACTGCTGCTGCACTTCTTTTCCTAATGTGTTCTTGATTTTCTCTCCCCCTGTTATAAAGAAAATGTATTTATTGTTTTTCTCTCCCTCTTTTAGCTTATAACTTTCTACTTACATTGCTGTGTATGTATTCTTATTAAAGATAAAGGCAAAATACCTTAAATCCTCCTAAACTTGGCACGAATTATTAGTTACACACCTAAACTATGAGTCCACTTACCAGCACCACCCACCCGCTGCGCACTTGGTTATATCTTTTTGATCAAATGGACTCCCGATGGGAAAGAATAAAGAAAATTATAATAGCAGATTTGGATGACGGATACTGGAGTAGGGTTTTGAAGTAGACTCCTTTAATATGTTTGTTTGCCTCTTCTTTTTGGGTCTAAACCCCCCCTCTCTCTCTCTCTCACAGATATCTTATTTGCTGTGTGCCTTGGGAGATGGTCATCTCTTGAATTTTGTATTGAGCATGACTACGGGTGAGCTTACAGACAGGAAAAAAGTGTCTCTCGGAACCCAACCCATAACACTTCGTACATTCTCATCTAAAGAAGCTACACACGTCTTTGCTGCGTCCGATAGGCCCACAGTTATTTACAGCAGTAACAAGAAGCTACTTTATAGCAATGTAAATCTTAAAGAAGTTAGTCATATGTGCCCGTTCAATGTTGCAGCTTTTCCAGACAGGTAATTTGTTCCTTTTCTTCTATTTTACCAGTAATACTGTACCTGATTTAAATTTGAATGTGCTATTCTATTGGAAATTTCCATCCTTCTCTTGATTTAAGTGCTTAGTAACAATTTGAGTATGGATTGCTAGCTCAAGCACCTATTACTGGTGTCGACATGTTAAAGAATCAAAGTGACCTCTATATATTGTTTGCTAGCTTACATTGAAAATTGGTGTTTGCTATCTTCCTTATCTGTCACAATTAAAGAGTGTTAGAAGTATATTTCTTGTTGGTTGTAAGTTTCAGTATTTTTTATTAATTGTGTCCGATATTTTCTATGTTCAAGAGCTTTAAAACTATTTTCTCCTTTGCCTACAGCCTTGCAATCGCTAAAGAAGGCGAGTTAACAATTGGCACTATTGATGAAATTCAAAAACTTCACATCCGTTCAATACCCCTTGGGGAGCATGCACGTCGTATCAGCCATCAAGAGCAGACACGGACTTTTGCTATATGCAGCATAAAGTCTACTCAGTCAAATGGAGATGACCCTGAAATGCATTTTGTCCGCCTGTTAGATGATCAGACATTTGAGTTCATATCGACGTACCCCCTTGACCAATTTGAGGAGGGCTGTTCCATACTTAGCTGCTCCTTTTCTGACGACACTAATGTGTATTATTGTGTTGGGACTGCATATGTCATGCCGGAGGAAAATGAACCTAGCAAGGTAAGTTTCATTGATAAAAGTCTAATCGCATGATCTGCTTGGATCCTGTGGTTTGTGATGAAATACTGATTGCATAGTTTTTAGGTGTAGAGCCATGTAGTTTTCCTCGTTGGAATTCATCTGGCTTCATACATATTGGTAGAATTGTTTCATCTCTCCGTCACCCTTCCTCCCCTTTTTTTTTTTCTTTTCTCTACATCTTTTTTTTTTTCTTTTTGTAGTTCTGAAAAAGAAAATTTGAGTCATTATGTGTCTACTACATGGGCCCACTGGCTCTCGGGGATATCTCGGTTTATCAAATTTAGAAAACAAGTTGCTTGACGAGGCAATGAGTTTAAGTCATCAGTAGCTATGTGTAAGCAAACTAATCCTTTGCTAGAGGTAAAAATCGTGGTTGTGAGCAATTTTCACACCTTGAGGTTGTTCACTTGATGGTCTAAGTTCTTTTTCAAATTTCAAGTCTAAATGGATGTGTTTGTAACTCCACACCTTCAATGTAATGAAGTTAACTTCTCTGGGGCTAGTTTAATTTACTGATATTCATCTTTATGGTTATTTAGGTACATTAATCTGTGTGTAATTGCAGGGACGAATCTTAGTTTTTATAGTTGAAGATGGAAAACTGCAACTAATTGCAGAGAAGGAAACTAAGGGAGCTGTCTACTCTCTGAATGCTTTCAATGGGAAACTGCTGGCTGCAATCAATCAGAAGATTCAATTGTACAAGTGGGCATCCCGCGAGGATGGTGGCAGCCGAGAATTGCAGACAGAATGTGGACACCATGGTCATATACTAGCTCTTTATGTTCAAACACGCGGGGATTTTGTTGTTGTTGGCGATTTGATGAAGTCCATTTCTCTACTTATTTTCAAGGTAATTTTTGAAGTATGTATAATATTCCAATGCTTGAGCTCGTACAGTTACAATGTTGACTCTCAATTCCCAGCTTCATATGCTTGTATTCTTTACTATATGTGGATTTGCCTATCTTATTTCACTAAGAAAGAGTTGCTGACATTCACGATATCGTTCATGTTTAGCATGAGGAGGGTGCTATAGAGGAGCGAGCCCGTGACTATAACGCAAATTGGATGTCAGCTGTCGAGATTCTTGATGATGACATTTATCTTGGTGCTGAGAACAACTTTAACCTTTTCACAGTCAGGAAAAACAGTGAGGGTGCTACAGATGAAGAGCGCAGCCGTCTTGAGGTAGTTGGTGAATACCACCTTGGAGAATTTGTTAATAGGTTTCGACACGGTTCACTTGTCATGCGATTACCAGATTCGGACGTCGGTCAAATACCCACCGTCATATTTGGCACAGTGAATGGTGTGATAGGGGTCATTGCCTCGCTTCCTCATGAACAGTACTTATTTTTGGAAAAGCTGCAGACAACCTTAAGAAAAGTGATAAAGGGTGTGGGAGGACTGAGCCATGAACAGTGGAGGTCGTTTTGCAATGAGAAGAAAACTGCAGATGCTAAAAACTTTCTCGACGGAGATTTGATTGAATCTTTCCTAGATCTTAGCAGGAACAGGATGGAAGAGATCTCTAAAGCAATGGCAGTTCCAGTTGAGGAACTAATGAAGAGAGTGGAAGAGTTGACCAGGTTGCACTAGTTAATCTTTATTGATACCTGTACTTTCCATATTGTAATATTCCACATTTCTCCCTTTTGATTTTTGTTTTGTGAGGTTGTTGATACAAGTTCTATTTATTGTATGGGCTGCTGAAGTTCCATCTGAAATTAAGAAATTACTTTCCAAGCGCAGGTTTAGTGTTCAAGACTCCTGTAATTCCTTTTGCTTTTCTTTTGAGGTTGCTGATACAACTTCACGCTCTAGGCTTGCAATGGACTGTGTATGATTTTTAGAGCTAATTTATACTGACGTTACTTGTGTTAAGTTTTTGAAGATAAAACTGAAGATTCGGCGTTTCTGGTTTACCAGCAATTCCCGTTAGTGGAATGTGCAATTTGGTGCAATGAACATTAGTTCATCTTTTGCTTAATGGGAAGTTAATCGAAGGGGATAGTCGACAAATAGCATTTTGTTTTTGCTGTTTTTGAAGAAAGATTACAAATAGAAGCGACATGGGAAATTTTTTTACTAAAGAGAGTGCTTGGTTCTTTAGTTTTATGCAAATATTTTTTCTTATGGTGGTATTTACATTTTGTTTCTTCAATATGTTTTTGAAAATGTTTTTTTTTTTAGTCGAGGATATATCGAAAATAGCCTTTCCACCTTTGTGGGATAAGGTGTGCGTACATCTCATCCTCTTCAGATTCCATTTATGAGATATCACTATGTATGTTGTTGGCGTGCATGGAATGAAGTCCAATTTTCCCATACTTTTGGCCTAAACATTGAAGACCCTTTTTGGACGATCACATGCTTCTTCAGGATTGTTTTCCTAGTGATTAAAAATGATTACATAGTTATTAAGAACTTATAATGAAGTAATATTGTGCATGAATTTTTTACGTTAAAAGGATACTTCGGTTATATGTATGTATATTACATATCTTTACACATGAATTGTATATTTTTTTCGAGTAATTTAATGCCGATGTTATTTAATCTCGTAGTGCTTCTAATTGAAAATTGGATTAGTCGGGTGAAACTTATTTTCTACTTGAACAATTAGAACTTTCTTTAATAGTCTTCCTTTATAATAACATTCTATAATAACAGACAAATTTTACTTGAAATTGATTTTTCCTGTAATGTTATAGTATTACATATTCTGTTATTACAGTATTTTGCTTAAGCAATCACAATATTTAAATAAGGTATGCCATTATAAAGAAGTTTGTTTGCGTTGCTTATTTCTTCGATAGCTCGCTGACCCCGTCAGGTTGTAGCGCATAAGGGAGGGGAGGCTCTCGGCGCTACTCATGCGTATTCACTCATGCGCTCTAATTCCAATAAGCGTTGAAAACTTCAAAGCGTAATCCGAAAGGCAAACACTATAATTACACTTTGTTCCCCATTAACTTTTCTAAGTCTAATTAATTATCTTTAACTTTTCAGTCATGCTGGTATTGAATCATTACTGCCTCGTCCCTACCTTTTTTTTCCAACAGAAAGAGGAGAAAGTTTAGACCCTTTGGAGTTTGGAGCTATCAACTGCAGAGAATACTGTCATAAAACTTTTAGTAATGAAGGTGGAATATGACAAGAGAACGTCTAAACTTTTGAATCCTTTCTTGATTTGTGTTTATTATTTTTATAAAGATCATATTAAAATTCTCTGTTTGGTCACGACTTTATCGAATATTACCGAAGTGACAAAAGATAAAGAGAACAAATGTTATAGGATGAATTGTTTAATTATATAAAGAAAACTAAGGATAATAATAATAGAAATGATCCATTATTTTCTGATTTTGAAAAATAAGGAGAGTTTGTTTTAACAGTATATATCTAATACATCATTAAAGGTAAGTTAAGAAATACGGAAAATGAAGAAAGCGTACTTCATAGTCATATCTCCATATGTTTCTAGGTGAACTTTTTATGTATGGGATTAAGTTATACTCCTATACACTATCAAAGGAAATTTTACACCATAAGGTCACAGTTGTAGTAGGTAAGCTTATTCGTTTTCTAGATTACAAATCCCGCAGTTGTACATATTTGTAGATATCTTTGAGATATTTTGATAGTGTAAAATTCTTTTCACTATCAATGTACATATTTAAAGTCGCTAGACTACTATCTACCCAACCTTGAAAAAAACCCTCTCTAGGAGCAGGCGACTTGAAAGACGAGAAGAGACAAGCTCGCAGCTTCTTCTTGCGCACTCCCATGGCCGAGCAGGCCACTGGGCAGCCCCCCCACTGGGGTTGCTTAGCCTCCCCCACCACCCCCTATAACGTCCTATGCTTCTGTGGTAGTCCCTTGAATCCAAAACATAGTCAACCAAACTGCCCAACCAGCGTCACTTCCTGTTCGTCATCCACAAAGGGTGAATGGTCAACCCACCATGTTCTGGAACAAGAAAGAGATACAACAATCTATAGCTTCAACAAAATTGAGTTATGGTATTATTGGCAAGTTCACCTACGGAGCTCTAGAGTTGAATGAACTTGAAAAACTGATTCCTACTCAATGCGAGGTCAAAGGACACTGTGTGATTGGTTCGTTAGATAATAGAAGTATATTGATTAGGTGTTCTTTGTTTGAAGACTACATTAACTTATTATCCAAGGGACATTGATTAAAGGTTGGACGTGACTCTTTTCTCATGAGGACATTGAAGTGGGATCCGTGGTGTGATGCGCGGAAAGAAACGTCGATCGCAGTGGGGTGGATTTCGTTCCCCAACCTTCCTCCTAATTTTTTCGTGAAAGAATGCATCTTCTCGTTGGCTCTCGCAGTTGGAAAACCTTTGCATTTGGATGCAGCTACCATAAATCATACACGACCGAGTTGTGCACGAGTCAAGGTAGAGATAGATTTGTTGGGTGATTCGCCGCAGGAGATAGATATTGTGGAAGTTGATGATGATGCGGGCATTAAACACTCCAAGTGCATTAAAATTATGTACGATTACTTGCCCAAATATTGCTCATCTTGTTGCTTGCAAGGGCATGACGATAACGAATGTCGTGTATTGCACCCTAACCTCTATGAAGACAGGAACGATGATGTGCGAAGGAAAGATGACAATGGTGCTATACCTCCAGTTTCTAGAGTGTTAACTAGTGGCAAAGTCGTAGGTGAAGCAGGCCCTAGCAAGGTTAATATTGTTACAACAAATGTAGGGAAGCAAGGGCAGCATGTAGGTAATGGTAATCGTCAATGGCAGGTTGTTAACAAGAAGAAGGGGGTCACCCAAACTCAAGAAAATCGTGCACAAAATTTCCAGCGTAATACCAATGCCTTTGCAGCGTTGAAGGTCCTAGAAGATGACATCATGCAAGTTGGTGAAAATTTGGAAGGTCGTGCAGTGGAGAAATTTATTCCTACAAAGGTGAATGTTACAAAACCTGGGAGTACTAGTCATGTTGAACATATTAAAGCTGGGGGTGAGTTGAAGTCCCAGGACAAAGATTCTGTGGAAGAACGAGGTGTTGAAGTTAGTGAAAATGATTTAACTGCATTAAAGCTGAAGGGTGTTGTGAATGTTTATGGGAATCGCATTAAATCTGGTGGAGTTGGGAGTTTGGACAAAGAGTCGTTACGAGCTCGTGGTATTTTTATTGTTGATGAGGCATTTAATTCTTCAGGTCTTCAAAAGCATGATTTTCTCACTTCTAAAAATCGTGGTGTTGTCTTTAATGAGGGCCTGAAAATCAAGGAGGATATTGGCATTAAAGCTGGGAGTACTGCAGCATTGAACAAAGAATTAAAGGGAAGTCAAGGTGTAGTTAAAGCGTCTGACCAATGTAATGACCCAGGAGTTATTGCTTCAGGTAAAACGGATATTAAAGTTGTGGGTATTGACTTCGACGTAGCTGAAGCTTTTAATGTTGGTAATAAAGCTTCAGACGCAGAAGATATTCAAGCTGAGGGTGCGAATGTTTTGGGACATAAAGGGTCAGACACATGCTTTGAAGTTAAAGGTGATTCAGGTGTTAAAGCTGTGGGTTTGCGTGATATTAATGCTGCGTCTGATTTTAATGAGGTTGTTATAGCTCCAGCTGATTTTAAAGCTAAGGGTGTGATTTCACGTGTGGCAACAGATTCCTTCTTGGAAAAGGATGCATTTAAGCCTGCGACTGCATTAAATCTGGGAGCTGGGTGTTTGAACATATTAAATGCAGACGTTAATTTGCTTTTAAATCAAGCTGTGGGAACTGCTTTCTTTCCTTTTCCAGATCTAATTCCGCTTGATACATTAAAAAAGCTAGTCACAAATCCCATATCAACCCCGATAAAGCCTACTATTGATTCATTAAATCCTTCTCCTATTACCGTTGGAACTCTTGTCCCTTTGAATACATCAGATCAATCTGAGCCTTCTCAGCTCAATCTTGTTACCACTGACTCTAATTTGGACCAGCCTGGGAGCTTTTCTAAAGACGATTTTACTGAGGATGAAAAGGAATTGTTGAATCCTTTAGAATTTAGTGATGGCAAGGATATACTACTGAGGCAGCAGCGTCATACCCCAAGTAAGCAGCTTATTTTACAAGATGATGTTGGAGATGAGACTGGTTATGAAGATGAAGAGGAAGAATCCACAGCTCACAATTTTCAACAAACGGCCAGGGAGGGTGATCTTTCACCTAGAGATGCACCAAAGAAGGGAGTCAGACGTGCTAAGAAAGAGCCTGGGATTATTTCCAGGAGACAACCTATCCGGAGTTCTAAATCAAAAGTTTAATGATGAATAAAGCTTTGATTTGGAATATACGATCTGTTAATACGCAGGAGGCGTTTACAAGGTTGAATACATTGCATAGGCATCATCATTTTGATTTTATAGGGTTGCTTGAACCTTTTCAGGATCCCTGTAGAGTCCAATATTATGGTATGCGGTTGGGAATGCACTGGTCTTTTACGAATGTAAATGGACAGATTTGGGCTTTATTGGGGATGATTATGGTGTGACAGTGGTTGATAATCAGGAGCAGCAATTGACATTGAAATTGCACCATATTGTCCAAAATCAAAAAATTTTCATTACTTTGGTTATGCCAAATGTGACAGGGCTGAAAGATTAGAATTATGGGATTCTTTGCAATTCTTGTCTTCTATTATGGTGAAGCCGTGGCTGATTGGAGGTGACTTTAATGTCATTCTTTCTGAAGAAGAAAAATATGGGGGTCGTCCAGTTTTAACTCCAGAAGTTGATGACTTTGCTGCTACCATTGCAGCTTGTGGGTTGACTGACTTAGGCTATTCTGGCTCTATTTATACTTGGTGGAATGGAAGAATTGAGAATCAGTTTATGCTGAAGAGGCTTGATAGATGTTTTGCTAATCAGGAGTTCATGGAAATCTTTCCTAAGATTGACATTGAACACCTTGCCAGGACTGGATCTGATCACTCCCCTTTGTTGATTAAATGTTCTACTGACTCGGCTAATATTATTAAATCCTTCAGGTTTCTTAATTTTTGGGTTGAGAATGACTCCTTTTTGCAGGTTGTGAAGGATAATTGGGTTTGTGATTATGTAGGGGATCCATTCATTATTTTCCACAGGAAGCTGAAGAAAGTGAAACAGGTTTTGTCAAGATGGAGCAAGTCTACCTTTGGTAATATTTTTCAGAAAATTGCTTCTCTTGAAGATATTATTAAAGCTCATGAGCTTAAGCTTGAGAAGGCACCTGATGCATATCATAGAGAGCAATTGAAGAAAGCTGAAGCTGAATTGAAAAAGATGTTGCATTTTGAAGAAGAATTTTGGAAACAAAAAGCAGGTTTTCAGTGGTTCAAAGATGGTGATAGAAACACTAAGTTTTTTCATGCGCAGGTACAAGGCAGGAGGAAGAAGCTCAAAATTCATAGAATCCAGGATAGGTTTGGAAACTGGCTTAATGCTGAAGAAGATATGGCTGCTGAAGCTGTGGGGTTTTTTCAACAACAATTTGCTAATGATGGCCAGGATTTGAATTTTGATTTGCTATTACATGTCCCTGAAATGGTTAGTGCTGAGCAGAATCTTGCTATTGAAGAAATTCCTTCTATGAAGGAGGTAAAGAATGCAGTTTTTGGCCTGAATGGTGACAGTGCTTCAGGCCCTGATGGCTTTACAGGGAGGTTTTATCAAGTCTGTTGGGATGTCATAGCTGCTGATCTTACTAGTATGGTGCAGGCTTTCTTTGTGAGACATGAAATTCCTAGATTTGTATCTCATACAAATTTAGTGCTCCTCCCTAAGAAGCCTAATGTTGCTACTTTTTCTGATCTCCGGCCTATTAGTTTGAGTAATTTCTCAAACAAAGTGATTTCCAGGGTTTTACACGATAGGTTAGTTGCTTTGCTTCCTGATTTGATATCTCCTACGCAGGCTGGTTTTGTTAGGGGAAGGAGTATTGTTGAGAATGTGCTGCTGGTTCAGGAGATTATTCATGATATTAGAAAAAGAGCCAAAGAGGCCAATGTTGTCATCAAACTTGACATGATGAAGGCCTATGATCGGGTGTCCTGGTTGTTCTTGTCTAAAGTTCTTAGGAAGATGGGATTTGGTGAAAGATGCATTGATATGGTTTGGAGGCTTTTGTCTAACAATTGGTATTCTATTCTTTTTAATGGACAGCCGCATGGTTTTTTTAATTCTTCCAGGGGTTTGAAGCAAGGGGACCCTTTGTCTCCTACTTTATTTGTTCTCTCAGCTGAGGTGTTGTCCAGGGCCCTGAATGCTTTATACCAGAATGCTATGTTCATAGAATTTGCTATGCCTAAGTGGAGCCCTCCTATCAATCACTTAGCATATGCAGATGATATTATTTTATTTTCTTCAGCAGATACTACCTCCCTGCGGCTGATTATGGGGGTGTTGGATGCTTATGAGGGTGCCAGTGGCCAAAGGATTAACAAAGAAAAGAGTGCTATCTATTTGTATCACAGGGTGCGGCAGGACATTGTTGATAGGGTGGACTATATTTCTCAAATTCAAAGAGGTACTTTTCCTTTTACTTATTTAGGGTGTCCTGTTACACACAAAAGAAGAAATAAGGCTCAGTTTGATGATCTGGTGTCAAAGATTAGGAAGAAGTTGCAATCCTGGAAGTCAAAGATATTGTCTTATGGAGGTAGGGCTGTTTTAATTATGCATGTCCTACAAAGTATGCCTATTCATCTTTTGTCTGCAACCAATCCTCCAAATAGTGTTATTGATCAAGTTCATAAAATATTTGCTAATTTTTTCTGGAACAATTCTGAGGAGCATTCAAGGAGGCATTGGGCTTCCTGGGCTACTTTGTGTAAACCCCCAGCTGAGGGAGGTGTTGGATTTAAGTCCTTGTATGATGTTGCGAATGCACTATTTGCTAAATTATGGTGGAACTTTAGGACTAAAACTTCTCTTTGGGGTACATTTATGGCTAATAAGTATTGCAAGAAATTGCATTACTCTATTGTGCCGTATACTAATGGATCTCCTATTTGGAAAAAAATGTTACTTGTGAGGGAAATGGTTGATCATGTGATTATTTGGCATGTAAAGCAAGGACATTTACATTTTTGGTATGATAATTGGTCGCGTTTAGGCGCGTTGTATTTTGTAGTACCTCGCAGGTTTTACAGAAAGGAAGAATTGAATGAGGTGAAGGATTTCTACAATGCAAATGGGTGGAATCAGCAGCTATTGTTTGAGGCGCTACCTAATGAATTGGCGCAGCATGTTATTGATAATATTCAGCCAGGGAATGTCTTGCTACCAAGGGATAAGTCTTCGTGGGAACTTAATTCCAATGGGCAATTTACAGTGAGCAGTGCATATCATTACTTGAGGGGTAAGGGTACTGTAAATTATGTTTATAAATTAATATGGTTGAAAGGTATTCCCTTTAAGGTTGCATTTGTGCTATGGCGTGCGTGGAAACATAAGTTACCATTGGATGATGAATTGAAGCGTATTGGTTTTAATATCCCATCCCGTTGTTGGTGTTGTTTGCATCCGAAAGAGGAAACACGCGATCATGTATTTATTACGAGTTCAATAGCAAAAAATGTGTTGTCGTACTATGCAAATGCAATGGGGTTTGTGATCCAAGATTGGAGGTTTCGACAGGTAATTGACAAGTTTTGGCAGTGTGGACATCGTCCACGACTTAGACTACTTTGTCGAGCTATTCCATCGTTTGTTTTTTGGGAATTATGGAAAAGGCGCAACACCTTGGCTCATGGAGGTCATGTATCTTTCCAGCGTGTTGTGCATGAGGTAAATTGGAACTTGCATAAATTTTTGTTGGTCCGTTTTCCAGGTATGCAGCGTGCTCCTATTGATTGGCCTTTGTTGGTTAAGTTTCTTGAGGAGTTCAGACCACGTTTTAAATATATTAAAGTACTTTGGAAGTGTCCAGACGTGGGATATATTAAGTGTAATACGGATGGAGCATGTAGAGGTAATCCGGGATTGAGTTCCTTTGGGTTTTGTTTGCGAAACCATGAAGGAAATTTGGTGTATGCTAAGGCTCAACTGATTGGAGAGGGTTCGAATGTGAGGGCAGAAACCTATGCTATTCGAGAGGCTATGAGATATTGCATACAAAATGTTACTTCACCTATCATCATTGAGACGGACTCGTTAGCTCCTTAAAAATATTATTAAAGGAGTTTGGGATGTCGCTTGGAGCATAGCTGAAATAATTGATGACATTGTGGAGCTGCGAAGTAGAGGAACTTTCAGTTTTGTTCATGTGTTTCATGAGGGGAATAGGTTGGCAGACTACTTAGCTAATGTGGCGTATGATGAGGATGTTGTTGAATACTTTCGCTTCACAGATTTGGGTTTCCATGGGAGGAGGATTTTGAATTGGGACAAGGCTAATCTACCAACGTATCGACCAAGATTATTGAAGAATGGTGCAGCTGGGTCATGTTGAGGAAAAGCCTTGGTTTTTAACTAACATTGTTTGTTCATTTTGCAGGTTATATATATTGAAGGAAGCTTGTTTTTATCTCATTATTGCCCAGGAACTTCTCTTTCTTAAGCAATGTGATGTACACTGTTCGTTGTGGATTTGTTTGTGCATTGCCTTGCACATTGTTTGGCCTGGAAATTACTTATTAGCATGCCGTGTTGTATATCAAAGGAGCTAAAACCTGTCTTATTCCAGTTTTTATTGGGGTGATGCGACGAAGGATGTGTTTGTCGTCGTTTCAGCTCGCTTCTGTTTGGGAGGCAGCCTCAATTTTGGTTGGGATTCTAAACTGAAGAAGGAGCGTTCGTTTTGTTCCTTTGGATGTCATATGCGAGGTTTCTTGCATTGTGAGTTCTACAGAGTTGGGTATAAATTTTTAATGCTCGACAATAATGCTGCGACGTTCTCTGGGTGTTTTTTTGGAGCACCATTCTATACTTTTGTACAGGTTTGTGTCATGCGAGGCAAGCGACAATGGTTTATTATTTGTCAATGGAATTGTAACCAGTGTTGTAGGTGGTTCGCATTGTTCAATGTATGGTTGAGGTTTTGCATTTGGGGCGTCGTGAGGCTAACTAACGCCATGGTCAGCACGCCGCGTGACTCTTCGCGCTGAACCAAGCAGTTTCTTCAATTTTTTGAGCGCGACTGGTGCGCGGCTTGTACTTCATCGCGGCCCTGCTTTTCTTTTGCCTCACTTTTCTTTATATATTATGGAGCAGTAGGGGCCTTAGAACCTCTTTTTTGGCGTGGGTTTCTAGTGTTTCTGGACAGTGTAGCTCAAGGATCGTCTTGGGCGTTCTTTGGACGTGAGGATTGCTTGGCAAGGGCTTTTGTTTTAGGTCATGTTTTGCCTATGCTTGTGAGGACGATGTGCTTCTTTCAAGTTCTTGAGGAAGCTTCTTTACCAGATTTTATTTATCATTGGGGAGTCAACAACTTCTTACATGGTAATCAATTGTGCTACAGAGGTGGGTGTCGGATTTTAATGCTCGACAATAATTTGGTTTGGTGGAAATTTTTTGTGGAATGGGCAAATTTGCAGGTGGAGCACCGGTGCTTCATTTATAGTATAGCGCTGTACCACATTAATCTATATGCTGCATCATGGTTATTAGCGTGGGAACCTCATTTACTCTTGAGGTCTATTTGTTACGTGGCAGCTACATTGGTACAGCTTCATTACCAAATTTGCAAATTGCTTTGGATGGACAAGAATACACGAAGGAATCATTATGCATTTGGATACATAGTTTTATTACTAGCTAGCACCTTGGTTGTTAAATGCATTGTAGTTGGAAAACATGACTCTATATTGGTGGTATTAGCATTTTATGATGCTCAACCCAATTGGGGAATTGTGATTCAATTACATGTGTATAGGAATGTGTTAGTTATACTCCATTTAGTTTCACAAGTTGTTGCATTTTATTTTATTTTCCTTTCATGTAAATACTTGGTTTTTATTTCTATTATTAATAAAATGTGTCACTAAGCTAAAAGCTTGGTGATATTCGCTTAAAAAAAAAAAAAACTTAAACTCAGCCTTAAAGTTCCCTCTACTCAATACTAACTCTATCATTACAAATTTGAAGTAATACACATCTAAATTAACTCAGAAATAATGATTAATTACGTTTTCTAGTAAATGATTAAATTCCAAACATAAAGAGAAAATTTAATAATTTAATGTTCTATTCCCTTATCCACCAAACGAAAATGAAAAGGAAAGTATGAATTAATCATATGATTTTTCAATAATGTTTTAATTTTCTTCCTTTTTTTTTCTTTTAACAAAATTAATAAGTGTATGGCTTAAATTCGATCTTTAGGTTAAAATTGAATTTGTAAAAGGTCACAAGTAATTAATTATATCAAGATTGCAACTACCGAATATAAAAGTGAAATGCCGAGTAAGAACAATAATAAGAACAGTAAAAATGGTTATATTATGATGAAAATACAATTTGACAGAGTTTGGGCATGTATTTGTCAATGCCATTTACAATAGGGCAGGGGAAGTATTTATAATAATCTAAACTGAACCGTCCGCGGGTGTTAATGAGGTCACACCTCCCACGATCTGATCATGGGAGTCCACCCACGATCTTATGCCTATTTAATGCGCGGTCGTTGGGCAGTTTTGATCACGGACAATCTGGTTTGTTTGACTCGAACACTTCACGCCTCATTCTCCTCAGACGGTATAGCTTCAATGTTCGTATCCGAAGACTTAACTGTGAGACTCTTCCTGTGCAAACCTTTTGTGGCTTCGTCTCCAGTTGACACGTGTCTGTGATTCACACTATTTCAGATAGTCCCTCCACTTTCCGAGTGACTGACAGAGTGCTCAGGGAGTGGAATGATTTAGGCGAGAAGATGATGTGGCAGTTCATGAACCTTGTGTTTCAAAAAGGCGCTTGTCACTTCACATTCCCATCTGTTTACGTGGCATTCGCCTAATGGCTGTGACGTCAACGCCAGTTCCCGAGGTCATTGATGACTCTAACACTATAAAGAGCCTTGTGTGATTAAGCCAAACTTTTTACTTTCCCTTCTTCAATACCGTTGCAACCAAAACTCCAGCAAACAACCAAAATTTTTATGTTCAAACTTTGATTTCCAGATTATTTAAAACTTTCAAACCTTTGTAAGAAATATGTATTCAAGAAATTCCACTCAAAATTCTACTAGTCACTCTGGTGGCGACGCTATTGAAACTGCTACGATGGTCGCCGGCAGTAGCCCTAGTACTGTTGTGGCGCCACTCAAAGTTGTTCCCCCGGCCTCCGATACTGAAACTATTTATAAGGTTGACAAATTAAAGAGGAGGAAGGGTAAAGCTACTCGCTCCTCATGTGTTTCAGAAGAAGAAGAAGAAGAAGAAGAAGAAGAAAATATAAAGGAAAGAGAAACGGTGACAGCCGAACTCGAAGAGGTCGAAGCCGGCGACATCGTCCCGGAGAAATTCGACGCCACAAAATATTTCTTCATTCGTACATAGACTGCCTGACAACAGGCGAAAGGTTTTAACGTTGCCGTCCACTCCACTCCCATTCTGATAACACAAGTTCACCTTTCTTAATTCTGTGCTGACTGGGGGGTGAGGAAATTCAAATCATTATCCAAGACCCACCAGCAAAGTTTTGGACCATTTAGTGGGGCACACATATTTCTACACATATCCATTGTTTACTTTTCCGATGCATAGCGTTTAAACGAACTATGCCGTTCTTACAACATTTGTTTGGTGCAACTCGGACCCATTGTATGGAGGGTGATCGGGTGCGTCGATTACTTGTGCAGAGAGGCCGGTGTGCCTTTCACCTTTGAACACTTCATTTCACTTTACTCGCCACAATTCTACAAGGGCGGAATCATGACTTTGAATAGCCGCAACCAGTATGCGCTGTTGTTGAATAGTGAAGACAGTGGGGATGATTGGATGGGCAGATCACTACTTCGCGGTCCCTACCCCCCGAGTCTCATCTGAACCAGGGTTCTCGGAGAGGTGGAATCTCTTCCGTAAGTGGCTTCTCCCCCCTTTTCTAAAATTTCTTCTTTCTCTTTCCATTTGTTTTATTTGATATATTTTTTCCATTTACAGCTTCCATCATCGCTATTAAACCTGTGCTTATTTGGTGGATTAGGTTCAAGCCATGATTGACCAATTCCTCCGAGCCGGCAAGCCTTGGAGGTTCGCTGGCTCTAAGAACATCTGGGTCACGAAAAGACACATTAAGTCCTTTCCCATACTTAATTATTAAAAACGCCTTCAGATCTCCTCACATAAAAAGTTCTCTCTATTGCAGGGCTGTATAGAAGAAGAATGAGAAAACAAAGAAGAAGAAGAGGGGAAAAGGAAAAGAAGGGAAGAAAGTCGCAACGGCCGATGAGGCCATTAGAGAATTTGAGGAGTACTACCCTCTAATTATTTCTGTTACTGGGTCGACTGGTGCCCCTGCCCAAGTGGGCGCCTCTCCGAGTACGGACATGTGGATCCTTTGATGCCACCGGATCCTCAAGTGTCGTAGATCCTTAGAAGAAGAGGATAGAGGCTGCCCTCATGAAGATGGGGCGAGTAGTACGCCCTCATTTGGGATCGGAGGTTGATAAGGCAATGGAGCCTAATGTTAGCCCCTTGATCACTTGACTTAGAGTGGCACGACTTTGCTGAGGGTTGGGCATGTTGTCCCTTGGCATTGGCCTAAGCGTTAGTGAAAACAACAGACCATGTGGGCTAACTTAGAGTGTTGGCATTGTGTTGACAAGGCTTTGGCCTTGGTGTGTGGAGTGGAAGTGGTGTCAAACCGAGGCTTAGGGCCAATAGTTGAGTATTGGCATAGGCAGCGCAGTATGATTGTATGGCAGAAACATGTCTACTCCTGAGACTTGAGTATTTATTTTTAAGATATATATAAGGGGGTAGAGGTGTTGAAGGGCCGACATGGCCAAAGTGGGGGGCTGCGCCAAGATCCTTTCTAGGCGGTTGTAGACTATGCCAATGAGTTTGATGGTGGCTCACGATACTACTTTGTAGGCAACAACTATGCCGGTAGTGGGCGGCGCAGATGACCCGTGGGCAGTGGTGGCAGCCTTGAGCTGGGCAAGGCGACTGCGTGTGTGGCTATGTGTGGGCTACGTGTAGGCTAAATTGAGCATGTCATGGCATCGTGTAAGCATGACATAGGCGGCAAATAATGGGCAAGACTAGGCCATGACATGAGGCCAAGGCGAGGCAGTGGGCTATGACAAGGGCATGGCGCATGGCACTTGACAAAGGCATGCACACATGTGCGAGTGAGGCAGCAAGGGCATGTCATTGGCATGGTCAAGCCAAGATAGCTGTGTGGGCAAGGCATAGGCGTATTTTAGATGTCGGATGCATGCAAGCAAAGGCCAGAGTTGTGCGCTGGCATTGGCAAGTGTGCGTAAGCGTGCAGTGCACGTGAGCGCCTGATGACAAAGCTAAGCGGCTGAGAAAAATGCGAAACGTGGGAGATCGTGGCCAAACGTGGGCTAGAGTGTACTAATTTGTCTTGGCATGTTCCAATCACACCCCAATCTCCTTGTAAACTTCCCAAGGCAGTCCCCCATTGTATATAATCATATGTTAGCCATTTTTGTTGCCTTAGACATGAAAATAGAGAGTTTTTCAGTGAGGAAAAATGTGAGAGTGATAATAGACCGTTGAGGGTCATTCCTTTGTGTTGTATTGTATTGTTGAGAATATTAATATAAAGGTTGGGAAAGAGTTTCCCATATGTTTAATGTGTTGCCTTACATTTAATTAACCTGTGTGTGCGGAATTTTTAACAAACGTTGTTGTATTTGTCCCTATTTTGTGAACAACATCAAAACTGTCTATTTTATCTAAGTGTTGCGAAGGCTAAGCCAAGCAAGCAAGCTTGACTGCTGCACAGGTGGTGCATATTTTCATTCACGAAAACTACCCCATGACAACTGGTATCAGAACTTTGTGGGGGCGAGATCTTAATGATGGCTGGTGGCACGACGAATGCGGAACTTCGTCAAAGAGTGGAAAAACTAGAGGCATTGGTTGGGCAGGCACCAGAGTCGGGTGAGAATGCTTCAATTCTTGTATGTATGGGTTAAATGGAGGCAGATTTCAATGCTTCCAAATAATCTGCATGGCTTGAGATAGAGGGCATGCGTAAAGAGAAGGAAGACCTTAGATCTGAAGTGTTACTGTTGCGAAGAGCCTTAAGCAGGACTTTTCCAAGGAGTGAAGATCGTCCAAAGGTAAAAATTCCAGAACCTAAGGCATTTGAGGGAACGAGGAGTGTTGTTGTGCTTGAAAATTTCTGATCGGACATGGAGCAATACTTTGAAACTACTCGTGTCAAAGAAGAAGAAAAAGTGTCAATGATAACGATTTATTTAGCGGGGGATGCAAAACTTTGGTGGAGAACTCATGTCAATGAGGACTTGAATGCGGGCAGGCCTAAGATTGAGTCTTGGGAGTTGCTGAAAAAAGAGTTGAAAGACTAATTTTTGCCTACTAACTATTCTTGGGTTGCTAGAAACAATCTGAAAAATTTGAAACATGTGAGTTCGTTGAGGGACTATGTCAAGGAGTTTTCCTCTTTGATTCTGAGTATTAGCAACATGTCGGAGGAGGACAAGTTGTACAACTTTATGTTCGGGCTGCAAGGGTGGGCACAAATGAAGTTGCATAGGCAGAATGTGAAGACCTAGAAGTGCTATTGCTGCTGCAGACGCTTTGGGTGATTTTAGGCAAGAGAATACCGAGATTTCTACTTCTAAGTCTAAAAATTGGAACAAGGAGAAGGCTAAGGAGTGGAAAAATGAGGGGAAAAGTGCTGGGAATGTTGCTTCCCCAATTGAGAAGAATAAGCATGTGGCTTTCTAGTTGGAAAGAGAGAAACAAGAAGGGTAATGGTTGCTTTACTTGTAGCGAACCTCATTTTGCTAGAGACTGTCCAATGAGAGAGATGGTGAATGCAATGCTTGATGAAAAAGAGAAGATGCAAGACGAGAAAGAGGTTGAGCCAGAGTGTGTTAATGCAATGTTTACTGGTCCATTAGGCTTGTTAACTAGCGGCGACATTGGTTCGACGAGGACGTCGAACTCAGCTGGTCGGAGTGATTTGTTAGCCCCTTGATCACTTGACTTAGAATGGCACGGCTTTGCTGAAAGCTGGGCGTGTTGTCCCTTGGCATTGGCCTAAGTGTTAGTGAAAATAGCATGTCATGTGGGCTAACTTAGAGTGTTAGCATTGTGTTGACAAGGCTTTGGCCTTGGCGTGTGGAGTGAAAATGGTGTCAAACGGAGGCTTAGGGCCAATATTTGAGTATTGGCATAGGCTGGCGTAGTATGATTGTCTGGCAAAAACATGTCTACTCCTGAGACTTGGGTTTTTATTTTTAAGACATATATAAGGGGGTAGAGGTATTGAAGGGCCAACATGGCCAAAGTGGGGGGCTGCGCCAAGGGCCTTCCTAGGCGGCTGTGGGCTATGTCAATGAGTTTTATGGTGGCTTATGACACTACTTTATGGGCAACGACTATGCCGGTGGCGGGCGGCGTCGGTGACCGGTGAGCGGTGGCGGCATCATTGAGCTGGGCAAGACGGCTGCGTGTGTGGCTATGTGTGGGCTACGTGTGGGCTAAATTGAGCATGTCATGGCATCGTGTGAGCATGAAATGGGCGGAAAATGATGGGCAAGACTAGGCCATGGCATGAGGCCAAGGCGAAGCAGTAGGCTATGGCAAGGGCATGGCGTATGGCACTTGACAAAGGTATGTGCACACGTTCGAGTGAGGCAGCAAGGGCATAACATTGGCATGGACAAGCCAAGAAAACTATGTGGGAAAGGCATGGGCGAGCCAAGAAAACTATGGGCGTATTTTGGATGTCGGCTGCATGCAAGCAAAGGCCAGAGTTGAGCACCGGCATGGGCAAGTGCGCGCAAGCGTGCAGCGCACGTGAGCGGCTGATGACAAAGTGAAGCGGTCGAGAAAAATACAGAACGTGGGAGATCGTGGCCAAACGTGGGCTAGAGTGTGCTAATTTGTCTTGGCATGTTCCAATCATGCCCCAATCCCTTTGTAAACTGCCCAAGGCAGTCCCCCATTGTATATAATCATATGTTAGCTATTTTTGTAGCCTTAGAAACAAAAATAGAGAGTTTTTTCGTGAGGAAAAATGTGAGAGTGATAATAGACCGTTGAGGGCCATTCCTTTGTATTGTATTGTATTGTATTGTATTGTATTGTATTGTATTGTATTGTATTGTATTGTATTGTATTGTTGAGAATATTAAAATAAAGGTTGGGAAGAGTTTCTCGTATGTTTGTTGTGTTGCCTTACGTTTAATTAACTTGTGTGTGTTGGAATTTCTTACAAACGTTGCTGCATTTATCCCTATTTTATGAACAACATCAAGACTGTCTATTTTATCTAAGTGTTGCGAAGTTTGAGCCAAGCAAGACGACTTAATTGCCGCACAGGTGGTGCATATTTTCAGTTACGAAAAAAACCCCTGTGACACCTACCATCCAGTTCCCGATGCATACTTCGGAGCCTTTCAACGTCACTGAGTTCAAAGAGTCCAAGAACACGGCTGAGAAAGCCAAAGGAAAAGAAAAAGTGGATGAGGCTGAGCTCGAACTTCTCTGCTAGATGAGAGATTGGCGGATGTGGCCCCGAAGATTAATGCTGAGCTTTCCGATGACCCTGATACCGAGAGTATCATAAGGAAGATCTTGACCCTCTCCCTCGAGAAGTAGATGTTCTCTCTAAGCCTAGCAAATTCGAAAAGTGTTATCAATAGTTGTTCGGGACTCTTGAGAGGAAATGAGTCTATCAACTCTCTATGGAGATGGTCCCGTCGAGGGGCTTCATGGGCGTGATTTGAGTAAGTTTGTTATTTACTTTTTTTTATGACTCCTTTTCAATACTCCCTTTACTAGCTGCGAGGCCTTTGTATATTCTCGAGGCCATTGACCGGGAGGAAGTTCGCGCTGCAAAACATAAGAAAATGGGAGACTCCCATCATAAGCTCACAGGGTCGAACCTGAAGCTTAGAGAAAAGATGACTCGTCTTAAGGCCCTTCTTGACAATGTGATCGAGCTGAGCGAGACAACCAGCGCCTCCAAAGATTTCAAGAGAGAGATCGAGGCCCTGAAAAAAGTTCATGTTATGAGAACTCCAAGGCAACATAAAAATTAGAGAGCTGGAAGCTTCGCTTGAGCGCGGAAACCCGAAGATAGTGCGACTGTCGGAGAATTAGCTGACCAACTTGGCAGAACAAGAACTGGAGATACAGAAGTTGACAAGCCAACTTCAACAAGTCCTTTCTATTCCTCCAAACTGGCTCAGCTCTGGGGTGAAAAGGCCAACCTAACTGATAAGTTGGAGGTTAAGGCCAAGAAAGCTGTCGTTGACCTAATTGGGTGGCTATCTCAACTCGGTTGGATGACCTTAGAGAGTGCCAAGTAGGGACCCTAGAGGCATAGATTGCTAAGTGCGATGAGCGAGTTGCCAAGGCTCGGAAGATCATTGAGAACTTCTCATCGAGTGATGACTCAGAAGAGGATAATGATAAAGATGAAGATGATGAAGATGAAGAGGGTGAATATGAGAACGCGACCTCTGAAAATTAGAATGAAATGGGTTCTCCTCGGGTGGTGATGGCGACCCCCACACCTACCCTACAAATGGTTTTTTTTTTGTAGGTTTCATTACATCAACCGCATGAGGCCGAGTTTATGTAATATTTTGTTGGGTCTGAGTGCCCGTTATTTTAATGAAACTTGCTTTTCATTCATTCCTTCAAGTGTTTGCATTTTATCTCATCGAGACGTATGTGAAACACTTAGAATACTTTTTTAGCTTTCAAGTTTTATTCATTCTGAGTCGCATAGGACTTAGAACCTTTATGAGAGATTACTGCGGATTGAAATGACGTCTTGTTCTCGTGTCTGGGCATAAAGACAATTCCAACCGTGCAATATAACTACGAGAAGTTAAATATTGAGGCAAATGACTTAGGATAATATCCATTTCTTCAAAGATAAAAAGTCGCACTCGGCGTTACATCAGCATAGCTGTAAAAGCCTATTTACATAAAGCTTTTAAAAAAAATAAGACAAGTCTTCAGGTCTGTAGGCAGTCCCCTGTATAGAAGATTGCAAGTTGCGGACATGTATCGTGGCACCGTGTTGGACTCTATTCCATCTCTTCCATCACCCAGTGGTCGGGTGCAAATGATGAGAATCCGAGCACTGTATTCTTCTCCCTCTACATCCTGAATAGGTTAAGCAAAGACAATACAGGGTTTAGTGTTCGATCTAAGCATCGAAGTGTATTGAGGCTCGTACACATAGGTGAATATAAATAAAAAAATAAACAAAGTTAAGTACCTTAAGTTCAAAAGTAGTACCGCTTCAAATTGGAGATCTTCCAATTTGATAGGACTGACTTTTTATCCATTGCCTCCAGGTCGTATGTTCCTATTACAACTATCTTAGCAACCCTGTACAGACCTTCCTAGTTGGTTCCCAACTTTCCGGCATTAAGCTCCTTGGTCAACTGCATCACAACTATGAGCACATTATCTCCAACCTTAAAACTCCTAAACTTTGCCTTCTTATTGAGATAACTCTCTATTTGTCTTTTTTGAACTTCCATCTATATTAAGGCCAATTCTCTTCGACCATATAGCAGATCCAGCTCCACCTGCAGTGCTTCTTTATTTTTTTCCTCGGTAGCATGAGCGTGGAAGCTGGGCTCGCCGGCTTCTACGAGGATCAAAGCATCCATCCCGTAGACCAAGGAGAAAGGGGTTTCACCTGTGCTATTCTTCTCTGTGGTTCTATTCGCCCCCAATACCCCGAGGAGTTCATCTGGCCACGAGCCCTTTGTTTCTTCAAGCCTTTTCATTAAATTCTCAATAATTACCATGTTTGAGGACTCGGCCTGTCTATTTGCACTCGGATGGTATGGTGTCAATACCACCCTTTTTATCCCCCATTTTCCAAGGAAATCAGTGACTTTGGAGCCAATAAATTGTGGGCCGTTGTCACACGTAATTGCCTTTGGGACTCCGAATCTGCATATCATATACTTCCAAATGAAGTTTATGACTTTCTTTTCTCTAACTTGGGCAAAAGCCCTCGCTTCAACCCAGTCAAAAAAATAATTTGTTAGAATGAATAGAAATCTCACTTTACCTTTAGCCTTGGGGAGAGGTCCAACAATACCTATCCCCCATTTCATGAAAGGCCACAGTGATAAGACTGAGTGCAATAGTTACGCTTGCTGATAAAGCATCCATGTATGGAGCTGGCATTTATCATACTTTTGAGAAGGCCTTGGCATCCGTGCCTATATCTGGCCAACAATATCTAGCTCTGAGTAGTTTCCGAGCAAGCTATTTTCCCTAGAATGATTGCCATATTCACCCTCATGTATTTCTCTCATAACGTACTCAATCTGCCTCGGACCCAAACACTTAGCCAACAGGGCGCTATGCAATGTTTTGCACAACTCTTCGCGAAGCATACAGTACCGGACCGCCTGGATCCTTAGCTTCTGAGCTTTTTTCTTATCACTTGGCAGAGTCCCTGATTAAAAATATGAGATAAACTTAGTGCGCCAATCCTAAGTGAGACGCACCAAGTTTACATAGTTTTTCACTCTATCAATAGCTGAACTAAAGAGATGAACGAATGATTTTTCTCCCAACTCACTTAGTTCAACAACGGCACCTAAATTTGTCTAGGCATCCGCTTCCTCATTTTCCTCATGGGGAATCTGCTCCATCTTTCATTCTACAAACTTAGATAAAATTTCTTTTACCTTGGTTACGAGTTGATTCATCCTGGCCTCACGAGTCATAAAGTCCTCGAGTATTTGATTCACCACTAGTTGTAAATCACTTTTCAACTCAACCTTCTTTACTCCCAACTTTTTAGCAAGCTCCAAGCATGCTATCACAGCCTCGTTATTAGTAATTGAGTGAAGCCTAATAGAGTGCCAGATCCTTTCTCCTGAGCCACCACGACCAACCCAAGTTCTGAACCTTTAACATCTGAAGCCCAATCCGGATAGAGTGTCCAAACCTCAGACACCAGACCTTATGACATCAATTACTCCTTCTCCGCCTCGAGGAGTATTTGGGCACTAAAATCTGCCACAAAGTATGCTAACATCTAGGATTTAGTTTTCGTGCGAGGTTGATAAGTGATATCATACTCGCTCCGCTTAACTGCCCACTTAGTTAATCTTCCGGAGGGGTTCAGGCTTATACAATATGCTTCATGATGGGAAGGTGGTGACTGTGGATATGGGATGACAATGAAAGTAAGGTCGTAACTTTTTTGCAAAGCAAGTGTCAATTTTTCCAAATGAGGATATCTGGTCTCAGCATCGAGTAAAGTTTTGCTGACATAATAAATCAGATGATGCTTCCTTTCCTGCTCTAGAACAAGTACCGCACCGACAGATACTTTAGAAACCACAAGGTAGATCCATAACATTTCTCCCTCCTTTGGCTTTGAAAGCAGCGGAGCATTTGATAAGTAGCGTTTCAAATCTTTCAGCGCTTGTTGGCATACCGGAGTCCATTCAAAGCTTGTGTTTTTTTTTTTCGAGATAGAAAAAGACTTATTGCTCCGTTGACCTTGAAATGAATCCGCTCAAGGCTGCTACACGGCTAGTTAGGCATTGTACCTTTTTTGTTCCGTGAGATCATCCTTTGAACCGTGAAATCCCTAAGCATCACTTTAAAAGAACAAAATCTTGAAGTATCGGCTCCCACTCTATCTGTTGGTGGGAGTTGTTTATGCTGGGGATGAACCTACTGAGCGTCGTCGACAGTATCATTCCCTGCCCTCAGGTTGTCTCCATGAATTTGTGGCCCAGCAGGGCATGATTGATCTCCTACTCTTCGATTTCCTCTATTAGTAGGGGTCTCCATCAAGACGAGTGTTACCTTCAACCATTTTGATGTAATAAAGCTTACAAACTGGTGTTAGTTTCGCAACCTTAGAACAATCTCAATTACTTGAGCCCCACAGTGGCACCAAATTGTATGGCCTAATTTCGGTCTTTAGGTTACAATTGAATTTGTAAAGGGTTACAAGTAATTAATTATATCGAGATCACAACTACCGAGTATAAAATGTCGAGTAAGAACAATAAAAAGAACAGTAAATATAGTTATATTATGATGAGAATACAATATGACAGAGTTTGGTCATATATTTATGAATGCCTTTTACAATGGGGGTAGGGGAGGTATTTATAGTGATCTAATATGAACCGTCTGTGAGCATTAATGAGGCCATGTCTCCCACGATCACCACGATCTGACATTTAATGCGAGATCGTAGGGCAGTTATGATCATGGACAGTTCGGTTTGTTTGACTCAGACACTTCATGCCTCATTCCCCACAGATGGGATAGCTTCAATGTTTGTCTCCGAAGACTTAACTGTGAGTCTCTCCATGGGCAAACCTTATGTGGCTTCATCACTAGTCAATATATGTCTGTGACAGATTCTCACCTATACAATAAGGAAACAGGTAAGGCCAAATGATTTAGAAATGATCAACATGTCGCTGCATTCAGAATGTAACACTTTACTTCAAATTATGATATGGCTTGAGGACATGTATAAGAAAACTTTCCACTCAATGTTACCGTTTACTTCCTCCATACCTTCTATTATTCATATTCGATTTTTATGTTTCTTAAGAAAATATTAATTAAAAGGATAATTTAACTAAATAATTTTTATTTAGTTTTTTATCTCAATCTATTACTACTCTGGTTATATTTGGCTTTTATATGCTCTTTATATACTGTTACATAACTAGAAAACTTTGTCTCAACGCCAACAAATTTAACTGCATTTGGAAACCAAATACATGGGTATACATAATACATAGAACTATATCCACTATGATATGAACTGAGGAATGAAAACCATCTACTCTTCATACTACATTTAACTTACCAAGACATAGTAAGTTTTGGATGATGTTTCAGTTTTGAAAAATTGAGAAAAAAAAAAGATCTAGTGAAGGACCTAGTCCTTGTAAGAAGGCATGACTGATCGAAAAGATTGTGGGTTACATATCCATGCGGAACTAGAAAAACTTGGCACGTACCAGTTTAACTAATCTTACTCAGCAAAAGAGTGGTGTTTGGGCTGCTTCTATAAAGTATGAATGAGATCGTGTTACACAAGGAATATATCATAGGAGATCTTCTCTTACCATAATAGACAAGATTCATAGTGATAATCTACTAGAGTTGCATATACTCTATAAAAGCAAGTAATTGAGGCAGCCATATTATTTGTTCATTCACAACTGCAGTTGAGAGCATCAAAGGCGATACAGCTATTGGACGTGAGTGAGTGAAAAAAACAGACAACCATTGAAGAACCCTGTGTTGATTCGGTTATTAGTTTGAATTCTTTATGATAGTTGTTGTGTTAAACTAAGTATAGATTGTTACCAATTTGCTTACTCTGAGAAGCATTGTATTAGGTGAATTTTGTGAGAAACAAATTGAAAAAGCTAGAGTTTAGCTTTGAGAGTTTGTAGGGTATAGAGTGTAGCTCCTTGGTTATAGAGTTTGTAACCTAAAACTTGCTCGTTGTGTTAGTGAAGAGTTTTCAAAATCCTAGAGTTTGGGTCGTGGATTTTTTCCCTTGAGCAAGAAGTTTTCCATGTAAAACCTCTGTGTTCTTTATTTCCTGTTTTGGTTTTGTAGTTATCTTATTGGTGTACAAGAACCACGTTCTTGTGTTGACAGACAAAGTTCTTCAGCGAAAATCAGAGGACACTATTCAACCCCCCTTCTAGTGTCCTGTATAGGTGCATGCCGTACAACATTTGGTATCAAAGCAGATCATCTTATTGTTAGGCTAACACCTAGAGAAGGATCTAATCGTGAGTGAACCACCTACTATCACTGAAGGATAGTCTGTTCTTAGGCTACCGCAATTCAACGGACAATACTATGTGTAGTGGAAGAACATGATGGAGAATTTTATTTGTGCTGAAGACTATCAATTATGGATGATTGTCTCTGAGGGTCCTTTGATTCAAACCAAGAAAGTTGGAGAAGGAGCTGCTGCTCGAAATGAGCCTAAGGACAAGTCTGAATATAATGAAGCTGATTACAAGATGATCGAGAAAAATCATAAAGCTAAAAGGCTTGTCATCTATACACTTGGTCCTGAAGAGTTCAATAAAGTCTCTTCATACAAAGTCACCAAGGAAATCTGGGAAGCCTTAGAAGTCACACAAAAAGGGACAAGTCAAGTCAAGGACTAAAAGCGGAGCATGCTCAAGAGACAATTTGAAATTTTCACTATGGGAGAGAAGGAATCAATCCAAGACATGATGACAAGACAGACTAGCATCACAAATGAGATGAGGTCATTGTATATGGACCTTCTAGAGATAGAGATGGTAGATAAGGTTCTCAGAACACTTCCAGATTCATAGGAACCAAAGATGTCTGCCATCATTGAGTCTAAGCCATAGAAGTCAACAAAACTAGAAGAATTGATTGGGATTTTAAAACCCATGAAATGATGAAGGAATTGAGAAACAAGTCCGCACTTAAGAAGGAAAAGACTCTAGCATTGGAGGCCACTGAGGAAGGCGAGATTAATATTCATGAGGTTGAGATGGCTATGGTTGGTGCTCTCAGACAACAGTTCAACCTTAGTAAGTTTAAAGCTTTCAAGAAGAAAACTAAGGACATCTCTGGTAAGAAGAACATTTTTGACAGTCCAGACTACTTAAGGTGTTTCAAATGCTTCAAGATGGATCACGCTGTCAAAGATTGTACAATTTGGGAAATTGAATGATTGAAAAATAGAGCTTCAAAGGAGAAGGAAAAGGACAAGGACAAGGACAAGGAGAAGAAGAAGACAGGCAGTCCACCAAATTTCAGAGCAGAAAGAAGGAAGAAGAAGGAAGCCTTCTATACAACATGGGGACCCTCTAAAAGTGAATCTGATGCAGAAGAAGAACCTGATGATGAGTCGCCATTAGCACTGGTAGGATTGACGGATGAAGTCTCTGAGGGTAGGGATCCATTCAAACCACCACGATTTGAAGGAATTCATTATAGAGAATGGAAGAGAGAGATAAAATTGTTCGTTCAGGCAATGGATTATAGTCTCTGGGTGATCGTGAAACAAGGACCTCATGTTCTTGTGAAAAGAACCTCAAATGAGTCCCTTGTACCAAAGCTAGTGGAAGAACTTGACTCGCATGATCTGGACTGGCTTCAAGCAAATGCTAAAGTTGTACTAGCATTGAAGTATGGACTGACCTTTGATGTGCTGGCCAAAATATCAGGGTGTGCTACTGCAAAGGAGATATGGAAGAAGCTGAAGGAACTCTACAAGGAAAATCCCAAGAAGAAGGTATCGGCTCTAATAGAAATTGACGATTAATCAGCACATGTAGCTGAGGTAAGTCTTTCTAATCTTAAAGAAAAACTTCATACATTATCTCTTAAAAGTCTCTCATTAATAACTGCCACTGTAATCGAGGGATATGAAAAGTTGAAGACTTAGAAAGACCAACTAGCTATTGTTGTGTCTGAACTAAATTTAAAGTGTAAGAACTTGGAAGAAGCTAATGCTGAACTTGAGGAAACCAATGCCTCTTGCAATCGTCAGGTTCTTGCTCATAAGAATAGAATCTCAAATCTTGAACTAGAAGTTACCAGAATGAGAGAAGCTAGTGGAAAACAAGCAATCAGTGAGATTCAAATTGAGCTTAAAGTTGAACTTAAAAATAATGAGGTTCCATTTCAGGAAATTAAGAAGAACCGAGTTCTTCAAAAAAAATTTGAAAAAGTTGATTATAAACTCACAAGACTCACAAAATGGAATAAGTCCTCTGACTCCATAAATTAGGTTCTTGAAAACCAGAACAAGGTTAAGAAAGGCTTAGGTTACCAAAAACCACTGCCACCTTATAACCTTAAAAAAAAGATATGTAGGGCTCTCGTGTAATATGTTGTGCACTTTCTGCGGGAACACTGGACATTATAAAGAAAAATGCATGGTAGTTAGAAGGGCTAAAACAGAGAACAAAAAAAGTTTATATTGCCTAGATGGGCTAGAAACGACTTAATTCATCAATTTTCTCATAAGAAGGGACCCAAGCTTATTTAGGTTCCTAAAACTAACCCCTAATTTATTTTACAGGCAAGAATGGAAGTGAACAGCCCAAGCTAGATTCTTGATAGCGGTTGTTCACGGCACATGATTGGAGATAAGAGGAATTTTTTCTCACGTGCATCATTTCAAGGTGGTAGTGTGGCTTTTGGAAGTGGCAAGAGTGGTCAAATAGTTAGCATTATAAAGCTTGGGAGATCACTGGATCATGCTATTGAGAATGTGTACCGTGTAGATGGATTAAGACACAATTTACTGAGCATTTCCCAATTGTGTGACAGAGGAAATGAAGTCAGTTTCTCATTTGTAGGTTGCATTGTGAAGAACCTACAGGGTGGGAAAGTGGTCATGGAAAGGAAACGAGTGAATTATAAGAGAGTGACTCACAATTATGGCACAAGAGATTGGGACATGCAAACATGTCTCAACTGAACAAGTTAAGGACCTGGTTCGTGGGCTGCCTACCAAGAAGTTTGAGGACATCAATATGTGTGATTCTTGTGCTATGGGAAAACATGTGAGATCTTCATTCAAGTCGAAGAAAGTGGTGAGCACTTCGAAACTACTTGAACTAGTGCATATGGATCTATGTGGCCCAATGAGAGTAAGAAGCAGATGAGGAAAGAGGCTCGTGCCGGTGATAGTTGATGACTATTCTAGATATATATGTACTTTGTTTCTCACTTCAAAGGATGAGGAATTTGACAACATTAAAGATTGGACTGGAATTGTGCAGAAGAGGTTGAGCTTGGAACTTGTGAGTATTAGATTTCATCATGTCATGGAATTTGAGAATGCCAAATTTACGTAATAGTGTGTCAAGTATAGTATTGATCATAACTTCTCTGTACTAAAAACTCCATAGACAAATGGGGTAGTCGAAAGGAAGAACATATCCTCAAAGGACATGCAAAGAACTATGTTATTGTCTAGTGGATTAGCAAGGAATTTTTAGGCTGAAGCAGTAATTATAGCTTGCTATCTGTTAAACAGGTGTTCCATCAAAGCAATTCTTGACAAGACTATATGAGCTACTCAGAGGCAGGAAACCAAACATTGCACACTTGAAACCTTTTGGGTGCAAGTGTTTTGTTCACAATAGTGGGAAGGCACCTCTAGGAAAATTTAATGCAAGGAGCGGTGAAGCAATCTTTCTGGGTTATTCTACTCAAAGCAAAGCTTATAAAGTTTTCAACAAAAGAACACAAAATTATTGAATAAAGAATTCATGTGGTGTTTGATGAATCTGATAAGATTGTTGCTGAAGGAGAATGAGAGGATCAAGCTATAGGTCTTGCTCGATGTTGAAATTACAGAGAACTTAAAAGAAAAAGAAGAACTGCAAGGAAATGAAGGAGTAGTGACACAAGGAGAACATGGAGTCAACATGGCGGGGGAACAACTAATCATAAAGATAAAAATGATGAAAAAGTTGAACCCACTCAGAATGTAGATGCATGACCTTCCCAACAGATACAACCAAGACCTTAGAAGTATCAAAGTTCACATCCTCGGAAAATGTTTTGTCTGAACTAAACACTGGCATTATGACAAGATCTGTGCTAAAAAACTTTTGTGCATTCTTTGCATTTCTTTTAGCTATGGAACCAAAGAATGTGAAGAAAGTTCTAGAAGACCCAGATTGGGTAATTGCATGTAGGAGGAACTACACCAGTTTGAGAGAAACAAGGTATGTCACTTGGTTCCTAGGCCGAAGGACAGATCAATTATTCGAACCAAGTGCGTATTCAGAAATAAGATGGATGAGCACGGCATAGTGACTAAAAACAATGCTAGATTGGTGGTTCAAGGATATAGTCATGAAGAAGGGATTGACTATGATGAGACCTTTGCACCAGTTTCAAGAGTGGAAGCTGTAAGAATGCTAATAGCTTTTGCGACTTATATGGAAGTCACTCTTTATCAGATGGATGTGAAGAGCTCATTCTTAAATATCTATCTGATTGAAGAAGTGTATGTAATTCAGCCACTGGGATTTGTGAACAATGACTCCCTGATTATGTGTATAAACTTGACAAGGCACTATATGGACTTAAGCAGGCAGCTAAAGCATGGTATGAAAGGTTGACAGACTTTCTACTCAAGAATAGGTTTACCAGAGGAAAGATTGACAATACTTTACTTCTGAGGAAGAAGGGCAAGGACCTGCTTGTAGTCCAAGTGTATATTGATGATATCATTTTTGGTGCTACAGATGAGAACCTGTGCAAGGAATTCGCGGAACTAATGGGAAGAGAGTTTGAGATGAGCATGATGAGGGAACTTAACTTCTTCTTGGGTTTGCAGATAAAAAAAACTTCGGAAAGAACTATGATTCATCAATAAAAGTACATCAAGGAGTTACTGAAGAAGTTTGATATGGAAGGAGCTAAGGAAATGGCTACTCCTATTGCTCCTGGAATAAAATTTGATCTGGACAAAGTTGGTCCTTCTACTGATGAGACTAAGTATAGAGGAATTATTGGTTTTCTCCTATATTTTACTTCTAATCATCCAGAGATTGTCTATAGTGTAGGACTTTGTGCTAGATTTTAGTCCAAGCCCAAAGAGTCTCACTTGACAGTTGTTAAGAGAATCTGAAGATATCTGAAAGGAATTCAAGAATTATATCTATGGTACCCCAGAGGTGTTACATTTGAGTTGATTGGATTTGGAGATGCTGATTATGCAGACCATCTGGTAGATAGGAAAAACACTTCAGGAATGATACATTTCCTAGGTCCTTGTCTGGTTTCTTGGACTACAAAGAAATAAAATTCGGTGGTCCTCTCCACAGCTGAAGCTGAGTATGTTGCTGTTGCTTCTTGCTGTTTACAATTGCTATGGATCAAGCAACAATGGAGGACTTCAGAATCGAAAGTGGACCAGTGCTAATTTTCTATGGTAATACAAATAAAGTGAATATTTCTAAGAACCAAGTCCAGCACAAGAGAACAAAGCACATTGATATTAGACATTATTTTTTGAGAGATAGTGTTTAAAAAGGTCTAATAACCATGACTTCTTGCAGACCTGAAGATCAAATTGCTGACATCTTCACCAAAGCTTTGAACAAGGTACAATTTGAGAGGAACATGTTAAAGTTGGGGATGACCCAGGACCTGATCCTCCCAATGATTGGCTAGTTAGGTATTTTAAAGTTTTGTTAGAATTTGTGTTAGTATAGTCCATTCTAATCTTTGTACTATAACTAGTACACATGTTTATCTGAGCATATACTTGTAGCATTATCTAATGTGTTTCCATTAAAGGACTTGTTAGGCACAAGGAAGGAACTATGATTAAAATGAGAAACCATGTCCGGGTACATATTGTGTGGTTAAATTTATTAAGTACGTGCAAAATTTGAGTTATTAGATGTGCATCGCTAAATTTAGAGAGTGTAACCGCCCTATTTTTAAGCCACTAATTCTATTCCGGTTACCATTTTTAAAATTCAAACTCTTCCAACTTGGAAAAGGAGTCATAATTATCCATCAATCAAAGAAATGGTTACGTCGCAACTTTTCCGGTTTCCAAACTCTTAAAAAGTTGTTTTCCTTTTTGGTTGATTATTACTTCCCTTTCCCAACATAAAACAAACATTTTTGTCTCTAAAATAGTTTCTTGTTCTAACCCTAAGAGAAATCAAAAGCTTCTTGAATCTTCACCAAAATTCTCCAAATTTTCAATAATATCTCAATCACAAAAATCGTCTTCTTCTCCTGAAAAATCCGCTAAACCGAGGTTTCATAAAATTCAACAAAGAAACCTGTGGCGAGTGCTTCAACTTTGGCGAAAGACTTGCAAAGGCACAACAAAAGATGCAATGAAGATTTTCTAGACTAGATGCTAAAAAATCTGTGTCAAAATCTGAAAGCATGTCTACTGCACCACTTGGCTCTGATAACACACCAACATAGGTAAGGCCTGAAATTACTACAACTAGTTCAACTATGAATTAATCTATTTTTAGCCCAGAAAAAGTAGCTACGGAAGTCTTAGTTACGCGGATGGATGAACTAGTAAAATATGTGGATGATGTTGGGTCGGTTAGCGAGGTTGATAGGGGGAATGGTGTTACAGAAAATGTTGGTGATTTTAGAGTAGAACAGGATGTTGCTAGTATAGAGGTTGGTTTTTCCAATATAGATGCTATTAAAATTGCAGTAGAATAAATGAAGTTTGTTGAATCTGTTGGTTCTCAAAAGGGTCAAGTCGACGAACCTAGTTCGGAGGTTGCTCCTTCAGAGATTATAAAGGAGAATATGGGTGAAAGGAGTCCAACTGATATAGATCAAGAACCTGCATAAGTTGTCAAAAGATTTGAGAAAGGACCTGGTCCTTCTTCAGTTCTTGAAATAATAGGTAATGCAGGAATCGACTAGACTGAGTCTGAGAAGGAGAAAAAGAAAGAGGAAGAAGAGAAGGAAGTGGAAACCCAGAAGGTGGAAGAGATTGAGAAAAAGAAAGGATAATGAAAATTTGGTGAGGAGGATAAAAAAATTGAAGAAGATGAGGATGAGGTGTTGTTTGTTAGTGAGACAAAGCCTCTGGAAAAGGAAGATGTGAGAGGAAAGAGAAGAAAGCTAGTGAAAGGAGGAAGGTTGTGACAAGAAGACAGTTGAGGGATGAAAGTGAATATGAGGGTGATAGGTCTGGATTAGAGGAAGATGAGAAACCAGTGATTCCTAGAAATGTGGCAACTAGGTCAGCCTTGAAGCAGCAAGTAGTAGGTCTTGCTAAATATGCTGGACAGAAAAAGGCTAAAAATGTGGTTGAAAAGGAACCTATTCCTTCTGAGGAGGACTTTAAGAGAGTAGTGATGATAATGGGCACTATAAGGACCCAGATGATTCTGATTCTAGTGAGATTTCTGATGATCCTAAGAAGGAGTCAATGGACATAGTTGAATTCTACTCCAACAAGACTGTACTACATTGAAGTACTCTGATTTGGAGGAACATCACATGAAACTATTGATTTCCAAGATTAATGTGCAGGGCTGGACAAAGTTGTTTACCAATGAGAAGATGAGTTTGTTTGTGAATGAGATTAGAGAATTCTGTACAAAGTGCAGCGGGAAGAAGAGTATACTCTGTAGTCAGGAGAGTTGAGATTAATTTGGTAGGACTGAGTTAGGGGTGATCTTGGGAGTACCCGTAGCTGGTTATTGCAGGTATAAGAAACTGAAGTGGCCTAGGAGAACTGACAATATCACTGCTCTTGAATTGGCTAAGAAGTTTTCTGGGACACCTAGAATCAAAAAGGAGAGGAAAGTGGATAAGAAAGAAATATAACCAAATCATCAGCTTTTGTTTGAGTTTGTGCACAGGTTTCTGTTGCCTAGGGGTGAGAGAAACTGTGAAGCTTGTGCCCTGGACCTGACCTATATGGACCTATTGGGCTGGAGTGTCATGATTAATCTTCCTAGCCTTATCATTAGACACTTTAGGAGGATTGCAAACACTAAGAAGGCTCATTCCTTAGCGTATTCCTACATTTTGCAGCAGATATTCGAACACTTTGGTGTCCCTCTCAAAGGTGGGAAAATCCCACACATAATAAGATATTGGGACAAACATTCTGAAGACATGCGATTTTTTCAAAGAGATGAGGGCATCAAAACGTCCAATGCAGGTTAAAGTTGAAAAAGCTGATGAGGAAGAGGAGTTAGGGGCTAGTAATGCTGAAGAAGTTGTGAAGGAAATGGAGAAGACTCTGCTGGAGTTGCAGGAAGAAAATGAGTATTCTAAAAAGAGAGCCGAAGCTGGAGGATCGAGAGATCGATCTCTTGACCATTGAGTGCCACAAGCATCAGGCTGATCTGGTGGTTGAATATGCTGGAAACTCGAAGAACCTGGAATCACTTATCAAGCACTCTAAGCTTCAACTCTGATCCTATCCTTTCCAATTCCTTCCCTAGATCCTTAGAAATTCATTTTTTCTACCTGGTTGTTGGTATTCATGTTTAAGACAATCTTATTTTTTTGCTGCTTTTGTACTCAATGGGTTGCACATGTGTGAAGCCTGGATTAAATGGTTTTAAATTGCTTATTTTATGTCATGTTTTTTCTTCTGCTAGTATCATTCCTGTTTGGGCTCTTAGATATATTGCTGGTCTTATTGCTTAGTTAGCTTGCAAATTTATGCTATAGATTGGACTGTCTTAACCTATTCTTGCAGGATCTTTAGAATCTTTTCGATGATGTCAAAAGGGGAAGAAGAAAATATTGGGGTGTTTGTGACCCAACTCATCTGTTTTTTTTTCAACTATTCTTGTTTTATTTCTTTTGGTTTTGATTGTATACTTGGCAATATTTATTTTTCATCATCAAAAGGGAGAATTTATTGGATGATGTTTGAGTTTTGAAGATTAACAAACAAAGGACCTGGTCCTTGTGAGAAGGCATGACTGATTGAAAAGATTGTGGGTTGCATATCTATGCGGAACTAGAAAAACTTGGCGCGTACATGTTTAACTAATCCTAGTCAGCAAAAATGTCGTGTTTGGGATGCTTCTATGAAGTATGAATGAGTTCGTGTTACACAAGGAATATATCAGAGGAGATCTTCTCTTACCATAATAGACAAGATTCCTAGTGATAATCTACTAGGGTTGCATATACCCTATAAAAGCAAGTAATTGAGGCTGCCGCATTATTAATTCATTCACAACAACAGTTGAGAGCATTCAAAGGCGATACAACTATTGGATGTGAGTGAGTGGACAAAACAAACAACTATTGAAGAACCCTGTGCTAATCCTGTTATTAGTTTGAGTTCTTTATGATAGTTGTGTTAAACTGAGTATGAATTGTTACCTATTTGCTTAGTCTGAGAAGCATTGTATTAGGTGAATATTGTGAGAAACAACTTGTAAAAGCTATAGTTACCTTTGAGAGTTTGTAGGGTCTAGAGTGTAGCCCCTTGGTTATAGAGTCTGTAACCTAAAACTTGCTCGTTGTGTTAGTGAAGAGTTTTCAAAATCCTAGAGTTTGGATCGTGGTTTTTCTCTCTTGAGCAAGAAGTTTTTCACGTAAAAACTCCGTGTTCTTTATTTCCTGTTTTGGTTATGTAGTTATCTTATTGGTGTGAAGAACACGGACAAGAACTAGGTTCTTGTGTTGACGGACAAAGTTCTTCAGCAAAAATTGGAGGACATTATTCAACCCTCCTTCTAGTGTCTTGAATAGGTGCACTGCGTACAACAGTAAGGTAACTCATGGAACATGGAACTTCGCAAAACAAGAGTAGAATGTTGCATCTTAGATGCATGAGAGACGTAAAAGTGATAAAAAAAGGTTTTTTGGGACACAAGGTGGTGGCAAAATATTCTTTGTTGGTGGAGGGGTTTGAAAAAAAGGTTTTTAGGTTGGTCTCATTGGACAAGTTAGTCTAAAAATAAATTTTTAGATTTATTATAATTAAGTTAAACAAATTATTATAATAAAATTTAAAATAATGAAAATAAATAAAATATGATAGACTATGGAAGGGTTAATGTTACAAAACCATACTAGAGGAGATTTCTGAAATTCCTTATACTTATTGTGTGGTGACTTGTGAAGAAATTGGTAGTCATGTGGATATATAATGCCATTAACTAATAGGTGAAAATTGAGAAGAATATTTAAATGTTCGAGGAAGACGCTAGCTATCAAACATTTAAACACAAATAGAAATACATTCATACATATAGTTATACTTCTCTCTCTAGACAGAAACACTCTGCTTTCTCTCTAGAGATACTTCCTAAACTGCAATGGAACACATATCAGCTCCTCCTTCAGACCCACCAGATCATAACAACGTGAACATTGATGCAACAAGTTTGGCAAACACAAATCCCACGTCCACTCCCATCCCTTATGCCCAAAAATTTCTCTCAAACAACCAGTTTACTAGCTATCCTTCTACAAGTCACACTATAGCTACTCATATGGATCTGACTGACGAAGTCAGCATCGAATCAAACGCGGATACTTTCGTTCCCTTAGCCGCGTTTGATAAATCTCGCTTATACAATCCATGGAAATATTCAGTCATTATAAAATTATTTGGACGTAAATGAGGCCATCAAACACTCAAACAAAAAATTTAGCAACTATAGCAACTCACTGAGGACATTTCCCTCATTGATCTAGGATTTGACTTTTTCCTCCTTAAATTTACCAAGTAAGAAAATACGCACCTAGCCCTGCACGGAGGCCCTTGGTTTGTTCTTAATCACTTTCTATCAGTTCGCCGATGGAAGACAAAATTCATCGCCTCGGCTACTCAACTCACCTACTCCGCTATTTGGTTGCGCTTACTTGAATTACCCATTGAATTCTATGATTTAGACCTTCTTCATTGAGTGGGAGAAAAATTAGGCAAATTACTTAAAGTTGATATATGTACCTCTAGAACTCTCCGAGGTCGCTATGTCCATATTTGTATCGAGGTTCCCCTTGAACAACCTCTAAAGACTCACGTATAGATTGGTGCCCATCGTCAACAAATTCTATATGAGGGGCTTACAATGCTTTGTGTAAATTGTGGAAAGCTTGGCCATTCTTCACATCTTTGTTCCTTTGTTACATCTCCTAGAACAGTCACCAACCTACATCACACAACACCAGCACAAAATACCACATCTCAAACCACCCTTGACACCTCTACAGAAACGAACGAATGGAAAACATTCAAATTTCCACAACGCTCCAATCGCAGCAAACCACGCCATCATCATCCCTCAACAAATCACATTGATGTGGAATCAACAAGCCGTGGACCCAAAGGTACGCCTCTTTACTCTGGATTGAATTCTCATTCTAATTATTCTAATGCAAAAAAAAGGAAAAGGTATTGCCACACCCACGACATTTTTCAATAAATCTGTGTTATCATCCTTAATTAACCATGAAATTCAATATATTAGGTTCCCTAGTGTTAATGAGCCTCCTGTAGCAGAATCCATCCCTACTAATTCTCTTCAACTAGGTAGCCCAACTAATCCTTCAACTCAAGCCCAACAGTCACACCTCCTAGATAAACCCGGCCCACCCTTTCCGACATATAGGTCTGCTGACTCCACACTCTTGCATGAAATCCCCTCCTCTCAAATTGCCATGCCACATTTACACCAAACTTTATACAATACAAATCATGCCATCCCACCAAGTCAGCCTTTTTCCCCTGTACAAACACAATCTCACTATTCACCGCCTCAACCTGCAAATAACCAGTCAAACTCACTAATTCCTTCTCCTATAACACCTGCTATTAAAACTGATTCTCACCTCACAACAATTATACCTTTTACTTCCTCTCCACGTGATGACAACCCCTCTCTTACGTCTCTCATCCCCGCATCATGTCAACCACCCATAAATCCCTCTCGTTCTCATACAAACAAAACTCCTCACTCAGACCCCTCCACTAACTCTCTCACACTACTTAAGACTAGAAACTCAAATGTCTCGCCCTCCTCCACACTTCAACCACCTTTACACTTACCCTCAACGTCCCTCGTATTCCCCAGTTTATCTCCCAGCAATGAACCCTCTGTAGCCCAATGTTTACCCTTACTCGTACAACTATCAGACCCCTCCACCAAACCCCATAATCTATACCACCCAAGTAACACCCTACACGATTCCACAATCCCATGTCGATACTGGTGCGCAGGGCCATGCACTTGTCTTCACAGTCAGCATTATGAATCAAGAAGTCATTGTAATGATCCAAAACCCAAGGGACTTAGCTCAAATTGGTCTCGAACTTATGCGTCTGGGAGTGGATGCTCATGGACGCTCCCAATGGTCCCAGAATCAGTTGCCCAAATTGAATCCTTACCAAGCTTCCACATCCCAATGGACACCTTACCCTCACTCGACCATACAAGCGGACCCACCATTTTATCTTTCCATGATATCCAGTAACCCCTTGGATCCACCCTATAGTCTCTATGCAGCCTCCCCTTCCACCTCCATTATCTCCAATGAGCCACTACGATCCCTTCACTCCATCGACCAGTACCCAGAACTCTCCACCACAACCTCCAATTCCATCACTACCATATCCAGTCAACCCTCTCAACCTTCCACTAGTCAACGAAGTACCCCAAGTGGACGACCAACCAATGCCCGATGTACCAACTTTAGTGGCCGAAATGTAGGAAACTCGAACGGAACACTTATTTGTTCGGGGCATGCACCTCTTTTGCCTCAAAGGACAATACTAAAAAAACTACATTCTCACATGCCCTCCTCAACTGACAAAGTGTCTAATAAAATTACGTCCTACCATCGTAACCACAACAGGCAAATATGCAGTCGTGATAAGCCCTACGGTTGTGGAGGATGAAGTCCAACTATAGAATCCCCAGGAGGCTGCCCCTACACACCATAATCATTCTATGAATATTGTAATTTAGAACTGTAGGGGAGCTCAGTCAGATGAATTTACCCATAATTTTAGGTCGATGCTTAACTACTATCACCCCACATTGGTAGTTTTAGTTGAAATGCACTTAACTGACCATACACACTTATGTATTCCTTTTGGCTTTACTGATTTTGCTCATGCCCAAGCTGAGGTTAACTCTGGCGGTATAGCCATAATTTGGAATAATACTCAGGTCACCACTACTGAACTTACAATTACCAATCGGGGGTACACTGCATTGTTCAGGTAGCTTCTCAACCTTATCCGTGGCTTAGTTCTGGTATATATGCTAGTAATAATTATTCTGATAGAAAAGTTTTGTGGCAAAATTTATGTTGCATTTATGACCATATAAAGGACCATGAGACCTTGCAGGTGATTTTAATGAAATCACGTGTGCGTCCGAAAAATTTGGAGGATGCCCCATAAATAACTCACGTGTAGATAATTTTTTATCAAGCCTAACTTACTGCCAATTATTTGATTTGGGATATTCTGGTAGTAAATACACTTGGACTAATAAACGTAAAAAAGCTGCTACTATTCTAGAACGATTGGATAGAGTCGTGGCAAATTATGATTGGCTAAATAGGTTTCCCGAGGCGCGTGTCACTCACCTCCCTCGTACTCACCTGACCACTGTCCCATGTTATTATCTTTAGATAAAACATTACTCCATTCCGGATAAACCTTTTAGATTTGAAATTATTTGGACATCGAGTCCTGCTTTTGCCAATTTAGTATCCACGTGATGGACCCCACGCTTAGATTATTTTAATGCCTTTTCAAATTTTACAGAATCAGTTCAGGAATGGAATTACTCCTCTTTCGGCAACATTTTCTTAAAAAAAAAAAAAAAACTCCTAGCTAGATTATCTGGATTGCAAAATTTCCCCCAATACCCCACTAGCTCATTTTTACAGCAACTTGAAGAAAATCTCATTAGTCAGTATAATCACATTTTAAAATTAGAAGAGGAATTTTGGAAACTTAAATCTCGGGTGACTTGGTTAACTGATGGCGATGCTAACATAAAGTTTTTCCACCTTTCCACTCTCCAACTTCGTCGCTGGAAATTGCATTTATGCTCTAAAAGATTCAGGGGGTAATTGGTCTTATGATCAATCCACCATTCATTCTACAATTCAATCCTTCAACCATACCGTATTCACTACGAATCAATCTTGCTCAGCTCTTAACAATGCTTTGCCCACTCACGGTTTCCTATCCCCCACTGTTGCCACTACTCTTACTCTTCCCCTAACAGATAATCAAATTCTTAAAGCAGTAAACTCTTTTCAACCTTTCAAATCTCCAGTATCTGATGCCTACCATCCGTTCTTTTATTAGAAATACTGGTCTCATGTCAAACCCTCTGTAACCCTTCTATGTCAAGAAATGTTCCATAACTCCAAGATTTCCGAGCAGCTTAACTATACCTACCTATGTCTTATTTCTAAGATTAAAAGCCCGGATACTATCATGCAATATCGTCCTATAAGCCTGTGTAATATTAGTTATAAAATTATTTCTAAAATAATTGTCCATCGTATGAAACCTTATTTGGACTAGCTTATCATCCCATTTCAATCCACCTTTCTAAAAAATTGTCGGGATTCTGACAATGCCCTTTTAGTCCAAAAAATTCTCAACACCTTTTCAAGAGTAAGAGGGAAATGCTCCTATATATTCCTCAAATTAGACCTTGAAAAAGCTTTTGATCGTATTGAATGGGGCTTTACTAAACAAGCTTTAACATATGTTAACTTCCCTTCTAGTTTAATTAATTTATTTTTTCATCTTCCATTTCCATTTTAATAAATGGCCAACCCCAACCTTCTTTCCATCCCACTCGAGGCTTACGCCAAGGCGACCCTTTGTCACCTTATCTGTTTATCCTTTGTATGGAATTTCTCACCCGAAAAATTTCCATGGCCGTAGATTACTGCTCTTGGAAACCTTTATTTTTTCGAAAAAAATACTATCCCAATTTCCCACCTTCTCTTTGCAGATGACATTATTTTGGTCGCCGAAACGGATGAACGTAGCTGTCATACGATCGTTGATTTACTCTCAAATTCTCTTCCGCGTCGGGCCAGAAAATAAAATTTTGAAAGTCTAAAGTTTTATTTTTGAAAAAGGCCACTCCCATGGATAAACATTTTGTTAACAGTTGCTTCCATATTAAAGAAGGGACCTCCTTTGGCAAATATTTAAGTTTCCCTATTTTTACTTCTAAAACTACCAAAGCAAATTTTCAGTTCCTCATAGACAATTTCAAAGCGTGATAAGCAGGATGGAAAACTTCATATTTAACTCTTGTGGGGTGCACGACCCTAATAAAATCCACCCTCAACGCTATCCTAAATCATGTCATGCAAGTCACTTACCTCCCCTCGTACATTATCAATGCTCTTGAATCATACCAAATTTCTTTTTGTGGGGATCTACATCCACCAGGTGCCGCATTCATTTAATTAAATGGAAAACTATCACAACCCCTAAAGAGGAAGGAGGATTGGGCATCCAACAACTTTGCCCCAAAAACAAAGCATTACTAGCCAGTATTGCTTGGCGTATGTTCCATATCCCCAAATCCCTCTGGGCCTCCACTCTAACCTCCAAATACCTTCGACGTTCGAATCCCAATACCTACTCTCGCACTTGGAAGCATCTTCTCCTTGGATAGAACTCATGTCAACTTGGACTTCGATGGCAAATAGGCTCTGGACAACGAATATCTTTCTGGAACAATATCTGGCTATCCCCTACTCAATCCATTCGGTCCCTCATCCAAGGTCCTTTGCATTGCCACGAACTCTCCCTCAAAGTCTCTGATTTGCTTACCAGCAATCTATAGGATTTTTCAAAGCTTTCATTTGTGCTCCCACCTCAACTCAAATCTTCCATCCAGAACTACTACTTGGCCAGCTGTACCACGCCCCACGACCGACTAGTATGGGGTCTAACTACTCACGCCGAGTTCACTGTTAATTCATGCTATCATCTTATCCATCGCCTCCAATATACTCCCCCTGCTCCCTCTTCGATATACAAAACCATATGGTCCCTCCAATTAGCTCCCAAGTTAAAAAGCTTCTTATGGCTATTTTCCCATGCACGACTCCCCACGGCTCAATATTTAGCCAGCGTTCATATTACGCCAGACCCCCGCTGCTCTCCTATTTAAACGAATCAGAAACTCTCTTCCATCTATTTTTCGAATGCCCAAATGCACTCCAAGCATGGTCTCATCTAGGTCTATCCTCTATTATTCGAAACTTTTTTTCTCCTTCCATGACTTCACACCAAATCCTACATAATCTACTTCGAAGCTGTCATAAATTTCCCAGCCCTACCTCCAAACAGCTTCTCATCCCATTTACTCTATGCCAAATTAGGCTAATAAGAAACCGGAACGTCTTTGATCATTCCATTCTGTAGTCAATTATCGTACTATTCTTAATCATGCGCAGAAATTTTTTTACCTCGCCTACAATCAACCTCGTAAGTCCCAGCGCGTTCCGCTCCACATTCGCTGGCATCCTCCTAAAATAGGCTATATTAAGCTTAACACGGATGGTGCTACTAGCTCAACCACCTCTTCAAGTGGTTTTGGAGGCGTATTAAGGGATGCTTCCAGATCTTGGCTTATGGGGTTCGAAGGGAATTTATCCTACGAACTCTCTAGTCATGACATTGAATTACATGCCCTTACCCAAGGACTTTACTATGCCCAACATTATAACTATCATATGTTGGAAATTAATATAGATTCTCAGGCCATCCTAACCTCTTTGCACGCTGATTTACATGCTCACTCTATCTACTTGATGATTGCAGATTCTTACTCCAACAGCTCCATGATCACCAGTTACTACACACATACAGGGAACAAAAGAGTGCTGCAGGTGGATTAGCTAAGTATGCGTTTACATTGCCTCTGGACAGCTTTATCACTTTTTTGGACACTCCACCACCTTTTGTTCGACAGGTGTTCCAACATGACTATGAAGGAAGACTTAGTACTAGGCTAGTTCCTTTGACAGATATTGTTTCTCTTTCTACTTGTAATAGTACTTTTTTTGTTAGCTCTTTAGCACTGGATGCTTTACCTTGTGCAAACACACTATCAGGATCGCCTACTAAACGATTCTATCCTTATATGAATTATGCTTAATTAATATATTAGTATCTTCATTACCAAAAAAAAAAAGTGTTCAAGGAAGGGCATAGATTGTTATGGGTACCCGAATTAGGCAATTACCATTATTTTAAAGAGATCATGCGTTTGTTTAAATTTCTTATACTAGAAAAAGTTATTGTGATTTTGTCAAACTAGATGGGAGCTGACCATAACTTATTCTTTTTTCACATAGCTAATTATTTATCGCAAACATGCATTTCAATTGGTAAGTCAAAATCTGAATGCTTTTTGTATTTAAATATAATATTTATGTAAACTCAAATAGATAAAATAAGCAATCAAGTTAGCGCTGAAATTTTATTTTTCCCGAACTTTGAGATTTTAAACTTTGCTGTCTCTATGTATGTCAGTCATTACTCCATCTTCAAATGACTTCTCCGGAAAAACAATTGCAGTACTCCAAAATTAAACTAACATTTATGGCTGGAATTTGTTGTATTAAATGCCTTCAACTGCCTGTAGATATTACCTATACTTACTACAAGAGACTACTATTGATAAGCTTTCGTAACCGATGACTTTATTTTCTTTTATGAAGAGGTCATACCCGTTTGGTCCAAAAGTTCTACAATTCATATTTAAATCACAGTTAAATGTGTTGAAAAATATACTAATGTTAGTTAGATTATTTTTTGTTAAATAATTATTACTTTATACATTTATTTTCATATAATAAAGTATTATTTATTTAGATCAATTGTGTTATGTGTGTCCTACTATTTATACAGTAGTTGATTTAGTGTGTAGATCCAAGCTTATACACGGAAGATTAAATCATCGGTTCTTATAAATAATGAAGTAGTGTTCACAATCTAAGATGGAAATTGGACACAAAACCATCGATATGATTGTAGTACAAGATTATATATAATTTATCTTGATTATGGGAACGGTATAGTTCCAACTTCTTGTGCTAGTGCACTTTCTGTGTATTGAACGGACCAAGTAGAGATAAGTGTTTTTATACTGACTATATAAAACAAACTCTCTAGCTCATCAGATGTACTTATACTCTTAATCTTGATATAGCTATTATTAGTGGTGTATATTATTCATTGTCTTGATTTATCAATAGGTGAGGTCCAGGATATTTGGGTCAAATAATTCTTGATAAGTTGGATAATGATAATATGCTATTGCGAAGTGATAGCTAGTTGATAGAATCTATGTCTCGCTATAGAGATTAATGATATCCCTTTATGAAAGCTTATAAGCTTCTATGTGTAAACCTAGCTAGTGGATTTTGTATCCAGCACATGGATTAAGTTAAGCAGAAGTCTGAAGGATATTCATTTAGTCAATATATTAAGTTGTCAGTAATTTAATATTATTGATTGGTATCTGTAATCTTAACGTGGAGAGTTAAATAAAATTTGATGGAAGAATTCGAAATGCAACTAAGGAGTGCAATTACGAATTTCTAGTGGAAATAATTTGTAATTTATTATGGAAATGTTAATTCTAGAGAAAAAGAATTAATTCCATAATTGGAAGCCTTATTAATTGATTCTATGGTCCCTTTTGTGACCGAATCCAATTTGGACCGGGAGAAAGTTGTTTGGTAGAAAAGGAAAATCCTAACAGGTTTTGGATAAGGGTTTTAACCCTCAAAATCAAGCCTATAAAAGGAGGATTTCGGCCTCCACTGTAGACACACGAAAAATACAGATTTTCACCCTCTTTTTGTGAAGCACTTGTTCCACCCAAGTATTGTTGGTTCGGGAATTGATCGGGTACACAACAGAAGACCGTGGAAAGCTGGAGCAACTGGACAACAAGGTTATTGAAGGTCTTTGTGAGTGCTTTTACAGGTATTCCGTTTTATATTATTAAAAGACTAAATATGTGCCGCTAGTTTATCTAAAATACATGTGAGTTTAATGTTTGAACTGCTTCCGCTGCGTATTATATAATCCATCAAAATGCTCTTCATTATGGGAGGGACCAATATCCCTAACATTGCAAATAAAAAGAATCCTCTGTTAGAAAGTTTTTAACAGCATATTGACATGATAAGTACATTCCCAACAGAAGGAATCAATTAAAAAAAAAAACTACCTTTACAATAATTAGCATAAAGAAATTAAACTAAAAGAAACAACGGAGACAGCATATTTTGGGGACCCAATACGTTTGGTAAGCATGAACATATTTTTCGTGCAAAATATTTTTCTAGAAAATGAATTCTTGGAAAATAAGTAATTTTCATATTTATTCCCAGTGTTTCGTTGTCAAATAATGAAACAATTTTCTAACCATTTAATAAAGGATAGAGTGGAGGTGTTGGTGGGGGTGGATGGGGTGGGAAGTGGGGTGGGGGTGTGGGTGGTGTTTGGTGTAGTAAGGATATAATGAGTGAATTATCAATTTTGGAAAATATTTTTCCCACTTTCACAAGGGAAAATATTTTCCTCCAATTAAAAGAAAATGAGTTATGAAAAATATTTTCTAAAATTTTTAAGTCAACTTAACACGAAGAAATTGAAAATTAAAAGAAAATGAGTTATAAAAAATATTTTTCAAAATTTTTAAGTCAACTTAACACGAAAAAATTGAAAAGCATTTTATGGAATTTTTTTCTTTCACACCATGCACAGCTTATATCTCTTTCCGCCTAGCTTCACTTTTCTGCTTGGCCTTTGCCATTATTTTTGCACCTAGTAAACATTTCTGGTGCCGCTGCCACATTTTTGCTTTTGTAAATAATCTTTTTTATTTTGTAACATGAACCACCAAGGAATTTGCTGATAATCAAAAGACGTTAGTTCAAAATTCCCGACGATCGCCATGTCGGCCAAGAATTTTTGCACATAAGTCTGGCGATGAAAGCTGTAAATGTAAGAAGCTATTTATATAGGTCGTAAATATGAGAGTGGTTACACAATATCCTATTTTTTCCCCTTCCTTTAAAGAATATATATGCAGCGGAAGCAGTTCTAGCATCTATACCACATGTATTCTAGATAAACTAGTAGCACAATATTGAGTTTTTCAATAATATAAAACAGAATACTTCTGTAAGCACTCACAAAGACCTTCAAGAAAGTCGTTATCCAGTCGCTCCAGCTTTCCACGGTCTTCTATTGTGTACCTGATGCAATGCAAACCAAGCCAAGACCCTTTACTAGAAGTCAAGCCAAAGCAATCCATGATGCTCACATTCACTTGGTGTGGCAAGGTGTGGACGTGGAAGATGAAGGCTCCGGAACCACCTTGAAGATCATGCATTGGAGCACCATGGAAGGAGGACCATTGAGACCACAAGGAAAGGCTCAAATGACACAAAGTGAGGCGCCTCAAGAGGCTTCAGGAAGGGGCGGACCGGCTCCCATAATGGACGGACCACCCACTTGATGTTGCACTCTCTGGATTTCCAAGGGGCGGACCGCCCCTGTGCATGGGCGGACCGCCCACTTTGCTGAACAACTCTTCCAAGCTTCAAAGAGGCGGACCGCCTCCTATTTTGGGTGGGGCGCCTAGTCCACTAAGCCAACATCCGAGATTTCTATTATTTTGGGGTGTAATTCCAAGTATAGCCCTAGTTTACTTCTATTGTTTTAAACCACTTAAGGGGTATTCTAGACATTTCATTAGTGATTGTAGAAGATTATAAGAGTCTTAAACTAGTCTTGAATTCATTAGACAACTTTGAACACAAAACACATGAGATAAATTCTCTCTTAGAAACCTATGAAATTTAGCTTGATTTCAATTGGAAGAATTCGAGTTGAACTTCAAACCTTTCATCATTCTATTTGCAAGGACCTCGTGATTCTTGAGGATAGTTGCATAGCGTAGGTGAATCTTGCCATCGTTCGGGGTGTAACGAAATATCGTTCTTCGTTGCTACTTGGACAATCGTGTGAGTGACGTCTCGTTTCTTATCTTTTGTCGTTTTCGTAGTTTCGATTGCATCAGTTGGTATCAGAGCAAGGCTAGGGTTATGTTCCTACGAACCCTCGCCCTACTCTTCGTGCTTGTCATCTTTGTTTCTTATTTGTTTTCATGTTCTTGTTCTTGTTTATTTGAAAAAGAAGAAAAAAATTCAAAAAACAAAAAAATCACAAATAAAAAAAGGGAAAAGGGCCAAATTTGCCCCTGTAGTTTGCGAAATTGGACACGGATACCCTCCATTTAAACTTGAGTCTATGTGTGCTCTCGCCGTTTATGCTTTGGCTCAATATTACCCTCCAGTGGCCAATATTGGCCAATATTGCCCTTCATCAGATGGAAGAAGGATTATGCCTAATTAAGCTCAATTAAGTGTAATTAAGGGCATTTATGTCCCTTACGTATAGCACAGGAGCATATTTGAACCTCTTTCACCGGTGTAAAACTGATACACATATGAAACTGCAACAAAAGAGTTAGCTAAGATTGTCGTTTGTTTTGTTAGGTATCATGATTGACAACATTTTACGTTGGCTTGCTGGCCTATCGCGACCCTTCTCCTTTACCCAGGCTTGGGACCGGCAATGTGAGCAAGATTTCACAGGCAGTATCATGATAACATGAATTGAGCTTAAATTGAGTAACATGGTCTATGGGGATTCATATTAGCTGAACCTAACTTGGATTTAGGTAAATTCATGGATAAAAGAAATGGTGCGATTAAGAGAAACTCAACAGTGTAAAATACATTTCAAGCGAAGTGAAACAATTGGTAGATCAAGTTGCTGCTATAATGAAAGCTGCGAGAGCTGAGATTTCCGCTGCATTGAATAAAATGAAGAAGGAAACTCAACTTGAAGTGGAGCAAAAGATTGCTAAAGGAAGGAAGAAAATGGAAGCCGAGTTGCAAGAAGCTTTGGCTAGCTTGGACAAACAAAAGGAAATTATCAGATTGTTGCTCTTAGTGATGAGATTGTCACGAAGGTTGGCACACTTTGACTCCCAAACTTTCTGTCTGAAGAAAATGCTGGAAGTCCAAGATGGTGGTTTGGAACATCCAAGAGGACACCTTCTTCATGTTAGCAACTGAGTAATTAAATCATTTGCATTTTTTGTTCTTGTTTGATGAAAGTAGCATATAAATGTGAAATACTTTTGCTTTCCTACTTATATTGTGAATTTGTACTATTGTATACATCTTGTTTGAGCTCTTCACTTATTGTACCTGATTACTATACAGTAGGAAAGCAAAAGTAGGAAAGCAATAGTACAGATTCACAATATAAGTAGGAAAGCAAAAGTATTTCACATTTATATGCTACTTTCATCAAACAAGAACTAAAAATGCAAATGATTTAATTACTCAGTTGCTAACAGGAAGAACCTTCGTGACAATCTCATCACTAAGAGCAACAATCTGAGAATTTCCTTTTGTTTGTCCAAGCTAGCCAAAGCTTCTTGCAACTCGGCTTCCATTTTCTTCCTTCCTTTAGCAATCTTTTGCTCCACTTCAAGTTGAGTTTCCTTCTTCATTTTATTCAATGCAGCGGAAATCTCAGCTCTCGCAGCTTTCATTATAGCAGCAGCTTGATCTCCCAATTGTTTCACTTCGCTTGAAATGTATTTTACACTGTTGAGTTTCTCTTAATCGCACCATCTCTTTTATCCATGAATTTACCTTAATCGAAGTTAGGTTCAGCTAATATGAATCCCCATAGACCATGTTACTCAATTTAAGCTCAATTCGTGTTATCATGATACTGCCTGTAAAATCTTGCTCACATTGCCGGTCCCAAGCCTGGGTAAAGGAGAAGGGTCGCGATAGGCCAGCAAGCCAACGTAAAATGTTGCCAATCATGATACCTAACAAAACAAACGACTATCTTAGCTAACTCTTTTGTTGCAGTTTCATATGTGTATCAGTTTTACACCGGTGAAAAAGGTTCAAATATGCCCCTGTGCTATACGTAAGGGACTAAATGCCCTTAGTTACACTTAATTGAGCTTAATTAAGCATAATCCTTCTTCCGTCTATGATGAAGGGCAATCTTGGCCAATATTGGCCACTGAAGGGTAATATTGAGCCAAAGCATAAACGGAGAGGGCACACATAGACTCAAGTTTAAACGGAGGGTATCCGTGTCCAATTTCGCAAACCACAGGGGCAAATTTGGCCCTTTTCCCATTAAAAAAGGGATCGCTAAATGTTCTTGGTTCTGATGTTTTCTTTGATGATTGTTATCGGGGATTGCTTGTTATCATATCCCCATTGATTGAGTACCCACAAAACTCGTTTTAAGGTTGTGAATCGAAAATTTGAAAATCAAAACCCCAAAAGTTGAAAACCCTAGAAATTGTTCAAAATTTTCTTGATTTGGATGGTTGGTTGATTGTTGTTATAAACCATTGGGGTTTGCTTGTATTAGTTGAATACACATTGGGGAACCTTTGAATTGGGTAAACACCTTGAAAAACCTTGGAAAATTAAGTGCTAAAAGCCAAGAACACGTTGTTAGATTGTGCTGAATTTGCCAGTAGGCGTGGCGCCTGAAAAGTAGGCGGACCGCCCATAGAACTCTCAGAATTTTAGTAGGCGGACAGCCCCTATGACTAGGCGGACCGCCCACTCCTGGGAAGGTGTTCGGTTAGTTCGTTTCGTAGGTTTTCGTGTTTTATTTGTCTCCGCTACTTTCGGTTAGTACTTTGAGTGTAATTCTCCTACTCAATTAGTACTAATTCATTGAGCACTTAGGGTATTCGTGCGTGTTGGTGGTTGATAACTTCTAAGAATACTCGTAGAACTTCTTTGGCTCAAGTGCTCACTTAAAAGCCGAACGTCCATAGAGTCCCATTAACTCCACTCTTCCCGAAGAGCATTGGGAACTTGTTGAATTGTTTGGCCGTTAAGGTGGTTGTTCAACTCCGAGGAAGGCTTTTGGATCAAGCTTGAGCGAACCTACCCCAAGTTGAGTGAACCCGAGTGACAATCAAAAGTGAGGGAGTGCGTGAGGACTTTTACTCTAATCTCTTTGCTTGTTTTTGATTGTTTGTAGGTACATGGCGGAAGAGAAAGCCAAGAATACCATAGAGGTTCCAACCGACGTCTTGGCTAGTCTATTGGCTGAGGTGAAGGCTTTGAATCTCAAAATGGAAGTTTTGAAAAGGAAAGGACCCCGAGTGTCCATAAAGATGCCGGAGAAGGCACAAGTGATGATTCAATCATGAAACCAGATCAATATGCGGAGCTAGTTCGTCAACAACGGTTGAGGGATGAGGCTCTTGCTAGAGAAATATTGTTGGGCAATCCCCAACCCTTGTGTAATCCCCAAGGTGATGTTCCACTCATAAGGCCCCGAAGAAACGTAGCACCCCTTGAGCACGTTGATGAAGCTCAAGAAGAGGAGAGTCCCGGACTTGATGATGATTATGATGCTCCCTATCTAAATAGGAGGGTGATGAATGGAGGTTGTGGGCGAGGTCGAGGACCTCAAAGGGCTTTTGTGGGGAGGAACTTGAGGCGTGAGTATGATGAAGTTGATGACTACTATGGGGGTCAACCGGAACCAAACCGTGGCTGTCGTGACAACAACCTCACTATCCCACCTTTCAAAGGGACTAGTGATCCGGAAGTATTCCTAGAGTGGAAGGTCCAATTGGAGCAGGTCTTTGACGCAAATGATATGTCCGAGGAGAAGAAAACTACTTATGCCATCGTTTCATTTGAGTCCTATGCTTCCACATAGTGGGAATCCGCCAAGCGGTCAAGAAGAAGAGTTGGGATGCGAATGAAAATTACCTGGGAGGAATTGAAAGGGGTAATGAGTACCAAATATGTGACACCCAAGTATAGGCAAGAATAACTCAAGAGGATCTATGAGTTGAAACAAGGCTACAAGTCCGTTAATGAGTATTTCAACGAATTTGAAAAGAACCGAATGGCCCTTGACATGGAGACGAAAGATGAGGAGCAAGCTATCATCCGATTCAAGAATGGTTTGAGCCGGGAGATTGCTTCTCAATTGAGGCTACACATATTTCATTCTCTTCAAGATGTTTGTGATGCCGCGGTTGAAGCCGAAAAGTGGCTCAAGGAAGAGAAAGCTCCTCGCTGTAGGAGTACTACTTCTACTCCAATGACTCGACCCAAAGAATGGAGGAGCCCAAACATAAGTGGTGCAAGTGGGAGTCGTAATGTGAAGAAGCCTTTTGAGAAGGCTACCCCGAGAAGAGACTTCAAAGAAGTGGGAGATAATTCTAAAACTCAATTAAATACTCCTTCTTCTTCTTCTTCTTCTTTCTAATGACACAAGTGCAAGGGTTATGGCCACTTTGCCAAAGATTTTCCCACCCAAAAAATGATGATTGTGATGGATGATGGGATGGTGTATGAGGAGGAAAGTGAGCCCGAGGGTGATGTTGTTGAGGAGAGTGAGGTAGTTGAGGGAGAAGAGAAAGTGGCAGAGGGTAATGACCCTAACATGTTCTTGGTGGTACGTCGAAGTTTGAGTGTCATGGTGAGTGAGGAGAAGGAAGATGAGCAAAGGGAGAACTTGTTCCATGCTAGGTGTAGAGTGAAAGGACAAGTGTGCTCCATGATTATTGACTCGGGTAGTTGTGAAAATGTGGTGAGCCAATCTTTGGTCTCACAATTGAAATTGCCTACCCTCAAACATCCAATCCCCTACCGTTTGCAATGGTTGAGTGAATGTGGGGAATTGAAGGTACTGAAGCAAGTCTTGATTAAGTTCAAGATTGGGAACTACCAAGATGAGCACATGTTTGATGTGGTGCCAATGCAAACTTGCCACCTCTTTTTTGGTAGGCCTTGGCAATATGACAAGCATGTGGTTTATGATGGCCTAGCCAACACTTACACGGTCAAACATGAGGGCAAGAAGTATGTGCTTAGGCCCTTGACGCTGAAGCAAATAAGTGAAGACTATAGGCGCATGAGGGAGTTGAGGAAAGCGGCTAAAGCTAAGTCCCCCATTGTGGCCAATCCTTTGGACGAGACTCCACCATCTTCTACCGGTCGTATTTGTGCCATGATACAACCGGGTGAGTACTTGAGAGGTAATGATGGCACAAAAATGCTCATTTGCCTAGTGCACAAAGGTATGGTTCTAAACTCCGATTTTGATTATTCTTCTAACCCTAACCCTTTGCCTGGAGCCATTGAGAATGTTTTGAAGGTATTTAAGGATATGTTTCCGGAAGAGATGCCGAGTGGTCTTCCTCCATTGAGGGGGATTAAGAACCAAATTGATTTTGTCCCGGGGTCCCAAATCCCTAACAAACCGACCTATAGGAGAAACCCGGAAGATACAAAGGAATTGCAAAGGTAAGTGGATGAGTTGCTCAACAAAGGCTTGGTTCGTGAAAGCTTGAGTTTGTGTGCCGTACCGATCATTCTTGTACCAAAGAAGGACGGGACATGGAGGATGTGTGTTGATTGCCGTATGGTCAACAAGAGAACTGTAAAGTATCGTCATCCCATTCCTAGACTTGATGACATGCTTGATGAATTGAGTGGTTCAAATGTCTTTACCAAGATAGATCTTAGGTCCGGCCACCACCAAATTTAGATGACATGGGTGATGAGTAGATAACTGCATTCAAGACCAAGTTTGGTCTCTATGAATGGTTGGTGATGCCTTTTGGCCTCTCCAATGCACCTAGCACTTTTATGAGATTGATGAACCATGTCTTGAAGCCGTTTATCAACAAATTCGTGGTTGTCTATTTGATGACATCTTGATATATAGCAAATCAATAGATGACCATGTGGGCCACTTGAGTCAAGTCCTTGAAGTGCTAAGAGCCGAAAAGCTCTATACCAACTTTAAAAAGTGTGCCTTTTGTGTTGAAAAGATTGTCTTTCTTGGGTTTGTTGTTAGTACCAATGGTGTAGAAGTTGATGAGTCCAAAGTTGAAGCCATTAGAGATTGGCCTATTCCTACTACTGTTTCTTATATTAGGAGTTTCCATGGCCTTGCTAGTTTCTATAGGCGCTTTTTTGACTTTAGCACCATCGCTGCACCACTCACCGAGTTGGTGAAGAAAGACAAGGCCTTTGTGTGGGGAGAGCCTCAAGAGAAGGCTTTTCAAGAGTTGAAAACTAGGTTGAGTACCGCCCTATTTTCGCAATTGCCCGACTTCAGGAAGGCTTTGAGGTTGAATGTGATGCCTCAGGGGTGGGAATTGGGGGTGTTCTCATGCAAGAAGGGAAACCCGTTGCCTACTTTAGTGAAAAGTTGAAGGGTGCAACATTGAATTACTCTACGCATAACAAGGAGTTGTATGCCCTTGTGAGAGCTCTTGCTCATTGGCAACACTATCTGTGGCCTAGGGAATTTGTGATCAAGAGTGACCATGAGTCACTCAAGCATCTTAGAGGCCAAGAAAAGATGAATAAACGGCATGCCAAGTGGATGGAGTTCATTGAGTCTTTTCCCTATGTAATTCATTACAAGAAGGGAAAGGACAATGTTGTAGCCGATGCACTTTCTAGAAAGTTCGCCCTTGCTACCACTCTTGCTTCTAGGCTTATGGGTTTTGAAAGTATAAAGTTGATATATGAACATGACCCAAAGCTCAAGAGCATTCATGATGCTCTAGTGAGTGGGGAGAGGGTGGAGAAATACCAATGGGTAGATGGCTACATTTTCAAGAATGGGAGAGTGTGTGTCCGCGAGTCCTCTTGGAGAGATGTGCTAGTGCAAGAAGCACATTGTGGGGGCTTGATGGGTCACTTTGGAGTGGATAAGACTATGGCCATACTTAAAGAGCAATTCCATTGGCAAAAAATGAGGCCTCTTGTGGAACGATTTTGCAATGCTTGCTTAGATTGTAAGAAGGCCAAGTCTAGGTCCAACACCTATGACTTGTACACTCCTTTGCCCGTACCTACTAGTCCGTGGGTTGATATCTCTATGGATCTTGTTATGTCTTTGCCCCGGACTAAAGGAGGACACGATAGCATTTATGTTGTCGTTGATCGGTTCTCCAAAATGGCTCACTTCATTCCGTGCAAAAAGACTCATGATGCACAACATATAGCTTCTTTGTTTATTGATAATGTATTAAAGTTGCATGGGGTGACTCACACCATTGTTAGTGTTTGTGGGGTGCTCTTGGCACTAAATTGCTATTCTTTACGTCCCACCACCCTCAAACAGATGGGCAAACCGAGGTGGTGAACCAAACCTTGGGAGATATACTTAGAGCCATGACCAAAGGTAAGGCCAGGACTTGGATTGATAAGCTACCACTCATGGAGTTTGCATATAACCGCACTTTGCATCGAATGATTGACATTACTCTATTTGAGTGTGTTTATGGTTTTAACCCCTTGATTCCTCTTGATCTTACACCTTTGCCAAGGGATGTGGTTGTTGATTTTGATGGTAAAGCTCGGGCCAAGACATTGCTTGAACTTCACGCCAAGGTGAAGAAGACTTTGGAGTAGGCCTATGAGAAGATAGCAACAAAGAAAAATAAAGGAAGAAAGAAGGTGGATTTCAAGAAGGGAGATTGAGTGTGGGTGCACTTCTGTAAGGAAAGATTTCCAAACCATAGGAAGGGAAAGTTGGCACAAAGAGGAGATGGACCATTCCAAGTGTTGTCCAAGATCAACAACAATGCCTATGTGATAGACTTGCCGGGTGAGTATAATGTGTGTCGACTACATTCAATGTTAGTGACTTGACTTCTTTTGATGTAGGTGATGATGCCTCGGAGGATGACGCCTTAATTTCGAGGACAAAATCTTCTCAAGAAGGGGAGGATGATGCAATGCAAACCAAGCCAAGACCTTTTACTAGAAGTCAAGCCAAAGAAATCCATGATGCTCACATTCACTTAGTGTGGCAAGACGTGGAAGATGAAGGCTCCGGAACCACCTTGAAGATCATGCAAAGGAGCACCATGGAAGGAGGACCATCGAGACCACAAGGAGAGGCTCAAATGACACAAAGTGAGGCGCCTCTATAGGCTTCAGGAAGGGGCGGACCGCCTCCCACAATGGGCGGATCGCCCATTTGATGTTGCACTTTCTGGATCTCCAAGGAGCGGACCGCCCCTGTGCATGGGCGGACCGCCCGCTTTGCTGAACAACTCCTCCATGCTTCAAAGAGGCGGACCGCCTCCTATTTTGGGCGGGGCGCCTAGTCCATTGAGCCAACATCCGAGATTCTTATTATTTTGGGGTATAATTCCAAGTATAGCCCTAGTTTACTTCTATTGTTTTGAACCACTTAAGGGGTATTCTATACATTTTATTAGTGATTGTAGAAGACTATAAGAGCCTTCAACTAGTCTTGAATTCATTAGACAACTTTGAACACAAAACACATTGAGATAAATTCTCTCTTAGAAACCTATGAAATTTAGTTCGATTTCAATTGGAAGAATTCGAGTTGAACTTCAAATCTTTCATCATTCTATTTGCAAGGACCTCATGATTCTTGAGGATAGTTGCATAGCGTAGGTGAATCTTGCCATCGTTCGGGGTGTAACGAAACATCGTTCTTCATTGCTACTTGGACAATCGTGTGAGTGACGTCTCGTTTCTTATCTTTTATCGCTTTTGTAGTTTCGATTGCATCAGTACCTGAGCAATTTCTGGACTAACAGTACTTGGTGGAACAAGTGCTTCAGACAAAGATAGAGAAAAACTATGTTTTTGTGTTGTGTATTATTGATGGCTGAAATTCCTTATTATATAAGCTAGTCTTGAAGGTTAAAATCCTTCTTCAAAATCTCTTTGGATATATTTCCCACCAAGTAACCTCTCTTCTAGTCCAAATTGGATTCAGTCACAACAGGGACCACAAAATCAATTAACAAGGTTTTCAATTGTGGAATTAATTCTCTTTCCCTAGAATTAACCTTTCTATAATAAATTACAAATTATTTGCACTAGAATTTCGTAATTGCACTTGTTAGCTGCATTTCGAATTCTTCCATCAAACTCCTCACGTTAAGATTACAGACACCAATCAATGTGTTCGTAGGTTGATTTGCATAAAAGGCCTTCTTACGTGTTTGTTTTGAAGTTTTAAATCCAATTTTGACATTTGTACAAAAGTAGCATTTTTAAGTTTGAGAAAATTTTAGACTTAAATACCCTCTTGTTCTTCTTCTCTACTAAGCCTCTTTGCTGCAAATTTTCTAAAAAATATTTTAACTCTTCCACGCTTCTTCTTCTCCACTTTATTAACTAAAAGAATTGGTACTAGACATCTAAATCCTTAGCTAAATATCTTTATTGCACGCGACTCATGATCAAAAATTTATTCAAAATATCAAACAATTTGTAATGTAATAAATTTCACTAAGAACACCATAGTTCTTTAATTTTAAGCTTGAAAAAAATTTTGATGATGAAAATTTAACTCAGACGTACATCGAGGAAGGGTAACACTTCATGAATAACACTCGATCAGCGGTAAAACAAAGTTTAGAGGCCTGATATTAACATTCCAGAGGAATTGTGTAACGAAAACGAGATACAACCATATTCTAGCTCATCGGTGACACAAATGAGCTACGGTACAACAAAATTTAGTGAATGGGTAGGTGTGATACAATTATTGATGTGGTGAGTCGGATTTCATTCTTGATTTATAATACACTTTATATCTGTGTTGGGTAAGTTCTATCTTGTGATTCTCTTCTATTGCACAGACTTGTCTATATATTATCTATCAAGGCTTGTTTTAAAAAATGATAAGGACATGAGAGCTTGTTGGGGATCTTACGGGGTCTGGTGAGACTCACTCGCTTACGATTTCTGTGCATCAACCGGTATTTTTGGAACTGTTCGTTTTATCTCCCACCGTTGTACGTGGATGAGACCGCACAGTTCGTGATAGTGTCGAATCTTTCCTCATAGAATTTTGATTCAGGTTTGAACCCAATATTGTATACTTAATTTCTTAGATGCTTCATGATTAGTTGTTGGGTTTGAATTAGTGCAAACTACCTATTCATTGGATTTAAATTATCAAATTTATGATATTATTAATTATTTTATTAAGTATTTTTTAAAATAAGATATGCTTAGAGTAGAAGTACTTAAGTGCTATCACAGACTCAGCTTTAGGTCGTGACATATTAAAACCACATTTCTTAATAGAAGGGATTACCGTCATTGGTATATCAATACCTCAAACGTCGGTGTGCAGCGAATTGCCGGACAACAGCAAATCACACAATGCAAATGTTTAAAAAATGCAAAAATAAAGAGGAGATATTTCAAAAATTTCGTAAAAAAAAATCTTATGAAATTACAGGTATTTATAGCCAACAGATTGGGTTCAAACGAATGAGTGCAACTCAAATCTAGTGCCTGTTTTTAAAACAAAAACGACTAGCAAAAGTGGTTGTTCATTTAAAAAAAAGAAAAAAATAAACGAGAAACTTGAACAAAGAGGAAACTAAATTACCAGTATGAAAACGGTCAAGAAAGATATTAATATAATTAAAGAATAAATTATGTACAATATTTACTAAACTAATATTTGCTGGTCAAAAAAATTTATTATCAATCAATCAGATTATTTAACCGAATTCGAAGCCGAGCGAGCGACGGCAACGACAATGCGAGGCTTTACTTCTTTTCAATTCTTTTAAGAGCTAATAAGAATGCTTCTCTATTTAAACCCAACAAAAAGAATCTTTTTCTATTCCCTCCATTTCCCATTTTTCATTAACACTTTGAGCCTGTTTGGGTGAGCTTAAAAGTGACTTATAAGCTTATAAGCCCATTAATAAATGTTTGGTAACTTAATTTTATTTTTAGACTTTTAAGTCATAAGTGACTTAAGTCACTTTTTGAGAAGTTAGGAAATCCATCCTAACTTCTCAAAAAGTGGCTTTTAAGTCACTTATGACTTAAAAGCCATTTAAAAAAAGCTCCTTATAAGCCCACCCAAACAGGCTCTTTAAAACCCAACATGCTGTCCAACATCCAAAGAAAACTATCTCAACGTCCCTTTTGAACTATCTCAATGGTTGCACTTTAGCTGGCTCAAGCCTCAATTGGAGGCTTCTTGTTCTTTGCTCTTTTTTTTTTTTTTTTTTTTTTTTTTTTTTTTTTTTTAAATTTTTTTGTTTTTTTTTTTTAAATTGTCATCTTTGATCGTTCATTACAAACTAATAGGTATTACCTGTACGGATCTTTTCTTCATTGTGCCCTATTTGCTAATGTCTATTCCAAGAAAATGCAGGTCCTTCGCGACAACTTCCTTCCATGTGATTTTAGGTATATCTCTAACCCTTCAAACACCTTCATCCATCATAGCTTTACATCTATGAACCAGTGTATCTTTCAGTCGGTGAATGACATAAATAAATCATCTCAAGCGATATTTTTTGATTTTATTCTCAAACCGGGCTACTTGCACCTTTTGTTTGATATTGTCACATTCATCTTATTTTTCACATCTCTACGACACTCATCTTGCAGATATATTTGAGTTTAGTATATCAGCATCACTACCATATGAAATCGCTGTTAACATCCGTTTATCACAATCCCCCACTAGCACTTTTTCATTTCGACCAAATAGCACTCCAGTACATCAAAATTGTGTGAGCTTAGCGGTCCCAAACACGAACAATGAGGATTGGAGTATATCGACAAGCTAGCTTAATATTATCCAAGTGCTAAAAATAATAAAATAAATAATAATTTCAGTTGCATTTTGTACTACATAATTAAAATGCAGCACCTAACAGCACGATGAAACACTTTTTTACATCTTTCGAAATATTATCATAATTAGAGCATATCCAGGCTTCACGTGGCCAACCTGGACATACTGATAGCTGTGACTTTCAAACATAGCTATCTCATAAACATTAGAAAATTCCTAAACTTAACATAAGATTCCTCATTATAAGCTTTGAAAAAACCAAAATGAGTGTTTGTTAAGCAAAAATACTAAAAACCCAACATGCCACATCACATGTATAAGGCCAAAAAACAAGGCTTTGTGTTTCAGTAACTCTACCATTAATTACCCCATGTTTAGTCATGATGCTTTAAACATTATTAGTAAGTATTAACAATATTTCGCATTCACGCAACGGGAAAGAGTCTTTATTTTATTTTTAGCTATAATGGGAATAAAGGGTTTTGGTGACTAGTGTAGCAGAAGGGGTTAAATTTTGGAATCTTCTGAAGAAGTGGTTTATGTCAGAACCAACATTTTTTTAGTGGGTTTGGAATTTGGAGGAGTTGACCTAAATTTATTGTCTTCATTTGAAAAAAATAATTCTTTTCTGAACTGAGATTTCTTCAAGAACTTATAGACAAGGTTTTAGAAGGCACTGTTGACTATTTTGGGCAATTTTCTCAAGTTGGTATTTGCAAATTTGGTGGAGAGTTCAAAGATCTGAGAAAGTTTTGGTTTTTATAGATTTGTGGTTTGTTGTTGATGTTGTTGTGAAGCAGGTCAAGTGAGGGCAATTTAGTTTGTGAAGTTGAATTCTTGAATTTTAAAGTTTGCATTTTTGAGAAGAGATGGCTTGTATGAAGTTGGGATCCAAAAGTGATGCATTTCAAAGAAAAGGGCAGGCCTGGTATGTTTACTCTTCCTATCAACTGAACCATTTTATGGTTTATATATTGATCTAATTAGTTGAACATCTTCCAAAAAGTTTTCTTAATTGGCTTTGTGTGTTTTGTGCATTGATATAGTACAATGATGAGCACATAGAGAAGGGGGGGTTTGGGGGTGGTTTCTAAGTGAAATGTAATTTGATCTGGCTTGTATAGTTTGGAAACAGCCACTGATGCTTGCATTAAATTAGGCTGCGTACATTACACCCTTAGGGGTGGGGCCCTTCCCCGAACCCTGTATAAATGCGAGATGCTTGGTGCACCGGGCTGCCTTTTTTTTTTTTTTTTTTTTGTATAGTTTGTAGTTGATGTTGAAATCTGAGTAGCAGATTGAACAAGAATTCACTAGCTGCTTGAAAACCTTTAATTTAGTTTGTCACAAACTAATCATGTTTGAGAATGTGATCTCTGAAAATACTCTTGGTTAAACTCCTCTCTGCAGTACAACTCAGTTTTCTGTGAAAATATGTAGATCTGTGGTTAACCTATCAAACTTTTTTGGCTATAGTGATTTAAACAAACATTTGAATGTAAGGATACTATCGTATTAGTTAAGTAAAAACATCAGACGGTAATTGGTTCATTACAAAGAAATCAAAACTGGAAATCGTACCAGAAACAAGACAGTGGAATAAAATAGAGAATGGCTTGGGGCAATGGTCATTGGTCACTCAAGTCTTTTGACTAAGGGTATCACCGTACCTGGGAACATATTTAAGTTCGACTAGAATTTGTTCCACCAAAAAGCACCATGTCTTGCATTGTGTCTGTGTATCCCATAAGAAGCCTAGATAAGACAATGAACTGCAGCTATCAAGGTTTCCTTTCCGATAGTCTGCGGTTTACACCATTCCAGGGTGATAAGTATTTGTTGCCCTTGCATGATCAGGGGGATAGATTACTTTGTGTAGTTGCACCCAAGGGTGTGGTCTAGTGGTCAATGAAGTGGGATAGAACCCTGAGGTCTCAGGTTCAAATCCCAGCGGAGGCAAAAAACACTAGGTCTTTCTTCCGATCTATCCGAGCCTTGGTGGTTAGAGTTACCTGGTATCTGTTGCTGGTGGGAGGTGGCAGGTATCCGGTGGAATTAGTCGAGGTGTTGCTGGTGGGAGGTGGCAGGTATCCGGTGGAATTAGTCGAGGTGCGCGTAAGCTGGCCCGGACACCACTTTTATCAAAAAAAAAAAAAAAAAAGATTACTTTGTGTAGTTCATATCTGTTTACTGAAGTTGACAAATTCCCTTTTTGTTGTTATGCTTGTAGGTTCTGCACAACTGGTCTCCCAAGTGACATTGTTGTTGAAGTTGGAGAAATGACTTTCCATCTTCACAAGGTAAAGTTTTCTTGGCAAGAATTAATTGATCTAGTGACGTATTGGTTACTATTCTTGCTTCCTGGATATGAATGATGTTCCTGAAACATTATCCTTCAAATGCCTTTCCATTTACATTAGATTTATGCTCTTTGGTGAAATTAGATAGAAGTCACATACTATATCATCTTGTTTATGACCTCGTATGATATGATTCCACGTCTTGTCCTCTAATATCTACTTTAGTCTCCTAGAGGTTAGCTTTTCCTGTTTGCTTCCAACCAATAGTAATGTTCTTAATTCCAGATTCAGGTTTGGTCTTCAAATTTTTTTTTTTTGTAGAGATAGAAGATCAAATTATGTCAGCTGATCAAATTTTTGCCTTTTTGCATTTAAAGTACTGTAAAATCTTCTTTGAGCACAATTTCAGATTAATGTAATTGTATGGAGTTCTTTAACGCTTTGTCAGATCTAATTGTAGGTTTGATTGCCTGATAGAAAACTGAATTTTATAGTTGTGTCTAATTTTAAATGTTAACCAACAAATAATTGCAGTTCCCATTGCTCTCTAGAAGTGGGGTTATGGAAAAACAGATTGCAGAAGCATCTGAAGGAGAAGATGGCTGTGTTATTACTCTCACTGACATCCCTGGTGGTGCTAAAACATTTGAACTTGTAGCAAAATTTTGTTATGGGGTTAAACTTGAACTTACAGCAGCAAATGTTGTATACCTTCGATGTGCTGCTGAGCGCCTTGATATGACTGACGATTATGGGGAGGGAAATCTGATATCACAGACTGAGGTCTTTCTTAATCAAGTAGTCCTTCGCAGCTGGAAAGACTCTTTAAAGGCACTTCAAACATGTGATGATGTTCTCCCATATGCTGAAGAACTAAAACTTCCAAAGAGGTGCATTGATTCAATGGCTGTGAAGGCATGTAGTGACCCCAACCTGTTTGGTTGGCCTGTGATGGAGCACGTTGGCCCCTTACAGAGTCCTGGAGGTAGTATCTTATGGAATGGAATAAGCACTGGAGCTAGACCTAAACATTCAAGTACTGATTGGTGGTATGAGGATGCATCAACTTTAAGTTTACCTCTTTACAAAAGGCTAATTTCTGCTATGGAATCTCAAGGCGTCAAACTGGAAACCATCGCTGGTTCGCTCACTTATTATGCTAAAAAATACCTGCCTGGGCTAAACAGGCGGCAGACCTCTACTGAGAGTAGTAACCGTCTTGTTGGTTCAGGTTCTTCACTATCAGAAGAAGATCAGAAGCTTTTACTTGAAGAAATAGATCATTTACTTCCCATGCAAAAAGGCCTAGTTCCAACTAAATTCCTCTTTGGCCTACTCAAAACAGCGCTGATTCTTCGAGCCAGTCCCTCTTGTATATCAGACTTGGAGAAAAGGATAGGAATGCAGCTTGACCAGGCTACTCTTGAAGATCTCTTAATGCCTAATTTCTCTTACTCGATGGAGACACTTTATAATGTTGACTGTGTACAGAGGATTCTTGAGCACTTCTTAGCCATGGATCAAGGAACTGGTGGTGAATCACCTTGTTCGATCGATGATGAACAACTGATGGGTTCACCATCTCTGACACCAATTACTATGGTGGCAAAACTAATCGATGGATACCTTGCTGAGGTTGCCCCAGATGTTAACTTGAAGCTACCCAAGTTTCAGGCTCTGGCTGCTGCTGTTCCTGAATATGCAAGGCCCTTGGATGATGGGCTTTATCGTGCAATTGACATTTATCTAAAGGTGAGCTTAGGTTGCTACTCTTTTTTAATTTTGATCATTGCAATGCGTAATTGTAAAGTAAATGCTGTCACTATGCCATGCTTACTGAGATTTGCACTTAAACTTGAGATCCTATTTAAACTTGGCCTAGCAGCTGGAGGTTCAAGGGGCTTGCTTATATGGGCATTTCTGATTGGATACATCAGTCTACTGTTGAAATTTCCACCACCGGTGTAGGGAGTCATTAATAAATTGAAAAGATTAGGCTGAAATTTTAAAACTAGATATAGGCTCAAGAGAAGCGATTTTTTTTTTTTTTTTAATTGGTTCTCTTGGCTTAGATCAGTTGAATCAGGTTGTATTTTACTCGTCTTTTTGCAGTCACATCCATGGTTGGGAGAATCCGATAGAGAACAACTCTGCAGGCTCATGGATTGCCAGAAGCTCTCCTTGGAAGCTTGCACACATGCTGCACAAAATGAAAGACTCCCATTAAGGATTATAGTACAGGTACTCTTCTTCGAGCAGTTGCAGTTGAGAACATCCATTGCGGGATGCTTCCTAGTGTCTGACAACCTTGATGGGGGGTCAAGGCAGTTGAGAAGTGGCATGGTGGGACAAAATGAGGGGGGCTGGAATACTGCTGTGAGAGAAAACCAGGTTTTGAAAGTGGGGATGGATAACATGAGGGTGCGTGTTTCCGAGCTTGAGAAGGAGTGCTCAAACATGAGGCAGGAGATCGAGAAATTGGGTCGATCAAAGGGATCAAGCACTTGGGGAAATGTTTCAAAGAAGCTTGGGTTCAAGTTGAAGTCTCAAATGTGCAGTGCTCAGGAGGGGTCTGTTAGTAACCAGAACAAGATAAATGGTAAGGCTGTAAAGGATGAGAAGACGAAAGAAAAGAATGGAAAGCACAAGAAAAACCTATCTATAGATGAATAATTCTCTGTTTCTGTTCTTTCCAAGGTTCTTGGTTTGCTTCTATTTAGTTTAGGACTCCAATTCCTTTGTCATATATGTTGATTAGGTTCATTGACAATCTCCGTCTTTTGCAGACTACATTAACATGGTCAATTGTATTTTATGTATCTGGGCTAAAATGTTCTGTCACTATCTTTTGCCTTCAGTCAGCTTCGTAGAATTGCAACCATCTAAATTGCCCTTCAATTGTATTTTTAGGCTGTCTGTGTGAATGAAAAACCTTTGCTTTTTCATGTAGTCATTATGAGTGTTGCACACCTAAGTGATATGGTGGGATGAATAAGATCTTTCCGTCATTACCGTGGTTCTCACGTTTGAGCCTAGAAATTAAGAAATTCCTAGTTGGGAACAAGTCCTCCTTTAATAGGCCCTAGTGGTGCGAATTTAAATTAGTCGGACCAGTTAATATGATAAGATATCAGATGGGTATACCAAAAAAAAAAGTTGCAAGACAGACTGATCATGAAAACACTAACTACTTGGACTGAAATTGGTAATCACCATGTATTTTGGAAGAAGGAAACTAGAGAGCCAGGTTGAATTGCATAGTTTACATTGTGTGGAAACAAAGGGACAAGTTTTAACAGTTCTAACTGGAAATTCATAAAAGCAATATGCGTTAATCCTTAGCATGCTTGTACACCTAAAAACTGCACGAGGAAAGTTGGATGATCAGACATAAAATTGAGTTATAAAGCTTCTACTTCGGGAAGTTCCACCCATCATATGAATATCCGACAACTTATTTTATAATTCTGGAACCGAAAAGATTTTCAGTCCATGCCAAAAAGATGGACGGTCCACGGAGTCTTCGGGTCAAATTTATCCAATTTTGTGTAAAGTGGACATGATTCTTTAATTCCTTTGAAATAAACTTTATAAATTTCGAAAATACATAAAATTAATAATAGTGCACTCTAGTAAAGATCAGAAATTTTAGTAATAAGAACTTCTTAAAGGAGATAATTAAAAAAAATCATGACCAAATTAAAGAAGCTCTCTCTTCAGATAGTCGCATATAACGATATCAATGGTTGTTTGAAAATCGACCATAGTTGAACAAATCAGACCAAACCGTACAAAACCGATTATGAGGGTTTTTTTAAATACTCCCTCCGTCTCAATTTATGTGGCGGTGTTTGACTTGGCACGGAGTTTAAGAAATAGAAGTTGACTTTTGAAATGTTCAAATTTACCCTTGAAAAAGTAAGAGAGAGAAGATTGGAGTAATCAAAAAGTTGTTGGTAGCTTTTAAAGTTAGTAGAGCCCAATAGGGGTAAAATAGAGATAGTCCATTAAATAGTTGACAAATAAGGAAATGTGACATTCTTTTTGGGACAGACCAAAAAGGAAAGTGTGACACATAAATTGGGACAGGGGGAGTAGTACTTTACTTTTCAACATAAAGTTATAATCGTACCTAATAGGGTTATCAATGGTTATTTGAAAATCGATCATAACCGACCGAACTGAACCGTACCGTACTGATTATGAGTTTTTTTTAGTAAAACTTTAGGTTTCGATATAAAGTTATAAAGATATTGAGTAATTATGTTAGATTTTTTATTTTACAAAAATAAATTAAAAAAATACTAAACTGAACTGTATAAAATTATACTGATATTAGAATTAAATATAGATTTATTAATATATCTATATGTTTCTATCTAAGTTTTTATTTTTTGGTAATAATTGACATTTATTACCAAAGTAAATGCTACAACTCAATCAAAACCATCCCGAGATGGACATCTCCCAACCTCAGGCCAACTACTTTACTCCTATCAACTACTATAACTAGGGGATTGGCATGGCAGGTCTCCCCAAGTCTTTTTTGTGTGGAAAAAGGCTCAAGTTTTAAACATGAATTCTAGGGTCCTCATTTAATTAGTGTTATTAACTATGTAACATTCTCACCCCAATGTTTTGTAAGTTGCACAATAGTCCATGTATATAAAGTAGTTTTTTGCCAAATTTGGCCATTCCCTAGCTGCTTTCCCTCTCTCCTCTCCCCCGTTTTCCCTCCATTTTTCCACATTCTATTCCCGCCCAAAGCTCCACCATAGCTGCTGAGCTTCCTTTCGTATTTCGAAATAATACCCATTCCACCATAGCTGCTGAGCTTATTATCTTGAATATCCTTTCCAGTTTTAGGCAATACAAGCTGAGATCCCCCACATTTGGGTTATACGGAATTTCGTTAAATCTGGTCGTCGTTTCTTATCCATTAAAGGAGAAATCTTGTTCCTCCAATTTTAATCGTATCAATCCAGTCATCTCCGGTAAGTGTACTAAATTTTCGAACATCTTTTTTGTTGTTTTTGTTGATTCGGGGTTGTTACGGATTCAGTTCCTCCGAACAATCTGCGTGAAATTCCAAACACCATTTCGACTTTCCTATGGTCGTAATTGTAATTCCAAACATATCGCTAGCGTTTTACGCGGCGTATGTATATTATTGGAATTTTCACAGATAATGTTCGGAACATTCTGTAGGATGTTTGAGCGTTCTGTTGAAGTTTGGAACATCTTGCATTAAGCATCGAAAAAGTGTAAGGTGATGTTCAGAACGTCTTTATTAGATGTTCCAAACGAGCAATACTGAGGTTCGGAACATCTTTCATCGAGCAATGAAAAACTGTAATCTGATGTTCAGAACGTCAGGAAGATGTTCCAAACGAGAACATGGAGGTTTGGAAACATACTGTATAAATATTAGTAATACTAATAGTTGGTCATTCCAATTTATTGCAGGTGACCATCGATGGGTGAGGTTATATTGGGAGTTAATTATCAAGGTGAATGGGTGGAGCGTTCTAAATGTTATGCTTGGGTTCCGAAGGTTAAAGAGTCAAGACCCATTCTTGTGCCTAGAGATGTTATGTATGATGTTCTACTTAACAAAATCATCGGAAGTTGGGGGATAAGAGACAATCCGAGGGATATTTGCATTACTTACATGCTGAGTGTTGCCGCAAATCAAAAGACTCCTCCCGTTACAATAAGAAACGATGATGATGTACGCCTTTATATGGCTGACGTTGATCGTAATGGTGCTAGGCCCACACTAAGGGTAATTGTGGTTTCAACGACGGAGGAATGTGTTGGTTCTAATGACCAAGAAATGCCAAATAGTGGAGGGCATGATTTTAGTCAGCGATTGGATGACTTACATGAAGAAGTAGCAGAAGAAGACAGAGGAGGAGGGGTAGAAAAAAACAGAGCAGGCGTAGATGTAGATGAAGAAAAAGAAGAAGAAGTAGAAGACAAATATGTAGAGGAACATCCTGCCATTTATACCCCTGTGTTTCCAACACAAAGCAGCGAGCCGATATTTCACTTCGTTGATGGCACAGGTTTTGAAAAAGGTATGACTTTCCCCAATAAGAAAGAAATGGTCACCAAATTGAAGATTGCAGCAGTTAAACATCGTTTTAATTACAAACCATTGAAGAATACTGCAAAGATTTTTAATGCTAGATGTTTAGATGTGAAATGCAAATGGTGGTTAAGGGCAATGAGGTATAAAAGTAATGATAGGTTCTACATTAGCGTTTACAATAACATGCACACATGCGGTGTCCAACATCATTCCAGTCATAATTCACACGCCTCTGCCCGGATAATTGGTGAGTTCATGAAAGGTAAATATTTAATGGGAAAAGGTCCAACCACAAAAGCTGTCAGGGAGTCCCTTAACAACGATTTTGGTTGTAAGGTTAGCTACTGGAAGTGTCTTAGGGGCTGTCAATTTGCAAAATCTTTGACACGGGGAACACATGCGAAAGATATTGAAATTCTTGATGCTTATGCTTATATGGTTAGGAGCAAGAATCCAGGAACCAAGACAGATTTGAGGCTTTCTAGCACAGGGAAGTTCTTGTATTTTTTTCTCTCTTATGGAGCGTGGATCAGGGGATTTACTTACGTGAGAAAAGTCCTAGCCGTTGACGGTACACATTTGTCTGGCGAGTATGGAGGGGTCTTGCTGTCTGCTGTTGCTCAGGATGCAATGAGTCACGTATTCCCTGTTGCTTTTTGTGTTGTAGACAAAGAGTGTGACGCCTCATATGAGTATTTTTTCGAACAATTACGCTGCATAGTTTCAGATAGTGAAGAGTTGTGCATAGTTTCGGATAGACATCCGAGCATCTCGAAAATGGTCGCCCAAGTGTTTCCTTCTGCACACTATGGAGTTTGCATGTGGCACCTTGGTGAAAGCATCCGAACAAAGTTTCAGTTTGGATTCAGTCTTTATAAATACTACACTGCAGCAAAGGCATACAGGGTAGAGGAATTCAATGATGCTATGAATGAGATCAGGGCTATTGATTGGAGGGTAGCGGATTATCTTGAAAATGTTGTTGGCTATCATAGATGGAGCAGATTATATTTCCCAGGAAACAGGTAATATATTACTGTCTGCTTTCAATATGTTCCAAACGTCACATTGCGCTCTCCGAACATAACATATATGTTCAGAACATTATAGGAATATTTATTTTTCGATGATGTTCCGAACTCATTATCGGAGTTCTGAACGTGTGAGTCATGTTAGGAACATGACTAATGTTCCGCACTTCTTATTCCTATATCTGCACTTGTGCTAGGAACATGTTTTGACTATTATAATTTTTATTCTTTTTAATAGGTTTGAAGTTATGACATCAAACATAGCTGAGTCCATTAATTCCATGCTGAAAGAGCAAAGAGAATACCCCATTGCTGCCCTCTTGAAGGATATAGGTAGGAACTTTGCGGAAAAATTCCACACTAGGGCCATGAAGTTAATCAACCACCCAAATTTATGCGTCCCAGACGTTGAAATAAAAATAAGGAAGAATAAAGAAGTGGGAGACAAGCTAGTTGTCAACAGGAAGGGAACTTATTGTTTCGAAATCATTAGTCCAGGGCATGAGGCAGAAGTTGATCTATATGAGAGGACATGTACATGTAGGGAGTTCGATCTTGATCAGTTACCTTGTGTACATGCTATGGCAGCAATTAGGGGATTGCATGGCGATGAATATGGAAGTAGAGTGTATGAATACACTTCTGGATATTACACAACACAAGCATACATCCTTGCCTATGCAGAGCCTGTCAATGCAGTACCTCCTGAAGAATCATGGGTCGTCCCTGCTGAAGAGATACTTTATCCAGTGCCTCCGCCCCCAAAGCCGAACAACCGTGGAAGGAGAAGGGTTAACCGGATTCGATCTATTGGGGAGCGTCTTCCAAAGAGGAGAAATAAATGTGGCAACTGCAAGAGATATGGGCACAAGAAAACTACATGCCCCGTTGTTCGTAGTGGAAATGAGGCTACAAGTCAGCCTACGAATTGAGTTTGTGAATTGTATATTTATATGGTCCTCGTTATAATTTCGATTATTTGGATTATTTGGATATTTATTGAATTGCATAATGGACTTTTCGTCCTACTTGTATAATTTATATTATGTACATATTTGGCCAAATTTGTTTCTTAACTTATGGTTTGCACAGATTTGCTTTACTGCATCTTTTGTGATTATGTTGTGTACATAATTGCATATTGTTTGCAACACATCCATTTTGTTTAGGATATTACATGTGATGTTCCGAACGATGTCAAGACATGTGAAAGCTTGTGAGGTCTTTATTTCACAATTCACAGTCGTAGCGTTTACCAAGTGCTACCTTATAGGAAATGTTTGGAATCTCGTGTCGATGATATTATATTATACTTTTATACGTGACGTTCCGAACAAGCTATTCAAAATTTAAAACACACAAACGGCTACAATGAACAGTTGGGCACGCAAATACCAATACACTAAACGGCTAAAATACAAGTTGGTTGCTGCAACAGTCACGTCAAAAAACACATTGACACTTGTAAATATGCGTCCCTTCATTTGCTTCAAAACATCTATAAATACCTCCACTTTGATGAACACTCAATTCACAATTCATTTCGCATTAACCAAGTATTACGTTCAGTTTTCACTAGTTTCTATATCAAGGAAGAACAAGTTGAGGTACTCAAGTTTTTCATATTTTCTGCCTTTTTTCTAAAACGAGTTCTCCATCTAATCTGTTTATATTTCCTTAAACATAACTATCCACTTTGATTCTTTTCTAAATTTTAAACAACTTTTCATGCAGATGGCCAATAACGCATTAAACGATCCATGGAATAAGTACCACCGAGTCCGAGAGCCTCCAAACAAGTCGCTTCCCATAAGACTGCTAGACGTGCATTATGAAGTTGTTGACATCAAAGAGGTAGCAGATAATTGTGAGAGGTCCATTCAAACACTCGAGACAAAATTTGAGCAGATGCAATTGCAGATAGATCGGATTGAGAGGATTTTGCAAAATCAATTCGGTGGAGATCCAAACAATAACGAAGATGCTATTATATATTAGATGTTTAAGTAGTTCTACTGTTTATGAATATGCTTTTGTATCTCTGTTCAATTAATATTATTATGAAGGTCTTTAATTAGTACTGTTAAACTGTCTCCAAACCATCCTGTTTGCTTATAGTTCGCAACACATCAACTGTCGTTTAGGATATTAAAAACGATGTTCCAAACGACAACTTGGCCTACTCCATTTCTGGAAAACTTAATAAAATCATACAAAACGTTCGGAACATAATAGGTGTGTTCCATCATGAAAACAAATGTTCGGAACGCACCTGCTATGTTCCAGATATAACTGATGATCATTAACATTATCCACGTCCAAATATCCAGAATGAAAACAAATGTTCGGAACTCCACCATTATGTTCGTCACATTAAACAGCCGTTCGGATCGCACAATTGTTAATGTTGTTATCTTCGGGAGAAATGATGATCCATACATATAACGATGTTTCGAACATCAACGGGACGTTTGTCGCGTTCATGCGATGTTCCGAGCGCGAACTTCTATTGTTGCTATCTTCATCACACTCTTCACATCTAGAGTGGTTCGAGTGACAAACTATGATCATTATATACCTACAAAGGACCCAATATACCTGTAAGAGCGATAAATTCATCCACTTTCATCACAAAGACCACTTAGAGTAGTTTGTGGGACAAATGGTTATCCTTATGAGTAGAAATGGACAAGTAGAGTCGTTAGAGTGGGAAATGATGATCATTATGACTAGGCAGGACCCAACAATACTTGTAAGAGTGGAAAATGATTATCAATATGATAATAAATGAACAACTACACTTGTAAGAGTGAAAAATGATGATCACTATCACTATAAATGACCAACTATACTTGGTGTAGGGAGAAATGATGATCCATACATATAATAAATGACCAACTATACTTGTAAGAGTGATAAAGGATGATCATTATACCTAAAAATGATCCAAGATACCTGTAAGGGTGCATTATGATGACCATTATGTGTAGAAATGGCCAACTAGAGTTGTTCGACAGACAAATGATGATCCTTATAATCTAGAAATGACCCAACATACCTGTAAGAGTGTCAAATGATGGTCATTTTAACTAGAAATGACCCACTATACTTGATAGGGTGACAAATGACGATCACTATCACTATAAATAACAAACTATACTTGTTATGATGATCCATACATATAACGATGTTTCGAACATCAACGGGAAGTTTGTCGCGTTCATGCGATGTTCCGAGCGCGAACTTCTATTGTTGCTATCTTCATCACACTCTTCACATCTAGAGTGGTTCGAGTGACAAACAACCACTTAGAGTTGTTAGAGTGGCAACTGATGATCATTATGACTAGGTAATTAAAGTGAGATGATCAGTATCACCCTAAATTACCAAGCATACTTGTTAGAGTGACAAATGACTGCACATCCATCTTTGTGGTTTCGAACATGCTAAATATGTTTGTCACGTGAAGAACACGTTCGGAGCGGCATATTTCGATATTGCTATCTTCATCGTTCTGTTAACGGATTTGTTCAGATCAGATCGCGATATGCTTGAAACATGAAGTGTGTCGTGCGGAACGACATAGGGTACATTAGTAAATTATAGGACAAAATAACAATTTCTAATGAAATTTCTTGATCATTACTGCACAAAACATAACAATTGGAAATATAGAAACTAAACTATGAACCAACACTTGATCCAAGTACAGAATATGAGAACGATTAGCACCACGACTATTAGTACCCCAAAACCCAATTTTTTCCACCATAAACGTGCCGCTTTCCTCTCTTCTTCAACAGCTTTCAACTTCTTAAGTAGACCCCATATTACTCTCTTTGCTTGATCTGACATCTCTTCATCATGCCATCTAAAGTAGTTGCAGCCATTTGCCTACATAAAAAAATAAAATAAAATAAAATAAATACAACAAACAAATAAATTCAAGAAAGAAAATAAACGCACCACCTAACCTGACCATATTTGCATCCGTAAAACCTCCTTCCTGGGTTTAGCTGCGTCCACGATGTTGTTAACTTCGCATAATCTCCACATCGATAAAATGGTACAACACTGCCGCTATTAACGGATCTACTAGACATTTTAATCTGGATGTTTGATGTAATTGTGTAAACTTGTTTTACAAATAATGAACGCATATATAATGTGTTGGGTGGTGTATTTTTATTACCGTTGGTAAATAAATGTTGTTCACGCGCCCAATGTAATAATCTATCACGACATTGGGCTAGATCGAGATGATGTTCGGAACATCGTGTAAAAGATATGTTACGCGAATTATACTTATGTACACTGCCGTTCCGAACAAGAGATTCAATATTTGAAATTCAAAAAAGGCTACAATACAATTTCCAAATACCAATACACCTATCATCTAGAGTAGTAGACTAGACTTGGTTTGCAGGTAGGCCGAAATGATGTGCTGAACATCATTTCGTAGACTAGACTAGGTGAACATCATTTCGTAAACTAGACTAGGTCTGCAGGTAGGTCGAAATGAGGTTCGGAACATCATTTCGTGGATACGTTACACCAATTACACTAATATAGGCTGACGTTCGGAACCTGTTCAAAATTTGAAATACAGAAACGGCTGCAATACAACCCGCTCAAATACCAATACACGAAACGGCTACAAACGTTTCGGTTGCCTCTCTCAACTTCTATAAATACCCAACGGCTCAAAGCATTTCAATCCATATTCATCAACTTACAATTCAAGGAATCACAAACTATTCATCTTCAAAAATGGCACGTCAACCACGAACAAGAGGAGCAAGAGGATCCTCCACGGCCAGAGGAGCCTCCACGGCCAGAGGAGCCTCCACGGCTAGAGGTGCCTCCACGGCTAATATAGCCTCCACCTCTAGGGCATTATCATTTGCAGACGAATCACAAACTGAAAGGGCTATTGACATATTGGAACAACTAAGGGCAGAAGTGTGGGGTTGGAAGTTCCAGTTTGAGGGATTCCTACATGACTACAAAAAGGACGTCAGAAAGATGGCGAAGGAAAGGCGTAGGATCACAAGAATGCTCAAAGGGATGCTTGCTGATAAGGGGATCCATTACCTTGACTTCTACTCCTCTCCTTCACGCTAGATTTGGATGTTCCTATTAATGTTATTATATATTTCTTTTTGAATCTTTATAATCTAGTATCTTTTGGTAGAATGCTAGTATAAGTAGCATTCCTTTTGTAAAGCACTGACAGTGATGTGCAGTTTCTCCATTTGAATGCTAATATAACTAGCATTCTTTTTTGTAAAGCTCTACAATGATTATCAATGGAAAGTACTTTTATCTAGTTCAGAACTCCATGACGCCGTTCAGAAAGGTTTTGTGTCATTATGGAACATTATTAACCTTTATACAATTAGAGTATCTCGTTTGGAACATCGTTATTCCGCGCAAAACATATATATCTTGTTCCATATAATTGATGAGCACTTGATATGCTCTATTCTTTTTCTTAAAAAACTAATCTATCTATAATTAAAATAAGCACAGTATACCGAACGATATTTAATAATGTTTCGAACATCATGTTAAAATCTAAAAGGTACAGCAGTTACAATATTATCTGTTGCGCTCGTTTGAGTAGTACATAACGGTTACGAGTTTCATCAAAAGTCACTTTCGATAAAGCCCTTCCCAACAGACTCGTCGATTGACCCTTTCTTCACATTCACAAGGGGAGCACCTATAAGTGGAGCATCGAGTTCACATTCACATTCCAGGGTAAACTTAATTAAATGTTGCAGATGTTTGGAACATCACTTTGCATTTCAGGAACAGATTGATGTCGTTCTGGAACTGATGTAATAATCGTCAATATTTAATATTTAAGCACATCAAAAGCTGTTACTGTTAAGTGTTACTTGTTACTTGGCTAATAAAATAAAAGTCATCCATACCTAATTACATTACCAAAAAAAAGTTAAAAGATTATCCAAATATTACATATTCCCCAAATCAAGGCTTCATTTTGCCGTCGTAAATATAAACGGCTAAACGTCGCCTCCACCGATCAGCCTCATTGTCATTAATTTTGCCCATGGAGGTGTTTGTAATGAGATGCTCAATGTACATCAACGCGAACACTCCACAGGATTGCCCTGTTAGATTTTGTGGACAAAGTGATCTTGGCACTCTCTCGAACAACCACATGTCTCCTTTATTACACATCGGATCCCATTCTTTGAATAGCTTAGAATTTCTGACATAGATCGGGAACATGTACAGAATGGGAACAATTATTGGCAAGAACTTTTCATCATCATTAACACCATGATTGCAATCATACACCCAAACCTTCGCTTCAACCATGTCAAACACCACCAACACGTAGTGATTGTCGTTGATGTTGAAGACAGCGAAGATCCTCTTAGCACCAGCCCAACACCTACCCCCTGGGTAGGGTAGCTCTCCATGTGCATACTGCAGATACTCCTCATCAAACTTATACGCATTCAACGCCTCATCCAGCGGTATCTTATCATCCTGCGCATCTTTTTCCAGTTGGTAGTAACGTTTTTTCATCATTGTCAAGAATGCCATATCCAGAATGAGGTCACTTTGATCGTAATGATAGGGGTAATTCAAATGCCTCTCCCGCATCATTGTCAACACAGCTTCAACATACTGCAGAACATATAAGAGAGACAAATAATAATTGGAGTATAAGTGAGTGAAGGAAATTTCTGTCTTTCCGAACATCATTCCATGCTCGGAACGACTGTGTGATGTTCCATAAATCTATGAGAAGCTAGAAATGCTTTTGTTGATCCAAGCATACTAATGATGTTCCGAACACAGTTAGAATGTTCCCTACAACAATGTGAAGTTCAGAAAATCATTCTAAAATAAACTTACAATGTCCCACAGCCACACAGTCTTGTCCATCAGTTCTTTGAAATCTAGGTAATTCATCGGCATTCCAAGAAAAACATCTTTTTGTTTCTTCCTCTTTTTTCATAAATGCGGTCAAGGCCATAACTTTTTTCCGCTTCAATGGCTTGTAAATATCCACTTTCAGACTAGGCCAAACTTCTTCCTGCTTCTTCTCCTCTTCTGTTTGTGGTGATTTCGTAGCCTTTGCAGGTTTTACAATTGTTTTGCGCTTCAACTGCTCATCGTCTCCTTCACGGCAGCCATCTCCATCACCATGCCTTTACGCCAATCGTCGCACTCTTTGCAATTGCAACTGCTACATTTGGGGATGTCGAATCCATCACCACCAGAAGAATCACCTTTGATTTGCTCAGAAGCACCATCCTTTGTCTCGTAAGGCACGATCTGTTGCTCATAAGCCACCATCCTTTTCTCATAAGCCACGATCTTTTCATCATAATCAACCATCTTTTGATCGTAAGCCAAAATCTTTTGCTCCATTGCTTCCCTCCATCCGCTGCATTCACCACATTTGCAGCCTCTGCAATTGGAGCTCCTCTTCACTATACCAACTTCAGTGATACCAGCAACTTCAAACTCACCGCGAACTACATCACCATCACCTTTGTTTCCAATGAATATTTACATCTTGCAGGCCACCAATTCCCTCTTCCTTGTATTCACCATCACTTCCAAACATCGTCGTTTCTGGGGCTTCCATAGCTTTAATTTCTTTCACTTGTCTTGGAGGGGTTGCAGGATTGTTGTTGAAGATACAAATTGTAGTGCCACCAACAAGGCCAATGCTGCAAGCATCCTCAAACACTTTACAAAAACGATCTATTGTGTCATCCTCTGAGTCATCAAATGGCATGAGGTCTAGAAAGTAATCCATGTCCAGCTCTTCATCGGTAGGAATGAGGAAAGGGTGAACAACCTGTTAATATACCTAACAACATTAAATAAATATCAACTAAATTTTAAGAATCTTTTAATGTTGTTTGGAACAAAGTCTTGTTGTTCGAAAACATCGGAAAAGGATGTTCCGAACATTGTTGACTGTAGAAGTTGAGGGTTCTTCATTAAGATGTTCCGAACATCAATTAGAAATATCTCAGCAACAACGAGGTTGTTCCAAACATTACATAACATATATGGAAAACGGAATACTTACAGGAACATCTTGTTGGTCAAACAACCTGTCCGTATCTCTTTCACAAATTTCAGTAAGCCTGTTTATGATCCTTGGGATTGTTTTTTCTTTTGGAAAATCCTTTGGTCTCAAGGCAGGAATGGCTTCATGAGCCCAGGCCATGAATGCCCATGGAAAGCCATAAAGATTGTAAGTCTGGCTTCCTTCTGCACGAGGTTCCATTGGCTTGATCAGATATTCCATTGTTAATTCAAAACTCATCCTACCCCAAGGATAACGCTGGAATGCCGCAAGATCAGCGGACAAGCACACCACCCATTCCTCTATTCCATATTTGGAATCCCTCGCACACAGAATAGTATGACAAACCAAGCCATGCACATATTTAAATACCACTTCTTGGGACAGGTTCTAGAACATACCAACTCAAGCAAGTCACCAGACTTCACAGCTTGCTTTTTCTTCGGCTGTTTTTGTTTTTTGGGCTTGTTGAACTTCCTCTTTGCGGGTGAAGGTGAGGGTGAGGGTGAAGGTGAGGCTGAGGGTGACTCCTCCTCCTTCTTCTTCCCCTTCCGCTTCCCACTACCCTTCTCCTTCTCCTCCTTTTTCTTCTCCTCCTTTCCCTTTATCTCTTTCTCCTTCTCCTTCCTCTTTTTCTCCTGGAAATAATCAACAACAAACTTCCACAATTCCTTCCCCTTTTCATTCATTTTATCCATGTACTCTTTACTTGGATAGGGCCCACAGTTTAGCCCTGTCATTAGTGCAAACTCGGATAGGCCAAAATGTGCTGGCAATCCATTGAAGGATATCCAAACCTCTTTCTTCTTCTTGCAAATAATCCTTCGCATGATGAGGTTATGCACCAACTTGGTGCCAAACAGTGGATATTCCGGTAATTGCAAGAAAGGACCGAAACAGCTATTGGCAAATCCCCTTCTCACCTGCAATTTTTTCAGTACCTCCTTGAACTGTATCATACCCCTAGCCAACGAAGAACGAACAGTAATCTTCCCATTAAAAGGTTCATTGTTGGTCAGGAAGGTCTTGAAGAGACCCTCAACGTTACTCTTGAAAGTAGTATGACCAACGTCTTCATACTGCACATAATTTTAGCATAAAATTAATAAAATGAATCACAATGATTATTATTAAATGTTCGGAACATGAGTATGCTGAGGTTCTGAACGACAGTTGCTACTGTTGGGAACAACATGTATCGTGTTCCGAACGAGAGCTACCAGCCTTAATGTTGATGTTGGGAACGTAAAAAATGTCGTGTAGAACATCAACACTGGCGTTCCGAACAATACGCGTTTCAATTCAACTATTACCTGGTCTTCCTCCAGTTTCAATCCAGATGTTCCTTCAGCAGCTTCCTTCTCTTCACCTGCTTCCTCTTCAACATTTCCACCTGCATTATTTACAGCTTCCCCATCTATTTTAACTCTTTTTTCACGATCCTTCAGAAAGTTGCTTTTTAAAATTACATCCTCCGCCTCTCTTCTACTTCTTTTGCTGCTTCTTGGACTCTCCCCTGTTTTATCTGCTTCCCCCTCTACTTCTTCTCCTTTTTCTCTACTTAAATCATCAGCCTCTACATTTTTTTTACCACCATCTTCCTCTTCCTTTTCACCATCACCATCTTCCTCTTCCTTTTCACCATCACCATCTTCCACTCCAGTCCTCAAAAAATCACTTTTTAACAGTTCATCAATACTGGTGTCATCTAAATCCACCCTTCTTTCACCCTCATCTGCAGCCCTCTCCAAATCCTCCCCACCTTTACTTAGATCGTAACTTGGTGCTGGACTTTGGCTTTCCTCTTGTTTATCACCTTTGTTCTGTGGACCTGCTACTTCTCCTTTGCTACATTCGTCACTCTCCACAACTAATTTTCTTTTAGTGGGTTTAGTAGTTCTTGGGCGTTTAGGAGTAGGTTCTAAATCTGTTGGAGTACGTTCCGAATCTGAAGTACTAGGCTTGTCAAATTTCTTCTTCGGCGAAGGGCCCTTTTTCTTAGAAATCGCCTTCTTGGGAGTCTTTGTAGGCTGCTTCTTCTGCTCATCTTCATCTTTATTTCTCGGTCTTAAATTTACCATTTTTCTGCAAAGCAAAACAAGGGGATACTAAATTTAGTTACAGAAGAAAAACATGAACATCCTATTAGATGTTTAGAACCTTCAGATGGTGTTCGGAACATCAAGACACATAATAGCAATAACTTCAAACTGCAACTAAATAAAGCAGTGTTGGTTCCCAGAAAACCCTCAAAATCGTCACAATTTAACCAAAAAATGTAAACACCCTAAATATTTCAGTTGAACATTGAAAATCCCCTTTGTAGTTCGGAACTACTTTACCCATTAAAACACATAATGCCATTCAATTTCAACACAATATTACACCTTTTGTACAAAAACAAACACCCAAATCATCGTTAATCACTATCGACAAAAAAATTAAAATCTAAAACCAAGGTTCGACATTTACACCACAGTTTAAATGAGAACGACATAGTTTACCTTTTATATAAAATACTTTGTTGTATTTGCTGGTCGGATTCCTTGAAAACACAGAGAATTTGGAGTGAAAAAGGAGATGAAGTGTGAAGTTGGGGCAAAGAAAAGCCACGCGGGGAAGGGGAAAGGGGTTAACTGATGAGTGAGGTGTGGTGTTCCCAAGGTTTGAAATAATTATTATGTATGTTTTAAGAAATACCCTCAAGTTTTAAAAGTGTTAATTTGGTCCATGATTAGTGTTAATCAGACTTAGAAATAAAAGAAAATGGGAAAGAAAATCAGAGACCCTTTTCTGCCAAAAAAGAGTTGTGGGGCTCTGGAACGCTACATTTCACCTATAACTACCTTTACATTGGGTAAAATTTAAGATATTATAATCTCCTATCTATCCTACTCTTTCCAGCTATTCCAAAGAATATATCTTGGATGGTCAGTTTCACCAGGCTCCTTGGATCTCTATTCTTCTCTTGATGCAATACCAGGTTTCTTTCTTGCCATACCACGTGGACACATCCTTCTAAGCTTATTCTGTATACATTTGAAGTTGCCTTCTTTACTTTAGCATGTGCAAGGTTATCTCTTCCTCCCAGCTTCCAGGCTGCCTACTGATGCCTTGCCACTCAAGTAGTTTTATCCAAATGAATGATGCCACACTACACTTGAAGAACATATGGCATATATCTTCAGCATGATTACCACACAACAAGCACTCTACATTGTCAATGATGCCCTATTTGTGCAACTTGTCCTTAGTAGGCAGTCTATTCTGAATAGCAAAGAATAATATAAACACCCACTTTGGTAACCCTTTGTTGTTACAAACTAGTTTCCTCTATGGCACTTTAGGGAATTGGCCTCTCAGTTTAATATACATTTGTTTGATAAAAAAGTATCCATTTGCTGCAATTCTGTCATAGTGAGACCTGCCTCTTCCACATGCTTGGTTGCCTTAATCATTTTCTGAATTATCCAGGAGGCTTGCCCAGGGACCACCTCCCAAATACATCTCCTCTTTCCATAGTAGACATATACCCATTGCACCCATAGGTTATCCAACTTCTTGCATAGGTTCCATAGTAGCTTACACACAACTGCTTTGTTCCAGGAATACACATCAGTAATATTTTTCCTTCCCGCTGATTTAGAAACACATTTTGTCCCAAGCAAGGGGTACTTTTCTTATGCCATCAGGTCCTCCTGTCCACAGAAAAGTTCTACAGGTGGCTTAATAGTGTGGATGACCTTCTTTGGCAACATAAAGATTTGAGCCCAGAAATTTTGTATTGCCAAGAGCACTGACTTGATGAGCTGCAATCTCCATGAATAGGAGAGGTATTTGGTTTTGCAGTTCTTGATCTTGCCTAGCATTTTCTCAATGAGTGGCTGACACTGGAAGATACTTAACTCTCTTTGTGCTCAGTGGTACCCCCAAAGTATCTTATAGGTAGACTTCCCTTAACAAACCCCAGCATGTCTATCACTTCTTGTTGCACTGCTGCCTAGACCCCTCCAAAATACACAACACTCTTAGTTGCATTAGCTACTAGACAAGACACTTGAGAAAATCTCAGGAAGCATTCATATAGCAGCTGGATAGAAATGACATCACCTCTGTAGAACAACAGCATGTCATCAGCAAAGCCTAGCTGGGCCAGGTTCATCTTGCTGCAATTGGGATGGTAATTAAAGTCACGATTGTTCTGTAACTGCTTTAGTGATATTTTCAAATACTTTATGGCTAGGAAAACGAGGTAAGGGGACATGGGATCCTCTTGCCTCAGTCCCTTCTTTGCAGGAAAAGGTTTAGTGAGGCTTCTATTAATCATGAGAAAATAAGAAACTGTTGCAACACGTTGCATTACCCAGCCAATGAATAACCTAAGAAAGTTAAGAATGGCTAAGACATGTTCTAGATAACCCCACTCTAGGGAGTCATATACCTTTTGCATATCAACCTTTATCATGCATCTAGAGGAAACACCCTTTCTCCCATACCCTTTCATTAACTCATGACTGAGAATAATATTGTCCACAATGGTTCTCCTAGGCACAAAAGCAAATTGCCCAGTATCCACTAACAAGTCCATCACCTCTTGCATTCTGCTTTCAATCACTTTGGAGATCAGTTTATATAGGGTGATAGAACAAGAAATTGGTCTGAACTCCCTAATAGTGGATGGATTTTGGAGTTTAGGAATTAGAGTCACTGTAGTACAGTTGATAGGACCAAACATCTGACTAGTCTCAAAAGAATTCAGCACAACATTCGCCACATCCTCCCCTAAAATATCCCAAGTTTTCTTATAGAAACATGAGTTGGATCCATCACAATCCATGGGCTTTATCCTCATTAATGCTACCCAATTCTTTCAGCACCTCTTGCCTTGTGAAGGTGCTATAAGTTGTAATTGTTGGTCTCTAGTCAATCTCTTTCCTAGCTTATTATGTTAGGATCAATGGTAGGCATATTATCAGCTACTGCACCCAAGAATCCTTTGTAGAACTGAGTAATTTTCTCCTGCACGTACTGCTCTCTTTGGAATAATTCCTTATGTACATTGACCAATCTGCTTATCTTGTTGTATGCTATTATGCTTTTGACACTTGCGAAGAAGTATGTTGTATTGGAATCCCCCTCTTTTAACCACTTTACCCTTGATTTCTACTTCCAAATGCTTTCTCGTATCATCACCCACCTTTCCAGCTCAACTTTAATTCTCATAATCAACTATTATAATTTGAGTCCTACCATCTCCTATGATGCAACCCAAATTGCATCGACACTTACACTTGGTTTGGAAAGGCATGGATGATATGAGCTCGGGGAATGACTTGAAGACCATGCATTGGAGCTCAATCAAAGTGGAAGCAGGGCTGGAAACAGTGCAGGAAACAGGGGAGCAAAACAGGGCAAAACAGGGCAGCACTTTCTGAGCTTACTGCCTGACGAAGAAGATCTGTTCTTCGCGATCGCAACCATGTCTGCGCGATCGCGAAGAGGAAATAATTACCCTTCGCTGTCGCGCCCCATCTCGCGCGATCGCGAGACTCTGAAGAACTGTCCCTGCGCGATCGCTATTCCCTTCACGCGATCGCGATGAAGGTTTGATGAGCAGCGGACCAGAAACTTGACAAACCTTGTAATGGGGTGCTATAAATATACCCCTTCTTCATTTATTGCATTTTTAACTAACTTTGAACTAGAATGATGTATTTCTTGAGTGATTCTCAATAAAGAACCCGTGAGCGGGCATGATTTCACTTGGTGGATTCCAAGTTGAACATCGTAACCTCTTTGATCATTCTATTTGAAAGAGCCGAGTGCCTCTTGAGGGTAGTTTCATAGTATAGGTGATCCTTGACTTCACCCGGGGTGTATCGAGACAAGTTCCTCGGTGCTACTTAGGTAAACGTTTCAAGCCTCGTCTTGCTTTCTATCTCGATATCGCCTATCTTGTTTTAGCTTCCGCATTTTCGTATCGTTTCTTGCTTCCGCGTATTTTCCATTGCATCAGTTGGTATCAGAGCAAGGCTCGGGTTATGTTCTTACAAACCCCCGTTCCTTTTTCATCGTATTAGTATTATTGTTGTTGTTGTGTTTGTTCTTGAAGAAAAGAAGAAAAACAAAAAAATTGAAAAAAAAAATTGAAAATTACCAAAAAATTGCTAGAAATCATTGGTTGTAACGATTTTATTGTTGTTTGTTATCGGGGATTGATTGATACCATATTCCCATTGATTTTGTACCCACAAAACACGATTTGAAGTTGTGAATCGAAAATCTTTAAATCAAATCTCAAAGTTGAAAATTCACAAACAAATTGTTAGAACTTGTTTGATGTTATGATTTCTTGGTTGTTTGGTATCGGAGATTGTTCCTTATAGCTTTCCCGTCGTTTGATACTCCCATAACATCATTTGGAGTAGCGGAATGAAAATCGAAGTTTTGAAATCTTGAAGTTCTTGAAAACTTTTGAAGAACTTGCTCCAAATTCTTGAAACAACTTGTTTGTTAATTGTTTGTTAGGTTAAACCATTGGGGATTGTTTACCTCAGTTGAAAACACCTTTTGGGAGCTTGAGAACTGAGAAACAAGTTGAATTGGGGTGATTTGTGCGCCAAAACTTGAGTTTACAGTCGGAATTCTGGTTCTGCTCCAGCAGACCTGCGCGATCGCGCAGAGTCTGGCGCAATCGCGCTATAGCCACATTTACCCATCGCGATCGCGCGCCCTTTCACGCGATAGCGAAGAGTAATTAATTCCAGAAATTCCTGTTTTGGGACAGAATGTTCGCAAAGGCTTCGTAACAGTTTCCAATCACCAAAACTCCAATTGTATCATCAAATATGGTGAGTTTGTAGATCACAAACCAAGATTCATCAAATTCCGAATCTATTTAGTGACGATTCGATCTTTGAACATTTGATCGCGTCACTTCCGGTTAGTACTTTGAGGCTAACACTTCTACCCAATTAGTACTAATCTATTGTGCGAATAGGATACTCGTGCCTAGAAGGAGAGTAGAGCTCAAAGAAGACTCGTAGTACATTTTTTAGCTCAAGTGCTCACTTATAAAGCCGTTCGCCCATCGAGTCCCATCAATTCCACTCACCCCGAAGAGTATTTGGTTCTTGTGACTTGAGTGGTTATTGAGGTGGTTGTTCAACTACAAGGAAGCCTTTGAGATCAAGCTTAAGTGATCCTACAGCCCACTAAATCGAGTGTACCCGAGTGACATTCCAAAGGTGAGGGAGCGAGTGAGGTTTTTACTCTAACCTCTTTCTTTTGACTTTAATTTTTTTGTAGGTACATGGCCGGCATCGTATACGATACCGTTGAGGTCCCGGTAAGCACTTTGGCCTACCTCTTGGCCGAGATGAGATCTATAAGCTCGAGGTTTGATATCCTCAAGGAGGAATGGACCCCGAGTGTCCAAAGAGGTACCGAGGGAGGTACTAGTGATGAAATGTTGGACATTCCCCAACCGTTGGGCATTCCCCAACAAGTGGGCACTCCCCACAACTTGGGCATTCCCCAAGGTAGTGATGAGCTTAAAACGACACTTGTGGTACGGAGGAGTTTGGGTGCCATGAGTTTTGCGGAGTCGGAGCATGTGCAAAGGGAAAATCTCTTCCATGCTAGGTGTCGTGTGATGGGGCAACTGTGCTCAATGATCATTGATTCGGGAAGTTGTGCTAACATAGTGAGTGAGACTTTGGTTTCCCAATTGCAATTGCCTACTATAACGCATCCACATCCCTACCCCTTACAATGGTTGAGTGAGTGTGGAGAGTTGAGGGTGGTGAAGCAAGCGTTGATTGAGTTCGGCATTGGAAATTATCGAGATAAGGTAATGTTCGATGTAGTCCCTATGCAAGCTTGCCATCTCTTGTTTGGAAGGCCATGGCAATATGATCGGAGCATAGTACATGATGGTAGGACCAACTCTTACACGGTCTTGCATGGTTCTAGAAAGTATGTACTCAAGCCCTTGACGCCGAAGCAAGTAAGTAATGACTATAGGATTATGAGGAAGTTGAAGGAAGCCGCTAAGGCCAAGTTACCCATAATACTTGAGCCCGGAACCAGCAATCTTATGGTCATTCCCTTGCAAGATGAGAATGGAACATCACCTGAATCTACAATTGGCCTTGGGCGGAAAACGGAAGAAGTGAGGGGGGAGGAAATATCAAGTGAGAGTAGAGAGAATTAAGAGAAGGCCGAGCATTTCTTGTCGAAGACCGAGGCTTCATGTATCTTGTCGACTTGGAATCTATGGAGATTTACCACTAGCGTGAAATCCTTGTAAGGTTCGAGTTTCATTCTCCCTTTTGGATAATTTAATTCATGTCTTGAATTCCAATTATCCATTCTTTCTTCTCGTTTCTTGACTCCCCAATCCTTGTTTCCCGATATCTTTGATATCAGCTATCTTGTGTTTTATCGCTTCCGCATTATTTGTATCGTGTTTAGCTTCCGCTCGTTTTACGTTGCATCAGTTGGTATCAGAGCGTAGCTTCAAGTGATAGTGAGGACACCCTTTGTTCTAACCATGTTCTATCTTCTTCTCCTTCTATTTGTTTGGGTTATGTGTAGGTACTCTTGGAGGCAAGCTAATAGAGCCTCAACCGGTTGTCAAGGAAGAAAGACAAGAGGATGGAGCTCGACATTGTGAGTTCCATGAAGAAGGACTTGAACATGACACCTCAAGCGATGTGAGTACTCACGGGAGCTACTCAAAAGTAAGTGTCTCTTCACCTTCTTATGAACATGATCATTTCTTGTCTTGTGAAGACTCCATGCTAGTTGGTACTTGTAATGCATTGGATGACATTGCCACTAGTGTAGAGTCGATTAGTCAACTTGTGTGTGCATGTAGACCACTAGTTGAGAGTGTTGATGAGCCACATCAAGATGTGAGCTCGATATTCAATGAACCTCTCTTTATTGAGAACTTAATAGTTGACTATACTTGTGGGCCTTATTATGACACACCGCCAAATTTTGATAAAGGGGAAGATGAGTTGTTTGATCATGCCCTTATTGATTTAATTGCCTTTGGCGGACCCATGTGTTGTAATGGGGAAAGTAGTGACCTTGAGGAGTCCATAGTGGATGAGAGGGATCGAATTATTTTCGATGACTCCTCAAGTGCGAGTGATGAACCTAGCTATGATACTTCACCTTTCCTTGACCTTGAGAATGGGATGTGTAGTTTTACTAATCCTTTGTTTGAGGGCATCCTTATTGGTGGTGGTGAGTTGTATCGAGCTAGAGTTAGGAATGAGTTGGAACCTCCATAGTGTGAGGGATTTGATTCCATAGACAACTCCTTGTTTGAAGCTTCGAGTGAGGTAGATGATTCTTCTAGTGACCCTACTCTTGTTGGTTCGGATTATGATGATGAAGAGGCCATTAATAATGCCTTCCTTGAGGGCTTACCTTGTGAGGGGGGTCGTCTTAGGAATGAAATTGGAGGTGAGGAGGTATCTCTTAGTGTGAGTATGAGAGCTTTTAAGAAGGGGAGTGGGGTATTTGATGCTAATTGTGAATTGCACTACTTTGTCTATCTCATCCCACATATTAACCACACTTTGAGGATTGAGCATGCCAAAATCATTGTGCCGCATTGTGAAAATATTGCATTGAAGGTTTGGTATGTTGATCATGAGCTTAGGGGTCATAGAAACTTTGATTGCTTAATCTTGAATGTTCCATGTCCTATTGGTCTCTTTGCTTATTATGTTTGTGAGTGCTTGTCACTATGGGGGCAAGAACTTGTTGTTTCCTTGGGGGACATAAGCTTCTTGAGTAGTATTGATACTTGGCTCTATCACAAGAGTGAATTTTCCACATCACTTACCTTCACTCTTGTTGGACTTGCCTACTCGCATGGTGGGAAGTCTTGGTGCACTAATCTTGAACTTAGGGATCGTAGGGATTTTGATAGCTTAATCTTGCATATGCCAAGCCCTATTAATCTCTTTGTTTGTTCTTGTGTTGGGAGCACTTCTTTGTTGAACCAAGTAATTGCTAGTTCCTTTGGGAACATGAGCTTCTTTATTGCTATTGATACTTGGTTATACCATAAGAGTGTGTTTTCCCACACTCTTGGCACTAACCTACTCTTGTAGTAGGACTCTTTGATTTGTGGTTGTTTATCTTTTGATGCAGGTGATGATACCTTGGAGGAGGACGCCTTAATTTCGAGGACGAAACCTTCTCAAGAAGGGGAGGATGATGCAACCCAAATTGCATCGACACTTACACTTGGTTTAGAAAGGCATGGATGATATGAGCTCGGGGAATGACTTGAAGACCATGCATTGGAGCTCAATCAAAGTGGAAGCAGGGCTGGAAACAGTGCAGGAAACAGGGGAGCAAAACAGGGCAAAAACAGGGCCACACTTTCTGAGCTTACTGCCTGACGAAGAAGATCTGTTCTTCGCGATCGCGACCATGTCTGCGCGATCGCGAAGAGGAAATAATTACCCTTCGCTGTCGCGCCCCATCTCGCGCGATCGTGAGCCTCTGAAGAACTGTCCCTGCGCGATCGCTATTCCCTTCACGCGATCGCAATGAAGGTTTGATGAGCAGCGGACCAGAAACTTGACAAACCTTGTAATGGGGTACTATAAATACACCCCTTCTTCATTTATTGCATTTTTAACTAACTTTGAACTAGAATGATGTATTTCTTGAGTGATTCTCAATGAAGAACCCGTGAGCGGGCATGATTTCACTTGGTGGATTCCAAGTTGAACATCGTAACCTCTTTGATCATTCTATTTGCAAGAGCCGAGTGCCTCTTGAGGGTAGTTGCGTAGTATAGGTGATCCTTGACTTCACCCGGGGTGTATCGAGACAAGTTCCTCGGTGCTACTTAGGTAAACGTTTCAAGCCTCGTCTTGCTTTCTATCTCGATATCATTATCGATATCGCCTATCTTGTTTTAGCTTCCGCATTTTCGTATCGTTTCTTGCTTCCGCGTATTTTCCATTGCATCATCCTATTTGCTTTTGTATGTCCAGGAGTTCACGCCTGAGCCTATTCACCTTATCATCTACCCCCATGAACTCTTTCTTATTCAGATCTTTCAATCCTATCTTGACATGCTTCATTTTGTTCCAAATCAACTGCAAGTGAGTCCCATGGTTGGCTTCTGCCAGCAGTGCTTTACAATCTGGGCAAAATCTGGATGTTTTGTCCGGACATTAAAGAATCTGAAAGGCATAGAGGTAAGTGGTTTGAGAATTGAGGCTCCATGATTACAACTTCTGTACCTTGTGCTTGTGCCATCCATTCCTTATTTACTAATGCTCTGTCAATTATGTTTTGGCTATGACCATTTATCCATGTAAAAGCTCTCCCTATTGTCCTCAGCTCTACCATGCATGTGTCCTCCAAGAAGCCCCTGAAATCTCTAACCACACTATCCTAAATTGTCTTGCCATTACTTCTATCATCTAAGTATAGCACTGCATTGTAGTTACTGTTGACACCCAATTTTATCCCGAAATATTTAAATCGATGTCAAATTATTTTAAATAAGATTAATTTTTAAAATCAAAGGCAAACAGATTAATTTTGAAGGAAAAGGCCAAAAATGCAAAACATAACCTAAATACCCATGTAAATCCTCACCCTAACTAAAACCCCCGATATGAAATCGTCAATTCAGTTCTAAAACCCTGAGCCCCTAAAATTTTCACCTCAATTTCCAGCTAATCACTGCACGAAGATCCAATCTGAACCCTTGATCAACAAAATCGTACATCTTATCCTCATTTTGGATGGTGAAGATTGTTCCAGCATCGTCTTTTTCCCTTAACCAATCCAGATCTGGTCCTTGGGGTTTCCTTATTTTTTGCATTTCTTAGTTCAAATTTCAATCAAAAATCTTATCTAATATGTACCGTTAAAGGATGTTAGTGTAAATTGGTCCTCAATCTAAAACCCTAGAAATTCAATCTATAAATACCCCTCCAAGGAGTTATTTTAGGGGGTGAATAGAGAACAGAGCAGAATATACGATAAAATGACACAAAAGGACCCCTCAAGCGTGAACTGAAGAAAAGGGTCCTTAATTTTCTTTTTCTTTTTCTTTTATCTCTAATGGGTGTTTAAGAGTGGGGGTGATTAGAGTTTTGAAAAATTCTGGGGCACAATTAAAACAACGAAAACTTTAAAACTTACCCACTACCCCACTATCCCAACTATTTCAAAAATCAAATACCCTAAACATTCAAACATTTCCTAAACATCTCTCCCCAAACCCGCGACCTGTTTTCGACCCGGCTCCATTTCTCAAAATTTCAACTGTGAAAGTGTTCAATTGTCACCGATTCTTGATTGTACGTCTTCTTCGATACCTACACTGTATTTTTTTTCACCCGCTTTCATTATTTTTTCAATTGTTTGTTCCATTTTTGTTATGAAGAAAAAACCCTAGAGTTTTGTTTTAAAAGTTATGTTTGATTTATGGTTCTGTCTGGGTTGCTATGTAAGGAGAAAATGATGAAGTTTTGAATGAAAATCGAGTGTTGTTGCCGGTGATACGGTTAAACAAAATTCTGTATGTTTCAAACATCTTACTGGATGTTTGAAATATCTGTGATGTGTTTGGTCATATCACCAGATATTTAACTGGGGAAACATTAGCTTGATTTTAACATCAATAGAGATGTTTAAACATCAACCCCTGTAGAATACAAACATTCAGCGTCATGTTTAAACATTACCCATGATGTTTATCCCCTGTATGTATGATATTTTAAACATCATGAGTAATGTTTGAACTACCCTTGTCAGTTACCGAGATTTTTTATAAATATGGGAAATATGTATTTGTTTGTTTAAAGAATTTTATTTGCGTATGTAGGCAACATGCCCCCCATAAAAAGGCAACTGGTAAAGCCTGCTGCTGCTGCTAAGAAGTTCGGGAAGGTCACGACTCAGTCCACAAAGAGGCAAATTCCCATAGATTCCAAAAGTGAATCTCCTCGTTCAAAAAGATAAAGAAGCAGGGGGTGTACCAAAGCTTTTACAGACCCTTTTCGAGAGCCCAAGAAACAGTCGTGTTAGTCGTGCTAGTCGAGATCTTAGTGGAAATCAAAACGAATATGAAGAGGAACAACAAAGATCAAGAAGTAGTGAACAAGGTTCACTGGATGTAGAAGCAGAGGAAGCAGGGGCAAGTCAATCTGTAATCGAGCCTCAGGAAGTAGAGGCAAGTCAAAGAGGTGCTCTGCCTCGAGTTAGTGGGCAAGGGAAGGAAGATCGTCACTTGCCTCGAAGTTTCAAATATTTTGTGATGCTTTAAACAATTTTAAGCTAATGATTCAAGGAAAGCTGTTTCGGGCACCTTACGATTTGCCCAAGGGTGTGTTTTCTCCAAATCTTGTTCACAATATATTACTTCGTAGGGTTACATGTCTGAAGAAGTTTGAAGTATGGTTTAAATTCCATGATTTGCATGTTCGTTTTGGGATCCTTGAGTTTGCTCTCATAACAAAGCTGAACTATTCCCTACCCCCCGCCCCTCCCCCGAAGAATTCTTAGAAGAAGCTCGTAGTAAGGGAAAAGATTTGTGGGAGTTAGTTTCAAGGAAGGGGAAGAAGGCTGCGTCAGGTGACTATCTTTTGCAATTGATAGAGACTGAAGATATTGTGAGGGATGAGGATGTAAGGTTCATTTTGTGTTTGGTTTGGTTCGAGCACCAAGTTCTGTGTTCAAATGACTCGAATTGCGGTGTTGAGGATTGGGTGGTTTGTCTAGCGAGCACCCCTGAATACTTTTACAAGTATCCATGGGAAAGAAAAATCTTTGACTTGACTTTGTATTATCTCATGAAAAATTTTACAAGTCAGAAGGCCCCTGAAAATAGCTATACACTCTATGGATTTCCCTGGTCTTTCATAGCATGGGTGTATGAGGTTATCCCGGTGCTTAGGCTAAAGGAGTACCCTGAGTAGAAGACAATACCAAGGATGAAACGTTGGTTGATGGATAAGGTAGAAAAGGACCCAGACCCAGTATTCCAGCATGTTGACACGCCGGTAAGGCTTTCTTTTACTATGCATATGTTTCACACATAATTATCAAATATTTAAACACTGCATTAATTGTTTAAACATTTGCGGTGATGCTTCAACATTGCATTAAATATTTAAACATTAGTGGTGATGTGTAAACATCAATACAGATGTTTCAATAGTCTGCATATGTTTCAAAAATCATAATGTGTTACACTGTGATGTCTGGATGTTCAGTTTATATTATAAACATAGTTGGTGATGTTAAACATCTCTAGAGGGTTTTAATATGTGTGATTCTACGTTCTAGGAGGTGGACTCTTACCTCATACCTATGCCCAAAGAGTTGAGGGATGTCCTTAATGACTTTGTGCCATTTGAGGATGTAGAGGACGGGGTGATTGATGGCTTGATGCAACAGTTGGATGGGGTAACAATGCTAAGGAAACAAACTATTGTACCTAACACCCCTCTAGAACATGTTGTGCATAGCCGTGAAGCATTGTTGACTGGATATAGTAGGGGCTGGGGTGTTGATCTTTTTGGAGATAGTGGAAGAGAATACACTGGAATTGTTGGAGATCTGTTTGGATATGCTAGAATGCAGGATGAGGGTAGAGGGGGAGTGGTTAGAAGACAAGAAGATGGTGGCAGTAGAGGACTTGTTAGGCCACAAAAAAATGGTGGCAGTACTAGAGGAGGAGTTGTTAGGAGAGAAGAAGCAGGTGTGGGAACCTTGACTGGAGACTGTACTAGGAGGATAATGATAAGTTGATGTTGAAGGTTGGTGGGATTGAGAAAATGTTACAATATTTGAAAGAATTGATAAAAGCCCAGGTGCCCAAGAGGGGAGGGTTGAGAACAATGTTACCCAGTAGAGCTCTGAAATCCTATTTACTGTTTCAGGAAGAAAAGGGAAGAAGAAGATGAGGGAGAAGTTGATCTTTACAAAGCAGTGGATAAGAAGGGTAAAGATGCACTGGATGCCTTCTTGGAAGAGAAGAAAGAAGAAAAGAGTCCATTTTGTCTTAGACATGAGTACAACTATAAGGATTTGGAAGAGGTCATCAGAATGGAAGGCAATTTGGAGGAGAAGGTACACGCACTATACCCTTATTCTTTTTTGTAAGTTCATATATTAGAGCAGATGTTTAAACATGGATTGTGATGCTTAAACATTTATGAGGATGTGCAAACATAACTAGCAGTGTTTAAACATCACCAAAATATTTTGATATGCTTAAACATAATACATAATGAGCTTAAACAAAATATTTTCTTTTTTTTGCAGCATGTTGATGAAATCATGAGCTTGATGAGACTAAAAAAGAAAGCCTACTCTATGTACTATCTCAAATCCGATGTCATTTTGGATTTGAATTTCCCGGCAAAGTTGTGTGAGCTCTACAAGAAGAATTTGGTACTCGCTGATGCCTTGGCTGCAACGATGGAAGAACATCTGCAGAGTTTTAAATTCAAAGATGATTTGCTGGAATATGCACAAGGTAAGCAGCCAAACCCATGAGGTGTGAAGTCGGCAGGCGTGAAGAGGATTTTCTGTGTGTTAAAGTTGAAAGATACTCACTTTGTCATTGTGGAGTTCCTTGTAGAGGAAGCTAAGATAAAGGTTTACGACCCCTTGTACAGTGACAATAGTGATGATACATTTGACACACGAATCCTGCTTATTACTACCATGGTTCCCATTTTCATCAGACAATGCGAGATGTTCAAACGGTAGCCTGAGGATATCTTGAACAAGAGTCCGTGGCCATATGAACGTGTGAAAGACCTCTCGTAAACCTCACTCATACTGTATCAGGTGGTTATGACCTTGCTTTCATTGAGCACCTTCTTATGAAGACTCCCTGGGACAATCTCTGTGCCAAAACCATGGTAGATTTTAGGGTGAATGGGCTGTGGACATATTTCATGGGAAGATGGTACTGTAGCTGGATAAGTATGGTCGGACAATTAAGTATTTGTTGGCTTGTAAGGATAATTAAATATTTGTTTTGGCTTGTTTGTATATTATGTTATGTTTTCTTGTTGGTTATGCAAGGATAATCCTATGTTTTATGTAAATATTTTAGTTGTGTGCACTGTACACATCTCACTATTTTAAGAAACATCGTATGGATGTCTAAACATCTCATCATATATGTAAACATATCTAACTATATTGAAACATAATACAGATGTTTAAAATATTAAGTGGAATATGCTAAAACATCCTCTAGAAGTTTAAACATGTCAACAAATGTGTAGATATCTTAAACCGTATTGAAACATTTAAAACATCCATACATATTTCCAGCATCTCGCACAATGTTTAAAACATCACATTTATGTTTAAATCGTCAGTTTAATGAAATTTCTAATGACATAAGGTGTTTGATCAAGGAAATTTGTGACACTAACTCAATTCAAATCATATAGAAAATTTTTCATACCACTTCACAAATATTGAAAACATGCCTACATTGAAGTGAAAATGAAAGGATAAGACTTAAAAACACGAGATTCAAAACAAACATAGAAATTAAATGACTAGACTTAAAGACATTATTTAACTAAAACTTCTTCACTTCATTTCATTTCACATATCTTCCAGTGGATAACCTGGTGGCGTAGAGTAGTTCAGGGGGTCAATCTTGTGTTCAACAAGAATACCACGGAGCATACGCTTGACAAGTTGCATATCCTTCTTATAATCCTCAAGGAATTGATTGAACTTATTGGTTACTTGCGTCACTTGTGTCTGCACAGTACCAATATACATTGGTATCTGATCCACTTGTGTGCCCAAGGCTGAAATGTTTTCAAGGACATGCTCAATTTCAGTAGTCCTTGGCACTCTACGCTCATGACCTGATGCCCTTGGGTGCCTTCCTCTGCAAGGTATCTTTGTTTTTCTTATTTTTGTTGTTGTTGAATTGTTGCTTGCTGCAGATGTGTTCCATTGTCACAGAGTTGGATTGTGTTGTTTGTTTCAGATTTTGTTTGGACTGGATGGAAGTAATTATGGCACATATATAGAGGCTAAACTTGGTTCTTTTTCGGCTGCACATGTGTTGTTTATAGGAGGTGCCTATTCATTTGTAGTTGTGTAAGTGCCTATTTACATACACTCATTCATAACTTCACATACACCCCTTCATAACTCCACACACACCCCTTCATCTTTCCTTGAACGCGTTAAAATAACTGAACATTCACATCAAATACAACTGCTAATCAGCACAAAAAAAAAACTACACGTTCGCACCAAATAATTATTTTAGCATCAATGCGGTTTTTAAAAACATCAGTGAGTCATAATAACTCAATAAGTGATAAATAACTAGCTACCTTAAGGTATGATAGGCTGGTCAGGGAAACAAAAGCAATAACGAGCAAACAGATAAGCCAATCATAGATAATAATTGAAACAATTTCATATAGCCAGCAAAATAAAACTAAAACATGAAATGAATGATCATGATGCAATGGGGTCACATGTCCCTGAAACCTATCTCCGGTGTGGGACTCTCATCGACTACCAGGAGATATATGCAATAATGATCCTTCACCGGCGGGGAATTCTCATCATCTTTCGGGAAGAACATATCACAGTCATACTGGAGTATAACATTCCTACTTTTATTGCAATATCAAACCAATGTCATAACATATAAAGCATGTTTGGGTGAGCTTCAAAAGTTGTTTATAATGTTATAAGTCTATTAATAAATGTTTGGTAACTCAATAATTCATGGGCGTATAAGCCCTTATGTGCTTAAAAAAGTGAAAAATGGGAACTTAGGAAATCCTAACTTCTCAAATAAGCTACTTTTGACTTATAAGCTGCTTAAAATAAGATCCCCCAAACATGCTCATGGTATACAATATAAACCCGATACTAAGGCGTAGAAATTACGCTTATCGGCAGCTATCACGTAAGAAACACGTAATAGAATATCCATAAGGCCAAAGGCTACAAAAGATCACTTACCTTTAGTCCTGGGTCAGAATAACTTTTGAACGCCCTCCTTTCCTTTGTGACACCTCTCAGAATAATCCTTTTATGAGCCAAAAAAAATATTATTACACTCATAAGTGCCAGAAGATGGAATATCTAACCTTTATACGAAAAAAGAAAGAAAATTATTGAAATGATATATTTTCGGACTCCTCATAGTCCCACGAGTCCTATGATATATTTTTCATATTCGAACTCAATGTTATCAGATTCCCAAATTTCATAATTTTTAGGGTTCTAACTCAATTTTCCAATTCAATTTCAAGAAATTCTACCTTACGGATCTTGAATTAGTGCAACTGAATGTTATAGGATTGATACCTGATGATTTCTAACAACTTGGAACTTATATTTTGCCATGGAACCAACTAGAACAATTAAAACTGTAAAAATGAAGCAAATCAGCCGACAAAGCACTTATATACTGCTTGCTACATTGTAAATTTTTCCACCAGCAGTTGCAGGTGCTGCAATTTTGCTCCAAACAAGACTCTACGAGGTTCAGAATGATCCCAAAATTTGTACACAAGTCATACAATACTTGTGTGATATGCTCGCGAAGGAACTCGAATCGGATCTCCGAAACTCAAGATAGGGGTCCCACGGGAAGAGGTCAATTTCTTATCTTTTGGAATTATAGTGAAAACTATCCGAATGACCACAGAATTTACTTTTGAAAGTTTTCGTAGGTCACAAATGACCATACAAACGTAACGTAACTTTCAGATTTTGAATAAGAGCTCATTTGCTCAAATTGAGCTCGAAAACCTCTTTTAAGCGTTACCGACAACTGAAACTAAAACCTTCTTTGCAAATCTACGAAACGAGATCCAAATCAGCTTAAATTTTTTAGATAGGTCCTAATGGACCTTACAGAACTTTTAAGAGTATCGGAATACCAATAGGATTCCTAACTCCTGAAATGACTAACTAAGGTCGTTTCATTATAGTTGTATCATGATAGTGTCTAGTAGAGTCTTGCTGATTGGGCGGAGACGTCTGTACTTATCGATGAGAGGCTATGGTGGTATTGAGACAGATTCCTTTCTTCCTTTCCCTGACGTACTTGAGTCTTCTTATGTGAAGTTAAATTTATTTGTTAACTCTTCACAATAAATGGTCAGAATGTGTGCAGCTGCTCAACGGGAGGTGAAGGAGCCAGAAGCAGCTCCTCTACCTGCCGCTCTGCGAGGAGGTGGTGTTTGCTGTGGTGGAGGCCGTGGTAGAGTTCGTGGTTAAGGAAAAGGTAGAGTTGCCCATGCTTCATCCCGCAAGGGTGGTGGATCGTGATGATCCAGTTATTGAGGCCCCAGTAGTACCAACTTCTGGTGGGCAAGGGGAGTAAGGCTTATTAGTTCCCTCGGCACTCTAAGATGCTTTTAGGAGATTCTTGGCGGCACAGATGTCGTAGGGACCCCCTATTCCTCTGGAAGCTCCCCAGGTTGTCGTTGAAGTTGGTGCTCAGGATCAGGGAGCCCCTATTCCAGTTCAAGATGTAGCTTCAGCAGTTCATGCTCAAGGCGGTTATGTTCTAGAGGCAGCGGGTGTTGTGGCTCATGTTGTTCAGGTTGTCCTGCTAGCCTAGGTAGCATATAAGGTCGATGATTCGATGAGGCTGTATTATTTTACCAATCTTAATCCTCTAATATTCTCGAGCCATGCATCAGATAAGCCTCGGGAATTTTTTGATCGATGCTAGCATATTCTAGAGGCCCTTGGGTATCTTAAGAAGTATGGAGTTGAGTAAACTGCCTTCCAGTTTGAAGGTCCAGCTTTAGATTGGTGGACCGTACTCCGATCAGCTAGGTAGGGCTTGCCTAAGTTGACCTGGAGTGAGTTCTTCCACCGATTCATGGAGAAGTTTACTCCCCACAGTCGGAAGGATGAGAAGAGGAGGCAGTTTGAGTTGATTGGATAGGGTAACCTATCAGTCTCGAAGTATGAGCTTATATATTATGAGATGTTTGTGTATGCTCCAGATCTTGTACAAGAGCCCTCCAACAGGGTAAGGCATTTTATTAATGGGCTTTCTCCCTATTTTCAGTTTAAGATGGATCTTGAGATTGAGGTTAGGACTCTGTTTGATGTCGTCATTGATATTGCTAGGTATGAGACATATCATAAATTGGAGATAGAGGAGTTAGATCGAGAGAGTAAGAGATTCCATGGTCCATGTCATTCTAGTATCTCACCTGGAGGTAAGAAGTATCATCAGCAGAGTAGGCCTCCTGTTAGGCCAGTTAAGTGCTCAGCACATGGTTTTCAGGATGTATTAGGGCCTTGATAGGGTTAGCCCCAGTTTCCTCCTAGCAGTCATCAACAATTCGTGCAGCGCCAGTATGGCTTAGGGTATTTTTATTTTTGTAATCTAGGCCATCATAAGAAGAATTGCTCTTATCTTCATTAGCAGGGTAGTAATCGTTATTTCGCACATGCACCCCTATTCAAAGTCATTATTTCACACACGCACATCAACTGGATTGTTTTTAAGACATTAGCACAAGCTACGGTCAATTTACGAAATTCGCACGTTCAGTCATAATTTCTTGTAATTATTCCTATTATTAGAAAAATTGCCTAAATTATTTTAAAATCTAAAATAATAGGTTTTCCTAGCTATTTAACCCTCACGATTAATTTTTTTATTTGTTTTATAATTTTACAAGTATCTTATAATCAAAGTAGGGTCAAATTCGACCCAACTCCGGTGTTAAACGGGTGATCTCTAATCCTTTTGTCTGATTGTTTGAATTTGTGTGATAACCTGGCTAAATTTGCCTATTCCTTCCCATGTTTATATGACTAGTGGTTATTTAGAAATTGATTAGATTAAAACTTGTGAAATTGTTAATTTTTATTCGTTCCATTAAGTTTAAATACTAATCATCGCCTGAGTTTGATGTGAGCGTGACTTATGTCCTGAACCACCTTGGTTAACATGTAAACTTGAAACTTTGGCAGTCTAGTGGAATTGCCCTGCTCACCCATGTTAGTTGCACTGTATTTGGCCTCTTACTATGCCATAATGCATAATTTTCATGACTATACGTTTGGAAACTGAATAGGTAGCCTATCTTGCATGCTTATGAGAATTTGAATTAATTGGAGTAAGATTTTTATTGATACTTGAAAGGGTGATAGGCTGCTTGATTGATCCAAGATTAATTGGAATTGTAATTGATTTTAACCCCAAAAATAGGCCTACATGACTGATTTTGAACCTAGACCATGCTAAGTGACAGGGAGGACATTATATTTATCTTAAGTTCTGATTTGCCTTAGAATTAGGGATTGACTGAACTATACTTGGTAAGTGCACTTATTTGGGTCTTTTTAATTATGGAAGACAGTATCTCCTTGTCTTTTGGTGTTCTGCCCGTTTGCACTTAAATCCCAACCCTACAACTATATAAACTGGTCCTCTTTACATAGAACACACAGTTCAATACAAAGAAACACAAGCATACATATTCTCAGCACTGCATACTACTGTCTTCACTGATTTTCTCTCAAAAACTATTGAAAAGGGTCCCTGCTCTATTTTGTTCTTGATCTTGCCTCTACAAAACTTCTAACATTGCTTGCACTTGGTTTGTTTGCTCACAGCTATTGCTCAGATTGTTATCTCTCTACTTGTAATCACTGTTGCTTATATTGTAAACCTGCTTATGCCTGGTCTTCCTGCTTGCTCTTTCTCTGCTTGTGTTTGCATAGCTTAAATTGGCTATACTTGTTTGAAACCTTGTCACTTTGCACCTTGGCTTTGGGCTTCCTCTAGCCCATGTTAACCTCTATACATCTTGTCTGATGGTCTAAAAGGACCATACCAGTGTTAACAACTGCATGGTATTGAATGTGTACATTTCAGTTGCTACTCCAGGTTGTTACATATTAGTGAAGAATAATCATTGACATTATCCCGGAAAGTTTTAACCTAATGCTTAAAGAATAGGGCTTTAACACATGTTTTTCCCCTTTCTAGTCTCCCTTATTTGTATATTTGTTAGGATTCTCCCTGTTATATCTGATTAAAATAGGTTATACAGTCATGAGACTGTGTAATTGGCTATCCAGGGGCCTTCTCTCACTCTCTCCTTTGTGTGATTGCAACATACCTAGGAAAATAGAAGCCTTTACATTTAAGCTCAAGTTTAACTGATAACTGGAACCTATCACATGGTGTACGATGATTTGAATTGGGCCTGACAGTGTTTGATTGAAACATTCACATGTAAAAATTGAAAATGCTAGTAACATGGTTATTTTTATGCCTAGTTGACTGAATTCAACGTACTTGGTCTTTGAAATCAAAATTCAAAATAATTTCTATACTTAAACTGTTGAAATACGTGATTTTTGATAAACAGATGCTTACTGCGTGTTAACTGCCTAAATTTGAATCATTTTCGTAAAATGAGACTGCCCCTTTTGCGTAATTAACCTGGGCCCAAAAACCATTTTTTAAATCTATTCCTTTTGTGTGTTTAAACCAATTTTACAAATCTTGAGCTCTTGTACACTAATCTCATAGTGTATATGGGCATATGAATTATTGGGGTCAACCAAACCAATACTTATATGTATTTTCTAAAGTTTAATATAAGTATTATCATGTATTTCCATGCCTATATATACATATTACATGCAATAGCCCCTTTGTGTGCATCTTGTGTGTTCTGTGATCCATTTTCTCAAAACAGCCTCTCTTATACATATATTTTTTAAAATTGACCCCAAAAATAAAATAGCCATTAAGGTTAGGACTCGACAATTAATGTCAAGTCACACCGACCCTAAATGGCTAACATTTTATTTCAAAAATAACCTCAACCTGTTTTCTAACCAAATCCAAATTATTTTTGCCAAAGCTGGCTATTCTGGCAAAACTGGTCATTTCTGTGAATTGTGTTAGATGCTGAAAACTGCATAAGTGAACCAAATTGAATTAATTCTTGTGAAAATACCCCATGAATATGTGTTCGGCAAATACGAGGCCAAATGTGCGATTAGGCATAGGGCTTAGGCCGTTCTTGCAAACTTAAAAGCCCAATATCATGTACTTGCTGCCCATACATACTGTTTTGCATAAGTAGCTTTAATTTTGTAATTAATTGTGATTTTAACTCTCAAATTAGCAATATATATTTTGTGAATATGATTAATATTTATAGCTTGTTTAGACATCCCAAATTTAATTGCTCGGGTGAGAACCACTTTTTGTGGGAATTGGGAAAGTGCCTAACACTTTCTTCCTCGAGTCACTTGGACTTCTTACCCTCAAATCTATGGAATAGAACATGTTTAATAAAAGACCCGACTTTAGACATTTAGGTGACCTAATACACCTTAGAAATTCATATTAGGTGGCGACTCCAATCTTTAACTCAAACGAGTTACCCAGTCAAACCCGAGTCTTGACTCGCTCTGAGTTAAGAAAAATATGCAGTATGAAAGTCCTTTCTCTCGCCCTCTGGCGCCTATGCAGCAGCCTTAAGTCCTCTTTTTAGGGTCTCAGCTAAGGGTGACTAACGATCCGGTTTTGATCGGATCGGAGCGGATTCGGGCCGAAAACCGGCTCGGACCGGTCCAGACCGGTTGAGACCGGGCCGTTGGTCCCTAACGGGCCCCGGACCCGGTCTCGAAACGGTTCCATGAAAAAAAAACCGGATGGACCGGTATAAATTTGGGCCGGAACCGGCCGGACCGGACCGGTCCAAAAAATAAATAAAAAAGGAAAAATTCTGGTGGATTCTAGCCGTTTCTAGCCATTGGGCAACGGCTCTTTTGACCCCCTAGTCGTTGTCCAACGGCCAAAAACGGCCAATTTCACCCCTCTACCACCCCATAACCACCCCTAACTATTTTTTTCCTATAAATACCCCATTATTTCATCATATTTTTCACACAAATCTTCCAATTCTCTCTAATTCCCTTAAATTTTCTACAATATTGCTATTATTCTACTTTGGCTATTTGTTAAAAAAATTTATCAAGTTCTATTTGGAGTTTCTATCAAAGTTATATTTGGCTACTTGGTGAAGTTTACAAATATCAAGTATTGGGTCAATTGGAGGCGCTACGTGGTTGAAATATCAATTTGGCTATTTTTACAATTTTTTGATTATCAAATATTCAACTAATTAATTGAAGTGGAGGCTCAAGTTTCAACTTCACCTCAATTATACGGTTATATTTGGTTGGTCGTTCCTACTTCTACTCTTTTATTATTTTTTTGTCATATATATTTATTTTATTTGCTATTATTATGTCTCAAAGAGGTTCAATTGGAACTAGTAGTGGGGGACGGGCACGTGGTCGTAGGGGAAATAGGGGTAAAGAAATTGCTGGTAGTTCTAATCAGTTCACCCACATAGATGATTCTCAATATTATCATAATGTTAGCGCTGGTAACATACTTGATCACGAAATGTTAGAAACACAATATGGGAATCAAAGTGGGGTTAATTTAGAAGAAACACCTGAATTTCAAGCTAGTCCACCCGAAGTTCAGTCTGACTTGCCTCCTGAACCTCCTACTAGAATACCGGCTAAACGTAAGGAAAGATCTGATGTGTGGGAATTTGCATCAAAGAATGTTGCAGCGCAGACGGCCAAATGCGGGATTTGTGATAAGGTGTGTGTTTTTAGAACTGGGGGTAATGAGGGTGGGACGGGTAAACCTAGGCAGCACTTACAAAAGAAACATCCTAAAGAATGGTCAGCGCGGGCGAGTGGTATATATTTAGGGACCGAACATGGGGGAGTAGCGCATGATCAATCTTCGGGTACCCAAACAAGAATTAACCAAACAACAGGAGGGCTTCTTACTTATGATAAACAAAAGGATAGGGAAGCTATTGCTAAACTAGTTGCCCTCGAGGGTTTACCTTATAGTTTTCCTTCTTCTACTGGTTTTGTTCGTTATGTTCAGTCTATATATAATCCCTCTTTTCATGGTTTTCCAAGAACTACTGTTAAAAATGATATTATTAAATTTAAGAACGAATATCAGGATTATTTGCGATATATGTTTGATAACTTTGACACTAGAGTATGTCTTACTACGGATTTGGGTCGTTCTACTAATGGATGTGATTATATTACTGTTACTGTTCATTGGATAGATCCTGATTGGGTATTTCAAAAACGTATTATTGCTTATAAAATTGTTGATGAACCACACACGGGAAATTATATTTGTAATAAAGTTTCATCAATTTGTCGTACGTACTTTTTATCTAACAAAGTTTTTAGTATTACGGTAGATAATGCTACAAACAACACAGATGCACTTAGGAACTTGATACCTATTTTGAACCCTCCTTTTCCTGAATTTTTTCATGTTAGGTGTGCATGTCATATTTACAACTTAGTAGTAAGAGATGGTCTTGTCTTGTTTAACGACATTATCGCAAAGGTGCAAATAGCTATTACTTATATTTTTAGAAATAAAAACCAAGAAAGAAGACGAGAATGGGAAAGAAAATGTGTAGAATTAGGAATGCCAATTAGGAGAGTCCAAAAGGAAGTTTGTACTAGGTGGAACACTTTATATGATGCATTGAAAGTCGCTTATGAATATAGAGTGCCTATTTCTCAAATGTATAATAAACATTTTATGCAAATCTACCACCTTCAAGATCAAGATTGGCAACTTGTTCAACATCTTCTTCAGTTTTTACATAAATTTTATCAAGCTGCTTTAGAATTTTCCGGTCAATATTATCCAACTACTCCTACCATGTTATATTATATAGCTGGAATATCGAAATTATTGAAAATGTATAGGCAATATGAAGTTTACAAACCGGCTGTAGAGTTAATGATTGAAAAATTTAGAAAATATTTTTTTCCAATTCCTCCTCTTTTTTACATTGCTTCTGTGTTGCATCCTGCTTTTAAAATTAAGTTAACTGAACGACTTGTTAGAGAAGTATATGCAAATTTAGAAATTACTCCTATTAAAATTGCTACTAATGGGTATCCAAGTGTAGACGAGGTTGTTGCTAAAGTTTATGCAGATACCGTGGCTGTTTTTGCAAAGTATAGAGCTTGGGCAGACACTGCTACACCAACGGAACTAATACTATCCACCGGGCAAAGTTCTTCTTCTTCACATGCGGGGATGAGCACTTTTGGGGGACTTGACGAAAAGTTGCTTTCAGAACAGGACGAGTACGGGGAGGAATACAGCGAGTTCCAAGTGTATTTAATTCAATATCCAAAGAAACTTAACAACTTTGGAACTTCGAATTTGTTGGATTACTGGAAGAATCAAAAATCGCAATTTTCAATTCTTGCAAAAATGGCCCGGGATATATTAACAATTCAAGCTTCATCAGTTGCATCGGAACGCGCTTTTAGCCAAGGAAGATTTCAAATTGGAGATCACAGAGATTCGTTGAGGGAGGAGGCAATGGAGACAGGAATTTTATTCAGGGATTGGATCAGAGCAGAGCGAAGAAACTTTGGTCTACCAGAACTTACTAAGGAAAAGGGCAAAGCATATCTCGATCAAATTTTGAGCGACGGAACAAGTGAAGGGAGTCAAACCGACAATGAAGAAGAAGAAGAAGAAGAAGAAGAAGAAGAAGAAGAAGAAGAAGAAGAAGAAGAAGAAGAAGGAGATGATGAACAAGATCAACAACGGCCAGTTCCAAAAGAAAAGCCTACAACTATCCTCAAGAAACTAGCTAATATGTTTAAAAAAATGTAATTTTCTAAATAAGAATTTTGAATTTACAAGTTTGAAGTTTAGATGAAATTTGCACTACTTATGTCTTAAACAATTCAATAAAATTGCTCCAAGTCTTGGAATTCAATCACAACTATTGTCTTCATACTTTTTATTTTTAATTTATAGTTTGCGCAAAAAATACTACAATTAATTACTAGTTTGTAAATTAGTTCAAAGTTTGAATTTTGAACTTAACAAATTAATTCAACATTTGAATTTACTAAAATTAATTCAAAGTTTGAATATTGAACTTAACAAATTAATTCAAAAGTTTGAACTTTGAATCATCACTTCAAAAATTTCATTACTTTAACATGTACAAGTAAAAACTAAATAATATTTTGTTGTAATATTTTTCAAAGTTTCCACCACTTAAATAAAACACAATGGAAAAAAAAAAAAAAAAAAAACATATTTGGGCCGAACTGCCGGACCGGCCGGCAGTTTGGGCCAACGGCTCTCTTTCAAATATAGCCGTTGGCCAACGGCCAAAAACGGCTATATTTACCTATCACCCCCCCCCCCCCCAAACATCCCCCATACCCCCAACCTATTTTTATCTATATATACTCTAATATTTCATCATTATATCACACAATTTAGCACTTTCTATCAATTTATCTCTCAAATTACTCTCAACGGCTATTTTTTAAATTTCTTCCAAAATACAAACTATTATAATGGCTTAAAATCAAGCTCCCGCTGCTCCCGGTCCTACTGAAACAAGAATTGCGGAACGAAGACATCGTTCTATAGTGTGGGAACTTATTATGAAAGATACTGAAACTCAGAAAGCTAAATGTAGCCTCTGTGACAAAGAGTGACAAATTTACACTAGCCCCAACAATGGAGGGTCGGGAAAGTTTAGGCAACACTTAGAAAAAAAACACAAAACCGAATGGGATAGAATAAATGGCTTTATTCCGCTTGATTGAAAATTTGAAGAGATGGCTAAGGGAATATCTATGTCATTTCAATTATGTATTTTCGAATTTCTAGTTTATTTAGTATCTTTGTAATTTTTCGATTTCTAGTTTGTTTTGTCATTTCAATTATGTATTTTCCATTCAATAAACGTTTATTTTGTGTTTATTTATTTACTATACATTAATAAATTTTAAAATATAATTTACATAATTATTTTGTTTCATTAAAAAATATAATTTACATAATTATCACAATTCACAAATGATGTTTAAATAAATTGTTAAGTTTTTCAAATTTTAACTTTATTTGCCTAAAAAAAAAGGAAAAAAAATTAAAAAAAACCGTTAAACCGGCCGGACCGGTACCGACCGGCTTAACGGTCACCGGAACCGGTTCCGATCCGGCACTAAGTTTTAAAACCGGCACTGACCGGACCGGTAGACCGATTTTACTCCGATTTTGAATTTTTTTTGGCCCGGTTCCGGACCGGACCGGGCCGTTAGCCACCCTCTCAGCAAGCCGAGGTGCACCACAGCCTGGTATAGGTTGTGGGCATGGTTCTGATGGTCGCTCTAGAGGTGGTTCTCAAAGTGTCGGCTCAGCTTTGCTGTAGAGACAGCTATATACATTGCTGACAAGGCAGGATGTTGAGGCATCTCTAGCTGTTGTTACAAGTATTCTATATGTTTATAGTCGAGATGCATATTCTTTGGTAGATCCAGGATCTACCTATTCATATGTCTCTTCTTATTTTTCTTTGGGTTTTCATGTTGATTATATGTGTCGCTGCAATCCATTTTATGTTTCTACCTCTATCGGAGACACTATTATTATGGATCGAGTTTATCCAGCTTGTACTGTTACACCATTCTAGATTGTCATGCCAAGTCTATTCGATTATCTCTTCCTAGCTTAACACCAATAGTATGGCAGGGTTTCAATTGCCACCTACAAGGCGTGTTATCTCTTTCTTGCAGGCGAGGCTAATTATGAATAAAGGGCGTTCAGCGTATCTTGCGATGGTTCGAGATACTACGATAGAGATTCAACCCTTTGACTCAGTTCATGTGGTGAGGGAGTTCTCTGATGTGTTTCCAGATGATCTCCTAGAATTTCCTCCTGATCGAGAGATCAAGTTTGATTTTGATATAGTGCCTGGGACTCTATCCCTCCTTATCGCATAGCTTTAAGTTGAAGGAGCTGAAAGAGCAGTTGCAGGTTTTGCTTGATAAGGGGTTCATTTGACCGATTATTTCTCTGTGGGGTGCTCCGGTTCTGTTCGTGAAGAAGAACGATGAGACGATACGGATGTGTATTGATCATCAGCAACTGAATAAAGTAACCATTAAGAACAAGTACCCCTTTCCTCATATTGATGATTTGTTTGATCAGTTGCAGGGTGCCAGATTCTTTTTTAAGATCGATTTGCGATCTGGTTATCATCAGCTGAACATTGGGGAATCAGATATCCCGAAGACTGCTTTCAAGACTCGTTACGGCCATTAAGAGCTCCTAGTTATGTCTTTTGGATAACTAAGTCCCCTGCAGCCTTTATGGATCTTATGAATCGAATATTCAAGTCGATCCTTAATTTATTTGTCTTTATCGATAAAATTCTTATTTATTCTCTCAATCGCGAGGAGCATGATTATCATTTGAGGGTTTTTCTTCAGACCCTCCATGATCGTAAGTTGTATGCCAAGTTCTTGACATACGAGTACTGGCTTGATTCTGTGGCATTCTTGGGTCATGCGGTATCCAGTGAGGGTATCAGAGTGGACCTGAAGAAGATTGAGGTTGTGGAGAATTAGCCTCGCCCTAACTCTCTGATGGAGATCTATAGCTTCCTTTGATAGACAGGTTATTACCGGAGGTTCATGGAGAAGTTTTCTACTATTCCAGCTCCTTCATTCGCCTGACTCAGAAGGCGGTTCAGTTCCGATGGTCCAATGAGTGTGAGCATTGCTTATGCTTCCAGGTAGTTGAAGCCTAATAAGAAGAATTATCCAACTCATGATCTAGAGTTTGTAATTGTGGTCTTCGCTCTGAAGGTTTGGAGGCACTGTCTTTATGGCAGGCATTGTGAGGTGTATACTAATCATTAGAGCTTGCAGTATCTCTTGTCTCAAAGGATCTTAATGGCTGGCAGCGGGGGTGGCTTGAGTTGATTAATGATTATGATATCAGAATCCATTATCATCCTAGAAAGGCTAATGTTGTAGCAGATGCTTTGAGCAAGAAGTATATAGGAAGTATTGCTTTCCTTTATGCTGATATGAGACCCTTGGCGCGAGAGTTGTAGTCCCTTAGCATCTCTGGAGTGAGATTTTTTCCGCCAAACTCCAGTCGAGTCTTGGCATGTATTACAGCTCAGTCTTCCTTAGTCAGTCAAATTAAGAGAAGACAACTCGAGGATCCTCATTTGCAGGAGTTTTGTGGTCGTGTCCTAAGTGGAGGAGTTCCCTCCTTCGAGCTTGATTCAGATGGTGTCCTTCAGTTTAATGGCCGACTCTGTGTCCCTGATATCAAATATTTGAGGTAATCAATGCTCCACGAGGCTCATAGCTCGTGTTATTCTATTCATCTTGGCAATACTAAGATATATTAGGACCTCCAAGAGCTATACTGGTGGAAGGGGATGAAGAGAGATGTGTTTGATTATGTGTCTCATTACTTGAACTGTCAGCAAGTTAAGTTCAAACACCGGAGATCTGCATGGATGGCTCAGGCATTACCAATTCCCAAGTAGAAGTGGGAGGAGATCACAATGGATTTTGTAGTTGGTCAGCCAAAGACCCTGCAATGACAGGATTCAGTCTGGTTACTGTAGAAAGGCTGATGAAGTCATCTCACTTCATCCATGTGAAGATAAGTGATTCAGCTCAGAGATTGACTCAGATTTTTATTGATCAGGTGGTTAGGCTGCATGGTACTGCCTTATCTATCATATTCGATCGTGGTTCCCAGTTTACTTCCCAATTCTGGCAATCTTTTTAGAGGGAGATGGGGACCCAGGTGCAGCTTAGCACGACATTTTATTCTCAAATTGATGGTCACTCGGAGCAGGTTATTCAGGTTCTGGAGGATATGTTGAGAGCTTATGCATTAGACTTCGGAAGCCACTGGGATGCATTTGGCCTTAGCGTAGTTTTCTTATTATAATAGCTATCAGTTCTCCATTCTGGCTCCATTTGAGGCCTTGTATGGCCGTAGGTGTCGTTCTCCTATCAATTGGTTTGAATCTCGAGATATTAATGTAATGAGTTCAGAGATGGTTCGGCAGACTCTGGATGTTGTTCGTGTTATTCAGGATCGTCTGCGGACCGCTCAGACCATGCAGATTTCATACTCAAACCTGAGGAGCCAAGAGTTAGAGTTTGAGGTCGGCAATATGGTATTTTTTAAAGTGCCGCCGATGCGAGGTGTAAAGAGATTTGGGAGGAAAGGGAATCTTAGTCTTAGGTTCATTGGCTATTTCCATATCGATAAACGCATTGGTAAGGTGGCTTAACGGCTCAATTTGCTAGATTCTATGTCAGTTCATCCAGTGTTTCATGTATCGATGCTTCAGAAAAGTATACGGGATCCTTCCGAGGGATTGAGTTAGATGCTACTCAGCTTGATGTGAATCTAGCTTATGAGGAGTTCTTAGTTACTATAGTTGCCCAAGATGTCCGGAAGCTTCGTTCGAAGCAAATTTCGATGGTTCAAGTGCGATGGACAACTGTCCTCACGGGGTGGACACTTTGGAGCTTGTGTCCAACATACTCGAGAGATATCCTTATTTCTTCGATTACTCAGGTATGATCTTGATTCCTAGATCATAAAAGTACTTATCTGTGTTTGCATTTCTACTTCTGCTTCTGTGATGGTACAACTTTTTCTGTTGAATGGTTGTCGAAAGTTGGCGTAGGAACTCCTATTACTTATGTGGAATATGTTCTAGACTATGGGTCGTTCGAGGACGAACGAGAGTCTAAATGGAAAAGAATGAAACGATCTTAGTTCGTCATTTCAGGAGTTAGGACTTTGATTGGTGTGCTGATAAGGTAAATTAGGACATGTCTGCAAAATTTGAGCTGATTTGGACCGCGTTTGGTAGATTTTCGAAGAAGGTTTCAGGTTGCCGGTAACGCTTAAAAGAGGTTTTTAAGCTCGATTTGAGCAAATGAGCTTGGATTCGAAATCCAAAAGTTGTGTTAGGTTTTTATGGTCATTTGTAATCTATGGTAACTTTCAGAAGTGAATTCCGAGGTTGTTCGGATAGTTTTCGTTAAAATTCCAAAAGATAAGAAAATGACCCCTTCCCGTGGGACCCCTATCTTGAGTTCCGGAGATCTGATTCAAGTTTTGTCTTCGTGAACATGTCACACAACTGTTGTATGCCTTGTGTGTAAAGGTCATATTGAGCCTCGTAGGTCTCATTTGGAGCTGCATTACAGCATCAGTAACTACTGGTGCAACAATCTGCACTGTAGCAGGTAGTATATAAGGCCTTTTGTCGGCTGATTTGCTTCATTTTACATTTCCAATTGTTCCACTCGGTTCAAAGGAAAAATCTAAGTTCCAAATTGTTATAAATTACCAGGTATCAATCCAATAACATTCATTTGCATTAATTCATGATTCCTAAGCTATAATTTCTTGAAATTGAATTGGAAAATTGGGTTAAAATCCTAAAAATTATGAAATTGAGGAATTTGACAAAAATTGGATTCAAATATGGAAAATAATGATATTATTGGTCTCATAGAACTATGAGGATTCTGGAAATGTATATTTTATGGATTTTCGGCTAAATCCGGCCTAGAGATATTTTGGTAATTTTTTTTTCTTTTTTCGTATAAAGGTTAGATATTCCTTCTTCGGGCACTTATGAGTGCGATAATTTTTCTATGGCTCAGAAACAGATTATTCTTAGAGGCGTCGCAAAGGAAAAGAGGTCGTTCAGGTAGTTATTCTGACATAAGGCTAGAGGTAAGTAATTATATCCATTTCTTTGGTGGCCTTTAACTTTATGGATGTTCTACTACGTATTTCTTATGTGAGTAGCTGCCGATAGGCATACGTTTACGCCTTGGCTTTGGATTTATACTATATACCATATGTTATGACATTGGTTTGATATCGCATTAAAAGCAAGAATGTTATACTCCAATATGACTGTGATATTTACTTCTCGGTAGACGATGAGAACCCCGCACCGGTGAAGGATTATTATTTCATAAATCTCCTGGTAGTCGATGAGAGTCCCACGCCGGAGATAGATTACGAGCACATGTGACCTCATTGCATCATGACTCATTCATTTCATGTCTTCGGTTGTATTTTGTTGGCTATATGAAATTGTTGCAATGATTACCTATGATTGGCTTATTTGTTTGCTTGTTATTGCTTCTGTTTCCTTAACCAGCCTATCATCCCTTGATGTAGCTGGTTCTTTATCACTTATTGAGTCCTTATAACTCACTCCCTCTTTGTTTCTTGTTGTGTTTTTTTGTTCGGCAAATTTTGCTCCAAGACCCAGACAACATCACGAGTGAGGAGCGAGGCGCGAGGCGATTACAGCTGTATGTGGTGAGCCTGCTTGTTTGTTGAGGTCACCAGCTATAGATGTTATTGTTATGTCTCATTTTGCTCCCTTCGAGGGATGTATATATTTGACTTTCTCAGATGTCAGATCTGGGAACCTCTAGACCTTGTGTACTGTGTAGCTAGATGCATTCTGGGCAGCTTGTGTGTATGTACGTGTATGTACGCGCGCGCGCGTGTGTGTGTATGTGTTTTTGTGTGTTTGTGTATATATATATATATATATATATATATATATATATATATATATATATATATATATATATATATATTTGAGTCCTCTATGTCTTGTCTTAAGTTCCTTCTCTTTATGTTGAGTTATATAGGGTTCGCCCGACAGAGTTAAAGTTTATAGGGTTCGCCCAACATATCTAGAGGAGGTTGTAGTGTGTCCGCCAGGCCTAGCCAGAAATCTGGGTCGTGTCATAATATTTTTGTATTATCCAAAAAAGGAAGACTTAAAGTAGACATTTGTCTTCTTTGTTCACACTAAAATATGAGTAAATATAGTAAAGTATATGTTATTAAAAAGCTTTCTAACATATGTCCTTTTTATTCATAGTAAAATATATAGCATTAATCTCAAAAATAGTAAGTATATTATTAACATTAAATAGATATCACTATTTTACATTTCTATTGATTCAATTTGAACTTTACCTATTACTCTACAATTGCAGTAGAATGAGTTGAAATATGGTTGGGCTTTGGATTCTTAAAATCTCATTATAAGACTCACATAATATGAATTTATTAAATTGACATAACAATACACGTGACAGACTGGTCTACTCACTAGCTATAAATTGGTCATACGTTTCTCTTTGAATTTATCAGACTTATTTAGCCAAAGTACTTTCTTTGTTTCTTTCTTACTTTTGCAACAGAGAAATAAGAGTATGGGTAGGCAAAAGATTGAAATGAAATTGATCAAGCAAAAGAAGCAAATTATGTCTCCATTCTCAAAAAGGAAAGTGAGCTTGTTTAAGAAAGAAGAAGAGCTTTCAACTTTGACAAAAGTTAATATTGGTGTTTTGCTCTTTTCACCAAGTGAAAAAGAAAATTCGTATGTTTCCACTAGCACTGAAGAATTAAAAGATAAGTTTGTTCAATGGAAGCAAGATATATCTGAAGATGATGAAAGTGATTCTAAGTTTGATGTCTTTAAGGTATTTGATGATCTTCGTGACGAATTAGAAATATCTAACGAGCTCGAAAAAGGTCGAAAAACCTCTTCTCAGATTTGATTGAATGTTTCATCTGGGTTATATGAGCGTGAGAGTTCTGGTTCTAAGTAATTAATTAGTGTTTGGAGGAGAGTTTACTAGCTATTAAGTCGAATGTTGTTTTCTTATTTGGGATGGTCACTCAAGTTTGTTTGTTTTCCATATTTGAGTTTTTTCATTTGGTCAATTGTTGTGTCTTTGTTATTAACTCAGTTGTTGTCAGTCTTTAGTTGCCCAATTTCCAAGGTTGTGGACAACACAAAAGATGTTTATGGTGTTCTTATATTTTTGCTTTTCCCTTTGCCTCTGCCTATCATGCAAAATCAAATAAAATAAACTCTTCTCCTGTATTAAAGTAACTTGAAATTTTATTTTCATCTTTAATCTTCAATAAACCTTTAATTTGTGTTAAGACTCTTGTCTAGATGGGTAAACATACGAAACCTTTTATTCAATTGGTGACTTGTGAATTGGTGGAGTGAAGAAAATCCTATGTCCTCTAATTTATGTATCTATTCGGCATGCATTAGTCTGACTAATTTATGTAATTTGTAGCGTAAGGTCCATTAAAAGGAGAAATACTCTCCAACATGGGCTCGAATCCAAAATTTCTGATCAAGAATATAGAAATCTCATCCATATCAAAATTTCTGATTAAGAATATAAGGATCTGACCATACCACCACACATGCTGATGGTATTGATGAATTATTTGAATTTCCTTAAACATAATAGAAGTAATTGATTTTAGTGAATCAACACTGCAATATGTATTCATTTCTGATATGATTGTATTTCTAGAATTCATAGTTTTCTAGAGGTGTGCGAAATAAATGAACATATTCTTGATATGGATTTCTTAATCAACTAATAAAAAATAATAAACATATCTTAATTTTGAAATCTACCTTTGTCGAATTAAAATCAAACATCTTCTTATCGACTTACGTTTATTTGATAACGTACATTTGGGTGCACAGAGTAGAAGCGGGTAGATTGAAATATATTTGGATTAATTGGTCCAAAATGTCCAAATTCCAGTCTAGTTAAAACGACTTTGTTTTTTTTGCGTAGTTCTTCGGAGAAAATTACAAGGTAGATTAAGAGATGATACATAATACAATTTAAGTAACAACTTTTTCAGATTCTACAAATAAATGTTGTAACTAAAGTAGTAAGTTGTTAAAACGACTTTTTTTTTTTTTTTTTTTTTTGCGTAGTTCATCGGAGAAAATTACAAGGTAGATTAAGAGATGATACATAATGCAATTTAAGTAACAACTTTTTCAGATTCTACAAGTAAATGTGGTAACTAAAGTAGTAAGTTGAGGAATTAACAAAAAGGCAAAGGTCCAAATTTGTCCTTGAACTTTATAAAATGGTACAACTTATAATTATCGTTACACAAAAAATTTAAATTTGTTATTGTTGATGGATTCTTGCCTAACTTATACATGTATATTTTATAAAGACATTCCACTAAACAAACTAATATAAGGTGCTAACAATGCCGATTTCACTGTTTGTATTCATATAAAAAAATGCATGCAACTCTACTTACCCCATTATCATATATTCATATGCCCAATACCACCAAGGGATATTGTTATTGATAGAACCTTTTTAGTCTTAACCAAAGTCTCCATTTTGAATCTTGAAATGGAAAAACTTATAATAGGAAGTATTTTCTCTATAATTTCTCTACGCACTGTAAAATCAATTTTTTCGAGCAGTAGATCTACTCTTTTGTAGCAGCATATCATCCTTTTATTACACTCAAACCTTAGTATGGGATCTTTCTCGCCCATAAACAGTATACTCAAATTTAACTAAATGCTAGGATGCTTCATTCTATATTATTGGGGACAATGGGTAAAGTTTAGGAGCCTTGATTTATCCTTCAATTGTTTTGCTTAAGTTTCTTAACATATCTCTCAATAAGGGATTTTCTTCACTCAATGAGGGTGCAAGTAAAATAATCATACCGTTCTTTTTCCACTTCAGTACGGGAGCAAGTGATTTACGCATGATCTGTTTAGTCATTACAGATAAACGAGTGTTGCTGCATGCCGGTGCACCAGTTATAAAAGCTTGAGCGTTACTAGTGCACCAAATTGTATAATAAGGACCATTTCAAGTAAAGTCGCAAATCCTAAGGACCATATATGTTTTTCCTTTTCTCCAAGTTAATTTCACCGAGAAAGAAAACTATAAATTTGTTGGGAATCTGCCAACTTCACGGGCTTGAGGTCATCTTATACATAAACGATGATTTGTGGCTTGTGTATAAATATTAGTGAAACGATCTCGGTTAGTCGTTTTGGAAGTTAGAACTTCGATTGGTGTGCCGATAATTTTAAAATATTCGTAAGGTCCATTGAGACTTATCTGTAAAATTTGAGCAAAATCAAACCTCGTTTGGTAGGCATCGGGAGAAGGTTTCAGTTTTTATTGTCGATAAATATTAAAAAGAGATTTTCGAGCTCGGTTTTGGCGAACGAGCTCCGATTCGATATCCGAAAGCGCAGTTGGATCCGTATGATTATTTGTGACTATTGTGAACTTTCGAAAGTGAATTTCGATGTTGTTCGGCTAGTTTCTGTTAAAATGTCGAAAGTTAAATAATTCGACCTTTTTCCATTTGAATTCGCATTTGAAGTTTCGGGAACCCGATTTGAGATCCGCCTTAGCGAGTGTGTTACATATATTTTGTATAACTTGTATGCAAAAGTTGGAATTATTTCGAATATTGTAAGGTATCGTTTTAATATTCGTTAAGAAAAAAAAAAGACAAATTAGGCAGGCGGTGGGCTAAGGCTTATTAGCCCTTAGCTTATAGTTTGCGTAACGTAGAAACGAAACAGAAACATGAGGAACAAAAAACGATAGTGCAGTGAGGTAAAAAAAATGCCAGAAAATGAGAAAAGAGCCGAGAAAATAGTAGAATTTTTACCCCGAAACATTCAAGTAATGATCTTAATGCATTATTTGAGTTTATTACGTGTGTTTGAATATATTTTAACGGTAAAAATTGGGATATTATATATCATTTTAATAAGTTCAATTAATAGTTTAAAGAGTCAATTGGACCCCGATAATGGAATTAATTATATATTCGTACTCAGTGAGTTATGGGCGGCATATAAATGTAATTTATTTAGTATTTGGTTATGTGACTTTGAACCCTGTGCATAGGCATGGCCTGCGTATTGCGTACGCGAATAAGGTATCAGGTTCCTAACCGGTTTGCCCTAAGATCTGAGGAATGAAGCCTTTAGCCTAATTTGATATATTTTTCTGCTTATTGAATAGAGTGGGATCGTTTGGCAATGAAACTAAAGGATAAAGCGGTTGTTGATTAGCAATGCTAACTTTTGGAAGAGGTAAGTGTTTATATCAGTTTCTTTAGAGGCACCTGGCCTCGTGGATTTTCTACCACGTGTTCCTTACGTGTGTACCTGCCGATAGGCGTACTCATTACGCCTTAGCTTTGGATTTACATTGTATATTAAATGTTATATTCTGTTGTTGGTATTGCATTGAGGATCTGAGCATTGTACTCTCGCTATGAGTTGGCATCTACTTCCCGATTTTCGATGAGGGTCCCGCGCCGGTGAAGGGTTATTATTGCATCATATTTCATTCATATGCAGTATATGTCATTCATATGGATTACATTGCATATCATATTGGGTGCAGGAGTATTCTACCCCAGGAGAGTGCAGCAGTATTCTGCCTCTGGTTTATATTTTATCGGGTGCAGGAGTATTCCGCCCCAGGAGAGTACAGGAGTATTCCGCCTCTGGTTTATATCATATTGGGTGCATGAGTATTCCGCCCCACGAGCAGGAGTATTCCGCTCTTATGTCAGATACTGAGTCCAGGAGTATTCCGCCTCAGTTTTATATTATATCGGGTGCAGGAGTAGTCCACCCCAGGAGAGTGCATGAGTATTCTACCTCTGGTTTATATTATATCGGGTGCAGGAGTATTCCGCCCCAGGAGTAGGAGTATTCCGCTCCAGTTGGTTATCAGATTGGATTCCCCTCGATTGCAGGAGTATTCCGCTTCGGGATGGGATTACGGGCACATGTGACCCTTTGCATCATATTTCATTTCATTTCATTTCATACCATTGTCTAGAGTTATGGTACATAACTACTGTTCGGCTTCTACATGCATTGTTTATTTGTTGATATGTTCCTGGTTCGTATTCCTAGTCGAGTTTATGGTTTCAAACGTGTTTTCGGTTATTATCTGGCTCTGCCTTTTTATAATTTAAATAAGAGGAATTTGGTTTATCTGTTCCTTCTCCCTGGCTAGCTATCCTATTCTTTGAGGTCGCTAGTCTGCCCTACTTATTGAGTCCTTTTGACTCACCCTTGTTTGTTATTTGTTTCTTGTCTATCTATTTCGTTTCGGCAGGTTCGCTTCAGGATTGAGTTCGCCACGTTGTGAAGGAGCAAAGACGACTTGTTGCTCCCAAACGCACACGCAAGTATACGTGGTCGACAAGTAATAAAGTGATAAGATGAGTATCGTTCCCACGAGGACTATGCAGACTGAGTTCTAGCAAACAATTTATTTAAACTATTCAGGGATCTTTTTCCAATAGTGAGGATTTTGTTAACTAAAGAACAGTAATTAAATGGTAAAAGTGAATTCAAGCAATGGAGCAAAACTTGGTTGTTATCAGTAATAAGGAGACGGTCCAGGGTCAGAGTTACGAACAATCCAGTTGAGTTCTCCAATTGATTCCACTTCTTAAATCCCGGGTTACTAACTAACAGATTAAATGTACCCGTGAAAACCTTTCAGTTCTTCACGGTCTATGCAGGCTACTCCAATCCCTATATGTCTATGGGTTGAATCACGTGCACGCATTAACGAATTCTATAATTAGTTAAACTAGGCGAGCAAGTATATGTCTATCCTACTCACAAATTGGTTCCCCGATGCCCGGGTTCACAAACTAGTTCTATTCTTTCTTATTACGTAATTAAATTCCCTCTTTCGAGTTCAATCTAAAAACCATAGATAATGCGTAATAATCGGGCCCTGACAATTACACAAGTGAAATCAAGAAAGAATAAGCAACCCGTTATGGGATTCAGTTAATGGAAATCAATCTTCAAACATCAACCTTCATGAAATACTCTAACCCTAGAACGATAGATTTAGCCACGCATACTCATAATAACAACACAAGGAATTGATGTAATAATGAAATAATGATGAAATAAATTAATGGAAGGAAGAAAAACCATTGTCTTGATGTTATGAGCTCTCAAATTTGCTCCAAAGTCTGAACTCCTCTCAAAAACTAAGTAAAAGAGTATTTATAGGGTTTACAAACACCTAGTAATAAGTTAGACCCAAGCCTAGACGAAATAGGAAGTAAAAACGCGCACAAGGGGCGCTATAACGGGCGCCCCGTGCCTCGGAACGCGTGCACCCAACCAGAAGACGCCAAAATCAGCCCGCTTTTGGGACGTGGCGCGCAGCCAAACGCGCCAGAAGCTGGGCGCTTTGGCTGGTGCGCCGCGCCACTGGTAGCGCCAGTGTATTTTTCTGTTCCGTTCCTCCTTTTCTCGTTTCGTGTTGTGCCTTCGTGTGCTCGATCCAATCCTCAATCAAAATCCCATCTTTTCTTGCTCAATCATGCTCTTAAAAGCTCCAATCACACTGCGTAACAACCTACATACACACGACATAAAATCAGTGTAAAACCACGTTCATAAACTATAAAACGAGCGAATAAGGTACTAAAACGTGAGGAAATATTAAGGAAATATAGGCATAAAATGCCAAACATCACCACCCCACACTTGAACCTTTGCTCGCCCTCGAGCAATCGCAAATAACTTCCCAACCTAGGTAAAACAGGTCTGCCTATGACTATGGTTGATACCGACCATTGAACCAATGCACACATGACTACTATGGATCCACAACATGCCAACAATTTACCAAAACCAAAAATATGAGAACAACCACCCCAAAATAACTCAAATGCACAAACTCAACTTATTGCAACCATGCTCCCACAAAATCACACCTATCTACTCAACCAAGAAGCCACCAACTTCACCTATTTCATGCAAACCATGTGCCCTCACCAATATGAAGCAAAAGAGTGTCCCCCAAATATCACACACAACAATGAATATCAAGAATAGAATGGGGCAATAACCAATGAACTCACTCACTCTCATGAAAATCTCACACGTCACACGCAATGTACCATAGGCTTGCCCGTAGTGTAGGACTCCACTAATGTAAGCTCACTCCAATCGGGATTAACTAGGACTTTAAAAAGGTTGTAATGTAGGCTACGGGGCGGGTAGGATACATATGGTAATAGTGACTACCTCCCTAAGAACTTTAATACATCACATTCAAATTAAGCATCAATCTCCTCAAGCCACCCAACCAACACTTTTACACATACACCTTCTCACAAGTAGCATATTTCTATTAAGCACACACTAGCAAGGAATGGATATCTTTTTCTCTTTATTTCTTTTTCACAATTCTTTTCTTTTCTTTTCAACTTTGCTATTTTTTTTTTCTCATTATCTTCCAACCTTGCCAATGCTTTTCACTACTTCACAATTTTACCATTATTCTCCTTCATTAGCTCCACTCAAAAACCTCCCAACATCCAACCACAACTCCAACATAACACACAATATCACTAAAGTGCTTAAGGAGTAAAGGGCCAAAAGAGACAATTTAGAACACATGGGTAGGCTCGGGGTGTGGGTGCCAACAAAAAGGGTCAAAGAAATCACAACAACAATTTTTTTTCCAAGGTATATATGTAAGGGTAGGCAAATCAAAAGACGGCCTTGTATCATTTCCCGACTAGAGCCAACCTAGGATTTCGCTTTGCACACACACAGGGCAAGTTCTAGACATTAATATGCAACATGGAGTAAACAAGAATATGCCTCACACATACATAGCACATGGTCCACACAAAATGGCTCCATCAACAACTCCCAATCACGCATTTAGAGTGCAACTTGTGGAAATTTAAGCACTCATGCACAAAGGTTCACAACAAAGTCAAGTGAGTGGACTCAAGCATCTCAAGGGGGTCGTTCCATTTTTTTAGGCATGCATCAAATTAAAACCCAAGGACACCACAAATAGCACATGCAATCAATTCAAGTCCATCGGTATCAAACAAATCAAAGGCACCTAGCATTCCACCTATTCCTTTCGTCTAGGGTCACCTATACTAACTATTCTAATCCTAAAAATAAAAAAACTACCCGGTTCAAAGGTCTCCCCGTGGAAAAGAACCGAGGCCATAAGAAAAACCACGGGGTGGATGACATGTACCACTAATAAAATTAAACTAAAAGGAAAATCTTTTTGGAATTTTTCATTGGTTTTCTAATTTTTTTTTATATATTAAAGCAAGAAACAAATAAAAATAAAGTCAAGTGACAAAAGAAAAATCCTATGGTACATGCATCCCTAACCTCAAAAATAAATAAAGGGTAGTTTCCCACCCCACACTTAAACTAAGCACTGTCCTCAGTGCTAAAAATAAGAAAGTGCAAGGTAAAGAAAACTTCCCTGAAGATTCTAGTCCTTGGTGCTAGCATCCTCCAAGCTTCCATATAGTATGAGGTACTCAGACTTCCCTCATCAGGTCATCAACATTAGGCAAGGGTGAGGACACCCCACACTTAGCCTCGACATTACATGAACCTGCAATCCAAGGAAAAACAACAACTACGTGACACTATAAATGAAATAATACAAGTACAAACTCGGGTTGCCTCCCGAGAAGCGCCTTAGTTAACGTCGTGGCACGACGACACTTTTAGCTCACTTCCAGCCTTTATGTCTTCTCTTCTTACGCCGAACTTTTGCTTTCTTCCCTTCTTTTAGAGAACCCATCTTCAACTTCACATGTGGTTTACTTCCATCTTCTTGTTTGACACATTCAATCATAGAGCACTCTTCCACCTTAGCTATGTGCTCCTTCTCATTATAAACCTTGAAAGTAACCTTTTCTCCATGCGCTCTAACAGTCATCTCACCCAGCTCCATGTCAATAATTGCCTTCGAGGTGACTAAGAATGGTCTCCCCAAAATTATTGGAGCTTCTCGGTCCTCTTCATAATCTAGGACTACAAAATCAGCAGAGAACGTAAACTTACCAACTTTTAACAACACATCCTCCAACTTACCATCAGGGTGAGTGAGTGATCCATCCGCCATCTTAAGAGTAACTGAAGAGGGCTTGATTGCTCCTAGCCCTAACCTTTTGCAAACAGACGGAGGCATGAGATTTATGCTCGCACCCAAATCACACAAGGCACCAGTGATATTATGCCCTCCAATTGTACAAGGAATAGTAAACCTCCCAGGATCTTGAAGTTTTGGAGGTAGCTTGCTCAAGATTGTGCTACACTCCTCAACTAACTCAACTGTATCTATCTCTTGAGGCTTTTTCTTCTTGACTAAAATCTCTTTTAAGAACTTCACAAAGGATGACATCAATTCAAACACATCAGTCAAAGGAATATTAACTTGAAGTTCTTTCAACATACTCAAAAATTTTTTATACTGGGCCAGATCCTTCGATGGTAATAGTCTCTGCGGGAATGGTGGAGGTGGCAGAGGTGCCTCCTTTCTCTCTTCTTTCTTCTTTACCTTCTCCACTTTTTCAACTTTTTCTATTTCAGCTCTCTCCTCGGACTTGGCCATCAGCTCTCCACCTTCAATTAAAGTCACTGCAAGACATTGTTCAGGCTCTTTTTTAACAGTGGTTATCTCTCCCACCAACTGCCCTAACTGGTGCTCCAGGTTCTTGTGAGCATTGGCAATATCTTGTATGGCCTGTGCATGGGCTGCAGTGTCTGCTATCATTCTCTGCTGGCCCGCCATTATCTGCTTTAACATCTCTTCAACTGAATAGCTAACCTGCTGTGGTGGAGGTGGGAGTGGGTGGTAATTATTCGGGGCTCTCGTATTACCTTGATAATAACCATTACCAAACTGATTTTGACCCTGCAGCCTGTTTTGATTACCCACGTAATAAACTGACTCTGGATTAGAGGAGCAAACCTCTGTGGCATGGTCTTGACCACAAACCTCACAAAAGCTCTGGAGTTGTTGCACTGGAGCCACTGGTTGCTGAGCCTTTTGCAGAGCTAACTTGCTAATTTGATTGGAAATAGCATCCATCCTCGCCCTTAGCTCTGAAACTGCATCTAACTGAAGTACCCCCTGCAGGTTTCTGCGTAATAGCTCTACCATCTCCCTGCCAATCAAGATTGCTCTGCGAAAACTTGTCAAGTAAATCATAAATTTGATCAAAATTTAAGGCCAGTACTTGGCCTCCAGCAGCAGCATCAACCACGATCTTAGTGTGTTGGTTCAACCCCTCAACAAAAGTGTGTGCAACAACCTCATTGGATTGGTTGTGGTGTGGACAATCTCGCAATAAAGCTTTGAATCGCTCCCAGGCTGAATACAAAGATTCTCCTTCTAACTGTCTGAAGGACATAATTTCGCTCCTCAGCCGGGCTGTCTTGGCAGACGGATAAAATTTAGCCAAGAACTTCTTAGCCAAATCCTCCCAAGTAGTGACAGACCCAGACTTTTCAGCCTTTAACCACTTCCTTGCTGCCCCAATCAGTGAAAACGGGAACAACGTCAAGCGAACATAATCAGTAGGAACACCCGCTGGTGTAAAAGTATCACTGATCTCCAGAAAGTTCTGAATGTGTTGCTGCGGATCCTCATGAAGTAATCCATCATATTGTCCAGTCACATGCAGCAACTGAATCATGCCGGACTTAATCTCAAATCCCCCGGTGATAGCGGGCTTAACTATGCTCGATGCTACTCCCTCCAGGCTGGGGAGAGCAACATCTCGCACAGCTAAAGCTTGGTCTTCTGCCATTCCTGTAGGTAAAGATCGAGCAGGACCTAATACCTGAAACAGCACAAAACTCAAAACAAAAATTAAACATGAATAGTAAGTAATAAACTGTTCAAAAAGAAATCAGTCAACAATTAGTCCCCGGCAACGGCGCCAAAAACTTGTTGCTCCCAAACGCACACGCAAGTATACGTGGTCGACAAGTAATAAAGTGATAAGATGAGTATCGTTCCCACGAGGACTATGCAAACTGAGTTCTAGCAAACAATTTATTTAAACTATTCAGGGATCTTTTTCCAATAGTGAGGATTTTGTTAACTAAAGAACAGTAATTAAATGGTAAAAGTGAATTCAAGCAATGGAGCAGAACTTGGTTGTTATCAGTAATAAAGAGACGGTCCAGGGTCAGAGTTACGAACAATCCAGTTGAGTTCTCCAATTGATTCCACTTCTTAAATCCCGGGTTACTAACTAACAGATTAAATGTACCCGTGAAAACCTTTCAGTTCTTCACGGTCTATGCAGGCTACTCCAATCCCTATATGTCTATGGGTTGAATCACGTGCACGCATTAACGAATTCTGTAATTAGTTAAACTAGGCGAGCAAGTATATGTCTATCCTACTCACAAATTGGTTCCCCGATGCCCGGGTTCATAAACTAGTTCTATTCTTTCTTATTATGTAATTAAATTCCCTCTTTCGAGTTCAATCTAAAAACCATAGATAATGCGTAATAATCGGGCCCTGACAATTACACAAGTGAAATCAAGAAAGAATAAGCAACCCGTTATGGGATTCAGTTAATGGAAATCAATCTTCAAACATCAACCTTCATGAAATACTCTAACCCTAGAACGATAGATTTAGCCACGCATACTCATAATAACAACACAAAGAATTGATGTAATAATGAAATAATGATGAAATAAATTAATGGAAGGAAGAAAAACCCTTGTCTTGATGTTATGAGCTCTCAAATTTGCTCCAAAGTCTGAACTCCTCTCAAAAACTAAGTAAAAGAGTATTTATAGGGTTTACAAATACCTAGTAATAAGTTAGACCCAAGCCTAGACGAAATAGGAAGTAAAAACGCGCACAAGGGGTGCTATAACGGGCGCCCCGCGCCTCGGAACTCGTGCACCCAACCAGAAGACGCCAAAATCAGCCCGCTTTTGGGACGTGGCGCGCAGCCAAACGCGCCAGAAGCTGGGCGCTTTGGCTGGCGCGCCGCGCCACTGGTAGCGCCAGTGTATTTTTCTGTTCCGTTCCTCCTTTTCTCGTTTCGTGTTGTTCCTTCATGTGCTCGATCCAATCCTCAATCAAAATCCCATCTTTTCTTGCTCAATCATGCTCTTAAAAGCTCCAATTACACTGCGTAACAACCTACATACATACGACATAAAATCAGTGTAAAACCACGTTCATAAACTATAAAACGAGCGAATAAGGTACTAAAACGTGAGGAAATATTAAGGAAATATAGGCATAAAATGCCAAACATCACGACTTCAGCTGTCAGGGTGAGCCAGCTTTTATTCCGGATGGCCACCAGTTTATTGGTTGCTATTTCAGTTGCATTTTGCTCCCTTCAGGAGGTATTTGTCTTCTTTCACTCTTAGATGTCTAGTCTGGATAGCCCTAAACTTAGTATGTTGGGTAGTCAGCTGTAATTTCTTTGTACAGCTTAGAGGTATCAATATGTCTGTGTTTGTTTTTAGTCTTGTCCTTATTCATGAATTTTCATATTTATTTTCCTAATTTAATTAGTAAGGGTTCGCCCGACGGGTCTAGGGGAGGATGTCGGGTGCCTGCACGGCCTAACTGGATTCCGGGTCGTGTCAGTTGATATCAGAGCCCGGTTTAGAGTCTATCCAGAGTAAAACAATGTCTAGTAGAGTCTCGTTGTTGGGTACGTAGACGTCCGTACTTATCTACGAGAGGCTATAATGGCATTTAGGAAGTTTCACTTCCTTCATTTCTAATCGTGCGTCAGTCTAGGATGCAAAAGTATTTTTGTTAATTCCTTTGTGGTAATCGTGAACCCTCGTGCAACAAACTAGCAAATGGTAAGAGTTCCGGACGAAGTAGTCTAGCATGGGGCTAGCGCTGCTCAAGCCCCGAGAGTTGTCGTGCTGACGATCCAGTCGCACAGGCTCCAGTTGTACGTGCTCGCGATGGGCTTGCCTGGTGGTTCCCTTGGCTCTCTACGATGCTTTTACGAGAATCCTTGCGACGCAGATACCGCAAGAACCTATTATTCGCTAGGAAACTTATCAGGTTGCCGCAGATGCAGATGCAGATATTCGGTCTCAGGGAGCTCCTATTCCAGTTCTTAATATTACCTTAGTAAATTATGTTCCAGAGGCAGCATGTGTTACGCTACCAATTGTTTTGGCTGGTTAGCCGTCTGAGGTAACAGTTAGGTCCGAGTGCCCAAAGAGGTTGCATTATTTTACATGGTTGAACCTTCTGACATTCTTAAGCAATGCATTAGATAAACCTCGCGATTCTTTTTAAAATAGAATGATGTCAGCGTATCCTTCAGCTCTTGATTATATCGAGCGGTATGGTGTTGATTAATCTGCTTTCCAGTTTCAGGGTCCAGCCTTGAATTGGTGGGCCGCTCTCTTATTAGCTAACTTGGTTCAGTTTTTCTTCTAGATTCAGGGAAAAGTTCCTTTCGAGTAGCGAGCAAGATGAAGAGTATTGCCAGTTAGAGTGGATTAGACAGGGTAGCCTGTCGGTTAGCCTGTTGGTTTCGGAATATGAGATTGAGTTCTATAGAATGGCTGAATATGCATTAGAACTAATCCATGAGCCTTTCGAGAGATTCAAAGATTTATTGATGACCTTTTTCCTTCCTTGAGATCCCAGATGGCTCGAGAAATTGAGGTTGGGACTTCATTTGATGTTGTTGTTGATATTGGTCAGAGGTATTAGGCATACCCTAAGTTAGAGCGGAAAGAGTTAGAGCTGGAGAGCAATAAATCCCGTGGCCCTAGTGGGCAATTATGGTATCTCATTTGGAGGTAAGAGTTCTGATTATTTTGGGAGGTCACCTTCCAGGTTATCTCAGCTTGTAGAACGTGATTCTCAAAGTGTGCGAGTAGTTCATCAAGATTAGACTCAGCTTTCTCTGTGTAGCTTTCAACAATCTGTCCAGCTTCCATTTTCACTGAAAATATGTTATTATTGTTATGAGCCTGTCATTTTTTGTGGAGTTCTCCCTTAGTCCGGCAAGTAGGAAGTCGTCCTTTCTTTCGTCATCAGGCACCTGCACAGTCGTAGGGATTTCATTTAGATCTCAATCAGCTAGAGAAATGCCACCATCCAGTAGAGGTTGAGAGTGTGGTGGCAGTGGTCCTTCAGAAAGTGATTGTCAGGGTAGTGGCTCAGCTCAGCTGTAGAGGCAGTTCTATGAACTGCTTGTCTGATGGGATGCTGAGGTATCCGATATAGTAGACCTTAAGATTTCTTCTTCTCTTAAATGTGAGTAAGATTTGATTCTCTCGATCAATCTGAAAATGGTTTGTCATATCATGTTTCCATGGGTTCCTTGGATATTGTTTCTATTAAGAATCGGTTATGGTAGAGGGGTGAAATTCTAGTATGATTTATTTCTGGCATTTGTGAGACCTACTAGGTTTAAATGTGAGAGATTGGGAGTGAGTGGCGGTATTTTCTGCTTGGCATCTTATTGCGCCACATTCTGTTATTATGGTAAGTCAGTCTACCTCTCTCTTTGGAATTCAGTGTTGGTAAGATAGTGAGATTTTTATTCGTCACCATCAGAAAGTGTTATTGTTTCTTTTTCTGGAGCAAAGTAATTAGTAAGTAATATTCGATCTACGTATCTCCTCTTACTTCAAAACACTAGTAAAGTCATGTTATCCTATGAGCTTGTCTGGGTTATAAAAGGGTTTCTGGTAAATTGTCAGAGTTTTCTTCTTATTGGGAGGTCAAATTGGCATGGCTGTTATTCCATAAAGCTCATTTAATATTTGTTTCTTCAATTGTGATTCTTGGGCTACTTTGACTCGTAAGTAGTCTAGCTTTGGTAGCCAAGCAAATAAGAAGATGAGCTTCCTGAAGCTCTAATTATTTCTATCCTTGGTCCATTCTTATTTCTTCTTTGTCTGGCACTAGTAAGCTTGGGCGGTTGGCAGCCGCTTGTGATACTCCCTGTGTTGAGCGAAAGTACGTGTTATTGTAGCAAGCATATTATTGTTTTTCAAGGCTTCTAAGGGTAATAGAAGTACCATCCATAAGGCGGTGGTGTTTACGGCAAAGGTATGGAATTGTGAACTCGAGAGTTGCAGCTGTTTGGCAACTCGAAAGGGTAGTTGGTAGCTTAGGTCTACCTACGTTCAGATTTTAGCTAAATCTTCTTTAGTCCAGCAGAGTGTGCGGAGATAGGTATTCTTATTCAAATAGTTGCATGAGTATGTGCTTTAAGTGGAGGAGTCTTCCTCCAAATACTGAATGGTAATCCTAAATCTCTAAGGCGTTGATACCACTTTTGTCACGACCCAACCTAAGGCCACGACAGAAACCTACAATGAGTGTCGATCATTGCTAAACCCACTAATAGTCTATTAATGCTAGAGATAAGATGGCGACCTGATCGTATATACGTATCTATCTGCTGAAAGCATAAAGTCTGGAAAGATTACGCGACTTTAACTTACTGGCAATTAGAACACTGAGCCGCAAGTTCTGCTATGTCACACTTCATTCCGTCTCACCAATAAGTCTGCTTAACATCATAGTACATCTTAGTCGAACCTGGATGAACAATGTATTTGGAATAATGTGCCTCTATCATAATCTGTCCACGCAAATTTGCAACATCAGAAACACAAAGTCTATCTTTTATACATGAGAACACCGTCAGTAGTAACCCTGTATGGTGACTCCGGTTTTCTTTTGGCTATTTGTCTATATTCCACTAGAACTGGATCCTCATACTGACGCTGTTCTACTTCAGAAAATTTAGAGTTAAAGGTCTCGTGCAGCTTGTCGTCCATCCATCATTGGCATATCTCCTTCACACCTCAACTCTTTGAGAAGTTACTTTAGCGTTATAAGCGCGTATGTAATCAACTTTGTTGCTGGTATTCTGCCTCAGCTGAAGGTCCAACTACATGTCTCTTTTATATTTACTTTTTCAAGTCATAATAATTCCAATTCAAAGACAATACCCTGAGGTGGATGTTTAGTCTGAAGATCATTCTTGGTCTACATCATACTATCCAGTAGTAGTTGCATGATCCTTGTCCTTATACAATAGACCCTGTTCAGATGAACCTTTGACATACATTAGGATGTGAGTAACTACATTCCCACAAGGAGCTTGCGGAACAACACTAACATCAACTGAGATGTTGCATAGTGCGTTCGTAAAAAATAATATAGCTTGCATCAAATCTTCTATAGTGTGAAGTGACAAAGTACTTCAAAAACTCCCCGTATTGCATCAAGTGTGAGCTAATTCTTAGTTCCATCGACCTGTTCTATATTAAAAAGTATATCGACGAGGTGATTATCGGCTGAATCATGTTAACCTATTCAAAGTTCCATGTATCTTTGCTTCGAAAATGTAGAGCTCTCCTCTCGTGATCGAGGAAGGAACAGCTTAGTTAGAATAAGCTGGGCAATGACGTTATGATATTATCCAGATATGATTATTTCCAAGAGTTCGGTGTGCGTGTTATAATTCTGATTTTACAATCATGAGATAATGTACATGCAGTAGTTGGTGAAGGTCATTCAAGTTCTTTTGTTATCTGTGTAAACTTTTCTTTAAACTTGGGCTCGTTCGAGGACGAACGAGAGTTTAAGTGGAGGAGAATGAAACGACCTCGGTTAGTCGTTTTGGAAGTTAGAACTCCGATTGGTGTGCTGATAATTTTAAAATATTCGTAAGTTCCATTGAGACTTATCTGTAAAATTTGAGCTAAATCAGACCTCGTTTGGTAGGCATCGGAGAAAAATTTCAGCTTTTATTATCGATAAATATTAAAAAGAGATTTTCGAGCTCGGTTTTGGCGAACGAGCTCCGATTCGAAATTCAAAAGCGCCGTTGGGTTCGTATGAATATTTGTGACTTTTGTAAACTTTCGAAAGTGAATTTCGATGTTGTTCGGCTAGTTTCCGCTAAAATACCGAAAGTTAAATAATTTGACCTTTTTCCATTTAAATTCGCATCTGGAGTTTCCGGAACCCGATTTGAGATCCGCCTAAGCGAGTGTATTACATATAATAACTTGTATGCAAAAGTTTGAATTATTTTGAATATCGTAAGGTATCGTTTTAATTTTCGTTAAGAAAAAAAAAACAAATTAGGCAGGCGGTGGGCTAAGGCTTATTAGCCCTTAGCTTATAGTTTAAGTAACGTAAAAACGAAACAGAAACATGAGGAACAAAAAACGATAGCACAGTGAGGTAAAAAAATGCCAGAAAATGAGAAAAGAGCCGAGAAAATAGTAGAATTTTTACCCCGAAACATTCAGGTAATGATCATAATGCATTATTTGAGTTTATTACGTGTGTTTGAATATGTTTTAATGGTAAAAATTGGGATATTATACATCATTTTAATAGGTTCAATTAATAGTTTAAAGAGTCAACTGGACCCCGATAATGGAATTAATTATATATTCGTACTCAGTGAGTTATGGGCAACATATAAATGTAATTTATTTAGTGTTTGGTTATGTGAGTTTGAACCCTGTACATAGGTCTGGCCTGCGTATTGCGTACGCGAATAGGATATCAGGTTCCTAACCGGTTTGCCCTAAGATGTGAGGAATGAAGCTTTTAGCCTAATTTGATATATTTTTCTGCTTATTGAATAGAGTGGGATCGTTTGGCAATGAAACCAAAGGATAAAGCGGTTGTTGATTAGCAATGCTAACTTTTGGAAGAGGTAAGTGTTTATATCCATTTCTTTAGAGTTACCTGGCCTCGTGAATTTTCTACTGCGTGTTCCTTACGTGTGTAGCTGCCGATAGGCGTACTCATTGTTGACACCCAATTTTGTCCCGGTTGTGTAAATTAAAGTATAATTATTTTAAAATTAAAATCAATTTTGAAAAGTCAAAAGTAATTGAGCAAATTCAAAGAAAAGGGGTTTAATGTGTAAAATAAAACCTAATACCCAGCCTATCTGTGCAATCTCCTTTCCTCCCTTAATTTGCCATTATAAAGTGGCTAAAATAGTTTCTCCTCTTAAATCAAAGCTCATTTCTGCAAAGCATATACATAATACATACACTCTTACATTTCAGTCAAAAACCCAATCCCCCAACCCACCATTCAACCCGTCTTTCCCTCTCAACCCGGAAAAACCCGATTCCCCTTGGCAAGAACCCAAAAACTCGAAATTTCAAATGGGAATCAGTCCAAAATCTTTGGTCCCCACTCCTTCTCCAGCTCATTTTCGTACAAAAGCTGATCCAATTCGAGCCGTTGGGAGGAGATTTTGGTCCTTTCAACTGAGATAAGAAGCCCTAAGCTCATCCTATATATTTCGCTTTTACTTACAATTGAAAGGGGGCCGTTAATAGAGAGAGGAGGAGACCAGAGCCGTGAATAGAGGTAAGAAAAAGGGGTTCTAGTTTTTGGTCCGAAGCTCAAAAAGTTGAGGTAAGCTGCGGCATGAATAGGGATAAAGAAAGGTAAAAGGAATGGCATGATAGATACAAAATTTCAGGTTTAAATTCAGACACAAAGTGGTGCTTTCCTTTTTTTTTTTTTTTTGGGATTCTATTGGGTCGTCGCTTCGCCATCTCGTTTGATCGCTTCTTCGTAAGTCGAGTCGTCGACCTCGCTCGAGTCGACGACCTTGTTCGAGTTGCATTCTTCGGATCTTTGCCCCTTTTTACTGCGTCGCAAGAGGTAATTCTCTAAATCATAGCCTTCTTTTATTTTCCTTTGGTTCAAATCTGTTAGCCTTAATAATGTGCAAGTTAAGTAATTGATCTAGTACCTGTTTAGCTATATGCTTGTACTTAATGACACCAAGTCTTAAAGCTGCAATCTTTTTCTTATTATTATTTGCTTGTCTGATCGTTTGGTTACTGTTTTGATAGAAGTATCAACATATACTAAAAGTTGTTAATGCTTAAGAAGGTTGTGATAAATGTTTGGAGCTCAAGATATAATCTGTAGCTGTTTAAACTCATTTTGATTGAGTTGAAATCAGATTTTCATTAAAGTGGTTGAGTTTTGGTGCCTAGTTCATACATTAAGGGATTTAGATGCCATTTTATGTTTGAACATTAGCATTTATATTAAAGAGGCTGCTTTAACAGATATTTAGTATGTAAAGTTTGAATCGGTCACCTATTAGAGATTAGTTTTTTTCAATGAGTAGTCTGCTTCATTTGCTTAATTTATCTCATTTACTTGACATGTTTACACTGATTACTTCATCTGCTTTTAGTATTAATTGAGCGAGGTAGGTTCTTAGGTCTCTGATGTGTGTGCTAGTGTATGTGTGTGCATGTGTGCAGTTGGCTTAGATGGTGTGTGAGGAGTCAGGAAGTGGGTAATGCAGGGGTCAGGCAGGTTAGTTCATAGGTTTTCTCAGGTTTCGGAGGAGGTTCAGGGGTGGAGTTTCAGGGGCTCTTGTTTGATTCTTGTGTTTGTTCTCTGTGTTTGGGAGTTTGCTCTGGGCTGGTTTTAGGTGTATATATTGGTTGGGTGGTGTGGAGTTATTGTATAGTTGTTCTCGGTTGATTGAGTTTGTTTCTCTTAAGTTGAAAGGGTCTGTTATGGTGTCAGGTGTTTGTGGGTGAGCTTGATGAGTGAGAAGGGTGTTTTAGAGGCTGGTTTAGTGGGTTTGGGATGGAAGAAAGATGTGCTGCTTGCTTACTGATTATATGAAGGTATTGCAGGTAGTAGGAGTTCAGTGAGGGGCTGAGATGTAGGTCCTGGAAGGGGTTTGTCACTTGTTGATGAGGCAGGGAGGTGTAAACCTTTTTGTAGGATCTGAAGCAAGGGATGGGGGTTCTTTCTTCTGCCTGATTTTTTTTAGGCTGGAAATATTTGGAGTCTGTAGGATAGTGTTTGTCTTTCAAAGCTGAGGATTTTCGTTGATTTTGTTAAAGATTAATCTTTGTCGCCCATGAATGAGCTTTTTCTAAGCAAGTTTAACCTTGTTGAAGTCAGCATGTATTTTCTTTGTGAATTGTTTGAGTATGTTATCAGTTAATCATCAAGCTCTTATAGAATCGAGGGCTCTTATCTCATAATTTAGAATTGGTATTTGGAGCTTCAAGATGCGATTTTATAGCCATCTCTGCTTGGTAATAAGCAGCCCGTTATATAAGTCCATTCCTTTTAAAGTTTGAAGTTGTCAAATCGATTTTTAAGGGTAATTGCCTTAGTTCAATTGAGCCTATCTGTTGGATTGTTTACTGTCAAGATTGGTCTTTAGCGAAAAGAAGGAAGTTCTGAAATCGCACAGCTAAACATTTAGAAGGTTTAAATCTATAGCTCGTAATGAAATTTCTATACCATTTTCTGTCAAGATTTGTGACCCTTCATTTGGTCGAGAATGGAAGTTGAGTTCAGCGTATTTTGGTATTGTTTCATGCATTCTAGCCATGTGATAGTAACGAGATTTAGATGCTGCCATTAATAAAATTCATTTTATGACCTTTTCTTAAACGGCACAGTATGAAGAGGAATTATTTGGCTGTTGCGCATGTTATGTCCAGTAGTTTTAGTTGTAAACTTTAAGTCATTAAATGATGTTTTGTCTTGGATTTTTGTTCTCTGAGTTTATTAATACGTAAAAGCATTTCCTTTTGGAAGTCAATTATAACTTTTATACATAGAAAAAAAAAAGTTACTCTTTTATTTATTTTTTTACAAGTTGTCAATTCCTTTCCTTTCTCATGCATCAGGATTGTACTCTTATTTTGTTATCCAAGTAAAAATGTTCACATTGTTGTTGCAGTACTTGTGAAGTTTTTCACTCTTTCATTTAACCAGGTGTTGAACTCCTATGATTTAACCTCTTTTGCTAAGATGCTGGTCTTTTTTTTAAAAAAAATCAAGCTGGGCCCTGTGTATTGATATTCATACTTTGTTAATTGGAAAAGCTATTTTAGTGGTCTCTGTTTAAACGTGAACTAATCTTTATCTTTTTATTTTTCTTTGCATAAACAACTTGGGGAACGAGTTGGACTCACTCACGAATGGGGATAATCCATTGCATTGGAGTCACATTGGGGTCGAGTCCGGGTTCAAGATTCAAGAAGCGAAGATCATAGAAAAATGCTTTGTTGAGCCGCCTATTCTAACTTAGGCTCATGGGCATATAATTGTACAAAATTAAATAAATCCAAGGCTCCCGTGAGTTTGCCAATTTTCTGGGTTCTTCTAAATCCTTCTCTCTCCCCTCTATCCCTTAGAAGTTGCATGTCTATAGGAATTCCCGTAGATAATTATTGTAGAATAATTTATTTGATTGATTATGAATGAATGTTTAGTTATTTATTGAGCTATTTTGTGAATATTTTATTTCTTTAGAATCTCCATCTTATTTTAGGAATTTTGAATCTTTTAGTTAAATAATGCGTGCAAGCCAATTTGTAATAATTTTAAAATCGCTTTTAAAATACAACTTTAATGCAAGTCTTCAAGTCGATTAGTTTTCTTATTAAAGTCATTTATTTTCCTACCTTTTCATGTATACTTGATTTTAAATTCAATTAGTAACGCTTTTAATTGAAAGTTAAATATTTTTGTAAATCGCATTTATTTAGCTATTTTGTGAAAACCGAAGGATTAACCGTTGTTTTACGGATTTTCGAAAGTGCTTTCAAATCGAAACCTTCTTTCGAAAATAACTGAACCTCTTACTTCAGAATCTCTGAAAAGACCATTTTCCTTAAAACGGAGGAATTGCACGCATTATTTAATTAATTGGTTCCTAATAATCCTTAAATTAGGTGGCGACTCCAAAGAAAGCCCTTTGGAGTCCCATTTTGTTGAAATATACCCGAAACCTATCTTTTCTTTAAAAAGGGTAATTTTTTGGGGTTCAACAGCTTGGCGACTCTGCTGGGGATACCTTAAGGTTCTAACCGCAAGGTTTTCACAAGATAACTCTTTATTTGTTTATTATTTGCAAAATAGCATCTTTAGTTAATTTGATTATTTGCAATTGTTTGTCACTGAAAGCATGTCACTACACTTTATTTGTGCACATATAAAACTGGCATTCCGTTCATATTTCCCCCACTCCTGGGAGCTTCTTCATGGTTACTTATACCCGCGAGGTGTATGCATATACACCCGCAACTCACAAAAAACCCTTTAAGAAAGGGTGCGCGTACCTGCGGGGTGAGCGGATAGTTTTACTACCGCGTGACCGCTTGCCACTCAAAACAGCCTTGTGTTTAGTAAACCCACTCTAGAGTTTCCTTTAGGAACATGCATGCATAAACCTTAGATTGGACCCGGTCCTTGGTACCGCCTCCATAGTTAGGAAAACCGCCCTTTTTCGTTGACGGGTTTAAACCCAACAATATTTGCATATTATGTGTTTATGTGATAACGGAACTTCCAGTCCAAGCCAAGTTTTGCAATTAATTAAATTTAGAATACTTTTATTAATTTTGTAGACTAGAAGATACTTGAATTCAAGAGGTATTCAAATAAGTCATCAAGTTGAAATTGAGAAGATACTTGGAAGAAGATAACAAATTGGGGCAAGAGACGTCGAAAGGACGATAAAACGTTCGATACATTTGATCGATGTTTGATTCAAGTAAGTTTTTGGATGCAAACCACATTTGGGACCAGACGTCAGAAATTACACCGATTGTGCAAGCAAGGATTGATCGAAATAGGCCCGCACTTCAGTTCCATTGCCTCCTCGAGCCTGATGCAGCATAGTTATAGCAGTTATTTATATTTTCATTGTACTCAAAATGACGTATTTAAATTATGTCTGGCAGTTTCTATTTTTTATGTAACAATGATGTACTCAAAATCAAGTTATAACGAAAGAGAAATTATTATTACTGTTATTGTCACTTACTCTGAATTCGATTATTGCAAAACCGGCTTGGACTACTTTTCGTTATCACTTATTTGGCGTCTTAGGCCCACCTCTGGCACAAAGAAGCACCTTACAGGGTAGGACACACCCGCATTTTCATTTACGCTCAACTAATTGTGATTGCCACATGTCAAACTTGTGTAAAATGCAAAGCGCTACGTGACGCGCGCTACATGATTGTGTGCAATATTGTCAATAACATGCAAACTAACATAGTTACCTTTTGAAATTTTCTTTTGTTTTGATTATTCCCCAAAGCAGAGAGAGTTTGATTCGTGTTGACTCCCGAGTTGGTTAAGCGTCTAATCTAAAGTGAAGCAAGCAATGGCTGATTTGACTAATGATCATACTGGTATCCCTGAATCGTCTAATGAGCAAGCAGTTGTTGTTCCTGATGAACAAATTGCTAGAATAGCCAAGCAGATTGAATGTATGCAAGCTGAACTAGACAGAATGAAAGGGTCGAGCCACCAAAACGCGCCAGCCGTGCTATCAACTCTGAACCCCAATGTTGAAACTGCCAATCCGAACACGCCTTTAAATTCCAGTGTCATTCATATGCTCGCACCAGTTAACAACATTCCGAATGCATTCATTAACCAGAACAACCTGCCTCACTATCAATATTTACCTGCCAAAGATACTCCTCGTCCTCCACAATCCAAAGCACCCATTGAAGTGCCCATAACTGTAGAAAAGCAGGGAAAGACAGTTGAGAAAGAGGAGATAATCCAAACGATGAAAATCATGCAGCAATCCATCAAGGATTTGCAAGTGTCTAGAGGACGTCAAGGCATCTCCTACCGCACTCTTTATCTATACCCTGACGTTACTCTTCCCCCGGGGTTTAAAGTGCCAAAATTTGATATGTATGATGGTCATAGTGACCCATTTGTTCATTTGACCAAATATCTCAACCGAATGAGGGTTGCGGGAGGTAAAGAAGAACTTCTGATGGCCTTCTTCAGTCATAGTCTGGAAGGTATTGCTGCTGAATGGTTTGCAAGACAGGATATAAGCAAGTGGCGTGAGTTTGATGACATAGCCAGTGATTTTACAAGGCAGTTTGAGTACAATGTCGAGATGGCTCCCGACCTTATAATCTTGTCCAATCTGAAGAAGAAACCAACAGAAACCTTTAGGGAATACGCATTGAGATGGCGTGAACAGGCGGCAAGGGTGCAACCACCAATGACTGAGGAAGACATGGTAAAATACTTCATCCGAGCCCAAGATGATTCTTATTACATGCACTTGCTCCCTATGATGGGTAAACCTTATTCTGAACTTCTTGTGATGGGAGAGATGGTTGAAGAAGGGGTTAAGACAGGGCGAATTGTAAGTTTTGCTGCAATGAAGGCAACTACGCAAGCCATCCAGACTGGTATGGGCAATTTTGAGAAGAGAAAGAGGGAAGATGAATTTGGAATTGATATGGCTGATATCGACCAAAGGCCAAACAAGAAGCCAACCTTCAGAAACTCATCAAACCAATCTATTTACAGAAGCACACTATATCCAACTTATCCAAGTCAGCATCAAATTCCACCCGCGCCATGTCCAGTCTATAATGCCCAACCCAATTACCATCAATTTGCAGCAACCGCTTATCACCCTTATTCACAACCGCAAGCATACAATTATCCGCAACAACATCTGCCACCAGTGGCCCGCCAATCTAAACCATCAGGATCGCATCCCAAATATGAAAAGAGACAGCGCCGAAAATTCACTTCTTTAGGTGAACCACAAGCTCAACTGTATGAAAGATTAAAGGATATGGGAGTGCTAAACCCTTTAGCAGGAGATGGTACGTTTGACCCTCCCCCAGAATGTGTTGATGGAGCTAAATATTGTGCTTACCATGCAGAATTTGCCAAGCACGACACTGAGGAATGTGTCCTTCTTAAACATAAGATCCAAGATTTGATTGAAGACAATACAATCCAGCTGAGTGAACCAACGCATGAGACTTGGTTGTGAACCAAAAGAACTGTGCAGAACTTCGATTAAGATTGAGGCCTCGAATCATGCTGGTTAAAACTTTATCATTTTGTCTCAAGAAAATATTTTTTTCATTCCCATGTAATTTTTGATTGTAATGCGAACTACGCGTAACCTGATTCCCAAGGCGGGATACGTAAGCAACTCACATAAAGCTCGGTTACACTAGCATAGGAATCCCCTATTTCCTCTTTTATGTAATTTTGAACTACTTTTGGTCTGATTCCTGGAATGGCAACAGGATAAGTAAGCAATTCACATCGGATTCGATCAGATTTTGTAATGCTTTAAGGCTTGTTTATCTTTGATGATGTAATTCCGAACTATGCATCTGGGCAGATGTGTAGGCATTCCTATTCGGATTCGGCTTCGCACTTAGATTGCCATATTTCCCAAATCTTTATGTAAGCAGAACTACGCATAGTCGGATTCCTGTGGAGGGATACGTAGGCGCTCTTAACGGGTTCGACTCTATAATATTAAAATTTCCAGTCTCCCCTAAGGTAAGCAACTGGGGCAAATTTCGCAAAGCAAGTTGAAAATTTGAAAGATAGCAACTGGGGCAAATCTTGCAAAGCGAGTTGAGGATGTAAAAGATCATAACTGGGGCAAATTTTTGCAAAAGCTGGTATTTCCCGATAGAAGATGAATGGACAAAATTCTGAAAGTGTTTGAGAATGGTGCAACGTTGCAAGATAAAGGATGTTCAATTTGTTTCAATATATGTCACTATCTGAAATACAGCAAGGGTTTTGGATTAACATGAAAATCCTGTTCAACTATGCCAGTATTTGTTTCAACTATTTGAAACTTATTGTGCTATTGGTTCATTGGCCGAGTCTCAAGGGACGGATCACAAATCTAGACAAAGTGAGAAGAAGGAAGCAGTTGCAAGATGAAGGCTCGAGTCAACATGAATCAAACGCTCCCCCTCCCTCCCAAAACTAATGATTTTTCTTCGAGTGCAGGAATTTTCAAAACAACAAGATGAGGAAACTAGCAACTATCCATTCCTCATAGAGTATCTGTCATACACATTGAACAATGTTGCCAAGATAACCGACCAAGATTGGAAGCGTTATCTGATTCATCGCATACGCGAAATGACTTTATCTTTCTCTATTTCTACCCTTGCCTAATCAAAATTCATTGCTTTATTGAACAACTTTACTTTATGCTTTGCAGGAATTAAGCATTAACTTAATTTTTCTCAAGGATAACACTCAACTCTTTATGACTTCGCCAAATATAAGCCGGACGGCTTAAACTCTCGCTTTATATCTCCTTTATCTTTGGCATTTTCCTGTCTATATGAATTTAGTGAAAACTTTATTTTTGCAGATATTGCCAATCCTAGGGGGCTCACTTTATTTGTAGTCAAGACCATTCCTCCGCGGAAGAGTTCAAAGAGTATAACGTATTCATGTGTTCACGCTTTCGATAAGCGTCATTGTATTTCACGCTTCCGGTAAGCGTCTTTATATTTCACGCTTCCGGTAAGCGTCTTTATGTGTTTACGCTTTCGATAAGCGTATTTATATTTCACGCTTCCGGTAAGCGTCTTTATGTGTTTACGCTTTCGATAAGCGTCTTTATTTCACGCTTCCGGTAAGCGTCTTTATGTGTTTACGCTTTCGATAAGCATCTTTATTTCACGCTTCCGGTAAGCGTCTTTATGTGTTTACGCTTTCGATAAGCGTCTTTATATTTCACGCTTCCGGTAAGCGTCTTTATGTGTTTACGCTTTCGATAAGCGTCTTTATTTCACGCTTCCGGTAAGCGTCTTTATGTGTTTACGCTTTCGATAAGCGTCTTTATTTCACGCTTCCGGTAAGCGTCTTTATGTGTTTACGCTTTCGATAAGCGTCTTTATATTTCACGCTTCCGGTAAGCGTCTTTATGTGTTTACGCTTTCGATAAGCGTCTTTATTTCACGCTTCCGGTAAGCGTCTTTATGTGTTTACGCTTTCGATAAGCGTCTTTATTTCACGCTTCCGGTAAGCGTCTTTATGTTTTACGCTTTCGATAAGCGTCTTTATTTCACGCTTCCGGTAAGCGTCTTTATGTTTTACGCTTTCGATAAGCGTCTTTATTTCACGCTTCCGGTAAGCGTCTTTATGTGTTTACACTTTCGATAAGCGTCTTTATTTCATGCTTCCGGTAAGCGTCTTTATGTGTTTACGCTTTCGATAAGCGTCTTTATATTTCACGCTTCCGGTAAGCGTCTTTATGTGTTTACGCTTTCGATAAGCGTCTTTATTTCACGCTTCCGGTAAGCGTCTTTATGTGTTTACGCTTTCGATAAGCGTCTTTATTTCACGCTTCTGGTAAGCGTCTTTATGTTTTACGCTTTCGATAAGCGTCTTTATTTCACGCTTCCGGTAAGCGTCTTTATGTGTTTACGCTTTCGATAAGCGTCTTTATTTCACGCTTCCGGTAAGCGTCTTTATCTGTTCACGCTTTCGATAAGCGTATTTGTATCACCTCAAAGGTGTTAATCATTTGAATGCCTCTATGGCGTAATTTTGTCGCCTCGATAGGCGCTTTAATATTTGTCACTCTCTTAATTATATTTTTATAAGCCTCCTGAGGCGTTTACATTTGCTTATACCTACTTTAATGACCTTATGTTGCTAATAAGTTTGTTAAGACATGCAGGATAATGTGAATACTTCGGACGTATTCCTACTTTTGGTTGGAGTGCAATCCAATATTATTTGCAAATTGTCTCTTCATGATTTAAAGCCGTAGGCTTTATCATGGTTATTGCCGAAAAGGCGGCATTTTTATCCTCATTATTTAGAGTTTAAAGTTCACTTTACGTTCCTATTAATTGAAGCTTTTATTGTTTTATCTTCAGTCTACCAACGGCTCCGAAGTCATCTTGCCTCACAAAGCCAGATTTCTCCATTAGTTGATTGGAGACAAGATTGTCATTGGCATTGAAACCAGCACCAAATTTTATTTATTACCTATTTCTTACTCCATTTATTAAGTCTTATTTGCAGTTACGCACTTACCGTTTGTCGAGTTTATTGCAGGATATTAGCAGCACCGCAACAGCATTTGGAGCATAGCGTGGAACTTTTTCTTAGCAGTGAACTGGGGCAATCGTTGACATGAGCTAGACTCGTCAACGAGGATCTGAAGAATCGCACTCGAACAAGCAAGTCTATCCTAATCTTTCATTTCGGATTAGGGTGTCAGTTTGGTTTCTTTTCTAGTCGTGTGTCTTTTCTATCAATCGTGCGAGTCTTCGTTTCTAAGTGTCGTCGAACTACATATGGCCTGATTCTCTTTCAGCCCGAGATATGTAGGCAACTCGAAAACCGGAGTTCGGCCATGTCCATAAGCCTCGCACTTTGGTCCTTGAAATCAAAGTCCTTGGCTTTATAGTGACAAAATTGGTTTTATGTCAACTTCTTTACCCTGAAAACTCTTTCATCCTTTTCCGGGTAAAGAGGGGCAGCTGTTGACACCCAATTTTGTCCCGGTTGTGTAAATTAAAGTATAATTATTTTAAAATTAAAATCAATTTTGAAAAGTCAAAAGTAATTGAGCAAATTCAAAGAAAAGGGGTTTAATGTGTAAAATAAAACCTAATACCCAGCCTATCTGTGCAATCTCCTTTCCTCCCTTAATTTGCCATTATAAAGTGGCTAAAATAGTTTCTCCTCTTAAATCAAAGCTCATTTCTGCAAAGCATATACATAATACATACACTCTTACATTTCAGTCAAAAACCCAATCCCCCAACCCACCATTCAACCCGTCTTTCCCTCTCAACCCGGAAAAACCCGATTCCCCTTGGCAAGAACCCAAAAACTCGAAATTTCAAACGGGAATCAGTCCAAAATCTTTGGTCCCCACTCCTTCTCCAGCTCATTTTCGTACAAAAGCTTATCCAATTCGAGCCGTTGGGAGGAGATTTTGGTCCTTTCAACTGAGATAAGAAGCCCTAAGCTCATCCTATATATTTCGCTTTTACTTACAATTGAAAGGGGGCCGTTAATAGAGAGAGGAGGAGACCAGAGCCGTGAATAGAGGTAAGAAAAAGGGGTTCTAGTTTTTGGTCCGAAGCTCAAAAAGTTGAGGTAAGCTGCGGCATGAATAGGGATAAAGAAAGGTAAAAGGAATGGCATGATAGATACAAAATTTCAGGTTTAAATTCAGACACAAAGTGGTGCTTTCCTTTTTTTTTTTTTTGGGATTCTATTGGGTCGTCGCTTCGCCATCTCGTTTGATCGCTTCTTCGTAAGTCGAGTCGTCGACCTCGCTCGAGTCGACGACCTTGTTCGAGTTGCATTCTTTGGATCTTTGCCCCTTTTTACTGCGTCGCAAGAGGTAATTCTCTAAATCATAGCCTTCTTTTATTTTCCTTTGGTTCAAATCTGTTAGCCTTAATCATGTGCAAGTTAAGTAATTGATCTAGTACCTGTTTAGCTATATGCTTGTACTTAATGACACCAAGTCTTAAAGCTGCAATCTTTTTCTTATTATTATTTGCTTGTCTGATCGTTTGGTTACTGTTTTGATAGAAGTATCAACATATACTAAAAGTTGTTAATGCTTAAGAAGGTTGTGATAAATGTTTGGAGCTCAAGATATAATCTGTAGCTGTTTAAACTCATTTTGATTGAGTTGAAATCAGATTTTCATTAAAGTGGTTGAGTTTTGGTGCCTAGTTCATACATTAAGGGATTTAGATGCCATTTTATGTTTGAACATTAGCATTTATATTAAAGAGGCTGCTTTAACAGATATTTAGTATGTAAAGTTTGAATCGGTCACCTATTAGAGATTAGTTTTTTTCAATGAGTAGTCTGCTTCATTTGCTTAATTTATCTCATTTACTTGACATGTTTACACTGATTACTTCATCTGCTTTTAGTATTAACTGAGCGAGGTAGGTTCTTAGGTCTCTGATGTGTGTGCTAGTGTATGTGTGTGCATGTGTGCAGTTGGCTTAGATGGTGTGTGAGGAGTCAGGAAGTGGGTAATGCAGGGGTCAGGCAGGTTAGTTCATAGGTTTTCTCAGGTTTCGGAGGAGGTTCAGGGGTGGAGTTTCAGGGGCTCTTGTTTGATTCTTGTGTTTGTTCTCTGTGTTTGGGAGTTTGCTCTGGGCTGGTTTTAGGTGTATATATTGGTTGGGTGGTGTGGAGTTATTGTATAGTTGTTCTCGGTTGATTGAGTTTGTTTCTCTTAAGTTGAAAGGGTCTGTTATGGTGTCAGGTGTTTGTGGGTGAGCTTGATGAGTGAGAAGGGTGTTTTAGAGGCTGGTTTAGTGGGTTTGGGATGGAAGAAAGATGTGCTGCTTGCTTACTGATTATATGAAGGTATTGCAGGTAGTAGGAGTTCAGTGAGGGGCTGAGATGTAGGTCCTGGAAGGGGTTTGTCACTTGTTGATGAGGCAGGGAGGTGTAAACCTTTTTGTAGGATCTGAAGCAAGGGATGGGGGTTCTTTCTTCTGCCTGATTTTTTTTAGGCTGGAAATATTTGGAGTCTGTAGGATAGTGTTTGTCTTTCAAAGCTGAGGATTTTCGTTGATTTTGTTAAAGATTAATCTTTGTCGCCCATGAATGAGCTTTTTCTAAGCAAGTTTAACCTTGTTGAAGTCAGCATGTATTTTCTTTGTGAATTGTTTGAGTATGTTATCAGTTAATCATCAAGCTCTTATAGAATCGAGGGCTCTTATCTCATAATTTAGAATTGGTATTTGGAGCTTCAAGATGCGATTTTATAGCCATCTCTGCTTGGTAATAAGCAGCCCGTTATATAAGTCCATTCCTTTTAAAGTTTGAAGTTGTCAAATCGATTTTTAAGGGTAATTGCCTTAGTTCAATTGAGCCTATCTGTTGGATTGTTTACTGTCAAGATTGGTCTTTAGCGAAAAGAAGGAAGTTCTGAAATCGCACAGCTAAACATTTAGAAGGTTTAAATCTATAGCTCGTAATGAAATTTCTATACCATTTTCTGTCAAGATTTGTGACCCTTCATTTGGTCGAGAATGGAAGTTGAGTTCAGCGTATTTTGGTATTGTTTCATGCATTCTAGCCATGTGATAGTAACGAGATTTAGATGCTGCCATTAATAAAATTCATTTTATGACCTTTTCTTAAACGGCACAGTATGAAGAGGAATTATTTGGCTGTTGCGCATGTTATGTCCAGTAGTTTTAGTTGTAAACTTTAAGTCATTAAATGATGTTTTGTCTTGGATTTTTGTTCTCTGAGTTTATTAATACGTAAAAGCATTTCCTTTTGGAAGTCAATTATAACTTTTATACATAGAAAAAAAAAAGTTACTCTTTTATTTATTTTTTTACAAGTTGTCAATTCCTTTCCTTTCTCATGCATCAGGATTGTACTCTTATTTTGTTATCCAAGTAAAAATGTTCACATTGTTGTTGCAGTACTTGTGAAGTTTTTCACTCTTTCATTTAACCAGGTGTTGAACTCCTATGATTTAACCTCTTTTGCTAAGATGCTGGTCTTTTTTAAAAAAAAATCAAGCTGGGCCCTGTGTATTGATATTCATACTTTGTTAATTGGAAAAGCTATTTTAGTGGTCTCTGTTTAAACGTGAACTAATCTTTATCTTTTTATTTTTCTTTGCATAAACAACTTGGGGAACGAGTTGGACTCACTCACGAATGGGGATAATCCATTGCATTGGAGTCACATTGGGGTCGAGTCCGGGTTCAAGATTCAAGAAGCGAAGATCATAGAAAAATGCTTTGTTGAGCCGCCTATTCTAACTTAGGCTCATGGGCATATAATTGTACAAAATTAAATAAATCCAAGGCTCCCGTGAGTTTGCCAATTTTCCGGGTTCTTCTAAATCCTTCTCTCTCCCCTCTATCCCTTAGAAGTTGCATGTCTATAGGAATTCCCGTAGATAATTATTGTAGAATAATTTATTTGATTGATTATGAATGAATGTTTAGTTATTTATTGAGCTATTTTGTGAATATTTTATTTCTTTAGAATCTCCATCTTATTTTAGGAATTTTGAATCTTTTAGTTAAATAATGCGTGCAAGCCAATTTGTAATAATTTTAAAATCGCTTTTAAAATACAACTTTAATGCAAGTCTTCAAGTCGATTAGTTTTCTTATTAAAGTCATTTATTTTCCTACCTTTTCATGTATACTTGATTTTAAATTCAATTAGTAACGCTTTTAATTGAAAGTTAAATATTTTTGTAAATCGCATTTATTTAGCTATTTTGTGAAAACCGAAAGATTAACCGTTGTTTTACGGATTTTCGAAAGTGCTTTCAAATCGAAACCTTCTTTCGAAAATAACTGAACCTCTTACTTCAGAATCTCTGAAAAGACCATTTTCCTTAAAACGGAGGAATTGCACGCATTATTTAATTAATTGGTTCCTAATAATCCTTAAATTAGGTGGCGACTCCAACGAAAGCCCTTTGGAGTCCCATTTTGTTGAAATATACCCGAAACCTATCTTTTCTTTAAAAAAGGGTAATTTTTTGGGGTTCAACACTCATTACGCCTTAGCTTTGGATTTACATTGTATATTAAATGTTATATTCTGTTGTTGGTATTGGATTGAGGATCTGAGCATTGTACTCTAGCTATGAGTTGGCATCTACTTCCCGGCTGTCGATGAGGGTCCCGCGCCGGTGAAGGGTTATTATTGCATCACATTACATTCATATGCAGTATATGTCATTCATATGCATTACATTGCATATCATATTGGGTGCAGGAGTATTCCACCCCAGGAGAGTGCAGGAGTATTCCGCCTCTGGTTTACATTTTATCGGGTGCAGGAGTATTCCGCCCCAGGAGAGTACAGGAGTATTCTGCCTCTCGTTTACATTTTATCGGGTGCAGGAGTATTCCGCCCCAGGAGAGTGCAGGAGTATTCCGCCTCTGGTTTATATCATATTGGGTGCAGGAGTATTCCGCCCCACGAGCAGGAGTATTCCGCTCTTATGTCAGATACTGAGTCCAGGAGTATTCCGCCTCAGATTTATATTTTATCGGGTACAGGAGTAGTCCGCCCTAGGAGAGTGCATGAGTATTCCGCCTCTGGTTTATATTATATCGGGTGCAGGAGTATTCCGCCCCAGGAGCAGGAGTATTCCGCTCCAGTTGGTTATCAGATTGGATTCCCCTCGAATGCAGGAGTATTCCGCTTCGGGATGGGATTACAGGCACATGTGACCCTTTGCATCATATTTCATTTCATTTCATTTCATACCATTGTGTAGACTTGTGGTACATAACTACTGTTCGGCTTCTACGTGCATTGTTTATTTGTTGATATGTTCCTGGTTCGTATTCCTAGTCGAGTTTATGGTTTCAAACGTGTTTTCGGTTATTATCTGGCTCTGCCTTTTTATAATTTAAAGGCTTAATACATATCTTACCCATCCAACTTGTCCCGAAATACCCTCGACATACCTCTACTACACGGGTGTCTTTTAACACACAAACCTTTTACGACGTGTAACTATTACACACCTCATTTGCTGAGTTGGCTTTCGCGTGGTAGCACTTAAAACTTGCGCGTGAGGAGTTTTATTTAACATAATCTCCGCAAGATGAACAGTTCAGACCAAATTTAAAGTCCACTCTAAATATAACTTGTCTCCTTTCCCCCTTTCTTCTCCAAAAAAAACTCCACGCCATTGCTGACCTTCTCCAAATGTTTAAGTTTTTTCTCTTAATTTCTCTTTCTCTCACCACTAAAAACTCAGAAAGTTCATCAACCTATTCAATTTGTTTTTTTAGAGTTTCCGCTTACATGGCTTATTTACCCCCTTTATGTGATTGTGGGGAAGAATGTGTGTTGATTACGTCTTGGACTAATGTTAATCCTGGGAGCCGAATTTATGGATGTAGTAACTATAGGGTAATTATTTGGCCATTAATTTGTTAATTTTTTTTCCTTTAATTTCTTACTAAATTTTCTTTGTCTTTGCAGAACCCTAGAATTTCAAGCTGCAGATAGTGATTGGGTCGGGTTTTTACATGAATTAGGGTTAAAAAGAAACGGGATGGGTGAAATTTTAATAGTCCACGTTTTTTAATAGTTGCTGACTGTGTTGCTTAGTTGTTGCTGAGTTGTCGTCCACGTGGCCAGCGCGTGTTGGAATATTATACTGTTTAATGAAGTCACAGCAAATGAGGTGTGTAATAGTTACACTTCGTAAAAGGTTTGTGTGTTAAAAGACACCTGTGTAGTAGAAGTGTGTCGAGGGTATTTCGGGACAAGTTGGATGGGTAAAATATGTATTAAGCCTAATTTAAATAAGAGGAATTTGGTTTATGTGTTTCTTCTCCTTGGCTAGCTATCCTATTCTTTGAGGTGGCTAGTCTGCCCCACTTATTGAGTCCTTTTGATTCACCCTTGTATGTTGTTTGTTTCTTGTCTATCTATTTCGTTTCGGCAGGTTCACTCCAGGATTGAGTTCGCCACATTGTGAAGGAGCGAATACAACTTCAGCTGTCAGGGTGAGCCAGTTTTTATTCCGGATGGCCACCAGTTTATTGGTTGTTATTTCAGTTGCATTTTGTTCCCTTCAGGAGGTATTTGTCTTCTTTCATACTCTTAGATGTCTAGTCTGGATAGCCCTAAACCTAGTATGTTGGGTAGTCAGCTGTAACTTCTTTGTACAGCTTAGAGGTATCAATATATCTGTGTTTGTTTTTAGTCTTGCCCTTATTTATGAATTTCTATATTTATTTTCCTAATTTAATTGGTAAGGGCTCGCCCGACGGGTCTAGGAGAGGATGTTGGGTGCCCGCACGGCCTAACTGGATTTCGGGTCGTGTCAATTACATCCTCCACCTTTGTGGGGTAAGGTTTGGTACATCTCACTCTTTCTTGACAATACTTGTGGATATCATTAGGTATGTTTTTGTCATTTGTATATTAATTAGTAGGTAACATTTTTATTTACATTTATTTTTTTTTCTAAGAAAACTCGAGTGAATTTGTTCTAACAATTTTGACCAACTTGAGTATCGTAACTGAGACGCCACATAAGAACAAAATGAGATTGACAAAGAACCTTAATAAAATCTGTCCAAAAGATAAATTATACTTGGACTGCAAGACAACTAAGCAAACAGATTGACCCAAGGGTAGTATGAAGTATAACTATCTGAGGAGTCATCCACAGAACGTAATTTAACCAACTTGAGATTCATCAATAACAAAATTTTCTTTCTCCAAATATCCTGTTAAAAAAGAATTAATGATACATAAACTATATTGTACACCCACCTCGAGGAGAAAAAAAGAAAAACAAAAAAGGAAGACAGAAACAAATTGAATCGAAACTATTGAAATAAAGTGATAAAGGGAGGGGAGGTAAAAAGAAAGTGTATAAACAGAACTACCTATGTAAACAAAGTAACAACATCTCTACGGTATCCACGAACTATCAAGAGCCTAGGTACATTTTCAACCAACAGGTCCATGTACTCCATGTAGAAGAATGCTGGATGATTGGCAGGAGGAGGTGGAAGACTTACAAAAACAACTGCAGCCATTCTCGAGTACTTTAGAATCGTCGAATTCAGCTTCAAAGTGGTGTAGAGGAATTTCTCAACTTGTTGCTCATTGACAACCACTGGCTTTCCGTCAGCCATCAAAGGAGTCTTGTCCCTTTGCGCTCTCTCTTTCATCTCTCCCATATAACTAGCTATTCTCTCCTGAGCAGCACTGAATGCTTCAATGGATTCTTGCTGCTCCCCTTGGCCTTCCCATGACTTCATGGAAATGACAATTACCTCAGCTTGCATCCGGAGGTCGTAAAGAAACTTTTTCACATCAGCCTTGAGTGCCTCCGCATCAGAATCTTCCTCGGCAATGCAGAATACCTGAATCTTACAGCCCTCAAAGCTCTCTTTTGTCAGAAGAAGTTGCGAGAGCAGCAGCATAAGACCACCATCTCTCACTATCCAGTACAAATCAATGGTACCATACTGTCTTTGGTACATATTAGGCCATTCATCCAGACCCTTCACAATAACTACTGCCTTGTTTGCAACAATGCAATCGTTTATTATTCCAACAAAGGTAGCAGGAATTTCAGTTAAATTCTCACGTCGCCATATCTCAGGGTACCGCATAACAATTATGTTTGGCTTGAGATTCCCGAGACCCATAGTCTGAACAATGCCCCTAAAGCCTTCTGACATGTTGGGTGCAACAACTATTTCTGCTACACCTTCACATTGCTTGTAGTCGATGTATGTGGCTAGCTGCTTGCAAGCTTCTTTGGCATCCTCAGCCCGTTCATGGTAGTCTCCATCTATAATAGAAATAAAGATGGACATTCCCCTGCCTTTTTTCTTCATACAGTTGGCAAAGTCCGCAAGCTTAGGATGGCAAGGTACATTTTCTGGCAGCTTGCCCCATGGACGACAAAATATGAGAGGGATAGGGTACCAATTTTTGGGATGTACCTGACTTGCTGGATATACAATTGGATGTTATTTGCACATCATTTTGAATGTCTATAGACTATATAAGATCATAAAGAATAAACTTCTCTTAAGAAAATAGAAGATACAATGAATGACCATGCAAATCATTCAGTTTCTGTTTTGTGCAATGAATAACTTTTTAGCATTTTGCAGCATATCTGAGCTAAATATGTGCCTAGTAATGCAGTTTGAAATATAGAAAGGATAAGGAAAATGAGAAATATAAAGGCCCTTGGCTGGAGATTAATATGTGATATGTTTGATCAGGACGACGGTTAACTAGACTTCTACCATATGATTCCCGGTGAGTAGGAAAAAAATATAATGTGGTACTTTTCTTCTGGGCTCCAAATTATTATTACCTTACTAATGCTTATATTTCAATGAAAGAAGCAAATTACACTTCATGTTTCATATTAAGGAGTACAACAGGCAACATATTGGGTGGGGTTTGGAGAATTTTACGTGCTAATGGGAAGGTCAAAGATAGTTCTGAAAAATTGGGAAATTTTTTTTATACAATAAGGGGTTGATTTTAATAAAATAGGTTCCTGGACAAGAGAAAAAAAAGTGCAGCTTTTTCTAGAGTAATGCAGATGGCCTCTGTGGTCATTAGCAATTATCAACTTATTGATCTTCCTTTTGACAGATACAACATCACATGGTCCAACATGGAGGAATCAAGACTAAGATCTAAACTAGATAGATTTGTAATCTCAAAAACATGGGAGGTACTGAAATAAGACATGCTATAAAACCCCCTAGCCTAGACTTGCATCTCACCACTAGCCATAATGTTAGACCAGAACAGATTGAGAAGTATCCAAACATCATCTCAGATTTGTAAAACTGTGGTTAAGAGCAACAACTATTAAAACAGAGTGAGGCAATGTAAAAATCCAGTCTCTGAATGAATATGGAGGTCAACCATCATATGCACATTTTCAGAATAAAATTTCTATGCAAGGGACTAACATACCAACAAGTGTCACATGACATTGAGTAATGTTAACTGTGTAAGAAACAAATGATCGATAATGTTAAATGTACCTTCTTCAATTGTAATAACCAAAAGAAAAGCAACACAAGATCCAAAAGCAAAAAGAAAAATGTGTTTGCACGTAAACAAATGCTAGGTAAACCACCGGTCACATCTGAAAATAGTATGCTCTTGCAATGACTATCCTACATTCTGTTTCTCTCACTGAACCTTTACACAATTATAGAATACGCAGGAGATGAGCAATCAGATGATTTAAGACAAAAAGGAACGAACAGTATGAACGACCTAATCTATTTTGTTTGACAAGAAAGTTAAATGAATAAAACAATATATACCTCCCAAAGATCGTAGACTACGAAGAGCTAGCTGAAAATATGCACTTTTGAAACCATCTCCCCAGTCTCCTGCTTTCCCCTTGATACTCACATAATAATAGATTAAGCTTGCTAGGGCTAGTGATACCACAGTGAATGACCAGGAAATCAAAAACATGATCACTGCAAAGGAACAGCAGAAAGAGAACATAAATTACTCCGAAATACAGGAAAAGAACAAATGATTGAAAACCATAAGACCCTTATGGCTTGTGTCACTGCTTAGCCGAGACAACAAGTGAGACTCTGAAATACAAGTGCTAGCGCAACTCTATGCATACTGTCTTTAAGATATGCACCTGTGGGATTCTAAAATCTTTTAACTTTTTTTTTTTTTTTTTGGGAGGGGGTTGGGGGGCATAAACTGAAATTTCTTAAATGGGACTCCTTTAGACCTAGAATGAGATGATAAAGATTGGACTCATTGGCATTGTTGAATCATTACCATTGTGCAGGCAAAGAAACAGCCCCAAATATTTGAGTTCTACCAAACCAAAAATATCGAATGGTGGAAGAATATAGAAGAGGGAGGGACAGGGACCCAAAATCGTCCAACCCATGTCCAAGCAAACTGTCTGATGGGATATAACAAGGTATTATTTACATGTTTGCTAAGACTAGATTCACCGAATCGTAGAAAAGGCGAAGGAACGTTGACCCAGAATCCTCCAACCCATGTACAAGCAAACTATCTGATGGATTATAAACCACGTTAACACTTACATTTTGGCCAAGCCTAAAAAGAGATACTTTCTTCTCCGTCCTTTATTTTAGTATAGTATTCAGTTGAAGAGACAAATTGACGTGAATTTTCAAGTTAACAAAGAACCTGTCAATCAAGATCAATATCTTCAAGTGAAAATGAGACCAGGTCAGTTCGATTTCAAGAATCAAAGGTTTTTTGGCTGAATAACTTCGAATCAAGTGATTTAAAGCAAGATGACAGATGATAACCCGAACTATTAGAATAACTACTCGCTTGTTGAAAACAAGTATATAACGACTCTAAGAAGAGTGATGACAAAGATGTACAAGAGAGCAACTAGGGTTCGGCTGTCGTGAATGATCATATGTTTATATGTTCTAATGTCACCACTTGTAGACCTTTAACGTGACAAGAAGACGCGCGAAATAAAAAACAAGATACCAATTAAAACCACCTTATAAAGAAGAAAGAGAGCAATTAGAGCGGGAATTGCATTCAGCAGCGACTCAAAAACATGAAACTCCAGTTACATGGGGCGTGAGACCACCTTAGAGCTTAGGATCTCTTCTTTTGATGCTAAAGGTTCTATTCTAATCTTGAAAGGATATAGATAAAAAAGGACGGAAAGTAGAATACGCATTTTACCAGTAAACTATAAATGAAACTACAAACCTACTAAGGAAAGGAAATAAGAAGTCTATTCTTTGAAAAATACAGCATGACCTATTTTTGTCTTGCAAGGATACTAGAAGTTTTGAAAGTAGGAAGGAGTCTGTAATTAGCATCAAGTCCAGATGCATTTCTTTGTTGTTCTTTTGGTGTCACATGGCAACTACAAATGCCGCAGAATCCGTGATAGATTTCTTGAGTTCACTATATTTGTCTAATGTAACTATTCCTCTGTAATTCTTGCAGCATTTTGCTGCACTTAATAGATTATTTTTTTGATAAGATAATATTTTTACCAATCAAAAAAAAAAAAGGAATCTTCAAACTTGGGCTTCTTGGACTATTGAAACTTCAGACATGGGCTTCTTGGAACTGAAAGCAAGTCTACTCACCTATTCTTGGACATCATACTTGGCATCCCAGGTTATTAAAATGCAATACAGCTTCTTGGTTAGCATCACATATCTACAATCTCTCTTTTTCCGCAACACTCAAAAGAACTTTTTTTTCTTTACTTTGTTTTTTTTTTTTTTTTTTTGAGATAAAGAAAACTTAGTTTCAATTTATTCAGTGAACTTAAAAATCACATGCAACAGAACTATAAAACATAGCAAAGTTGTTTGCCACATTGAAGGTTACAAAATCTATATACTCCATCAATATTTTGAATGAAAGGCCACCAGGAGAACATTTCCACAAGGAAAATCCTTTTTGGGGCCTGGTAAACCTTTAATTTTATTCTTCAACTGAACTGATGTCTTTTTTAGATTAAGTAAAAAAGTGACCACATACTCTGCTAATCTTATATTTCCAAATAATTAAAAGTCATTCCTAATTATCTTCTTTTTTTTACATGGTTTTATGAAGAGCAGTAAAAAGCAAAAAGAACACGTTCAGCCTTTCAACCTATCAAATTAGAATTGATAACAAAGGCAATTTGATAGCCGAAGATAAAATCAAATTAATGAAAAGTTACTCAGAAGAATGTTACCACATTCTTTTCAGATCAAAAGGATGAGTAACACGTATGAATAAGGGACCAAGTTAAACAATCCAAGTCAAACAATAAATGTTTCAAACTCCTGGGTAGTCCCTAATCTAGAACAGGTGACACCAAGAGGTTTTTGGGCAAGATAAAGCAATAATTGATATTTTGTTGAGCATAAAGTATTAGTTTATTCAAGGCCATATTAATCCAAACAGAGAAATAAAACCAAGTTCACCAACACCAAAAGCAGAAGAACATACCTATACAAAGTAATGCTCCAACAAGAGAGAGACTCCAGTGGTGGAATTTCCACCGAGGTCGCCAGCTAGGAGCGTCCAACAGATCCAGAAGGAAGCAGGATAAGTTCACACCAGCATAGCATAGGAGGTAAAACATTGTAATAGTTGGTGAAATAAGATCTAAATTCCCAATTACAACACATCCGATACAGATGAAGGCAGTGAAGAAAGTAGCCACATGAGGCTCACTTCCATCTACCACTTTAAAATAGTTGAGAACGGGTAGAATATCATCATTCGCAATCGCAGCAAGGAGACGTGGTGCACCAGTCAAGCTTTGAAGGGCTGCTCCCAAGGTTGAAAGGATAATACCAATATAAACAATTGCTGGAAATGGCCAAGCAATTGTAGCAGTCAACAACCTGCACAAGTACAATATAAACACAACGTAAATAGATTTTGAAATACCATATGATATGATAAATAATCTATGATACAAAGTTATGGAATTAAGTGTCAAATAAAAGTCACTTAAACTCTCAAATCCCACTGTGATTAAACTAATACAACAAGTATCAGCCTTAACTTGAAAAGCATTAAGGACCAAATTTGAGCACAAAAAGGCGGTCATAATATACAAGGAAGCTGAAAACCGAATAGACATAGCCATATCTTCTAAACCCTAGCTGGAGAGGCTGAAAGAAAGTGCTCGGTACTAAACTCAAAAGCAAAACACAACATGGTTCCGAGCTACAACTTATCGACTACGAAACATGGAGAGGTAAGTCTGTTGATGTAGAATACAGTAATCTAAAGCAAAATACTAGTTGATTACTTGATTAGCTGTAATAATCATGTCACCATTTATAGTTACTAGTAAACACTTGAATGTCAAAATTTCCGAGACTAGAAAATGAAGTTCATCCAATCTCTGAGCTAAGTCATAGCTGCTGCCTTTGCTTGAGATCTTCAAAACCTTCTTCACAATATTCTTCTCTTCCACCAAAAACTTTCAAATAATGCTCTCCCTCACAGTTATCTCTCAATAGCCTAGATCTATTATATGCAGCTGGTATCAAGTGATGAACCCCCTTAGTCCTCTTTCTAGTGAAAGGAGCACCGGGAACTAGTGTGCTTCTTCCTGCACATGTTACACACTGCAAGATTTCGAATTTTACTTTAATTTATTTCATGTTTTAAATTTACCATTTTAATGATATTATGTTTTGGGAAAGTAAGGGATGCTTAGTGTCATACTAAAATGAATGCATGTTCAGAATAAGTTGGAAATTATTTGGGGTATGAGCTCTAGATAAAGGGGAGTTATTTTGGAGGTTAAAAGTTCAGGGATAGCAGGGTGGAGGGGGCTATAGCGCCCCCATCGCCTTCCCCCCCCCCCCCCCCCCGACCCACAACTGAATTTCATTCTCAGAAAAGGACAAGGCAGCACAATGGGGCTATACCCTCACGGGGTGAGGAATGTGGCCAAGGAAGAGCAAGTAGGGGCAATACATTTGGCTCTTACCATGCACCTAGCATATGCAGAAAGTTGGCCAAGCTTGTAGTGTGCATGACGCACACAACAGCGTGTAGTTGATTTCCACAGGGGGCACACTATAGCATGTGGCCACTGTGTTAAACAGTATAAATTGCAGCAATTGAGATTTCCCACCCTTCTTCCAAATCCAAGTCTAGGACACGACTACAAGTGAAAGATTTCTTCTCAACCACTAAAGTGAGTTGATTGTGGTTGATTTATGTTAGTTAAAGTTAAATAACATCAACTTTCACCCCAAATCCCATGATTTTGTCAAAACTTTCAAATCTCCACCCAAAATCTCCTATAGTACAAGAATTGAAATATTAATTCGCCAAGTAATTTTTTCACTATAGTTATGTTTATGCTTGCACAGTTAATGGTTAGACCAAACGTTGTGGGCTTGGGTGATTTAGAAAATATTTGAGCCATGCCTCACCTCAAAGCTAAGAAACATGGCTGGATTTGCCTAGGGCCTTCCCAAGACTCCAAATGAGCATTTGTGATTGAAATGATGTCGACATGTTGTTGGTTATGTAAATTTGATGTCATAAGCACATTATAGTCGCTAAGCTAGAGGTAAGCGGAGATTGAACCCTTCAATTGTGATGTTCTATAAATGGCATGTTTCCTAAGTTCTTAATAAAGCGCATAAAAGAGAGTTTAAGGACCCATTTGTTCATAAAACTTGGGTCCAATATTTGGGGTAATATTTCAAATCTTTATTTGTTTATACAATTTATCCAATATTTGAAAACAAAATCTTCAAATTCCCAAATACTGGTCGAGACCAGTATTTGAGAGTTTTGGGAAATTTTTTTTTTTCCACTCACAAATCTTCAACTTTTCTTCAAGTGAAATGTATGCCCAAACACAACTTCAAGTTCCAAAAATTATTTTTCAACTCAACTTCAAAAACTCAAATTTTGCAAGTTTCAACCAAATCATGTCCAAACGCTAGCTAAGTATTTAGTGACCTAGCGCAAGGGGGGCAAAGCATGTGCTAGCATCACTTTGATAATGGTAAAGCCCGGTATTTTTAATATTTAATTTGGGTTAACTCAATCCTAATAATGTGCTTAAAAAGGATTTCTAGGTATAAAAGAACCTTCAAAAAGGTTGGTGAAATATTTAGGGTATGATAACATAAGCATGGTATATCTTGAAAGTGGTTTGGATGAATAAAATAAAACGAAAAAGTCCATTATCAAAAGTAAAAAAACCAACACTAGAAGATATTTCCTGAAAAATGTTTTTCACGCACCAATAAAACATTGGAACATAAGTCTGAAAATTACTTATTTTCCAAGAAAACATTTTCCTTCATACCAAACACACTCTATGTCGCTATTGGTGAAAACAAAATTGAAGATTCTTTTAGAATATTGAGAATGATATAGTGTAAAGGGGGAAATTTCTTGGTATAGCTAGTTACTAGATTTGATATATGCATGTGGATGACTCAAGTTAAATCACTTAAATAACTTGTACACACTTTTGAGACCAACTTTTTCAAAGTAAGGTAACATGTCACTTTTGACACCAGCTAGGTGCTAAGCAATGGAAGTTTTTGAATTTATTTTAACCAAAAGAAAGGTTAAGAAACACCATTCAGGTTGGGTACTAGCTGACCTATATTAGGCTACCCACCATCAACTTGATTAAAAAGGTAATTCCTACTGCAATTTTGGACCTTGCACCCTAGTTGGGTATAATGAATTGTAACAGCTTGTCAAAAGTCTTCGATATAGCTAAGAAATTGTATTGTATACACATTATGTTTGCCTTCTTCCATTCACAAGGTAAATTTACTTTTGGGAGGGCATGCTGGTCATCAGATGCTCACTTCTTGCTGCACGATCATTTAAACCTTTTTTATGTCTTTTTGTATTAATCTCAATTCGTAGTTGGATACAAAATCATTATTCTATTTTCTAATAACTTCTACTTATTTGTTTACTGATTTAAGAGTTTTGTAATTAGGAGTTACTGTTATGCTCCTTCCAGAAGTAAGACATCAGGTCTGTTAGTTTTATTTTCCTTCCAGAGACGTATCAGGTCTGCCGAACGTTTCTTCTTTCGTCTTGGCTTTCCACGTGTCACAGATGTCAGGTTTCTCCTCTGCATCAGACATCAGTTGTAGTCTTCAAAAAAGGTTTAAACCCTCAGTAGACAAAAGTAAGACGGTGCCACTCAGAGAAAATCAGAAAATAGCTCATGCTCTTAGATTTCGAGTGTAGACTAATGATATTTTTTAAGAGCATAACTGTCATGTTTGAAGAATTTTTTTTTTTAATGGAAGTAATCAAGCCTTCTTAAATGAAAAGGCTCTAAAACACCCGTATACAAGAAGTATACCAGAAAGGGAATTGATTTGTGCCGTGAAGTTATCTTTTGGGTTGAATAATAGTTGTCATGTTTGAAGTTTCATAAAGGGATTGACTTGTGCCATTAAGTTATCTTCTTTCCAGTGTTTTGAAAAGCGCGCGCTTCTGCGCTTTGAAGCGCGAAGCGCAACGAGGCGCAGTATCTGCGCTTTTTACGAGTGAAGCGAAGCGGGATTAAAAAAGCGCGCGCTTTTTCCAGTGAAGCGCGAAGCGCAGCAGTGTTGAAGCGCACGCTTTGCTGCGCTTTTTTTTTTTAAAGTTAAAATCTGATTTGTTTTAAAGGAAAAAAATATAGGGTTTCTGACACAATGTAAAAGAAAGAACGCAGCTTCTCTCATCAGCCTCTCATCACGCAGACCAAGTAATTTCTCCTCTTCTTTCTTCTTCCATTCTTCTTTCTTTCTTCCTCCTCCTTCTTCTTCTTCTTCTTCTCCTTCTTTCTTTTTTTGTTAACAAGCAGACTCTTTTTTTTTCCTTCTTCCTTTGTTCCTCCGATCTCCTCTTCTTCTTTCTATGCTGTGTTTCACTTCCTTCCTGCTCTGTTTCACCGCCTTTCTTTAAGCTCTGTTTTTCTTTATATTTTGGATTTTAGTTTTATTATGCTTGTCCTATGGAGGATTATTTGCTCTTTCTTTTAGTATTTGGATTGAAACATTTTCTTATGTATCTTATTTTTAATGCGTTCTTGGCTTCTTGCTTATTTAAATACTTCTATTTATTTGTGAAAAAATTATTTTTTTGTAGATTTTTTTAAATTGCGCTTCATGTGTAAAAAGCGTGCGCTTCGCTTTGCGCTTCGCGCTTTGAAGCTCCAGGGCCCTCGTCGCTTCATTGCGCTTCTCGCTCACCAAAACACTGCTTCTTTCATAATAATGATTGATAAGGGGCCTGATCAAAATGACTTGTGCCTTCATTTATATATTTTATTTCTTCATAAAAACAAAGTGATTAGAATGGCCAAAGAGTAAGGGAGAAAAAGATGTCCTCAACATCAAATGAACAAGACCAATAGAACAAACCCTTGCATTAACATGGAATTCTATCGATATATCACAGAGTAACCCTAGAACTAGATACACCTCAACGAAACAAGGAACACGCTCTATCCAAAACTCGCGTTGTGTTCGGTTCAAGGAAGGAGAGAAGAAAAAGGGGGAAGACTGATCTGCTTTATTTAGCTTTTCCCTGGTGAGTGTGAAAAGATGGCACTTGAGCCTAACTCAACCAAAAAGCTAGCTCAAGGGGGGAGGATTACCAAGTCCATACAAGGAGACCACAACCCATTCCCTCAACCGATGTAGAACTCTAACCCACTTACCACTTACCAGTATGATTAGAAGGGACAGCCCATTCCCTCAACCGATGTAGAACTCTAACCCACTTACCACTTACCAGTATGATTAGAAGGGTACAAGAAATTTCTCTACTCCTCCTGCCCAGTCCCTGGAGCAGCAACAACAGGTGTACCCAGTCCTTGGAGGGTTATAAAAAAATTCAGGAGGGTTACACCCTTCCACTCCTGCTTCATAAACAGATGGAAACAGCTTTTTACTTGCTTTCCCACCTCCAACCTTTGCTCCCCCCCCCCCCCCTCCCCCTCTCCCAACACCCCACAAAAGAAAAAAAAAGTATTTACATTAAATACAAAAAAGCAAAGGTACTAATGAATAACATCCGGATCCAACCATGTAATTGAATTTCCAAAGGAAAAAAGAGCATCTTTCATTATTCCATAAAATCGTTCCTTTTAAGGAAGTCCTAGAGTTGGTATTCTTGATCTTACGCTAGATACAGTTTGTTGCGCCAATTCACTATTCATATTTTGGGAAGTAACTATTGTACATCAACATACTTGACTCCCATTTTAGAAACCATGCCACACAGACCACTGTATTCCATTTAGGAACAAGAGTAACAAGAAGCATAGTATATCATAATTCAGATTTACCTGTCAGTCAAAAGCTTATCTCGAGTTGCAACGGATCCAAAGAACAGCACTGAAACTAGATATAAACCGCTAGTCGTCAAAGTTGCTGCTAATGTCCCAACAGGTATTGAACGTTGAGTGTCCTTCAGTGAGGCTGAGCGGTTCGAACCTGCCATGATCCCAGTCACGGCAGGGAAAAAGAGACCTACCAACGCACTTACATGGAGAAACAAACAAATGTTAGACCCAGTTTCACACACTTCGAACGTATGGATCACTGAAGTAAAAGGCAGAAAGAAGCAAGTTATTCGTGGAAAAAGTATCATCCAAAATGAACACAAGAGAAGGAAACAAATAATTGCATGCCTTACTTGAAATTCCAGTATATCTTTCCATTAGGATCTGGAATCCCAGCATTATTAGTCCTCTGATAAGCAGAACCCCAATTATCCTTGAAAGATTCCGAACTTAACCCTGTGATTCCCTCTGTACCATGCATAGCAAGAAAAAGTAAAGGTTGCCGTCATATATTCAGAAAAAAGGAAATCATGTTTAACGATAGATAGGATAAAGTTTCATGAGCAGTTCGCATACTAGAAAAGAAGCTAGAACTCTGCTCCCTCCTTCGTAAATGATGATGGAAAGCATAGGAAGGTTTTCAATTTTATCTAAATCTCAGAAAAGTTTGACACTAGTATCCATCCCATAAAGAGAATGAACATCAAGACCTTCGTTTTAGAATTGACAAGCTTAAGCAGGGAGATACGAACACAATTGTTCCAAAAAACGCAAATGTGCCTAGGAGGTACGAAATTACTGAGTTGGAAGTGGATGGTAAGGTAGTAGATGTTCCAGAGGCTATCAAAGAGGAGATTTATCAACTTCTTTTTCTGAAAATGAAGAATGGAGGACTAAATATCGTACGGGGAGTGCACCTAAACTGGAGGAGGAAGAGAGATGCTGGACTGGAAGACATTTGGAAAAGCAAGAAGCACGCCATGTCATAGTGTAAAACCCACACACACACACATCGCGGGAATCCTATGCCGAGAAATGTCATCGCGTGCTTCTTGCTTTTCTGGTAAAATGACTTAACAGAAAAGCTTCTACTTATATGGTATAGCTCTTGTACACAAGCTTTTCAAGTGTCCTTTCCATTAATAAATTATTTACTTTATCAAAAAACAAAGTGGCAGGGCCTTACAAAGTGTTGTCCAAAGCGGCTGCGCCTTGAATGGCATTGTAAAAATAGGCTACTTGTGAATTTCCCTTGTTAGTTTGAGCTTTCCTAACAACATTCCAAAGGAAATGGGCTTTGGAAACTAATGGACAAAGTAAAAAAATATCAATCTTAGTACTATCAGATATTCTTTTTGAAGCCTAAAGAGGATTGAGACAGGTGACCCCATTTCATCTTTGTTGTTCATACTAGCAGTGGAATGTTATAGTACGATGTTGCATATGCCATATTGCTAGTATGAGTGACAAGATCAGGGGCTTTAGAGTGGCTGAGAGTTCTCCATCATTGTTGGAGATTTCTAATTTACTAATGTTACTGATACAGTTATTCTATGTTAGGCAGATGTAGATCAGGTAAGACACTTGAAACTTATTCCGGTGATTGTTGAAGCTTTGCTGGGCTATACATTAGTTAGAGGAGAAGTCTCCTCTATTCTGTCAATCAGGTGGAAAATTGAAGGCGACTTGCAGGTAATCCTGATTGGTGTCTTGCCAACAATCTACTTGAGCTTCCTTTGGGAGAAAATCATAAATCTGACAACATTTGAGAGAATATCCTAAAGAGGTGTGAAAAGGGACTTGCTAGTCGGGAAAGCTAATCTTATATTTGGGAAGAAAATTGGTCCTGGTGAAATAGTATTTTGGACTCCCTACCAGCTTATATTATACCTTTGTTCCCTCTACCGGCAAAGATTAAACAAAGACTTGAAATCTGCTAGCATGCTGGGTATCTGCCTATCCAAAGAATTGCATGAAGACACACATGCAAACTTCCACTATATATAGCAAGGACAATATGGAATGAGAGAAATAGAAGGTGTTCTTAAGATAATAAGGAGCAACTAAAAGGCATTGAAATAAAGTTGTATTCATAACTTATATTAATGGCACAAGTGAAGTGTAGTTTTTTATTTTCAAATTAGAAGGCTTGATAAGGTGAGGAGGGACATTTTATGTCGTGGCAACAAGGAAGGAAATCTTTCAACCTTGCCAAATGCAAATCACTTCTCAAGCACAAAAATGTTGGGGGCCTAGGATAAAGAATCTCATAATAGACAGTAAGAGCTTGTTGATGAAGTGGATTTGGAGGTTCAACCTAGATGATCAAGCTTTGTGGAGTAGGGTGTTAAGTATGGGTTTGAAGGCTACTGGTGTACTAAACCTGTCAAAACAGCTTATGGGGTGTCAGTGTGAAGAAGCATAAGGAATCTATGGCCTGAATTCAAGCAACTTACAAGTATTAAAGTTGGAAATGTCAGCAAAACTATTTTCCGGCAGGATGAATGGATTGGTCCTGGTCCTTTGAAGGACTAATAACTGAGTTTGTATGATGTTGTGTGATCCTCTAACGCTACTGTGGCTGAATCTATAATTAATGGGACTTGGATAGTTAATTTTAGAAGAAAAACGGACGATTGGGAATGCTGAGAGTATGTAATTTTCTAAATTTTTAGAAAGTAGTCAAGAGAGAAATAGACTACTCTCCACTGTAACTGATAATTACCCAGCCATGACTCTCTAGTTTTGGGTCGTGAAAGCAAACTCTACAATCAGGATAACGATATACATCATCAAAAGAAAGAAAACACATTGTTCACATAAGTAGTAGACATCAAACCTAACTGTAAATTTAGAATGTCCTAGATGAAGGAGGAAGGGAACTAAATCCATAAAGTAGTAACGGCCACTATAAGCAACATAAAATACTGGAAACAGTGGAGGTTGATATATCAAAAGTAAGATTGACTATGACAGACTATCTTAGTAATACCAATAAGTGTCATTCTTCTCAAGGGCCAGAACCAAATGAAGTGGTCGACACCCCCTACTAAGAAAAAGCGACAACTGACAAGGACAAACCTTAAAACATGAAACCAGCTTTTCCCTTAAGTATTTTACTCCCAACTTTTAAGTGTGTGAACTATGTGTAAGCAGCAGAACACTTCGCTAAGCTTTCAAAACAATAAAGATAAAGGAAGGATAAACAATATCAACCTGCTGGACGATCATGCTTTGCTAAAAGAATGCCAGAGAATATGCAGACCAATGAGAATATAACAGGCACAAGGAATGCTGGTGCGACACGATTAATCATTTTTACACCACCAAAAACTATGAAGCAGAGAAGAATAGTCACGACAATCCCATAAATTTGCAGGTCATGCAAACTTGGCCTTGTAATTGGCTCCGCGATAGCTGTACCATTAACATGTGTGACAGTTTCTGCATAAAAAACAAGGTAAGATTCAGAAATACAAATGAATTGTTACCTTTCTCAAAAAAAAAAAAAAAAAAAAAAAAAAAAAAGATTCAGAAATACATGAATTTGACAAAATAATGTAATTCCCAGTATAGAATCAGCAAAAAATTAAACATCGAACATAATGATCCATAAAGCCAAGAGAGCAGATAATCATCAAACTTGTCAATCCGATTAGACCCAATAAGAATTATAAAAGAAGATCCAAAGAGTACGCATAGCAAAAACATAATATGCCACTTTTTTCTTTTTTTCTCTTTTGTTTTGATCGGTAAAATAACAAATATTATTAATGAAAACTAGCAAAGAGACGATGCTAGTCAAAAGTACATCCAAAAGTTGAGACCATTACAGAAAATGAAGGAAACTAATAAAATCTACCATGTCTTCAGCTTCTAGCAAATTAGCCGAGAACAAGTTGGACCAAAAACTAAGCAAAAGCAGGCAATTGTGTTTAAGCTTTACAATAATATGCCGCTTTTGAAACACACTTCTTCTAACCAATAAAACAAGCACGAGAATACCACTCAAGAAATACCTTTAAAAATGCCAGCAGCTGGTACAGCATTTAGGAAGGTTTCCACAGCTCCCAAGACATACCTATTAGACAGGTATGCCATAGCAGACAGCATTACTCTTAAGTGTCAACAAATGATGAAAGCAATAGAACTCCTTTGCTACATTCACCAAGTGAATAGCTCTTAATACAAAAGGTCAGATTGTATACTCACATTGCTCCAGCAACTGCATTTCCTAGGAAAAAACACAGCCCAATGCTGACACCAACTTCTGGACCCAAAGCACGACCAATGAGATAGTAAGGTCCTCCACCCTAGTTTAGAGAAACAAATCACGGATATCATTGACCATCACAGTAACCCAGAAATAAGAAAATCAAGTGCATGTGTTTAATATGAAAATCAAGTGCATGAACAACTCTATCTTCACCTTCATGGCACCATTGGTCGCAATAGCACTTAATGATATTGTGGTCAGGAAAGTACAAGATCCACAGAAAGCAACCAGCAACAAGGACTCGCCAATCCCAGCCATACCAACAATCCTACAGCATAAAAGGGTCAAAGTAATATATCACATCATGTCAAGTAGACATGTGACTGAAAGAAACAGATCAATTGATCCCCCAAGTGCATCTTCCCCTTTCCTCCCTTTTCCTACTGTCTTTTTCTATTCCTTCCTCCTCTGCCATTGATCTTTCTTTCTCTCCATTCTCTGATTATGCTACCTAATAAATGCTGTAACAATAGCATACCAGAGATAGAAGGAAGATCATCTCACTTTGATTACCTCACAGAACCATTGTAAAATAACAATATCAACATACTAGTTATTCCCAACGTGAATAGACCGCTCAATCGTACTATTTACCCACTCAACATAACAATTACTCACTGAAATTTACATAACCCCAGGAATTACAAAAAGAATGCCAAAGTAATGAAATGATGGAAGTTATTGTCATCCAGAATGTTTTTACCATAGTCCTTAAAATGCAGGTTTAAGGAATAGCAACATGATCAACTTTGATAGCTAAAGCATTATAGAACTTGACCACAAAAGAATCCCCAGAGAACACGTAATAGATTGGATACTATGCAACTTACCAAGAAAACCTGATATAATAGATGATTCCCATAATATTTTGCAAGCATGGCACGAAGACTCCCATCATTGTCCCCGACTTGACAGCAATAGGCTAAAAAGGCATTCAAATCTTCATTGAGCACCCAATCATTACAGAATTAAATAACTCAGTACTACATGCAAGCTGCAATTTGTGATCAAATTTGAAAAGTGCAAGTTCTGATTGATGCACAAGAGAAGGTCCAGAACTGTGAGAAATTAATGGTAAACCAAAGTACAAGAGAAGTAGTTGAAACCAAACAGGTAAGTGGAGAAGTAACACAACAATGTACCACTCTTCAATGTTGATTCAATGTACCACCCAATCATTGTCCCCGACTTGACAGCAATAGGCTAAAAAGGCATTCAAATCTTCATTGAGCACCCAATCATTACAGAATTAAATAACTCAGTACTACATGCAAGCTGCAATTTGTGATCAAATTTGAAAAGTGCAAGTTCTGATTGATGCACAAGAGAAGGTCCAGAACTGTGAGAAATTAATGGTAAACCAAAGTACAAGAGAAGTAGTTGAAACCAAACAGGTAAGTGGAGAAGTAACACAACAATGTACCACTCTTCAATGTTGATTCAATGTACCACCCAATCATTGTCCCCGACTTGACAGCAATAGGCTAAAAAGGCATTCAAATCTTCATTGAGCACCCAATCATTACAGAATTAAATAACTCAGTACTACATGCAAGCTGCAATTTGTGATCAAATTTGAAAAGTGCAAGTTCTGATTGATGCACAAGAGAAGGTCCAGAACTGTGAGAAATTAATGGTAAACCAAAGTACAAGAGAAGTAGTTGAAACCAAACAGGTAAGTGGAGAAGTAACACAACAATGTACCACTCTTCAATGTTGATCAAAATAAAAATTCGCGTAAATGAAGTTGGAACGGAAAGGAAGCAATGAAAGGGGAAAGTGGAAGAACCAACTAAACTGTTGATACTTCTTTTTTTCTTTTTTTTTTTTTTTTGGTATATGGACCAACTAAACTGTTGATACTTGTATTTCAGGTAGCCAGTTAAGAATACATACACACTCACTTTACCACATATTGGATAACTAATAACACAACACTCAATTTCATCTATAATCTCGCACTTATATGTAAAATTTTATAGTGAGTAAAGCAAATTCGTCAGCAGACACCAATAGATCCAAGAGAAATTTTACTGAGAATCTCTCGTGCTTTAACCTTTATGAATATTCTGTTATGTATTCTGACAGGTAACGTTCTATTTTTGGCACAAACTTTGAAATCTGAAGATCTCAGCTTGATTATCACAAACAGCATTCTACTAAGAATGAATATTAAGAGCCATATCAAAGTGTCAACTGTCAAGGGGTACATGAATATAGCTCTTCTCTTCTAATCACTCTTGCAAAGAAGAGCAAGTGGGGGAAAATGGCAATTTAGCAGCCTCCTGTATATCTAAACCTAGATCATTGCTAGCCTCGAGGTCAAGCCTTGAAAGATTGAATAACCTCCTATTTAAACACAAATAATTGAATCAATGAAAATTAGGAATGGTGTGAAGAGGATGATGCTTGTTTAAAAGTATTAACTATTTATAAGGTTGTTTAAAAGTAAATTTGAAAGCACAATGATGATCTATCACTACTAACAAGTCAACAATATGTCAACTTACTGGCGCATATTTACTTTAAAGTAAGCATTTCTACGCTTTACTGCGTATATTTACTTTAAAGTAAGCATTTCTACGCTTCTGTCTTCTTATAACCTTCAGTCTACCCTTAAGCCACCTCCTTGCCCACCATTCACCATTTCCTCAAAGATCCAAACAATATATTGTTTAACCATACCCCACTTACTACCCCAGAAGGGACTGAGAAAGCATAGGAGATGATAACAAAGACAAGGAAAGAAAAGAGAGTTCTATAAGAGAATCCCCTTTGAGAGAAGGTTCCATGTCTGGTTGGAATTCGGAGAGGATCAGTTATAAGAGAAGAATAAAACAATGGAGAAGGAAGATAAAAATGGAGTATCTATTTCACAATAAAAAAAATGGAGTATGCTACCCATCCACGTCAACTTTTTCAGTCTCTCGAGAAATGGACAGAAAGGAGCACGTCTTTTACTTCTCTTCTAGCTAGCTTAGATAATTCATCAATGGATATTAAAATAACATGTTTTCCTCCCCCTTTCGCTTCCCCTTCCCTTGAACCAAAACATAGCATTCAAGGGTATGACATGAAACTTCAGGAAAATTGAAAGGATTATTAAGAACCAATCACAGTACCTTGGGCCGCTCAAGAGTGATAGATACATCCCCACCATCTCTCGGACTAGGTGGTGCTTGAATTTGATCACCTGTCATGCTAAATAGCAAGATTGATTAGAACCATAATATTATCCAAACATCAAAAACCCAAAATGGAAGTTGAAGTTCAAAATTATCAGTTCTGATAACGTATGTTGCTCGGATCCTCTGAAAATATTGTTGGGTGCGTGTCAGATCCTCCAAAAGTAGTGCATTTTTTGAAGGATCCGACACGGGTGCGGCGGCATTTTGGAGGATCCGCAACTTAGCTGATAATGCAAAATAATCCATTTTATAAGGACATGTATCAGGTCTCTTAAATAATTCGACATCAAACCCAAGCCAAAACCCCACCAACAGAAAAAACCTCTCTTATTCTCCAATATCTTTCACAGTGCTACTGTTTATAATCAGTCCTTAAAGTGGGGGAGGGGGGAGAGAGAGAAGAATGAAAGCAAAGCAAAATGAACCAATCAACCACACCTCAATCTGGACCAATTTTGGTGCCAAATTCACTTATTTGTTTAATTTACAAGATAAAAGGTTTGTAGGCAAGAAGAGACTAAAATGTAAAGGACAACAGAATGTTTACCTCTTACCTCTTGAGACCTAGAATATTTACAAGAGAATCAAAGCCAAACAGTTCCAGTTTGGATTCTTTTTGAGGACCATTGACACTGTGATTAGGCATTGAACCTTCTATTTCTTCGGAAGCCACATTTGGCTGTGTACTCACTTTAACTTTCCTGATAAATTGAGTAATCAGAATAATGCATAAATTAATAATATAAGAGAGAAAAGATTGCTTAAAGTACAATATAAGAGAAGCAAAATTTCAGAAAGCTTGAACTGTAAAGAAAATTTTCAAACCAAAATATAAAGGAATGCCTGACTTATTTTTTTTAACAGTAAAGTAGTCTTTTATTAACAGGAATGCTGGACAATCCAATATATCCAACTTTAAGAGAACAAGAATTCTGAGTATCGAAGAATCTGACAGAAAAGGTCGACTGCTGAATATCAGTAACTTGCCCACAAGAATAAGAAAGTGTTCAAAAAACTGTTCAAATTTTAAGTAAATCCATAAGCAAGCTCTGAATTAACTTATAGTTGTCAAGTTTGTGAGAGATCAAAGAAAGTAAAAACCTCACTCAAGAAAGAAAAGATTTAAAATATTTCCCCACTACTAATCAAAAGAAAGTTGAAACTAACAATCATCTGTTCCTGCATCATAGGAGCAGTTGTGGATATTTGGGGTATGTTATAGACCAAATAGGAGAGCCCAACCCAAAAGACTAGTCTAGTAGGTGGGAGAGCCCATTTAGTCTATATACCCATTAGCATCTCTCTTTTTTATCAATATGGGAGAGGTGCTCACAACAATCGCCCCCGCTTGAGGACCAACGACCTCGTTGGGCAGGGTTAGTTGCCCAGTTGGTCACGGCTGGCACCCCTCTTAGGTCCAGGCCACCACTCCTGGCACAAGCCACCACTCCGAGTATCCCGATGGTCACGGCTGGCACCCCCCTTGGGTCCAGGCCACCACTCCTGGCGTAGGCCACCACTCCGAGTTGCGGCCCCCAAGCGTGAACTCTCAATGAAAACACCGATGTTATAGACCAAATAGGAGAGCCCAACCCAAAAGACTAGTCTAGTAGGTGGGAGAGCTCATTTACTCTATATACCCATTAGCATCTCTCTTTTTTATCAATATGGGAGAGATGCTCACAACAGAGTATGTTTCTCTCCATCTTTGGAGTAAGTTGGGGTCATGCCTTTACACATTTAGAATGCATAGGTGGGCTGGAGTCGGTGGAAAGTTGATAAAACCATCAGAAATATCTGGAGCTGGCACTTTTTTGGTTCTTTGAACTGAAAGGAACCGCAGGTGCTTTGATGGAATATCAACTCCTAAACATTCCTTTAAGGCAAGATGTCTTTTACTTTTCTTTAGCTGGCAAAATCTGTCTATTGATACTTAACCTGTTAATCTCTCTGGACTTTATCAGCTCATTAGCAATATAGAACTATGTATTGGAGCTGATTACATTTTTCAGTCCACTTTCTTTGTAAATATGGCATCTTCAACTTTAATGGAAAAGAAAAAACTGAAAGAAATGATCATTCATCCAATAGGCTCAAAAAGAGCTACTCAAATAACTGATTTAGCCCAGCATAAGAGGGAAGTTTTCCCTGGAGAGTCCAACATCTCTATACAACCATCTAGTCTCCCACATGACAAAGCATCAGTTACCAATTTGAGTATAGAGAGAAATTTAAGCCTTGGGAAATCCACTTCAAAGCTTCATTTTTAGCTGCCACAAAATTTCCAAGCGTCCTACACTTTCTCCTTCTCAAACTCAATTCTCACAATTTTCTCCTTTAGCATACCTAGTTTCTCAAAATTTGCTGAACCGTCACCCAATTGTTAAACATCTCATAATTCATAACAAGTTTGCCAGCATCCTGTATTGTTCCTTTTACATAACTCTTCTATCTATCTCTAGATATAATATACAAATAGAAAACCTTCTCGGGACTCGACATCTACTATTAACAGCAAGCTTATTTATCAAACTTTTGCCAACTTTTGAAGTCTCAAACGCTCAGTATTCTATAGACGCGAACACCTACTTCTACTTAACATATTAGCTCAACATTCATCGTAAATCAAACTCTAATAGGCAGGTTAAAATAGTTCATTTTATGTGACATGTCAATTTATGGATAGTCCCCAATTCAAACAGGTAAGCAACTTAATAAAGAAATGAGCACCTTTGCGCAAAGCTACATCATAAAGTAAGCCTAAATCAAACGCTGTCCGTTTTTCCTAAGTTCCTTTCTTTTTAATATAAGGAAACACAAGCAAAGATAAGAATTTTTCAAATTTTCCTTTTTGCGTCAACCCTCGAACGACCTGCACAATTCTTTCTAGATCATATAGAGCCTCCATGTGAGAAATCATAAACCTTGGAAACCAAGGTTTAAAAATCCACACTAGGTTAATAATTTTCATCTAACTAAACCTCGGTAGGCAGAATTCGATTTTAACTTATTTTTAATAGCCGAGTAATCTCTGAGAGCCTATGTCGCATGGTTAGAAACTCGGTAGATAATGGGTCGACCCCGCTGCCCTTCTCAATTTAAATTCCAAGAATTTGTACGTTCCAAGGTTCAAACTTGTGATGTGTACCTAACCCACACATCACAAGTTGAGCTCTACTACTGGAAAAAATCCACAAAGGTGAGTAATAGTCATCTAACTAAACCTCGGTATGCAGAGTTCTAATTTTTTTTTTTTTAATAACCGAGTAATGTCCGAAGGTCAACATCTCTACCCTTCTCAACTTAAATTCCACTATTCCAGGCTTTTGTATATTGCAGGGTTCAAACCTATGACTACCCACACATCACAAGGTGAGCTCTACAACTACCAAAGCGCGGAGGACAAAATATAAAAAAAGATAGCTGACGGCAGGGGCAGAGAGCTAGATTTTCAGCTACGTGTTCGGCCAAACCTAATAACTTCGGTCTAACCCCGTACTTGTCTTAAAAATTTATGGAATACGTATAAATTATGAAGTTAAAACCCAGTAACTTAAAAGGACTAAAATCCCAAACTCATGAGCTTTAAATCCTGGTTCAGCCTCTGATCATGAATTAGTTATAATACTAAAGTCGAGATACACAAAAGCTGACCATTACAATTAAAAATGTTAGAAACTATATATACAACTACAAATCAATAGAACACATTGGTTTATGTAACATAAAGGCAAGTTGGTTTGGTCATCGCCCTTATAAAAACTCAAACTCCTCCCATAGGTACCAGGTAACTCTGTCTACCAATGCTCGGATGGAAGTAAGAAACTATATTTATATATATATATAACTATAAATTAATAGAACCGTAGAGTTAACACATTGTAACATAAATGGTAGTTGGATGGGACACCGCCTTACTTGAGATCTTGTGTGGAAGATCGAGGATCCATAGAAGACATTTCCAAAACAGCGCGATCAGTATCATGGGCCACAACGGGGCTATATTTTCTACCCCTACTACCAAACTCATTATCATCATCAACTTCAATTTCATCCATTTCCTCTTCCTTATTATCTCTATTTGAATTCATTGAATTTGATTCAGATCTGATTCAAATGTAGAAATGTATGAGATCTGACAATTTAAATAAAAGAGAGGGGTTGAATTGAATATTGTTATTTCATTTATTATTTGTATTGAATTTGGATTTGGAAAGAGAGATAAGGCGGGCGGGGGTTTCTTTGAACAGAGAAAAAGGGAAGGGGAAAAAAGTTTGCTTAATGAAGCAGTAATAAGGCTATTTGATTTGTTAGTAATTCACACGTAAATTCATAAACGCGTGAGATATGCGCCTCTTGTTACCCGGCGTATCTATTGGGGGTTTTTGGAAGGCATGCATATAAGGGTTTTGTTACGTTTGGTTGTGCAACTTTGAAAGAGGAACGTAGAAGTGAATTTTGCCTCCATATCAACGAAGAAATGCACTTAGATAGCAGAGCATACAGGTTGAGAATTAGGGTAATAAGTTAGGAGATAGACGAGTGAGTTCTGTTATATTAGCTTTACATTTAGTCTTCTATATACTGTTTTATCTTATTTTTGCCATTGTTGCTACTATAGTTTTACTTACCTTGATTATTGTAATTTTGTTGGATGTCAGTACTTTCTATGTCTTAGTATTTTTACCTTGTATTTTCAAACATGTTTTTAAAGAAAATTGTTTTCTTGAGCCAAGGGTCTATAGGAAACAACGTCTCTACCTTATCAAGGTAGATGTAAGGTCTACGTATATCTCACCCTCCTCGAACCTCATTTATGAGATTATATTGATTACGTTGTTGTTGTTGTTGTTGTTGTTATAATAAGTGAATTTTGCTTCTCTCAACTATCAAAGAACTTGTATAAAGTTAGTAGATGTATATAAATTTGAGATTTGTTTCATACGGTATTTGAATAGGTAATGGTACAACTGATTCAAATGGATTTGACCAATAGACTACTCAACCGATCACTAATAAAAAGGCTACTACTCAATCTCTTATATTGTCTTTGTCGCACGGTCTCTTCCTTTTTTTTTTTTCTTGTTCTTGACTTATCTCACCTGCTCCTTATAAAGGGTGATTCTTCATTTGATTTGTTCTCCTTATAGTTGCTTAGTTTACCGTCAGTTTTCTGTGGAGGACCTCGCCTTTTATGCCTATGTAAAGTAGCATAGTTACTTAGTTTTTGTCACTCGAGGAAAGCTTTAGTTACCAGTCGTGCATTTTTGCTAAGCCTTCTCAAGATGCTTAGATAATTTTTTATTCTAAATGGTAAGGTGTAAGTTGGTGTTGATGAGACGTTTCATATTGAAGAGACATGAGGGACGTGGCCCAAGTATGGTGTTCATATAAAAATGATGCCAACACTATGCTTTAGAAGCTCGAGCTCTTTAATACATAAACTGGGAAGCTCAAGGTGGGACTTGATCCTTCAACTTCTTCGGTGCTTGATCCTTATTGTTTTTCTTTAGAGTTACTTTGTCAGATTTGATCTAACTTTATTTGGTCCATATATCGGGCTTCCCAAACTCCCTTAAAGTCGATTGGATTATGAAGTTAAGGAAATTGAAATTGAGTATATTCATATTGTTTATTATGACATGCCAATTTACTAACAGATCTCGTCTGGTGCAATAAGTTTTGTTATTTTTGCATAACGTGGTCTTTAAAATCAGTAACAATTGAACTTTCTAACTTTTCATCTGCGTGACGGATTTTCCTTTCGAATAGCATCATTCCCAAGTCCCTATTAGTTCATTTCCCTACCTTTTTATTTCCTTTATAGAAAAGTTTGTTTGGTCATTACATGTGTATTCTTCTCATGATTTCTAAATCCATCTTGGTGTATCCTTTAAATCTTATTTATTTTATTAAGATTAAGATGTCTAAATCTGAATACATATTTGAATATTAAAATATGTGTTAAGATCTACCTGTCTGAATGTGAATACATTTGTACGCTAAGATGTTGTATTAAGATTTTAATACTAAATGATTAAGATTGTTTATTTACGTAACATCTGATTGTTTATAATTTATTTTATTAATGTTACTATCAATAAAAATAAAAATAAAAAAATTTAAAATATTATACCAAAAAATTATTAGATTGTAAGGTGAATGTTGAAGTGGTGATTTTGATAGTTGTGGTTGACTGTGGAGTTGATGATGGTTGAAAATGAGTGTGGTGGCTGTTTTGATTATGAAAATAATTGGTAGTAATGGTCGGTGGTGGTAGTAATAGTTGGTGCTACTAGCAAGTAGTAGTGGCGATTAGGGGTGGGCACTATTCGGATTAAACCGAAAAACCAAACCGAATCGAATTAATTTTTTAATTTGGTTTGAATTTTTAAATAATTAGTTTGGATTGGATTGAGAATATAAAAACTTTGGTGTTTTGGTTTGGTTTCGGATTTCAAATCATAGAAATCGAAAAACCAAAAAAACCAAAATATATATATATATACACACACACACAAAGAAAGACTCTCATACTTTTATGATTATCTCTTAACCTAAACTTGTTCAAGGGTTTTAGAGTTTGAATATTCCAATACTTTATGCTTTCAATACTTTAACCTCTTTGTATTATGGTATAATATGTGTGAAGCTTTCATCAAAAGTTTCAATCAGTTTTTACCTCTTGAATGGTAAGATCTCCTTTTACCTAGGGTTCATGTTCTCTCTTTATCTAGAATTATGATTTAGATTTAATGTTTAATATTTTAACTTGTATTTATATTCTTTCAAGTATTTCATTTTAAAGTTTATCTAATATGACAAAATCGAAAAAATCGAAAACTAAACCGAAAAAATTCGAACAGAAAGAGGAAACCGAACCAAAATAAATTTATTTTGATTTGGATTGGATTGAAGTTTTTCAAAACCGAAAACCGAAAAACCGAAAAATCGAAACCGAATAGTTAAAAACCAAACCGAAAAACCGAATTCTCCACTCCTAGTGGCGATGGCATAGTGGTAATGATAGTTGTAATGACAGAGGTAGTTGGTGTGGTGGTGAATGGTAGGTAGGTGGGTGGGGGTTAGTTACAATTCTAGTGGTTGGTCATGTTGTGTGATGGTAGCCGATGGTAGTGGTGGTTGATAGGGTTGGTGGGAAATTGATAATTGTAGTGGTGGTGGTGGTGTTGTTGTTGTTAGCTAATAGTGGTGCCACATGTGATAAAGGAGGTATTAGTGGTGATGGAGGTGATAAGGTTGGTGCTAGTATCTAGTACAGGTGATGTTGGTTGACACTGATGATACTTGTGATGGTGCATGTGATTAGTGTGGTGGTGACTAGTAGTGATAGTTGGCTGTGTCAGTGGTGGTTGGCCACGGTAGTGGTGGTGGTGGTATAGAGTTTGATGACACCTCTTTATGAAAGCTTACGTGTTTTCATGTATAAATTCGGTCAATGGATTTTGTATCCTGGACATAGAATAAGTTAAGCGGAAGTCTAAATGATATTCATTTAGTCAATATATTAAATTGTCAGTAATTTATAATTATTGATTAGTGTGTGTAATCTTAACATGGGATTTAAATAAAATTTGGTGAAAGAATTCAAAATTCAACTGAGGAGTGAAATTACGATTTTCTGGTGAAAATAATTCATTGTTTAGTATAGAAATATTAACTTTGGAGAAAATGAACTAATTCCATAATTAGAGGGCTCATTAATTAATTCTATCTTTGTGATCGAATTCTATTAGAGCTAGGAGAGAGGATTTTTCGATGGAAAAGAAATTCTAACCAATTTCGGAGAAGTATTTTAACCCTCAAAACTAATCTATATAAGGAAGATTACGGCTAGGGCAATTGACACACAAAAAACTCATTGTTCCACCCAAGTACCGTTGATTCGACGGTTGGAAGACACCATCCTCAGGGAACTTTGTGAGTGCTTAAAGAGGTATTCCATTTTACTTTTGTGTACAACTCAACATCTTTCTAGTTTATCTGGATTACATGTGAGATATAACCTACAAATTCTATCATTCTCTCCACCTTTTTACCCTGCATGGTCTTCCTCACTCCGAAGGGCGGATTTGATATACTATAAACTTTGTGAGCTCCGAAAAGATTCTGCATTTTGCTCTCTTAATGTGTGCGTTGTTTTTCTATTTGCACCCTTCCTCCTGATTTCGATCCTTACAAACTTTAAAAGAGACCATTTTGTGAGGGATAAAGTAGCCATTACCTTTTTTTTAAATAAAAAATTATAAGGGTAAGAAGAGAAGGAAGAAGGCCGGTGTTGGGTATAAGAGGGAGGAGATCTGCCAGTAAGATTGATTAAGGTTTTACACATGATTTCCTTTGTTTCTACTCTCTATTTTCTCGAGTGCATGCAGTGAAGTGTGTTAACACAAGGACTGCTCAGCATCATCGGGCGATAAGTGGTTCTCCCATGTTCTCTCGTTTTCTTTTTCAAGATTCTAAAACAGTGGATCTGAAGAGGCCTAGTAATACTAAGATTGAGGGTTCTTTTCTCCTGAAAACAAGTGACATAAAAGCAAAAGCTAAACAACCAAAATAACAACACTTAACTTATACCTTGAGAGATTCTATATCACCATTCTATCTTAACACTAAACTGCTCATCAATACTTGGAAAGTGCCTTGCGTATTGGGTAATTAGAGAAAATAAATAAAGGTGGTATAGAGAGCTTTCTGTTGTGACTCTCTTAGATTGGATCAATATCCAAGCTTACACTGCATATATAAAGTTTACTAATAAAGCATCAGCCTGACTGAATCGAGACGAAAGGCGAATTCGTCGAAGTAAGAAAATACGGTCTTATGAATTTCTTAGCTTTGGTTTATCAATTGAATTGAACATCAACTTATTAATGTCGATTATTGTTATTATTTATTAAATATGTGATCATCTCATTTAAAATTTAAACTGAATATACTTTATTTATTTACTGTGCTTGGATTTATAAATGAACTGAAGATCAACTTATTATTATGGAGTATTGTTATTATTTTTGAATTGCGTCATTATTTCAGGTAATTTGTACATAACCTCTTACCAAATTGATAACTTGTTGAGTTGTGTCATCTAAAAGCTTAATATGTCAGATAAACTTTTTTTATTTGATCTCTTTTATATATTATATACCATCCTGAATCTTACTGCTTGTTCCCCTCTGACAATTATCCCACCACCGACCCTTTCCTCCTCTATTCTCACTTTTTAAAGAAGTTACTTTTGTCCCTAAAATGAACAAGTTAGGATGGAAATCATTGAAAAAGTTAAGAGGATGAGGTGTAAATTAATAAATATTGCATACCTTAAGAGTGCAAACAGTTAAGAACCCGGTATGGGATGCTAGTGAACGTGATTGATCATTTGAATTACTATTTATGAAATTTACATTTTTAAATTATTAGACTTTTTAATACACATATAGATTCTGAAACTACTGTATTGTTCGAACACATAAGTACTATTTTGCATCCACCCGTGTTCACTCCATCAAAAAGATTTAATTTCAACACAAAAGGAATTAAAAAAAGCCGCTCACAAAAACATTTATTCATGTTGAAGACTATTTTAAAGTTTGATATGAAAACCTAAATCGTTTAGAATTTGATATTTGCTAGTTTTTTTAATTTATGTCTAGTTAAGTTTTAGTTAAAATTATATTAGAATAAGATTTCTAGTTAAAGTAAACTTTGCTATCAATAAAATTTGAGAGAATTATTATTTTAGTATACTTGCATCCTTCAATTCAATATTCTCCAGTGATATCACCATTCTTTACGCCGTGGCTCTCCATCATTCTCTCTTTCTCAATTGTTGCAAGACTCATTGGTGTGGTTACGTTAATAAAAATTTGGCTGTAGTCTACACTTATTTCTTGCGTCTACGGAAAAGGCGTCAATTTTCCTAACCAACCTCGTCGGTTACCTTCTCATCCTCCACCAGGGTATGCATGGTTACGTTTATAGAAATTCCGCTTTAGTGTAAACGTAATTCTTTTTGTTACGAGTATTATGTGTTTGCATGTTAGTACATGTTTGTAACTTACGTGAAATTCAAGTTTGACTTCTACTTTTTCTTTTTCAGAAATTGATTTTATTATTCAGTTTGATTTCATACTGACATCCGTTCTTTTTTTTTTGTTTGTTCTAAAAACAACTATACCTTCTTTTAATATTATACATCAGTTCTTGAATTTGAACTTTCCAATTTTTGTTATGTGCCAAAAATAATGTTTCTGAACTAAAATGTCTTCGGTCAAACACCATCATACAAAATTAAAGTAGGAAACTCTTGAACACAAGATATAGAAAAAGTTTTGGCAATTGTTGACATACCTAGTGATTGCATGGTGCATTCTTGAATTTGCTACATAATCTAATTGAATTATTGAAATCAAATCATTACATGGCCTCAAGGGCCTGGTGAAATGAAGAACAATATCTTTTATCAGTTTCATTGATGTGACACAATTTAATTGTTTAAAGAAACTTTGATTTATGTTTACCAAGATATGCCAAGACATGGTTAAATTGTGATCATTTTGCTTCAATGCTTCTTTTCCTTTTTACCCAAATGCAGTTTCATCTTCTTGATCTTTTACTTGATATTTGAAAAAGCAGGGGATATATAAAAAATGGGGGTAGAGGAACAAGAAGGAACAGCTGGAGGAGGAATAAGGAGAAGAGGATGTGCACTTTCAAAAGATGATTTTCTGCCAGAGGAATCATTTAAGAGCTGGGGAAATTATGTAAATGCATTGAGTAACACACCAGCTCGATTTTATAATCGAGTTGTGACACGTTCGGATGAGCAAGAGGAGATTGATGCAAAGGAAAGAAGTGTTAACCAAATGAAAAGGAACTTGAATTGGTGGGATCTCATGTGGTTTGGGTTAGGTGCACTTGTTGGTGCTGGAATATTTGTTCTTACTGGTCTTGAAGCTCGTACCGATGCTGGTCCAGCAGTTGTCCTAGCTTATGTTATTTCAGGGGTTTCAGCTATGTTAGCTGTATTTTGTTACACTGAGTTTGCTGTGGAGATTCCAGTGGCAGGTATATAAGATTAAAGACACTTATATGTATATTCTTGCACCAGTAATGAGGAAATCAACTGTAGCTTTTTTTAATAAGTCAGCAAAAAAAGTAACTAATTATGGATCAGTTAGTTAGACTGAAGAACTAGTAATTGTGAAAAAATATCTCAATTGAATATCCCTTCACTTTGTCCATAAAATTTACTAACAAGATCCTAATATAAGATGTTTAAAATCTTTTGTAGGTGGTTCATTTGCTTACTTGAGGGTGGAGCTCGGTGACTTTGTAGCTTTTATAGCAGCTGGTAACATACTTCTTGAATATGTGATTGGTTCAGCTGCAATGGCTCGTTCATGGACTTCTTATTTCGCCACTCTTTGTGGTCGCCAACCTGATGATTTTCGCATCATTGCAAGTAGTCTAGCAGAAGGCTACAATCGCCTTGATCCAATAGCTATTGGTGTTTGCCTTATAGTTTCTATCATTGCATGTAATAGCACCAAGGCTTCTTCAAGACTCAACTATGTTGCCTCAGTTATCCATGTTCTAATCCTCCTCTTCATCATAATTGCTGGTTTAATCCATGCTGATACCAAAAATTTCACCCCCTTTATGCCATTTGGTCCTCGTGGTGTATTCAAAGCATCAGCAGTTTTGTTCTTCGCTTATACAGGTTTTGATGCTGTTTCAACTATGGCTGAGGAAACCAAGAATCCTGGTAGGGACATACCAATTGGACTAGTTGGTTCTGTTTTCATGACCACTATATTGTATTGTGCACTAGCTTCTGTTCTTTGTCTTATGCAATCGTATAAGAATATCGATATTAATGCCCCATTTTCAGTTGCATTTGAGGCTGTTGGTTTAGGTTGGGGAAAATATGTGGTTGCTGCAGGAGCACTAAAAGGGATGACATCTGTTTTACTGGTGAATTGTGTAGGCCAAGCTCGTTATTTAACACATATTTCCAGAACTCATATGATGCCCCCTTGGTTGTCGTATGTTAGTGCAAAAACTGGGACACCAATCAATGCCACTACATTCATGATGACAGCTAGTGCACTTCTTGCACTTTTTACAAGTCTTGATATTCTTTCTAACCTCTTGTCTATCTCTACACTCTTTATCTTCATTCTTGTGGCACTTGCTCTTCTTGTTCGACGTTATTATGTCAGTAATATGACCACAACAAAGGACAGAAACAAGCTCCTTGTGTTACTAGCACTTATTGTGGCATCATCTATTGGCACTGCTACCGTTTGGGCTGTTACAGATGATTGGAAAGGATATTGTGTTACAGTGCCAATATGGCTCTTGGCAACTGGTGGAATAGCATTTTTTGTGCCCCAAGCTAGGAGTCCAAAAGTTTGGGGTGTACCTTTAGTACCATGGATACCATCTGCATCCATTGCCATTAATTTTTTCCTTTTAGCTTCCATGGATAAGGATTCATTTATACGTTTCGCAGTTTGGACTGTCCTTCTCTTGGTTTACTATGTGTTCTTGGGATTGCATGCCTCTTATGACACTGCTAAGGAGCTTGAGAAGAATGCAGAATGGGGGAAGGTTGAAGCAGGAAATGCTCCATCAACTACAAATTCTGGATAAAAGTGAGCCATTTACTTCAAGTAAATAACTAGGTTCTTAATATTTTATATTTTAGGTGAAACAATGTTATAGTTTATTGAACGTGTAAGTTTGAATGTACAGATTTTTTGTAACCTATGATATGTGGTTGAAACGCAACTTTCAGTTAGCGGAGAATGGGGATGCCCTGACTCTAGATTTTATCAAGATGCGGAATAAAATCTTAATTTATAAATTAGTAAAGAATTGCATATGAATCTTTCAGTAATACTTGTCTGCAAGCATGACTAGGGTGTTTTGTAAAACTAAAGATTGAAATTTGGAATCTATAACGTGAAAGTTGTGTTGCTAAACAATATTTGACATGAAGTACTAACGAAAGTATGTTGCTCCCAACGCACACGCAAGTATACGTGGTCGATAAGTAATAAAGTGATAAGTAGAGTATCGTTCCCACGAGGACTATTCAGAGTGGACTCCTAACAAACAATTTCTTAACAACTACTCATGGATCTTTTCCAATAGTGAGAGTATTATTAACTAAAAAACAGTAATTTAAAATGGTGGAAGTTCAGTTAAACAATGGTGCAAACTTTGGTTGTAAATAATATTAATGAGACGGTCCAGGGTCAGAGTTACGAACAATCCAATTGAGTTTTCCAATTGATTCCACTTCTCAAATCCCGGATTACTAACTAACAGATTAAATGTACCCGTGAAAACCTTTCGATTCTTCACGGTCTATGCAGGCTACTCCAATCCCTATATGTCTATGGGTTGAATCACGTGCACGCGTTAACGAACTCTGTAATTAGTTAAGCTAGGCGAGCAAGTATATGTCTATCCTACTCACAAATTGGTTCCCCGATGCCCGGGTTCACAATCTAGCCCTACTCTTTCTTATTGCGTTCATAAATTCTCTCTTTCGAGTTCAATCTAAAAACCATAGATAATGCATAATTCTCGGGCCCTGACAATTACACAAATGAAATCAAGAAAGAATAAGCAATCCGTTATGGGATTCAATTAATGGAAACAATCTTCAAACATCAACTTTCATGAAATACCCTAACCCTAGAACAAGAGATTTAGCCACGCATACTCATAATAACAACACAAGGATTTGATGAAATAATGATGTAATAGATTAATAGAAGGAAGAAAAACCCTTGTTCAAGATGTTATGAGCTCTCCAATTGCTCCAAAGTCTGAACTCTTATAAAAAACTAAGTAAAAGAGTATTTATAGAGTTTACAAAGGCCTAGTAATAAGTTACACCTAAGCCTAGACGAAATAGGAAGTTCAAAAACGCTCCAGGGGCGCTGTAGCTGGCGCCTCGCGCCCCCGAACGCGCGCACACAAGCAGAACCCGTCGAACCGCGCTGAAAAACGCGCCAGAAGGCTGGGCGCTTTTGGGGGCACCCCGCGCCACCTATAGCGCCAGGCCATTTTCCTGCTTCCTTCGTCTGCAGCTCGCGTCGCGTTGTGCCTTCGTATGTTCGATCCAATCCTCAATCCAAATCCAATCTTTTCTTGCTCGATCATGCTTTTTAAAGCTCCAATTGCACTTCATAACAACCTACAATCATACGACATAAAATCAGTGCAAAATCACATTCATTAACTAGAAAACGCGCGAATAAAGTATCCAAACGTAAGAAAATATTAAGGAAATATAGGCATAAAATGCCAAACATCACCACCCCACACTTGAACCTTTGCTCGCCCTCGAGCAATCAAAAATAACTTCCCAACCTAGGTAGAACAGGTCTGCCTATGACTATGGTTGATACCGACCATTGAACAAATGCATACATGACTACTATGGGTCCATCAAACATGCCAATAATTTACCAAACACCAAAACATGAGAACAACCACCCCAAGACAACTCAAATGCACAAACTCAACTCATTGCAACCATGCTCCCACAAAGTCACACCTATCTACTCAACCAAGAAGCCACAACTTCACCTACCTCATGCAAACTGTGTGCCCTCACCAAAATGAAGCAAGAGAGTGTCCCCCAAATATCACACACGACAATGAATATCAAGAATAGAACGGGGACAATAGCATAGAAAGAATTTACTCACTCTCATGAAAAGCTCACATGTCACACACGATGTACCATAGGCTTGCCCGTAGTGTAGGACTCCACTAATGTAGGCTCACCCCAATCGAGATTAACTAGGACTTAAAAAAGGTTGTAACGTAGGCTAAGGGGCAGGTAGGATACATATGGGTAATAGTGACTACCTCCCTAAGCACTTTAATACATCACAATTAATTTAAGCACAAATCTCATTAAAGCCACCCACTCAACAACTTTCACATACACCTTCTCAACAAGTAGCAATTTTTTTCTTTTAAGCACAACACTAGCAAGGATGGATATTCTTCTCTCTTTATTTCTTTTTCTAATTTTTTTTCAGCTTTTTTTTTTCTATTCACTTCTTTCCAAACCTTGCCAATGCTCATAATCAACTACTACACAATTCATTACATGTTCCCCTTATTGGTTCCACTCAAAAACCTCCCAATATTTCAACCACAACTCCACAATAATATCACATTATCAATTAAAGTGCTTAAGGAGTAAAAGGCTAAAAGAAAGCAATTTAGGACAAGTGGGTAGGCTCGCGGTATGGGTGCCAACAAAAAGGTCAAAGAGATCAAAACAATCAAGTCCAAGGTGTATATATAAGGGAATACAAATCAAAAGAAGGCCTGTATCATTTCCCGACTAGAGCAAACCTAGGATTTCGCTTTGCACACAGACGGGGCAAGTTCTAGACACCAATATGCAACATGGAGTACAATAAGAATATGCCTCACAACACACAATCCACACAAAATGGCTCCATCACAACTCTCAATCAAGCAAATAGGTTGCAACTTGTGGAAAATTAAGCACTAATGCACAAAGGTTCACAATAAAGTCAAGCGAGTGGACTCAAGCATCTCAAGGGGGTCATTCCATTTTTTCTAGGCATGCATCATAATTTAAAACCAAAAGACACCACAAATAGCACATCCAATAAGTTCAAGTCCACCGGTATCAAACAAATCAAAGGCACTTAGCATTCCACCTATTCCTTTCGTCTAGGGCCACGTATAACTAACTACTCTAATCCTAATAAAAATAAAAACTACCCGGTTCAAAGGCCTCCCCGTGGAAAAGAACTGAGGTCATTAGAAAACCCAAGGGGTGGATGACATGTACCACTAATAAAGACTAAAAAGAAAATCTTTTAGAAATTTTTCATTAATTTTCTAATTTTTTTTCATATATTAAAGCAAGAAACAAATAAAAATAACGTCAAGTAACAAAAGAAAATCCTAACGGTACATGCATCCCTAACCTCAAAAATAAAGGAGAGTTCCACCCCACACTTAAAACAAGCAATGTCCTCCGTGCTACAAAAAATAAAGTACAAGGGGTAAAAGAACTTCCTTGAAGGCTCTAGTCCTTGGTGCTAGCATCCTCCAAGCTTCCGTATAGTATGAGGTACTCAGACTTCCCCCAACAGGTCATCAATATAGGCAGGGGTAAGGACACCCCACACTTAAACTCGACATTACATGAACCTGCAATCCAAGGAAAAACAAAAACTACCTGACACTATAAATAAAATAATATAAGTACAAACTCGGGATTCAAAAACTTGTTGCTCCCAACGCACATGCAAGTATACGCAGTCGACAAGTAATAAAGTGATAAGTCAATTATCGTTCCCACGAGGACTATTCAGACTGGACTCCTAACAAACAATTTCTAACTAACTATCCAGGGATCTTTTTTCCAATAATGATGATTTAGTTAACTAAAGAACAGTAATTAAGAGGGTAAAAGTGAATTCAAACAATGGAGCAAAAAATTAGTTGTTATCAGTAATAAGGAGACGGTCTAGGGTCAGAGTTACGAACAATCCAGTTGAGTTTTCCAGTTGATTCTACTTCTTGATTTCCTAGATTGCTAACTACAGGTTAAATGTACCCGTGAAAACCTTTCGATTCTTCACGGTCTATGCAGGCTACTCCAATCCCTATATGTCTATGGGTTGAATCACGTGCACACATTAACGAATTCTGTGATTAGTTAAGCTAGGCGAGCAAGTATATGTCTATCCTACTCACAAATTGATTCCCCGATGCCCAGGTTCACAATCTAGCCCTACTCTTTCTTATTGCGTTCATAAATTCTCTCTTTCGAGTTCAATCTAAAAACCATAGATAATGCATAATTCTCGGGCCCTGACAATTACACAAGTGAAATCAAGAAAGAATAAGCAATCCGTTATGGGATTCAATTAATGGAAATCAATCTTCAAATATCAACTTTCATGAAACACCCTAACCCTAGAACAAGAGATTTAGCCACGCATACTCATAATAACAACACAAGGATTTGATGAAATAATTATGTAATAGATTAATGGAAGGAAGAAAAACCCTTGTTCAAGATGTTATGAGCTCTCCAATTGCTCCAAAGTCTGAACTCATATCAAAAACTAAGTAAAAGAGTATTTATAGGGTTTACAAAGCCTAGTAATAAGTTACACCTAAGCCTAGACGAAATAGGAAGTTCAAAAACGCTCCAAGGGCGTTGTAGCTGACGCCTCGCACCCCCGAACGCGCGCAAGCAGAACCCGTCAAAATCCAAGCGCCTTAGCCACGCCCCGTGCTGAAAAACGCGCCAGAAGGCTGGGCGCTTTTGGGGGCGCCCCGCGCCACCTATAGCGCCAGGCCATTTTCCTGCTTCCTTCGTCTGCAGCTCGCGTCGCGTTGTGCCTTCGTATGTTCGATCCAATCCTCAATCCAAATCCAATCTTTTCTTGCTCGATCATGCTTTTTAAAGCTCCAATTGCACTTCATAACAACCTACAATCATACGACATAAAATCAGTGCAAAATGACATTCATTAACTAGAAAACGCGCGAATAATGTATCCAAACGTAAGGAAATATTAAGGAAATATAGGCATAAAATGCCAAACATCAGTTCTGTGTTTGTATTACGCGAGTAGTACTGCCGCAAGCAAATACAGGTTCGTGAATCAATAAACCTTACTTATATAGTTTCTTGTATAAAGAGGTGATGTTTGCTCGGTCTATAACTTAAAAGAAGCCATATCATCAAAGTTATATTGAAAACTAGTTTCTTCTTTTCTCCTCCTTTGCATTATATTTTATACTCTAGGAAGTGTTATGCTCATTTATGATTTTGCACGCTTTGATATAAGTGTTATTCAACTTTTTCATGGGAGCATATGTTGAATCCTTCGTTTCGAATGGTATATAAATATCTGAGTCTTTCATCAAATTGTGATCTTTACTTCTTGTGATTTGCATTACGAAAATAAGTGTCGTTTTCTGAAATCTTCATTGGTTGTGTTACATTAGCATTATGTAGAATTTGATTTGAAATTGGCCATGATAGAAAGGAGGAAGAAGGAAATGTTGGAGTGTTTGTGACCTAACTCATCTATTTTTAAATTTCTCAAACTGTTATTCTTGTTTTTGTTTTCGGAAATTTTGTCTATTCAGGTTCTTTGGCAACGTTTGTTTGTCATCATTAAAAATGGGGAATTTGTTGAGGAAAGGTTTTGAAGAATGACAAACATGAAGGACCCAATGGTTCCGGAGGAGAACCTGGTCCCTTTGTAGAAGGGCACGGCTGATCGAAAAGATTTGAGGGTTGCAAATTCCTGCAGAACTAGGAGTAGTGGTGCGTGAACGAGTATGCGTCCTAGTCAGACTAAAAGAGGCGGTGCCCAGGCTGTGTATTCAAAGTACGAATACGAGTTGGACTTAAACAATGAAAGAGTTACAAGGAATCTTGTATTACCATAATTACAAGGTTTCCTTGTGGAGCTTAACTAGGGTTTTGATGCCCATATAAATACAAGTAGTTGATGCAGCTGTAAAGTAGTTATTCACAAAAAGAGAGCTGAGAGCATACAAAGGCGATCCAGCAACTTTCAACGTGAGATAACAAAAGAAGACAACTAGTAGAGTTAAAGAGATTGAGTCTAGATATTCTGTCTAGGTTCTTGGTCTGTAAGTTGTCTTGTTTTGAGCGATCATTGTTTTTACCTATCAGCTTATGTTAGAAGCAATTGTATTAGGTGAAATTTTGAGAGATTGCTTTGTAAAGCTAGAGTTTAGCTATGTTTAGTGATTAGAGAAATCTAGAGTGTAGCCCCTTGGTTACAGAGGTTTCTAATCAGAAACTTGCTCTTTGTGTTAGTAGATTGAGTTCTAAAATCCCAGAGTGTGGGTCGTGGTTTTTCTCCCTTGAGCAAGGAGCTTTCCTTGTAAAAATACAGTATTCTTTGTGTCTTTTGTTTGTTTGTGTGTGTTGTGGTGTCAAAGTGCAAACTGTTGAGTCAAGAACAAGGTTCTTGACTCACAAGAATCGGGTCCTTGCGAAGAAAAATCGGTAGACACTATTCAACCCCATTCTAGCGTACTTCGGAGGTGCTTAGTGTATAAGAAGTGGTATCAGAGCAGGTCTTCTCGTGCTAGGTTTACACCTTGAGAAGGATCAGAATTATCAGTGCACCACCTACCATCACTGAAGGATAGTCAGTTCTAAGGCCCCCACAGTTCAATGGGCAATACTATGCTTGGTGGAAAAACAGGATGGAAAATTACATATGTGCTGAAGACTACCAACTATGGCTTATTACATCTGAAGGAAATTTGACTCCTACTAAAATAGTTGGTGAAGGAGCTGCTGCTAGAGAAGAACCTAAGTCGAAAGAGGAGTTCAATGAGACGGACTATAAGATGATTGAAAAGAACCACAAAGCCAAACGGTTGATAATTTGTGGTCTTGGCCCTGAGGAGTTTAATAGAGTATCATCTTATAAGACTGCCAAGAAAATCTGGGATGCCCTGCAAGTTGCACATGAAGGAACCACTGAAGTGAAGGACTCCAAAAGAAGAATGCTGAAGAGACAATTTGAGTTGTTCTTTATGGGAGAGAATGAATCAATCCAGGATATGATGACCACGAAGACAATTATCACTAATGAGATGACATCCCTGGATATGGAGTTGCCTAAAGTAGAGATGGTGGATAAGGTTCTGAATGTGTTGCCTGAGGCTTGGGAACCCAAGATGACTGCTATCATTGAGTCTAAACCTCTAGGATACATCAAACTTGAAGAACTGGTTGGAAGCTTGAAAATACATGAGATAATGAAAGATTCAAAAACTAAACCAGCTCTCAAGAAGGACAAGACCCTTGCACTCGAAGCAACTGATGAAACTGAGGACTATGTTGATTTTCAATCAGTTGAAGCAGCAATGGTTAGTGCCTTGAGACAGAAGCTTAACTTGGGAAAGTTCAAAAGCTTCAAAAGAAATAACAAGAAGAACTCTGGAAGGAAGAACATAGTTGACAGCCATGATTATTCAGGATGCTTCAAGTGCTTTAAGAAGGATCATGCTGTCATGGATTGTCCTATGTGGGAAAAAGAATGGATGAAAAACATAGCAACAAAGAAAAAGGAAAAGGAGGCTTCAAAGGAGAATGACAAAGATAAGAAGAAGGTGAGACGACCTCCAAACTTCAGAGCCGAAAGAAGGAAGAGAAAAAAAGCTTTCTATGCTATATGGGGACCTACTGACAGTGAATCTGATCATGAAAAGGAATTTGGAGATGAATCTCCACTAGCACTAATGGGGTTGACAGATGTCAGTTCAGATGAGGAAGATCCTCGGGATTTCAGAGGAGGAAGAGATCCCTCAAAGCCACCTATGCTTAACGGGACTAACTACAAGCGCTGAAAAACTTTCTTCAAGCAACAGATTACAGTCTCTGGTTGATTGTGAAAAGAGGACCTCATGTTCCTGTAAAGAGAGCAGCAAACAGGGTTCTAGTTCCAAAGATGCTAGAAGAACTAGATACTCAAGACCTTGACTAGTTACAGGCAAATTCCAAAGTTGAATTGTACCTGAGGAAAGGGCTGACTACTGACGTGTTAGCAAGGATACTTGAATACAAGTCCGTTAAAGAAGTGTGGGAAAAGCTAAAGGAAATGTATACAGAAGGTGATCAAAAGAAGGACTCAACTATTATGGCAACTGATGGTGAAGAAGCTGCTCATTCAGCAGAGGTATGTCTATCTGATCTCAAAGAAAATTTACATACATACTCTATTGAAAATTGATCTTAATCACTGCCACTTTTATTGGAGGGTTAAGAAAAGGAGAAAATTGAGAAAGATAAATTAACTGAAGAGATAAGTGATCTCAGAACTAAGCACAAGAGTCTTCAAGAACAAAACATTGAACTGGAAGAAATCAATGTCATTTTAAAAGGACAGACTCTTGTGTCAAACTCTAAGATCACAGAACTGGAATTAGAACTCAATCAGTTAAAAGAGAATATCAATGGTAAGCAAGTAATAAGTGAAGTTAAAACCTTTCTTGAAAATGAACTTAAAAGAACAAATGAGATTCTGAATCAGGAAACTGAAAAGAACAGGATTTTAACTCAAAAGATTGAAAAATCTGAATATGAGCTTACCAGATTAACAAAATGGAATAAGTCTTCTGAGGAAATGAACTGAGTTCTTGAAAATCAGAACAAGGGAAAACAAGGGCTGGGATTCAAGAAACCACTGCCTCCATATAATCCTAAAAGCAAGTATGTGGGATTGCCTTGTAACATGTTGTTTACCTTCTGTGGTGAAACTGGTCATTACAGACAAAGGTGCATTAATGCAAGCAAGGCAAAGACCAAGAATAAAAGAAGTGTTCTATTAAATAGGCTAAAAAGGATTTGATTTATCCATTTTCTCATAAGAAGGGACCCAAGCTTGTCTGGGTTCCTAAGGCTAACCCTTAATATGTTTTGCAGGCTGGAGTGAGGGAGAACAACCCAAGCTGGATTCTTGATAGCAGTTGTTCAAGGAACATGACAGGAGACAGAAGAAACTTTCTCTCACTCGCAGCATTTCAAGGAGGCAGTGTAGCCTTCAGAGGAGGAAAAAGTGGTCAAATCATAGGAATTGGAAAAGTTGGGAGAACTCTGGATCATGCAATTGAAAACGTATACTGTGTCGATGGTCTCAGACACAACTTACTGAGTATCTCTCAACTTTTTGATAGAGGAAATGAAGTGAGTTTCTCCTCTTAGGTTGTGAAGAACCTACAGAGCGGAGAAATTGTTATGGAATGAAAAAGGGTGAACAACGTGTACAAAGCATCACTGAAATCACTGCCTGAAAACAACTTAACATGTTTGAACGTGCAAGAAAGTGATTCTCACTTGTGGCACAAAAGAATGGGTCATGTAAGTCTCTCACAACTCAACAAGCTTGTATCAAAGGAGCTGGTTCGTGGATTGCGTAGTTAGAGATTTGAAAGCATAAAAATGTGTGGTGCTTGTGTGAGAGGGAAGCATGTGAGATCATCCTTTAAATTAAAGAAGGTGGTGAGTACATCAAAACCACTGGAATTGATACATATAGATCTGTGTGGACCTATGAGAGTCAAAAGCAGAGGAGGAAAGAGGTTCGTGTTCGTAATTGTTGATGACTACTCTAGGTATACATGGACTCTGCTCATGGCGTCCAAAGATGAAGCCTTTGATAGCTTCAAAGATTGGGCTGGTGTTATGCAGAAAAGGTTGAGCCTGGAACTTGTCAGAAATAGATCTAATCATGGAACAGAGTTTGAAAACTCAAAATTTTCTGATTATTGTGCAAAATACAGTATTGATCATAACTTCTCTGCACCAAGAACTCCACAGCAGAATGGAGTAGTCGAACGGAAGAACAGGTCGTTGGAGGATATGGCAAGAACTATGATGCTGTCAAGTGGTCTTACAAGAAACTTCTGGGCTAAAGCAATAAACACGGCATGCTATTTGCTGAAAAGATGCTCCATAAGAGCTATTCTTGACAAGACCCCATATCAGCTACTCGGAGAAAGGAAACCAAACATTGCACACCTGAGACCCTTTGGTTGTAAATGCTTTGTCCACAACAACGGAAAGGAATCATTGGGGAAATTTGATGGTAGAAGTGATGAGGCAATATTCCTTGGTTATTCTACTCAAAGCAAAGCATAAAAGGTGTTTAATAAAAGAACACAAACAGTTGAGGAAAGTATGCATGTGGTATTCGATGAATCCGATAAGGTGGTAGATGAGACTGAAGTAGATGATCAGGCAATTGGCCTTACTCGAGAAGATGGTGGAGTTGACTCTGAAGATCCAGAAGACAAGGAAGAATCATGTGAGGATTCAACTTCACGAGAACAAGGAGTCAATATGACAAGGGGAACATCAGATGAAGTTGATGATTCAACAATACATGAAGAACCTACCTAAAATGATGCTGGGAGGTACTTCTCGTCATATCCAACCCAGGCCATGGAAGCACCAAAGTTCTCATCCCTTCGAGAATGTATTATCTGAATTGGATACTGGGAGTATGACCAGATCAGCCTTGAAAAACTTTCGTGCATTCTTTGCTTTCTTGTAATCTTTGGAACCAAATAATATAAAAGAAGCCCTAGAAGATCTGGATTGGATTCTAGCCATGCAGGATGAACTTCATCAGTTTGAAAGAAGCAAAGTGTGGCACCTAGTTCCTAAGCCTAAGGACAGATCAATAATTGGAACCAAGTGGGTGTTCAGATACAGTCAGGAAGAAGGAATTGACTATGATGAAACTTTTGCACCAGTGGCAAGAATGGAGGCCATTAGAATGTTAATGGCCTTTGCTACATACATGGAGTTCACACTGTATCAGATGGATGTGAAGAGTGCCTTCTTGAATGGGTATCTGAATGAAGAAGTCTATGTAATTCAGCCACCAGGTTTTGCGAACAATGAATTTCATGATCATGTTTACAAACTGGATAAGGCACTCTATGGACTGAAGCAAGCTCCAAGAGCCTGGTATGAGAGACTATCAGGATTCCTATTGAAGAATGGTTTTACAAGAGGAAAGATTGACAACACACTATTCTTGAAGAAGAAAGGAAAAGATCTATTGGTGGTTTAGGTATATGTTGATGATATCATTTTTGGAGCCACAGATGAGGAGCTTTGCAAGGGATTTGCTGAATTAATGGGCAGTGAATTTGAAATGAGCATGATTGGAGAACTCAATTTCTTCCTAGGATTGCAGATAAAAAAACGCCTGAAGGAACCATGATTCATCAACAAAAATATGTCAAGGAACTTCTGAAGAAATTTGATATGGAAGGAGCTAAAGAAATGACTACTCCTATTGCTCCTGGAACCAAGCTGGATATGGATGAACTAGGTACTTCTACAAATGAAACAAAATATAGAGGAATCATAAGTTCACTCCTCTATCTCACAGCCAGTCGACCTAATATTGTATAAAGTATGGGACTGTGTGCTAGGTTTCAGTGCAAGCCTAAGGAGTCATATTTGACAGATGTGAAAAGGATCTTGAGATACTTGAAAGGAGCTCAGGATCTATGTCTATGGTACCCAAGGGGAGGTACTTTTGAACTAATTGGTTTTGCTGATGCAGATTATGCATGTCACTTGGTGGACAGGAAGAGCACTTCAGGAATGGCACACTTGCTTGGTCCCTGCTTAGTTTCTTGGGCAACAAAGAAGCAGAACTCAGTAACCCTATCTACTGCAGAAGTTGAGTATGTAGCAGCTGCATCATGCTGCTCACAATTGCTATGGATCAAACAACAGTTGGAGGACTTTGGAATTAAATGTGGAGCTGTGCCAATTTTCTGTGATAACAAAAGTGCAGTGAACATTGCCAAGAACTCAGTCCAACATAAAAGAACAAAGCATATTGATATTAGACACCATTTTCTTAGAGATAATGTAGAAAAGGGTCTGATCACTATGAATTCGTGCAGGACAGAATAACAAATTGCCGACATATTTACCAAAGCACTGAACAAAGTTCAGTTTGAGAGGAACAAGTTGGAGTTAGGAATGATCAAAATACACGGATGACTCAGCGTTATTTCCCCAATGATTGGCTAGTTAAGTATTCAGCATCTTATTTTTAACTATTGTTATTATTGTCCAGCCTAAAATTTGTACTTTATTAAGTACACTTGTTCAGCTGATTAGCACCAGGTTGGGCTAATGTGTTCCCATGAAAGAACCTACAGGGTACGCAGAAGGAACCAAGGCAAGCATGAGGAACCATGTCCAGGTACAACTACACAAGCTATTTATGTTAAGTGTCATAACTGAAATTGATTGTCACATTATACGTGTGTCAAGGAAGTATTCCCATGTTCCTGTAACCGCCCTAAATTATAGGATCAAATTCTTTTTGGGTTAGACTTCTACTATACTTCACTGGACCCCATTTTATTAAAAAGACCTTATTTGGGTAAGTCTTGTAACCGTCAAATCAATACCATTTTCCCGATTTTCAAAACTTCAAAAAGTTGTTTTTCACCTTTAAGCCATCATTAGTGTCAGTTCCCTAGTAAAACCCCCTACCACTATTACTGCTTCTCTCTTCTAGTTTGACAGAAACTAAATACACACAATTGCAAAACAATCTCTCTCTGCCTTGTATATTCTCTCTCACTAAAAATCGAAACAAGAAATTCCCTTCATCTTAATTTCAAAACCCTAACCTCAATCACCATGTCTCAAATACAATCTACATCAGTATCTCCTATTAAGGCTTCAGAAACACGCGAATCCAAGAAATCTACTCCAAAACCTCCTCCATCCACTCTCGCAGAAAGAATTGTCAAAGCCAGGGCAAAATTCTTCAAAAAAGGAGAAAAGAAAGGAGTCAAGAAGACGGTTGTCAGATTCTCATCCCCTACGCCGGCAGAACCAGTTTCATCTGAAAAAATGGTTGAGGTAACGCTTGAATATACTCTATCTGATCCTACTGCTTTAGAAGTCGTAAAAAGTCCTAAAAATTGAGTACTGAAACATTGATGAAAGGACTAGATAAAATCGTAGAAAAGGTAGAGCCCTGTGGAATATATGATAGGGGAAGGTAGTTGAGGAGAACCAACAGGTTGTTCAGGAGGAACCTAAGTGTAGTTTGCATGTGCCCTTAGTAACTGAGAATGTGCTGGAGGCTGATGTAGTTGAGAAAGTGATAGAAAGACTGAGAGAAGAGGATTCTGCTAAATCCCAAAAGGAACATGTTAGTGAACCTAGGTTGGGGGATGTTCCTATTGATGGAGTTCATGATATATCTGTACGTGAAGGTCCAGTTGTTGGAGGATCTAGTTCTGCTGAGGCTGCAAAGGACTTGAGTAAAGAACGTGGTTCTCGCTCAGATCCTATTATGACTGAGGATGTAGAACTGAACTGGACAGATTCTGAACAGGAGAAGGATGAGGAAATTTTAGAAGGCAATGGTGAAGGTGAGAAAGTTGCAGAGAAGGTTGAGGAAACAAAAAGAAAGAGTGTAAAAAGAAGATTTGGAGAGGAAGATGAAAAACTGATAAATGAAGGTGAAGAAGAAGAAGTGGTGTTTGTAAGTGAGACCAGGGTGGAGACTGAAAAGAGAAGAATGTTGTTGAAATGGGGAAAGTTTGTGTCCAAGAGCATACTGGTGGATGAATCTAGTGAGGACTCTCAGGATGAGAGGACTGAGAGTAATGACAAAACTGTTGCACAGCCAGCCCCTTACTCAAGAAGGGTGGCAACAAGGTCAGCCTTGAAGCAGCAATTAGCAAAGGTTGATAAGCTGGAAAAAAAATTCAAGAATGTGAAGGCTGGAAAAGCAGAAGCATAAGAAAAAGGAGGATGAATCCAAGGAAGAAAGTGATGAAGCTGGTAGCTATGTGGAACCCAGTGACTCAGAAACACACAGTGAACTGGAGAGCAAAAAAAGAAGAAAAGACTCTGAGGAGGTTGACAGAACAGCCTTCTTTGTAAAACACCAGGTATTGGCTGGGAGCATCCTGGGTGATGTGAAGGAGCACCACATGAAGCCCTTACTCAGGATAGGAGGGGATCAAGGGTGGTTAGGTCAATTTTCCAACAAAGATAGGCTGCTGTATTCTGATGAAGTCAGAGAGTTCTATACAAATTGCAGGGTTGCTGCCAGGAGGGTGTATTCTGTTGTGAAGGGAGTTGAAATTGAGTTTGGGAGAACTGAGTTGGGAGTGATACTTGATGTACCTGCTGAGGGTTATTGCAGGTATATTAAATTAAAATGGCCAAAAAGAACCGATGGAGTGACTCCACTAATTGTTGTGATAAATTTTCAGGGAAACCAAAACCCAGGAAGGAAGGGAAGGTTGACAAAAAGGAAATGGAGCCGGCTCATTAGTTGTTGTTTGAGTTTGTGCATAGATTCTTGTTGCCAAGGGGAGAGAGGAACAGTGAGGCTAGTGCTCTTGACCTAACCTACATGGACCTGCTGGACAGATGAGTGAAAATTAATCTACTTGGTCTGATAATCAGACACATCAAAAGGATTGCAGACACTAATCAGAAGCCACATTCATTAGTGCATTCCTACATCCTACAGCAGGTTCTTGAGCACTTTGGGGTTCCTTTGGAGGCAGGGAAAAAGCCCACCAGTGCAGGTTAGGCAGGAGCAGTCTAAAGAAAGTGAGGACTATGGACCAGATGAAGCAATTGCAGCAGTAAAAGAACTAGAGAGTCATGTTCTTGACGTGAATACAGAGAACGCTGAGCTGTATAGGAAGCTGGAGTTGAAGGATAAAAAAATTAACCGCTTGAAAATTGAGTGTTACAAGTATTAGGCCGAGCTGGTGATGGAAAGGGCCAAGAATACGAAGAACCTTGAGGCGCTTGTCAAACTCTTCAACCCACAGCTCTGAGTCCTACCTTGCTTCCTCTCTGTCCTTACGAAATACATACCCTTCTTTATCCCTCCGTGTCCTCCCTTGATATGTGACTTTAAGACAATTTTATTTTTCAGTTGTGTACTTAAATAGGGCTGTGTGGCTTGTCACGCCCTGAATGAATGGTTTTAATTTTCTCTTGCTTATTTTGGATCTGTTCTATTATATCTGGTTCTGTTTGGGCCCTTAGCCTTATTTCTGGGTGTTTATATCTTAGCTGACTTGTTGCCTTGTGCTCTAGACTGGATAGTACTAAATGGTTCATGCAGGTGTTTGAATCTTTTCGATGATACCAAAAGGGGGAAGAAGGAAATGTTGGGGTGTTTGTGACCTAACTCATCTATTTTTAAATTTCTCAAACTGTTATTCTTGTTTTTGTTTTCGGAAATTTTATCTATTCAGGTTCTTTAGCAACGTTTTTTTGTCATCATAAAAAAGGGGGAATTTGTTGAGGAAAGATTTTGAAGAATGACAAACATGAAGGACCCAGTGGTTCCGGAGGAGAACCTGGTCCTTGTATAGAAGGGCACGACTGATCAAAAAGATTTGAGGGTTGCAAATCCCTACAGAACTAGGAGTAATGGCGCGTGAACGAGTACGAAAGTAGTTACAAGGAATACGAGGTGGTGCTCAAGCTGTGTCTTCGAAGCACGAAAACGAGTTGGACTTAAACAATGAAAGAGTTACAAGAAATCTTGTCTTACCATAATTACAAGGTTTCCTTGTGGAGCTCAACTAGGATCTGATGCCCATATAAATACAAGTAGTTGATGCAGCCGTAAAGTAGTTATTCACAAAAAGAGAGTTGAGAACATACAAAGGCGATCCAGCAACTTTCAACGTGAGATAACAAAAGAAGACATCTAATGGAGTTAAAGAGATTGAGTCTAGATATTCTGTTTAGGTTCTTGGTCTGTAAGTTGTCTTGTTTTGAGCGATCATTGTTTTTACCTATCAGCTTATGTTAGAAGCAATTGTATTAGGTGAACTTTTGAGAGATTGCCTTGTAAAGCTACAATTTATCTTTGTTGAGTGATTAAAGTCTAGAGTGTAGCCCCTTGGTTACGGAGTTTTGTAATCAGAAACTTGCTCTTTGTGTTAGTGGATTGAGTTCTAAAATCCCAGAGTGTGGGTCGTGGTTTTTCTCCCTTGAGCAAGGAGCTTTCCACGTAAAAACACAGGGTTCTTTGTGTCTTTTGTTTGTGTGTGTTGTGGTGTCTAAGTGCAAACTGTTAATTCTTGACTCACAAGAATCGGGTCCTTGCGAAGAAAAATCGGTAGACACTATTCAACCCCCCTTCTAGTGTTCTTAGGAGGTGCTTAGTGTATAAAAACATTGGCATTGAAGTATTGTAATTGCATAAACAATTTAATTGAAACGTAACGACTTTTTATCCTTGAGTTCAATTCGTTGGTCTACAACTCAGCTCAAATGGAAATTTAATTAGTGTAGATGAAGAGCGAATAGCACAAATATCGACAAGTGAGGGTTGCTCAGATGCTAAGTACCCTCCACCTATATTCAAGAGGTTGTGTGTTCGAGTCACCGTAGGAGCAAAAAGCGGGAGGACCACTATTTGATCCGAGAGAGGAGAAGGGGTGAGGTTAAAAACAAAGAAAATAGCACAAATATCCTTTCACGCTTACTTTAATGGAGAATCAAATATGTCAACTACTTTGCAAACACGAGTATCATTTTATCATTAATACATAGGGTGGATTTGAGGAAAAAGTTAGAATATTCAACGACTTTCATTAAGTTCCGTCCATAGTTGTTTGAGAGTTTGTCCCCATTTAATTATGTGGAAAAGGGCCAACCATTGCTTATGGTGTCATATTTCTGCAAATGTTGAGTGACGGTTTTGGGTTGGGTCGGTAGGATTAAGTTGCAAGAATTACGCAACTATGCCACCTTAGGCAATGGTTTTCTAACTGACCTTGCTTAAATTGGTTTGCAAGATTGGTCCCGCCAAATTTAAGTGAGACTTTTTCGAACAAAACTAACCCTGAACAAATTATAAAAAGACTCGACCTATCCTTTCCCTTCTTAACAACTCAATAATTGTTTTATAGCGGAAAAAAGCCTCATCAACAAAATCAAACCCCAAACTCTAAATTTCCAGAAAAAAGGAGATTCAAAAGGTAAATATCTTATTGATTATACGTAATTTTTGAAATAAATTTTTGTAATTACGTTTTAAATTCGTAGAATTTGTTTAAATTTTGTATAATCACATATAAGCTAAAGCGAGCTGTGAATTTTGCTGATACAGATTAAAAAACTGTTGATATCTAGCAATTAAAGTTATATTGATTATATATTATTGAAGAAAGTTTATATTACTTCCAATCTGTATTTGGCGTAGAATTTACGGATAGAATTTCGATTACTCTTATCTAGTTGCAGTGGCATTGACTTGACTTGAAATTACCTGTAGATAATCTCTGTGAATTATAATTAACAAGCAACACTTTTTTAAAACTTTAATCCATGGGAAAATATTTCCCCTGCACTCAATTCTTTGTCGGTAGCACTTGCAGCAGGCACTTGTAGAGAATCTCTACATGTGATGCCCAATAGGCAGCAATTTTGATCGCTTGAACTGGTGCCTTATAAGTGTTGCCCTTTAAGGCGGATTTTTTGAACAAATACTTTTTTTGTAGGTCCCGCTCGAAAGCTATAACCTGCCCCCCGAACTCGGTATCCATTCTACCTGATGTTTCACTCCTCCGAAAGGTGCCCCGGGACGTGGTTTGGCCGCTGTCATATAGACGGGGGGGTGGCGTTGGGAGCTCCTGGTCGAGGTGTGGAGTTTTCTGCTTCCTGCCCTGCGGAAGGGGAAGTCGGTGCCAACAATCGAAAAGCTATTGGGTAAGTCGTGTGGCGCATCAAATCTTCCGAGCTCGCGAGCGAAGTTTTTGCATGTCAAGTCTCTTTGTGGGCAACACTCGAAGGTCTGGTTCAAAGCAGCATGTAGAGTCCCTCTACATATGTTGCCTAATGTACAGCACTTTTGATCACATGAACTGGTGCTGTATCTGCAACACTTGGAGGTTTGGTATAAAGCAACATGTAGAGGGATCTCTAAAGGAGATGCCCAATAGGTAGCACTTTAGCTGTGCTGCATGCACCTGCTATAACTTTATAGAGAATTTCCCTACAAGCTGTAGCTTAAGGCCAATACTTTATGTAGACACCCAATTTTGTCCCGAAATTATGAAATTAAATTGCTGACACTTACTTTTTATATAAATCTCAAAATATAGCATTTTGTGTTAATATAAAGCCAAAAATGTCCATTTTCAAAAGAAATTATAAAATTTGATGTTTTGTCGCAATTTGGCTATTGTTTGCAAAGTTTTTCAATATTAGCAACTTGATATTTTCGGCTTTATATTACCTACAACATGTAAAATATTGGGAGCATTTATCTAATTATAAAATTTTTCAAATTGATTTACGAAATTAGTTAAAGCTATTAGTTTTTAGAAAATGGTCAGAATCGTTGTTCATTTTAAATCTCGACCTATCTACACAACATTCATATTATACAACACCCAATTTTCTTCTAGCCCAATTTTTAAAACCCCTAAACCTCACCCCTATAAATCTTAAAAAGCCTCACTATTCATTATTATCATCAGCCCCCCCTCACCATCACTATTCATCTTCCCCACTCACAAAAACCCTACCCCATTATTCATTCATCATTCCCACAACCCCAAAATTTTCAGATCTAGCTGATGACAAACACCCACAATACATACACTCACACACACTATTCATTGATCTTCTGGACAACTCCCTCATATTCTCAAAAACAAACCCTCCACACATACAACCAAAATCAGATCTACAACAGACCACACCATACATAAATACCTCTCACACACAAAAACCCCATATACCCCAGAGCCTCCTTCTTCTTGACAACACCCACACGCTCACAATACCAAAACCACACACACACGCACAGATATGAAAAAGGGACATCGAGGGAGTTGAAAGAGTGGGGGGAAAGAGGCACCAAAAAGGGAGGGTAGCAGTGATGCCGCGAGCCTCACCGGAGTTCTGCCGGAAAAGCTCGCCGGCGGTCGCTCCCCTCTTTCTCTTCCACCAGAAATTGGACGCCGTTTGCTATGGATCTATTTTTTTGATCCTGGAGACGGGCCTCAAGCCGTTTCGACTTGTTGCTATGAACGATGTCCCGCCGGAGTTTAGCCAGATTTTTAGCCCGGCGATGTTCACTGATGTTTCGCTCATCGGGATCTGGTTGAGTTCGAACCTTTGGTGTTTCCACTGTCTCCTTAGCCTTGCTGATCTGTTTGTTTGTCCTCACCGGAAGTTGACCGGAAAACCTATACTGGTCCCTTGTTCGTTTGCTTCTACTAATTGGACCTCATTCCATTATGTTATGCCTATTTTCGTTGATTCTGTGACTATTGTGATGTTTGCTCCACCGGAAGCTTAGTCGACGATGCGATTTTATCTCGTTTTAACCTTGAACCATGGTTTTGGGACTTGATTTGCCACTGTAGCCCGTTTGAACGATTTTTCGACCCGTTTATATTATTTACACTGGACCCGTTTAGCCTATTGCATTGCCATGGTTATTTTGGTGCCATTATGGAAATTTGCTATGACTTTGATTGATCAATCTATGTTGTCGGACTGGCTTATGCATTGACTAGATTTTCTGAGTGCAGGGATCTATTTTGGATAAATTTTATCCATTATGGAATATTGAATTGATTTGGACAAATACTACGTTAATTGGCAAATGAAAAAATACATATACACGTATTGAGGCCTCGGGATTGATTTGAACATGATACTACACTTGAACAGCCCTGTCCCCGTGTCCCTAAAGCAAAAGGCGATGATGAATGTATGCACTTTAACGCAAAGCAAGTTGAATAGAGTGGTGGATTTGGTACTTGGCATTGCAACCGGCCCGGGCTCCATTTTTGCAACCGTACCAACATCCCGAGCCTCTACATGACGCGCCATACAAAACTGAGCCTAAATTTTGCAAAAACACACCCCCTATTATTATTACTACTTTATTAATTTATTATTAGTATTTTATTTTCATTGGTTATTACGCTTTATTATCGTACTAATCCAATTTCATTTTGTTTGTTTTTCGAGGTACCTGTTGAACCCCAAAAATTACCCCGAAAAGGATAAATTCCGGAATATCGACAGGATGGACTAACTCTTTTGGAGTCGCCACCCAATTTAAGGAAAACAGGGAACCAAATAACAAATGCACGCAAAAACTCCGTTTTTATAAAAAGACGGTCTTTCTTTCAAAGATTCTAAAGGTAAGAGGTTTTATTAATTTCGTAAGAAGGTTTTTAAGGCAGTTCCGAAATTCCGTTAAAAACGGTTAATCCGACAGGTTTCCAAAACATTTGCAAAATATGATTTTCTAGAAAATTTATCTAAAAATAATTAATTGAAATAAAACTTGCGTATAAGAAATATTTAATTTGCATGCATTTTACTAAATGGCCCCAGTTTGAAATAAATTGAATAACGACTTTAAAATAAAAGTAATAAACATAAAGTAAAGCAATCAATCAAATAATCATATATAATCAAAGGTTCATTTTACAAATAAATTGTATAAATTATATCAACTCTAACTACATAAATAATGAGAATAAGTTCAAAAGGTAAAACCCGGGAGCGGCATATTCATTCAATCAAAGGTACCTCGCAAAACAAACAAAAAGAAATTGGATTAGTACGATAATAAAGCGTAATAACCAATGAAAATAAAATACTAATAATAAATTAATAAAGTAATAATAATATATAATAGTAGTACTAAAAATAAAAATAATAATAGTAAAGGGGGTTTGTTTTTGTAAAATTTAGGCTCAGATTTGTATGGCGCGTCATGTAGAGACTCGGGATGTTGTTACGGTTGCAAACACGCCGGCCGGACGTGTTGCCATGCCAAGTACCAATTCCGTTACTCTATTCAACTTGCTTTGCATTAAAGTGCATACATTCATCATCGCCTATTTGCTTTAGGGACACGGGGGCGGGACTGTTCAAGTGTAGTATCATATTCAAATCAATCCCGAGGCCTCAATACGCGTATATATATTTTTTCATTGGCCAGTATAGTATCGGTTCAATATCAGTCCATAACCTCAATATACTTAAATATATTTTCTTTGGCCAAATTGAGCATAATAGACTGTCCATAACAGTACGTAACCAACGCCGCAATGTCGAAGGAAGCTGCAAAATTCTCAAAGCAAAATGATCAGCAAGGCATATCAAATTAGCATAATTATTCCATAAAAAAAAACAGCAATGCTCAGCTAAACGAGTCAACCCTCAATTTCCCAAGTCAACGCACAAGCACATGGGGATGAAATCCTAATGTCAACTCAACAAGATCCAGAAACACCCAAAAATTCAATAGTGCAGGCGAAGGTATCTTGCAAAAAAACCAACAAGTTTCTGGTCACAATCTTGTAACAAAAATTAGTGCAACAAACAGAATCAGTGAAGCAACAGAGGTCTCAAACAAAACCAGGAATTGTCGGCTGAATTTCCGTTAGGGGAGCAAAACGTACGGTCAAACGGATGAAGGTAGGAGGAGCGACAGCCGATGAGGCATCACTACCACCCCAACCCCTGCCATTCCGATTCAGCGACAAGAAAAGAGAGAAAGCACCGCCGGCGATGGAGTCTTTCCCGTGGTGGTGACCATCCTCACCCTTTTCACTATTCCGATCTCTCTCTATTTATTTGCAGAGTATAGCCTCTTTCTGAGGCCACTCTTTGAAAGAGTGAAGAAAGGGCTGTTGGTTTTGTAATTGAGAACTCATTGGCTAAATGCAGAGAAAGGAAACCACCCTTTCAACAAAAATCCCTAAATTCTCTAGCCTCATTCTCTCCCTTTACTGAGCTTTTTGGTTCGCCCCCGTGTCGTTTCAGATCTGTGGGTGTGCATGTGTGTATGTACTGGTTTTGATTAAGATATGCATGATGGGATTATGATAGGAGGAGAGGGGTGTCGGGAGGTACCGTGTGGAGTATTTGGAGAAGAGAAAGGTGGAGTTGGAACTGATTTTTGTGTGTATTGAAAAGAGGACGAAGGATATGGGTATGGTGTTGGTGATGTCGTATGTACAAGTCCCCAAATTTCCTCTATAGAATCGTGTGTGTGTATATGTGTTGAGAGGAGAGGGAAATTGTGAGGATTGGGGAAGATGATGAATAATGTGTCTAGGGTTTTTTTGTGAGTGGGGTGTATAGTGACTAGGGTTTTGGGATAAGTGAGTATATATATGTATAGGGCTTTGCTAAGATATGCTGGATTTTAAGGTTAAGAACGAAATTAGCCCTTTTAGGATAAATGGAATAGGTAGAATGGATTGTGGGAGTAGGACAAAATAGAGGTTGCGTCTTTCATATTTGGCCTCTTTTCTTCAAAAATTAATGGGTTTCTATTATTGTTATTATTTTATTTTAATTTTCACTTCTAACCTTAATTATAAAATATTGCAATAATTTATTAATTTTAGGAAAATTTCGGGACAAAATTGGGTGTCAACAGCTGCCCCTCTTTACCCGAAAAGGATGAAAGAGTTTTCAGGGTAAAGAAAGTTGACGTGAAAGCCAATTTTGCCACGGTAAAGCCAAGACTATGATTCCTGGGATCAAAATACGAGGCTTATGGACATGGCCGAGCTCCGGTTTATGAGTTGCCTACATATCTTGGGCTGAAAGATAATCAGGCCATATGTAGTTCGACGCAATTTGTAAATCAAAGACGAGATAGTACGACTACTCAAGTGCGGGAAAAGAGGCTTGTAATCACCCAAGTTATGAAGATGTGGTCGACGACACACCCATAAAGAGGGGTTTACACGGACATAGCTTCCACTGCATCTCGATAACTGAGCCATCTTGTCTTCAATCTCAAATCTCAGACTCTAGGGTTAATGAGAGACTTACCTCTAGAGTTGATGACTTATGCGGGTGCGATCCTTAAGGTCTCCGTTGACGAGTCTAGCTCATATCAACGATTGCCCCGGTTCATTGCTAAGAAAAGCTCCATGTTGTGCTCCAAACGCTGCTGCGGTGCTGCTAAAAATCCTGTAATAATCTCAACAAGCGGTAAGTGTGCAACTACTAATAAACTGTAATAATTGGAATAAGAAATAGATAAAGTGATAAAATTATAAATGCGGGTTGCAGTATCATCGATAAGTTCTTCCTTCGATCAACTGACAAAGTACTCCGTCCGGAGAACCTCTAAGCTGATCCTTATTCTGAAACAGTAAAGTAAGACAATAAGTAAAGCGAGAACGAATCGTAAAGTGCAAGGCTTTCATAAGATAAGTTGACTAACGAGAAATAATATCTCAAGTCGACTTGGCTAATCTATATCCTACGCAAGTAACATAACGTTCATTTATAAGGCAAACGAGCCCAAACCTTCAATTGTAAGGCGAATGAGCCTAAAACGTTCAATATAAGGTGAACGAGCCTAAATTTGGTAGCAGCCTGCAAAACAAAGTTGCAAATTGGATTAATTAAGGCAAGATAATGCAAAACAAATAAGCAAAACAGGGTCGTATTGCTTGTATTAATAGTGCTGCAAAGCGTTGAATGCCTTCAGTTCTTATTGAATCTGATGTTCAATTTCTGCAAATTTAAAGTAAATGCGTTAGAAAACGAGTGAATAATAAAGCAAAAGCTATAATGAAAAAAAGAAGAAATAGATTTGCGCTGCATATGCGTCAAGGCGAATAATCTTTGAGAAACTGATGGTTGACGGTAGGAACAATAACAAAAGAGCCTTCAATTGCCTATGATAGGCTTCATAATAATTCCTCCAATTGCTTATGGTAGGCTTCAAATGATAACGATGTCTTCGTTTGCTCACGACAGACTTGATAATAAGACCTCCGATTGCTTACGGTAGGATCAATAACAAAAGAGCCTTCAATTGCCTATGATAGGCTTCAGAATAATGCCTCCAATTGCTTATGGTAGGCTTCAAATGATAATGATGTCCTCGCTTGCTCACGATAGACTCATAATAAGGCCCCTGATTGCTTACGGTAGGCATGACGTAATTTGTAAGTGCAAGCTGCAATATCTTTGATAAATTGTCTTCCCATCCACTGGCGAAGCAATAAAGCAAATGCAAAGGCATAGTGCAAAGCATTTTCAACAATCTTGACAAATCAACTGGCAAGCCGGTCGGGCATACAGCAAGGAGGGTCTTGGGGTTGATTGCCTACAAATCAGCTGGTGATTCGATCTGGCAAAGAGCAAGGTGAGTCTCAGGGCTGACCTGTTAACCTGAAAAGTAAAACAAGACGTAATACAAAGAAAATGCGAAGGCATAATTTAAAGCAAGTGCAAAGCAATTTGAACAATCTTGACTAATCAACTGGCAAGCCGGTCGGGCACGAAGCAAGGAGGGTCTTGGAATTGATTGTCTACAAATCAGTGGGTGATCCGATCCGGCACGAAGCAAGGAGGGTCTCAGGGCTGACCTGTTAACCTTAAAGTAAAGCAAGTCATAATATAAAGCAAGTGCAAAGGCATAATTGAAAGCAATTGCAAAGCAATTTAGCGTGAAATGTAAAGCAACGCAAAAGCGATTTAGCGAATCAATAGGCGTGAAAGTCCAACAAGGAAGAAGCCCCGCCTGGATGTCAATATGAAAAATGTAAAGCAAGGCATCAATTTTAAAGCAAGTGCGACGACATAATTTAAAGCAAGTACAAAGAAAAGCAGTGCGGAAATGTAGAGCAATGCAAGAGCCATTTGGCGAATCAATAGGCGAGATAGTCCGACAAAGGGAATTCTCGTAGCCGATGGTCAACCTGAAACAAAGCGATGCCCTATTTGGCTTAGTTTTGAAAACACAAAACAAGCCTCGGCTTTGTCGCCCATTAGGAATGAAAGTCATAGAGGTCGAAATGCCGCCTTTTCGGCAATAACTCATGACAAAGCATAATGCTTTAAGTCGTGAAAAGGGCAATGCGACGCAATTTGCAAGGCAACTTTGGATGCGCGTTCAATAAATTGTTCATCCATAATGCGAATGATCCTTTCATTGCAAGCTTTCATGTTCCTACTCTCAAATAAAACTTGTTAGATTTAGGGAGGAAGGGAGAAGAGTTTGATTTGTGCTGGCTTGATCTTGATCTTGATCTTGATCTTGTTGCTGCTGCTACTGCTGTTTCCTTGCCTTCCTCGGACTTGCATTTGCGCATCATGTTCAGAAACTTGGCTCATGAACTTAATAGCATAGGAGTTTTTTGAAAAAAAAAAACCAGAGGCAAGGGTAAATTAATTTAATGCAATATAGTAAGCAAAGAAAGCATGCAAATGACGTCATGCATTTTGAAAATTTTTGCCTTGACTTAAACTTGTAACATATTTTAAAACAAACTGAATGTCCTTTGTCTTAGACTTTGCACTGTTTGCTTAACCAATTTTAAAATTCTTGCCAACTCATCTTTAATACCCAACGCCGCTTCTTGCAAAATTCTGCCCCAGTTATTATCTTCCGCATCTCTAACTCGTTTTGCGAAAATTTTCCCAGTTGTCCTTCTTGGGGGAAAAATGAAAATTTAAATGCTAAAGGGTTGAGCCCGATGAGGGAGCCTACGTATCCCTCCTTGGGAATCAGACCGTGTGTAGTTCTGCAGCACTGCTTCAACACCATATACCAAAAAATAAAAGCTGCCCCAGTTGAAGTTCTAACAGATAGTGCGATATCCAAAGAGCGGAGACAATAACTTTTAGTGCATCGTTTTCAAATTGTTCAGTTGTTTTGCCATACATCACAAGCAAAGCTTTGGCAGGTTTATCAATTTTAATTTTGAAACCAGAACAAATGCACGCGTAAATAATATAATAAGAATGAGATACCTCTTATTTCAACTTTCATAAATTCAAAATGAGTTGATTCAGATTAACATAAGCTTTAAAGTACAATGCAATTCAGGGCCTCAATCTGAATTAAAATAGAAAATAATGCTACTAAATTCAATCGCCAAGTTCTTTCAAACAATGCCATTAGCTTCTGGTACTGCATCGTTCACGAGCTAGAGCATCTACCATCAATCAGATCTTGAATCTTACGTGATTTGCATGGTCAACCACCTTACAAATCAAACTTCTGCTAGAGAAATAAACAAAACAAAGAAACCTCAAAGGGTAACTATGTTAGTTTGCATGTCATTCATGAGGTTGCACATAAGCAAGTAGCGCGCATCACATAGCGCTTTTGCATTTAAGCACGTTGACATGTGGCAATCACAATTAGTTTAGCGTAAATAAAATGCGAACGCGTCCTACCTTGCAAGGTGCCTCTTTGTGCTAGAGGTAAGCCTAAACGCGCAAACAAGTGGTAACGAAAAATAGTTCATGCTAGTTCTGAGCAATTCAGACTTAGAGTAAGCAATAAATAATAACATTAATTGATAGCAATCATCTCTTCGCCTTGACACTGTAATTCCGTTATCCCAACTATCTTCCAAGAGTTGGCGTCAACTCAAAATTCTAACACAGCTTAAGCCCTCCACAACATCTGCACAAAATTCTAAACCCAAATGCCTAACCTTAAACAATCCTCCATATCTTTTGCAAACATCCTCGCTCCTCCAAGCACAACTCCCAATTGTTTTATAACATCCAGGGGTGAAATTTCCAACCGCCTTCACAATACTAGACTGCAAATCATGAAAGGCGCCAATTGGCCTTTCAAAATAAAACCTCACTGGTCCTCGGCTTTTGACAAGCCTCTCAGCTTCCTAGGTTTTGCAAGGCTCACAGACCTTGTTCATAGGGCTCCTCACTGGTCCTCGGCTTTGATCAAGCCTCTCAGTTTCCTAGGTAGCCAAGACCGCACTGGTCTTCAAGGAGGGACCCCATTGTTCGTTTATAGACATAGGGGCTTCACTCTCCTAGTATGCGACAAGCATACTTCAATTATCATGAATACAGCTGGACAGTCAACACAGGCCTGCACACATGCAAAGCCATTCACGAGAGGGACCCCACTGATCCTTTTAAAGACACCAGGGGTTTCGCCTCTTAGATCTCACTACACCAGGCCATCTCCAAAACACAAACAAACCAAATTTGCCGAACTTTCCCCCGGACTGCAATTTTGTCTATGATCTCAATTCTGCTAAATTCTTCCATTTTTGACCTAAAAGACAACATAGGAGACAAAATTCCAAACCTGATTTTGCTCAAAACATGGTTAGGACTGAGGATTCGTTATCACACAGCACATAATATGCATTGTCGTTGGGTTTCAAGAATCCGTTGACGTAAGGGCGGTTTCCTAACTATGGAGGCGGTACCAAGGACCGGGTCCAAACTAAGGTGTAAACGAATGCATGCTCCTAAAGCTCCATCTAAGAGTGGGTTAACGGTTGAGGCTAACAGTTGAGTGGCAAGCGGCCTCGCAGTCGAATTACTCCCACGACAACCGCCGGTGTACCAACTCGTCACAGGGTTCTTTAGTGGAGGAAAGTGCGGGTACGCATGAGCGTACCTCACGGATATTTGAGTGAGAATGCAAGAGGTTCCTAGGAGTGGGGGAAAATATGAACGGAATGCAAGTTTATATATGTGCACAAATAAGGGTGTAGTGACATGCTTTTCGTGGCACGCAAACAAACAGATATAATAAAGCAAAATAAATTAGGCATGCTAGTTGCAAATAATTGGAAACCTTTATGGTCAAAATCTTTATTGCTCCCCAGCGGAGTCGCCATGCTGTTGAACCCTAAAAATTACCCCGAAAAGATAAATTCTGGGATATCGACAGGATGGACTAACTTTTTTGGAGTTTTTGGAGTCGCCACCCAATTTAAGGAAAACAGGAAACCAAATAACAAATGCGTGCGAAAACTCCATTTTTATAAAAAGACGGTCTTTCTTTCAGAGATTCTAAAAGTAAGAGGTTTTATTAATTTCGGAAGAAGGTTTTTAAGGCACTTCCGAAATTCCGTTAAAAACAGTTAATCCGACAGGTTTCCAAAACATTTGAAAAATATGCTTTTCTAAAAAATTTATCTAAAAATAATTAATTGAAATAAAACTTGCTTATAAGAAATATTTAATTTTCACGCATTTTGCTAAATGGCCCCAGTTTGAAATAAATTGAATAACGACTTTAAAATAAAAGCAATGAACATAAAGTAAAGCAGTCAATCAAATAATCATATATAATCAAAGGTTCATTTTACAAATAAATTGTACAATTTATATCAAGTCTAACTACATAAATAATGAGAATAAGTTCAAAAGGTAAAATCCGGGAGCGGCATATTCATTCAATCAAAAGTACCTCGCAAAATAAACAAAATGAAATTGGATTAGTACGATAATAAAGCGTAATAACCAATGAAAATAAAATACTAATAATAAATTAATAAAGTAATAATAATATATAATAGTAGTAATAAAAATAATAATAATAATAGTAAAGGGGGTTTGTTTTTGCAAAATTTAGGCTCAGATTTGTATGGCGCGTCATGTAGAGACTCGGGATGTTGGTACGGTTGCAAACACGCCGGCCGGTCGTGTTGCCATGCCAAGTACCAATTCCGTTACTCTATTCAACTTGCTTTGCATTAAAGTGCATACATTCATCATCGCCTATTTGTTTTAGGGACAAGGGGGCGAGACTGTTAAGTGTAGTATCATATTCAAATCAATCCCGAGGCCTCAATACGCGTATATGTATTTTTTCATTGGCCAGTATAGTATCGGTTCAATTTCAGTCCATAACCTCAATATACTTAAATATATTTTCTTTGGCCAAATTGAGCATAATAGACTGTCCATAACAGTACGTAACCAATGCTGTAATGTCGAAGGAAGCTGCAAAATTCTCAAAGCAAAATGATCAGCAAGGCATATCAAATTAGCATAATTATTACATAAAAAAAAAACAGCAATGCTCAGCTAAACGAGTCAACCCTCAATTTCCCAAGTCAACGCACAAGCACATGGGGACGAAATCCTAATGTCGACTCAACAAGATCCAGAAACACCCAAAAATTCAATAGTGCAGGCGGAGGAATCTTTCCAAAAAACCAACAAGTTTCTGGTCACAATCTTGTAACAAAAATTAGTGCAACAAACAGAATTCATGAAGCAACAGAGGTCTCAAACAAAACCAGGAATTGCCGGCTGAATTTACGTTAGGGGGAGCAAAACAGACGGTCAAATGGATGAAGGTAGGAGGAGCGACAGCCGAGGAGGCATCACTACCACCCCAACCCCTCCCATTCCGATTCAGCGAATAGAACAGAGAGAAAGCACCGGCGGCGATGGAGTCTTTCCCGTGGTGGTGACCATCCTCACCCTTTTCACTATTCCGATCTCCCTCTATTTATTTGCACAGTATAGCCTCTTTTTGAGGCCACTCTTTGAAAGAGTGAAGAAAGGGCTGTTGGTTTTGTAATTGAGAACTCATTGGCTAAATGCAGAGAAAGGCAACCACCCTTTCAACAAAAATCCCTAAATTCTCTGGCCTCATTCTCTCCCTTTACTGAGCTTTTTGGTTCCCCCCTGTGTCGTTTCAGATCTGTGGGTGTGCGTGTGTGTATGTATTGGTTTTGATTAGGATATGCGTGATGGGATTATGAGAGGAGGAGAGGGGGTGTCGGGAGGTACCGTGTGGAGTATTTGGAGAAGAGAAAGGTGGAGTTGGAACTGGTTTTTATGTGTATTGAAAAGAGGAAGAAGGATATGGGTACGGTGTTGGTGATGTCATATATACAAGTCCCCAAATTTCCTCTATAGAATCCTGTGTGTGTATATATGTTGAGAGGAGAGGGAAATTGTGAGGATTGGGGAAGATGATGAATAATGTGTGTAGGATTTTTTTGTGAGTAGGGTGTATGGTGACTAGGGTTTTGGGATAAGCAAGTACATACATGTATAGGGCTTTGCAAAGATAGGCTAGATTTTAAGGTTAAGAACGAAATTAGCCCTTTTAAGATAAATTGAATAGGTAGAATGCGCGAGTAGGACAAAATAGAGGTTGCGTCTTTCATATTTGGCCTCTTTTCTTCAAAAATTAATGGGTTTCTCTTATTCTTATTATTTTATTTTAATTTTCACTTCTAACCTTAATTATAAAATATTGAAATAATTTATTAATTTTAGGAAAATTTCGGGACAAAATTGGGCGTCAACAGTACCTTTGATTGAATGAATTTGTCGTTCCCGGGTTCTACCTTTTGAACTTATTCTCATTATTTATGTAGTTAGACTTGATAGAATTTGTACAATTTATTTGTAAAATGAACCTTTGATTATATATGATTATTTGATTGATTGCTTTACTTTATAGTCATTGCCTTTTATTTTGAAGTCGTTATTTAATTTATTGCAAACTGGGGCTATTTAGCAAAATGCGTGCAAATTAAATATTTTTCATAAACAAGTTTTATTTCAATTAATTATTTTAGATAAATTTTCTAGAAAAGCATATTTTGCAAATGTTTTGGAAACCTGTCGGATTAACCGTTTAGCGGAATTTCGGAAGTGCTTTAAAAACCTTTTCCCGAAATTAATAAAACTTCTTACCTTTAGAATCTCTGAAAGAAAGAAACGGAGTTTTTGCACGCATTTGTTAATTTGGTTCCCCATTTTCCTTAAATTGGGTGGTGACTCCAAAAACTCCAAAAAAGTTAGTCCATCCTGTCGATATTCCGGAATTTTACCTTTCGGGGTGAATTTTAGGGGTTCAACAGCATGGCGACTCCGCTGGGGAGCAATAAAGGTTTTGACCATAAAGGTTTCCAATTGTTTGCAACTAGCATGCCTAATTTATTTGCTTTATTATATCTGTTTGTTTGGTTTGCCTTATAAAGCATGTATTATATTTATTTGTGCATAGTCTGCATTTCGTTCATATTTCCTCCCTCATGGAGCCTGTCAATTTTCTTTCATCTCCTCGATTTCATCACGGGGGGCCTGCGTGACGGGCAATAATACAGGAAGGGCATTGTCCTTCCTAACTCTTTGAATTTCTTTCGTGTCACCAAAGTTAGTTGTGGTATGGTTTGCCTGGTTTTGTCATGGCCGGTTTTACTGGTTTATGGGGCCAGGTTTATCCCGCATAGGTCGAGTCAGCCTCAACCGTTAGCCTACTCTTAGAAGGAGATTAGGTCATGCATGCATATACACCTTAGTTTGGACCCGATCCTTGATACCATTTCCAATAATTAAGAAACCGCCTTTTTTGTTGACGGGTTATTGAATCCCAACGACACTGCATATTATGTATAACGAATTCCAAACCATTTGCCATGTCAAATTTGAGAAGTTGACAAGTATGTCGGTTTATTTATATCTCAAATGTTGTATTGACAAATGGCTTGTGTCGTTATAATAACCACATGTGCGTGCAACTTGACGATTAGACCTACCTCTGGCATAAAGAGGCACCTTACAGGGTAGGACGCGTTTGCATATTTAGTTACGCTCAACTACCTGTGATTGTCACATGTTAATTGCTTGCCTTGCTTTATTTGCTCAAAATGCGTTAAATACTAGGTGTTTCTTGCTTGTATGCAATCCTATGAATGACATGCATACTATCTTAGTTACCCTTTGAGAGGTTTCTTTTGTTTTGTTTATTTCTCTAGCAAATGTTGGATTTGTGAAGTGGCTGACCATTCACCACGCAAAGGATTCGAGATCTGATTGATGGTAGATGCTCTAGCTCGTGAACGATGCAGCACCAGAAGCTAATGGCATTGTTTGAAACAACTTGGCAATTGAACGTAGCAGCATTATTTTAAATTTTATTTCAGATTGAGGCCCTGAATTGCATTGTACTTTAAAGCTTATGTTAATCTGAATCAACTCATTTTGAATTCATGAAAGTTGAAATAAAATGAATGAGAGGGACTTTAAGACCCGCAAATGAAGATATACATCTTAGCAAGTCAATCTTTAAGATTCTCATCGCTAGGATTGCAATGATATTTGGATAAAGCTCGTGCTTCATGACCCGACGCTTTTTCCAATTTGCCTAAAGGCGGCATTTCTATTTCCCATAACTCTTGAAAATTATCAAGAATATCTATTTCATTTCCTTTCCCTTTATGAGAAAACTTACTAACGTTCCATTTCTTTTTATAGATATTGCCAATCCTGGGGGCTTACTTTATTTTGTAGTCAAAACCATTCCTCCGTAGAAGAGTTCAAAGAGTATCATGTATTCACGCTTTCGATAAGCGTCTTTATATTTCACGCTTTCAATAAGCGTCTTTTATGTGTTCACGCTTCCGGTAAGCGTCTTTATGTGTTTACGCTTTCGATAAGCGTCTTTATATTTCACGCTTTCGATAAGCGTCTTTACATTTCACGCTTCCGGTAAGCGTCTTTATGTGTTCACGCTTCCGGTAAGCGTCTTTATGTGTTCACGCTTCCGGTAAGCGTCTTTATGTGTTTACGCTTTCGATGAGCGTCTTTATATTTTACGCTTCCGGTAAGCGTCTTTATGTGTTCACGCTTCCGGTAAGCGTCTTTATGTGGTCACGCTTTCAATAAGCGTCTTTATATGTCACGCTTTCGATAAGCGTCTTTGTATTTCATGCTTCCGGTAAGCGTCTTTATGTGTTCACGCTTTCGATAAGCGTCTTTATGTTTACGCTTTCGATAAGCGTCTTTTATATTTCACGCTTCCGGTAAGCGTCTTCATGTGTTTACGCTTTTGATAAGCGTCTTTATATTTCACGCTTCCAGTAAGCATCTTTATGAGTTTACGCTTTCTATAAGCGTCTTTATATTTCACATACATATTTTAATAGTCTTACGTTGCTAATAAGTTTTGTTAAGACATGCAGGATAATGTAAATATTCCGGACATATTACAATCCAAGATTGCATTCAAAATTGACTCCTCATAATTTAAAGCATTATGCTTTGTCATGAGTTATGGCCGAACAGGCGGCTTTTCTACCCCTATGACTTTCATTCCTAATAGGCGACAAAGCCGAGGCTTGTTTTGTGTTTTTAAAACTAAGCCAAATAGGGCATCGTTTTATTTCAGGTGATAATCTGCACAAGGCCATCCTTGCGGGATTGTCTCACCAATTGATTTACCAATGGCTATCGCACTGACTACATTTCTGCATTACTTTGCTTTGCACTTTCTTTGAATTATGTCTTCGCACTTGCTGTAAAAATTGACGCCTTGCTTTACTCTTTCAGGTTGACTATTGGCTACGAGGATTCCCTTTGTTGGACTATCTCGCCTATTGATTCGCCAAATGGCTCTTGCATTGCTCTACATTCCCACACTGCTTTTCTTTGTACTTGCTTTAAATTATGTCGTCGCACTTGCTTTAAAATTGATGCCTTGCTTTACATTTTTTAGGTTGACCACCAGGCGGGGCTTCTCTCTTATTGGACTTTCACACCTGTTGATTCGCTAAATCGCTTTTGCGTTGCTTTACATTTCATGCTAAATTGCGTTGCACTTGCTTCCAATTATGCCTTTGCACTTGCTTTATATTACGACTTGTTTTACTTTTCAGGTTAACAGGTCAGTCTCGAGACCCTCCTTGCTTCGTGCCAGACCGGTTCGCCAGCTGATTTGTTGGACAATCAACCCGAAGACCCTCCTTGCTTCATGCCTGACCGGCTTGCCAGTTGATTTGTCAAGATTGTTGAAAATGCTTTGCACTATGCCTTCGCATTTGCTTTATTGCTTCGCCAGTGGATGTGAAGACAATTTATCAAAGATATTGCAGCTTGCACTTACAAATTACGTCATGCCTACCGTAAGCAATCGGGGGCCTTATTATGAGTCTATCGTGAGCAAGCGAAGACTTCATTAGCATTGAAGCCTACCATAAGCAATTGGAGGCCTATCATAGGCAATTGAAGGCTCTTTTGTTATTGATCCTACCATAAGCAATCAGGGGTCTTATTATCAAGTCTATCGTGAGCAAGACTTCATTAGCATTGAAGCCTACCATAAGCAATTGGAGGCATTATTCTGAAGCCTAACATAGGCAATTGAAGGCTCTTTTGTTATTGATCCTACCGTAAGCAATCGGGGGTCTTATTATCAAGTCTATCGTGAGCAAGCAAAGACCTCATTAGCATTGAAGCCTACCATAAGCAATTGGAGGCATTATTCTAAAGCCTATCATAGGCAATTGAAGGCTCTTTTGTTATTGATCCTACCGTAAGCAATCAGGGGTCTTATTATCAAGTCTATCGTAAGCAAGCGAGGACATCATTATCATTTGAAGCCTACCATAAGCAATTGGAGGCATTATTCTGAAGTCTATCATAGGCAATTGAAGGCTCTTTTGTTCTTGATCCTACCGTAAGCAATCAGGGGTCTTATTATAAAGTCTATCGTGAGCAAGCGAAGACATCATTATCATTTGAAGCCTACCATAACCAATTGGAGGCATTATTATGAAGCCTATCATATACAATCAAAGGACGCTATTGCTATGGAGCCCACTGTAGGCTCGATCATGATTTATGGCCGAAAGGCGGCATTTCTATCTCTTATAATTCTTGTAAATTTTAAACAAATCTGTTTCATTTCTATTTCTCTTTAAGAGGGCACTTACTAAAATTTCATTGTTGTGATTTGCAGATATCGCTAAATTTGGAGAAGTACCTGCTTTAATGAGCTTTGTGTCTTTTGCTTTACTTTAATTTTGTTTGTTTAGTTCGTCTTGTAGATGAACATCTAGGGTCCTTCCACCCACGGGATATCTCGGGTCCTTCCACCCACAAATAGGATATCTCGGGTTTCTCCAACCATAAATAGGATATGCAGGTTTCTTTCAAGTTGCATTGAGACACTGGATTCTTCAAGACCAAACGTTTCATTTGTTTTGTCAAGGGATTGAAACACAATACAAGATTGCGTTGTAAACTGCCTCTTCATCAATTAAAGCATTATGCGTATCATGGTTTGTTGCCGAACAGGCGGCATTTTCTATCTTTATGATTCTTCTTTCAAAATAAACGTTATGTTGAAGCCTGCATAGATAGTCTAAGAGAAGTCGGCTGAAACACCACTTTCGGAGTGTTTTCGCGATGTCGGTTGTCTTGCAATATTGGCATTTTATATTTAAAGTAGATAGATAGTCTAAGACAAGTCGGTTGAAACACCACTTTCGGAGTGTTTCGCGATGTCGGTTGTCTCGCAGTATTGGCATATTATATTTGAAGTAGATGATAAAGATAGAAAAGTCGACTTTAGACATTATGTCCCGTTAGTCGACTTATTTTATGAAAGCCTTGCATTTTACAATTCGTTCTCGCTTTACTTATTGTCTTGCTTTACTGTTTCAGAATAATGATCAGCCTAGAGGTTCTTCGGACGGAGCACCTTGTCAGTTGATCGAAGGAAGAACTTATCGATGATACCGCAACCCGCATTTACAATTTTATGTTATCACTTTATCTATTTCTTAATCCAATTATTACAGTTTATTAGCAGTTGCTCGCTTACCGTTTGTTGAGATTATTATAGGATTTTTAGCAGCATCGCAACAGCGTTTGGAGCATTAACATGGAACTTTTTAACGGTGAACTGGGACAATCGTTGATATGAGCTAGACTCGTCAACGAAGACCTGAACAATCGCAGCCGCATAAGTCTTCAACCCTAGAGGTAAGTCTCCTGTTAACCTTAGAGTCTTTGATTTTCAAATCGCGTCGAACTACATATGGCCTGATTCTCTTTCAGCCCGAGATATATAGGCAACTCGGAAACCGGAGTTCGGCCATGTCCATAAGCCTCGCATTTTGATCCCAAGAATCAGATTCTTGGCTTTACCGTGACAAAATTGGCTTTCACGTCAACTTTCTTTACCTTGAAAACTCTTTCATCCTTTTCGGGTAAAGAGGGGCAGCTGTTGACACCCAATTTTGTCCCGAAATTTCGAAATTAATTTGCTGATACTTACTTTTTATATAAATCTCAAAATATAGCATTTTGTGTTAATATAAAGCCAAAAATGTCCCTTTTCAAAAGAAATTATAAAATTTGATGTTTTTGTCGCAATTTGGCTATTGTTTGCAAAGTTTTTCAATATTATCAACTTGATATTTTCGGCTTTATATTACCTACAACATGTAAAATATTGGGAGCATTTATCTAATTAGAAAGTTTTTCAAATTGATTTACGAAATTAGTTAAAGCTATTAGTTTTTAGAAAATGGTCAAAATCGTTGTTTATTTTAAATCTCGGCCTATCTACGCAACATTCATATTATACAACACCCAATTTTCTTCTAGCCCAATTTTTAAAACCCCTAACCCTCACCCCTATAAATCCAAAAAACCCTCACTATTCATTATTATCATCAGCCCCCCTCACCATCACTATTCATCTTCCCCACTCACAAAAACCCTACCCCATTATTCATTCATCATTCCCACAACCCCAAAATTTTCAGATCTAGCTGATGACAAACACCCACAATACATACACTCACACACACTATTCATTGATCTTCTGGACAACTCCCTCATATTCTCAGAAACAAACCCTCCACACATACAACCAAAATCAGATCTACAACAGACCACACCATACATAAATACCTTTCACACACAAAAACCCCATATACCCCAAAGCCTCCTTCTTCTTGACAACACCCACACGCTCACAATACCAAAACCACACACACAGATATGAAAAAGGGACATCGAGGGAGTTGAAAGAGTAGGGGAAAGAGGCACCAAAAAGGGAGGGTGGCAGTGATGCCGCGAGCCTCACCGGAGTTCTGCCGGAAAAGCTCGTCGGCGGTCGCTCCCCTCTTTCTCTTCCACCAGAAATTGGTCGTTGTTTGCTATGGATCTATTCTTTTGATCCTGGAGACGGGCCTCAAGCCGTTTCAACTGGTTGTTATGAACGCTGTCCCGCCGAAGTTTAGCCGAATTTTTAGCCCAGCGATGTTCACTGATGTTTCGCTCATCGGGACCTGGTTGAGTTCGAACCTTTGGTGTTTCCGCTGTTTCCTTAGCCTTGTTTGGTTTACCCATTACTGTGACTTGTCCCTCTGTTCTGCTGATCTGTTTGTTTGTCCTCACCGGAAGTTGACCGGAAAACCTATGCTGGTCCGTTGTTCGTTTGCTTCTACTGATTGGACCTCGTTCCATTATGTTATGCCTATTTTCGTTGATTATGTGGCTATTGTGATGTTTGCTCCACCGGAAGCTTATTCAACGATGCGATTTTATCTCGTTTTAACCTTGAACCATGGTTTTGGGACTTGATTTTCCACTGTAGCCCGTTTGAGCGATTTTTCGACCCGTTTACATTATTTACACTGGACCCGTTTAGCCTATTGAATTGCCATGGTTATTTTGGTGCCATTATGGAAATTTGCTATGACTTTGATTGATCAATCTATGTTGTCGGACTGGCTTATGCATTGACTAGATTTTCTGAGAGCAGGGATCTATTTTGGATAAATTTTATCCATTATGGAATATTGAATTGATTTGGACAAATACTACGTTAATTGGCCAATGAAAAAAATACATATACACGTATTGAGGCCTCGGGATTGATTTGAACATGATACTACACTTGAACAGCTCCGTCCCCATGTCCCTAAAGCAAAAGGCGATGATGAATGTATGCACTTTAACGCAAAGCAAGTTGAATAGAGTGGTGGATTTGGTACTTGGCATGGCAATCGGCCCGGGCTCCGTGTTTGCAACCGTACCAACATCCCGAGCCTCTACATGACGCGCCATACAAAACTGAGCCTAAATTTTGCAAAAACACACCCCCTTTATTATTATTATTATTATTATTATTATTATTATTATTATTATTATTATTATTATTATTATTATTATTATTATTATTATTACTTTATTAATTTATTATTAGTATTTTACTTTCATTGGTTACTACGCTTTATTATCGTACCAATCCAATTTCATTTTGTTTGTTTTGCGAGGTACCTTTGATTGAATGAATATGTCGCTCCCGGGTTCTACCTTTTGAACTTATTCTCATTATTTATGTAGTTAGACTTGATAGAATTTGTACAATTTATTTGTAAAATGAACCTTTGATTATATATGATTATTTGATTGATTGCTTTACTTTATAGTCATTGCCTTTTATTTTGAAGTCGTTATTTAATTTATTGCAAACTGGGGCCATTTAGCAAAATACGTGCAAATTAAATATTTTTCATAACAAGTTTTATTTCAACTAATTATTTTAGATAAATTTTCTAGAAAAGCATATTTTGCAAATATTTTGGATACCTGTCGGATTAACCGTTTTTAACGGAACTTCGGAAGTGCCTTAAAAACCTTCTTTCGAAATTAATAAAACCTCTTACCTTTAGAATCTCTGAAAGAAAGAGCGTCTATTTATAAAAATTGAGTTTTTACACGCATTTGTTAATTTGATTTCCTGTTTTCCTTAAATTGGGTGGCGACTCCAAAAACTTTAAAAGAGTTAGTCCATCCTGTCGATATTCTGGAATTTTACCTTTTGGGATGAATTTTTGGGGTTCAACAGCATGGCGACTCCGCTGGGGAGCAATAAAGGTTTTGACCATTCAACAAAAGAGTTAAGTGTTTGCTTCTATCTTGTTAATCTATTCAACAAAATCTGAACTCATGTTTCCATTTGATTGCATGCAGAACTTAGATAGCAACAAAATGCATCTACATTGCTTATAATGGAACATTGAATGTTGACAACAAGTATCTAGATCATGAGATGAAATTAATCCCTGTCACATATCGCATCACCTTCCGCGCGCTTCAAAGAGACATCTTTAATGCTTTGAACTGCACCTCTGATGAAGCCAAAGAAAAATTATGGTTCGACACTAATCTGGATACGATCAAGGGAATGATAGTAACGAATAATCAAGAACTCAACACTTGCTTGTATTTGCTAAGCAATGATCAACATTTCAGGGAGTCCCGTTTCATAGTAGAGCTCACTTAAAAGAATAACACGTCCTCAAATAGTAGCAGCACCAGTAACACATGCCCATCACCCGTGAATGAAGTAAAGGATAGTGCTGCGTTCCAACAACAAGGGCATTTGACTGAACTCATTGACCAACACGAAGAACTAATGTCCCTCACAGACTAAGAAGTTGAGGATGCACGACAAAGGGAATTGGGAGTGGTTGAGCATGTGAACACATGTGAAGCATTGATGCTTCCTGAAACCCAAACAAACACTATAGAGGAGCATCCAATACCAATTCAAGTTTACACTGGAAGAAACTAAGCAGCCATCCAAGGTGAAAAGAGTACGAAGAGGAAATAACATTGAAATTGAAACTACTATTCTGGGGAGCAACGCTACTTTGCTCCAAGTAAATGCAAAATCAGTCTTTCAAGACAAAGAAAGTGTACAGAAGTGTATGTCAAACATTACAATTACCAAAAACACACAGTTCAAGATTGCTAAATTTAGTAAAAACAAGATATTGGCTAAGATGTCTTGATAACAAATGCATGTGGCGTTTGATAAGTGGTTATCTACTTTTCAAGGTCGACCAATTTTGAAATGTCCACACCTGCTCTATATACTTTGTTAGGTCTGATAAGAGGAATGCGACGTCGAAACTGATATGTGAATACATTATAAAGCTAGAGTGGGACACGACGAATGTGATTACACCAAATTTTGTGGTAGAGGAAATAAGAAGGAGATATAAAATTACCATCAGCTACCATAAGGGATGAAGCGCAATACAACATGCTTATAGAGTGATTAGAAGAAGTCTGGAGGAGAACTACATGATGTTGCCATCCTTTCTACACATGATGAAGACAAAGAACCCTGACACATACACTAATATCAAAAGGGATGCCGAGAACAGGTATGAATGTTGCAACCAACAACTTAAGAATTTCAACTATATCTGCTGCGTCCATGTTATTTTAAGAAATATCCACAACTCCCGACGCATTTCCCTTGATGCAGTAACACTCTTGCTCTTCAACGTAGGTTTTAATACGCACTCTTTGCTTATGGGGCTTCAATCCAAGGATGGATACACTAGAGTCCTATAATAATGGTAGACACGACATTTTTAAAGTCAAAATATCAGGGAGTCCTCATGGTAGCAATCTCAAAGGATGGCAACAACAACATCTTTCCTTTGGCATTTGGAATTGGTGGCTCAGAAAACAACAATGCCTACAATTGGTTCTTCCTTCAGTTAAGAAAAGTATTTGGGACTTGCAACTGCAACACCTCCATCGCAAATGCCATTACCAACGTCTATCCAGAGTGCCAGCATGGGATATGTATTTACCATATGGAGAAGAATTTAAGGATGAGATTCTACACGGATACAGTTATGAAGCTCTTCTACAATGCAACAATCACTTACAAACGGGCTACATTTGATTCTTATATGAAGAAAATACATGACTATGACACTAATGCTGCAAAGTACTTGAAGGAAGAACCACATGAAAGATGGGCACATTCCCACCATACCAACAGAAGGTACAACATGCACACCACAAATAATGTAGAGTCAATGAATGTTGTGCTCACAAAGGCCAGGAAGCTGCCTGTATTGGGGTTGATAGATTACATTCAAAACAAGCTCCAAAGTTGGTTTTATGAAAGGAGAAATGACGCACGAGCCACATTTCATGACCTTCAAACGTTGGGCTGAGAAGAGCTCACCAACATGATTCCTACTGCCTTTAGGCTGATAGTAAGTAGCACTTCTTCAACAAAATGAATGACTATTAACTCTGTAAATAAAACTCATGTAACACTTATATTCTTCACTATTTTTATTACTTGATTTTTTTTTTTTGCTTGCAGGTAGATCCTATCAATGACATAAGTTTTAGTGTCAAAGATGTGAAAGATGAATATAATGTAGACTTAAAAGAGAGGACCTGCGGCTGCTTGTAATTTCAAACGGATGAGATACCATGCACCTACGCCATTGCAACAATGGATAGAAGAAATTTGAGCAAGTCGACTTACTGTGCACGGTGGATCAAAATAAATACTTGGATGCAAACTTATCAAGGAGAAATTCTCCTAGTGGGAAGTGACAACTCGTGGGATGTTCCACAAAGTATAAACGATTTCATCGTACACCCACCGAATACCAAAATTTGGCTCGATAGGGAGACACACAAAAAGATATGTTTCGAGAGCAGATTTTTTCAAGAGTAGGATCAGATGCTCGAGATACAAAAGATTAGGACGTAATAGAACGAGTTGTCTCTACACTCCAGCCCAAATCCACATGCAAGAAGATACCGAAACAGAGCTGTGGCATGAATATATTATTTTCTTATGAAATTGTATTAAATTTTTCAAAAAATACTTTTCATTTTGCTGTAAACACAAATATTTCTCATTTTCATTGAAGTTACATGAATACATTCAATCCACAAAGATTTAAAATTTGATCCTTGATTTGCCTTCAAAACTTGCAAAATAAGAAGAGGTTTCCCACTCATCCCTACTACAGTTAAAATGCCTTGAAATATGGGCAAATAAGTAACACTTATCCCAAACCCAAGTTAGTCCAGATTAAATACCCTAAAGTATTGCTCAGATGACATCAGTTTATATTTAACTCCTCAAAACCTTCTCCAACAATTGTCATGAACAGTTGCCGAGGCAGCACTTTCCCCTGTACATAAAAAAGTGACATTTCAAAAAAATATAACTGCCTCTTACTGACAAGCAACATTTAGGTCTGTATTGTTTAGTATTATGTTCTTTAGTATTATGTATTGTTTGATTCATTTAAAGCACCTTTTAAAGAAAACTCGGTTTCCTTTTGTATTATTTTCTTTTGATATACTATGTCTTAGATTCATCTCCACCTATACTATTCTGTTTCGATACAAGTGTTGACAAACGGGCAACAGTTTCCACCAAATCCTTAGCAACACCTTACACCCAATTCCCTTGAGTTGCTGCCTAGGCAGACTTGGCCTACATCCCTCACAAACCAGATCTTAACGGACAGCACTTGGTCTCCACCCACCCCTATCCAAATTCCCCCTAATACACCCAAAATGCTGCCAAGGTATCACTTGAGCTCTGCTTTCACAAAAAATTTCTCAAAATGCCAATAGCTTTGAGTTGTCGCCTAGGTAGCACTTCACATACACCCCTCACCAAATTCTCCCTAACCATAAGCAATAACACATTAACACATTCTCAAAAAAATCTCTCTGACACTACCAAATAATAGAAGACAGAACATGATGCACATTCGAGACTAAAAGCGATAGCAGACTTTATTAACCAAAAATATGCCCAAGTTCTAAAAACACATAGCGGCTGTTACATACTTAAAAATGGAACAATTGGAGTTATATATCAAACAACTATAACCACAATTGCATGAACTAATCACATGAATTCACATTACAGAATATATCAGACAGTAACAAACATATCATACTTGATCATTTATGTTTTTCCAGGATGGAATGGCTTTCCAATTTCTCCTTAGCATTGTGCTGATAGTAATCATCACCTATTTTCTCTGAAGGAGTCTCATAGCCATCATTTGACTTCGACCTTGCATGACACCATAAATTGGTAGCCCATTCATTCTGATAATCTATCAGAGTTGTAAACCTCATACTAGAAACATCCTTGCCATCAATTATCGACTCAGCATACTTAAGCAAATAAGCACCACAATCATACCTGCATAAAGTTTAACGGGAGGCTCAATATAAACAGAGACGCAACCAAAAAAGAAAAAAAGAAGAGAAAATTATCAAATAAGTAGTAAAATGCCAGTGAACAATGCATACTTCTTGCTCTGCCTGGGGTATTTCACCCAACCATACTTCAACAGCGCTTACAATGATTCGTACGGCACTCGATACCTGTAGAACAATACAAACTGAAGAAGCGACGAGAATATCCGAGCATAGCAATCGACATATGCCTTCACCTTTTCATCATCTTTCTCACAGTAAGAGTCATAAATGTCAATTCGGTGCTCATCGATGTGGAAAACCCCAAGAAAATAATGGGTGATTGCAGCACCGCCTTCTTTACCTAAGTGCATGGGGAAGAAGACTCCCAAGACAAACTACACCTTCCCTCCCCTCTAAAGATGGTATCAATAAAAATCTGATAGTTTGGATCTCTCAACCAATGATAATCGCCCTTATTATTGGCAATACAGCCTAAAACAATGATCAAATACCAGCGTGGTGTTGGAATATTTGAACTGGCCTTTACAAGGATGGTAAAGACATCTTTTCCTAAGACAATACAAACCAACATCCACATGCTGCACCACAAAACCATGGAAAAGAAGATGAATATAAACATAGATGAAAAAATAAAAATAAAAAGTGCAGAGAAAAAAAGTTACAAACATCGTCATTGAAGGGATACTTCACACTGCACATCTCAAGAAACCAAGATCTTTTGAAGATAGCAACACCGCCCAACTGATAAACCTCATCAAGAACCTCCAACTCGTCGTTATATATACTTCAAACATCAACTCATCCCTAATAAAAATTAACCGGACAAAATAACACTTTGCTATCTAACAAATCTTGACATATGAAAGGAAAAGACTAGAAAACAAAATATTAAATAAAGTCACATTTTTGCATTAAACACTTTTGCAGGAAGCCTCTGTGGGTTTAGGAAAGCTCTGAATTCTGACACATACAGCATAATACATGCATAATGGAATGGGCATCGCCGTCTGTAAGATGGCAACCAATCACTCTTCGACTTATCGTGATTAGGGACCATAACCAAGATAAGGTGATAACAAAGCCCAGCTAGGCTTGATCTTTATCCTCCCTCTTGGATGATCAATCAAACCAATTGCTGCCTCAGAGGCCTTCCTCTTTTGGGTTTGCTTCTTTTAATGAACCAATTGGAACCTCATCAGCAGGCTCTTCATCAATCTACGAAAACAAGAACATAAATGAATATCAGTAATAAACACAAAAAGTAACCTTAGCAAACTCATCACTAGACAAAAAAAAGAAAAATAGCCAACACTTGCCCCCATATAATACCCTCTGCCTGGATAGTTTCAACTACTGAAAAATAGACAACACTTGACATACATTTCCCAACCTTACTCGATTGTGATGTCTTGACTGATGGCAGACATGCACTACTTGCCCCAGACCTAGGTTGGTTTCAACTATTGACAAATAGGCAACACTTGACATACGTTTTTCCAACCTTAAACGATTGTGATGTCTTCAACTGATGGCAGACAAGCACTACTCGCCCCTAGGGGTGGCTACCGGCCCGGTTCGAACCGGGACCTGTTCCGGTCCGGTCCGGGCCAAGTGGAAAGGCAAAATCGGACCAAACAGGTGGTACCGGTCCGATCGAATCCGGTGGAGAAATGATAAGCCGGAAAGGAACCGGCACCGGCGACCGCTAGGCCGGTTTTTATCGGGGTTTTCATATTTTTTTTTAAATTTTTTTTTTGGTTTTTTTAAGAAAATACAATGAAAATTATAAAAAAAAAAAAAAGAGAAGTGCTATAAAACATTATTACGACAAACACCGAACAAACTTTGATAGATTGGGAAAGAAATACAAATGTTTATTGAAAATTCAAGCAATACATAATTCAAAAGACAAACTAAGAAATTGAAAATTACATAGATATTCCCTTAACCATTTCTTCAATCATGTGGATTAAAGCCCCTTACTCTATCCCATTCAGTCTTATGATGTTTTTCTAAGTGGGTCCTAAACTTTTCCGTCCCTCCGCTCCTCTCGCCAGTGTAAATTTGCCACTCTGTCTTACAGAGGCTACATTTAGCTTTCTGAGTTTCAGTATCTTTTGTAATAATTTGCCATACTATAGAACGGACTCTTCGTTCCGCAAATTGTGTTTCACTAGGACCGGAAGCAGCGTTAGATTGGTTTTTAGCCACCAAAATTGTTTGGACTTTGGAAGAAATTTAGAAAATAGCTTTTGAGAGTAATTTGAGAGATAAATTGATAGAAAATGATGAATTGTGTGATATAATGATGAAATAATAGGGTATATATATAGATAAAAATCGGTTGGAGGTATGGGAGGCGTTTAAGGAGGGGGAGGGATAGACAAAAATAGCCGTTTTTTGGCCGTTGGCCAACAACTATATTTGAAAGAGAGCTGTTGGGCCAAATATTCAAACTGCCAGCCCGGTCCAGTCCGGTTTCGGCCTGGTCGGGTCTGGCAATCGGCCCATATATATTTTTTTATTTTTGTTTGTTTTTCCTTTGTGTTTTATTTAAAGTGATGGATAATTTGAAAATATAACAACAAAATATTATCAAGTTTGTATATATATTTAGAATATTTAGTTTATTTCAATATTTAAAGTTTACACTTAGAATTAAAAAACTTGTAGTATTTTTTAAATTTTGAATTAATTGAAATGATAAAAAAAATTAGAAATTGAAAATTAGAATGATACTAAATAATCTAGAAATTCACAAATTCGAAAATACATAATTGAAACAAACCAGAAATTGAAAATTACAACGATACTAAATAAACTAAAAATTCGAAAATATATAATTGAAATGACAAAGACAAACTAGAAAATTAAAAATTACATAGAAAATTTCTTAATCATTTCTTCAATTATTACGCAGATATATGCCCCCCTCTCCCCACTCGATGACTCCATTCAAAATTATGGAATTTTTCTAAATGCTTCGCAATTCTCTTCGTCCCACCCAATAAGCTCCAGTCTCTTTGACAAAGTTTACATTTAGCTTTGTTAGCTTTTCTATTATACTTCATAAATTTCCAAACTTCATATCGACATATTCGTTCCGAACGTTGTGTTTCACTAAGAGCGGGAGCTTGATTTTCAGTCATTATAATTGTTTGAACTTTAGAAAATAGCTTTTGAGAGTAATTTGAGAGATAAATTGATAGAAAGCGATGAATTGTATGATATAATGATGAATTAATAGGGTATATATAGCAAAAAAAAAAATAGGTTGGGAGGTATGGGGGCGTTTAGGGGGGTAGTAGGAAAAAGTAGCCATTTTTGGCCGTTGGCCAATGGCTATATTTGAAAGGGAGCCATTGGGCCAAATATTCAAACTGTCGGCCCGGTCCAGTCCGGCAGTCGGCCCATATATATTTTATTTGTTTTTTTTTAATTTTTTTTTTTGTGTTTTATTTAAAGTGATGGATAATTTGAAAATATAACAACAAAATATTATCAAATTTGTATATGTATTTAAAATTTTTATTTTATTTCAATGTTTAAAGTTTAAACTTAGAATTAAAAAACTTGTTGTATTTTTCAAACTTTGAATTAATTGAAATTTTTGAACTGATGATTCAAAGTTCAAACCTTGAATTTATTTGACAAGTTCAAACTTGAATTCATTTGTTAAGTTCAAAGTTCAGACTCTGAATTAATTTTATAAAATAAAATTTGAACTAATTTAGAAACTAGTAATTAATTGTAGTATTTTTGCGCAAACTATAAATTAAAAACAAAAAATATGAAGACAATAGTTGTGATGGAATTCCAAGACTTGGAGCAATTTTGTTGAATTGTTTAAGACATAAGTAGTGCAGTACATACTACAATAGCTAAACTTTGAAACTTGTAATTTCAAAATTCTGATTTAGAAAATTACATTCTTTTAAACATACTAGCTAATTTCTTGCTGATAGTCGTAGGTTTTTCTTTAGGAACTGGCCATTTTTGTTCTTGCTCATCATCTCCTTTTGGTTCTTCTTCTTCTTCTTCATCATCATCTTCTTCTTACTCATTGCCGGTTTGACTCCCTTCTCCGCTTGTTCTGTCGCTCAAAATTTGTTCGAGATATGCTTTGCCTTTTTCTTTAGTAAGTTCTGGTAGACCAAAGTTTCTTCGCTCTGCTCTGATCCAATCCCTGAATAAAATTCTTGTCTCCATTGCCTCCTCCTTCAATGAATATCTGTGATCTCCAATTTGAAACCTTCCTTGACTAAAAGTGCTTTCCGATGCAACTGATGAAGCTTAAATTGTTAATATATCCCTGGCCATTTTTGAAAGAATTGGAAATTGCGATTCTTGATTCTTCCAATAACTCAAAAAATTATGAGTGCTAAAGTTTTAAAGTTTCTTTGGATATTGAATTAAATACACTTGGAACTCGCTGTATTCCTCCCAGTACTCGTCTTGTTTTGAAAGCAACTTTTCATCAAGTCCCTCAAAAGTGCTCATCCACGCATGCTTTTTGCTCATTTGAGAAGAACTTTCACCAGTAGATTGTATTGGTTCAGTTGGTGTAGCAGTGTTTGCACAAGCTCTATACTTTGCAACAACAGCCACGATATCTGCATAAATTTTAGCAATAGCATCTTCTACACTTGGATACCCGTTTGTAGCAATTTCAGTAGGAGTAATTTCTAAATTTGCATATATTTCTCTAACAAGTCGTTCAGTTAACTTAATTTTAAAAGCAGGATGCAACACAAAAGAAACGTAAAAAAGAGGAGGAATTGAAAAAAAATATTTTCTAAATTTTTCAATCATAGCCTTTACAACCACTTTGTAAACTTCATATTGCTATTCTTTCAATAATTCCGATATTCGAGCTATATAACATAATATGGTAGGAGTAGTTGGATAATATTGTCCAGAAAATTATAAAGTAGCTTCATAAATTTTTGTAAAAACTGAAGGAGATGTTGAACAAGTTGTCAATTTTCCTCTTTAAGGTGATAGATTTCCATAAAATATTTATTATACATTTGAGAAATAGGCATTCTATAATCGTAAGCGACACTCAATGCTTCATATAAAGTGTTCCATCTAGTACAAACTTCCTTTGGGACTCTCTTAATTGTCATTCCTAATTCTATACATTTTCTTTGCTATTCTCTTTTTCTTTTTTGGTTTTTTTTTTCTAAAAATATAAGTAATAGCTATTTTCACCTTTTTGATAATGTCGTTAAACAAGTCAAGACCATCTTTTACTACTAAGTTGTAAATATGACATGCACACCTAACATGAAAAAATTTCTCAAAAGGGGGGTTCAAAATAGGTTTTAAGTTCTTAAGTGCGTGTCGTTTGTAGCATTATCTGCCGTAGTACTAAAATTTTTTTATTTAAACAGTACGTACGTAAAATTGATGAAACTTTATTACAAATATAATTTTCGATGTGTGGTTCATCAATAACTTTATAAGCAATAATACGTTTTTGAAATACCCAATCAAGATCGATCCAATGAATAGTAAAAGTAATATAATCACATCCATTAGTAGAACGACCCATATCCGTAGTAAGACATACTCTAGTGTCAAAGTTATCAAATAAATATCGCAAATAATCTTGATATTCATTCTTATATTTAATAATATCATTTTTAACATTAGTTCTTGGAAAACTTTGATAAGAGGGATTATATATAGACTGAACATAACGAACAAACCAGTAGAAGAAGAAAAATTATAAGGTAAACCCTCGACCGCAACTAGTTTAGCAATAGCTTCCCTATCCCTTTGTTTATCATAAGTAAGAAGCCCTCCTGTTGTTTGGTTAATTTTTGTTTGGGTATTCGAAAATACATCATGCGCTACTCCCCCATGTTCGGTCCCTAAATATATACCCCCCCCGCCCGCATTGAACATTCTTTAGGATGTTTCTTTTATAAGTGAGTCCTAATTTTACCCGTCACACCATCATTAAACCCGCTCCATTTAACAAAGCCCACATACAGCCGTCTGCGTTTCAACTTCCTTTGTTGCAAATTTCCATACCTCAGATCTATCCTTACGTTTAACTGGTATTCTAGTAGGAGGTATAGGAGGCAAGCCAGACTGAACTTCAGGTGGACTAACTTGAAATTCATGTGTTTCTTCTAAATTAACCCTGCTTTGATGGCCATATTATGCTTCTAATATTTCATGATCAAGTATATTATTAGCGCTAACATCATGATAATATTGAGAATCATCTATGTGGGTGAACTGACTAGAACTACCAGCAATTCCTTTGCCCATATTTCCCCCACGACCACGTGCTCCCCTCCCCCCCCCCCAACTACTAGTTCAAATTGAACCTATTTGAGACATAATAATAGCAAATAAAATAAATATATGACAAAAAAATTATAAATGAGTAGAAAGTAGGAATGACCAACCAAATATAACCGTATAATTGAGCTGAAGCTGAAACTTGAGCCTTCACTTCACTTAATTAGTTGAATACTTGGTAATCAAAAAATTACCAATAGCCAAATTGGTATTTCAACCAATTAGCCCCTCCAATTGACCCAATACTTGATATTTGAAATTTTCACCAAACCAAATATAACTTTGATAGCAACTTCAATTAAAACTTGATAAAATAGCCAAATTGTAAAGTTTTAACAAATAGCCAAAGTAGCAAAATAGCAATATTGTAGAGAATTAGAGAGAATTGGAAGATTTGTGTGAAAAATATGATGAAATAATGCGGTATTTATAGGAAAAAATAGTTAGGGGTGAAAGTGACCGTTTTTTGCCGTCGGGCAACAGCTAGGAGGTCAAAAGATCCGTTTCCAACGGCTGGGAAATCTATTTTTTTATTTTTTATTTTTTTTTGACCGGTCCGATCTGGTCCGTTCCGACACGGTCCGGCCGGTTCCAGTCCAATTTTGTACCGGTCCATCCGGTCGAAAATCAATGGGTCGTTTCGAAACCAAATTTTGGGGCTCGTTTGGGTTATTGGTCCGATGACAACCGGTCCGAGCTGGTTTCCGGCTCAAATCCAGCTCGGTCCGGTCAGAGCCGGACCATTAGCCACACTTACTTGCCCCTAACCTTTCCCATTCTCAAGGTAGCATTGCAGAATAAGTAAAAAGATAAACAAATCAAAGTATGTCATACGTACATATTTCTTTTCTTGTCCAGCAGGATAAGTTTCCAAAGTGTCGCCATACACATGCAATTGAGCAACAACTCCCATGATTAAAGATCCAATAGCATCACCGAATTTCTTACATGCGACACTTGTCATAGCATACTTCTCTTTCTCCTTACCACCACCCTCTACAAGACACTGCTTTCGATCACACAATGAATCCCCACGCAAAAATTTCTCATCAACTTTACTAACACCTTGATCGTGTTATCGACCACTCAGTCACTCTCTACAACACCTTCACTCAAACCTCCATCATCGCACAATCCCTACAAACATCAACCCGTGTAGTCTCACTAACAACTTCTTTTTCTTGTCCACCATTCACACCATCCACAACAACTTACCTACCACATTGATCTTCTCTTACCAATTGAGTAATCTGCTCAACAACATCACTCATTAGTCCACAATGACCTTCTTTTTCTTATCTATCAGTCGCAGCATCCACAACGGCTTCCATACCAACATCATCATCACATACTTCTTGCTCACTTTGTCCAACAACATCACTCACCAGTCTAGTACTTGCAAAACCAACAACCACAAGATCTGTTTCAATATTTATATTGGATGGGGGAGAAGCAGACATCATGAAACGATCATTAGAAACAAGACTACTCCCTCCAAACGCGCCATCAAATATAGCTTATTCCTTCCCACGTAATTCAGATTCATTTTGGACAGTAGCATTTGGTGCACTCGTCACATCAATACCACCATACGAGTATTTCTCTGGAGCCGGTGCACTAGGACCAGAAGAGCCTCCACTATTTGTATGTTTCCCCAAAAAATATTAGTAATGGTGCTAAGCTGGGACTTGATTGACGCTTGCTCTACAAGAACTTGCTTGAACTTCTTTTCTACACAGAAAAACAACATCACAGCAATTCACGTACATAGCAAAGCAAACTTAAAACAACCCAAAAGAAAAAAAAGAAATAAACACTAAACCCACAAGTAGAAAAAGCTTACCATAAGACGTTGTAGTAAAGCTTCATACGCCTCTTCACTATGCTGTTTTACCTTCTTTGGCAGCTTGTGCACAAGGGTAAAAGCCTTAACGCACCCCTTCAATTAAATAAATAGAAACAAATATAAAAATAGGAAAATAATTCAAAACAAATGATTAAAAATATAAAATCATAAATAATGTATGATCTAATTACCGATGAGTTGTTGTTAAAGAAATTCTTTACCGTACCAAACTGAGGAGATGTATAACCTAACATGAGTGGGTGCAGCTCTTTAGAAATAAATCTAACAAAGGATTTTTGATAGGCAGGGAAGATATCCCATGTCCAAACCATGAAAGCATAAACTGGTATTGCTCCATCAGACATCTTATCCCTTTCTCAAACACACCCTTCAACGCCTTCAAAGCCTCTTCAAGACTTAGAACACCCCCATCCAAACCGACGACACATATTATCGTCCTCTATCAATGAAATATGCCTAGTTTCAACCAGTTTATCACCCACTCCTCCCAATAAAACATGCCCCAAAATATATATCTCTGCAAGCTTTGCCCCATCTACATCATTGTCACGAAAGAGACCTGCCTATTAGTTAACACATGTGTCAGCTCGCTCATAGTTATACTAGTAACTAACTGCCCTTCCTCAGTAAGAAAATATTTATCGAGAAGATCGGAGCCCTGTTGAGCCATTGCTTTATCCAGAGCTGGATTATTTTCACAATAAGTACTCAAACTAGTAACAATACCAAATATATCCACATCAAACACCAAATAATTTTTTTTAACACAAAACCGCATCGCAACTTCCCTATCACACGATATGTCAGAAAGAAGCATGCGCAGCCCAGACGACTTTACCTCACCAAGCTCCAGGAATTTGCCAAAAACACTTTGGTTCACTAAGGCCATCTAGTTCTTCTTCAAACAATTTTCAAGAAAACTATAGAAAAAGCGGTAACCTCTCCAACCAGGTCGTGCATGATACCGCTTATCATAATCAATATATAGATGATCTCTATTACTCACAACTTCAGTCATATTTAATCAAAAGCTACATAAATAAAAAGGCATGCACATAAGTCTCCAAAAATTCAAAAGTAAACAACAGAACACCATATAATGAAAACACGAGAACTATAGCACACACACAGTAAACCACTACTAAGTTCCACCGAGTCCTCAATAACTCAACAACATAATACATACAGAAAAAACATAGAGCAACCAAAGAAAAATGAAGCAAAAACAATAAAAACACACACACAAAGACAAACGCCTACTGAAATACATCAAAAAACAGAGCTTAAAAAATAAAGAGTACTACCCATACAAATAGGCAAAATAGCACATTAGAAACACAACTACGCCTGTACACACACATAAAACACTCACATAAAACATAATAGACAAAAAGTATAACAAAATTGACCTAATCATCCTCATATTTTAAATTCATTATAAAAAATACCTAAAACAACTGAAAATGATTACTAAATTAAATTTAACTATTCTATAATCTTACAAACTCAACATAAACTCATATTTACCAGAGAAACAACAAAAAATGACGATGAAAACTGTAGTCGAAAACATCAAACAACCATTACAAATAGACCTACTAAAAAATATGGAAAACAGAACTTCAAAAAAATATATATATATACACACACACACATATATATTGTAATTACATAGGCTTACCATTGAAGACTACCGCAAGTCACTGGAAAAAGTAGCTGGAAATATAGTTAATGATGACAGTTAGAGTTTTTATTTTTTTTTATTTTTTTGCTCTGACTAAGATGATTTGAGTGTGAAGTGATATAAAATGGACAGACGGTTAGAGTCTTTATTAATATCTAAAATAAACTTTTCCTCTCTTTTTAATTTTTATTTAAAGACAAACTTAGATAATTATTTCATTTCAGTCCACAAAGTTACGAAAATGATGCCTAGGCAGCACTTCTCAAAAGCACATCCAAACTTCTCCCACATATATACCACCAAGCAGTTGTCTCTCAGGCATCACTTTCCACTCCAATTTTTACATAACAAACCCCCCAGCAAATAGTATTAAATGAAATTCCTAAGGCAACACTTTTTGCCCCCTCATAATAGCAAGAAAGTGTTGCCCGAGCCTGATAAGGAGCCCCTCAACCAAAAATAGTACTCCCTCTATCCCAATTTTTGTGGCACCATTTCCTTTTTGTTTGTCCCAAAATAAACGACACCTTTCCTTATTTGACAACTATTTTATGTACCATCTCTATTTCACCCTTATTGGGCCCTACATACTTTTAAGGCTACCAACAACTTTTTTATTACTCAAATCTTCTCTTTCTTACATTTTCAAGAGTAAAATTGAAACTTTACAAGGTCAACTTCTATTTTCTTAAACTCTGTGCCCGATCAAATGGTGTAACATAAAATGGGACGGATGGAGTATTAACTACGAGTGCTGCCTAGGCAACACTTTTTGACAACTGATCACAACATCTCCCACACAAATAACACTAATTGTTGCCTCTCATGCAACACTTTCAAACTTTCAACATAACGAATCCACCCGCCAAATAACATTAGCGTAAAATATAGCCTCCTATATGACACTTCTCATCCAATTTACACATAACCAAAACCCCCAGCCGATATACCAAAAAGTGCATAGTCTCAGACATCACATTACCTTAACTACACCCAAAACTCTTCCAAACAATAGCTATGAATTATTGCAAGGCACGCAACATATTAACCTGAACAACTTCCACTCAGGCAACATATTAACCTCAACACTTTGAGATATGGCCTAGAATTGATGTTTAGCGAAAAATCAACAACACGTAATACATGTCGTAAAACCTAAAATAAAAGTACCAAAATTAATATAATGTAGTAAAAATATGCTCAAAAGTAATCAAAGTAACAAGACAACAAACTCTATTGTACTATTACAAACTAGGTATAATCTAAACCGAAGCTTTCTCTAAATCTTCTCCAGTACAAAGTGTATCAGTATCGATATTAGCACATGGATCAGATGCATTATCTTGTGAGTTAGGGAAAGAAAATGATGGCATATTAGCACCCACTCCATATTTTTTCCTTTTCACAGCAACAAAATCACAGACCTCCTCCTGAACTGGTTTATTTATAAAGTCTTCCACATCATCTATAGAGTGCAACTCATAACGTTGTGTTGAAGGTTGGTTTTGATGATTGACAAAGGATCTGGTTCTATGTGGACAAGAAAAAGGTGCACATTTGAAGACAACGGGCTGTTCGAGTTGATGTTTGAGACCTAGTAGAAAAAGGAGAAGAGAACAGCTGAAATTAAAGTTTTAATCCGACTTGAAGAAGGAAAGCAAAAGCGGCGCTGGAAGGCATAAGTTTCCTAGGCGAAAAAGGATTGAGGACTTAGGAAAAAACAACTTAGGTTTAAATAAGGAAAACTTGTCTAAATTTATTAGAAAAGAATTCCTAAGTATAAAAGGAATTCAAAGCTTAGAAGAAAGAGGATTTCAATATCTCTATAAATATAAGTTGTTTTGGCAAGAAAAAGTTACGCACTCAAGAATTCTCAATAGAAAAAATCGTGAGAAAATTAATCGTGAGAGCTATTGTGTGCAATAGCAGAAGCAAGGCAGTAGAACCTGACGGAGTAGGAGTTTCATAAGGGTTAATCTGTTTTGTCTAGTTTTTGTTAAAGGTTATTTAGTTGTAATCTATCAGCTTATTTAGAAGCATAAGGTAGCGATTACTTTTGGTGAGGTAGTTTAAACCTTACAAGCTAACGTGTGACTTGGAAAGTTTTAGGTACTAGGAGGGCTAGTTCCTTGGTTGCATTGCGTTATAATCTAAAACTTGCTCAGTTTTCCTTGAGTGGAAAGGTTAAATCCCAAGGGTGTTGGGTCGTGGTTTTTGATCCCTTGAGCAAGGATTTTTCCACGCAAAAATCTTTGTCTTTACATTTCACAATTACTTTAAGTTTTAGAGATAGGTGAAACTTGCAAGGAACCTGGTTCTTTCTGAGTTAGGAGATCAAAGTCAGGAGCAAGTTTTTAAGTTCGAAAATTGGGTAAGGACACTATTCACCCCCTCTCTAGTATCTCTCTAGTGTCTTACAAGGGTGCACCAGGTGCAACAAGTGGAATTAGAGCGGGTTCTCTCATAAAAAGACTAACATCTTGAGAAGGATCTGAATCATGAGTGCACCACCGATTATACCCGAAGGACAATCCATCATTAGGCCTCCTTAGTTTAATGGCCAGTACTACGGATATTGGAAAGGTAGAATGGAGGATTTCATTCAGGCTGAAGATTATCAGCTTTGGATCATCATAATTAATGGACCTCTTATTCCTACCAAGACTGTTGGGCAGCCACCTAATCAAAAAACTGTTCCTAAGGAGAAATCTGAATATACTGATATTGATTTTAAGATGGTTGAAAAGAATGCTAATGCTAAGAGGCTCATCATATGTGGACTTGGACTTGATGAATATAACAGAGTTTTTTCATACAAGACTGCTAAAAAAATTTGGGATGCACTTCAAGTGGCTCATGAATGAACTACCCAGGTTAAGAAGTCAAGGATCTAGTTGCTGAAAAGAAAGTTTGAACTGAATTGGAAACAGAATCTGCATCTAGTTATTCTTAAGTTTTTCAATTTAAACAGAAAGTCTCAGTCTTTGAACTTGAAAACAGAAATTAAAGGAACGGGTGCTTGATGGACGAAAAGAAAGTTTCAACACTTGAACTTGAGAATCTAAAACTGGAAAAGGCTTCTAGTAAGCAAGTAGTTAGTGAGGCTCAAATCAACCTTGAAACTGAGTTTAAAAAGAAAAACAAGGTTTTGCATCAGGAAACTGAGAAGAATCAAGTTCTTTAAGAAAATGTTGATAAGGCTAACTATGAATTTACCCGGCTCACTAAATGGAACAAGTCTCCAAAAGCTTTAAAATGGTTGAATGAAAATCATAATAGAGGTAAAAATGGCTTAGGACATAGGAAATCTTTACCTGCATGGACTCCTAATAGCAAGTATGTAAACTTCCGTGCAATAAACTTTGTTTCCTTTGTGGAAAAACTTGGCATTATAGAAAAGAATGTGATATTGCAACAAAGGAAGTTAAAAGGAACCTTAAGTTAGTTTTACCTTATTGTTCTAGAAAAAATTTGATTCATCCATTCTATCATAAAAAGGGACCCAAGCTTGCCTAGGTTCCTGTTACTAACCCCTAATTTTGTTTTGCAAGATGCAGTGAGAAAGAACAACCCTAGTTGGATTCTTGATAGTGGGTGTTCTAGGCACATGACAGGAGATAGAAGAAACTTTCTCACTCACAGCATGTCAAGGGGGTAGTGTGACTTTTAGAAGAGGCAAAAGCGGTGTAATTGTTGGTATTGGAAAGATTGGAAGGTCCCTCAATCATTCTATTGAGAATGTACTCTATGTTGATGGATTGGGGGCATAACCTATTAAGTATCTTCCAACTATGTGATAAAGGAAATCAAGTTAGTATCACGTCTATAGGATGCATTGTGAAGAACCTGCAGACTAGTGAAGTAGTACTGGAAGGGAAACGAGCTAACAATGTATATAAAGCTAAGTTAGGTTCTCTTCCAGAAAATAATTTGACTTGTCTAAATGTACTTGAGAATGATGCACAACTGTCGCACAAGAGATTAGGACATGCAAGCGTGACTAAGCTGAATAAATTGTTGTCAAAGGACCAGGTTCGTGGATTACCAAGCAAGAGGTTTGATGACATCAAAATCTGTGATGCTTGTGTGAGGGAGAAACATGTAAGATCTTCATTCAAGTCAAAGAAGGTGGTTAGTACTTCTAAACCACTTGAGTTGGTTCACATGGACTTATATGGGCTAATGAGGGTAAGGAGAAGACGAGGTAAGAGGTTCGTGATGGTGATTGTTGATGAATACTCCAGATACACGTGGACCTTGTTTCTCAGATCAAAGGATGAAACATATGACATGTTCGAGGACTGGACAAAGTTTGTTCAGAAGAAACTAGAGTACCAACTTATGTGTATTAGGTCTGACCATAGAACTGAGTTTGAGAATGCTAAATTTACTGAGTACTGCAATAAACATGGTGTGGACCACAACTTCTCTGCACCAAGGAGACCTCAAAAAAATGGAGTAGTTGAAAGAAAGAACAGGTTCTTGGAGGATATGACTAGAATTATGTTGTTATCAAGCGATTTGGCAAAGAACTTTTGGGCTGAAGATGTTAACATTGCATGTTACTTACTGAATAGATGTTCTATTTGTCCTTTATTAGAGAAAACTCCCTATGAGCTGATAAGTGGTAGGAAACCCAATATTGCACATCTGAGAGCATTTGGATGAAAGTGTTTCATGCAAAATAATGGAAGGAACCTTTCGGGAAGTTTGATGCTAGAAGTGACGACGCCATCTTCTTGGTATATTAGCTAGAGATGAATCTACTGAAGACCATGTGAGACTGGAAAAAGATAAAACTGACCAAAGCGATGATAAGGATCAGACTCAGGGGGAACAAGGAGACAATGAGACAGGGGGAACAGAAGAATCAGAAGAAGACAATACTAATGCAGTTGGTCCCTCTGGTAGTAATGCGCAGCAGATTCAACCTAGACCATCAAAACATCAAAGTTCCCACCTATTGGAGAATCTTATCTTTGATCTGAATATTGGGATTGTTACTAGAAGAGCCTTGAAGAACTTTTGTGCATTCTATGCGTTTATTTCGGCCATAGATACTAAGAATATACGAGAAGCACTTGAGGATCTAGATTGGGTGATTGCTATGCAGGAGGAACTTCATCTGTTTGAACGTAGTAAGGTGTGTCACATGGTTCCGCAACCTAAGGACAGGTCCATCATTGGAACTAAATGGGTATTCAGAAACAAATTTGGATGAACATGGCATAGTGACAAGGAACAAAGCAAGACTGGTGGTTCAAGGTTACATTCAAGAGGAAGGGATAGACTATGATGAAACTTTTGCACGTATTGCTAAAATGGAAGCCATTAGGATGCTGATAGCTTTTGCAGCTTACATGGAATTCAAGTTGTATCAGATGGACGTTAAGAGTGCATTCCTCAATGGTATTTGAATGAAGAGGTGTATATGGTTCAACCACCTGGTTTTGAAAGTTTAGAGTTTTCTAATTATGTCTACAAACTTAACAAGGCACTATGAGTTGGAACAAGCTCCTCAGGCTTGGTATGAAAGGTTGTCTGGGTTCTTATTAAAGAATGGGTTTACTAGAGGTAAAATAGACAACACTCTATTTCTGAGAAAGAAAACCAATGACCTGTTGATTTTTCAAGTATATGCAGATGACATTATTTATGGAGCTACAAATGAGAACCTTTGCAATGAGTTTGTCGACCTGATGGGCAGTGAGTTTGAGATGAGTATGATGGGTAAGCTGGATTCCTTCTTAGGCTTACAAATCAAACAAACTCAGGAAGGCACAATGATCCATCAGTAGAAGTACATCAAGGAGTTGTTAAAGAAATTCGATATTAAGACTGCTAAGGACATGAGCACAGCCATAGCCCCTAGAACTAAATCAGACCTGGATGAAACTGGTGCTTCGATTGATGAAATTACATACAGAGGAATAATTGGTTCACTACTGTATTTAACAGCAAGTCGTCCAGACATTGTGTATAGTATATGGTTGTGCGCAAGATTTCAATCTAAACAAACGAAGTCACACTTAACAGGAGTCAAGAGAATCCTAAGATATTTAAAAGGAACTCAAGATTTGTGCTTATGGTATCCAAGAGGTAGAAGTTTTGATCGGATTGCTTTCACTGATACTGACTATGCTGGTTACTTGGTTGATAGAAAAAGTACATATGGGATGGAACACTTCCTAGGTCCTTGTCTTATCTCATGGGCTACAAGGAAGCAGAATTTAGTAGCATTATCTACAGCTGAGGCTGAATAGGTAGTAGTTGCTTTGTATTTATCACATTTATTATGGATAAAGCAGCAGTTGGAGGACTTTGGAATCAAGTGTGGACCAGTTTCAATCTTTTACGACAATACTAGTGCAATCAATATAGCCAAGAAACTGGTCCAGCACAAGAGAACAAAGCATATTGATATTAGGCATCACTTTTTAAGGGATAATATTGAGAAAGACCTAATTACTATGAATTCTTGCAGGACTGAGGATCAAATTGCTGATAGATTCACTAAAGCTTTAAGCAGGATACAATTTGAGAAGAACATGCTTGAGTTAGGGATGACCAAGATACACTGAACGAGGCAGCACCGGGTTCTCCCGATGATTGGCTAGAGAAGTTTATTTGTTCAATCTAGCTTAACTGTGTTTAGTTGACTCTACTTTTGAAACTTAATTTTTTTTTCTAACCTGTTTGGAACCTATTTTCATGACTTAGATACTGGGAAATAATTTTTTAAGTAGAGAGTAAACGCTGAAGAACCTAGTGCTTGGAAATTCAGATACACATTCAATTTTACTTACTGATAGGAGTAATATGTCGTACGTGGCCAAATTTGTTACCATTAAACCTTAAGTAGTGCCTGATTGTTTGGATAATTTAAAATTTGAATTCGTTGAATATAGATGGCGTTAGCTCCTAGACGTAATTATGATCGTCAGCTTTTTCACATCCCATCACACCCGTTTCCCTTCCCGATACAACTACTACCCTTCTCTATTCCCTTAAGTCACCGGAAAGGTTTTTACTTGTTCATTGTTCCTATCGACTGTGTAACCAAAACAAACTTCTCTCTAAAACTCTCTCATTCTCTCTTTAAAGAAATCTCACAAATTCTCTCACTATGTCAACAACTTCCAAGAACATTGTAAACCCTACTTCTCCTAAACTCAAGATTTCCAAATTAAATCAAAAAGCTAAGAAACTTGAGGCAAGTCGTTCCGTTGTAGTTGCGAGGAAATTTACGAAATTGAGGCAGAAAAAGGTGTCGGAAGAGGCTACGAGTAAGGGAGAAAGCGTTCCAAGTGCTTTTGTAGTAAAAGGGTTGAAACAAATCAAGAAACCGCTCGAGATGTTAAAAAGGTAAAACCTAATGTTTCTTCTACTATAGTTAATGTTGTTAGTAATGTAGCTTCTGAGCGTGTAGGAGAGTTAGGAGATAAGGTCGTTCTTGAGGTATCTGAAAAGAAAAAGGAGGTGGTAGATGTAGCTAAAGAAAGTTCTGAACATGCAGTTACTAAAGGTGATGAGAAGATGTGTGAGGAACTTGCCCAGGAAACTGTTCATGTGACTGTTCCTGAAAAGGAAGTAGCTGTTGTTAATAAGGGAAAGGAAAAATCTGTTGAACCTCCCAAGGAACTTAAGAAAGACACTGGTTCAATCTCTTATTCTGTGGCTGGTGATGATGTAGATCTAAGAGAAATAGATGAGTATGAGGAAGAAAATCAAGAAGGTGTAAGTTTTACTGAGCCTCTAAATGTGGTTTATCTTAAGGGAACTGGGGCTAATCTAACTCTTTAAGCTAGTGAGGGGTCCTCTAGTGGAACAGAGGTTGTAGTAGTAGAGGACCAACAGAGAAGGTTGGAGAAAAGGCTTATGGTAGAGGTTCAGTCAAGGGTTAAAAAGAAGCGAAGGTTGGTGAAGGGAGGTGAGCATGTGGGGAGTTCCAAAGTTGGGAGTTCTGGTGATTTTGCTGAAGGTATGGGTGAAAATAGTAAAAAGACTGTGAGTTATACTAGGAGACCTACCACTCGAGGTTCTGTTAGGGAAAAGCAGGAGAAGGCTTGTGAAGAACTTGAGGTGCGTGGGAAAAGTTCCAAAATTAAGCTGGTAGGTGGTGATGACAAGGAAGAGAAACAACGCAAAGTGGAGTAATTTAGGAGGTTGCCTTTAGTGAAAGGTAAAATTCTCATAGACATGGAGATGGAAGGCATGATACAACTTGGTGAGAAGCTGAGTATCCAGGGGTGGTTGAATCTGTTTCACGATAGAACAAGGAAGCTTAGAGAATAAGAACTTAGAGAATTTTACTCTAATTGCTCAGTGAGTGAGGGTACTGTGACAACCATAGTTAAGGTCTTGGTGATCCAGTTCGACTATATTGAACTTGGTGTAATATTAGGTGTTCCTTCTCAGGGATATAGCGAGTAGTTGAGAATCTCGTGGCCGGCAAGAGGAGATGGTGTGTTTTCTTTGAAGATGACCTGTAAATTTGCAGGGAGACCTAGACTGGAAAGGGCTATGCAAGTCAAGAAAAAGGCTATGCAACCCTTTTATCAGTTGCTATTTGAGTTTTGTACTTAAGAACCTATTGCAGAGGTCAGAAAGGCACAGTGAGACCAACTTTCTTGATCTGACCTATATGAACCTGTTGGATAGAGAAGTTCATATAAATCTGCCTGAATTAATGATAAAGAAAATTGGCAGGGTGGCTGATATGGGTTTGGTAAAACATGCCTTAGTCAATGGATTTCTGTTGGGAAAGGTATTTGAGTTCTTTTGGCTGCCTGTTGCAAAGTGGACCGAGCTGGACTACAATGACATATTTGGGAGGAACATTTTAAAGTCATGTGATTATGTATTTGATGGTGAACCTTCTGATGAACCAGATCATGTGGAGGAAGATGCTGAGGAGATACGTACTGCTAGAATAGACAGGAGAATTGAGGGGTTCAGGAGGAAACTTGAGGGATAAAATGATGAGTTGGCATAGTTAAATGATGAAAATACCAGTCTGGATGCTGAGCTAGAACCTGAACGTGAAGGAAACTCGCGTCGCCTTGTCAAGTTGCTTAATCCTTTTAATATCCCTGAAATTCTCCAACTCTGAACCAGTCCCTTTCTCATTTCTTTTCTTGGTTCATCTTGTTGGCCTGTAAAGAAAATTTATTTTTGTTTGGTTAATAATATTTTGGATGTTATGTTTGAATATTTTTCCGGTTTGGCGTTATTAATGTTTAAATATCCCTATTGCTATTTGCTGGGTTTTTTTGTCTGCAATAGGTTTTTGACCTGAAAGGTTAGTTAGCTGTAAATGGCACTAGAGTTAACTTAAATTTAAGTTGAGCATGTTCATGAACTATGAACTTTTTGATGATGTCAAAAGGGGGAAGTTAGGATGTTGTTCTATTTAAGTATATATTTGTGACCTATTTTTTGCCTAACTGTTTACCCTGGTTTATTTTTTAGTGTAGTGACTTATTTACAGGTTCTTGTGCTAACACCCTCAGTGAGACAATATTGTTTGTCATCATCAAAAAAGGGAAATTTTTTGAAGGTTGATTTTGATGAGTGACAAAGGACCTGGTTCTATGTGGACAAGGAAAAGGCTCATAGTTGAAGACAACAGGCTCTTTGAGTTGATTTTTCAGACCTAGTAGAAGAAGGAGAAGAGAACAGCTGAAGTTGAAGTTTCAATCCGACTTAATGAAGGAAAGCAGAAGCGGCACTGGAAGGCATATGTTTTCTAGGTGGAAAAGGATTGAAGACTTAGGCAAAACAACTAAGGTTTTAAATAAGAAAAACTTGTCTAGCCTTATTAGAAACGGATTGCTAAGTATAAAAGGAATTCCAAGCTAAGAAGAAAGAGGATTTCAATATCTCTATAAATATAAGTTGTTTTGGCCAAAAAGAGTTATGCACTCAAGAATTCTCAACAGAGCAAATCGAGAGCAAATTAATTGTGAGAGCTATTGTGTGCAAGAGTAGAAGCAAGGTGGCAGAACCTGACAGAGTAGGAGTTTCATAAGGGGTAGTATGTTTGGTCTAGTTTCTGTTATAGGTTATTGAGTTGTAATCTATCAGTTTGTTTAGAAGCATAAGGTAGAAATTACTTTTGGTGAGGTAGTTTAAACCTTACAAGCTAACATATGGCTTGGAAGGTTCTAGGTACTAGAAGGGCTAGTTCCTTGGTTGCATTGAGTTGTAATCTAAAACTTGCTCAGTTTTCCTTGAGTGAAAAGTTTAAATCCCAAGAGTGTTGGGTCGTGGTTTTTGATCCCTTGAGCAAGGATTTTTCCACGTAAAAATCTCTGTCTTTACATTTCGCAATTACTTTAAGTTTTAGAGATAGGTGAAACTTGCAAGGAACCTGGTTCTTTGTGAGCTAGGCAAACAAAGTCAAGAGCAAGTTTTTAAGTTTGAAATTCGGGTAAGGACACTATTCACCCCTCCCCCCTCTAGTGTCTTACAAGGGTACGCCAGGTGCAACACGTTGGCTATCCATAACTTATAAAATAAAACCACAGTATTCAGAGCGCAAAAATAAATAAATAAAAAATAATGCAAAAGAGCATATAAAAACAAAGGAATACTTATCTCTCGAATGGGTTTTCTGGTGTCAAAATATCAATCTCCCCACTCAGCAATTTAATAATAATTTGGGAATCAGTTTCAACAATAACGACATCACTTGGACCTTGGTCACATGCTACATATTCTACCTTGCCAAACCCAACGTCTGGTTCTGCGATTTCTACAGCTCCCACATTCGAAACAGAACCTACAATACCACCATCACTCTTTCTACCTCCACAACCTTCAACAGGGTTGCTCAACAGCGAAATATGATGCAATACCAATTCGAGCTTGCTGTCCAAAGTCTACAACAAAAAAAAAGTGTTGTTACAATATAATGATAAAAGGCTACAATGACACACAACCACAGAATACATATTATTCAGCAAAATACAAAAGATGATAAAAACATACTACTATCACATGCATCAACAAACTAGATAGACTAGCATCAAAATGCTTCTTAAAATCATCGATTGCACGCTGCATCATAATTGCACAACAACATATTAAAACAACATTACTAAAAATGATAAACCATAATGAAATGCAACATACAAACTAAAGGAGAAACTACCAAGTCGTATAGAGCACTCAGTGAACCATCATGATTTTGGATATTACAGGTGTATAAAATTTGAAGAGGTTAAGGAGGAAATTCATAAAATGAGAGGAGAAAAAGTGACTGGCCTGACAATGCAAAGTAGGCATGGAGTAGCTGATTGGGTTTTTTAGACCGCAAAATACTCGAATACTGGAGGTGGATTACCATGATACATTTGTATAAAAATAAGGGTGACATTTGAAATTGCAATAATCATACGGGTCACAAACAACTAAGTCATAGTATAAAAGTTTGGTCAGGATGGTTAGGAAGAGGATAAGGAGGAATGTAAATATTTTTTAGAACTAATTCAATTTCATGTATGGGAGATCAAATACGTAAGCCATCCATCTTTTGAGGAGGTAGATTGAACAGTATAAAGACAGGAAAAGGGGCTTACATATGGTGTTCGTTGACCAAAAAAGGCTTATGACAAAGTCCCAAGGGATATTTTGTGAAGATGCTTGAAATCTAAAGATGTTCCCATGGCATACATTAGCGATTAAGGACATGTTTAGTAGAGCCACGACCCGAATCCAAAAAGTAGGAGTAGACTCAGAACACTTTCCATTTGAGATGGTGTCGCATCAGGCGGTCAGTGCCTAGCCCTTTTTTATCTGCTCTGGTAACAGATGAATAACATGAAGTATTCTAGGGTAGGTACCCTGGTGTATCTGATTTGTAGATGATATACTTTTAGTTAAAGAGACACATGGCGGAGTTAATATGAAGCTGGAGGTTTGGAGACATACTCTGGAGTCTAAAGGTTTCAGGTTGAACAGGACAAAAAAAGAGTACATGAAATCCATGTTTAGTGATGTACTCATGAGTTAGAGGTGGAAGTGACGCTTGATATACCTGTCATCTCCTAGAAATGAAGCTTCATATATCTTGGATCAATCCTCTAAAGTAATTGAGGTATTGACAATGATATCACTCGTCGTATATGGATAGGGTGGATGAAGTGGAGGCTTGCTTCTGGTCTATGCAATTAAAAAGTACCACCTAGACTTAAATGTAAGTTCTATAAAGAGGTTGTTAGCCCAAGTATGTTGTATATGGCGGAGTGTTGACCAATTAAGATCACACACATTCAGAAGATGAACGTAGCAGAGATGAGAATGTTTAGATTGATGTATGGGCATACTAGGATGTATAATATTAGGAATGAGGTGATATATGACAAGGTGGAACTGCCCACAGTGGTGAAAAATATGTGAAAAGCGAGGCTACGATGGTTCGGTCATATGACAAGGAAGAGCACAAATGATCTAATAAGGAGATATGAAGGGTTAGCAGTGTTGGGTCTACAGAGAGGTAGAAGTAGACCAAGGAAGAATTGAGGCAAGGTGATTAGACATGATATGACTCACCTTTAGATCATCAAGGACATGGCCCTATATAGTAAACTGTGGAGGTCGAAGGTTAGGATAGAATGTTAATTAGAAGTCACGTAATATTGACATTAGTATTATTTGTTTCTGTCATATTCTTTGACTTTATTGCTACTGGTGCTCTCTGTTTACCACGGTTATCTTTATTTTTTATATCAACATTTTCTTTTCCATGGTATGTTCATTTTGTTTGCTCTTTCCAAAGTTGTTTTCAGAATATTTTTCTTTAGCCGAGGGTCTATCATAAACAACCTCTCTACCACTGTGGGTGTAAGATCTGCATACATCTCACCTCCTGCATGCCCCAATTATTGGATAACACAGGCATATTAATATTGTTTATGTGTATCTAGGCTTGATGCGGTCGTTGGAAAGTCAGAAAAAAGGATGTTAATATATATTAGGGATAGATCGAAGGCTAAAATTAAGGGATGGAAAAAAAATCATGTCCCACAGGAAAGAAAGTAATTCTTAAGTTAGTTTTATCGGCAATTCCAACATTTGTTTTATCATGTTTTCACTTCCCTGATAGGTTTATAAAGAGATCAGCTCTATTTACTCTGATTTTTTGTGGGGACGAAGAAGATAAATGGAAAATACGCTTTGAAAAATGGAACAATCTTTGTTTGGCAAAATCAAGAGGGGTAATAGCTTTAGAAATATAAAGTACCTTAACTAGGTTTTGTTAGCTAAGCTTGACTGGAGAATTTAAAGTCAAGAGCACTCATTACTGCGCAAGATGCTAAAAAATAAGTACTTATAGAATATCTATTTTCTTAAGGTAATTTGTTCATTTTCTACTTCGTGGATTTGGAAAAGAGAATTATTGCTTAAAAGAATTCGGTGGCGGGTAGGGATTGAAGAGAATATTAAGATATGGTTGATCTGTGGATACCAAATTTAAAAGGGATTAAATATCAACTTTTCCACGTTTGAGTAGATCTAAAACTAGGAATTAATGATGATCTTATCAACCAATATATGCATACAAGGAAATATAATGATCTCCATATATGGTTCTGTATAGAGGACAGATAGATTTATACGGCATTATATAAAATCAGGAAAGTATGAGGTTAGATTTGGTTATCATCTGGTGAAGGAACTTGGGAGGGGTAGATAAAATAGGAATGACAAATCTTAATCTAGCTAGCACTCATTTTTTATATTATTTTGGAATTTCTTTTGGCCTTTGGGTAATGTGAACAACTGCAAATACTTTATTAAATAATTCATTTACCGTCCTCCTATTAATATAAATGTTTTAAATACATTAACCATGTTTCGTTGACTTAAGGAAAATAATAGTGTGGAAAATGTCTCTCATTAATTGAACGAGTTTAGAAAACTCTATCGATTTTGTTAGATGGTGGAATGATATTTCTGTTACCAGCCATCTATATTCTAAATCTATTGAAACGATTAAGTTAAGTATCTCTATTATGTGGCAGATTTAGAAAGCTATGAACTTATGAAATTTTAATAGTGAAAAATTTGAACCTACTGAAATTATTAGCAAAACTCTTTTTGACTTCTATGAATATGAAAGTACACTACACTTAGCATATCTTCTCCTAGTTATGATACTAACTAGGGGTGTTTATAAGTCGGTTCGGTTTGATTTTGGACCTTATCAGTTTATACTATCGGTTTTCAATTTTTAAAAATGCTAACTAATAACCGAACCAATAAGGTATCGGTTATCAGTTTTAGGTTCTTATTAGTTTGATCGATCTTCAATTTAACCATTAAAAAACTTAGGCTAACAATTGTAAAATAATCAACCTCTTAAATGGTTGCATCTAATATAAAATCAGATTAATTTTCACAGCGGAGTCAAATGCCTTTTAAAGTATTCGCCACATTCAAAGCAGCATCTAACAACATATTCAAATCTGCTTCATTGTTCTATAAACTAATGGAGGAGGCGAGGAGTCAAATAGTAAATCAATGATTGAAATGGAGGAGGTGAGCTGAAAGCTACGCAAGTAAAAGAACACTAGGGTTTGAGGTTTTCAAGTTCCAACTAAGACTAAATAAGTATATTATTTTTACATAAATAAGCACAAAATAGTAAATTTAAAAACCTTATTGGATTATTAGTTTAACTGATAAGAAAATGTGCAAAACCGACAACCGAAACGATAACCCAATAAATATTTTTTGCAAACCATTAAATAACACAATAACTCAATACCAATAATTCATTAACTTTTTATCAGTTAAACAAAAAAATACACAACCCTAACACTAACTGCAATAATGATTTTTCTATTAGCGTGGCGGGAGATGGTATTATTACTCTTACAAATGTTGGCCTACATATGGAGAAGAATATGCCAAGCATATGGAGAAGAATATGCCAAGTATTGAAGTGGCGGTGGTAGATAGCTATGATAATTTGTTTCAAGTCCTTGGCGCCCCTATTTAGTTTGTTGGAAGGCCTTAACTGCTGAAACACTTGCAATTCATGAATTTTTGAAAAAAAAATAATTGGAAATGGTTGGTAGAAGATTCATGTGCTATCGGATGCAAAAATGAAGTGAATATACTATTTCAAAAGATGAAAGTCTTGTGAAAATAGATGCTACATATGAAGATATATGGAAGCTGATGAATTTCTTTGAATAAGTTATGTATTGTATATATTCCTAGATTTTGGAATATGTTAGCACATGGTTTAAGTAAGTTTACAGTATAATTATTTTATAGGTTTAGTTGGAACTCCGAATTTCAAAGTTGAATTGTAAAAGATGTTGTTGCGTCATTTGAAATCTTTTATATAATGATAGAATGAAGTTGTTGGGGGTAAAAAGAAAATGTGTTTCAGTTTTGGTATTTTACGACTTCTTTCAGTTTAAAACACTATGGGGCTGTTTGGTTTGAATGCAAGTTATGCGGTATTAATAATTTAAATAATGTTGGTATTAGCAATACAAGTATTAATAATATGGATAGTATGAATGCGGATATTATCATGCGAGTATTAGTAAGGTGGGTATTAGTTATGCAGGTATTATAATGTAGGGATAAATAATGCATAAATTATAATGTAAGGATTATTTCTTGTTGAATCATTGATATATCATAAATTAATATTATTATTATCATTATTATTTTTTTAAAAGTAATATACAATGTATAATCTAAAAATTCATTTATCAAAAGAAAAAACTTTCAAAAAAAAATCCTAACTATTATGAGGGTTAATTGTGTCATTTTAAAATTTGAATACATATATTGTTAATACCTATATTATATATTCCACGTTCTATCCTGCATAAAATAATACATATATTTCTGAAAAATTTATGGATGTATTATTTTTACGTAAACACAAAATTCAAACCAAACGATATTTAAAAATTATGCAGTATTTAAGGATAATTAAATTAATACCAACCATGGTATAAAGCTATGTTGATTATAAAGTCATCCTCAAATTATGCAGTATTTAAGGATAATTAAACTAATACCAACCATGGTATAAAACTATGTTGATTATAAAGTCATACTCAAATTAGTACCAAATATGGTATAAACCTATGGTGATTTTTATGCGGGTATTAAGTAATCTTTTGGAGCAACCGATGTATTGGGTGAAAATTGATTTTCATATTTGGCACTTCGGTAGCACGAGTCAGGATTAATCGAACAGATATTTTTGATGATGAAGAACAAAGTGGACGATGAGATCATTTAAGTCAACCGCCAAAGATAGGTTTCAAGCTATAACTCAGTGAAGTATCGCCCTGGTTGATCAACAAATTTACATCACTGAGGTTGTCTATCTGAACCTCGATGCGGCTCCAGCGGTGTAACTTCCCACTACTTCAGCCCACTAACTCCATTACTAGAGGTGCACAACGTGGGTCTGAGAGTGGCAAATATGGAAAACGTGGTCAAGACTTCCATATTTATACATACATTATAAATATGCATACATAAACATGGTCAAGACTTCCATATTTAGAAATACATATAGAAACTCTGTCAAAATTTATACTCAATCATATTTATTTAAATCTCGTTCATTTTTTTGCGTTTCCGCCTTTTATTGCTTTTGTTTCGACTTTGATACTCAGATTTGTTTGTATTCACGAATCAAATTCGATTTGTAGCCTAAAATCAGTATAGGCAAATACAAATTGGCGCCGTCTATGGGGATACAAGCATCAGTGCTTTGTTCCAATGTCGAACATTCTTTTCGTTCAAATTCTTGTTTTAACCTGAAAAAATAGTTAACAACGAAGGAAATTCCGTTGAACCCCAGTCAAATCCCGACAGATAGACTGATATCCATACGAACCCAAGCTCCAACACATCGATAGTGCCATCAGCAGCGGCTCCTTCCTCCTCGGGGTCAAACGATGCTTTCCAAACTTTCGTTATCGGAACTTTGAAATTTATGCAAGCGCAGGAAGCCGAGCAGCTAATTATTAATGCTGAATTTCGTGCTTCGTTGGAAGACAGAAACAGCTCCACACTAAATGGAACCCCACCCGTGGCTCTAAGTGGAGGCATCCCGACTTTCAATCCTATGGGCACGACAATAGGACCTCCCAATGGGCCGTATATGGGGGTTCGGGCACTATGCCTAGTACAACGCCATACTTCGGAACAGTTCCCTATCTGGCTAAAACTAGCTCTTCGGTGGACGTTGAAAAATTGAGCAAAGAAATTCAAGCCCGAGTCGAGGCGTGAGTCGAGGCCCGAGTCAAGGCTCGAGTGGAGAAACGGATCGAAAGCGTCCCCGGAGTGAGGAAGACTCAAAAAATGCTCGATATAGAAAAATACAGGCAATTGCCTTATAAGCCCGAGGCTGCTCCAGCGCCAACCCCAAAAACTTTCAAAATTCAGTTTTTGAAAAAGTATGATGGAACCACTGACCCAGTTGAACATGTGACCGAGTTCATTTCAATGGTCTTGGAAAATGATTTGTCAAGAATAGAGAAGGAATCAATGTTCTTGAAGAAGTTCGGTGAATAATTGGAGAAAGGAGCACTACGTTGGTATATGCGTTAGCCAGCGGGGTCTATCTCCAATTTCGATGAGTTGGTTGATGCCTTCATCAAAGCTCATATCGAGGCACAAAAAATTCTTCAAGGAAGGAGGATATCTTCGAAGTCAAGCAGCGGCCCGGAGAGCCCATCAAAGACTTCCTCGACCTTTCACGCTGAGCGGATAGAGTTACTTGCTATGGATGACACTTTGGCCATCATGGCATTCGAAAAGAACATCAATGTTCGTAACTCTGAGGCTGCCGCCAAATTAAGGAAGGAGCTCCAACAATACCAAACTCTGACGTGGGATGACTTGCATAACAGAGCATATACCAAAATAAGATTGGAAGAAGCTGAATGGAAGGCTGTTGGTCGAAGTTCCAATTATAAGAATCGATCTGAAACCTTGTACTGCACTGAGGCGCTGCGAGGAAATTCAAGGGGTCGATACGAACCGTACACTTCACCGAGGAAACATGTCAGCCAAAGACTTGGGAATCCTCATGTGAGCCAACGACTCGGTAGGAATGTTCATTCGAACACGAACTAAAGAAATACCTCGGGACCAGCTTTGGTCTCCAAAAATAGGGAGCTACCTCGAATCCCTAATTACAACTTTAATGTGTCAACCATGGAGTAAGTAAACGTCATAAAGGGGATGACAGGAGTAAAGGGAGGACAGCCCTAGAGAAAAGAGAACAAAATTTGCATTGTGAATTTCACACGGATTATGGCCATCGCATCGAGGGCTGCAAAGCCCTGCGCCTCGAAGTGGCACACTTGTTAAAAAAGGGTTTGTTGGCAGAATTTCTCACCGACAAGGAGAAAGAGAATTATGCAAAGAATAGAGGAGATGGCCAACCACCGAAGGCACCACCCCTAAAAAGGATTGTAAATGTGATCCCCAGAGGATCAGAAGTGAATGGTGTGAACTTTGCATCTGCTAAAAAGTTTGCCAATTTGTCAATTATAATGGAGAAAAGAAACTCAAATAGCAGGTTCGGGCAAAGAGATCGTGTTTGATGATGACAACTGTGATGGAATGATATTTCCCCATTATGACGCCTTAGTCATCATGTTGAGAATCAATGACTCGGATATCAAACAAGTCTTGATCGACTCCGGTAGCTCTGTCAACATAATCAATTACGGGGCCATTAAGAAAATGTGGTTGAAGGACCAGATCGTCCTGAAGGCAACCATATTAACTGGTTTCAACAACTCTACTGAGAAAACATTGGGCAAAATCATGCTCAATACCTATGCCGAAGGAGTTGTTATAGAAACAATATTTCAAGTCATGCTTGAGGATATGGAATACAATGTGATCCTCAGAAGGCCATGGATCCACTCTATGGAAGCTGTCCCATCCACCCTCCACCAAGTCGTCAAATTCCCTACTCCATGGGGAATTCGTTCGATTAAGGGGGAGCAAGGAGTAGCGAGGGAGTGCTATTCGGTAGCTCTAAAGAGCGGAGTCATCTCGATTGGACCAAAAAAATAACAACCAACACAACCGGGGTCTAACAAAGAGGGGGATTGGTATCCTCAAAACGACCCCCGAGGAGAAATTGAAAAGATCCCAGTGTGTATCCAAGAACCTCAGAAGCAAAAAGCCGAGGATTCTACCATTGAAGAGTTGGAGTCTTTCACGTTGTCGAAAGATTTCCTAGAGAGGAAAGTGTTTTTCGGCTCGGAGTAGGATCCGGAGTAAAAAAAAAACTATAATCGAGGATTTGAAGTCTAATGATGATTTCTTTGTTTGGTCCCACTCAGACATGGTCGGTATCGATCCGGAGATCATAACTCATAAGCTGAATGTGGATCCACATTTTACCCCGGTAAAACAAAAGAAGAGGCCGCACACCGGTGTCAAAAAGAAAGCAATCGAAGATGAGACTATAAAGCTGCATGAGAATAGCTTCATAAGAGAAGTTAAATACCCCGAATGGTTGGCCAATGTTGTAGTTGTTCCCAATAAGAATGATAAATGGAGAATGTGTGTGGACTACACAGATCTGAACAAGGCTTGCCCCAAATATTCTTATCCTTTACCACAAATAGACAGGTTAATAGACTCCACGGTGGGACATAAGCTATTAACCTTCTTAGACGCTTGTTGGGGATACAATCAGATTTGCATGGACCCGAAGGATGAAGAAAAGACCTCAATCATCACTGACCGAGGTGCCTTTTGCTACAAGGTGATACCCTTCGGGCTCAAGAATGTCGGGGCAACATATCAACGGATAGTGTGTCATATGTTCAGAGACTACATTGGAAAGTCTATGGAAGTGTACGTAGATGACATACTGATTAATTCTGTTCGGGTGGAACACCATTTGAGCCATTTCAGAGAAGCCTTCATCGTCTTAATGATATGAAACCAAGAGGCAAGATGGAAAAATAACAAGATGATTAAGAAAGTAATTAAAGTAAGACCAACTTTGATTAATGAGAACCTAAAAAAGTAAATTAGGAGGTGAAGCCTAATCACCTCCTTAAAACAATTAACAAAGTAACCTTAACTATTTGATCCTCAATTGAATCTCATTCACTTGTCAATCAAGGACTTAGTGTACTTAAGCAAACAAGCTTAGCCAATAACTTCATAATAATAAATGTCATCATAATTTAACCCTAATAAATGAGAGTTAAGGACCTTATATAGTGGTTCCTTGAAATGGCATGCAATAAGTCATTAAACTGAAAATAGTGTTCGGGTCATCGCCACAGCGCTATCGTGCTAGGATACGCGCGATCGCGTGGCTTGAGTGACCAGAGCTTTGCAATCGCGGCTATGGTCACGCAATCGCGAAGACAATTTCTTTCATCCATTGTCAGCTTCCTACGCGATCACGACTGAGGCCTTGCGATCGCGATGTTCATCTTTTCCTCCTTGCGCGATCGCATCTGCAGACTCGCAATCGCGTTGGGCAGCTTCTTCACCTTGCACGATCGCGTCTGACGTCTTGCGATCGCGATGAGCATTTTCTGGTTCAGAAGCAGTGAGCTTGCAAACAGGTCCTGAAGTCTCCAAGATCTGCCCCAGCAGCTCCAGTTGTGCAAATGTGGCCGGCAACTGTTGCAACTCCCGTGCTTGACTTCTTGTAAATGGCTTGCTCACGTATCGGGTTGCATCATTCTCCCATTCTTGAAAATAATTCATCCACAAATTCGCTTGTTCATCAACTTTGAAGGGAGACAAGTGGCACACATTGAAACTGTTGTTCACTTGGTAGATGCTTGGCAAATCAACCTTGTAGGCATTTCATTAAGGCGTTCAAGGATTTGGAATGGACCGTCGCCTCTTGGCATCAACTTGCTCGCCCGCTTGTTGGGAAATCTGTCATTCCAGAAATGGACCCAAACCCAATCTCCCGGTTTGAAGACAATCTTCTTTCTTCCCTTGTTAGCCTTCTTGGAAACTTCTTGATTCTTCTTTCCAAGTTGTTTCCTCACTTGTTCGTGAAGTTAAACAACATCTTGAGACAAAGGCGTAAGATCCAAAGGGGTTAGAGGGTTAAACCATACACAACCTCGAAAGGTATCATGCAAGTAGAAGTATGCATGGCTCTATTATATGGAAATTCAATCAAAGGTAAGTGTTCTTCCAAGAAGAAAGTTTCCCTTTAACCAATGCTCTAAACATGGCACCCAAGGTTCTATTGACAACCTCGGTTTAGCCATCGGTTTGGGGATGGCAAGAAGTGGAGAATAACAACTTAGTGCTAAGCCTTCCCCATAATTCTTTCCAAAAATGACTAAGGAATTTGGAATCCCTATCACTAACGATAGTTTTAGGTACCCCATGCAATTTAAGTACATGTTCAACAAATAAAGTGGCTACATAGGATTCATAATCAATATTATGACAAGGAATGAAATGTTCCATTTAAGAAAATCTATCAGCTACCAAAAAATGCTATCTTTTCCCTTTTTGGTCCTAGGCAAACCAAGCACAAAGTCCATAGAAATGTCAAGCCAAGGACCTAAGGGAATGCAGAGGGGTGAGTACAAAAAATTTGGAAGTAGCTTCGACTTAGCTTGCTTACACTCTAAGCATTGACACACACCCTTACAACATCCACCTTCATCTTAGGCCGATAAAATTTCTCCTTAAGAATCTCCATGGTCTTGCCCACTCTAAAATGCCACATTACTCCCCCATTATGTGCCTCCCTCACTAGCAACTCCTTCCAAGATGAACTAGGCACACACAACTTCCTACTTCTTGTTGGGTTTGGAAGGAAGGTAAAGTGGTGTGAATGGAAAATGAAATAAATATTAATATTTTATATTAATATTTGATATGGAGCCGTTTTCGTAACGAAATTAAAAAGTGGACTATTTATGCAAATATTCCAAAGGTGGGCTGCTGTAAAGTTATTCCAAATGAAAGGGTGCTTTCATTGAACAGCCACTTTGAAGGCTGCCTTTCATGAACAGCTACTTCACCAATGAAAAGGTGCCTTTTCATTGAACAGCCACCTTGAAGGCTGCCTTTCATGAACAGCCATTTCACCAAAAGACACCTTCATGCCTTTTCACTCCAAATCTTGTGGCTATAAATAGAGAGGCATTTTGCCTCATTTTAATCATCCAAAAATTTCATACTCTCTCTCTCATTACCTTTAGCATTTGTTTTCAAAACAAAAGTAATTTCTGAGTCAGTGTGATTTGCTACCATTATTTGAGTTCGCTGTTCACTGTGATTTGAATTACCGCTATCACAGTGAGGTTAATTCCATTCTATCCTGGGAGAAATTAATCCACAAACCTTGGGTAACTGTGAGGGGATTAGATTTCTTAAGGACAGGCAGTGTATACTGTTGACTTGGAATTTTTTCTACTTCATCTTATTTCTGTTTTGGTCATTATCGAAAGTGCAGACATATAACAATCTCTAACACTTCTAAACAAGAACCCTTCAAACTTATGGAACCTCCTTTTCTCCACATCACCACTAGGTTCCTCCTCACCACACAACCGATTGATCCTTCTTCCCCTTTCCTCTAATTCACAATTAGCATATAGTTCCCCAAACTCTGGGTCACTGGCATACATCTCCTTCATACTCTCAAAACCCATGAGCTTGGACCCCAAAATATTCAACCACACTTATCTTCTTGATTGAAGCACAAACTTCCTTGACAAGGCATCCACCACCACATTTTATTTTCCCTATAATGGATGATATAAGAAATCGTTTCAAGGAATTCCACCCATATGGGATGTCTCACATTCAACTTCTCTTGGGATTTGAGGTGTTTCAAAGATTGGTGGTCGGTTCTAATGACAAATTCTTTTGACCAAAGATAATGTTGCCAATGAGCCAATGCTCTTACATAGGCATACAATTCTTCATCTAAATGGAGTATTTAGTGGTTGCTTCCTTAAGTTTTTTATTAAAAAAGGCAATGGGTTTTTGATCTTGCATCAGCACGGCTCCAATCTTACCCCACTAGCATCACGCTCAATTTCAAAGAATTTATCAAAATTGGATAATTGAAGGAGAGGTCTAGAGCTAAGCACTTCTTTCAATTTTTCAAAAGCCTCTTCTTGCTCCTTCCCCCACACAAATTCCTTATCCTTCCTTATCACTTCGTTCAATAGTGCGGCTATAGTGCTAAATCCCCTCACAAACCTCCTATAAAAGCTAGCCAACCCATAGAAACTTCTCACATCACTAATGATTTTAGGACTTGGACAATCCCTAATTGCCTCCACTTTAGCCTCATCTACTTCTACACCATTTGCACTCACCACAAAACCAAGAAACACAACTTTTTCAACACAAAAGGAGCACTTTTTCAAGTTAGCAAATAATTGCTCCTTTCTTAAAACATCAAACACTTGTTTTAAATGATTAGCATGTTCATCAATGAATTTTCTATAGACAAGGATGTCATCAAAGTAAACTATATCAAATTTTCCAATGAAAGATTTAAGCACATGATTCATCAACCTCATGAAGATTGAAAGAGCATTGGACAAGTCAAAAGGTATGACAAGCCACTCATAAAGACCAAAGTTAGTCTTAAATGCCGTCTTCCACTCATCACCTGGTTTCATCCAAATTTGGTAGTAGCCACTCCTCAAATCAATTTTAGAGAACACACAAGAACCACACAACTCATCAAGCATATCATCTAACCTAGTGATAGGATGACGATACTTTACCGTTATCTTATTGATGGCTCTACAGTCCACACACATGCGCTAAGTCCCATCTTTCTTTGGTACTAGAATAACCGGGACCGCACATGCACTCAAGCTTTCTTGCACAAGTCCTCTTTCAATCAACTCATCCACATGCCTTTGGAGCTCTTTATTAGCCTCTGGGTTGCTTTTATAGGCGGCCTTATTGGGAAATTGGGAGTCCGGAACAAGATCAGTTTGATGCTCAATGCCTCTTAGTAGGCAACTCCTCGGAAAAGATATCTTCATAACCTTGCAAAAGAGAAGAAATAGAACTAGGCAAAGAAGTGGTTAGTTCACTAGTAAGCAAAATATGGTCCTAGGAGGATAATCATGGGCATTCCTTCCTTCACATCATTCAAGCACTCTTTCTTTGACAAGAATATGTTCACTCCCTCTTTTGTTTCATCACTCTTTTGTGTAACAACTCCCACTCTTTTATCCCCTTCGACTCCCTCTTTCTTTTCTTTCTCTCTTTTCAACTTTAACTCCTTCATCTTCCTATATCCTCACTTACTTTAGCCGGAGTCAATGGACTAAGAATAAACTTCCGACCTTCCAACTCAAAGGCATAATTGTTAGTCTTGCCATCATGCTTTGCTAAAAGGTCATATTGCCAAGGTCTACCAAGCAAAATGTGACAAGCTTGCATTGGAACCACATCAAATAAGAGCTCGTCATAGTAGTCCCCAATCTTGAATTTGATCAAAGCTTGCTTGGTCACCTTTAGTTCACCACATTCGTTCAGCCATTGTAGCGTATAAGATTGTGGAAGTTTCCTAGTGGGAAGCTTGAGTTGATCAATCAAAGTGGTGCTCACTACATTGACACAACTACCACTATCAATGATAAGAGAACAAATGGTTCCTTGGACCTTACAATAAACATGAAACAAATTATCTCTTTGATTCGACTCCTCCTTCACTTACACTCCCATTATTCTCCTTATCACAAGAGTAGCGGATATGTCTTCCTCAAATTGCTCACATTACCATCTTTCCCCATCAAAGTCATCATCACAAGGAATATCCCCATCTATCTCCTCTACATAATTATCACCCGTTTGATAACCACCATCACCCAAAGCAACAATAGTTCTCCTATTTGGACAATCACTCATCATATGGCTTCAGCCATTACATTTATAACATGGAATGTTAGACAAACTTTCAAGTTTAGCTTTGTGACCTCCCACCTTTGGCTCTTCTTTGGGCTTAGCTTTGTCAAATTGGCCCTTGAACTCTCGCTTGGGTTCCTTTGCATTGTCTCATGGAGAATAGGTCTTCACATTATCCTTTTCTTTGCTCCAATTGGTAGAAATGTTTTTAGACTTGTAGGACTTGTCCAATTTAAGCCCTTTCTCCGCCTTAAGCGCCGCTTGAAAAGCATCATATAAGGAATCAAATTGGTGCAATTCCGTGGGAGAAGAGATTTCTCTATTCAACCCTCCATAAAATTTTGGAGTAAGGAATCGATCATCATCGTGAATGTTGGCCCTTATTCTTGTCTTCTCAAACTCATCAAAATATTCCGGCACACTCTTGTTCCCTTGCCTCAAGTTACAGAATTTCTCGATCAACTCATCTTCATAGTTGGTGGGTAGGAATCGAGCTTCCATCATGGCCTTCAAAGCCGCCCATCCACCATTTGAAATTAGCCCTTGAGTCTCCCTTTTCCTACGCTTAGATTTCCACCAAGTGGAAGAATAATTTTCAAATTGAGTAATGGCATACTTGACCTTCGTGGCTTCTTGAACATTGTTGGTTTGAAAAATCCTCTCCATCATGACAACCCACTCTAGATACTCCTCGGGATCACTTTCTCTTTGGAAATTTAATAGGTTGATCTTGATGGGGTTCAACCCTCTATCATCATCATGATGTCTCTGATTTCCACCATGACTAACATTCCGCTTTCTCTTGGTAACCTCTCCCAAATCGATCACCTCGACCCCTATTTCATCTTTGTCGTGCCTCCCCTATATAGAGAAATGGATCATCATCATAGTTCTCATGTGCATGAAAGGATTCGTCATCATATGGACGATCATTTTGTGGATGTACCATTCCTTCATGCCTTGAGTCTCATTTCTTGGTGGTTCATTTCTTGGAAGATCATGAATGGGATCCTTTGGTTATGGAGTGTCATTTGGAGAATAGGTGTCTTGGACCACCATGTGAGAGTAACGGTCATTAGCTCGAGAGAGTCTACTAGGTCCATCATCCCGCACCCCCACGGTTGGAGGTGTCTCAACCATTTGCTTTCCCATTTCCTGAAGTCTTTCTTTTTGGGATAGGTCATCAACCGTCTCTTTCATCCTTTTGAGTTCATCTTGCATTGAATTAACACTCGCCATCAAGGCTTGCAATATTTTTTTGACCTCCATGTCCGCCTCGACTTCCTTTTGAGCCATCGTACCTACAAACAATTAAACAAACAAAGGTTTGTAGAAAGAATCCTCACCAATTCACTCCCTAAGCATTTACACTCGATTTGATTGCACTCAATCCACTCGTATTTACACTCAATGATTGGCTTTTACTTGCTTTAATACTCTCACCATATTTGCCTTTTACCTCTCTTGGCTAGTGCAAGCTTGTTCTTCGTACACAAGTCCGATTCAACAATCAAACTCAATCCTATTCGGGATGGAAAGGAGTTGTTGTAGCAAAGAACAGACATTTAAAACTTATGGACGGAATTTAGAAAAAGTCAAAGAAAGGAAAGAAGAAAAGCACGAATCGAATTGGTGCGAAACGGATTCGGATTTGTATGAAATTTTATTTATGATCTAGAAGCTCACTGTACTTGATGATGAAATTGGAATTTGGTTGATTGGAAACTGTTCAGGGGCTGTTGCAAGCAATCTTTCTAAGAAAACTATTTTTCCAGAAATTGTTGTTCTATGCGATCACGTTAGAGCTGTCGCGATCGCGAAGAAGAAGTTTGCTACTAGGCACGATCGCGTTAACAGTAGCACGATCGCGAAGAGACTTAATTAATTGACAAGCGGTATAGCGCGTGACCTCGCGCGATCGCGTAGGCTTCTGAAGCCTGATGCAGAAACCGTTTTTCCAGCTACCTTCTTCACTTGAATCTTCACAAATCAACATATTTTTGCTCCAAATTTGAGATTTACGTTCCTTGTTGGTCCGCTAACAAACCTCAATAGTTGAATCTTCAAAAGCAACAACCAAAATTCAAAAGCCCCAATTTCTTCTTGATGAACTTGAAAAACCCTAACTTTTTTATTCTTCCAATTGATGTTCCAATCTTTGTTTATTGTCCAATTACTTCAAGTTGCAGCTTCTACCACCATCATTCAACAAGTGGTAACAAAAATTTCACCCAAAAGAAACCTAAACCTAAGACTTTTTTTTTTTTTTTTTAATTTTTGGATTTGTGATTTTTTTGTGATTTTTTTATTTTGATAACCAAAACTTAGTTAGTTCTTGTAAGAACAAACACTAATCCAGCTCTGATACCAAATGATATGAAACCAGAAGACAAGATGGAAAAATAACAAGAAGATGAACAAAGTAATTAAAGTAAGACCAACTTTGATTAATGAGAATTAAAGAAGAAAATTAGGAGGTGAGGCCGAATCACCCCCTTTAAAACAATTAACGAAGCAACCTTAACTATTTAATCCTCAATTGGATCTCATTCAATTGTAAATCAAGGACTTAGTGTGCTTAAGCAAACAAGCTTTGCCAATAACCTCATAATAATTATTGTCATCAAAATCTAACCCTAATAAATGAGAGTTAAGGACCTTATATAGTGGTTTCTAAAATGGCAACGATGCCTTAATTGCCCTTGAAATGGATTGCAATAAGTTATTAAACTGAAAATAGTGTTCTGGTCATTGCCACAGCACTACCGCACTAGGACACGTGCGATCGCGTGACTTGAGTGACCAGAGCTTCGCTATCGCAACTATGGTCACGCGATCGCGAAGACAAGTGCCTTTATCCATTGTCAACTTCCTGCGTGATCATGACTGAGGCCTCGCGATCGCGCTGTTCATCTTTTCCTGCTTGTGCGATCGCGTCTGGTGACTCGCGATCGCGTTGAGCAGCTTCTTCACCTTGCGTGATTGCATCAGATGTCTCGCGATCGCGATGTGTATTTTTTGGTTCTGAGGTAGTGAGCTTGCAAACAGGTCCTGAAGCCTCCAAGATCTACCCGAGCAGCTCCAGTTATACAAATGTGGCCTGAAACTGTTGCAACTTCCCGTGCTTGGCTTCTTGTAAATGGCTGGCGCAGGCATCAGGTTGCATCAGCTAAGGAAATACAATATGAAGCTAAACCCTGAGAAATGTGCCTTCGGTGTGAGTTCGGGTAAATTTCTGGGATTCATAGTCTCCGAGCAAGGGATCGAGGCTAACCCAGAAAAAATGAAAGCAATTGAAGAAATCCCTGATGAGCTCTCCGGGGTAATGAAAGTTCAGCGCTTAACTGGCCGAGTCGCCGTCTTGAGTAGATTCATCTCGAGGTCATCAGAGCGATGTTACATATTCTTCTCAGTTCTAAGGAAGAATAATAGCTTCGAATGGACACTGGAGTGTAGAGAAGCGCTGAGGGAATTGAAATTCTATTTGGCTAACACGCCACTACTCGCCAAGCCAAAGGATGGAGAGACTTGGTTGGTTTACCTAGTCGTATCCGTGTCAGTAGGCACTGTGTTGGTTCGAGAGGAGGATTGCAAGCAGTAGCCCATCAATTATGTAAGCAAGACGCTCCTCGACACCGAAACCAGGTATCTACATTTGGAAAAGTTAGCACTTGCTTTAATTGTTACTTCTCGAAAACGACGACCTTATTTTCAATGCCACCCAATAGCCGTTAGTTACCACCTTCTCCTTAAGAAGTATATTGCACGAACGGAGCTATCAGGAAGGTTGTCTAAATTGGCAGTAGAGTTAAGCGAGTATGATATCACCTACCAACCCTGAACAGCATCATGTCCCAAGTCTTAGGGGACTTCGAGGCTGACTTTAACGTTGGAATCCTTCCCCAGGATAAAAGGGAGAACTCGATGTCAAAAGGATCGACTTCGGGGTATGGGTACTTTACACTGATGGGGCGACCACCTCTAAGGGCTCGAGGTTAGGAATAGTCTCTGTAGCGCCAACCGGGGAGGAAGTCAGACATTCGGTTCGGTTTAAGAAGATAACGAATAATGAGGCCGAATATGAAGCAGCTTTAGCAGGCTTAGAACTAGCCAAAGAAATAAGGGTGAAGAGAATTGAGTTGAGAAATGATTCATAATTAGTGGTGAACCAAGTGCTCGGGGAATATTTGGCTCGTGTGCCCAGGATGCAGCAATTCTTAGCCCGAGCACAAAACATCTTGCCTCAATTCCAAGAATGGAAAGTTAAACAAGTACCTCGAGAGGAAAACGCAGAGGCTGCCACCTTAGCTAACTTGGGTTCGGCTGTGGAGGAAGGGCACTCGGGGACTGACTCAGTTGTTCGGTTGCTCTCTGCACAAATGAAGGAAATGAAATTGGAGGTCAATTCAGTGGATCACAAATGGGATTGGCGAAACAAGTTCATTTCTTAGAGGTTATTTGTATTCCTCGGAAACCCCCCCCCCCCCCCCCCAGGATAAGAGAGAAGCAAGGAAATTAAGGACACAAGCGGCCTCATACTCAATAATCTTGGGAAAGTTGTATAGAAGAATGTATAGCGGCCTAATGGCCAAATGCTTGGGTCCGGATGAAGCCAGATATCTAATGATGGAGGTAAACGAGGGCGAGTGTGGCAAACACCCGAGAGAAAAATCCTTAGTGCGTAAGTTGCTTTGAGTTGGGTATTATTGGCCCACTATCAGTGCAGATGCAAAAGCCTTCGTGAAAAGATGTGATATGTGCCATCGTCACGCCCGAATGATTCATCAGCAAGCTGAACCTCTACATTCGGTCGTATTTCCATGGCCCTTTATGAATTGGGGAATGGACATTATTGGCCCATTACCGATGCGCAAAGGCAGTGTTCGGTTTATTCTTGTATTAACCGATTACTTCACAAAATATGTAGAAGCAAGGGCTTTCACCGAAGTTAAACAGAAGGAGGTGATTGACTTTATCAAAAAGAACATCATCTACAGGTTCGGTGTCTCGAGGGAAGTCACTTGTGATAATGGCCCACAATTCATAGGGGCGGCTATCACTGATTTTCTTAAACAGTGGGGAATAAAATGAATAATGTCAACCCCTTATCACCCAAGTGCCAATGGTCAAGCTGAGTCCTCGAATAGAGTTATAATTGAGAATCTCAAGAAAAGTCTTGATGAAGCAAAGCGTCCTTAGCCCGAAGAGTTACCGGGGGTGTTATGGGCAATGCGAACCACGGAGAAGAACAACACCGGTGAAACCCCATTCTCCCTAGCCTATGGCATGGACTCACTTATCCCTGTGGAAGTAGGCGAATCTAGCCTTCGGTACACTCACACCACGGAAAATACAAATCAACAAGCCATGCGCATAGAATTGGATTTGCTTGAGGAAAGAAGGGAACTAGCCTTGTTACGGTTAGCAGCACAAAAAAGAAAAATCGAAGCATATCTCAACAGAAAGGCCAAACTTAGAGATATTAAAGTTGGTGACTATGCATTAAAGGCTTCGAACCAATCAACCAAGAAGAAGAATCGTGGAAAACTTATTGCGAATTGGGAAGGACCCTACCAAGTTAAGACAATTGTTGGAAATGGGTCTTATCAAATTGAAGATTTGGAGGGCTTGAATTGGAACATCTCCAATTTGAAGCGCTACTACTTCTAACATCGATGTAAACATTCCTTGATCGCCTAAAGTTCGCCTACAGCCCCAAGCCGAAAAGCGCTCTAAAGGCTTTGGTCGAATAATATTAACTTACTCCTTGTTTTACTTTGCTTGACCTTTTCAGGAAGTGGATAAGACAATCTTCAGTGCTCGGATCCTCATCAAGATTCACACCCGAACACTGGGGGAGTGAAGAGTGGGATGCAGTCGAGGTCAGCTTTGAGCCTCTCCCACCAAAGTCTATCTATTCGACAACCAGGGACTAACACTCGAGGAGTAGATTAGCGCTTTGTATCTTCACCCGATAGTGGCATGTTTTAAACTTGTTTTTGCGCCTAAGTCTTGCTTAAAGTAGGCCCTTTGTAAAGTTGTTTATGGCTCGATTGATATCATCAATGAAATAAACTTGATCCAATATCTCTTTATTTCTACATTTCATACTAAAGTTATTTCTTACATGCCACAGTTCGGGAACGAGACTTCGTTCCAAGTTAGCATCGATTTTATATAGAACAAGGTCTTGCAAGAAAACTTATTCTAAGTGTTCAGTGCAAAAAAATCATAGAGCAAAATGAAAGCTAACATTTAAACGCAAAAAGAAAATTCATTCATAAAGGGTCTGAGGGCCATGAAGTTATTTACCTCAAAAGGCCCGAAGGCCTAAGCAAAAACAAAAAACTACCAAGGATGAAAAAACATAAGGGACAAGATAAGGCTAGGGACTATTTCCCCCCTCGGGATTCCCCTCTTCAGCGCTTTCCTCATCCTCTTCGGTGCTCTCCTCGCCACCTTTCTCATCTTCGGATTCACCATCATCCGAACCCTCACTTGATGAAAGCTCATCCACTATCTTTTGAGCTTCGGCAGCATCATCCCGAGCCTTGACAATCTCCTCCTCGAGAACAATCTCCCCAGTCTTAACTTGCTCCAATGTATCGAGCCTGGTCTTGACAATAGCCCATGCCTCCTCAAACATCGCCCTTGTGGCTTTGACCTCGGCGCACTGCTTGATATCTGCAATCTTCCCTCGAAGTCTGGTAACCTAGATCTTAAGGGCAGGCACTTGATCCACTCGGCCTTGCAATCCGCTAAGTTGGGTTGTGTATTCCTCCAACTTATCACGATATTTTTTGCCAGCTTCAAGTACCTCAGCCATAGCGCGATACACTTCAGCTTCGAGTTGCTCAACTTCTAAGTTCAGCCTCGAGCACTCTCCCACAAATTCATCTCTCAAAGCCTAAAATCACGCCTTGGAGACGGCTTGAGCCTCACGCGCATCTGCTTCATTCCTGGCAGCTACTTCACGAGCACGCCCCAACTTTTGGTTCAGAACAGCTAACTGCGCCTCCAGCTCGGTGATCCTTGCCACATATCCTCTCTTCTGCTCTCCCCAAGAATCTTTCACTGCTTGGACCTGCTCGGCTCATTCGCTCTCCAAATGAATAGCCTTCAATGTGAGGACCAAGCTCTGAACAAGAAGAAGGAAGCAATCAATGCTAAGTATGGAAAAGTGATAGAGCAAAAATTATAGGAGTATAAATACTGGAATGTGTGAAAGCCTACGCGAAGAGCAGAAGTAGCCGAGGTGCCCATCAAACCTATGAGGCTAAGTTTCTAAAGAACATGCTCCTCGGTAGGCCCGAGCAGCGCGTCAAGGCCTATGATGTCAGCCTTAGTGCCATCCAATAAATTGGAGTCAAGTGGAAGCTTCAAAATCCAAGAGGCAACTACTGGAGCTTGAACAGAATCATGAATGGCTCGAACCATGCTCGAAACTAGGCCTTCGCCTACCTTGGCTTTGCCTTTCCTCTTGGCAACTTCTTGATCAGACTCCTCGACATTGATCACCTCGGTCTCTTAAGGGACCTCGGGGACTGACTCAGGAGCCGCTTTAGGGGAAACCTCAGGCGTCTCCTCATCAGATTCGTCAATTAAACCTCGGCGTTGTTCGGTCGCCGCTTCAGGAGCTGGAGCAATGGTCTCCTCAACACGAGGCTTCTTCGCCTAGGTAGGCCTCTTTGAAACGGCTCTTTTCTTCTTCGAATCTGTGGAAGAACGGGGAGAAAGCTCATAGGTAATAATCGAAGTAGTAGTTGAGATACTTTTAAACCGATCAAGGAAGATGTCGTCACCTTTAGAGGTCCCTTGTCCCGGAGAGCCCTTGGACCCTTTGACTTTGGCGAGCTTCGCCGCCCAAGCTGCATCTGACTCACACCTGCCTTGGGGTCAATCACTTTCTTCTCTTCCTTCTTCTCTTTCTCTTTTCCTTTCTTCTTTTCCTTCCTCTCCTCTTTTTCCTTCTCTCCCTCTTCGGTATCCTTTGCTGCTTGGTTGGGGAAACCTGAATAAGAAGAGAATGAGAATGTTAGAGACGATGGTTTGGAACACGTATTGAAAAGGAAAAATACCAACATGGAGAATTACTCACCATGCCTCTTGCATGACCAGTGATTCCCAGCAGCCATGATCATCCACTGCCAAAGAGGACGAGTCCGCTTCGCTTGCACTGCAGTAACCTACTCAAGCAACCCCTTCGGGGGATTTACAGGAACTTTGTTGGCTAGATGCAGCAAATAATACAACTTATGAGTATAAGTTAAAAATAACCAAAGTGAGATGATACAGCAAGGATGCTTACGCTGGGCATTCCACATCTCGGGGAAATCAGGCTCGGCTGACAACAAGCTGGTAGGGATGAGAACATAGCGGTCACACCAACCTCGATCACTATGATCTTCGGTTTTGGCCATGACTCCACATCGCCACGAACCCGGCTCTATGAAAATAAGGATAGTAGAGGGAAATAAAATACTGAAAAGTGAAGGGCAACCCAGCCATCTGACTTAAGAATTCGAGCGCCTGAACAATCCTCCAAACCCTGGGGCCCAATTGAGCAAGGCATAGATTGTAAGATTGATAAAAGGTGTCGATTATGTGATGAACAAGTAAAGTAAAGCCTACGGTGAAAGGGTAGGTGTAAACCGAAGAGTACCCAGGAACATGGTTTGAAATGGCGGTGTTCGGGGCTGGAATCCTTATATCCACTTCGGGTCCCCACTTGCAATCCTTCCAACAACTTCTATCAAGTCCTCGGTTACTCAAACTTGGAGTGACGTGCACTGAAATATTTCTGTTTAAGCCCCGCTGAGCCTCGGACTTGCCTTGAATTTTGAAGTCTTTTATCATTCTTAAAATCCGAAGGGACAATCAACCGAGGGTCAATTTCCTCCCCGATTGGGATCTTCTTCCTTGATTTACTCGAGGTATCAGCTTTAGCCCCTATTTCGGTGTCACCAGTCACCTCCACACTATTATCCATGTTACTGGTCTCCTCTACATCAGCAATATCCTCATCCTCCATAGTGTCATCCGCCATAACGTCATCCCCTATGACGTCATCACCACCACCAACATCGACATACTCACTCACCTCTGCTTTGTCACGCCCCGCCCTAGCCTTCTGCCACCTAAAACCACCAGCCAAAGACGTCACTTCCTCGCCGCCACCCTCTGAGGCGACGATTTCAAGGGGTAGGACAGTACCAAAGAGCTCGTCGCCAGCAACCATGGCAGCGGGACCTAAGGTTTTGTCGCCGGAATCACTGGAACTTTGAGCAGAATTTGCAGTAGACATGATTGGAATTGTTTTTAAAGAAAAAGAACCCCTCAAAAGTTTAAAAGCAAGAAAGGTTTCTGATGAAAATCGATGGAATTCTTGGAAAGCTGTGAAGATTTCTTTTTTCTACTGTTGTTGAGTGATCACAAGTAGGTGAATAAAATTTCCAAGTGAAGATACTTATAGAGCTGAAAAGGTGCAAGTGAGAAAAGCCATCATTGTTGTAACGTTGGGAAGGCAACAGAATCGGCGTGACCGTTCCGAAGCCAACGAACGGTCACAACGTATTGCTCAACAGTAATTTGAAGTGATAGGCAACGTTTTGAAACGCTTGGACAAGTGTAAACAAAATCAGGCTCGGCTGACAACAAGCTGGTAGGGATGAGAACATAGCGGTCACACCAACCTCGATCACTATGATCTTCGGTTTTGGCCATGACTCCACATCGCCACGAACCCGGCTCTATGAAAATAAGGATAGTAGAGGGAAATCAAATACTGAAAAGTGAAGGGCAACCCAGCCATCTGACTTAAGAATTCGAGCGCCTGAACAATCCTCCAAACCCTGGGGCCCAATTGAGCAAGGCATAGATTGTAAGATTGATAAAAGGTGTCGATTATGTGATGAACAAGTAAAGTAAAGCCTACGGTGAAAGGGTAGGTGTAAACCGAAGAGTACCCAGGAACATGGTTTGAAATGGCGGTGTATATGTCTTGACCCTCTCTTGCATGGTGAGAGGGTCAAGACAAGTGCTGCCTCTTTTAAAGGACCCTCTTTCATACTCACAAGTGTATATGTCTTGACCCTCTCTTGCATAGACAACACTTGCCCCTTCACTTTTATATCTTTCCATATTCTCGAGTGCAATACTTATCCTTTGATCTCTTCCTAAAAGGTAATACTTATCGATTCATAATTAATTTGAAGTGTTGCCTATGGATGAAATGGATGATATACAACTAAAATCATCTTAAATCCGGACATAAAGACCACATAACAACTCAATTTTGAGGACCCGTGGGAAATTTATTTTGGAGATTTAGTGAACATGTACAAATTATTTTTAATCCTAACATCTACAAATAGTTATTAATTGTTACTTTGTTAATTTGATCCAGTTTGCGGTTTAGTATGGTTTTCCTGAAAGCCTCCGTATTTATCATTAATTGTTTTGGTTGCAAACTTACACATCATTAGATTTATAATCATTCATTGTTTATGTGTAAGTATGCGTGATTAAATGTATGCAATGTATAATATACAGTAATAAAGTGGTAATTAAGGTGGTTATTTAACAGGAAGTAAGGACAGATACAAAATGCAAATTCAACCTAAATATCATAGTATTTAATACGGGTAAAACGCTAATTCATCTATATGCATGGCACGGGTGAGTATGAAAATTACACTGGTAGTATAAAAAATATTTAAATAATACTATTATTCATTTTTTAAATAATGATATTATTTATATTTAAGTAATTACAAGTAAATTTTTAATAATAAAAATGATTAGTAACCTAGTAAACATGGTAACAACCAATTATAAAAGGTTAAATTACTTTGAAAGTGTAATAAGTATTTATTTACTTCACACACAATGGAGTGAGATAGTTTGCTCTCCCTTCTCTCTACCCTTCCCTTCTATCTCTAGTCTACCTCCACACCCAAGTAATGGATCTCGACGAAATTGAACAAAATGCAAGTGTAAACCTTATCCCTCCGAAGCCTCCAGATCCTAGCCTACTACCTGAGAATTTCCATAATGATCCCAAACCAACCTATTACGACAAGTTAGTAAAACCCACAAATACTTCAAATCCTAATACGCACAACCCCACTCCTATCACCATAAAAAATCCTAACCTAGTTACAAATACACAAAGATGTCCAGTAAATGAAGATAGCTTAAATGATAGCATATCTTTTACCCAGGAAGAAAAGCAAAGAATTTATGCACCTTGGTTAAACTCGGTCATAATCAAGTTACTTGGAAAGAGACTTCATCACCAATATCTTGATGATAAACTTAAACAAATGTGGAAACTTTAAGAAGATTTTCCACTAATCGACTTAGGAGATGACTACTATATTGCTAAATTCAATAAACATGAAAGTTTGCACAAAGTGCTCACAGAAGGACCATGGTTTGTCAATGGATTCTTCTTAACTATTCGTTGTTGGGAACCAAATTTTGTTGCATCTGAGGTGAAACCTTTAACTACAGCGATTTGGATTCGACTCCCAAACCTGCCTACGGAATTTTTCGATGAAGGCGTCCTAAGAAAAATAGGTAATAACCTGGGCAAGCTGCTTAAAATTGACTTCAAAACTTCTACAGCGCTTAGAGCCAGGTATGCAAGGATGTCTATTGAAGTTCCATTAGATATTCCAGTTAAAGGCACCATTTTCCTTGAACATCACAAGCAAAATGTGGTATACGAAGGCGATTCTCTCCTGTGTAAAAATTGTGGTCGTCTGAGCCATCTTCATACCTCTTGCCCATACACCCTACCAAACGACCAACCCTCTACTTCCCTAAATCCTAATATCAACCTTCAAGAGAAATTAAAAGCTAAAGAAGGGTCTTCTGAGTGGCAAACCGTCTCCTTCCCAAAAAAGAAAAAAATACAACACAATCGTACAAACTACTCAAATTCACCAGATAATGCTACTTATTCCAAACAAGGATCCTCATCAAATGCAGCCAAATCTGGTAAGTACTCAGGTATGTCTTCAAACTTATCTTTTTACAAAGAAAAACCTAAAAATTCTTTAAACCCTAAACCTAATTCGGCTGCTATCAAATCTATTAATAATAATTATTATTATAATACTAATAAATTCAATTCTCTATCCTCTATTACTCCTGACCTTACTGCACAATATGTTAGCAATGACATGCAAATTGATATTTCCCATGTACCCCCTTTGTCCCCCATTACTGAACACTCTCTCAAAATTTCAACTCGTGAGGACATACAAACACTGAAAATCCCAATGCACACGTTGACCCTTCACGCTGATGTCACTAAATTGCCTACTCACGTGGACCCTCAGCATAACAATAACCTATACGATACAAAAACAAAAAGACAAATGGACACTATTCCATTGTCATTAACTCCTCCACATGACTTTGGTATACCCGATAATTATTCTCCTGCGCATGATGATGTCAAAATCTACTTAAACCTTCCTACGCCGAACCCCAAAGCCACTCCTAATACAAACCCTACTGACACACAAACACAGGAACACTGCAAACCACTATCCAAGCCAAACTTTGGCCACTTACACAAGCAATTGACCATGCAAACAGTTTTGAAAACCTCACACGTCCCTCATTCTATATCTCCTACTACTAATACTAATGACGAAACCCTCTCAAAGAACTCTCCTTCGACTCGAAATCAAAGAGCTTTACAGACAACATCAAATAAGAAAGAAAACTATCTTACAAATGAATCCAAACATGATACCTCCTTTGAATCAAGTACCACCACTACTCCAACCCATGATGTTTACTCTCCCCGCACCTCAAAATCTTGTTCCACAGTCATAGTTAGAATCGACCCTATGGGGTCAAGCTATCTCAATTCCATTGGAGATAATGGGCCAGCCGGCTCTTGTAGTAATTCAAAACCCTGCTTTTCTTGCATCGATTGTAAGCGAAGGAATGCATCTAACGATGCAAATCTATATGAACAACATGTGGCCACAGTTTATGCAGGGAATGAACCAGCAGGAGCCTCCTCTTCAAGACCTTCCTTTCTTCCCTCCACGTGTCTTTCCTCCAGAGAACCCGATCTTCGTTCCTTGGGACCTGGCTCAGAATCAACCAATTCAAGGACAAAGAAGGGAGAATATGATGGCACCACAAATGACCAACCTGAGAACAAATGCTCTTCACATGCAGATGAACATGGAGAATCCTCAGCAAAACATGCAGATGAATGGGCCACCACCCCCAGCTCCACCTCCCTCTCCGGACCACCATCTCAATGCACAAGAACAAGAAGGAAATGGGAGGAGAATGCTAGAACAACTCGCAGCAAGAGGGAGGGAGAGTCAAGTGGAGTTTTTAAACCTAAAGGAAATAGCTATCATGTTATTCAAGGAAAAGGTAGACAAAAAGGTAATTTTCACTGGTCATCCCTCCTTTTACAAATGCTCACTGGATGTGAGAGCACCTGCCAATCGACTTGTGGGGAAATACGCAGTGGTATTGAACCCAAGTCTTCGAACTGAATCCGAAATGGATATGTTATTTGATGAAAACCCTAGCCCTAATAATATGGTTATAATGAATAGACAACTAAATATTATAGTATGGAATGTTAGAGGATCAAACAATGCAAATTTTAACAGACACTTTGAGGTTCTGCTTGACATTCACAAACCAGTAATGGTTGCACTCCTTGAAACAAAACTGGATGATCATCATGACCTGCGTGTTAGATTTGATTTTACTGATTATGCTGAAGTTCCTGCTGTTGGGCGCTCTGGGGGAATTGTGTTGCTATGGAAAACTGATGCTGTAACGGTTACAAATGTCAACATTACTGGTAATGAAATCCATGCCATGATCAAGGTAAACAATTCTCCTAATCAAATTCCTTGGCTATTTTCTACTATTTATGCAAGTACTTCTCCTGTTAATCGTCGTAAATTATGGTATGATCTAGCTTCTATATCTGATAATTATAAAGGTCCCTGGCTCATTGGTGGAGATTTTAACCAAATCTTATTTCAACATGACAAACTTGGGGGTCGACCTTTGTTACCTAGAAATGCTAATAGTTTTTGGAACTGCATTAACTATTGTAAACTTGTGGATTTGGGTTTTAAAGGCCCTAGATATACTTGGTCTAATCATAGCCAGACAAGAGATAAACTTATTATGGAAAGATTAGATAGATGTTTAGCAAATAATGACTGGATCTCCTTGTTTAAAGATGCGTCTATAATCCACCTACCTAAAACCTACTCTGATCACCACCCTATTCTTATTAGCCTCAATAAGAAGCCTTCTAATGGTAGGAAACCCTTTAGACTCGAAACTATGTGGACTTCACATCCCGATTTTCGTAACATTGTTAATTCTGTCTGGAGGAACAACTCATTTTTTGAAGCCTCTAAAACATTTGAGGAGGAAATTACTACTTGGAATAAAACTGTTTTTGGTAATATATTTAAAGAAAAAAGGATTCTCTTGGCCAGGATTAATGGTATTCAATCTTCTCCAAACTTTCCCACGAGTTACTTTCTCCAAACTTTGGAGAAAAAACTGGTAACTGACTACAACAAGCTCTTAAAGAATGAAGAAGAATTCTGGAGGCTAAAGTCTAGAATCAATTGGCTGAATCAAGGGGATGCCAACACAAAATTTTTCCAAATTACAACCTTAAACCGTAGAAGGAAAAATAAAATTACTCACTTTCAGGATGATCAAGGAAACACTATCTTTGACCATGCTGCTATAGTAAATCATGTTACCACCTACTTTGCTAATCTATTTCATACAAGTCAGATCTCAAGTAAATCCACTCCCCTTAAGACGGAGTCTACCTGGTTTAATAAAATAGACCTCTCAAATCTTGATCGTCCATTAGCTGATAATGAGATCACCCAGGCGGTATTCTCTTTCCACCCTTATAAGGCTCCTGGTCCCGATAGGCTACATCCTTTTTTCTTTCAAAAATACTGGGATATTATTGGCCCCTCAGTCAAAAGTTTCTGTCACCAAGTCTTCTCCACTCATACCATCCCTCAGTATGCAAACTCTACATATCTTTGCCTAATCCCAAAGTTCAAGAATGCGGTCAATCTTAAAAACTTCAGACCCATTGGCTTATGTAATACTATTTATAAAATCATTACCAAGATAATCTCCAACCGTATTAAACCTTACTTGGATAATTTAATAAGTCCCTGTCAAGCTAGTTTCCTTAAGAATCGTAGAGCTTCCGATAATGCTATCATAATCCAGGAAATCTTAAATAAATTCTCTCATATGAAAGGGGCAAAAGGTGAAATGTTAATTAAAATAGACCTTGAGAAAGCTTTTGATCGACTTGAATGGTCATTTATTCGTACCATGTTAGCCTTCTTTAAATTTCCTCCAAAAATTTCAAAGCTTATCCTTTCATGTGTCTCCTCTTCCTCCATATCAATCCTGGTCAATGGCACTAAGACTCCTTCTTTCTACCCAACAAGGGGAATACGTCAAGGGGACCCCATGTCTCCTTATATTTTTATTCTTTGTCTTGAACTTCTAACAGTTTACATTAACCATAAGGTTGACCTCAACTTGTGGAATCCGATAAAATTATCACCACAAGGTCCTGAAATCTCACACCTCCTATTTGCGGACGACCTAACTTTCATGTCAAAGGCTAATCATTGGTCAATCTCTGCCATTAGAGAAACTTTAGACCTTTTCTGTAACCTTTCAGGAGAGAAAGTAAATACCGCCAAATCTAAAATAATTTTCTCTCGCAATACCTCTCCTCATGTTGCCAGTCATATAGGAGACATGCTTGATATTAGCATTAGCAAATCATTTGGTAAATATCTTGGTTTTCCTATGCTTAATTCAAAACCAAGACACAAAGATTACCAATTTCTCATTGATAATCTCCAGACTAAGCTCTCCACTTGGAAAACAAACTTTCTCAACATGGCTGGTAGAACTACTCTTGTAAAATCCACTCTTAATACTATTCCAAATCATATAATGCAATATCACTTTCTTCCTATCAAGACTCTGAAGACAATAGACAAAATCCAGAGGAATTTTCTTTGGGGAACCAATCCAACAAAAAAGAAGCTTCATCTCATTTCTTGGGATACTATTACAAAACCAAAACACCTGGGTGGATTATCTATTGTTAAAGCTAAAACTAAAAACCTAGCTTTGTTAACAAGCCTAGCTTGGCGATGTTTTTCCTCATCGTCATCCCTATGGGCTAGGGTTATTATTAATAAATACGTTTCAAATCGCGTAACTCAGTCCAAATCTTTTATCTGGCAAAATATTTCTACAGTCTGGCCGATCTGCAACGACCACTCTCACTGGAATGTGGGGAATGGGAAATCCGTATCTTTCTGGAATCAATCTTGGCTTCCTACCAGAACCCCTATCAGATCTCTTATCAGTGGGCCTCTTACAAGATCAGAGACTAACCTTAAAGTTGCAGATATAATCTCTAACCTGAGCCAGTTATCATTTGACCTCCCTGATGGGATCACTACAGACTTAAATCACCTTTTAACTAACACTCAACACTCGAATATAGACTATCCTATATGGAGTCTTAATAGTAATGGGCTCTTTACAATCAAATCAACGTATAATACTATTGAGCCTCATACCCCCATCACCCAGGACTTTGGTTGGATATGGTCTATTAATACTCTTAATAAAATAAAATATTTCCTATGGCAATGCCTACACAACAAACTCCCTACCCGCGCTTACTTACATAAAATTGGTATAAACATTGATGCAACATGCCCTGGTTGCAAGCAACACAACGAAAACCCCTATCACATATTCGTGGGTTGCCCTCTTGCGAAACAATTTTGGGATAGTTGCGCTATCAGAATGAACCTTCCTATCTGTACAGATTGGCTGACAAAATTAAGAGATCTTTCCCCAAGCCTCAACTCCACTTATTATGGCTGGCTCGAATTCCTATCTTTTGCCCTTTGGAACCTATGGCTCAACCGTAATAATAATAATATAAACAATTTGGATAAATCATTAAAATATGATCAAGTCCACTCTAAAACACTTGAATTTATCCTCCTCACCAAAAAAGATATCAGAAATAATCGCCAACTTAACATCACAATATCATGGTTTCCTCCTCCACGTGGTATCTTTAAGCTTAACATAGATGGAGCTTTCTCAAAAATACCTAATAGAGCCAGTGTCGGTGGTGTTTTTCGTAATTCAAATGGTGATTGGATTCTTGGCTTCCATAAAGAAGTTCTAGGCCAAAACCATTTGCACGTCGAATTGTTAGCTTTATTCCATGGGCTAACCCTAGCAATTAAGCAAAATCTAACACCATTAGAAGTAGAATCAGACTCCTCTGACCTTCTAAGATTAATAGAGAAACCAACCCCAACTTATGCTTCTCTTATTTTAACATGCAGGTCAATGATGACCCAACTGAACGTGCAAACATTCAGGCATAGCTACCGGCAAGGGAATAGAGTGGCACACCTCTTGGCAAAAGGAGCTCCCCATCAGTCTACAAACTTTTCTAGTCATTATGCACTACCTCCGGTTTTTGTCCAGCATTGCTTGTTGGAAGATAGAGAGGGAAATGCTGCTGTTGTTAGATCTTCGGAAACTAATTGTGTTATGTTGTCTACTTTAGGGAACCTGAATGCGCTTCGTGCCATTTCCACCCCCCGCAATGTTTGTTGTAATAATAATAGCAATACGGCTTCATGTACTAGCCGTATTAACGCTCTTGTTACTGTTACGTAACTGTTTTAATATAATGTCATGTTTCTACCAAAAAAAAAAGTATTTATTTACTTCCTCCGTCCCATTTTAGTTGTCGCTTTAGCAAGTTTCATTTGTCCCAAATTAGTTGTCGCTTTAGCATTTCAAGACATTTTTTACCAATTCTTTCCAACTATGTCCATATTTAATAAAGGAGTAATTCCTAGAAAAGTCAATGCAATTTCATTTATTAGGGGTAAAATAGTAAAAGACATACCCTATTTATTGATTTCTTAATGGGCGTGCATAAGACTAAAGCGACAACTAAAATAGAACGGAGGGAGTATATGTTGACTTTAATCCTAACTAGTATGGGAGTTTGTGGGATTCCGGATTTGCTCCATTGGCATTTGCTCCATTAGATATCAATATAAATTTAATTCAACGCCATGTGGACTTATGTATTCCTGGTAAGTTATAATTGCCGTTGACCCCTTCCCCCGGCCCCCCAACCCGTTCTCCTAGCTTTTCCAACTAATACTACCGATTTTGGCCTTAGGGAAAATAAAGGCATCAAGCTCATGTACTCACTAGTTCCAAGAAAACAAATTCAATTTCATAATTCAAGATTTGTTTTTCTAACTTACGGATTCACATACAGTTTCATAATTATGTTCGTTCTTCATAAAAAGAAAATTTTCAAAAAGGACAAAAACACTATGAGTTTATGTTCTTCTGGAGCTCTTTTACATGTAACTATGTAAGTGTCCAATAATATATAAATTAGCTGGACCTCTTTTACATGTAAGTGTCCAATTGAATATATAAACTAGTCGTATTCATTACCTGTAGAACTATTTGTGTTAACTACGATATGTATTATTTATTTGTAAAAATATACAAAACAAAACCTCAAATAAAAAATGTGAGTTGTTCTGCGACAATGGTTGAAAGGTTGGAGGGAGGAAGTCAATGGCAATTAATCCACCAGAATCTTTCTTAGTTTTGCAATTGTTATAACATACCATTAATAAATTTTAATTAAAAATGGAGAATGCAATCTGAACCTTTTATATTGGTCGAAATTTGTCCGATCACGCCCTTGACATGTGGCCAACTACATGGCCAGTTGAGAGTAATTTTCAGAGACGTTATGAACCAACTGCACGCCCTTGCTTTTACTTATTGATTTATCACTATTTGTTTCGTTATTTGTACGCCATTTCAATTGTTTGACATACCTGCTCGTCGTCATCGATTACATTAATTTATTGCTATTATTTTGGTCATATCGTTAATTCATTATTTGGCATATCCGTTAATTATCATCGATCACGTTAATTAATCACTGTTATTTTGATCGTAGAACCAACTTGATAGGGTTTGTATTGGGTGAAAATTGTCCCCTTCGGTCAACACCTCGAGATGGTAGATCGAAGGGAAAATGAGCTAATGCTCCGAAGAGAAGTAACCGATCTCGTGATTGAGTCACCGAAGCCAGTTTCCAACAGCATGACCGAAGACAAGTTAGACTTCGGGCTTTGGTGACACGCCATCCTACCCGAACAGTATGGTCAGACAACCGAAGCACAAGGCTTCGGTTACCACCTCGGTTCCAGTGGCTTTGCAGCCCACTACATTGCCCCCACTAACTTCCCCCATATTGCTGCTCAGATCGTGGGGAATGCACTTGCTGATGGTGGAGAACGTGGGCAAGGCTCTTAGGCCTATAAATAGTAGCTCATTTTGTATTAGAGGCATCCAGAAATTTGTACTGAAACGCTGCCCAAATTTGTAATCATGTTCGTATATTGCAATACAGTTTATTCTCGCGTTTTTACATCTTTTTCACGTGTTATTTCAACTTTGATACGAAGAATTGCTTGTATCCGAATCCAAATTCGATTTGTGTACCTAAAATGATTTAGGCACATACAAATTAGCGCCGTCTGTGGGGATATAAGCAGTAACGCTTTGTTCCAAAGTTCCAAATCCGTTCTTTGTCAAAAGTTTGCGACTCAACGTTATGGCTGATAACGATAACAATGGTAACAATAACGATCGGGTTGACGTTCCGCTGAACCAACAACCCCTCGCCCCGATGACAACAGAAGAATTCCAGATGTATGTTGTCACCACGCTAAGAGCTCTCCAAAGTAAGTAGGATGAGCAAGCTAGTATCAATGCCGAATTCCGCGCTTCAGTGGAAGTGAGGAATAGTGCTGCCCCAAACAGTGCCCAGCCTTCGGCTCCTGGTGAAGGCATCCCGCCCTTCGTTCCTCCGGGCGCGATAACAGGGGGACCTCACAATGGGGCCACGTCTGGGGGCTCGGGGAACAACCCAACTGCCACGCCACACTTCGGGACGTTTCCCACCGTGGCGGAAACAACGTCCTCGGTCGATGTTGAAAGAATGAGTAGAGAAATCGAGGCTCGCATTGAGGCGCGCGTGGAAAAGCGCCTCGAAGGCTTGCCGGGGATAAATAAGGAGGAAGACGACCTCGACATCGAGCAATACAGGGAGCAGCCCTATAAGCCCGAAGCAGCTCCAGCCCCAACTCCCCCGGGCTTCAAACTCATATTCCTGAAAAAGTACGATGGGACGACTGATCCCAAGGAGCACATAAGGGAATACATGGCCATGGTAAAGAGCAATGACTTAACAGCTACGCAGCTCGAGTCGATGTTCTTAAAGAAGTTCGGCCAGTCGTTAGAAAAGGGGGCTCTTCGGTGGTATTTGTGCTTGCCAGCGGGGTTAATAACCTTGTTTAAAGAAATGTCCAGCGCCTTTGTCAAGGCTCACACCGGGGCGCAAAAGATCCTCCAGAGGAAGGAGGATATATGTGAGGTGAAGCAGCGGCCCGGTGAGCCGCTTAAAGAGTTTCTTGAGTGATTCCACGCTGAACGCATAGAGCTGCCTCGGATGGATGATACCTTGGCCATCATGGCTTTTGAAAAGGGTATCAATAGTCGCAATTCTGGCGTTGCCGCTGAATTGCGTAAAGAATTACAACAATATCAGGTCCTGACGTGGGAGGATCTGTATAGACGCACTTACTCCAAAATCAGGTTGGAGGAAGCGGAGTTCAAGAACCGAGGTTATCATCAACATAACCGAGGTGACTCTTCGAATCGCACCGAGGCGCCACGAGGTAACTCGAAGGGGAGATATGAACCTTACACTTCGACAAGGCAGCATGTTAGCCAGAGGTTGGGAAACACCCTCGGTAATTCATACCCAACCTCTCATATAAGCCAAAGGCTTGGGGGGAAGGTTCAACCCAACGTGAACCAAAGAAATCCCTCGAGCTCCGCTTCGGTCCCTAAAAAGGATCTTCCTCAGATCCAAGATTATAACTTCAACATATCGACCTCGGAGCTGGTCAATGTTGACAAGGGGACAGCCGGGGTAAGGGTTCCCAAAGATATGAGGACCCCGGCAGACAAGAGAGACCACAATCTGTATTGTGAGTTCCACGCAGATTATGGCCACAGAACCGAGGACTGCAAAGCTTTGCGCCTCGAGGTAGCCAACCTACTAAAGAAGGGAGTCTTGGCCGACTTCCTCGCTGATAAAGGGAAAGACAACTTTTCCAAGAACCGAGGTGATGGACAACCACCTCGAGCTCCACCCCCGGAGAGAGTAGTGAATGTTATAACTGGGGGGGTCAGAAGTGAACGACGTGAACTTCGCCGCAGCCAAAAAAGTTCGCTAAGCTCTCCATCACCATGGAGAAAAGAACCCGAGTTGGAGGCTCGGGCAATGATATTGTCTTCGACAACGATGACCGTGATGGGATGATGTTCCCCCATCACGACGCTCTAGTTATCATGTTGAGGATCAACGACTCTGACATCAAAAGAGTGTTGATCGACCCCGGTAGCTCAGTTGACATAATTAGCTACGGGGCTGTTAAGAAGATGTGGCTGAAGGGTGAAGTTGTTCCCAAGTCAACAGTGTTAGCTGGCTTCAACAACTCTATGGAGAAAACATTGGGTGAGATCACACTCAAAACATTCGCCGAAGGGGTTACCAAGGAAACACTGTTCCAAGTTATGCCCGAGGATCTAGCTTACAATGTGATCCTCGGAAGACCATGGATCCACTCCATGGAGGCTGTCCCTTCCACTCTACATAAAGTGATCAAATTCCCTACCCCTTGGGGGGTTCGATCAATCAAGGGGGAGCAACGAGCAGCAAGGGAGTGCTATTCGGTTGCGCTAAAGAGTGGAGTCGCCCTGGTTGGGCCTAAACAATAGCAACGACTGGATTCGGGGTCGAGCAGGGAGGACACCCGAGGAGAAGTCGAAAAGGTTCCAGCTTGTGTTCAAGAACCTCGGAAGCAAAAAGCCGAGGACTCAACTATTGAAGAGTTGGAATCTTTCACTCTATTGAAAGATTTACCCGATAGGAAAGTATTTGTCGGCTCGGAGTTGGACCTGGAGTCGAAAAAGGCAATCATAGAAGTTTTGAAGTCCAACCATGATTGTTTTGCATGGTCACATTCAGACATGACGGGTATCGATCCGGAGATCATGACCCACAAACTGAATGTAGACCCAAAATTTACCCCGGTGAAACAGAAGAAAAGACCTCACGCCGGGGTCAAAAGGAAGGCGATCGAGGACGACACCGCCAAATTGCAAGAAAACGGCTTCATTAGAGAAGTGAAATACCCCCGAGTGGCTGGCCAATGTTGTGGTTGTGCCGAAGAAGAATGGCAAGTGGAGAATGTGCGTAGATTACACTGACATAAACAAAGCTTGCCCTAAAGACTCATATCCACTACCACAAATTGACAGGTTGATAGACTCCACGGCTGGACACAAACTATTGACTTTCTTGGATGCATACTCGGGGTATAACCAAATCCTCATGGACCCGAAGGACGAAGAGAAGACCTCGTTCATCACAGACCGAGGTACCTTCTGTTACAAAGTGATGCCCTTCGGTTTAAAGAACGCCGGGGCGACATACCAAAGGTTGGTGTGTCGCATGTTTAAAGAGTACATTGGAAAGTCTATGGAAGTCTACATAGACGATATGCTCATCAAGTCGATCCGAATGGAGGATCATTTGAATCATCTGAGGGAAGCTTTTGCTGTATTGAGGCAATATGGTATGAAATTGAACCCTAAGAAGTGCGCCTTCGGCGTAGGATCAGGCAAGTTCTTGGGTTTTATTGTCTCCGAACAAGAAATCGAAGCCAACCAGATAAAATCAGAGCTATTGAGGAAATCCCCGAGGAGCTAACCGGGGTAAAGGAAGTTCAACGCTTGACTGGCCGAGTCGCTGCCTTGAGTCGTTTCATCTCAAGGTCTTCGGAGCGATGTCAAAAGTTCTTCTCCGTTTTGAGAAAAAACAATCACTTCGAGTGGACACCGGAGTGTAGACAAGCGTTGAAAGATTTGAAACAATATTTGGCTAACGCATCGTTGCTTGCCAAGCCAAAGGAAGGAGAGACATTGATGGTATATTTAGCGGTGTCCGAGGTGTCAGTCAGTGCTGTGCTAGTTCGGGAGGAAGATGGCAAACAACAGCTATCTATTATGTGAGCAAAACACTCCTCGATGCTGAAACCAGGTACCCACACTTGGAAAAATTAGCACTCGCTTTACTTATTACTGCTTGAAAACTACGGCCCTATTTTCAATGTCACCCAATAGCAGTAGTTTCAACCTTTCCCTTGAGAAATATATTGCACAAACCGGAGTTTTTGGGGAGGTTATCCAAATGGGCAGTAGAACTAAGCGAGTACGACATTACTTATCAACCTCGGACTGCCATTAAGTCCCAAGTCTTGGCAGACTTCGTGGCTGATTTCAGCATCGGTATTTTGCCCGAGGCGGAAAGGGAAAACTCCATGGCAAAAGGATCCCCTTCGGGATTGTGGGTACTATACACCGATGGGGCGACGAACTCCAAAGGTTCGGGGTTAGGCATTGTATTGAGGGCACCCACCGGGGAAAAAGTCAGGCATTCGGTTCGGTTCAAAAAGGTGACCAACAACGAAGCTGAATATGAGGCAGCTCTAGCAGGTTTGGAGTTGGCTAAAGAAATGGGGGTTGAAAGAATCGAACTGAGATGTGATTCACAATTGGTAGTCAACCAGATCCTCAGTGATTATACGGCTCGAGAGCCCAAAATGCAGCTATACTTGGAACGAGCACAAAAGATATTAACACAATTCCAAGAATGGCAAATTACACAAGTGCCTCGGGAGGAAAATACCGAGGCTGACGCTTTGGCGAATCTTGGTTCGGCGATCGATGAAGCCCACTCGGGGATTGACTTGGTGGTTCAGTTGCTGTCAGCTCAAATGAGAGAGATGAAGTTGCAAGTTAACTCAGTGGATAACCGTTGGGATTGGCGAAGTAAGTTCATCTCCTATTTCGACTCGGGGACTGTCCCCCAAGATAAGAAAGAAGCAAGAAAGTTGAGGACTCAAGCAGCCTCGTATCACTTGATCGAGGGCAACTTGTACAAAAGGTTGTACTGCGGCCCGATGGCCAAATGCTTGGGTCCCGAGGAGGCTAGATATGTGATGGCTGAAGTGCACGAAGGCGAATGTGGCAACCACTCGGGGGGAAATCCTTAGTGCGTAAGTTGTTAAGAGCTGGATATTATTGGCCCACAATAAGCGCCGATGTGAAAACCTTCGTGCAAAAATGCGATAAATGCCAACGTCACAGGCGGATGATCCACCAACAGGCCGAGCCTCTTCATTCGGTGGTGTCACCATGGCCCTTCATGAAATGGGGAATGGATGTCGTGGGACCATTACCCAAAGGAAAAGGTGGTGTTCATTTCATCTTAGTGTTGACCGATTACTTTACAAAATGGGTGGAAGCGGCGGCTCTTACCGAAGTAAAGCAAAAGCAAGTAATCAACTTCATCAGAAAGAATATCATCTATAGGTTCGGCGTCCCAAGAGAAATTGCTTGTGACAATGGTAAACAGTTCATGGGGGCAGCCATCACCGATTTCTTCAAACAATGGGGAATCAAAAGAATTGCCTCGACTCCCTATCACCCAAGTGCTAATGGCCAAGCTGAGTCTTCGAACAGGATCATAATTGAAAATTTGAAGAAAAGACTCAACGAGAAGAAAGGTCCTTGGCCCGAGGAGTTGCCCGGGGTACTATGGGCCATGCGAACAACGGAGAAGAACAGCACCGGTGAAACTCCTTTCTCACTAGCCTATGGCATGGACTCTCTCATCCCCGTAGAAGTGGGCGAACCAAGTCTACGGTATGCTCACACAGTCGAAGACGCTAACCAAGAGGCAATGCGCATTGAGCTAGATTTGCTCGAAGAGAAGAGGGAATTAGCTTTGGTTCGGCTTGTTGCCAAAAAAAGGCAAATCGAGGCTTACCTCAACAGGAAAGCTAAATTTAGAGACTTCAAGGTTGGAGATTATGTGTTGAAAACTGTGAACCAATCAACAAAGGAGGATAACGGGGGAAAGCTTATTGCAAATTGGGAAGGACCCTATAGAGTTAAAGCAATTGATGGAAAAGGCTCTTACCAAATCGAGTCTCTTCGAGGAGAACCCGAAACTCTGAATTGGAACATCTCCCATCTGAAGCGATACTACTTTTAGCCGAGGTAAATACCCTTCAATTCTTTTCTAATTAAACAGCCCCGAGCCGAATGACGCTCCCATGGCATTTATAAAAAATGTACAAACTTGCTCCTCGTTCCACCTTTTTGCTTGACCTTTTCAGGAAGCGAACCGAACCGTTTCCAGTGCTCGGATCTTCACCAAGATTCAGAACCGAACACTGGGGGGGAGAGAGAAGGGTTGATAACGAGGTCGACATCGAGCCTCCCAACCAAAGCTTATCTATCCGACAACCGGGGACTCACGCCCGAGGATCAGATTTAGTACATTGTAATTAGCCCGATAGCGGCATGATTTTATCGAAAGTTTGTCTTTGTTTTTTCTACCCAAGGTCCGTTGCGGCTTGGTTTCATGTAAACAGCCTTTTTCGGGCTCGTAGATATCAATAAAATGACTTTGTTTCCACTCATAAAAAGTGACTTGGGTTCATTCATTTTATCTATATAAACCTTGCACATCGAAGCTGCACAATGCATTGACTCGAGGGCGAGACGTCGTCCTAAGTTTGCATCGATTGAATTTAGTCTAAGTCTTGCAAGCATATCATTTATTTCCAAAGTGTTCGTTATATATGAAAAGCCAACACACGAAACTCACAGAGCAAAGATAGTCTTTCATTAAAAGCCCGAAGGCTGGGATTATTTACATCCAAAAAATGACCCGAAGGTCCAAAACATAAGCATGAAAGCCCGAAGGCTAATGTCCAAAAAAGGCACGAAGGCCCTAAAACAAAGGAAAGACATCAAAGCATTTGCAAAATATGAAGGCTACGCCCCATCGGCATCTCCACTGCCCTCTTCGGCGCTATCGCCTTCTTCATATCTGATCCTTCGCTCAAAGGGAGTTCATCCACAATCCTTTGGGCCTCGGCAGCAGCTTCCCTTGCTTTGACAATTTCGTCCTCAAGCACGATCTCCCCGGCCTGAACCTGTTCAAGTGCGCTAAGCATGTTTCTGACAACGGCCCATGTTTCTTCGAACTTCGCCCTTGTTGCCCTAACCTCGGCTCGCTCATTAAGGTATGTGATTCTGCCTTCGAGCTTGGATACTTTGCCCCGAAGGGCTGGCACTTCATCCACTTGGCTTTGCAGCTCAACAAGATTGGCATTATACTCCCCAAGCTTGCTACGATACTTTTTGCCCGCTTCAAACACCTCGGTCTTGGCCCTAAAAAGTTCGGCCTCAAGGCGGGCATTTTCAAAACTCAACCTCAAGCGCTCAACAGTAAATTCACTTGTCGCAGCTTGGACACGAGCTTCAGCAAACTCCACAGCTATACGAAGGTCAGTCTCAGCTTTCGCCGAGGCTTCATTAGCGCGTTCTAGCTCATTGTTCAGAATTGTGAATCGAGTCTCTAGCTCAGCAACTTGCCCCTTGAGAACTTTCTTCTGATCGTCCCAAGCGGCAGCTGAAGCTCTTTAGCTCGGTCACGCTCAAGATGAACAGCTTGCGGCGCAAGGACCAAACTCTGCATTTGAAACACGATGTCAGAACCTGCACAATAGTGAGATCAACCATGTAAAATGCAAACTAAAACTTACCCGAAGAGCTGAAGCGGCGGAGACGCCCATCAAACTCATGGGGCTGAGGTTCCGAAGGGCATGAGCTTCGGCAGGGCCAAGTAAGCCATCAAGGGCCATGATATCCTCTTTCGTAGCATCTAGCAAGTTAGCATCGAGATATATCTCCAAAGCCCGAGATGCAATGTTGGTAGGCTTCGGCGAGGCTCGAGAAGCTTTAACCGTGCTTTTGATCAGGCCTTCACCCACTTTAGCCTTGCCTTTTCGCTTTGCAGCCTCTTGGTCAGACTCCTCCACATATATGACCTCGATCTTAAATTAAAAGCAGCAACTTTGGGTCTATTTGAGATAATCCCGATGATGAAATTACTATGCCCATTGATTCAATTCCTAATTATGCTGTCTTTCCCGGGCAGTTAGGTACCATCTTTCCTTAGTAAATACTAGATGGATTCCCTATTGCTATGCTAGCTTCCTTGGGATCGTCCCACCAACTTCGGGCCTCGCTTCGGGAACGGATTCGGAGGCCAGATCTGGCCTCTCCTCGGGGATCAGAGGGGGGAGCTCTTCATCGCTGGGCACGTCGACAAGTCCCCGACGCTTTGTGGTCATCGCTTTGGCAACAGGAGCAGCAACCTCTCCTACCCGAGGACCTTTCGCTTTGGCCGCCCGCTTCGAGGTAACCCTCTTCCTTTTAGCACCTGGGGAAGGAAGGGAAGCAACTTGTTTAACATAAGTATGTGTGGTGGTGGAAATGCAAGAAAACCGACCCAAGAAAACTTCTTCACCTTGTGAGGTCCCCGGGCTAGATAAACCCTTGGCTTTGTCATCGATTAGCCGCTTCGCCAGGGTCGCCATTTGAGCGACGCCCTCGGCAATGTTGAGCACTGTCCTCTCTTTTTTCTTCTTCTCCTTCTTGCCTCTTTCCTCTTCCCCCCCCCCCTCTCCCCCCCTCCCCGACGTCCATCTCCGCTTCTTCTTCCTCGTCGGCGTTTCTCATAGCCTTGCTTGGAAGACCTGCATGAATATATCAAACCAAGAGAAATTAGAACCCAATGGCCTGAAGCGAGTCCAAGGGACCGAAGTCCAACGACTCACCATGCCTCTTGCACGCCCATCGGTTCTCTTCCAAACCGGCCAGCACCATCCATTGCCGTTCGGGGCGCGTCTTCATTTGCATTGCCTCGGTAACCCACTCGAGCAAATCCCTTGGTAGGTTAACTTGGACTTTTTCGGCTGCAAACCAAAGATGAAAGGATAAGCAACAGTTATGACAATTTAAAAACCGAGGGAAGAGCGGAAGCGGGCACTTATGTTGGGCATTCCATACTTCGGGAAAGCCAGGTTCGGTTGACAACAACCTCGTGGGGATGAGCACGTATCGATCGTTCCAACCTCGGTCCCCATGGTCCTCGCTCTTACTCAAAATGGCGTAAGAGCCTCGAGGCAGAAGAGCAACTACCCCAGCCTTGTGAAAATAAGGATAATAGAGTGAAATCAGATGTTGAAAAGTGAAAGGCAGACCGGCTTTGTTACTCAAATACTCGAGGGCTTGGATGACCCTCCAAACCCCGGGCCCAACTTGGGCTAGACAGAGATTATAAGACCTGCAAAATACATCGATAATAGGATGCACTGGTCAGTTGAACCCTATGGTGAAAGGGTAGGTGAAAACCAAAGAATACCCTTCAACATGCGTTGACACCGCCAAACCAGGCGCGGGAATCCTAATCTCCACCTCGGGCCCCCAACGACAATCAGCCCGAACCGATTCAAGCCTCTCTTCGGTTATGATATTTGGTGTGATGTGGACGGGAATATTCCTCTTTTTCCCCTTTTGGGCGTCTGATTGAGCGTGAACCTTTAAATCCTTGTCGTTGTTGAAACTAGAAGGAATCACCAAACGAGGGTCGATCTCAACCTCGAGAGGAATTTTCGTCTTCGATTTCTTTGACGGCCCAGCCTCGGTCTCGCCTCTGGGATCACTTGTCCCACTCACCTCGGCGACGCCTACCGAGCCGCCCACCTCCTTGGCACTGGTGACGTCATCACCTCCAACGTCACCTTCATCTCCCACGCGATCGTCATCGCCTATGTCATGTTCTGCATGTAGACTCATTTCGGCCCTATCATAGCCAGCCCTCTCCTTCCGCCTCTTGGGAGCAGGAGCGGCAGACGTGGCCTCACCGCCACCACTCGCTTCAACCACCTGCAATGGTGGCACAGATACTATAGCTTCATCGTTCATGGCCATGGCAGCGAAACGCTCTGCCCTTTCACTAGAGTCGCTTGAGCCATGGCCAGAATTGGTAGCAGAGACAGTAGCAGACATAATGGTAAGTGAAAAGAAGAAATGTTGAAGATCAAGAGGTCAGCTGGTTCAGAAATTCTTCAAAGCTTTTTCTCAGTCAAAGTTTCAAGTGAAGAGAGGGAAGACGAAAGTGAGGTATTATAGTGATTGCACACGTGCAAGTGGGAAAAGCTAATGATGACTGAAACGTTGGAGAAAACAAAAAGACGGCGTGACCGTTCGGAGACCTATCAAAAGCCGCCACGTGATGCGGAACGGCGACCCGATAGATGTGCGACTTTTGAAATTCGTGGATAGGATTTTGCCACGTCGATTTTTCGCTTAAATTCATTCCACTCCTCGGCGACTTTGACGTCTACCGAGGAGTGAGGGGACTATCTATATTGGGTGAAAATTGTCCCCTTCAGTCAACACCTCGAGATGGTAGATCGAAGGGAAAACGAGCTGATGCTCCGAAGAGAAGTAACCAATCTCGTGATTGAGTCACCGAAGCCAGTTTCCAACAGCATGACCGAAGACAAGTTAGACTTCAGGCTTTGGTGACACGCCATCCTACCCGAACAGTAAAGTCAGACAACCGAAGCCTTGAGACAAGGCTTCGGTTACCACCTCGGTTCCAGCGGCTTTGCAGCCCACTACTTTGCCCCACTAACTTCCCCATATTGCTGCTCAGATCGTGGGGAATGCACTTGCTGATGGTGGAGAACGTGGGCAAGGCTCTTAGGCCTATAAATAGTAGCTCATTTTGTATTAGAGACATCCAGAAATTTGTACTGAAACGCTGCTCAAATTTGTAATCACATTCGTATATTGCAATACAGTTTATTCTCTCGTTTTTACATCTTTTTCACGTGTTATTTCAACTTTGATACAAAGAATTGCTTGTATCCGAATCCAAATTCGATTTGTGTACCTAAACTGATTTAGGCCTATACAGGGTTATTGTTAATCAGTTAAATAGTGGCTCTATCGCTTTTATTAAATCTGTCATCGATTGATTCACATTATCTTGCATATTTAGCGTTGTCATCACAAAACTACTCAGCATCCATCATCGAATTTTATTCAATCGTTCATCTGATATTGAGCAAATTTAGTATTTAGATCGTGTCGATAAAACAATCGTTGTCCATTTCGCTCATAACTTGTTTATTCAGAATCACATAGAATCAATCACTTGTGGTTGTTTGGTCGTATCATCATAACCTGCGAATTTGTTGCTTGTCTTTATTTACTCGATCGAATTTGTCTTCGAATTAAACTTGCTGCACTATACCATCGAAACTTGTTGTTGTCTGTTCTGTCGAAATTCATTGCTCGTATTGTATTCGATTCAATATTCGGTAAATTAATCACTTATCCACGTAAATCGTTTATCAACCGGTTAAATTAAGATATAAACGGTCGACTAAGACTCGACTAAATATAAATTTAATTGTAATATCTGAAGTACGTTTTTAGGAAATACACCTTTGAAATACATTAGTCCACGTAGCATTAATTTAAGTCTATACTAATATCTAATGGAGCAAAAATCAATGGAGCAAATCCGAAGCCGGTGTATTTCCACATTTGCTCCTGTTTTAGAATATCAACTTTTCTTGAACAATCATTTTTTAATTTTACTTACGTTTCGAAATGACACTGTTTCCTTAGTTGAAAAACTTGTTCATATAGCACACAGTTTATCCTTACCTCAATCTAATGGGAGTAAATTTTTAATCCATCTATCGAATGCAAGCTGGCAAATACCGAAAAGACTATTTTTTATTTATTTGCCGGAAATGTGGGACTATATATTGATATATTTCCATATCCGCTCTTCCTCTTGGAGAATTTTCCATATTGTCAACTGCCAAGAACAATCATTATATGAGCCTTTGCTGTCAATTGCCGTCTTTTTCAGCTATCTATTTAAGCCAGTTGACTAATTCAACAATAAATTATCACTTGCAATACTTATAGACACAAGTTGCATTTTTCTTCCTCACAGTTTGTGTATTTAGATGTTAGTCCATTAGCAATCTGAGTGTAGCACATTTAGCTACTCATTTTACACACAACGAGCATATTTAGCATTAATTTTACACGCCATGAGAAAATATAAGGAATAATTTCATAGACTTCTCCTTAAGTTTGGCTTCGTACCCATAATTTTTCTTGTGGTTTACAATATTACGCTCACCTCGCTTATTTTAACATTTTTGTAACAATTCTTTTAATCTATTTATTATTAATATAAATGTTTATAATCTGACTAATTTGCCCTTTCAAATATACACTTTATGTTTAACTATTACTGCATATAAACATTTAACAAAATGCCGAAGGCTGTGCTAGTCTCTGTGGAATTCATGGAAAGAAAATTGTTACTTTTATGAATCGATCGAATAAAAGTAGTACAATAATTCGAGAAATGCTTATCACCATTCAATTTTGCTTAAATAGTTCCACAAACACTACTCTTAATGCTGCTAGTTTTGGATAATACTATTAGAAATATCCTCATTGCTGGAAACGGGAAGCTTCACTTTTGTTGAAGCCAATCTGATGTAAACACTTCTTGCATATGTGATTTAGGGTGAAGCGACTGTAAATTGATTATAATTTAGGCCTTATTTATAGAATTAATAAAATACTAAAATAAATTACCTAACATAAAAGTAAATTTGAAGGGGCATGTTCGTCAGATTACAAATATTTATATTAATAATAAATAGATTAAAAGAATTGCTTAAAAAAAATCAAAATAAGGGAGATATGCATAATATTGTAAACTAAGAGGAAGGTCACTGTTACGGACCCAAATTTGAGGGGAAGGTTATGAAATTAGCTCAAAATATAATTATTCAATCGTCAGACATCAAGACAGTGTTATTATTAAGAAGAAATTGTATCTAGGGTATCTTAATTATTATGCCTATTGTCTTTCTTGAAACCTCGGACACACCATACATTTTGCAATTTCAAAATTAACAACTATGAATATCATTCTCAATTCTCAAAATCTCAATAAACCACTTTTAAGGATGCAAATAGATTAACATGAGATATATTTATTACTACCTTCGAACTAAGTTATGTGATACTTATTATTTAGAGAATCTGCAAGGTGGTTTATTGACCACGAGTTTCTTACATATTTTTTAAATATTTTAAATTATACATTAATATGACGTATATATTTTTTCTATAGTTTTTAAATATATAAAATTAATTTTCAAGAACTTGAAAATTTATGTCTAAATTTACGGTCAAATTTTAAACTTTGACCTTTATACTTTGAATTGTGTCATCAATTGAGAGGGACGGAGTAATTACTAAGTTGTTACTTGACAACAATACTCTAGCATTTCAAAAAGGGTAACACTACTAGTCCGTTCTATAAAGAATGTCACAATTTTAAATTTAGAAATACAATTTAACTTTAAAATTTCTACTTTATCCTTAATGACATGGATTTGAAATGGCCATGACCAGTCGTTTTGGGAATGCGGACTTCAATTTGTGAACCAACGGTCGTAAAAGCTCTGTAAGGTCTATTAGGACCTGCTTATAAAGTTTGAGCTGAATCAAAACTCATTTTGATAGGTCCTGGAAGTCGTTTTTATTTTCTAGTGTCAATAAAGTTAGTTTATGGTTTTCGAGCTCATTTTCGAGTAAATGAGCTCCATTTTGAAATCCGGAAGTGTTGTTAGGTATGCATGGTCATTTGTGATCTGTATAAACTTTCAAAAGTGAAATTCGAGGTTGTTCTGATGGTTTTTGCTTATGTTCTGGAAGTAGGAGTTTTTCTTCTTTCCATTGAACCCCTCGTTTGGCGCATTGGAGTTTCCTTTCAAGATCCGATTTTGCGAGTAAGTCTTAAAAGTATTATAGGACTTGCGCGTAATGTTTTGTTTAATTTCGAGCAGCGTAGGTCCCGTTCGGACCCAAAATGCAGCACTAGCATGTGCTGCCAGGCCTACTGGTGCATAGACCAGCGTGACAACGCCCAAGAAATGTTGAGTGGCATGCTCGATCGGGTGCTTCTAGGTGTGATAGCACTGGTTAAGGCGTGAACGTGATTGTGTAAGCGCGAAAGCACAGTGTTAGGGTATAGATATGGCCCAAGAAATGGTAGAACTCATTTTCAATCAAAATTAGTAGTGGAGGGACGGTTCTAAGGCTATTACTTGCGATCAAAGCATCCCAGACGTCCAAGTAATGAATTGTAACCTTTTTATGTTAATAATTATATGTTTAGGCTATGAAATCTGTTAGAAAACCTAAGTTTTATATAACTAGGATTGGCAAGGTAGTCCCATATTTGTGTGGGAAAAAATACGCCACCTATGATTACGGGGATACGAGTCCAGCTGGTGAGACTAGACTTAGCTTATAAGTCACCAGGCGCAAAGGATATACGTCTGATCCTCAAGCCACGACCGCTCAGCCAGTACGGGTGTAGGGTGCAAGGTATACATCTCGCCGCCTTAGGGTTTACAGTCTCATAATTAGGGTTTTATATATACCACCGCCTTGAATTTACAGGCTCATGGCCTATTAGTCTTTGTATTTTGCAATAATTAGGACTGGGTGAATCCTAGCTATAAATACCCCTCTTAAACATTGTATTGGACATCAAGCAATTTACACAAAATTCGGCTATTCTTAAGGAATAAAACTCTTTACTTTTTTGTCCTATTACTTTTCTCTCAGTTTTACCTACTTTTCCTGTGTATTTACTGTATTACTTGTGACCTTCTAATAAGTTTAATTGTTTTAGCTAAACGACCAAATTTAGGCCTAAACAGTTTGACGCCCACAGTGGGGCCCAGGCAATTGAAGGTTTCTACGAAGGAAAAGGCGCAATCATGTCACACGAAAACGACAATGTTCTGAAGAACACTACTTATACAGTAGATGATTCCACACGGGATCCCAGCGATGCCAACGAATAGTCAAAGGATCATGCCAAAGAACCGGTCCATGTAGCTAATTACAGCGAAGATGATCAACCGCGCGGAGGTAATTCTTGGTTCAAAGATTTCCTTGTTGATCTCCTCAAGACCTAGAAAGAATGGGCAGAGCAAAATTCGGCCAATATGGCCGAATGAATGACCTAGAAATTAGGAACAATATTTGCTGGATCATCTCAGAGGCCAACATCCCTGCAAGGACCAGCGGCCGCAAACGAGTCACCAACATCTGTTCCTAATCACAGGCTCAACATAGATGTCACCCCTGGAAGCTCGACAACTGTCAACAATCAGGACTTAAGGGAACACATGTCATTCAGGACATCCACGATCGCATCGGTAACGTACCAGGTACTCCACCCCAAGTTACCACTGTAGATGAGCAGAAGTTCTACAAATATGCATACAAGGCAAGTGCTGCACTGGTCCATATGCCAAAGTATTTCCGGCTACCGGATAACCTTAAGTATGACGAGACTACTGTTTTGGACGAGCATATTGATGCTTACTATACAGCCGTCAAAGGCAACGAGATTTTGCTGAAAGACTACCTAGAGAGATTTCAGAGGGAGCGCATGGAGCTTACTCCAGTTCCTGACAATATTGTTGTGGTAGCCTTTGACAAGAGTTTGAATTCTAGGGGTTAAATAGCCACTCAGGAATGAAAGTGGAGTCTTACCCAACGCACGTGACCACATGGAGTGCCTTGCACCAGAGGTATATTGAGAAACTCCGTCTTGAACCTAATCAGTCTCAAGATTACAACGAAGGCACGCGGACAAAGCGAGTAGGCAGTCCAACTCTGGAAGTAGAAGGTGATGGATGGAGGACAAAAGGAAGGATTTAGAAACAAGCAGGATCAGGAAAGCAAGGCAGTTCGCGAGGAGCCGGGTCCCAAGAGAAAAGAATAGAACCACACAGTTTCAAATACTTTGGGTTGCGGGTTAACGCAGTTGAGCTAGTTGCGAATCAATTTGGGAAATTAGGCTCTAGGGTGCGTTGGCCACCCACTATCAGTGGCGCGACTGTGAGGAACTCAACGGTTTACTGTGATTTTCACCGAAGTAATGGCCATGCCACAATCGACTGTAAGGCCCTGATGCTGGAAATTAAGTATTTGTCGAAGGAATGACATCTCAAGGACCTAATCGAGGATGGAGCGAGACGATCAAGAGTGCTCGACCCTAAGGATAAGCAAAGTATCAACGCGATCTTTGCAACGTTCTGGGTCGATTGAAACCTGGGGGATTGAAGCACCGGAACTACTTGGTAGTCCGATTACGTTCAACCCAGCAGAAGAAGAAGAAGAAGAAGAAGAAGAAGAAGAAGAAGAAGAAGAAGAAGAAGAAGAAGAAGAAGAAGAAGAAAGGGAGCGCCAGGACGCACTCATAATCCTAATCAAGGTGCTCGACCTTCAGATTGAGCGAGATTTGATTGATCTAAGGAGTGATGTCAACATCATCCGATGGGAGATATTGAAGAAGATAGGCAGCATCGTCAGACAGTTCAGAGTCCCTGTAGAATAACTGTTTAGGCCTAACTTTGGTCGTTTAGGTAAAACAATTAAATTTGTTAGAGGGTCACAAGCAATACAGTAAATAAGCAAGATAGTAAGTAAGACTAAGAGAAAAGTAATAGACAAGAAAGTAAAGAGTTTTATTCCTTGAGAATAGCTGGATTTTGTATGAATCGCTTGATGTACAATACAATATTTAGGAGTGGTATTTAATGTAGGGATTTACCCAGTCGTTATTATGGTAAAATACAAAGACTAATAAGGTCATGGGCCTGTAAACTCAAGATGGTGGTATATACGAAACCCTAACTAGGAGACTGTAAATCCTAAGGCCGCGAGATGTATACCTTGCATCCTACTCCCATACCGGCTGAGCGGCCATGGTTTGAAAAGCAGGCGTGTATCCTCTACGCCTGGTAACTTCTAAGCTAAGTCTAGTCCCGCCAACTAGACTTGTATCTCTGTAATCATAGGTGGCATATTTTTGTCCACACAGTCAGTTCCCCCACTTGCTGAGTACTGTCGTAAGCAGTCAGGAAGTGAAAGAGGTATGCAAAAAGGATGTGAAAAGATATCTCACTGACTCCTTGAAACTCGCAGTCTCTTTGACCGAGACTGACTCTTGATTTCTTAAGGAAAATCATGTGTCTTCATCTATTTGGTTGATATCAATTCCATGCACCTTTCCCATAAACACCTTCTACTGTGCCGAATCGTTTCATATCTCCAGGCCATAATTACATTGATCATTTCATGCTTCATCCTTATCTCATTCCGCCTATATATAGAGGCTTCATGATAGATAATAATCACATACTCGTCTTCAGAGAAATGCATCATTTCTTCCAAAGCTTTCTTATGAAAGAATATCATTTCTTCTTAAAAATGCTTGCCTTTGATCCTGGTTTGATACTGTTAGAACAACTCCTTCATCTAAAATGGATGGTGCATGAGAAAATTGTAGGAAAAAGACTCTCCGCCGTTTTCTTCCTTTGTTTCTTCATCCATGATTGGATGAACAAAGTCCCCCGAGTCATAAATTTGATTGGGATTCTAATGAAGCTCTTCGGAATGTCTTCAATATGGCATGTTACGGTGCACTCCTTTTCTAATACAGCAGTTTCTGTGATATTCCTCTTGTCATGCGGGGTCAGGACGTTTAGCCCTTTCAGCTGTTATTGGGCTTCTCTTCCGGGACGCCGTCAGTGTTCAGGTAGCTCCTTCAACAATACTGGGTTGTCATTCCGATGCCTTCCCTTGTTTTATGGCAGATAAAGGGATGCAGCTTGCATCATCAGCGGATTAATGAGTCACCAAGCTTTAACTCTGCTCGTGGTTCATGGTTGTCTCTCGGTTTGGCTGGTCTGGCTGCATTTCTATTGCAACACCTCTGCGGCCACTGGCTGTGGAATACCCGAGGGATGAGTCACCCTTCTAGTAGGTTCCCAACTCAATCCCTCTCATCTTTGATGAGCTCCCGATTGTGCTTGAAGATCTGCGGGGCTATGCACCCCCGTTTGACCAGCAGGGGTTGAAGCAGATCTTCAAGTTTGTTCGATGTGACGGGAGAAGGTGTTGCCTATCTCAGACACTTCTGAGGACCTTTTCCTCGGACAAGGTGGTCGGCCCTTGGTTATATCAATTATTACGTGCCGAAGATTGCTCGGGCAGAAATATCTCCTGATGCCAAGAAAACTTCGGGTTGCCTGCTAACTAGTAGCTACAATCCAGATGAAGGATCTTGGCCGTACCTAATTCAGAGGAGCTTGCAGTTCCAGCCATTGAAGCCTTTTTAGTTACTTAAGCACGCCTGTAATGAACAGTATTGTATTTGAAATAACTTAATTGTGTAATGTAAGCCTACTGGCTATTGATATTAATAAAATGGTCGTCCATCAATATTTTATGCGTACTTGCATAATTACTGGTGTTGTAGTCAAGCAGCATGTTTTGGATGCCTTTCTGGGCTAGAGTCTTTTAAAGACGGTCGTGCGCACTATTGGACACTTTATTTTGTATCAGTAAATGACGGCTTTTTGTGCCCGCAAGGGAACATCTTTAGCTTGTTGTATGGAACGAGGCATTTTTGTGTCCAAGTTAGAACGTATGCGCTTTTTCACTCGAGTATTTTAAGACTTTCTAGCACTATGCGGGCGGGCGTTCCCACCGATATGTAAGTGCATTTTGTTGAATTGACGATTCCAACTTACGAATAATGCCTGGTTGCTAAACTAGAAGTAATCTAGTTTTAAACGAGTAGTTTACCCTACTTTTGTAACGAAAAGTGAGTGTATTACTTAAATTTAAGTTGTACCGGGGATATGAATATTTGGATCATAGATAGATCTGATAATAAAGTGAATAAATAGAATAGTAGTTTTATTGATAAAAAGGGCGCGGGGCCAAATAAAAACTTCATAAAAATAAGGCTAAGTGCCCGTATAAAGTAAGGATAAAGATAAAGAGTAACAAAGGAGAAAAATACATTTCTCGAGTATGTAGGTCCAATTAACCTTTCAAGAGTAGTACTTCTTAAGCCAAGTGATAGCTGCTACTTCCACGTCTTTTGAAGATTCCCCATACTTGATGGAGAATTAGTTTTCGGGAGGCCCGAAAGCGTACCTCCAAGTTTCTTCACCAATCGGTATTGAACCCCGGTGTGTAACTTGTGGGCCGTTGACCACTTAATGATACAACTCTTCCTTAGTCAGTCAGTAATGAACTGTCTACCTTTGCAACTGCATGCTTTCTACTGTGTCTCTAGGGAGTGTCCCTTTATCCAAAAACTCAATTAATGTGTGGCGCCATCTAGAATTAATCACATGCTTGTAACTTTGAGGTTCATCAGGTCTGCGGGAGTTAATTTAATCACTGTCAGCCGATCTTCTGAGCGGATGTTTGTATCCTCTACTGATGTGTCGGCTTCTACGCATTCCTCCCAATAGATAAACTTCAATTTGTGAAATTTTTTCAGAAGTGCCTTTATTTTTGCTTGAGGATCTTCTGTACAAACGTCTTCTATACTAAAGACTTTATTTACTCGATTGACCACTGGCCGGGAGCCGCTATATAGGCTAAGTCAAGATCTTGAATTATGACTTCATATTCTACTTCATTGCTTGAGCCTTTTGCGGCCTTGTGAAAGATTCTCCCAATGGGTGTTTTAATCCACAGGTCAAGGTCGACCTCTTCTCCCTCGAGATCCACACCCATATAGACTACCCAGGATCAATCGTCTTTGCATTCTGCATCAACTCCTTTGCCTCTGATGCTATTTCTTTAACAAAATCTGTGGTGAAACCCTCTAAGGCTTGTGATCTAATGATCGTTCATGGTTGATAAATGATATCGTATTCTCCCAGCTCCTCGACCCATTCTGCCAACCTTTTTGAAAGTCTAGGCTTAGACAGGATCGTCCGCAACAACACAAAAGAAACCACACTGGCCGTGTGATTGAGAAAATATGGGCGCAACTCCTGCGTTGCCATGATCACGGTTGCCACGAACTGGACTGGCAATGGAAGGCGTCGGTCTACCGACAAGAATCCCTTACAAACATACTTTATAGGAAGTTGCTTCCTATCTTCTTCTCGCATAAGGACCGCATTCACGCTACCTCCGAGATTGTGATGTATAGCAGCATGTGCTCTCCTTGGATTGGTTCGGTTTTCATCAGGAGTTGCAAGAGATGCATCTTCGTTCGTGTCAACACCTAGCAGCAATGTATCAGCCAATCGGGTTCTTCATGTTTTAGCAACACCTCAGAGAGCTGGTACCTTAGTTCTGCAGCCTTGGGAATTAAATCAGTCATCTCCGACGCCCGCTCTCTTAGCTCCCTCACTATTATTCTGTCCTTTCGCTCAATGGATGCATCCTATAGTGCCTCCTCGTTGATCATATTCACCACGGCTTTTGGCCTTAAATCAGGATCCCTTCCGAGTGTTGCACATACTCTAGGCGAGTACCGCTCACTCCGTAAGTCGCTGATCCCGCGCAGGGTCGGGTATCTGAAGACTTAGTGAAGTGTTGAGGGTACTCCATTTACATTATGTATCCACGGTCATCCCAGGATAACATCATATGAAAGATTATAAGTCAGTACCTCAAAAGTTGTTATGCTCGTCACGTCTAAAATATGGACCGGCAAAGCCAGTTCTCCGACAGGTTTTTCACAAATGCTATTGAAGCTGGTTATCCTGTAGGGGCTCGGAATCGTCCGCCGATGATGGCCTATCGTCTATAATATCACCCATCGAATGATGTTGACATCACTCCCTAGATCAATCAAAGCTTGCTCAATCTGGAGGTCAAGTACCCTGATTAGGATGGTGAGTGCGCCCTGGTGCTCTCCTTCCTTTTCTACTGGGTTGAACACAATTGGACTAGCGGGTAGTTCCGGTGCTTCAGTTCCCCAGGATTTTATCGACCAAGACATTGCGAAGATCGCATTGACTCTTTGCTTATCCTTAGGGTCGGGCGCTCTTGTTTGTCTCGCTCATTCTTCGATCATATCCTTAAGGTGTCATTCCTTCAACAAATGCTCAATTTTTAGCATCAGGGCCTTGCAGTCAACTTTGGCATGGCCGTTGCTTCGATGAAAATCGCAGTAAGCAGTTGAGTTCCTCCCAATCGCGCCCTCAATAGTGGGTGGCCACCGCACCCTAGAGCCTAGTTTCCATAAGTGATTCGAAACTAGCTCAACTGCGTTGACCCGTAGCCCAAAGTCTTTGAAGTTGCGTGGTTTTGTGCTTTTCTCCTGGGATCCGGCTCCTCGGGAACTACCTCCCTTTCCCGATCCCATTTTATTCTGAATTCTTCCTTTTGTCCTCCTTCCTTCACCATCTCCTTCCGGAGTTTGACTGCCTGCTCGCTTCCTCTGTATGCCTTCACCGAAGTCTTGATACTACTCAGGTTCAAGACGGAGTTTCTTAGTATACCTCTATGGCACGTTACTCCATGTGGTCACCGGGTGTTGGGTAAGACTCCAGTGCAACTCCCTGGTGGCTTATGAACCTCTAGAATTAAGACTCTCTCCAAAAGCTACCACAACAATATGTCGGGAACTGGAGGAAGCTCCATGCATTCCCTCTGAAATCTCTCCAGGTAGTTTTTAAGCAACTCATCATCATACTGCCGGATCTCAAAGATATCTTCCATGTACTTCTCTCGTTTGTGGGCTTCGGAATGCACCTTCTTAAACAAATCCTGAATCTGGGTGAATGACTCAATCAAACCCATTAGCATCTGAGGGTACCATGCGAGGGCACCCTTAGTTAAGGTCGAGTCGAACCTCTTCAACAGAGCAGATTGAGTTTTATTTTCAGAGATCTTTTTGACGTCCGTATAATAAGCAGCAATGTGCTCGTCCAGATTAATAGTTCTGTCATACTTGAGGTTATCCAGCACGCAGGAATTCTTTGGTACACAGACCGGTGCAACACCTGCCTTATATGCATGTTTGTAGAACTTCTGTGAAGTATTTAGGAAGGAGCTTTCCATAAAATATGCCAGTAAGGGACTTTTATAGTCAGACGGACATAATCTGTTAATAATCCAGTTCATGGCGGCTGTAGTTATGGCAACGCAAGAGTTGTGCCCCTATTTTCTTAATAATACGGTCAGTGTGGTTTCTTCTATGCCGTTAATTTATGGACCATTCTGTCTAAGCCTGGGCTTTCAAAAAGTCTAGCAGAATGGGCTGAGGAGGTGGAAGGATACGATATAATATATTAGCCACGAGCAACCATCGGGTCACAAGCTCTAGAGGTCTTACCCGCGGATTTTGTTGATGAATTGGCATCAAAGACGGAAGAGTCGATAAAGAATGCAGAGACGATTGATTTTGAGCACTGTGTAGTCCATACAGATGTAGATCTCGAGGGAGAAGATGCTGATCTTAATCTGTGGATTAAAACACCTACTGGGAGGATCTTTTATAAGGCCGCAAGATGCTTAAGCAACGAAGCAAAATATGAAGCTATAATTCAAGCTCTTGACTTAGCCTACATATTGGGGGCCAGGGAGATCAACCTCTATAGCGACTCCTGGTTGGTAGTCAATCAAGCGAGTGAAATCTTTACCACCGAAGAGCTCTGTACGCTAGATCGGTAAGCAAAAATAAAGGTGTTTTTGGGAAACTTTCACAAATGGAAGTTTATTTATCGGGCGGAATGCACAAAAACCAATCCACCTGCTGAGGATACGGACATCCGCTCAGATGATCGGCTGATAGTGATTGCATTAACTGTCGCGGACCTGATGAACCTCGAAGTTCCAAGCACAGGATCCATTCCAGAATGGCGCCAAATGTTAATTGAGTACTTGGACAAAGGGACACTCCCCAGAGACAAGGCAGAAAGCAAGCATTTGCAAAGACATGCAGTTCATTACTGTTTGATTAATGGAGAGCTATATCATCGAGAAGTTAGCGGCCATGAGTCACACACCAAGATCAAGCGCCAGCCGGTGAGCGGACCTAGGAGAACACTTCCGGGCCTCCTAAAAACTGACTCTCCATTGATCATGCGTTCCCCTCGAAGACGTAAAAAGAGCAAATATCACTTGACTTAAGAAGTACTACTCTTGAAAGGTCAATTAGACATGCATACTGGAGACATATATTTTCTCCTTTCATGTTCTTCGTCTTTATCATTACTTTATACGGGCACTTAGCCCCGTCTTGTTAAGTTTTTATACGGGCCCAGCGTCCCCCCTTTATCAATAAAACTACTATTCTATTGAGTCAATTTTCCAGTCAGATTCATCTACGATCTAAATATTCATAGCCCCGGCACAACTTAAGTTGAAGTAATATACTCACTTTTCATTACAAAAGTAGGGTAAACTACTCGCTTAAAGCTAGATCACTTCTAGTTCAGCCACCAGGCATTATTCGTATGTTGAAATCATCAATTCAACAAAATGCACATACATGTCAGTGGGGACGCCCAACCGTATAGTGCTAGAAAGTCTTAAAACACTCGAGTGAACAAGCACAGACCATTTAACCTGAATGCAAAAATGCCTCGTTACATACAACGAGCTAAAGACGTCCCCTTGGGGGCGCAAAATGTCGTCATTTACTGATGCAAATGAAGCGCCTAACAATGCGCACGCCCGTCTTTAAAAGATACTAGCCCAGAAAGACACCTGAAACATGTGGTCGACGACACTACAAGTAACTATGTAAGTACGCATAAAAATTAATGAACGTCTGTTTCATTAATATCAACAGCCAGTAGGCTTATAATATACAATTAAATTCTTTCGAATACAGCACTGTTCATTACAGGCGTTCTTAAGTAACTAAAAAGGCTTCAAAATCTGAAACTCCAAGTTCCTCTGAATTTGCACGGCCGGAGACTCTTCATCTGGATTGTAGCTACCAGTTAGCTAGCAATCAGAAGTTTTTCTAGCATCAAGAGATATGTCAGCTTGAGCCTTCTTCGACACGCAGTCATTGATATAATCATGGCCCGAGCACCTTGTCCACGGTAAAGGACCTCGGAAGCGTCTGAGCACAGGCAAAACCTTCTCCCGTCACATCAAACAAACTCAAAGATCTGTTTCAATCCCCACAGGACAAACGGGAGTGCATAGCCCCGCATATCTTCAAGCACAATTGGGAGCTTATCGAAGACAAGAGGGCTTGAGCTGGGAACCTACCATAAGATGACTCTTCCCTCGGGTATTCCACAGCCAGCGGCCAATAAGGCGTTGCATTGACAATTCAGCCGAACCAAGAGATAACCTTGCACCACGAGCAGAGTTAGAACTTGGTGACACCTTAATCCGCTGATGGTACAAGGATGCATCCCCTTGTCTGCCATGAAATAGAGCCAGGCACTGGAGAATCAACCCGACACCATCGAAAGAGCTACATGAACACCGACGGCGTCCTAGAAGAGAAGCTTCATAATAGCTAAAAGGGCTAAGCGTCTTGACCCTGCATGACAAGAGGAATATCATAGCAACCGATGTGTTAGAAGATGAGTGCATCGTAATCAGTGCACATGCCACAATGAAGACGCTCTAAAGAACGTCATTAGAATGCCGATCAAAGTTCATGACTCGAGGCACTCCATTCATCCAATCATGAATGAAAAAATAGAGGAAGAAAAATGCGGAGGGTCTTTTGCCTACAGTTTTCTTATGCACCATCCATTCTAGATGAAGGAGTTGTTGTGGGAGTATCAAACCAGGATCAAAGGTAAATATTTTTGAAGAAGAAAGTTATTATTTCATAAGAAAGCTTTGGAAGAAATGATGTATTTCTCTAAAGATGAGTTTGTGATTGGAAGGAGATAAGTACGAAGTATGAAATGATCAATGTAACTATGCCCTGGAGATATGAATTCGGCGCAGTAAAGGCATTTATGAGAAAGGTGCATGGAATTGACATCAACCAATTAGATGAAGACACATGGGCTTCTCGAAGAGATCAAGCGTCATTCTCGGTCAAAGAGACTTCGAGTTTCAAGGAGTTAGTGAGATATCTTTTTGCATCCCTTCTATATACCTCTTTCCCTTCTTGACTGCTTACGACAGCACTCAGCAACTGGGGAGACTGACTGTGTGGACAAAAATATGCTACCTATAATTACGGGGATACAAGTCCAGCTGGTGAGACTAGACTTAGCTTACAAGTCACCGGGCGCAGAGGATACACACCTGCTCCTCAAGCCACGGCCGCTCAGCCGGTACGGGCATAGGGTGCAAGGTATACATCCTGCCGCCTTAGGATTTACAGTTTCCTAGTAAGAGTTTCGTATATACCACTGTCTTGAGTTTACTGGCTCATGGCCTTATTAGTCTTTGTATTTTGCAATAATTAGGACTGGGTGAATCCTAGCTATAAATACCCCTCTTAAACATTGTATTGGACATCAAGCAATTTACACAAAATCCGGCTACTCTTAAGGAATAAAACTCTGTACTTTTTTGTCTATTACTTTTCTCTCCGTTTTACTTACTTTTCCTGTGTATTTACTGTATTGCTTGTGACCCTCTAACAAATTTAATTGTTTTAGCTAAAGGACCAAATTTAGGCCTAAATAATATTGGGAAAGGGTTTGTAGTGTAACTTGTATAGTAGTTATAAATAGGACTTACTGTAAACACTCTTTGACATATCAATAATATTTCTCGTGATTTCTCACAAAAACCATGAATTGTGGTTAGTCTAATTGGGGGTTTATGCAGTTAAAGTTGGTCCGAATGACCAAATTGATCGACTAAAGGCTCGCTTTGTTGCAAAAAGTTATACTCATATTTGGGTTTGATTATAGTGACACTTTCTCTCCGGTGGCTAACATAGCATATGTTCATCTTTTTCTGTCTATGGCGGTTGTTCGCTGTTGGCCTCTATATAAGCTAGACGTTAAGAATGTTTTTCTACATAGTTATCTTAGAGGAGGTTTATATGGAGCAACCACCTGGTTTTGTTGCTCAGGGGGAGTCGAGTGGTATGGTATGCCAATCACTCGATGCCTTAAAACAGTCTCCTCGCAACTGGTTTAGTAAGTTTAGTACAGTTGTTTAGAAGTTTGGCATGACTCACAGTAAAGCTGATTACTCCATCTTCTATCGGCATTCTGCTTCAAATATGTGTATTTATTTGGTGGTCTATGTTGATTATGTCGTTATCACTGGGAATAACCATGATGGTATCAGTAAATTGAAACGACATCTCTTTCAACACTTCCAAACTAAGGATTCAGGCAGGTTGAAGTACTTTCTAGGTATCGAGGTTGCTCAATCTAAGTCAGGTTTTGTTATTTCCTAAACGGAAGTATGCCGTAAAAGTTCTTAAAGAGACAGGAATGAAAGGCTGTAGACCTGTTGATACTCCTATGGACCCAAATGTTAAGTTTATGCCAGGACATGGGGAGTCTCTTAGTGATCCTACAAGGTACAGACGGTTGGTTGGTAAGTTGAACTATCTCACAATGGCTCAGCCTGATATTTCTTTTCCTGTGAGTGTTATAATCAATTTATGGACTCTCCATGTGAGAGTCACTGGGATGCAATTGTTCACATTCTTTGATATATAAAATCATCCCCAGGCAAAGGATTGCTTTTTGAGAATAGAGTCCAAAAACAAATTGTTAGGTACACATATGCTGATTGGGCAGGATGTCCTTATGATAGGCGTTCTACATCTTGTTATTGTGGGTAATTTAGTATTCTAGACTAGAAAGAAGCAAAATATGGTTGCTCGATCTAGTGCAGAGGCAGAATATCGAGCAATGGTTGTAGCTACTTGCGAACTGATTTGGATTAAATAATTCCTCCGGGAATTGAGGTTTGGAGCAATCAATCATATGGTACTTATGTATGTAATCAAGTTGCTCTTCATATTGCATCAAATCCAATGTTTCATGAGAGGACTAATCATATTGAGATTGACTATCACTTTATCAGAGAGAAAATACTCCCAGGAGATATTGTTACAAGATTTGTGAAGTCAAGTGATCAACTTGCAGACATTTTCACTTAAGTCCCTTACTGGTCCATGTATTAGTTATATCTGTAGCAAGCTCGATACATTTGACTTGTATGCATCGGCTTGAGGGGCAGTGCTAGAAAACCTAAATTATATATAACTAGGATTAGTATGGTAGTCTCATATTGGGAAAGGGCTTGTAGTGTAACTTGTATAGTAGTTATAAATATGAATTATTGTAAACACTCTTTGACATATCAATAATATTTCTCACGATTTCTCATAAAATCTATGAATTGTGGTTAGCCTAATTGGGGGTTGGAATCCTAACTTGTGAATTTGGGGAATTGGGCTTAGATGAACCCGAAAGAGTAAACCCATAGTATAATTGGTACCGTGGGACTATGAGGAGTCCAAAAATGTATCACTTGTTCGTATTCAACGAAGTAGGCATAGGGGAAATTTGGAAATTCTTAATAAAGTTGCATTATTGTTAGCTATCCTTCGTCTTGGTACTTATATGTGCAATTCTATTTCTATGGATCAGAGCGGGGTGATTCTAAAAAGATTCGGAAGAAGAAAGAGATCATTCAATAGCCAAATTGGCTCAGGACTTGAGGTAAGTAGTACCATCCAGTTCTTTGACAGTCCTCAGCCTTATGGATGTCATACACATGTGTTCTTTACGTGTGTAGATGCTGATAGGACGTACTTACTACTCCATAGTTTCGGATTACATTTGCATATTATATTGTTATGTGCCCTGAACTTGGTATTATGTAGAAAGCAGAAGTATTATGTACGCCCGATCGACGATGCCAATCCTGCGCTGGTGATGGTTATGTCATATCATGCATCCCCCAGTCAACGATGCTGGTTCCACGCTGGTGAGGATTATATTATTTTATGCACCCCCCCGATAGTCGATGTTGGTCCTAACCATCCTTAGGCAGTCGATGTTGGTCCCGCCCTGAGGAGAGGTTTTGGACAAATGTGACCCTATTGCATCATAATACATCTTATTTTATTCCATTACACGAGTTGATGAGTTGTATATGACTGTGTGCATTGAGTTGCTTCTGCATTTATAATCTGTTGCTGACTTTTATTGGCTTATCATATTTCCTAGCTAGGCTACCTGTCATTCGAGATAGCTAGCTAGTCCCCACTTATTGAGTCCTTTCAGCTCACTCTCTGTTTGTTTTTTGTTTGTATATTTAGTTCGGCAGATTTCGCTCTAGCCACAAGTTCGATGGGAGACTGAGGAGCGAGGATGATTCAGCTATCGGTGAGCCAACCTTTGTTCGCGGTGGCAACTAGTCTTTAGCTTTCTTTTGTTAGTTCTTTTTTGGCCCCTGTGGGTATTGTATATATTTTTCATACTAATAATCTCTAAACCTTGTATTTTGGGTAGTTAGTTGCATTTCATTTTTGCAGCTTGTGTATATGTGTATGATTATGTTTGTTTTTAAGTTGTCCTATGTGTATTATGTTCGTTAAGGTAGATAGAGTTCGTCCGATGGGTCTAGAGGAGGATATCGGGTGCCCGTACGACCTATCCAAAAATTCAGGTCGTGTCGGAATTATAGCCACACAGATATATAAAAAGCTTATTTTAGTCCATAAATTTTAAAAGTAATTACTTCTTTCTTAAATTCGAATGCATATCAAATTATGTTGTCGTTTGTGGAACATAGGGTATTATATATATTGACAGAGTAGTCTAAGTACTTTTATGTAGTGACAGTGTTTACAATGAGTCATTTATAAGGTAACTATTTATTGTTAGCTTGATAAAAAAGATTGACTAACATATTATCACAAGTTAAACTGCATTTGACCGGATTAAAAGAATCTTTAGTGTATGTAACTTCAACCATATTGATTATGTCGAATAAGGGACCAAATATAATTAGCTAAAATAACAGGGAGTAAACGTAGAAAGCTTCCCTCCCAGGCCCTTCCTCACATAATTTTATACTCTACTCCTTAATGTGAATTTCTTAAAATAGAACTTTTATTAAACAAGATTCACTCCGATAATATTGCTAGCTGTTACTTATAAGTATTCCTTTTTTGGCTCTACTAAGGATCACAAGAATCTTGTTACCCCTCATTCACTGATACTCTCCCTATAAATATAGTGAGAGTCCTTTTATATGCACACTACTGTTTAATATCTCTCTTGGAGCAAAAGGAGTTCTTTCTCACAGGTACATATTCTTTATTTTTTTTGTTGTTTCATTTTCAGAAATGAATTATTCAGCCATTTGTTTCGTCTTTTCACAAAGTATAGCCATAGATATATATATTCAGGCCAAAGTTTCAGGGAGTGACGTTTAAGATTGACCATGAATCTTTTCCACTTTTTTAATTCTTTATTTCATCTTAGAATGATCTGAACTTTTATGTGATTTTTATATTTTTTCGTCGAAAGAGAAAAAGGTAAAAGGTTTGACTTAGCATATGTGTTGCAAAATCCACTTCCCGTATGTGTTAAAAATATACTACTAGTAAATAAGTTCAAATAGGAACTGATTTCGAGCCCGATAAATCGAAATCAAATGAGTTGTAGTAGAATCATATACTTTTTAAATTTTATCTTAAATGGCACGTGAAATTGTGTAAATCTCGAGAATCTGCTTCTAGTATTTATGGCATTCTAGTATGTTGGGGTCAGACTGTGTACATCACATCTTTTGTGGTGCACATGAACGCGGGATGTTTTGTACACTATCATTTTACGTATCTTCTATTTCTAATGATTCAAATGATATGCAGATACTGAAAAATGGGCGTTGGAACAGAAGAGACTGGAGAATCAGGAGGAATAAGAAGAAGAAGATTCTGTTTATGTACAAAACAAGATTTTCTTCCAGAGGAATCATTCAAGAGTTGGGGCAATTACTTGAATGCACTGAAACAGACACCTGATAGGTTAATAGATAGGGCACTAACAAGGTCTAAAGATGAAGCTGAAGTTGAGGCAAAGTCAAGGAGCCAACATGAAATGAAGAGGACACTTTCTTGGTGGGATTTGATTTGGTTTGGAATGGGTGCTGTTATTGGTGCTGGAATATTTGTGCTAACTGGTCTTGAAGCAAGTCAAGAAGCAGGGCCTGCTGTTGTTTTGTCATATGTGGTTTCTGGTGTCTCTGCTTTGCTCTCTGTTTTCTGCTATACTGAGTTTGCTGTTGAGATTCCTGTTGCAGGTAAATCATCACTTTCACTCCGTTTATCTTTTGCTGCCACTAGTAAAATTACTTGAACTCAAAGAAAGATTTAACGACAGCTTAAATATGCATCAATTAATGAAAGAATGGTACTAATTCTGATTATGATTTTACGAATGCTCACTTATATCCAAGGCACTAATTACATGTTTCGTGTAATACTCACTGATACAATTTCTAAGATACTAACACTAGGACTGTTGATTTATCTATTAATGTTAATTGTAGAATTTTACCTATAATTACTTTATTAGTGGCTTAATTATAGAGTTTTACCTTATATTTTGCTTTATTAGAGTTTTGTACGCCATATATGTGCTGAAATGACAACTTTATGGATGATCTTTCATTAATAACTTTGTCCGTTTCACGTTTTTTCTCTTTACTTTTGTCCCTTTTCACATTTTTCCTTTTCTAGTACACAATTAGAATTGAAAGCTTTGTTCCATGGCCGGCTGTAGTTGTCTTTTGAATTGGTGGACTTTTACATTGACTTTGGATGCTTATTAAATTCTTTTTAGGGAATTGGTTTTGTCCATAGTAATATAGTATTGCGCCTTATGATTTTGGACAAATTGAATCTGACTTACATATCAAAAAACACTTTTTGTCCTACTTCTGTTTACACTTTCACACCAACTTCTACTTGAACTTGCAGTTATATCGAACTTTTTTGTTTTTGTTGAATTCACACTTCTTGAAATGTACTAAAGCAGTTATTTCTCGACAATTATTGGTTCTATCTTTAATTATTATAAAACATCATAGTGCACCAAATCAATAAATACACATATTAACATGATTAAGCAATTCGTATTACTACTTACATTTTTTATTTATTGGATTAAAATATTATGTTTAGTGTATTCACCTGGTTGAATCTATTTACCCTTAATTAGTAGGACCACTAAAGTGTAGAACGAAAAGATAAAGAGTAGAATGATTGACCCAATATATTTTATACTTAATACTCTCAGTTTAGTAAGAAAATGACTGATTTATTTTATTTTATTTTATTTTTATTTGTGCTTGTTAAGAATTATGTACAGCATATCTAACTCAAATGTCTGACTTTTAAATTTCCACGTTACGTAGACGGTCTTTCGTCAATAACTTTGTCTCTTTTCACATTTTGATTCTTTTGACGCCATCCTTTTCTGGTACAGCTTGAATTTTTTCTTTTGGAAAATTATATATATGTATTATATGTATTCGTTAGTTGTTTACGTTGAATTGAAAAATTAGTTGAGTGCCCATGCATGGCCGGCTGTTATTGACTCTTTATTTGTTAGACCTTTTCATTGACTTTGACTGCTAAATATGCCTTTAATAGCAAAAGGCCAGACCCAAATAACAGAATAAGTTTTAAAGTATAAATATAATTATACGTAAGACATTATTGTTTCAATTAACGTGTGATATCATAGTAGATTAATACTAATACGACATTGGTAAATTAAGACAAAATGAGGTGTAATAAATAGAGGAGACGAAGTATTAACACTTATTTCTATTTAGTTTTAAATTGTTATATTTCATTGCACTTACTTCATAGTATTTACAATTTTGTAATGAGACATTATTCTATTTGAATGACTACAACTTTATAGTTATACTCCCTCCGTCCCAATTTATGTGTCACACTTTCCTTTTTGGTCTGTCCCAAAAAGAATGTCACGTTTCCTTATTTATCAACTATTTAATGCGCTATCTCTATTTTACCCTTATTGGGCCCTACTTACTTTAAAAGCTACCAACAACTTTTTGGTTACTCCAATCTTCTCTCTCTTGCTTTTTTAAGGGTAAATTTGAACATTTACAAAGTCAACTTCTATTTCTTAAACTCCGTGCCAAGTCAAACACCGCACATAAATTGGGGCAGAGGTAGTACTTTTCAGTAATTGTGAAGTCTGTTTGATGATTCAGCTTATAGGTGATTTAAGGCAGTGGCGGATCTAGAGGCTGTTCCATCGTTCGACGGAATGCAGTAATTTTGGTCCAAACACCTTATTTGTCTTAAGAAATTCAAAGAAAACGTACAATTTATTAACTTAGAATTCAGTAACTTAAACAAACTAGTACCCTGAAATTGAATCCTTAAACTTTAAATCCTGGATCTGCCTTACATTTAAGGTACTATTAAATAGATCTAGTTTTTGAGTTTAACTATCTCTGCGTTGCACTATTAGGTTATTTAAAGGATAATTAGAGGTAAGAACTCATATGAAGTGAAATTAGTAACTGTAAAAATAAAGCAAGTGAATAGCTTATTGGATTGCATTGACACTGTAAAACTTTCATTACACTATCACTGTGTATAAGTTAAGTTCCTAATTTCCTTATTACTAGCTTCATATAAATTGTAAATATGTTTCTTTTTTTTTTTTTGTTCAAGTTTAATACATTGATGATGTACATGTATAAGCTTCTAAAACATGATCACCTAAAAGATAACCCATTATTGTTGTCCATGATATGTAAGATGCATTGATAGTGTAAAATTTTTTATATTGTTTAAAGCATTTTCAATTGTTGTTTTAAAGTTTGAAGTATCAACTAAGTGTGTAAATGAGTTTTCAGGTGGTTCATTTGCCTACTTGAGGGTGGAGCTTGGTGAGTTTGTGGCCTTCATTGCTGCTGGTAATATTCTCCTAGAATATGTAATAGGAGGAGCTGCAGTGGCTCGGTCATGGACTTCCTACTTTGCAACTTTATTAAACTACAGGCCTGACAAATTCCTTATCAAGGTGGATGGTTTAGCAGATGGCTACAACAATCTTGATCCACTTGCTGTTGGTGTTTGCATTATCATCTGTCTCTTTGCAATTTGCAGCACAAAGGGTTCTTCTCGTCTCAATTACATAGCTTCGATTGTTCATATTATTGTGATCTTTTTCATCATCGTCTGTGGCCTTATCAAGTCAGATACCAAGAATTATACTCCCTTCACACCATTTGGTGTACGCGGTGTCTTCAAAGCTTCTGCAGTACTATTCTTTGCTTATGTTGGTTTTGATGCTGTTTCTACTTTGGCTGAGGAAACTAAAGATCCTGGCAGAGATATCCCGATTGGTTTAGTTGGTTCTATGGTGATTACCACAACTATATACTGTTTATTGGCTATTACTCTCTGCCTTATGCAGCCATATCAGACAATTGATCCTGATGCTCCATTTTCTGTGGCTTTCAAGAATGTGGGGTGGAGTTGGGCACAATATGTAGTGGCTGCAGGGGCGTTGAAAGGAATGACATCGGTGTTACTGGTAGGCGCTGTTGGTCAAGCTCGTTACTTAACTCACATTGCAAGAACTCATATGATGCCACCTTGGTTTTCACAAGTAGATGCCAAGACCGGAACACCAGTAAATGCTACAGCAGTCATGATGTCTGCTACTGCTATAATTGCCTTCTTTACAAAACTTGACATCTTATCCAATCTCCTGTCAATTTCTACCCTCTTTATCTTCATGCTGGTGGCACTTGCCCTGCTTGTACGTCGTTACTATGTGAGTGGTGTGACCACAAATGCAAACCGGAACAAGCTCATCGCTTGCCTATTCCTGATCCTTGCATCATCAATCGCGACAGCTGCTTACTGGGGACTAAGTGAGAACGGATGGATTCTGTACTGCATCACCGTGCCTATATGGTTCTTGGCAACATTGGGGATTTGGCTTTTCGTTCCTCAAGCTCATAATCCAAAGCTATGGGGTGTACCCTTGGTTCCATGGTTACCTTCGGCTTCAATTGCTATTAACATTTTCCTTCTAGGATCAATTGACAAGGATTCATTCATTAGGTTTGCTGTCTGGACTGGTTTTCTTTTGGCGTACTACTTGTTTTTCGGCCTCCATGCTTCTTATGACACTGCAAAGGAGTATGAAAAGAGCAAAGAGTTGAAGAATCTTGAAGATGGAAGTGGGTCATTGCCTACTAGCAAAAATGCTCCCATTGGTTCTGATATTTAGTAATAGTTAGTTCTGAATGCTATTTACATGTTTACAATTGTGTGTCTAATGCCCCTTCCCCCCTCCTCCCTCAGTTGTGCATTTCTCTTGATTCAGGCAGATGCTATTAGTCCTTTTGTATAGAATGTTTTATGAACTGAATGGGAATTAAAGTCTCTCATATTTCTTGTCCAGTATGTGTTACAACTTGTGAAAAGATTTTTAATCACTTATTTCATTGAATTCTTCGAATAGAGATGCGTAGGAGGAGGTTATAATTTGTTTGTGATCAACTCATCATGTATATTCACAAATACTAGTATAAATCTATTGAAAAGATCAAGAGATCTAAAGCAATAGCCACGTGATTAGAAGCTTTCTCAACGGCATGCACACATTATAATCATACGAACTCATGATCAAGTCAACTGCAACCAATTGAAAGCTGTATGCATCTTGCAAGCTGTCTATCATGTATGAACGATTATGGGTGAGGAATCTTTGGTGAAAGTGGCAGTTTTTGTTGTTTACATAACAAAGCTATTTTCTCAATGTAGGGAGCTTTTATTCTTTAATGTATTTTATAACGTGTTTGAATACTATATATAGTTATTAAAAAAAATATTTCAAAAAATATATGTCATAATTATTCGAATTAGTGAGTACTAAATACTGATGCTCAGGTTCAACACTTCTATTTTTCTGGGAGGATGAACAAAAGATAACAAAGCAAGAAATATAACGTAAATAAGACCATCAAAAGATACAGGATAATTTCGTGGAAATCACTGAGCTCGAAGTCAGAGATTTTACTTCTGAACTGTTGCAAAAAATGAAAAAATGGAACGATTACATGAGCACTTATAAAATATTCGTATGACAACAGCTTGCAGTCTTGCAGATGGCACACATGACTCATCACATGCTTAATTTTATGACAGTTCATCCAATTCAGGGATTAAGCAAGTCACGTTAGATCACGTATGAATTTGTTAGTTACTAGTTAGTATTTGCAAAACCTAAGATGATTAAGAGATTGCAAACAATTCCATATTAAAAATTCATGCATCTAGACAACCAAACGTTTCCATATTAAATTCATGCATCTATTATCTATATAACGTAGCCTGATATCACGTCTACAACTCCATTTGTCGAAATGTGTCTCTCATAAGTCTACGCGTCTGGCATATTTCCAAACAGAAGCACACACCCATGACTGAAAATGAAAAAAGATTTTTTGAAAACTTAAGTTTACACTAGCGCGTAATATGTGGGTTAGATATAAGTTATGAGGTCGAACCTTGCTAAAGACAAAAAGCATGCTATTTCAGTGGAGAAGAGTAAACAGGACTCATTATTTACCAAGTTTCAAACTGCCCCCACTAGCCATCGGGAATTTCTTGATTATTAAAAAAGTACTTTAGTCCACACAATGTTCTTGTAGTTTTGTTAAACATGTTTTTTCTAACATAAGCAAGAGAGGGAAGAATGGGAGGCCGTGAATTCTTATTAAAGTAGTTATCTTTGGTCAAAGTTTGTCTCAATCAACCATATCATCAGGCTTTTTCTCAAGGAGAATCAGCATGACAGCATAGACATATTTGAGAACCTTTCCATTTAAACATAAACTACGAATTGTGAACAAATGAAAACACATAGAAATCAAACTGTAGGTACACTTGTATGTGTTAAATACTACTATCAATTAGAGGTTACGTTTCTAAAGTTGATATGAGATAAAGAAAAACTTTTCACATAGTCAAAGACAACAGAACATGTCCACTTGCACCATTCAGGCACATAGTTAAACTGTTAGCCAATTATTAATTAGAAATCTTCGAATGCCGTATCTTTGATGTTGCAATGATATCGGGACATTAGTGTTGAATTTGAGGACAGAAGATTAGTAATTATAGAGATAATTTAAAAAAGAACAACTTGAATTTTTAAAAAACAAGTTGCTTGTAATTTCAGCAGTCTCGTATTAGTTCTTAGATGATATGTAGATGAAGTGTATTGGAGATACAGAAGAAGTTGCTGATTAGTAGTTATTAGTAGTTAGTTAAGTAGTTGTTAGTGGTTGTTAATAGTTAGTTAACCAATTAATTATTGCAGTTAGTTAAACGGTTAAGGTAGTTAGAGTAGTGGGGTAGTTAGTTGAGCTAGGATAAATACCAGCTCATTGTACACATTTCAGAGAGAGTAATCAATACAATCTGATTTCATCTTCCAATATTTCTCTCTCTAAAATCAACATGGTATCAGAGCTTGTGAGTCAATAACTGACTCATCCTTCTTGATCCTCGCAGAATCTTCTAGAATTTTCTGGAAACATCATCTAAGCTCAAGCTGTAGCAATGGCGGAAATGCCTGCACAGGAGAAGCAGTTTCATGAAAACCTAACCCTAGGGAACAATCATCCACTATATCTTCATCCAACGGACACACCAGGATCGATTTAGACTCAGTGCAACTTACTGGTACAGAGAATTACTCTGTTTGGAGCAGATCAATGTTGATCAGCGAGCTAAGAGCAAACTAGGATTTGTTTTAGGTACTCATAAAAGAAGTGATTTCGCAGCAGATCTAGGAGAACAGTGGGAGAAATGTAATGCTTTTGTACTGGCTTGGATCATGAACACAGTATCTAAGGAGCTACTCAGTGGAATAGTTTATGCTGAAAATGCAGCAGTTGTTTGGGAAGATCTCAAGGAGAGATTTGATAAGGTTGATGGAGCAAGGATTTATCAGATCCATAGGGAGATTTGCAATACTCATCAAGGTACCTCATCTATTTCTTCATATTACTCAAGATTGAGAGTGTTGTGGGATGAGTTTGATGCCCTAGTCCCATCCCCTTTCTGTGACTGTGAAAAATCCAAACTATATGTCAATAATATGCAATATCATAGGTTGTTTGCCTTTTTAATGGGACTCAATGAGTCATATGGCCAAGCTAGGGGTCAGATATTAATGATGAACCCACTACCTACTGTGAATAAGGCCTACTCCATGGTCTTGTCTGATGAAAGTCAAAAAGGTAACAACAGGGTCATATTTAGCCAGTACTAATGCTGATAATGTAGAAGCTGCCCTGTATGCTAATCGTGGTAACTTTAGAGGTGGATCTAACTCCAGACAACAGAGAAGGAATAACTTGTGGTGTGACAATTGCCAAATGAAAGGGCACAGTAAAGAGGGATGCTGGAAGATAATAGGATATCCTCCCAATCATCCTATGCATAACAAAGGAAAGTACAAGGGAGGTGGCCATTATGCAGGTGGTCATAATGCAAATCAAGCTGTTGGTGAGGACACATTTGCTCCTGTTGTACACAGAGATGTACCTCAGCACAACACACAGCAGGGCACCTATCACACAGCTAATCAGGCTCAGTCACAGCCTGTCTTCACTCCAGAACAGTATGGACAAATCCTTAGAATGCTCAGCAAAGAAAACTCACATGATGTGACAGCTAATATGGCAGGTATTGCTGAAGTAGTTAACTGCTTTTCTGTTCATAATGCAAGCCACCAATGGATAATAGACTCAGGAGCATCTACACATATGACTTCTCACTTAGAGTTACTTGAAGATATTGAACACATAAGCACAGGTGAAAAGAGAGTAAACCTACCAAATGGCAACAGTACTAAAGTCACACATATTGGAAGTTGCCCTATCACTGATAAAAACAAGATTTCCAATGTATTAGTGGTTCCTGATTTCAAATTTGACATATTGTCAGTGTCTCAAATTACAAGACAATTGCAGTGCTCAGTGACATTTTTCCCTGAGTTTTGTCTCTTCCAGGATCTGTCCACTGGGCAGGTGAAGATGATTGGTAGAGAGAGAGGAGGACTCTACTATCTGCCTCAACAAGTGTGTGGAAGATAGGTCAGCAGCATATCAGGTTTGATGACAGCTCAGGTGAAAGAAATTAGTGAACAGATGTGGCATAGAAGACTGGGTCACCCTTCAATAAAGGTCATGAAGCAGCTTGGTTTAGCTGAGAAAAGTCATGTGAAAAACAATGTAATAGAGCAACAGTCCTTGAATAAATGTCCAGTGTGTCCCTTAGCTAAGCAGGCTAGATTGCCATTCCCTATAAGTACTAGTAGAAGTTCAGGAGTATTTGATCTTGTACATATGGATGTGTGAGGTCCATACAAGCATGCTACTTACAATGGTTTTAAATTCTTCTTGACCCTTGTTGATGATCACTCAAGAATGACTTGGGTGTACTTACTGAAATTGAAAAGTGATGTGTGCACAATATTGAGGAATTTCTTTGTAATGATAAAAACTCAGTTTCACCACTGTATCAGAATTCTCAGGTCAGACAATGGAGGAGAATTCTTTAATAGAGAATGCAAATGCTTGTTTGACTCATTAGGGATTGTACATCAAAGTAGTTGCCCACACACTCCACAACAGAATGGAGTGGTGGAAAGGAAGCATAGACACATCTTAGAGGTAGCAAGGACTCTCAGGTTTCAAGGGAATATTCCTCTTAGATTTTGGGGTGAGTGCATCTTGACAGCTGTGTACTTGATTAACAGGCTCCCTACAGTAACTCTGAGAGGCAAATCACCATATCAGGTATTCCATAAGCACAAGCCCAAGCTTGATCACTTGAGGACAATAGGCTGCTTATGCTATGCTAAAGTGGTTATGCATGATAAGTTTTCTAGCCGTGCTAGCCTATGTGTATTACTGGGATACTCAGCAAACCAGAAAAGCTATCTCCTATATGACTTGACTGAGAGAAGGGTCATAGTCAGTAGAGATGTGGTTTTCAAAGAATTAGTGTTTCCTTTTAAGGCTGCCAAGAAGGAGAACAATATGCCATTGTTTATAGACCACTGTGTCGCAGATGCTGAGGAGTGTGTATTAGGTGATCCTATTAACCCTGATCTCTATGATGATCCATGCCTTGAGTCAGTACCGAACTCAATACCAGAAGCTGAAGAAGAGGTGTTACTGCCAGAACATGAGTGGAATGACACAGACATTCCAGAAGGGGATGAGAATATTGGTGACCACAGTTCAGCTGACAATAATGCAGAAACACCTGCAGTGCCTGATAATAATGAAGAATTCAATGCAATGCCTATACATGATCCTCCAGTGACACCATCAGCTGTTACTCCTAAGAGACCTTCAAGGTCTAATAATCCACCTATCTGGTTAAAGGACTATGTAGTCACATTACCAAAGGGAAAGCAATCAGCACCTTATTCATTAGCAAACTATGTGTCCTATCAGAATTTGTCATCCAACTATCAAGCCTATCTTGGGAAGTTTGCAGCAAAAACTGAACCTAGAAATTATGAAGAAGCCAAGAAGGATCCAAGGTGGATTGAAGCTATGAATCAGGAAATAAAAGCACTTGAAGAAAACAAGACATGGAAATTAGTTGAATTACCCAAAGGGAAGAAGGCAATAGGTTGCAAATGGGTTTTTAAGATCAAGTACAAGGCTGATGGTGAAGTGGAGAGATTGAAGGCAAGACTTGTGGAAAAAGGTTACAATCAAACTGAAGGAATTGACTACCAAGAGACTTTTTCACCAGTGGTGAAGATGGTCACTGTCAGAACTGTTATTGCCTTAGCAGCATCAGAAAACTGGAATGTTTTCCAAATGGATGTGTTTAATGCCTTCTTGCAAGGTGATTTAATAGAAGAAGTGTACATGGAGTTGCCCCAGGGAGTTGTTAGTAAGGTGGAGCACACTGTTTGTAAGCTTGTTAAGTCCCTTTATGGACTCAAGCAGGCTTCAAGACAGTGGAACTCCAAGTTGACTGAAGCATTGCTGAATTCTGGATATAATCAGAGTCACCTTGATTACTCATTGTTCACCAAAAGAAGAGGTGATGCCTTAGTAATTGTGTTGGTATATGTGGATGATCTTCTTATTACTGGTAACAGCATGGAGCTGATTGAGGCAACAAAGGGAGTATTGCACCACAACTTCAAGATTAAGAATCTTGGAGAACTCATATACTTTTTAGGAATTGAGTTCAGCAGAACTAAGTCAGGGATTTTGATGAATCAAAGAAAGTATGCAATGGAGTTAATTTTTGAGGCAGGATTAGCAGGTGCAAGACCTGCAATAACACCACTGGAATGCAATACAAAGTTGACTACTGCTGAATATGACAAGTATAGGGGAAAGACTGGACAAGAAGATATGATATTGAAAGATGTCACTAAGTACCAAAGGCTGATTGGTAAATTGCTGTATCTGACAATCACTAGACCTGACATAGCTTTCACAGTACAAACTCTTAGCCAGTTTCTTCAAACACCAAAGGTGTCTCATTGGAATGCAGCACTTAGAGTAGTTAAATACATTAAGAAGGAACCAGGACTGGGAGTATTCATGTCATCAGATGGGGATAGGAAGCTCATATGGTATTGTGATGCAGACTGGGCTGCTTGTCCAAATACCAGGAGGTTTGTAACTGGGTACTTATTGAAGATGGGAAATTCTCTAATTTCTTGGAAATCCAAGAAGCAGGATACAGTTTCAAGGAGCTCAGCTGAAGCAGAGTATAGGAGTTTGGCATCCATAACCTGTGAGGTAATCTGGCTCATGAATCTGCTTGGAGAATTAGGTGTAAGGCAAGGAGAGGTTGTAATGGTTCATTGTGATAGCAAGGCAGCTATCCAGATTGCTGCTAATCCAGTCTATCATGAAAGGACCAAGCATATCGAGATAGACTGTCACTTCATTCAAGAAAAGGTGCAAAACGGCCTGATCAAGACAATCTATATCAACACTAAAGATCAGCTAGCAGACATACTGACCAAAGCTCTGGGAAGAACACAACATGAGTTCTTGTTGTCCAAGCTTGGAGTATTGAATGTTTTCAATACATCCAGCTTGAGGGGGAGTATTGGAGATACAGAAGAAGTTGCTGATTAGTAGTTATTAGTAGTTAGTTAAATAGTTGTTAGTGGTTGTTAATAGTTAGTTAACCAATTAATTATTGCAGTTTAACTAACGGTTAAGGTAGTTAGAGTAGTGGGTAGTTAGTTGAGCTAGGATAAATACCAGCTCATTGTACACATTTCAGAGAGAGTAATCAATACAATCTGATTTCATCTTCCAATATTTCTCTCTCTAAAATCAACAAAGTGTAGATGAATTGTGGATGATTATTTCATCTCATACATTGTTGTTTATATAGATACAATGTAGAATCATTGTCATCTATCTCTTCCATTACTCAAGGCACTCTTCCACTTCCCTAGAACTCTTTGCTACACTCTATGTTGACTAATTTATTTTGAGTGAACCAAGACTAAGCTCATTCACACTACAAGAACTATACATTAATTTTAACACTCCCCCTTAATGTGTTGTTCTTGGACTCCCAAAAGCTCACGGAATTTCAGAAATTTCTCCTTGGGAAGCGCCTTGGTAAAACTATCTGCAACTTGGTCCTCCGACTTGCAAAACTTTGGTTCGATTTCTCCTTCTTCAATTTTTTCTCTAATGAAGTGAAACTTCACTGCTATGTGCCTTGTCCTGCAGCTGTAAATTAGATTTTTAGCCATTGTTATGGCTGACTTGTTGTCACAAAACTACTTTGTTGCATTGTCTTGCTTTTCACCATCTTCCAAAATTCTTCTAAGCCAGATTGCTTGAGATGTTGTCATTGCAGCTGAAATACATTCAGCTTCTGCTGATGATTGTGCCACTATTTCTTGCTTCTTTGATTGCCAAGAAAATACACCTGAACCAAGTGAAAACATAAAACCTATTGTGCTTTTCATATCATCATCTTATGAACCTGCCCAATCGCTATTACAAAAGCCAATCAAAGTTAACTATTCACCCTTGAAATATTTGATGCCATAAACCAATGTTCCTTTTATGTAACGAAGAACTCGTTTGGCAGCTCCAAGGTGAATATGGCTTGGACTTTGCATAAATCATGACGGTAGGCTAGTAGCAAACATAATATCCGACCTCGTAGCCGAAAGATATATCAAGCTACCAACAATACTTCTAAAAAGGGTGTTGTCCACTTTTCTTCCACCATAATTTTTCATCAACTTCTCATCTGAAGCAAGTGGTGTTGGCACTGGTTTGCACCTAAACATGTTAAACGTTTTGAGCATTGTTTCCGCATAGCTTTGTTGAGAAAGAAATACTCCATCATTCTCTAGAGAAATCTCAAGACCAAGAAATGATGCAACAAACCCGAATCACTCATTTCATATCTTTTCATCATGTCTTTTTTGAACTCAGTAACTGCAGCCTCATTGTTACCGGTAAAAATTAGATCATCAACATAAATTGAAACAATAAGAATAGAGTTATCTCGCTTCTTCACATAAAGAGTACGCTCACTTTTGCTTCTGATAAATCTATTTTGCAAAAAATAATTGTCAATTTGACTGTACCATTGTCGGGGTGCTTGTTTCAACCCATACAACGCCTTCTTGAGCTTGTACACTTTATTTTCTTCTCTTTTCATCACAAAGCCATCAGGTTGATGAACATAAATCTCTTCTTCAAGCTCACCATTCAAAAAAGCTGATTTCACATCAAGTTGGTACAATAACCAACCTTTTTGTGCCGCCAAAGCAATAAGAGTCCGAATTGTATCTTTACGAGACACCGGTGCAAAAGTCTCATGATAATCAACACCGGGCTGTTGTGAATACACTTTCGCGACCAATCTTGCCTTGTGCTTCAATATGGAGCCATCCAGATTATTTTTTATCTTGTAAATCCATTTCACTTCAACATTTTCCCGATTTTTTGGTTTGTTTACCAACTCCCAAATCTGATTTTTCTCAATCATTTTGAGCTCCTCCACCATTGCCTTCTTCCAAACATCCACCTTAATTGCTTCTTTAAAACTTGATAGCTCAACCATGCTATAGTTGCATGGTGCATAAATTTCAGCAAGGTCTCTCATTTTTACCGGAGTGTGTTTTGGACTTGGGGTACTAGAACTTGAACCATTGCTTGAAGGTGATGTAGAACCTGATCTTGGATCTTCTTCCTCATTATGTTCTTCATTTTCAGCCACCACAATCTTTCTTTCAACCTCATTTTTCTCCCAATTCCAACTAGCTTCTTCATCAAACAACACATCTCTACTTGAGATGACATTTTTCCTCTTCAAGCTATACACCCTATAGCCTTTTGATTTTAAGCTATACCCAACAAAAATGCACTTCTCACTAGTTTCATCAAGTTTGCTCTTCTTCTCTTTTGGGATTTGGGCATAGCAAATACACCCAAAAACTTTCAAATGCTTCACCGAAGGCTTTCTTTTGCTCCAAGCTTTCCAAAGGTGCGATATTTTGCACCGCTTTGGTTGGACATCAATTTATCAAGTACACCGCCATGTACACTGCTTCAGTCCAAAAAGTATTTGGCATTCCTTTCTCCTTCAACATAGTTTTTGCCATTTCAACAACCGTTTGATTCTTTCTTTCGGATACACTATTTTATTATGGTGTGTACCCAACGGTTAGTTGCCTTTCAATGCCCTCTTCATCACAAAATTGTTCAAATTTTTTTGAGGTATATTCTTTACCTTAATCACTTCTCAACACTTATATGAACAACCCACTTTGTTTTTCCACAAGGCTCTTGAATTTTTTAAAAATTCCATACACCTTAGATTTTTGTTTCATGAAATAAATCTAAGTCATCCTTGTATAGTCATCAACGAACAAGATAAAATACTTGTTCCCACCAAGAGATGTTGTTCTCATCGGACCACACACATCAGTATGAACTAGTTCCAAAGCTTTGTTTTCTTTCCAAACTCCACTTTGAGGAAAAAAGCTTCCACGGTGTTTTCCCATAGCACACCTTTCACAAACTTCATCTTTTTCTTCAATTATTGGCAGTCCATACACCATTTCTTTTTCTTGCAATAATTTCATCCCATTAAAATATAAGTGACCTAGCCTTTTATGCCAAAGCCAAGAATCATCCTTGACTTTTGCATTCAAGGCTACTTCTCCCCCATAATTAAAAGCTCAAAGAAAAACTTCTTCTTTTTTCCATCATCACTTTTGCCATGAGTTTGTTGTCTCCTTTTTTGTCATAAATTGTGCAACCATTATTTTAAAAATAGACAGCATATCAATTCTCTACAAGCTGCCCAACGCTCAATAAATCTTGATCTAAATCTGAAACCAAAAGTACATTATGGATGCACTTTGTTCCTTCCTTTGTTTGGATACAAATCGTGCCCTTTCGCTTGGACACAAGCTCCATTTCTCATTTTTACTTCATTCTTCACTTTGTCATCCATCATTGTAAAGACACTTTTGTTCCTAGTCATATGATTGCTGCACCCGCTGTCCAATAGCCAAATATCATCATTTTTCTCTTTGGCTATTTGACAACTTGCAAAGAATACACCTTGATTTCCATCTCCTCTTTCTTCAGAAAAATTTGCTTGTTGTTGGTTCTTGAATCTACAATCCTTCTGCACATGGCCAAATTTTTTACAGTAGTTGCACTGTGGCTTCCCTTGAAACCAACAATCTTTGTCTTCATGGCTGCTTCTTTTACAAATACTACATTTTTGCCCATAGTTGTTGAAACTTTATCCAGAATTACTGAAATTTCGGCTAGAGTTACTACTTCGGCGTACTCTTTGATTTCTTCCTCCTCCACGGCCAGATTTGCCACCTCTTGATGATTCTCCTTTATTTTGCTCAACTCCTTGTAATTTTGAGGACAAATTGAGCTTAAATTGTAAAGCACTCTCAATAGATTTTTTGGAGTGTCTCAACAACCTTTGTTCATGGGCTTATAGAGATGCCATCAATTTACGAACATTCAACTTTGAGATATCCTTACTCTCCTCAATGATAGAGACTATGGAATCATATTTTTCAGTCAAGCTTATCAAAATTTTCTCCACCAATTTTTATCTTGAATCACCTCTGATGCGGAGAATATGACCTCAAGGCCGTTCACTAGGAGTCAAGCTAAGTTGATTCAAGACATCCATCTTCACTTGACTTGGAGGGACATGGAAGGAGGCTCCGAGAGTAGCTCGAGGATCATGCTTTGAGCACCATGGATGGAGGAACACTTGGGCTCCAAGGGGATCTACCCCAAGCTCATTTTGAGCCTCTTGCACAAGTTCCAGAAGGAGGCGGAGAGCCTCAAAGCTGAGGCGGAGCGCCTACCAAAAAGCAGAGAGCTGAGCAGAAGAAGGCGGAGCGCCTCATCCTGAGGCGGAGCGCCTCATCAGCTGGAGGCGGAGCGCCTCATCCGGAGGCGGAGCGCCTCCCCCGGTGATGGCCTGCGGGATATTTTACTTCTTTTTGCATGAACTTCCAACTATAGCCCTGCGTGGCCTTATTTGTTTTAACCCACTTTGGGGGTACTTTAGACCTTTTAGTATGACTAAGTGAAGCCTATAAATACTTCACTTAGCCTCCTCAAACATTATCTTACCTTGAATTTTATGAATGATGAAAAGAATCTATCTCTTGTTTGGAGAACCCTTTGTCTTGGTTGCTTGAATTTACTAGTGGAACCTAGTTGAGTCTTGAACTGAAAACCCGATCATTCTACTTGCGAGTTCCGGGTTCGACTCGAGGGTGGTTGCATAGTGTAGGTCCTTCTTGACACCGATACGAGGGTATCTCGGGACAAGTTCCCCGGGGTTACTTCGTAGGGAGTTCGAGTAGTGTCTCGCTCTCTATCTTTATTTTTTCGTGTTTAGTTTTGATCCTTATCATCTTGGTATCAGAGCAAGGCTCGGGCTTTGTTTCTACAAACCCCTGACCCTTGATTCTTCGTGCCTAGGTTAGTTTCTACGTTAGGTTCTTATTTGTTGTTGAAGAAAAAGAAGAAAACTCAAAAAAATAGAAAAAGTTGAAAAACACAAAAAAAAAAAAAAAAAAAAAAATTGATCATCGATTCTTGGTTTGTTGGACCCGTTGTGTGTTTGTTATTGGGGTTTGTTCCTTATTGGAAACCCGTTCTTTTGGTACCCTAAATACAAGATTTGAAGTTGAAACACAAGAATTGAAAATTTTGAAACTCTTTGAAATTTGAAAATTTTGAAACCCTAGTTTTGAAGATGATGAACATGGTGGATTGTTTGTTTTTTATTGGGGTTTGATAAAAGTTGTTGGGGTTTTTTCTTTGTGATTGAAACAACATTGGGGTACCTTTGAATTGCTAAGACAACGTGAGAATTGTTGGATTTTTGGGTGCAAAACCAAGAAAACCCGAAGTGAAACTTTGCTGAGAGTTGCAGGAGGCGGAGCGCCTAGATTCTGAGGCGGACCGCCTAAGGTTTGCGACCTCTCTGGAATTTCCTGAGGCGGAGCGCCTACTCATCTGAGGCGGGGCACCTACTTCTGGGAGTTGTTGCTTTGGGTAGTCTTTAGTAGGATCTCTTTTTTCTTTGATTGCATTGCATCTAGCTAGTACTTGTCACGACCCCTTTTCAACTTAAAAAGAAAAACTTATTAGTTTTTAAAAAGGTTGTGACAGGTGTTAATAGGTACACGATTATTAAGAGATTTTCGGAGTCGCCACTTGACAAGTTAAAGGTGTGCCAAGTCACCAAAGTGGTGTACCTAGAACACCTATGACTCGTAAATGGTCTGCGTCAGAGTTCCGGATAAGAATCTCGGTTGACTCTCGGGAAGGTGTTAGGCACCCTCGAGTCCTGTGCCAAGCACAGTTGCTTTTATTGACGCGTTTCGACTCTTTGAATTTTTTGTTTATTATATTTTGCCTTGGTTTACTTCGCTTTGATTCGATAATTTTAAATTTGTCCGTTCAAATGAAAACTCAAAATCGAGATATAATTGTGCAGGCACTTCACCCGAACAAAATCTTCCGACTTAAGCCAATTACATCGCGCAGGCACTTCACCCATTCGAAATCTCTTGACTTAATTGAATTTCACATGAAACAATTGAATTACTTCCAAAGTTTAATTGAACTTCATTCGCCCTATTAGCTTGCCAACTCGTGTTAATCTTATTTATTCGTCAAGTATTCGCTAATCATGTGTAAAATATAATTTACTTATATTGTTTGACACATTTTAACCTTACTAATAAGTTTTCATTGCTTGTCTTAATTTTACACTAAAAGCTCTATTTTGTTTTATCATTTTTTTTTCAAATTTGCCTACCTTTAAAAATTTACTAACACATGCCTATATTTGCCTAACTTTGCATAAAAATACGAGCTACATAACAGTATTTGCTTATGTGACTAGAGAGTTTGCATCACTTGTCCTAATCTTTTATTCCTTCAACCTATATCCCTTTACGCAAGTCAAGACACTTTTTACAAATCTGATTAAATACACATGGCTAATCTTTAAAAAAAAAATGTTACTGCCATACATCTTTGATATTAGCTCACAATCACAAGATTTTTTTACCAATGTTTTTCATGACAAATCAGTTATCTTTGTCATGTTTTTTCATCACAAATCAGTTAATAGGGTGTAAATGAGAAGCAAACATGAACATAAATACAAATGATTACATGCTCGATCTAACTGAAGTAGCAGTTTTTATGATGAAATACATGATAGAAATGTGGGCAAAATCCCATTAGACTTTGATTTCATACATACATATTTCGTAAAATAGACAAAGTTAGAAGGAAAATACCTAATGAGGTCCACAAGCCAAATTTCAAGCTGCTGAACCAACAAAAAAATTCCAGGAACCAGCAACAAGCCCCAACAAACAGCCTCTGTTTTTAGACTCAAGATCTCACTATTTCCCTCCACAAACTCTATACTTTCCTCTTCCTTTCTACCAAGTTTTTAAGAAAAATTCAGATCTGAAGTTTAAACAAGTAAAAATAAGTATTTTCCAGATCCTTTGTGTTAGGAGAGTCCTCCAGATCTGTGTTTCTCTTCAGACGGAATCTTTCCTCAAGAGAGAAATATTTTTTTCACTTTCAGATCTTGTGTGTTGTGTCTATATGAGGGTAAAAGACCCTATTAAGTAGAGGAGAGAGGGGAGTAAAATGGGGGGAAAGTTGGGGGTGAAAGTGATGCAAAGAGGAGGGAAAAACAGAGGTGAAAACGTGGGGAAAAACAAGCTGTAGGGACAGCTGGTTGCAAGCCCCAAGAGTTACCTCTTTCATGCTCTACTCTCACCAAACCAAAAAGCAAAGCTGAAACATACCATTTTGGGAACTCTTTTGTCCCCTTTGTTTGACTTCTAGCTTCTGAATTTTGAACTCTCTACCCTCTGATGACAACAGGGAACAACCAGGAAAACAATAAACACATAACAAGTCCCATCTTCTTGCTAAACATAGGATTTGCACAAACACAAAGGACAATGACTTTCATTTGGACAAAATATTGCTCACACCAAATGGTTTTTCACTAACAGATACTCTTCACAGAATCAAACAAGTCAACCAACCATTATCTGCTCAAGCTCGCACAACTTTATGCTTGATAGTCAAATGAAACAACTCAGACCTAAACTAAAAAGCAGATTTGCCAAACTAATCTCAAACAAACCTAACATACTAGTTAAACCGAGTATGCTCGGAAACACATCAGGCAGCCTTGAACAAATTAATGCTTGAACAGACCACAGCAATTTTCCTTATCTCGCAATAACCAAGTACATGCTTAAACTCAAAGGGACATCATGCTTGAAACAAATAAGCCACGCACTTGTTTATTCAAACTCTATTATAAAAAAAAAATGGAATAGCAAAGTACACAGCTAATACCAAGGCTAGCAAACTAAAACAAAGAGACAAGGAAAAGGAAAGGGAAATTTATCTCTGACCCATGCCGCACAAACAGCCTCGTTGCCTCTGTATCGCCTCGGATCAGCTCTAATCAATAGCAACGTTAACTAGCTGCCTCGTCTCGCATCCCCCATCGCAGCACCTCCACGGACTCACCACGAATGGTTTCGAATCAACCCCTCGAGTCATTGATAAAAAACATAAACAGACCCCCAAAGCCGCCATCGAATCAGCATCAACACTGCCCAAAAAAGGCCACCCGACGCCACTACTACGACACTATAACAGTCCCACCACCATCACAGCATCAACAACTCCGAATATCATCATTGCTCGGTTAAAGCCGCAGCTCCCACTCAACTCGCAAGTGGCTTTCAATCAGCCAATCAAAAAATATCACTGCAGTCCCCAAGACACCATCACAGACCCATCACCATACACCGTTGTATCAAATTCAAACCCACCACTAGCGGCGATGAGACCAAAGAAAGGGGATGTTGAGAACACGGGCAAATCGAGAGAGGAGAGAAATGGAAGGGTCTTTTGTGAAAATTACCTTCAACAAAGTGTAGTAACTCCGGCGACCTTTGTCTTCTCGATCTACTCTAATCACCTTCCCTTTAGGCAAAATTAACTTCAGAAACGGGAAGAGGGAGCGAAGGGGACTCGGGGAAGGTAGAATTTGGCCGGAGAGTGGCGGAGGGCGACCACCAACGGTGGAGCTATGGTGGCAGCGAAAGGTTCGCCATGGCTTCCCCTCTCCTTGATCTGATCAGATTTTTTAGGAAATGGGGGTTTAGGGGAAATATTGAGGATTTAAAGTTAAGTGGGCCGGGTCAGGATTAGAATTGGGCTGGACGTTTGGGCTGAATTTCTTTTTATCAATAGCCACTAACCCATATTGTCAATTACACAAAATCAACATAAAATAATAATCAATTGCTAAATTAAAGCATGCTAACACATAAAATGTCACATTGACACTAACCACACATGATTCTATTTTTTTTTAGTAATTTTCTAATATTTTTTATCTAACAAATTAAATTAACACGGCTAAATAAAGGATAGAATCTAGCAAAAAATCACATAACAATTAAAGCAACTATTTTATGTAATTTTATATTTTTGGTGCCAAAATTAGGTGATTACAGCTGCCCCTCTTTGTTCGAGAACATGAAGAGTTTTCGGACAAAGACGTAATCAACAAACTAATTTTGGCATTTCGGTTCTAGCCAAGGGCATGCGAAATGGTGACCGTACCTTGACTCTTCGGTTCGAACCAGATCAAGACTACCTACATATCCCCGGACTAAGGAATCAGGTCAGTGTAGTTCCTCACGTACGGTAGTTGGGACTACCGCATTTAGACAGACACTGGACTCTTCTAGACTAACACTAAGCACTCTCTAGACATACACAGACTAACTCTAGACACTTTCAGAACTAACTGGGACTGACTCGACGCTCCTAGACTTACCCGGACCAAGTAGGACTGTTGCTGCTGGCTCCTTGTTGGTTGGCTGGCTGGTGGTCATTGCTTTACAAGGGTAAAATGAAACTACAACATTGAAATGTAAAATTACAATTCCTAAGCTAACTTCTTTATGCTTCCCAAGCTGATAAAACTGGTCCGAAGCTCCCACTACCAAAGTAGTCTTGAAAACTTGAAATTGCCGCTCGGGCGGGCTTTGCCTCTAAAGTTGAAACTGCCACTTTGACGGCCTTTGACTTGAAAGTAAAATTGCCGTTTTGACGGGCTTTGACTTGAATGAAATTGCCGCTTTGACAGACTTTGACTTGAATGAAATTGCCGCTTTGACGGGCTTTGACTTGAATAGAATTGCCGCTTTGACGGGCTTTGACTTGAAAAATAAAACTTGAACCACCACTCTGGTGGGTCTTGCTTTTTGCTGAAAATTAGAAAATCATCACTCTGATGGGTCTTGTTTTTGCTGAAAAATTAAAACCATCTCTCTGATGGGTCTTGTTCTTGCTTAATTGAAAACCATCACTTTCATGGGTCTTGCTTCTTTACAGAAATGGATTCCCTCGTTCTTCAGGTGGTTGCTTCGACTTTCCAAATTACTCCCTCATTCTCCAGGTGGGTGCCTCGACTTTCTCTAAACTGCTCCCTCATTCTCCAGGTGGGTGCCTCGACTTTCCGAATTACTCCCTCATTCTCCAGGTGGGTGCCTCGAATTTCTCTAAACTACTCCCTCATTCTCTAGGTGGGTGCCTCGACTTTCTCTAAAATACTCCCTCATTCTCCAGGTGGGTGCCTCGACTTCTCTAAACTACTCCCTCATTCTCCAGGTGGGTGCCTCGACTTCTCTAAACTACTCCCTCATTCTCCAGGTGGGTGCCTCGACTTTCCAAATTACTCCCTCATTCTCCAGGTGGGTGCCTCGACTTTCTCTAAACTACTCCCTCATTCTCCAGGTGGGTGCCTCGACTTTCTCTAAACTACTCCCTCATTATCCAGGTGGGTGCCTCGACTTCTCTAAACTACTCCCTCATTCTCCACAAGCTGATGAACTGGTCTAAAGCTCCAACTAATCCAGTGGATCTTTGAAACTTGAAATTGCCGCTCGGGCAGGCCTTAATTTGAAAGTTGAAATTGCCGATTTGACGGGCTTTGACTTGAATGTTGAAAGTGCTGAAAACTTGAAATTGCCGCCCGGGCGGGCTTGGACTTGAAATGCTGAAATTGCCGCTTTGACGGGCTTTGACTTGAATGAAACTGCCGCTTTGACGGGCTTTGACTTTAATGTTGAAAGTGCCGCTTTGACGGGCTTTGAAATTGCCGTTTTGACGGGCTTGACTTGAAAATTGAAATTGCCACTTTGACGGGCTTTGACTTGAAAGTTGAAATTGCCGCTTTGACGGACTTTGACTTGAAAATTGAAATTGCCGCTCGGGCAGGCTTTGAAATTGCCGCTTTGACGGGCTTGACTTGAAAATTGAAATTGCCGCTTTGACGGGCTTTGACTGCTGAAAACTTGTAATTGCTGCTGGGGCAGGCTTTGATTTGAAACTGCATCTTGAAATCTGCATGTCCTTTGATGATCTCCTTCATGGTACACTCCTTGGTGTGGCATACTTTGTTCCGATGTGGAACATTGGGCTCCAATTATCAAGGTTGGTCCTGACTTGCTCTAGTACAACTATGAAACTATAACAAGTTTTGCAAAACTTTCTTTGCTCGTTTGATGTTGGAGAAACTAAAACGAACTAAAGTAAGACAAAATGATGGAAACGACAAAGCTTCCAACCAAAAGATGAAAAAACTGATGACGTCCCTCACGGGAGAGGTAAAGGACTGAAGAGATGACGATATTTTAACATGACATGTATTTTGGAATCAACTCTTAATCCGCTCACATAGTCCATCCATGACTGTGTACCCAGCTTCCCAATCTTGTTTGATGGAAAATCTAACGACCCTCATTCGACTAGCAGTGCCCTTTCGGGTTTTCACCGACTAGCCTCTCTCTTTGTTCTTTTAACTCACCGTTGTCTTGCAGCGCCTTTTCAGGTTTTCACCGACAAGACTTCACTTTTTTTTTTCTTTTTTTTTTCTTTTCATTTTTGTCATTTTTCGCTCTTTCCCTATCGACCTCCGATCTTTCCTTGCTGCTCGACCCCGTCTTTCTTTTCTTCCTTCAATTTTGGCCTTTATCTTGATTCCTCGGAGAATTTCTCCTTTAATGACCTTGGTGCTCCCAGCTCCCAAATGCGATTGTCGGCTTATAAGAATGCGACTTTACAGCGTGGAACTTATCCCTTGATACCCTACTCGGCTTGACATTCTCAATGATCGGTCAGAAGGGTCTTTATTTGGACTGTAATATTGGATCTGGTTAGGCTATGAAGAGAAGGATACTACACAAAAACTCAAAACATCTCATGAGACGACTAGAATGAGCATTACAAAATTTGAAATCACCGCTTTTGAAAAATAAACCAAACTTTCCCCAGTTTAGGCAAATTGGGGATTCCTTTTTCCTTTTTTTTTTTTTTTCTTTTTTCTCTCTTTTTTTTTTTTTTTTTGTTTGAAGAGCGGTATGAAAGCATCTCATGAAACGACTTGGTAAAATATTACAACCATTGGAATCATTTCTTTTAAAATAATAACTAACTGAGGCCCCAATTTATTGAAAAATCGAGGAATTATCTTTTGAATTTTCTGATATGCAAACATAAGGGATATCGAGACTTTCCCCCCGAGATGAACACAAAGAAAGCCAAAGGAATTGACTTTCTCCTTTTCTTTTAAAAATAAACTTAAACTTCTGCCCCAGTTTAGGATAAACTGGGGCGCTTTGAGTTTCTTTCCTCGATTTCGAGACTGATATCTCATGAAACATATGAATAGATGGTACAAAACATAGAAGTTTGTTTTTATTTTTTTTTATTTTTTTTAAAATAAAATAAAAACAAACTTCTGCCCCAGTTTAGCATACATTGGGGATTTGAATTTCTTTTGACATTGGCCGCAAACTTGGAGGCAAGCTTTTGCGTCAACGAGGAATAGGGGAAAAATGAACTTTCCCCTATCATGACCGCACCCGAATGGTTGCCTACGTATCCTTTTGAGAGGAATCAGGTCAGACGTAGCTCTACCACTTAATGGTAGATTTTGTTGTTTCTTTTTTCAAATATTTTTTCATTTTTTTTTTATTTTTTCTAATTTCAATCACATTGATTCCAAAGGAGGGTAGCCAAAGAAAAATACTCAAGGCTCAAAGGGCTAGAAAATTGGTATAGTGTTTGGGTAGAAGAAACGAAAGCCGTTCGTCATCCCGACCCGAGAATGCCTCGCACAAATAATGATTCAATCAATTGAGGTGGACTGATCCACACGTGTCCTCGACTTCTGCTTCACTTGATGGTTCTCAAAACTGGTATTTCAAATTCGGTCGAAGCGACCGTGCACGATTTTGAACTTCTCACAATGCCAGAGCGCGTGTCTAGATCAAGACGTAAACCCCATATGCATGTCATGTTGTTAAGGTCGACAAAACATAAAACAGAATACTAAGAAAAAAAGATCAAGAAGGAAAATAAGAGACATGATGTTGAGACGAGAAAAGGATCCCGCTTTTCATTGAATTGAAGATATAAGGGTTTGAACAAGCAAAATAATGCACTTGGATTACAACCCTTAAATAACCAAGTACATAGAAAGATTAGCAAAACAAGCTACAATATTTCACAGTAACTCAATGGCAAGTCAGGACCAGTTTCCTGCCTTTCATGCATTGTTGAGCCCTTCACAAGGATGCACCATGCTGATACCAAAGAAAATCCTTGAATCTGGCAACATCTTCTACTGTTCCTCATTTTCTCCAACTCCCATCAGGGTAGACTTCACTTCTTTGGGACTGATGAATGACCGGGTAAGATATGGAATTGGCTTCTCGAGAGACATGTTCATCTTCTTCATCTCTTCAACCCTTAGTCTGTCTGCCACCCCCGGCACAATTTCAGGAGCCCAGTTCACTGTTACAAGCATTTGGTTGGCCCTAATTGACACATCACCAACAGGTACTATCTGCATTGCAGATTCAGCTCTCAAATCTTCTCCACATACCATTCCCACCATATACACATCATCATGGGCGGGCAATGAGTCCTCGTTGACATCTGGCGCATCTGAGCCCTCGACTTGGATCTGACCATTATCTATCAGAGCTTGGATCGCCTTCTTGAGACTACGACAATCATCTGTGTCGTGCCCTGGCATGTCTGAGTGGTAAGCACATTGACGAGTATGGTCTACCTTTGCCATTGGGAGGACATTTCCAGCAATTGGCTTCAGCATATTCAAGTTCTTCAGCTTTTGGAAAAGGGTGGAGTAAGATTCTCCAATTGGCGTGAACCTGTTCCTTTCGCCCTTACGCAGCTTCTGATAATAAGCACTTGGGCGGAAAACAGGAGGCCCCTTTGGCCGGTAAGGAAGATTTGATTGAGCTTGAAAATGATTATGTGGAGATTGGTGAGTGGGATGTGTAGGTTGTGGGGCAGGAGCACGCCATTGCGGATAGAAAGGTGCTGGAGCATATGGCTGTGCTAGATGGACTGAGTATTGTGGTGGAAGAGTGGAGTATTGTGGATTTTGTGGAGGGTAGTTGGGTTGTGGAGGACGTATTTGTGGAGCTTGGTATGAGTGGGTTTGATTGTATCTTTTCTCGCTCCACTTTTGTGAACCCGAACCCACCATGGCTACATCATCTTGATTCTTCTTCCCAAAGGCTCCTGCCTGCACAGCCTGTGTAGTTGCTTTCAGTGTGGTCTGGCTCACAATCTTACCAGCTTTGACTCCCCTCTCAATCATTTCTCCCATCTTGACGACTTCACTAAACGGTTTCCCAAAGGCGGCGATCAATGCACCATAGAACGCCTCATCTTGCGCCTCGATGAACAAACGGACCATGTCATCATCCGGTATTGCGGGGGTCACTCGAGCGGCCTGCTCGCGCCATCTGAGGGCGTACTCCCTAAAGCTTTCACTCGGGTTCTTTTTTATCGCATCCAAAGAGGATCGATCTGGCAAAACTTCAATGTGGTACTTGTACTGGTCGTAGAATGCCTGTGCCATGTCATCAAATGCCAACCATTTAGTTACATCCTGCCTCATGAACCATTCAGCAGCTGCACCCCCTAAGCTTTCGGAAAAGTAGGCTATCAACAGCTTGTCTTTCTTGACCCCTCTCATTTTGTTGCAGTAGGTCTTCATATGAACTCTTGGATCTCCTTGCCCAGTGTATAGATCAAACTTTGGCACTGTGAATCCCTCTGGCAATTGCAATTCGGGGTAGGGGCAAAGATCCTTGAAAGAAATGTTGGTATGATCTCCATAGCCCTGAATGATCCTTACTGCTTGTTCTAGGCTCTTCATCTTTCTCAGAACCTCGCTCTCATCAAGCTTTCCTGATCGATCAACCTCAACTTGAGACTCGCGATGGAATCCCTGATCATATGAATCACTATGTCGTAAATCGGGTTCATGGTGCTGATCATAATGATGATCCCCAGCCTGGAGATGCGGTTCGCTGTTGAACCTGGCCATAGCAGGCCTAGCTGCGCCCCGAAAAGTTGGAACCTGTGGGAGAGGTGGGCCATACTGTCCTTCTGGTGGAGGTGGTGCATGAGGACGCACTTCAGTTTCATTTGGTACGCCACGGACAGGGGCAAGACCGGTAGGATAAGTGGGATCCTCAACTACTATAGATGTGCCCGGTGCTCGTTGTATCGCTATTGTAACAACCCCATCTAGGTTGGTTGGAATAGGAGGAGGTGCCCGTCCTGTGGTCAGTGCGTGATGCATGTCGGCCACGAGTTGTTTCAAAGTATTAACCTCCCTAGTCAATCTCTCATTTTCCAGTGCCAAGAGTTCTTGGGCACCGGTCTCGGATCTCTCTCCATCAGATGGCATGGCTACGGGTGAAGTCACAGGTCCTTTGATTTAATTCTGTACAGATGGGTCGATGCCAGGATTCCGTACCAAATCTCCAACTCCAAACTAATCAAACAAATCAGGTCAGCACAAAAAGAATCACAGATTGCAGCCTAAGGTTGTTATGCGTCATCCCGAAACGGTTAACGACGTAAGCCGAGTGTACCGATCATATCCCCGAAAGATTGCTTATGTGCCTTGATTAAAATTTAGAACAAAATTGTAACTGATACATAATCAGCACAAGGACGAACTTGGATGATTATATTTTTTTCCCTATTTTTCTGACTCAACAAATGTAATATAGACAAACGACACGAGACGAACTCAAAATAAAATGCATGACGTGATGCATGAGTCAAAGATATATACAAACTGACACATTGGACGGGTACACCCGGACGGTAAAATAATGAGACTCGACTTTTTAGCGGAGTCAAATTATTCTACCAGGATCAACGCAAAATCCAACTTAGCTAATTGCAATTTATCGTATGCACCCTGACTTGACCTTAAATAAAAAAAATAAAGTGGGGCCCTGAAATAAATATTTTTGTTTAATAAAAATTAAGACTCAACCCCGGCATCGAACGGGACTCAAGAACGGATTATGAAACAAACTATTTTTCTTATCCGAAAGGTGACTCCAAAATCGGACATTACGACAACACAAAGACGCACACAATTTTTTTTTTTTTTTTTGGAACAAACTCTTTGATCTAATTCGAGAAAGAATCTTTAGAGTATTTACAAAATCTGGCAATTAGAACGACACAAAATATTACACAAATTAGACGCAAAATTGATTTCTAAAATTGGCCATTAGGACGGTGTAAAACCCCGATAAATTAATTTCAAAATATGAACTTGACTTGGACACAAACACAAAGGGTCCAAAAATTTCGCCATTATACCGGCGCAAAATTATGACAAATTATTTTCTAATACTTGAGACCAAACCCGGACACAAAATTAGACTCTAAGAGTTCTTGAAAAAATTCGCCATTATAACGGCGTAAAATGACAACTAAACAAAAAATATTTCGAAACACGGGACTAAACCCAATTTTTCTATCATTTTCCCTTTTTTTTTTCTTTTTTTCAAAATCTGGCTCTCGCCCATTGGTGATCGGTCAGCATAACAACCCTTCGACTAGAACAAACGCAACACATAATATGCTCATGATGTGTCTTTCGGGGACACGGGCCCCACTATGACACGAGGGAGACAACCTAGACAAGTGCGGTACCGGTGTACCGCACCTTACTAAGTCTAATGACATGCAAATAAATCGGCCTAGATAGAAGTACAAGTTCAACTCTAGGTGACTCAATGGGTTCATGTTCTATAGTTTCTGGCAATTTGGAAGTGCCTCGGGGGTACCGGTCGACAACGTCTAACGGCCTAACCCAACGCACCTCCTCCTAAGAAGGGTTAACTTTTTGTGTCCTGAGACACGACAGAAATTCCAGACGCCGAAGCGAAACTGGCGTGCATGTGTGCAGTGTTCCAGAAGACTCAGAGGTGTACGAGAGAAGACAGTTGTGTATATACAGTTCAAACAATATCAAAGCAGTAACACTCAAGGCAATATATACAAACAATATTTAAGCTGAAAGCGACAAATTTTAAAGCCTGAGACTCTCAGTTTTCACTTTCCTCCCCAGCGGAGTCGCCAAGCTGTCACGACCCCTTTTCAACTTAAAAAGAAAAACTTATTAGTTTTTAAAAAGGTTGTGACAGGTGTTAATAGGTACACGATTATTAAGAGATTTTCGGAGTCGCCACTTGACAAGTTAAAGGTGTGCCAAGTCACCAAAGTGGTGTACCTAGAACACCTATGACTCGTAAATGGTCTGCGTCAGAGTTCCGGATAAGGATCTCGGTTGACTCTCGGGAAGGTGTTAGGCACCCTCGAGTCCTGTGCCAAGCACAGTTGCTTTTATTGACGCGTTTCGACTCTTTGAATTTTTTGTTTATTATATTTTGCCTTGGTTTACTTCGCTTTGATTCGATAATTTTAAATTTGTCCGTTCAAATGAAAACTCAAAATCGAGATATAATTGTGCAGGCACTTCACCCGAACAAAATCTTCCGACTTAAGCCAATTACATCGCGCAGGCACTTCACCCAATCGAAATCTCTTGACTTAATTGAATTTCACATGAAACAATTGAATTACTTCCAAAGTTTAATTGAACTTCATTCGCCATATTAGCTTGCCAACTCGTGTTAATCTTATTTATTCATCAAGTATTCGCTAATCATGTGTAAAATATAATTTACTTATTTTGTTTGACACGTTTTAAGCTTACTAATAAGTTTTCATTGCTTGTCTTAATTTTACACTAAAAGCTCTATTTTGTTTTATCATTTTTTTTTTCAAATTTGCCTACCTTTAAAAATTTACTAACACATGCCTATATTTGCCTAACTTTGCATAAAAATACGAGCTACATAACAGTATTTGCTTATGTGACTAGAGAGTTTGCATCACTTGTCCTAATCTTTTATTCCTTCAACCTATATCCCTTTACGCAAGTCAAGACACTTTTTGCAAATCTGATTACATACACATGGCTAATCTTTAAAAAAAATTGTTACTGCCATACATCTTTGATATTAGCTCACAATCACAAGATTTTTTTACCAATGTTTTTCATGACAAATCAGTTATCTTTGTCATGTTTTTTCATCACAAATCAGTTAATATGGTGTAAATGAGAAGCAAACATGAACATAAATACAAATGATTCCATGCTCGATCTAACTGAAGTAGCAGTTTTTATGATTAAATACATGATAGAAATGTGGGCAAAATCCCATTAGACTTTGATTTCATACATACATATTTCGTAAAATAGACAAAGTTAGAAGGAAAATACCTAATGAGGTCCACAAGCCAAATTTCAAGCTGCTGAACCAACAAAGAAATTCCAGGAACCAGCAACAAGCCCCAACAAACAGCCTCTGTTTTTAGACTCAAGATCTCACTATTTCCCTCCACAAACTCTATACTTTCCCCTTCCTTTCTACCAAGTTTTTAAGAAAAATTCAGATCTGAAGTTTAAACAAGTAAAAATAAGTATTTTCCAGATCCTTTGTGTTAGGAGAGTCCTCCAGATCTGTGTTTCTCTTCAGACAGAATCTTTCCTCAAGAGAGAAATGTTTTTTTCACTTTCAGATCTTGTGTGTTGTGTCTATATGAGGGTAAAAGACCCTATTAAGTAGAGGAGAGAGGGGAGTAAAATGGGGGGAAAGTTGGGGGTGAAAGTGATGCAAAGAGGAGGGAAAAACAGAGGTGAAAACGTGGGAAAAAACAAGCTGTAGGGACAGCTGGTTGCAAGCCCCAAGAGTTGCCTCTTTCATGCTCTACTCTCACCAAACCAAAAAGCAAAGCTGAAACATACCATTTTGGGAACTCTTTTGTCCCCTTTGTTTGACTTCTAGCTTCTGAATTTTGAACTCTCTACCCTCTGATGACAACAGGGAACAACCAGGAAAACAATAAACACATAACAAGTCCCATCTTCTTGCTAAACATAGGATTTGCACAAACACAAAGGACAATGACTTTCATTTGGACAAAATATTGCTCACACCAAATGGTTTTTCACTAACAGATACTCTTCACAGAATCAAACAAGTCAACCAACCATTATCTGCTCAAGCTCGCACAACTTTATGCTTGATAGTCAAATGAAACAACTCAGACCTAAACTAAAAAGCAGATTTGCCAAACTAATCTCAAACAAACCTAACATACTAGTTAAACCGAGTATGCTCGGAAACACATCAGGCAGCCTTGAACAAATTAATGCTTGAACAGACCACAGCAATTTTCCTTATCTCGCAATAACCAAGTACATGCTTAAACTCAAAGGGACATCATGCTTGAAACAAATAAGCCACGCACTTGTTTATTCAAACTCTATTATAAAAAAAAATGGAATAGCAAAGTACACAGCTAATACCAAGGCTAGCAAACTAAAACAAAGAGACAAGGAAAAGGAAAGGGAAATTTATCTCTGACCCATGCCGCACAAATAGCCTCGTTGCCTCTGTATCGCCTCGGATCAGCTCTAATCAATAGCAACGTTAACTAGCTGCCTCGTCTCGCATCCCCCATCGCAGCACCTCCGCGGACTCACCACGAATGGTTTCGAATCAACCCCTCGAGTCATTGATAAAAAACATAAACAGACCCCCAAAGCCGCCATCGAATCAGCATCAACACTGCCCAAAAAAGGCCACCCGACGCCACTACTACGACACTATAACAGTCCCACCACCATCACAGCATCAACAACTCCGAATATCATCATTGCTCGGTTAAAGCCGCAGCTCCCACTCAACTCGCAAGCGGCTTTCAATCAGCCAATCAAAAATATCACTGCAGTCCCCAAGACACCATCACAGACCCATCACCATACACCGTTGTATCAAATTCAAACCCACCACTAGCGGCGATGAGACCAAAGAAAGGGGATGTTGAGAACACGGGCAAATCGAGAGAGGAGAGAAATGGAAGGGTCTTTTGTGAAAATTACCTTCAACAAAGTGTAGTAACTCCGGCGACCTTTGTCTTCTCGATCTACTCTAATCACCTTCCCTTTAGGCAAAATTAACTTCAGAAACGGGAAGAGGGAGCGAAGGGGACTCGGGGAAGGTAGAATTTGGCCGGAGAGTGGCGGAGGGCGACCACCAACGGTGGAGCTATGGTGGCAGCGAAAGGTTCGCCATGGCTTCCCCTCTCCTTGATCTGATCAGATTTTTTAGGAAATGGGGGTTTAGGGGAAATATTGAGGATTTAAAGTTAAGTGGGCCGGGTCAGGATTAGAATTGGGCTGGACGTTTGGGCTGAATTTCTTTTTATCAATAGCCACTAACCCATATTGTCAATTACACAAAATCAACATAAAATAATAATCAATTGCTAAATTAAAGCATGCTAACACATAAAATGTCACATTGACACTAACCACACATGATTCTATTTTTTTTTAGTAATTTTCTAATATTTTTTATCTAACAAATTAAATTAACACGGCTAAATAAAGGATAGAATCTAGCAAAAAATCACATAACAATTAAAGCAACTATTTTATGTAATTTTATATTTTTGGTGCCAAAATTAGGTGATTACAGCTGCCCCTCTTTGTTCGAGAACATGAAGAGTTTTCGGACAAAGACGTAATCAACAAACTAATTTTGGCATTTCGGTTCTAGCCAAGGGCATGCGAAATGGTGACCGTACCTTGACTCTTCGGTTCGAACCAGATCAAGACTACCTACATATCCCCGGACTAAGGAATCAGGTCAGTGTAGTTCCTCACGTGCGGTAGTTGGGACTACCGCATTTAGACAGACACTGGACTCTTCTAGACTAACACTAAGCACTCTCTAGACATACACAGACTAACTCTAGACACTTTCAGAACTAACTGGGACTGACTCGACGCTCCTAGACTTACCCGGACCAACTAGGACTGTTGCTGCTGGCTCCTTGTTGGTTGGCTGGCTGGTGGTCATTGCTTTACAAGGGTAAAATGAAACTACAACATTGAAATGTAAAATTACAATTCCTAAGCTAACTTCTTTATGCTTCCCAAGCTGATAAAACTGGTCCGAAGCTCCCACTACCAAAGTAGTCTTGAAAACTTGAAATTGCCGCTCGGGCGGGCTTTGCCTCTAAAGTTGAAACTGCCACTTTGACGGCCTTTGACTTGAAAGTAAAATTGCCGTTTTGACGGGCTTTGACTTGAATGAAATTGCCGCTTTGACAGACTTTGACTTGAATGAAATTGCCGCTTTGACGGGCTTTGACTTGAATAGAATTGCCGCTTTGACGGGCTTTGACTTGAAAAATAAAACTTGAACCACCACTCTGGTGGGTCTTGCTTTTTGCTGAAAATTAGAAAATCATCACTCTGATGGGTCTTGTTTTTGCTGAAAAATTAAAACCATCTCTCTGATGGGTCTTGTTCTTGCTTAATTGAAAACCATCACTTTGATGGGTCTTGCTTCTTTAAAGAAATGGATTCCCTCGTTCTTCAGGTGGTTGCTTCGACTTTCCAAATTACTCCCTCATTCTCCAGGTGGGTGCCTCGACTTTCTCTAAACTGCTCCCTCATTCTCCAGGTGGGTGCCTCGACTTTCCGAATTACTCCCTCATTCTCCAGGTGGGTGCCTCGAATTTCTCTAAACTACTCCCTCATTCTCTAGGTAGGTGCCTCGACTTTCTCTAAAATACTCCCTCATTCTCCAGGTGGGTGCCTCGACTTCTCTAAACTACTCCCTCATTCTCCAGGTGGGTGCCTCGACTTCTCTAAACTACTCCCTCATTCTCCAGGTGGGTGCCTCGACTTTCCAAATTACTCCCTCATTCTCCAGGTGGGTGCCTCGACTTTCTCTAAACTACTCCCTCATTCTCCAGGTGGGTGCCTCGACTTTCTCTAAACTACTCCCTCATTATCCAGGTGGGTGCCTCGACTTCTCTAAACTACTCCCTCATTCTCCACAAGCTGATGAACTGGTCTAAAGCTCCAACTAATCCAGTGGATCTTTGAAACTTGAAATTGCCGCTCGGGCAGGCCTTAATTTGAAAGTTGAAATTGCCGATTTGACGGGCTTTGACTTGAATGTTGAAAGTGCTGAAAACTTGAAATTGCCGCCCGGGCGGGCTTGGACTTGAAATGCTGAAATTGCCGCTTTGACGGGCTTTGACTTGAATGAAACTGCCGCTTTGACGGGCTTTGACTTTAATGTTGAAAGTGCCGCTTTGACGGGCTTTGAAATTGCCGCTTTGACGGGCTTGACTTGAAAATTGAAATTGCCACTTTGACGGGCTTTGACTTGAAAGTTGAAATTGCCGCTTTGACGGACTTTGACTTGAAAATTGAAATTGCCGCTCGGGCAGGCTTTGAAATTGCCGCTTTGACGGGCTTGACTTGAAAATTGAAATTGCCGCTTTGACGGGCTTTGACTGCTGAAAACTTGTAATTGCTGCTGGGGCAGGCTTTGATTTGAAACTGCATCTTGAAATCTGCATGTCCTTTGATGATCTCCTTCATGGTACACTCCTTGGTGTGGCATACTTTGTTCCGATGTGGAACATTGGGCTCCAATTATCAAGGTTGGTCCTGACTTGCTCTAGTACAACTATGAAACTATAACAAGTTTTGCAAAACTTTCTTTGCTCGTTTGATGTTGGAGAAACTGAAACGAACTAAAGTAAGACAAAATGATGGAAATGACAAAGCTTCCAACCAAAAGATGAAAAAAATGATGACGTCCCTCACGGGAGAGGTAAAGGACTGAAGAGATGACGATATTTTAACATGACATGTATTTTGGAATCAACTCTTAATCCGCTCACATAGTCCATCCATGACTGTGTACCCAGCTTCCCAATCTTGTTTGATGGCAAATCTAACGACCCTCATTCGACTAGCAGTGCCCTTTCGGGTTTTCACCGACTAGCCTCTCTCTTTGTTCTTTTAACTCACCGTTGTCTTGCAGCGCCTTTTCAGGTTTTCACCGACAAGACTTCACTTTTTTTTTCTTTTTTTTTTTCTTTTCATTTTTGTCATTTTTCGCTCTTTCCCTATCGACCTCCGATCTTTCCTTGCTGCTCGACCCCGTCTTTCTTTTCTTCCTTCAATTTTGGCCTTTATCTTGATTCCTCGGAGAATTTCTCCTTTAATGACCTTGGTGCTCCCAGCTCCCAAATGCGATTGTCGGCTTATAAGAATGCGACTTTACAGCGTGGAACTTATCCCTTGATACCCTACTCGGCTTGACATTCTCAATGATCGGTCAAAAGGATCTTTATTTGGACTGTAATATTGGATCTGGTTAGGCTATGAAGAGAAGGATACTACACAAAAACTCAAAACATCTCATGAGACGACTAGAATGAGCATTACAAAATTTGAAATCACCGCTTTTGAAAAATAAACCAAACTTTCCCCAGTTTAGGCAAATTGGGGATTCCTTTTTCCTTTTTTTTTTTTTTTCTTTTTTCTCTCTTTTTTTTTTTTTTTTTTTGTTTTGTTTGAAGAGCGGTATGAAAGCATCTCATGAAACGACTTGGTAAAATATTACAACCATTGGAATCATTTCTTTTAAAATAATAACTAACTGAGGCCCCAATTTATTGAAAAATCGAGGAATTATCTTTTGAATTTTCTGATATGCAAACATAAGGGATATCGAGACTTTCCCCCCGAGATGAACACAAAGAAAGCCAAAGGAATTGACTTTCTCCTTTTCTTTTAAAAATAAACTTAAACTTCTGCCCCAGTTTAGGATAAACTGGGGCGCTTTAAGTTTCTTTCCTCGATTTCGAGACTGATATCTCATGAAACATATGAATAGATGGTACAAAACATAGAAGTTTGTTTTTATTTTTTTTTATTTTTTTTAAAATAAAATAAAAACAAACTTCTGCCCCAGTTTAGCATACATTGGGGATTTGAATTTCTTTTGACATTGGCCGCAAACTTGGAGGCAAGCTTTTGCGTCAACGAGGAATAGGGGAAAAATGAACTTTCCCCTATCATGACCGCACCCGAATGGTTGCCTACGTATCCTTTTGAGAGGAATCAGGTCAGACGTAGCTCTACCACTTAATGGTAGATTTTGTTGTTTCTTTTTTCAAATATTTTTTCATTTTTTTTTTCATTTTTTCTAATTTCAATCACATTGATTCCAAAGGAGGGTAGCCAAAGAAAAATACTCAAGGCTCAAAGGGCTAGAAAATTGGTATAGTGTTTGGGTAGAAGAAACGAAAGCCGTTCGTCATCCCGACCCGAGAATGCCTCGCACAAATAATGATTCAATCAATTGAGGTGGACTGATCCACACGTGTCCTCGACTTCTGCTTCACTTGATGGTTCTCAAAACTGGTATTTCAAATTCGGTCGAAGCGACCGTGCACGATTTTGAACTTCTCACAATGCCAGAGCGCGTGTCTAGATCAAGACGTAAACCCCATATGCATGTCATGTTGTTAAGGTCGACAAAACATAAAACAGAATACTAAGAAAAAAAGATCAAGAAGGAAAATAAGAGACATGATGTTGAGACGAGAAAAGGATCCCGCTTTTCATTGAATTGAAGATATAAGGGTTTGAACAAGCAAAATAATGCACTTGGATTACAACCCTTAAATAACCAAGTACATAGAAAGATTAGCAAAACAAGCTACAATATTTCACAGTAACTCAATGGCAAGTCAGGACCAGTTTCCTGCCTTTCATGCATTGTTGAGCCCTTCACAAGGATGCACCATGCTGATACCAAAGAAAATCCTTGAATCTGGCAACATCTTCTACTGTTCCTCATTTTCTCCAACTCCCATCAGGGTAGACTTCACTTCTTTGGGACTGATGAATGACCGGGTAAGATATGGAATTGGCTTCTCGAGAGACATGTTCATCTTCTTCATCTCTTCAACCCTTAGTCTGTCTGCCACCCCCGGCACAATTTCAGGAGCCCAGTTCACTGTTACAAGCATTTGGTTGGCCCTAATTGACACATCACCAACAGGTACTATCTGCATTGCAGATTCAGCTCTCAAATCTTCTCCACATACCATTCCCACCATATACACATCATCATGGGCGGGCAATGAGTCCTCGTTGACATCTGGCGCATCTGAGCCCTCGACTTGGATCTGACCATTATCTATCAGAGCTTGGATCGCCTTCTTGAGACTACGACAATCATCTGTGTCGTGCCCTGGCATGTCTGAGTGGTAAGCACATTGACGAGTATGGTCTACCTTTGCCATTGGGAGGACATTTCCAGCAATTGGCTTCAGCATATTCAAGTTCTTCAGCTTTTGGAAAAGGGTGGAGTAAGATTCTCCAATTGGCGTGAACCTGTTCCTTTCGCCCTTACGCAGCTTCTGATGATAAGCACTTGGGCGGAAAACAGGAGGCCCCTCTGGCCGGTAAGGAAGATTTGATTGAGCTTGAAAATGATTATGTGGAGATTGGTGAGTGGGATGTGTAGGTTGTGGGGCAGGAGCACGCCATTGCGGATAGAAAGGTGCTGGAGCATATGGCTGTGCTAGATGGACTGAGTATTGTGGTGGAAGAGTGGAGTATTGTGGATTTTGTGGAGGGTAGTTGGGTTGTGGAGGACGTATTTGTGGAGCTTGGTATGAGTGGGTTTGATTGTATCTTTTCTCGCTCCACTTTTGTGAACCCGAACCCACCATGGCTACATCATCTTGATTCTTCTTCCCAAAGGCTCCTGCCTGCACAGCCTGTGTAGTTGCTTTCAGTGTGGTCTGGCTCACAATCTTACCAGCTTTGACTCCCCTCTCAATCATTTCTCCCATCTTGACGACTTCACTAAACGGTTTCCCAAAGGCGGCGATCAATGCACCATAGAACGCCTCATCTTGCGCCTCGATGAACAAACGGACCATGTCATCGTCCGGTATTGCGGGGGTCACTCGAGCGGCCTGCTCGCGCCATCTGAGGGCGTACTCCCTAAAGCTTTCACTCGGGTTCTTTTTTATCGCATCCAAAGAGGATCGATCTGGCAAAACTTCAATGTGGTACTTGTACTGGTCGTAGAATGCCTGCGCCATGTCATCAAATGCCAACCATTTAGTTACATCCTGCCTCATGAACCATTCAGCAGCTGCACCCCCTAAGCTTTCGGAAAAGTAGGCTATCAACAGCTTGTCTTTCTTGACCCCTCTCATTTTGTTGCAGTAGGTCTTCATATGAACTCTTGGATCTCCTTGCCCAGTGTATAGATCAAACTTTGGCACTGTGAATCCCTTTGGCAATTGCAATTCGGGGTAGGGGCAAAGATCCTTGAAAGAAATATTGGTATGATCTCCATAGCCCTGAATGATCCTTACTGCTTGTTCTAGGCTCTTCATCTTTCTCAGAACCTCGCTCTCATCAAGCTTTCCTGATCGATCAACCTCAACTTGAGACTCGCGATGGAATCCCTGATCATATGAATCACTATGTCGTAAATCGGGTTCATGGTGCTGATCATAATGATGATCCCCAGCCTGGAGATACGGTTCGCTGTTGAACCTGGCCATAGCAGGCCTAGCTGCGCCCCGAAAAGTTGGAACCTGTGGGAGAGGTGGGCCATACTGTCCTTCTGGTGGAGGTGGTGCATGAGGACGCACTTCAGTTTCATTTGGTACGCCACGGACAGGGGCAAGACCGGTAGGATAAGTGGGATCCTCAACTACTATAGATGTGCCCGGTGCTCGTTGTATCGCTATTGTAACAACCCCATCTAGGTTGGTTGGAATAGGAGGAGGTGCCCGTCCTGTGGTCAGTGCGTGATGCATGTCGGCCACGAGTTGTTTCAAAGTATTAACCTCCCTAGTCAATCTCTCATTTTCCAGTGCCAAGAGTTCTTGGGCACCGGTCTCGGATCTCTCTCCATCAGATGGCATGGCTACGGGTGAAGTCACAGGTCCTTTGATTTAATTCTGTACAGATGGGTCGATGCCAGGATTCCGTACCAAATCTCCAACTCCAAACTAATCAAACAAATCAGGTCAGCACAAAAAGAATCACAGATTGCAGCCTAAGGTTGTTATGCGTCATCCCGAAACGGTTAACGACGTAAGCCGAGTGTACCGATCATATCCCCGAAAGATTGCTTATGTGCCTTGATTAAAATTTAGAACAAAATTGTAACTGATACATAATCAGCACAAGGACGAACTTGGATGATTATATTTTTTTCCCTATTTTTCTGACTCAACAAATGTAATATAGACAAACGACACGAGACGAACTCAAAATAAAATGCATGACGTGATGCATGAGTCAAGGATATATACAAACTGACACATTGGACGGGTACACCCGGACGGTAAAATAATGAGACTCGACTTTTTAGCGGAGTCAAATTATTCTACCAGGATCAACGCAAAATCCAACTTAGCTAATTGCAATTTATCGTATGCACCCTGACTTGACCTTAAATAAAACAAATAAAGTGGGGCCCTGAAATAAATATTTTTGTTTAATAAAAATTAAGACTCAACCCCGGCATCGAACGGGACTCAAGAACGGATTATGAAACAAACTATTTTTCTTATCCGAAAGGTGACTCCAAAATCGGACATTACGACAACACAAAGACGCACACAATTTTTTTTTTTTTTTGGAACAAACTCTTTGATCTAATTCGAGAAAGAATCTTTAGAGTATTTACAAAATCTGGCAATTAGGACGACACAAAATATTACACAAATTAGACGCAAAATTGATTTCTAAAATTGGCCATTAGGACGGTGTAAAACCCCGATAAATTAATTTCAAAATATGAACTTGACTTGGACACAAACACAAAGGGTCCAAAAATTTCGCCATTATACCGGCGCAAAATTATGACAAATTATTTTCTAATACTTGAGACCAAACCCGGACACAAAATTAGACTCTAAGAGTTCTTGAAAAAATTCGCCATTATAACGGCGTAAAATGACAACTAAACAAAAAATATTTCGAAACACGGGACTAAACCCAATTTTTCTATCATTTTCCCTTTTTTTTTCTTTTTTTCAAAATCTGGCTCTCGCCCATTGGTGATCGGTCAGCATAACAACCCTTCGACTAGAACAAACGCAACACATAATATGCTCATGATGTGTCTTTCGGGGACACGGGCCCCACTATGACACGAGGGAGACAACCTAGACAAGTGCGGTACCGGTGTACCGCACCTTACTAAGTCTAATGACATGCAAATAAATCGGCCTAGATAGAAGCACAAGTTCAACTCTAGGTGACTCAATGGGTTCATGTTCTATAGTTTCTGGCAATTTGGAAGTGCCTCGGGGGTACCGGTCGACAACGTCTAACGGCCTAACCCAACGCACCTCCTCCTAAGAAGGGTTAACTTTTTGTGTCCTGAGACACGACAGAAATTCCAGACGCCGAAGCGAAACTGGCGTGCATGTGTGCAGTGTTCCAGAAGACTCAGAGGTGTACGAGAGAAGACAGTTGTGTATATACAGTTCAAACAATATCAAAGCAGTAACACTCAAGGCAATATATACAAACAATATTCAAGCTGAAAGCGACAAATTTTAAAGCCTGAGACTCTCAGTTTTCACTTTCCTCCCCAGCGGAGTCGCCAAGCTGTCACGACCCCTTTTCAACTTAAAAAGAAAAACTTATTAGTTTTTAAAAAGGTTGTGACAGGTGTTAATAGGTACACGATTATTAAGAGATTTTCGGAGTCGCCACTTGACAAGTTAAAGGTGTGCCAAGTCACCAAAGTGGTGTACCTAGAACACCTATGACTCGTAAATGGTCTGCGTCAGAGTTCCGGATAAGGATCTCGGTTGACTCTCGGGAAGGTGTTAGGCACCCTCGAGTCCTGTGCCAAGCACAGTTGCTTTTATTGACGCGTTTCGACTCTTTGAATTTTTTGTTTATTATATTTTGCCTTGGTTTACTTCGCTTTGATTCGATAATTTTAAATTTGTCCGTTCAAATGAAAACTCAAAATCGAGATATAATTGTGCATGCACTTCACCCGAACAAAATCTTCCGACTTAAGCCAATTACATCGCGCAGGCACTTCACCCAATCGAAATCTCTTGACTTAATTGAATTTCACATGAAACAATTGAATTACTTCCAAAGTTTAATTGAACTTCATTCGCCATATTAGCTTGCCAACTCGTGTTAATCTTATTTATTCGTCAAGTATTCGCTAATCATGTGTAAAATATAATTTACTTATTTTGTTTGACACGTTTTAAGCTTACTAATAAGTTTTCATTGCTTGTCTTAATTTTACACTAAAAGCTCTATTTTGTTTTATCATTTTTTTTTTTCAAATTTGCCTACCTTTAAAAATTTACTAACACATGCCTATATTTGCCTAACTTTGCATAAAAATACGAGCTACATAACAGTATTTGCTTATGTGACTAGAGAGTTTGCATCACTTGTCCTAATCTTTTATTCCTTCAACCTATATCCCTTTACGCAAGTCAAGACACTTTTTGCAAATCTGATTACATACACATGGCTAATCTTTAAAAAAAATTGTTACTGCCATACATCTTTGATATTAGCTCACAATCACAAGATTTTTTTACCATGTTTTTCATGACAAATCAGTTATCTTTGTCATGTTTTTTCATCACAAATCAGTTAATATGGTGTAAATGAGAAGCAAACATGAACATAAATACAAATGATTCCATGCTCGATCTAACTGAAGTAGCAGTTTTTATGATGAAATACATGATAGAAATGTGGGCAAAATCCCATTAGACTTTGATTTCATACATACATATTTCGTAAAATAGACAAAGTTAGAAGGAAAATACCTAATGAGGTCCACAAGCCAAATTTCAAGCTGCTGAACCAACAAAGAAATTCCAGGAACCAGCAACAAGCCCCAACAAACAGCCTCTGTTTTTAGACTCAAGATCTCACTATTTCCCTCCACAAACTCTATACTTTCCTCTTCCTTTCTACCAAGTTTTTAAGAAAAATTCAGATCTGAAGTTTAAACAAGTAAAAATAAGTATTTTCCAGATCCTTTGTGTTAGGAGAGTCCTCCAGATCTGTGTTTCTCTTCAGACAGAATCTTTCCTCAAGAGAGAAATGTTTTTTTCACTTTCAGATCTTGTGTGTTGTGTCTATATGAGGGTAAAAGACCCTATTAAGTAGAGGAGAGAGGGGAGTAAAATGGGGGGAAAGTTGGGGGTGAAAGTGATGCAAAGAGGAGGGAAAAACAGAGGTGAAAACGTGGGGAAAAACAAGCTGTAGGGACAGCTGGTTGCAAGCCCCAAGAGTTGCCTCTTTCATGCTCTACTCTCACCAAACCAAAAAGCAAAGCTGAAACATACCATTTTGGGAACTCTTTTGTCCCCTTTGTTTGACTTCTAGCTTCTGAATTTTGAACTCTCTACCCTCTGATGACAACAGGGAACAACCAGGAAAACAATAAACACATAACAAGTCCCATCTTCTTGCTAAACATAGGATTTGCACAAACACAAAGGACAATGACTTTCATTTGGACAAAATATTGCTCACACCAAATGGTTTTTCACTAACAGATACTCTTCACAGAATCAAACAAGTCAACCAACCATTATCTGCTCAAGCTCGCACAACTTTATGCTTGATAGTCAAATGAAACAACTCAGACCTAAACTGAAAAGCAGATTTGCCAAACTAATCTCAAACAAACCTAACATACTAGTTAAACCGAGTATGCTCGGAAACACATCAGGCAGCCTTGAACAAATTAATGCTTGAACAGACCACAGCAATTTTCCTTATCTCGCAATAACCAAGTACATGCTTAAACTCAAAGGGACATCATGCTTGAAACAAATAAGCCACGCACTTGTTTATTCAAACTCTATTATAAAAAAAAAAAATGGAATAGCAAAGTACACAGCTAATACCAAGGCTAGCAAACTAAAACAAAGAGACAAGGAAAAGGAAAGGGAAATTTATCTCTGACCCATGCCGCACAAACAACCTCGTTGCCTCTGTATCGCCTCGGATCAGCTCTAATCAATAGCAACGTTAACTAGCTGCCTCGTCTCGCATCCCCCATCGCAGCACCTCCGCGGACTCACCACGAATGGTTTCGAATCAACCCCTCGAGTCATTGATAAAAAACATAAACAGACCCCCAGAGCCGCCATCGAATCAGCATCAACACTGCCCAAAAAAGGCCACCCGACGCCACTACTACGACACTATAACAGTCCCACCACCATCACAGCATCAACAACTCCGAATATCATCATTGCTCGGTTAAAGCCGCAGCTCCCACTCAACTCGCAAGCGGCTTTCAATCAGCCAATCAAAAAATATCACTGCAGTCCCCAAGACACCATCACAGACCCATCACCATACACCGTTGTATCAAATTCAAACCCACCACTAGCGGCGATGAGACCAAAGAAAGGGGATGTTGAGAACACGGGCAAATCGAGAGAGGAGAGAAATGGAAGGGTCTTTTGTGAAAATTACCTTCAACAAAGTGTAGTAACTCCGGCGACCTTTGTCTTCTCGATCTACTCTAATCACCTTCCCTTTAGGCAAAATTAACTTCAGAAACGGGAAGAGGGAGCGAAGGGGAGTCGGGGAAGGTAGAATTTGGCCGGAGAGTGGCGGAGGGCGACCACCAACGGTGGAGCTATGGTGGCAGCGAAAGGTTCGCCATGGCTTCCCCTCTCCTTGATCTGATCAGATTTTTTAGGAAATGGGGGTTTAGGGGAAATATTGAGGATTTAAAGTTAAGTGGGCCGGGTCAGGATTAGAATTGGGCTGGACGTTTGGGCTGAATTTCTTTTTATCAATAGCCACTAACCCATATTGTCAATTACACAAAATCAACATAAAATAATAATCAATTGCTAAATTAAAGCATGCTAACACATAAAATGTCACATTGACACTAACCACACATGATTCTATTTTTTTTTAGTAATTTTCTAATATTTTTTATCTAATAAATTAAATTAACACGGCTAAATAAAGGATAGAATCCAGCAAAAAATCACATAACAATTAAAGCAACTATTTTATGTAATTTTATATTTTTGGTGCCAAAATTAGGTGATTACAGTACTTCTTTGAGTAATCTTACCTACTTGAATTGTGCTAGCCCTTCTAAGCTATTAGGAAACTCAAGCCTAGACCGGAGACTAGAATTCAAAGAAGACTCGTAGTCTCTTTTGACTCAAGTCCGCACTTAAAGAGTTTATCATTCCAATAGAGTCATATCAACTCCACTCACCCCGGAGTGCATTTGGCTTTTGAGTCGAGTGATTAAGTTGAGGTTTACTATTCAACTTAGTGAAGCTTTGGATTCAAGCAAGAGTGAAATAGCCACCACCACTAAACGAGTGACCCGAGTGAAACACTTGTGAGGGAGTGTGTGAGGTTGTTTTGCTAACGTTTGTTACTTGTGTAGGTACAATGTCTACCGAAGGCGAAGATTTTGCTAAGAGTGCCCTTGCTACTATCCTTGCCAAATTGGATAGTATGAACTTGAGGATTGAAAGCCTTGAGAGGGTGAACTCTAGTGCTCTAGTTGAGCAAGGGACTTCCAATGTCCAATCGGAGAAAGGGACCCTGAGTGTCCAAGTTGAGAAAGGGACCCCGAGTGTCCAAGTTGAAGTCTCAAGTACTCCTAATTTTACCCCGGAGCAAGTTAGCCATGTCATTGAATTGCTCAATCAACAACGGGTAAAGGAGGATCGAGAGAGGATTGATCAATTGTTGGGCAATACCCAACGAACGGGCATTCCCCGTATCTTGGATAACCGCCCAAGAAACATTCCACTACCAAGACCCATCCGAAATGTGCAACCTCTTGAGCAAGTCGATGAGACTCAAGAAGGGGAGGAAGCCGAATATGGTGATGATATGTATGGGTTTGATGATCACTTTCAACCGAGGCGAGGTATGAATTGGGGTCGAAATGTGGATCGAGGTAGGGGCCGAGGTCGAGGGCCACCTATGGGGTATGTTGGAGGGAATGCGATGAGGGAGTATGGTGTGAATGAAGATCACTATGGGGGCCAATCGGAGCCTTTTCGTGGGGGTCGTGACAACACCAACCTCAATAGTGTGAAGCTTAATCTCCCATCCTTTAAAGGGAATTGTGATCCGAGTGCCTACATTGAATGGGTACTACTCATGGAAAGGATGTTTGACACAAATGACATGACCGATGACAAGAAGGGTACTTATGCTATTTCATCCTTTGAGTCCTATGCATCTACTTGGTGGGAATCCGTCAAGAGATCAAGGAGAAGAGCGGGAATCCCCGTGAATGTGGGTTGGAATGACTTGAAGGGTATCATGAGTATCAAGTACATCACTCCAAGATATCGTCAAGAACAACTCAAGAAACTTTATGAGTTGAAGCAAGGTGTCAAGATGGTGCATGAATATTATGATGAGTTTGAAAGAACTCGAATGGCCTTGGATATGGACACCGAAGATGAGGAGCAAGTCGTGATCCGTTTCATGAATGGTTTGAGCTATGGTATAGCTTCACAATTGAGATTTCATGCTTATCTTTCACTTCAAGAAGTCCTTGATGCCGCTATTCAAGCCGAGCAATGGCTTGATAAAGAAAAGTCCAACCGTTACAAGAGCAACACTCCTACTTCTGTGAACAAGCCAAAGGATTGGGAAAATCCTACTCCCAATGCAAGAGTCACAAATGCAAGTGGCCCTAGCAAAGATGTGAAGAAGCCGTTTGAGAAGTATACACCGAATGTTGGAGGTAATTCTAAAACCCAATTGAATACTCCTACTTCTTCTTCCATTCAATGTCACAAATGCAAGGGGTATGGACACTTTGCTAATGAGTGTCCTACAAAAAGGACAATGGTTGTTGTTGGTGAAAATGCTTATGAACAAGAGAGTGAACCGGAGGGAGATGAGGGAGTAGAGAGAGATGAGGGAGTAGAGGAGGATGGTCAAGATGACACGGTGGAGGATGAGCAACCTCATACTTTTCTAGTAGTGAGGAGGGGCTTAGGAGCTATGATTGTAGAGGATAGCGAAACCTCGCAAAGAGAAAACCTTTTTCATGCTAGGTGTCGTGTCAAGGGTGTTGTATGCTCTATGAGCATTGACTCGGGAAGTTGTACTAATGTTGTGAGTCAATCTCTTATAAGCCAATTGAAATTGCCTACCGTGAAACACCCCAAGCCATATCGATTGCAATGGCTTAGTGAATGTGGGGAGCTAAAGGTGGTGAAGCAAGCATTGATCAAGTTCAAAGTGGGTCATTATGTGGATGAACACTTGTTCGACGTGGTGCCTATGCAAGCATGCCACCTCCTCTTTGGAAGGCCTTGGCAATTTGATCGACAAGCGGTTCATGATGGTCGTGTCAACACTTACACGATCAAACATGAAGGAAGGAGATTTGTGTTGAAGCCCCTAACTCCCAAACAAGTGAGTGATGACTACAATCGGATGAGGGAGTTGAGGGAGGCGACAAAGGCCAAGTCAATCATTGAGACTAGCCCTTTGTCCAAAAGCATGGTGGCAATCCCACCTTTTTCTTCTACCGGTAGCATATGTGTCATGATGCAACCGGGCGAGGTCCTAAGAAGCAATGATGGCACCAAGTTTCTCCTATGCCTAGTGCACAAAGGTATGATCCTTAATTCTAATTGTGATTTTTCTACTAACCCTTTGCCTAGTGAAGGAGATTGTCTTGGAGTTGGATTGGGAGGTGAGAAAGCCATTCTTAGTGTGTGTGAGCGTGCTTCCAAGAAGGGGAGTGGAGTATTTGATGTTAGTTGCCAATTGAACTATTTGATTCACTCCACTCCACATATTGATCACACCTCGAGGATAGATTGGTGTGTTGATCTGGAGCTTAAGGTGCAAGGGGATTTTGATAGCTTGATCTTGCATTTCCCATATCCCAATGGCCTCTTTGCTCATTATCTTGTTGAGTGCATGTTGATCTTTAACCAAGTACTTATGGTTCTTTTTGGAGACTTGATATCCATGATTGTTATTGATGCTTGGTTATATCACAAGAGTGTGTTTTCCACACTTCTTGGACTAACCTACTTTCAAAGTAGGAAGTTTGCTTGTGTTTGCTTGTCGTCGCTTGTAGGTTCTAAGCTCCATGCTAAAGCCAAGAAGAACTTGGAGGAGGCCTATGCCAAGGTTGCTTCCAAGAAGAACAAGAGAAGGAAAAAGCTTGAGCTCAAAAAGGGAGATTGGGTGTGGGTGCACTTCCGCAAAGAAAGGTTCCCAAACCTTAGGAAAGGGAAGTTGGCGCCCCGTGGAGATGGTCCTTTTCAAGTGCTTTCCAAGATCAACAATAACGCCTATGTGATTGATCCACCCGGTAAGTACAATGTGTCTAATACTTTTAATGTGACTGACTTGACCCCTTGTGATGTAGGAGATGGTGATGCCGGAGAAGAGGAAGCCATGGTTTCGAGGACGAAACCTTCCCAAGAAGGGGAGGATGATGCGGGGAATATGACCTCAAGGCTGTTCACTAGGAGTCAAGCTAATTTGATTCAAGACATCCATCTTCACTTGACTTGGAGGGACATGGAAGGAGGCTCCGAGAGTAGCTCGAGGATCATGCTTTTGAGCACCATGGATGGAGGAACACTTGGGCTCCAAGGGGATCCACCCCAAGCTCATTTTGAGCCTCTTGCACAAGTTCCAGAAGGAGGCGGAGCGCCTCAAAGCTGAGGCGGAGCGCCTACCAAAAAGCAGAGAGCTGAGCAGAAGAAGGCGGAGCGCCTCATCCTGAGGCGGAGCGCCTCATCAGCTGGAGGCGGAGCGCCTCATCCTGAGGCGGAGCGCCTCCCCCTGTGATGGCCTGCGGGATATTTTACTTCTTTTTGCATGAACTTCCAACTATAGCCCTGCGTGGCCTTATTTGTTTTAACCCACTTTGGGGGTACTTTAGACCTTTTAGTATGACTAAGTGAAGCCTATAAATACTTCACTTAGCCTCCTCAAACATTACCTTACCTTGAATTTTATGAATGATGAAAAGAATCTATCTCTTGTTTGGAGAACCCTTTGTCTTGGTTGCTTGAATTCACTAGTGGAACCTAGTTGAGTCTTGAACCGAAAACCCGATCATTCTACTTGCGAGTCCCGGGTGCGACTCGAGGGTGGTTGCATAGTGTAGGTCCTTCTTGACACCGATACGAGGGTATCTCGGGACAAGTTCCCCGGGGTTACTTCGTAGGGAGTTCGAGTAGTGTCTCGCTCTCTATCTTTATTTTTCCGCGTTTAGTTTTGATCCTTATCAACCTCTATATACAAAATCATTTGATTTACAATTTCAACAACTTTAGAGAAAAACTCTTTCAAACTTTCTCCATCTTTCATTTTCATATTCTCAAATTCACTTCTTAAAGTTTGAAGCTTAATAGCACGTACCCTTGTATCTCCTTGAAATTCTTCACGTAAAGCCTCCCAAGCCTCATTTGACATTGTGGCTCTCATGATTCTTGGAAATATGGACTCACTCATCGCTTGTTGAATATAAGCGAGAGCTTTTGCATCTTTTCTTCTTGTGTCTTTTAATGCCTTTATTTCAGCCGCATTGAGTTATGCTCCTTCTTCAGGTTCTTCATAACCACTTTCAACTAGCTACCACAAATCTAGTGATTGGAACACTGTTTTGGCCTTTAAATACCAAAAATCATAATTTTCTCCATTGAACATAGGAATGGATAGTTGTGCCACATCTTGTTCACTTGTAGAAATCATTGTTTAGCTTTCTATATGCCCCAAATATTAAATCGAACAAGCTATGATACCAATCTGTTGTATTTAAGGATGGAAGATTAGTAATCAAAGAGATAATTTAAGAAAGAACAACTTGAATTTTTTCAGCAGTCTCGTATTTATTCTTAGATAATATGTCGATGAAGTGTAGATGAATTGTGGATGATTATTTTATCTCATACATTGTTGTTTATATAGATACAATGTAGACTCATTGTTATCTATCTCTTCCACTACTCAAGGCACTCTTCCACTTTCCTAGAACCCTTTGCTATACTCTAAGTTGACTAATTAATTTTGAGTGAACCAAGACTAAGCTCATTCACACTACCAGGACTATACATTAATTTTAACAATTAGACACTGAATAAAAGGTTCTGTCTACCAATTTAACACTGTCATCAGCAACATGACTAGCACAAATTACTCTAGAAAGGCTGCAGCTAGAACACATGAAAGGAACTTTCAACAAAGCAATATATACCATTAATAGCTGTAGAATCTCAAACAAAGTTTAACTGAAATACTTTGAACTGTTCGATGAATCCAAACGAAAACTCAACAAGAACAAATGCAACAGAGTATGTAGCAGCAGATATATCAACAGATTCAAAGAGATAGGGACAATAACAACGCATCTAAAGCAAAAAGGCTTAAAAACGATGGAAAATCTGGAAAATCAAAGAGTAAGTAAACCAAAACTCTTGAACAAAAGCCCTTCATGTCAGGAGGTATAAGATCTTAGCCCCTCCTGGACTATGGGAACCAACTGTTCTTTAAATCTATTGCCCAAAAAGGGATATATGAAGCGTGGGACGACTATATTGTGGCTTCTTTGGTTAGTGGTTCATAAGTCTTCATAGTAAGTTGCTAATCTTAAACACATAGACAGCAAGCTTTCATGCCACATAGAGCAAATTCTTCAGTGACAACAGCTGAAAAGCTGTGAAATGCCAGCAAAGATTTAAGCTAATGTCTTTGCATCATTCAGAGTTTTAGACTTGTCACTAAGCTACTTATATTACCAAAAGTATATATATTATGTAGGCACAGGATTTTCAATAAGGTTTCAGTATGTGAAATTATTTTGGGAGCACCAAGTAGTCCCTTTCCTGTATTTTCTTCTCCTTTTCTCCCTCTTCTTTGTTGCATCAACCCACTTTTGCAGCACACATCTACCAATTGCTGTTAGAACCCCCACCTTTATGCTTTCACATATATCAGATTTGATAGCCTTGTAACAAGGACCAGATCAATTAAGAAATCTATCATTTTGGTTTAAAAGATCAAAGTAGTTCACGCACACTTCATCATAGATTCAGTGTACAGGAATAGTGAAGTCTCAAAATTCTCAAAGTAGCAGTTGAAGTTACAATACTTTAACCTATAAAAATTGGTCGTTTTGGCAATTCTTTTTTCCTCCAAGAAAATGACCAACCACATTTTCAATTGAAAATTTAGTGTATAAAGAGGTATGTTTACCTGCTTAAAAACAATAGAGTACTTGAGCAGAAAAGTGACGTCTCAAGTCTGCTTACAAATTACAATTTCTTCAATCGGCAAGTCCACTTAGAATATTGCCAGCCACAAACTCCTAATTTGCTTCATGGTCTTTCACATAGAGTTCTTACTCTTAGTAAGAAAATTATGGCCAATTTTAACTTGGAAATACTTAGAGATATACTGTGTTTGAACTTAAATGTACAATGAAGTTTACTACCCTTGGTAGAAAAATTCACCAAGAATAATCTCGTGGTAGATATCTACCACATTATAAAGATAAGAGATATGTACACATCAAAAAGCTAAGAGCTATGTAATCTACCACGAGATTATATCCATCATTATGCCATATAACTATACATGGTTGAGATAGTTTTTCCAAGACTTTTAGATGCTATCGCTAAATATAATGAGAAAATTAATGTATTGCATGGAACAAAGCACCTTACAACATGGAATGCTTCATTTTGGTTGGTAGCAGAGGTAGCTTGTCTAACACAGTCCAAGTCTACCTCCAAAGGAGAGGCTTCCAGCTTTCTAGCAGACATCCACTAAGTGAGGAGCACCTTGAAGACGAAGAAGACCTCTTATTCATTGCAAGTTCACCCACCACCTCTGTTTATTGTTCTATAACATTTCGGGAATCAGTTGTGTATGCCACGAACTCTGTTTGAAATATTGGAAAGCTGGCATTATAAGGGTATTACCAGAAGGGGAACCAACATATGGAACTCCGCTCCTTCATCTATCTAATGGGGAAATTGGAAGGAAAGAGCAAGTAGCCTCAAGTATAAGAAGTTTACCTTTTCAATATTTTAGTGCAACAAGAAAACAAAACAAGCTGTTAATGTCATATTTGATTTCCTCAGTAAATTACACAAACTGTAATATAATCGCCTTTATAACTCCCACCGAGCACCTAATTAACGCTGGAGCATATCGAAAGATATAAGTCCATACTTGTAATTGGTAAAAGAAATGTCCTTTACATTCTACAGACAATCAGACCACACAATCACAGTAACAATATAAGTATATTGTATATTAGTAAGCAAATATGTCCCAGCTGTTGCTAAATAGTTCACTAAGTAAAACAAATACTATCGTGAACCATCTTCGAACACTATCGGATCACAATGTGATGTACGAAGATATTCCTGAAAATTCCTTAAAAAAATGCTGGGCCTAATCGTGAGTTATGCCCTCAAAGAACTTGTATCATTTTGTCATAATTTTATTCTATATTTTTACTCATGAAAAATGTACCTGTTAAGAAGGTTTCAGATCTTTGGAGGGAGAGGTGGAGTGGGTCAGAACATATAGCAATCAAGATGGAAATCAAGATAGAAAAAAGAAAAGAGAAATAAGGTTCTCTTAATCCTCTGGGAACAATGAGTAGAAATCATTCTTTAGCTTAGCATCTGGAGAATGTGCGTTAATTATGAATTGCTGAAAAAAAAAATTTGATTATATGATTCTGGAAAGGAGTCGGGAAACTAACGAATTCAAGGGTGTGATCTAGTGGTACATAAAGTGGGTGCAAACCCTGGAAACCTGCAATCAAATCCCGACAAAATGGAAGAAGACTAGGTGATTTTCACATCCGTCTATCAACCAACCAAAAAAAAAAAAAAGACAAAAGCTTTAAACTCCGATGAGATTTCTTATGGATATCCTCATAAGACAACAGTGAGAATTAGATCAGGCTATCATCTATTGAAAGAAAAAAAATTTCTAAATTTCAAATCTCTTAACATCTGTTTGAGGCACAATTCATAGCATACCCTATTTTTTTAGTCTAAAACGTGAAGTGAGGTAGTTGAAACCCTTGTATGCCGCACAGCATGCAGGATTAGTTGCATACAGTACATTATGATCATGATAATATTAGTATGCCAGATCAGATCAGAGTCATCAGGCACTAGATTGAAATGGCTATGGAGATACGGAGCAAATGAAACAGGTCTATGGAAAAAAGTGATTATGCAAAGCATGGAAAGCTCAAATCATTAGTGCTCCAAAAGTTCTACGTCTCCTCATGGTGTTGGTCTCTGGAAGCACATAAGCAAGCTTAGTCTTGAATTCTTTCAGAATGTAACCTTCAAGGTTGGCAATGAGAGACACATAAAGCTATGGAGGGATAAATGCTTGGCAACTCATCACTTATGGATGAATTTCCCAACCTGTTCCAGTTGGCCCGACATTCAGAATCCACAATCGAGCAGAACAGGTCCTGAAACACTGGGAACCAGAACTTTAGAAGAAATGTTCAAGATTGGGAAGTAGATGATCTACTGAACTTACTTGCAAAACTTGACAGCTGCATCCTAAGTGAGCAATCTGAAGATAGAATGGTTTGGAGGAATCTAAAAACATTCGCTATCAGAGAATGTTACAAACACCTGTGTGCTCAAAATGTAGTGATAGACCTTTGGCCTTGGAAATTAATATGGAGAACCAAGCTGCCGATAAAAGTCATTTGCTTTAGCTGGACAGCCCTCAATGATGCATGTTTAACCCTGGACAACCTCAACAGAAGAAATATTCAAGTAGTGAATAGGTGCTACATGTGTGTGGTAACTTTGAAAGTACCAGTCACCTTTTTTTGCATTGTCCCGTGGCTGTTGATATTTGGAACATGTTTCTCTCTATATTAGGACTAAGCTGCGTCATGCCACGATCAATTAAAGATGCATATGAGTCTGGAGTTTATGGAAAGTTGATAAATCCATCAAAAAGATCTGGAAGATGATTCCTGGATGTATCTTCTGGTGTGTTTGGACAGAGGAACAGATGCTTTGATTGAATCTCAACTTCAAGCAACTCTCTTAAAGTTGATGTTTACTTAACTTGTTTAGCTGGAACAACTTGACTTTTGTAAATAGCAATGACCAGCTCCTTTATTTTGTTAGCTCCCTGATCCTAGCTTAGTTTTTTATGTATTGGAGCTAGCACATCTTTTGTACTTATGCATCTTCTTGATGCCCCATTTATACAAATTATTACTTCATCAAGAAAAAAGACATAGGAACAGAAGAATAAAAGGGATAAGAAAAACTGAGTCATGAATAAGAGGATAGAAAGAAAATCAAAAGGAAAAAAAAAAAAAGCGAAAAGAAAAACAATGGAAATACAAGCACTTTCAAACACGAGCAGCAATCAATACAGAAGATAAGTGCATAGAATAATCGCCGATGCATCAGATGCCCTGAATCTTCATAACCAAGAAAAGAAAAGAAATAGTAAGAAAATAGTGTCACCAAAAAGTTAGATCATGGTTCAATTCAAAGGATACCACAACAACTCAAATGAAAAATGCCCCAAAGTGGGAAAACAATTGCACGAAGTAACATCTGTTGGGATTTCAGAGTCCCCACATATATAAAGTTAGGAAACATCCACAAACAGTTAAGAAATGAAACTATACATGTAAACAACTGATACAAATGCTCGGCAAATCAGTAAGTGACATTTCTTTTAACTAAATGAAAGAGAGTTCACCGTGCCACAGTGAAGAAACTTTTACTGATTCAAAGGAACAGAACGATCATAACATAATTTTATATGTCAAATTAAGATCACAAAGAAAGAGAGGAGAAAGGTTAGCAGAGAATGAGACAGAGAGAGAGAGAGAGAAGAAATGGGTAGGGGTAGATGGACACCACAGCCAGCATTCATATTTTAGTTCAATTGCATATTCTTTTGAGTCAGTGTAATCCTCGCACATCTGGAATAAGATATCCAGTTTAAACTATAACATAATGCTTAGCAAGTACAGGTCTCCAACAATTCGAGGGGAAGATGTAATTTACTAGAAAGCTCTATGTATTCAGAGTTTGCAATCCAAATATCTATCGGCAGTAATCAAAACCACAATCAAACAAATAGTCTACAACAATGATATTTCAAATCCAAGAAAAAATGGTCACCCACACCAAAAAATGTAGAGGTTAAACGGCAATCTCAGCAATCTGAAATGATCTAACTAAGAAAATCAATGCAACAAACTCTAAATAAATAAAAGGCCAATCTTAGGAATACAAATTATCGCTCAACAAACTTATAATGATCAAACTCACAGTTGTTTTGGTATTAACTGCATTTATGCAACTTTGGTAAAGCAGTAAAGCTCCATGAACTCCTCTCACCATCTTTTACAGGAATACGGCATATTTCACAATTATCTCCAGTCAAAAGGCGTGTATCTGTATTCATACCATAACTCTTCAACAACTTCCTAGTTCTCTGTTTAAGTAATCAACAAACATCCTTTTTGAACTATTGGCATCAGAAGGAGGGGGTGGTCCACTCAAGCTTGTCTGTCCAGCAAGCTTGATGAAAGTTCGTCGTAGCCTACGCAGCTCTGGCAAGCCAACAGATCTCGAGATATCTACAGTAGGCAATCCTGGACCAAGAGATACACCACTTAGAGGACCCCCAAGTGCACGGGACTGAGCTTCTACAATGGCATTCATAACTTCTTGTGTGGCCCTGTCCATCTCATATAAAGAATTTGCCTCAGAACCACGTGCACTTTGTGTCGCAATGGTTGGCTGGAGAATCTTAACATCCTTCGTTTTCGAGTCTACTTTTTTCGTTAGATAGCTAATAGCATCAACCGTAGCTGTAGACAATTTATCAATTCCTTCTTTAGCTGGCCATAACTCAAACAACGGAGAATCCCATCGATTTTTGCTATCTGGTCTTTCAAACCTTCTTACAAGATCTTCAAATATATTGTCATCATACGATGGTTCTCCTCTTTCGTGACGTTCTTCATTCCATTTTCTACAAGATTGCTCATCAACATCACAATGGAGGACACAGTATCTAATCCCCGCTGCTCTAGCCAAACACCATAACTCATATCTATAACCCTTGATGCTATTCAGAGAATCCACTATAACTATACTGTCCTTTGACAAAGATCTGTCAACTTCAGACCTCAATACCCCTCTTAAATTCTTTTCCTCGGTCATGTTCGCATAACTTTGGTTGCGACTAAGATGAAAGGAAGTTTCATCAATAATTCTGACTGAAGGCTTCGATTCCGTTTCTTTAAGGGCTTCAGCTAAACAAATTGCAGCTGTTGATTTCCCACTACATGGTTGACCACAGATAACAACCAATGCCATCTACACCAACAAAAATAACAAGAATTGAATTTGCTGAGCAGCTTCACAATAAAATTGAACTAGAAAGTTTTATGTTCTGATTAAAGCAGACTCTGTGATAATAAAAGGCCGTGAAACGTCATTTCGAGAATTTAAAACAACCAAAAGACTGAGAATGTTCATATACTAATTTTTGAAGATGGTGCTATGAAGCACATGTATGTATAAACTCGGAGATGATTTGCTATTAACAAAAAACATATATTCTGATTTGTTTTTAAGTGAATGGTCAGAAAGATCACATAAACAACCAAGACTACATCGTCTCGGCTACATATTATCTAAATACACAACAGCAAAGATGGGAGTCTTCTTCCTGGTCATTCACCCATCAAAACTCTACAACAGCATCAACAACTTTCTCAATTCCAAAATAGTCGTAGAGGTTATGCGAATCCTCCACACCCATTTAGCACTATTCAAAACCAAATCATTGCAATAACAAATATTTTGCTTTCTAAAGCAAAGTTAAGTGTTCAAGAAAAGGATCACAATCTCACACTTCTATTTTAATAACCAAGAAAAACCTGACAGTCTGGCGCACGGTTTGAAACTTGGTAGATAGTGGGCCTACTCTTTTTACCCTTCTCCATTTAAATCCAACACTTTTGTTTGGGGCAGAGTTCGAACCCTTAACGTGAACTTAATCCACACATCACTTGCGCTCTTACCACTAAACCAAAGCCCGAGAGGCAATCCCCAGGGTGAATCTTTTAAACGAATATTTAGAACTCTAACAAAAGTGTAACATCAAGAACTAAGCTTCAATCCCAAATAGTTAAATCAATCCAACCTCTACAATTACTCAAAATGCACAAAAAAAAATAGAAACTTTACCTTAAAAAACAGCCAAAATTAGAAACTTTACCTTTTCTTGGTGTTGTCCAAAAGCTTGTGAAACTGGAAAAAGAAAAATTAGTTTAGGGTTTAAGGTGTTGCTGTAATATGGAAGGCTTAGATTTTATTAACAACGAAGCAAAAATAAACGAGAAAGTAGCAAAAGGGGAGGAACAATGAAGTCGGAGTAGGATGCACCAATTACTTTTCCTTATTAATTTCACTCTTTCTCATTTAAATTATCTTTATACACTTTTGTATTTAAACACTTCTTGGGTAATATGATTAGTAGTAAACAATATATCAGTCATCTTTATAAAAGTCATCCACTATAACAATATTTTATTATTATAATCATTTCTTGGAAATAACTTTTTGCGTTAAATTTATTTTTTATAATAATATTTTGTCTATAACAACAACATTGATCACTATAATGGCACACAATGATTTTAATAAGTTTCTCATTTTCGTTGCTACTCATTTAGTTCATATATAAAGCATTAGGTGCAATTTTAGAGTCATGAAGTCAAATATAAAAATAAAAAATCGACTTTGATTGAAATAGAAATTCGACAGTTGCTATCGGATATCTTTTTGCTAAATCTATATATATATTAAAAGGAGTGTTGTAGCCAATCATATTTAGCCAAGTGGCAATAAGTTAAAAAGACACATGGCAATTTTAAGACAAAAATTAGTTATTAGTTACTCCCTCTGTCCCAATTTATGTGGCACTTTTCGCTTTTCGAGATTCAAACTGCATGAACTTTGACCGATATTTCAAGACGTATTTTTTCACCAAAATAATATGAGAAAAGTTGTAACTTAAAGTACGTTTCAAGTAGTTTTCAAAAATATAAATTTTAATATTAAAATATTGAGTTAATCTAATCCAATTTAGCTTCAAAGTTTAGTCAAATTGACTCTCGAAAAGCGAAAAGTGCCACATAAATTGGGACGGAGAGAGTACTACATTTAAAATATGGTTACTTTAGTTTAAATATTAACAAGTGGCATATCCCTAACTATTCATCTAAAATTTGAATTAAAATCTGTAAAATATTTTACAAAATTAACTGCTCTAAATTTTTCTCCACTAATCTGTAGGAAGTTACTTCTCTTTATTGCTGAAAATCTATTATCTATTATCTATCTATATCTATATCTATATTATATTAAAAGGAAGGCTGTAGTTAGATTAATAGTTAGGATAGTTGTTGGTTAGTTAGTTTTTCATATTTAAAATGTCTGTTAATTTAAAATGAAAAATGACAAAAAAATTATGTAATGAACCATCAATTTGAATCCCACTTTCAAGCGAGTAAATTGGGGACTGATTCATCACGTTTTATATACAACTGTTTATACTTGAAATACATTATGTTATCTTTTGAATTTGGAAGAAATTGTTAAGCTTTTAAATTCGAATAACTGTAATCTTTTGAATTCGAGAATTTTGAAAGATAACTACCGCATCACTACTAAATTTTCGGCAAATATCTATATTTATATTATATTAAAAGGGGGATAGTAAGCCTATGTAAAATAGCCAAGTGGCAAAGTCGTAGGAAGCCATTTGACAATTTTAGGACAATAGTTAGTTATTATTTAATGTTAGTTAGTTTAGTCAATTTAAAACTTTAAAATTTTGAATTAAGGATAATTTAACTCCTTATTAACGGAAATAGCCAAGTGGCAAAGTCGTAGGAAGCCATTTGACAATTTTAGGACAATAGTTAGTTATTATTTAATGTTAGTTAGTTTAGTCAATTTAAAACTTTAAAATTTTGAATTAAGGATAATTTAACTCCTTATTAACGGACAAAGTGATTATTTTTGGCAAAAAGAGCAATGAATTGAAATTCATAACTCATAAATAGCATATCCACAATAAAAGAGCAATAAATAGAAACTATAATTTACTCTTTTCACAATAAATCAAAAATATTTCTCTTACAATATAAAATACCAGAAGACATGCATATAGGAATCATTATCAACACAAACTTTAAAAAAAAAAAAAAATCACGATAGTGAGAAGTTTGTTCGACAATTGTGCATAAATTTTTTTGAATGTAAATATATTTTTCTAATTAAAAAATAAAGCTGGGTAATGGATAAAAACAAAGGGAAGTTACTTCAAAACCAACAACTATACACGCTTAAATAAGTAGTGGGATGAATCAGTTTTCAATTGGACCCTAACTCCTCTTTTAAACGGGAACCTTTCTTCTCCAGAGAAAAGAACAAAACCAGTAACTTTCTTCTTCTCTAATTCCCTTCGAAGGTCAACTTGATTATTTTGAAACAACAATCGGAGAACAGTGGAATGTACAATTCTTCATCGCGTCTGCACATCTGCTGCTTCTACGGAAAAGTGTGATCGCTCTCTCTAAGGTATCGAGACTCCTTCTATGTCGAGGTCAAGTATGGTGCACGAAGAATGTTACATAATTCCGAATGGATTCGCTTAGAAGCCTGTGTGTCTCAATATTTACACACTTTGAAAGATCATGAAAGTTACATGTAAATGAAGTTATTATGTAAGGTATCTACAAGGAATGCCATTTTATGTTTTTATAAGTTTCTATCAAATCTTTAAAGTGGAAAAGAGAACTGGGGCGAGGAAGGGAGTTCTTAAATCTTTGGAGACCAAAAAAAGTGGACAAATACAATTGAATTAGAAATTCTCCATTTTCTATGAAGAACATTACATGGTTCGGATTGTAAATCCATAGTGTATAACAGTATGGATTCACATAAAGTTGCAATGTAATGCCATATATATAACAGAAGTCTTATATTTTGATTTTATCGAGTTCGACCTCACGTAACCAGTAATCTATATAATATTGATTTCATATGCATAATTGCTACCAATTGATAACATAGCAAAGTCAAGTTTTTTGTGTTCTATGTTGAGATAGGTGAAGACACTGGCTACGACTACGGAAGGTATCGCTAGAAAGGTAATATATTACCAAAACCTGAAGAAGTAGCTTAATCCAATTATTCTTGACAATGGAAGTGAATTATATCCAAGGTAATCCAAATATAACCTTAGCTACCATTGCATTTTATTATTAGCTTGCTAGAAATACAGTGTATTTGTTGTTGTTTATATATATTTCATTTGTTGGTGAAAAAGCTCCAAAGATTGGATTTCCAGTTGGCCATCTACAATATTCAAAGTGTTTTATTCTTCACAGAGGAACTTTTATAGAGGAAAAAAAATATGAAAAAATACGTTATTTCTTTGAGGCATTATATAAATTGAGATTTTAAATAAGGATAGATTTAATTTAATTCAAATTTGGAAGTTCACGGAATTATAATTCCAGATCAAGTAGCAAAACTGGTGAATTTTTTTTCTATTTGGAACTCTTATGATGTATATATATGAAACATGTGTGCAATTTTTTTTCTTTAAACTAATCTTCTTTGCACTATGTAGAATATCTTCCATCGGTTGCGGGCATTTTAATGTTTGCAACACCTTTTATTGTGAGATTGAAGGTTTTTTTTATGATCACTAATGTTCTTAACATGCTTTATTTGATTTTGTCCTTTGTGATTCTGCTTCATCGAAAACTTATATTTCTTACTTTCCTATCATCTTATTTTACAGGTTATGCAACTTATCCTTTTATTGACCCTGATGCAGTTGGTTTTTCAAATTTTCTAGCTTGAAAGTAGAAAATCATGCTACATAGGCTTCAGGTTTGAGTTCCTTGATATATATTCGATGGATAGAGGAGTTTTCTGGCTTTTCTCTTCGCCTTTTACTATTAAAAATTATTTGTGTTTGTCATGAATTCTGTAATTTCTACAACTTATCAACAAAAATATTAAAGCGATCCTCCTCGAGAGAACATAGATATTAAATCAAGTGACAAACTAATAAATGTACACATGAAAATAAAATAGTACTACGAGGTGGCTCATAAACTAAAGATTATTTTTAATAGATTTGGTTAAAATTAGAATTAGAATTAGAATTAGAAGAATATTTGAAATGACATTGGCATGAAGCTCATGAGCAGAAACAAATTCCTATGAGATTTTCATTATGAAAAGGAGTAGACAATATCGATACCAAAAGAAGTGTAAAGTAATATCTGTAGAATAACTTACCTTCCATTAGTGAATTTGAGTGACTTTTGGGTAACAAAAGAAATAAAAATGACTTTGTGGTAATGAAGCAATAGTTGAGTGACTTTTGGGCAACAAAAGAAACAAAAATGACTTTGTGGTAATAAAACAATAGTTGAGTGACCACCAGTAAAAATAACTCCTCAATTCTTTACATAATTTTGCAAGAATTCTTACTCATTTAAACTTTAGTTTGTTAATTGGCAACAAGCGTTGTCTATGTTTTTGGCTTAAAGCAGTTTTAAAAACTTTATTGAAGTGTCAAGGCATTTGAAGAATGTGAACTTTCATGCTCAAATAATAGCTACTGTTTCTACACACACGAGGTGCAAAACTCATTTATCACTCATTTGTTTCTTGGTGCAATGTTTATAGAGGTTTTGCATAACCATACAACTTTAGTAATGATTTCGATGATATCTCTTTCTTTGGTGGTTGTTAGCTCAAGCAAAAGCATACTTTGGGTTATTATTTCATTCTGTTTGCTTTTATTCTTCTTTCTTTCCGAATACTACTTGTGTGGCTATTACTATTTACACGTATATTCGTGACCTTTTAATATTTTTATTCTCATGTAATTATCTTTTAAAATTGGTATGAATTGTTTTGGTATATATGTAAAGCAAAAACAGGTGGATTGGATGCTATTGAAATGCATGTTTTCAGGAATTCACACGTTGTGGTTTCAGTAATTAGATGACAAGTTGTATAACAATTTGAATTCCCATCCTTGAAATATGTACGCTTTAGATATTTATTATGATATCAGTACCCTTATCTCATTCGTGTACATGCTTTCGTTGATATTCCTAATATAGACCTAAGACAAAAACTAACAGCATGTTTGGCCAAGCTTCTGAAAACTGTTTATTTTGATAAGTGTTTTTCTTCAAAAGTATTTTTCGTAAAAGTACTTTTCGAGAGAAGTGGTGTGTTTGGCCAACTCATTTGAGAAAAACTTCTGTGTTATAATTGAGAAGACTTTTAAAGATTCACTTTACAGTAATTTAACTAGATAAATGGTTATAACCATTTATTCTCAAACACTATATTTAATTATTTATTTAATTAAAAAATTTTAAATTAATGCATACATAGTTGAATTTTATAAATCTACTACATTTTAAAAAATGTTATTTGATCAAAAATTTCTAACGTGAGGTAGGTGTATCTAGAAAAAATAATGTAGTATTTATATATTATAATAATTAGGTTAAAATAAATAGAGGTAATTAGGTATATTAGTATTTACAGTAAGGATATTTTTGTAATGATAGAAATTAAAACAACTTCTGCTTCCACTTAAAAACACTTTTAGAAAAAAATAAGCAATTTTGGCTCCCTAAAAGCTTGGCCAAACAGGCTCTAAATAGTCTAAATCTTTTTGAAGTTTGTCCTCAACAATGTCAATAATGCAGGAAGTTGAGGATGCTAAACGAGTAAAATCAAGTAGCTGGTGTAATGGGAGATGAAAGCAGGTGAATTGAGTGTTTTTTGAGGCAAGACCAAAGAAAGACTATATCATTTGGTTGAAGAAAATGACATTAACCAAATGAACCTCACGACTTTTCAAATACTAAGATAATAATATTATCAGTTAGAAAATATTTGAGTACAATGGTTAGATCAACTTTTGTTTGTGGCCACAAAAACAGACTTCATTACTGTGATATCCATCGCCAAGATGCATTTGAACTTGTCGGATAGCATTTTGCCAATGTGGCTGATTCCAGATAGCAAGAGGTTTTGCATAATTCTTTCACAATTATATATAAATTTATCATATTTGATGAAAATAAAAGGTTGGGGTTGATATATCTTCGTGTATGGAAGCGTTTCACAGAGTCTGTATGTACAAAGTTCGTGGAGAGTTATTTTATTTTGTTCTTTCTCAAATTTACTGTCAAATAATGTCATTCGCCAATTAGATTTGTTTTATATTTACTTGATAAATGTGTTACTAACTCAGGTTCTCAGTTCTCATATTTGATAAAATTAATTACTTGAGCATGTTAAATATTAGGCAAGAACATATGGTTGGTAGTCTTGCGAGCCGAATCCGATGATAAAAGGGGTGTCACGAGTGCAAACTCTTCAATCAATCACAATTTAGTATTAAAAATGACTCTATTTAATACTATCATGCTACATTTATATGTTGTAATAGATGGAGTAATAACTTATTACAATTTTCAAAATCTCAAATCTCAATTTTTATGGAGACCTATGAATATCTCCTGGGTGTAATTGGGAAAAGCTACCATAATCAAAATATCACAAGGTAACAGTTGATTTTAATATAAATGTGCTAAAAAAATCATAATTTCAATATTTTCCGCGCATCGCGCGGGTCCTTATACTAGTAATTGTTAAATCAAATGTTACATCGTCATAAAGGAACTAAAATCTATGAAATATTCTAAAATCGTTGATTTCTTTCATTAGACTTGAATTTTGAATATGTTTATAATACATATACATATTATAGTTTAATTCTCTGTAGGTTTAGTACAACTAATTAAGGATTTATTAATGATGTACTTTTTAAAATTTTGATTAATGAAATATACGTATAAAAAAATATAAGTATTTATTGAGATTTTATATTTAACCAATTTGTTTTCTTTTGTAGCAGACATTTTTTTAGAAAATGACTTTCTGCATAATTTTTATCTATAACGGTCAAATAAGATCTTCAAAATATAGGTGTATAACGGTACCTTGCTATAGCAGTCAAGAGATCTCCATAAAAATGATACTAATACAGATAGGCCTCACTTATAACGTCTTCTCATATATTTAATATATTATTTGAAAAAGAAAAGTGAAACTTTAACTTATCTATATGTCCAATACTATATTAAAAGTACGAAACTCGTTAAGTGTTGATCAGCTATTTTATTCTTTAAAAGTAAACTAGTATAGTACTCGTACGATGCGCGGAGAATATCAAAAGAAACTTATTATAGCAAATTTTATGAGCCCGTTTGGGTGAGCTTAAAAGTGACTTATAAGCTTATAAGCTCATTAATATGTTTGGTAACTTAAAAAAATTTGGACTTATAAGCCATAAGTGGCTTAAAAGCCACTTTTTGAAAAATTAGGAAATCCTAACTTCTCAAACAGTGGCTTTTAAGTCACTTTTTAACTTATAAACCACTTAAAATAAACTGCTTATAAGCCCACCCAAACAGGTTCTATAAATGAAAGTAGAAAATATGTAAAAATTTTGTTACTAATTTTAAACCTCAAGTACTGCAGTAATGGTTTCTTATATCTCCAATAACGCTCTACATATTGCTTCAAATATTGGTCAATTTTTTTAGTAGAACAATGTAAAAAAAAAAAAATTAAAGGAAATCAAAACTAAGTTAAATTTTGATGTGGAAAGACTTCGAGTTGTCTTTAAAGCAGATCATTGTTTTTCCTCCTAGAGAACTCATTCTTCATTCGTTTGGATGCAACAATTGCTCAAACAGAAAGTTATTTCCTTAAGTTCAAAAAGATATTAATGTATAAATGTTTGGTGAAGAACACGAACGTATATAAATATAAACTATATTTTAAAGTATGTTAACTTATCAATATATCATGAGATTTAATTTTAAGTGTTAAAGCTTTCTATATGATAAATTCAATTATATTCTAAGTATTGGTTGAGTTTCTTTTATTAATAAATATTTTTGGTGCTTGATTTTGTCTATTATGATTTCAAGGAGAAATAAGATAAATTATTTTATAGCTGAAAATATCATGTGATTTCCATATTCCATTTTTGAAAATTGAACAACAAAGTTTGCCATTTATTCCCTCTTCTTATTCTTACACATATAACCAATAATGATATATTGCGATTCCCCTCATTCATTTCTTTCTTCAAATTTTTCTCATTTATTAGTAGTTTCAAATATTTAGATCAAAATCTAAGAAATGCATATCTTTCACATGGCTGAAAGTGTTAGATTGTTATTTGGCGATAATTAAACTCACATGTCATTTTTAGCCCATTATATTGATTTTTTTTTTTAAAGTAAACCAGGAAGATCTTGGAGTGTTGCATTCACAAGAATCATATAAATAAAGGGGGACTTGGCCTGACCTTTTCTTACAATACTAATTCACAAAAAAAAAAAAAAAAAAAAAAAAAAAAAAGAAGCAACTATATATTATCTAGCTTCCTCAAAGGAAAACTATTAATATTGTCAACTAACAAAGATATTAGATTTCTCATGTCTAATCCTTAAGCTTGGAAGCTTGAACTTGTCCAACTGAAAAGGCCTTTAGCTCTTGCTGGTAGCTGTTGGCTACAGTGGTACTATTGATAGGTAGCTATAGGCCCATTATATTGATAGATATTATTGCTTCAATGGTAACATAAGATGGTTAGCTTACGAAATTGGATGGGAACACACTCTTAAGGAGTTATGGATAAAGAAGTAAATTACTTTAAGTGGTAAATGATATGTATCCACTTCAACTTTACATTAAAAAATTTGTGTGTGAAAAATAGTCAGTCATACCATAAAAATTCATATTCCTCAAATATTTTAACACTTCGACAGAATTTTAAAACTGCTTCTAACAAAAAAACACGGACATAGTTCCAAAATGTTGTCAATTATTAAATCATACATAAACTAATAGATTTAACGAATATCATGATTACCTGTATATAGTTATTTACATAATTGTTTACATATCTATAGGATATAATTTTACTACTTATTTTCATGATGAGAATCTCCAATATTTTGTTTTGCCATGCATGCCAACATTACGTCAACTTCTCTTTGATCTCTATCAGTTCCTCCTCTTTGTTAGTAAAATGGGAATATGAATGTGTATATATAATAACATAAAAAAAATCTTGTAGTAAAAACATCTATTTAACACTTGACTGTAGGTTTGTTCAAAGCATATGAATCTGTAATTTCCTTGACTGTAGGTTCGTTCAAAGCATATGAATCTGCAATTTCATATTCTTTACAGCAAAATATTATAAATGTATTCATTGTAGATTCCATACAAATGACTAATTAAAAAACTCTATATTAGTTTACTATTAAACTAAATAAGTTAAAAGAGGTAGTTACATTATCAAAATGTCAGTAAAGAACATGTTTAAAGAAAATATGCTAGATAAATTTGAAAATAGCTACTGATCTATTGCTAACATAATAATAATTATAATGTATACAGTATTGTTAAGTCAAATTTGTGTTAACATATGTAATAGAAAAAAAAAAGTAACTAATTTATGGCTTTGATAAAATATATCAAAGCTTACATATCTGAAAGCATGCGAAAGAATCAAACCTATAAACGGTATGTAAACATGTTGTATCAAGGAATCCTATTGTTTTATAGCAATTGAATAGGACTATTAAGTACTAATATATTTGAATTTTCAATTTCATAAATAAAAAACAATTGATTGGAAAAAGCATTGTAAGTAATTTTTAAATTTGCACAGCCATAATAATTAATGTAAAATATATTTCAAAACAACCATAATCATTAATGTAAAATATATTTCAATCAATGAAAAGTATATCAAACATCAAATTTTAACAAAAAATAAATAAAAGAAGACTATGAAAAGTCTAACTCTGTACACAAATATTCGGGATTATTCATGGCTCTAGTCAGGAAAAATTATAGAGTATTTCTCAGGAGCTGCATGACTTATCCATCCTAGCTATCAAGCTTCCATATATGCAAGTTTATGAAAGAACTAAATCAATAAAAATAATCAAAACTTAGTATGCAAATATAAAGGATGAATTTCATAGACACTCACCATTAGGGTTCTTTTTCTCTAAAAATTTGTATGCATCCTCTCGTAAGGATGTAATTGTTGCTGTGTTTTTCGTCACTAATTTCCATTCTCTTTCTCGCCATACTTGTGTTCTTCAACTTCTTACCCGTCAATTATCACATTTTCATGTAAGCTTTTCATTAGCTTTCTAGTTTAATATCTTTACTAACTGAATTTCATTTATTACAATATGGATTTTATATTGTGATATAATAAGAGATAGTAATACTTACTTTTTTCATTAATAATTAACATTTTTCTAAAAAAGTGACTACTAAAAATAATAATCAATAATGTAAAAAAAATTTGAAGTCTTATATTAAAAATTATAAAAGAACCTACTCTCTATTAGACATCAAGTGAGGTAACAGAAAAAAATAAAAAATTTATAACCCACCATTTGTTCACTTTCTATTTTCTGTCGATTTTCATCGACCATTGAAGAATTCTTCAATAATAGTTTTCCTGTCATTGCTAAATAAATAAACCAATTACAAAACCAAGACAGAAATAATAAGAAGTTTTAAGAACTTCCTCAAAAGAAGTATACAAAAATAAAGAAGATAAAGAATTGATTACCTCTTTATTGTATTACTTCTGTTTTAGCACTGATAAAAAGAAGATAAAAATAATCTTTTAGACTTTAAGAATTTTTTTTAATCATAAATCATGATTTTCTTCGTAACAACATTTTCATGTTATTTTAAGTTTTTAAAAAGCAATAAGAAATTCAATACTTTAGACATCATTAATGCATGTATAGTTAAATGAAGATCAGTATCACTTACTTCTCAAAATATTTTGATGGATCTAATACATTCTCATTTGCTATGTCCTGCACAAAGCACACAGGATGGAAGTATGCAAATTACAATAAGATCAATGATAAAGTAAAGGAAGTAGCAAACATCAAGAAAATCATCTGCTTTCAAGCAACTCCGTTTTCTAAGGGAGAGTGAGAACCGTCTTATCTTAGGGTAGGGGTAGCCCCAGGTGGGAAGGGCCAGGGGGTTCGCTTTTTGATAATCAATAAGTAGCGTAGGCTTCGATAGACTTGCAATAGCGATTCTTACCAGCAAAAGCGACACCAAATTTTCTGTGGTGATGTCAGAATTTGCACCTATTTGTATCTATTTAGTGATCAGTCCACAACAAGTGCATCCGAATACTCTGAGGTTTGAATAGTCATCTCTTTGAAAGGATTAAAGTAAATCCATTACTGTAGAGAATGACTAAAAAAGTTTGACGAGTCTAAGGGCTAGTAAGACCTACCCGCTTTGTTGAGCATTTTCATTCACTGAAGCAACTTGAACAAAATCAAAGTAAAAGAAAGAAATTCATTGACTTCGAAAAGGATTTATCTATGCAAAATATATGTTCACGAGACGAAAAATTTATGTTCACTTGAGTCATAATTTCAGGGTTGCAACCTAACCATTAAACATGTGTCTCTATTTTGAATGTGATGTAAAGACATATGAAATTTTGAAGCAGAAACAATAGGTGTTCTGATCATATTGCACTATTGTATTGCTCACTACACCTCCCCGCGCCAAGACGGAAATTCTGATTAAGGGATTGCGAAGAGATTTTATTACATGGTCTCTGTTACTATGTTTCATAAGAAAATGTTAGGCGTATGGGCCTAAATCAGTTTTAGGATTACAAATCGAATTTGGATTCGAATATAAGCAATTCTTCGTATCAAAGTTGAATAAATACACGAAAAAGACGTAAATGCGGAAAAATAACTGTATTTCAATATATGATTGTGAGTACAAATTTGGGCAGAGTTTCAGTACACTTTCTGGATCCGTACAATGTAAAATGAAGTACTACTATTTATAGATACAAGATGTTCTCCCACGTTTTCCACTACTTGTTCATGGCCTACCCATATATAGAGCATTTATGTGTTGTTAATGGGCAAGGTAGTGGGCTGCAAAGCCGCTTGAACCGAGGAGGTCCACCGAGGCGCGAATAACTGACCTCGATGGCAAGGCCCTATTGCTTAACCGAGGCGGCTTGTCACCGAAGCTTAGCTTACGGTTTGCCTTCGGTGACAACCTCGGTGTCTTGCTTCGGCGATTCATTGATTTGCTTCGGTTCCTGGCTCGCCGACATGTGTTCAGTCATTGTTAAGTTGTATGACCGGGGCGAATCATCGCGGGTCGATTTTTACCCAATACATTAAGTTTATTAAGCAGACATTTTTCTAAACTCAACTTGAAAAAACTACCCACGTTCTTATTTATTTATCTAAACTCAAATTCAAATAACTACCCACTTCTTATCCATTATATCCATGTTCTTTGCTTGACTTCAAAATCTTTCACTTCCTACGGTTTATATATTTTAACAAATAGGTTATATTCAAATTCTAATAAGGATAAAACTATCTAAAGATTTTGAATAATAATAATAAAATAAAAAATTATCTCAATTCAGCAACTTAACCGCACAGTTTTGATGTGGAAACAATATATCAAATTTTGATTTATTTACTACTCCTGGTTGTGAACAATTGTTTCAGTCGTAATATTTAGCAGTTCATGAAAAAATAAATAAAACAAATTGAAACAGGTTATGCAACTCTCCACGTCTCCCATGTCTCTTTGGGTCAGTTTCTATCTGTTTACTGCGTAACACTCTATATTTCTTTTTATGTTTCCTTTCTAGAATTTTCTTAATTAAAAAAATGAGTAAGTTTTCATTTATTTATTTTTTAAATAGTTGTAGTTAGACATGTAATTAGTTACTAACCAATTCACCTAATTTAACTATTTTGTTCTAAAACTATACACGTAGTAATATCTGTATCTTACAGTTGGCTGAATCTCAATCTCATGCTAGACTTCCTTGCTTTTAATAATAGATAGATTTATACTGGATGGGATTTAACATTTAATTATTTTCCATTATACAGAAGTTTGAACCTAATTAAAATTTTTGACTATTAAATTTTTAACTATCCAATTATATTGGAACTTCTAATGTTTATGGAAGTAGCAGAAAATGTCGATCTTCTTATTCATGTAACTTGAATTTTTTTTACAGAAGGCCGAATTTTAGAACCTTCAAATCTTAGAACATTGTGTTCACTCGCATAGTTTTTATCCACGACCGGATTTTTATCCTCGATTCGCCTATGCTTATACTCCTATTTTTGTTCGACTATATTTTTCTTTTCAGTTTTCATCTATTCTTTCCTTGACATTAATTTCGTTCTTCTATTTGTTGTAATTTGTTTTGGTAGCACCAACGGATCGAGACGAGTACTATTTTCATACACTGTTGATTTTCCTATTTTTCTATCAGTGAATTGCATACATAATATGCACAATTGAAAAATTCTTTTGTGCTTAGAGGAAAGAAATGGTGGACAAGACAGTGACTATTGGAACAAGGAAGATTATCGTTGAATAATCCTTGTGATAAATCAAGGAAATAATTTGTAAGTCCTTATTGTTCATGTTTTTACTAATGTCTTGCATATAGGAAGATTAAACCTTTCCAAGAATAAAGCTATTATTGAATTTTTATTTAACCAATAATTTTTAAGTTTCTCATTTGAATGGTCACGAGGTGGAGTATTTCAAGAATAAATCTTTCCAAGAATAAAGCTATTTAATTACTTCGTGTTGCTCCATCTTATTTGTCACGAAGGTGGGATTGGAAAGTTTGGTTTTGTACTAGGTTGAAAATTAATCATGGTAAGAATACAATCTTCTTCCGTTTTATAAACTTTTCAAATTAATAAAATCATGCAGTTAGAAACTTAGATGCGAATTGACTTTCCTTTATGTGATTTTTGAAATAATTGTTATGAATTGTCTTATCTCCCTGGAATTGTGTCACCTTGTTGGTGTGCCTATCACCAAAGAATACTTATATATAGTTGAAGGATTATACACAATCTGTTGGAAATAGGATTCGGGCACCCATGTGGGTCAACCCGTATCCTTGTACAAATAAACAATATATATAATATGTTATATATATTAAATACTTAATAAAAGAAAAAAAGGAAAGAGACACAACTTTTGGAAAAAGTTGTATCCCTGCAGAAGTATTAAAAGGTTTCTTTTAGAAAAAATCAAGTACACTTTTCCACTTCAAGAAAAACAGGAAAGCAGGTTCCTTCCTGCTATTTCATAAAACAAGAAAAAACATCTCTTCTTCTCAAGTGAAGAACTTCAATGGAAGATTCCCAAGAAGAACATAGGCGGTCTTCTACTAATTGGAACAGTCTTCAGTAACAGGTACGATTATAGACTGTGATTCTTACGGTGTAGTTCGTGTTATATACATGTGATTATATCTCCGACTAGTGAAACAAATACGGTTAGACCCTGGAGCAAATTGTATGTTCTTGGATTATGTATAATCCTTTATTTGTATCAGAGCCAGGTTATTTGTTTCCATTTGTTTCCTAGTGCGATATTAATTTCTTGAAAATATTGCCGTGGGACTGTTTACGGTTGAAACATCTTTGAAAGTTTTTGCCGTGGAAGCCTAACCAAAAAGAAAAACTAGTTTTATTTTGTGCGTGTTAATATTGTAAAAAGTGTGGTGCATGAAGAATTATTATATGAAAATCACTTCTAAAATTGCTTTTCCGGCTGTTTTCTTCCGTGAAGGACATAGCACCACTGTGGTCATAGTAAAAGAATTATGGCATTGGCAAAAGGTTAAATCTTTGGTACTTTGAGTATTTGCTACTCTCTGTGTCGTTTGTAAAAGGCGTGATAGCCAAGTAGGATAATTTCATGTACGTATACGTATTAGAAAGAGGACATCTTTTAGGAGTGTCATGGAATTTGATGAAATCCCATGTGAAAAAAAATAAAAAAGTTCTCTGGTTGTCACCATCCTTAATTTTCATGTATGGAGATTTGTGTGTCCCACAAGGCAATGGAGAGAGGACTATGTGTCCTAATTCTTTAAAGGAAAAACATATCAAAAGGCCTTTGGAAGTGGCGCACACATTGGGATGAAGTATGAACAAATTAAAATTGGTACTTTTAGTATTTCTTCATCCAGTATTCATCTAGAATTATGATAATTGGCACATATATTTCCAAGTCAGTGTTTCCTTCATTCCTTTGCCTTGTCCTTGTGGCAATATTGATGACATGCCAAACCACATAAGCTTTCTTGCTACACAAAATATACACGTGTATATGTTTGTGGTGATTAATTTTGAAACTATCAGTATGTGTACGAAAAACGATTGAGGTACATTTAGTAGCCCATAAATACCAAAAAGTTTTTGGAAAAGGGTTTTTGAAGTTGAGTTGAAAAATTATATTTGAAAGTTGAAGTTGTGTTTGGACATAAATTTTACTTGAAAAAAAGTTGAATGTTTGTGAGTGAATAAAGTTATTTTTTGAAAAAACTTGAAAAAATGGTCAAAACCACTTTTTGGTTTTTCAAAAACTGTTTTTGAAAAAATCTCTCAAAAATAACAGTTTTTCATGGACAAACAAGTTTTCCAAAAAATTTTTGAAAAAAAGGAAAAAGCAACTCATGGACAAACGGGTCCTAATAGTGTGGGCTTTGTTTACTTTGATGTCAAGTATTTGGCCTTTCACCAAGACATACGTGTCTTTGAAAATGATATGCTAAAAAAAATAATAATAATTAATCATTTGAATGTTTTTGCTTTGCCAATTCACTTGTGAGTTCTCGGAGAAAGACATCAAAAGAAATAGAATGCAGAAATTCACAAGATATGTAATCTGATTATTTAGTCAGTACACGAGAATTGCAATAATGCAGTAAAGGTAGTCTTACTCCATGGTGAGTTCCTAATTATTTTTTTATATGAGTTATAGAAAAATCATGGTTATTACACTTACTTTATGTGAGAATATTTTCTTATAAGTATGAACACTTGTATGACCTTTTAATTTCATGCTTTGTGCTGTTAATCTTGTTATATTTCTATATTTATTATAGAATGTCTATATAGTTGGTCTTAAAATTAAGTAGTTTAAGACAAGTGTTCCTTTCATAATTGATTATGTTAGATTTATAGAATATTAGAATTTGGATGATGATTGGGAACATAGTGAACTTTCGATTCCAGATCTAGTATGAAATAAATTTTAATGCAATCAATTATTTTAAGGATTAGTATGTATATGAATTTTAGGCTCTAAAAAAGTACATAGTTGTCTCGATAAGTTTATACTAGTTTATATCAATACGTCAACTGCTGTTAGAATATTGTCTCAAGTTTAACAAAAGTGTTAATGGTGACAATAAAATCCAGTATGTCCTAAAAGAGCAAGAGGCTCTTGAGACTCTAGACATGTCTTTGACGTCTGTGAAAAGTGACATTACATTCCATTATAGTTAGTACACCATGACATATGTAATCCAAATTATGAAATTGTTCTAAGTAAGTTACTTATATTCCATATAAGTTATGGATAAATAAAAATCCATTTTTTTTAATTGGGTTTGTGCTGCTATTGTACATTAAATTATTTTTCCACATGGAAAACTAGTTCCAAGGGGAAGGACATGTATCAATTTGTGATACTATTTTAGTGCAAGATTTATATGTTCAAAAGTGAACAACATAACAGTGGCATAGTAACTGAAATTGGATCACAATGTTACATTGTTAGCGAATATTTTTTCTAAGCAGGGTGAGATAGGTTAAGACTTGTCTCTTCATGAAACTGTGGACCAAATTTGCTTCTGTTATTGTCAGTTAAATGGATTTGAGTGAAAGTCACTTTGGTGATAATGGATCTATTCCGTGTAGCACCAAAATGACTAAAATAATTCATTTAATATTGTTGGTCCCAGTGGGAGTAACTATCAATTGATAAATCAATTTTATCAATCTCAACCTCGACCAATGAGTCGTCTACATATTCCCCAACGTCGATTTGAGATCGAAGGGGAAGCATATATAGTTACTCCACAAGATGAATAAGAGCAACGAAAGATAACCTAAGGCTCTTAAATACCCTGCTAAGAATAAGTATTTAAAACAATGGAACATGAAATAGAGTTAGTAAAACCAAACCAAGAGTTGTAATTGGTTGATCTACTAATAGGTCATAGCGTCGTTGAGAACAAAGGGATTCTCAAAATACACGAAAGACTTAATGTAGTATCGAAAAATATGGGTGAATCCTTGAAGTTCAGATTTCAAGAGATCGTTCGAAGAGATTGTTGTCTCTTTCAGAAAAATCTTATATTAAGAAATTTTCTTGAACGATTTAATATGAAATAGTGCAAACTCATTAATACTCCTATTTCTAGAGGTGAAGTTTCTAGTGGGAGGATGTGTCCTCGTGAATCCACAAGAATATGATATGAAAAGGAATACTGAAAAGCAGTTAAAGGATACTGAGGTATCTTAAAGGCACTTGTGATTATCCTTGTAATGTAAAGGAAATGATCTACAACTCAAAAGCTATACTTACGATGATTGAGAATGAGATTTAGATGAGAGAAAATCTAAATCTGAGTATGTCATTCTTTGCTAAACAATAGCGATGTGTATGTTGTTTGAGTAGCAAGAAACAATCATCGGCCTTATTTATAAAGAAAGTTGAATTTATAGCGCTTTCAGCAACTGTGCAGAGCTGTTTTGCTTAAATGTCTTTATGATATATTTGGGTGTGTTGGATAACATGCTATTGAATTAGTGACAATCAAATGTGACGGTCAAGTCTCAATAGGTGACACCAAAATCCCAAAGTATCATTGAAAGACAAAACATATTGATATAAAGTATAATTTCGTTAGAGACATAATTGTACTTGTACATAGAAAAGTGAATATGAAATACATCTCTACGCATTATATGATAGTAGATCCGATAATGAAACTCATAGCATTTGGTGCTTATGAGTGATATGTGAAGGCATTGAGTTTGCGTAGATGTTGATGTATTTACATTTAAATTTTCCCAAACATGTTCACATAAATCTGCATTATTGGAGTTAATGTAGTTGAAGCCTAAATTGATATTTTGTTGATTCATATACACAGAATGATTTTATGTTTAGTATATAAATTTGGAGTATGTCGGACAGACAAAAGGATTGGCTTATTCACACAGGCAATCGCCTCTATTGTCAAGGTGACTAATAGAGATGAGACAATTATAAACATATTATTATCTAAGGTGATAATAATAGAGAGCTTGAAGTTTATAATAAGAATGTCGTTTTTTTGGTTAATCATTTATGATTAAATGTGACAGCCTGTCTTTATGCCAGATATGAGTTCTAAAGGATAAAATGTATGAGTAGATTTGTGAACTCAAAGTTAGACATAGGTTGTCTGAACTATCATCTGCACAGTATTTAATTCGCGAAAGATATACGCTCCACGGGAAATGAGTCAATACTGTGATATGTGATTCATACCACGTATGCATAAAGTGACCTATGGGCGATACAAGTTTAATCTCTTCTTGTTTATCGTGTGAAGCCCTGAAAATTATAAGTAATTTTCTTTCTTTGTACCCTCATGACTTTGATCAGTTTCTCGAGATTCAATTTGGTGTTTCTATCTTAGAGTGTTGCCAAGAGATCATGGATGATTCGGTCTGGCGGAACATTTCTAGAAAAGCAAGTTAGATTGAGATTAAGAGATTCTTGAAATGAGGAAGATCATTGAGTATTATCACATTAATTGTGTTCATTGGTGCACCCATTATGTTCGTTTTTTAGATGAGAACATAATAACATAATGATGAACTCAAAATTAATACAAAGAGATTGTAAGAAAAGTGGATGTGATAAATGATCTAGGGTATTGCATACTGCAATCTACTCCAAGGTTCCGTAATCGAGATGTTATATATTCCTAACAGATGTATAACAACTAAGCTCTCGAAGTATGCACTGGTCACACGGTCTAGTCGTTATGTATGAATGTTATAGATTGGGAATGAGAGTTGACCCACTATGTGTGAGTGGGAGATGTTGGAAATAGGATTCGGGCACCCATGTGGGTCAACCCGTATCCTTGTACAAATAAAAAATATATATAATATGTTATATATATTAAATACTTAATAAAAGAAAAAAGGGAAAGAGACATAACTTTTGGGAAAAGTTGTATCCCTACAGAAGTATTAAAAGGTTTCTTTTAGAAGAAACCAACGTACACTTTTCCACTTCAAGAAAAACAGGAAAGCAGGTTCCTTCCTGCTATTTCAAAAAAAAAAGAAAAAACCTCTCTTCTTCTCAAGTGAAGAACTTCAATGGAAGATTCCCAAGAAGAACGTAGGCGGTCTTCTACTAATTAGAACAGTCTTCTGTAACAGGTACGATTATAGACTGTGATTCTTACGGTGTAGTTCGTGTTATATACATGTGATTACATCTCCGGCTAGTGAAACAAATACGGTTAGACCCTGGGGCAAATTGTATGTTCTTGGATTATGTATAATCCTTCACAATCCAAGAACATACAATTCGCCCAGAGTCTAACCCTATTTGTTTCACTAGTCAGGAATGCAATCACATGTCAATAGAACACGAACTACATCAAAGATTCACAGTCTATGACGTACCTTAGTTATTGAAGGTGTTCCAATACGTAGAAGACCGCTTCTGTTCTTCTCGAGAATCTTTCATTGAAGTTCTTCAACATAGAAGACGAGAGTTCTTTTGTTTGTGAGGGAGGAGAGAAAGAACGTGTTTCTTTTCTGACTATTGAGAAAGAAGTGTAGGAAAAGACTCTTACTTTTCCTATCAGATTATGACTTATTTTATATTACTTATAAGACACCTCTTTGGAAATTTTCCAATGGTTGTGTCTTTTCCCTCTTTTCTTATTTATTTTTATCTTAAATATAACTAATTTTATATACTTATTATTGGACATGGATTAGGGTTGACCCACATGGGTGCCCCGTATCCAATTTCCAACATCTCCCACTCATACTTGGTGGGACAACTCTCAATCTCATTATGTAACTTTCATACATAAAGTCTAGACCGTGTGACCAGTGCATACTTCGAGTGCTTAGTAGCTATACATCTGTTAGGAATATATAACATCTCGATTACGGAACCTTGGAGTAGATTGTAGTATGCAATACCTTAGATCATTTATCACATTCACATCTCTCTCAATCTCTTTGTATTATTTTGAGTTCATCATTATATTCTTGTCGCAAAGACAAACATAATGGGTTAGCCAATGAACACAGTTAATGTGATAATACTCATTGATGATCTTCTTCATCTCAAAAATCTCTTAATCTCAATCTTACTTACTTTTCTAGAAATGTCCCGCCAGACCGACTCATCCATGATCTCTTGGCAACACTCTAAGATAAAAAAATACCAAATTGAATCTCGAGTAACTGGTCAAAGTCATGAGGGTACAAAGAAAGAAAATTATTTATAATTTTCAGGGCTTCACACGATAAACAAGTAGAGATTAAACTTGTATCGCCCATAGGTCACTTTATGCATACGTGGTATGAATCACGTACCACAATATTGACTCCTTTCCCGTGGAGCGTATGTCTTTCATAAATAAAAAATATTGTGCAGATGATAGTTCAGACAACTGATGTCTAACTTTGAGTTCACACATCTACTCATACATTTATCCATCAGAACTCACATCTGGCATTATGACAAACTGCCACATTTAATCATAAATAATTAATCATAATTCAAACGACATTCATATTATAAACTTCTAGCCAACTCTCTATTATTATCACTTCTAATAATAATAAATTTATAACTGTCTCATCTCTCTTAGTCACCTAGACAATAGAGACGATTGCCTGTGTGAATATGCTAATCTTTTTGTTTGTCCGACATACTTCAAATTTATGTACTAAACAGAAAATCATTCTATGTATATGAACCAACAACTAGCAATTTAGGCTTCAACTACATTAACTTCAATAATGCAGTTTAATGTGAACATGCTTGGAAAAATTAAGATATAAATACATCGACATCAACGCAAACCCAATGACCTCACATATCATTCATAAGCACCAAATGCTATGGGTTTCACTATCAGATCTACTATTGTATAATGCGTCGAGATGTATTTCATGTTCACTTTTCTATGTACAACTATGCCTCTAAGGAAATTATACTTAAATCAATATGGTTTGTCTTCTAATGATATGTCTTCTAATGATACATGGAACTTTTGTGTAAGCTATTGAGACCTGACTATCACACTTGATTGTCACTAATTCAATAGCACGCTATCCAATGCATCCAAATTTATCATAAAGATATTTAAGCCAAACAGCTCTGCACAGTTGTTAAAAAACGCTAGAAATTCAGCTTTCTTTATAAATAAGGCTGATGATTGTTTCTTGCTACATAAACAATATACATATCACTATTGTTTAGAAAATAAGACATATTTAGATTTAGATTTCCTCTCATATAAATTATTTTTTCAATCACCATACGTATAGTCTTTAAATTGCAGATCCTTTCCTTAACAACACAAGGATAATCGACTGTGCCTTTGAGATACCTCAGTATCCATTAACTGCTTTCCAATATTTCTTTTCTGAAAGAGACAACAATCCCTTGGAACGATCCCTTGAAATCTGAACTTCAAGGATTCACCCATATTTTTTCTACATTAAGTCATTTGCATATTTTGAGAACCCATTTGTTCCAATGGTGTTATGACCCATAAGTAGATCAACTCTTGGTTTGGTTTCACTAACTCCATTTCATGTTCCATTGTTCTAGGTACTTATCCTTAGCAGGGTATTTAAGAGCCTCATTATCTTTTGTTGCTCTTATTCATCTTGTGGAGTAACTATATATGCTTCCTCTTCGATCTCAAATCGACAAAGGAGGAAAATTAGACGACTCATTATCGAGGTTGAGATTGATAAAATTGATTTATCAATTGATAGGTACTCCACTGGGACCGGCAATTTAAATGGATTCTCTTTGGACAACGTATTGGTGTTAATTGAAACAGATACATTATCACCAACTATGACTCCCACTCGAATCCATTTAACATCAATAGCGGAAGCAATCTAGTCCACAGTTCATAAAGAGACAAGTCTTGACTTATCTCACCTTACTTAGAAAAAAATATTCACTAATAATGTAACATCATGATCCAATTTTAGTTACTGTGCTACTATCTTGTTCACATATGAACACATAAATGTTGAACTGAAATAGTATCACACAAGATACACGTCCTTCCCCTTGGAACTAATTTTCCACGTAGAAAAATAACTTAATATACAGTAGCAGCATAAACTCAATAGTAGAAAAGAATTGGATTTTCATGTATCCATAACTTATATGGAATATAAATAACCGATTTAGAATAATTTCATAATTTGGATCGCGGATGCCATAATGTACTTGCTACAATAGAATGGAATGCCACTTTCACGAGACACTAAAGACATATTTAGAGACTCAAGAGCCTCTTACTCTTTTAGGAGATACTGATTTTATTGTCAGTGTTAACAATTTTGTTAAACTAGGGACAATATTCTCATAACAGTTGACATATTGATATTACCACGTATAAACTATAGTGAGACATCTATGTACCTTTTTAAAGCCTAATTCATATACATACTAATTCTTAAAATAATTCGACTATGTTAATATTTATTTCATATTAGATTCGGGATCGAAAGTTCATTATGTTCCCAATCATCATCCAAATTCTAACATTCAATAAATCTAACATAATCAATTATTAAAAGAAACTTGTCTTAAATTACTTAAACTCAAGACCAACAAATTATAAATCTATAACAAATATAGAAATATGTTCAATAAAAAAGAAATAATGACACAAAACATTAAAGTTAACTTTCAAACAAGTACACTTACTCATATGAATATAGTGTCATATACGCAATTACACCAATTGAATGCACGTTAAATTTTCTATGGCATATATAGAAAACAATATTCGTCACCACAAAGACATGTATAACTGCATGCATGTATATAAATTTATTGTTTCCACGAAAATGTGGTGAAGTTCAATATTTGGTGTATGATCATTTGCTCCCACTAGTACACTAATGAGATTCAACTGTTAGGATTTCTTTCATATTATTTCAGTAGTTAAAATTAACTACGTTGACAATCATATTGTCAGGATCCTAACAAGAAACCCATAGTCTCAGAAAAGCTACGCTAGTTTTCTCTAGACTTTTCTCTAGTCCTGTAGAGATTTGATGGTAAATGTGTTGAGTCCAGCAAACTTACATAAAAATATTGCAACCTTTTTAATCTCAACAACTGAGATCCCAACATAAATAAACATGCATTGGACTTGTGGTTCAAGGGGTAAAAATGAAGTAGTTGTAGAGACAAATATTGCATTCAATCTTTGACGTGGAAACTTATTCCAAGTCTCAACTCATCATATGCAACAAATCTGTAAAAGAGGTTGTGACATGGCAGACCAAATGCTCTGCAAATTGTGGACATAAACTAAGAAAAACTTATAAAAAGTAATTCTAGTGGAGTCCATACCCTTTTCATGACAAAACACATAACTACAACCACTTAGTGTAGTTTTGAATATTTTCCTTTTTCCTTTTCGTTAAATTTAAATTCAAATTATAATGAAACTAGGAAGCACTATTCTGCAATGTGATTTCACGAGACAACAAATGTCATTTGGAGGAATTATTTCTATTTGGAATTGGACAAGCAATTCAAATAAGTCAATGATGGCATATCTGAAATGCACATTTGGTTCTAACAACTTCATGTCAAGCAACAAATTTTGACGGCTGCCAAATAATTAAGTGACAATTAAATTGGAGTATCAACTTTTGTTCTCTATTTTCACATGGGAAACACCATTACATTCAGAATAGCCACCCATATGTTTGAGGCGTAAACAAAACTTATTGTTTGTGGGATTTTTTTTAATCTGCCGATAAAGCTGCGACAATAGGTGCCTCTACAAGCACCAACCCAGTACCATATTTATTATCTCAAAAGATAAATACGAGAGGACCCTTGGCAAGAACAAAAAAATGTTCCACGTTCATTTGGGAATCGGCACTAAAGAGAAACAAGAACCACAAAGGTTGCTTGTTTAATTGCAATCATACAGTAACCATGGAGTCTCTTTTTCTATCACTTCTGCTCCTCCATGCCGCGGAAACTTTAAATAATTCATTACGAATTTTAAGAGTCAATCATTACAATAAAGATTGTCATCATTACATGATAAGATCATGAAAGTCAACAAACTGCAAATTTTTAACTTTCTATATTCTTCTTGTTCATTCAACACCGTGTCAACAAAACACACACAGTATTTGTTATTTCACAAAAACAAAAACATCAGTAGCAAGAATGGATTCTACCATTAGAAAATAAATAACCTGGCTCTGATACCAAAAAAATTATACACAATGCAAGAACATACAATTCGCCTAGGGTCTAACCGTATTTATTTCACTAGCCAGGGATGCAATCACATGTCAATAGAACATGAATTACATCAAAGGTTCACAGTCTATGACGTACCTTAGTTACAGAAGGTATTTCAATACGTAGAAGACCGCTTCCGTTCTTCTCGGGAATCTTCTATTGAAGTTCTTCAACATAGAAAAGAGAGTTATTTTGTTTGTGAGGGATGAGAGAAAACGTTCTTTTCTGACTATTGAAAAAGAAGTGTAGGAAAAGACTCTTACTTTTCCTATCAGATTATGACTTCTTTTATATTACTTATAAGACACCTCTTTAAAATTTTTCTAATCGTTGTGTCTTTTTCCTCTTTTCTTATTTATTTTTATCTTATATATAACTAATTTTATATACTTATTATTGGATATGAATTAGGGTTGACCCACATGGGTGCCCCGTATCCAATTTCCACCAATAATTTTATAACGTTATTATTGGAAAGACATTATAAGGAGAGAGAAATATGTTGGATCCACATTAGAAAATAAATAATGAAATTATTAACCTATTCCATCACAGACTATTATTACTTTATTTGCACGTGCATTATGAAATTGACAATGATCTAAAAACAAAATCATTTCGTTCAACTGTTAGTAAAATAGTGATGGATATTCCATTAATAATGAAAAAAAAAGTGGAGGGGATCCGTATATGTTGTTCAGGTCGATTAGAAGGTGCAGAAATAGCTAGACTGATCATCTTAAGAAGATATATGTTGAATAAATTTATGTATAATTTCTAGAAAATACTACTTTTAGACTGCAATGAGTGACTGACCATCCTACAATTATATCATCGGGATAGAAAGAAATTTTGAAGCTTCGAGAAATGTGCAGCAGACGTTGAGAGTATATCAAGGAATACTATTTATGCTGCAATGTAGAAGCACTTGAGAAGATGAGAAGCATGCTCGAGAAAGAGGGACAGTGGGAGTTAAAAGGAACGTAACATATGCAAAAACATTTATGTTTAAGGTTAAAATTTATTTTATTTTTTGTTTCAATTCATTTTGCTCAAAGTAAATTAGCATAAAGTTGTCTTCTTAGTTATGGTCTAATTGTTTTTTCACGGCGACCTATTTAAGATGGTGTATGTTGAATATAATTATGTCATTGAGATAGAAAGAAATTTCAGAGCTTTGACAAATGTGCAATAGGCTTGGAGACTAGCAAAGGATATTATCTATGTTTGCATTGTCAGAGTACCTGAGAAGATGAGATTGAATAATGGTCGAAAAACTTGTGGTTTAAATTGTGAAAGGGACTTGACTCAGAATTATTGTATTAGGCTGCTTGTGATTAAGATTACTTGCATTGGATAGTAATTACCTAAGAGGTCGTTTGGTATAAGGTATTGACTAACTTAATCCATGTATTAAGTTTTAGCTCTTGTTTGGTAGTAAAAATCAATGAAGTATTAGTAATCCATGTATTATTTAGTACACCAAATATGGTATAACTTAATACCAAGGTATATATGGTATTAGTAATACCATGTTTACTAATACATGGATAAACCATGAAATGACAAAAATACCCACCATCAAACCCTTGTTTTTAATATATGGATAAGAATTCAAGGGTATAATTGGAAACAAAACTTTATACAATTTTATACCAAAGATAAGTTTAAGTTATAATACAATACACCAAACACGTGACTAAAAACAATCCCTGCATTATTAATCCCTGTATTATTAATCCCTGCATTACTAATCCATGTATTGTTAATCCATGTATAACTGTTTTCTACCAAACGACCTCTAAGAGTTTTGTTTTAGGTACATTTTATAAGGAAATGAGATGACACTTATAATTTATTGAAGGAATACTCCATTTGGTTTATTTGTGTCTTTCTAGGGTGTAGCACATCCATTAAGAAATTCATTTAATCATATTAGCAATCATTTGACTACAAAGTAACAAAATTTATTATGGCAAGTGTAAGTTGAAAAAAAAAGTAGATAAAATTGTCTTAATTTTTAAAATATAACTTATTTGGTTTATCTTAAAGTTAAAAAAAAAAATACTAAAAATAGATTGGAAAGAGTAGATTTAATTTAATAGCTTAATCAAGTCAAATTTCAATTTAACACCAGTAATACTCTTTAAGGTATCCGCGCGAGTCATAATACTAATATTTCATTATAATAGTCATTTCTTGGAAATAATTTTTTCGCATTAAATTTATATTTTGTACTCCCTCTGTCCCAATTTATGTGTCACACTTTTCTTTTTGGTCTGTCCCAAAAAGAATGTCACATTTTCTTATTTGTCAACTATTTAATGCACTATCTCTATTTTACCTCTATTGGACCCTACTTACTTGAAAAGTCACAAACAATTTTTTTATTACTACAATCTTCTCTCTCTTACTTTTTCAACGGTAAATTTGAACATTTACAAAATCAACTTCTATTTCTTAAACTCCGTGCCTAGTCAAACACCGCCACATAAATTGGGACAGAGAGAGTAATAAAATTCTGTATATAACAACAACATTGATCACTATAATGGCACAAAATGATTTTAATAAGTTTCTCATTTTCGTTACTACTCATTTAGTTCATATATAAAGAATTAGGTGCAATTTTAGAGTCATAAAGTCAAATATAAAAATTAAAGACTTTGATTGAAATAGAAATCCGAAGTTGCTATCAGATATTTTTTTGCTAATATTTGTTTCGAAATAATTGTTAATTCAAATGTTACATCGTCACTAAGGAACTAAAATCTATGAAACATCCTACAATCGTTGATTTCTTTCATTAGACTTGAATTTTGAACCTGTTTATAATACGTATACATATTATAGTTTAATTATCTAGGTTCAGTACATCTAATTATGGATTTATTAATGATGTAATTTTTAGAATTTTGATTAATGAAATATAAGTATAAAAAGATATAATTATTTATTGAGATATTATATTTAACCAATTTGTTTTCTTTTGTAGCATTATTTTTTTAGAAAATGACTTTCTGCATAATTTTTATCTGTAACGGTCAACTACGATCTTCAAAATATAGGTGTATAACAGTACCTTGCTATAGCGGTCAAGAGATCTCCATAAAAATGATACTAATACAGATAGGCCTCACTTATAACGTCTTCTCATATATTTAATATGTTGAAAAAGAAAAGTGAAACTTTAACTTATCTATCTGTCCTATACTATATTAAAAGCACGAAACTCGTTAAGTGTTGATCAGCTTTTTTACTCTTTAAAAGTAAGTTTATACTGGATGGGATTTAACATTTAATTATTTTCCATTATACAGAAGTTTGAATCTAATTAAAATTTTTTGACTATTAAATATTTAACTATCCAATTATATTGGAACTTCTAATGTTTATGGAAGTAGCAGAAAATGTCGATCTTCTTATTCATGTTACTTGAATTTTATTTACAGAAGGCCGAATTTTATAACCTTCAAATCTTAGAACATTGTGTTCACTCGCATAGTTTTTATTCCTATTGATGCAAAATTCTTTCACGATTACAATGCCAAATTTGTTTTGAATTACTAAGTTTCTTACGAATTAATAAAACATTTTACATTCACCTAGTTTGTATATATTGTAATGTGGTTTCATCTTCCCCTCATTTACCTAGTTTGTATCTATTGTAATGTGGTTTCATCTTCCTCTCAGTCATATATGCATATCATATTGGTCTTTGGAAGTAGAGGCGGATCTACGATTTCAAAATTATGAGTTCTGGATTATAACCCTCCCTGCTTACTGGATTTTGCATAGTTTATTTAAAAACTTTAAAACGAATATAGAGTATAGGCAAAAAGTATTGGATTCCGTCGAATCCGTAATCAGGTGGCTAGATCCGCTTCTGTTTAGAAGCCAACACTGTGCTTTGTAAGTCTTTACTCTTTTCTTCTTTTTTTTTTTCCTTTTGACGGCAGATTTTTTTTTCATCTAAATTTCTTAGATAAAATTAACGCCATAGTGAAGAAGTAAAAAGAAAAAGGAAAATATAAAAGACCTGAGTATATGAATTGATGATTCTAACTATATATAAAAGAGTGCAAAGAATTGAAAAACATTATCAGCAAACCTGTACATTCAATCCAACCTCACCATCCAACGGGACATTTAATGGTTCACTCATCATCTTTTTTGTTTATTCTTCTTGTGTACTATTTATAACAGTTGAGATGCTAAGCCAAAAAATTAAAGAATCTAAGGACCTATCACATATATGTGCATAATTTCTTTCTTTATTAAGTGTATTGAATAAAGATCACCAAGGTCTCGAGCAAGACCTTGAAGTGTAACACGAAGTTTGTACAACGCAGCTGTTGACACTCAATTTTGTCCATCCTTTTTCTAAAATTGGCTATAATTCAACTTAAGGGTGCAATGGGATTATTCACGCAAAATATGCATTAGAAATCATGCATTTACGTGCGTTAACCTCTATTTATATATTATATACTTAAGTGTGGCTATATTACGTAAATTTACATCATTTAGGCTACTTATAAAAATGTGAATATTTGCACAATTTAGTACATTCATAATATATCACATAATTGCATCATTTAGGCTACATGTCAAATTCATATCAATTTGTGATTATTTGTGCAAATCAATAATTATATGTGATTATCTATATTTAAATAATTTTATTTGGGTTTATTTAATAATTATTTGTGCACTTTATAAAATATGTATATCTATATTTTTATTTACACCTTTAAGTTGAATATTGACCAATTTAAAAGAAAATGTCCATTTTTTCTATTTACGTATTCTCCTTCTTCTTTTATTAAAATTTCCTACGAATCTAGACGAGAGTCCGTCTAGGTACGCCCGTGCTATTAGGATTAATTGCTATTTTCTTCTAATTATTTTAAATAAAATTCAAAACTATTCAATTTTCCTTTTTCCAATTTATCAAATTCTTCATTTATTTCATTTTTATTATTTTATTGAATTTAGACCCAAAACATAACCAAATACATTTTTTGAATTTCAAATTACTTCCATAATCTTACCATAATCCTCTCATAATCTTTTCAAAATCCCCCAAATCAGCCTCCATAATTATCTTATGTTATCATCCTAATTAAGGGACATATCCCATGAATCCCCTAAATTATTCCAATTCCCCAATGTTTCTTTCCCCAAAAGCTGTACATATACACATACCTTCAAAAGACAATGGGGACGGAGATCAGTACACAAGCAGCAGACCCCACTTTACTTTTCCATCATCTTCTTCACAGACAACAATACACACGCCTATTCCCTCATCCTCACCCCTCACCTTCTTCTCCAGTATACCCTGCCTACACAAACCAACTTCTCCACCCACAACACATAATATACAGTATCCAAAAATCAGCAGACCCTTCTATGTCGTCTTCTTCCCCAATCCATACAATTCCCTTACTTTCTCAAAAACAATTCACAAACACACACGATACACAGCTACACAAAAGCGCATAGATCCCACATCAGAAATTAACTTTTTTGGGTCATCTTCCAACACCCATACACCAACCCCAGCATATACATTCACAATACCCATCACCCACACCAATACTCCACACACACACACACACAACTCATAGAGAAACAGATCAACACCACCATTACAACACTAAACAGAAGAAAGGGGAAACGAGGGTGGAAAGAACCACTAAAATCAGGGACAGGGGTGTACAGATCGGGACGAAGGAGTTGAAAGAGTGGGGAAAGAGACACCAAGAAGGGGGGGGTGGCAGTGATGCCGTGAGCCTCGCCGGAGTTCTTCCGGAAAAGTTCACCGGCGTCGCTCCCCTCTTAGTGACTCGCTGTGTCGACTCGATTCAATTTCATCGTTCTTTGAATTTTGTTATGCCTCTGTGATGTTTGTTCTCGTTTTTTTGTTTGTCTTTCGTAGATTCTCCCTTGACACGGCTGATTATGGAGTTTTGTTTCGAGCCACCATCGGAAAATTCAACGCCGATCCCTTCGTTTGTTACCGAATCTGAACCGCAATTTTGGGGTTGTAGCGACGCCGTTATCCACTGGTGTTGCTCCTCCTCAGTCCTTGGCTGTCGCTGCTGTGTCACGATTATGCCATAGAATCGTTGTGGACATGGACTCGTATTGTGAAAGTATGTTGCGAATAACTATGTACTATTGTTATTAATTGCACAACTGATCATTTGTGTTGGATGGGTCTATTCTGCATTGGTTACTAAATGGAGGCAGATACTACGCTGCTATACTGTTGGCCAATGAAAACAATTCATAATTAATTTGGATTTGAGCCCTAGGACTGATTTGAATATGAGTAACAAGGCCATTGACGTTTGGAGGCCTAAAATCAGTTCCGTTACATCCCTGTGTCCCTAAAAAACAAATAAGCGATGGCGATGCATATTACTTTGCAAAGTAAGAGATAGCTGAGTAGTGGGATTGGAGGTGCTTGGCATGGCAACGCGACCAGCTCCGTATTTGCAGCCGTACAGATATCCCTAACCTCTGCTTGACGCAATACATATTCTAAGCCTAAACTTTTAAAAATCCCTTTCCCCTTTATTTTAAAATTATTACTATTATTATTATTATCATTATTATTATTATAACTCTTGTTCTTATTGTTATTATTATTATTATTATTATTATTATCATTATCATTATTATCATTTTTATTATTTTTATCAATATTATTATTATTCACTAACTCATTTTTCTTTATATTTTTGCGAGGTACATCGTGGTGGAATTACGAAAAGACGACACTTTCACAAAAATTTATTTTTTTCCTTTATTTTATTATTTTCATATTCATTATTATTGCTTTATTATTATCATCATTGTTTACTAAACTTAACTTTATTTGTTTTTGCGAGGTACATTCGGACAAATATTTTCAAGACAACACTCCCAAAATACCTCTAATTTTAATTACTATTATTTTTTTCTTAATTTATATTATTATTGTGTACTAACTAATTTATTTTATTTTGCTAGGTGCAAATCCTTAAGGAGGAAGCCTATTAGGATCTTTATCTATATTATTATATCATCTAGTTATTTGTTTATATCTAATTAGTTAGTTTAAATTGCTTAGTTACTTTTTTTCGAATCCCAATTATAAAGTCCAGCCAGTAACCACATGTGGTGGAGCCTGAAAGATGCCTAACCCTTTCCTCTCGGGTTTACTTGAACACTTACCTAGAATTTCTGGTTCGTAAACTATGTTTCGGAGTTAATTGTAAAATTAGCTAGAAACAAAATAGGTGCCATAATACGCTTAATTAAAAAATATGTTAGGTGTCGACTCCAGCTCTTTGCCCCTGAGTTACCCACTAAGTCGAGCCCTATTTCGAGCTTTAACCGGTTCGGGTAAAAATAGGATGCGACAAAATGGTGACTCCGCTGGGGATGTCAAGGTTCAAACCATAACGAACTTTAAATTGGGATTCTTTTACTTGTTTTATTTTCTTGCCATTTGTTTCAATACTAACTTTTTTCTTCTTTTTCTCTTTTGCAGGATTAAGGTTTATTTTTTTTAAATTTATGTGTTTTATTCTTGATTTGTTTGATTACATTTTATTATTGTTCATTTCACTCACACTTCCCCCACTCCTGAGAAACGACACTTTGCACACACACCGCGATTACGTGGATCCCACGGTCGCTTCACTACAAAAGAACTTTTTAGGAGGGACATTTTAGAATATAGTTGGTCCGTGATACAACCAATAATTTCAAATGGTCCCACTCCTTGGCCGTCCGCCTTGGGGAACCGTGTCTAGAATTACCCACTCTTAGTGGAGACTCTTGTCTAGGAACCATGCATCATGTCATGATTAGAAAAATTTTGACTTCGGCGTGGAACCATGCATCATGTCATGATTAGAAAAATTTTGACTTCGGCTCACGCCTAAGTCTATTAGTTCACTCTATTTGAACGAACCGAACAGATTTTCGACCCTAAGGGACATTTAAATATGTTATATGTGCATTTATTTAAAATTGAACGTGTCTAATGTGGACCATTTATTCGCATAAAAGTGGGTTCTCATAACAAAATAATTATTTATTCCTAAAATCGTTATTTCTACAAATAAAACCAATTATTTTATGATATTATTTTTTGGGTTATGAACGAAATTAATTTTCAAACTTTTATGAAAACAAAATCATAGATTTTAAATTAATTTCTTCTACTTGTTATGTGGCAAGATCAATTATTATTTCTATTTACCTAAAGCAAAAATGTTATTCTATATTTATACAATAAAACTAATTATTTTATAAAATTATTTTCTGTTAATTTTGGGTTATGAGAACAATTGGGATGATACAAAATACACGTTCAATTTTAAATATCATAATCAAATTAGGAAGGCTTAACATCCTTGGTATGTTAAAGTCCATTTGCCAACCTCGTCCAAAAGCATCATCATATGACACCTATCATGCATATTATGTGTATGGATATGCTTTGCATATGAAATTATTATCTTAACACTGACTTGTTGTTTTATGTGTTAGTTTTACTCACAATCCTGAGGTTGACTTGTGCATTTATTTTCAAAACTTGTACATTTTTAAACTTGTGCATATCGTGCATACCTTCCGCCACTCCTGGCAACTTTCTAAATCGTGCGTTGAAAATACAGTGGTTACAACCACCTCTTCTCTCATATAAAAACTCCATTAGGGGAACGACTTGGAATCTATATGATCCGAGACGTTCCCGCTCCCGGGCCGTTTGCTTGGGAGGATAATAAAATCCGGTCTAGCCAACTCCATTCCTTAGTAGCGGCGCTAGGAACACTACAAGAAAATGGGCCTTTAGCGAAGGGAAACACAGTCGCTAAAAGTCCAAATCCGGTCGTTATTGGCCAATAACGGCCGATAAAAATCCAGTTGTCACCGGTCGTTATAGGCCTTCACGTTAAAAGTTCACGACCGGATTTCAATCCAGTCGTTAAACATTCTTTAACGACGGTAATAAATCCGGTCGTTTAACCTTTTTTAAAGAGAGGATTTCCCTTCGCTAATATTTATTTTGCAGTCGTTAAAAAACTTTGATAATGGCAACTAATTCACTTTAACGACCAAAGTTCCTTTCGTTAATCGTGTTGCTTTCAACAAAAATACATTTAATGGTCAAATTTACATTAATAATATTAGAATTAACAAATATAATTAGATAGAAATAATGCACTACACCGTCGAAATACAATATAATCAATACTTAGCCCAACACATACAAATAATCGTGACTCATATAAAACATCATTGTTAATTACAAAAAACTATCGCGTCACATCACTAAAATATTGATATCCAAATTATACAAAAGGCAATACTTTTAAACAACCACTAGGAAAAAAAAAAAAGGTAGGCTCCTTTGGCAGTTCAAGTGCTTCTTTAACATTTCAAGATGAGTCAACTCGATCTACACTATATACAAGAGGAGCAATCTTGATGACTTGAATTTCTTGATCTATTAGAATAACAAGTGTATGTTAGTTCGGTAAGAAAACTCCTACTAGCTCTTTTTGTTTTAGAAAACAAATGAATATTTAAGATTGATAGGTTGCTACTATTGTAGAATGTGAAACAAATATCTGGAGAGCATCTAACAATATTCTGAACTATCAGCCGTTCAAAACATCTTCTACCAATATCACTAAACTGGGAAGATAGAAATACTGAATATATTCGGAAAAAAAGGCATCACTTTTATGAAAATTACTTGTTTCATCTCCAGAATGAATGGAGGAAAATAATATTATTGGTTTGACAAAATACCTACCTCAAGAAGCAGCTCCAAGGAATAAATAAAAAATTCAAGTGCTGATATAGAGACTAATATATGCTAGGGACGCTAAATACAAAATGCAATCAATGCAACCAGTTTGCGGATGTTACACTAACGAAAATTAAAAAATAAGAGAACTATAAAATGACCAGGTTGGCATAAGTGATGTCCATGAGCACACATAGTAGGCTTTCGTTCTTATGCTTGAAAGGCAATTGAAGTGTTAGTTTATGAATGTTGGAAATTAAAAGGCAGATACTAAGACAAGCCTACAAATTTATAAAGACAGGGAAAAAAGTTGAAACCATGGAAGTCAAAGACCAAGATAACCATCCTCAACCTTGTTCTTTAATATTTTGTAACTGTTTCAACTCGCTTTATGCTATCTTCCAGAGTTATTCATCATAACTTCAAATTGTTAATATGTTATAAGAACAAGTATATGTTAGTTTAGAAACAAAACTCCTACTAGCTCGTTATGTTAAGGAAACAAATGGAATATCTATGATTTCTAGGTTGCTACTACTGCAGGATGTGAATCAAAGAAGTGAACATCTCACAACACTATAACTATCTGCGCATCTCACACCAGCACCATTAAAAGTAAGAATCACTTTCTGGAAAATTACCTGCTTCATGTCTTGAATGTATGGAAAAAAATAATGATATTTATTTAGCAAAATACTTAACTCTTGGAGCAGCTCAAAAGAATCTAACTTCAATATTAGAGTGTTGATAAAGATATTAATAACATGGTCTATGAGGATTCATATAATCGACTGCGGATTGTCTTGGATTGATACACAGTAGTTGTCATTTTTGTACATAGATAATAATATATGCAAGCTATGCAACCAATTATTACAAAATAATACACATTAATGCATATTAAGAACATGCAAAATGACTTAGCTGGCAAATCCGATGCCCATGTTTTCCTATAAGTACACATAGTCAGGCTTTGGTTCTAATGCCTGTAAAGCAATTGGATTATAAGTTCATCAATGGTGGAAAATTAAAGGCAGATAGTTAGATAAGCCTATAGATGTAGGGACGGAGAAAGAAAAGCTGCAATCATGTTAGTCAATTGCAAAAAATAATTAACTTTTTCCTAGCTACACACACCTAGCGATCTCTCTAGGCTAACTAAGAGACCAGAGAACTAATAGACCTAAAAAGAATTGGAGTATTAATATTACCTCACAGTGAATAAGAAGCATTTACAAAAATAGAACAAAAGGATTGAGTTCAACACAGACACAAGGAGCTTATCAAAAAGGGAAAAGATCCTGGTGCAACTACAACTCTAAATCTATATTGTGCATATCATTTTGTGAATTTAAATTTGCCTTCAACTGCAAATAAGATGCATCAATGATAGGCTAACTTGTAGAGACAAAAATTGTAGACAGCTAATAGTAACTTACAGCAACCTACGTGATTTAGTCTTTATTGATATAGAAAAAAGTTTGTATGGTTTAATTAAAAAAAGTAATCAATCAGCTAATAAATTCTTCAAAATATTTGGAAAGTTCCTAGTTCAACTTTGCTATGTCTGCCTTTGAACTCTCCCGTTCTTAAACATCATTAAAGTTTAAACTCCTCTTTCACCATCTTAACAAGCCATCTTTTCTATAAACCTTCTTCATTGCAGTATAACATATCTTCATTTTCTTCCAGTCTTACATTTTTACTCCATAATAGTCTTTAATCCATTTTATAACTGCAACCGTATCCAAATAAAATGTATGCTTCTTTTTTGGTGTAACATGGCTAGAACCAATGTTGATGATGTAGAAGCCATGATAGATTTCAATCAGTAATCTGCATAGTTTGCTACTAGATTGTTCATACCAACCATCACTTTCTTTATGCTAGTTTGTATTATATAATACTACTCTCCTATTACTTATCCAAAACATAGTATGCTTCTAAGCTTTTTCTTCTCACTTTAAGTTCAGAAAGTAAAACCCAAATGAACTCACAAAATTTTCTTAATATTTGACTCGGTAAAAAGTAGTAGTTTGTTCAAGGATTAACCGATAGTAATAAATAAGTTCTTCCAAGTGTATGCCTCACCTCTAGCTTGTGAAGGTGCTCTATTTGAGATTCCTAGAACTTGTCTAAAGTCCTCCAGTGTAAGAGTCATTACTAGTTCCTCCTGCAATGAAAGGTTTTGATCATCAAAAAGAGGAGATACATCAAATTTTCATATTGACAAATCTAATCTAGTTACAAGAATTCCATAGGGTATATTTCCACCATTTGCATCAACAGTCACTCTAAACAACTTCATGTCAAGGGATAAAATTTTTAGCTCCTCCTTGAGCTAAAAAAACTATACCGATTTATAAAGGATAAAACTTTAAAAAGCTAAAGTACAACTTCGAAAAATACTTTATTAGTTAAAAACACAACAAGATCTTGGCTTTCAAATGACTCATATGAGAAAAGCAAGTCTAGATAGACTCACAGCTCAATTCTATATCAGGCTAGTTAGTAATATTTAAAAGTATTCAACAATTTCCTAGGACAAATAAAGTAAATTAGCTAATATAAAATGATATACTAACAACGTATTCATGAAACTAATGAGAAAAATAATTTAAAAAGTATAAAGAACAAGAAACTTTGTTCGATATGTCAACTTTCAATTTAAGAAATACAGAAAGAGAGATACTATATAAGGACCGAATCACATAAATCCAATTATTTGCAGAACAACTGTGCTAAGATCAAATTCATAGAGAAACCGAAAGAAAATTTGGAAATTTGGGCTTACAGCTATAACGCCAAGTCGCCAACGGAAGGTAATACCGTCGTTCACAACGAAAGTGTTTCGCTTGAGATGAAGGGGGGGGGGGGGGAGGGATTAGGGATCTAGAGTTTAGAGCTTAATTTTAGATGGGGAAAGAATGAGAGGGGAAAAACTGTATATATGAAATTGGGGAGTAGGGCGGGTTTGGGAAAAACGGGGGAAAAACTAGCGCCTGTTTTTTTTATTTTTCTTTTAAATAAATTAACATAGTAAAACCACCGGATTTTATGCTTTTAAGGGCTGGACATTTATCCTTTCGCTATTAATAGACTGAAAATTGACTTCAATGACCAGAATTTTTTTTGGACACTATAAGTATATCAATAACGTTTGGATTCATGTTCCTTCATTAGAAAGTGGTCATTAAAAATCTATTTTCTTGTCGTGGAATCATGCATCATGACATGTCATTAGTTGACTTGTTCTCAAGTCCGATAGGCCAACTTGTTCAAACAATCCGAACGGATTTTTAACCCCAAAGAGCGTTGAACATGATTTATTTGCATTTGCTTAAAAGACTAAACGTGCAAAATGTGGACCATTTATTGGCATTGTTCTGCCTTCAGTGCTATTCAAAGGCACAAAAGTTACCCAATGGGCGTTAAAAGCCCAAATTGAATCAGAGATGGTTGTTTATCCATAAACAGTTGGAATTACTCTGTATTCAATGCCATTCAAAGGCACAAACATTACCCAAGAGGCGTCAAAAGCCCGAATTGCATTAGAAATGATTCCTTAAACAATCAGAGTTATTCTGTATTCAATGCCGTTCAAATGCATAGGGTAACCCAAGAGGCGTCAAAAGCCCGAATTGAATCAGAAATGATTGCTTAGACAGTCAGAATTATTCTGTATTCCATTTTTTCAAAGGCATGAAGGTAACCCAAGAGGCATCAAAAGCCCGAATTGAATCAGAAATAATTGCTTAAACAATCAGAGTTATTCTGTATTCAATTCCATTCAAAGGCATGAAGGTAACCGATGAGGCGTCAAAAGCCCAAATTGAATAAAAAACGACCGTTTATTTCTTAAACAATTGAAATCATTCTGTATTCAATGCTATTCAAAGGAATTAAATGGTAACCAAAGAGGCATTAAAGGCCCAATTTGAAGCAGAAATAACCACTTGATAGACGGGATGATACATAATGCACATTTATCATTTAAGCATTATACGAGGACTTGACATTCTTGGCATGTCAGAGGTCCATTAGCAACTTCCGTCTCAACTCACAATGACACATCTCCTCATATTCTCTGTTGCATTGTTTTCAAAGCTTGCGCCATACGTTAATCATTTTGCTCACAGTAAAGCGAATCTTAGTCATTTTTCTTCTCCCTTTTCCTATCATCCTTCACCTTTTCCAAAGATCATGGCTATTAGAACATTTGACATGGTTGTTGAAACCCATCTGTTGCTAAGGAATTGGTGGAAAAACCTAAGTATAGATCAACAAGACCCATTTAAAGTGGTGTTGGGGAACCTGATTTCATTAATGGAGCACATTGCAGTGGAAGGGATGATAGAAGCAGCAGTACACTATTGGGATGCAGACCGAGCAGTTTTCCACTTTGGGAATGTAGAGTTGACACCATTACTGGAGAAAATAGGTGGGTTGACTCAATTACCATTTGAAAGTGGAGAAGTCTTGATGCCTAAGAACATTACACCCGAGGAGTTCTTCGAAATGGTAGGGTTTAAGCCTGAGTTGTGCACAGACAGTATACGGAAACTGGAAATTTCTCTAACTTCCATTTACATCAAATTTGGGTATAGAGAAGCATTTCAAGAATTCGAAGGCTATTTCAATATTGACCAGGCAGATTGGCAAGAGCGAAGGGTACTTGCTTTTGTCACTAGCTTTTTAGGGATTGTCGTTTTTCCACAACACAAAGGACGAGTTGATGTTTGCATGGTCTCAATTGCTGATGTCATTACTCAAAGACATTAATAAGACATACACTTTGGTACCGATGATTGTTGCAGAGATGTACCGAGCTTTAGAAAGATGCAAGAAGAGCGCTGGTTTCTTTGAAGGTTGCAATCTGCTTTTACAAATCTGGCTAATGGAGCATTTGCAAAGGATGGATAACAAAGACCAAGCTTTCCATTCCATACCGAAAGAAACTACATCTTGACTCATACCGCCCGCATGGACAATGACTTTGGGAAAGGGGACCAACCAACAACTACCAATGGCTGGCACCACATGTTCTTTCAACTGACACCTGAAAATATTCAATTGATGTTTGGTTACTTTCCCAGCACAACAATAATCACACGGTCCGGAAAAGACCCATTTCTCATCTTAGTGGGCTTTAGAGGAGTTTATCCATACACTCCTTTAAGAACACTTAGACAAGTAGGGAGAAAGCAGACTGTACCCCAAATTGCAGACATCAGAAGTTTCAAAGCAAATATCCGTGGAGGAGTAATCCCGTTTAAAGACAAGATAATAGAACTTTGGAAAGAAAGGTCGCGAATGGGAATCGAGACTATTGGACGAGACATGTTTGACGCTGGCTATGATGAAGACTATCCAGACTGGCTTAGGAAAGACATAGCAAGGGCAATTCAACCAAGTGCAACAACAAAAGGAAAAGAATGCTGATGAGTTAGAATCTGAGCAAAAAAGGTTACGCAAACAACTGGCATGGGCACAAGAGAAAATAGAAAAGAAGTAAAGTTTGGTCGAAGCAAAGAACGAAGAGAAAGGCAAATGGAGCAGTAAGGCGGAACTCCTGACAAAACGCATAGAGTCTGTCGGCGTATGGGCTAGCGAGGGGATGAACTATGTGGAAAACAAAGGAATAGAAGAGAAAGAAAGAAAGGCTTGTTAAATGTTGAAGAACTTCACATTTGACATATCTCGGCTCTTGACTGATGCGGACAATATCATATTCCAAGGATACTCATCAGAGACAAGCTGTCCGAGGAAGACTCGTCCGAAGAAGAGGAAGAGGGATCTTCTGAGGATGAATCAGCATGAACAGATGTTCGCCTGGCCATGATCTAACCTTCCAGAAACATTTTCCATCTTTGTACTATTTCAATATCAGCCGATGTAACAAAAGTTCAATAAATGCAATATTATCTTTTAGGCTCCGCAATTTGTTAGTAAATGAAATGATGCACGTGTCACAAAGTGCTTTTCAAAATCATCGTGCGTAAAGCGGCCCTTCATATTGTATGATGCATTTCTTATTTGATATGTGTGCATTGCATGAATTTGTTTGTTGCTCTAGGTCTCTAAAGGGATTCTTTCTCCAAATTCAATCTCCTACCGAGGCGCCTCTTCGCCCCACTCTATGCCCAAATTCTGGTATCTAAAATATTTCGCATGTCCAAACTGTCTCTAATTCATTCAAAGCCTATTATCCAAAAGGTTGGCTCGAGTTGAATACCAAGGCAAAATACATGGTTAAGCGAGTGCACTTGTCAGGGATTTTTCAAAATAAGGGAGTTTTTCACAACAATTCCCACCAGCTCTCTCCTCTCTCTACAAACTACCAATAGGGCTTGCCAGTTCTGAAATGTGAGCATTTTGAAGAAGAATGATAAAGTCTCTTTTGTTGCAACCATTCAAGACCTTACCTTCAACCAATATTATCAAACAGCGCCACCAATTTATCCTACCCTCATATACCACATGAATATCCTGTTTACAACATTCAGTCCACTCGACTTATATTCCACATCCCAGCACCAAATCGTTCACCACATCAAAATACTTAACCCAGCTACCGAAATGCACCGCCATATTCTCCCAGGCCTCATCCTAATGCAAACCAAAGACCGAAAAGAAACTACACTCCACTAGCCGAATCCCATACTAAATTGTTCAAGAGATTGGAAGCTGCCTGGCTTATTGCCCCAAGTACCTCAATTGTTCCAGCAAGCACTACGAACATGGAAAGGAAAATTAACAAAGCAAGAGAAATGTTGATCAAACTCGAAGGCACATATGACTCGCCTTAAGATATTTTGACACCAACATCCAAGGATCGGTTTTGTTGCTCTAGTCTGCACAGTCACGCCACTTACAATACATGACTACGACCCAAAAAAATTTCCAACTCGTCCAAGCATTCAAAGGGCCAGTGAAAGATAATATTGGAAAGACAGAGGTGTAGCAAATACTTGAGCACAACAACCAAAATTAGCAAGCCGATTCAACTTGCAAAAGAGAGACAAAATACAACGACAAAGCCATCATCATATAACCAATCTGGAGACCCTTGGAGCATTTGAAAGCATATCCCTATCCACTAGCAAAGATAAGCAAGAAAATGAGGTTATTCGACACCCTTACCATAGCAAGGGTTGAGCTGATACAAAAGCACATGCGAATAGACTTCTTCGAGTAACCTTGTTCGAAGGCCTTACTGGGTGATATGAAGTCTCATGATGACCACTACAAAAGGACGTAGCAATCTAAGAATAAACATGATACATAGCAAACCTACATCGAGTTCAACGGCTCAGCAACAAGATATTATCCAACAAAGAAGATTGGTGTAAGGACTATATTGCAGCAGTTGGTCGACGAGTATGAAGGACATCGAGAACCTCTTTGAAAGGCACATAGCTATCATGACAGACAAATTTGAAAGACAGGATGACAAATGCAATCACGGTCTTGGTATTCGACAAAAGCCAACATCCTTTTCTGTTACACAACACAACCTATTCCTTATATAGCACCTTTACCACTTTTCATTAATATTCAACTCCTCATCTCCCGCTTAAACAAGCGTCGGTCGTTCGGCCAAAATCCTTGCCTTGACTACTCCATAAAGCACTTAGGAAATCTCTTGTGATATCTTACGATCTATCACAACCTTCAAATTCAAGCGCTAATCCGTCACTCACGGTCTAGACTCTCTCTTAAGCTCATGCATCATTTTTGCTTCAAGTCTTTGCTAATATGCCCACATTCTTTTATGCATGTCACCACTTTGTTAGGGTTGCCTTGCGCTTGAACACTGAAATAGGTCAAGAATCTGCATTCGAAAAAGCCGAAATGGCAAGCCGAGCAGCAAACACTTTCCTCTGCAACAAAGTCCTTTGAACCACCAGCATATAACACCAAGAGCGTTCAGACAATTCCAATACCGTACAACCTGTATTATACAAAAGTCATAACAAAGAAATCCGGTCATTATACGACCAAGCTCACAAACCTCACATCTTTATTCCTTTGGCTCAATTAAACAACACCGCACCCAACTTACACAATAAACAACCTCCCCTCATGTCAAGACTTTCAACTACAATCCTATCAGGCTCAACCCCATCAGGGACGTACAAAAGACAAAACCTCACGCCTTTGTTCCTGTAACCCAATCAAATGACATTACAACCAGCAGACAAACTACTCTCTGGACACCCATTTTTAAACTCGGTCCAACAAGATATACACTCAAACATTCCATACCATGACACCGCAAGACATCCAGCACTGAAACACAAAGTTCAAAGTCTGACCGGCCAAAGCGAGTCAATGATACAACAAGAACCAACAAAAGGGAAACTCCAACTCCCAAACCACAAACATACTTTCCACAAAAGCCAATCCGTCAAAGTTAGCTCCATGACTGTCGAAAAGAAAAACACGAAACATGAGGCATTCCATCACAACCTAAGACAAATACCATTTTGGGCAATCTCCAAATCCAGCAAAATTCAAATATCAAACCCCGGTCTGAGTATGCAAAATATCTGCATACTCATAGTCATCAATACACCCAATCGTCACACTAAAGGACGAACGCAGATTTTAGCCAATACATTGGTGTTCAGTGCAATGCAACCATCTTTTCTCGGTGATCTGTTATAAGCAGTAAACTGGGGTAGAATTTTTGAGGGGATCCTCAAAAATTCCAAAAGACGAAAATTTGACACTGGGGCAGAAATTTTTGAGGTCCCCTAAAAAATTTCACAGAAAGTTCCTTACAACAGCAACGTGATAGCCTTCTTAGCACATCGCATGACATAACAATAGCATTCTACTTGTTGCACTTTACTCTTGGACCTCAAAAATTTCAAAGAAAATTCCTTACAACAGCAACGTGATAGCCTCCTTAGCACATCGCATGACATAACAATAGCATTCTACCTGTTGCACTTTACTCTTGATGCATCGACTGAGGGTACACAGCCCAACGTAGAATTTTACACTTTTATTAGCTGAGGGTACGCAGCCTGAAGCGTCGACTAAGGTACACAGCCCGATGTCGATTTGTCATTTAAATTAGCTGAGGGTACACAGCCCAAAGCGTCGACTGAAGGTACAAAGCCCGATATCGATTTGTCATTTAAATTAGCTGAGGGTACACAACCCGAAGCATCGGTTGAGGATACACAGCCTGATATCGATTTATCATTTAAATTAGCTGAGGGTACACAGCCCGAAGCGTCGGCTGAGGGTACACAACCTGATATCGATTTATCATTTACATTTGCTGAGGATACACAGCCCGAAGAGTCGGTAGAGGGTGCACAACCCGATATCGATTTGTATTTACATTAGCTGAGGGTACACAGCCCGAAGCATCGGTTGAGAGTACACAACCCGATACCGATTTGTCATTTAAATTAGCTGAGGGTACACAGCCCGAAGTGTCGGTTGAGTGTACAAAACCCGATATCGATTTATCATTTACATTAGCCGAGGGTACACAGCCCGAACCGTCGGTTGAGGGTACACAACCCGATATTGATTTGCATTTACATTAGCTGAGGGTACACAGCCTGAAGCGTCGGTTGAGGGTACACAGCTCGATATCGATTTGTCACTTAAATTAGCTGAGGGTACACAGCCCGAAGTGTCGGTTGAGGGTGCACAGTCCGATATCGATTTGTCATTTCAATTATATGAGGGTACACAGCCCGACGCGTCGGTTGAGGGTACACAGCCTGATATCGATTCGTATTTACATTTAGCTGAGGGTACACAGCCCGAAGCGTCGGTTGAGGGTACACATCCGGATATCGATTCACATTTACATTAGCTAAGGGTACACAACCCAAAGCGTCGATTGAGGGTACACAGCCCGATATCAATTTGCATTTTAATTTTGCGGAGGGTGCACAACCTAATGCATCAATGGAGGGTACACAACCCGATGTCGAAACTGACACCGCGGAGGGTACACAGACCGATGCAAATTTTGACATTGTCACAAGAAGACAGCCTGGAGGATAGACAGCCCATTGAAAGGATACCATGACAAAGGGTGTGCAACCAAAATGAAAGAATGATAGGCAACCCTGCATGGAAGATACACAACTTAATACAAAAGGAGTATACACCCGACGTGATAAGCACACATTTAAAGGACAAAAAAGCAATGAACATACAATCTGGCACCACACTGGCAAGATGATCCCAACAACAGTTCAACACGACAAAGCAACTACCTCCTGACGAGAAGTACTTAGCAAATGGCTATCCCCCAGAGGAGAGGCATACATTCCCTAGCACTGTGCACCTGAAAGCGAACCAGACAAAGGAGAGCTCAACTCAACAGGCAAGTTTACTTTATCTTTGTTTTATCTCAATTTGTATTTGTCTTAATTTTGCTATAGGGACTCTCCGATCTCTCGACAAACCCTTGCATCCTACTCTCACACCTGCTCCCAAAATTATTACCAATTGTGCAACCACAAAACCTCAAACACATACAAAGCTTCATCCCAAAACCCAATTCAAAAGGCCTCATCCTATGACCTATAGGCAGTGTTTTTCCTACACCCGCAATACCTATTTTGTCATGTTCCAAAGCGCCCAAAGCAACGGTTCCGTACTTGCACTGATCTACCCAACCTTTCCTTGCCAATTTGGTACCAGCTCCGTATTCCTTCCTATTCGTGCCTATCTGTTTGAATCATGCATATTCATCGTGATTTACTCCTCAATATTCCTCAGTTCATTCAAGACAATGTTGAGGCCAAGATGACTCCTCTATCGAGTTATAATAGAAAATGTGCCCACGTAAAACCCTCCTTATGGATGTGTTGTGCACCAAATCTTCATAACTAGGACGTTTACAAGCCTATTTCACCACACTCGGTCTATCGATGTTATCTCGACTTTGACAATGCCTTTGTCCTACTCGCAAAAAATACCTATTCTGTCGAATTCTGACATGCCCAAAAGCCGATCATTTCATGCCCTCACAAGTAATCTGCCTAATCCTTAATTGTGAATTAGGATGTCACTTCGTATTTCCTTCCAACTAATGTCTACTCTGCCTATTCAAGCCTATCTGCGTCAATCGTGCGTGTTTTCATGCCTGATCCTGCCCATATATTTGATCGTGCGCATTTATAAAATTCGCTCCCTAAATTCTTCCCCATTCAATCAAGGCAATATTGGAGGCGAGTTTACTCATTTATCGAGACGAAGTGGAAACTATGTACATATAAACTCTTTTTTATGAGTGTGTAGCGCGCCACATCTTCATAACTAGGATGATTATAAGCCTCTTTTCCACGCTCGATCTACTGATGTTATCTCATCTTCGGTAAAGCCTTTACTTTATTCTTCTTTTATCCCACTTAAAGGCAAAGCATACACAAATCTAAACTTTACATACTTAGATAAGTTTAGTCTTTACATCTAAAATCGTGCGTCATAAAAATCTCACACAGGCAACATGTCATTCTATAACTACACACGGCCTGATTTTTGTGAAATGCGAGATATATTGGCAACTCAGAGACCGAAGTTCGGCCAAAAAACACCCCAAAACTCCCATTCTCCCCTTTCAAAATATTTTGCCCACCAGTTGTGACAAAATTGGCTATTCCGTCGTCTATCTTTGCCCGAAGACTCATTCATCATCCCGGGAAAAGAGGCCGCTGTTGACACCCAATTTTGTCCCTCCTTTTTTTAAAATTGGCTATAATTCAACTTAAGGGTGCAATGGGACTATTCGTGCAAAATGTGTATTAGAAATCATGCATTTACGTGCGTTATCCTCTATTTATATATTATATACTTAAGTGTGGCAATATTACGTAAATTTGCATCATTTAGGCTATTTGTCAAAATATGAATATTTGCGCAATTTAGTACATTCATAATATATCACATAATTGCATCATTTAGGCTACATGTCAAATTCATATCAATTTGTGATTATTTGTGCAAATTAATAATTATCTGTGATTATCTATATTTAAATAATTTTATTTGGGTTTATTTAATAATTATTTGTGCACTTTATAAAATATGTATATCTATATTTTTATTTAACCTTTAAGTTGAATATTGACCAATTTAAAAGAAAATGTCCATTTTTTCTATTTACTTATTCTCCTTCTTCTTTTGTTAAAATTTCCTACGAATCTAGATGAGAGTCCGTCTAGGTACGCCCGTGCTATTAGGATTGCTATTTTCTTCCAATTATTTTAAATAAAATTAAAAAATATTCAATTTTCCTTTTTCTAAATTTCTACCAAATTCTTCATTTATTTCATTTTTATTATTTTATTGAATCAAGACCCAAAACATAACCAAATACATTTTTTGAATTTCAAATTACTTCCATAATCTTTCCCAAATCTTACCATAATTCTCTCATAATCTTTTCAAAATCCCCCAAATCGGCCCCCGTAATTATCCTATCTTATCCTCCTAATTAAGGGACATATCCCTAAGAATCCCCTAAATTATTTCAATTCCCCAACGTTTCTTTCCCCAAAAGCTGTACATATACACACACCTTCAAAAGACAATGGGGACGGAGATCAGTACACAAGCAGCAGACCCTACTTTACTTTTCCATCATCTTCTTCGCAGATAATAATACACACGCCTACTCCCTCATCCTCACCCCTCACCTTCTTCTCCAGTATACCCCGCCTACACAAACCAACTTCTCCACCCACAACACCTAATATACAGTACCCAAAAATCAGCAGACCCCCTCTATGTCGTCTTCTTCCCCAATCCATACAATTCCCTCACTTTCTCAAAAACAATTTGTACACAAACACACACGATACACAGCTACACAAAAACGCACAGATCCCAAATCAAAAATTCACTTTTTTGGGTCATCTTCCAACACCCATACACCAACCCCAGTATATACATTCACAATACCCATCACCCACACCAATACTCCACACACACACACACACACACAACTCATAGAGAAACAGATCAACACCACCATTACAACACTAAATAGAAAACAGGGGAAACGGGGGTGGAACAGAAGCAATGAAATCAGGGACATGGGTGTACAGATCGGGACGAGGGAGTTGAAAGAGTGGGGGAAAGAGATACCAAGAAGGGAGGGTAACAGTGATGCCGCGAGCCTCGCCGGAGTTCTGCTGGAAAAGTTCACCGGCATCGCTCTCCTCCTAGTGACTCGCTGTGTCGACTCGATTCAATTTCACCGTTCTTTGAATTTTGTTGTGCCTCTATGCTGTTTGTTCTCGTTTTTTATTTGTCTTTCGCAGATTCTCCCTTGACACGGCTGATTATGGAGTTTTGTTTCGAGCCACCATCGGAAAATTCAACGCTGATCCCTTCATTTGTTACCGGATCTGAACCACAACTTTGGGGTTGTAGCGACGCCGTTATCCACTGGTGTTGCTCCTCCTCAGTCCTTGGCTGTCGTTGTTGCGTCACGATTATTCTAGAGAATCGTTATGGACATGGGACTCGTATTGGGAAAGTATGTTGCGAAGAACTACATATTATTGCTATTAATTGCACAACAGATCATTTGTGTTGGATGGGTCTATTTGTATTGTTTACTAAATGGAGGCAGATACTACATTGCTATACTGTTGGCCAATGAAAACAATTCATAATTAATTTAGATTTGAGGTCTAAGACTGATTTGAACACGATACTACAAAGCCAATGATGTTTGGAGGCCTAAAATCAGTCTTGTTACATTCCCCGCGTCTCTAAAAAAACAAATAGGCGATGACGATGCATATCACTTTGTAAAGTAAGCGATAACGGAGTAGTGGGATTGGAGGTTCTTGGCATGGCAACACGACCGGCTCCGTGTTTGCAGTCGTACTGATATCCCTAACCTCTGCTTGATGCAATACAAATTCTGAGCCTAAACTTTTAAAAATTCCTTTCCCCTTATTTTAAAACTACTACTACTACTACTACTACTACTATTATTATTATTATTATTATTATTATTATTATTATTATTATTATTATTATTATTATTATTATTATTATTATCACTCTTATTCTTATTATTATTATCATTATTATTATTTTCATTATTATTATTATTACTCTTATTCTTATTGTTGTTATTATTATTATTATTATTATTATTATTATTATTATTATTATTATTATTATTATTATCATTATTATCATTTTTATTATTTTTATCAATATTATTATTATTCACTAACTCATTTTTCTTTATATTTTTGCGAGGTACATCGTGGTGGAATTACGAAAAAGATGATACTTTCACAAAAATTTATTTTTTCCTTTATTTTATTATTTTCATATTCATTATTATTGCTTTGTTATTATCATAATTGTTTCCTAAATTTAACTTTATTTATTTTTGTGAGGTATATTCGGACAAATATTTTCAAGACAACACTCCCAAAATACCTAATTTTAATTACTATTGTTTCTCTTAATTTATATTTTTATTATATACTAACTAATTTATTTTATTTTGCTAGGTGCAAATCCTTAAGGAGGAAGCCTATTAGGATCTTTTATCTAAATTATTATATCATCTAGTTATTTCTCTATATCTAATTAATTAGTTTAAATTTCTTAGTTATTTTTTTTCGAATCCCAATTATAAAGTCCGGCCGGTAACAACATGTGGTGGAGCCTGAGAGATGCCTAACCCCTTCCTCTGGGTTTACTTGAACCCTTACCTAGAATTTCTGGTTCGTAGACAAGTTTCGGAGATAATTGTAAAATTAGCTAGAAAAAAAATAGGTGCCCTAATACGCCTAGTTAAAAAATATGTTAGGTGGCGTCCAACTCTTTGCCCGTAGTTACCCACGAAGTCGAGCCCTATATCGAACTTTAACTGGTTCGGGTAAAAATAGGATGCGACAGAAGAAAACTCCCGAGGAGAGATTGCATAATCCCTCGCCTCGGAAAATTTCCTTAGGAAACGAGGGGAAGTGAGTCAAGTGACCTTGAAGCACAGAACTCAGAGAAAACCTCGTAACCTCGAGCAGATGCCGCACCTCAGGAGACGAGGGCCAATCTTTATAACCGTCGACCGTTGTTCTGGCATTAAAGAGGATAGATTGTGGGTCATAAACCCGGAAATGAAACAAAGTTCGTTCCCTTTCGTCAAGTAGGTAAAGTAGGCATACGAACCACTTAGCCTTAGACTCTATTGTAAACGGAGTAATGGCCACAAAGGCATATTTATGATATTACAACGTCATTCTTTCTCTTGGTTATAAATAGGACTCGTTTGTAAACAACAAGGACACGATAAAATACAATATTCAACTCTACTTTTACTTGTTGTCTCGTTTATATTTTAAAGTATTTCTTGCCTCGTTTATCTTTTTCTAAACTTTACCTAGCCCAGATCTGATTTTAGCTCGAGCAGTGCTTTGATACAAGAAAATTACCAAGTAAACCCAATATAAATTCGATTTGTTGCCCTGTCCCGATTCAGGCCAGCACAAATTGGCACCGTCTGTAGGGATTCTGGTAATAACGTTTGTTCCGAAGTCTGTAGTTTCAACCTCCTACCAAAACAAAAATGTCGGACACTGTCAATGACAACATGAATATTCAAGTGCCAGACCAGACAGTAGGTAACACCGAGCCCAATGGTGGAATCCCACTACATCCAACTGGCTCAATACCACCCGTTAGCCCCATCCCAACGAACACCTCAACTCTATCAGTTGGGATAACGCCCCCAAACGGATCCACTCAACAGATCGGTCTGACACCTCCCGTAGGAGCATTGACAGCCGAACCAACATCCTCGAATTCTGGCGACCCCTTTCAACAGTTCATGGTAAACTCGCTACAGCAAATGCGAGAGCAGGCCGCTGCTCAAGTAGCCGCGCAAGCTCAATTTAATGAGCACTTTCGGAGCTCTTTACAAGCCCTCGCTGGGAAGGGGAGAGTCCACTCTGCCCTCGTGAAGTCACTTCACGATGTTTAATGAAGGGAACAACACCACCACTCATGCTGGAAAAAATACAGAAGGTCTCCCGAACGGGATCTCATCTGGGGTCTCGGGGACTGTAGCCCCCACAACATCTCAAACGAACGTCGTGTCTGACTTCTAAAAGTGGAAGAAGGAATTCGAGGCTAGCATGGAGAAACGACTCGAAATCATGCCACGGGTCCGCAACCCCCAACGAGCATTAGACATTGAAAAATGTCGCTAATTACCCTTCAAGCCTGAAGCTGCTCCAGCACCCGTCCCAAAACATTTTAAATTAAAAATTCTGAAGAAGTATGACGGGACGACAGACCCAGATGATCATATCACAAAATACATGGCTATGGTTAAAAGCAACGATCCCCAATTAAAAAAGAATCCATGTTCTTGAAGAAATTCGCCGACACCCTGGAAAAAGGGGCGTTATGTTGGTACATGCTCCTCCTTTCTGAGTCCATTTCCAGCTTCGATGAATTGGCAGATATGCTCATTAAAGCTCACACTGGGGACCAAAAGATCCTCAAAAGAAAGAAAGACATCTTTGACATAAAACAAGGATACCTCAAGCCCATCAAAGACTTCCTCGAGCGCTTTTAGGCCGAGAGGATGGACCAACCCAAGATGGATGACAGCTTAGCAGTCATGGCTTTTGAAAAGAACCTTAATGTGAGCAACTCAAAGGCTGCGACTGAGTTGAAAAAAGAGCTCCATCAATGGCAAGCTCGAACTTGGAATGAATTGCATGACCGAGCCACGACAAAGATCAGGCTTGAGGAAGCATAGTAGAAAAGAACGAGACGAGGCCATTCCTACTGAGGTCGATCCGAGTCCTCTCGACACGCCGATACGTCACAAGGGAATTCAAAAAGTCGATACGAGCCGTACCACAGAACTCAAAGGCAGCACGTAAGTCAACGCCTTGGGGAGCATCAGCACGTGAGCCAAAGGCTCAGAGGAAAAACTGGATCATCCTCCAATAAAAAATCCTCGGGCCCATCTTTGGTATCCAAGGAGAAAGATCTGCCCCAAATCTCTGAGTACAATTTCAATATATCCACTTTTGAGCTAGTGAACGCGATCAAGGGAATGACTGACCAAGGAGTGAGGCTACCCAAAGACTTGAGAACGCCCTCGAACAAGAGGGTCCAAACTAGACATTGTGAATTTCACATGGACTAGGGCACGCGACTGAAGATTGTAAAGCATTGCGTCTCGAGGTGGCTCATCTGCTCAAGAAGGGGGTGCTATACCTAACTGACAAAGAAAAGCACAGTTACTCGAAAAATAGAAGAGCAACCACCTCGAGCACAGTCGCTGAAGAGGGTAGTGAATGTCATCACTGGGGGCTCGGAGGTGAATGGAATAAACTTTGCCGCAGCAAAGAAAGTTGCAAAATCATCCATTATAGCGGAGAAGAGAACTAGAGATGGAGAGTCGAGCAATGAGATGGTGTTCAGCAAAGAAGACTGCGATGGGATGATGTTTCCTCATCATGATGCGTTAGTGATCACTCTCAGGATCAACGACTGTGATGTCAAACGAGCTTTAGTTGATCTTGGTAGCTCGATGAACATCATCAACTACGGAGCGATTAAAAAGATATGGTTGAAAGACTTAGTCGTTCCAAAGGAAACCATACTAACAGGGTTCAACAACTCCACCGAGAAGACTTTGGGAGAAATAACCCTCATAACTATTGCAGAAGGAGTGATTATGGCCAAGGACATAGCCTATAACGTCATTCTTGGGAGATCTTGGATCCACGATATGGAGGCTGCGCAATCCATTTTGCATCAAGTAGTCAAGTTCCCAACTCCATGGGGAATAAGATCCATCCGAGATGAACATCGAATTGCACGAGAGTGTTATTAAATCGCAATGAAGAGTACAGTCGCCTCGATTGGGCAAGAGAGTAGAGGAAAGCAAAAGCTCAACCAGGGACTTCGCCAGGCAAAGCCCTCGGAGCACGAATAGTTACCTCGCCAAAGGATCACCCTTGGGGACTGGCTCAGATAAACTCATGCTACTCTAGTTTCTTTCATCTGAGTCCTATTATAACCAGGCAACTATTGTAGTAAAATCATGCAAATCTTATCAATGGAATTAATTTAGATTCGACATCTTTTTATTCTCATTTAAACATGCATAGCCAATCTTAAGTTAAGCCTACGGCTCGAGGGCAAGACGTCGTCCTAAGCTCGCACGAAACAACGAAAAAAGTCTTGCAGGCAATATTTCCACAAGAGGGAATTTCTATTAATAAAAGGCTCGAAGACCCAAGTATTTACAAGGAAAACGGCGCGAAGGCCTCAACCAAAAAAGAAACAAAAGAACTACTCTAAGCCTCCGCTTCAGAGTCATCACCTCCCTCGTCTGAACTCTCACTGCTCGAGGGGAGATTTTCCATCAACCTCTGGTCCACAGCAGCATCGCTCTCGGCTTTGGCAATCTCGGCATTAGGGTCAAGCCTACCGCGACACTCCTTTAGAGTCTTCAGCCTCGTCTGGATAACGGCCCAATTTTTATCAACATTGGCCCGAGTCCTCCTCATTCTCCCCCTCGAGGAGAAAGAGTCAATCTTGCCGCTTAAAAACTTGACCTCGCCTTCAAACTGACTTTTTTCCTTGGCCAACTGCTCTTTCTCCGCGGCCATTTCATCCATCTTAAGCATCTTCTGCTTTAAGTCTGCATGAAACTTCTTGGCCCTCTCACTAATAGCTGACTGAGCCTCGTTCCTTACTCTCTTCAGCTCGACGTCACAGAGTTCCTTCAAACGGGCCATCTTCTCCTCAATGACAGATTTAGCCTCGAATGCTTTGGTCATCTCGAAGTCAGACTTGTTGGCAACATTTTTAGCTTGCTCCAACTCGGGCATTGCATTCATTAGCTCTTTCCCAAGACCACTCATTTGAGCCTCAAGACTCGCTCGCTCCCGCCTCTATCCAGCCTTTAACTGCCGAAGCTTTTCGTCTATGCTGCATTCTATCTCGGCGGCCCTGATAGAATTGATGTAACACTACAAAAGAGAATTCTAATCAAAGAAGAAAGCAAACACAAAATCTGAAAAGAAAAATTAGAGAAGGCATACGTGAATGGCGTGCTGAGCAGCATCAGCCATCAAATAAAAAATGTGAGACTCTTTTAGAAGATCGCGTTCCTTAAAACCCAAGTGTCCACGGAGGCTAATTGGAACCTGGATGTCGCCATCTAGGAGGTAAAGCTCTGAAGGAATCTCAATATAGCAAAACTGCCTCCAAGAAGATGCAGCAGGGGCAGGCTCGGAGGCAGCTTGAGGAGTCTTATCTCCCACTCGAGATGGCCTAGCGTCGTCGACTTTTATTGTCACCAAAGAGTGGGGATGAATGTTCCCCATGTCTTTATCAGAAACCTGAACTTGTTCAGGCTTATGAGTAGAGGGAATCACGACTTCATCCTGCTTTTGCTTTACCTTGTCAGCAGGAGAGAGCTCGGGGAAAGGGACAGGCTCAAGTCTAGCCCGCTTTGCTTCTGGAGTTTCCCCCGAAGACAACTCTTTCTTTCTCAAAACTGAAAGAATAAAGGAAGGGGGAGGGGGTGACAAACGGAAAAGAACGAAACAGAAGGAGACATCAAGAGGAAAGATACTTGACCTGTTTTGGCCCCAAGGTCCGGTGACCCCTCGGGAGCCGACTTTTCTTCTCCTTATCCCTTTCCTTTTCACCTTTTCCCCTCGAAAGGTTTCCAATCAAATCTTCAAGGGCATTCAAGGCATCTCAGACCTCGGGAACCTCCCCCTTCTTGTCCTTTCTCTCCTTCTTTTGTTTCTTCTCTTTCGGCGTGGTGATCGCCCTCTTGGGGAAACCTACAACAAAGAAGAAGCAGTGAGACATCTAAGAATAGAACCTCGAAAAACTTGGCCAGACTTAAAGTTGGGTAAAAATTAGCTCACTATGCCATTTACATGCCCATTGGTTCTTCTCCAAAGCAGCCAAAACCATCCACGACCTCTCTGGCCTAGGTTTGACATCGATAATAGCCTGAACTCATTGAACCAAAATCTTTGGCCGAACAATTGGGACTGCCTCGGCTAAAAAAGACAAAGAACAAGGAGTCAAGAAGGGAAAAAAGTAAAACTAAAAATGAAGAAATAAATACTTACGGGTTCGATTCCACCGCTCAGGGAAATCATGCTTTGAGGAGAAAAGGTCGGTGGGAAAGAGGACGAAGCGCTCGTTCCACCCACGGTCCTTGAGATCCTTGTTTTTCGTAATCAGCGAGTACGAGCCCCGTTTGTTGAGCTGAACGACTCCATCCTTGTAAAGGGTGGGGGAAAATAGGTACAAAAGATGATCGAGGGTAAAAGGTACCCCCGCTAATTTACTCAGAAATTCGGGGCATTGAATGTGCCTCCATACCCTAGGTCCAATCTGGGCTATACACACTTGAAAGGTTCGGCAAAAATTGTCCAATACCTCGGGAATAGGGAGAGAGAAACCGATCGTGAAAGGATAAGTAAAAATGAAAGAACGCCCCTCGACTCAATCATACACTCGGCTCTCGGGGGCGGGGATAGCAACCCTCACCTCAGGGCCCCAATTGCAATCAGAGCGAACCAGATGAATGTTCGCCTGAGTAATCAAGTTCGGCATGTCCCCCATAGGAATGTTCCTTCTCCTCCTAGCCTCGGGGACAGTTTGAAGCTGCATAACAAAATCTTTTGAAAGATCAATTTTGGAGGGAATGACGTGGTGGGGCTTGAGTTCCAATTCGTCAGAAAGGAGTTCATCGTCACCCACATCCTTCGTGGCAACCTCCTCCTCAGCCATAACTACTCCGGCAGACCCAACCATAGTTGAGCGCTGTTCTTGATCCACACCGTTGGGGCAAGTAAGATCCTCCATGTTGAAGTCGGGAGGAAGCACAACGTCCAGCGGTTTGGGGACATTAACTAGTTCGCCACCAACGATCATGGTGTAAACGAGGGAAGGTGGAGAACGAGATAAATTCTATTGAGACATTTTTCTTTTTCAAGGATCTTTTGGGTTGGAAAAGAGGAGAAAATTCAAGAGATTTACTATTGAAAACAAGAAGAAGTAAGAAGGAGAAGAAGGCAAGGTTCAGCTATATATAGGTTAAAAGAGCCATGATTACAGCCGCATGAGGAAGAGAAAACAGGAAAACGCGCCCAATCAGCAACCTCCATGTATGATTGATGAGCATTCGAAGTGATAACCGCCATTGTCAAAAATTTGCGGCGCAAAAACAGCCACGTCAATCTGCCGCCTAAAGTTCATTCCTGATAAGAATCAAACGCGGAAAAAGTAAAAGATAGGAACGAGACGTAACTCGATCACTAATCTCAAGTAGCAATGGAGAACTAGTTCCGTTACACCCCGAGAGAAGGCCAAGAACACCTATGCTAGGCAACTGCCCTTGAGCCAACGGGGACTCGCAAGTAGAATGATCGGGGCGAGGTTGTTTTGCAACTAGAATCCACTAGATGTAAACAAGTCCCAAACTCAAGGTTGGTTTTCACAAACCAAAAGAGTAACACTCTTCACAATATTCAATTATTCATCTAAACAAGCTAAGTGTAAAATAAGCTATACTTGGGTTTTTATAGTGTTTCCCAAGTTTACACAATAACCAAAATACCCTTACTAATAAGGTTCATCAACTAAGCCACGTAGGGCAAAACAGTAAAGAACATAGGTTCAGCAGCTGTGAGGGGCGCCTGAAGCTGGGAGGGGTGCCTGAAATGTGCTGAGGCTGGGAGGGGCGCCTAGGCTTCCTGCAGGCGGGGGCCTGGCTAGGCGGGGCGCCTGGCTAGGCGGGGTGCCTGGCTAGGCGGGGGGCATGTGCAATTTGCATCCTTGTGCAGTGAGGTCTCTAGGCGGGGCGCCTGGATGTGCTGGGCCTCCCTCCTCCTCCTTAGGCGTGGGGCCTAGAGCTGAAGCCATCCGAAACACTTCCAAAGCTCTTGACTTCAAGTCCTTTGTATCTTCCAAGCTCGGAAGAAGTTGGAAATTGTCTTGGCTCGTTTGGATCTTATCATCCTCCCCTTCTTGAGAAGATTTCGTCCTCGAAATCAAAGCATTCACGTCCATGGCATCATCTCTTCGGGGTGCCCAAAGCTCTCCTCTCTTGTAACTCTTGATCGTCACTTTGACATAGGTCTCTTCCAAGATCTCCCTTGCCTTAACATGGAGCTTAGAACCTACAAGCAACGACAAGCAAACACAAGATTTCCTACTTTGAAAGTAGGTTAGTGCAAGAAGTGTAGAAAACACACTCTTGTGATATAACCAAGCATCAATGATAAGCACAAATATCAAATCTCCAAAGAGAACAATAAGTAGTTGGTTAAGGAACATCATGCGCCCAACACAATAGTGATCAAATATGTCATGGGGAGATGGGAAATGCAAGATCAAGCTACCAAAATCTCCTTGAACCTTAAGCTCAAGATCAACACACCAATCTATCCTCGAGGTGTGATTAACAAATGGAGTGGAGTGAATCAAATAACTCAACCTACAAGGGGTATCAAGTACTCCACACCCCTTCTTTAGAGCATACTTACTCACACCTAGGGATTCCTCTTCACCTCCAATTTTATCACTTAGGCCACCCTTCTCAAAAGACAAGCTCTCAAGGAAGGTATTGATAATGACCTCTTCTTCATCATAACCCGTACAAGCAATAGTAGGGTCACTCAAAAAGTCATTCACCTCAATCAAGTTTTCACACAATGGGTTACCTAAGGAGTCAAATCCTTCATACCATGGAGGTTCCATCTTAATATCAACCCTAGTCCTATACAATTTGCTACCACCAATGAGATTATCTTCAAACAATGGAAATGTAAAAGCATGCACCTCAAATTTATGGTCACACAAAAGCAAGGTATTAAGACTAGGTTCTTTACCCACACTCGAGGAGTCATCGAAAACAAATCGATCCATTTCACACTTAAGAGACTCCCCAAGGTCACAACTATCCTCACTACGATACATAGGTCCACCAAATAGAAGCATATCAATAAGAGTATGATCTACCATCTCATATTTCCCTTTGTCAAAGGTTGGTGGTGTATCATAGCAAAGGTCACAATCATTGGCAACTATCAAATCTACACTAGGTAGAGATTCACAACACAATGAGCTCACATCATGATGTGGCTTAGCATTTCTCTCAACTAGTGCCTCACAAGCATAATCAAGTTGACAACTAGACTCTTCTCTAGTGGTATACTCATTAGAGGCATCAAAAACACCAACTAGTGTTAAGTCATCACAAGACAAGTAGCTAGTAGGTTCATGAAAAGATGAAGTGACACTCACATTTGTAGTACTTCCTTGATCACTCACAAGGCTTGAAGTGTCATATGAAACTCCTCCTTCATGAAGCTCACATGGAGAACTTTCCTCATCTTTCCTTTCCTTCCAAGCACATGGTTGAGACTCCAATGGCTTGTCTTCAAATGTACCTACACAAGAACTTTTACTAGAAGAAGTAGAAGATAAAGAAGGGTTAGAACATTGGGTGCTCTCACTCTCAATTTTTCTTTCCTCACCTCTCACCTCTCTTAATTTTACCTCATGGTAAAGTGTAGTTTGTGGTGACAATCCACTCACATCACTCCTCAAATCCTCTACTTTTTCCTCTCTTGGATTGTCACCGGTCACTCCCTCACTTCTCTCTATCTTTTCTCTCTCATTTGAAGTAGGATGACTCTCATTTTCATCATGCAATGGCAAGACAATGAGATTGTTTGCCTCGGGTTCAAGTACAATGGGTGACTTTGCTTTAGCCGCCTCCCTCAACTCCTTCATCCGTTTGTAGTCTTCATTTATTTGCCTTGGAGTCAAAGGTTTAAGCACATATTTCTTCTCATCTTGCTTGACCGTGTAGGAATTGGTCCGACCATCATGTACAACACACCTATCGTATTGCCATGGTCTCCCAAACATTATATGACACGCTTGCATCGGGACAATATCGAACAAGATCTTATCTTTGTAGTTCCCAATGCTAAACTCAAGCAACACTTGCTTCACCACTTTTAGTTCACCACACTCACTAAGCCATTGTAAGTGATATGGGTTTGGATGCTTACGAGTGGGTAACTTCAATTAGGAAATCAAGGTTTGGCTTACTATGTTGGCACAACTTCCCGAGTCAATAATCATAGAGCAAACTACGCCCATGACTCGGCATCTAGCATGAAAGAGGTTTTTCCTTTGATCATTTTCCACCTCCTCTTCCATGAGAATGGTACTCAAGCTTCTCCTAACCACCAAGAACATTTGAGGATCATCATCACCCTTTACGACAACCTCACATTCAACTTCTTCATCCTCCTCTACTCCCTCATTTTTGGACTCACTTTCTTGTTCATACACTAAATTGCCAATCACAACCATGGTTCGTTTTGTGGAGCATTCTTTAGCAATATGCCCAAAGCCCTTGCACTTATAACATTGAGTAGAAGTAGAAATAGGATTACTCAAGCGAGTTTTAGAAGTACCTTCCAAGTTTGGTGTAGTCTTCTCATAAGGCTTTTTCACTTCTTTGCTAGCACTTGCACTTTGAATGTTTGCACTTGGAGTCTTCCACTCTTTTGGCTTGTTTGTGGTAGTAAGAGTGTTGTTTTTGAACTTCTCTCCCTTAAGCCAAGTCTCGGCATCAATTGCGGCTTCAAACATATCTTGAAGTGTGAGATAATGATGCAACCTCAATTGGGAAGGTATACCATAGCTCAAGCCATTCTTGAAACGGATCATGGCTTCTTCTTCACCTTCGGTATCCATATCCAATGCCATTCGGGTCTTTTCAAATTCATCATGGTACTCATGCACCGTCTTGACACCTTGTTTTAGATCATAGAGCTTCTTGAGTTGCTTTTGTCGATACCTTGGAGTTATGTACTTGGTACTCATAAGCCCTTTCAACTCATCCCAAGTCACATTCAAATGCAAATTCATCCTTCTCCTAGACCTCATAGACTCCCACCAAGTAGAAGCATAGGCCTCAAAGGTAGAAATAGCATAGGTACCCTTTCTCTCCTCGGTCATCTCATTGGTGTCAAACACCCTCTCCATGAGTAGTACCCATTCCATGTATGCCTCCGGATCACAAGTTCCCTTGAAGGATGGAAGATTGAGGTTGACACTATTGAGGTTGTTGTTGTTGTCACGTACCCCATAGTTAGGCTCCGGTTGGCCTCCATAATGGTTATCATGAGCAACATACTCTCTCCTCGCATTCCCTCTAGCATAGCCCATGGGTGGCCCTCGACCTCGGCCTCTACCCCTATCCACATTTCGACCCCAATACATTTGCCTCCTAGGTTGATAAGGAACATCATACCCATAGGCTTCATCACCATACCCGGCCTCCTCCTCTTCTTGAACTTCATCAATTTGCTCAAGAGGTGGGACATTCCGCACGGGTCTTCGAAGTGGAGCATTTCCTTGGGGGTTGCCCAAGTTGAGGGGATTGCCCTCTTGTCGGGGATTGCCCAACCAACGCTCTTGTAGAGCTTCAACTTTGCTTTGTTCATACTTCTTGGTTAGCTCAACAAAGTGTCCGGGAGTCATAGGAGTGCTATGACTTGTGCCTTCTCTGGATTCAATTTGGACACTCGGGGTCCTCCTCTCACCGGTCTCAACTTGATTCCTCTCGACGGACTCAAGTCTCAAAGTTATGTCCTCCAACTTGGCTATAACGGTAGCCATGAAAATTTTCATAGGATCATCTCCATCGGTTGCCATTGTACCTACAAAATCAACAAGCGTTAGTAAAACAACCTCACTCACTCCCTCACAAGTGTTTCACTCGGATCACTCGTTTAGTGATGGTGGCTATTTCACTCGGACTTGAATACTAATAGCTTCAAGTAGTTGAACAACAATCCTCAACTCAATCAACTATTCACAAGCCAATTGTACTCCGGGGTGAGTGGAGTTGATATGACTCTATAAACGCTAAGCAATTTGAAGTGAGGACTTGGATCAAAAGATTCTACGAGTCTTCTTCGAATTCTATTCTCCTATCTAGGCACGAGTTACCTAAAGGCAATAAAAGACTAGTACCAATTAAGTAGAATGGTTACTTAAATTAGCACTAGCTAGATCTTATACAAGCAAAGAATTAGGAAAACTTAGGAAAAACTACCCAAAACATCACCTTTAACAACCAGGAGGGGCGCCTAGATGCAGGAGGCCTCCTGCAGGCGGGGGCCTGGCTAGTCGGGGTGCCTGTGCCAATTTCGCCTCCTATGCAGCGTCCAAGCTAGGCGGGGCGCCTGGCTTAGGCGGGGAGCCTAGTTCTGAAGCAGTCCCAATTCGTTCCCAACTTGTTTCAAGTCGATTTTCAATCCACAAATCCAATGTTTTCAACTTGTTTTCACAATCCAATGATACCCAAAGTTGTTTTTGATCTTCCTTAACAAAGCCCAATCAAATTTATAACCAAACAATCAATCAATTCAAGATTCAAGGCCAAGAAACTCAAGAACACAAGGGTTGATCATAAAGGGTTCAACAAGGATTGTGATTCATCAAATTTGGTGTTAGACATGTTCAAATCCCACAAAATTGGTACCAAATCGTTTTTTTTTTCAATCAAGATCAATCCCCAATATCAAGTTTTCAATCAAACATCTATTCAACCCAAGAATCAAGCCAAAATCACCAAGAACAAGGATTAGCAAGGGTTTTAAGGAAATTTTGGAGTTTCAAATTTTCAATTCCACCAATCCAAGTGTTTTTGGTACCCAAACAACGGGAATTCAACCACGATCAAGAATCTATAACACCCATATCATGAATCCAACAAACCAACAAATTACACCAAATTTTTGGATTTTTGAATTTTCAATTTTTTTGTGTTTTTCTTCTTTCAATAACAACAACAAGAAAAACTAAAGTAGAAACTAACATAGGCACGAAGAATCAAGGGTCGGGGGTTTGTAGAAACAAAACCCGAGCGTTGCTCTGACACCAAACTGATAAGAATCAAACGCGGAAAAAGTAAAAGATAGGAACGAGACGTAACTCGATCACTAATCTCAAGTAGCAACGGAGAACTAGTTCCGTTACACCCCGAGAGAAGGCCAAGAACACCTACGCTAGGCAACTACCCTCGAGCCAACGGGGACTCGCAAGTAGAATGATCGGGGCGGGGTTGTTGTGCAACTAGAAACCACTAGATGTAAACAAGTCCCAAACTCAAGGTTGGTTTTCATAAACCCAAAGAGTAACACTCTTCACCATATTCAATCATTCATCTAAACAAGCTAAGTGTAAAATAAGCTATACTTGGGTTTTTATAGTGTTTCCCAAGTTTACACAATGACCAAAATACTCTTACTAATAAGGTTCATTAACTAAGCCACGTAGGGCAAAACAGTAAATAACATAGGTTCAGCAGCTGGGAGGGGCGCCTGAAGCTGGGAAGGGCGCCTGGAATGTGCTGAGGCTGGGAGGGGCGCCTAGGCTTCCTGCAGGCGGGGGCCTGGCTAGGCGGGGCGCTTGTGAAATTTGCATCCTTGTGCAGTGAGGTCTCTAGGCGGGGCGCCTGGGCTAGGCGGGGCGCCTGGATGTGCTGAGCCTCCCTCCTCCTCCTTAGGCGTGGGGCCTAGAGCTGAAGCCATCCGAAACACTTCCAAAGCTCTTGACTTCAAGTCCTTTGTATCTTCCAAGCTCGGCACACGTTGGAAAGTGTCTTGACTCGTTTGGATCTTATCAATTCCGCTCCCCGACAGATTTGGCAACCTCTTGAGGAGTGGGGGGACTCTCTGTATTGAATAAAAATCGCTAAGGTCTCGAGCAAGACCTCGAAGTGTAACACGAAGTTTTCACCACGAGGCAAACTTCTGAGGAGAGATTGCATAATCCCTCGCCCCGAAAAATTGCCTTAGGAAACGAGGGGAAGTGACCTCGAAGCAGCGAACTCAGAAAAAACCTCGTAACCTCGAGCGGATGCCACACCTTAGGAGACGAGGGCCAATATTTGTAACAGTTGACCATTGTTCTGGCATTTAAGAGGATAGATCATGGGTCAACCACAATCAAGCACAGAGTAATGGCCATAAAGGCACAATTATGATATTACAACGTCATTCTTTCTCCTGATTATAAATTTGACTCGTTTGTAAACAACAAGGACACGATAAAATACAATATTCAACTCTACTTTTACTTGTTTCGTTTATCTTTTAAAGTATTTCTTGCCTCGTTTATCTTTTTCTAAACTTTACCTAGCCCAGATCTGATTTTAGCTCGAACAGTGCTTTGATACAAGCAAATTACCTGGTAAACCTAATATAAATTCAATTTATTGCCCAGGCCAACACATTAAGCTAGTTGAATAGGATATATTTTTTTGTTTTCAGAAATTATGCTTTTTTCATTTCATTTTTCTGGCATAACTAAAACACATATTGTTTTTAATATTTATGTGTTTCTTTCATTAAAGATACCACTTTGGCTTTATTACCGAAAAAATTTCAGCCTTTCTATCCATTTGAATGAATATCATGTCCTACTGTTACGCCCCTAGGCATTGAACAATGGCATATCATGGACAATGACAAGGTGTTGGAATGTTGGCCTTGAAATTAATCGTAGTTTGAGAAGCCAATGTTCCAAGTACAGGTAGCGTAGGTGTTGTCCACAGCCTAAGTGTGCAAGTTGGAACTTGGGTGAATGCAGCTAAGGCAGTAGATAAATAGACAAAGTTTGGTGCTAAGTTAAAGGGCATGACATGTTAGTGGCACATGGCTTGGTTCTGGCAAGACAGGGCAAAAGCGACGTGCGCGACATAGCATATGCAATGTGCAGGCAAGGCCTGGCATTTGCACTACTTGGAGGAGACATGGCAGGAAATTAAAGAAGCAAAGGCAAGCCTAACTAGAGACTCAATAAGAGACGATTTGCAAGTTGAGAGATAAGTTACATGAGACCTCTTTTGATAACAAATGTTTGACGAGTGATTTAGATGATTTTAGTTCTTCAGAGAGGAACGTGGAGGCATTACCAAAGGGAGGCCCTAGTGTCTTAAACACAAGATGAGCTAGGCCTCGGCACTAGAACTAAATCCAGCATCGAGTAGCAAAAACAATTTGTGTCGAAGAAGGCATATGAGGGATGTGCGCTCAGTTTCACTAAAAAGCTATTACTTTAGAGCGTGGGATTCTAACAGAGGAGATTCACGTTTGTGCCCAAATTTTCATGACTGATTACATGAGCGTAAGTGAAATTTTTTTAAGCCTCTAGTCTAGTACAATAAGCACTTGGTAAGGAAATTATATGCTAACTATACTGAAAGGAGAAAAAATAAACCATATTGTCTTGTGTGACAAAGAGACATGAATAGTTACAGCTACAAACTAAGCCAATGCTCCCCAGCAATAGCACCAAAATTTGATTACGCCCAAAACTCATCCTCAAAAGGATAAGCGGTCGCTGCAAATATAATCCGGTTTAACAAGTCCGGGGTCGAATCCCACAGAGAGCAAACGTTAATTCGTAACTCAACTTTTACCAAGTTTCAATTCAAATAATTTTAGGAGCGATTTTATAATGATTTTAATATGTAAACTAGAAATTAATGACAATTTACTAAAAGTAAGTAACAATTACTAGAGAAGATTCAAGAATAAAAGGTCTAGGACATGACTTCACTAGTTATCGGAGTGATGTACTGAATACTACTCAATTAATCTTAATTGACTATCCCTAATGGTCATGAGCTCCTAGTTTATCGCTAGTATTTTCCAATAACAAACAATAACTATCCTGAGTTACTTTTCTAAGTTAACACAAGATGAATAATCAAAATTTACAAGAATAAATGACACATTCAATTGTGAGCTCTACAACCGAAAGCAATCAAAACGTAGTTGAATAATCAGGAATAATAATGTCAAGCTCGATTAAATTAATGAAATACTCAATACATCATCCTATAATGGTTTCGTCACGCCCTAGATGGGGTAACTTAGCCACACATGTTCACAAGATTCATGACATAAGCAACCATAAATAGTAAATTACAAGAAAATAATTGAAAGATTTAAGAAAACCCGTTAGATCCTTATTCTCCGCTGCCCTAGCCTTCTTCTTCTCCTTTCTAGGTTCAGAACTCCTCTAAAAATAGACTTTTAGGCCTTTATATCACGTTCTTGAGAGAAATGACCGAACTGCCCCACTTTACAAAACTGCAGAAATTTTGTCTTGCGCTATAGCTGCGAAGCACAACTACAGCACAAGGCTCATGGAAATTCCTTCCTTGTCCTGTGCGATGCACATCAACTCCAAAATGCCCCAGGATCACTTTTCTCTTCTCCCATGCGATGGCTATGCGATAGGGAGTTAGCTCACTGCCTCGGGAACATTTTTCTTCATCAAATTTTCATCTCGTGGCTGTGCTATGGTCATACGACACACCACATCCTTAAATTTCTCTAGATTTAGCTTTTTGGCTCTTTTTTTGCTCAAATTAACTTCCTTTGGCCCCATCAGGTTCCTATACATTAAAATACAATTAATTAGCTTAATTCATCATATTTTTAACATAAAACGTCACTTGAATACACCAAAGCATGGGTAAAACACATTCAATTATGTATAAATTTGGCCTATTATCACTATCCCACACTTGAACCTTTGCTCGTCCTCGAGCAAAACCTGGACTTAGCTAGGAATGACAACACTGCCTATGACCATGGGTTATATGAAAACTTAGAATGGCGCATATGCACTTTTCACTCTTCTTCACAAATATATTAATGCTAAAAATATTTAAAACAATCAAGTTCCCTCTCGTAACTTCCTAATCTCAAGAACTAACTCGTTAGCATCAACCCTCCTATTTACTCACCTACTCTAACTGGGAAGCTTAATAACTTCACCAATCCCTCATATACCATGTGCCCTCACAACAAGAAAACGGTCACATTCACACACAGAGTTTCAAGTAACATTGGGACTTAACAAATGCAAGATTCACTCACTCTCAGAAAGAAGACATGTACAACTCTAGACGTACCATAGGCTTGCCCGTGGTGTAGGACTCGACTAATATAAGCTCACTCCGTCTAAGATCAATAGGACTTTTATAAGTTGTAATGTAGGCTGCAGGACAAGTAGGATACATATAGTTAATAGTGACTAACCTCCCATGAGTATTTTAATACATCACATAATTTTATCACTTTCTTTTTCACCCAACTCTCCTTCATCTTCCAATTTTTTTTTCAATCAAGTCGAGCTTCACTTTTCTTTAAGCTTCAAGAGTCACCACTAGTAAAGGACTATATATTTGTTCTTTTTTTTTTTCCTTTATTCATCATTTTTTTGTTTTTTTGTTTTCAGTTCATACCAACAGTTTCTCCCAAGTAATGCACATTTCTTTCTTCTCACTGGTCTCAACCACAACCAACTACTCTAACTATAGGTGCCACAACTCTTTAGAACCACAAATTCTCAAAAGAGGTAAAAAGGTTCAATATATAGTCAATTCAAAACAAAAGGATTCAACTTGTAATATGGTTACCAATGAAAAAGTTTCAGGCTCAAAGAGGCTAACTAGGGTCAACTTTTATTGGGTAGGCAAATAATTTATAGGCTAACAAAGAAATATCTATATCACTTCCTAAACCGAGCAAGACTTATCATATTGCTTTGCACACTCGGGGCAAGTTCTAGACATCGTAGTGTAAGCACAGAACAACAACAAATCTCACACACACACGGCACACGGTCTACTCAGGATGGTTCAACTCTAGCTCTCAAATTAAAGCAAGCGAGCATGCATTCAAGTATAGTACATAAGAGAGTCAAAACTTGAGCCTAAGCGTCACACAAGGGTGCTCAACAGTTATCAAAGCATAACAATACAAAATCATGAAGAATCCATGTAGTCCACATATTCCAGCCTAAATGTTCATATAAAATAAGCCATAAATAGAAGATCACACGAGTTATCCTTCCTACTATTTTAATCCTAAAAAAAGCAAAAATTATCCTACACCCAGTTCAAACAACATCCCTTGGAAAAGAACCGAGGCACAAGGAAAAACTAAAGGGGATTATTAATACAAATTGGAAGCCTCCCACCCCACACTTAAAATCATGCATTTCCCTCGATGCATTAAAATAAAATAAGGTTGATAGAGAAACTCCCTGGGGCTCTAAGCCCGAAGAACATCCATGCGAGCTTCTTTAGGGCACTGGGTACGCAGACTTTCCCCCAAGCAGGACTTCATCATCAGACATAAGGGGCTGCAAGCACCCCTAGAATCCATACTACTCGAAACCCGCAAAACAAAAAGCTCACCAAGTAACATCCTTTCAAAACAAACAAAATAAAATAAAACAAGAAAATTGAGTTGCCTCCCAATTAGCGCCTTATTTAACGTCGTGGCACGACTAGTATCAATATCCCAACTTTTCTCTCCACTTTGAGAAGACAAATTGCCTCCCCAATTTGGATTCAAGCTTACGATCGTTCTCCTGCGGTGGTGCAAATTCAAGTGAGTCAAGTTCCCTAATATTCATTAAGCACATCTTGGCCTTTAATCGAGGCATGCCATTTTCTCGATTTGAAATATCTAATTCAAGAATGAAAACACCTTGTTCCTCATTATTAGACTCATTCAAAGACTCGGATGGATCAACTTCCACATCACCATCCAAACACAATGTCGAAAAGTGTTTTGAATGAGGCCTAATGCGCTTAAACTCCAATAGTATTTGATTTTTGACATCCTCACTTTCATACACACTCAACTCCTCCAATATTAAGGTTTTCACTTTCACTCTTGACTCTAATGACTTTTCCTCAGTGTCGGCATCATTCACTACCGCGTGATGAATGGTGTGAACTCCCCTTTTTGTTCATCTATCCTCTCAATGGTCAAGTCATATTTTAGGCTATTATCCCAAAATTCCTCCATGACTTGTTGATTCTCACATCCTTCTTCAAGCAAGTACTTCATGATGTTCTTAAACTCACTGTCACAAGAAGAATAACAATCATAATAATAGGGGCTCGGGGAAGAATAAAATGTCATATTCCTTAAAAAAAAATTATATGTACAAAACCTAAATTATCTAAACTAAAACCTAGCAATATTTGCAGCTACAAACTAAACCAATGCTCCCCGACAACAGCGCCAAAATTTGATCACACCCAAAACTCGTCCTCAAAAAGATAAGCGGTCGCTGCAAATATAATCCGGTTTAACAAGTCCGGGGTCGAAACCCACAGAGAGCAAACATTAATTCGTAACTCAACTTTTACCAAGTTTCAATTCAAACAATTTCAGGAACGATTTATAATGATTTTGGTATGTAAACTAGAAATTAATGACAATTAACTAAAAGCAAGTAACAATTACTAGAGAAGATTCAAGAATAAAAGGCCTAGGACATGACTTCCCCAATTATCGGAGTGGTGTACTGAATACTACTCAGTTAATCTCAATTGACTATCCCTAATGGTCATGAGCTCCTAGTATATCGCTAGTATTTCCAATAACAAGCAATGACTATCCTGAGTTACGTTTCTAAGTTAACACAAGATGATAAGTTGGACTACCCACGTGACCAGGACAAAGGTTCGTTGTTCCCGAATTCACCCCGCTCTTCTTCCCTAAACAATCCCTTTTTTGGGTTAAAGTATCGTTATTCAGCTAACCCTAACTCAAAACACTCTTCTAAGGGTTTACAAGAATAAAGGGCACATTCAATTGTGAGCTCTACAACCAAAAGCAATTAAAACGTAGTTGAATAATCAGGAATAATAATGTCCAGCTCGATTAAATCAATGAAATACTCGATACATCATCCTATAATGATTTCGTCACGCTCTAGATGGAGTAACTTAGTCACTCATGTTCACAAGATTAATGACATAAGCAACCATAAATAGTAAATTACAAAAAAAGAATTGAAAGAGTTAAAGAAAACCGTTAGATCCGCAATAAAATAGTATTGAGCCAGAAGCAAGTTATTAGATATCGTTTGTTCTATGGTGTCTTGGGTGGTGATTTTTCTCATAGCACTTATTCAGTTACATAAATATATGATGCTGAGAAGAAGTGATATGACAAAGCTTGCATGGAGATATCTTCCTTTTGTTGTAGTGTCATTTGCAATAATTTTTTCTGCTTAAATCATATGCAATTTGATATTTTGATGACATTCTTTAAATGTTCTATCCTCTATTAAAGGGTAGCATAAAATTTACATTTTTAATTTAGCTGAAAAAAGAAGAAAAGAAGGTGTAGAAAAATGCAAGAAGTGGAGCATATTGGATCATGTGTACTCAAGGAATGTAGTCAAATTATTCAAATCTGTTCCCTACTTGTCCCTAAAAAAGTCCTATTTGATCATATGCAAGGCACTCCTAGATTACTGGAAATTCACAATAAGGCAAACCCTATGGTACTGTTGGTGACCCCTGTGAAAATTCTTTGTGAGAGATGAGAGTGTTTGTTGATAATAAAAGTCCTTGTGTTTAAATGCTAAAAAATTGTGATGCAATAAAGAATGCATGAAGGAGAAAGATCGATTGATGATCAAAATTACTCCCTCCAGTCCACTTTATTTGATGTTTTTCACTTTTCGAAAGTCAAGTTGACCAATTTTCGGATTTAAATTGAACTAGATTTAGTCAATATTTTAAAATTATAATTTAGATATTAAAAAACTACACGAAAAGTACTACAAGTTGTAATTCTTGTCATATTAATATGGTGAAGAAATATATCTCAAAATGTTGATCAAAGTTTACATTATTTGACTTTTAAAAAAGGAAAGTGATCAAATAAAATGGACCGGAGGGAGTAACTAGGCTCGAGTGTCACACCTAAATCATGTACTTAAAATAGTCAAGGCATGAGAGCCTGGTTGAGTATGCATGTGTTTGATAGTCAGGGGCGGATCCAGGATTCGGAGGTACTGGGTGCCACATTGGTTTAAGCGTAAACATGTCAATATTTACACTGTTCAAACAAGTTATTCGTCTTTTTAATTTATACTAGTTTTGGGGACGCGCTTTGCGCGTATAACCCATATCAATGGATAGAAAACTTGTTTAAATCGCAAATATTCTTAAATTATTTTTTAATTCTAACTTTATTTAAAATATGTATATGAAAATTTATGAAAAAGTGAATGTTGCTCCCATTTACTTTTATAATGTTAGATTATAGTACTTACAACATTAAAGAACATACCATTACATGAATACACGTAGGAAGTAAAAAAAAAATATACAGAAACAAATGCAAGAAAGATACCTAACTTGATACTTGCACGGTAGATTTACATGTTGTATGAGATTAATAGCGGAGTTCCTTAGGAAAGTATAGTATTACAATTGATCTCAAAATCTACTTGTGAGCGAATCTTTGATCGGAATTCAATTGATTATTGATTGGCTTCTTCTACAAATAAAAAAATTCATTAACAATTTATGGTGTAACTGATGTTTCTTTAAACTGATGAGAAAGTTAATTAACATGCCCGTCTTTTCCTTTCAAATATAGGGCTATACTCATTACACTATGAAAGGGCAGGAAAAAATTTCTTCAATCTTATATACATCCCTAATGAGAAAGCCAAAAGTTTTGATAAAATATTCTTTCTTGTAATAGACAATACCAAGAACTACAAATCTTATGAAATAAACTTACCAAAAATAACAATCTTTCCAGTAAATAGAAATTGAAAGATAGATTAACATTTTCTTCATATAAGTAGAAACAACTGACTAAAACTACAATGACAAAATTTTCATGAAAAATTAAAATACTTCCTTAAAGGTTCATAAGGATTAAGAATGATATACGTGGAACTTGAATATAATTTGAGGGCCGTTATTCTCATTCTAGCATGCCATCCAAAAGCTCTTAAGTACCTTCCCATCGACTTTCAATTTTATTCTTTTGATTTGCAGAAATATTTTAGTTTAAATAAAGAAATGAAAGAAAAGGAAAAGAAGAAAAGAATCCAAAATGAAGGATCGAAGAAAATACAATATGCTAAAACAGCATTTCATAGGCCATCAAGATGGAGAGGATGACATAAGGAAAATAAAAATCTTTTCTCTTACCTTTTATACTTGCACTTTGTTCCTTGTTAGTGTTCTTTGGACTTCCCTATCATGTATTTATAGTGTACATTTAATTAAATAAATGCTTCTCACTTGAATTATAATTTAGAATAGGATAAGATCTTTCTCTAGTTTTTTACCATGCATTATCGTTTATTGCTACCATTTGGTGGGTGTATTCAACGAATGAATCATTTACTACTAACTCTTTGAATTCTCCAATTTTTAAAGCCAAAGACAGTTACTCAATGTATAGGTTTCCGAATAAATGTGTCATTTGGCTAAGAAAATAAGTTATTTATTTATTTATTTCTTTAAAGGTTAGTTCATCAATTTTAGAAGGGCATTTTGGTATTTCACATTTTGATTTGAGGATTCCCTCTTTTATATTAATATGATATGATACACGAATTGATTAAACTAAAAAATATAATATTTATGACAACTAGGAGGCAAAACAAAAATTTCAAAAAATAATATTTATGACCTGCTTTTGAATTTGGGGGACTTTGGAGTTTTTTTTTTTTGGTTTGATTTTTGATTTGGAAAAAAGTGTTTTGTTCGTAGAAAAGAGACAAAGAATAAAACAAGTCAACAAATTAAAAAAATGTGAAAGAGGTGAGGAGTATTGTGTAGCGGGAAAGCAATATCTAGAATGTCTCGACTCTTAATCTTCCATACAATTTTGTTCAAAATAAGTAAGTTGGTGAGGGGATTCGAACCCAACAATTTGGGAGGCAACTAGTGCCCCATGCCACTGGCACCTTGATACCTTTTATTAAGGTGGGTGCCATTTAAAATATTTATACTATTTTTTATATATATACATCTATATATACAGAGTCTCGGCCAAAGCTAACGGGTGCCACCCCAAGCATAAATCCGCCCTGTTGATAGTTAATTGTTGGTACCAACTAAGATCATGAATAATAAAAAATTTCCGCTAAGACTTAGCTTTGGTGTGAGGAATTGAAAAGGTGAGATCGAGGTAGTTTATAATTATTGCTTGAGGATAAACAAAGCCTAAAGTTTGAGGGAGTTGATAATAGGCATTTTACCAACTAATCAATTCGCACTCATGTTGGTAACAATTTTTTCGATCACTCGACATATCTATTTTTAAATTTTGTTTAATAATAATAATCATAATAATTATCATCATTGTTGTTATTATTATTGTATTTCCTAAAAATGTATCAGGTTTTACAATTAAATTTATATTTAGTTGAGTCTAAGGCGACCGTTTTATATCTCAATTCGATCGATTGATAGGCAGTTTATGTTGACAAACAGTTGATTTTTAGAATTTTAATTCGAAGACAGTACGAATGCCGATTCCAAAGATGCAGATACGATGTCAAATAAGCAACTCGAAGGCAAATATAAACAGATGAGTTAAAACAAATGACGAACTAGTAGTACACGATGACGTGGTTTCGACCGGATTTCTTATCGAGGACAAATTACGGGTTTGATTTCGTTCAAGGCTGAATGTTTAATTCTAATCAGATTCGATGACAGAGCTAAATACGATGATGAGTAAATATGATCGATAGAAATGTATCCAGTCAAATAATACGATCGCAAGGCAATACTAATAATTTACTTGATGTGAACAATACTAACGAGCAAGTTGAACGATAAATTATCTTATGCGATCAGAGTAACGACAATAAATTAACGAGATCGAATATAGTGAACCATAGTTATGAATAACGTAAATAATAAGCAAACAACGAAACAAGCACCGATAAATGAGCAGATAAATAAATAAATAAAGCGATAAAAGCTTATTGTATTGAAGAATCGAAGGATGGTGCTTCAATGAAAGAGATGAATCTTCTTCCACGTTTGGACCAAGCCACGACTGATAATTTAATACAAAGGTTGCTTTGACAATGACAGTAAGTTATGGTGTGATTGAGAAATAAAATAGAAAGGAGAGAAAGTGTATAGCTTGGAGAATGAGAGTAATGTTGTTCAGCTGAACGTGCTCCAAATGAGAGCATAATGTCCTATTTATAGGTTGAAATGATGGAGAGTTCCCAACCCTAGAAGAACTTCATTTCTTCACGTTTCTCTTTCAGCAGTTGCCTGTCTTCATCCACTTCCGCCGAATCCGCTAAACCTGTTCCGATAAATTTTGGATGAGGACAAGCTGAGTTATCCGTTAGAACATTGCCTTCGAAATTATCCGATCACAACATCGCATAATCGATCACACAGTCGAACGAAGCTGCTTCTTTTCGATCTCAACGTCTTCGAAATCAATTAATACCTTGTCATATAACCAAGTCCGTTCTTCTTGTGACTGAACAGAAATCGACCAATACAATTATTATTATTATTATTATTATTATAATAATTATTATTATTATTAAACATCTATTTGCAACAAATCAAAACCTACAGTAAAAATTCAAAACACAAAAAAGAAGTCGTGAACTAATAAGCAAAATTCACAAACTACAAATTAATGGTGAAAACATGAAATACTGATGATCAATTGTCCTTCTCTCATCATCGAGTAATTCCACAATGTCCAACGATTGGTCTTTCAGCACACCTAACCAATCATCACATTATTTCATAATTTAAATAAAAGGGGTTCTACGTTTAAGGTTCCTAATACTTAACCCACTGCACTATAAATTATTGGATTAGGTCTAGTATTTGATAAAATTTTAGTACGTTTTCCTGCCTCCGGTTAACATTAAGAAGATTTTAAAGAGGGAAAGAAGCAGGATTTTCCCCAAAGTGTTTTCCATGCATAGAGATTTATAATGATAGGTTATGTCCTTTGATTGAAAATCGCACCACTTCTCAAACAAAAATAAAAATGACGATTCTTAGCTTCGCAATTTTAAGCAAACACCAATTGTGGGTAAGTATTTGCCTTATCACAAATCGTACGTATAGTAATAACAAGAGGAATTTGTCTAAATAAGACTTCTGAGTCTTGAAAATGAGTGGAAGGGACAGTACTTTTACTTATTGCGTGATAAGAACAAGTGTTCAATTCTTTTTTTTTTTTTTAAAAATGGTAAAATCCTACCATCTTCTCTTAGCTCTCTTTCTCGTCTTTTCTCTTAGCTTTCAAGTTCGCTATTTTGCTCTTGTTTTTGTGCACCTTTCTCTCATTCTTCTTATTCTTTTATCAATTTTTATCAACGAGAATACAATCCATATTCATTTCTTATTCTTTGTTAAGAAGATTGTGAAAGTTCACCCTAAATGAAACATTAAATTTTAAAGTGGGTTGAGAATCCAAATTTGATTTTTATGTTATTTTAAAATGAGTGCGGTTAAAATTATTGGGAATAATATTTGAAAGTTGAATACAAAATTTGAGACTATTTAGAATTGATTTAGATCAGATTTAAATTAATTTTGGATTTAAAACAACGCTGTATTTACTGCAGGTTTGAACATGTCATGACTCAAAAATTGGGTTCGTGATGACACTTAAGAATTTCTACCCTTAAGCTAACCAAATCATCAAAACAGTCTCATTAATGAAAATCAAGGTTTCAGAAGGAAAGAAAGCAATAAAAGGTAAAGTTGATGACTTAATAAACATATCATGATTTGAATACAAAGATTGAAATAAAAAATACTAGCCCAAAATCCAACAACTAATCAAGGAGCATCAATGAGTGCAGACATGAAACAATAGGTATAAACCCAAAATAAAACTATCATAAGGCCATTAAGACTAGACACTACCACGAACTGTGCGACAGAATCTATATATAAAGTTGGAAGATAATCACGAACATGTCTAAAAATGTCTGTCATGCCTCAACTAATGAACCTGCACATAAAAATTGTAGGGGAGTGAGTCTCACTAAATACCGTAAGATCCTCGACGAGCATTTTCGTGCTTGCCATATTTTTTTTCTAACGAGTCTGATAGATATTATATAGATAAGTATGCTCATTTGAAGTAAATCACAAGATAAAGCTTCATTAGTACGTATATGAATTAAAACATAAGTCAAAAGGGAAACCAACTCACCGTAATATCAACAAAGGTAGCTAGACTAAACCATAATATCATAATCGGGTGGGACCTCAGCTCGTCGTAGCACAATCAACATGTTAACTCAGCAGTATAGGCTCTCACCATAACAGGCTAGACCAGTGGCTATATAAACTCATTAACATAGACCCTCACCCTAAAAGGCTAGATTACTGGCTATATTTACTCGTTCGCATAGATCCTCACCACAATAGGCTAGACTAGTGGCTCAATGATTACGATATCGATGAGGCAATAATGTCATCAAAGCAATACACTGAAGGAATGAAATACAACACAAAACATAACTCAATATCAAATGATAATATAGCTTGAGTCAAGCCCTAAATGGATTCATATTATGACATTGTACGCCGAGATCATTTTTCTGTTTTTAAACGTGTGCCAAGTTCTATTTTTTTCAAACTTTGAAGAGTCTAACCTATTCAGCCAAATTTTCGTTTGTCTGTTAATATTTTCGCACACCCTATTAGTAAAGCTTTTAAATACTAATAACGTCAATATCAAAGTATTAGTCTAAACTATTACTGCACATTCCAGTTTATATGTTATAGTATACTTGGTGTGAAGTTTAAAGATGAAAAAATTATTTTTGAAACATATGATCTGCAATATGTCGCAATATTTGCGTGCTTATAAAAACTTTTGAAATCTGTAACTTTAAAGATTCATTAATATTTATGTCGCTATAAAAGATTATAATTAAGATAAAATGAAAAGTTTTAGATAAATAATTTTTTAATTTAGAAATATGTCATTCTTTTTTGAACTAATAATTAAGAAAATTGTGCCAATTTTGTTTTTCAGTAGAGGGTGGCTTAAAGTGCCTTTTATGTATGTAAATTTTAATTCAAAAAATATAAAGATTTTATCTCAGTATTCACGATTAAAATTATGAATTTTGTCTGTCAATGTCCGAAAAAAGTGAGTATAAATTGAGTCAAAGGGAATAAATGACTTGCAATTTCTCCAAAAACAAGTAATTTTGGAGTACTTGAATTTTGGCTCACAATGTCTGAAAAAAGTAATATAAATTGAGACAAAGGGAGTAAATAATTTACAATTAATTCAATCTACCAAGTCAATTAGTATTCGAGACATCGAATATATAGAACAAAGTAAAGTGATTTGAAGATAAGAATGCTAGTTGATCGAAACAAACAGACATATGTCTCTCATAAATTGCAGATAATTCTATTAGGAACAAGTAGGTCTATATCCTGAATGATTGAATAAATTTCATTTTCCTATGGCCTTGGTAATCCTTCGTGAAGAGCGGCTTCACAGCACTCAGGATCCCGTCCGCAACAGAATGGCACCCCATGAGCACTTTGCAGCATTGCCAGGATAACCATAAGCACAAAAACCACCATCGCCTTCTTAGCAAAACTCATCCTTCCTCCCATTGATATTTTTTTTCTCTACACTGAAGTGTTTAGAATAGAGAGTTCGTAGGGTATTTATGCATTTGTGTCCCTAAGAAATCCTCAAAAGATTCACATAATCTCAGTTAGATATTTTTACATAAATACCCCCTCCAACTTGTCCTGAATTTTCAATTGCACACTTAAATTGTTTATGGGTCCTATCACTCCCCTGCACTTTTTTTAATTAGAATAAATACCCCCTCAAGTGTTGATGTGGCACTAAGGGGTCGTTTGGTTCAAAGTGAATAATTCCGGAATTGCAAATCTCAGGATTAAAATTTGGACTAAAAGTGGGATAAATAAACCCACCTCCTATATGGGATTAGTTAATCCCATGATTTTGGATAAAAGCTCTCCCAACTTAGCTAATTCCAACAACCAAACATGAGATTAATTTAGTCCCAAATTTAATTCCGGGACTATTAGTCCAATCCCGCCAGCCAATCGACCCCTGAGAGTTTGAAGAATCCCTTAGAAGTGCGTGCGAAACAGAAGTTAAGTCATAAAGTTAAAAAGATATATACAAATATCATTTTCTGATCTGACACTATATAATTACTTAGGGGCGGATGTAGAGTAGGTGTACCGGATTCGGCAGAACCCGGTAGGTTTTGACAGGATAGTGTATTTTGTGTTAAAAAAATTATTAAATATATACAAAATTCAGGTCAAGAACCCAGTAACTTTCACTTAAAATCGTTATACTAAAACTTAGAATCCATAAGGTTCAAATTCTAGACCCGCCTCTGTAATTACTTTACACTTAGATCTTTATCACAATTTTCAATTAGGTGTTCAAGTTGATTTTATAAATTATAAAATAAGTAACAAATATATTTAGATCAATCTTTAAGATTTCTACTTTTTAAACATTTTGTTGAATAATAATAGTATACTCATAATAATTATTATGAGTATACTATTATTATTATTATTATTATTATTATTATTATTATTATTATTATTATTATTATTATTATTAAAAGTCTATTTGCAAAAATCCGACCCTACAGTAAAAATACAAAATACAAAAAAGAACTTATGAAGTGATAAGCAAAATTCACGAACTACAAAGTAATGGTGAAAACATGAAATACTGATAACTAATTGTCCTTCTCTCATCATCGAGTAATTTCACAATTTCCAACGATTGGTCTTTCAGCACACCTAACTAATTGTCACATTATTCCACAATTTAAATAAAAGGAGTTCAATATTAAAGGTTCTAATACTTAACTCACTTCACTTTAAATAAATGGATTAGGCCTAATATTTGATAAAATTTTAGTATGCTTTCCTGCCTCCGGTTATGATTAATTATCCCCAAAGTGTTGTCCATGCATAGAGATTTATAACGATAGGTTATGTCTGTGAATTGAAAATTTCACCTCTTTTCAAACAAAAATGTCGATTCTTAGCTTCACAATTTTAAATAAACACCCATTGTGGATAAGTATTTGCCTAATCACAAATCGTACGTACCGTAATAACAAGGAGGATTTGTTTAAATAAGACTTTTGAGTCTTGAAAATGAGTGGAAGTGACACTAATTTTACTTATTGGGTGATAAGGACGAGCGTTTTATTCGTTTTTTAATTCAAAAATTGTAAAACCCTACCATCTTCTCTTGGCTCTCTTTCCCGTCTTTTCTCTTAGCTTTCAAGTTCGCTATTTTGCTCTTGTTTTAGTGCTCATTTATCTCATTCTTCATATTCTTTTCACAAGTTCCATCAACAAGAATACAATCCATATTCATTTCTTATTCTTTGTTAAGAAGATTGTGAAAGTTCACCATAGGTGAAACTTTAAATTTTAAAATAAGTTGCGAATCCAAATTTGATTTTTATGTTATTTTAAAATAAGAGCGCTGGTTAAAATTATTGAGAATAATATTTGAAAGTTGAATACAAAATTTGAGACTTTTTGAAATTGATTTAGATCAGATTTAAATTAATTTTGAATTTAAAACATTGTTGTATACTTTGTAGATTTGAACATGTCACGACCCAAAAAATGGGTTCGTGATGACACTTAAGAGCTTCTACCCTTAAGCTAATCAAATCATTAAAATATTCTCATTAATGAAAAATCAAGATCTCAAAAGGAAAGCAAACAAGAAAAGATAAAGCGGATGACTTAATAAACATCTCATAATTTGCTGATGAGTGTACAGCTAAACAAAGCAGGATCTCTTATGCAAGAATGCTCATTGAGATTAATGTTACTAAAACTATAGTGGAAGAGGTGACAATGCTTGAACCAAATGGAAGAGTGTTTCAACAACCAGTCCTGTATGACTGGAAACCTGACTACTGTGAGAAGTGTATGAAGGTGGGGCATGTATGCAGGCCAGCACAACCTCAGCCTCAAAAGGAACCAGAACAGTTTAATCAACCTAAGAGGAAGAGGAGAAAATCTGTAGCCCAATGGCAATACAAGGGACCAGTTGCTGAAGGGAATGCTCAGAAGAGTCAGAACCAGGATCATGATGCATCAGTGAAAGTACAACCTGATCCTCCTGGCAAAATACTGAATAGTGAGTCAGCAGCAGATCAAACTAAAGATCAGGCTAGTAAGACACCTGCTCAGCATGAGGTCCAGAGAGACAAAGACAAAGGCATACAATCAGTTCCTATACTGAACAATATTGAGTTCCCAGAACTGAGTACTGTCAAGACAAGAAATGCCTTTAGTGTGTTGAGAATTCAAGAGCCTGTAATCAATCAGAGTCTCCCCTTTGATAGAGGGGGGACTCAGCTAGGAACAATATGACATGGCTATTTTGGAATGTCAGGGGGCTTAACAAGAGATATAAGCAGAAGGAGCTGAGGCATTATATGAAAGCAAATAATATCTTATTAGCAGAGAGTGAAAGAACCCAATGCTGCAAGGATACAAAAGAAAGTTGCCCCTGACTTCCAAGCTGAGCATAACTACCAGCATGCTCAGAATGGTAGAATATGGCTATTATGGGATGACAAAATCTATAATGTGAATATCAGAATGAAGCAAGACCTAATAATCCATTGTCACCTCAGGAGAAGACATGATATGTGGGAATGTGAGTTAACAGTAATATATGGGCATAACAGTCAAGAGAAAAGAGCTCATTTATGGACTCAGCTGGAGTCACTGAGTAGAGGCATTAGCAAACCTTGGCTCATCTGTGGAGACTTCAATGCAGTCCTAGCTCCTCAGGATAGGCTCTATGGTAACCTTGTTACAAGCTCAGAGATCAAAGAGTTTGGGGATTGTCTGCAGCAGCTGAACCTAACTGAATTGCCATGGAGATGGGAATACCATACCTGGAGTAACAACCAACTTGGGGGAGATAGAATCCTGAGTAGAATAGATAGAGCATTTGGGAATGAAGAGTGGATGATGCAATGGGGGCATGTTTTTGTGAAATATGATCTTAAGTATTTCTCAGACCATGCCCCAATGCTGATAACTGTGCATCATCCTGAGAGGAATATCAAAGTCCCTTTCAGGTTCTTTAACATCTGGAGTGATCATGAAGAGTTCCTCAACTTAGTAGCTGAAGTATGGAATAGTGATATGAGCACTTACAAGATGCAGAATATCTGGTACAAGTTAAAGGAGCTGAAAGGCAGACTTAAAGAACTGAATAAAAAGCATTTCTGTTGTTTAACAAAGAAGATTGAGCAAGCTAGAAGTGAATTAAAGGCAATTCAGGAAGCTATGCAGAGCCATTATGCAGATGAATTGGCTGAGAAGCAAAGAGATACATTATTTCAGTTGGAGAAGTGGTCAATGCAGGAGGAAAATGCACTGAAACAAAAAGCAAGGGCAAAATGGATTAAACTGGGAGATTCAAACACTAAATATTTTTCAGCTGTTATACAAGAGAGGAAAAATAGGAAGCAGATAGTGGAACTCACTTCACTAGCAGGTAGGAAACTATCAGACCCTGCAGACATTCAGGAAGAGATTATCCAATTCTACAAGTCATTGATGGGCTCATCAGCTTCTACCCTACCAGCAGTAGACAAGGAGATTATGAGAAGGGGAAGTGTGCTGAATCATCAGCAACAGTTGACCCTTTGTGCTGACATAACTGAGGAAGAAATCTATGCTGGACTGAAGAATATAGGGGATGACAAGGCCCCAGGAATTGATGGTTTCAATGCTCACTTTTTCAAGCAAGCTTGGCCTGTCATCAACGAAATGTAGTACAGGATGTAAAGGACTTCTTTATAACTGGTAAGATGACCAAAGCCATCAACGAAATGTAGTACAGGATGTAAAGGACTTCTTTATAACTGGTAAGATGACCAAAGCCATCAACTGTACCTCAGTTACCTTACTCCCTAAGGTGGACAACCCTGCAGCTGTCAAGGACTTCAGACCAATAGCATGCTGCTCAGTACTATATAAGATCATCTCAAAGATCTTAGCAGCCAGAATGAAGACAGTTATGCCAAGTGTTATTAATGAAGCTCAGGCTGGTTTTATACCTGGAAGGAAAATAGCTGATAATGTAATACTAGCTCATGAATTAGTCAAAGCTTATTCCAGAAAGCATATCATACATCTAGGTGGACATGCAAAAGGCCTATGACTCTGTGGAGTGGATTTTCCTGGAACAAGTCCTGACAGAACTTCACTTCCCTCACAAGTTTACTAGCTGGTTAATGCAATGTGTAACTTCAGTGAGCTACTCTATCCTGGTGAATGGGGAAGCAACAACACCTTTTCAGGCAGCTAAAGGACTAAGGCAAGGGGATCCCATCTCTCCCTACCTTTTTGCTATAGCCATGGAATATCTGAGCAGAATACTAGGCTCACTCAAGGACAACAAAGCCTTTAAAGCTCACCCTAGATGTGCAAAGTTGGGGATCTCCCACCTTAGCTTTGCTGATGATCTGCTTCTATTTGTCAAAGGTGAAAGTACTGCAGTACAATGCCTACACCAAGGATTTCTCAAATTCTCTGCTGCATCTGGGGTGCAAGCTAATCTAAGCAAAAGTGCTGTGTATTTTGGTGGAGTCAAAGAAACTGAAAGAGACCTCATCTTGCACCAGTTGGGTTACACATTAGGGGACCTCCCATTCAAATACTTGGGCATCCCCCTTTCCTCAAAGAAGCTCACAATGATACAGTGGAAACCCCTCATCAGTAAGATAATAGCTAGAATCACCTCTTGGACTGCAAGGAAGCTGTCTTATGCAGGGAGAGTCCAATTGGTTCAATCAGTGTTGTTTGGGATCCAAGCCTACTGGGCTCAAATGTTTGTTATGCCAGTCAAAGTAATTAAAGTCATTGAAGCTCACTGTAGGAGCTATGTTTGGTCAGGCTCTAATGTTATCACAAAGAAGGCACTAGTGGCATGGGAAAAACTCAGCTCACCTAAAGCTGCAGGTGGACTCAATCTAGCTAACCTGAGAGTTTGGAATAGAGCAGCAATAGCCAAGCAATATTGGGACATTGCACTAAAGAAAGATAGACTCTGGGTAAAATGGATTCATGCATACTATATCAAGAATCAGCCTGTGGAGAATTGCATAATACCTGATCAAGCTTCTTGGATGGTAAAAAAAATCCTGGGTGCAAGAGATGATGCTCAAAAGCTAAGCCTGCCAATTAAGCAAAACAAGACTATCACAAGACAGCTATATTATAAGCTACTGGGTGATATGCCTACTGTTATGTGGAAAGGTTTAATGTTCCATAATGCAGCTAGGCCTAAATCCAAGTTTACCATGTGGCTTGCTCTTCAAGGGAAGCTGCTGACTACTGATAGGCTAGTTAAATGGGGGATGACCATGGATAGGCAATGCCATCTCTGTAACAGGCAAGAAGAAAGTAACGAGCACCTCTGGGTGCATTGTGCATATACTCAGGCACTGTGGGACAGACTATGGCATTGGTTGCAGGTGAAGGAATTGAAAACTAACAATTGGATGCAACACCTACAGTGGATTACTAGTAGAAGTAAAGGGAAGTCTGCTGCAGCTCAACTTTACCGGATGCTATATGCTGAGGTAATCAAAGAAATCTGGAATGAAAGGAACCTGAGGACATTTGAACACAAATGCAAGGAGGCAGAGTACCTGGCTAAGCAGATTGCTATTACTTGCTGCATCCGAGCTCCTGCCAAAGTCCAGGATTTGTTGAACAGAAATGCATTTTAGGAGACTCAGAATGTGATCATGGGAGACCTAGGATAATTGTGCAGCTTCTACTACTAATTTGTAATGTTAGAGGATAGTATAATTAGTAGCTAGAAGCAGTTTTAGTTGTTATCTTAGTCCAGATTTTGAGCTAAGTAGGCTGTGGTAGCTTACTTGTGATGTAATTCTCAATTTGGTGATTAATAAAATTTAACTAATTACCAAAAAAAAAAAAAAAAAACATCTCATAATTTGAATACAAAGATTGAAACAATTAATATTAACCCAAAACCCAACAGCTAGTCACGGTGTATCGATGAGTGCAGACATGCAACAATGGGTTCAAACTCAAAATAAAACTATGGGTTCTCCACTGCCCTAGCCTTCTTCTTCTCCTTTCTAGGTTCAGAATTCCTCTAAAATAGACTTTTAGGCCTTTATATCACGTTCTTGAGCGAAATAACCGAACTGCCCTGCTTTACAAAACAGCAGAAATTTTGTCTTGCGCTATATCTGTGAAGCACAACTACAACACAAGGCTCATGGAACTTCCCTCCTTGTCCTGTGCGACGCACAGCGACTCCAAAATGCCACAGGATAACTTTTTTCTTCTCCTATGCGATGGCTATGCGATAGGGAGTTAGCTCACTGCCTCGGGAAAATTTTTCTTCATCAAAATTTCGTCTCGTGGCTGTGCTAACTCCCTATCGCATAGCCATCCTTAAATTTCTTTAGATTTAGCTTTTTGGTTCTTTTTTTGCTCAAATTAACTTCCTTTGGCCCCATCAGGCTCATATACATCAAAATACAATTAATTAGCTTAATTCATCATATTTTTAATATAAAACGTCACTTGAATACACCAAAGCATGGGTAAAACACATTCAGTTATTTATAAATTTGGCCTATTATCACCACCCCACACTTAAACCTTTTCTCGTCCTCGAGCAAAACCTGGACTTAGCTAGGAATGGCAACACTGCCTATGACCATGGGTTATATGAAAACTTAGAATGGCGCATATGCATTTTTCACTCTTCTTCACAAATATATTAATGCTAAAAATATTTAAAACAATCAAGTTCCCTCTCGTAACTTCCTAACCTCAAGAACTAACTCGTTAGCATCAACCCTTCTATTCACTCACCTACTCTAACTGAGAAGCTTAATAACTTCACCAATCCCTCATATACCATGTGCCTTCACAACAAGAAAACTGTCTCATTCACACACAGAGTTTCAAGTAACATTGGGACTTAACAAATGCAAGATTCACTCACTCTCAGAAAGAAGTCATGTACAACTCTAGACGTACCATAGGCTTGCCCGTGGTGTAGGACTCGACTAATATAAGCTCACTCCATCTAAGATCAATAGGACTTTCATAAGTTGTAATGTAGGCTGCAGGACAAGTAGGATATATTTAGTTAATAGTGACTAACCTCCCATGAGCATTTTAATACATCACATAATTTTATCACTTTCTTTTTCACCCAACTCTCCTTCATCTTCCAATTTTTTTTTTCAATCAAGTCGAGCTTCACTTTTCTTTAAGCTTCAAGAGTCACCACTAGTAAAGGACTATATATTTGTTCCTTTTTTTCCTTTATTCATCATTTTTTTGTTTTTTTATTTTTTTTCAGTTCGTACCAACAGTTTCTCCCAAGTAATGCATCTTTCTTTCCTCTCACTGGTCTCAACCACAACCAACTACTCTAACTATAGGTGTCACAACTCTTTAGAACCACAAATTCTCAAAAGAGGTAAAAAGGTTCAATATATAGTCAATTCAAAACAAAAGGATTCAACTTGTAATATGGTTACCAAGAAAAAGTTTCAGGCTCAAAGGGGCTAACTAGGGTCAACTTTCATTGGATAGGCAAACAATTTATAGGCTAACAAAGAAATATCTATATCACTTCCTAAACCGAGCAAGACTCATCATTTTGCTTTGCACACACTCGGGGCAAGTTCTAGGCATCGTAGTGTAAGCACAGAGCAACAACAAATCTCACACACACATGGCACACGGTCTACTCAGGATGGTTCAACTCTAGCTCTTAAATTAAAGCAAGCGAGCATGCATTCAAGAATAGTACATAAGAGAGTCAAAACTTGAGCCTAAGCGTCACACAAGGGTGCTCAACAGTTATCAAGGCATAACAATACAAAATCATGAAGAATCCATGTAGCCCACATATTCCAGCCTAAATGTTCATATAAAACAAGCCATAAATAGAAGATCACACGAGTTATCCTTCCTACTATTTTAATCCTAAAAAAAGCAAAAATTATCCTACACCCAGTTCAAACAACATCCCTTGGAAAAGAACCGAGGCACAAGGAAAAACTAAAGGGGATTATTAATACAAATTGGAAGACTCCCACCCCACACTTAAAATCATGCATTGCCCTCGATGCATTAAAATAAAATAAGGTTGATAGAGAAATTCCCTAGGGCTCTAAGCCCGAAGAACATCCATGCGAGCTTCTTTAGGGCACTGGGTACGCAGACTTTCCCCCAAGCAGGACTTCATCATCAGACATAAGGGGCTGCAAGCACCCCTAGAATCCATACTATTCGAAACCTGCAAAACAAAAAGCTCACCAAGTAACATCCTTTCAAAACATACAAAACAAAATAAAACAAGAAAATTGAGTTTCCTCCCAATCAGCGCCTTATTTAACGTCGTGGCACGACTAGTATCAATATCCCAACGTTTCTCTCCACTTTGAGAAGACAAATTGCCTCCCCAATTTGGATTCAAGCTTACGATCGTTCTCCTGCGGTGGTACAAATTCAAGTGAGTCAAGTTCCCTAATATTCATTAAGCACGTCTTCGCCTTTAATCGAGGCATGCCATTTTCTCGATTTGAAATATCTAATTCAAGAATGAAAACACGTCGTTCCTCATTATTAGACTCATTCAAAGACTCGGATGGATCAACTTCCACATCACCATCCAAACACAATATCGAAAAGTGTTTTGAGTGAGGCCTAATGCGCTTAAACTCCAATAGTATTTGATTTTTGACATCCTCACTTTCATACCCACTCAACTCCTCCAATATTAAGGTTTTCACTTTCACTCTTGACTCTAATGACTTTTCCTCAGTGTCGGCATCATTCACTACCGCGTGATGAATGGTTTGAACTCCCCTTTTTTTTCATCTATCCTCTCAATGGTCAAGTCATATTTTAGGCTCTTATCCCAAAATTCCTCCATGACTTGTTGATTCTCACATCCTTCTTCAAGCAAGTACTTCATGATGTTCTTAAACTCACTGTCACAAGAAGAATAACAATCATAATAATAGGGGCTCGGGGAAGGATAAAATGTCATATTCCTTAAACAAAAATTATATGTACAAAACCTAAATTATCTAAACTAAAAACCTAGCAATATTTACAGCTACAAACTAAACCAATGCTCCCCGACAACGGCGTTAAAATTTGATCACGCCCAAAACTCGTCCTCAAAAGGATAAGCGGTCGCTACAAATATAATCCAGTTTAACAAGTCCGGGGTCGAAACCCACAGAGAGCAAACATTAATTCGTAACTCAACTTTTACCAAGTTTCAATTCAAACAATTTCAGGAACGATTTATAATGATTTTGGTATGTAAACTAGAAATTAATGACAAGTAACTAAAAGCAAGTAACAATTACTAGAGAAGATTCAAGAATAAAAGGCCTAGGACATGACTTCCCCAATTATCGGAGTGGTGTACTGATTACTACTCAATTAATCTCAATTGTCTATCCCTAATGGTCATGAGCTCCTAGTATATCGCTAGTATTTTTCAATAACAAGCAACAACTATCCTGAGTTACGTTTCTAAGTTAACACAAGATGATAAGTTGGACTACCCACGTGACCAGGACAAAGGTTCGTTGTTCCCGAACTCACCCCGCTCTTCTTCCCTAAACAATCCCTTTTTTTGGTTAAAGTATCGTTATTCAGCTAACCCTAACTCAAAACACTCTTCCAAGGGTTTACAAGAATAAAGGGCACATTCAATTGTGAGCTCTACAACCAAAAGCAATTAAAACGTAGTTGAATAATCAGGAATAATAGTGTCCAGCTCGACTAAATTAATGAAATATTCTATACATCATCCTATAATAATTTCGACACGCTCTAGATGGAGTAACTTAGCCACTCATGTTAACAAGATTCATGACATAAGCAACCATAAATAGTAAATTACAACAAAAAAAAATGAAAGAGTTAAGAAAACCGTTAGATCCGCAATAAAATAGTATTGAGCCAGAAGCAAGTTATTAGATATCGTTTGTTCTATGGTGTCTTGGGTGGTGATTTTTCTCATGGCACTTATTCAGTTACATAAATATATGATGCTGAGAGGAAGTGATATGACAAAGCTTGCATGGAGATATCTTCCTTTTGTTGTAGTGTCATTTGCAATAATTTTTTCTGCTTAAATCATATGCAATTTGATATTTTGATGACATTCTTTAAATGTTCTATCCTCTATTAAAGGGTAGCATAAAATTTACATTTTGAATTTAGCTGAAAAAAGAAGAAAAGAAGGTGTAGAAAAATGCAAGAAGTGGAGCATATAGGATCATGTGTACTCAAGGAATGTAGTCACTTTATTCAAATCTTTTCCCTACTTGTCCGTAAAAAAGTCCTATTTGATCATATGCAAGGCACTCCTAGATTACTGGAAATTCACAATAAGGCAAACCCTATGGTACTGTTGGTGACACCTGTGAAAATTCTTTGTGAGAGACGAGAGTGCTTGTTGATAATAAAAGTCCTTGTGTTTAAATGCTAAAAAATTGTGATGCAATAAAGAATGCATGAAGGAGAAAGATCGATTGATGATCAAAATTAACTCTTTGGGCTCGAGTGTCACACCTAATCATGTACTTAAAATAGTCAAGGTATGAGAGCCTGGTCGAATATGCATATGTTTGATAGTTAATTGTTGGTACCAACTAAGATCATGAATAATTATAAATTTCAGCTAAGACTTAGCTTTGGTGTGAGGAATTGAAAAGGTGAGATCGAGGTAGTTTATAATTATTGCTTGAGGATAAACAAAGCCTAAAGTTTGAGGGAGTTGATAATATGCATTTTACCAACTAATCAATTCGCACTCTTGTTGGTAACAATTTTTTGGATAACTAGACATATCTATTTTTTAATTTTGTTTAATAATAATAATAGTCATAATAATTATCATCGTTGTTGTTGTTTTTTATTATTATTATTATTATTATTATTATTATTATTATTATTATTAAACATCTATTTGCAACAAATCAAACCCTATAGTAAAAATACAAAACACAAATAAGAAGTCGTGAACTTATAAGCAAAATTCACAAACTACAAATTAATGGTGAAAACATGAAATACTGATGACCAATTGTCCTTCTCTCATCATCGAGTAATTCCACAATGTCCAACGATTGGTCTTTCAGCACACCTAACCAATCATCACATTATTTCATAATTTAAATAAAAGGGGTTCTACGTTTAAGGTTCCTAATACTTAACCCACTGCACTATAAATTATTGGATTAGGTCTAGTATTTGATAAAATTTTAGTACGTTTCCCTGCCTCCGGTTAAGATTAAGAAGATTTTAAAGAGGGAAAGAAGCAGGATTTTCCCCAAAGTGTTGTCCATGCATAGAGATTTATAATGATAGGTTAAGTCCTTTAATTGAAAATCGCACCACTTCTCAAACAAAAATAAAAATGACAATTCATAGCTTCGCAATTTTAAGCAAACACTAGTTGTGGGTAAGTATTTGCCTCGTCACAAATCGTACGTATAGCAATAACAAGAGGAATTTGTCTAAATAAGACTTCTGAGTCTTGAAAATGAGTGGAAGGGACACTACTTTTACTTATTGGGTGATAAGAACAAGTGTTTAATTTTTTTTAAAAAAACTAGTATAGTACCCGCGCGGATGCGCGGCTTGTATCAATTGAGATGTATATAGTTGTAATATAAAAAACTTGTCAATCATTAGTGTAAAAAGTATCATCATATAAGCTTTCTGTAGATGAGTGATACTCCAAGTTTCTTCTCTGATCAAGTAAAACGCCTAGACTGTCACCTCCTTTTATGAGTTTCATCTTCGTAGCAGTTTTTCTTATACATTCGAGGTTCAAATATATATGCTTTTTTATTTCTGAGTATTTCTGACTTTGTTCTTTCTTTTCGTGGGGGAAGTTTATGAAGTTGGACTACATTTGCAAAGGCAAAGCGCACAATGAAGATGAAGAAGTTGCGAAAATTCATGTCTAAGAAAGAAAGGCAAAAAATAGCCGTATTAAGCAGATAGTGACACAATCAATCAGAAGACAAAACCAAAAATAACAACTTTATGAAAACTATCCCAGGAATCAGAAAGAGAAAAGATATGCGATACCGCATCTAGTACTATAAAATTTGAATATGATTGTTAATACACTCTCTTTTGTAAGTGAGCTCACAAGGGAGTTCAGCAGAACAAAAAAAATCCCAAAAAGAATTTTATTCAAACTCTCATGTTTAAAATTCGCTTGACACAAAATTAATTTTGTTATTTAAGTGGGATACACACCTTACAACTCAACCAATATTTAATAGAACATTGTATAAATTCTTAATCTAGAGCACACCTGTATTTGCTGCAAGATTTTGCCGGCAAACCTCCTCAAATTAATCACATCCCTTGAGGTCCTCGATGTATTCGCTAGCGTTACTGTAATGTTTCAATAGCAAATCCCACTGATGTCACATATATATAGATATGATTAGTTTCAGATAAAAAGATGATCACTATATTCAGGTAAAAGGCCGTAAGCAAGCATTATACAACAATTTTACTTACCACCCAATATAAATTATATCCATTGAACCAGTTATGAGAGGCGGATGAATTTTCTTGAAGATCTCTTTGTTTCAAATATGATGTTAGATTGTGTCTCAAAGTAGCAAATATAAAATTTTCGTATGAGTATAATATTTGTCATCGTGGTTCTCTATTTTTCTTCTTTTAGTTGAAACCTACGTTTCAAAGAAAAAGTACTGGGAAGGCGGAGCACAATGTCATCGACTGAACAATCAAAATTTTCGATGAGGACATCATATTCCCATCGCGTTATCCACTAAATTGATAATATGGTAGCAACAGTTAATTAAACTTGCACAAACCATCCGCTAGTCAAAAAAATATTTAGCTAGTCGAGTAAACTACAATGGCATTGATTATGAGGTATGAATACCTATATTGCGAAGCGATGCACAGAGTATTCATTTCAGTAAAAGAGACCCAAAGAAGAAAACATTACACTACCTTCCTAGAACTCTTGAATGAAACTTGCTATTCCAAGACCACTTTTTTCAACTATGACACGATTATTATGAAGATATATTTCAATTTTTGAGAAGTAGCAGTATCTCCACATAATAATACAAAGTACCTGAAGTGAGCTACTTCGTAGAATTATTTATACGGTGGTCTTGTAGTTCGATAAAAACTTTGGTAGGACCTGGACAAAATAGAGATGAGAGGACCAACAGAAAATTAACGACGACTTTCTAATTGTTTAGCTCCTGAAGATATATTTTAAAGCACCAGGACAACATGAAAGTTATGTAAGCTAATGGAAATAAGTTTTTTTTTTTATGAAGTAACAACAAAATCTTATTATGTAGTAATAACAAAACAAATGACAACAATCAATTATACTTGTATAAATTGAATGACTCGGAATTAAATTTGGAAAATCATTAAAATGTGTTGTATTCAACTTAAAAGAACAATTATCAAATCTGTATGTATATTGTTCAACCATGTCAAGCATACATTCATTGATAGCTACTTCCTTCAGTATGCTTTGAACTATTAAAAGAAAATGAAAGACATACAAAATCATAAACATTGTTACTACAAAGTGTAGTAGAACCCGTACTCTTTATATAGTAGTAGTAAAGAAGTAGCTGAAAAATGAAAATCACATTCAAATTTTACCATTGAAGTTTGGAAAAGACATTATCAATTAAACAACTGATAATTTTAAATTTCAATAGCTCCACGAATATTTTAGTTAAGGCACATAAGAAAAGAGATAAAAATTTTGTACTTTACTGTTTGAAATTGTCTTCAAGCAATGCAGATTGCTCTTCTTAAGCAGTATTATCCTTAAATGATCAAGACATGACAAAAATTTGGATCACAAATAATGTCGTCCTTGGCTGAATGCAATAACTGTTTCTTTTACGACAACTCCTTCTATTTAACTTTTTCGTGCTGAAGTTTTAGAATTTTATTAGTTTGTTCCTTTTAGATAGATATAGAATGATAGCATGCTAAAATATATGTGAAACTGACCTTATATGGTATATAGTTAGGCATCCAATTAGCCAGAGATGGTTTTGATATTACCTACATTGTGGCTTGTTGAGGATGCAAGTATTTCCTCTGAAAAGCTGCCCTTCGAAGTGGAAATGTCTGAAAATGTGTCCCCAATCAAATACCAAAAATAACTTAACTTTCTGCTCAAACATGAATGACTAAGATACCCAAAGAGACAAACTTGTGGCAACACTCCCAGTCCATACATTAGATAAATATAGGGGGATCCTGCTTGAGAGTGCTAATTAAATACTGCAAAATGCTTTACAAATCAAGAACGGGAGTAGTCATTAAACAATTTATCAAACAACATATAGAGTTGTTATCGTAGATCAAATAAGTAAATATATTAAATTTTATAATTTGTAGAGATTGAGAAATTGTTCATTAGCCACTTAAACATATTCAATTTTTCAGCACAAACCAATAATTAGATAAAGAATTACAAACCTGTGTGTTAACATAAGTTCAAATTTAAAAGTTGATAGTTGGCATTCTGTTGTATTTTGTTTAGCTTAAACCGAATTTAGTTTGTTTTTGTCCTAACTAGCAATATGTGTTCCAATCATGCTTTGACACTTGGAAGATTATTATTGGCTACTATGGTCCTTTTAATATATATATATATATAGATGGTAAAATCCTACCATCTTCTCTTAGCTCTCTTTCTCGTCTTTTCTCTTAGCTTTCAAGTTCGCTATTTTGCTCTTGTTTTTGTGCACCTTTCTCTCATTCTTCTTATTCTTTTCTCAATTTTTATCAACGAGAATACAATCCATATTCATTTCTTATTCTTTGTTAAGAAGATTGTGAAAGTTCACCCTAGATGAAACATTAAATTTTAAAGTGGGTTGAGAATCCATATTTGATTTTTATGTTATTTTAAAATGAGTGAGGTTAAAATTATTGGGAATAATATTTGAAAGCTGAATACAAAATTTGAGACTATTTAGAATTGATTTAGATCAGATTTAAATTAATTTTGGATTTAAAAAAACGCTGTACTTATTGCAGGTTTGAACATGTCATGACTCAAAAATTGGGTTCGTGATGACACTTAAGAGTTTCTACCCTTAAGCTAACCAAATCATCAAAACAATCTCATTAATGAAAATCAAGGTTTCAGAAGGAAAGAAAGCAATAAAAGGTAAAGTTGATGACTTAGAGCCCGTTTGGGTGAGCTTAAAAGTGACTTATAAGCTTATAAGTCCATCAATATATATTTGGAAACCTCAAAATTTTAGGACTTAAAAGCCATAAGTTGCTTAAAAGCCACTTTTTGAGAAGTTAGGAAATCCTAACTTCTCAAAAAGTGGCTTTTAAGTCACTTTTTGACTTATAAGCTACTTAAAATAAGCTGCTTTTAAGCCCACCCAAACAGGCTATTAATAAACATATCATGATTTGAATACAAAGATTGAAATAAAAAATACTAGCCCAAAATCCAACAACTAATCAAGGAGCATCAATGAGTGCAGACATGAAACAATAGGTATAAACCCAAAATAAAACTATCATAAGGCCATTAAGACCAGACACTACCACGAACTGTGCGGCAGAATCTACATATAGAGTTGGAAGATAATCACGAACATGTCTAAGAATGCATGTCATGCCTCAACTAATGAACCAGCACATAAAAACTGTAGGGGAGTGAGTCTCACTAAATACCATAAGATCCTCGACAAGCATTTTCGTGCTTGCTATATTTTTTTTCTAACGAGTCTGATAGATATTATATAGATAAGTATGTTCATTTGAAGTAAATCACAAGATAAAGCTTCATTAGTACGTATATGAATTAAAACATAAGTCAAAAGGGAACCCAACTCACCGTAATATCAACAAAGGTAGCCAGACTAAACCATAATATCACAATCGGGTGGGACCTCAGCTCGTCGTAGCGCAATCAACATGTTAACTCAGTAGTATAGGCTCTCACCATAACAGGCTAGACCAGTGACTATATAAACTCATTAACCTATACCCTCACTCTAATAGGCTAGACTACTGGCTATATCTACTCATTCGCATACACCCTCACCATAATAGGCTTGACTAGTGGCCCAATGATTATGATATTGATGAGGCAATAATGTCATCAAAGCAATACACTGAAGGAATGAAATACAATACAAAACATAACTCAATTTCAAATGATAATATAACTTGATTCAAGCCCTAAATGGATTCATATTATGACATTGTACGCCGAGATCATTTTTCTCTTTTTAAACGTGTCCCAAGTTCTAAATGGATTCATATTATGACATTGTACGCCGAGATCATTTTTCTCTTTTTAAACGTGTGCGAAGTTCTAATTTTTTCAAACTTTGAAGAGTCTAACCTACTCAGCCTAATTTTCGTTTGTCTGTTAATATTTTCGCACACCCTATTAGTAAAGCTTTTAAATACTAATAACGTCAATATCAAAGTATTAGTCTAAACTATTACTGCACATTCCAGTTTATGTGTTATAGTATACTTGGTGCGAAGTTTAAAGATGAAAAAAATTATTTTTGAAACTTATGATCTACAATATGTTGTGTATTTGTCGATTTATGTTCGATCACAGTCATCGGCTATGATTTCATAAAGAGGCGTGAATTGACTTCGGAATCGTTGTGGTTGGGAAGAAATGGTTTCATTCACTTCCGTGATCGGTTATGTGCTCATTGCAATCAGATATTTTCGAAGACATCATTCCAATGGATAACGCAGTTTGTCCTCATCCCAAATTTATCGGAACGAATTTAGCGGATTCAGGGGAAGTGGGCGAAAACGTGCAATTGTTAGATGAGAAACGTGAGAAAGTGGAGTTCTTCTAGGGTTGAAACTCTCCATCATTTCAACCTATAAATAGGTCTTTATACTCTCATTTAAGGACACAGATATACACACATCTAAAGCGGCATTACTCTCAGTCTTTATTCAGCCACTCAAATATTTTTGCTTTGTTCTTTCAACATACAATTTACTACTGTTGCCATTAGAGCAATCCTTGTATCAAATTCAGCCGTGACTTGGTTCAAACGTGGAAGAAGGATCATCTCTTTCATTTGAAGCACCATCCTTCGGCTCTTCAATATAATAAGCTTTTATCGCTTTAATTATTTATCTTGTCGCTTGCTCGTTCTAATTGATACTTGCTTTATTTATCGTTTGACTCATTCGTTATCTCACTACTTTTAATCTTATCAATTTATTTTCCTCGATCGCATAAGCTAGTTCGTCAGTCTGCTCATTGTTAGGTTATCTCGGATACGTTGCTGTCATTTACCTTATTATATTATTCGATCAAGTATATTCATACTGCATTCATTCACTATCATATTACGTTCGCTCGTCATCGTATTTATCATCATCGCTGAATCTGTTGTTGTCATCATAGTTAATCGAAACCGTGCATCTAGTTGAGACGGAATCATCTCATCGTAAATTGTCGGCTTGTTATTCACTTCGAATCAATCTATTCATACTTGCCTTCGAACTATTTATTTGAGGCCCTCGCTGCAGGTTTAAAGATTGCAAAAGACTTGAAGGTCGAACGACTAGACATCAAAAGTGACTCTCAATTAGTGGTAAATCAAATCCATGGCGATTTCTGTGTTCGAGATCCAAGGATGCAGCAGTTGCTCGAAAAAGTGCAAAATCTCCTTACATCTTTCCAAAAATGGAAAATTGCACAGATACCAAGGGAGGACAACATCGAAGCAGACGCTTTAGCCAACCTCGGTTCTGCAGCGGTCATCGATGGCAAAATCGATGAAACAGTGGTCCACCTGTTCAAATCACCACTCTGTCGAAGCATTAAAGGGGTAAACAATGTTAACCATACTTGAGATTGGAGAAACAAATACTTGTCTTATTTGCAGGCAGGAACCCTTCCTGATGATAAAAAATCTGCTCGATCACTCAAAGCTAAAGCGGCAAGATATTGTCTCTTAGGAAACCAGCTCTACGGACGAATGTTCAGCGGCCCTTTAGCGAAGTGTGTGGGACCAGATGGGAAAAACTATGTGTTAAAAGAAATCCATGAAGGCGAGTGCGGCAATCACTCCGGCAGCAAATCGTTGGTTCGAAAGGTCCTAAGAGCTGGATATTATTGGCCAACGATCGCAGATGACGCCAAAGAATTCGTCCGCAAATGCGACAAGTGTCAACGATTCGGCAACCTCATACATCAACAGGCAGAGCCACTTCATTCGGTCACGTCACTGTGGCCATTCATGAAGTGGGAAATGGATTTGGTCGGGCCGCTTCCAACAGCGCCCGGCGGGGTAAAATTTATTTTAATTCTTACTGATTATTTTTCTAAATGGGTAGAAGCAATTGCCTTAGCTGAAATTCGTGAGCAAGAAGTCATTAAATTTATTCATCAAAATATTATCTGTCGTTTTGGGATCCCGAAAGAGATCACATGCGATAATGGTAAACAGTTTGTAGGAAGACGGATCACTGTCTTCTTCGAAAAATGGGGGATCAAGCGAATTGCCTCAACACCTTATCACCCTAGTGCAAATGGACAAGCTGAATCTTCCAACAAAACAATAATCGAGTATTTGAAGAAAAGGATGGATGATTCAAAAGGCAACTGGCCGAACGAACTCCCCGGAGCTCTGTGGGCTCACCGGACAACGGTGAAACACAGCACCGGAGAAACACCGTTCTCACTTGTCTATGAAGCATATGCACTGATACCGGTGGAAGTGGGAGAACCCAGTCTTCGGTTCGCCCATTCCACCGAAGAAGCAAACAGAGAAGCCATGTTGATAGATTTAAACCTGATCGAAGCAAAAAGGCACATGGAATTTGTTCGAATACAAGCGCAGAAACAGAGGGCCGAAAACTACCTCAACAGAAAAATCAGGTATCGATCTTTTAATGTAGGTGATTATGTGCTGAAGATCAAAAGACCGAAAAAGGATGAGCCAAACGAAGGTAAGCTAAGAGAAAATTGGGAAGGACCCTATCGGGTCAAAGCAGTAATCGGGAAGGTAAACAATGGACTCCAAGCCGGTCGACTTCAATTGGAATGTCACACAATTGAAGAAGTACTACTTTTGAAATTCTACGGTATCATCAACTCTCATCTTTTAATCTCACAAAATTTCAATTTCTCCTCCATCGGGAAGAATTATTTAATCAATTGTTTGATATTAACACTCTTAGATGATAGGCATAGTTGGAATCGAATGATGACAAACATCACCCACGAAAACATGAGCTCGAAACGCTCCGATCGGGGTCGATAAGTCTGACGAACATTCTAACGTGGTCTTCATCTATAACGGTTTCTCGGTTTTTGTGTCAATGACTCCGTTTCAGGACCAGTGTTCGACCACTCATCCTTCATACTCAAACACTGGGGGGGATGGAGTTAGCACGATTGTCATCAACTGATACTGGGGACTGCCCAAGAACCGGAGGCTTCCCATCGGAAGAAGGAACGAGACCGATTGAAAACAATACCGGGGACTCGTTCAAAATTCGATCAAAGTTCTTACGTTCACTTGAACTGGGGACTCGTTCAAAATTCGACCAAAGTTCCTACGTTCACTCGAACTGGGGACTCGTTCAAAATTTGACCAAAGTTCCTACGTTCACTCGAACTGGGGACTCGTTCGAATTGGAGATTTGACTATCGGATGTTTTGAACTTTAAAAACTTCATTTTAAAGTCAAAGATTGTCCATCTATGTAAGCGATCCGTTAGCGATCAAAAGTTTGTGCCTTTAAACGGCCACATCTTGTAATCAATCAAAATATACGATCCAAAATGTATTTAAAGCCCGTTAGCGGCTCATTTCAATAACATGCAACACTGGTTACATTTTCAACTTTTCACATTTGTCCGACTCAAGTGACCGTTTCAAATGTTAGCGAATTTTACAATTCCAACTTTTCACCAAATGTTCATTTTTAATTCCGAACTCATGAAAATGTTCGAAGAGTGCATTACATGGAGATGAGACGTCATTTCTCATTACGCACTAAGACATTGGGCCCCAATCATCTCTTTCGACGATTGTCATTGAACATCACAATTTTCGAACGAATAAAATCATCTTCGGAAAAAATAGTACAACAATGAAAGGAATTTAATTTCATTCATATTAATCTTATATGTACATAGCCAGTCATACGACTGCATTACATCAGCTTTCAAAAATGACTAAAGTAACAAGTCGAAAACAACCACAGATCATTCACCATCAGAGCCTTCATCAGAGGAACTCGCTGGGAGACCAAAATCTTCACGAGTTAACCGCACAATGGCAACAGCTTCGCTCAATTCGGCAGGAACATTGACATCTCGATCCAACATTTCCCTAAGGACATCGCGCCTTGATTCTGCGAGGATCAGATCCTTCTTCTTTTCAAACTCTTCCTCGAGATCACGCCTTAGGTTGGTGGATTCCTTGTGAAGCAACGCGTTCCGCTCCGACAAGCTATCAGCTTGAACCATTAGGTCTTCATTACTTTTACGAAGAACGCTCAACTCTTCGAACTGGTCAGCCAACTCTTTGTTCTTGCTCTCCAAGACAGAATTGAGTTCGGCTATCTTTAGATCAGAATTGGCTTCGTGATCACTCAACTGTTCGTTCAAAGCTCTGATCTGAGATTCCAGCTCCGTTTGGCGAAGAGCATGCTTATTCGCACTCTTATCAAAATTGGCCAAAAGTTCAGCATACTTAGCCTCTGCAGCTTTCAGCTTCCGATGCAGGTCCTCTCCAGCCGAAGTAAGATGAATAATTTGATCATTCAAAACTTTAGCTCCATCCTGAAGCTGGCGGATCCGATCGGCAGTCTCGATCGCCATTATGCAGTTCTGAAAACAAATTGCATTTGAAGTACATAAAAATCTATGCAAAACAAGAAAGGAAAATTTCTATAAGTATGGAGTTTACCCTGAGAGCACTAAAAGAAATCTGAGAAGGTAAACTCAGATCTGAATGCGTATTCAATCGAGCTTGCTCCATCGGGCCAATGACATCGAATAAATAGTCTGCCAATCGCTTTGGGAACCTTAGCAAATCAACGTTGGGTGGCACTTTACCGTCAGTGACCTGCCACCCCTCTTTTCGGATTCGCCCAAAGCGGCAAAGGCAGCAGCTTCTTCGCCCCGAGGAAGAGGCACGATAGGGTCAGCATGATCCGTACCAAAAAACGACGACCCCGTTTCTTCATCGTATTTAGACTTCGTCGTCGATATTGGCCGATCCAAAGCTGGCATTTTCCCTTTAGCTGGATCCCTTTCCTCGAGTTCACGGTCAAAGGCCTCGATCATTTCTCCTTGGTTTTCATGAGCAACGCCTAAAGAAACAAGAGCACCTTCTCTACTGGGCAAACCCCCTGAGCCCGAATTTACCTCTTCGGCTACAGGGGAAAGTTGATAGTCATCCACGGAGAGATCTCCCTGTTCAGCCACCTTCAGTTGGATGGCTGTCTCTTGGAGTCTCTCTTTAATTGGCTTCGTGGGATGCCTCACCAATCGGTCAGATCCTGATTCGTCCCCGGTTTCTTCTCCCTCGATGTCGATGACCTAGGTCGTTCCTTCGGCGGCTTTCGCCGCTGCGATCGCTGAACTTGTCCCAACGATCACATCCTCTATGGTTGGGGCGCATCCGATGAACTACCCCTTGCCCTTTTTCAACCACCACTATCTTGGGCAAGTATTTGTTCCTCAATTCTTGGAACGATTTCTTTTTCTTCTTCGGCGGAGGAGCGTCATCGATTTTCTCTCCGCCCTCGGGCTCAGCCTCTTCATCACTTGGCTCACCTCCAGCACCGGTGATGCCTGAGGAAAGATTTTTCAAGTATCAAAAGGCGTCAACGAAACAAAAATCGTAAATACAAGGATAGTTCAAAGTTACCATGATTCTTAGCTTTGAGTTTCTTCAAAGCTGCGACCGGCTTCCAAGCTCGTTTGTCATTGGTCGTCTTATCAAGTACCCTTATCAGCCATGGTATAATATCGGCAACTTGATCGAAGACAACCGCATCAGCTGGAAAATTTGGAAGAACTTTGAGATTTAGAGATCTTAAATTCATTCAAAAAGAAAGAAAACGAACGAACGAAGTGCTTACGGGTTCGATTCCAGACGCTTGGTAGCAGCTCCTTTTCAGGGTCGGTTAGCTGCTTCATAGGAATAAAGACAAAACGTTGATCCCATCCTCGGAGATCGTCATCGTTATCGGATATCAAGGCCCGTTGACCTCGTTTGGCCAAGTTTATCACCCCTCCTTTGTAAACTCGAGGAGAGTAGATGTTGAGAATATGGCGAAGTGTCAGCTCCACTTCCGCCTCCTCTGCGATGAATCGCATAATTATTATCGTTCTCCATATCATCGGAGAAAGCTGCCCAAGGCAGACATTGTACATCCGGTAAAATTCTTCGATCACGTTGTCAACCGGGAGAGAAAACCCGATCGTAAAGGGGTAAGTCAGCACCACTGAGTGATCCTCGACGTGAGTCGCCAACGTCTATTTTCTTGGAGGACACATCACGTCGATCTCACCCACTTTCCAACCACATTCCTCTCGAACTCGTGGTATCGATTCCGGCGTGATCGCACAGTAGACTGAATCGATCGGAATATTCTTCTTCTTCCCTTGCTCCGCCTCACTTTGAACACTGATTTTGCAATCGTTCTCATAAGTGAATTTCTTCGGAAGAATTTCCGACCACAACTTCTTGGGACCATAGTCCTTCACCTTCCTCTCCTTCCGCTTTTTTCCTTTCTTGTCTACTGAAGGGCCAACATTGGTGGATGTCTGTTCCACCACCGCGCCGGAATGCGGTGGGGCTGTGGCGGCGACTGCCGTAGTGGAGGTAAATTCGGCATCAATTACGTTTTGAGAAGAGGTAGACATTATCAAGGCGCAAATTTGATTAGTGTAAAACAAAGTTCTTAGACAATCTGGAGCAAAAGTGGCAAGAATTAACAAGCTAAGCAAGGAATTTCTGGGGTTTGCTTAAAGAAAATTGTAGAGCTTTTCAAGAGTTTGGAGAAATTTTTCAGAAGTTGTAAAGTGAGTTTTGAAGTGGGTACTTATAAGGCAAAAATCATCATTGCCTTGGGAACCGCCAAGAAACTGCTGCCCGCACGATTTCTGACGCGTGTAACGATGGGAAGTTGAGGCGACGTTTGACGTTTCAAAATGAAGGGACACGAATGCTCCACGCGTTTTCCCGCCAAGAATTCAAGCCACTTGCCAAGTTTTCACGAACAAACGACTTGACAAGTGGGGGGACTATCTGTATTGGTCGATTTATGTTCGATGACAGTCATCGGCTATGATTTCATAAAGAGGCGTTAATTGACTTCGAAATCGTTGTGGTTGGGAAGAAATGGTTTCATTCACTTCCGAGATCGGTTATGTGCTTATTGCGATCGGATATTTTCGAAGACATCATTCCAATGGATAACGCAGTTTGTCCTCATCCCAAATTTATCGGAACGAATTTAGCGGATTCAGGGGAAGTGGGCGAAAACGTGCAATTGTTAGATGAGAAACGTGAGAAAGTGGAGTTCTTCTAGGGTTGAAACTCTCCATCATTTCAACCTATAAATAGGTCTTTATACTCTCATTTAAGGACACAGATATACACACATCTAAAGCGGCATTACTCTCAGTCTTTATTCAGCCACTCAAATATTTTTGCTTTGTTCTTTCAACATACAATTTACTACTGTTGCCATTAGAGCAATCCTTGTATCAAATTCAGCCGTGACTTGGTTCAAACGTGGAAGAAGGATCATCTCTTTCATTTGAAGCACCATCCTTCGGCTCTTCAATACAATAAGCTTTTATCGCTTTAATTATTTACCTTGTCGCTTGCTCGTTCTAATTGATACTTGCTTTATTTATCGTTTGACTCATTCGTTATCTCACTACTTTCAATCTTATCAATTTATTGTCCTCGATCGCATAAGCTAGTTCGTCAGTCTGCTCATTGTTAGGTTATCTCGGATACGTTGCTGTCATTTACCTTATTATATTATTCGATCAAGTATATTCATACTGCATTCATTCACTATCATATTACGTTCGCTCGTCATCGTATTTATCATCATCGCTGAATCTGTTGTTGTCATCATAGTTAATCGAAACCGTGCATCTAATTGGGACGGAATCATCTCATCGTAAATTGTCGGCTTGTTATTCACTTCGAATCAGTCTATTCATACTTGCCTTCGAACTATTTATTTGAACTTGACATCGTTAGGTGATATCTGACATCGAATTTGCATCCTTGACATTGATATATTATTCGTTTTCGAATTAAACCGTTAAAGTTCAATTGTTCCACTAACGTAAGCTGCTTATCAATCGGATCGAATTGAGATATATACGGTCGCCCTAGACTCAACTAAATATAAATTTAATTGTAAAACCTGATACATTTTTGGAAAATACAATTTGGCGCCCACCGTGGGGTCTAGGCAATCGATTTATTCCGAAATTTGAATCGTTTTGATACTACTTACGTTTGTTTCCTTGTCTTGAAATGGCAGATGAACGTAACACCACCGCCGCCGCTCTGAACGGTCAACAACAACTCAATCCCAATGATGGGGTTCCAGTTCCGACCAACGTTGACGCGGTCGATGAGTCTACCAATCGCGAGCAGGATCCAACTCATGACGACATTCCTGCTGGTTCACAGTTGAACGCACCCCGAGGACAGCGACGGGGTAAGGAGCACGTGGTCGAAACTGAGTCAGGAGATGCAAATGCGTCACTAATGGCGTATTTGAAAAGACACGACGCTCAGTTCGAAATGACACAGGAGAAACTAAGGGTTTTATCTAATTCTATCGAAAATAGAACGCCCACCCCACCGATCACACCCCCAGCAAGCATTCCAACTTCGGTTCCTCAGGGCGCCGTAACAGGGGGACTTGCAGCGGGGGTCAGATCTGGGGGATCGGGTACGGCCGCGGCAGCTATGGGAGCTCCGGCCTCGGTTACAGCAGAAGTAAGAATGTTAGCGACGATGCAAACTCTGTTGAATGACACAGTGGACAAAAAATTCGGTAAGATAAAATCATTTATGGAGAAATTTCCAGGTGTCCCAAAGTTAACGGACGAGGTCGCTAAGAAATCGATCTCAAAGCGTCCGTTCCCAGCAAGTGCCGCACCGATGCCAATTCCTAAAACTTTCAAGTTACCAGAAAGTTTGAGGTACGATGGGACCACAGATCCAAGGGATCACATCGATATGTTTTCGGTTGCAGTTCAGGCGAACGACTTAACTTCGGAAGAAATTAATTCGGTCAGCCTCAAAAAGTTTTGTGAGACATTGAAAGGAGCGGCATTGAAATGGTATCTGCAATTGCCTGAAAATGAGATATTGAATTTTGCTGACATGTCACCAAAGTTTATTCGATCACATACTGCAGCGAAAAAGATAGCACCAAGGGTGGAAGACATATTGAATGTTAGGCAGCGACCGGGGGAAACCATAAAACAATTTGTGAAGCGATTCAACAACGAGAAGATTCATATCCCGAATCTCGAAGAAAGGTGGGCTTGCTTGACCTTTGCTAACAATCTGCGCACTGATTCGATTGAGGCATGGAAGTTGAAAGATCGTCTCAGAGAGATTGATGCATGGACATTCGAAGTGCTATATCGGGAATGCGAGCCGTGGATTAGGGTTGAGGAAGAGGAGTTGCAGCTAGTCCGAAATAGTTACCATTATGATCGGCCTCCACCACGGAGAGTTGAAAATGACAGGCGAAATTACAGGGACCAACGATGGGAGCCCTACAGTTTCCCTCGAATGGGGAACAACAACCACGAAGATGGTGGTTCGAAGAATCAATCGAAGAAAGGGTAGTCGAACACATCTTCGGCTCCGAAAGATCGACCACTCCACTCAAAGGTGACGGAGTACAATTTTTGCATATCAACACCAAACTTGGTGAATCACTTGAAGGGGATGGGTGAGAAGATTGTAAAATTTCCAGGTCGCATAAAAACAAAACCAAATACAAGGGATGAAAATCTATGGTGTGCATTTCACCATGACTTCGGCCATACAACGGAGGATTGTAAGGCGTTGAGATACGAAGTGGCCAGCCTACTGCAGAAGGGGCACCTGGTCGAACTATTGACTGACAGAGGACGAAACAATTTTAATAAGAAGAAAGACGATGAGCCGCCAAAACCCCCTGCTCCTAGGAAGACGGTAAATGTCATTACCGGAGGAGATGATGTTTGTGGAGTAACTTACACTACCAAGAAATATGCAAAGGTCTCATTTACACGGGACAAGCGAACACGAGATGACATGAATGATGAGATCGTGTTCGGAGACTTTGATTTCGATGACAGAATTCATCCCCATCACGACGCACTTGTGGTCACGATGAGGATCGACGACGCTGATGTGAAAAGGGTGTTGGTCGACGTTGGTAGTTCGGTCAACATCATACATGCAAGGGTAGTCGAACAGCTGTAGTTGAGCGACAAAATCGTGCCTCGTTCAACAGTATTATCGGGTTTCAACAATTCGAGTGAAATGATCGTTGGAGAAATCACAATTAAGACTTATGCAGAAGGTGTTGAGAATGAGACATCATTTCAAGTAATGAAAGGCGAAATGGCGTACAACGTGATATTGGGTCGACCGTGGATTCACGCTATGGGAGCAGTCCCTTCGACCCTACATCAAGTCGTAAAATTCCCTACCCCATGGGGAATTCGTGAAATCAGAGGCGAACAACAGGCTTCGCGAGAATGCTACTCAGTAGCTGTTAAGGATGGCTTTCGATTGTAGCAATCACAGCTAGTGGAACCCGTGGCCGGAAGCTTCACTTCGTTTCCGTCGTGTGCCTCAACGCAGCTACCGGAATCCGAAGTCGAAGGCGACTTCGCAAAGGTTTCACCATATAAGATAGTGGAACCCGTGATCGGAAGCTTCACTTCGGTTCCGTCGTGCGCCTCAACGCAGCTACCGGATTCCGAAGTCGAAGGCGACTTCGCACAGGTTCCACCATGTGTGAGAGAACTGTATAAACAAAAAGCTGGAGACTCTACGATAAAAGACTTGGAAGAAGTAACATTATTCACTGATAAGCCTGATCGGAAAGTCTATGTGGGAGCAGAACTGGATCCCAAAGTAAAATCAAAAAGCATATCCTTCCTCAAGGATAATTCTGATTGTTTTGCTTGGTCCCATGCAGATATGGTTGGGATCGATCCAAAGGTCGCCACACACAAGTTAAATGTCGACCCAAAACATCGGCCGGTGAAACAAAAGAAACGGCCAAATAGGGGATTTCGAAGGAAAGTGATCAACGACGAAGTAGAAAAGCTGCTAACGAATGGGTTCATTAAGGAGGTCAAATATCCAGAGTGGCTTGCAAACACTGTAGTTGTGCCAAAGAAAAACGGCAAGTTGAGAGTATGCGTCGATTATACCGACCTCAATAAGGCCTGTCCAAAAGATTCATTCACGTTGCCTCACATCGATAGATTGATCGATTCAACGGCAGGACACGAAATGTTAAGCTTCTTGGATGCCTATTCAGGCTATAATCAAATCTCAATGGACCCATTGGATCGGGAGAAGACGTCGTTCATCACAGACATGGGGACTTATTGCTACACAGTCATGCCCTTCGGCCTTAAAAATGCTGGCGCTACTTACCAGCGTTTGGTCACTACTATGTTCAAAGATTTGATCGGAAAAACCATGGAAGTATATATCGATGACATGCTGGTCAAGTCTCTCGAGAAAGACAATCATCTAAGTCATTTGGAGGAGACTTTCACGATACTGAGGCGTTTCAACATGAGATTGAATCCGGAGAAATGCGCGTTCGGAGTTGGATCCGGCAAGTTTTTGGGATTCATCGTATCGCAAAGAGGAATTGAGGCCAACCCAGACAAAATCAAAGCAATTGAAAGCATTCCCGAAGACTTAACAACGGTGAAGGAAGTTCAACAGCTGACCGGTCGAGTAGCCTATCTCAGCAGGTTCATCTCGAGGTCATCGGAACGATGTCACAAGTTCTTTTCGGTGCTGAAAAAGAACAAAAGCTTTGAATGGACACCAGAATGCAAAAAGGCCCCAAAGAACTGAAGGTGTACCTTTCAAATGCTCTGCTCCTATCAAAACCGATCGAAGGAGAAATGCTACTACTCTACTTGGCTGTCTCCGATGTCGCTGTAAGCGCTGTCCTCGTCCGCGAGGACAGAGGTAATCAATTTCCTATTTATTATGTTAGTAAAACACTTTTAGATGCACAAACAAGATATCCGCACCTAGAAAAATTAGCACTGGCACTAGTCACTGCTGCACGGAAATTAAGACCTTATTTCCAATGTCATTCAATATCTGTCGTAACCACTTTTCCATTGCGAAATATTTTACATCGGCCAGATCTCTCTGGTCGATTAATGAAATGGGCGGTCGAGCTGAGCGAGTACGATATTACTTATCAGCCTCGCACCGCCATAAAATCTCAAGTGTTAGCTGATTTTGTAGCAGATTTTAGCGCTAATATCTTCCCGGAGGCGAAAAAGGAAGAATTGATGATGAGGGATCCCGATCCCGGAGTTTGGAAAATGTTTACCGATGGAGCTTCAAACGTGAAAGGGACTGGTCTCGGAATCTTATTAATAGCACCTACCGGTGAAAAGCTCAGGTACGCAATCAAACTACATGCAAAAAATAACAACGAGGCCGAATATGAGGCCCTCGCTGCAGGTTTAAAGATTGCAAAAGACTTGAAGGTCGAACGACTAGACATCAAAAGTGACTCTCAATTAGTGGTAAATCAAATCCATGGCGATTTCTGTGTTCGAGATCCAAGGATGCAGCAGTTGCTCGAAAAAGTGCAAAATCTCCTTACATCTTTCCAAGAATGGAAAATTGCACAGATACCAAGGGAGGACAACATCGAAGCAGACGCTTTAGCCAACCTCGGTTCTGCAGCGGTCATCGATGGCAAAATCGATGAAACAATGGTCCACCTGTTCAAATCACCACTCTGTCGAAGCATTAAAGGGGTAAACAATGTTAACCATACTTGAGATTGGAGAAACAAATACTTGTCTTATTTGCAGGCAGGAACCCTTCCTGATGATAAAAAATCTGCTCGATCACTCAAAGCTAAAGCGGCAAGATATTGTCTCTTAGGAAACCAGCTCTACGGACGAATGTTCAGCGGCCCTTTAGCGAAGTGTGTGGGACCAGATGGGAAAAACTATGTGTTAAAAGAAATCCATGAAGGCGAGTGCGGCAATCACTCCGGCAGCAAATCGTTGGTTCGAAAGGTCCTAAGAGCTGGATATTATTGGCCAACGATCGCAGATGACGCCAAAGAATTCGTCCGCAAATGCGACAAGTGTCAACGATTCGGCAACCTCATACATCAACAGGCAGAGCCACTTCATTCGGTCACGTCACTGTGGCCATTCATGAAGTGGGAAATGGATTTGGTCGGGCCGCTTCCAACAGCGCCCGGCGGGGTAAAATTTATTTTAATTCTTACTGATTATTTTTCTAAATGGGTAGAAGCAATTGCCTTAGCTGAAATTCGTGAGCAAGAAGTCATTAAATTTATTCATCAAAATATTATCTGTCGTTTTGGGATCCCGAAAGAGATCACATGCGATAATGGTAAACAGTTTGTAGGAAGACGGATCACTGTCTTCTTCGAAAAATGGGGGATCAAGCGAATTGCCTCAACACCTTATCACCCTAGTGCAAATGGACAAGCTGAATCTTCCAACAAAACAATAATCGAGTATTTGAAGAAAATGATGGATGATTCAAAAGGCAACTGGCCGAACGAACTCCCCGGAGCTCTGTGGGCTCACCGGACAACGGTGAAACACAGCACCGGAGAAACACCGTTCTCACTTGTCTATGAAGCATATGCACTGATACCGGTGGAAGTGGGAGAACCCAGTCTTCGGTTCGCCCATTCCACCGAAGAAGCAAACAGAGAAGCCATGTTGATAGATTTAAACCTGATCGAAGCAAAAAGGCACATGGAATTTGTTCGAATACAAGCGCAGAAACAGAGGGCCGAAAACTACCTCAACAGAAAAATCAGGTATCGATCTTTTAATGTAGGTGATTATGTGCTGAAGATCAAAAGACCGAAAAAGGATGAGCCAAACGAAGGTAAGCTAAGAGAAAATTGGGAAGGACCCTATCGGGTCAAAGCAGTAATCGGGAAGGTAAACAATGGACTCCAAGCCGGTCGACTTCAATTGGAATGTCACACAATTGAAGAAGTACTACTTTTGAAATTCTACGGTATCATCAACTCTCATATTTTAATCTCGCAAAATTTCAATTTCTCCTCCATCGGGAAGAATTATTTAATCAATTGTTTGATACTAACACTCTTAGATGATAGGCATAGTTGGAATCGAATGATGACAAACATCACCCACGAAAACATAAGCTCGAAACGCTCCGATCGGGGTCGATAAGTCTGACGAACATTCTAACGTGGTCTTCATCTATAACGGTTTCTCGGTTTTTGTGTCAATGACTCCGTTTCAGGACCAGTGTTTGACCACTCATCTTTCATACTCAAACACTGGGGGGGATGGAGTTAGCACGATTGTCATCAACTGATACTGGGGACTGCCCAAGAACCGGAGGCTTCCCATCGGAAGAAGGAACGAGACCGATTGAAAACAATACCGGGGACTCGTTCAAAATTCGATCAAAGTTCTTACGTTCACTTGAACTGGGGACTCGTTCAAAATTCGACCAAAGTTCCTACGTTCACTCGAACTGGGGACTCGTTCAAAATTTGACCAAAGTTCCTACGTTCACTCGAACTGGGGACTCGTTCGAATTGGAGATTTGACTATCGGATGTTTTGAACTTTAAAAAATTCATTTTAAAGTCAAAGATTGTCCATCTATGTAAGCGATCCGTTAGCGATCAAAAGTTTGTGCCTTTAAACGGCCACATCTTGTAATTAATCAAAATATACGATCCAAAATGTATTTAAAGCCCGTTAGCGGCTCATTTCAATAACATGCAACACTGGTTACATTTTCAACTTTTCACATTTGTCCGACTCAAGTGACCGTTTCAAATGTTAGCGAATTTTACAATTCCAACTTTTCACCAAATGTTCATTTTTAATTCCGAACTCATGAAAATGTTCGAAGAGTGCATTACATGGAGATGAGACGTCATTTCTCATTACGCACTAAGACATTGGGCCCCAATCATCTCTTTCGATGATTGTCATTGAACATCACAATTTTCGAACGAATAAAATCATCTTCGGAAAAAATAGTACAACAATGAAAGGAATTTAATTTCATTCATATTAATCTTATATGTACATAGCCAGTCATACGACTGCATTACATCAGCTTTCAAAAATGACTAAAGTAACAAGTCGAAAACAACCACAGATCATTCACCATCAGAGCCTTCATCGGAGGAACTCGCTGGGAGACCAAGATCTTCACGAGTTAACCGCACAATGGCATTAGCTTCGCTCAATTCAGCAGGAACATTGACATCTCGATCCAACATTTCCCTAAGGACATCGCGCCTTGATTCTGCGAGGATCAGATCCTTCTTCTTTTCAAACTCTTCCTCGAGATCACGCCTTAGGTTGGTGGATTCCTTGTGAAGCAACGCGTTCCGCTCCGACAAGCTATCAGCTTGAACCATTAGGTCTTCATTACTTTTACGAAGAACGCTCAACTCTTCGAACTGGTCAGCCAACTCTTTGTTCTTGCTCTCCAAGACAGAATTGAGTTCGGCTATCTTCAGATCAGAATTGGCTTCGTGATCACTCAACTGTTCGTTCAAAGCTCTGATCTGAGATTCCAGCTCCGTTTGGCGAAGAGCATGCTTATTCGCACTCTTATCAAAATTGGCCAAAAGTTCAGCATACTTAGCCTCTGCAGCTTTCAGCTTCCGATGCAGGTCCTCTCCAGCCGAAGTAAGATGAATAATTTGATCATTCAAAACTTTAGCTCCATCCTGAAGCTGGCGGATCCGATCGGCAGTCTCGATCGCCATTATGCAGTTCTGAAAACAAATTGCATTTGAAGTACATAAAAATCTATGCAAAACAAGAAAGGAAAATTTCTATAAGTATGGAGTTTACCCTAAGAGCACTAAAAGAAATCTGAGAAGGTAAACTCAGATCTGAATGCGTATTCAATCGAGCTTGCTCCATCGGGCCAATGACATCGAATAAATAGTCTGCCAATCGCTTTGGGAACCTTAGCAAATCAACGTTGGGTGGCACTTTACCGTCAGTGACCTGCCACCCCTCTTTTCGGATTCGCCCAAAGCGGCAAAGGCAGCAGCTTCTTCGCCCCGAGGAAGAGGCACGATAGGGTCAGCATGATCCGTACCAAAAAACGACGACCCCGTTTCTTCATCGTATTTAGACTTCGTCGTCGATATTGGCCGATCCAAAGCTGGCATTTTCCCTTTAGCTGGATCCCTTTCCTCGAGTTCACGGTCAAAGGCCTCGATCATTTCTCCTTGGTTTTCATGAGCAACGCCTAAAGAAACAAGAGCACCTTCTCTACTGGGCAAACCCCCTGAGCCCGAATTTACCTCTTCGGCTACAGGGGAAAGTTGATAGTCATCCACGGAGAGATCTCCCTGTTCAGCCACCTTCAGTTGGATGGCTGTCTCTTGGAGTCTCTCTTTAATTGGCTTCGTGGGATGCCTCACCAATCGGTCAGATCCTGATTCGTCCCCGGTTTCTTCTCCCTCGATGTCGATGACCTAGGTCGTTCCTTCGGCGGCTTTCGCCGCTGCGATCGCTGAACTTGTCCCAACGATCACATCCTCTATGGTTGGGGCGCATCCGATGAACTACCCCTTGCCCTTTTTCAACCACCACTATCTTGGGCAAGTATTTGTTCCTCAATTCTTGGAACGATTTCTTTTTCTTCTTCGGCGGAGGAGCGTCATCGATTTTCTCTCCGCCCTCGGGCTCAGCCTCTTCATCACTTGGCTCACCTCCAGCACCGGTGATGCCTGAGGAAAGATTTTTCAAGTATCAAAAGGCGTCAACGAAACAAAAATCGTAAATACAAGGATAGTTCAAAGTTACCATGATTCTTAGCTTTGAGTTTCTTCAAAGCTGCGACCGGCTTCCAAGCTCGTTTGTCATTGGTCATCTTATCAAGTACCCTTATCAGCCATGGTATAATATCGGCAACTTGATCGAAGACAACCGCATCAGCTGGAAAATTTGGAAGAACTTTGAGATTTAGAGATCTTAAATTCATTCAAAAAGAAAGAAAACGAACGAACGAAGTGCTTACGGGTTCGATTCCAGACGCTTGGTAGCAGCTCCTTTTCAGGGTCGGTTAGCTGCTTCATAGGAATAAAGACAAAACGTTGATCCCATCCTCGGAGATCGTCATCGTTATCGGATATCAAGGCCCGTTGACCTCGTTTGGCCAAGTTTATCACCCCTCCTTTGTAAACTCGAGGAGAGTAGATGTTGAGAATATGGCGAAGTGTCAGCTCCACTTCCGCCTCCTCTGCGATGAATCGCATAATTATTATCGTTCTCCATATCATCGGAGAAAGCTGCCCAAGGCAGACATTGTACATCCGGTAAAATTCTTCGATCACGTTGTCAACCGGGAGAGAAAACCCGATCGTAAAGGGGTAAGTCAGCACCACTGAGTGATCCTCGACGTGAGTCGCCAACGTCTATTTTCTTGGAGGACACATCACGTCGATCTCACCCACTTTCCAACCACATTCCTCTCGAACTCGTGGTATCGATTCCGGCGTGATCGCACAGTAGACTGAATCGATCGGAATATTCTTCTTCTTCCCTTGCTCCGCCTCACTTTGAACACTGATTTTGCAATCGTTCTCATAAGTGAATTTCTTCGGAAGAATTTCCGACCACAACTTCTTGGGACCATAGTCCTTCACCTTCCTCTCCTTCCGCTTTTTTCCTTTCTTGTCTACTGAAGGGCCAACATTGGTGGATGTCTGTTCCACCACCGCGCCGGAATGCGGTGGGGCTGTGGCGGCGACTGCCGTAGTGGAGGTAAATTCGGCATCAATTACGTTTTGAGAAGAGGTAGACATTATCAAGGCGCAAATTTGATTAGTGTAAAACATAGTTCTTAGACAATCTGGAGCAAAAGTGGCAAGAATTAACAAGCTAAGCAAGGAATTTCTGGGGTTTGCTTAAAGAAAATTGTAGAGCTTTTCAAGAGTTTGGAGAAATTTTTCAGAAGTTGTAAAGTGAGTTTTGAAGCGGGTACTTATAAGGCAAAAATCATCATTGCCTTGGGAACCGCCAAGAAACTGCTGCCCGCACGATTTCTGACGCGTGTAACGATGGAAAGTTGAGGCGACGTTTGACGTTTCAAAATGGAGGGACACGAATGCTCCACGTGTTTTCCCGCCAAGAATTCAAGCCACTTGCCAAGTTTTCACGAACACACGACTTGACAAGTGGGGGGACTATCTGTATTGGTCGATTTATGTTCGATCACAGTCATCGGCTATGATTTCATAAAGAGGCGTTAATTGACTTCGGAATCGTTGTGGTTGGGAAGAAATGGTTTCATTCACTTCCGTGATCGGTTATGTGCTCATTGCGATCAGATATTTTCGAAGACATCATTCCAATGGATAACGCAGTTTGTCCTCATCCCAAATTTATCGGAACGAATTTAGCGGATTCAGGGGAAGTGGGTGAAAACGTGCAATTGTTAGATGAGAAACGTGAGAAAGTGGAGTTCTTCTAGGGTTGAAACTCTCCATCATTTCAACCTATAAATAGGTCTTTATACTCTCATTAAGGACACAGATATACACACATCTAAAGCGGCATTACTCTCAGTCTTTATTCAGCCACTCAAATATTTTTGCTTTGTTCTTTCAACATACAATTTACTACTGTTGCCATTAGAGCAATCCTTGTATCAAATTCAGCCGTGACTTGGTTCAAACGTGGAAGAAGGATCATCTCTTTCATTTGAAGCACCATCCTTCGGCTCTTCAATACAATAAGCTTTTATCGCTTTAATTATTTACCTTGTCGCTTGCTCGTTCTAATTGATACTTGCTTTATTTATCGTTTGACTCATTCGTTATCTCACTACTTTCAATCTTATCAATTTATTGTCCTCGATCGCATAAGCTAGTTCGTCAGTCTGCTCATTGTTAGGTTATCTCGGATACGTTGCTGTCATTTACCTTATTATATTATTCGATCAAGTATATTCATACTGCATTCATTCACTATCATATTACGTTCGCTCGTCATCGTATTTATCATCATCGCTGAATCTGTTGTTGTCATCATAGTTAATCGAAACCGTGCATCTAATTGGGACGGAATCATCTCATCGTAAATTGTCGGCTTGTTATTCACTTCGAATCAGTCTATTCATACTTGCCTTCGAACTATTTATTTGAACTTGACATCGTTAGGTGATATCTGACATCGAATTTGCATCCTTGACATTGATATATTATTCGTTTTCGAATTAAACCGTTAAAGTTCAATTGTTCCACTAACGTAAGCTGCTTATCAATCAGATCGAATTGAGATATAGACGGTCGCCCTAGACTCAATTAAATATAAATTTAATTGTAAAACCTGATACATTTTTGGGAAATACATGTCGCAATATTTGTGTGCTTATAAAAATTTTTGAAATCTGTAACTTTAAAGATTCATTAATATTTATGTCACTATAAAAGATTATAATTAAGATAAAATGAAAAGTTTTAGATAAATAATTTTTTAATTTAGAAATATGTCATTCTTTTTTGGACTAATAATTAAGAAAATTGTGCCAATTTTGTTTTTTAGTAGAGGGTGGCTTAAAGTGTCTTTTATGTATGTAAATTTTAATTCAAAAAATATAAAGATTTTATGTCGGTATTCACGATCAAAATTATGAACTTTGTTTGTCGATGTCCGAAAAAAGTGAGTATAAATTGAGTCAAAGGGAAATTTTTGGAACCCTTCCCCTATTTTTTTTATGCATTTCATTCTCTATTTGGCCCGCTTCAAACAAAATGAGAAAAAAGGGTCCGGTCAATAGCATAGCTCTTTCTTTCCCCGGTCTCCTTTCGAAGGAGAGGCCTTCTCGCTAGCTATTCTGAGTAAGAGGGGGAGGACTTGATGTGACTACTATTAGACCTCCAACCCCGAGAGACTCTACAATCATTATGAGCGGATGACTTACAATTTCTCCAAAAACAAGTAATTTTGGAGTACTTGAATTTTGGCTCACAATGTCTGGAAAAAGTAACATAAATTGAGACAAAGGGAGTAAATAATTTACAATTAATTCAATCTACCAAGTCAATTAGTATTTGAGACATCGAATATATATAACAAAGTAAAGTGATTTGAAGAGTCTAACCTACTCAGCCTAATTTTCGTTTGCCTGTTAATATTTTCGCTTTCCCAATTAGTAAAGCTTTTAAACGTGTGCCAAGTTCTAATTTTTTCAAACTTTGAAGAGTCTAACCTACTCAGCCTAATTTTCGTTTGCCTGTTAATATTTTCGCACACCCAATTAGTAAAGCTTTTAAATACTAATAACGTCAATATCAAAGTATTAGTCTAAACTATTACTGCACATTCCAGTTTATATGTTATAGTATACTTGGTGAAGTTTAAAGATGAAAAAATTATTTTTGAAATTTATGATCTACAATATGTCGCAATATTTGTGTGCTTATAAAAACTTTTGAAATCTGTAACTTTTAAAGATTCATTAATATTTATGTCATTATAAAAGATTATAATTAAGATAAAATGAAAAGTTTTAGATAAATAATTTATTAATTTAAAAATATGTCATTCTTTTTTGGACTAATAATTAAGAAAATTGTGCCGATTTTGTTTTTTTAGTAGAGGGTGGCTTAAAGTGCCTTTTATGTATGTAAATTTTAATTCAAAAAATATAAAGATTTTATGTCAGTATTTACGATCAAAATTATGAATTTTGTCTGTCAATGTCCGAAAAAAGTGAGTATAAATTGAGTCAAAGGGAATAAATGACTTACAATTTCTCCAAAACAAGTAATTTTGGAGTACTTGAATTTTGGCTCACAATCTCTTAAAAAAGTAACATAAATTGAGACAAAGGGAGTGAATCATTTACAATTAATTCAATCTACCAAGTCAATTAATATTCGAAACATCGAATATGTAGAACAAAGTAAAATGATTTGAAGATAAGAATGCTAGTTAAATATGAGAAACAAACAACACATATATAATAGAATTTTTATTTATTCATATGATTTTAGTTGATCGAAACAAACAGACATATGTCTCTCATAAATTCCAGATAATTCTATTAGGAACAAGTAGGTCTATATCCTGAATGATTGAATAAATTTGATTTTCCTATGGCCTTGGTAATCCTTCGTGAAGAGCGGCTTCACAGCACTCAGGATCCCGTCCGCAACAGAATGGCACCCCATGAGCACTTTGCAGCATTGCCAGGATAACCATAAGCACAAAAACCACCATCGCCTTCTTAGCAAAACTCATCCTTCCTCCCATTGATATTTTTTTTCTCTACACTGAAGTGTTTAGAATAGAGAGTTCGTAGGGTATTTATGCATTTGTGTCCCTAAGAAATCCTCAAAAGATTCACATAATCTCAGTTAGACATTTTTACATAAATACCCCCTCCAACTTGTCCTGAATTTTCAATTGCACACTTAAATTGTTTATGGGTCCTATCACTCCCCTGCACTTTTTTGAATTAGAATAAATACCCCCCTTAAGTGTTGATGTGGCACTGAGGGGTCGTTTGGTTCAAAGTGGATAATCCCGGGATTACAAATCTCAGGATTAAAATTTGGACTAAAAGTGAGATAAATTAACCCACCTCCTATATGGGATTAGTTAATTCCATGATTTTGGGATAAAAGCTCTCCCAACTTAGCTAATCCTAACAACCAAACATGAGATTAATTTAATCCCAAATTTAATTCCGGGACTATTAGTCCAATCCCGCCAGCCAAACGACCCCCGAGAGTTTGAAGAATCCCTTAGAAGTGCGTGCAAACAGAAGTTAAGTCAAAAAGTTAAAAAGATATATACAAATATCATTTTCTGATCTGACATTATATAATTACTTTACACTTAGATCTTTATCACAATTTTCAATTAGGTGTTCAAGTTGATTTTATAAATTATACAATAAGTAACAAATATATTTAGATCAATCTTTAAGATTTCTACTTTTTAAAAATTTTGTTTAATAATAATAATAATAATAATAATATTCATAATAATCATAATAATATATTATTATGATTATTATATTATTATGATTATTATGAATATTATTATTATTATTATTATTATTATTTGCAACAATTCCGACCCTACAGTAAAAATACAAAATATAAAAAAGAACTTATGAACTAATAAGCAAAATTCACGAACTACAAACTAATGGTGAAAACATGAAATACTGATAACTAATTGTCCTTCTCTCATCATCGAGTAATTTCACAATTTCCAACGATTGGTCTTTCAGCACACCTAACAAATTGTCACATTATTCCACAATTTAAATAAAAGGAGTTCAATATTAAAGGTTCTAATACTTGTTCACTTCACTTTAAATAAATGGATTAGGCCTAATATTTGATAAAATTTTACTATGCTTTCCTGCCTCCGGTTATGATTAATTATCCCCAAAGTGTTGTCCATGCATAGAGATTTATAACGATACGTTATGTCTGTGGATTGAAAATTTCATCTCTTTCCAAACAAAAATGTCGATTCTTAGCTTCACAATTTTAAGTAAACACCCGTTGTGGATAAGTATTTATCTCGTCACAAATCGTACGTACCGTAATAACAAGGAGGATTTGTTTAACTAAGACTTTTGAGTCTTGAAAATGAGTGGAAGGGACACTAATTTTACTTATTGGGTGATAAGGACGAGCGTTTTATTCGTTTTTTAATTCAAAAATTGTAAAACCCTACCATCTTCTCTTGGCTCTCTTTCCCGTCTTTTCTCTTAGCTTTCAAGTTCGCTATTTTTGCTCTTGTTTTAGTGCTCAATTATCTCATTCTTCATATTCTTTTCACGAGTTCCATCAACAAGAATATAATCCATATTCATTTCTTATTCTTTGTTAAGAAGATTGTGAAAGTTCACCATAGGTGAAACTTTAAATTTTAAAATAAGTTGCGAATCCAAATTTGATTTTTATGTTATTTTAAAATAAGAGTGCTGGTTAAAATTATTGAGAATAATATTTGAAAGTTGAATACAAAATTTGAGACTTTTTGAAATTGATTTAGATCAGATTTAAATTAATTTTGAATTTAAAACATTGTTGTATACTTTGCAGATTTGAACATGTCACGACCCAAAAAATGGGTTCGTGATGACACTTAAGAGCTTCTACCCTTAAGCTAATCAAATCATTAAAATATTCTCATTAATGAAAAATCAAAGTTTCAAAAGGAAAGCAAGCAAGAAAAGATAAAGCGGATGACTTAATAAACATCTCATAATTTGAATACAAAGATTGAAACAATTAATATTAACCCAAAACCCAACAGTTAGTCACGGAGTATCGATGAGTGCAGACATGCAACAATGGGTTCAAACTCAAAATAAAACTATCATAAAGCCATAAAGAGTACACACTACCACGAACTGCGCGGCAGAATCTACATATAAAACTTGAAGATAATCACGAACAGGTCCAAGAATGCTCGTCATGCCTTAACTGATGAACTGCACATACAAACTGTACGGGAGTGAGTCTCACTAGATACTGTAAGATCCTCGACGAGCATTTTCATGCTTATTATATTTTTCTTCTAACGAGTCTAATAGATATTATATGGATAAGTTTGTATATTTGAAGTAAATCACAAGATAACGTTTCATTAGTTGTTTATGCCTAAATTTGTACGTCTAGGTTAAACAAGTTATTATGAATGAGGTCATAAGCAATAAGATAAATTACGATGGAAAAAGTAAATAAATATGATGAAAGTAAAGACAAGTAATTATGCACAAAATAATAGAGAAAACAAAGTAATTCTTATTCCTTGAGAGTAGCCGACTTCGGCGGCAAATTATGTGTTGTGTGTCTTATATACAATAAATGTAAGGAAGAATATTTATAGTAGTGATACCCAGTCCTAAATAAGGTAAAATATAAGTACTAATAAGGCCGTGGGCCTACAACTCAAGGTGGTGGTATACTAAACCCTAGCTAGTAAACTGTAATCCCTAGGCGGCGGGATGTATGTCCTGCGCGCTATGACCAAACCGCCTAAACGGTCGTTGGCTCTAGGAGAGGGCATATATCCCCAGTTCCCAGTGACTTGTAGGATAAGTCTAGTCTCACCAGCTGGACTCGTATCCTCATAACAATAGGTGGCGTATTTTTTCCTACGCAGTCAGTCCCCCCACTTGCTGAGTGCTGACGTAAGCAGTTAGGAAGTGAAAGCAGCGCGGATGTGAAAAGATATCTCACTGACTCCTCGAGACTCGCAGTCTCTTTGACCAAGAATGATTTTGATCTCTTCGAAAACTTCGCATGCTTCATTCTGATTGGCTGATATTGATCTCACACACCTTTTCAGGAACTGCCATTAACTGCTACGAATTGTTTCATATCTCTAGTAATAATGATGCTTTGACCGTTTCGTACTCCATCCTTATCCCTTTCTGCCTATAAATAGTGACTTCATGACAGTGGAAAAATCATAAACTCCTTTTTAGAAAATAACTCACTTCTTCAGCAATTTCTCATGATAGCGAAAAGTTTTTCTTCCCTTAAAAATATTCACTTTTGATCCTGGTTTGACATTCCCAAAAAACCTTCTTAGTTCTGAATGGATGTTGCATGAAGGAGAAAACTTGTCTGCAATTACCTTTTTTTCTTTCCTAGTCCATGAGAAAATGGATGAAGTCTCCCGAACCATAAAGTTTGATAGGAATTCCAATGATGTCCTTCAGGATGTCTTCATTGTTCCACGTGAACTGATTACGGTGCGCTCATCTTCTAACATAGCGATTGATGTGGTATTCTTCTTGTCATGCGGGGTCAGGACGCTTGCAACGTCTCTGCCATGATACCTCATATGTCTAGGCCGCTTCTTTGATGGCTCCGGCCTGGTGATCCACATCTTGGCTCCATTTCATGGCATGCAAGAGGATATAGCTTCACAGCAGCGGGTGACTAAGGAGCAGCGGGTGACTAAGGTGTCACTGAGCTTCAAAATCCTCTGTGGTTCATGGCTTTCACCTTGGTTATCTTCTACAGCTGAACCTCTATTGTAACGCTTCTTTACATGAGTGCTTACACTATGTTTTAAAGGTTGAATTCTGAAATTTTTGAACTTATCACAGATGGTGAAGGATGTAGACGAAAGGTTCATTTATGCAATGGAAAAGACGAATATGTACATAACAAAAGATCTAGATGAGGCCTTGGTATATTTCCTTCCATTTGGTGTGGTTGTATTGGTTTGATACTTATATGTCTCTGGTGCTCTTGACATGCAAGGTATTGGTACAACAGTTGTTGATTATATTCATGTCAGTTCTTCAAGACATTTCCTCCAAGAATAGAAGTCTTGGTGTTGATCACTTCTTTAATGCGGCGAATGGAAATTGCAATTGGCATCGCCAAGTGTACTGTCATGTCTGACAGAATACACAGCTCTAATACGAAGGTAGAAGTATATTTCTCTCTTGACTACTAAATGAAAAATCGTGGTTCCGCAGATGAGCAGCATTATTTGGTAAGTTATACTTAAGAATATGTGACTATGATGTTTATCACCCTTGACGGTCTTCTATACAATATTACAAAAATAAAAATAAAATGTTGAGCTTCAACTTGAATAACTAAAATTACCCACATGAGAAATTTATTTATATTTCAAATGTGTTTCTTTGATATCTTCTTTTTTAAATGCAGGGTAAGCACGTTATAAAACACATTGATGTTACTTAGGTACTATTTAAGAGAGCTAAGCGGCTATAGCCTATAGGTATACAATTGATGCTATCACTATATATTGAAACGGAAGCTTCTGATAGCTTATGGAAAGACACTTCTATGATAAAATCTAAATTGAAAAGAAGTCGATCAACAACTTTTATACAATGTCGAGTGTACTATACCATGTAATAGTAACTTTTAGAATTTTTTATTTTTTAAATCATACGTTTGATTTTTTTAGAAAATGATGGGCTTACATAGACAGTTGCTACTATATATGAATGCTTCTCATATTTTACATGCTTGGACGGAATTATTTTTTTAATTTATGGGATTGTATTGTCAATAATTGTATGGCCCAGATTTGATTGTGGTTGATGGCATAGGAAAGGAAACTGGAGTTTTACAAAACAATAGTTATTAGATTTACTTTTCATAATTAAGTCTTTTATATTGTATTATCATCTTACAATATGCTATAAATTCTAAGATAAATATTTTAGTTTTTATATATTTTTATCTTTTTCATGATTTTAATAGTGTGTGTTGAGTTGTAATTGCTATTAGCACTATATCATCTAGACGTTTAAAGATTTTGCATCTCTATATTCAATATTTTTTTTTGATACAATGTAAGAAAAATATATAAGCACGTGCATGAGGAGAAGCATACATTTAACTCTATACTAAAATTAAATTGAAAAGAATTAAATCGGAGATTGTATAACAATGTTGAGTGTTATATATTATGTAATGGAAACTTTTATGCGTAAAGTTAATTTATTTTTTTATTCGTTTTTGTTTCTTTTTTCAAGAAGAGATGTTTTGCATCTCGAGTAAATATATGTTGAATCTATTTTCCATTTATTTTGCTACGATAAGTTTTTTAGATGCGCGGGTACTATACTAGTAAAAATTAAGTCAAAAAGTTAAAAGATATATACAGTTTGATTTGACACTATATAATTATTTTATATTCAGATCTTTAACACAATTTTCAATTAGGTGTTCAAGTTGATTTGACAAATTATAAATTAGTAACAAATATATTTGGATCAATCTCAAGATTTGTTTTTTTTAAATTTTTTAATGAAAATAGTAATCATAATAATTATTATGAGTATTATTACCTTTATTATTATTATTATTATTATTATTATTATTATTATTAATTAATTAAATGTCTATTTGCAACAAAATAAACCCTGCAATAAATAAATTAATAAAATACAAAAAAGAACTCGTGAACTAATAAACAAAATTCACAAACTACAAATTAATGGTGAAAACGTGAAATACTATCAACTAATTGTCCCTCTCTCATCATATAGTAATACCACAATGTCCAACGATTGGACTTTCAGTACACCTAACAAATAGCCGTTATTTCACAATTTAAATAAAAGGATTTCAACATTTAAGGTTCCTGATACTTAACTCACTGCACTTTAACTTATTGGATTAGATCTAATATTTGTTGAATTTTTAGCATGTTTTCGTGCTTCCGGTTGAGATTAATATGATTTTAAAGAGGGAAAGAAGTATTGTCCCTAAAGTGTTGCCTTTGCATAGTTATTTACTAGAGGAGAAGAGCCCATGCTTTCTAGAAAATGGAGAGGGTAGTTCTTTTTATGATAGTTTTGTGTAGTTATTCAGCGATACAAAAATACAAAGAAGCAATAAACATGTGTTAGATTAGAATCGAATATTGTACATATTATATACACTATATGTTGCATTCTTAGTTATATAAAACATTGAGATTTCCCTCTAATATACTTGAAAAGGACATGTAGAGCAGTTGCTAGGTCTAAAATGTTCTTTTGCTGAAATGTTCTACTGTAAAACACCACCTTTGTGCAATGTAATCAGCATAAGCCAATCTTCAAAGACCAAAATGCTCCAAGAGTATTATGAATTGTTCTATACTGCAATCTCACGCGTTAGTTTTAAGTATGTGCATTAGTTGACAATCTGTGAATAAGGTTAAAGATGACAAAGCAACTCAGCTATTCTAGTAAATAAAAAAATTCATAGTGAAAAAGTAAAAGAACAATAACAGGGGAAACCATGAGCTAGAAAGTGGAACTTTCATTCACTGATGGAGCATAACATGATAAGCATTATCACAAGCTAAATGATGAACAAAGTTCACACCAGTTGAATATATGAAACTACTACACAAATTACATGTTCTCTCTTGTCAAATTTTCGGAATAAATAATTAAGAGGGACTGAAGATCAAAGCTAATACTTTCCGAGACCACCACTACACCAGGGTTGTAAGACTGAAGATTTTGTCAAGGCCATCATTAAATTTTGTGACATGATATTTTATTTATAGTGCGACAGTTGCAGTACTTCAAAATTTTGATTGAAGGCTTTGAACCACTGAAAAAGACTTAAATATATTTGAGCTGTCACAAGTTAGAGATCAAAAAAATGATACAACTCGCAACATGAGCCACTCATTCTGCATGATAACTTCTCTGCAAAACATAGCAGCTAAGGCTAACCAGTGTAACTAAAGGCAACAAAGATGCATGTTGTAAAAATCTGAAGCACACTTACAATTGGATAATATCAGCTTCTCACCATGCTCCTTAGATTCAAATGTAAGGACTGAGGCTTTGAGAAATAACAAAAATCCTTTTAGCTACTTTGAGATGTTGATATTTCTAGTCGAAATTAGCAACATGGAGACAGTAGATACTGCACATCATTAGAGTTGCTATTTAATACATAAGTCAACGAACACTATATTATTTTAGAACTAATATTCCAGCATTAAGATGTACCTTCAATGATCTTAATATTGACCCTTATATAATATTCTTACCACTTCAACCAAATAGCGTCATGCATGTGGAAATGAGGTAGAAAAGCCTGACAAAATCAATAAATTAAAAGAAACAACAAAAAATATTGAACAGAGTAACTAATGTAGCAAAATTGTGCAAGCAACAATTAGAATGAAGGAATTGCAAATCAAAGAAATTCTTGACGGTGAAAAAGAAAGGAAAAAACAATAGAATCGAAAGAGCTTCTTCTCCAACCTGTGCACGAAAGAAGCTTATAATTTACCCAGCAATTGAAAGTTCATACCTTATCAATCCAAAAGTTTAAGAAGATGAAATTTCATAAACAATCTAAGGGATTTAACAGAAAGCAGCAAGATACACTGGTATAAATTCCTGAGTTATGAATCACTTCTTGAGAATTCTCCTACATTTTGGGACACTCATCACCAAATATAGGAAAGAGAATGAATAGAAAGAAGATTGTACATGTACCTTGTGCACTCTTACTTCTACTGGCCTCATCTCCAGAAAAGGCTTCCAAGCCTAAACTGTACAACATTATTCACACACTTGAATTAAAGTTAGTTGAGAATACCGACCCTTATTTGATAATGACTCAGTGCTTTTAGCGCATTATACTATCTAGAAATCTCACACAAAACCAGAGTTAATTGGTCCCAAAAAGAAATGAAATCACAAACAAGGTGGAGACTTCAATAGAGAGAACTCTAGTAGGTCAAGTATATCTGATTTCATTTTCTTGTTGTCCTCATCTTTCACTTATATATTGTCTTCCTTCTAGGGACATGAATATGTCAGTATAAGAACTTAAAAATAGATATTACTCTTTTTTTCCGTTCCTGAATGATATAACATACTCCTTATAGAACGTAACTCTTATTTCTCTGCCTTTTTTTTTGGTTTAAAAATCAGAACTTGTTTCCGTCTTTTCACCCTCTAAATTAACCATCAAATGAGAAGAGACGAAGTAAATAGGAAACTTATCAAAGCAGCAATGCACTGGATAATTGCAACAACTATTGAAAATTCTTTAACTATTAAAACATATCTATTTGTTAATATGTCCATCACTAATAAACTTGTTGATATTATTGAACAGATGGCTTTTCGTTGGCTCTATTTTTGGGCCGTGCTCATTCTTTCTCAACTTTCTAGCATCAAGTGGAAATACATACAAAATTAAAATTTTATTTTCAAGTTGAAATTTAAATTAGATTAGAAGACCATGGAATGAGTTGGACCTTTACCTATTTGTATATCTCAGGAAAACTCTTTTTACTCGCGTCGAATGTTTCCTATTAGGACTACCACTGATTTCACCAATATTGAAAAGCACACTGTCCGAGACTTTCTTCTATGTCAAACTTCTACTTTTACATTTCAAGAGCTTATTAGCTCAATCTGACTATACGAAGTCCATATGTATACGCAAAAGAACAGACATTTAGCCTAGTGTAACCAATTCCTGAACAGCTGAAAATATAGTAAATTAAAGTTTCTTCAATTATAATTATTTAAAAGTTTCCGGATGGTAAATTACCTATCTAGAAAAAAACATTTTCTGCACCAAACATCTCAAAATGGTTAAGTTACCTAATTTGACAGATAATGTGTCTGAGTTCAAATATCAATAACCAACTTAATACAATTCTTTCTTTCTACTCTCTCTCTCTCTCTACCATTTTCATGTACACCTTTTTTTCTACTTACTCAAGGAGGAAGATACACACCACGACTGACAAATAACTTCATAGTTTGAAAAAAAAATTTCCCAACTACACAGGAACGAACATACTGAAAGCATGATGAATAATAGAATGAAAGATAGAATGAACCTTATGGGATGCAATGTAAATAGTATCAACCTCCAATGGAGGTATAAATATCCTATTTGGCCATCACATTACATTAAACAGTATACGATTATATGTTTTGTACAACTTGAACAACATAAAAGAACAAAAATATATTGAGAATACAGATATTTGATCCAAAAACATACGGAACAATAGGAATTAAAGTAAGCATCTATAAATGAACAAATAACGTAAAGGAAGCATCATTTTCACTGTTTATAATTAGAAGAAATATCGTAGAGGTTACATATCTATCCCAAGAACCAAAGATTGCACTTCACTCAGAAGCTTGAACCTGAGTATCTTTTTGCTAAACATGCATTGAATAAATGGCAGAAATCATTCACATGCACACACAAAATCCAACAAAAATATTAACAAAGACTCAAATTTGGTTAAAAAATATCGGTATCAATAATTCATTTAAAAATCAGCAACATGAAAGTATTGATGGAAAAAGGGAAGATAAAAAGAAAGAAGAAAAACCAACCAAAAATCACAATTACAAGACAAAAATAGAAGTAGAGAAATTAAACTTGCAAAAAGAGAGTAGGAATTTTCTGTGCATGTTTCTTAATGAAAAGAGAGAAGAGTGGCCATGGCGATAATTCAGAAAAAGACGGGTGAAGTGCTGTGAGACCTCTTACCACTAACAATTAGTTGTTGCTTCTCATAATCAGCAGCATTCCTGATCTTCGGCATGATCGGCATTAACTCAAGAATTTAGAAAAATCATTTAACGTTGCTTCTCGATCTTGAATAGGATTCTTAGGTCACTGTTGCTCCCAAACGCACACGCAAGTATACGTGGTCGACAAGTAATAAAGTGATAAATCGAGTATCGTTCCCACGAGGACTATTCAGACTGAATTCTAGCAAACAAATTATATAGACTATTCAGGGATCTTTTTCCAATATTGAGGATTTTATTAACTAAAGAACAGTAATTAAATTGGTAAAAGTGAATTCAAGCAATGGAGCAAAACTTGATTGTTATCAGTAATAAGGAGACGGTCCAGGGTCCGAGTTACAAACAATCCAGTTGAGTTTTCTAATTGATTCCACTTCTTAAATCCCGGGTTACTAACTAACAGATTAAATGTACCCGTGAAAACCTTTCGATTCTTCACAGTCTATGCAGGCTACGACAATCTCTATATGTCTATGGGTTGAATCACGTGCACGCATTAACGAATTCTGTCATTAGTTAAACTACGCGAGCAAGTATATGTCTATCCTACTCACAAATTGGTTCCCCGCTGCCCGGATTCAAAAACTAGTCCTATTCTTTCTTATTACGTAATTAAATTCCCTCTTTCGAGTTCAATCTAAAAACCATAGATAATGCGTGCACGTGATTCAACCCATAGACATATAGGGATTGGAGTAGCCTGCATAGACTGTGAAGAATCGAAAGGTTTTCACGGGTACATTTAATCTGTTAGTTAGTAACCCGGGATTTAAGAAGTGGAATCAATTGGAAAACTCAACTGGATTGTTCGTAACTCTGACCCTGGACCGTCTCCTTATTACTGATAACAACCAAGTTTTGCTCCATTACTTGAATTCACTTTTACCAATTTAATTACTGTTCTTTAGTTAATAAAATCCTCAATATTGGAAAAAGATCCCTGAATAGTCTATATAAATTGTTTGCTAGAATTCAGTCTGAATAGTCCTCGTGGGAACGATACTCGATTTATCACTTTATTATTTGTCGACCACGTATACTTGCGTGTGCGTTTGGGAGCAACAAGTTTTTGGCGCCGTTGCCGGGGACTAAACAATTGACTGATTTCTTTTTGAACAATTTATTACTTTCTATTCAGGTTTAATTTTTGTTTTGAGTTTTATGTTGTTTCAGGTATTAGGTCCTGCTTGATCTTTACCTACAGGAATGGCAACAGAACAAGCTTTAGCTGTGCGAGATGTTGCTCTCCCCAGCCTGAAGGGAGTAGCCTCGAGCATAGTTAAGCCTGAAATCACCGGGCACTTTGAGATTAAGTCCGACATGATACAACTGTTATATGTGACTGGACAATTTGCTGGATTACTTAGCGAGGATCCACAACAACATATCCAGAATTTCTTGGAGATCAGTGATACTTACACACCGAAGGGAGTTCCATTTAATTATGTTCGCTTAACGTTGTTCCCGTTTTCACTGATTGGGGCAGCAAGGAAGCGGTTAAAGGCTGAAAAGTCTGGGTCTATCACTACTTGGGAGGATTTGGCTAAGAAGTTCTTGGCTAAATTTTATCCATCTGCCAAGACAGCCCGGCTGAGGAGTGAAATTATGTCCTTCAGATAGTTAGAAGGAGAGTCTTTGTATTCAGCCTGGGAGCGATTCAAAGCTTTATTGCGAGATTGTCCACACCACAACCAATCCAATGAGGTTGTTGCACACACTTTTGTTGAGGGGTTGAACCAACACACTAAAATTGTGGTTGATGCTGCTGCTGGGGGCCAAGTACTGGCCTTAAATTTTGATCAAATTTATGATTTGTTAGATAAGTTTTCGCAGAGCAATCCTGATTGGCAGGGAGATGGTAGAGTTATTACGCAGAAATCTGCAGGGGTACTTCAGTTAGATGCAGTTTCAGAGCTAAGGCCGAGGATGGATGCTATTTCCAATCAAATTAGCAAGTTAGCTCTGCCAAAGGCTCAGCAACCAGTGGCTCCGGTGCAACAACTCCAGAGCTTTTGTGAGGTTTGTGGTCAAGACCATACTACAGAGGTTTGCTCCTCTAATCCAGAGTCAGTTTATTACGTGGGTAATCACAACAGGCTGCAGGGTCACAATCAGTTTGGTAATGGTTATTACCAAGGCAATACGAGAGCCCCGAATAATTACCACCCACTTCCAGCTCCACCACAGCAGGTTAGCTATTCAGTTGAAGAGATGTTAAAGCAGTTAATGGCGGGCCAGCAGAGAATGATAGCTGACACTGTAGCCCATGCAGCGGCCATACAAGATATTGCCAATGCTCACAAGAACCTGGAGCACCAGTTGGGGCAGTTGGTGGGAGAAATAAGCACTGTTAAAAAAGAGCCTGAACAATGTCTTGCAGTGACTTTAATTGAAGGTGGAGAGCTGATGGCCAAGTCCGAGGAGAGAGCTGAAATAGAAAAAGTTGAAAAAGTGGAGAAGGTAAAGAAGAAAGAAGAGAAAAAGGAGGCACCTCTGCCACCTCCACCATTCCCGCAGAGACTATTATCATCGAAGGATCTGGCCCAGTATAAAAAATTTGTGAGTATGTTGAAAGAACTTCAAGTTAATATTCCTTTGACTGATGTGTTTGAATTGATGCCATCCTTTGTGAAGTTTTTAAAAGAGATTTTAGTCAAGAAGAAAAAGCCTCAAGAGATAGATACAGTTGAGTTAGTTGAGGAGTGTAGCACAATCTTGAGCAAGCTACCTCCAAAACTTCAATATCATGGGAGGTTTACTATCCCTTGCACCATTGGAGGGCATAATATCACTGGTGCATTGTGTGATTTGGGTGCGAGCATAAATCTCATGCCTCTGTATGTGTGCAAAAGGTTAGGGCTAGGAGCAATCAAGCCCTCTTCAGTTACTCTTAAGATGGCGGATGAATCACTCACTTACCCTGATGGTAAGTTGGAGGATGTGTTGCTAAAAGTTGGTAAATTTACATTCTCTTCTGATTTTGTAGTCCTAGATTATGAAGAGGACCGAGAAGCTCCAATTATTTTGGAGAGACCATTCCTAGTCACCTCGAAGGCAATTATTGACATGGAGCTGGTGAGATGACTGTTGGAGCGCATGGAGAAAAGGTTACTTTCAAGGTTTATAATGGGAAGGAGCACATAGATAAAGTTGAAGAGTGCTCTATGATCGAATGTGTCAAACAAGAACAAGAAAGTAAACCAGAGGTGAAGTTGAAGAGGGGTTCTCTCAAAGAAGGGGAGAAAGCAAAGGTTCGGCGTAAGAAGAGAAGACATAAATGCTGGAAGTGGGCTAGAAGTGCCGTCGTGCCACGACGTTAACTAAGGCGCTTCTCGGGAGGCAACCCGATTTTGTACTTGTATTATTTTATTTATAGTGTCACGTAGTTTTTATTTTTCCTTGGATTGCAGGTTCATGTACTGTCGAGGCTAAGTGTGGGGTGTCCTCACCCTTGCCTAATATTGATGACCTGATGAGGGAAGTCTGAGTACCTCATACTATATGGAAGCTTGGAGGATGCTAGCACCAAGGACTAGAATCTTCAGGGAAGTTTTCTTTACCTTGCACTTTCTTATTTTTAGCACTGAGGACAGTGCTTAGTTTAAGTGTGGGGTGGGGAACTACCCTTTTAATTATTTTTAAGGTTAGGGATGCATGTACCGTTAGGATTTTTCCTTTGTCACTTGACTTTATTTTTATTTGTTTCTTGCTTTAATATATGAAAAAAAAATAGAAAACCAATGAAAATTCCAAAAAAAATTCCCTTTTAGTCTTTATTAGTGGTACATGTCATCCACCCCGTGGTTTTTCTTATGGCCTCGGTTCTTTTCCACGGGGAGGCCTTTGAACCGGGTAGTTTTTATTTTTAGGATTAGAATAGTTAGTATAGGTGACCCTAGACGAAGGAAAGAGGTAGAATGCTAGGTGCCTTTGATTTGTTTGATACCGGTGGACTTGGACTTGATTGCATGTGCTATTTGTGGTGTCCTTGGATTTTAATTGTGATGCATGCCTAAAAAAAAAAAATTGGAACGACTCCCTTGAGATGCTTGAGTCCACTTGCTTGACTTTGTTGTGAACCTTTGTGCATTAGTGCTTAAATTTCCGCAAGTTGCATTCTAGATGTTTGATTGAGAGTTGTTGATGGAGCCTTTTTGTGTGGATCATGTGCAATGTGTGTTGTGAGGCATATTTTTATTATACTCCATGTTGCATATTAATGTCTAGAACTTGCCCCGTGTGTGTGCAAAGCGAAATCCTAGGTTTGCTCTAGTTGGGAAATGATACAAGGCCTTCTTTTGATTTGCCTACCCTTACATATATACCTTGGAAAAAAAATTGTTGTTGTGATTTCTTTGACCCTTTTTGTTGGCACCCACACCCCAAACCTACCCATTTGTTCTAAATTGTTCTCTTTTGGCCCTTTACTCCTTAAGCACTTTAGTTGATATTGTGATATTATTGTGGAGTTGTGGTTGAAATATTGGGAGGTTTTTGAGTGGAACCAATGAGGGGAATATGTAATGAATTGTGTAGTAGTTGATTATGAGCATTGGCAAGGGTTGGAAAGAAGTGAATAGAAAAAACAAATGAAAAAAAATTTGGAAAAGGAAATAAAGAGAGAAGAATATCCATCCTTGCTAGTGTGTGCTTAAAAGAAAAGTTGCTATTTGTTGAGAAGGTGTGTGTGAAAATTGTTGATTGGGTGGCTTTGATGAGATTTGTGCTTAATTAATTGTGATGTATTAAAGTGCTTAGGGAGGTAGTCACTATTACCATATGTATCCTACCCGCCCCTTAGCCTACATTACAACCTTTTTAAAAGTCCTAGTTAATCCCGATTGGAGTGAGCTTACATTAGTGGAGTCCTACACTACGGGCAAGCCTATGGTACATCGTGTGTGACATGTGAGATTTTCATGAGAGTGGGTGAATTCTTTCTATGCTATTGTCCCCGTTCTATAATTGATATGCATGGTTGTGTGTGATACTTGGGGGATACTCTTTTGCTTCATGTTGGTGAGGGCACGTGGTTTGCATGAAATAGGTGAAGTTGATGGTTCTTGGTTGAGTAGATAGGTGTGATTTTGTGGGAGCATGGTTGCATTAAGTTGAGTTTGTGCACTTGAGCTATTTTGGGGTGGTTGTTCTCATATTTTTGGTTATGGTAAATTGTTGGCATGTTGTGGATCCATAGTAGTCATGTGTGCATTGGTTCAGTGGTCGGTATCAACCATAGTCATAGGCAGACCTGTTTTACCTAGGTTGGGAAGTTAGTTCTGACTTGCTCGAGGGCGAGCAAGAGTTCAAGTGTGGGGTGGTGATGTTTGGCATTTTATGCCAAAGTTTCCTTAATATTTCCGCATGTTTGAGCTTGTTATTCGCTCGTTTTATAGTTTATGAATGTGGTTTTGCACTAATTTTATATCGTGTGTATGTAGGTTGTTGTGTAGTGCAATTGGAGCTTTAAAGAGCTTGATTTGTCAAGAAAACAGTGGATATTGATTGAGGATTGGATCGAGCACACGAAGGCACAACACGAAGCGAGCAAAGGAGAAAGAAAGCACGAAAATGGCTGGGCGTTGCAGGGCACGTGGCGCGCCCTCCACCGCGCCCCACTGCCCAGCGCTATAAGCCACGTAGCGCGGCCCTAAGGCGCCCAAAATGTGACGCTACTGGTTGTCTGGGCGCTTTCCGAGGCGCGGGGCGCCCGTTATAGCGCCCCGTGTGCGGTTTTTCACATCCTATTCCGTCTAGTATTGGGTCTAAGTTATTACTAGGTATTTGTAAACACTATAAATAGTCTTTTACTTAGTTTTTGAAAGGAGTTCAGACTTTGGAGCAATTGGAGAGCTCATATCATCTTGAACAAGAATTTTTCTTCCTTCCATTAATCTATTACATCATTATTTCATCAAATCTGTGTGTTGTTATTATGAGTATGCATGGCTAATTATATCGTTCTAGGGTTAGAGTATTACATGAAGGTTGATGTTTGAAGATTGATTTCCATTAATTGAATCCCATAACGGGTTGCTTATTCTTTCTTGATTTTACTTGTGTAATTGTCAGGGCCCGATTATTACGCATTATCTATGGTTTTTAGATTGAACTCGAAAGAGGGAATTTAATTACGTAATAAGAAAGAATAAGACTAGTTTGTGAACCTGGGCATCGGGAACCAATTTGTGAGTAGGATAGACATATACTTGCTCGCCTAGTTTAACTCATTACAGAATTCGTTAATGCGTGCACGTGATTCAACCCATAGACATATAGGGATTGGAGTAGCCTGCATAGACCGTGAAGAATCGAAAGGTTTTCACGGGTACATTTAATCTGTTAGTTAGTAATCCGGGATTTGAGAAGTGGAATCAATTGGAAAACTCAACTGGATTGTTCGTAACTCTGACCCTGGACCGTCTCCTTATTACTGATAACAACCAAGTTTTGCTCCATTGTTTGAATCCACTTTTACCATTTACATTATTGTTCTTTAGTCAATAAAACTCATCACTATTGGAAAAGATTCCTGAATAGTTTATATAAATTGTTTGCTAGAATTCAGTCTGAATAGTCCTCGTGGGAACGATACTCGATTTATCACTTTATTACTTGTCGACCACGTATACTTGCGTGTGCATTTGGGAGCCAAAACTTGTTGCTCCCAAACGCACACGCAAGTATACGTGGTCGACAAGTAATAAAGTGATAAATCGAGTATCGTTCCCACGATGACTATTCAGACTGAATTCTAGCAAACAATTTATATAAACTATTCACGGATCTTTTCCAATAGTGATGAGTTTTATTGACTAAAGAACAATAATGTAAATGGTAAAAGTGGATTCAAACAATGGAGCAAAACTTGGTTGTTATCAGTAATAAGGATACGGTCCAGGGTCAGAGTTACGAACAATCCAGTTGAGTTTTTCAATTGATTCCACTTCTCAAATCCCGGATTACTAACTAACAGATTAAATGTACCCATGAAAACCTTTCGATTCTTCACGGTCTATGCAGGCTACTCAAATCCCTATATGTCTATGGGTTGAATCACGTGCATTAACGAATTCTGTAATGAGTTAAACTAGGCGAGCAAGTATATGTCTATCCTACTCACAAATTGGTTCCCGATGCTCAGGTTCACAAACTAGTCCTATTCTTTCTTATTACGTAATTAAATTCCCTCTTTCGAGTTCAATCTAAAAACCATAGATAATGCGTAATAATCGGGCCCTGACAATTACACAAGTGAAATCAAGAAAGAATAAGCAACCCGTTATGGGATTCAATTAATGGAAATCAATCTTCAAACATCAACCTTCATGTAATACTCTAACCTTAGAACGATATAATTAGCCATGCATACTCATAATAACACAAAGATTTGATGAAATAATGATGTAATAGATTAATGGAAGGAAGAAAAATCCTTGTTCAAGATGATATGAGCTATCCAATTGCTCCAAAGTCTGAACTCCTTTCAAAAACTAAGTAAAAGACTATTTATAGTGTTTACAAACACCTAGTAATAACTTAGACCCAATACTAGACGGAATAGGAAGTGAAAAACCGCACACGGGGTGCTATAACGGGCGCCCCGCGCCTCGGAAAGCGCCCAGACAACCAGTAGCGTCACATTTTGGGCGCCTTAGGGCCGCGCCACGTGGCTTATAGCGCTGGGCAGTGGGGCGCGGTGGAGGGCGCGCCACGTGCCCTGCAGCGCCCAGCCATTTTCGTGCTTTCTTTCTCCTTTGCTCGCTTCGTGTTGTGCCTTCGTGTGCTCGATCCAATCCTCAATCAATATCCAATGTTTTCTTGATAAATCATGCTCTTTAAAGCTCCAATTGCACTGCACAACAACCTACATACACACGACATAAAATTAGTGCAAAACCACATTCGTAAACTATAAAATGAGCGAATAACAAGCTCAAACATGCGGAAATATTAAGGAAACTCTGGCATAAAATGCCAAACATCACCTACTTAGTCCCTCGTCCCTTTGAAAACTGAAGTTAAGAAAGTAAATTTGATGTTGACACGTATACCCCCACGTGTTTTCCAGTTGAAGTAGCTGGCACAGGAATGAAATTTACTCTAAAGAACTCGGGCTTTCGGTCAACTTTTGGTAAATAAACAAATTGACACAGCAGCATGTACAACTCAAGTTTTATGAAATCTCCAAATTACCCTTGTTCGTCCAAGGAAACTCCCGCTTATTAATAGGTAGAGATAAATAATAGATTATTTCCATGGATTGAATGATCTTTCGAACGAATAAGACGATCATTTTCTCCGACCTATCCCCATATTGTTTCTACATGTTGTACGCTAACATCATGATTACTGTTGCGCGGCGCCCTTTTGATGTCTTTGCGCGCGCAACATCTCCGCACCACAGGCAGGCCAGACGAGGGTTAGCCGCCCGGCCGAGTGTCGGCCGTGCGCTGAACGAGTGTCAGTCGGCTAGATGAGGGCTAGTCGTGTGCTGGACGAGTATCAGCCGCAGGCTTGAGGGGAAGCCATAGCCATGTGCTAGACGAGTGCTGGACAAGTGCTAGATGAGGGCCAGCAAGGTTCTGGACGAGTGTCAGCTGGGCGCAGGCTGAGTGTCAACCGTGCGAGCTGTGTGCGGGCACGAGTGTCAGTGCCGCATGTTTTGGAGCTATAGTGGGAATCTTAGAATATAGGGTGAGGGTCTTGTTCCTAAGATGCTATAGAGTGTGCATACCAAGTTTGGTGCCGATCGGAGCTTGTTTGCCTATGGGCTTGACTTAGCCAAGAAGTAGTGGCATTGTGGTAATTATGCTGATCTTTCAAGGGCTATATCTCTTTCCACGAGCATGGGAATGAGATGAAACTTCATGGAGGAGTGAAGGAAGTCAAGAGGAATGTCTAGGAACAAACGACACCTCATTTGGAGGTTGGAGTGGAAAGTTAGACCCTTGTACGATTCTCTGGACAAAGGATGTCAAGCGCTAAGACATGATTTTAATTTTTAAGGGCATATATATAAGGGGGGCAGACATGGTGACAGCCTACCAGCCCTCCCCGTGCACTTTGTTGGTAAGCCGCACCAAGTGAGCTGCCTTGAAGAAGGACATCAAGGGCCTGCCTGGACATCTCAGAGGAGTGTTCCAGGTATCCATACGAGTCAGGCAACTCTATGGACGACGTGTGGCTAGAGAGCCAACGTTGGGCGAACAACGGGGCGGCAGAGGCTTGACGGAAGGAAAGGCTATGCCCCACGGGCTGTCTTCGGATATGATAAAGACCTTTGTGCCGATTTAATACTCGAGGAGCTATTGAGAGCCTCGTGTATTGACTTGCAAGCATGGCAAGGGTTCAACCATGCAAGCAAGGGCTCGTTGGCCTAGATGCGCAATCGTAGGGAAACGCTGCGCTGCTCGGGAAGAAGACATGATGCAAAGGCTACGCTTGCCATTGTCAGGAGACATTGGGAGGTATCCTTGGAGTCGCACATGACAAAGGCCAAGGGCTAAAGAGTTGTCTTACTCGGGCGAAGCCAAGCCAAGTGCCAGGGCACAAGGCGAGGGCCAAGCTTGAGGATTGCATTTCGCGCGCAGGGGCGGCGCTTAGTGCTAGGCGAGGGACAGGCAGGTCCTAAGCCAACCCCGGATGTGCGCATACTAAAGTTTCTGCATATGAGGTGCGCACAAGCGAGAGACCTTCAGGCGGCACAGTTGAAGCTAGGCCACTGAGGCGAGCTTCCTAGAAACCTAGGACAAGGAGCAGGCTGGCTTGTAGTCAGGTGGGACTACGAGCGCCGCACGGGCCAAAGGTGTGCCGCTGTCATTGGGAAGGTGCGGCCCGTGACAGTTGGTATCAGTACAAAGGATTCTCAGGATGGTGTGGTTGGTACAAAGCGGATTGGCACTGATCACGCCCAAAACCCGTCCTAAAAAGTATAAGCGGTCGTTGCAAATATAACCCAGTTTAACAAGTCTGGGGTCGAATCCCACAGAGAGCAACGTCAAGTTCTAGTAACTTTAATAGCTAAAGATTCAAAGTTCAACAATAATGTTTCAAGTAATAAGCTATTAATTTAACTAACAATTAACTAAGATCAACGAAGAATGATAAAAACTGAACTTTAAGATGTTAAAAAGCCTAGGATAATGAATTCCCCAGTTACTGGGTTAGTCCTGAGTTCACTCCAAACTTGCACGAAATACTATTCTATTAGCCTTGAACTTAAACTTGTTCGCTAGAGTTTCCCAACTACTAACAACACCGTTCTTGAGCTATTTTTCCAAAAATAATCAAGACCATTAAGAACTGTCCAATTTCAGGCCACAATCGAATTCCGATATCCCTATAATGACTCTAAATCAGTTTAAGTAATCCCTTATCATAACCTGAAGTACTGTTATTTGACTGACCCGAACCCAAACGTCTTTCCCAAGATCATCTAAGTAAAAAGGGCACAAATAATTGCCGGCCTAACTATTGAATTCAATAAAAAAACACAGCCAAATAAATAGAATATTGTATTACTCAATCTTGGAGTTACTCAAAACTACCCCCAATAATGGGTTCATCAAAATTCTTAGAGTAGAATTTTAGCTACTCATAATTGTATTAAACAATAATGAATTCATAGTTAAAACAACACCCATAGGAAAGAGAATAAGAAAAGTTCACAAAAACTCTTTGATTCTTCAGTTCCAATGGTTTTGATGCGTTTCCAAGCTCCAAAGTGCTTCAACAATGGTGGTCTTGCTCTCCCAAGTCAAGATGGGGGCTGAAAATATGTTAGAAAACCTTGTATACCTCGCGGACAAGTTTGCCCCGCGCCACTTTTTGCCAGAAATTTTGCCTTCATGGCTGGATCATGGCCTTACGATGGCTGGGCCGTGAGCTTTGAAAATTCTGCTTTCGACTTCACGGCTGAATCATGGCCTTACAATGACTGGGCCGTGACATTTCGTCTTCAAATTTCTTTCATGGCTAATCCACGGTCTTGGCACCTTACAAAGCTGTAAATTAAATTCATTTTACTCCAAATCATCAAACTACACTTTTTCATACCACTTGATTCCTACACATTCAAACACCCAATATAAGCACAAAATACTATTGTTCACGTTAAAATAATCCACAAAAGCACCAAACCATGAGGTAACTAATACTAAAATATATGCATTTTTAGTCTAACATCACCACTCCACACTTAAGATTTTTGCTCGTCCTCGAGCAAAGAAAAAGAACACATAGAAAGCTGGCAAGACATCAAGATTAGATAAGAACTCATGACAAACAACCTAACCGAGCTCACCTATGAAATTCAAACACCCTTTTTTTTTGTCATAATCATGAATTGAAAATAGAAACCTATAGACTAATCAAGTTCCAATGTACCTCACAACAAGAAAATGCCACCAAACACACAATATATTATTTCAAGAGAAATTGTGGCATATAAATATCGAACACCCTCACACTCACAAAGAAATATCTCATGTCTCACAGAACAGTACCATAGGCTTGCCCATTTTGTTGCTCTCCACTAATGTAGGAGTCTCGATCAAAAGTTAAGTAGGACTTTTCATAGGTTGTAATGTTGGCTTGGGGTAAGGTGTGGGACACTTTTGGGTATATAGTGACTAATTCTTCCTCTGAACGCTTTAAGCATCACTCACTACTAATTGCCTCACCTATTCATATAATTGTAGCACTTCCCAAGATTCTTATCCATATCCACTTTCTAAGCTCAAGAGTCCCTTCTCTTATACTGTTCTTTCTCCTTATTATTCATCAATTTACTCATCTTTTTTTCTTTGCTTTTTGATTTTTTTTCTTTTCTTTTTCTTTCTCTTTTCACAATTTTTGTATATGAGGAGAATATAAGTGTTTCTTCTTTCATTCTTTTGCAACTTTCTTCTCAAGTACACAACTCTTATGACATATCCACCATCTTACCAATCACACAACTTAAAGTAGTTAAGGGAAAGATGTGTAACAAGAGAGGTAAATAGCAAAAAGGGATAGGGCTTGTAACACAGGTTGCCAAAGAAAAGGTCAATAGGCTCAAATTGGGACGCTGAGGAATTCATTCATTAGGTAGGCTTATTTAGTCACTGGCGGGCCAAAGAAGGCCTTCTTTCATCCTAAAGATCAAGACTACCTATGATTTTGCCTCAAACAACAAGCAGGGCAAGTTCTAGACTTAACATGAAACAATGAGAAGTAGAATAAAAATAAGCTCACCACACACTGCACATGGAACTCAAAGATCATTTCAGTTTCACCTTGCAATACCTAATTATGAACTCAAAATGGAAGTTCAAAAATATGTAGGTAGTTCTAGCTAAAGGCTGTCTTTCAAAGTCATCACTTCTCTCTCTTTTTGCCTCATTTCCATTTTTCCTTTTTCTCAACTCTTTCTTCTTCTCTCTTTTTTTTTTTTAATTTTTTTTATTTCTAGCCTACAAAATACCTGGTTCAGCTGAAATAACTCAATGGGAAAGAATCAAGGCTTAGAAAACACAAAGAGATTATTATTATAAAAGAAACATTGAATAAACACAAAGTACTCCCCACCCTACACTTAACAAGTTGCACTGTCCTCAATGCAACAATATATAAACCAAGGGTGAAGAAATACTCCCTGGAGCTATAAGCCCGAAGAACTGGCACTATATATGGCGCCATCAGATCCAAAGCTTTGCAAGACTCCTACTTGATATTATCATCACTTGTATGCTCAACCTCCATAGTGCATGGGATACTCAGACTTCTCCCAGACAAGCACACGGGGTTGCAAGTAGCGCACAGTTAGACTCAAAACTATATGAGCCTGCAACATAAGAAAACACACCAAGTATTATACTATAAAGAAAATAACTAAACTAAAAAAAAATAGTAATAGTTGGGTCGCCTCCCAACAAACGCCTTATTTAATGTCGTGGCACGATGCATCCCAGCATCCCAACTTTTCTCTCCACTTTGAAAAGATGAATTGCCTCCCCAATTTGGATTCAAGCTTATGATCATAATCTCGTGGTGGTGCAAATTCAAGTGAGCCAATTACACAATAGGTCATCTTATACTTCTTGACCTTAAATTGAGGAATGTAGTCTTGCCTAGACGGCAATACAAATTTTAATATATATATGCACCATGCACCTCTTCCTTAGACTTTTCCATTGGTTCGGAAGGGTAGATGATTTCCATGTCTTCATCTAAACACAATGTTGAGAAGTCTCTAGAATGAGGTATAATATGGCCAAACTCCAATTGAATATTGACATCCTCTTTTTGGCCCAAATTAGGGTCAACTGAAATTTCATCTCCAATGTTGGTGTCTGACTCTAGTACCACTTCTTCAACATGAACATCATCAAAATTTATTTGGCTAGGTGGTTGGCGTTCATCTCTTAACTCCACTATTGGGCCTTCCACTTTTTCATCCATCTTAGTTTCTCCTTGATCACTATCCACAACAGCTGCTTCCTGAGCATTAAAAACCTCAACCAATTGATTCAGTTGTTGCTCACTATCATTCTCCAACAAAAACTTGAACATATCTTCAATCTTCTGCATATCAGCCTTGTGTTTCCTATCACTATCCTTCACTTCATTGGACCTATTATCATCATTAGGAAAAAAAAAACCATCATGATAGGGGCTCGGGGAAAGGCAAGATAAATAAGCACAACCAATAAAATGACCAATGCGACAACCACACATATTGCATCTATTCAAAAAATAAGGTTGACAATGCTGCCATGGGTGATTTCCTCCACAACTAGAACAATAACGCACCCGACAGGAATAACCATTACCTAGCCTCGCATAGTTTGTAGATGCCATGCATATTACTTTTTTTTTTAAACTAACTTTTTTTTATAAACAAAATAAAATATGTACAAGACCTAAAAATTGTCTAAACTAAAACCTAGCAATATTTACAGTTACAAACTAAACTGATGCTCCACGGCGACGGCGCCAAAATTTGATCACGCAAAACTCGTCCTAAAAAGGATAAGCGGTCGCTGCAAATATAACCCGGTTTAAGAAGTCCGGGGTCGAATCCCACAGAGAGCAACATCAAGTTCTAGTAACTTTAATAGCTAAAGATTCAAAGATCAACAATATTGTTTCAAGTAATAAGCTATTAATTTAACTAACAATTAACTAAGATCAACGAAGAATGATAAAAACTGAACTTTAAGATGTTAAAAAGCCTAGGATAATGAATTCCCCAGTTACTAGGTTAGTCCCGAGTTCACTCCAAACTTGCACGAAATACTATTCTATTGGCCTTGAACTTAAACTTGGTCGCTAGAGTTTCCCAACTACTAACAACACCGTTCTTGAGCTATTTTTTCCAAAATAATCAAGACCATTAAGAACTGTCCAATTTCAGGCCACAGTCGAATCACGATATCCCTATAATGACTCTAAATCAGTTTAACTAATCCCTTATCATAACCTGAAGTACTGTTATTTGACTGACCCGAACCCAAACGTCTTTCCCAAGATCATTTAAGTAAAAAGGGCACAAACAATTATCGGCCTAATAATTGAATTCAATAAAAACACAGCCAAATAAATAGAATATTGTATTACTCAATCTTGGAGTTACTCAAAACTACCCCAATAATGGGTTCATCAAAATCCTAGAGTAGAAATTTAGCTACTCATAATTGTATTAAACAATAATGAATTCATAGTTAAAACAACACCCATAGGAAAGAGAATAAGAAAAGTTGAGAAAAACTCTTTGATTCTTCAGTTCCAATGGTTTAGATGCGTTTCCAAGCTCCAAAGTGCTTCAACAATGGTGGTCTTGCTCTCCCAAGTCAAGATGGGGGCTGAAAATAGGTTAGAAAACCTTGTATACCTCGTGTGAAACTCGTGGACAAGTTTGCCCCTCGCCACTTTTCGCCAGAAATTTTGCCTTCATGGCTGGATCATGGCCTTACGATGGCTGGGCCGTGAGCTTTGAAAATTCTACTTTCGACTTCATGGCTGAATCATGGCCTTACGATGACTGGGCCGTGACATTTCGTCTTCAAATTTCTTTCATGGCTAATCCACGGCCTTGGCATCTTACAACGCTTTAAATTAACTTCATTTTGCTCCAAATCATCAAACTTTAACACTTTTTCATACCACTTAATTCCTACACATTCAAACATCCAATATAAGCACAAAATACTATTGTTCACGTTTAAATAATCCACAAAAGTACCAAAACATAAGGTAACTAATACTAAAATATATGTATTTTTAACCTAACATCAGGCACCCAAAGCAGGAGCCTTGCATCGGTAATGGGATAGAGCATGGAACGCAGTCAGGAAATTTTTTTTGAGCGTTGTGATTTTGAGACGCCATCAAAGCACAATTTGTAGTTGCATAAGGGCTTGTAGTGCATTGTGAGCTAAGCCATTGGGGAAGGTTGATCCGTGCCAACAAGGAGTCGGTTTCAGTAAAACGCGTGAGGCCATGGTTGATGTCACAGCTTAAGAATGCTGAATTGTCAGTGCAATATGGGAACGTCATTGTAGAGATAATATCAAAGCAGGAATGATGTTCAACATGCTATTTGAGACGGCGGACCCTATAGGGCTGTTTTCAGAGGGTTTTAAATGAGGCATAGCTGGTCAGCAAGGAGCACCAACATGCTGTGTTGTTTGGATGATTTTGCAAAGATGGGACAGGCGGTTAGCAGGAGCTCAATTGTCTTGATTGCGGGATATCCATCAGTTGTAAAGAAACTCTGCTAGCAGCGGGGAAATATTGAGGAGGGGAAATTTGCGATGCAAAAATGTTTTCATCCGAATAGTGGGCTTTCGTTCAGAGAGGGACATGCCGATGAGTCGGGTGGCCAGGAAAAGGGCCATGATTGCCAGGTCGAGCAACCATGTTGTGAACAGATGCAAGCCGTGGGCTATTTATATTGAAACAGATCGTGGAGATCATGCCATAGATGCGGGTAGCGCATCATTTGAATGTCTTTCCAGTGGGATTGACTTGAGCAGCCTGGGGGCATTAGGAATGCGCGGAGCATAAAAGAGATGCTAGAAGTGCTTGAATTAAGGGGCCTTCCAGAGGGAAGACTTAAGCACCGAGGAGCATCGAATGAAGTCCTTCTGAGGAGTTGGATATTGTGAATGCCTAGCCATCTTAAGGGTTGCAATGAATGGAAGGCGAGTCCCTCGACAACCATGTCGGTTGAGTAGGCTTGGTGCCTACAACATGGGGCAAGCGTTGCTTTCATGAATGAGTGGTACGCTAGGCAGGAGCCGAGCTAGTACGGGGGTGTTGGCATGAATGTCGCACCAACAACCGCTTTGGATGATTAGGTCAGGCGCCTACCATCGCGGAGGGGGTGATCTCCAAATATGAGCTCTATGTATTGGGTGATGCCAAAGCTAGAGCGGGGCATGCCAGGAGGCCGCGACAACTGTAAAGAAGGGCTTGAGAGCAAGCGTCTTTGCGGGGTGTTCGAGTGTCATGATGAGGTGGTGTTAGCTACCATGTTTGTGACTGGAAGGAGCCAACCTACCTAGTAGGGAGGCAAAGTTGGAATGGATAGCCAAACCACTTCGTGTGGGGAGGCAAATATGAGACTGCGCGGAGCAAATAGACGGAATGGGCCAAAACCATTACGTGGTGAGGCATTATGTGGTGAATCAAAGTGGGGATAGCGACGCTACGGATTGGATGGGTTTCCAAGTTTGAGATGGAGTCCTTCCAAAGCTAAGAGTACAGAGGTACACCGAATCGGGAGGCGCATACAAGTTGAACAAGGCATTCTAGCCAGTTGGGCCAAGTACAAGGAGTACAACTTGGGATCTATTAAGGAAGTGATAGTTTGAGAACAAAAAGCTTTTTTCGGGAATGTAGTGAAGCTACCGCTTTGAGAATTGAAGTGCTCAGAAGAGTACGTCCCAAGAGCTTGCCAAGTACCAGAGGGTGCGAGGGCATTTGAGGAGCCAAGGTTACAAGCGTGGCGCGTGGGTTTCTAAGACCAGATTGGATGTTTAATTGGGGAAAAATTGGGCATGAGTAGCCCCTAGTGTCTTTATGTAGGCTATTATCGATCAGTCGTGATTTTCCTTGAGTATGGGATCAAGCAACAAATTACTCCGAGTTATGGGATCGGGATCTGATATTGTTCACATAGTGGCATAGTGGAATCTTTCTAGAGGGAAACGGCGGAGAAGGACCATGAGAGTATGGTTGGCAAGGAGCCACATCGAGGGATGCCTACCGAAATTGAGGAGAGTCTCCTACTTGAGTGAGGGAGAATTTGCCTATGATGAGGCAATTGTGCATAAGGGAAATCCTGAAGGGAGCAAATCGTCTAGAGGTAGAGAATAGGACCGCAAGACGCGGTTGGACTGCGTGTGCCACACCAGAGGGTGCCTGAAGTACTCACCAAAAGCGAAGGGAGCTAGCCGTATGGATGATGGCCATATGAGCTATGGCGTGGTTGGCCGATATTCCAACACAAAGGAGTTGTCTTCAGAGGAAGCAACAGTTAGTCACCGCGGAGGTGCAAATGCGGAGGCATTGTCCAAGTGATCATTGTGGAGATGGAGTGCAGAGGCACGCTTGGACAAAACTTGGGAGGAGCAGTGATGGGCACGACTCCTATTTTAAGAGAAGGGACTTGAGGAAGTCCAAGGAGCCTTGGAAATGGGAACCGTGATGGAGAATCCCGAGGGGGCAAATTTCGGGTTTTCGCGGGCTTAGGCAGTCGGGCATCGAGGATGATGTCTAGATCGAGTAGGGAAGAATTTTGCGCGGCGCCCTTTTGATGCCTTTGCGCGCGCAACGTCTCCGCACCACAGGCGGGCCAGACGAGGGTCAGCCGCTCGGCCGGAGTGGAAAGTTAGACCCTTGTACGATTCTCTGGACAAAGGATGTCAAGTGCTGAGACATGGGTTTTATTTTTGAAGATATATACAAGGGGGGCAGACATGGTGACAGCCTACCAGCCCTCTCCGTGCACTTTGTTGGGAAGTCGCACCAACTGAGTTGCCTTGAGGAAGGACCTCAAGGGCCTGCCTGGACATCTCAGAGGAGTGTTCCAGGTATCCATACGAGTCAGACGACTCTATGGACGGTGTGTGGCTAGAGGGCCAATGTTGGATGAACAACGGGCGGCAGAGGCTTGACGAAAGGAAAGGCTAAGCCCCGTGGGCTGTCTTCGGATATGATAAAGACCTTTGTGCCGATTTAATACTCGAGGAGCTATTGAGAGCCTCGTGTATTGACTTGCAAGCATGGCAAGGGTTCAATGCTCGTTGGCCTAGATGCGCAGTCGTGGGGAAACGCTGCGCTGCTCGGGAAGGAGACATGATGCAAAGGCTACGCTTGCCATTGTCAGGAGACATTGGAAGGTATCCTTGGACTCGCACATGACAAGGGCCAAGGGCTAAAGATTTGTCCTACTCGGGCGAAGCCAAGCTAAGTGCCAGGGCACAAGGCGAGGGCCAAGCTTGAGGATTGCACTTCGCGCGCAGGGGCGATGCTTAGTGCTAGGCGAGGGACAGGCAGGTCCTAAGCGAACCCCGGATGTGCGCATACTAAAGTTTCCGCATATGAGGTGCGCACAAGCGAGAGACCTTCAGGCGGCACAGTTGAAGCTAGGCCACTGAGGCGAGCTTCCTAGAAACCTGGGACAAGGAGCAGACTGGCTTGTAGTCAGGTGGGACTACGAGCGCCGCACGGCGCAAAGGTGTGCCGCTGTCATTGGGAAGGTGCGGTCCGTGACATTACTCACGCTCCATTCATTTTGAAGTTATTCAATCTAACTCTATTCTGATGTCTTTGAATTCGTAATAAGGTCTTCTAGTTACTGGAGAAAAATGAGGTAAAAAGACCTCCCAAGTTTTCAAATAATAAATGGGGATATTGACCAAGTCAATATTTAATTAGTTTAAGTGAGGGCTGGAATGTAATATTTAAAATTTGTGGGTATGAGAAAAATTTCTAAAATTTACAAAAACACCCTACAATTCAAATATTTTTTTCCCTCCTTCCTACCTATTTTTACTCTTTCACTTATTCAAATCATCTCAAACTTGTATTTCTCTCTCTTCTGTTCTTTCTCCCTCTTTTTTCTTCTTTCTTCTGCTTATTTCTTCTAGATTATATTTTCAAATTTTATTTCATCACTATCCATGTTATTTTTCTTTCTTCTTCTTCTTCTTCTTCTTCTTCTTCTTCTTCTTCTTCTTCTTCTTCTTCTTCTTCTTCATTTTGAATTTTTTCTTTGTCCTCCTTCTTTTTCTTCGTCTCCGTTTCATTCATTTTCATATATTTTTTTAATTATCGTCATATTACACATCTTTTCGGATGTCTACATATTTTCTATATGTTTAAAAAATTTTGGAGATGTTTTCACATCTGAAAAATTGTGTACACATCCCTTCAGATGTGTACATATGACACGTCCTACATTTTTGGCTAGGCAGTGCGGGCATCCAACATTCTCCTCTAGACCTGTCGGGCGAACCTTTCTTAATTGAATTCATTAAAAATAAACATACAATCAACTTATAGATAAAAATAATAAGACCTAAAGAAACACGAACATAATTATACATAAGCTGTACAAAAGAAATTACAACTGTCTACCCGATGTACTAGGTTTAGGGCTATCCAGACAGACATCTAAGAATACAAATAAAGTATAAACATCTCCTGAAGGGAGTAAAATACAATTGAGATAAAAAAAAACATAAATTTAATTGCCATCCTGAACAAAAGCTGGCTCACCCTAGCAGCTGAAGTCATCTTCGCTCCTCAACGTCGTGGAGAACTCAATCCTGGAGCGAACCTGCCGAAACGAAATAAATAGACAAGAAACAATCAGAGGGTGAGTCGAAAGGACTCAGTAAGTGGGGGCTGGCTAGCCACCTCGAAGAAGCAGATATGCTAGCCAGGGCGAAGTAAAGCAGATAAGATCGACAGAAACATATAGGTAACTCGAAACATATCAACAATCAGAAATACATGACACATACTCAACACATCGCACTAATATCACACAATATACATCAACAGGTGCAATGAAATGGAATGAATGTAGTATGATGCAATGGGGTCACATGTGCCCAATGAAAGGAGCATAATCCTCCTACTCCGGGGCGGAATCCTCCTACCCTCAATGTGATGCAAGGAGCGGAATCCTCCTGCTCCTAGGACGGAATCCTCCTGCCCTCAGATGACACAACAATCCAACACTTATCTCCGGCGCAGGAGTCTCATCGTCTGCCGGGGAGTACATATCAAACCTATCACTGGAGTACAAACTCCTATGCTTAAAGCTCAGCCTTGAATATGTGGTATGCAATGCCACACAATTCAAATAATTACAAATAAGTAAGCTTGGCGATCCTATAATGATTTTCAACCTATAGGATAGTTCTATCTTCTAATTGATATTCATAATCATAGTTCTATCTTCTAATTGATATTCATAATCATACCCGAGCTTCATTTCTTAGCTCAATACTAGGCCTATAGATCAACAATAGATATTTCCTAAATATACTAGAGCCTCTATCCTCAATGTGACATTCACCCGTCTAGGCCTAACAGTTCAAGTTTATTTTCTACAAGATACTTCTATTCATAACTCAATGTTGAGCCTAATATAAAACATCTACCATAAGGTTGCATATCGCAAAATGATAAACTCTTATTTAATCAATTTCCATAGTCCAGTCTAACCATTGTGTTCCACTCATAATCTTAGGCTTATAGTTCCTAAATTAGCATTCATAAAAAACATAAATCCCTTATCCATAACTCGACAAACATTATAGTACATCTTAACACACATACCAAGCATACAAAACCCGTTACGCTTACAGCCGAAGTATCATACTCCCAAGCACACAGTAAACACAAAGCAATACTTAACAACATAATAATGGTTACTCACGAAGCTCTGGCGTAATAAGTACGCTATTTCGGTAGCTACACATGTGAAAGATAAGTGCGCAGAACATCTATAAAAGCCGAAGGCCATCAAAGAAAGGATGAAACCACTTACCTTTTAATCTCGGGCCGAATGGACTATTGAACAAACATCTTTCCTCCCCGAAGCCTCCTCGAACCACTTTCCTCTAAGCCAAAGAACACATTTTGCATAAATAAGTGCTTACAAACTGAATCTCAAGCTAGCCGGAGATAGAAGGAAATTATAAAAATGCCCCTGGGTCGGGCTTAGCCGAATACCTAAAAATTTAATTTTTCCGGACTACTCATACCCTCAAGATTTCAAATATACTATTATATTACATCTCCGAATTCATTTCACATAAATTCTCCAATTTCAAAAGTTAGGGTTCTAACTAAGGCTGTCTAATAGCCCGGTTTGGGCCGGGCCGAACCGGACCGGACCGGAAACCGGTCCGGACCGGTCCGGACCGGCTCAAAACGGGCCAAATATAAAAAAAAAAAATCGACCCGGTTTCGATCCGGCACGTCCAAAATGGACCGGACGAACCGGACCAAAATGGACCGGAACCGGACCGGACCGGACCGGATGACTGATGGGCTTAGCCAAAACTAGCCGTTGGGCAACGGCTATTTCACTTTTGGCCGTTGCCCCAACGGCCAAAAACGGCTATTTTGGCCCCCCCCCCCCCCACCCCCCCTAGGGCGCCCCCATACCCCCCTATCTATTTTTTCTATAAATACCATCATTTTTCATCAATTTATTCACAATTTCTCTAATATTCTCTCTAAATCTCTATCAATCTCTCTTATTTCTACAAAAGGCTATTTGCTAAATTGCATACTAAAAAAATATTTGGAGTAAAGTGGAAATATTGTTCGGTGCGGTTCCGGTCAAGTTTCAATTTTCACTTCCTAAGTTCTACATTCTAAGTTCACGATATCAAGTAAACTCGTTCTTACTTTTTATTATCTATTTTATTTTTGTGCAATATTATTGTTTGTAGCATATTTTAGTAATTTGTTTGAAGCATATTTTAGTAATTATAAAAAATGTCTGGAATTTGGAGATCAATTACTGGGCGTACGGGTAGCGGTCGTAGATCAAGTGCTTCTAACCGGGGGGGGGGGGGGGGGGGGGGATGATAGACGTAGTCGTGCTTTAGGTAAAAGACCAGTTGGTACTTCTAGCGCTCCTTCTCTTCTAGATGATTTTACTCAGGAAGATGACTCGCAATTTTTGCATGATATAAATGTTGGTGCACCACTAGATAATGATATGTTAGAGACACAATATGAAGAGTTTACCGAAGGGGCTAATTTAGATGAAACACCCACTAGTCAATTTCAAGGCGAACAACATGAAGAAACTGAATTACCACCTATGCCTCCTAGTAGAGAACGATATGCACGACCCGAAAGATCGGATGTGTGGCAATTTATGACTAAAGATATTCCGGCTCAGAAAGCTAAATGTAATATTTGTAAAAAAGTTTGGGAATTTAAAACCGGCAGCCATAATAGTGGGACGGGAAAGTTGAGAACACACTTAGAAAACCATCATAAGGAAAAATGGGAAGCAAGGGCGGGTGGCCCTCGTTCAGGGAATAGAATGGCTCCATCGCAAGGTAGTGGAATCCAACAGGAAATTAACCCAGTGACGGGGGGGCTTTTGCATTATGATAAAAAGAAAGATAGGGAACAAATGGCAAAAATGATTGCGGTAGAGTGCTTACCTTTTACATTTGCTTCTTGTCAAGGTTTTATTCGTTATATTCAAACCGTATATAATCCATCTTTTCAAGGTTTTCCAAAAACTACGGTTAGAACTGATATTATAAAATTTAAAAATGAATATAGACAATATTTACGATATATATTTTATCACTTTGATTGTAGAGTTTGTCTTACTTCTGATTTGGGTCGTGGTGTAAATGGGTATGAGTATTTAACAGTTACTTGTCATTGGATAGATCTTAACTGGGTAATGCAAAAAAGAATTTTAGCATATTCTGCTGTCGATGAACCACACACGGGAAATTTTATTAAGGGAGAAGTTTCGGATATTTGTAAGGCGTATTATCTTAGTGATAAAGTTTTAAGTATAACTCTTGATAATGCAAGTAACAATGATTATGCTATTAGTAAGTTAATACCCGCATTGCATCCCCCTTTTGAAGAATTGTTTCATGTTAGATGTGCATGTCATATATATAATTTAGTTGTAAAAGATGGACTTAAGTTATTTGATCCTACTATTATGAAGGTTAAACTCGCAATTAGTTATATTTTTAAATCTAAAAAACCGGATAGATGGAGGGACTTTCAAGTAGATTGTCTGAAAGAAGGTATAGCTCCTAGAAAAGTTCCAAAGGAAGTTTCAACTAGGTGGAACACTGTATATGACTCTTTGAATGTTGCTTACATTTTACGAGTGCCTATTACTAATTATTTTAATCGCAAAGTAGCTGATGTGTATCACCTAGAAGAAACAGATTGGCAAGATGTTGAGCGTCTTCTTCAATTTTTAGCAAAGTTTTTTTATGCTACTAAAGAATTTTCCGGTCAATATTATCCTACAATCACTACCATGTTGTATTTTATAGCTGGAATAGCAGAATTACTTAACGATTATAGAGTAGTGCCTGGTTATGAAGTTGCGGTAGAAGCAATGCTTGAAAAATTTAAAAAATATTTTTTTCCGATTCCACCACTTTATTACATTGCATCTGTATTACATCCATGTTTTAAACGTTTTAATACGGAAATGCTCATTAGAGAAATTTATCGGAATTTGAGAATTACTGATGAAGAAACATCAAGTGTAGAAACAGTTTGTGCGCAGGTAATTGTAGATTGCCAACGGATTTATGAAAGGTATAGGAGTGCAGCTGATAATGTTGTTCCAAGTGTTCCAAGTGGAGCTGGATCAAGTTCAACGCAGGCTCCCAAAAGACCTGCAACCGGATTGGGAAGTTTTTCCAGCCTTAATCAAAGGCTTTCTAGCAGGTAGTCGAGTAGCAGCGGAGGGTTCAACGAGCTGGATGTTTATTTACTTCATGGTTGCAAGGAAATTGAGTATTTTGGAAGCGATCAACTACTGCCATTTTGGAAGGATCAACAAGCACAGTTTCCAGTTTTAGCAAAAATGGCGCGGGATATTCTAACTATTCAAGCATCATCTGTTGCTTCAGAAAGCGCGTTTAGCCAAGGAAGATTACAAATTGGAGATCATAGACATTCATTGAAGGAAGAAGCAATGGAGACGGCCGTATTATTCAGAGATTGGATTAGATCGGAGCAAAGAAATTTTGGATTTGCAGAAGATAAAGTAGCCGATTCAGAAGCATCATCAGAAATTTTATCAGGCGATGGAAGTTTGGACAATGAAACTGAATATGAACAAGATGACTCTTTGCCACCGGTTCCTCCAGAGGTGCCAGACGAAATTATTCAGAAAATGAGAAGTTTTTTTATTAATATGTAGTTTTTGCAATTTAATATCTATGTACTTTGCAAAAAATCAACCATTATCCATTATTCAATAAAATGCGTTACGCCTTGCTATTAAGTAAATCCTTTGTTATATTCTCAAGTGTCCTTTGCTATTAAGTTTCCTCTTTGCAATTCAATACTAAAATACTAAATACTAAAATACTAAATACTAAAATACTAAAAACTAAAAACTAAATACTAAATACTAAAAACTAAAATACTAAAATACTAAATACTATTATACTACTAACTTAGTATTAAGTTTGAAAAATAACAATTTATTAAGTTATACTAGATTACTAAGTTTTATAAAAAAACTACTCAATTATACTTTTATAATACTAAAATACTACATTACATAAATATTTTAATACTAGATTACTAGTATTATATAAAAGTTATTAAATAAAACTAAAATTTAAACAAAACAAATAACCAAAAAACAAAAAACAAAAAAAAAATAAAGAAACCGACAAAACCGGGCCGGACCGGACCGGACCGGAACCGGACCGGACCGGCCCACTTCAAATTTATGTCCAAATCCGCTCCATTTTGAAAAATAGCCGTTGGCAACGGCCATAAACGGCTATTTTTCCCACCCCCACACCCATAAACGCCCCTACAACCCTCCCCTACCTATTTTGCCTATAAATACTCCCATATTTCATCAAATTAATAACAATTCAATATTTTCTATTCATTTCTCTTAAAAAAAAAGCTATTTTATTAAATTTTCTATCAACATGGCTGCAAATGCAAATAATGCAAATCAAGTTCAAGGTGCTACTAACGTAGGTCCGTCTGCTGCTCCAAAAAGAACTAAACGATCCGAAGTTTGGGAATTTATCACAAAAAATAATGATACCGGCAAAGCTCAATGTACTCTTTGTCAGAAAGTTTGGAATTGGGAAGATGGAACAAATACTGGAGGGACAATGAGGTTTAAGACCCACTTGGAAACCATCATGACCCCGAATGGGCAGCTCGTGCTGGTGGCAAATATCTGCAACCACGTGATGACTGATGACTGATGATTGAGTTGAGTGACTTGAGTAAGTGTTGAGTCGATGAACTTGAAAATTTATGTATTTTTCTAATTTCTAGTCTATTTTCATGTTTTTATTTTCTAATTATGCATTTTCATTTTCCAACATAATGTAATGTGTGTATTGTTGAATAATATATGTGTTTTGTGTTGTTTATTTATATTTTAGTATTTTAAAAAATAAAAAATTTAATTTAAAACAAAAAAAAAATAATTAACGAACCGAACCGAACCGAACCGGATCAAACCGGACCGCGACCGGTACAATATCCGGCTGCCGGTTCCGGTTCCGATCCGGCATTGGTGCAATTGCACCGGTGCACCGGACCGGAACCGGGCCGGTGTCGAATTTTTTTTCACAACAAAACACCGGACCGGACCGGACCGGACAAGCCGAACCGGGACCGGACCGGACCGGGTCAATAGACACCCTTAGTTCTAACCCCCTTTTTTCCCAAGCTAAATTCATAGAATTCTAACTCAAAATTCATGAACTGATGAAATTAGCTAGCTTGGAATCCGTACCTGATGATCTTCTATGATTTGATACATTAAATTTTGCTTGGAATTACTTGGAATTGGACAAGGAGAAAAATTAACTGATATGGTCATTGTATACCCATAAATAAGCGCGTTTGCGCTACCCCGCGCGCCCACGCGCCACCCCTTCTTCACGGCCGCACAACCCGGTGCGCGATCGTGCTTTAAGGCATCTTAAACAAGTGCGGACGCACCCTTATGCGCGAGATCACGCAACAGTGTCCGGAAGGTGCAGAATTCTGCACCAGTACCTGCTGGTGCTGCGATTTGGGTCCAAACATGACCCTACAAAGCTCAGAATGACCTCAAATTTTGTACACAAATAATACAACACTTGTGTGACATGTTCGCAAAGACGGATCCTAAATTGGATCTTCATAACTCAAGATGTGGGTCCTACGGAAAGAGGCTGATTTCATGACTTTCGGAGCTTTAGTGAAAACTATCCAAAACTATCCGAATGACCTCGGATTTCACTTCTAGAAGTTCCCATAGGTCACAAATGACCATACAAACCTAATGCAACCTACAAATTTTAAATCGGAGCTCATTTACTCAAATCGAGTTCGGAAATATCTTTTAGCCTTTACACCCAAAATGGAAACCTTATAAGAAAACCTATCAAACGAGGTCCAAATCAACTCAAAATTTTCATACAGGTCCTAATAAATCTTACAGGACTTTTAAGACTATCGGCATGCCAATCGGAGTCCTAACTCTCGAAACGGCTACCTAAGGTCGTTTCAACATATCTCGACTGATGTGTACACATCCTAACATTAGATTGGTGGAAGGTGGTGGAGTGGTGGGTGGTAGGAGGTGGCGTTGAGTGGTGGATGGTGGTAGAAGATTGTTGTGGGTGGTGGAGGGTTGTGGTGGAGTAGTGGACGGGTGCAGGAGTGGGGGTGATAGGGGGGAGGGTGGGGGACTAAGGAGGGGAGATGAGAAAGTGGGGGCTTTGTACAAATAAGAATACGTGGGTGCTTTTAGAATATTAGTCATTAGTACTAATCTTAAAAATGTCCCCCTCACCCATTTCTTGAAAACTCCATTTTCTTTTTTAAAGGAGTTAAAAGTCCCCTGACCTACAAATCCCTAGTTACTGAAATTTTTAAAACTATTTTTTTTTTCTTTTGGCTTAATATATAATATACCCATCCATCTTTGGCCGAAATTCCCCTAACACACCTTATTTTTACGGGTGTATTATTAAACACAAAAAAATTTTAAAAATATATCTTTTACACACTATTTTTTATTTGACCACTAATTAAGAGAGATTGTATCACACCTTCCAGTCTAAGTGTAACATGTGTCAAACTCAAAGGAGAAATAATATTTAGTAAAAAAATTTAATTTACAAAAAAAGTCATTTTCCCCAACACCCCCACCCCTCCCCTTACCCCTACGTCTATAACAATTTCTTCTTCCCATTCACCACAAAATTTGATTCAAAACTCAACTAAATATTCTCTAATCAACCTAAATTTTTAATTTTATGTCCTTTATCACTAACCTAACCGACCCAAGTGACAATTTTGGATCAACTCCCACAATTTACAAATACCTATTTGTCCTCTTCAACCTACCAAACAAACATTCATATTGACTTAAAGAACACCCCCATCACAAATCAATCTCAATTTTATTTGAAGCTATAGTTTTAAATTTAAAGAACATTAATCTTCGATTTATCAACACAACATATTATCAAATTTCAAAATTCTTAGGGTTCTCACAAAATCAAAGATGGTGCTATTAGCATTAACCCAATAAGACTAAATTATTTATCAGTTAAATTATGATTTAGCTCTGTGTTCATCACAAATCCAATAGTAAAAATGAAAAATAATAGGTAAATGGTGTTGGCAAAGTTGAAAAGACCCATTAATTTCTCTTTACGCTTCACTATGTTCATATCTGGGTACTAATTAATGGAGGAGGGGGGGGGGGGGGGTTGGAGGGGTCTGGCAGCAAGCATAGGCGGATCCAGGATTAGGAGGTAGCGGGTGCCATATTGGTTTAAACGTAAATGTATCGATATTTACATTGTCAAATTTTTTTTCGTACATGAATCGATTAAACTAAAAAATGCAATATTAATGACAACTAGGAGGCAAGAGTAAAAGTTCCAAAACATAGTATTTATATCATAAATACTAAATACACATCATTCATTTACCATTGTCCTCAACGAATTCTCATACTCTGAAAATGGTCAATAATAGTATCGTTACTTATATTAGCAACAAGTGGAATACAAATTTACAAATAAAATAATTGAAATAGGAGACATATGAAATAAAGAACAAAAAAATTACCAAATAGGATTAAAAAATAAATAAAAATAAAAAAGAAGTAAAAGCCTTACAAAAGGAGGGGTTTCTTGGCCAACACTCTTGCAAGCTTGATTTTTCATTGAAAATTGTTGGAAAGGAGCAGGGCTTTTTCGATTTTGGATTGGAGGCCATATAGGGGAAAGAGTCGCTAGTTTATAATTGGGGTAAAGAATTGTTGATTTTTGATTCGGCGAAAATATTATGTTGGTGTAAAATAGGTCAATGAAATAAAAATTTAAAAGAAAAGTCAAAAGTTGTTGTCATAATTATAAAAGCAAGTTAAATAATTAATGAGAGAGAGAAATTAAAAAAAATACTATTTAAGTGGGAGGCTAAGTAGGCACACATGGGAGTCTGGGACTATAACTATGCTTAAAATTTAAACAAAGAGAGTATGTCTAGTGGGATTTGAATCTAGGTATTTGGGGAGAAAGTAAAGACCCTTACCACTAGCACCTCAGGAGATTTTGTTATTGTGGGTGTCAGTTTAAATATTTGTACTATTTCCAATATGGATATACCAATATACACACAGTTTCCGCTGGGGTTAGCGGGAGTAAATCCGCCCCTGGCAGCAAGTGGTGGGGGTGGGGTTGTTGATTAATGTAGGAGAAAAGCAAAAAGAAAGAATGGAAAAAGTAAAAAAGAAGGAACATTACAAAAAATAAAAAAATAAAATGATTAAAGAGAAGTGTAATTTTGAACTGTTAGGATTATTTTTGTCATATCTAGAATGTCCATTTAAATAATCAGATATTCATTTTTTAGACTTCACACGCCTCGTTTTATTGGTAATCCACGCACATATCACCTAGATTAAGAGGTGTGTAAAAGAAATACTTTTGCTAACTTTTGTGTGTAATAGCTCGTTGTAAAGATAAAATGTGTCTAGAAGATTTCAAGTAAAAATGGATGGGTAAATTATGGATTATGCCTTTCCTTTTTCCTTAAATTTTAACAGAAGCATCTCTTTGATTTTTAAAAATAATTTATGAGTTATCCTAAATGGTAGCTGACATACAAATGAAGAGTTTGAAGTGGTAATAAATTAGAGTCCAAAAGTAATTTTTGTATTTGAAATATAAATTAGTTATGAGAGAATTTTGTTCTTTTTTTTTTTTTTTGTATTTTCTTTATATTGTTTAAGTTGTTTTTTTTCTTTGTGGTTAGAAACTAGTTTTTCAAATTTTCAAAGTTAGGATTTTTCCTTTTAAAGTTGCCCATTTTTTATAACAAAAATCTTTGCAAACAATAATGCAGCAAACATAAAAATTAATTTTTGCCAAAAAAAATAATAATAATAATCTCACCACTTTCTCAAAAAAAATGTCATTCTCAAGTAGCAGTTACAAATCTAAAATATTATATCTTCGTCTCAAATTATGTGATCCAATTATTTTTTAATTTATACAAAAAAGAATGACACTTTGTTATTGGACAACACTAATAGTAGTACTTTTTCTACATTTCCACATAGAAGAATAACCATAATACTACTACTTTAAAAGATATTACTACTAACTTTTTTATTACTTCAATCTTTAATAACAAAAAATACCCTTTGGCATAACTTCACTGCTTACGTCAAAATCATCTCTACAAGAAAGCTCTCTACAAAACTCTACACATTCAAGGTAATCTCATGCCTCAAAAGTAAAGTTATTAGTGGGTTTTTTGGTTTGTTTATAATGGACAATTATTTCTAATTGTATTTAAACATGGGGTTTTTGCTTTTTGTTTAATGTCTTGATCCTCTATGTTCAATCAAGCCTTAAAAGACATGGTAAATCCATATCGCATTACTGAATACTCATAATGTCCTGAATGTTTTATGAATGGAGAGCATGAATGTCGAGTATTAGGGTAGAAGGTTAATAGGTAGTTGAGGAATTTCTCCGTTTCCTGTGAAAAGAGCATGGTATTACAAAGATAGCCTCAGTCATAGGGTTACGGCCTTCTAGTGATAGGGGTTTTCAGGATACCTTATCTGTTTCAGCTTCTCCGTATCAGTATTATTGTTATTTTTCTATTTGTTATCCTATTGTTGTTTTTTTTAGATACTTTGCTTTTCTTTTGTATTTTCATCCTAGCTTTTTACTCGTGTAACTTTTTCCAAAATTTTTTCAAACCGCTTTTTGAGCCTAAGGTCTATCGGAAACAGCCTCTTTACCTCACACAAGGTAGGGATAAGGTCTGCATACAACTCGCCCTCCCTAGACCCCACTAATGGGATTACATTGGGTATGTTGTTGTTGTCGTCGTCATTGTAACATTCCCTTGTTATTCAGTGATACCTTGATCTTAGGTGTATGCACCTTAGATTCGCTAATTTCATCTAAAAGCTCTTCTATTATGGGAAGGAAATTTATTTTTAACAGTGTCCTTGTTCAGCACCCTGTAATCTAGTAATCCATACACAATCTCGTGAAGCCACCGTTCTTCCCTGCTAACACAATTGGTGAAGCTTAAGGGCTTGCACTAGGTCGCACAATTTCCTGATCTTGATCATCTACTGGATGAAGTTCACAATGATGTCCGTGTGTATACAGGAATATCTATAAGGTCACTATCTAATGGGATTATTTAGAGGCCTTTTTTGATCAATTGTTCCCTAGAAGGAGGGAGGCCAGTTGGTTCTGGTAAAAGAACATGATACTCTTCCGATAGCTGTTGAATACCTGGTTATACTTCTTATATACCTTCCTTGTTTATTTATCCTCTGGCTCAACTAAAGGTAAGACCCTGAGTATGTATATTTAAGCGTCACATTTGGATAGCTTATTGAGGGCCTTAGCATCCATGGCCTGAGCCCGGTAGTAACCCCTGCCTCTTTCCATTGTGAAGAATCTCCATGGTCAAATCCTTGAAGTTCATATTGATATCTCCCAAGTTGAGTAGCCTTTACAAGCTATAATTGCAAGAGAAACTAGAAATATTCAATATTATTTCTCACACACAATTCTTGATACACATTACACGGTTATATCAGTACTTGGGAAGATAAGTATGAGGGATTTCTAGATACACTAAAATATAATTCCTCACTTATCTAAATCTCTTATCAGTAGGAACATTAGATGAACTAGGACATAATGAATCTGTTCAATGCAATCCAACTTGAAAATTGAAATTTAGTACCTTGTAGCTGCCACATGAAGTCCTTGCACAACTTCTGTTGTTTGTATTGTAATTATCAGCTATAAGTTGGGGTCTACTGATTACACCTGGCATCCCGATTTATTGGCTAAGGAAGATTCAATAAAATTGTGGGTGCTACTAGTGTCAATCAGGATGTTAATGGGCCTTTTCTCACTATAACCAGTTGCCCATTACACCATTAATGCCATCTAAGAATATGGCACACGATTCAATTGCATCCATATCTTCTGCGGGCACCTCTTGTTCAGTTGGTTCCTCCTTTACCACTCCTTACACTTCCATCTGATACAAACGTCTCATCGTTGTGCATTTTTGTGCATGATTGATCTTCTCATCACAAAAGCAGCATAGTCCTTGAATTTTTAACTCAGTAGGAGTGAGCTCCCTAGATTTCCTTTGTTCATGGAATTTGCGTTGTCAGACTTAGAAAAGGAATTTGGAAGAGGTTTAAGGGTTGAGTTTATAGGTTTATTTAAGGTGGTTAGTGACCAAGTGGAATGGGGATTTTTCCGGGTTTCTAGTGCTGACTTATGTGATCTGGCTAAGTGGCAGGCTTGGGGTAAAGAATAAGGTCTATGGGTTTGTACAACATGGCTAAAATCTGGTGTTACCCAGCAAGGAAGCAACAATTGTCAACTCCGTAGGATGTTACTTTTGGGTAGTAGATGTTACTTTTGTGAGGAAGCTCAAGAGTCAGTGAATCATTTGCTACTCCATTGTAAATTTTCCAGACAATGCTGGGAGCCTGGGACCTCTTTCGTAACATCAGTGAAGTAGCATGGGTAATGACATACAATATCAGTAGCTTATTGCAGTGTTGGCAGCATCAGAAGACAGTCAAGACATTGAAGAAGCTATGGAATGCAATTTCTCTTTACATACTATGGACTCTATGGCTAGAAAGGAACAAGATTCGTTTTGAAGGCAAAATGAATCATGTTTCTTTGGTAAAAAATAAATGTATAGAGAACTTGTACTTGTGGTGTAAGGGAAATGTGCTGGAGGATATGGAACGGTACTTAGAATTTTTGGATTTATTTAGAAGGAGTATGTAATGGCCAGTACAGCTTGGTCTCTGGTCGAGTTGTAACTACTTTACCATCTTGGTACCTTAGTAATTAAATCTTACCCTTTCAGAAAAATAAAAAAATTGTGAACTCCGTGGGAAGTGATAGCGACGAATTGCTCCCAATACTCCTTCACACTACCCTTCTCCTTCAGCTGCTTAAACTCAGCCATTGAGCCATTAAACTCTGTCCAAAACCTAGCCACCTGACACCAGTGCATACAGATATTCCTCCCGACTACTTGCTATATAGAATTGATGCTACTCAATTGTGATCCCTTCAGAATGAATGAAAATTACCTTAATATGCTGGATGGGTGGAAGATCATCAATAAAGAAGAACTGCTCAATCTTGTATTACCAAGATCTAGATTCACTGCTATTAAATTGAGGAAATTCCAAGTTATTTAGTCTAGAAGACGTACCTGATTGCTGTGGAAAAGGTGAATAAATTTCTCCTCTTTCTGGGTAAGCAGTATCTTTCCCTCATATTTTCTAGAACCCTCTAATGATTCCCTCAGCTTATTAAGAGCTCATTTTGTACATGTGAAACTTTTCGCCTGTACAAAGTATTTTTGAGGGACAACCAAATATTCTTGGAGCTAACTGAAATGTTGTGGTGATAAAACTTTTGAAAAGAATTTTCATCTTGTTTATTTGGGGTATACGTAGAACCTCCATTTATAAATACAGTGGACTTCGTCCTTCATTTGGTCATTCCAAATGTTAGAATTTGATTCTTGTATTCATTTGTATTATGAGAAACACTTCTAAGTTAACCTCTTATTTGGAGTGATTATTGTGTGGTTATTCTATTGGGATAGTAAGAGTATTTACTCTAATTTTGTAGTCTTTCTGTGTACACTTTGAGTACAGTAAACTGCTCTTGTCTGTAGGCATAGATCGAATCAACTGAACCACAGAAATTCTGTCTCCTTATTGTCATTAAACGGTTACAACAACAACATACCCAGTGTTATCCCACAAGTGGGGTTTGTCATTAAACAGTTGTTTTGCTAAATTCCTCTTTATCCTGGCTTTTGATCCTTGTAGAATAGATACTTTTGGGCAGCTTAATAGAGTGTATGATTTTTGTGAATTTTCTGGTACTTATGAAATTTCAATTGGCATAATTTTTTTTTTTTTGCTGATCATATTTTAGTTCGAGACTCTTTACAGTTTGGGTAGATGGAATTTTGATCTTTCGTATAAAAATAAATGGATGAAATTTCCTCTTTCATATCAGTATAATCAGGTTCCCCAAATAAGTGAGAGAACTTTAAAGCTCTTCTCAGTGGAACACCATCATGGTATTGCTGTCTAATAACAAAAAAATATATATCTGTCCTGATTTTTAGTGTGTACTCAACTAATCTGATCAATGTGTATCTTCGTTTATGCACTATGGATTACGATAATATTGTTACTTGTTCATGAAAAAATGACGTCCAATTATGAAATGGTAGAAACAATTCGCTTACAGATTCTGCTAGGCAAAGCCAATGTATTATGACCTTCAACCTAATAACCCGATTATTTATCTTATTGCATATAATTAGTCTTAAGGTATGGAGGAGGGTTTGTATGTTGATGTTCGACTTGGTTGCAGATTCAGAATCACTCTCCTAAATGTTTATTATGGACATTCTATGTTGTCTTTACTTAGTATATCTGTCAAAATATTTGTAGTGTTTGAATAGACATTTTTGTTTTTGATTAATCATAAGCAGTTCTATTGATGTCGTACTAAGAAAGTACTAATTTATTTGAACAGAATGATAATTTATTTCACTCTCTTTCTGCCTATCTCCTCATTGTATCTAATTCTTGCGTGCTACTTATGCAGGCATTGGCACCATGGCTAAACCCAAAGCAGATGAGAAGATTCTCAGCTACAATGATGCCGTTCTCAGGGGATCTGATTTGGACATCCTCAGTGGCCCTAATTTTCTGAATGACCGCATCATTGAATTCTATTTTAGCTATCTCAGCTCTTTCTTTCCATCAGATGACATATTACTGGTACCACCTTCTATTGCTTTCTGGATTAAAGAGTGTCCAGATCCTGCAAGCCTGAAGGATTTCATTGAACCCCTTCATCTTTCTCGAAGAAAATTGATTCTCTTCCCTATCAACGATAATGGTAATGTGTGCATGGCTGAAGGTGGTAGTCATTGGAGCTTACTGGCTTTCGAGAGAAACTCCAATGTATTTGTGCATCATGACAGCAGCTCCACCTGCATGAATGAGTATCACGCCGAACGGGTCTACAAGGCTATACTTCCTTATATGGAGATCAATGCCATATACAGAGAATGTCAGAACTCACCAAAGCAAGTTAATGGTTATGATTGTGGCTTGTATGTCTTAGCATTTGCGCGAGTCATCTGTCAATGGTATGACTGTGGCACCCAAGATGCAGATATTCTCTGGTTTTCCCATTTGGAACAGGCGACACCAGGTGCTGTTTCTGAGATGCGTAATGAGATTCTGGGGTTAATAAAAGGTCTGATGGAGGCTAAGAACACTAGGTGATTATTCCCATCTGCTTAAGTCTTGGTGGGCAGATTTCCTTGGTGCCTGTGTTGGTGAGATGTGGTAGGTACCACCACAGGTACCGGATGAAATTGTCAAGGAGGGTAGGTACTTATGGTTATGAGTTTCTACTTGCCAGAAAGGGGTTTTGGAAGCTCAGTTCCAGACTTAATACTTTTATGCGTCTTACCTGTACTGTTTTTAGAAAGTTCATTGGTTTCTTGATAGTAGATTGTTAGTTGTCTCTCATAATTTCGTGTTTTGTTAATATCTCAAAAGAAAGCTAAGATGAAAAAGCAGTGTATAATCTCAGTTTGAATATTGTGCAATATTTCATTGTTGACAAAAAAAAGGTCATAATTCTTGATCTCTGACCTTTTGGAGTTTCTGGAAATAGTCTCTCATATTACGAGTTAACTTTCAGAATAGGAAAAATCATTGTACAGAGCACTTCCCTAAAAATAGGCCCGCACAAACTCGGATTGGGTCTCCAATGCGTGTAGCCACGTATCAAACATCAGGTGCAAAAAAAAAAAAAAAAAAAAAAAAAAAAAAAAAGAAAAATAAATAAATGGACATTGAGACGGCAGGGATTCTCTGTGAAAGAGGATCAAGTTGTTAGAAGGGCTTTTTACTCAACCTAAACATCCATAACCATTAAATACTTTTCCTAAATCCATTTTACACTTCCTTTCTTTACATAGCCATTTAATATATGTTTTGTAATGCTTTTTTATTTTTAATATATATTTAATATTCAGAATATCTAAAAATAAAGTGGGCTCAAGCCTTAAGTGTAGGGATTACTACTATGATAATTACCTTTTTGAATTTACAATCCCTCCTTCAAGCCTTAAATTTAGGAATTTGTACTTACCAATTATTTAACCTAATTAATTTTGTTACAATATTAAGTAATGTTGTTACTATATTAATTACACTCTCCTTATAGTTAAATACGAAATTAAGTATATTTGGTAATAACATATAACTATCTTCCTCTTTTTTCCTTATTAATTATATTTTCTCTCTCTTCCATTACCTAATTTATGCATCCATGAAATTATATATATATTGAATTAATTTTATTATAGTTTACAAATGACTTTGTGAATACTCAGTATGTATATGATATGTATTGAATATTTATTACCAAGTATATTGAATATTGAATATTTATTCATCATGTATGTATTGTGTATTCAATATTTATTTATCTAATATTTTAGCATATTATTATATTTCATGTATCTGTCCAATATTCAAGATTTATTATTTTATATTTCGCTTATTATTAACATGATATGTAGTATGTGTTCATTTAATATCAGTGTGTCGTTAGTAATTAAATATTTTTACATATATTAACTTATTATCTATCATGTATTCATATATTATATAAATTATATATGTGATATGTATTTTATTTGTGAAAATCCATTGAAATTAATTATTTATACTATGAAAAAAAAGATTCATATTTCATAAAGAATAAACAAAAAAAAAAAAGAAAAAAGATGTAGCCATAAGAATTGGAGTTATCTTTGAAGGAGTAATTTGTGGAGTAATGCCTACTATCAATTTCCTTAATTATAGTATTCATATAATATTTATCCTTTTAGTAATATTATTTATTCTATTAATAAAATAAAGATATGGCTACATGATGTTGTGGCTAGTAGAAAGTAATATCCTATATATCAAAGATTGTTTATGTTTTTTGCCCTTGTTAGAAAGATCAAATGAAATTTACTTCTACTATATCGTGTCAAAAATAAACAAATATGTCCAGTTTTCATAAGGGGGAAATTTTCAAAAATAGGCAGCCCACTACCCAAAATTACAAATATGGGGCCATATTTTTTTTTTCATGCATAGAACACATCGTGTCAAAAATAAGGGGAAATTTTCAAAAATAGGCAGCCCACTACCCAAAATTACAAATATGGGGCCATATTTTTTTTTTCATGCATAGCACCCATCACTAAAATTACAAATTTTAGCATTCCTTCATAAAAAACACCCTAGCTACCAAATTTCTCCCTCCCCAGCTACTAAGCCACCGGCAAACACCTTCCCCGCCAGTGGTGTCATTACTTTTTTGTATTTTACTGTTTATGTTGTTTATTGTGTCTAAATCATTGCTTTGGACAAGTTTATACACACAAATCTCCCCCCAAAAAATAAATTATACATGAATATACATATATAAATACGTAGCAATGAGAGAAATGCAAAAAAATATTTAAAAAAGCAAAAAATCATATAAACATCCTTAATATACAGATTTATTCACTCGCATATACACACTTATACAAATTTATACACATGTATAAATTTGTATAAAATTGTATAAACTTGCGGCAGACTGCTATTTCGGGAAAAGGGTGACAGCTTGGGTAAGATTCAAAAATATGGGCTATTTTTGGTAATTTTCATATTTTGCTTGTCTTTTAGTGTAATTGCATATATTACCCCAACATCATAAAACTACATGGCACACTCATTCACTAATCTCAATACCATTATTTTCCCTTTTTATTGTTTAAACTCAAAAGTAGAAATGGGGCCACGCGGCACATCACCACCACATAGAGGGACTTGGGCGAAAAAATTGAGAAGTTAGTGTATTGGTCTAAACTGATTTAGGATTACAAATCAAATTTGGGTTGCGAATACAAGCAAATCTAAGTATCAAAGTCGAAATAATGACAAGAATAATCGAAATTGCAAATAATAATCATGATTTCAATATAGATGAGTACAAAATTTGGCAGAATTTTGGTGTATATTTCTGAATGATTACATTGTGAAATGAAAAACTATTTATAGACTGATGAATACATAGAACCATGATCCCACGTCTCCCACTAAGCTGCTACGTCTTACCCCTCAGATAGTGGAGTTAGTAGGCCGAAATAAGGGGAAAAGTCTTCTGCCGTGGATGAGCTGATTTACCGAGGCTTAAGTTAATGGCCTCGCGAATGTTGCCTCGCAAGGCGATCGAAGTGGCGTTCCACCGAGATAAACACATTAAATCCTATTCCTCAATCATTGACCTCAGTAATCCTGTCGTCCATTTCGGTACATGGTTTGCCAACATCTGTTCGGTCGACTCCGAACCATGCCACCGAGGTACCACGTCCGCGAGTCGATTTTTACCCAATACAGATAGTCCCCCACTCCTCGGGAAAGTGCCAAAGTTACTGAGGAGTGGAATGGAATTGAGCGGGAAAATGACGCAGTGAAATATATGCCAAGAAGTTCAAAACCATTCAATCACTTCAACTTCCCGTTGCGGCTTACGTGGTGACCGTTGATTAGCTCTAAATGGTCACGCCTTTTCAATTGCTCTTCCCAATGTTTTTAGCAATGATGGCTTTTTCCCTATAAATACACCCACTTGATCATCATCTCTCCCACTTGATTATTGATAAATAGTGAATTTCCCCCAATTGAAGCAACTCTCATCTTCTTTCTTCCAGATCGTTCTTCAAAATTCTCGTTCAGAATCCAGGATTCACAATCTAGCTATAACCAACAATATCTGCAACACATTCCATCCAAGGTTCTAGTGGTTTTTCAGAGCTGAGAGTTCCCCCGCTGACACCATAATCATCAGAGGGGAATTGGTAAACGTGCCTCAACCACTGAATATAATCACTTCAGTGGAGGGTGAGGAGGAGGCTACGTCACAAATGGGAAGCTTGAGGCGGCGTAAACAAACCGCCAGTCGCGATAAAGCTGTTGAAGGAGATGTTAATAGTAATGATGACGCTAAGGGTGATGATGACGTCGAGGGTGATGACGTCGAAGGTGAAGAGGATGAGGTCGATGTCACTATAGAGACCGGGGGGTGAATTACCTGGCACTAAGGGTGGGCATGCTTCCGAAGCTGGACCCTCGGACCTTAAGAAGAAACTTCTAAAGATTCCCCTCGAGCAAGAGATCGAACCTCACCAAATCATCTCTTCGAACTTCAATACCGACAAGGATCTCAAGCTGCAAAATCAAACGGCCGACCAACAAGAATTGAATAGAAATGTGCCGGAACAAACAACGCCCACATGCCTCACCCAAGCTCATATGGTGTTAATCCAAAAGGAGTGCAAGTTTGGACTCGAGGTGAAAGTTGTCATCCCCGATCCAGTGAGTAGATGTTGTGATCATATAGAGGGATTGTCCTTCACATACACCTATCCATTAACTATTGGGTTTTCACTTTCTGTTCACAGGGTAATCGATGAATTTTGCCAAACATACAACTTATGTTTGGCTCAACTGGGCCCCGGTGTTTGGAGAGTTGTACAGTGTTTGGACTGGCTCAGCAGGAAAGCCCAAGTAGACTTTACTTTTCAACATCTCATCTCTCTCTATTACCTATACTTTCATAAGGCTGGGTTGGTGGCCTTGAACAACCGAGGTAAATACGTGATTCTTAACAAAAGTGAGGACCATGAGGACCGAGGCTGGTGCGATCGCTACATACTTTTAGAGACCAGTGTTTTATCCACCGAGCCCAATTTTCCGTAGAAGTGTAATACAACGCGTAAGTGCTTCCTCATTCATCATTCCTTTCGGTTAATGTTCTTATTTCTTATCTTCGAGCCTTTGACCCTGATTTGCTTTTTGCTTTGTAGCCAACAAGGTTGATGTCGTCCCTCCAGAGTGCTTGGCCGAATGGGTCAGGGCTGTGATCAGAGCTCGCAAGCGCCCAATACGGTCTTGGATGGACATGGCTGCAAGCAACGGTTGGCAATGCAAGAGGCATGGTGAATTATTTACAATTTTGTGCCTGGGATATCGCCTGAAGCTTTTCTTTTTGCTACTAATTTTTCTCCTTAGCGTCAGGTCTTCCCAAACGAGCCGTTAATTAGAAGAAAGGCAAAAAGGGAAAAGGAAAATAAAAGAAGAAGGATGGAGAGGATACCGACTCCGATGACGATTTGGCCTCGGTGGCGAATTTCGTTGGAGATGTGAAGGAACTTAAGTCCTCGAAGACTTTTAAGTATTTGAAGGAATCCTCAGGCCAAGGGACCTCAAAAGGTGATGTTGATATTTTCCTCGGTCATTGCACTTGTATTTCTACTTCTTCTCATTTTAGTGTTTGTGACTCTTCTATGTTGCTCTTCGTAGGTTCGAAGAGGAAGAGGACAACTTCAAGGAAATCCTCCTGCTCGGTGCACCCCCGCACCAAAGTGATGACTTTCCCTCGGCCCGAAGCTGTTGCTGAAAAGAGCCGAGGGTTGATTGACGAACCTAGCGATGAGGGCGCCGATGACTTGGAGCCCCGTAAGGAGGTTGAAGTATTAGATCTCGAGGGTTTGGAACACGACTCCGATGCAGCTGTTGCCAGGGCTAAATGCAAAGCTAAGGTTGGAGAGATTGGGGCCTCTGCACAATGGAGGGGAAGCAAATGCTAGTGCTGCTAGGGCGCAATCTGAGCTGCAAGAGTTTCGACCTCGGAAGGGTCTTTGCGAAAGCTCGAGGTGTCAACTTTTTAAAACCTTTAGGAGAGCTCCCGAAGGGATATTCTGAGCTTCATGCCCTTGCTTGGACCAAAACAGGACGCTATTTTTCAAAAATTTCCTCTAGCTCAACTAGCCACCACTCTTGCTGGAAACGCCCTAAGGGTAAGCCTTAACGCCTTCACCCTTCCTTTTGTTTTAAACATTTGCTTACTTTGGCCCCTTAATGATTTCCACTCAGGGCTTCATTCTATCATTGAGGGCTGTTGAGCTCGAGACTGTAAGGTACGAAGAGGTTCAAAACGTCGCCAGTGCTTGGGACAAGCAAAGGGACAGCTTCAATGCTCAAAGCGCCGAGTTGAAAGCTCAGTTGTCCAAGTCTTGCTCCGATTTGCGTGAAATAGAGGCCGCTTTCGAGGCTAAGATTCAGGCTCTTGGTGATGGTTTCCAAGCAGAGCGCTCGAGGCTAAATGCCGAAGTTTCGAGGCTTGGTGAAGAGTTGGCCCATGCTAAGAATGAATTCATGGAAGAAGCTAACAAGCACCACGAGCAACTGAAGAAGCAGATGCTTGACATCCAAAGGCTGGAGGGCCAAAACTCCAAGATCCCGTCCCTTGAAGCCGAGGTTAAGCTGCTTCGAGATGAAGAAGCTGATCGCAAGGAGAGGGCCAAGGTCAGAGCCAAAAAGGCAGAATTAGACAAGCGTTGGACCGTCATCAAATCTCGATTGAAGCTGCTCAAGCAATGCCGAGCTGGTGAGCTTAACTTAGAAGAGGAGATTGCTAAGGCCGAGGATAATGCGGCTAAAGCCCAAGCTATGATTGATGATCTTCCTTCAAGTGAAGGCTCGGGCGATGATGAGGCTGAGGACGAAGAAGATGTAGAAAATGAAGGTGGCGAAGACACCGAGGATGCCGATGATGGGGCCTCTGAGGAAGGAGGCAGACCCGAAGCATAGCATTCCTGTTTTCATCTTATGTTTTGTTTTTCCTTTTGATGAGGCCTTCGGGCCTCTTGATGTAATTAACAAACTTTCAAGGCCTTCGGGCTTTTCATTAATGAACTTTCTTTTCTTCTAAAGTGTTAGCCTTTGTTTTACTTTCGGAAGTATTTTGAGCCGAACACTTAGAATGAATTTACTTTGCAAAATTTTATTCATACGATATCGATGCGAACTTGGAACGACGTCTCGTTCTCGAGCCAATGCTTTTAAGAAATAACCTCGGTATGTAAGATCACAGAAACAAAGAGATATTGAATCAAGTTTATTTCATTGATAATATCAACGAGCCATAATTGGCTTTTTTACATACATAAGGGCTAGTCTGAGTAAAACTTAGGCACAAGAACAAGTTAACAACATGCCACTATCGGGCAAAAATACAAAGCGCTAATCTATTCCTCGGGCGTCAGTCTCCGGTTTTCAAATAAATAGACTTCGATGGGGAGGCTCAAAGCTGACCTCGGATGCATCCCACTCCTCACTCCCCCCAGTGTTCGGGTGTGAATTTTGATGATGATCCGAGTACTGAAGATCGTCTTATCCGCTTCTTGAAAAGGTCAAGCAAAGTAAAATGGGGAGTAAGTTTAAATATTTCGACCAAAGACTTTGGAGCATTTTTCGGCTCAAGGCTGCAGGTGACCTTTAAATTATCGAGGAACGTTTACCTTGATGTTAAAAGTTGATGCAACCCGATGCTCATCCAAGCCCTTCACAAGGAGCCACGCTCAGGAGTTGCAACAGCTACAGGCAATGTTCATACAACTGGAGCTGATTGGGCAAGTATTGGAGGTTCCAAGGCAGTTTTGCATGCTTATCGCGAGTGCACAGATGAGATCGGGAAGAGCCAGAGAGAAGACTTACGCGATCGCGAGCAATCAAACGTGATCATGGAGGATGGAAATGCAGAGCTGCGCAATCGCGAGTCCACAGACGCGATCGCGCAAGAGGCTGGTTGAAGCCTTTGTCTGATCGCGAGACTATAGCCGCGATCACGTGGCTATGAATTAATGCTCAGCGCGATAGCAACCATCACTGCACGATCGCGCTGAGACGAGGATCAGAAGGGCCAACAGTAGCTAATGACTTGAAGGCTCATTGTTAAGGGTTAATTAAGGCATTTGTGCCATAGTATAAATACTCGTAAAGTCATTAGCATACCTAGTTTTTTTATGATTATCGATATTGTAAGGATTTGGCTAAGCTTGTTTGCTTTAGCACATTAAACTTCCTTGATTTGCAATTAGCTTACACTAATTAAGGATCAAATAGTAGTGGTTCTTTTGTTTAGGTGATTAAGGGGGTGACTAGGATAATCTTCCCTAATCCATTTCCTTAATTCTTCTCTAAATCAATTGGGTCTTACTTTATTTCTTGTCTTTTCATTTTTGTGTCTTTAATTATCATATCATTTGGTATCAGAGATGGATTACTGCTTGTTTTAACAATCACTTAACCAATTCTTGTTCATCAAGTCAAAAAAAAAAAAAAAAAAAAAATTAAAAAATATGAGTCTTAGGATTAGGTTTCTTTTGGGTGAAATTTTTGGTACCATTTGAAGATATTGCTTCCTAGAAACTATTCCCAAATGGAATTAATCAAACAACAACAAATTGGTGCTGATTCGAAGAATTAAAAAATTAGGGTTCTTCATCAAGAAATTGGGGTTTTTGAATTTGGTTGTTGAAATTGAAGAATCAGCTACTGGGGTTTGTTCACGGACCAACAAGGAGTATACATCTCAAATTTGGAGCAAAAACACGGTGGTTTGTGAAGATTCAAGTTGAAAAGTGAGCTTCAAAATCGGGTTCTGCTTCAAACCCAGAAGCTTACACGATCGTGCCACTTCCAGCGAGAGCAATTGTAATGAACTCAAATAAATGACAATATTTTTGGGGGCAATTTCTGGATTTTCTATTAATGAAAAACAACTAGCTATTACAATGGATAGAATTTAGCTAATGGAAATTGGAATCAATCACAATTAATTCTTGAAGAGTTGAGTAACAGAAAGAGAATAGAAGAAGGAGAAGAGAAATATCAGAAGAGAGAAGAGAAGATAGGAGACAAAGGAACTGTGAAGAGTGGATATCCAAAATGTTCTTAATTCTCTCTCCCAAGATAATCTGTTATTATTTAAATGAGAGGAATTTGGCTAGCTCTTGTCACGTGCCTCCCATGTGACCCCAATTAAATTGGTTCATGACAATCCTTCCCTCTTGAAATTGAACTTGTCCTCAAGGTCATCGATGAAGCATTCGAATTCATAGAATTCAGGCTAACTATCATAGGTTGAACTGAGCACCCACAAAATCGCCAATGCCAATGGCCATAGTTCAAATGAATGGGTCATTATTGCATACACTTCCCGGTAATCGATGAGAGTTCCGAGCCGGTGAAGGTTCATCATTGCATATACTTCCCGGTTGGCGATGAGAGTCCCACACCGGTGAAGGGTCATTATTGCACATACTTCCCGGTAATCGATGAGAGTCCCGAGCCGGTGAAGGATCATCATTGCATATACTTCCCGGTAATCGATGAGAGTCCCGAGCCGGTGAAGAGTCATCATTGCATATACTTCCTGGTAATCGATGAGAGTCTCGAGCCGGTGAAGGGTCATCTTTGCATATATCTCCTGGTAGACGATGAGAGTCCCGTGCCGGAGATAAGTATCAGGCATATGTGACTGCATTGCATTGTACCGCATTCATCCCATCTCATTGCACCGCATACTGACTATTGTATGTATTGTGTTGTGTTTTATGTATGGGGTTTGTACACTATGTCGTGGACATATCTCAGTTTACCTATATATTTCTGGCTCGTATTTTGGGTTGCGGGGATCGGGTTGCACGCCGCAACAGGATGAATATATGGATCGAGTTGCATGCCGCAACAGAATAAATATATGGATCGGGTTGCACGCCGCAACGGTATAAATATATGGATCGAGTTGCACGCCGCAACGGTATAAATATATGGATCGGGTTGCACGCCGCGACAGTATAAATATATGGATCGGTTTACACGCCACGACGGTATGAATATATGGATTGGGTTGCACGCCGCAACATGATAATTATATGGATCGGGTTGCACGCCGCAACATGATGTATTTCTGATTGTTGATATGTTTGGGATACCTATATGTTCTGGCTATCTTACGTTACTGGTTGTTAACGAGTTTGTGATTCCATACGTGTTTCTAGTTATTATCTGGCTCTGCCTTTTCATAATTTAAATAAGAGGAATCTGGTTTATATGTTTCTTTTCCCTGGCTAGCTATCCTATTCCTTGAGGTGGCTAGTCTGCCCCACTTATTGAGTCCTTTTGACTCACCCTTGTTTGTTGTTTGTTTCTTGTCTATCTATTTCGTTTCGGCAGGTTCGCTCCAGGATTGAGTTCGCCACATTGTGAAGGAGCGAAGACGACTTCAGCTGTCAGGGTGAGCCAGCTTTTATTCCGGATGGCCACCAGTTTATTGGTTATCATTTCAGTTGCATTTTGCTCCCTTCAAGAGGTATCTGTCTTCTTTTGTACTCTTAGATGTCTAGTCTGGATAGCCCTAAACCTAGCATGTAAGGTAGCCAGCTGTAATTTCTTTTGTACAGCTTAGAGGTATCAGTATGTCTGTGTTTTTTTAAATCTTGTCCTTATTTATGAATTATTATATTATTTTCCTAATTTAATTGGTAAGGGTTCGCTCGACGGGTCTAGGGGAGGATGTCGGGTGCCCGCATGGCCTAACCAGATTTTGGGTCGTGTCACTGCGCTATCGCGCAAGCCCCTAATTAAAAGTCCTACGCGATCGCGACTGTCTCACACGATCGCGCCAGTACCATCAGCAAGCCTCCGCGAACGCGACGCATTCACGCGATCGCGCTGAACAACAATTTCCCAGAAAAAAAGATTCGTAGACAGATTGTTCGCAACAGCCCCGTAACAGTTTCCAATCAACCGGAAGTCAATTTCAACATCAAGAACAGTGAGTTTCCAGATTACAAACCAAATTTCATCCAATTCCGAATCCGATTCGTGCCAATTTCGATTCGTGCATTTCTTTCTTCCCTTTCTTTAAACTTTCCTAAAGTGCTTTTGTCAGTTTCAATTGTCCGTGTCTTGTCAAAACAATTCCTTTCGATCCCGAATTAGTTGAGTTTGATTGTTAAGTTGGAATTAGTGTGCGAAGAACAAACTTGTAATAGCCACGAGTGGAAAAAGGCAAGTGAGGTGAGAACATTAGAGTGAGTAAAAGTCGAACGTTGAGTGCAAACATGAGTGAATTGAGTGACATCAATTTGAGTGTAAACACTTAGGGATCGACTCGGTGAGGACTCTTTCTACTAACGTTGCTTGTTTAATTGTTGTAGGTACGATGGCACAAAAGGAAGTAGAGGCGGACATGGAAGTTAAAACCATGATCGAAGCCTTGGCGGCAACCGTTAACTCATTGAGGGATGCGATTGATGAGCTAACTCGGAAAGACAAGCTTCGGGAAATGGGTAAGCAAGTGCTTGGCACACCTCCAACCGTAGGGTGCGGGGTGATGGACCAAGCCAAATCTCTCGGGCTAATGACCGTTACTCTAACATGGTGGTCCAAGACACCTATTAGCCGAATGTCAATCCACAAGCAAGGGATCCTATTCATGATCTCCCAAGAAATGAACAACCAAGGAATGACACTCCAAGGCCACTTGATGTTGAGGCTTTCCATGAGGATGAGAACTATGATAATGAACCATTTCGCTATTCGGGTGAAGGCCAACGAGAGGGAAGCTAGGGGTCGAGGTGGTCAATTTGGGGAAGGTTACCAAGGGAGAGTAGATCGTGATGGAGACTACTATGACCACGAGGGTTATGGTGGACACCGGAGGTATCATGATGAAGAGATGGGGTTGAACACTATCAAGGTCAACCTACCTCCCTTCCAAGGTGAGAGTGATCCGGATAAGTTTATGGAATGGGTGGTCTCGACGGAGAGAATCTTTCAAATCAACAACGTCCAAGATGCTACAAGGGTGAAGTATGCTATCTCCCAATTCGAAAGCTATCCTTCTACTTGGTGGGAGTCCAAGAGAAGACAAAGGAAGACGCAAGGGCTCATTGCCAATGGGGGTTGGGCGGCTTTGAAAGCCATGATGGAGGCTCGGTTTCTACCTCCAAAGTATGAGGATGAATTGCTCAAAAGATTCTACAATTTGAGGCAAGGAACCAAGAGCGTGGTGGAGTATTTTGATGAATTTGAGAGGACTAGGACAAGGGCTAACATGTTAGATGGTGACCGGTCTCTCATACCAAAGTTTCTTGGAGGTTTGAATAGGGAGATCTCTTCCCCAATGGAATTGCACCGGTTGAAAGCTTGAATGATGCATTCCAAGCGGCTCAAAAGGAGGAGAACGAGATCAAGTTAGACAAGTCTTACAAAGCCAAAAACATCCCTTCCACTTGGAACAAAGGAAAGCACAATGTGAAGGCTTATACCCCGTGGGATAAAGCTAAGGAGCCCAAGCGTGACTTCAAAGGCAACTTTGAAAGAATCAAGCCCAAGGAGGAGCCCAAGGTAGGAGGTAACAAAGATAAACTTGAAAACTACTCTAACATTCAATGTTACAAGTGTAATGGTTGTGACCACATGATGAGAGATTGTCCCAATAGGCGGACTACCATTGCTTTGGGTGATGGGGAGCTATGAAACGGGTGGTAGTGATGATGATGAGATAGATAGGGGTATGCCATGTAACGATGATTTTGATGAGGAGCTGATGGGAGATGGGCTACTTGTTCTTTGATTATTGATAGTGGTAGTTGTGTCAATGTGGTGAGCACCACCTTGATTGAGCAACTCAAAATACCCACTAGAAAGTGCCCACAATCTTACAGACTCCAATGGTTGAATGAGTGTGGTGAACTAAAAGTAACCAAGCAAGCCTTGATTAAGTTCAAGATTGGGGATTACCATGATGAGCTTTTGTTTGATGTGGTCCCTATGCAAGCTTGTCATATATTGCTTGGTAAGCCTTGGCAATATGACCGCTTGGCAAAGCATGATGGTAAGACTAATAGGTATGCCTTAGAAGTGGGGGGTCGGATGTTTGTTCTAAACCCATTGACTCAGGAACAAGTGAGTGAGGGTTATAGGAAGATGAGGGATAAAGTTGAAAAGAGAGAAAGAAAAGAAAGATGGAGTTATGAAGGAAGGGTGAGTGGGAGTTGTTACTCAAAAGAGTGAGGAACCAAAAGAGGGAGTGAACTTGTTCTTGTCTAGGAAGGAATGTTTGAAAGATGTGGAGGAAGGAGCACCCATGATTCTCCTCCTACACAAGGAACATGTTTTGCTTACTAATGAACTAACCCCTTATTTGCCTAGTTCTATTTCTTCTCTTTTGCAGGATTATAAAGATATCTTCCCCGAGGAGTTGCCTAGTGGGCTGCCACCACTAAAAAGCATTGAGCATCAAATTAACCTTGTTCCAGGTTCCCAATTGCCCAACAAGGCCGCTTATAGAAGAAATCCGGAAGCTACCAAAGAACTCCAAAAGCAAGTGGAGGAGTTGCTTGGGAGAGGACTTGTGCAAGAAAGCTTGAGCCCATGTGCGGTCCCGGTCATCCTAGTGCCAAAGAAAGATGAGACTTGGCGCATATGTGTGGATTGTAGAGCCATCAACAATATCACGATAAAGTATCGTCATCCTATGCCTAGGTTAGATCATATGCTTGATGAGTTATGTGGATCTTGTGTGTTCTCTATTGATTTGAGGAGTGGATACCATCAAATTCGGATGAAACTGGGTGATGAGTAGAAGACTACCTTTAAGACTAACTTTGGTCTTTATGAATGGCTTGTCATGCCTTTTGGCTTGTCCAATGCTCCTTCAGCCTTCATGAGGTTGATGAATCATGTGCTCAAATCCTTCATTGGAAAATTTGTTGTAGTTTACTTTGATGATATCCTTATCTATAGCAAATCCATTGATGAGCATGTTAATCATTTGAAGCAAGTGTTTGATGTCTTGAGAAAGGAACAAGTATTTTCTAATTTGAAAAAGTATTCTTTTTGTGTTAAAAAAGATCTTTTCCTTGGTTTTGTGGTCCGTGCAAATGGTGTGGAAGTAGATGAGGCTAAAGTGGAGGCCATTAGAGATTGGCCCACTCCTAAAAGCATTGGTGATGTGAGAAGCTTTCATGGGTTGGCTAGCTTTTATAGGAGGTTTGTGAGGGGATTTAGCACTATAGCCGCACCAGTGACCGAAGTGATAAGAAAGGATAAAGCGTTTGTGTGGTGGAAGGAGCAAGAAGAGGCTTTTGTGAAATTGATGGAAGTCCTTAATTCCACACCTCTTCTCCAATTGCCAAACTTTGATAAGACCTTTGAGATTGAATGTGATGCTAGTGGGGTAGGCATTGGAGCCGTGTTGATGCAATAACAAAAGCCTATTGCCTATTTTAGTGAGAAACTCAAGGGAGCAACCACTAAATATTCCACTTATGACAAAGAGTTGTATGCCTTGGTGAGGGCATTGGCTCATTGACAATATTACCTTTGGTCCAAAGAATTTGTTATAAGAACCGACCACCAATCCTTAAAGCACCTCAAATCCCAAGAGAAATTGAATGTGAGACATGCCAAATGGGTTGAGTTTCTTGAGACCTTTCCTTATGTCATCCATTACAAAAAGGGGAAAGAGAATGTAGTGGCGGATGCCTTGTCAAGAAAGTTTGTTTTTCAATCAAGAAGGCACTTGTTGTTGAATACTTTGGGGTCCAAACTCATGGGCTTTGAGAGTATGAAGGAGATGTATGTTAATGACCCGGAGTTTGGAGAAATTTTTCCTAATTGTGAAGTGGAGGAAAGGGGTAGAAGAGTCAATTGATTGTGTGGTGAGGAGGAAACTTAGTGGTGATGTGGAGAAAAAGAGGTTTCACATTTGATGGCTTTTTGTTTAGGAATGGGAAGTTATGTGTGCCTAGTTCATCTTGGAGGGAATTGCTAGTGAGAGAGGCCCATAGTGGGGGACTAATGGGGCATGCGGGCCCCAAGCCTTGCCTCTGTTCACTTAATGGCTATATGCGCCTTTATTATCTATTCTATTTTGTCAGTTTTTCAATCAGATCCATCAACGATTTAACTATTCATAGCCCCAGAACAACTTAAGTTGAAGTAAAACACTCACTTTTTGCTACAAAAAGTAGGGTAAACTACTCGCTTAAAGCTAGATCATTTCTAGTTGAGCCACCAGGAATTACTTCGTAAGTTGAAATCATCAATTTAACAAAATTGCACCAACATACTTGTGCAGATTCCTGCCCGCGTAATGCCAGAAGTTCTTAAAATACTTGAGTAAAACAGCGTCGATTTTCTTGTTTGGACGCAAAAATGCCCCGCTTCATATCACGGGCTAAAGTCGTCCTATTGTGGGCGCAAAATAATTGTCTATTACTGACAGAACATAAGCCGTCAATTACTAATGCAAATGAAGCGCCCAATAGTGCATACACCCGTCTTTAAAAGACACTAACCCAGAAAGGCACCCAAACACATGCTGCTTGACCACACTACAAGTAACTACGCGTAAAATATTGATGAACGACCATTTCATTAATATCAACATCCCGCAGGCTCATAATAGACAATCAAATCATTTTGAATACAACACTGTTCGCTATAGATGTTTTAAAGAAATGAAAAAAGGCAAGAACTGCAAGTTCCAATGAATTTGTACGGCTAGAGACTCTTTGTATGGATTATAGCTCTTGCATCGAAGTTTCTCTCGCCATTCAAAGAAAACAGTTCCGATATAATACCCCAAGTAGCAACATCTTTGCAACGCTGTGCCACGTGAGTCGAAAAATCAGTCCAACTGAGGAAGCCCTCAGAAGAATGGAGAACGTCGGCCTAGAGTTTCATTTGGAATCTCTTGGAGAGACTACAATGAGGAACCCTCAGCGGCTGCGGGAACACCATGTTCCCCCTCTTCTCTAGACGATTGGAAGAAGATGCAACCTCCAAACTGCAGAGCTGGGCAGAGCTATACGATCACCCTGGATGCCGCGGTCCAGTTGAATTTTATTGAACATCAACTGCCCAGAGAAGGAGAGAATACCATCGCGGATGCACTCCTCATACAAATGGACCTACTTCCGGGACTATGCCCCTATGTAACCAAAAGACGAGCAGATGCAGAAAACCCCCTGGGTTGGCATACTTCTGCTGGGGAACCCCGCATGACAAGAGGAATATCACAGAAAACGTCGTATTTGAAGACAAGCGCACCGTAATCGGTGCACATGCCACGATGAAGACATTTCGAAGAACGCCACTAGAATCTCGATCAAACTTCATGACTCGGGGGACTCCTGGATAGAGAGACAAAAGAGGAGGGTTGTACTAACTTTCTCCTATACAGTTATCTCATACACCATCCATTCTGGACGAAGAAGTATTTCTAGTAATATTGGACCAGGATCAAAGCAAGCATTATTGAAGATGAAAAAGTTATTCTCTCATAAGAAAGCATTGGACGGGGCGAATAATTTTTCTGAAGAAGATTTGTGATTTCACCACTATCGTGAGGCCCCTATTTATAGGCAGAATGAGATGAAGATGAAATATGAAACGGTCAAACACAATTATGACCTGAAGATATGAAACGATTCGGCAAAGAAAAAGGTATTCTTGGAAAGGTGCATGGAATCGGCATCGACCAATCAGATAAAGACACGAAGGGTTCTCGAAGAAATCAAACATCTGTCTCGGTCAAAGCGAGTTTTAAGGAGTCAGTGAGATATCTTTTCACATCCATTTTGCTTATCTCTTTCTCTTCCTGACTGCTTACGACATCACTCAACAAGTGGGGGGACTGAATGTGTGAGTAAAAATACGCCACATAATACTACGGAGATACGAGTCTAGCTGGCGAGATTAGACTTAGCCTATAAGTCACCGGGCATAGAGTATACACACCCACTCCTGTAGCCCCCGACACAGGTATAGGATGCAGGGTATACATCTCACTGCTCTAGGATTCACAGCCTCTTAGTTAGGGTTTCGTATATACCACCACCTTGAGTTGGGTTTTTATTAGTCTTTGTATTTTACCATAATTAGGACTGGATAAATCTCTACTATAGATACCCTTCTTGTCACTGTATTGTACATCAAGCAATTCACACAGAAATTGACTATTTTCAAGGAATAAGATTATTAATTTCTTGCTTATTACTTTTCTCTCAATATTTATTTACTTTTCCTGCGTATTTACTGTATTGCTTGTGACCCTCTAATAAATTCAATTGTTTTACCTAAACAACTAATTTTAGGCCAAAGCAAGATTTGTTAAATGGTGAAGGGTTTAATCTTCAAACCAAATAACAAATTAAGTATGGGGAGTAGAAAATCACGAAAGCTTTAATCTCCAAGTGGGAGTAGAAAACCACGAAGGTTTTATTCTTCAAAACTGGAGTAGAAAACCACAAAGATATTAATCTTCAAACACATATTATTATTCGAAACCATAATTATTAAGTTCCTTAAGATTGTTAGAAAAGAAGTGTTAGAATAATAGTTTAAAACAAAAATGAAAATAAGAAGGCGATGAATGATGATAAAAAATCCGCGTATGATAACTTCATAACATCTCCTTAAGGAACTTAACCTCCCAATACCTGAGATTTCAGATTATTTCCTCCCAGGATAGAATGGGTTTACCGTCATCGGTGTAATGGTACCTCAAACTCCGATGTAGTCGAACTGCTCAACGGCTACTTATCATACTTATGCAAACTCTTTGCATTTGTAAAAGTATGCAGAAAGAAGAGAGTAGTATGCAGAATTTTTTATAAGGAAAATCCGCAAGGATAAGCAGGTAATTATAGCCACATGATTCTGAATTGAAGAGGCATGAAGGTGACTTTTCATGGTTTCATGAAAGACAACCATTCAGCTGGTTGTTCGGGCAACACAACCCTTCAGGTGGTCGTTATGTCAATAACGCTAAAAACCAAGTCAATCAATCGACCGAATCCGAGGCCGAGCGATAATGACGGCACAAGGCTTCTCTTCTCCTCAACCCTTTTAGGAGTTAAAGGAAGTGCTTCTATATTTAAAGCCAACAAAATTTCTCTCCTTTACCAATATGGAATAAGTTTATTTTTGGAACTTTTTATTTTTCTTCTATTTTCCATTCACACCACTTCACTTTCCTCTTCCAAAATCCAAAAAAAAGTAATACTCATAGCTAGTTTGTCTACAAGAAATAATGGTTGAAAAGGACCTAAAATGGTCAATTCTTATTTCCTTATTTATGGAGATCTGGTTTAGGTTTGTACATTGATATTGTTGGAAATTTATAACAGTAAAAGGGACAAGAATCATGTACCTATTAATACCACATCCGAAGTTTGTTGAATTTACCACCAAGGAATTGCCACAAGTCGAACCTTGAATCAATAGGAGACAAGGTATATTCCACAAACTAAATGCCCTTTAGCTATATGTGTATAATTGGAGATGAGAGAAGACTAGAGATAATTTTTCTTGATAGAGGAAAAAGAAGTGTGTGCTTCTTTTTAACATGAATATTTTTGTCAGTTTTTTTTCTTTTCCTTTTCCCACTTTGCATTTTCCCGTATTTTATTTACCCCACTATTATCCTACTACTTAATAGTGGTTAAAAATAATGGGTAACTTCTTGTAACCCTCATATCTTATCTTTTTCTTTAAATGGGTTGGATCAATCCACATGGGCTACCCATGATCCAAACTCAAAAATTACCAACTTCTCCCATTACGCACATGGTGGACTGGATCCAAATCAATTACACACACAATTCATATAAACAATTAGTTCGTGCGACTTGCGAGCATCAAGAGCTTCTAACATACCAAACAGTATCAAGTTTGCACAAAATCTCATTATAGGAATCCAATCACATACAGAAAGAAATCACTATAAATTTTAAGGATCATATTACTCGCAATACCCCAGAGATCATTTACTACTCTAGTAGCTGCTAATCTGATCCCTCAACGTTGATTGAGGCGAACTCGAGTTCCTATTTAACTTTGTATCATAATTACACTTGATACCCTCATGGTAAATGTAATGGTCGACCTGTGGATATAATTTAAGTTATAAATTATTTTAATTTTCTTCCCTTTGTACTCGAATCTATTCATTCCAACCACTTTCCTAGACATGCACCGCATTGTTGAATCACACAGGGCTATTAGTAACATGCTAAAGTAGCAACACAGATTGGTACTTCAAGAGACAGTAAAAGGTCAAAGGGTATTCCAATAAAAAATCACATTCAGGGTCTCACACAATAAAAAAGCAGGGATCCATTCTTCTATTACCATATTGGTCGATTTGCACACGTGGTATGAAACACGTGTTATGGTGTCCTTGCCTAATTCGGCGCGTCATTCTAAAATATATAAACACTGTACAGATCTTGATGTAGACTTTTCTAAATTTCTAACCAAAGTTTTTTTTCAACCAATCCTCAATTCCAGTTTTCTGAAAACTTACATCTGGCTTGCTAAACAAGTCATATAGGATATATGAATCCATAAGTCTGAACTCTAATCAAGACCGACCATTTAGTTAGAATACACATGACCTTGTACAAATCAAGGTTCAATTTGGTCTCATCTCTGCACGTTCCTTGACATCAGAGGCGATCGCTCGTGTGAGAGAGCCGATCTCGTGACTTGTTCAACATACTTCTCATAAATAGATTTCATCACATGCAAATAACACAAATAATAACACATTGATGAACATAACATTCAAGTTATTTTACAATACATAAACATAGTCAAATCCTATGCAAACCTAGAGCCATAACATGTTTCTCAAACTGTTCTCTAGATATCGCTTTTGTAAAAGGATCAACTACCATTTTCAGCGTAGGCATGTATTGTATTGGGACTTCACCACTTGCAACTATGCTTCTCAAGTACTTATACTTAGTGTCAATGTGTTTGGTCTTTCATGATGCTTAGGATCTTTTACAAAATCAATAGCCGCCTAACTATCACAATATAAAATTATCGATCCTTGAGGATTCTTTGCAATGTCTAGATGCTCAACGAATCTCTTCTACTAAATAGCTTCTTGTACTACATATGTATAAGCTACAAACTCATCTTCCATAGTCGAAAGAGAAATACAAGTTTGTTTCTTAATTTTCCATGAAATGGCTCCACCATTAAGTAAGAAACATTTACAGCTGTTGGTTTTCTTTCATCCAAGTCACCAGCCCAATCAGCATCTGTATAACCTCTCAACATCAAATCAGATCCACCATAGAGTAGTGAATAGTCTGCAGTCCCTTTTAGATATCAAAAAATCCTCTTCACTGCTTTCTAATGATCTCTTCCAAGATTAGATTGATACCTGTTAACTAGACCTACGATATAACAAATATCACGGCCCGATAGCACTTGAGTATGGAACTCGAGACATTTCTTCCTTTTTTCTTTAAGTCTGTGGACATATTTCAAGGCATAAAACTTCACCTTTTGCTACAGGAGTATCCATGGGTTTGCAGTCACTCATTCAGGAACGTTCCAATTTTTTTATATATATGTTTCTTGAGATAAACTCAATAACTTCTTGGAACTGTTTCTTTGGATCATAAATCCAAGGATGTCGTCGACTTCACTCATATCATTTAAGTCAAATGACCTTGAAAGCCATGACTTGATAATCTTTAGATACTCCAAATTATTTCTAGCCATCAATATATCATCCACGTAGAGGAAAGAATTACAAACATATCATTGGACCTTTTAACATAAATGCAATGGTCTTCATCAAGCATAAACAAATCATATGAGATCATTTCTTTGTGAAATCTCAAGTACTATTGCCTTGAAGACCGCTTTAGAGCATAAATAGATCTTTTCAATTTACAGACCTTATTTTCTTGGCCTTTAACGATGAAACCTACAGGTGTTCTATGTAGATCTCCTCATTTAGTTCTCCATTGAGAAAAGTTGTCTTTACATTCATTAGGTATAATTCTAGATCCAAACGTGCAACAATAGCTAAAAGTAAGCGAATTGAGGTAAACTTCATAACTGGCGAAAAGGTATCCTCATAATCAATTCCTGCTTGCTGAGTAAAGCCTTAAGCTACCAGTCGTGCCTTGTATCTTTCTATTGATCCATTCGATTAACATTTGATTTTCAGAACCCATTTGTTCTTGATTTCTTTACGCTCAGGTGGAAGATCAACTAAGTCTCAGTCTTTGTTGGTTCTCATGGACTTTAACTCTTATTTCATTGCTTTCATCCATTCATCCTTTTCAGGGCTCGATAAAGCCTCGGTAATGGAATTTGGCTCATTCACTTCCAATGTCGATACTAAGAAAACGTAATCCTTAATTTCATAAGTACGTTTAGGTATGCCTTTGCTGGTACTCTTTCTTAGTTAAGACTCAGATTCACAAGAAGGATCTTGCATTGGAAAGCTCCCACTCGGATCAACACCATACTCATAGTCAATTAGATCATCAAATGTGTCAGAAGACACTTGCTGACCATCTGAGTTTAACATTTAACAAAGAGCCTCTCCATCCTTTACTTCACCCTTCTTAGGAAAATCAGTTTCTAAAAGTGTGACATCTCGTGAATCAATTTCAGTAACACTTCCATCCCCAAATTCACCAATGAACACGTACCCTTTGGAGTGTTCTGAGTATCTTATAAAGATACATTTCTTGACTTGTGGACCCATTTTACCAAACTTATTAAAAGAATTTTTTATAAATATAGCACAACCCCAAGGTTGTAAATAATTCAAGTTTGATTTTTGGTCGGTCCATAGCTCATAAGAAGTGGAAGAAACTGACTTAGAAGGCACTCTATTAAATATATAGGCCGCAATTAGCAATGCATCTCCCCAAAAGGAGAGAGGTAAATTAGTTTGCGCCATCATGGACCTTGTGATGTCCAATAAAGTTATACTCCTCCTTTTCTACTACACTATTTTGCTGAGATGTATAAGGAATAGTTAATTGTCCGGTGATGCCTTTTTCACTACACAATTCATCAAATTGTCCTGATAGATATTCACGTCCTCTATCAGTTCTTAGAGTTTTTATACTTCTGTCTAATTGATTCTCAACTTCATTCATGTAATGATTGAGAAATCAAATATACATAACCAAAATGCGTGAAATCATAAACAAACATAATGAAATACAAGGCACCAGATCTTGCCTTCACGTTCATTGGACCACATATATCTGAATGGATTAATCGCAAACGGAAGTCAGCTCTTTTAGCCTTCCCAAAAAGTTTAAGTGTAATCATTCTGGCAAGACATTGTTCACAAGTTGGCATTTCAATTTTCGAGAAAGAACTCAAGTGTCCTTCCTTAGCCAATCTATTCATTCGATCTTTCCAAATGCGACCTAATCTAGCATGCCATGTAATAATATCAACATCTCTATTATTAGAAGAACATGCCATAACACAACGGTCCACATGATAGTTGTAAGTAAAAGGAGTACAACTTAACACAAAGAAACCATCATAAAGATGTCCAGAACAATAAAAGACATTGTCTAGAGTAATTCTCACAATACTGTGACTAAAGTTCAAACATAAACCTAAATTAAGAAGAACAGACATACACATTAAGTTCTATCGAATTTCTGGATCATATAGGACGTCAAGCAACATCAAATTACGGCCACCACATAAGTCAATCGTGCAAGTGCCAAGACCTTTGACTTAAACCTTCGTGTTATTTACTACATATATCCACCTTGATCCAGATGGAACTCGACGGTACTCCACAAAGGCTTCTCGATCACAACTCTCATGGTCGGTGGCCCTTGAGTCTAAAATCCATACAGGATAAGATTTAGTTAATAAAACTATGCTAGAAATAAATATAGCACTTAGAGATGCGTTATGAAATTAAATCCTTTTCAGCTCGTGCATTCACGAGCAAAGTGTCGAGGCAGTTATAGCATTTCATCTTTCTCTTATCTTTCTTCTTAAAGAACCGCTTTCCTTTCTTGGAGTTCGGTTTATATTTTTTCTTTGAAAGTCCCTCATCAGTCTCCTTTCCCTTTCTGCCTTTCTTCAAGTCATTTTTGCGCTTAAATCCTGAAGCCTTTTTACCACTTGATTCTGCCGCATAGGCACTGGGTATAGCTTTCGCAACACCAAGCCGCTCATCTTAAAGCTCCACATGGCGGGCAACATCAGCAAAAGTTTTGATGTTGTCATTGTGGGTCAAGTTTACTTTTAGATGTTCCCAATTGTCGGGAAGAGACCAGATTACTGCCTGAACCTGCTACTCATCAGCGAGAATATGACCAGAACTTTTGAGTTGAGCTATCACGTTTGACATCACCCTAAGGTTTGTTTGACACTGTGGTCATGACACTTCTTGTAAGTGTCAAATTTGATGGTCAGTTGTCTGAGGCGGGTCATAGTAGTACCCTCATATGTTCCTCTCAAATGCTCCCACATGGCATGGGCAGTAGGGAACTGTTCACATTCATGACTGAGATCATCAACAACATAACTCACAATAATTCCAGGTGCAGTAGAACCTTTCTTTTTCAATGCATTGTAAGCTTCGAGATCTCTTCTGTGTTGGGTAGTGTTACCCTCTTATGGGTGAACTAAAACATGGTTAATACTTTCTAGAGCATCTCGCTCTTCCAGTACATACCAATTCTTACGACTCCAGATATTGTAATTTTGCTATTTAGTTTCTTGCCCTTGTTTAAGTCGAAAATGATACTTTTTGATGTCATATCTATTCAATGAGACTGTTTATACCTAAAGTTGGACATCTAGGTTAAACCATTCATTTTATAAGAGGGTCACAAGAAAACAATAAACACGATGTAAAAAGCAAGTAAATAGAGATAAAAGTAATGAACATGAAAGTAAGAAATAATATTCCTTGAGAATAGCCAGATTCGGTGTGAATCGCTTGATGTACAATACAATGTAAGGAGGGGCATTTATAGTAGAGATTGTTTATGCCTAAAATCGGTCGCCTCGGTTAAACAATTAATTAAGAATGAGGCTACAAGTAATATAGTAATATACGATGGAAAAGTAAATAAGTAAAAGCGAGAAATAATGAGCAAGAAAGGTAAAGTAGTCTTATTCTTTGAAAATAGCCGGATTTTGTGGTGAATCACGATGATGTAAAATACAATGTAAGGAGTGGGTATTTATAGTAGTGGATACCATGTCCTGCTTAAGGTAAAACACAAAGCTAATAAGGTTATGAGCCTATAACTCAAGGCGGTGGTATATACGAAACCCTAACTAGGAGACTGTAACCCTTAGGCGGTAGGATGTATGTCCTTTGTCCTACTCCCGTACCACCTGAATGGTCGTAACTCATAGAACAGACGTGTATATTTTGCGCCTGGAGACTTGTAGGAGATGTCTAGTCTCGCCAGCTGGGCTCGTATTCCCGTAATAGTACGTGGCATATTTTTTTCCACACAATCAGTTCCGCCACTTGGTGAGTGTTGACGCGGCAGTCAAGAAGTGAAATCGGCGTACAAGATGGATGTGAAAAGATATCTCAATGACTCATTGAGAATCGCAGTCTCTTTGATCAAGAATGAGGCTGATTTCTTCGAGAACTCCCCATGCTTTCATCTGATTGGTTGATACGGATTCCATGCACCTTTCCAAGAACTGCCATTAACTGCTCTGAATCATTTCATATCTCTAGAAGTAATGATGCTTGACCAATTCATATGCCATCCTTATCTTTTTTTCTGCCTATAAATAGGGACTTCGTGACAATGAAAATATCACAAACTCTTTTTTAGAAAAATGCTTCTCCAATAATTTCTTAAGATGGCAAGAAACTTCTTTTTCTTCAAAAATATTTTCCTTCAATCCTGGTTTGATATTCCCAGAAAGCCTTCTTCATGCCAAATGGATGATGCATGAGGAAACGATAGGAGGAAATCTGTCCGTAGTTACCTACTTTCCTCTCTTCGTCCTCCAGGAAATGAATAAAGTCCCTTGAGTTATAAAGTTTGATCGAGATCCTAATGGTGTCCTTTGGGATGTCTTCATTGTTGCATGTGTACTGATTACGGTGCGTTCATCATCTAACACAGCAGTTGCTGTGATATTCCTCTTGTCATACAGGATCAGGCCGCTTAGCCCTTTCAGCTTTCGTATGCTTTTCCGCCAGGATTTCTCTGGTGCTTAGATTGCCTCTTTGACGGAGTAGGGTTGAAGCCAACTTGTCTGACTTTGTTTCATGGCAAACAAGAGGATACAGCTTCACGTTGTCAGGTGATTAAGGTGTCATTGAGCTTTGGATCCCCTTATGATTCATGGCTTGCATCTTGGTTATTTGCTTTAGCTGAAATACTATTGCAATGCTTCATTGATCGTTGGGTGTGGAATACCCGAGGGAAAAAGCTCCCTTGTGGTAGGTTCCTAGCTCAAGCCTCTTTGTTCCTGGTGAGCTCTTGTTTATGCTTGAAGATGTGCGGGGCCGTACACTCTGGTTTGACCAGTTGAGGTTGACTCGGATGGTCAAGTTTTCTTTCAAGGCACTGCGGCGAGTCTTTAAGTTTCTCTTTAATTTCATCGAGCAAGATGGAGGAGGTTAGACCTATACTTAGACGCTTCCGAGATCCCTTGCGTTGATCAAGCAGACGGGTTTTGGATGCACCAACGGCCGCATGCCTTGAAGGAATGCTCGGGCCGACATATCTCGAGCGGCCAGAAGAAAAGAAGAACTCCGGACTATTTACGGCTTGTAGCTACAATCTAGATGAAGTATTTTCAGCCATGTTAATTCTGAGAAGTTCTTTGTTTTTAGTCTTCCCTTTTTTTTTCTACAATTGTTATGAACAAATATTGTATTTAGGAAGAACTAATTGTATATTATGAGCCTACGGGATATTTATTAATGAAATGGTTGTTCATCAATAGTTTTATACGTACTTGTATAATTACATGTTGTGTAATATGTAGCCAAGCAGTATGTTTTGTGTGCCTTTATGGGCTAGTGTCTTCAAGAGATAGGTGTTCACACTGAAGGGTGCTTCATTTGCGTCAGTAGGTGACGACTTAAGTTGCGCCCACAATGGGACGACTTTAGTCCGTGCGGAAATGCGCACTTTTCAATCCAACTTCGAACGTCTCTGCTTAGTGACTCGAGTATTTAAGACTTTCTGGCACTATGCGAACGGACGCCCATATCAGCATGTAGGTGTAGTTGTTGAATTAACGAGTTCAACATACGAGTAATGCCTGGTGGCTGAGTTATACGTGGTCTAACTCTAAGCGAGTAGTTTACCCTACTTTTTATAATGAAAAATGAGTGTAATACTTCAACTTAGGTCTGGCCGGGGCTATGAATAGTTGGATCGTAGATGGATCTGAATAAATAAATAAAACTGACTAACTAAAAATAGTAGTTTTATTGATAAAGGGGCGCTTAGCCTGAGATGTTGTGGGTGAAAACCTGTAACATGTTTGACGAGTATGAAAATATTGCGATAAAAGTTAAAAGAACTAAAAACATAAAAATAAATGCTTTTAAGAAACTTTATGCTCGATCCTCAGAATGTTCGGGGCATTTTCTTGGGCTTCCCTGTTCGAGGATGCTGAGCCTGGAGATGTTACCTCTTGGCCGCTGACAACCCAATGGTACAACTCTGTGCCAATCAAACAATTATGAACGGCTTGCTTTCACAGTTACCTACTTTTTGTTTTGTCTTCAAGGAAGATTCCTTTGCTTAGGTAGTTGATCAGCGCGTGCCACTGCCCCATGACGAATCCTGTGTCTGGAAATTCAAGGTTCATAGGTCCATGAGGGTTAATTCAACCACTATCTGCTGATTATGTGAATCCTATGATGCTTCGCCATCGCTTGAGCCTCCTTCCCGATGGACAAACTCCCATGCCTGAAAATTTTTCAAAAGTACTTTCAATCTTTCCTGCCGATCTGGCGTGCAGATGCTTTCTATGGTAAAAAATTCCTTGACTCGACTGGCGATCAATTGAGAGCTACTGACGAGTGTGACCTTCTTGGCTCCCAGTATGTAGGCTTAGTCAAGAGCTTGAATTATGGCTTTATACTCTACTTCGTCAATTTGAGCTCCAGCGGTCTTGCGAAATACCATCCCAGTGGGTGTCCTGACCCATAGATCGAGGTTGGCTTCTTCCCCTTTCAGGTCCACTTTGATGCTAATCTCCCAACTTCCAGGCTCGATCATTTCTTCACTTCTGATTGACTCCTCTGCCTTTGGCTTCAGCTTCTCCATAAAGTCTGAGGTAAAACCCTCCAGTTCCTATGAATCGATAGGCGTCCGGGGTTGGTAGATAATGGCATACTCTCCCAGTATCTCCGTCCATTCTGCCATTTCCTCTGAAAGTCCGGGTTTAGAAAATATGGTATGTACCGGTGTGGAGGAGACTATGCTGATCGTATGGTCAAGAAAATACGAGCGCAGCTCCTGGGTCGCCATGATCACGGCCGCAATAAACTGAAAGAGTAAAGGCAAAAACCTGTCTCGGCGCGAGGGTCTCTTGCTGGCGTACTTCATGGGAAACTGCCTTACATTCTCCTCTCCTACAAGGATTGCATTCCATGCTATTTCTGAGATCAAAACATACAATAATAAATGCTCACCTAGCTTTGGCTCAGTTATCATCGGAAGCTATAGGAGCTGCATATTTGTCTTAGCTACGGTTAAGTAACTCTGTATCAGCCAAAGGGGCTCCCCTTATCTCCGCAGCACCTCAGAGAGCTGACATACCAATTATGTGGCTTTGGGGACTAGATGATCCATCACTGCCAACCGATCCCGTAGTTCGCTGATATCTTCTCTGAATTCTTGTTCCCTAGCCTCGAACTCGATGGAGTCCTTTTCAATCAGATTTATTTTGACTACTGGCCGTACACCAAGATATCCGCCATAAGTAGGATAATGTTTTCCAAGTGAAAACCACTCATTCCGTAAGTCGTTGACCCAGTGAGAAGTCGGGTATTTGAAGACTTGATGGAGTGTTATGGGTACTCCCTTAACGCTATGTCTCCAAGGCTGTACCAAGATGACGTCATAAGACAAATCACAATCCAACACCTGGAAGGGAGTAGTGCTTGTCATGCCTAGTATATGGACCGATAGAGCTAGTTCCTCGATAGGTTCTTCCCAACAGCCATTGAAACTAATTATGTTCTGAGGACTTAAAGTTACTTGATGGCGTTGGTGTGAATCCTGCAGCATCTCCATCCGAATAATGTTCACGTTGCTCCTTAGACCGATCAAAGCATGCTGGATGCCCAGGTCAGACATGTCTATAGAAAAAATGAGGTCGTTCTGGTACTCTCCTTCTTCCTCCGGGCTGAATGGGATTGGACCGAGCAATTCCCCCGACTCCGTAGTCCCCAGGCTGTGGCTGGTTTTGGGATCATGAAGGATTGTATAGATGGTCCTCAGGTTCTCTGAATCCAGCGTTCTCAAATGCCGCGGTCCTCCTTCAATCAAGTCTTTGAGGTGTCCCTCTTTCAATAGATGCTCGATCTCAATCATTAGAGCCTTGCAATCGACCATGGCGTGGCCACTGTTGCGATGAAAACTGCAATAGGGTGTTGCATTCTTTCCCGTTGCTCCTTTTTATGGTAGGCGACCATCGGATCCTAGGACCTAGTTTTCCAAAGTGATTGGCAACTAAATCCATGGCGTTGACTCGCAAACCAAAATCTTTGAAGCTACGGGACTCTACCCACTTTTCTTGAGAACCAGACCCTCAAGAACTGCTCTGTCTGCTGCTTCCTGCCTGATTCTGGACCTTTGCTTTTGTTCTTCTTCCATCCCCCTCATGTTTTAGAGAGGGACTCCCTGCTCTCTTTCTCCGTTCGGCTTCGGGGTTCTAGGAATAGTCTGACTCCAAGCGAAGCTTTTCAGTGTACCTCTGATGCAATGCACTCCAGGTTGTTACACGATATTGAGTCAAACAACATTTTAATTACCTGGTAGCTAGCAACCCTTTTGAGTTCACACTTTTTCCGAAAGCTACCATGACAATATTATTGGGGACTAGAGGAAGCTTCATACGTTCCCACTGGAATCTGTCAAGGTAGTCTTTCAGCAGTTCATCGTCATATTGACAGATCTCGAAGATGTCCTCCATGCGCTGCTCCCGCTTGCGGGCACCAGAATGCGCTTTCTTGAATAGATCCTGCATCTGAGTGAATGATTCGATGGAGCCCATTGGTAGCTGAGTGTAGCAAGAAAGGGCGCCTTTGGTCAGAGTTGAGCCAAACCCCTTCACCAGAGAAGACTGAATCTCTTCCTCAGAGATCTCGTTGTTCTTTACAGCCGTGTAGTACACAACAATATGCTCATTCAGATCAGTTGTTCCATCATACTTCAAGTTATCTGGCAGACGTAAGTGCTTTGGTATACGGACTGGTGCAGCGCTTGCTTTGTAGGCATGCTTGTAAAACTTCTGCTCATCTACCGTGGTGACATGGGGTGTAGCAACCAGCACGTTACCATCCGGTCATGGATGGCCTTCATCTCTTTTATGATGTCCTGGATGACAGACGCTCCCTTAAGGTCTTGATTGTTGATTGTTGATGATCCTTCAGGGGCGGTGTCTATGTTTAGCCTGCGGTTAGGGACGGATGCTGGTGAATGATTCGTGGGTGCTGGATCCTTACGGGGATGCTGGCCTCTGAGACGATCCAACAGACATCGCTCCTAATTTCTGGGATATCCCTTCGACCGCATTGTTTGCATTCCGCTGCTGTTGCTCTGACATAGTATTGAGGAGATTAACAAGAAAACCTCAGAATTCAGTATTACCTTCCTGCGGTTGGTCACCTTCCCCATCGCTGGCAACATGGATTGGCTCTTGGGAAGGGTTCCTCGATTACTTAACGGGATCCTTAGGCTAAATGTTGGGATCATTCGGATCCTTCACAGATTTATCTGCTGCATCTATAGTGTTCTTCGTAACGTTGCTATTATCATCAGACATGATTGCGCCTTTTCCTTCGTAGAAATACCAACAATTGCCTAGGCCCCATAGTGGGCGCCAAACTGTTTATGCCTAAAATCGGTCGCCTAGGTTAAACCATTATTTAAGAATGAGGTCACAAGCAATACAGTAAATACGATGGAAAAGTAAATAAGTAAAAGAGAGAAATAATGAGCAAAAAAGGTAAAGTAGTCTTATTCCTTGAGAATAGCCGGATTCCGCAGTGAATCGTGATGATGTACAATACAATGTAAGGAGAGGTATTTATAGTAGTGGAAACCCTATTCTAATTAAGGTAAAATACAAAGACTAATAAGGCTATGGGCCTATAACTCAAGAAGGTGGTATATGCGAAACCCTACTATGAGACTGTAACCCTAAGGCAACAGGATGTATGCCCTTTGTCCTACGCTCGTACCGCCTGAACGGTCGTAACTCATAGAAAAAGCATGTATCCTTTGTGCCTGGAGACTTGTAGGAGAAGTCTAGTCTCACCAGCTGGACTCGTATCCCAGTAATAGTAGGTGACATATTTTTGCCCACACAGAAATTCACTTAGTTCTAATTATGGTAAAATACAAAGACTAATAAAGGCTATGGACCTATAAACTCAAGATGGTGGTATATACAAAACCTTAACTAGGAGACTGTACACCCTAAGGCGGCGAGATGTATGCCTTGCATCCTACGCCTGTATCGTCTGAACGGTCGTAACTCGAGGAGCAGACATGTATCCTCTGTGACCGGTGACTTTTAAGATAAGTGTAGTCTCGCCAGCTGGACTCGTATCCTCGTACAAGTAGGTGGTGTATTTTTTCCCACACAATAAGTCCCCCCACTTGCTGAGTGCTGACACAAGCAGTCAGGAAGTGAAAGAGGCATGATAAAAGATGTAGAGATCTGCCTGTACCCGATACTCGTCCCTGTCTCTTTGCATGTGTTGCATTGAATGCAGATACTCAAGTACAGTGATGTGTGCCCCTATAATTGGAGGGGTTTTTATACGTATATTCCCAATGCTGACGTTGTTTTGCCATATCCCGTGATTATGGGGATACACATTACGTAAACTGCAATAATCATGATCCCACGTAATCAAGATCCCACATGATCAAGAACGATCAACTTTCCATCAAATATTCCTTCTTGGCGTATATAAATACACCGTAACTATAGAGGTTTTTTTGTTATCTTCAAATTATTAAAGAGCTTTCCTTGAAAAGAAAACCCTTCTTCTAGCCTTTTCAACATTTCTTTCCTTCGACATGGCCAAGGAGCAAACTTCGTTCCCTCAAACTTCAGAGCCCAAGATTATCTTCCTGCAACCTTTAATTTTAACAACCTTTCTATTAAGTTCTACTCTCTTCAGTTGTGAGGGATGACATAACCGAATCAAGCTTGATTGTAAGTGGCCTGAAATTATTAACATCATCGTCCCAACTGCTGAAGAAAGAATTTCCTCACATCGTGCCGGTTATTCGATGGTCCACAAATACCCTTTCACTCTGCATCTCAACGAGCGTGTTCATTCGATCATTGAGGAGATATGCCGCTAATACAACATCAGTGTGGGTAAAGTAGGGCCTTCCGTCTGGTGCTTGGTGGCTGTGTTAGATCACCTTGCAAACCATGCCAAGGTAAATTTTTCCTTCTGGCATCTTCTTGCTTTCTACTCTCCCCGTCTTCACAAGGCGGGCATGTTGATGTTTATCAAATGAGGGAAGAAAGATGTGGTCCTTAACAGTAAAGAATCCAAGGATCGCGGCTGGGTCCATCGATATTTGGCAGTACGGACACCAGACATAGATCCCTCTCTTCTCTTTCCAGAGGTCTTCAACATGAAATGTAAGTTTCTGCCCCCTTATCTTTGTACACTCTACGTCTGTTGTTTCTCTGAACTAACTTTTCATCCTCCTTAGTGAATTCCGTGACTACTATACAATTAACTCATGATGAGTTAACCATGTGGGTCACCGTGATCTTTGCGAGAAACCCGCCCGCTTCAATGACTTTCACAGTCTGATTTCTCTTTTGATTCATGGTTTCTGCTGTCTTCATCACTTTATCTTCGTCTCAGAGCTCTCCCGTCGTGAGATGCCCCCCACTGAAAGAGATTAAGATTGCTACCGCATACATTGCTCCCATGCCCGATGTGCGAGCGTCTGGAGGGAGAATCACTGACCGGGCGAGCAACTCCTATTCTTAAAAGAGAAAGAGGTCTTCCAAGTTTAACAACGTGGTGGTTGTTAACGGGACCTTGGTGATTTTTGATGGCGAGGGCAAAGTCCCCCGAGTGCCTAAATTTAAAGCTGTTAGGACTCTTTCTTCTGCTGCTATTGAATCTGGCCCGTCTACGCGAAAGCGCAGATACTTGATAGATGAAGCTCCTGAGGTAGAGAGGGAGCTGGTGTGGAATATGAAGTGGTGCTACCATCCATTCTCCTCGAGCCCCAGTCATCAGGTCAGCCCTTTACTTCATATTTCGCTAGTGCATCTTCTTTATGCGCTCCACAAGAAAAATATCTTTCGTATACATGTAAAGCCCGCTATACTGACACCAAGCCCCGAGATGACCGGCTTTTTCAAGTGTCGCCCCAGCAAGGAGGTGGTCGTAGATACAGATGTCGTTGTTGAACCCGTGGATGGAGCCTGTGAGATTGTTATCCCCATTGACGCGGGAATTAACTTATTCAAGAGCCCAAGGGTTGTGACAGAACACAACGCTGAGTTGATCGGTCCTAATGAGCAAAGACATCTTGTTGGTTATAGCTGCCAGAAGCTGCTTGAGGTCGCCTCAGAGTGCTCTCTTTGAGTAAACTTTCTTTTTCCATTTTTCAGCATTTTGTGAATGAATCTTTGCTCTCCTCTCCTAAATATCCATTCCCACATCCTTCCAGGGGCTGATGGTTTATCATAAGATACTCCGTCGAGGAGGCTCGGATGAGAGCATGAAAGAAGAGAACGAAGCCCTACGAGGACAGGTCGTTAGCCTGCAACTCTTCGTGGAGAAATTTGAACAACTGAAGAGGAGCTTCAGACCACGCGCATAGCCTACCACATAGAATCCCTGAGAAGTAAAAACCTTGATGAAGCAATGAGCAATGCGATCCGTAAGCGCAAATAGGCTGTGGAAACCCTTCAATCTTCCTTTATAGAGGCCAAACTCTTAGAGCAGCTTCAGCGTACTAATGTGGCCCGCCTGAAAGCGGCTATGGAGGCTTTCCAACAAAAGCTATCTGGGGTAGATAAGAGAATTAATGTTGTTGAAAAGAGTTTCTCTGATGCTAAGGGCCTTTCCGGCCATCCTTTAAGATGAGAATGATATGATGAAAAGCAAAGTGTCCTCCATGGAGAAGATTCGTGATAAGCTTTGCAATGACGCTCATCATAGGGAGGAGTAGATGAATGCTTGGAATGCTCACCGCATAGCTGAGGTAGGTCATGCTAACATCGCAGCCGCTCTCGCCACCTTTCTCTAGGTTCGTGACGACCCTAGTGTGGACCTGGATCCTGAGATTGCCTCGTTGACTAAGCTTATAGCCCACGTAGATGCTCAGCTAGCATCCGACCTTAAAGAAGGCTCTAAAGAGGTTAGTGGCTAAAGAGGAGATAAAGCGCTGGCTGGGGAACCTGCAACTGGTGAAGCAGGACCTTCGTGGACTATTGCCGCTGAAGGGAGTCCCCCGAGAGAGAAATAGAAATCCACCCCCTCCCCCCGTGATGCTAAGATTTTTTTTTTGAATCTAAATTCTGAACATTTGCCCGTGCTTTGCGGGTGTTATGATATGTTGTGGCCCGTTTTGAGGCTTTTTGACTTGAATTACCTATTAATTTGTTTGTGACAATTTTAGTTTACGCCATAAACAATTAGGTAGTGGTTTTACAAGGTCGTGCCTTTATGGGCATGTGCGTCTAGACTTAGACGGCCTTTGAATGAATAACGGACGCCATGTTAATACTATTGTCTAGAACATTTATCAATGATCTTGTTGTGGCAATTACGTCTGTTGTGTGTGCGCCAATGTTTGACGGCTTGAATTGCATCCGTGGTAGACGGTTGTTTGCGCCCACAATGGGACGTCTTTAGTCGATGTATATAACGAGGCATTTTTTCATCCAACTTTGAACATATGTGCTTAGTTACTCGAGTATTTTAAAACCTTCAAGCACTATGTGGGCGGCCATCCCCACCGACATGTAGGTGCAAGTTTGTTGCATTGACGAGTTTAACTTACGAATAATGCCTGGTGGTTGAGCTAGACGCGATCTAGCTCCAAGTGAGTAGTTTACACTATATTTGTCAAAGTGAGTGTATTACTTAAACTTGAGTTTTGCCGGGGCTATGAATATTTGGATCGTAAATGGATCTAAATTGTAAAAGTAACTAAGTAAAATAGTAATTTTATTGATGAATAGGGGCGCAAGGCCTGAAGTGTTGTAGGTGAAAACCCGTAACATAATTGATAAGTATGAAAATACTGCGAAATTAAAAGAAACTAGAGACTTAATTAAAGTAAATACTGAAAAGAATTATACTTCCATGTGTCCTACTCCTCCCCCCCCCCCCCCAAAAAAAAAAACTACTTCAATCAGCTGAACAATCAGAAGCGTAATCTTGGTTGATTGAGGTTTTGAGGTCTTCATCGGCTTCAGGGCCTCTAGTGCCCTTTCAGAGTCGGATGCTCCTAGGACCGTTGCTGTGCAGCATTCTCTTGATGCGTCCTGATCTCCATTTATCTCTTTTATTCCCCACTTAGTGAGGTACTTGTGTTTTTGATACCAAATAGAAGGCACTGCTTTGACATGGTGAATCCACAGTCGTCCTGTGATTGCGTTACATAGGACCCCTCCTATGATTACCTGAAAAGTTGAAACATAATCTGCTCCCATAGTATGTGTAGCAAGGTTGACTTCTCCAACAGACTTTTCGCAGGAGTTGTTAAAGCATGCCAATGCACAGACACTCGAAGTCATTTTGTCTTCAATTACCATCGCCTGTAGGGTATCCCATTTAATGAGGTTCATGGCGCTGCCAGCATTAATTAGGACGTGCTTGATGTCCGTATCATCTATTCGGAATGTTATGACCAAGGCATCATGGTGAGGGGTATTGCGGCTGGTGCTATACTCATCACTGAATAAGATCATCTCTTCTCGGACGTGGCCCTCATCGGGTGCTGCCCCATCATGCTTCGAGCCATCAAGCAACGTTGGGCCACCGACTATTACATTGATGGACCTCTTAAGCTCCGGCAAGTCTGGGGCTCCCTCCATAATCATGTTTTTGGCATAAGTCTTCTTTCTCCTATCAGTAAGTATGTCCTTCAAATAGCCTTTATTGAGCAGACTCATAACTTCCAAAATTAGGGCCCTGCAGCCAGCAGCCAACAGTCTCATGTCCATGATCCCTATGAAAGTCGTAGTAAAGGTTTTTATTTTTTCTGCCAGGTTCGGCCCTCATGTTGCTGGGCCAACACACTCGGGCATCCTTTATGTGATCCCTCATGAACTCCACGGTGTTGATATGCAATCCTGATTCTTCAAACCTATTGGGTACCCAGTCTATGCTGGGTGACCCCTTATGAGGTGGCGCCGGAGCCTTCCTATTGTCCTCCCCTTTTTCGACCGGCCTAGGGAAGTCATCTCTGTAATCTCTCCTACTCCACTTTCCCATCTCTCCAGCTCTTAGTTCTTTAGCATATCCCCATTTCTGCCCTTAACGGATGACGTCTTCGGCGATTAGATGAGCTTCTACAACAGCAGCGGAGGATTGTTCAGGTTCCAAGCGTAGCTTCTCAGTATCTCTGATTAAAATGGATCCACGTTGTCAGCAAGTGTTGAGTAAGATTGAATTGTAACTCTCGAGTCGCCAATGATCCTTTAGAGTTCAGACTCTTGCCAAAAGCTACCACAACAATATTGTGGGGAACTAGAGGAAGCTCCATGTATTCCTTCTGGAACCTCTCTAGGTTGTCCTTTAACAACTGGTCGTCACGCTGCCGAATCTCGAAGATGTCCTCTATGCGCTTCCCCCACTTACGGGCGCCAGAATGCACTTTCTTGAACAAATTTTGCATCTGGGAGAATGACTCGATGAAACCCATCGGTAGCTGAGTGAAAAAAGTGAGAGCACCTTTAGTCAAGGTCGAGCCGAACCTTTTCATCAAAGCAGATTGAATTTCTTCCTCAGAGATTTTGTTGATTTTGACGGCTGTATAGTACGCGGCAATATGCTTGTCCGGATACGTTGTCCCGTTGTACTTTAGGTTATCCGGAAGGGGGAAGTGCTTTGGTACGCAAGATCGGTGCAGTGCTTGCTTTGTATGTATGTTTTGTACGTGAGTCGGTACAGCACTTTCTTTGTATACAGTGGTAACCTGAGGTGGAGCACCCGACACATTACCAATCTGATCGTGGATGGCCTTCATCTCCTTTAGAATGTCCAGGATGACAGGTGTTCCTTTGAGGTCTTGGTTATTAACTGTTGTAGAGCTTCAAGAGGCGGCATCCATGTTGAGCCTGCAGTTAGGAACGGATACTGGTGAATCATTCACGGGAACTGGTCCACGCGGGAGTGCTGTCATCTGAGACGATCCAGCGAACATCGCTCCTAACTTTTGGGTCATGCCCTCGACCATGTTGACTGAGTTCTACTCTGCCCTTTCTGACAGGGTTTTGATGAGATCAATAGGGAAACCTCAAATTTCAGAATTACCTTTACGTAGTTGATTGCCTTCCTTTGCTGGCTACATGGACTTGTTCCTTGGCAGGATCCTTCAGCTGCATATTGGGATCGCTAGGATCATGTGCGGACTCGTCTACTGCGTTGGTAGTCTTCTTTGGGAAGTTATCGTTGTCGTCTGAAATGACTGTGCTTTTTTCTTCGTTGAATACCTACAATTGTCTGGGCCCCACGGTGGGCATTTAGGTTAAACAATTGATTTTATAAGAGGGTCACAAGAAATATAGTAAATAAAAAAAAGTAATGAACAAGAAAGTATGTAATATTATTCCTTGAGAATAGCCAGATTGGGTGTGAATCACTTGATGTACAATACAATGTAAGGAGGGATATTTATAGTAGAGATTTACTCTGTCTTAATTATGGTAAAATACAAAGACTAATAAAGGCTATGGGCCTATAACTCAAGGTGGTGGTATATACGAAACCCTAACTAGGAGACTGTAAACCCTAAGGCGGCGGGATGTATGCTTTGCGTCCTACATCCATACCGTCTGAAGGGTCATAACTTGAAGAGCATGCGTGTATCCTTTGTACCCTAGTATCGCCAGCTGGACTCGCATCCCCGTAATATAGGTGACGTATTTTTGCCCACACAGAGACATCTAAGCAAGTTTTACCCATCAATATTTTACTTTAATAAATTTATGCATGCATTCACACTCAAGCAAATTAATTCTCATAAATGACTTCTCATTTAGTGTAAAATCAAAAGGTCACTAAGTTTCCAAAACATCTACAATCTAAACATTTCATAAAAAATGAGAAAATAATTTCTTAGTATGAATGTTATTTTAATGACTTTCAATTAAGTCTTAGACCATAAAAAAAGTTACATAAAAAGACAACATATTTTCATATATTAAAAAGAAATTCACAATTCAAATTACAAGTACTTAAGGAGACGACTCTCCATCTCGGCTTCAAATTTATGAACATACACCCGAAAATCTTTAATTAGCCAAACACCGTGATAAATATCAGTTAAAATACTATCCAAAGGTTTTCCTATGGAATCTACAAAAATTGCTACAGCTTCCCAATCCGATATTTCAATTTCGTCAATAGAATTAGCTAGTTCATCTCTTATAAATTGAAAAAGATTAATTTGTGCTGACACTGAAGTCTTAAGCTCTCTGAGTTTCTTTTTTCGTTCCCTTCATATAGCCCTTTCATCCCTTAGTAGATTTTGCATCGCCCTGGGGACATCATTTCTTATGACTTCACGTCTTCGGGAATATGTCATTCGGCAACGTACTCTTCTACGTTGTCCCCTCGCTCGATTTTGGGAACTCCCACTTGGAGTACTATAAGTTTGTCCCTGTCCAGCCATTTCTGAAATCTGAACAATGAAACAATAAGAATGGACATACTATTCAATGCGACAATATATGCCACAATTACTCGTAGAAGATTACATTTAAGGATCACATACCATTAAAATGATGTGGCTATTAGGAAGTCATTTGAGGAATAAAAATACAGGTTAAATTTCAAACTTCATTACTCACTCCTTTTAAATCTGTTTAACATAAATAATATATCAACAGAAAGCCTGTAAAGAGTAAATTTGAAAATACATACACATATTCTAATTATAAATCAATAATTTGCAGAAATCAAATTATGGAGCGCAGTTTTTTATTAAACGGTTACCATTTTCATCATAACTTCAAAAAAACATATCTTATTTGTTTTAAATTTGTTTTCAATGTATAATATATTAACCGAAAGATCTAAACGAGTAAATTCTGAAAATATATACCACACATTATAATTCTTAACTAGTAATTTACAAAAATCAAATTACATAACGTAATTTTTCACAAAAATCTTCTCAATTTTCAGCATAACTTCAAAATATCATATCTTACTCATTAAATCCATTTTCAATGTATGAGATATCAATGTAAATCCCTAAATGAGTAAATTCTATTAATACAAGTTTCATGCCAAAATTTTAAATGTGTGATACACAGAATTCAATTTTCAGGATATTTTACTAATAGAATAATTAAGACTAGGGAAAAATTAACATAGGCTCCGATACCAATATTTGAAATTTATAACGGTAACAGAGACAAGAATCGTGTACATGTTAACACCACAGTGGAAGTTTGTTGAATTTACCATCAAGAAACTGCTCCAAGTCGAACCTTGAATCACTCGGAGACAAGGTATATTCCACAAACTAAATGTCCTTTAGCTATAAGTGTATAATTGGAGATGAGAGAAGAAGAGAAAAAAAATTTCTTGATAGAGGAAAAAGAAGTACGTGCTTCTTTTAAAAAAGAGGATTTTTATCAGTTTTTTTCTTTTTCCTTTTGGCACTTCACGTTCCCCTCTTTTATTTACTCCACTATTATCCCAGTACTTAATAATGATTAAAATTGATGGGTAACTTCTTGTAACCCTCACATCTTATTTCTTTCTTAAAATGGATCGGGTCCGTCCACATGGACGACCCATGATCCAAACCCAAAATCACCAACAGGTAGTATACAGATTTTAGCAAGCGTGACATGATACTACTTATAAAACATATACTAATAATTTGTCATAACCGGTTATATTGAATGTAATCTATAAGTTTTTTATGCAACTTGAATCCTTTATACAGTCAAACAAAGTTTATAGCATATTCCACGTTTGAATATGACAGAATAGTCTTTTTCTTTATTCTTTTTTAATTATTGTGTCATTGTCTATTCAAAGGCTCATTATGAAAGCCTAATCCTTTTTAAATTATTGTGTCGCTCTATATATTTTTCTTCAAAAAATAATATTATCACCACCATTTATGCTCCATGTTACATAATGTTACTTTCCTAGTGGAATATGTCGCTGTCTATTTAAAGGTTGATTATGGAGCTTTGCAGACCAAATCTAACAATGAAATTATTTTACTTTCTTTCCCTCTTACTTCGGATCTGCAGTCTTAGTGCGAGTCATACTGTGTCAGACCTTAAGGTATCAGTTCCATTTAATCGCAGTAGTTTCCCACCAGATTTCATCTTTGGAACTGCCTCATCAGCCTATCAGGTATGGTCTCAAATGTTTGAAATCTTCTAACGCACCCTTTTCATGCAATCAGGGGCTGATGCCAGCGTGATTTAGGGTTGGACCCAGTTGCTTTTGCTCAAATCTTGTATATATATTAAAAATCTACTGATTATATACAAATGGGAGTATTAAATCTCGAACCCAGTAACTCAAATTAGTAGTGCGTCAAATGACATCACAAACTCATAAAATTTAAATTCTAGATCCACCAGTAAGTCTACATTCACTTTACTTTGTGTTTCATTTTGTGCTTGTCTTTCAGTACGAAGGAGCTGCAAATGAAAATGGTAGAGGCCCAAGTATCTGGGATACCTACACTCATAAACATCCTGGTAGTGCTCTCTTCTCTTTCTCTCTCTCTCTCTTTCTCTCTACATGTGTGTGTGTGTGAGTGTGTATGTGTTGACACAATGGTGCTCTTTGTTTAATTCTTTTAAGCTTCAGCATTGTTTAATGACATTGTTTATGGTTGAGACTAGAAAGGTATTTGATCGATTTCGACCCCAACTTTCCTTCTTGAATAATGAAAACATCCTAATATTTTTCTTGATTAATCTTAGCAAAGTAATGCACTACTGTTATAATCTTTTGATAGATTAATTTACTACTCCCTCTGTCCCATTTTGTTTGTCGTAGTTTGACTTGGCACAAAATTTAATAAAGATATGAAGACTTTTGTAACTTGTGGTCTAAAATGAGCCAAAGATATTTGTGTGGCTATGAATGAGTCAAAAAGTAAATTTAGAGTTGAATTGTTTCCAAATTTAGAAATATGACAATCTTTTTTAGACAGACTATTAAGGAAAGTATGACAAACAAAGTGGGACATAGGGAGTAAAAGATAGCGAAAGTAGGGCATATTTTGAAAGTATATAAGTGACAGTAAATGTTATTTGAGTATAGACCTACTTACATGTTAATAATAAAATAAGAGAATGCTCCTTAATTGTTGTCCATATTTATTTTTTTATTAAAAAATCCGCTATTCATACCCTATAAATCTCAAAACATTGTTAACGTTTATGCAGAAAGAATAGCTGATGGTAGCAATGGGGATGTAGCTGTTGATTTTTACCATCGCTATAAGGTATAGTCTAACAATATTTTTGCCAACAATAATTATAAGATCATACTATGTAGCTAACAAGTCAGAGTTACCCAGTGGATATAGTCTAAGTGCGATTCACTCATCTTTTTATCTTATTTTAACTTTCTCTGTTATATCTGTTTGTAGGAAGATATACAGTTAATGAAATTGGAAGGCCTGAATGGCTTCCGATTTTCCATCTCCTGGTCTAGAGTTTTACCATGTAAGGATGCTTCTCCAAGATCTATTAAGTTCTATGTACCGTGTGAAGAATTTCTTATATTGGTTATTCCAAGTGATGTTTACAAATATGCCTCCAAATAAATTGAGACATTTAATTTTCAAAATAAGGCATATTATTTGGTACGACGGGTATATGTGACATGATATTGTAAAAATTACTTACAGTGATAGTGTATATAACTAAAACTCTTTTACAATATGCCTCAAAATGACATGAATGATATAATGTGTATATATGTATTACTAGTTGATAATGAATGATATAATGGAAATTTTACAAAATAAATTGTACGCGAACTATAGACATGTATTGGCATATGCTGAATATATGTATATTATGTATTATAGTTGATAAAAAATTTCATCTATCAAAAAATTATAATCGATCTTTATGTTTTTTTCTATTGAGACTTGAGAGTGTAAAAAAATTTTGCATCTAAAAGAAAATTTACTGAAGGTAGTTGTAAACACTAAGCATGAGTTACTTAATAACCTAGAAAAGATGTATGTATATGCGAGATCTATTAGAACTGCTCAAATTAGTGTCAATATTAAAATTTTCAGACCGTTTTAGGTTGATAAAACATTAACTTTTACTCTATCTTTTCAAATACAATATTTTTATTATGCATCGGAAAAAGACAGTATTTTAAACGTGCGAAAATTTTATCTTTAGAGTAAAAGGAGAAGAAAAAAGATATGTATTGATGATTGCACTCTACTCCCTTGAAACCCGGTATGATTTCAAACTTTAGTGAGTATTTTTATTTCGATAATCGAACTTCTTTGTTTCTTCTATAGATAGTAGGATTAGAATCTAGTGGCTCGTCAAATGAATACAAAAATATACATTTGTGGAAAGATAAAAGCACGTGACATTTGGTTGAGTTAAAGAAAATCTCTATTGATGTGTGATGTAGGTCTGATTTGTACATGTTAATAAAGGTACATCATGGACATTTCATCTCCATTATAAATGGAACTAGTTTCCCAAATAATTAGTGGATTAATAACTTTACCTAGTAAAGTCATTTTTTCTTTATTTTATATTATCTTCAAAAAGTTATGGCATAATTTGTTATTAGTTCAGTACGTAATGGTTGATGCAATTCTAAAATTAAAAGTAATTTTACTTTAAACTTCTTATTTTATAGTTGATGAAATGAATAATAGTTATACTATATCTATCTTATTTTAAACTACAAATTCAAAAGTCTTCGTACATTTCTTAAATTTTGTGTAAAATCAAATTGTATCATTCTTTTTAAACGGATATATTAGTAACAAAAAATTCAATTACCTATTGTTTGTTTCTTCAAGAGTTATTCACTCGGGGTTTGTGGTATGAGAACCGCCGGAGGAGTAATACTTTTGATATTAGAACACACATTTTATCTCTCGTTGGACCCTTATATATTCGAATATATAAAAGACCAATTTTATTTTCATGCAAACAATTTCTATCTTTTCCTTTTCTGGTTTTTATTTCTGTATTCGATTTGGCATGCACTTGCTTTGAATGTGTGCATTGGTAAAGATTTATATTCCATCTCTTATACTAGTGATGCTTTTGACAATATTCTACAAATTCGTGAACTGAAATGATGTTCATTAAGAAGGAATAGCATTTTGGAGTTTTTTTATTTTTTATTTTTTGGTAAAAAAGAAGATTAACATGGAGTATACCTTTTTAAAAGAAACGGGTGCTTTACAATCATAAGAATTTTAGTAATTTTTCTTACTTATGTATGAATATTATCTTCTTGCATCAGATGGGAAGCTAAGTAAAGGAATAAACAAAGAGGGGATTGCCTTCTACAATAATCTCATAAACGAACTCCTTGCAAACGGTTGGATTCTCTCTTACTACATCTATCTCTTTTCGTTTTTACCATATATTTTAGGAGAAACGTGGGATTATTCTTTTGTTATAAAATACAGGTATACAACCTTTGGTCACTCTCTTCCATTGGGACACACCTCAAGCCCTCGAAGATGAATATCTTGGCTTCTTAAATGACACAATTGTGTAAGTTAGACTATAATACACGTCAGTGCATATATATCTTATATTCTTGTCGTCTAATTTACTTATCAGTACTATTTATTTTTTAAAATAACAGAGAAAGTGAAGTATTTTATTAAGAAAAGATGGCAATATTAGGAAAAAAAGTATTGAGCTAATGTATTTGTAGGCAGGGTTTGATATAGCCTAGGTTATAATATGTGTCCGGTAAAATCTAGTTGCTTTGGTCTAGATCCTTAATATGAGTTAAGAAAGCCGTCAAATATAATTTGAATTTAGTTATCAGAATTTATTATTGATGTCTTAGAATCCATAAACAATAAAGTTAAGATCCTGATTCTGCTCCTGTCGATATGTAGGGATGATTTTCGAGATTATGCAGAGATTTGCTTCAAAGAATTTGGTGATAGGATCAAGTTGTGGGCCACTATCAATGAGCCTTGGAGTTATGCCACAGTTGGCTATGACTCAGGTCTTTTTGCACCTGCCCGATGTTCTGCTTGGATGAATAATGGCTGCACTGAAGGAAGCTCTGCTACTGAGCCTTATATAGTTGGCCACCACTTAATTCTTGCTCATGCTCAAGTAGCTAAGTTATATAGAGAAAAATACAAGGTAAATTAGCTAGACTTTTTTTTTTCTTTTTCTGTTTCTTGTGGAAATAGTCATCACGGTAAGTATCATCTAATACTCGCTACAAAAAAATTCTATTTCGCACTGTTACCTTTTTTCGATCAAATTGCGCGGTGTTAATTTCTTGTAGTGACTGGAATTTGTTTTAAGAAATTACTGTATCTCTTTACTGTTTGAGAAATGATACAGGCAACACAGAAGGGTGAGATAGGAATAGTGCTAGTATCTAATTGGTTTGAGCCATATACCATGTCGAAGCAAAATGTAAGGGCAGCCCAAAGAGCCCTTGACTTCATGTTTGGATGGTGAGTAGAGTGCAGTTTCTGCATCAATTTATCTACTTCTACATAAAGCACTAAAATTTGGTATTGTCAAACCTCTCTCGATAACACAATCATGTATTCTCTCTGTGATAACATTTTACTACTAACATCAATTTTTCTTAATAATCAAATTTTTATTAATGATATACATTATTATATATTTTCATTAGCAGAACATGCTATAATGAGCTCAGGATATCCCAAAGCCACCATAGAGAAGTCCGATTGTATTCACATATGATAGCACCTATTTAGTTTGTCCGAATTTATAGATGTTTCTTAATTTCAAGAGTTAAAGTCCTTAATTATAACCGTGAACTCATTTGACTCTTGAAATTTGAAAACTGGCATATAAATTGAAAAATATTAGAAAGTAATGCCTACTACCTATGTTTCAGTTTATGTGGCGCATACTATTTTAATTTAAACTTCCAACACCCTTAGTGGGAAGCTTTTATATCTTCACAAATATTATAAAATATTTTGTGACCATAAGTTTCAAAAGTCTTCATCTATTTCTTAAGCTCTATGTCTATTCAATGTTGTTAAATAAAGTAAAATGGATATAAAATTTCATTTTTTTATTTTAATGTAATCTATTTTTTTATCGGATGTCCCCGAAGGGAGATTTCAATATAATCTATTAACTTCTCGTTTTATTTTGTCGCAGGTTCATACATCCATTAACTTATGGTCGCTATCCAAAAAGTGTGCATAAATATGTGGGGAAACGCTTACCAAAATTCACAAGGGAGCAAGCCAAGATTGTGAAAGGGTCGTATGATTACTTGGGACTAAACTATTACACATCAAATTATGCAGCCAATATTATTACCCCAAATAAAGTGAACATTAGTTATTCAATGGATTCTCAAGTAAATCTAACAAGTGAGCCGTCCTATTGACTTTCAAGTCCAAAATTTATCGACCGATTAACTTTTATCTTTACCTATAGTTATTTCCATTTCTAATCATCTTTCTTTCTCTTTTGTAGCTGAGAGAAATGGAAAACTCATTGGCGAACCAGTAAGTTTCCATTACTTTTTTCTCCATATTAAAATTTCAAGTTTCACTTCCTTATAAGGCATGCATAATGTGCTATTAACTATACCATTTTTCTGCTTCTTTTTGGATGTAGACGGGCTCCAATTTGATATTTGTAGCCCCACGAGGGCTTACAAAGTTTCTTATCTACACAAAGAAAAACTACAAGAATCCAAAAATTTACATAACAGAGAATGGTACAAAAGCAATTCGACTTAATTTGTGGATCTTTTTTCTCCTACAAACTTATAGGTTTTCCTTTTTGTTGTTAGGTATGGGTGATGCAAATAAAACAGTAGCTCATCAAGGACTTCATGACTTCCAAAGAGTGGATTTTCATCGTCGCCATCTCCAGGCTCTGAAGGCTGCCCTTAGGTACATAATCTTTTTATTTGTTTGGTAATTAAATTCCTTACTTTTCTTGATCGCTTTCAAAAATATAAGAACAATAGGTTTAGTCATGCATCCTCTCTAACAGTATTTTATTACTATAACCCAGTTTTCTTTGGCCCCAACTTTTTATGTTATGTCATAGTATATGCATTCTAAATTCGCTACAGCAGCCAAAACACTGTCCTATCGACAAACGACACTATTGTAGATAGGTACAACGCATTTGAAATACTGATAATCTTTTTGTCTCTTTTGTTTTAGCAGGGATGGTGTGAATGTTAAAGGTTACTTTGCATGGTCTTTGCTGGATAATTTTGAATGGACTTCAGGATATAGCATGAGATATGGGCTAAATTATATTGATTATGGGGACAAGTTAAAGAGATACCCCAAAAGCTCTGCTCTTTGGCTTAAAATGTTCCTTCTCAAGTAGATATATTTTAAAATACGATTGCTATAAAATGACAAATTGCATCGAATAATTATTGTTGCTGTAAGGATAACATTGTTAAATCAATGATACTTTAGACAAGAATTTGGAATTCATGTTCCTCTCCCTTTACAAGCATTTTCAAATTCTTGAACGTTCTATATTTGTGATAAGTTAATAACCCTTCAAATATTATTCTCCATCTTTCCATAATTGGAAACCATCAATAAAAGCGTGTACTACTTTTTGGTATAAACTTGAAAATAAGTGCATTTAACAACATTAATATTCTATTCGAATATTCTTTGATAGCAATAGAGTAGCTACCTTTATAATTTTCTGAATCCCCAGAAATAACTACTCGTAGTTTACTGATGATAGGAGAACCATGGATAACGAGTATAACTTGTAACTGTAAGAATCTTAACACTGTATATGTAAAGTTTCAGTTATCCATGATCAACAGCTGTCAAAACTTAAACAAAGAAGAAGAGCTTTTGGGTGGAAATTTTTTCACCTTTCTAATTATCAAAAAGGGATATTTATTTATGCATAAAATTGGACGTCTAGGTTAAACACTTAAATTTATGAATGAGTCACAAGCAATACAGTAAAATAGGACGGAAAAGTAAGTAAATAGAGAGGAAAATAATAGACAAGAAAGTAAAGAGTTTTATATCTTGAGAATAGCCTGATTCAATGGTGAATCACTTGATGTACAATACAATGTAAGGAGGGATATTTATACTAGACACCGAGTCCTAATTAAGGTAAAATACAAAGACTAATAAAGGTCATGGGCCTAAACTCAAGGCGGTGGTATATACGAAATCCTAACTAGGAGACTGTAATCCTAAGGCAGCAGGATGTATGTCTTGCGTCCTATGCTCGCACCGCCTGAATGATCGTAACTCGTAGAACATGTGTGTATCCTCTATGCTCGGTGACTTATAGGATAAGTCTAGTCTCGCCAGTTGTACTCGTATCCCCGTAATAATAGGTGGCGTATTTTTGTCTGCACAGTCAGTCTCCCCACTTGCTGAGTGTTGACGCGAGCAGTCAGGAAGTGAAAGAAGCATACTAGAAGACGTAAAGGTGTGACTGTACTGATACTTGTCCCCTGTCTCTTCGCATGTGTTGCATTGAATGCAAATCCTTTAGTGCAGTAACGTGTTCCTCCATGATTGGATGGGTTTTCTACGTATCTTCCCAATGTTGCCACTGTTCTGTTCATATCCTGTAAGTATGGGGATACATATCGCGTAAACTGCAATAATAACAATCTCTCATAATTACGATCCCACGTGACCAAGATTGTTCAGCTTCCCATTCAAGGACCCTCTTAGGCGTGTATATATATATATATATACTAGTTTTCTAACACGTGCGTTGCACGTGGAATCGATACTAATAAGTAAATACTTTTACATCTTAAGGTGAGAACACGACATTTGATAATGTCATATTTTAAATAACACGACATTTCATAATATAAATAAGAGTAACAACGACTATAATTTCAAACGCTTCATATCTTAGTTTCCAACTTGTTTTTATGATACCGTAGTCTCTTACTTTTTAATGGCCACACATATCAAGAAATTATTGTTGAATAAAAATATTATTTTGTAGAAGTTGTCTGAAATTCGATCAACACATATCTTCCTTAGAATGACTAAGATATCATTGCCAATTCATGATGTACGCCTACAAAGAATGAAATTGTAGCTTTTGTGATAGAGATACATAATGGTGAGCCACATCAGATTTTTTTATGCATATAAATTATAATATTCACGTGAAATTGTAATACAACTATTATCAAAGATAATTACAATTTGACGAATAAATTAATAAGTATAATTTCCTAATCACGATGTTTTTAGCATAGTTTAAAAGAACACAACATTTTATGTAAACTGACAAAAGAAACATAAAAAAAAAAAAATCAAAACAATATTGTCGTATTAATGGAGAATATGAACATCAAACTTATATATAATTCATAAACATAAACAACCATTCTTTAAGATGAACTAAAAATTTAGAAAATGAGATTCACTTATAAATATAACAATACATTGTTTAGTTGTATTTAATATTAGTGAGGGATTATTTCATGCAAAGAGTAGATGACACGAATATAAAAAATAAAATGATCTAAATTAATTTTTAAAATTTTTGAGATAGTAAATTTCGGTTGCGATAGATGAACAAATAATTATAGTGTACAATAATTTTAATTTACGGGAGGTAGAATATTTAAAATTATGTAAATGTCCACTTAATAAAAGAAGAATATGATGAGAATTCAACAAAGTATTTGATGGTTTATTGGTTTCTTTCCTCAGTTGAGATAATATATGACCATTTCAAATGTCTAGTGATTTTTATTTTGTAGATGAAGCCGATTTATACTATTAAATTAATTGAATAAATTTATCCTAAATTTGATTACCAAATGCAATTTTTTATTGTCTCCAAAATTTTTGTATCAATCCGCTTAGATGCATGTTTTATAATTTAATCTTTTATTTTATATTTTATTTATTTAGGTGTGTATTTACTTTTTTATACACAATTATATTTAGAGCAATATTTGATTAAGGAGGGTAATATGGTCTTTTGACTTTGCTACTAATGGGGCTTCCCACTTATAGAGTAGTATATTTGATATTTGATTAAGGGGGTAATATGGTCTTTTAACTTTGCTACTAATGGGGCTTCCCACTTATAGAGTAGTAGTAGATATACTGTAATTGTAGAGCCTTTCTATCGATCTTCAAATAGTTCTGAGAGCTTCCCTTCAAAAGACAAACTTTCTTCCAGCCTTAATAATTATTCCATCCTTAGTTATGGCCCAAGGACCAAATTTTCTCCCTGCAAACTTCAGAGTCCTAGACTATCTTCCTGCGACCTTTAACTTTGAAGGTGATGGCCGAATGCAAGGTAAACACTGATGTTGGGTGTGTGTCTTGTGTTCCAGCGTTAAGTTTTTATCACTTTTTCGTTTTTTTTAGGATATTATGTGCCCAACAATGATCAAATTGAGATATATTGCTAACTGGATGTGTTTAAATATTGTAGGAATGAAATAAAGGAAATTGGAGCTTAATTGGTACAAAAACAAGGAAGCAACGGCACATACAGTCGTCCATGCTTTGCATGGACCATGGTTTGGCCTGGGAAAAGCGAAAATTGAAGAAAACAAGGGAGCAGCAGTGCATACAGCCGTGAGCGCGAGGCATGCTCCAGTATTTGCGCTGAAGAGTTGTCCTAGACGAGTTTGGAGAAGCTAGTGACGTCTTCCACTTATTGTATTCCATATATAAACCCTTGTAAACATATTTGTAGACCTTCTTATGTACTTTGGAGGCAAGAAACATACAAGGAGGCTAGAGCTTTGGAGAATTCAAGAACACAAGAGTTTTTCCTAAATTCTTTCTTTCTTTTTGTAATTTATTTATTCATGCATTACATTGACATAGTTATCAAGAATATGAGTGGCTCAGTTGCTCATTCCAGGGTTGATTGAACCACTCCTATACTTATGTGTACGAATATTTATTTTAAAGAATGAAACTTGTGAATTCTTCCTATCTAAGAGTTTATATTTTGCTTGCTATTAATTAGAAGGGGCCCCAATTGATTGTTCCCTTTATTCTTGTGTGTCTAGGGATAGATTCATAAGTTAGGGTTAAACACTTAGCAATATTTCAACCAAAAATAAAGGCATTACTTAGGTTGTCAAATCAGTGATTTGAGACCATTGATCTGTCTTGTGAACGATACTTGTAGTCCTATATATCTTCATTAAGTAATTGGAAAATTGTTTAGTGAAAGTTAAAGTTATTACACGGGAGTGAATAGTTGTGAATTTAGAGCAAGTGTTCGATAGGAAGAGCCAAGTTGAATTTTTTAAGGCATTATTCTAACACATAGGTAGGAGTTGGGTAAATCAATCCAAGGCTTTACATCCTTGAATCAATTTTAATCTCTATAAATTGTCGATTATTTTATTGTTAATCTTTATTACTTAGTTGTTACTACACAATCAATCTTAAATTTTTTTTTTAAAAAAAAAAAAACCCTTAGAAGTGAGTTGATAGGTAAATTAATTAGAATAACAACTAGATTTTGAGTGTTCTCTGTGGGATTCGACCTCGGTGCTTCAAATACCGAGTTATATTTGCCACGACCGCTTAGCCCTTTTATAGGGCGTAGTTGGCGTGATCAAATTTTGGCACCGTTGCCAGGGAACACGGTGTTATTTTAGTTGTTAAGATATCTATTTTATTTTTCGATTAACTTCACTCTTGTCATCTTGATCTCGTTTCTTTGGTGTTTACAATTGAATATTCAAATCCCAAAGAATTCAGGGTGGCTCAAGATTTGGCTCTTAATGCTTTCGCACAACCTGTGGCTGGGAATCCGGCGTCTGTTATTCTGCTTCCAACATTCGAGGCGGAAACTTTTTACATCACCCAGACAATGGTGGCTTTGCTTGCTAATGCTGGTTTATTTGTAGGTAGAACTTTTGATGATCCTCAAAAGAACTTGCAAAGTTTTATAAGGATTTGCGAACTCATAAACAGGCTCGAGTACCAGCAGAGGTTGTGAAATTGATGTTGTTCCCATTCTCGCTAAAGGAAGACGGCAGTGATTGGCTGGACTTGTTACTAGTTAATTCCATTACGTCGTGAGATGACTTGGTGATAAAGTGTATGAAGAAGTTCTTTCCACCTAATATAACTGCCAAGCTAGTTGATGAGATACTCATGTTTAGGCTGAAGACTTTGCCAGAAGCTTGGGAGATATTTAAAAGTTATTTGACAAAGTGTCCTCATTATGGTATTCCTGATCAAATACTAGGGCAAAGGATCTACATAGGTATGGGAGATCAAATTAAAAGGCACTTTGAATGCAGCAGCTGGAGGAGCGTTCTTGAGTAAAATATTTGCTGAAGCGAGGGCCCTACTTGATGTGATGGCTCAAAATTCAGGCTGATTGACTAGAGATGTATCTACTGGCTCAAGGTTAGAGGTTTTAGCTGCTGATGTTGGCCATGGGGTTGAAGAACAAATTTCAAACCTGCAAATTATACTGGATGTGTCCCTAAAACAATTCAATGAGAACATGCTGAAACCTGTTAACCAAGTGGACACACCTGATACCGGTAATTTTCTGACTCTAATTTGTTGGGTTATACAGAAGATGTGAATTTTCTTAATTATGGGCAAAGGCAACAATACAATCAGCAGGGTCCAGTTAGGCAGGCACAACAGCCAGTTCCTTACCAGAGACAAACGGCTTACAATAATCTGCAGCAATTGGTGGTACCTACGCAACAGGCTAATAACATAGCTGAGATTAAGAGCATGGTTTAGTCTATGATGGAAGTACATAAGAAGAAGCAAGACCAAGTGGCAGCACATGACACTACAACAAAGGGTATAGAGAGTAAGTTGGGACAATTGTCCCTAATTTTACAGAATAGACCTCAAGGTGCTTTGCCGGGCGATACTGTAGTGAATCCTAAGGATCCAAATCCTTATCAATTGACGGCAGTCACTTTGAGAAATTGTAGGGACTTGGACAAGGAGCAAGAACTAGCTAAAGGAATGCTACCCACTGCGCCAGATATTGAGCATGTTGATGACCTTGCCAAACTGGTGTTTGTTGACACCAAATTTTGTCCCGAGGTTTCAATTAAAAGCTTAATTATTTTAAGAATTAAAATTAATCTTGAAATTAAAGGTCATTGATAAATTTCAGTTAAAAGTGGCTAAAATTACAAGGTGTGGCCTTAATTTCAGCTTACCCTTTGCAATTCCTCTATTTACTTAATTATATTATAAAGAAGGCTAAAATAGTTCTAGGTCCTAAATTCAAGCCTACTTATGCAAACATATACATACATTACCTATACGCATTTCATTCCCAGAACCAATTCTCCCATTTTCAGAGCAAATACCCACGACCCAATCCCTGCGACCCAAAACCCGACCCGAGCTGATCTTCTTCTCCGTACGGCTGATGTGCTGGGCGAATAGCACTATTCCAGGCGTATATTCTTGAAGCTCCACTAAGACCCAGTTGTGCTAAATCTGAAGCGTTCATTTTGAATCAAGTCTATCTGAGCCGTGGATGATCTCTAACAGAAATATCCTTGATGACAAGGATGAATTCGGTACAATCCTTAAGGGATTTGACCAAATTCACCCTTGTTCTACAAGGAATATACGAAAATGAGCAAGGATTTTTGGGGTATTCAAAGGGGTCCGAAACCCTAGCCTAGAGGTATTTAATCTCTGCTTCTCTCATTTTTTAGGGGTCTGGATTTTTGACACATAAAAAACGGCAGCATCTAAAGCAAAAATACTTACTGTTTTTCAACTATAAAATTATTTAAACTTAGCTAGTGTGGAAGAGAATTCTGTTCGAGCATTGTCATAGTTTTTTTTTAATCGTGGTCGCTTTGTTCGGGTCGATACATTTGATCCGTCGCCCTAGTTCATTGCGCGAAATCAGGTCAAATCTCAAACTTTTTACTATTTTTCGTATCTAGTTTGTTGTATGTGTAAATTTATTATCATTTCTATGAAATATATATAGGAGATATGACTGGTTAATGACTGTTAATGATGGTAACTCAGTAGCAAAATCTTGTCTTTAAGTTATGTTAAGGAATCTAGGATAATGAATAAAGGTTGATTTTTATGAAACAAAGCTAGTTCATTCTTGGGATTCTGTTTTGCTTAGAGGGTATGCTGTCCTGTTCTGGTTCTGTTTTCTGATTAGGGTGTGCAGCTGGTCTGGTATGGTGAGTTGGTGTGTGCGATGGAGTTCTGTTGATTCTGGTGTTGTAGAGGAGTCAGGATGTTGTTTTTGGTGTGAGCTGGTCTGGTGCCCCTCTGTTTGCGCAGATTGGGCAAAATGAGCAGTTGATTAGAGGGGTTTAGGGCCTGTGTTGCTGCAGGTCCTAAAGGGGCTGTTCAATAGTAGTTGGTGTGTAGTTTGTTTCAGGGAGGTGTTCAGGAGGGTGTAGAAGCTTTCAAAGTGTGAGTTGTTTCTGCTTCTAGCTGAGAGGCTGATCTGCAGGGTGTAGTAGGATCTGGTGTGTAGAAGAGGGTCAGGGGTTCATAGCAGATGTCCCAGGTTGTTTTCCTTGGTTGCTCTTGGTAGTATGGTGATGGTTTTTTGCTGCAGGTGGCATGTATCTGCCTGGGAATGTTGCAGGCAGGTGCTTGATTTTGGTGCCTGATTATTTCAGGGAGATGGCAGATGTGCTGCATTTAGTTAATTAGTGTGGTGAAATTTAGGGAGTAAGTGTGGGTGCAGATGTATGTGAGAGTGTAAGGGGTTGTTTCAGCTATTCTTGTTGTCTGAAGGTTTAGATAGTTGATGGGAGTTGTTTTGGTAGCTTAGTCCTGGTAGTTCAGTGAGGTTCATGCAGTTGTAGAGGTTCCAGGGCAGTAGGGCCTTAGTTGTTGTTCAGGGTTGATTCTGGTATTTGTTTGTTCCCTCTGTTCTGTTTCTGTTTGTCTTGAATGATTAAAGAAGGGTCAAATTGGTTTGCTTAGGAGTTTTGTGGAACCTATTTGAGCCTGGTTCTATTTCTAATATGGTTGTAAGTAGAGTGTTTTGGAGGCTGTGAGATAATGAGAGGATGGTGTGAGCTGGTCTGGTGCCCCTCTGTTTGTGCCGATTTTGTTGTTTCTCTGTGTATGTATGAGTGAAGGGATTCAGATGTTTATAAATCTATTTTGGAGGTGGTTCTGGAGTGGTTTGCATGTTTTTAGAGGAGCTCTAGTGGTCTGCATTTGGTTGGATTCTGCCTATTTTAGTAAAAATTGATGTTTGGAACTGAATAGCTATCAAACTGTAAATTTCTTTATCTAAAGTTTGGATTTAGTTTTTTTTTTAAAAAAAAAGAGAGTTGCTTCAGTCATTGGTCGTTCTTGTTTCTTTCAGAAATATGTCAATTTTTTTTGAGTTGTTTTGACTTGGATGATGGATGAAAGATTAGCCTTCTTTAAAACATAGCATTTGCATCGCTGAACTTTGCTTAGTAGCCATTAATTTATGTCTATTGTATAATCTTCCTTTGGTACAATAATGTGGTATTCTTCTCATAGAATTTCATGCAGCTTGGGGTTTAGAAACTTACTTTAGGATTGATATTCTGTCATGTTAAAGATTCAATCTTTGGTTATGAGTAAATTTCACTATTATGAATTCATATCTTTGTAAATAGCTGAAGGTCAATTACTAGTCTTAGTCTATTTCAAGTTGCCTGCCAGTCAAGCATTTTAATTTGTTTCTCTTAGCAAAATGTTAAAGTTAAGGTTTAAGTTTGCTGGTAGATATTCTTGTTGGCATCTCAAATAGTGACTATGGTGTCAACTTAATTAACCTTCCTGGATGTATGCCAAACTGACTGTTTTGCTACATTTTTCTAATATAGTAGTTTAAACTTTTGACTTGTTGCTTCTTTTATCTAATTTCCTTGCTTATAAGCTTAGTTTCTCTTACTGTGTTCAAGCACTTACTAATCTTCGTCTCCCTTTTCTTTTTGCATAATACTCTTGGGAATGAGTTCGGACTAACTCACAAATGGGATGGCTGCATGCATTGGAAGTTATTTGACCCGCTCCGCATTTTCGGAACTTGAAATCCCCGAAAATGTAAAAAAAGAAAAGAAAAGAAAAGAAAAGAAAGCGAAAATCTCTAAATTCAAGGCTCAATGATTGAGTTGCGCTTCCGGGTTCTACTTTCTCAAACTCCCGCTTTCCCGTTCCCTTTAGAAAGCATGTTTTAGGAAGCCCTGAAACCGAACTAGGATTTGCATGTTAGAAACATGGTAGGATAGTCGCTTTATTGAATTGTTAACTTATTGCATGTTTAGAATGATTATATAATTGCTTATCCCATTTTTTTGGGGACTCGCCAATTAGTTTAAGTTAATAGTAATCTAAGGATAATTATCGAGTGCAAAAGAAATTAAAATTTAATTAAATTATACATCCCATCTATTATTTATATTTACGTATCCATCTATTAAATATTTATTTATCTATCTACTCATTTATTCATTAATCCGATTAATTATGCGATATTTACTTATTAAATTATTTATTTCATTAATTTTTATTTATTTAATTTAATTAATCATTTATTTATTTATTTAATTTAGTTATCATTCATTCATTTATTTATTTATTTAATAATTATTTATTTATTTATTTATTTATCTAAATTATTATCAATTTATTCTTTATTTAATTAAATTAATATAAATGTTAGTTTATTTAATTAAGTTATCTATTTATTTATCCATTTATTTAAGCGATCAATTAATCAATTATTTATCTAATTAGTTACTTAGAGTGCTGTATTTTATTTTATTATTTATTTAATTTATTTATCCTTTATTTATTTAATTAACTAATCAATCGAACATGTTGTAATTCATCCATTTATTTAATCTTAAGATTTCATCATTTATTTATCTAAGTATCGGTGTAACTCAAACCCTTATCTTATCTACATTATCCTTAGTTAAAATTAATTCTATTATCCTTAACAAATTCGTGAAAACCGCCGGATTAACCGCATTTAGCGGATTTTCGAAAGTGCTCCCGCAAGGGACCTTCTTTCGAATTTAATAGAACCACTTACTCGGAATCTCTGATTTTAATGTAATTTTATTTAATTAAAGAATAAATTGCACTCATTAGTTAACCTTAGGTTCCTAATAATCCTTAAATTAGGTGGCGACTCCAAAGAAACCCTTTGGAGTCCCATTTTGTTGAAATCGAATCCCGGTGCATACTTGTTATGCATTGTTTTTGGGAGGGTTCAACAGTGTTGACACCCAATTTTGTCCCTCCCTTTTCGCAATTTGGCTAAATTTAATTAAAAGGTGCAATATTATTTTTCAAACAAAACTGCATTAGATAACATGCATTTATGTGCACAATACTATTATTAGCCCTCTATTTATATACTTTGTTAATTATGACTATATTACGTAATTTCATTATTTAGGCTATTTTCTAAAATATGTATGCTATTTGTGTAATTTAACGCATTACGACATTATTTAAATAATTATTTGTGGCTATTTATATTTAGTTATATTTGAGCCCATCTATATTTATCTGTGATTAAATACATTTATTTATAATTTTTTCTATTTTCATACTAATTATTTATATTTATAAGTATTTTAATTAAATACTAGCCAATTTGTAAATATACAACTCCCTTTCTACTGCATCTAGTCCCCGTCATCATCTTTTGTCCACGTAAGCTCCACATAAGCCTATCACCTCACTTATATACACTCCTAGCACAACGTACAACTTTATTTTGCGTGTGTACAACTCACTAAAACGTGTGGTACAATCCCCCAAAGCACCATTTAATTTGTCCACCTTAACAAATAAGCATATACACTCACACATATAACTTATACACTCACCCACACGTGCCTACATGGCCAGATCGTGGCCCTTAATCCCACAGATCCAACGGCTCAGAATAATTCTTACATTTTAATATATCCAAATACACCCCTCTCACCTAAGCCTTAAAAGTCACTCTCACTCTCCCTCACCCTTATCATACGCTGCCTCTTAAACTCCCTCTCTCCCCTTCCGCCCTAAACCCGTCGACATATATACACAGTCTAAATACATCCCAACAAAACCTCCGCCTATTCCGCTGAGGATCCGCCATACTCCATCTCTCCTGTCGATTGAATGAAACAAATCCCTTTCTCTCTCTCACTAATCCGAAAAGGAAACAAGGAAATCGGGTAAGTTCAAAGCGTATCAAAGCAAGAATCATGGAAATTATCAACGCCTATACACTTACAAGGCAAGGATGGAAGATTTAAAATCAAACCAAGTACAAATAGGGCAGAATTAGATGCGACCCGACCCGACTTGCATTGAACCCGGTCACATCCTTCCTTTTTCTTTTTCTATTTTTATTTTTATATTTTTTATGATGAAATTATAAACAAAATGCCTATTTCCATTTCTTGTGATTGAACACATGAATTTCAGCTAGCATCTACCCCTTTTAAAAGTTACTTTTGTCTTCAAATTTATAATTTAAAGAAATAAAATCATGCCTCGGGATTTGTAAGTTCATGTTTTTTATCACATGTTAATCGCTCATTTGATTCGAGTCGAGAGCGTCTGATCATTTGGTGAAATTGCTTTCTGCTTAGCATATATGTTATGCACGTCAAAGTTGCCATCTTTTCTATTAGGTCGTTTGTGTGTATGTACACATGCACTTTTCTACTCAATTTATGAAAGTAAAAGAAAGGTAGTCTCTTAATAAAATTTTATTTGAAGCTGTCGAGTTTATTTTTGCAAGTATACTTGTTGTATATGACCCTTGCTTTGCTGAAAATTGAGTAATGAGAAATCATATCCTTTCCATAGTTACATGTATGAACGTTATATTTCCTTGATGCTGGTTTAATTTGCTAATTAAAAAGGAATAGATATTTTCTAGTCTCAAATTCAACTTGGAAAACTATTTATAGAAGTTTATATACTGTAGAATCCCCCTAGTTCTGCACTAATTGATGACTTGATTACCTACTTTTCCTTATAAGATATTTGTTGATTCTCTTTTCCTTTTAGAATGAAAATTTAAAATTTAAGTGGCTCTCTTCTCTGCCTATATAAACCAACCCCTCATCCCTTATCTCCCCAAGCTTACACAGACTGGATACATCTCATCTTTGGTTCTCTAAAGGTGAAAACTACTTCTTCCCTCTCTGTCTATTGAAGATCGGCCTGTTTCTCTTTGGTTCTTCTTCTATGTTTACTTCTCCTCAATTTCTGAAGCACTTATTCTTCTCTAAATCCTTTGTGAAAGTGGTAGAAAGTTAAGGCAAAGTGCTGGTTGATTCTGGTTTTGTTTATTACCTGTTGGCCTACATTAAAGCTTACTGCTTGTTACCCATTTTTCAACATCATTAAGGTATTGTTAAATTGAATGAATGGCCTTTTGTAGTATCTTGTCAAGTTACTTTGCTAGCAAAATCATACATTGTTTTTGTTGTTTGCGTGTATGTTACCGTGTAGGTCGTTGTAGATCACCACTAACTTCTTTGTGCAGGTTTCATAGTTTAAATCTGGACAAAATTTAGGATAGCCCTATGGCTATACCATGATTGATCTTTGTAGGTGTTAAAATAGAAAGGATAGCCCAAGGCTATACTTTTAGTTTCTTACAGGTTCTGGAGGTTGAAAAAAAACCATATTTGGGTCAAGAGGATCTGTGAAGTAGAAGGGACAAAGGCCCTCCTCTCTTCTTTTTACCCTTTTACTATTTTCATGAAATTAGAAGTGAACCATTGACATCATGTATTTGTTAGGGCTAGTGATGGTTTGTATAGGCACCATAAGGTGCCTTTATTCATTTAGGACGGGTACAGCATGATATACACTGTTAAAAAGCAGTGATTGACTAACAGGAGCCATTTCTAATCCTTCTCTTTATTTTTTATATGCTAAAGGCTAAAATCGCAGTACATGTTAAAAACTGGCTTATTTACACAAAAGTTAAAACTGAAAAATTGCAACAGTGTCCTAATAGGTGTAAAACTGAAAGCTAGATGTCATTTCAGTTTAATAAGGTTATTAAACTGTCTCAAAGGTTGGCAAAGCAAAAACAAGGTTTAAAGTTTAATAAGCTTTTTGATTTGTTGAAACAATTGAAGCATGGAGGTTATGCGAGAGGTATCTGGATATGCTAAATTGTTAAAAGATCTTCTGTCTAAGAAGGTTGACTTTAATGAGGTAGATATGGTCGAGTTGAATAAGGTGTATAGTGTTGTCATCACAAAGCCTGTAGCTAAAAAGAAGAAAGATCCTGGTAATTACAGTCTCGTGCTCTATTGGTGATCTCACAATTGGTAAGGCCCTATATGATTCTAGTGCAAGCATTAATTTGATGCGGCTGAAAGTATACAAAAAGTTGTGTCTGACTGGTATAAGAGAGACTTCAATGCGCATCCAACTGGTAGATAGAAGGCAAAAGCACCCTGTTGGAATGGTGGAGGATGTATTTGTGCATGTCGGTACTTTCATGTTTCCAGTAGATTTTCTGGTTCTTTACTGCCCCGTTGATAAAGATGTTCCAATTATATTAGGCCATCTATTCGTAGCTAGTGGTAGAGCAGGGATTGATGTTGACAAGGGGAAGATGACCTTGAAGCTGTACGATGAAGAAATAGTTGTTGATATTGGAAAATTGCTAAAGAGACATTGTGATGATGCGAGTTGTTCGTGTATGCATATATGCAAGCCTGGATGAGCCATGAGTTGAGTTGATTGAAGTCGTGCCACGACTATAACTATGGCGCTTCTCGGGAGGCAACCCATGTTTGTAATTGTATACTAAATATATATATATATATATATATATATATATATATATATATATATATATGTGTGTGTGTGTGTGTGTGTGTGTGTGTACATATAGAAAAAAATTATAATAAAAACACAAAAAAGATGTCGTGCAATGACGTTAAATCAAGCGCTTCATGGGAGGCAACCCATGTTTTATCACTTTCTTTAGTTAGTTAGTTAGTATTTGAAAATATATATATATATAGAAAAAAAAGAACAAAAAAAATAAAATTTTATATATATATATATATATATATATATATATATATATATATATATATATATAGAAAAAAAAGAACAAAAAAATAAAATTTTATGGGAGCAAATGTGTTTGTGTAGTGTATTTTACAGGTGATGGAGAGCCAAATCGATGAGCTAAATGAGCCTTAGAAAGGTACGATATGATGGAAGAAAGGAATCTGCACAAGCTTTTAAAATCCCAGGTGAAATAGCTTCTTATGCGTCGCATGGAGGGCTGTTTCAGCCTGAAATTTTGAGGAAAACTGACCAGTGTGCAAAAGGCAATGCATGGACTGATGTTTCAACTGTGTTGCGTGAAAAAAAAAATTGAAACACTAATCCAAGCGCCCGCACAGCATGGTATTTGACCTGGTATGTAGTTTTTAATCGCAAACAGCAGGTTGGCCCAGCTTGACTCAGGCAGATATTGTATTGGTGGCATATCTCTTCAATGATCGAATGAACACGCTCGTTGACATGCAGAGTGAAAGGGTACGTATGGACCATCGAGTAACCAGCACGATGGGATGAAATTCTCTCTCCAGCAGAAGGGACAATGATGTCTATTACTTATGGCCACTTACAATCAAGCCTGATACGAGTTATGTCATCCCTCACAACCACATACGGATAGAACTCAATAGAAAGGTTGTTATTTTCACATTCCTGCTTGGGTGTTTGATCACGTCCAACTACTGATGTAGGGTAAAACTACGTGGAAGCAAACAAACTATACGAAGAGCGGAAGCAAGTAAAATAGATAACGTGATATCAAAGATATCGAGAAAGTCAAGACTAGGAAGGCAAGAAATAGAAGAAAGAATGAATCAAACTTACTAACATAGATTGATTCCAAGGGAGAACGAGAAACTTGAACCAAATCCCGGATTCATACTAGGATGCAATCCTCAGGTTCCTCTCAATGTCTTTCTCTCAATTCTATACTCAAACTCTAGCTTACGATATGGTATCCTCAATTTATCAACCAAATATGCGCTAATACAATTGGCATCGGTCTCATCAATTTTGATCAAGTATCCGACAATACCATTTACCTCAACAACGAACCTTCTCCTACCCAAGTTTTGTAGAGTGGCATCCAAGTGAGAACTTGAACGCCCATGAGTGTCAACACCGACAATTTGGGTCTCTCTTAACCCTCCTCGCCTAGCAAGATTGCTAGAGTAACTTCCACTTCCCCTCCCTCTTCAAACATTAGAAGTGTTGTTGGAAGTCGAGGAAGGACCCTTGCCATGGAACCCATAAGTGCCTCTTGCCTTGGTTCCATATCCAATAGTACTACTCCTACTACAACTATTCAAGCCCCTCACGACATTAGAACCATATAACCCCTTTGTAGCAAAAGCAACACCATCTCTCAAACAAAACTCTACATGGGAATTAGAAGCATTAGGTCGCTTAGCGTACCTAGAAGATGCTAGCTTCTTCTTTCCCATGGAACAACCACCACCTCCTCCCATGCTAATGGAAGGACCTCTACTACCCCCTTGTACACCGCTAGCAACACCAAGAGAAGATCCAAATGAATAATGCGTATAATCTATTTCATCATCAATTCCCTCTATGTCACTACCAACATTTTCATAATCGTCACAAGAAGAGTAAGTAGGATCAATTTACCTTGAAGCGTTACCATCTTCGATTTCTTGACTTGAAGCGTTACCATCTTAGGTTTCTTGACTTGAAGCGTTAGATTTATCAAATTCATCTTCACAAGCTTCATAGTCTTCTTGCATCTCATGTTCATCATAGTAACCCGCTTCATCACTATACGAGCCATAGTTCCCCGAATCATTATAGCAATACCCATCATCACCATCATAGAACAATAGTCTCCCTCGTCTCCACACGAGTCATACCCTTCACAATCTTCATCCGACATAGTTGCAACACCAAAAGACGAACCTCCCAAAAGTCACTTCCTCACGTGTATCACTCGATATATGAACACTCAAAGGCGAGGCCTTACAACTTGGGAACCAAGGTGATCGCAACTAGTATGTCCAAGTAAAAATTCGAAATGGAGTTAATGAGACTCGATGTACGGACGGCTATTTAAGTGCGCACTTGAGGCCAAAAGAAGTTATACGACTCTTCTTTGAATTCTAATCTCCTTTATGTACGAGTGTCCTAATACGCTCAATAGTTAGTGTCAATGGAGTAGGCCAATTACCCTAGAAATACTAACCAAGAAGCCCGGAGGCAAAGCACAATGAAAACCTAGGGGAAAATCTACCCGAGCAAGCCTCACGAAAAGAGGCGCTCCGCCTCAGAAAAAGGGCGGTCCGCCCAAATATATCCAGAGATCAGAAAGAGGTGGTCCGCCTCCCCAGAGTAGGCGGTCCGCCTACCACTGCTTCTTCAGCAACTTTGCAAAATGCATTTTGGCTCGTTTTGCACTCAATTTCCAAACGGTTTTCAACTTGTTTTCAAGTCTAATGATACCCAAAGATGTATATGATGATTCTAAATATTCCCCAATAGGTTTTAACCCCAAACAAACAACAACAAATCAATTTTGATTCTTGAGCAAAGTTCTAGGGTTTTTGAAAATTTTGGGAATTTGAATTCTTCAAATTTTGGAATACATCACTAAATCATGGAATTTTGGTATCAAAAGAACGGGAATCACATATGGAACAAACCTCAATGATTATTCAATGTATGGGTATTCCAATCCAAAAAGTTCCAATAATTTTTGTGTAATTTTCAAGTTTTTGAATTTTTTTGTTTTTCTTCCTTTTCTTCAAGAACAACAACAAGATCAACAATAAACTAACACGATGAACAATGAATGGGGATTTGTAAGAACATAACTTGAGCCTTGCTCTGATACCAACTGATGTAGGGTAAACTAAGCGGAAGCAATAATATAATCGAGCGGAAGCAAATAATAAGGATAACAAGAAATCAAGACTAGGAAGGCACGAATTTAGAAGAAAGAATCGAATTCAACTCACATACATTGATTGAATTCAAAAGGGAGAAAGGGAAACTTGAACCTTACAATGAATTCAAACTAGGTGTCGAATCTTCATAGGTTCCAAGTCAAGTTATACACAAAGCTTCAATCTTCGAACTCAAAGGGCTCGGCCTCTTCAATGTTCTCTCTTCCAATTCTATGTTCAAACTAAGTTAATGAAATGAAAGACCTAAGGGAGGCTTTTATAGCTTCCTCCTATGCATAATGAAAAGTCCTAAAAACCCCCAAAGTGGGTTAAAACAATATAAGCCACGTAGGGCTAAAGTAGGAACTACACGTCAAAATAAATGAAATCCCGTCATATTGTCAAAAGGGGGTAGGCGACCGCCCACCCCATCTAGGCGCTCTGCCTGTTTTCTTCTCTTCATAGGTGGCTGCACAGTAGGCATTCCTCCTAGTACCTTTGGGCGGTCCGCCTTCTTGAATCCTGAGGCTTGAACTTGTGTAGATGGTCCGCCTCTTTGTGTAGGCGGAGCGCCTCATCCTGGAAGGTCTTGAGATGGCTCAAAATGAACTCTAGGTGTTCCTCCTTGGTCCGTAGTTGGTCCTCCCTCTACGGCGATCAAATTCATGACTTCAAATCACTCTCGAACCCTCCTCCGAAGTCCTTGACTTGTACTCTTTGTGCCCTCGAGCTTGGCTCTTGATGGTCGGCGCAACTATGCCCTATAAAATGGCTAAGCGGTCACGGCAAATATAGCTCGGTATTTGAAGCCTCGAGGTCGAATCTCACAGAGAACACTCGAAATCTAATTGTTATTCTAACTAATTTTCCTATCAACTCACTTGTAAGGGTGTTTTTATTTAAGATTGATTGTGTAGTAATAACTAAGTAATAAAGATAAACAATAAAGTAATCGATAATTTAGAGATTAAAATTGATTCAAGGATGTAAAGCCTTGGATTGATCTACCCAACTCCTACGTATGTGTTAGAATAATTCTTTAAAAAATTCAACTTGGTTCTTCCTATCAAACACTTGCTCCAAATTCACAATTATTCACTCCCGTGTAGTAACTGTAACTTTCACTAAACAATTTTCCAATTTCTTAATGAAGATATATAGGAATACAAGTATCGTTCATAATACGGATCAATGGTCTCAAATCACTAATTTGACAACCTAAGTAATGCCTTTGTTTTAGGTTGAAATATTGCTAAGTGTTTAACCCTAACTTATGAATCTATCCCTAGACATACAAGAATAAAGGGGACAATCAATTGGGGGCCTTTCCAATTAATAGCAAGAAAAACATAAATACTTAGACAGGAAGAATTCACAAGTTTCATTCTTTAAAATAAATATTCGTAGCACATAAGTATAGGAGTTATTTAATCAACCCTAGGATGAGCAACTTAGGCACTCATAATCTTGATAACTATGTCAATGTAATTCATGAATAAATAAATTACAAAAAGAAAGAAAGAATTTAGGAAAAACTCTTGTATTCTTGAAGTCTCCAAAGCTCTAGCCTCCTTGTATATTTCTTGCCTCCAAAGTACATAAGAAGGTCTACAAATATGTTTACAAGGGTTTATATATGGAATACAATAAGTAGAAGACGTTATTGTTGAATGCAAATTCTTGCAATATTGTAATCTGTATGGCTGGTACTTAAATGTGGGGGGTGTGGTGATGCACCATGATGAATATTACATGAAAGCTCCCGGATTTGGGAGGGTTCAACGCAACCAAACAGCTCACACACAAGCTGTCCAGAATCGTGCACGCTAGGTGTACGACACAATTTCCCAATGAAAATTTTATACGTTCGGCCAAGTCTGAGTAGCCGAATCTGTTATGGAGCATAATTTTGACATAAATTGAGTATAATTATGGTCCAAGGCAGCGTTCAGAGCACTTTAACACAAGCGACACAGATTGCATGTCCCACACGCACGACAAGTGTTGCTTTGAACAAAATTAACTACTATTTTGTGTGATTTGTGTGCTACCATCATTGCTTTGTTTAATGAACTGATCTTACATGTTTTAGGAGTATTATGATGTAAGTGTGGGGTGCTCGCACTCCAGTTTTTCGCGCTTAGCTTGCGTTGAGTAAAAGAATTTGTGGAAGCAGATTGAAGTATGCATGAGAGAAGTCTGATTGCCTCAAGTTACCACCTTGTGTCTTAGTCTCATGCATTGGGGACAATGCACCTGTTTAAGTGTGGGGTGGGGGGAAATATTCGAAAAATTTAGGTAGTTTAAATTAGTGGCATAGTCCTCGGATTTTCTTCAAGCCACGGTTCTTTTCCAAGGATGCCTTTTGTTTTGAACTCCTATTTTTAGTTAAACAATCATAAAAATTAAAAATACAAAAAAAAAAAAAGGAAATAGGAGTAGATAAGTGGTAAAGACTTGTGCTTTCTCTGTGCCTTATTTCATACTATCATATTTAGTCCTTTGCATGCAAGTTGAACTTTCCTAAAGATTTTTGGTGTGAGTTTTATTTTGGATTGATAGATGATCTTGTTAGTGACTCTTCGGCTCAGGTTTCTGACTTTTCTTGTTGACTGAATATCATGTCTTTGTCTCACTTGTTCTTATTAGGAGTTGAAATTGTTCCGTCTTGAGTAGTTCATGTGCCATGTATGGTAAGGTATTAGTATTTATTCTAGTGCTTGCATAATTGGTCTAGAACTTGCCCTGGTTGTTTTTTGAGGCGAAATCATAGGGTGTACTTGGCTTAGGAAATGATAGTAGGCCTTCTTTGGCCCGTTTGAAATTTTTTTTATAGCATTTCCTTGATGATATGACCCTAGTTAGCCCCTTTGAGCCTATAGCCTTTTTATTGGAAGCCTTATTACAAGTCATAAACTATTTTTGTGCTTTGCACTGTCCATTCTATTTTTTCCTATCGCCTTGAGCACTTATATGTATTATGAGTTGAGCATCTTAAGTTGGAGTAAAGGGTGGTGCCGTTTAAGTTGGTGACCATGAGAAGCAAAAGTATTTTTGAAAAAAAAAAAGAGAGAAAAAAAAGAAGAAGAAAATAATAATAATAATAATAATAATAATAATAATAATAATAATAATAATAATAATAATAATAATAATAATAATAATAATAATAATAATAGGAAAATGTGTGAAAGAAAATGAAAAAAAGAAAGAGAGAAAGTGAATAAAAAGAGGAGCAATTGGGAGTTGAATTGAAAGGAGAACAATCGTTGGAAAGAAAGTGGCAATTGAGGGTTAAATATATTTTGTAAGTGCTTAGGGAGGTATAGTCATTATTATCCATATATTTATCTGACCCATCCCCTAGCCAACATTACAACCTTGATAAAGTCCTATTTGATTCTAGTACGAGTGTACCTGCAGTAGTGGAGAATTACAAGACGGGCAAGCCTATGGTAGTATTGTGTGGCACTTGAATTTCTTTGTGAGTGTGAGCGATTTCTTTCTATCTTAGCGCCCCTTATAATTAATTTGATCTATTTATGTGTGATTGAGACTAGGCTTTGATTGGTGAGGGCACATGAATTATGAGAGATATGAGCTTATTAGGCAACTTAATCTTGAGCGAGTGAGCATGTCTTGAGTAAGTTGGTGAGTGGAGTCAATTCTTGAGGTTTGGATGTCCTTACCTAATTGTTTTGATAATTCATATTTTCAAATGGTTGATGTGTAAATATGGGGAAGTTGTGTGCTTGTAAATTTGGTGACTAATTATTGGTATCAACCAAAGTCATAGGTGTGCTTTTCCTTGACATTCTTGATATGGTTGGAGGAGTTTGATTGGGTAAAAGTATGTTGGATTTGTTTGTTCGGGGATGAACAAAGTCTAAGCGTGGGGTGTTGATGTTGGGAAAATGTCTTGTGTTCCAGCATTAATTTCTTATCACTTTTGCTTTATTTTTTGGATATTATATTCCCAACAATGATCAAATTGAGATATATTGCAAACTTGATGTGTTTGAATGCTGTAGGAATGAAATGAAGAAAATTGGAGCTTAACTGGTACAAAAATAAGGAAGTAGCAGCGCATAGAACCATCCATGCTTTGCATGGACCAGTGTTTGGCTTGGGAAAAGCAAAAATTGAAGAAAACAAGGGAGCAGCAGTACATACAGCCGTGAACGCGAGGCATGCTCCAGTGTTTGCACTTAAGAGTTGTCCTAGACGAGTTTGGAGAAGCTAATGATGTCTTCCACGTATTGTGTTCCATATATAAACCCTTGTAAATATATTTTTAGACCTTCTTACGTACTTTGGAGGCAAGAAACATACAAGGAGGCTAGAGCTTTGGAGACTTCAAGAACACAAGAGTTTTTCCTAAATTCTTTCTTACTTTTTGTATTTTATTTATTCGTGAATTATATTGACATGATTATCATGAATATGAGTGGCTAAGTTATCCATTCTAGGGCTGATTGAACCACTCCTATACTTATGTGCTACGAATATTGATTTTAATGAATGAAGCTTGTGAATTCTTCCTATCTAAGAGTTTATATTTTGCTTGCTATTAATTAAAAGGGGCCCCAATTGATTGTTCCCTTTATTCTTGTGTGTCTAGGGATAGATTCATAAGTTAGGGTTAAACACTTAGCAATATTTCAACCAAAAATAAAGGCATCACTTAGATTGTCAAATCAGTGATTTGAGACCATTGATCCGTATTGTGAACGATATTTGTACTCATATATATCTTCAATAATTAGTTGGAAAAATATTTAGTGAAAGTTACAGTTATTACACAGGAGTGAATAGTTGTGAATTTGGAGTAAGTGTTTGATAGGAAGAACCAAGTTCAATTTGTTAAAGCATTATTCCAACACATAGGTAGGAGTTGGGTAGATCAATCCTAGGCTTTACATCCTTGAATCAATTTTAATCTCTATAAATTGTTGATTTCTTTATTGTTAATTTTCATTACTTAGTTGTTACTACACAATCAATCTTAAATAAAAACCCCTTAGAAATGAGTTGATAGGTAAATTAGTTAGAATAACATCTAGATTTCGAGTGTTCTCTGTTGGATTCGACCTCAGGACTTTAAGTACCGAGCTATATTTGCAGCGACCTCTTAGTCCCTTTTATAGGGCGTAGTTGGGTGTGATCAAACACCCAAGCAGGAAGGTGAGAATAACAACCTTTCTATTGAGTTCTATCCATCTGCGGTTGTGAGGGATGACATAACTCGTACCAGGCTTGATTGTAAGTGGCCTTAAGTAATAGACATCGTTGTACCTTCTATTGGAGAGAGAATTTCCTCCCATCGTGCTGGATACTCGGTGGTCCATACGTACCCTTTCACTCTGCGTCTCAACGAGCGTGTTCAATCGATCATTGAAGAGATATGCCACTAATACAATATCTGCCTGGGTCAAGCTAGCCCCTCTGTATGGCGATTGGTGGCTGTATTAGATCACTTGGCAAACCATGCCATGGTGAAGTATTCCTTCTGGCACCTTCTTACTTTTTTCTCTCCCCGTCTCCATAAGGCATATATGCTGATGTTCATCAAACGGAAGAAGAAAGGCGTAGTTCCAAATATTGAAGATTCCAAGAGCGCGGATGGGTCCACCGGTATGTGGCAGTGAGGACGCCGGATATTGTTTCCTCTCTTCCCTTTCAAGATGTCTTCAATAGGAGATGTAAGTTTTTGTGCCCTCATTTTTGTACATTCTGCGTTTGTTACTTCTCTAAACTGACTTGTCATCTTCCTCATTGAATTACGTGATCAATATACAACTAACTCATGATCAGTTAACCATTTGGGTTACTGCAATCTTTGCGAGAAATCCCCCTACTTCAATGACATTCACATCTTTGGACAATGCGAACCGTTGGCGTGCAAAGGACCATGGTAAGTCATCTCATCTGAATTCCTTTTTTGATCCTCGACCCATATTGTCTTCATTACTTCCTCTTTGTTTTAGGGTTCTCCAGTCGTGAGATGGCCCCGCTGAAGGAGATAAAAATTGTTTCCCCGTATATATTGCTCTCTTGCCCGAGCAATTCCGGCTCTTCGAAGAGAAAGAGGCCTTCCAAGCTTGACAATGTGGTGGTTTCTAGTAAACCCTTGGTGATTTCTGATTGTGAGGGCGAAGTCCCCCGAGTGTATGAGCTTGAGGTTGTTGAGACCTCTTCTTTTGGTGCTGCTGAATCTGGCCCGTCTATGCGAAAGTACAGACACCTAATAGGTGAGTCTCTTAAGGTCGGTGAAGAAGCTGTCCTGGAAAACGAAGTGGTGCTACCTCCCGTTCACCTTGACCCTCAATCATCAGGTCAGTTCTTCATTTTGCTAGTACAATTTCCTAATGCACCACATGAGAAAATATCTTTTGTATACATGTAGAGCCCACTATTCCAACTCTGGCCCATGAGGTAACCGACTCTTTCCAACGTCGTCCTGGTAAGGAGGTTGGAAAGGATGCGGATGCTGTAGCTGAACCTGTGGATGGTGCCGTGAGGTTGTTATTCCCATTGCTGCGGGATTTAACCTATTTAAGACCCCGAGGGTAATGACAGACCATAACGCTGAGTTGATCAGCCCGAATGAACAAAGGCATCTTGCTGGTTATAGCCGTCAGAAACTGCTTGAGCTCATCTTTGGTTTCTCTCTTCGGATAATATTCTTTTTCTACTTTTCAGCATCTTACGAGTCAAGTCCTTACTAACCCTAAATATATGTTTCCATCATTCATCCAGGGGCTGATGGTTTATCATGTGATACTCCATCGAGGCGGCTCAAATAAGAACCTGAGAGAGGAGAGCGAAGCCTACTAGGACAAGTCGCTAGCCTGTAAACTTTCGTAGCAGAAGCTGAACGGCTGAGAGGGGAGCTTCATACTACACATAGAGCTTATCAGATGGAATCCGTGAGAGTTAAGAACCTCAATGAAGCTTTGGGCAATAAGATCTGCAAGCATAAACAAACCGTGGAAATCGTTCAGTGTTCTCTTACGGAGACCAAGCTTTCAGAGCAGCTTTAGAGTAAGAATGTGGCCCCACTGGAAGCAGCTATGGAGGCTCTTCAACAAAAGCTGTCTGGGGTAGATGAGAGGATTGAGGCTATTGAAAAGAGTGTCTCTGATGCTAGGGGCCTTTCTGCCTTCCTTCAAGATGAGAATGATAGGCTGAAAAGCAAAGTGGCATCCCTGGAGAAGGTTCATTACAAACTTTGCGATGATGCTCATCTCAAGGAAGAATAAATGAAGGCCCTGAATGCTCGTCTCATAGCTGAGGTGGATCGTGCTAACATCGCGGCTGCTCTCTCTACTTTCCTCCGGGTTTGTGACGACCCTAGTGAGGACCTGGAGACTTAGATTGCTTCATTGACTAAGCTTGTGGCCCAAGCAGATGCGCAGAAAGGATCCGACCTTGAAGAAGGTTCTGAAGAAGTTAGTGGCAGCAGAGGAGATGAAGCATTGGCTGGGGGCCTACAGCTGGTGAAGCAGGACCTTCGCGGAGTGTTGCCGCTGAAGGGAGTCCCCCAAGATAGCAATAGAAACCCCCCCCCCCCTGATGCTTAAGATTTTTGTTGCATCTAAGGTTTGAACAATTTCCCGTGTTTTGAGGGCGTTAAAATATGTTTTTGGCCCGTTTTGAGGGTTCTAGCTTGACTTACTTGTTAATTTGTTTGTGAAGATTTCAGTTTCCGTCGTATACAATTAGGTAATGTCTTTGCCAATCGAGCCTTCATGAGCGTGTGCACCTAAAGGTTAAGCGGCTTTCGGACGTCCTATATGTTCTAATGTCTAGAAGGTTTGTCAGTGATCTTGCTCGGGCAATTACGTCTATTGTGTACGCCAATGTTTTGCAGCTTGTGATGCATCCGTGGTAGACAGATGGTTTGCACCCACAATAGGACGACTTTAGCCCATGTAGAAACGGGGCATTATTGTGTTCCGATATAGAATGTCGTTGCTTGTTTACTCGAGTATTTTAAGACTTTCTAGCACTATGCGGGCGGGCATCTCCACCGACATGTAGGTGAAATTTTTTTTAAATTGACGAGTTCAACTTACGAATAATGTCTGGTGGCTGAGGTAGACGTGGTCTAGCTCCAAATGAGTAGTTTACCCTACTTTTGTCCCGAAAAGTGAGTGTATTACGTCAAATTGTGTTTGGTTGGGGCTATGAATATTTGGATCGTAGATGGATCTGAATTGTAATTATAAAACTGACTAAGTAAAAAGTAGTTTTATTGATAAATTGGGGCGCATGGCCTGAACTATTGTGGGTGAAAACCCATAACATAACTCATGAGTATGTAAATACTGCGATCAAAGTTTAAAGAAAGTAGAGACTTAATAAAAGTAAACGGTAAAAAGAATTATACTTCCAGATGCCCTACTCCTTCTCCCCTCTGTAAACACGTCAATCAACTGAACAATCGAAATCATAATCTTGGTCTATTGAGGTTTCGGGGTCTTCATCGATTTTGGGGAAGCCAACCATTGGTGCCTCTTCGGGATCAGATGCTCCCAGGACCGATGCGGTGTAGCACTCCCTTGCTACCTCCTAATCTCAATTGGTCTCCAAGTGGGTTATTTGAGTTTTTGACGCTAGGTAGAATGCACTGCTTTAACATGGTGAATCCACAGCCGCCCTATGATTGCGTTGTATAGGATGCCTCCTTTTATAACCTGAAAATAAGAAACATAATCTGCTCCCGGAATGTGCGTAGCGAAGTTGATTTACCCGACACACTTCTCACAGGAGTTGTTAAAGCCTGACAATGTGTAGATATTCTTAGTCATTTTGTCTTCAACTCCTATCTCCCGTAGGGTGTCCCATTTAATGAGGTTCATGGTGCTGCCAGTGTCGACTTGGATGCTCTTGACGACTGTATCCTCTATTCGGAGCGTTTTGACCAAGGCATCGTGGTGAGGAGTGTTGCAGCTAGTGATGTCCTCGTCACTGAATAAGATCATCTCTTCTCAGGCGTGGTCCTCATCGGGTGTTGCCCTACCGTCTTTTGAATCACCAAGCAACGTCGGGCCACCGACTATCACGTTGATGGACCTCTAATTCTCTGGCAGGTCTGGGGGTCCCTCTGAGATCACGCTCATAGCGTAGGTTTGCTTTCCCCTTTCAGTAAGTAGGTCCTTCAAATAACCTTTATCAAGCAGAATCATCACTTCCAGGATCACTGTGAAAGTTGCAATACAGGTTTTTGTTTCTTATGCAAGGTTTGACCCTCATGTTTCTAGGCCAACGCACTTGGTCGTCCTTCACATGATCCCGCACGAACTCCATGATGTGGATGCATAGTCCCAGCTCTTAAAACCTATCGGGTACCCAATCTATGCTGAGCGACCCCTTGTGAGGTGGCGTCGGAGCTTTCCTGTTATCCTTCTGCTTTTCAATTAGCTTAGGGTAGTCATCCCTATAGTCTCTAAAACTCCACTTTCCCTTGTCTCCAGCTCTTGATTCTTCAACATATCCCTGTTTATGTCCTTGACGGATGATGTCTTCGATGATTGGGCGAGCTTCTATAACGGGGCTAAGGATTTTTCGGGCTCCAACCGCAACTTCTCGGGGTATCTTATATGCAAAGCATTCCATGTTGTCACAGGGTATTGAGTCAGGCTCCACTGCAACTCCCTGGTAGCAAGTGATTCTTTGAAATTCAGGCTCTTTCCAAAGGCTACTACAACAATATTATCGGGGAATGGAGGAAGCTCCATGCGTTCCCTCTAGAACCTTTCAAAGTAATCTTTCAACAGCTCGTTGTCATGCTGCGGAATCTCAAAAATGTCCTCCATACACTTCTCCCACTTACGGGTGCCAGAATACACTTTCTTGAAAAAAATTTGCATCTTAGTGAATGACTAGATGGAGCCCATCAGTAGCTGAGTGTACCAAGCAAGGGCACCCTTAGTCAAGGTCGAGCCAAACCTCTTCACCAGAGCAGACTAGATTTCTTCCTATGAGATTTCGTTACTTTTGACGGCTGTATAGTGCGCAATAATATGATCGTCCGGATCGGTTGTTACATCGTACATCAAGTTATCTGGCAAGTGGAAGTGATTTGGTACGCGGATCGATGCAATGATTTCTTTATATGAATGCTTATAAAACTTTTGCTCATCTATGGTAGTAACTTGAGGTGGTGCACCCGGTTCGTAACCAATCCGATCGTGGATGACCTTCATCTCTTTTAGGATGTCCTGAATGACAAGTGTTCCGTTGAGGTCTTGATTATTGACTGTCGTTAATGTTGAACCCCAAAAATTACCCCGAAAAGGATAAATTCCGGAATATCGACAGGATGGACTAACTCTTTTGGAGTTTTTGGAGTCGCCACCCAATTTAAGGAAAACAGGGAACCAAATTAGCAAATGCGTGCAAAAAATCCGTTTTTATAAAAAGACGATATTTCTTTCAGAGATTCTAAGTAAGAGGTTTTATTAATTTCGGAAGAAGGTTTTTAAGGCACTTCCAAAATTCCGTAAAATACGGTTAATCCGACAGGTTTCCAAATATTTACAAGTGCGCTTTTCTTTCGAAAGAATTATTTGAATAATAATAATAATAATAATAATAATAATAATAATAATAATAATAATAATAATAATAATAATAATAATAATAATAATAATAATCAATTAAATAAAAAGCTTATTTGCAAAATATATATTTTACTTGCACGCATTTGCTAAGACGACCCCAATTTGCAATAAATTAAATAACGACTTCACAATAAAAGGGAATGAACATAAAGGAAGGCAATATACAAACAATCACATATTATTGATAAATAAAATATTTTACACATTTTATTTACATAAATATCTAAGAAAAGAAATGCAAAGTTAAAGATAGAACCCGAGATATTGATCAACTCGCGGGAGCCTTGAATTTTCTAAATTTCCTAAGGTCTTATGTCTTGACTGCTTGAGTTCGGATTTAACCCCAAACGACTCCAATGCAATGGACTATCCACATTTGTAAGTTAGCCAAACACGTCCCCAAGTTTTCGTGCCAAAATGTACCTCGCATAAATTATGAACATGAAATTGGATTAGTATGATAATAAAGTGTAATAACTAATGAAAATAAAATAATAATAATAATAATAAAGTAGTAGTAATAATAATAATAATAGTAATAATAATAATAAAATATATAATAATAATAATAATAAATATAATAGTAATAAAAATAATAATAATAATAATAATAATAATAATAATAATAAAAAGGGGGTTCGTTTTTGCAAAATTTAGGCTCAGGTTTGTATGGCGCGTCGAATAGAGGCTCGGGATTTGGTACGGCTGCAAACACGGAGCCCGGGCCGGTTGCCATGCCAAGTACCAAACCCACCACTCTATTCGACTTGCTTTGCATTAATTTCATACATTCATCATCGCCTTTTGCTTTAGGGACACGGGGACGGGACTGTTCAAGTGTAGTATCATGTCCAAATCAATCCCGAGGCCTCAATACGTGTATATGTATTTTTTCATTGGCCAATAATCAGTACAGTATTTTGTGTTCAAATCAGTGTCAATATCCTGTAATGGATAAAATCTGTCTAGAATGGGTCCCTGCACTCAGAAATTCAGTCAGCACCAGTGCAAACATAAATTAATCAGTAAACATAAGAAATCTATCAATGGGACACAATTATGTATACCAACATAACATAACAAGGGGATCATCCAAAATAATCGAAGACCAAGACATATGCAAGTCAAAACAGAAGTTAATCGAGGACCAAAGCAAAAGTATGATCGGCGGTCAAGAATCAGCCAGATTCCGGTGACGCAGAGAAGTGGCAATATCTGCAACAACCCTCCAAATGGAAAGTTAGCGAATCAATTTAAAACAAACTATAATGCAGTGAGTATATAGTCAGAACAAATGAGGCATCGACGGCACAAAAGCAGCCAAATTTCGGCGAGAACAAATAGGCAGAGCAACACCCAAACAGGCAACAAGCCAGGGCAAGACCAAAACAAAGATCCAAAATCATGTTGAGCCAAACCAACAAACCGGCGAAAGAAAACAAACAGAGCAGTGGTCAAAGAGGAGGAGCGACACCAGCAAGGTAGCGGCGTCGCTGCGACGCCGATACACCCCTCATTAATCAAAGGAACGAGCCCAGAAATCAGCGAGAATCAAAGAATTCAAACGGTGAGATAGATAGTAAGCCAACCGGACAAAATAACCAACGGGGAAGTAGGGAGCGACCGCCGGTGTCGGGCTTCAGGCGAGCCCTCACAGCGTCGCTGCTACCACTCTCTTCCCACCCTCATTTTCGATCCAATGATGCCCTTCCCCGTTATCCCTCTTTGTTTTCCGGCCAAAACAGTGGGTGTGATGATGGGGTCTTGTGAGGGAGATGATTAGTGAGGGGGTCGGGGTAAATATGAGTGAGATAGATTTTATAAATGAAGAAGATGATGAATGTTGGATAATGAGGCTAAGGTTTTAGATATAGTATGTATATATAGGTGTAGTGGTTTGCAGAAATAGGCTAGTGTTTGTGGGGGTGAGCGGATTTGGCCTCAATTTACAATTAATTAAAATTTTAAAAAAAAGTAAATGGGTTGCACGGGTGGGTTAAAATTAGAGGGATTTCGCAAATTTAGCACATTCTTTGAAATTTCAATTGGTCCTCTTTTATTATCATTATTTATTTAATTTTCAAATTAAACCTCAATGAAAATATTACCATAATTTAATAATTTTGAAAAATTCGGGACAAAATTGGGTATCAACAGCTGCCTCTTTTTACCCGGAAAAGGATGAAAGAGTTTTCAGGGTAAAGAAGTTGACGAGAAACCATTTGTCACCAAAAAACCAAGTACTTTGATTCCAAGGACCAAAGTGCGAGGCTTATAGACATGGCCGAACTCCGGTTTCTAAGTTGCCTACATATCTCGGGCTGAAAGAGAATCAGGCCATATGTAGTTCGACGTGATTTGAAAATCAAAGACGAGATAGTAGCGACTACTCAAGAGCGGGAAAAGAGGCTTGTAATCACCCAAGTTATGAAAATGTGGTCGACGACACACCCATAAAGAGGGGTTTACAGGGACATAGCTTCCACTGCACCTCGATAACCGAGCCATCTTGTCTTCAATCTCAAACCTCAGGCTCAGGGTTAACAAAAGACTTACCTCTAGGGTGGATGACTTATGCGGGTGCGATTCTTCAGGTCTTCGTTGATGAGTCTAGCTCATATCAATGATTGCCCAGTTCACCGCTAAGAAAAGCTCCATGTTATGCTCTAAGCGCTGCTGCTAAAAATCCTGTAATAATCTCAACAAGCGGTAAGCGTGCAACTGCTAATAAACTGCAATAATTGGAATAAGAAATAGATTAAGCGATAAAATTGTAAATGTGGGTTGCGGTATCATCGATAAGTTCTTCCTTCGATCAACTGACGAAGTACTCCGCCCGGAGAATCTCTAAGCTGATCCTTATTCTGAACAGTAAAGCAAGACAATAAGTAAAGCGAGAACGAATCGTAAAGTGCAAGGCTTTCATAAGATAAGTTGACTAACGAGACATAATATCTCAAGTCGACTTGGCTAATCTATATCCTACGCAGGTAACATAACGTTCATTTATAAGGCGAACGCGCCCAAAACATTCAATTGTAAGGCGAATGAGCCTAAAACGTTAAATATAAGGTGAACGAGCCTAAATTTGATAGCAGCCTTCAATTCTTATTGAATTTGATGTTCAATTTCTGCAAATTTAAAGTAAATGCGTTAGAAAATGAGTGAATAATAAAGCAAAAGCTATAACGAAAAAAGGAAGAAATAGATTTGCGCTGCATATGCGACAAGGCGAATAATCTTTGAGAAACTGATGGCTGACGGTAGGAACAATAACAAAAGAGCCTTCAATTGCCTATGATAGGCTTCATAATAATGCCTCCAATTGCTTATGGTAGGCTTCAAATGATAACGATGTCTTCGCTTGCTCACGATAGACTTGACAATAAGACCTCCGATTGCTTACGGTAGGATCAATAACAAAAGAGCCTTCAATTGCCTATGATAGGCTTCAGAATAATGCCTCCAATTGCTTATAGTAGGCTTCAAATGATAATGATATCCTCGCTTGCTCACGACAGACTTGATAATAAGACCCCTGATTGCTTACGGTAGGATCAATAACAAAAGAACCTTCAATTGCTTATGATAGGCTTCAAAATAATGCTTCCAATTGCTTATGGTAGGCTTCAATGCTAATGAAGTCTTCGCTTGCTCACGATAGACTCATAATAAGGCCCCTGATTGCTTACGGTAGGCATGACGTAATTTGTAAGTGCAATCTGCAATATCTTTGATAAATTGTCTTCCCATCCACTGGCGAAGCAATAAAGCAAATGCGAAGGCATAGTGCAAAGCATTTTCAACAATCTTGACAAATCAACTGGAAAGCCGGTCGGGCATGCAGCAAGGAGGGTCTTGGGGTTGATTGCCTACAAATCAGCTGGTGATCCGATCCGGCAAAAAGCAAGGAGGGTCTCAGGGCTGACCTGTTAACCTGAAAAGTAAAACAAGACGTAATACAAAGAAAATGCGAAGGCATAATTTAAAGCAAGTGCAAAGCAATTTGAACAATCTTGACAAATCAACTGGCAAGACGGTCGGGCACACAGCAAGGAGGGTCTTGGAATTGATTGTCTATAAATCAGGTGGTGATCCGATCCGGCACAAAGCAAGGAGGGTCTCAGGGCTGACCTGTTAACCTGAAAGTAAAGCAAGTCATAATATAAAGCAAGTGCAAAGGATTAATTGAAAGCAAGTGCAAAGCGATTTAGCGTGAAATGTGAAGCAACGCAAAAGCGATTTAGCGAATCAATAGGCGTGAAAGTCCAACAAGGGAGAAGCCCCGCCTGGTGGTCAACCTGAAAAATGTAAAGCAAGGCATCAATTGTAAAGCAAGTGCGACGACATAATCTAAAGCAAGTACAAAGAAAAGCAGTGCGGAAATGTAGAGCAATGCAAGAGCCATTTGGCGAATCAATAGGCAAGATAGTCCAACAAAGGGAATCCTCATAGCCGATGGTCAACCTGAAAAACGTAAAGCAAGGCATCAATTTTAAAGCGAGTGTGAAGGCATAATTCAGAGTAAGTGCAAAGCAAAGTAGTGCGGAAATGTAGTCAGTGCGACAATAAGTGCAAAGCAAAGTAGTGCGGAAATGTAGTCAGTGCGACAACCATTGATAAATCAATTGGCGAGACAATCCTGCAAGGATGGCCTTGTGCGGATTATCACTTAAACAAAGTGATGCCCTATTTGGCTTAGTACACAAAGCAAGCCTCGACTTTGTCGCCTATTAGGAATGAAAGTTATAGAGGTAGAAATGCCGTCTGTTCGGCAATAACTCATGACAAAGCATAATGCTTTAAGTCGTGAAAAGGCAATGCAACACAATCTGCAAGGCAACTTTGGATGCTCGTTCAATAAATTATTCATCCATAGTGCGAATGATCCTTTCATTGCAAGCTTTCATGTTCCTGCTCTCAAAGAAAACTTGTTAGATTTAGGGAGGAAGGGAGAAACATTTGATTTGTGCTGGCTTGATCTTGATCTTGATCTTGTTGCTACTGCTGCTGCTATTTCCTTGCCTTCCTTGGACTTGCATTTGCGCATCATGTTCAGAAACTTGGCTCATGAACTTAATAGCATAGGAGTTTTTTGAAAAAATAGAGGCAAGGGTAAATTAATTTAATGCAATATAGTAAGCAAAGCAAACATGCAAATGAAGTCAAAGATGCATTTCGAAAAATTTGCCTTGACTTAAACTTGTAACATATTTTAAAACAAACTGAACGTCCTTTGTCTTAGACTTTGCACTGTTTGCTTAACCAATTTCAAAATTCTTGCCATCTCATCTTTAATACCCAACGCCGCTTCTTGCAAAATTCTGCCCCAGTCATTATCTTCCGCATCTCTAACTCGTTTTGCAAAAATTGCCCCAGTTGTCCTTCTTGAGGGAAAATGAAATGCTAAAGGGTCGAGCCCGATGGGAGAGCCTACGTATCCCTCTTTGGGAATCAGACCGTGCGTAGTTATGCACCACTGCTTCAATGCCATATACCAACAAATAAAAGCTACCCCAGTTGAAGTTCTGACAGATAGTGCGATATCCAAAGAGCGCAGACAGTAACTTTTCAGTGCGTCGATTTAAATTGTTTAGTTGTTTTGCCATACGTTACAAGCAAAGATTTAGCAGGTTTATCAATTTTAATTTTGAAATGGAAATAAATGCAAGCGTAAATAATATAATAAGAATGAGATCCATTTTATTTCAACTTTCATAAATTCAAAATGAGTTGATTCATATTAACATAAGCTTTAAAGTACAATGCAATTCAGGGCCTCAATCTGAATTAAAATTGAAAATAATGCTACTAAGTTCAATTGCCAAGTTCTTTCAAACAATGCCATTAGCTTCTGGTACTGCATCGTTCACGAGCTAGAGCGTCTACCATCAATCAGATCTTGAATCCTTTGCGTGGTGAATGGTCAGCCACTTCACAAATCCAACATTTGCTAGAGAAATAAACAAAACAAAAGAAACCTCTCAAAGGGTAACTAAGATAGTTTGCATGTCATTCATAGGATTGCATACAAGCAAGCAACACCTAGTATTTAACATATTTTGAGCAAATAAAGCAAGACAAACAATTAACATGTGACAATCACAAGTAGTTGAGCGTAAATAAATATGCGAACGCGTCCTACCCTGTAAGGTGCTTCTTTGTGCTAGAGATAAGCCTAATCGCGCAAACAAGTGGTAACGAAAAATAGTTCATGCCAGTTCTGAGCAATTCAGACTTAGAGTAAGCAATAAATAATAACAATAATCGATAACAATCATCTCTCTGCCTTGACACTGTAATTCTGTTATCCCAACTAACTTCCAAAAGTTGGTGTCAACTCGAAATTTTAACACTGCTCATGCTCTCTACAACATCTGCACAAAATTTAAACCCAAATGCCTAAAACCCGAAACAATCCTCCATAGATTTTGCAAACATCCACACTCCTCCAAGCACAACTCCCAATTGTTTTACAACATCCAAGGAGAAATTTCCAACTACCTCCACAATACCAGACTGCAAATCACGAAAGGCGCCAATTGGCCTTTCAAAATAAAACCTCACTGGTCCTCAGCTTTAGACAAGCCTCTCAGCTTCCTAAGTTTTGCAAGGCTCACTGACCTTGTTCATAGGGCTCCTCACTGGTCCTCGGCTTTAATCAAGCCTCTCAGTTTCCTAGGTAGCCAAGATCGCACTGGTCTTCAAGGAGGGACCCCACTGGTCATTCAAAGACACAGGGGCTTCGCTCTCCTAGTATGCGACAAACATACTTCAATTTTTATAAAGTTGCAGCTGGATAATCAACATAGGCCTGCACACACGCAAAGCCATTCACGAGAGGGACTCCATTGATTTTTTTAAAGACACCAGGGGCTTCGCCTCTTAGATCTCAGTACACCAGGCCATCTCCAAAACACAAACTAACCAAATCTGCCTAACTTTCCCCGGACTGCAATTCTGTCTATGATCTCAATTCTGCTAAATTCTTCTATTTTTTGACCTAAAAGACAACATAGGAGACAAATTTTCAAATCTAATTTTGCTCAAAATATGGTTAGGACTGAGGATTCATCATCACACAGCACATAATATGCATTGTCGTTGGGTTTCAAGAACCCGTTGACATAAGGGTGGTTTTCTAACTATGGAGGCGGTACCATGGACCGGGTCCAGACTAAGGTGTAAATGCATGCATGCTCCTAAAAGCTCCGTCTAAGAGTGGGTTAACGGTTGAGGCTAACAGGTGAATGGCAAGCGGCCTCGCAATCGAATTACTCCCACGAAAACCGCCGGTGTACCAACTCGTCAGAAGGGTTCTTTAGTGGAAAAAAGTGCGGGTACGCATGAGCGTACCTCACGGATATTTGAGGTGAAAATGCAAGAGGTTCCCAGGAGTGGGGGAAGTATGAACGGAATGCCAGTTTATATGTGCACAAATAAGAGTGTAGTGATATGCTTTTCGTGGCACACAAACAAACAGATATAATAAAGCAAAATAAATTAAGCATGCTAGTTGCAAATAATTGGAAACCTTTATGTTCAAAACCTTTATTGCTCCCCAGCGGAGTCGCCATGCTGTTGAAACCCAAAAATTACCCCCGAAAAGGATAAATTCTGGAATATCGACAGTATGGACTAACTCTTTTGGAGTTTTTGGAGTCGCCACCCAATTTAAGGAAAACAGGGAACCAAATTAGCAAATGCGTGCAAAAACTCCGTTTTTATAGAAAGACGGTCTTTCTTTCAGAGATTCTAAGTAAGAGGTTTTATTAATTTCGGAAGAAGGTTTTTAAGGCACTTCCAAAATTCCGTAAAATACGGTTAATCCGACAGGTTTCCAAATATTTCCAAGTGCGCTTTTCTTTCGAAAGAATTATTTGAATAATAATAATAATAATAATAATAATAATAATAATAATAATAATAATAATAATAATAATAATAATAATCAATTAAATAAAAAGCTTATTTGCAAAATATATATTTTACTTGCACGCATTTGCTAAGACGACCCCAATTTGCAATAAATTAAATAACGACTTCACAATAAAAGGGAATGAACATAAAGGAAGGCAATATACAAACAATCACATATTATTGATAAATAAAATATTTTACACATTTTATTTACATAAATATCTAAGAAAAGAAATGCAAAGTTAAAGATAGAACCCGAGATATTGATCAACTCGCGGGAGCCTTGAATTTTCTAAATTTCCTAAGGTCTTATGTCTTGACTGCTTGAGTTCGGATTTAACCCCAAACGACTCCAATGCAATGGACTATCCACATTTGTAAGTTAGCCAAACACGTCCCCAAGTTTTCGTGCCAAAATGTACCTCGCATAAATTATGAACATGAAATTGGATTAGTATGATAATAAAGTGTAATAACTAATGAAAATAAAATAATAATAATAATAATAAAGTAGTAGTAATAATAATAATAATAGTAATAATAATAATAAAATATATAATAATAATAATAAATATAATAGTAATAAAAATAATAGTAATAAAAAAATAATAATAAAAAAAAAGGGGTTCGTTTTTGCAAAATTTAGGCTCAGGTTTGTATGGCGCGTCGAATAGAGGCTCGGGGACCAAGACATATGCAAGTCAAAGTATAATCGAAGACCAAGACATATGCAAGTCAAATCAGAAGTTAATCGAGGACCAAAGCAAGAGTATGGTCGTCGGTCAAGAATCAACCAGATTCCGGTGACGCAGAGAAGTGGCAATATCTGCAACAACCCTCCAAATGGAAAGTTAGCGAATCAATGTAAAACAAACTATAATGCAGTGAGTATATAGTTAGAACAAATGAGGCATTGACGGCACAAAAGCAGCCAAATTTCCGGCGAGAACAAATAGGCAGAGCAACACCCAAACAAGCAACAAGCCACGGCAAGACCAAAATAAAGATCCAAAATCATGTTGAGCCAAACCAACAAATCCAAAACGGCGATCGAAATCTAGCTAGATTTCCGGTGAGAAAACAAACAGAGCAGTGGTCAAAGAGGAGGAGCGACACCAGCTAGGTAGCAGCATCGCTGCGACTCCGATACACTCCTCATTAATCAAAGGAACGAGCCCAGAAATCAGCGAGAATCAAAGAATTCAAACAGCGAGATAGGTAGTAAGACAACGGGACAAAATAACCAACGGGGAAGTAGGGAGCGACCGCCGGTGTTGGGCTTCAGGCGAGCCCTCACAGCGTCGCTGCTACCACTCTCTTCCCACCCTCATTTTTTATCCACTGATGCCCTTCCCCGTTATCCCTCTTTGTTTTCCGGCCAAAACAGTGGGTGTGATGATGGGGTCTTGTGAGAGATATGATTAGTGAGGGGGTCGGGGTAAATATGAGTGAGATAGATTTTATAAATGAAGAAGATGATGAATGTTGGATAATGAGGCTAGGGTTTTAGATATAGTATGTATATATAGGTGTAGTGGTTTGCACTAATAGGCTAGTGTTTGGGGGGGGGGGGGTGAGCGGATTTGGCCTCAATTTAAAATTAATTCAAATTTAAAAAAATAAAAATAAATGGGTTGCACGGGTGGGTTAAAATTGGAGGGATTTCGCAAATTTAGCACATTCTTTGAAATTTCAATTGATCCTCTTTTAATATCATTATTTATTTAATATTCAAATTAAACCTCAATTATAAAAATATTACCAGAATTTAATAATTTTGAAAAATTCGGGACAAAATTGGGTGTCAACAGTTGAGCCTCCAAAAGTGGCGTCCATGTTGAGTCTATGGTTAGGAGAGAACGTTGGTGTATCATTCATGGGCACTGGTCCTCATGGGGATGCTGGCCTCTGAGGCGATCCAGCAAACATAGTTCTTAACTTTTGAGATTTGCCCTCGACTATGTTGACTTAATTCTGCTCTGCCCGTTCTGACAGGGTTTTGAGGAGATTAACAAAGAAACTTCTAAACTCAGAATTACCTTTGCGTGATTGATCACCTTCGTTGTTGCTGGGCACATGGACTGGCTCCTTGAGGGGATTCTTTGGCTGCACGCTGGGATCGCCAAGATCCTGTAGAGCCTTGTCTACTGCGTCGGTAGTGTTCTCTGGGGTGTTTTCGTTATCGTCTGACATGGCTGTGCTTTTTCCTCGTATAATACCTACAATTGCATGGGCCTCATGGTGTGCTCCAAACTGTTTATTCCTAAAATTGAACGTGTAGGTTAAACACTATAATTTAAGAATGGGCCACAAGCAATACAGTAAAATACGACAAAAAAGTAAGTAAATAGAGGGAAAAATAATAGACAAGAAAGTAAAAAATTTTATTTCTTGAGAATAGTCGGATTGAGCGGTGAATTGCTTGATGTACAATACAATGTAAGGAGGGGTATTTATAGTAGACATTACCCAGTCCTAATTATGGTAAAATATAAAAGGCTAATAAATGCCATGGGCCTATAAACTCAAGGTGGCGGTATATACAAAACCTAAGGTGGCAAGATGTATGCCTTGCGTCTTTTGCCCTAGCGCCTCAACGGTCGTAACTCGTAGAACATGTGTGTATCCTCTATGCCCGGTGACTTGCAGGATAAGTCTAGTTTCACTAGCTGGACTCGTATCCCCGTAATAATAGGTGGCTTATTTTTGCCCACACAGTATTTATACAAGTTCAAGATCTGACCTAACTTAGTGTCTAAGCTACTAATAGGCCAAGCCGAATATACAAAAGGAAAAACCCTAACTTACCATATTCATTAATTACAATATTAGTTACACAAATATATATTCTTCATTACCCTCCCCTCCCCCCTTCAAGTAAGCATGAGGATGCTGAATCCGCAACTTAGAGTGGAAGTAATCAAATTGTACGCATCCCAGAGCCTTCTTAAAGATATTGGCCACTTGAGTGTCCATGGACACGTGTCAATAGAGTATTGTTCCTTCGATAATTTCGTCACGGACATAGCCATAGCCGGATTTCAATGTGCTTGCTCCATTCGTGAAACACCGGATTTCACGCTATGTGCAAAGCTGCTTGACTATCATAATTTAGCTAAATCAGAGACTGATAGTTTATCCTAAGTCTCCACAAAACCCCTTTAAGTCATTTCAGTTCACACACGGTCATAGCCATAGCCCGATTCAGCTTATACCAATGATCTGTACATTGTATATTGCTTCTTAGTTCGTTAAGAGAAAGGTGTGTCTCCGAGAGAAAAATACCACCTGGAGAGCGACTGGCGAGTCAATAGGCATCCAGCCCAATAGGAGTCAAACCATCCGTATAACAGAGATCACACTTTGAATTCATCCCAATTCCGTTTCAGTTATGTGATTTTACGCTTTTGTGTCAATTATCCACAGAAATTGGACAGGCTTACCATTTCCTCGGTCACATGTGCCTAACTTCTCTTTATTCAGCAATCCAATCAGCATCTGTCATTTCTCATCCTTCATTGCTCAAATCGGGGACACTGGTTATCCAGACTCTATGCTGAATTCGAACTCTGCTTGTGCCACATTTGCATGAGTGGCACCATGCCCTCGTCCAGCATAAGACCCATTTTTCCTTAGTGATTTTTGTCCACAATCACGATCACGTCCACCCATAGCATTCTCGTTCACTCCTCTACCTCGACCACCCGGGTTGCTCTCGGGTTTAGGAGAATTAATCCAGCTCTCCAGATACCCTATAACTTCATAGCAACGATCTATAGTGTGTCCCTTTTTCTTTTCTGATGAGTGACTGCCCCTTGAATAGCAAAGGCTATAGCTTCCCCTCGCTTATCTTATCCTCAAGCTAGTCCTTTGACATGTTCATCTTGCACCAGCTTCTGATAGACTTTATTCAGAGATGGCAAAGGGTCTTGTGTAAACATATTGGAACGAACAGTCACATACATATCCTCACATATTCACATTAGAAAAAGATGTACTTTTTCTTCTTCATTCTTCTTTTCCAAGGCAACCATGATATTGGACATGAACTTCCCACATGAATAGGTCGAAAACTGATCATAGTTTATGAGTTCTTCCCATAGAGACGTCAGCTTTCTGTAACAATTCACAATAGTCATATCTTTTTTGTTGCATTCTTTAAGCGCGACATTCTTGAAATTTTTGGTCCGTTTCCAATACAGAATCGTCCACCAAGAATTCTTGATCCAAGAAACTAATATTGAATTTATAGTCCACCAATCCTCCAGATCTGGTGAACCCCTAGTGGGTTTCCTAATCATTCCATCAACAAAACCAGATATACTTTCGAGCCATAAGGGTTGTATGAATAGATTGCCCCTATACGTCATAATTATGTCCCGTCAATATCAACTGGGGGATGACGAGTCCAGGATTATAGTTTGAGGCAATATCATACAGAGAGATTGTTTTCCGGATGCTTCCTCCTTCAATAGAGACACTAGTAGGTGCCGGTGCTGGTGCTACAACCATTAGAAATCAACTCAACTTAACAAATTTATTGGAGAATTTCAAAAGGAACAAGACAGTGGATCGACCACTGGCTCTGTTAGCATGAAAAAACTTACACAAAGATGAAAAGCTTTTGAGTTGAAAATTTCTTACCTTTCTCATTAACAAAGAGGGGTATTTATACAAATTCAAAAATTAACTCAAACTTAGTGTCTAAGCTACTAATAAAAACCCTAACCTACCATGTACATTAATTACAATATTACTTACACAAGTATTCTCCATTAACAACCATGGATACAAGCTCGAGAAGGAGTAGAAATATAAGTTACACTTGAGCTAAGAGAACAACGATGTGTAATGAATAAGTTACATATCTGTATATTACGGTTAGATATTTATATAGCTAACTTTAACTATCAACTACTCCATTTAGATAACTAACTCTAGCTCTAGTTGACTAACTATTTGTTAAGTTATTTTCACCTTCCACTAACTACTAACTACTATCTCTGATTTCGACTGGCTTTGATCGACTTGATTCACTCTGCTCAATATTCAACCCTCAAGTTAGAGGTAAGGAGATGCCTTTTACTCCCAGGTTGTCAAGCAAATAATAACTTGTGCCTTCCCTAAGCCCTTAATTAGAAGGTCTGGCAGTTGCTCTTTGGTATTAATGTACATTTAGGTTATTGTTTACGCCTAAAATTGGACGTCTAGGTTAAACACTTAAATTTATAAATGAGTTACAAGCAATACAATAAAATACGACAGAAAAGTAAGTAAATAAAGAGGAAAATAATAGACAAGAAAGTATAGAGTTTGATTCGTTGAGAATAGCCGGATTCAGTGGTGAATCGCTTGATGTACAATACAATATAAGGAGGGGTAGTTATAGTAGTGATTACGCAATCCTAATTATGGTAAAATATAAAGACTAATGAGGCACATGGGCCTATAAACTCAAGGCGGTGGTATATACGAAACTCTAACTAGGGGACTGTAACCCTAAGGCGACAGGATGTATGCCTTGGGCTAGCTAGCCACCTCGAAGAATAGATAAACTAGACAGAGACAAGAGGAGCAGATAACAACCAGAAATATATAAACAACCAGAAACATATATAGATCAACTAGTCATATAATGTTCAACAATCTGTGCAACGGAGATGAGATGAATGCATTATGATGCAATAGGGTCACATGTACCCAAATAACTGATAACCCTTACCTGTGCAGAACTCTCATCGACGCTGTGGGATATATAACTCAACATTATCCTGCCCCAGCTCGGGACGCTCATCGAATCCGACAGTATAAAATACAACCTGAGCGGAATACTCCTGCTCCTAATATGTTACCAAGCTCAATCATGAAATGCAGGATGCAATGCAATGTTATCCAAGCCCTGGCGTAGTAAACACGCTCTACAATTCTACAAAGATTCATAACTTAATCGAATACTTCTATTTCCCCATGTTTCATTTCTATAATAGCATCAGAACTTTTATCATCTTTATAATCAAGCCTTATGCTTAACAATTGATGTTTACGATAACTACTTTAATACTTAAGTAGATACTACATCTAAAACAAACACAATCAAGAAATAAATAAGTTATGGCGTAGTATGTACAACTAACAGCAGCCATACACGCAAGAACACGTGGGTAGAAGTTCCACAAGGTAGAAGAAGGCCATCAAAGGAATGGAATAAACTACTTTCCTTAACCCTGTTGAGTACTTAATACCTTCCAAGAAACTTTTCAAACAACTCAACTTAATCTACAATAGCGTAAGGAGATTCATAATCAGTTCAACAAAACTACGATTTTCGATCTTTATTTTACGGGTTTTTAATCATACGAGCTAGCCATAAGTCCTATAAGCTTAGATACATAAAAGAGATGAAATATATTACCTTAAAACAACAAGGACAATCCAAATCCAAGCTTACTTCACCTTGAAGAACCCTCAAATTCAACAAAAAGATGAGAGATATGAATCATCTGACCTTTACATACTTTTCGAGGATCGATTCACGTTATAACCTCATAGATATCGATCTAATTAGGAAGGGTACACTTAGGGGGTATTTGGTACTGTTTTGATTAAGAGAGGAATGAAAAACTAAAGCAGAAATGAGTAACATATATACTAGGAAGTTCCACCGTATCACTCCAAGCAGGTGGGTAAGTTGCCTGCTTGGCAGCTTGAATTGTCCGACTTCGGATGCTTGTATCTCCATACTCCGATGTTATATTGACGAACGGTTTGTGGAGTTAGAAATTAGACACATGTGGATTTTATTATATATAAAGATATCCCCTCAACTCTCATTATATTGGGAGAAATCTGCATTGTAATATGACCCATTAACCTGCATGTGAAGCTGCTTACAACGCAGATTTTTGCACCAGCAGTTCTGCAATTTGGGTCCAAACGGGATTCTAGAAGGCTCGAAATAATCCCAAATTTAGTAAAAAAGTCATATAAGACTTGTGTAACATACTCGCAAAGACAAAATTCTAATTGTATCTCCAGAACTCAAGATACTGCTCACACGGAAAGAGGTCGATTTCTTAACTTTTGGAATTTTTGCGAAATTATCCGAACGATCTCGAAATTTACTTTTAAAAGTTCCCACAGGTTAAAAATGACTATACAAACCTAAAACAACTTTCAGATTTTGAATCAGAGCTCATTTGCTCAAATCGAGCTCGAAAACCTCTTTTAAGCTTTACCGACAACTGAAACGGAAACCTTCTCAAAAATCATACCAAACGAGGTCCAAATCAGCTCAAATTTTACAGATAGGTCCTAATAAACCTTACAAAATTTTTAAGACTATTAGCATACCAATCTAAGTCCTAACTCTCGAAATGACTAGCTAAGATCGTTTCAGTAAATTGATAGTTTCCGCTACTTTTTCCAGTCAAAGCTAGGTCAAACCTGTTTTATTTTTGACTGACGGACACTATCTATACGGTCTCACAATTTTTTAAGAATAGATACGCTTAGAGATTTTTCCGATTCTCTCCTTTCTATGTTTTTTTTCATGATTTTATTCTTAGAAGTAGAATCCTTTTTATTGCCCTTTTTTTTCAAAATCCTTTTGTTTTTTGTTTTCTTTTTCCGGTTAGTTCATGCTTACATGATGCATTAAATAAACGATAATCTTACTGTAAACCCTCAAGCGTGATGGTGCTACTTTCCTCTTTTCAATTTTTCTGTAATGATGTTGATAAAGTTTAAATTGATAATTATTAAAATATAAAAATCACTTTTTTTTTCTCTTTTGCTCTATTTGGTAATTATTTAATTATAAGAACAAAATGATTCTTTTAAATAAAAGGGAAAAGATTGTAACTTTAGCACATTTTGTGTTTAAAAATTATATCTTTTTTTATTGTTTAATTATAAGAACAAAATTATTCTTTTAAATAAAAGGAAAAAGATTGTAACTTTAGCACATTTTGTGTTTAAATATTATATCTTTTTTTTTTATAATTTTTTCACGTACTGATTACAATGATGAGTATTATTTTAAATTTTGTAGCTCGAGAAGTTGATTTTTCCATTTTATGTTACTCATTTTTTGTATAATTTTTTACTGTTGTTGTATTATTTATTATGAATAAATGTACTAATTCTACTTTTTAATAGATTTTTATAGCTCATGAAAGTTTGGATGAAACATGTAGTATAATAATTTGGGGAACCAATCCAAAAACAAGGAAATTGTAAGGTGTGATGATTACTATCCGTTACTCTTTTATGTGACAATAATATGATTTTGTAGAGATTTATATGTTGTTTCTTAGTGAAAAGTTTATGATTTAAGTTTGTCCAGGTTTATGTATTTTCTCTATGCAATTTGTAGTCTATGATTTTTAAGTGAAAGTTTATGGTTTGAGCTCAAACAATTTATAGCTTCATTGAAAGAAATTGAATTTTGTAGAGCCTTTAAGTCATCCAAACGTTAAAGTACTAAAACTATTAGTTTAAGGATTTATAAAGTTCTGAACTTATATAATAAGATGGTGGATATTTTCATACTGAAAGCTAATTGTTGGTACCAAGCAAAATCAATGAATGCTTGTGAGCTTAAATGTGTAGTTGTATTAGAAGCATAGGAATGACTAGATTTTAATTGCTTGCAAACAAACAAAACTTCTAGTTTTGGGGTGTTGATAAGTTGAGATTTTACCAATTCAGAAAATCTTTTATAGAAACTTTATGTGTTTTTAAGTTAGTGTTATTGGCAAATCTTATGTAATGTTTCATAATTTCAGGTTATAGTTGATGATAGAGCTCAATGACCTCAAAAGATGACGAAAAGTGCAAAAAGAAGTTTATCAAACTCAACAAGTGGAATCAATGCGAAAGGCCAAGTGTCAAGGCAAAGTTCGGGCTGCACAATATTGTGCTGTCAGCACAATCAAGTAAAATGGGACTCCAAATTCATTCACGTAAAAAGTGGTGAGCTAGAAAAGAGGAAGTGCAGACTGCACTTATTTGTGTGGATTCATATAATTATAGACAACTTAAGAAAAGAACTAGTTGTACAATATTGTGCCGCTCCGCACAAGCTTCTAGGGTCTATACCTGATTTGAAGAGAAAAGTGCAACCCAACATAATATTTTGCATACTACACAATTTTTCAAAAGATGAAGACCATGCAACCATACAATGCAATTGAAGAACAAAATGCAGAAGAAAACAAGCAAAAGTGTGGACCACAAAAATTTGGGTGACGCTGCACAACATGTCATGACCTGAATTTTAGTAACTTTTTCCAAGCACTATAAATAAAACTGTTCTAGAATTTTGACATTATCTACCTTATATCAGAGTAAACTCAGTTTCAAAGTACTTTTTTGAGCAATATTACACCATTGTAAGATCAACAATCATTTAGGTTCTTTCTTAGATTTATGGAGAATATAATAAATATTTCATATCTATGTGTTGTGTTTATTTATATAACGAGTAGCTAAGCTCTTTGGTAGAGTTGTAAACCAATCCTAGATGTGTGCTTAATGAGTTGTTACTAAAAAGTTGTTCTAGGTATGAGTGGATGTTTTTTTCTAATTAATTTCATGTCTTAGTTCTGCCTTTTACTTGCAGTTTCTAGTTTAAATTAGTTTAACTTGTTAGCGGCTGCAATGCTAATTTGAAAACAATTTGATTCAAGGAATACTTAAACTACATAGACCAAATTAGAAACCTATAAATAAAGTAATCAAGCTAGTTCTTTGTAGATTTGATTCGGTCTTATCTAATTATTCGATATATTTGCATCGACTATATCACTTTCAAAAGAGGATGTACTTTGGACGTGTCACCTCCAGTGCTAAGAAAAATACAAATATACCAAGGCTATAGATGACTACAGTATCAACATCAATACAACCGGAATGGTAGCCGCATTAAGAAATTTGGTGATAGTGTAAAATGCATCCGGACATGAGAATAGATATCCAACAAGAAAAATTATGATTTTTGGTGTTAGCCCCACAGTAGGTGCCGAACTATTTAACCTATAATTAGGTTATTTAGACTAAACAATTAATTTTATATTAAATCCACATGCAATTCAACTATATCAAGAACACTATTTTTTAGTGAAAGATTAAACGATTGAAATCGATAGAAAATAAGTAAATAAATAGTGACAATTGATAGAAGAAAGAGTAAGGATTTCTTATTCAAGGTAGATCAAATTGAGCAAATTTGAAGCTGAGCATCAAAGATCACTTCGTTGAACAATAGTAGAAAATAAACAGAAATTATATGTGTAATAGTGAGAATTTAGATGATGGTTTACAATAGGGAAAGAGTGATTTTCATAGTAGATCCTAGTCTTAATAATTCCCTTATCGAATGTCTGTCCATTATATATCTGACAGGCGTAACATTTGGATCATGATCATGGAGGAATTCATACTGGTAGCAACCAATCCACGAATGTCAATATTAGTTATTGTTGAAGTGTTGGTCCAGAACGTTTGAATATTGTATCCCAGACCTGGGAGTTGAATCTCTAGATATTATTGTGGCATGCTTTGACGGTAGGTTTCAGTTCCTCAGTCTCATATGAATCCGAGTGACTCCATAGTTAGTCCTCTCGGGGCTGACTTTGACTTTCACGTGTGTTCTTATCGTGTCCGTCAACAAGTCTTCAATCTAACTTTTTCCAAAATAATGCAAAAGTTTTGCAAGTATTATTAATGCGGAATTCAATAAAAAAATTAAAGGATGAAGTATATTACGTGGGGCATATGTTTTCTTGTATAACATACCAAACATAGTATTGTTGCTTATGCAAATTTATATCGTGTGATTATTTGTTGTAGGAAAGCAAACCAAACCAAACCAAACGATCCTCAGAACCAAAATGCATCCAACCCCATACATAAAAGAAGTCTACAATAACATACCCAAAATTATTTTATAAGTAGAGTCTAGGGAGGTGACATGTACGTAAACTTTATCTCACCGAGATGGAGAGCCTATTTTCCAATAGACAGTAAAGAAAAAAAATGTTTTTAGAACATAAGAATAAGCCTATTATGGTCTTTTTCTCTTAACCAAACTACAAAGAAAGAGAGCTGGAAAACCCTTTGTACAAAGCTTTGTTCTTTCCTAACCCCAGCAACCAGAGAGAGAACAAAACCAGTGAAAACTGAAAAACCCCAAGAAGCCAAAAGGGCCTTTAAACCCCATCAAAATCTCACACACACAAAAATTACCCATTTGAATACACCAACAATTTCACTGTGTAAATGGACGAAGGAGAAGGTGGTTTAAGTTTTGATTTTGAAGGAGGTTTAGATACTCAACCAACACATCCTACTGCGTCTGTACCCGTTATACAATCTTCCGATCACACCACCGCCATCGCCACCGCGTATAATAATAATAACAATAATTATAATAACCCACCTAATGTTTCAGCCCCTGGTGGTGGTGGGGTTGGGGGCCAAGGAGGAGGGGATGTTGGTGGAGGAGGAGGATTTGGAAATCGACGGAGTTTTAGGCAAACTGTTTGTAGACATTGGTTAAGGTCATTGTGTATGAAAGGTGATGCTTGTGGTTTCCTTCATCAGTATGATAAGTCTCGAATGCCTGTTTGTCGGTTTTTTAGATTGTATGGTGAGTGCAGGGAGCAAGATTGTGTTTATAAACACACTATTGAAGATATCAAGGAGTGCAACATGTAAGGATTTACGTTTTGTCCACCGACAATGTATACAATTTTTACAGTTATCTTATGTAGTAGGTAACTTACCTTATTTGCTAAGATCTCGAATCCCACTTTTTATGAAGGATTGCATGTAAATGTCTCTTGGGTGACCTGATGGTGTGAAAAATTGTGTACATTTGCTCGTTTGCTGGTTTTTGTTATTTCTGTTTTTTGCTTATCTATCTTTACTCATAAAGCAGCTAACCCCTTGAAAAATGTAGCAGTTGTTAATTGGTTATTTGAAAAAACTAAAATAGATATGTTTCAATGGGATGTGAAGTTACCTACAAGAATAATGTTCAATCTCACTGTTAGATGCGTCCACAATTGCAGTTGGCAGAGCCAGGAACTTATATAAGAGGATTTAAATAAAAGCACTAGACTGACACACCTAGGAATTGAACTTGTACCTCAAGTAATTTTGAATCCCCTTTGCCACTATAGTAGACTCTCTCTTTAGGTCAAGGGGATTTAACAGTGTACATATAACTAGAAAAGTTCATTTTTACTCTGTCTGCTCATTTATTTGTACATGGTCTGCTTTTTTTGTTATGGTCCTTTCACGATGATAGTTATGTATACCTACCACAGACATGCACATATCTATACTTTTTGCAAGTCTAGCACTTCTGTCAGAAAGGAGCACTGAGTGGGTGCTATATATCTTACACAGAGCAACTCTAGTATTTATCTTGAGAGTGCGTATTTTGTCACAACCTACTGTTAACCAATCAAAGTAACTTTGCTACCATTAACCAATCAAAGTAACTTTTAAGGGAGCTCTGGCATTCAGAATGTCCCTTCTGTCGATACTGGTTCATATTCACATCTAGAGCAGCTAGCATATCATAATGGCATTTGAACGTGGCATCCCACTTCCAACTAAGTGTGTCAGATTCTGAGCTTAAATTCTCAGAGCCATTCAGAATTGATTAGTACTAACTATTTAGTTCTTTCAACTTTCGAATTGTTACAATCTCTTCTATACTTTAAACCCCAACCATACTCATGGATTGAACATGAACTTACTCCTGGTACGAAGCGATTAATAACACTTTTTATTTGCTGTTTTTCCTATGTGCATTTAGTCATTCTTCTGCTAAATGGCAGTTGTTAGGCTCTAGGTGCTTTAAATAGGTACAATAATGACTCTGTTTTCTTGCTTCTAAATGAGTAATATATAAAATGACAATAGCAGGGTTCCTCAGATAAAAAATATATATGGACTGATAATGATATTTGCTTGTCAAGTTATGACCTTTCATGATGGTTTTTGTAATGCAGGTACAAATTGGGGTTTTGTCCTAATGGCCCTGATTGTCGATATAGACATGCAAAATTGCCTGGACCTCCACCTCCAGTGGAAGAAGTTCTTCAAAAAATTCAGCATCTGGGATCCTACAACTACGGTTACTCAAACAGATTTTACCAAAACCGGAATGCTAATTTTCCAGTACAGGCAGACAAATCTCAGGCTTCACAGGGACAGAATGGTATGAGTATTGCCGTGAAATCTACAGCAACAGAGACACCCACTATGCAACAGCAACAGCACCAGCAGCATCAACAACAAGTTCAACAGCCTCAACAGGGTGGCCCTACTCAAACGCAAATTCAGCCCAATGGCCAGCAAAATCAAGCAGATAGAACTGCAATAGTCCTGCCTCAAGGAACATCTAGGTGTGTAGAGTTTCAAGGTCTTTAATTAGGTTATGTAATCACTTCATGTATGCAGATGTTTTGACAATAATTTAAGAGTCCCTTATGTCAGCTGTATTATTAGAGCCTTGGTATCGTCATATTTGGTTCTACTAGTTTCATGATTATTGTTTTCCTTATCGACATGTATACTGGTTTCTCCTTTGTTTGTTTCTCCATTCCTGTCATGCATAGTTTGCATGTCTGGAATTTATATTGACTATTGTTATCTTAGTCCGTCCAGGTTCTGCAATAAAAGATACATACTTTGATGGTTAATTTGTGTGCCCTGATGCATGCACAAGTTTAGAAATCAAACCTCCCTCCCCCTCCCCCCTGGTGATATGTTGCTGCACTGCTTTCTTTGCTCCTTTTTTTCTTAGTTGCCCCAATGGTTTATGTATCTATAGCTGCTAGAAGTTTAGGCCTATATGATTGCTTACATCTAATGGAGTTCAAAAACTGTCTGTGCTCATTTTTTCTCACCATAAGTGCAATTAGATGTTGTGGTCATTGCGGTTTGCTCGTCCAGCGGATCTAACTTTGTCATAGCGATCTAAATTCCAAATACTATGTTCAGATAGAAGTCATTGGATAATTAATCATTGGGGGAGGGGTGGGATAAGGTGATGCACCCATTGTAACGTCCTCGCAGCTTGTGACAGCGAAGCAGTACCATACCTTGATCCTGAGAAGATGTCCTTAGAACTGGTTTAATCTTTCTTTGCCACTCCTTTCGGTAAGTAAGAGTTTCCTGTAAAGCCTCTCACACAGCAGTTAGACCACCTTAGACCTAGTAAGCTCCGAAGGGTCCTCTTTCCCTCCATAACTCAAGTGTGAAGGAGCCTATGGCTCCATATTACAGAAAAGTCCGTGCTCTTTGTAATAGTCATGGTTCAGTCTCCTTAGACTTCAAGGAAATGGTCTGTCGGGCCAATGTTAGAGATCCTATAATATTTAGTTATTCCTTTTGAGATAAGTGCCTTTTTCCGGCTAATAATGATAGATGGGCATTATATTTTAACTTCAGTATGACACATGTTATGATCAACTTGCAAAATAGAATCTGTTTCTAGTTTCAAATGTAAATTTTGTTACAGTTCGTGTTGGAAAATGTTTGAGAGGTAGACAAGCTGATAAAATTTCTCTCCTTGATGGATTAGCCATCGGCACCATCCTGGTGCTGTTTTTTGCAATAAAATGTTGTCAAAATATATGATGATTAACTTGCATTATCTGAAAATGCATGATATTCATCTCTAACTGTTTTCCATGATCAAGGTTTTGACCATGCTAAACATTGGCTGGTATGTGAACTTGTATGTACCTTCGTCAAGTTTTGGAGATTATCTGTCTCAAGTTTCCATTTCCCTTCCTCATCTGTAAAGCAGCTTTTATGTATCAGTGTGGCTTATTGAGAGCTTTAAAAATAATGTAATGTCTTTGGATGAGTGTTAGTTGTTGGTGAGCTACTTTAATACCAATATTGCTTTCTTTTAGATTTGAGGATAGAAAGTTCCACTTAGTGCAGTTGGCAGATTTTTTTTTTTTTTTTTTTTTTTGGGGTGCGGGGGGTGGTGGTAGGGGGATGTCTTGATATGAAAGATCCTTGAGTTGTCAGCAAATCCTATTAGGGAAATGGTTACGAAGAATTGGATGGAGGACCATGCTTTATGGAGATAGGTGAGAGTGGATATGTACAGGTTTGTGGTAGGGAGATGGAGGAGTAAGAACATCACACATCCAACTGGGTACAAACATTGGAGGAATATTATGAATGGATGGAAGATGTCATTGGTAACATGACCCTCAGGTTAAAGGATGAAAGCCGGATCAACTTGTTGAGTTACGGGTGGTGTGGACAAGAGACATCGGGACTCCTAGTTCCAAAAATATAATATGTTGAGCCAGAATGATAGTACGAGAAATCTGGAGGTTACAAGAGCATGGAGTTCTTTGGGACATAAAGGTTGGAAAGAATTTTCAGGATTGGGAAGTAGCTGATTCCAGGGATTGATTGGTGCTTTACAAGCAAAGGACTGGCAAAACTCATAGAGGTGGGAGGTGAGAAGAGACAGATAATTCTCGGTATTCATATTATCGTAGCTCATGGTGAGGGATGAATCGCATTTTCCACACTCATCTGTGGTATCTTATTGGCACCAAAAATCTGCGTTATTTTACTTTGCTAGCAGCAAATGTAGTGATCTTGACAACCGGGAACTTGAGAAAAAGGAGAATTACAAATGCCAGTTGGTGATTTATGTTGCAAGTAATCAGGTGATGATGCAGACCACATTCCTCTTAGGAGGCAACTCACTTGTGGTTTGAGATTTTGAGATGGTTTGGGATGCAATAGGCGATCCTAACTCGCTTGTGATTTGAGATGGTTCGGGCTGCAAGGGCGATCCCGGGCACCAGTAAAAGTGACTCTCTACAGTTGGACATTTAGAAGAAAGTCAAGAAGTCAAAGCGTGTGGCATCACGCCATTAGCACTCATGTAGTCCTGTTGTAATGGGAGAATTACAAGAGCTATTGAAAGGATAGAGAACGACTTTGTTTATTTGAGGACTAACTTCTCATTCCTACTTTCTCCTTGGTGTACACATGAAATTTAAAATTGTATAGAATATTGGGTGCCGTTCATAGAGAATCATATTATGTTGTAGAATTTCTTTTTGTTATTATACTAGTGTACTGGGGATTTTCTTATTATCAATAAAAATATTAATCTATATAAGGAAGTTTAGTGTAACTTAAGGAATCATTTGTGATTGTGTTGTCGGTTCATATCAAGCTGTCTAAATTTTTTTTCTTCATGGAACTACAACTTCTTGGCTATTGGGAGTATAACAAAAGCCAAAAGCATCCAATTTAATTAGACTAAATACTGGAGTAATTCTTTGCTACAGTACCAGTTTCTTGTCGTGATGAAATAGCTATGCCAAGAAAAAGGAAGAGCCTTGTGATAGTTTAATTGACTAGTTTGAATTTGTAGTGGGATGCAACCTCATTATTATTTCATAGTGGTCTGTCACTTATTGCCTGCTGCATATGAAAGTACGAGTAAGCTCTATGGATGAAAACTGTCAAGGACTAAACACTGCAGGTTTTCTGGTAGGAACTGGTATTCTGTCTTTCAACATTGTGTTTTTTTTTGGTGACACAAGGAAGTGATTCATTTTCGCGTGAGAGTGTTATACTTGAACTTTCTTAATTTGTTGCTGGTGACTGGTTCGATAAATTTTAACTTTTGATTTTGACTCCCAGCATAGCAGTCACTTCCATTTTTGAATTCATTGATCTTTGTTCATGTAGTACTACTTTCCCTCTTCTCTATCCCCCCCCCCCCCCAACCCAACCAGGATACTGAAGAAAGAAAGTAGAGCTGTAGTTCGTATCTCTGTTTTCTCTAGCATACTTATCCAATCCCTTGCATGAAATTAGGTACTTTATAGTTAAAAGCTGCAACCGTGAGAATCTTGAATTGTCTGTACAACAAGGAGTTTGGGCAACTCAAAGAAGCAATGAAGCTAAACTAAATGAAGCTTTTGACTCTGTGGAAAATGTCATCCTGATATTTTCAGTCAACCGGACTAGACATTTTCAGGTATGCGTTTAGATCCTTCATGTGCTACAGATGTAATGTTTCTTATTAAAGAGCTGAGAATTTTTTGAATAGTACTCGTATTTCATTAATAGCAAAAGAGATGATTTGACTTTGACTTGTCATGAAAGGAATGTGTGAGTTAAGGCTAGTTGATTGTTGGAAACAAAAACTCTTTGGCAGTTGAGTTTTCAGAAATTAGAAATTTGTTTACTCTTTCTTAGGGTTGTGCAAAGATGACATCTAGAATTGGTGGCGCTGCTAAAGGAGGAAACTGGAAACATGAACATGGAACTGCTCATTATGGACGGAATTTTTCAGTAAAATGGTTAAAGGTCATTTACATCTCCTTTCTGCCTTTTCTTTTCAGGATATTAATATTGCTTTTCTTTTTCATTTGAGGAAGTAGGAAAAACATAACAGTGAGCAAATATTATCAGCTGTCCTTAAAGGATCATCATTGTATGGTATAGAAGATAATGGAGCATTCTTTTTGTCTTTTTGAACTTTTCTATATTAATGTGAGAACTTAAATTGGTAATACTAGTAAGGGCATATTTAGTTTAAGCCCAGTGAGATAGTAGGTGATGTGTCTGTAATTTTTTATTCCAAAATGGAGGGTAGTGTGAGTATTGTTTTGATAAAGTAATAAATTTTATTATGACATAAAAAAAGGGTATACAAGTAGTGTGTCGAAAAATAGAAAACCTTCAAAAAGATATCGTTTTCAAAAACGACACCTGATCTTCTAGTTAGGAACCTCGCGGGTGTACAATTAAGGGATAGGAAGCTCTTAATGTGTACAAATCATTCTCTACTCCTTAATGGCTCAGCTACTGATGCGGGGTAAATACGTGAAAGCAATAAAATAGACGTGGAAGCAAGTAAACACAAGATCACAAGAAATTAGGGGATGGGGAAGAACAAAAATAGAGGAAAGAACGAATCAAACTAACACAAATAGATTGAGAAGGGAGAAAGAGACTTGAACCTTTCACGGGGTCATACTAGGATGATCCTCCATAGATTCCAAGCAAAGAGATACATTGAAGCTTCTAGCTTCTCAAGAAGGCCTTGCCTCTCTCAATTCTTCTAATTCTCAATTCCAAGTTAACTAATGAAATGTAAAGGCTAAGGGTCTATTTATAGTATTTCCCTAATGCCGAAAATACCCCACAAGTTGGGTAAAATGATAAAGACTACGTAGGATCAAACTAGTAATTAATACTAGGCTAAACTAGAAGTCCCGTCTTGGTTTTGCTGAGAAGGAGGCGGAGCGCCTGCCAACGTTGGGCAGTGGCCAACTTAGGCCGAGCGTCTCTCCTTCAGGCGGAGCGCCTGGGCTGCTCCTTGCTTGGGCGGAGCGCCTGCTTGCCTGGCGGAGCGCCTAGGCCTGAAGCCAACTCCTTGATCTTCAACATGCTTCCGAACTCTTCCCCGATGCTCTTGACCTCTCGTCCTTTGCATCCTCCAATCCCGGCTCTTGATGATAAGTGCTTTAAGCTCAATATGCCCCGCATCATCTTCAAAAAGATATGGTTTTCAGAAACAACACCTGATCTTCTAGTTAGGAACCTCGCGGGTGTACAATTAAGGGATAGGAAGCTCTTAACGTGTACAAATCATTCTCTACTCCTTTAATGGCTCAGCTACTCTCTGTGTGGTCCACATAAGTGCTAGTGGAGCGACATGCCACACCATTCGTTTCCCTCATGTTCCAATTAATGATCTTGATATCGATAAATGACATCATTACCCTTCCCCCAAGCTATCATCAACCCATCCTCACTACTCCTCCCTTTCCCCTGTTTCTCTGATTGTACTCCACGATGTTGCCTTCCCCTTGTTGTGGTGCTTCCAATCTCCTCCCTCCTCCATCATATCAACACTTCTTTTCCCTTCAACTCTTCTAGCCTTTTGTTCAATATCCAACAAGAGTTAAATAATTTTATCCTCTTTTTCTTACACTCAGACCTCTAGAATTTTTCCAAAATTAAGATACTTTTCCCAGGCTCATTTGGTCATCTTCCACTTTGAGTAATTACTAGAAGTTGATGGTATTCCTCCCTTTTAATCCCCCCCATTTCCACCACTTTACCCTGAGCTGGTACCACTAGCTGTAAGATCTCTTTTGAAACTGCAGGAATATGTGGGTGCACCAAATAGAGACACCCAACCAGCATGGCTTTACTTTACCACTAAGTAAAAAGGGCCTTTTTTATTTGATTCCTGAATTATTCACTATGTGGATAATTCTCCAACCAGTTTCTCTCTCTCCCCAGCCCCACTATCTCATTGCAGCTTGAGATAGGTTTTTTCGCTGACCCCGTATGGCCCCCCTCCTTAATTTCCCACTCAACAGCTTGTCTAGAAAGTTCGAGATACCAATGAAAGCTTTTGAAGCATGCTGGCTGAGATTTGAACCTGAATAAGCAGAACCTAGGAGTGCACGATGATCTGTTAATGTTATGTGCCCTCCCACAGCCTTCCGTTCATGGGTTTTCACGCTGCCCAGTGTCGGTGAGTGTGAAAGCAGACAACCTGAGGGTCGCACTACCTTCCCAAGGGTCCACTACTCTCCCTTCATTCCTCTTTATTTTGTTTACTTACTTATTTTGATGATTGTGGTGTCTGGGCTAGCTTGCGTGCACCTTGTCTAACTTCACGGGGTACTTGCTAGCTCCCACCAGCACAGGTACCCGGTAACCTACGTTACCCGAGAGAGTGAACTTTGGTTCTTTGCCTGATTCCAGATTTCACAGCTTCCTGCTAACTCGAGGACTGGCCAAGTGAGTACATCTTTGTAGGAGATATGTCAAGCTTTTGTGATTGAAGAGAGAAGTTTGGTGCGAGTATTAATACCTAAACAAGTGAAAGTACAATTCTTTCGTCACCAAGAGGGACTACTGGAGAAATCCTATTCTTTCTACTGCCCTTTCTGTTTCACTTTAAGATTGTGATCATTCTTCTAAATGTACCTTAAAAATTGGCTGGCTGGGGATTTTTTTTTGGGTTGTGAAATGTCATCTTTGTACCTCCTTTTTAAGCATTTGTTACATAATTGCCTGCACATCTGAACTAACTCTAAGGTTTTAAATGCAGCTCTGTGAACTGTCCTTCCAGAAAACTCGTCATTTGAGGAATCCATACAATGAGAACTTACCAGTGAAGGTATAAGCCTAAGCCTTTATCCACTGGAACTTCTTCGTTCTTTTACTTTGAGAAAGCAAACCGCTAAACCTTTATCCATTGATTCTTGACCAATTTCAACTAGTTTAATTTCCACTGTAATTGCTCGCAGAATCTTGATGTCAAAATGATTGATTTAGACTGGACATTAACATATCTAATGAGCAAGAATTTGCGTTTGTATGTAAAATTTCTGTAATTTTCCAGAAGTCTTTTCTCATGGATGCAATAATAAACATCTTCTGACCGACTTGGCGGAACCATTGACTAATTGAATTTGCGATCCACTCTATCCCCATAATTGTTTCTTTTTAGAAACTACCTTGTTTTTTTGCATTTCAGTTAAGACCATCTAGTTCCATCAAAATTCTTTGACTTCTCCTGGTAAGGACCAATAACCTTGAGTCGACAGCAAAGTTTTGAGTATCTTCAGTTTTGGGTCAGCAAGGTAACATAGAACTCTCGCTCTCTCCCCATGCTGATATGGTGCCTTGAGAGAACTTATACATTTTATTTTGGAAAACCCATATAAATAAAGAGAAGAATAGACTCCTTGTGTTTGGTGGACGGTGTGGAATGAATGAAATGCCAGGTGTTTTGAAGATAGATTTTCTTGACTCCTTGTAGTTTACAAAAGGTCCTGTTCTTGAGTTCTTGTAAATATGGATACCAACACCATCTTGTTGTTTGATGAATAAAAACTGTTACCATTGTCAAAAATTAAAAAAAGAGAAGAATAGAAAAACCTTCAGGGAGGCAGTACAGATTGTCACTTGATAAGAAGACGTGTTTCGTTGAATTAACATCTAATTATGATGTTCAGTAAAGCTTAGAGAATTCATCGGAAAAAAAACGTGGTTACTTGAGCAGTCAGTATATTTTCTGAACTATTTAAGTTACGATAACTGCATATTCTGCAGTGATCACATTCCCATTGTAGCAAGATATTCACCTGTTATGCGAGGAGTTCAGTTCAAATTACAGCTCAAGTGGATTTTAATATTACCAAAAAAGTGAACAATGATCACGATTCACGAGTGTGATAACGGATCATAGTTAGACCATTAATTACAAACTTCTTTTGTGCCTTTGAAGATACTCGCAACTAGAAATTCATGAAAGAAGATCTACTGTACTACATTTGTTTAATTCTCTGTTTAAATGTGTTTTCTCTCTTCAGCTTGCAATTAGGTTTGAGTAATGGTTAAGGCATTGATAATTAATAAAGATCTAGGACCAGTGGGGCATTCTCCAGTTGTGAGGCTAGTAGCTAAATGGTTTAAATGTTCAATGTTTCTTCATTTTTGTCACTGAAATGCACTCTGAGAATGTTGGAAATCTGTAATGATGAAAGCTTAAAACAAGCTTCCATTTTGTTGCATGCTGAAGATTGTTCTTCGCTCAATCATGGTATGCTAGTGATTTCTGATGACATGCAGTGAATCACTAAGGACATAGAAATCTATGGTAAAAATACTTTTTTTCTAATTTTAGACTGCCTTCCAGTATGGATCAATCGGCGAAAGTCCTATTGTGTAATGTCTTACAGATTCTCATGAACTGCAGGATGTATGTTACGGTCTTCCTTATCTTTTAGATATTTAATTGATGTTTGAAGCTCACGATATCAGAAATAGGAGCTTCTTGGTGTATTTTGTTTTGTTTGGATGCTAAAGTTGGTCTATGTGCTGTTGTTTCTTTCAGTCACATTTTTTATGTTGCGCTTTGCTTCTGTTGTTGCAGATAAGTAGAGATTGTCAAGAATTAGAGCCCTCAGTTGGTGAGCAGTTGGCATCTTTGCTTTATCTTGAACCAGATAGCGAACTTATGGTACTCCGTTTACTTCTTTTAACTGTTGACCTCAACGCAGTTTTCATTTTCCGGATAATCTTCTCAAAAAAATATTTCTAGATGCTAAAGTTTCAATTCCTGGAGCTTTCATGCTTCCTCATGTTACTTGTCTAGGTATTGTATGTATAAGATCATGCGACTATTATTATTATGACCGTAATCTTTTCAAGAAAAGACTACTGTAGATATGAATGCTGACAAGTAGGAACAGCAAGATGTCACCGCAAATGGGATGCGTTATATCTGTCATACTACTTGTAATACTTGTCTCCTCTTTGTCCCCATATAACAACCCTAAACTAATTGCTTTGTCCGCTAACCTACTCATTCATTCCATGAATGGGGTGAATTCAAGGAGAGTCAGTCACTTTGCCATAGGCCTCTGGAGGAGGGAAGTCCCAGTCTCCCATTACAAGAATCAGGAATCTCATGCTAGATATACAATATGGGGACGTTTGGTTGGTATTGTAGAAGAGCTAATCTCCGCATTCAATCCAGCATTAACTAGATACTACGTTTGGTAGTTGATTTAACTCAATGTAGAGCATGTACAGTTTATACATAGCTTGGTTTGATGTTTGCTCCTCTTCATATTTAATACCCATATAAATTAATGATGGAATTTATGTATTATTTTATGCGATGTAGAATGTGGAATAAGAATACGTGTATTAACAGTACTTGGATTGAACTATTGAAAGGACAAATATGCCTTCATCTTATAATTTACACTTTTTAAGTCATAAAAGCTATTAAATATGTTCATATTATTTACACAACTAAATAGGGTACTCAAAGGGGCAGTTCGGTTGGATGAATGTGGAAGTTAATCAGCGCATAGAAAATGGTGCAAGTTAATACCATGTTTGGTTTGAAATTTTCCCATCATCAAATTCAGCATAACTCTTCTACAACGTTTGGTTGTACTTTTGCATTTTCTGCATATTTAATACCCGCATAATTTATGCGTGAATCTATGTATTATTTTATGATACAAGGTGGAATAAGAATGTAGGTATTAGCAATACATGTATTAAAATTTCAAAATGAAAAAAATAACCTTCATAATGTTAAGATTACTTTTTATTTTTTTAAAGAGTACAAATATTTAAATTTATACATTGCATATTAATTTATGATATATCAATGATTCAAGAAGAAATAATTCATTCATTACAAACCATGCATTACTTATCCCTACATTATAATCTTCACATAGCTAATACCCGCGTTATTAATACCCACATTACTAATATCCGCATTATTGATCCCCGTATTGCTAATACCCACATTGTTAATGCTCGCATTGCCAATCACTACATTACATAGGTTGCAACCAAACAACCCCAAAAGGGTATAATAGAAAACAAACATCTATGTAAGAAGAAAAATTAAAACACATAATTTAAATTATACAATGTATACTAATTTTTAATACAATAAACCATTTATTCAACAAGAAATATTCCATGCATAACTAATCTGCATACCTAGTACCTCTGCTGCTAATCCTGGCATTGCTAATCCCTACATTACTAATACCTGCATACCTTGTTTCCCAACCAAACAACCCCTATGTGATCCAACTCTTGCATTTTTCCATGGTCTTTATTAAGAAATACCATTCAAATAATCATATGCATTTATTAAGAAATTGTCAGGTGGCTTTGAGAAATCTGTTTTCCCAATTGCAGGTCCCAATTTTGCTTCTGCAAACAACTTCTGCATTGCTAATCCTTGCATTACTGGATTTTCATCTTCTTTAATAATAACAGGCAACTTAATGATATTTTGGCATCTTTGGCCATTGGGCATCTTATAAGAAACATTGTGTTCTAAGAACACTTTTAAGTCCCTTGGTTGATGTATCCTTTCAGCAACTACAATTTTCTTGCTAAGATGAAAATCCGATCTCTTTTAGTGTTGAGATAAGATCCCATCCAAAGTTGACTTCTTCGGTAAGGTCCTTTTCTGCAAGCTACATATTTTGGAATCAAAATGAGCCTTAGTTTGCATTCGTTCTCTATATTCCAGTAGAATGGTTATGTGGTTTAGTGATCTGATATATTGGGAACACTCATCCCATGTCCTGAACGCCAAGAATGTATCTTTCCTGGTAGGAGCCCTGTTAGTAGCTCCTTTAGCCCATGCTAACTTCTCTCCTTGATGTGGTTAGTATAGCAGCTCTATATCAAGTATAAATTCTGAAAAGTAACATTGAACAAGGTCTGTTTGAACAGTTTGTTCCCCTTCATGATCTGTACAACGGCAGTGCTCGTGGACCTCTCACTGCAGCTAACTCTTCCCGTAGTTCACATCTGATGCTATTGAGTCAGCCCATAAATTCTTGAGAAACACCAATATAAGTTTCTGAGCTTGTAAAGATAACAGAAATTGAGTGGTTGGTGCTATCAGTCTCGACACTTCTGAAGACTATTATCCGACATTACAAGAATCCCCCAAAGTGTCTGATTGCATCAATCCAACCTATTTCCACATACAGTGAGACATGTGTTTTTCATATTTTATTTGATTGTTAACGTGTGATTCTCATTTCTATGATGCAATAAAAATCTTTCCGCTAGTGCTTCTACTAACATCCTCCTTTTAGGATTATTTAGATCTCTTATATTTCACCACGGTATTAACCTCCTACCTTCATCCCCGAGTTTCCAATGTTGTAATGTACCTGAAGTTATAGGTTTTTAGTTCCTTTTTGTACTTTACTTGGACTGTGTATATGTATGTATTACTCATTGTCCCAGTGCTTTTGGCCTTGAAAGATTGATTCCTCTCAATTTTACGAGAGCACTTTCGCCTCCCCTTCAAATCCATCAAACCTTGTCCCCAATTCTCTGCCGAGCTTCATCACATTCTTTTAGACCACACTGAAACCTGTCTGGTGCTGCGGTTGATTTGCTTTGCCGTGGGCACTGAATTATCACACCATGGTAGTTGCAATCTATTGACCAACAAGGTTGACTGCCAGTCATCAACTGTGTCGATACCTCCTAAGCTCGGCTTGTCCTGACCCAACTATTACTGGAATCGGTTTGGTTTCTTGTCTTGCTACCAAGGCTCTCTATTGTCCTCCTAAGCTCGGCTTGTCCCGACCCAACTATTACTGGAATCGGTTTGGTTTCTTGTCTTGCTACCAAGGCTCTCTATTGTCCTCACAATGTGCTGTCCGAGAATTCGTTGGTCATCATATCGGATAAGTATATTTGATACTCGTGTTTCTTCTTTTCTCATCCAAATCTTCTACAAAGCTCCAATCTCAATTGAGATTAGGTCAATTTTATTTAGATAGTGATATAGCCTTGGACCTCTTTTAACACGCCACACACGGTTGTATACTTTTATTAACATTAGTCATTTTCTTGATTTGGTATGACTCAGTTCTATCAAATTATGTGCTTCAAGTTCAATCCAGTTTCTCTGAGTCCTCAAAATATTTTCTTGTAATATGCCTGATTCTTATTAACCTTATGCTTGAGTTATCCCTGATGAAGAAAGCACATGGTGGCTGTAGGAACTCTAAAAACTATGTCCTATTGCTTTGGGATTTGAGTTTGCTGTATTCTAATGTGATAATAATTGTATTTCAGGCAATCTCACTTGCAGCAGAATCCAAGCGACAGGAGGAAAAGGCGAAGGGAGTGAATCCTGACAATGGAAATGATAACCCAGATATTGTACCATTTGAAGACAATGAAGAAGAGGAAGACGAAGAAAGTGAGGACGAGGATGAAGGCTTTGATCAAGCATTTGGACCAGGTGCTCTTGGCAGAGGAAGAGGTAGGGGAATTGTATGGCCTCCAATAATGCCTTTAGGACATGGGCCTAGACCTCTTCCTGGGATGAGGGGCTTTCCCCCAGGCATGATGGGTGATGGGTTTTCTTATGGAGGAATGACACCTGATGGATTTCCAATGCCTGATCTTTTCGGAATGGGTCCCCGACACTTTGGTCCATATGGTCCACGATTTTCTGGTGATATGATGTTTCATGGCCGTCCTCCAGCTGGTGGATTTGGGATGATGATGGGTCCAGGAAGACCCCCTTTCATGGGCGGAATGGGACCTGGAGCGACAGGCCCACCCCGAGGTGGTCGGCCAGTTGGGATGCATCCATCATTTGGTCCACCCTCATCTCAGCCTCCTCAAAATCTTAATAGGGGTAAAAGAGAACAGAAAGCTCCAATTAATGACAGGAATGATAGATTCAGCTCTGGTTCTGATCAAGGTAAGGGTCAGGAAATGGTGGGCTCAGTTGGTGGACCAGATGGAGTACATTATCCGCAAAGAGGAAAATCTGAACAAGATGACCAATTTGGTGCTGGAAACAGCTTTAGAAATGACAAAAGTGAGAGTGAGGATGAAGCACCAAGAAGATCAAGACATGGGGATGGAAAAAAGAAGAGGCGCAACTCAAATGAAGATGCTGCAACTGGCTCAGAGAAATAGCCTTTTTGTGACAAATATAACTAGATTCAATGTAGAAACCCATTGGCCACTTATTGTTCCAGATTAAGAAAGAGGAGCCATCTTACTTTCTGGCTGGGGGACATGCTCAACGTCACCCTCCTGGCTGAATATTTTGCATAACTGGGAAATTAACAAATATGAAGTTAGTCCTGATGCGTACAAGTAATTTGGTCGAGGTTCTTTGAGTTATAAATGTCGGTTGCTGTATGATTTATTATACCAATTATGTTACAGGCTTAGATTAGTTATATTTGAGAAATATTTGTTAGTCCCGACTTAGTGAAGCATGAAACTTTGGTTGAAGGTTCAGTGTCACAATCCATTAGTAGTTGATGTCACGATCCATTAGTAGTTGATGGACAAATGGGTCTATGAATTATTTTAGTTGCTGACCTATTGGAAAAAGTTTAGCAGATTTCTGTTTTTCCTTCTCACCATGTGTGCCCCCTTTAAGAGTCTATAATTTATTTTGAGGGTGAAAAGTATGGAAATGGTTTCTCAAGTTTGCCTTCAATTTTCAACTTTTGCTGTCTTTAATGGCTTAGCGCTACTGTAAAGATCCCGATCTTCCTAGTGATATGCGGGACAAACATAGTTATAAGTTGTCCAAGTTGCCGAGAAATAGTTCCTTTGACACAATTCCTGTTTTTAGCTAACTTTGTTTTTTGTTTTGTCAAATTTTATTTTGTTACTTATATACCAATTGAAGTCGAATTGTATTACAAATGATTAGTTCCGGAGTAACTTGGGGGGTTTGGCATGGCAGATCCTCTCAAGTTATTTTTGAATGGAAAAAGGCTCAAGTTTTAATCATGAAGTATAGGCTCCTCATTTAATTAATGGAATTATCTAACATTCTCACCCTAAAGTTTGTTATGTTACACAATGGTCCAAGTATAAAAGGTCACTTTTTTGCCAAATTTGGCGATAAACCTAGATCTACAACAGCCCTTCCTCTCTCTTCTCCCCCATTTTTTCCTCTCAAATCCTTATTCGTTTTATTCTTCTTGTTTCTTCAATCTACACTTCATCTTATGATTGTTTCTTCAATCTAAATAATCCTAAACGAAATAAAACACATATCCATTTCTTATTCTTCGTTGAGAAGATTTGTGAATGTTCATCATTATTAAATATTGAAGTTTTTGAAATGGGTTTTAAAAAATCTACCAAATTTTGTACTATTTTCAAGTGGGTGTCTAGAATTATTGGGAATAGTAGTGAAAGGTTGAATATAAAATTTGAGATGATTTGGAGTTAATTTGGACTGGATTTGATTAATTTTAGACTAAAACCGATGTTGAAATTTTTTCTCAACGCGATGAACATTTCTTAGGATGTTCGGAACATCCTGACAGAGAGACGCTTGAAATATCCTGACAGATGTTCAGCGTATCCTGACAGATGTTCCAAACATCTTCAACATCAATACAAATGTTCTGAACATCTTGATAGGCAAGATGCTTCTAATATCTAGAGAGACATCGTGAACATCGAGAGATATGATACTATTAACATCCTGCCAGATGTTTTGATTATCTCTCATGATGTTTAGCAATTATATATTTTACCCGTCGAACTATTATACAAATTATTTGCCACATTTTTATTTGTTGTTTGTCAAAAATAATTTGTAGCTGGTACTGACAAATGGGAAACACAATTATTTATGTAGCAAAGTGAACTTAAGAATTCAAGGAAAGTCTACCTTGTCGGAGCTAGGTACATTGTGGGAGTAGAAGTTTCTGTACTTCATATTTTCAATGGTTTTACTAATCATATACTTATAGATTAGTATAAATATCTTAGTTCCTATTGTCTTGTTCTACTGGAGCCAAGACAAGGTTTAAAAAATGATTTATGATTTATCAAGACTTAAAGCATTTTCTTTTGTCATCCTAAGTTGAGGTTAAGTTGTTGGCTAAGTATGAATTTAGTCTCCTCATATGATAATCCTTATCTATGCAGTCCCTGTCAATCAAGCTCTTCCAAAAGAATTATGGCTGTTTCTTCTTGAGGAGGTAATTTTTCCAGTGCCTGCACCTCTAAGGCATGGAGGAGAAGAATCAAGCTAATCCGTCATTTGGGAAGTACTTCAGAGGAAAAATAAATATGGCATCTGCAAAACATATGTTCACAAAAGGACTACATTCCCCACGTAACGTAGAGGAAATGAAGATACAAGTCAGCTTGTAAATTCTTGAATTTGTATATTGGATGTTCGTCCTATTTATAAACCTGATCAAATTTATTTATGTATATTTATTTGTTGATACTATCGTTAATATGCATATTTATTTCCCTTTTCGAAACATACTTATGTCGTTTAAGTCATTCGCATAAGCTGTTCCGAACGCTGGCTCAATTTTAGACGTACATAATTTCCCGAGTCTTTAGAAACATCTATAAAGTTGTTCCGAACATCTTTACCCCAAACCCTAAACCCCAACCCTAGACCCTAAACCCTAACCTGGGAAGTGAATACATTCGGAACATCTTTTTCAAGTTCGGGTTTAGCATTTTTGTCGTTCGGAACGTATAGTGTGTTTATCTTCTAGATTTATCACTTTAACTCCACCAAATGGCAGACAATCTTGCAGATTTATCACTCTAACCTGTGCAATTGTAATTTTAAGTAATATCAACTTGATTTATCACTATAACTTGTATAGTTGGTCATGTATTTTTGTAAATTTATCACTTTAACTTGTATAAATGATCATGTTAAGTAATAATCATCTATATATATATCACTCTAACTTGTATAATTAGTCATTTTATGTGATAATCTTTCACAATTATCTCTCTAAATGTGTATAATTGATCATGTTAGTTGGTATTTTTATAGTCTATCACTCTAAATTGTATAATTGGTCATTTTAAGCGATAATTTTTCATAATTATCACTCTAACTTGTATAATTGTTCATTTTAGTCGATATTCATCTTGATTTATCACCATAACTTGTATATTTGGCCATTTTAAGTGATATTCTTATAAATTTATCACTATAACATATATAAGTGGTCATTTTAGTTGATATTCATCTTGATATAACTCTAACTTGTATAATTGGTCATTTTAAGTGATTATACATCTTGATATATCACTCTTATTTGTATAATTGGTCTTTTTAAGTGATAATCATCTTGATATATCATTCTAACTTATATGACTTGTCATTTTAAGTGATAATCATCTTGAGATATCACTCTAACTTGTATAATTGGTCATTTTAAGTGATATTCTTGTAGATTTATCACCATAACTTGTATAGTTGGCCGTGTTAAGTGATAATCATCTTTATATATCACTCTAACTTGTATAAATGATCATGTTAGGTAATAATCATCTTTCTATATCACTCTAACTTGTGTAAATGGTCATTTTGAGTTATGATCATTTATAATTATCACTCTAGCTTGTATAATAGATCATGTTAGTTGATATTCTTGTAGATGTATCATTTTAAACTGTATAATTGGTCATATTAAGTGATGATGTTTCATAATTATCACTCTAACTTGTATAATTGGTCATTTTAGTTGGTATTCATCTTGATTTATCACTATAACTTGTATATTTGGTCATTTTGTTGATATTCATCTTAATTTATCCCTATAACTTTAATATTTAGTCATTTTAAATGATATTCTTGTAGATTTATCACTATAACATATATAAAATGTTATTTTAAGTGATTATCTTTCATAATTATCGCTCCAACTCTTATAATTGATCATGTTAGTTGATATTCTTGTAGATATATCACTCTAAATTGTATAATTGATCATTTTAAGTGATAATGTTTCATAATTATTACTCTAACTTGTATATTTGGTCATTTTAGTTGATATTCATCTTGATTTATCGCTATAACTTGAATGTTTAGTCATTTTAAATGATATTCTTGTAGATTTATCATTATAACATGTATAAAATAACATTATAAGTGATAATCATGTCGATATATCACTCTAACTTGTATAATTGATCATTTCAGCGATTATACATCTTGATATATCACTCTAACTTGTATAATTGGTTAAATATTGTTCAGGCATTCGAAACGTCTAAGTGTCGTTCGAGTTTGTTATTTAAAATTTCAGAACATCGACCTTCATGTTTGGCACATCCATTAAGTCATTCGGAACAGTTAAAGTTATAATTAGATTATTATCTTTCATAGTTTCACGTTTGCTTGTATTATTGAATATATTAAGTATAACTTTGATCATTAGCCTATATCTTTTATAGTTGGTCATATTAAGTTATAATCATCTATATTTATCGCTCTAACTTGTATAGTTGATTATTTTAAGTGATAACCTTTTATAATTATCACTTGAACATTATCAATTGATCATATATTGTGCAGACGTTGGGAATATCTATGAGTTGTTTCAGATGTAGAAAAAGAAGAAACGAAAAGAATAAAGAATATCGATGTATAATGGTGTGTGATATATTTTTATTACCTTTGGAAGTAAACTACAAGATTTAGATCCTCACACTCACAGTCGTGGGAACCGGCGTAAGAAAGTTCTGAACATATGCTCAAAATTTGAAAAGTACACGGAATAGTAACTTTATTGATTGACCCTAATTTTCGTAACAAAACTAAAACAAAGAAGTTTTAATTGAATCCTTAATCTATGTTTGAATGTTTGTAATATTTATCAATGGTGAATGCATGAAGATTACTCATGGTGAATGCTGCAGCATTTTTAGAGTACAAGAATTGTATATGAAGGGTTGTCTTGAAAGGAGAACATGTGCGAAAATACCGTATAACGAACTGTTGGAATAATTCGATGAAAATATTAAAAAAAATTGTTTAGTTTTGAGACCCTTCTGTCTCCATTCAAAGTCTGAACATTCAGAAAATACGTTTGGAACATCGTAATAGCGCTCCAAACGTCAATTTTCTTTGAACTTCTTTCAAGATGTCTCGAACATCTAAAATATATTATGAACATGCAAATAAAAATATAGAAAAATTATAACTGCTAATATTTAACCATATATTATGAAATATTATTCATATATTACATAACTACAAGAAAGATTAATTGATTATCCTCTACTTCTTTTTCATTCTATTTCGGAGTAAAAAATATATATAAATACACAAGTTGATGTCTCATAAATAAGTATTTAATTCATATGAGGGTACATAAGATTTTAACATCTACAATCACTCTGGTAGATATTTAAACATCGGTGGAAAGTGAAATATCTCACAAGAAGTTTCAAACATCACGCAAGAAGTTCAGAACATACTTGTAGTTGTTCAAAACTTTCAATATGTTTGAAACATCTTGAGTATCTTTTTTTTTCTTCATAAAAATGATAAATAAAATACACAAAGATGGTTATGTATATTGTGTGATAATATTTGATCTGTTGTTGTTGTATATACAAAAAGGTATCTTGAGAATAAGATGAGCGTAGGTAGACGAGTTGGATAGCTGGAGTGTGAAAAAGTGTGGAAAAATTTATTAGTTTTCTAGGTTTAGTTCTCTAAATTTAGTTAATAGTTGGAACATCACAAAGGATGTTTCAAACATCTTGAGTAATGGTAGGAACCTCCATCAACACATTTCATTTTTAATATGTTAGTACTTTTTTTTTTTGAGTTCATCGCTTAAAGATAAATAATCCTAAATAAGGAGAGAGGTTTATGAAGTTAACTCTACCATTTTTTCTTTTTTTTTTTTTTTAAAAAAAATGTTGAAAAAATTTGTAGGTACACTAATTCTGTCTAATGATTGTCGCTTTTCTTATGTTTTCCATTTGTCACTCACCGATTGAGTCTTGCTTATTTTTATTTTTGAGGATCGAAAAATCAAATGATATTTTTATTTCAAATCTTATCTCAACGTCTAGATAAAAGATGCTTCCAACATCCTGACAGAGATGTTCCGAACATCATGATAGAAGATGTTCCGAACACCCTGACAGTTGTTCTGAACTTCCTAATAGAAGATATTCCGAATATCGTAACAAATGTTCCGTATATTCTGACAGAAGATGTTCCGAACACCTCAAAAAAAAAAAAAAATTTCAACCGCGAATTTTTATCAAAATTCATTCAAAGCAACTCAAATCAACACCAAATTATCTCAAATTTTATACTTAAGATCCAAATATCATTCTCAAGCATTTCAAACAATACCCACTCCAAAATTACATAAAAATCATGTTTGGATTTTTAAACCCACTTCAAATTTTTATTTTTATTTTTTTATTTTTTATTTTTGCATAAGAAGAAGAAGAAGAAGAAGACGAAGACGAAGAAGAATGAGAGCATGAAGAAGAAGAAGAAGAAGAAGAAGAAGAAGAAGAAGAAGAAGAAGAAGAAGAAAATGACTATGTCGACAACAAAATGTAGTTGAAGAGTGTGACAAGAAAGATGAAAAAAATGAGAAGAATGTGAAGAAAAGAAAATAGAAGAGGAGGAAGATGAAGTAGATATGATGAACAAGAAGAGAAAAGAGAGAATTTTTATTCATTTGTTTTAAAAATTTGTGGTATTTAATTTTGATCCCAAGAAGTTTAAAAGTTTTGTTACTTTTAATTACAGCCCACAAAGTTTTAAAAATGCTAATTTAGTCCATGATTAGTCTTAATTGTAATTAGAATAAAAAGAAAAGGGAAAAGAAAAGGTGAGACCTTTTTCTACCCAAAAAAACTTGAGAGGTTTCTGAACACCTATTCTTCTGAGTAACTTTATGTTCTTGAAATCAATTTCTTTCGGTAGCCGTAAGTGAAACCAAACCGTTGTCGCCTTAGAGAGTTAACTTTGTTAAGTCACTCAACTTTAACTTTATTGCATGGGAGTTACACATCTGTAACGATAATGTTACTCCACTTTATTTAATTGTTAAAGGAAGACAATAAACAATTTTTGTGTAACCAAATAGTAACTCTGTCTAAATATAATATGTATTATGCCCGTTATCACCATGTCTGCTTTATGTTCTTCTAGCGACTTTTTTGTGATACTTAAAGCGAAATGGAGTGAGTTTCTATTTGCAAAAGATGTCCAGTGACTATCCTTGATACTTAGGTAAGGTGAGTGATTTCTTTTATTATGGAAAATAATTTAATGACATTGGTCCAGTGACTATCTGTATTGGTCGGTTTTCTGTTCGATCACGAAAGAAGCAAACTCGATCGTACGCAACATGCAGATTTACTTCGGAAGTTATGAGATCGGAAAGAAGCTGCTTCGGTTTGGTTTCGTTCGGTTATGCGATGTTGATCGGATAAAATCGGAAACGACATTATTGAAGATCAGGTTAACTGACCCTCATCTCTAAAATATCGGAACAAATAAGGCGAATTTAGTGGAGCAGATGACAACGTGCAACAGTGGGATGAGAAACGTGGGGGAGTGGAAGTCTGCTAGGGTTTGAGGATTCTCCTCCATTTCAACCTATAAATAGGGCCTCATACTTTCATTTTGAACACACGTTCATTTGAGCAAATATTATTTTATTCTCCAAAACCATTATTCTCTTGTCAAGAAAATAGTCAACAGAGTCTTTTACCTTTGTCAATTTGTTACGTCAAAGATCATCATTGTATTTAAAGCTTCGATCGTGATTTGGTTCAAACGTGGAGGGAGACCTGTTCTTTCCATTGAAGCAACATCCATCGATCCATCAAATACAATAAGCCTTTACTGCTTTGATTATTTATTTGTTGCTTGCTTCGTTTAGATCTGCATTTATCTTGATCGTAACATCTTTTGCCTGTTAATCTGTGTTTCTGTGTTTAATTTAAACAATCTGTTATCGTCACTCATTTGGCAACTAATCGATTTGTTCATCGGATCCATTGTTCGATTAAATTTGTTCATTCGCCATTGTTTTACGTTTATTCATTTCACTTGGTTGTCATCGTATTGCTGTTATTTTCATCGACTCAAGTATCATAACCGTGTTCGGATAACTACGCATCTTGATAAAACGAAGTCATCTCATCGTATATCACTATCCTTTTACTTAGTTCGAATTTGTTTGACAGCATTTATATCCTTGCCTGACATCGGATTTAATTGACATCGATTTTAGAATTGCTTCCACATCAAACTCTTGAGGTCGATTAATTCGTTCACGTAAACTATCTATCAAACGATCAAATTGAGATATAAAACGATCGCCTTAGACTCAACTAAATATAAATCTAATTGTGAAACCCGATATATTTTTTGGGAAATACAGTTTGGCGCCCACCGTGGGGCCTAGGCAATCGATTTATTCCGAAATTTGAACCGCTTGATACTACTTACGTTTGCTTTCTTGTCTTGAAATGGCAGATGAACGTAACATCGACGCTTTGAACGGTCAGCAACAGCTCAATCCCAATGACGGGGTTCATGTTCCGGCCCATGCTGAAGCGGTCGATGAATCTACCAACAACGAACAAGATCCAACTCACAACAACATTCCTACTGGTTCACAATTGAATGCACGCCAAGCGCGGCGTTCAGGCGAGGAGCCCGCAGTCGAAACTGAATCAGGAAGCGCAAACGCGGCACTGTTTGCGTATCTGAAGCGGCATGATGCTCAGTTCGAAATGATACAAGAGCAGTTGAAGGCACTATCTAATTCTATCGGAAGTAAAGCACCTGCCTCTCCGATCACACCCCCAGCAAGCATTCCGACTTCGGTTCCTCAGAGCGCCGTAACAGGGGGACTTGCAGCGGGGGTCGGATCAGGGGGATCGGGTACTGCCGCCGAAGCCATGGGAGTTCCGGCCTCGGTCACAGCAGAAGTGAGAATGATGGCAACGATGCAAACCTTGTTGAATGATAATATCGATAAGAAGTTCAGCGAAATCAAGTCATTTATGGAGAAGTTGCCAGGCGTTCCGAAATTGGCTGACAAAGGCATTACAAAATCGATCTCAAAACGTCCTTTTCCAGCAAGTGCAGCCCCACTACCTATACCAAAGACTTTCAAACTACCGGAAAGCTTGAGATACGATGGAACCACAGATCCAAGGGATCACATTGATATGTTTTCAGTTGCGGTTCAGGCAAACGACTTGACCGCGGAGGAGATCAATTCGGTCAGCCTTAAGAAGTTTTGTGAGACATTGAAGGGGGCAGCACTGAAATGGTATTTACAGCTGCCCGAAAACGAAATATTAAGTTTCGACGACATGTCGGCGAAATTCATTCGTTCACATACTGGAGCAAAAAAGATAGCCCCAAGGGTCGAAGACATCTTGAACGTAAGGCAACGACCCGGGGAAACCATCAAGCAGTTTCTAAAAAGATTTAACGATGAAAAGATTCATATACCAAATCTCGAAGAAAGGTGGGCATGTTTGACCTTTGCTAACAACTTGCGCACTGATTCAATTGAGGCATGGAAACTGAAAGATCGTCTTAGGGAGATTGATGCATGGACTTTCGATGTATTGTACCTCGAGTGCGAAACAAGGATCAGAGCCGAAGAGGAAGAATTGCAGCTAGCACGAAATAATTATCATTATGATCGGCCGGCAAGAAGAGTTGATAACGACAGAAGAGACTACAGGGACCAACGATGGGGGCCCTACAGTTTCCATCGGATGGGGAGCAACAACCACGAAGCTGGTAGCTCCAAAAATCAATCAAAGAAAGCCCAGCCAAACACATCCTCGGCCTCAAAAGATCGACCACTGCCTCCAAAAGTAACGGAATACAATTTTTGCATATCAACACCAAATCTGGTGAATCACTTGAAAGGGATGGGTGACAAAGTTGTAAAATTCCCAGGTCGCATAAAGTCAAATCCAAATACCAGGGATGAGGCTCTATGGTGTGCATTTCACCATGATTTCGGCCATACAACGGAAGAGTGTAAGGCGCTGAGATATGAAGTGGCCAGCCTGCTGGAAAAGGGTCACTTGGTCGAATTTTTGACTGAGAGAGGGCGAAACAATTTCAATAGGAAGAAAGATGATGAACCATCAAAACCTCCTGCTCCCAGGAAAACGGTGAATGTCATCACCGGAGGAGATGGTGTTTGTGGGGGTAACCTACACTACAAAGAAATATGCAAAAGTCTCTTTCACACGAGACAAACGAACACGAGACGACATGACCGATGAGATCGTGTTCGGGGATTCTGATTTCGATGGAAGGATTCATCCCCATCATGATGCACTTGTAGTAACAACAAGGATCGACGACGCCGATGTGAAAAGGGTGCTAATCGATGCCGGCAGTTCGGTTAACATCATACATGCAAGAGTGGTTGAACAATTGCAGTTGAGCGATAAGATTGTGCCTCGCTCAACGGTCCTGTCAGGTTTCAACAATTCAAGTGAGGTGACCGTTGGGGAGATTACGATCAAAACTTATGCAGAAGGAGTGGAGAGTGAGACATCGTTTCAGGTGATGAAGGGCGAAATGGCATATAACGTGATTTTGGGTCGACCATGGATCCACGCTATGGGAGCAGTTCCATCGACTTTACATCAAGTTGTGAAGTTCCCTACCCCATGGGGAATTCGTGAGATCAGAGGCGAGCAACAGGCTTCACGAGACTGTTACTCAGTAGCTGTCAAGGAAGGCTTTCGATTGTAGCAATCACAGCTAGTGGAACCCGTGGTCGGAAGCTTCACTTCGGTTCCACCGTGCGATCAAACGCAGCTACCGGAATCCGAAGTCGAAGGCGACTTCGCACAGGTTTCACCATGCAAGCTAGTGGGACCCGTGAACGAAAGCTTCACTTCGGTTCTGTCGTGCGATCAAACGCAGCTACCGGAATCCGAAGTCGAAGGCGACTTCGCACAGGTTCCACCATATGTGAGAGAACCGCATAAACAAAAAGCTGGAGACTCTACGATAGAAGAACTTGAGGAAGTAACATTGTTCGATGACAATCCTGATCGGAAAGTTTATGGGGCTGAACTGGACATCGACGTAAAAGCAAAAATCATATCCTTCCTCAAGGACAACTCTGATTGTTTTGCTTGGTCCCATGCAGATATGGTGGGAATCGATCCAAAGGTCGCCACACACAAGTTAAATGTCGACCCGAAACATCGACCGGTGAAGCAAAAGAAACGGCCAAATGGAGGATTCCGAAGGAAGGTGATCAATGATGAGGTAGAAAGGCTGTTAGCAAATGGGTTCATTAAAGAAGTAAAATATCCAGAATGGCTTGCGAACACGGTTGTAGTACCAAAGAAAAATGGCAAATGGAGGGTATGCGTTGACTATACCGATCTCAACAAAGCTTGCCCAAAAGATTCGTTCCCACTGCCTCACATCGATAGATTGATCGATTCGACGGCAGGTCACGAGATGTTGAGTTTTTTGGATGCCTATTCAGGTTATAATCAAATATCGATGGATCCATCAGATCAGGAGAAGACATCGTTTATTACAGACATGGGGACTTATTGCTACACGGTCATGCCTTTTGGTCTAAAGAATGCCGACGCTACTTATCAGCGTTTGGTCACCACTATGTTCAAAAATTTGATCGGGAAAACCATGGAAGTCTATATCGATGACATGTTGGTCAAATCTCTTGAGAAGGGAAATCATCTAAGTCATTTGGAGGAAACTTTTACAATACTAAGGCAATTCAACATGAGATTGAACCCAGAGAAATGTGCGTTCGGGGTTGGATCCGGTAAGTTCTTGGGATTCATCGTATCGCAAAGAGGAATCGAAGCAAATCCAGACAAGATCAAGGCGATCGAAAACATCCCTGAGGACCTGACAACGGAGAAAGAAGTTCAACAGCTGACCGGTCGAGTAGCCTATCTCAGCAGGTTCATCTCGAGGTCATCTGAACGATGTCACAAGTTCTTTTCGGTGCTGAGGAAGAACAAAAGCTTTGAATGGACACCAGAATGCAAAAAGGCCCTCAAAGAACTGAAGCAATACCTTTCAAACGCTCCGCTCCTGTCAAAACCGATCGAAGGAGAAATGCTGCTGATCTATCTGGCTGTTTCCGATGTTGCTGTAAGTGCTGTCCTCGTTCGCGAAGATGGAGGTAACCAATTTCCTATCTACTATGTTAGTAAAACATTGTTGGATGCCGAAACAAGGTACCCACATCTAGAAAAACTAGCACTTGCACTAGTCACTGCTGCACGCAAATTAAGGCCTTATTTCCAATGTCATTCAATATCTGTGATAACTACGTTCCCATTGCGAAATATTTTACATCGGCCAGATCTCTCTGGTCGATTAATGAAATGGGCGGTCGAGCTGAGTGAGTACGATATCACTTACCAGCCTCGTACCGCCATAAAATCTCAAGTTTTAGCTGATTTTGTAGCGGACTTCAGCGCTAATATTTTACCGGAGGCAAAGAAGGAAGAGTTGATGATGAGAGATCCAGACCCCGGAATCTGGGTAATGTACACCGATGGAGCTTCCAACGTCAAAGGAACTGGCCTCGGAATTCTATTGATAGCGCCTTCGGGTGAAAAGCTCAGATACGCGATCAAATTACATGCAAAAACTAACAACGAGGCCGAATATGAGGCCCTCGCTGCAGGTTTAAAAATCGCAAAAGATTTGAAAGTCGAACGAATAGACATCAAAAGTGATTCCCAACTGGTGGTAAATCAAATCCAAGGCGATTTCTGTGTTCGAGATCCAAGGATGCAACAACTGCTCGAAAAGGTACAAAATTTTCTAACTTCTTTTCAGGAGTGGAAAATAGCCCAGATACCAAGGGAAGAGAACATCGAAGCAGACGCTTTAGCAAACCTTGCATCGGCAGCAGCCATCGATGAAAAACTCGATGAGACTGTGGTTCACTTGTTCGAATCTCCACTATGTCGAAGCATTAAAGAGGTAAACAATGTTAATCGTACTTGGGATTGGAGAAGCAAATATTTGTCCTACTTGCAGGCAGGTACTGTTCCCGATGACAAGAAGTCTGCCCGATCACTTAAAGCCAAAGCAGCAAGATATTGCCTCCTAGAAAATCAACTCTACAGGAGAATGTTTGGCGGCCCTTTGGCGAAATGTGTTGGGCCAGATGGAACAAATTATGTGCTGAAAGAGGTTCACGAAGGCGAATGCGGCAATCATTCCGGCAGCAAGTCATTGGTTCGAAAGATCATAAGAGCTGGGTACTATTGGCCAACGATCGCAGATGATGCCAAGGAATTCGTCCGCAAATGTGACAAGTGCCAACGATTTGGAAATCTCATACATCAACAGGCAGAACCACTTCATTCGGTCACGTCACCATGGCCATTCATGAAGTGGGGAATGGACTTGGTCGGGCCGCTTCCAACAGCGCCCGGTGGGGTAAAATTTATCTTAATTCTCACAGATTATTTTTCTAAATGGGTGGAAGCTATTGCCTTGGCTAAAATTCGTGAACAGGAAATTATCAAATTCATTCATCAGAATATCATTTGTCGTTTTGGGATCCCGAAAGAGATCACATGCGACAATGGTAAGCAGTTCGTGGGGAGACGAATCACAGCCTTCTTCGAAAAGTGGGGGATCAAGCGAATTGCATCAACACCTTATCACCCCAGCGCAAATGGACAGGCTGAATCTTCCAACAAAACAATACTCGAGTACTTGAAGAAAAGGATGGATGATTCAAAGGGCAACTGGCCGAACGAACTCCCCGGAGCACTGTGGGCTCATCGAACAACGGTAAAACACAGTACCGGGGAGACACCGTTCTCACTTGTCTACGGAACAGAAGCGCTGATACCGGTGGAAGTGGGGGAGCCCAGCCTTCGGTTCGCCCACTCCACCGAAGAAGCTAACAAAGAGACCATGCTAGTAGATCTGAACTTGGTCGAAGCAAAAAGGGATATGGCATTTGTTCGAATACAAGCACAAAAGCAAAGGGCAGAAAACTACATCAACAAAAAACTCAGGTATCGATCTTTTAATGTAGGTGACTACGTGCTAAAAATCAAAAGACCAAAGAAGGATGAACCCAACGAAGGAAAGCTGGGAGCAAATTGGGAAGGACCTTTCCGCGTCAAAGCAGTGATCGGAAAAGGTTCATACCAACTCGAAACAATGGACTCCAAACCGGTAGACTTCAATTGGAATATCACACAATTGAAGAAATACTATTTTTAAGGTCCTGCGGTATCAACCTTCACCCTTTACTTTTACTTAGCAATTTTATTTTTATTATTCCCCCATCGGAAGAAATTGTTTGGTTATTTGGTACTAACACTTTTAGATGATAGGCATAGTTGGAATCGAATGATGACAAACATCACCCACGAACATTTGAGCCCAAAACGCTCCGATCGGGGTCGATAAGTCTGACGAACACTCTAACGTGGTCTTCATCTATAACGAGTTTCTTGGCTTTGGTCTCCCAATGACTCCGTTTCAGGTAACGAAGTTAAGAACCAGTGTTCGCCTACTCATTCTTCGCACCCAAACACTGGGGGGGATGGAGTTAGCATGAGGGTCATCGGCAGACACTAGAGACTGCCCTATAACCGGGAACTTTCAGTCGGAAAATAAAACGGAATCGATTGAAGACAGCACTGGGGACTCGTTCAAAATTTGATAGAAGCCCCAATGTTCACTCGAACTGGGGACTTGTTCACTGGGGACTTGTTCAAAATTTGGCACAAGTTCAAGCGTTCACTCGAACTGGGGACTCGTTCAAACTTCGGCAAAGCTCCAATACTCATCCGAATTGGCGGCTCGTTTGAAATCAAGCGTCATCAGTCTCATGTAAACGATCCAATAGTGATCAATGTTTGTGCCTTACGGCTGCATCTTGTAATCGATCGAATCATACGATCCCGAATGTATCGAAGACCCATTAGCGGTCTACTTCAATAATACAACACTGGTTATACTCATTCTTTACATTTGTTCGATTTCCGCGATCGTTCCAAATTTTAATCAGATTTTACATCTAAGTTGTTCACCAAGTGTTAAATTCTTCATTCCGAACTCATGAAAATGTTCGAAGAGTGCATTGCGTGAAAATGATACGTCATTCTTTACTACGCACTAAGACATTGGGCCCCAATAATTTCTTTCAACGATTATCGTAAGAATTCTTCGAACGATTAAATTATCTTCGAAAAGCAAAAAACAACACAGCAATAACAAAAAGTGATTTCATTCATAAGTCATATATACATGGATGATTTCATGAGTCATATATACATGGATTTCAAAATCGACTAAGTACAAAAGCAAGAAAATCATTCATCAGCGTCCCCGTCAGAACCTTCATCGGAGGAACTCGCTGGAAGACCAAGTTCTTCACGAGTCAATCTTACGATTGCAATGGCTTCGCTCAGCTCGGTAGGAACATCGACAGTCCGGTCTAACATCTCCCTTAGGACGTCGCGCCTTGATTCGGCAAGGATCAAATCCTTTCTCTTATCAAATTCCTCCTCAAGGTCACGCCTTAGGATGTTAGACTCCTTCTGAAGTAGCAAGTTCCTCTCCGTTAGACTGGCAGCTTCAGCCTTTATTCCGTCATTGCTTCTTCGAAGAGCAGTCAATTCCTCAGATTGATCAGCTAGCTCTTTGTCTTTACTCTCCAAAATAGAGTTGAGTTCGGCCAATTTCAGATCAAAGTTGGCTTCATGATCACTCAGTTGCGCGTTCAAAGCTCGGATCTGAGATTCCAACTCCGATTGACGAAGAGCATGATCGTTCGCGCTTTCGTCAAATTTGGCTGAAAGTTCAGCATTCTTGGCCTCCGATGCCTTGAGTTTCCGATGTAACTCTTCTCCCGCCGAAGTTAGATGAACGATCTGTTCATTCAAGACTTTGGCCCCATCTTGAAGTTGGCGGATCCGATCAGCAGTCTCGATCGCCATTATGCAGTTCTGAAGGTCAATTTCAAAGTCATGAAATCTATCCAAAGCAAAGAATTTCTAAAGCAAAAAAAGCTCCAAAAATAGAACTTACCCTAAAAGAGCCGTAGGAAATCTGGGAAGGCAGACTCAAATCCTCGTGTGTATTCAGCCGAGCTTGTTCCATCGGACCTATGACGTCGAAAAAGTAGTTCGCCAATTTCCTTGGGCATCTAAGCAGATCGACGTTGGCTGGCACTTCGATCTTGAGCGATCTAACGCCCCTCTTCTCAGACTCGCCTAAGGCAGCAAAAGCAGTGGCTTCTTCACTTCGAGGAAGGGGAACAATTGGATCGGCATGATCTGTATTGAAAAACGATGACCCCGTCTCCTCATCGTATTTAGATTTCATCGTCTCAATTGACCGGTCCAAAGCCGGCGCTTTCCCCTTTGCAGGATCCCTCCCTTCAAGCTCACGATCGAGGGCCTCAATCATCTCCTCTTGATTTTCAGGGACGGCGATTGAAGGAACAAGAACACCTTCCCTGCTAGGCAAGCCTCCCGAACCCAAGTTAGCATCTTCAGCGTTGGGGGAGAGATGGTAGTCGTCCACGGAAATATCCCCCTGTTCAGCCACTTTAAGCTGAATGGCCGTTTCTTGGAGTCTTTCCTTAGCTGTCCTTTTGGGACGCTGCACCAACTGATCAGACGTTGACTCCTCTCCATGACCCTCTTCCTCGATGTCGATAACCGGAGCCACTCTTTCGGCAGCTTTCGCCGCCGCGATCGCTGAACTCGTGCCAGCAATCACATCTTCTATGGTTGGGGGCGCAGCTGATGAGCTACCCCCTTGCCCTTTTTCAACCACTACCCTGGGCAAATACTTGTTCCTCAAGTCTTGGAATGATTTCTTCTTTTTCTTTGGGGGAGGAGCGTCATCGGGTTTTTCTCCGCCTTCGGGCTCAACTTCCTCGTCGCTTGGCTCGCCCCCAGCACCGGTGATACCTGAAGAAAAATTTTCTTAAGTATCGAAAAACACCAACGAAGACGGAAGTCGTAAAAACAAAAGCAGTCTGAAGTTACCATGATTTTTGGCTTTGAGTGATTTCAAAGCTGCGACCGGCTTCCAGGCTCGCTTGTCATTGGTCGTCTTCTCAAGCACCCTTATCAGCCAGGGTATGATGTCGGCAACTTGATCGAATTCAACTGCCTCAGCTGAAGATTTTCAGAGGAACTTAGATTGTGTTGCTAAAAATCAATTCAAAAGGAAGGTAAAGCAAAATACTTACGAGTCCGATTCCAGACATTCGGCAGCGGCTCGCTTCCGGGGGTGGTCAGTTGCTCCGTGGGAATAAAAACGAAGCGCTGATCCCATCCTCGAAGATCGTCATCGTTGTCAGAGATCAAAGCCCGCTGACCTCGTTTAGCCAAATTTATCACTCCTCCTTTATAAACTCGAGGAGAATATATGTTGAGAATGTGACGAAGTGTCAACTCCACTTCCGCCACCTGTGCAATGTATCGCATAATTATGATTGTTCTCCATATCATCGGAGAAATTTGACCGAGGCAAACTTTGTACATCCTGCAAAATTCTTCGATGACGTTGTCGACCGGAAGGGAGAATCCGATCGTAAATGGGTAAGTCAGCACCACGGAATGACCTTCAACGTGGGTCGCCAACGTCGACTTCCTCGGAGGGCACATCACATCGATGTCACCCACTCTCCAACCACACTCCTCTCGAACCCGAGGAATCGCCTCCGGCGTGATCGTACAGTGAACGGAGTCGATCGGGATATTTTTCTTCTTCCCCTGCTCCGCTTCACTAATTTTACAATCGTTCTCATATGTAAATTTCTTCGAAAGGATCTCCGACCATGACTTTTTTGGACCGTAATCTTTCACTTTCCTCTCTTTCCGCTTCTTCCCCTTCTTGTCTACTGAAGGGTCAACAATGGCGGAAGTTCGCTCCACCACCGCACCAGACTGCGGCGGGGCCGTGGCAGCGACTGCCATAATAGAAGTGGTATCAGCCTCTATTATGTTCTGTGATGAGGTGGACATTGCTAGAATTCGTCGTAAAGTGAAGCTTGTAAGAAGATTTGAAGTTTATAGGAAGATTTAAGGCAGAAACAGCAAGAATCAACGGATTGAAATGGAAGATTTCTGAGATTTGAAGGAATTTCTGCAAAACGGTTTTTCTTGAAAAGTTTCAGAAGTTGTAAAGCTAGAGATGAGACGAATATTTATAGAGAGAAATTCGTCATTGCCTCGGAAACCGTCGAAGATTGCTGCCCGCACGATTTCTGACACGTGTAGCGATGGGAAGTTGAGGTGACGTTTTGACATTTCAAAATGAAGGGACACGAACGTGCCACGTGTTTTCCCGCTAAAAACTCAAATCCACTTGCCAAAAGCTTTACGAACGCACTTGGCAAGTGGGGGGACTATCTGTATTGGTCGGTTTTCTGTTCGATCACGAAAGAAGCAAACTCGATCGTACGCAACATGCAGATTTACTTCGGAAGTTATGAGATCGGAAAGAAGCTGCTTCGGTTATGCGATGTTGATCGGATAAAATCGGAAACGACATTATTGAAGATCAGGTTAACTGACCCTCATCTCTAAAATATCGGAACAGATAAGGCGAATTTAGTGGAGCAGATGACAACGTGCAACAGTGGGATGAGAAACGTGGGGGAGTGGAAGTCTGCTAGGATTTGAGGATTCTCCTCCATTTCAACCTATAAATAGGGCCTCATACTTTCATTTTGAACACACGTTCATTTGAGCAAATATTATTTTATTCTCCAAAACCATTATTCTCTTGTCAAGAAAATAGTCAACAGAGTCTTTTACCTTTGTCAATTTGTTACGTCAAAGATCATCATTGTATTTAAAGCTTCGATCGTGATTTGGTTCAAACGTGGAGGGAGACCTGTTCTTTCCATTGAAGCAACATCCATCGATCCATCAAATACAATAAGCCTTTACTGCTTTGATTATTTATTTGTTGCTTGCTTCGTTTAGATCTGCATTTATCTTGATCGTAACATCTTTTGCCTGTTAATCTGTGTTTATGTGTTTAATTTAAACAATCTGTTATCGTCACTCATTTGGCAACTAATCGATTTGTTCATCGGATCCATTGTTCGATTAAATTTGTTCATTCGCCATTGTTTTACGTTTATTCATTTCACTTGGTTGTCATCGTATTGCTGTTATTTTCATCGACTCAAGTATCATAACCGTGTTCGGATAACTACGCATCTTGATAAAACGAAGTCATCTCATCGTATATCACTATCCTTTTACTTAGTTCGAACTTGTTTGACAGCATTTATATTCTTGCCTGACATCGGATTTAATTGACATCGATTTTAGAATTGCTTCCACATCAAACTCTTGAGGTCGATTAATTCGTTCACGTAAACTATCTATCAAACGATCAAATTGAGATATAAAACGATCGCCTTAGACTCAACTAAATATAAATCTAATTGGGAAACCCGATATATTTTTTGGGAAATACACTATCCTTGATACTTAGGTAAGGTGAGTGAGTTTCTGTATGATTTTTGACAAATGCTAGTTTAGTATATTTGGTATTAATTTTTTAAAATTCTATAAAAGTAATTAAATTCAGTATGATTCGATTTTTTTCTCTTTTGGTCTGTTGGGTATCTTCAGTAGACCATTTCCATTTTCCAAATAAGTTTCCCTAATAGAGCTTTAAAAATTAAAATAATGAGGATTCATATTAAAATGACCTTTTAAATTTGCCAATTTGTTTCTTTCTTACACAAAGAAGAGAGTCATAGCAAAGATTTAATTTTAAACACAATTTGATTTAGAGCTCATGTAGTACTACAATTTGTCCTAAAATTTGAACACTATTAAAAAGTGAATTGCATAAACTAAAAGTAAGTCCGGTATGAGGTTAATTGTGTAGATGAACATTAGAAGTACTTTATTATTTAGTGAGTTTAACCTGAGTTAAGACCCTGTCATTTACTGTATATACATAATACATTTGGACTTAGGGGTGTTTACAGTTTGATTAAAAGCCGACCCAAATAAAAAATCGAGGGGTGTACACGATTTGATTAAAAACTGATCCAAATCAAAAATGGAACCAAATCAATTAAATAAACTAATACATAATTGGTTTTGGTTTTGTTTAGTTTTAAATTTTAAAAATTGATAATATTTTGTTTGGTTTGACTTTATAAAAAAAATTAAAAAAAAACTCGATAAAATAACCGAACTGAATCGATATATTATATATATAATTTTATAATTATATATAAATATCTTAATTTTATATAGTTTAATTTTAAGTTTTCTATATCTTTTTAACGAGACTTTTAGTAGAGATGAAACAGACTTAACTAATTGGGCTGTAAATTCAACAAGGCACCAACTTGGGTAATTTTGATGACTAACCAGTTTTCGCACCACTTAAAGAGAGTCAACTTATGATTCAAACTTTTAGAAAAGTAGCTAAATTGTAAAAATATGTGTTTTTTCTGAAGACCCTAAGTCTGAGAATTTGAGTTAAATCCCTGTAAATTTTGGTAAAAATTAGTTCAAAGTTCTAGAAAATTTTACTGGAGCTTCATATTTGACATCCCAAGTATTTTTTATTGGGACTTTTAAACTAAAATTTACAAATTCTAAGTAGTTTTTACTGGGACTTCATATTTATACCTGGACTTTTGAACCAAATTTTTTAAAACCAAAGTATTTTATACTGGGACTCTATATTTAACAAATCCTAGTATGTTATACTTGGATTTTAAAAATTTAGTTTAAAATTCCGGGTAAAAAATACTGGGATTTCCCGTATTTGTTGGTTTTGGCTACTTTTCTAAAAATTTTCAAATACTGGCTAGTTTTTATTTAGCGTAGTGTAAACTGGTTACGTGGTCAAATTTTTACATAAAAACTTAGGTTAAAAATAAGATGATCCACTACCATTCCTAGGTAGTAAGATAAACTGTACTTTGCATTAATCTATTTCTCCTAATGATATACCAAATATGATATGCAATTTCTTGTATTGTTGAATTACTAATTCCTTCCTATTACACATGTGAACGTTTTAAGTGAGTAAAAAAATATTGTTAATCCTATTATCATTCTCTCTTAAGAATAATTCTCTTAATGTAAAATACCTATTAAACTTTGATCAAAGTCCCTCTGATATACTTAATTTTTATGGACGAGCTATTACACACGAACGTTTGCAAAAATGTATACACACACCTCTTTTGTCTTGATCACTTTTCTTCAATCAAGTAGATGTAATCAACGAATAAGGTTTTGAAACGTGTAATTATTATTATTATTATTTTTTTTTTAACTTTTCACATGAAAGGAAAAATGAAAAAGCTAAGGAAAAAAAAAAGGCACACCATGCCGTAAAAATTTCGTGCAGGGGTCTGTTTGGCGCGCGTTAATTGATTTGTAGCCGTCAAAAATAAATTCACTGAGAAATAGCCACCTCCAGAAAAATCCCAGTATTTATACTGGGAAGCTTCAGTAAACTAACCCCAGTATAAAATACTGGGGCTTTGAACAAGTTTTGTTCAAGGCCCCAGCATTTTGTTATGGGACTTTGTATAAAGCTTCAGTCCCATAACAAAATGCTGGGGCTGTGAACAAAACTTGTTCAAAGCCCCAACATTTTGTTATGGGACTGAAGCTTTATATATAAAGTCCCATAACTCATAAAAAAATGCTGGGGCTGTGAACAAAACTTGTTCAAAGCCCCAACATTTTGTTATGGGACTGAAGCTTTATATATAAAGTCCCATAACAAAATACTTGGGCTTTGAAAGTATTTTGTTATGAGACTAGTCTGGGGTATTTTTCCAACGCTAATGGAGCTTAAGTGTGCGCGCGAATTTTTGGCTATTCTTCAATGAATTTGAAAATGGTGGATAGTCCCAAATGAGTGCGTCCAAAAATGGCTAGTGATCAAAATTTCACATGCCTGCCGTAATAGGGTCAATTTTTCACAAAACAATACTGCACGAAAGTCACCAAACTCTTAGCGACTTCAACATACGTTGTACACTTATAATAATTTCAGAACAGTAAGGAACAAAGCATATACGGGTCAAAACCCAACCTTTTATTATTACTTCCACAATAATACAAAGGAACTCGTTGTCAAGGCTTACACTTAGTTTCTGAATACCTTTGCAATATAATTAAATAAAAAAGGGGCTGCCAAGGGCAGTTACAAGAGGAAAGGGAATGTCTGGCACATGCCAAGGCAATTAATTATACAAGCACTCAGCCAACGTTCTAAGTCATGGGCGCTTATTACTCACACGCCTGACTTGTTACCAGCTTACTCAAGTTCCTTGCATGCCTTATGCCAGTGCTTGTGCTAATCAGCTGCCCGTCTTGACACTTAGCTGCACACACGCCCATTTCAGATGCCATGTGCACGCCCAACACTTGTCAAACGATCATCAACACATTCGATCATGTCAATTCCATTCCATGCCTTGTTTTGATGCCTAGCTGATAAGCATGCACGCCTAAGTCTTGGTGTCGTGAGTCCATCCTTGTCTTTTCCCACACTTCAGCCCACACATGCAAGGTTGTCTTGCCAATACTTAAGATCCTTGGTACGCCGTCTTGCCTAAGTGCCAATACAACACACATAGACACACAATGCCCACACATTGACGACTTATATATTTCTTTCCTATAACTTGCCTATGTCAAGGGGAAACACACCAATCATTGACATAACCAACATGCAACGTCGGTCAAGTCTCAATCCAAGTGGCTAACAAACCACCCCCGCTAGCTTAACTCGACGCCCTCATCAAGGTTCTTTTTCAAGTACGCCTCGATCTCCTTTTCAAACTGCCACAACGAAGTCCCTTTTTCCTATGTTGCATCAGTCTCAGGCTTACCTTTCCATTAAATAAGAAATTCAGTCCGCCTATTCTTCTTACTCATGCCAAGGATCTTATGATCCAGAATTTTCTCAATTTGACCATCAAACTATGTGCGCACCACAAGCGGTGCTCTCTTGACTTTGTGTCGGTTTGATCTTCGGCATTATCTTAATAAGACTTTAGAAAACTCATGTGAAAAGTAGGGTGTACCTTCAACTTATCAGGCAGCTTAAGTCGCTAAACAACCTCACCAATGTTTTGAGCTACTTCAAATACCCCGTCATACTTGGGAATCAGCCCCCTTTGAGAGTTTTGCTTTCAATTTTCTTCCAAATATGCAGTGTTAATTCAACAAGACCATATCACCAACTTTGTATTCAACATCACATCTATGCTGATCCGCATAATTCTTCATCCTCTTATGGGCCTTCTTTAGTCTGTCCTCACTTCAACTAGCAATTCAATATTATCACGAGCATAATGGTAAGCATCTGGACACTTCTCTCCTGTCTTCTGCTTTGCAATATCTAGCGGTGTCAAAAGCTGTCTGTCCAATACTAACTCGAACAGACTCATCTCGGTAGCTGAGGACTTGTGCAAGCTGTAGCAAAACTGTGCACTATCCAATAAATCAACCCAGTTCCGTTGACCTGATGTCAAATAGTGTCCCAAATATTCTTCAAGTAAATGATTTGTCCTTTCCATTTGGCCATCTGTTTGTGGATGATTCGCCGTTGAGAATTTCAAATTAGTTCTCACCATGTTAAATAATGATGTCCAGAACCTGCCTGTAAATCGAGCATCTCGATCACTAACCGCATCACTTGGCATCCCGAAGTACTTGACAACATACTTGAAAAGTAATTCTGCAGCAACATCACTTGGACAAGTAATAGGGCAACAATTAATACAACATACTTTAAGAATCTATCAACCACCACTATGATTGAAGTCATACCCTTTACCTTTGGAAAATCACCGATGAAATCCATGGAAGCCGATAACTAAGGCACCGTTCAGGAATAGGCAAAGGCTGCAGCAAGCCGACCTCTTTCTTACGTTCAGTCTTGTCTAGTTGATATACTAGACAAGTTTTAACATATGTCTTAACATCGCCTTCCATCTTCGGCCAAAAATAGGAACGAGACAGTAGTGCAAATATTCGTTCAACACCGGGATGACCCGACGCAGTGGTATCATGCATCTATTTCATTAAGTCCCAACGCAGCCCATCCCCTTGAGATACAACAATTATCCCCCCTTTGAAATGGAGTAGATTGTCCTCAATCCAATACCGTCTAACAGTTCCCTCTTTCACTTGATCAATTAGTTTCACATACTATAAATCATTGATAGCACACACTTGGATCTTTTCAAGGAAATCAGATTCAAGTCTAATAATGAAATAAATGGCAATAAATACCTCTTTGCGACTTAACGCATCAGCAACTTGGTTATGCCTCCCGGTTTGTGCTCCCACTCAAAGTCATGTTAAGCCAAAAACTCTTGCCAACGAGCCTACTTCAGACTCAACTTTCTTTGAGTCTTTTAAAAGGTATTAGTCACATTATCGGTCCGCACAACAAACTTTGTTCCAAGCAAATAAACCCGCCAAATCTGGAGGCAATGAACCACGACAACTATTTCTTTCTCATGAGCTGAATAACATTGTTCTGGCCCATTCAGTTTTCGAATTTCAAAAGCAACAGGATGACCTTCTTGCACTAATACACCCCCCTAACAGCTTTATCGGATACATCATTATGCACTTCAAAAGGTAACTCAAAGTCGGGCAGTCTCAAAATAGGCTCCGATGCAATGGCTTCCTTCAGATTATTAAAGTCATCATCACATGCATCCATCCATGCTCGCTTGACATTCTTCTTTATCAAATCAGTTAAAGGAGGAGCCTTCTTTGCGTAACCAACAATGAATTTTCGATAGTAGTTTGCCAAACCAAGAAACGACCACAACTTTTTGGCAGTCTTTGGTGCTTGCGATTCAACTATTGCTTAAACTTTCTTTGGGTCCATCCTCACTTGATTCTGGCTTATCAAGTGCCCTAAAAGTTATATCTCTTTTATAGCGAACTCAAATTTCCCCATCTTAACATAAAGTTGATACTCATGTGAAACATGTTCATCAAGGGTCCGGATATAGACAACAATATCATTAAAGTATACAACGACAAAGTCATCAAGATACTCATACAACACATCATTTATTAAATTACAGAAAGTAGCTGGAGTATTAGTTAGTCCAAACAGCATTACAAGAAATTCATATGACCCATATCTAATTACACAAGTTGTCTTACTTTCATCCCCTTCCGCAGTTCGAACCTGCCAATAACCTACCCTCAATTCTAGCTTAGTGAACCAGCACGATCTATCCATCAAGTTTTGAACCAATGGCATCGCAAATTTGTTCTTCACAGTCACTTTGTTCAATGCATGATAATCCACGCACATCCTTAGCATCATATCTTGTTTCTTTTGGAATAAAATGGGTGCACCAAAGGGAGCCTTAGATGGCTGGATCAAACCTGTCTCCAGCAACTCATTCAATTATTTTCGCAATTCAGCCAACTCCTTTAGAGCCATTTGATAAGGAGGCTGTGCGGGAGGCACAGAACCAGGCAGCAACTCAATCTTATGATCAATAACTCTCTGGGCGGCAAAGACTTAGGCAGCTCGGGTGGCATCACATCAGCAAAGTCACTCAATACTTGAGCAACGCAATTAGGCACTTCAACTTTCATATCAGGTTTGATTTCAACCAATGCATCAAGATAAGTATTGTCACCTTTCTTCAAACCCTTCTCAACGGTCATGGCAGAAATTATCGCACTCTTGTATTTCTTCTTTCCCTTTCCATAGGGATGCACACGATTCACAAAATCGGGCGAGGATTCATTCATTATCATCACACCATCAAGATGCGGCATAGGAACAAGACGATTTTTTCTCATAAAATCAATATCAAGGATCAAATCAAAATCATCTAATGGAATCACCATAAGATTGGCTTTCCCATTCCAATTGCCCACAAAAATAAGTACGTTATAAGCCATACCAACAATGGTTTGTGCCTTAGTATTCACAGTTTTCATATATATCGGACATTTTCTCATGAACAAGCCATATTCATGCACAATTCTTGCAGAAACAAACGTATGTATGGCTCCCGTATCAACCATAGCCACGACGGCCCTCTCCGCAATCTTCATTTCAACGTGCATTAATAAATAATGTGGTATTAATGTGTTTAATAGGATCACCTATTGCATTCAACAAAGAAATTATGCCAAGCAGCTATAGTGGATTCACTAAGGCAGCACTTTCATAGCCTTCATTATCACGCCCTTTTTCTGTAGTAGCAAGTAGGCATTCACTTTCTCTTTATTGGGAAAGCTTCTCGCAATATGAGCACCTCCACAAGTCCAACAACCCTTGTTAGCTGCAACATTACCCTTGTTCTTGGCAGCATTGTTGTCAACAACCATTTTTCCCTTATCAACACTCTCCTTTCGACCATCCTTCTTATATTCCCCCTTTTACCCCGCCTTCTTCTTAGGCTTTGAAGTCGAGGGATTTTCATAAGTATGGTTTGAATGGTAATTGACCAATGAATCTACAGCCGCAATAGCCGTGGAGAGGTCCTTCACGTTCTGCCTCCTCAATTCATTTTGTGCCTAACCTTGTATTCCAAGAATAAAATTATGTAACTTATCGTCATTTAACATATTTTGAATATCCAATATTAAAGAAGAGAATTCCTTAATATATTCCCGAATAGATCTCATCTGCCTTAAATATTTCAAGTGATCCCTAGCAAGCCATGATGCATTGCTAAATAGAAATTGTTCACGTAATTCCTCATGCATCTTTTCCCAAGTATCAATCTTAGGACGACCATCATTTCATCCTCTATATTCCGAGTCCTCCATCATAACTTCCCATCACCCGTGAGATAATTCATTGTGGTGTTTATTTTGTCATTTTCAGGCACCCGAGCAGTTATGAAATAATGCTCCATATCCCACAAGAATTTCTCCAATTCCTTGGCATTATGCGCTCCACCAAATGCCTTTGGTTCCAGGATCTTAACCTTTGAACGATCATCGCTTCCTTGGGCAGGAGTAGAAGCCGTAGCCCTTCGTAAAACGACTAGTTCAAGGTTCATATTTCCTTTGTCTTTCTTTAGATCCGCGATCTAAACACTTTGACTAGCAGCACTCACACCTACCAACTCTAAATCAGCCCTCAAATGAGCGATCTGCATCACAAGATCAACTAGATCAACAACAACTTCTGTTTATCCCACCAGCTCCTCAAGAAGAGACATACTTTCCTGTAGTTCTGCACTTGAATTCCCAACCATCCAAACCATAGCGGGGATCTGATAACAGTTGTTACTTGGTCAATTTTACACAAATCAACAATGCACAGCATCCACCAAACTCTTAGCGACTTCAGCCTACTTTTTGCCTACGTTTTACACTTAGAATAATTTGAGAATAGTAAGGAACAAACGAACACAAGCATATACGGGTCAAAATTCAACATTTTATTATTACTTCCTCAATAATACAAAGGAACTCATTGTCAAGGCTTACAATTAGTTTCTGAATGCCTTTGCAACGTTTTTACGATGATTAAATACAAAAGAGGCTGCCAAGCGCTGTTACAAGCGGAAAGGGCATGCCTGGCACATGCCAAGGCAGTTATACAAGCACTCTCCCACGTTCTAAGTCATGGGCACTTATTTCTCGCGCGCCTGACTTGCTTCCAGCCAGCTCATGTGCTTTGCACGCCTTGCGCTAGCACCTATGCTAATCAGCTGCCGGTCGTGACACTTAACTGCACATACACCCATTCAGATGCCATGTGTGCGCCCAACACTTGTCAAACGATCATCAGCGCACTTGATGATGTCAATGCCATTCCATGCCTTGTTTCTGCCTAGTTGATAAGCACGCATGCCCAAGTCTTGGTGTCGTGTGCCCGTCCTTGTCTTTGCCCACATTCAGCCCATACATGCAAGGTTGTCTTGCCAACACTCAAGTAGGGTGGCAATGGGGCGGGGCAGGGCGGGGCGGGGCGGGTTGAGCCCTTCCCCTGCCAAAGTTTTGCCCTGCCCCGCCCCGCCCCATTTGGTCTTTGTCAAGTTTCTGCCCCGCCCCGCCCTGCCCCGTTTGACCCGCCCCGCCCCGCCCCACTTAAATTACATTTTAAGTAATTATGTTTTTATTTTTTATCATCAAAATTGAACTTTTCTTTTAACTTTTAATCCATTTAACATATCTCTAACTTTTTTTCTATTGAAATTTTCAAACTCGATGATTTTGGAATTACTGGAAGAAATTGAAGCTTTTAAAAAATTTATAATATTTCAAAAGTATTACGTATTTACTATATTAATTAATAGCTTAAATAGCCAATAGTGGAACAATATTTCCATTATTTCCTCAACTTAATCATGAAACAAGAAAATTGTGGAAAAAAACAAGTAAAATTAATGGGCCTCTATGTTGCCCCGCCCCGCCCTGCCCCGCCCCGAAAATTTTAAAACAATATTTTGCCCCGCCCTGCCCCTCCCCGAAAATTTTAAAACAATATTTTGCCCCGCCCTGCCCCGCCCCGTTTAACAGTTGCCCCGCCCTGCCCCGTTTACTGTTTTGCCCCGCCCCAATTGCCATCCCTACACTCAAGACCCTTGCTACGCGGTCTTGCCTAAGTGCCAATACAATACACACAGACACACAATTCCCACACATTGACGACTTTTATATTGCTTTTCTATAATCTGCCTATGTCAAGGGCAACACACCAACCCTTGACATAGCCAACATGCAACGTCGGCCAAGTCTCAATCCGAGGGGCTAACACCTGCCAGTACCGCTCCACCATCTCCACCAACACACAACCTTCATCTTCCCAAAAAAAGCCCTTGGCTTCCACTGTTGAAGCTCTACCATCCACAATCTTTATTTCAATTCTAAAACAACATCCTTAATTCTCATCAACATCTTTAAGAAAAAAAAAAACCTTCTTTTATGTATAAGTTTCCCCCCATGGTGAAGATTAGTAAATTCTTAATAACACTTTAAATTGCATTGTGGAGTAAGAACTTATATGGGGTAAATATATACAGAGCTTCATCCCTTAGAGAACTCTAATCTCCAGCGAAACGCCATTGACGCCCAGCTCCACCTTCAAATCTAGATCATAAGACGAAAAAGGGATTGCGCGAAAAGACGAAATGAATGCCTATAAAAACGGGACGAACAACAAACCTTTGTTTCAATTTTAATTTTTTTACTACATGCAGAGGGGACGAAAGGGGATGGGAACAAAAATCAGGTATTTATGGAAATTATGTGGTCTTCAGATAGGGAATATATAAAGAGGTAAAGTTTGGTTTCCCACTTGTGGGATCGTAAGGGATAGAGTTAAATGGTGTTTGTGAGTTTTTATTTTCAAAGCATTTGGGGTGGACAAAAATGGTGGTTGTGTTGTCTCCTCCACTGGGAAAAACAAGTTGGTTGTGTGGTGGTGATACAAGATGGTGCCGTGGTAGGAGAACTTCTGTGGAAAACAAAGAAGATGATTACAAAATATGAACATGAAAATGAAAATGCTTCTGCATGAATGAAATTATAACTATTTCACCCGCCTATTTTCCGTGTAAGTCGCACATGACAACTCAATGTGCACTAGACACACTTTTGTAAATGTTTATGTGTATTAGCGCACTCATAAAAGGCTAAAATTCAGTGAGTATTTTATGTATTAAGCCTTGTTCTAATATTTATTGATATTTTGTTCGTAAAAAATCGATAAACTGAACCAACCCGATGATTTTACTTTTACTTGGTTTGGTTTGATTTTAATAATACAAAAATCAATTAATTTGTTTTTTATTTTACTTTTATTTGATTTGGTTTGATTTTAATAATGCAAAAATCAACTAATTTGTTTTTAGTTATGATTTTTAACCAAAAATCAACTAAACCAAACTGTGAACACCCCTAATTGGACCTTAAGCGCCACTACCTTACAAAAATAACAAAATACGTAACAAAAAGCAGCTACATAAATAATTCAACATTAGCTCTAACCTATAATAGATTTAAAAGATAAAAACAAATCTATAATTGAGTAAAAGAATCTTTACACTTTTGGTGTATACAGTTTAAATCTAGAGTAATAACCATAACAACACGTACATTGACAGAACTCAAATATATGCAACCTAAAATGCAATAACCTATGAGCTACATCCTCCAAAGAACCTAGTGGGATATTCATCATCTGATGATACCAGGTCGATTACTTGTCCGCTTAGGTCTAGGGCCATTACCTCGCCTTGGGATCTCAGTAGTCAATGCGTACATCTTCACAGCAAATAATTCATCAGGAAATCCTTTTTGATCCTGACAGAAAGAAATGTCAATATTGTTTGCAGCTGGACTACAACTTTCAGGGAGACATAAGATATTAGGAGTAGACAACAATTTTTCAACATCATGATTTTCATATGGCACTTAAATGGAAGTAATGCTGGATGTGGTTATTTATCTTATAGAAAGGGAAGAAATTTTCAAAAAAGAAAAAACCGGAACGATGCATCATTAGAAGTGAACATTCTTTTCCTAAATTACAACCTTAAGAACTGTAAATGCCAAGTAAATATTCCAATGACCTGGAAAAAGGAACACATAGCTTTCCCTTTTAAGTTATTTTTTGTCTTTCACAAGACTATCCTATGGCACACGAACTAAAAGTTTAGGTTTCATCTATACCTTCATTTTGTAGATGTATAGTCCACATCGATTGAACAGCTCCTTGAAATATGAATCGGATCTTGTGATGCTCTTATCTTCTTTGTCCAGCACAAATCCTTAGAAAGTGTATATAGTTCAGTTACAAGATTACAGCTGAATCATTGTATGTATATTGCAATACAGAAACTGGAGTCAAACTTAGCTCACCAGAAATTCATCGCATCAAAAACATATAGCAATGCTCAGCGAGATAAGCAAATGGAAACTGTTAGATCAGATGCAGATTCAGGATTTTTAAGTATATGAGTTCTGGACAATTACCAGTCTTGTTTACTGTGTTCTAAATAGATTATTTATACAAATTAAGTGGATTTTTAACACAAATACAAGATTTATCTAAAGTTACTGGGTTCTCCCCAACTTATATCCAGACTTCTACATTCTTCCAGAGTGTTTGATGCCCTACCAAACAACAATATTGACCATGACAGTGAGCGAAAACATGGATATTCTGAACAATTACCTGAGTACACGGATTACTCTCTAGTTACACTTAGGTGTTCTTTCGTTGTCTTCATTTCTTTCTCTTGTTTGCAACAACTCTTCCCTCTACTACATTTACTTTCTTTTATTAGCTTCTTTCTTAATCATTCATTTCTCCTTTTTTCTTCTTCTTTGTGCAAGTTTTGTTCCTCCATAATTCTGCTCTGGGCTTCTGCTTTGCTGCATTCAGTTCTCTCTTGCTGTCAGTGGTTCGTGTTCTTCTTTTCTTATTTGTTATCTAATTCGAGTTCTATTCAGTATTCTCAGAATTGTTATTCATAGGCTGAATGTAAGGGTAATAATAAATTATTTTTTGCAGTTTAAGCTAAGTATCAGTGTGGTCACTAAAGCATTTAAATATAATCTCGAGGTAGCAAATTGAATTTTTACGGCCATCTAACTAAAAGTTGAAAATCAATTTTGTTATTGAAGTTTTTTCATGAAAATAGCGTAACTTCTATTACAATGACAATTAATTTGAGCAACGGGTAAAGTCGTCTACGTGTGACTTATAGGTCATGGGTTCAAGCCTTAGAAACAGCCACTAATGCTGACATTAGATTAGGTTGCATACATTACACCCTTTGGGGTAGGGCCCTTCCCCGGACCCTGCGTGAACGCAGGATGCTTTGTCACCGGGCTGCCCTTTTTTAATCAATTTGAGTAACTGAAATTAATATTGTTATTAGTTTGTTATAGGATATTTTAATTAGTATTGTTAATACCACTCTTGATGTTATATTCACTCTGCTTCTATATGTTAAATAGTAGTTTTTGTTCTTCTTGCGCATTACCTCCAATATGCATGTTCTTTGGTTCTTGCTTAAAATCCCAAAAGACACATCACTTTTTTGCATATTGTGTTTTATGAACATTTTAGAGTTTCCTTTCAAATCAGACTAGGAATGAAATTATGGCTACATTGATGAAATAACATAACACGAGAAGGAAGTACATGTTCTAACAGAAGATAGACAAGTCAAAGAGATGCTACCTGCTTTTGCAATGTTCTCTTTTAGAACAAAAAGTCCACCAGGTTTCAAGCCAACCTAAAAGAAAAATTACAATAAGCATAAGTTGTCAATTGCTTTTTCGGAAAAAAAAACACAAGCTGCTTAATTGGGAGCATTTCAACATGTCAGATACTCTCTACCAGAACTAAAGTTAAAAAGGATCAAGTCCCACTCACTGGTGATAATTCTAAGATAAAGCAACTTAAAAAAATAACAGATAAAAGATAAGGAAAAGAACAACTCTTATGCATTACACATTTTGGGAATTAGAAAGGATAGGTACGTAAGCTGGCCACGACACCACCGTTACAATAAGGAAAAAAAAAAGATAACGTTCAGTGAGGCCATGGCTACGTATCCTATGCGGACGTGTAAATGTCCAGTGCCATTATGTGCAGTTTTCTTCTAATTGTGGGGTATTTTGGAACACACCCATGAAATCGTAAGTACAAATGAAAAATTAATATCATAGCATAAAACCACTAAGTGCCACATCAATAAGCTAAACCATTATTGCACATATCCTAGGCATAAGGACAACAAAGAAAAACATGCAAACCTCTAACTACATGCCTACATGATATGATGCACTACAGGATTTAAAGTCATTCTCAACTATGACAGGAAATCAAAGCTATCATGAACCAAGTACCAAATAAGTGTTTTACTGTTTATGTATCATAAGCTAAATGTAGGCTGCAAAATGTTCACAATTTAATGGACCATGAATGTATTGATTAGTGATATAGCTATTTATTACATATGATCCCTACTAAAACTTGGTTCTAGATCTCTTTACCTTTGCTCTCTTGAAGAATGAAATGAAGTCATCATCTGCTAGATGGCCAATGCACCATTGAACCCAAATAACATCATATCTTCCAGCATCTGGAGTAAATTCCTTGAGGAAAGAGAAGGGGAAAAATGAGTCAACAATGGTCGAAAATTGAAGTGTTAAACACTAGACAAAAACCATGGCAACCTTTTCAATTCAAACATGCAGAAACTAAGTGAAAGCACAATAAAGACCCAAACAACAAGCAGGCGAAAGATACTATGGATAACAATAAGCTAGTGTTTCAGTTCAAGTTTCAAATCAATGTGTGGGTGTCGGGTGGTGTGTGCTGTGAAAAATGTTACAGTTAATTTAATACAGGATCGAATCATATATTTCGAATATAAAAGAAATGACTGTAACAAGAGATCGATAAGGTGAGTTGGTGATATTCGTTCTTATGGATCAGAAATTGAGTTTTAGAACGCCTTATGATGACATGCCAAGAGCAAAAATAAGTGGATCTCGAGATGTGTATGGATATAGCTGAAAGGAATTTCTCTTTAAGATGTAATTCCCTCAAGTCTCTGTCTAGTAGCAAAGGGCTTTTGGGAGAACAAAACAGAGGACAAAAAAAAGAAAACTATCTATTTTCACCACTTCACACCGCAAAATGGGGAATCATGTTTGTTCACAGAGAATATAAGCCTGCAAACTATTGTTTCTGTTTTCTCCTTCCAAAAATTATAGTAGCAAATGCTAAGAGATAATTACCACAAAAGAAATTCATTACTTGAAATGATCACACTTCAAAGAAACTGATTAAGCAATGGACCTCCTACCAGGCTACCACTAATTGTCCTTTCTTTTCACCTGATTCAGGAGTGATTATGTGGAGAAATAACAGCCAAATTGCTAAGTAAAATGTTAACAGCTATCTATGCACCCCCAGGGAAAGAAACAAAAGTATAACAATAGAAAGCAACACATTTTCTAATCTGATGACTCAATAGGGGAATGAAAATATGACTCAATAAAGCCTGCAAACTATTGTTTCTGTTTCCCCTTCCAAAAATTATAGTAGCGAATGGTAAGAAATAATTACCACAAAAGAACTTCATTACTTGAAATGACCATGTTCCAAGAGAAACTGATTAAGCAGAGGACCTCCTACCACTAATTGTCCTTTCTTTTTACCTGATTTCAGGAGTGATTATGTGGAGAAATAACAGCCAAATTGCTAATTAAAATGTTAACAACTACATATGCACCCCTAAGGGAAAGAAACAAAAGTATAACAATAGAAAGCAACAAAATTTCCAATCTGATGATTTGAAAGGGGAAAGAAGATATATTAAAATTAGATGGGGACACGTGTGCGCGCGCACACACACACTATTTCCCTAAAAAATGGAGGTGGGTAAGGGGTAAGTGATTGTATGATTGATCATGGGCGAGTTTTGGTGGAACATTTAAGCACAACGCTCTATGCTGTAGATAAAGCTTCGGGTCCTAAAGGTTTCACTTTGAGTTTTCTTCCTCTAGTACCTGAGTTTGATCAAGCGAAATGTTATGGACAGTCTATTGTTTTAAAGCCACTATAAAATTTGAAGAGAGTGTACACTTCCTTGGTAACAATCTATCGAATAAGGATGAGTTACAAGCATTAAGAATTACAAACCTATGTAACAAGAAGGATCTAGACCAGTGTTGCTAAGGTATTCTTTTACTAGATTTAAGAAAATATGGGACATGTCGATCTTAACCTCCTCGAATGCACTCTGAACAGAAGCAAATTGTATACATTGCAGCAATGGCCGCTAATGCACTAGTAGACTCGTGCGTTAACCATGGGACTCTGGCCTTTCCGTGCAAATTTGACCTCAAAAAGGCATACGATTTTGAACTTTGTAACATAAAAGATACACCTTGGAGAAAGTGGGAAATAGTGGATTAACTTTTGTATATCTGTGGTGAACTCCTTACATACTTTTTGTATTTGTGGGGTTGCTGTTTGCAGATGACACAATAATGTTTTACAAAATGGAGATGGCTCCAATGCAACATTTGAAGTAAGTACACATAATTCCAAACGATTGAATAGAAGATTAACATAAGTGTGAGATTATCACATTGAAAGACACAAAAAACATTACACAAATCATCTATGTTTGAATTGTTTCTCAAGGCTTACCTAGGTCTTCTATTAAGATCATCTTTTAAACACTGCATTCAGGAACCCAGGAACCCAGAGATAGAACGGGGAGAGGAATATCAAGCGTGCACCAAATAAATGGGGTCAAGTTCAAGGGATTGCCGAGGTATTATGGTTTTTTTAATTGATAATTGCTAAGTCCTCAGAGCTAGTGGAAACACCATTGATAGGCAGTGTGGGCTCAAACCTAAGACCTCTACCAATTCTAGTACCATGTTACATTATGTGATGAGAACAAAATCGTAATCTTTTAGAGAGAACACTTCTATTCGCTTACTTTTAGAAATTCCTTCTTTTGGTAAGGAAAGGTTTTTATTTAGTAATATTTTGGTTTTGCTTGATACTTCTATTCTTGGAACTTTATCATCACCAGGCTATGACTTTATTGAAACAGATGTTGCCGCACTGTACTTGTAACAATTGGCATTACAATAAATCTAAGGAAATAATCCATATTATTCAAATTTCAAAGATATTCTTCCAAAATGAGTACTACTACGATAGCAAAAAAGATATATTTTTCTTTTCTTTTTTCTTTTTGGGTGAAAATGCAGCAAAGTAAACTTGTACCTGAAGTGGAACACAATAAAAATTGGCAGCTTTGTGAAACTCTGACAAGATTACATTTTCAGGAGCCAAATTAACACGAGCAGATTCCAAAAAATGCGATACAGGCTCTAGAAGGTCAACCTGATAAAAAGACAAACATTTCAAGTTTTTGTCAATTGAATTTCAGCTGAAGTTAAGTCTGAACAAATAGTTTCTTAAGCCAGTGAAGCCCTTTTGGATGTGAAGAAACCACAGCCATTTAGGCAATGTATCTGAAACCACATCATTCAATCTTAGTTATTGCAAATGCATAGTGCACGCCATATTAATCATTTCACCCACCAAGCTTCCTCTCCAAAACAAAGCCAACGAAACAAAATGAGAAGGATGCCCACCTTGAGCAACCTAGTTTCTTATAACCCCCCTCCCACCCACCTCAACCCAACTTCAACCCCCAAAATTTGAAATGCTAGCAAATTCTTTACAGAATACACAAAATTTGTAGCCTGGTCATATAGATTAACATATTATCTTGTCAAAAAGATCAAACTGTTAGAATCTTCATCAACTAAATCACAATATACTTTATACTAAAAGAAATTATGTACCTCATTGAAATAGCGAATAAGAAGATTCTTAGTAACTCTCCCAATGCCAGATCCGCAATCTGCACCAATTGGAGCAAAATATCACCACCTTATTAAGCAAGAAACTTAATAATATGGTATACAATTGTTATCATTTCTGCAAGCAATCCTCTAGGTATTAGAGGTCCAATCACAAGTCAAACATGATACACTACACTTAAAAATCAGAACTTAGGAGGTCACTACCTTTGGTAAATCATTTAGGAAGTCATTAGTAACGGTCAACTTCTTCTGAGACTGCAAATTAAGTTTTAGAGAGGCCGTGGAAAATTTTAAGTAGAGACTATCTTAGAGTCATACCAAACACTCTACAACATTTCCAGCATTTCTCGAAATCTCAAGAGATAAAGAGAGAGGATATAGTACCGAGAGCTACGAGATGGCGGCCACTTCCAGCATCAGGGAACCTCTCAACCAAAAAGGTATTAAGAAATTCCTCACTTGCTTTAATATCAGGCTCATTCACATGCGCATATCCACCCAACACTCCATCCACTGTGGCTTCCACACCCTTCAAATAACAAGAAGAAAACATCAAGACAACACATTTAAATAGAATGCAATAACAACAACTGCCCTCTCCAAAGCTAGTCTGAGTTCGTTATATGAATCCTCACTAGACATTTCATTTCATTTCATTAGAACCATTTTATTCCGACATTTACTAACATGGGCTTTCTACATTTTCACGTCTCACAAGGTAGCGGTAATGTCTGCATATCTCCATACACTACTTTGTATGTTGTTTTTCTCTACATTTTCTACTGGCATATAAATCTTTTAAGAGTTTACTTATGTCACTAACGCCGTATTTCTTGATAAGCATTAATTGGTAATCCTAGTAAAACTGATAAGTAACCTGTTATCACATGTTAAATTAACGGCTGCTGTAAAAGAGAACGTTTACAGTGTCAGTGCATATAACTTACTTGCCAGTAACTAATGCCTTGGTTGTACCAATGAGACTTCTTGGTGGGGTCACCATCTCCAACTTCTTCTCTCCACATCTCATCTGCGTTTTTGAATTGACGGCCATCAGAGTCTAATCCACCACTTTCCATTTTGATCACTAAGGCTTTTCTTGATTTCGGCGCTACAAAGAAGTGGGGAATTTGAAAGTGTAAACTACAAAAGGTTTTTGGTGGGCTAATAGAAAGAAGAGGAGGGGATTTTCCTATGTCCATTTGGGGAATTAACATACTTCTAATTTGCTTTTAGTGGTCTTTTTTCCTTTTTTTTTTTCCCTTTAGATTACAAAAGATAAATTATATATATATATATATATATATATATATATATATATATGTGTGTGTGTGTGTGTGTGTGTGTGTGTGTGTGTGTGTGTGTTGAATTATTTGGTTTGTCATAAATAAATAAAAAAGTGTTAGTAATGGTTAAAATATTATTCCATCAGTTCAAGTTGGATGACACAATTTATTTGGAGAGTCTAGCTATAAGGTGGTCTTTTCGATGCCCTGCTCGGAGATGATGAACCCTTAAAACTTTCCCGTACCAATTCTAAAGGCACACTTCTTGGGGTTCAACTTCATGTTGTATTGCCTTAGGATGGCGAAGGCTTCTCTTAAGTCATTTAGATGATCCTCTATCGAACCAACTTCACTAGCATGTCATCTATGTAAATTTCCATCGATTTTCCAATAGAATCTCCGGACATTCGACAAAGTAACCTCTGATACGTTGCCCCGATATTTTTAAGGCCGAAGGACATCACTTTTGTAGCAGTATGTTCTTTGGTTAGTGATGAAAGAAGTCTTCTCTTCATCCTTCGGATCTATCAAGATCTGATTGAACTCCGAGTATGCATCCAAGAAAGTTAATAGTTTATGTCCGGTCGTGGAGTCTATCAACCTATCTATTTGTGGCAGCAGATATTAATTCTTGGGGCAAGCTTTGTTCAAATCCGTGTAACCCACACACATCCTCCATTTCTCATTCTTTTTTGGCACGACCACAATGTTGGCGAGTCATTCGAGATACTTAACTTCCCTCACGAAGTCGTTGTCTTGTAGCTTCTTCATTTCCTCCAGATGCCAATATGTGGCCTTTTTTTTTAATTTCATCGGAGTGTGGTGAGGATCCACGTTGAGCTTATGAGTCATAATCTTCGAGTCGATCCCAAATGTATTGGCGTGGGACCAAGCAAAGCAATCATCTTTGGACTTCAATAATGCGACTATAACCTTCTTTGACTCCGGGTCCAACTCTGAGCCAACAAATATTTTCCTATCCAGGAACTCTTCTGCTAGTGCGAATGATTCTAACTCCTCAATAGTTGAATCTTCGACTTTTTGTCTGCGGGGCTCTTGAATGCATGCTGGAATCTTGTCAATCACCTCCTTCTGGAGGTCTATTTCAAGTACCGAACCCCTTTTTTCTTCAGATGCCGGATATATTGATTGCTATTTTGAAGATCCACTCGGGACAACTCCATTTTTCATAGCAATCGAATAGCACTGCCTAGTTGTTCGTTGCTCACCTCGAATCGAACGAATTCCACAAGGAGTAGAAAATTTGATGACTTAGTGAAGAGTGGATGGCACAGCCTCCATCGTATGTATCCAAGGCCTCCCGAAGATGACAATGTAGGCTATGTCCTCGAACATTACCTGGAACATGATTTCCTTAACAACTCCATCTGCATATGTAGTGAGTGTGATCTCACCCAACGTCTTCCCCGTAGAGTTGTTGAAACTAGTCAAAATGGTTGCCTTCAGGATGATAAGGTCCTTCAACCACATCTTTTTCACTGCCCCGTAGCTTATGATATTTACTGAGCTCCAGAGGTCAATTAAGACTCGTTTGATGCCCGAGTCATTGATTCTTAGCATAATAACCAAAGCATCGTGATGGGGAAACCCATCACAATTTTCATCATCGAAGATAATTTCTTTACCCGAACTCCCGTTTGAGTGCATTTCTCCATTGTAATGGAGTGCTTCACAAACTTCTTTACGGCGGCAAATTTCACGCCGTTCACTACCAAATCCCATGTTATCACATTAACAACCCTTTTGGGGGATGGTGCCCTCGGTGGTTGTCCATCTCCTCTATTTTTCCCAAAATTCTGCTTTCTTTTATCAGTTAGGAACTCCTTTAACATTCCCTTCTTCAGCAGATGGGCCACCTCGAGGCGTAATGCCTTGCAGTCATCGGTGAGGTGCCCATAGTCCGCATGAAAGTCGCAATAAATGTTATGATCCCTCTTACTAGGGGCCGTTCTCATATCTTTTGGGAGTCTTATGCCTTGGTCCATCATTCCTTTCAGCGCGTTCACCAACTCCATGCTTGACACATTAAAATTTTATTCAGAGATACGAGGCAAGTCCTTCTCCTTGGTCACTAGGGAAGGCCCCGTGGTATTCCTCTGATTGGCATTAGAGCTAACTTTTCCTCCGAGCCTTTGGCTCACATGTTGTCCCCCGAGCCTTTGGCTCACATGTTGCTTTTTGGAGTTATAGGGGTCATATCGACCTTTCAAGTTCCCTCGTGGCGCATCGACGCGTCGAGAAGACTTGGGGCAATTTCTGTAACTAGAGCTCTGACCAGCCGCTCTCTATTCTGCTTCCTCAAGCCTAACCTTAGCAGTAGTTCTATCATGTACCTCGTCCCATCTTCGAGCCTGCCATTGCTAGAGATCTTTCTTTAACTCAGTAGCGGCCTAAGAATTGCTGGCATTAATATTCCTCTCGAATGCCATGATTGCCAAATTATCATCTATCGCTGGCAACTCCATTCTCTTTGCTTTGAAGTGCTCAAGAAAATCTTTGAGCGGCTCCCTATACCACAATTTAATTTCGAACACATCCTCCTTTCACTTGAGGATCATTTGGGCTCTAGTGTGTGCTTTGATGAATGAATCTACCAATCGAAGCTTGAAATCGACTCGGAGCATAGATACATATACCAGCGTAAAGCTCCATTCTCAAGGGTGTCTCCAAACTTCTTCAAAACCATGGATTCTTTATCCATCGAGGTCAGATCATTACTTTTCACCATAGCTATGTATTCAGCCAAGTGATCAGCTGGGTATGTCACGCCTTCATATTTCTTCAAGATGTGCAGCTTGAAGTATTTTCCGATGGGGGTCGGGGCCGCCTTTGATTTTTAGGCTTGCTGCCTACACTTTTCTATGTCCAAGACCCTTTGAGTCTTCCCAACCTCGAGGACATTTTCTAGCCGCTTTTCGAATCGGGCCTCAAAATCTCTCTTCTATTTCTCAAAGTCCGTCGAGACGCTGGTATATATATTAGTCCTCATGCTATCCGAGATTGTTTGTAACAAACTACGCATCTCATCAGTAACCCTGCCTTGCTCGGAAAATTATTCTTGGACCTGTTGCATGAAATTCATAACATACGAATTCCACGCATCATTTGACCCCGATAAGGAGGGATCAGCTAGAGGTGGAGGAGGTGTTGGTACAAATACTCTATTAGCAAGGTTAGTCGGCCATTCGGGGCGTGGTTGATTTCCATAAACACTATCATTGTTATCGGTCATCGCTGAAAATAAAAAAAACAAAGACGTAGACAAGCGTGTTGTACAGCTTTGGAACAAAGCGTAATTTGTGGAGATGCGCTAAATTGTATTAGCCTAAATTGGATTAGGATTGCAATCAAATTTGTTAAGGGGTTTACAAGTACTTTGATGTATCAAAGTTGGTAAAATAAGATATTATCGAAAGCAAATAAAAAAAACAAGAATGCAAAATAATGATTTCAATATAAACTGCTTTGAGATTATAATTTGACAGGGTTTTGCCTTTCTATTTGTGAATGCCTTTACAAGATAAATTGAAATGCTATTTATAGACTATGAATCTGAAGACAATTAAGGGCATTAACTAGTCATTCCCCCACATCTAAATTGTGGTTTGCCCACGATCCTACCCATTAAATGTTGAGTTAATGGGCAGAGATCGTGGGGCGGCTTTCACGCTGGAGCTGAACTACCTTCCCGATGCTAAGATTGTTTTGCCTCGGGATGATGAGTTGCTTGCTTTCTGAGGCGATCTGAACTTGCGTCCCGCAAAGGATTTTGACCTCGGGGCTTCACCTCGAGAGCCATGCTGCTTACCTCGAGGTCCACCTATGAATCTTGTAAGAAATATCCCGAGCCCTGCGCTCGAGGTGCGGGCTATATTTTACCCAATACAAAGACCTTAGAAAGGAAATTCTTACTTCTACAGTAAGGGTCAAAACCATCAAAAAGACCTGAATATTTGCTTCCAAAAACTGTCACAAGTCATAAATGACCATACGAACTTAGCGATACTTATGGATCTTAAACAAAGGTCATTTACCCAAAACATCCTGCCAAAATCATTAAATAACTTTACTGAAACTTGAATGCGATATAGTGCTCCAAAACCAACCAAACAAGTTCAAATCAGTTCTAACTTCACAAATAGGTCATAATGGGCCCATGACGCTAACACAATAGTTGCTTGAGTCTTTGTCAAACTCCTTTAGTTGTACTGTCTGATATTTCCTGAAAAGTTCTCTTCCTTATTCTTCTGGTGAATCAACTGTATAGATATTTTCTAGCATATTTTCCTAAGCAAGAGTACCCTAGGAGATTTTTTAAAACTCTTCCCTTCTCACAGTGAAGTATCCTTCTAGCTTTTGCATTCTCTTAAAGTAGGAAAAAATCATCTTTATCAAACTCTTCTCTAGGTTTTCGAATATCTCTTCAAGTCCCATCTATTTTGGTAGGAATCAGGGGTCATGTATGATAGTTTGCTGCAGCTCATAGTCGTGATAAAGATTTACATGCCCCTCTCTACGATCTATAATATCATCTTGCAAACTAAAGATCTTTAGTTTTAGCTAATCCTCGTTGCATGTCTAGACATGCAAGAAAAATTGCTCGAACGAGATAGTGCTCCTCATGATCAAACCATAATAATTAACAATATCTTTCGCCCTAGAACCTACTACTCTATCAATATCATCTGGAATATTAGCTGTATTTTTTATGCCACACTTGGTTTTAGTATCAACTGTTTTAGATTTATATTTCCCTCTTCCTCTTTTTCTAGTGTTGCAAGAAGCTGCAAAGCGAACATATACAAACTTATATATCATCACATTTCCAGATAATTAAAAAAAAGGTTGGTTTATATAAAAGTGATAGATAATAAAGTCAAGAACTTAAAGAGTATTTGGTCTTAAAGATTATGAAGAACTAAGTATTTCCAAAATAGAATATTAACCTGCACCACCACTTTCAGCCATTAAAGAAGGATTCACCTATGAATCCTTGATGACTGTGACTCAATAGGACGATGACTTGATTGTCCAGTCTCTAAAGTAGGTCCTAGATGAGGATCAGATTGTCCAGACTCAAGAGATGCTTCGATAATTCTACTTCCTTGATTAAAGCATGACATTTCTCTGGAATTGCCACGTCCTGCCCTACCTCGCTCGCCTTTACTTCATCTTGTCATTTCCTTCAACATCACATAAAAGGGGAAGTATCAAGTATTGAATATTAATGATGATAAAACTTATTGCTATACATGTAGATTAATAGACACAAAGGTAGGTAAATAGTTTACAAAGATTTAAGATGATCTTTGAATAAATTTTACGGACAATCTAGTAATGAAAACAACATACAAAGAACATTACCAATTTATTCACAAGTAAATTAGATAGGTATAAACATATTTATAATTAATTGTACTAAGCCAGTGCTTTAGGAAAAACTACAAATTCTTCAAATTAGCTATTTTGCATCAAAAAATTAGAAAAATAATGTTATTATGTTTAAGGCCATGTATGTTTCTTTTGTGGCCTTCAAAAAGGTTGAAATTGTTTTAACCAAAAATGTCCAGCAAATTACTAAAGGAATTCATGTCCTTTTCTTTTCAGCCTTCAAGAGGATAAATGTCCTCTCTATCAGTATCATCAAGTAATCCTTCTTCACTTTCTTCACCCTCAGATTTATCATAAAAATTGTCATCAATGAAATCATTTTTTCCAGTATGCATTTCTTTTTTAGTTTGTTTGCCTGCATGATCAAAATTGAAATTTTGTGGTTCAACACCATCCTCTGTAAAGACACCTCCATTTCATTTTCGTGGTCACTACTATGCAAATAATTAAATTCATCCTAACAAGTTTATTGAACTTAGTGGACAAATTCTTTAATTATCGTGAAAAAATTGTGAGGCATTCCTCTTTCAAATAACCTTCTACAACTGAACCTCAGGGCGAGCTTTGTTGCAAACATATGACTAAAGTATTCACATATACCTGTAGCAAATGACAATTAATATAATGTGTGACATTCTAAAAGTATGAAATTAAAATTATATAGCATATTTTTTATAAGGTAATAGTAATTTAGATGTTAAAGAAGTTACAACCAAAAAATAAAAAGGAAGAAAATTCCAGAGAGTAAAGAAAAAATATATATTCAAATTAGAATATTAAAAATTGAATACATTTACCTCTCAATAGGGTACATCCACCGATATTGAAATCATGACATCAAAGAATGTTGAGGGAAAAATAATTTCAAGTTTACATAGTGTAATAGCAATTTCAGCCTCCAGTATATCAAGCTCTTCAACTGTCAAGCACTTGGAGCAATGATTCTTAAAAAACTTGCCTAGCTCTTTAATTGGTTCAGACACTTCCTTTGTCAAGAAACCACGTATTGCAATTGGTAAAATGTCTTGCAATAATACGTGGTGATTATGACATTTCATTCTATGTATTTTTTTATCACTTATATTGAAACACCTTGAAATGTTTGATGAAAAAGAATCTGGAACCTTCATATTAGCCAAGAAATTGCATATCTTTGACTTTTCTTCCAGGGAAAATGCATAATATGCTGCAGATATCCATACATTGTTCACATCCTTAATGAGATGCAATCGTTACCTGATGTCGAGGTCCACCAAATCATATTTTTACTGTATGTTTTGTCTGTAAGTTATTCATCACATTAAGGTTATGCCGTAATAGAAAAGTTCTCCAATAAGGCAAACAAAAAAAGTACTCCTCCTCCTCCTCCTGTTGTTGTTGTTGTTGTTGTTGTAAGCACTTTTGGAAAAATTACAATTTCATTTTTTTCTTATCCCATAACTCACATTGCCTTAGCCTTGTAATTGCATAAGGCCTTGTAATTTCTTGCATTGCCAGTATCATATAATAATTATTTATATTTAATTAGTAGTATTATTTAAGCTCATTTATATTTGTCTTCAATTAAATAAATTTGTTTATACTTATCCTCAATTTTTCCTATTTTTATACTAATTATTCATATTTATTACCATTTTACTTAAATACAAGCCAATTAGTCCATTTTAAAACTAATTTCTACTACAGTAAGTCTCCATAATCACTTTCTATCCACATATATACCACATAAGCCTACACCTCACTAAAATACCTCAGCTACACACACATATATACAGTCATACACACACACACACACACACATATATATATATATATATATATATATATACGTGTATTAATACGCGTGTGACATGGCCAAATCGTGGCCTTTCATCACCTCAATCCAATTGTTAGAATTAAAACTAGCCTTTTAATATTTACACTCCTCCCCCAACCTAGAAACCATAAACATTCTACCCCTTCCCACTCCTAAAGCCCAACCATCACCTCTTATCCCTCTCTCCCCCTTCTCTCCTCAAACGTCCAGGTTCACCCCACATCCACTGCAGCTCTGCTAAAACATCTTCGCTCCGCCAATCACGCACCCCTCTTTCTCTCTTGCCTCTGTTCACACTGAAGCAAATCTCCTTTTTCATTGTGATCTTCATTCAAAAGGAAAATGAGAAATGAGGTCATAACTAAGCCAGATCTTTAAAATTTACATATGAATATGACAAGAAACAAAGGATTAGAATCTGAATCTCAGAAACAAGCTGGGCAGATTCGAGGAAGGCAACCCGACCCCGACTCGATTCGATTGATTTCAGACCTGAATTGGTTTGAAAAACGGGTAAAACCTTCCATTTTTACTCTTTTTCGTATTTATCTGTGTCTCATGATTGTCATGTCAAATTTCATACTTAATATTATCTTATTCCTTTGTCAGTAGTTTGGACCTAAAATTACATTGTCACGAATAATACATTTGTTAGTGAAGTTTTCATATTCAATATAGCAGACTGATTATATGAATATTGCTATCTCGAATTCATGTTAGTCTATATGAGTCAAGAAGTGTCCGACCGTTTTGAATTAACCATGTTAATTTGATGTGTTAAGAGGGATTTACAAATTTCGCTAAGTGTTACAATTCTACACAATGGTTTCCTCTTATTTTTTTCTTCATTTGGAATCATGTATTCATGCATGCTATTTTGCTGAATTGTGGAAAAAGTAATAAGAGAGATTAACAAAATATTCTTCAAAGTCTGTATGCTCAAATCAAAATCTTGAAATGATCTCTCCTAATCACTTTTGTACTTTAAAGATATTTGTACTGATAATTAGAGGCTATCTTTATTTATGAAAATATATAAGTGGCAATATACTCTTTAATTTTCAAAATTGGGTATGATTAGTTTTAGTTATATCTACTAATTGTAATATTCCCATAATTTCTCAAACCAACATCTTGATTTCCCATAGTTTCCTTATTAAAATTAGTGATTTTGTTACCCCTTTTCACACCTAGAATTCGAAATTTAAAACCCCTTAACTACAACTATGAAAAGGGCCAGCCTTTCTCTCACTTGGAGACATTCACTCTTTTCCTTCTTTCTGGAAAACACCTTCAACACTTTAGAGATACACTGAAAAGCCTTTCTATTCTCTCTTTTTTCTAACAACTCTGTAAATAGAGTTTGGCATTCACCGATGGCTTTTGGCTCCTATTTGCATACTTGTATTGATTTGTTTTGCCTTCTATTACTCTAAGATATATATCCTCAAATTTGTAGAATGGCATCCCTCTGTTGCCTTGTTGATTTGTTCTTAGTTGCTTATTGAATACGTCATCCGTTTTAAAATGAGTGTCTACCTTTTATTTTTTATTTGTCCCAAAATGAATGCCTCTTTCTATATTTGGTAAGTTGACAATTCAAACATCATACATGACAAGTTTACAACCACAAGTTCAAAGGATATTTTAGTACATTACACACATCTTTAATTTAGAACCACAAGATTGAAAAGTCTCCTTATATTTCTTAAGCTCCGTGCCCAGTCAAACTAAGACACTCATTTTGGGACGGAGGGAGTATGTTAGAGCAATCCAATATGTTATCTTGCAAGTCTCTATGTCGTGTGGGCTGTTTTAGGCCATTTCTTCAAAAAACTCTTTATTGTAGTTTTTTGGGATAGCCTAAAGCTATACCTTCTTAGTAGTTGTGAGCAGGTTTGCAATATCATTAAAGCCTAAAGAAAGAACTTTCATAAAGTTCAAGAGGGACAAAGGCCCTGCCTCTTACTTCCTTTTTTCTGTTATATCATATTGCAACTAAAAATTAATATATATATATTTGAATCATATATTCGTTAAGAATCCATGCTTGTATTAAGATCATAAGATGCAACTCTAGTATTTAAGACAGGTGTAGCTGCTATGGTTCTGCTACAAGTAGGAGCATCAGCTATGCATGTGCCATTTCTGACCTTCTCTTTGCATTTTCTATGTTAAAAGGGCTAAAATAATAAGACGTTGTGAAAGTGGATTATTTACGTAAATTTTGAAGCTGGAAAATTATGGCAGTTTTTAGCAGGTTCATAACCAAAATTAGAAGCTGAAAAGTAATTGTTTATGTAAAATACTGATTTTTCTGAAAAGTTGCAGTTTACACTTTTTTTTAAAGTGGGTAAAATCGAACTCAACACTGAAAGCTAGCCTATATCTGCAAATCATTGATTCTGCAACCTAACAGCTTAATAGCAGACTTGAAACTTAATTTGTTTAACTGAGGCCTTTTTGTTATTTTTAAACTTCTTATGTTTAACTATATGTGCTTGATACATGGCTGTTATTATCTGCAATGCCTAAATAGAGTCTAGTTTGGGGCATAATGAATTTAGGGGTCTAGATACTTTTAAAATAGTTGTCCTAATAGCCTCCAGGACATTAAGTTGGGGGGGCTAGCAAAGCTTTTAGGATGCAAAATATTAGAAACTTGTTTTAGTTAAAAACTTAAAGAGGGTATGGGGATTAAGGGAATTAAGCCCCACATAGAGCAACGCATTTGGCAGTGATTCTGAAACTACATCTCGTATAAAGTCAAAGTCGAACCCTGATCCAAATAGGTTTAATAAACGTAGGGTCTTTTATTGTTTTATTGGTTAATTTAGTTCAATCTTGTGATTTGAGGCTATATGTGCAATTTGACTATTATTCAATACAGATTTCGTAAATTATATTAAGCTGTATATTTCCAAATTTCAAAACTGCCCGTGAACTGTCCAAATCCAAACTTTTGTCTATGTATCCTAGTTTGTGATACTTATTGGGATTTTGACCCCTCTCCCTTTGGGGATTAGACTCTATTTAAAGCTGAAATTGAAATCTGGCCTTAATTTGAACGTCCCTTTAGAAGCTAACCCTATTTAGTCATATTTAACTTGTGTACGCACCATGTCCTCTTTGTTTATTTTATTTTATTTTTCTTTCTAGCAAAAATTGCATGTTTTAAACCCAATTATAGAAATCTATCGGGAACCATATTTGTGGAACTTAGGAGGTGTCTAACCCCTTCCTTCTAGCTTATTCCAAACACTTAGTTGAATCTCTGACATGTAGACCAACCCGGAGTTATCTTTCACAATTAGTTAGGAAATGCTTTAGATGACCTCGTTTGATTGGTCATGGAAGACGTATTAGTTTTCTAGCGTCGGTATACCTGTTTTTTGGTTTTCGAGCTCGTTTTATGTACATGAGTTTCATTTTGAAATCTGAAAGTTTCGTTAGGTTTGTATGGTCATTTGTGACCAGTGTGAACATTCAGAAGTGAAATCTGAGGTCGTTTGGATAGTTTTTGCATATATTTTGAAGTGGAAGTTTTCCCGCATTGCGTTTAACCATCGTATTTTGTATCGGAGGTCCATTTTAGATTTGAGTTTTCGAGCAAATCATAAATGTGTTTTGGAACTTGCGTGCAAATCTTGAGGTGATTCTAAGTAGCGTAGGGTCCCGTTTGGACCCAAAATGCAGCACCAACCTGTGTCTTCAGGCTTCTGGTGCACAAGCCTGCGCGACAGCGCCCAATTGCACACTATATGACACGACCTGGATTATTGGCTAAGCCATGCAGGCACCCGGCCACCTATTGACTGAATCGATATAAATGGCGTAGAATTACTTTGAAAACAAAATGAACCTAACCTTAACAACACAAGATAACTCTCAAGGATAGACATATATACAAGTTGTCTGAATAATACACCTAACTACCTAAAATACACAGGTTTAGAAGTTTCCAGATCAGATATCTAAGAAGTCCAAAAGATATATACATCTCCCAAAGGGAGCAAAAACAAGATAAACTATCATATCTATTACTGGCGGCCTCAAATAACAAACTGGCTCACCTTGAACAGCTTAGAACGTACTGCTCCTCAGTCACGACATGGCTGGCTGGGTCCTGGAGCAGAATCTGCCGAAACAAAAGACACAACAAGAACAAAGAAGGAGTGAGTCATAAATACTCAATAAGTAAGGAACAACTAAAGAACTTGAAAAATAGCTACGCTAGCCAAAGAAACAGAAGCCATAGCAGTCAACCAGACAAGTCATACACATATAATCAATACAACAAATCTATACAACTCATAAAATACATATAAAGTTATAAAATGAATATATGATGATGCAATAGGGTCACATGTGGCCGAAATCCATCTCCAGCACGGGACCCTCATCGTCTACCAGGAGATATATGCAATAATAACCCTTCACCGGCGCGAGACTCTCATCGACTGCCGGGAAGTATATATCAAGCCCAAAACTGGAGTACGATACCCTTATGCTCAATTTAATACCAACAACAGGGCATAACATATACTCCCTCCGTCCCATTTTAGTTGTCACTTTCAGCTTTTGCACGCCCATTAAGAAAATCAATAAATAGAGTATATATTTTACTATGTTACCCCTATTTAATATATGACTATTAATTTTTTTTTGAGAATATCTTTAATAATTAAGGATATACTTGGAAAGGATGAGCAAAAAATGTCTTGAAATCGTAAAGCGTCAACTAATTTGGGACAAACGAATCATGCTAAAACGCCAATTAATATGGGACGGAGGGAGTAGTATACAATGTAAATCCAAAGCTAAGACGTAAGCACGCCTATCGACAACTACACACGTAAAATAACGCGTGGTAGAATATCCACAAGGCCAAAGGCCATCAAAGAAATGAGTGCTATCACTTACCTCAAGCCCTGTGTCAGAATAGCTACTGAATAACTTCCTTTTCTTTTCGATTCCTCTCAAAATAATCTTTTTCTGAGCCAAAGAAACATATTCGCACTTATAAGTGCCCGAAGAAAGAGTATCTAACCTTCATACATAAAAGAAGGAAAATTACCAAAATACTCTTGGGCCGGACTTATCTGGAAGCTCATAAATTATACATTTCTGATCTCCTCATAATCCCACGAGTCCAATGGTATTATTAGTTTCATATTTTGATGTCACATACCCATTCAATTTCATAAAGCACCAATTCCTACGTTTATGTCTAAAATCGCACTTTTACGTAACACTTTAAGAATACTCACTTCGTAGGGTACTTTAATATCTTGTATACATTACAAATCCTACTCATAAATATACTCAATAATCTTATTTAAACGTCAATGAAGTCTGAGTCTTGAATTTACATTTTTTGCTCAAACCTTAGCCTTGAAGATTTTCTTGAAAATTTTAAATGAAATATGATACTTATTTATGATTTTGTCTTGATGTAACCTTTGAGATGCAGGAGCTCCACTTGATTTATGGTTGATCTACTCATCCCTCCATTGAAGCTTCAAGAAATTGGAAGAATGCCCTTATCATTTTTTTTTCTTTTTGTTCCCAAGATAAAGAGAACTAAGGAAAATACTTTATTTCTTTATCCCACATATCCTTTTATACAATGGTCAAACATGACCCTTTTTAATTGGCCATCACGTTCCTTCAAGATTAATCTAATTCTCTTGTCGGTTTAACCATATAAAATATTACACATAAATGTGTTTTTCGTTCTTCCTCTTTAGTCTTTAGCAATTTTCCATCAATATATTTGACTTGATCCATTTATTTCTATCTTTTTTAAAAAAATATTTAAATTCAGCTACTAATTTAACTTTTTAAATATTTATAATAAAAATTACTCGCGAAGACGGATTTCAAATCGGCTTCCCGAAACTCAAGATGCGAATTAAACGGAAAGAGATCAAATTATTAACTCGGTGCTTTAGCGAAAACTATCCGAACGACCTCAGATTTCACTTCCGAAAGTTCACACAAGTCTCAAATAACCCTACAAATCTAACGATGCTTTCGAATTTTGAAGCGGAGCTTGTTTGCCCAAATCGAGTTCGAAAACCTCTTTTAAGATTTACCGATAACGGAAGCTGAAACCTTCTTCCAAGACATACCAAACAAGGTCCGATTCAGCTCAAACTCTACAGACAGATCCTAATGAACCTTACGAAACTATTAAAATTATCGGTGTGCAAATTACAATCCTATCTTCTAAAATGACTATCCAAGGTTATTTCACTATATCGCTGAGGAATTGAGTTGTTCTGCATGAACTCATGGCTCCCAACGCAATAGTATAGGGTGGCATCACAAACATGCCTGAGACAGTGCAAACGCATTGAGCCAGGTCATAAAAAGGTCCCGACAGTCGGCAAAACTCAATTTTCATAAAATTTCTTTGAATGAAACTTGATTCTAGGTGATTTATCAATACCAAGTCGTTCTAATTGATCAGGTAATGTCTCCTAACCTTCCTATGATTTTAATTAAAGGTTTAAGATTAGGGAATTCATGAATTTTGAATAAATTTCATTAGGTTGGAACCCTAGCTCTTTGGAATTGGTGAAAATTAGGTTAAATAAAGTCAAAACGACAATTCAATTGTATATTTGATATCATAGGACTGTGAGGAGTCCGGAGATATATCTTTTATGGATATTCGGCTAAGCCAAACCTAAGGGCAATTTTGGAAATTTCATAATAAAGTTGCGTTATTGATAGTAATTCATTGTCTTAGCATTTTTATGTGCGATTCTACTTCCTTGGCTCAGAGCGAGGTGGTTTTGAGAGGATTCGGAAAGGGAAGGAGATCATTCAGTAACGGGATTGGTTGAGGACTTGAGGTAAGTGATACCATCCACTTCTTTCTACGGATATTCTACACACATATTTCTTATGTGTGTAGCTGCCGATAGGGCGTACTTACTACGCCATATCTACGGATTGCATATACATATTATGTTCCATGTTCAGGACTTGATGTTATAGTAGGAGCATGATATTTCGCTCTGAGTTTTGATTTCATTATGTACCGCCCAGTAGTCGATGAGAGTCCTATAGTAGAGTGGGTTTATCATTTCATGCACCTCCTTATTATCGATGAGAGTCCCGAGCCGGTGACAGGTCTTGTGCACATGTGACCTTATTGCACCATATCATATTCATTCCATCCCATTACATATATTACTGAGTGGCTTATTACGTACATGTTATTTGTTGCTGGTTGCTATCTGACTTCCTGATTTTCTCAGCTAGGATATCTATTATTCAAGGTAGCTAGCTAACCCCCACTTACTAAATCCTTTTGACTCACTTATTGTCTATTTTATTTGTCTATTCATTTTGGCGAATTACTCTCCAAGACACAGCTCTGTGACTAAGAAGCGTGGACGTTTCAGCTGTCAAAGGTGAGCCATTCTTTTGTCCGTGTTGGCCACCAACTCTAGCTTTTCTGGTGCCTTGAGAGCGGGGTCACAATTACCCGGTCGTGTGGACGGGATCAAACACGAGGAACTAGCTTGTTGATCAAAAGTTAGCTAACTAGTCTATTTTCTATGGTTTAGTATAGTGAATCCTAGATTTGAGATTGTATTAAATTATAACTACTAATGAATAACAAGTAAACTCTAAGAGTTTTCTATGAATGAAAAGAACTAGGGTTCTAATCTCCACTTAGTCACTAACCTTATAGGGTCTAAGATAAGCCAAATTTTGAATTGGGTCACCTAATGGAACTCACACAAATATATCCAATTCACCCCTCTCGGTGATGGATGTGACTACTATCTCTTGCCCTCTCGGTGCAAAGAGGTGTTGCATGAAGTGCAAGTGAATATTCCCAAGTAAGGAATCCTCCTCTCGGTTTTCAACCCGTTAACCCGGGGTAACGCAACAACACCTACCCCCGGTACCTTGTCACTACCTTACCCATTCCTAGAAATTCCACCTCAATGTAAATCTAGTACTTTAGGGCTCAATTGAATTGTACACCTCATGTTGTAATGATATGAGAGTGAAGGTAGTGAAATAGGGTATTCCCAATTAGTTTAAGGTATAATATAGTAGACCTATTAGATTATTGAACTAAGTTTTAATTAAAGCCCTAGCTATGAATTTAGCTACTCATTCTTTGTAACGGAATCATACTTTTAATCAATGTTTTAAATGGCGGGGGCACAAGGCAAGGGTATTTTACTTAGAATAAGGCGGGGAGTAAGCCCCATGGATCTTATTTTTTAATTAATTTTAAATTAATAAATAGCATAATTAGCCAAAAATAATATCAAAAATACATAAAAAAACTTTAAGATAATTAAAATAAGAAAAAAGATTATAGAAACAAAAGAGCTAGTGTTGTAAATCCATGTATTTGGTATTAATGTGGATGACCACTACTCACTATTATTCAATTGTAGCCTATGGTTTACTACCCCATTTTCTCCTACTTAATTCCTCCCCACTATGTCTACTTAATTTCTCATTTAGGGACCTCTTAATTCTTATAACCTTTGGGATGACTTGTAACTTCCCATGTATTGGTGTCCTATAAACAGAGAACATTTTGTCTATGGAAGACACACTTGAAACACTTTGAGAATCATACAAGTTCTTCTTTCTCCTCTCATATATTTTGTCTTGTTATTGCACTACTTTACTATTAGTTTTACAACACGTCATCGGCACGAGTCTCTAAGTTCATTTTCATATCATCATCAAAGAGATAAAACAGAAACCAATTCGTGGCCTGCTCCAAGTTGTTGGCGGTCAAGCATTGGTTATGGCTAACTTCACCTTTTAATTGAATTGACCAGGTAATATGTTCCAATATTATTCTACTTTCTATTGATTTGTGATTCCTAGACATTTTCTCTTTCATGTTAAGCTGTACTAATTGTAAGAGCTCTCAAAGGTTGACTTTGAAAAACAAATCTTGCCCAGCGAATGGTAAACATTACTCTAGTACATAGTTTGTTCATGTTTGGTTAAAACTCCACTAGTACAAAATTATGGTATCTTTTCTCTAATTTATATCATTTGGAGTTTTTTTTTTCCAGAATACTACCATACGCCTAACATGTGAGTTTGTATTCCTAAAATCTATTTGAACGCCTAAGTTAGAATATGTTTGTCCCATTATTATTTGTGCATTGCACACATAGAACAAATCATCTAACAAGGATTTGTTAGTTATTTGTGATCAATTTACAATTAAATTTGTGCAGGTGCTATTTTCTTAATGTATAATATACCATGACATGATTTCGATGTTAGATTGATAATGGAATTTTATTAGACGCTATTTAGTATAGCAAAGCCTATTTATTTGACGCTATTTTTTTGTTGAAGGATCCTCTTTCCAGAGTAAAATAGTTTGAAGGTCAAATTTTATATTGCCCTGATTACAATTGCTTCAGTATGATCGAAAGTTGTAGTTGTCAACCATATATGGGAAAGATGTTGACAACCGTATATGGTAAATATAAGCGTCATTAATCTTCGGATAAGGTAAAGCATAAGGTGTATTTTTCCCTTGGAATTAAAATTGTAAAAATCCCTACTTTATGTGAATATTGATTTAAAAGTTTGTATAATCTATAATGAGAATATTTAATTCCTCCCATTTACTCATGAAATTACAATATTTTGAAAAAGAAAAAGAATAGCATGAAATATTGTGAAAGTGTGACTTCCTAATTATGGCTCTGGGGAGAACCCCATTGCACTTTGGCCTATAATACATTATTATTTGTGGACGTCGGGTCCAAAGTCCAAGTGCACCATGATGATAAGATATTTGGGTTTAGGTCCCAACACATTACATGACCTTTTATGGTTAAGACATTGAGTTCAGATCTCAGTGCACCAAATTGATGATATAATGATGACTGAGGCAAAGTAATATCCTTGAGATGAGAAATAATGAAGCCCGTCCACTAAATAGGCTCCATTCATAGAGGTGAATGTGGGAGCAATATATGCTCCATTCCCTAAGAAGAATGTGGGAGCAGGACAAGTTCCATTCCATAATGTAAATGTGGGAGCAACACATGCTCCATTCATGAATATGGGTGTGGTAGCAATAATTTTATGCCTGAAAGAAGGCAAAATAATTTCATGCCTGAAAGAATGCTCAATAGTATTATGTCTAAAAGAAGACAAGTAATTTTATGTCCGAAAGAGGACAAAGTAATTACCATGGTAAAGACCATGGTGTTGGACGTGGCAAAAGTAAAAAATCGTCATCATTATAAAATAAATAAGAGAACAATAAAGGTTCTCAAATTACCATTTAAATGGTAATGATAATAATGTCATCGATGTGGTATGTGACTATGAGGCAAGTCCATATGATTATGGTCCATTCCTTGAAGCGAATGAGACAATTTACTATAAATTTTATCATAGACCCATTCCCAGAAGTGAATATGGACGTGCCCATGAGTAGTTGATAAAGTACCACAACTCACCTCTAGAAAAAGTTTGACTATAATAATTCTATTATTTATTGTGGCATAAATGATCATTGCTCTCGTACAGAACGTACGCCATAATTATGTATTATTATGAATTACATAAGAGCAAGTGAAGCAAGAAATTGATCTTGCCTATAATGATTTTACCATGAGAAAAATAATATGATTTTCTCCTTGAAATGAGATATTCACCATATGGTTGGTGTAATAAAATATATGGTAGTACAAAGCTATTTGAGTGCTCCAGAAGAGCCAAAATATTACTACCTGGAGGAATGAGATTGATGAAATATTTACTGTAGTATGTCTCAAAGAATCTTATTAAGTTTCAAATATATTTTTCAAAATTGCTATCATATTGAGACTACAAATATGGGAAGATTTAATATCTTCATATTACTACAGTCATAGTGGTAAGATATATAAAGGGTTACCCGCCTCTTCCGCCAGTTTGTACCATATAAATATAAGAAAATCGGGTGAGATATATGTGCTTGAAAGGCTCTCTGTCTCTTCCTCGAGTATGTACTACTCAAAATATAAGTGTGGTAAAATTATATGTGCATGCCACAAAAAACTTTTAGTTTATTGTTACAATGCCCATGCTACAGTAAACTAGAAGTTTACTAGATTAATAAATTTATAAGTTGGCATGACCGGTTTGACCATCCCGGTTCAAATATGATGCACAAAGTATATAAATGAGAATTTGCATGGGTATATACTGAAGAATGAATTCTCTTTGTGCTGCTTGTTCTCGAGATAAATAAATTATTCGACCAACTAAATTTGGGATCAGGATCCCCGCACTTCTGGAATGTATAAAAGGTGAATATGGGCCCGTTCACCTGCCATGTGAACCATTTAATTACTATAAATAGATGCATCTATGATAAGGTCACACGTGCGTTTATTACAGACCCGGAATGATACTTGCGAGGTTAAGTATTTGCTCAAATAAATTTTATTATGAGCAGATTTCCAGATTATGCAATCAAGACAAGTTATCTTGATAATGTTGGAAAGCTGGTTTAGCAGATTTATATATTGAAAGCCTCCAAATTATGGCTAACCATGCATATGAGAACAACGCTACCTAAAACAGGTATGAGATATGATATATCCATAAAGCAGCACTTGTGCCGATATGCCACCAAATGAATTCTCCTCATAATTAGTTCAGGGTCAGGAACCGAATATTTTCCATCTAATAATTGTAACGTGCGATTTTTTATCAATTGGTCCACCGCAATGCACAAAGATGGATCCCATATAAGGTTGGGAATGAATGTTAGTTTGGCTAACATTAGGGGGAGAAATTAATGCAGCTGAGGAATAAATAAATTAAATTATCATTTGATTACTATCCTCATCTAAAGATAATGCAAGTCACTGCCAGACGCATTACTGACCCAAAGAAAAATATTATATTCCAGCTGCAAATATTCGTGATGTCTTGGTGAGACAATCTATTTATGTCAATGAGTCTAAGGCACGCCTGAAACATGGTAGACCATTCGGTTCCAAAGATAAATCCTTGAAAAAGGAAAGGAGCAAATGATTATGATGGTCGAATAAGGAGGCAGGGCTCTAAAATAGCCCACGACATAACACTTCATAAAACCTCATCAGGAGAGGTTCAGGTACCTGAAAATTTATGAATGTGAAGAGATCTCAATATGTTATGTCGGATTGGGAACCGAGATATTAAATTATCGTCGACGATATCTTACATATATTATAAAGCTCAATATTTATATAATTATGAGGATCTTGAGCTTAAGTCTGTTAGGAATACGGACATGAAATTATTGGCCAAAGATAGCAAAACGCATTCAAGCAAAAATTGGCTTCACTCGAGTGACGTGAAGTTTTTGGACCTATAGTCCGAACACCTGAAGGTGCAAAGCCAATTGTGTACAAAGATATTTTTGTGCAAATATATTGATAATAATAAGTCATTAAATATAAAGTACGAGTTGAGGCACAAAGATCTGACATTGATTATATGGAGCTATATTCTCCTTTTGGTAGATGCAATCACCTTCAAGTATGTTGTATGTCTGGCAGTGCATGAAAGACTTAATATGCATATGAATGTTGCAACAACTTTTTATATGGCTCATTGAGCAACAATATATTTATCCTTGAAAGATTCAAAATCCTTGAAGCATGTAAAGGTTCCCGGGAAACCTATTCAATGAAGCTTCATAAATATTTATACGGATTAAAACAATCCGGCCACATGTGGTAAAATTGCGTTTGCGAGCTTCTTGATATTGAAATATTATATTTTAATGCAATTGGTGCGTTGAAGTATCTTACCAAATATACTCCACTGGTTATAACTTTTGTTATAAGCTTATTGGTAAGATTTAGTTCTTCCTCAATGCGAAGACATCAGAAGAATATATGGTATCTACTTGATCCACAAAGCCCGATATCAACTTGGTATTTATTTGTTGTGGTAGAATACCTATATTGTGGCATTATATAAAATCAATTATTGCTGCTACATCTTCAATTTATGAAGAGATAATAGCCATGCTTGAAGCTATGCGACAATAATGGTGACTGAGATCAAGGACTCAACATATTCAGCAACAATGTAGCATTTTCTTTGAAGACGGGGATCCCAGTAATATTATATGAAATATTGCATAGATAGTTCAGCTAAAAGGAAGATACAACTGAGGAGACAAATATTCAACAAGATTCTTTTTCAGTCGTGATCTTCAAAAGAATGATGAAGTTAATGCTGAAGAATTCACTCCAGTGATAGTTTGGCGGATCTGTCCACTAAGTCATTGCCAATCTCAATATTTGAGAAGCTGATTTACAAGATTGGAATGTGTCGTCTTCAAGATATTGAGTGATGTTTTCATCAGGGGGAGTAAAGTACGTGCTGCACTCTTTTTCCCTTAACAAGGTTTTATCCCACTTGGGTTTTACTTGTAAGGTTTTTAATGAGGCAGCTCTAAAAGCATATTACAGGAAGTGTGTACTCTTTTTTCTTCACTGGACTTTTTTCCACCGGGTTGTTCCTAGTAAGGTTTTAACGAGGCACGTTACCTTCAAAATGATCATCCAAGGGGGAGTGTTGTAAATCCATGTATTTGGTATTAATGTGGATGACCACTACTCACTATTATTCAATTGTAGCCTATGGTTTACTACCCCATTTTCTCCTACTTAATTCCTCCCCACTATGTCCTACTTATTTCCTCATTTAGGGACCTCTTAATTCTTATAACCTTTGGGATGACTTGTAACTTCCTATGTATTGGTGTCCTATAAATAGAGGACATTTTGTCTATGGAAGACACACTTGAAACACTTTGAGAATAATACAAGTTCTTCTTTCTCCTCTCATATATTTTGTCTTGTTATTGCACTATTTTACTATTAGTTTTACAACAGCTAGTATAATTTAAAACATTAAATCTAAGGGCTTAACATTAAAAAATATTATAGAAACAAAAGGGCTAGAATAATGTTACAATTTTTATGAGATATAAATAAAATATAAGGGCTTAACTTTCAAACAATTAAAAATATAAATTTGTTAAGATGAAAAATGAATAAATAATAAAATTTATGCTAATTTAAAACATTAAATCTGCATTGATAAATATAAAATTACTTCTAAATTGTAAATAATTGAAGTCTAACAATTTTGAGTGACAGAAATAAAACATACATACCAATAAAAGTGATGAAATAAGCCTCCACTATGCATTTTCAGAATACATATACAGATGATATTCATCCTTATGATATTCTCAATCATAAAACATGCAATATTGTGTCTCGTTAGTTGAGCTACACTATATTTCTCAATTTCCATAGATGAATATAGCTTGTATCATTCATTTGTATAAACACGTGTGGATGAACAATCTTAATTAGAGAATTGGACAGATCATTTGCATAGATTCTATAAGGCGAGCCCCGAGCGTTGAAATTGGGTGTGCACCGGACGCACCGCTGGGGGCTTGAGGTGTAAGCCTTATGGATATGAGCCTTAGAGCCTCAGGGTTCCCCGCCCCAAGGCGAGTCCCAAAAATGCCTTTTAAAATAATGGATAGAAATTGCATTGAAATGGAACGACAAGTAAGAATCCTCACAAACTGTAATGAAATCATCCACAATAGATGAAAGATTGTTAAAGAAGTAAAGTTTCTCTCTAACTTTCTCTCCAAGACAAAAGATAATATGAAATTTCTCAGTCTAAAAAATAATAGTCTTTGCTAAAATTAATAACAAAAATGTCATTTTATGGATTGGGTTCAGGACTCTTTGGAAGGGCTGGGGCCTTCTTTTGAGATTTTCTTCAGATTTGGAACTTCAAACTTGGAAATGGCTCCCAGCCCTTTAAAAGAGCTAAGGCCATTTTGCAGTGTGCTGGTTTGGGCACCCCACCTTTGAAATGGGCGGCCGCCTTCCCTTTTTCATGTCTGATAAGGCTGAGGGCCTATTTCTTGGTAGGTTGCCATCTCTTCCACTTGTGACTTCATGAGTGAGCAGTTGCGCGCCAGCCTTTTGGAAGTATCGCAGCTTGGCGTTGTGTTTAAGTATGGTTTAACAGGCTGGGCCCTTTTGTCCGCCCCGTGACTTGGCATGATTTTCACATACAGGGAAATGGTGGTCGCCCTTGAGGTTGGCGGTCGCGCTTTCGTTATTTTTGCAGCTTTTTGAAAATATTCTTTTTTCTTTGGGTATTTTTCTCCTTGTGGATTTTTTTACTCCAATTTAACCTAAAAACCTGATATCAAGAAAAAAAAAACATGCTTCTGGATTCAAAGATAAAAGTTTAAGTGAGTTGTTGTAAGAAAAATGCTCATACATCAACTCCTCGAAACTTAAGTATTTGTTTGTCCTCAAGCAAACTAGTCTCTACCTAAAGGCAGTGGAACACTTTCAAAACTAGCATACAATGAAGCAAAGTTCTATTTTTAAATTTCTAAAACTTTTGGCCTCATTTAGCACCAAGACACATTCACACTCGTGCATATTTGACAAGGTGCTTCAAGAACCGCTTCAAAAGTTTTACAATGATCAAAGGATGATATAGAGCCTCAAGAATTTATTTGGTTCATGAACCAACTTCACTTGGTCACAAACCTCATCTCAAGCTAAACTCTCACCTCTCTACTTCCCACTTGACATCTGTACCACAAATAAATTGTCCATCACTCACAATTTTAGTTAACCTAAGGACTTTAAACAATGAAACACTCACTCCCACAACAAATGTTCACGAGTTGAGCCAATGTATCATAGACTCGCCCATATTGTGACCCTCAACTAATGGAGAAGTACCAAACATTATTGTAAATACAAGGTCTTTTTGTATTTTTCTTTGGTCTAAGAAGCCTAAGGACTTTTATCCTTCTAATCTACCAACGATATTTACAAAGGCACGATAGACTTGTTACTTCACATTCTAACTCTTTTTTTTTTTTTTTTTTGAGAATTTTCTCAGTCTTTTTATCCTTTTTTTTAATTAGCTCATCCATAGGCTTCCTAACACATTACCATTCCAATAACTCCCCCAAACTTAAGCATTTTATCTCACCCAAGAATCACCTCCAAGGAGCTTTACCATGCCAAATTTGAACGAAATGGTGTTCTGCCCAAACACACTGCCTATTTATATGACCTCACCACGCGTGGCTGCAGAAGCTTTGCCGCGATCGCGAACTAGCTAGGCCTTATCGCTACCGTGACGATTAGCTCATGAAATGCAAACCAATGAACCTGGTTCCCCAATGCAGTCACACCATACATTGCAATCGCATTAAGACCCTCGCGATCGCACCTGCACTAGAACTGGTGCACCAGCAACTCATGACATCAAATATAGTGCTGCAATTTTGGTCCGAACTAGTCCTACGTTGCTCGGAATCATCTCAAACATTATGGACAAATTTAGAAGCACACTTGGGACTTAGCTCACAAACTCTGTTTCCAAACAGACCTCAAATATGCAAAATGAAGGATCAAGACCTTAGAAGAGAAATTCTTGCTTCAACGGTAAGGGTCAAAACCATCCAAACGACCTCAAAATTTGCTTCCAAGTTCTCACAAGTCACATTTGTCCATACGAACCTAACGACACTTTGGATCTTAGAACAAATATCATTTACCCAAAACATCCTGCCAAAACTATTAAATAACTTAAATGGAACTTAAAAGCGATATAGTGCTCCAAAACTAACCAAACAAGTTCAAATCAGTTCTAGCTTCACAAATAGGTCATACTGGACTATATAGTGCTATTGAGACTGTTAGTTTGCAAATTCAGATTTTGAACTTCCAAAACAACTAGTCGGGGTTGTTTCATAACCAGAGTTATCTACCTATGGCGCTAACTCAAACTTGCTTGAGCCTTTGTCAAACTCCTCTGATTATATTATCTGATATTTCTTGAAAGGTTCTCTTCCTTATTCTTTTGGTGAATCAACTATACAGATATTTTCTAGCATATTTTTCTAAGCAAAAATGCACTAAACTTTTTTTTCAAACTCTTCACTTCTCACAGTGATGTATCCTTTTAGCTTTTACATTCTCTTAAAGCAGGAAAAAATCATCTTCATCAAACTCTTCTCTAGATTTTGGAATATCTCTTCAAGTCCCATCAGTTATGGGAGGAATTAGGGGTCTATGTATGACAGTTTGCAACAACTCATAGTCGTGGGATTCGATAAAGGTTTACATGATCATTCTGTACGATGACATCCTGGAAGCTAAAGAGTTCTAGTGTTAGCTAGACATGCAAGGAAAACTGCTCGAACGAGGCAGTGCTTCTTATGATCAAACCACAGTAATTAATAATATACCTAGTCTTAGAACCTACTACTCTGTCAATATCATCTGGAATATTAACTGTAATTTTGATTCCGCACTTGGTTTTAGTATCAACTATTTTAGATTTATATTTTCCTCTTTCTCTTTTTCTATTATTGAAAGAAATCTCAAAGCAAACATATATAAATTTATATGTCATCAACCAGATAATTAAAAAAAGAGAAGCTTGGGTTCTATAAAAGTGACATATAATAAAGCCAAGAACTTAAAGAGTATTTGGCTTTAAACAATATGAAGAACTAAGTATTTCCAAAATAGAATATTAACCTGCACCACAATTTTTAGCCTCTAAAGAAGAATTCACACTATGAATCATTGGTGACTGTGACTCAATAAGTCCTTGACGATGACTTGATTGTCCTGTCTGTAAAGTAGGTCCTAGATGAGGACTGGATTGTCCAGACTCAAGAGATGCTTCAGTAATCTCACGTCCTTGATTAAAGAATGACATTTCTCTGAAATTGCCACGTCCTGCCCTACCTCGTCCGTTTTTACTTCGTCCTGTCATTTCCTACAACATCACTTAGAAGGGGAAGTATCAAGCATTGGATATTAATGATGATAAAACTTATTGCTATACATGAAAGATGAATAGACACAAAGGTAGGTAAATAGTTCACAAAGATTTAAGATGATCTTTGAATATATTTTACTGGCAATCTATTAATAAAATAAACATACAAAAAATATTACTAGTTTACCAAAAGTAAATTAGATAGGTAAAAAGATATTTATAATTAATTGTATTAAGCCAGTGCTTTAGGCAAAATTACAAATTCTCCAAATTAGCTATTTTGCATCAAAAATTAGAAAAATAATATTATTATGTTTAAGGCCATGTATGTTTCTTTTGTGGCCTTCAATAAGGTTGAAATTATTTCAACCAAAAATGTCCAGCAAATAACTAGAGAATTCATATCGTTTTCTTTTTTGCCTTCAAGAGGATCAGGGTCCTCTCTACCAGTATCATCAAGTAAGCCTTCTTCACTTTCTTCACCCTCAGATTCATCAATAATATTGTCATCAATGAAATCACCTTCTCCAGTATATATTCCTTTTTTAGTTTGTTTGCTTGCATGATCAAAATTGAACCTTTGTTTTCAACGCCATCCCTTTGTAAAGACACCTCCATATTATTTTCTTGGTCATTACTATGCAAATAACTAAATTCAACTTTCTCTTGTTGATAAGCTTCTTCACTCAATTCTTTTCATCTAAAACTTCTGGAATATCATGTTCATGCATATTGAAAAGGTCACATGGATTATTCCTTACAACAACAAGCCAATCTTCATCGACCCTGTTGTTCAAGTAAAAAACTTGTTCAGATTGAGATGCCTAAACAAATGGCTCATTTGTATTCAAGGAATAATGAGTATTCACACTTGTGAAACCATGTTTATCAATCTTATATCCTCTTCATAAATGAGTCACATCCCACCAATGACAATTGAATGGATAAATATTCCTATTTTCCATATAAGACAGCTTGTAAATGTCCTTCAATATGTCATAATACTCTTTATTAGAGTCCAAATCATCTCCTTTCACAAGAACTCCACTGTTCTAGGTCTATCTTCTAAACTCAAGTTCCTTTCTATGGAATCTAAATCCATCAACCATATATGTTGAATTTTGATGCACAAACAGATAAGGACATGTGTCTAAGCTTATGAGCTCATTATTTGTGCGCTCTTGTCTAGATAGTACACAAGATCTACAAAGACAAACAAAATCCTTGTGATTGATAACATCATGAGATAATTACACTAATCTTAAAATTTTATTTAAATAGAGAACTACATGAGCACGAAACTAATCAAGAAAGTCATTGTTCTGCATTTCATCTCCTATTGAGTCTTGTCTTTCAATCTCTCTTGTGTAGTCGTTATAGTTTAATAATGGAATTAGTCATGACATATGTAATTGGACTAATTTCAATGTGAAACTACATTACTCCATGAATGGCGAAACCTCTTTACAACTTTGAAGCACATACAAATATGTTTTTCTGAACTCATCATGAGGTAGCAAACCATAATTTGTTTGCCTGCTTTTTCTAAAGATAGACATCTCATCATTTGAAGCAGTTCTATTATCATTCCTAGCAAATTTATTGAATTTGGTAGAGATATTCTTTAATTTTTGTGAACGAAATGTGCGGTATTCCTCTGCCAAATAACCTTCTGCAATTGAACCTCAGGGCTAGCTTTGTTGCGAACATATGACTAAAGTATTCGCATATACCTGTAGTAAATGACAATTAATTTAATGCGTGACATTCTAAAAGTATGAAATTAAAATTATAGAGCTTATTTTTTTTATAAAGTAATAGTAATTTAGCTGCTAAAAAATTTACAACCAGAAAATAAAAAGGAAGAAAATTATAGAGAGTAAAGAAAAAATATATATTCAAATAAGGATATTAAAAAATTGAATACATTTATCTCTCAATAGGGTACATCCACCAATATTGAACTGGTCCACCAAGATTTGTCTCTCTTGCCAAGTAAATTGGCAAATGAATCATGACATCAAGGAATGTTGAGGGAAAAATAATTTCAAATTTGCATAGTGTAATAGCAATTTCAGCCTCCAGTATATCAAGCCCTTCAACTTTCAAGCAATTGGAGCAATGATTCTTGAAAAATTTGCCTAGCTCCATAATTGGTTCAGACACTTCCTTTATCAAGAAACCACGTATTTCAATTGGTGAATTGTCTTGCAACAAAACGTGGTGATTATGACATTTCATTCTGTGTATCTTTTATCACTTATGTTGACACACCTTGAAACGTTTGATGAAAAAGAATCTGGAACCTTCATATTAGCCCAGAAATTGCATAACTTTGACTTTCTTCAAGGAGAAATGCATAACATGTTGCAGGTATCCATACATTGTTCACATCCTCAATGGAATACAATCGTTGCCTGATGTCGAGGTCCACCAAATAATATCTATTTTTTACTGTATGTTTTTTATGTAAGCTATTCATCATAGTTAATAATATGTTATCGACATATTTCTCTTTGTGTGCATCACATCAAGGTTATGCCGTAATAGAAAAGTTCTCCAATAAGGCAAACGAAAAAAGTACTCTTCTTCTTCTTCTTCTTCTTCTTCTTCTTCTTCTTCTTCTTCTTCTTGTAAGCACTTTTGGAAAAATTACGCTTCCATTTTTTCCCCTTCCCATAACTCACATTGCCTAGTCCTTATAATTGCATAAGTGCTTTTTAACCAGTTAATGGATTTGAAGCAACCCCCTTTTCTACTTCCCATCAATATTTTATCATTTCGACGCCATGGATAATTCACGGGAAGAAAGAGGTGATAATCTATATAGCACAACTGCTCATCTTTGTGTCAATAAGGACATGCAAGCTTACCTTTGGTTGATCATCCAGAAAGGTTTTCGTATGCAGGAAAGTCATTAATCGTCCACATGGTAGCCACATGCATCATAAAGTTAGATTTTGAATGTGCATCATAATTTTCCACTCTATCCCATAATTCGTTCAACTCTTCCATCATTGGTTGCAAATAAACATTTATATCATTGCCTGGACCCTTAGGGCCTGGAATCAGAAATGTCATCATGAAATGTGAATCCTTCATGCAATCTAATGGAAGGAGATTCTATGGAACAAATACAATAGGCAAAATACTATAACTGGAACTCATGTTCTTATAAGGTTGGAACCCATCACTTGCTAAACCTAAACAAACATGATTCAGTTGAAAAGATTGGATGTCGCTTATCAAAGGATTTCCACTCTAAATTGTCAGAAGGATTTCTTATAACGCCAACATCAACACGTTCCTCCTTGTGTCACCTCATCATTTTTGTTGTCTCGCCTGCTATTACAATCTCAGATGCCTTGGTTTGATTGGAAAATGTCGTAATACTTTATGATCTACTTTCTTTCCACCATATTTTTTTGACTTCCATCTACACTTACCACACTTGGGACATGATTATGCATTGGAATAATCGCGCCAATATAAAATACAATCGTTTTCACATGAATCTATTTTGATGTACTCCAAGCCTAGGTCATGAAGAATATTTTTTCTTCGTAGAAAAAATCTGGAAAAAATGACCCATCTGGAAGAACTTCTTTAAATAAACTCAATACTGCATCTGTCAATTTATTGCTCCAATGGTTCAGGCACTTCAAATGGAGCAGTTTAACTAGAAAAGTCAACTACGAATTTTTTTTTCAACCAGAATAAAATTCTGCCCGAGCATTTTCCAATACTTTGTAGAACTTATTTGCATGCACATTTTTCTCATAGAAATTATTATTATCACCAGTATTTCTATGTCCAAAAGCATCATGAAAGTTAAGAATCTCTACATCCACGACCTTGCCTTGCTTATCGAACAACACTTCTTTCGCGACATTGGGTCTGCTCAATTTGTTAAGTGCGATTTCAAATATTGTTTGACACCCAATTTTGTCCATCCATTTCTTCGCAATTGGCTATGTTTAATTAAAATATATAATAGTAATTTTTCAAATAAAATTGAAATAAATAGCATGCATTTACGTGCTTAATACTCTTATTAATCTTCTATTTATATAATACTTACTTAATTGTGATTATATTTACGTAGTTACGCATTTAGGCTATTTTTTAAATACACATTTCAACTATGGCTATTTGTACAATTTCTTGCATTACCAGTATCATATAATAATTATTTGTGACTATTTATATTTAGTTAGTATTATTTGAGCTCATTTATATTTATCAGTAATTAAATACATTCATTTATATTTATTCACAGTTTTTCCTATTTTATACTAATTATTGAGATTTATTGGCATTTTACTCAAATACTAGCCAATTAGTCCAATTTAAAACTAACTTCTACAATACTGAGTCCCCATCATCACTTTTTGTCCATATATATATAGCATAAGCCTACACCTCACTAAAACACCTCAACTATACGAACATATATACAATCATACACACATGTATATACGCGTATGAATAAGCGTGTGACGTTGCCAAATCGTGGCCCTTCATCCCCTCAATCCAACTATTAGAGTTAAAACTTTCCTTTTAATATTTACACTCCTGCACCCCAACCTAGAAACCCTAATCATTCTACCCCTTCCCACTCCAAAATTTCAGCCGTCACCCTTTATCCTTATCTCCTCAAACGTCCAGGCTCACCCTACATTCACTGTAGCTCTGGCACCAGATCTCCGCTCCGCCAATCACACAACCCTCTTTCTCTATAGTTTCCGTTCATAGAAAAGCAATCTCTTTTTTCACTGTGATCTTCATTCAAAAGGAAAATGAGACATTTTGTCATAACTAAGCCAAATATTCAACATTTACATATGAACATGACAAGAACAAAGGATTTGAATCCAAATCTCGCAAACAAACTACGCAGATTTGAAGAAGGTGACCCGACCCCGACTCGATTTGATTGATTTCAGACCTGAATTAGTTTGGAAAGGGGGTAAAATCATCCTATTTTACTCTTTTTTGTATTTATCTGTGTCTCATTATTGTCATGTCAAATTTCACACTTGATATTATCTTATTTCTTTGTCAATAGTTTGGACCTAAGATTTAAACTGTCACGAATAAAATATTTGTTAGTGAAATTTGCATATTAAATATAGTCGACTGATTATATGAAATTTGCTAACTCCAATTCATGTTATTCCAATACGAGTCAAGAAGCGTCCGACCATTTGAAATTGACCACGTTTCATTTGATGTGCGAAGAGGGATTTAATAATTCTACTAAATGTTATAATTCTACACAATGGTTTACTCTTATTTTTTCTGTGTTTGGAATCGTGTATTTATGCATGCTATTTTGCTGAATTGTGGAAAAAATAACAAGAGAGATCAGCATAATATTGTTCAAAGTCTGTATGCTCAAATTAGAATCTTGAAATGATCTCTCTTAATTACTTTTGTTCTTTGAAGGTATTTGTACTGATAATTAGATGCTATCTTTATTTATGAAAATATATAAGTGGGTGTGGCTAGTTTTAGTTATACCATTATTGATTGTAATATCCCCATAATTTTTCAAACTGACATCTTGATTTCCTATAATTTTCTTATTAAAATTAGTGATTTTGTTACTCCTTTTCACACCTAGAATTCAAAATTTAAAATCTCTTAACTACAACTATGAAAAGGGATAGGCTTTCTCTCACTTGGAGACATTCACTCTTCTCCTTCTCTCTGAAAAACACCTTCAACACTTTAGAGATACACTGAAAAGCCTTTCTATTATCTATTTTTTCTTGAAACAACTCTGTAGTGCTCTGGCCCCTTTTAATTTCTATTCTGGCTACAAGCCAAGGTAGAGTTTGGCATTCACCGATGGCTTTTGGCTCCTTTTTGCATACTTGTATTGGTTTGTTTTGCCTTCTATTACTCTAAGATATGGATCCTCAAATTGATTGAATGGCATCCCTTTGTTGCATTGTTGATTTATTCTTAGTTGCCTATTGAATATGTTAGAACAATCCAATTTGTTATCTTGCAAGTCTCTATGTCGTGTGGGTTGTTTTAGGCCATTTCTTCAAAAGATTCTTTATTGTAGTTTTTGGGGATAACCTAAAGCTATACCTTCTTAGTAGGTTTGAGCAGGTTTGCAATATCATTAAAGCCTGAAGAAAGAACTTTCATGAAGTTCAAGAGGGACAAAGGCCCTACCTCTTACTTCCTTTTTCCTGTTATATCATATTGCAACTAAAAATTAATATATATTTGAATCATGTATTTGTTAGGGATCCACGTTTGTATTAAGATCATAAGATGCAACTCTAGTATTTAGGACATGTGTAGCTGCTGTGGTACTGCTACAAGTAGGAGCAAAGCTATGCATGGGCAATTTTTGACCTTCTCTTTGCATTTTCTATGTTAGAAGGGGTAAAATGATTAGACATCGTGAAAGTGGATTATTTACGTAAACTTTAAAGCCGGAAAATTATGGCAGTTTTTAGCAGGTTCATAACCAAAATTAGAAGCTGAAAAGTAACTGTTTATATAAAATACTGATCTTTCTGAAAAGTTTCCGTTTACACTCTTTTTTTTAAAGTGGCTAAAATCAAACTCAATGCTGAAAGATAGCCTATTTCTGCAAATCATTGATTCTGAAATATAACGGCTTAATAGCCAACTTGAAACTTGACTTGTTTAACTGAGGCCTTTTTGTTATTTGGAAACTTCTTATGTTTAACTATATGTGCTTGATACATGGCCGTTATTATTTGCAACGCCTAAATAGAGTCTAGTTTGGGGCGTAATGAATTTAGGGTCTAGATACTTTTAAATTAGTTGTCCTAATAGCCTCCGGAACATTAGAAACTTGCTTTAGTTAAAACTAAAGAGGGTATGTGGGTTAAGAGAATTATGCCCCTTAGAGAGCAATGAATTAAGTAATTAATGGATTCTGAAACTACCTCGCTCATATAGTCAAAGCCGAACCCTGATCCAAATAGGTTTAATAAACATAGGGTCTTTTTTTGTTTCATTGGTTAACTTAGTTCAATCTTGTGATATGAGGTTGTATGTGCAATATAACCCCTAGTATGTGATACATATTGGGATTTTGACCACCTTTTAGGTTTAGACTCTATTTGAAGCTGAAATTACAAATCTGGCCTTAATTTGAAATGTCCCTTTAGAAAATGAATCAATTTAGTCATATTTAAACTTGTGTACGAACTATATCCTCTTTGTATATATATATTTTTTCTTTCTAGCCAAAATTGCATGTCTTAAACCCAATTATAGAAATTGATCGAAAATCACATTTGTAGAACTTAGGAGGTGTCTAACCCCATCCTTCTAGGTTATTATAAACACTTACTTGAATCTCTGACATGTAGACCAACCCGGAGTTATCTTTCACAATTAGTTAGGAAATGTTTTAGAGGACTTCGTTTTATAGGTCTTGGAGGACGTTTTTGTTTTCTAGCGTCGGTACATGTTTTATAGTTTTCGAGCTTGTTTCGTTTAAATGAGATTCGTTTTGAAATCTTGAAGTTTTGTTAGTTTTCTATGGTCATTTGTGACCAGTGCGAACTTTCAGAAGTGAAATCTGAGGTCGTTTGAATTGTTTTTTCATATAATCCGAAGTTGAAGTTTCCCTGATTCCATTTAACCCTCGTATTTTGTATTGGAGGTCCGTTTTAGATTCGAATTCTCGAGCAATCATAAATGGGATACAAAACTTGCGTGCATTATGGTTATTCTAAATAGCGTAGGGTCCCGTTGGACCCAAAATGCTGCACCAGCCTGTATTTTCAGGCTTCTGGTGCATAAGCCCGCGTGACAGCGCCCAGCTGCACACAATACCTCTGAGGAATTGAAATCGTGCCTCCCAATGTGAAAGTGCAGGGTTGCATCACGAACATGCCGGAGACAGCGCTTTTTATAAAAAGGTCCCGACTGCCGGCAAAACTCAATTTTCATAAAATTTCTTTGAATGAAACTTGATTCTACGTGATTTATAAATACCTAGCCATCCTAATTGATCAAGTAACATCTCCTAACCTCCCTATGATTTTAATTGAAGGATTAAGATTAGGGAATTCATGAATTTTGAATAAATTTCATTAGGTTGGAACCCTGGCTCTTTGGTATTGGTGAAATTAGGTTAAATAAAATCGAAATGACAATTCATATCATTCCAATAATGCATTCGACCAAAACCGCTCCAAGAAGTCCATTTTCCCGTGTCTTTGTATTAAATCAATCCTTGGCCTTGCAAGTGTTTCAACATACAATTTCATCGTCTTGTCCCCCATAAGCTAGTCGGTAGGGAATAAGGATATGCTTCCAGTTCTGTCATATAATAGAATCTTCTTCACTATGTCTTTGCATTCTTTTTCAAGTTGAATCAGCCAGCGGATTTTGGTTGTTCTGCATAAATCTTTGTAACATCAAACGGGTTCCCCTTGTTTCTTAACCTCCTTATTGCTTTCTGATAACCTTTTGAACGCCTTTTGACCATGAATATGTGCAAGTTTAAAATTCTTTGGATCGTCTTCGATGTACACTGGAGCAACAAAATGCTCCTCAGACATTGGTGTCAAAAGGTATCGTAAGTCAGGTGTGCCTTTGGGTTTGACCAACATATCTCCTGCACTGTCAATTTTGCACTCCATGTGCATTGTAACAAACTCTTCTTGTTTTGACAAATCACTGACAAGTGCACTTTGCTTAACCATATCTTCTGCCCTGATATTCAACTTGAACCAACCCTTTTGGATAAGAGGTTTTTGAGTAAGTGATGAATTTGAAATAATTCGGACATGCAAAAAGATTTCAAATGTCGGGGTTCGAGTATAGAATTGGGAGATGAGGCACTTTGGTAGGAATTAAAGTTGGGAAAGGATTCATTTAAGTAGAAATACCTAGGGTAACAAATAAATTCATGTAATGCATATATATCAAATAAGAAATGCATCCTATAATGTGAAGGACCACTTTATGCATGATGATTTAAAAACGCTTTGTGCCACATGTATCATTTCATTTGCAAACAAGATGCAAAATTATTCTAAAAGAGAATATTGCATTTGTGGAACAACGATCTTTATTACATTGATGGACGTTGAAACAATGTAAGAAAAGGAAAAGACATTGCTAGAAAATTAGATGATGGCCAGGTGAACATCTTTCATGTTGATCCATCCATAGAAGATTCTTTCTCTTCTTCGGACTAGTCTCCCTCGGACGAGCTTGCCTCTGATGAGTCTCCTTGATAAATGATATTGTCTGCATCAGTTAAGAGTCGGGATATGTCAAATCTGAGATTCTTTAATATTTCCCAAGTTTTCTTTCCTTTCTCTTCCATTCCTTTATCAGCCACAAAGTTCCTTCCTTTGCTAGGCCCACACACCTATAGATTCTATGCATTTTGTCAAAATTTCTTCCCTATTGCGCCATTTATTTTTTTCTTTACTTTTTGCTTCGACCAAACTTTGCTTTTCTGCTATTTTCTCTCGTGCCATTTCCAGTTGTTTCCGTAGCTTCTTGCACTCAAATTCTAACTCATCAACATTTCTTTTCCTTTTTATTATCGGCCATGGTTGAATTGCCCCTGCTATTTCTTTTCTGAGCCAGTTTGGGTAATCTTCATAATAGCCTGCATCAAACCTATCTCGTCCAACAGTGCCGAATCACATTTGTTGCCTTGCTTTCAAACGTTCGAATATCTTGTCTTCACATGATATCTTTCCTCCAAAAATATCTACGTTGAAAATTCCGATGTCCGCTATTTAGGGTACAATCTGCTTTCTCCCTGCTTGTCTAAGTGCCCTTAAATGAGTGTATGGGTAAAATCCTCTAAACCCAACCAAGATAAGAAATGGAGCTCCTTCCAACCGTGTGACCACTGTAGTACTGGGAAAGTAGTCAAACATCCATTGTATATTTTCGGATGTCAACTGAGAAAGCCTGTGGTGTCATCCTTTGGCATTTATTGCAGGTTCCACTTTTCAAGAGCGGTGTCAATGCAAGCGGTATGAGTCAAGATGTAGTTTTCTCTTGGTATGGAAAGTGAAAGCTTGCTCTGTACTATTCATTTTTTGCAAATGCTCCATCAGCCAAATTTGTAAAAGGAAATTGCAACATTCGAATAAACCAACGCCCTTCTTGCATTTTTCTAGAGCTCGGTACATTTCTGCAACACTCATAGGTATCAAACTGTGCTTCTTGTCAGAGTCCTTGAGTAAGGCATCGACAATCGATATCACGCAAACATCAACCCTCCTGGTGTGTTCTTGAAATACGACAGTCCCTAAAAAGTTGGTGACAAAAGCGAGTGCCCTCCGCTCTTGCTAATCTGCCTTGTCAATACTGAAATTATCTTGGAATTCTTGAAATGCTTCTCCGTACTCGAACTTAATGTAGAGGGAAGTTAAAGAGATTCCTGACTCCCTCCCGCTGTTTGTGCAAAATTCAGGTTTAAACGCTACCACTTTGAAGAACTCCTCAGGTGTAATGTTCTTAGGCATCAATATCTCTTCACTATCAAATGAAAGTTGAGTCAATCTGCCTAATTCTTCGAGCAACAGTGTCAACTCTAAACTTCCAAAGTGGAAAACCTCTCGATCTGCATCTTAATAGTGTACTGCTGCTTTGACTATCGCTTTTACTACAGTGTGCTCCATTAGTGAAATCAGATTTTTCAACACTGTTTTGACTTGATTTTGTTGATCTATGCTTAGGTTCCCCCACCAATTTTTGAGCAACTGAGGAATTTTAGTAAACATGTCGAATGTTCTAATGGCCATGATCCTTATGAAAAGATGAAGGAATGAGAAAAAGGGGAGGAAGACGTCTAAAATTTCGCTTGTAAGCAAACGTTAACATGTGGCACGAGCTTTTTTAGAAAAATAGTGCAGCCTGGAATATGAAAAGTATGTCATTCAATATTGAGAACCCTTTGGACACTTTTAGATAAAGGTTTGCTAGTGGACTTTTGACATACCAGGGATGTCAAGTCTTTATATAATGCTTAAAGGATAAATGTGTGTTATGTATCATCCCGTCTATTCGTTTCTGCTTCAAATTGGGATTTTAATGCCTCTTCGGTTACCATTTGGAGAATGAAACGACCTTGGTCAGTTATTTCGGAAGTTAGGACTCCGATTGGCGTGTCGATAATTTTAAAATATTCTTAAGGTCTATTTGGACCTATCTGTAAAATTTGAGCTAAATCAGACCTCGTTTGGTAGGCATCGGAAGAAGGTTTCAGTTTTTATTGTTGATAAATATTAAAAGGAGTTTTTCGAGCTCGGTTTTGGCGAATGAGCTCCGATTTGAAATCCGAAAGTGACCTTAGATTCGTATGATTATTTGTGACATTTGTAAACTTTCTAAAGTGAATTTCGATGTTGTTCGGCTAGTTTCCGCTAAAATACCGAAAGTTAAATAATTTGACCTTTTCTTCATTTAAATTCGCATATTGAGTTTCGGGAGTCCGATTTGAGATCCGCCTTAGCAAGTATGTTACATATATTTTGTATAACTTGTATGCAAAAGTTAGAATTATTTTGAATGTCATAGAGTACCGTTTTAATTTTCGTAAAGAAAAGAAAATAAAATAAAAACAAAAGAAAAGAAAAGAAAAGAAAGATAAACGAAAAAGGAAAATTGAGTAAGTGGAGGCGATGCCTCTTATTAGTTCATATCATATAAGCAGTAGAGAAACAGAGATGAGAAAGGAAAGTAAGGAACACAGAGAACATACGAAAAATGCCGGAAAATGAGAAAAGGGGCCGGAGAAAAGTAGAATTTTCATCCTGAAATATTCAGGTAATGATCCTAATATATTATTTGAGTTTACTACGTGTGTTTGAATATATTTTGACGGTAGAAATTTAAATATTAGACATCGTTTTAATAAGTTCAACTGATAGTTTAAAGGGTCAATTGGACCCCGATAATGGAACCGATTATATATTCGTACTCAGTGAGTTATGGGCAATATATAAATGTAATTTATTTAGGGTTTGGTTATGTGACCTTATATCCTGTACATAGGCCTGGCCTGCGTATTGCGTATGCGAATGGGGTATCAGGTTCCTAACCGGATTGCCCTAAGGCGTAAGGAATGAAGCCTTTAACCTAATTCTATATATTTTTCTACTTATTGAATAGAGTGGGATAGTTTGGCAATGAAACCAAAAGATAAAGCGGTTTGCTAGTGGACTTTTGACATACCAAGGATGTCAAGTCTTTATATAATGCTTAAAGGATAAATCTGTGTTATGTATCATCCCGTCTATTCGTTTCTGCTTCAAATTGGGATTTTAATGCCTCTTTGGTTACCATTTGTGCCTTTGAATAGCATTGAACACAGAATATGAAACGACCTCGGTCAGTCGTTTCGGAAGTTAGGACTCCGATAGGCGTGCTGATAATTTTAAAATATTCGTAAGGTCCATTTGAACCTGTCTGTAAAATTTGAGCTAAATCAGACCTCGTTTGGTAGACGTCGGAAGAAGGTTTCAGTTTTTATTGTCGATAAATATTAAAAAGAGATTTTCGAGCTCGGTTTTGGCGAATGAGCTCCGATTCGAAATCCGAAAGCGCCTTTAGGTTCGTATGATTATTTGTGACGTTTGTGAACTTTCGAAAGTGAATTTCAATGCTGTTCAGCTAGTTTCCGCTAAAATGCCGAAAGTTAAATAATTTGACCTTTTTTCCATTTAAATTCACATATTGAGTTTCGGGAGTCTGATTTGAGATCCGCCTTAGCAAGTATGTTACATATATTTTTTATAACTTGTATGCAAAAGTTGGAATTATTTTGAATATCATACGGTACCGTTTTAATTTTCGTAAAGAAAAGAAAATAAAATAAAAAGAAAAGAAAGAAAGATAAACAAAAAAGGAAAATTGAGTAAGTGGAGGCGGTGCCTCTTATTAGTTCATATCATATAAGCAGTAGCGAAATAGAAACGATAAAGGAAAGTAAGGAACGCAGAGAACATACGAAAAATGTCGGAAAATAAAAAAAGGGGCCGGAGAAAAGTAGTGAAACATTCAGGTAATGATCCTACTATATTATTTGAGTTTATTACGTGTGTTTAAATATATTTTGACGGTAGAAATTGAAATATTAGACATCGTTTTAATAAGTTCACCTGATAGTTTAAAGGGTCAATTGGACCCCGATAATGGAACCGATTATATATTCGTACTCAGTGAGTTATGGGCAATATATAAATGTAATTTATTTAGGGTTTGGTTATGTGACCTTAAATCCTGTACATAGGACTGGCCTGCGTATTGCGTATGCGAATGGGGTATCAGGTTCCAAACCGGATTGCCCTAAGACGTAAGGAATGAAGCCTTTAACCTAATTTGATATATTTTTCTGCTTATTGAATAGAGTGGGATAGTTTGGCTATGAAACCAAAAGATAAAGCGGTTTGCTAGTGGACTTTTGACATACCAGGGATGTCAAGTCTTTATATAATGCTTAAAGGATAAATGTGTGTTATGTATCATCCCGTCTATTCGTTTCTGCTTCAAATTGGGATTTTAATGCCTCTTTGGTTACCATTTGTGCCTTTGAATAGCATTGAACACAGATTGTGAAACGACATCGGTCAGTCGTTTCGGAAGTTAGGACTCCGATAGGCGTGCTGATAATTTTAAAATATTCGTAAGATCCATTTGAACCTGTCTGTAAAATTTGAGCTAAATCAGACCTCGTTTGGTAGACATCGGAAGAAGGTTTCAGTTTTTATTGTCGATAAATATTAAAAAGAGATTTTCGAGCTCGGTTTTGGTGAATGAGCTCCGATTTGAAATCCGAAAGCGCCTTTAGGTTCGTATGATTATTTGTGACATTTGTGAACTTTCGAAAGTGAATTTCAATGCTGTTCAGCTAGTTTCCGCTAAAATGCCGAAAGTTAAATAATTTGACCTTTTTTCCATTTAAATTCACATATTGAGTTTCGGGAGTCTGATTTGAGATCCGCCTTAGCAAGTATGTTACATATATTTTTTATAACTTGTATGCAAAAGTTGGAATTATTTTGAATATCATAGGGTACCGTTTTAATTTTCGTAAAGAAAAGAAAATAAAATAAAAAGAAAAGAAAAGAAAGATAAACAAAAAAGGAAAATTGAGTAAGTGGATGCGGTGCCTCTTATTATTTCATATCATATAAGCAGTAGCGAAACAGAAATGATAAAGGAAAGTAAGGAACGCAGAGAACATACGAAAAATGCCGGAAAATGAGAAAAGGGGCCTTGTGGATATTCTATCACGTGTTCCTTGCGTGTGTAGCTGCCGATAGGCGTACTCATTACGCCTTATCTTTGAATTTACATTGTATATTGTATGTTATGCCCTATTGTTGGTATTGCATTGAGCATATGAGCATTGCACTCTGGTTTTGAGCATTGCATATACTTCTCGGTTGGCGATGAGAGTCCCGCACCGGTGAAGGGTCATTATTACATATACTTCCCGGTTGGCGATGAGAGTCCCGCACCGCTGAAGGGTCACTATTGCATATACTTCCCGGTTGGTGATGAGAGTCCCGCACCGGTGAAGGGTCATTATTGCATATACTTCCCGGTTGGCGATGAGAGTCCCGCACCGGTGATGGGTCATTATTACATACACTTCCGGGTAATCGATGAGAGTCCCAAGCCGGTGAAGAGTCATCATTGCATATACTTCCCGGTAATCGATGAGAGTCCCGAGCCGGTGAAAGATCATGATCATTATTGTATATATCTCCTGGTAGATGATGAGAGTCCCGCGCCGGAGATAGGCATCAGGGATATGTGACTGCATTGCATCGTACTGCATTCATCCATCTCATTGCACACATACTGACTATTGTGCGTATTGTATTGTGTTTTATGTATGCGGTATGTACACTATGTCGTGGACATATCTTAGTTTGCCTATATATTTCTAGCTCGCATTCAGGGTTACGGGGATCGGGTTGCACGCGGCAACGGTATAAGTATATGGATCGGGTTGCACACCGCAACGGTATAAATATATGGATTGGTTTGCACGCCGCGACAGTATGAATATATGGATCGGGTTGCACGCCGCAACAGGATGAATATATGGATCGGGTTGCACGCCGCAACAGGATGTATTTCTGATTGTTGATATGTTCGGGATACCTCTATGTTCTGGCTATCTTACGTTCCTGGTTGTTAATGAATTTATGATTCCATATGTGTTTCCAGTTATTATCTGTCTCTGCCTTTTCATAATTTAAATAAGAGGAATTTGGTTTATTTGTTTCTTTTCTCCCTGGCTAGCTATCCTATTCTTTGAGATGGCTAGTCTGCCCCGCTTATTGAGTCCTTTTGACTCACCCTTGTTTGTTGTTTGTTTCTTGTCTATCTATTTCTTTTCGGCAGGTTCGCTCCAGGATTGAGTTCGCCATGTTGTGAAGGAGCGAAGACGACTTCAGCTGTCAGGGTGAGCCAGCTTTTATTCCGGATAGCCACCAGTTTTATGTTTACTATTTCAGATGGATTTTGCTCCCTTCAGGAGGTATTTGTCTTTTTCTGTACTCTTAGACGTCTAGTTTGAATAGCCCTAAACCTAGTATATTGGGTAGTCAGCTGTAATTTCTTTTGTACAGCTTAGAGGTGTCAGTATATCTGTGTTTTTTTTAAGTCTTGTCCTTATTTATGAATTGTTATATTTATTTTCCTAATTTAATTGGTAAGGGTTCGCCCGACGGGTCTAGGAGAGGATGTCGGGTACCCGCACGGCCTAACCGGATTCCGGGTCGTGTCAGTTGGTATCAGAGTCCAGTTTAATGTCTATCTAGACTAAGACAGTGTCTAGTAGAGTCTCGCTGATGGGTACGTAGACGTCCGTACTTATCTACGAGAGGCTGTGATGGAATTTAGGAAGTTTCACTTCCTTCTTTTCTGATCGGGCGTCGGTCTAGGAGTCAAAAGTATTTTCGTTAATTCCTTCGTAGTAGTTGTGAATCCTCGTGCGATAAATTAACAAACAGTATGAGTTCAATTAGAAGCAGTTTAAGCAAGGGCTAGCACTGATGAAGCCCCGAGAGATTTGATCGTGCTGACGATCTAGTTACGGAGGTCCCAGCTGTGCGAGCTCGTGATGGGCAAGGGAGCAGGGCCTTGTGGTTCCCTTGGCTCTCTACGATGCTTTTATGAGAATTTTGGCGACGCAGATACCGCAAGAACCTATTATTCGTTAGGCAGCTTATTTGGTCGCGGCATATGCAGATGTTCGAACTTACAGAACTCTTGTTCCAGTTCCTGATATTGCCTTAGTAAATTATGTTCCAGAGGCAGCATGTATTGCGCCACCAATTTCTCTGGCTGGTTTACCAGCCGAGGTAACAGCTCGGTCCGAGTGCCCAAAGAGATGATATTACTTTACGCGGTTGAAACTTCCGATATTCTTAAGCAATATATAAGATAAACCTCATGATTCTTTTTAAAATAAAATGATGTCAGCGTATCCTTCAGGCTCTTGATTATATCGAGCGGTATGGTGTTGATTATTCTGCTTTCCAGTTTCAAGGTCCAGCCCTTGATTGGTAGACCGCTCTCTTATTAGCTAACTTGGTTAAGTTTTTCTTCTAGATTCGTGGAAAAGTTCCTTTCGTGTTGCGAGCGAGATGAAAAGTGTTGCCAGTTTGAGTTAATTAGACAAGTAGCTTATCGGTTTCATAATATGAGATTGAGTTCTTTAGGATGGTTGGATATACTCGGGAGCTAGTTGATGAGCCTTCCGAGAAAGTTCAATGATTTATTGATGACCTTTCTTTTTCCTTGAGATCCCATATGGCTCGAGAGATTGAGGTAGAGATTTCAGTTGATGTTGTTGTTGATTTTGCTCAAAAGTATTAGGCATACCATAAGTTAGAGCGGGAGAGCAAGAGATCCCATGGCCCAAGTGGGCAACCATGGTACGTCATTTGGAGGTAAGAGTTCTGATTATTTTGGGAGGTCACCTTCCAAGTTATCTCAGCTTGTGTCACACGATTCTTAGAGTGCGCCAGTAGTTTGTCAATATCAGACCCAGTTTTTCTCTTTGTAGCTATCAACAACCTGTCCAGCTTCCATTTTCATTGAAAAGGTGTTATCATTGTCGTGAGCCTGTCATCTTTGGTTGAGTTTTTCTTACTCCGGCAAGTAGGAATTCGTTCTTTTTCTCACCATCAACCCAGTATCAGACACCTGTACAGTTGTAGGAAATTTTATTTAGATCTTAATCAACCAGAGATATGCCCTCATTTGATAAAGGTCGAGAGTGTGGTGGTAGTGGTTCTTCTAGAAGTAATTATCAGGGTGCGGCTCGACTGAGCTGTAGAGGCAGTTCTATGAACTTCTAGTTTGGCAGGATGCTGAGGCATCCGATGTAGTAGACCGGAGTATTTCTCCTTCCATTAAATGTGAGTAAGATTTGATTCTTCTGATCGGTCTGAACTTCGTTGATCTTACCATGTTTCCATGGCTTCCTTGGATATTGTTTCTATTAAGAATCAGTTGCGGTAGAGGGGTGAGCTTCTGATATGATTTATTCCTGGTATTTATGATGACCCTACTAGTTTATCTGGTTTAAATGTGAGAGATTTGTGAGTGAGTATCGGTATTGCTTGGTTGGCATCTTGTTGTGCCTCATTCTGTTATAATGTCAAGTCAATCTACCTCTCTTTGGAACTCAGTGTCGCTAGGATGATGGGATTCTTATTCGTCACCATAAAAAAATGTCATTGTTTCTTCCGGTGTAAAGTGGTTAGTAAGTAATACTCGATCTATGTGTCTCCTCTTGGTTCAAAACGCTAGTAGAGTCATGTTATTCTATGAGCTTGTCTCAGTTATAAAAAGGGTTTCTGGTAAATTGTCAGAGTTTCCTTCTTATAGGAAGGTTAAATTGACATAGATGTTGTTTTATAAAGCTTATTTAATGTCTTCTCTTCTATTGCGATTCTTTGGTTAGCCTGACTCGGAAGTAGTGTAGCTCTGGGAGTCAAGCAAATAAAAAGATGAGCTTTCTGAAGCTCTAATTATTTCTATCCTCAGTCCATTGCCATCTCTTCTTTGTTCGGCACTGGTGAGCTTAGGCGGTCAGTAGCCTCTTATGATGTTCCCTGTGTGGAGCCAGAATGCGTGTCAAGGTAGCCGGGTATGCACATTGTTGTTTTTCAAGGCTACTAAGGGTAATGAGAGGCGTCATTTGACATTTGATTTGATCCATTAGGCGGTGGTGCTTATAAAAAATGTTTTGAGCTGTGAACTCGAGAGTTGCAGCTGTTTGGCAACTCGAGAGAGTAGTTTGGTAGCTCAGGTCTGAGCCGCATTTTCTATTTACCTAAGTCTTCCTTAATCCAGCAGGTTGTGCGAGGATGACTATTTCTATTCAAATTATTTGTATGAGTTTATGCTCTAAGTGGAGGAGTCTTCCTCCAATTGATACCGAATCATAATATTAAATCTCTAAGGCGTTGCTGAAGCGTTAGCTAATTCTTATTTCCATCGACCTGTTCTATATCGAAACATGTATAGAAGAGGTGATTATCAGCTGAATCATGTTAACCCATTCAAAGTTCTATGTATCTTTATTTCGAAAATGTAAAACTCTCATCTCGTGATCGAGGAAGGGTCAGTTTAATTGAAATAAGCTAGGCAATGGTGTTATCATATTATCCAGATATGTTTTATTCCAAGAGTTCGGTGTTCGCATTATAATTCTGATTCTGCAATCATGAGATAATGTCCGTGGAGTAGCTTATGAAGGTCGTGCAAGTTTTTTGTTATCTTGTGCGAATTTTTCTTTCGACTTAGGCTCGGCTCGTTCGAGGACGAACGAGAGTCTAAGTGGTGGATAATGAAACGACCTTGGTCAGTCATTTCGGAAGTTAGGACTCCGATTGGCGTGCCGATAATTTTAAAATATTCTTAAGGTCCATTTGGACCTATCGGTAAAATTTGAGCTAAATCAGACCTCGTTTGGTAGGCATCGGAAGAAGGTTTCAATTTTTATTGTTGATAAATATTAAAAAGAGATTTTCGAGCTCGGTTTTGGCGAATGAGCTCTGATTTGAAATCCGAAAGTGCCCTTAGATTCGTATGATTATTTGTGACATTTGTGAACTTTCGAAAGTGAATTTCGATGTTGTTCGGCTAGTTCCGCTAAAATACCGAAAGTTAAATAATTTGACCTTTTTTTCATTTAAATTCGCATATTGAGTTTCGGGAGTCCGATTTGAGATCCGCCTTTAGCAAGTATGTTACATATATTTTGTATAACTTGTATGCAAAAGTTGGAATTATTTTGAATGTCATAGAGTACCGTTTTAATTTTCGTAAAGAAAAGAAAATAAAATAAAAACAAAAGAAAAGAAAAGAAAAGAAAGATAAACGAAAAAGGAAAATTGAGTAAGTGGAGGCGGTGCCTCTTATTAGTTCATATCATATAAGCAGTAGAGAAATAGAGATGAGAAAGGAAAGTAAGGAACACAGAGAACATACGAAAAATGCCGGAAAATGAGAAAAGGGGCCGGAGAAAAATAGAATTTTCACCCTGAAACATTCAGGTAATGATCCTAATATATTATTTAAGTTTATTACGTGTGTTTGAATATATTTTGACGGCAGAAATTTGAATATTACACATCGTTTTAATAAGTTCAACTGATAGTTTAAAGGGTCAATTGGACCCCGATAATGGAACTGATTATATATTCGTACACAGTGAATTATGGGCAACATATAAATGTAATTTATTTAGGGTTTGGTTATGTGACCTTAAATCCTGTACATAGGCCTGACCTGCGTATTGCGCATGCGAATGAGGTATCATGTTCCTAACCGGATTGCCCTAAGACGTAAGGAATGAAGCCTTTAACCTAATTTGATATATTTTTCTGCTTATTGAATAGAGTGGGATCGTTTGGCAATGAAACCAAAAGACAAAGCGGTTTTTGATTAGCAGTGCTAACTTTTGGAAGAGGTAAGTGTTTATATCCATTTCTTTTGAGACCCTTGGCCTTGTGGATATTCTATCACGTGTTCCTTGCGTGTGTAGCTGCCGATAGGCGTACTCATTACGCGTTAGCTTTGAATTTATATTGTATGTTATGCCTTATTGTTGGTATTGCATTGAGAATATGAGCATTGCACTCTTGTTTTGATCATTGCATATACTTCTTGGTTGGTGATGAGAGTCCCGCACCGGTGAAGGGTCATTATTACATATACTTCCCGGTTGGCGATGAGAGTCCCACACCGGTGAAGGGTCATTATTACATATACTTCGTGGTTGGCGATGAGAGTCCCGCACCGGTGAAGGGTCATTATTGTATATACTTTCCGGTCGGCGATGAGAGTCCCGCACCGGTGAAGGGTCATTATTACATATACTTCCTGGTTGGCAATGAGAGTCCCGCACCGGTGAAGGGTCATTATTACATATACTTCCAGGTAATCGATGAGAGTCCCGAGCCGGTGAAGGGTCATCATTGCATATACTTCCCGGTAATCGATGAGAGTCCCGAGCCGGTGAAAGATCATGATCATTATTGCATATATCTCCTGGTAGACGATGAGAGTCCCGCACCGGAGATAGGCATCAAGCATATGTGACTGCATTGCATCGTACTGCATCAATCCATCTCATTGCACACATACTGACTATTGTGCGTATTGTATTGTGTTTTATGTATGCGGTATGTACACTATGTCGTGGACATATCTTAGTTTGCCTATATATTTCTAGCTCGCATTCAGGGTTACGGGGATCGGGTTGCACGCCGCAACGGTATAAGTATATGGATCGGGTTGCACACCGCAATGGTATAAATATATGGATCAGTTTGCATGCCGCGACAGTATGAATATATGGATCGGGTTGCACGCTGGAACAGGATGAATATATGGATCGGGTTACACGCCGCTACAGGATGTATTTCTGATCATTGATATGTTCGGGATACGTGTATGTTCTGGCTATCTTACGTTCCTGGTTGTTAATGATATTTACGATTCCAGACGTGTTTCCAGTTATTATCAGGCTCTGCCTTTTCATAATTTAAATAAGAGGAATTTGGTTTGTTTATTTCTTTTCTCCCTGGCTAGCTATCCTATTCTTTGAGATGGCTAGTCTGCCCCACTTATTGAGTCCTTTTGACTCACCCTTGTTTGTTGTTTGTTTCTTGTTTATCTATTTCGTTTCGGCAGGTTCGCTCCAGGATTGAGTTCGCCTCGTTGTGAAGGAGCGAAGACGACTTCAGCTGTCAGGGTGAGCCAGCTTTTATTCCGGATAGCCACCAGTTTTATGTTTACTATTTCAGTTGGATTTTGCTCCCTTCAGGAGGTATTTGTCCTTTTCTATACTCTTAGACGTCTAGTTTGAATAGCCCTAAACCTAGTATATTGGGTAGTCAGCTGTAATTTTTTTTGTACAGCTTAGAAGTGTCAGTATATCTGTGTTTTTTTAAGTCATGTCCTTATTTATGAATTGTTATATTTATTTTTCTAATTTAATTGGTAAGGGTTCACCCGACGGGTCTAGGGGAGGATGTTGAGTGCCCGCACGACCTAACCGGATTCTGGGTCGTGTCAGAATGATTCCAACCGTTTACGAATAAATGGTCGTTTGTGATTTAATTTGGGCTTTTGATGCCTCTTCGATTACCATTTGTGCTTTTGAATAGCAATGAATACAGAATGATTCCAACCATTTAGGAATAAACAGTCGTTTCTGATTCAATTGGGCTTTTGATGCCTCTTCGATTACCATTTGCGCCTTTGAATAGCATTGAATACAGAATAATTTCAATTGCTTAAATGGTCCACATTTGCACGTTCGGTCCTTAAGTAAATGCAAATAAATCATATTCAACGCTCTTTTAGGGTCAAAAACCTGTTCGAATTGTTTGAACATGTTGGCCTATTGGACTTGAGAACAAATCGACTAATGATATGTCATGATGCATGGCCCTACCATCACCACTAAGAGTTGGGTTAACTAGACTAGGTTTTATTATCCTCCCAAGCGGACGACTCAGGAGCGGGAACGTCACGAACTAAATGGATTCCAAGTCGTTCCCCCTAAAGGAATTTTTATGAGGAAGAGGCGGTCATGAAACAAGATATTTTGCACGATTCCGAAGCTGCCGGGAGTGGCGGGAGGTATGAGCCGTACGGACAAGTTTAAAAATGTACAGGTTTTGAAAGAGAATGCACTTGTTTTCTAAAAATGTGTAAGTTTTGAAAAAAGATGCATATATTGAAGTAGTTCACAAAATAAATTTTAAAAGGAGGAGTAAAAAGAAAAAAAAAACAAGTTAGTTTCGAAAAAAGGACAATTGAATCAAGATAATTTTAAAAGTGCAAAAACAATCATGAAGTGAAACTGAAAAAAAAAAGATTTAGCAAACTTGTGGAGGATTTGAAAATCATTGAAGCATGAAATATGATGCAATCTCCTAACAGAAACTTCTAAGAGCGGGTTTCTAGACAAGGTTATGGTTCCCCCAGGCGGACAACCAAGGGGTGGGAACGTTTAGAACTGTTGGTTGTACCACGAACCAACTAGATTCTAACCGGCCCCCTAAAAGATTTTTTGAGAGTTAAACGACCGTGAGATCCACGTAATTTTTTGTCGTATGTGTAAGTGACGATTTTTCAGGAGTGGACGAAGTGCGAATGACAAAAACAATTATAAAGTGAATATAACTGAGCAATTTAGAAAAATGAAATACCAAAGCTTGAAAATCTAAAGATAAACCTCAATCCTGCAGAAAAGAAAAGGAAGAAAAGTTTGTCTAAAAAAAAACGGCAAGAAAATAAAACAAGTAAAGAATCCCAATGCAAAGTCCGTTATAGTTAGAACCTTGATGTCTCCAGTGGAGTCGCCATTCTATCGACATTATTTTTTCCCAAACCGGTTAGAGTTCGAAATAGGATTCGACTTATTGGAACTCACGGGTAAGACTTGGAGTCGCCACCTAACATATTTTTTAACTAGACGTATTATGGCACATGCTTTATTTCTAGCCAATTTTACAGTTAACTTCGAAAATATAGTCTATGAATCAGAAATTCTAGGTAAGGGTGCAGGTTAACCCGAAAGGAAGATGTTAGGCACCTCTCAGGTTCCACCAAATATGGTTCCCGACCGGACTATATAATTGGGATTCGAAATATTAACTAAAGTAAGGCAAGCAAACAATTCTACTATATATGAAATTGAGTAAAATGTCTCATCTTCTTGAGTTTCTTTCTTCTTTAGTGAACTTCGAACAAATAAACCTCGCAAAATAAAACAAATTAGTTAGTATGTCAAAAATAAATTAATATCAATAACATTGAAAATTAAAAGAACGAAATAGTGAATTGAATTAGCAGAATTTTCTGGAGCGTCGTCTCAAGAAATATTCACCCAAGTGTACCTCGCAAAAATATAAAAATGAATTAGTATTATAATTAATGAAATGAAGCAAAATAAAAGTAAAATAAAGTGATAACACTAGTAATAATAATAATAATAATAATAATAATAATAATAATAATAATAATAATAATAATAATAATAATAATAATAAAGGAAAAAAATAAAAATTTTAAAAGTTTAGGCTCAGATTATTGTAGTGCATCAGGTAGAGGTCAGGGATATCGGTACGGCTGCAGACACAGTGGCCGGCCGATTGCCATGCCAAGTACCACCAATCGCACTACTCCACCATCCATTACTTTGCAAAGTAATTTTTTAAAGCAAAATACCACTAAGTATATAGCTTAGAGGATGATTTTATTAATAATATTCAACAGAAAAGTAAATAAGGTCTTTACACTTTGAAAACAATAAAACCTTGCTAAGACTAGATAATGGCCAGCTAGAGCATTGATAGCTACGTGCCTAGTTACTATAGCCACCCCATTGGAATGAGCACATGAAAATATTAATATCACCAACGGAAGCAAACATAATAACCTGACACTAAGCTTTATAAGCAAACTACTAGCTAGCAATAAAATTAATGAAAACTCTAAGTAATAAAGTATACTCCTATTAACCACATGAACTAGCATCATTTTCTTAGTTTTTTGGATTGAACCATGTCCTATTTGATGACCATAGATAAACCTTTGATGCCTTGAAACAAGTGAAAATAGCATGCCACCAGATACTGGACGCTACAACACAGACGTCGCCTGCAAAATCGCGCCCAACTTGTGAAGGCTGTAGTCCATGCGTCGCCTGAGAAAAGCCTGCAGAAAAATTGTGCACACTATTTTGTCCAGGATATAGTGAAGGCGTCGCCTTCAAAATCGCCTGCGTTCAAAATACTGAATGCTGTCTCCCATGCGTCGCCTGCTCCACAGCCTACGCTGAAAAAGTTGAAAGTTGTATGGTATGTATAGCCTACCAAATCGCCTGGACAGAGTTGATGGCTCGTTGAGGTGCATGTTGAGGATGAAAAATTTCTTCCCACTTGTGTACATGGGCGCGATTTCCAATGTAGAGCCTCCTCTACAATGCACCTACATGTTCCATCATCAAATACGATCACCACACCAAGCTTGAAACATTCCAAAGCATTCCAACCTTTCCAATCAACCCATTGAGCATGAGAGAAGTTCACATCATGAATTATAACTATGAGTGTACCTACAAAAAAGAAAATAAAGTTAGTAGTTAGAGCTCCCATGCTCTCCTCCACATGGATTCGAACATGAAGGAAAATTCCACCTCCCTTGTTTCTAGACATTCCTTCTCAGCCTAGTGCGAATATACGGCTCATTACATTTATCCCCATTCACCAACCACCTTCCCATGCTATCCAACTCATGAAACGAATTAACTATGACATCTCCTTGATCAATAGCCAAGTTCGCCAAGTAATCCGCCAATTTATTCCCTTCTGTAAACACATGCATCACCACCACTTCTCTACCCTCCATTAAACTCCAAATCTCCTCCATTATTTGTACAATTTGCCAAGGCACCTCCCAAGTTTTTGTCACTACGTTCTTGAGCAACATTGAGTCTGTTTCAATAATAACTTGTGCGTAGAAAGTAGAAACCACATACCTCAAGGCCATAAGAAATGCAGTTGCCTCCGCTTGAATATTTGTGGTCATACAATCATCCATCTCTCTAGCACAAGCATGCACAGTATCACCCCTGTCATCTCGAACACATAAAGCCCAAGAACTAAGACCTGGATTACCTCTAGAAGCACCATCCGTATTAATTTTGATCCACCCCACATGAGGCGGACTCTACACAACCTTTGTCATCACAAGCTTAGACGTATGATCCCTTAATACTGGCAACAATTCCTCCCACCTACCAGGCGCATACTGAAAGTTCCTCTTGCGAACTCTCAGGAACATGATAATATGTTGAGTGACAAGATACACCAACCTATGAGCTGAGGTCGACCCACCATGCCTCAAATTATTCCTCCATTTCCACTACTCCAACAAAATAAAGATGGGGATAACATGGTAAATCAACTTCAGGGACGGGTTACCAGGAGCATCCCACCACAAATTTATCACTTGTGTCAAGTGCAACTCATCAAAATTAAGACCTGCAGGACATCCAAAATATTTTCAGACATACCGTGCTACAGGCGCATTCAAAAACACATGGGAAACAGTTTCCACATCAGGGTTCACACAACAATGACACCTAGAAGGGAATGGAATTCCCCACCTCTTCAGCATATAATTTAAGGGCAACTTAAATTTCCACAACCTCCGTTAGCAAAATGACATCTTAAAAGGAATACCTTTAATCCAGATGTGCTTGTAGAGATCACTTGGCTTCTTCCTTTGCCTCACCAAATGATAAGCTGACCGGACTGAAAAAGTATCCCGAGGCTCCAGCATCCAAAAAGGCATGTCCCTCTGGTCAGGACAAATAGGAGGCTTGACATTATGAATCACGTGCTCAGCAATGTCTTCAGGCAATAGCTCCCTGAGGTGCTGCTCCAGCCATACTCCATCCTCAGTAACTTCATAGACGCACACTACGGTCTCATCACACGGAAACTCAAGAGGAACTGCATGATACAATGGACCAAGGCCAGTCCAGTTATCAAGCCAAAAGTATGAATTGCCCTTTTTCAGCTGCCAAATTTTCTCATGATCCATCTCAGGCCTGCTCTGCAACATTTTCTTCCATACATAAGTCCACTTCTTCCATGGCACCACCATAGAGTGATGCTTTTTCAAGTATTTGTTGCTCATATAGTCATTCCACAAAGACTGCTTGGTACGAAAATTCCAATAAAGATTTGCAAATAAGGCCTTGGAAATATCATACAAGCTCCTTAAGTCAACTCCACCTTCATTCAGAGGATGACACAGAGTCTTCCAAGAAGCCCAATGCCTGCTATCCTGACCCACAGTGTTACTCCAAAAGAACTTGGCAAACATCATGTGAAGTTGAGCAACCAAGGTCACATGCAGATAACAAGTGAATAGGCATACTCTGAAGTACTGAGGAAATCAGAGTCACCCGTCCACCTATGGAAATCAGTTTACCAGTCTAGGAGTCAAGATTTTTCTGCACCTTTTCCACCAGCTCACTGTAGTGACAGTTCTTCCTCCTACCATAATAAATAGGCACACAAGATACTTGAATGGAAAATCACCCCTCGGTATCCCAGTGATAATACACATTACTCTTCTCCTTATTGATTTTCTGACCGCTGGAAAGCTCATAACTAGCAAAAGTCTCTATCACCAATTTCAAAGATCCCTCCTCAGCAGATAAAAAAATAATCATATCATCCGCGTATGCCAGGTGATCAAGGTAGGGACTCCACTTTGGCATCCCATACGACACAAAGTTATCATCCCTATACAGTGCATTCGGACCTCTAGAAAGGCACTCAGCAGCAAGCAAAAATAAGGTAGGCGACAGAGGATCACCTTGTTTCACCACAGTGGAAGACTGAAAAAACCCATATGGCTGGCCATTAACTAGCACAGAGTACCAGTTATTACACAGGGTTTTGTAGACCATGTCAATAAATACCTCACAAAATCCCATCCTCCTAAGGGCCTTCGTCAGAAACAGCCATGACACCCTATCATACGCCTTAGCCATATCTAGCTTGATTACCCTATTAGCTGGCTTCCCCCTGTCAGCAATATCACGCACAATTTCTTAAACCAGTAAAATATTATCAAAAATGCTTCTCCCCTTCACAAAACCAGACTGCTCTGGTGAAATAATTCCAGGCAATAAAATAGAGAGCTTGTCATAAATTACCCTGGAAAATACCTTATTGCTGAAGTTGCTCAGGCTAATTGGTCTCATGTCTGAAAAGGTAGCGAAATCTTTCCTTTTACCGAGGCAATAAGTGACCCCGAAAGAATGCCTTTACCATTTTTACCATATCAGCACCAATAGTATCCCAAGAAGAATAGTAAAAGGCACTTGTAAAGCCATTAAGTCCCCATGCAGAGTCAGCATTAAGGCCAAAAACCGTCTTCTTCACCTCTTGTTCATCTGGCTCAGCAATAAAAGCAACATTTGGGTCCTGTGTAATAAGACTAGGCAGGTGATCTAGTATAGAAAAATTATCTGGCACCGGGTCATTAGAATATTGAGCCTGAAAAAATCTGATTGCCTCCTGGGCTATGTCTGTATCGTTCTCAAGCCAAGAACCAGTAGCATCCTGAATTATTCTAACCTGCAACACCTTCATTTTTCTATTTACATGAGCATGAAAAAATTTTGTGTTTCTATCCCCGTCTTTGAACCACTGCATACTAGCTTTAGGCTTCCAAAGCTGTTCCACCAGAGCATAAAAATGAATCAACTCTGCATTCACTCTCTGAAGTCTCTCTCTATTATACCCAGTGGGATGCTCCTCGAACTCTTGTTCATATACCCGGACCACCTCTACTAGTGTAGCAATCTGCCTGTAAATATCACCATACGTCTCCCTGCTTCAAACAGACAATGCCTTTCTCAATTTTTTCAGCTTGTACTGAAAATTATAAAAAGGATCCCTGCTAAAGTTTTAAGCCCAGTTTTCTCTGATAAAAGCATGGAATGAGTCATGCTGCACCGAAAAGTTCAAAAATCTAAACGACCTCTTCACTATAGGGCTATCCATATTAGTAGTAATCAACAATGGTGCATGGTCTGATCCCTGCCTAATCAAGTGCTCCACTTCAAACTGAGTAAATAGTTCCTGAAATGCTTGATTCATAAGACACCTATCAAGCCTTTTGAATATACATGTATCATCCGATCTACCATTCCACCAAGTGTACATGCTACCCTTGAAACCCTTGTCTGACAGCTGACAAGTGTTTATACAGTGCACAAAATCTTCAGCCTCTGGATAACAAACTGGCAGGCCCCTAAAATTTTCAAGTTCATCAACAATGACATTAAAGTCACCCCACCAGCCACGGGGATGTCATGTCACTAGCCTGAGCATATAAAGGTCCCACAGTACCACCCAATTGAAGCGATCAGTACTAGTATAAACAAACAACACTACAAATTCCAGCAAACCATCCAAGTGCGTCAGCTTCAAAGACAACATTGTTATGTATCATACATCACCTCCACCTGATATTTATCATCAACAAAAGCCCATATTTCGCCATTAAAATTATGCCAAGAAGAACCCCTACCTAGCCACAGACGATACTTGTCAATATGTGTATGGTGCTGAAACAGCCCCATTAGTGCAATAAATGAAAAGTGCTTCTGCCTATGCATTGTGACCACTCTATCAAAGGCCTGCTGAGTGTTGACAGACCTTATATTCCATATGAGTGAGCTATTCATTGCAATTGAGAGGCTTTGGAAACCGTCCTCCTTGTTGATACCATTCCAGGTGCTGGAGGAACGCTTGCACCTCTTTTCATACGTACCTGCTTGGTTTTCTTCTTTTGTTGTTACACCTGTGTGGGTTTTATATCACCCTTTTCAGCAACATTAACATAGTTCTGAGCAGTAGACTTAGTATCAAGCTCGTCATCATCACCAATTTCCACCTGCTTTTTAGCTGGTTTGTCAAAACATATGTACTAAAGCTGGTGTGGGCTCAGAATTCTTTGCAACCAGTTGTGTATTCTTCTTTTTAGTACTATCATAGGCTGCTTTCAGCTCCTGCAGCTCCTTATTAGTGGCTGGCCTACCTCCTGATAGCACAGGACTGGCATTAACAACATCAATCTGCATGTCAGCACCACCCTGTGACTTTTCAGCACTTGTTTTTTCTGACTTGAACTACCTTGATATTTTTCTTCCTTATCTTCCTTGCCACTATTATCCCTTGAAATATCACCCTCCAGCCCCAAGTGTTCATCAGAAGGATCTTCTTCAAATTTTTTTGGATCAACATCATCATTTTCACTCTCCTCCCCATAGTCCACCAATTCATCATCATCCTCCTCCGAATTAACTACCTCCAGCTGGTCATCCTTCACATAACCATCATCATCTATAGTAACCTTGGCCACCAAAGAGTTTGAAGGAACCTTCCGTTGGGAAGTGTTTACATGCACATGGACACTAGAAATAGGCGATGCATCAGTAACAAGAGCTCCTTGTGGAGTTATTTCACCAACTATTTCACCCTTCTTCTGTTGCTGAGGCTGGGGTTTAGCAAGTTGTTTCCCATCATTCTCACATTTTTTATTAAACCATGTCTATTTTATCCAGTCCACAGTCGATTTAGGCATATAAACAATACCTTTCTCGGCTGATTTTTGAGTTGCAGCGCTATTCTTGGTTGCACTTTTTTTACCACCATTTTTTGCTGCAACATCTCCTTTCGAAAGATTAGTAGGGGTACTGTCATCTTTTGATATAACTAGTGCCTTATCACCCAAGTCACCAACTTCCTGAGTGTCATCCTCCGGTAGTGCTGAAAATTTATTATTCCCAGTCTGCACCAAACTAACTTGTCATTGGGTTTCACAGCACTTTTTGTAGCCTGAACATTGTCATTCCCCTTTGGTGTTTTCTTACTCTTTGGATCATTCCACTCATCCTCCTTTCTCACACTGCCTACAACCTTCCACTAGTTAGGATACGAACTGGAGGAGCTGGAAGAGCAGGATTAACTTTTGGAACGTTTGTATGTGCATCCCGGGCACCATTATTATTTTGGTTTTCCTAGAGCTCTGGGTGAATCACCTTGCAATTGCTTTCATCACGACCCTGCAACTTACAATTTTTGCAATACAATGAAAGATAATCATACATGATATCTACCTATGTAGAGATTACAGCACAGTTTCATTATCCTTCTCATTAATCAAAGCACGAGTAGGGTGCTTTTCCAACAAATCTAATTCAACTTTGACCCTGGCACAGCTTGGTCTAGTCTTATTCAGAGTTGCAGTATCAACTTTCAATGGGGTTCCCACTGCTGAATCAATGGAAAAAATAAACTTTGTAGCAAAAAGTTTGGAGGCAAATTTGGAAAACTAATCCATGCAAGAGCTATTGAAGTCTCCTCCTCTGGCTTCCAATGTCTTGTCCACTTCAATGATCTCATAGGAAAAGATTTACTTCTAAAATTAATCCAATAGGCTGGGGTGGATAAGATTAACATAATTTTCTAATAGCGTCAGTCTGATCAACACGTACCTACTGTCCAAGTAACCAATATTGCAATCACCTTTGATCCTACATTGGCTCGGGATGATTTTACGTAAAGTTTCCAAGTCAAGTCTACCATATGTAAGTTTCCCAATCACTGCTAGTTGTAACTGCTCCTTTGTAAGAGATTTCTTAACTTCTGACGTCTTCCATGTAACAGTAGCTGTTCCTTGAGAATAAACAACAGTACGAAACAAAAGTTGGTCAATATCAATTTTTTAACCTGTCGTTTTAACATATGAGCATAAGGGATTGATGGGTTGGGTGGAATTGTACTGGGGTTTTCATGGGGAGTGGGGACGGGTGAGCAATCCCTGGGGGGGCTTCCCAAGGGGTGGCACGGCCATGGCCGTCGTATGAAAGAGGGTGGCGCGTCGTTCTCCTCCAAATCAAGAGGAGAGAGAAGAGAGTGTTTTTTATGGATTTATTAATAATGTAATAGTCTTTTTTTTTCCACAAAGTAATACGTATTGTCATCGCCTATTATTTTTTCATAAAAGGACAGTAAACTTATAACGGGACGAGACTTGTATTAGGCTACTAAAATATCATTGGCCGAACGGTGTAGTATCCGTTCAAATAAGTGTAAAGCCTCAAATAAATATGTTCATAGGCTATCGCAGAGTCTGAAACACAACACATCAGAAAATATATATCAGTTGAACGGGTCAACAGTATCATAGGAAACAAAACTCAACCAGCAACCAATATATCAATAAATTAACGGAAAAGGGTCAAATTTGCCCTTAAACAAACCGAAATTCAACATATTTGCTCTCCGTTACGAGTTCAGTTTGGACATACCCTTAACGTTTTTAAAACAAGGGCAAATATACCCTTTGTTTGACGGAACTTACTAATTAGACTGCTTATACACTAAGCTTGCTGATTTGTCAAATTCTTGGCCACGTGTGCGCCAACGTGACGGAGGGCAATTGTGTTGAATTTCGATTTGTTTAAGGACAAATTTGACCCTTTTCTGTTCTTTTAAATAAAAGATCAGGTTGTTCTCATTTTCATCAACAACCTTGAACAACAATCAAACAAAGGACCTTGTTTCCAAGCAAACTTCATAAAAAGAGCATGTTCTAACATCCCAAAGATTTTGATTTACAAAGAAGAGAAACCTTTCACTCTTTAATGGAGATTGAGAATAAAATTAGGGTATTTTCTCCCCAATCAATTTATGCTTATTTCCTTAAGTCGAGTTTAGTTCAGACCATAATCTTTCTCTTTTCCATAGATTTAGTGTTCAATATGTCAAGTTGTTCAAGTTCATATTGTGATTCATTGAGGAGGTGTCGTTGTGGCTTAGTTGCTCGTCATTTCACTGCTTTTACCACTGGGAATTCTATTAGCCTCACCCTCCACACATGACCAGCTAGAGCTTGGACTGACAAGAGAAAATTTGATCCAGTTTGCTAGTCTTAAGCTGTTTAACTTGATTGTGTAGGCAAAATGGCATTTCATACATCTACTAGTTGCTAGAATCTTTTCATTGTTGTATCAATCTGCTTAAAGAGTGAATGAAGGGGAAGGATAATGAAGTTGTATTGTATTGTACAGCACATTATATCATGAACGACTTGATTATTCAAAATGATTTGAAAATAGAAGGAACTTGTTGAGATTCCTTAAAAGATCTAGTGTTAATTAGGTGATTAAATATGGCATGGCATTTATTGTGATGTTGTAACGAAATTTCTGGTTATAGTAGGGTTCCTTAAGATGCAATTTAAGTTGTAAATCAAAATCTTTGGGATGTTAGAACATGCTCTTTTATGAAGTTTACTTGGAAACAAGGTCTTTTGTTTGATTGTTGTTCAAGGTTGTTGATGAAAATGAGAACAACCTGATCTTTTATTTAAAAGAACAGAAAAGGGTCAAATTTGTCCTTAAACAAATCGAAATTCAACACATTTGCCCTCCGTCACGTTGGCGCACACGTGGCCAAGAATTTGACAAATCAGCAAGCTTAGTGTATAAGCAGTCTAATTAGTAAGTTCCGTCAAACAAAGGGTATATTTGCCCTAGTTTTAATAACGTTAAGGGTATGCCCAAACTGAACTCGTAACGGAGGGCAAATGTGTTTGAATTTTAATTTGTTTAAGGGCAAATTTGATCCTTTTCCGATAAATTAATAATCAAGAAGACGAGCATCTAATTGTAATGTCTGATTCAAAAACTCCGTAGTTCCCCAAAAATGGAGAATAAGCAACCAACAACAATAATCCCTGTCACTGAAAAATGCACTGACACCGTTGCTAAGGCAACAATGGTGATGGTGAAATGGAGTAACAAGAACACGGGAGGAGGAGCGACTCCTCTCCCTTATTTTCTAAGTCTCCATAGCTGATCGAACAAGAACAGAGAGAAATTAATCGCAGGCAATGGTGGTTTTCCGATGAAAGGTCCGGAGAAGGTGGTGGTGTGTGTCACTGGTGGTTTATTTCTCCACCGATTTCGCTGCTGCTCTACTCTCATCGTTACCGTCTCCCTTGTTTTGATCTTTTGATCAGAAAATGAAACGGAGCTACAAGAACAACCAACGATGGCGTTTCCCAGCACCGGTGGTGATCCCCTGTTTCGATCCACTTTGTGTGTGTATGGTGTGTGTAGTTGTGTATATTGGTGTGTGTGGCTGTGTATATTGGTGTTGATCTCTGTGTGTTCTGAAAAGTGGATGACTTAAGCAGAGAAAATTGGAAGGGAGCCGTTGGAGAGTATCATTTAGCAGAGTGATTTTTGGGGAGAAATTCTGGGAGATTGGGGATGATTCGGAGATCAGAGAAGATTAAGGACTCTGATCTTCTTCCATAGCTTAGGGAAGATGGGAAAAGATAAGGGGTGTGTAAAAAAGTACTTCTGTTAACAGTCATAGGGAGTGTATGTAGTCATTCTTTAGTCTAGGTTCATTTGTAGGGAGTGTATGTAGTCATTCTTTAGTCTAGGTTCAATAAATGAAAGGTATTTTGACAAAAACTTAAAATGCCTTAAAAAAAGTGATGATATAATGAGATTTGAAGAATTATCTTCTTTCAAAAACTTAAATAAAGAAGATATATTTGGACTATTCTTTGTCTAGGTTTAGTAAAATATTTGAATTTCAAAAGGATGTGGTAAAAGAAATTGGCTGAATATTTTTAATGAAAGTGCAAAATAATAATAAAAAATATATAGATATAAAAAAAATATAAAAATATATTATTTATAAAAAATGCATATATAAAATTACCGGTCTCAAATTATTAAGTTAAATAAGTACTCTCTCCGTTTAAAAAAGGATGAACCTTTGCGGAGTACGAGGGTCAAATTGACTAATTTTCAACGGGAATTTGCACATCGAATTTTTAAACTTTTTTAAATAAAATTTATATATTTAGAAACTACATGAAAAATACTATAAGTCACAATAGTTAAGAATTCAAAATAGTTAGAAAATATTTGTAACATATGTGGTCAAACATAATCTTGTTTGACCCTTCAAATAGTAATAGGTTCATCCTTTTTGAAACGGAGGGAGTATTAAATAGTCCCAAATAATTCTTAAATTTCATAAATATAGTAAATTGAACAAATAGCTATACTATTTAACAAAAAACCTCAATAATGTTAATTACATAATATAACCACAATTTGGTATATAATGTGTAAATAGGTAATAATACAAATGCATACTTTCTATTGCATGTTTTGTTCAAATAGTTAAATTGCACATTTAAGTCAAATATAGCCGAATAAATGAAAAGGAAGAACAAAATTGAGGGTCAACATCCATTGCATCATATCACATTCATTCCATCCCATTACTTATATTGTTGAGTGGCTGATTACGTATATGTTATTTATTCCTGGTTGTTATCTGACTTCTTGATTTCCCTAGCTAGGATATCTATTATTTGAGGTAGCTAGCTAACCTCCACTTACTAAATTCTTTTGACTCACTCCTTGTCTATTTTGTTTGTCTATTCGTTGTAGAAAATTACTCTCCAAGACCCAGTTCTGTGATAAAGAAGTGTGGATCATTCAGCTGTCAACGGTGAACCATTCTTTTGTCCATGATAGCGACCAGCTCTAGCTTTTCTTTTGGTAGGTCTATTTTTTCCCTTTTGGGAGATGTATATTTATCTTTTGTACTCTTAGATTTCTGATTTGGATAGCGTCTTAACCTTGTATATTGCATTTCCTTCTTAGTATCTTTTTATGTGTGTGTGTGTGTATTTGTGCGTGTATGTGTTCTTGTTTCTTTTTGTGTTGTATTCCTTACTGTATCTTAATTAAGTCAATAGGGATTGCCCAACGGGTCTAGTAGACGATGTCGGGTGCCCGCATAGACTATCTAAAAATTTAGGTTGTGTCACTGTTATCAGAGCCCGATTTAGGTTCTTTCCAGATAATGATAGTATCTATTAGAGTCTAGCTGATAGTGTAGAGACGTTCGTGCCTATCTACGATAGGGATTTTCACAAACTAGACTTGAGCTAATAAAACATTTTATACTAGTTGGAGTAGGAGAAGCTGAGTAACGTGTTGATATGTTGAGGTCTCGTCACGTGATTACTTGAAGTCGGTAGACTTTGGTTGGAAGCCTATCATGTAAAATTCCACTTATGGAAGGAGTCTAGGCAAAATAGGAAGTTGGAGCAAATAAGGAAGGAGTATTAAAGGATGATCTTCTAGTTCTACTAGGAGATGCTAGTTGCTGACCAAATCCTACTTATCATACATATATATACATACTATTCACTGTGGCAAAATGATTCACTCTATGAGAAAAAACGAGAAAAAGTAAGAAAAGGCATATTCGAGAAGTGAGTGTAGAACAACAGTCGAAGAATGAAGTTGAAAAGCAGTTCTTTTTTAGTTCATAAGCTAATAGTTATTTGTTAGTTTATTAAATTGTTTTCCTAATTATGCTTAGTAGAAGGTTTTGCTAGGACTTATTATGAACAATCTGAGTAGTTCAGTTAAGCTACAGTTTAGTTGGGTTGAACTAAGGGCCAGAGTGTTCGTCCTTGGTTATTTGTGTGTAACCTAAACTTGCTCGTGTATCAGTGAAGTGTTACAAAATCCCAGATCTAGGTCATAGTTTTTGATACCTTGAGCAAAGAGATTTTTCATGTAAATATCGTGTGCAAGTTTAGTTTTCCGCTGTTTAATTGTGTGGTTCAGAGAGAACCTGTTCCAACTTGAACAGTCCATCTTGGAAATGATCCATGAGTAATTGAAAATTTGTGAAGTACACTATTCACCCCCCTCTAGTGTAAGTCTAAGTGCACTAAGTGCAACAAGTGGTACTAGAGCAGGTCTTCACAGATAAAGATTAAAGACTTTGAAGGATATAAACCATGAGTGAACCACCAGAAATTTCTGAAGGGCAATCCATTGCACGACCTCCCTAGTTCATCAAATAGTACAATGAATAGTTGAAAGCAAGAATGAAAAACTTTTTTTTGGCCGTAAACTATCAGTTGTAGTACATCATCACTCAGAATTCTCTTGTTCCCACGGTCACAATGGGAGAAGGAGCAGCAATGAATTTTTTCAAAAAAACCCTAGTGCCGATAGAGAAGCTGATTTACACATGATTGAAAAGAATGCTAAAGCCAAAAGAATCCTCTATTTTGGTCTTGGTCTTGATGAATACAGTTAGATCTTTGCTTGTTCAGAAGCCAAATAAATCTGTGATGTATTTTTTATTGGTTATGAGGGAACCAATCAAGTTAAAGTCAAGAATTGAATTGTTAATGAAAAAATCTGAACTGTTCTCAATGGATGAAAAGGAAGCTATATAGGATTATGTTAACCAGGCTCACAATTATCACTAATGAATTGAAATCATTGGGCAAAAATTTCTCTAAGGAAGATATGGTTACAAAAGTCCTGTGTGTGCTACCAGACTCATGGGATACTAAAGTCAGTACTATCGTGGAATCAAACAAACTGGATAAATTGTCCTTTGATGAGCTAGTTGGAATTCTGGAGACTTGGAAAATTAGGAAACTATCTCAAGTAAAAGTGGAAGCAGCCAAAGAAAAGGGTCTTGCTTTGAAAGTTATCGAATAATTCAAAGATATGACAGAAGAGGAACTTGCCTTTTTTTTTTGGTAAGTTTAGAAGAAAGCTCAACATTTCAAATTCTAAGTCCAAGGGTGGCACCACTGGGAAGACAAAGATCATTGACAATCCAAACTATAATGGATGTTTCAAGTGCAAGAAAATGGATCATTCTGTCAAAGATTGCTATTTGTAGGAGATTGAAGTGAAGAAAGGTAAAACTTAGAAAAATAAAGGACAAAAGAAGACCCGCTGACCTGTAAACTTCAGGGCTCAACAAAGGAAACAACGACAGGTCTCCTGTGTATCGTGGGTGAACACAAGTGATGAAGATGAGGAAGAAGAAAGTGTTAAGGAGGAAATTAACTCTAGTAGCAGTTCTATATAGCTTTCTAAGAGATAGATGCATAGGTGTTCCATCCATGTTCAATGGTCAGCATTTCAAATGTTGGAAGAAACATATAAAAATGTTTATACAAGCGTAGGATTATGATTAATGGAAAGTCATTGAATATGGTCCATTTGTTCCCTCTAAACTGATGCTCAAGGGAACGAAGTGCCTTAAAAACGTGAGGAGCTGAATAACGATGATTGTACTTGACATCTGACAAACACTAAGACAATTGTAGCACTAGCATATGAATTGAGTGCTGAAGTCTACCCTTCCGTCTCTGATTGTGCCACTGCTAAGGAAATATGGCATCGCTTAGAGGTTCTGTATTAGGAACATGCACTCATGGCCATGACTGATGGAGAACCTGACGACTCCTCCTCCAAGTTTAGTATTCTTGTGATAAAGAAAAATATTCATTCATATTCTGAGAGGAAACATTCCATTTTGATACTTGCCTTAATTCAAGAATTTGAGAGTTTAAGTGTAGGAAGAATTCAATTACTTTAAGTTATTTCTGATTTAAAAGAAGACTGCAATATTTTTTTAAAACACAAGATTGATCTTGAGGATACTTATAAAACACTCAAGGAAGAAGTCTTGGAGGCTGAAACAAAAATTGATGCACTTGAACAAGAAAATTTGAAACCTGAAGAGGCACCTGGCAAAAATACAGTGAGTGAGATTCAAGCATATGTTGAAGTGGATCAAAAAATGACTAATGATCGTGAGCTTCAAGAAAAGTGTGAGAAAGCTAACTTTGAACTTACTAAGTTTAAAAATTGGAAGAGTTCCTCTAAGGCTATGAATTGGGTAATCAACTTTTAAAAACTAAAATAGAGTTTAGAAACAAAAAGCCACGTCCTGGTTGGAAACCCTAAGAGGAAATATGTTGGTCACCTGAAAACAAGCAATGTACTCAATGTAGAAAAGTTGGGCTAAAAGAGATTGGATTTACCCCCATTTTGGACCTAAGTGAGTGTGGGTTCCAATAAGTAACCATTGATCTGATTTGCATGCTGGACTGATGAGGAACAACCAAAGCTGGATTATGGATAGTGGTTGTTCTAGGCACCTGATAGGAGATAGAGAAAATATTTTCTCACTTTTAGCATTTCAAGGTGGGTGTGTGGAATTTGGAGAAGGTAAGAAAGGTGAGATTGTAGAAATTAAAAAGATTGAGAAGTCTTATTGATACGAAAATTAAAGACACAAAATTAAAAGAACAAGAATTAAAGAAAGACACAACTTGATTAGAGAAAACTTAAAGAAGTAAATTAGGAAAATTAGCCTAGTTACCCCCTTAATGACCTAAACAAGAGAACCAATTTTATTTGATCCTCAATTAGCTAGGACTAATTACAAATCAAGGATTAATAGTGTGCTAAAGTAAACAAGCTTAGCCAAATTCCTCACTTTGTCAAATGTCATCTAAAAACTACTACACTAATGACCAAAGTAGTTTACATAGTGTGGCACATTTGCCTTAGTTATCCTTAACAATGGGCCTTCAAGTCACTAGCTACTGTTGGGCTTTCTGATCCTCGACTCAGCGCGATCGCGCAGTAACGGGCGCTATCACGCTGAGCAATAAATCATAACCTCGCGATCGCGGCTATGGTCACACGATCGTGTAAGCGAATGATTTCAACTAGCCTCTTGTGCGATCGCGCTTCATTGCCTTTTCATCTTCCGCGATCGCGTCTGTCTGTCCGCGATCGCGTAGGTCTTCTTTCTGGCCCTTCACGATCGCGTCTGTGCACTCGCGATCGCGATGAGTATTTTCAATTCTAGAGGCAGTGAGCATGCAGATTTGCCCTGAAACCTCCAACACTTGCTCAATCAGCTCTAGTTGTGCGAACATAGACTATAGCTGTTGCAACTCCCGTGCTTGGCTCCTTGTGAATGGTTTGGCCGAGCGTCGGGTTGCATCATTCTCCTCGTCTTGAGAAGAATCCGTCCACAGATTCAATTGATCTTTGACTTCGAAGGAAGACAAGTCACACACGTTGAACGTGTTGTGCGCTTGGTAATTGCTTGGCAAGTCCACCTTGTACGTGTTGTCATTGAGGCGTTCAAGGACTTAGAAGGGGCCATCGCCTCTAGGCATCAATTTGCTCGGTCTCTTGTTTTGGAACCTATCTTTACGGAAATGAACCCATACCCAATCACCGAGCTCGAAGATAACCTTCTTCCTTCCTTTGTTGGCCTTCTTGGCAACTTCTTGGTTTTTCTTCTCAAGTTGTTTCCTTACTTGCTCATGAAGTTGCTTCATCTCTTGAGCTCTCACCTTGGCATCTAAGCTTAAGACAACATCACTAGACAAAGGCGTAAGATCCAAGGGGGTAAGGGGATTAAAGCCATACACAACCTCAAAAGGTGTCATGCAAGTAGATGTGTGCATGGTCCTATTATAAGCAAATTTAATCAAAGGTATATGTTCTTCCCAAGAAGCTAGTTTCCCCTTAACCATTGCTCTAGCATGGCACCCAAGGTTCTATCGACAACCTCGGTTTGGCCATGGTTTGGGGGTGGCAGGAAGTGGAGAACAACAACTTAGTGCCAAGCCTCTCCCAAAGCTCCTTCCAAAAAAGATTAAGGAACTTGGGATCCCTATCACTAACAATAGTTTTTGGGACCCCATGCAATTTAAGCACATTGTCAACAAACAAATTGGCTATGTGAGCTGTATCATCAACCTTGTGACAGAGAATGAAATGAGCCATTTTAGAAAAACTATCAACGACCACAAAAATACTATCTTTTCTCTTTTTGGTCCTAGGCAATCCAAGGACAAAATCCATAGAAATATCAAGCCAAGGACCTAAGGGAATAGGGAGGGGTGAGTATAAACCATGTGGAAGTAGCTTTAACTTGGCTTGCCTACACTCCAAGCATTGGCCATACACCCTCACAACATCCACCCTCATTTTGGGCCAATAGAATTGCTCCTTAAGAATCTCCATGGTCTTGCCCACACAAAAATGCCCCATTAGTCCCCCACTATGGGCCTCTCTCACTAGCAACTCCTTCCAAGATGAACTAGGCACACAAAACTTCCCATTCCTAAACAAGACACCATCAAACTTGTGAAACCTTTTTTTCTCCATATCACCACTATGTTCCTCCTCAGCACACATTCGATTGATTCTTCTACCCCTTTCCTCAATTTCACAATTAGCATAAAGTTCTCCAAACTCCGCATTGTTAACATACATCTCCTTCATACTTTCAAAACCCATGAGTTTGGTCCCCAAGGTATTCAACAACAATTGCCTTCTTGATTGAAGCACAAACTTTCTTGACAAGGCATCCACCACCACATTCTCTTTCCCCTTTTTGTAATGGATGACATCAGGAAAAGTTTCAAGAAACTCCACCCATTTGGAATGTCTTACATTCAATTTCTCTTAGGATTTGAGGTGCTTTAAGGATTGGTGGTCGGTTTTAATAACAAATTCTTTGGACCATAATGTTGCCAATGAGCCAATGCCCTCACCAAGGCATACAACTCTTTGTCATAAGTGGAATATTTAGTGGTTGCCCCCTTGAGTTTCTCAATAAAATAGGCAATAGGTTTTTGATCTTGCATCAATAGGGCTCCAATGCCTACCCCACTAGCATCACATTCAATCTCAAAGGTCTTATCAAAGTTTGCAATTGAAGAAGACGTATGAAACTAACGACTTCCTTCAATTTTGCAAAAGCCTCTTCTTGCTCTTTTCCCCACACAAATATCCTTCCTTATCACTTCGGCCAGTGGTGCGGCTATAGTGCTAAACCCTCTCACAAACCTCCTATAAAATCTAGCCAACCCATAAAAACTTCTCACATCACCAATGCTTTTAGGAGTGGGCCAATCTCTAATGGCCTCCACTTTAGCCTCATCTACTTCCACACCATTTGCACTTACCACAAAACCAAAGAAAACAACTTTCTCAACACAATAAGAGCACTGTTTCAAATTAGCAAACAATTGTTCTTTTCTGAAAACATCAAACACTTGTTTCAAATGATTAGCATGCTCATCAATGGATTTGCTATAGATAACAATATCATCAAAGTATACTACAACAAATTTTCCAATGAAAGATTTGCGCCATGATTCATTAACCTCATGAAGGTTGAAGGAGCATTGAACAACCCAAAAGGCATGACAAGCCACTCATAAAGACCAAAGTTAGTCTTAAAGGCCGTCTTCCACTTATCACCCGGTTTCATCCGGATTTGGTGGTATCCACTCCTCAAATCAATTTTAGAGAACACACAAGAACTACATAACTCATTAAGAATATCATCTAACCTAGGGATAGGATGACGATACTTTATCCTGATCTTGTTGATGGCTCTACAATCCACACACATGCGCCAAGTCCCATCTTTCTTTGGCACTAGGATGACCGGGACTGCACATGGGCTCAAGCTTTCTTGCACAAGACCTCTTCCAAGCAACTTCTCCACTTGCTTTTGGAGTTCTTTGGTAGCTTCCGGGTTGCTTCTATAAGCGGCCTTGTTGGGCAAGTGGGAACCCAGAACAAGGTCAATTTGATACTCAATGCCTCTTAGTGGTGGCAATCCACTAGGCAACTCCTCGGGGAAGATGTCTTCATAACCTTGCAAAAGAAAAGAAATATAACTAGGCAAAGAAGGGGTTAGTTCATTAGTAAGCAAAACATGTTCCTTGTGTAGGAGGAGAATCATGGGTTCTCCTTCCTCCACATCTTTCAAACACTCTTTCCTAGACAAGAACAAGTTCACTCCCTCTTTTGTTTCCTCACTCTTTTGAGTAACAACTCCCACTCTCCCTTCCTCCACAACTCTCTCTTTCTTTTCTTTCTCTCTTTTTAACTTCAACTCATTCATCTTCCTATAACCCTCACTCACTTGCACCGGGGTCAATGGGTTGAGAACAAACTTCAGACCCCCCACTTCCAAGGCATACCTATTAATTTTGTCATCATGCCTTGCCAAGCGGTCATATTACCAAGGCCTACCAAGAAAGATATGACAAGCTTGCATAGGAACCACATCAAATAGAAGCTCATCATGGTAGTCCCCAATCTTGAATTTAATCAAGGCTTGCTTGGTCACCTTTAGTTCACCACACTCATTCACCCATTGGAGTTTGTAAGATTGTGGACGCTTTCTAGTGGGTAGTTTGAGTTGCTCAATCAAAGTGGTGCTCATCACATTGACACAACTACCACTATCAATAATTAGAGAGCAAGTAGTCCCTTGAACCTTACAATATGCATGGAACAAATTCTCCCTTTGACTCGACTCCTCCTTCACTTGTACCCCCATTATTCTTCTCACCACAAGAGTAGCATAGACATAATCTAATTGTTCACCTTCCAACGGCTCCTCATCAAAATCATTGTCACATGGCATACCCTTATCTATCTCCTCATCATCACTACCACTCGTTTCATAGCCCCCATCACCCAAAGCAATAATAGTCCTCCTATTGGGACAATCTCTCATCATGTGCCCACGGCCATTACACTTGTAGCATTGAATGTTAGATAAGATTTCAAGTTTATCTTTATTACCTCCCGCCTTGGGCTCTTCCCTGGGCTTGGTTCTTTCAAAGTTGCCTTTGAACTCTCGCTTGGAATCCTTAGCTTTATCCCATGGGGTATAAGCCTTCACATTATCATTTCCTTTGTTCCAAGTGGAAAGGATGCTTTTGGTCTTGTAAGACTTGTCTAACTTGACCCCTTTCTCCACCTTGAGAGCCGCTTGGAATGCATCATTCAAGCTTTCAAACCGGTGCAATTCCATTGGAGAAGAGATCTCCCTATTCAAACCTCCACAAAACTTTGATATGAGAGACCGGTCACCATCTAGCACGTTGGCCCTTGTTCTAGTCTTCTCAAATTCATCAAAATACTCCACCACGCTCTTGGTTCCTTGCCTCAAATTGTAAAACTTTTTGATCAATTCATCCTCATAGTTTGGAGGTAGAAACCGAGCCTCCATCATGGCTTTCAAAGCCGCCCAACCCTCATTGGCAATGAGCCATTGTGTTTCCCTTTGTCTTCGCTTGGACTCCCACCAAGTAGAAGCATAGTTTTCAAATTGGGTGATAGCATACTTCACCTTTGTAGCATCTTGGACGTTGTTTGTTTGAAAGATTCTCTCCGTCTTGACCACCCACTCTAAGTACTCCTTTGGATCATTCTCACCTTGGAAGGTAGGTATGTTGACCTTGATAGTGTTCAACCCCCTATCTTCATCATGATGCCTCCGTTGTCCACCATAGCCCTCGTGGTCATAGTAGTCCCCATCACGATCCACTCTCCCTTGGTAACCTCTCCCAAATCGACCACCTCGACCCTTAGCTCCCCCTTGTCGTGCATCCCCCAGAAAGTGAAAGGGGTCATTATCATAGTTTTTATAGGCATGAAAAGACTCATTTTCAAGTGGCCTTGGAGTGTCATCCCTTGGTTGTTCATTTCTTAGGAGGCCATGATCCCTCGCTTGTGGAGTGACATTTGGAGAATAGGTATCTTGGACCACCATGTGAGAGTAGCGGTCATTAGCCTGAGAGATCCGGCTAGGTCTATCACCCCGCACCCCTACGGTTGGAGGTGCATCATCCACTTGTTTACCCATCTCCCGAAGCTTTTCCTTTCGTGTTAGCTCATCAACCGTCTCCTTCATCCCATCAAACTTATCTTGCATTGAGCTAACACTTGCCATCAAGGCTTGCATCATGTTTAAGTTCTATGTCCGCCTCGACTCCCTTTTGAGCCATTGTACCTACAAACAAGTAAAAAAATAAGGTTAGTAGAAAGAGTCCTCACCGAGTCGCTCCCTAAGTGTTTACAGTCAAATTGATGTCACCCACAGAAGTACATTAGGGAGCTGCTGAAAAAGTTTGATATAGACAACACCAATACTATGGATACTCCCATTACACTTGGAACGAAGTTAGATCTAGATGAAAAAGTTGTACCTATCGAAGAAAAAAAGTACTGAGGAATCATTGGGTTTCTCTTACATCTCAATGCTAGTCGTCTATATATTGTGTTTAGTGTGGGTTTGTGTGCCAGGTTTCAGCCTAAATAGTCCCTTATGATTTTTGTGAAGAGAATTGTGATATTTGAAGGGAACTCATAATCTGGGACTCTGGTATCCTCGAAGAGGAATATTTGATCTTATTGGGTTCGGTAATGTTGATTATGTTGGAAAATTGATAGATAGGAAGAACATATCTTGAATGACAAATTTTCTTGGTCATTTCTTAGTTTCTTAGGATACTAAGAAACAAAATTCTTTGGCTTTGTCTACTGCTGAAGCCGAGTATGTAGATCCAGCCTTCTGTTGCTCCAACTCTTGTAGATTAAGTAAAAATTGGAGGACTTTGGGATCAAGAGTAGATCTGTGCCTATATTTTGTGATAACACAAGTGCGGTCAATATTGCAAAAAAGCTTGTGTAGCACAAGGAAACCGAGTACATTGATATTAGGCATTATTTCTTGAGAGACAATATTGAAAAAGGTTTAATTTAAATGAATTTTTGCAGGATTGAGGAGCAGATAGATGACATCTTCACCAAAGCACTAAACAGATTTGCAATTTGAGAAGAACATGCTGGTGCTGGGGATGAAAAAATAAAAATACACTGACTGGGTCAACACCCGTCTCTCCCTCTATACTTGGCTTACAAAGTGTTCTTGCACCTGCTTAGTTCTAAAATAGGTTTGAGTTTAGTTTAATCCTACATCTAAAAAGTTTGTTCCATATGTATTTTGATTTACGTATGTTAATGATGCGTGAGCATTTTGCTTACAATAACTCGCTTAATTTTTTTTAAAAAAATCCAAAAGCGACCAATCAATAAGGAAAATGATGTGTTTTTGCTTGGTTTCACGTTTTTATGTCGAATTGTACTGAAAGAAGTCACAAGGAGAAAAATACCAACGAAAAGAGGAAAAATTTTAAGAAGCTACAGAAACAAGGAAAGTGAGGCCATCCAACTCAAAGGCGACTACTCTTTCCCTGTATGTGAAAATCATGCCAAGTCACAGGGCGGCCAAAAAGGCCCTAGCCCATTGAACCATGCTTCATTACAATGCTAAGAAAGGGCTGGCGCCCAATTGCTTACTCATGAAGTCACAAGAGGAAGAAAGGTCCACCTACCAAGAAAAGGGCCCTCAGCCTTATCAGACATGAGGAAGAGAGGACGGCCGCCCATTCAAAGGGCAGCCTCCCAAACCAGCACACTACAGAAAGGCCTTAGCCCTTTTAAGAGGGTCAGAGCCCTTTCCCTACATGAAGTTCAAGATCTGAAGCAAGTCTCAAAAAGGCCCCAGCCCTTCCAAAGAGTCCTCAAGCCAACTGCAAAATGATATTTTTGTTAATTTTAGCAAAGACTATAAATACTTAAACTTGGAAATTTCCTATTATCTTTTGTCTTGGAGATCAAATTAAAGAGAAACTTTACTTCTTTAACAAGCTTTCATCTATTGTGGAGGATTTCATTACAATTTGTAAGGATTCTTACTTGTCATTCCATTTCAATTCAATTTCTATTCATTACAAGTATGATTCTGTTACAAAGCACCAGTAGCTAAGTCCGTAGTTAGGGTTTTAATTAAAATTTAGTTCAATAATCTAATGGGTCTAATGTATTAAGCCTTAAACTAATGGAAATATCCCATTTCACTAGCTTCAATATCATATCATTACAACTTGAGGTGTACAACTTAAGTTGAGCCCTAAAGTACTAGATTTACACCGAAAGGGTATTTCTAGGAATGGACAAGTTAGTGACGAGGTACCGGGGTATGTGTTGTTGCAGTTACCCCGGGTTAACGAGTTGAACACCGAGAAGGGAAAACCTTACTTGGGAATATTCATTATAACTTCATGCAACACCTCTTACATCGAGGGGGCAAGGGAGAGGGGTGAATTGGGTGTATTTTTCTGAGTTCCATTGGCTTACCCGATTTAAAATTTGGTTTATCTTAGACCCCATTAGGTTGGTGACCAAGTGGCAATTAGAGTCCTAGTTCTTTCTATTCATAGACAACACTTAGAGTTTACTTGCTTTTCATTAGTACTTATAACTTCATACAATCTCAAATTTGGGTTTCACTATATTAAACCATAGAAAATAGACTATTTAGCTAGCTTTTGATCAACAAGCTAGTTCCTCGTGTTTGATCCCGTCTACACGACCGGGTAATAGTGACCCTGCTCTCAAGGTACTTTAGTTGATAACTAATGAGTACTGATGAATTTAGACTATTGAGTACATGTGACATATTTTCAAGTGAAACAAGCGTACAAGAAGCCAGGTACAACCCAAATATTTAGCTACAACTCCTGAATTGTGTTAAATTGGTTCAGTAGTAAAAGCCCCAACTGTCCAAAATTGCTGCCTTATGTTTAGCCAATCTTAATATTTGATTTCAAAGAAAGTGACATATGGTGTCTGTTACACAATTCCTTTTCTCAATCAATCACTTATGTATTTCGTCAATCCTATCAGTTTTCAAAGAAACAATTTTCTTCTAAAAAACGTCTGCGTCTAACACTCACTTCCAAATTCCTTAGAGCTAAACCTAACACAAATCCTCTTTCAGGGCCTTAAAATTTCTCAATTTTTTTCTGATAACTTCATCGACAATGTGGAACCTTGACCAATCAAAGTCACCCAATGTTTCTCCACAACAAGTTGTTTTAAAATCAAAAATATCTATTGGACTCGAGCGAACTATGAGCAAGTGTGCGCCGAATGTGGCGAGATCAAGAAAAGCTTTTGCCAGCGAATCAACTCAGGGAGAACTAGAACAAAACAAGATGTCACAAGGGGTGAGTGTTGGTGATTCAACTAAGAATAGGGCCCAAAATCAACCAACTACTGATGAGGTAGTGTCTGAACCATCTAAGCCTATTCTTGATGTTTATAGTGTTGTTGTTTCTGAACGTGTGGGTGAAACTGCTCTTGAAAAGTTGGCCTAGTATGAGAGGAATATAGGAGTTGTTAAGCAAGTTTGGGTAATGTTGTTGGTGTAGGAGATGATGAAGGAGTATGGACAGGTGTTGAAAAGGAGATGGAGAAGGAATTTGAAAAGGAAACCGAAGCTGCCTCAAAAGAACCAAGTTTTTTTTTCTAACTCTCTATAGGTGTTGGGAAAGGAATGAACAAGGGTAAGGAAAAAATAAAGGAAGTTGAAATAGGTGAATCTGTAAGGGGCCCCTCAGTTCAACATAGTTCAACAAAGGCTCTAGAGACTAGTGATGAATTAACTTGAGTTGGACTGGACTGATTCTGAAGGTGATAACCCTACCAAAGCCTTGGAGACCGTAGAACCTCTAGCTTTTGAGAATACACCTATGTTTGGGGGACCCAAAGTTAAAAATGTGAAGGATTGGAGTTAGTCTATTCATGTTGATCTTGATGAGGTGTTTGCGGGAGAAGGTGAACTACATAAGAGAAATAGAAAAAGAAAACCAATGGAAAAAGTCGCTAAAGTTGATATACATAAGACAGAAAAGAAAAGGAGATTGGTGAGAGGAACTCGAGAGAGGGTAAGTTCTGAGCAAAAATTAAGAGGACAATGTGAGAAATTCTAGTAAAACAGAGGTTGGGGAATGGCCAAGAAGTTTCCTAACAAGGTAGGTCCTTCCATTACAGGAAGAAATCCTGCTACTAGGGCTACTAAAAAATAGGAAGAAGAGAAATTGGCTAAATCTGCTGAGAAAATAAAGAAAAAGAAACATGTAGTTGAACTTGTTGATGAAGTGTCCTCTAAAACCGAAGAGACCATTGAAGAGGAAGAACTACCCAAAAAGGAGCTAATAGATAGAATGGCCTAGTTTCAACCTAGGAAAAGTGTGAGGGAGAAAATCATTATAGACATTCATGAACCTGGGATATTGTTGTAAAAGTTGGAGGTACAAGGTTGGAAGGATTTATTCTTTGGAATGTGAGAGGTAGTCATATGATGATAAGGTTAACGAGTTCTACACAAACTGCAAAGTCATAGAAGAGGTTGTAACTTCAATTGAATATAGTGAAATTCAGCTTTGACAAAGATCTGATGGGTATAACTTTTGGTGTGCAAGTTGATGGTTATGCAAAATATGAAAAATATAAGCCGTCTCCTAGATATGATGAAGTGAAACCCTAGGCAATCACAAAGAAGTTTGCTAGAATTCACAATTTGAAAAAGGCTAGGAAGGTTTTGAAGAAAAATATGGAGCCATTGCATCAGCTGATGTTTGAGTTTGTGATCCAAAATGTGATTCCCAACAAGGAAATGAGGAATCAAGATACCTTCTTGGATAAGACCTAGATGGATCTGTTGCTTCGAGAGTCCATTGTAAGCTTTCATGAGGTGATGATTAAGCACACTGAGCACATAGTTGATCCTACAAAAGGAAGGCATGACTTGGCATATGGTTTTCCCTGAACCTAGTCCTAGAATACATCAGAGTTCCCATTGGAGAACCATAAATTCTAAAGCCAAAACACTTGTTTGGTAAGAACTTCCTAAGCTTATGTGACTTCTACAAGCCGCTAAAACCCGCCAAAAACAAGAAGAAATCAAAGAAGGTTGTGCGTGTTGATGACATAAGTAGTGGTGAAGATGATGAGTGGGAGGACCAGGATGAGGGGTTGGTTATGCAAGTTGAGGAGATGTGGAATAAAGTGGAGAAACTTAAGCAAAAGTTGCATGAAGGAACAAGTGATAGCGAAGGCTGACAATCCAGAATGATCAAATTGAAGCTGCCTTGATGGTTGAAAGTCGCAATAACTATAGAAACATTGCTGCTCTTACGCAACACTTCAACCTGAATCCCTAATTCCATCGGACACTACATCATTCATACCCCTCCTATTTTGCTTATTGGTGCATCATTTTTTGACAAATTCTTTTTGCTTGTAACAATTTTGGTTTACCAAGATGTGACCTCTAGATGATTACTTAAAGTGATTGTTTTTGCTTTATTGATTATTAATTGTTTTCTAGTAGTCTCTTCTATTTTGTGCCCTTAGTTATCCTTCACGACTAATCATTCATGTGTGTTTACTTTCTTTGACTAAAGACTAGATCTTGGAACTATTTTTATTTTACTGGTGTTGCATCTTTTCGATGATGACAAAAGGGGAAAGAGAATGTTATGCTGGGGAGTTTGTGACCCTACTCCATTTTTTTCCGCTTATCTTTGTTTGTTGGTTTTGGTCTATATTTTTGTTGTATGTGTAACAGGTCTCCGAAAATATTGGTCCGTCATTATAAAAAGGGGGGATTTTCTTGGACTCTCATTTTGATGATTAACAAACAACAGAATAGGCAAAGAAATAGACCATGTTCACAAACTAGCCTTGAGCTGATAAAAAACTTAGTACAATTTGGAGTAGGTGAACCTGAGTGACTTGTTGATGTGTTGAGGTCTAGTAACGTGATTACTTGGCGTATATTAGACTTGATTGGAAGCCTACCGTGTACAAGTCTAATTATGGAAGGAGTCTTAGAAAAAGTTGGAAGTTGATGCAACTAAGGAAATAGCATTAAAAGAATATCTTTTAGTTCTACTAGGAGATGTTGGTTTTGAACTTAACCCTAATTACCGTACGTATATGTGTGGGGAAAAATACGTCACCTATTGTTATGGGGATACGAGTCCAGCTGGCGAGACTAGACTTATCTTACAAGTCACCAGGCACAAAGGATACACGCTTGTTTTACTAGTTACGGCCGTTCAGCCGGTACGGGCGAAGGATGAAAGGCATACATCCTGCCGCCTTAGGATTGCAGTCTCCTAGTAAAGGTTTCGTATATACCACCACCATGAGCTTATAGGCCCATGAGCCTCATTAGTCTTTGTATTTTACCATATCTAGGACTGGGTAATCATTACTATAAATACCTCTCCTTACATTGTATTGTACATCAAGCGATTCACCACTAAATCCGGCTATTCTCAAGGAATAAAACTCTTTACTTTCTTGTATATTATTTTCCTCTTTATTCACTTACTTTTCCGTTGTATTTTATTGTATTACTTATGGCCCATTCATAAATTTAAGTGTTTAACTTAGATGTACAAATTTAGGCATAAACAATTTGGCACCCACTATGGGGTCCAAGCAATTATAGGTATTCTACGAGGAAAAGACGCTGATGAAATGTAAACAATGAAGCGATAAAAGTAATGATAAAAGTGAGACGCAACTTAAACAACTTACGAGGTAACACCGAAGAACGATGTTTCGATACACCCTCACTCGAGTCAAGAGGAACCTACACTATGCAATAGAATGATCAAGGAGGATTGAAGGTCAACTTGGATTCTTCCAATTGATTTCAAGCGAAAAGGTTACAAGTGTTCTTGAGAGCAAATCTCATTAATATATATTCAAAGTGTAGTGAAAGGCAATAAATGATGAAGAGGTGTATTTATAGCACCCCTTTACAAGATGTGAAAGGTCTAATAAGCCCTCATCTATGTTGGAATACAATAGAGCACTTAAGGCTAGAATAGGAATTTCATACAAAAAGATAGCAAAAATCAGCTTTGTAGGCGCCTCGGCTTATATCCAGGCGCTTCGCCTGGTGGAGTGGCTGACAGAGGCAGTGAAATGCTTGGGTGCTCCGCCCATTGTTTAGGCGCTCCGCCCGGTGTTGCCTGGGCTGAGGCGCTCCACCTAGCTTCAGGCGCACCTCCTGGGCGCCAAGGAGCTGGGCGCTCCTCCTCAGTCTAGGCGCTCCGCCTGGCCCTGAAGCATGGGGATTCCTCCTTCGATTGAACTCCAATGCAAGGTCTTCAAATCATCTCCAGAGCTCGTATCATCAAGGCCCTTCCAAACCAAGCATTAGTGAGCATCTTGGATCTCCTTGGCTTGACTTTGGGTGAATGGTCTTGATGCAATTTGGGTTGCATTATCCTCCCCTTCTTGAGAAGATTTTGTCCTCAAAATTAAGGCGTCATCCTCCAAGGTATCATCACCTACATCAGAAAGAGTCAAGTCAGAAATATTGAATGTACTAGAGACATTATACTCACCAGGCAAATCGATCACATATGCATTGTTGTTGATCTTTGAGAGCACGTGGAATGGTCCATCTGCTCGGGGTGCCAACTTCCCTTGCCGAATGTTTGGGAATCGCTCCTTGCGGAAGTGCACCCACACAGCCTCCTTTCTTGAGTTCCACTTTCTTCCTTCCCTTGTTCTTCTTGGTTACTATCTTTTTATAGGCCTCCTCCAAGTTCTTCTTCACCTTGGCATGAAGTTGAAGAAACGCCTTGGCTCGAGTTTTACCTTCAAAATCAACAACCACATCACTTGGCAAAGGGGTAAGATCAAGTGGAATCAAAGGATTAAAACCCTAAATATATTGAAATGGAGTCATGACAATCATTCTATGCAAAGTGCGGTTATATGCAAACTCTATGAGTGGTAGCTTATCAATTCAAGTTTCGGTCTTACCTTTGGTCATGGCTCTAATTAGAGCTCCCAAGGTTCGGTTCACCACCTCGGTTTTCCAATCGGTTTGAGGATGGTGGGACGTAGAGAACAACAATTTGGTTCCAAGAGGGTGGTGGGACATAGAGAACAACAATTTGGTGCCAAGAGCACCCTACAAGCATTTCCAAAAATGGCTAAGGAACTTAGAGTCCCTATCACTAACAATAGTGCGAGGTTCCCCATGCAAATTTAACACATTATCAATAAACAAAGAAGCTACATGTTGTGCATCATGACACTTTTTGCACGGAATGAAGTGAGCCATTTTGGAGAACCTATCAACGAAAACATAATTGCTATCGTTTCCTCCCCTAGTCGAGGCAAAGCCATAACAAAATCCATAGAAATATCAACCCACAGACTAGTAGGTACGGGCAAAGGAGTGTATAAGCCATGGGTGTTGGACCTAGACTTAGCGCTTTGCAATCTAAACAAGCATTACAAAAGCGTTCCAGAAGAGGCCTCATTTTCGGCTAATGAAATTGCTCTTTTAGTATGGCCATAGTCTTATCTACCCCAAACTGACCCATCAAGCCCCCACAATGTGCTTCTCGCACTACAAATTCCATCCAAGAGGACTCGGGGACACACAGTCTTCCATTTTTGAAATGTAGCCATTTACCCATTGCTATTTCTCCACCCTCTCCCAAGAGCATCATGGATGCTCTTGAGCTTTGGGTCATGTTCATACAACAATTTTATACTTTCAAAGCCCATAATCCTAGAAGCAAGAGTGGTAGCAAGGGCGAACTTCCTAAAAAGTGCATCGGCTACAACATTGTCCTTTCCCTTCTTGTAATGAATCACATAGGGGAAGGACTCAATGAACTCCACCCACTTGGCATATCTCTTGTTCAACTTCTCTTGGCCTCTAAGATTCTTGAGTGACATGGTCACTCTTGATCACAAATTTTCTAGGCCATAAATAATGTTGCCAATGAGCTAGAGCTCTCACAAGGGCATACAACTCCTTGTCATACGTGGAGTAATTCAAGGTTGCACCCTGAAACTTTTCAATAAAGTAGGCAATGGGTTTCCCTTCTTGCATGAGAGCACCCCTAATACCCACCCCTGAGGCATCACATTCAACCTCAAAAGCCTTCCCGAAGTCAGGAAATTGCAACAATGGGGCGGTACTCAACCTACTTTTCAATTCTTGGAAAGCTTTCTCTTGAGGCTCTCCCCACACTAAGGCCTTGTCTTTCTTCACCAACTCGGTGAGTGGTGCGGCAATGGTGCTAATATCCTTCACAAAGCCCCTATAGAAACTAGCAAAGCCATGGAAACTCCTAACATGAGAAACGGTAGTACGAGTTGGCCAATCTCTAATGGCTTCGACTTTGGACTCATCGACCTCTACGCCATTGGAACTAACAACAAAGCCAAGAAAAACAACCTTTTCAACACAAAAGGCACACTTTTTAAATTGGCATAGAGCTTTTCGGCTCTTAGCACTTCAAGAACTTGACTCAAGTGGCCCACATGGTCATCTATTGATTTGCCATATGTCAAGATATCATCAAAATAGACGACCACAAACTTGTTGATAAACGGATTTAAGACATGGTTCATTAACCGCATGAAGGTGCTAGGTGCTTTGGAGAGGCCAAAAGGCATCACCAACCATTCATAGAACTTGGTCTTGAATGCGGTTTTCCACTCATCACCCGATTTCATCCGGATTTGGTGGTAGCCGGACCTAAGATCTATCTTGGTGAAGACACTAGAACCACTCAATTCATCAAGCATATCATCAAGTCGAGTGTTGCTCCCAAACGCACACACAAGTATACGCGGTCGCCAAGTAATAAAGTGACAAAGTCGAGTATCGTTCCCACGAGGACTATGCAGACTAGTGCTTAATAAACAATTCCTGAACAAGCTATCCAGGGGTCTTTTTCCAATGGTTGTAAGAGTTTTTATACTAAAATGCAGTAATTAAAGTGCTGGAATGTAATCAAGCAATGGGTCAAACTTTGGTTGTTAACAATATCAAGGGAGCGATCCAGGGTCAGAGTTACGAACAATCCAGTTGATGTATTCAATTGATTTCACTTCTTAAATCCCGAGTTACTAACTTACAGGTTAATTGTAATTATGAAAACCTTTCAGTTCTTCACAATCTATGCAAGCTACTTTAATCCCTGTATGTCTACGGGTTAAATCACATGCACACATTAACGATCCTGTAATTAGTTAAACTAGGCAAGCAAGTATATGTCTATCCTACCCGCGAATTGATTCCCCGATGCCCGGGTTCACAAACTAGTTCTATTCTTCCTTATTACGTAATTAGGTTCTCTCTTTCAAGTTCAACCCAAAAACCATAGATGATGTATAACTATCGAGCTCTAACAATTATACAAGTTAAATCAAGAAAGAATAAGTAACCCGTTATGGGATTCAATCAATGGAAATCAATCTTCAACAATCAACTTTCATGTAAACTCTAACCCCAGAACGTTAGGAAATTAGCCACACATATTCATAATCACAAGGCAAAGATTTGGTGTAATAATGAAATACTTGATGTAATAGATGAAAGATTGGGAATAACCCTTGTTCAATGAAGTGTGTAGCTCTCAATATTGCTCCAAAGTCCAGCAGCCTCTACAAAAACTAAGTAATAAACTATTTATAATGTTTCCAAACCCTTGGTAATAAGTTAGACCCAAAACTAGAAGGAATAGGGAGTAAAATCGCGCACAAGGGGCGCTACAACGGGCGCCCCGCGCCCCGAAAAGCATGACATCGACCAGACCACGCCACCAGCCTTCGAGCTTTAGCCCTGCGGCGCATGCCAAACGCGCCAGCCTCTGCGCGCGGTAGGCTGCGCGGCGCGGGCCCTAGATCGCCAAGCCAAAATGTTCTTCTTTCGCTCCAAAACTCGGCTTGTGTCGTGCCTTTGTGTGCTCGTTCCAATCTTCAAACATCCTTCAACCAATTCATGCTCAATCAAGCTCCGAAACGCTCCAAATGCATCGCGTAACGACCTACACACGAACAACACAACATCAGCGTAAAACCACCTTCACAAGCCACCAAACAAGTGCAAAACAAGCTCAAATGTGCGGAAATATTAAGGAAAAGTAGGCATAAAATGCCGAACATCACCACCCCACACTTGAACCTTTGCTCGCCCTCGAGCAAGTCAAAACTAACTCCCCAACCTAGGTAAAACAGGTCTGCCTATGACTATGGTTGATACCGACCATTGAACCAATGCGCACATGACTACCATGGATCCACAACATGCCAACAATTTACCAAACTCAAAAATATGAAAACAACCACCCCAAAATAGCTCAAATGCACAACCTCAACTCAATGCAACCATGCTCCCACAAAATTACACCTATCTACTCAACCAAGAGCCAACAACTTTACCGAATTCATGCAAACCACGTGCCCTCACCAATATGAAAGAGAGTGCCCCCCAAAGATCACACACAAAAACAAATATCATGAATAGAACGGGGGCAATAACAAATGAATTCTCACTTTCATGAAAAGCTCACATGTCACACACAACGTACCATAGGCTTGCCCGTAGTGTAGGACTCCACTAATGTAGGCTCACTCCAATCGGGATTAACTAGGACTTTAGAAAGGTCGTAATGTAGGCTAAGGTGCGGGTAGGATACATATGGGTAATAGTGACTACCTCCCTAAGCACTTTTAATACATCACATTTATTCCAAACACAAGTCTCAACAAACCACCCAATCACAAGTATCACACATACCTTCTCAATAAGTAGCATATTTTCTTTTCAATCACACACTAGCAAGGACGGGATATCTTTCTCTTTTTTTTTCTTTTCACAATTTTTTCCAACTTTGCTATTTTTTCTTTTCTTATCATTTCATTTTTTTCAATTTCATTAACTTCCATCCTTGCCAATGTTTTCCACTACTTCACAATTTTCATAAGTATTTCCCTTTTATTAGTTCCACTCAAGAACCTCCCAACATCCAACCACAACTCCAATCATCTACACAATATAAATAAAGTGCTTAAGGAGTAAGGGCCAAAAGAGTCAATTAAGAACAAATGGGTAGGCTCGGGATGTGGGTGCCAACAAAAAGGGTCAATTCAAATCACAACAACAATTTTTCAAGGTATATATGTAAGGGTAGGCAAGTAAAAGAAGGCCTTGTATCATCTCCCGACTAGAGCAAACCTAGGATTTCGCTTTGCACACACACGGGGCAAGTTCTAGACATTAATATGCAACATGGAGCAAATAAGACATGCCTCACAACACACATTGCACGTAATCCACACAAAAAGGCTCAATCAACAACTCTCAACCAAGCTTCTAGAATGCAACTTGTGGAAATTTAAGCACTCATGCACAAAAGTTAGCAATCAAGTCAAGCAAGCGGACTCAAGCATCTCAAGGGGGTTGTTCCATTTTTTTTTCTTTTCTAGGCATGCATCAAATTAAAACCAAGGACACCACAAATAGCACATGCAATCAAGTCCAAGTCCACCGGTATCAAACAAATCAAAGGCACCTAGCATTCTACCTTTTTCCTTAGCCTAGGGTCATCTACAACTAACTATCCTAATCCTAAAAATGAAAAACTACCCGGTTCAAAGGTCACCCCGTGGAAAAGAACCGCGGTCATAAGAAAAACCACGGGGCGGATGACATGTACCACTAATAAAACTAAAAGAAAAATCTTTTTGGAATTTTTTCATTGGTTTTCTATTTTTTTTTTCATTTTTGCATATAGTAAAGCAAGAAATAAATCAAAACAAAGTCAAGTGACAAAATAAAAAGTCCTAAGGTACATGCCTCCTAAACCTCAAAAATAAAAAACTAGATAAAGGGCAGTACCCCACCCCACACTTAAACTAAGCAATGTCCCAGTGCGACAAAGAAGTAAGTGCAAAAGTAAGAGTATAAGAAAACTGCCCTGAAAGCTGGATGGTGCACAGGAGTGTGGACCTAGGCCTCCGCCTCATGATCAGTCTCATACTCACTGTCTGGATCATTGGCCACAATATCTGAATCAGTGTTCTCATCCTCCCGCGGATCCACCGTTCCAGCCTCAACCTCGCCCAGCAGGACCTTCGAGGTCTCCGTCAATGGGACCTGGCGGTCAATAGTAGTCATATCAACGCCCGACTGACGGGCCATAGCCTCTATCATCAAGTACTGACGCGCGGCCAAGTTGGCACTTGTCTCCCGCCAATCGTCCGCCGTCAGCTTTACCGGTGCTGTGGTGATCACCCCCTTGACCGAAGCAATGTCAAAAGGCCTCCCGAAATCAAGGACAATGCGATCCCCAACCTCATCTGCGGGGACGCCCGCCTTCTCTAAATACCGGGTCAAGAGGTTCCCAAAATACAACCTACTACATGATTTTTCATTCCTCTCTTGTTTCATCATTCTCAACATGTAGTACCCAATGTTCACCGGCCTCCCGGTCATGAAAAAGTACACCATGCACGCCCGAGTCTTAGTAACCTCGGAGTAATGGGAACATGGTAGAATCCGTGCATTTATGAACCGCATCCATACACGCGCCGGCTTGATAAACTGTGAGAAGTGCATAAACTTATGTCGCCCAGACGCTCCTCGCCCCCACTTATGCGTGGAGCCTTCACCACACAAGGTCTCCCGCAAGGCCGTGTAATCCGGTTTCTTGATGTAATTTCTCAACTCATCATAATCGGGGTCCGCTACCCCCAAGAAGACATTCAATGCCGTTGGATCTAACTTCATCTTCACTCCCCTAACCGTCACCATGTTATCATCCCTCCACGCCTCATCGGGCTCCCAGTTAGCATAAAGTTCTTGGACCATGTCCAAGTTGGCGTGCCCCGGACTCTCAAACACTGAGTCCCACTTGAGGGCAATGATCTTCTCGGCCACATCTCTAAACTTTTGTAGCACCGGCCGTTTATCAATGGCTTGCTCGGGGATGTACCCCGCAAGCCGCATATTTTTATACCATGTTTGGCAATCTCCCTTCTTCACAAAAGGGAGGCCATACCGAGTCTTGCCTCCGGGACGTGGTATCGGCACCGCGTCCTTTGGAATCTTGGCCTTAGCCTTTGCTTTTTCCTTGGGCTTGGCCGGTGCCTTACCCTTTTGCTTTGAGGAGGAAGGCCCGGCTTGAGGTTCTCTCCTCGGGCCCGCAGTAGATGAAGAACTCGCCTTTTGAGATGTGGCTACCATGGTACCTACACAAACACAAACATCAATGTTAGATGTATAGCTATGCACCAAAAACAATTCAAGCTCAAGGGTACCACCCCACACTTAGCACACACTCTATGTGGCAATCACTTGTTTCAATGGCACAAGCACCCCACACTTGAACAAAACTAGCCTTGGCAAAATATGCCACGTTTTGAATTTTTAAAATCAAGCTAGTGTGGGTACCTCATGATCAAATCTAGTGTGTATGCAACACCTAATGTTCATTGTAAGCCTAAGGAATGCATTGCTACTCAAGAATTCACAATGTCATTGATATTTCATCTTTGAGGCTTTTTCACAAACACCTAGTGTGCACAACTTTGAACTAGCAATTTCAATGGATTTTGTAATGTGCCAACCCTCCCAAATTGTTGGGAGATCTCTTTTTACAAGTCACAAGTTCTATACTAAGCATCATAGACAATTAAGCATATCAAGATTGAATTTTTATGAAGAAGCTTGTAACTAGTTAAGAGAATCACCCATGAGCAATAATGAAGACAACTTACATGTTATTGAGAAGGAAGAGTAGTAATGTACTTACTTGATGGTGTTAGAAGTGATTGCACAAGATTTGGGATGAGTTCAATTGTTGCAAGTGAATTAGTGTGTGTGTAGAGAGTGTTTGTGGTGAAAGTAAGGAAGAAATAGTGTTAGGAATCGGGGTTATAGGGGTGGGGAATTAAAGAATTTCGGGTCAAACCCGTTGACCCGCATTTAGAACCAAAAAATTTTGCCTTGCGCGTTTTGTTCCGCGCCGCAGGCCAACCGCGTGCTCCCTTTTTAAGTTTCTGCCAAGCTCAGCGCGGTGGGAGGCGCGGGGCGCTCCCAACCGCGCCAAGCTTTTTTCTTCAGCTTCTTTTCTCGCGCGTTGGGAGGCGCGGGGCACTCCCAAACGCGCCCGAGCATGTTTTTTCGCACCGATTTTTAATTCTAAGTACAAACCCAAGCGTGGGACATGTCTCGAGACGTCCCATACCCCTCAATGCATTCATTTCACCTTATTTAGCTCACCCGATTCCTGCAAAAACGACACACAAAAACAACAAAAACGTGACACTATAAAAAATAAGAGAAAACTAAACTATTACAAGTACAAACTCGGGTTGCCTCCCGAGAAGCGCCTTATTTAACGTCGTGGCATGACGGGTATAAATCAAGGGTCCCTCAAAGTGATTGAAGTGCGGTGATTCACCGTACCTCCCCAATAGTGTTTCACCCGTTGACCATTAACCAAAAATGTGCTTTCAGAACCCGGGGCTCTCAATGCAACCGCTCCATGTGCGGTAACCCGAACAACTTCAAAAGGCCCCGACCATCTCAACTTCAACTTGCCCGGAAACAATTTCAACCTCGAGTTGAACAACAATACACGCTGCCCGGGCTCAAAAGAGCGATGCTCAATGTGCTTATCATGCCACTTCTTTGTCCGTTCCTTATATAATTTCGCATTTTCATACGCATGGAAACGGAACTCTTCAAGTTCATGCAGTTGGAGCATCCTCTTCTCACCCGCTAAGGCCATATCAAAGTTGAGCTTTTGAATAGCCCAATACGCCTTATGCTCTAATTCAACCGGCAAGTGACAAGCCTTCCCATAAACAAGCCTATATGGAGAGGTTCCAATAGGCGTTTTGAATGCAGTTCGATAGGCCCAGAGAGCATCATCTAACTTCATAGCCCAATCCTTCCTCGAGGCATTCACAGTCTTCACAAGGATTTGCTTGATCTCTCTGTTAGACACTTCTACTTGGCCACTAGTTTGGGGATGATAAGCAGTAGCCACCTTGTGGCGAACCCCATACTTAGCCAGTAATTTATTGAACAACCGGTTACAGAAATGCGTACCTTCATCACTAATGATAGCCCGCGGTGTCCCAAAACGAGTGAAAATATTCTTCTTCACGAACTTCACCACCACACTCGCATCATTTGTAGGAAGTGCAATGGCCTCCACCCATTTAGATACATAATCAACTGCTACAAGGATATATTTATTGCCCATAGAAGGTGGGAATGGACCCATAAAATCAATACCCCAACAATCAAACAGCTCAATCTCCAAAATATTGTTCAAAGGCATCTCGTGACGCCTAGTAATGGTACCCGTTCTTTGGCAACGATCACATTGCTTCACTAATGCATGAGCATCTTTAAATAAAGTAGGCCAAAGGAAACCAGATTGAAGTACCTTTGCAGCTGTTCGATCTCCACCAAGGTGGCCACCATAAGGAGAGGAATGGCAGCTCTGTAGAATCGGCTCTACTTCTTCCCTTGGAACACATCTCCTAGCTAGTTGATCAACACCTATCTTGTACAAATAGGGCTCATCCCACACATAAAATCTGCTCTCATGAAGGAGTTTACGCTTCTGCTCAGCAGTTGCCCCAGGGGGATACACATCACTCACAAGAAAATTTACCATGTCAGCATACCATGGTGTTTCAGCTTCTTCTAGAGCAAAAAGTTGCTCATCATGAAATACCTCTTTAATCTCAGGCCCCTCATCTACATGATCTCTATTCTCCAGCCTTGACAAATGATCAGCTACTTGATTCTCAGTCCCCTTGCGATCTCGAATTTCAACATCAAACTCTTGCAATAGGAGAACCCATCGAATAAGTCTCGGCTTGGAGTCCTTCTTTTCAAACAAATACCGGATTGCGGCATGATCAGTGTAGACAACAACACGAGTGCCAACCAAATAAGATCTGAATTTATCAAAAGCATAAACCACGGCTAGCAACTCCTTCTCAGTGGTAGTATAATTGGACTGGGCTGCATCAAGCGTTTTGCTTGCATAATAGATGGAGTGAAAAATTCTTCCTATTCTTTGGCCTAGAACAGCCCCAATAGCATTATCACTCGCATCACACATCAATTTAAATGGCAAAGACCAGTCAGGAGCAATGATGATTGGTGCGGTCACCAACCTTTTCTTCAACTCTTCAAACGCCTTAATACAAGCATCATCAAACACAAATTTCACATCCTTCTCCAACAATTTGCACAAGGGAGTGGAAATTTTGGAGAAGTCCTTTATGAACCGTCTATAGAACCCTGCATGTCCCAAGAAACTACGCACCCCCTTAACAGAGATAGGTGGTGGTAATTTCTCAATGGCCTCTATCTTCGCCTTGTCAACCTCAATCCCTTGCTTTGACACCTTGTGCCCAAGTACTATGCCTTCTTGAACCATAAAGTGACATTTTTCCCAATTCAGCACCAGATTTGTCTCTTCACAACGGCTCAGCACAGCATCAAGATTCTTCAAGCATTCATCAAAAGAGTCACCAACCACTGAGAAATCATCCATAAACACCTCCACAAATTTTTCCACCATGTCAGTGAAAATAGCCATCATGCACCGCTGAAAAGTCCCCGGGGCATTACACAACCCAAATGGCATCCTCCTAAATGCATAGGTGCCATATGGACAAGTAAAAGTGGTCTTCTCTTGGTCTTCAGGAGCTATCACAATTTGATTGTAGCCCGAATAACCATCCAAGAAACAATAATACTCATGGCCTGCTAGTCTATCCAACATCTGATCAATAAAAGGGAGTGGGAAGTGATCTTTCCTGGTGGCCTTGTTCAGCTTCCTATAATCAATGCAAATTCGCCACCCTGTAACAGTTCTTGTAGGAATCAACTCATTGTTCTCATTCTTCACCACTGTCATGCCCCCTTTCTTAGGAACACACTGCACCGGACTCACCCACTTGCTGTCAGAGATAGGAAAAATAATACCAGCATCCAGCCACTTGATGACTTCTTTCTTCACCACCTCCTTCATGATTGGATTTAGCCTCCTCTGCTGCTCTATGGATGGCTTATGATCTTCTTCTAAGAGAATTTTATGCATGCAGAAGGAAGGACTAATCCCTCTAATATCAGCAATAGTCCAGCCAATAGCTCTCTTGCGCTCTCGCAATACCCGCAACACCTTCTCAACCTGCACATCAGACAACAAAGAAGGAAGGATCACGGGCAAAGTATTACCTTCACCCAAATAAGCATAACGTAAATGTGCGGGTAAAGGTTTGAGCTCAAGATTAGGAGCTTTCTCAATAGACGGTTTAACAGGAGCTAAGGTCAACGGTCTATCAAGCTCCTCAAATTTCTTCCACCCTGGGATGAATCTACTCTGCATATTAAGAACCTCCACAAATTCTTCAGTATCTTCATCCTTCAGGATATCATCATCATCACATAAGAGTGCCCTTTCCAAAGAATCAACATTAGAAGCCAAGAATGACCTCTCATCAGCAGTCAACTCATCATCTATTACTTTTACCATGGACAACTCTTCATAATAAGAAGGAAGCTGGGTAGCTCTGAACACATTAAACATAGCTTCTTCCCCATTTACCTTCATGATCATCTTGCCAGCTCTGACTCTAATAACGGCATCCGCAGTAGCCAAAAATCCTCTTCCCAAGATGAGAGGAACCTCAGGATCAGCTTCATAATCAAGAATAATAAAATCAACGGGTAATATGAACTGACCCACTTGTACAAGCACATCCTCAATAATCCCCTCAGGGCATGTCAAAGATCTATCAGCAAGCTGCAGGGTCACTGTAGTGGGTCGTGGCTCACCTAGGCCTAGCTTCCTAAAAACTGAAGAAGGCATCAAATTCACACTAGCACCCAAATCACATAAAGCACGACCAACCTCATGTTCCCCAATTTTCAAAGGAATGGTAAAACTGTCCGGGTCCTTCAATTTCTGCGGATGCTTGCTTCTAACTCTGGAACTGCACTCCTCAGTAAGTGCAACTGTCTCAAACTCAGTCAATCTTCTCTTGTTAGCAACAATATCCTTGATGTATTTAGCATATTTGGGAACATCCCGCAAAAGCTCCACCAAAGGAATATTTACCTGAATTTGACTCAATATCTCCAAAAATTTCTTGCATGCTGCATCAACTTTCTGCTTCTGAAGTCTCTGCAGGAAAGGTGGTGGTGGTCTCACAATAGCAGACTCGGGCTGCTTTTCGGTTACCTTTTCTGCTTCTTTTTCCACTTCCCTATCAACATTTGGCTCTAACTCACCAACAGGCTTCTTTGGCTTTGGGGGAACTTCCTCCAGTGCTCTTCCATTCCTCAAAGTCACTGCTTGCACAAATTCTCTAGGATTCTTCTCTGTATCACTCGGTAAAGCACCCCGAGGTCTATTATTTTGTGCTCCAGCAAGCTACCCCAATTGTCTTTCAAGATCTTTCTGTGCATTGCTCAAATCTTTAATTGTTTGTGCCTGAGATGCTGACTCATCAATGAGCTTTTGCTGCCCTGCAAGAATTTTCTTGAGCATATCCTCCATAGTATTAGACTGCTGTGGTTGAGCCTGAGACTGCGATCCCTGCTGTGGTGCATTGTTTTGAGTAAATTGGGCTCTCTCATTACCCTGAAACTGCTCACGGGTATCCCTCCAAGAAAAATTTGGGTGATTACGCCAACCCGTGTTATAATTATTACCATACTGATTTCGGTTTTGGCCCTGTGATCTGTTCTGATTACCCACATAATACACTGATTCTGGGTTAGAGGGACAAACCTCAGTGCTATGATCCTCACCACATACCTCACAAAAGGCCTGAACTTGCTGCACTGGAGCTGGTTGTGGCTTTGCTTGGAGAGCCAGCTTGCTGATTTGATTGGAAATCGCATCCATCTTCGCTCGCAACTCTGTAATTCCATCTAGTTGAAGTACCCCAGCAGCTTTCTGCGTAGCAGCTCTGCTAGACCCCTCACTATGTATATTAGCTCTGCCATCACCCTGCCAATCAGGATTGCTCTGTGAAAACTTATCAAGTAAGTCATAGATCTGTTCAAAATTTAAGGCCAGCACTTGGCCTCCAGCAGCAGCATCAACCACAATCTTAGTATGTTGGTTCAACCCCTCAACGAAAGTGTGTGCAATAACCTCATTAGTTTGATTGTGGTGAGGACAATCTCTAATAACGCTTTAAATCTCTCCCAGGCTGCATATAATGATTCGCCTTCAAACTGCCTGAAGGACAAAATTGCACTCCTCAACCTGGCCGTCTTAGCCGACGGATAAAACTTAGCCAAGAATTTCTTAGCTAAATCCTCCCAAGTAGTGATAGACCCAGGCTTTTCAGCCTTTAACCACTTCCTTGCTGTCCCAATCAATGAAAATGGGAACAAAGTCATTCGCACATAATCAGTAGGCACACCTGTCGGTGTATAAGTATCACTGATCTCCAGAAAGTTCTGCAAGTGTTGCTGCGGATCTTCATGCAGAAATCCACCATATTGCCCCGTCACATGCAGCAACTGAATCATGCCGGGCTTGATCTCAAAGTTTCCAATAATAGCAGGCTTCACAATACTTGACTCTACTCCTTTCAGACTAGGAAGAGCCACATCTCGCACTGCTACTGTTTGTTCTTCAGCCATTTCAACAGGAAGGGATGCAAGTACGATTGCTAATGCTTCTCGATCTCTCGCTTCTTTCCTCGTCTTCCTCAAGGTTCTTTCAGGCTCGGGATCAAAAGGTGCGAGTGATTCGTCCTTTTTGTTCCTTTGCATTCAAAACCTAATGCCTGAAATAGCACAAGAAACTCAACAAAAAAATTAAACCTGAATAGCAATTAAGTAATTGTTCAAAAGTAATTAGTCCGTAATTAGTCCCCGGCAACGGCGCCAAAAACTTGTTGCTCCCAAACGCACACGCAAGTATACGCGGTCGCCAAGTAATAAAGTGACAAAGTCGAGTATCGTTCCCACGAGGACTATGCAGACTAGTGCTTAATAAACAATTCCTGAACAAGCTATCCAGGGGTCTTTTTCCAATGGTTGTAAGAGTTTTTATACTAAAATGCAGTAATTAAAGTGCTGGAATGTAATCAAGCAATGGGTCAAACTTTGGTTGTTAACAATATCAAGGGAGCGATCCAGGGTCAGAGTTACGAACAATCCAGTTGATGTATTCAATTGATTTCACTTCTTAAATCCCGAGTTACTAACTGACAGGTTAATTGTAATTATGAAAACCTTTCAGTTCTTCACAATCTATGCAAGCTACTTTAATCCCTGTATGTCTACGGGTTAAATCACATGCACGCATTAACGATCCTGTAATTAGTTAAACTAGGCAAGCAAGTATATGTCTATCCTACCCGCGAATTGATTCCCCGATGCCCGGGTTCACAAACTAGTTCTATTCTTCCTTATTACGTAATTAGGTTCTCTCTTTCAAGTTCAACCCAAAAACCATAGATGATGTATAACTATCGAGCTCTAACAATTATACAAGTTAAATCAAGAAAGAATAAGTAACCCGTTATGGGATTCAATCAATGGAAATCAATCTTCAACAATCAACTTTCATGTAAACTCTAACCCCAGAACGTTAGGAAATTAGCCACACATATTCATAATCACAAGGCAAAGATTTGGTGTAATAATGAAATACTTGATGTAATAGATGCAAGATTGGGAATAACCCTTGTTCAATGAAGTGTGTAGCTCTCAATATTGCTCCAAAGTCCAGCAGCCTCTACAAAAATGAAGTAATAAACTATTTATAATGTTTCCAAACCCTTGGTAATAAGTTAGACCCAAAACTAGAAGGAATAGGGAGTAAAATCGCGCACAAGGGGCGCTACAACGGGCGCCCCGCGCCCCGCGCCCCGAAAAGCGTGACATCGACCAGACCACGCCACCAGCCTTCGAGCTTTAGCCCTGCGGCGCATGCCAAACGCGCCAGCCTCTGCGCGCGGTAGGCTGCGCGGCGCGGGCCCTAGATCGCCAAGCCAAAATGTTCTTCTTTCGCTCCAAAACTCGGCTTGTGTCGTGCCTTTGTGTGCTCGTTCCAATCTTCAAACATCCTTCAACCAATTCATGCTTAATCAAGCTCCGAAACGCTCCAAATGCATCGCGTAACGACCTACACACGAACAACACAACATCAGCGTAAAACCACCTTCACAAGCCACCAAACAAGTGCAAAACAAGCTCAAATGTGCGGAAATATTAAGGAAAAGTAGGCATAAAATGCCGAACATCATCGAGGAATGGGATGACGATACTTTACCGTTATCTTGTTGACCGCACGAAAATCAACACACATCCTCCATGTCCCGTCCTCCTTTGGCACAAGAATGACCGGTACGGCACACGGACTCAAGTTTTCACGAGCCAAGCCTTTTTTGAGCAACTCATCCACTTACTTTTGCAACTCCTTTGTATCCTCGGGATTGATCCTATAGGCCGGTTTGTTTGGGATTTAGGGCCCCAGGACAATATCAATTTGGTGTTCAATCCCCCTCAAAGGAGGAAGTCCAATACCTTCAAAACATTCTCAATAGCACTTGGCAAAGGGTTAGGGTTAGAAGAATAATCACAATCAGAGTTTAGAACAATACCTTTGTGCACTAGGCAAATGAGCATTTTGGTGCCAACATTACCTCTCAAGTACTCACCCGGTTGTATCATGGTACAAATGCTACCGGTGATAGAAGATGGAGTAGTAGGGCCTTCGGCCAAAGGTTTAGTCTCCATAATGGACTTAGCCTTAGACGCTTCTCTCAACTTCCTTATGCGCCTATAATCATCAATCATTTGTTTAGGCGTCAAGGGCTTGAGAACATATTTCTTACCCTCATGTTTGGCCGTGTATGTGTTGGCTCGACCATTATGTACCACGCTCCTATCATATTGCCAAGGCCTACCAAACAAGAGGTGGCAAGCTTGCATTGGCACCACATCAAACACTAGCTCATCTTGATAGTTTCCAATTTTGAACTTTGTCAAGACTTGCTTCACCACCTTCAACTCCCCACATTCACTCAACCATTGTAATCGGTAGGAGCTTGGGTGTTTAAGGGTAGGCAATTTCAATTGTGAGACCAAAGTTTGGCTCACCACATTAGCACAACTACCCGAATCTACAATTATGGAGCACACTTGTCCCTTCATCCTACACCTAGCATGGAACAAGTTCTCCCTTTACACGTCTACCTCCTCCTCACTCATTATGGCACTCAAACTACAACGTACCACCAAGAACATGCTAGGTTCATCACCCTCCGGCCTCCGCTACGTCCTCTTCTCCCTCAACTACCTCACCATCCTCAACAACCTCTCCTTCGGGCTCACTTTCCTCCTCATACACCAAACCCATCATCCATGATTATCATTATTTTTTGGGTGGGGCAATCTTTGGCAAAGTGGCCATAGCCTTTACACTTGTGACATTGAAGAGAAGAAGAAGAAGGACTATTTAATTTAGTTTTAGAGTTACCTCCCACTTCTTTGAAGTCGCTTCTTGGAGTGGCCTTCTCAAAAGGTTTCTTGACATCACGACTTCCACTAGCACCACTTGTGTTCGGACTTTTCCATTCTTTGGGTCGAGTCATTAGAGTAGAAGTAGTACTCCTATCGCGAGGAGCTTTCTCTTTCTTGAGCCACTTTTCGGCTTCAACAGCGGGATCACAAACATCTTGAAGAGAATGAAAGATGTGTAGCCTCAATTGTTCCTCATCTTCTGTTTCCATGTCAAGGGCCATTCGGTTCTTTTCAAATTCGTTGAAATATTCATCAACCGACTTGAAGCCTTATTTCAACTCATAAAGCCTTTTGAGTTGTTCTTGCCTATACTTGGGTATCACATATTTTGGTACTCATTACCCCTTTAAATTCATCCCAAGCAATGTTCATTGGCCTCCCAACTCGTCTTCTTGACCTCTTGACAGATTCCCACCATGTGGAAGCATATGACTCAAATGAAGCAATGGCATAAGTGGCTTTCTTCTCCTCGGACGTATCATTTGTGCCAATGAAAAGGCGGGATGTGAGGGGTTGATCCAAAGGAAATTCAATGCATATGCGGGTGTAGCGACCTCTGGTTGTTGAGGTAGTCCAAGAATCATTTTTTAACAATTTCCCCAACTAACTACCCACTTTTTACAATATTTCCAAGTCATAGATTCAGTGGGTAGTTCAGGGAGACGAGCCCATATAGCCGAGTATAACATACTGGTGTTTGAAGCGACAAATTTAGGTTCCCATCGGCGGATAGAGATGAAATGATTAAAAACCAACCATGGGCCACCATGTAAAGTTGTGGTCATGCTTTCTTCCTGGCCAAATTTAATGAGGAAAAAATCCGAACCCAAATAAATTAGGGACAAATTTTCATTTGGTTTCCAAAGGCTTACTAATTTCATTTGTAATATCTGATGGGCAATTTTACGGCCAAATACTTTGAAAAACACAAAATACCTCCATGGGGAGTACAATCGGGCTTTATCTGTAGTAGATAGAGGAATGAAATTTGTGGAATTTGTATCAGTAGATACTTCATCAGAAAGTTCATTACCATGATAAGCATCATGGACAATACTGGACAAGGATTGAAATTGTTTTGAGCTAAAAGTGATTGGGCATAGCATTTTTTGTCAATATTGATTTCTAATTCATCAATGATCATTTTGGATGATTTTGGTGGTTTTGATGGTGGTGGATCTTCAGAATTCATGGTGGTGCTGTTTAGGCAATCAAAACGGCATATGGTTTGTTGTAGTATTTGTGTTATTCTAGAGAGAAGGCAGAGCATTTTCATCGTTTCGTCTCTTTATTAAATGTTGTTCTTTTTTCTTCTTTTCAATCAAATGGAATCTAAGTGCCTCAGACACACACAAAAGAAAAATGGAGAAGCAGAACAATATAGAAAGAAACAGAAAAGAACCGTGGCAACAACTGTAAGAAATATAGGAAGCAACTTCTTAATCAACAGTAGCTATTTCATTTTCTATCATGATCCATTAAGTTAAACTAAAAGTAATGTTATAAACTTATGTGTATGACATCGTGATGAAAAGGAAAGTAGAACTTCAACTAAATAACTAACCATACGTAGAAAATCTCAACTTTTGTTAGTGCAATACTTGAATATCTAATCCATGATTTAGATTTTAGATCCAACAGCTTTTCATATACATAAAATTTTGTACCTGACATTGCAATAAGATGAATGAAATATAGTATATATCAATAGGAAAAAGAAGCTTCAACCTTTTCCACAGTAACTCTCAGATGTTACTCCACGATCTGTTTCATCGTATCCCAAGTGCGATTGGCACGATCCGAATTTTTGGCTAGGCCGTGCGGGTGCCCGACATCCTCACCTAGACCCGTCGGGCGAACCCTTTTGAATTGAATTCATACACATAAAATCAACTTATGGATAAGAAATAAGACCTAAAGAGACACGAACATAATTATACATAAGCTGTATAAAAGAAATTATATTTGACTACCCAATGTACTAGGTTTAGGGATGTCCAGACAGATATCTAAGAATACAAATGAAGTACAAACATCTCTTAAAGGGAGAAAAATACAACTGAGATAATAAACATAAAATTGGTGGCCATCCTAAACAAAAGCTGGCTGACAGCTGAAGTCGTCTTCGCTTCTCAACAACGCGGCTAACTCAATCCTAGAGCGAACCAGCCAACAAAATAAATAAACATGAAACAAACAGAGGGCGAGTCGAAAGGACTCGGTAAGTGGGGGCTGGCTAGCCACCTCGAAGAAGCAGATATGCTAGCCAGAGAGACAGATTCACTCGACAACTAACAAATAATGCACAGAGCGATAGTTATGATAATGATGTACTCAAGCAATTAAACAATAGCAGGCAACAGATAAAGAATACAATACATATAGCGTTCAATACATATTTGAAGTAGATGATAAAGATAGACAAGTCAACTTAAGACATCATGTCTCGTTAGTCGACTTATCTTATGAAAGCCTTGCATTCTACAACTCGTTCTCACTTTACTTATTGTTTTACTTTATTGTTTCAAAATAATGATCAGCCTAGAGGTTCCCCGGGCGAAGCTCCTCATCAGTTGATCGAAAGAAGAACTCTTTGATGATATCACAACCCGCATTTACAATTTTATGTTTTCACTTTATTTATTTCTTGCTTCAATTATTATAGCTTATTAGCAGTTGCTCGCTCACCGTTTGTCGAGATTGTTACAGAATTTTGGCTGTACCGCAACAGCATTTGGAGCATAACGTGGAACTTTTTCTTAGCAGTGAACTGGGGCAATCGTTGATATGAGCTAGACTCATCAACGAGGACCTGAAGAATCGCACTCGAATAAGAAAATTATATCCTAGTCTTTTGGTTCAGATTAGGATATCAGTTTGAATTCTTTCCTATTCGTGCATCATTTCTTTTGTCAATCGTGCGAGTCTTCGTATCTAAGTGTCGTCGAACTACATATGGGTTGATTCTCTTTCACCCCGAGATATGTAGGCAACTCAAAAACCGGAGCTCGGCCACGTCCATAAGCCTCGCATTTGATCCTAGGAATCAGAGTCTTGGCTTTACTATGACAAAATTGGCTTACACGTCAACTTTCTTTACCCTAAAAACTCTTTCATCCTTTTCGGGCAAAGAGAGGCAGCTGTTGACACCCAATTTTATCCCTGAATTTTCAATTAACGTCTAATTATTTTTAAAATAAGGTTAATTTTTAGGATAAATTAAGTTCATAATTTTTAGTGAAAAAGGGCCATAATCGTTCTTCATTTTATGTCCTGGCCTATTTACGCAATACGCATTTTCCATTTTTTTCTAGCCAAATTCTAAAAACCCTCATCCTCACCCCCTATAAAACCTTAAACCCTAGCCTCTTACAACGATTCATCATCTTTCTTCTACAACTACATCCAAAAAATAATCTGATCTATACACTACAACTACTCTAAAAAAAACCTTAACACCCCTCTTCTCACCCTCTTTCAATCTCCACCATTCACAAAAATACAAAAGACACCCCACAGGCATAACAGATCTGAAATAGATGAATGGAAAGAGGGGCACCATCGGAAAATCCCATCGACGTTGGAAAAAGAAAAGGGGAAAACAGAGCAGGAGCAACGTCAGATATTTTGGTCGTGAAACCTCTCGCCGGCGACCATATCCCATCCTCTTCATCTCGCTGATTCTGGACTTGTTTCCTTTGATTAGTGAAGGATGTATCGGAGTCGTAGAGACGCCGCTACCTTTGTCCCGACCCAACCTAGGGTCGCGACGGATGACCAACACTAAGTGTCGATCATCACTAATCCTGCTGATAGTCTGCTAACCATGAATATAACTGATAAACAGAATAAGCATAAACCTAACTGATAGAGTATGCAATGCAAAAAGCTGACAAGGCTAACATAAGTTGACATACATAACATACTGACAGAACCACACAGGGACATATCTATAGGCCTCTAAGAGTGCTGAACTGAATATACAAAGGATGGGACAAGGCCCCGCCATACCCAAACTGGCTGACTGTACACATGCCAAAAGATAAATAACTCCGGGAGTAAGCGGAGTGACTCCAATAGCTGATAGATGGCCAATAGCGGAATGTTGAGATTTCACTTGGTAAATACATGTTCATATGTCTAATGGGAGGTATCAACAATCATCATACGTAGACATGTTCTATTGCGTTTCATTATTGTATCAGGAATTTAGATGTTGACTTGTGGTGATCGCTGGAGGATGAACAAAGGTCTAAGTGTGGGGTGGTGATGTTTGGCGTCAATCCTCTATATTTTCTTAATTTCCTCATAAATTTAGCATTGTAATTGTCTTTTCCGTAATCTAAATCGTAGTTTCGTGTTTATATGTGGTATTTTTGTTAGTAGGAAGTGTCCAAGTGAAAGTAATACAAAAACAAATATTTGCAACATAAGCTAAAGAAGAGTTGGCCATGGGCTGAAACATGGTCACATGGTGAAGAGAATTGGCAAAAGTGTCTAAGTGCTTCAATTGAAAAGAAAATGTCCTAGAGCTTTGGCAACGACATGGGGAAATTTAAAAAATTACGACACCATAGGCAGTGGTTTGCCTTATTTACCATGTTTAAAGCGCTTTTGCAAGAATGAGCTCCGCTAACTTTACTGAATAAATTTAGAATGAAAATACCCTTATAAAATCTTATATTGACGCTCGCATTCCGCCCTCCCTTTCTAGCAAGTTTTGCATTTTAGGCAGCGCGTGACCTTTTATCTCTTTCCACATTCTCCCAGATAACTTGAAGCGTTTTGCCGCCCTCCCTTTCTCGTAAGTGTTGCTTCTTAGGCAGCACTTGACAACACTTGACTTTGACCCCCTCTTCCATAGGCCACACTTGCCCTTTTACCTCTTCCCATATTCTCCCAGATAACTTGAAGTATTGTCTTGCCCCTTTAATCTCTTCGCAGGCAGTACTAGCCCTTTATATTTTCTGAAGAGGCAACATTTGTCAATTTATGAAGTACTTTCTTGCCCCTTCAATCTCTTCGCAGGCAGCACTAGCCCTTTATATTTTCCGAAGAGACAGCATTTGTCAATTTATAACTTGAAGTGCTGCCTTCGAAGCCATTTTGCTAAACTATTCTTTAATGGGGACAAAAAGTCATAATCAAGGATATGCGGGTACACCCAGTGAAATATTTTGAACGACATGTTGTTTCCACCTAAGCCATGTGTTCTAGCATGCACCGCTTGCTATATGGCTTATGTTTGTCTATTATCATTCTTCCGGACGAGTTTAGGACATTGTCTATAGTTTTCCTGGTATTTTTATACCCCTATAAATACTTCATAATTTTGTTTTTAGGCCAAGGGAACCAATTTGAGAGCTTAGACGTGACTTGGTAGAGGAGTTGTCTTCTAAATGACTTCTTTTTCTCTTTCTCTCATTCTACTCCTTAGTTCTATAGTTCATTTATTCTAGGGTTATAGGATCTTCATGAATCTTAATATTCGAGTGTTAGTTTGATTATATTAACTTTTCATATTGGATTATTTATTTTGTCTCTGTTAATTGTTTGATTATCTGGTCATTAGTTGAATCCTATTTACGGCTCGTGATTCAAACTTGGAAGGGGGCTTTACGAGCGCAATAAGAAGAATGGGTATTGATCTTGAACTTGTCAATCAGGGAATAGATTTGTGGGTTGATAAGGTTATGACTAAACCTATTTGCCTCGCTTCATCACTTTTACATTAGTTATTAATGTGTTCTTGCTAATTTCTAATTCCATAGGAATATAGGTATTGAATTCACTTGAATGGGCAAGCTGGTATCAGAAGAGTCCTATGGACAATATTAATAAAATGACTTTAGCTAGTCGTTTCAGAAGTTAGGACTTCGATTGAGATTTTGATAGTCTTAAAAGCTACATAAGGTCCATTAGGACCTGTCTGTAAAATTTGAGCTTATTCATACCTTGTTTGATAGGTTTTCAAAAACGTTTTACGTTTCGGTTGTCGGTAAAGGTTAAAAGAAGTTTCTAAGCTCAATTTGAGTAACGCTCTGAAAGTTGTGTTAGGTTCGTACGGTCATTTATTACCTATGAGAACTTTCGGAAGTGAACTGAGGTCATTCAGATAGTTTTTGCTAATATTCTGAAAGTTAAGAATTTATGACAAACAAAGACGGAGGGAGTAATATTTATTGCTTACTCATCTGATAAGAAATATTACTTAGATCTTGATAGTTGAATTTTATTTAGAAAATCTAAAAAATTTAAATATGTAATTACACTTGTACAACCATCAATATTCATATAATTACTCTGTAATTATGCTATTGTGAAAAATAGGTCTATGTAGTTATTGTACAGTGTAACTACACAACCTAACAATTAGTATATTTATTTAGATTTATAAATTATTAACCAATTAATTACACCAAATTCAATTACAATGTATCCTTCCAAACTGTCAAGAACCAAACGTAAATTTTGCTACATTGATGTTTGCCTAAAAAGATATATATATATATATATTGGTGATTTTTACCTCGCATCTTAGCGATTTTATGTGCATAAATTGATGATGATACTGCATTTAGGTTAATAATGATGTTTGAATGTGTAGGGTTTGATATTGATGAATGTAGCAAGAAAATTGATGATTTGGAGTGTTACATGGATGAATACTAAAGTTGGAGTTAAATTGTACCAAAGTCATGCCAGCACGTGCAACTCGAGCACAGGGAACTAATTCTAAAAACCTTGTGCTAAAATTGTGCCAGCACAACTCCAACCTGCGAAAAACATATTCAGCACCTTGTGCTAGCTTCATGCCAGCATATACCCAGCACGGGAAGCAGAACTTGTCCCTAGCTTGTGCCAGTGTGAAGCCAGTATGCGGCCAAGAGTCAACAAACTAGCACTTAACTTAAGAAGTCCTAGTGTGAGCGGGAAAAGACTATTTTTTTGCTATCATGAATATGTGTGGCTAAACATATTGTTCTAGATCTAAGGAAATTACATGAAGGTTGATATTTGAAGTTGATTTCTACTGATTTACAGCTATAAATTTTTTATTCTTTCTTGAGCTTAGTATTTGGTTACTAGGGTCCGATAATTGAACACTATCTACGATTTATAAGTTGAACTCGACAGAGGTCGACATAGGGAATTTATGAACACATATAAAAAAATATATGGCTTTATTGTGAACCTGGGCATCAGGGAATCGATTGTGGTATACAGATAGACATATAACTATTCGCCTTGCTTTGCTAAATACAAAGTTCTTTAATATATGCCTGTTAAATCTAATTTTATAAAAATATAGGCGTTAGGGTAACTTCCATAGAGTCGTGACGAATCGACAGGTTTTCACAAATATATTTAACCTGTTAGAAATCTAGGAATCAAGAAGTAGAATCAACTGAAGAAACAGGATTGTTTGTCGCTTTGATGCAGATAACAACCCAAAACTTGCTCTCCAATACTAGAAAAAACAATGATAGTGTGTCGCTCTGACTCTGGACTATTTCTTTCTTATTGATAACAACTCAAACTTGCTCTCCAATACTTGATTTCAACTGCTTATTATTTTCTTTAGTTAGTAAAAATAACAATCACCACCGAAATAGATCACTAAAAAGTTCATAGGAAATTATTTGCTATGATACAGTCGTTAAAAATAGTCCTCGTGGGAATGATACTCAACTCACTACTTTATTATTTTTGGACCACGTATACTTGCATGTGCGTTTGGAAGCAACATACCTATACGTTTTTAATTTCACATTCTTATGCAGTCACTAGTATGCTCTACTCACAGAATTAAAATACAGCTCAAGTCTAGTCCGAGATTAATGTTGCTTAAATTACCCAAATCACTTAAACGACATATTAAGTAGATCTTAGTGCTAGAATGCATACAATTATTAATGGAGTACATGAATCTGCTGTTGGATTTAGTGCATGAAGTTTATTTGCTATGAAAAAAAAACTCCCTTTTTAACTCTTGGAATAATTAATTAAAGCTTTTAGAAAATTGTTATAACAACGGTAATTAAGTTTGGAAAAAAATATTTAATGTTCATTGATTTTGTAAAGTAGAACCTTCATTCAAAAACTATTTTTAAAAGAGGTTTTTACACATATATACAAACTTAGACCCTATATTACAAAAAAATAGCAATATTTTTCTAATTACAACACATAGCATTATTTTTCCAAACACATTTAACAATAATCAACACATTTCACTTTCACTTTCCATTTTCCCAAAATTAAAAATTCTCACTTACTCTCTCTTTCTCCCATCACCCAACGACCACCCCCCACCCCCACCACCCCAGCGCCATCACGACGAGTCAAGCAACACCGAAACCTCGCCACCAACCACTCCATCCGCCACCCCAAAACCCCACCACTGGTTAAGAGCAACATCGTTACCAGAAACCTTTTACCAAAAACATCATTATCAGAAGTCAGATCCGGTGGTATTTTCGGCGAGACAAGCAACAACATACGTCGGCGAGGAAACAAACACAGGCGGCGAGGTTTTTCGGTGGAAATTCTAGAAATCCTCACGGCGTCGCTACTACAATAGTTACTTCGTAGTATGCTCAGCGGTGGTGCGGTGATCGGAATGTGGATGGAAACGACGCTGTTGTGAAGTTGTTTGGATTTGACAGATCTTGCATTATTTTTGATTGAGTGAATAGATCGGCTGAAGGACCCAAGTGAGGTCCTTATTTCCAATTTTTCTTGTATGTAGTATCAGATCTATCATGTGGGTGCTATTACTTATTTTATCTAATTTCGCTAAAATACTCAACCTCCGGTCAGTGGTGTTATGGTTGCTATTGAGTTATGAATCAGTGGCGGTGTAGTATGAACGCTGCCATGGCGATGATGGTGAGTATGATAATTAAAATTTGAAAGTCAATTTTTAATTTTAATATAACATACTGAACTGAAGTTGAAATAGTTTGAAAAGGTATTGAAACAGCATTGAAACGCTATAATATAGTCTAAAAACAGTTGAAACAACACTGATACAGTGCTGAAACAATGCAGAAACAGTTTGAAACAGCACAGATACAGTGCTGAAAATGGTGCAGAAACAGTTAGATACGGTGTTGAAATGACGCTGAAACGGTGCAGAAACAGTTAGATATGGTGCTGAAACAACCTGAAATGGTGGCAGAAATAGTTAGATATGATGTTGAAACTACCTGAAACGGTGTAGAAATAGTTAGGTATGGTGCAAAAACAGTTAGATAAGGTGCCAAAATAACCTGAAACGGTAGCAGAAATAATTAGATACGGTGCTGAAACTATCTGAAACAATGAAGAAACAGTTAGATACGGTGCTGAAATGACACTGAAACAGTGCAAAAACAGTTAGATACAGTGCTGAAATACTCTGAAACCGCTAGCAAAAAAGTCCGAAATAAGATATAAAAAATAATGTGAACAAATGCAAAAAAGATGAAATAGTTTAGAAACAGTGAGAAACAATGCACAAACTGGATGAAACAAATGCTAAAGCAGTCTAGAAATAGTTAGATACGGTGTAGAATAATGCAGATACAATGACATACGGAAAGATACAACGAGATACGAGGTGGTTGGTAGTTGAGATACAATGAGATACGATGTGGTTGGTAGGCGACATACAATTAGATTCGAGGTGGTTGGTAGTTGAGATACAGTAAGATATGATGTGGTTGGTAGGCGAGATATGGTTACATACGAGGTGGTTGGTAGTTGAGATACGGTGAGATACAATGAGATACAATGTGGTTGGTAAGCGAGATACGGTTAGATACAAGGCGGTTGGTAGTTGAGATACAATGAGATACGAGATAGTTGGTAGTTGAGAAACATCGAGATACGGTGAGATACAACGAGATACAGTGAAGATGGGATGAGGAAAAGTGAAATTGGGGGAAATTATGGGAGGAAAAGTAAAATTGGAGGAAATGGGAGGAGTAAAGGTGAAATTGGGGGAAATGGTGGGAGAAAAAGTGAAATAGAAGGAAATGGGAGGAGCAAAAGTGATAGTGGGGGGAAATAGAAGGAAGAATGTAACGGTTTGGTATGTTATGGGAAAATATTGCTACGATTTTGCTATGTTTGTAATTAACTTGTGTTTTCTTCTGTACAGGATTATTTTGCTAAAATGTTGCTATGTTTGGTAATTAAGTTTTAGAAATTATTGTATAAAAATTCCTTTAAAAAGTTAAAGGAACACCTAAAATGGACGGAACTAATTAATTAAGCTTCATCCAATAAAATTAATGACAACTTCACGTCTTCCCCAATAAGATATATCTCTTGCATGACTTTTGGCATTCACTCTTAAATATTTTGGATCTTTAAAGTATTGATAATAATTAAAGAAAAGAAATTACTCTAGTAACAACACTATAACAATCCATAAAAGTACACATACATCTCTCTCCTCTCCTTTCTTTGTTGAGGAGTAGTTTTTTGTGTTCGTCTCTTAATGGCAGATAACAGAAGAGCATCTAATTCAAAGCTGCCGCAAAGACGCAATAGGTTCTTCTCCAAAATAACTCACATCACTCAGCACACTATATTTCATTCATCTTTCTTAATAAATTGAGTTTCCAAAATCTTATCTCTGGCCCTTGTAAAATGCCTTTTCTTTGGTCTTATTTCACGTGGTTTCTCATATGTGATGACTGACGAGCGTTTCTTTATGAATGTGATTGTAGAGATCATGACGTTGAAGCTTCAACTACTGTTCACCGCTTGTCTCGTAGAAATCAAGGAATACCACCGGAATTTAGAGATGGCCTCAAAGATAAAGTTGAGGCAAAGAAATTAGCAAAACATTCTTCTAATTCTGACGAGTTAGCGTACAAGGGAATGATTAGAACAATAAAAAGTTTGAGAAGAAATAATCCGCCATTATTGGATACAAGAGTAATTCATGGGGTAGTTAATTTGGACATGTTAGAGTTGAACCCCAAGGGAAGAACACAAGTGGTGAATGGTGCCATCTCAGATGTGAAGTTCTTACCCACAGCCGATAAGAGAGTAGTTGTTGTCGGGGATGAGGATGGCTACCTGGGGCTATGGAATGTAGACTTTGAAGAAGAGAATATGGATAAGAGAATTTATGTATATCATCCTCATCTGTCTAAGGTATCTGGAATCACAATTGAGTCGTTCTCCATGTCCAAGGTAACTTGAGTTTTGCTTTCTTTTGTTTTTTTTCCTGAGTACTTGAGATTTGTAGTACCTTGTTATCAAAACAATGCTTGGCATATGTACCCTTGCCATCGAGTCATGGAAATGTATACACTGTTGCTTCAAAAGCTTTTGAAATTGATTTTCCTCTTGAAATTTCTTTCTTCGGAAATTTGTAAATTTATCGGAAACCAAAATATGTGTTAGTAGACTATGAAAAAGAAAAGCTATTCATGTGCTGCTGAGCTATTTCATAAGTATTTCACCTACCTCACCTTTAATTTCTAGTATGGCAATTCGCCACATTACATAATAAGAAACTACTCTTATACATATACATGCAGATATTTACTTCAAGTTATGATCAACGTATTATGTTGTTGGATGTTGAAAAGGAGGACTTCAGTGAGGTATATGAAGATCCTTTTGCGATATATTCCATGTGTCAACAAGTAGAGTCTGTAAGCTGTATAATTTTTGGTGATGAATCTGGACAATTAAAAATATTTGATATAAGAGCTAGCACGCCATCGTCGTCATGGGGATTGCATAGAGACAGAATCAACACAATACATTGCAAGCCAAATGATAATAATATTTTAGCTACAAGTTCATCAGACAAAACTCTCTCTATTTGGGACTTGAGGAGTATGAATAGAGATCAACCACAATCATTGACAACTATTAGCCATGGAGGTCCAGTTTATTCTGCATATTTTTCACCTTCCGGGAGTTTTCTGTCAACAACAAGGTTTGTTCTTCTGTTTAATTTTCTTGACAAGCTTGATTATCAGTCTTTTTCTACCAATGATTTGGCACGTACTCGGGAGTTATATAGGTAATTTCATGTTCAACACAGCTCGGACCATACGGTTGGTCTATTTGGAGGAGAAAACTATGAGCAGAAGTGTTTGATACCCCACAACAACCTAAGTGGTGAATATATTTCCACATTAAGGTATATATGAACATAACTGGAAATTTGCTGACTGTAAAATTTTTAGTATATTGCTTCTTCAAGATATTTTTTGAATCAAAATTCGCTCTTGTACAGGCATTAGTTGTATACAACATAGTTCATCTTCAAGTTCACAAGAGCTGTTTTACATTTTTTTGTCCAGTTCGTAAATCAATTTACTTTTAATAACTATAACTATAAGGATTTACATTTGTTTTTTAGTAGTCTTCATTTTATCCTTTTGACTTTAAAGAGCCATTTTCTTTCCTTGAAATATCTAATCCACTTTAAAAACAGAGGAATCTGGGGTTGGGATGATTCACATTTCTACATCGGCAAGATTCAGGAAAAGCAGAAGCACAAAAGAAAAGATAAGCTCAAAAAACTAGAGTTGACAGATGACAAACATGGACTCGATATTATTTCTACTGTTGAGAAGAAAGTTATCCGTACTTTGCACAGCGATTACATGCCTACTATTCCATACCGTTTGGCTGCCCATCCTTATATGGTTGGAACACTTGCTGCTGCGACAGGCAAAGGTAAAGTATGTATGTGGGTAGAATCTTGAGGCTTCAGACTTTTTTTCAGCATTTTATTTGTATCTTTAGATATGCTTTGGTGTATTAGAGGATGACATGGTGTAAATATTTACACCTTGTTTTCATCCTTTTACGTTTTTGTGCTATATGTCATATGATTAAGGAGGTCCTCCAAAGTCATCTCCTACTATGAGGCCCTGAGCTTGAATCCCAGGACTACTACTTATGCTTTGATTCGTAATTTGTAACTAACTCTTTTTGTCCATTTTTCATTGCCTTTCTTTTTTCTTTTCTGGTTCTATTAACTTCTTTTTCCTTTCGTCCCTTGCTTTCTTTATTTTTATTTGCAGTTTGATTAAACTCCAAAATTCTGGTATCTTTGTAAACTTTACCTAGATATATATAATTGTTTTCTCAATATTTATATTAAATATATTTACGTAGATAGAGGCACCTGATAATCAAAATACTAGTAACAAATTGTTTCATAAAACAAATTTTTTATTTTTGTTTTGCGGTTGAGGTATTCTTTTGTCCAAATTCCAACATATTAGGTTGATAGGTCAACTGTTTTAGTTTTTTTTTGACATTTTTAATTTTCTCTAGTATTATGTGATGAAACTGATTTTGAGAGGAAGTTTAATTAGATATATCTAATCTTCTTTTGATGTTGGGTATTATGTGATGAAACTGATTTTGAGAGGAAGTTTAATTAGATATATCTAATCTTCGTTTGATGTTGGTTTGGTTATCTGTATAAAATTTGTTTGCCGAATCGTATTACCTCAGAGCAGATGATGAACCGACTAATTACCTTCTAATATTACTTTTTCTTTAGGAGCCGTGGTTAGTTTATACTGACATCCGCAACCGTTAAATCTTAGATACGTTCTTGTACATCTACCTAGTCATATATCTAGATTGTACACTATAAAACAGTATTGATTATGATCAGAGTCTCCTGGAATATATTATAATTTTAAGAAATAGTGACTTTACCTCAATTTTGTCTTTTTATTGACGCTACAAGTCAGATATTAGCGTGCATATTTTGGAATTCAAGGATAAAACAAGAGGACATGCTTGATCTTTATGTTTCAGGCTATTGAAAGATAATTGTCTAATCAGTGGAAGTAACTAAGTTTTTCTACCCAAAAAAAAAAAAAAAACTAAGTTTGTCATGATAACTCATCATTTTAATATTATGCAATTACAAATTATCACTTAGGTATAATTCATTAAATTTGTGCACTGGTACTATTAAACTGCAAAGTGAACTATCCGAAATGTTTACACTTCATAATTGGATTTTGGGTCTATTTCTTGCTTATGCTTCACTATGTTAGTTGGGATGGTAGTTCCTTCTTGACAAGGTACTCAGTACATAAGCATCTAACATTTGTACCTAAATCAGCTGATGTTATGACGAGATAATTTAATAAGCAACCTGCCAAAGTATTGCTTTCGGGTCAAAAACCGTTAGCTTCCTAGTCGTTAGAGGATGCTGCCCTTCCTACATGTTTGGGGCATTAACAGGGCAGGTCCCCTCAATTTTTTTTTTTTTAAATGAAAAAAGGCTCAAGTCTTAATAATATAGTATATCGTCCTTTAATCATTAAGTACTCGTTTAGTTGGGCGCACAAAAGAATTAATACCCGCACTAAATCCCTCGCAATATAATACAGCATTTGGTTTGTTTTGTAACAAGGTATAAAAATCTGCACTAATAATACAACGTTTGGTTTGAATTTACAAACCTGCACTAATTAATACCCGCATACATTAATGAGTGAATCTATGTATTATTTTGTGCGGCATAGAAGATGGAATAATAATGTGGGTATTAATAACGTGGGTATTAATTTATGAGAAGATAAATATACTCTCACATCTCTTTATATTATTATTCAATAGTAAACAAACATCTATTGAATAATAAAATATTAAAACATAATTTAAATTATGAAATGTATACAAATTTTTTAGTACAACAAATTATTGATTAACCAAGATATAATACCTGTATAACTAATACCTACATAACTAATATCTGCATTGCTAATACATGCATAACTAATACCTGCATTACTAATACCTGCATAACTTGTCTCCGAACCAAACGAGCACTAATAGTACTAAAGTCTTCTAACTACCACCCAAATTTTTTTATGTTACACAATGGGTTTGTCTATACAAATAGCCTATCAACTCAAATCCTCGCCAATTCCACTATTCTACACTAACTAATCTCTCCCGAGTCTTTAATTAGTAAAGTATACAAGAAATTCTAAATCTCATGGATATTGAAATTTTGATGTGATATTAGGGGAATTTGATAATTGATACTTGTGTTATGGGTAATGAAATGGAAACACACCTATTGATTTTCTAATGCTATAGCATGTTTACACCCCTAGTTATGAGTTTAGCTACTCATACTAGGGTTTTGAATCAGACAACAAAACATGTAATGAAGAGATGAAATAGATTCAAACATGACTTATATTTGCTAATAAATTAATGATTCAAAACTACAAGATAACAAGCTTACAAAGTGATGTAAAGCTTCACCCTTGCCTTCCAAAATTGCCTCTAAGCTATAGAGTGTAAGTATGAAATTAGTTTTTGTCAAAATCATAGCTTTTAGTATTTATACAAGATCAGAATCCCGTGTTTCAGGCAGAGCGCCTCATGCCAAGCGGAGCACCTGGAGAAATATGCATTCCTTGGCAGTGTGTAGCTTAGGTGGAACGCCTCATTTCCAGGCGGAGCGCCTAGCCAGTGCTCACTTTGGGCGGAGCGCCTGGAGAAATATGCATCCTTAGGTAGTGTCCAACTCAGGCGGGGCTCCTCTTTTTCAGGCGGAGCGCCTAGCCAATGCCCACTTTGGGCGGAGCGCCCAACATGCCAGGCGGAGCGCCTCAAGCTGTGACACGATTCTTGACTCTTTGGCTCCAATTCTTACTCTTTTAGCTTCACTTTCAATCGATGTTCATGCCACTCGATATAACCTGAAAGTAAGTAATTTAAGAGATTAATAACACCAAACGTTGCCATAGTCTTTAAGTTGGTAAAATACCAACTTATCAACTCCCCTAAACTTAAGTTTTTTCTTATCCTCAAGCAACTCAAAATTAAGTATGCCAAAGCATTTTTACATTTAAGCTCAAAGTCAAGTCATGTTCCACAATTCGAACTTGCAAATACTTTTACATTAATGAATTATTTGGTACTAACTAGTTACACCTACTAATATGAACAATTGATAAGCAACTACGTACTTTATTTAGACTAGGTCGAAAGAAAAGTCACGAGCTTCTTAAGTTATCTCAAGGTTATGGGCTTGCTTCGATTGTTCATGAGCCTCAATATGCAATCAAACCCTCGCTCAAAATTTACTTGCTTCCTCACGGAAAAAATGGAGTCCTTCACTCACAAAATACTGTTTAATACAAAAATTGGACTCCAAGAATTTGAACTCTCACTCTCACAAAGGAATGCTCATGTGTGCTTCTCAAAAATTCAAAGACTTGCTCTTCTTGTACTTCTCCACTAATGTAGGACCACTTTACTAGAGAACTATTAGGACTTGATATGGTTGTAATGTAGGCTTTTCGTTTAGGGTGAGGTAGATTTGGCTAAATAGTGACTTGTACCTCCGTAGCACTAAATCATCTTACTTTCTTTTGTGCAACTTTTTTTTTTTTTTTTTTCATTCAGGCTCATTCTACCTTTCTTTTGAAGATGGTGCTAATTAATTCCTTTTTTATTCAATACTTCTCTATCTTTTTTTCTTTTTTTTTTAAATTTATTTCCTTTCTTTTTCTCTTTCCTTTGTTTCCCTTTTCTCTTTTCTTTTATGTATTTCAATTTAACATTCACAATGGGATTCCAGACTTTTACCGTCTCCCCCAAACTTAGATTTTAACCTAAGTTGCACATTTTTCAATGCACACTTGGAGGTTAGGGCCAAAAAGAGGGTTGGTGCCTTAGCACATAAGAATTGGCTCGGTTTTTAATTTTAGTGGCTGCAAAATGAAAGGTTCAGGCTCAGAGGGGCTAACTGGGATAAATACGTACGGGTAGGCTATTTAGCATAGTAGCGGTCCAAAGGAAGCCTAAAATCATGTCTCAATTCAAGTTTCACCTAGGATTTCGTCTCAAAGTACATTAAGGGCAAGTTCCAAACTTTCAAGTCACACACACAAGCTTATTATTCAAGAGCTCACCACACACGCAAGTAATCTTTCAAGTTCAAAGTCTAAATACACACTAAGGACACTCACTCACAAAGCATATAATGGTCCAAGTTCTTAAACTATGCCAACAACACAATTAAGCTAGCTAAAGAACCTCGTGATCTGTAACTCGCGCCATGCCATTCAAAGTCCACATTCACTTGTCAAATATTCCATAAAAAATAATGTAATAATAGGTAGTACCACATAATCCATTAATATATTTCAAAAGATTTATACACAACCTTGGTTCAAAAAGCATCTCCGGAGAACCAAGTGAAGAAAATCGAAAGCTTATTTGAAAAATAAAAAGTTGAAACATGAAATAACTACTAGCTAGACTAAAGTAGTGTATATACACAAGACGGTTTGAATTTGTACATGGATATCATTAAGCACAAAATTCTATCCAAAATACACATACAAATTTGAACCCTCCCCCAACTAAAGACTCTAGTATCGTCCCCGCATGCTAAGTGAAAAACTAAAGTACAAAGGAGGGTAGAAAGGGGACTCCCTAGTAGTGCTCAAGCTAGGCCTTTGCCTTTGCCATCCAATGGCTATTGTCTGTGGGTCTCCTCAAGGAACAAGTAGGTGGCCAACTGCAACTCAGCATCATCATCCACGGGTATATCATCATCTGTGTCATCATCGTCCACGGTGTCAAACCTCATGGCCTTTGTGGCCTCTAGATCTCTCAGGGACTCGTCATCGACATCTGCTTGGACTTTCTTCACTACCTGACGAGGGGCCTTGGAGCTAGACGGCGCAAACAAAGCAGAAGTGACTGGACGTGGAGCCTTTGAAGGCTGGATAGCAGGAGGACCAGTAGCAGCGGCAGTGGAAGGAGTACTGAAACCCGTGGGCACATTAATGCTCATAATGATTTTCTCATCCAACGAGACAAAGTGCTGAGTCAGGCCTATGACAACTGCCCCTAGATGGGCAATTGTCTGCTGGGTATCCTCAAGTGCCCTAGTGTGGGCTCTAATAGCTGCAGTATGCTCTGCAAAGGCTGTGGTGTTGCCCTCAATGGCAAGAATATGGTCCCGCATAACTTGAATCATCTCCGAGAACTGCTCTGGTGTGGCAGCTGGTGGTGGAGGAGGGGGTGGTGGCTGGACTTGAGGTAAGTTGGAGAGCGAGGTCTTTATCTCTTCCAACTTATCATCAAGGTCTAGAACTGCTCAGGGCAGTGCCTCAGGATCAGTACCCATAGTAGTCTCACTAGCTATAAGGGAATCAGGTTCATGTGGAGGACCCGCCCTTGAAGTGGATGGCAGAGCGGGTACAGGAGTACCTGAAGCTGAAGGAGCAGGTGCATCATCTTTAAATGCATACCAGTTTAACGGGTTCCTCGGGGCGGTGAAGAAGTCACCGAGTAATTTCTCAACTCCCTAGTGCGTGAGATAGGCTGTCAATGTCTGGGGGAAGGAAAGTTTCTTCCTGTCACAGAGTTCTACATCAATCATTTCTTTTGCCATTACCGCGCCCAAGTTGATTTTGATACCCTCACAAGGCATCCTGCCATCACCGCCTGATGTATAGTGAGCTTGTGATCTTGACTGGTAGGACGTATCCTAGAGATAAGGATATAGTGCCAGCCCTTGGCTTAAAAATGGAGATCACCCCTATAAATTAGGACTCCATTGTTCTTCCACTTTGGAATTTTTTCTCTCCCAATGATAGGCACAAGCCATGCCCTCTTTTGCTTCTCGATCATTTCACACTTCCTCATGAACCTTGTTGGCTTAAAGTTTCAAGTCATAAAAATTCATTCAATGGACCGGCGTCCACATATACATATTTTCCCCTACAAAACACCTTTGTATCGTCTTCTTTGTTCGACGCCAAGTTAGCATAAAACTCAAGGATCATTTTTTCATTAGTGTCACAAAGTGGCTTACCCAATACTTGCTCCCATTTTTCATTCTTTTGGAACCTTCTGTAGATGTTTGGATTTTTCTTATCAACATCCTTCAAACTAATTACTCGCTCTAAGTTTAAGGTTCTGTCCAAAAACTTGTTGTGGTAGAGTTTGTAAGCTTTCCTCTTTCTAAACAATTTCCTCCACTCCTCATCACTATCTGACTCATCACAGTCTAGTACTCGGGGTTGTACTGGTTCATCTCCCCCCTCCACTTCATCAACCTCGGTGTCCCTTGGCACCTGTGGTTGAGTTTGTGAGGAAGAATCATCTTGCTTCCTTTTTGTTCGTACTTCTCCCTTTGCTTGCCGTAGTAATTCTTTGCTTGTCGCTGTAATTTGGCTGGAGGTACATCATCCCTCGCATCTTCATTAGAGGGGTCGATGAAGCTTGTTTCCTTTTCTCGGGTTTGCCCATTGTACCTGAAATACATGCAATGCATTGTTAGAAGTGTGTGAGTACATACCATAAAGATCCAGGCAGTGCGCCTGGCGAAAGAAAAACAGTGTGCAGGCAGTGTAGAGTCTGGGTGGAGCGCCCCTTGTCCAGGCGGAGTGCCTGGCAAGATTTCAGATTCAGGCAGTGTGCAATCCAGGCGCAGCGCCTAAGGTGCTAGGTGGAGCACCTGGCCAAAAATAAGATTTTAGGCAGTGTGTAATCCAGGCGCAGCGCCTAAGGTGCTAGGTGGAGGGCCTGACAGAATCAAGGTTTTGGGAGGTCCACAAAACAGGTTTCCAACAGAAAATAGCATATACAGAGCTCACACAGATCACATTCGATCAATTTTTCAGCATGGTTAAAATTAGCATGGAGCATTATCACAAAGTGCTCCCTCAATTCTCACTAAGGCACTCACAAAACCTCACAGGGCACTCACAAAGTTCTCACAAAGGCACGTGCACAATCTCACAGGGCACTCACAATATCTCATAGTTCATGCAATTCAAGTTATGCGGCTTTCAAGTACAAATTCAAGCTACTTGAAACATGATAACACCAAGCACATCAAGACAACGTCAAGATATTTGAAGCTCCCAATTTAATTAATTAAACTAGCGCTCTAACTTCATGACTGTCATTATGCACAAACTTGAAGGATTTCCAAGCAGTTTCAAACAACTGACTCACATAACAAAGTTTTAAACATGCTCACACAACCAAACTAATACTCTCAATTCATGATTCCAAGCAACTAATTATAGCAAGTTCAAGTAAAGGTTGCAAGGTTCAAGTTCAAGCACCAATTTCTATTTCTTGGGTTTCTATTTTGCCAGTAGTTCAAGTACGAGTTATCAAAATGACTTTGAATGATTGACTAAACATAACACTAGCAACTTAGAACAATTCAAACAAGCAAACAAGTTTATACTTTAAGCCCAATTCAAACTTCAAGGGTACTTTACAATTTTCATGAATTTTTCTTTTCTTTGCTTCCTCCGACTACGGTTTGGCATCTTTGAGCTTCCAAAGCTTCACAAGACATTCCCCACATTCCAAACAATTCAAGCAACCAATTTTTAGGGAATTACAGTCATGGGTTCAAGATTTCATCAAATTTTTGAATTTTTCTACACTAAACCCTAACTTTCCCAATTCCATTACTATGACATATAGCATTCTAGCACAAGGATAATCCATTACACTAAATTAAGCTATCACTAAATACATCTAATCCTAAAAATATGGTTCTACAAAGTAAAGACTTAAAGAGGAAAAATAAAAAAAATTGTAAAATAATGAAAAATAGGGTGATTTGGGGTGTTTTACACCCTATACCCGACGGGTCAATTTCACAGTGGGTCGGGCGGACCGCCTGTTGGGCCAAGTGGAGCGGCTAATGGACCAGACGGTCCTCTTGACTTTGTGCCCTTTTTCCTTTACCTTTTTCACAAGTAACACTTACCTAGGAGGTCCGCCTAGCCCTGTACCGAGTTGTTCTTGGCCTTTTTCCGTTACTTTTCAAGTCTTGAGCTCACAACACTCGAATACCTTCACAATTAAAAACTAATTACACTAAAACTTGGATTACCTCCCAAGAAGCGTCTAATTTAACGTCGCGGCACGACGGTGATGATTTTTCTCCTCATGGTTCATCAAGATACATGCACACCACTTCACCAACTTCGGCGTCACATCCCAAATAATGCTTCACACGATGTCAATTGACTCGAAAACTCCTTCCTCCTTCTTTTGATTGCAAATCAAGCGAGCCATAAGGAGTGATACACACTACCTTAAATGGACCCTTCCATTTTCACTTGAGCTTCCCGGGGAATAACTTCAAACGGGTGTCGAACAACATCACCAAATCTCCCTCTTTGAAAGTCCGGTTCCAAACTTTTGAATCATGAAGCATCTTCATTTTTCTTTGTATATCAAAGTATTCTCATAAGCTAAGAACCAGAATTCATCAAGTTCGTGCAAGCTTGAAACTCTCGCTCTTGCGGCATCGCCCCAATCCATATTCAACTTCTTCAATGCCCACAAGGCTTTGTGCTCAAGTTCAACGGGCAAATGGAAAGCTTTACCGAATACCAATTTGAATGGTGACATCCCAATAGGAGTCTTGTATGCGGTTCGGTAAGCCCACAAAGATTCATCAAGTTTTCTCGCCCAATCAGTTCTATTTGCATTAACTGTCTTGGCTAAAATTTTCTTCACCTCCCGGATTGAGACTTCAACTTGCCCACTTGTTTGAGGGTGGTAGGGAGTTGCAACTTTGTGTCTCACTCCGTATTTTTGGAGGAGGTTTGCAAAGGCTCGGTTGCAAAAATGGCTCCCACCATCACTTATAATTGCTCTCGGGGTCCCAAATCGTGAGTAAAATATTCTTTTTCAAGAAACCCAACACACTCTTGGCTTTATTATTGGGGAGCGCAACTACTTCCACCCACTTGGACACATAATCAACCGCTACCAAGATGTATTTGTTTCTGTAGGAACTCACAAAGGGTCCCATGAAGTCGATTCCCCACACATCAAACAACTCGACTTCAACAATGGGATTCATTGGCATCTCGTGCTACCTTGATATTCCACCCATCCTTTGGCATTGATCATAATTTTTCACCAAAGCGTGGGCATCTTTGTGCAAAGTTGGCCAAAGAAGCCACATTGTAATACCTTGGCCTCCGTCCTCACTCCACCATGATGTCCCCCGTAAGGAGAAGAATGACACACTTCCATAATAGCCTCTTGTTCGGACTCGGCAACACATCTCCGGATGATTCTATCAACACACACCCTAAAGAGATAGGGTTCATCCCAATAATAGAATCTTGCCTCCTTGGCTAGCTTCTTCTTTTGGTAGAATGTGAAGTCTTCGGGATAGACTCCCCCAACTATGAAATTGGCTAGGTCGCCATACCAAGGGATTGGTTCCCAAGACACGGCCAAGATCCTCTCATCTGGAAATGTATCATTCACCTCGACTTCTTCTTTCGGACGACCTTCTTCCTCGAACTGTGACAAATGATCCGCCACTTTGTTTTCGGTCTCCTTCTTATCAAGCACCTCAATGCCAAACACTTGGAGTAGCAACACTCACCGGATAAGCGTTGCTTTGGAATCTTTCTTTGCCATCAAATACCGGATGGCGGACTGATCGGTATGAGCAATTCTCTTCGACCCCACCAAGTATGACCGGAACTTTTCAAAAGCGAACACAACAATCAAGAGCTCTTTCTCCGCCACCGTATAATTCAATTGAGCTCTGTTCATTATTTTTTAGCATAGTAGATGGGATGAAACATCTTGTTCACCCGTTGACCTAGCACGGCCCCTAAAGCCACATCACTAGCATCACACATAAGCTCGAACGGAAGTTCCCAATTAGGACTCACAATGATTGGTGCCGTTGTTAGCCTTTTCTTCACTTCTTCAAAAGCTTCGAGGCAAGTTTTGTCAAATACAAACTTGCCATCCTTCTCCAAAAGCTTGCACATAGGATTCACAATTTTTGAGGAGTCCTTGATAAAGCGGCGATAGAATCCCGCATGCCTCAAGAAACTTCGGACACTCTTCACGGTCATTGGAGGTGGAAGCTTTGAAATCACCTCAATCTTTGCTTAATCTACTTCGATGCCTTTCTTGGAGACTTTGTGTTCCAATACTATGCCTTCTTGTACTAAGAAGTGACATTTTTCCAAATTAAGCACAAGCCTTGTTTCTCCGCATCTCTCTAGCACCCTTTCCAAGTTTGACAAGCAATCATTGAATGATCTCCAACCACCGAGAAATCATCCATGAAAACTTCAAGAAAATTCTCTACCTTGTCATGGAAGAGAGCTAGCATACATCTTTGGAACGTGGGGGGAGCATTATAAGACCAAATGGCATTTTGCGGAATGCAAAAGTGCCATAGGGACAAGTGAAAGTGGTCTTGTCTTGGTTGTCAGCTTCGATGGATATTTGGTTGTAGCCGGAGTACCCATCCAAGAAACAATAGTAGGCACGACCCGCCAACTGATCAAGCATTTGATCAATGAACGGCAAAGGAAAATGATCCTTCCTTGTAGCGGTGTTGAGCTTTTGATAGTCCATGCACATTCTCCACCTGGTTACGGGTCTAGTCGCAATGGACTCTCCCTTGTCATTTAGAATCACCGTCATCCCCCCTTTCTTGGGTACACATTGCACGGGTGACACCCACTTGCTATCGGGCAATGGAACTATCACACGCGCATCTAGCTATTTGATGATTTCTTTCTTCACCACTTCTTGCATACAAGGATTCAATCTTCTTTGGTGTTCTACACTTGGCCTACACCCCTCTTCAAACAAGATTTTATGAGTACATACCCCCAGGTCGATCCCCCTTATATCTGCCAGGGTCCACTCTATAGCTTTAATTCTCCTCTTCACCACTTCAACAAGTTTAGATTCTTGAGTTTTGGTCAAGTAGGATGAGATGATTATGGGTAGAGTGGAGTTGAGACCAAGGAAGGTGTATCCCAAATGGGATGGTAGGATTTTCAATTCAAGTTTCGGTGGTTCTTCGATGGATGGTTTTGTAGGTGCGGTTTCTCGGTTTTCAAGGTCTAAGGATAGCTTTTTAGGTACATAGGGTTTTGATCCAAAGACTTCTAATGCCTTTACTACCAACCCCACACTCTCTTCATCTTCCACATCCATGTTCCAAATCACCGCTGCCAATGTGTCTTCTTGACTAGCTAAGACACTCTCCTTTTCCACAAGTGCATCAACCACTACATCGACATAATTACAAGTCGCATCATCATCCATTGGTTGATTCAAAGCCTTACAAATATGAAATGCGGCCTTCTCTCTATTGAACCTAAAAGTAAGCTCACCCCTTGTCACATCACAAAGAGCTCTTCCGGTAGCCAAGAATGGTTTCCCAAGAATGATAGGCACTCCAAAATCTACGGGGCAATCAAGAATAACAAAATCCACTGGGAAGACGAATTTTTCTACTTTCACCAACACATTGTCAATAATCTCAATCGGACTTTTCATTGAGGCATCGACCATTTGTAGGTTCATAGTTTGTTTTCTAAGTGCTTTGGTGTCCAATATCTTGTACACCAAATATTGCATCAAGTTGATACTCACAACAAGGTCACACAAAGCCTTTTTGAAGTGTCTTCCACCAATGGTGCATGGAATGGTAAAAGCCCTGGGATCCTCCATCTTTTGTGCCATGTGTTTTGACACAATTGCACTCACTTGATGAGTTACCTTGATTGTCTCAAAATCTCCATATGTCTTTTTGGTCACCAAGTCTTTCATGAATTTAGCAATATTGGGTATTTGTCCCAATGCATCAACCAATGGGATGTTGATGGAAGTACTTGCTATCTTCTCCCAAATCTTCATTGCATGGGATATTTCTCTTTGTTTGTTGCTTTTTTTGTGGAAAAGGAAGGGGTATTTTAGGAATAGAGCTTGGGTTAGAAGGGCTTTCTTTGGGTTGTGGAGTTTTCTTTGGATTGGCCATTTGGGTAGTGGTGTTTTGGGGGGTAGGCTTTTTAGTGACTTCTTGAACATCATCATCATTCTCTTGCACAAATACATCACCTTGCCTCTCCATTTCTTCTTGCACCATCTCTTCTCCAATAGCTTCATTGTCGTTCCACTCGGCACCCACATGCTCATCTTGCACCCGCAACTCTGCATCATCATTACTCTTGGCTTTTGGATCTTCTCATGTCTTGCCACTCCGAGTTTTGATTGCCATCACTTGGTCCTTACTGCCTTTTTTAGGATTCACTACCGTATCACTTGGTAGTGCTCATTTCGGCCTTTGATTGACTTGATGTGCTAGTTGGCTCATTTTTAACTCAAGCTCCTTGATGGATGTAGAGTGTGATGTCATGGTTTGCTTCATATCTTTCATGTTCCCGGAATATTCTTGTTGATGTTGAATCCTTTGGCTCATCATTTCTTCCAACTTCGTATGAGGCTTTGCTTCTTAATCATGTTTTTTGAAAGGAGGTCCTGGAGCATATTGTTGAGAAGAATCGGCTCCTCTCCCTTCTTGATTACCACTCCAATTACCTCTTCCCTGACTCGGCCACCATTGCCTTTGTTGTTGGTAAATTGTTGATATGGTTGTTGGTAATGTTGTTGATAAGGTCTTTGATAGCCACCTTGATCATACCCTTTTTGCCCTTGGTAGTTGCCCACATAATTTACTTCTTCACTATCTTGCACATTGTAACATTTCTCCGGATAGTATCCCTCTTGCCCATGTTGGAGAAGAGACAAAGGAACACCTCCAGGGTCACATAACCCATTGGAGCCACTTGATGCCCATATTTGTTGGGTGGATATTCTCCAACTTGTTCAACTTCTTCTCATTTGCTTCTCTATCGCCCTTTGAGATTTTGTTCATGAGTTCCACCGAGGTCAAGATTCTTGTCATCTTCTCATCTTGAGCTTCAAGTCTTTCCATCATCATCAGACTAATCCCAACTTCTCTATTCGGAGCTTTAGCTCTTGATTGCCATTCTTGTGATCTCTTGGTCACTTTATCTAGGATGTCTTTCACTTTTTCATATCTCTTGTCCATGGTAACACCATCACATAAAGTGTCCAAGGCGGATTGATTCAACTTGTTCAAGCCTTGATAGAAACTTTGCAACAACATACTTCTATTGAAGCCATTATTAGGACCCCGAGGAACCCATCTTGCAATGCCTCCCAAGCCTTGGTCAATGAATCAGATTCCTCTTGTTCAAACATGTAGATCCTGTCTGCCAATGCTGCTTGCTTCCCTTTTGGTGAAAATTTTGCTAGAAATTGCTTCATTAGCTCTTGCCATGTAAAAATGGAGTTTCTTGGCAACTTGTTCAACCAATCTTTGGCTTTTCCGGTGAGAGAATAGGAAAATACCCTCAACCTCAATGACTCTTTCGATACTCTAGCCGACTTGTAAAGATTACAAGTTTGTACAAAATTTCTCAACTGGTCATTTGCATCTTTATTCTTACTACCACTAAAGCAACCATATTGTTCAAGACCTTGAAGAATCACATTTGGGATGCTAAAACTAGCATTGCCATGAATAGGAGGAGGAACTATGGCACTTGCAAAACTATTCATATCAACTTCTTCTTCGGTCTCTTCCTCATCTTCATAGTCTCACATCATTTGTTGATAGTCCCGAGCACCTCTAGCACATTCTTCATTCTGGTTGACGTTGCGAGCATTAACTCTATTGACATTGCCCCATCGATTGACATTTGCTCTACCTCCACGGTTTACACCCCGACCACCTTGGTTTACACCTTGGCCGCCTCGGTTTGCATTATTTCCACCCCGATTAGCATTACCCGCAACACCTTCAATTTCCCACGATTTCCTTCTTCATTTGCTTGGACCGCCACATTTTCTTGGGCAAAAGGGTTGTCACCTTAAGGGTTCACATTCTCAACTTGGGGTTCATTACCTTCCTCTTGCAAATTATCCTCATCCACTTGTTCGACATAGAATGGATAACCCTCTTGGTTGAGTTCTATATGGAACTCTTCATCATATTCTTCTTCATAACCTCGCGGATCCCCATGTTGTTGATTATTATAATGGGTGTAGTTTGGATTCTGCAAATTCTGATTAGGATTTCTCCTATAAGCCATGTTTCACCTACACAAGGTAAAACTAAAAGGAAAAGTAAAATGCTAGGACTTTCCAACTAAACAACTTTGATTAACTAATGGAACTCAATATTGAAACTGTAGTTCCGCGCCAAAATTTGATACACGCTCAATCCTACACCTTTAATAGTGAGGGGCGGTCGTCAAAATATTAACCCAATGTGAGTTGGGGTCGATTTCCCAAGGGAACTAGTTTGTCAAGTAAGAGAGTCGCAAGTGAAAATTCAAACGAAGATTAATGTTGAGTCCTAGAGATGGGGTTGTTTTAAGTAACTCTACAATTAACTACAAAGCATACAAATTAAGCAAGTAAGTTGATTCGATATTACGAGACTAAGAGTGTAAACGACTAATAGCAATTTCCAATCAACTAGTGTAATTACTTCATATTCATAACACGAGTATAATTATGGTCTAGACTTTCTATTGTGATCTCACAAATCCTTCCGACCTAGAAGAGATCTTTCACAACCCACTCGTTAAAGCCTTAGTCAACTGCTTAAAGCACTACTCAAAGACCCGAGGAAAGGAGACCTTTTCCGAGCGTAACTCCTTTAAGATGGGTTAGTCTATACAAATAGTCTATCAATCCAAATCCTTGCCAATTCCACTATTCTACACTAACTAATCTCTCCCGAGACTTTAATTTGTAAAGTAGACAAGAAATCTCAAATCTCATAGATATTTAAATTTTGATGTTATTGTAATGGAGAATTGGATAATTGATACTTCTGTTATGAGGTAATGAAATGGAACCACACACATTGATTTTCTATTGCTATAGCATATCCCTATTTATGAGTTTAGCTACTCATACTAGGGGTTTGAATTAACAACAAAACTTGTAATGAAGAGATGAAATAGATTCAAACATGAATTTATATTTGATAATGGATTAATGATTCAAAAGTACAAGATAACAAGCTTACAAAGTGATGAAAAGCTTCACCCTTGCCTTCCAAAATTGCCTCTAAGCTACAGAGTGTAAGTATGAAATTAGTTTTTGTCAAAACCCTAGCTTTTAGTATTTATACAAGATCAGAATCCCGTGTTTCATGCGGAGCGCCTCATGCCAGGCGGAGCGCCTTGAGAAATATGCATTCCTTGGCAGTGTGTAGCTTAGGCGGGGTGCCTCATTTCCAGGTGGAGCGCCTAGCCAGTGCTCACTTTGGGCGAAACGCCTCATGCCAGGCGGAGCGCCTGGAGAAATATGCATCCTTAGGCAGTGTCCAACTCAGGGGGGGCGCCTCTTCTCCAGGCAGAGCGCCTAGCCAATTCCCACTTTGGGCGGAGCGCCTAACTTGACAGGCTGAGCGCCTCAAGCTGTGTCATGATTCTTGACTCTTTGGCTCCAATTCTTGCTCTTTTAGCTTCGTTTTTCAATTGATGTTCATACCACTCGATATAACCTGAAAGTAAGCAATTCACGATATTAATAACACCATAAGTTGCCTTTGGATCAAAAAATGAAAGCTTAAAATAGTCTTTAAATGGATAAAATACCAACTTATCACATGCCCTGTCGGTCATAGTGGAACTGAAGCTACAAGTCAGCCTACAAATTGAATTTGTTAATTGGACATTTCTTCCTACTTGTAAACTTTGAATTTCGTTTATTTCTTGTTATTTGAATTGTATAATGGATTTTTCATCCTACTTATATAATTTATGTAATTTATGTTGTTATCATTAAATTTTACTTTACTACCATTTTAATTTATGTTGTGCACATATTTGATCTTATCGTTCGCTACATATTGCAGTCGTTTAAGAAATTATAATCTGATGTTCCGAACAACAGCTAAATATAAAATACTTCTTAATTTCTCGAATAGTTAAGAACATCTTAAATTTCGTATGGAACATCTAGACCTCAACCCCCAAACCCCAACCCTAGCCCTAACCGGGAAGGTAATTTGTTCTGAACATTCAATGTAAGTTCTAACTGGTTTACCTAATCGTTCGGAATGTTATCGTAATGTTTGAGTGATAAAATATGATAAGCACTAGACATGACTAATTACATAAGTTAGAGTGATAAATTATGATGATTATCACTAGACATGACCTCGTATACAAAGAGTGATCAATGATGATGATTATCACTAGACATGACCAATTATACAAGTTAGAGTGATAAATGATTATGACGATTATCACTAGACATGACTAATTATACAAGCTAGAGAGATAAATGATGATTATTTTAACTAGACATGACCAATTATACAAGATAGAATGATAAATGATGGTAATTATCACTAGACACGACCAATTATACAAATTAGAGTGATAAATGATTGTGATTATCACTAGACATGACCAATTATACAGGTTAGAGTGATAAGTGATGATGATTATCACTATACATGACCAATTAAACAAGTTAGAGTGATGTATCAAAAGTTTGGAACATATCTTAGTTGTTCCATATTTTAAGTAGTTGTTCTGAACATCCTATAGATATATGTCACATTTATGATTTCGTTCGGAATGCTCTAATTTAATTGTTATTATCTTCATTATATGGTATTACAAATGTTTAAAACATATGTGTAGTTGTTTGGATTTTCTGTTTGTTCGTGTGGAACGACATGACTTACAATTATAATTCACTTGAAAACATAACAAGTTCAAATGAAATTTCATTGATCAATACTACACAAAACATAACAATTTCAAATAAATTAAACCTAAATTATGAACCAATACTTGATCCAAGTACAGAATAAGAGAACAATTAGCACGACAATTAGCACGACCAGTAAACCCAACTTTTTGTGCCATAATCTTGCATGTTCCCTTTCTTGTTCAACAATTTTCAACTTCTTTAGTAGACCTCATATTACTCTCTTCACTTGATCAAACATCTCTTCATTGTGCCATCTTAAGTAGTTGCAGCCCTTTCCCTAACAAAAGAAAAAAATACAAGAGTTGAAGGATTTTAACAGTGAATAAAAGTTTTACAAACCCATTAACTAACATGTTCAGATTTGCATATATAAAACCTTTTTCCTGGGTTTGCTTGAGTCCTAACTTCGCATAATCTCCACATTGACAAAATTGTACTACACTGTCACTATTAACAGATCTACTGGACATTTAAATATAACGGATGTTGGATTTATTCTTCTAATCTGGTTTGAAGAAGAATGAATGCTCATATATAATGGTGTTGGGTGCAATTTTTTATTACCGTTGGTTTGTTCACGCGCCCAATATAAGTGTTGTTCACGAGGTTGTGCCAAGTCGGCAATATATGTTTGGAACATCAGACTTCATCAGTTCCAAACGATGTGATGAAGTTCCAACAGAACTTTCAAAATTTGAGATTTACACAGAACGGATACAATGAACAGTCGCCTCAAAATTTAAAACACACACAAAATGGCTAAAACGCACATAACGGTTACAAGTTGCATCAACATTCACTTCAAAACAGACATTTCAGTTACCACTTTACTCCTATAAATACTCAATACACAGTCAAGCCATTTCAATCAATTTTCAACAACTAAGAACAATCAAAACATTTCAAAATGCCTCGTCGACAAGAAGAGTATCCACTTCAAGGCAAAATAAACATGAAGCACCAGATTCACCACATGCTGAACGGATGAATGATATTTAGGAACAGCTTCGGGCTGAAGTGTGGGAATCAAAATTCAAGTTTGAGGATTTCTTCCGTGATTACAAGAAGGACGTGAGAAGGATGAAGAAGGACATGTGAAGGGTAAAGAGAATGCTTAAAGGGCTACTTGCAGATAAGGGACTGCATTACCTTGACTACTATACACCACTAGGATCTCCAGCAAGAGCACCCCATGTTTGAATGTTTATGTTTATTTTAGATGTTTATATGAATGTTTATCATATAATTTATTTTTGAATGTTTATTATGTAAAGTCTTTGTTTGAGTGCTAATATAATTAGCACATCTTTTATGTCGCGATTAAATCTCTGATCAACCAAGAATATCTTTGCCTAGTTCTGGAACATCAGTGTATAAATTTTGACCGTTTGGAACATTGGTTGTTCTGCAAGGAATGACTTGTAGTCGCTCTGAGACGAATTTGTGTTAATCCTTTACACTATGAGTTTTAGAAGTTTGGAACATCCACTGTTATGCCTGGAACGACTTTTAGTCGTTCTGGAACATCTTTTAATTAATTCTTTTAAATTAAATTCTTACTCTATCATTTTCAGTTTGGATGCTCAACAATTAACAAATATATTATATTTGAATGTTTGTTTGAATTCTGAATAATTAAACATAACAAAAACACGCTGCTAATAAAACATATAGGTAATCCATATAAGCACATATTAAGAAATTAGTCATGCACTTCTTGGCTAACAAAGCAAAAGTTATCCATCCATAATTACATACCAAATAAAAACTTAAAAAGTTATTCAAATATTACAGGCCCAAATTAAGATTTCATTTTGTCGTCAAAAATACAAACGGCTAAACGTTTCCTCCAATCATCTGCCACATTATAACAAATCCTGTCCATGGGGGTGTTTGTGAGCACATGCTCAATGTACAACAGGGAGTAAACTCCACATGAAGTGTCACTTAGATTTTGTGGATAAAGGTTATGTGACAGTCTCTCAAACCCCCACATGTCTCCTTCCTTCACTTTAAAATCCAATTTTTTGAAGAGCTTTAAATTTCTGACAATGACTGGGAACATGTAGAGAATGGGCATCATAACGTCTATAAAGTTGTCATCATCATAAACCTCAAAATTGCAATCATACACCACACTCTTAGCCTCCACTATGTCAAACACCACTGTGACATAATGGTTACCATTGATGTTGTAGATGTGATGATCCTTTTTGTACCAGCCCAACATCTACCCCTGGGTAGGGAAGTATCATGTGCATATTTAAGAAATTCATCGTCAAACGCATACGTCTTCAACAATAGATCAATCGAGGGATTATCTCTCTTCGCATCTGCTCCCATTTGGAGGTAGCGTTTTGCCATGTTTGATAAAATAAAAGATCTAGAATGATGCCAGCCTCATCGTAATTGTGGGGATAATTCAGATGCCTCTCCCGCATTATGGTCATTGTTGACACCCAATTTTGGCCCTCATTTTTCTATTATTGGCTATATTTAACTTATAGATGCAATATAATGGTTTGAACAAAATATGCATTAGAAAGCATGCATTTACGTGTGTTATCTCCTATGTATACATTATATATTTTTAGTTGTGATTCTATTTTGTGATTTGCATCATTTTAGGCTATTTTGTAAAACTGGGGCTATTTGCATAATTTACTGCATAAATAATATTTTATAACTATTTGTGACTATGTATACATATTTAACTTAAGTTTACCTTAATTGTTTCATGTCTGCATTTTTCTCTTAATCTATATATAATTTATGTATATTTTATTTTTTAATTTTTTTATCATGCTCCATTATATTAAATATCAATCTAATTAAAATGTCCGCACAAAATTTCATACCGCCCATTTTCATTTCATAATACTGATATATTAATTTGAATTCAAAATTTTAAATTTTCTTTGCACCTGGACAAAAATTCAACCGGATACGTTCATTCGCACCATAAGTTCTTCCCACGCTTCTTTGTTTTTAAAAAAAAAAAAAATAATTCTCCAATTATTCAAATCCACAACATAATCACCTATCATTTATACTTTTATTCTTTTATCAAAATCATGTCCATCTCGAACCTGGACATAAATTCTAACTAGGTGCAAGCATACATGCATTCCTTATTTCCTTTTCTTTTATTCCCTAATATTCAAAAAAACACCAGCTCTTCAATTAAGCAAATCCCCCCTAACGTCTAAATCCCGTATGCCTCTCCTCTTTCCCACTTTTCGGAAACCATCAAATCCCTTGGCATATTCATGGCTAATTCTTTGGGATTTGGACAACGACTCTTTCAATTTTTCTCTTTAAAAGAGAATACATACGCCATTGCCAAAAAAAAAAAAAAAAAAAAAAAAAAAAAAAAAAAAAAAAAAAAAACAAGGGAGATGACCCCTCTTTCTTCCTCTTCTCTCACAAACACCACACCCATGGTGGTGGAAGAAACAGAGGAAGATCGGAGGGGTTTCATCGGAAACAAGAGAGAAGGGAGATCGAGGGGACGATGGTGTGAAACCAGTAGCGGCGGTGGAGACCCGTCATCGGGATTTGTTATACTGATACTATCACTGGCATGGTGGCGACATCGCAGTTTCATTGGAAGAACTGCCGACACCCCTCCCAACACCCCTTCTCTTTTTCGTTTCACTGTTGTTCCAGTTCACGAGATCTGGTCGGTAGTCTTGAACGCCGGCGATTGGATGTCTTCTCTTTGCTCATTTTCTGTCCTAACGGTTACCGGGGATAAAAAATAAGAAAAAGGGATAGTGGCAGTGACGCCGCGTGATGCCATAAGAGTTTCTCACCGGTGGTCACTCCTTCCACACGTTTGGGCGTTGCTCCTCTATTCCACGGTGTTTTTACTCACTGTTGGTTACTGGTGTTCTTTGTTCTTTGCTGCTACCGTTTCGATACATGTTTGGTTATCACTATATTCAATGATGCTACAGGCTTTACTCTATTTGTTCATAGATGCAGCTTGATAGATTGTTGCTTGGTACAAGTCCATTAACGTTTTATGTTCTCTTGCGTTATTTGGGACTTATCACTTGATGTTGCGATACATTCGTAGCTTTGGTTGGATTTTAACGATCTAAATGACCTCTTTACAGAAAGTTACAGCCTTTTGGCGTTATATTTTGCTGGTTGTCTTTGATCTGAACAATACAATTCCATTTGACAAGCCTATCAAAACGCTTATTTTGAGGCTTTGCACAGATTATGAACGGATACTACACTGTTAGGCCAATGACAATGTGGAGGCCAACATGACACGACCCGAATTTCGACTAGGCCGTGCGGGCACCCGACATCCTCCCCTAGACCCGTCAGGTGAACCCTTACCAATTAAATTAGGAAAATAAATATAATAATTCATATATAAGGACAAGACTAAAAACAAACATAGACATATTGATACCTCTAAGATGTACGAAAGAAATTACAGCTGACTACCCAACACACTAGGTTTAGGGCTATCCAGACTAGACATCTAAGAGTACAAAAGAAGACAGATACCTCTTGAAGGGAGCAAAATGAAACTGAAATAATAACCAATAAACTGGTGGCCATACGGAATAAAAGCTGGCTCACCCTGACAGCTGAAGTCGTCTTCGCTCCTTTACAACGTGGCGAACTCAATCCTGGAGCGAACCTGCCGAAACGAAATAGATAGACAAAAACAAAAAACAAACAAGAGTGAGTCAAAAGGACTCAATAAGTGGGGCAGACTAGCCACCTCAAAGAATAGGATAGCTAGCCAGGGAGAAAAGAAATAGATAGACCAAATTCTATTTATTTAAATTATAAAAAGGCAGAGCCAGATAACAACCGGAAACACGTAAGGAACTTATAATCTCAACCAAGGATGCGTGCCAAAAACATATCAACAAATATGCAGTGCACATATAAGCAGAACAGTAGTCATGTACCGTAAGTCTACACAATGGTATGAATTGAGATGAAATGAAATGAAGTGAGATGAAATGAAATGAAATGAAATGAAATATGATGTGAAGGGTCACATGTGCCCGTAATCCCATCCCGAAGTAGAATACTCCTGCATTCGAGGGGAATCCAATCTGATAACCAACTGGAGCGGAATACTCCTGCTCCTGGGGCGGAATACTCCTGCTCCTGGGGCGGATTACTCCTGCACCCAATATAATATAAACTAGAGGCGGAATACCTGCACTCTCCTGGGGTGGAATACTCTTGCACCCGATATAATGTAAAGCTGAGGCGGAATTCTCCTGCACTCAATATCTAACATAAGTGCAGAATACTCCTGCTCCTGGGGCGGAATCTTCCTACCCTCAATATGATACAATGGAGCGGAATCATTCTGCTCCTGGGGCGGAATACTCCTGCACCCAATATCATATGCAATGTAAAACATATGAATGACATATAATGCATATGAATACAATGTGATGCAATAATAACCCTTCACCGGCGCGGGACTCTCATCGACAGCCGGGAAGTAGATGCCAACTTACAGCCAGGGTACAATGCTCAGATCCTCGATGCAATACCAACAATAGGACATAACATATAATATACAATGTAAATCCAAAGCGAAGGCGTAATGAGTACGCCTATCGGCAGCTACACACGTAAGGAATACGTGGTAGAAAATCCAGGAGGCCAGGTGCCTCAAAGAAATGGATATAAACACTTACTGTATTACAAAGTTAGCACAATTACTCAACAACTGCTTTGTCCTTTAAATTCATTGCCAAACGATCCCACTCTATTCAATAAGCAGAAAAATATATCAAATTAGGCTAAAAGCTTCATTCCTCACATCTTAGGGCAATCCTGTTAGGAACCTGATACCCTATTTGCATACGCAATACGCAGGCTAGGCCTATGTACAGGGTTTATGGTCAAATAATCAAACCCCAAAGAAATTACATTTATATGTTGCCCATAACTCACTAAGTACGAATATATAATCAATTCCATTATCGGGGTCCATTTGACCCTTTAAACTATTAATTGAACTTATTAAAACGATATCTAATATTCCAAGTTTTACTGTTAAAATATATTCAAACACATGTAATAAATTCAAATAATATATTAGGATCATTATCTGAATGTTTCGGGGTAAAAATTCTACTTTTCTCCGGCCCCTTTTCTTATTTTCTGGCATTTTTTCCTCATATTTTTCTCTGTTTCTCGTTACTTCGTAAGGTTTCTGTTTTCTCATTCTTAGCATATATGCTAAGATACTAAACCACCACATCAGATCATTTTCAATTTCTTTCCTTGTTTTGTCTTTTTTGTAAAAGTCTTTTCTCTCTTTTTTTTTCCTTTTTACTTTAAAATTCGCTATTACGGTAAAAATTGAAACAGTACCCTACGATATTCGAAATAATTCCAACTTTTTCGTACAAGTTATACAAAATATATATAGCATACTCGCAAAGGCGGATCTCAAATCGGGTTCCCGAAACTCAAGATGCGAATTTAAATAGAAAAAATCAAATTATTTAACTTTCGACATTTTAGCGAAAACTAGCCGAACAACATCGAAATTCACTTTCGAAAGTTCACAAATAATCATATGAACCTAACGGCGTTTTCGGATTTCGAATCGGATCTCATTCGCCAAAACCGAGCTCGAAAATCTTTTTTTAATATTTATATGCAATAAAAACTGAAACCTTTATCCGATGCCCACCAAACGAGGTCTGATTTAGCTCAAATTTTATAGACAGGTCCTAATGGACATTATGAAAATTTTAAAATTATCGGTACGCCAATCAGAGCCCTAGCTTCCGAAACGACTGACCGAGGTCGTTTCACAACAGTCCCGTCCCGATACAAGAATACAGTCCCTTACGATTTTTTCCCCCTATGAAACAAAATAGGCAATGATGACATGCATGAGCTTTATGAAAAACAAGTCGGCAATAGAGTAATGGGATCGGTGTTTGGCATGGCAATCGGTCAGCCACCGTGTTTGCAGCCGTACCGACATCCCTAACCTCTACCCGATACACCTTATAAATTTGAGCCTAAATCTTTAAAAAATACATTTTCCCTTTATTGTCTATTATTATTATTATTATTAATTCATTTTACTTTTATTTTAGCTCTATTTCATTAATTATAATATTAATTTATTTTTATATTTTTTGCGAGGTACATTTGGATGAAGTCTATTAAACGACGACGCATTTGGAGTGGACAATACCTTATCACTTTTATCTCACTTTATTTGATTCGTACTAACTATTCATTTTCTTTTCAAGGAACATGTGGGATGAAATTTTCTAAGGATTTCGACAGGAGAGAAGACGAATAATTATTTTTTATGCAAAATTATTTGTATTGAAAATTGCTTGTTTGCTTTACTTTAATTTATTATATAAATTCCAAGCATTTAGTCCGGCCGGGAACCATACTTGGTGGAATTTGAGAGGTTCCTAACACCTTCCTCTTGGGTTGATTTGAACACTTATTTAGAACTTTCGGTTCGTAGATCAAAGTTTCGGAGTTAACATAAAATTGGCTACAAACAAAAGTAGGTAATTTAATACGCCTAGTTAAAAAAAATGTTAGGTGGTGACTTTAAGTCTTACTCATGAGTTGCAACAAGTCGAATCCTGTTTCGAATCCATAATTGGTTGGGGAAAAAAAGTGCCAACAAAATGGCGACTCTGCTAGGAATATTCAAGGTTCTAACCATAACATACTTTTAATTGGGATTCTTTGAATTTATTTTCTGTTTCTTGTTATTTCTCAAGACTAATATTTCTTTCTTTTTCTTTTGCAGGTTTGAAATTTAGTTCTTTATTTCATTGGCGTTTCCTTCTAAATTATTTTCTGTAATTGTTATTTTGTTTAAACTTCCTCCACTTCTGGAATTTTTACGCTTTCACACACCAAGAATGATTAAGCGGGATCCCACGGTCGTTCCACTCTTAAAAGCATCTTTTAGGGAAAGTTTGCAAATTTTAGCAAAACTAGTGAGGCTGTTGGCGGTTTGCAAGCTTTCAACTTTCAAGTTGTCTGCTTAAAACAAACCTTGTCTAGAAAAACCCACTCTTCGATAGGGAAATACATCACGACATTTTCTTCAATGATTTTTCAAATCCTCCACAACTTTGTTAAATCCTCTATTTAACGTTTTCATTTATGATTCTATTTGCATTTTAATATTATCTTGCCTAACTATTTTATACCTCAGGACTAACTTGTTTCTTTTGTTATTCTTTTTGTTCCTTCTCTTTATTAAATCTATTTTATGAATTGTTTCAACTTGTACATTTTTTTAAAAATAAAAAACTTATGCATTTTTAACTTGTGCATTCCGCTCATATTGTCCGCCACTCCTGGCAATTTCAAAATCGTGCGTTCAAAAATACGATGATTACATGACCGACTCTTCCTCATAAAATTTCTTTAAGGGGAACGATTTGGAATCTATTTGGTCCATGACATTGCCGCTCGCGAGCCGTCCTGTTGGGAGGATAATAAACCTGGTCTAATTAACTCAACTCTTTGTCACGACGCTAGGACCATGTCCAACAGGCCAACTTGTTCAAACAATCCGAACGGATTTTTTTGACCCCCAAAGAGCGTTGAACATGATATATTTGAATTTACTTAAAGGATTGACCGTGCAAATGTGGATCGTTTATTGGATTTGTTCTGCATTCAATGCCAATCAAAGGAACAAAAGGTGATCGAAGAGGAATCAAAGCCTAAATTGAAATAGAAACGATCGCTTATTTCCAAACGATCGGAATTATTCTGTATTCAATGTCATTCAAAGGAAAAAAGGTAATCGAATAGGCATTAAAAGCCCAATTTGAAGCAGAAACGATCGCTTGATAGATGGGATCATACCTCGACCTCGCCCACGACCTCCATCCATTCCCCGACCTCCATTAATTGCCCTCCTATTTGGGTAGGGAACATCAAAATCATCATAATTTTCACCAAGTCCGGGGCCCTCCCTTTCTTGAGCGTCAACAACTTGCTCAAGGGGTGCTATGTTTCTTCGGGGCCTCATGAGTAGAACTTCACCTTGAGGATTGCCCAAGGGTTGGGGATTTCGCAACAATTTCTCGCGAATAAGATCTTATTCTTTCAAGTGTTGTTGTTGAGCTAGCTCGTCAAATCGCTGTGGCCTAACAGTTGAACCATCACTTGTGCCTTCTCCGGAATCTTTGTGGACACTCGGGGTCCTTTCTCTTTTAGAAACCTCTATTTTGAGATTTAGAGCCTTCACCTCAGCCAATAGGTTAGCCAAGACATCGGTTAGAACATCAATGGTATCCTTTACCTTCTCTTCCGCCATGTACCTACAAATAATTACAAACAAGAAGAGAGATTAGAGTATAAGTCCTCACACACTCCCTCACTTTTGATTGTCGCTCGGGTTCACTCAAGTTGGGTTAGGTTCACACAAGCTTGAGCTCAATGACCTCCTCGTAGTTGATCAACTTCCTCGATAACTAAACCAATTCACAAGAACCAAATACTCTTCGGGAAGAGTGGAGTTGATGGGACTCGATGAACGCTAGACTATTTAGTGCGCACTTGAAGAAAAACTTAAACTACGTGGCTTCTTTGAGGTCGGCTCTCCCCTAGGTACAAGTACCCTAATCGCTTAATGAACTAGTACTAATTGAGTAGGAGTTTTACTCTCAAAGTACTAGCCAAAAGCAACGCAAACCAAACAAACACGAAAACCTAAGACAACAAGCTACCCAGACACGTCCTAGGGCTGGACGGTCCGCCTAGGTGGGTGGGCGGTCTGCCTAGTAACTATGCAAAATCAGGCAGATTGTTTGTTGGGCGGAGCGCATAGAACATGGGCTGTCCGCCTAGACTGCGATTCAGATTCATCAAGAACTCATTTTTTGACGTTTTGCAACCAAATTTTCCAATGATCTCAAGGTGTCTTTCACTTTTAATGATAAACAAAGGTGTTTTTTGCTACTACAATCAAACCCCAATGATTTTAAACAACCAACAACAATCTTGATTCAAGATTTTGAGAAAAATTTTCAAGGGTTTTCAAAAAATTTGAGATTCAAAAATTTTGATTTTCATTCCGCAACACCAATCGACGTAATTTGGGTATCAAAACAACGAGTTAACTTCATAGAACATTCCCCGACAACAAACACCAACAAAATCATTACAACAAACAAGATCTAGCAAATTTTGTGATTTTTAAACTTTTTGAATTTTTTTTCTTCTTTTTCAATTTTTCAAGTACAAACACATGTATAACAACACTAACAAGGTAAAAACACAACGAACAAGGAATGAGAGTTTGTATAAACAACACCCGAGCCTTGCTCTGATACCAACTGATGCAATGTAGACACGGAAGCGATAAAAATAACGATAAAAGTGAGACGCAACTTAAACAACTTACGAAGTAGCACTGAAGAACGATGTTTCGATACACCCTCGCTCGAGTCAAGAGGAACCTACACTATGGAACTATCCTTAAGAGACACCCGGCCCTTGCAAATAGAATGATCAAGGAGGATTGAAGGTCAACTTGGATTCTTCCAATTGCTTTCAAGCCAAAAGGATACAAGTGTTCTTGAGAGCAAATCTTATTAATGTATATTCAATGTGTAGTGAATAGCAATAAATGATGAAGGGGTGTATTTATAGCACCCCTTTACAAGATGTGAAAGGTCTAATAAGCCCTCATCTATGTTGGAATACAATAGAGAACTTAAGGCGAGAATAGGAATTTCATAAAAAAGATAGCAAAAATCAGCCTTGTAGGTGCCTCGGCCTAAATCCAGGCGCTCCGCCTGGTGGAGTGGCTGACCAAGGCAGTGAAATGCTTGGGCGCTCCGCCTGGTGTTTCCTGGGCTGAGGCGCTCCGCCTAGCTTCAAGCGCACCTCCTGGGCGCCAAGAAGCTGGGCACTCCTCCTCAGTCTGGGCGCTCCGCCTGGCCCTGAAGCGTGGGTTTTCCTCATTAAATCATCTTCGAAGCTCGTATCATTAAGGCCCTTCCAAACCAAGTGTAAGTGAGCATCTTGCATCTCCTTGGCTTGACTTCAGGTGAATGGTCTCGATGCAATTTAGGTTGCATCAGGCGTAGTCATGTTAAACAGCAGCAGCTACAGCTCAAAGGGTGCCTATATCGAGATCTATGTCCTTTTATTCACTGTCATGGATGAAATCTAGCCAGGATACCACACCTTATAGTGATGTAGACGAACCAATACTGGCGGTCCAGGAGGCCTAGAAGCCCTTCAACACGATTTTTGGGGGACCCAGAGTGAGCAGTACCCACACCAGAACATCCATGGTTTGTGAAGCACATCAGGAGATAACCAAGAAACCTCGTATAACCACCATCGAGTTCTATAATAAAGATTGACAACAAGTTCTATACCCTCACTATGATGCCCTGTTAATTACTCTGCCGGTGCATGATGCTCAGGTCAAACGCGTGCTGGTAGATCCACCAGAACATTGTTTTCCAGATAGAGATACAGAATCAGGTAATCCCCAGTCCATACACTATAACCAACTTTAACAAACATACCCTTTTTTGTGATTTCTATGAAAGAATCCTACAGACGATGGATTCCCGCGTCAAACACTTTCGATTTAGAAATTAGAATTCTTTATTTGAAAATTTTTTGGAGCCCGGACACTCCAGCAAAAAATCTGTGGGAGAGATACTCCTCCAAGTACATCTTCTAGGGGCAGAAAGGGTAGCGTCCTTCCAAGTGATGATATGCGATATCTCATATAATATTATCTTAAGAAGGCCTTGGATTAACGAAGTATCTGCAGTGTCGTCTATACTTCATCAGATCCTTAAATACCTGAGTCCTTAGGGGGAGAGAGAAAGAAAGATTCGGAGGGAACATAAACTATCCTGAAGCACTTACGTAACCACCGTGACATGCGCGGTCAAGAAGGAGAGAAAAAACTAAAAGAAAAAGCTGGACAAATTACTCAAGCCTTGCCTAGTGACCAGCATACCCTATGGGTTCAGAGTTCACGAAGCAACCGGATCCCAAAAATTGGCTATCACGCCCTCGGACCTCCAAGAAGAAGAAAATCCCACCAAGGCCACGGTTGACGAGCTGGATACAGTAATATTTGACGAGAGTATCCCCGATAAGAAATTTTACTGTGGGGGCCAAGCTCTCAGCCGAAGCCAAACAAGAATACGCTAACTTTCTACGAGCTCGGTCGGGCACATTCGCTTGGACACACACCGACATGCCTGGAATATCAACTAGTGTCATTACACATAACTTGAATGTTGACCCCTAATTTAAGCCGGTCAAGTAGAAGAAACAACCGATCAGCCGCGAAAAGGGGTTGGCAGTACATGAGGAAGTTGAGAAGCTGCTGAACAACAGTTCCATTCACGAGGTTCATTATCTCGATTGATTATCCAATGTTGTGGTGGTCCCAAAGAAGAATGGCAAGTGGAGGATGTGCATTGACTTCACGGATTTGAATAAAGCATGTCCAAAAGATTCTTTCCCATTGCCTAACATCTATCAGCTCATCGATTCAACGGCAGGACATGAGGCTCTGAGTTTTCTGGATGCGTACTCGGGGTATAATTAGATCCTCTTGAATCCAGATGATCAAGAGAAGACCTCCTTTATCACAAATGATAAGACCCAAACCCCCTCAAGACCCTTCACTCGGAGTCAAGCCAAGTTGATCCAAGACACCCATCTTCATTTGATATGGAAGGGTATGGAAGAAGACTCCAAGAGCAACTTGAAGACTATACTTTGGTGTGCCATGGATGGAGAACCTTCTAGTACACTTGACGAGGCATCCGGAGCACGTTTGGAAGCAATTCAAGAGGCCACAGCACCAGGCGGACCGCCTACTCAACTAGGCCGGCCGCCTAGTTTTTGATCACTCTCTGGATCTCACTAGGCGGACCGCCTCTGTGAAACTCCCAGACCAGGCGGACCGCCTACTCCCTCAGCTTGCCAAGAATAGGCCGGGCGCCTAGTTGAAGTAGGCTGGGCGCCTACTTTGTGAAGGGGTGCGGGAATTGCTACTTTTTATGCTATGTTTGGACAAGTATAGCCCTACGAGGCCTTTATTGTTTTAACCCACTTTGGGGGGTATTTTTGAGCTTTCATTACATGTAAGTGAAGTCTATAAATACTTCACAAACCTATTCAAACCTTAGTCTACCTTGAATTATATGAATGATGAAAAGAAACTATCTCTTGTTTGGAGAATCCTTTGCCTTGGTTGCTTGAATTCACTAGTGGAACCTAGTTGAGTCTTGAACCGAAAACCCGATCATTCTATTTGCGAGTCCCAAGTGTGGCTCGAGGGTAGTTGCATAGTGTAGGTCCTTCTTGACACCGATACGAGGGTATTATGGAACGAGTTCTCCATAGTTACTTCGTAGGGAGTTCGAGTAGTGTCTCGCTCTTTATCTTTATTTCCGCGTTTCGTTTTTGATTCTTATCATCTTGGTATCAGAGCAAGGCTCGGGTTTTGTTTCTACAAACCCCCGACCCTTGATTCTTCGTGCCTAGGTTGGTTTCTATCTTAGGTTCTTATTTGTTGTTGAAGAAAAAGAAGAAAACACAAAAAAAAAAATAGAAAAGGGTTGAAAAACACAAAAATTTGATCATAGAATCTTGGTTTGTTGGACCCATTGCTTGATTGATATTGGGTTTTGTTCCTTGTTGGAAACCCGTTCTTTTGGTACCCTGAGCATCGAATTTGAAGTAGAAACACAAGGATTGAAAATTTGAAACCCTTGAAGAACTTGAAAATTTGAAACCCTAGCTATGAACATGGTGGAATGTTGAACTTTGATTGGGGTTTGATCTCTGTGCTTGAAACAACATTGGGGTACCTTTGAATTGATAAAACAACGTGTGGATTGATGAATTTTTGGGTGCAAAACCAAGAAAATCGTGTTTGAACTGTGCTGGAACTTGCAGTAGGCGGAGCGCCTAGGGAAACGGGCGGACCGCCTGAAATTTTCTTGCTCTCTGGACTTTACAGAGGCGGACCGCCTACTTAGAGTAGGCTGACCGCCTACTCCCCAATGCAGTCACCAGGCGGACCACCTAGTCCAAACAGGTGGGGCGCCTGCTTTTCTGAAAGTTGGGAATCGGGTAGTTTCTTCTAGGTTCGCTTGTTTTGTTGTTTGCATCGCTTCTAATTAGTATTATTAGAGTATAATCCTACTCGATTAGTACTAATTACTTCAAGCTACTAGGATCATCGTGCCTTAGAACGGAAACTAGAACTCAAAGAAGATCCGTAGTGCCTTTTGACTCAAGTCCTCACTCAAAGTGCTTAGCGTTCCAATCGAGTCCTAATAACTCCACTCACCCCGGAGTACATTTGGCTTTTGAGTCGAGTGATTAGGTTAAGGTTTACTATTCAACTTTGTGAAGCTTTGAGTTCAAGCAAGAGTGAAATAGCCATCACCACCATACGAGTGATCCGAGTGAACACAAGTGAGGGAGTGAGTGAGGTGTTTTAACTAACTCTTGTTTCTTTTCTTTGTAGGTACAATGGCCAACGAAGGTCAAGATTTCATCAAGGAGGCCTTGGCTAGCCTTCTTGCCAAGATGGATGTTATGACTCAAAGGATTGAGTCACTTGAAAAGGGTGCCTCAAGTACCCAAGGAGACCAAGGGACCCCGAGTGTCCCAATTGAAAAAGGGACCCCGAGTGTCCAAATTGAGACCGGTGAAGGCTCGAGTAGCCCTACCTTTACCCCGGAGCAAGTTGTTGAATTGCTCAATCAAAAACGGGTAAAGGAAGATCGAGAGAGAATTGAACGAACGGGCATTCCCCGTATCTTGGATAATCCCCCAAGACACCACCCATTACCAAGACCCATCCGAAACGTGCAACCTCTTGAGCAAGTCGATGAAGCTCAAGAGGGGGAGGAAGTTGATTATGGTGACGATGTGTATGGTTTTGATGATCACTTTCAACCAAGACGTGGTATGAATTGGGGTCGTAATGTGGATCGAGGTAGGGGCCGAGGTCGAGGGCCACCTATGGGATTTGTTGGAGGGAATGCGAGAAGGGAGTATGGTGTGAATGAAGACCACTATGGGGGCCAACCGGAGCCCTTCCGTGGGGGTCGTGACAACAACAACAATCTTAATAGTGTGAAGATTACTATTCCTCCTTTCAAAGGGAGTAGTGACCCGGTGGAGTACATTGATTGGAAGTTGTCCATGGAACGTATATTTGACACCAATGACATGCCCGAAGTGAAGAAGACTAAGTATGCTATCTCTACCTTTGAGTCTTTTGCTTCTACATGGTGGGAGTCGGTAATGAGGAATAGAAGGAGGATGGGGATGGTTCTTAATCTTACTTGGGATGAGTTGATCCGTGTGATGGATGAAAAGTACTTGACTAACCAATACCGAGTGGACCAACAAAAGCGTCTCTATGAATTGAAACAAGGTTCCAAGTCGGTTGGGGAGTACTTCAATGAGTTTGAACAAGTCCGGATGACTCTAGACTTGGATGAGGAAGACAATGAGACGGCCATGATCCGTTTCAAAGGGGGCTTAAACCGAGACATAGCTTCACCTTTGAAGTTTCACAAGTACAATGATCACTACAAGCTATTTGAGGATGCGGTTGAAGCCGAGAAGTGGCTCAAAGAGGAGAAATCCCTTCGCTACAAGAGTAATGCTATTACTCCATTGAACAAGCCAAAGGATTGGAAGTCTCCTACAACTAATGCCAAATTCCCAAGTGCAAGTGGTGCAAGTGCTAGCAAGGAAGTGAAAAAGCCTTTTGAAAGGTCGACACAACCCGTGGGAGGTAACTCTAGAACTCAATTGAGTAATCCAATATCTTCTTCTACTCAATGCTTTAAGTGTAAGGGATATGGTCATCTCTCTAAAGATTGCCCTACTCGGAAAACTATGGTTCTTGTTGGTGACTTGGTCTATGAGCAAGATAGTGAGCCCGAGGAAGAAGAGGGAGTAGAGGGTGATGAGGGTGAGGGAGATGAAGGGGAGATTACTATGATCGAAGATGATGACTCCCATGCCTTCCTTGTTGTGAGGAGGAGTCTAGGGGCCGTGTGTGTAGAGGATGTTGAGACCTTGCAACGAGAGAATCTTTTTCACTCCAAATGCCGAGTCATGGGTCTCATTTGCTCTATGATCATTGACTCGGGAAGTTGTGCTAATGTCATTAGCCAAACACTAGTTACCCAATTGAAAATACCTACCTTAAAACACCCAAATCCTTATAGGCTTCAATGGCTTAGTGAGTGTGGTGAGTTGAGGGTGGTTAAACAATGTTTGATCAAGTTCAAGATTGGGAACTATGTGGATGAACACATGTTCGATGTCGTGCCCATGCAAGCATGCCACCTACTCTTTGGTAGACCTTGGCAATTTGATCGACGTGTGGTTCATAATGGTCATGCCAACACCTATACGGTGACGCATGAGGGGAAAAAGTTTGTGCTCCAACCTATGACTCCCAAACAAGTGAGCGATGATTACAAGCGGATGCGGGAGTTGAGAGAAGTGGCTAAGGCTAAGTCGGTGGTTGAGACTAGCCCATTGTCCAAAAGCTTGGTGGCAATCCCACCTACTTCTACCGGTGGCATATGTGCCATGATGCAACCGGGCGAGATCCTAAAGGGAAATGATGGCAACAAGCTTCTCATATGCCTAGTGCACAAAGGTATGGTTCTAAACTCTAATTGTGATTTTTCTTCTAACCCTTTGCCTAGTGTGTTTGAGAATGTTTTGAAGGATTTTGGTGACATGTTCCCGGATGAAATGCCGGATGGATTGCCTCCTTTGAGGGGCATTGAGCATCAAATAGACTTTGTCCCGGGATCCCAAATCCCAAACAAACCGGCCTATAGGAGCAACTCGGAGGATACAAGGGAATTGCAAAAGCAAGTTGATGAATTGCTCACTAAAGGCTTGGTGAGGGAAAGCTTGAGTCCTTGTGCCGTGCCCGTGATCCTTGTCCCCAAAAAGGACGGCACTTGGAGAATGTGTGTTGATTGTCGGGCCGTGAACAAAATAACGGTAAAGTACCGTCATCCTATTCCCCGACTTGATGATATGTTAGATGAATTGAGCGGTTCATGTGTGTTTAGCAAAATTGACCTTAGGTCCGGCTACCATCAAATCCGGATGAAACCCGGTGATGAATGGAAAACCGCATTCAAGACCAAATTTGGTCTCTATGAATGGTTGGTGATGCCCTTTGGGCTCTCCAATGCACCTAGCACTTTCATGAGGCTAATGAACCATGTTCTAAAGCCATTCATCAACAAGTTTGTGGTCGTCTATTTTGACGATATATTGATCTATAGCAAATCAATAGACGACCATGTTGAACACCTTAGGCTAGTGCTTGAAAAGTTGAGAGCCGAAAAGCTCTATGCTAATTTTAAAAAGTGTGCCTTTGGTGTTGAGAAGGTGATCTTCCTTGGGTTTGTTGTGAGTGCCCAAGGAGTGGAGGTGGATGAGTCTAAGGTAGAGGCCATACGTGATTGGCCTACTCCTACTACCGTGACTCAAGTGAGGAGCTTTCATGGTCTCGCAAGCTTTTATAGGCGATTTGTGAAGGACTTTAGTTCCATTGCCGCTCCACTCACCGAATTGGTGAAGAAAGACCAACTGTTTGTTTGGGGAGAGCCTCAAGAGAAGGCCTTCCTTGAGTTGAAAAGTAGGTTGAGTACCGCCCCTCTATTGCAATTGCCCGACTTCGGAAAGGCATTTGAGGTTGAATGTGATGCCTCGGGGGTGGGAATTGGTGGTGTCTTAATGCAAGATAGCAAACCCATCGCCTACTTTAGTGAAAAGTTGAAAGGGGCCTCCTTGAATTATTCTACATATGACAAGGAGTTGTATGCCCTTGTGAGAGCCCTTGCCCATTGGCAACACTATCTTTGGCCTCGTGAGTTTGTAATCAAGAGTGACCATGAGTCACTCAAGCATTTGAGAGGCCAAGAGAAGCTCAATAAGAGACATGCCAAGTGGGTTGAATTCATTGAGTCTTTTCCCTATGTGATCCAATACAAGAAAGGGAAAGATAATGTTGTGGCGGATGCGCTTTCAAGAAAGTTTGCCCTAGCCACCACTCTCGCCTCTAAGCTCATGGGTTTTGAGAGCATTAAATTGATGTATGCTCAAGACCCAAAGCTAAAGAGTGTCCATGACACTCTAGAGAAAGGGGAGAGAGTTGACAAATACCAATGGTTTGATGGTTATATCTTCAAAAATGGTAGGGTGTGCATTCCGGAGTCCTCTTGGAGAGAGTTGCTTGTGCATGAAGCACATTGCGGGGGACTCATGGGACATTTTGGCACAATAAAGACTTTGGCCATTCTTCAAGAACAATTCCATTGGCCAAAGATGAGGGTGCATGTGGAAAAGTTTTGCGCTAATTGCCTTGTGTGCAAGCGAGCCAAATCTAAAGCCCACCCTCATGGGTTGTATACCCCCTCTCCCCGTACCTACTAGTCCATGGTTGGATATCTCAATGGATTTTGTGATGGGATTACCAAGGACTAGAGGGGGCCATGATAGCATTTATGTTGTTGTGGATAGGTTTTCCAAAATGGCTCATTTCATTCCATGCAAGAAATGTGATGATGCACAACATGTGGCAACTTTGTTTATTGAAAATGTCTTGAAGTTGCATGGTGTGCCTCAAACCATAGTGAGTGATAGGGACACTAAGTTCCTAAGTCATTTTTGGAGGTGTTTATGGGGTGCTTTAGGCACCAAGCTCTTGTTTTCCACGTCCCACCACCCCCAAACTGATGGACAAACGGAAGTGGTAAACCGAACCTTGGGTGCTCTCCTTAGAGCCATGACTCGAGGTAAGGCCGGGACTTGGATTGATCGTCTACCTCTTATGGAGTTTGCCTACAATCGCACATTGCATAGCATGATAGGCATGACTCCATTCGAGTGTGTTTATGGATTTAACCCCTTGATTCCCCTTGATCTAACCCCTTTGCCAAGGGAAATGGTTGTTAATTTTGAAGGTAAAACTAGAGCCAAGGCTTTGGTTGAACTCCATGCAAAGGCGAAGAAGAACTTGGAGGAAGCTTATGCTAAGGTTGCCGCCAAGAAGAACAAAGGACGCAAGAAGGTGGAACTCAAGAAGGGTGACTATGTGTGGGTGCACTTCCGGAAAGAAAGGTTCCCAAACCTTAGGAAAGGGAAGTTGGCACCCCGAGGAGATGGCCCATTCCAAGTGCTCTCGAAGATAAACAACAATGCCTATGTGGTCGACTTGCCAAGTGAGTATCAAGTTTCTAATACTTTCAATGTTAGTGACTTGGTTCCTTTGAATGTAGGTAATGAAGAGGCTGTGCATAATTATGAAGAGGTCGTGGATGATGCTTCGATTTCGAGGACGAAATCTTCTCAAGAAGGGGAGGATGATAAGACCCAAACCCCCTCAAGACCCTTCACTCGGAGTCAAGCCAAGTTGATCCAAGACACCCATCTTCATTTGATATAGAAGGGTATGGAAGAAGACTCCAAGAGCAACTTGAAGACTATACTTTGGTGTGCCATGGATGGAGAACCTTCTAGTACACTTGACGAGGCATCCGGAGCACGTTTGGAAGCAATTCAAGAGGCCACAGCACCAGGCGGACCGCCTACTCAACTAGGCCGGCCGCCTAGTTTTTTATCACTCTCTGGATCTCACTAGGCGGACCGCCTCTGTGAAACTCCCAGACCAGGCGGACCGCCTACTCCCTCAGCTTGCCAAGAATAGGCCGGGCGCCTAGTTGAAGTAGGCTGGGCGCCTACTTTGTGAAGAGGTGCGGGAATTGCTACTTTTTATGCTATGTTTGGACAAGTATAGCCCTACGAGGCCTTTATTGTTTTAACCCACTTTGGGGGTATTTTTGAGCTTTCATTACATGTAAGTGAAGTCTATAAATACTTCACAAACCTATTCAAACCTTAGTCTACCTTGAATTATATGAATGATGAAAAGAAACTATCTCTTGTTTGGAGAATCCTTTGCCTTGGTTGCTTGAATTCACTAGTGGAACCTAGTTGAGTCTTGAACCGAAAACCCGATCATTCTATTTGCGAGTCCGAAGTGTGGCTCGAGGGTAGTTGCATAGTGTAGGTCCTCCTTGACACCGATACGAGGGTATTATGGAACGAGTTCTCCATAGTTACTTCGTAGGGAGTTCGAGTAGTGTCTCGCTCTTTATCTTTATTTCCGCGTTTCGTTTTTTATTCTTATCAACAAACAAGGGGGACTTATTGTTATGGGGTAATGCCTTTAGGTTTGTAAAATACGGGAGCAACCTACTCTAGTGAACCTGATGTTCAAGGAACAGATTTGAAAACTATGGAGGTTTATATCGACGATATGTTGGTTAAGCCGGAATACACTAAGGATCATATCAGCCACCTAGAGATAGCATTCGACATCTTGGACATGTTTGGTATGAAACTCAACCTAGAGAACTGTGCCTTTGGCGTATCCTCCGGGATGTTCCTTGGGTTCATTACCTCTAACAGGGGCATATAATCAAATTTCATGAAAATTGCAGCAATTAAGGCTATCTCAAAAGTTTTGAAGAACAAAGTAGAGGTAAAAAGGCTCAACGGCCGGATTGCCGTACTTAGTCGTTTTATCTCGCGGTCTTCTGAAATGTGACATCAGTTCTTCAATGTTTTAAAGAAAAACAAAAGCTTTGAGTGGACAGAGCAGTGCACCAAGGTGCTCTGAGAGCTGAAGCAGTACCTAGCCAATCCCTCGTTGATAACAAAGTTGTACGAGGGAGAGCCGTTGTTCTTATACCTCGTAGTGTTCGAAGTCGCCGTCAGCGCTGTTTCGGTATGTTAAGAAAAAGGGGTGTAGTCACCGATATATTATGTCAGCAAATCACTCCTGGATGCAGAAAACCGATACCGGCACCTGGAGAAATTAGCACCCACCCTGGTTATGGCAATAAGAAAGCTACGGCCATATTTTCAGAGTCACACGATTATTGTGGTCTCCTCTTTCCCTTTGTAGACCATTTTGCACAAACCCGAACTCTCGGGCAGGCTAAAGAAATGGGATTTCAACTGGGAGAATATGATATCATCTACTAGCCATGCACGACCATTAAGTCCAGGTGCTCGCGGACTTTGTTGCCGACACTGACTTAATATCGGAGGCCGAGTATGGGCGTACATCGATGGAGGATGTTACCCTAAAAAAATGGGTGATCCACACCGACGGGGCCTCAAATGTAAAGGGGGTCGGGCTTGGTTTATTGATCAAATCCCCAGCTAAGAATAAATTTTGGAAGGCTGTCAGCTGCCGCCGATGACTAACAATAAAGCAGAATATGAAGCAGTAATTCAAGCTTAAGAATTAGCTTACATATTGAGGGCCAGGGAAATCAGTCTCAATAGAGACTCCCAGCTGGTCGTCAATCAAATAACTGGAGCCTACGCCGCCAAAGATGCCTGCACGCATGAAGACTTGGAAAGAGTGGAAAATTGATTGAAGAATTTTCAAAAATGGAAGATCAACCAAATACCAAGGGATGAAAACACGGAGGCTGATGCCCTAGCCAACCTAGCAGCCACTACAGACATGAGTGCAGACAACACGGGATCAGTTATTGAGTTAACCTACGCGGACGTCAAGTGCCATGAAGTCAACGTTACATCGTTAATATGGGATTGGCGGCACCCAATCATTGAATACCTCGACAAGGGAATACTCTCAAGTGAAAAAAAGGAGAGCAGAAAGCTGAGAGTCCGAGCAGCCCGTTATTGTCTTATCAACAGGGAGCTGTATCACCGGATGTTTAGCGGTCCTTTGGCTAAATGTGTGGGACATTCTCAAGTTGATTACGTGCTGAAGGAGATTTATGAGGGGCAGTACGGAAACCACTTCGGCGGACGATCTCTACCTCACAAATTAATTAGGGGGGCTACTTCTGGCCCCGAATGGAAGATGAAGTGATAAAGTTCGTTCGAGCATGTGACAGTTGCCAGCGATTTTCCCATATACTTCACCAGCCAGTAGAGGTTTACATTCAGTAATAGCCCCTTAGCCGTTCATGAAATAGAGAATGTATATTGTAGGGCCCATGCCTAATACGCCCGATGGTGTTAAGTTTTTGCTTATTATGAAAGATTATTTCACTAAATGGGTCGAAGCTACAGCCTATGTTTGAATCAGAGAGCAGAAGGTGATACAATTTCTATTGAAGAACATCATGTGCCACTTCGGTATCCCAACAAAGATCACTTGCTATAATGGACCTCAGTTCATAGGCGACAAGATTACCGTTTTCCTGGAAGAATGGGAGATAAAGAGAATAACCTCAACGCCCTATCATCCTTCGACCAATGGTCAAGCTGAATCTTTCAACAAAACGATCGTTGAAATCCTGAAGAAGTGACTTAAGAAAGCCAAAGGGAAGTGGTCGGAGCAACGGCCAGGAGTTTTGTAGTGCTATCGTACTACGTCCAAAGCCAGCATGGGGGAAAATCCATTCTCATTAACATACAGAGCGAAAGCAGTGATTCCCTTAGAAATCAGAGAGTCTAGCCTGCGACGGTCGTTTGCCGAGAAAGAGTCGAACAGCGAGGCTTTGAAAGTTTCACTTGCATATAGCATCTATATGCCTCGCAGCTCAGAAGCAACGGGTGAAGCAGTACTACACGGAATGGCTAACCTACGTTCTTTCAATATAGGGGATCTCGTCCTTTGCAAAGTTACTCAGAGCACTAAGGAGGCTAGCGCAGGCAAGTTGGCTCTGATCTGGGAAGGACCTTATAGAGTCTGAGGCATAGCTGGAAAAGGTGCATATGTTCTTGCAGACATGAAAGGAAAAACCATTCCAAACAATTGGAACGTCTCATGGCTCAAAAAGTACTACTCTTGAAAGGCCAACAAAGCCGATATACTCGAGACATGTATTTTCTCCTTTCTTGTTTCTTTAACAATCATTATTATTTCATAACGGGCCCCTAGCCCCGTTCTTTATGTTTTATACGGCTCAATGCCCTACTTATCAGTAAAACTACTATTCTACTTAGTCAGTTTTACAATTACAATTCAGATCCATCTACTATCCAACTATTCACAGCCCCGGCCAGACCTAAGTTGAAGTAATACACCCACTTTTCGATACAAAAAGCAAGGTAAACTACTCTCTTAGAGCTAGATCACATCTAGCTCAGCTACCAGGAATTATCATAAATTGAATTCGTCGATTTAATAAATTTGCACCTACATGTTGGTGGGGACGCCCGCCTGCATAGCGCCAGAAAGTCTTAAAACACTCGAGTAAACAAGCAACGATGTTCTGAATCGAAACACAAAAGTGCCCCATTTCCACACGGGCTAAAGTCATCTCATTGTGCGCACAAAACAGCCGTCTATCACAGACGCAATATAAGCCATCAATTACTGATGCAAATGAAGCGCCCTTCAGTGCGCACGTCCGTATTTTAAAGACATTAGCCCAGAAAGGCACACAAAACATGCTGCTTAAACTATACAAGTACGCATAAAACATTAATGTGCATTCGTTTAATTAATAACAAACAGCCCATAGGCTCATCATATACAATTAATTCTTCCTGAGTACAACATTATTCATAACAATTATAGAAAAAAATTAAAAAGGAAGACCAAATTCAGAAGTTCCTCTGAGTTTGTATGGCCAGAGACTCTTCGTCTGGATTGTAGCTCTTACATCGAAGGCTCTCTCGCCACTTGGAAGGCAGAATTTTCAACTTGAAGCACCAAACAGCAACATCTTTGTAACGCTGTATCACGGGAGTTGAAAAAATCAGTCCAATTGAGGAATCCCTCAGTAGAAAGGTGGAGGAAGCAGAACACGGCCTGAGACTTCACTTGGATTCACCTGGAGAGACTCCAACGAGGAACACTCGGCGACCGCAAGAGCACCATATTTCCCCTATTCCCGGATGATTGGAAGCAGATGCAATCTCCAAAACCGTAGAACAGGGCAGAGCTATACAGCCACCTTGACGCTGCGGGTATGGATCAACCGCCCGAAAAAGGAGAGGATAACCCAAGGACGCACTCATCGTAAAAATAGAGGTGCTTCCGGGACTATGGCCCTCAGCAACCAAAAGGCGAGCATATATAGGAGCCGTGCTGGGATAGCATTGTTCTGCTGGCAAACCCCGCATGACAAGAGGAATATCACAGCAACCAGAGCACACCGCAATCAGTGCGCATGCTACAATGAAGACATTCCGAAGAACGTCATTAGAATCCCAATCAAACTTCATGACTCGGGGGACTTCATTCATCCATTCATGGACGAATTAAGAGAGGAAGAAAACTGTAGATGATCTATTTCCTAATGTTTTTGATGCACCGTCCATTTTTAACAAAGGAGTTTTTCTAGGAATATCAAACCAGGATCAAATAAAAATATTTTATAAGATAGAAGAGCCATTCTTTCATGAGGAACTTTAAAGCAGATGAAGTATTTTTCTGAAGCAAGTTTGTAATTCTACTAATATCATGAAGCCCTTATTCATAGGCTAGAAGAGATAAGAACGGACCACGAAACGGTCAAGCGTAATTATAGCTAGAGATATAAAATGATTCGGCGCAACAAAAAGTATTCTTGGAAAGGTGCATGGAATCGACATCAACCAATCAGATGAACTCACGTGGAGTTCTCGAATAAATCAGCATCAATTTTGGTCAAAGAGACTGCGGGGTTTTTATCATACCCGATTTTGGACTCAACTCGAGGCAAGTCGGATTTCGGATTTGACTGGGTGAACTCGTTTGAGTTAAGATTTTAGAGTCGCCACCTAAAATATTTCTGAGGCGTATCAGGTCACCTAAGTGTTATGTTCAAAAGGTCTATTAGTCTATGTCAGAGATTCTATATAGGTAAGAAGTCCAAATGACTCAGGGAAGAAGGTGTTAGGAACTTCCTCGAGTCCCACCAAAAGGTGCTTACCGTCCGAGACTTAATTTTGGGATGTAAGCAATGTCTAGTACTATATGGATTCTAACTTGGGTTTAAATTAAGATACAATCATGCATATACAAACAACCTTCATATTCGGCCCAAGTTTAAGACTATTCGAGTCTACGGCCTCTAATATTAAAGCCTAATCGTCCACAAAAGTTATCATGCAAATGGATATTCTAACTTGACTCACAAATGTGGTCATACTTCAAAAGAAGAATACTTGCACAAAGAATTGGTTTTGTAAATAACTTTGGTTTTAATAAAGAACCGAAAGGAGTTTGTTTTAAAAATAAAATGTCGGCTCATTTAGGGTCGACGTGACTCGTCATTAATTGTCGAGCCCTAACCTTAATGGTCTTTTTGTGTAGGGGTCGGATTTGGAAATATGCATATAGGAGGAAGCGATGTTTTCGAAACGGATCACAAGAACACATAAATGCAAATAGTGAGATGTCGCACGTAATAAATATATATATAGGTATACTCATGCAAATATATGATCTAGATGATGATTATACTTTAAAAAATATAGTTTTAAAGCGTATAAACGACCCCTATTACTTTATACATCCCTATACACTATTAGATTAGTGTATGAGGACAATAGTAAAGATTGGAAATTGGTTTAAGCACACGAGAGGCCCTTTTTTGAAAATGTTTTTGGGCCTGGATTAGTTGTGCAAAAGAGGGGCAAATTTCAATTTGCAGAAACAGTCTTAAATACGGCCGTCATTACACATTTAGCCCCCGTTACTAAACAATACCTTTTCTAAACAACTTAAGCATGGAAAACATTTTGTATTCAATTTCAGTCGACTTAATGATTAAAACTTGTCGTCAAACCTACGGAATTACGTGTGAATATCAGTGTTCGACCAGTACAGATCATCAGGCATGGCAAACTAAACTTTTGAACTTTTAGTTAAGTGTAAAAAGTTTTGCCTAAGTGTATGATGCAATCAATAAGCAGAGAAGGGTAAAGGAAGGCCCCTGGGTATCCAAATACACAGCTTTGAAGCTGTACGACCTGTTTTTGCTAGATACAATAGGGAAATCCTAAAAAATACACACACAGGGGACACTAGAGAGGGAAAATATGCAGTAAAGCCTCATTCCCTAGGCCTACTGCCCAGGTTGTTCATAATCTTAAATGATCAGGCCTCAACAGTTTGTAACTTCAAGAAATAACAGCCAGAATGTATAAATCCCATGCCCTGCAATTGTTAGCACTGGTATGGTCTTTTTAGACCATCCTAACAAGATTTATAAATGTCAACAATGACTAGAGAGTACCAAGGACCAATGGTGCAGAGCAGCAAGGTTCTAAACAAGCGCAGACAACTTTGTTATGCAAACACAAACAGAGGAACAAAGCAGGTATGAAAGCCAGACATAAGAAGGTTTAAAACATGGGTAATAGCATCCAGGAATAGAGTGGTATACCTTCTAAGCAATAGTGGTGAACAAATAAACAAGATGTACGCAATGCTAGATGTTTCCAGAAGCAGAATCCAGTAGAAAAGTGAGCAGAGTCTTCTCCGAATAATCATGGGGAAAATTTAGAGAAGAGAGTAGGATGCAGTGTGAGAAGAATATTGCAGACCTTCTGTGTGTTTAAACTATGTCTAATGCCAAGTTTATATAGGTGTGAGATGGAGATTATAATCCCAATAAATTAGGAGTGTGAAGATTCAAATTCAAACTGGTAAGAGTGTAAAAGGTAAGGGGGAATCACTTCCAAGTTTTAAACAGTGCCCTTAAGTGGATTTGCCAAAAATAAAACCAATCAAATCTCCAAGAACTAATGCAAACCTTCTCCTAAATTGTGTTGGATTCCCCTTCCCTATAGTTTGAAAGTGTCTAGGTTCATCAGACTGATTCTCTGGCTCGGAATTAATTAAAGACAAGCCCAACAGATTTGAAAAGGATTCTAATTAAAATCATATCAATAACAGAACCAATTTCCTTTTCAAAATACAATCAAGAATTTTAGTTCAATAAGTCAAGAATCCTCTAATCAGATTACCATCTCAATTTAGGCATTAAAATCACATATCCAATGATAGCGAGATGATGAGAAAAATGCAAGACATGGGTGATTATAGAAATTTCGTTATTTTAAATGAAGGTAGAGGATCATTGCAAATCATCAGGACAGTGCTTCAGGCATTTACAGTTTTTAGAGATGGGGTTTTAGGCAAGAAGACACAAAGCACTGCTCACACAATCGAGATTCAAGCATACAGATATTCAAACGAACTTGAAATTTAGATTAGGATTGGTAACATGCAGTTATTCTATTTTGACTTAATTAACAAACGATCAGTCAAGCAAACTAATGTATGAACAAAAAATTTTAGGCAAATTTTAGGAACAATGTCATGTAGGACCAGAAGTCATCGAAAAGGGAAAAGAAGAATTACCGTTTACCCATTTAGGTTTTGGAATCGGGTTCGAATTGACCCGATTCAGGTCATGCGTAAGGTCTTTGTCATTCTCCCCACGATGGTGTCATGTATTTTTAGCAAAAACTATCACCGTCGCACTTTTCCGATGACAGACGCCTATATTGACGAGAGGTCAAATTCGACCTCCGTCGAAACACTCCGAGAGCACTAAGGTTTTGTAGCGGACAGTGAGAGGAACCCAATGATATAATTTTCCCCAAATTTCTCCGGTTGAAATGGCCGAAAAATTGATTAATGCGGCTGAAGGGTGTGGGGGAGAATGGGATAGTTTTAGGGTTTGGGGGGTGTTTGGTTAATTAAAAAGGAAACTTAAATCCTGGTCGTCAGATTGATTACGTGGACGGCCAGGATTAAGCCACGTAGGCGATGGCGTGTAAAAACAAGGCTGATGTGTATGCTTTGTGTGTATATATGTATATATGTATATACACTGTATATTTAGTGTATAAAATGGTATAAAGTGGATTTAAAAAGGTATAAAAATTATAAGAAAATTAGAAAATTAATTTTACAATGTTAAAAAGGCTAAAATGCCTAGAAATTTTAATTTAGAGGTTTGAAATAATTTAGAATAATTTTGTCAAAAAATAGAATCAATTGTAGAAAATTGTAAAAAAAAAAAAAAAAAAAAAATAGCTATCGTTTGAGACGATGCTTTGAAAATAACCTCAATTGTCAGGCCAGTGTGGGAAAATAATTTGACAGTCATAGACGGGGTAGGAATGGATACACAAGCGTGTAAAGTTCAAGAACGATTAATTTTGAAAATAGAAGGGACAAAATTGGAAGTGATTCTCCCTTACCTTTTACACTCTTACCCGTTTGAATTTGAATCTTCACACTCCTAATTTATTGGGATTATAATCTCCATCTCACACCTATATAAACTTGGCATTAGACATAGTTTAAACACACAGAAGGTCTGCAATATTCTTCTCACACTGCATCCTACTCTCTTCTCTAAATTTTCGCCAAGATTATTTGGAGAAGACTCTGCTCACTTTTCTACTGGACTCTGCTTCTGAAAACACCTAGCATTGCCTGCATCTTGTTTATTTGTTCACCACTATTGCTTAGAAGGTATACCTCTCTATTCCTGGATGCTATTACCCATGTTTTAAACCTGTTTATGTCTGGCTTTCATACCTGCTTTGTTCCTCTGTTTGTGTTTGCATAACAAAGTTGTCTGCGCTTGCTTAGAACCTTGCTGCTCTGCACCATTGGTCCTGGGTACTCTCTAGTCATTGTTGACATTTATATATCTTGTTAGGATGGTCTAAAAAGACCATACCAGTGCTAACAATTGCAGGGCATGGGATTTATACATTCCAGTTGTTATTTCTTGAGGTTACAAACTGTTGAGGCCAGATCACTTAAGATTATGAACAACCTGGGCAGTAGGCCTAGGGAATAAGGCTTTACTGCATGTTTTCCCTCTCTAGTGTCCTCTGTGTGTGCATTTGTTAGGATTTCCCTGTTGTATCTAGCTAAAACACGTCGTACAGCTTCAAAGCTGTGTATTTGGCTACCCAGGGGCCTTTCTTTACCCTTCTCTGCTTATTGATTGCATCATACACTTAGGAAAAGCTTTTTACACTTAACTGAAAGCTCAAAAGTTTAGTTTTCCATGCCTGATGATCTGTACTGGTCGAACACTGATATTCACACGTAATTCCGTAGGTTTGACGACAAGTTTTAATCTTTAAGTCGACTGAAATTGAATACAAAATGTTTTCCATGCTTAAGTTGTTTAGAAAAGGTATTGTTTAGTAACAGGGGCTAAATGTGTAATGACTGCCGTATTTAAGACTGTTTCTGCAAATTGAAATCTGCCCCACTTTTGCACAACTAATCAAGGCCCAAAAACATTTTCAAAAAAGGGCCTCTCGTGTGCTTAAACCGATTTTCAACCTTTACTATCGTCCTTATACACTAATCTAATAGTGTATAGGGATGTATAAAGTAATAGGGGTCCTTTATACGCTTTAAACTATATTTTTTAAACTATAATCATCATCTGGATCATATATTTGCATGAGTATACCTATATATATATATATTTATTACGTGCGACAGCCCACTATTTGCATTTCTGTGTTCTTGTGATCCCATTTTTGAAAATAGCCCTTCCTCCTATATGCATATTTCCAAATAATGACGAGTCACCCCGACCCTAAATGAGCCTACATTTTATTTTTAAAACAAACTCCTTTCGGTTCTTTGTTAAAACCAAAGTTATTTACAAAACCAATTACTTGTGCAAATATTCTTCTTTTGAAGTATGATCACATTTGTGAGTCAAGTTAGAATACCCATTTGCATGATAACTTTTGTGTACGATTAGGCATTAACATTAGAGGCCGTAGACTCGATTAGGCTTAGACTTAGGCCGAATATGAAGTTTGTTTGTATATGCATGATTGTATCTTAGTTTAAACACAAGTTAGTATCCATATAGTAATAGACATTGCTTACATCCCAAAATTAAGACTCGGACGGTAACCACCTTTTGGTGGGACTCGGGGAAGTGCCTAATACCTTATTCTCTGAGTCACTTGGACATCTTACCTATATAGAATCTCTGACATAGACTAGTAGACCTTTTGAACTTAACACTTAGGTGACCTAATACGCCTTAGAAATATATTAGGTGGCGACTCCAAAATCTTAACTCAAACGAGTTCACCCAGTCAAATCGAAACCCGACTCGCCTCGAGTTGAGTCCAAAATCGGGTATGATAGTTTTAAGGAGTCATTTCACACCGCTTTCACTTCCTCACTGCTTGTGTCAGCACTCAGCAAGTTGAGGGACTCACTGTATGGGAAAAAATATGTCACCTATTGTTACTGGGATACGAGTCCAACTGGCGAGACAAAACTTATCCTACAAGTCACCGGGCACAAAGGATACACATATGTTCTATGAGTTACGGCCGTTCAGGAGGTACGGGCGAAGGACAAAAGGCATACATCCTGCCGCCTTAGGATTACAGTCTCCTAGTTAGGGTTTCGTATATACCACCGCCTTGAGTTTATAGGCCCATGAGCCTCATTAGTCTTTGTATTGTACCATAATTAGGACTGGGTAATTACTACTATAAATACCCCCTCCTTACATTTTATTGTACATCAAGAGATTCACCACTGAATCCGGCTATTCTCAAGGAATAAAACTCTTTACTTTTTTGTCTAGTATTTTTCTCTTTATTTACTTATTTGTCCGTCGTATTTTACTGTATTGTTTGTGACCCATTCATAAATTTAAGTGTTTAACCTAAATGTACAAATTTAAGTATAAATAATATATACATACTATTTGCGGTGGTAAAAGGATCAGTTTTTGAGAAAAATCAAGAAAAGGCATATTCTGAGAAGCGAGTGTAGAACAACAGTCGATGAACAACGTTGAAAGGCAGTTCCTTATTAGTTCATAGATCGTTAGTTAATTATTAGGCTATTAAATTGTTTATCTAATTATGCTTAGTAGAAGTTTTTGTTAGGACTTATGGTGAACAGTCTAAATAGTTCAGTTAAGCTAGAGTTTAGTTTGATTAACTAGGGCCAAGGTGGTTGTCTCTAGTTGTTGGTGAGTAACTTGTTCGTGTGTTAGTGAAGTGTTTTAAAATTTTTGATTTGGGTTGTGGATTTTTCTCCCTCGAGAAAGGAGAATTTCCACGTAAATATCGTATGTAAGTTTATTTTTCTACTATTTGATTCTGAGTGATTTAGAGTGAATCTGTTCCAATTTGAACACTCCATCCTGTAAATTATCAAGTAATTGGAAATTTGAGAAGTACACTATTCACCCCTCTAGTGCAATTCTAGGTGCACTAAGTGCAACACTTTGAGGTAATTCCAACCACTCAAACAAGTTATTTATAAGTATTTGCGAAGATTTATAGCATTTAGTACAATTTGTTTGAAAACTCCAGTTTGGTCATGAATAGTGGTTGCGAGGAATTGGGGAAGTTGAGTAATTTTTAAGTTTGAACTCAAAAGTGGAGTAATATGAGGATTTTAGGATGTTAACGATATTGAATTGACTCGATTTTTGTATGTGTGAAATCGTATTCAAATGGATAACATGATTATATAATTGGATTTGAGATTTGAGGAGTTGACCAGTAGTTGATTTTCGGCATAAATTTTGAAATTGATAAATTGGGGATTTGATGATGTAAATAAACTCAGATTGGGAAAGTAATTGTACTTTTGAACTCGTGGACTCATGGCAAATCCAAATACATAAGTTGTTTTGTTATTTGAGCATGTGAGCCTAGAGTTGACTTTTTGATCAGTTTGTCCTAAAGTTATTGAAACTATATTGATCGTATTGTTTATTATTTTGCATAATGTGAACTCATTTGGAGGAATTTGAGCATAAAGGCGATCATTGGCTAGTAAGCAATCATCGGATTAAGGTAAGTGGTTTTCATCTCTTTTTTTGGTGGACTTTCTCCATGTCCGAGTCTGTGCATGTGTTCTTTACATGCATAGCTACGAATTGATCATACTTATTATGCCAAGACTATTTGAAAAGTATGAAATACGCATTATACTATGAATTTATTTATTGGTACTAATTTTAATTAACATAAATGTTATCACTCATTATTTTTATTTACTTATGTACGATAGCAATGAGGTATCAACATCGGCTATTATGATATATTAACATACTTTAGCGGTGTATCCAATATGTATATTATTATCGTACGATATAGTTCCTTACATATTACCATAGCATGATGTAGTTCCATACATATTGTCATAGTACGATGTAGTTACGTACATATTATCGTAACACGATGAAGTGTTGTGCATATTATTGCAATATGATGTATTTCCGTTCATATCATCAAGTTACAATGGAACCTTGAAACTTTGATGACTAAGTATGAATATTACTTATTTCTTAGTTAAATGATTTTCTCTTTACTTTTTGGTACCTGAGAGTTGTTTGACTTTTCATATATATGCAACTTGTTAGTCTACTTGGAGACATGTCCCTACTTATTGAGTCCTTTCGATTCACATGTTTCTATATTCTTTTGTATTATTCTATGTTCGGCAGACTCGATATCGAGTTAGGAAGCATTGTAACTAACAGAGTTTTTTATATTTGGATCCAATGGTGAACCACTCTTGTCATGTGGCGACATCTTTTCCTATTTTCTATATTAAAATTAATGATTGTATTTATCTTTCTGTTAGGAGATGTATAATTTTTATTTGGCTGCTTAGACGCTCATGATTCATGGGAGGACTTAGAATATAGTTGTAAAAATCCTAGTTCCACTTTTGGTTTATATGAAGTATTCCACTTTTATAATTCGATGATTGATTCCAAATGAAAGATCAGTGTTGATCTAGAGGGGTTCGCTCGATGGATTGGGTTCGGGTGCCCCCTTGGCCTATAAGATTTTTGGACCGTGACAAATACTCCGCTGGAAAAGACATGGTCTCTCACGCATCTAATATTAGAGTAATATAGTAATTCTATCATGTCAGCAATATGTGTCTAACATATTCAATTTGAGTGTGTGTGTATGTGTGTGTGTATATATATATATATATATATATATATATATATATATATATATATATATATATATATATATATATATATATATATATATAAAAGATGTTCGATAGGTTAAGCCTTGAGATGAGGTGGCTAAATAAATATCTTCTGCAAATTTTAGGCATCACTTACGTAATTGGCTTATTTTCTTTTAAGTCTATCAAACATGACCTACAATTTCTCTATTTATAGATAGATTACATGTAGGACGCTAAACATGAAGATGGTGACAACCATTTTGGGGGCTATGTACATCCGAAAATTAATGAGTCTATAGCATAACATTCTTTTAGTTAATTAACTATCCTAACACATATCTCAACATTTACTTGAATCAACTAAATTGACTTTTTCTTCTATCCGAACACATCTGAAAATCTACTTGATTCAACTATATTTATTCGTGCACCTTCATTGTACAACATAAATGATGTGATATTACTACACTTTGGACAGATAACAAAACAGGGCCAGAATTCCAAATACATTTCTGCAAAAGGAAAAGAAAAAAAGAAAGAGAAGACCTTCTAATTATCTCGGAGGCTAGGTAAACTAACGTACAATATCCAAAACATAAAACCAAACACAATTAAAATGGAATTAACAAACAGAAAGCTGAGGAACCCGAAGCTTGCATCTCGACAAACAATTCTCAAAGCTCAGACAAGACACCTTAAACTCTATTGGCAACCACCTTAAACTCTTTTGTCGTGTCAAACTTAACATCAATAAAGAAGAAGGATTAATGTTTGACTCTAACAATTAATGAGTTACATTCCCTTTTTGCTTCTTTTTTAATAGGGAAATCTTTTAATTAGGCCGTTCTTTTTTATTTTTGGGACCATATGATATAAGAGGAGGCTTCAATTATTTTTCCCACTAAAAAGATGGGAGTTCTCTATTGAACGTCAATCGCCTCTTTTAGAGCTTTCTCTGGTCATGTCTGATAGATGGATGTACTTGCTTTAACTGTTGAAACCTTCTGTTCCTCAGCTTTCTGTCCCATCCACTAATATTCCCAAAAGGAATGGACTTGTAGGCCCTGCTCCCAATCAACCAGCACTCCTTTTACTTTTTTTTCCCCTAATCTCTTCACTATTCTGGTAAGTCAGAAGACAAGATTATGACAAAGGACTACTTGTACAGTATGCAGCAATAGACCAACATGCACTATTCAAAAAAAAAAAATAAACAAATAAAAATTTATAGCCAAGAAAAATAAACCCTCCTTACTTGGCTTATGCTCTCACCTTGTAGAAAATTCTCACCCAAGTAACTACCTAGCATTAGTCAAGAATATGTACCAATTGGGATATGCTTCTTTATTTTATTTTTTTCTTATTGTTTGTTGTTGCTGGTACTACTGTCTTTAGTATTATTTCCACTCCAATCGTATAAATTGAATGAACCGATGGCCTTATTCTGTTGCCCTTGATCAATATCTCCCGAGAGAGTTTTGGCGAATAAAAGGTTGAGAGGGTCAGCTTCAAGTTCTACCAAATCCGCGAAGAAATCCTCGTGAGAGTGATTCAATGATGAGTCTGGTAATGTTGGCTGATAAGTGTCTTGAATTCCTTGAGAAAATTCGACATCATGCATTTCAACTAGTTGATGATGATCAATATGGTCTTCTAATTCAGTCACCTCTTCTTTCACTTTTGGGCACGTTGGAATATTCCCTTGTATAACACTAGTGTTATTGTCAATAATGTTGCTATCCTTTTGGTCATCTTCTTTAAAGCTTGAATTGGTTGGAGAGTACTTTTGGGATTGAGAACTTGATGTAATATTGCTCTTTGGAGTTGAAGTGCTTTTAGAATTAGGCTGCGACCTGGTTGAGCCAGCCAGGGCATTTCTTTGGGTTGGCCATGGATGATTGTGCTCTGAAGTGTATGTGATGACTAACATGTTGGGGTCTGTTCTGCTCCTTTCCACTTGTTTCCTTGCTGAACATCCCTTGGAACTACTGCATCTATAGTAACCCCTGCATTAATTGCACAAGACAAAAGAGTTAAACATTACTCTATGAAGGAAAGCAGAAATTTTTCTAAATAATATTACCACTATGTGTCAATTACATACTAATCCTTTTGGCAAACGAAATTTGTTTCACAATATTTATTGTTTAAAGAAAAATCAAGAAGTCGTCTATTGACTTTTTCCAGATGTACACTTGCAGTTCCAATTAGCCATTCTAGGCGTTTGGCCATATATAGCAAAAGAAAATTAGGAAAAAAGTTTGTTGAACAAATTTTGTATTTGGAAGCTGAATTATGCTTGGCCATGTATTTTACTTGAAATTTTGTAACTGATAAATTTGAATTTCTTTTTCCTGAAAAATAACATGAAATTGACCACTTTTTAAATTATCTCAAAAAACTCAAAGTTTTTATGGTCAAACAAGTGTTTTAAAAAAAAGGAAAACATATCTATGGCCAGACACATCCTACGTAATTAAATCAAGCAGTCAAATGATTATGATTACGAAATGTTTAAGTATTTATTTTTTCAAAAGATATGAAAAAAAAAAAAAAAATCGGATGGAGTAATCACTTGGTAAAAGTTCCTGTTGAAGTGAATGAACTCTACTCACTACAAATCTTTTGGGTGAGATATGGAGAAGAAATGATGACAAACTAAGAAAATTAGCAGAACCCAATATTAACCATGAGTCGCATCATAGTCAAGACTCAGCACTTTTGGTTTAACTAACTAAGAGAACATAGGGTTTGTTATATGACATGACAATTAAAATCAGCCCGTTCAAACTATATTCAAACTAAAAGCTTAACGCCAGTAGTAGAGTACTTGTTATTTTCCAAAGAATTTTAAAACCATCTAGTGTACTTCGCATAGGCTTGTCCATATCGTTAGGCTTGTTCAGATGATTAAGCAAAGGTAATTGACTTTTCAAAAGAAAATATTAGAGATATATATGCAGCAATGACGAATCTTAGACTAGATGCAATAGGTTCAACTGCGTCTAGCTGAATTATGTGTGGGTAAAAAGTTGAAGTATATATAAAGAGCAAATTCTGATTTAACAAAAGGGTATTATAGAGGAAACACAAATTTCTCTTTTGAGTGAAAAAACATTATCAGGTGCAAATGTACAGAAATTCTTTTCTTTCAACTTAGTATGAGTTCGTGGTAATAATTACACTATTTGCATACTACTTTTAGTCTTATAAGCAAACTGACCTTGGGTAAGGGGAGCCTTTGATTGGCTTCTGACCGTACTTTCTCCAAGCCCACAGATCAGATGGAACAACTTCTCCACCTTGCCTGCTATTTACTGGTGCTGGTGCTGGTATACATACCACCTTTTTTGCCTGGCTCTTTCTGCAAATATATATACACACACACACACACTTCAGTTTTTCAATATCCTTTCATAAACCCTAATACTTCAAGAAATGCCCTTGACGCAGGGAGAATAGTGAAATCTATTTTTTAACTTATATGTATAATATAATATTTCGCATCTATAATATTATACAGGTCTCACAATCTATTGTAGACATTTTCTAATATCTATAATATTTCATATGTTAACCAAAAAAAAAACTTATATGCATAGACAATGAAAAACTATTTTTTTACTATCCGGTCATTTTATATATAAATACAACAATCTTCTATAAAAGTATTAATAATAAGACAAGTTACTTGCTACAACATGTCAAAATACACGGACAGTGTAAAAAACTTTTAATGCTGTAAGTGAATATAGTTAATCAAATTATAAGTATCAAGGGGAATTTAGTATTTCTCTGATGTATATCTTCAATTTTAATGACAGAACCGTTGAGGCGTTGACTGAAAATTTTGAAGGGTTCGTTGTATAGTCAACTATAAGTAAATATGCTAGAAAAATGTTAAAGTTTTGGGAGCATAAAACGACTTCTATGGTTATTGAAAGATTGATTTGCAATCGATTTTACTTTTAAGTCGTGCAAAACCTTTTATTCTTTATCGTTTAGAAGCTTGATGGTCACAAATTAGAAATCCATTTTTTCAGGTGGATTTTGGATTAAAAAGTAGAGAAATTAAAGTAAACAAATTGAAAGCTAAGTCTGTGACCGAAGAGAAGTAGTTTGATGGAAAGTATCATCCGGATTTCATGCACATGTATATTGCTTTGTGTATTTATTTTTTTTCAAATTGTTTTCTTCAATTCACTTAAGACCCCATGTTGAGATGGTTCAGTAAAATCTGAGTAAATAGTGTATACTATAGTAAATACTATTTACTTCACATGATTTTCTTAGGTCCTTCTACTTGTTCATTAAATAAAAAACTGAAGTCATAAATATCTCTTAAAACTAGGCATCAATCATGTTCTTATCAATTAATATACACAATTTGCAGTACCTTACCATCTGGATCTTACATAAAATATAAGAATTTTCAATTCAACTAGTAGTATAATCTTCAAGAATTTACTCACCTTCGTTTAATACCCGTATTTCGCGGAGATGAGATCTGCAAACCAGAGTTTTGTTCCACTAAGCAAGTTTTAGATGAATTAGGCGAGATAAAAGTTTCATTAGCAAGTAATACTGCACCACCAGCTGCAACAACACTAGAGGCTGGGTGGTTTAAGGTCACATTTGGGGACGAGCAGGCTGCCGCCATCGGAGAATTACATGGTGACATGGCTAACTTGGCAGTAGGAGATATCTGAAGCATCCTTGAAAAGATATTGCCTGTATTAGATCGTCTTTTTATTTCCTCTCCAAGAATTTTTGGTCCGAAAAAAGTATTGCCATCATTATTGTTGTTGTTATTACTTTCTTCGTTTGAACTGAATAAGCTTGAAGTGGACTCCATCATATCAAGATCATGAAAGAGTGGATCTTTCAAATTACAAAATGGATCTCCAAAATCTTGAATTGATGGTTCTTCAATCCCAGAGCTCGAATAATTTATCGGATGGCTAGGAAACTGCCATCCGTCAGTAGTAATAGCACCAGCAACAGAAGATGACTCACCGCAGGTGGTAGCCGTGTTATTATTATTTCCACCACTTATTGCTCCAGTAGTAGTACTGCTACCTCGGAATATATCAGCTAAATCACCTTGATAATTATTCTCCATAGCTTTTTGAAGCTGAAACTGGCTGCACATGCCTAGCTAATAAGTGCCTTCTCTTTCTCTATGTATTATGAGTTTGAGAAGGTTCTTGATTTGACCTATTTTTTGATAGTCCAAATAATAGTTTGGTATGTTTTGCACCAAACAGACGTAAAGAACATGCACTTGTATTTTTAGGCAAAGAAAGACTTGTTGGGTAATTTTGTGTAGAAGCAAAAGATCAGAGATACTGAATCAAATGCTTGTTTTGTTTGTATTCTCTTCTTCTTCTTCTAAAGAAAGAGAGAAAGAGAAAGAGAAGATTGGTTTGATGGTTTATTCTGAAGAGAGAAAGAGGAAGAAAAGGAAGATCGCTGACTTTTCACATAAAAGTGCTCTTTTCCATACGCAACAAGTGGGATGATAGTATTAATAATTAGATTAATACTAGTATTAATTAATAATTGGATTAATCTATTAGGGCTTTGAGCTGGTTCATTTTCAATGTGCCTCCATGTACATCATCATCATGCGGATCAAATCAATGCAACTGTTTATGATTTTTTTACTTTATACTTTAACATATTTTTGTTCTCTTTCTTTCAGAGAGGAACTCTTTTTAAAAGAAAAAATTATTTACGTCTACGGCTATCTGAAATCTTAATAATCTTTAGTTAGATACTCCAAAGTTAGGCATCAATATTTAACATGTATTTAACTTTGCAAATGATGTAAAATGGAGACTTAAACCATACAATTCAACAATTTGTGGGGGAACAGAATTACAAAGTTTTAATCACTCATATATTTCTTATAAGTTGGAGATTACTCAAATAATAATAAGTAATGCATGTGATCTAAACTTTCAAGAACGAGGAATATGATGTCCTCGATTAATTACGTCATTTGGAATAAGTCTATTACATGTTACTATGAGTAAATGTAGAGGAACGATTTCCAGAGATTCTTATCGTCTACCATTATTCCATTTCAGTAGCTCAATCCATGGTTTCTACACAAAGTGAGTTTGGTGCTCATGGGGATTCATGGCAAAATGCTAGTTAAACAATGATGTAAGGCACTCGCAATTAGACTTGTAACAAAAGAACAATTTTTTACCTCCTAAAGAAGAAAAAGAAAAGAATGCTTGAGACTAAAGCATCACTTTTTCTTTAATCCATTAATCTTAATAGATATTCCAAAAATTTTATAGGATAGTCAAATTTAGATAGATTAACATAGGAGCTTACGAGATTAGTTTAAAAGGCGAGGGTGTCATGTTTACATAGTCAAAATACAAAGATGTTTATTGTACTTCACTTAGAGATCTCACAGCAAATCGTTATCCAAAAATTCTAAGTGGTGGAAAAGTCATTTTAAAAGAATATGTGATCTAATTATTTTCCCTTGAATTTTTAAAACAATATGTGACAGAAATTTAAACAGGCAAGTAGCCGCATTTCTCGGGTGACGCTTCTAAATGCATGTTATCGGGACAATTGGGTTCAAAGTTAGAATATTGTCCATTCCTTTCCTTCTATCTCCATTATATAGAATGATTACAATACTTTATTTTCCATAAAGGAAAAAAATTACATTACACAGGGGATCCAAGAATGAACTAACTATACTCCATGATCTAAAAATATACCGCATTATTTACATGTTCAGGAGTAGACACAAGTCTTTCTTTTCTCTACGGTCTTCACAACCACCATTAATCTCCTAAGAAGCTGTCACACTTCTGTTAATCATCTCAACCCATTCTTTACACTAGTTAGGTTGGCTTGTTTAATGAAGCAAACTATATACTAGTTAGACAGAAATTTAATAATAAAAAATTAGTAAAGTTACAAAGTTTTATAGAAGTTAAAAATTTATTTGAACTTGGAATACTCGATTGACTTAACATTTCTATGAAAGTGGGTTTGGCTAATAAATCTTCAACTTTCACAAATTTTTATTTTTTACGTGAAGTTCATGTTCAAAAATAAGTTTTCAGATTTTACAAAGTATTATATTCAACTTCAATTTCACATATTTTCATTTTTCAAATTCAACTCAAGTATTGTCTAGACGCCTACGATAACTATACTTTTGGCATTTTCTACTTGATAATCAAGTACTTACCTTGAAAGAAAAAATTGTTGTGCAAAATTGAATACCGATTTGATAAATAGTAATGTTTCTTCCTTGTGGCGGGTATCTGAGATACAGCTTCAACCCAAATACAACGAAAAAGGGTCAAATATATTGAGCACTAAAGTGAGCTAGCTGGAGAAGCAGTGAGCTAGCTGGAGAAGAACTATGCTAGCTGGAGTTGGAGCTTGAAGAAGAAGAAGATTCCAGATACTTCCAGATGTTTCTAGAAGCAGAATAAGTTAATTCAGTTAGTCGATCAAGTTAGTTAGGCGGTTAGTAGATATTTGTTGTAGTTAGTTGTCTATATATAGTAGCTAGGATTTATTTTGTAAATTGTGAGATCATTTTCATATGAATGACGTTGATTCCTCCAACCTTTCTCTACTTTCTCTCTCTCTAAATTCCGATTCTTAGCTCGTCTTAACTCAAAAGTTATCATGGTATCAGAGTCCAGGATCGGGGCAAGTATGAAGTAAATCTGTGAGTTTATTTTCTGTGTTTGAATTGTTCCATTTTGCATATTCAATTTTGTAGTTTATTTTCCCTAATTCCTTGTGAAATACGAATATGGTTACGAAACCCAGCTAAAATGGCTCATCTAATTAATAGAGCTTCAAGATCGAATGAAATTGTCACCAATCACAATCACCCTCTCTATTTGCACCCATCTGATACCCTTGGTTCGCATTTGACTTCAATTCAATTGAAAGGTACTGAAAATTATACACTGTGGAGTCGTGCTATGTGCATAGACCTAAGAACTAAGATTAAATTAGGCTTCATTGATGGAAGTTGTAAGAAGGAAAATTATGATGCAGTTCTTCATGACCAATTGGAAAGATGTAATGTCTTTATGTTAAGTTGGATCATGAACACATTGACTAAAGAACTGTATAGCACAATAGTGTATGCATCAGATGCTTTTCGTGTATGGATGAATTTGAAAGAAATGTTTGATAAGATCAATGGTTCGAGTATCTACAACTTGCACCAAGAGATTGTCACATTGAAACAAGGTTTAACTTCAGTCACTAGCTACTATTTTAAACCCTGGGATCTATAGAATGAGTATGATGATATGGTTCCCCTACCCTCTTGTGGTTGTGTTGAATCTAAGGTTTACTCTATACACATGGAACAACAAAGACTTTACCAATTTTTGATGGGTCTCAATGACCCATTTGCACAAACTAGGAGCCAAATTATTGTGATGACTACATCACCTTTTGTTGATAAGGCCTATGGAATGATTGTCCAAGATGAAAGTCAGCGGGCTAAGCCTACTGATCGCAGTGTAGTGAAGTTTGGGAGGAAATGTAGTGGTGTAAATTGGAATGGAATAGGCTATGATTCCAAGGATGCTGCTCCTCAACAAATGGAAAGTAATGCCGCCTCTTACAAAAACAAGAATGGAGTAGGATATAACAATAGAGGTGGCAATAACTACAAGCAAAATAGGATAAACAAGTGGTGTGATTTTTGTAGAATCAAAGGCCACTTCGGAGGAATGTTACAAGAGGAAAAGAGTGATGGGGTCAAAAAGCAACCAACTTTGAGCATAACACTAAGAACAGGGTGAACACAAGTTCAACTACTGCACTGCCCTTCTTTACTCAGGATCAAGTGCAACAGATTATGCAGATTTTGAACAACAGAGGAAATCCACAGATAGAAAAATCAGCAGCAGCAGCAGCAGCAGCAAATGTGACAGGTACAGTTCTTTCACTTATGAGTATAGTTAAAGAAGATAGATGGATTATTAATACAGGTGCTTCTAATTATATGATTTCCTACATTGATATATTTCACATTCCGAGAAAATTAAATGAAGTAAAGCAGGTGCATTTGCCTAATGGTGAAGTGAGTGTCATTACACACTGGTTCCTGTTACTTGTTTGAGGACAAGTTGATTGATGATGTATTATATCCTAGCCTTGAAGTATAACCTGTTTTCAGTCTCTATGCTTACCAAGGAATCTGGTTATACCATCACCTTCTTTCTTGACCACTGTGTGTTTCAGGACACATTGAATGGGAAGGTGAAGAGGATTGGTAGAGTTGAACAATGCTTGTATATAATGGATATTCAAGGAGCTCAGCAAGGAAGTATGCCAAGTCAATAGTGAACTCATCTCTTGTTGTAAATAGAATAAATGGGCAACTATGGCACAAAAGATTAGGGCATGTACCATTTGATGTTCTTAGAAATTTTCCTGCTCTTAAAAGTGCTATGATAGATAACTGTGTTGTGCACTGTGAGGTATGCCCTGTAGCCAAGTAGGCAAGACTTCATTTCCAATTAAGTGTGAATAAAAGTACTGTAGTTTGTGATTTGATACATGCAGATATTTAGGGTCCTTTTAGAGTTTCTACTCATGATCATAAAAGGTATTTTTTGACACTAGTAGATGATTACAGCAGGTATACTTCGATATGTTTAATGAACACCAAGGATGAATCAGTATTGATGTTAAAAAACTTTATAAAATTGATCAAGAGCAAAGTTTCAACTTCTGTCAAGACACTAAGAATAGACAATGGTGGTGAATTCTTTAATGCTCAAGTCAAGAATTTGTTAGAATCAGAAGGTATAACCCATCAAAGTACTTGCCCTTATACTCCACAACAGGATGGAGTTATGGAAAGGAGGCACAGATATATCTTAGACACTGCTAGAGCCTTAAAATTTTAGGCAGATGTTCCCTTGACGTTTTGGGTAGAGTATGTCAGCACAACAGTTTACATAATCAACAGGATTCCTTTAAGCAATCTACAGGGCAGGTCACCTTTTGAGTTACTATTTGGTAAGGTTCCCTGGAACACATGAAGGTTTTTGGTTGTCTAGGCTAGGGTACTAATCTGAAAAAACACGATAAATTCCCACCCAGAGAAATTCCTTCAGTATTCATGGGATACTCAATGCTTCAGAAGGGATACAAAATCTATGATATGAATAACAGGATTTTTTTACGCCAGTAGGGATGTTATTTTAAAGATGATGTTTTCCCCTTCAAGCAATCACAACACTCTACTCCTACTGCCTCACTTGACACACACTATACTACTCTCATTACACCACAATGCTTAGATGAAATTTCACCAGGTCAGGTCCCTCGTTATGTTATTCCTCCACCTCTAGACACATCTCTAATTGAACCAAAACTTGAACCTATTCCTCTTCATTCAGCCTCACAACCCTTTTCCAGACCTCATAGATACTCTAAACCACCTATTTGGCTGAATGATTATGTGGTACCTAAGACAACTCACAACAATTGCACCTATCCTATTTCAACTTATGTCGCTTATGCTAATTTTAAAGATGGATATTAGCACTGTTTAGAAGCTTATAATGCAGAGGTGGAATCTAGAAGTTATGCAGAGGCATCACAGCATCCAAAATGGATAGCAGCTATGAAACAAGAGATCCAGGCCTTAGAAGAAAACATTACCTAGAGTTTAGTTCGTCTCATTTTTGGCAAAGTTCCAATTGGATGTAAGTGGGTTTACAAGATAAAGTACAAGGCAAATGAGGAGGTAGAAAGGTACAAAGCTCGACTGATTGCCAAAGGATACACACAACAGGAGTGCATGGATTACAAAGACACCTTTTTTCCAGTTGCAAAAATGGTTACTATGAGAACGGTAGTTGTTGTAGCAGCTCAGTATGGTTGGCCTCTATTCCAAATAGATATGCACAATGCTTTTCTAAATGGTAATTTGTCTGAGGAAGTTTAAGCCATCAATGTTGAAGCCATTAAAGGCCTTAGTAGGATAAACTCTTGTATCTATGGTATAGCCGACTTACTTGACATCGGTTCTCTAAGAAGAATGCTAAGTAGGGGAAGTACTTGGTGTGCAGGCTGCATAAGTCACTCTATGGACTTAACCAGGCCTCAAGACAATGAAATCTCAAGTTAACTGAAGCTTTGCAGTTGATGCATTTTAATCAGAGTCCTTTTGACTATTCATTGTTCATTAGAAGAAGAGGTACATACATGGTGGTGGTCTTGATATATGTTGATGACTTAATCATCACAGGAAACAATTTAGCACTGATTCAGCAATTTAGAGCTGATCTGCAGAAATATTTCAAGATGAAGGATCTGGGTGAATTGAAATTCTTTCTTGGAATAGAGTTTCCAAGATCAAACAGAGGGATATATATGTGCCAAAGGAAGTATAGATTGGAGTTAGTGGTAGAGATGGGACTTGTTGGAGCTAAGCCTGCAAGTACCCCCTTTAAAATCAATCAGAAACTCACATCCTTAGAGCTTGGCAAAGTAGTAAACAGGAATTTGTCAGATGATTCACTCCTGGAAGATGCAAGCAGATATCAACGAATTGTGGGCAGATTATTGTATCTTACTATGACAAGGCCAGACATAGTCTTTGCTGTTCAGACCTTGAGTCAGTTCATGCATAGTTCAAAGAAGTCACACATGAAGGCTGCACTAAGGGTAGTAAGGTATATTAAAGGAACTCTTGAACAAGGTCTGTTAATAAGGAACTCTTGAATAAGGTATGTTAATGTCTTCTTCAGGATCAGGCAGGTTGAAGGCTTACTATGATGCTGGTTGGGGAGCTTGTCTTCAAACTAGAAGGTCTTTCACATGGTACTTAGTGTTTTATGGTGGAGCATTTATCTCTTGGAGGTCTAAGAAGCAGGACACAGTAGCAAGAAGTTCAGCAGAAGCTAAATTCAGAAGTATGGCTTCCATATCTGCAGAATTAATTTGGCTCAATGGTGTATTCAAGGAACTAGGAATTCAGCTCAAACAGCCTATAGCAGCCTTACTGTCCTTCATAAAAGAACAAAGCATATAGACAGAGATTGTCACTTCATTAGAGATTAGATTAGGAGAGGTTTGATTAGAACAGTTCATGTCAAAACATTGGATCAGGTAGCTGATATTCTCACTAAGGATTTAGGAAAGGCGCAACATGATTATTTGCTATGCAAGCCTGGAGTGAAGAACCTGTTTCTTCCATCTATCTTGTGAGGGAGTATTGACCACACTAAAGTGAGCTAGCTGGAGAAGAACTATGCTAGCTGGAGTTGGAGCTTGAAGAAGAAGAAGATTCCAAATGCTTCTAGATGCTTCTAAAAGCAGAATAAGTTAATGCAGTTAGTCGATCAAGTTAGTTAGATGGCTAGTAGATATTTGTGGTAGTTAGTTATCTATATATAGTAGCTAGGATTCATTTTGTAAAATGTGAGATCATTTTCATATGAATGAAGTTGATTCCTCCAACCTCTCTCTACTTTCTCTCTCTATATTCCGATTCTTAGCTCATCTTAACTCAAAAGTTATAAAAATGTATCGTTATATTATGGAAAATGGCCCAAATTTGCATTGACATTTGCAAAGTGATCGAGGTTTCATTTTTTCTTTAATCAGCCACCATTTCATATCCCTCTATATACCAGCACCATAACATTATATTATCACTACTCTGAAAAAGAAACCGCCTGGAGTCCTCCGTTACTCTACTAGTACTTCAACCCTATGACACTCACACAAAGAACACAAAAAAAATACACACAAGCTCAGTTTTTTTTTGAGTTATACCAATTTAACTTCGACAAAAGACCTTGACCTTCAAATAATGTAAGAGCTATATATTGTGACCTACATTCGTTTATTAGAAGGTTAACATAGGGCTTCAGCATTGCTGTTGGTGATAGAAGAATTGGCAATTCGTGGAGTTGTGTAAATAAAATTTTGTCGTTATAGGTACAAGTCCAATTTAGTGGTGCAACTAATCATTGTTTGAGCTTCGTTTGGAATGATTTGTGGCTTGATTGTGGTTAATTTGAGCTCAAGTACAGTCTTGACCGTTGGAGATTTTGAGCGTCGAAGAAAGCTACATTGTTGCCACTGGATGACCATGTTCTTTAGAGTTTAGGGGCAAATTAATTATTTTACTTAGTTTAAGGGAAATTTCGACCTTTTTCCTTATAAAACAAGCACGCGTGTTGGAAATCTTTTGCCCACAGTCAATAAGAATATATCTGACCTCAACTAATAGAGGGAAATTTTTTGTACCATTTTGCATAGTGAAAAGGACAAATCCGGACCCTTTCCTTTTTTTTTTTTTTTTTTTTTTTTTGATAATTTCAACACCCAACCCAGTTAGAGGACTATCAACAGTCTTATTTATCTTTTATATGATTCAAACCTCCAACTTTTTTACTGTTTGTGAAGTTACTAGTGTAACTGTAAACCTTGCTCGTCGCCGAAGTGTATGCAATATGTTTTAGTTTGCCTGAAAATCAATCAGGGTCAAAATGACTTAGACTTCTCACGCATGTATGAACTAGATTTGACAATAATCATGACCTCTCCTCCATTTGAAACGCCACTAAGACTCGATCGTGATAATTCCTAGCACATTATTCCGATAACGGCCACATGATAGGATGCATATCTAGAATATACAATATATTTTTAGAAAAGGACTAACTAAGCGAAAGCTTAAGTATACTCGCTAACGATAAATTAAGGACTGAAAAGTGGATAATAACCCTTTTCTCCAATCATTTTATACTAATGAGACAAAACTTAGGGATTAGTTTTTATTAATTTCCCAAAGTATACTTTTGGACTCTATTAGGTGGTTATTCATCTTTTCGTGAAGACCATAGTCAATTAAATTAACGTGATGATCAATGCGAAATGCTCTAATAATTAATGTTTCATGTTTTATAATAGAGGGGCTTTTCTTCTTTGTTTATCTTCTTAGTTTTCTTTTGCCTCTTATATGAATCTTTTAATTTAGTGAAGCGACCAATTATAATGTCACTATTATTATAAGAGAGGGTTGCAACAAGATTAGAGCATGTTTTGGCCAAACTTGAAAAGGGTAAAAGTGCTTACATTTTAAAAAGAGCAGTTATTTCAGATGATGAAGGCATTTCAGATGATGAAGGCATTTCAGATGATGAAGGTGTTTGACCAAGCATTTAGTAAAAAACGAATCCGAAGCTGAAAAGGCAGCTTCTACAAAAATAAATGATGTTGATCTTTTAGGACAAGAGTAGACATTTAAAAAGAACAGCAAACAACTTACATGCATAGTCTTTTTTGTAATTTAATATTTTAAGAGTAAATTTTAAAATATTTATCAAATATAAATTACTAATATAACACTTCTCACGTGATTTGGCCAAACAAAACTATTATTCTTTTAAATCATTTTTTTCCAAAAGCACTTTTATTAAAAGCATTTCAAAATAAGCTAATTTTGACAGCAAAATAAATTTGAAGTTTATAACTTATAGGAAAGACATATTAAACACAGAGTTTTACATGCTTTCGGAATAATTAGTTAAGAGTTTAACCATGCTTTTAAACTTCTCATTTAAGTTAGGGGGTCATTTGGTTCACATAATCGTTATTCGGATTGGGAGTGTGACGTAAGAATTGCTTAGGCAAGGATTATTAGTACATATATAAATTCTTTATGTGACCATAAGTAATGCATAGATTGTTTGTGAGTTAATTCATAAAATTGTCACTGAACTATTGATAAGTATCTAAAAAAATGATTTTTCTTTGGTTTGGGACAAAAATATCACTCAACTTATCCAAAATGCCTTAAAAAGTCATTCTCCTAAATTGTGGGTTAAAGGTCGCCGGAAAATACTGACATGGAATTTTATTTTAGTTTTTTTTTCTTTTTTCAGCATATTTTAGTTCTTTTTATTAAAAGTTAATCCAATAAATATTTTAATTTTTTTCTTAAAATACCAAATTATTTATTTATGAAAAACGCATACTACTTGACCCAAAATGGGTCTTCTTAAGACAACTTTATTTTAGTTTTTTAATTAAAAGTGAATGCAATAAATATTTTTATTTTTTTAAATATCAAACTATTTATTTATGAAATACCCACATGCTACTTGACCCAAAATGGGTCTTCTTAAGATTATTTGAACGAGTTTTATTGATGTATGCTATTTGTGTTCTCAAGTCATGATATGGGTAAAATACAAGATAAATTCTAAATCCTAACAAGAGACAACTTTCTTTTACATACCATTCCATAAAAGTTTAATATTAAAACTTTTTAACAAACAAAAGCTTGTCTAAATATCCCACCAAACCTTGGGAGCGCCATTGTCAACAAAAAAGAGTAACATACTATGCTAAAATAAGTTTTTTAGATAATCCCAATAAAAGTAACATATTGTGCCCTTTTTTTGCATTTCTTGAGAAGACCTATTTTGGGTCAAGTAGCATATAGGTATTTTATAAATAATAAATTTTGATATTTTGGATTCACTTTTAATAAAAAGAACTAAAATAAAGTAGTCTTGAGAAGACCCATTGAAACGACCTTAGGTAGTCGTTTCGGGAGTTAGGACTCCGATTGGCGTGCCGATAATTTTAAAATATTCGTAAGGTCCATTAGGACCTGTCTGTAAAATTTGAGCTAAACCAGACTTCATTTGGTAGGTATCGGAAGAAGGTATCAGTTTTCGTTGTCGGTAAATTTTAAAAAGAGGTTTTCGAGCTCGATTTTGGCGAATGAGCTCCGATTCGAAATTCGAAAGCGCCGTTAGGTTTGTAGATTATTTGTGACATGTGTGAATTTTTGAAGTAAATTTCGAGGTTGTTCGATCGATTTCGGCTAAAATTTTGAAAATTAATAATTTGATCTTTTTTTTATTTAAATTCGCATCTTGAGTTTCGGGAACCCGATTTGAGATCCGCCTTAGCGAGTATGCTATATATATTTTGTATAACTTTCTTGAGAAATTTGAAATTATTTCGAGTATCGTATGGTACCGTTTTAATTTTCGTTAAGAAAAGAAAATATTAAAGAAAAAAAACAAAAGGAAAAAACAAAATAATAAAAGAAAGAAAGCAAAATGGAAAGGTGGTTTCTTTAGCATAAGCTAAGGACGATATTAGAAGCAGAGAAAGGGACACAAAAGGGAAAGCTGAGAAGCAAACGGAAAAAATGCCAGAAAATGAGAAAAGAGCCGGATAAAGATAAAATTTTCATCCCGAAATATTCAGGTAATGATCTTAATGCATTATTTTATTTTATTACGTGTGTTTGAATATATTTTGACGGTAAAAATTTTGATATTAGCCATCGTTTTAATAAGTTCAATTAATAATTTAAAGGGTTAATTGGACCCTGATAATGGAATTGAGTATATATTCGCACTCAGTGAGTTATGGGCAACCCATAAATGTAATTATGTAGGGTTTGGTTATGTGACTTTGAACCCTGTACATGGCCTAGCCTGCGTATTACGTATGCGAATAGGGTATCATGTTTCTAATTGGATTGTCCTAAGAGATAAGGAATGAAGCCTTTAGACTAATTTGATATATTTTCTGCTTATTGAATAAGCAAGATCGTTTGGCAGTTAATCCAAAGGATAAAGCGGTTGTTGAGTAGCACTTTGAAATAAGGTAAGTATTTGTATCTATTTCTTTGGAGGCCCTTGGCCTCGTGGATGATCTACCACGTGTTCCTCACGTGTGTAGCTTCCGATAGGCGTACTCATTACGTCTTAGCTTTGGATTTACATTATATGTTATATGTTATGTCATGTTGTTGGTATTGCATTGAGGATCTGAGCATTGTACTCTGGCTGTGAGTTGACATATACTTTCCGGCTGTCGATGAGAGTCCTGTGCTGGTGATGGGTTATTGTTGCATTAATATGCATTATGTTGCATTCATATGCATTATATTGCATACATATTGGGTGCAGGAGGATTCCGCTCCATTGCATACATATTGGGTACAGGAGGATTCCGCCCCAAGAGTAGGAGGATTTCGCTCTTTTACATTCATATTGAGTGCAGGAGGATTCTGCTCCATTGCATACATATTGGGTGCAGGAGGATTCCGCCCCAGGAGCAGGAGGATTCCGCTCCATTGCATACATATTGGGTGCAGGAGGATTCCGCCCTAGGAGCAGGAGGATTCCGCTCCATTGCATTCATATTGGGTTCGCCACGTTGTTCAGGAGCGAAGATGACTTCAGCTGTCAGGGTGAGCCAGCTTTTATTCCGGATGGCCACCAGTTTATTGTTTATTATTTCAGTTGCATTTTGCTCCCTTTAGGAGGTATCTGTCTTCTTTTGTACTCTTAGATGTCTAGTCTAGATAGCCCTTAACCTAGTGTGTTGGGTAGTCAGCTGTATCGTTTGTACAACTTAGAAGTATCAGTATGTCTGTGCTTTTTCTAAGTCTTGTTCTTATTTATGAATTGAATTATATTTATTTTCCTAATTTAATTGGTAAGGGTTCGCCCGACGGGTCTAGGGGAGGATGTCGGGTGCCCGCACAGCCTAGCCGGATTTCGGGTTGTGTCACCCATTTTGGGTCAAGTAGTATGTGGGTATTTCATAAATAAATAATTTAGTATTTTAAGAAAAAGAAAATTATAATATTTATTGGATTAACTTTTAATAAAAAGAACTAAAATATGCTGGAAAAAAAAACTAAAATAAAATTTCATGTCAACATTTTTTGGTGACCTTTAACCCACAATTTAGGAGAATGACTTTCTAAGGTATTATGGATAAGTTGAGTGATATTTTTGTTTCAAACCAAAGGAATATGACTTTTTTAGATACTTATCAATAGTTCAGTGACCATTTTAGGAATTAACTTATTGTTTGTGCGAGGAGATTATTTTATATGAATTAATTATTTTTAAAAATACTTTTGTCCTTATATCGTTTAATTCACCTATTGTTTTTTTTTTTTTTCTGTAACGAATGTAAGGAATTACCATTAACAATAAAAAACTTATACCTAAAGAGTCCCATTGGTTCTAATTATGTCACCATGAACCATTGGTCTCCAACAAACTAGTTACACAAGTGCTGAATAAAAACTCTACAATTATGTGCTCTCTTTGAGCTCTGTAACATCACTAAACGCTCTATTGTTTCATTTTTAATCTGTTGTATCACGAACTCTAATTGTACAACTATTCCTCTATGCATTTTCCAATTCCGCGCCCTCCGAATATGGTATACTACTGCACTCCATACCGCTGCAACTATCTCTCTCTTGAATCCACACATTGTTAATACATGTTCTTCTTAATCAGATTTTTATTTCGAATAATATAAAACTTCTTAGTCCCAAATTTATGTGAATAAGTTTGACTAGCATAGAATTGAAAAAAATAAAGCAAGATTTTTAAAACTTATGGTTAAAACAAACTATATAAATTTATGTAGGTGTGAATCTTCTCATAAAATCAAATTACAAATAGAAAAAAAGTGTCATTCTTTTGGAATTGATTTAAAAAATAAAAAATGTGTGTCATATAAATTTTGATGAGTACATAGATTATCACATATATTATTCAATACCGCAAACTAAATTATGCATTACTTGTAATGATTATTCTTTTCTACGTGGCAAATTAAACATTATATTATCTTATACGAGATATTGTGTTGAGATTAAATAATCCAAACGATCAACCAAACAACCTCTGAAGCTCTATTAGCTTAAATTGTAATAAGTTCATTACCTCGAGCTCTTCTTTTTCGTGATTTTCCTATTTCTTCTTTATTTGAATTCATAAACATAATTTAATTTAAATTATTTATTATTTTATGATAGCTAGAAGTTTTCGTGGATGATTTGGATGGGATAGGTGGCTTTTGTTAGTATTTTGAAATAATTGATGTTACCAAATGGGCCAATGATCATATAAGTAATCACCGTCCTCTTTCCATTTTGATGGGACATTTCGAAGGTCTAATCAACTACTACTATTTTCTCTACTTATTCATAAGAAGAAAACTTCAAAAAATTTCTCTGGGGTCTTTCAAAAGACAATTTCTTATCACTCTCGAAAGTGAGTGCGTTACTCATCTATTCAAACACCATCGGCCCAAAGACCGATGCTACTCCCTCCAGTCCATTTTATTTTATCACTTTCTTTTTTTAAAAGTTAAATAATGTAAACTTTGACCAATATTTTGAGATATATTTCTTCACCATATTAGTATGACAAGAATTGCAACTTGTAGTACTTTTCGTGTAGTTTTTTAATATCTAAATTATAATTTTAAAATATTGACTAAATCTAGTTCAATTTGAATCCGAAAATTGGTCAACTTGACTCTCGAAAAGTGAAAAACATCAAATAAAGTGGACTGAATGGAGTACTATTCTACTTTATAGTACTCCTAACTATTTTACTTAATTCGTACTTAAGCCTAAAGAATAAAGTTTATTAGGTAATTGCTACACAACTCAACCGTGCCAACTAGTAAAGCTGAAATGGATCGGTCGACCTAGAGCTTTGAGCAAATCGAGCTTTTGCCCAAATCAGGTCAATTAGCTGAGCGTAACTATATCTAAAATGATTTGAATATACCAGATGTATTTATATACATTATTTTTTTCTTTTTAAAAAATACATACAACATACTGAGATTGCTTGAAAAATATAAAGTAAACATCAATTTAAAATAATTTAAAGCTTTACTATTAAAAACTCCACTAACCTCAATTAAACTCATTTACTAGCTCGATTGGATTGTGGAAAATAAATTGATATAGCTTGTATAATAATCAAGATGGTTGATGCAAAAGAAAATACTCCCTCCGTCCCAATTTATGTGGCACCATTTGACCGGACATGGAGTTTAAAAAAATAGAGATTGACCTTGTTAAATATCGATTTTACCCTTGAAAAAGTAAGAAAGAGAAGATTTGAGTAATAAAAAAGTTGTTGGTAGGTTTAAAAGTATGTAGGTCCCACAAGGGTAAAATAGAAATGATGCATTAAATAGTTGTCAAATAAGGAAAGGTGCCACTTATTTTGAGACAAATAAAAAAAGAAATGGTGCCACATAAATTAGGACGAGAAATATCAATTAAAATAAAATCATGAGTTGGCGCCCGAGAAAAAAGGGGGGTTTGGTCCATCCCTACAAAAGTCCTAGTTGTAAATTGTTACTATTAAAATTTTGTCACAGTTCTGACAACACATACCCCACGTTCTTGCATGAATACAAATGCTTACAGTTTCACAAAAATACAAATTAACACTGGGATTCTCTGTGTTTCTTGAGTTAAAGAAAAAGTATTTTATTATGTGAAGAATCAGAAGCATCTAAGCCATGTGATAAGGAACCTAAACTTAAGATCTTTTATTAGTGTTGGTATTATTTAAATTCTCAGAAATCATTACACAATTATGAGTCCTACATAATGACAAATTAACCCTATCTCGATGATTGGGATCATGCAGTCTCTAAATAACGTCCTTAAGAGTGTTCTTTTCCATGATTATTAATCAGAGTGCATTAAATTTTGAGACAAGTAGGGAATATTACAGATTTGCATTTTACACAGATTAATTACGTATTGATGTAATTGTCTCGTAGTAGTAGTACTTCTTAGCTCTTTTTCTCTATTGATTCATCTGATATATTGATTGCCTATGTTTCAAAAATGACTGGTTTAACAAACAAGGGTTAAGTTATTTAACTTTCGAGGTTATTTTCAAACTTTGATTCATTAAAATCTTCGAATTTTGTTTTTTAGGATATTTTTTGGAAATTTTTGGGAGAAAAACTGTTTGTGTATGCTATTTGACCAAAACTTCTCTCAAAAAGTCCAAAAAACTCAAAAAGAAAAGGCTTTTTTTGAGCCAAAAAATTGAGTTTACATATCAAACTTTATTTTCATAAGAGCTCAAAGGCACTTTCTGAGTCAAAAAATTTGTTCCCAAAAAGTATGTCCAAACACTTTTTCATTTTCATATCAAACTTCACCAAAAAGTGTTTTCCAAAAATTTTTGGGGAATCTATGTCCAAACGCTAGCTTAGTTTATATTTCAAAGTTATATAAATTAGATTATCTACTCTTTTAAATAAAAACATTAGAAGTATTTTAGGAAGTTGTGCTACAAATAAGTTGTGACTCTAGAATTAGTTACTCCCGTATAGACATGACACTTGATAATCTTTTGAACACATTCAGAAAAGGAAAAGTCAAAGCGATTTATCATTCAACTATCATCAATGAGAAGAATTGCGCAAACGAGGACTGTATCCTGGTGTTGTTTTGTCCTTTCTGCACTTCCAGAAGTTACGAAAAAGGTCTGGGAAAGAGTAAAAATCAACTTGCTTGTAACCTTACTTTAACTTCTTAGCTAGGCACAAAACTAAGATCTAATTTTTGACTTTAAATTCTTAAACATCTTAATGCTTTAAATTCTTGACTTTTGAATACTTAAATCTCGTAAATCTTCAGATTCTTGACTTTTATATTTAAGTCTTAACCTTTTGTAGTGCCCTCATATTTCTTTCATGCATTAAACATGTATCAGATGCACACAATGTATTAATAAAAGTAGTTGTTAGATCACGTCCAACTACGCCTAATAAAAGGGACTAAGCGTTCGCTGCAAATATAGTTCAGTATTTAATGATCCAAGGTCGAACCCCACAGAGAACACTCGAATCTAGTTGCTAATCTAACTAACTTATCTAATCAATTTATTTCTAAATTTATATTTTTATGATGGTTTCAATATAACAACTTATTAACAATAAAGTAAATAGTATAGTAATAAAGAATAAGATTAGTTCAAGAGTTTAAAAGCCTAGGATTGATCTATATACCCAACTCCTACTCATGTGTTAGAATAATACATTGACGAATTCAACTTGCTTATTCCTATTGAACAATTGCTCCAAATTCACAACTATTTACTTCCGCACAATAATTACAACTTTCACTAACTAATTTTTCAAATAATTAATGAAGATAGATAGGACTATAATTATGGTTCAAAATCGGGATCATTGGTCACAATTCAACTTTTTGACAACCTAAGTAATGCTTTTGTTTTAGGTTGAAATATTGCTAAGTGTTTAACCCTAACTCATGAATCTATCACTAGATGCATAGGGATAAAGGGCACAATCAATTGGGAGCTCTACCAATCAATAGCAAATAAACCTTAGATATGAAGATTAAATAAGTCTCATTCATTAAAGCAATAATTCGTAACACATAAGCATTGTAGTAGTTCAATCGATCCTAGAATGAGTGATTAGTCACTCATGGTCATGTTCAAATCAATGAAATAACTATAAGCATACAAAACCACAAGAATATGGATGAACGAATGAAGTAGAGTCTTGAATGTTGATCTTCTCTCTTCCTTGCCTCCTTTGGATATATGTAAAAGCCAAAAGTCTCTTCCAATTGGGTACCAAGGTGTATATATAGTACAGGACTTGATTTGGGGCAAAAAATACCCTTGAAATATCCATTAAAAAGTCAGACTAAGCATTTTTTGGGGCTGCGCGCCGTGCTACAATCCATGCAGCCCCTTGTCTGATCACTCTAGAGCCAAATATGTTGTGGGATCTTGATACACTATGGTACATGTCATGCAACCAATTGTGTCGCAGGATATGCCTGCACGGCGTGTAGCACATAGTGCAGCACGAGGTGCACCTTTAGTTTTCATATAATCGCTTCTTCATCCAACCTTCGTTTGTACGACCCTCGGGCTTCTACTCTGACTTTAAAACCCTTGATATCTACAAATCTTTCTCCATGAACGCATCATATCATCGATATAATTCCTACAACATAAAACACACCAAATGAGAGAAATTCATTTCAATATACTAATAAATATCAAAAGTAGACGAAAGAATACGATGCAAAAGTATAGGAAATATAGTAATATCCAGCCTCGTATCAACATTCCACACTTTAACTTTTGCTCGTCCTTGAGCAGCTTATACCTTGAACTCAAGAACAACTCACATAATGACTGGGGTTTATACAAATATTTAACAAGTAGAATATGCACTAATCATACTTTATTCACGCAAAATCTACGCCAAGAATATTTAAAATAACTAAGTACATCAAATCGACCTCCCAATCCTACATCAACTCCAAACTCACTCATAAATCATGCAAGTACTCATTCTATTCAAGAGACTAATAAAAGAGATCGCTTCTCATAAATTATGTGCCCTCACAATCAATTTTAAGTTTAGCGAAGGAATTCATACAAGAGAATGAACATGAACAAAGTTCAGGTAAAGATGAAACATCCACTCTAACAAAAGAACTCACGTGCAACACAAAACATACCATAAGGTTACCCTTAGTGTAGGACTCGACTAATGTCCATCTACTCGGCTAAGTCAGTTAGGATTTCTTTTGGTTGTTATGTAGGTAATGAGACGGGTAGGATATATTTCAATTATTGCACAATACTCTAAGCTTTCACACTCTTTTTTAGTAAATCCCTCTAAGTAGCATCCTCCTAAAGTACCTTTTGTCTTCCTCCAACAACCACAATTTTCCCAATTCATTAACTAGCCTATTAGGCTCATAACATCACAAGTAAACTTCACAGTTATTTAGCACAAGAAACTGGAATCCCAATGGCTATCAAAGAAAAGGCTACAGGCTCAAAAGCGTTAGCTAAGGTCAAATTTTTAATGATAAACATCTAACTCTGAAGCTTCAAACAAATTGGCTATAAAAGGAATGCTTATATCACTTCCTAACCGAGCAAACTTCACATATCTCTTTGCATACACACACACCGGGCAAGTTCTAGACATCAAGTATTAAACATGGAGAAAATAAAATCTTCACTCATACATGGCACATAACCTACTCAAAATTGCTCAATTCGCGCTCTTAAAAAAAGAAAACACAAGCAAACTCTCAAGCAAATCTAGAGACAACGTCATGATCATAGGTTTCAAATAATGCAACAAAGTTTCTCAAGGCAAGTGGATTATGATAAAATATATGCATGAAGTTCACATATCCCAAATTAAGTAACTATATAAAAAAATTTCAAATCATGGAGTCAAGACTCTCCTATCTATTTACTACACTCTAAAAGAAAATTTACATATACCTAGTTCAAACTACTTCCTTTGGAAAAGAACCAATGCACAAAGAAAAACCAAAGAGGATTATTAACACAATAGGAACAATCCCACCCTACACTTAAAATCATGCATTACCCTCAATGCATTAAAAATAAAACTAAGGGTGATAGAGAAACTCCCTGGAGCTCTAAGCTTGAAGAACATCCTTGTGAGCTTTCTTAGGGCACGAGGTAATCAGACGCCCCCCCTCCCCCCCAAGTAGGACATCCTCATCCAATCGTACGAGTTTGAAAGCACCCCGCACTTAGACTTCAAACCAGTCAAAACCTGCAAACTAAAGAAACTCACTAAGTAATATCCTTCAAAAGATAACTTTATTTTTGTACTTTTGTTTTTTTTAAAAATATTCTTTACTTGTATACAATTACAATCACGAATTGCCTCCCGAGAAGAGCCTTATTTAATGTCGTGGCACGACATAACCAAGAGTTCATATTTTTTCCTCCACCTTGAGCTTATAAATCGCCTCCCCAATTGTAACTCAACTCTCTGGTTATGCTCTTGAGGTGGACAAGTTCTTGCAAGTCAAACATTAAGTATCTCCTTCTGCACATTGCCACCAACTTAGGAATATCCCTAAGTTTTAGGCTATGCTCTTGGCCAAGAACCAAATACACCATGTTGTACTCATTGGCTGAAATGGGGATTTTCATCGTGCCTAGATGCATCACCAATTCTAGAGTGTAAGCATCACACACCTCATCCTTTAACTCTATAATCTGCTCAGAAGGATCAATTTCCATGTCCCCTTCTAAAATGAATGTAGAAAAGTGTCTAAAATGTGGTGCAACCCGCTCACACTTTGATTTGCTACTGACATCCTCTTTCTGACATGATTTAAATTCAAGTAGAATTTATTTCAATATTATTTTCTAGCTCTACTACCACATCTTCATCATCGGCATCTACCCACGCCATATGGATAGAATGTTGGCTTTCAACACTTGTCTCCTCTGAAGGAAATTCAAGTTTTAGCTCTTCAATTATATCCATGATTTCTTTTTATAATTCCATGTTTTCTTGGATAGGTTGTTGAAGCCCAAGAATGCAGCCAACTGATTCACTTGAGCTTCCATGCGGCATAGTTGTATTCTACATCTGTCCCAATTCTTCTTCATGTCAGCTTCATTTTTTCTCTCAGCATCCTCCACTTCATTGCACCTACTATTACCATAAGATAAAGAAGAATCGTCATAATAGGGGCTCGGAGAAGAATAAAATGTAGTAGCACAACCATAATAACGATCTCGACCACCACACATATAAGATTGACAATGTTGCCACGAGTTTTTTCCTCCACAATAAGAACACAAGGGTGGTCAATAAGATGAACCATCACCTAGCCACATGTAAATTCCTGTTGCCTTTTCTTTTTCTTGTAAACTAAAAAAATATATACAGAGACGAAGTTAATTGAAATAATAACTCAGTTATCTTAAAAGCTAGAAATACACTGCATTCCCCGGCAATGGCGCCAAAATTTGATCGCGCCCAACTAGGCCTTATAAAAGGAATTAAGCGTTCGCTGCAAATATAGTTCAGTATTTAATGATCCAAGATCGAACCCCACAGAGAACGTTCGAATCTGGTTGCTAATCTAACTAACTTACTTATCAATTAACTTCTAAATTTTGTATTTTTATGATGGTTTCAATGTAACAACTAATTAACAATAAAGTAAATAGTATAGTAATGAAGATTAAGATTAATTCAAGGGTTTAAAACCCTAGGATTGATCTACCCAAATCCTACTCATGTGTTATAATAATGCATTGACGAATTCAAATTGCTTCTTCCTATTGAAAAATTGCTCTAAAGTCACAACTACTTACTTCTGTACAATAATTGCAACTTTCACTAACTAATTTTTTAATTAATTAATGAATATATCTAGGACTACAATTATAGTTCACAATCGGGAACAATGGTCACAATTTACCTTTTAACAACCTAAGTAATGCCTTTGTTCTAGGTTAAAATATTTCTAAGTGTTTAATCCTAGCTCAATAATCTATACATAGATGCACAAGGATAAAGGGCACAATCAATTGGGAGCTCTACCAATCAATAGCAAAGTAACTTTAGATAGGAAGATTAAACAAATCTCATTCGTTAAAACGATAATTCGTAACACATAAGTATTGGAGTGGTTCAATCAACCCTAGAATAGGTAATTTAGCCACTCATGGTCATGTTCAAATCAATGAAATAACAATAAGCATACAAAACCACAAGAATATGGATGAATGGGTGAAGTAGAGCCTTGAATCTTGATCTTCTCTCTTCCTTGCCTCCTTTGGATGTAAAATAAGCCAAAAGTTTCGTCGAATTGTGTTCCAAGGTGGATATATAGTATAGGACTTAATTTAGGACGAAAATACCTATTGAAATATCCATTAAAAAGTCAGACTAAGCATTTTTCGGGGTTATGCGCCATGCTACAAGTTGTGCAGCCCCTTGTTTTATCACTCCAGAGCCAAATATGTTGTGGGATCTTAGCACAAGCAGTGCAGCCTGGACTAAGCACGAGGTGCACCTTCAATTTTCATACAGTTTCATTGTTTCTTCGTCCGGCCTTCGTCCTTACGACCCTCGGGCTTCTACTCAAACTTCAATACCCTTGATATGTACAAATCTTGCTCTGTGAATGCAACATATCATTAATATAATTCCTACACATAAAACAGACCAAATGAGAGCAATTCAGTTCAAATTATTATTAAATATCAATTATAGATGGACGAATTACGAGGTGAAAGCATAGGAAATATAATAATATCTAGCCTTGTATCAGTTGTAGGAAATTTGAAGAGGTTAAGGAAGTAGTTCGTAAAATGAGAGGGAAAGAGCAATCGAACCTGACAAGATCCTAGTGCAATTTTGGAAGAGTTCAGGCAGAGTAGGTATGAAGTGGCTAACTAGGTTATTTAATGCCATCTTTGATATCAGACATGACAAGATACCAAGGAATTTTGGAAGAGTAATGGCAGAGTAGGTATGAAGTGGCTAACTAGGTTATTTAATGACATCCTTGAGACGTAAAAAGTTTCCAAAGAATGGAGGTAGAGTATTATGATGTCGTTGTACAAGAACAAGGGTGATATTCAAAATTGCAACAACTAAAGGGGTATCAAACTACTAAGCCATACTATAAAATTTTGGGATCGTGGTAGAGAAGATGATGAGGAGTGATGTAACAATTTTTTAGAATCAATTTGAATTGATGTAGAGCGATTGACTATAGAAGCCATCAATCTTTTAATGAGGTTGATGTCGTACTATAGGGTCAAGAAAAAGAACTTACATATGGTGTTCATTGACCTAGAAAAGGCTTACGACAAAGTCCAAAGGGAGTTTTATGAAAATGCTTGGAGACAAGAGGTGTATCTGTGGCATACATCAGAGCGATTAAGGACATGTACAATAGAGCCAATACCCGAGTGTGAACGGTAGGAAAAGATAATGAACACTTTGTAGTCAAGATGGGATTACAACAGGGGTCAGTACTTAGCCCGTTTTATTCTTCAAATTCTTGACTTTTATATTCTTAGATTTCTAATGTTTTAAGTCTTAACATTTTGTAGCGCCCCCATATTTCTTTCATGCATTAAACATGTATTTGATGCACACAATATTTTAATAAAAGTAGTTGCATAACATTTGAGGAGGTTAAGGAAGCAATTCTTAAAAAAAGAGGGGAAGCGCTATCAGACATGACAAGATACCAAGGAATTTTGCAAGAGTAAAGGCAGAGTAGGTATGAAGTGGCTAGCTAGGTTATTTAATGCCATCCTTGAGACGTAAAAAAACCCCAAAGAATGGAGGTAGAGTATCATGATGTCGTTGTACAATAACAAGGGTGATATTCATTGCAATAACTATAGAAGTATCAAACTACTAAGTCATACTATGAAAGTCTGGGATCGTGGTAGAAAAGAGGATGAGGAGGGATGTAAGTATTTTTTTAGAATCAATTCAAATTCATGCAGGTGAAATCGACTATAGAAGTCATCCATTTTTTAATAAAGTTGATGGAGCAGTATAGGGAGAAAATTGACATACATATGGTGTTCATTGACCTAGAAAAGGGTTACGAAAAAGTCCAAAGGGAGTTTTATGAAAATGCTTGGAGTCAAGAGGTGTACTTGTGGCATACATCAGAGCGATTTAGGACATGTACACTTGATCCAAGACCCGAGTATGAACGGTAGAAGGAGAACACAGAACACTTCATAGTCAAGATGGGGTTACATCAGGGGTCACGCTTAGATCATTGTTATTTGTTCTGGTGGTGGTTAAATTAACACGATGTATCCGAGGGGAGGTACTATAGTGTATATTATTCATATATGACATAGTTTCACTTGACGAGATATACAGAAGAGTTAATGATAAGCTGGAGGTTTGGAGACAGATTCTTGAGTTTAGTGGTTTCAGGTTGAGCAGGACGAAAATGGAGTATATGGAGTGCAAATTTAGTGATGCATCATAGGAGTCTGATGTGGAAGCGTCTCTTGATACACAAATCATTCCTAAAAAAGAAGCTTCTAGTGCCATAGGTCAATATTCAAAAATAGAAGCGTGTATGGAGGCTGGCTTTTGGTGTCCCATGGAAACAGAAAGTGTCAACTAGATTTAAGGTTAAGTTATATAATGGTTGTTAGACCAGCTATACTTTATGGGGCAAAGTGTTGGCTAGTAAAAAACACTCACATTCGTTCAGAAGATGCAAGCAGTAGAAATGAGAATAATTAGATGGATATGAGGGTATACTAGGAAATATGATATTAGGAATAAGGACATACGTAACAATGTGGGAGTGGCTCAGTGGTGGAAAAGATGGGGGAACCGAGGCTGAATGATTAAGGTATGTGAAAAGAAGGATGAGCAATAAAAGGAAGCTTTGGACTCAAACAAGAAACTGGAGATAAGGGGGCACATAATAGATTTGGCGATCACTGATCTAGAGGCCAAAATGCAGGACAACACTACTGGAGGAGACAGTGGGTTCATAAGTCAAAAGGTGGAAGAGAGCAGCTGGCCGTATATCACATTCTGTAGCCTCCGATGTAAAGGCGGAACCCAAAAGGGCGGCCACACTAGCTAGATACTCCTAAAACAAGTGGCCATCTTGGATAAGAGCTGACTCACCCTAATAATTGATTGTGCCTACGGTCCTCAATCTCGAGTCGTCTCTGAACCTGGAGCGAAACCAGCAAAAAAGAAATAAACTCATAAAAACATACAGAGGATGAGTGGAAAAGACTTCGTAAGTGGGGGCTAGCTTGACACCCCGCTAAACAAGTGAGCTAGATGGGGGGAAACAAGTAACTAACAGTAACCACAGAGTACAAGCTAATACTACTCAATCAATTCACTTGTACTATATATAAAGCAAGCGCCTCTTACAACCATCTGTACACTTATATCACTTAACCAACATACCTAAAAAATATGCACCGAACAAACAAGCCATATACAAACCACCTTCCGTAACAAACTAGTACATACACACGTCTTCAACACGCACCCAATCTGATTAACAATGAGGTTGCAGCGAAAAACCCAGTCCCTATACTCATAATGTTGCGGCGTGCAGTCCAATCCTAATTAAGTATGATTAATGTGGTGTACAACCCAACCCGTACAATCATAGTACTGCGACGTTCAGTCTGATCCTCAGTTAACTACTACTACTGTGGCGTACAACCCGATCCCTAAGTCATAGCGTTGCAGCGTGCAACCTGCCCGCCTTAACCTGCTACAACTATAGAAACCAAACCATAGAACCATATATACTTGTATACAATAAACCGTTCCTTCAATCGACAGCCTAACTAGTTCGGGACCTCTAAATTCTTCTCATATTCTTAAGCTTATGGCTCTTAAGCTCAAAGAACATTTCTAACCCCAACTGGTTGTTATCACTGCTACAGATTTCTTGCCCTTTATATAGTACTTTTCAATCAAAGCTAGCAATTCATATCAACATTAAAATATTCTTAATCCTGGCTCTACATTGTGCCTAACACAATACACAAAAACACCAAGAAATCAAGCTACAATCACACATAATAGGTTCTCAAACTAGAGTACGAATCTCCCATATACATGATATCACCAAACCAAGGCTTAACAACATAACATACAATTATACGCAAAGCTTTGGCGTAATAAGAACACCTTATCGGCAGCTACGCTCATGAAGAATATGTGCGTAGGACATCCATAAAGGACAAAGACCGTCGAAGAATAAGGTGAAACCATTTAACTCTAGCTTAGGGATCAATAGATCACTAAACAAGCTCTTTTTTTTCCGACGTCTTTTGAAATGGCCTACCTCTAAACTAAAGGAAAGAAACCGCACATATAAGTGCCCACATACTGAATATTTAGCTATTAGCCGGAGAGGAATGAAATTATGAAATTACCCCTTGTCGTGGCTTATCCGAACACTCATAAATAATACATTTTTGAACTCCTTTTAATTCCATGAATCCAATGATACCATTAGATTACATAATTGAGTCCAACTTGACTCAATTTCCTAATTTTATAAGTTAGGGTTCCAATCCTCTTCTTCCCTGAGCTAAATCCCATGAGTTAACACCCTAAAATCTTTAATTAATAATATCATGAAGTTGGAAACACTTATTAGGACTTAGGAGAGATTTTGTACATCAAGATAGCCCATGGACCGACCCCAAATTTTATAAATTCAGCGATGATACCATATTTAGAATAAATGAATGCTAGCCGATGATGGGTAATTTTATACCCTAAAACTTGCACCTTCATGTCCACCTGGGCGCTGTCGTGCCACCACTGCTTTGCTATTGATCTGCCAAGAGCGTTATTGCGCTAAAGAAGCAGCAGAAAGCAGTGGTATAATGCAACACAAGGCGCGATAACGTAGGGAAAATGCTCGGCAGTGCACCAGCATCAGCTAGTGCTGAACTTTGGGGATAAATGGGACCCTATAAGACTCAGAAGACCCCAAAAGTTTCATGTGAGTTATACCACTCATGCGTGATCTACTCGTAAAGACGAATCTCAAACCAAATCCCCGAAATACAAGATATGAGGTCAACGAAAAGAGGCTAATTCCATAACCTTTGGAGCTTTAGAAAAAACCATCCGAACAACTTCAGATTTTACTTCCAAAATTTCACATGTCACAATGACCATACAAACCTAACGACACTTTAAGATTTTGAATCGGAGCTTATTTACTCAAATCTAGCTCAAAATCTTTTTTTTAGCTTTACCGACAATCGAAACTGAAACCTTCTTCCAAGACCTACCAAACGAGGTTGTAATTAGTTCAAACTTTACACATGTCCTAATGGACCTTACAAAGCTTTTAAGATTGACGGCAAGCCAATCGGAGTCCTTACTCTTAAAATGACTGATCGAGGTTGTTTCGTTCGCCTCTCTATTAGACTCTTATTCGTCCTCGAACGAGCCAGAGTCTTTTCTTATCAGAGCACTTTATACTCAATACAGAGTACGCTTTGACAAGCTCCTAACCACAGTTAGACAATATGGTATCATCGCTGAATTTATAAGACGACATTTAACAAAATGCGACTCTTTTAGCCTAAGAATCAAGATTGCATTTGGGTAATTACACTGAGCAAATTAACTTAACTCAAGCTATCAGGGGTTTTTCTCACGAGGACGGTCGTGCCATTGCACTTCCACTGCTAGGGTTCATACAGTGCAACTCTCAAATTCTCTATAGAGTTGAACTTTCTTAGCATACTACATTTATAGCTAGCTAATCCAAATCTTTTTTAATCTCATAAAGGAAAACTTTACATTCTCGAAACAAGGACACACAAAATATTGGACAAGCTGGAATTGATCCCTACTCATCAAGTTGGAGATCACCTTTTCTGGTATACTTTGCGATATGGAAAGGTCAACAAACTTGAAGTCTAGCTTACGTCTAAGATCGGAGAGATACTCCACCACTTTGAATATACTCATACAACGAGTTGATAATGAGAATTTCCAAGTTTTCATTTCTTAATCCGCTCGACTAAGGAAGACTTAGCTATATCATTAGCATAACACAACCAGGACCTGAATTACCAAATTATCAGCTCGAGTTGCTAAGGAATTACAACTCTTGAGTTCATGACTTCCAAACCTTCATCACAAGCATCTCGCCTCTATGAAAGAAAAATTACGGCTATGAATCCGCCTAAATTCACTAGTGCCAGAAGAAGAAGAAATAGCATTGAACTGAGGCTAGCAACTATTGGAGCTTCTGGGAGCTCACCTTTCATTTGTCTGATTATCAAAGCTAAACTATTTTTTTGGTCAAGCAAGCCAGAAAACAACAACAGAAGAAATAGATATTGAAGGAGCTTATGACACAACATTTATGCCAACCCAACCTTCCAATCAAAGGAAACTCCGACAAATTACTAGAGGACATATTGGAAAATCCTTTTTATAACAGAGACAAGCTCCTAGAATGAGTTGATCACACTAATATCTGGAACTAAGGTGAGATACACAGATCAAAATTTGCTCATAATTTGCTTACGCATGAAGGGAAAATAATACTCTCCGAAGATGGTGAATGAAAATTGCATCACTCTTCTGACACTGAATCTAGAAATGGGGAAATAAACTGACTTGGAACAATATGATACCCAGAAGAAAACATCGATACTTACTTCAAAATACCTCACACTTAATCCAGCTAGATAACTAGGTCTCACAACCCCCAGAAATACAACATACCAGAAACTCACCCCTCAACCATAACAGATCCTTAACTGAAATGATATCCTAGAAAACTATGGAGACATATTAAGATAGATGAAATCCCCTATCAATTTAAGGAATTAAATCATATATGTAGATAAGAGAAGAATAATTAACTGGGTCTACTACATCGGATGCCTTAGCATCCTGTCGGACTTGCAGTGCATAGAACTGCCTCTATGGTTGAGCTGAGCCACTACCCTGATAATCAGCTCCAGAAGGAGTACTACATCCATGCTCTTGACCCCTGCCGGAGGGTCGCATATCTCTTGCTAACTAAGTTCTAAATGAATCCCCTGCAGATGCGCAGGTGCCTGAGGGTGAGAAGATGGACGACTGACTCCCTGCCGGAGTAAGGGACAGTACCTCCAAATATGATCAGGCTCATGACAATGATAACACTTTTTAGCTAAAAATGGATGATGGTCAGACTGCTGATAGCTATGGAGAGAAGACTGAAACTGATCTTGTCGAGATGTTGGCGCATTATGAAAATCACAGGTCACAAGCTGAGATGACTTGACAGGTGACTTCCTTCGATAGTCAGATCCCTTACCTCTAGACGAGGTAATAGGGGGCCCGCTAGGACCACGGGATTTCTAACTCTCCCACTCCCTTCCTTTATGCTCTAATTTATGATATGTCTTATATTTCCGAGTAATATCAACAACAATATCAAATGGAGTTTGGGCCTCAATCTCTCGAGCCATATGAGACTGCAAATGAGGAGAAAGTTCCTCACTAAAACGACTAACATCATTGGAAGGCCCACAAACAAGATCCGGAGCATACCCGGACATCTCAAAAAATAAGATCTCATACTCTAAGACTAATAGGTTACCCTGCCCAGTCCTTTCGAACTGTCTCGTCTTCTTATCTTGCTCACTATGAGGGGAGAACTTCTCCATAATTAGCAAGAAAAGTCACTCCATATCAAATTAGGCAAGCCCTACCTAGTTGATCGAAGTGTGGTCCACCACGCCAGGGCTAGACCCTGAAATTGAAAGGCAACATAATCAACACCATATTGCTCGAGATAACCCACCTAAGATTCGTTGGCACTAATCCAAGAATTCCTGCAGATTATCTTATGAATGGCCTGAGAAAGTCGAAAGATTAAGCCTGATGAAATAATGCAGCCTCTCCAGGTTCTCTGGTCGAACCGCTACCACGGCTGGCTGACCAGCCTGAATAACTAGAGGCACAACACCTGCTTCCTCTGGAACATAATTTACTGGAGCATCATCTGAAATTGGAACACGAGCTCACTAGGACTGAATATCTGCATCTACGGCAGCCTAAGGAGATGCCTAAGGAATAGGAGGTCCCTACCTCTGAGTGACTGAAGTACCTCATGAAAGCCTCATTGAGGTCTGGAGTGACCATGAAGCCTAGGTCATACCACCTCTCAAAAAAGGGGACTGTTGGGGCCTCAGAAACTGGATCATCAGCATGATCCACAACTCCCGGAGCCTGGGCAATTCTACCCCTAGGCTGGTCTCTACCTCTATCTTGAACATGACCTTCATCATGACCACCATAGTGCAGCTGGAACAGTGGGTGCTACCCCCGGTGCTCCAACTCCATGCTGAATTGTTGTATGAATGTTCTCCATTATTACAAGGGAATTAACAAAGAAGATTTAATTTCCAAAAAGAAGGCCAATGCATGACTAAGAAAGAAAAAAGGGAAACTTCCTAAATTTCGTTATAGCCTCTCGTAGATCAATACAGACGTCATCGTACCCATCAGTGGGGCTCTACTAGACACTGTTATGATCTGGATAAACTCTAAATCGGGCTCTGTTACAAACTACCACGACCCAGATTTTCGGCTAGGCCATGCGGGCACCCGACCTAGACTATCGGGCGAACCCTTTTCAATTGAATTAGAAAAATATACATAAATCCAACTCACAAATAAGAAACAAGACTTAAAGAAACATAAACATACTGATGAATATAAGTTGTACCAAAGAAAGTACAGTTGCCTATACATATATTAGGTTTAAGTCTATCCACACCAGATATCTGTAAGGTGCAAAAAAAATAAATACATCTCATAAAGGGAGCAAAACTAAACTATCAAAATAAACTAAAACTGGTGGGCATCCTGGATAAGAGCTGGCTCACCCTTTTAACTGATTGTGCCTTCGCTCCTTAATCTTGAGTCGTCTCTGAACCTGGAGCAAAATCTGTCGAAACAAAATAAACATACAAGAAATGAACAAAGTCTAAGCCGAAACGACTCCGTAAGTGGGGGGCTAACTGGCTACCTTGCAGAACAAGTAACCAACAGTAACCACTGAGTGCAAGCTAATACTACTCAATCAATTCGCTTGAACGAGATATAAAGCAAGCGACTCTTACAACCATCTGTACATACTTATATCACTTAACAAGAATACGTCGAAACTATGTACCGAACAAATAAGCCATATATGAACCAACTTCAATAAAAAAAACTCATATCTATACACTAATTCAATACGTAACCAATCTGATTAACTATGAGGTTGCGGTGAACAACTCGGTCATAATACTCATAGTGATGTGGCGTGTAGTCCGATCCTGATTAACTGTGATTACTATGGCGTACAACCCGACTCCTACAATTATGGTCTTGCGGTGTGTAGTTTGATCATCAGTTAACTATGAATACTGTGGTACAGGACCCGATCCCTAAGTCATAGTGTCGCGGCATGCAATGTGCCCGCCTTAACCTCCTACAAATACAGTGACCATACCACCGAACCACATATCATTTTTTACAATAAGAAGTTCCTTCAATCAACACTTTAACTAGTTCGGAACCTCTGAATTCTAGTTATATTCTTAAGCTTATGGCTCTTCAAATCAAAGAACATTTCTAACCCCAACTAGTTATTAACACCACTACATAGTTCTTGCCCTTTATATAATACTTTTTGGTCAAGCCTAGCAATTCATATCAACAATAAAACACTCTTAATATTGGCTCTACCTTGAGCCTAACACAACATACAAAAACACTGAGAAATCAAGCTACAATCACACATAATAGGTTCTCAAACTGGAGCATGAATCTCCCACATACATGATATCACAAAACCAATACTTAACAACATAACATACAATTATACGCAAAGCTTCGGTAGTACACTTATCGGCAGCTACACTCATGAAGAAAACGTGTGTAGGAAATCCATAAAGGCCAAAGGCCGTCCAAGAACTAGATGAAACCACCTACATATAGTTTAGGGCTCAATTGATCACTGAATGAGCTCGTTTCTTTCTCTACGCCTTTTGAAATTTTCTCGATCTAAACCAATGGAAAGAAACTGCATATATAAGTGCCCCCAAACTGAATATTTAGCTATTAGTCAGAGAGGAAGGAAATTATAAAATTATCCCTGGGCCTTGCTTAGCTGAATGCCTATAAATGACACATTTCCGAACTCCTCATAGTTCTATGTATCCAATAATACAATTAGATTACATAATTGAGTCCAACTTGACTCAGTTCCTCAATTTATAAGTTAGGGTTCTAACCCTCTTCTTTCCCGAGCTTTTATCCCATGAATTCACAAACAAAAATCTGAAATTTACAGCATAATGTATTTGAGAACACTTACTTGAACCTTAGGAGATATTTGGTACCTCAAGATAGTCCTCGGACCTATACCAATCGACAAATTTTAGAATAAATAAATATTGGCTGATAATGGGTCATTTTAGTGTTCCACCACCACTTTGTCGTCCCGCTGCCAAGAGCACTGTCGCATTGAAGCAGCAATAGAAACCATCTCTATAGTGCAACATAAGGAACGATCGCGCAGGGGAAATATCAGGCAGTGCATCGACATCAGCTGGTGCTAAACTTTGGGTCTGAATGTGATGCTAAGAGAGTCGGAATGACCCCAAACCTTGTGCTCTAGTTATAAAACTCATGAACGATTTACTCGCGAAGACCGATCTTGAATCGGATCCTCAAAATACAAGATGTGAGCTAAACAAAAAGAGGTTAATACCTTAACTCTCGAAACATTAGCAAAAGCTATACGAATGACTCTGGATTTAAGTTCTAAGAGTTCACACAGGTCAAAAACGACAATACGAATCTAAGGACATTTTCAAATTTTGAAGCAGAGCTCATTTACTCAAATCTAGTTCGAAAACCTCTTTTAAGCTTTACTAACAATAAAAATTGAAACCTTCTTCCAACACCTACAAAAAAATATCTGATTATGTTCAAACTTTACAGATAGGTCCTAATAGATCTTACGAAACTTTTAAGTCAATCGGTAAGTCAATCGAAGTCCTAACTCCCAAAATGACTGACCGAGGTCGTTTCACAAATAAAATAAAAGTATACTCTTTGCTTCTCTCATTTTGGTTAACCTTTTTTTTGGTAAGTAAGAAATTTTATTTACCAAAAGAATTAAGTACAAAGAAAAAAAACAACATAAACTAACTAGATCCCTAAAGTTGGACAGAAGGCCCTAACTTTAGTGAAGCAAAATAACACCTTACATACTCAAAATCACCATCAACAAGCTAAGCTAAACCTCTAGTCTCTTCACCAACAAGTTGAAGTTACTATTAAGGATAAAAATTCAGCCCCTCCATTTTTTTGGCCATTCTTGGGTTGCAACTCATTCTATAAAGTACCTCTTGGATTATTTGCTTAACAAGCCAGTCTCCATTCTTGTCTTATTTTTGAAGACCTTGAGATTTTTCTCTTGCCATATATAGTATAAAGTACCTGCAAATGCCGTCAGGTAGACTTCTGCGCTCGACCTTTTACCATTAGCACACTTGTTTGCCTATTCCAACTCTTCGGACCACCCCATTCTAGGTCTTTGTATGCCTTGCCAATTTAGAATTTTCCCCCAAACATAAGAGGATGTAGAGCATGCAAAGAACAAGTGTTGTATTATTTCATATGTGGTTTAACAGTAGGCACGTGCCTTCATTTCTCATTCCCCACTTTATCAACCTATCTCTGGCATAAATTTTTCCCTAGAGTGTAAGATACAAGATGAAAATCCACTTTGGACTGCCTAGGTTATTGCAAACCATTTTCCTCCAACTAACTTTAAGAAACACCCTCATAGTTTGTTGTATGTCTGTCTTATGGAATAAGTTGAACCTTGCATCAGGTCATTAACATCCAAGCCACCATCTTCAAGGTATTTCTTAGCCTTAAGAATTTTTTTGATCTCCCATGATCCAAATTCTATCTTTCTTCATTCAGAGGTTCCAAAAATATTCTGCTTTGTTCCATGTCATAAGGTCAGTGATGTTAAGTCCACCAACTACTTTAGGCCAACACAATATTTATCATGCATACATGGCTTTTTTTGAATATGTCACTACTGCCTATCCACAAGTAGCTCCTGCAGATCGACTCTATCCTTTGCAAGACTTTCATAGGTAGGATGAAGATTTGGGACAAAAAGATTGTATGGAAATTAGGACACTCTTTATTAATTTTTGCATGCATGAGGGATAGATTTCCTCTGAAAGAAAACAGTTACCAGCAGCCAGAGAGAAATAATAATGGCTACTGGTGCGCAATGGCCGGAAAAGGAAATGACCCCTAAGCTATAGACAAGCATAGAGTTTAAAGTCTCTATGACCTGACAGTGTTGAGAAGTTGAACTCCCACGTCGTCAGATGAATAGAACAAGGCTATAGGTTATGGGTCATTCAGCGTCAGTGGAACTGCTAAGGTCCTGGAAGGGACCTGGAGCAGAAGCCTCATGATGTCCATAATGACTAAGCAAAGCTCGTCCCGCACGATAAGAAAAGTATTGTAGCAACCGCTGCATTAGTTAAAGAGTCCGCCATGATTGGTGTGCAGTTTTCAATGACACCAATTCGTAGAATGTCATCAATATTTGACTAAGTCTTATGGGACAGACGACCTTCCTTTCCCCAATTTTAGCAAAATGAAAGAAGGAAGGGAGGTCATTCATGCCCAAAATTATTAGTTCTCTCAGACATAATCTGATCTCGACGACATTGACATTTTGGGAGAATTAAGAGGCCAAGATCGAAGACTATGGAGATGAAAGTTAAAGTGTTCATTTAAGATGAAGAAGGAAAAAAGACCAAAGGTTTTGCAATAGAAGGGCTTATTTAAGAAGAGTAAAGATGAAATGGTAAAGAAGGTGTTGGCGAAGGAACTTTATATAGAAGAAAAAGAAGATAAGAAGAGATGTGAAACGGTCAAAAGTAATTATTGCAGCATACACGAATGGATTTGGTGGCAGTAATTGCAGTAAGAATGACAGTTCTTAAGAAGATGCGGAAGACCAAGGGAACGAGTTAGACGCGGACAAGTGAAAGTACCAGAAGAATGAAGCATCAGGCGCAGCTAAAGCAGCTTGAAAGCTAAGAAGATATATCAAAATTATCGACATCACGTCTTTTTATTTACTTTTCACACTTCTTTTCACTTCATGAATACTTACGACACCACTCATCGAGTGGGGAGATACTATATCAGTGAAAATATAACACCTATAATTACGAAGATACGAGTCCAGCTGGCGAGGAATAGACCTTCCCTGCAAGCTAACGAGTGCCAATGATATTCACCTGCTCCATAAGTCACGACAGCTCAACAGGCACGAGCCTAGAGCCGAAGGGCATATATCTATCCACCTTGGAAGTATTAGTCTCCTAGTTAGGTTTTACCTCATATAACCGCCTCATGTAATTGGCCAAAGACTTATAAGTTAGTATTGTTTATGCCTAAAATCGGTCGCCTAAGTGAAACAATTAATTATCAATAAGGTCAGAAGCAATATAGTAAATACGATGGAAAACTAATAAATAAAATAGAGAAATAATGAACAAGAAACGTAAAGTAGTCTTATTCCTTGAGAATAACCGGATTCTATAGTGAATCTCCTTGTTGTAAAATACAATATAAGGATGGGTATTTATAGTAGTGGATACCCTGTCTTAATTAAGGTAAAATATAAAGACTAATAAGACTATGGGTCTATAACTCAAGCCGATGGTGTATAAGAAACCCTAACTAGGAGACTGTAACCCTAAGGGCACAGGATGTATGCCCTTGTTCTACGCCCGTACCGCCTGAACGGTCATTACTCGTAGAACGTGCGTGTATCCTTTATGCCCGATGACTTATGAGATAAGTCTAGTCTCGCTAGCTGGACTCGTATCCCTGTAATGGTAGGTGGCATATTTTTGCCCACCCAGTTAGTCCCCCACTTGCTGAGTGCTGACGCAAGCAGATAGGAAGTGAAAGAAGCGTGATAGGAGACATAAAGGTTTGACTGTACCGACACTCGTCCCCTGCCTCTTTGCGTGCATGTCATTTAATGCAAATCCCTTAGTACAATGATGTGTCCCTCTGCGATTGGAGGGGTTTTCCATGTATCTTCCCAATGTTGTTGTTGCTCTATTCATATCCCGCAATTATGGGATACATATCATGTTAACTGCAGTAATCATAATTACGATCTCACGTGACCATGCTCATTCAACTTCTCATTCAAGTAATCCCCACATGCGTGTATATATACGTCGTAAACATAGGGATTTACTCATCGGTTTCCAAAGAATTTTCATAACTTCCTTCAGAAAGAAAAACATTCCTTCCTTTTTATCATGGCACAAGGACCAAATTTCCTCCCTGCCAACTTCAAAGGCCAAGATTATCTCCCTTCCTCAATTAATTTCAAAGGCGATGGTTGCATGTAGGGCTAGACTCCTAAACAGGAAGGCGAGAATAACAATCTCTCCATAGAATATTACCCTTCTGCAGTTGTGAGGAATGATCTGATGCCCATCAGGTATGAATACAAGTGGCTAGAATTTGTTGATATCATTGTACCTGGAGCTGAGGAAAGAATTTCTTCTCATCAGGCCGATTATTCGATGGTCCATACATACCCTTTCACTCTACATCTCAATAAGTCTGTTCACGTAATTGTTGAGGACATATGCCGTCGGTACAATATCTGTTTAGGCCAAATTAGCCCTTCTGTTTGGCGTCTAGTGGTCGTGCTAGATCATCTGGCAAATTATGCTCAAGTTACATTCACCTTCGGACATTTCTGGCTTTCTATTCTCCCGATGGCATGCTAATATTCATAAAACGGGGGAAGAAAGGTATAGTTCCTAACAGCGAGGATTCCAAAGACTGCGGCTGGGTCTATAGATATATTGTTGTACGAACAGCCAGCATAGTTTCCTTTCTTCCCTTCCCAAAGGTCTTCAACAGAAAGTGTAAGTTCTTGTGAACCCTTCCATATGCCTTGATGCTATCTACTTCTTGGAACTGATTTTCATTTTTCTTAGTAGATCGTGTGACTACTATTTCGCTGAGCCATGATAAGTTGACGACGTGGGTCACTGCGATCTTTGCAAGGAACCACCTTGAGACTGACGAGGCCAAAGTGTATAGAAATTAATGCTCGTGCTAAGTCAAATTATAATATAGTTTAAGATATCGTCCCACAGAGATTGGGTGGATCTATGCTACAGACTGTTAATATTTCCACTACTATTTGAGAGAATCAAAGTGATGAAAGGTGAGTTTTTTGAACTTTTAATTAACTTTAACTAAAACAAAGAACTCTCGGAAGATTTCAAATTTAAAAAGAGTTGGGAGTTGTTGAATTCACTTGGTAATATTTATAATACAATCTCAGTTTCGACATGTATTTCTTTAAAGAAAAATTGGTTATTAATAATACAATTTTGTTTTGCTCACTCAGAAATAATAGTTAAAGACACTCCATGAAGTTATGTATATTAATTAATTTATGACTTTGTGATAGTTAAACTGAAATAATATCCTTGCCTGAATTGTGCTAAAAGATAGCAAAAATTTCGTGAGAACATTTTCACTAAAACCAACAATCTTGCTTACAACAATTCCTCCGTGAGAATTAAAACTGAGGGAAACAAGATTACTGGCTTGGAATGATAGGTTACTATAGGTTCCGGTCTCACTATACTATTTTATTCATTGTATATTAATTTTGCTCCGTGAGATTACAAAATTAATATACAATAACCTAAAAATAGATAGATGTAAAAACAAAGAGTAACAGAACTATCACTCTAGCACAGTGTAAAAATGCAGATATAAAGTTTTAGGCCAAGCATGTTCTAAAGCTGAGGTAGATATTATAAATATACCAAGTTTCATCAACTATCCCAACAGAAGGAAATTACTCTATTAAGGAGTGATAAAAGCTAAAAAGGAATTTAGAAGACTTTGGAAATATTTCTACTACAAAAGAGAGAAAACAAAAACAAGAGAATTCTTGGTTTTTGGCTAATGAAAGGTTATTCTTCTCTCTACAACTTTGCCTCCTATTTATAGAAAAATATTTAGACAAAGTTGGTGTTGCGACATCAAGTCAGAACATGAGTTGGTGTTGCGACTTCAATTCAGAACATGAGTTAGTGTTCCAATTTCCAGAGTTACCGTCGCGACATGAATTGGTGTTGCGACTTCACTTCACAACATGAGTTGGTGTTACCATTTCAACAGTTACCGTCGCGACATGAATTGGTGTCGCGACTTCAATTCGCAACATGAATTAATATCATTTCTTCTTTCTTTTATATATCACTCATTTTTGTTCTTTTTTCTTCTGTTTTTGCTTGTAGTCTTCATTCCTCAATTGAACTTTCACCGCAGAACTTGTTAGAAAATATAATAATATACAATATATTTATTTATTATAATATTTAAAATATTTAAATTTATATTTAAAAATACATGAATATTTTATATTCATCAAATTCCCCCACACTTGAACTTTTGCTCATCCTCAAGGAAAAATATATTTACACAAATATAAACCTTTTTTTTTTTGAACATTTTCTTCAAACTCATGATCTTTGTAGCATAAAAAATTTATTCAAAATAAACTTCCTTCATTATCTTTAATGCAATCATCCTTTTTAAATCACCAAATTCGTTACCTTGTTTTTGAATTCCACTTTGGTCAATAAGAACTTACATTTTTTCCCCTTGAATCTTTCAGAATTGATAGATTTATGATCACTCATTCATTCAGTATCATAGTCTTGTCCATATGCTTGCTCCTCATGTTTATCTCTACTAATATCGATTCAACACTGATTTTCAAAATCTTTTTAGGACTTTTCTCGGCTTGTAGTGTTAGGCTTCATGCTGGTAGGGTATATAGATATATTTATAGTGACTTTTCCTCTTCCAGCTTTGAGCAAAAATTTCTTAATCCTCAGTATTTCCATCATTTTATAGTACTTGTCAAAAAAAAAATTTCGCACTTCTTTTGAAAAATCATAACAATCATACAATCTCTTTCTTTTTTTTTTTTTCTTTTTCACAATATTTATTCATTTCGTTATATAAATCTCTGCTCATTCATAGTTGGAAGAAATAATTATTATATTTAAATACGTATATACAAATGTGTATATTTAATGCATACTATATATATTATGAGATTTTTATTCTCTCTTCTTTTTTTCTTTTTTTTTTAAAAAAGAAGAATTATGGTGTTCGCGAAAAAAGATCAAGGCTGAAAGAAGGGTTCTAGGAGGTAGTATATGTATATTTGGATGAAAATAAAGATGTTAGAATTGTGTATCAAATAAGGCCTAATTTCATTTTTTAAAAATCAGTGTCGTCTATTATTTCGCCTCGAAAAATATTTAAAGCAAGTTATAGTCTAATTTGTTGATTCCATTTGCTTTTGTGATCATAATTTTTCTCAATTCAAATGATTACCCGAGTTGAAGATGCTTGCTCTTACTTCACTAAATAAAAATCATAAACATGACAAATCATATGGTGAAGATAAAAAGAAAAAAAATATTGAACATAATGAGAAAAAATTTAATTTGTTAATTAAATACCTACAAAAGATCATAGTTAAGAAGAAATATTATGCCATAATATATATATATAAAAACTAGAACAACCCTCCACCACACTTGAACTTTTTATTCTCCTGAATGAAAGCACATCCCTAAAAAAGTGAGAGAGGGGGTAAAATCTTTTTTTTTTTTTAGAAAAAATATAATATTCTAAAATAGAGAATACTATCTTTTTTAAAAATAAATAAATTTTTTTTGGCTTTCAAATTTACAATCACAGAAGAAAGCTTGAAGAAATCTGTGACCACACATATTCTATGTGTAATAGACTGAACTAATTTTTCACCTTAACAGTCACGGGGTCTCGGTTTAAATATAAACCAGAAAATTACCTGAGCCAACATTTGATTTGCATAATTAAATGGCTAACCAACCAGTTACTTAGGCATACCGATCATCATGGAATTACTCCTGTGTAGGTGATTCTGCTTTTGTAAAGGCCTTCATGAGATGTTCTTGTTGCACAATAACCTGGATATTAACCAGATCAATTGGTTAAACATTTAATTACTCAAATCTATATTGGACTTATGAGGTTCCATTGCTTCACCCTCAATGGCTACGGGTAAGAAACCATAGTTCTGAGTTTAACGTCGCCAGCTCGACGTAGTAACTGTGATATTTATTTATCAGATTATCATGGTTACTGATGGTTGTTTCTCAAACTGTCCTCTAAAATATAATTTTAGCATGTGGCCATTTACTTTGAAATTGTCTCCTCCATTGATCTATTGAATTTCAATTGCTCCGTATAGAATAACATTTGTAACAATGTAAGGACCTGTCCATCTGAATTTCAATTTTTCTTAGGTGTATCCAAACAATTGAAAGCTTGCACTATCGAGTAGTAATCAATCAACCTTCCGGTTTGAAGCTCCTCTTCTACTATTTTTGCATATGGGATTAAACTGGAGAAATCTTTTAGATTGGCTAAGAGTATTTTTCCATAAAATATGATTTCTTGAATGTCAATGAAAGTAGCTATTAGCTCATTTTCAAGCAATGGAGGATGCATCTTAGAAGTTTCTAGCCTCCATCTTATAGAAAATACTGCAACACTCGTGCGGCATCTTCTTGATTTTGCGCATATCAATTAATCATGATCTCTTACTATATTGAACTTGTATTGTTCCACAAAGTCACGAGTCATATCTTCCCATTTGTTCCATTTGGTAAATTCCTGGTTAGTATACCTTGCAAGTTCCATTCTTGATAAACTCTGAATATACAATCTCATCCGCAAAGCTTCATTATTTCCAATTCAACCTAATCTGCAGCAATAATTTTTCAGATGTGCATAGGGGTCCCCCTTTCTATCGAAAGTATTAAATTTTGGTATCTTGTACTCATGCGGAAGTTCAGCATCCGGGTGAATGCATAATCCTTCATAGCATAAACTCTAAATATTCTTAGACTGCAATTCCTTTTCAATGATCTTTCTCATATTGTGAATCTGTCCATCCATGTCATGCAAATAAGTTGTCTCAACTTCTTTCCTAAGCAATTCTTGTGGATGCACTATTAATTAATTTGATTGATTCCCTACAACAGGCACATCGACAAAGGGCGGTTGGCATAAGATTGTAGCTGGCCAAGCATTTAGATTAGCAAGATATTCTTGTGGGATTTATGGATATATGGCACATATAGGCATTGGGTAATGCGGTATGATTAAGTAGGGCAAGTTGGAGATAAAGCTCGTGTTTGACAAGATTTTGCTAGTGCTTCCAACTTTGGCCATTCTATTTCTTTGCAATACATGTTCTTCAGCGTCATCATTATGTGCTCGCATGATACATATACCAGAAATAGTTGCTTGAAGCTGCTTTGCCATGTAGTTTTGTCCTTGATGCAGAACTCCATCTATTTCAGTGTTCAATGCTAGCCAACCCTTAACAAAATGAATGCTACACATAGAACCGTAAGTTAAAATATAAATGGAAATACATGCATAAGGATGAGGTATAAAATAGGACATTAGGCCGAATGGATGGGACCAAAATTCTTACTCAACGGAGGAGTAAAATATTTAAGAGTGTGAAACTTAATGACCGGTAAAATATAACCATTTTTTTAAATATGAAAATTGAGAAAGAAAAATAATCGATATGCGTGTTAGGAAATACTGGGCGCAAATTGTTTAAAAAAATAAATTTAGGAGTGGAAAAATACAAAGATATTTTGAATAACTAAAGAATGGATTGCAACAAAATGGTTGACTTGTATTTGAACATCAATGTTTTGCTCGATTATCAATCCTTTCTTTTGCCAATATGAAAATTTTCGTTAGTCATTGAAAGACTGCTTATGATAATAACAAAGTCAACTCAATGTCTTCAACTTGGTTTTGTAAAATTTGCCTCATTATGATCTTCAATATTTCAACTTGCTTTGCAAAAGCTTCCCCGGTTATGATTTTCAATATCGTTAACTTACTTTGCAAAAATTTCCCCAAATTATTATCATTCACATCTTCCACTTGCTTTGAGAAATCAGCCCCAGTTATTTTCTTTCACGTCTTCAACTTTCTTTGAAAAAATTTCCCCATTTTTTATCTTTCCCATCTTCCACTTGCTTTGCGAAATTTTCCCCAGTTATCCTTCTTGGAAAAAAATAAAAATTTTAATACTAAAGGGTCGAGCCCGATAGAGGCGCCTACATATCCTGCCGTAAGAATCCGACCGTGTGTAGTTTTGTTTATATAGAAATTTGCAACATTACATCAAACTATGCTATCATTACATCAGAAGAAGCATAATCCTAGATATAGTTCGAAATTTCAACATTACATCAAAAGAAATTAATACTTGATAGAGTGCAAACCTGCAACATTACATCAGAAGAAACTAATACAAGATAGAGTGTGAAACTATAATATTTCATCAAAAGGAGCTATTTTTTTATTCTTTTGCTTCTTCCTAAACTTCTTTTTCCTTTGATCTTCCTGAAGACCTCATGCATGTGGAGAAACTAGAGCCGGGAATATCATATTGCTTGAGAAAATCCCTGACTAAGTCATCCCAGCTAAACCACTTCCAAGGACCTTGTACTGCATACCACATCAAAGTCGGTCCTGTCAGCGTCCTAACAAATAGCCCTCAACTTGATTTCATTATCCGGTCCAAATCTTGCTACCCAATCAAGAATGGTTTTAAGTGATCATGGGGATTCCCTGTCCCATCATACATTAACAAATTGGCTAAATCAAGAACATTTTCATTTTCTGCTTCACCTAAGCCTACTTGAGATGGTAGACCATTCCCACCTTTCATTGTGCCATTACTCATTTTGGCATTAAGAAGCCTTTCCTCATTGCTTTTTTCATTGCATGTTTTTGCTAAGCCGCCAAATGCCTTTTCCAATCAGAATGCATGCAAATTGGGGAATTGTTGAGCATGACACTCAGATGCTGGAGCTATTTTCATTGTGGGAGGTGTAACATTATAGATAGGAGCGACGAAGTCACTTGGCCTCGAACTTGTCACATTAGGCATTAGGTTGCGAGCATCCATGAGCACGAAAACTAATTCAGTAAGCCTATCAATTTTCTGTTTTAGACTTGCTACATTTGCTTCGAGCATGTTAACCTTGTCTTGGTAGGATTTATCATTTTCAGTCATGTCGACCATAGCACTTTGGCGAGCTATATGTCCTGATCATGATGTTCAGAATAAATCAACCCTTTAAGCAATCAGCAATGCATACCGAACTAAAGACAATTTTATTAAAGACAAAACTGACGGGTCAACTTATTCCAAGATGGAGAAGTTGAGCCCACACTAAAAAGACCCAAGAAAGTTTAATAGAAAAAAATAAAACACATTTTTGTTAAAGAAAACTAAAAGAGAGAAGACTTATTTAATTTTTGAAAAATAATTATTTCAAAGGGGATGAAATACGTGCGAATTCTTTAAGATTTCAATTGCACTTTCGCAAAGAAAGAAAATAGAATTATATGCCAACAAAAATAACGAGATTGAACTTAGGACAGGCTAAAATAAACGTTCAAAAGACATTTTAGAATAATAACTTGCATGCATTCAAATAATAAGTAAATAAAAGAATCAAATACATAAAGCAAATAATGTAGCTAGTTTCTGCAAACAAAGACAATGTTGGTCGGATCACAGCACCGAGCAAATTGAACGCACAACAAACAGCGCTAATAAATTGTAGGAAATTAACACATAGTAAATAGGCATTTAGCAGGTAATTGGATGGTAGGCAAAGAATTTGACATGTGACAAACAGAAGTAGTTGAGCGTAAATAAAATGCAAGTGTGTCCTACCATGTAGGCTGCCTCTTTGTGCCAGAGGTAAGCCTAAGACGCTAGATAGGTAATAATAAAAAATAGTCCAAGCCAGTTTTGCAATGATCGAATTTAGAGTAAATAACAGTGACAGTAATAATAATTTCTTTTTCATTATAACTTGCTTTTGAGTACATCATTGTTACATCGAAATGAAAAAGCGATAAAGTAAAGACATAATTGAAATACATTATTTTGAGTATAATGAAAATGCAAATAACTTCTATAACTATGTTGTATAAGGCTCGAGGAGGCACTGAAACTGAAGTGCTGGCCTGGTTTGGATCAATCCTTGCTTACTTGCACAGTCTGTGCAATTTTTGACATTTGGTCCCACATGTTGTTTACTCCGAATAGTGTTTGAATCAAACTTGTTTACGTGTTGCAAGTACTTCCTCAATTTTCAACTCGATGACTATTTGAATACCTCTTGAATTCAAGTTTCTTCTAGTCTACAAAATTAATAATAAAGGTATTCTAATTTTAATCGATTGAAAAACTTGGTTTGGACCGGAAGTTCCATCATAACATATGCACATAATATGCAACATTGTTGGGTTTGAAACCCGTCAACAAAGGGTCGGTTTCCTAATTATGGAGGCGGTACCAACGACTGGGTCCAATATAAAGTTTATGAATGCATGCTCCTAATATAACTGTAGAGTGGGTTAATTAGACTTCAAGGCTACTTTCCGAGTGGCTCGCGGTCATGCGGTTAGTAGAACTATTCGCTCATCCCCCCCCCCCCCCCCCCCGCGGGTATGCGCACTCTTTCCTAAAGGATTTTTTGTAAGTTGCGGGTGCATATGCATACACCTCGCCTGTATAAAATATCAATGAAGAGACTTCCAGGAGTGAGAGAAAGATGAACGGAATGCCAATTTATATGTGCACAAATAAAGGTGTAGTGACATAATTTTTGTGGTAAATAATTGCAAGTAATATAACTAATTTAACTAAGCATACTAATTACAAGTAAACAATTTAAATAAAGGCTAGTTTGTGAAAACCTTGTGGTTATAATCTTTACATATCCCTAGCGGAGTTGTCATGCTGTTGAACCTAAAAAAATTACCGGTTAAAAATTTTTTTGGATATTTTCAACATCATGGAGATTCCAAATATTTTCTTTGGAGTCGTCACCTAATTTAGGAAAATTATGAATCAATTACTAAATAATGAGTGCAAACTTTTATTTTTTTAAAAAGGAAAATAAATTTTTAGAGATTCGGGTAAGTGGTTCATTTATTTTCGAAAGGTCATTGTTTATTAAAGAGCACTTTCAAAATTCATGAAAAGTATGGTTAGTCCAACGGTTTTCACAAAAATTTCATAAGTTCTTGTGTTGGTCTAAATCGGGATAGGACAACAAATTCAATTTGTATTGAGTTTAACTGGTAATTTGCTTGTATCAAAGTGATGCTCGAGCTAAAGTCAAATTTGAACTAGACGAAAGGCTTAAAAAAGTAGACAAGGAAGTGAATAAGCTAAATGATAAACGAGACGGTGAACAAAAGTAAAGTTGAATATTGTGTTGTTCATATCTTATTTGTTTACAAACGAACCCTATTTATAATCAAGGGGAAGAATGACGTTATGAATGTCATAATTGTGCCTTTATGGCCATTACTTCGTGTTTAGTCGTAGTTGACTCATGATCTTCCCCTAAAATTCTAGAGCAACGGTCTTCGGTTACAAAGGCTAGACCTCGTTTTCCGAGGTGTTGCATCCATTCAAAATTTTCTCCAAGCTCGACACTTCGAGCCCGCTTCACCTCATTTTCTGCGACGATTTCTCGAGGCGAAGAATCTGGAAACTTCTCCTCGTGAGTTTACCTCGTAGGTCAGACTTCGTGTTATGGCTCGGGTTTTGCTCGGTAATTTTTTATCCAATACAGATAATCCCCCCACCCTTCGGATAATTGCCGAAATATTCTAAGAGGTGGAATTAAATTTAGGCGGGAGAGTGATGTGGCGCATTTTTTGCCGGGAAATTTGGAAAAGTGAGCGTCATTTCAATGTCTCATCCCCTACACGTGGCTTAGTTTTGAACGGCTATGTCTTTTCGTTTCGTCTTCCCCATGTAACAGTCATCATGGCGTTTTGATCCACTTGTACTTTGCTATAAATTGGCCACTTTTGTTGTTATCTTCATCATTCCATAATTTTTCCTTAGAGCCATTTCGCATTTCTTCCCTTCTTTCAGATTTTCACGAAATTTCACCATGTCTTCTCCATCCCATAATGAAAATATTATTGGTGCTGAGATTTTGGCTTCGACTGAGAATTTGTTAGATTCTCCCCCCCCCCCCCCTCAGCAACTTCTTCTCGTTCGGAAGATAGCCATAGCACAGCCTGCCAAGAACCGTCCATCGGCAATGATGAGGCAGCGGCTGAAGGAGCCATTGATGGTGTTGATGATAACAAGGCAGTTGAGACCTCGCCCCCGAAGAAGAAAAAGAAAAAGTAAAAGCAAGTTTATCAAGGGGAACTTGAACCTCAGTGGGTCATTTCAAGGCGATTTGATTCAAGCAAGGACTTCAAAATGAGGGGGCAAACGGCCTCGGATGTTGTTAGGAGAAGGAACCTCCCTGTACCACTTTCTCCCAGCTTGGTCTCGGAAGAGCATATGGCTCTGATCCGAGGGGAGCGTAATTGGAACCCCGAGATCCCAATCTCGATTCCTACCCCCGAGCAGTGCACGTGTGATAGTGTTCCGAGGCAGTCCTTCATTTACACTTACCCATTCTTGATAGGTTTTTCTCTCCCTCTTCACCCCATAGCAGACACCTTTTGCAGGCTGCACAATTTTTGCTTGGCCCCGTCTTCTGGAGGGTCGTTCAGTGTCTCGACTACATTAGTCACAAAGTCGGGCTCACATTTGGGTATGATCATTTGATTTCTTTATTTTCTCCTTATCTGCTCAAGGATGGGGTTGTGCAGTTGAACAAGCGGGGTTAGTTTTCTCTTATTACTAAGAGTGATGACACCGAGGATCGGAGTTAGTGCGACTGGTTTGCCCTCCTTCCCACCTATTCTCTTTCATCCGAGCCTGGGTTCCCCGAGGCGTTGAATAGGACACGTAAGCCTTTCTCTAGTTTTTATTTTCTGTACTTGGCTTTAATAAGTTTGGAAAAGACTGACCTTTTTTCATATTTTTAGTAATGAGACCCCTAATTCATCCTCCCCAGGATTTGGAGGCTTAGGTGCAAGGCATAATCAGAGTCGAGGGGAGGTTGGATAGGGATTGGATGGTTTTGGCCGCTCAGGCAGAAAATGGGTGATCGGGCAAGCGTCTGGGTTAGTATGTTCCCAATCCGATTTTTTTATTTCCTGATACATCTTTTCTTACTTCTGTCTTTCTCCTCTTTCCAAGATTTCAACGTTTTGCCTGCAGAGGCAGAAAAGGAGGAAGATAAGAAAAAGAAGATAAAAAAGAAAAAGAAGTTGGGATGACGAGCTGAATTTGTTGATGTCCCAGATGCCGATGCTAGTTTTCATCTTCTCGAGGAGTCTATTTAGACTCTTACTCAGGACCCGAGAGATATTCTTGTTTATTTTTTGTGTTTCTCTCTTTATTTTCCCTTTGAGTAATGTGTTTCCTTCTTCTCAGGTTCAAAAAGAAAAGGTGATACGCCTAAGAAGCCAGCTAAGGCTAAAATCCCTCGGGTTGATTTGACCACGATTCCCCGGCGAAGATTGATTGATGAACCAGATGACGTTCTTATTTGGAGCGTAGTCAAGAGGACAATTGTGAAGGAACCGAGTCAAATGGTTGAGAAGGTTCGAGAGGGCTTGGAGTCCAGCGAGGCGAAGTCCGCCGAGGAGGTCAATGAGTCTGCCGAGGCAACCTCGCCTGTGAGACAGGCGAGTGTAGACCCAGCTCGGGCTAGGGCGAATCTTCCTCAAGAGGTTATGCGAATCCCAGTCCCAATTGATGTTTGTCTATTGGACGACAGCATGAGGGTCGCCATCAGCTACAAAGGGCTACTTGGGCCTTTAGAGAACGATCGCCTGAAGAACATCCCCTCAGACGACTTGATCGCCTACTCGGCTCAGCATGCAATCCATGTGAGGTTTTATTTTGTTTTTCTACTATTTTTTTCATTCTAACTGATTCCCAAGCCTTCGACTCCCTTTGGTTGTAGAGCTACGTCTATGCCATGAAGGCAGCTAAAGTTGAGGCTCAACGAGCAGCACATCTTCGTCGGGTCGGGGATGAGTGGGATCATAGGAGGAATGTACTTGAGGTTCGTGTTGCTGAACTCGAAAAACAACTCTCCAGCTCGAAGGCTAACTTGGATCGATCTCAAAAAGAAGTTGAGCAACTTGGTGTTGAACTTTCTCAGGCCCGTGGTGAAGTTACCGGTTGAAACGACTTCGGTCAGTCGTTTCGGGAGATAGGACTCCGATTTGCGTGTCAATAATTTTAAAATCTTCGTTAGGTCCATTGGGACTTATTTGTGAAATTTGAGTTAAATCAGACCTCGTTTGGTAGGCATCGGAAGAATGTTTCAGTTTTTATTGTCGATAAATATTAAAAAGAGATTTTCAAGCTCGGTTTTGGCGAATGAGCTCCGATTCGAAATCCGAAAGCACCGTTAGGTTCGTATGAATATTTGTGACTTTTATGATTTTTTGAAAGTAAATTTCGAGGTTGTTCGGCTAGTTTCCGCTAAAATGCCGAAACTTATATAATTTGACCTTTTTCTATTTAAATTCGCATTTTGAGTTTCGGGAACCCGATTTGAGATCCGCTTTAGCGAGTATGCTATATATATTTTGTATAACTTGCTTGAAAAATTTGAGATCATTTCGAATTTCATAGAGTTTCGTTTTAATTGTCATCGCGAAAAATAAAATTAAATAAAAGAGAAAAGGAAAAGAAAACGAAAGAAAGAAAACGACAAAGAAAGAAAGCAAAATTTAGGCGGTGCTTGGGATATAAAAACCCTTAGCAACATGGATAAATGAACAGAAACAACAAGAACGAGAAAACAGAAACGAAAAGGAACAGAGAAAATGAGAAACAGAGATGACACAACGAAAAAGATGCCAGAAAATGAGAAATGAGCCGGAGAAAGATAGAATTTTTACCCCAAAATATTTAGGTAATGATCTTAATGCATTATTTTTGTTTATTACGTGTGTTTGTATATATTTTAACGGTAAAACTTGGATAATAGACATCGTTTTAATAAGTTCAATTAATAGTTTAAAGGGTCAATTGGAACCCTATAATGGAATTGATTATATATTCGTACTCAGTGAGTTATGGGCAACATATAAATGTAATTTATTTAGGGTTTGGTTATGTGACTTTGAACCTTGTACATAGGCCTGACCTGTGTATTGCGTATGCGAACAGGGTATCAGGTTCCTAACCGGATTGCCCTAAGACGTAAGGAATGAAGTCTTTAGCCTAATTTGATATAATTTTCTGCTTATTGAATAGAGTAGGATCGTTTGGCAATAAATCCAAAAGACAAAGCGGTTTTCGATTAGCAGTGCTAACTTTATAACAAGGTAAGTGTTTACATCCATTCTTTGGAGGTACCTGGCCTCGTGGATTTTCTAACACGTGTTCCTTACGTGTGTAGCTGCCGATAGGCGTACTCATTACGCCTTAGCTTTGAATTTACATTGTATATTATATGTTATGTCCTGTTGTTGGTATTGCATTGAGGATCTGAGCATTTTGTACTCCGGCTGTGAGTTGGCATCTACATCTCGGCTGTCGACGAGAGTCCCGCGCCGATGAAGGGTTATTATTGCATCACATTGCATTCATATGCATTATATGTCATTCATATGCATTACATTGCATATCACATTTGGAGCAGGAGATTTCCGCCCCATGAGAGTGCAGGAGTATTCCGCCTCTAGTTTATATCATATTGGGTGCAGGAGTATTCCGCTATTATGTCAGATACTGAGTGCAGGAGTATTCCGCCTCAGCTTTACATTATATCAGGTGTAGAAGTATTCCGCCTCGGGAGAGTGCAGGAGTATTCCGCCTCTGGTTTATATTATATCGGGTGCAGGAGTATTCCGCCCCAGGAGCAGGAGTATTCCGCTCCAGTTGGTTATCAGATTGGATTCCCCTCGAATGCAGGAGTATTCCGCTTCGAGATGGGATTACGGGCACATGTGACCCTTTGCATCACATTTCATTTCATTTCATCTCAATTCATACCATTGTGTAGACTTGCGGTGCATGACTACTGTTCTGCTTATATGTGCATTGCTTATTTGTTAATATATTTCTGGCTCGCATCCTTCGTTGAGTTTATAAGTTTCTTACGTATTTCCGGTTATTATCTGGCTCTGCCTTTTTATAATTTAAATCAGAGGAATTTGATTTATCTATTTTTTCTCCCTGGCTAGCTATCCTATTCTTCGAGGTGGCTAGTCTGCCCCACTTACTGAGTCCTTTTGACTCACCCTTGTTTGTTGTTTGTTTCTTGTCTATATATTTCGTTCCGGCAGGTTTGCTCCAGGATTGAGTTCGCCACATTGTTCAGGAGCGAAGAAGACTTCAGCTGTCAGGGTGAGCCAGCTTTTATTCCGGATGGCCACCAGTTTATTGTTTATTATTTCAGTTGCATTTTGCTCCCTTCAAGAGGTATCTGTCTTCTTTTGTACTCTTAGATATCTAGTCTGGATAGCTCTAAACCCAGTATGTTGGGTAGTCAGCTGTAATTTCTTTTGTACAGCTTAGAGATATCAGTATGTCTTTATTTTTTTTAGTCTTGTCTTTATTTATGAATTGTTATATTTATTTTCCTAATTTAATTGGTAAGGGTTCGCCCGACGGGTCTAGGGAAGGATGTCGGGTGCTCGCACGGCCTAACCGGATTCAAGGTCGTGTCAGTTGGTATCAGGGCCTGGTTTAGAGTCTATCCAGACTAAGACAGTGTCTAGTAGAGTCTCGCTGATGGGTACGTAGACGTCCGTACTTATCTACGAGGGGCTATGATGACATTTAGGAAGTTTCACTTCCTTCTTTTCGGATCGTGCGTCGGTTTAGGATGCCAAAGTATTTTTGTTAATTCCTTCATGGTAATTGTAAACCCTCGTGCGACAAATCAGCAAACGGTATGAGTTCAAGACGAAGCAGTCTAACCTAGGGCTAGCACTGACGAAGCCCCGAGAGTTTTGATCGCGCTGACGATCTAGTTACGGAGGTCCCAGCTGTACGAGCTCGCGATGGGCAAGGGAGCAGGGCCTTGTAGTTCCTTTGCTCTCTACGATGCTTTTACGAGAATCTTAGCGACGCAGATACCGCAAGAACCTATTATTCGCTAGGCAGTCTATCAGGTTGCTGCAAAAGGAAACGTTCGGTCTCAGGGAGCCCCTGTTCCAGTCCCTGATGTTGCCTCAGTAAATTATGTTCTAGAAAAAGCATGTGTTGCACCACCAATTGTTCTGGCTGGTTAGCCAGTCGAGGTAACGGTTCGATCTGAGTGCCCAAAGAGGTTGCATTATTTTACGCGGTTGAACCTTCCGATATTCTTAAGCAATGCATCAGATAAACCTCGTGAGTTTTTTTAAAATAAAATGATGTCAGCGTATCCTTTAGGCTCTTATTTATATCGAGCGGTATGGTGTTGATTATCTGCTTTCCAGTTTCAGGGGGTCCAGCCTTGAATTGGTGGGCCGCTCTCTTATTAACTAACTTAGTTCGATTTTCTTCTAGATTCGTGGAAAAGTTCCTTTCGAGTAGCGAGCTAGATGAAAAGTGTTGCCAGTGTGAGTGGATTGGACAGGTTAGCCTGTTGGTGTTTCAGAATATGAGATTTAATTCTATAGAATGGCTGGATATGCATTAGAACTAGCCCATGAGCCTTTCGAGAGATTCAAATATTTTTTGATGACCTTTATCCTTCCTTGAGATCCTAGATGGCTCGATAAATTGAGGGTGAGACTTCATTTGATGTTGTTGTTGATATTGCTCAGAGCTATTAGGAATACCATAAGTTAGAGCGGGAAGAGTTAGAGCGGGAGAGCAAGAGATCCTACGGCCCTGGTGACCACCATACCTCCTTTGGAGGTAAGAGTTTTGATTATTTTGGGAGGTTACTTGCCAGATTATCTCAGCTTGTAGAGCGTGATTCTCAGAGTGCGCGAGTAGTTCATCAAGATAGACTCGGTCTTCTCTTTACAGCTATCAACAATCTTTCCGGCTTCCATTTTCAGCGAAAATGTGTTATCATTGTCGTGAGTCTGGTTATCCTTTGAGGAGTTTTCCCTTACTCCGACAAGTAAGTAAGCAGTCCTCCTTTCTCTCGTCATCAGGCACCTGCACAGTTGCAGGGAATTTCCTTTAGATCTCAATCAGCCAGCAAAATGCCACCATCCAGTAGAGGTCGAGAGTGTGGTGGCAGTGGTTCTTCAGAAGGTGATTATCAGGGTAGTAGCTCGGCTCAGTTGTAGAGGCAGTTCTAAGAACTACCACTCTGACAGGATACTGAGGTATCTGATGTAGTAGACCCAAGTATTTCTTCCTCACTTATATGTATGTAAGCTTTGATTCTTCTTATCGATTTTGAAATGGTTGTCTTATCATGTTTCCATGGTTTCCTTGGATATTGTTTCTATTAAGAATCGATTGCAGTAGAGGGGTGAGCTTCAAGTATGATTTATTCAGGGAATTTGTGAGATCCTACTAGTTTATCTGATTTAAATGTGAGGGATTTGGGAAGGAGTGTCAGTATTGTCTGCTTGGCATCTTGTTACGCCACCTTCTGTTATTATGTCAATTCAGTTTACCTCTCTCCTCAAAATTCAATGTTGGTAGGATAATGGGATCCTAATTCGTCACCATCAGAAAGTGTTATCGTTTCTTCTAGTGCAAAGTGATTAGTAAGTAATATTCGATCTACATATCTCCTCTTGGTTCAAAACGGTAGTAAAGTGAAGAAGTCAAGAAAAATGAAGAAAAAAAACTGAAAAAATGACTCCTCTCCCAGTAACAATTCCTTTTCCACAAAAAATGAAAAGAGAAAAACTTGATAATCAATTTGCAAAGTTTTTGAAAATTTTGAAACAAATTCACATCAATATTCCTTTTACTGATGCTTTGTTGCAAATGCCTTCTTATGCTAAATTTTTGAAAGAAATTTTATGAATTCATGGTTATCAGACCTTTTTCAACATTGTGTCTCGGAAAAAGATGTCTAATATTAATGTGCTTGGTTCTCTTGTGTTGGACTTGGTTCTTGGAAACATTCACTGCACTTGTACTATCGCAGAAAATAGGTACTGGTCTACTTTTGATTCCAAAGTCCTCCAGTTGTTGCTTGATCCATAGCAGTTGTGAACAGCAAAAGACAGCAGCAACATACTCTGCTTCAGCTGCGAAAAGTGCCACTGAGTTTTGTTTCCTTATAGCCCAAGAAACCAGACACGGACCTAGGAAGTGTGCCATTCCTGAAATTCTCTTCCTATCTACCAGATGGCCTGCATAATCAGCATCTGCAAAACCAATCAACTCAAATATACCACTCTTGGGGTACCATAGACATATGTCTGGAGTTCTTTTCAGATATCTTAACAGCTGTCAAGTGAGACTCTTTGGACGTAGACTGAAATCTAGCACTAAGTCTCACACTGTAGACAATGTCTGGACGACTAGCAGTAAGATAGAGGAGAGAACCAATGATTCCTCTATACTTAGTCTCATCCGTAAAAGGACCAGCTTCGTTCAAATTCAATTTTGTTCCAGGAGCAATAGGAGTAGCCATTTCCTTAGCTACTTCCACATCAAACTTCTTCAGTAATTCCTTGATGTACTTTTGTAGATGAATCATGGTTCCATCACGAGTTTGTTTGATATGCAAACCCAAGAAGAAATTTAGTTCCCCCATCATACTCATCTCGAGCTCGTTCCCCATCATCTCAGCAAATTCCTTACACAGGTTCTCATCTGTAAAACCAAAAATAATATCATCAACGTAAACTTGAACCACGAGCAGGACCTTTCCCTTCTTCCTTAGAAATAGGGTGTTGTCAATTCTTCCTCTTGTAAAACCATTTTTAGTAGAAACAGTGACAACCTTTCATACCAAGCTCTAGGTGTCTACTTCAATCCATATGGTACCTTGTAAAGTTTGTACACATAATCAAGCCATTCACTGTTCACAAAACCAGGTGGTTGAATCACACACACTTCTTCATTCAGATAGCCTTTCAAGAATGCACTCTTTACATCCATCTGATATAATGTGAATTTCACATAAGTAGCAAAGGCAATCAGCATCCTTATGGCTTCCGTTCTGGAAAAAGGTTCAAAGGTCTTATCATAGTCAATTCCTTCTTCTTGAATGTATCCTTGGACCACCAACCTAGCTTTGTTTCTAGTAACTATATCATGCTCATTCAGTTTGTTTTGAAAACCCCACTTTGTTCCAATGATTGATCTGTCCTTTGGTCTAGGAACCAAGTGTCACACTTTGCTTCTCTCAAACTGGTGTAGTTCCTTCTGCATGGCAATCATCCAATCCGGGTCTTCTAATGCTTCCTTCATATTCTTTTGTTCTGTGGCTGAAAGAAACGCAAAGAATTCACGGAAGTTCTTTAGTGCAAATCTTGTCATAATACCAGTGTTTAGCTCATACAAGACATTTTCCAATGGATGAGAACTTTGATGCTTCAAAGGTCTTGGTTGTATCTGCTGTGAAGATCTTGATTCTGAAGTCTGGATAGATTCAGCTTCTTAATCTTCTTCATCTTCACGATCTGATGTTCCCCCGGCCATATTGACTCACTGGCCCCCCTGAGTCAATGCACCTTCATCACCTTGCAGTTCTTCTTTCTCTTCTGGGTTCTCCGTATTTTCAGGAGGTTCTCTTTGAGCAAGACCTATTGCTTGATCCTCACTTTCTCCTTCAGTAAATATCTTATCATATTCATCAAACACCATATGCATGCTTTCTTCAACATTGTTTTTTTTTTTTTAGTTGAACACTTTATAGGCTTTGCTTTGTGTAGAGTGTCCCAAAAAAACCTCTTCATTACTTCTTGCCATATCCTTCAAGGATCTGTTCTTCCTTTCAACTACCCTTGTTGTGGGATTCTTGGTGTAGAGAAATTTCCATCAATACTATACTTGAGGCAGTATTCAGCAAACTCGGCATTTACAAATATTGTACCATGATCGATCTAATGCTCACAAGTCAAGGCTCAACTGCTTCTGAACGATGCGATCCAATCTTTGAAATTTTCAAATGCCTCATCTTTTAAAGTGAGGAACAGGGTCCATGTATATCTTGAGTAGTCATCAACTATGACCAGCACAAACCTATTCCCTCCTTTGCTTTTTACTCTCATTGGGCCACACATATCCACATGTACAAGCCTAAGTGGTTTTAGAAGTACTAACTACTTTCTTCGACTTGAATAAAGATCGCACATGCTTTCGCCTGACACAAGCATCGCACATCTTGATTCCTCAAACTTTTTGGTAGGCAATCCACAAACCAGGTCCTCGGATGCTAGCTTGTTTAGTTATTACAATTTTGCATGTCCCAATCGCTTGTGCCATTACTGTGAATCACTCTATTATACATTCAAATAAGTCAAATTGTTTTCTAGAAGAGAACCTAGTGACTCCTTATACACATTGTTCACCCGTTTCCCTTCCATAACTACTTTACCACTTTGTAGGTTCTTTGCAATGCATCCTACAGATGAGAAACTAAATTTATTTCCTGTGTCACACAGTTGGGAGATGCTCAGCAAGTTGTGTCTCAGTCCATCTACACAATACACATTTTCAATAGCATGATCCAATGATCTCCCAACTTTCCCAATACCGACTATTTGACCACTCGTGCCTCCTCCAAAAGTTACACTACCCCTTTAAATTGTTGCGAGTGAGAGAAAGTTCCTTCTATCTCCAGTCATGTGCCTTGAACAACTACTATCAAGAATCCAATTTGGGTTGTTCACTCCCACTCCAGCCTACAAAACATATTAGGGGTTAGTTTTAGGAATTCAGACAAGCTTGGATCCCTTCTTATGAGAAAATAATTAAATTAAATCCTTTCCAGCCCATCCAGGTAAAACAAATTCTATGTTACAAGGGAGCCCACATATTAGTTTTTAGGATTATAAGGTGGCAGTGGTTTCTTGTAACCTAGCCCTTCTTGACTATGTTTTGATTTTCAAGAACCCACTTCATGACCTCAAAGGATTTATTCTATTTAGTGAGTCTTGTGAGTTCATAATCATCCTTTTCAAACTTTTTTTGAATAACTCGGTTCTTCTTAGTCTCCTGATAAAGAACCTCATTTCTCTTTTTTAAGTTCAGCTTCAAGCTTAGTTTGAGTGTCGATGGTTACTTGTTTTCCACTAGCTTCTCTCATTCTACTAACTACAACTTCAAGTTCTAAGGTTTTATTTTTGAGAGCAAGAGCCTATCCATTACAAGAGGAATTAGTTTTCTCAAGTTAATATTAGTTTCTTCCATGTTCTTGCACTTTGATTTTAGTTCAGACACAACCATGGATAGTTGTCCTTCTCAGCCTTCAACTTATCATATCCCTCAATTAATTTAATTGTGATTAATGAGAAATTTTTAGAAGAGTCTATGTGAAGAATTTTTTAAGGTCAGAAAGACTTACCTCAGCTACATGAGCAGACTCCTCATTGTCAGTGACCATGAGCGTCGTCCTTCTTCTTGGGATCTTCCTTATACAGATCCTTCAACTTCTTCCATATCTCCTTTGATATAGAGCACCCTGATACTTTGGCCAACACATCAAAACTCAACCCATACTTTAGTGCCGATACCGCATTTGCATTTGCTTAGAGCCAGTCCAAATCATGTGAGTCAAGTTCTTCCACTAGCTTCGGCACCAAAGATATTAGAAGTTCTTTCCAAAGGAACATAAGGTCCTTGTTTCACAATCATTCAGAGACTGTAGTCCATTTCCTGAAAAAATAGCTTTATCTACCTTTTCCATTCTTTATAATGGATTCCTTCAAACAACGATGGTTTTGATGGATCCCTTTCCTCAATGATTTCATCAGTCAATCCCATCAGTGCTAATGGTGACTCATCATCAGGTTCTTTTTCTGCATCGGATTCACTGTTATAGGGTCCCCAACTTGCATAAAAGGCTTCCTTTTTCTTCCTTCTCTATGCTTTGAAGTTAGGTGGATGTCTAGTCTTCTTATTGTCCTTGACCTTGTCCTTGCCCTTGTCTTTTTCCTTTTCCTTTGAGGCTCTATTTTTCAACCACTCAATCTTCCATATTGGGCAATACTTGACAGCGTGATCCATCTTGAAGCATTTAAAACAGCCTGAATAGTTTAGATTGTCAACAATATTTTTCTTATCAGAGTTGTTCCTAGTTTTCTTCTTGAACCCTTTGAACTTGCCAAGGTTCAAGTTTGTCTGAGAGCACCTACCATAGCCATCTCAACCTCATGAATATCAATCTTGCCTTCCTCAGTGGCCTCCAATGTCAGAGTTTTTTCCTTCTTAGATGTAGACTTGTTCTTTGATTCTTTCATGGGTTTTCAGGCTACCAATAAGTTCCTTCAGCTTTATGGAACTCAAAGGCTTGGATTCAATAATGGCAGTCATATTTCGTTCCCAAGAATCTGGAAGAGTTCTGAGAACCTTGTCTACCATTTCTATCTCTGGAAGATCCATGCCCAACGACTTCATCTCATTGGTGATGATGGTCAATCTGGTCATCATATCCTGGATTTATTCCTTCGCAACCATTGTGAAGAATTCGAGTTGCCTCTTAAGAATCATTCTCTTTGAGTCCTTGACTGGTTCCTTCATGTGCGACTTCTAGGGCATCCCAGATCTCTTTAGCTATTTTATACGAAGAGACTCTATTTGAATTCCTCAGGACCAAGTCCACAGATAACAAGCCTTTTGGCTTTGTGATTTTTCTCAATTATCTTATAATCATCCTCTATGTGCTCAGACTTAGGCTCAGTTCGAGCAGCCATTGTTGACACGCAATTTTATCCCTCCTTTTTCTATAGTTGGCTATATATATGCATTAGAAAGCAGGCATTTATTTGTGTTATCCTCTATTAATACATTATATACTTAATTGTGGTCATATAACATAGCTTTGCATCATTTAGACTATGTATTAAATACATATCAATACTGTGATTATTTGTGCAATTCGATTGCATTAGCAATTATCCAAGACTGTTTATATATAATTAACTTAATCTGTATCTATGTGTTCATTTTTTTCTTTTACTTGTTTTATTTATATAATATACATATACATATTCATATTTATTTATCTATTCAGCACCTTTAATTGAATTATAGTCCAAATAACACCTTTAGTCCAAATTTTTATTTATACACCACCCATTTTACATATTTTTAGTATATTTTGAATTTTCAAAATTCCTTTTTAAACATAGACCAAAAACTTAATCGAATACAATATCTGTATTTTGACCAAAATACTTTATCAAATTCTCCACTTACAAATTAGTCCCTAATTATCATCAATAGATCATCACCCCAACATTATCTTTTCCAACGTTCATAATTTGATCCCACAAAATCATCTCCTTTAATCACTCAATTACATTCCAATCCCAAGAGTCACTCCAAAATTCCCCAACGGCTCTCAACTTTTGACTATATATCAGCTCCTTCGCTGAAGGCAAAAAGACAACACACATAGAGTGACTAATGATATACACATAATACCATGGTGAGAGGGTAAAGAATAGAGAGACACACAAAATTTACATAGAGAAAAATAGGGAAACTAGAGGGCTACGGTGTTATCGGCAGCACCGATAAAAAAAAATAGAAAGAGTGAGGGAATAAGGACAGGGGAATTTGGGAAAATGGAGCAATGGTTCCACCACCGGTGGTAACAGGACGGTGGGGAACATCTAGTCTTAGCCGAAAAACTCTTTTGCCTCTAACCTTCTCTAGTTTTTCCTCTATTCCGATGGTCAGGAGGATCAAAATATGCATAGAGGATAAGAAGAAGATGGAGTGGCAGCAATGCAGCCAATGGGCAGTCGCTTCTCGCCCCTCCTCCGTCTAACTATCTGTTGGCTCACCGACTTAACTTCCGCCTCGCGGGAAAACGCTGTCCACATCATACATGTTCCACCGTTTCTTGTTCTGTCTATTTGGAAGTTCGATTCATGTTTGATGTGGATTTTGGTTTCATCTTGTTGCTCAATCTATCGGCATTGGAAGTGGCTTGTTGTCGGCATTTTGCCGCGTTTGCTTATTCTATTGTTCTACTGCTTTAATGAATTGGATCCCCTGCTATTGTTAATTTGTTTTGTTGATTCTTTCTTTGGACAGTATTGCACTTATGCTACATTGGTCTTTAACAGATATTGCACTGTATGGACTGTTTGAGCAAATAATATGTTTTCTAAAGCCTATGAAAAATACTTATTTTGAGTCTTGCACTGATTCAGACAGATACTACATGGCCAATGACAGTGTGGAGGCCGAAATAGTCTCGCCCCGCTAGATGTTTTCCCCTCCGAAAAACAATAACAAAGGCGATGACGATATATATTACTTTGCAAAGCAAGAAACAGTAGAGTAGTGGAATCGGTACTTGGCATGGCAACCGGCCGGCTACCGTATTTGCAGTCTTACTGACATCCCTAGCCTTTACCTGATGCAATACACCAGTCTGAGCCTAAACTTTCAAAAACTTTCTAAACTGTATATGGTAGAGATAGTTTTCGCTTGATTTTATTTTATTATATAAATTCCAATTATTTTGTCTGGATGGGAACCACACTTGGTAGATCTCGAGAGGTGTCTAACACCTTCCTCTTAGGTTATTTTGAACCCTTACTCGGAACTGCTGATTCGTAGACTAAGTTTTGGAGTTAATAATAAAATTGGCTGGAAACGAAGTAGGTGTCCTAATACGCCTAGTTAAACAATTTATTAGGTGGAGACTCCAAGTCTTACCCATGAGTTCCAATAAGTTGAATCCAGCTTCAAACACTAACCAGTTCGGAAAAAAGGGGTGTCGACAGCAGCTCTTTCTCCAACAGTCCTGGTTGGAATCAAAGGTCCATCAGACACAATCAGCCATAGCTGATAGTCTTCAGCACAGATAAAATTCTCCATTCTATTTTTTCACCATGTAGTATTATCCGTTGAATTGTGGAGGCCTGAGAATAGATTGTTCTTCAGTGATAGTAGGTGGTGCATTCATCACTAGATCCTTCTGAAGATGTTAACCTAACAATGAGAAGACCCGCTCTGATACTACTTGTTGTACGCAGTGCACCTAATCAGGACACTAGAAGGGGAGGTTGAATAGTGTCCTCCAATTTTTCTTTGAAGGACTACTTTCGTTCCCACAAGAACCTGGTTCTTGTCTAGTTTCTTTGAATAATAAAGTAAATGCAGATCCAAATCTGAAACTAAAGAACACAGAGTTTGTACGTGGAAAAATACTAGCTCGAGGGAGAAAAACCACAACCCAAGCTTTGGGATTTTGCAAACTCTTCCACTAACAGAACAAGCAAGTTTTAGGTTACACACTCTATAATCAAGAGGCTACACTCTAGACCATACACACTCTCAAAGCTAAACTCTAGCTTTTACAAGTTGTTCCTCACAAGATTCACCTAATGCAATGCTTCTCAAACTAATCAAATAGGTAACAATTCATATACAGTTTAACACGACAACAATAATAAAGGACCTATACTAAAAACTGGATCAGCATATGGTTCTTCAATGGTTGTCTTCTTTTGTCCACTCACTCACGATCAGTAATTGTATTGCCTTTGAATTCTCTCAACTCTCGTAGTGAGTAAATGAATATGGCCAGCCTCAGTTACTAGCTTATATAGGGTATATAAAACCCTAGTAGCCTATCATAAAAAATCTTCTCAATTATTGTAAGAGAAGATCTTCTAAGATATACTCCTTGTATAACTCAATCTCTCGTTAATACTTCATAGAGGCGGTCAAGGAACGATTTCTTTTGCTGACTAGGAATAATGAACTTTTACGCACCAAGTTTTCCTAGTTCTGTATGGATCACAAACCATAATCTTTGTTATCAGTCATGCCTTCACACACGGACCAGGTACTCCACTAGGTCCTTTGTTTGTCATTCTTCAAAACTCAAACATCATCCAACATTAAGTTTTTCTCCCCAACTATACTTGTATAGCACCATAAAAGTACTCACCACCTACAAAAAAAAAAACAATTATTTTTATACCACTTAATGTGACGTTGTGCTAGAAAGGAAAATTCTTCGCTATTACGCTCAATTCTCGAAGCTCTGCAGGTTGGAGACAGTGCTGAGGTCTTGTTAGACACTACTGGAAGTGAAAGTTTGGACCACTATAAGGTACTCGTCTTTCCACTTAATACTCGGTTAATTTTTGTGTGTAAGGTGATCCACTAAATATTATTTTTTTCTGAAAAACAAATAAGTCATTCTTAGATCTCTAGAATAAGAATAGCTTTCTTCCTTTATTTTAAAAAAAAAATAAAAAAAAAATAAAACTCACTAGTTTAGCAGACAGCTGCGGAGGCAGGCGGTTCACTATTGTTTGATTGGTGAGGAGTTATACCGCAGGGTCATCAACGGCCCAGAGGTCATATCTCGAGGCTCAACACCCTTAACATGGAAGCCCAAGCATATGCCCATGAATCTCTCAATGATTGAGCATGAAGTATCTTTTGCTTGTGAAAGCACTTACTTTAGTTATGTTATTTCCTTTTAATTTTGATCATAGTATTTTCATACTCATCGGTCATGGTGCAGGTTTTTACCCACAGCATCTCAGGCTTCGCGCCCCTTTTTATCAATAAAACTACTATTCTGTTTAGTAAGTTTTACTAATTTATTTAGATCCATCTACGATCAAACTATTCATTGCCCCGTCCAGACCTAAGTTGAAGTAATACACTTACTTTTCGCTATAAAAATTAGGGTACACTACTCGCTTAGAGCTAGACCACGTCTAGCTCAGCCACCAAGCATTATTCGTGAGTTGAACTCATTAATTCAATAACTGCACCTACACGCCGACAGGGACGCATGTCCGCGTAGTTACAGAAATTCTTAAATACTCGAGTAAATAAGCAAAGACGTTCGAAGTTGGACGCAAAAGTGTCTGTTATCACATGGGCTAAAGTCATCCCATTGTGGGCGCAAACAGCCATCTATTACGGATGCAACCTAAGCCGCCAAATGTTGGCGCACAGCGGACATAATTGCCCAAAAGCAGGCTCACTGATAAACGTTCTTAAATGATTATCACATTTAGGACGATCGAAAGTCATCTAATCCTTAGGTGCACAAAACATACTGCTTGACTATACATTCAAAATATGTAATAACAAAAGTACGTATAAAAGTATTGATGAACAACTGTTTCATTAATAAAAAAAACCTGTAGGCTCATAATATACATTTAATTATTCCTGAATACAACATTTTTTTATAAAAATTGTAGAATAAAAATGAGATGGAAGACTAAACTGAAGTGCTCCTTAGGATTAACATAGTTGAAAATCCTTCATCTGGATTGTAGCTACAAGTTGTAAGCAGTCTGGAGTTCTTCTTTTCTTCTGGCAGCCCGAGCATTCCGTCAAGCACACGGCCGTTGGTGCAACCAAAGTCCGTCTGCTTGATCAAAGCAAGGGACCTCGGAAGCGTCTGAGTACAGGCCTAACCTCCTCAATCTTGCTGGCTAAACTTAAAAAGAGACATGAAGACTTGTCTTAGAGCTTGGTAAGAAAGCTTGACCATCCGAGTCAACCTCAACTGGTCAAACTGGAGTGCACAGCCCCGTAAATCTTCAAGCGCAAATGGAAGATAGCCGAGAGTGGAAAGGCTTAAGCTAGGAATCTGCCATGAGGGAACCTTTTCGCTCATATTTTCCACAGCCAGCGGCCGAACAAGCGTCACGATAGCTGTTCAGTTGAAGCAGATCACATAGGTGAAAGCCATGAATCACAATGGGATCCAAATCTTGGTGACACCTTAGCCACTTGCCGGTGTGAAGCTAAATCCTCTTGTCTGCCATGAAACAAAGCCAAGAAGTGGATCACCAGCCAAGTACCATTAAAGGAGCAGTCTGGACATACGAAGTATCCTAGCGGAGAAGCCCCGTGGCAGATGACAAGGTTAAGCCTCCTGAACCCGCATGACAAGAGGAATATTACAGTTATCACCGTGTTAGAAGAAAAGTACACCATAATTAGTGCACATGGCACAATGAAGACATCCCAAAGGCCACCGTTAGAATCCCGATCAAACTTCTTAACTCAGAGGACTTCATTCATTCCTTCATGGATGTAGAAACAAAAGAAGATAATTGTAGATGAGTTTTCTCTTATAAATCTCTCAAGAATCATTCATTCAAAACAAAGAAGAGTTTTTGAAAATATCAAACCAGGATCAAAGGCAAATATTTTTAGAAAAGGAGAGTTTTTCATAGTGGGGTTTCACAAGTACAAGTTTTCTTAAAAGGATGAGTGTTTTCTGAAGAAGTTTGTGATCTTTCCATTGTCATAAGGCTACTATTTATAGGCAGAAAGGGATAAGGATGGATCACAAAATGGTCAAACTTTATTATTGCTGGAGATATGAAACGATTCAGAGCAGTTAATGGCAGTTCCTTAAAAGGTAAATGGGATCAGTATCAACCAATCAGAGGGAAGCATGCGAAGTTCTCGAAGAAATCAGTATGATTCTTGGTCAAAGAGACTGCGAGTCTCAAGGATTCAGTGAAATATCTTTTCACATCCACGCCACTTTCACTTCCTGACTACTTGCATCAGCACTCATCAAGTAGGGGCGACTGATTGTGTGGGCAAAAATACGCCACCTACTATTGTGGGGATACGAGACCAGCTGGCGAGACTAGACTAATCTTACAAGTCACCAGGTGTAGAGGATACATGCCCGCTCCTAGAGCCAACGACCGTTTAGGTGGCACGGTCATAGGACGTAGGGTATACATCCCGCCGCTTAGGATTTACAGTCTCCTAGTTAGGGTTTAGTGTATACCATTGCCTTGAGTTATTGGCTCATAGCCTTATTAGTCTTTGTATTTTACCTTATTAAGGACTAGGTATCACTACTATAAATACCCCTTCTTACATTATATTGTACATCAAGTGATTCACCACAGAATTCGAGTGTTCTTAAGGAATAAGAATTACTTTACCTTTTCTTACTTATTTCTTCTTGATCTACTTTTTACTGTTTTCATCATATTTACTTAATTTTCCGTCGTAATTACTGTATTTCTTGCGACCCCAACCATAATTAGTTGTTTAAACTCGACGTACAATTTTAGTCATAAACAACTACCTTCTTCCGAAGGACTTTGTCCTATTTTTTTGGTCATCAAGCCCTTAAGTATCTCAATCCCTAAGCAAATTTAGACCCTAAGTATACTAGGTGGATTGAATACATCAATGAGTTCTCACTTGTCCTTAAACACAAATCTGGGGTTCAAAATAAGGTTTAGATGCTCTTAGTTGTGTCATTAACCTTCTTCGCACACTTAAAGTAGATGTTGTGGGATTTGATAGGTTCAAGGATGATTATCCATCTTGTCGTGACCTTGGTCGTATCTTTAAAGAGATGTCATCTAGTAATCATAGGGATCTTGGGGGCTTTATCTTACGAGACAGTTATCTTTTCAAAGGTTCTAAGTTGTGCATTTCTCGCACCCCATTAAGAGATTTTTTGTTTGGGGGATGCATGCTGGAGGATTAGGTGGTTATTTAGGGCGAGATAAGACCATTTCCTTAGTAGTTAATAGGTTTTCACTACTAAAAATACTGCCTTTTTCAACTACCATCTATTGACCGAAAATCGGTCGAACCACTATTTCGACCGATTTTCGGTCGAACAGTTAACATAGTCACAACTGTTCGACCGAAAATAGGTTGAAATCGGTCGAACAAAAATTTTTTTGTAGAAAGGTCGGTCGAGCTACCCGTTTTAAGTTTCAGCAGAACCCCCATTTCCCAATTTCTATCTTCTTCCCCAAACACTAAAATTCTCTCTAAACACTCCCCCCCCCCCCCCCCAAACCTATATACCCGAAAACCACCATAACCCACCCCCAAAATCAAAAATCAAACACATTCTACCCTCCTAAACACTACATATAACAAGAAATTCAAGGTAAATTCTTAGTTTTAGGGTTATTTTAATTATTTTCTAATACTTAAACCCTAACTTTTTTACTCAATTTTTTTGTAGTTCTTAAGCATATAACTAGTGGGGAATCATTACTAGGTGCTATTGGAGCACAAATCAACCTCGAGGTAAGTTTTTTCTTTTTTATTTTTATTAAATCCAAATTTAATTGTTTTTTTAATTATTTTTTAATTTCAGCCTATAATATTGCATAGGTAGTTAATTATTAGTTAATTTATTTATTGTAGTTATTGTTGATGTTGAAGAACTTGTTTGGTGTTGTTAGCTATTATAAAGTTAGGTTTGTGTTGTTTGGAATTGTTGTAGTTGTTGGGGATTGTTGGAATTGTTTGGTAGTGTTGTTTGGAATGTGTTGTTGCTTTGGTATTGTTGAGAAGATAAACATGTTATGCCTAAAACGAATAAGTTTTTGTTGGTTTGAATTGCTTTGATAATAGTAATTAATAGGGTGTTATAAGAAAATATTGTTTGTTTGGGGCATTTCATCAAACAAGTTGCGAGCATTAACAAACCCGACCATATTAATCTTGCTATAGTGATTACAAAAAAATGGCAAGCTAATATAAAAAATTTATTGGGTTAGTCAAAGCATGACATAAAACTTTATAAATTAGTAATTAAAAATTGATAATCTTATATTTTAAAAAAAAAAACATACATATTGTTTCTTAATCTTGCAATGTTTGTGTAGATATGGACATTAATCGACGTCGTTTGTGGATGGATAATAGAAATTTTCCCGAGCGGCGGGGGTTGAGGCCTTCGTTTGTAGCGGGTGTTATGGAATTTCTTGATATAGCCCGCAACACAGACGATTATTTAAGGGCGGAGAAGTCTGGGTCGAGCCCCGCGCAAAAGAGACCTGGGTAACTAATTAAATTCAAACTTTTTTCGCGCCAATCCTTCAACTTTTATACTTCATATTTGTACCGTTGATATATTTCTGTTTTTCAGGAAAGAGCTACAAAGGCCGTTGCAGACTGGACCTCGACTCAACAATATGAATGCGGAAGCAGTACCCCAGCACCGCTAACGCTCGAGCAAGAAACCAATTTATGGTTGGAAGCGGTCGGAGGGGTGAAGAAGGGGTCCGCATATGACCTTGCAACTCTGTATTCATCTGGCAAGCATAAATCGAACTATTTGGGCTCGTGTTCTACTGCTCCTTCAAGCTCTGCTACTCCTGCAGAAATGACTCGGATGCAAGCGGAGATCGAAGAGCTGAAAAGACAAAATGAAGCTATGCGCTTAGCACAGGAGGCTCATCAAAGAGAAATGCATGAAATGATTCAACAAATCCTCATTAACCAAAAAAAAGGCAAACGAAAGCGTGATAGTTTGGGAAAGCGAAAGAGCAGACGTCGACACTGTTCGTCGTTTGAGTCTGATCCCGAGTCTAGTTCGGGTTCTAGCCAGTAGTAGTAATAGTTGAACCTTAAACTGTTTGTTAAGTTTTTTTGGTAATTGTAATACTAGAACTATTGTTGAAAGACTTCTTTCTATTGTTTGGCTTTGTTAGCCTTGTTTAATATCGTTTATGAATGTGTTTTGTCTGATTTTTCTGCGTGTTGCTGAATTTACAGGTGGTGTATGGCTAATTTCAGATTTTATATAGCCCTTCGACCGACTTTCGGTCGAAGAACATGTCACTTTAAAAAAATATGGTCCATGTTCTTCGACCGAAAGTCGGTCGATGTTCGACCGAAATTCGGTTGAAGGGCTATTTTCGACCTTATTTGGGTCGACCACCTCAATCGGTCGAAGATCGATCGAAATGTCGACCGTTGTTCGACCGATTTGGCGGTCAAAAATCCCTGTTTTTTTAGTAGTGTTTAGTGGTCGTACCTTAAAAAAAATGTCACTAAGATAGTACCCCAGTGTCGTACATGTCAACTAGCAAAAATTAGAAAGCATAACACTAGTCTTTACACTCCTCTTTCAGTCCCACATGAACCATGGAAAGATATTAGCATGGACTTTGTCTTAGGGTTGCCACACACATGACTTTGTTTTAGTCATTGTGGGTAGATTTTCCAAAATGATCCACTTTATTCCATCTAGGAGTCATGATTTTGTTTTAGTCGTTATGGATAGGTTTCCAAAATGGCCCACTTTACTCTATGTAATATGACTATTGTTGCCTCTCATGTTGCCAAGTTAATATTTAGGAAGGTCGTCAAGCTTCATTGGTTGCCCTCGTCCATAGTTTATAATAGAGATATTAGGTTCGTCGGTCACTTTTAGTGGACACTTTGGAGACTGTCATACACAACTAAAGTTCTCCTCTGCATTTCATTCTCAAACTGATGGACAAACTGGGGTAGTTAATCGAAGTTTATGTGACTTGCTTAGATGTGTTGTTGAGGACAAATCCGGGAATTAGGACTTGGCACTACCGTTGGTTGAGTTTGCCTATAATAATTTTATTAATAGGTATATTGGGAAAAATCTATTTGAGATTGTGTATGGATGCTCTCCTCGTTCTCCTATTGATCTTGCATCGGCAACCTCTTATACACATGTTTCACCATCTGCTAAGACTTTTGTTACCCCCATTCGAGATTTACACACTAAGATTACGTAAAAAGCTTCTTATGAATAATGATGAAAATAAATTAGCATCTGATGTGCATCGTAGAGCTAAGGACTTTAATGTGGGAGACTATGCCATGATTCGAATTCATCTTGAACGCTTGCCAAGAAATACCTTCAAGAAACTCCACGCCTGTGCTATGGATTCATTCACTATCCTAAAGAAATTTGGGCCTAATGCTTACTTGGTGGATTTTCCTAATCATATGACTATTAGCCCAGTTAGTTGACGTGGAAGACTTAACTCCTTACCAGTCCCCTCTCTTTTTCTAATGTCTCTGCAGGTACTCCAGAACCTAGGCCTCTACCTTTCAAGGCACTATCTCATATTGTAAATGTGCTTACATACGAGATCATAGGTTCTTCCAGTGGTGGTTCACACAGATACTTGATTCAATGGAAAAATATGCCACCACATGATGCTACGTGGATTGGCGAGGATGAGTTTCGTTTGCTTGATCCATTTCTTATGGAGTTATATCAGTAGTCACACTCGCCGGAGTCGAGTTTTCATCCACTCGGAGAGAATGATGTAAATCCAAAATGAAATGGATAATCTTCTATTTTATTTTAGAATAATTATCTTTTAGGATAGATTTTATTATAATCATTATCTTTTCTCAGATTTTAGCATTATCATATTTTGATTTTATCTTTATCTCTTAATTAGAAATAAAGTTTACATAGTTTTAGGCTTTTAATGTGGCAAGGCTCCTACTAAAAATAAGGCATTCCAGGTTCGTTGTAAAGCACCTCATTTGATGAGTAAAATTTAATCTTTCATTTTCTCTCTTACTTCTTCTCTTTGTTTGTGCTTTTATCCCAACTTTCACTTCCTTCTTGTGGTGCTACATCACTTTGACACAAGAAAGTGGTGTAGAAAAGTCCTTCATGAGTGTTCGGGCGTATTGTGAAAATCTTTTGAAAAATAAATATCAAATAATTTTCTCTAGTTGAACAAAATAACTCTCCTCCTCGATTAGATTATTTTTTATTTGTTTCAAAGAAATGTTGTTATGTCGTTATATATTAAATTCGTTTACAAAACGAGTAAATAGAGCAGATTCGCGTGGCAGAGTGAGCACATTTAAGTCTTTGATCGTGATCCTCGGTTAGGATTGTGACAAAAGAAAAATTCTTTAATGGTTAATGACTAATTTAGCTTCTTTTTTTTTTTTTTTTTTGGGTGCAAGACTAATTTAGTTAAATTAGCGTTCACAAGGTGCATATATGATACATCAGGCGGGAATAGTTTTTTTTCCTCTCTAGTTCCTTCTTGAGAGGGATTGAACAATAAACTTATGTGAAATATTTGAAACTTTCTTCGATTTCCATGTTTTGATACATAAAAAAAATATTGATAGTTACATATTACATTATTATGTCAAGCCAATTTTAATCATATTTTGCATAATATTCAAAATCAGAACGATTATGTGCTACAAGACGAACTTTGAAGAAAACTCTAGTATCTAAATTCCTTTACGTTTAGCTAATAAAATACTTGCCAACTTTAAATTGTGTACAAGGGGTTTGTTTCACATCAAAGGTGAGAAAGTTAGCTAAACACTGCCCTTTTGATTTTATATACACATACAGTAAAACTTCGCTATAATGATAGTATTTGTCTGAAACTTTTATGGCTGCTATACTGAGGTGTTATTATATACTTATTATACTGGCATTTGAAGTTTAGATCTCATTCAGCAGTTATAGATATTTTTCTGTGCTTTTTATGTTATAAACGAAAATAAAATATATATTAAATTTAAAAATCTCAATAGATTTTCATATTTCATCAATTAGAAATTGAAAAGACTAATAATAATTATTAATAGATCTAATACAATGACCTGCATATAACAGCCTTTTGAGCAGCTTATGCATGCTTAGCCGTGTACTTATACTTCTTGCTAAGAATGCCCCAACAGCTTGACGACTATCAATTGAAAATTTTTGCTTCAGTTGGTCATGTATGATTTTATAGGATTGTCTTCTTTATTGGCACAATGATATCTGTGTTTCTAAAGAAATAACTTGATGTTTAGATTTCATTACACGAATAAAGAATATGTGACGAATAATATTATTTTAAAGTTAACAAGTTCAAGAATTTCTCATACTATGATAGTTAATATGTGTGCAATTATTATATGAGCCTTAAATAAATAAAATTAAATGATTACGTACAAATTATTTAAAAAAAATGAATTGTTAACCCGTTTAACTAAAAAAAATACAAATTTAAAAAATGGCAATATATTCTCCTTTGTAAAAGAAAAAAGAGTATGATGGTTTTGGTCCATTAGTAACATGTACTTAATACATTTTTTTCTTAATATTTTTATTCTACGAATATAAAAAGACAATATATTTATGGTACGAATGATTCGGAAAAGTGTCTGATTTGCCCTTCTACTATTTTTTATTATTTCAGTTTACCCTCCGTTATACAATTTGGTCATCCATACCCTTACCGTCATACTATTAATCAATTATGCCTCTAATTTTGACTGATGGACACATGTAAGGCTGAGAATCAAGCACATACCTAAATTTTCATACCCAGATAAATTCACAACCCATCCTATTTTAACCCCAACACCCGACCCACCCAACTGTTTGATGCAGCCCGAACACGTGCTGATCAAGTGTTCGATCCACCGAGGCCAATGACACGAAGCCAAGCCAAGCTCCTACACGATGTTCATATTCACTTGGCCTGGCCGAAGGAAAGCAACTACTCCGAAGCTGAGTATTCGAACTCAAGAACCGAAGGCTTCATCTACAAGCTTGAGCTCAAAGAAAAGAGTGACCGAACCACAACCGAGCACTCAACATCGGCGCCGAAGTAAAGGCAAGAACCGAAGGAAGGGCGATCGATGTCAAGTAAGAGCTGAGTTGAGCAACCGAGCACCGAAGTGAAGAAGCTCGAGCTCAAGTGTTCGAAGTCACGTGTTCGGTTAAAGGAGTAACCGAACACTCATTAGACAGCCCTGCGTGGCTTACTCCTATTAGTCGCCTGTGACCATTTACTGCTTTATCCTTAGCATAGTCTATAAATACTCTATTTTCATTTTATTGTAAGCAGTTAAGTCTTTATGAATTTGAACATAGCAGTTGCTGTTGAAGTGTCTCCGATGGAGTCGAACCCCGACGTGGGATTTTAAAGAACTTGTGTCAATCGGTGTGAGTCGTTTGAACATTTTCTTCTTGGTCATTCAATTTGCAAGAAGCGTTGTCTTTCTTGAGGATTGTTGCTTAGTATAGGTGATTCTTGGCCTTCATTCGATCGAGCTTGAGACAAGTTCCTCACTGTTCTTTCGAATCGAACCAAGTCTTGTCTTGCTTCTATCTTTTATTTCTTGTTGTTTTCTTCCGCATTTCGTGTTTAGCTATTCCTTCGGGTTTGCTTGCACCACTGTTGGACACCAAAATTTTCTTTTCATTTTCCTTTTCTTTCTATTTCCTCTTCTTCTTTCTCCCTGCTACACTCCCTCTACCACTACACATCCACCAATCCAAAACACCATTTCTCCCCCGCCCCTTTCATAATCGCGCTGTTTCTTTGGATGTTTTTGAGTTTTTCCTCTCCTCCAATACAATACCCAGTTAAAAAAAGCAGCAACAAACGATAACAACTTCAAATTTGCAAGCTTTACGAGCAGAAATTATTTCACCTCAAACATGGAGTTTCAAACAAAAAACTCAAATATTGATTCCAGTTTATGAGAACAATATTTCAAAGATGAACCATCCAACTAAATTCAAACAACAATTACTTCTTCAACTTTTGTTGGATTTTTATATTTGAGTTTCCTCAACATCAGCGATGGAGTTTCACATTCTACCTTTCTAATCTGCAGTTACTTCACAATTTTAGCATCAAACTAGTTCAAATCAATAGCTTGTTAATTTTAGCACCAAACTAATTCAAATCAATAGCTTGTTCAGATTTTTCAGCAAAATTATTGAACACCATATGTATGCATTGGCAGTGAAGAGTTATTCAACGGCACTGATTTAAAGCACCAATTTGTGCCTTGTCGAGGGTATTAATTTCCAATTCAAAATATAAAATCATATTTCTTCTGCTTTTATTAGTTGGGGTATACATTGAGTAAGAAATTTTTTTTGCCAATCAATACTTACTGATTTGTTAATTTCCAATCATTTCATGTCTGCCATGGCTCTCTCCATCAAATCTTGGTGGTTAAAAATTGTTGGTTATCTTTAATTCTTGGAGAGTTGCATTAGAAGATGTTAAAGTGGTGAAAGAAGTAAAGAGTAGAGAAGACATGTAACAAAAATAGAGTGCAAAACATGAGAAAATAAAAGGAAAAAGGAGAATAAAATTGGGGATGGAGGAGGTGACTATGGTCATTAAGTGAAACGGAAAGGATTGTGGAGGCTGGGATTTATTTAAAATTGAACACTTAATTAAGATTTTAATTTGGCGGATGAGTTTGTTTAAGTGGAGGGGTTGAATCGGGTTGGGTTAAAATTGAGTTGGGTATAAAAGAAATCGGATAAATTTTAGTTAGGGTTGATTTAGAAGTCTTTCGGCGTGCCACGTGTCCCTCAATTAAAACTAGGGGCATAATTGATTAATAGTATGACGGTAAGGGTATGGATGACCGAATTGTATAACGGAGGGTAAACTGAAATAATAAAAAATAGTAGAGGGGTAAATCAGACCCTTTTCCGCGAATGATTACCATAAATATTTGGTATTTTTTGTACAAAATATATTCTTTATAATTAATTATTACACAATATTTGACTATGGCTGTTATAGAGATCTAATTTTACATAGAATATATTGTGATAATGAACGACATTGCTGATAAAGGTAAAATACTGTTATGGAGAGGTAAAATATAACATGAAAAATCGGTTCTGAAAAAAATTAGGACGTTATACTAAAATGTTGTTATAACGAGGGCTGTTATAATGAGGTTTGTACATACATACATACATACATACATACATACATACATACATACATACATACATACATACATACATACATACATACATACATACATACATACATACATACATACATATCGTAAGTATTATTTTAATAGGGTTCAAAAGGATTAGCCTCACCCATTCATATTAAGAAACTAAAAGACGATACAAAACATAAAGGAAAATGGCGAATACTTTGAAAGAAAAAGGTGTAAAAATAAGCACATATTCTAAAATGAAAGGGACTGAAAAATACTAATAGGGATCCACTGAATAATATGTGGATGACATAATGCTGATTATGATCAACGAAAGCCGCGCCGGATTAACGATAGGCTAGAGGTTTGGAGACAGACTCTACAGTCTAAAGATTTTGGTTGAGAAGACTAAGATTGAGTACATGGAATGCAAGTTCACCGAGGCATCGCAAGATCTTCTAATGGGAAAGTGATGATTGATACGCAAGTCATCTTTAAGGGAGGAAGCTTCAAGTATCTTGGGTCAATAATCTAAGGAAATTGAGAGATCGAGGATGACGGGGTGGATGAAAGGGAAGCTCGCATCCGATATCCTATGCGATAAGAATATGTCACCTAAACTTAAAGGTAAGTTCTCTAGAGTGGTCCTTACACCAGCTATGTAGTATGGGGCGCTGTGTTGGACAGTTAAGAACGCGCACATTCCAAAGATGAAAGTTGCAAAAATGCAAATGCTTAGAAAAGTATGTGGGCATATTAGGATAGATAATATTAGGAGTGAGGTCATACGGGAGTGGTGGACAAGATGTGAGAGGCGAGGTTGAGATGGTTCGGTCTTGTGAAAAGGACGAGCTTAGATGCTCCAGTAAGAAGGTGGGATGGGGTAGCAGTGTTGGGTCTACAGAATTATAGAGGTAGACCGAGGAAGAATTGGGGTGAGGTGATTATACAGGACATGGCATGTCTTCAGATTACCAAGAACATGACTCTAGATAGAAAAGCTAGAGGTCGAACGTTAGGGTAGAAGGGTAGAGGATAGTTGAGCATGCTTTGTCATAGTAACCTTAGTGTTATAGTTAAAAACGAAAACATCAATAGCAGTAAAGTCGAATAAGATAGAAATTTTTTTTGTGTGTGTGTATTATGTTTGTCTTATTATGTGTCTTTGTAGCTACTATAGTATTTTCATTTTGTTATTTTCAAGCATATTTTCTTGAGCCGAGCGTTTATCAGAAACAACCTTCCAACCTTACTCAAAGTAGCGGTAAGTATGCGTACATCTCACCACTCCAAATTCCACATGTGAAATTATATGGGTATGTTGTTGTTGGATCCACTGAATAAGATCTCTCCATTTTCTTTTTCTTTTTTGGTTTTATTAAAGAAAAATATGGGACTGAGAGTCGGAGAAAATTATGAACAAAAGAAATTTGAGTGAATGAAAAGGACCGAATAAGAAACCAAATTTCACTTATATTATTAGTGAAATGTTAGTAACGATATTAATACTAGTAGTAGTTTAATTTATGATTATGACGCTCATCTGATAAGAACAAGTATCTAGAAAATTATGAATTGCAAATGCTTAGATTAAAAATTGAAAACAAAGACCTTGTCTGATTTCAAACATTTAGTAGCTTGGAATGAAATTACAATGCCATTAAAAGAAAAGAAAGAAGAAAAAGACAATGTTGACAACCTGTTCGGTGTAGGTAAAATATACTCCCTCAATTCTAATTTATTTATTATAGTTTGATTTGACACAAAATTTAAAAAATAAAATGGTGACTTTTGAAACTTGTGGTTTAAAATAAATTAAAGATACTTGTATGATTATAAATCACTTCACTATGAATAAAACGAGAAATTTAAACTTATTTATTTTTAAATTTAAAATTATGATATTCTTTTAAGAACGAACTAATAAAAAATTGTATCACACTTTTTGAATCCGAGATAGTACTATTAATTTATGGAGTAATTAAAGACAAAGTCATGTTTAGCGGCTAAATCGGCTGGTATGCTTTCGCCTTACCTGTGACAACTGATTGTTGTTCTTTGATGCGCGCACGCGGGAGGACGCTTGCCTCAGCAGCGCACACCTCTTAGCGTCATTGTTTCACCGGCCAACTTGCCATATGACATTCATCCTCGCAGTTCAAGTTGGCGTTATTTGGAAGGTTTAGATTCATTTGTTCTAGAGGCCTTTAACATGTCATAATATTTTTGTAGTTATAGAGTTTTTTAAATTTGTATCATATGCATATTATAACATCTGTATAATTATAAAAGATTTTCATTAAAAATTTTACGTTAAAATAATGTTCAAATTTTGAAAAGGGGTCGGTCTTTTTTCAATGGATTAAAAATGAAATAGGCTCACAACTTCACATAGACAGAAATAGAGGGGAACTAAATTTTATTTTCCAACACCTAATCTTGTTTTTAATCTATTCATTTCATTAGGCCATATATGACTAAATCAAACTCCCAAAGTGGGGTTCACTTGTAGTCATCGAATCTATTACGAGTACTCTACAATGATTTATTTAATGGTTCGTGGTTAGGCTATTTAATGTTTGCCTCTTGCTTGGTTAAACATCTTGTTTGTTTGTGGTTACAAATGTGCCAGAATTTAGCTAGCATAAATATAAAGCCTTTGCCTCTCTTTTGCTTTTCCATAGAACCTAAAGTAAATTTGACAGCAGGGAAGAATAGCAGCTTCAATGCCTAATGCAAGCGATGAATGAATAAGATCAAAATTTTAGGCATAGAATGATTATCAACATTATCGAACTGTCTAGCCTGAAAGGAAGATCCTTAAAGCGTATGTACTGAAGCAACAAGTATCACTACAATAATATGCATCTATAGCTATGAAATACCTCGTAGCTAAATATAAAAAATTTCGTAGCTATACTTTTTAGCCATAATATTTTTTTTCATAGCATTCGTAGCTAAAAGTGGGGTGGCTAAAAGTTAGCTTCAAACTTTACGTGCCCCGTGGGCCGTGGCTAAGAACTATTACTTATTGCCACAAAAAATTTGTGTTACAGCTATATTGGCAAGAGCGTTTTGCCATGAAAAATATACATTCGTAGCAAATTATTTTGTTTTATTTTGCTACGAAAAATGAAATCTATAGCTATCTTAATATTGTAGCCATAAGTTGATATATCGTGGCAAAAAAATTAATTTATTAACCACAAAATTTAAATATGTAGCTGTATAATCAGTGTCATAATCTATGTTTAGCTACAGATCAAAATTTTGTTGCTACAAATAACTTCTAAATTTGAAAAAAATTATTATTATATTTTAATTTTTTTCATTTATGTTTAGCTACAGATCAAAATCTCATAGCTACAAATCATCTAAATTCGTGAAAGTTTTACTATATTTAATTTTTTAGATGAAAAACCTGATTTATTAAATTATGCAACAAAAAAAAAATGATTTCACCTTTGATATATTTACACCGATTTAAATATTTTTAAATTTTCTACAATCTGAAAAATATAGTAAAACCAACAAAATAATAACCTTTAAATATAACTTTAATCATACAAAATGACATTGAATATGTTTCAAAAGTAAATCTCAAAATACATGATCATAAGTCATATCTTCCATATTACATAAGTTTTGTACAGCATAAATATTAAAGTACAAAATTAAAACTAGTTAATATAATTTTTGTAACCGCCAACCGATAATTTTCTTGCATCAAGCGATCAAGTAGGCCCACTATATAACCTGTAAATTCCAAAAGAAACAATCAACATGAGCACGAAAGAAATAAGTAAATCCAAGACAAAATTTTATATAATGATGTAAGTTTGATTGGTTGAAAAAATGGAAAATGAATCCCGCAATATCGAAATAAATCATAAAAGTAAGACAATAATTTAAGAATGGACAAATGAGAACATAAAAAGCTACAAAGGAAGCAAATGAGTAGTAGAAAGTAATCCATTAGATCTTTTATCAACATCTTGATCATTAAATAATTGGCTGGCTAATTTCCTTCTCTATACATATAACGTACTTCACATGTTAGAACTAAATTGTAGATTAAAGTACAATTACCTCAGGACCTATTATGTCAAATCACCAAAAATAATAAATTGAATGCGGAAGCATACCTGAATCTGTAGGAATTGATGAAGCCCTGCCGTCTCGCAGTTAGGTCTTCCAAATTATTACGTGGTCGCTCTCTCTTTCTCTAATGATGTGATATCAGTAAAATAAAACCCTACATTTGATTTGAGGACCATAACCCTTTTATAATAGAATATAGTTTATATAATTCTAGTTTAATTCATCATTAAACTAAAACTACATCTGAGTATCTATACATAAGCCCCATACTTTACGAGGTGTCTAATTAGGTACACATAACTTTAAACCGCAGTAGATCACGTTTAATCTGGACCAAACTTTTAATGATAGTAACTGACATTTAATTATTTATGTATTTATATATGTGCAAGTCCATATAATCTTACATTACATAAATATCCTGATGCGGGGCAATTCAAGCAACCATCCAAAAAGCACCATCCAAGGCCAAGGAAGAGCACTTCAAGGTCATGCATTGGAACGCCATAAAAAGAAGAGCATCCGAGACACATTTCGAGGTGTTTCAAGAAGCTTCAGGAAGAGGCGGACCGCCTAGTGAATGCATGCTCTCTGGATTTTGGGAGGCGGACCAAGAGGCGGAGCGCCTAGGGGTGTTGAGGCGGGCGCCTACTCCCTGCTATTGTTTAAAGGGAATTTGACTTAAGTTACTATGTAATTCCTATTATGCCCCTACGTGGCTTATGACTTTAGAACTTACTTAAGGGTACTTTAGGCTTTTCATTCATGTCTAAGAAAGGCCTATAAATACTCTATAGCTTAGCATTTTTACTTAGTTAGCTATTATGAAGAATGATTGAATGACAATGTTCAAGAGTGGATTCTCTTAGAATGAAAACTTTTTTGAGTTGGTTTGAGTTTACTAGTGGATTCTAGTTGACCCCCAAACCCCCCCCCCCCCCCCCCCCCGATCATTCTGCTTGCGAGGCCGTTGTCGTCTCGAAGGTAGTTGCATAGTGAAGGTCCTCCTTGACGCCGATACGAAGGTATATCGGGACAAGTTCCCCGGGGTTACTTCGTAGGGAGTTTGAGTAGTGTCTCGCTCTCTTATCTTTATTTCCGCATTTAGTTTTACCCCGTATCATCTTGGTATCAGAGCAAGGCTCGGGTTTAGTTTTTACAAACCCCCGACCCTTGATTCTTTGTGCCTAGGTCGATTCTATCTTTAGTTTTCTTGTTCTTGTTATTGGAAAGGAGAAAATCACCAAAAAAAAATTGAAAAATTGAAAACACCAAAAATTTGGTCTATTTTGATCGTTTGATTGATTCGTGTTGTGATTGTTATTGGGGGTTTGTTCCTTATTTGAAACCCGTTATTTTGGTATCCAACACACACGATTTGGAGTAGTATTCCATGATTTGAGATTTGAAACCCTTGAAAAAAAAAAATTGAAAATTTTGAAACCCTAGCTATGAACATGATGAACATGGTAGATTGTTGGATTTTGATTGGGGTTTGATAAAAGTAATTGGGGTTTGATCTTTGTGGTTGAAACAACATTTGGGTACCTTTGGATTGCTAAAACAACGTGTGATTTGTTGGATTTTTGGGTGTTAAAGTCGAAAAACACGTTGTTGAACTGTGCTGAAAGTTGCAGAAGGCGGAGCGCCTCAACTCAGAGGTGGAGCGCCTCATTTTTTTAGCTCTCTGGAAATTTGTGAGGCGGAGCGCCTCCTCACTGGTACTTTGCCCTGGGCGGCCGCCTACTTTGCTGAGGTGGGGCGCCTACTTCCTGAAGGTTGGGAATTGGGTAGTTTATCCTAGGTTCTCTTGTTTTGTTGTTTGCATTGCTTCTAATTAGTACTATTAGAGTATAATCCTACTTGAGTAGTACTAATTACTTCGAGCTATTAGGATCATCGTGCCTTAGAAAGGTGACTAGAATTCAAAGAAGACCCGTAGTACCTTTTTGATTCAAGTCCTCACTTAAAGTGCTTATCGTTCCAATCGAGTCCCATTAACTCCACTCACCCCGGAGAGTATTGGACTTGTGAAGTTGAGTGATTGAGTTGTGGTTCGTTGGTCAACTACTTGAAGCTTTTAGACTCAAACTTGAGTGAAATATCCACCACCACTAAACGAGTGACCCGAGTGTTATACACGCGAGGGTGTGTGTGAGGTGTTTTACTAACGTTTGTTGATTTTGTAGGTACTATGGCAACCGATGGAGATGATCCTATGAAAATTTTCATGGCTACCGTTATAGCCAAGTTGGAGGACATAACCTTGAGACTTGAGTCCGTCGAGAGGAATCAAGTTGAGACCGGTGAGAGGAGGACCCCGAGTGTCCAAATTGAATCCGGAGAAGGCACAAGTCATAGCACTCCTATGACTCCCGGAAACTTTGTTGAGCTAACCAAGAGGTATGAGCAAAAGAAAGTTGAAGCTCTTCAAGAGTGTGCGTTGGGCAACGCGCAACCCGTGGGCAATCCCCACAACTTGGGCAATCCCCAAGGTTATGCTCCACTTCGAAGTCCCGTGCGGAATGTCCCACCTCTTGAACAAATTGATGAAGTTCAAGAAGAGAAGGAGGCCGGGTATGGTGATGAAGCCTATGGGTATGATGTTCCTTATCAACCTAGGAGGCAAATGCATTGGGGTCTAAATGTGGATAGGGGTAGAGGCCGAGGTCGAGGGCCACCCATGGGATATGCTAGAGGGAATGCGAGGAGGGAGTATGTTGCTCATGATGACCATTATGGAGGCCAACCGGAGCCTAACTATAGGGTACGTGACAACAACAACAACCTCAATAGTGTCAAGCTCAATCTTCCATCCTTTAAGGGAACTTGTGATCCGGAGGCATACATGGAATGGGTACTATCTATGGAGAGAGTGTTTGACACCAATGAGATGACCGAGGAGAAAAAGGGTACCTATGCAATTTCTACCTTTGAGGCCTATGCTTCTACTTGGTGGGAGTCCATGAAGAGGTCAAGAAGAAGGATGAATTTGCATTTGAATGTGACTTGGGATGAGTTGAATGTTCTTATGAACACCAAGTACATATCTCCAAGGTATCGTCAAGAGCAACTCAAGAAGCTCTTTGAGCTAAAACAAGGTGTCAAATCGGTGCATGAGTACTTTGATGAGTTTGAGAAGACCCGGATGGCATTGGATATGGATACCGAATGTGAAGAACAAGCCATGATCCGCTTCAAGAATGGCTTGAGCTATGGTATAGCTTCTCAATTGCGGTTGCATACTTATCATTCACTCCAAGATCTCTTGGAAGCCGCAATTGAAGTCGAGACTTGGCTTAAGAGAGAGAAGTTCAAAAGCAACACTCCTACCTCCACAAGCAAGCCGAAAGAGTGGAAGACTCCAAGTGCAAACTTTCCAAGTCCAAGTGCAAGTGCTAGCAAAGAAGTGAAGAAGCCTTATGAGAAGACTACACCACACTTGGAAGGTACTTCTAAAACTCGCTTGAGTAATCCTATTTCTACTTCTACTCAATGTTATAAGTGCAAGGGCTTTGGGCATATTGCTAAAGATTGCTCCACAAAACGAACCATGGTGGTGGTTGTCAATTTGGTGTATGAACAAGAAAGTGAGTCCGAAAATGAGGAAGTAGAGGAGGATGAGGAAGTTGAATTTGTGGTTGCCGAGAAGGGTGATGACGGTCCTCACATGTTCTTGGTGGTTAGGAGGAGCTTGAGTACCATTCTCATGGAAGAGGAGGTGGAAAATGATCAAAGAGAAAGCCTCTTTTATGGTAGATGTCGTGTGATGGGGCAATTGTGCTCAATGGTTGTTGATTCGGGGAGTTGTGCCAACATAGTAAGCCAATCCTTGATTTCCCAATTGAAGTTACCCACTCGTAAGCATCCAAACCCATATCGCTTACAATGGCTTAGTGAGTATGGTGAGCTAAAGGTGGTGAAGCAAGTGTTGCTTGAGTTTAGCAGTGGGAACTATAGAGATAAGATCATGTTTGATGTTGTCCCGATGCAAGCTTGCCATATATTGTTTGGGAGGCCATGGCAATACGATAGGTGTGTTGTGCATGATAGACGGACCAATTCCTACACGGTCAAGCAAGATAAGAAGAAATATGTGCTTAAACCTTTGACTCCAAGGCAAGTAAGGGAAGACTGCAAGCGAATGAAGGAGTTGAGGGAAGCGGCTAAAGCAAAGTCACCCATTGTGTTTGAAACCGAGGTAAACAATTTCATTGTCTTGTCATTGCATGATGAGAATGAGAGTCACTCCACTTCAAATGAGAGAGGAAAGATAGAGAGAAGTGAGGGAGTGACCGGTGACAATCCAAGAGAGGAAAAAGGAGAGGAATTGAGGAGTGATGTAAGTGGATTGTCACCACAAACTACACTTGACCATGAGGTAATATTGAGAGAGATGAGAGGTGAGGAAGGAAAAATTGAGAGTGAGAGCACCCATTGTTCTAACCCTTCTTTATCTTCTACCTTTTTTTGTGAAAGTTCTTGTGTAGGTACATTTGAAGACAAGCCATTGGAGCCTCAATGTGAGCTTCATGAAGGAGGAGTTGCATATGACACTTCAAACCTTGTAAGTGATCAAGGAAGTACTACCAATGTAAGTGTTACTTCACCTTTTCATGAACCTACTAGCTACTTGTCTTGTGATGACTCAACACTAGTTGGTGTTTTTGATGCATCTAATGAGTATACCGCTAGTGAAGAGTCTAGTTGTCAGCTTGTACCTGCTTGTGAAACACTAGTTGGAAGGGATGTTATGCCACATCATGATGTGAGCTCATTGTTCATTGAACCCCTCCCTAGTGTAGATTTGATAGTTGACCATGATTGTGACATTTGCTGTGACACACCACCAACCTTTGACAAATGGGAAGATGAGATGGTTGATCACTTCCTTATTGATGTGCTTCTATTTGGTGGACCAATGTGTTGTGGTAAAGATGGAATTGACCTTGAGGAGTCTAAATTGCATGAATTGGACAAGGTTGTCTATGACGACTCCTCAAGTGAACCTAGTCTTGATAAATTGTCTATGCTTGATCATGATAGTGAGATGCATGTTTTTACCAATCCATTATTTGAAGGCATCCTCATTAGTGGTAATGACTTGTATCGGACTAGGGTGAATAGTAGGATGGAACCCCCATGGTGTGATTCCTTAGGCAACCCATTGCTTGAGAATTTGGGTGAGGTAGATGGTTCTTTGAGTGACCCTACTATTGCTTGTTGGGGTTATGATGAAGAAGAGTCCATCATCAATGCCTTCCTTGAGAGCTTGACTTTTGAGGAGGGTTGCCTAGTTGATGAAATGAGAGGGGAAGAGGAATCCTTTGGTGTGAGTAAGTATGCTCTAAAGAAGGGGAGTGGAGTGCTTGATCCTACTTGTAGGTTGGGCTATTTGATTCACTCCACTCCACATGTTGATCACACCTCGAGGATAGATTGGTGTGTTAATCTTGAGCTTAAGGTTCAAGGGGATTTTGGTAGCTTGATCTTGCATTTCCCATGTCCCCATGACCTATTTGCTCATTATCTTATTGAGTGCATGTTGATCTTTAACCAAGTACTTATGGTTCTCTATGGAGACTTGATCTTTATGATTCTTATTGATGCTTGGTTATATCACAAGAGTGTGTTTTCCACACTTCTTGCACTAACCTACTTCAAAGTAGGATGTTTGCTTGTGTTTGCTTGTCGTTGCTTGTAGGTTCTAAGCTCCATGCTAAGGCGAGGGTGATCTTGGAAGAAGCCTATGTCAAAGTGACGAACAAGAAGGACAAAAAAATGAGAGTCTTGGTCACCCCGAGAAGTTGATGATGCCATGAGAGACCACGCCTTGATTTCGAGGACGAAATCTTCTCAAGAAGGGGAGGATGATGCGGGGCAATTCAAGCAACCATCCAAAAAGCACCATCCAAGGCCAAGGAAGAGCACTTCAAGGTCATGCATTGGAACTCCATGGAAAGAAGAGCATCCGAGACACATTTCGAGGTGTTTCAAGAAGCTTCAGGAAGAGGCGGACCGCCTAGGTTTAGAGGCGGACCGCCTAGTGAATGCATGCTCTCTGGATTTTGGGAGGCGGAGCGCCTAGGGGTGTTGAGGCGGAGCGCCTACTCTGTTGAGGCGGGCGCCTACTCCCTGCTATTGTTTGACGGGAATTTGACTTAAGTTACTATGTAATTTCTATTATGCCCCTACGTGGCTTATGACTTTAGAACTTACTTAAGGGTACTTTAGGCTTTCATTCATGTCTAAGAAGGCCTATAAATACTCCATAGCTTAGCATTTTTACTTAGTTAGCTATTATGAAGAATGATTGAATGACAATGTTCAAGAGTGGATTCTCTTAGAATGAAAACCTTTTTGAGTTGGTTTGAGTTTACTAGTAGATTCTAGTTGACCCCAAACCCTCCCCCCCCCCCCTCCCCCCCCCCCCAATCATTCTACTTGCGAGGCCGTTGCCGTCTCGAGGGTAGTTGCATAGTGAAGGTCTTCCTTGACGCCGATACGAGGGTATCTCGGGACAAATTCCCCGGAGTTACTTCGTAGGGAGTTCGAGTAGTGTCTCGCTCTCTTATTTTTATTTCCATGTTTAGTTTTACCCCGTATCATATCCTCAAGCAACCAAAATGAATTTAAGCTCAAATTAATAGTTTGCCCGCTCAACATTAAGCCTGTTGCGACATCACTTGTCGAACTCCATGGGCAGTATCCGGTTGTAGGCCGAGACATGTCACTTTGGCTTCAGCATTAGTATTAGTTCTGCGACACAATATACTTACTTGCATTCAATATTTGTATCATCACAACAATAAATGCATAACGTGCACGTGTAATTCTAAATATTTTCTTATAATTTGGTTAATTAAACTTTCCGCACGTAAGGCTTAGCAGATCATCTTCTGCGCATTTTGCAAGTTATTATCTTATCCCTTGGTGTTTGTGCAACTTTGGCTTCTGGCATGTGAACTAGGTGATTTGCTCCTTTGCGAAGAACTTACTAAAAGACGTGTGCCCTTCATTCAGGGGATTTGTTCTACTTTTAGTGCGTTTGAAGCTGTAGAAACCGTGGTCATCTATTCATCAACTTTCGTGCATTTCTTAATAGCATAATTTATAGCTAAAATCAACAAATTTACTAAATTTATGCCGGTCTCTTTTGGTGGTGTAATTTGGCGGACCCAGGAATTTAAAGTCATAGGTGCTCGTCGAAAAGAGATTTGGACGAAGAAATAAAAAGAGTTTAGCCGTGGGTGCCCATTCAATACTTATCTAAATCTTTTGCTAATTTTCTATGTAAATACACTAAACCTAGCTAAAGATAATGGGTGCTATAGCACCACAATATTCCATATAGATCCGCCAATTGTACACGAAAATGGCATCGTTATTATTCTTACTACTTCTACTCTTCACCAAAATGTTATAAAACTTGCAACATGCTAACAACATTCTTAGTTCAAAGAGCTTAAATTTTATATATTGAGATGTACAATATATTTTCACTAAACCCACAAAAACTTCAGTCTATTGCTATAGTTCTGAGAGCTTTCTGCTCCTTCATCCATTACTAATGGCACAGAATCAGTATGAACCCTTTGCAACTTCTCCATGCATGGTGCTGATATATTAAATTAGCCGATGAGCTGTTAAAACTTTATATTAACATACATACCTCAAATAATCAATAAAAGCTCTGTGATTTTGAGTATATTATTCTGGCAACCAGAAAACACATGGAGATGTAGTAGTCATTTGCAGCAGTGCTTACACATGAGCCCCTACACTCTCACAAATAAATCGGTTGTTCCCTACTACAGCCCTGTACATCACATATTTCATCGATTTTCGTTTAGTTAGTATTCTTGATATTTCGAAAAAACAATATGTATCAATAATAGGAAAGCTCATTTTGATCTCAACAAAGTGACCGAATAAAGTCGCAAGATAATTTGCTATAAAACAAGAGAAATCAATCTCTGGAAAGTGTTTCTGTTGAAATCTAACAACATCGAAGATCTAAATGGCTGGGACCATACCCTTAAGATTTTTAACCCTTTGAAGTCGGGAATTATCCAACTAGAACCTTTTGAATTGAAATTCGAAGAACCTTTAGCAGGTGGAGTTCTGTGCACACATTTGATCAAGAACAATGGTCCGTACATCCGAGTATTTCATGACAAGGTAGCAGTAAGCACAAGAAGAGAGTAAGACTAGTAAGACTACGTTCAAAAAAGAAAACAGACATAATTTAAATCCTGCCAGCCAAACGGTTTTGTACAAAAATGGAAGCCAACACTGAATTTAGGAATAGCTGCAATTTCTAATATCCCACGTTGAGAAGCTTTCAGGAGACCATAGCAGTTGTTTCATCTTCTTCTGCTTCTCCGGTAGGCACTTCATTAAACATGTACTGGCTCTGGTACTCCATCAAGTACTGTGTCGACCTCTTCACATCATAAAACAGATTATACACTCTAGTAATATCTTCCACTTCCACAATCTTACCTTTCCGCTTTTGGCAAGCCAGTGCTGCAGAAGTAATAAGGTGGATGGCATATCTCAAAGATGTATTTACGCCGATCTTGGTCAACAAAACTTTTGCATCTTCCGACATTTCAACATCCTCCTCTTGACTTCTGATGTCCAGGATTTTGCGAATTTCGTCCTCCTTGTAAGGTTGTGTAGAGATGATGAGCAGGCGATCGAGAAAGTCAATAGGAATTCCATGTGGGGATCTGTAGTTTGATCCCCGGATTGTAGTAATACCTCTATTGGTAGCGACAACCAATATAGGTGCCATGTCATTCTCCAAAGCTCGATTTAGGAAAGAGAAACACTCAATGTCAAGCATATGTACTTCGTCAATGAAGAGGACGCCAGGCACAATCTCTGCCTTTCCTTCCTCCCTCCACTCTCCAACCTTGGTGTCTATATTTTCTCTCACTTCAGCACGAATCTCACCAGTATCGCCCGTAAACAGTGCTAGAAATCCCTGCGTTCTGAAATTGAGAAGAGCTGATTAACTTATTTAATCGGGTGAAGTAGGAATAGAAAAAGATTCTTCTCCAAAAGATATTAAATGCTTCCAGCAGCAACTCAAATTCAAAACATGAAACTGATCAGTCTGCAAATACACTCAATAGGAAGAGCATGCAACTCAAGATGACACGCAAGAAGCATTACCAATTTGAACTGAAGTGGAGAAAATGAAGAGGAATGGGAAGATAAGAATCTAAATTTAGTGACAAAATTCAGGTTCGTTAATAATAGTCTGTCTGGAATTTTAGCATACAGAAAAATCCTTTTGCTCTTCAAATATCATCTAGTCAATTGCCTATGAGACCAAAAACCCTACTTTAATGTAAACTCCAACCAAACACAATACAGGATGAGACGTAAAACACAGTGCACCAGCCGTGAAGGGACTGGCTAGAAAAAAATTCTATCTCAATTCCTAGTCAAAACAACACCTCATTCAGTTTTGGCAAAAGTTTACTACAAATATTTTGAAGCCAATCCGACCAAATGATCACCAATAAAAGCTAATCATGTCATCTTGCATCAAAGCTTAAATACGATTCTCAAAACGTATATCTATAGGAATGTTCAATTGTTCACAATTAAGTACTACAATGAAAGAAGTATTCAGTAAAAAGGAACACCTTAAACATTAAAGTCTCACTGTGCACAGTAAAATGAGGAACCGGACTACATCGTACTTAGTTGGAGAGAATGTAAAAGAAAGCTAAAGGAAAGCACTTTGTTGCCAGCAGCTTATACCAATAAGACAAATAGAATTGACAGTCGAGCACTTCAAAACTCATGTTAGACTATTATCATGCAAAGCCACCTCTCCCTTGTGCACTTTAAAGCAAATTAGGTAGCAACACTCTCAAGCTTAGTACTTATATCTTATTGTTTCAACAAACCATTCCACTCAGTGAATCATATCCTTTAACTAACTAAAATCAGCTTTTAACCAATGAATCTGACAAAAGATCTCAAACAATTTGAACAAGTGTCAGGTTATTGCAGCAGCGTGAAGAATTATAAACAAGATTAAACAGTTTCCTTAATTAAAGAAGGGTTAAAACATGTTAACCCATCAATTATTTCATTTAAACAAACTTTGGATTCTGGAAGCACTTTGGGGAATCAGCAGAACAGTGAGCAAAATTCATCATTACAATTCACCAAGCCATCAAACTGAAGTCCCCAAATTTTAATTAAACAAACACTTGTGCATAATCTTAAGCGAACCAATTAGCAACCACGACTTTCAAACAAATGAGCAGGTGTAATTCAAATTCTGCTGGTTACATTTCAGCAAACAGTCGAGGTGCAGAACAACAATGAGTATCTATATAACAATGAACAATCAATGCATCGTAACAGATATACTTGGGAATTATAGCTAAGCCATAGCAGCTACTACCATATCAACCATCCTTCACTATCATCGTCAAATTAGAACATTTGGGCACAATTCGGTTCAAAATCCTAAAGTGAAACATTTTTTTAGCACCATGTCTGAGTTTGGAGAGACAAAGCAGGAAACAGCATTCCCATAACTTCATCAAGCAGCATAAAAATAGTTTCGAAAGTTATGGTACTTCTTTTTTTTTTTTTTTTTTTGAAGAAGAAGAAGAAGAAGAAAAGTTATGGTACTTCTAAGGTCAATAAAACAAGTATTAACAAAATAGAGAGCTTAGATTGTCTATCATGCTGGTCATGTTCATGTGACACCAGCGTCACTGAGAAATGCAGCTTATGATTCAGGCAGAAATGTTGTCGTTTTTGTCTATCGAATTTGGATATCTAAGCAGATCTTAAGCAAATGTATTTTCCTATTGACAAAGAGGACCCCAAGCATAGAGGCTACTAATATAATCACTACATACATAAATAGGAAAAAAAGAAAATACACTATTAGGACAGTGTCAAACAAGATCCTAAAATGAAAATGTAGCAAACACATAATATACACCAGCTTTTCAACCAGACATATTGTAATCAATTAAGCAACCATAGATAAATCAAGATTTTTGCTTTCCTCAATCAGAAGAATGTTAAGAAGACAAGATGTTTCATCTCCACTGATCTGCAACCCCATGGAATATCAGGAGTGCAGAACAGTTAAGAGAGATAGTTGATGTAAGTCCATTAGCATCCAAAGCTGATCATTGCCCAATTAAGGGCTCATCCGCTTTGCCAAGATGGACTAACGAATCACTCTCTCATTTTATAACGGACACACATAAAAGATAAATGTAGTTACAACTTGGTAGAGTATGTAACCTGTAACACACTAAAGTAACAACGTGCTCCTCTTTAATCAGATAGTGTGGCCAGCTCAACAAGCATACCATTTCACAAGCATCATCCCAAACAAAAGGAAATTATCACTATTGCATTAAAAGGAGATTGAACCAAATATCAAAGACGAAAATTTGCAAAACTGGAGCAGAAGAACAGTGTGTAGTTGCTCCATCCAATCTGAACTAAAGAGTTTTCAAGCATTACCCGAGGCCCTTGATATTCTCTTGGGAGAGAGGCAGTGATGTCGTTAGCTAGATGTTTCATCTCCACTGATCTGTAACCCCACGGAGCATGAGGAGCCCAGAACAGTTTTAGTGAGACATTTAATGTAAGTCCATTAACATTCAAAGCAATTCATTACCCTCAAGAGCGCTCAACTGCTTTGCCAAGATGGACTGCGGATAGGGGCAAGTATCCTCACAGAACAGCAAGGTATTAAATATTTCAAATTTATCATTATTCCCCAAAGCTTTAACTTCTCAATGACATAGAAATCCTAGCTAACAACCCCAGTGCACATTCCATTCCCAGTTTATTACTACAAACGAAATTATTTAATATAAGCAATAAAAAAACTAATAACTATTTTTTGCACGTTCTAGGAATCTTATCGCAGTGAAGTTGCTTATCTATATTTTGATTGGTATCAATATTGATTATGAGACGAACTACAAACATCAATTAGTCCCCTTTAAGCAATATAAAACAGAAATTTACCTAACAAAAGTTAGTACCTGCTATTTATGACATCGATTTCATGCAGCGTGACGCAATGTACAATCTCCTTTCTCTTCTGCAGCTCACCTTCAGGACATTGTACAAACTTAGTCTGAGGTCCCATAGCATCATAATCCCTGGACCTCGAAAACGACCTACCTAACTTCGTAATCTTCCCCGACGCCTTATCAATAGCAATAACATCACCACTCTGAACTTTCTCCTTCCCTAAAGCCTCAATCATCTTCGCTCCCAAGTCATAAACCGTCTCCATATCAGTCGTCTTCAACGTTAACTTCCCTGTCTTAGCAGCGGCCCCAGCAACACCAGGCCTATCAATCTGAACTTCCACAACTTCACCTTCAATAACCTCATTTTCTTCCTTAATCCTCACCCCAATCGCCTTCCTAAACGCCTGCATTAACGCTTCAGTTTTCGACATCTCTAACGAGTAAAGTTCGCTACCGGCTAACATAGCAAAAGGGGTTTCTTGACCTAATGATTTAGCCATACCCATTGCTATAGCTGTTTTACCAGTACCAGGTTGGCCCGCTAATAGAACAGCCCGGCCTGCAATTTTACCTTCTTGAACCATTTTAACTATTACACCGGCGGCTTTTCGGGCGGATGTTTGGCCCACCATGCCTTCGGAGATGAGGCGGGGTTCGAGGGAGGAGTCGAGGCCTAAACCACGGATGTGGGAGTGGGCCCCAATGCGTTCTATTCGGGTTAGGTCACGCATCTCTGAGATTTTCACCTCAGCCATTGTGTGGTAGTAAAAGGGAAACTCAGAAAGAGGGAGAAAGGTAGACAAGCGCAAGGAACAAGTAGAGAGGGAGGGGAGTGAATGAGGGCAATTTTAGGGTTTAGGGTTTATGTCCATCACTTATATTTGGTGTATAAACTGCAAAACTGAAGTCTTATAGTGCAGAAAACTCACCTCTTCTCTTTTTTTCTAGTAGCTTCATAACCTAATTTTCAAAGGCTATTGGCACTTTTATCTTACTTTTTTCAAGTAGATTGCAAATTCTTATTTTTTGATAGTACAGAATATTGCAAAATGCAAAAAAAATCATTCGCAGTTCCCGAAATTGACTAGTTCTGAGAGTTTGTTCATGTTTAATACAGTTTTAGCAAAATAACTTATGTTTCGTCTGTATGCAATAATTTAAGTTATCTGACAGGACGTGGACATAGGTCAAATGCAAGTATTGCCTAGGCAAGAATGCCAACGTCAAGTGCTACATAAAAACCACTTCAAGTTAACTAAGAGAATGTGGGAAGAGCTCAAGGACAAGTGTTGCCTAAACAAGAGTGATCAACGGCAAGTATTGCCTCTTCGGCAATACTTACAGACAAATGGTAGATAGGGGGATACAGGCGTCATTTATAAGATCTAAGTGGGGGCCACTTTTGCTAAACTATTGTTACGGAGGTCAAAATAGCAAAAAAGTTGCCCCGGTGCCAAAGTTTTGTACATAAACCCACAAGTTTTGTACATAAACCCACAAATGGGATCTGAAGATGATGAGGTGTACGCAGACCTACCTACCTTATGTGAGATAGAGGGGTTGTGTCCAAAAGTGATGCAATGTAAACTAGCGGAAGCAAATAACGATACAAAAATACGGAAGCGATAAAAACAAGATACGAGATATCAAATAGATATCGAGAAATTCAAGACTAGGAAGGCAAGAAATAGAAGAAAGAACGGATAACGAATTCACAACATGATTTTATTATCCAATTGGAGAATTGAAACTCGAACCTTACAATAGTTTCATACTAGCGATGAATCTCCATAGGTTCCAAGTCGAGACATACACGAAGCTTCAAGCTTCGAACTAGAAAGGCTCGGCCTCTTCTAAGTTCTCTCTTCTCTATTCAAGATTAAATCAAAGTTAATGAAATAAAATGATTAAGGAAGGCTTTTATAGTCTTCCTTTACACATAATAAAATGTCTAAAACACCCCCAAAATGGTTTATAACAATACAAGCCACGTAGGGCCAAAATAGAAATTTTACCAAAAATCTCGTCATGCTTGTCACGGGTGGAGGCGCCCCCTGTTCTTCAGCCCGCTTGATTCTGGGTGCCCCTCCCTCAAACTTGGGAGGTCTGCCTGGGCGCCCCACCCTCAAACCTGGGAGGTCCTCCCATGCTGAAGCCTTGCTCCCTTCATGCATGGAATGGCTTGAGGCGCCCCTCCTCCAAACCTGGGAGGTCCTCCTTCTATGGTGCTCCAATGCATGATCTTCAAGACGCTTCCGGAGCCCTTGACTTGTATTCCTTGTGCTCTCAAACTTGGCTCTTGATGGGTGGGAACTAAGCCAATTTGGATTGCATCATCCTCCCCTTCTTGAAAGGATTTCGTTCTCGAAATCAAACCATCAAAGCCTACATCCAAAACAAGCATAAACAAATCTTCCCACTACAGAGTAGGTTAGTGTCAAAAGTGTGGAAAACACACTCTAGTGATAGCGCCAAGCATCAATAACAAGTAAAAAGTTTATGTCTCCCAAGGAAACAACAAGTACTTGACTTAACAAGAAATGTGTATAACACAAAGACAAGCAAAGAGATCAATAGGATATGGAACATGCAAGATATAGCAATCAAATTCCCTATAACCCTTAAGCTTATGACCAACACACCAATCCTTCAATGCATTTTTTCACGAGGTAACGCAATGGCTTTGGCATGCCCCGCACTCAAGGTGTGATCAACATACAGGGTGGAGTAAGCAAAATAGTTCACTTTACAACTAGCATCAAATACTCCACTCCTCTTCTTAAGAGCATTGTTACTCACACCAAGAGGTACCTCCTCACCTCCAATTTTACCTCCAAGACAACCCTCCTCACTAGACAAACTCCCACGGACAAAACCAAGGTCACTCATCTCACTTGGAGTTTCAAACAACGGATTGTCTATAAAATTAAGCATTCTAATCCATGGAGGTTCAAACTCACACTCTACTCTAATTTGATACAAATCACCATCACCATTGAAGATGCCCTCATACAAATGATTAGTATAGGCATACTTCTAAAGCTCATTAGCAAGCAAAGGTGAAGTTCTCAAAGTAGAGACAACATGTACACTTGAGGAGTCATCGAAAATAATTCTATCCATCTCATACACTAGAGACCACCACTATCAAGTAAGCAATCAAAGGGAAGAATGGGATATTCATGCAATTCATCTTCTCTTTTATCAAATGTGGGTGGGGTGTCATAACAAAGTTCACGAGCAAGGTCAACCTCAATATTTTCACTAAAGAGAGGTTCAATAAAACCCGATCTCACATCATGATGTGGCTTTTCAACCCTCTCAACTAGTAGTTTACATAAACACACAAGTTGACCATTTGACTCTACACTAGTTGCAAACACATTGTAATCATACAAATCATCAACTAGCATAGAGTATACACAAACACTATCACAAGACAAGGAAGTATCATGCTTAAAGAAATAAGAACTAACACTTACATTTGAGTCGCCATCTTGCTCACTCAATGCACTTGAAATATCATGGCCAGCTCCTCCACCTTGTAGCTCACATTTGGAACCACTTTCACCTTGTCTTTATATCTTGGAACATGGTTGAGGCTCCATCGGTTTGCCTCCAAGAATTCCTACACAATAATAGTAGAAGAAAAAGATAAAGGGTTAAGGTTAGAATAAGGGGTGCCCTCACTCTCAATGATTCTTTTTCCCTCTCTCTTTTCACTCATTTTTTTCAAGGTCGGGTGTAGATTCGGGTGGTAAAATCCTACTCTCATCACTCATCACATCCTCTCATTTTTTCACTCGAGGAATGTCACCGGTCACTCTCTTACTCCTCTCAATATTTTGTCTCTCATATTCGGGCGAGTTGGGAAGAGGCCCAAGAATGCCCATAGCCAGAGTAGCTGGACTTTTTACATCAACCCGGAATCTAGGACTTTGAGACTCATCACTTGATGTCTTCTTCTTTTTTGTTAGTGAACCACTTGGCTTTGAAGCTTGTAGATTCAGATTCACATTGTTGACACTTGTCAACTCTTTTCTTGCACTTGTCCCACCATTTCTTGTGTTTGTAGGACTTCTTGATTGCTCAATTTCATCCTTGGAATAAAGTTCTCGCTCCTTGCTCCTTTGCATAGCCAAAGAAGGTGCACTAGTAGGCAATTGGCCTCTTGCCCGATAAGGTACAAAGTCATAAACCCTTTGACCTATGCCCACAAGATACGCATCCTTCAAAATACTATATCGCACCCTCTTATCATGCAACCATGGCTCACCTAGCCAAACATCAAAATATTGCATGGGATACACATCACACCAAATATAACACTTGTAGTTCCTATGAGATAGGAGCACCCGAGCTTCCTTGGAAACCCACACTCCAACTCGTAAGTATGCTCTAGCGCATGACATGGTATCCTTAACTCATCAACCAAAGAGGTGCTAATGCAATTGGCATCGGTATAACCAATTTTGAGCAAGTACCCTTCATACTGATTCACCTCAACAACGAACCTACGTCTACCCAAATTTCGTAGAGATGCATCCAAGAGAGAACTTGAATGCCCACGAGTATCAAAACCAATAACTTGGGTCTCCCTTATCTCTCCTCTACTAGCAACATTGCTAGTGTAACTTCCACTTTCCGTCACTTTTCCAACATTAGAAGTGTTGTTGAAAGTCGAGGAAGAAACCTTGTCATGGAACACATAAGAACCCCTTGCCTTGGTTCCATTGGCAATAGCACTACTCCTACTACAACTACCCATACCCTTCACGGCATTGATAGAATAATACAATCCCCTTGTAGCAAGAGCAACACCATCTCTCATACCACCCTCCACATGGGAATTAGAAGCATTAGGTCGCGTAGCGTACCTAGAAGGTGCAAGTTTCTTCTTTCCCATGGAGTAACTACCACCTCTTCCCAAACTAATGGAAGGACCTCTACTACTCCCTTGTTCACCACTAGAGACACCAAGAGAAGATGCAAATGAATAATTCATATAATCAACTTCATCATCAATTCCCTCTATGTCACTATCAACATTTTCATATTCATCACAAGAAGAGTAAGAAGGAATATTGTACCTTGAAGTGTCACCATCTTTGTATTCTTGACTAGAAGCATAAGGATCAACACATTCATCATCATAAGCTTCATAGCCTTCATCAACCTCTCGATCATCATAATGAGCCGCTTCATCGCCATACAAGCCATAGTTCCCTGAATCATTATAGCAATATTTATCATCACCCTCGTAGGAACCATAGTCTCCCTCATCTCCACACGAGTCATAACCCCCACAGTCAACATCCGACATAGTTGCAACACCAAGAGAAAAACCTCACAAAAATCACTCCCTCACGTGTATCACTCAATATATGAACACTCAAGGGCGAGGCCTTAATAGCTTAGAAACCACGGTGATCACAACTAGCATGTCCAAGTATTAGTTCGAAATGCAGTTAATGAGACTCGATGTACGGACGGCTATTTAAAGTGCGCACTTGAGGCCAAAGAAAGTTCTACGACTCTTATTTGAATTCTAATCTCCTCTACGCACGAGTGTCCTATTACGCTCAAGATTTAGTGTTTTTTGAGTAGGCCAAATACCCTAGAAACACTAACCAAGAAGCCCGGAGCCAAAGAACAAGTGAAAGCCTAGGCAAAAGAACTATCCCAAAACTGAAACAGTGGAGGCGCCCCTCCCTCAATTTTAAGCGCTCCACCCAGACTAGTAAATAATGACCAGTGCGTTGTCCAGCGGAGGAGGTCTGCCCTGAATCCTGGGCGCCCCTCCCAGGGCTGCACCAGCAGTTTCAACAACGGGTTTTTGGTGCGATTTCACCCGTTTCTCAAATCCAACGATACCCAATGGTGTATTCAACTATAATAAAACAATACCCAATGGTTTTCAACCTCAAACAAAAAACAACAAGCTTCAATTCAAGATTGAAGCATTTTAAAAAAAAATTAAAACTTTGGGATTTTGATTTTCAAAATTTTTGATTCGTAACATCGAATTGTGATATATAGGTATCAAAACGACGGAAATACAATATAGAACAATCTCCAATACTTTTAAACGCTTGGGGAATCAAATCCAACCCGTTCTATGAATTTTTTTTTTTAACTTTTTAATTTTTTTATTTTTTCTTCTTTTCAAGAACAACAACAAGATACTAACACGATGAACAAGGAACGGGGGTTTGTAAGAACATAACCCGAGTCTTGCTCTGATACCAAACTAATGCAATGTAAACTAGCAGAAGTAAATAACGATATGAAAATGTGGAAGCGATAAAAACAAGATACGAGTGTAATCACCTAATTTTGGCACAAAATTACAAAAAATTGCTCAAAATAGCCTTGCTAATTTCATAAGTTTTTGTCAACTTTTCTGGAACTATGGTCTTTTATTTTAACTAAATTGTTGTTAATTAGAAAAAAATAAAAATACAAAAAATATGAAAATTACTTCTTGTGTGTGTTTGATTGTAACTCATGTTTTAATTGTGATAGAGTACAACTTTATGTAGTTTTGATCCTAGCTAATTGTATACTTTAAAGCTTATAATGGCCATTTATAAAGAAAATTTAGCCTAGTCCACATAAGTTGACCCGCAGCCCATCTCCCTCTAATTCCCCCAAAATCCCCTCACTTCATCATTTTCCCCATTGCACACAAGAGATCAAAAAACCAGGCGATGCCATGGCGAAATTTCCGCCACCGGCGACGGCGGATCACCACTATCCAGCCAATTTTTACATCAAATGATTCGCCTTGACCCCCCCATTCCCGATCCAGGCTTGGTTTCTTCAAATTCTCATCGGATCGACATAGATTAAAGCTCAAAATTCGGCCTAAACCCTAACTCCGATGATTTTAGCTCTTTTTCGGTAAGTTTTTATTTCTTCTTCTTACGTTCACCCTTCTCTATGATTTCCCATACCCCGTTTCTTAAAAATCTTCTCTCCTCCGCCCGTTTTTGTTACCCATTTCTGATTCGTTTTATTTTTGTTGTTTTCTTCTTCTTTTTTCTTTTTTCTCGTTCCGTTTGGATATGCTACTGATTGGAGGGAGTATGGTGGAGTTTTGGTATGATTTGGTGGATGTGACGCTAATGGGTTCGGGTCGTGTAGGGGCTGCTATGATTGGTTTGTTGGTTTGTGTTTTTAAGAAATGGTGGTATTGAATGGTTGTTTGGTGGTTCAGTGGTGTCGACGCTACGATGGTGGTAATGATGACTCAATTAACAGTGGCGATGATGTTGTTTGTTGTGGGGAAGGCGTGATTGCGATGACTCTGTGACGAATCAGTTGATGTCGATAACAGTGGCGTCGGGGTTTTACTTGTTGGTTCGGATGTGGTTCGTTTGTTGATGTTGTGATCCTGTGGTGGTGCTACGACAAAGGCGAGCTCGAGGCAGCTGCGATGCTCGTGGACAGTGGTGGCAAAGGCTGATCCGAGGCAGTGTCGTGGTGGTGAAGGCTGGACGATGTAGCAGCTATGGCAGTAGAAGTCCAATGTTTGTTTGGCATTGTGGCAGCAACGCTGCGATAGTGGTGACGTCGAGGCAGCGACATTGGATCCATTTTGTTTGACGGGTTAGACAACAACCCCAAGTTCTTTTCTTATTTTATGTTGCTTAGAGTCTCAATTAGGAAGGTTATGTTTAGTATATTACTCGGTATATGAAACCATGCCCGATCGAGTACTGTATAGCCTGTTAAATGTACGTGTGATTTTCCTTTGTCCCCTTTTAGCATGATAAATTCAGTTGGTTTATTGTCCAGATTGTTGCTATGGTATGTTGTAATCTGAATTTGTGTAAATCTGCCTGTTAACTTGCCATCGAGAGTGACTTCTATAAGTATATATGTGGGTTTCAGTCTAAGTTTGAGCATGAACTTGTTTGAGTTAGTTGTCAATTTTATTTGAGTATGTTCTGTCGAAGGGATCCCTTAGTTATGCTTTAAATGTAAACTATGTGATCTTTAAAGCTGGAAATTGGCTTGAAGTGCTTATGTCAGTTAGTTTGTTTGGGTTCAAGTCTAGATATTTAGATGACATGGGTTTGATGATGTAAATGGGATGATGTCAAATAAGTGTCAAAAAATTGAGTCAATGGAAGTACAAGAGTGAAACCTTCAGATGGGTTGTACTTTTACCCAAGCTTTTCACTTTCACTTTTGGTCTATTTATGGAGAGTTTTACTCTCACTTGAAAAAGACCAACAGAACACACCAACAGAGAAGAAGCTGAAACATACTTCTCTCTCTCAGAAGATCTCCATCAGAGAAACACTTCTCTTTGAGAAGGTCTGGAACAATCTGAAAAAAAAAAAAGAAAAATACACACACTTTCTGAAAACAAACACCTATTCATTCTTTTACATAACCAGATCTAAGAGAGCAAGAAAACTAGAGTTTTAGTAGAGAAAAACAAACAGAAAAGTGGGATAATGGTCTTTGTAACATGAAAGTTAATTCTTGGTTTAAGCTGGAAAAAGTTTCTGGTACTGGAGTAGTGTCGTGACTGGTTGTTGCTGTCTGGTAGTTGTTGTTTGGTTGTTGTTAGTTGTTGTTGCGTTTGAGCCTTTTGAACCTTTTGTTATGGCTGAGCTTTGGGATTTCACTCACTAGGTATTTCTTTTTAAGCTTATGCTTTTATTTTGTATGTATCTGGTTATGTTTAAAGTCTTAAAAAATGAAAACGTGGTCTGTTCAAGGGGTGTAAATTTGATGAAAAGCCAAGCCTAAAATACTTGCTTTACTTTACATTCTCTTAATTGGCGTAAATGTTACTGCTATGTTATATTCATGTTGCTGTTAATGACAAAAAAAAGAAAAAAAATGAACTAAAGGGTGTAAGCTTTCGTCAAACTTTGGGCCACGTTATTGCATTGAAGAATGGGTACTATATCTTAAAGAGTGGATATCTTTTTCTTCTTTTTCATAACATGTTTCTCTAGATTAGCCATCTTTGCAAATTCAAGAGCAGATCTGTGCAAATGTATGAAAGTGGTTAAATCTGGACAACTTTTAAACTTTAAGCATATGAGTAGTTGGGCAAATTGTAGATTTATAAATTAACACAATCTAGTAAATTAATTAGCTCAATATTATTAAATTATGAAAGCGTTTACAAGAGTGAAAGGTGGGTAGTTTATTAAACTCAATTGAGCAAGTTATAGAATGGAAACATAAAAAGGGTAAAAAGTGATTTAAGATGAAAGGGGTAATAAGTGATTTAAAAGGGCTATGTGCATAATTTCTGTCACTAAAAAAATCGAAAACTGATGTACTTTAATTTAACAAAGCAAATGACAGTGACCACGATTAGGCAAGTTTAGGTCAAAACAAGTTTTATGTCAAGATTAGGCAATATTAATAGGTCGAAACAAGTTTAAACAAATAATAAGTCGACTGTTCACTTGAAACTCATTTAAGTCAAGAGATTTCGAACGGGTGAAGTACCTGCGTGATTTAATTGATTTAAGTCGAAAGATTTCGAACGAGTGAAATTCTCGCGCGATTATATTCGATTGGAGTTTTCAATTGTCAAACGGTAAAAATTAATAATAAATTGAAGCGTAACAAAATCAAGGCAAATATAATAAACAATTTCAAAAGAGTCGAAATGCGTCAACAAAAGCAACTGTGCTTGGCACAGGACTCGAGGGTGCCTAACACCTTCCCTCGAGTCAACCGAGATCCTTACCCGGAACTCTAACGCAGACCACTAAACGAGTCATAGGTGTTCTAGGTATACCACTTTGGTGACTTGGCACACCTTTAACTTGTCAAGTGGCGACTCCGAAAATCTCTCTTAATTTTGTGTACCTTTGAACACCGTCGCAGACCTTTTTAAATAAATAAGTTTTTCTTTTTAAGTTCAAAAAGGGTCGTGACAGCTTGGCGACTCTGCTGGGAAAGAAAGTAAAAACTGAGAGTCTCAGGCTTTAAAATTTGTCGCTTTCGGCTTTTGAATATTGTTTGTATATGTTGCCTCGAGTGTTACTGCTTTGATATGTTTGAACTGTATATACACAATTGTCTTCTCTCGTACACCTCTGAGTCTTCTGGAACACTGCACACATGCACGCCAATTTCGCTTCGGCGTCTGGAATTTCTGTCGTGTCTCAGGACACAAAAAGTTAACCCTTCTTAGGAGGAGGTGCGTTGGGTTAGGCCGTTAGACGTTGTCGACCGGTACCCCCGAGGCACTTCTAAATTGCCAGAAACTATAGAACATTAACCCATTGAGTCACCTAGAGTCGAACCTGTGCTTTTATCTAGGCCGATTATTTGCATGTCATTAGACTTAGTGAGCTGCGGTACACCGGTACCGCACTTGTCTAGCCTGACTCCCTCGTGTCATAATGGGGCCCGCGTCCCCAAAAGACACACCATGGGCATATTATGTGTTGCATTTGTTCTAGTCAAAGGGTTGTTATGCTGACCGATCACCGAGGGACGAGACCCAAATTTTGAAGAAAAAAAAGTAAAAATGATAGAAAAATTGAGTTTAGTCCCGTGTCTCGAAATATTTTGTTTAATTGTCCTTTTACGCCGTTATAATGGCGAAAATTTTTCAAATTTTTTAGTCTTATTTTACGTCCGGGCTTGGTCCCAAGTGTTAGAAAATAATGTGTCATAGTTTTGCGCCGTTATAATGGCGAAATTTTGGTACTCTTTTGTGTTGAGTTTGTATCCAAGTCAAATTCATATTTTGAAACTAATTTATCGGGGTTTTACGCCGTCATAATGGCCAATTTTAAAAATCAATTTTGCATCTAATTTGTGTAATATTTTATGTCGTCCTAATTGCCAGATTTTGTAAATACTCTGAAGATTCTTTCTCGAATTAGATCAAAGGGTTTGTTTCAAACCAAAAAAAAAAAAAAAAAAAAAAAAAAATTGTGTCCGTCTTTGTGTTGTCGTAATGTCCGATTTTGGAGTCACCTTTCGGATAATAAAAATAGTTTGTTTCATAATCTGTTCTTAAGTTCTGTTTCGAATCTTCGGTTGAGTCTTAATTTCCAAAAAAAATAAAATATTTCTTTCAGGGTCCCACTTTATTTGTTTTGTTTAAGGTCAAGTCATGGTGCATACGATAAATTGCAATTAGTTAAGTTGTATTTTGCGTTGATCTTGGTAGAATAATTTGACTCCGCTAAAAAGTCGAGTCTCATTATTTTCACCATCCAGTGTACCCGCCCAATGTGTCAGTTTGTATATATCTTTGACTCGTGCATTATGTCAAGCACTTTTATTTTGAGTTTGTCTCGTGTCGTTTATCTAAATTACGTTTGTTGAGTCAGAAAAAAGAGGAAAGGAAAAAATAAATATATTAATCATCCAAGTTCATCCCTGTGCTGATTATGTATCAGTTACAATTTTGTTCTAATTTTGATCAAGGCACATAAGCAATATTTCGGGGATACGATCGGTACACTCGGCTTACGTCGTTAACCGTTTCGGGATGACGCATAACAACCCTAGGCTTGCAATATGTGCTTCTTTGGTGCTAACCTGATTTGTTTGACTAGTTTGGAGTTGGAGATTTGGTACGGAATCCTGGCATCGACCCATCCGTACATAATTAAATCAAAAGGACCTGTGACTTCATCAAAAGGACCTGTGACTTCACCCGTAGCCATGTCATCTGATGGAGAGAGATCCGAGACCGGTGCCCAGGAACTCTTGGCACTGGAAAATGAGAGATTGACTGAGGAGGTTAATACTTTGAAACAACTCGTGGCCGACATGCATCATGCACTGACCACAGGACGGGCACCTCCTCCTATTCCAACCAACCTAGATGGGGTTGTGCCGACAGCGGTACAACGAGCACCGGGCACATCTACGGCAGTTGAGGATCCCACTTATCCTACTGGTCTTGCCCCTGCCCGTGGCATAATAAATGAAGCTGAAGTGCGTCCTCATGCACGACCTCCACCAGAGGGACAATATGGCCCACCTCCAGCACAAGTTCCAGTTTTTCAGGGCCCAGCTAGGCCAGTCACGGCCAGGTACAACTATGACCCACATCTTCAGGTTGGGGACCAATACTATGATCCACCCCATGAATCTAATTGCCGGCAAAGTGGTCCATATAATTAGGGTTTTCGTCACGAGTCTCCAGTTGAGCTCGATCGGTTGGGAAAAATGGACGAGAGCGAGGTTTTGCGCAAAGTGAAGGGTTTAGAACAAGCTGTGAGAATTATGCAGGGATATGGAGATCATTTCAACACTTCTTTCAAGGATCTTTGCCTTTTCCCTGAATTGCAGTTGCCAGATGGGTTCATAGTTCCCAAGTTCGAGCCATACATCGGGCAGGGAGATCCAAGAGTTCATATGAAGACCTACTGCAACAAAATGAGAGGGGTCAAGAAAGACAAGCTGTTGATAGCGTACTTTTCCGAAAGCTTGGGGGGTGCAGCTGCTAAATGGTTCATGAGGCAGGATGTAACTAAATGGTTGGCATTTGATGACATGGCGCAGGCATTCTACGACCAGTACAAGTACCACATTGAAGTTTTGCCAGATCGATCCTCTTTGGATGCGATAAAAAAGAAGCCAAGTGAAAGCTTTAGGGAGTACGCCCTCAGATGGCGCGAGCAGGCCGCTCGAGTGAGCCCCGCAATACCGGACGACGACATGGTTCGTTTGTTCATTGAGGCACAAGATGAGGCGTTCTATGGTGCATTGATCGTTGTTGTTGATCAATTCTCTCTCGATCATCCTTTACCTGTTGTTGATTGAGCAATTCAATAACATGGCCAACTTGCTCCGGGGTAAAGTTAGGACTACTTGAGCCTTCAACTTGGACACTCGGGGTCCCTTTCTCAACTTGGACACTCGGGGTCCCTTTCTCCGATTGGACATTGGAAGTCCCTTGCTCAACTAGGGTACTTGATGTCACCCTCTCAAGGCTTTCAATCCTCAAGTTCATACTATCCAATTTGGGAAGGATAGTAGCAAGGGCACTCTTAGCAAAATCTTCTCCTTCGGTGGACATTGTACCTACACAAGAAACAAACGTTAGTAAAACAACCTCGCTCACTCCCTCACAAGTGTTTCACTCGGATCACTCGTTTAGTGGTGGTGGCTATTTCACTCTAGCTTGAATCCAAATCTTCACTAAGTTGAATAGTAAACCTCAACTTAATCACTCACTCAAAAGCCAAATGCACTCCGGGGTGAGTGGGGTTGATATGACTCTATTGGAACGATAAGCTCTTTAAGTGCGGACTTGAGCCAAATGAGACTACGAGTCTTCTTTGAATTCTAGTCTCCGGTCTAGGCTTGAGTTTCCTAATAGCTTAGAAGGGCTAGCACAATTCAAGTAGGAAAGATTACTCAAATAAGTACTAGCTAGATGCGATGCAATCAAAGAAACAAGAGATCCTACGAAAAACTACCCAAAGCAACAACTCCCAGAAGTAGGTGCCCCGCCTCAGCAGAGTAGGCGCTCCGCCTCTTTGGGAGGCGCTCCGCCTCACAGAGTCCAGAGAGGTCACAGACTTTAGGCGGTCCGCCTCAGATTCTAGGCGCTCCGCCTCCTGCAACTTTCAGCACAGTTTCACTTCGTCTTTTCTTGGTTTTGCACCCAAAAATCCAAAAATTCTCACGTTGTTTTAGCAATTCAAGGGTACCAAAACGTTATTTCAAGCACAAAGAACAAACACCAATAAAAAACAAGCAATCCACCATGTTCATCATCTTCAAACTAGGGTTTCAAAATTTTCAAAGGGTTTCAAATTTTCAAATCTTGTATTAAGGGTACCAAAAAAACGGGTTTTCAATAAGGAACAAACCCCAATAACAATCACACAACGGGTCCAACAAACCAAGAATCTATGATCAATTTTTTTTTTGTGTTTTTTTTCAACTTTTCTATTTTTTTGTGTTTTTCTTCTTTTTCTTCAACAACAACAAAAACCTAACGTAGACACTAACCTAGGCACGAAGAATCAAGGGTCGGAGGTTTGTAGAAATAAAACCCGAGCCTTGTTCTGATACCAAGATGATAAGGATCAATACGACAAAACAAAGAACGATAGGAGAGCGAGACACTTCTCGAACTCCCTTCGAAGTAACCCCGGGGAACTTGTCCCGAGATACCCTCGAATCGGCGTCTAGAAGGACCTACACTATACAACCACCCTCGAGTCGCACCCGGGACTCGCAAGTAGAATGATCGGGTTTCGGTTCAAGAATCAACTAGGATCCGTTGGTGAATTCAAGCAACCAAGAAAGGGTTTCTTCATAACAAGAGATAAACTCTATTCATCATTCATAAGATTCAAAGGTAAGCTAGTGTTTGAGGAGGCTAAGTGTAGTATTTATAGGCTTCACTTAGTCATAATAAAGGTTTAAAGTACCCCCAAAGTGGGTTAAAACAAATAAGGTCACGCAGGGCTATAGTTGGAAGTTCATGCAAAAAGTAGTAAAAATCCCACATGCTGTCACAGTGGGAGGCGCTCCACCTCTATGCTGAGGCGCTTCGCCTACTCATGCTGAGGCGCTCCGCCTACTCATGTTGAGGCGCTCTGCCTCCATTCTAAGGCGCTCCGCCTTCTCCTGATCAACTCTCTGCCTTTTGGTAGGCGCTCCGCCTCATCCTGGAGCTTGTGCAAGAGGCTCAAAATGAGCTTTGGGTGCATCCCCTTGGAGCCCAAGTGGTCCTACATCCATGGTGCTCAAAAGCATGATCTTCGAGCTACTCTCGGAGCCTCCTTCTATGTCCCTCCAAGTCAAGTGAAGATGGGTGTGTTGAATCAACTTTGCTTGACTTCTAGTGAACGGCCTTGAGGTCATATGCCCCGCATCATCGAGACTACCAACTCTTGCCATCTCGGTGCTAAGAGTTGATGCATTAAGCGCTTGCAACTAGTCCCAAGTAAGGTATTTCCCTCTCGGTGTTCAATCCGTTAACCTGGGGTAAATGCAACACACTTACCCCCAGTATCCTGTCACTACACTTCACATTCCTAGATTTACCCTCTCGGTGTAAAACTAGTACTTCTTGGGCTCCACTTGAGTTGTACGCCTCAAGTTGTTGTAATGTAATCAAAAGTAGTGAAATGGGGTACTCATAGGTGCTTAGAAGTTTATTAATATAACCATTGGATTATTGGGCTAGGATTTTATTAGCACCCTATTGGATGATTTAGCTACTCACATTAAGTAATGATTCAAAACTTGATAGTAATGAAATGTGCATTGAAATAATAAAGTAGTAATGATTACACACAATGATATTGTTCTCCACACTACAAGAAAGCTTGACTAAGGATTAATGGTGTTTTGTCCTTATCTTGTCTCCCAAGTAATGTAAAGTGTAAGATGTTCTCAAAAACTTAATTCTAGCTATATATTGTGTTTGCTAAAATTAATTACACAAATGCCATCTCAGGTTGGGCTGGGACACTTTTGCCAAAAAAGCTGAGTTCCTGTGCTGAATTGACAGAAGGGTTGGCGCCACTTGGACATGGGCCGATGCCCTTTTCTGGGTTTGTATGAGAGGGTGGTTACCCTTAATTGGGCGACTGCCTTTTCTTCTTTCCCAAAAGATGGTGGCACAACATAGCAATATGCGGTCACATCTTCTTCACAACAACGTCTCCTTACAAAGTGTAATGGGCGCCCGCCCTTAGCATGGGCGGTCACATCTTCACAAGTTTTCCAGATCTTCAGCTGCTTTACAAAGAGCTGTGGCCTTTTCAGTTGCCCATTTGGAGACTCAACAGTGTATGCACCTCCATAGAAGGGGCGACCGTCTCTTCAATGTTTCTGCAGCTTCTTGACTTTGATCACTGTTCTTGGTAATCATGCTCTTTTGGTTTCTTCCTTTCCTTGTGAGGTTTAACACCTGAAAACCAAGCAAAATGCATGAATCTTTCCTATAGATTGGTCATTTTTGGATTCAAAGACAAAAGTTTAAGCGAGTTAGAATAAGCAAAATGCTCACGCATCACAGTTCCACTCACAGGTACGCTCCAAACTGAACAATAAGTCATGTTTTTAAGGCTTAATGATAGACTAATTGGGATAGAACGTCATGGTGTCTTCTACTGGTTAATAGAATAAAAGTATACATATATCTAGGTATAATTTATGCAATATGTTTATAGTTTATTTAGTATTTGTTATTTCCTGCAATACTACTAAATAATTGGAATTATCGTGTTTTCTTTATTGGCACTTGATCACCTCCAACTATGTTCGATAAAAGGAACTAAGCGGTCGTAGAAAATATAGCTCAGTACTTAAAGTACCAATGTCGAATCCTTCAGAGAACACATTATTTCTAGCCAGAAGTCTAACTAAATTATTTAATCAATCAACTTTGAGATGTATATCTTTAACGGAGTTGTATGTCTATCAACTACTTAGCAAGAATTTAAATGACAAGTAATTAAAGATAATAATGATTCAAGAGACGTGGAGCCTAGGATTGATTTTCTCAACTCCTAACCAGTGTGCATAAATATTGCATCATTAATTTCACTTGAGTCTTACTATTGAACAAGTGCTCCAAATATAAACCTACGCACTTGTTGCTTGAAGAGTGATGTTTGATAAATCATGTTATTGCACTACTTTTTGTGAAAATTGAATGTTGGAACTCATGTATTATTTTCAAGTGAATGTTTTATGAAAGTTGTTGGTGAATTGAATAGTGCATTGTATACATGTATTGTTTTAATTTATAATTGTATATGTGTTGTAGTTTGTATGTTGATAGATCGAAAATTTAAAAATAATAGAAAAGAGAAAAATAACAAAAACATACGTCATCATGTGCTCTCATGAACTACGCTTGAGATGTCATTTTTTTAGTCTGATTCACGACGATCGTGATACGTAGGCAACTCTCATTGAGTGCGAAAACCTAAGTTCATTGTAAATACCATGTTAGGAATAACAGTAAACTCTTTGGTTTTTATCTGCTTTGGTTTATTTTCGAGGATGAAATTAGTGAATCAAGCACTATTAGGAGTAGTTAATCTTGTATCCCATACTTTGCAAAAAATTATTTGACTTGATTGATACTAACACACTTAGAAGTGTGTATAGAAAAGTTATGCTCAGAAGGACTGGTGAGGATCAATTAGTTGGGAACCTTAGATACTTTTGATGTTTCTCATTATGAATAGTGTAGGATTTTAGTGGAAGTGCCTTGCTTGATTGTGATATAAAAACTCGATTAAATTTGTTCCTCTTGCTAATTGAGAGGTGAGCTTCCTTGTTAAATAATTCAAAGCTATGCATGGTGATCTAGAACTTGATCTAAGTGTTGTTAAAGCGAAATATGAAGGATAACTTGGTATTAGATAGGATTTTAAGCCATTTTTAACCCATTTAAGGCTTTTCTAGCCTTCTAAATAAAAAGAAACCACGTTTCTCCCATTTCGAGCCTATTAACCGTTCTTTTTGTAAGCACATATTGAGCTTAAACCAATTCTAATGCTAAAAGCACTAAATCTTGTTTGTCTCAAACATCCTTGTTACATGGAAAGACGAGCAACTTAGAATATTAAAACTCTAAGTTTGGGGGTCGTAGAAATGAGATCTTAGCAAAGCGTGAAAGTCAAAAACAAAGAAGGAAAAAAAAAAAGAGAAAAGAGAGAGACTTGAGAAAAAGAACCCCCCCCCCCCCCCCCCCAAAAAAAAAAAGAGAAACCTGAGAAACTAGAATAAAAGAAGGTGAATTCTCATTTTGGAAGTGGCATTATAAATTCAAAATGAAAATAGAGTAAAAGGAAGGAATAGTCACTATTGAAAAATTTTAAAAGATACTATAATTCTAATGCCCAAAAGCATATATTACAAGTCAAAATAAAGTCCTACATGATCTTTCACCAAGTTTATTTCTATTATTAAAGACACACACTTAGTTAAGCTTATGGTATCGCTAATGCAACCTTTGAACGTTCATTTGCTAGTGTGAGTGATCTTTGTTTGTCATATACATTTCTTAAAAAGAAAATATCACAAAGAAAAGAAAAATATTAAGTGTTGTCACACCCCCTTTTTTTATAACTCGGAGTGAGTCAAGGTTCGGGTTTGACTATGTAACTTAGTTGCGTTGACTATGGAATCGCCACCTAATAAATTATCTAAGGTGTATTAGATCACCTAAAATATCTAAGGGTCACTGATTTACTCCGAAAGTCATGCGTACAGAGATTCTAAAGGTAAGAAGTCCTAGTGACTCGAGAAGAAGGTGTTAGGCACTTCCCGAGTCCCACAAAAAGTGGTTCCCGCCCGAGTTTTAATTTTAGGATGTTGGATCAAGAGGGTAATAAAGCTATAAGTGACTAATTTCAAATCTAAATGTGCAATTTCAATTTTAGGACTATTTCTATAAACTAGAGGCTAGAAGTTGGAATTAAGAGCGAAAGAGAACATTTATGCAAAAAACATGGGGTTGGCAGTGAGATACAATTAAAACATATATGGGCCGTTCAAAATTTGCAAATACGGCATAAGCCCACTGCCAAATCGCACATTTGACCAAATTGATTCAGTGAGGCTAGATTCGTAAGAAATATTCACAGACAGTTTATTTATGTAAATTCAGTAATTGGGCTAGTTGCAAAAATAGACAAGTTTCAAAATAGTTTTCAAATGGCACAAAAAGCCAAATTGTGGTTAATATATCAAAGAAATATTAGCCATTTTGGGTCGATGTGTTTAACATTAATTGTCAAACATTAACCCTAGTGGCGTTTTGTTTTCAGAGTTGATTTTTTCAAAGTATATATATAGGTAGGCTGTTTCTGAAATTGGGGGACACAAGCATATAAATGCAAATAAAGGCTTCCACACATAAATATACGTATATAAGCATGCAAGTACATGTCTAGGCGGTATAAATTAGTTTTAAAAATATACATATATATCGTATAATCAACCCCTTAAACTTATACTCCCCTATACACTATTAGATTAGTGTATAGGATATGTAAGCCTTTGAAAATATAAATTTAAACACATCAGCAGGCCAGTTTTTAAAAGTAGGAATTGGGCCTGTATCATAAATGCAAAAAGGGGAAATCTTAAGTTTTACGAAAACAATTCAGAATAAACAAGCATCGCACATATAGCCCCTGCTTGGTAAAATTTCCAGATTTGCATACGAGGACTTCAATCAAACACTATGATGTTGAGCTTAAATTATAATACGTTGAAGACAAGATGATCCAAACTTTCAGTCATCATTTAAACTTGCTTTTCATGCAGGAGTACTGTTTTAACAATGCATGATGCATACAAACAAAGAAGAAGGTTAGAAAAGGCCCCTGAATACCCAAGAAGCAATGAACACAATTATAGATACAGGCAGGGGAATCCTAGCAAATATATAACACACAGGGGGCAGATCTATACTACAACAGGAGTAACAAAAGGCTTTTTTATACACTATAACGAGCCAACTGGTCTATGCTTTATCTAGGCCAGCATTTAGGCCCTGGCAGCCTCATCCCTGCACACAATTAGTTAGTAACATAGGGCATTTTGTACCCTTTTTCACATAGCCTTGCATCCCTGTTAATAAGAAAATCAGGGTATAGTCCCTAAGACTATCCCAAAAACCTGCAAACAAGGTTAGGTGGCCAAAAGGGAGGCCCAAGTAGTAGCACACATTCACAGGACCATGTATCATTCTTTACCGTCTTAGGGAGTGAAGAGAAACTGTATACCTTTTTAACTCTTTGAACAGACAAGTAGAAGTGAAACAATGATAATGTAGCAATTAGAAGCCCTCACAAATTTATGTCAAAAGTTCTCTTTCCAATGACAAAACCGAAAGAGAACAGTGAGAGCTTTTTAGAGTGATTAGGAGAAGAAGAAAGAGTACAGTTGTGTGTGTGTGTGTTGTTCAATGTGTTTCTGTGTGTCCTAATATGAGGAATATAATCAGTTTATATAGGTGTAAGGGGTAGGGGTTTTAAATTCAAACGGGCAAAGTAAAAAAAAAAAGGTAAGGGGAAATAGTTTTCTAGAATTAAAAGGAAAGCCTTGGTACACTTTCCAAATATAAACCAATTAGGGTCCTAGAATTAAGGTAGATCATGATTCTGTCCAAGTTAATCCATTCCCCTTAACAATAATAAAGACCAAGTTCAATGATTAGTGCATGAGAATGTTCTAAGCTAATTTAGGTCTGAAATCCCTTAATTGCCTTAACAGATTCTAAGTAATCTCAAACGAATACTATATCAATCACTAAAACCAATTTCCATTCTGGTACCAATGACAAGTTTCTAATTGAACAAATCAGGATCTCCTAATCATGTTAATCAAATCGCCATTCAAACTAGGCAAATCATATGTTCACAAAAATTATGTATTTGAACAGGATAAGCGACTGAAAACGTTACACAACCAATTCTCAACTAATCATGGATTCTAAGCTTAAACTTAATGAAGATGACATAGAACCCCAACTACAAACGTATCAAACTCAAGCATACAAAAAGTTCACTCTTCACAGCAAAGTTCAGTAAGCCTAAATAGTAATCATATGAATTTTGCCCTAATCAATTGACATGTACTAATTAAAATACTAAACATGCTAATGTACAGTAAAACTAACCAAATTCAGGCGTAGGTATCACATAATGATTCAAGCATAGCAAAAGGGAAAGGGTTACCCATTTTGGATTGGAATCGGGTCAATGTCGACCCACCTTTGATCGTGTATGCATGAGGGTTTCTCCCTCCATTAAATATGTAATGTTCAAGTTTTATAAAGACCCTGTCAGAGTTTATTTTCCGGTGACAGAGGTAGAGGCAACGAAAGGCTAGGTTTTGACCTTCGTTGTTTGGGTGAAATGCCATGGGGGTTTTGTTGCGGAAGACTCAAGGAGTAGGAAAATGTAGGTTTCATCGTTTTTGGTGGCCGGAATCGGCCATGGACAGCGACGAGCTATGGTTTAGCGAGAGTGGGGGATAGGGCGGCAGGGACTTTGTGGGGGAAATGAGGGTATAGGGTAATAGTTTGGGGGGTGAGGATTAATTAAAAATAGAAGGTTAGTTTCTGGCCATTGGATTGGACACTTAGACGATCCAGATAAGGCCATGTAGGCGTGTCGTGGATCTGACGTGTATAAGTAGTAGGGTGTGAGGTGTATAAGTGTATATAATGTGTGTAAAATATGTAAAAATGTGTATAAAATGTATATAAAATTGTAGAAAATTAAAAAATTAATTTTAAAAAATGCTAAATTGAATAAAAAAATGTCAAAAAATATTATTATGAGATTTAAAATAATTTTTAGCAATTTTCTCTAAAATAAGGGTAATAGAGAAATTCGTAACTGAACATGCGCATTTTGTAAATAGTTGTAATTTCTGTCGGTGTCTTTAAAAATGGCCTAATTGGCGTGCTTGTGTGAAATAAAGATTTTGAACAGAAGTTAAAATGAAAATGATAGGGTAAATTGTACGGTAATTGATGCAATTTTGTTTAAAAATTGCTTTTGTAACATGAGGGACAAATTGGGTGTCAACAAGTGCTTGACTGTGAGGGGCACTTGGAAGAAGAGGGATTGGATGAATTGAAATGAAAAGCCATGAAAAAGTAAAGGTACCATTAGGAACACTAGCATATGCGAATTGCCACTTGAAGCTAAATTGAATCATGACTATATTGATTTTGGTTTGTAGTTGGTAATGAGATGGTGGATATTCCCATACTGAAAACTAATTATTGGTACCAAGCGAAGTCAAAGAATTTCTATGAGCTTAAAGTGTGAAATTGCATTAGAAAATGTAGGAGAAATGTATATTTTGTTGCTCGAGAATAAGCAACGCCTGTAGTTTAGGGGTGTTGATAAGTTGGTATTTTACCAACTTAGAGACCTTTTTATAGGAAACTTATGTGGCTTTAAGCTAATTTTATAGCTAAATTTTATGTAATGTTGCATGATCCCATGTTATAATGTATTATGTAGCTTGAGGATAGCAACATATCAAGAAAAGCGCAAAAACAAGCATATTGGACTCAAGATCGAAATCATTCCAAAACGAGCCAAGCGTTGGGAGAAAGTGTTGGACCTCACAATATTATCCGAATACCTGAAGGTTTAAATCCAATGGCGTACACATGAGAATTTGTGCGAAAATAAAATGAGAAAAATAAGTCATTAGATATAATGTACAACTGAGGTACAATTGGTTTTGCAAAGATCTAATATTGATCATATGGACACATATTCTCCTATGGTGGATGCAATCACCTTCAGGTATGTGAATTGAAATACAATCCATTCTTCAGTTCTTAACATTCTTATATAGACAAATCGCAATACTTGCAAAGACTATTCGGAACACCACCAATATTTACCAACACAAAACGTTTTCATGCTTTAGAAGTTCTTTTTTTGTCCATTGAACAACTTTATTATGTTGTAAGGCCTTTGACTTTCCCTCTCTCTCTCTCTCTCTCTCTCTCTCTCTCTCTGTGTGTGTGTGTGTGTGTGTGTGTGTGTGTGTGTGTGTGTGTGTGTGTGTGTGTGTGTATGTGTGTATGTGTATATCCTTCTTCTATGTTCCTAAGTTTCAAGGGCGCTTTCAATATGAAGACTTAGTTTGAAAAAGTATTATGTTTTGATTTCATCTATGAAACTATGTTTTGCTCTCTTATAACTTTGAGCATGATATAAAAGGATATCCATGATACTAGTTTATGTTACAGGATACGTGATATGCTATATGCTTGTTGTATCTACAGACCTGTTGTATCTACATAATAAGTGATACTTGACATTCCTATGTGCAAAATATGATTTTATTGATTCGCCTATTTCATTATATAAGCTTGTGATGGTTGAAATTAGATAAGACCATGATCAAATGGCTTTTATAATGATACTTGAATGCGACAACATGTGATGCGCGCAATAGAGTTGTTTGTGCCTTGTTGCAGTGTGAGACACATAAGTGACAATTTTGACTTGATATGTTGGTATGTGAAATATACATATGCCTCTGTATATTTATACATGATTTGAATGTTTGAATATATACTGCATTACATGTCACACATCGTACTTTAAAGACTTGCTCCAAGATTATGATGGAGGGAGGGGGATCCATGATCTTACCAGGCGCTAACATTTAGTGTTCAGTGCATATCCTTCTGTTAGGACGGTTGGCGGTCAATCATACTTTATTTTAATTTGAGGTTGTTTCCAGTTGATATTTTACAAGTAATAAATATGAATTAATCAAATTACAACTAAATGGAGAGACACGCTTGCTAGCAACACCAGATATTTATACCATATTTTATTAACTGCAGTACGTCTGCTAATTGCTTAGGAAATGGGGAAACACATATTCCTAAGTTACATACTATGGATATAAAGTAGTGTGAGAGAAACTTTTGTATTGAAGTAGTGAGAAAGATTAAAATGATATGTGATATCTTTTTTTTTTTGAAATGTTTAGAAGCTACGTTCTTTATCCCATTGCTAGTTACACATATACTCTTTGCGGGGTATGGGTGTCAAATGAGTCTACAGGTCCGAATTCGGGTTGTAAAATTATAAATCTCGTGGGTTAGGGGTACGGGTCCGGGTTTAATTACGAGTTCTTAACAGATCCGGGTTTCGGGTAGGAAAAAAATACTCGTACGGATCCGAGTCTTAGCGGGTACGGGTACGGGTTCGGATCTTATAAAATTGGGTCCGGGTTTTATAAAATGGGGTCCGGGTTCGTGTTTTAATTTTATTTTTTAATAATATTAGTTTAAATACTTAAAATAAATAAAAATAAAAGATGAATGATAGAAAAAGCTCAAAGACTTACTTTTATTAAGATATTTGAACTATCAAAGTCTTGAACATTAAACTTCCAAATTTAAAAAGTGCAACATCAAAACTAGATAATGCAAATTCAAATTACAAACTTAAATATGCCTAATTCTTTGTATAACTTCTTCCATATCATTTTCCTCATGCTTTGGTGTATGTGTTATTAATGGTAGAATTTATTCAAGGTTATCATCTTGTTCTAGTAAACTTCAATTCCTTGGTTTGTTCGCTCTGATCTAATCCAGTCTCGTAAACAAACTAGAATATCCAAAGCATTACTACCTAACAAGTGGCGGATATCACCAAGTCTTTCTAATGTCTCAAAAAATTGGCTGACTATTTGCTAACGATCTAATTTTTTATATCTATCTTTTTATTTTTTTATTTTTTAATTTTAATGGGTACTGGTACAGGTATATCCGTTAATACCTGCTAATTTTGCCGGATCTTAACGGGTACGGGTATCCGTTAAGAAAAAATACCCGTACAGGTAGGGGTATTTTAGGGGTTTACGGGTCCAGATACGGGTTTTTACGGGTCCGGTTTGGGTTGGATTTTAATAGGTCTGGGTCCGGGTTTTAACAGGATTTGCGAGAGTCTTATAACCCCCCATGAACTAATTTATTTTGTATTATTTTGGAACTTAAGTGATGAGTTGGTCAAAAACGTGACTGCACTTACATATAGCGCGTACATACTCACTTAAAACCTATATATTTTCTAAAAATTAGCTATATGAGGATATGAGACTTAACTAAATATATACTTTGAGTCTTTGTTCAAAAGTAAAGTCTCCACCCTCTTTGAATTTCAGTCATTGACAAGAGCTTGAATCTCAAATTGATGCTATTGTTCGGTAATCAATCAAGTTGGTGAGATTATTAGTGTAAATTTTTATTCTCTTTTCCTTTATAAGTACTTCATTTAAAAGTTAGATATTTTTAATTTCTTCCTCAATTTTGGATATGAAATGTTAGGGTTAGCTATGGAATCAATGAACTTGCATCATGTTTGTATGGATGAGGAAGACCCAATGTTGAATGTCCAAGTGCGATGCAACCACGTTATTTGCGAGAGTCTTATAACCCCCCATGAACTAATTTATTTTGTATTATTTTGGTACTTAAGTGATGAGTTGGTCAAAAACGTGACTGCACTTACATATAGCGCGTACATGCTCACTTAAAACCTATATATTTTCTAAAAATTAGCCATATGAGGATATGAGACTTAACTAAATATATACTTTGAGTCTTTGTTCAAAAGTAAAGTCTCCACCCTCTTTGAATTTCAGTCATTGACAAGAGCTTGAATCTCAAATTGATGCTATTGTTCGGTAATCAATCAAGTTGGTGAGATTATTAGTGTAAATTTTTATTCTCTTTTCCTTTCTAAGTACTTCATTTAAAAGTTAGATATTTTTAATTTCTTCCTCAATTTTGGATATGAAATGTTAGGGTTAGCTATGGAATCAATGAACTTGCATCATGTTTGTATGGATGAGGAAGACCCAATGTTGAATGTCCAAGTGCGATGCAACCACGTTATTTGCGAGAGTCTTATAACCCCCCATGAACTAATTTATTTTGTATTATTTTGGAACTTAAGTGATGAGTTGGTAAAAAACGTGACTGCACTTACATATAGCGCGTACATGCTCAGTTAAAACCTATATATTTTCTAAAAATTAGCCATATGTGGATATGAGACTTAACTAAATATATACTTTGAGTCTTTGTTCAAAAGTAAAGTCTCTACCCTCTTTGAATTTCAGCCATTGACAAGAGCTTGAATCTCAAATTGATGCTATTGTTCGGTAATCAATCAAGTTGGTGAGATTATTAGTGTTATTCTCTTTTCCTTTCTAAGTACTTCATTTAAAAGTTAGATGTTTTTAATTTCTTCCTCAATTTTGGATATGAAATGTTAGGGTTAGCTATGGAATCAATGAACTTGCATCATGTTTGTATGGATGAGGAAGACCCAATGTTGAATGTCCAAGTGCGATGCAACCACGTTATTTGCGAGAGTCTTATAACCCCCCATGAACTAATTTATTTTGTATTATTTTGGAACTTAAGTGATGAGTTGGTCAAAAACGTGACTGCACTTACATATAGCGCGTACATGCTCACTTAAAACCTATATATTTTCTAAAAATTAGCCATATGAGGATATGAGACTTAACTAAATATATACTTTGAGTCTTTGTTCAAAAGTAAAGTCTCCACCCTCTTTGAATTTCAGTCATTGACAAGAGCTTGAATCTCAAATTGATGCTATTGTTCGGTAATCAATCAAGTTGGTGAGATTATTAGTGTAAATTTTTATTCTCTTTTCCTTTCTAAGTACTTCATTTAAAAGTTAGATATTTTTAATTTCTTCCTCAATTTTGGATATGAAATGTTAGGGTTAGCTATGGAATCAATGAACTTGCATCATGTTTGTATGGATGAGGAAGACCCAATGTTGAATGTCCAAGTGCGATGCAACCACGTTATTTGCGAGAGTCTTATAACCCCCCATGAACTAATTTATTTTGTATTATTTTGGAACTTAAGTGATGAGTTGGTAAAAAACGTGACTGCACTTACATATAGCGCGTACATACTCACTTAAAACCTATATATTTTTTAAAAATTAGCCATATGAGGATATGAGACTTAACTAAATATATACTTTGAGTCTTTGTTCAAAAGTAAAGTCTCCACCCTCTTTGAATTTCAGCCATTGACAAGAGCTTGAATCTCAAATTGATGCTATTGTTCGGCAATCAATCAAGTTGGTGAGATTATTAGTGTAAATTTTTATTCTCTTTTCCTTTCTAAGTACTTCATTTAAAAGTTAGATGTTTTTAATTTCTTCCTCAATTTTGGATATGAAATGTTTGGGTTAGCTATGGAATCAATGAACTTGTATCATGTTTGTATGGATGAGGAAGACCCAATGTTGACTGTCCAAGTGCGATGCAATCACGTTATTTCACTGCAAATATAGACTTCTTGGTCAAAGAAAAATCCTGAAAAAAGATTTTGGTCTTGCCCATTGTATGGTGTATGTGTTCTTGTTTCTGATGTGGTTTATAAACTGAAGTTACTATCTTATATTAATTTTTTTGTTCATAATTTTAGGAAATAAATTACAAATATTTTTGTTGGAGGGATAATGCAATTGATGAAAGATCCAAATTCATTATTCCGAGGTTGTTGAACAAAATCAACGAGATGAAAGAAAAGTTAGCGTTCTATAACAGTCAAATAATGTATTTTGATTTGGTGAAAGATTAAGACGTGAAGGGAATGGTTGAGAAAAAGAAGACAATTAGTTTAGCTTTAGTAGAAAGTTCATTTGGTGCTTTGTGTTCAATGTTATTGTTGTTGTTTGGATTACTAATAAAAATGTTGGCAACTTGAAGTGTGGTGAATACCAATTGCCATAGACGATGTATTAAGTGTTGTTTATGTGTGTTCTTGTACTGATTGTACCAATCACCATGAAACTCCCTTAATCTTTTGGATCAGTTGTATAATCTAATATTCATTTGATTACCATTTACCATATCTTTCCTTCTTTTAATGATTTTGTTTTATGGTATTACTTAACTCTCTCTATTCCAAAACAACGTCACAGAAAAGCACTAACTGATCATGAAAGTATTATAAACTGGTTCATCACCTCCAACCTTACCATTCAGACTCTTATTAGAAGAATGAGTCTCATCAAACCCCATGTCTACTTCTATTTCACCTAATGGACCGTCTTCAGGATTAGTTGGTTTTCTTTTCCTTCTCTCCCTTCTTTGATATGACCCCCTCTCAGCCCTATACTCTTTGTATTCCTCATGAATATCACTGTCATAATCCTCCTCACATTCTTCAAATAACTCTATGTGGTCAGAATCAAAACCATCTTTAGTGGAGTAGCTTTCATCATCTACTATTGTTGCATCTTCATTTAGTGGTGCTCAAGTTTCTAGGTCACCAGCTGTGTCTTCACTTATAAAAGCTTCTAGGCTAATGTTTTCATTACTCCCGATGTTTTGACCAGCCCTTTCTTCAACAACTTCAACCCTTTTATTAAAAGCAACACTAGATTCCATTATAGGACTAGTAAATTCTAAACAATTGAGGACCACAAGTGCTTCTTCAACCATGAGGCTGACATAGATATCCAATGTGTCCCCATTTTTCAAGTTGTTGCTAATAGTCATAATATCCTTGTCACTTTAGATATCTACAACAATACCACTATTAGGAGACCTAACAGCAAATGTATAGTTTGTATTGTATCCTAGTTCTTTAATATAATTCCTCAACTCAAAATAAGATAATGTATCGACATCAACATCTAAATATTTAGTACATTTTCTACCCCATATATATTGGTCCCCCACTATTTAGATTAAAATCCCATTATGAAACCATCTCAAGGTCACTAATGTAAACCCACTCATACGTGAAATAAAAGACGCATAACAAAGTCTGAGAAATTATTGAAACAAACTACAAGACCAAACTATAAAATTTTTTTATCTTTTTTTGGGGGAAAAGGGGGCATGAGACTCACATCCAACATCCTACCGCCAAAATAACTTTTTACATATGAAAACAGTAGATTTATTTTTAAGAAACCCTAATTAAACTACACCAACATGTTAAAAGTAAATTGCTTCATCAAAAATTGTACAACATAAACACTTGTCAATTTGTAGTCAGTATTGTAACACCCAATATGTAGCTCGTCTTATAGCAAATTCAATGAAATTCCAACTCTTAACTTAAAGAAAAAACTTGGTTATAGTCAAGAAACATTGATCCACAATATTACTCAGATTCGTCTGTGTTGAACGATTGAACAAAGCGAAGGAAAAAAAGGTAGTTAACTGAGAAATACGTAGAGAAAAAATGTGGAGTAAAAATAAGTCCAACCCTATACTTTGGTCTTGTATAGCGCGTGTTGTCAAGCGCCCAATTTTAACATATTGTTTTGACCAAGTCATCACTTAAGCAAAGAATATGTATGTAATTGGCAATTTTGATATAGTTCAGGTGTGCTTTTAGGCATTTTCCCATTAAAAAAAATAATATTTTCTCCACCCATAAAATTTCAATTTTTTTTAAATAAAATGCATATTCAAATACAAGTTCAACTCAACTTCAATTTTTTTTTTTGGAATCTATGGCAAAACGCCTATTTCTTTAATAAGTTGCTCCCTAAAAGGAGATGTAAAATGTCTAATTAGTGAAAAATTCTACTATCAAGTAGGAGAAATAGCTTGTGGATGGGTAACCATCGAGTCCGACCCTTATATCTGATTCGGGTCGAAACCAAATAAACCATTTTCCAAATACTATAAGCCCATAATAATCCACAAGTATAGAACCCTTCCTTAACCCCTCAAGCTTTGGCGCACAAAACACAGGCACACCATGACTGCAAATTCTTGTTGTTAAACTTTGCAGAAATGCTTCTCCTTCCTTATCGCAGAGTTGTTGTACTTAATAGTGTCATGGGCTCCAAGTATTTTCTTCATAAGCCCTCCATTTCTTTACCTCCTTTCACTACCATACCCAAAACTATTCCTCCTGTCCTTTTTCATACCCAAAAAAGACTTATCTTTTCAGCATTTGCTTCAAAACCCATCTCCCCTAATCGTGGTACTTCTAATTTATCATACAGACCCCAACGAATTCCCCCTCCAGGTATTCTTTTTTATTTTTATACTAATTTTTGAGCTATTCTTCAAGTGTTCAGGAAACATGTCTAAGCTATACTCAATTGTCATACATTTGCCCTCCGTTTACTTATCCGTCCTTGAAAGCTTGGATGTTATGGTTTGTCTCAAATATGTCCCTCCTACTAAAAGGGTAGTCCCATGCACAAAGCCTCCCGCTTTCACGCATGGTCCCCGCATCCAAAGGGGTGTGATGCAAGCATAAGTGGCTCGAACCCATGACCTATAGGTCACATGGAGACAACTTTACCAGTTGCTCCAAAGCTCCCCTTCTACTAACCGTGGAAAATTTGTCCCATTTGGTTGATACGATGAAAGCCACATAGGCATATGCTTTATGACATTTTTCAATTGGTTACTTTAGGGGTAAATTTGGACATAAAATTACTGTAGAAGGTATAACAAATTTGATAGTTTAGTGTTAAATATGGATCTTTTCTTTTGTATACGTGGCTAATGTGGCAAATGTTAGAGCAAAATTGGGTAACCGTTAGTCGGAGAAGCATATTTGAGACAAAAGATAAGCTTTCATGGACCGATACGTAAATGGAGGTTAAAATGTAAGTCGGATACTTCAGGGATAAATTTGATTAGTTTCCCTTAATATTTAGGAGCTATTTGCACAACCTTTTGAAAAATATAATTGTGTTTGATATTTGTAGTTTGTTTGAAGATTTCTGAAGTTCTCATTAGTGGAAGAAGAAACTCCTTTGACCTTAAAAGTGAAAAGACTTTTAGCATAAACTTCATGGATAAACTTAAACAAGCACACTATGGATTTCGTCTTTGCAAGATTCCAAAAAATTGTCCACGAACTAATGCCACCTTATTTAATGAAAAATATTGTTTATATATAATACCAGTTTCTGGAGTAGTTCTAGAAGACCCAGTGGATGAGATTGTGGAGGCGGAACACGTGAAGGCACTGAAGCAGAGGTTGAGCCAGGTTGGAATAGATATTGGTTCTTGTGGACCAGGGCAGTACTCTGGTTTACTTTGTCCAATGGTGAGTTTCTAAGAGATCTGTTGCTGAACTTTTTATGTCTTAGTTGAATGGAAGAGTGTTTTAAACAGGATGGTAGAAATTGTTTAGCATTGTTACATCTGTAAGACGCTTTGAATGCCCTATATTGATGGTTAGTGCAATGTTTTTGCTTTGTAGTGCAAAGGTGGGGATTCAAACGAAAAGAGCTTATCTCTCTTCATTACTCAGGATGGGTAACTTATTCTTTACTACGCACATCATTTTTTAGTAACTTTCTTTCCTTTCTAGCAATATTTTGCTAAAGCATGTCAGTGTTACCTAGGCATGCAGCTACATGGACATGCTTTCGGGCTAAATGTGGATGGACAGGTGGTACACGGGTATAACATGATCTAGATGAGCTCATTAATCCTTTTATGTAGCATTTTCTTTGGAGACTATTTAATTTGTCTTTTTCATGTGGTTTCAGGCCTTTGCAGATGTGAGGACTGCTTTTGCAGATATGAAAAGGATTGGAAAACCGAATAAAAAGTACAGACAGATAACTGAAGAGAGCTTGGGGCTGGAACCTTTATGTGATGTGGTATTTTGATCTTACATTATATTTTAACTTTACAATTTCTGGGATTAAGAATCCAAAAACATTTGTATATGCCTGTAGTAGTTGGTTCCTTATTACTTGAGAGCCATACATCATTTTTTTAGCTGTTGGGCATGGGTTGTATTTAGGTAAAGTTGTGGTCAAATCTTTATTCTCGATTTCTACAAGTAATTTGTTATGCTTTCATGAATCCTGCCAAACCTGGTTATTGTCCAAGATACTTAATTTCCCATCACCAAGTTGAAGTTGTACATCACTTTCTTGAACGGAATATTGATACATATGGCTTTTGAAGCCTTTGATAGACCGCACTGAGTTGAAATCTTGTGAAGGCTTGACTCTCTTTGTTCTTCTCATCCTCTTTCCTTATTTTCTACCTCTCTTTGTGCTTCTGCTGCATATTGCTAGTATTCTGCTACATCTTGCTACTATTGCAGTTAACATGAATAACCCTACATTCCTATTCTCCATTCTAATATAATTTGATTAATTTCATAAAAAAATGATGAAAGAGAGAGTACTAATGTCCTGAACCTATTCTTAGGCTAGCCATCAAAAGTGTGCGACGGTGCATAATCCATTCGCCTAGATTTCCATTTCAATTTAGCAGTTTCCAAGATAAATAAATAGCAGGCTGAACTGGAAAATTGAATCAAATTGACTTAAAAAACTGAGATATGGTCTGATGTGGTGCAGTGTGGTGTTAAATCTAAAAGATGTTAGTATTTGATGCTAACCAAAAAACTGCTGAAACGAAAGCGACTACAATCTTCATAGTTTTTGTTTTGCTTACATTTTCATATTTTCTGTTTTGCTACAACTTTGTAATGTGGTTTCAATCTTTCAAATTTAGCCCTCCGTATAATCTTATTTCACTGAGCAACTACTTTCAAATTTAGCCCTCCGTATAATCTTATTTCACTGAGCAACTACTTTCAAATTTAGCCCTCCGTATAATCTTATTTTTTTTTTTTTTTTGATGAAGTCCTCCGTATAATCTTATTTCACTGAGCAACTACTGCAACTCCTAATCTAATTTGAAACATATGCTCAAGATTTTTATTTGAAGTTTGTGCTTGCTTTGTTTTTTTGGGGCTGTACATATAAAATTGATTAGGGGATTGCTCGACTATTCAAAGAGGATTAGTCTATTCTGTTTCTTTATCATTTGTGCCTTAAATTTTATTTTAGGGTTGAGCTGAAGGATGCCCATTGTGTTCTGTTTGGTATCAGTCAGTGCTCTTATCTGTTTCAGTAAGCTTTCTATTGTTCTGAAGAACTGTCCCGTTGTTGTCTTTGCCTCCAGTTGCGAGGCTGTTCACCACTTTAATTCCCTCTTGTGGCGGTGCTGCTTTTCAATTTTTCCTTAGCTTAGATTTCCCTTTATTTCTTCTGCATTTAGTTCCGAATTCCAAGAAGGAATTTGTTGTATCTTCAACTATGTTGGGAAGTAACGTAGAGTCTACTAGTACGTTGCTCTATGTTCATATGCAATGCACTAGTCTATAATGTGCAATAGAATTTGTGCCTCTTCCATGTTTTTGCTACATTTTCCAAAATAGATGGCAAATGCCATCGGGAGGCCCCATCTGTGATTTAGTCACTTTCCACCCCCAAAATAATGTCTTATGTGGTTGTCATCTTTGTTCCTCCATATATTGCTTTGTGATTATGTTTTATTTGACGATGAACTTATGAATTTCTTGATTAGATGTTTTTCTTCTTGCTGTTTCTCAGTTACTCGCATACTTTTCTGAGAGAATGATATCGGGAGAAACATTGAGGAGGAATGCTGTTATGCAACGAAGATATGGTGATCAGGTCTGGCATCCTGTCATTTTTTGACATATTGCTTGCTCAGTTTCTGTAAGTGGCAACCCTAGGCCCATAGACTTGATGACTTCATGCACCTAAACACAATAATGTAGCTCTAAATTATGTAATCTGTTAATTGTTCTGGCATATGGTGATATGCAGTTTGACTAGATGATTTTATGTGATTCCAGTTGGTAATAGGGCAATCCATGAATCCCTACCCTTGCAGTAACGTTTGAATAACTCAAGATGAAACATCCTTAGATGAATGACATTAAACAACTGGTATAGAAGAAGTATACCAAAACATAAGAAACCTACAAAAGAGATGGTTTCTACAACATCGCCCAATCTTCTATATTAGTTGGAATTTTATGGGACCAAAAGTAAATAAAGGATAACATGCTACTCCTTAGCTGAACAAATTAATTTCTACACCCTTAAAAGCTCTTCTATTTCTTTCCCTCGAAACGACCCATATAAGTGCATGCGGCACAAACTTCCACTCCTTACTTTTCCTACAACACTCCAAGTAAACATAGACTCTTCCACTGTGCCTGGCATCACCCAACATATGCCAAACCATCTAAAGATTTCCCACCATAACCTCAATGCTACTGAACAATGAACGAGTAAACGGTCGACATCTTCACTCGAGCTCTTGTACATTAAAAAACAGGTAACATAAGTGATCTTAATTTTTCTCAAATTTTCCGCTGTCAAAATCATCGCTCTTGTTGCTAACCATGTAAAAAACACACCTTTCTCGGTACTTTTGGGATCCAAATTGAACTGTGTGGGAAGACAAACTCCTCCCTATTCAAAATATTTCATAATAGGACTTGACAGAGAACACTATTATATCCCTATCCCCACCTCCAACATTGTGACTATCTTGTGAAGAACTTTGTTTATGAAGTAATGTAATCAAACTTGAAATTCTGCTATTTCCCAATCTTGAAAAGACCTCCTGAAACTAAGTCCCAGAACACTTCTCCATCTTGTTGTCTTTGGACTTCGTGGACCATCATCTTCTCCGGCAAGAAATTCTCAAAGAGTTATCCGCATACCACTTGTGTGCCCACATCCTAATCTCCTCCCATCCTCAACCCAAAATAACACTTTATTGCTAAACTCATCTCAGCCTTTCAAAATATTTTGCATAAAACTGCACCTGTAAGGCATAATTATGTTTTTGTCCTCCACCCTCCTTCCAAGACCCCGTATTTGTCCTTCCCATCCCGTTTTCAGCAAATGATGGTTTAGAATCTTCTTCTTGATGATCATAGTAGCATTTCTCGGTATTTTTGCTAAAATACATATTGTATAAGTATTCGCCTATTTTCTTATTCTCAAAAAAATATTTTTGATCACGGTTCAACAATCAAAGTTCAAGCAAATTTGTTGTTGTAGTTGTAATAAGGAGTGTTTTAATGCAATTATAGGGAAATTTTCAATGAAGTGGGAATGTGCATCAAATTTCTCATAAAATGCCCCCTTTTTTGAACAGGTAAGAAGTTAATATATTGATAGAAAAAGTAGAATAGCCCTATGATGGTGCTAGTACAATTTACAAATTTAAGAATCCTCCTACACAGAAAGAAAGAATTCCTTATGTACATGTTCCTATCACTGTAATGAGTATATAAAATCTACCATGCTATTTTCATCTCGGACATCCTGTCCATTACACCAAAAAGTAAAAAATGATAAGCATCTAAACTTAATCTTCTGCAGAATCAGCTTTTCCTTCAAAGCATCTTGCATTTCTTTCTTTCCACAAAACCCACAAAATACAAGCTGGTACTGTTTTCCAAATCTTCCTTGCAGGTTTTCTTCTTCCTTCGATAGCCCAGCTGTTCAACAGCTCCTTCACTGAATGAGACATGATAAATATCATCTTGAATATGTCAAGGAAACAGGGATCAAATCTGACTTACAACAGGGCATTGTGGAAAGAGATGGGTGCAATTTTCCAACTCGTTACACATAAAACACCTACTGCATTATGACCAAGTCCTTCTCTGTAGATTTCTTTGAGTCAGGAACACCTCGTGAGTACAACCACATAAAGCAACAAACTTTGTAAGGAGCTTTGGACTTCCACAAGTGCTTCCATGGCCAGCAGAAAGGACTACTCCCTTCACAGCTAATTGTTTTATAGCATGAGCTTACTGAGAAAATTCTATTCTTTTGCCTAATCCAGAAGGTACTATCAGGAACCTCTATATTGAGGCCACCTTGTCCAAATCTTCCAACAGAAGAGCCATTCTAGGTATCTCCCAATCAAAACAATTCCTTCTAATGCTGATGCACCAGCTACTACCATTCCAACAGTCCGTGACCAAGCATTCTATATTATTGGCAAAGCCATATAGGTCCTTGTATTTAATTTTCAGAGGTGTGTAGCATCTGGCCAAAACCTTGTATGTCTACCATAATATAGGGTGGCTGAGAGGATGGAATATATACTTTCTAAAAGTTGCCCTGAGCACTACTTTTACCTTGTCAAAAAAAAAAAAAAAAGTTGCCTTAAGCGCTAAGGTTCTAATTGGAGGTTTCAAAATATTTATGAGGGAAATCGTGTTGAGTTGACGTAAACAATCTGATACAACTATGTATGCCTTCTCCGTTTGGGAACATCTTGAAGCTAATCAGTGCATCTTAAGGTATCTAAAAAGTACTCCATGGGAGGTGTTTTCTGTAGAATATTTGAAGGGAGATGAGTCTGTATCAATGCTGGGCAAAGTTAGTCGTGGATGGATTGCATTTTCTTATAGAAATTTAGTGACCCAGTAGAGTAGAAAACCGATTGTAGCAGTTAGAAGGGTGCTGATGCTTAATGAAACTAGGGTATGTGCGGTCCTGTGGTTCAGAAGTGTTCTCAAGGATTTCTTACAGCAGTTCTTTGAGTTTTTGGTTAGTATGTATGCCATAATAGAAATCTATGCACCATCTTAAATTTCCTTCTCCTTTAGAATAAAATCTGAAGAAAATGTTTTCCTTTTTCTTTTTCTTTTTTGGTTTTATTCAAGTTCACTAACTTTGAAACATATCGTCTTGTGACTTTCTTGACATCCAAAATGAAGCAATATTGTTCCTTTCTCTGCTCAAGGGGCTGCAATACTCATTTTCTTGCTGTAACAGAGTTACTTCGTGACCGTTTTCACATTAATGTAAATTTTTTTTAAGATTGTTATTGCATTTACGTATCGGAGGGATGGAGCACTTGTAAGCTGCAAATACCGGGACATCACCAAAAAGTTTTGGCAGGTCAGTGTCAATGTTCTTCATTTGGTATTTAATATATCTATATTTAATTCAGTTATGGTAAAGGTACTATGTATTTGAAGCTTCAATCTCATGTTTATTAATCATGTGTTTAACAGTGGCAGAATTAAGAGCTTTAATTTGCCTCACATTTATGTGCTTAATCAATCATTTTAATTAAGATACTATGGAGTACTCGTTTCCATTCAGTAGAAGCCACCATCGCTTCCTTAACCTCGCATTGCCTCCACGAGTAGAAGTGACCTACCTGTACCGCGCCTTGCTTCTCGCTTCTCACCTCAAAGCGCAGAAGCACTCGTTTTTATAACAATGGGCATGGCAGGTTTAATGTGAGCCTGTCATTGAATAAGATGACCCTGATTAAATAATAAAAAGATTAATTAATATTTGATACACATCACTTAAACAAGGCATATGATTGAAAAATTTTCCCCTTCACATGATACACTCATGCCAGCTGAGCAAAAAGTGGTATGTGTTACACACGTTTGGGAGAAATTTGATGTGTAAAAGGTTGCCAATGTAGTGGGTCTGTGTCATACATGTTAAGCTTTATCATCACCATCATCATCTTCATTTTCATGTCTAGTGTCCAAAATGCTCCTTCGGAAGTCCAAATGTTATTGCAGTTTCATATTTCCTTTAAATTATTACTCCTAGTTGAGGTTCTGTTCCCACCTCTCTTTTTAAACTATTGTTTGTTGAATTAACTAGATCCTGCACTTATTGTGAACCTCATTATTGTACTGTTTATTTGTAAGAAGCTGATACAGAAAATGTTTCTGGTTGGATTAACCAGATCCTCCACTTTTTTCAAACCTCATTATTATATTGTTCATTTGCAGGAATCTGAGACGGAAAAGATATTTTATGGTCTAGACGATATAAAGGGAGCTAGTGATATCATCATTGTAACTTCTGATTCACCATTTATTCAATTCTTGTTTGAGTTTTTCATTTCTGGTAATCTCTATTGCCTACTTCTCTTATGCTAGGTTGAGGGTGAGATGGACAAGCTTGCTATGGAAGAGGCTGGTTTTCGGAACTGTGTGAGCGTTCCTGACGGGGCACCTCCATCTGTTTCGGATAAACAGTTGCCACCTGTAGATAAGGTTTTTGTTCTTTATTCTGTCCTAAAAAAAGAGTATTAAGTTATTAAGTTAATACTTTGTCGTCACAACTTCTGTGCCTATGGATCTGGTACCTAACTTTTGTTTATATGGATGTCATATGACTCTTCTTAGTTCACTTCTCATGCATAATAGAACATATGGTCACTTTCTTTGTTATCTTGTCAGCTTTTTATGGTTTTGGGCTAGAGTTAACTAATTCTATTTTGCTCCTTATTTTTTTGTTTCTTATGCCCCCTCTAATCGTTATATATTCATTCACAAATGCATTATAACTCTACACCTTTTTGTTTCATGCATGTATTTATGTGTATTCTCATCAACTTTCTGCTGCTTTTGCTCCATCCTTTATGAGAGTGCAGCTGAGCTCCTTTATGCTGGTATGATTAGTTAAAATCTGCACATGTGCTGGACCTAATGCTACTTGTGCATTTTTGTGAAGCTAGGACACAAAGTATCAGTATCTTTGGAACTGCAAAGAGTACTTAGAAAAGGTTTGCGGACTCTTCTGTGCTTTTACATTTCCTATGTGTTATTATGCATCAGGCATGGAACATGAAAGTTTTGTTCTTTTACTGTTTATAGACTTCTCGCATAATACTGGCAACTGATGGGGATCCACCTGGTCAAGCATTAGCTGAAGAACTTGCCCGCCGCTTAGGGAGAGAAAAGTATATTTTTATTACAGCACAAATGATGGTAGTCTAGGTAGTATTACATTTCAATAATGAGCCCACTCAACCTTGTCTCTTTGACTATGTAGGTGCTGGCGAATCACATGGCCGAAAAAGAGCAGTACAGAACGTTTCAAAGATGCAAATGAGGTCCGTATGCATGGAATTTTCTGTCCTATTTGCTTGTAGGAGGGGAAAAAATTCATGAATCAGGTCATATCCATTGAACGAAATTCATGATTAATTGTGTACTTCCTCCAGGTCCCTTGGTGGGACTTGTTGGGACTTGTTCTGTTCAAATCTATGTGTTTTAATATTTGATATGGACTGCAAGTCTAGTGTTAATAGCAGTCTTGTTAAGCCTGCTGTAACTTCAAGCACCAGTAAAACTGAGTTGTATTGAATCACACTTAGCTTGGCTGTCAAAGTAGCATCTGAACTGCAATACTGGTTGCGTAACAGATTTGTAGTTATTTCAATGAAATTATCCAAGCAGGTACTGTCACGGTTTTGTTTTCTATGGTCCTTTTCAATAACGTCCTTCCTGAAGCAACACGGAAACCTTTTTCTTTTTGATAATTATGAAAGGGAGGTAATCTATCTAGCATGCGTGGGTTTGTGTTCTAACTTCTAACTGCAAATAGTATTATAGTATTATTTACTGCATCTTTTGTATTCTATTGCCTGCCATTATGTGTTTCTGATTACCAACTGATAATACTTTTCTAGATGTCTCATTTTTTAGTGGATCTAAGGTGCGCATTTCACCTGTTTTCTCAATTGCAGTCCAGTAACCTTAAGTTGATTTTCTGTGGTCGCATTAATAGGTACTTATGTGTCTGGGACCTGGTGCACTGAGGGAAGTTATTGAAGGTGCGGAGCTGTACCCAATACAAGGATTGTTCAATTTTAAAAACTACTTTGCTGAGATTGATGCATATTATCACCAAACAATTGGTTATGAGCTTGGTGTTTCAACTGGATGGAGGTCTTTAAATCCATTTTACAATGTGAGTAGGTTCTTATTTGGGAACTAAGTCTGTCTCCACTTTCTAGCCTCAGTACTTAATAGACTATAGATACATGTGCATTCATGCCAGGAATGCTAGCTACAGTGTTGGAGTTTCTAATTTACCAATTATGCTAGACAATAGTGTTGAGAGTTTTAGTGGAATACTTTTTTGATATGCTTTTGGGCATATATAATATTCCGGTATAGCATAGATGATCATCTGCTTTGTAGATAATTATGTCTTTGTATGAAATTCTCTATATTTTTATACAGTCTGAATGAGAGGATCTTTTCTATTACTTCAATGAAGTTATTTACTTAATTAAGTTGCCTAAGGGGGGGGGGGGGGGGGTCTAGCGGTTGAAAAGTTGGTGTTGTAACCTTTGAAAACAAAGTCCGAATTTCAACAGAGACAACACTAGGTTAATATTTCCATCTGCCTAAGCTTTAGTTGGCAGAGTTACCTGGTACGCGTGCAGGTAGGAGGTCGTAGGTACGGGTGGAATAGTGGTGGTGTGCACAAGCTAACCTGGACTGAGTGTTATCAGAAAGAAGACCGACTACTCAATCAAAAAGCAAAAAGGTAAAGTAGACAACAAAAAGGTGAGAAGAGAGCTTTTGGATAATAGAGGGGAGGGAGGTACAGTGTTACTGGCCTTGTGACGATAGTATATTACCTATAGACAAGGTATTTCTAAAGTGAAGATGAAAAAAGCATAATCAGTGCGACAGTGCCATTGTTAGTATATATTGCACCAACTTGAATTCAGAGGGCCACGAAATTATTAATGAGGCCCTAGAAACAATGCCTTTGTTTAAACAATGAGGCAACATTAATAAGTATTGTTTCTCTAGATTGACACTTTTTATTAATTTCTCATCATCAAAACAATGTATGAAGTTCAACAGAGTGGCTGATTTTTGCTGCTACTTTCTTTGTTCTATATAGGTTGTGCCTGGAGAGTTGAGTATTATTACTGGAGTCCCAAATTCAGGGAAGAGTGAATGGATTGATGCTCTTTTGTGCAATCTCAATCGCAGTGTTGGCTGGAAATTTGCACTTTGCTCTATGGAAAATAAGGTAGGAACTTTTAAGCTTGCTTGTTATCATATCAAACTGGGATAATAGAGAATGATTGAATTCACTTGACATTTAATGTCTCAGTCTGTTTTGCCACCACAGTTTCTATGATAAGGGCTGTTCGTAAATGGATCCTGAAAAGATTCTTAACCATTATTTCCCTCTTGAAAGGTTTATTGCTAGTAAAGTATAGCAGGATGTCGTGCAATGGATATCATATTTTATGCATTACCTGGCTCTTCTATTTTATTGAAAGTTTGGACTCCATGGTATAAAGCCTGCACAAGCATTATAAACTTCTATGGGGTGTTCTTGAAAAACCAAATATAAGAAGTGATCGCTCTTGTTTTGACAACCAATAAGTTCCTGAGGGCCAATGACTCATGGTTTGAAACTCGGTGATGAGTCCGCTCCTCCACTCTCCTCTACTTAAATACTTGGCTTTATTCTGCCACAAGGTTCGAATTCGTGATGTACGCCTTAAAAGCCCAATTGCAATTAAAACCCTAGCTGAGATGCCACAACTTAACCCTAGTGGGGGAAATAAGATGGGCCAGGCCTCGCAAATTCAAGACTTAGAAGACAGACTCGACCTAGATCTTGCAGAATTAAAATCCTTGGCTACCCGATTTTTGACATCGCTTTCCATATGTGAAACAAACTCTAACAAAGGCAGAAGCTGCATCTCCACTATATCTCCTTCTCTACAAACACACAAAAGTATGCAAGCATATAAAGAGATTGAGGTGCCAGAGGAGGACGATATGGATATCATTGACTGTCTAAGTTACTCGGACTCGGGTACGGGTATCCGACACGGGTACGGATCTAAAGGTCGGATTCGGCAAAATCTAAATTTAGAGATTCGGGGGTATGGATCCGCACACGGATACGGGTGCGGGGATCTGTCTAAAAATTTTCAAAATTCTAAAAATAAAGTCATAATCCTTAATTTCGATTCTTCCTAGAGAAGTCCGCTTCCCCAATATCTCTACTTTGACTTCCCCAATATCTCTACTTTTCTCTATCAAGTCTTCCCAAAAGTTACCCTCAAAACTTTAAATCAGAAATTCGAGAATGTCGACAAAAGATGAAAAAGAGACAAAAGACTATAAATTTCTGCATAATTTTGAAGGTATCTCATTTCCAATGTCTATCTTGAGAGTCTATTCTAAAAAAAATCTTCAATTTTCTGTGGATTTTGGTCAAAGTATCCATTTTTATTTGACCATATCCGGTGTGAATCCCATGTCCTATCCGACACGGGTACGGCGACAATTTTGAAGAGTCCGAGTAACTTAGTTGACTGTAGATTTAACAAACACCAAGACACAAATTGTTCAGACATGCAGAGATCATGCAAAACAGAGGAACATATAGGGGCATCAGGGGTCTTGTTTTCTCATGAACATCCTGTGCAAGAAGAGCAAATTATGCAAATTGTTGAAAGTAATAAGAGAGAACTTTGGCAAATCCAAGTAGCAGAACCTTTGGCTTTACCGACTCAAGAATCACAAGAGAATGTTAGAGAAACAGAGGCATCACACTGGGTTCAAACAAATGTGTTCGATTTAAGTTATCAATATGGAGTGGCTTTTGAAAGATGTGAAGATGAGGCATTAGCACTTTTCATGAAGCTAGATGCAAGGAGGAAGTACCAGCACCACCAGCAAGGGGAACAGAGCAAAAAAAGGCCACCTAGAAGAGTGGGCAAGAATGAACTGAAGAACGTCCAATTTGATCTCAATGAAGAAGTGGAGGGGGTCAGAAGCGGGGGGAGAACTCAACTACTGAGGTTTTAAATGTAGATCAATTTAATTTCTTGGAATGTTAGGGTTAGGGGACTTAACAGGCTTTCAAAAAGAAAGCTAGTTAAGAGTTTATTTCAGAAGTGGAAAGCAGATTTGTACTGTCTCCAAGAAACAAAGTCGGAGGAAGAAGTGGAAAATATGGCAAAACAAATATGGACTTGTAGATGGATGAGATGTAGATATCTTGAAGCTGAAGGTACTAGGGGGAATTATTTGAATGTGGGATAGTAGAGTGTGGAGGGGGACTCTAGTAGCAAAGGGCATGTATTCAATCACTTATAGATTTGAAGATGTGCAAGAAACTTTTGTTTGGGTTTTGACAGAAGTGTATGCTCCTCATTCTAGAAAGGAAAGACAACAATTTTGGGAGGAGATACCATGGGTGGCTTGTGGCGATTTCAACATCAACATGTTTATGAATGAAAGAAAAAATAGCAGCAGGATCACTAATGAGTTTTCAGATTGGATAGAAGACATGGAATTATTTGACAATCCCTTGATTGGAGGCAAATTTACCTGGTTTAAAGGCATTAATCATCAGTGCAGCCAGACTTGACAGGTTTCTTTATTCTATGGAGTGGGAGCCGGGAGGAAACTTTCAAAAACATTAAGCAAATGATTTTGCCCAGGGCAACATCAGACCATTCTCCATTATCACTTGAATGTGGGAATTGGGAACAAAATAAATCATATTTTAAGTTTGAGAATTGGTGGTTAGAAGTGGAGGGATTTAATGATTTAATTCATCAATGGTGGTCATCCTGGGAGGTCACAGGTTATCCTGTCTACATTATGTCAACTAAATTGAGGATGTTAAAAGGAAAGCTCAAGGAATGGAGCAAAAGAAAATTCATTGAGCTGGGAAGTAGGAAAAACAGTCTACTTAATGAATTAGCTGATCTTGATGAAAAGTTAGATGAAAGGGGCTTAAATTGAAGATGAGATGTTGATCAGAACAACAGTGATAGTGGAACTAGAAGAATTGGCAAAGAATGAAGAAGCAAGTTGGAGATAGAAATCCAGAATTTTATGGCTTAAAGAAGGTGACAAAATACAAATTTTTTTCAACGATGGCACCAGCTCACAAGTTGGAGATAGAAATCCAGAATTTTATGGCTTAAAGAAGGTGACAAAATACAAATTTTTTTCAACGATGGCACCAGCTCACAGGAGGTGCAACACAATTGATAGGTTGGTGATTGATGGTGAGGAAGTGGTGGAACCAGAGGGTATAAAAAGGGCAATTGTGGAATTCTACACAAAGTTGTACTATGAAACTGAGGTCTGGAGACCAAAATTTGTATATGCAAATTTTCCAAGAATTTCAGATGAAGAACCAGCAGTGTATGCAAAGACCTTTTTCAGAATCAGAGATGCTTCAGATTTTTAAAACAATGTGCTATTGACAAAGCCCCAGGCCCAGATGGTTTTACAATGGGCTTTGTCAAAGCCTGCTGGGAAACTTTAAGAGAGGGTGTGATGCATACTCTCCAAAGTTTTCATCAAAATGAGGTTTTTGAGAAATCATTAAATGCAACTTTTGTTGCTTTGATACCAAAGAGGAATGGAGCAGAAGAGTTGAAGGACTTACAGACCAATAAGTTTGATTGGGGTGATCTATAAAATTATTTCGAAGTTACTCACTGAAAGGCTGAAAACAGTTATTAGTAAACTGGTAGATGATCACCAACTAGCATTTATAAAAGGTAGACAGATCATGGATGCTTTCTTGTTAGCCAATGAACTGGCGGACTCAAGATTTAAGCAAAAAAGGCCGGGCTTGATGTGCAAACTTGACCTAGAGAAAGCTTATGACCATGTCAATTGGGTCTTTCTACCGAACATTTTGAGGGACACGGGTTTTGGTAAAAAATGGATCAAATGGATTCAATTCTGCATTTCAACGGTCAAGTTCTCAATTTTGATTAATGGTAATCCAGAAGGCTTTTTTCAATCAAGAAGGGGACTGAGACAGGGTGATCCCTTATCACCTTTCTTATTTATCTTAGCTATGGAAGGATTAAATCACATGTTCAGAACAACAGAATTGAAAGGGTGGATCAGAGGGTTTGGAACTTTAAGCGGAATAGGGAACAATTTGCATATATCTCACCTGTTGTATGCAGATGATTCCATTGTTCTATGTGATGCAGAAACAGTGCAAATCAGACACATCAGAGCTATATTGACTATTTTTGAAGCAGTATCTGGTTTACATGTTAATTGGAACAAAAGTTATCTTTACCCTGTGAATCAGGTTGATGAAATTCACTCATCAGCTGAAAATTTGGGTTGTCAAGTAGGATCTTTTCCTACTAAGTACCTGGGAACGTCTCTAGGGGCAAGAAACAAAGCAAAATGAAATTTGGAATGAGGTGTTAGAAAGATGTGGGAAGAAACTTGTAAGATGGAAAAGTCAGTATATGTCTATGGGTGGCAGAATAGTCTTAATCAATTTTGTTATGGATGCATTACCCACTTATATGATGTCTTTGTTCCCTATTCTCAAAAATGTAGAGAAAAGAGACAACACTTTGAGGAGAGAATTCCTGTGGCAAGGGAACAAAGACAGGAGAGCTATACATTTGGTTAAATGGGATACTTTGACTCCGAGCAAACAACAGGTTGAATTGGGGATTAGAAACCTCAAGCTACACAATCAATGCCTATTACAAAAGCGGTTTAGAGGTTCAGCACTGAAGAAGGGGCATTATAGAGGAGGTTCATAGTTCTAAAATATGGACTAATGAAGCAATGGATAACCAAAGAAGTGAACTCCACCTATGGTACTAGTGTTTGGAAAACCATCAGCAAGTATTCAGTAGCAATATCACAATCAATGTTGGTTCCGGATTGAAAACTTCATTTTGGGATGATCACTGGATTGGGCAAGGAAGCTTGAAAAGCCTCTTTCCGGACTTGTACTCTATCAGTTTACAAAAACAAGCAATGGTTGGGCAGGTATGGGGTCCTCAAGGTCTGAATTTAAAATTCAGAAGATTACTTAATGATTGAGAAGTGGCAAGGGTTTCCATTTTTCTGCAGATTCTCCAGCCTTTTAGGGGCACTTCAGAGTCTAAAGACAAGTTAACTTGGACTCTGAACTCTAAAGGAACTTCGTCAAGGATGCTTATGGGAAACCAAATCACAATGGCTCAATGACTGAATTGTGGCCCTGGAAACACATTTGGAGAATCGGAGTTCCCCTCAAAGTCTCATGTTTTGTATGGTTGGTGATTACACCGTGCATGTTTAACTCATGAGATCCTACATAGAAAAGGTTTTCAGATTTGTTCTAAGTGCTTTCTGTGTGGTCAGGAAGTGGAAAACAATGGCCACTTGTTTTTACACTGCAAAGTCACTACAAATCTGTGGAACATGTTCTTATATATGATGGAAGTCTATTGGGTGTTGCTTGGAACCACAATAGATCCGATCAAGAGTTGGAAAACAATAGGCAGAAGAAATGGTGGCAATGATAATTGAAAAATTATACCAGCATGCATATGGTGGACAATCTGGAAGGAAAAAAATTCTAGGTGCTTTGAAGATAGATGTTCTTCATCGAGAAAATTAAAATGAATTGTCTTTCTTTGTTCTATTTTTGGTGTAAACATGAACTTTTCGATGAGATAGGGGATTTGATTGACACAATAGGTGCCTTGTAATTAGTTCTAAGTTAGATGTTCCCTACTTATGCTCTTTTGGAGTTGTAATCTCAAACTTCATCATCTTCCTGATGCTGAAGTTTGTTTTATACTGTTAATATATTTTTGTTACCTTCTTAAAAAAAAGATACGCTACTTGATTCTCTCCCCAAGAGCATTTGGATTGTTTGAGGAACAGTGCTCCCCAAAAGAGCATTTTGATTGTTTGAGGAACAGTTTATGAGCACGCAATAATTCAAAAACAATGCGAATATGAGTGAGATGATCATCCCATGTCTTGCTATATATTAAAATGTCGTCAAAAAAAAAAAACCAACACAAACTGACCCAAGTATGGTTTAAACCTCCTTCATAAGTGCTTGAAATGTTGATGGCGCGTTTGAGAGTCCGAAAGGCATAACCAAGAATTCAAAGTGACTATGATGCGTTCGAAAAGCTGCCTTTTCAACATCTAGGGGATCTATGTGGACCTGATGGTAGCCAAACTTCAAATCTAGCTTAGTGAAGTATTTAGCCCCTTACAATTCATCCAGTAATTCCACTGGAATTGGAAACTTGTCCTTCACTGTTATGGCATTGAGCTCACGGTAATCAATACAAAAGCGCCAAGTTCCATCATGCTTGCGGACCAATAATACTGGGATGAAAATGGTGATCTACTAGGCCGAATAATTCCATGTTGTAGCATGTCTGCACACTGTTTTTCAATCTCATCCTTTTGCAAATGTGGATATTCGTATTGGCCTAACTACCATTGGTTGGGAACCAGGTAGTAAGCACATTCGATGGTCTCAATTTCTCATAGGACGCAGCCCGATGGGCTCTTGAAATAAGTCCGCAAATTCAGCCAAAAGTTGCTCTAATTTGTTGTTATGTTCTTCTGAATCGTGCAATAATTGAAGCTGCAATTTTGGACAAGTTTGTTGTCCTTGAAAAGTGACTTGTTTTCCATTAGAGTTAAAACTCATTGTTAGTGAAACGAAGTCCCAGAGAATGGGGCCCAACGGTTGTAACCATTTTATCCCAGAATAATGTCAAAACCATCTAACAGAAAAACAAAGAAGTCAGCTTCACAAATATTATTATCAATACAAAAAGGTACTGCAGTGCACGTTCCTTTGCTAAAAACTTTTTCTCATTAGCAACTGACACACTAGCACTTGACCACGGTTTTACTTCCATCCCTAAGTGTTGGGCTGCTGTGTGACTAGTGAAATTTTGGGTGCTTCAGAATCAACCAAGCTCAACAATGGTTGACCTTTCATTATTGATAATAACTGCATCGTCCTTGTGCTCTTTTGTCCAGTGATAGCATGCAAGGAAATTTCAGGTTCCAGCACATCTTCAGGTTCAGGTTCTACGTCATCTTGGTCAGCCAATTCCAACCAAAATAACTTCTTGCATTGATGCCCAATCGTGTAGAATTCGTCACAATTATAACACAATCCCTTTGCCCTTCTCTTTGCCAATTCAGCCCTTGTTAACTTTTTTATAAAAGGTGCAAATGAACTTACCAGCTTTTAATCGTTAATCCCACCTTGTGCATTGTTGGACTTCTGAATTGGAACTGTTGAAGTTGCACTAGTGCTGAAGTAGCCTTTTGTTCCTTGCCAAGTCTCCTTTCGAGAAGAAGCTGCCCGTGTTACCTTCTGTTTCTTCTCAAATGCTCGGGCTATATTCATGGCATGAGCTAAATCTAGTGGGTGCTGCATCTCAACATCAAGCCGAATTGAATCTACCAAACCTGCGGTGAAAAGATTAATGTTTGTCCACGCGAACATACTTGCTAGCCCTGGCTAATCGTTCTTGAAATAGTCGTTACTAATCTTCAACTATGCCCATTTGCTTCAAGTTAACCAGATCACCTAATGGATTATTTCCCATTGGAGGCCCGAACCTGAGAGCACAATATTCTTTGAACTTCGACTAATCAATTAAGGGATGCTCTTGTTCCACTTGATGATACCATAACATTGCCTCACCGAAAAGATGGAATGCAGCCAATCCCACCTTATCAGTCTCATTAGTTCGTTGATTTGAGAAGAATTTCTCACAACGATGTAGCCAAATCAATGGATCCTCGGATCCATCATAAGTAGGGAAATTCAGCTTTGTATACCTAGGTACTACAGCATTCCCTGTCAACAGATTAAGTCGATTTTCTGGCCTTTGGTGTTGGTTACCTATATTGCTGCTTACTCCAGCATCAGAATTCCTTCCCTGGTTTTTGCTAAACCCACCAACAACCTCCTGCAATTGGAAGGATAATTGCTGCAACTGAGCAATCATTCTTGATTCAGATTGCGCCACTGCTTCTGTAATCTGGGCTTCGTTGGCAGCCTGCATCTGTTGAAGAAGAGCCTGTAACTCTTCCGTGCGCTTTGAGCGCCCATGGTGCTTGGCGCTGGTACCAAGTTGTTAGGATTGGATCTTGTCACCCAGTGATTCACTGGATAGTCCTTGTTGAACAGATCTTTTCCCTTGTTTTTATTCCGTGAGTGACCTATTTTGATGAATTAAACAAGCTCCCTTTGGGGAGCTTGCAACCTTATTCATCATTCTGTCTCTTTAAATAGAGACTCTTATTACAAAGCTACTAAGGAACTTGCTAACACAGAAAATCTATTCATATAGGAATTCTAGTTAAAATGAACTACTACTTATTCTGATAAACTAAACTACTACTATCTGATGCCTACGAAATCTGCAAGTTATATCAGATTTATTTATCCTCTTGTGGGCCCCTTGCATAAACTTTACCCACAAATGCATCTGTAACATTTCTCATTCTGTTGCAACCCCAAATAACTTAAAGGGCAATTATTGTTACACCACTTTCCACTTCAATGTTGAACATGCTGAGTTTTGTCATAGTTTTCAAACTCTTTGGTCTTTCAATGATAAATGTCAGCCTTAAAATCTTTCCGGAAGTCGTGTTTTACAGCTAGGCTTTCACCTTTGACTAGGGATTGTGTCATGAAATTAGGATATTCCAGTTACTTTTTTGCGAGTAACATGAAGAAACCATTTACTCTTCAGTGCTTTTACCCTCGACCGTTTGTTTTTGCTCATTTTGCTTGGTTTTTCATACTTTTTATTTGTTTCCTGATCTGTAGGTACGGGAGCATGCTAGGAAACTTTTGGAGAAACACATAAAGAAACCCTTCTTTGATGTGAGGCAAGTAGGAAACAACCTATACTTCTTAAGTGTCTAGTCATCTTCTTGTACTACTGCTATGTGTAGGCAAGATGCCTTGAAAGCAATATTTGTTGTGTTACACATTTTAAATTATGTATTCGGTAGCGTTGAGAAAACGACATGGTGCTAGATGCTTATTTTGAACTCTAGATTGTTTAGTAGAATGTAGTATCATTGTAGGCATTGATGGTATACAAATCTTGAATAGGCCAAGAATTGGAAGTGCTATGTATGTTTACATAAATTAGAATAAAAGCTATTTGACAAATGTATTCATGAGGGATTAACTCAAAACTCTCATGGTATTTGATATTAAATGACTCGTATAGATAGAATATGCAGAAAAGGCGGGGTGTGTATGGGGAGGTAGAGCTTTTTACAGTTACTGTCAGATCTACTGTTTCAACAAAATATATAGGTAGACGAAAGTCTCCTCTTTATACAAAAAAGGTGAGTCAGAATGTGGTAAACCAAGAATTGGAATGGTTCTGGCTTTGATTTCAATGGGAAGAAAATGGACCTATGCCTAACTCAACTCTAAGAACTAGCTCAAGATGTGAGGATTACCTTTGAGTTATGACCATATGAAGAGGAAAATAGCCCATTAATGAACTAATGTGTGATAATTTAACATATACTGTTAGTCCATTTTTGTGATGACATCTCTGACAGTGTTCTTTAGAAAATGTGTTCCGATTAGTCTACTGAGTTGTTCTCGAGGATACATTTCAATGTATTTAATATTGTTGTCGAACTTCACTTGATCCAACACCATACCATTTGAACGAGATAACTTTGACTTGAAAAGCTTGGATTTTGTCATTTGAAATGTGTGATCATCTCAGAATCCTTGATAGGCAGTCATTATTTAATTTGGTGTTCTTTTGTTTCGTTATGGCATAAAGGACAAGGCACTCAGAATACCTAACTAGACATGCTGAGATATTGATGAAGAATTGTGTGTAGTAGAGCATAGACTAATGTTTAATTTTGTGGTCTATTGTGGGAATCAATTGATTCTAACTTGATGCATTTGTTTCTTCTACTCCAAACTTGTTACTTCCCCCGTCTCACTAGTTTGTTTCTTATTATTCATTCTAAAAAGGCCATATTCCTATGTTTTCTTAATGGGAAGCTTTATAGCCACACAAGTGCTATGACATGTTTAAGACGACAAAAAATGTTATGTAAGACCATGCGTTTCAAAAGTCTTCCCTTATTAAATTTTGTACAAAGTGAAACTACCATAAAAAAAGTGAGTATTTGATTTTTTTTTTGATAAAATAAAGAAAAATAATAAGGGAGTATTTGATTTGGGAAAAAAAACATCAAATTCATGATTTACCAAAACCAAAAAGAAAAAAGATAGATTGCTAATTTTCTCCATATATCATCAGCTGGTAGATAGCTACATACAAATGTTACTGATAGCAATTTTTACTTGGAAATGTTATTGGCCGGAACAAGTTGTCTCTGATAAAAATGTTGCACTTTATAGCAATTTAAATATTTTGGAGAAATGGAACATTACTTCAAACTATACAAGCCCAGAGAACAATAAATTTTTACTTGGAAATGTTATTGGCCGGAGCAACTTGTCTCTGATTGCATTCGTTTGCCAATACTTCCATTGACTCTTAATTGAGTGCATTATACATGTCATCTCAAGCTCCGTAAGAATGGAGTTGGATGGGGGTTTTTTTTTTGGGGGGGGGGGGGGGGGGGAGAGGGCAATGGGAGAAACATACTATCCAGTGCGTGCGCGTGTTGCTTTATAAAATTTTAGGTGTCCCTTCGAGAATATCCGATAAAATTAGAAGGATACAGAGAAAATTATAGATGTAACTGTTTGTGCATAAATCTTTATCACTAGCAATATTTACATCTCCCTTTATGTTGTCTTATTATCTGTTATGGCCCTATAGTAACCCTATTACGAGCATTCTCTGCATGAGTAGGATTAATTTAGTTAAACTTCGTTTTGTGATTATTAAATGATGCCACATTGGTTGAGGGAATAACAATTGTCTGCGTTCAGGGGCATGTTAGTATATCAAGTGAACATTGGTCTAGACTCAAACACGTCTCGTACTTGAATAATCTTATGTATAATGCTCTATAGAATATCTTAGGATACAGTATTTGATTGTACTTGCTTACTTTATCGTATATGGATTGATTATTTTCCAGATTATGCGTAGCATAATACTCTATAGGATATCTTAGGATATTCAGTATTTGATTGTACTTTATCGTATATGGATTGATTATTTCCAGATTATGCATAGCATAATACTCCTATATGAGGAGCACCTCTTCTTATACATTACTAATCAAGTTAATAAGTAGTTTCTCTTCTATTTTTACATGCTATCAGAGCCAACCCATCATTGTTATTGATTTATTCAGTGTTGAACTCCTTTTTATGTTGTCAATGCTATAGTTAACTAGGTTAGCACGTGCAAAAGGGTGTTAGATTATCCCACATTGGTGTAGGGAATGTATAATAGTCTCCTTGTATGGTCTTAGGCAATCCTCACCTCATGATCTAGCTTTTGGGATTGGGTTAAAGCCACGTCCATTTTCTTAACAGTTATGTTTTTGTTTGAGAAGCATTAGGTGTTGTATGCAAATTTCTTTCCCTTCTTGCAAGTGTGTGGTGTGTTTGAAGCTTTCATTCTTGGCAAGCGCTGTTGGTAAGACTAGCTTGCAGGATGGAGAGACCTCTTTCTTTTGGGGTATAGCAACACACTGTAACTTGTGCAGCTGGTCCATGAAGATGGATTGTCAGATCCGGCTGCCATATTGTTTTTTTTTTTTTGGTTATTCTCTTTCCAGATTCTTTCCTTTACGTAGAACCTGACTTTATGATGCCCAGACAAAATATCTTACTCGTGCGTTTCTGGTGTGCAATCATTCATCAATCTATTCTTTGTGAATTAACATTTTGCTAACGCTTTGGAATGCAGGTATGGAGAATCTGTTGAACGGATGAGTCCTCAGGATTTTGAAGAGGGAAAGCAATGGCTCAGTGATACGTTTTTCCTCATAAGGTGATAGTGGCAGTTTCCTGATATATGAATATTGCTATTGGGATTGATATTCGTCATTATTATCATATGAATACTAACTAGTGAATAGTTGCAGTTTATACTAAATTCATATATATTAGGTCAATTTTGTTTTTTCTAAATTGTCTGCTTATTTTAATAATCTGTGCGCTTTGCTTTGAAAAAGTGCTTGTGCTTTGTTTTGTTCTTAAAGTCCTAAGTTGTCTTTTGTTTACATTTTTTTTTCTTATAAACTGCACTATTTGACTGCTTGTACCAATAAAATACCTTCTGGTTTCTCCTTTTCAACAACAAAAAAAAAACCTTCTGGTTTCTCAAAAATAAAAGCATTTTTGAAAAGAAACAAGAAATATGACTCTCCCGAGAATGTTGGAATGAGATAAATCAACTACACTGAGTATTTCTGTAATCTAATCATAGCAATGAAATAAGACGCGTTCGAAGATCATATATCATCACTCTGTGTGTGTTTGCAAGGCAGTGTTGGGTTTTTTATTTGTAATGTGTAGGATGCAAACAACCTCTTGTTGGCCTACTATAGGCTTTATCATCTTCTTTGTCTTCGCTTGCACAGTTTTGCTTTATTTGTCATAGCAAATTGATGCTCAAGTACACTACGTGCTAGGTTCTTGGTTGTACAATGAGCTTGCTTTAGGTCAGTGTTATTGCGCCATATTGTTCAACATCTGGAAATCTTAATGGCTAGGTTTTCAGTTAATTACATTGGGTTTGGTATTCTGAAGAAACTTTTACTTCCTGAGCTTTTCTTTTATTTGTTGAATCTATTTTTTCTTCACTAACATGAGAAGTAGGATAATTGAACAGGTGTGAGAATGAATGCCTGCCGAATATTGACTGGGTTCTATCACTTGCAAAAGCTGCAGTTTTAAGACATGGGGTGAATGGACTTGTAATTGATCCATACAATGAGCTTGATCATCAGCGTCCTCCTAGCCAGTGAGTCACTCTTTATGTATTTCTCATAGTTTGTGAATCCATATTAACTTAAAATCTGATGATAATACCAGGACAGCAAAATGTGAAGCTCAGCTCTAAAATATCATCTCTTTTGAGCATATATATTGTGTTGATACCTTGTTTAGGGTGAATTGCTACCACATTCTTTTTGCTGCTACAGTTCTTTCTCTCATTCTGCTGCATGATGCTGCATTTGAAAGCAGTCTTTTGGTAGTCCTTCCTTGTGAAGAGTCTTGATATTCTGTTATGCACGCTCTAGGTGCCAGGCTTGGACATGCGGGGGTATTAGATTATCTTACATTGGTGAAGGAATGGAAAATTGTCTCCTTATAGGGTCTTGGACAATTTTCACATCATGAACTTAGCTTTTGAAGTGGAGTTAGGCTCAAGCTCCATTTCTTATCATGTATAAGCGTAGACAAGAGGTATTGGCTTAAGTCGTACACCCGTAGTCAAAAAGAATATCGACGTGTTTGCTCAATTAAAAAAGAATTAGGCCTGTAAGAGGGGGTGTTGAACTGATAATTAAATTGAATAAGTAGATCTCCTCTGTCTAACAGTTTTAGCTTTTAGATGAGATGATCATACACTTCAATATGGTGTCAGCGTCAGAGCCATATTATGTTTATCCCCACTCCAATTTCAGGCTTTTGGGGGGTGGGGGTGGGTATAGATTGTTGTCCCTCATTGATTGAGGGAATAAGGTATTGTCTCCTTATATGCTCATGAACTATCTTCTTCACCTCATGAGCTAGTTTTCCGATTTGTTTGAGACCAAGGTCCATTTATTATCAGTAGAATTATACAATGTCAGGTTCTAGTACACACTATTTAAACCCAAATGGCTTGTTCGAAAAATTATTTAAGCTCCTGAATAGTACACACTGTTTAACCAACCTGTGCAATTCATTGAAAATATTCTCCCATTTTTCTTTCGCAACATCTGTGGCCGAAGTTAGGAGCTTTAATAGTTTTAGACTTAGTTTTATGGCAGTTATTGAATCAAGGGGGAGAATGAAATAAATTGAAGGGATTGATAGGAGGGCTTGATGGACCAGGGTTGGACCATTCTCTTGTATCCTGATATTCCTTGATGAGTTTAAGCACAGGTTGAAGTTGGACGTGAATCTTCTATGTCCCAAATTTAAGAACAATAACGGACATCCAAATGTAGTCAATTATTGGTTGTGGAGTAACAACTCAATAATCATTAGTTAAATGAAACAAACAGAGCGAAAAGATTATCAACATGAACTGTGCAGGGAACATTATAGGAGATGGAAGTGGTGGTAGGGTGGTATGGAAAGCTGTGGGGATGAAACTACACCACTGTCCACTTGATGGTTAGGTAAGGAAGGTGGGGAGATGAAACTATACTCCCCATCCCCGGCCAGTGGGATTGAATGGTAATCCCACCATCCACCTTTGATTGGCTAATCCCAACCAGTGGCTTCATTGTGGACACCAACAGAGCATGCTTTGCAGTACCCTAAGACCCTATTCTGCACTAGGCTATCAACTGAGCAATTGACACTGAAAGCTGTTGGAATAGGGAGTAGCCTAGTGCAGAATAGGTTGGAACAACTAAGACAACCTATTCTGCACTAGGCTACTCAACTGAGCAACTAAGACACTCAAATTTGTTCCATAGATTTGTGCTGCTCTTATGGGGAAATTGATTTCCTTGTATCTCAATCACCAGCTTTTTCTAAAATATATGTTGCCGTTTCCCTGTGGGAGTCTTCTCAAAAGGACTTTTCTAGTTCCTTGGATCTTGAGCACCAAATTTTGTCCATATAGATTGATTGCCCTTGTCAACTCGAAGGATGAAATTTGGATATTTCAGGATTCAGTATCCCTTTCAGAGGATATAACCTACAAAAATGTATAAGTTGCTACAAATGAAAGAGATATAGCAATGTCTCCTTTCATAATATGGGTTCCACACATTCATGATTTGGATGTGAATGAGTCGATGACACATCCGTCAGTCTATTAGTGGACCATCTCTCTAGGGATTGTCAAAGATGTGAGTGCATCCTATACACGTATCATTAATCTTGACTGAATGACTTTGGCACTATATTTATTTGAATGTTGCAAATTTTTATTCAGTAAACTTAGAAACAAATCACATAATCATACATTTCTTGTTCAATTTTTCCTTATGATATTATCCTTAGAAGGCTCTCTTACCCTTTCGTTACTATTTAATGTACTCTACGTCGAGATCTATAGGGAAAGGTTCTCTTTACTTATGAATTGTTGGAGTTGGGTCATTTATAGCCTTTCATCAAACTTTTCAGGACTGAGACAGAGTATGTCAGCCAGATGCTGACAAAGATCAAACGGTTTGCGCAGCACCATTCTTGTCATGTTTGGTTTGTTGCACATCCAAGACAGGTTCGTGACTTGAATTCGTGCGTTACTACTGCTATGTTGCTTTTATTCTTTGTCCTATTCAATGGTGTCAATGAGCATTAAACATGTGTTGCCAGTTGCATCATTGGGTTGGAGGTCCTCCGAATCTGTACGATATTAGCGGAAGTGCACACTTCATAAACAAATGTGACAATGGTATTGTTATTCATCGTAACAGAGACCCTTTGGCTGGCCCCGTAGATCAAGTGCAGGTTTGATTTGCTTAGTTAAGATCATTATTTGTTTACCTTTGATATTTGAATATAGCTTAAAATTCTTTATATAACTCCAGGTTTGTGTAAGAAAGGTTCGGAATAAAGTTAGTGGAACAATTGGTGATGCCTTCTTGTCATATGACAGGTAATGGATATTTTAATGCCAGCTCTTACACTCATTATGTGGAGTCATATGTTATTATTTCTTCTGTTCATGTACTAAGGTGAAACATATACTTTTATATATATTTCTAATCAAAGTTATCAAAGGCTCACTTCAAGTGCGCTTAAGCCCCGAAACGAGGCGCAAAACATACTAAGCGCTTTGCCTTCGCTTAGTGGGTGCTTAGTGCCGTCATCAAATCATTAAGGCATACTTCTCCTTGCCGATGAGCGTTATCCTAAATAGACAACACTAAACAATTAATATTTTGCTTTTTTCTAAAAAATTTCAAGATTTTTCTGTCCACATATATATAATGCGTAAAATTATTAGTATGTTTCTTCATTTGTGCATTTCTTCAATAGAGCCTCGTTTGTGTTTTGCGCCTAAATCCCCAAAGGACCGTAGCGCTTTTCGCCCTTGATGACACTGGCTTTGATGTGATCTAATAGCTGAGTGATATTTTCCTTTCGATATCTTTTACTGCAAAACAACAGATGTTTCTGAGAATGCTGGAATTGGAGTAATTCAGCACCTTTCTAATAAAAAGAAACTTTTCTTATAATTTTCGAATGCCTCTGAAACTCAGCTCCTCATTGCTCCTCCGTCCGAGTTGTCACGAAAGAAAATTTTATTCAGAAAAGCAACTTTTTGAAGTGCTATATATTGTGACGATGCTACTTGTTTCTCTATTTCACAGGGTTACTGGTGAATTCATGGACATTGATGAGCACCCACGGAAAAGCTAGCAAATTCTGGCTATTCTTCCATTTCGGTAGATATCCATGTGTGCATACTTGGCTTCCAATGGGAGATCACGCTCCCTACAAGTAGTTGAAGCCATGTGAGGACCTTGTGTCTGGAAAATCAGGCAGGAAAATCTCAACAGTAATCACCAGATGGTTCATATACATATATGTATCAGAGCATTGTGCCTAGTTATGTTCTCTTTAGTGAAGGCTCTTGTATGATAAGGCAGCAAAGCTGCGCAAAGCTGTTACGCGTTAGAGCATCCATTTTCTTAGGGTATACCCTCGCAGCGGTGGAACGGGATGGAGGTGTTAAAAGCATGAGATTTTCTCCCAACTTCAGCTGTTGTAAATTGTGTTCACTTGATTCTCCGAAGTAGCTTGTGCGGAATGGTAGTCGGTGCATAGGTGATTAGATGTCATATCCTCAAGTTGCAAATGTACCTGTAATTAGTCAACAATTTAGTAGGATTTTTTCTTCAGTTTCTTTTTGTCCGGAGGCATGTCTGATAAATGTTGGTCATGGGGTGCTTATGGGGTTTATTAATTCTGGTACTCTGCCCAATCATTCATATGACATTTGTTTATGTTTTTAGACACTCCCTTTACCTCTACTTTCTATATTATGTGCATATATTTACATGGGAATACAGAGAAATGCCATAGATATGATGACCCAAACCAGAGCTTCCAGACTTCTTTTTTCCCTGCTCGTATCGTATGTTTCTACTATCAGAATTTATTGGGGGGTGTTTCACACATATACAAACTTAACCCCCTATATTACAAAAAAATAGCAACATTATACAAATTACATCACATAGCAATATTTTTTTAAACACATTTCACAATAATCAAAGGACAATCACAAAAATAGAAACACCATTACACACTCATCGAGTTCGGTGTAACATTAACTTGCTAGAACCTTCTCTTTCGGCACACTTGCGCCGCCACCGTTGTTGAAATAGCTGTCGTAAAAAATTGTTAAGATTCCGAACTTTATTTCTCTAGAAAATGTCTCTTCCGGTGTAGATCGAGAGTAGAAACCCCATTTCATGATTTAGTTATTATGGGTTGTTCCCAATGAAATTGACGGCGGCGCTGTCGTGGAATCAGATTGTAGCGTGACGGGGTTCAGTGGTTCTCCAACCTCTCTCTTTCTTTCTCCCCATTTTGTACCACTGCTTCGATGGTGTTTCCTCAGCGACCCTCGATACCTTACTCTGGTTTTCACTATGTGCGTGTGTATGTATCTGATCTAATCTTGTTATGTGTGTATATTGTTCCACTGCTAGATCCAATAAAAAATATAAAACAAGTGGTTTGATACCTATTCTCAATGTCCGGTTGTTGGCTTCTTGGTTGACAGGTCAAACTAGAAAGTGTACTTATTTTTCATATTGCCCTTATGTTGCTTACGCTGGCCATGTTACAGTTTCCACATAAAAAGTAGCAAGTGAGAGAAATGAGAATTGGAAACTATTCTTTGAATGTTGTCATTTCAGCTTTCACGTGGTATAAATTTGCTACATGGGCTACTGCTATTTTTCATGATTGGGCTCTTGTAATAGTTCGTCCTTCCTCTATATCTATCCAGAAATTAGTTCTTGATTCATGATAAGACCCATTTCCCTTTATCTGGTCTGCTAGATACAATGCAAAAACAGTCTAGAAACACTGCAGAAACAAACTGAAACAACTTGAACAGTGTTGAAACAGTCTTGAGATGGCACTGAAACAGTTTGAAACAGCGTAGATACAACAAGATACAGTTAGAAACGAAGCAAAAAAGGTGAAAAGTTTAGAAATAGTGAGCAACAACATACAAACAGGATGAAATAATGTTGAAACAGTCTAGAAACAGCTAGATACAGTATAGAAATAGTTAGATACGGTGCAAATCAACCTGAAAGGTGATGAAACAACCTGAAACAGTACTGAAACAACGTAAATACAACGAGATACAGTTAGATACGGAGCAAAAATAGTGCAGATACAACGAGATACAATGCTGAAACAGTCTGAAATAGCTAGTGAAAAAGACTGAAACAAAATGTAAAAAATAATGTGAAACGCAGAAAAGGTGAAATGGTTTAGAAACAATGAGAAACAACGCACAAACGAGATGTACAATGCTGAAATAGTCTAGAAACAGCTAGGTACAATCTAGAAATAGTTAGATACGGTGCTAAATAATACAGATACATTGAGACACGGTAAGATACAGTGAGATACGAGGTGGTTGGTAGTTGAGATACATCGAGATATGATGTGGTTGATAGTTGAGATATAGCGAGATACGATGTGGTTGGTAGTTGAGATACAACGAGATACAATGAGATACGAGGTAGTTGGTAGTTGAGATACATTAAGATACGATGTGGTTGGTAGTTGAGATACAACGATATACGATGTGGTTGGTAGGTTAGATACAACGAGATACAATGAGATACAAGGTGGTTGGTAGTTGAGATACATCGAGATACGGGGTGGTTGGTAGTTGAGATACAACGAGATACAATGAGATACATCGAGATACAACGAGATATAGTGAGATACGAGGTGGTTGGTAGTTGAGATAAAGTGAGATACAACAAAGATACGATGTGGTTGGTAGTTGAGAAACATCGAGATACAGTAAGATACATCGAGATACGAGATGGTTGAGGATGAGAGGAGGAAAAGCAAAATTGGGGGAGATGGGAGGAGAAAAAGTGAAATTGAGGAAAATGGTGGGAGCAAAAGTGAAATTGGGAGAAATGTGAGGAGGAAAAGTGAAATGGGGGAAATAGGAGGAAGAACGTAAGGTGTTGCTATGTTATGGGAAAATATTGCTATGTTTTTGCTATATTTTGTAATTAACTTTTCATTTCCTCTATATTGAATAGTTTTGCTAAAATATTGATATATTTTGTAAACAACTTCTAAAACTTGTACTTTTATGTAAAAATCTCAATTTATTAACATTAAACCCCGAAGGGTGAGAATTGAGATAGAGTTTTAATATACTCGTAGCAGCCTAAAATTATTGGCTAACCCGCAAAGGTGATGGAACAGAAAAACCAATACTATCTCAACTAATATCTTTTAGGGCTTTATCACTTATATTTTAGGTTAAATTATATAACTATACAAAAATGTATTTTACTTTACATAAAAATAGCAATATTACTAGAGTTTCAAAAATAACAATATTTTTTTATCAAAAAAATAACAAATATACATTAGGTGGAAAAACCCTAAATCCCCTTTCTTCCTCCACACTACCACCATCGCCGCCAACCCCCTGCCTGCAAGCTGTCGGCCGCCGGATTTCAGCCACCAAACTTTTTTTTTAAATAATTTATTTTAAAAATTGTTTATACTTGTATGCCATGTATTTTTCTACGGTTCATATACTTTACATACAATGGAAAAATAATGCACATACACTCCTCACACCTTCAAGCCACCGCAAAAAATACCATAACCATAAACAGAAGAAGAAGAAGAAGAAGAAGAAGAAGAATTGTACATACATATATACGAAAAATGAAACAAAAGAGATACAATCAGATCTTGCATACAAAGTTTAAAATTTTCCACCATACAACTCCGATACAAATCCCATACAATTACGATACAACTCTCATACAATTACCATATAAAATTCTAAATTTTTCAGACCTGGCATACAATTGCCATACCATTGCCATACAACAACGACAATACATCATCAACGACAACACATCAGCAGTGGCATCACCCTTGGAAAAATGAACCAGCAGTTTCAGCATATCAGCAGCATCAACAACCTAGGAGAAAACTAGCAGTTTCAGCAACAGGAGAAACCTTGGAGAAAAGGATCACAACAACACATTAGCAGCAACATTCGTCTGAGAAACAGTCAACAAAGCATATAAGAAGCAGCAACAGAACGAATCAGCAGCAGCTTGTCATCGTCGGAGACGGCAACAACATGTCAACGCCGCCGGTGAAAATAGTTGGCGAGGGAGAAGGAAAAGAGGTGTGTGTTGACGGCTGTGTGTAAGAGAGAGAGAAAAGATAAGGAGAGAGGGTTAGGGATTTTATTTTACCCACATTTTTTAGTTTTTTTTCTATGTTTTGTAACAAATGTTAAAAGTATTGATATTTTTTTAAAGTAATCAAAGTATCTCTATGTTTGGTAAATAACTTTCATAAAGTTATATGTGGTGTAATTAGTCTATATTTTAGGGTTTTTTTCATGGGATGCCATAAAAATAAAATAATTACTCCATCCGTTTCAAAAAGGATGAACCTATTTCTTTTTTTAGTTCGTTTAAAAAGGAATATCCTCTTTCTAAATTTGGAAATAAACTTTCATTTTTAACTTTAATTAAATAATTTGTAGCCACACAAACATCTATGATTTATTTTAGATCACGAGTTTTAAAAGTCCTCCCTACTTTATTAAACTCTATACAAAGCTAAATGGGTTCATCCCTTTTGAAACGGAGGGAGTACATTTTTATGCCAATATAAAGTTAGTTTGCACGGAATACCATCCGCCCTATGTTATTTACACGCTCTGCCCACCTGGCCCATTTTATTTACATCTATACCTATTTCACTGAAAATACCCAATTCTCACTCAAATGCACCCAGTCCCTTTTATTTCGTGTTTCCCCAATTACTTGATTGCACTTCTCACACCTTTCTCTAATGTGATAAAACCCCTAATTGAATTGATGAATTGAGGTAATTTTCTTAATTGAAATCTATCGCGTATTTTGGGAACTAATCCTTTATTTTTATGGGCTGGAAATGGATTCCACGAAAATATAAACCTGCATGAGGATTGAAACATAAACATAGTTGTAGCGATTCACATAGTTATATGGAAGTAATGGGTACACCGAATTTATGTTTATTATCATCGGATTCCGATGAGTTGCCGATAATTCACGTTACTATTAAAGGGAAAGAAAAAGTAGCTGAGGAATCCACTGTTAAAGGGAAAAAGAAAGTAGTTGAGGAATCTTGTTGTGATAGCAACGATGTGAAGATGAAGGATACATTCGACCCGGTCTATGAAAATGATACCGTTTCGGTCGATAGAACTATTCCTGTGGATGAGGGTTTTGTTGATGTTACGTATGCGGATACTAATGTTCATGTCGATGATCCGACTGAGGGTACTGTCGATGCTACGAATGCGGGTTTTATTGATGTTATGGGTTTGGTGGGTGCTGCGGATGATTCGGATAACGAGGTCATCGATAAAAGCAACTAGAAGGTTCGAATTCTATGGTTTCTTGGTTATTCTGTGTTTGAAACTTAACAACAACTATGTTTCAGCTGTATACCATGTGTAGCATACTTTATACTACATAAGGTATACTAGTATTCCCCTTTTTAGTATACAATATTGCCTCTTGGTTTACGACTTTATTTGTGTGTGTATAACGTAATAGAAACTATGTTTCAACTTTATACCCTGGCTTGTATACTATATACCACATTGGGTATACAATATACCTTTTTACGTGTACGACACTGTCTCTTGGTATACTAATTTTTTTGTGTCTGTATACCCTAATATGAACTATATTTGCACTGTATACCCTATGTAATATACTATTATAGTATACCAAATTGGGTATACTAGTATAACTTTTTACGTTTACCGCATTGTCTGTTGCTATACTACTTTGTTTTTTTGTGTCTGTATATCCTACTATGAACTATGTTTCAATTGTATATCCTGTCTAGTATATGGTATTCCACGCTGGGTATACTAGTATACCCTTTTACGTGTACGACATTGTCTCTTGGTATACTACTTTTTTTTGTCTGTTACCCTAACATAAACTATGTTTGCACTGTATACCCTGTGTAGTATACTGTATACTAAATTGGGTATACTAGAATAAATTTTACGTTTACCGCATTTTCTGTTGATATACTACTTTGCTTATTGTGTCATGTATACCCTACTATGAACTATGTTTCAATTGTATACCCGGTCTAGTATATGGTATTCCACGCTGGTATACTAGTACACTTTTTTTACATTTATGGCATTGTCTCTTGGTATACCACTTTTTTTTTTTGTGCCTATTACCCTAATATGAACTTTGTTTCAATTGTATACCCCGTCTAGTATTTGTTAGCACATTAGGTATAGTAGATTATTGATATTCTTTGAGGAATGTACTTGCTTACTGATATTCTTTCAGGCCTGTTTATCTTATGCTTTTGACAGTAAAGATTTCAATTTGTCTAGAATGCTTTTATGTTAGTGGTGATTCATTCCATAAAACCTATCTATTTGACAATATGGTGGACTTTGCACACATGATTGTGGGAATGTTGGTTTATTTGGTATCGTATTTAATTGATATGCTTTGTTATAATTTTAAGGTTTGGCAATATTATGGCCCACAGGATTATTATAAGCTAAAGATTAGTTGTGACACTGCTGTGAAGATCTCGATGAGTTTAAAGCTACGTTGATACCAAAGCAACTTGATATATCCCGGTAGACATGTTTTGGATATGCCATGACAGTTAATGGAAAATCGAGTTGTTCAATTTTTATTGATGAAGGAAGTACATACTGAATCAAATGGCGAGTTATGGTTTGACTTAGGAGGCTATAGGCTTTGTTTTGGTTTAGGAGAGTTCGTGCTAAACACTGGGCTGAAGTGTACATGCACTGTACCAAGGCCGACATATTCGATGAAGAATAGGTTGTTGAGGAAGTATTTTAGAGGATCGCACAGTGTGTTACGAGATGAGATAGCCGATTGTTTTGGCAGAAAACCTTGGAATGAACGTGATGAGGATGCTATAAAGTTAGAAATCTTGTACTTTCCGTTCTCTTTTCTGTTTTTTACTCGAAAGGAGAACATGTTTGATCAGGACTATATTGATGTTGTTGATCATGATCAGTATGACACTTATCCTTGGGGGGTTGAAGTGTTTAGAATCACCAGAGCCTCCCTTAACATGAAGAATGCGCATCGTTCCACTTCTCTGAAACATACTCGCTTTGTTCTTGCCCTTCAAATATGGTTGTGCATGTGCTGTCTGAGATTGCGGATACATTCTCCATCCGGAGTGCCTGCGAATTTCCCCGCATTCTCAATTAGAAGTCAACAAGGAAGTGGTCTATTCCTTATAACAGTCGATTATTGAAAAAGTTCATGAAACCTGATGTTTGTTGTTGTATACTTTTAGGGTATATCTTTCTAGTATGTTTGTTCGCATTCTCCATATTAATTAATTTCACTTTTCCCAATAGCTGCATCCAAGTAACATGAGTCCCACTATTAATGAGTTGGCAGAGTTAGCTGGAAAAGGTCTTCAATTTGTAGTTGTTCCAGAAGAGGTCGCTAATTATGCTCCTCAGGACAAGCAACTCGGTGATGATGATTTTACTACTACACCTCAAAATTTCACCGAAAATGAATATAGCTGGTGAAGTGATCCTGGGCCTAGTAGTATTGGTGCTGGAGGGCAACCAATATTAAGAATAGAGGTGCCAAAGACCAGGGCAGGAAGTAGATCTGATTCTCAAAATCGCACTGTAGGTGTCAATGTCACCATTGAAGAAATTAAGAAAATTATATGTTTATTTATTTATTTATTTATTTTCAATAGTAGTGGTTACTAAATTCTTATTGTTTGCATTTTTTGTGTCTTGAGTTGGTTCATTAGGTTGCAAGTGAATTTGAATCTTTCAAAAAAGATTCTTTTAGAGGTGAACAAGGAGTTGGGTGGTTTGAAGCAACATTTTGATGGCAAGGTTGGTAAGTTGGTTGCTGGTATTGTTTCACTTGCTAAAGCTAAAGTTGTGGCAGGTTCAAAGATACTTTTTTTTTTATCGTTTCTATATACCATCTTAGTATATTTTGTTGGTGTACTAAACTTACTTCTTTTTGGTTTTTCCCCTAAATAAGAGTAACGCTGATCGCATGAATAATGATGATGCTGGTCATGTCAATGGTATGAATAGAGACCATGACTTGTTTGGTGAGAATGACAATAATTGCGGCTTTGTCGATGGTAGTAGTCCTAATAATACTCCAGGTATGCAATTATTCCCCTAAAGTATTGCCTCTTGGTATACTACTTTATTTGTGTTTGTATATACGTATTGGAACTATGTTTTAACTGTATACCATGTCTTGTATAATGTACACCACATAAGGCATACTAGTATTCCCCTTGTTAGTATACAACATTGCCTCTTAGTATACTACTTTATTTGTGTCCGTATATGCTAATCGGAATTGTGTTTCAAATGTATACCCTATCTAGTATATTGTATATTTCATTTTGTATACTAGTATTCCCTTTGTTTGTATACAATATTGCCTCTTGGTATACTACTTTATTTGTGTCTGTATACCCTTATCGGAACTATGTTTCAACTGTATACCCTGTCTAGTATACTCTATACCACATAAGGCATAATAGTATTCCCTTTGTTAGTAGACAACATTTCCTTCTTGGTATACTACTTTATTTGTGTATGTATACACTTATATGAACTATATTTCAAATGTATACAATGTCTAGTATAGTGTATACCACATTGTGTATACTAGTATTCTCCTTTTCAGTATACAACATTGCCTCTTGGTATACTACTTTATTTGTGTCTGTGTACCCTAATATGAACTATGTTTCAACTTTATATCCTTTCTACTATACTATATACAACATTAGGTATACTAGTTATGTGTTATATACTGTGTTAGTGCTGTAAATTGGATAATTATATTGTATTTTTTTGCGGGGGCCTATTTGGATGAAGATGTTATTGAGAAAGAGATTTCCTCACCTGCAACTATTTATGGCAGTCGTTGTAAAAAATCACTAAGCCAAACGTGGTCGAGTTTTAACAGTGTGCATCTAAGCTACACGATCGATGGCACTGGTTTGCAGCAATCTTCCATGGATCCTGTGTCAAGTTCTGATCCTATTATTCCAAGTACTCCTGTGGCTCAACTAGCCTTTGCTGCTCAGATGAGTCCCGATGTTTGTCAGAAATCAACTCACTTCTGGTACTCCCGGAACCAGAGCAACAACTTTGAATGCTCTGAATAGTGGGGCTGGTTGTAAGAAATCAGAACATGGGCGATTGAGTTATGATGATGTCAGTATTACAGAGTCGCAGAGTCGCAGATACATAAGTTGACTTCGGGCAGTCCAGCTGAAATAAAAACATTAGTCTTCGATGGTGAAAATAGTGGTGCTGGTCAGGATGGTCCACCTGCAAGTAAAACATCAGTCTTCGATGGTGACAAACATGATGCTGGGTTGGATTGTGTTCCTTTTGATGGTGTTTCTTTGGATGAAGTCGTAGGTGCGGCAGTGAATTATGCAGCTGTGGGTAGTGGTCGTGCCGATGGTCTGATTGATGTAATCAAGCCTACCACTGATATTACTGATGATAAGACTATACCGGTCATTTATCAAAGGAGAAGGAAAGCTGGACCTGCAAAATAATCACCATATATTTCAGAGTGAAGTTTTGGTGTACGTGCTGTTGGAGAACTGATCACGCCCAACTACGCCCTTTAAAAAGGGACTAAGCGTTTGCAACAAATATAGCCCGGTACTTAAAGTCCCGAGGTCGACTTCCACAGAGAACACTCGAAATCTAATTGCTAATCAAACTAATGTAGCTAACTAATTAACTTCGAAGGTTTGTATTTGTAGGATGATTTCAATGTAACAAAAGTAAATAGCAAAGTATTAAGAAATAAATTAATCAAGGGTTTAGAAGCCTAGGATTGATCTACCCAACCCATACTTATGTGTTAGAATAATACTTTAACAAATGCAACTTAATTCTTCCTATTGAACACTTGCTTCGAATTCACTACTATTCACTACCATGTAATAATTGTAACTTTCACTAACCAATTTTCCAATTAATTAATGAAGATACATAGGGCTACAAGTTTAGTTCACAATCAGGTCAATGATCACAAATCGCCTTATTGACAACCTTAATAATACCTTGTTTTAGGTTGAAATATTGCTAAGTGTTTAGCCCTAACCTATGAATCTATCCCTAGACACACAAGAATAGTGGGAACAATCAGTTGGGGGCCCTTCTAATCAATAGCAATCAAAATATAAATACTTAGATAGGAAGAATTCACAAGTTTCATTCATTAAAATAAATATTCATAACATATAATTATTGGAGTGGCTCAATTAACCCTAGAATGGGTGAACTAGCCACTCATATTCATGATAATTATGTCAATGTTCACATAGATAATTAATTTACAAAAGGAAGAAAGAATTTAGGAAAAACTCTTGTGTTCTTGAAGTCTCCAAAGCTCTAGCCTCCTTTTTGCTTCTTTCCCAGTCTCAAGTTTATAAAGGAGGAAAGTGAAGATTTTATACCCTGTAGGAAACTAAGCAAATAGTCCAAAAATCCCTTAATTTTTCGACCAGAATTTCTGCTTCGCGTGGTGCCCGTGTGCTACGCGGACTCAATTTCTACAGACAATTCAGCTTGTGTGGTGTTTGCATATTCGGCCTAACTAAGTTGGAATTTTTTCTTCACTTCTAAGCAAAGACTCTATTTATTCCCGTGTTATTCGCGTGGCACACGATCACTTGAAATCTTCAATATCTTCACTTTTAAATCCCGAAACTTGCACTTTTTTCCTCAATTCACCATGTTCAATTCCTACAACACCAAACAACTCAATTAGTATTAAATCTTGATAATTTTGCATATAAACTCTTAAATTTACTATTAGAACATGATAAAAACACCATCCAAATATAGGTAAAATAGCGAAATATCACCACCCTACGCTTGTACTTTTTCTCATCCTCGAGCAACTTATACCTTGAACTCAAGATACACCAAAACAACTCACACAATGACTTGGATTTATATAGGTACTTAACAAGTTGCATATGCACTCATTATGCTTTATTCGCACGAAATCCATGTCATGAATATTTAAAAACAATCAAGTGCACCAAATTAACCTCACAATCCCATATCAACTCCAGACTCACTCAATAAGTTATGCAAGTACTCACTCTATTCAAGAGACTAATAAAAGAGCCCGCTTCTCATAAATAATGTGCCCTCACAATTAATTTCAAGTTTAATGAAGGAATTGACACAAGATAATGAACATGAACGAAAGTTTACATAAAAATGAAGCACTCACTCTCAGAAAAGAACTCACATGCAACACAAGACGTATCATAAGCTTGCCCTTAGTGTAGGACTCGACTAATGTTCATCTACTCGGCTAAGATCAACTAGGACTTCTTTTGGTTGTAATGTAGGCAATGGGATAGGTAGGATATATTTAAGTAATAGTGACTAACCACCCCAAGCAATTTAATACACCACAATAAATTCAATTCTTTTGCCTCCCAACCAATCTTTATTTTACTAACTCATAGTCAACTTTTACCAACCCTTTTCATTAAGCAAAGGTAGGAGCTAATGATAGAGACTACTCATGCATTGCCCTCAATTCATTAAAAATAACACTAAGGGTGATAGAGAAACTCCCTGAGGCTCTATGCCCGAAGAACATCCTAGTGAGCTTCCTTAGGACATGAGGTGCTCAGAGTTCTCCCAAGCAGGACATCCTTAACCAATCATATAGGGTTGCAAGAGCCCCACTCTTGGACTTCAAATCAGTCAAAACCTGCAAAATAAAGAAACTCACCAAGTAATATCCTTCAAAAGATAACATTTTTTTTTTGTTCTATTTTTTTTGTTTTTTTTTTACTTGTATACAATTACAATCACGGGTTGCCTCTCGAGAAGCGCTTTAGGTATAGTCGTGGCACGAAATTATACAAGCTCTACTCATGGCTTATTCAGGCTCGCATGTATTCATACACGAATAATTCGCATCATCATAATGTCCCTTCAGCAGTTTACCAATGTCAACAACTATTTCTTCATCATATAGCTTCAAGGCCATCTACCCCTTGTCAACATCCATCATTGTTCTACCAGTAGCCAAGAATGGACGGCCTAAGTTATTGGAAAATCTTTATCAATGGGGTAGTCAAGAACCAAAAATTCTACTAAAAACATGAAACTACCCACTTGCACAAGTACATCCTCAATTATTACAACATGGTGCTTTAGCCTCCTATCTGCCAGCTGGATCCGCATTGAAGTCTCTCTCATACCAGTCAGACCCAGCTTGTTGTATATTTCTAGTGGCATCAAATTAATGCTTGCACCAGAATCACAAAAGGCCTTACCAATTGTGAAATCACCAATAGAGCATGGGACTGTAAAAATACCGGGATCTTGATTCTTTTAGCTACAGGCTTTGTGATGAAAACACTATACACCTTATTCAACTCTACCTTATTAAAGTCAAACTTCTTAGACAGAAGATCTTTTAACAATTTTGCATATCCTGGCACCTCTCACATAACCTCTATGAAAGGCATAGTAAGCTTCAATTGTTTCAACAAATCAAAAAGCTTATTAAACTTCAAACCTTTTTGTTGCTTTGCTAACCTTTGAAGAAAAGGTGGTGGTGGTGTTTTTGCATTGGAGTTTTGCTCGCTTGACAGTTTACCTTGTTAAACCACCCTCTCGGCTTCTATTTCAAGTTCGTTGGCAATTACCTTCTCAGTACCAGGAACAGATTTTGGAGTAGTCTCTTTCTCAGCATGATCATTGCCAGTCAATTTGGCAAAGTCATCAACAGGCTCAATATTTGGCACAGTGGGTAGTGCTCCATTAGCTAATTCTTGCTCCTTGTGCAAGTCTCTACCGTTCCTCAAAGTGACTGCCATCAATTGATAATGATTTGGATCTTTCGGATTCACCATAGCATCGCCTGACAAAACACCTTGAGGTCTATTATGTAAAGCTAGGGACAGTTGTACCAACTTGGTCTCTATACCTTTTATTGCAGTGTCATGTGCTATCATTTTGTCTTGAAGCTGCTTATTAAATCCTATCATAGCCTGCAACATAGTCTTAATCTCAGCTATATCATTCTCTTGATGCAGGGTAAAGTTGCTTGTTGTTGCACTGGGCTAAATTGACCCTATTGATTGTATTGTTGGCGTTTCCCATAATTCACGAAGTTCACATCTTCAGTACTAGTAAGAAAATCAGCATCAGAAAAATTACCAGGATCGAGGACTTGAGTCTGAACCCATGAGTCCACTTGGTTAACAGATTTCAGCATCTTCTCATTTAGTTATTTCGACACAATATCAAGTGTATTCTGCAACTTTGACATCTGTTCTTCCATTCCAGAAGTAGTACCAACAGCTAAAGCCCCCATACCTAGGCCAGTAGATGCATCTCTTCTAAGTCAGCCTGAATTTTGAGCTATCACATCAGGGCCTTCGCTTCAGCAAATGGTTTACTTAAAGATGCTCCTCCAGTTGCTGCATCCAAAGTGCTCTTAATTTGATCTCCCATGCCCATGTAGATCCTTTACCCGAGCGTTTGGTCAAGAATACCATGATGAGGACACTTTCTTAAATAACCTTTAAATCTCTCCCAAGCTTCTGGAAAAGTCTCTAGCGAGTTCTGCCTAAACATAAGTATCTCATCAACTAGCCTGATAGTCTTATTGGGTGGAAAGAACTTCTTCATGAACTTTATCGCCAAATCAGAACTGTATCGCCAAATCATCCCACGACGTAATAAAATTATTTGGCAATAGCATCTTTTGTTAGCGAGGATGGGAACAACATTAATTTCACAACCTCTGCTGGCACTCGAGCTTGGTTTTGAGTTTCACAAATCCTTATGAACTTTTTTAAATGTTTTTGAGGATCATCCATTGTTCTACCTGTAAATAAACCAGCATTAGCAAGCAAAGCCACCATCGTCTAGTTTGATGTAAAAATTTTCTGCCTCGAATGTTGGGAGCAGAATAGTAGATGCTAGATTCCAAGCCACAGGTTGCGCAAAAGCATTAAGAGCCAAATCTCGAGCCATCCCGAATTCTTCGGGATCTGAACTTTCAATTTTAAGCACCAATAAACGAGATCGAGATGATAAAAGTGAAAATAATAGAAAAATAAACTAGATACTATCGCAACTAAATAACACTGAGTTCCCCGGCAACGGTGCCAAAATTTGATCACGCCCAACTACGCCCTATAAAAAGGGACTAAGCGGTCGCAACAAAGTAGTGGTCACTGCCAATGATCCCTATGCTGATTTAAATAAATTGGTATGCTGTATTTATTTTTTTTATTTTTTATTTTTCCCCCGTAATGATTACAACTTACTTTGATATATATTTATTTTTTACTTTTTTTTATTTGTTTAAGGAGCAAGATGAATTTGCTTCTTTTTGTGAATGATCTTAAAGAAGAGGTGATTCCATTTTATATACAACTGTTATTTTGACTTCTGTATGATATTATTTGTCTATGTTTGTCGACTTTGCTGTGGTATTATCATTAGTTTAGTTCTTTCATTTCTATTTCTTTGGTGGTTATTACCCAGAGCATATGCCTTTTCTGTTAGCGTTATTTTGTGGTAATTTTCTCATTGTACACCTTTCTATTTTAAAGTATACCCCCTTTAGTATATTTCTTTTGTAGCGTTGAATATGAATTGTGTAGTATAAATTCTTAGTATATGCTATACCCTCTTATTTGTATACCCTAGTATTATACTAGCCTTTTTCCTGAGTGACATTTGTCTGCATCTTATGTTATATATTTTATTAATTTACTAGGTTAAGCAATATGTTGATATCAAGATATCGAAGGTGCTCAACGCAATTGCTTTAATTACTGATAAACGTGTGCCAGATTATAAGGTAATCTTGTTTTTTTGTTATAGTATATTTTCAGATTGTTAAAGGTTTAGTTTTTCTTTATTTCTAGGACGGGACTAGAGGTGATCAGGCTGATTCTATGGGAAATAATGGCAGCGTTGATCGAACGAATAGAGATGATATCAGGTTTGGACAAAACAGTCTTGAATATGCATCATTTGGTGCTAGCAGACTGAATGTTACTGCAGGTATGCAACTTCCTATGCTCATACTTCGTCGTGTTGGTTTCGATTGGCTACTTAGCAGTCTTTGTTTGCGGAAACACCAGTTCTTAATCAGGCATTAGAAGATGGAGATGTAAATAATAAACCCTTTCCTCCCAGTGTCTCTGCAACGACTGAAGTGTCTGATGGCAACCATGCTATAGAAAATTGAAATCTCTGATGCTATGGAAAATGATGGTGACGCTGGTCGAATGAATAGAGATGATATCAGCTTTGAACAGAACAGTCCTGAACATGCAACATTCGTAGGGGTTAGCAGTCCCAATGTTACTGTAGGTATGCAACTTCCTATATTCATACTTTGTCGTACTGGTTCAGATTGGATATTTAGCAGTCTTTGTTTGCTCCAACAACAGTTCATAATCAAGGATTAGAAGATGGAGATATGAATCATGAACCTATACGTCCCAGTGTCTCTACAACTGCTGAAGTTTCTCCTGTCAGGCGTGTTGTTAAAAGAAAAGCTCAAGTGTCTCCAATCTCTGCTCCTTGTTGAAGCAAAAGAAAAGTTGAATCTGTCTAGAATTCACCTTGTGTCAGTGAATGTGATTCTGGCACTAGTGTTGTTGGTACATTGTCAAAGAAGATGAAGAAGATAGTGTCTAGACGGTTCCCATTTCAAAAAACTATTTCAGAGGATTGTGATCGCGACTATCTGACTGCATTCAATGAAGCGATGTACAAGCCCAAGGGATTGTTAGTATCTACACTTAGCCATTTTTGATTTTTTATTTTTTAATTTTATGATTTATTTTTTTATTTATCTTGCTCATTTTACGTCTTATTGATTGGACAGTAAGAAACTGGATGATGTTCTTGATACGTTTATTGATTTTGAGGTTGCCAAGATTATGACTAAGGATTGATTTCGTATGTTAAGAACCTGTGGTACTCTAGTGTCTTCTCAGGTATATCAACTTCTTTTTTCACATATTTTATTTTTTTGAATTTTCTATATCATTGTAAGTATAGTGTTGTTGCTTCTCATTTTGTGTGTCAAGTTGGGCCGACGCTTGCAAACATGTTTCTTTTAGCATCTACATGGTATCTTCTACTACTTTAGGAAGAAGATAAAGTATGATCGTAAAGTGAAAATTACAACTTATTCTTTTGACCTAACCTTTCAACGTGTTTACCGGTAATTAGAGGGAAAAAAGACAAAGTAGATGTGGAAACGCTGAATGAACGAGTTCATATTGAGGAGTATATGCGTGGTTATCGTCTCTGTTGCAACACTCCATGGTATCATGTTAAAGAGGTTCTCTGTTTTGTTCATATCGAGAAGAAGTCCCATTGGATTCTGTTGAGATTGTTGCTACTGGACAGATGTATTCTAGTATATGAGTTGATGCCCACTTGACGATGAACTAAATATGTTCAACACTTGGTGCAGGCTTATGCTCTTGTGGCCCCTTTGCTATTGGACCGTATTGGGTTTTATAATAACATGCATGGCATTATTTTAGAATATGGCTAATATAATAGGAAGATTTTTACAGATCCATACGACATTATATATGTTGACAAACTTCCTAAGCAGGAGTTAGCATAAGCAATCTTTCTTCACATATACTATTTTCAGAATTTATTATTTCATTCAGGTTTGTTCTGTGATGTTCTATGCAATTTATGCATGTGTACAGAGATTGTGGAGAGTATGTGGCTAGTTTTGCAGAGCACCTCATTGAGAGTATCCCTATTAATCATAAAATTTGAGATTCACCGATTTTGTTCAAGATTTGATGCGCTTTTGATGGAGTATTGTTGTCACAAAATCGCACACAATGAAGAAAATGATTTTGAATATCCTAGTAAAAAGATGAAGATAGTTCTCAGAAAATAGTGGTTAGCAGTTAATGCATAAATCTTAGGCCTGACTTTCATTGCATATAAGATGTACTGGTTTACATTTTAGGAAGTAATATTGTGCAACTAGCAATTTCACTGTTGATTTGCATTCCCTTTTTGTCATTTATAATTGAAGTATTTTTTCTGTTTTACATTTTACATTACTTTTTTTCATTTGCGTAATGTAACTCAAAGCAGATTGCTTAGGTGTTGGTGTGATTTATGGGTTTTTTCTCATTGTATTCCTTTCTAGTATACTGTACACCTGGGGTATACCTATACCGACATTGTATACAATAGAAAGAAAATTTATGTTACCCAAAACCAAATCAGGTGGAACAAAGAAAAATTATAGATCATTTAGATATAGCGTAGACTAGAAAGGTATACAATAGCAACATAGTTTCCTTATATTTAATAGGAAATATATTGTGACAAAACAAAGTTGTATACAATCTAGCGTATGCTGTATACTAAAAAGGTATAAAATAGAAGCATGGTTTTCTCTTAATACGAAAGTATACTATGACAAATCAAAGTTGAATATTATTGTGGTATACCGTATACTAGAAAATTATATATAGAAAATAGTATTCTTTTAGCTAATAGACAAATATGTTGATGAAAACCAAAGTCTTGTACCTTTGGAAAAGTCGTATACAATTGGACTAATATCGTATATTAGAAAGGTATCGAATAGTAAGATGAATTCTTTTTAGTTGTATACCACTGTGGTATACCGTATACTAGAAAGATATACAATAGAAGCAATGTTTCCTTTTAGTTTATAGATAAATACATTGTGATAATTTAAAGTTGTATACCGTGTACTGGAAAGGTATACAACATAAACATGATTTTCATTTAGTTTATAGACAAATATATAGTGACAAATTATAGTTGTATACCATATATTCCCTCCGTTTCAAAAGGGTTGTCATAGCTGACTTGGAACGGAGTTTAAGAAATATGGTAAAACTTTTGAAACTTGTGGTCCAAAATAAGTCATACATAAATATGTGGCTATAAAGCATTTCATTAAGGGTAAAGTAGTAGTTTCAACTCAAAAATGTTTCCAAATTTAGAATTGTACCATTCTTTTTGGAACGGACTAGTAAGAAAACTATGACAACTATTTTGGAACGGAGGGAGTACAATAGAAGTATGATTTTCTTTTAGTTTATAGACTAATATATTGTGACATATTAAAGTAGTATTAGTAAAAAGGTATACCTGGGGTATACTGTATACTACAAAGGTATACAATATCAACATGGTTTCCTTTTAGTTAATGCCCAAATTTGTTGTGACAAAAGAAAGTTGTATACCATTTGGGGTATACCTAATACTGGAAAGGTATACAATACAAAGACAATTTTATTTTAGTTAATACGAAAATATGTTGTAACAAAATAAAGTTGTATACCATTTAGGGTATACCGTATACTAGAAAGGTACACATTACAAACATGCACACTTGGTTAATGATAATTGAGGTTTGAATAAAGATACAAGACGACAACAATCACAGATCTTTTATAACTGCTCTAACAACAATATACATGACAATAAAAATATAAAAACTACCCATGCAAACATAAACAGGCTACTTAACTCAAACAAACAATATAGAACATAATAAAACATAAAACTTTTCATATAAAATATAAAATACTACTTAAATTGACCACTTGACAGAAGACTTTAATTTTTTGGAGAGGCATAGTAGTCAGTATCTGAAAGAAGACCTCGAACCATACGCTTCATCCGACAAACATCCTTCTTGTACTCCAGAAGGAATTGCTCAAAACTAGCATTAAAATCTGCAAGCATCTCTTAATTGCTCCACCGCCATCTTTGTTGTTGGTGCAGAAGAAGAGCTTTCATTGCTTGGTCTATGAGCCATTTCTCTGTGTGTGTGTATATGTGTGTTTTTTGGTACTCTTTTATTAAGGTATAAAAGTTTGAAAGAAAGTGTGCTATATATAATATATGAGTGAAGAAGAACAAAAGAGCAACAATAGAGCCCCTTTTTTTTTTATAGGTTTACACACGTTTCATACATAAATATAACTGTAACTTTACACGTTCATATCTAAAAAATGTCAAGTTAGTGCAGTTGAAGCCATTTTTTCATTAATTCAAAATAACCGCACGTACACAATATTCAAAAAACTGACAGTAAAAACTGTCAACTTAGTGCAGTTAAAACCATGTTTCATTAAGACAATATAACTGGACGTACACTAATTGGAAAACCTGATATTAAAATAAACATCGTGAATTTTCAAAACTGATGGCAAAAATGAACAATGTAACTTTTCAGAATTGCACCAGTTAGAAAGAAGTGACTCTTACAGAGGAATGCCACGGTCTAAAAATTTCCAGCAACAAAAAGATGGACACCAACACAATATTATCATTTTCCAATTGAACAAGCAAAAAAGAAAATGTCACAAACACATTCTGATCAAAACCTACCTATGGAGAATAGCCATGGTCCACTGAATGGAGGACAGATTTGGAGAATGAGCATGGACCATCAACTCAAAGGCATGTTGGGAACTTGCCTTCAATACCAAAGGACATACGTTGGAAAATTGGAAGTCTGCAGACCGACGTGGAATGCTTGAAAGAATTCAAAAAGAAATTTGAAGAAGAGTTGTGACATTTAAGGTACAGACAGGCACAATATTATAAAAGAATCATAGAAGTGCTTAAAGTAATGACATATCCCTTGGAATTTCATAATGGAGGCCCCGAGGAACCCTCGTTTAAGAAATATCCTTAAGATTAAATTATGTTTTAAGTTTCTATATTATCTATTGTTGTTGTTTAATCTATTAGTAAGTGTTTTTCTTTTTTTCTTTTTCTTAGAATGATATCATGTATTCAAAAACAAAGAAAGACATATTAACTTATTAGTAAGTTCTTTGATCAATATATAACTATTTGATTTATTTATCATCCTTTTTTTGTCCTTTTAATAACATAGCATGTTCAAGAGGGGGGAAGACATAAATCTTAATTAGCATAAAAAGACAGCCAAACAAATTGTGCTACAACAGAGTAAGTTGGTATACTAATAAAGTATACTGCATAATAAAAAGGTATACAGTGAGAAAATTTGCACAATATCACAGTGGTATACTAATAATATGTATTGTATACTAGAAATGTATACAGTGAGCAAAGCGACCAAATTTAACTATAAATTGATATACCAATAAAGTATACTGTATAGTAAAAAGTATACAGTGACAAAATTTTGATAATATATCACTGTAAAAAGCAAGGCTCTAGTCTTGCCAACAGGTTCAAACACAACTAAACTGCAATTTCATATTCTCAATTTGAGAAATGATATTTACTATAGACTAAGAAGGTAATTAACAACACAACAAAAAAACTTATGGTACAAACACACTAAATTGGCATACCAATAAGGTATATTATATACTAAAAATATATACAGTGGCCAAATTTGCAGAATATCTTAATAATACCAAGTCTCATATCAGGCCAACAACCAGCACACACAACCAACCTGCAATTCAGTACTAATATTTACTATAACATATAAAGACTACTATGTCGACACCATCTTTCGTCATAGAAGTGCATATATATGAAATCAAACTGTCAAACATACAGAACAAATAGACATCATTAAAAACAACACCACTATGAAACGACTCCACCACTGGGTGTATTCTTTACCACAAAGATATGCAGAATTTTTTTTCCAGCTACGTAATAGAACAAATTCAAGAATAATCCAGAGACAACGTAATTAATAAGCAACTCAACAGTACTAAAACATCCAAAAATGTGTTGCATCCTTAAACTTCCAATCAACATTAATTGTACTATCCATATTCAAATGATAGAACTATAATTGAAAGAAAAACATATGTCAATCTGTCGTGGGAATATTTTTGCATGTCTTGTGGTTGTGCCCCTTCTGCCCACACTGTCCACAATGATTTTTTGTTATAGTAGCAGGTAGTTCCTATGAAGATCTGATTCTGGTTTTCTTTGTCCTTATTTGTTTGGATCTTCCCCTTGGCGCGGTAGTACTATTTGCGCTGGCACTTCCTGGAGAATCTGCCATGTAGCTTCACGTGGCATAGGACAAACTGGTATCTCATATGTTTTATGAAAGTTCTTTGTTGAGTAGAAAGAAGAGCAGTATTTATATGCAGATACATGCAGTCTATTCAGAATAGCAAACACATGTGGACATGGAATGTCCTCCAGTTGAAACCTCCCACAAGTGCATGTTCTTTCACGCATGGATACGACATGTTTCTCTCCAATACCAACTGCTTCATGCAAGAAATCTCTTGAAGGTATCACCTGAATTTCAAGAACTGAAATTAGCTGTTGCGCATACTTTTATAAATATATGATAAATAGAAAAAATAATAATGTATCTTACTGTCATGCTTTGCGACGCTATACTGTTGGCTGTCAATAAGTCTTCATACTTGTCAGTCAACTCTCTAAATATTCCCATTGCTTATTCACCATTATTAATGTTCCATTCCTATACGATGTGTATCATGGAGTTGCTTTTGAATTCACCGAATCTGCAATGTTTGAAGTCATAGTGAAGGTTCTATTTGCATTACAATATGTTCGGGATCATTTTTGTTATCCAACAGCTTCTAAATATATTGTACTCTTTAATCAGTTGCTACAATATTTTTTATCTGCCTGGTGAACTCGAGAACAGTGTATGCTCTCGCCACTGTAAAAAATAGTTTTGAAATTCGGTTTTGACTCTTCTTGAACTTGAGCTTTACGTTGTTTCATAGATGGAACATACATAGACGCTGCCTTTATTATGTTGTCATGCCTATCCGATACAATGCACATCCCCTCTTTTTCCCCATAGGCTTCTATGAAACATGAGAAAAACCATTCGACACATCATTTTCTGAATCGACAACTGCATATGCAAGTGGTAGAATGTGTCATGTACAAATAATTTTATATGTTTAGGAAGAATTCAGCTTGTTATCTGAATATATTGTACAACAGTTAATAGTTCCAATTAACCATCACAAGGGTTTACCTTTCTTATTGCTCTATCGGTAATAATACATGATAAATCAATAATGTTGTTAACAAGTTTTACTTACCTGGTGCATCTTTGTGCAAGCAATGATGTATGTGCCATTGTGTACAATGAATCCGTCCTTTAATCGATGCATTAAGTGCAACAAATATGCATAAGAAACATGCATCTGTTGTGGTTTGTAGTTTTATCACAGATCCTGGGTTTGTATACTGCAACATATATAGATAGCTTGGTAATTGCTGATATGATTCCCTTGGTTTTACTCTTAACATTTCTAACGCCTTTTCTTTCGATCTCCAAGCTTTCATGTAATTCATCTCCACAGTATAATCATTCTTCATATCTCTCCTTATATCTGTTGGTGTGTATATCGTTTTATGATCAGTAGACTTGTCTTTTATCATCGCACCAACTATAACCGAGGTAGCTTATCTCTGTTCGCCAAATCTTTTGTTATTTTCACAATTGTTCTCATTGTTATAGCTTGTTACTTTGAAAAGTTTTGTTTGTCCTATGCTGTAAGCCTTAAGATTCCAACGGCACTGTGCATCAACACAAATAAGGCAATACATGATTTCAGAATAAAACTTCAATGTTAGTTTGGCTATGCCAAAGCAGCGGTCAAATAAGCATTGTATACTCCTACATTATACTCAACTCAGAAGTATACAACTATGGTATACTCCTAAATTAGGCTGGAGTATACTAAAACAGTGGGCACATATGTACTATATACCCCAAATTATACTGAATTCAATAGTATACCGCTATGTTATACTGCTAAATTAGTTTGATGTATACCAAAATAGTTGTCAAATAAGCACTGTATACCTTTAAAGTATACTGCTGAATTAGGTTGTGGTATACCAAAACAGTTGGCACATATGCATTGTATACCCCTACAATATACTGAATTCAATAGTAAACCCCTATGGTACATTGTTAAATTAGGTTTATGTATACCAAAGCAGTGGTAAAAAATGCACTGTATACCCCTAGTGTATACTAAATTCAACAATATATCTCTAAGGCATACTAGTGAATTAGGTAGGAGTATACCAAAACAGTGGGCACATATGCACTATATGCCCCTATAATATACTGCATTCAGTAGTATACTGTTAAATTAGGTTGATGTATACCAAACATTGGTCAAATAAGAACTGTATACCCCTAGAGTATACTGAATTCAGCAGTATACCTCTATGGTATATACTACTAAATTAGGTTGGAGTATATCAAAATAGTGGGCAGTATACTGTAAGGGGTATATAGTACAAGCAAACTAGTCACTTCTATATAAATGCTAGAACAAGAACACATAACCTTTTTTAGCATGATTTATCGACTTTGAATTGGAATTTCTTTTGAATTGCATACCTCTTTACAACTGTGTTGAGAATTACTTTTTCCATGTAAAGTTTGCATGTTGCAATTATATCATGAAATGGATTCTCACTTATTGCGTTGTCACAAATTTGTGTCTGAGTGGTTGCATTGTCACAATATTGTATACTCTCAACAACTTTTTCCTGATTAATCTTAGTATACTGTATCACTGGTATACTTGCTGAAGTTGCAGTAGCAACATGAGATGTAGAACTACTTGCACTCAAGTCATTAGCAGTGAATGACACGCACAACAGATAGTCAGTAAGATGCAATTTTTTTTTCTTTAAAGCAAAATACAAGTCCACACCCATATCATTATAAACTGTGATTGGCGGAATTCCTTCCTTCACAGAATATTTGATATCAATGAATCCCTTAGCAATGGATAGCTGAGAATTTTTTTTGATTGCACTGTAAAATTCCACAAATTTACCAGACAATCGAATTAATAATCTGTCAACTTGAAATTTTTTAAATATATGATTTTCACACCAGTTACCGCTTTACTGAACTAAGATGTAGCTATATTTATCATCCATGGTATACGATATGCTGAAAAATACAAACTTTGACCTAAAATTCAAAAAAATAGGATTTAGAATTAGTGAATTAGGACGAGCAATTGGAAAATTTGATGATAAAATTTGAAAATAACGAAGAATTCTCGGCAATTTCAGTAATTGATTTGAAAAACAACGAACAAATCGTGTGAAATTGGGAGAAAAAGCTGAAGAACTGATCGCGTGAATTGTGGGAGAGAGAGTGTTTTAAGGGAATGGCACGACCTGAAATCCGGGTAGGCCGCGCGGGCACCCGACATCCTCCCCTAGACCCGTCGGGCGAACCCTTACCAATTAAATTTGGAAAATAAAATATAATTCAATTCATAAATAAGAACAAGACTTAAAAAAAGTACAGACATACTGATACCTCCAAGCTGCACAAAAGAAATTACAGCTGACTACCCAACATACTAGGTTTATGGCTATTCAGACTAGACATCTAAGAGTATGAAGACACATACCTTCTGAAGGGAGAAAAATAAAACTGAAATAATAAACATAAAACTGGTGGCCATCCTGAATAAAAGCTGGCTCACTCTGATAGCTGAAGTCGTCTTCGATCCTTCACAACGTTGGGAACTCAATCCTGAAGCGAACCTGCCGAAACGAAATAGATAGACAAGAAATAAACAACAAAAAAGGGTGAGTCAAAAGGACTCAATAAGTGGGGGCAGACTAGCCACCTCAAAGAATAGGATAGTGAAACGACCTCGGTTAGTCGTTTCGGAAGTTTGGACTCCGATTGGCGTGCCGAAAGTTAAATAATTTGACATTTTTTATTTAAATTCGCATTTTGAGTTTCGGGAGCCTGTTTTGAGATCCACCTTAGCAAGTATGCTACATATATTTTGTATAACTTGTATGCAAAATTTGGAATTATTTCGAATATCGCAGGGTACCGTTTTAATTTTTGTCGCGAAAAGAAAAAAAGAAAAAAAAGGGAAAAGGACAAAATAAAACCAAGGCGGTGGTTAAAGGGGATTTACCCCTTAGCCTATGTATAAATCAGAAGGTTGCGTGTTATATATATGGAAGTGAACAGAAACAAGAGCAGAAACATAAAGAAACATAAAAACTTAGAAACGAAACAGGAAAATGCCAGAAAATGAGAAAAGGGGCCGGAGAAAAGTAAAATTTTCACTCTGAAATATTCAGGTAATGATCATATTATATCATTTGAGTTTATTACGTGTGTTTGAATATATTTTAACGGTAAAAATTGGGATATTATACATCGTTTTAATAAGTTCAATTAATAGTTTAAAGGGTCAAATGAACCCCGATAATGGAATTGATTATATATTCGTACTCAGTGAGTTATGGGCAACATATAAATGTGATTTATTTAGGGTTTGGTTATGTGACCATAAACCCTGTACATAGGCCTGACCTGCATATTGCTTATACGATTAGAATATCAGGTTCCTATCTGGATTGCCCTAAGATGTGAGGAATGAAGCCTTTAGCCTAAATTGATATATTTTTCTGCTTATTGAATAGAGTGGGATCGTTTTTGATACGACCTCGGTCAGTCGTTTCAGAAGTTAGGACTCCGATTGGTGTGCCTATAATTTTAAAATATTCATAAGGTCCATTAGGACATGTCTGTAAAATTTGAGCTAAATCAGAACTCGTTTGATAGGAATCGGAAAAAGGTGTCAGTTTTTACTGTCGATAAATATTAAAAAGCAATTTTCGAGCTCGGTTTTGGCGAATGAGCTCGGATTCGAAATTCAAAAGCGCCATTAGGTTCATATGATTATTTATGACTTTTGTGAACTTTCGAAAGTAAATTTCGATGTTGTTCGGCTAGTTTTCGCTAAAATGCCAAAAGTTAAATAATTTGACATTTTTCTATATAAATTCGCATCTTGAGTTTCGGGAACTCAATTTGAGATCCGCCTTCGCGAGTATGTTACATATATTTTGTATAACTTGTATGCAAAAGTTGGAATTATTTCAAATATCGTAGGGTGCCGTTTTAATTTTTACCGTAACAACGAATTTTAAAAGAAAAAGAAAACAAAAGAGAAAAGACAAAAGAAATATTAAAGAGGCGGTGGCATTAATGGATTAAATCCCTTGGCCTAACCTCTGGTCAAATTACAAACATAAACATTAGGTACAGAAACAAACATGCCAGGAAAAATGGAAACATGGAAATAAGAGAAAAAAAGCCAGAAAATGAGAAAAGGGGCCGGATAAAAGTAGAATTTTTACCCTGAAATGTTGAGGTAATGATCCTAATATATTATTTGAGTTTATTACGTGTGTTTGAATATATTTTGACTGTAAAACTTGGAATATTAGACATCATTTTAATAAGTTAAATTAATAGTTTAAAGGGTCAAATGGACCCCGATAATGGAATTGATTATATATTCGTACTCAGTGAGTTATGGACAAAATATAAATGTAACTTATTTGGGGTTTGTTTATATGATCATAAACCCTGTACATAGGCCTGGCCTGCGTATTGCGTATGTGAATAGGGTATCAGGTTCCTAACTGGATTACCCTAAGATGTGGGGAATGAATCCTTTAGCATTATTTTATATAGTTTTCTGCTTATTGAATACAGTAGGATCGTTTGGTAGGGAATCCAAAGGATAAAGCATTTGTTGAGTAACTGTGCTAACTTTGTAACAAGGTAAGTATTTATATCCATTTTTTGGAGGCACTTGGCCTCGTGGATTTTCTACCACGTGTTCCTTACGTGTGTAGCTGCCGATAGGCGTACTCCTAACGTCTTAGATTTGGATTTACATTGTGTATTATATGTTATATCCTGTTGTTGGTATTGCATAGAGGAACTGAGAATTGTACACTGCCTGTGAGTTGGCATCTACTTCCCGGATGTCGATGAGAGTCCCGCGCCGGTGAAGGGCTATTATTGCATTACATTGCATTCATATGCATTATATGTCATTCATATGCATTACATTGCATATCATATTGAGTGCAGGAGTATTCCTCCCCAGGAGCAGGAGTATTCCGCTCCATTGTATCATATTGAGGGTAGGAGGATTCTGCCCTAGGAGAGTGTAGGAGTATTCCGCCTCAACTTTACATTATATCGGGTGCAGGAGTATTCCGCCCCAAGAGAGTGCAGGAGTATTCCGCCTCTGGTTTATATTATATCGGGTGCAGGAGTATTCCGCCCAAGGAGCAGGAGTATTCCGCTCTAGTTGGTTATCAGATTGGATTCTCCTCGAATGCAGGAGTATTCCGCTTCGGGATGGGATTATGGGCACATGTGACCCTTTGTATCATATTTCATTTCATTTCAGTTCATCTCACTTCATTTCATTTCATCTCAATTCATACCAGTGTGTAGACTTGCGGTACATGACTGCAGTTCTGCTTATATGTGCATTACTTATTTGTTGATATGTTTCTGGCATGCACCCTTGGTTGAGTTTAGAAGTTTCTTACGTGCTTCTGGTTGTTATCTGGCTCTGCCTTTTTATAATTTAAATAAAAGGAATTTGGTTTATTTGTTTCTTCTCCCTGGCTAGCTATCCTATTCTTTGAGGTGGCTAGAATACCCCACTTATCGAGTCCTTTTGACTCACTCTTGTTTGTTGTTTGTTTCTTGTCTATTTATTTCGTTTTGGCAGGTTCGCTCCAGGATTGAGTTCGCCACATTGTGAAGGAGCGAAGACGACTTCGACTGTCAGGGTGAGCCAGCTTTTATTCTGGATGGCCACCAATTTATTGGTTATTATTTCAGCTGCATTCTGCTCCCTTTAGGAGGTATCAGTCTTGTTTTGTACTCTTAGATGTCGAGTCTGGATAGCCCTAAACCTAGTATGTGGTTAGTCAGCTGTAATTTCTTTTTTTACAGCTTAGAGTTATCATTATGTTTGTACTTTTTCTAAGTCTTGTTATTATTTATAAATTGAATTATATTTATTTTCCTAATTTAATTGATAAGGGTTTGCTCGACGGGTCTAGGGAAGGATGTCGTGTGCCTGCACAGCCTAACCGGATTCTGGGTCGCTTCAGTTGATATCATAGCCCAATTTAGAGTCTATCCAGACTAAGACAATATCTAGTAGAGTCTCGCTGATGTGTACGTAGACGTCCATACTTATCTACGGGAGGTTATGATTGCATTTAGGAAGTTTCACTTTCTTTTTTCTGATCGTGCGTCGGTCTAGGATGCAAAAGTATTTTCATTGATTTCTTTGTGGTAATTGCGAACCCTTGTGCGACAAATCAGCAAATGGTATGAGTTCATGACGAAGCAGTCTAGCATGGGGCTAGCACTGACGAAGCCCCGAGAGTTTTTTATCGTGCTGACGACCTAGTTACGGAGGCCCCAGCTGTATGAGCTCGCGATGGGCAAGGGAGCAGGGCCTCGTGGTTGCCTTGGCTCTCTACGATTTTTGCGAGTATCTTGGCGACGCAGATACTGCAAGAGTCTAGTATTCACTAGGAAGCCTATCAGGTTGCCGCAGATGGAGACGTTCGGTCTCTGGGAAATCGTTTTCCAGTTCTCAATATTGCCGCAATACAGTATGTTCCGGAGGCAGCATGTGTTGTGCCTCCAGTTGTTCTGGATGGTTAGGTAACTAAGGTAATTATTGGGTCCAAGTGCTCAAAGAGGTTGCATTATTTTACGCGGTTGAACATCCCGATATTCCCAAGCAATACATTAGATAATCCCTGTGTAAGTTTTTTAAAAAAATAAAAATGATGTCAGCGTATCCTTCTGGCTTTTGACTATATCGAGCGGTATGGTGTTGATTATTCTGCTTTCCAGTTTTAGGGTCCATCCTTGGATTGGTGGGCCGCTCTCTTATTAGCTGACTTGGTTCGATTTTTCTTCTAGATTCATGGAAAAAAATCCTTTCGAATAGCGAGCGAGATGAAAGATGTTGCCAGTTTGAGTGGATTGGACAGGGTAGCCTATCAGTTAGTCTGGTGGTGTTTCAGAATATGAGATTGAATTCTATAAAATGGCTGAATATGCATTAGAACTAGTCCATGAGCCTTTCGAGAGATTCAAAGATTTATTGATGACCTTTCTCCTTCTTTGAGATTCTAGATGGCTCGAAAAATTGAGGTTGAGACTTTATTTGATATCGTTGTTGATATTGCTCAAAGGTATTAGGCATACCATAAGTTAGAGGGGGAAGAGTTAGAGCGGGAAAGCAAAAGATCCCACGGCCCTGGTGGGCAACCATGGTACCTCATTTGGAGGAAAAAGTTCTGGTTATTTTGGGAGGTCACCTTCCAGGTTATCTCAGCTTGTGTTACATGATTCTTAGAGTGCGCCAATAGCTCGTCAAGATCAGAATCAGTCTTTTTTTTACAGCTATCAACAATCTTTCCAGTTCCCATATTCAGCAAAAATATGTTATCATCGTCGTGAGTCAGATTATCCTTTGTAGGAGTTTTCCTGTTATCATTGTTGTGAGTCTGGCTATCCTTTGAGGAGTTTTCCCTTACTCCGACAGGTAGGCAGTCTTCTTTTCTCTCGTCATCAAGCATCTGCGCAGTCGCAGGGGATTTCATTTAGATCTTAATCAACCAGAGATATGCCCTCATTTGATAAAGGTCGAGAGTGTGGTGGTAGTGGTTCTTTTAGAATTAATTATCAGGGTAGCGGTTCGACTCAGCTGTAGAGGCAGTTCTATGAACTGCTAGTCTGGTAGGATGTTGAGGAATCAGATGTAGTAGATCCCTGTATTTCCTCTTCCTTTATATGTGAGTAAGATTTGATTCTTCCGATCGTTCTGGACATGGTATGTCTTATCATGTTTCGATGGTTTCCTTTGATATTGTATTAATTAAGAATCGGCTGCGGTAGAGGGGCGAGCTTTCTGGTATGATTTATTCCTGGTATTGGTGAGAGCCTACTAATTTATCTGGTCTAAATATGAGAAATTTGACGGTGAGTGTCGCTATTGTCTGCCTGGCATCTTGTAGTGTCACCTTCTATTATTATATCAAATTAGTCTACCTCTCTTTTTGGAATTTCGTGTTGGTTAGATGATGGGATTCTAGTTCATCACCATCAGAGAGTGTCATTGTTTCTTCCGGTGTAAAGTGGTTAGTAAGTAATACTCGATCTACGTATCTCCTCTTGGTTCAAAATACTAGTAAAGTCATGTTATCCCATGAGCTTATCTGGATTATAAAAGGGTTTTCTGGTAAATTGTCAGAGTTTCCTTCTTATTGGAAGGTTAAATTGATATGGATGTTGCTCCATAGAGCTCATTTAATGTCTATTTCTTCAATTTTGCGATTCTTTGGTTAGCCTGACTCGGAAATAGTCTAGCTCTGGTAGCCAAGAAATAAGAATATGAGCTTCTTGAAGCTCTAATTATTTCTATCCTCAGTCCAATTCCATTTCTTCTTCGTCCGGCACTAGTGAGCTTGGGCGGTTGGTAGCCGCTTGTGATGTTCCCTGTGTTGAGCCAGAGTACGTGTTATTGTAGCCGGGTAAGCATATTATTGTTTTTCAAGGCTACTAAGGGTAATGAGAGGCGTCATTTGATGTTTGATTTGATCCATCAGGCGATGGTGCTTATAGAAAATGTATGGAGCTGTGAACTCGAGAGTTGCAGCTGTTTGGCAACTCTTCTGAGCCGCGTTCTCTATTTGGCTGAGTCTTCTTTAATCCAGCAGGTTGTGCAAGGATGACTATTTCTATTCAAATTATTTGTATGAGTTTATGCTCTAAGTGGAGGAGTCTTCCTCCAATTGATGCCGAATCATAATATTAAATCTCTAAGGCGTTGCTGAAGCGTGAGCTAATTTTTAGTTCCATCGACCTGTTATATATCAAAAGGTATATCGAAAGGGTGATTAACGGTTGAATCATGTTAACTGATTCAAAGTTTCGTGTATATTTGCTTCGAAAATGTAGAACTCTCTTCTCGTGATCGAGGAAGAATCAGCTTAGCCAGAATAAGCTGTGTAATGGTATTATCATATTATCCAGATATATTTTATTCCAAAAGTTCGATATGCGTGTTATAATTCTGATCCTGTAATCAGGAAATAATACCCATGGAGTAGCTTATGAAGGTCGTGCAAGTTCTTTTGCTATCTGTGCGAATTTTTCTTTAAATTTAGGCTCGTTCGAGGACGAACGAGAGTTTAAGTGGAGGAGAATGAAACGACATCGGTCAGTCGTTTTAGAAGTTAGGATTCCGATTAGCGTGTCTATAATTTTAAAATATTCGTAAGGTCCATTAGGACATGTCTGTAAAATTTGAGCTAAATCAGAACTCGTTTGGTAGGCATCGGAAAAATGTTTAAGTTTTTATTGTCGATAAATATTAAAAAGCAATTTTCGAGGGCGAATGAGCTCCGATTCGAAATCCAAAAGCACCATTAGGGTCATATGATTATTTATGACTTTTGTGAACTTTCGAAAGTAAATTTCGATGTTGTTCGACTAGTTTCCGCTAAAATGCCGAAAGTTAAATAATTTGACCTTTTTCTATTTAAATTCGCATCTTGAGTTTCGGGAACTCGATTTGAGATCCGCCTTCGCGAGTATGTTACATATATTTTGTATAACTTGTATGCAAAAGTTGGAATTATTTCAAATATCGTAGGGTTCCGTTTTAATTTTTACCGTAACAGCGAATTTTAAAAGAAAAAGAAAATAAAGAGAAAAAGACAAAAGAATTATAAAGAGGTGGTGGCCTTAAGGGATTAAATCCGTTGGCCTAACCTCTGATCAAATTACAAACATAAACATTAGATACAGAAACATAAACATGCGAGGAAAAATGGAAACATGGAAATAAGAGAAAAAAATACCAGAAAATGAGAAAAAGGGCCGGAGAAAAGTAAAATTTTTACCCTGAAATATTGAGGTAATGATCCTAATATATTATTTGAGTTTATTACGTGTGTTTGAATATATTTTAACAGTAAAACTTGGAATATTAGTCATCATTTTAATAAGTTCAATTAATAGTTTAAAGGGTCAAATGGACCCCGATAATGGAATTGATTATACATTCGTACTCAGTGAGTTATGGACAAAATATAAATGTAACTTATTTGGGGTTTGTTTATATGATCATAAACCCTGTACATAGGCCTGGCCTGCGTATTGCGTATGTGAATAGGGTACCAGGTTTCTAACTGGATTACCCTAAGGTGTGGAGAACGAAGCATTTAGCCTTATTTGATATAGTTTTCTGCTTATTGAATACAGTAGGATCGTTTGGAAGGGAATCCAAAGGATAAAGCGGTTGTTGAGTAACTGTGCTAGCTTTGTAATAATGTAAGTGTTTATATCCATTTTTTGGAGGCACCTGGCTTCGTGGATTTTCTACCACGTGTTCTTTACGTGTGTAGCTGCCGATAGGCGTACTCCTTTCGCCTTAGCTTTGGATTTACATTGTGTATTATATGTTATGTCCTGTTGTATGTATTGCATTGAGGAACTGAGCATTGTACTCTGGCTGTGAGTTGGCATCTACTTCCCGGCTGTCGATGAGAGTCCCGCGCCGGTGAAGGGTTATTATTGCATCACATTGCATTCATATGCATTATATGTCATTCATATGCATTACATTGCATATCATCTTGGGTGCAGGAGTATTCCGCCCCAGGAGCAGGAGTATTTCACTCCATTGTATCATATTGAGGATAGGAGTATTCCGTCCCAGGAGCAGTAGTATTCCGCTCCATTGTATCATATTAAGGGTAGGAAGATTCCACCCCAGGAGAGGTTAGGAGTATTCCGCCTCAGCTTTACATTATATCGGGTGCAGGAGTATTCCGCCCCAAGAGAGTGCAGGAGTATTCCGCCTCTGGTTTATATTATATCGGGTGCAGGAGTATTCCGCCCAGGAGCAGGAGTATTCCGCTCCAGTTGGTTATCAGATTGGATTCCCCTCGAATGCAGGAGTATTCCGCTTCGGGATGGGATTATGGGCACATGTAACCCTTTGCATCATATTTCATTTCACTTCATTTCATCTCACTTCATTTCATTTCATCTCAATTAATACCATTGTGTAGACTTGCGGTACATGGCTACTGTTCTGCTTATATGTGCATTACTTATTTATTGATATGTTTCTGGCATGCACCCTTGGTTGAGTTTAGAAGTTTCTTACGTGTTTCCGATTTTTATCTGGCTCTGCCTTTTTATAATTTAAATAAAAGGAATTTGGTTTATCTATTTCTTCTCCCTGGCTAGCTATCCTATTCTTTGAGGTGGCTAGCCTGCCCCATTTATTGAGTCATTTTGACTCGGCCTTGTTTGTTGTTTGTTTCTTGACTATCTATTGCGTTTCGGCAGGTTCGATCCAGGATTGAATTCGCCATGTTGTGAAGGAGCGAAGACGACTTCGGCTGTCAGGGTGAGCCAGCTTTTATTCCGGATGGCCACCAGTTTATTGATTATTATTTCAGTTGCATTCTGCTCCCTTCAGGAGGTATCCGTCTTCTGTTGTACTCTTAGATGTCTAGTCTGGATAGCCCTAAACCTAGTATGTGGGTAGTCAGCTGTAATTTTTTTTTTACAGCTTGGAGATGTCATTATGCCTTAGCTTTGGATTTACATTGTATATTATATGTTATGTCCTGTTGTTTGTATTGCATTAAGGATCTGAACATTGTACTCTGGCTGTGAGTTTGCATCTACTCCTCGGCTGTCGATGAGAGTCCCGCGCCGGTGAAGGGTTATTATTGCATTATATCGCTTTCATATGCATTATATGTCATTCATATGCATTACATTGCATATCATATCCAGAGCAGGAGGATTTCGCTCCATTGCATCATATAGAGGGTAGGAGGATTCCGCCATCGGAGCAGGAGGATTCCGCACCATTGCATCATATTGAGGGTAGGAGGATTCCGCCCTCGGAGCAGGAGGATTTCACTCCATTGCATCATATTGAGGGTAGGAGGATTCCGCTCAATTGCATCATATTGACGGTAGGAGGATTCCGCCCTCGGAGCAGGAGGATTCCACTCAATTGCATCATATTGAGGGTCGGAGGATTCCACCCTCGGAGCAAGAGGATTCCGCTCCATTGCATCATATTGAGGGTAGGAGTATTCCGCCCTCGGAGCAGGAGGATTCCGTTCCATTGCATCATATTGAGGTTAAGTGGATTCCGCCCTCGGAGCAGGAGGATTCCGCTCCATTGCATTATATTGAGGGTAGGAGGATTCCGCCCTCGGGGCAGGAGGATTCCGCTCCATTGCATCATATTGAGGGTAGGAGGATTCCACCCTCGGAGCAAGAGGATTCCGCTCCATTCATTTGGCACATGTGACCTTTGCATCACATTTCATACCATTGTGTAGACTTACGGTACATGACTACTGTCCTGCTTATATGTGCATTGCTTATTTATTGATATGTTTCTGGCTCGTATCCCTAGTTGAGTTTATGGTTTCATACGTGTTTCCGGTTATCATCTGGCTCTGCCTTTTTATAATTTAAATAAGAGGAATTTGGTTTATCTGTTTCTTCTCCCTGGCTAGCTATCCTATTCTTTGAGGTGGTTAGTCTGCCCACTTATTGAGTCCTTTTGACTCACCATTGTTTGTTGTTTGTTTCTTGTCTATCTATTTCGTTTCGGCAGGTTCGCTCCAGGATTGAGTTCGCCACATTGTGAAGGAGCGAAGACGACTTCAGTTGTCAGGGTGAGCCATCTTTTATTCCGGATGGCCACCAGTTTATATGTGTACTATTGCAGTTGCATTTTGCTCCCTTCAGGATGTTTCAGTCTTCTTTTTTACTCTTAGATGTCTAGTCGTGATAGCCCTAAACCTAGTATGTTGGGTAGTCAGCTGTAATTTCTTATGTACAGCTGAGAGGTATCAGTATGTCTGTGATTTTTTTAAGTCTTAACCTTATTTATAAATTGTTATGTTTATTTTCCTAATTTAATTGGTAAGGGTTCTCCCGACGGGTCAAGGGGAGGATGTCGGGTGCCCGCACGGCCTAACTGGATTCCTGGTCGTGTCAGCTGGTATCAGAGTCCGGTTTAGAGTCTATCCAGACTAAGACAGTGTCTAGTAGAGTCTCGCTGATGGGTACGTAGACGTCCGTACTTATCTACGAGAGGCTATGATGGCATTTAGGAAGTTTCACTTCCTTCTTTTTCTAATCGTGCGTCGGTCTAGGATGCAAAAGTATTTTCGTTAATTCCTTCGTGGTAATTGTCAACCCTCGTGTGACAAATCAACAAACGGTATGAGTTCAAGATGAAACAGTCTAGTCTGGGTTAGCACTGATGAGGCCCCGAGTGTTTTGATCGTGCTGATGATCTAGTTACGGAGGTCCCAGCTGTACGAGCTCGCGATGGGCAAGAGAGCAGGGCTTTGTGATTCCCTTGGCTCTCTACGATACTTTTACGAGAATGGAGACACAGATACCGCAAGAACCTCTTATTCACTAGGCAGCTTATCAGGTTGCCGCAGATGCTGATGTTTGGTCTCAGGGAGCTCCTATTCCAGTTCTTAATATTGTTGCAGTAAATTATGTTCCGGAGGCAGCATGTGGTTTGTCTCTAGTTATTCTGGCTAGTTAGCTAGCCCAGGTAATAGCTCGGTCCGAGTTTCCGAGGAGGCTACATTATTTTACCCAATTGAATCTCCTAATGTTTTTAGGGCATGCATCAAGTGATCCCTGTGTAATTTTTTTTTAAAATAAAATAATGTCAGCGTATCCTTCAGGCTCTTAATTATATCGAGCGGTATGATGTTGATTATTCTTCTTTCCAGTTTCAGGGGTCCGACCTTGAATTGGTGGGACGCTCTTTTATTAGCTAACTTGGTTCGATTTTTTCTTCTAGATTCGTGGAAAAGTTCCTTTCGAGTAGCGATCGAGATGAAGAGTATTGCTAGTTTAAGTGGATTAGACAGGGTAGCCTGTCGGTTAGCCTGTTGGTTTCAGAATATGAGATTGAATTTTATAGAATGGCTGAATATGCATTAGAACTAGTCCATGAGCCTTTCGAGAGATTCAAAGATTTATTGATGACCTTTCTCCTTCCTTGAGATTCCATATGGCTCGAAAAATTGAGGTTGGGACTTTATTTGATATCGTTGTTGATATTGCTCAAAGGTATTAGGCATACCATAAGTTAGAGGGGGAAGAGTTAGAGCGGAAAAGCAAAAGATCCCACGGCCCTGGTGGGCAACCATGGTACCTCATTTGGAGGAAAAAGTTCTGGTTATTTTGGGAGGTCACCTTCCAGGTTATCTCAGCTTGTGTCACGCGATTTTTGGAGTGCGCCAGTAGTTCGTCCATATCAGACCTAGTTTTTCTCTTTGTAGCTATAACTAAATCTGTCCAGCTTCAGTTTTCACTGAAAAAGTATTATCATTGTTGCGAGCCTGTCATCTTTGGTGGAGTTCTCCCTTACTCCGGCAAGTAGGCAGTCGCCATTTCTCTTGTTATCAGGCACTTGCACAGTTTCAAGTGATTTCATTTAGATCTCAATCAGCCAGAGAAATGCCACCATCCAATAGAGGTTGAGATCGTGGTGGCAGTGGTTCTTCAGAAGGTGACTATCAGGATAGTGGCTCAGCTCAGCTGCAAAGGCAGTTCTATGAACTGCTAGTCTAGCAGGATGCTAAAGCATCCGATGTAGTACACCAATGTAATTCTTTTTCCATTATATGTGAGTAAGATTTTATTCTTCCGATCGGTCTGAACTTCGTTTATCTTACCATGTTTTCATGGCTTTCTTGGATATTGTTTCTATTAAGAATCGATTGTGGTAGAGGGGTGAGCTTCTTGTATGATTTATTCTTGGAATTTGTGAGACCCTACTAATTTTTCTAGTCTAAATATGAGAAATTTAACGGTGAGTGTCGCTATTGTCTGCCTAGCATCTTGTCGTGCCACCTTCTGTTATTATGTCAATTCAATTTACCTCTCTCCTCGAAATTCATCGTTGGTAGGATAATGGGATCCTAATTCGTCACCATCAGAAAGTGTTATCGTTTCTTCCAGTGCAAAGTGATTAGTAAGTAATATTCGATCTACGTATCTCCTCTTGGTTTAAAACGCTAGTAAAGTGATGTTATCCTATGAGCTTGTCTGGGTTATAAAAGGTCTGGTAAATTGTCAGAGTTTTCTTTTTATTGGGAGGTCAAATTGGCATGGATGTTGTTCCATAAAGCTCATTTAATATCTGTTTCTTCAATTGCGATTTTTGGGCTACTTTGACTCGTAAGTAGTCTAGCTTTGGTAGCCAAGTAAATAAGAAGATGAGCTTCCTGAAGCTCTAATTATTTCTATCCTCGGTCTATTTCCATTTCTTCTTCGTCCGGCGCTAGTGAGCTTGGGCGGTTGGTAGCCGCTTGTAATGTCCCCTGTGTTGAGCCAGAGTACGTGTTATTGTAGCCGAGTAAGCATATTATTTTTTTTTCAAGGCTTCTAAGGGTAATAGAAGTACCATCCATCAGGCGGTGGTGTTTACAACAAAAGTATGGAGCTGTGAACTCGAGAGTTGCAGCTGTTTGGCAACTCGAAAGGGTAGTTGATAGCTTAGGTCTGCCTACGTTCAGCTTTTAGCTAAATCTTCTTTAGTCCAGCAGACTGTGCGAGGATGGTTATTCCTATTCAAATAGCTGCATGAGTTGTGCTTTAAGTGGAGGAGTCTTCCTCCAAATATTGAATAGTAATACTAAATCTCTAAGGCGTTGATATCACTTTTGTCAAGCCAACCTAGGGCCACGACAGAAACCTACAATGCGTGTCGATCATTGCTAAACCCACTAATAATCTATTAATGATAGAGATAAGCTGGCAACCTGATCATATATACGTACCTATCTGCTGAAAGTATAAAGTCTGGAAAGATGACACGACTTTAACTTGCTGGCAATTAGAACACTGAGCCACAAATTCAGCTATGTCATACTTCATTCCGTCCCACCAATAAATCTGCTTAAGATCATGGTACATTTTAGTCGAATCTGGATGAACAGTGTATTTGGAATAATGTGCCTCTATCATAATCTGTCCAGGTAAATCTGCAACATCAGGAACACAAAATCTATCTTTATACATGAGAACACCGTCAGTAGTAACCCTGTATGGTGACTCCGATTTTCTTCTGGCTATCTGTCTGTATTCAACTATAACTGGATCCTCATACTGACACTGTTTTACTTCATGAAAATTTAGAGTTAAAGATCTAGTCCAGCTTGTCGTCCATCCATCATTGGCATATCTCCTTCACACCTCAACTCTTTGAGAAGTTACTTTAGCGTTATAAGTGCACAGGTAATCAATTTTGTTGTTGGTATTCTGCCTCAGCTCATGGTCCAACTACATATCTCTTTTATTTTCACTTTTTCAAGTCATAATATTGCCAATTCAAAGACAATACCGTGAAGTAGATGTTCAGTCTGGAGATCATTCCTGGTCTGCATCATACTATCCAGTAGTATTTGCATGGTCCTTATCCTTATATGATAGTCCCTGTTCAGATGAACCTTTGACATACATTAGGATATGAGTAACTACATTCCCTAAAGGAGCTTGCAGAACAACATTAATATCAACTGAGATGTTGCATAGTGCGTTCGTAAAAATAATATAGCTTGCATCAAACCTTCTATAGTGTGTAGTGACAAGGTACTTCAAAAGCTTCCCCTATTTCATCAAGCGTGAGCTAATTCTTAGTTCCATCGACCTGTTCTATATCGAAAGGTATATTGAAGAGGTGATTATCAGCTGAATCATATTAATCCATCCAGAGTTTAGTATATCTTCTTTTTGAAAAAAGTAAAACTCTCATCTCGTGATCGAGGAAAAATCAGCTTAGTTAGAATAAGCTGGAAAATGGTGTTATGATGTTATCCAGATATATTTTATTCCAAAAGTTCAATATTCGTGTTATAATTCTGATACTGCAACCATGAGATAATGTTCGTAGAGTAGCTTATGAAGGTCGTGCAAATTCTTTTGTTATCTGTGCGAATGTTTCTTTAGACTTAGGCTCGTTCGAGGACGAACGAGAGTTTAAGTGGAGGAGAATGAAATGACCTCGGTTAGTCGTTTCGGAAGTTAGGACTCCGACTGGCGTGCCGAAAGATAAATAATTTAATATTTTTTCATTTAAATTCATATTTTGAGTTTCGGGAGCTCGATTTGAGATCCGCCTTATCAAGTATGCTACATATATTTTGTATAAATTGTATACAAAAGTTGGAATTATTTCGAATATCGCAGGGTACCGTTTTAATTTTTGTCGCGAAAAGAAAAAAATAAAAAAAAGGGGGAAAAGGACAAAATAAAACCTAGGCGGTGGCTAAAGGGGATTTACCCCTTAGCCTGTGTATAAATTAGAAGGTTGCGTGTTATATATATGGAAGTGAACAAAACCAAGAGCAGAAACATAAAAACTTAGAAACGAAACAAGAAAATGCCAGAAAATGAGAAAAGGGGTCGGAGAAAAGTAGAATTTTCACTCTGAAATATTCAGGTAATGATCCTAATATATTATTTGAGTTTATTACGTGTGTTTGAATATATTTTAACGGTAAAAATTGGGATATTATACATCATTTTAATAAATTCAATTAATAGTTTAAAGGGTCAAATGGACCCCGATAATGGAATTGATTATATATTCGTACTCAGTGAATAATAAGCAACATAGAAATATGATTTATTTAGGGTTTGTTATGTGACCATATACCCTGTACATAGGCCTGACCTGCATATTGCGTATGCGAATAGGGTATCAGGTTCCTACCTGGATTGCCCTAAGATGTGAGGAATGAAGCCTTTAGCCTAAATTGATATATTTTTCTGCTTATTGAATAGAGTGGGATTGTTTGGAAAAGAAACCAAAGGATAAAGCGGTTGTTGATTAGCCGTACTAACTTTTGGAAGAGGTAAGTGTTTATATCCATTTCTTTGGAGGCACCTGGCCTCGTGGATTTTCTACCACGTGTTCTTTACGTGTGTAGCTGCCGATAGGCGTACTCATTACGCCTTAGTTTTGGATTTACATTATATATTATATGTTTTGTCCTGTTGTTGGTATTGCATTAAGGATCTGAACATTGTACTCTGGCTGTGAGTTTGCATCTACTCCCCGGCTGTCGATGAGAGTCCCGCACCGGTGAAGGGTTATTATTGCATTATATCGCATTCATATGCATTATATGTCATTCATATGCATTACATTGCATATCATATTCATAGCAGGAGGATTCCGCTCCATTGCATCATATTGAGGGAGGGTAGGAGGATTCTGCCCTCGGAGCAGGAGGATTCCGCTCCATTGCATCATATTGAGGGTAGGAGGATTCCGCCCTCGGAGCAAGAGGATTCCGCTCCATTCATTTGGCACATGTGACCCTTTGCATCATATTTCATACCATTGTGTAGACTTACGGTACATGACTACTGTCCTGCTTATATGTCCATTGCTTATTTGTTGATATGTTTCTGGCTCGTATCCCTAGTTGAGTTTATGGTTTCATACGTGTTTCCGGTTATCATCTGGCTTTGCCTTTTTATAATTTAAATAAGAGGAATTTGGTTTATCTGTTTCTTCTCCCTGACTAGCTATCCTATTCTTTGAGGTGGTTAGTTTGCCCCACTTATTGAGTCATTTTGACTCACCCTTGTTTGTTGTTTGTTGCTTGTTTCTTGTCTATCTATTTCGTTTCGGCAGGTTCGCTCCAGGATTGAGTTCGCCACATTGTGAAGGAGCGAAGACGACTTCAGCTGTCAGGGTGAGCCAGCTTTTATTCCAGATGGCCACCAGTTTATATGTGTATTATTTCAGTTGCATTTTTCTTCCTTCAGGAGGTATCTGTATTCTTTTGTACTCTTAGATGTCTAGTCTGGATAGCCCTAAACTTAGTATGTTGGGTAGTCAGCTGTAATTTCTTATGTACAGCTGAGAGGTATCAGTATGTCTGTATTTTATTCCAGATGGCCACCAGTTTATATGTGTATTATTATGTTTATTTTCCTAATTTAATTGGTAAGGGTTCGCCCGACGTGTCTAGGGAAGGATGTCGGGTACCCGTACGGCCTAAGCGAATATCGGGTCGTGTCAGATAGCTAGCCAGGGAGAAAAGACACAAATAAATCAAATTCCTCTTATTTAAATTATAAAAAGGCAGAGCCAGAGAATAACTGGAAATATGTATGGAACCATAAACTCATAAAAAACTAGTGACATAAGATAGGCAGAACATATAGGTATTCCGAACATATCACCAATCAGAAATACATGAAACATACACGAAACATCGCACTATAATCATACAATACACAGCAACCGGTGCAATGAAATGGAATGAATGCAGTATGGTGCAATGGGGTCACATGTGCCAAATAGATGGAGCGGAATCCTCCTACTCTAAGACGGAATCTTCCTACTCTAAGGCGGAATCTTCCTACCCTCAAATATGATGCAAGGAGCGGAATCCTCCTGCTCCTAGGGCGGAATCTTCCTACTCTAAGGCGGAATCTTCCTACCCTCAATATGATGCAAGGAGCGGAATCCTCCTGCTCCTAGGGCGGAATCCTCCTGCTCCTAGGGCGGAATCCTCCTGCAAGGAGCGGAATCCTCATACTCCTGGTGCAGAATCCTCTTGCACCCGATATAATATAAACCTGAGGCGGAATACTCCTGCACTCAGTATATGACATATCAGCCCATAACCAGAAAATATAATACATATGAATGCGGTATGATGCAATAATAACTCTTTACCGGCACGGACTCTCATCAACTCCGGGAAGTATGTGTCAAGCTCTTAACCAGAATACAATGCTTCTTCACTCAATGCAATACCAACAACAAGGCATAAGCTATAATATACAATATAAATCCAAAGCTAAGACGTAATTAGTACGCCTATCAACAACTACACACGTAAGGAACACGTGGTAGAAAATCCACAAGGCCAAATGCCTCCAAAGAAATGGATATAATCACTTACCTTATTTTAAATTGCTACTCAACAACCACATTATCCTTTGGATTCACTGCCAAACGATCCTGCTTATTCAATAAGCAGAAAATATATCAAATTAGGCTAAAGGCTTCATTCCCTACATCTTAGGGCAATCCGGTTAGGAACCTGATACCCTATTCCCATACGCAATATGCAGGCCAGACCTATATACAGGGTTCAAAGTGATATAACCAAACCCTAAATAAATTACAATTATGGGTTGCCCATAATTCCCTAAGTATAAATATATAATCAATTCCATTATTGGGGTCAAATTAACCCTTCAAACTATCAATTGAACTTATTAAAACGATGTCTAGTATCCCAATTTTTACTATTAAAATATATTCAAACACACGTAATAAACTAAAATAATTGATTAATACCATTACGTGGATGTTTCGGGGTTAAAATTCTACTTTTTTCCTGCTCATTTTCCTCTTTTTTTCCTCATTTTTTGGTATTTTTCTCTTTCACTTCGTTCTCTCTCTATTTCATTTTGCTTCCGTTCGTCCTAAGCTTTAAAAGCTAAGGACTCCCGCCGCCTTAATTTCGTTTCCTTTCTTTTTTCCTTTTTTTTTTAAAAAATTTTCTTTTCGTGACGTATATTACAACGGAACCCTACGAAATTCAAAATATTTCCAAATTTTGCATACAAGTTATACAAAATTTGTGTGACATACTCAATAAGGCGGATCTCAAATCGGATTTCCAAAACTCACAATGCGAATTAAACGGAAAAAAATCAAATTATTAATTTTCGACATTTTAGTGGAAATTATCCAAACGACCTCGAAACTCACTTCCGAAAATTCATACAATTCAAACATAATCATACGAACTTAATGACACTTTCATATTTCGAATCGGAGCTCATTCGCTGAAATCGAGCTCGAAAATCTCTTTTTAATATTCGCATACAACAGAAATTGAAACATTCTTCCAATACCTACTAAACAAAGTCCGATTAAGCTTAAATTTTACAAACAGGTCCTAATGGACCTTACGAAGATTTAAAACTGTCGGCACATCAATCAGAGTCCTAACTCCCAAAACGACTACCTAAGGTTGTTTCATCCTCCTCCACTTAGACTTTCGGTCATCATCGAACGAGCCTAAGTCTAAAGAAAAAAGATTAAATAGATAACAAAAGAACTTGAACGACCTTCATAAAATATTCGACAGAAATTATCTCATGATTATTGGATAATATTTATAACACACACACCGAACTCATTTAATAAAATATATATTGATAATATCCTCACATCATTGCCCAGCTTATTCTGACTAGGCTGACCCTTCATCGATCATGAGTGGAGAGTTCTACATTTTCGAAATAAAGATAAACGGAACTTTGAATAGGTTAACATGATTCCGCCGACGAATCACCTCGTCGATATACTTTTCGATATAGAACAAATCGATGGAACTAAGAATTAGCTCACTGTTGCACTTGGTGCACCTTTGTAAGACACTAGACGGAGGGTGGTGAATAGTGTCCTTACCTGATTTTCAAACCTAAAACTTGCTTTTAACTTTCTGCGCCTAACTCACAAAGAACCAGGTTCCTTGCAAGTTTCACCTATCTCTGAAACTAAACAAATTGCGGAAACGTAAAGAACACAGAGATTTTTACATGGAAAAATCCTTGCTCAAGGGATAAAAAACCACGACCCAAACTCTTGGGATTTCAACTCTTCCACTAAAGAAAAACCCGAGCAAATTTTAGACTACAATGTAATGTAATCAAGGAACTAGAACCCCATAGTACCTAGAACCTTCACAGCCATACGTTAGCTGGTAAGGTTACCTCTACTTAGCCTCAAAAAGTCATTTCTACTTAATGCTTCTAAACAAGCGAATAGATTACAACTCAATAACCTATAACAAAGAAACTAAAACAACAGACTTATCTATGAAAATGCTCCTTCGTAAGGTTCTGCTGCTCAGCCTTTGTTCTTGCACACAAAGCTTCTCACGATCTGATTGGACTTGATATGCTTTGTTGAGATGTCTTTTGTGCGTACCGATCCTGGTCAAATTAACTTGTATATATAGGAACTAGACTTAGCCGGATCTAACTAAGTTTAGGAATCCTTTTCCTCTTTGAAATCAGTTTAAACAAGGTTACCCATGTTTCCTTATTTAAAACATAAGTTAATTTGCCTTATGTTCCAATCCATTGTCGTTTAGGAATCGCGTCCTTCTCAGCACCACCTCTAGCTTCTTCTACTTCCGGTAGGATTGGAACTTTGACTCCAGCCGTTCTCTTCTTTCCTTTTTCAACTCTGACTTGATCAAATCATCGAATCAGCTAGTCTTCTCCACTCAACTGTGAACCTTTTCATGGTCCACTTCGCACCAGGTCCTTTATCATCTTCAAAACTCATCCTTCAACAAATTCCCCCTTTTTGATGATGACAAACCATGTTGTCTCATCGAGGATTTATACCTCAAGAACCTGTAAAAATCAACTAACCACGAACCGGGGTAATAACAGTTAGTCGAAAAATAGGTCACAAACATACAACAGACTAACATACAACTAACTTCCCCCTTTTTGCATCATCGAAAAGTTTCACAGTTGTCAGAACCTGCTCAATTTAAATTAAGTCTAGTTGACTCTAGTGCCAAAGGCAGCAAGCCAACCTTTAAACGTCAGGAACCTGTTTAAGACAATAAATACTAGCAGATAGGATATTTATAACAACAAAAAAAGGCCAAATCGGCTTAAACATCCAAAGCAACATTCAAATATTACAAACCAAAATATAAGATTGTCTTAAAAACAGGCCATAAAAGAACCAGGAGGGGACTAGGAAATGGAACTGGTTCAGAATTGGGGAATATCAGGGATGTTAAAGTGAGCAAGCAACAAGGCGAGGCGACGCGAGTTTCCTTCTCTTTCACGCTCCAGCTCTGCATCCAGCCTTGTGTTTTCAGCATTCATCCAGGCCAGCTCATCATTTTGCCTTTCAAGCTGCCTCCTGAACCCCTCAATTCTCCTGTCTGCTCTGTTGTTCCTCCTTTCCTCAGCATCATCCTCCATAGGCTCTAGTTCATCAGCAGGTTCACCATCCAATACATAGTCACAGGACTTTAGAATGTTCCTCCCAAACAAGTCATTGTGGTCCGGCTCAGTCCACTTACCAGCAGGCACCCCAAAGAATTCAAATACCTTCCCAAGAAGAAACCCATTGACCAACGCATATTTGCCTAACCCCATATCAGCTACTCTACTAATGTGCTTGATCATCAATTCAGGCAGATTAATACGAACCTCTCGATCTAGCAGGTCCATATAGGTCATATCCAAAAAGTTGGCCTCACTCCTCCTTTCTGACCTCTGCAACCGGTTCTTCAGTACCAATTCAAAAAGCAACTGGTAGAAGGGTTGCATTGCCTTCTTCTTTACTTGTGTAGCCCTTGCCAGTCAAGGTCTCCCTGGAAATTTTCGGGTTACCTCCAAAGCAGACACACCATCTCCTCTAGCCGGCCACGAGTTCCTAATGTACTCGCTGTAGCCCTGAGAGGGAACACCCAAAATTTCACCCAGTTCCACACTATCAAACTGGATTACCAGCCCCTTGACTATGGTTGTCACAATACCTTCACTCACTGTGCAATTGGAATAAAATTTTCGAACCTCTTGCTCTCTCAGCTGTCTAGCACCATCACTGAATAGGTTCAACCAACCTTGAGCTCTCAACTTAGCACCAAGTTGAGTCATACCCTCTAGCTCCAGGTCAGTTGGAATTTTACCCTTCACCATTGGTAGACCTCTAAAATAGGCCACCCTCCTCCTTTTGTCTTCCTTGTCATCTCCATTCACCAGCTTTGATTTGGAACCTCTCCTACGAACCTCAGGTTCCTCCACAATCTTCTCCTGCTGCTCTTTCACAGAGCCACAAGTCGCAGGTCTTCTCACATGACTCCCTGTTTTTCTACTACTTTCTCCCATCCCCCCTGCATCTCCAGAACTACCCATTTTCGAACTACCTACAAATTCTCCTCCCTTTCCTAGCCTTCTTTCACTACAAGAAAAATGGTCTTTAACGAAGGGAAATGTGGTCGTTAACAGTCCAAATCCGGTCGCTATATATCAATAACGACCGTAAAAATTCCGGTCGTCGCCAGTCGTTATAGCCTCTCACGTTAAAAGTTAACGACCGGATCTCAATCCTGACGTTAAAGATCCTTTAACGACGACTTAAATTCCAGTCGTTACTTCATTTTTAGCGACCAAAATATCCCTTCGCTAATTTGAATATCCAGTCGTTAAATGTAATGAAAACAACAAATCTAGTTGTTATAAGTTATTTTAACGAGAGGGATTCCTTTCGTTAATGTAAAATTTTATATTATTGATAAATATAATAAGATAAATTATATTTTTCCTTATGGTTGCATAATATTATCTCACATGTTGTTATTCACACATTTGGAAATATACCAAATAACTAATATTCATATAAATTTCAATATCAATTACAGAGAACTTTAACATGACCTTGTCAACCCATCCAAATAATTTCACCTCCTAAAAAGATAGAAAATGGAAGTGTAGCATTTGTTTAAAAATGATAACATCTTTACACCATCAGTAATAAAATAAAATAAAACATATAATTCTTCAATCTTCTTTGCACTTCTTCAAGGTTAGATTCATCAAACATCAAATTTCTTGACCTGTTAAAAAAATAATGAGTTTATGTCAGTTTAGTAATGAAACTCCTACTAGCTAGTTTAATAGAAATGAATAGTTTAATCACCATAATAAAGTTTGTTTTTGGAAGAAGCAACCACAGAGATATTGCAGTGGAGCTTAATTATCAATATTAGGCAACAACAACAACAACAACATACCCAGAATTATCCCACAAGTAAAGTTTGGAGGGTGAGATGTAAGCAAACTTTACCCCTCCAAGATGGAAAGGCTTTTTTCGATAGACTCTCGGCTAAAGAAAAATATTTTAGAAAACAAGATTGACATATCATAATAAAGATATTATCAATATGAGGCATGCTAGCAAATTGATGCCAACTCCAAATAAAAGATACAAAAGTTACTAGCAAATAACAAAGAAGCTGGTCCGTTTGTGGAGGCTAGAACAAGTAATAAGTCACAAGGCAATTCCTTAGAGTCAAATGCAACCAAACTATGCAACTATGTCTGCAATATGTTTTGTTTTTCAAAAGGAAAATATAAAAGTTTTTTGTTAAAAATTAACTTTTTAGCAAAGATAAAGATAATTTTCTAAATCCATATTCTAATACATACATTATTTTTACAAAGAAACAAAACTAAACTTTTTACGATCCATTAGTTTTATTAAGACCATAAGCAGCTGGATGTCAATGAAAGGTAGTTCCAGAACAACAATCTTCCTTTCAGTTTGTAAGTAATTTGCATCTTTAGTTTTATGTCCTTTCAATGCTCTTTTGATATTCAGATGCTATTTTTTTTCTTTTGTCCATATTAATCATCAAAGAGTGCAAGGCTGCGGTAATATAATCTAAACGAGTACCACTAACCATAAAGGAGAATACACAAATTATATCAATAAATTGCTAATCTCCATATTGTTCTTAAGGTTTTTGGTTTTGTGATGAATGCTCTACTGGTGGTACTAGTTAATACTTGAAGAACAGTATTGTTTTAATCTAATACCAGACCATGATAAACTAGAAAAAAAAAGGATGCATTGCATAACCTGCAACACATTATTAGATTGCCTCATATAGCAAAACTTAGTGATCGATAGCATAAACTAACAACGTTATTAAATTTGAGTTTTCTCTTCTCTAATCCAAATCCAATATTCCTTCAATTAAAGCTAAAAGGTCTCACTATGAAGAGATAGAAACTTGATAAAATTCAAGACAAATACAAGTCATTGTGCAGATTGCTAATGAGGAAAACGACCCCACGTATTCACTGTGTATATAACAAAGAAAGATATTCATCTTAAGGCCACATGCTCACTAGTAATTCTACACATCATGTCATAGTTTGTATAAAGCTTACTAACCTGTAAATGCTCAATCTATTGTTCATTTGAAGAAGGTGCTAATGAAGGCTGATGAAGCAGTGCACATGTAGCAAGTCATTTAGCTTATCCAACAATGCAGCCTTTGAAGCGTTACTACCTTTCAACTTCGTAATTGTTATCATACCATCAAATCCAACTACATGGCTCTTGCATTCAAGTCCAAAGCTCCTCTTTTTACGATCTTAAATTTTTCAAGAGATGATCCCAATTGCAGCAATTCTTAGATTTCAACCTACATAATTCGAGAAAAATTTTATGATAATACGAAAAATTAAATAGAAGAATGTAAAATGAAAGTTACCGATAAACATACATATTTTGTCGGTTCCAAGGTCTGACAACCTTGTTGACGTTTCTACGAGTCTCAAAGAAGATAGTCGACATATCATGTGAATTACCATCTTTCCCTCCTTCACATTTAATAAACAAGTCAAACAAATCTTTTAAACAAAGACGAGGTTTCATAATTGAATTGCAAGATTTACATACCAGCTCAAATATTAATGTTTCTAATAGGGTTGCTACTTGTACGATGAGACTTTTTCAACTTGGACCTTTTGACCGAGTTTCCTTCACGTGTTCCCTATATGAGCAATACAACATAGAAAATGTGGCATTCCCTTAATAATAATAAGATGTTAATGAATAGCTATGAAGTCATACCACAAAATTTTCACGTAAAAGATACTCCTTGAACAACCACTCCCAATCACTTTTGTCTACCTTCGATAGCACATCTTTTAAAACGCCTTGCAACAGCTCTTCAGAATCATGTGTAACAACTCTTTGATCATTCATGTTATCACATTCAAATTTGTCCAACAATATGTCACAAATATCATTGTACATGTACTCAAAATTTTCAAATAAACTACAAAGTTAAAGTTTAATCAATATGATTATATTAAACAGTTCAAATTTACTAGATACAAAACCAGTCTTATTAATCAAAGAAACACAAGAACTTTACCCACAATAACAACTTCTATCTGCCTTTTCTATATCTTGGTTACATTACCCTTGTCAAGCCACATATATGATATATGCCTCTCGACCTAACGTCACTTCATCTTTTACTTTTACATGATAAGTTGTCACTCTCAAATATGTTAATTAGTTGTACATTGCAAAATCAACTAATTAACTAAATTGATTCTACATGTTTACTAGAAATAGCCCGTCAAATGTGCCTATTCAACTCTAGTTTTACAGTTGAGCACATATCTTCCCTTGGTCTGAGGCAGAGAAACTTGTAGAATCTGATTAATTTTGGGCTAGAAGTTTACTAAAAAGTACACTACATGAGAAAGGTAAGATATAACAATGTCAAAATTAATGCTGGCTTCAATACTCATGAATCCTTAACTAAACTAATCAAACAAGTAGTGATAAGGCATCACGTTAAGCTTTATATCTTCATAATGAGCCATGAAGGCACAATTTTTATTTGGGTTTTATATTTACTTCATATTTGGGAGTAAATTTCATGTTCAAATTTTCAAGGATAAATTTGATTACCTATTTGAAAGATTCAAAATAATTCTCTTGGGAATACTATCGAGCACCTGGAATCAGCGAAAAGTGGGAAAGCAGATTAATATGTAATTCAAGTTCAGTTACAGATTCAATTTCCAGACACTAAAATATTAAATTCAGTAAAGATCCAAACAGAACTCCACTGAAACTTATGGACTACATAGTTATCTTACAAAGGGAAAAAACAGCAAAAGTAGCAATCAGGAAAAAAGATTTATCCCAACTAATCTCATAACAATAAATATCTCTAAAAGAGCCAAATCGAAAAACTCGGTAGAGATGAATTTAATTCAGCACATTATGAATTATAAAAGATACATACTAGCACAAGCAATGTCGATAGTAAAGTTTTTGCAATTGCAAAATCGTGTGAGATCATAACGACCACAGGTTGCAAAATCACGCAGCAGATTCATATAAAATGATTGAATTCAAAAAAGTTGAATACTTATCTACCAATTTAATCCACAAATACTTTCACTAGCATTAAAGCAGTTTCAACGATAGGTTTAGTGATTTAATAGAGTCATACCTTGATGAGAATGAAAAGAAAATGGTAGGATTTCTGAGATTAGATCGCAGATCAGTCCCAGATACAGAGCAGTAGTATTTTAATCTTCCAACTATTGTTCTCAAAACAGAGATAATAAGGTTTTTGTTTAGTTTGGGTGGAGAGTGGAGCGAAGTAGTTGCAAGAGGAGCAAAGTGGTCGCAGGTTAATTTGGAGCAGTATTCTTCGAACTGCCATTACTGCTTACTTTGGGGTAGGGAAAAAATGAGTGGGAAAAAGTAGCGCCTTATTTTTTTACTGAAAAAGTTGTGTTAATGTCTGGATATTTTGTCTTTTATGGACCAGTTATAACCCCTTAATATTAGAATTCAAAATGGGTTATAACGTCAGGAAAGAAAAACGATCGCTATAACTATACAATAACGACCAGATTCATATCCCTTCGTTAAGAAGTGGTCGTTAAAGATCAAGTTTCTTGTAGTGTTTTCTTCACAGTTTGTTTTTGTTCCTGAACTACCAGCCTCTTTCCCAATCTCCTCTGTTCCTCCATCACCACAACATCAGTCTCACTGGAGGAACCTTCACTGGCTTGAGGAGCGGGATTGGCCTCAGGCAACTCAACATCCAAAGGCTCAGTAAAACCTACACCTTCTACATTCTCTTCCACATAATCATCAATATCTCTCAGATCTGCGTCATCACCTACCACAGAACCAGAGAACGAACCAGGTTCTTTCTCAGGTTCTTTAGCAGGTTCAACAGATTTTCCTACTCCCTTGCCACTAATAGTCTTTTTCTACCATAGGAACTGTCTCAGGAACAGGTTCCTCAACTATGTTCTCAGTTTATTTAGTAACAAGAACAATAACCTCTGTTTTGACAACTTTCTCAGGATTTTCTACTACTACCTCCTCCTTATCTCCTACTTCATTATCAGCTTGTTCTTCTAAATCTACAGGCATAGAGTGTACACTCGTATCGACAACTACAGTACCAGTAGGAGAACTAGGGTTTAACTTTTCAGTTTCTTGGACGATTTCTTGAGTCGCTTCAATGATCCCTTCCTCCGTACAATTTTCTGGAACACTTCCCCCTTACTAGTTGCTTTCTCCAACAACTTCTTCTGTCTTTTGCAAACTTCCTCGCCATAGCCACAGAACGACTCGCGGCTAGTTGCTTTGCCTTTTGATTTAGTTTAAACAATTTGAGTTTTGAGAGTCTACTTTGGAACTGGTCGACATTTTGTTTTATAGAAGATTGTGTTTATAGAGAAAGAAAATATTTTGAGAGAGTTTAGAATTTTCAGCCGATAGAAACAATGTCTATGATCAAGTAGTGGAATAGAGACAGGTTTAGGTTTATCGTGGTGGGGAAGGGGTTGATGGGATTGGAAAAAGCTGCTGCTACTTATTACGCATAGGAGCTGACGCCATCAAGGTTCAAAGAATTTGAATTTTAAAAGTTTTACACTAATCCATCGCCAAGTGAGGGTGATTGGTAATAGATTAAGCCACGTAAGACAACATTATATTCAGTAAGTAATATAGAATGTGTACCTAAATGTCCATGCACCAGTTTCTTTAATTATATCCTAGATTTCAAAAATTTGCCAGTTACTAAGTCATGAAAACAGGTTCCAAACAGGTTAGCAAGCAAAACAATAAAGTTTTCATAGTAGAATCAACTAAGCAAAGTTAAGCTAAATAAAACAAGGAAACTTTACTAGCCAATCATTGGGAGAACCAGGTGCTGCTTCGTTCATTGTATCTTGGTCATCCCTAGCTCAAGCATGTTCTTTTCAAATTGTACCCTGTTCAATGCCTTAGTGAAGATATCAGCAATTTGGTCCTCAGTTCTGCAAAAGTTCATAGTAATTAAGCCTTTCTCAACATTGTCCCTTAGAAAGTGATGCCTAATATCAATGTGCTTTGTTCTCTTGTGCTGGATCGGGTTCTTGGCAATATTGACTGCACTGGTATTGTCACAAAAGATTGGAACTGGTCCACACTCGATTCCAAAATCCTCCAGCTGCTGCTTGATCCATAATAACTGTGAACAACATAAAGCAGCTGCTACATATTCAGATTCAGCTGTGGATAATGCCACTGAATTTTGTTTGTAGCCCATGAAACTAAACAAAGACCTAGAAAGTGTGCCATCCCAGATGTACTTTTCCTATCAACCAAGTGACCAGCATAGTCAGCATCTGCATACCCAATTAGATCAAAACTTCCACCTTTTGGGTACCATAAGCCATGATCTTGAGTTCCTTTCAAATATCTCAAGATTCTCTTGACTGCAGTTAAGTGCGACTCCTTTGGTTTTGATTGGAACCTTCCGCACAATCCCGCACAATCCCACACTATAAACAATATCTGGACGACTTGCAGTTAAATACATCAAAGAACCAATCATTCCTCTGTACTTAGTTTCATCAATTGAAGCACCAGTTTCATCCAAATCTATCTTCGTTCCAGGAGCAATGGGTGTGTTCATCTCCTTAGCAGACTTCAAATCATACTTCCTTAACAGCTCTTTGATGTACTTCTACTGGTGAATCATCGTGCCTTCCTGAGATTGCTTGATTTGTAAGCCTAAGAAGAAATTTAGCTCACCCATCATACCCATCTCAAATCTACTTCCCATCAGGACAGCGAACTCCTTGCACAGGTTCTCATTTGTAGCACCAAAGATGATGTTGTCTACATACACTTGAACAATCAACAGGTCTTTGGCTTTCTTCCTTAAGAACAAAGTGTTTTCTATTTTACCTCTTGTAAACCCATTCTTTAATAAGAACCCAGACAACCTTTCATACCAAGCCCTAGGAGCCTATTTCAACCCGTACAATGACTTGTTAAGTTTGTAGACATGATCAGGAAACTCTGTACTTTCAAAGCCAGGTGGTTGAACCACATACACCTCTTCATTCAAATATCCATTAAGGAATTCACTCTTCACATCCATCTGGTACAGCTTAAACTCCATGTAAGTTGCAAAAGCAATAAGCATCCTAATGGCCTCCATTCTAGCAACAGGTGCAAAGGTTTCATCATAATCAATTCCTTCTTCTTGACTATAACCTTGAACCACCAGTCTTGCCTTATTCCTTGTCATTATACCATGTTCATCCAGTTTGTTTCTAAATACCCATTTAGTACCAATGATGGACCTCTTCATTGGTCGAGGAACCAGGTGCCATACCTTACTTCGTTCAAACTGATGAAGTTCCTCTTGCATCGCGATCACCCAGTCTGGATCCTCGAGTGCTTCACATATATTCTTTGGTTCTATTGAGGACAGAAACGCAAAGAATGCACAGAAGTTCTTCAAAGCTCTCATGGTAACAATTACAGTGTTTAGATCAGACATGAGGTCCTCCAGTGGATGAGAACTTTGATATCTCCAAGGTTTAGGCTGAATTTGCTGAGTGTCGTTTCCAGGAGGATCTGAGCCATCTAACTCTTCTTCATCTTGCTCTTTACTTCCCCCTGTCTGATTGCCTTCTAGTTCTCCCTGAGTTTGATCCTTATCATCCTGATTACTTTTAACCCCATTCAGATTCTCAGGGTCTTCAGCAGGTCCATCTCTTGCAAGACAGATCTCCTGATTGTTATCTTCTTATCTATTTGTAACACTTTCAGATTCATCAAATACCACATGCACACTTTCTTCTACAGTCAAGGTCCACTTGTTGAACACTTTATAAGCTTTACTTTGCGAAGTATAACCTAAGAAGATGGCTTCATCACTTCTAGCATCAAACTTCCCTAGAGGTTCTTTCCCATTGTTATGCACGAAACACTTGCACCCAAAAGCTCTGAGATATGCAATATTAGGTTTCCTGCCTCTGATTAGCTCATAGGGAGTTTTCTCTAGCAAAGGACGGATAGAACATCGATTCAGCAGGTAGCAAGCGGTGTTGACTGCTTCAGACAAAAAATTCTTTGATAAGCCGCTTGACAGCAACAATGTTCTAGCCATGTCCTCCAAGGACCTGTTCTTCCTTTTAACTACACCATTCTGATGAGGGGTCCTTGCTGCAGAGAATTTGTGATCTACACCATGTTTGTTACAATATTCAGCAAACTTAGAATTCTCAAATTCTGTACCATGGTCGGACCGTATACTCACTAGTTGAAGCCCCAGTTTCTTCTGATTGACTCTGACCCAGTCCTCGAACATATCATATGCTTCATCTTTAGATCTGAGGAACAAGGTCCATGTGTATCTGAAGTAGTCATCAACTATTACGATTACAAATCTCTTACCTCCTCTGCTCCTTACCCTCATTGGTCCATACAAATCCATGTGAACCAGCTCAAGTGGTTTAGAAATACTAACCACTTTCTTTGACTTGAATGAATATCTTACATGTTTCCCCCTCACGCAAGCATCACAAATCTTGATGTCATTGAACCTCTTGCTTGGCATTCCACGAACCAGGTCCTTTGACACCAACTTATTCAATTGAGTCAAGCTTGCATATCCTAGTCTCTTGTGCTACAACTGACTATCATTCTCCAGCACATTCAGACAAGTCAAATTATTTTCAGGAAGAGACCCTAATGTCGCCTTGTACACTTTGTTAGCTCGTTTCCCTTCTATTATGACTTCACCAGCATGCAGGTTCTTCACAGTGCAACTTATCGATGTGAAACTCACTGAGTTTTCTATACCACATAGTTGAGAGATACTTAGAAGATTGTGCCTCAATCCATCCACACAGAGTGCATTGTCAGTAGCATGATTGAGGGATATCCCAACTTTTCCAATACAAACAATTTCACCGCTCTTACCTCCTCCAAAAGCCATACTACCCCCTTGAAACGCTGCGAGTGAGAGAAAGTTTCTTCTATCTCCTGTCATGTGCCTGGAACACTCACTATCAAGAATCCAGCTTGGGTTGTTCCATCTCACTCCAGCCTGCAAAAGAAAATCAAGGGTTAGTAATAGGAACCCAGACAAGCTTGGGTCCCTTTTTGTTATTGAATGGATGAATCAAATCTTTTCTAGCCCAATAAGGTAAAACTGATTTTTTATTCCTTTTTACTGCATATTTTGCAACAATGCATTCATTCTTAATATGTCAAGCCTTACCACACAAGAAGCAGAGTTTGTTGCAAGGAAGTCCTACATATTTACTATTAGGGTTCCAGGCAGGCAAAGGTTTCCTATGTCCTAATCCAGTTTTACCTCTATTATCATTTTCATGCAACCAATTCAAAGCTTCAGAAGACTTGTTCCATTTAGTGAGTCTGGTGAGCTCAGAGTTAGCTTTTTCAACCTTTTCCTGAAGAACCCGGTTCTTCTCAGTTTCCTGATTCAGAGCCTGGTTTTTCTTTTCAAGCTCAGTTTCAAGGTTGATTTGAGCCTCACTAACTCCTTGCTTACCAGACACTTCTTTCAATTTTTCAAGGTTGATTTGAGCCTCACGCTTGAACAACGCCTTAGAGATTTAATATTAGCATTCAGTATTAGAGGAAGACTCCTCCACTTAGAGCGTAAACTCATACAACTAATTTGAATGGGAATAGCCATCTTTGCACAACCTACTGGATTAAGAAAGATTTAGCTAAAACATAACGCGTCTCAAACCTAAGCTACCAAATTATCTTCTTGACTTGCCAAACAGCTGCAAAATCGAATTCACAATTCCATACCCTTGCCATAAGAACCAGCGCTTGGTAGATCAACTCAGGGGCCAAATGACGCCTTTCATTACCCTTAGTAGCCTTAAAACACAATGTGCTTACCTGGCTACCTTGACACGTACTCTGGCTCCACACAGGGAACATCACAAAAGGCTACTAACCGCCTAAGCTTACTAGTGCCGGACAAAGAAGAGATGGAAACGGACTGAGGATAGGAATAATTAGAGCTTTAGGAAGCTTATCTTCTTATTTATTTGGCTACCTAAGCTAGACTACTTACGAGTCAAGCTAGCCAAAGAATTGCAATTGAAGAAATAGATATTAAATCAGCTCTATGGAACAATATCCATGCCAATTTAACCTCCCAATAAGAAGGAAACTCTGACAATTTATCAGAATTTTTTTTTATAATTGTAATATCCTAGTTAAAAAAAGGGCAAACTAGTCTTTTATTAAATTAAAAAAAAAGAGAAAATGTGAGTGGGCCTAAAGCCCATATTGATTAGCCTGTGCTATGCAAAAGTACATCGAAATAGAGAGTTTTAGAGCTTGGCAAAACAGAGAAAATGTTAGGGCTTAAAACAAAAATATACACAAGGAAAGAAGAATCTTTGATCAGCGTGATATTAAAGAAATAAGAGAAGAGTTTCTTTTTATTATTTGCAACACTATAAGGCTCTAACCGAGGTATGATTATTTTTTTAAAAAAAATCTTGTAGAAAATTCATGAATTGTTTTTCTGGTGAATATAAGTAAACTCTTGGATTCTTTTATTACTACAAAGAGGTCAAGAAGGTATAAGTTTGTATTTGAACTAGGAATCCATGGTAGTGAAATAGCGAACAACTTTTAACTGAAACAAATATTAGATTTCTCAAAATTAGATCACAATATCTTCTAATTAGTCGAATTAAGGGTATACCATGAAACCAAAGTGTTAGTATTGTTAATGGAGTAAGAGTTAGCCTAAATAAGGATACAATGATATTTGTTTGGAATTGATTTGAATTCCTACAATGTGATTATAGATTGATTGGACGAGGTGTTGGAGTGCTCGTGGAAGATACGCTTAAGCTACGCGTGTTTGTACTGTGAGTGATGATCTTACCACAATTTGTGTTTCCATAACCTGCATAGTTTCTACTTGATTTTGAAGTAAATGTGTTACTGAATGTTTAAACTGCATGTGGGACAAGTCCTTTTACAAGATATATACCGAAATAATTATTTGAATTATTTTACCGTTACAAGATTTAATTTTTACCGCTACTTGACATGTTTTACCGCTATGTGAAATATTGAATTGTTACTCGAAATGCCCTGTACTTGGTATAGGGAATATATATATATATTTTTGGGATGAGCCTTGATAGACCCCGTAGTTAACGACAGATACGTTAAACCTAGTGCACCTTGTATACTCTGGATTACCATACAGTCCTTGCTACTGGCAACGTAGAACTAGCTTACCGTTACTGATTTCCTCAAGGAGGAATTTATACTGATTACATGGTTTGTTCTTGAAAATATCCCTAACCTATATACTTGATATAATATGAAGAATACTGAATTTACTATTGATTGATATTGATTATCATTTACAAGAAACACTTGAAAGACTTATTACTATTTCTAAAAGTGGTATTTTCTTTACAGGATATATTGCTACATATGATATACTGATACTGGCATGTTTTCTGACTTGTCCCCACTAAAAAGGGTTGTGGTTAAGCGTTATTACTCACTGAGTTGCAACACACTCCTCGCTATATTTTTCTTCTAGATACAGCAGGTGCCGTAGCCGAGGATCTTTGTTCTTAGAGCGTGCGAGTTGACAATCCTGGTGAGCCCCTCATTAGTTCGCGTGGGCAAGAAGCTTCATTTATTTATTTTTTCTCATTCCTTGAAACTCTTAAAGTCGCTCCATTTAGTCAGTTGTCTAAATTTTCAGTTAGTTATCTTGTTTTTATTATTCATTTAATAAGTTAGCCTTGTGAGTTCTTGGCGGTGAACATATTGGGTTCGTATTAGACCCTTTCATGGTGACGTGGAGGTAGACATGAGAATTTTATGTTGCTAATGCATAAGTGGTATTATTTCTGACTGTTTTTAATTATATTTTGCTGGATCTGGTGTCTCTTGTATACATAGAAATTTTTGGATAGGCCTAAAACAGGGGAAACTCTGCCCGATTTTCTGTAGAATTTTGATAAGGCTTGCTATGGACTTAGTTCCTAAGTACTGGTCACGGACCAAACTGGGTCATGACAAAGTTGGTATTAGACCCAGGTTATTCCTGTGACTAATTAAGCACACGTCAATGGTAGAATCTCCACTATTGTTATGTAGCCGGCCATTCCCATAATCGTTATTCTGCGAGGGCGAGATAGGATGTTTCGTGTCTTTCTTTCTTTCTTGTTCCTTCCGTACGTATGAGATGACTACTGCTAAATAGATGAATCTAACATTAGTTATTCTATTACTCAAATGGCTGGTAAGACAAGATCTAAAAAGGCGGCCCGAGCTGTCTGCTAGTGATACTGTAACAGCCCAAGTCTGCTAGTGATACTGTCTGCTTTGGGTTTAGGCCTGCACTGCTTTAAAATGCGTCACTAAGGACTAAGGCCAGTTAACTTATATATCCAGCATCTCTCATGTGTTTTGTCGATGTGAGACACTTAACACTTAGCTGAGGTGTTACATACAACCCCTCTTATGGACTCAGCGTCCTCGCTGAGGTTTGCCCTACGTACCTGGATTCGCCTAGACTCACCATGGAGGTTTGCCCTGCGTATCGGGATTCGCCTAGACTCAGCCCTAAACTTTGACCCACATCGACAAGGCTGACACGGACTGGCTCTGATACCATCTGTAACAGCCCAAGTTCGCTAGTGATACTGTCTGTTTTAGGCCTAGGTCCGCACGACTTTGAAATGCGTCACTAGGGTCTAAGGTCAGTTAACTTATATACCCAGTATCTCTCATGTGTTATGCCGATGTGGAACACTTAACCCTTAGCTGGGGTGTTACAATAACCCAGATAAGCTTATGGGATAACATGACTTTACTAGCGTTTTGAACCAAGAGGAGATACGTAGATCGAATATTACTTACTAACCACTTTACACCGGAAGAAACAATGACACTATCTGATGGTGATGAACTAGAATCCCATCATCCAACCAACACGGAATTCCGAGAAGAGAAGTAAACTAATTTGACATAATAATAGAAGGTGGCACAACAAGATGCCAGGCAGACAATAGCGACACTCACTGTCAAATCTCTCATATTTAGACTAGAAAATTAGTAGGGTCTCACAAATGCCAGGAATAAATCATACCAGAAGCTCGCCCCTCTACCGTAACCGATTCTTAATAGAAACAATATCCAAGGAAGCCATGGAAACATGGTAAGATAAACGAAGTCCAGACCGATCGGAAGAATCAGATCTTACTCACATATAATGGAAGAAGAAATACATGGGTGTACTACATCGGATACCTCAGCATCCTGCCAGACTGGCAGTTCATAGAACTGCCTCTACAGCTGAGCTGAGCCACTACCCTGATAATCACCTTCGGATGAACCACTGCCACCACGCTCTCGACCTCTACTGGATGGTGGCATTTCTCTGGCTGATTGAGATCTAAATGATATCCCCTACGACTGTGCAGGTGCCTGATGACGCGAGAGATGACGACTGCCTACTTGCCGGTGTAAGGGAAAACTCCTCAAAGGATAATCAGACTCACGACAATGATAACACCTTTTCGCTGAAAATGGAAGCTGGACAGATTGTTGAAAGCTACAATGAGAAAGCTGAGTCTAATCTTAATGAACTACTCGCGCACTCTGAGAATCACGCTTTACAAGCTGAGATAACCTGGCAAGTTACCTCCCAAAATAATTAGAACTCTTACCTTCAAAGAAGGTATGGTGTCCACCAAGGCCGTGGGATCTCTTGCTCTCCCGCTCTAACTCTTCCTGCTCTTACTTATGGTATGCATAATACCTCTAAGCAATATCAACAACGACATCAAATAAAGTCCCAACCTTAATTTCTCGAGCCATCGGGGATCTCAAGGAAGGAGAAAGGTGACCAATAAATTTTTAAACATTCTCAGAAGGTTCATGGACTAGTTCTAGTGCATAGTCAGCCATCCTTAAGAATCTAATCTTATATTCTAAAATTTGACAAGCTACCTTATCCAATCCACTCAAATTGGCGACTCATTTCATCTTGCTCACTGCACGAAAGAAACTTTCCCACAAATCTAGAAGAAAAATCAAACCAAGTTAGGTAATAAAAGAGCGGTCCACCAATTCAAGGCTGGACCCCTGAAACTGGAAAGCAGAATAATCAACACCATACCGCTCGGTATAATCAAGAGCCTGAAGGATACGCTGACATCATTTTATTTTAAAAAAACTTACACAGGGATTATTTGATGCATGGCCTAAGAACATCAGAAGGTTCGATTGTGTAGAATAATGCAGCCTCTTCAGACACTCGGACCGAGCCATTACTCGGGCTAGCTAACCAGCTAGAATAACTAGAGGCACAATACATGCTGCTTCTGGAATATAATTTACTGGGGCAACATCAAGGACTGGAACAGGAGCTCCCTGAGATCGAACATCTCCATCTGCAGCAACCTGATAAGCTGCCGAGCGAATAATAGGTTCTTGCGGTATCTGCGTCGCCAAGATTCTCGTAAAAGCATCGTAGAAATCCAAGAGAACCACAAGGCCTTGCTCCCTTGCCCATCGCGAGCTCGTACAGCTGGTGCCTGCGCAACTGGATCGTCAGCACGATCCACAACTCTAGGAGTTTGAGTAGCTCTAGCCCCAGACTAGACTACTTCGTCCTGAACTCCTACTGTTTGCTGATTTGTCGCACGAGGGTTCACAATTACCACGAAGGAATTAACGAAAATAATTTTGCATCCTAGACCGACGCACGATCAGAAAAGAAGAAAGTGAAACTTCCTGATGCCATCATAGCCTCTCGTAGATAATTACGAACGTCTACGTACACATCAGCGAGACTCTACTTGACACTGTCTTAGTCTGGATAGATGGTAAACCAGGCTCTGATACCAACTTACATGACCCAAAATCCAGCTAGGCCGTGCGGGCATCCGACATCCTCTCCTAGACCCGTCAGGCGAACCCTTACCAATTAAATTTGGATAATAAATATAATTAAATTCATAAATAAGAACAAGTCTTAGAAAAAGCACAGTCATACTGATACCTCCAAGCTGTACAAAAGAAATTACAGCTGACTACCCAACATACTAGGTTTAGGGCTATCCAGACTAGACATCTAAGAGTACAAAAGAAGACAGATACCTCCTGAATGGAGCAAAATACAACTGAAATAATAAACATAAAACTGGTGGCAATCCTTAATAAAGCTGGCTCACCCTGACAGCCGAAGTCGTCTTCGCTCCTTCACAACATGGCGAACTCAATCTGGAAGTGAACCTGCCGAAACGAAATAGATAGACAAGAAACAAACAACAAACAAGGGTGAGTCAAAAGGACTCAATAAGTGGGGCAGACTAGTCACCTCAAAGAATAGGATATCTAGCCAGTGAGAAAAGACACAGATAAACTAAATTCCTCTTATTTAAATTATAAAAGTGCAGAGCCAGATAATAACTGGAAACACGTATGGAACCATAAACTCATAAACAACTGGGGATATAAGATAGGCAGAACATATAGGTATTCCGAACATATCACCAATCAGAAATACATGAAACATACATGAAACATCGCACTATAATCACACAACACACAACAACCGGTGCAATGTAATGGAATGAATGCAGTATGATGCATTGTGGTCACATGTGACAAATAGATGGAGCAGAATCCTCCTACTCCGGGGTGGAATCCTCCTACCCTCAATATGATGCAAGGAGCGGAATCCTCCTACTCCTACGGCGGAATCCTCGTACCCTCAATATGATGCAAGGAGCGAAATCCTCCTACCTTCAATATGATGCAAGGAGCAGAATCCTTCTACCCTCAATATGATGCAAGGAGCGGAATCCTCCTGCTCCTGGGGCGGAATCCTCCTACCCTCAAATATGATGCAAGAAGCGGAATCCTCCTGCTCCTGGTGCGGAATCCTCCTGCACCCGATATAATATAAAGCTGAGGTGCAATACTCCTGCACTCAGTATATGACATATCAGCCCATAACTAGATAATATAATACATATGAATGCGGTATGATGCAATAATAACCCTTCACCTGCACGGGACTCTCATCGACTGCCGGGAAGTATGTGTCAAGCTCACAACTAGAATACAATGCTTCTTCGCTCAATGCAATACCAATAACAAGGCATAAGCTGTAATATACAATATAAATCCAAAGCTAAAGCGTAATGAGTACGCCTATCGGCAGCTACACACGTAACGAACACATGGTAGATAATCCACAAGGCCAAATGCCTCCAAAGAAATGGATATAATCACTTACCTTATTTCAAATTGCTACTCAACAACTGCTTTATCCTTTAGATTCACTGCCAAATGATCCTGCTTATTCAATAAGCGGAAAATATATCAAATTAGGCTAAATGCTTCATTCCCTACATCTTAGGGCAATCCGCTTAGGAACCTGATACCCTATTCGTATACGCATTATGCAGGCTAGGCCTATGTACACGGTTCAAAGTCACATAACCAAACCCTAAATAAACTACATTTATTGGTTGCCCATAATTCACTGAGAATAAATATATAATCAATTCCATTATCGGGGTCCAATTAACCCTTAAAACTATCAATTGAACTTATTAAAACGATGTCTAATATCTCAATTTTTCTCGTTAAAATATATTCAAACACACGTAATAAACTGAAATAATAGATTAACACCATTACCTGGATATTTCGGGGGTAAAAATCTACTTTTTTTCTGCTCCTTTTCCTTTCTTTTCTCATTTTCTGGTATTTTTCTCTTTCACTTCGTTCTCTCTCTGTTTCGTTTTGCTTCGGTTCGTCCTAAGCTTTAAAAGCTAAGGACTCCCACCGCCTTAATTTCTTTTCCTTTCTTTTGTCCTTTTTTATTTTTTTTAATTTTCTTTTCGTGACCTATATTATAACGGAACCCTACAAAATTTAAAATATTTTCAAATTTTTCATACAAGTTATATAAAATTTATGTGACGTACTTGTTAAGGCGGATCTCAAATTAGATTCCCGAAACTCACAATGCGAATTAAACGGAAAAAGATCAAATTATTAATTTTTAATATTTTAGTGGAAACTATCGAACGACCTCGTAATTCGTTTCCGAAAATTCGTACAGGTCAAACATAATCATACGAACCTAACGGCGTTTTCGGATTTCGAATCAGAGCTCATTCGCCGAAATCGAGCTCGAAAATCTCTTTTTAATATTTACCGACAACGGAAACTGAAACCTTCTTCCAATACCTACCAAACAAAGTCTGATTAAGTTTAAATTTTACAAACAGGTTCTAATGGACCTTACGAAGAATTTAAAATTGTCAGCATATCAATCGCAGTCCTAACTCCCGAACTGAATACCTAAGGTCGTTTCAGGGAATGAGTATACTGTATAAATAAGTTGTTGGTAAAAATGTAATGGCTATGGTGATTTAAATAAGTAGGGTTTGATGAGCATTTTTGTAAACCCCCTCTATTTTACCAATATAATCTCAACTAGTATCTTTTCGGGCTTATTCACTTATATAAAATAGTAGACACCCATACTAAATAATATAATAATATGATTTTACTGAACATAACAACATTTTTTCTAAATTAAACATTAATATGCTATATCACCAGATTAGGGTTACTCTTATCTTCTCACTCACACGGACCATGCTGTTATTGTCCCATCCCGCTGCCACTCCTTTGTTGTTGACTGTCGCCATATTTTTTTTAAAAGTTTCAAAAATAAAAAATGAAGGAAATGAATATGGGAACTTCAACTTTGGAAAAAAAAAAAAAATACTTAGACATGCCAAATTATTCTATCACAGGATATACAAGTATATATATAGATATACATATAGATATAAAGACATGCATTGAATATACAAAAGAAAACACGCACATACAAAGACATACATTGAAAATAAAAATAAATAACGTAGACATATTGAAATATATGTAGATACAAATATATACAGCAAAGACATACATAAAAATACAGAGGAATCACCACAAAAAATAACCATAACCATTACCAAAATCTAGAATAATTACCTTTTCCTCAAAGAACAATACATGAGGAGGGGGAGGAGGACGGCATCGCCGACTTGAGAGGAACGGGTGGTGGCACCAGCAGAGAGATAGGGGCCGGTGGGGTGACAACAACTATTTTTTAATAATACATGATTTGAAACTGAGTAAGAGTTTTCTATTCGTCAGTAGTTCAAGGCAATTAGAAATTATTTGGTTGAAAGATTCAGGACTAAGTGTTGCATATTGGTTAGGAGTTCAAGGCAATTCAAAAAGATTTTCTTAAAAAATTTAATAATAAGTGTTGCCTACCCGTTAGGAGTCCAAGGCAATTCACTAAGATATGCTTGAAATGTTTACAACTAAATGTTAACTATTTATTAGGAATTCAAGGCAGATATTCACACAAGTTAGAAATAATTTAGACTGTGACCAAATTTTGTTGATAATAAGAACCGTAGAGTATCTCATAAAAAAATAATTTAGCTATGCGCTACCTATGTGAATTGCAAGTTTGTAATTAAAATACACTTTATTGATTTAGCAATGAAGTTTTTTTTCTTTTTTTTTAAAGTAATATAATTAAAAAGGCCACCATTAAATAACACGTAGTAATGTATGAGGTACCAGTAGGCCTGGGCATCGACCCAGAGCCCTGCTCAACCAAACACCTCTAGTTTCACCGAGTCAGAGCTAAGTGACAACGCTCAAAACACTTTTCAAAAGAGTACTAAAATGGTCGTCGCTAGTAGAATATGCAACTAGTAGTCGGGGTCGAATCCATCAGGAACTTTGTGATGAGATTTAGGTAGTGAAATTAAACCTATTGATCTACGCCAAAAAAGGATTAAAATTTGATAGAACAACACAAGCACAAAGTGCACTAGGAAATCAAGCAAATATCATCAATCAACTCTATCAGTATTTTCAAAGGTGTTTTTACGGCGAGTCTCGAGTCGAGGCGAGGCGTAGCGAAACCTCACCAGGGCGACCTGGTGGAGCATATGTTCCGAAAGGCCTAAGCCCAACAATTTAGGGCGTAACGTGGCGTACGTTTAGGTATTGGGCGAATTTTCGAGCGCAAGTCCAAAAATAATTTAAATTAAAAAAATATTTCTCAATCAATTTTCTATTTAAAGACTACACTCAAATCCAACTTGCTAATTAAATTCTCATAAGTTTTAATTATTTCTTAGTTGTAACTTTTTACTCTTTGCCATACATAAGTTTTGAATTTTCTAAAATTTCTACGTAATTTTATACTTTTAAGTGATTTATGTTCTCTTTAAAATATTTTTTTAATTATTTTAATATGTAAAATATCAAATATTAGAGATCTATGGAGCTTACGCTCGATGCCTCGGGGCTTACACCTTGCCTCGCGTCCCCGCCTTTTTAAACATTGCACTCAATCGATGAAATGCAAAGTAATAGAGTAGTGAAAAAAACCAACCCAATGTGTAATCATTTGCGCGTAAAATACCCCAGTCAATTAATCCTTAGGTGCACACTATGACAATCGAGATAACTTACCCAATTAGCCCCTTTCGTTGGCCAATTGTGTTGTGTTAAGCCAACCACACCTACCCCGAGTTCCTTATCAGCTACTAACCCAATAGAAAAACCACTCTTTCTGATATAATTTCGGTCCTTAAGGGCTAGAAACTATCAATTCCTGTTAATTAAAATATATTGTAGTTAAATAGCCAAACACCTAATTCAATAATAGAAGGAATAAATAACTTAGAAGCAAAGAGTCAATACATACCCTAGCTCTACAATTCTATCAACAACACATATTTTTAGTATCAAGATTACAACTAGTCAAGAATAAGATATACAAATCAAATGAGTGAAAAAAGGGAAAATAATTGCTCATTAGATGCTCCAAGTGTTCGAACACTAGACATGGTTGATGAACCCTGCACCAAACCATGAAAAAATAGTGTAAGATATAAAATTATTATCAATTAGCTATTTATAGGTCCCTAAAACAAAATAAAATGCATTTCCATAATTGTTCCTAGGTGAAAACAAAGACTTAACAAGTTTTTCATTGAGTACCCACTATTTTTGTAATTATTGACACACTAGTCACTTTCCGCTTTTCACATTTCTGTTGCATAGCTACTTGCACGGTTGCCCTTTAAATATTTGTTCGTCTTTTTCTTGCAAGCCAATTGTGCGGCCGCCCTCTCCAAACTTCAGAGAGAGATTTTATGGAACTTCTCGATGTCAACTAGGGCGACCGCCTTTTAAAAGTTTGCGTCTACCCTTTAGTTTTTTCTTAGTCTTAGCATACTTATTGACTTGTTTCTTCTATATCTTCTCTCCCACTTATAAAACCTGAAATATGTGATAAATTATAGTAAGTGCACTCTTTTTTCATAAATTAAACGCATTAAAAGCTCAAGTAAAAATATGTAATGTGTGTCATTTTGACCATACAACAACACCTCCAAACTTAAACTATTGTCTTTCCTCAAGTAAGATACACACTGCTAACTTCCTATTGGTGTTTGGACATTTTAAGAATACACCCGTAAGAGAACAAGTCCAAAAGCTAGGTTTAGCACAACAAACATGGCATTGATTGGTACCAACAATTAATCAAAAACAATGTGAATTACACTTTTTTTTTTTTTTTTTTTTTTTTTTTTTTTTTTCATTTCACTCTTTTTCAAAGCCAAGTGCTCATTATCCATACAAATCATGACACAAGAACTTCAAAATTTTCCTCATTGTGAAAATTGGTAAGTGAAACATAGTCCTAAACTTAACTTCAAAAGCGTCCTCACCACAAGAGAGTATCACAAACACGCAATTTAATTATATCAAGCAAAAGTGAGATGTATGATAGGAAGAATTCTCACTCACTCAAAAGAATTTCAACTTGCACGCAAAAGATACCATAGACTTGACCTTCATGTACATCTTCACTAATGTAGGATTACTCCAATAAAAATTAATTAGAATTTATAAAGGGTTGTAAAGTAGACTTTTGGTTAAAGGTGGGACATAACTTGGGTAAAGACTAAAGAGTAACTATACACTTCTGATCACTACACTAACACAAACTTAAGGTACAAATTCCTTTTATATGTGAATCAACCTTGCCAAGATGGGGATTTGGTACTAGTCTTTTCTTCTTTTTTATTCATCAACTTTATTTTTCTTCATTTCAAGATTTTTTTTTTTTGCTTTATTTTCTTTCTTTTTCTTTTCCGTGTTTTTTACAAAATCTTTCTTTCTTAATTTCCAACTCTTATTTATATTTTCTTCTCTCTTTTCTATTGATTTTTTCTGGCTTCCACACTTTCACTTTCTAACTTATACCACCCTAATCATAGATTTTAGCCTAAGTTGCTTGTCTTTCAATGTATATAAGGAGCTTGGGCCAATAGAGGATTAGTGCTTTCAGCATTTAGAATAGGTTTGAGCTAATAATGTGGTTGTCAAAAGAACGGATATAAAGCACAAAGAGGTTGACTAGGATTATAATGTAAAAGTAGGTTCGTTAGGTTCCTAGCGGTCCAAGAAAATCCTAAAATAATTTTTCAAGCCAAGCATAACATAGGATTTCACCTCAAAGCAGATTTAGGGCAAGTTCTAGATCGCAAAGTGTACAACTGAACACACCAAAATTTCATCACATATGTGCACAAGAATAGAGAGGAGGACATATATATTTAAATCCCACTTAAAGAAATTGAATACAAAAATTAACTCATAGTCTAATAAGAACTAACTAGTATACATAAGAGCCAAAATTTGAATTTCAAGATCATAACACAATCCACCACTCCATTCTTTTCCACTTTCAAATATCATGTTCACATGCTAAGGATTAAATAAGGGAGGTACGAAAAATGCCAAAAGTTGGCTAACGAGCAAAAAATCAACAGCCAATCACCTTCATTTGCAATTAATTACTATACTAACCTTAAAAATATTCGATTCAAAAGAATTTCTTCTTTGAAAAAAAACCATGAAAAAGAAAAACCAAGGAGGTTATTTAAACTTGAAATAACATTAAAAAAGAAAAGTTCCTCCCTTAACTAAAACTAAGCATTGTCCCCAATGCTTCAAAAATTGAATTGGCATAAGCGAAATCAAAATTAGAGTGCAAAGAAAATAAAAAATAACAAAGGCGATAAAAGACATAGGTAAAGTAACTTGTGAAGAAAGGGGCAAAAGGTCCATATAAATCTGAATAGAAGGATTTAGGACAAGACCAAGTCAAATATTAATCAGTTTAAGTGAGGGTTGAAGTGTATTGTTTAAGAACTTGTGGGTATAATAAAAAGTCTTCATATTTATAAAAATGCCCCACTTTTCAAAAAAAATTAAATATTTCATTTCTCCCCTTCCCACCCACTTTTACACACTCTCTCCCTATTCAAATTATTTCAAATTTTATTTCTCTCTCATCTCTTCTTTTTCCCTTTTTTTTCTTCTCCCTTTTCATTCTTTCTTCTAAATTTCTTTACAAATTCCATTTCATCACCATCTATGTTATTTTTCTTTCTTTTTTTTTTCGTCTTCATTTTCTTTTTCTTCTTCGGATTCATTTTGAATTTTTTCATCGTTCCCCTCCTTTTTCTTCTTGTTCGTATCCGTTTCATTCTTGTTCATTGTTCATATATTTTTTTTTAATTCTTGTCATTTTACACATGGAAAGATATGTAAATATATTTTTCGTATGTTGAAATATTTTTGGAGATATTTTCACATCTGAGAAATATGTGTACACATATTTTTCGGATGTGTACACATCTGAAGAGATGTGTACACATATTTTTAGATGCTGAAATATTCCAACATTAGAGTCGTGGAGGGCGGTGAGGTAATGGTGGTGGGGTGGTGGTGAAAGGTGGTAGAAGATGGTGGTGGGTGGTGGGGGGTGGTAGAAGGTGGCGGTGAGTGGTGGAGGGTGGTGGAGGATCGTGGTGAAGTGGTGGATGAGCGGGGGGCCGATAGGGGTGGGGACTGATGGGGGTGGAGGCCGACGAGGGGTGGGGGCTGAATTGGGGTAGGGGTCTATGGGGGGTGGAGGGATGGGGGGAGGGAAGATGAGAGGCGGGGGATTTTTGTAAATAAAAAAATATAGGGGCTTCTAAAATGTTAGTCATAGTCATTAGTACTAATCTTAAAAGTGCCCCTCTCAGCTAATTTTTTGAGACTTGAGTCTCTTTTAACTATTTAAAGACTTGGGAGTCATTATCACCCAAAAAGTAACTTGGATTGCCTCCCAAGAAGCGCCTTATTTAACGTTATGACACGATGAATGCAGCCTAGGCCACTTTTCTTTCCATTTTGTGAATGTGAACATCCTTTGCAACTTCGAATCAAGTAATTTGTTGTGCTATTGGGCGGGAGGTACGAAATTGAAAGCTCCAAAATACGAATACTTCATTTTTCACTTCTTGACCTTCAAGTGAGGGATGCCATTTTATCTTCTGGACATGGAAAATTCTATGAAGTAAGCACTTTTTCCCCCACTATCCAAGTTATCCAATGGTGTAGATGACTCAAACTCCAATTCCTTATCTAAACATAAGGATGAGAAATGAAACGGGTGAGGCCTAATTCTTTTCAACACCAATTTTTTACCATTCATGGCATCCTCTTTCTTTAAAGTACTAGAGTCTTCAATAGTACTCACATATTTTACTTCGTTAATGGACTCTAGTGTCACCTCTTTGTCTTTGGCATCACCATTATTTGGCTTGAACATATGATATTCTTCAATTAGCTTCACAAGTCGGCTCTTGATTTCTTCTTCTATATCACAAGTAACAAATGAATTATCCACAATCAGTAGTTGTTGGGTAGTAGAAGCCTTAACTTTTTCATTCATTTTTTTACCTCTAAGTTGTGAATGCCCAAGCCAAATTGGTCCATCCTTTGTTCTAATTCATCTCTTGCCTCCTCAAAATCCATCAACATATCATCAAGTTCCTCAAGAATTGTAGCATAGATTTCAAGCTTTGAGTTTTCCCTATTAGTCAAGTTTGACTCAAGATTTTCACTTCTTCCACCTTTTCCATATCTTTAGTGCTGAACCTTTTTCATCATACTGGTAATTTCTTGAACATCATAGATTTGAAGCAGTTTATCTAATGAAAACACCATCTTATGTATGACTCACCCTTTTCTTCGAACAAATCTCACCAAATCTGCAACACTCTTCCAACATATTTATCTTTCTCCAACATCAATCTTGTTGTCATCATCACTCTTTCTTCAAATTCAATTTCTCTTTTTGAAGTTGACCATGCCTATTTCGTCTTGAAAATTTTTATGTCTTTCTTGCCATTCCAACTCAAGTTCAACATTGTTCACCTCATTGGACCTGTCAAACTCCCAAGACACATTAGCACCATCATCAAAGTCATTTGAGAAAATATATGAGATATTTGGACAATCATCCCATTGACTTTCTTGACTACCACAGTCATGACATTGTTGGGTTTAATGGAAGAATGTGAATGGGAAATGGGTAAAAAGTAAAAAGATTCTCTTTTGTAGGGAAAGGTTCCCTTTTGTAGGGAAATACACTTTCTCCCACATTGGTAGAGGAAAAGGATTTTGTTGGGTTTAAATAGAGATTTACTTCTCTTAGCTCTTAAAAGGGTTGAGAAGAAGGGAAGCCTCGCGCCGTCGTCGTCGCTCGCTCGTATCGGATTCGGATTCGGATTCGGATACGGATTTGGTCAATTGATATGATTGATTGACTTAAATTTTTGAACCAACAAAACTAAAATATTAATTAATTAATATTTTATCCGTTTGTGTAACGGGCAGCTCCGTTTGTGTAACGAGCAGCTGAAGTGAGTCAGCAACGGGCAACTGAAGTGAGTTCAATACCCGGGCAGCTGAAGCAACATCAGCAGATTAGTTCCTCCACGTTTCCCTCCACGTCTTCTCATTAATGTCGGTCATTAGTGGTAGTCAGTCATTAGTGGTAGATTAATTGCTCCACATTGAAGTCGGTCATTATTGGACAATTAAGTCTCCCACGTTTTCTCATTAATCACCAGGTGTGTGTCTCTTCACCGCCCTTGGATGTCTATATAAACTGATCATTTGTCCGTCCTTGATCACGACAGACAGACGACAGACAATATATACACAGACATAGATTGAAGTTCTGAGATAGAGACTTGGACAGAGAATCAAACTCAGACTGATAGAGACGTAACCTCGGACAGAGGATACGTAAACTCGGGCAGAGGATCGAAACACTCGGGCAGAGAAAAATACTGACAGAAAGCATATCTCACTGCATCCCCTCCCTTTCTGCATATTAAGCGAGTCGTGTGATTTGCTCCGTTCTTTGTGTTCGCCGTGTTCTAACCGTTTGAAGTGCCGCTACGGTAGAACTGTTATCCCATTCCATCCTAGGAGGAATTGACCCGTGAACCTTGGGCATCGTGAGGGGGGTTAGATTTCTTAAGGAGACACAAGTAACTTGTGGGCTCGGGATTGTCCTATACTAACAGATTATTTGCTGCAGGTTTTGTATCTCCTAACTTATTTGAGTGCATGAACCAACAAGCTTAAGAAATCTATTGATATTTATTTTCTGTGCTTAAATATATATTGTTTAAGGAGACTGGTTAAGGAGACTAAAACCTTTGTGGTTTTTCTGCTCCTATACTGTATATTAATCTGCTCGGGGAGACTAAAACCTTTGTGGTTTTCTACTCCTGTATTGCAGATTACTCTGCTCGTGGGGACAAAAACCTTTGTGGTTTTTCTACTCCTAATTACTGTGAAATAATCTGTTTGTGGAGACTAAAAGCCTTCGTGGGTTTTTCTACTCCAATTGTTTAAACAGTTTATTGATATTGTTTCTGCTCGTGTCATTTTGCAGAGATAACAAACGGAGCGGATCCAACTGTCCCTGTTGGGAGTGCTAATGCTACCACAGTTTCTGGTGCTGCTGGGCCTAGCCGTGCTGCTGCAACGGTTATGCCACCTGCAGAGAAACCAGGGAAGTTTTCTGGAGTGGATTTTAAGAGATGACAACAAAAGATGTTCTTTTATCTGACCACCTTAAGCCTGCAAAGGTTTAGTAAGGAGGATGCTCCAGTCTTGACTGATGAAACACCTGAAAATGAACGATTCCTCGTGATTGAGGCTTGGACTCATTCTGACTTCCTATGCAAGAATTACATTCTAAGTGGCTTGGAAGATGACTTGTACAACGTTTATAGTAACGTTGAAACGTCTAAGAAACTGTGGAATGTGTTGGAAAAGAAGTATAAGACTGAAGATGCTGGACTGAAGAAATTTTTGGCTGCCAAATTTTTGGATTATAAAATGGTGGATAACAAATCTGTTGTGTCCCAAGTCCAAGAACTTCAAGTCATTATACATGATCTCCTTGCGGAAGGTTTGATCCTGATTAATACTTATGTTGATAGTATTAATTATATTGTTGCTAACAAACTTTTCTTTGAAGGTTTGGTGATCAACGAGGCGTTTCAAGTTGCAGCCATGATTGAAAAGTTACCTCCTCTGTGGAAGGACTTTAAAAATTACTTGAAACATAAGCGCAAGGAGATGACCCTTGAAGATTTGATTGTTCGCTTAAGAATTGAAGAGGACAACAAATCAGTTGAGAAGAAGGCTCGTGGAAATGCTACAATAGCAGGAGCAAATATTGTTGAGCATAATCCAAATAAGAGGAAGAAGCCTTCTGGAGGGAACACCAACCCTACCAAGAAAAAGTTCAAGGGAAATTGCTACAATTGTGGCAAGAGTGGACATAAGTCCGTAGACTGTCGTACTGTAAAGAAGGACAGAAAAAATGGAAAAGGTCAAGAAAACATGGTTGAAGACAATAAGTTGTCTCAAGGAGTGCAAGACATTGATCTGTGCGCTATGATTTCTGAATGCAACATAGTTGGAAATCCTAAAGAGTGGTGGATTGATTCAGGAGCCACCCGCCATGTTTGTACTGTGAAGGAAGCCTTTGCTTCATACGCTCCCGCTGGACCTGATGAGGCGCTCTCTATGGGCATTTCTGCAATGGCAAAAATTGAGGGATATGGAAAGATATTCCTCAAGATGACGTCTGGCAAGGTTGTGACTCTGACCAATGTTCTTCACGTTCCTGAAATAAGGAAGAACTTGGTGTCAACTGCACTTCTCGTTAAGAACGGGTTTAAGTGTGTGTTTGTCTCTGACAAAGTTGTAATAACTAAGAATGAGCTGTATGTAGGAAAATGTTACCTGATTGAGGGTCTTTTCAAACTCAATGTAATGGTCATTGACAATATGAATAAAACTGCAGCTTCTTGTTATTTACGTGAGTCAAATAATTGTGGCATTCTCGTTTGGGACATGTCAATTATAAAACCTTGCGAAAATTGATCAATTTGGAAGTATTGCCTAAATTTGATTGCGAAAAGTCAAAATGTCAAATATGTGTTGAGTCTAAATATACAAAACACCCTTATAAGTCAATTGAAAGGGATTCGGAACCATTAGACTTAATTCATACGGACATTTTTGACATGAAGTCAATACCATCTCGCGGTGGAAAGAAGTATTTCATAACTTTTATTGACGATAGCACTCGTTACTGCTATGTTTATTTACTTAGTAGTAAAGATGAGGCAATTGACGCATTCAACCAATACAAAATGAAGTTGAAACGCAACTTACCAAAAAGATCAAAATGATAAGAAGTGATAGGGGTGGAGAATATGAATCTCCTTTTGAACAAGTGTGTTTGGAATATGGAATTATTCATCAAACAACTGCCCCTACACGCCTCAATCTAATGGGATTGCGGAAAGGAAAAATCGAACCTTAAAGGAGATGATGAATTCCTTTTTGATAAGTTCGGGTCTACTCCAGAACTTGTGGGGAGAAGCCTTATTCACGGCTAATCAAATACTCAATCGAGTTCCCCATAGCAAAACACTGTCCATTCCTTATGAAAAGTGGAAAGGAAGGAAGTCCAACTTGAATTACTTCAAAGTGTGGTAGTGTTTGGCTAAAGTGCAAGTCCCAAAACCCAAAAGGGTTAAGATTGGACCGAAAACAATTGATTGTGTTTTCATCGGGTATGCTAGAAACAGTAAAGCATATCGGTTTCTGGTTCATAAATCAGAAAATCTACATTCACGTTAATACGGTGATGGAATCAGATAATGCTGAATTCTTTGAAACTATATATCCGTATAAGAAAGAATATGAGTCAATTGGTGAAAGATCCAAACGACCTCCGGAAGGAACCAAAGGAAAGTCACCAAATGAGGAAGAACCAAGACGAAGCAAGCGTCAAAGAACTTCTACGTCATTTGGAGATGACTTTGTCACTTTTATGTTGGAAAGTGAGCCTCGGACGTTTAAAGAAGCTATGTCTTCTTCAGACTCTCCATTTTGGAAAGAGGCAGTCAATAGTGAAATAGAATCTATTTTGAGCAAACATACTTGGGAGTTGGTTGATCTTCCTCCTGAAAATAAACCATTAGTGAAGGATTACACACAATCCAATAACATACAATTCGCCCAGGGTCTAACCGTATTTGTTTCACTAGTCGGGATGCAATCACATGTCAATAAAATACGAACTACATCAAAGTTTCACAGTCTAAAGTCGTACCTGAGTTACAGATGAAGATTGTTCCGTGTTTCATAGAAGACTTTGTTATTCTAATAAGGAATCTCCCACCGAGTTCTTCATTAAGGAAGAAGAGAGTTGAAGGAGAAAAAAGAGAGTTTTGAGTTCTGTATGTTTTAAAAGAAAAAGAATTAGACTTAGAATGAGATAAGAAGTTCCAGACTCTTTGAACTTCTTTTATCTTTTCTATAAGACACAACTTTTCAGGATTTTCTCAAGGGTTGTGTCTGTTCTTTCTTTTTTTCTTATTTTCATAACTAATTATATATAACTAATTATATATTGGATATTTATCCGGGTTGACCTACACGGGTGGACCGAAGCTAATTTCCAACATCTCCCACTCACACACAGTGGGTCAACTCTCATTCCTATTCTGTAACTTCCATACATAACGACTAGACCGTGTGACCAGTGCATACTTCGAGAGCTTAGTTGCTATACATCTGTTAGGAATATACAGCATCTCGATTAACGGAACCTTGGAGTAGATTGTAGTATGCAATACCCTAGATCATTTATCACACTCACATCTCTCACAAATCTCTTTGTATTAATTTGAGTTCATCATTATGTTCTTGTCTCATAGACAAACATAAAGGGGCCCAATGAACACAACTAATGTGATAATACTCAATAATGATCTTCCTCATCTCAAGAATCTCTTAATCTCAATTTAATTTATTTTTCTAGAAATGTCCCGCCAGACCGAATCATCCATGATCTCTAGGCAACACCCTAAGATAGCAATCACCAAATTGAATCTCGAGAAATTGATCAAAGTCATGAGGGTACAAAGAAAGAAATTTACTTATAATTTCCAGGGCTTCACACGATAAGCAAGTAGAGATTACACTTGTATCGCCCACAGGTCACTTTATGCATACGTGGTATGAATCACGTATGTTATACTTTATGCACCTCCTAAGGACACTAGAAGGGGGGGGGGGGGGGAGGTTGAATAGTGTCTCCCGATTTTCGCAAGAACTGTGTTCTTCTACTGTAGAACAAGGTTCTTAGAATTTCCTTCTACCTCCGTCTAACAAGAACATACACAGAACAGAACTCAAACTACACAAGGATTTTTACGTGGAAAAACTCCTTGCTCAAGGGAGAAAAAACCACGACCCACACTCTGGGATTTTAGCACTGAATCCACTAACACAAGAGCAATGTTTTAGATTACAAACTCTGTAACCAAGGGGCTACACTCTAGACCCTAATCACTAAACAAAGCTACACTCTAGCTTTTCTAGTAATCACAAAAGAGTTTACCTAATACATAAGCTTCTAGAATAAGAAAATAGGTAAAACAGTGAATGCTCGATACAATGACAATTTACAACTCGATAATCCTAGACAAGAGATCTAGACTTAATACTCTGCACGCAATTTAGTTGTCTTCTTCAGCTTATCCACGTAGAAAGTTATTGAATCGCCTTTGCTTGTGCTCAACTCTCTGTGCGTGAATAATAATCCCGAAAAAACTCGGCTGTCTCTACTACTGGCTTTTATATGAGTCGTGCAACCCTAGTTGAGTTCTACAAGGAATCCCCTTAATTAACGTAAGTTGAGATTCGTAGTAACTCTTTTCCATGTTAACGTCTGACTCTTTTCCATGCTTCGTAGACACAACTGGGGCACTGCCTCTTGTAGTCCGACTAGGATACGTATACAACCATGCGCCACTATTCCTAGTTCCACAGGGATTTGCAACCCACAATCTTTTCGATCAAACGTGCCCTTCCCTTCAAGGACCAGGTTCTTCAGGTTCCTTGCATGAACCTCAGTGTCCTTCATGTTTGTCATACTTCAAGACCAGCTTTCAACAAATTCCCCCTTTTTGATGATGACAAACAACCGTTGCCCAAGAACCTGAATAGACATAAACCAAAAACCAAAACAAGAGAACAGAATAAAAAACAAACAGATGAGTTAGGTCACAAACACCCCAAATTCCTTCTTCCCCCTTTTGGCATCATCGAAAAGATTCGAAGGCCTGCAGGAACTTGTCAAGTTAGTTCAGTCTACTGCACAGAGCAACTCGTTAGGAATAAGAACACAAGCATACACAAATAAGGGCCCATCCAAGAACCTGATTACTTAAGCAAAAACAGATAAGAACACAAGAAGTTTAAAAACATTATCCAGATTGTGTCATCAGCACAACCCTGTTAATAGTTACAGAACCGAATTAAAAATTGTCTTAAACATCCATAACAAGCAATCACAGGAGAATGAGAAGAAGGAAAGATCAGATAGGGGTAGGAAGACAGGGCTGGAAGGATCAAAGCTGAAGGTTGAAGTGTCTGACAAGTGCCTCAAGCTGCTTCGTATTTTTGGCCCTCTCCATCACCAGCTCGGCCTCATGCTTGTGGTAATCGATCTTCAGACGATCAATCTCTTGATCCTTCACCTTCAACTGTCTCTGGAGCTCAGCATTTTCAGCATTAATCTCAAGAACAATTTTCTCCAGTTCCTTCACTGCATCAATGGCCTCATCAGGACCAAAGTCTTCACTGTCCTCTGCTTGCTCTTCTTTTACCTGCATTGGCCTTTTGGAAGCTCTGCTGTCTCTGAAAAAATCACAATTCTTTAGCATATTTATCCCAAACATCTGATGAATTGTGGGCTTCTTTCCTGCTTCCAAAGGGACCCCAAAATGCTTAAAGATCTGATGAAGAATGTAAGAATGCACAAGCGAGTGGGGCTTCTAATCAGTGTCAGAGATCCTCTTAATGTGCCTAATGATCAGCCCAGGCAGATTTATCTTCACCCCCTATCCATCAGATCTATATAGGTCAAATCCAGAGCATTGGCCTCACAATTCCTTTCACCCCTAGGCAGAAGAAACCTGTGCACAAATTCAAACAATAGTTGATGGGCAGGTTCCATCTCCTTTTTCTCAACTTTCCTTTCCTTCCTCAGTCGTGGCTTCCCTGAAAACTTTCTCACAACATCCAAAGAGGTGACTCCATCTGTTCTTTTTGGCCATTTTAGCTTAACATACCTGCAATAACCTTCTGCACGTACATCCAGAATCACCCCTAGTTCAGGTCTTCCAAATTCTATTTCAATTCCTTTAACAGTAGAAAACACTCTCCTGGCAATTACTCTACAATTAGTATAGAATTCTCTCACTTCATCCACAAACAACTTCCTGTCCCTGTTGGAAAACACAGCAAGCCACCCCTGATCACCAATCATCCTCAGCAAAGGTCTCAAATGGAACTCCTTTTCATCATGCAAAATACTTCCTGGCAGAACCTGATGCCTAGAGAAAAATTCTTCTCTATCCACTTCTTCTTCATTGTCCCCTCTTCTTCTTCTCTTATTCTCCACCTCACTATCAGTATCTGAATCACTGGGTTCTACATAGCTCCCATTCTCACTATCCTGCTCAGCCTCACCAGCTTCTCTTCTTTCTTCTTCCAGCTTCTTTTCTTCTCTTTCTTTGACATTGGTGACTGTCCTTCCCAATTTATCAAGCTTTTCTAACTGCACTTTTAAAGAGGATCTGGTACCAACTCTTCTGACAACAGGCTCATCTGCTGCCTTGTCATCACCTTCTACACTATCTCCATCAACCAATCTAGATTTCAGCACTGGCTTCCCATCTCTCACCAATCTTCTTCTTTTTTCTGGCTCTACTAGATTTTCTCTCACAAACACTACTTCCTCATCTTCTTCCTCAACTAATTTTTCATCTTCTTGCCCAAACTTTCTCTTCCTCTTTGTTTCTTCAACTTTCTTGGTTATCTCCTCTTGTTCTAAAACACCTTTTTTCTTCCTTTCCTCTTCAGAATCTGTCCAACTAAAATCTGCCTCATCAGTCTCATTAGGATTTGGGCAAATAGCAGACTTTTGACCCAACTCCCCTGAGACTTCAGCAATACCAAGTCCATCACCTGCAGGACTTTTAGGCACAGATTCTTTCACAACTTCAACAGTTTCACTCACTCCTTTACTCAGTTCTACTATATCCTCCCTCAAGATTTCCACATTATCTTGTTCCTTAAACTGTTCTACTATTCTTTCTGCAATATTTAACTTATCTCCAGACTCACAAACTACAGGACCTAGCACATCTTCCCTAAAATCAATCTTTTTACTATCTTGTTCCCCCTCACATGGATTCCCCCTATCTATTCTATCCTTTTCTTGATCACCCATTATCTTGTCTAGTTCAGCAACTAGGGTTTCACTTTCTACAATTCCAGGGCTCTTTATATTAACAGGATCTGCAGGCGTAGATACAATAGGTTCAGGAATTACCTTTTGTGACGATAGTGATGAACTTTGACCGGTGGGTGTTGAGAGAACGGTTCTGGATTTCATCTTCTTTACCAGTTTCCTATCCCCCTTTTGCAGAAACTTTGTGCGTGCCCTTGCAATTCTTTGAGCCAAAGTAGATGGAGGTGGTCTATCAGACATCTTGAAAGATTTATGAGTGATTCCTGAGATTTCTAAGAAGATTTTGTTTTAGGGTTTGAGGAAATTTTGATGTTTTAGCAAGAGAAGTAGGTGAAGTGTAAGGGATCTGAGAGAGTGTGGTCGAAGTGAAGAGGCTGTGGTGATTTGACACTGTCTAGGGAAGGGAAGAAGTAATGAGTAGTATAGAAAGGCAGCTTTTTGAATTTTTTGAAAATCGGGAGAAGTTACATATTTTGACGGTTATGAGCCTAATTAAATAAGCCCTTTTTCAAGAAGTGGGGTCCAAGCTATTTAAAAAAAAAGATCTATCCTAAAAAGGAAAATGTTCCTATAATTTAGGACAGTTACGAGAGTATGGTAGACCCCTGTGACACACGTATGAATGACAATTTTAATTTCAGTTATGAATCCTATCATACAGAGTAGGATGAATGTACCTGGACATGATTCCTCGTGTTCAAACTGGTTCCTTCTCAGTACATAGTAGGTCCTTCATGGGATCACATTTTTTGTGCCTTGTGATCAAAACATCAACACGAGTGTACTTTTACAAGCACGAGATTAGACTAAACATCTATAACAAGTTTCAAGCAACCACATCAAATACTTAACTAGCCAAATACAAAGGAATTACCTGCTGGGTCATCCGTGTATTTTGGTCATCCCTAACTCCAACCTGTTCCTTTCAAACTGTACCTTGTTCAAAGCTTTGGTAAATATGTCAGCTATTTGATCATCAGTCCTGCATGAATTCATAGTAATCAGACCTTTTTCTACATTGTCTCTCAAGAAATGGTGTCTGATATCAATGTGCTTGGTTCTTTTATGCTGGACTGGGTTCTTGGCAATGTTCACTGCACTGGTTTGTCACAGAAAATTGGCACTGCTCCACACTTGATACCAAAGTCCTCTAGTTGTTGCTTGATCCACAGCAATTGTGAGCAACATGAAGCAGCTGCTACATACTCAGCTTCAGCTGTTGATAGAGAAACTGAGTTTTGCTTCTTTGTAGCCCATGAGACCAAGCAGGGACCTAAAAAGTGTGCCATTCCTGAAGTGCTTTTCCTGTCCACCAGATGACCTGCATAATCTGCATCAGCAAAACCAATAAGTTCAAAAGTCCCACCTCTGGGATACCAAAGACCTAAATCCTGAGTCCCTTTCAGGTATCTCAGAATTCTCTTCACAGCTGTCAAGTGTGATTCCTTGGGCTTAGACTGAAATCTGGCACACAGTCCTACACTGTATACTATATCTGGTCAACTAGCTGTGAGATATAGAAGTGAACCAATGATTCCTCTATATTTCGTTTCATTTGTCGAAGGACCAAGTTCATCCATGTCTAACTTTGTTCCAGGAGCTATAGGAGTAGTCATTTCCTTTGATCCTTCCATGTCAAATTTCTTCAATAGTTCCTTGACATACTTTTGCTGATGAATCATGGTTCCTTCAGAAGTCTGCTTTATCTGCAACCCAAGAAAGAAGTTCAGTTCACCCATCATGCTCATTTCAAATTCACTTCCCATCAATTCTGCAAAACCTTTTCTCAGTTCTTCATCATGAGACAAATCATATACCTATGGGTTTACGAGGACACATCCTCCCACTTAACCCTTCGGGCTCTAGAAATAGGAGTATTAACGGGTTTGCACTATTGCATAATAAATCGTTCAAGAAAATTTCTTATTATAAGATTTTTCTGAAAAAGATAACAATCTCTTTGAACGATCTCTTGAAGTCTGAACTTCAAGAATTCACCATATTTTTCGATACTACAATAAGTCTTTCATGTATTTTGAGAACTCATTTGTTCCCAATGACACTATGACCCATAAGTAGATCAACCAATTCCAACTCTTGGTTTGGTTTTACTAACTCCATTTTATATTCCATTGTTTTAGGTACCTATACTTAGCAGGGTATTTAAGAGCAATATTTATCTTTCATTGCTCTTACACATCTTGTGGAGTAACTATATATGTTTCCCCTTCGATCTCATATCGACAATGAGGAATACAAAGACGACTCATTCGTCGAGGTTGAGATTGATAAAATTGATTTATCAATTGATAGTTACTCCCACTGGGACCAGCAATATAAAATAAATTCTTTTAGTCATCTTGGTGCTACACGGAACAGATCCATTATCAGCAAAGTGACTTTTACTCGAAATCATTTGACTGTCATAAGCGGAAGCAAATTGATCCACAGTTTCATGAAGAGACAAGCCATAACCTATCTCACCCTACTTAGGAAAAGTATTAGCTAATAAGTATGTAACATCATGTAATCCAAAATTCAGTTACAGTGCCACTATCTTGTTCACATATGAACACACAAACTTTGGACATAGAGTATCATAAAATGATATACGTCCTTCCCCTTGGAACTAGTTTTCCATTTAGGAAAAAAGTATTTATGTATAAAAGCAGCACAGACCCAATAAAATAAAATTGACTTTTCATCTATCCATACCTTATATGGAATATAAGTAACTGAACAATTTCATATTTTAGATCACAAGTGTCATAATGTACCACCTACAATGGAATGTAATCTAGAAGCTCAAGAGCCTTTTGCTCTTTTAGGACATACTGGATTTTATTATCACTGTTAACACTTTTAATTAACTCGGGATAATATTCTCATAGCAGTTGGCATATTGATATAAATTAGTATAAACTCACGAAGACAACTATGTACTTTCTTAGAGCCTAAAATTCATATACATACAATTTCTTAGAATAATTTAACTATGTTAATATTTATTTCACATTAGATTTGGAATCGAAATTTCACTATGTTCCCAATCATCATCCAAATTCTAATATTCGATAAATCCAACATAATCAATTATTTAAAGAAATACTGATCTTAAATTAATTAAATTCAAGACTGGAGGAGAAATTCTATAACAAATATAGAAATATACAACAAGAATAAAAATACAAAGCATTATCATAAAAGTGCACATACTTAGATGCATATAATGTCACATAAGCAATATTTCGTTTTCTTCTGTAACACATACAAAAGAGATACTAACCACAAATATATACACATAAGCATATATTAAGATAATGTGATATTAATCCCCATATAGCAGTGTGATGAGGGCCAAAGGTGTACTCATGAGATTTCTCCAAGACTTTCAAAAAAATTAGAACCATAATCTCAAACAAATGAGATTCCACCTCAATCAAACATGCTTTGGAGACTTACAGTACAAAAGGACAATGAAGTTATAGAGACAAAATCTCTACTTTGAGTTCCAACATCAAGACTTCTTCAAGTCTCAATTCATCATATGCATGTTTATATCTTGGAAGAAATGGTTGAGTAGCAGACACTAAGTCTACATATTGTGAAATTAGAAGCCCTTAAATGCACAAGACACTTCTTTGGCATATGCCTTTTTTTTTTTCTCACACGAAAAAACCTCAATAAAAAAAATATTGCATCAAGCCAACGTTCGGCTTTGAAATTGCACTACCAACATTCAAAACTGGACTATTTTATCTGTAACATATACAGGAAATTCGACCATAAATATTTATTCATTTATACGTATAAAACGTGTGGCATAAAGAAGTCTGTGAATATAGATAAATTATCCTCTTCATAAGGATAAATTATAGAAGGATTTACTCATTAAAATCCCTTCTCTACATTGAGAGACACAACTACAAGGCAACCAAGAAAAATAAAACGCATGTACAGCAGTGTGTATGGATTGGGATTAGCAAGTACTGTTCTGGTGGTATGAAAACATACTATATTCAGTGACCTACCAGGTGCTTCTCGAACCAATGTGCACTTCTTAAACCCATCACTTTTTCCTTAAAAAAATGACTTTCATCATCTTCATTATTTTGCCAACTGAACATAAAAGGTTAAACAGGCGCATCTCGCCCTCTTCTTATCCTTCTATGGAGTTTGCTGTGTTACAACAACTCTAGCCGCTCAAGAATCTTGTATTAAGAAAAATATGTTCTGCACAAGTAGAGGTCATGAAGGAATTTATCATAGTAACAGATTCCTATCTCTACTTTAAAGTCAAACCCAAGACAATGCTAAAACATTTAGGTTCCAAGATTTTCAAGAGTTGCCACATTCACGATACTGCCATTAAGCCATATCCTCTTGTGCCAAAAAAATTCCTTATGGTTTAACTAAGAGTTTAGAAGATTACAAAAAACTCTTCGTCTCTATATGGAAGCAAATAATCCCAATACTTTGTCAATTGCAGAAAATTGTTTTGGTTAACACACAATGTTAAACTTGATAATTGCAATTTTTTTCTTTATTACTGAGGTTTCATGCTGGAATTTTAAAATTAAATCCAACAAGAAGAAACAATAACGTGGAAAAAAAAAATTCAACAGCAGAAGATCAAGTACTGAAACACAGGAACAAACATATTCGTTTGATTTCACGGTGCAAAATTTCAGCACAACAGTGCGGTGATTTGTTGTAACAGACATCTGGATGTATCTATTAATTAAATAAGTAAAATAAAATTTTTTTATTTTCACCCAATCTTGCTTTACTACCAAAAAATAGTAGATTGAAACTATAATGATAAGAGATGGACATGTTTTCAAAGCAAGTGGCACATACTTGATCTCACAGAAGTCCCAACTAAACAAAGTCAGCCGCCAAAGAGTTCTCTACAACCTTTTGAACTCTATTTTAATGGCAGAACAAAATTCTTCACAGCACTATAAACAATATTTTTTTATAGACACTACGCAACAGTTTAGACATGACTGTTACTCAATCTCATTCTAAAAGTGGTGAACGCACTAACTAGAAAATAAATAACCTGGCTCTGATACCAATGAAGAATTACACACAATCCAATAACATACAATTCGCCCAGGGTCTAACCGTATTTGTTTCACTAGTCGGGATGCAATCACATGTCAATAAAACACGAACTATATCAAAGTTTCACAGTCTAAAGTCGTACCTAAGTTACAGATGAAGATTGTTCCGTGTTTCATAGAAGACTTTGTTCTTCTAATTAGGAATCTCCCACCGAGTTCTTCATTAAGGAAGAAGAGAGTTGAAGGAGAAAAAAGAGAGTTTTGAGTTCTGTATGTTTTAAAAGAAAAAGAACTAGACTTAGAATGAGATAAGAAGTTCCAGACTCTTTGAACTTCTTTTATCTTTTCTATAAGACACAACTTTTCAGGATTTTCTCAAGGGTTGTGTATGTTCTTTCTTTTTTCTTATTTTCATAACTAATTATATATAACTAATTATATATTGGATATTTATTCGGGTTGACCCACACGGGTGGACCGAAGCTAATTTCCAACAATTAGGTTCTAAGTGGATTTTCAAAAGGAAAATCAAAGCTGATGGCACTATTGACCAGTACAAGGCAAGGCTTATTGTTAAAGGATATAGACAACAAGAAGGTCTTGACTACTTTGACACATACTCGCCGGTAACCAGAATAACCTCGATACGGATGTTAATAGCGTTAGCCGCGGTGTATGGTCTTGAAATCCATCAAATGGACGTTAAGACAGCGTTCTTAAACGGGGATTTGGAGGAAGAGATTTACATGGAACAACCTGAAGGGTTCGTGGTTCCAGGTAAAGAAAAGATGGTGTGTAAACTTGTTAAGTCGCTTTATGGACTAAAACAAGCACCTAAACAATGGCATGCGAAATTTGATCATACAATGTTGTCAAATGACTTTAAAATTAACGAGTGTGACAAATGTGTCTACATTAAGAACACTCCTAATTTTGTAGTCATTGTTTGCTTATATGTGGACGACATGTTGATAATGAGCAATGACATTGTCAATATCAATGCTACGAAACGCATGTTGACTAGCAAATTTGATATGAAAGACTTAGGAGTTGCGGACTTAATTCTGGGTGTTAAGATCCATAGAACTCCTCAAGGTCTGGCGTTGTCTCAAACTCACTACATCAATAGTGTGCTTGAAAAATTTAAATATTTGGATTTTAAAGTTTCAAAGACTCCTATTGATGTAAACCTTGCTCTTAAGAAGAACAAAGGTCAAAGCACGTCGCAACGGGATTATGCACGCGTTTTGGGAAGTTTGATGTATGTCATGAATTGTACTCGACCAGATATAGCTTGTGCTATAAGTAAACTACGTCGATACACGAGTAATCCCAATCAGACCAATTGGATGGCAATGAAACGTGTTTTGGGGTATTTAAAATACACTCAAGACTTTGCATTGCATTATAACAAGTATCCTGCAGTCATTGAAGGATATTGTGATGCCAATTGGATCACCGGCACAACTGATTCTAAGTCCACAAGTGGATATATTTTCGCACTCGGTGGTGGAGCGGTTTCTTTGAAATCGTCCAAGCAAATGTGTATTGCGCGCTCTACTATGGAAGGTGAATTCATAGCCTTAGATAAAGCCGGTGAAGAAGCTGAATGGCTTCGGAACTCTTTGGAAGACATTCCGTTCTGGCCTAAGCCGTTGACACCAATTTGTATACATTGTGATAGTCAATCTGCTATAGGAAGAGCGAGGAATGTCATGTATAACGGTAAGAATCGTCACATACGACGAAGGCATAAAACCATTAGGGACCTACTCTCTAGAGGAATTATCACCATTGACTATGTGAAGTCAAGGGATAATGTGGCGGATCCGCTTACAAAAGGCCTAACTAGAGAGGCGGTTGAATGTTCATCGAAGGGAATGGGACTATGGCCAAGGACAAGTCATCATTGCGGCAACTCTACCTAGGAGACTGGAGATCCCAAGAACTAGGTTCAAGGAGAATACAAAGTTGTGTATGACGGTCCAACATTTTCAATTAAATGTTTGGTCCATTCTAGTGATGAGACAATGTTCAAGTACCAAGGATAAAATGCTAGGGGCTTTTTTTAATGATTATCTAAGTTTGCTACTGTGGTTATCAAACAGTGTATATCTATAGGATTACACGTTTAGAAATCACCTATGTAAGTGTGAAGTGGAAGTCGCTTCAAGGAGAATTCTGTATGGCCAATCTTTAAACACTTATGAAACCAGGCGGTGTTCATGGCTGAAACGAACACAACAGTGAGAACCAAAGACGGTTAAGGATTAGTTGTGTGACTTACGTTGTCTAGGTATACACCAAAGTTCTACGGTTCAAAGATATAAAATCTACCGATTGATCGAGTATATCCGATGTATGTTCACTACGGAAAGTTCAAAGGGAAACCTACTTATCCAGATGCAACTAATTCTTTCTTGCAAATCACAGAAGTCTGTCATGCATATGTCCATTCAGCCATGCCCCATTCATGTGGGGGATTGTTGGGTTTAATGGAAGAATGTGAATGGGAAATGGGTAAAAAGTAAAAAGATTCTCTTTTGTAGGGAAATGTTCCCTTTTGTAGGAAAATGCACTTTCTCCCACATTGGTAGAGGAAAAGGATTTTGTTGGGTTTAAATAGAGATTTACTTCTCTTAGCTCTTAACAGGGTTGAGAAGAAGGGAAGCCTCACGCCGTCGTCGCCGCTCGCTCGTCTCGGCTTCGGATTCGGATTTGGTCAATTGATATGATTGATTGACTTAACTTTTTGAACCAACAAAACTAAAATATTAATTAATTAATATTTTATCCGTTTGTGTAACGGGCAGCTGAAGTGAGTCAGCAACGGGCAGCTGAAGTGAGTTCAGTACCCGGGCAGCTGAAGCAACATCAGCAGATTAATTCCTCCACGTTTCCCTCCACGTCTTCTCATTAATGTCGGTCATTAGTGGTAGTCAGTCATTAGTGGTAGATTAATTGCTCCACATTGAAGTCGGTCATTATTGGACAATTAAGTCTCCCACGTTTTCTCATTAATCACCAGGTGTGTCTCTACCGCCCTTGGATGTCTATATAAACTGATCATTTGTCAGTCCTTGATCACGACAGACAGATGACAGACAATATATACACAGACATAGACTGAAGTTCTGAGATAGAGACTCAAACTCAGACTGATAGAGACGTAACCTCGGACAGAGGATACGTAAACTCGGGCAGAGGATAGAAACACTCGGGCAGAGAAAAACACTGACAGAAAGCATATCTCACTGCATCCCCTCCCTTTCTGCATATTAAGTGAGTCGTGTGATTTGCTCCATTCTTTGTGTTCGCCGTGTTCTAACCGTTTGAAGTGCCGCTACGGTAGAACTGTTATCCCGTTCCATCCTGGGAGGAATTAACCCGTGAACCTTGGGCATCGTGAGGGGGTTAGATTTCTTAAGGAGACACAAGTAACTTGTGGGCTCGGGATTGTCCTATACTAACAGATTATTTGCTGCAGGTTTTGTATCTCCTAACTTATTTGAGTGCAGGAACCAACAGACATATTTCCCACTTAAAGGATGAGAAGGTACACTTAACTCACTCCCAGAAATATTTAAAAATTTCTCTAATTATGGGGGCCAAAGCAAGTAGGACAAGGATCATTTACTAAGATTCATTCACATTTCGATCATTTCTGCTCAAAGATGCCATTTCAAGAATACTTCACAAGACTAAGCTAAATAACACATGTAAACACAACACACAGACAAATATTTACGATGCACAAAATACAATTCACAAGGTTTATGTGAAAGACTACTATTAACTCATCAAACTACTCAAATACACAAATTGTTCCCCAGCCAACGACGCCAATTTTTGACAACACTCAAAACACTTCTCAAAAGAATAGTGAAACCATCATCGCAAATATGATACCCAACTAGGAGTTGGGGTCCAAGCTACAAGGAACAATTTGATGCGATTAAGGTAGTGAGGAATTAAACCTATTGAACTAAGCCAAACAAGGATAATAATTTGACAAAACAATGCTAAACACCTACTAACTACACTAGGAAAGTAAGTAAATGTGATCAATAAGCACTCAATCAATGGAATGTTGATAGAAGGCTAGATGTGGTGATACTTTGTGTTATTTTTTCTCATGTTTATGCTTTTCTATGCTTTATTTTGTATTACTTTGAGCAAAATTACCTTATCTTGTGTGTTTTACTTTGTATGAACTAAATTGATGACACGAGGCCTTTTCAGAGAAGAAGTAGTGATATTCAGGGATTTTAAAGTATGAGTAGAAGCCCGAGGGTTGTGTAAACAAAGGGTAGGAACAAAGCAAAGAAAACTGTCTGAATTAAGGAAGGCACGACGTACTTCACTATGGTGCTACTATATAGTGCCACACGTCGTGCCTTTGTAAAAATCTGCACGAAGGCACTATCTCGGAAAAGTACTGAAGCTTAAAAAGATTTAAAAATTAGGTAAAAATGTGAAGGCATGATGTGCAGCATGGCGTGTATCATGCCATGCACGCTGTGTATTGGCCCAATGCAAAGCTATGACGGATTTTGAAAGGGAAATTTCGTCTAAACCAATTCCCTACTCTATAACTACGTCCCTAAACCCTTATGGTTGGAATGTTTTGGCCTATGAAGGGGACTTTCAGCACAATGCACATCCAAAGGAGGCATGGAAGGAGAAGCTTCAGGATTCTATGCTTTATTTCATCATCTAACCCCAAACTCTTGTGGTTTTTATGCTTATAGTTAATTCTTGCATTAGTATATGGCTATGAGTGACTAAATAACCCATCTTAGGTTGATTGAATCACTTCACATGCTTGTGTGATTATTAGTGTGCTATGAATGAATCTTGATGATTCTTCCAATCTATGTCTTTACCAATTTCATGCTATTGATTGGTAGGATCTCCAATTAATTGTCCCCTTTATTCTCGTGTTTGGTAGGAATAGATTCATGAGTTAGGGTTAAACATGTAGCAATATTTAAACCTAAAGAAAAGGCATTTCTTAGGTTGTCAAACGGGTGATTTACGACTATTGATCCTTATCGTGAATTATAAGCGTAGTCCTCCTTGTCTTCATAAGTCAATTGGAAGAACTGGTTAGTGGAAGTTATAATTACTCAACGAAAGTGGGCAGTTGTGAACTTAGAGCACTTGTTCAATAGGAAGACTCAAGTAGAATTAGTAATTCAATACCTTGGCATACAAATTAGGAGTTGGAAAACTCAATCATAGGTTTTACTTTCTTGAATCAAAAGTGTCTTCCATATGCTTGTTATTTAATTTCTTGTTAACTACTCCCTTCGTCCCAACATGAGTGTCTGTGTTTTACTTGGTGCGGAGATTAAAAAAATAGGGAAGACTTTTGAATCATATGGTTTAAAATTAAAGTTGTGTGTAATGTGGGCCAGTGCCTTTAAATCTTGTGGTCCAAAATAAATCTTAGAATTAAAGAATTACCAAATATGGAAGGAGACACTCTTTTTGGGATAAACTAAAGAGAAAAGGTAGACACTCCTTTTGAGATGGAGGGAGTAGTTGTTTGTAGAAAACCTAGCCTAAGATATAACCCTTAAAGTTGAGTGATTAGTTAGTTTAGTTAGCCTATTTGCTAGAAACCATGTGTTGGATTCAACATGGGGACTTAAAATACCAAACTATATTTTCTATGATCGCCTAGTCTTTATACAGTGTTAGGCATGATTAAATTTTGGCACCGTTTCCGGAGAACACGGTGTATTTAGTTTATTGGATAGCTGAATTTGTTTTTCAATTAATAATTATATTTACTATTAGATTCAAATACCGATATATAATGCAATAAGTTCATGATATTTGGCGATATATGCCTATATTTCCTTAATATATCCTTACATTCGTAGTACTTTTCTTATTCCTTTTATGTTGTGATTATGGTTTTGCACTCATTTTTCGTAGTATTGCTTGCAGGGCGTGAACGAGTGAAAACAGAGCAAAGATGGATAAAATCGAGCAAGGAGTTGATGGACTTAGAAAAATGTGGGATATGTTGTTAGAAGACAAGGATATGGTGCAAGCTGTATATCTGTCACAACTCAGACTATGGAAGGTTGTCTCTCAAGCGACGCCTTCAACATAGCCTTCACCATCAAATGTGGTTTGGCAGGCGACGCCTTCAGAACAACATGAAGCTTGGCGACTCCAACTTTCTAACTTAGTTTAGGAGTTGGTTTAACTTAGCTTAGTATCTTGTAAACACTATAAATACTTTATATTCTCATTTGTTAGAGGGGAAGTCGGTATGGGAACATAGTTTTGACAAAGAACATGTAAAAGAAGGGTTTTAATTCCTTCCTTTCATGTATTACAATATTTCATCATTCTTTCATGAATTATTGTGTTGTTATCATGAACATGCATAGTTAAACATATTGTTCTAGAGTTAGGGAAGTTACATGAAGGTTGATGTTTGAACGTTGATTTCTACCTATTAGTTTGTCATTATAGATTATTTATTCTTTCTTGAGCCTAATTAATTTATTAGTAGGGCTCAATAATTGAACAGTATCTATGATTTAAAAGTTGAACTCGACAGAGGGAATTTATGAACGAACATAAGAAAGAGTAGGGCTTGATTGTGAACCTAGTGAAATGATCTCGGTAAGTCATTTCAAGAGTAAGGACTCTGATTTATGTACTGATAGTCTTAAAAGCTCTGTAAGGTCCATTAAGATATGTCTGCAAAATTTGAATTAATTCGGACGTTGTTTGGTTGGTTTTCTAAGAAGGATTCTGTTTCGGTTGTTGATAAAGACTAAAGGACGTTTCCGAGTTCAATTTGAGTACATGAGCTCCGATTCAAAATTCAAAAGCTGATTTAGGTTTGTATGGTAATTTGTGACCTGTGGGAACTTTCAGAAATGAAATCCGAGTTCATTCGGATAGTTTTCACTGAAGATTTGAAAGTAAAGAAATTGACCTCTTCCCTTGGGACCCACATCTTTAGTTACGAAGATCCGTTTTGACATCCGTCTTTGTGAGCATGTCACACAAGTGTGACATAACTTGTGTACAACATTTGAGGTCATTCTGAGTCTCATAGGGTCACGTTCAGACCTGAATTGCAGCACCAGTAGGTGCTTGTGTAGAATTCTGCACCTCCCATATAGGCCTGCAAGATCGCATGCGTGGAGGCACGTGCGTGACTATTATTGCAGCCCTAAAGCACGAACATATCCTCTGAAACACGGAGGCGATGAAGTGGTGGCGCGTTGGCGCCCTGGGTGGCGCGAATACACTGTTTCTGGGGTATAAAATGATCCCATGTCGGCTGTTTTGGATTTTATCTCAATTCTACATATTGCAATTGATTCCAAGCCAAATTTAATGTACCAAATCAGTCTATATCGTTAGGTTATGATTCTAATCCCTTCTATTTGGTTAATTCACTGATTTAGATCATGAATTATGGGATTTAGGTTGGAAAATCAAGTGGATTAGAACCATAGACTTATGGAATTCGGGAAAATAGTTGAATTGAACCCAAAAATGTAATCCAATAGCTTATTTGGACTCGTAAGAGTATGAGGAGACCAAAACTATAAAACTTATGGGTGTTCGACTAGGCCCCGCCTAGGGGCATTTTCGTAATTTCCTTCCATCACTGGATAATAGCTAAATATTCAGTTTGCGTGCTCATATATGTAATTTATCTCTTTGACTTAGAGGAAAGTGATTCCAAGAGGCGTCGAAAAGGGAATGAATCTATTCAATAGTCGATTTGGCCTAAGACTAAAAGGTAAGTGGTTTAATCCTTTCATTGACGGCCTGCCTTTATGGATGTTCTACGTATGTATTCTTCACATGTGTAGCTGCCGAAGAAGCATACTAATTACGCCAGAGCTTCGTGAATAACTTTTGCCTGGTATGTGTGTTAGGTTGTGTGTCTACTATGTACATAGGAGTATGATACTCCGATTGTTAGCGTGACGTGTCCTTGTTGCCTAGTATGTGTGTTCGGATGAACTATAGTTATTGTCGAGTTAAGAATAAGAGAGTTATGTTCATTATGAATGTTAATTGAGGAGCTATAGGCTAAAGATTATGGAATTGAATACAAAGGTTAGATTGGACTATGGTTGTCGATTAAATAATAGTTTATTATTTGTGATATGCAGCCTTATGAAAGGTGTATTATATTGGCCTCAGTGTTGAGCCAAGAATAGAGGTATCTTGTTTGTAATATGAACTTTAATTGGTAAGCTATGACGTCTGAATGCTATCTGAGGATAGAAGGTCTGTTATAGTTAAGAATATCTGTTGATTAAACTGTAAGCTTGATATAAAATTTAGAATAGAAGTTCGGGTATGATTATATGAACTGGGAGATAGAGTGTCCTGCTAGGTTGGGAATCCTTATAAAGTCGCAAGGCTAACTTATTGTAAGATGGTTTGAGTTGCGCGACATTGCACATTACATCTTCATGGCTGAGCATTTGAATAGGAGCGGGAGTATTTCCGCTCGGACTGTATATTATACCGCCGAACTCGATGATTGTCCCGAGCCGGGGCAGGTTAATATTGATTTATGTACTTCCTGGTGGTCGACAAGGGTCCTGCATCGGCGAAGGGTTATTATTTCATATATCTACTGGTAGACGATGAAGGTCCCATGCCGGAGATAAGTGTCGAACACATGTGACCCCATTACATCATACTGCATCCATCCCATTCCATTACACTAGCTGCTGATTATTGTGTGACCGTTACATTATGTTTTGTGTATACGATATGTATATCTGGTTATGGATATGTTTCAGATTATCTTTATGTTCCTAGCTATCTTGCATCCCCAGTATCTTTATGTTCCTAGCTATCTTGCATCCCTAGTTGTTTATATGCTTCTAGTTTCTTATACGCTTCTAGTTAGTATTTGCTTATCTCTTCTCCTTGGCTAACTTACATTTGCTTTGAGGTAGCCAGCCAGCCCCTACTTATTGAGTCCTTTCTTGCGGTGTCTATTTATTTTGGCAGGTTTCACTCCAGAACCGAGTAGCTCGCATGATTGAGAGGCGGAGGCGATATCAGCTGTCAGGGTGAGCCAACTCTTGTCCAGAACGACTACCAGTGCTAGTTTTGTTTTGATAGTCTAGTTTTTCTCCCTTCGGGAGGTGTATGTATTATTTTGTACTCTTAGATATCTAGTCTGGATAGCCCTAAACCTAGTACATTGGTTGGTCCGCTGTAACTTCTTTTGCACAACTTATGTATAATTATGTTCGTGTCTCTTTAAGTCTTATTTCTTATCTATAAATTGATTTTATGTTTATTTTATGAATTCAATTCAAAAGGTTTGCCCAACGGGTCTAGGGGAGGATGTCGGGTGCCCGCATGGTCTAACCAGAAATTCGGGTCGTGTCACCTGGGCATCAGGGAATCGATTTGCAGATATGATAGACATATACCTATTCGCCTTGCTTAGCCAAATACAGAGTTCTTTATTTCATGCATGTGATTTAACTCCATAGAAATATAGGCGTTAGAGTAGCTTGCATAGAGTCATGAAGAATCACCAGGTTTTGAAGAATATATTAAATCTGTTAGTTAGAAATCTAGGAAAGCAAGAAGTAGAATCAATTGGAAAACTCAACTGGATTATTTGTCGCTCTAACTTTGGACCGTTTCTCTCTTATTGATAACAACTCATAACTTGCTCTTTAATACTTGGTTTCTTTCAATTACTTGTTCTTAATTATTTTTTCCTTTAGTTAGTAAAAATCAAAACCATTGAAAAAGATCCCTGGAAGTTTATAGGAAATTATTTAATAGGATACAGTCGTTAAAAAGAGTCCTCATGGGGACGACACTTGATTTTATCACTTTATTACTTGTCGACCATGTATACTTGTGTGTGCATTTGGGTGCAACAAGTTTTTGGCGCAGTTGCTGAGGACTAAACTATTGACTGTTTTCTTTTTTTAAACATTTACTTATTTTCTATCGAGGTTTAATTTTTGTTTTGAATATCTTGTGCTGTATTAGGTAGTAAATCTTGGATACGAAAGGAGAGAAAGGACGAAAATCTTGAACCTTTTGATCCCGAACATGAGAGGACCTTACGAAGGTTGAGGAGAGAAGCAAGAGACCGTAAAGCACTTGCAATGGTACTCGCTTCCTTACCTATAGGAATGGAAGAACAACGAGCTTTGGTCGTGCGAGATGTTGTTCTCCCTCGTTTGGAGGGAGTACTCTCGAGCATTGTTAAGCTTGAAATTACTAGGAATTTTGAAATTATGGTCGGCATGATACAGCTGTTTTATGCGACAAGGCAATATGCTGGTACTATACGAGGATCCAGAACAACTTATCAAAAATTTCCTGGAGATACAGGCATCTCAATTGACTATATTCGATTGATACTCTTCCCGTTTTAATTGATCAGAGCAGCGAGGAAGTGGTTAAAGGCTGAAAAGTCTGGGTCTATCACAACTTGGCATGATCTAGCTAAATTTTTTTTGGCTAAATTCTATCCATATGCCAAAATAGCCAAGATAAGGAGTAAGATCATGTCTTTCAGAAAAAGAAATGGAAAGTCATTGTATTCAACCTGGGAGAGGTTCAAATCATTATTGGGAGATTGCCCACACAACAACCAGTCCAATGAGATGTTAGCCCATACTTTGATGGAAGGTTTGAATGCTCATACCAAGATGGTAGTGGATGCTGCTGCTGGAGGCTAAGTCTTGGCCTTGAATTTTAATGAAATATATGAATCGTTGGATAAATTTTCTCAAAACAATCTTGACTGGCAGGGTGATGGTAGAGCTCCAAGTCAAAAATCTGATGGAGTACTTCAATTGGATGCTTTCTCGGTGTTAAATGTGTAGGTGGATGCAATAGCTAACCAAATCAGCAAGCTAGTATGCCACTAACTCAACAACAAGTGCAACCTGCTCAACAAGTGCAACAGTTCCAAGTTTTTTATGAGATTATATGGAGAGGATCATGCTACTGAGGTTTTTCCCACCCATCCAGACTCAGTTTACTATGTGGGGAACCAAAATAGGTCTCAGGGATAGAATCAAATCGATTTGGTAACAACTACAATTCCTATTGGCGTAGTCATCTAAATTTCTCTTGGGGTGTTAACCAGAGATCTCAGAATAACTATCAAAATTCACAACCTCATGCTCAACCACGGCATGCGACCAGTTCAGTTGAAGATTTGACAAAGCAAATATTGGCGGTTCAGCAGAAAATTATTGCTGACAGTGCAGCTCATGCACATACAATTACAGATCTTGCTAATGCTCAAAAAGACCTGGAACACCAAATAGGTCAGTTAGTTGGAGAACAAAATACTAGACCACATGGTGTCTTGGTAAGCGACGCAGAGAAAAATCCAAAGAAATTTGGGCAAGCAGTTAGTTTGAGGAATGGACGAGCTTTAAAAGAAGTGCCTCCAAAGCCAAGGAATCCTATTGGTGAGCTGGAGCCGAATACTGAAAAAAAGAAGATGAAAAGAAAGCTACAATAGTGCTAGAGAAGCAGCCCAAACTTGATACTGTTAGACCACCACTGGATTTTCCTCAAAGGCAGAAAGTTGATGCAGCTTGCAAGAAGCTTTTAGAGATCTTGAGTCAGATACAAGTCGAGATTTCTTTGGTGGAACTTTTGCGAGATGTTCCAAAATATGCCAAGTACATCAAGGATATTTTGGTGAATAAAAGGAGAGTCAATGAATTCGTGATAATTGCACTTACTAAATAATGCAGTTCTAGAGTGAGAAGCAAACTTCCCCAAAAATTGAAATATCCTTGAATCTTCACTATTCCTATAAAAATTGGGAACCATGAGGTTGGACGAGCTTTATGTGACTTAGGCGCTAGCGTGAATTTAATGTCATCATCAGTGTTTCGAAAGCTAGCCCTAGGTGAACCAAGACCAACCACAGTGACCTTACAATTAGCTGATAGATCTTTGATATGTCCCAAAGGAGTTATTAAAGATGTTCATGTGCAAGTCGGCCAGTTTATCATTCCTGATGATTTCATTATTTTGGATTATGAGGCTGACAAAAAAATTCCTCTCGTCTTAGGAAGAGGATTTTTGGCTACAGCTGATGCTGTGATTCAAGTTAGAGCGGGGAAGATAATCATGATGGTGAATGGTGAAGAAGCTGTCTTTAATGTATTCAAGGCTACTCAACTTCCATCACATTTGGCTTCTAATGATGATCCTCTTAAAAAATCATTAATGTATGAAGATGATGTGCTCAATGATGAGGAAACTGAGGAATTCTTGGAGATTCTCAACATGGAGTGTCAATATGTCGTAGGGTAGAAAAAGTTTGAGGAGCTTGATAGACCACTGATATTAGCTCCTCTTAAACCGTCTATTATTGAGGCTCATGTTCTTGAACTTAAACCATTACCTGCTCATTTACGTTATGCTTACTTGGCTGAGGGTAACACCTATCCTGTAGTCCTTTCTTCTTTATTGTCTGATGTGTAGGTTGAGAAGGTTTTACGGGTGTTGCAAGAGCGCAAGAGGGAAATTGGATGTCCATTGCGGATATTAGAGGAATTAGTCGTTCTTTCTTGTATGCATAAAATCTTACTGGAGGAAGCCCACAAGCCAAGTGTCGAGCAGTAAAGAAGGCTAAATCCAGTCATGAAGAAGGAAATTATGAAGTGGGTTTAACGCTTGAATTATTTTTGCAATCTATGATAGCAATTGGGTGAGTCCAATCCAATGTGTTCCAAAGTAGGGAGGCATGATGGTCGTGACGAATGAGCAAAATGAGTTGATTCCTACAAGAACAGTCGCGGGGTGGCAAATTTGCACTGATTATAGAAAATTAATCAAAGCCACCAGAAAAGATCACTTTACACTTCCCTTCATTGATCAGATGTTGGATAGGCTAGCCGGGCATGAATATTACTTTTTCCTAGGTGGATACTTGGGCTACAACCAGATTGTGATTGCGCCAAAAGATCAGGAAAAGATGACATTTACATATCCTTATGGCACCTATGACTTTAGAAGGATGCCTTTTGGACTATACAACGTGCCTGGAACCTTTCAGAGATGCATGATGGCGATTTTTACCGACATGGTGGAAATATTTTTTGAGGTATTCATGATGATTTTTCAGTTTTTGGTGATTCTTTTGATGACTGCTTGAAGAAATTAGATGTCGTGTGTCATACCCGATTTTGGACTCAACTCGAGGCGAATCGGATTTCAGATTTGACTGGTTAACTCGTTTAAGTTAGAAGTGTTGGAGTTGCCACCTAATAAATTTCCTAGGCGTATTAGGTCACCTATTAATTTCTAATTTTATTTAAAGAATTAACTCCGAGTTGGTCTACTAATCAGAGATTCGGGTAAGTGCTTGAAATAACTTAGAAGGAAAGGGTTAGGCACCTCCTAAGTTCCACTAAACGTGGTTCCCGGCCGATTTCTATATTGGGTTTAACATATTGCTTATAAAAGGATAAAATCTAAATAAAGTAAATAAAAGAGATATGGTATAAAGACGCTTTTCAGTTTTAACCACTTTCAAGAAAATCAAGATACACTACAATGTTTCAGAGGATAAAAATTGCAGAAATAATCTTGTTTCAGATAATCTTGCGATTTTAACCTGTTTCTCTAATTTTCAGAAAAAACAGCCTCTATTATAATTTAATTAGGAAGCCTGTCATTTTACATAATATTTCAAATCTTGCTACACATAATCAGACCAGTATTTTCATGTTTAACCTTGCAGAAACCGTCATGTTTTACGATTATAACTTCCAACACACAAAAATAAAGAAGTGGGATTAGAAATGGCCCCTTTATAGCCAATTTTAACTGCACATAGCAATGCACAAACTGCAACACCTGTCCTAGATATATCTTGCACCTTATGGTTCTATACAAACCAAGAATCCTAACAAATACATGATGGGTCTGGGATAAAATATACACATGAAAAGGAAAGAGGAGTAATGCCCAATGCGCATTTAAAGTTAACCACTAGGTTCTTTTCACTCCAACCTCAGAGGCTATGTTTCATAGAAAAAATAGTTACCCACTAGTCTTAAACCTGCATAAGGATCAATGTTGGTATAACCTTTTTACGGCTATCAAAAGCTGCATGATAAGGGTTAGCGGATGGCCAAAGAGCCAAGAAAATACACACATACACATAGATCTTTACAGAACCAATTCATATGAAAAACATAATTTTATCTAGATATCATTCAACCAGTTCTAGAAGATGTACCTTAAATGTTTAAACAAGCAGGGAAGATAGAAAACAACCAGGAATGTAGCATGAAGTGAAGGACACTTGAAAAAAGTACTACCACAGATTGTAACTCTTTGTTTTCAACCAGCAAGAGGAAAGCAGAGACTGAACATGCTACTTTTATGCTTTCTTCTGTTTCAGATTTGTCAGAATGTACTCCAAAGTGTTTTCCAAAGAAGAAAAGAGAGGAGCAGAAGTTTGTAAAAGTGTGTATGTATCAGTGTGTATATCAATTGTATTAAAGGTGTAAAAGGTCTGCCCAGAGGTGTAAAAGATTGTCTGTTCAATGTGTATAGTTGTGTATTCCAGAAATGACAAGAGGAGTGGTGTTATGTGTGTCCATAAAGTGTGTTTCAGAGCTATTTTCAGTGTCTGGGTGTGTAGAGGATGAGAAGAAAAGAGTAGGGTAATGTACTGTTGTGTTTTCAGCCTGTATGTTGTCCAGAAGGTGTAGGGAAGTGTCTGATTATATAGTAGTTGGATAGGCTGCTTTGAGTTTCAAATTCTTAATAGTAAAGGAAAGGAAATCAACATCTTGAATTTAGGACAGCAAGAATCAATCGCATGAAATCAGGAAGATACTATAACCTACATACTTCCATAAATAGGCCTGATCATTCCTATTTCGAAATTAAAGAAACTGACTTCCTTCATAAAACATAGGCAGACAGATTCAATAACAAGGCATGGTTAACGCTAACAAATGATGCCAAACCAATTCAAACAGTTAGACACTTTTGACTCGCAAGTTGAAAAATAAAACTAAGACATGATTTTGTAGAAACTAATAATATAGAATAACTATAGTAGTATCAAGTTTCCTATACAATTTACAAGTAATTTTCAGATTTTGCAAATGATTGAAAAAAGTCACAGGAAATCATTTTTTTAGGCATGCTCATAATCTAAAATTACACATGTTTATTTCTCAGGAAATTCAAAAGATCAGAATAAACAAAAGGGAAGAGGTCCCCGGATAAATGTCGGGTCGGGGTCAGTCCTACTCCAAACTTGCCCGCTTCTACTTGAGTTGTGGGGATTCAAATTCGAATCCCTTGATTCTTGCTTCGACTTGATGAGATTTGCTCAATCCTTTCTCTTCCTTTTCAGTTTCCATAGAAATAGATATAAAAAGGGATTTGTTTTCCCTTTTTTCGTGTAAAAACGACAAGGGAGAGAGAGGAAATAATGAGATCGGCGGAGATGGCGGAGCCTCGCCGGATTTTATGGCGGAGGAGACGCGGTGGAGCCTGGACGAGAACTGGGGAAACAGGGAGAGAGAAGACTGGGGGTCGACGGCTGGTTTTTGTAATGGGAGATGGGGGAAATGATTTAGGGTTATTAGTTTGGGGGTGTGTTGTAAATATCAAATATGAAGGTTTATTTTGAGCCGTCGGATGAGAAGAGTTAGAGGGAAAATATCGTGCCACGTGGGCACGCGTGTATATATGTGGATGATTGTATAGATGAGGTGTAAGGGTATAGTGTGCTTTGAGGGGTAGTACTACACGCAGAAGTGAGTTGTACACACGCCTAGTGTGTGTGTACTTTGTGCTATAAGTGTATTTAGTGAGCTGTTAGGCTTATGTGGAGTTTAATTGGCGTATACGTGGCCAACGGGTAGTGACGTGGACTGAATGTAATAGAAATAGAATTGTAAAATAGCAAAATGGCTAGTATATAATTAAAATGCATATAAATATAAATAATTAGTATAAAAATAGGAAATTTTGTAAATAATTATAAAAAATGTACTTAATTATAAATAAATATAGATGACTAAAAATAACACTAATTATATATAAATAGCCACAAATAATTATTAAATAATGTCGTAATGCGTTAAATTGGATAAAATAGCATACGCATTTTGAAAAATAGCCTAAATAAATGTGATTACGTAATTATAATCACAATTAAATATATAAATAGGGAAGTAATAATTGTATCACACACGTAAATGCATGTTATCTAATGCAGTTTTGTTTAGAAAATTGTTATTATCGATTTTAATTAAATATAGCCAAATTGCGAAAAATGGAGGGACAAAATTGGGTGTCAACAGCTGCTCCTCTTTTCCCGGGGATGATGAAAGAGTCTTTGGGCAAAGATAGTTGACGGAATAGCCAATTTTGTCACGACTGGTAGGCAAAATAATTGGAAGGGGAAAATGGAAGTTTTTGGGTGTTTTTGGCCGAACCCCGGTCTCTGAGTAGCCTACATATTTCGGATTTCACGAGAATCAGGCCGTGTGTAGTTCTAAAATGGCATGTTGTCTGTGTGAGATATTTATGATGCACGATTTTAGATGTAAAGACTAAATTTATCCAAGTATGTAAAGTTTAGATCCGTGTATGCTTTGCCTTTTGGCGAGTTGAATGAAGAATAAAACAAAGGTATTTTCGAAGATGAAATAACATCGCTAGATCGAGCATGAGAAAAGAGGCTTATAATCATCCTAGTTATAAAAATGTGGCGCGCTACACACCCATAAAGAGGAGTTTATATGTACACAGTTTCCACTTCATCTTGATAGATGAGTAATCTCGCCTTCAATATTGCCTTGATTGAGTTGGGAAACATTTGAGGAGCGAGTTTCATGAATGCGCACGATTCAAATGGATGGGCGCGATTAAGCACGAAAACACGCACAATTGACGTAGATGGGCGCGAATTAGGAAGGAACACGAAGCTGATACCCAATCGGCAAGGGGAGATTAGGTAGATCACATGCACGAGTATGGACTTGTAGCTTGGAGCTCAGTAAAATAGGTAGCTTGCGGGTGTAGCAAAAGGCAATATATGTAGGGTTAGGCTTGCTATGTATGTGTTTGAGGTTTTACGGTTGCAGTATTAGTAGTGATGTTGGGAGCAGGCGCGAGAGTATGGCACAAGGATTTTTCGAGAGATCGGGGAGTACCCTGCAGCAAAATCATGATAAATGAAATAGATATGAAGATAACGATAAAATAAACTTCCCTGTTGAGCCGGGTGGTTGTTTTGTCTTATGCTTGCTTGATTAATGTCTCGTCCAAGTGTTTTCAAATGCTATGCCCACCGATGCGGACCTCACTCTACTGCAAATTGCTGTCATGTTCACCACTGCGAACCCTATATATCTGCCAACGCAGATTCTATGCTCCTTAAATGATGTCATGCCCATCGACGCGGACCCTATATATCCACCGACATAGATTCTATGTATTTCATGCCCACCGACGCGGACCCTATATATCCACCGACATAGATTCTATGTATGTCATGCCCACCGACGCGGACCCTATATATCCACCAACGTGGATTCTATGTATGTCATGCCCACCGACGCGGACCCTATATATCTACCGGAGTGGATTCTATGTATATCATGCCCATTGACGCGAACCCTATATATCCACCGACGTGGATTTTATGTATGTCATGCCCACCGATGCGGACCCTATATATCCACCGACCTGGATTCTATGTATGTCATGCCCACCGACGCGGACCCTATATATCCACTGACGTGGATTCTATGTATGTCATGCCTACCGATGCGGACCCTATATATCCACCGACGTGGATTCTATGTATGTCATGTCCACCGGCGCGGACCCTATATATATCTACCGACATAGATTCTATGCTTGTCATGCCCACCGACGCGGACCCTATATATCCACCGACATGGATTCTATATATGTCATGTCCACCGACGCGGACCCTATATATCCACCGACATGGATTCTATATATGTCAAATAATGTTGCTTCCCCACTCCACACTCATATAGGTCAAATCATCAAGTGTATTCTGCAAAGCAATACACCACCTATAAAGGTTATGATTTGGACTAAGAGTTGATACTCAGTCTTACTTTGCCTTGCAGAAATTGCACTCTATTCACACACCATAGGAAGAGACATAATTTAATAGTGCATAGTTGGGTCAACTAATGACTTGTTATTACCTATATGAACCTACTTCATGGGATCTCCAATCACATAGGTTGGGTTACCATCATTGTTGACATTTATCTAGGTGACATTTATAAGTCTCATTCCTCTCGATGTTTTCAATTAGTCAGTGAATCGACCAAATTCACCTCTGAAATCACATAATTTATGGAAGTAGTTCCATCTCTTAGCAGCTGCATTATCACTTTATATCGCAAAAAAAAAAAAGTCTACTTTTGCCAACAAATTTGTATTCTACTACAGCAATTGCTGCTTGACAAACCAAAGTATAGACACATAAGGTAATTGATTTATTCCAATAGGAATATTTGCTAAGATGTTTGTTAACCACTTAGCCTCATTATCAGCCAACTCCAAAGTCACAGATTTAGATTAATTTATTTGGCTGATTTTCATATTTCACCCCCCACAAAAGGTGAACCCACAACCATTAGTAGACTTTACCTCAGTTGAATCAAAGATCCATTTATCATCACTGCGTCCTTTTAATACAATATAAAATCCACTATAATGAATAGCGTAGTTCATGGTACCTCTCAAATATTCATAAGACTCATTGTAAATGCATTTCAATGACCACAGTTACGATTATGAGTATATCTACTTATCCTTCACATATAATTAAATCTAGTAAATAGTCATCCAATGCACTGGACTACCAATTATTTGAGCACATATATATTTGATACATAATATCCTCACAATTCTTCCTTAACCGACAAATTAGGATCTAAATAAGTGCTCACAGGTACCACATCCAAATAATTAAAATTCATCAGAATTTTCTATACATAATGTCTTTGTCTTTAATTAACCAGGCTAAATTACCTCTTATAATTTTACGCCTGAAATGACGCTAGTATCTCCCAAGTCTTCTATATTTAAGTTAGAAAAATACTAACATTCTGGTTTTATGAGCAACATTAAGACTAGAACCAGACATAAGTATGCCATTCACATAACGACATATAATTACACAATCACCATTGACAAGTTTTGTATAACCATATTTATCTACTTCAATAGATATAAAACCATCACTAAACAAAACTTGATTAAACTTCTCATGCCATTCCTTAAGTGCATGTTTTAACTCATATAGTAATATTATCAATTTAAAATTTTTATTTTCTCTTCACACCATACATCTCTCAAGTTGTTCCATCAATTTCCTCCTAAAAAATTACCATACTATTTTAATATTCATATGGTGAATAAATAACATATGAATAAATTATTTATGAAGATATGTCAAGGTAAATAGAACACGAATAGAGAGAATTTCAATAATCAATCTTAAGTATTGAGTAAACTCTGCAGCAACAAACCTTGTTTTTTTTTCTTTTTAATTAATAAAGTTATTGAGAATAAAAACTTCATATAAACCAATAGTTTGGCTCTAAATGTTATTTTGTAAAACATAATTTAATTCAACACCAATGGCAACTTTCTAAAATAGTGTAGGAGAATAAACAACATATAATCAACAAGATAGGTGTAGAAACTACAACTAAAATATTTTCCTTCTCTTCTCTTACTTATCATCAAATCATCACTTTTTTTAGAGAAAAGATATTCTCAAAAATCCAGCACTCTTTCTTTTAATGATAGTGTTTAACACTCACATCACTATTAATTACAAGGAATTTATATACAACACTATTATTAAAATACTCAAAAATAATATTATAAATATCTTAGACTATATTTTCTTTTCTAACAATCATGTAGAATATTCTTAGCAAGACACCCCTACACTTCGAAAATTTCAAGATAGGGAGATGATTTAAAAGTAATTAATTCTTTTCAAAATAATCTTTAAGCAAAACATATTTCCTACGTCAGTAACACGTAACTCATGTGATCTTCTTATCCAATTGATATATTTAAATTCAAGCATATTTAAAGATTTTATGTTCAACACTAAACAAATATGTGAATGACATAATATCTTTTGTCACCTCTAATCATATTTTATTTTAGGCCTCTTAAATATGAACCAACATTAAAATTTTAGATTCTCTAAGATAAAAGGCACATGGTTTCTTAGCGCTTTGTTTCAAACAAATCAACACTTGCATAATTAGAGTTCGAATTAAAAATTCAGACACCCAATCCTTTAGTATAATAAAAACTATGATTTTTAAGTCTACTATCCCACAATTATATGAATCAATCAAATAAGCACCAAGTGTAAACTATCTAAAAGTTTACTCAAAATATGAAAAACTATTAAGTACAAATAACTCATGGTTATATTATCCACATCTCACAATTATTATTTGTGGATCAAACCTTCACTCGAATATTTCCTAATAATTCTTCATAGCCAAAACTGATTCGAATTTTAGGAATACACAACCTCAATTTTAAGCCAATGTTTTTCATAGGTGAGTTTGAGAAGAATTTTCCATTTAAAAGAACTTGAGTAGTCCTTGAACTACTAAATAAATAAAACTATTCTTCTCCTTCAACTCGGGTGTAAACTAAAAATTATTTTTTGTTCTCATAAATGTGCTTAGTAGCATCACACCCAATCTCTCACATTGGCAATAAGATTCGTTCGCGAAATGACCACAAAAATTATATCATCCGCTTTAGTCCAATTTACTTTTGACTTAGCCGGATTGTCATTTCTTTTTTGAATCTTTTTCTATATTGAGGGGATCATGCACATTTTATTTTCAATGTTTGATTATTAGCTTTGGGATGGTAACCATGATTAATTTTCATACCTCTTTTGTGACTTGTAAAGGGTAAGTTGACCTCCACAATAGTTGCTTTTGTAGTAATTTTCTTTGTTGTATCAGCTCCAGTTTCATAACAGTTTATACCTCACATTTTGTTTGGATTAATTAGTCTCCATGAGAAAAACGTATTCTCTATTCTCCAGTCAAGTTGTCTATATTTATTGCTCTCTCCTTCAAGGTAAGCTTCACATAACAAGGACCAGTAGAAGGCAGGGAAGCACAAGAACAATCAAGGAAGCACTAAGGAACGGATGACTAGGAGATACAGAACTAACCCACAAGAAAGGATTAAAGGGAGACGGCAGCTACACTTATTGCAACCATTTTCTTTCTCGCAATCTCAAATTAGCACAATAATAACTTTCATGTAAAGATATAGATTTCCTACATCATATATATTTCATATTATTTCGCTACTTGAATGTAAACACCACATGATTTCATTTATATAAGTATATATATGTGCCAACTAATGAAATTGGAAAAGGAACAACAAGCTAGCCTTTATTCCTAAACTTAGCATTTCAAGATCATCATAATATGGATCATCTACTTCAACATTTTTATCAACAGTTAATCAAACACGCAACTGAAAAACTTTGTAATTAAATAATTAGAGAGTTCAGAAAGTAGAACCCAATTTCGACGCCAACATATCGCTAATTTGTTGTTCTTCGTAAGAGACTCTGATGCAGCAACCTTTTTCCACTTTGCTAAAGCTTTTCTTCTTGCTCTTTTCCCCAGAAATCCATAATAATTTATCCCATAGCAAAAAATTTATTGCTGACTCTCAAGTCCTCTTAGTGAACCTTAATTAAATAGAACTAGTCTCAATCGATACTTCCCCGTTAATTCTTCATCGCATAATGAATTACTCTCATCAACACCTAGTTACAGACCTTCCCGGCATCATTGTTCTTGAATTAGAATTCCTAAGTACTTTACATATTAATGGAATGAAAACATCCTTAAGATTGTTGGAATTTATGGAAAATACTTAGAGATTTTTATAGCTTGTGGCATGTCAAAGATACATTTCTTAAGGATATTTCACCGGTATCGATGTATTTCCCAAGATTCAATAAGTTCTTCTAGTATAAAACTAGGAGCAGGAACAACAAAGAATCTCAATAGAAGAAACCAAGTAAATAGAAAGAAGAAGAAATGATTTGATATTTATTTTGTGTGAAATTCTGTTCGTTTTCTATGTCATGAAGAGAAGAAAGAATCTTGATATATAGATGATGGCTCCATTGATATTGTAACAACTTATTTTTCTTTAATGTCAATTAATAAGAAATAATATAAATACCATATAAAGAATTCTTAATGATAAAGAAGGCAACAGTTATGGCAATAAATAGGTTTTGACTAGTTCAAACTTTATGGAATGAATTTGGACATCAGAGAATTTCCTTTTGAGATACTATTTTTTTTTTCTTTTTTCACAACAAATTTCAGTATAGCAAGACGGAATGATTATTTTTGATAGTAAAATGATTTTCTCATGGAGACCTATCAAATGACCTCCAATTGACATTCTAGCTTACCACCTAACAGAAAAGGAAAAAAGGTAAGGAAGTGGGAAGAAAGTACTGGACTTGGAAATGTACTCCGAAGATGAATTATGGAATTGTGGAATCAAATACAAGGAAGTGGAAAGTTTTTCAAAGTAATGGGTGACTGAGCAAATATCAGAAAGTAGAATAAACTAAATTATGGAGCATAATTTATTCCTTCATACAAAGAAGTGGAAGACTGAGCAAATACAAGAAAGTGGGAGACTGAGAAAATTGACGCGACTCTTGATCCAGCAAAGTTGAATTACTCGTCTGTCAGTAACTTTTATGGTCAACCAAACAAGAGGATTTTAATTATATGAAGGCATGCATTTTATACTACTCTGAAGACGAAGAAAAATTCAGATATTGTTAACAGTGAAACGAAAACACAGTAGTTAACACTTTTCCTGTCCTATTTTTTTCTTTCTTTCTTTCTTTCTTTCTTTCTTTCTTTGTGAAACCATAAGTGGAAAATACTATTTCTAAATAAGTGTAAATATAACATATTGATAAAATGTTCTTGGTTCTGGGGGTTTGCAAAAATATGACACGGAAAGTTTTGGTTTGCCAAAATGTCCTCACTAACAGATGTTTAGCAAAAATGCCCTCATTAGATTAATGAAATTTTTTTCGGACCAAAATACCCCTACAAATCAGTAAAAAGACGCCCCCAGTCCCTCCTCTTCTTTTTCTCCATTCACGCTATCAAGAAAACCATAAAACCTCATTCTTTTTACAGATTGCTTTGTTCAAGAGAAGATTCAACGTAAGATTTTTCAAGTTACAAGAGTAAAGTTCTGTGCAACTATTGCCAAGAGTTTAAGTTCTGCTGCAAAGACTGAAAAATCTAAAAGTATTGGCAATAGCCAATACTTTAAACTCTACTACAATGGGAGGCTGTGCAAAGACTTCTTGCCTATTGCCAAGACTTTAAGCCCTGTTGCCATGGTCTCTACAACTACAGAAAAAGTCTCTACAACTATTGTCAATAGCCAACACTTTAAATTCCAGCGGAAGGGGGAACTTGTACAAATAGTCTCTGCAAGTATTGACAATTGCCAAGACTTTTACATATATTGCAGTGCAAAACTTGCAGAGAAAGTCTCTGCAACTCTTGGCAATAGCAAAGACTTTAAGTTCTGGCAAGGGGCACCTTACACTAAAAGTCTCTGAGAGTATGGCAATTGCCAAGACTTCTACCTCTACTGGAGTGAACAAGTTGGAGACAAAGTCTCTGCAACTCTTGGCAATAGCCAAGACTTTAAGTTCTGGCAAGGGGGACCTTACACTAAAAGACTCTAAGAGTAATGGCAATTACCAAGACTTCTACCTCTACTGCAGTGAACAAGTTGGAGACAAAGTCTCTGCAACTCTTGGCAATAGCCAAGACTCTAAGTTCTGGTGGAAGCGACAACTTACACAGAACATCTCTGTAAGTATTGACAATAGCCAAGACTTTAAACTCTACTGCAATAAGCAACTTGCAGAGAAAGTCATGCAACTCTTGGCCATGGTCAAGATTTTAAGCTCTATGCAAAACATGAATATCTAATAGCCATGGGCAATAAAAACCTTCAAATCACTGGAATCAAGCAAATGCAAGAAAAAAAATCCCAAATTTCTAGCACACAAAGAAGAAAGAAAGAGGCCAGGAATGGAGAAAGAGAGAAAAAAATCTTTCAGCATGAATTAAACAAGTTGGGGCCACACAAAGAAGAAAGAAGGAGGCCAGGAATGGGGAAAGAGAGAAGGAAACCTTCAGCGTGAATTAACACAAGTTGAGGGACAAAATAGTCCTTTCATAATGGGGGTATGATGTGGAGGGCATTTACTTAAAATATTTGTAAGTGGGGGCAATTAGGTAAGACCATGTCTTATTGAGGGCACTAGGTGAAATTTTTTGCTTTTTAATTGTTAAAACTTGTAGATGCGTTGTTTAGATTCAGCTACTGGTCAAGTCACTTGATAGTATTTACCTTTAAAACCCCAAAACTTGTCTGATATAAAAATACACAAACTATATCTCTCTCTATTTCGTTTTGATACAATAGCGGTTGGTTGAACGGAGTTTAAGGATCAACGAAAAGAAAGACAATTGGTATATAAACTAAAAAATACATATAGCTTGCCGAAAATACATAAGTTTAATTTTTTGTTTGTAAATATCTTATATATTATTACCAAAACAGGAGGATACAGCTCAAAGAAATAAAAAGAAAGCATAACTCCAGTTGTTGGACAGACCCCAGCACTGGACATCTACTAGTCATCTTACACTCCTACTCAGCTGCATAGTGCTAAGATATTTATCTAACCTTTTCAGCTTTGCACACCGTTTTGGCTTCTAATTACCTTTGAAGTATACTTCATGTAGGATCCTCTTAGCTATTCTGCTCCCTTCCTTCAGTTGTCCCTCAAATATCCTTGAGTTCCTTTCAGCCTAGCTAAGGTATACAGCAGCTGCTAGACTTGCTCTATATATATATATATATTATCTTTTACTATTTTTCCCCTACAATGATTGATCACCCACTGCTTCTCTTTTTCCCATCTCATAGCTCTTCTCTTCACTCCTTGATATTCTAAGATCTAGTTCGACACTTTTGCTGAATATGTACATTGAAAGAACAGGTGTTGGTGGTCCTCTGTATCCTGGTTGCACAATACACACTGCACATCTGAGGTGATGCCCCACTTACTTATTCTGTCCTTAGTTGGCAATCTCCCCTGTAGTGCTAAGAACAATATGAATGTCCATTTAGCCTGCCCCACATTGTTGCAAGTAAGTTTCCTCCATTCCACCTTTGGGTATACACCTTTGAGCTGCTTATACATAGTGCTTATTGAGAACTCATTCACTCTTTATAGATCATCTTGTGTTAGCCCTGCTTGCTCCACAACCTTAATTGCTTTTAGTATATTTTGCACCATCCATGATGCCTGAGTAGCTTTCACCTCCCATATTTCCTTCCTTTTTACATACACCTCATGTATCCAGAGAACCCAGAACTTATTTGTTTACTTGCACACATTCACAGAAGCTTACATGTCGCAGCCCGATTCCACACCTCTACATCAAGCATATTTAGCCCACCAGCAGTTTTAGGCATGCACACTTTTTCCCAGGCTATGGGAGCTTTTTGTGATTGAACACCTCCAGACTACAGGTACCTTATGCATATCTTTTTATATCTGCTGAATAATTTTTTTAGGCAAAATAAACACTTGTATGGAGAATAATATACACTTCACTAGCATCAATCTTCCTGCATAGGAAAGGAATTTTGAGGTCAAGTTTGTGATTCTCCCTAACATTTTTTTCAGCAGAGGTTGGCACTGCATCACTGATAGCCTTTTTGAGCTCAATGGTATCCCCAAATATCTAAACGGGGGCTGTCCTCTTGAGTATCCAAACACATTCAAAATTTGGTCTTGTATTGTAGGGTCTACATCTCCAAAATAAACATTGCTCTTCTGCAGATTTGCTTTCATTCCTGATGCTTGAGTGAAATTTGTGAAGCATTGGTGCACCAAGCTCACTATCTTGACTTCCCCTTTGCAAAAAAAGAGCAAGCCATCAACAAAGCTAAGTTGTACCATCTTAAATTTCTTGCACCGTGGGTGAAACTCGAACTCAGGTTCCTCACTCAACCCCTTTGTAAGCCTGCTTAAGTATTCCATCACCACCACAAACAAGAAGGGTGATAATGGATCTCCTTGTCTTAGCCCATTTTTAACTTCAAAAGGTTTGGTTGGTGCACCATTTATGTTTATAGAGTATGGTGACATATTCCACGATCCACTGCACAAAGCTCTTAGGGAAGTTTAGGTGCACTAACATTTATTTTAGGTATGGCTACTCCACTGAATCGTATGCTTTATGCATGTCCACTTTCATTATACACCTAGGGGACATACCTTTTCTACCATATCCTTTTACCAATTCATGCCCCAGAATGATATTATCTTCTATGATTCTCCCTGGTACAAAGGCTCCTTGGCTGCTATCTATGATACTATCCATCACCTGTTGTAGCCTCATAATCATTAATTTAGATATAATATTGTACAACACATTGCAACAGTCAATTGGCATCTACTCTGTAATACTTATTGGATTATGAGTTTTGGGCACAAGTGTTATCAAGGTGCAGTTAACTGGTTTATGTATCTTTCCAGTTTTAAAGAACTCCTGGACAGCTAGTGTGACTTCTTCTCCAATCCCACTCCATGATTTTTTGGTAGAAAAGAGCATTCATGCCATCACAGTTTGGAGCTTTTTGATCATCTATTGTGAGCATGGCTTTGTGTATTTCCTATTCAGTTACCTCTGCAATGAGCCCCGATTACTGTGCTCTTGTCAGGATTGGCCCTTTTTCATGACTTGAACATCCACACAAGGCAGTTGGTTTGCTGATGTTCCTAGGAGCCCCTTGTAGAGTTGCATTGCCTCCTTCTCTATTGCATGTTCTCCTCTGAGCAACACTCAAGACCTTGACATTAGACTTGTGATCTGATTCTGTGCTCTCCTGTTCTTTAGGCAAGCATAGAAGTATGCTGTGTTAGAGTCTCCTGCTTTAAGCCATTGGACCCCTGATTTCTGTTTGACAACATGCTCCTCTATCAGTGACCATTTCTCTAGGTGCATCTTGATATGTTTTTTCTCCTCTAATATCCCTTGGTGTTGACTCCAGTTAGTTACTTGGCTTTGGAACTCTTCTAATTGTTCTCTCAATTCCTTCACCTTGTCATCTAAACTATTATACTCTTTATGATTCATCCTTTTTAACCTCTCCTTTGTTTCTTTCAGTTTTGCCCAAACATCCATTAAGCATTTGCATTTCCGAGTGCGTTGCCATTGGTCTTCAATGATCTCCTGAAATTCAGGTAGCTCAGCAAGATAGTTAAAGAATTCAAAAGGCTTTGTTGTCCTCTTTCCTTGTTGTGTTAGTGGGATACTTAGAGGTGAATTGATAAAGACCAAACCCCCACAAGACCCTTCACATGGAGCCAAGCTAAAGAGATCCAAGGAGTGTACTTACACTTGGTGAGAAAGGGACTAGAAAAAGGAAGCAATTGGAAGCCATTTCGGATGATCAAGGCGCAAGTAGAGCAACCAGGCGCCCCAGGCGCCCCGCCCGAGATCTAGGCGCCCCACCCAGGGAACAAGGGGGCCAGGCGCTCCGCCCACGCAGGGGGCGCTCCAGCCAGCCGCCCCCACTGCCTAACTTGGCGGGCGTTCCGCCCAAAATACTGAGACACAGGAATTTTAAGTGTGTTATGTCTATTTTGACCCTACGTGGTCTTTTATCTTAAAGCCTAAGTGTGGGCACTTCAGACCTTTTACTTAGTGCCTAAAAACCTCTATAAATAGCTAGATAGCGTATTTCATTCCTTAGCTAATTTTTGATGATTAAAGGACCTTGTTAAGAGTTGAACTCTTTGTTGAATGAAACAACCTTGTTTGAGACTTGTTTTTTTTCTAGCAGATCTAGATGAATTCCATTTCCTTCCCGATCATTCTACTTGCGGGTTCTAGTTAGCTCGAGGGTAGTTGCCTAGTGTAGGTGTTCTTGACAATCTCCCGGGGTGTAACGGAACAAGTTCTTCGTTGCTACTTGGGATTTTCGATCGAGTTACGTCTCGCTCTTTATCTTGTTTACTTTTCGCGTTTGATCCTTATCAGTTTGGTATCAGAGCAAGGCTCGAGTTTTGTTTTTACAAACCCCTGACCCTTGATTCTTCGTGCCTACGTTATTTTCTTTAGTTTTCTTGTTGTTGAAGTTATTGAAAAAACATAAAATATAAAAAAATAGAAAAGTTGAAAAAAATTCAAAAAGAAAATTGGTCATAACTTTTTGGTGTGTTCGATTCTTGTTATGGGTATTATAGATTATTGATCCTTGTTGAAAACTCATTGTTTTGATACCAAAAACACGTGGTTTGGATTGGAATCACGAGATTTGAAAATTTCCCAAAATTGTTAAACCCTTGTTCTGGATGACTTTGGATCGATTCATGGGTTTGTTGGTTGTTGATCATTGATTTGATTATCGGGGTTTTTTCTACATTGAAAAACAAACAATTTGAAACAAATTTCGTGTGATTTGGAGTTGTATAACATCGAGTTTAAAAAGAATCTAAATCCACTTTGAAACCCAATGAAACCCTTGTTGAAACCTCAACTTGAAACTTTGAATCATGATTGTGCTTTGCTTGTTGGTTGTTTGGGGGTAAAAATCATTGGGGTTTGAAGATTATATCAATATTCAACTTTGGGTCCCTTGGATTTATGCAAAACACGTTGGAATCGACCCAAAAATTAGATTGAAATCGAAGAAAACGGAGTTGGAAACCCAGGCGTTCTTCAGCCAGGCGCTCCGCCCACTTCTTGGGCGCTCCGCCTGACCACCTCTACTGGTAGTTTTGCCAGGCGCTCCGCCCCATTCCACTGGGCGCTCCGCCCACTTGCTGAAGGGTTGGATATGGGTAGTTTCTCTTATAGGTTTTCTTGTTTCTTTGTTGCCTAACCTCTAACTAGTGCCTATCTAAGTATTCTTCCTACTTAATTGTCACTAGTTCATTAAGCTTTTAGGTGATTCGTGCATTAATTGGAGAGTAGAAATCCAAGAAGATTCGTAGATCCTTTTGACTCAAGTCCTCACTTCAAAGTGCCTAGCGTTCATCGAGTCACATTAACTCCACTCACCCCGGAGTGTGCTTGACTCGTAAATAGTTTGATTGAGTTGAGGGATTGCTATTCATCTACGTGATGCTTTTGGAATACAAGTCGAGTGAAATATCCACCACCAAAATGTGTGAATCGAGTGAAACACAAGTGAGGGAGTGTGTGAGGTGATTTCACTAACATTTGTTCTTCTTGTAGGTACAATGGCCAACGAAGGTCAAGATTTTATAAAGGATGCCTTGGATAATCTTGCCAAGATAGATATCATGAACCAAAGGATTGAGTCTCTTGAAAAAGAGGCTTCAAGTACCCAAGGTGATCAAGGGACCCCGAGTGTCCAGGATGATAAAGGGACCCCGAGAGTCCAAGTTGAGAAAGGGACCCCGAGTGTCCAAATTGAAGCCGGTGAAGGCTCAAGTAGTCCTACCTTCACCCCGGAACAAGTTGTTGTGTTGCTTAATCAACAACGAGTGAAGGAAGATCGTGAGAGATATGAACAAATATTGGGCAATACCCAACGAATGGGAATTCCCCACTTAGGGATCAACCCTAACCTTATGGGCAATCTCCAAAGGAATGTTCCTCTTCCAATGTCCATTCGAAATGTGCAACCTCTTGAACAAGTGGGAGATGCTTAAGAAGCGGAGGAGGAAGAATATGGAGGTGATGACTATGGAGCTCCTAATCCAAATGGGAGAGCCATGAATTGGGGACGCAATGTTGATAGGGGTAGAGGCCGAGGTCGAGGGCCACCCATAGGAGTTGAGAGGGATGTTGGAGGGAATGCTAGGAGAGATTTTGGTGGTTCTGGAGGCAACTTTGGAGGCCAACCGGAGCCTTACCAAGGCGGTTGAGATAACAACAATCTTAATAGTATGAAGCTCACTATTCCTTCGTTTAAAGGGAGTAGTGACCTGGTGGAGTACATTGAGTGGAAATTGGCTATAGAGAGGATATTTGACACCAATGATATGCCCGAAGAGAAGAAGGCCAAGTATGCAATATCTTCTTTTGAGTCCTTTTCCTTCTACTTGGTGGGAATCGGTCAAGAGAAATAGAAGGAGAAATGCTATGCCAATTAATGTGACTTGGGGTGAATTGATTCGTGTGATGGATGAGAAGTACGTGACTCAACAATACCGTGTGGACCAATACAAACGTCTCTATGAGTTAAAGCAAAGTTACAAGACGGTTGGGGAGTACTTCAATGAATTTGAGCAAATCCAGATGTCCCTAGATTTGGATAGGGAAGAGGATGGGCAAGCCATGATTAGATTTCGAAGTGGTTTGAATCAGGACATAGCCTCACAATTGAAGTTTCACAAGTATGAAGACCACTATGAGCTATGCAATGATGCGGTTGAAGCCGAGAAACGACTTAAGAAATAAAAATCCACTCGCTACAAGAGTAGCACTCCTACTCCCATGAGTAAGCCAAATGAGTGGAAGACTCCTACTCCAAATGCAAGATTCCCAAATGCAAGTGGTACAAGTGGTGCAAGTGGTAGCAAAGATGTGAAGAAGCCATATGAGAAATACACATCCAATGTGGGAGGTAACTCTAAAACCCAATTAAATATTCCTACTTCTTCTTCAATTCAATGCCACAAATGCAAGGGATATGGTCACTTTGCTAAAGAGTGTCCCACGAAAAGGACCATGATTGTTGTTGGTGATGGGGCTTATGAGCAAGAGAGTGAACCGGAGGATGAGGGAGTAAAGGGAGATGAGGTGGATGATGTGGAGGATGATACGGTGGAGGATGATGATCCTCATGCTTTCCTAGTTGTGAGAAGGAGTTTAGGTGCTATGCTTGTGGAGGATAGTCAGACCTTGCAAAGGGAAAATCTCTTCCATGCTAGATACCGAGTCATGGGTGTTGTTTGCTCTATGATCATTGACTCGGAAAGTTGTGCTAATGTTGTTAGTCAATCACTTGTTTCCCAATTGAAGTTGACTACCTTGAAACACCCCAAACCTTATCGTTTGCAATGGCTTAGTGAGTGTGGGGAGCTCAAGGTGGTAAAGCAAGTAATGATTAAGTTCAAAATGGGAAACTATGTGGATGAACACATGTTTGACGTGGTACCTATGTAAGCATGCCACCTTCTATTTGGGAGGCCATGGAAATTTGATAGGCATGTGGTTCATGATGGTCGTGTCAACACTTACACGATCAAATATGAAGGAAGGAAATTTGTGCTTAAGCCCTTGACTCCCAAGCAAGTAAGTGATGATTGCAAACGGATGAGGGAGTTGAGAGAGGCAGCAAAGGCTAAGTCGGTTGTTGAGACTAGACCTTTGGCCGAGAGCTTGGTGGTAACCCCACCATCTTCTATCGGTAGCGTATGTGCCATGATACAACTGGGTGAACTTTTGAGAGGGAATGATGGCAACAAGCTACTCATTTGCCAAGTGCATAAAGGTATGATTCTTGCATCCGATGTTGATTCTTTCACTAACCCTTTACCTAGTGCAATTGAGAATATTTTGAAGGTATTTGAAGACATGTTTCCGGAGGAAATGCCGAGTGATTGGGATAGAGCACCAAATTGATTTTATCCTGGGGTCTCAAATTCTCAACAAACCGGCTTATAGGAGCAATCCGGAGGACACAAGAGAATTGGAAAAGCAAGTAGATGACTTGCTAACTAAAGGCTTGGTCCGTGAAAGTTTGAGTCCATGCGCCGTATCGGTCATTCTTGTGCCAAAGAAGGACGGGACATGGAGAATGTGCGTTGATTGCCGGGCCGTGAATAAGATAACGGTAAAGTATCGTCATCCTATTCCAAGACTTGATGACATGCTAGATGAAATGAGCGGTTCATGTGTCTTTACCAAAATAGACCTTAGGTCCGGTTACCATTAAATCCGGATGAAACCCGGGGACGAATGGAAAACCGCATTCAAGACCAAGTTTGGTCTCTATGAATGGTTGGTGATGCCCTTTGGGCTCTCCAACGCACCTAGTACTTTTATGAGACTCATGAACCATGTTTTGAAACCGTTTATCAATAAATTTGTGGTTGTCTATTTTGATGATATCTTGATATATAGTAAGTCGATAGATGATCCTGTTGGCCACTTGAGTCAAGTTCTTGAAGTGCTAAGAGCCGAAAAGCTCTATGCCAATTTGAAAAAGTATGCCTTTTGTGTGGAAAAGGTTGTCTTCCTTGGGTTTGTTGTGAGTGCCCAGGGAGTGGAGGTGGATGAGCCCAATGTGGAGGCCATTCGTGATTGGCATACTCCTACTACCGTGACTCAAGTGAGGAGCTTTCATGGTCTTGCTAGTTTTTATAGATGATTTGTAAAAGACTTTAGCTCCATTGCCTCTCCACTCACCGAATTGGTGAAGAAGGACCAACCGTTTGTATGGGGAGAGCCTCAAGAGAAGGCCTTCCAAGAATTAAAAAGTAGGTTGAGTACCTCCCCTCTATTGCAATTGAAAGGCATTTGAGGTTGAATGTGATGCCTCGGGGGTGGGAATTGGTGGTGTTTTAATGCAAGATGGCAAACCCATAGCCTACTTTAGTGAAAAATTGAAGGGAGCCTCCTTGAATTACTCTACGTATGACAAGGAGTTTTATGCCCTAGTGAGAGTTTTTGCTCATTGGCAACATTATCTTTGGCCTAGGGAGTTTCTGATTAAGAGTGACCATGAGTCACTCAAGTATCTTAGGGGCCAAGAGAAGTTGAACAAGAGGCATGCCAAATGGGTAGAGTTCATTAAGTCTTTCCCTATGTTGTTCAATACAAAAAGGGGAAAGACAATGTTGTGGCGGATGCGCTTTCAAGGAAGTTTGCTCTTGCCACTACTCTTACCTCCAAGCTCATGGATTTTGAGAGCATCAAGTTGATGTATGCTCATGATCCTAAGCTAAAGAGCATCCATGAAGCTCTAGAGAAAGGATAAAGAGTTGAGAAATACCAATAGGTTAATGGCTACATCTTCAAAAATGGTAGAGTGTGCATACCCGAGTCCTCATGGAGGGAATTGCTTGTGCAAGAGGCTCATTGTGGAGGACTCATGGGTCACTTTGGGAAAAATAAGACCTTGGCCGTTCTTAAGAACAATTCCATTGGGCAAATATGGGGGTGCAAGTTGAAAAGTTTTGCACTAATTGCCTTGAGTGCAACCGTGTTAAATCTAAAGCACACCCCCATAGTTTGTATACTCCTCTCCCCGTACCTACTAGCCCGTGGATGGATATATCTATGGACTTTGTCATGGGATTACCACGGACTAGGTGGGGGCATGATAACATTTATGTTGTCATGGATTTGTTCTCCAAGATGGCTCACTTTATTCCATGCAAAAAGTGTGATGATGTACAACATGTTACTTTTTTGTTCATTGAAAATGTTTTAAAGTTGCATAGTGTGCCTCAAACCATTGTAAGTGATAGGGACACCAAGTTCCTTAGCCACTTTTGGAGAAGCTTGTGGGGTGCCCTTGGCACCAAGCTTTTGTTCTCTACGTCCCACCACCCACAAACGGATGGTCAAACCGAGGTGGTAAACCGAACTTTGGGTACTCTTCTTAGAGCCATGACCTGAGGTAAGGCCGGAACTTGGATTGATAGGTTGCCTCTTATGGAGTTTGCATATAATCATACATTGTATAGCATGATTGGAATGACTCCATTTGAGTGAATTTATGGTTTTAACCCCTTGATTCCCCTTGATCTAACCCTTTTGCCAAGGAAAATAGTTGTTAATTTTGAAGGTAAAACTAGAGCCAAGACTTTGGTTGAACTCCATGCTAAGGCGAAGAAGAACTTGGAGGAAGCTTATGCAAAGGTTTCCTCCAAGAAAAAAAAATGACGCAAGAAGGTGGAACTTGAGAACGGTGACTATGTGTGGATGCACTTCCGGAAAGAAAGGTTTCCAAACCTTAGGAAAGGGAAGTTGGCACCCCGAGGAGATGGCCCATTCCAAGTGCTTTTAGAGATAAACAACAACGCCTATGTGTTCGACTTGCCAAGTGAGTATAATATTTCTAATACATTTAATGTTTGTGACTTGGTTCCCTTAGATGTAGGAGTTGGAGAGGTCGTGGATGAGGACGCCTCAATTTCGAGGACGAAATCTTCTCAAGAAGGGGAGGATGATAAGGACCAAACCCCCACAAGACCCTTCACACAGAATCAAGCTAAGGAGATCCAAGGAGTGCACTTACACATGGTGAGGAAGGGACTAGAAGAAAGAAGCAATTGGAAGCCATTCCGGATGATCAAGGCGCAAGTAAAGCAACCAGGCGCCCCAGGCGCCCCACCCGAGATCTAGGCGCCCCGCCCAAGGAACAAGGAGGCCAGGCGCTCCGCGAACCCAGGGGCACTTCGCCCAGCCACCCCCACTGCCTAACTTGGCGGGCGCTCCGCCCCAAATGCTGAGACACAGGAATTTTAAGTGTGTTATGTCTATTTTGATCCTATGTGGTGTTTTATCTTAAAGCCTAAATGTGGGAACTTTAGACCTTTTACTTAGTGCCTAAAAACCTCTTAAATAGCTAGATAGCTTATTTCATTCCTTAGCTAATTTTTGATGATTAAAGAACCTTGTTAAGAGTTGAACTCTTTGTTGAATGAAACAACCTTGTTTGGGTCTTTTTTTTCTTCTAGCGGATCTAGATGAATTCCATTCCCTCCCCGATCATTCTACTTACGGGTTCTAATTAGCTCGAGGGTAGTTTCCTAGTGTAGGTGTTCTTGACAATCTCCCGGGGTGTAACTGAACAAGTTCTTCATTACTACTTGGGATTTTCGATCGAGTTACGTCTCGCTCTTTATCTTGTTTACTTTCCGCGTTTGATCCTTATCATGAATGATCTGAGAAACTAGGGTTCATAATTTCACTTCTAGGTTGTCCCAATTCTGCATCCAGTGTGCATTCACTATGGCCATATCAATCCTGCTGTAGGTGTGCCAATTTATTCATGTATCATTTACTATGGCCATATCAATCTTGCTGTAGGTGTGCCCATTTGTTCATGTATAGTCTTTTTCAGTTGTCCTTAACTCTGCCATGCTTGCTCCCTCTATGAACTCCTTGAAATCCCTTACCTCCATTTAACTAACAGGGGTTCCATTCATTCTTTCTTCTTCACTCTTAATTGCATTGAAGTCTCCTATTAAGAGCCATGGGGTGTTTGTAACCTTACCAATTTGCTGGAGCTCTCCCCACAAACTTTTCCTATCAGGCACTGTGTGAAGCCCATAGATTGATGTGAACTTAAACTCAACTCGTCTTTGCCTGATCCTGACTACTCCATGAACCAGCTGCTTTTCTGAGGAAATTGGTTCAAAATCAACAACCCTAGGGTCCCATAAAACCCATATCTTGCTTTTATTATCTGACTGGTAGCTCAGGTAGTATGCTCAGTTTGGAGCCACTTTCCTAATTATTTCTCAAAGCTTTCTCCTTTTTTACTATATGTTCTACTATAGCTATAATATTCACTCTGTTAGTACTAATAAATTGTATTAACTCCTTGTGCTTATATCACTTATTAGGGCCCCTAAAATTCCATGTTATGAACTTTATATTTGTTTTGTTTGGCATTTTGTTTCCCCTATCAACTCCTTCTTCCATGCCCTCTGGACTTGTTATCTTTTCTGCTTAATTAGTTTTGCTTGGTCTTCCTTCTGGTGAACTAAAAGCATTTTTTGTCACAACATCCTGCCTTCTAGCACCTCTCCTAGGATGAGATGTTTTAGTAGCTTATTTCCAATTTTTCCTTTTGAGTCAACTGGTTCCCTTGTATTGTGTTAGATTCTTCTTTTTAATGTTCTTTCTGCTCTTGTTCTGAGGTCTTGTTCTCCACTTTCTCTTATTCAGTTTTTCTTTGCCACTGCACGTTTTGCTTTGGTGGTTGTCTAGGCTCATTTTCTCTGGGTGGCACTCTATTAGGTGGATCTTTAGGCTTGCAGCAATGTCCCACTTGTAGACAAGGTGGGCAATAAGCTGGCCTCCAATCATACTCTACTTTCTAAACAAATATTCACCCATTTAGATCCTGGACCCTAACCATCTCATGCATTTTCCTTGTTATGTCAATTTCCACCATGATTCTTGCATAAGACACCCTCTCAACCTCTGTTGTACATGCATATGCAAACAGTGGGCTTCCTAAAGTGCTTCTAATTCTGCTTAGTAAGTCTTTACCCCAGCAGTTCAAGGGCAGGTTAGGCAGCCTCACCCATAGGGGAATTAGTCTCAGCACCTCCTCATTGAAATTGAAATCTGAGGACTAATTCTTTACTATTAGTGGTCTATTTCCCATAAGTATATGGCCTTGAATATAGCACCACATCCCTATCTGCAATACTTGCAAGCTTGATGACAAAGTACCCTTCATTATGATAGTAAACTTTAGGTTTAGATGCAAAGGTCCATGTACTCGCTATGATCCTCTCTACTACACCTATTGAAGGTTCCTCTCCTACTACATAAAACACTACAGCTTGTTTCCACTTCTCAGTTTCCTTTTCTACTTCCTCCTTCTGTAGTTGAGCCACAGATTCACCATCTACAACTACAGGGGTACATATGCTAAATCCATACCTCTCGTCGCCATTCTATCCCCAGAATAATGGTTCCCATTTTGCTGCTTCTACTTTCTTCTCTTGTTGCACTCCTTGCTTCATTACATCTGATAGCTCAAGATTTCGATTCACAGTTTTTCCTTCTTCAATCAGATCTACTTAAGCTTTCCTCTGTTCAATGCCTTTTCCTTCTTCATTCCCACTTGTACTCTGATTACCAGTACTAGTCCCCTGTAGTTGATTCGTCAGTATCAGATCTGAAGTACTCCTGCTATGCTAGGTTGATTTTGCATCTGCGTACCTTGATTAGGAGTAAGCTTGCTCGAGCTAAATAGAGTAAGCTTACTCGAGCTAGCTTGGGATTTTTGCATTTGTGTAGTTCCTTGTGATTCATATGTAACCTCTATTATTGGTGTTTTGCACTCCATTGGTAATCTCACCATCGTTTTTTACTTCTGATTCCCTTTCAAATGACCTTTTTTGGGCTTATTCTAGCCACTGATGTACGTTAGCCTACACGCTTATCATGCACCGAGAGCTCTCGGAATGATGTTCTTATATCCATAAGTTTAAGATATAACAGTCACTTTAATAATTTTTACTATCAAGTAACCAAAACATATTTTAGCAGGTAACATGCCTTATTTTAAAGATTAATATCCCATTTTTCTGGGAGGTTTACCCGTACAACTTATTTGAGAGATTGATCATGTTAAAAAATTATTTATACTAATAGTGTATATAACTTAAACTCAAATACATTAGAATCTTATTATCTTCAACATGCCACTAAATGAAAAATGAAAATGTGTTAATTACATAATTGTGTATATTTAGTGATACTTTTAGTATGTAAAAGAAGATTTCCACTTGGAATAAAAGAACAAATATGTACACTTAAGGGAGGAGAAGTGTTTGACGGGCGAAGTGCTACACTTGACTGAAGAAACTTTTGGTTGTTGAATTCATGTATAAAGCATTCTCTTTCAGTGACCTTCTTTTTAAGCACGTCTTCCCTTTTTCTTTCAGTAATGCATTTCTTCTGAACATGGTGCAACAACCTACTATGGAAATCACAAAGCGATTTTTTCTCTTTTTCTTGCAACTTGTATAGTTCTCCTTCTTTTCATTAGGAGCTAACACAAATCCTACAAACCAGAAGTCTCTTGGAGACACCCTTAATGCAGAGAAATCCATAATAATTGGCGTAACAATGGTATCTTCGGGTGGAAATTTTGAGATGGGCTTCTTCACACCAGGCAATACTTCCAACTATTACGTTGGTATTTGGTATAAAGAAATAACCCCACAAACTGTAGTTTGGATAGCAAATAGGGAAACTCCAGTTTCATTTTCTGAAATGGACACCGCACAACTCAAACTTATTAATGGCAACTTGGTAATTCTCAACGGGACTGGACACTCAATTTGGTCGACAAATATTACCAACGTCTCAACCACCACGAAACCTCGTGTAGTGGCACTTCTTGGTGATGAAGGTAATTTGATGTTGAATGATGAGTCCAATAATTCATTATGGACAAGTTTCGATCATCCGAGCCACTCATTTATGCCTGGCTCTAAACTTGGCTACAACAAAAGAACTAAAACGCAACAACGAATCACTTCTTGGACCAGCTCTGAAGATCCTACTCCAGGGCTGTTTTCCCTTGGGATGAAGCCTAATGGAGAGTTCATTAATAAGTGGAACAAGACTGTACAATACAGGTCAAGTGGACCTTGGAATGGACACGGCTGGGACACAGTGCATCTAAGATCAAATCCCGTTTTCAACTACACATTTGTAAACAACACCAATGAGGTCTATTTTACATATTATATTATTAATCCTTCAGTTGTCTCAAGATTCATACTAGATGTCACGGGGGAAATGAAGTACTTGGTATGGTTAAATAGTACAAGGCAATGGAATGTCCTTTTCACTCAACCAACAAAACCATGTGACATTTACGCTTATTGTGGTTCATATGGTTCGTGCAATGAGATTTCAAGTCCCTTGTGTAATTGTTTGACTGGTTTCACGCCTAAGCCAAACAAAGATTGGGCTTTGAATAGCTTCTCTGGTGGTTGTGAGAGGAAAACAAGTCTCAAATGCGGTAATCATACCGCTTCTACATTAGAGGAAGACAAGTTTTGGATGCATTCTCGTATGAGATTACCGGTTGATAATCACATTCAGACTACCGTTGGTAGTGAAGAAGAATGTGAATCCAATTGTCAGAACAATTGCTCTTGTGCAGCTTATGCATTTGATGGCAACAAATGTCTAACTTGGGATGGAGACCTCTTCAACTTGCAACAACTCTCAGAAGATGATGCTAGTGGAATGAAGATTATGTCAAACTTGCTGCTTCTGAATTTTCATCAGTTCCCAAAGGTATTCAGAAATTATTCAGCCTCTTGTGCTAAAAGTAATTAGTTACTCCCCTGTTTCAATCACGTAACCCTATTTTTTTATTAATCTGTTCTAAAAATGATACATTTGTATATTCAGAAACAATTTAACTTTAACTTTCCAATTTACTATTAATAAGAACCTTTTATACCCTTATAAATATTATGACATGATTTAAACCACTGTAAGTTTCAAAATCTTTATGCGCATACAAATATTATGTATGTATACGACAAGAAGTTTCGGAAGTATTTTTTTCTTTTTAAAATTCCGAACCGAGTCAAAGTAGGTTAACATAAATTGAAATGGTAGTCGTAGTACTTATTTAGTAGTTCTATTCTGTTTATTTAATTTTAGAGTGCATGTCTTTTTCTCTATTTTTTGGTACAGCAATTACATACCAAAAGCATAAATCAAGAAGGCTAAAAGTTGTTCTTCTGACTACAGTTGCCACAACTTTGCTCCTATGTAGCATTATGTACCTATTTTATCGAACAAGGATAGCAAGCAGAAAAGGTAAATTCAAATTTCTCTGCTCTTGATGAATATAACTTCATCTCTATTAGTAAAATTCAACTGAAAAGGATTCCTCCTTTTTCTTTCTATTGTAAGGAAATCCACAATCGCCCTGGTTGAACACTGAGAAGGGAGCAAACGATATAATAAATGAAGAGGATGAGAAAGGCATCGATGTTCCATTCTTTAATTTTGAAAGCATTCTAGCAGCAACAGATAACTTCTCAGAAGAAAATAAGCTAGGACGTCGTGGTTTTGGTCCTGTTTATAAGGTTACTGCAACTGAAGTATAATTTATCTATTAGTTAAACCTTTTACTTATGAGCTATGCACTACTTAACATACTTACAATATTTTCAGGGGAAATTTCAAGGAGGACGAGAAATTGCAATCAAAAGGTTATCAGCTCAGTCGGGTCAAGGCATTGATGAATTCAAGAATGAGGTAGTATTAATTGCAAGACTTCAGCATCGAAATCTCGTAAGACTTATGGGGTTTTGTGTCCAAGGAAATGAAAAAATATTGCTCTACGAATATATGCCAAACAAAAGCTTAGACACCTTCATTTTTGGTTAGTTTTCACATGTGATTTCCTTATTTCTCAACGTAAACTACTATTTTGTGTTATTGATAATTACCATTCTCATGATAACTACACAAGACGAACGACATCATGTGTTATTAGATTGGAAGAAGCGCATCGATATCATTTTGGGGATTGCTCGAGGACTTCTTTACTTGCATCATGATTCGAGGTTGAGGATCATTCATAGAGATTTAAAAACAAGTAACATATTATTAGATAAAGAGATGAACCCCAAGATTTCAGATTTTGGGTTAACAAGGATTGTCCAAGGGAATAATACGGAAGCAAATAAAACAAAGTTGTTGGAACATAGTAAGCTCTACTTCTAGCAATAGTTCTAATTTAGTTAATTGAATGCACTAGTCCACTACTTTTCAAATTCTACGTAATATATATTAATTGCTCGGCAATATGCAGCGGTTACATGTCTCCGGAATATGCATTAGATGGATTATTCTCTATCAAGTAAGATGTTTTCAGTTTTGGAGTAGTTATGCTTCAGATCATTAGTGGCAAGAGAAACACAGGATTTTATCAAAGGGAGGAAGCCTTAAACCTCCTAGGTTATGTGAGTCCAAAATTACTGAACTCTAAGACCTCTTTGGTTTCTCTTTTCAATCTTTAGTTTGGTAAATGTATTATCTATTTTCCTAAATCTTACGTTACATTTTGGTTTCTCTTTTCAATCTTTAGTTTGGTAAATGTATTATCTATTTTCCTAAATCTTACGTTACATTTCAGGCATGGAGATTATGGAACGAAGGAAATGTTATAACTTTAGTTAATGAATCACTACTCAAATCATGCAATGGAGAAGATATATTGCGATCCATTAATATTGCGTTCTTGTGCGTACAAGAAGATGCTGGTTTTCGTCCGAGCATGCATGATGTAATTATTATGCTTGGTAGTGATAGTGTTTTTCTTCCAAAACCTAGCAAACCTGCTTTTACAGCAATAACACGTGCTTGTACCACAACAACATCGTCCTCTAGTAAGTCATACATCAACTCCAACAATGAGCTGACAGTTACCTTAGAAGATGGCCGATAACTTGACTTCCAAAACGGATGGGTTTTGTATTTACTATTAATGAAATTGTACATGGCCAAGACATTTGGCATCTGAAGGCCAACTTAGTTAGGCTATTTTAGATTTTCATATAGCCATCTTTGTATTTACGTGTAGTTGATGTATTTTTATTTTTCGGACTCTATAAATATAAGTACTACATTCAGGTAGTCTAGATTTAATTTTGGTTTTATTTTGTTAAATTCCCTTTCGTTTTATTTGTTTATTCTCTTCTGCACTCAAATAATTAGGGTTTTTGCTATGAAATCCTTCATCTTTTAAGAAATTCTTCATTTTTTCTTATGATTCTTTAAAATCTAATCTAATATGATATCAGAGCAAATCCTGTTCCACATACTCCAAGGATATTTTGCACATTTTGAGCGACTACAGCCCCAATGACGATCGTCTTCTTCGAGGTTTCTCATCGAAAGTTTGTTTTCGACCTCAATCTTTTGTTTCCCTTTGTGGCAGTAGGAGCATTTCCTCAAATGTTCTTGCAAGCTAGTCTTAGATCCAACTTAAAAACAAATTAGAAATAATTTAGGTGCCATAACATGCTTTGTTTAATTTGTTAGGTGGCTAAATTTAACTCATTTGAGTCAAAAGTCAAATTCTGTATGAAGAAGAGTTTAAAATAGAGGTTGACATTCTGATGCACTCATTGTTGATCTCTCAAGGTGTTACCCTTATGTTTGAGAACCTGCTCTAATACCAATTATTGTCCCAGACGTGAATAGGACACAAGAAGGAAAAGGGGGTTTAAATTAGGTCTTGTCTAATTTTTGCTTAAGCTGTCCCTTTGTGAGTTTCTGAGGAATAACCTAAGAAAGTGCTTCATGTGTTCAAGTTTAAGAACGATCAGCTAAGTGTGGAAAGTAAAAAAGTGCTTCATGTGTTCAAGTTTAACAACGATCAGCTAAGTGTGGAAAGTAAAGAACATACGATATTTTGACTTGGAAAATTACTCTGCCTCGATAGGTGTGAAAATCATGACCTACCCATAGGTTTTGCTTTAAAACGTTTTATTATAAAAAGACAAATTTCATCATTGCTAACCTTCCAAGCTAACTCTAACTTGAGGTCTTTGCTTTTCTCCAAAGCATCTTTTACGTAACACTACTATAAAAGCAAAAGGTACAACTTAATAGTCTATGAAAATGGAAATTAACAAGACACAAAGATATTTAAACAATTTTGTGAAGGAACTGGCATCAAGTAGTCTCTATAACACTCTAGTGACGAGCGCGCAAAACACATCTCCAAAGAGTAGTGACACGGTCGTCGCAATGTAATTACCCAACTATGAGTCAGAGTCGAATCCACACGGAAAAATATGATGTGATTAAGATAGGGGAGGAACTAAACCTATTGACAAAGCCAAACGGGGTGGGAGGGGTAGGAGGGGTGATAACTATAGAACGATGCTAACAACTGCGACTATAATAGAAAAACATGTAAATATGATCAATGTTGACTCAAGTAAGGATGAAAATGACCCAATGTTAATCATTTCCACTTAAAGAGCCCCAACCAGTGAAGCATAGGCGTGCGCTATGACACTTGAGCTATTTTACCCGGATAGCCCCTATCGGTGCCTACGAAGCCTAACACCTCTCACCCTCTTGGTGCAAAGAGGTGTTGCATTAAACTCAATCGATATTGTATCCAAGTAAGGCATCCCTCTCTTGGTGTTAAACCCATTAACTCGGGATAACCGCAACAACACCTACCCTTGATATCCCGTTTATTACTATCTCATTTCTGGAAATACCCTCTTAGTGTATGTCTAGTTCTTTAGGGCTATAAATAGCATTTGAAACTACCAATTCATAAGAATTAAAGCAAGTAGTATTTAAATAGCCAAACACCCAATCGTTTGACCAATATATCAACTATAGATCTTCATAAATTAAAGCTTACAGCAACAAGTTAAGAAAATGAAATGCAAAGCAAAGGAATGAAAAAAAGGGAAAAGGATTTGGCAATTTGAGCTCCTAATCTCCATACCCTAGACATGGTTGATGAAATCTTGCCCAAAGCTTGAGAAATAAGCCAAAGATACTCCCAACACTCGTCTATTACAAGAACAACTGGTGCTGATACTCTGGAATCAGACACAGGAAAAAAACCAGGCCTCTTGTTCCTTCCAAGGAGCTATTATAAGTTGACCAATTCAGCTGAAGTGAAATTTCATTTCTGTCAAGGGCTGTCCAGGCGCGACCACGCATAATCGTGTCTCAACCAACGCTGTGACGCTGAATACTTTCACTAAACATCGCGATCGCATTTGATCTGGCGCAGTCGCGCTAGATTCTCTGATTATGCATCGTGGTCGCACCTACACCTGTGTGAACACGAAGAACAAATACTCAGGCAGATCCTGCAACTTCATCACTTGGCCTTGTTTTGACTTGTTTTCATCCAAGTCACTCCTGCAGCTCCAATATGCTGCAATATGTAACTAAAATATGATAAGTGCGCGAATTTGCTTCATAATACACAACAAAAGCTCAAGCAATAGTAGGCAATGTGTGGTATTTTGGCCACACATCATACCCTCAAACTTAAACCATTGCTTGTCCTCAAGAAAAACACACTTCACTAACACCCAAGTCGCGATTCTCTCATTCATGCACTCCTTCACAAACACCACAACAAGTCAAAATGTCTTTTAAGATCAACAACAAATAAAATCAGTTGGTACCAGCAATTAAACTAAGCCATGTGAACACAACTTTCATAAAATAAAAATATTAGAAGGTAAACATGCCATGACACAAGAGTTTTAAAGTTTGCCTCTTTGTCACAAGAGCCCACTTTTTTACTTGCTCACCCCAATTGGAAAGTGAAACAAGAGTCCTCAACTCAACTTCACAAGTACCCTCACCACACAAGAGAATATCCCAACATACACAATAATGCAATATCAATACAAATAGGATCAATGATAGGAAGAATTCACTCATTCTCTCAACCAAAGTTTAACATGCACACTAAAAATACCATAAGCTTGCCCTTTATGTACCTCTCCACTAATATAGGAATGATCGGCTCAAAATTAATTAGAACTTAGCTAAGGTTGTAATGTAGGCTTTTGGTTAAAGGTGGGTAAAAATTAGGGCAATTAGTGACTACACATCTCCTTGAGCACAACACCACACAAAATTTAAAAGCACACTTCCTTTTTCTTGTACTTACACCTTGCTAAATTTGCAGATTAGGCACTAGTCTTTCCCTCTTTATTCATCAACTCTATTTTTTTCTTCTTTTCTTTCTTTTTCTACTTGCTTCATTTTGTTTCTTATCTCTTTCTTTTCATTTTTTAAAGATTTTTCTTTTCAACTGATTTTTATTGTTCTTTCTCTTTTTCTTCAATTGATTTTTCTTTGAATTCCACTATTTCACCGTCTAACTCATGTCACCCCTAAACTTCGGCTTTTCTCAAAGTTCCAAGTCTTTCAATGCATACAAGGAAGTTGGGCCAAAAGAGGATTTGTGCTTTAAGCAGTTAGAATTGGTTGGAGCTAATAATATGATTGCCAAAAGAAAAGATATTAAGCACAAAGGGTCTGACTAAAATAATAATGCAAGGGTAGGCTTTTTAGGTTACTAACGGGCCATAGAAAGCCTAAAATCATTTTTCGATCCAAACACCACCTAGAATTTTACCTCAAAACACACTTAGGGCATGTTCTAGATCATAAAGTTCACACATGAACACACCAATACCTTACCACATATGGCATAAGCAAAGAGAGAAAGACAAGTATATCCAAGTCCAAATGAAAGGTAATTAAGCATCAAAAGTTCACTCATAGTCTTATGAGAATTAATTAGTGAATATAAGAGCCAAAAGTTGAACTTCAATATCATAACACACTCCACTAACTCAATTTTCTTTTCACTTTTCAAACAACACTCACATGATAAAGATTAAATATTGGTGGTACCAAATATGCCAAAAATTAGCTACGGGGAAAAAATCTACAAAAAAAATACCATTAATTACAACAACTACTACTAAACTAATCATATAAATGTCTTGTTCAAAAGAATTGCTTTCTTGGAAAAGAACCATGGCAAAGAAAAACCAAGGAGGTTATTGCCTACTACTAAGATATTTTCAAAGAACATTATTTAAATGAGAAGATTCGGGCTCAAGTGGGTTTCCTAAGTATCGCAAGAAGTGAGAATCAGATGAAAGAATTAATATCCCAAACATAGTTCATGGGAATAATTTTGCTTAAATAATTAGCTACTAAACTAACTACTAACTGTAACAAACTAACACACACAATACAGAAACTAACATCCTAATATAAAAAGAAAGGTGACCATCCATAATATTCAAAAAAGAAGAAGAAAGTCTCAAATACCACAAACACCAAGCAATATCAGCAATACTACACCTGAACAACCCCAAACTTACAGAATGCACTGGAATAAAATGCAAGAGTATAAGGGACTCCGAAACAATAAGATCACTTTGAAGCGGGGGTGGTGTTAGCACTGGAAGTGTTTGGGTCTCATCATCATCATCATCTGAATCCTCTTTGGAGCTACAAAGCGAGTTCAGCTTGCTCATCATTTTGTTCAACATCCTGCTTGCCCTCTTACCGAACTTCTTCTACGTCTTCTCTATCCCGTCCAACCTATTCTTGATCTAAACCTGCTAAGCTACCACTGTCTCCAATGAATAAGTTCTAGAAGGCCTAGAGGAAGTACCCTCTCCATGTGGGCTAGAAGGAAGGCCTGCTACCAGCTGAGTGATGTGAGCATCCACCACAGAAATCTGGGATGAAATGCATACCATGTTGGGCCCTCCTGATACGAGTGGTTGAACCAGAGTATATGAACTCCTTAGTGCAGTGGTAGTAGGCGATAACTTCCTAAACGATGGATCATGAATATCTATCCGAGAAGCCACCTCAACTTTCCTCTCCTTTTTCTGAATAACTAAACCAGCTCATTTCTTGAGCAAATGGTAAATTGACCCTTTAGCACTCTGCCAAGCATCTCCATCATATGCCTCCACCCTGACATTCTTGCGCAGCTGTGTAATCAGGGATGGAAAGAATAAGCTCATCGATCTCTCTTGGACCAGCTCTTCAATCTCTTCTACAATAATATCCCCGATATTTAAACCCGAAACCATCAATCAAGACTGAAACTAGATGCGCTTTAGGAACAGGAAAATCAGTCTCATTTGTCTAAGGCATCACCCTGGCGCATACAATAGAAAGCCAAATCCTAGCCTCTACACTGAAATCATTTGATACAATCTTCTGTCTAAATGTGGCCTAGTTTGACTGTGTGCCTCCCTGGAGCTTGTCAACCAACCACTGAATACCTCCTTCTTTCGCCTGAGTTTTGTACTCACCATTATCAACATCCTCCAACCTAGATACGACATTGATCATTGAGGCATCAAATCTCACTATATTTCCTCTCATAATGGTTGTCAGCTCACTTCTAAAATCAGTGGCAAGAGCATTCAAATAAAATTCCCTTGCCCATGTATTGTTTGCTTTTATAGGCTTAGGAGCAAAGCAAATCCAACCACTATTTTACAACCTTTGGAAGAAGTTCGAGAACTTCCCTCCAACATCATCCATGTTTATCCCTCGCTCTCAAATGAATTTCTTTCTTTCACTACAGTAGAGGTAGAAATTTTGGCAATTGCCAATACTTTTAGATATTTTCAGTGTATGGTTCCTCTTGCAGCAGAACTTAAAGTCTTGATTATTGGAAAAAGTGCAGAGACTCCTCTGCAAGTTTTTCACTGCAGTAGAGGTAAAAGTAATGGCAATTACCAATACTTGCAGAGACTATTTGTACAAGTTTTCCCTTCTACTAGTGTTTAAGTGTTGGCTATTGGCAATACTTGTAGAGACTTTTTCCTGTATATTGCTCTTTTCATCAGTCATGCGTTCTGTAGTTGTTGCTGTGTTTTTCAGTTGTCTTTCCTTTTGTACTATTGACTTTGAATTATGGTAATGGCATAGGAATTTTTTTGTATATTAATCGTGAGTTCATGATGGCACGTCGTAATGTATGTTTCCTTGTCTTTACTTGTTGTTTTATTATCATACTATTTTTGTAATTTTCTTTGTTGAATATGCATATTTTATTTTTTTGTTCCCATAGGAAGGAGATCAATTTTTCAAGTTTGAGCACTGGTTTAATGACAAAGGTTCTTGGGGTAGTGATGTGAAGTATAGTAGTTTGGTTAGTGAATTTTTGATGGAGCGGAAGTTGACGTTGTTGAAAGGTGGATTTTTCAGCAAATTTTTGATGTTGGGTGATCTAAATTTATGAAATATGCTTGTATATGGTCTTTTCATTATTGTTTCATTGTTTTGTTATTATGTGTTGTCATTGTTGTTGTTTTAAATTTTGCAGGTAATGGATATTGAATCTTCTGGTCAATGATCATGTGCATTTAGATGTGGTGGATAATTTTATAAGTCAGCCAAGATCTTCTGATGAAGGTGGCAGAAAAAGGCAAAAATGTGATCTAGGTGATGAATTTCTAAATTTTCGTTTGTTACCTCCGTCGCATGATGATCCGTGTAGTAGTCTAAATGAGAATTTTAGTACTCCAAAAGAGTTAGAGAAAGCCGATGAGTAGTTTTAGTTACGTGTGTTTCATATTTACTGTGTTTGTTATGTTTATAAAAATAAGTACATTTGGATGTTTGATATTTTTGTTATTTTAAAGACTAGAGTTGTTTTGAATTTGATAAGGTGGAAGTATTAGCAATTGCAAGACTTCAAGTAATTTTAATTGTTGTGGGGTGAAGGGATTAGATGGAAAGTCTTGCCAATGGAAAAGACTTGAATTCTAGTTAATTAATTCCAAGTCTAATATTATATAATTAATTTAAAATTGATAAAAAATTCGTGGAGGGTTGTGCTGGTAATGTTTTTGCCAAGACTTGGTAGAAATTTAGTTGCCAATACTATTGCCTATGGCAAGACTTTAAGGCAAGTTAATTATTTCTAATAGTAAAGTTGATAAATAATTTTTTTGTAGGAAGTCTTACCCTTTGCCAAGACTTTGTGTCAAGTTAAATTGAATTGGTTATCTGTATGAGTGTAAAGTCTTGGCTATTGCCAAAAGTTCAGTTATTGATAATATGCTTTCCAATCACATTTGATTTTTAAAAATATGTATAATCAACAAGTGCCCTTCATTTTGATGCAACAACATGCTATGGTCAGCTTACAAAATCCTGGTAGGTTATGCCGTCTTTGACAAGTATCAAGTTTATGTCATGGTTTATGTATTTTCTGTTTGCATCCCATTTCCTATTATAAGTGATGTTTGGCAATATTTTCTTATTTTACCTTAATATCTTCTCACATTTTAGTACTTTATGTGCTCGTTATATGTGATAATTGTATTTCTTGTCCTCACTTATTGTATTTGTGATTTTATGAATGGTGCGGATGAATTCGAGGCAAGAACAGTCAAATTAGAGTTAATGGACACATTGGAAGCTATGGTGGAAGCAAGGCTTCCAAGAAAGCCCTGAGGAGTTGAAAGCTATACTGGGAGCAAGGCTTCAGCGAAAGCCCTGAAGAGTTGGAAGCTATAGTGGAAGCGTGGCTTCCACGAAAGCTCTGAGGCTGACGAACCACATGTTTTTCCAACTAGATTAGGCTTTGGTTTTACTTATCCTAGCACTTTGTAAACATTATAAAACCTCATAATTTCGTTTTGTAAAGAGGTCAAATTTTGGAGCATGTTTTGGAATTCCTAACACATTGAACCAAGGGTTTAATTCCTTTACTTAATCTATAACAATCTTTCATACTTTTTCCATGACTTCTTGTGTTGTTATTATGAATATGAGTAGCTAAACCTATCATTCTAGGGTAAGAGAAAATTACATGAAGGTCGATGTTTGAAAGTTGATTTCTATATATTGATCTACCATTACAGATTGTTTATTCTTTCTTGAGCCTAATTGTTTGGTTATTAGGGCCCGATAATTGAACACTTTCTACGGTTTATAAGTTGAACTCGACAGAGGGAACTTGTGAACAAAAATAAGAAAGAATAGGGCTTGATCGTGAACCTGGGCATCAGGGAATCGATTTGCGAGTAGGATAGACATATACCTATTCGCCTTGCTTAGCTAAATACAGAGTTCTTTAATGCATGCATGTGATATAATTCCGTAGAAATATAGGCGTTAGAGTAGCTTGCATAGACTCGTGAAGAATCGACAGATTTTCACGAATATAATTAACCTGTTAGTTAGAAATCTAGGAAATCAAGAAGTAGAATCAACTGGAAAACTCAACTGGATTGTTCGTAGCTCTGACCCTGGACCGTTTCTCTTTTATTGATCTATTACTTGACTTCAGTTACTTGCTTTAAATTGTTTCATTTAGTTAGTAAAAATCTCAACCATCATTGAAAAAATCCCTGGATAGTTTTTAGGAAATTGTTTGCTAGAATATAGTCATTAACACTAGTCTTCGTGGGAACGATACTCGATTTATCACTTTATTACTTTTCGACCACGTATACTTGCGTGTGCGTTTGGGAGCAACAAGTTTTTAGCACCGTTGCTGGGTGACACAGAGAAAAATCCTAAGGAATTTGTGCAAGCAGTTACTCTGAGAAATGGGCGAGCTTTAGAAGAAGTACCTCCAAAGCCGAGGAAGCCTGTTGGGGAACTGGAGCCGAACACTGAAAAAGAAGCTAATAAAGTGGTAGAGAAGCCGCCCGAGCTTGATAATGTCAGACCACCACCACCTTTCCCTCACAGGCTTCAAAAGCAGAAAGTAGATGCAGCCTGCAAGAAATTTTTAGAGATCTTGAGTCAGTTACAAGTGAATATTCCTTTGGTGGAGCTTCTGCGTGATGTTCCTAAATACGCTAAGTACATAAAGGATATTGTGGCAAATAAAATAAGACTGACTGATTTCGAGACGGTTGCACTTACTGAAGAGTGCAGTTCCAGAGTCAAAAGTAAACTTCCTCAGAAATTGAAAGATCCTGGAAGCTTCACTATTCCGATAAAAATTGGGAAGCATGAGGTTGGAAGAGCTTTATGTGACTTGGGTGATAGCGTAAACTTAATGCCATCATCGGTATTTCGAAAGCTAGGCCTGGGCGAACCAAGACCAACCATAATGACCCTGCAGTTAGCGGACAGATCTTTGACACGCCCCGAGGGAGTTATTGAGGATGTTCTAGTACAAGTAGGCCAATTCATCCTCCCTGTTGATTTCATCATTTTGGATTATGAGGCTGATCAAGAAGTACCCCTCATCTTTGGGAAGAGGATTTTTTGGCTACTGCTAATGCTGTGATTAGAGTTAGAGTAGGGAAGATGATCATGAGGGTAAATGGCGAAGAAGCTGTATTTAATGTGTTCCGGACTACTCAACTTCCATCACGCTATGAAGAGTTATCTATGGTAAAAGTGCTGGATAGGAAGTTAACTGCCTCTGAAAAATCACTTTTGGCTTCTAAGGATTATCCTCTTGAAAGAGCATTAATGTATGAAGATGATATGCTGAATGATGAAGAGACTGAGGAGTACTTGGAGATTCTCAACATGGAGTATCAATTCATCTCAGGGTTGAAGAAGTTTGAGGAGCTTGATAGACCGCTGACACTAGCTCCTGCTAAACCGTCTATTGAGAAAGCTCCAGTTGTTGAACTTAAACCTATACCTGCTCATTTACGATATGCTTATTTGGGTGAGGGTAACACCTTACCTGTAATCCTTTCTTCTTTGTTGTCTGATGTGCAGGTTGAGAAGGTCTTAAGAGTGTTGCGAGTGCGCAAGAGGGCAATTGGATGGACCACTGCAGATATTAGAGGGATTAGTCGTTCTTTTTGTATGCACAAGATCCTCTTGGAGGAGGGCCATAGGCCAACTGTTGAGCAGCAAAGAGGACTAAATCTAGTGATGAAGGAGGTTGTGAAGAAGGAAATTATCAAGTGCCTTGATGCTGGTATTATTTTCCCAATCTCTTACAGCAATTGGGTGAGTCCAGTCCAATGTGTTCCTAAGAAGGGAGGTATGACAGTTGTGACGAACGAGCAGAATGAATTGATTCCTACAAGAACAGTCACGGGGTGGCGGATTTGCATTGATTATAGAAAATTGAACAAGGCCACCAGAAAAGACCACTTTCCACTCCCATTCATTGATCAGATGTTGGATAGGCTAGCTGGGCATGAATATTACTGTTTTCTAGATGGATACTCGGGCTACAACCAGATTGTGATAGCACCAGAAGATCAGGAGAAGACGACGTTTACATGTCCTTATGGCACTTATGCATTTAGAAGGATGCCGTTTGGACTATGTAACGCGCCGGGAACCTTTCAAAGATGCATGATGGCTATTTTCACCGATATGGTGGAGAAATTTGTTGAGGTATTCATGGATGATTTTTCATTCTTTGGGGATTCGTTTGATGACTGCTTGAAGAACATAGATGTCGTGCTTAGCCGCTATGAAGAAACCAACTTGGTACTCAACTGGTAAAAATGCCATTTTATGGTTCGAGAAGGCACTGTACTTGGCTATAAGGTGTCGAAGCAAGGGATCAAGGTTGATAGAGCAAAGGTTGAAGCAGTTGAAAAGTTACCACCACCTATCTCGGTCAAAGGTGTGCGTAGTTTCTTGGGACATGCTGGGTTCTATAGGCGATTCATTAAGGACTTTTCGAAGATAGCTAATCCCATGTGTAAATTGTTAGAGAAGGATGCAAAGTTTGAATTCGATGATGCCGGTCTGAAGGCGTTTGAAGAAGTGAAAAAGAGGTTGGTGACTACACCAATTATTATTGCTCCTGATTGGTCTCTACCATTTGACTTGATGTGTGACGCGAGTGATACTGCTGTTGGGGCTGTTCTCGGGCAAAGAAAGGGTAGAATTTTTTACTCTATATATTACGCAAGCAAGACTCTTGATTCTGCCCAATCCAATTACACTACCACCGAGAAGGAACTGCTAGCTGTTGTTTATGCTTTTGATAAGTTTCGATCTTACTTGGTTGGCACTCGAGTTATCGTCTATATTGATCATGCCGCAATCCGATATTTATTTGAGAAGAAATATTCCAAGCCGCGACTGATTCGTTGGGTTCTTCTACTCCAAGAGTTAGATGTGGAGATCCGAGATCGAAAAGGGACCGAGAATCAAGTGGCCGATCATTTATCGAGGCTGGAAGATAGAAAATATGTAGATTAGGGGCCGGAGATAAATGAAGTTTTTCCAGACGAGCAGCTTTTTATTCTGCAGGTATCCAATGTGCCCTGGTATGCAGATATGGTGAATTTGATGGTAAGTAATGTTTATCCACTTGATGCTACAGCTGAATAGAGAAGGAAACTCTTCCATGAGAGTAGATTTTACGTCTGGGATGATCCGTACTTGTATAAAATTGGCCCAGACCAGTTGGCGAGGAGATGTATTCCAAGTGAGGAAGTCGAGTCTGTGTTGCAAAGTTGTCATTTATCGCCCTATGGTGGTCATCATACTGGTGATAGGACAGCTGCGAAGGTACTTCAATCTGGGTTCTTTTGGCCTACTCTATTCAAGGATGCTCATGCCTTTGTTAAACAATGTGATCGATGCCAAAGAACTGGTAATATTTCAAGGCGTCACGAGATGCCCTTGAATAACATCCTGGAGATTGAGTTGTTCGATTGTTGGGGAATTGATTTTATGGGTCTGTTTCCACCTTCTAGTGGCAACAAATACATACTTGTAGCAGTCGACTATGTGTCAAAGTGGGTGGAAGCTGTTGCACTTCCAACCAATGATGTGAGTGTGGTAGTCAAGTTCTTGATGAAAAATATTTTTACTCGCTTTGGGGCACCACGGGCCATCATCAGTGATGAAGGTACGTATTTTTGCAATCTCTTGTTCAATAAACTTTTGGCCAAGTATGGGGTGCGTCACAAGGTAGCTACTACTTATCATCCTCAAACGAGTGGCCAAGTGGAGGTGTCGAATAGGGAGATAAAGCAGATTCTTGAGAAAACTGTTAATACTTCAAGGAAGGATTGGTCTATGAAGCTCGACGACGTTCTTTGGGCTTATAGAACGGCTTTTAAAACGCCTATTGGAACCTCTCCGTATAGGTTGGTTTACGGTAAGGCCTGTCACTTGCCTGTCGAGTTAGAACATAAGGCGTATTGGGCAATTAAAAAGCTCAATTTGGATATGGAAGTGGCGGGTGAAAAGAGGTTGCTTCAGTTGCATGAGCTAGATGAGTTTCGTTTCCACGCGTATGAGAATGCGAAGTTATACAAAGAGCGGACAAAGAAATGGCATGACAAGCACATTGAGCATCGTGAATTTGAACTGGGCCAGTTAGTATTGTTGTTCAATTCTAGATTGAAACTATTTCCTGGAAAGTTGAAGTCTAGATGGTCGGGCCCCTTTGAGGTAGTTCGTGTCACAGCACATGGAGCGGTTGAATTGAAAGCCCCGGACTCCAAGAAGTCATTTTTAGTGAACGGGCAAAGAGTTAAGTGTTATTGGGGAGGTTTGGTGGATCACCGTACCTCCGTTTCATTGCGAGAACCGTAAATGGCAACTGTCGTGCCACGACGTTAACTAAGGCGCTTATGGGGAGGCAACCCGAGCTTTGTATGTAATAGAAAGTGGAAAAAAATACAAAAAAGTCGTGCCACGACGTTAAATCAAGCGCTAGTTGGGCAACCCAATTTTTATTGTTTTCATCATTTTATTTCTTTAGTATTACATAGTTTCTCATTGTTTTAACAGGGCTCGGGACACTCAGAAGGTGGAGCATTTTCGAGGATTGCGGAAGGATTGTAAGGCAATGAGCTCCAGTTATCTCACGCGATTGCCAAGGCGTCGTTTCACCTAACGCCTTCAGCAGACGCTAAGAATTTTTTATTTTTGGAGAAACTGGACTGAGCCACAACCAAGGCGTCGCCTCCAGCATCGCCCTGAGTCCACCAGTGAGCTCCAGAACTGCCCACGCGATGTGTAGGCGTCGCCCTCCTCAAAGCCTCAAACTGTATGAAAAGAATATAGAGCGACGCTCCCGCTATCGCCTCTAGTTAGTCAGTGCGTCCCTTCAGCTTCAGGCGTCGCTTTAAGCAACGCTTCCAACTGCACGAGAACAAAGCCAATAGCGACGCTCTCGCTATCGCCTCTAGTTAGGCAGTGAGCTTTCTCAGCTCAGAGCGATCTCAAGGCGTCACCTCTAGCATCCAGGTAAGTTAAAAAAAAAATATTTTGTGGGTCAACCCGAGCTTGACCCATTGACCCGCGAAAAAAACTTTAAAACATCACCCTTCTTTTTTCCCTCCTTCACTTGGCCTCACAAAACAAATAGAGAACACAAACAAATTTTCACCTAGGGCTTATACGCTGTCTACAACATCAATTCCCCATTATAATTTTTCTTCTATTGATCCGAAGCTGATCAGGTATGCTTTCTCCTTCTTGTTCTCTCTCTACAGTTCTTGGTCCTCATAGAACATTCCCATTCTCCCTTCCCCGTAGCATGGTTGTATGTGTTACATAGTTGTGAAAACTTATCGGGCTGAATATAGCATGAACTTTGTGTGATTCACGCTGGGACTCTGAAAGCGATCTCCCAGAAATTTGGGAGGGTTCACTACTTCTAAATATCAATGAACTTTGAAATTGAATACAGAGCACACCATGTGTTTGATACAATGCCACAGAGACTAAAAGTGAAATTTTTGTGAATTCTTGAGTAGCAAAATCTCATAGAGGCATAAACTGAATATTTTGATAACCCGCGGGACTGAATTGATATCATTTGCAATAAAATTGAATTGATCACTAGTTCAAGTGCACCATGGACAACAGTTCTGCCTGCTCTTTATTCAACGGCTCCGTTTGGTTCTTTGTGCGTAATGAACTGTTTTCCATTATGTCCTGAGGTATTTGAGCATAAGTGTGGGGTGCTAGCGCCCCGGTTGTACATTGCCTTGTTTTGAATGAGCCGCTAGGCATGAAGCTCAATTTCGGGAAAAATATGATGAAGGAGATCCATCGATCGGTTCATTGAGCCGTCCAGGAAAATATGAATTTCTTGTTAGCTACTTGCTATCCCTGGGAAGTCTGAGTAATAGGAACCAATGTGATGCATCAAGGCACTTCAAGTGCCCATGATCATCTATAATCTGTCAGGTTTACGAGAGAGTCTATCGCTGTTTGAATTGAATTCTAAAATATGGACTTTATGGTGTAGGTACTATGGTAGAAACAACACAAAAGGCCTCTTCTTCCTCCGTGGCACCTGTGGCTCAAAGGCAAAAGCTGGGTGTCGCTTCGACTAGTAAAGTCCCCAAGGGCAAGGGCAAGGCTAAGCCCAAAGCGAAGAGCAAGGCAAAACCAAAGATGCCAAAGGGCGCGGTTTCTATTCCACGGCCTGGGAGGAAAACAAAGTTTGGATTGCCATTTGTGAAGAAGGGGGAGAGCCTATATTGGTACAAGAATTTCAAGCTGGCCAGCTACATTCCCGAATTTGCCATTGATGAAACTAAATTGATGAGGCTGTTTAGAAATATAAGAGATACAATTCTCACCATGAAATGGGGATCCATTTTTTAGAGTCGGGGGATGCCAATCTTGATCTTGTGATGGAATTATATTCCAATTGGGACTTGGTGTGGAGGATCATGACCTTTGCACCTTTTTAGGTGTACAGGATCATGACCTTAACGACTTGAAGGATTTCATTCACAAGACGGATTACAAGGCATTGAGGAAGACCTTATGTGGTGGTGATGTGAGTCATAGGTGGGGTACAAAGAAGCAAACGACACAAATCTATGCAATTTTGTAGGTTTCAAAAGGAAGCCTGGGTTTGGCTTAAATTGATCAATGCACGACTGTTTCCTTTTGACCACTTTACTAATGTGACTAAAGTGAAGGCGTGAATAGTCTACTTCTTCATGACGGGGAAACCTGTCAACATTGGGTATTATATGCTCAAAGCTATGAAGGAGACACGCACAAACAAGTCAAAGCGGTTGCCCTTTGTTGGTGTCCTCACATAGTATTTAATGAAAGAAGGTGTCCCTGTTGACACCATTGGTGATAGGATTGTCCCGGCCTAGGAGAGAAAGTCTGATATTTCTGCAGTGCTAGGCCCGAGTGTAAGTGCCTACAAAATGTCCAATGATGAGCGGCGCGATGTGCACGATAATTTGGAGGGCCGCAAATACTTAATGATAGAATATTTAGAAAAGCATGCGTGGATGGATATGGCAGCCCTTGATCGCCAGCTTCCATTGTTGGAGTCGTCCAAACGGCTATTGGGCATGACGCAGACCGTAGAGGTCCCACCTGGGGAGGATGAGAATACGGATTCTGACGTGGTTGAGGCGGATAACGCTAGTGACGAAGGAGAGTGGACTGAAGGGAAGATGGTGAAGAAGAGGAAGAGGAGAAGGCTGTGCGCACTCCACCCCACCGCCCTGGGGGTTCTGTGAGAAGCAAGGCGGCTGTGCCTCCGGTTGGTGAGCACGATGCTGACACTCCCGCACATGCAGAGCGGGAGGACTCTGATGATGCGTATGATGAGATCTAGGTCGGTGGGCCTTCAGGGAAGTTCTTTTCACTCTTGCACTTTATTTTTGTTCGCACTAAGGACAACACTTGATTTTAAGTGTGGGGTGGGGGAATTCCCAAATTTTGAGGTTATGGATGATTGTACCCTTTAGGAATTTAATTTTAGAAATTTTTATTTTTGTCACTTGACTTTATTTTTATTTGTTTCTTGCTTTAATATATAAAAAAATAATGAAAAAAAATTAGTTAGAAAACTAATGAAAAATTCCAAAAAGATTTTATTTTTAGTTTTAGTTAGTGGTACAGTCATCCGCCCCGTGGTTTTTCTTGTGGTCTCGTTTCTTTTCCACGGGTAGACCTTTGAACCGGGTAAATTTTTATTTTTAGGAGTATTTTAGTAGTAGTAGTTAGTAGAGTACTTTAGGAAAAGTGATAGAATGCTAGGTGCCTTTGATTTGTTTGATACCGGTGGATTTAGACTTGAGCATTTGCTATTTGTGAATTCCTTTTGGTTTTAAAATTGTGATACATGCCTAGAAAAATTTGAATGACCTTCTTGGAGACGCTTAAGTTCAACTATTTAACTCTTTGTGAACTATTGTGCCTTAGTGCTTAAATTTCCAAAGTTGCATCTTGTTTGCTTTAACCGAGAGTTGGAATGAAACCGTCTTTAGTGAACTATGTGCCATGTGTGATGTGAGTAACTCTTCTTATGTTCCGTACCGCATATTGATGTCTAGAACTTGCCCCGTGTGTGTTCAAAGGAAATCCTAGGTATGCTCTAGTCGGGAGATGATACAGGCGTTTCTTTGATAAGCCTTTCTAGCCTTGATTAGCCTACCTTGAATATTATCCTTCTTAAGCCCTTTTGAGCCTATTGACCTTTTTGTTGACACCCACATTTCAAGCCTTACCCCTTTTGTTCTTAATTACCTTCTTTTTGAACTCTTACTCCTTATAGCACTTTAATTGAAAAATATTGTTGTTGACGGAGTTGTGGTTGGAAAATTGGGTAGCTTTTGAGTGGAACCAATGAAAGGAAAATATGATGCATTTTGAATAAAAATAAATTGGCAAGGTTGGGAATTATTGAAAAGAAAAAAAGAGATGAATTTGAAAGAAAAAAAAAGTGAAAAAGAGAAAAATAAGGAAAACAAAGGAAAGAAGAAAAATCTCAATCCTTGCTATTGTTTTGCACAAAGAAAAAAAGTACAAAATGCTTAAAGTTGAAGGAAGACTTTTGGGTGGTTGCTTGGTTGGATTTGAGAAGAATGGTGAAAATAAAAATTAAAGTGATGTATTAAAGTGCTTAGGGAGGTAGTCACTATTTATCCATATATATCATACCCGTCCTTTAGCCTACATTACAACCCGTAAAGTCCTAGTTGATCCCGATTGGAGCGAGCTTACATTAGTGGAGTCCTACACTACGGGCAAGCCTATGGTACGTTGTGTGTAGCACGTGAATTTCTTTTTGAGAGCGAGTGAATTCTTACTATATTATGTCCCTCATTATTCTTGAAATATATTCTTGCTGTGAAGTTTGGGACGCTCTCTTGGTTACTTTTGGTGAGGGCACATGGTTTGCGCGAGATAGGTGAAGTTTTGACTTCTTGGTTGAGTGAATGAGTGTGATTTTGTGAAAGCTTGGTTTCATTGAGTCGGTTTTTGAGATTGAGATGTATTGAGTGCGTTGTTCTAGTGTTTTAAAAACTTTGGCGATTTTTGGCATGTTGAGGGTCACATGGTATGTATATGCACTTGTCTAATGGTCGGTATCAACCATAATCATAGGTAGACCTTTCAATTGAGTGTTAGGATCTAGTTGGGAAATTAGTTTTTGATGATTGCTCGAGGGCGAGCAAAGGTCTAAGTGTGGGGTGGTGATGTTTGGCAATATTTGCCTATTTTACCTTAATATCTTCTCACATTTTAGTACTTTATGCGCTCGTTATATGTGATAATTGTGTTTCTTGTGCTCACTTATCGTATTTGTAATTTTAGGAATGGCGCGGGATGAATTCGAGACAAGAACAATCAAATTAGAGTTAATGGACACATTGGAAGCTATGGTTGAAGCAAGGCTTCCAAGAAAGCCCTGGGGAGTTGGAAGCTATACTGTGAGCAAGGCTTCAGCGAAAGCCCTGAAGAGTTGGAGAAAGCTCCGAGGCTGACGAACCACAAGTTTTCCCAACTAGATTAGGCTTTGGTTTAACTTATCCTAGCACTTTGTAAACATTATAAAACCTCATAATTTCATTTTGTAAAGGGAGGTCGAATTTTGGAGCAAGTTTTGGAGTTCCAAACACATTGAACCAAGGGTTTAATTCCTTTACTTCATCTATAACAATCTTTCATACTTTTTCCATGAATTCTTGTGTTGTTATTAAGAATATGAGTAGCTAAACCTATCGTTCTAGGGTTAGAGCAATTACATGAAGGTTGATGTTTGAAAGTTGATTTGTACATATTGATTTACCATAACAGATTGTTTATTCTTTCTTGAGCCTAATTGTGTGGTTATTAGGGCCTGATAATTGAACACTATCTGCGGTTTACAAATTGAACTCGACAGAGGGAACTTGTGAACGCAAATAAGAAAGAATAGGGCTTGATTGTGAACCTGGTCATCAGGGAATCGATTTGCGGATAGGATAGACATATACCTATTTGCCTTGCTTAGGTAAATACAGAGTTCTTTAATGCATGCATGTGATTTAATTCCATAGAAATATAGGCGTTAGAGTAGCTTGCATAGACTCGTGAAGAATCGACAGGTTTTCACGAATATAATTAATCTTTTAGTTAGCAATTTAGGAAATCAAGAAGTAGAATCAACTGGAAATCTCAACTGGATTGTTCGTAGCTCTTACCCTGGACCGTTTCTCTTTTATTGATAACAACCTAGAATTTGATCTATTACTTGACTTCAGTTACTTGCTTTTAATTGTTTCATTTAGTTAGTAAAAATCTCAACCATAATTGAAAAAGATCCCTGGATAGTTTTTAGGAAATTGTTTGCAGAATATAGTTATTAACACTAGTCCTCGTGGGAACGATACTCGATTTATCACTTTATTACTTGTCGACCACGTATACTTGCATGTGCGTTAGGGAGCAACAATAAGCTATGTAAAGGCAATGCGTTGCCATAGTGCTAATCATGCACATAATAAATACGAATGATATGCTTAGATTTTCGTACACAGATCGCTTAGATAGAAGCAGGATCGTGGTATGTTGGAAGGGAATGTTGGGTAAAAGTGTTTCCCTTTTTATTGAACTTGAGGTAAAAGTCTTGGGCATGGCCAAAACTTGCAAAGACTTTATCTGCAAGTTGGTCATTGAAACAGAGTTTAAAGTCTTGGCAATAGCCAAGAAGTCTCCTCAAGGTGCCCCTTGCACCAGAGCTACAACTCTTGGGAATAAGCCAAGCCTTGCAGAGACTTTATCAGCAAGTTGGTCATTGCAACAGGGCTTAAAGTATTGGCAATAGCCATGAAGCCTCTCCAAGGTGCCCATTGCACCAGAGCTGCAACTCTTGGCAATAGCCAAGACTTGCAGAGACTTTATCTGCAAGTTTCCCATTGCAACAGAGCTTAAAGTCTTGGAAATAGAGAAGAAGTCTTTCCAAGGTGCCCATTGCATCATAGCTTCAACTTTTGGCAATAGCCAAGACTTGCAGAGACTTTATCTGCAAGTTGGTCATTGCAACAAGGCTTAAAGTCTTGGCAATAGCCAAGAAGTCTCTCCAAGGTGCCTATTGCACCAGAGATGCAATTCTTGGCAATAGCCAAGACTTATAAAGACTTTATCTGCAAGTTCCCTATTGCAACAGGGCTTAAAGTCTTGGCAATAGCAAAGAAGTCTCTCCAAGGTTCCCATTGCACCAGAGCTGCAACTCTTGGCTAAAACTCTTGGCTTATAGCCAAGAGTTGCAGAGACTTTCTCTACAAGTTTCCGATTTCACCAGAGCTTAAACTCTTGGCAATAAGATAAGAGTTGTAGAGAAGTTTACCCTTGCAACAGGGCTTAAAGTCTTGTCAATAACCAACAGTCTATGCCATGTGCTATGATGCGGCGCAAATCAAGCCAAGACACCGACCATCAAGAGCCAAGCTTGAGAGCACAAAAATAACAGTTCAAGGGCTCCGGAAGCGACTTGAAGATCATGCATCGAAGCACCATGGAAGGAGGACTTTCTAGGCTACAAGGAGGAGCGTCTGAGGCACAATTTGAGGTGCCTCAAGATGCCAAAGGAAGAGGCGGAGCGCCTTTGTTTTCAGGCGGGCGCCTGTTTTATGCACCACTCTCTGGGGTTGGAAGTGGTCGGACCGCCTCTATTTATGGGCGGACACTGGTGGTGGGGCGCCCGTTTCTCTAGGGATTTTTGACTAGTTCTTAGTGTGTAATTCCTATTCTAGCCCTAAGTGACTCTATTGTATTAACTTATCTTATCATCTTTTAGTCATTTCATAAACATGTATGGAAGCTCTATAAAACTTCCCTTAGTTATTTTCTTCATAAGTTAGTTTTGAACATAAATTTGAGAAAAAAAAAACACTGAGAGGCTTGGCCTTCTTGTTTGGAGCTTGAAGCTCATGTATCCCCTTAAGACCAAGGAACCCGTGGATTTCATTCTAGTATGAATCCGAGATTTGGTTCAAGTTTCTCTTTTTTCCTTTGAATTCAATCCGCGTATGTGAGCTTGATTCGTTTCTTTCTTCTTATTTCTTGCCTCCCCAATCTTTATTTCTTGTTATCTCGTTTATTGCTTCAGCTTGTATTATTCATTTGCTTCCGCTAGATTTACCCTGTATCAGTTTGGTATCAGAGCACGGCTAGATTTTGCACTTACAAACCCTCGATCGTGCCATTTTATCTTTGTGTTTGTTGTTATTGCGTTCTTGTTGTTCTTGGAAAGAAAAAGAAACAAAAAGTGAAAAATTAAAAATTTCAAAAAAAAAATTGCTAGATGTTGTTGGATTTGAACACCCTATTGTTGAAAAGTATTGGGGTTTGCTCTATATCGTATCCCCGTTCTTTTGGTACCACAAAATCACAATTTGGTGTTACGGATTGAAAATTCAAAAATCAAAACACCAAAACTTTGAAAACTCTTGAAAATTGCTTCAAACTTGAATCGAAGCTTGTTGTTGGTTTTTTGGGTGTAAAAACTATTGGGAATTGTTTAGATTCATTGACAAAACCTTTGGGTACCTTTGAATTAGAAAAACAAGTTGAAACCGTTTGGAATTTGGGTGCAAAACGAGCCAAATGCCATTGTTGAAAAGCTTCAAATTCAGTCTTAGGCGGACCGCCTCAGGATTTAGGCGGACCGCCTCAGGATTTAGGCGGACCGCCTCAGCAAAAGTCCCTCTCTGGACTTTGGTAGGTGGAGCGCCTCCCCCTGTTAAGGGTTCCAGGTAGTTTTTCTTGTAGGTTTTCGCTTGTTCTTTGCCTCCGGGCTTCTTGGTTAGTGTTTCTTGGATAATTGTCGTACTCCATTGACACTAACTCTTGAGCGTATTAGGACATTCGTGTATAGTGGAGAGTAGAATTCAAAGATGAATCGTAGAACTTTCTTGACTCCAAGTGCGCACTTTAAATAGTCATCTGTCCATCGTGTCACATTAACTCCATTCCGAACCAATACATGGACATATTAGTTGTTGATATTCACTGTGGTTCCTAAGAGATAAAGGGCATCTTTGGGTGAGGGATTAGGAGTGTGAATCCTAAGAAGAGTTTTGAGTGCCACCACCAAAAGTGAGAGAGAGCAAGTGAGGTTTCTTTAAACTAACCGTTTGTTTTCTTAAGATGTCTCTTGCAGGTACATGGAGCCATAAGGGAGGTTTGGATGGATATCGGGATGGATTGGAGGATGAGAATTTTTATCATACTCCTATCACTAGGAGAAATTCATATAGATACCTTGAGGAAAGCAACCAAACTCGTGATGTTGCAACAATGTATGAGACTTCTTCCCCGACTTTCAATTAAGTAAGTGATATTGGAAGGGTGATGGGTAGTGGAAGCTACTATAGTGGTATTTCTAGTAGTGGAGAAATAAGGAAGTACCTATCTCGTGGTAGTGCCTCAAGTGAGACTACTATTGATGGGATGTTTAAGGGACATTACTACAATGAGCACTTAAGAAGAAGAGAATGGTGTCAATTCGTAGTGAGTCTTAATGAGAATCGTGGGTATGTGCTTCAAGTGGATGAAGGTGAAGCAAGTTGGATTAGTCCTCTTGTGGTGAGAAGGTTGGGAATATCTTGTGTTGATGGAATGGCTCGGGTAGTTATTTCGCAAAGGAACTTTGAAGAAGAAGTTGAGTGCCAAGTGGGTCCTTTAGAGGGATGTGATATTATATTGGGAAGGCCTTGGCTTCTCCATAGATACTTCTACTTCAACCATGACCTTGGCGGCTATCATGTTAAAGCACAAGGGAAGTTACAATTCCTCCTTCCTAGGAAAGAAGAAGTACAAGCAAGATATCCCACGTGCATGAGAAATAGTAGGACACTATTGTGGAGAAGTCCTATGAATGAAAGATTTGCAATCACGAAGTCCTACAAACACAAGAGAAAGTGGGACTAGTGCAAGAAAAGAGTTGACAAATGTCAACAATGTGAACCCGACAACACAATATTCAAAATAAAGTGGTTCACCAACAAAGAAGAAGGGGACGTCAAGTGATGATTCTCAATGTCCTAGATTTTGGGTCGATGTAGGAGTCCACCTACTCCGGCTATGGGTATTCTCAGGCCTCGTTCCAACTCGCTCGAATATGAGAGACGAAAGATTGAGAGTAGTAAGGGAGTGACTGGTGACAACTATCGAGTGGAAAAAAGAGAGATTGTGTTGAGTGATGTGAGTGGGTTGTTACCACCCATATCCACACCCGACCTTGAAAAGAAAATGAAGGAAAAGAGAGAGGGAAAAAGAATTGTTGAGAGTGAGTACACCCCTTATTCTAACACTTACTCTTTATCTTTTTCTTCACCTTGTTTGAATTCTTCTGTAGGTATTCTTGGAGGCAAGCCGATGGAGCCTCAACCATGTTCCGAGATGGGAAGACAAGGTAAAGGTGATTCCAAATGTGAGCTACAAGGTGGAGGAGCTAGCCAAGATACTTCAAGTGCATTGAGTGAGCAAGATGGTGACTCAAATGTAAGTGTTAGTTCTCTTTTCCTTAAGCATGCTACTACCTTGTCTTATGTTAATGTTTGTGAAAACTCGGCACTAGTTGATGATTTATATGACTACAATGTGTTTACAACTAGTGTAGAGTCGGTTGGTCAAATTGTGTGTGCATGTGAACCACTAGTTGAGAGGGTTGATAAGCCACATCATAATGTGAGCTCAGTATTCAATGAACCTCTCTTTAGTGAAGAAGTTGTAGTTGACCTTGCTTGTAAACCTTGTTATGACACCCCACCCATATTTGATAAAGAAGAAGATGAGTTGAATGAATGCCCTAATATTCCCTTTGTTTTCTTACTTGATAGTGGTGGCCTCTTGTGTCGTAGTGAGGTTGGTTGTGACCTTGAGGAGTCTCTAGTGTATGAGATGGATCGAATTGTGTTCGATGACTCCTTAAGTGTAGATGTTATCTCTAGTTTGAGAACCTCACCTTTGCTGGGTAATGATCTTGAGAAGTGTGCCTACACTAATCCTTTGTTTGAGGGCACCTTTAATGGAAGCGATGAGTTGTATCAAGCTAGAGTAGAGTGTGAGTTTGAACCTCCATGGATTGGAATGCTTAATTATATAGACAATCCGTTGTTTTGAAACTCCAAGTGAGACGAGTGACCATGGTCTTGTCCTTGGTAGCTTGTCTAGTGAGGAGGATTGTCTTGGAGGTGAATACGTAGGTTAGGAGGTACCTCTTGGTGTGTGTAAGAGTGCTTCTAAGAAGGGGAGTGGAGTATTTGATGTTAGTTGTCAAATGAACTATTTTGTTTACTCCACCCTATATGTTGATCACACCTTGAATGTTGAGCATACAAAAGCCAAAATGTCACATTGTGAAAATATTGATTTGAAGGCTTGGTGTGTTGGTAGTAGGCTTAGGGGTTAAAGGAAAATTGATTGCTATGTCTTGCATGTTCCATATCATATTGATCTCTTTGTTTGTTCTTGTGTTGGATGCGCTTCCTTTTTGAGTCAAGTACTTGTTGTTTCCTTTGGAGACATAAGCTTATTGACGCTTGACTCTATCATAAAAGTGTGTTTTCTACACTTTTGGCACTAACCTACTCTTGTAGTGGGAAGCTTTGTTAGTATTTTTGAATATAGGTTTCGATGGTTTGATTTCGAGGACGAAATCTTCTCAAGAAGGGGAGGATGATGTGGGGCAAATCAACCAAGACACCGACAGATGCGGGCCTCAAGGCCGTTCACTAGGAGTCAAGCAAGGTTGATTCAAGACACCCATCTTTACTTGATTTGGAGAGACATGGATGAAAGGTCCGAGAGTAGCCGGAAGATCATGCTTTTGAGTGCCATGGATGGTGGATCACTTAGGCCACTTGAAGAGGCATCCAGAGCACGTTTGGAAGCAAATCAAGAAGCCACAGGAACGGGCGGACCGCCTACTCAACTAGGCGGGCCGCCTACTTTTTGAGCACTCTCTGGATCTTGCCCAGGCGGACCGCCTCTGTAAAACGGGCGGACCGCCTACTCCAAAGGGGCTGGCCGCCCACTCCAAGTAGGCTGACCGCCTACTCCACAGGGCTGGGCGCCTACTTTGCTGAAGGGTGCGGGAATTCCTAGTTTTATGCTATGTTTTGGACAACTATAGCCCTACGAGGCCTTTATTGTTTTAACCCACTTTAGGGGTATTTTTGAGCTTTCATTACATGTAAGTGAAGTCTATAAATACTTCACAAACCTCTTCAAACCTTAGATTACCTTGAATTTTATGAATGATGAAAAGAACCTATCTCTTATTTGGAGAACCCTTTGTCTTGGTTGCTTGAATTCACTAGTGGAGCCTAGTTGAGTCTTGAACCGAAAACCCGATCATTCTACTTGCGAGTCCCGAGTGTGACTCGAGGGTGGTTGCATAGTGTAGGTCCTCCTTGACACCGATACGAGGGTATCTCGGGACAAGTTCCCCGGGGTTACTTCGTAGGGAGTTCGAGTAGTGTCTCGCTCTCTATCTTTACTTTCCGCGTTTTAGTTTTGATCCTTATCATCTTGGTATCAGAGCAAGGCTCGGGTTTTGTTTCTACAAACCCCTGACCCTTGATTCTTCGTGCCTAGGTTAGTTTCGATATTAGGTTCTTATTTTTTATTGAAGCAAAGAAGAAAACACAAAAAAAAATTTATCATGGATTCTTGGTTTGATAGACCCATTGTGTGATTGTTATTGGGGTTTGTTCCCTATTGGAAACCCGTTCTTTTGGTACCCTAAGCACCCGATTTGAAGTTGAAAACACAAGAATTGAAAATTTGAAACCCCTTGAAAATTTGAAAATTTGAAAATTTGAAACCCTAAGCTTGAAATTGATGAACATGGTAGATTACTTGTTTTTGATTGGGGTTTGATAAAAGTTGTCGGGGTTGGTTCTTTGTGATTGAAACAACATTGGGGTACCTTTGAATTGCTAAAACAACGTGTGAATTGATGAATTTTGGGGTGCAAAACCAAGAAAATCGTGTTTGAAACTGTGCTGAAACCTGCAGTAGGCGGGCGCCTAGTGAAACGGGCGGACCGCCTGTTTTTGTTGAACTCTCTGGATTTTACAGAGGCGGAGCGCCTACTAGAGTAGGCTGACCGCCTACTCTCCTCTGCAGAGAACCAGGCGGACCACCTAGTCCAAACAGGTGGGACGCCTACTTCTGTTGGGCGTGGTTTCGGGTAGTTTTTCGTAGGATTTCTTGTTTCTTTGATCGCATTACTTCTAGCTAGTACTTCTTTGAGTAATCTTACCTACTTGAGTTGTGCTAGCCCTTCTAAGCTATTAGGAAAACTCAAGCCTAGACCGGAGACTAGAATTCAAAGAAGACTCGTAGTCTCTTTTGACTCAAGTCCGCACTTAAAGAGCTTAGCGTTCCAATAGAGTCATATCAACTCCACTCACCCCGGAGTGCATTTGGCTTTTGAGTCGAGTGATTAAGTTGAAGTTTACTATTCAACTTAGTGAAGCTTTGGATTCAAGCAAGAGTGAAATAGCCACCACCACTAAATGAGTGATCCGAGTGAAACACTTGTGAGGGGGTGAGTGAGGTTGTTTGCTAACGTTTGTTTCTTGTGTAGGTACAATGTCTTCCGAAGGAGAAGACTTCACTAAGAATTCCCTTGCTACTATCCTTGCCAAGTTGGATAGTATGCACTTGAGGATAGAAAGCCTTGAGAGGGTGACATCAAGTGCCCTAGTCGAGCAAGGGACCTCCAATATCCATTCGGAGAAAGGGACCCCGAGTGTCCAAGTTGAAAAAGGGGCCCCGAGTGCCCAAGTTGATGTTGGAGAAGGCACAAGTAGTCCGACCTTTACCCCGGAACAAGTGGCGGAGTTGCTTAATCGCCAACAACGGGTAAGGGAGGATCATTGATCGAATTGACTTATTGTTGGGCAATACCCAACGGGTGACTATTCCAAACTTTATGGGCAATCCCCAAAGGAATGCTCCACTTCCCGGACCGATCCGAAATGTTCAACCTCTTGAGCAAGTTGCACAAGCTCAAGAAGGGGAGGAGGACAATTATGGTGATGATGGGTATGATGCTCATTATCAATTTAGGGGTCGGAATGTGGATAGGGGTCGAGGCCGAGGTCAAGGGCCACCCCATGGGCACTATGGAGGGAATGCTATGAGGGATCTTGGTGGATATGGGGATCACTTTGGAGGCCAACCGGAGCCTTTCTAAGGGGGTCGTGACAACAACAACAACAATCTTAATAGTGTGAAGATCACTATTCCTCCCTTCAAAGGAAGTAGTGATCCGACGGAATACCTTGATTGGAAGTTGTCCATGGAGCGTATATTTGACACCAATGATATGCCCGAAGTGAAGAAGACCAAGTATGCTATCTCTACCTTTGAGTCCTTTGCTTCTACATGGTGGGAGTCGGTGAAGAGGAATAGAAGGAGGATGGGGATGGTTATTAATCTTACTTGGGATGAGTTGATCCGTGTGATGGATGAAAAGTACTTGACTAACCAATACCGAGTGGAACAACAAAAGCGTCTCTATGAATTGAAACAAGGTTCCAAGACGGTTGGGGAGTACTTCAATGAGTTTGAATAAGTCCGGATGACTCTAGACTTGGATGAGGAAGACAATGAGACGGCCATGATCCGTTTCAAAGGGGGCTTAAACCGAGACATAGCTTCAGTCTTGAAGTTTCATAAGTACAATGACCACTACAAGCTATATGAAGATGCGGTTGAAGCCGAGAAGTGGCTCAAAGAGGAGAAATCCCTTCGTTACAAGAGTAGTGCTACTACTCCATTGAACAAGCCAAAGGATTGGAAATCTCCTACAACTAATGCCAAATTCCCAAGTACAAGTGGTGCAAGTGCTAGAAAGGAGGTGAAGAAGCCTTTTGAAAGGTCAACACAACACGTGGGAGGTAACTCTAGAACTCACTTGAGTAATCCAATCTCTTCTTCTACTCAATGCTTTACGTGTAAGGGTTATGGTCATCTCTCTAAAGATTGCCCTACCAGGAAAACTATGGTCCTTGTGGGTGACTTGCTCTATGAGCAAGATAGTGAACCCGAGGAAGAAGAGGGAGTAGAGGGTGATGATGAGGGAGATGATGGGGAGATTGCCATGGAAGAAGATGATGATGCCCATGCCTTCCTTGTTGTGAGGAGGAGTCTAGGAGCCATGTGTGTGGAGGATGTTGAGACCTTACAAAGAGAGAACCTTTTTCATTCCAAATGCCGAGTCATGGGTCTCCTTTGCTCTATGATCATTGACTCGGGGAGTTGTGCTAATGTTATTAGCCAAACACTAGTTGCCCAATTGAAAATACCCACCCTAAAACACCCAAATCCTTATAGGCTACAATGGCTTAGTGAGTGTGGTGAGTTGAAGGTGGTTAAACAATGTTTGATTAAGTTCAAGATTGGGAACTATGTGGATGAGCACATGTTCGATGTCGTGCCTATGCAAGCATGCCACCTACTCTTTGGGAGGCCATGGCAATTTGATCGACGTGTGGTTCATAATGGCCGTGCCAACACCTATACGGTGACGCATGAGGGGAAAAAGTTTGTGCTCCAACCCTTGACTCCCAAACAAGTGAGTGATGATTACAAACGGATGCGGGAGTTGAAAGAAGCGGCAAAGGCAAGTCGGTGGTTGAGACTAGCCCTTTGTCCAAAAGCTTGGTGGCAATCCCACCAACTTCTACTGGTGGCATATGTGCCATGATGCAACCGGGCGAGGTCCTAAAAGGAAATGATGGCAACAAGCTTCTCATATGCCTAGTGCACAAAGGTATGGTTCTAACCTCCGATCTTGATTTTTCTACTAACCCTTTGCCTAGTGTGTTTGAGAATTTTTTGAAGGAATTTGGTGACATGTTCCCGGATGAGATGCCGGATGGATTACCTCCTTTGAGGGGTATTGAGCATCAAATCGACTTTGTCCCGGGATCCCAAATCCCAAACAAACCGGCCTATAGGAGCAATTCGGAAGACACAAAAGAATTGCAAAAGCAAGTTGATGACTTGCTCACTAAAGGCTTGGTGAGGGAAAGCTTGAGTCCTTGTGCCGTACCCGTGATCCTTGTTCCCAAAAAAGATGGCACTTGGAGGATGTGCGTTGATTGTCGGGCCGTGAACAAAATAACGGTAAAGTACCGTCATCCCATTCCCCGACTTGATGATATGTTAGATGAATTGAGTGGTTCATGTGTTTTTAGCAAAATAGACCTTAGGTCCGGCTACCATCAAATCCGGATGAAACCCGGAGATGAGTGGAAAACCGCATTCAAGACCAAATTTGGTCTCTATGAATGGTTGGTGATGCCCTTTGGGCTCTCCAACGCACCTAGTACTTTCATGAGGCTAATGAACCATGTTCTAAAGCCATTCATCAACAATTTTGTGGTCGTCTACTTTGACGATATATTGATCTATAGTAAATCAATAGACCACCATGTTGATCACCTTAGGCAAGTGCTTGAAGTGTTGAGAGCCGAGAAGCACTATGCTAATTTTAAAAAGTGTGCCTTTGGTGTTGAGAAGGTAGTCTTTCTTGGGTTTGTTGTGAGTGCCCAAGGAGTGGAAGTGGATGAGTCTAAGGTAGAGGCCATACGTGATTGGCCTACTCCTACTACCGTGACTCAAGTGAGGAGCTTTCATGGTCTTGCTAGATTTTATAGGCGATTTGTGAAAGACTTTAGCTCCCTTGCCGCTCCACTCACCGAATTGGTGAAGAAGGACAAACCTTTTGTTTGGGGAGAGCCTCAAGAGAAGGCCTTCCAAGAATTGAAAAGTAGGTTGAGTACCACCCCTCTATTGCAATTGCCCGACTTCGGAAAGGCATTTGAGGTTGAATGTGATGCCTCGGGGGTGGGAATTGGTGGTGTTTTAATGCAAGATGGCAAACCCATAGCCTACTTTAGTGAGAAGTTGAAGGGTGCATCTTTGAACTACTCTACGTATGACAAAGAGATGTACGCCTTGGTGAGAGCCCTTGCCCATTGGCAACATTATCTTTGGCCTCGAGAATTTGTGATCAAGAGTAACCATGAGTCACTCAAGCATCTAAGTGGCCAAGAGAAGCTCATTAAGAGACATGCCAAGTGGGTTGAATTCATTGAGTCTTTTCCCTATGTGATCCAATACAAGAAAGGGAAAGACAATGTTGTAGCGAATGCGCTTTCGAGAAAGTTTGCTCTAGCCACCACCCTAGCCTCTAAGCTCATGGGTTTTGAGAGCATTAAATTGATGTATGCTCATGACCCTTAGCTAAAGAGCATTCATGAAGCTCTTGAAAAGGGGGAAAGGGTAGAGAAATACCAATGGATTAATGGATACATCTTTAAAAATGGTAAAGTGTGTGTTCCCGAGTCCTCTTGGAGGGAATTGTTGATTCGTGAAGCTCATTGTGGGGGCTTGATGGGACACTTTGGGAGAAACAAGACCTTGGCCATTCTCATGGAACAATTCCATTGGCCAAAGATGGGGGTCCAAGTTGAAAAGCTTTGCAAAAATTGCCTTGAGTGCAAGCATGTGAAATCTAAAGCTAACCCCCATGGTTTGTATACTCCTCTCCCCGTGCCTACTAGTCCGTGGGTTGATATATCAACGGATTTTGTGATGGGATTACCACGGTCTAGGGGGGGCCATGATAGCATTTATGTTGTCGTGGATAGGTTCTCCAAAATGGCGCACTTCATTCCGTGCAAGAAGTGTGATGATGCACAACATGTTGCCTCCTTGTTCATTGACAATGTCTTGAAATTGCATGGCGTGCCTCAAACCATTGTAAGTGATAGGGACACCAAGTTCCTAAGCCACTTTTGGAGAAGTTTGTGGGGTGCCCTTGGCACCAAGCTCTTGTTCTCTACGTCCCACCACCCACAAACGGATGGGCAAACCGAGGTGGTAAACCGGACTTTGGGTGCTCTTCTAAGGGCCATGACCCGAGGTAAGGCCGGAACGTGGGTTGATAAACTTCCTCTCATGGAGTTTGCCTACAATCGTACATTGCATAGCTTGATTGACATGACTCCATTTGAATGTGTGTATGGTTTTAATCCCTTGATTCCTCTTGATCTAACCCCTTTGCCAAGGGAAATGGTTGCTAATTTTGAAGGGAAAAGCCGAGCAAAGGCTATGATTGAACTTCATGCTAAAGCCAAGAAGAACTTGGAGGAAGCCTATGCCAAGGTTGCTTCCAAGAAGAACAAGGGAAGGAAGAAGCTTGAGCTCAAAAAGGGAGATTGGGTGTGGGTGCACTTCCGAAAAGAGAGATTTCCAAACCTAAGGAAAGGGAAGTTAGCACCCCGTGGAGATGGACCTTTTCAAGTGCTTTCCAAGATCAACAACAATGCCTATGTGATTGATCTACCCGGTAAGTACAATGTGTCTAATACTTTTAATGTGACTGACTTGACCCCTTGTGATGTAGGAGACGGTGATGCCGGAGAGGAGGAAGCCATGGTTTCGAGGACGAAACCTTCCCAAGAAGGGGAGGATGATGCGGGGCATACCTCAAGGCCGTTCACTAGGAGTCAAGCAAGGTTGATTCAAGACACCCATCTTTACTTGATTTGGAGAGACATGGATGAAGGGTCCGAGAGTAGCTGGAAGATCATGCTTTTGAGTGCCATGGATGGTGGATCACTTGGGCCACTTAAAGAGGCATCCGGAGCACGTTTGGAAGCAAATCAAGAAGCCACAGGAACGGGCGGACCGCCTACTCAACTAGGCGGGCCGCCTACTTTTTGAGCACTCTCTAGATCTTGCCCAGGCGGACCGCCTCTGTAAAACGGGCGGACCGCCTACTCCAAAGGGGCTGGCCGCCCACTCCAAGTAGGCTGACCGCCTACTCCACAGGGCTGGGCGCCTACTTTGCTGAAGGGTGCGGGAATTCCTAGTTTTATGCTATGTTTTGGACAACTATAGCCCTACGAGGCCTTTATTGTTTTAACCCACTTTAGGGGTATTTTTGAGCTTTCATTACATGTAAGTGAAGTCTATAAATACTTCACAAACCTCTTCAAACCTTATCTTACCTTGAATTTTATGAATGATGAAAAGAAACTATCTCTTGTTTGGAGAACCCTTTGTCTTGGTTGCTTGAATTCACTAGTGGAACCTAGTTGAGTCTTGAACCGAAAACCCGATCATTCTACTTGTGAGTCCCGAGTGTGACTCGAGGGTGGTTGCATAGTGTAGGTCCTCCTTGACACCGATACGAGGGTATCTCGGGACAAGTTCCTCGGGGTTACTTCATAGGGAGTTCGAGTAGTATCTCGCTCTCTATCTTTACTTTCCGCGTTTTAGTTTTGATCCTTATCACCGACCATCAAGAGCCAAGCTTGATAGCACAAAGAATACAAGTCAAGGGCTCCGGAAGCGACTTGAAGATCATGCATCAGAGCACCATGGAAGGAGGACCGTCTAGGCTTCAAGGAGGAGCGTCCGAGGCACAATTTGATGAGCCTCAAGATGCCACAGGAAGAGGCGGAGCGCCTCTATTTTCAGGCAGGGCGCCTGTTTTATGCATCACTCTCTGGGTTGGAAGTGGGCGGACCACCTCTGTTTATGGGCGGACCACCTACTCACTGGTGGTAGGGCGCCTGTTTCTCTAGAGACTGTTCAGGCGGGGCGCCTATTTCTGGGCGGATTTGACTAGTTCTTAGTGTGTAATTCCTATTCTAGCCTTAAGTGACTCTATTGTATTAACTTATCTTATGGGTTTTTCGTCATTTCACAAACATGTATAGAAGCACCATAAAAGTTTTCCTTAGCTATTTTCTTCATAAGTTAGTTTTGAACATAGAATTGAGAAGAAAGAATATTGAGAGGCTTGGCCTTCTTGTTTGGAGCTTGAAGCTCATGTATCCCTTTAAGACTTAGGAACCTGTAGATTTCATCCTAGTATGAATCCGAGATTTGGTTCAAGTTTCTCTTTCTCCCATTGAATTCAATCCACGTACGTGAGTTTGATTCATTTCTTTCTTCTTATTTCTTGCCTCTCCAATCTTTATTTCTTATTATCTCGTTTATTGCTTCCGCGTGTATCGTTTATTTGCTTCCGCTAGTTTTACCCCGTATCATGCTAATTGCAACAGAGCTTGAAGTCATGGTTATAGCCAAGACTTTTAGAGACTTTCTCTGCAAGTCCGCATGGAAAATGTGTTTAAAGTCTTGGCAATAGGCAAGACTGGTAGAGAATTCATACACTTTATGCAATTAATACAGATTAACAAAATTTTTATGAAACTGCATATTATTATTACTGTAATCAATCTAATGTCGTGTGTTTCTGTACAACATATTTTTTTGGTTATTATGAATAAATTTCATAGCTCGTTTGGTTTATATAGAATTTAAAGAAAAATTAAGCATAATTTAAATGAAATTATTAAGAAGCTAATGGAACCTTTAGTAAAAGTCAATCACAATTTGAAAAAATCTTACCTTGAATCTTCATTTGAACGGAAGAATATGTAAAAGGTATAGGTTTTTAGGGTTTGTTGATCGCGTGAATGGGAAAAGGAAGTGGAGGGATATGGGCGGGTCTTTTTATTGGTTGTTAGGGGTATTTTCGTCCGAAGAGTCTTTCATTAAACTAATGGAGAACAGTTATCTTGAATCACTGTTAACAAGGACATTTATACAAACCATTTGTTCCCGTAGCATATATATGCAATTCAGCTGGGAATTAGATCCATAAGGAGGTAAAAATTTCGTGTAGGGGCCTGTTTGGCGCGCGCTAATTGAATTGTAGCCGTCAAAAACAAATTCGCTGAGAAATAGCCACCTCCGGACAAATTCCAGTACAAATACTGGGGCTTTGATTCAAAGCCCCAGTATTTGTACTGGGAGGCTTCAGTAAACAAGCTCCAGTATAAAATACTGGAGCTTGGAACAAATTTTGTTCAAGGCCCCAACATTTTGTTATGGGACTTTGTATAAAGCTTCAGTCCCATAACAAAATGCTGGGGCTGTGAACAAAACTTGTTCAAAGCCCCAGCATTTTGTTATGGGACTGAAGCTTTAAATATAAAGTCTCATAACAAAATAATGAGATTTATCCCTTTGATGGGACCTTTGTTATGAGAATAAATCTCATTATTTTGTTATGGGATAAAGTCCCATAACAAAATAATGGGACCTTTGAACATGTTAGTTTAATGTTCCATTATTTTGTTATGGGATTATATTATTTTGTTATGGGACTTCTTCAATCCCATAACAAAATACTTGGGCTTTGAACAAATTTTATTTTGTTCAATTCAAAGCCCAAGTATTTTGTTATGGGACTAGTCTGGGTGTTTTCCAACGCTAATGGAGCTTCAGTGTGCGCGCGAATTTTTGGCTATTCTTCAATGAATTTTGAAACGCTGAATAATCCCCAATGAGCGCGTCCAAAAATGGCTAATGATCAAATTGACCCCATAAGGAGTACTCTAAAGCCCACTAAGGTATGCCCAATAGTTTTAGTAATTACCGTAAACTTAAATCTACAGCATTTACGCGAAAAAACACAAAAAACATAAGGACTCTTTTTGAAAAACTAGAATTTAGAGTATGGAATAGGATATCGATTCGACACACCGTGACAACCATCACACCGCTTCTATTACCAGCTACGGCTTACGCTTCTATTACCAAACGAACAAGTAATTATGCTTTATCTATTTAGTATAGATCTCTATGCATGAAGGAAGTACTTTAATTGGGATTTTACAATTTTTGCATTACAATTACTCTATTTAATTCCCTCATAATTTTCCTCGTAAACGAACTAACGTTTTATTTATAAATAAACTAAGGAATTAATTTGTGATTGATGAAGTAAAACAAAAAATTTCCGCTTTCGTATTTTTTAATGCAGATATTTATTGTACAGTGAAAAGCAAAAAAACATAATACTAAAATCTTATTTCTTGAAGTACCAAATATAATTTCACATAACACCTAGTTTTATATAATAAAATGTTGGCAGTGGTCCTAAAATGATTATGACAATCCCATGTTTGCTGTTTTCCAGCGTTTCAAAAAGAATCCTTCTAACGGCTCTAACATGTGCTCTGCTCTGTTCTGCGGTGTCACCGATAATTAGTTGACCGTTGTTGGGCCCCTCTCTTTCCTACTTTCAAAATAATATATATATATATATCCGTTGCATCACCCATACTTCTCATTCAACAAACACAAAACCAAAGAGACAGTGAAGGTTTGAGCTTCAGCATTGCAGCAGGTAAATTCCCCTTTCTTTCTGTAAGAAAATTGTTGGTTTTTGTTCTTTCTTTATTTGTTCATTAATAGGTAGTTGTTCATATTTTATTGATTTTTGAAGGGTTTGCTAAGCCAAGTTTTAGGTTATTTTTTTTTTAATCATGAATGAATCTCCAAGTGGGATTTGTAGACACGAATACGGATTAGTCAGACTCCAAAGTAATACTAATATTAGGTGGGAGAAAAAAGTGAAATTATCACGAATGAGAAGGGTACTTGTTTATGCTACCGTAGTGGGCTATGGTTAATCAGAGCTCTCGGGTTTGAGCTGTTTTAATGGGTAGTCTTTGGAAGCGCTTTACCCATAAGTGGGACTTCCAGGCACGAATATGGATGGATTAGTCAAGACTCCAAATGAGTACCGAAAACCAAGTGCAGAAAAAGAAAAAAGAAATTTTCATGAATGCGATGGAGGGGTACCTGTTTATGCTACTTGTTTTAATTTTTTTTTTCACCCCTGTTTTTTTTTTTTTTTTTCTTTTTAAAAGTTCAGGGTATTAAATGTCTATAACTTGTATGACACTTGATGGTTTTAGTTAGTAGGGGCCTTGGGGCATTTCAAGATTCATAATATTTCTGTTTGTGAAAATGAGTTACTTATCAATCATCATAAATCATAAATCATAAATCTGATTTTTATTAAGGTATTTGGGAGATTTAGGGGTGTGAATGTCTTATTCCTTGAGTATACCTAGTAAAGATTCAAATTTTCTACTTCTTAAGAAGTTATTTCAAGCATCACATTTTTTACAAAAGGGATTTTTTTGGTTATAGATTTTATCTTTTTGTTGATTTTTAAGGATTTTTGCAGGTGATTTCCAATACTTGACATCATGACTGTTGAGGTACTACAATCTGAGGGAAACCAAGTAGATAATGTGGTTGTTTTACAAGAAGAAGATCCTAAGAAGATTTTAGCAGAATCCGAGAACGTGAAAGTTGAAGAAACCGAAGCTAAGCTCAAGACAGTGGAGAAGAGCTCTTCTTATAGGGAAGAGAGCAACTTCTCAAGTGATTTGAAGGAGCATGAGAGAAAGGCCTTGAATGAGCTAAAATCGAAAGTCGAAGAAGCCATCCTTGGGAATTCTTTGTTCAAGAAAGAGAAAGTAGAGACTACCAACAAAGAGTCACCCAAGAAATCATCATCCGATGAGGGGGGAGAGAAAAAGGATTGTGAGAATGAGGAGAAGGTTGAACAAGAAGAGAGCAAGAATGAGAGTTCCGGAACAAATGGAGATGAAATTGTAGACAAAGAGATCTCCATTTGGGGAGTACCTCTTTTACCTAGCAAAGGGGATGAGAAGACCAATGTGGTTCTCTTGAAATTCTTGAGGGCAAGGGACTTCAAGGTGAATGAAGCAATTGAGATGCTCAAGAAAACTCTGCAATGGAGAAAAGATTTCAAGATCGAGTCGATCTTGGAGGAAGATTTAGGATCTGATCTTGCATCAGCTGCTTATATGAGTGGAATTGATAAACAAGGCCACCCCATTTGTTACAACATCTTTGGTGTTTTGGATGATAAAGAGTTGTATAACAAGACATTTGGTACAGAAGAGAAACGTACCGAGTTCTTGAGGTGGAGAGTTCAGTTGCTAGAAAAGGGAATTCAACAGCTTGATTTCAATCCTGGAGGTGTTAGCTCATTGCTTCAGATCAATGATCTGAAGAACTCCCCTGGACCATCCAGGAAAGAGGTTAGGATTGCTACAAAGCAAGCTGTTGCTCTTCTTCAGGATAACTACCCTGAATTTGTTGCCAAAAATGTAAGTCATCTCTTTCATTTTCCTTCTGTTGATTGCATTTATTGTTAACAACTGATATTATTAAGGCACTATTGTCTTATTACAAGGCATATGGTAATAACTATGAAATATTTGCTCCAGAATGTCTTTGTATTCAAGGTTATTAAAAAACTTACATGTAACTTTAGGATATCTAATTTTTGTTAAAATGTAACAATTCTATGCTCTTGCTATCTTTATCTTAATGTTAGGCCTGGACTACCTAGTTTGTAAATCTGTACAAATCAGTAAACTGTTGTTTTCACATAGGAAGTTTGACAGACTATTGTTAGTAGTTTAAGTTCTTTCTTCATGAATGTTCCAATTTATTCAACTGATCAAACTGTTTTAGATAACTGAGCGAGGGAGCAACACAGAGTAAAAAGAAGCTTCTATTTATCCGTATATGTTTCTAGCATTGATCTGACCATTTCTAACTTATATTTGGCTTTGCAGATTTTCATCAATGTTCCGTTCTGGTACTATGCCTTTCACTCGATGCTATCTCCTTTCCTAACTCAAAGAACCAAAAGTAAATTCATTCTTGCTCGCCCTGCCAATGTCACTGAGACATTGCTCAAGTAAGTCATATTTTCTTTTTGTTCTCTTTCTCTTTCGCAACATTTAGTCCTCTGATAACTCAATATTTTCAATCCTATTCTTGGTCGATCGAAAAAAAAGGATTAGCCTTCATTTTTTAATTTGTTAATTTCATCAGAGACTAGTGAACTATTATCATAACTGTTTGGTTTTACAGATACATTCCAATCCAAGAAATTCCCATTCAGTATGGTGGCTTGAAAAGAGAGTCTGATTTTGAGTTTACAGCCTCTGATTCTGAAGCTTCAGAAGTTGTTCTTAAACCTGGAGCAACAGAAACCGTTGAAATACATGCACAGGAGGTAACTTTGAATAATAAATATTGGTTCCTTGTTATACGATCTATTTGATGTTTACGCCTTTACTACATAGTTTATTGTGATTTATGCCTCATATTTTCTTTTGTAATAACATCAGGTTGGAACTACACTTATCTGGGATGTTGCCTTTTTGGGTGGGGAAGTGAACTACAAAGAGGAGTTTGTGCCTGATGATGAGAGTTCTTATACCATAATCATTCAGAAGGAGAAAAAGGCAAGTTCAAACGAGGAACCAATTCGCAACACATTCAAGAATAATGAAGCAGGAAAGATTGTGCTGACAATTAAAAACTCTTCTAGCAAGAAAAAGAAGGCATTTTACCGTCACAAGATCAAGAAATCAGCTATTTAAGAACAGACCTGTTTTTGTTTCTCGTTTATTCTTCGATATTCTTTTCAAGTGACCTGATTCTTTTGCCCTCTGAATATTTTGAATATATATGAATTGGTTTTATCTTAGGAGCATATACTCTTTAAATTCTTTTGCCATCTTTGTTTAAGTTGAAATGAGGGAATGGGTTTTGTTGACAAATGAGTGTACTTCTGGATTTATGAAATGGCAAAAACAGATTTCTTACATTTATCACAGCTCATTCATACTTGTCTTCACAATTGTGTGCAAGAATAAACATAAACTAGAATCACATAAGGACTAAACGAGCTTTATAAACACCAAGGAGAACTTGTTAAACACATGATGATGATTGACAGTTTCCAGTTCTCCTTTTACTGATTTTAATAACCTGCAAAAGTAATGAAGTTAAGTGTTCTCTGCAATTTCTATCCCCAAATCACAATGCTCAATGGTACTACAAAGTGGAAACTGCAGACTAGCAAATTTTCTCTTAATGGAACGTGGAGATCAGGCATACAAGAGATTTCTTAAATAAGAACCTTCTAACAGGAATTGTTGCCTAAATCTCAATGTGCCATTTTAACAGAAATCTATCTTAGTCCTCTTTACGGTCCTACAACAGAATGAATATGATGACTGCAGCTACTATCCACACTCATGTCTACTGCTCAGGGCCGGCCCTAGGGCCAAGCAGCTGAAGCAGCCGCTTTAGGCCCTGGAAAAAATTAGGCCCCAAAATTTTTAATCTTTATTTTATATATAGAGTAAAAAAAATTATATGTAGTAAGTACTTAATAATTGGTAAGTGAATACTAATGTCCCAATTTATAAATAAGAGAAAAATTCACCATCCGAAAGAAACTTTTTCTTTTTATTGGAGGAAAAACATAAACAAACCAAATTGAGGACTAGTAAATCTCTTGCTTTGGTAAGACACTTTATTTTCTGGAGACTACACATATAGAAGTAAGCAGGAAAATGATAGAGTTTTAAGTTAAAATTTCTTAGCTTCTTATTCCTCTTTTATTTTTATTTTTCCTCTTTACAATCTTTGGCCTACACATTCAAACTTCAATTTTTTTCCTCTTGTATATTCATTCAATATATGTTTAAACAGTTTTCGCATTGGATACAACACACACTAAAGCAAGTAATTTGAAGCATACAAGCTCTCTCAAAGCTATATCAAGTTAACAAGTTTCATAACCAAACCCTAATAAATTAGAAAATTGATTTTAAAAAAACAAATATTGTATAACTTTGCATACAAAAGAAAAATTAGAAAAGATTAGCTTCAAACAATATACATACTTATATATATTATTCAATATTTATTAAAACTGTTAAGGCCTCTAAATAATTTTTGGCTTTGGGCCACGAAAGTTGTTGGGCCGCTCCTGTACTGCTTACAACTTACAAGAAATGTTTACTTCAAGACAAAACGAAACAATGCCAACCAATATAAAAATGTCTTCATCCAATTCTAGGCAGTCGTCTGTTAAATGATTAAGAAAATTTATATTTCAAAGCATGCACTATTGTTAACTTGATCTGTTAGGCCCCCAAACTGCTACTCTTCCAAACATGTTCATGTTGTGCTTCTAGCATTTTACTACCCACTTATGTCAAAGTATATGTCAATCCCTTTTAGCAAGGTGCCTATCATATGCAACTGAAAAGGCGAAGTCAGATACCAGTCGTCCAAACCAAATGAATTTCTGGATATCCCTTAGATATATTCAAAGGAAGATTTAGCTCTTCAAGGGTGGACTGGACTTTTCAGAGCTGGCTTAAATCTGATTCTTTCTTACGGTTGACTGTGTTATAATTTGGAAATGGAGAGGATCAGGAAATGAGGGAGAAGAGAGAGGATGAAGAAGAAGATGAAAACTAGTTCATTAACCAACTGAATTGAAAGATACAATCAGATCTCCTATAAGTAGTTAGGATAACTAACTTTTAAAATCTGTTTAACTAACTAACTGATTTCCGGAAATATACTAAAAAGACTAAATTGCCCTCGCGTGTTAATTCTTCAGCTAAGCAACTAATTAACAGTCTTAAGCTGATTCATTTGATCCCTCAACACTCCCCCTCAAGCTAGTGGGTGCAAAGATGTTAAGTACACCTAGCTTGGACATCAAGTGAGTGTGTTGAACTCTGTTTAAACCTTTTGTTAACACATCAGCAGGCTGATTTTTTGTGGAGATGTACTCAGTCTGGATCAGCCCCTTTTGGATCTTCATCACTCACAATCATGTTATATGCCTGGTTCACAGTAGGCAAAGGGCTTATCATTAGAATCTGACTCCTAGCTTGCATGTAAGAATCATTTAGCCCCATTAGAAATTGGTACAACTTCTGCCTCTGTAGATACAACACAAATTCCTTAGACTTTTCACAGTCACAACCTGGAGCAGGAACAAGGGCCTCAAATTCATCCCAGAGGTCCTTCAATCTTGAGTAATACACAGACACTGAACTGGTTCCTTGAGTCAAACAAGCAATTTCTTTGTGCAGATTATAGGTTCTTGAGTCATTTATTTTGTTAAACCTTTCACCCAAATCTACCCACACAGCATGTGCACTTGTAGCATAGACAATTCCTCCTAGCAGACTACTAGACACAGAATTCATGAGCCAAGAAAGCACTATAGCATTACATCTTTCCCACTGAGTCCACAGATTCTAATCATACAATTCCTTTTTACAGGTTCCATCTACAAGCCCTAATTTGTTTCTTCCTAAGAGAGCTATTCTCATGGATCGACTCCACACAGCATAATTTTCAGATCCAAGAAGTTGCACAGAAATAAGAGAGACTCCACTTACATCAGATGAGTGCAGATACAAGGGATGATTGTGGTCCAAGACATTGATTGATAAGTCTGCCATTGTAGTGAGACCACAGCTTGCAACACAGTTCTTGATCTTCTAAGGGAGTCAATTCTTGAATCCAAACCAGAAATTTTAGAGAAAGTTTGAGAGTGAAGAAGCCTGAGTATTTACTGAGTGTTTAGCATAGTTTTAGTACCAGATCAGTTTAATCCGGCCATTGCTCTGATACCATGTTATAATTTGGAAATAGAGAGGATCAGGAAATGAGGGAGAAGAGAGAGGATGAAGAAGAAGATGAAAACTAGTTCATTAACCAACTGAATTGAAAGATACAATCAGATCTCCTATAAGTAGTTAGGATAACTAACTTTTAAAATCTGTTTAACTAACTAACTGATTTCCGGAAATATACTAAAAAGACTAAATTGACCTCGCGTGTTAATTCTTCAGCTAAGCAACTAATTAACAGTCTTAAGCTGATTCATTTGATCCCTCAACAGACTGGTCCTCAAGATCATGTTTTTCTTTGAAGTAGTGTACATGTAAATTTAGGTAACCTTAATATGTCCTACATTTTTACTCTAGATCAGATGGTCATATGCAGACCATAGTTCAATCTATAATTTAACAGCTAGAACTATACAATGTGGTCCTATAGAGCTTTTGGGAATTGATTATGACAGGAAAACCAAGAATATGGCCCATTAAATTGATCATTCTAATTATAAGGTTGTCAGATTTGATTTTCGCTTCCCTCGTGGGGCATAACGTTACACACAGGTATGACGGCATCACATTATGCTACTCATATAAGGTAGCCAAATATGTGCTAGCACTCTAACTGAAGGGTGGCATTAGACCATCGCGAGGTACACATGATGCGCATGCATACCTAGCCAAATTAGGTTGGGATCGAATTGCATGGACAGGACCCCCTGCACACATGGTTTTTGGACTCATGAGACATGATTATCCCCAGTTTGAGACAAATGTTTATGGTCTGCAAAACTTATAGGAGCAACAGTTTTTATGAATCAACTATGATTTGTGATACGATACTGTGACTCAAAGGCTAAGTTTTGTATTGCATTGCATATTTCATTAGAAGTACTTGTCCCACATTTTAGTGGAGGTTGATGAGATTTACTAGGCATGTATGTACTCACTGTTAATAGTAATAATAATTTAGAATTCTCTAGATATTGCTAGGTGCTTGTACCTTGTTCTTGAAGTTGTTAGACTAAAATAATCTTTTATGTTTCCTAGAAGATAAACCTTATCTAATAGCAACTCTGATAAGACCCAAATCGAGTAACCATCCAAAAGCACCATCCAAGGCCAAGGAAGAGCACTTCAAGGTCATGCATTGGGACGCCATGGAAAGAAGAGCATCCGAGACACATTTCGGAGTGTTTGAAGAAGCTTCAGCAAGGGGCGGACCGCCTAGGAATGGAGGCGGACCGCCTAATGCCTGCCTGCTCTCTGGATCTGAGGAGGCGGACCAAGGAGGCGGAGCGCCTCAGTGTGTGAGGCGGAGCGCCCTCCGCCTCAGGCTGGGCGCCTCTCCCTGTGCAAATTTGACCGGGTTTTGACTTTAAGTTGCTATGTAATTCCTAGTATGCCCCTACGTGGCTTATGACTTTAGAACTTATTTAAGGGTACTTTGGGCTTTTCATTGATGTCTAGGAAAGGCCTATAAATGCTCCATAGCTTAGCATTATTCCTTAGTTAGCTATTATGATGAATGATTGATTGTCAATGACAATGTTCAAGAGTGGATTCTCTTTGAATGAAAACCCTTTGAGACGGTTTGAGTTTACTAGTGGATTCTAGTTGAACCCCAAACCACCCCCGATCATTCTATTTGCGAGTCCCAGGTGCGGCACGAGGGTAGTTGCATAGTGTAGGTCCTCCTTGACACCGATACGAGGGTATTATGGAACGAGTTCTCCATAGTTACTTCGTAGGGAGTTCGAGTAGTGTCTCGCTCTTTATCTTTATTTCCGCATTTCGTTTTTTATTCTTATCATCTTGGTATCAGAGCAAGGCTCGGGTTTTATTTCTACAAACCCCCGACCCTTGATTCTTCGTGCCTAGGTCGATTCCTATCTTTAGTTTCTTGTCTGTTGTTATTGAAAGAAGAAAATTACAAAAAAATTGAAAAATTGAAAAATCTAAAAATTTGGTGTATCTTGTTGGTTTGGATGATTTTTGATATGGGTGTTAGAGATTCTTGATCGTGGATGAATTCCCGTTATTTGGGTACCAAAATTGTTGGATTTGGTGAAGTTTGTAAAATCGAAACCCTACTTGCCCTTAAACCCTTGATGAACTTGTTCTTGATGAATTTTTGCTTGATTCTTGGGTTGGATTGATGTTAGGTTGAAAACTTGATATTGGGGATTGAGCTTCATTGAAAAACAAACGATTCGATACCAGTTTTGTGGGATTTGAACCTATATAACCCCTACTTTGATGAATCACAATCCATTTTGAAACCCTTTGATAAACCCTTGTGTTCTTGAAGAGGATGAACATGGTGAATTCGTTGTTTTCGGTTGGGGTTTGTTAAAAATCATTGGGGTTTGATCTTTGTGGGTAAAACAACATTTGGGTACCTTTGGATTGCTAAAACAACGTGTGGTTTGTTGGAATTTTGGGTGTTAAAGTTGAAAAACCCGTTGTTGAACTGTGCTGGAAAGTTGCAGAGGCGGAGCGCCTCATCTGTGGGAGCTCTCTGGATTTCCTGAGGCGGAGCGCCTCCCCTGAAGAGGCGGAGCGCCTCCTCCTGTAGGTTTGCCCAGGGCGGACCGCCCACTTCCTGAGGCGGGGCGCCTACTTCCTGAAGCTTGGGAATTGGGTAGAAACTTCTAGGATTTCTTGTTTTGTTGCTTGCATTGCTTCCGGTTAGTGCTATTAGAGTATAATCCTACTCGATTAGTGCTAATTACTTTGAGCTATTAGGATCATCGTGCCTTAGAAAGGAGATTAGAATTCAAAGAAAATCCGTAGTATCTTTTGATTCAAGTCCTCATTTAAAGTGCTTACCGTTCCAATCGAGTCCCATTAACTCCACTCACCCCGGAGTGCATTTGGACTTGATAAGTTGAGTGATTGAGTTGTGGTTCGTTGGTCAACTACTTGAAGCTTTTAGACTCAAACTTGTGTGAAATATCCATCCCCCACTAAACACGAGCGAGCCGAGTGAAACAATTGTAAGGGAGCGGGTGAGGTATTTTGCTAACGTTTGTTGCTTTTTGTAGGTACCATGGCAAACGATGGGGATGATCCTATGAAGAACTTCATGGCCACCATTATGGCTAAATTGGAGGATATCTCATTGAGACTTGAGTCCGTCGAGAGGAATCAAGTTGAAACCGGTGAGAGGAGGACCCCGAGTGTCCAAATTGAATCCGGAGAAGGAACGAGTCATAGCACTCCTATGACTCCCGGACACTTTGTTGAGCTAAACAAGAGGTATGAACAAAGCAAAGTTGAAGCTCTACGAGAGCGTGGGTTGGGAAATCCCCGACAAGAGGGCAATCCCCTCAACTTGGGCAATCCCCAAGTAAATGCTCCACTTAGAAGACCCGTGCAGAATGTCCCACCTCTTGAACAAATTGATGAAGTTCAAGAAGAGGAGGAGTTCGGGTATGGTGATGAAGCCTATGGATATGATGTTCCTTATCAACCTAGGAGGCAAATGCATTGGGGTCGAAATGTGGATAGGGGTAGAGGCCGAGGTTGAGGGCCACCCATGGGCCATGTTAGAGGGAATGCGAGGAGAGAGTATGTTGCTCATGATGACCATTATGGAGGCCAACCGGAGCCTAACTATGGGGTACGTGATAACAACAACAACCTCAATAGTGTCAAGCTCAATCTTCCACCCTTCAAGGGAACTTGTGATCCGGAGGCATACATGGAATGGGTACTACTCATGGAGAGGTTGTTTGACACCAATGAAATGACCGAGGAGAGAAAGGGTACCTATGCTATTTCTACCTTTGAGGCCTATGCTTCTACTTGGTGGGAGTGTATGAAGAGGTCTAGGAGAAGGATGAATTTGCATTTGAATGTGACTTGGGATGAGTTGAAAGGCCTTATGAACACCAAGTACATAACTCCAAGGTATCGGCAAGAGCAACTCAAGAAGCTCTATGATCTAAAGCAAGGTGTCAAATCGGTGCATGAGTACTATGATGAGTTTGAGAAGATCCGGATGGCATTGGATATGGATACCGAAGGTGAAGAAGAAGCCATGATCCGATTCAAGAATGGCTTGAGCTATGGTATAGCTTCTCAATTGAGGTTGCATCATTATCTTACACTTCAAGATATGTTTGAAGCCGCAATTGATGCCGAGACTTGGCTCAAAAGAGAGAAGTTCAAAAACAACACTCCTACTACTACAAGCAAGCCAAAAGAGTGGAAGACTCCAAGTGCAAACTTTCCAAGTGCAAGTGCTAGCAAAGAAGTGAAGAAGCCATATGAGAAGACTACACAGCAATTGGAAGGTAATTCTAAAACTCGCTTGAGTAATCCTATTTCTACTTCTACTCAATGTTATAAGTGTAAGGGCTTTGGGCATATTGCTAAGGAATGCACTACAAAAAGAACCATGGTTGTGGTTGGTGATTTGGTGTATGAGCAAGATAGTGAACCCGAGGAAGAAGTGGGAGTAGAGGGTGATGAGGAAGGAGATGTTGGGGAAATTGTTGCCATGGAAGAAGAAGATGATGATGCCCGTGCCTTCCTTGTTGTACGGAGGAGTCTAGGAGCCATGTGCGTGGAGGATGTTGAGACCTTACAACGAGAGAACCTTTTTCATTCCAAATGCCGAGTCATGGGTCTCATTTGTTCTATGATCATTGACTCGGGAAGTTGTGCTAATGTCATTAGCCAAACACTAGTTGCCCAATTGAAAATACCTACCTTGAAGCACCCAAATCCTTATAGGCTACAATGGCTTAGTGAGTGTGGTGAGTTGAGGGCGGTTAAGCAATGTTTGATCAAGTTCAAGATTGGGAACTATGTGGATGAGCACATGTTCGATGTTGTGCCTATGCAAGCATGCCACCTTCTCTTTTGTAGGCCATGGCAATTTGATCGACGTGTGGTTCATAATGGCCATGCCAACACCTATACGGTGATGCATGAGGGAAAAAAGTTCGTGCTTCAACCCCTAACTCCCAAGCAAGTGAATGATGACTACAAACTCATGAGGGAGTTGAAGGAAGCGGCTAAAGCCAAGTCACCCATTGTACTTGAACCTGAGGCAAACAATTTCATTGTTTTGCCAATGCATGATGAAAATGGGAGTCACTCCACTCCAATTGAGAGAGAAAAGATAGAGAGAAGTGAGGGAGTGACCGGTGACAATCCAAGAGAGGTAAAAGGAGAGGAATTGAGGAGTGATGTGAGTGGATTGTCACCACAAACTACACTTGACCATGAGGTAAAATTGAGAGAGATGAGAGGTGAGGAAGGAAAAATTGAGAGTGAGAGCACCCATTGTTCTAACCCTTCTTTATCTTCTATCTCTTCTTGTGAAAGTTCTTGTGTAGGTACATTTGAAGACAAGTCAATGGAGCCTCAATGTGAGCTTCATGAAGGAGGAGTTGCATATGACACTTCAAATCTTGTGAGTGATCAAGAAAGTACTACAAATGTAAGTGTTGCTTCACCTTTTCATGAGCCTACTAACTACTTGTCTTGTAATGACTCAACACTAGTTGGTGATTTTGATGCATCTAGTGAGTATACCACTAGTGAAGAGTCTAGTTGTCAACTTGAGTTTACATGTGAAACACTAGTTGGGAGGAGCACTATGCCACATCATGATGTGGGCTCATTGTTCATTGAACCCCTCCCTAGTGTAGATTTGTTAGTTGACCATGATTGTGACCTTTGCTATGACACACCGCCAACATTTGACATAGGGAAAGATGAGGTAGTTGACCATTCCCTAATTGATATGCTTCTATTTGGTGGGCCAATGTGTTGTAGCAAGGATGATTGTTACCTTGAGGAGTCTCTAGAGTGTGAGATGGATCGATTTATTTTCGAAGACTCCTTGAGTGTGGGTGAAGAACCTAGTCTTGACACCATGCTTGTATTTGACCATGAATTTGAGGTGCATGCTTTTACATTTCCATTGTGTGAAGATAATCTCATTTGTGGTAGCGATTTGTATCGGACTAGGGTGGGTGGTGAAATAGAACCCCCATGGTGTGAAGGGTTTGACCCCTTAGGCAACCCATTGCTTGAAAATGTGGGTGAAGTAGATAGTTCTTTGAGTGACCCTACTATTGCTAGTGTGGGTTGTGATGAAGAAGAATCCATCATCAACACCTTCCTTGAGAGCTTGACTTTTGAGGAGGGTTGCCTAGTTGATGAAATGGAAGGGAAAGAGGAACCCCTTGGTGTGAGTAGGTATGCTCTAAAGAAGGGGGGTGGAGTGCTTGATCCTACTTGTAGGTTGGGCTATTTGATTCACTCCACTCCACATGTTGATCACACCTCGAGGATAGGTTGGTGTGTTGATCTTGAGCTTAAGGTTCAAGGGGATTTTGGTAGCTTAATCTTGCATTTTCCATGCCCCCATGACCTCTTTGCTCATTATCTTGTTGAGTGCATGTTGATTTTTAACCAAGTGCTTATGGTTCTCTTTGGAGACTTGATATTCATGATTGTTATTGACGCTTGGTTATATCACAAGAGTGTGTTTTCCACACTTCTTGCACTAACCTACTTTCAAAGTGGGACGTTTGTGTGTTTTTGCTTGTCGTTGCTTGTAGGTTCTAAGCTTCATGCTAAAGCGAGGAAGATCTTGGAAGAAGCCTATGCCAAAGTGACGATCAAGAAGGACAAAGGAGCAGATTCTTGGCCACCCCGAAGAGTTGATATAGCCATGAGAGACCAAGCCTTGATTTCGAGGACGAAATCTTCTCAAGAAGGGGAGGATGATAAGACCCAAATCGAGCAACCATCCAAAAGCACCATCCAAGGCCAAGGAAGAGCACTTCAAGGTCATGCATTGGGACGCCATGGAAAGAAGAGCATCCGAGACACATTTCGGAGTGTTTGAAGAAGCTTCAGCAAGGGGCGAACCGCCTAGGAATGGAGGCGGACCGCCTAATGCCTGCCTGCTCTCTGGATCTGAGGAGGCGGACCAAGGAGGCGGAGCGCCTCAGTGTGTGGGGCGGAGCGCCTCAGGCTGGGCGCCTCTCCCTGTGCAAGTTTGACCGGGTTTTGACTTTAAGTTGCTATGTAATTCCTAGTATGCCCCTACGTGGCTTATGACTTTAGAACTTATTTAAGGGTACTTTGGGCTTTTCATTGATGTCTAGGAAAGGCCTATAAATGCTCCATAGCTTAGCATTATTCCTTAGTTAGCTATTATGATGAATGATTGATTGTCAATGACAATGTTCAAGAGTGGATTCTCTTTGAATGAAAACCCTTTGAGACGGTTTGAGTTTACTAGTGGATTCTAGTTGAACCCCAAACCACCCCCGATCATTCTATTTGCGAGTCCCAGGTGCGGCTCGAGGGTAGTTGCATAGTGTAGGTCCTCCTTGACACCGATACGAGGGTATTATGGAACGAGTTCTCCATAGTTACTTCGTAGGGAGTTCGAGTAGTGTCTCGCTCTTTATCTTTATTTCCGCGTTTCGTTTTTGATTCTTATCAAACTCTAGAATGATCATTTGTATTGTCTAGGAGATAAGATCTATCTAGAATAGTTCTAGAGTGCTCCATTAGCACCTATAAATAGTCCTCTTTGTAGTGCCATTTGTATCAAGTTGAATGCAAACAACTCCTCTCTCAAAATACAAAGTGTTCTTCCTTTCCTCTTCTTCTTTGTTTATTATACAACATTTCCTCTATATTGTTCTCTTTTCCTAAGATAGTGGTATCAGAGTCATGGCAAACAATGGCAATGGCCTACTTGCTTTCCAATTTCCTCGTCTTTTAAAAGAGAACTATCAAAAATGGTGTATAAGGATGAAAGCCATACTTGGCTCTCAAGATGCATGGAAGATTGTAGAAGAAGGGTTTGATGAACCCGACAATGAGGAAACTTTGCCTCAAAATGAGAAGAATGCTTTGGAAAAATTAAGGAAGAAGGATCGACAAGCCCTCTCTCTTATCCATCAATGTTTGAATGATACCATGTTTGAGAAGGTGGCCGATGCAACCACCTCAAAAGAAGCTTGGGAGATTTTACAAACATCTCTCCAAGGAGTTGACAAAGTGAAGAAGGTGAAGCTTCAATCTCTAATGGCTGATTTTGAAGCTTTAAAAATGAAGGAATCCAAATCCATTTCGGATTATAGTTCAAGAGTGCGGGCTGTTGCGAACCAATTGAAAAGGTACGGAGAAAAAATTGGTACGGAGAAAAAATTGAAGATGTCCATGTGGCGGAAAAGATCCTTCGCTCCCTAACACCTATATTCGATTTTGTGATGTGTGCTATTGAGGAGTCTAAAGATTTAGACTCTATGATGGTGGAGCAACTAGAAGGTTCTTTGCAAGCCCACCAAGAAAAGATCAAGAGGAGGCAAGAAGGGACGCTAGAGCAACTCCTTAAAACCAAGGCACGATTGAAGGATGATGGAGGTGATAAGAGCTATCGAGATCGTGGACGAGGAAGTCGGTGGCGGTCATGGAAGAGGAAAAAGCAATGAAAGGAACTACAACAATGAAGAGAAAAGCAACCAAACATATAGAAGTCGTGGCCGAGGAGGTGGAAGAGGACGTGGCTACCATCAAGAAACAAATGAAAAGAGATATGTTAAATCTAAAATTAAGTGCTATAATTGTCATAAATTTGGCCATTATTCTTAGGAATGTCGTAGCAATGTTGAAGAGAAGGCCAACCTCGTTGACGACAAGAAAGAAGATGAAGAGTCAACATTATTGTTAGCACTCAAGGAAGAAGACAAAGATGATTGTACCTCGTGGTATTTGGACAATGGAGCGAGCAATCACATGTGCGGATACAAAGACAAGTTTGTGGAGCTTAACAAAAGGGTGAAAGGCAATGTGTCCTTTGGAGATACTTCAAAGATTCAAATTGAAGGGATAGGTACGAGTCTTATCTTCTCTAAAGATGGTAGTCACAAATTGATCAAAGACGTTTACTATGTGCCAAAGTTAAAAAATAATATTTTGAGTTTGGGCCTATTTCTTGAAAAAGGATATGACATTCATATGAAAGATATGAATCTTTGGCTTAGAGATTCAAGTGGCAATCTAATTGCTAAAGTTCATATATCAAAGAATAGATTGTTTTCTTTAAATCTTAAAACAATTGAAGCGAAGTGTTTGAATGCAAATGTGAAAGAAGAATCATGGTGTTGGCACATGATATTTGGGCACTTGAATTTTGAGTCGCTCAAATCAATGGGAGAAAAGAATATGGTGCACGGGATGCCTTTAATAAATCATCCCAATCAGTTGTGTGAAGCCTGTCTTCTTGTCAAACATACAAAGAGAAGTTTTCCAAAGGAGGCCACATCAAGAGCAACGAAGCCACTACAACTTGTTCATATGGATGTGTGTGGACCAATCACTCCACCTTCTTTTGGTAAGAGTAAATATTTCTTACTCTTTATTGATGACTTTAGTAGAAAAATATGGGTTTATTTTTTGAAACAAAAATCAGAAGTGTTTGGTGCATTTAAAAATGGCAGAAGGCTCAAATGAACACTTGTACTTGTTCGGTTTAACCATAATCACGCTTATACTTTGGAAAGTGTCAAACTGCCCCTTCTACTCGTTTCAAACATAACTTTTAAACCCTCATGCCTAAACGCGGTGCACAAACGCAGCTAGGTGGCTTCCACGTCAAATAATTATGCAACATCATATGCCACCTAATTTTTTTACCCAAAACAAAAGGGAAATTAAATAGACAGTAAAAACAAGAAGAAAAGAATGCACACCTCATTCTTACCCTCTCTTACCCGTTGATTACCCAAACTTACCCATCAATTAAGTTCGCCGAAATGGTCCTCAAATCAGATCAAGAACATTTAAAGGATTAGTTCTTTTGAATTTGAAGATTTCACCAAATTTGAGGTAAGGGTTTTAGCCCCTTTTTTCGGATTTGTTTGACGATTTTTAAATTGTGATTAGTTATAATAATTAGGGTTTTCAGAGAATTAACGACACATAGTCATATTGTGTTTATAAATTAGGGTTCTTGATTGATTATCATTTATTAATAGAGATTAGGGTTTTAAATCGATGAAAACGAATCTTGGAATATTTAGGATGAATCAATTAGGACTTTTTGTAGGACCCTTTTAAATTGTTTATTCCTTGTATAAAATTATGACTTTAAACAACCTTTAATTGATTCTTCAGTTGTTAATAAGCTATATGACTTTAAACATCCTTTAGTGACTTTATGTCCGCTATCATTTCACAATAGCACAATGGTGGATGCTCCATGTCTTCCACCATTAAATCTGAATTTTGGTAAAAAAATAGACTAAGAAATAAAGCTAAGGAATCAAGAATAAGGCTGAAAGAAACTAAGGAAAAAGAAATAAAAGACAAAGCAAAAAATGAAGGTAAATGATTTGGTAGTGAAAGGGCCTTAAAAAGACCAAAAATAGCCGTTAGTACTGCATTTAGACTGTTCCACGCACTAAAAAGCCGTGTGGCTCACGCTCATTTGCCACATAAGCAACATACAAGACACATCAGCGCGGGAGGATTTAAAAGTTATGTTTGGAACGTGTAGGAGAGGCAGTTTGACACTTTCCAAAGTATAAGCATGATTATGGTTAAACTGGACAAGTACGACTGTCCATTTGAGCCTTCTACCTTTAAATATTTTAAAGCAATGGTGGAAAAGGAGAGCGGCTTTGAAATAAAATCTTTAAGGTCCGATAGAGAAGGCGAATTTACTTCGAGAGAATTTAATGAATTTTGTGAATCTCATGGAATTCGTCGACATCTAACGGTACCTTATTCATCACAACAGAATGGAGTTGCAGAGAGAAAAAATATAATCATTCTTAACATGGCTAGATGCATGTTGAAAGCAAAAAAATATGCCCAAGGAATTTTGGGCCGAGGCTGTTTCTTGTGCTATTTATTTGAGTAACAGGTCTCCCACAAAGAATGTGAAAGATCAAACTCCTCAAGAAGCATGGAGCGGAAGAAAGCCATGTGTCAAATACTTGAGAATTTTTGGGAGCCTAGCCTATGCTCATGTGCCACAACAAGGGAGAGCTAAACTTGATGATCGAAGTGTCAAGCATGTGTTCGTTGGCTATGACACAAGCTCAAAAGGGTACAAGTTGTACAACCCAACAAATGGCAAAGTGGTGGTGAGCCACGATGTTGAATTTGATGAAGAAGCGGCATGGAATTGGGAAGCTCAAGAAGAAAGGACATACGATTTTCTCCCATATTTTGAAGATGAAGAAGAACAAGAGCACATGGCACCTGTGCAAGATCCAAATCCTCCTCCTTCTCTAACTAATGTTGAATCTCATTCACCTGCAGAAAGCTCAAATGGAGAAAGGCTAGAGAAAACGAGAACTTTGGTGGATCTTCTTGAGAACACCGAAAGAATTACTAACTTTGATTATAGTAATTTAGTTTGTCTTTTTGTTGAAAGTGAACCAGTGAATTTTGAAGAAGCTGTCAGGGATAAACAGTGGAGACAAACCATGGAAGAGGAGATCAAGGCAATAGAGAAGAACAACACATGGGAGCTTACAACTCTTCGCAGAGGTCATCAAGCAATTGGAGTAAAATGGGTCTACAAGGCAAAGAAGAATGCACAAGGAAAGGTCGAGAGATACAAGGCGAGACTTGTGGCAAAAGGCTACAAACAAAGGCATGGAGTTGACTATGAGGAAGTTTATGCACTCGTTGCCCGCATGGAGACGATTCGCTTGCTTATTTCTTTGGCGGCACAAATGAAGTGGAAGATCTACCAGCTAGATGTCAAGTCGGCTTTCTTGAACGGCTATCTTGAAGAAGAAGTCTATGTTGAGCAGCTGTTGGGATTTGTCGTCAAAGGTCATGAAGATAAAGTTTTGAAGTTGAAAAGAGCATTGTATGGATTGAAGCAAGCGCCACGGGCATGGAACAGCCGTATTGACAAGTATTTTCAAGAAAATGGGTTTGTTCATTGCCCTAGTGAATATGCTCTTTATATCAAATATTTTAATGGAGATATATTACTTGTTTGTTTTTATGTTGATGATCTTATTTTCACGGGAAATAACCCAAGTTTGTTTGGGGATTTCAAGAAGGCTATGTCCCGTGAGTTCAAGATGACGGACATAGGACTCATGTCATACTACTTGGTTTTAGAAGTGAATCAAATGGAAGAAGGCATATTTATTTCTCAAGAAAGCTATGCAAAGGAGGTGTTGAAGAAGTTTAACATGCTTGATTGCAATCATGTGAACACACCAATGGAGAGTGGATTAAAGTTGTCAAAGTTTGATGATGGAGAAAAGGTGAATCCTACTCTTTTCAAGAGTCTTGTGGGAAGTCTAAGGTACTTGACATGTACAAGGCCAGATATACTATATGCGATTGGTGTTGTAAGTCGCTTCATGGAAGCTCCTACTTCTACACACTTAAAGGCTGCTAGAAGAATTCTTCGTAACCTAAAAAGGTACGATTGACTTTGGGCTGTTATATTCATCTTCTAGTAACTTCAAGCTTGTGGGATTTTATGATAGTGACTTTGCGGGAGATGTTGATGACAGAAAAAGCACCACCGAATTGTTATTCTTCTTGGGTAATTGTGCTATTTGTTGTAGCTCTAAGAAGCAGGATATTGTTACGCTGTCGACTTGTGAAGCTAAATATGTGGCAGCAACATCATGTACATGTCATGGTATCTGGCTAAGGAGATTATTGAAGGAGCTCAATTTGCCACAAGATGAAGACACAGAGATTTATATTGACAACAAATCTGCTCAAGAACTTACTAAGAATCCGGTGTAAAATGAAGCAAGCATATTGATACAAGGTATCACTTCATCAGGGAGAGGATTGCCAATAAAGAAGTGAAGCTCATATATGTGAAGACTCATTTTCAAGTTGCAGATATTTTCACAAAGCCGCTCAAGTTTGAGGACTTTCGAAGATTGAGATCAAGTCTTGGGGTGCAGAAGAAAATTCAAAATTAAGGGGGAGTGTTAATAATAATAATAATTTAGAATTCTCTAGATACTACTAGTTGCTTGTACCTTGTTCTTAAAGTTGTTAGTCTAGAATAATCTTTTATGTTTTCTAGAAGATAAATCTTATCTAATAGCAACTCTAGAATGATCATTTGTATTCTCTAGGAGATAAGATCTATCTCAAATAGTTCTAGAGTGCTCCATTAGCACCTATAAATAGTCCCCTTTGTAGTTCCATTTGTACCGAGTTGAATGAAAACAACTTCTCTCCCAAAATACAAAGTGTTTCTTCCCTTCCTCTTTTTTTTTATTTTTTTATTTTTATTTTTTATTATACAACCTTTTCTCTATATTGTTCTTTTTTCCTAACACTCACCCTCACTTACCTCATCTTGCCTGAGCATTGTGTCCAATGCTGAGCACCACTTGCATTTCCGTGATGGCTTTTATCATATTTACATTCCCTCAGACATGAACACTATTTAATAAGAACACTATAGCAGGGGAGATGATGCTAAATGCCGATTACACCCACTAGTTTGGGTCATGGCAGTACGTTAGACTTAGAGTGCGTCATGTTTTCAAAGAAGGGAATTGTCTTGCATATTTTATCTTGTTAATTTTGCAATAGATTATGAATCACACATGGTGTTTGATACATTTGGGCAGCTACCACTCAAAATTGATAAAGGACGAGGCTAATTTTATAGTTTCCGTTGGAAATAGGGTTCGGGCACCATGTGGGTCAACCCGGACCCATATCCAAATATATTAAATATATAATAAGTTGTATATTTATTATACTAATAATAAATAGAAAAAAGGGAAGAGGCACCTGTTAATATTATTCCTGAAAGGTTGTGTTCTTTCAAAATAATAAAAAGAGTTTCTGTTGACAGACACTTTACAACTAACACTCCTTTTTCTTCCTTCCCTTCCCAACATTTCTTTTTGAGACATTGAAACAACCAGAAGTAAACTCTCTTCTTCTCTTATCATAGAAGAATCCCGAGAAGAACAAAAGTCATTGTCTTCTACGAATTGGAACAAACTTCTGTAACCAGATACGGCTTAGGCTGTGAATTAATCTTTACAGTACATGTTTTTACATGTGATTGTACTGTAGACTAGTGAAACAAATACGGTTTGACCCTGGGGAAATTGTATGTTCTTGAATTATGTGTAATCCTTCATTGGTATCAGAGCCAGATTTATTTGTTTTCCTAGTCGGTGTGTCATCACTGTTACAAGAAAATTGCATGAAAGTTCGTTTGAATTGATGTGGGGTGTTTCCTTTTGGTTTGTAGTTAAAAATTTGCCATTGTTGTCGGCTTGACCATGTAGTCCTCAAGACACAGTCAATTTATATTAATTTGGTTAATGCGAGACACATTCTTAATTCATGATTCTTGCAAATCAAGAAAAAAAATTCAGCCAGATTCTATTGACAGAACTTTCTGTTGGCTTGAATTCCACCGTATATATGATTGCTTGTGTCAAAAGAACAAATAGTATTTTGTGACCCCTCAAATATAAAAACCAGTATCTTTAGCTAGGATTCTTGGTACACCATACTTAAGTAAAAAGTTATTTTGCTTGTGAGATATTAGGATTATGGATAATTATTCTAATATATGGAAATTTTGATATCCACACGTTGAGAATTCTAGAAATTGGTTTCTAGTATTTAAGCATGTCTTCCAATTTGATTGGAGTGGTTGATGGGTCTAATAAAAGAATACATTTTGATAAGTTTTGGACAATGAAACAACGTGTTTCTTAATGTAAGGATAAAAGTTTCTATTTTTGAGTATTTGGTGACATGAGTAGTGTTTTCAACTACATGCCTATAGATCTCATCACACTTTTACTCCATATTAATTGTTATACACTTGGATATATAACTTTATGGATATTTTTTTGTATATGTTGCAAGAAAATTGAAATAGCAATACTTATTTTCATATATACATGTGTGTATATAATAAAGAGACAAATACCTGACCGTGTATGAGTGCAAATTCATGGTGACTTCTTACTTCTGTATTTGTTACAGAAATATTTTGGCATAACTACTTAAGACATGGTTTGAGATTATCAAAATCATTCATGAAATAAACTGCTTTGTTTCAAAATGAGGTTAATACCAAACTTTTCCTACCAACTGAAAAGTTGGCTTGTTTTTTTAAGCCATCACTGTGGGGCATATAAAAAAAAAATCAAAGCAAGGTGAAACTCTTGGCTAATGGGCTGCAGTAAGATGTTTCTTTCAAAAAAAGGAAGAACCAATTGATGGTTTGAAAATTGAAGAGAGATGTTTTTTCCTTAACTCCATCTAAAAATTATTATAGATGCAATGGAAAATTTTTTTTCAGTTTTTTAGCATTGTTCTTGAAAATTTTCTCATCATTGCCGAGAAATTAAAACATATGGTCTGGTGGAATTTTTAGTAAAGATAACGTGGGCTTCATAGTTGTTATGATCCTTCAAATTTCTTTTGGATTGCAAATGGCATCAATGTCAAAATCTACAGAAACATAAGCTGTTTCATGTGCTTCAGTTTCTTTTGTATATAATACAAAGAAAGATGCCCAAAAATTGGTAAACTTTAATGCCACCTCTTTGTATATATGTGTGCGCATATGTGTATGGTGAGTTGAAGTCTTTCTTTATGTGTTAAAATAGATTATGTCTAGGTGCATACACTGTTCATGAAACTAAATGGATACAACTGAGTTATATAGTTAGTAGTGTGACTACAAAGTAAACCTACAGTATCACCAAGAAGTCTCTGCTGACTTTGGAAGCAATAAGCTTACTTTTACAATTTTTCATTGGTAAAAAGAATGTGATTATTGTCTCATTGGCAACTGGCAAGGAAAGTGGTAACTTTGTTTTCTTGTCTAATTTATGTACTAGCCAAAATTTATCCACCAATGAAATCTGTATATGTTACAGAATAAAATAGAATCAAAGTCTTTTATTTTTGTTAGTTGTTTATGTGATATACGTTTCATATAAGTATGTGCACTTATGTACTTATATCAGTTTAAACGTAATGTTATTTGTTATATTTTTTAGTGTGTATTTCTATATTTGTTATAGAATATATGATTAATTAGTATTGAATTTAAGTAATTTAAGGCGGTGTTCCTTTAATAATTAATTATGTTAGATTTATCGAATATTAGAATTTGGATGATGATTGTGAACATAGTAAACTTATGATTCCGGATCTAATGTGAAATTAATATAATATAGTTAAATTATTTTAAGAAATTGTATGTATATGAATTTTTAAGCTTTAAGAAAGTACATAGCTGTCTCCCTGAGTTTATATCAATATGACAACTGCTACTAGAATATTGTCCCGAGCATAACAAAAGTGTTAACACTAACAACAAAATTCAATATGTCCTAAAAGAGCAAGATGCTCTAGATATGTCCGTGATGTCTCCTGAAAGTGGCATTACATTCCATTGTAGCGGATACGATATGACATTTGTGATCAAAATTATGAAACTATTACAAGTCGGTTACTTATATTCCATATAAGTTATGCATAGATGAAAACTCAATTTTTTTTCTATTGGGTTTGTGCTGCTTTTGTACGTAAACCTTTTTTTCCCACATGGAAACTTAGTTCCAAGGGGAAGGACATGTATCAATTTGTGATACTATTTTATTCCAAGATTTATATGTTCATATGTGAACAAGACACTGGTGGCACTGTAACTGAATTTGAATCACGATTTCAGATTATTAGCTAACGCTTTTTCCTAAGTAGGGTGAGATAAGCCAAGACTTGTCTCTTTATGAAACTATGGACTAGATTGCTTCTTCCATTAACGTTAAATAGATTAGAGTGGGAGTCATAGTTGGTGATAATGCATCAGTTTAAATTAACACCAATACGTTGTCCAAAGAGAATCAATTTATATTGTTGGTCCTAGTGGGAGTAATTATCAATTGATAAAGCAATTTTATCAATCTCAACCTCGACAATGAGTCGTTTAATTTTTCTCCTTTATCGATTTGAGATCGAAGAAGAAGCATATATAGTTACTCCACAAGATGAATAAGAGCAGCAAAAGATAATGAGGCTCTTAAATACCCTGCTAAGGATAAGTACCTAGAATAATGGAACATGAAATGGAGTTAGTAAAACAAACCAAGAGTTGGAATTGGTTGATCTCCTTATAGGTCATAGCACCATTGGGAACAAATGAGTTCTCAAAATACGCGAATGACTTAATGTAGAAAAAATATGGGTGAATTCTTGAAGTTCAGATTTCAAGAAATCGTTCCAAGGGATTGTTGTCTCTTTCAGAAAAATCAAATATTAAGAAATTTTCTTGAACGATTTAATATGCAATAGTACAAAACCCAGTAATACTCATATTTCTAGAGGCGACGTTTCAAGTGGGAGGATGTGTCCTCGTGAACCCATAAGAACATGATTTGACTCATCTTGCCTGATATCTGCTATTCAGTTAGTGGATATCAATCTGACTTAGAAATGGAATACTGGAAAGCAGTTAGAGGATACTGAGGTATCTCAATGGCACATACGATTATTCTTATGTTGTTAAGGAAAGGATCTAAAATTCAAAGACTATGCATATGATGATTGAAAGGAAATTTAGATGAGAGAAAATCTAAATATGAGTATGTCCTCCTTGCTAAATAATGGTATCATGCATATTGTTGAATAGCAAGAAATAATCATCAGCCTTAATACAATGAAAGCTGAATATGTAGTTGTTTCAGCAACTGTGCAAGAAGCTATTTGCCTTAAATGACTTTGATAAATTTGGGTGTGTTTGACGTTGCTATTGAATTAGTGACAATCAAGTGTGATAGTCAAGTCTCAATAACTTCCATAAAAAAAAGGTCCCAAGTATCGTTGGAAGACAACACATATTGATAAAAGGTATAATTTCCTTACGGACATAGTTGTACACAAAAAACTGATCATGAAATACATCTCTAAGCATTATATAATAGTAGATCCGATAATGAAGCTCATAGCATTTGTTTCTTATGAATGATAGTTAAGGCATTGAGTTTGTGTAGATGTAGATGTATTTATACTTCAACTTTTCCCAAGCATGTTCACATAAAACTACATTATTTGAAGTTAATGTAGTTGAAGCCTAAATAGCTTGTTGTTGTTCATATACATTGAAGAATAATTCTAGAACACAAAGTTCATCAGACAACCGTATTCGTTTCACTAATCAATAACACAATTACATGTAAATTAACAAGAATTGTATCAAATATCCACAGTCTAAAATCGTACCTTGTACAGACGTTTGTTCCTTGCTAATTTTGGTGAAGTGTCTTCAATTGAAATTGCTTAGGAACTAGGATTTGAGAGAAGAAGAAGAAGGAGGAAGAAAACTGCTTTTTTCTTGCGTTAGGAAAAAGGTGTTCTGCAGGAAAAGGGACGCTTCCTTTTTATGCAGTGAAAACAACGTTTAAAAGGAAAAGTTGTGTCTTTTCCTTTTCTTCTTTATTTAATCAAAATAATAATAATAATAATAATAATAATAATAATAATAATAATAATAATATATAACTAATATATATTTGATAATATAATTATTATTTTGGGATGGATCCGGGTTGACCCACATGGGTGACCCGATCCAATTTCCTTCATCTCCCACTCACACATAGTGGGTCAACTCTCATCCCAAGTCTGTAACTTTCATACATTACGACTAGACCGTGTGACCAGTGCATACTACGAGAGCGCATTGCTATACATCTGTTAGGAATATATAACATCTCGATCAACGGAGTCTTGGAGTAGATTAAAGTATGCAATACCCTAGATCATTTATCACATTCATCTCTATCACAATCTCTTTGTATTAATTTGAGTTCATCATTATGTTCTTGTCTCAAGGCAAACATAAAGAACCGGTCAATGAACACAACTAATGTGACAATACTCAATGATCTTGCTCATCTCAAGAATCTCTTAATCTCAACTCGATTTGCTTTTCTAGAAATGTCCTGCCAGACCGAATCATTCATGATCTCTTGGCAACACCCTAAGATAGCAAACACCAAATTGAATCTTGAGAAACTGATCAAAGTCATGAGGGTTGTCACGACCCTTTTTTCAACTCAAAATGAAAACTTAAAGGTGTTTTTAAAAGGCTTGTGACGGTGTTAAAGGTACACTAGATATTAGAGATTTCGGAGTCGCCACTTGACAAGTTAAAGGTGTGCCAAGTCACCAAAGTGGTGTACCTAGAACACCTATGACTCGTAAATGGTCTGCGTCAGAGTTCCGGGTAAGGATCTCGGTTGACTCTCGGGAAGGTGTTAGGCACCCTCAAGTCCTGTGCCAAGCACAGTTGCTTTTATTGACGCATTTCAACTTCTTGAAATTGTTTATTATATTTTGCCTTGATTTGTTACGCTTCAATTTATTATTATTTTTCTCGTTTGACAATTCAAACTCCAATCGAATATAATCGCGCGAGAACTTCACTCGTTCGAAATCTTTCGACTTAAATCGATTAAATCGCGCAGGCACTTCACCCGTTCGAAATCTCTCGACTTAAAAGAGATTTTAATGAAATGATTAGTTAGTCTTTGGCTCGTTTTGGCTTAGGCTTGCCTATACGTGTAATTATTTTATCTCTGAAGTTGCATTTGTGTTTCAGAAATGGAATTAGGCCAACATTTCATAAATGATTTAATGTCAAACTTTCTTGCTTGCTACGCCATTTTATGTGAACAGCCTTATTGCTCCCTTGCTACGCCATTTTTATGTAAACAGCCTTATTTATCCCTGTTTTGCAAGTTTAAAATCATCTTACATTTTTGCCTAGTGTTCAATCGTGTACCTTTATATTATGTCACTTTAAGAAATAGCGTAGCTTTGAGAGTGGTGGTATAAATCAGAAAGAAACAGCTTGAATGTAGATATTTTAGCAAATAGAAGGCCCAACTCTATTTTACCCATTACAGTGTTAGCATTAGTCACATGTTTGCACCCAATATCTTATTTTATCACTTATGTTTCAGATTTGTCACCCCTATTCAATCCTCTTGCTTATTCGCTCAAGCAGATTCAGTTTTAACAACATAGCCCCTTTGTATTTAATTGCATTCATAAATCAATCTCATACATCATTTGCAAGGAACAAAATTAGTGGACCGAACATAGCCAGAGATAGCAAGTGGACTTCCCAACTTCAAAATTTCCTCATTTATAATCTGAGTTTCAAACACGCTTAAGCCCTAAACATGGTCAAATTTAAAATGCATTCAAAGAGAGTTAGAAAAGAAATACCTAGTGAAGAAGACCACAAGCTTACAAATTTGATATTCAAATCCAAAGCCCAAAGCAAAAAACCAAGCAGCAGCAACTCTCAGCAACAAACATAACAGTAGCCAAACTCTCTTTAAAAAAAACCTTAAGCTTAAACCCAAACTTCAGATATAAACACCCTCTTTCTTTTTTTTTTACTGACTCAACACCTTTTTTTAATGTTTCAAACCCTCTTCTTTCTCACTTTAGATTTGGAATTTGTGTTTAAAGACCTCTCTTTTTCTCTCAACTCTTGAAATGCTTCAGATCTGTTTCAAGAGTGAAAGTAATGTTTTTTTTTTTTTTTTGCTTTCTTGTGCGTGTTCTCTGTGAAGTCCTCTCCCCAGATTTTTTTGTGTGAGTCTATCAGTGTGTTCTGTGTAAGTATTTTCCAGCTATTTTCAGATGTCTAGTGTGTCTAGATCTGTGTGTGCTCTCAGCTGTTTTCTTGTGTGTGTGTGTGTCTTAGAAGAGTGAAAGTTGTGCAGTTTATATAGATGGAAAGAGAGGTCAAAAGAGGGGGAAAATGGGGTGAAAGTGATGCAAAGAGGAGGGAAAAACTGAGGTAAAAACCTAGGGAAAATGGGGGAAATCTGGTAGAAAATTAGGGGTAAAAAGGGGGCAAAAGAGCTGGCAAAAGAGCTGTTGGGGTGCAAAGACCCAAGCTCTTTAATGCAAAATTGCCATTTTAGTGTAAGTTTACCACAAAACCAAAAGGAAGGGCTGACACCATTCCCATTTTATGCTTCCCTTTGTCCCACTATTTGACTCTAGGATTCCCTTTCAAATTCAGGTTTTCACATGCCCCCTAGACTTACTTTTCCTAAACCAAACTAACTCTTAGACCCCAAACTAATTTAAGACTTAGATTAAATGGACTTGAGCCCACAGCCCCTTTGAAATACTAGCTAAAACAATCTGCTACCTAAGTTAGAAGCCAAAATTTATTCCTAAGATTATTTACTACCAATTAAAAGAGCAAACTAGCTATTCTAACACAAATTAATACTAAAGCTCCCTATAAATTAATTAACATAGCAGATTAAATCCAAAACTCTACATGCTTCCCTACTGAATTCAACAAAACAAATTTCATGATTCTTTTACTAAGACCGGACTAAGTTTTAGCCTAGACAACTCATGAGTCGCACGAAATAAGAACTAAAACTCTCTATGCTAATGCACTCTCTCACAGATATGCCTTTGAATGCTAATTGAACCAAACAGAGCTTGACATCATGGATTGGGACAGACCTGTACGAAATTGTACAAATTCACACACTAAACTTTGACAGTAAATGGGCACTAGTTAAATTTAAACTAAACAAACTAATAGACTTGACGATCCCACAATCAAATCCATCAATAACTCATACTACTTGCATACGTAGTCAATACAAGCTAAGCAGTAAACAGTGAAGCGATTGATATATTCTACAGCTATTTCCATGAGTTTACTCAATTAAACACACATATTTTACTTTCATGAATCAAACCAGACCAAGTTAATATGATTTCGCCTAAGCTAAACATCTAAACATTAGTAAATAATGGAATGAGAAAGTCAGGCAGTCATCTATCTAACCGGTCGTCAAACTCACATTGCCAAGGTGAGACCGCTGCCCCGCTCGTACTGAAACAGCCCCCCGCCATTAGCATCATCGCCTTGATGTCGTCGCAGCTGCCTCGAGCCCACCTTTGTCGCAGCACCACCACAGGATCACAACATCAACAATTGAATCACATCCGAACCAACAAATAAAACCCGACGCCACTGCTATCGACATCAACTAGTTCGTCACAGCAGCGTCATCGCAATCACCACCCCTGCTTGAACACCAAACCACGACTGCTATCACTATTCACTGCCTTGCTTTGTCCCCTGATCCCAACTAGCTACTGTCAAGTAACCACCACTGCTTCAAACGACTCACCAATGCCATCGTTAACTACCTAATCGTCGCCATTACCTAAACGCCTCAAAGTACTTCAACCCATCACCATAGCATCACAGCACCACCAAACGACCTCATCACAGCCACCAAATCAATCTCAACACAGCCACCAATACCATCACCTTACACCGTACACCCCTACGTTCACGGCACCAATCATTCACAGCCTCCAATCCACACACAGTCACAAACTCCACTAAACAGCCACCATTTCCGCCGTTTAACACCCCATCAGACAAAACTAGTTTGTACTTAAATCACTCGGATCCGTTCCCTTCTTCTTCTAACGAAAACGATCCCATTTGGGGTCGTTTCAGCTAGAAAAAGGAAAGAACGGAAAGAGGAGAAAGAAAAACAGTGCTTACAAGCGAGATCTCAACGGAGAAACCAATGGGTCACCGGAAAGTTTTTGGCCGTGTTTTCGAACCACGATTCACGCTGATTCCTTTAGTATTTTGACGAAATTGATGGTGGGAATGGAGAGAAGAGATGAAGAGGCATCAGGTAACATAAGAGCAGGTTCGTTGTCACCAGTGGCGGAGATCGGCGACGGCTGAAATTTGGCCATGGCCTTTCTTTGTATGATGATTTTTGTGTTGTGGGGAAAATGTGTGGGGAAAGGGTTTTGTTCATAAACGTGGACCGGGTCAAATAGATATTGGGCTGGGTATTTCTTTCAATTTCAGGCGGTCCATAGCCATTAGTTTAAAGTTTAGCCATCCAATTCAAAACACTTTGGGCTATGCATTTTGCAATGTTATAAACCTACGTAACAAATTATTAAAGCAACAATAAAATCACATTTAATCACATGCTCTAGCAGTTGCTCACATCACGAATATATATTTTTTGATAATTTTCTAGTATTTTTGTCCTAATCAAATGACTAAAATTAGTTATGATACATATAAAATAAAAGAAAATTAACACTACTATTTTTGATAATTTTGAATTTAGTGCCAAAATTAGGTGATTACAAGGGTATGATAGGGAAAATTACTTGTAATTTTCATGGCTTCACACGGTAGCAAGTAGAGATTTTAACTTGTACCGCCATAAGGTCATCTTATGCATACGTGGTATGATTCACGTATCACAGTATTAACTCCTTTCCCATGGAGCGTATGTCTGTTCAAAAATAAATAAATAATTACTGTGCAGATGATAGTTCAGACAACCTATGTCTAACTTTGAGTTCACAAATCTACTCGTTCCACTTTCTATCAACAGAACTCACATCTGGCAATTAAGACAGACTTCACTCTTAATCACACTTGATTAAATATTTAAAGAAACGATATTTATATTATAAACTTTTCGCTCTCTATTATTATCACTTTTGATAATAATAAGTTTATAATTGTCTCATCCCTATTAGTCACTTAGATAATAGAGGCGATTGCCTGTGTGAATAGGCCAATCTTTTGTCTGTCCGACATACTTCTTATACTCGAATTTTATGTTCCAAACATAAAATTTATATGTATATGAACCAACAAATATGGATAATTAGGCTTCAACTATCATTAACTTCAAAAAAAAAATGATGTAGTTTTTACATGAACATGAATTGGGAAAAAGTAAAATAATAAAAAAAATACATTAGCACCTACGCAATCCCAACGACTTCACATGTTTCTCATAAGCATCACATGCTATGGGTTTCGTTAAGGGATCTGCTACCATATGATGCGTAGATATGTATTTCACATTCACTTCTTTATGTACTACCAAGTCTCTAACAAAATTATACTTAATATCAATATGTTTAGTCTTGCCATGGTACTTGGGATCCTTTGTGTAAGCTATTGCAGCTTGACTATCGCAATTGATGGTTACTGGTTCAACAGCATTGTCATACACACCCAAGTGTACCAGAAAACGTTTAAGCCAAACAGATTCTTGCACAGCGGCTGAAAGTGCTACAAACTCAGCTTCCATTGTAGATAAAGCTATGCATCATTGTTTCTTGCTGCTCCATGATATGGCGCCATTGTTCAACAAGAATACATATCCAAAGGTTGATTTTCTCTCATCTAAATCTCCTCCCCAATCAGCATCAGTGTAGCCTCTTAGTTGCAGATCATCACCTTGGTAACACAAGGAGTAGTCAACTGTGCTTTTAAGATACCGTAGTATCCTTTTAACTGCTTTCCAGTGTTGCTGTCCTGGATTAGACTGATATCTGCTAACTAACCCAACAGCATAACAGATATCAGGTCTAGTACACATCATAGCGTACATAAGACAACCGATTGCATTGGCATAAGGAACCCTTCTCATTTGTTCCATCTCTTGTGGAGTCTGAGGACACATCCTCCAACTTAAAGCTTCAGCCTTAGAAACAGGAGTGTTTATGGGTTTGCAGTCCTGCATATTAAATCGTTCAAGAACCTTCTTGATGTAAGGCTCTTGTGAAAGAGACAACAATCTCTTTGAACGATCTCTTGAAATCTTAACTCCAAGAATGTACGACGCTTCACCCATATCTTTCATCTCAAATGTTGATGATAACCACTCTTTCACTTCTTTCACATACTCAAAGTCACTTGCAGCTATAAGTATGTCGTCTACATACAATGATAAGATCACAAACTTATCTTTGGACCTTTTGATGTACACACAATGGTCTTCATGAATCATAGTGAAATCGTATGATATGATTGCATTATGGAAACGTAAATACCATTGTCTAGAAGATTGTTTAAGACCATAAATTGACCTACGAAGTCGGCATACTTTATGCTCTTGGCCTTTTTTCACGAAACCTACAGGTTGTGCCATGTAGATTTCTTCTTCTAGTTCTCCATTGAGAAATGTAGTTTTAACATCCATTTGATGCAACTCAAGATCCAAATTAGCCACTATTGACAAAATTAGCCTTATTGAAGTAAAACGGACAACAGGCGAAAAAGGTTCCTCATAATCAATTCCTTCCTGTTGTGTATACCCCTTACCTACTAGGCGAGCTTTATATCTCTCAATACTACCATCGGCCTTACGCTTGATCTTGAGAACCCACTTGTTCCCGATAGCTTTCCGGCCCATAGGTAGATCAACCAACTCCCATACTTGGTTTGATTTCATAGACTCCATCTCCTCCTCCATTGCTTTTAACCATTTATCCTTAGCAGGGCAAGTAAGAGCCTCATTTACGTTCCTTGGCTCTTCTTCGTCTTGTGGAGTAACCATAAATGCTTCCCCTTCGATCTCAAATCGACGACGGGGAACGTGCGGACGACTCGTTCGTCGAGCTTGAGATTGACAAATTGATTTATCAATTGATGAGTTACTCCCACTGGGACCAGCAACATTAAATGGATTTTCTTCGAATGGTATATCCGTGGCAATTGGAACAGATTCATTATCACGATGGTGAATACCATCCAAATCCATTTGTGTATCTATAGCGGAAGCGGTCTGGTCCGCAGTTTCGAAGAGAGACAAGTCCTGACCTATCTCCCTCTGCTTAGGAAAATCATTCTCTAAGAATGTAACATCACGTGATTCAATTTCAGTTACAGTGCCATTATCTTGTTCACCTATGAACACATAACCCTTAGATTGTTCGGAGTATCGAATGAAGATACACTTTCTTCCCCTTGGACCTAATTTTCCATATCGGGAAGAAGAATTATGGATAAATGCAGCACAACCCCAAGGCTTTAAAAAACTCAAATCGGGTTTTCGATTAGTCCATAACTCGTATGGAGTAGATATAACTGATTTAGAAGGGACACGGTTAAGTACATATGCAGCAGTAAGCAATGCATCACCCCAATAGGTGACAGGCAATTTTGCTTGTGCCATCATTGACCTAACCATTTCCAACAAGGTTCTATTTCGTCGTTCCGCAACACCATTTTGTTGTGGAGTGTAGGGAATAGTCAACTGTCTTTGAATTCCCTTTTCATCACATAATTGTCTGAACTCATCAGACAAATATTCTCTTCCTCGATCGGTTCTTAAAGCCTTGAATTTTCTGTCTAGTTGATTCTCAACGAAGTTCATAAATTTGATGAAGCAACTTAAAGCCTCAGATTTATGAGAAATCAAATAGACAAAACCAAATCGAGTCAAATCATCGATAAACGTGATGAAGTAAATAGCACCATGTCTTGCCCTTACATTCATTGGACCACAGATGTCAGAATGGATTAATTGCAATGGAGTATCGGCTCTAGTACCTTTTCCAAATGGTTTTCTAGCAGTTTTTCCAGCTAGGCAAAATTCACAAGTAGACATATCAATTTTGTCTAAAGTGCCAAGAAGACCTTCTTTGGCTAAGCGATTCATTCTTTGTTGACCAATATGGCCAAGCCTAGCATGCCACGTATTTACATCATTTTCATAGTTGGAAGTAGACGTAAATAAGGAAAAACTAATATTATTATTATTATTAAAAGTAGGAACAATATCCAATACAATAAAACCATCATAGAAATAACCAGTGCCATATTTTGTCTTGGCCAAATACAAATCAAGACCTTGTTCATGAAAGACTAAATGAAATCCTAAACTAATCAACATAGTAACTGAGACCAAATTTCGGCGAATTGACGGGGCAAATAGTACATCATGTAGAAATAGAGTTCGGCCACCACGCATGTCAAGCTTGCAGGTACCAATCCCTTTAACTTCCACTTTGGAGTTATTTCCTACATAAATCCATCTTGCTCCATGTGAAATTCGTCGAAATTCCACGAAGGCGTCTCTATCCTTCGCTATATGGTCGGTGGCTCCCGAGTCTACAATCCACATAGGATGAGATTCAGTTAGATAAGCAGAATAAGAAACATTTACATCACTATGTAAATTTGGAATAAGGTCATATACCTTTTTAGGCTCGGGGCAATCACGAGCATAATGTCCTTTGTTCTCACAGTTGTAGCACTTCTGCTTAGCCATGTCCACTTTCTTCTTTTGAAAAGAACCATCTTTCTTTCCTTGATGATTAGTCTTAGGTTTCTTAGAGGCTTGTCCTTTCCCCTTCTTTTGAGAAAACCCACCATACTTGCGTTTTTTGCCTTGTCCACGTTTTGGACCAGAACTTGCCACATACGCACTTGTAGTAGCTTTGTCCACCCCGAGGCGCTCTTCCTCGAGTTCCAAATGACGCTTAGCATCTTCCATTGTTTTGATGCTAACGTTGTGGGTCAGGTGCATTTTCATGTTTTCCCAGTTTTGAGGTAAGGAACGAATTACCGCCTGGACTTGTTGCTCCTCAGTCAATACATGCCCAGCATCCTTTAGCTCATTCACCATATTCGACATATGACGTAGATGCTTACGCATAGTATGATCAGGGCGTTTCTTATAAGTATCAAACTTAATAGTAAGTGCCCTCAACTTAGCAACTGAAGTATGACCAAATTTTTCTTTCAATGCGGACCACATGTCCTTAGCATTGTCATACTCACGGAACTCTCTCATTATATCATTATCCATACTACTCAGCAAAGTAATACGAGCGAGAGAGTTCTTCTTTCTCCAAGCCTGATAAGCCTGATGGTCTCTCACATGTTGTTCAGTGTTGCCTTCTTCAGGAGGCGTCAGAAACACATTAAGAGCCTCAAGAGCCTCTTGCTCTTCCAAGACATACTGGATTTTCATACTCCATATTTCATAATTGTCGCCATTTAGCTTATCGCCTTTATTAAGCTCGGCGACAATGTTCTTAGTAGCAGTTGACATACTGATATTCAAAACAAGTATAAAACTAAAGTGAGACAACTAAGTACATAATTTAAGCCTAAATTCATATACATATTATTCCTTAAAATAATTAACTATATAAATATTTATTCCATATTAGATTTAGAATCGAAAGTTCACTAAGTTCCCAATCATCATCTAAAGAACTAACATGTAGTAAATCCAATATAATTAACTATGCAAGGAATACATTGTCTTAAAATAACTTAAATTCAAGACAAAATAAACAAGGAACAAATTCTATAACAAATATAGAAATATTCAACTTACACAATAACAATCAACATATACACTAAAGTCAAACAAAAAAAATTTACATACTTATGCAAGTACTACATCACATAGACAACTACAAATACTAAGCAGACCTATACTTAAATTCTTTCACATGGACTGGAATAGATTTAATAAGAGCCCTGAACAAATTAGGGGGCAATAGAAAATCGGGCAATAGAAAACCGGCTCTCGGAACCACTGGTCGAACTAAATTCAACCTATTTCTATCTCTCATAGGTAGTCCAATAGAACGACACACAGTCTTCTGGATATTTATGGCAATATCGTTATACAATTTCTGCACAATATTCTGAACTAACATTCTATAAGGTCCGACCAACACGAAAGATCCAGCCAATTTGTTTTGAATCTCTTTCCAAGTTTTATCAAGCATCTCTCTATGGAACTCATTAAATGACAGGGTTGATCGTAATGCCTTATATTTTTCCTCATCTATTAACAAACCACCAAACCACACAGTCTGTTGAATTAACTTATTAACCAATATAAGATGTTCCACAAAAGATACTAGATCTACTTCACTAGTATTAGGTGCTAGAGGAGATTTGGCCAAAATATCAATCATATCTTTCACCCTTCTCCTCTGACTTTCAGTGCGAACCCGTATGGGCGTCCTTCTTAGGCATGGCATGATTTTCTGTAACACATACAGAAAAAATTAGGAGTTGCCATAAAATATACACGTGTATATTAAAGAAGGACGCACAATAAAGTTTTACTAAAACTTTATATGGCAGTTTAAGAGGAAAAAAAATGTATCTATATCCAGTAATTGACAATATTTTGCCAAGGAATTAGAGGTTTGCCTTAGTATTTAGTAGTATGTACTTGGTCTGACAAAAAATATTACTGATACTTGTAACTTAAAGATCATGCTCTCAACTATTTTACAATTCTTAACTTTTCTTGTTCATGGTATAAAAAATAGATACCATGTACTTGAAACCAAGAAAAGAGAAAAATGGGATTCAAGAAAACTTTAAGCAAAAAAAAGGGCTACTGGTAGAAAAAACAAAACCAACTTTTGGCTTTATCACAAACCACATGTAGCAGTACAAAAAAAATTACTGTTTCTGCAAAAATAGTTGTATGTGCCAAGATTTTAGGAAAAACAGTCAAGCTTAAGAATTGTGTTCAACAATTCTCGCACAAATAGTAAAGGAGGAAAAACTAATGTCCCTTTCAAAAAAAGAATCTTCTGCCAAGTATCAAGAAAAAAAGGACAAAAGTACTTTTTACTTTTACAAAAAAAAGTTACATAGGCAAAAGAGACAAAAGCAATTAATGTAACTTCTACTAGCTTTGCAATACAAAACATAAATGCAAGGCAAGATTAGGTTGACTACTGTATAAAGCCTCCTCTGAAATAGAATGGTACGGACTTAACAACTCAGTAATAAATATGATCAAAATTCTTATTTATCGTGACTAGTGCTTTGGCAAGAAGTGGTTGTTTCCTGACTAACAAAGCATATTCGCAAGTGCTTTAATTAGAAGCTTCAACTTCTATGTATTCTTTTACAGCAACCAGAGAATGAAATATCATCAGAATAGTCATTTATCAAGTATCTCATTGTGCTGCAGTCAAGCAATTGCTTTTGTCTATGTTTATCTCATTTAAATCCAAGACTTTCAGAATTCCTAATGGAAAAATTGGAACTATTACACAGTTACCAACAGTCAACAAAAAAACAATAGAAAACTTTTTCATTCGTTTTTAAACCAAATTTTGTCACAATATAATTGTTCAACAAAATTATATACACTAGGAAACAAATAGCACTGGCTCTTGATACCAATGAAGAATAATTCTAGAACACAAAGTTCACCAGACAACCGTATTCGTTTCACTAATCAATAACACAATTACATGTAAATTAACAAGAATTGTATCAAATATCCACAGTCTAAAATCGTACCTTGTACAGACGTTTGTTCCTTGCTAATTTTGGTGAAGTGTCTTCAATTGAAATTGCTTAGGAACTAGGATTTGAGAGAAGAAGAAGAAGGAGGAAAAAAACTGCTTTTTTCTTGCGTTAGGAAAAAGGTGTTCTGCAGGAAAAGGGACGCTTCCTTTTTATGCAGTGAAAACAACGTTTAAAAGGAAAAGTTGTGTCTTTTCCTTTTCTTCTTTATTTAATCAAAATAATAATAATAATAATAATAATAATAATAATAATAATAATAATAATAAATATATAACTAATATATATTTGATAATATAATTATTATTTTGGGATGGATCCGGGTTGACCCACATGGGTGACCCGATCCAATTTCCTTCATACATATAATGGTTTTATGTTTAGTACATAAATTTGAAGTATGTCGGACAGACAAAAAGATTGGCCTATTCACACCGGCAATCGCCTCTATTATCTAGGTGACTAATAGGGATGAGACAATTATAAACTTATTATTATCAGAAGTGATAATAATAGAGAGCTTGAAGTTTATAATAAGAATATCGCTTGTTTTTTTGGGTTAATCATACTTGATTAAATGCGAGTCTGTCTCAATGCCAGATGTGAGTTCTGATGGATAAATGTATGAGTAGATGTATGAACTCAAAGTTAGACATGAGTTGTCAGAACTATCATCTGCACAGTATTTTTGATTTGTGAAAGACATACGCTCCATGGGAAAGGAGTCAATACGGTGATGCGCGATTCATACCACATATGCATAAAGTGACTTATGGGCGATATAAGTTTAATTTCTACTTGCTTATCGTGTGAAGCACTGAAAACTGTAATTAATTTTTATTTCTTTCTACCCTCATGACTTTGACCAATTTCTCGAGATTCAGTTGGTGTTTGCTATCTGAGGGTGTTGCCAAGAGATCATGGATAATTCGTTCTGGCGGGACATTTCTAGAAAAGCAAGTCAGATTGAGATCAAAAGATTCTTGAGATGAGGAAGATCATTGAATATTATCACATTAATTGTGTTCATTGGCGCACACCTATTATGTTTGTCTTTGAGACAAGAACATAATAACATAATGATGGACTCAAATTAATACAAAGAGATAGTAAGAGATGTGAATGTGATAAATGATCTAGGGTACTTGCGTACTGCAATCGACTCCAAGGTTCCGTTAATCGAGATGTTATATAGTCCTAACAGATGTATAACAACTAAGTTCTCGAAGTATGCACTGGTCACACAGTCTTGTCGTTATGTATGGATGTTACAGATTGGAATGAGAGTTGACCCACTATGTGTGAGTGGGAGTTGTTGGAAATAGGGTTCGGGCACCCATGTGGATCAACCCGGACCCATATCCAAATATATTACATATATAATAAGTTGTATATTTATTATACTAATAATAAATAGAAAAAAGGGAAGAGGCACCTGTTAATATTATTCCTGAAAGGTTGTGTTATTTCAAGATAATAAAAAGAGTTTCTGTTGACAGAAACTTTACAACTAACGCTCCTTTTTCTTCCTTCCCTTCCCAACATTTCTTTTGAGACATTGAAACAACCAGAAGTAAACTCTCTTCTTCTCTTATCATGAAAGAATCCCGAGAAGAATAAAAGTGATTGTCTTCAACGAATTAGAACAAATTCTGTAACCAGGTACGACTTAGACTGTGAATTAATCTTTACAGTTTATGTTTTTACATGTGATTGTACTGTAGACTAGTGAAACAAATACGGTTAGACCCTTGAGCAAATTTTATAGTTTCCATTTCTTCTACATGAAGATTGTGATTTCGGCTTGTTACGTTCATGAACAAGAGCTGCAGATGAGGAACTATTAAACCACTTGCTCAAATTAAAACAACAAAGCTCTATCCAAGGTTAGTTTCCTGAAAAAACTCCTAAAAGTGGAACGAATTTGATGTATATATAACAATTTAGAAGTACTTTTCTGAAATACTAGTACTAGCATATGAAAGAAAATCTCTCAAAAGGTTGGCAATCTCAAGCGGGTCCCAAGCTACTTTTATCATTTTAAGGTGTTTAATTAATGATGGAACTTTTTATTTATCCAATTTGCCAAATAATAATGGGGACATAAATCAAGTCGCTTAATTAAAGTAAAAAAGCTTTTAGATTTCAGTGAATAAATAAATAAATGTAACGTGATTTATGAAGTAGCCAACGGTCACTTTTTTCAAACCATTTAAAAACTCTCAATACCTTAATCCTTGACCGTTGTGTTCCCCAAAAAAGTCCCCATCTTTTCTCTATCACACAATTTCACCATCATCATTATCAAAGTTCCTTTCATCTAAAAGACCAGCCACCAATTTGTGAAAAATGGGGTGCTCTTTTACAGCTTGCTTTCATACTTGCAAGAAGCACAAGAAGAAAATCCTAAAGCCAACTAGTCATAATAACAAGATTAATAGTATCTCTCCTAAAGCTCTACAGGTATGCCTGTTTATGTATATACTATTACTTATTCTAGTACTGTAAGTTGTATTCACTTTTAGAGGTGATTCATTTTTACTCAAATTTATGCAGAGTTTACTCCTTATTGAAGAGAATGGTGAAGCTTCCATATCCAACAATGCTACAGAATTAGAAGCTCAGCCACCAGAGGTTGCAAACCCCACTAAGATCATCGCAGAATCCAAGTAAGATTTTATGAAAACTTACTTTTGCTGTTGATCATGTTTAATGAGTTTAGTTATATATACAATCAGTGTAAAGCAATTTTTTCGTCACCCGGAAAATATCTATAGGTAAGCTTCCATAAAAACTTGTGAAATATAATCTTGAATATAAGATATGTTACCTCTAGGCTGCCACGACAGGTAAATGTGACTTGATAGTATAACAATTCTTGACACGGTCAGCGTATACTATATCTTTTTTTTTTAGAATTCAAATTTGCCTATGTAAATTTCTCAATTCCTTAAAAAGCAGGATTAAGGAGGAAGAACAATTGAGTGGAAGCAGCAGAAAGAAGGTTACATTTGATCAAAATGTATCAACCTACGACGAGGGCTTTGGAAACAAAGAATCTGCAAATAGCAGCGACAATGTAAAGGAGAAAGAGGTGGAAAAAGATGAGGAAAATGAAGGGAAGGCGGTTTCGGATTCGAGTTCTCTGTCAAGCTATATAACATATCCTCCAAATCATAGATATCATTGCTGCAGAAACAGTGACGACCAATTTGAAGTTATTGATTTAGATGATAATGACGTGGAAGATAGTGCCAACACTAATGGAAAAGCAATGATTCAAGAAGAGTCTTCAGAGTCTTTATTTTCTCTTTCGATAGACTCTAGGAAAGAAAATCCCGCGCCAGAGATGGGTGATAAGGAGGTCAATAGTCCATTGAAACCCATTGAAAGGTTTAATTTTAGTGCTAGAAATCGGAGCCAATGTGTGCTGAATCCCATTGAAAATCTGAGTCACTGGAAAGAAGCCAAAGCCATTACAACGACGCCATCATTATTGAAGCATGACGAAGAAAAGGAGAATGTCAATCTGATCAATTGTGTGGACGAGCAACAGCCTAGTCTGAAGCAGTTAACTAAACAAACAAATTACAAGTTAAAGCGCGGTCGAGAGAATCAAATTGCAGTTGATACTAGCCTTTCGAGTTGGTTAGTTGAAGACACGCCAAATTCCAAAAACAGTACTGGTTCAGTTGGGAATTCACCTTCAGAGAGGACAAAGTCTCCGATAGGACCAATTTTAGTCGGAGCATTGATGAACAAAGATTTAGCTAAATCACTGCCGTCTTCTCCCAGTCACAGTTCAGATGACAATAAGTTCGTTACAGGAACTGTGGGGAGCTATTGGAGACATATTGGGCAGGCTACAGATTCAGACTCTGCCTCTTCATCTTGTAGAGGCATTTCATCAGTGAATTCGGGTTTGCAGGATAGTGGCAACAGATATTCCACACCATTTCATGCCAGGTTAGAGAGAGAACTGGATCGTGGCCTGGCTCAAGTTTAATTAGATGTGTGGTCTCATCCTCGATATTGTTCGTCGATAGTCAGTAAAGGTTGTGTCTGACTTGCATTTTATTTTGCTATTGACAGAAATTATTTCTGCTATATGTTCTCAGTATACAATCAGCGTAAAACGAGTTACTGTCTTATTTCCAAATTTTGCAACATATGAAATCAAAGTCGGCAGTATAAAATAGTCGGAAACACTCAGTCTCTCAGCAAGTTCCTGCCGACAGTTGCAGAGTTGTTGAAGAGACAAATATAAAAGAAAACAACTAGGGAGTATATGTAATTTGCATACTACTGTAACTCTAAACTATTAACTTCAAGAAAGTATAATTCATTCATCATTATCAAGGCAACGCCAAGTGTAATCGCAAAGTTAGAAAAATGAGATGATACAAATATATTTGATGAAACAAAAAAAAATCACATTAGGGGTCGTGCTCTTAAGCTCCTTCGATACAAAGCATTTGAGGGCAATTCGAAGCAAGAAGAGCTTAACAGAACTCCTTTTGTGTGATGAATGTCACGCCCATTTTTACCCACCAAACAGAATTCCTTTTTTTGTTCTTTTGAAGATTGTGCTTAGCACGGTCCAAATACTTTGAGATTGTTAATTTTTTAATGCTTTGCACAGTCAGTTGGTAACTAAGAATAGTAAAGTGTTTAACAGTAGCAAGACTAACAGCAAAGTGCTCGAACCTTTTGAGTTTATTGACCAACTTTATCAATCACAATATGTTATTGTTTGTCTTTTATTTTGGAAAGTATAAAGCAGTAAGTGTAGATTGAAATACCACCATATAGTTTTATTTCAAGAATTCCACCAAAATATTTTTTTTGCGTCATAATTGAACTTCAAACATATATTGCTTTTTATTATCACTTGGGAAACCAGTTCCAAGGACTAATGGTAATTTTGATACATCTCTCCACAAGATGACTAAGTTATGAACTGCAGCAAATGTTTGGATGAAATTAGAGCCAATCATTGTATTGAGTTCTATATAAGAAATTAAGAAATTTAACGTGCCCAAACTTTGTAATTTGCTATGTTGTCTAGGTATTCCCTGAAATTCATATGAAACTGGTACAGCAAAAGCAGCAAATTGAAAAGAAAGCGTACGAGAAAGGGCATTGCCTGATGTATGTGGAAATGCCACCACGTAGCCACTCTAAGGGCTAAACTTACGTTTTTAGCGATTGTATCTGAGATTCTGTTTTTCAGTTCAAAATTCCAGGATACTGTCCTGAAGTTGAGCTTTTTTGGGGCTTAGATGATTTATGGTAAAAGTGGCATTTGGCAGCTTGCATCATATTTGGGCAAGTTATAACTGCCAATAGATGAGTGTTAACTCAATCCGCCAAAATTGGGACATTAACAAAATAGGACACTTTCTGAGTTTGACCCCATAAGAGAAAAGTCTTACAAATGGTCCTTTCTTGCAATCACCAATACTCCTATTAGCAAAGACCTGACAATTTCCACTATAACGTCACTAGGTCGTTGATAATTAAAAGATCCGACGATCGACGGTAAGGGTCATTTTCGTAAGATGTTTCTTGCAAAGGTCAAAATTATAGCAGTGGTCGGAAGTGTCCATCCTGTACAAAAACATTCCCTAAGGCCAATGTGGGATGGGTCCATGCGTATGATTTACAGAAATAGAACACATTTGACGCCACATCACAGATTTAGCCCCATAAGTAAAGTATTACAAAATTAGCCCCCTTAAGAAAGTCCCTCTAGAGCCAATCTTTCTATTCACAAAATCTGAAGATCATCAGGATTTTTCCTCTAGCGTTGCCCGCAGCTTTTCCTGGCAGTGGCCATTTTTGTATGATTTTTCTTATGAGTGTCAAAATTGTAGTAGCAGCACGGAAAAAGTTTATTTCACGCAAAACTTCAAATATCCACAAGAAATTTCATCAAGTGTCCCCAAAATTGACTAGTTTCGAGAGTTTATCCCTTTTTAAGATGATTATATTAAAATGACCTCGCCTTCGTCCGTAGGCAACATTTCAAGTTATCAATCGGCAAGTGTTGCCTCTTAGGAAGAGATGAAGTGACAAGTATTTTCTAAGCAACACTTTAAATTATCTGAAAAATATGGGAAGAGATTGAAGGGGCAAGTACTGTCCATACAACATTTCAAGATATATAGGAGAATGTGGAAAGAGATTGAAAGGTAAGTAATGCGTAAGAAAGAGAGGCCAAGGGCAAGTGTTGCCTCTTAGGCAGTACTTACGGAGAAAGGGAGGGTGGGGATACGAGCACTATTATAAGATTTATAGGGATATATTTGTCCAAAATTTATTCAGAATACCAAGCGGAGACCATTTTTGTTAAACCACTATTATAGGGGTCAAAAAGGCAAACCATTGCTACTGTGTCATAGTTCTGCAATTCCACCAAACATCCCTTATAATTCCTATTTCAGCCCCTGCAGAAGGCTAAATGGCAGAACTATGACACCATAGGCAGTGGTTTAGCAAAAATGGTCTCTGCTTGGTTAATTAATAAATTTTAAACAAAAATACTCGTATGAATCTTATAATAACGTTTGTATCCCTGCTTTTCCTTTCTCCATAAAGTACGGCTCTATAAGTACTGCCTAAAAGACAACACTTGCCTTTGACCCATCTTTCTTAGGCAATCTTTGCCCTTGAGTCTCACATTCTCTCAGATAAGGTGTTGTTTGGGCAACACTTGCCACTTGACTCCTTCCAAAGAGATAGCACTTACCAATTGATATTTTAAATGTTTCCTATGAACCAAGCGAAGGTTATTTAGCTAAAAGCATATTAAATGGGGACAAACTACCCAATTTTGAGAACTTGGTGAAATTTTTGTGCATGCTGAATGGTCTCTCTTATTTAAAATAATAATAATTTTGCAAGGAAATAAAATGAATCGATTAGGGATTGAGAAAAAGAAAAGGATATACACATATTGTGCAATACAAAAAAGGTGGGCTTTTGCTTGGCCTACTTCTAGTAAAAATTTCGCCCAGCAGCCACTGTTAATACTGGTATTTGGTTTGAGGCCACTATTTTCTTTGGTCTTACACTAGAGGCCACTTTTGAGCCTTTACTAAATAAATATTGACTTAAGTTCTGATAATTGACTGAAGTTCAGTCCATACGGCCCCTGGACTGAAGTTCCATCTTTAAGGACTGAACTTCAGTCCATATGGCCATGGACTGAACTTCAGTCCATATGGCCATGGACCATGGACTGAAGTTCCATCTTTAAGGATTGAACTTCAGTCCATATGGCCCTGGACTGAAGTTCCATCTTAAGGACTGGACTGAACTTCAGTCCACATGGCCCTGGATTGAAGTTCAATCTTTAAGGACTGAACTTCAATTCGGCCTCTGGACTGAAGTTCTATCTCTTTAAGCAAAAGTGGCCACAAACTAAATATTTTCGTATTAGTGGCATGTGCCCAAACACCAGTGGAAAAAGTGGCCTTTCGTGCACTTTCCCCCTACTTCTATGATTGATCAGATGCTACAACAAGCAAATAAACGTGTATTCTATCTTGTAGAAATATCTCCATTTGTGGCTGAAAATTTCATTTGAAATATGTAAACTTGTAGTACTCCATATATCGACTAAGAGGTTGTTTGGGTTAGCTTAAAAGCTAGTCAAACTAAGTTTTAAGTCACTTTTTGATTGTAGAAGTGTTTGGTAAGTGTACAATGAAATGCTTTTAAGTAAAAAATAAGTCAAAAGCAAAATGCTGGGCAATCCTAAATTATTGCTTTTGGCTTAAAATCTATCATGGTTTGACCAATGATTTTATCATTTTATCTCTTATAATTTTTTCTAATTCCACTAATATCCTCATTAACAAAGGGCCTACATTATCCTCCCATTTTTTAATAATATTTTAGTCATTTAACATAAAAAAATACTTTTTTACCAAACAGCTCTGCAACTTCTTTTTTTTTTTTTTTCAATTTCAACAGTTCTATCCAAATACGTAACTGTTTATTTACGAAATAAGATCCAGCACTTAAAGTGCTTATGAAACGACCTCGGTCAGTCGTTTCGGAAGTTCGGACTCCGATTGGCGTGCCGATAATTTTAAAATTTTATAATGTCCATTAGGACCTGTCTGTAAAATTTGAACTAAATCAGACCTCGTTTGGTAGGCATCGGAAGAAGGTTTTATTTTTTATTGGCGATAAATATTAAAAAGAGATTTTCGAGCTCGGTTTTGCCGAATGAGCTCCGATTCAAAATCTGAAAGCACCGCTAGATTCGTATGATTATTTGTGATTTTTGTGAACTTTCGAAAGTGAAATTCGATGTTGTTCGGCTAGTTTCCGCTAAAATGGCGAAGGTTAAATAATTTGACTTCTTTTCATTTAAATTCGTATCTTGAGTTTCGGGAGTCTGATTTGAGATCCGCCTTCGTGAGTATATTACATATATTTTGTATAACTCGTAAGCAAAAGTTGGAATTATTTCGAATATCGTAGGGTACTGTTTTAATTTTCGTTAGGAAAAGAAAATAAATAAAGAAAACAAAAAAAAAAGAAGGAAAAAGACAAAAATGGAAAGGAAATCAATGTTGAGCTTGGCGGTTCATACCAAGGGATATATATATCCCTTGGTTCTTACTGCAGCATAAAACGGAATATGAACAGAGAAAAAGGAAATGGCGCAGAAATTGAAAAAAATGCCAGAAAATGAGAAAAAGGGCCGGAGAAAAGTCGAATTTTCACCCTGAAACATTCAGAGTGGGATCGTTTGGCAATGAAACCAAAGGACAAGCGGTTATTTAGTGGCTGTACTAACTTTGTAACAAGGTAAGTGTTTATATCCATTTCTTTGGAGGCACCTGGCCTCGTGGATTTTCTACCACGTGTTCCTTACGTGTGTAGCTGCCGATAGGCGTACTCATTACGCCTTAGCTTTGGATTTATATTCTATATTATATATTATATATTATGTCCTGTTATTGGTATTGCATTGAGAATCTGAGTATTGTACTTTGGTTGTGAGTTTGTATATACTTTCCAGCTGTCGATGAGAGTCCCGCGCTGGTGATGGGTTATTATTGCATCATGTTGCATTCGTATGCACATTGCATCATATTGAGGGTAGGAGGATTCCGCCCTCGGAGCAGGAGGATTCCGCTCCATTGCATCATATTGAGGGTAGGAGGATTCCGCCCCCGGAGCAGGAGGATTCCGCTCCATCTATTTGGCACATGTGACACCATTGCATCATACTGCATTAATCCCATTCCATTGCACCGCATGCTGACTATTGTGTGACTATCGTGTTGTGTTTTATATATGCGGTATGTATACCGTATCTCAGTTTGCCTATATATTTCTGGCTCGTATCTCGGGTTGCACGTCGCGACACTATAAATACATGGATCGGATCGGGTTGCACGCCGCAACAGTATAAATATACGAATCGGGTTGCACGCCGCATCAGTATGAATATATGGATCGGGTTGCACGCCGCAACAGGATGTATTTCTGATTGTCGACATGTTCAGGATATCTATATGTTCTGTCTACCTTATGTCCTTGGCTGTTTATGATTACATACGTGTTTTCAGTTATTATTTGGCTTTGCCCGTTTATAGTTCAAATAAGATGGATTTAGTTTATCTGTTTTTCTTCTCCCTGGCTAGCTATCCTATTCTTTGAGGTGGCTAGTCTGCTCCACTTACTGAGTCCTTTTGACTCACCCTTGTTTGTTGTTTGTTTCTTGTCTATCTATTTCGTTTCGGCAGGTTCGCTCCAAGATTGAGTTCGCCACATTGTTCAGGAGCGAAGACGACTTCGGCTGTCAGGGTGAGCCAGCTTTTATTCCGGATGGCCACCAGTTTATTGGTTATTATTTCAGTTACATTTTGCTCCCTTCAGGAGGTATCTGTCTTCTTTTGTACTCTTAGATGTCTAGTCTGGATAACCCTAAACCTAGTATGTTGGGTAGTCAGCTGTAATTTCTTTTGTACAGCTTAAAGGTATCAGTATGTCCGTATTTTTTTTTAAAGTGTTGTCCTTATTTATGAATTGTTATATTTATTTTCCTAATTTAATTGGTAAGGGTTCGCCCGACGGGTCTAAGGGAGAATGTCGGGTGCCCGCACGGCCTAACCGGATTTCAGGTCGTGTCAGTTGGTATCAGAGCCCAGTTTAGTGTCTATCCAGACTAAGACAGTATTTAGTAGAGTCTCGCTGATGGGTACGTAGACGTCCGTACTTATCTACGAGAGGCTATGATGGCATTTAGGAAGTTTCACTTCCTTCTTTTCTGATCGTGCGTTGGTGAAGGATTCAAAAGTATTTTCGTTAATTTGTTAATTCTTTCGTAGTAATTGCGAATCCTCGTGCGATAAATCAGCAAATGGTAAGAGTTCAAGACGAAGCAGTCTAGCCTGGGGCTAGCACTGACGAAGCCTCGAGAGTTTTGATCGTGCTGACGATCTAGTTACGGAGGTCCCAGCTGTACAAGCTCGCGATGGGCAAGGGAGCAGGGCCTTGTAGTTCCCTTGGCTCTCTACGATACTTTACGAGAATCTTGGCGACGCAGATACCGTAAGAACCTATTATTTGCTGGACAGCTTATCAGGTTGCCGCAGCTGCAGACGTTCGGTTTCAGGGAGCTCCTATTCCGGTTCTTAATATTGCTGCAGTGAATTATGTTCCGGAGGTAGTATGTGTTGTACCTCTAATTGTTCTGGCTGGTTAGTCAGCCGAGGTATCAGTTCGGTCCGAGTGCCTAAAGAGGTTGCATTATTTTACGCGGTTGAACTTTCCGATATTCTTAAGCCACACATCAGATAATCCCTGCGTAAATTTTTAAAATACAATGATGTCAGCATATCCTTCAGGCTCTTGATTATATCGGGCGGTATGGTGTTGATAACTCTGCTTTCTAGTTTCAGGGGTCCATCCCTGGGTTGGTGGACTGCTCTCTTATTAGCTAACTTGGTTCATTTTTCCTTCTAGATTCGTGGAATAGTTCCTTTCGAGTAGTGAACGAGATGAAAAGTGCTGCCAGTTTGAGTGGATTGGACAGGGTAGCCTGTCGGTTAGCCTGTTGGTATTTCAGAATATGAGATTTAATTCTATAAAATGGCTGAAAATGCATTAGAACTAGTCCATGAACCTTCCGAGAATGTTCACAGATTTATTGCTAACCTTTCTCCTTCCTTGAGATCCCGGATGGCTCGAGAAATTGAGGTTGAGACTTCATTTGATGTCGTTGTTGATATTGTTCGAAGGTACGAGGCATACCATAAGTTAGAGCGGGAAGAGTTAGAGCGTGAGAGCAAGAAATTCCGTGGCCCTAGTGGGTAACCATGGTACCTCATTTGGAGGTAAGAGTTCTAATTATTTTGGGAGGTCACCTTCCAGGTTATCTCAGTTTGTGTCACGTGATTCTTAGAGTGAGCCAGTAGCTCATCAAGATCAGATTCAGTCTTCTCTTCACAGCTATCAAGAATCTGTCCAGGTCCCATTTTCACTGAAAGGTTATTATCATTGTCGCGAGCCTATCATCTTTGGTGGAGTTCTCCCTTACTTCGGTAAGTAGGCAGTTGTCTTTTCTCTCGTCATCATGCACCTGCACAGTCACAGTGAATTTTATTTAGATCTCAATCCTCCAGAGAAATGCCACCATCCAGTAGAGGTTGAGATTGTGGTGGCAGTGGTTCTCCAGAAAGTGCTTGTCAGGGTAGTGGCTCAGCTCAGCTGCGGAGGCAGTTCTATGAACTGATAGAACTGCTAGTCTGGAAGGATGCTGAGGCATCCGATGTAATAGACCCGCGTGTTTCTTCTTTCCTTATCTGTAAGTAAGATTTATCTTTCTGATCGATCTGGATATGGTGTGTCTTATCATGTTTCGACGGTTCCTTAGATATTGTCATAATTAAGAATCGGTTGCGGTAGAGGGGTGAGTTTCTGGTATGATTTATTCCTGGCATTTATGAGACCCTACTAGTTTATCTGATCTAAATATGAGAGATTTGACGGTGAGTATTGCTATTTCCTGCTTGGCATCCTGTTATGCCACCTTGTGTTATTACGTCAAGTCATTTTACCCCTCCTCTCGGAAATCAGTGTTGGTAGAATGATGGGATTCTTATTCGTCACCATCAGGAAGTGTCGTTGTTTCTTCTGGTATAAGGTGGCTAGTAAGTAATGCTCGATTTACGTATCTCCTCTTGGTTCAAAACGCTAGTATAGTCATGTTATCCTATGAGCTTGTCTGGGTTATAAAAGGGTTTCTGGTAAATTGTCAGAGTTCCTTTTTATTGGGAGATTAAATTGGCATAGATGTTGTTCCATAAAGCTCATTTAATGTCTATTTCTTCAATTATGATTTTTGGGTTAGCCTGACTCGGAAGTAGTGTAGCTCTTGGAGCCAAGCAAATAAAAAGATGATCTTCCTGAAGCTTTAATTATTTTTATCCTCAGTCCATTGCCATCTCTTCTTTGTTCGGCACTGGTAAGCTTGCGCAGTTGGTAGCCGCTTGTGATGTTCCCTGTGTTGAGCCAGAGTACGTGTTATTGTAACCGGGTAAGCATATTATTGTTTTGGATATCAGTTTATCCGGGTATCCATTCCCATGTATAGTATAGTGTTGGTTCTGTTTTTGCGGATCATCCAGTTTCAGAGGAAACTCTGCCGAAATTTTTATATAGAAGTACCATCCATCAGGTGGTGGTGTTTACGGCAAAAGTATGGAGTTTTGAACTCGATAGTCGCAGCTGTTTGGCAACTCGAAAGGGTAGTTGGTAGCTTAGGTCTGCCTACGTTCAGCTTTTAGCTAAATCTTCTTTAGTCCAGCAGACTGTGCGGGGATAGTTATTCCTATTCAAATGGTTGTATGAGTTTGTGCTTTAAGTGGAGGAGTCTTCCTCCAATTGATACCGAATCATAATATTAAATCTCTAAGGCGTTGCTGAAGCGTAAGCTAATTCTTAGTTCCATCGACCTATTTTATATCGAAAGGTATATCGAAGAGGGATTATCGGCTGAATCATGTTAACCCATTCAAAGTTTCGTGTATCTTTGCTTCAAAAATATAAAACTCCTCTCTCATGATTGAGAAAGGGTCGGCTTAGTCCGAATAAGTTGGGCAATGATGTTATCATATTATCCAAATATGTTTTATCCAAGAGTTGGATTTGCGTGTTATAACTCTGATTCTGTAATTAAGAGATAATGTCCGTGGAGTATTTTATGAAGGTTGGGCAAAGTTATCTTGTTATCTGCGTAAATCTTGCTTTAGATTTAGGCTCGTTCGAGGACGAACGAGAGTTTAAGTGGAGGAGAATGAAACGACCTCGGTCAGTCGTTTCGGAAGTTCGGACTCCGATTGGCGTGCCGATAATTTTAAAATATTTATAATGTCCATTAGGACCTGTCTGTAAAATTTGAGCTAAATCAGACCTCGTTTGGTAGGCATCGGAAGAAGATTTTATTTTTTATTGGTGATAAATATTAAAAAGAGATTTTCGAGCTCGGTTTTGTCGAATGAGCTCCGATTCAAAATCTGAAAGCACCGCTAGGTTCGTATGATTATTTTTGATTTTTGTGAACTTTCGAAAGTGAAATTCGATGTTGTTCGGCTAGTTTCGCTAAAATGGCGAAGGTTAAATAATTTGACTTCTTTTCATTTAAATTCGTATCTTGAGTTTCGGGAGTCTGATTTGAGATCCGCCTTCGCGAGTATATTACATATATTTTGTATAACTCGTAAGCAAAAGTTAGAATTATTTCGAATATCGTAGGGTACTGTTTTAATTTTCGTTAGGAAAAGAAAATAAATAAATAAAACAAAAAAAAAGAAGGAAAAAGACAAAAATGGAAAGGAAATCAATGTTGAGCTTGGCGGTTCATACCAAGGGATATATATATATCCCTTGGTTCTTACGGCAGCATAAAACGGAATATGAACAGAGAAAAAGGAAAATGGCGCAGAAATTGAAAAAAAATGCCAGAAAATGAGAAAAAGGGCCGGAGAAAAGTCGAATTTTCACCCTGAAACATTCAGAGTGGGATCGTTTGGCAATGAAACCAAAGGACAAGCGGTTATTTAGTGGTTGTACTAACTTTGTAACAAGGTAAGTGTTTATATCCATTTCTTTGGAGGCACCTGGCCTCGTGGATTTTCTACCACGTGTTCCTTACGTGTGTAGCTGCCGATAGGCGTACTCATTACGCCTTAGCTTTGGATTTATATTTTATATTATATATTATATATTATGTCCTGTTATTGGTATTGCATTGAGAATCTGAGTATTGTATTTTGGTTGTGAGTTGGTATATACTTTCCAGCTGTCGATGAGAGTCCCGCGCTGGTGATGGGTTATTATTGCATCATGTTGCATTCATATGCACATTGCATCATATTGAGGGTAGGAGGATTCCGCCCTCGGAGCAGGAGGATTCCGCTCCATTGCATCATATTGAGGGTAGGAGGATTCCGCCCTCGGAGCAGGAGGATTCCGCTCCATTGCATCATATTGAGGGTAGGAGGATTCCGCCCTCGGAGCAGGAGGATTCCGCTCCATTGCATCATATTGAGGGTAGGAGGATTCTGCCCCCGGAGCAGGAAGATTCCGCTCCATCTATTTGGCACATGTGACACCATTGCATCATACTGCATTCATCCCATTCCATTGCACCGTGTGCTGACTATAGTGTGACTATCGTGTTGTGTTTTATATATGCGGTATGTATACCGTATCTCAGTTTGCCTATATATTTCTGGCTCGTATCTCGGGTTGCACGTCGCGACACTATAAATACATGGATCGGATCGGGTTGCACGCCGCAACAGTATAAATATACGAATCTGGTTGCACGCCGCATCAGTATGAATATATGGATCGGGTTGCACGCCGCAACAGGATGTATTTCTGATTGTCGACATGTTCAGGATATCTATATGTTCTGTCTACCTTATGTCCTTGGCTGTTTATGATTACATACGTGTTTTCAGTTATTATTTGGCTTTGCCCGTTTATAGTTCAAATAAGATGGATTTAGTTTATCTGTTTTTCTTCTCCCTGGCTAGCTATCCTATTCTTTGAGGTGGCTAGTCTGCTCCACTTACTGAGTCCTTTTGACTCACCCTTATTTGTTGTTTGTTTCTTGTCTATCTATTTCATTTCGGCAGGTTCGCTCCAAGATTGAGTTCGCCACGTTGTTCAGGAGCGAAGACGACTTCGGCTGTCAGGGTGAGCCAGCTTTTATTCCGGATGGCCACCAGTTTATTGGTTATTATTTCAGTTACATTTTGCTCCCTTCAGAAGGTATTTGTCTTCTTTTGTACTCTTAGATGTCTAGTCTGGATAGCCCTAAACCTAGTATGTTGGGTAGTCAGCTGTAATTTCTTTTGTACAGCTTAAAGGTATCAGTATGTCCGTATATTTTTTTTTAAAGTGTTGTCCTTATTTATGAATTGTTATATTTATTTTCTTAATTTAATTGGTAAGGGTTCGCCCGACGGGTCTAAGGGAGAATGTCGGGTGCCCGCACGGCCTAACCGGATTTCGGGTCGTGTCAGCTTAAAAGCTACTTTTTTTAAGCTAACCCAAACGGGTTCTATATAGTTGAACTACATTCCTTTTATAAATGTACATGTCTAGTTTTCAGGTTTTAGAACTTGCAGCATGATCTTTCTAAACGTCTCTTTCTTTTCCATGCGTTACCACTGTTCGCGGATCTCCGGCGAGATCTCCGGTGAGGACTCTCTCTCTATATCCTTCTTCTCCCTTCTCTTTCTCTCTCTTTCTTCCACCAGTCCCCTGTTCCCATTCTCCTTCTTTCAACACCGATGAGTTGCCGCTACACCACGACACTGAAGCTAACCCACAAGCATCGGCAATAACAACATCAGAACGAGCACTGCAAGAAACACTGCCTTGTGCCTAAGGCAGCTCGAGTAATATTTTTGTTACTCATTTACGGTTTGGTATGCTGTATCTCTTGTTTGTAAACTTCTTTATTCTTTTCAATTTTTTCAAGCATCTACCTGTTCCTATTTTTTTGTTGTGAACTTTTTTTTCAGAATATTCTCGTTGCTTGTTTATTCTTGTTTCTGATCCACCATTGCCTGGGTATTGGAGTAGTAGATAATTTCAATTTCTCATTTATTTTAAAAAAGTTTCTTTTTTAGTTTTTGTTTCTTTTTGTTTGCTTATTGGACTAGTAGACAATTTCGTCGTAGTTTGTTGTACATTCTTGTTAGGTTGTGTGTTAGTTTGCTTGTGGGTTATTTGTTGGCTCGCTATAAGTCTAGTGTTTGCTTTGACGAATAATGGTCGTTTGAAGTCTTGTCCTCGGCCGAGGGTGGTGGCGGGGAGTAAGGTTGTCAAAGGTGTTACTAGGTTGAGAATTAGGTCCTGGAACTTAGGATCGTTGTCGGGGAAGTCTTTAGAGTTAGTGAAGGTCCTTAAGAAGAGAAAATTTAGTATAGCTTATGTCCAGGAAACTAATGGGTGGGTACCAAGGCTCGAGATGTTGACGGGTATAAATTGTGGTACTCAGGAGTCTCGAGGAGTAGGAACAGGGTAGGCATTTTAGTTGATGAGGATCTTCGTGACCATGTGGTGGATGTCAAGAAGATCAATGATAGGATGATAGATATTAAGCTAGTTACCAGTAGAACTACTTATAACATCATTAGTGTTTACGCTCATTATGCTGGATTGGACGAGGAGGTGAAAAGGCACTTTTGGGAGGATTTTGACGAGGTAGTTTGGGGTATCCCTCTCACTAGAAGCTTTTCATAAGAGGAGATTTCAATGGTCATATCGGGGCAGCCTCGATGGAATATGAGGAGCTCGTAGCGGTTTTGGGTATGGAGATAGAAATGATGGAGGGATTTCTCTATTGGATTTTGTAAAAGCGTTTGATCTGGTGATAGCTAATTCGAGTTATCCGAAGAAGGATGAGAATTTGGTCACCTTTTCTAGTCCAGTGGCAAAGACCCAAATCGACTTCCTACTTCTTAGGAAAAGCAATAGAGGAGTGCGTGAATTGTAAGGTTATCCTGAGTGAGAATCTTACAACCCAACATAAGCTCCTGGTTTTAGATCTAGCTATCGTAAGGAAGAGGAAGTGGAGGGCTTTGACTAAAAGGCCTAGAATTAAGTGGGGGGCCTTAGCCAGTGAGAAAATTCGGGAGTTAGGGAGAAGATGGTGGCTATGGGGTCTTCGGATAGTAAGGAGATGCGAACACTATGTGGACTAAGATAGCAGATTGTATTAGGAAAGCAGCCAAGGCGGTGTTAGGGGTCTCGAAGAGGAATACTAGTAGACCCAGAGGGGACTGGTAGTGGAATAAAGTGGTCCAAGGGAAATTGGAGGCCAAGAAGGTTGCTTAGAAGAGGAAGAAAAGAAGACGAACAAGGAAAGATATAAGACTGCGAAGCAACATACTAAGCTAGCTATTACATAAAAACAGAAGCTTTTGAACGTTTATATAAAGAATTAGCAGACAAAGGTGGGGAAAAGAAGCTATATATAGGCTAGCCAAAGCGAGGGAGAGACGGGCACGTGACATAGACGAAGTGAAGTGTATTAAAGACGAGGATGACAATGTACCACAGAGCCAAGACTCGAGTCAGGACAGTAGGAGGAGACTCATACCATTTCCTAGTAGAGATGAGATTACACAAAGGGTCAGCGCTTAACCCATTTCTTTTTGCTCTGGTGATGGATGAACTGACAGAGGTATTCAAGGTGAAGTACCATGGTGCATGTTATTTGCAAATGATATAGTTTGGGTTAATGACTCGCGTTGTGTAGTTAACGATAAGCTGGATATTAGAGGCAGAATCTTGAGTCTAAAGGCTTTAGTCTGAGCAGGACGAAAATAGAGTACATTGATTGTAAATTTAGCGATGCATATCAGGAATCAGGGGTTGAAGTGACGCTTGATATTCAAGACATCCCCAATATAATGGAGAAATTGATGATGATGTCACACATTGTATAGAGACAGGTTTGATGAACTAGAGGCTAGCTTCCGGTGTCCTATGCGATAAGAAAGTGCCACCTTAACTCAAAGGTACTATAAAATGGTCGTTAGACTGGCTATGTTATATGACACGGAGTGTTGGCCGGTCAAGAACATACACATTCAGAAGATGAGCATAGCAGATATGAGAATACTTAGGTGGATATGTGGGCATTCTAGGATGGATAAGATTAAAAATGAGGTCATTCATGTCAAGGTGGGAATGACCTATATGGTGGAAAAGATGCGTAAAATGCAGCTGAGGTGGTTTGATATGTGAAGAGGAGAAGTGGAAATGCTCCGGTGAGGAGGTGTGAGAGGTTCTCAGTGCTTGCTCTACGGAGAGGTAGAGGCAGACCGAAGAAGAATCGGGCCGGACATGACATGACTCACCTCCAGATTGAAAGTATGGGGTGGGGGGGGGGGGAGGGGTGATTGTAAACTTTTTAATTTTCTTATGAATTTTCTTAGTTGTCGACTATGCTTAGCGACTATTACTGAATGCAGTTGACAAATATTAAACGAAATAAGATAAGCAAATGAACAATAGAACTTAAAGTGCGGTAAATAAAGTGACACAACGATATTTCATACTGGTTCGGAATCAATGTGGTATCCTACTCCAATCCTCTTAGGCTGCAAGAGTGTTATCTCTTTAGCTCTTCTTGAATTTTGATTACAAGACTTGTGGTATTTCCTTCGCGCACCACCCACGATTTCTTGAGTTAGTTTTTCTTGTCACGCTCACCAACAAACGATCTTTCTTTGTTTTTTCACTAGCTCACCAAAGGAACTAACTCGACACAACTCTCACTCGCTTCTTTTCTTTCTTTTATTTTATGACACTGTAGACTTAGAACACTACAGTACAGAGATTTTGCTAAGAACAAGAAAGCATCTCCGGAATGCAAAGTTGCGTGATTTTTTCTTCAAAATGTTGGCTGCATATATAGTGCTCCTTCCAATATAGCCGTTGGAAATTTTCCTTTTGGTCTTCAATCTTTAATGCATATTTCTTGTGATTTATTCCTCTGATGATTGATTCTAATATTGGTGCTGAGATTTGGTAGCTTTGATTTAGGAAGAGATGACAACACAAGGGATTTTAGTCATTTTAATAAGATCATTTATGATATAGATCTTTTTATGGTGACTTATGAATTTGGACCATTCTTGAATGAATATGGACGTGTGGACTTCATAAGGAATAGTTGTTTGGATTAATTATTCCATCCATAATAATCAGCCACGTTATTGATATAAGCTCCTTCCATATATACTCCTTCCTTTGAATCTTCTCATTAATGTGATTGATTCTTTCTTTTTGTGCAACCAAACTTCTAACATCTGCTGCTCCCATTTACTTTTGCAAATATAACTTGTTTCCTTGTAGATTCATTGACTTACAGCTGCCATAATTTAATTGCTTCCTTCTAGTTTATGAATTCATGTCAATAATTTTACACATTAGCTCAAAAAATTATTTAGAGATTTTATTGTCATCACTGAAACAAAAGAGATATTAATAATCTCTCCTTTTTGATGATGACAATAAACTATACAAATCTAAATGACAGGAAACAAAGTACAGAGTTTTAGAGAGTCATCCCTGAGTATCTTCCATGCGGTGAGGCCTCCGTAACTACTCCTCCTGTCACTTTGAATTTTTGCTCCCCCTGGCTAAGATAATACTTCTAATATATAGCAAAAGTTATACCTCCCCTTTTGTCATCAATCAAAATAAAGTCTAGTAAAAAAAAATACTTGCCGGAATAGTTTTAAAAATAAATGATGTCTGATAAGCAACTAGCATGCGGGACAATGAAATACTTAGCTAGGCAGGAAAAGAAACAAGGCATCAAGTAGTTCTCGAAAAATTGTCCGAGAAGGCACGAAAAACATGAAAGAAAATTGTCACAACATAAAAATAATCCCTAGAATTAACGAGCCCTGCCGAAGTAGTATTAGGGGGTGTTAATAATGGCAGTGACAAGATCTTCAAGGCACGTGTGAATCCCAACTAAAGCTTAGATAGCAGCAGGACCATCTTGGTCCAAGCGAAAAACCATCTTGTCAATCCCATCGCTAGTTTCCTTTGTTGTATCTAACTGTTGCTCCAGTACAAATTTAGTACCAAGAACAATGTGCTTAAGTCCACTTATTTCATCCTGCATTTGGTTGATCTTGTCTACCAAGTCAAATTAAGAGTGAATTGAGGGGCTGGACTTGGGACGACTGGAGAATTTCTTATAAAATCCTTTGCGTTTATTTCTTTGTCAGTCTTCCTCACCCTAATACCATTCTCTTTGCAGAAGTTCATACTAATAAAGGCCAACTTTGCATTGCAATACTCGAGGACACGAGAAATTATCATCCCATAAGGAAGGCTACCAGTAGTGGAAGAATCATTGGCACTTTCAATCATATACTGGATAATCCACGAGGATAATTTTATTGGGCGTTGATAAACATGACAGAATAGAATAAATGTATCTAGTTTGGTTAAAGTGCTATATGATCCAGTGCAGGAAAGTATGGTAGTAGAAATAATGTGGGATAGATGAAAAAAAAAAAGAAATAATGTGGGATATATCTCTATTTGTGAAACAAAGGGATTGAGCACTAAATTTCCCTTTACAAACCTCAGGAGATTTTTCGAAAAGCAAAGATTTAGCCTTTTTAAAGGTAATTTCAAAGTCGATAGGCCAAGTACTTTTAAAAAAAGTTGAATTACCATCAAGTACGGTGTTGAGAGCATCCTCAAGCATATCACAATCTAGAACAATTCTAGTTCCCATCACCAGCGATTCTATTTGGTCTTTTCCTGTGGCTCTTAAGTTGGCATAAAACATGCGCACAGGTTCCTCATAGGTAGTATTAGAGCATTATTCAAAGAAATTTTGAAACCTCTGGAAATCAAAAATAGCATTTACATCCAACCAAAACTCTCCATGAATTCTAGTTCCACTCTTCTCCCATGTGCAATAGATCTAGTTTTGAGAGCTTCAAATTTTTCGTTTGCCTTGCGATCCCAAAAATTAAACTTGTCCTCTAAATTGAACTCCATGGCTTCAATTTTTTATTTCTTCAAGGACTCTTCTAGATGGCTTATTCATGAGACATTTTCCATGTTTCTTGATAGACCATTCAATGGGTTTATGAAGTTCAAAGTCGGAATCATCGGATGGAAGGAATTCAGACGAGTTAGATTCGATGCTTAAATATCTATCACGAGAATTGAAAAGTGGTGATTTGGACTTTAGTCTTTGACTTTGTCGAGTTGGAGGGGTTTGAGCTACTTTGGTTTTCCCCATGGAGATGTGAGAATATGGTATCAAGAGGCACATAAGGTTTTCTTGGAGTAAAAAATGTGAATGAATGGATCAATTTAAAAGGATTGAAGATTACTAGGCTATAAAGCAAGTTCCTTAATTCCAGGGATTTGATTAGCGTGAACAATATTAGACTCATGCAATTTGATTAAAAATAAATATCATGCAATAGGAATCAAATATTTTTGCTAGTTCACTTACCAAGAATAAAAAATTATGCAAAGGAACAATATATTTCAATCAAGCAGTACTATTTTAACATAAAACAAGTATTTTAAACCTTATATCAAGCACACCAGTAACGAAATAAACTTTTGGAACAATTATATAGGATCAATAATAAATCCTATATTATTTCTAAGTAAGCAAAAGCGATCCTTAGGAAGTGGTTTAGTAAAAATATCAGCTAGATGACGATCGATGCTAATAAAATATAATTTCTATGTCCATTTTATAAACATGATCCCTAATAAAATAGTGTCTAATTTCAATATGCTTGCATCTAGAATGATGAAAATGATTTTTAATAAGACAGATAGCACTCGAATTATCACAAAATATGTGCACAAGTTTCACATTAATATCATAATCACTTAATTGGTGAGACATCTATATTACTTTAGTGCAACAGTGCCCAATTGCTATATATTCTGCTTATGCAGTTGACAAGGCTACTATGCTAGGAAATTAATGATTTTCCAAGAATTTGGCAGGTTCCACTTGTCCTTTTTCTGTCGTCTTTGTCACCTACAAAATCAATATCTGAAAAACCCTCAATTTTAAAATTGTTAGAGTGAGGATACTATAAACCATAAGAAATAGTTTCGATAAGATAGATAATGATTCTTTTAACAGCGATAGACTCTTTAGAAGTCGACTGGAACCTGACACATTTGCACACAGTATACATGATATCAGAGCGATTGGCAATAAAATAAAGTAGAGAGCCAATCATGCCACGATATCTTGTTTCATCAACTTCTTTTCCATTTTCATCATTGTGGAGTGCGGAGGAGGAACTCATCGGAGTTCCCATTGCCTTGGATTTTCCATGCCAAATTTTTTTTATATGTTCCTTTGTGTACTTGGTTTGGCTTGATTGCTTGATTGTAGTCCCAAAAAAAAATGTGAGTTCTCCCACCATGCTCATTTCGAACTTACTTTGCATGAGAGTGGAAAATTCCTTACACAAAATTGAGTTAGAACTTCCAAATATAATATCATCAACGTAAACTTGAATAATCAAATTACCTGAATGACATCTCTAAATAAAGTAGTATCAACTCTACCTCGAGAGACCACATGATTAACCAAGAATGAGCTTAGTTAATCATACCAAGCTTGTGGGGCTGACTTTAAACCATATAAAGCCTTAGTCAATTTATATACATGAGTTGGAAGTTTCGAGTTTTCAAAGCCTGGTGGTTGCCTCACGAATACCTCCTCTTTAATAAAATCTTTAGGAATGTACTTTTAACATCCATTTGGAACAGTTTAAATCCTTTGAAGGAAGCATAAGACAGCAACATTCTTATGGATTCCATCCTTGCCACTAGGCAAAAATTTCATCGTAGTCAATTTCTTCTTGTTGAGAGTAACCTTGGGCAACTAGCCGGGCTTTATTTCTAACTACTTCACAAGCTTCATTCAACTTATTTCTAAAACCCATTCTGTCCCTGTGATAGAGACATTAGAAGGTTCAGAAACAAGTGTCCATACCTTATTTTTCTCAAATTGATCTAGTTCACCTTTCATTGCATGAACCTAGTGATTATTGTTGACACCTAATTTTATCCCTCCTATTTCAATAGCCATTATTCAGAAAAAATTGCACTGATAACCACACTATTATCATACACTCACCCCCATTCAAAATCATTGTTTTACCCACACATGCAAATTAGGCTATTTTTAGAAGCATTTGTACAAGCGATTGCTATTTTAAAATTTTGCATGTTTCTAGTAATTATTCGTATTTTTTTAATAAAATTACCTAAATTATTTTAAAACCTAAAATAATAGGCTTCCCAGGCTATTTAGCCCTCACAATTAATTTACTTATTTTTTCTAGAATTTTACAAGTATTTTATACCATTTTCTAAACCTTTATATGCATTGTATACGAATTTATAAGATTTTATACATATACATATATACACCTCAGCATGTGCACACATCACACCCCAGTCATACATATCAGCGCCACGTAACGTCGACGTGGCTTGATCTTCGCCTTCCAAATGTTAAATCCGACGGCCAAAAATAATATTTCAATTTTTAATTACCTACCCGACCCCCAAACCCTCAACACCCTTTTCATTTTCCCCTTTTGTCTCAGCCGCCACCACTCCTTTTCTCTCTCTTTTCAAACCCTAGTGACGCTCTGACATGGCCATTTTCCGGTAATTATTGTCGACAAAATGAGAAACAAACGACATCATCGTGTTCCTCTCATTCTCTGCTACAAAACCATTGCAAAAATTTGTTTGTTCAGCAAAGTCGATGGTTGACATCAACACTACTGTCGTCGGTGAAGAAATTCCGACAATGATTCGGTAAGACCTAAATTTTACAGCCTAGGGGGAAAGGAAGAATCCCCACACATGCATAATCGAAGTAGGGTCAAATTCGACCCGACTCCGATGCTAAATGGGTAATACCTAAACCCTTTATTTGGTCGTTTGAATCTGTGTGAAACCTGCCTAAATTTGTCTATTCTTTCCCGTGTTAACATGACTAGTGGTTATTTAGCAGTTAATTAGGATAAAATTGTTAATCTTGTCCGTTTGTTAAGTTTGAATAATCATTGCCTGAGCTTATTGTGAGCGTGACTTGTATCTTAGATCACCCTTTCTAGTCTGGAAATTTAGAACCTAGGGCAGATTGTAAATTTTCTGTGTTCATACATATTTGTATCATGCTTTATGGTTAAATCTGAATAGTAATCAACTCTACTCAATTAATGAATCCCAATAAGTTCTCTTTGAATCTTTGATTGAAAGCTTGAAAGGAAGCTAATTATTAGAGCTTTTTGAATCTGTTAATGTTATTTTCGAGCCTAAAAATTGTTTGTGTAGTTGACTTTAAACTTAGACTTGATTATGTGTAAAGAAAAGGGACTATGTTTGTTAGAAGACTTGATTTGCCTTAACTTTAGGCCTTTGATAGACTTATATTTGGAAAGATTACCTAGGTGAATCCTTTTAGTTTTAGGAGGTAATATTTCTTTACCTTATTTGTTTACTGCCCCTTTGAACTAAAGCTTCACCTCATACCTATTTAAACTGGCTTCATTTACTCATCACACTCACACTCACATACTGGAAAAACTGCATGCAAACCATCTCTTAACTATTCTACAAAAAGTGCTCTCTTCTTCTCTAATTCTTTGGTGTAAGTTCTGTGAAGTCTCCTGCAAATTTTCCTATTTTGTCATCTCTACTTTGTATTTGAAAAGGTAATGCTACCCTGCTTCTCATCTATTTTTGAAACTGAAAATCTGTCATCTATGTGAAAGTGCTGGTCACAGTGATTGTTTAGGCCTCCTTTTGGCCCTGCTAACCCTTTATGAATGCAGCTCTATTTAGATGGCCATAAAGGGCCATACCAGTTCTGTTTTTAGCGATAGATACGGGATTTTGAGAAGCTTGGGTAATTGCACTATGCAGTGCCTACTTAAGTGCATCTATTAGAGTTATAATTTTTCCTAAGTTTGACATAAACGGACCCCCCCTTTCTTCATGCTTCTCTCATTTAGGAACTTCCCCTATCTATGTATATTCGTTTGGATGCTCTGCCTGTATTCACTTTAAAATAGGGTGCACACAACTATAGGCTGTGTATGTGGCTATACAGGGGCCTTTCTCACATTTCTCTCTTATGTGTTTGCATCATCCTTAACAAAACAGGAATCTTACATAAAAAAAAATTGAGTTTAAAGTGATCATTAGAGGTTTAGACAAGCATGCTTTAGTACCCTGACTTGAATTCAATCCTTCAGTACTGTTATGAAAATTTTTCCATATGAAGATGTGAAAATTTTAAGAACAAGAGCTAAATGTTTATCCACTGCTTGAAATTCGAACGTTTCTGTAAAACTGAAATGCCCTTTCCTGTTGCGTAAACAAGGCAGGCCCAGAAACATTTTTAAATGGGGCCTTTATGTGTATAAAATAATTTTTAAAACCTACTTCAACCTCATATACACCAATCTAATAATGTATAGAGGGTACAAGTATCGGGGTCATTTATGCAACTTATTATACATATTTCCCTAAAATTATATCACTATTCATGTATTTGCATGTTTATATCTATATATTTATGTGTGGTAGCCCTTACTTGTATTTGTGTACTTTGTGAAATTCGCTTTTCAAAAATAGCCTATGCCATATATGTATTCTTCGAAATTGACCCCAAAAAATAAATAGCTAATGAGGTTAGGCTCGAAAATTAATGTCAAGTCACACCGACCCTAAATGGCTAATATTTTATTTCAAAAACAATCCCTATTTGGTTTTACAAAATCTGAAAACTATCTTTGAAATCTGCCCATTTTTTGAAAAACTGATCCAGTAATAAAAATTGCGTAAATACATTGTCTATTAACATTTCCATGCAATTTTAACCATTGTTCGACTAAGCATTTGTAACAGAGGCGGAAATGCAAATAGGCGTAAGAAATAGGCCGCTTCTGCAAAATTTAAAAGTCCCAGAACTCATTTTCTAACCATGCTCCACTGCCTATATATATACTTGCGTAAATGTCCCTTCTCGCTTGACTGATTGCACATTTAGCCCACAAGTCAGCAAAATAATTTACAAATACAACTCTTGTTTTGCCTATTATCTTTTAATATCCCAAATTAGAAACTCGGGCGGGAACCACTTTTTGTGGGACTTGGGAAAGTACCCAACACCTTCTTCCCCGAGTCGGACTTCCTACCCTCGAATCTCTTAAACTGAATCTGCTTAGCAAAAGACCCAACCTTGGACGTTTAGGTGACCTAATACACCTTAGTAATCCATATTAGATGGCAACCCCAATTTTTAACTCAAATTAGTTACCCAGTCAAACCTGAATCTTGACTCGCTCCTAATTGAGTTAAAATGGGGTGTGAAAGAATGGTGACGCCGATGGGGATATTCAAAATCCTAACCATAATGAGTTTTATTTTGGAATTTTATCATTTCTTATTATCTTATTTATCGTTATTATTATTATTTTACTAATTTATTTCCTTTTTGTTTTTATTTATTTATTTATTTATTTATTTATTATTATTATCAAATTTGTGACATTGGCATACTTCACTCGTACTCCTCCACTCCTGGAAAACGATACTTTGCACACACACGAGCAATTACGTGGACCTCACGGTCGCTCCACCTCAAAAAACCCTTTAGAGGGGATGTTTGGAATATAGTTGGACCATGGTACAACCAACAATTTCAAATGATCGCATCCCTAGGTCGTCCACCTTGGGGAACCATGTCAAGTATTACACCACTCTTGGAATGTAATATGCATGCATCATGTCGTAGGAAAGGCTTCCCGTAAGCCGACTAGTCTTAAACTTGTTCAAACAACTTGACGGGTTTTTAACCCTGAAGGAGCGTTTGGACATGGTTATGTGCATTTGAGAGAAAGAAGAAAGAAAGAAAAAAGAAAAAAATAAAAAGAGAAAAGAAAACTGAGGCGATAATAAATACGCATTTTGATTGGTCAAATTCTTCTCAAAAGAGGATGGGAATTTTAATCATCTATTTTCTTTTTCTTGTAGGTCATCATGAGTCAAAAGTTTCACCGTTTTGGGATGACTGTGGGCGCACCGCACCTCCTTTGTTAACTAATTGGTGAAATAATTTGTCGTTGGGCGAACAAACTGAAGTACGCCAATATTTGGGTCATTTAATTTCTCTGTTAGAACTGGAACCATGTAGGAAAATGTTCGAAGCATCGATGTCATTTTGTGATGAAAAACTAAATGTGTTTATATTTGAGGACGTCGAGTTAACACCTTTGCTGGAAGAGATATGAGGATTCATATCATATTCGGGCTAGACAAATATCGTTGGCAAGGGAGTCATATTTTGGCTCCCAGCATCCCCACATCTGAGGAGTTTCGCAAAAAATTAGGATGGTAGCAAGTGTGAATGTAGAATTTTTACAACAAAATAAAATACCCTTCTAATATTTCTACTACAGGTTTGGGTATTTGAGTGCATTCGACGATCGTAAAAAAAGAGTTCAAATCCTACAGTGACTGGAAGAGAGCTAGACCATTTGCATTTGTTGTTTGTTTCCTAGGAATAATGGTGTTTCCTAAAAGCTCGAATCATGATATGTGTTCGAGGCTTGTCATGGTTACTGATGCAGTGTTTAATGGGATTGATGGTAATCGTTACACTATAGTCCTTATGATTGTAGCAGACATTTATCGGGTTTTGTGGAGTTGTAAAAGAGGAGTGAAATATTTTCAAGGTTGCAACCTTCTACTGCAAACATGGTTCAAGGAACATTTGAGGAAAGTGAGAGGTGCGCAAGAATTATCCAAGCCAACTGGTTCCAACTACTTAGTTGGAGAACGGTACGGGGTTCCAAAAAATTCAAGCAGGCATGCAGCATAGAGAAATGAGTAAGGTTGTTTGAAAGTATAACAGAGGATTCAATTCAATGGATGTTCACTTAGTTTCCTTCATTTAATTTATCATTAGCTCTGAGAAGACATCATTTGTAGTTCTTATGGGACTGCAAGGTCTCAAACCCTATCAACTACTAAGCGTGATGAGGCAAGCGGGGAGAAAGCAAATCATCCCACTCGTACCAGACACGAAGGCCTACCAGCCTGATGCGGAGTTTCGCATTGTAAAAGGAAGACATTCTAGAGGGTAGACAGCTAGTGAGAGGATGGACATGTCAAAGGGTAGACAGCCCAATGGAAAAGAACGACATAATATGCAGTGGATAATTTGGCATAGCAAAGGGTATACTACCCAACATGACGAACACACCTGCATATGATGAGAAATCTAGGCAAGACGATCCAGCCCAACAGGAAAGTACACTTTATATTCACATATATGTACACTGTTTTGCAAAACTCACTTTTACTGCAGGATATACAATCCGACAATGCAAAACATTACGATCTAGCACTTCGTTAATTCTCGTAATCCATAGACGCTCTTCAAAAGTCAAGACAAGATTAGTCATTCTGTCAACGTCTTTGCCCGAAGACTTTTTCATCATCCCCGGGCAAGGAGGGGCAGCTGTTGACACCTAATTTTATCCCTCCTATTTCAATAGCCATTATTCAGATAAAGTTGCACTGGTAACCACACGATTATCATACACCCACCCCATTCAAAATCATTGCTTTATACACATACGCCTATGAGGCTATTTTTAAAGGTATTTGCACAAGCGATTGCTATTTTAAAAAATTTACAAGTTTCTTGTAATTATTTAAACTTTTTTAAAAATATTACCTAAATTATTTTATAAAACCTAAAATAATAGGCTTCCCGGGCCTTTTAGCCTTCACAATTAACTTTCTTATTTTTTCTACAATTTTACAAGTATTTTATACCTTTTTATAAACCTTTATATGCATTTTGTACGAATTTATACGATTTTATACATATACATTTATACACCTCATCATGTGCACACATCACACCCCACTCATACATTTCAGCGCCACGTCACGTCGAGGTGGCTTGATCTTAGCCTTCAAATGTTAAATCCGACGGCCAAAAATAATATTTTCATTTTTAATTGCCTACCCGACCCCCAAACCCTCAACATCGTTTTCATTTTCCACTTTTGTCTCAGCCGCCACCACTCCTTTTCTCTCTCTTGTCGAAACCCTAGCGACGCTCTGTCATGGCCATTTCCGACCATTATCGCCGGCAATATGTGAAACAAACGACATCGTCGTGTTCCTCTCGTTCTCCGCTACAAAACCATTGCGATAATTTGTTTGTTCAACGAAGTCGATGGTTGACTTCTACGCTACTATCGCCGGTGAAGAAATTCCGACAATGATTCGGTAAGACCTAAACTTTACAGCCTAGGGGGAAAGGAAGAATCCCCACACATGCATAATCGAAGTAGGGTCAAATTCTACCCGACTCCAATGCTAAACGGGTAATACCTAAACCCTTTATTTTGCCGTCTTAATCTATATGAAACCTGCCTAAATTTGTCTATTCTTTCTCGTGTTAACACGACTAGTGGTTATTTAGCAATTAAATAGGATAAAAATTTGAAATTGTTAATCTTTGTCTGTTTGTTAAGTTTGAATACTAATCATTGCCTGAGCTTATTGTGAGCGTGACTTGTATCTTAGATCACCCTTGCTAGTCTGAGAATTTAGAACCTAGGACACATTGTGAATTTGTTGTGTTCATACATGATTGTATCCTGCTTTACGGTTAAAATTTGAATAGTAATCAACTCTATTCGATTAAAGGATCCCAATCAGTTCTCTTTGAATCTTTGATTGAAAGCTTGAAAGTAAGTTAATTATTAGAGCTTTTTGAATCTTTTAATGTTATTTTCGAGCCTAAAACTTGTTTGTATAGTTGACTTTGAACCTAGACTCGATTATGTGTAAAGGAAAGGGACTATGTTTAATAGAAGACTTGATTTGCTTTAAGGTTAGGGCTTTGATTGACTTATATTTGGAAAGATTACCTAGGTGAATCCTTTAAGTATTAGGAGGTAATATTCCTTTATCTTATTTGTTTCATGCTCGTTTGAACTAAAGCTTCACCTCACACCTATTTAAACTGGCTTCTTTTATTTATCATACATACACACTCACATACTGGAAAAACTAAATGCAAACCATCTCTTAACTATTCTACAAAAAGTGCTCTCTTCTTCTTTGATTTAACTTCAATACTGGAGGGAGTTCTTTGGTGTAAGTTCTGTGAAGTCTCCAGCTAATTTCCCTGTTTTACTATCTTTGCTTTGTGTTTGAAAAGGTAATGCTGCCCTGCTTCTCCTCTATTTTTGAAACAGAAAATCTATCATCTATGTGAAAGTGCTTGTCACTTTGATTGTTGTTTCTCCCAACTCACACGCAAGTATACGCGGTCGACAAGTAATAAAGTGATAAATCGAATATCGTTCCCACGAGGACTAAGCAGACTAATACCTAACAAACAATTCCTCCAAACTACTCAGGGGTCTTTTTCTTGGCTATAAGAGTTTTTATAACTAAAGTGCAGTAAGTAAAGTGCTAAAGATGTAGTCAAGCAATGAGAAATACTTTGGTTGTTAATAATATCAAGAGAGCGGTCCAGGGTCAGAGTTACGAACAATCCAGTAGATGTATCCAATTGATTCCACTTCTTAAATCCCGGGTTACTAACTGACAGAGTAAATGTAACTGTGAAAACCTTTCAGTTCTTCACAATCTATGCAAGCTACTTCAATCCCTATATGTCTATGGGTTAAATCACATGCACGCATTAAGATTCCTGTAATGAGTTAAACTAGGCAAGCAAGTATATGTCTATCCTACCCGCGAATTGATTCCCCGATGCCCGGGTTCACAAACTAGTTCTATTCTTTCTTATTACGTAATTAGATTCTCTCTTTCGAGTTCAACCCAAAAACCATAGATAATGCATAATTATCGAGCTCTAACAATTATACAAGTGAAATCAAGAAAGAATAAGTAACCCGTTATGGGATTCAATCAATGGGAATCAATCTTCAACAATCAACCTTCATGTAATACTCTAACCCTAGAACGTAAAGTTTAGCCACACATATTCATAATCACAAGGCAAAGATTTGATGTAATAATGAAGTAATTGATGTAATAGATGAAAGATTAGGAATAACCCTTGTTCAATGAAGTATGTAGCTCTCAATATTGCTCCAAAAGTCTGAACTCCTTACAAAAACTAAGTAAAGAACTATTTATAATGTTTCCAAACCCTTGGTAATAAGTTAGACCCAATGTTAGAAGGAATAGGGAGTAAAAACGCGCACAAGGGGCGCTATAACGGGCGCCCCGCGCCTCAGAAAGCGCCCAAACAAGCAGACCCCGTCACATTCTCCACGCTTTGGCCACGTGGCGCATGGGAAACCGCGCCTAGCCACTGCGCGCGGTAGAGGGCGCGGCGCATGGGCTAGGGCGCCAGGCAAAACTGCTCTTCCCTTGCTCCAAAACTCGCCTCGTGTCGTGCCCTTGTGTGCTCAATCCAATCTTCAACCATCCTTCAACCAATTCATGCTCAATCAAGCTCCGAAAAGCTCCAAATGCACCGCGTAACAACCTACACATGCACAACACAACATCAGTGTAAAACCACATTCACAAGCTACCAAACGAATGCAAAACAAGCTCAAACATGCGGTAATATTAAGGAAAGGTAGGCATAAAATGCCGAACATCACCACCCCACACTTGAACCCTTGCTCGCCCTCGAGTAAGTCACATTTCACTTCCCCAACATAGGTAAAACAGGTTTGCCTATGACTATGGTTGATACCGACCATTGAACCAATGCACACATGACTACTATGGATCCACAACATGCCAACAATTTACCAAAACCAAAAATATGAGAACAACCACCCCAAAATAGCTCAAATGCACCAACTCAACTTAATGAAACCATGCTCCCACAAAATCACACCTATCTACTCAACCAAGAGCCATCAACTTTACCTACTTCATGCAAACCACGTGCCTTCACCAATAAGAAAGAGAATGCCCCCCCAAAGATCACACACAACAACAATTATCATGAATAGAACGGCGGCAATAACCAATGAATTCGCTCACTCTCATGAAAGTCTCACATGTTGCACACAACGTACCATAGGCTTGCTCGTAGTGTAGGACTCCACTAATGTAAGCTCGCTCCAATCGGGATTAACTAGGACTTTAGAAAGGTCGTAATGTAGGCTAAGGGGCGGGTAGGATACATATGGTAATAGTGACTACCTTCCTAAGCATTTTAATACATCACAAATATTTCTCCATAATTCTCAACAAGCCACCCAATCACAAATATCACACATACACCTTCCCAACAAGTAGCATTTTTCTTTTTAAGCACACACTAGCAAGGAATGGACATCTTTCTCTTTTTTTTTTCTTTTCCACAATTTTTTTCTTTTCAACTTTGCTATTTTTTTTTTCAATTTTCAATTCCATCCAACCTTGCCAATGCTTTTCACTACTTCACAATTTTAACAATTATTTCCCTTCATTAGTTCCACTCAAAAACCTCCCAACATCCAACCACAACTCCAATCAACAACAAAATATCAATAAAGTGCTTAAGGAGTAAAGGGCCAAAAGAGTCAATTAAGAACAAATGGGTAGGCTCGGGGTGTGGGTACCAATAAAAAGGATCAAAGAAATCACAACAACAATTTTTTTTTCAAGGCATATATGTAAGGGTAGGCTAACAAAAGAAGGCCTTGTATCATTTCCCGACTAGAGCAAACCTAGGATTTCGCTTTGCACACACACGGGGCAAGTTCTAGACATTAATATGCAAACATGGAGTAAACAAGAACATGCCTCACAACTCACATTGCACATGGTTCACACAAAGAGGTTCCATCAACAACTCTCAACTAAGCTTCTAGAATGTAACTTGTGGAACTTTAAGCACTCATGCACAAGGGTTAACAATCAAGTCAAGCAAGCGGACTCAAGCATCTCAAAGGGGTCGTTCCATGTTTTTCCTAGGCATGCATCAAAATTAAAACTCTAGGACACCACAAATAGCACATGCAATCAAGTCCAAGTCCATCGGTATCAAACAAACCAAAGGCACCTAGCATTCTACCTTTTTCCTACGTCTAGGGTCACCTACGACTAACTATCCTAATCCTAAAAATAAAAAACTACCCGGTTCAAAGGCCTCCCCGTGGAAAAGAACCGCGGCCATAAGAAAAACCACGGGGCGGATGACATGTACCACTAATAAAACTAAAAGGAAAATCTTTTTAGAATTTTTTCATTGGTTTTCTAATTTTTTTTTCATATATTAAAGCAAGAAACAAATCAAAATAAAGTCAAGTGACAAAAGAAAAATCCTATGGTACATGCATCCTAACCTCAAAAATAGATAAAGGGCAGTACCCCACCCCGCACTTAAACTAAGCAATGTCCCAGTGCGACAAAGAAGTAAGTGCAAAAGTAAGAGTACAAGAAAACTGCCCTGAAATCTGGGTGGTGCGCAGGAGTAGGGACCTAATCCTCCTCCTCATCAGAGCCACCGCCCTCAGAATCAGCTGCCTCGACCTCGCTGTCCGGATCATTGGCCACAACATCTGAATCCGTGTTCTCATCCTCCTGCGGATCCACCGTTCTAGCTCGAATCGTGCCAAGCAGACCCTTCGAGGTCTCCAGGAGCGGGACCTTGCGGTCAATAGCAGTCAAATCAACGCCCGACTGACGGACCATCGCCTCAATCATCAAGTACTGACGCGCGGACAAGTTGGCGTCTGCCTCCCGCCACTCGTCAGCCGTCAGCTTTACCGGTGCCGTGGTGATCACCCCCTTGACCGAAGCAATGTCAAAAGGCTTTCCTATATCAGGGACAATGCGATCCCCAATCTCATCTACGGGGACGCCCGCCTTCTCTAAGTAACGGGTCAAGAGGTTCCCAAAGTACAATCTACTACATGATTTTTCTTTTCGTTGCTCTTTCATCACGCGCAACATGTAGTATCCAATGTTCACCGGCCTCCCAATCATGAAAAAGTACACCATGCACGCCCGAGTCTTAGTGACCTCGGAGTAATGGGAACAAGGTAGTATCCGTGCATTTATGAACCTCATCCATACACGAGCCGGCTTGAGAAACTGTGAGAAATGCATAAACTTGTGTCTCCCAGCCGCACTTCGCCCCCACTTATGAGTGGAGCCCTCGCCACATAGGGTATCCCGCAGAGCCGTGTAATCCGGCTTCTTGATGTACTCCCTCAAATCCTCATAATCGGGGTCATCGACCCCCAAAAAGGTATTCAATGCCGTAGGATCCAACTTCACTTTCACTCCCCGAACTGTCACCACATCATCCTCCTTCCAAGCTTCCTCGGGCTCCCAATTGGCATACAATTCTTGTACCATGTCCAAGTTGGCGTGCCCCGGACTCTCAAATACCGAGTCCCATTTTAGAGCAATGATCTTTTCGGCCACACTTCTAAACTTTTGCATCACCGGCCGTTTATCAATGGCTTGCTCGGGTATGTACCCCGCAAGCCGCACATTCTTGTACCATGTTTGGCAATCCCCCTTCTTTACAAAAGGGAGGCCATACCGGGTCTTGCCTCCAGGACGTGGTATCGGCACCGCGTCCTTTGGAATCTTAGCCTTGCCTTTAGCCTTTGGTTTAGCCTTGGGTTTGGCCGGTGCCTTACCCTTTTGCTTGGTAGTGGAAGGCCCGGCTTGAAGTGCTTTTCTCAAGCCCGAAGCGGAGGAAGAGCTTTTGGTTGGCAAAGAAGTAGTCACCATGGTACCTGCACAAACATAAAGATCAATGTGAGATGTATAGCTAAGCACCAAAAAATACAATTCAAGCTCAATTGGTAGGGTACCACCCCACACTTATCACACACTCTATGTGTCAATCACTCAACTCAATGGCACGAGCAACCCCACACTTAAGCAAAACTAGCCTTGGGCAAAATATGCCACATTTTGAATTTTGAAAATCAAGCTAGTGTGGGTGCATCATGATCAATTCTTGTGTGTGTGCAACACCTAATGTCCATAATAAGCCTAAGGAATGCATTGCTACTCAAGAATTCACAATGTTATTGAATTTGTATCATTGAGGCTTTTTCGCAAACACTTGGTGTGCACAACTTTAAACTAGCAATTTCAATGATTTTTGTAATGTGCCAACCCTCCCAAATTGTTGGGAGATCTCTTTTTACAAGTCACAAGTTATATACCAAGCATCATTAACAAGTTAAGCACAACAAGATTGATATTTTATGCACAAGCTTGTAACTAGCTAAGAACTCACCCATGAGCAATAATGAGTGCAACTTACATGTTAATGAAGAGAAGAGGAGAAGAATTTACTTACTTGAATGTTTTAGAATGGATTGCACAAGATTTGGGATGAGTTCAATTGTTAGAGATGAATTAGGATGTGATTAGAGAGAATTTGGAGTGAAAATAATGAAGAAAAAGGTGTTAGAATCGGGGAATAAGGGCATCGGGGTACCCGGGTCGTGGGTCAAAACCCGTTTGACCCGGAAAACTTACAAGACTTTGGCCTTCCGCGTTGGCCTCCGCGGCGCATGCCAAACGCGGACCGTTTTTTTGACATTCTGTTAAGCATAGCGCGGTGGGAGGCGCGGGGCGCTCCCAACCGCGCCAAGCTTCTTTTGCTCAGCTTTTATTTTGCGCTTTGGGAGGCGCGGGGCACTCCCGAACGCGCCCGAGCACGTTTTTTCGCACCGGTTTTCGATTCTAAGTACAAACCCAAGCGCGATACATGACTCGAGACGTCCCGCACCCCTCAATGCATCAATTTCACCTTGTTTAGCTCACCCAATTCCTACAATAACGACACACAAAAACAACAACTACGTGACACTATAAAAACAAAAAAAACTAAACTATTACAAGTACAAACTCGGGTTGCCTCCCGAGAAGTGCCTTATTTAACGTCGTGGCACGACGGGTATAAATCAAGGGTCCCTCAAAGTAATTGAAGTGCGGTGATTCACCGCACCTCCCCAATAATGTTTCACCCGTTGACCATTAACCAAAAATGTGTTCTCAGAATCCGGGGCTCTCAATTCAACCGCACCATGTGCGGTAACACGAACAACTTAAAAGGCCCCGACCATCTCGACTTCAACTTGCCCGGAAATAATTTCAACCTCGAGTTGAACAACAATACAAGCTGCCCGGGCTCAAAAGAACGACGCTCAATGTGCTTATCATGCCATTTCTTTGTCCGTTCCTTGTATAATTTAGCATTTTCATACGCATGGTTACGGAACTCTTCAAGTTCATGCAATTGGAGCATCCTCTTCTCACCCGCTAGGGCCATATCAAGGTTGAGCTTTTGAATAGCCTAATACGCCTTATGCTCTAATTCAACCGGCAAGTGACAGGCCTTACCATAAATAAGCCTATATGGAGAGGTTCCAATAGGTGTTTTGAATGCAGTTCGATAGGCCCAGAGAGCATCATCTAACTTCATAGCCCAATCCTTCCTCGAGGCATTCACAGTCTTCTCAAGGATTTGCTTGATCTCTCTGTTAGACACTTCCACTTGGCCACTAGTTCGGGGATGATAAGCAGTAGCCACCTTGTGGCGAACTCCATACTTAGCCAATAACTTATTGAACAACCGGTTACAAAAATGCGTACCTTCATCACTAATGATAACCCTCGGTGTCCCAAAACGAGTGAAAATATTCTTCTTCACGAACTTCACCACCACACTCGCATCATTCGTTGGAAGTGCAATAGCCTCCACCCATTTCGACACATAATCAACTGCTATAAGGATGTATTTATTGCCCATAGAAGGTGGGAATGGACCCATGAAATCAATACCCCAACAATCAAACAGCTCAATCTCCAAGATATTGTTCAAAGGCATCTCGTGACGCCTAGTAATAGTACCCGTTCTTTGGAAACGATCACATTGCTTCACTAGTGCATGAGCATCTTTAAATAAAGTAGGCCAAAAGAAACCAGATTGAAGTACCTTTGCAGCTGTTCGATCTCCACCAAGGTGGCCACCATAAGGAGAGGAATGGCAGCTCTGTAGAATCGGCTCTACTTCTTCCCTTGGAATACATCTCCTAGCTAGTTGATCAACTCCTATCTTGTACAAATAGGGCTCATCCCACACATAAAATCTGCTCTCATGAAGGAGTTTACGCTTTTGCTCAGCAGTTGCCCCAGGGGGGGTACACATTACTCACAAGTAAATTCACCATGTCAGCATACCATGGCACCTCAGCTGCATCAAGAGCAAAAAGTTGCTCATCAGGAAACACCTCTTTAATCTCGGGCCTTTCATCTACATGATCTCTATTCTCCAACCTTGACAAATGATCAGTAACTTGATTCTCAGTCCCCTTGCGATCTCGAATTTCAACATCAAACTCTTGCAATAGGAGAACCCATCTAATGTGTCTAGGCTTGGAGTCCTTCTTTTCAAACAAATACCGGATTGCGGCATGATCAGTGTAGACAACAACACGAGTGCCAACCAAATAAGATCTGAATTTATCAAAAGCATAAACCACGGCTAGCAACTCCTTCTCAGTGGTAGTATAATTAGACTGGGCTGCATCAAGCGTCTTGCTTGCATAATAGATGGAGTGAAAGATTCTTCCAATTCTTTGGCCTAGAACAGCCCCAATAGCATTATCACTCGCATCACACATCAATTCAAATGGCAAAGACCAGTCAGGAGCAATGATGATTGGTGCGGTCACCAACCTTTTCTTCAACTCTTCAAATGCCTTGAGACAAGCATCATCAAACACATATTTCACATCCTTCTCTAACAATTTGCACAAGGGAGTGGAAATTTTGGAGAAGTCCTTTATGAAACGTCTATAGAACCCTGCATGTCTCAAGAAACTACGCACCCCCTTAACAGAGATAAGTGGTGGTAATTTCTCAATAGCCTCAATCTTTGCTTTGTCAACCTCAATCCCTTACTTTGACACCTTGTGCCCAAGTACTATGCCTTCTTGAACCATAAAGTGACATTTTTCCCAATTCAGCACCAGATTTGTTTCTTCACAACGGCTCAGCACAGCATCAAGATTTTTCAAACATTCATCAAAAGAGTCACCAACCACTGAGAAATCATCCATAAATACCTCCACAAATTTTTCCACCATATCAGTGAAAATAGCCATCATGCACCGCTGAAAAGTCCCCGGGGCATTACACAACCCAAATGGCATCCTCCTAAATGCATAGGTGCCATATGGACAAGTAAAAATGGTCTTCTCTTGGTCTTCAGGGGCTATCACAATTTGATTGTAGCCCGAATACCCAGCCAAGAAACAGTAATACTCATGGCCTGCAAGTCTATCCAACATCTGATCAATAAAAGGGAGTGGGAAGTGATCTTTCCTGGTGGCCTTGTTCAGCTTCCTATAATCAATGCAAATTCGCCACCCTATAACTGTTCTTGTAGGAATCAACTCATTATGCTCATTCTTCACCACTGTCATGCCCCCTTCTTAGGAACACATTGCACTGGACTCACCCACTTGCTGTCAGAGATAGGAAAAATAATACCAGCATCCAGCCACTTGATAACTTCTTTCTTCACCACCTCCTTCATGATTGGATTTAGCCTCCTCTGGTGCTCTATGGATGGCTTATGATCTTCCTCCAAGAGAATTTTATGCATGCAGAAAGAAGGACTAATCCCTCTAATATCAACAATAGTCCAGCCAATAGCTCTCTTGCGCTCTCGCAATACCCGCAACACCTTCTCAACCTGCACATCAGACAACAAAGAAGAAAGGATCACGGGCAAAGTATTATCTTCACCCAAATAAGCATAACGTAAATGTGCGGGTAAAGGTTTGAGCTCAAGATTAGGAGCTCTCTCAATAGACTGTTTAGCAGGAGTTAAGGTCAACGGTTTATCAAGCTCCTCAAATTTCTTCCACCCTGGGATGAATCTACTCTCCATATTAAGAACCTCCACATATTCTTCAGTATCGTCATCCTTCAGGATATCATCATCATCACATAAGAGTGCCCTTTCTATAGAATCAACATTAGAAGCCAAGAATGACCTCTCATCAGCAGTCAATTCATCATCTATCACTTTTACCATGGACAACTCTTCATAGTGAGAAGGAAGCTGGGTAGCTCTGAACACATTAAACACAGCTTTTTCCCTATTTACCTTCATAATCATCTTTCCAGCTCTGACTCGAATAACAGCATCAGCAGTGGCCAAAAATCCTCTTCCCAAGATGAGAGGAACCTCAGGATCAACTTCATAATCAAGAATAATAAAATCAACGGGTAATATGAACTGACCCACTTGTACAAGCACATCCTCAATAATCCCCTCGGGGCATGTCAAAGATCTATCAGCAAGCTGCAGGGTCACAGTAGTGGGTCGTGGCTCACCCAGGCCTAGCTTCCTGAAAACTGAAGAAGGCATCAAATTCACACTAGCACCCAAATCACATAAAGCTCGACCAACCTCATGTTCACCAATTTTCAAAGGGATGGTAAAACTTCCAGGGTCCTTCAATTTCTGCGGAAGCTTGCTTCTAACTCTGGAACTGCACTCCTCAGTAAGTGCAACTGTCTCAAACTCAGTCAATCTTCTCTTGTTAGCAACAATATCCTTGATGTATTTAGCATATTTGGGAACATCCCGCAAAAGCTTCACCAAAGGAATATTTACCTGAATCTGACTCAATATCTCCAAGAATTTCTTACATGCTGCATCAACTTTCTGCTTCTGAAGCCTCTGAGGGAAAGGTGGTGGTGGTCTCACAATAGCAGACTCGGGCTGCTTTGCTATTACTATCTCTGCTTCTTTTTCCACTTCCCTATCAACATTTGGCTCTAGCTCATCAACAGGCTTCTTTGGTTTTGGGGGAAGTTCTTCTAAAGCTCTGCCATTCCTCAAAGTAATTGGTTGCACAAATTCTTTAGGTTTCTTCTCTGTATCACTCGGTAAAGCACCCCGAGGTCTATTATTTTGTGCTCCAGCAAGCTGCCCCAACTGTCTTTCAAGATCTTTCTGCGCATTGCTCAAATCTTTAATTATTTGTGCCTGAGATGCTGACTCATCCATGAGCTTTTGCTGCCCTGCAAGAATTTTCTTGAGCATATCCTCCATAGCATTAGACTGCTGTGGCTGAGTCTGTGACTGCGATCCCTGCTGTGGTGCATTGCTTTGAGTAAATTGGGGTCTCTCATTACCCTGAAACTGCTCACGGGTATCCCTCCAGGAAAAATTTGGGTGATTACGCCAACCCGTGTTATAACTGTTACCATACTGATTTCGATTTTGACCCTGTGATCTGTTCTGATTACCCACATAATATACTGACTCTGGGTTAGACGGACAAACCTCAGTGCTATGATCCTCACCACATACTTCACAAAAGGTCTGAACTTGTTGCACTGGAGCTAGTTGTGGCTTCGCTTGGAGAGTCAGCTTGCTGATTTGATTAGAAATAGCATCCATCTTCGCTCGCAGCTCTGAAATTCCATCTAGTTGAAGTATCCCAGCAGCTTTCTGCGTATTAGCTCTGCTAGCCCCCTCAATCTGCGTATTAGCTCTTCCATCACCCTGCCAATCAGGATTGCTCTGTTAAAACTTATCAAGCAAGTCATAGATCTGTTCAAAATTTAAGGCCAGCACTTGGCCTCCAGCAGCATCATCAACCACAATCTTAGTATGTTGGTTCAACCCCTCAACAAAAGTATGTGCAATAACCTCATTAGATTGGTTGTGGTGTGGACAATCTCTCAATAAAGCTTTAAATCTCTCCCAGGCTGCATATAATGACTCTCCTTCTAACTGCCTGAAGGACAAAATTGCGCTCCTCAACCTGGCCGTCTTGGCAGACGGATAAAACTTAGCCAAGAATTTCTTAGCCAAATCCTCCCAAGTAGTGATAGACCTAGGCTTTTCAGACTTTAACCACTTCCTTGCTGTCCCAATCAATGAAAATGGGAACAAAGTCATTCGCACATAATCAGTAGGCACACCTGCCGGTGTATAAGTATTACTGATCTCCAGAAAGTTCTGCAGGTGTTGCTGCGGATCTTCATGCAGGAATCCACCATATTGCCCCGTCACATGCAGCAACTGAATCATGCCGGGCTTGATCTCAAAGTTTCCAGTAATAGCAGGCTTCACAATACTTGACTCTACTCCTTTCAGACTAGGAAGAGCCACATCTCGCACTGCTACTGCTTGTTCTTCAGCCATTTCAACAGGTAGAGAGGCAAGTACGATTGCTAATGCTACTCGATCTCTCGCTTCCCTTTTTGCCTTTCTCAAGGTTCTTTCAGGCTCGGGATCAAAAGGTGCGAGTGATTCGTCCTTTTTGTTCCTTTGCATTCAAAACCTATTGCCTGAAACAGCACAAGAAACTCAACAAAAAATTAAACCTGAATAGCAATTAAGTAATTGTTCAAAAGAAAATAGTCCGTAATTAGTCCCCGGCAACGGCGCCAAAAATTTGTTGCTCCCAACGCACACGCAAGTATACGCGGTCGACAAGTAATAAAGTGATAAATCGAATATCGTTCCCACGAGGACTAAGCAGACTAATACCTAACAAACAATTCCTCCAAACTACTCAGGGGTCTTTTTCTTGGCTATAAGAGTTTTTATAACTAAAGTGCAGTAAGTAAAGTGCTAAAGATGTAGTCAAGCAATGAGAAATACTTTGGTTGTTAACAATATCAAGAGAGCGGTCCAGGGTCAGAGTTACGAACAATCCAGTTGATGTATCCAATTGATTCCACTTCTTAAATCCCGGGTTACTAACTGACAGAGTAAATGTAACTGTGAAAACCTTTCAGTTCTTCACAATCTATGCAAGCTACTTCAATCCCTATATGTCTATGGGTTAAATCACATGCACGCATTAAGATTCCTGTAATGAGTTAAACTAGGCAAGCAAGTATATGTCTATCCTACCCGTGAATTGATTCCCCGATGCCCGGGTTCACAAACTAGTTCTATTCTTTCTTATTACGTAATTAGATTCTCTCTTTCGAGTTCAACCCAAAAACCATAGATAATGCATAATTATCGAGCTCTAACAATTATACAAGTGAAATCAAGAAAGAATAAGTAACCCGTTATGGGATTCAATCAATGGGAATCAATCTTCAACAATCAACCTTCATGTAATACTCTAACCCTAGAACGTAAAGTTTAGCCACACATATTCATAATCACAAGGCAAAGATTTGATGTAATAATGAAGTAATTGATGTAATAGATGAAAGATTAGGAATAACCCTTGTTCAATGAAGTATGTAGCTCTCAATATTGCTCCAAAAGTCTGAACTCCTTACAAAAACTAAGTAAAGAACTATTTATAATGTTTCCAAACCCTTGGTAATAAGTTAGACCCAATGTTAGAAGGAATAGGGAGTAAAAACGCGCACAAGGGGCGCTATAACGGGCGCCCCGCGCCTCGGAAAGCGCCCAAACAAGCAGACCCCGTCACATTCTCCACGCTTTGGCCACGTGGCGCATGGGAAACCGCGCCTAGCCACTGCGCGCGGTAGAGGGCGCGGCGCATGGGCTAGGGCGCCAGGCAAAACTGCTCTTCCCTTGCTCCAAAACTCGCCTCGTGTCGTGCCCTTGTGTGCTCAATCCAATCTTCAACCATCCTTCAACCAATTTATGCTCAATCAAGCTCCGAAAAGCTCCAAATGCACCGCGTAACAACCTACACATGCACAACACAACATCAGTGTAAAACCACATTCACAAGCTACCAAACGAATGCAAAACAAGCTCAAACATGCGGTAATATTAAGGAAAGGTTGGCATAAAATGCCGAACATCAATTGTTTAGGCCTCCTTTTGGCCCTGCTAACCTTTTATAAATGCAGCTCTGTTTGGATGGCCATAAAGGGCCATATCAGTTCTGTTTTTAGCTACAGGTTTGGGATTTTGAGAAGCTTGGGTAATTGCACTATGCAGTGCCTACTTAAGTGCATCTATTAGAGTTATAATTTTGCCTATGTTTGACACAAACCGACCCCCTTTTTCTGCATGCTTCTCCTATTTAGGAACTTTCCCTATCTATGTATATTCGTACGGATGCCCTACCTATATTCACTTTAAAAAAGGGTGCACACAGCTATAGGCTATGCATGTAGCTATACAGGGGCCTTTCTCACCCTCCTCACTTATGTGTTTGCATCATCCTTAAGAAAACAGGAATCTTGCATAAAAATTTGAGTTTAAAGTGATCATTAGAGGTCTAGACAAGTGTGCTTTAGTACACTGACTTGAATTCAATCCTACAGTACTGTTATGAAACCTTTTTCGTATGAAGATGTGAAATGTATAAGAACAAGGGCTATATGTGCATCCACTTCTTGAAATTAGACCGTTTCTGTAAAACTGAAATGCCCTTTCCTTTTGCGTATACAAGGACGGCCCCGAAACATTTTTAAATATGGCCTTTATATGTGTAAAACGATTTTTAAAACCGACTTCAACCTCCTATACACCAATCTAATAGTGTATAAATCGGGGTCATTTATATAACTTATTATACATATTTTCCTAAAAGTATATCACTACTTCATGTAGTTGTATGTTTATATCTATATATTCATGTATGACAGCCGTACTTGCATTTGTGTGCTTTATTAAATCTGCTTTTCAAAAACAGCCTCTCTCATATATGTATTCTTCAAAATTGACCCCAAAAAAACAAAATAGCCATTGAGATTAGGGCTCAACAACTAATGTCAAGTCACACCGACCCTAAATGGCTACTATTTTATTTCAAAAACAACCCCTATTTTGTTTTTGTCAAAATCTGAAAACTATCTTTTAAATCTGCCCATTTTCGCAAAACTGATCGCACCCCTTGGTCGTCCACCTTGGGGAACCGTGTCAAGAATTACACCACTCTTGGAATGTAATATGCATGCATCATGCCATAGGAAGGGCTTCCCATAAGCCGACTAGTCATCAACTTGTTCAAATAACTTGACGGATTTTTAACCCCAAAGGAGCGTTTGTACATGCTTATGTGCATTTGAGAGAATGAAAAAAGAAAGAGAAAAAAGAAAGAAAATGAAAAAAAAAGAGAAAAGAAAAGTGAGGCGAAAATAAATACGCATTTTGATTTGTCCAATTGTTCTCAAAAGAGGATGGGAATTTTAATCATCTATTTTTTTTTCCTTATAGGTCATAATGAGTCAAAAGTTTCATCGGTTTGGGATGACTATGAGCGCACCTCCTTTGTTAACTAATTGGTTGAATAATTTGTCATTGGGCGAACAATTCGAAGTACGCCAACATTTGGGTCATTTAATTTCTCTGTTAGAAATGGATCCATGTAGGGAAATGTTCGAAGCGTCGGTGTCATTTTGTGATGAAAAACTAAATGTGTTTATAATTGGGGACGTCGAGTTAACATCTTTGCTGGAAGAGATAGGAGGATTTATATTACATTCGGGGCTAGACAAACATCATTGGCAAAGGAGTCGTATTTTGGCTCCCAGCATCCCCACACCTGAGGAGTTTCACGACAAATTAGGGATGGTAGCAAGTGTGAATGTAGAATTTTTACAACAAAATAAAATACCATTCTCCTATTTCTACTACAGGTTTGGGTATTTGAATGCATTCGACGACCGTAAAAAAAAGTTCAAATCCTACAGTGACTTGAAGAGAGCTAGACCATTTGCATTTGCTGTTTGTTTCCTAAGAATAATGGTGTTTCCTAAAAGCTTGAATCACGATATATGTTCGAGGCTTGTCATGGTTACTAATGCAGTGTTTAATGGGATTGATGGTTATCATTACACTATAGTCCCTATGACTGTGGCAGACATTTATCAGGCTTTGGGAAGTTGTAAAAGAGGAGTGAAATATTTTCAAGGTTGTAACCTTCTACTGCAAGCATGGTTCAAGAAGCATTTGAGGAAAGTGAGAGGTGCGCAAGAATTATCCAAGCCAACCGGTTCCAATTGCTTAGTTGGAGAATGGTACGGGGTGTGGATTAAATTCAATGGATGTTCACTTAGTTTCCTTTATCAGATCTTATCATTAGCTTTGAGAAGACATCCTTTGTGGTTCTCATGGGATTGCGAGGTATCCAACCCTATCAACTACTAAGGGTGATGAGGCAAGTGGGAAGAAATCAAATCATCCCCCTCATACCAAACACGAAGGCCTTCCAGCCCAATGAAGAGTTTGGCATTGTAAGAGGAAGGTAGACAGCTAGTGAGAGGATGGACATGACAAAAGGTAGACACACCAGTGGAAAAGAACGACATAATATGCAGTGGATAATTTGGCATAGCAAAAGGGTATACATCCCAACATGACGAACACCTGCATATGATGAGAAATCTTGGCAAGACGATCCAGCCCAACAGGAAAGTACACTTTTTATTCAGATATATATACATATTTTGCAAAACTCACTTTTACTGCAGGATATACAATCTGACAATGCAAAACATTACGTTCTAGCACCTCGTTAATTCTCGTAATCCATAGACGCTCTTTAAAAGTGCGACAAATTAGTCATTCTGTCAACATCTTTGCCCGAAGACTTTTTCATCATCCCCGGGCAAAGAGAGGCAGTTTTTGACACCTAATTTTTTCCCTCCATTTTCAATAGCCATTATTCAGACAAAGTTGCACTGATAACCACACGATTATCATACACTCACCCCAATCAAAATAATCGCTTTACACATACACTCTAATTAGGCTATTTTTAAAGGCATTTGCGCAAGTGATTGCTATTTTACAAAATTTTCATGTTTCTTGTAATTATTCGCATTTTTTAAAAAAATTATCTAAATTATTTTTAAAACTTAAAATAATAGGCTTCTCCTATTTCTACTACATGTTTGGGTATTTGAGTGCATTCGACGACCGTAAAAAAGTGTTCAAATCCTACAGTGACTGGAAGAGAGCTAGACCATTTGCATTTGCTGTTTGTTTCCTAGGAATAATGGAGTTTCCTAAAAGCTCGAATCACGATATATGTTCGAGGCTTGTCATAGTTACTAATGCGGTGTTTAATGGGATTTATGGTTATCGTTACACTATAGTCCCTATGATTGTGGCAGACATTTATCGGGCTTTGGGGAGTTGTAAAAGAGGAGTGAAATATTTTCAAGGTTGCAACCTTCTACTGCAAGCATGGTTTAAGAAGCATTTGAGGAAACTGAGAGGTGCGCAAGAATTATCCAAACCAGTTGGTTCCAACTACTTAGTTGGAGAACGGTATGGGGTGAGGATTCAATTCAATGGATGTTCACTTAGTTTCCTTCATCAAATTTTATCATTAGCTCTGAGAAGACATCCTTTGTGGTTCTTATGGGATTGCAAGGTATCCAACTGTATCAACTACTAAAGGTGATCAGGCAAACGGAGAGAAAGAAAATCATCCCTCTCATACCAGACACGAAGGCCTACCAGCTTGATGTGGAGTAAGACATCCTAGAGGGTAGAAAGCTGATATAATATGCGGTGGATAGTTTGGCATAGAAAAAGGGTATACAACCCAACATGACGAACACACCTGCGTATGATGAGAAATCATGGAAAGACGATCCAGCCTAACAGGAAAGTACACTTTATATTCACATATATATACACTGTTTTGCAAAACTCACTTTTACTGCAGGATATACAATCCGACAATGCAAAATATTATGATCTAGCACCTCATTAATTCTCGTCATCCATACACGCTCTTCAAAAGTCGCGGCAAAATTAGTCATTCTGTCAACATCTTTGCGCGAAGACTCTTTCATCATCCCGGGGCAAAGAGGAGCAGCTGTTAACACCTAATTTTATCCCTCCTGTTTCAATAGCCATTATACAGACAAAGTTGTACTGATAACCACACGATTACCATACACTCACCCCATTCAAAATCATTTCTTTAGACATACACGCCAAATAGGCTATTTTTAAAGGTATTTGCACAAGCGATTGCTATACAAAATTTGCATGTTTTTTGTAATTATTCGCAATTTTATAAAAAAAATTATCTAAATTAATTTTAAAACGTAAAATAATAAGCTTCCCGGGCCTTTTAGCCCTCACAATTAATTTTTTTATTTTTTCTACAATTTTACAAGTATTTTATACCATTTTCTAAACCTTTATATGTATTTTATGCGAATTTATACGATTTTATACATATACATATATACACCTCAGCATGTGCACACATCACATCCCACTCATACATATTTTTGCCACGTCACGTCTATGTGGCTTGATCTTAATCTTCCAAATGTTAAATCTGATGGCCAAAAATAATATTTCCATTTTTAATTACCTACCCGACCCCCAAACCCTCAACACCCTTTTCATTTTCCCCCTCTGTCTCAGCCGCCGCCACTCCTTTTCTCTCTCTTGTCAAAACCCTAGCGACGCTCTGTCATGGACATTTGTCGGCAATTATCGCCGACAAAATGAGAAACAAACGACATCATAGTGTTGCTCTCGTTCTCCGCTACAAAACCATTGCGATAATTTGTTTGTTCAGCAAAGTCGATGGTTGGGTTCTACGCTACTGTCGTCGGTGAAGAAATTTCGACAATTATTCGGTAAGACCTAAAATTTACAGCCTAGGGGGAAAGGAAGAATCCCCACACATGTATAATCGAAGTAAGGTCAAATTTGACCCGACTCCGATTCTAAACGGGTAATATCTGAACCGTTTATTTTCCGTTTGAATCTGTGTGAAACCTGCCTAAATTTGTCTATTCGTTCCCGTGTTAACACGACTAGTGGTAATTTAGCAATTAATTAGGATAAAATTGTCAAATTATTAATCTTTGTCCGTTTGTTAAGTTTGAATACTAATCATTGCCTGAGCTTATTGTGAGCGTGACTTGTATCTTAGATCACCCTTGCTAGTCTGAGAATTTAGAACCTAGGGAAGATTATGAATTTCCTATGTTCATGCATGTTTATATCCTGCTTTACGGTTAAAATTTGAATAGTAATCAACTCTACTCGATTAAAGGATCCAAATAAGTTCTCTTTGAATATTTTATTGAAAGCTTGAAAGGAAGTTAATTATTAGATCTTTTTGAATCTGTTAATGTTATTTTCGAGCCTAAAACTTGTTTGTGTAGTTGACTTTGAACCTATACTTGATTATGTGTAGAGGAAAGGGACTATGTTTGTTAGAAGACTTTATTTGCCTTAAGTTTAGAGCTTTGATTGACTTATATTTGGAAAGATTACCTAGGTGAATCCTTTTAGTATTAGGAGGTAATAATTCCTTTATCTTATTTATTTAATCCTCGTTTGAACTAAAGCCTCACCTCACACCTATTTAAACTGGCTTTTTTTATTCATCAGACACACACTCACATACTGGAAAAACTAGATGCAAACCATCTCTTAACTATTCAACAAAAAGTTCTCTCTTTTTCTTTGATTTAACTTCAATACTGTAGGGAGTTCTTTGGTGTAAGTTCTGTGAAGTCTCCTACTAATTTTCCTATTTTGCTATCTTTGCGTTATGTTTGAAAAGGTAATACTGCCCTGCTTCTCCTCTTTTTTTGAAATAGAAAATCTATCATCTATATGAAAGTGCTTGTCACTGTGATTGTTTAGGCCTCCTTTTGGCCCTGCTAATCCTTTATGAATGCAGCTCTGTTTGGATGGCTATAAAGGGCCATACCAATTCTGTTTTTTAGCTACAGGGCTAGGATTTTGAGAAGCTTGGGTAATTGCACTATGCAGTACCTACTTAAGTGCATCTATTAGAGTTATAATTTTGCCTAAGTTTGACAGAAACAGACCCCCCCTCTTTTCTGCATGATTCTCCCATTTAGGAACTTTTCCTATCTATGTGTATTCGTAAGGATGCCCTGCCTATATTCACTTTAAAACATGGGCCTTTCTCACCCCTCCTCTCTTATGTTTGCATCATCCTTAAGAAAACATGAATCTTGCATAAAAAATTGAGTTTAAAGTAATCATTAGAGGTTTAGACAAGCATGCTTTAGTACCCTGACTTGAATTCAATCCTTTAGTACTGTTATGAAACCTTTTTCGTATGAAGATCGAAATTTATAAGAACAAGGGATACATGTGTATCCACTTCTTGAAATTAGACCCTTTTTGTAAAACTAACGCCCTTTCTTTTTGTGTATGTAAGGCAGACCCAGAAATTTTTTTAAATAAGGCCTTTATGTGTATAAAACGATTTTTAAAACCTACTTCAACCTCCTATACACCAATCTAATAGTGTATATATCGGGGTCATTTATACAACTTATATTACATATTTTCCTAAAAGTATATAAGTATTTCATGTATTTGTATGTTTATATCTATATATTTATATGTGACAGCCCCTACTTGCATTTGTGTGCTTTGTGAAATATGCTTTTCAAAAACAGCCTCTTCCATATATGTATTCTTCGAAATTGACCCCCAAAAAATAGCCATTGAGGTTAGGACTCGACAACTAATGTCCTGACGCATTGACCCTAAATGGCTAATATTTTATTTAAAAAACAATCCATATTTTGTTTTTGACAAAATCTGAAAACTATCTTTTAAATCTGCCCATTTTTGCAAAACTGATTCAGTTATTAAAATTGCGTTTATATATGATCTATTAACGTTTCCTTGCAATTTTAAACATTGTTCGACTAGGCATTTGTAACAGAGGCCGAAAATACGAATAGGCGTAAGATATAGGCTGCTTCTGCAAAATTTAAAAGGCCCATAACTCATTTTCTAACCATGCTCCACTAGCTATATATATACTTGAATAAATGTCCCTTCTTGCTTGACTGATTGCACATTTAGCCTACAAGTTAGTAAAATAATTTACAAATACAACTCTTGTTTTGTCTATTATCTTTTAACATCCCAAAATTAGAAACTCGGGCGGGAACCACTTTTTCTGAGACTTGGGGAAGTGCCTAATACCTTCTTCCTCGAGTCATTTGGACTTCTTACCCTCAAATCTCTTAAAATGAACCTGCTTGACAAAAGACCCAACATTGGACGTTTAGGTGACGTAATACACCTTAGAAATCATATTAGGTGGTGACTCCAATCTTTAACTCAAACGAGTTATCCAGTCAAATCCGAATCTTGACTCGCTCCGAGTTTAGTTAAAATGGGGGTATGAAAATCATCATTAAGGGCTTCGTTCACTCGCTTCGGTCCCATTTGAGAAATGAAAGCAATATTCGACTTTTATTTTTGAGATCCTCTGGTCTTCCTTTCTTCATGAGGATCACCAATAATAATTTTATGAGGATATCCGGGTTCACTTCTCCATTCATTTGGTATTGAATCTGATTGCTCCATAATTGACTCATGTGTCGCAGAATTTTACGGAATTTCAGAGCTACTAGTTGACTGAGGTTGTTGACTCAGGTTGCTAGTACTTGGTGCTTCAGGGAGATTGCTCTTTTCAACTTGATCTACTGAATTTGTGATGCTCAAAGTCTCTTTATCATCTGCTAGTTTACCTTTCTCGAAACTAGATTTAGCATCATCAAATATTATATGAATAGATTCTTCTTCTAATAAAGTACGTTTATTAAAAATTCTATATGATCTATCCGGTGTCCATGAAAGCTATAACCTGAATGGGTTTACCCCACTTAGATGTGTAGACTTTGAGTTCCACCTTCATCTCTTATGGGATCAAACTTATCAAGATTGTCCTTTCCGTTATTGTGAACAAAACATTTGCATCGATGTTTATGAAAGTAACTTATATTAGCCTTTGTCCTTTCCACAACTCATAGGGTGTCTTTTTCAATATGGGTAGAATTAAACATCTGTTTAGGATATGACAATCGGTACTTACAACTTCAGTCCAAAATTGGTTGGGAAGACAGTGCTCAATAACCATAGTTCTTGCCATGTCTTGAAGGGTTATGTTCTTCCATTCTACTACACCATTTTGTTAAGGGGATCTTGGTGCGGAGAAGTTATGAGTGTAGCCATGTTCATTGCAAAAGGTTTCAAAAGATTTGCTCTCAAATTCTCTGCCATGATCACTTCTTGTAGTGGTGATGAAGAATCCTTTTTCTCTTTGCACTTTCTCGCAAAAAACTTCAAAATTCTTTAGAGTGTCATCTTTGTGAGATAGAAATATTACCCAAGTAAATCGTAAAAAATCGACAATAACAAAGGCACATCTTTTACCACTTATACTAGAAGTTTTAGTAGGTCCAAATAAGTCCATATACAACAATTGTAAAGGCTTGGACGGAGAAACAATATCTTTGGGTTTAAATAACGATGTAGTTTACTTCCCTAATTGACATGCATCACATATATGATCTTTAGAAAAAGTTAGCTTTGGGAGACCAACTACCAAATAATGTTTAGAGTGTTTTCCAATTAAACGCGTAATAGCATGTCCGAATTTCCTATGCCAAAGCCATGGATCATTTGTTATAGATGTTAAACATATATGCTTAGCTAAAGCACCAATATTGTCAAGAACATAAACATTATTATCACTAATACCAGAAAGAATGATGTTACCTGCAGAGTCATGAATAGTACACCTAGACGATTCAAACTATACCTTATAACGAAACATCACATAGTTGACTTATGCTAAGCAAATTGTGTTTTAGCCCGTCAACTAGAAATACTTCATTTATGTCATATGAGGGACTTAGAGAGATTTTACCCACTCTAACAATGTATCCTTTACCATCGCCACCAAATTTTACTGATCCTACATCTATTTGTGTGATAGATTTAAACATGTGTTTATCAGCCATCATATGTCTGGAACATCCATCATCGGGATACCACTCTCCTTTGTTGTTTGTCTTTTTGTGGAGTTCCTGCAAAACAATAAGTCACTAATTTATAGGTACCCAAGCTTGCTTGGGTCCTTTTTGGTTAGCAATAAAAGCATTAGCTCTATGAGTATTTTTGGGTTTCCACACCCACTGACTCATGTAAGCATGCCTAAATTTACAATTGGTGTAAATATGACCAAGATTACCACAGTTAAAACAAATAGGAGTAGATCGATCATCAATAACAGATTCATTAGTTGACTTATATTTGATAAGTTCATCACTGGGCAGGTTTTTTTCCACTTGACTTGAAAGAACGAGTCGACTGGTTAAACCTGAGTAAATTGCGATTAGCAGACTTGTGTAAACTATTTATTTGATATTGCAATTTCTCGACTTCTTCTTCAAGAAAATTCCTTTCAGTTTCACATATTTCAAGTTTGACCTCCCAATCTTTCTTTTCCCGTTTTAAAATTTTAATTTCCTTAAGAAGTATTTTCATATCTAGTAAATCATCTATGTTTTCTTGAAGCATACAACAATTATCACAGTTAGAAGAATATATCTCGCTTGTTTCACCTAATTCCACAAAATAGATGTTTGCAATTTCTTCTTGATCATTTTCAGATTCATCTTCATCGCTCCAGACAACAAGAGATTTCTTTTTGTTCCGTGACTGTTTCTTCTTTTCTTCTGGGCAATTAGCTGCTATGTGTCCATACTTGCGGGACTCGTAACATCGACCATCATTCTTTTCTTGTTCCTTATTTTGACTTCCTTTTCTAAAGTTTGGTCTGGTTCTTCTAAGTTGCTTCCTTCTATTCATCAGATTGTTAAAGGTCTTTGAAATCATTGCAAGTTCATCTTGAAATTCATCACCTTCTTCTTCTTCACTTTCTGGCTCATTAATAGCCGACTTGAAGGCTACTCCTTTCTTTTTCTTCTTTTGTCCATTCCTTTTTAGATGGGTTTTCTCAAATGTAATGAGATCACCCAGAAATTCGTCATAGGACAGTAGGTAAAACTCTTTAGAATTTTTCTAACTTGTTCTCCATTAGAATATACCTTTCCAAGAGATTTTAGTTCACCCATGACTTTGCTGAACCGAGCAAACATTTCTTCAATAGATTCAGCTTTTTTTCTTTTGGAACAACTCATATTCATAGACTAGAAGATTAATTCTAGTTTCCTTGACTCTAGTACCTTCATATGTCACTTAGAGTTTGTCCTACATTTCTTTAGCAGTTTCACAACTTGATATTTTTTCATATTCTTCCCTGCTAATGCTATTGCATAGCAGATTTTTTGTTGTTGCATTCAACTGTAAACTTCCTTTTGTGCATCAGTATAATCATCAATATCAAAAGAAACAGAAGATACCTAGCCTTCCGGTTTCTTTCTATTTTTGTCTAGTGGAATATCATAGGGTCCCTTCTTGATTACACGCCAAAATTTATAGTCATAGGACTGAATGGATGTTTCCATTCAAGCTAAAGTTTTGGCAATTGAAGTACGATGGCCTTGCCATTGAGTTTCCTTCTTGTTGTAAAGCTCCGCGAACAACGTGTCCAGAAATGATCTTTTCTCACTTACTATTCTTAGTCGACTATTACTGAATGCAGTTGACAGACATTAAACAAAATAAGATAAACAATTGAACAATAGAATTTAAAGTGCAGTAAATAAAGTGACACAATGATATTTTACACTGGTTAGTAACTAATGTGGTATCCTACTCCAGTCCCCTTGGGTTGCAAGGGTGTTATCTCTTTAGCTCTTCTTGAATTTTGATTACAAGACTTGTGGTGTTTTTTCCTTTGCGCACCACCAACGATTTCGTGAGTTAGTTTTTCTTGTCTCACTCACCAACAAATGAACTTTCTTTGGTTTTTCACTAGCTCACCAAAAGAACTAACTCGATACAACTCTCACTCACTTCTTTCTTTCTTTTATTTTATCGCACTGTAGACTAAGAACACTAGAGTACAGAGATTTTGCTAAGAACAAGAAAGTATCTCAAGAATGCAAAGTTGCGTGATATTTTCTTCAATATGTTGGGCGAATATATAGTGCTCCTTCCAATATAGCCATTGGAAATTTTCCTTTTGGTCTTCAATCTTTAATGCTGATTTCTTTTGATTTATTCTTCTGATGATTGATTCTAATATTAGTGCAGAGATTTGAGAGCTTTTATTTAGGAAGAGATAACCTAATGGATTTTAGTCATTTTAAAAAGATCCTTTATGATATAGATCTTTTTATGATGACTTTTGAATTGGGACCATTCTTGAATGAATCTGGACGTGTGGACTTCATAAGGAATAGTTGTTTGAATCAATTATTCCATCCATAATAATCAGCCACGTTATTGATATAAGCTCCTTTCATATGTGCTTCTTCCTTTGAATCTTCTCATCAATGCGATTGACTCTTTCCTTTTGTGCAACTAAGCTTCTAATGTCTGCTGCTCCCATTTACTTTTGCCAATATAGCTTGTTTTCTTGTATATCCATTGACTTACAGCTGCCACAATTTAATTGCTTCCTTCTAGTGTATGAATTTTCTTTGCTTCCATAGTAAATATTCATTTCAATAATTTTACACATTACCTCAAACAATTATTTAGAGATTTTATTTTCATCATTGAAACAAAAGAGATATTAACACAAATTACCGTCAGATAGGAAAATGTGTAGGTCAAAGATTAGGGTAGAAGGCTAGATTGTTGCTAAAATCTATACTGTCTCTATATGATTATTTGTCTTATTGTTATTGGTGTTCTCTTTGTTACTTGGGTATTATTTAGATTTTTGCTGGTATTTTCCTTTCCGTGGTATTTTCATTATATTTTTCAAAAGTAAGTTTTTCTAATGTGCACTTCAGCCGAAAGTCTACCGGAAACAGCATCTCTATTTTGGTGGGGGTACTTTACCACCCAGTCATGAACTCAAGCTTAATATCCCAAGTCATTTATACTCCCGACAACTCAACATATTCTACCATTTTGAAATCTTATGTATGAAATCTGAGGCTCGAATCTGCCTCCAATGTTAATAAACCATCGGCCATTTTCACTCTTCAGGATGAATCTCAAATCCAAACAACAGTACACTGCTCTAAAAAATACGGATTACAGATCAGGATTTGCAGTGGTGGACACGACTATGAAGGCCTGTCATATATCTCCAACACACCTTTTGTCATCATTGGTCTTAGAAACCATCGAAGAATCTCCACTGATACCAAAAACTAGACTGCTTGGGTCCAAGCTGGTGTGAGTCTAGCAGAACTTTATCATAGCATTGCAGCAAAAAGTAGGACTTTATATTTTTTTGCTAGGACTTGTTATACTATTGGTGTTGGAGGATACTTTAATGGTGGAGGTTATGAAATGATGTCTCGAAAGTTTGGTATAGCTGCTGATCACATCATTGATGCTAAAATAATCAATGCAAAGGGAAAAAGGTTAGATCGAAAATCCATGGGAGGAGATCTCTATTGGGCTATTAGAGGAGATGGAGGGGCTAGCTTAGTAGCTTTGGTATCATTATTTCATGGAAGGTGAAATTACATGATATTCCTGAAATTTATTAACATTTTTTGATGTAACACGTCCACTAGAACAAAATGCAACTCAACTAGTCTATAAATGGCAACACATTGCTGACAAGGTTGATGAAAATCTTCTTATAAGACTCTTTATATAAAGATTAGGTAATGGCCCTATCCAAGTCACCTTCGCTGCTTTGTTTATTGGAGGAATTGAAGAACTTCTTCACGAAATGCACCAGAGCTTCCCTGAATTAGGTTTGTTAAGAGAAGATTGCACTGAGATGAGTTGGATAGACTCTATTATGTTCTTTGCCAGAGTTCAAAGAGGTGAAACACCTGTTGTTTTACTAAATAGGACCGTCATGATTGTGTTACCAAATTATATCAAAAATAAACAGACTATGTCCAGCAGGTTATCTCTGTGGATGGTCTAAAAAGTTTATGGAAACTACTTCAAGAGGATATTGATTATAATTTTGTTCAATTGCAATTCAGCACTTATGGAGGAAAGTTGAGTGACTACTCGGAATCTGAAATTCCTTTTCCCCATAGAGCTGGGAACATATTCATTATCCACTATGGAGTGCGATGGAGAAAAATGGAAGGTTCTAAGAGAAATTTGGCTTGGATCAGGAAATTTTATCGATACATGTCTAGGTATGTTTCTATGTCTCCAAGAGCAGCATATGTGAGAAGATTTAACTAAAAGACCTCCAAAAAACTTGACTTAACAAAATGACCTCCTATTTTCTTTTTGACTTATTTTCTTGGGGGAAAATAGTTAAATGAGGTTAAATGGGAGCCGGGGTCAAGATTAAAAATAAGAAAACTTGTGGGTAAAAGTGAACATTGTAGGAAAGTATATAAACAAAACAAAAAATGGGTCATATAGCCGGTCAAAAATAAAAAATGGGCCTTGGAAATTTTTAACCAAATTTCCCTTCCCTCTCTTCCAATTCAGAAAGCATTTCATCTTTTCTTCCATTTATTTTACTGCCATTACCGCTAAACTTTCAAAGTATTGCATAGCTTTTGCCCGTTTTTTAAGATAGAAGTAGCAGTTGAAGCAATTTCGAGAAATCATGATTTATTCAGGTGAAAAACCCTAATATCATTATAGTTTATTTTTCTGGTTCTTCTTTGTTAGTTTTAGAGCTTATGAAGAAATGTCAATAGTTTTTTTTTTTTTTTTTGAAGAATTTAGGTTTTTTCTTTTAGATGGAATGGGTTTATTAAGACATTGATTTGACTGGTTGTGTGTGTAGATAAAGTAATGGCGAGGCCAAAGTTACTCAATACAAGGCCAACAAGAGCTAGAAATAGCTTAAGAATGAAATTAAAATTACAACAGTCAAAGAAGAAGCAAGCTGAACAAGTTGAAAAAGAAATCGTTATAGTTCCTGAAACTGATGTTACTGAGATAGATAAACTGAGATTGATAAACATTCAGCAGAAGGTGACAATCGACCTCATAGTGGTGGAGATGATGAAACTGCTGTTGCTGAGATTGATAAACATTCAGCAGAAGGTGACAATCGACCTCCACGTGGTGGAGGAGATGAAACTGAAGTTGTTGAACTTGATAAACATCCAGAAGCAAAGGACAATCAATCCACAAGTGGTGGAGGTCCTGAGAGTGTTAAAAATGTAGGAGCAGATGAGAATCAGTCTACAAGTGATAAAGTGGCTGAAAGTGAAGTTCATGAAAGCGATAAAAATCTAGTTGTAGATGATAATCACTCTGCAATAGATATTGTGGTTTTAGAGGCACGAGTCGAACCCCAAATTGAAGATATTTTAGGTGACATTGATAATTTTCAAGAGGGTGAACTCTCCGAACCAGGGAAACGTAAGGAAAGCACAAATTAAGGTGGTGATGATGATGGAAAAAGTGAGTCTACTCGTGATGAAGGAAATGGAGATGCATCAGGAGAAGAAGAAAGTGGTGAAGAAGAAGAAGGTGAAGAAGAAGGTGGAGAAGAAGATGATGAAGAAGAAGCTGAAGAAGAAGAAGAAGAAGGTGAAGAACAAACTGAAGAAGAAGGTGAAGAAGCAGAAGAAGAAGAGAGTGATGAAGAAGCTGATCAAGAAGGGGATGAAGCCAGAGAGCTTGAGTGTGAATCAGACCATTTATCAGTGGCCCGATGCATCAAGGAAATCAACGTTCGAAGATATCGACTTAAAACTTGGTTTAATAAAAATCCTTCTTTTTTTCGGAGATATCTGTTCGATCTAGCATAAAAAAGTTTTATGAATTCAAAAAGTTATTGAAAAGGTTGAAACTAGAAAAGAAATTTAAGGAGTCTGTGTTTGGACAGTTCCTTGGATTGTCCCGATTTTGGAGTTTCAATGGACAGATGGTCCACTCCCTACTTCTGCGTAGAATAAAGGATAGAAAACATCGTGAGATATGGTTCTTGGTTGATGGGAAGCCAACTTGTTTTGGGCTAAGGAAGTTTTCTCTTATGACTGGGTTGGAGTGTCGGGTATTACCCAGCGATAAAGAAAAGAAAAAGGTTATGAGGAAAGGTAAGGAATTTTATGAAGAACTAACTTATAATTACTCTGGATATGTAATAGCTAAAGTGACATCGTTGAGGCTTTTGAGGTTGTTGAAAACTAGTAGATTTAACAATAAGGATCAATTGAAGTTGTGACTTTTGTTGTTTCTCCACATGATATTGATGGCACTTCAAAGTCAGTTGAGAAAGAATGGATTTGTATAGTTGATGATTTGGAGTTCTTCTCTAAGTATCTATAGGGCAGGTTGTGCTTCGAGTTGACGATTGAATATTTGAAGCCCAAGCTTGACATGACAAGGCATTATAAAAGCTTCAGTGAGAAACGAAAAGTACTTGGATACGCTCTTTTTGGCTTCCCCTGGGCATTTTTGGTAAGTCTACAATAAACCAATGGTTAGGTAATTGATAAGTTTTCATTTTTTTTCGTACTTCGATTTATTTTTTCATCTTAGGCTTAGGTCAATGAAGCATTTCCTATCATTGGAAAGAGATCTGCACTGACAGATCAGTCTCCTATGTCGTACCTAGGATGCTCAAATGGTACAGAAAAAGGGTGCCTAAATCCTACGATCCATTCTTGGAAGGAAAAGATAAAATTAAGGTAACGTTGCGCTATTTTCATATCATTAAATATCTTTAAAATTTGTAACAAAAAGTATTAATTTTCTCGACTTATATATAGATCGTGCGCCCTTACTTATTCCCTACTGATCAAGAGGTGAGCACGGGGTGGGAGAATTTATATGTGCCCTATGCAGATGAAGTTGAGGATGCGTCGGTAGATGCCCTTAGGTCTGAATTGGATGGGGCCACAACCATCAAGAAGTTTGCTCTGAATCCTACTTATGAAGATGATATAGACGTAGATGGAGAAGAAGATGCAAGAGGTGATGTAGATATTGGTGGAGCTTGTATAATAATTATTGGTGAAGGTGCAGGTCCTTCAAGTGGTGGCGTTAGATCTGCAGGTACTTCTTTGCGTGATGTGCTCACTAAGCTGGAAGTAGTGGAGGCCAAATTGGCTAATGTTGCTAAGCTGGTAGCGGAACAACGGAAGAGGTCAGTATGCAAATTTTTGTACCGTCCGTCTGCGTTGTTGATGAGGCATAAGAAAAGAAAGGTAATGGATTGTGGTACCAATGCAAATACCACTTCAATTCTGAGAAAGAAGCGTAGATTTGATGAAGTGGATGTTGCAGGTGATGCTAAAGTTGATACCAGTGTCAGTGCAACCAGTGCCATTTCCAATGCCAATGCAGTTGATGGTGAAGTTGATGCCGTTAATGACAATCCAAATACAGTTGATGGTAAAGTTGATGCTACCAATACCAATGTTGGAGAGGAAGCCACTGTGAATGATGGTGAAGTGCTAATGGAAAATGATAAGGATGATGAGGAAGAGTTTTATGAAGTGGAGGATCCATCCCATGCTGCATTGCAAGATAACTTGAATGGAGGGGTTGGAGAAGATGTTGAAGACCCCAACTCTGAAATTGCGGGTGTCTTGAAGAGTTTGAGCAAAGAATTTACTGACAATGATGAGTATAAAGATTGATTTGTCAGTGGTTATGTGTTTTGATGAACAATAGTTAACACTTATATTTTTAAGTCTTGTCTGTTAATTTTTTTTTGGTTTGAATATTAAAGGGTTGACAATCTATTTTGCTAATGTGTTTGATATTTCGTTTAGCAACCATTATTGTTGACAATCCATTGTGGTAATGTGTTATATGTTTCGTTTATCAACGATTATTGCTCAATTCATTTTGCTAGTGTTTAAAATGCAAGCAATCGTCGTGGATCCCTAAATAATTTAATAATTCTCGTGAACCACTAAAGTTGATTGTTCACTGCTGTAGGTCTATCAACGAACAGATCTGCCTATTGGCTGAAGTTGCAATTTTATATGTCTTCCACTATATAGTTGGATTTATGCTATATGAGTTGGACACTATTCGAGCATAGGATAAATGTGCGTAGATGAAGACAAGATAATATTTTAAACAAATATAACAAAAAAGGTGTTTATTAATAGACGTGAAAGTTAGCCAGTAAACAGAGTAGATTGTGCGGTAGATAATAGAAGCGTATGCCAGAGTCTAATTGGTGCAATATAAGTGGTCGCTCTCACTAGGGTTGCAACTCTTCATGGCCATCTCTATATGAATCCCTCAAATATGTTTGCCTCTCCCATTCCATTTCTAATTCGAAACATCTGCTCTCAAACTATTAATTAGTCCACCAAAATGGCAAGACCATCCAACTCGCTTGAAATCGTGCAAACAAAATCGTTTTTACAAAGCGAGGTTATTTAAATTTGGCAGAGAATAAAGAGGAATAATGATATCATATGGGGAGACACATATGACAGATTAAATCAATTCAAAGCGATCAACCATAGAGTTGATGCACTTGGTATACCACCACATCATGAGGCAAACATCATAGAGGAAGACGCATCTCCACCAAATACAACAAATGTCATGGACGGTGCTAATTCACCAAACTAGTTGTCTGTGTTATCTGAGAAAGTAATGTTGTTAATTTTATGTTTAACCTTTAGTATTGAATCATTCTATTGTTTATCTTTGTTTTAATTGTTTTTTTTTTCATTCTCCACCAGTACAGGTCTATAAAATCTAAAATCTCCATGTTTCAAGTTTGATTTTATTGTTCCACCTGTGATTTTGATTGTCTACCACGAACGGTTTATTATATAGAATTAACAAACATAGCAAAAGTGCGCATAGTTCACAGTGATCAATCAAACAAAAAAGACAATTAAATTGCTATCACATTAACAAAATTAACTAGACCCACCATTTATAGACTAAGCAAAATAATGCTTTGATAAGAAGCCTATGCGACAACTTCTTAAATCGATCCCTCTGCCTCTCAACCTCTTTCAACTGCACTTTGATTCGTTCCTTCTCCATTTGAACTTCCCTGAGTTAGGTTTTGAGGAAATCCCTCTGTTGCTCAGCCTCGAGAAGCAGCAATCTAAGAAGCTTCACTTGTTCTTCATATTCATAGATCTTTTGAGCGAAGTCAAACCTCGCCGCTCCTTGTGCCCTGGAGACAATTGGAACAGTACTTCTCTTGTTTCTTGAGCAAGCAGACCATCATGCCACCTAAAGTAATCACATCCACCATTGTCCTAAGCCGACAAGAAATTTGCATCGTTGGTCAACTATTAATTATAAATTTTACTAGACGTAAATAATTACCTACCGTCGGCGTATTACAACCCCAAAATTTGCGACCAGATTTGTTCGGATCCTTGATATTTTGAGCTTTCCGTTTTGACCGCAATGACATATATCGGGTTGCACCGAAGAAGATGATGCAGATTGCGAGGTTTGGTACATTTGTATTTTATTATCGTAGTCGATGATAGACGGATGAGAGAGAAGTATAATTTAGTCGGCAGTTTATATGCAAAGATAATTTATTACTGATGCAAATAAAACTTAAAAAGTTACCGTTGGAAAAATAAAAAATAAAAAATAAAATCTCGTTGAGACAAAACCAATTAGAAGATGCTAATCAACATCTGTTTGGTCTATTGTAGATTTAATTCACAACTATTCGTGGAAATGATGTCGTTCAGGATATTATCATGCGCGCGTTTGGTATTTAGGGTTTGGGATTTAGATTTAGGATTTAAGTTCACGTGCTTGGGGTTTGTGGTTCGGGCTCTAGGGTATTGGTAGATGACTTTTGCTTATTGGGTATATTATCGACGACTGCAAATTTACATTGTTCTTTATTATCAACTTTCATTTGTTGACAATAAACTCATATGTTTCCTTAAAATAATATAAAAAACCTATATTAAAAACTATTAAGGGGTAATTTATTGGTCTAAGAACTACGAAATCACTCATATGACAATGTTGTTGCATAATGTACCTTTCCTAATGGTCAAAAAAATATTGCTAAGTACTAACATAAGATGACATATATGTTATAATGAATACTAGTGTTAAGGTTCTGAGAAAGCATGACCTCTTTGTCTAAGCTTGGAAGAAGATTGTGATGAAGCAGGCAATGCTTTGATTTAGTTATATGGATTAACACGTCCTAAACACATCCTAACACTTTAATGATGATAGCTAGCATTAGATTACGTTCATTAATTAACGTATACAAATGATAAAGTGGTGGTATAACAAAACCTCCTAATAATCTTCAATTTAATCCTTATTCTTTGTAAACGATAATAAAATTTGATAAAGAAGATTGTCAACTATGTAAAATCCAGATGAATTGACGGGGACACGTGGTCATTCATAATTTATTTATTTTAATTCACCTCATTATTGGATATTATCATTATTTCATTACAAAAAAAAAAAAAATTTGTCCGTCAAATTAATTCAAGTTTAGCAGTTGCGGGTGTAAACTATATATGGTTGATTATCAACCACCGGTTAATACCAGATTAATGACGACCTTCAATTTAATCCTGATTCATTGTAAATGATGATAAACCTTTATAGATAATTGTCAACAAGATACAATCCAAATGATTATTAACCAATCGTTAATTCCACACTGATTTAGATTTTCATTTTACAGTTAATTACACTTTTCCTTGTCATAATTTTAGTTGCTTATTAAATTCAATTGGTTTATTATATACTTCATCATATCTACTTTAGAAATCTCTCATGTCACGTCTTAATGTTTAGTTTTTTAGCAGTTTAGTTAATTATACACTTAAACTGGTCTATTATTCATTTGAGTTAGAAATTTCTCACATGGTTCATTTAATCATCTCTATGTTCTCGTCTCTATGTTCAATTGTTTATCAACGTAGTTCCGTCTATTATTATGTTTATAGATCTAGTCGTCTTCTCCGATGAAACAAATGCAGAAACAGTAAAACAACAGAGAATTTTACGTAAAAAACTAAATTAACTAGCCACAAGGCCAAAAAGATACCCCCATTCCATTAATATATTTTTTAAATAATTACAAAAAATATCTTCTTTTTTTTTTTAATAAGAAAGCTCTTTAAACTAGAGCCAAATAAGAAAAAATATAAATACATAAACTAAAAACATAACATTTAAGGAGAATTGGGGAGGGGGGGTAGTCGTCGGTGCAAAATGCGTGCAATGCGCCGAATGTTCATCTCCTGACGCATGCGGTCGTGCATCTGTTGGATAAGAGTGTCCAGGGCTTGGCAGATCAGAAGGGCATCTTGGGTTGGTGGGGAAGAGAAGGACAATTTTTTGCAGCAAGAACTTGAAAAAATTTGAGATTTGTAGTTGGAAGTGTGTGATAAGATGGACAAATAATTATCCAATTTATAGATGTAGAAGGTGAAGGGATGGGAGGGGGGGAGGGGTAAATCGTCATGATTGTTCACTATTCCCGGCGAGACATTTTGTTTCTTCCATTGAATCCGACGCGAATTTTGAAGCTGGGGGGCAGTACACTCATGTATTACTGACATATGTAACCTATTATCTACTACACAATCCACTAAACTTGCTCATTAAGCTTCACGTCTATTAATATATGGAACTAAAGTTATCATTGTTTCTAAATGAAGTTCTGTCTTTAGTCTATGCACTTTTGGTATATGATCGAATAGCTAACTTGGACAAAATATTCAATATAGTAAATATACAAACTTATATATTATTGACCATGTATAATAGTTTATACACTATCTTATAATTTGTTGTGTCCAAATAAATTTGCCAACTACAGAGATCAATAAAGCTAGTTAATGTTTATTGCCATCCAAAATATGATCGATCATAAACTACGCATACTTCACCAAAAACTACCAATTCCTAGCCCATCAACAATCTATTGACCATGCATAGTAGTTTATACACTATCTTATAAGTTGTTGCGTCCAAACAAATTTGTCAACTACAGAGATCAATAAAGCTAGTTAAAGTTTATTGTCAACAAAAATATGATCGATTATAAACTACGAATACTTCACCAAAAAGTACCAATTCCTAGCCCATCAAAAGTCTATTATCAATATATCTAAGTATATAAAATAATAAGACAGAGTGAACATGGGTAAATAGGAAGTGAACATACATAATTAGTCAATTAACAAGTAGTATATAACAAATGTTCAGAAATAAATTATTACATTTAATAAATAATAATAAATCACTGTTGGTTTTGAGCAAGAGGGCAAGTTGTTTTCTTGTGCCCGGGTCGTTTACATTTTGAACATCTATTCTTTCTCTTCGTAGACGAGTATGATTCTTCCCCCATCAATAGAATGCGCTTAATTCTTTTTCTGCCTATGTTGAGCTGAACATGAGGTGGCTTTATGGTTGCTGGTGTATAATCGGGAGGCAGAATCCATTCTTCTTCCGAAGGAATGGGACAACTATTATGTCCATATGCTAATAAGTACATCTCCCTCCCATAATACCAAGAAGTGTACTGGTAAAGAACACCACCATACTCATCACCAAAGGCCAGACGAATCACCGCCGTCGCATGAATGCACAGAATCATGTCCAAGTCAAATTGCCTACATGTACAGGCTTTTTCAACCAGACTCACAGTTTTCTTGGTTTTTGAGTCCGCTGGCTCATTTTCTCCCATAACGAAAAAATAACTGTTGTCAAGATTATACGCCACAAGACAACTAGAATCTTCCATGAGCTGCCTGAGCATCTTCTCAATTCGAGGGACACAGTTGCTGCTCACACTGTTAACATGTGCACGATGCTTCATGAAGATTTGATGGAATCACTCATTGATAGAATTAAACAGTGCGGCCATATGAAATTCCCTTTCATCCAGGAACATTGAGTTTACAGATTCCAAGATATTTGTGGTAATAATGTCGTACCTGTGACCCAGAAAATATGCCCTGCTCCATTTTTGTGCACCAACTTTATTCTCCAGACAGTCAGCAGCCGTTGTATTTTTTCCACGAAGCTCTTCCATTTCTTTATCAAAAATCTCGCGGATGTACGTTTTAGCTGCAGTATAATAATTATCCATGAAATCACCCCTAAACCTTTGCGAATGTTATCAGCGAGGTGCCTCATGCAACATCCATGATGCGCTTGAGAGTAGACCCGTGAAATTCCGTTAGCTTTGCTACTAGTGCGATCAGAGATGATGCACAGCTCCGGAATGTCTGTTACCACCCCCATGCAGATTCTGAAAAAAGAACGTCCAAGAATCGTTGCACTCCACATCAACCACAAAAAACGCCAACGGAAAAATATGGTTCTCCGTGTCCAACGCCACAGCAGCCAACGTTACACCTTCATAAGGCCCCGACAAATGAGTGTCATCCACAGATATCACCTTTCTCATATATTGATATCCTCTAATCCAAGCAGCAAATGATACGAAAAAATAATGAAACGACATGTCCTCCTCATACACAACTAGTGTAACATGACGTCTGGGATTCTCTCTTTCAATTGCGAACCGGTATGCATCTAAAGCAGCATACTCGTGCTCCGCCGTCCCCCTCACCGTGGTCCTTGCAATTGTTCCTCGCCTTCCAAGTCTTCCAATAACTAGCGTTTGTTTTCAGATCATGAAGAACAATGGCGCTGATATCTTTGGTCGATGGACCCTTGTTTCCAATAAACCTATTTTAACAAGACGAGCGAGGACCTTTGCCGAAGATTGAGGATGGTGGCTCGTAGCATTCTCTACCCCACATGTTTTATAGGGTCCCATAATTTTCATCAACTTGTTCAAGGCCCTCTAGAGGATAGTTTTATAGAGTCCCATAAATTTTCATCAACTTGTTGATTAATAAAAATTGAAAGTAGTTCTATGCATAGTATAAAAATATAAGAAGACATCGGATCGCCTTGCTTAATTCCTCGCGATGGTGAAAAAAATTGAGTACCACTCCCATTTACAAGAATAGAAATAGTAGAAGTAGTAATAGAAGGATAAGTTTTGAAATATTAGGAGGAAATTTGAAAAAAGCTATACAGTACGAATAAAGGACCATTCTATCCTATCGAAAGCTTTTTTAAAATCTATTTTGACGATCATTTCACTTTTAGCACCTTTCATGAGGTTGAATTTGTTGATAATTTCTTGAATAATAATAACATTGTCAGATGCTCTTCTATTCTTAATGAATCTGTCTTGTCACTATGTTCTTTTTCTTCCCTTTGTGGTGGAGGATTCTCTCCAAACAGAACATTATTTTTGAATATTTAGAAAAAAATTAAGCCTATTAAAAAAAAGGTCGATCGCTCTTTACATTTGAAAACTCGTAAAAGTGAATAAATAAATATAATCCTTTTCTTAACAAATATTTCATAATTTTAGATAACAGATAAACTTTACAATTTTCAAATAAACACATTCTACAAGTATTGCCATTTTCAAAGTTAAAAATAAACTTTCAAATGTTACGTTCTCGTACTTGCGAGTTTATTTTTCTAGTTTGTTTTGGGGTTCTTAGAAAACCTCTAATTCCTTTATTTTCTGACAAAATTTTAGGTAATTACAAAGGAGGCAGTTTTGCGGTTAACTTATAGTATTAATATTCTTTATCTAAATTAAAGTTTAACATCTACTTAAATTCTTTTTTATTGCTCAATTCAAGTGATTTTTCCACTTTTGTCAGTTGTTAGTCGATAGTCAGCAAGTAAGTATAGTCGATAGTCAGCAAGTAAGTAAAATTGAGCCCCTTTTGAGTGGAGTCTGAATTGCAAAATTCTCACTGTACATGCAACCAGGATTAAATGGGTTATAACTTATAACTGTCTAATTGCCAAATCGCCCAAAACTGTTTCATATGAAATCAATCGAAAGCTTGATTGACTGCCAAATTGCCCAAAACTGTTTCATATGAAATCAATCGAAAGCTTGATTGACCTGGAAGACAAGAAGAAGTATTGAAAGATAGCTCAGTATATAACATTGTTCAAAACACTTGTCTCTCAGCAAGTAACAGGTTCTTGTACACAGTAACAGAGTTGTTGAATATGCAACTAATTATAGAAAAAGAAGTTGGCAGTGTATGTAATTAGCAAACTAATTCTTTTTATTAACTTCAAAAAAGTATAATTTATTCATCATTATTTTCTTTCAAGGCAACGTCGTGCCGTGCTCCATTGGAAAAGAATTCCATTTAACTGTATACCCTAACAAGTCTAAAACATTGTTTTCACTATAAGTATATTTTTAACTATTATAGCATGTTAGTTAGACATATTTTTCACGTTATCGGCCATATAGGGACGTATCCAAATAGACTTATGTTGGTGTTTAAATATCTAAAAATTATGAGAAAGGACACTAATTACGACGTGGATTGAAACATAAATTGTGTATAGCAGAGTGATTGTAAAATTAGAAAAATGAAATGACACAAATATAACTGAAGAAAGGGTCAAGGAGTGTCACGCCTTCAATTACTAAACATCCATTAAAGAAAGTTTTAGTATTTAAAAGGCAGTGACTGGTATTTTAAGGTACTCGCGACTTGACAAGTTTAAAGATGTGCGAAATCACCAAAGTGGTGTAACTAAAACAGATTTGACTCGTCAAATGGTCTGCGTCAGAGATTTGAATAAGGTACTCAGTTGACTCTGGGGAAGGTATTAAATGTCCTCGAGTCCTGTGCAAGAACAGTTACTTTATTGCCACATTTTAATTTATTAAACATGGTTATTATAAATTTACCGTTATCTCAAATCACATGCTTTGACTTTAATGTAAAAAGATACTCCACACCCAACTTGTTTATTTAGATTCGAGCTAAAAAATGCATCATCTTTATATTGAATTAAAATATAACTAAGTTAAAGAATTTATTTAAAACATGAGTCACTTTAAACAATATAAGGCTGTCCGCTAAAAAGCGACTTGTTTCATCGAAGAGGGACATTTTGTCATAAAAGTGGATGTTCCATCAAATGAGAGGTTTCTCAAATAAAATTAAGGGGAATTTTCAAAACTAGGCACCTCTCAATACAAAATTACAAATGAGAGGCCACATTTCATCCATAGCACCCATTTATTTTTACATTACACAACATATCACCCCCTTATTTTCAAAATTACACAACATAGCACCCATTTAAACTAAAACCCTAGGAACCACTCCCTCACCCTCCCCCACCACTGCCCCACCACCAGGAACCGACCTGCCACCGCTGCCGCCGCCGGCCGGTGGCCGAAAAATAAAAAATTCACCGGATTTGTTTATTTTATTTGTGGATTTGTTTAAATAATTATTTTTTGATAATTTTATACACCTAAATCTATCAAAATAATAAATTATACATGTAAATACATATAAAATTGTGTATGCAAGAGGGAAAATACAAAAATATACACAAAAAATATAAATTTTATACAAAACATCCATAAAAGTGCACGAATATGAAATTTATACTATTTTATTCATTGTTCATACACGCATAAACAGCTTTATACAAAATTTACAATGCATAGAATGTGTTTTATACACTGTTAATGCGTACATATACAGATTTATATATTTTTATACACGTTTACATAATTGTATAAACTTGTATAAAAATGTATAAAAGTGTATAAACTCGCAAAACTGACTTTAAACAGTACTTCAGGCAGCTTTTATACAAAAGCTTAACAAACATCCCAGATCTATACAGTTTTATACAAGAAAAACACTAGATCTAAACATTAAACAAAAGTTTTAATAAAAAACTAGTAGATCTCAATGAATTTTTATGATAAAAGTGAAAAAAAAAGAAACTCGATAAATAAACTCCTCACCGGAGTTTGGATCGGATTATACAACGAAAATCAACATTTCTATTCAAAAAGCAAAAAAAAAAAAAAACGAAAAGAAGAAGAAGAAGAAGAAGAAGCTGCGGCGGCGGCGGTGGTGGTGACGACCTCGGCGACGGCGACATCGGTGGTTTGGAGGAGAGGGGATGATGGTGGGGCAGTAGTGGAAGAGTGGGAGGGGGGGCGGCGGATTATGTGTAATGGGGAAGAGAGGAGAGAAAAATGGGAAGGAGGGAAGGAGGAGAGGAAAATGGGGGCTAGGGTTTTTTTTCTTTATAAAGGGGGTGCTATGGAGTGAAAGAAAAAATAAAAAAAAGAGAGGGGGTGCTATGTCATGTAAGGTAGCAAAATAGGGGTCTTTTTTGGTAATTTTCATGAGTGGGGTGTCTCTCAATGTAATTGTCCCTAAAATTAACGGGCAGTTCACAACTCACGTGAATCAAATATCTGCAAGGATAATCCACTGATGCAGTCACCTTTCATTGTTTTTCATGATTCACAAAGTTAACATGTCCAGATTCTAGAGACGGACCCATGATTTTAGAATTACGGGTGCACTATAGTTTCAATATAATATATCGTGGAACACTACGACTGGATTAGGGATGTATATTTGTTTCATTCGGTATGTATTGGGTTAATTTCGTTTAATTTGGTTGATTTTGGGTTAACTCAGTTTGTGTATGCTAACTACTCAAGGAACTACTCCAATCAATTGAATAATTTTGGTGAAAGTAATTTAGCAAATTCTTATATGATTAATTTACCTTAGAACATGTTGAAAACTTTTTCTATTTCAAGTGTGATGGAGTAACTAATTTCAGTATTCTTCTACTATCCTTGAGATTAAAACAGGAGAGATACATATAAGAAACAAGAAATAGAAATAAAAAGCAGAAAAAGAAAAAAATACAGCTAATAACCTAAAGAAAGCAGTAAAATTTGTGTATAGTGTCAAACATAAGCAATTTTAAGATTCATTTACGGTATTGTGCACCCAACTGTCAATTTTTATTGGGAGCCAAGACGTATATATTTCAAATTTTCCCCATTACATGTGTACACAAAATTTTGGCCAACTTTAGGAGGTGCCAGTGCACCCAAATCAAAGACATAGGTCCGCCTATGCTAGATTCTAAATCGTAGCCTACTTTCTTTAAAATCTTATATTTACAAAATGTACTAAAATTTTCTACTTTCAAATCTATCCATTTTTATAGATTGCATCATGTGACCAGTTTGTGCAAAACAACCTAATTTTGATTTTATTACAAAAAGGTCTGAGTTTCCAAATTTTAAAACAGATTTTTGTTCGTAACCTTTTCTCATATATCACTCAAAAAATAACACATAGCTCAAAGATAGACATGCTAAAATACCAACCATTTTTTTTATTTTTAACAATTGACCAATTTACCACAGATTTAGCCGAAACACACGTACAAATAATAAAATACAGATTTTTTTGACCTTAAAAACATGCTGATTTTTTTCATATCACTTTTATAGCCAAATGCTTGAAATACATATAAGGTTTATTGTGTTCACCTAGAAAATGCGACCTTAGAACGCGGCTAAGTCGATCCACTAGCTAAACCGAGTCACGTACCCAGCAAGGCCACAAAAAATCAGCAACTAAAACAGCCTTTAGAACCTCTGTTGGACCTTTAAAATAACAAGATTTATGCTCCAAAAGACCTTTAATGTAAAGCCTTTTGGTTCTAAATCTTCCTACCAAATTTACTTAGTTTTCTCTCAAGTATTTTCTTCCCCTCATTCAATGTGATTTTTAGCTAGTTGTTGTGTTGTATTCAAATGTGTAGAGATTGTCTCTCTAGTGTTATGTCATAAAATAAGGAGTAAATACTCCTATTTATGGTAAAAATGGAAGGGTCTGGGTGGGGTGTCCACTTGTAGAAAGGTACAAGCACACACCCTCTATACTTGAGTATTTTCAGGATAGTTTCCTTATTTACAAGGATTTTAGCCTTGCTACATCCACCTAAACTGTCGAAAAAAGCTGTCCTATAGATCGGACAATCCTTTGGGTTGGGCTATTTGGCTATTGGGCCTATTGGGCCTACTAGGCTCACACTTAAACCTAAAATTCCTTAAAAATGCTAAAAACCATATCTAAAAATTACTTAAAACTAGCCAAAATACTAAACTTAAACAAACTATTGGGCCTAATCAAATTTCAAGTTGACTAAACCCTAAACATAAAAATGGACATAAGTCAAAAACAAATAAAATTCGACAGAACATGATATACACATGAAGCTAATACATTCCATTTTCTTTCAAAATTCACATCCAAAACATACAAACACAATCTTCGTACTCGAAATTAAAGCTAAACAAAACAAGAATTTGATAAATAAAACAGAGATTCGTATTTTCTTTGACAACACGAGGGTTGTAATACATGCTTGACGAACTAAAACTAAACGAACAAGACTGTGCTAGTTTGTGAATGAATGCACGATAGAACAAAAGCAAAACATGCTTAAACACAAACCTAAACATATCTACTTTAAACCATGGAACAAAGACATCCATTAACATGAAGGTCTTCAAACCTATGACCTAATTATTAAACCAAATGACAACTCAAGACCATCTTTTTTTGATACAGTTTTAAATCTTAATTCCAAGATTAAATAAATGAATTTGAGGATCAAAACACACTTAAACATGGACAACACTAGTTTATATGCATATTCATTTAATTATGAAGCACTTACTAAAAAGAATATTGAACAAAAAGCGAGAAGGCATGGAACTCTCTATCCGACCCGCCGACTACGTCTAACACCGCACAGCCTCTGATGCATCGCCATCATCACCATCACTGCCCTGCTTTGCTTTGTCTATAACTTGAAAAAACTGCTCGTCACTATCAACCTTTACCTGTCGGCACTGCGATATTGGCTCATCAATTATGATAGTCATCACTAATTTTCAGTCACTTTTTTTTCATTTCTTAATGGAAATAACCCTAACAGGGTCGTTTCTATTAGGAACCGGAAAGAAGAGATACAAAAAGCCGGTAAAAAAAAGAAAATATGAATGAGATGTCAGAGAAAAGTTGCCAGAGTTGGGGTTTTCGCCTCTATTTGGCCCGATCTACGTTGATTGGCTTGGATTATGACAAATTAGTAGTAGATGTAAAAAGAGGATGTTGAGATGGTCCCGAGAAGGTATATATTGATATTTTCCGACCACCGAAGGTGGTGGTTAGTGGCTGTCCGCCGGTGGTGAGTGGGCGGAGTGTTTCCCGATGGGTGGTGGATATTTGGGCAGGTTAGCTCCAAGCCTTGAGAGGTTTGTGTGGAGAGTGATGGAAAAATGAAGAGAAAATGACATATATACTCTAGGATTTGGACTTGAGGGCCGAATGGGTCATGGTCTAAGGGGCTAAGGGGCTAACAGGACATGGTAATTGGGCTGGTTTACTTTCCTTTCCTTTTCTAGCATAGGGTCCAACCATATACTATTTGCACATACACACAAAATCAAACACTTAACTAACAGTTATGCTAACTGTTAAAATCATAAAAAATTAACAACAGTTAACTTAACCTCGACCAAAATCAGGTGATTAAAGCTGCCCTTCTTTGTTCGGGAACACATAGAGTTTCAGATAAAGTCGTAATCAATAACTAATTTTAGCTTTTCGGTTCTAGCCGAGAGCATGCTTTTCAAATGGTAACCGTACCCTGATTACAAAGCTACGTACATATCCTTAGACAAAGAAATCATGTCAGCGCAGTTCCTCATGTGCGGTAGCTGGGAGTACCGCATTCAAACAAATACTAAACTCTTCTTGATTCATATAAGACTAAAACTAGACACTCTAGACTACTGGGATGATTTAAGACACTTTTAAAATGCAAAAGGGGTTGTCGTTGTTGATTGCTGGTCGCTAGTTATTGGTTGGTGGTCGGTGCTTTACAAGAAATAAAAGTAAAATATTGTTAATATAAAATATCAGTCCTAGACTAAGTCCTCATACTTCTCAAGGTGGGTATTGGCTTGAAAGGAAACGATCGCTATCTGATGTGAAATAATAAATGAAACATATAATGAGAAGAATTAAAGAAAGCTAGACACGAATTGAACAAACACTTAGGAAATACAATGGTAGATAATACCAAATTACTTCTCAAATGGGTACAATAAGCACCTAAACTAGTAGAATCCTCAAGAAAGTAGCAACTTTACTTGAAAATCCTAGGGTAAATAATGAAATTCAACAAAGGGTTTCCAAAGCTCTCATAAGAGTTACAAATGTTCATTCATCAAAAACTAGCTATGGAACCCTAAATGCTTATTGTTTATACTAAGGGGTCAAAATAGTAGGAAATATCTTAATTACCCCTCATCGCAAGTCTAATTAGAAAGACTTAATTGCTACTAGTTACAAGCTAAAGTGGTAATAATTTTAATACATTAAATATATTCAAGCCTTCCATGTTGGAGCATTCCAAAAGTTCCATCTTCATCCGTAAAGCTTGTGAGGCTTGAAGATCCTTAGCTTGACTTCTAGTGAAAGGCTTCCTTGGCACGACTTGATTTACATCATTCACCCCTTCTACAAAAAGATTCATCCTCGAACTCGCCTCATCTATATCAAAGAGAGACAAATAACTAACATTGAAGACATTATAAATAAAATACACACTTGGAATATATACTTTGTAAGCATTGTCTCCAATCTTCTTTACACATGAAAAGGTCCATCTCCTCTTGGCATAAGATTGTTTTTCCTCTTGTTTGGAAATCTTTCTTTTCTAAAATGAACCCACACCAAATCACAGGGTGAAAAGGTGATTCATTTTCTTCCCTTTTTGCTCTTTTGGTTGCATCATAGGTAGCCTTCTCAATTTACATCCTCATTTGCTCATGAATGTTTTTCATGGCTTTAGCATTAGCTTTTGCATCTATGCTCACAATAAAATCTTGCGGCAAAGGAGTTAAATCCAATGGAGTCAAGGGATTAAAACCATAAATACATTCAAAAGGAGTCAAACTAATAGATCTTTGAATAGTTTTACTATATGCAAATTCAATCAGTGGCAATTGATCCTCCCAAGAAGTTAATTTCCCTTCAGCCATAGCCTGAAGCATGTTACCCAAGGTTCTATGAACCATCTCGGTATGACCACCCATTTGAGGAAGACAAGAAGTAGAAAATATCAATTTGGTTCCCAAATTTTCCCACAAACACCTCCAAAAATAGCTAAGGAATTTTGAATCCCAATCACTAACAATTGTTTGGGGAACACTATGCAACTTCATCATATTATGGACAAATAAAGTGGCAACATGAGATGCATTATCACTTTTATGACAAGCAATAAAATGAGCCATTTTAGAAAATCTATCCACAACAACAAAAACATTATCTCTTCAATTTCTATTCATAGGTAGGACAATAATAAAGTCCATAGAAATATAAAGCTAAGGGCCACTAGGAATAGGTAAAAGGGTATACAAGCCATGGGGTTAGGTACAAGAAGACATAGAAACAAAGCTTTCCATTCCTCAACAAATATCCATCTTTCAATTAAATTCTAGGAACTCTAGCTTCATTATTTTCCTTAATGACTTGCAGACATCCATTTAAGATTACTTGACAATCTCCAAAAAAATTTCCAAAATCATCATCAGCAGAATACAACTTCTCAAAACTCTCAAAACCCATCAATCTAGAAGCCAAGGTATTCATTAAGCCATACCTTCGAGATAAAGCATCTGCCACAATGTTCTCCTTACATTGCTTATAATTAATCACATAAGGAAAAGACTGAATGGACTCTACCCACTTAGCATGTCTCCTATTAAGCTTATTTTGTGCTCTAATATGATTCAATGCCTTATGATCGGTTCAAATCACAAAGTTCTTATGCCACAAATAATATTACCAATTTGCTAAAGCTCTCACTAAGGCATAAAGTTCCCTATCATAGGAAGAATATTGCAATGGAGCTCCTCTCAATTTCTTACTAAAGTAAGCTATGAGTTTACCTTCTTACATCAAGACTGCACCCATTCCCACACCACTAGCATCACACTCAATTTCAAACATCTTCTCAAAATTTAGAAGTTGAAGTAAAGGAGTGGAACTAAGCTTTTCCTTTAAAATCCTAAAGGTCTAGTCTTGTTTCTCACCCTAAAAAAATGATTTATCATTCTTAATGACCTCGGTCAAAGGACCGACTAAAGAACTAAAACCCTCCACAAACCTCTTATAAAAACTTGTTAATCCATGAAAACTTCTAACTTCACTAAAAGATTTAGGTGTTAGCCAACTCCTAATCACCTCTACCTTCTCATCATCCACCTCAACTCCTCTTGAGCTTACAGCAAAGCCAAGGAAAATAACACGATACACACAAAAAGAACACTTTTTAATATTCACATATAACTTTTCTTGTTTCAACACATCAAATATCATTTTTAAATATTGCACATGATCATCGAAGCACTTGCTGTAAATCAAAATATCATCAAAGTAAACCATAGAAAAGTCATTGATAAACGATTTAAGCACATGATTCATCAAACGCATGAAAGTACATAGTACATTAGTTAGCCCAAAAGGCATCACCAACCACTCATACAAACCAAGCTTAGTTTTGAAAGCGGTTTTCCATTCATCCCTGGGTTTCATTTTAATTTGATGGTAACCACTTCTCAAATTAATTTTAAAGAACAAGGTAGAACCACACAATTTATCTAGCATATCATCAAGTCTAGGAATGGGGTGTCGATACTTTACTGTAATTTTATTAATGGCACCAAAATCAACACACATCCACCGTGTTCCATCCTTCTTAGGTACTAGAATCACGGAAACTACACATAGATTTAAGCTTTCCCTCACCAATCCTTTTTTCTAAAAGTTCCTCCACTTGATTTTGCAACTATTTGGTATCTTGAGGGTTGTACCTATAAGCCGCCTTGTTAGATAATTGAGAACCCGAATAAAGTCAATTTGATGCTATATCCCTCTCAAAGGTGGTAACCCACTTGGCATTTCCTCCGAAAAAAAAAAATCTTCATAACCTTGCAACAATGAAGAAAAAATACTAGGCAAAGGTAAAGAGGTTAGCTCAATAGTAGAAAGCAAAGAATAAGCAATAGACCTAATAATAATGATTGGAGTATCATCCTTAATTATTAAAGCATCTATGCTCTCTTGATTTTTCCAAATCATGCACAATTTCTCTTTTCCATTGACCTTTTATTTTTCTTGCCCTCCACTCTTTTCTTATGATAACCCATTCTCACTTATTCTCCTAACCTTTTTTTTTTCTTATCTTGGGTTACCACTTTGCACTCCCTTTCCATTCTCTTTCTTTTCTCTCTCAAATTTTTCTATCAACTCTTTCATTTTTCTATATTCTTAAGTCACTTGAAAAGGGGAAAGGGAATTAAGGAGGTGTTTCTTGCAATCTTTCACAATTGCATACTTGTTGGACTTTCCATCATGTCTAGACCCAATATCAAATTGCCATGGCCTCCCTAACAAAAGGTAGCAAGCTTGCATAGGTAGAACATCACAAAGTACCTCATCTCGGTAGCTCCCAATCATGAATTCCACCAATACTTTCTTGGTCACTTTGAGATCACCACAATCATTAATCCATTTTAAATTGTAAGGATTTATATGCCTTCTTCTTTGAGCTTTTGTTCTACCATAGATGCACTAGCAAATTTTTCACAACTTCCACTATTAATAATCATGAAACATAGGCGTTCTTGCACACTACATTAAGTATAAAAAAAAACTTCCCTTTGATTTTCAAGATCTTCCTTCACTTGAACACTCAAACATCTCCTCACAACATGAGCCATTTTTTTTCGTATAGCTTTGTTATCTCCCTCTTTAAAGTCCACCTTTTGTGTGCTCTGGTCAAGATTAGTCTTAAAGTCTTACTTTTGATTCTTGGGTTTATCCCATGTAGAAGATGGCTTCCAAGTATCCTTGCCTTTACTCTATGAAGATGAGGGAGATTGGTTTTTGACTTGTTCTCCTTTTGATGCCTCTCCACCTTGAGTGCCATTTGATAAACATCATATATGGTAGAAAGTCGTTGTTCCTCCAACGGTTGCCTTACTTCTTGTTATTTCCCACGATACGCCACTTTACTGTTTTAAAGACCAGTTCCTTAAAATGTGTTCCTTTACTAAACTATATGCGGAATAAAAACTGTAAGTAAATAAACACCAGATATTAGCGTGGAAAAACCCCTTGACTCGGGATCAAAAAACCACGACCTACTTCTCAAGTAGGATTTCAACTTCACTATGTAAAAAGACCCACTTGGTTACAAGACTCACTCTTACTAACCTAAGACTAACTCTAATACTTTAGTGATCTTTCTCACGATCAGTGAAGTTGTGTCAAGTCCACGACTTGAACCAGAAATTTTACAACTCGATTATTGCTTACTACAGTTGAACTAAGAGTTGAACTTTTACAAGATTCAATCTAAGGAACATGTTCTAACTTAGTTCTACTGTAGCTAACTGATTACACAAATAAGCTAATGACTCTTTTAAGCTTTTGCTCGATACTCTCTGTATTTGTGCACGCTTCTATGGCTGATATGCTCCACGTTTTATAGCTCCAGCAGCCAAGAAGTCTTGAGCAATTAGAACTCCAAAGCTCCCATGAGTTTGAGTCCTAATTGGATTCTTCTCTTTAGAATCCGGATCTTCTATCCTTATCCTTTATTTATGCAATCTTTTAGTATCCGTTTAGACCTGCATAATTACCAAGATAAACATTAGGTTTAGGATAATTAATAATATCTCAATTTAAACGATTTTGCATGAATTATCTATTCAGCTGCAGTGATCCAAAGGAACAGGCCCTTTGAATCCGTTCCTCAGTCATGAGTCAAAACTCCAAGCTTATCCAAGCTAACATTTTCCCCCTTTTTGATGATGATAAATTCATAAGCATAGCTTCATATCCTTAATGTCCTGAGGTACAACTTAAGCTTAAAAACCAGTCAGTAGAGACTTTATTCATCATTAAGGAACAGATTTTCAACTAGGTATAAGTTCACGCAAAATCAGACTTACTCTTCCCCCTTTTGGCATCATTGAAAAGGTTGCATAAAAAATATAACTCAAGGTTAGAATTAATAATTACATGGCCATTGAGGCAACTCAAAGTGCAAACATAAATCAGATTAAAGCAACTGCAAGACAATGATATTAGCCGTCAAAGACAATTCATTTAATCAAAAGATGAAACCAGAGGATACAAGCAAGTACTATAGAATTATTCAAAGACTAAAGAAGGAAAAGACTAAGGCACTAAACTAGGCTAAATCCCACTAGAGAAAAGATGGCTAAAGGCTAAGGTGGTCAGGATGTGGAAGAACCAAGTCCCTGAGACTTGTTAAGCAACTCAAACATCTGCTTGAGCGTTCCCTCATTGATCTCTTTTGCCTTTGTGGCCTCTGCCTTCCAGTAATTTTTCTCCTCTTCCAACCTTGCTATTTCAGCAGCCTGGATAGCAACCTGTTGCCTAACTGTTCAAAGGCTGCCTCCCAATACCAGCCTGTGGAGGATCAGCCTAAACTGGTAATCACAACTGATCAATGTGGCACAACCAAATTTTTCATTCTTTGTAGCCTTCACTACCCCTTCCAAGGGAATCTTCAATTTTGCAAACACATCAGTTAAGATGAACCCAAACGGCAAGGAGTGCTTTCTCTTTCCAGCTATCACCTTTTTTATCAGGTGGATAATAAAACTGGGCCAGTTGATCTGCTTTTCAGTGTCCAACAGTTCCATAAGGACCAGTTCCATGAAACTGGCAATTCCTCTTTTCTCCTGCCTTGGCATCACAACCTTGTTCACAAATTCGAACAGTACTTGGTGCTGTGGGTGCATCTCACTTTTCTGCACAGTCCTGGGTTTTTCTTCCCCTTCATTCTCAGCAAACTTCCTAGTGATCTCTAAATCAGCCGGCAAGTTTGTCAAGTCAGGCCAAGCCTTCTTGACATAACTGTCATACCCAGTAAAAGGAATACCCAACAGTTCACCAAGTTCCCTGGTATCAAACATTATCACATTTTCATTAACAGAGGTAGTAATCCTGTCATCTTTGATGGAGCAGTTCTTGTAGAACTCTTGCACCATCCCCTTTGCACACCTGCCAGAGATCTGAAGGACCATGTCCCTCCAGCCTTGAGCATATAGTTTTTGCAGCAACCATAGCATCCCTTCTTCTTGCACATCAGACAATACTCTACCTTTCAACACCTTCCTGGTAAGCATGTCATCATGAACACAGTGTACAGACTCATCACCTTCAGCTTCACTATCACTTTCATCCCCAGCAAAAGACTCATCACTGTCACTAGCAGAACTTTCAGTCACAACAACTCTTTTAGAGGACCTGGTCCTCTTAGCAGATTTTTCTGCAGCCTTAACAGAACTTCTTGTTACCCGTCTTTGAACAACTTTTCTTTTCTTAGATTTAGGAGCAACCTCCTCAGCATCTGCCATCTCATCATCTTCACCAATATCATCAAATTCAATATCCTCCAGTTCTTCCTCTCCTACAGGGTCAACAACCTATTTCCCTTTCCCTTTTCTGATTCTTTCTAAAGCAGCAGCTAACTGTTCATCGGCAGCTTTAGCAGCACTTCGTGTCCTCCTAACCCCAGAACCATGGGTTGAAGCAGAAGGAATAGGTCATTTTGCCTTGGAGGAGCTCTCAGCTTTCTTCTTAATTCTGGGCTTATAACTATCACCTATTTTCTTCAACTTAGCAGCAATTTCAGCAGTCACATGATCATCAATGGGTCCCTTTCTAGCTAATTTTCTTTTCAGACTCCTAATGTTGATCAAATCCACCAAGGGCCTATCACTATCACTTATAGCTTTATCAACATCTATAAAATCCTCCATGGGTGCTCTAAAAGCAACCTCTGGAGACCCCGATGACCCATGCATGGGTGCTTCCAACCTTTTAACTGTTTCTTCTTCCCCCCTCAAGAACAACCTCAGACCCCTCTCCCTTTTCTTCCTCATCTATCACAACATTCAGAGGATAGGTAAAATTTACCTGATATTGATACAGAACCATAGCTCGTGACAAATCCTCAACTTGGTCAGCAATTGATTCAGCCGTGGGAACTGGTCCTTCCCCCTGAATTTCAGGTTCTGATATTTTTGGGATTATTTCAGGAATTTCAGGGTTTAGGTCAGTGGTATCCATGGGTGAAGAAGGGTTGAGATTTTGTGGTTGATCAGAGGTGGGTGCAGTTGAAGAATTTTCAGGAGAAATAGACATCTTAGCAATTCGAATTAAGACATAATTGATTATTCTTTCTGAAATTTTGAGAATTCAGTTTGTGAGCAAAGTAAAAGAATAATGGGAGAGAAGGAGTGTATTTATAGGATGATTTAGGTAGTAGAAATAGAGTAGGAATCGATCACACTTACCTCAGCACAACATGCAACCGTTATGGACTCTTGGGAGTCTCCCGGAGAAATAGAGCCGTTGGGCTGCCAGGTTACCTTTTCAGAGTGGGAACTGTTCCTCCGATGGGACTCTTTTGGAATTTGGATATGGTTAGAAAACTTAGTGGGATTTATCCTAATAACAAGTTACCTATAGCCTTTGCACTTCTGAATTAACTGAATAATAACGAGTAAATACCTGAGTTTAACACAAAAATCCAGTGTCCTTCCAATTTGCAACATTTTGATCAATTTGAAATTCTAAGAGCATAAGGGTAAAATCATTCAATTTTAGCAACTCTAAATAAGAAATATGGCATAAGAGTATACATTTAAGTATTAAGCTGGACTGAATCATTCATAATGACTTGAATAAAATTCATTTTAAGTGCAATTTTCTAGCCAATTATGAAGTAAAGCATTGATGATTTTATGAGAATTTAATCATCCCTAATTCCAACCTATTTCTTTCAAAATCATCTCTACCTAGAGCTTTTGTAAAAATGTCAGCAATTTGCTTTTCAGTGGGACAAAATGCTATGGTAATCAAACCTTTTTCATAATTGTCTCTTAGGAAATGATGTCTTATATCAATGTGTTTAGTCCTTTTGTGATGCACTGGATTCTTTGTCATATTAATAGCACTAGTGTTATCACAATAGATAGGAACAGTTCCTACATCAACACCAAAATCCTGTAATTATTGTTTGATCCATAACAACTGTGAACAACATGAAGCAGCTGCCACATATTCAGCCTCAGCAGTGGAAAGTGCCACTGAATTTTGTTTGTTAGTTCCCCAAGAAACCAAACACTCACCAAGAAAATGTGCCATACCTGAGGTACTTTTTCTATCAACAAGGAAACCTGCATAGTCAGCATCAGTATATCCAACAAGATTAAAACTACCACCTTTTGGATACCAAAGTCCCAAGGGACCTGTTCCTTTCAGATACCTCAATATTCTTTTAACAGCTTTCAAGTGAGATTCCTTAGGATCTGATTGAAACCTAGCACACAAACCAACACTGAACACAATATCAGGTCTACTAGCAATTAGATAAAGTAGAGAACCTATCATACCCCTATACAATTTTTGATCAACTGATATTCCATGTTCATCAAGATCCAATTTTGTGGATGTGGCAATAGGTGTATCAATTTCCTTAGCATTATCCATATCAAATCTTTTAAGTAATTCCTTAACATACTTTTGTTGATGGATCATAGTTCTATTTGAGGTTTGCTTAATTTGTAAACCCAAAAAGAAATTGAGTTCACCCATCATGCTCATCTCAAATTCACTCCCCATCAAGTTTGCAAATTCCTTACTTAAATTTTCACAAGTAGCACCAAAGATTATATCATCTACATAAATTTGAACAATTAAGAGATGCTTACCTTTTTCTTTTAAAAACAATGTCCTATCAATTTTACCTCTCTTGTATCCATCCCGGAGTAGAAATTTTGATAGTCTTTCATACCATGCTCTTGGTGCCTGCTTGAATCTATACAAGGCCTTTTCCAACTTGTACACATGTTCAGGGAACTGTTCACTTTCAAAACCTGGAGGTTGCTTGACATACACTTCTTCTTTGAAGTAACCATTCAGAAATGCACTCTTAACATCCATTTGATGTAGAGTAAATTCTATGTATGTAGCAAAGGCTATAAGAAGTCTTATTGCTTCCAGTCTTACAACTGGAGCAAAAGTCTCATCATAGTCGATGCCCTCCTCTTGACTATATCCCTGAACAACTAGCCTAACCTTATTTCTTGTTACCATGCCATCCTCATCAAGTTTGTTTCTGAAAATCCATTTTGTTCCAATTATGGACCTATTCCTTGGCTTGGGTTCCAGATGCCAAACTTGACTCCTTTGGAATTGATTCAATTCCTTCTGCATAGCATTAATCCAATCTGCATCCTTCAGTGCTTCTTTCATATTTTTGGGTTCAACAAGAGATAAGAAAGCACTAAAGGCACACAGATTGTGATTCTTGACTGCTGATCTAGTTTGAACCCCAGCAGTCTTATCTGAGATTATTTGATCCACAGGATGTGACCCTTGATACTTGTAAGGCTTGGGTGTCAATCCATTGTCAGAAGTCCTCTGCTGAGGAATAGTTTCTGATAGAGTAGCACTACCAGTTTGTGAGGTAGAACTAACATGTGTTCCCCCTGTTTCTGTGCCACTATTTTCAGTTCTATCCTGAGGAACAGTTCCTTGCAGTTCACTTCTCATATCCAGAATCTGCATTTGTGGATTAAGTTCAAACTCTTTCAGCATTCCAGTTTCTTCATCCTCCGGTACCTGTTCTTGAGTGAGACTGTCAGTTTCATCGAATTTAACATGCATGCTTTCTTCAATTTTTAATGTTTTCTTGTTAAACACCCTATAAGATTTACTATTTAAAGAATAACCAACAAATATTCCCTCATCACTTCTAGGATCAAATTTTCCTAAGGCATCTTTCCCATTGTTATGTATAAAACATTTGCAACCAAAAGCCCTAAGATGAGAGATATTGGGTTTTCTTCCTTTAAGCAATTCATATGGGGTCTTTTCTATTAATGGCCTTGTCATACATCTATTTATTATGTAGCATGCAGTATTAATAGCCTCAGCCCAAAAGTTTTGTGGAAGATTTCCAGATATTAACATAGTCCTTGCCATTTCCTCTAAAGTCCTATTTTTCCTTTCCACTACACCATTTTGTTGTGGAGTTCTAGGTGAAAAGAAATTATGATTAATGCCATTTTCATTACAGAAATTGAAAAACATATGATTTTCAAATTCAGTTCCATGATCTGACCTAATGGCAACAATATGATTATCTAGAGTTCTTTGATCTTTCTTAGCAAAAATTGAAAATGCATTAAATGCTTCTTCTTTAGATGCAAGAAATATTGTCCATGTAAATCTGGAGTAATCATCCACCAATACCATAACATACTTCTTACCTCCACGACTCATTGTTCTCATTGGACCACATAAATCCATATGGACCAGTTCCAAAGGTTTAGAGGTACTTACCTGTTTCTTCGGTTTGAAGGAGGATTTTACCTGCTTCCCCCTGGCACATGCTTCACATACTTTTTCATCATTAAACTTGATGTTAGGAAGAGCTATCACCAAGTCCTTGGACACAAGTTTGTTCAATTGTGAAAGACTGGCATGTCCTAGTCTTTTGTGCCATAGGAGGGGATCATTTTGCACCACACTTAAGCAACTCAAGCTTCCATCAGATAGTGTCAGCAAGTCTACTTTGTAGATGTTTTCATGCCTATTTCCCTGCAAAATAATCTCTCTAGAAGTTTGGTTAGTCACAGTGCATCCAGTAGATGTGAAACTAACATTATTACCTTTGTCACATAATTGAGATATACTCAATAAGCAATGCTTCAGCCCATCTACCAGAAATACATTGTCTATACTATGTGAGTCAGATCTACCTATCTTTCCAATGCCTATGATTTCCCCTTTCTTGCCATTACCGAAGGAAACACTTCCTCCTTGAAAGGCTGAGAGTGAAAGGAACAGTTCCTTATGTCCCGTCATGTGCCTTGAGCAACCACTGTCCATGTACCATTTGTGGTTTATCTCCTTCACTCTAGCCTGCAAAAGAAAACTAGGGGTTAATTTTAAGAACCCAAACTAGTTTGGGTTCCTTTCCTTTAGAAAAAGGATGAATCAGATCTCTCCTAGCCCAGAATGGTAATGGTTTCTTTGTGTGAACAGTTTCCCTTTTTACAGAATGTTGAACAGGTTTATAGGACCTATTCTTCCGTTTCACAGAATTTTGAACAGGTTTATAGGACCTGTTCCTCTGGGCAGCCCTTTTTAAAGATTGACAATTTTCTTTCCGGTGACCAGTGTTCCCATAATGAGTACATAGCCAGTTTTCAGGAAGTGATATGTACTTACTCTTTGGATCCCATTTGGATGAACTCTGTGCTTTCATGAATCCAATACCTTTACTGTTACTACTATGATTTTCCTGTAACCATTCTAGTGCTTCAGAACACTTGTTCCATTCTACAGTTTTTCTTAGTTCCATTTTTGTTTTAACTAAGTCTTCTTCTAAAGATCTTATCTTCTAATCTTTTTTACACAGTTCATCAACTGTGACTTTCAGTTTCTCTTCAGCAATGGTCTGATGAGAATTAGCAATACCTTTACCTTTTTCAACTGTTTTAACATTTTCTAATTCCTGAGCAGTTGATTCAAGTGTGAGGACCTGTTCCTCAAGCATGCTAATATTTCTTTCCAGAAAATCATTTTTAATTATTTCTTCTTTGCATTCTGCTTCTAAACAATCAATTTCATCATGCAGTTGATGATTGCCATCCCTTAGAGATTTAAATTCATTTAGCACAATATGGAATACTTTAACCAATTTTTCTCTAGACATGCTTTTTACATCTTCTTTAAGTTTAAAAATAAATACCTTAGCATCTTCTTCATTTTCTCAATCTCCAAGAGCCATTAGAGCAAGATCCTCTTCTAGATCATCATCAGTTATTTCGTCTTCACTGTCTTGCCATCCTGCAACCATTGCTTTGGGATTTCCACTTTTCTTATGGACCTGTTCCCTAGCCTTTTTCCTTTCCTCAATGAATCTCTTCCTCCATTCTCCTTCCATAATTGGACATTTGCTGATGTAGTGCTCCGAGCTTCCATATTTGTGGCATTCTCCAGCCTGTTTCATGTTAGTAGACCTACCCTGTCCACTAATTGCCTTTTTCTTAATCAAATATTTCTGAACACTTTTAGCAATAAGGACCAGGTCCTTATCATCAATAATCTTATCAGCGGCAGTCAAGGCTAGGTTAGGCTCAGTTTTAACTGGAACTCCTATGTTTTTAACCTTTTTCCTTAGTTCATAAGTCTTTAAATTGCCTATAAGCTCATCTAAGGATAGAGTGGTTAAATCTTTGCTTTCTATGATAGCACAAGCTTTGATCTCTCAAGAATCTGGAAGAACCCAAGTTAGAATCTTTTCTACTCTATCTTCCACAGTTAAAACCTTCCCAAAGAGAAAAGTTCAGAACCAATGGCATTAAATCTAGTATACATTTCAGAGATTGACTCTTCTTCTTTCATTTTAAAACTTTCATACTCAGCATAAAGAAGTGTACCTCTGGACCTTTTTACCTGACTTGTTCCTTCGTGTGCAACTTGTAGAGCATCCCAAATCTCCTTTGCAGTGGCATACCCTCTGATTCTAGTGCATTCATCCAGACTAAGTCCACCAACAAGCCACTTCCTAGCTTTTGCATTCTTTTCCCATTGCTATATATTTTCAGCATTGCATTCCTTCCTGGTTTTGGGAACATTGTTTCCCTCAGCGTCCTTCTTCATAGGGATCATGGGACCTTAAGTTATTATATCCCACAATTCATAGTCCTCTGCTTGAAGGTGATCACGCATCCTTTCTTTCCACCATGAATAGTATTTCCCATTGAAATAAGGAGCTCTAACCATTGACTGACCCTCACTGTTCTCTCGTGATGTACTTATCTAATCCTAGGTGTTAGCCTTTTCAAGGATAACCTGCTCTGACACCAATTGATATTTCCCACGATTACACCACTTTACTGTTTTAAGGACCAGCTCCTTAAAATGTGTTCCTTTACTAAAGTATATGCGGAATAAAAACTGTAAGTAAATAAACACCAGATATTAGCGTGGAAAAACCCCTTGACTCGGGATAAAAAAACCACGACCTACTTCTCAAGTAGGATTTCAACTTCACTATGTAAAAAGACCCACTTGGTTACAAGACTCACTCTTACTAACCTAGGACTAACTCTAATCCTTTAGTGATCTTTCTCACGATCAGTGAAGTTGTGTCAAGTCCACGACTTGAAACAGAAAGTTTACAACTCGATTATTACTTACTACAGTTGAACTAAGACTTGAACTTTTATAAGATTCAATCTAAGGAACAGGTTCTAACTTAGTTCTACTGTAGCTAACTGATTACACAAATAAGCTAATGACTCTTTTAAGCTTTTGCTCGATGCTCTCTGTATTTGTGCACGCTTCTATGGCTGATATGCTCCACGTTTTATAGCTCCAGCAGCCAAGAAGTCTTGAGCAATTAGAACTCCAAAGCTCCCATGAGTTTGAGTCCTAATTGGATTCTTCTCTTTAGAATCCGAATCTTCTATCCTTATCCTTTATTTATTCAATCTTTTCGTATCCGTTTAGACCTGCATAATTACCAAGATAAACATTAGGTTTAGGATAATTAATAATATCTCAATCTAAACGATTTTGCATGAATTATCTATTCAGCTGCAGTGATCCAAAGGAACAGGTCCTTTGAATCCGTTCCTCAGTCATCAGTCAAAACTCCAAGCTTATCCAAGCTAACATTTCTCTATTTAAACCGGCTAGAAACCTTGCCACAAGATTATCTTCCTCTTCGTTGACATTTTCCCGGAGTCTAGTATGTTCCAATCCTTCTATGTACTCAACTACATTCTTGTTTCCTTGTTGGAGAGTATAGAGCTTCTTACGTGTATCTTGAACATAATATTGACCAACAAATCTCCGATGCATGAGCCCTTTCATCTCACTCCATTCTCTAACAATTCCTTTGATCCAAAGCATCTCTTTCAACCTTCTCCTACCAAGTGGAAGCATATCCCTCAATGTGGGCTATAGCATAATTGATTTTCTTAGTCTCACTCACTTGATTAAGAGAAAATTTTCAATCAAGCTCCACAATCCAATTAAGGTATTCATTTGGGTGACTACTTCCTTTGAAAAATGGAAATGTAACCTTGTTATTATTGAATCACCGATCTTCATTATCATTTCTTCTATTATATTCCATTTCATCGGCTTGATGCCAACCTCCATTTCCTCCTCATGTTCTTCCCTGAAACCTCCCTTGTTGAACCTTATTACCTAATCCATAATCATAGTCATCATCAAAAAGCCATTATCTTCAAGGTTTTGTTGTTGATGTCGGGCCCTCACTTGAGGTCTCAAGGTTTGTTGTGGAATATTGGATTTTTGACCTCTTTCTTGTTGAATTGTAGCTTGCTTATAAACCCTCGTGGGTATAGTAGCATTAGGTGAGAAGGTATCTTGCACAACCAAGTGTGATGGAGGTATTCCAGTCGTACTTTTACTTGAACCTTCTTCTTGTTGAATAAGAGGATTAACTACATCTAAGGGTTGCTTCTCCATTTCTTGACTCCTTGCTTTCCTCTCAATATCTTCTACTTTTCCTTTCATTTCTTTCATGTCTTCCATTAATTGCAACATCATCTTTTCCATTTTGCTATTGAATTCGTCTTCTGGTTGAGACATTGTACCTACAAAATAAATAAAAGTTAGTAGAAAAAGTTCCTCACCACTCACTCACTTGTTATTTCCCTCAATTTCACTCACACTCGTGTATCACTCTAGCCCAAAGGCTTTTTTTTTTTTACGCCACACTCCAATAACCTCACTTCACTCTTGCCATTTTTCACTCTTAGAAACCAAAGTTTGAAAATCAACTTTGTCCAAAATGATAAACAAGTAGTCCTACTTCTTCAAGAAAGAGTAGAGTTAATGTATATCAAAGAAGGAAAATTAAAACTAGCGGACAAGGAAACAAACAATTACTCAATAAAATAAAAAGAGAAAAATACGGAAAAAATTGGCACAAAATAAAAATGGACACAAAAACTAGTTTAGTATTAAATATGAACTGATACTCAATTAAACTAGCAAGATTAATCATGAAAAGATAAAGGAAACAAGGTGGAAAGGAAAAATTTGAAAACTACACAAAAACTATATCATAACGAGAAGATGGCTAACTTCTAAATATGTGACTAAAAGAGGCTATCTCTGAGAATTCTTGGTTTCAACACGAGCTCTTGGTTTCGTCCATTCAAAAATTCTTCTTCTTGTTTTTTTTTTTTTCAGTTGTTTAACAATCAAAGTTAATAACCACTGACTTATAGTAGCAAATAAGCTCAATTTGTAAAACCCCAGATCCAAAAATGTAATCAAGAAGGGGTTCTTGAAAGTGATTCCTTTTTAATTTAAGAGGTGCTAAATAATACCTCCAAGGGTCCTTCAAATTCGAATACAAACAATAGAAAATTGATTGTTCCCACTCAAAACGTACATAGATTTTTTGATATTGAAATCGCAATAGCTATATATATATATATATATATATATATATATATATATATATATATATATATATATATATATATATATATGAGTTTTTCTAACATACTACATAGTTGTAGTATGTTAGCAATGTATATACTTTATGTTTCTCCAAAATATCCTTAGTATTTATTGACAACACATTAAATGTGGGGACTTTTCTGTCCTTTCTAACCTAGAAAAATTCTTTTGGGAATTTGAAAAAAAAAATCATATTAGTACCAATCAGTGTAGGAACAATACTTTTTCCAAGCTCTTGATACCAATTTTTGGGAAATAATAAAGGAAAGATACAGCGAGGAGAATTAAAGAAAGCTAGACACGACTTAAACAAACACTTAGGAAATATAATGGTAGATAATATCAAATGACTTCACATATAGGTATAGTAAGCACCTAAACTAGTACAATCCTCAAGAAAGTAGCAACTTTACCTGAAAATCCTAGGGCAAATATTGAAATCCAACAAAAGGTTTCCAAAGCTCTCATAAGAGTTGCAAATGGTGATTCATCAAAAAGTGGCTATGGAACCCAGGGGTCAAAATAGTATGGAATGTATTAATTGCCCCTCATCACAAGTCTAATTAGAAAGACTTAATTGTTACTAGTTACAAGCTAAGGTGGTAACATTTATAATACAATAAATATCTTCAAGTCTTCGATATTGGAATATTCCAAAGGTTCCATCTTCATCCATAAAACTTGTGAGGCTTGAAGATCCTTAGCTTGCTTCTAGTAACATGCCTTTTTGGCTTGACTTGATTTACATCACTATCTTTTGAGTAGTCTTGGCTTGAAAAGAATTGATTACTTCTTGAATTGAGAAGAAAATGATCGCTATCTTTTAGAGGTTTTTAATTGAGAAGGAAATGATCGCTATCTTTTAACAGATCTTGACATGGAAAGGAAATGATCCTATCTTTTTATAGATCTTGCCATGAAAATGAAATGATTGCTATCTTTTAGCGATCTTGAATTGAGAAAGATTTGATCGCTAGCTTTTAACAGATCTTGACATGAAAAAGGAAATGATCACTATATTTTAACGGCTCTTGACCAGAGAAAAAAATGATCGCTATCTTTTAGAAGATCTTAACTTGGAAGGGAAATGATCGCTATTTTTTAGCAGATCTTGACTTGGAAAGGAAATGATCACTATCTTTTAGAATATCTTGACTTGAAAAGAAAATGGTCACTATCTTTGAGCTGAACTGAATCGAAAAGGAAATGGGCACTATCTTTGAGCGGAGACCGACGAAAACAAAATGGTCGCTATCTTTGAGTGGAGATTGTGAAGGAAACAGTCGCTATCTTGAGAGGAGACTGACTTGAAAAGGAAATAATCGCTATCTTTGAGCGGAAATAACTCGAAAAAAAGAAATAGTCGGTATCTTTGAGCGGAGACTTGAAAAGAAAATGGTCGCTATCTTCGAGCAGAACTGACTCGAAAAGAAAATGTTCGCTATCTTTGAGTGGAAACAGATGATGTTTGGCATTTTATGCCTATATTTCCTTAATATTTCCTCACGTCCTCACGTTTATTCGCCCGTTTTCTAGTTTATGAATGTGATTTTGCACTGATATTGTGTCGTATGATTGTAGGTTGTTATGAAGTGCATTTGAAGCTTTAAAGAGCATGATTGAGCAAGAAAAGATTGGATTTGCATTGAGGATTGGATTGAGCACACGAGGCAAGACACGAAGCGAGCTGCGGAGTAAGGAAACAGAAAATTGGCCGGGCGCTACAGGCCATGCGGCGCGCCACCTATAGCGCCCAAGTTCCTGGCGCAATAAGGGCGCGGGGCGCCCCAAAAGCGGTGGGATTTCGACGTAATCTGTTTGTCTTGGCGCGTTCGGGGGTGCGGGGCGCCGCTAACAGCGCCCCTGGAGCGTTTTGGAACTTCCTATTTCGTCTAGGCTTAGGTGTAACTTATTACTAGGCCTTTGTAAACCCTATAAATACTCTTTTACTTTGTTTTTGATAGAAGTTCAGACTTTGGAGCAAATTGGAGAGCTCATAATATCTTGAACAAGGGTTTTTCTTCCTTCCATTAATCTATTACCTCATTATTTCATTATTTCATTATTTCATCAAATCTTTGTGTTGTTATTATGAGTATGCGTGGCTAAATCTTACGTTCTAGGATTAGAGTATTACATGAAAGTTGATTATTTGAAGATTGATTCCCATTAATTGAATCCCATAACGGGTTGCTTATTCTTTCTTGATTTCACTTGTGTAATTGTTAGAGCTCGATAATTATACATTATCTATGGTTTTTAGATTGAACTCGAAAGAGTACGGCTAGATTGTGAACCCGGACATCGGGGAACCAATTTGTGAGTAGGATAGACATATACTTGCTCGCCTAGCTTAACTAATTACAGAATTCGTTAATGCGTGCACATGATTCAACCCATAGACATATAGGGATTGAAGTAGCCTGCATAGACTGTGAAGAATCGAAAGGTTTTCGCATGTACATTTACTCTGTCAGTTAGTAACCCGGGATTTAAGAAGTGGAGTCAATTGGAAAACTCAACTGGATTGTTCGTAACTCTGACCCTGGACCGTTATCTTAATATTGTTAACAACCAAAGTTTGCACCATTATTTGACTAAACTTCAATTAGTTTAATTACTGCTCTTTAGTTACTAAAACTCTCACCATTGAAGAAAAAGATCCCTGAATAGTGTGTAGAAATTGTTTGTTAAGTGTTAGTCTGAATAGTCCTTGTGGGAACGATACTCGAATTATCACTTGATTACTTGTCGACCACGTATACTTGCGTGTGCGTTTGGGAGCAACATATTTTTGGCGCCGTTGCCGGGGACTAAACAATTGACTGATTTCTTTTTGAACAGTTTATTATTTTCTATTCAGGTTTAATTTTTGTTTTGAGTTTTGTGCTGTTTCAGGTATTAGGTCCTTCTTGATCTTTACCTACAGGAATGGCAGCAGAACAAGCTTTAGCTATGCGAGATGTTGCTCTCCCTAGCCTGGAGGGGGTAGCGTCTAGCATAGTTAAGCCCGCTATCACTAGGTACTTTGAGATTAAGTCCGGCATGATTCAGTTGCTGCATGTGACTGGCAATATGCTGGATTACTTCATGAAGATCCGCAGCAACACATTCAGAATTTCCTGGAGATCAGTGATACTTATACACCAGCAGGAGTTCCTACTGATTATGTTCGCTTGACGTTGTTCCCATTTTCACTGATTGGGGCAGTAAGGAAGTGGTTAAAGGTTGAAAAGTCTGGGTCTATCACTACTTGGGAGGATTTGGCTAAGAAGTACTTGGCTAAATTTTATCCATCTGCCAAGACAGCCCGGCTGAGGAGTGAAATTATGTCCTTCAGACAAATAGAAGGAGAGTCTTTGTATTCAGCCTGGGAGCGATTTAAAGCTTTATTGAGAGATTGTCCACACCACAACCAATCCAATGAGGTTGTTTCACATACTTTTGTTAAGGGGTTGAATGCGCATACTAAGATCGTGGTAGATGCTGCTGCTGGAGGCCAAGTATTAGCCTTAAATTTTGACCAGATCTATGATTTACTAGATAAGATTTCGCAGAGCAATCCTGATTGGCAGGGAGATGGTAGAGCTATTACGCAGAAATCTGCAGGGGTACTTCAATTAGATGCAGTTTCAGAGCTAAGGGCGAGGATGGATGCTATTTCCAATCAAATTAGCAAGTTAGCTCCCCCAAAAACTCAGCAACCAGTGGCTCCAGTGCAACAACTCCAGAGTTTTTGTGAGGTTTGTGGTCAAGATGATGCTACTGAGGTTTGCTCCTCTAATCCAGAGTCAGTTTATTACGTGGGTAATCAAAACAGGCTGCAGGGTCAAAATCAGTTTGGTAATGCTTATTATCAAGGCAATACGAGAGCCCCAAATAATTACCAACCACTTCCAGCTCCACCACAGCAAGTTAGCAATTCAGTTGAAGATATGCTAAAGCAGATAATGGCGGGCCACCAGAGAATGATAGCCGACACTGCAGCCCATGTACAGGCCATACAAGATCTTGCCAATGCTCAAAAGAACCTGGAGCACCAGTTGGGGCAGTTGGTAGGAGAAATAAGTACTATTAAAAAAGAGCCTGAACAATGTCTTGTAGTGACTTTAATTGAAGGTGGAGAGCTGATGGCCAAGTCTGAGGAGAGAGCTGAAATAGAAAAAGTTGAAAAAGTGGAGAAGGTAAAGAAGAAAGAAGAGATAAAGGAGGCACCTCTGCCGCCTCCACCATTCCCCCCAGAGACTTATACCATCGAAGGATCTGGCCCAGTATAAAAAATTTGTGAGTATGTTGAAAGAACTTCAAGTTAATATTCCTTTGACTGATGTGTTTGAATTGATGCCATCCTTTGTGAAGTTCTTAAAAGAGATTTTAGTCAAGAAGAAAAAGCCTCAAGAGATAGATACAGTTGAGTTAGTCGAGGAGTGTAGCACAATCTTGAGCAAGCTACCTCCAAAACTTCAAGATCCTGGGAGGTTTACTATTCCTTGCACCATTGGAGGGCATAATATCACTGGTGCATTGTGCGATCTGGGCGCGAGCATAAATCTCATGCCTCTCTCTGTTTGCAAAAGGTTAGGGCTAGGAGCAATCAAGCCCTCTTCAGTTACTCTTAAGATAGCGGATGGATCACTCACTTACCCTGATGGTAAGTTGGAGGATGTGTTGTTAAAAGTTAGTAAGTTTACATTCTCTGCTGATTTTGTAGTCCTAGATTATGAAGAGGACCGAGAAGCTCCAATCATTTTGGGGAGACCATTCTTAGTCACCTCGAAGGCACTTATTGACATGGAGCTGGGAGAGATGACTATTAGAGCACATGGAGAAAAGGTTACTTTCAAGGTTTATAATGAGAAGGAGCACATAACTAAGGTTGAAGAGTGCTCTATGATTGAATGTGTCAAACAAGAATATGGAACAAAATAGCAGGGACACATCACATGTGAAGTTGAAGATGGGTTCTCTCAAGGAAAGGAAGAAAGCAAAGGTTCGTCGTAAGAAGAGAAGACATAAATGCTGGAAGTGAGCTAAAAGTGTCGTCGTGCCACGACGTTAACTAAGGCGCTTCTCGGGAGGCAACCCGAGTTTGTACTTGTATTATTTTATTTATAGTGTCACGTAGTTTGTTGTTTTTCTTTGGATTGCAGGTTCATGTAATGTCGAGTTTAAGTGTGGGGTGTCCTCACCCCTGTCTAATAGTGTTGACCTGTTGGGGGAAGTCTGAGTACCTCATACTATATGGAAGCTTGGAGGATGCTAGCACCAAGGACTAGAGTCTTCAGGAAAGTTTTCTTTACTCTTGCACTTTATTCTTTTTAGCACTGAGGATATTGCTTAGTTTTAAGTGTGGGGTGGGGAACTACCCTTTATTTATTTTTAAGGATAGGGATACATGTACCGTAGGATTTTGTTTTTGTCACTTGACTTTATTTTTATTTATTTCTTGCTTTAATATATGAAAAAAAAATTAGATAACTAATGAAAAATTGCAAAAAGATTTTCCTTTTAGTCTTTATTAGTGGTACATGTCATCCACCCCGTGGTTTTTCTTATGGCCTTGGTTCTTTTCCACGGGAAACCTTTGAACCGCATAGTTTTTTCTATTTTTTATTAGGATTAGAGTAGTTAGTTGTTAGATGGCCCTAGACGAAGAAAATAGGTAGAATGCTAGGTGCCTTTTGTTTGTTTGATACCGGTGGACTTGAACTTGTTGCATGTGCTATTTGTGGTGTCCTTGGGTTTTAATTGTGATGCATGCCTAGAAAAAAACGACCCCTTTGAGATGCTTGAGTCCACTTGCTTGACTTTTTGTGAACCTTTGTGCATTAGTGCTTAATTTTCCACAAGTTGCACTCTAAATGCTTGATTGAGAGTTGTTGATGGAGCCTTTTTGTGTGGATCATGTGCAATGTCTGTGTGAGGCATATTCTTGTTTGCTCCATATTTGCATATTGGTGTCTAGAACTTGCCCCGTGTGTGTGCAAAGCGAAATCCTAGGTTTGCTTTAGTCGGAAAATGATACAGGCCTTCTTTTGATTTGCCTACCCTTACATATACACCTTGGACTTGATTGTTGTGATTTTTTTAACCTTTTTGTTGGCACCCACACCCCGAGCCTACCCACTTGTTCTAAATTGTTCTCTTTTGGCCCTTTACTCCTTAAGCACTTTAATTGATAATGTGATATTATTGTGGAGTTGTGGTTGAAATATTGGGAGGTTTTTGAGTGGAACCAATGAGGGGGATATGTAATGAATGGTGTAGTAGTTGATTATGAGCATTGGCAAGGTTTGGAAAGAAGTGAATAGAAAAAGAAAACAAATGAAAAGAAAAAGAAAAAAATAGAAAAAAGAAAAAAATTGAGAAATTGGAAAAAAGAAGAGAAAAGAATATCCATCCTTGCTAGTGTGTGCTTAAAAGAAAAAAAAATTGCTACTTGTTGAGAAGGTGTGTGTGAAAGTTGTTGATTGGGTGGCTTTGATGAGATTTGTGCTTAATTAATGGTGATGTATTAAAGTGCTTAGGGAGGTAGTCACTATTACCCATATGTATCCTACCAGCCCCTTAGCCTACATTACAACCTTTTAAAGTCCTAGTTAATCCCGATTGGAGTGAGCTTACATTAGTAGAGTCCTACACTACAGGCAAGCCTATGGTACATTGTGTGTGACATGTGAGACTTTCATGAGAGTGAGTGAATTCGTTCTATGTTATTGTCCCCGTTCTATTCATGATATTCATTGTTGTGTGTGATATTTCGGGGACACTCTCTTGCTTCATTTCGGTGAGGGCACATAGTTTGCATGAAATAGGTGATGTCGTGGCTTCTTGGTTGAGTAGATAAGTGTAATTTTGTGGGAGCATGGTTGCAATGGATTGAGTTTGTGCATTTGAGTTATCTTGGGGTGGTTGTTCTCATGTTTTGAGTTTGATAAATTGTTGGCATGTTTGTTGGACCCATAGTAGTCATGTATGCATTTGTTCAATGGTCGGTATCAACCATAGTCATAGGCAGACCTGTTCTACCTAGGATGGGAAGTTATTTGTGATTGCTTGAGGGCAAGCAAAGGTTCAAGTGTGGGGTGGTGATGTTTGGCATTTTATGCCTATATTTCCTTAATATTTCCTCACGTTTGAGTACTTTATTCGCCCGTTTTCTAGTTTATGAATGTGATTTTGCACTGATATTGTGTCGTATGATTTTAGGTTGTTATGAAGTGCATTTGGAGCTTTAAAGAGCATGATCGAGCAAGAAAAGATTGGATTTGGATTGAGGATTGGATTGAGCACACGAAGGCACGACACGAAGCGAGCTGTGGAGCAAGGAAATAGAAAATTGGCCGGGCGCTACAGGCCATGCGGCGCGCCACCTATAGCGCCCAAGTTCCTGGCGCCATAAGGGCGCGGGGCGCCCCAAAAGCGGTGGGATTTCGACGTAATCTGTTTGTCTTGGCACGTCCAGGGGCGCGGGGCGCCGCCTACAGCGCCCCTGGAGCGTTTTGGAACTTCCTATTTTGTCTAGGCTTAGGTGTAACTTATTACTATGCCTTTGTAAATCCTATAAATACTCTTTTACTTAGTTTTGATAGAAGTTCAGACTTTGGAGCAAATTGGAGAGCTCATAACATCTTGAACAAGGGTTTTTCTTCCTTCCATTAATCTATTACATCATTATTTTATTATTTCATCAAATCTTTGTGTTGTTATTATGAGTATGCGTGGCTAAATCTTACATTCTAGGGTTAGAGTATTACATGAAAGTTGATTGTTTGAAGATTGATTCCTATTAATTGAATCCCATAACGGGTTACTTATTCTTTCTTGATTTCACTCGTGTAATTGTTAGAGCTCGATAATTATGCATTATCTATGGTTTTTAGATTGAACTCAAAAGATGGAATTTAATTACGTAATAAGAAAGAGTAGAGCTAGATTGTGAACCCGGGCATCGGGGAACCAATTTGTGAGTAGGATAGACATATACTTGCTCGCCTAGCTTAACTAATTACAGAATTCGTTAATGCGTGCACGTGATTCAACCCATAGACATATAGAGATTGAAGGAGCCTGCATAGACTGTGAAGAATCGAAAGGTCTTCGTAGGTACATTTACTCTGTCAGTTAGTAACCCGGGATTTAAGAAGTGGAGTCAATTGGAAAACTCAACTGGATTGTTCGTAACTCTGACCCTGGACCGTCGTCTTAATATTGTTAACAACCAAAGTTTGCACCATTATTTGACTAAACTTCAATTAGTTTAATTACTGCTCTTTAGTTACTAAAACTCTGACCATTGAAGAAAAAGATCCTTGAATAGTGTGTAGAAATTGTTTGTTAAGTGTTAGTCTGAATAGTCCTCATGGGAACGATACTCGATTTATCACTTTATTACTTGTCGACCACGTATACTTGCGTGTGCGTTTGGGAGCAACAACAGACTTGAAAAAGAAATGTTCGCTATCTTTGAGTGGCACTGACTTGAAAAAGGAAATGGTCGCTATCTTTGCGCAGAGACTTGAAAAGAAATGGTCGCTATCTTTGACTGAAACTGACTCGAAAAGGAAATTCTGCATTATCTTAGGAGGGCCTGTTGTTGAAGTTGACATATTTCTAGTGGGTCATATGAAACGACCTTAGGCAGTTGTTTTGGGAGATATAACTCTGATTAGCAAGCCAATAGTCTTAAAAGCTCTGTAAGGCCATTAAGACATCTCAATAAAATTTGAGCTTATTTAGACCTCGTTTAGTAGGATTTTTGAGAAGGTTTCCGTTTTAGGTTTTAGTGAAGCTTAAAGGGGGTTTTCGAGCTCGATTTGGACAAATGAACTCTGATGCAAAATACGACAGTTGCGTTAGGTTTGTATGGTCATTTATGACCTGTAGGAATTTTCGGAAGTGAAATTCGAGGTCGGTCAGTCAGTTTTGCTTAAATTCCGAAAGTTAAGAAATTGACCTCTTTCAGTGGAAGCGTATCTTGAGTTCTGGAGATCCGATTTCGAGTTTCGTCTTTGGAAGCATGTTAGAATGGTATTATATGAATTGTGTGCAAAATTTGGCATCATTCTGAGCTTTGTAGGGTCCTGTTTGCACCCAAAAACCAGCACATCAGTTGCTGGTGCGAAAATTGCCTAATAAGTTGCTTATATTTCAGTATAAACGCTGATTTTCAGCTCATTTCGGGAAAAATTAATTTCAGTTCATTGAAGTCGGTTCCAAGGCAGAGTTTACGCGTCAAGTTGTTAAAAATCATCAGATATCAATTCTATAACAATCAATCACGTTAATTCATGATTCTTGTACTAGAATCTCTTGAAATTGAATTGAAAAAATACGTTAGGACCCTAAAAATTATGAAATTAGGAAATTTGATGAAATTGAATTCAAATATGAAAACTAATGATACCAGTGGACTCGTGGGATTACGAGAAGTCCAAAAATATATATTTTATGGGTTTTTCGGCTAAGTCCGACCTAGGGGTATTTTGGTAATTTTTATTCTTTCATTGTTTAAAGGCTAAATACTCTTTCTTCGGGCACTTATAAGTTCGAATATATTTATTTGGCTAAGGAAAGAGTTAGTCTGAGGGACGTCGGGCAGGAAAGAAAGTTATTTAGTAGCTATCCTGACTCAGGACTCGAGGTAGGTGATTTTATCCACTTTTTTGACGGCCTTTGGCCTTTTGGATGATCTATTCACGCGTTCTTTACGTGAATAGCTGCCGACATGGCGTACTTATTATGCCAAAACCTTGTTATGTATTTTTGGTTATGTTGCTTGATTTTTAGCATGTTATGTCATCTGAGGGCAGGAGGATTCCACCCTAGGAGTAGAAGGATTTCGCTCCTTGCATCATATTGAGGTTAAGAGGATTCCGCCTCGGAGTATGAGGATTCCACTCCATTTATTGGGCACATGTGACCCCCTTACATTATGATTTCGTTCATTCCATATCCTTATGAATGTTGTATATAACTACTACTTGCCTATCTGTACATTTTTATCTGTTATATACTGTTACTTAGATTTTCCTTGCTACCTTAACTATTTTTTTTAGTTAAGTAGTTATTTATCGCCTACTGAGTCCTTATGACCCACTCCCTACCTGTTTCTTGTTTGTATTTTCGTTTCAGCAGATTCCGCTCCAGAACCCAGCTAACATCACGAGTGAGGAGCGATGCGATTGCAGCTATCTGTGGTGAGCCAACTTTTCCGTTGAGACCACCAGCTATAGATGTTATTCTGATGACTCATTTTTTTCTCCCTTAGAGAAATGTATATATTTATGGACTTCATAGATGTCTGATCTAGATGGCTCTAGACCTATGTGTTCGGGTAGTTAGCTGCAATCCTTCTCGCAACCAATACATATGTATGTTTTACGTATATATACGTAATGTATTTATCTATTCCTTTTTTCTTATATTGTTGAAGTTAATTTTATATTATTACTTAGTTAAGTTCTCATCGTTTGCGTAAGTTTAGTCTATAGAGTTCGTCCGATAGGTCTAGAAGAGGTTGTTGGGTGCTTGCACGGCCTAGCCGGAAATTCGGGTCATGTCAGTTAATATCAGAGCCTGGTTTAGAGCCTTTCCAGATCATGACAGTGTTTAATAGAGTCTCGCTGGTTGGGCAGAGACGTCCGTACTTATCTATGAGAGGCTATGGTGGTATTTAGGTAGTTTTCTTTCTTTCTTTTCCCTTCATGCGTGAGTATTCTTATATGAAGTTCAATATTGTAAATTCTTTCGCAGTAAATGGTGAGAACGTGCACGACTTCTCAGCAAGAGGCAGAGGAGCTAGCAGTAACCCCTATGTCTGCTGCTCCGCGAGGTGAAGGTGTTGGTCGCTGTAGAGGTTGTGGTAGAGATAAAGGGAGAGCTACCCGGGCCGCGAGGATGATGGATCATGTTGATCCTGTTGCAGAGTTTCAAGAAGTGCAAACTCCTGGTGGGCAGGGGAAGCAGGAATTATTTGTTCCCCCGCAATTCATGATGCTTTTATTAGATTCTTAGCAGTTCAGATGCCCCAGGGACCTCCCATTCCTCAGGCAGCTCCTCAGGCTGCTGTAAATGCTCCTATTCCTCAGGCAGCTCCTCAGACTACGGTAGATATTGGTGTTCAGGCAAAGAGAGCCCCAATTCCTGCTCCAGATGTAGCTCCAGGTGGTTATGTTCCAGAGGCAGCGGGTATTGTGCCTCTGGTTGTTCATGCTGGTCAGCCAGCCAAGTAGCAGGTCAGGCTGATGATCCGACAAGGCTGCATAATTTTATCAAACTTAATCCTCCGAGATTCTTTGGTTATCCTTCAGATAAGTTTAAGCCCCATGGGTTTCTGGATCGATGCCACCGTATTCTTGAGGCCCATGGGTATCTGGAGTAGTATGGAGAGTATACTGCCTTCCAATTTGATGGTCCAGCTTTAGCTTAGTGGACCGCACTCCGATTAGCTAGGCAAGGCCTGCCTAAGCTGACCTGGATTGAGTTCTCCCACCGATTCATGGAGAAGTTTCTCCCTCGCAGTCAACAGGATGAGAAGAGGAGGCAGTTTGATAGGATTACACAGGGTAACTTGACAATCTTGGAGCATGAGCTTTTGTTCTATAAGATGTCTACGTATGCTCCAGATCTTGTACAGAAGACCTCTGAGAGGGTCGGAAATTTTATTGATGGGCTTTCTCCCTTTTTGCAATCTCAGATGGCTCGTGATATTGAGGCCAGGACTCTATTTGATGTCGTCGTTGATATTGCTAGGAGGTATGAGGTGTATCACAAATTGGAGATTGAGGAGTTAAAGTGGGAGAGTAAGAGATCTTGTGGTCCAGGGCATGCTAGTACCTCATCTGGAGGTAGGAGTTATCAGCAGCAGAGTAGGCCTCCTCTGAGGTCAGTCCAGCCCTCAGCGCATGGTTTTTCAGGGTGCATCTGTTCCTTCTCAGGGTCAGTTTCCATCCCAGTCTCATCCTCGTGATCAGTTCCAGTGTAAGCATCACAGGTCTTCTTCTGGGTGTCTTATTTATCAGGATTTAGGGCATCATAAAAAGGATTGCCCTTATTTTTATCAGGAGAGTAGTAGCTATTACACCCCGTGCGTCTGAAGCGACGTATACTGCACTAATGACATGTTAAAAATGATTTAAATATGTTTAAAGTCATAATATGACTACATGTGATGTTTATATGTTGAATATAAAGTTTGGGAAAAATCGAATTAAAGTTGCGAAAAAACCGACTAAGGATTTGCCTTGTAACGAAGCTTTTTGAGCAATTAATTTTGTGTGTTATATGAGATCTTTTGGGGAAATATCATATACCAAATTGAAGGTCTTGGAGTATAGTTTCTACACTCCTTACCGTTTGTTTATACGACTTCCGATAAAGAGATATGAGTGTTAGAAGTTAGGCCAGAAGAAGGGACATAAGCGCAAAAGAGGGTTAGAAGTGAAATGTTTTGAATATAAAAGGGAAAATTATCTTTTTTTCTCCTCATTTATAGAAAATTCACGAGGAAAACAGTCCCTTCATGAGAGATGAAGCTATTCTTAGGGTTTTGAAGGAGGAATGCCAATCTTAACTCGAAATTGAAGACGGATTACATCAAAATGCTCTACGCGGTTAAGATAACGTTATGCTACCTTCAATTTCGTCTATAGCTTGAAGTTTGACGAAATTGAAGTTTGAGGATTGTATTAAAATGCTATACGCGGTTAATGTAACGTTATGCTACCTTCAATTTCCTCTATAGCTTGAAGTTTGAGGATGCTTCATGACTAAGTAACTGCCGAATTGTTGAAAATTAGCTCAATTAAGCTTGGGGAAGCTTGGCAAGTAAAAGAAACAAGGTTTGAAAGCTAAACTAGTGAGGTATGTAAGGCTAAACCTTTCTTTCGACAAGGCATCTATCTTGTAGCTTTTGAAGTTTGTCTTAGTTCCAAACTTAGTGTTTCTTGTTGGAAACTTGTATGGCATCAAGGGAACTTTGTATATTCTTAATTTGGCACTAAAAATCAAGGTGAAAGGTGTCCAAAATAGCAGCACGAAATGTTTCAAAATCTAAAAAATTGTACAAAATTGATATTGAGATTATTTAAAGTTTCCTAGAACCCTAAGACTTATCTCTACAACTTTCATGAAGACCATAGAGTCTATAACTGTGATTTAGACCCTAAAAATTAGGTTGCAAGGCAGGGTAGTGGTGTTGTCCAAACATTCTGTCCGTGGATTTGTTATGTCGTCCGTTCGTCTCATCTTTTTATACATTTAATCTATTTATGTTATCAGTTTAGCTAGGTATCCATTCCCGTGTATATTATAGAGCTAGTTTTGCTTTTGCGGATCATCCAGTTTTAAGGGAAACTCTGCTAAAATTTTATAGTAATTCAAAAAATGTGACAAATTCTGAGTTCTGGGTTGCGTCTATAATTCCATCTGGGGTTTCCTTACCATTCCTTTGAGTTTATATCTATTGACGCCATATGTGTTGTGCTTCATACATGCTTATCCTTATATTTATAATCATATTATGTGTGATTTGGAGTCCCCCAAGGAGGCTGGAAATTGGACACACAATCCGGTTACCTGTGATACTACCCGTCTTTGGGACGCATCCCCTCTGGTTCAGGCGGGAGTTGAAACACCTAGTATGACCAGGTATCATTCACACACTCTGACCAGAGAGACTATATATTACTAGCAGGGGGACACAGCCCATAACACCCCCAGATTTGTTATATATGTGTATATAGCCACAGTATGCACTGCATGACTATACATGAGGCTAGTTCAGATATTCAGTTACCTGATTTGGGGGGATACAGCCCATAATACCAGACAGGTACCAGTTCAGATAACAGTTTAGTTTTAGCTCGTACCAGTTATCAGTTCTCAGTTATCAGCCACCTGTTCTTACTGTTAGTAACAGTTGACAGCAACCAGTTCCAGTTTCTAGTTACCAGTTATCAGTCATATTACTGTCGGTTATCAGTATAGTTCAGCTCAGTCTTTAGTTTCAGATACAGTTAGACTTCAGTTTTTATTCAAATCATGTTTACTTTAAGCTTCAGATTTCCAGCTACATTGCTATACTTCAGCACATATTTACATAATTATATTCCAGCCTTACAGTTGCATTCATCTATGATATAATATATGCTCATGCCTTACATACTTTGTACATATCGTACTCACGCCCTTTTCTGGGCACTATGTTTCATGCCGTGCAGGTACAGATAGCTCAGCGCTTGGGCGACATCAGTAGGCCATGCATCAGCTGTTGGAGCTACTCCTCTTACTCCCCAAGTTACTTATCTTTTGGTATGTGTAGAATCAGCTAGTTTGGATATGACGGAGCCCTATCCTGTCCAGTACTTATTTAGCCCTGCACTCTTAGAGACCTGTAGATATGCACCGGTGCAGTTAGTATGTCTTAGGCTTGGACAAGCAAAGTACTTCACCAAAGTGGATCTACGGATGGGCTATTATCAAGTTCGTATTGTGGAAGGGGATGAGCCGAAGACCACGTGTGTGACAAGGTATGGAGCTTTCGAGTTGTTGGTGATGCCCTTCAGCTTAACCAATGCACCCGCTACCTTTTGCATACTTATGAACAATATTTTCCACCCCTACCTTGATCAATTCATGGTAGTCTACTTGGACGACATAGTCATCTATAGCCACACTTTGGAGGAGCACGTGAAGCATTTGAGGATAGTTTTCCAAGTCTTGCGGGAGAACGAGCTATACATCAAGAGGGAGAAGTGTGAGTTTTCCCAGTCAAAGGTGCACTTCTTAGGGCATGTCATTAGCAATGGAGAGTTGCCGATGGAAGAGGCCAAAGTACGTGCCATACAAGAATAGGAGCCGCCGACCAAGGTAGCAGAGTTGAGATCTTTCCTTGGTCTAGTCAACTACTATCGACGCTTCATAGGTGGATACTCTACTAAAGCTGCTCCCTTGATGAAGCTACTAAAGAAGAACACGTCGTGGGTTTGGTCGGAGCTATGCCAAAAGGCGTTTGAAGGCCTTAAGAGCTGTGATGGAGGAGCCAGTTCTAGCATTGCCCGACTTCACCTAGATGTTTGAAATGCACATGGATGCGTCTGACTCTGCTATTGGGGGTGTGTTGATGCAAGACAAGCACCTCATAGCCTTTGAGAGCTGCAAGTTGAACGAGACAGAGAGGCGCTATACTATACAAGAGAATGAGATAACGGCCATTGTGTATTGCCTTCGCACTTGGCGCCACTACTTGCTTGGACCAAAGTTCATGTCAAGATCTATAATGTGGCTACTAGCTACTTCCAGTCATAGAATAAGCTCACATAGAAGCAAGCTAGATGGCAAGATTTCCTGGCCGAGTTTAATTATATGCTCGAGTACAAGCCCGGCAAAGGCAATGTTGTGGCCGATGCCTTAAGTCGCAAAACTGAACTTGCTGCCATCACTTCAGCAAGCATAAAAGAGGGAATGCAGCATGATCCTTTCGCTAAGCAGCTTTTGGAGCTAGCAACTCAGGGTAAGATAAGGCGCTTTTGGGTTGAAGATGACTTATTTCTCACCACAGGACGGAGGGTCTATGGGAGAACCATGACACATTGTGGGCCGGTTACTCAGGCTAACGCCGCACAAGGGCCTTGGTTGAATCAGTATATTATTTGCCACGCATGAGAGATGACATTGAGGCTTATGTGCAGATTTGTCTTGTATGCCAACAAGACAAGGTAAGCAACGGTCACCTGGACGACTATTAGAGCCACTACTTGTTGCGGAGCGTCCGTGGGAGAGTGTAACCATGGACTTCATCACTTGTTTGCCCAAGTCCGACGGATATGGTACTATTATGGTCGTGGTGGACAGTTTCTCTAAGTATGCTACCTTCATGGCCGCCTCAGCTAGTTGCACTGCTAAGGAAGACGCCAAGTTATTCTTTAAGAATGTTGTGAAGTATTGGGGCTTGCCAAGGCATATCATCAGCGATTGAGACCCTCGCTTTAGTGGAAACTTTTGGAAGGATTTGTTCAAGATGCTTGGCACGGAATTGCATTTCTCTACCCCATATGGATGGCCAAATGGAGTGGGTCAATGCACACTTTGTGAGTGCACACCAAAAGGATTAGGCGAGATTCTTAGATGTAGCCAAATTCTTATATAACTTGCAGCGGAACGAGTCCACAGGGAAGACACCGTTCGAGCTAGCTATAGGCCAACAGCCTCAAACTTCTCATTCTTACCGGCCGCGTTCGAGGGCAAGAGTTTGGGAGCATATCACATGGCTAAGGGCTTTGGAGAGCAGCTTGACACCGCTAAATCTTACTTGGACAAGGCATCCTGGAAGATGAAGAAGTTTGCCGACCGCAAGAGGCGTCCCATGGAGTATAAAGTTGGGGACATGGTCTTAGTCAAGTTTAACTCGAGACAGTTCAAGGCACTACGAGGCATGTATCCAAGCTTAGTGTGCAAGCACGAAGGGCCGTTCGAGATCATTGCTAAGGTGGGCAAGGTTTCTTACAAGCTAGACTTGCCTACACACTTGAAGATCCATCCAGTCTTCCATGCTAGCATGTTAAAGTCGTACCATGAAGACAAGGAAGACCCGATTCGAGCCCAAACGTCTCGCACACCTGTCACCGTCACTACCTCGGAAGATCGAGAGATCAAGGCCATCATTGACTATGAAGCGAGGGGCAAGAAGGGTCAAAAATTGACAGCCATGTTCCTTCTGCATTGGAAGGGGAAATCTCTAGAGGAGGCTATATGGGAGCGATATCATGACTTGTGGAAATACAAGGATAAGTGTCACGAGTATATGCAGCGACCAACATCAGGTGGGGAGAGTGGGACACCCTCGCCAAGTCATCGCACCACATAAGCGGGTCATGGCGCATGAATGGCGCCAACTAAGCAAAATGGAGTGGAATACTCTAGAATTGTGTGGGAAGTTCTCATGGAACAATCTAGAACCTCTTAGAAATGTAAAAATTGGCATGAAAGATTCTAGTTCCATGGAATTCTCTAGAGTAGGTTCTTAAGTGTAAATATTAGAGACTTATAAACAATTATTATATGTACGATAGTCCCTCGATGAGTAGTATAAATAGAGGGGGCATTCATTTGTAAAGGCATCCAAAAAAGTTTGAGCGAATACAACTCTCTTTGGAACTCTCTCTTGTCTTTCTTTGTCAAACATTCTCTTAGCGATCTTGTTTAGTTTGAAGGCTTATTTGAGTTTTCAAAATCATAGGCAAACCGTCAAGTGCCACACAAAGTGCTAATTGAAAGTTAGGCTGTGACATCATTCTATCATAGTTGGATCAGTTTATCTGAACTTGTCTGTTGAACTCTTTTTAATTAATATTATCTGAACTTTTAAATTATGAAAATTTGGTCATATGCATTCCTAAGGGGACAGAGAGTTGTGAAGATTTAAGCAAAAGGACTCCCAAAGTCTTCAATTAAAAAAGTAACCCTTTATTTTCTTTTTCCTTTTCTTTGAACTAGAAAAATGTTAAGTATATGTTTAAGTGGAATGGGGGCTAGATTAAAATTTTAAAAACTTGTGGGGTATGTTAAAAATCTGAAAATATCCACTTAAACCCACATTCAAATTTCAAATTTCAAATTTCAAATTTCAAACTTTTCATTCCCCCCCCCCCCCCCCCCATTCTTCTCTCTCTTCTACTACTTTTTTTTTTCCTTATTCCACTTCTTCCAAATCTGCTCTCTTTCTTCATTTTCTCCTTCTTTCTTCTTCATCTTCTCCATCATTTCATTTTTATCTCCTCTGTTCATTTTTTTTTACATTTTCACGATCTCCATTCTTATCTTTGTGTGATTTCTTCATTTTTCTTCTTCTTCTTCTTCTTCTTCTTCTTCTTCTTCTTCTTCTTCTTCTTCTTTCCATTATGTTTTCTATTTGTTGTGAAGATTTAGTAGTAGAATATTTTAATTTTTTTTTAAATATTGGAGATGCTTCTGCAGTCCGTCAAACAAATTTTGAAGTTGGTTGAATCAACCACGAGTCGATTCATCAACTCTTAGTTGCTTGAATCGACTGAAAGTTGTTTGAATCAACCGAGAGTTGGTTAAGCAACTTATGGTTGTTTTGAACTAAGCAACCACAAGTTGATTAATCAACTCTCGGTTTATTCAAAAAACTTTCGGTCGATTCAAGCAACTAAGAGTTGATGAATCGACTCCTGGTTGTTTTCATCGACTCCTGGTTTTTTAAACAACCAGGAGTCGATTCATCAACTTTCGACTATTTTCAGCATCATCAGGTTGTTTGGAAGAGGCGGCAAGAAGGGGGATGAAGAGGCGCAGAAGACGTTGCAGCGGTGGAAAAGGATGAGGCACGGTGGAGAAGGATAAGGAAGATAGAGGGGGATGGAAGAGAAATGAGGGAGAAAGAGGAGGAAAATAGTGGGGGGTTTGTGTAAATAAGAAAAGTTGGAGGGTCTTGATTAGGCTAAGAATTAACTCTAATTCTGTTAATCAGAAAAAAGGATTATCTAGTTAAGAAAAATAACTTGGGCATCATTTAACTAAAAAAGACTTGAAAAGAGTCTTTTAATCGAAGGACCCCAGAGAGTTGACGGGTGAGAATAATGACCACAACCATCCCCTTAAAGAAAAGAGTAGGATTAAATCCATCTGAACTTGTCTGTTGAACTCTTTTTAATTAATATTATCTGAACTTTTAAATTATGAAAATTTGGTCATATGCATTCCTAAGGGGACAGAGAGTTGACCGGTGAGAATAATGACCACAACCATCCCCTTAAGAAAAGAGTAGGATTAAATCCATACATCATACACTTCGTTGAAATTTGATGGTATGTACTCATTATTGAAAATCTGGATCACCAATTAAAAGGCTCATTATAATTAGAAATACACTTCGTTTTGCTTGCTTTTGTACATTAATTTGTCCTAGATGTTTATTAATTTGTAGAATTGATGACATAAGTCTTTAACTTGCAACTTCATTATTGTTCAGTAGATATGATGTATAGAGCAAGAAACGGATACACTGTGAAAAGAGGCTTCTAAACATCCTGCTTTTCTTGAATATGGCTTTGATGCTATTGTATAAAAATTATTTTTGGCATTTGAATCTTTACATGTTTTAGCTTATTGAAGAGAGGCTTAGCTCTCTAATTAACTTCCTACCTTTCATGGCCATGGCTTTGGTGCTATTGTATAAAAGTGATTTTGACATTAGAATAGATTTTAACATAGTGCAGGGAGATGAGAAAAGTAAATAGAAAGCTTGATTTAGTGTCTTTCGCCAAATGTATTGACTAATGTATTAAACTTCTTTAGTCATATATATTTTTAATGCTTAATGCCGGGGGATAATTCCGTGATGATATTGTCCATCTTTCAAAATGAAATCGTTTCGCAAATTCTATAGCAGTTTTGTTTGTCATCATAATATGAAAAAAAGGCTAAGTATTTATAGCGAACAAAATATTGTTACAAATACAATATGAGATATTTAAATTTCCTTATTTTTCACTCCTTCTACTAACTTGAAATTTAAAAAATTTAAAGTACTGTAAACTTTTTCTTGGTAAATATGGTCCGGAGTGATTATTGGTGGAATAGCTCCAAAGAATCTTCGAGAAGAATTAAGAACATTTAATTAAGTGAGGAAACCAAATTGAAGTTCTCTCGACACTTTAATCATGGTCAATAAATAGATAATTATTGTTAAAATAGGTGTATTGGGTAAAAATCGTCACCTTCGGTCAGCACCTCGAGATGGTAGACCGAAGGCAAAACGAGCTGATGCTCCGAAGAGAGGATTATCGGTCTCGTGGTCAAGCCACCGAAGCCGACGCCCTGTGACACGCCCGAAGGCAAGTTAGACCTTAAGCTTTGGCGACGAGCCATCTTACTCGAACAGCAAGGTCGAACGACCGAAGTCTTGTGACAAGGCTTCGGTCACCACCTCGGTTCCAGCGGCTTTGCAGCCCACTACTTCACCCCCACTAACTCAGCCACTACTCAGCATTTACCCACCAAGATCGTGGAAGAGACATTGGCGGATGATGGAGAACGTGGGTCTGGCCCTTAGGCCTATAAATAGAAGTTCATTTTGTGTTGTATGTATCCAGAAATATATACCAAAACTCTGTCCAAATTTGTTCTGAACATTCTTATATTGAAAGCAAGTTGTTTTACGCATTTTCGTCTATTTCGTGTATTATTTACCGCTTTGATACAAAGATTTGCTTATATTCGAATCCAAATTCGATTTGTGTACCTAAAAGCGATTTAGGCCCATACAAATTGGCGCCGTCTGTGGGGATATAAGCAATAACGCTTTGTTCCAAAGTTCGAAATCCGTTTTTCATCAAGAAATTTGTGATCTAACGCTATGGCTGATAACAACAATGGTGGTAATGGTGATCGGGTTGACGTTCCGACGAACCAACAATCCTTCACCCCAATGACAACCGAAGAATTTCAAATGTATGTTGTCACCACACTAAGAGCTCTCCAAAATAAGCAGGATGAGCAGGCTAGTATCAACGCCGAGTTTCGCGCCTCGCTAGAAGTGCGAAACAGCGCCGCCCCAAACGGCACCCAGCCCTCGGCTCCTGGTGGAGGCACCCCGCCTTTCGTTCCTCCGGGCGCGACAACAGGGGGACCTCACAACGGAGCCGCGTCTGGGGGCTCGGGGAGTAATCCATCTACAATGCCACACTTCGGGACGGTTCCCACCATGGCAGAAACAACGTCCTCGGTCGACGTTGAAAGAATGAGTAGAGAAATCGAGGCTCGCATCGAGGCGCGCGTCGAAAAACGCCTCGAGCGCGTACCGGGGATAAGCAAGGAGGAAGATGATCTTGACATCGAGCAATATAGGGAACAGCCCTATAAGCCCGAAGCAGCGCCGGCTCCAACTCCCGTGGGCTTCAAACTCACATTCCTCAAAAAGTACGATGGGACAACTGATCCCAAGGAGCATGTTAGAGAATACATGTCCATGGTAAAGAGCAACGACTTGACGTCCACACAGCTTGAGTCCATGTTCTTAAAGAAGTTTGGTAGTTCGTTGGAAAAGGGTGCCCTTCGGTGGTATTTATGCTTGCCACCGGGGTCAATCTCCTCGTTCAAAGAACTGTCCAGCGCCTTTGTCAAAGCTCACACCGGCGCGCAAAAGATCCTCCAGAGGAAGGAGGATATATGTGAAGTGAAACAATGGCCCGGTGAGCCACTCAAAGAGTTCCTCGAGCGATTTCATGCTGAACGTATGGAGTTGCCTCGAATGGATGATACCCTGGCTATCATGGCCTTCGAAAAAAGTATCAACGGTCGCAATTCAAGTGCTGCAGCTGAATTGCGAAAAGAGTTGCAACAGTATCAGGTCCTGACGTGGGAGGATCTGCATAGAAGAGCTTACTCCAAAATCAGATTGGAGGAGGCGGAGTTTAAAAACCGAGGTTACCAAAACCGAGGTGATATTTCAAATCGCGCCGAGGCGCCACGAAATAATTCGAAAGGGAGGTATGAACCTTATACTTCGCCGAGGCAACATGTTACTCAAAGGCTGGGGAACAACCCCGGTAGCTCATACCCGATATCTCACATAAGCCAAAGGCTTGGAGGGAAGGTTCAAGCCAATATGAACCAAAGGAATCCCTCGAGCTCCGCTTCGGTTCCGAGAAAGGATCTTCCCCGGATCCAAGATTATAATTTCAACATATCGACCTCGGAGCTGGTCGACGTCGTTAAGGGGACAGCCGGGGTAAGAATTCCCAAAGATATGAGAACCCCGGCGGACAAAAGGGATCAGAATCTGCATTGCGAGTTTCATGCAGATTATGGTCACAAGACTGAGGACTGCAAAGCTTTGCGCCTCGAGGTGGCTCACCTACTGAAAAAAGGAGTCTTGGCTCAATTCCTCACTGACAAGGGGAAAGATAATTTTTCAAAGAACCGAGGCGGTGGGCAACCACCTCGGGCTCCACCCCCGGAGAGAGTAGTTAACGTCATCACCGGGGGGTCAGAGGTAAACGGCGTGAACTTCGCCGCAGCCAAAAAATTTGCTAAGCTCTCCATCACCATGGAGAAGAGGACCCGATTTGGAGGCTCGGGCAATGACATCGTGTTTGATGAGGATGACTGTGATGGGATGATATACCCCCATCACGACGCTCTAGTCATCATGCTAAGAATTAACAACGCTGACATCAAGAGAGTCTTGATTGACCCCGGCAGTTCAGTAAATATCATCAGCTACAGGGCCGTGAAGCAGATGTGGCTAAAAGGGGAAATCGTTCCCAAATCAACAGTGTTGGCTGGTTTTAACAACTCGACAGAAAAGACGTTGGGTGAAATCACGCTGAAGACATTCGCCGAGGGTGTCACCAAAGAGACACTGTTTCAAGTCATGCCCGAGGATCTAGCCTATAATGTAATCCTCGGGCGACCATGGATCCACTCCATGGAAGCTGTTCCCTCCACTTTGCACCAAGTGATCAAATTCCCAACGCCTTGGGGGGTTCGGTCAATTAAGGGGGAGCAGCGAGTAGCGAGGGAATGCTACTCGGTCGCACTGAAGAGTGGAGTCGCCCCGAGCGGGCCCAAAAAATAGCAACCAACGCAACCGGGGTCCAGCGAGGCGAGCCTCCAAAGTGAAATTGAAAAGATCCCGGCATGCGTCCAAGAGCCTCGGAAACATAAGGCCGAGGACTCCACTGTCGAAGAGCTGGATTCTTTCACTCTCATGAAAGAGTTCCCAGAGAGGAAAGTACACATCGGCTCGGAGTTGGACCCGAAGTCGAAGGAAGCAATTATGGAAGTTTTAAGGTCCAACCATGACTGCTTTGCTTGGACTCATTCAGACATGACGGGTATCGATCCGGAGATCATGGCCCACAAGCTGAATGTAGATCCAAAATTCACCCCGGTGAAACAGAAGAAGAGACCTCACGCCGGGGTGAAAAAGAATGCGATTGAAGATGAGACCGCGAAGTTGCAAGAAAATGGTTTCATAAGGGAGGTCAAATATCCCGAATGGCTGGCGAATGTGGTAGTTGTGCCGAAGAAGAATGGCAAGTGGAGAATGTGTGTAGACTACACCGATCTGAACAAAGCTTGCCCCAAAGATTCTTATCCATTGCCGCAAATCGACAGGTTAATAGACTCCACGGCTGGACACAAACTATTAACTTTCTTGGATGCGTATTCGGGCTACAATCAAATCCTCATGGATCCCGAGGATGAAGAAAAGACCTCGTTCATCACTGACCGAGGTACCTTTTGCTACAAAGTGATGCCCTTCGGTTTGAAGAACGCTGGGGCGACCTACCAAAGGTTGGTATGTCGCATGTTCAAGGAATACATCGGGAAGTCTATGGAAGTCTACATAGATGACATGCTCATCAAATCGATCCGAATGGAGGATCATTTGAATCATCTGAGGGAAGCTTTTGCTGTGCTGAGACAATACGGCATGAAATTGAACCCCGAGAAGTGCGCCTTCGGCGTAGGATCGGGCAAGTTTTTGGGATTTATTGTCTCCGAGCGGGGAATCGAAGCTAACCCAAATAAAATCAGAGCAATTGAGGAAATCCCCGAAGAGCTTACCGGGGTAAAAGAAGTTCAACGCTTGACTGGCCGAATCGCTGCCTTGAGTCGCTTTATCTCAAAGTCCTCGGAGCGATGTCACAAATTCTTCTCCGTCTTGAGAAAAAACAACCACTTCGAATGGACACCGGAGTGCAAACAAGCGTTGAAAGACTTGAAACAATATTTGGCTAACGCACCGTTGCTTGCTAAGCCAAAAGAAGGGGAAACATTGCTTGTCTATTTGGCAGTGTCCGAGGTGTCGATGAGTGCTGTGTTGGTTCGGGAAGAAGATGGCAAGCAGCAGCCCATCTATTATGTGAGCAAGACGCTCCTTGATGCTGAATCCAGGTACCCACACTTGGAAAAACTAGCACTCGCTTTGCTCATTACTGCTCGGAAACTACGGCCCTATTTTCAATGTCACCCAATAGCGGTAGTTTCAACCTTCCCCTTGAGAAATATATTGCATAAGCCTGAGTTATCGGGGAGGTTGTCCAAATGGGCGGTTGAGCTAAGTGAGTATGACATCACTTATCAACCTCGAACTGCCATCAAATCTCAAGTCTTGGCAGACTTCGTGGCTGATTTCAGCATTGGGATACTGCCCGAAGCGGAAAAGGAAAGCTCCGAGGCGAAGGGATCCCCTTCGGGGCTGTGGGTACTGCACACCGATGGAACGAATTCAAAAGGCTCGGGTTTAGGCATTGTGTTGAGAACACCCACCGGGGAGAAGATTAGGCATTCTGTTCGATTCAAAAAGGTCACCAACAACGAGGCAGAATACGAAGCGGCTCTAGCTGGCCTAGAGCTGGCTAAAGAAATGGGGGTTGATAGAATCGAATTAAGATGTGATTCACAATTGGTGGTCAACCAGATCCTTGGTGATTACACAGCTCGAGAGCCCAGAATGCAGCTTTACTTGGATCGGGCACAGAGGGTCCTAGCCCAATTCCAAGAATGGAGTGTCAAACAAGTACCTCGGGAAGAAAATTCCGAGGCAGACGCCTTGGCAAATCTTGGTTCGGCCATTGATGAAGCTCACTCGGGGACTGACTCGGTAGTTCGGTTGCTGTCCGCCCAAATGAGAGAGATGAAGTTGCAAGTCAATTCGGTTGACAATCGATGGGATTGGCGAAGCAAGTTCATCTCCTACTTCGACTCGTGGACTGTTCCCCAAGATAAGAAAGAAGCGAAAAAGCTAAGGACCCAAGCGGCCTCGTATCACATGATCGAAGGCAATCTATACAAGAGGTTGTACTGCGGCCCGATGGCCAAATGCTTGGGCCCCGACGAGGCGAGGTATGTGATGGCCGAAGTACACGAAGGCGAGTGTGGAAATCACTCGGGGAGAAAATCGTTGGTGCGTAAATTGTTAAGAGCTGGGTATTATTGGCCCACCATTAGCGCCGATGTGAAAGCGTTCGTGCAAAAGTGTGACTAGTGCCAACGCCATGGGCAAATGATCCACCAACAGGCCGAGCCTCTACACTCGGTGGTATCACCATGGCCCTTCATGAAATGGGGAATGGACGTTGTCGGACCAATACCCAAAGGAAAAGGTGGTGTTCGGTTCATCTTGGTGTTGACTGATTACTTCACAAAATGGGTGGAAGCCGCAGCGCTCACCGAGGTAAAACAGAAGCAGGTAATCGACTTCATCAAAAAGAATATCATCTACCGGTTCGGCGTCCCAAAAGAAATCGCTTACGACAATGGCAAACAATTCATGGGGGCGGCCATCACTGACTTTTTTAAACAATGGGGAATCAAAAGGATAGCCTCGACTTCCTACCATCCAAGTGCTAATGGCCAGGCCGAATCTTCAAACAGGATCATAATTGAGAATTTGAAGAAGCGACTCGATGAGAAGAAAGGCCCTTGGCCCGAGGAGTTGCCCGGGGTTCTGTGGGCCATGCGAACAACGGAGAAGAACAGCACCGGTGAAACCCCTTTTTCATTAGCCTACGGCATGGATTCTCTCATCCCAGTGGAAGTGGGCGAACCAAGTCTTCGGTATGCTCACACAACCGAAGATGCCAACCAAGAGGCGATGCGCATCGAGCTAGACTTGCTCAAAGAGAAGAGGGAATTAGCTGTGGTTTGGCTTGTTGCCCAAAAAAGACAGATCGAAGCGTACCTCAACAGGAAAGCTAAATTTAGAGACTTCAAGGTGGGAGATTATGTGTTGAAAACCGTGAATCAATCAACAAAGGAGGACAACGGGGGGAAGCTTATCGCAAATTGGGAAGGGCCCTACAGGGTCAAAGCAATCGTTGGAAAAGGCTCTTATCAAATCGAGTCTCTTCAAGGCGAGCCCGAACCGCTGAACTGGAACATTTCTCATCTAAAGCGATACTACTTTTAGCCGAGGTAAATATCCTTCAACTCTATCAATTAAACAGCCCCGAGCCGAACGACGCTCCCATGGCATTGATAAACAATGTACTAATTCACTCCTCGTTCCACCTTTTTTGCTCGACCTTTTCAGGAAGCAAACCGAACCGATTCCAGTGCTCGGATCCTCATCGAGAGTCACAACCGAACACTGGGGGGGAGTGAGAAGGGTTGACACCGAGGTCGACATCGAGCCTCCCAACCGATGCTTATCTAGCCGACAACCGGGGACTGCTACCCGAGGACAAGATTTAGTACATTGTAAATTAGCCCGATAGCGGCATGTTTTAGCTTGAAGTTCGTTAATTCATTTCTTACCCAAGGTCCGTCCCGACTTGGTTTTATGTAAATAGCCTTTTGGCTCGTTAACATTAATAAAACGACTTCGGGTATTCTCATCCTATCCGTGCGTTATTACTTGAGCCGCGCATTGCATCGACTCGGGGACGAGATGTCGTCCTAAGTTCGCACCGGTCAAATTTAGCTTAAAGCCTTGCAAGCATATCATTTATTTTCAAAAGTATTCGATACACATGAAAAATAAACACGCAAAATTCACAAAGCGATCTTTCATTAAAAGCCCGAAGGCTGAAGCTATATACATCCAAAAATGGCCCGAAGGTCAAACATAAATACAAAGGCCAGAAGGCCAACATCCAAAAAAGGCGCGAAGGCCTCAAAAAATGAAAGACATCAAAAGTTTACTAAGGCAACGCCCCATCAGCATCTCCGCTGCCCTCTTCGGCACTGTCGCTTTCATCATCTGATCCTTCGCTTGAGGGAAGTTCGTCCACAATTCTTTGGGCCTCGGCAGCAGCCTCCCTCGCTTTGACGATCTCGTCCTCAAGCACGTTCTGCCCGGCCTGAACCTGCTCGAGGGCACCGAGCCTAGTCTTGACCACGGCCCATGTTTCTTCAAATTTGGCCCTTGTTGATCTAACCTCGGCCCGCTCGTTAAGGTGGGCAACTCGCCTCTCAAGCCTGGATACCTTGGCCCGAAGGGCTGGCACTTCGTCCACTTGGCGCTGCAGCTCAAGAAGTTTGGCATTATATTCCCCGAGCTTGCCACGATACCTCTCCCCCGCCTCAAGAGCTTCGGTCTTTGCCCTGAACAATTCAGCTTCGAGGCGGGCATTCTCAAGACTGAGCCTCGAGCGTTCAGCAGTAAACTCATCCATCGCAGCTCGAACACGAGCCTCGGAGGACTCTGCAACCGCCCGAAGGTCGTCCTCGGCTTTTGCCGCCACCTCGTTGGCACGCTCCAGCTCGCTGTTCAGGATTGCGAACCGAGCTTCCAACTCGGCGACCTGCCCTTTGAGGACCTTTTTCTGACCATCCCAAGCGGTAGCAGCTGCTTGAAGTTCTTGGGCTCGATCTCGCTCGAGGTGAACAGCTCGCAGCGCGAGGACAAAGCTCTGCGTTTGAAACACGTGTCAGCGCTCAAAGTTTGGTAAGGCGTATTATGTTAAAAAGACACTAAGACTTACCCGAAGAGCAGAAGCGGCTGAAACACCCATCAAACTCATGGGATTGAGATTCCGAAGGGCATGAGCTTCAGCTGGCCCGAGCAGGCCGTCAAGAGACATGATGTCCTCTTTCGTGGCATCTAACAAATTAGCATCGGGATATATCTCCAAAGCCCGAGCTGCGACGTTGGTGGGCTTCGAAGAATCCCTTGAAGCCTTGACCATGCTCTTGATCAACCCTCCGCTCGCCTTCGCCTTACCCTTTCTTTTTGCGGCCTCTTGGTCAGATTCCTCCACGTGAATGACCCCGGTTGACCCGCCCACTTCAGCCCTCGCCTCTGGAACAGGCTCGGGGACTGGATCTGGCCTCTCCTCGGGAACCAGAGGAGGGAGCTCCTCATCGCTGGGCACGTCTACCAGCCCCCGACGTTTAGTGATCAGAGTTTCAGCAACGGGGGCAGCAACCTCTTCAACTCGAGGACCTTTCGCTGTGGCGGCCCGCTTCGAGCTCGCCCTTTTCCTCTTAGCACCTGAGGCAGGAAGAGGAGCAACGTGCCTAACATAAGTACGGGTGGCAGTGGAAACACAAGAAAACCTACCCAAGAAAATTTCACCTTGTGAAGCCCCTTGGCTCGAGGAGGCTTTAGTTTTCTTCTCCTCGATGAGCTTTTTCGCCATTGCTGCCATCTTGGCAACCCCCTCGGTGACGTCGGTCACCAGTTTCTCGCTTCTCTTCGCCCTCTTGTTTCCTCTCTCTTCCTCTCCGCCCTCCGCCTCGGCTTCCTCTTCCTCGTCAACCTCTCTCACGGCCTTGCTAGGGAGACCTATGTAATCAAAGTGGAAAAGTTAGTTGAATAATTTAAAATGGAACTCAGCGGCCCGAAGTCAACAACTCACCGTGCCTCTTGCACGCCCATCGGTTCTCAGGCAGAGCAGCTAACACCATCCATTGCCGTTCGGGGCGTTTTTTCGGCTGCATGACTTCGGTCACCCACCCGAGCAGGTTACTCGGAGGCACAACCGCCACTTTTTCAGCTGCGGATAAAAAAAAAGAGAGGTCGGTTAACAATTGCGATAATCTCAAACCAAAGGAAGAATGGAAATAGGCACTTACGCTGAGCATTCCACGCCTCGGGAAAGCCAGGCTCGGCAGACAGCAGGTTCGTGGGAATGAGCACGAACCGGTCGTTCCATCCTCGATCCCCGTGATCCTCGCTCTTGCTTAAAATTGCATATGAGCCCCGAGGCAAGAGAGCGACCACCCCGGCTTTGTGGAAATAGGGGTAGTAGAGCGAAATCAAGTGCTGAAAAGTGAATGGCACCCCCGCGGCACCACTCAAATATTCAAGGGCTTGGACGACCCTCCAAACCCCGGGCCCAAGTTGGGCAAGACAAAGGTTATATGATCTGCAAAACGTGTCAATTATGGGGTGTACAGGCAAATCAAAACCTATGGTGAAGGGGTAAGTAAAAACTGTGGAATATCCTTCAACGTGCGTAGACGCGGCCGAGCCAGGCGCCGGGATCCTAATCTCCACTTCGGGCCCCCAGCGGCAGTCTGCCCGAACCGCCGCAATCCTTTCCTCGGTTACGATGCTCGGGGTAACATGAACGGGGATGTTTCTTCTCTTCCCCTTCTGAGCATCTGACTGAGCGTGGACCTTAAATCCTTTTCATTGCTAAAACTCGAGGGGATGACCAACCGAGGGTCAATCTCCACCTCGAGTGGAATCTTCCTCTTTGATTTCCTCGAAGGGCCCACCTCGGTTTCACCCTTCGAGCCACTGATCTCGCTCACCTCGGCCGCTTCGACCGAGCCACCCACCTCTCTCACACCAGTGGCATCACCACCCTCGATGTCATCAACTACATCTAAATCCACATACTCGCTGACCTCAGCCGAGCCGCGACCCGCTTTTGTTTTACGTCTCAAAGGAGTGGGAGCAGCCGATGTGGCTTCGCCACCGTCTCCCGCTCCAACCACCTGCAATGGTGACACAGAGGGAACGGCTTCGTCATTCACTGCCATGGACGCAAAACGTTCTGCTCTCTCACCGGAATTGCTTGAGCCTTGACCAGAAATGGTAGCAGAAACATTGGTAGACATGTTGGGAATCAGAGAACAAAGTAAAGAGAAATTTTGAACGAAAGGGATGGAAGTGACAATGGCGGATGGAGCTCTGTTATTTTTCTTCTTGAAACGAGATGGTAAAAGTGAAGATGAAAAGGGCAAAGGTGGGGTATTTATAGTGTGTGTACACGTGCAAGTAGGAGAAGCTAATGATGACTGAAACATTGGAGAAAACAAAAGACGGCACGACCGTTCAGAGACCTATCGCGAGCCGCCACGTAACGCGGAACGGCGACCCTACAGATGCGCAACTTTTTTAAAATTCGTGGATAGGGTTTTGCCACGTCGACTTCCCGCTCAAACTCATTCCACTCCTCAGCGACTTCGGCGTCTACCGAGGAGTGGGGGGACTATCTGTATTGGGTAAAAATCGTCACCTTCGGTCAGCACCTCGAGATGGTAGACCGAAGGCAAAACGAGCTGATGCTCTGAAGAGAGGATTATCGGTCTCGTGGTCAAGCCACCGAAGCCGACGCCCTGTGACACGCCCGAAGGCAAGTTAGACCTTAAGCTTCGGCGACGAGCCATCTTACTCGAACAGCAAGGTCGAACGACCGAAGTCTTGTGACAAGGCTTCGGTCACCACCTCGGTTCCAGCGGCTTTGCAGCCCACTACTTCACCCCACTAACTCAGCCACTACTCAGCATTTACCCACCAAGATCGTGGAAGAGACATTGGCGGATGATGGAGAACGTGGGTCTGGCCCTTAGGCCTATAAATAGAAGTTCATTTTGTGTTGTATGTATCCAGAAATATATACCAAAACTCTGTCCAAATTTGTACTGAACATTCTTATATTGAAAGCAAGTTGTTTTACGCATTTTCGTCTATTTCGTGTATTATTTACCGCTTTGATACAAAGATTTGCTTATATTCGAATCCAAATTCGATTTGTGTACCTAAAAGCGATTTAGGCCATACAATAGGTGAAAGTAAGGAATGAAATTTAGTGTCCGCCTTTATAAGATATATGGGATACAGTCATAAAATGGATTGGAAAAATCTTAATTAAATTAAGAACAGATGATGTCTTCATCAACAACTAGCACTTGATGAAATGTTTTGCAGTTGATGTAAAATACGAGATCAAGTGTATAATATATGACCGACTGTGAATGCCTATAGCTTTGCATGTCCCCTCCGTTGAGTGTGGAGCTCTAAAAGTGTTGCAACGTTTGGATACGGGCTTCCATTGCCACTTACCATTTTTTGATTATTTTTGAATGGAAGAAAAGGTGTGAGAGAGTGGAGAAGTACGTTTGAATTGAAAGAAGTTCGTTACAACTCGATATAAGAGAAACAAAAGAATAACAATGGATCGTTTAACTGTTTGTAAGCCATACTTTGACATATATTACTCCCTCTGTCCCATTTTATTTGTCATATTTTCCTTATTTGTCCGTCCCAAAAAGATTGTCATATTTCTAAATTTGGCAATAATTCAACACTATAGTTACTTTTTGACTCATTTATAGCCACACAAATATTCATGACTTATTTTAGACCACAAGTTTCAAAAATCTTCCTTTATTAAACTTTGTGTCAAGTCAAACTACGACAAACAAATTGGGACGGAGGGAGTAGTAAGTAATTTAGTTCATTATGAAACATTGTTGACACTTTAATTTGGGAGAAGTAGGAGACTGGCAAAGCTTTATACGGCAAAATAAAATTATTAACAAGGGCGGCTAATGCGTTATTCCTTTGATCGGGTAGTTAGATGATCAATTGGCTCTAAGTTGGGGCATGTGTTTTTGCATCTGGAAAAATACCCCATACTAGTCCCATAACAAAATACTGGGACTGTGAAGAAAACTTGTTCAAAGCCCCAGCATTTTATTATGGGACTGAATTTTATATATAAAGTCTCATAACAAAATACTAGGGCTTTGAACAAAACTAGTATTTTGTTATGGGACTAATTTGGGGTGTTTTTCCAACGCTAATGGAGCTTAAGTGTGCGCGCGAATTTTTGGCTATTCTTCAATGAATTTGAAAACGATGGATAGTTTCCAATAAGCACGTCCAAAAATGGCTAGTGATCAAAATTTTCCAATAAAAATAGGTAGGTCTTTCAAAAGAGTAGGCAACGGAGCCCATTCTATCATAATTGGATCAGTTTGTCTGAACGGTTCTGTTGAACTCTTTTTAATTAATATTATTTGAACTTTTACATTATTTGGTCATATACAAAACAGGTAGGTCTTTCAAAAGAGTGGGCAACGGAGCCCATTCTATCATAATTGGATCAGTTTGTCTGAACGGTTCTATTGAACTCTTTTTAATTAATATTATCTGAACTTTTAAATTATGAATATTTGGTCATATGCATTCCAAAGGGGACAGAGAGCTGACTGGTGAGAATAATGACCACAACCATCCCCTAAAAGAAAAGAGTAGGATTAAATCCATACATCATACACTTCGTTGAAATTTGATGGTATGTACTCATTATTGGAAATCTGGATCACTACTTAAAAGGCTCATTATAATTAGAAATACACTTTCCCTCATCTTAACGTCTTCAATAGGCATACAATAAGCTTATCAATTACAGATAATTCGATTTAACCGTTAACACAAAATTAAACAATCAATTGTTCTCGTTGCACGTTTTCGGATCACATGCAAAGCCATTTTACGTCATCCAAGGGTTTTGAAATAGTATTTATATATAGTAGCATTGTGGAGTTGTCAATTTTTCTATCCCACCATAAATCTTGCAGCATATAGATGGAGATGGAGAGTTCTGTCAACAAATTGTTTATCTCTGTCCTTTCAATACTCTTTTTATCTTCATGGGTTTCTTCAGCACAACCTCGTGATGATTTTCTTGAATGCCTTTCTCATCACATTATAAACTCAAGCTCAATATCCCAAATCATTTACACCCCAGGGAACTCAACATATACTACAATTTTAAAATCTTATGTAATAAATCCAAGGCTCATATGGCTGAATAAACCTTTGGTCATTTTCACTCCTTTGGATGAATCCCAGATCCAAACAATCGTAAGTTGCTCCAAATTACATGACTTACAGATCAGAGTCCGCAGTGGTGGACACGACTATGAAGGCCTTTCATACATTTCTGAAACTCCTTTTGTCATCATTGACCTTATAAACTTAAGATCGATCTCCATCGATACCACAACCAAGACTGCTTGGATCCAAGCTGGTGCAACTCTAGGAGAACTTTATCATAGCATTGCCGCGAAAAGTAGGACTTTATCTTTTGTTGCAGGAAATTGCCCTACTGTTGGTGTTGGAGGACATTTCAGCGGTGGTGGCTATAGCATGATGTCTAGAAAGTTTGGTATAGCTGCTGATCACATCATCAATGCTAAAATAGTCGATGTAAAAGGAAGAATTTTAAGTCGAAAATCCATGGGAGAAGATCTCTTTTGGGCTATTAGAGGAGGTGGAGGGGCTAGCTTTGGTATCATTGTTTCATGGAAGGTGAAGTTAGTTGACGTTCCCGAAAAGGTGACTGTTTTCAAGGTAACACGGTCACTAGAACAAAATGCAAGTCAACTAGTCTATAGATGGCAACATGTTGCTGACAAAGTTGATGACAATCTTCTCATTAGACTCTTCATAACAAGACTTGGTAAGAGCCCTATCCAAGTCTCCTTCACCGCGTTGTTTGTTGGAGGAATCGAACAACTCCTTCACGAAATGCAAAAGAGCTTCCCGGAATTAGGATTGTTAAAAGAAGATTGCATTGACATGAGTTGGATTGAATCCGTTCTCTTCTTTGCCGGTTCTCTAGGAGGTGAATCACCTGATGTTTTACTAAAAGGCACTCTCATGCCTCAGCCAAGATTTTATTACAAAGCGAAATCAGACTATGTCCAGCAAGTTATCTCGAGAAATGGCCTAGAAAGTATATGGAAACTACTTCAAGGGGAAGAAGACTTGGTTCAATTGGAATTCAGCCCTTACGGAGGAAAGTTGAACGATTACTCAGAATCTGAAACTCCCTTCCCCCATAGAGCTGGGAACATATTTATGATCCATTACATGGTGGCTTGGTTTAAATATGAAAGTTCAAACAGACATATTGCATGGATGCGGAAACTTCATCGATACATGTCTAAGTATGTTTCTAAGTCTCCAAGAGCAGCATATGTCAACTATAGGGATCTTGACTTGGGAGTGAACAACAAATTAGGGAATACAAGCTATGCACAAGCAAGCATTTGGGGAATGAAATACTTCAAGAACAACTTCAAAAGATTGGTACAAGTGAAGACCAAAGTTGATCCGACAAATTTCTTCAGGAATGAACAAAGCATTCCTCCTTTATCAAACGACCTTACTGTCATAGTTAAGCCTAAAATGATGTCATCTAAAAATTTCTTCTAGTTATGTGGTTGTGGTTGAAAAATAAATGAATGAATCCATAATGATTGGCTGTAATATGCCTTAATTTTTCAACAGTATGTTTCCTAAATCTCTCTGCAAGAAGGATGGGCTCTAACTATATATATATTTTTAACTCCTTATATATTTCATCTTCTTTAAATGATTTTCATTTTCTTCTGTTATTTTATTTTTTGTGTGGAAGAAGCTTTGCAAACAGAACATTTGAATGTTTTTGAAGGTTTTCAATAAACAGGTTTATCAACAAGGTAAAACTTTTATATTTAAAAACTCCTAATTAAGTAGAAAAAGCAAGCAGGATGATCACAATTACTAATATTACACTTTCTTAGATAAAAACTAAACGCTAGAAATATTGAAATGAATATGTACCTCAATTTACAGATATTCCACTTGTTTGAGATGACTAGTAAAATTTGCCAACTTAAATTTGCCGTATTGCAAAACTTTAGTTGTTTTATTTTTCAGCTAAGGTTTTTGTCTTAAGGGACCCGGCGAACCCCATCATATCATATATATATATATATATATATATATATATATATATATATATATATATATATATATATATATATATATATATATATGTATTGGGTGAAAATTGTCGCCTTCGGTCAACGCCTCGAGATGATAGACCGAAGGGAAAACGAGCTGATGCTCCGAAGAGAAGTAATCGATCTCGTGATTGAGTCACCGAAGCCCGTTCCCAACAGCATGACCGAAGACAGGTTAGACTTCGGGCTTTGATGACACGCCCTCCTACTCGAACATTAAGGTCAGACAACCGAAACCTTGAGACAAGGCTTCGGTTACCACCTCGGTTCCAGCGGCTTTGCAGCCCACTACTTTGCCCCACTAACTTCTCCATATTGCTGCTCAGATCGTGGGGAATGCACTTGCTGATGGTGGAGAACGTGGGCAAGGCCCTTAGGCCTATAAATAGTAGTTCACTTTGTATTAGAGGGATCCAGAAATTTGTACTGAAACACTGCCCAAATTTGTAATCACATTCGTATATTGCAATACAATTTATTTTCTCGCTTTTACATCTTTTTCACGTGTTATTTCAACTTTGATACGAAGAATTGCTTGTATCCGAATCCAAATTCGATTTGTGTACCTAAACTGATTTAGGCCCATACAAATTGGCGCCGTCTGTGGGGATATAAGCAGTAACGCTTTGTTCCAAAGTTCCAAATCCGTTCTTTGTCAAAAGTTTGCGACTCAACGTTATGGCTGATAACGATAACAATAGTAACAATAACGATCGGGTTGATGTTCCGCTGAACCAACAACCCCTCGCCCCAATGACAACTGAAGAATTCCAAATATATGTTGTCACCACGCTAAGAGCTCTCCAAAGTAAACAGGATGAGCAAGCTAGCATCAATGCTGAATTTCACGCTTCACTGGAAGTGAGGAATAGCGCTGCCCCAAACAGTGCCCAGCCTTCGGCTCCTGGTGGAGGCATCCCGCCCTTCGCTCCTCCGGGCGCGATAACAGGGGGACCTCACAACGGGGCCACGTCTGGGGGCTCGGGGAACAACCCAACTGCCACGCCACACTTCGGAACGTTTCCCACCGTGGCGAAAACAACGTCCTCGGTCGACGTTGAAAGAATGAGTAGGGAAATCGAGGCTCGCATTGAGGCACGCGTGGAAAAGCGCCTCGAAGGCTTGCCGGGGATAAATAAGGAGGAAGACGACCTCGACATCGAGCAATACAGGGAGCAGCCCTATAAGCCCGAAGCAGCTCTAGCCCCAACTCCCCCGGGCTTCAAACTCATATTCCTGAAAAAGTATGATGGGACGACTGATCCCAAGGAGCACATAAGGGAATACATGGCCATGAAAAAGAGCAACGACTTAACAGCTACGCAGCTCGAGTCAATGTTCTTAAAGAAGTTCGGTCAGTCGCTAGAAAAAGGGGCTCTTCGGTGGTATTTGTGCTTGCCAGCGGGGTCAATCCCCTCGTTTAAAGAAATGTCCAGCGCCTTTGTAAAGGCTCACACCGGGGTGCAAAAGATCCTCCAAAGGAAGGAGGATATATGTGAGGTGAAGCAGCGGCCCGGTGAGCCACTTAAAGAGTTTCTTGAGCGATTCCACGCTGAACGCATGGAATTGCCTCGGATGGACGATACCTTGGCCATTATGGCATTTGAAAAGGGTATCAATAGTCGCAATTCTGGCGCTGCCGCTGAATTGCGTAAAGAATTACAACAATATCAGGTCCTGACGTGGGAGGATCTACATAGACGCACTTACTCCAAAATCGGGTTGGAGGAAGCGGAGTTCAAGAACCGAGGTTATCATCAACATAACCGAGGTGACTCTTCGAATCGCGCCGAGGCGCCACGAGGTAACTCGAAGGGGAGGTATGAACCTTACACTTCGACGAGGCAGCATGTTAGCCAGAGGTTGGGAAACACCCTCGGTAATTCATACCCAGCCTCTCACATAAGCCAAAGGCTTGGGGGGAAGGTTCAACCCAACGTGAACCAAAGAAACCCCTCGGGCTCCGCTTCGATCCCTAAAAAGGATCTTCCCCGGATCCAAGATTATAACTTCAACATATCGACCTCGGAGCTGGTCAATGTTGTCAAGGGGACAGCCGGGGTAAGGGTTCCCAAAGATATGAGGACCCCGGCAGACAAGAGAGACCACAATCTGCATTGTGAGTTCCACGCAGATTATGGCCACAGAACCGAGGACTGCAAAGCTTTGCGCCTCGAGGTAGCCCACCTACTAAAGAAGGGAGTCTTGGCCGACTTCCTCACTGATAAAGGGAAAGACAACTTTTCCAAGAACCGAGGTGATGGACAACCACCTCGAGCTCCACCCCCGGAGAGAGTAGTAAATGTTATAACTGGGGGTCAGAAGTGAACGGCGTGAACTTCGCCGCAGCCAAAAAGTTCGCTAAGCTCTCCATCACCATGGAGAAAAGAACCCGAGTTGGAGGCTCAGGCAATGATATTGTCTTCGACGACGATGACTGTGATGGGATGATGTTACCCCATCACGACGCTCTAGTTATCATGTTGAGGATCAACGACTCTGACATCAAAAGAGTCTTGATCGACCCCGGTAGCTCAGTTAACATAATTAGCTACGGGGCTGTTAAGAAGATGTGGCTGAAGGGTGAAGTTGTTCCCAAGTCAACAGTGTTAGCTGGCTTCAACAACTCCACGGAGAAAACATTGGGTGAGATCACACTCAAAACATTCGCCGAGGGGGTTACCAAGGAAACACTGTTCCAAGTTATGCCCGAGGATCTAGCTTACAATGTGATCCTCGGAAGGCCATGGATCCACTCCATGGAGGTTGTCCCTTCCACTCTACATCAAATGATTAAATTCCCTACACCTTGGGGGGTTCGATCAATCAAGGGAGAGCAACGAGTAGCAAGGGAGTGCTATTCAGTTGCGCTAAAGAGTGGAGTCGCCCCGGTTGGGCCAAAACAATAGCAACGACTGGATTCGGGGTCGAGCGGGGAGGACGCCCGAGGAGAAGTCGACAAGGTTCCAGCTTGTATTCAAGAGCCTCGGAAGCAAAAAGCCGAGGACTCAACTATTGAAGAGTTGGAATCTTTCACTCTATTGAAAGATTTCCCCGATAGGAAAGTATTTGTCGGCTCGGAGTTGGACCCGGAGTCGAAAAAGGCAATCATAGAAGTTTTAAAGTCCAACCATGATTGTTTTGCCTGGTCATACTCAGACATGACGGGTATTGATCCGGAGATCATGACCCACAAATTGAATGTAGACCCAAAATTTACCCCGGTGAAGCAGAAGAAAAGACCTCACACCGGGGTCAAGAAGAAGGCGATCGAGGACGAGACCGCCAAACTGCAAGAAAACGGCTTCATCAGAGAAGTGAAATACCCCGAGTGGCTGGCCAATGTGGTGGTTGTACCAAAGAAGAATGGCAAGTGGAGAATGTGCGTAGATTACACTGACCTAAACAAAGCTTGCCCCAAAGACTCATATCCACTACCGCAAATTGACAGGTTAATAAACTCCACGGCTGGACATAAACTATTAACTTTCTTGGATGCATACTCGGGGTATAACCAAATTCTCATGGACCCGAAGGACGAAGAGAAGACCTCGTTCATCACAGACCGAGGTACCTTCTGTTACAAAGTGATGCCCTTCGGTTTGAAGAACGCCGGGGCGACATACCAAAGGTTAGTGTGTCGCATGTTTAAAGAGTACATTGGTAAGTCTATGGAAGTCTACATAGACGATATGCTCATCAAATCGATCCGAATGGAGGATCATTTGAATCATCTGAGGGAAGCTTTTGCTGTATTGAGGCAATTTGGTATGAAATTGAACCCTGAGAAGTGCGCCTTCGGCGTAGGATCAGGCAAGTTCTTGGGTTTTATTGTCTCTGAGCGAGGAATCGAAGCCAACCCAGATAAAATCAGAGCCATTGAGGAAATCCCCGAGGAGCTAATCGGGGTAAAGGAAGTTCAACGCTTGACTGGCCGAGTCGCTGCCTTGAGTCGTTTCATCTCAAGGTCTTCGGAGCGATGCCACAAGTTCTTCTCCGTTCTGAGAAAAAACAATCACTTCGAGTGGACACCGGAGTGTAAACAAGCGTTGAAAGATTTGAAACAATATTTGGCTAATGCACCGTTGCTTGCCAAGCCAAAGGAAGGAGAGGCATTGCTGGTATATTTGGCGGTGTCCGAGGTGTCAGTCAGTGCCGTGCTGGTTCGGGAAGAAGATGGCAAACAGCAGCCCATCTATTATGTGAGCAAGACACTCCTCGATGCTGAAACCAGGTACCCACACTTAGAAAAATTAGCGCTTGCTTTGCTTATTACTGCTCGGAAACTACGGCCCTATTTCCAATGTCATCCAATAGCAGTAGTTTCCACCTTCTCCTTGAGAAATATATTGCACAAACCAGAGTTGTCGGGGAGATTATCTAAATGGGCGGTAGAACTAAGCGAGTACGACATTACTTATCAACCTCGGACTGCCATTAAATCTCAAGTCTTGGCAGACTTCGTGGCTGATTTTAGCATCGGTATTTTGCCCGAGGCGGAAAGGGAAAACTCCATGGCAAAAGGATCCCCTTTGGGACTGTGGGTACTATACACCGATGGGGAAACAAACTCCAGAGGTTCAGGGTTAGGCATTGTATTGAGGGCACCTACCGGGGAAAAGGTCAAGCATTCGGTTCGATTCAAAAAGGTCATCAACAACGAAGCGGAATATGAGGCAGCTCTAGCAGGTTTGGAGTTGGCTAAAGAAATGGGGGTTGAAAGAATCGCACTGAGATGTGATTCACAATTGGTAGTCAACCAGATCCTCGGTGATTATACGGCTCGGGAGCCCAGAATGCAGCTATACTTGGATCGAGCGCAAAGGATCTTAGCATAGTTCCAAGAATGGCAAATTAAACAAATGCCTTGGGAGGAAAATACCGAGGCTGACGCCTTGGCGAATCTTGGTTCGGCGATCGATGAAACCCACTCGGGGACTGACTCAGTGGTTCGGTTGCTATCGGCTCAAATGAGAGTGATGAAATTGCAAGTTAACTCAGTGAATAATCGTTGGGATTGGCGAAGTAAGTTCATCTCCTACTTCGACTCGGGGACTGTCCCCCAGGATAGAAAAGAAGCAAGGAAGTTGAGGACCCAAGCCGCCTCGTATCACTTGATCGAGGGCAACTTATACAAAAGGTTGTACTGCGGCCCGATGGCCAAGTGCTTGGGTCCCGAGGAGGCAAGATACGTGATGGCCAAAGTGCACGAGGGAGAATGTGGCAACCACTCAGGGGGAAAATCCTTGGTGCGTAAGTTGCTAAGAGCTGGGTATTATTGGCCCACGATCAGCGCCGATGTGAAGGCCTTCGTGCAAAAATGCGATAAATGCCAACGCCATGGGCGGATGATCCACCAACAGGCTGAGCCTCTTCATTCGGTGGTATCACCATGGCCCTTCATGAAATGGGGAATGGATGTCGTGGGACCATTACCCAAAGGAAAAGGTGGTGTTCGTTTCATCTTAGTGTTGACCGATTACTTTACAAAATGGGTGGAAGTGGCGGCTCTCACCGAAGTAAAGCAAAAGCAAGTGATCGACTTCATCAGAAAGAATATCATCTATAGGTTCGGCGTCCCGAGAGAAATTGCTTGTGACAACGGTAAACAGTTCATGGGGGCAGCCATCACTGATTCTTTCAAGCAATGGGGGATCAAAAGAATCGCCTCCACTCCCTGTCACCCAAGTACCAAGGGCCAAGCTGAGTCTTCAAACAGGATCATAATTGAAAATTTGAAGAAAAGACTCGACGAGAAAAAAGGTCCTTGGCCCGAGGAGTTGCCCGGGGTATTATGGGCCATGCGAACAACGGAGAAGAGCAGCACCGGTGAGACTCCTTTCTCACTAGCCTATGGCATGGACTCTCTCATCCCCGTAGAAGTTGGCGAACCAAGTCTTCGGTATGCTCACACAGCCGAAGACGCTAACCAAGAGGCAATGCGTATTGAGTTAGATTTGCTCGAAGAGAAGAGGGAATTAGCTTTGGTTCGGCTTGTTGCCCAAAAAAGGCAGATCGAGGCTTACCTCAACAGGAAAGCTAAATTTAGAGACTTCAAGGTTGGAGATTATGTGTTGAAAACTGTGAACCAATCAACAAAGGAGGATAACGGGGAAAAGCTTATCGCAAATTGGGAAGGACCCTATAGGGTCAAAGCAATCGTTGGAAAAGGCTCTTACCAAATCGAGTCTCTTCAAGGAGAATCCGAACCCCTGAATTGGAACATCTCCCATCTGAAGCGATACTACTTTTAGCTGAGGTAAATATCTTTCAGTTCTTTTCCAATTAAACAGCCCCGAGCCGAATGACGCTCCCATGGCATTTATAAAAAATGTACTAACGTGCTCCTCGTTCCATCTTTTTGCTTGACCTTTTCAGGAAGCGAACCGAACCGTTTCCAGTGCTCAGATCTTCACCAAGATTCAGAACCGAACACTGGGGGGGAGAGAGAAGGGTTGATAACGAGGTCGACATCGAGCCTCCCAACCGAAGGTTATCTATTCGACAACCGGGGACTCATTCCCGAGGATTAGATTTAGTACATTGTAATTAGCCCGATAGCGGCGTGCAATCAATTTGCTTTTACTGAAAGTTTGTTTTTGGTTTTTCTACCCAAGGTCCGTTTTGACTTGGTTTCATGTAAACAGCCTTTTTCGGGCTCGTAGATATCAATAAAATGACTTTGTTTCCACTCATATAAAGTGACTTTGGTTTCATTCATTTTATCTATATAAACCTTGCACACCAAAGCTGCATAATGCATCGACTCGAGGGCGAGACGTCGCCCTAAGTTTGCATCGATTGAATTTAGTCAAGCCTTGCAAGCGTATCATTTATTTTCAAAGTGTTCGGTATATATGAAAAGCCAACACACAAAACTCACAAAGCAAAGATAGTCTTTCATTAAAAGCCCGAAGGCTGGGATTATTTACATCCAAAAAATGACCCGAAGGTCCAAAACACAAGCATGAAAGCCCGAAGGTCCAAAACACAAGCATGAAAGCCCGAAGGCTAATGTCCAAAAAAGGCACGAAGGCCCAAAAACAAAGGAAAAACATCAAAGTATTTGCAAAATACAAAGGCTACGCCCCATCGGCATCTCCACTGCCCTCTTCGGCGCTATCGCCTTCTTCATCATCTGATCCTTCACTCGAAGGGAGTTCATCCACAATCCTTTGAGCCTCGGCAGCAGCTTCCCTTGCCTTGACAATTTTGTCCTCAAGCACGATCTGCCCGGCCTGAACCTGCTCAAGTGCACTAAGCCTGGTTTTGACAACGGCCCATGTTTCTTCAAACTTTGCCCTTGTTGCCCTAACCTCGGCTCACTCATTAAGGTATGCGATTCTGCCTTCGAGCTTGGATACTTTGCCCCGAAGGACTGGCACTTCATCTACTTGGCTTTGCAGCTCAACGAGTTTGGCGTTATACTCCCCAAGCTTGCTACGATACTTCTCGCCTGCTTCAAGCACTTCGGTCTTCGCCCTGAAAAGTTCGGCCTCAAGGCGGGTATTTTCAAGGCTCAACCTCGAGCGCTCAGTAGTAAATTCACTTGTCGCAGCTTGGACACGAGCTTCAGCAGACTCCACAGCCACACGAAGGTCAGCCTCAGCTTTCGCCGAGGGTTCATTAGCGCGTTCTAGCTCATTGTTCAGAATTGTGAACTGAGTCTCTACCTCGGCAACTTGCCCCTTGAGAACCTTCTTCTGATCGTCCCAAGTGGCAGAAGCTGCTTGAAGCTCTTTAGCTCGGTCGCGCTCAAGGTGAACAGCTTGCAGTGCAAGGACCAAACTCTGCGTTTGAAATACGATGTCAGAACCTGCAAAATAGTGATATCAACCGTGTAAAATGCACACTAAAACTTACCCGAAGAGCTGAAGCGGCGGAGACGCCCATCAAACTCATGGGGCTGAGGTTCCGAAGGGCATGAGCTTCGGCAGGGCCAAGTAAGCCATCAAGGGCCATGATATCCTCTTTCGTAGCATCTAGCAAGTTAGCATCGGGATATATCTCCAAAGCCCGAGATGCAATGTTGGTAGGCTTCAGCAAGGCTCGAGAAGCTTTAACCGTGCTTTTGATCAGGCCTTCACCCACTTTAGCCTTGCCTTTTCGTTTTGCAGCCTCTTGGTCAAACTCCTCCGCATTTATGACCTCGGTCGTCCCACCAACTTCGGGCCTTGCTCCGGGAATGGATTCGGCGGCTAGATCTGGCCTTTCCTCGGGGATCAAAGGGGGGAGCTCTTCATCGCTGGGTACATCGACAAGTCCCCCGGCGCTTTGTGATCAGTGCTTCAGCAGCGGGAGCAACAGCCTCTTCTATCCGAGGTCCTTTTGCTTTGGCCGCCCGCTTCGAAGTGACCCTCTTTATTTTAGCACCTGGGGAAGGAAGAGAAGCAACTCGTTTAACATAAGCGTGTGTGGTGGTGGAAACGCAAGAAAACCGACCCAAGAAAACCTCTTCACCTTGTGAGGTCCCCGGGCTAGATAAACCCTTGGCTTTTTCATCGATGAGCCGCTTCGCCAGGGTCGCCATTTGGGCAACACCCTCGGCAATGTTGAGCACTTTCCTCTCTTTTTTCTTCTTCTCCTTCTTGCCTCTTTCCTCTCCTCCCCCCTCGACATCCATCTCTGCTTCTTCTTCCTCGTCGGCGTCTCTCATAGCCTTGCTTGGAAGACCTGCATGAATATATCAAACCAAGAGAAATTAGAACCCAATGGCTCGAAGCGAGTCTAAGGGACCGAAGTCATCAACGACTCACCATGCCTCTTGCACGCCCATCGGTTCTCTTCCAAACCGGCCAACACCATCCACTGCTGCTCAGGGCGCGTCTTCATTTGCATAGCCTCGGTAACCCACTCAAGCAAATTCCTTGGTGGGTTAACTGGGACTTTTTCAGCTGCAAACCAAAGATGAAAGGGTAAGCAACAGTTATGAAAATTCAAAAACCGAGGGAAGAGCGGAAGCGGGCGCTTACGCTGAGCATTCCATACTTCAGGAAAGCCAGGTTCGGTTGATAACAACCTCGTGGGAATGAGCACATATCGATCGTTCCAACCTCGATCCCCATGGTCCTCGCTCTTACTCAAAATGGCGTAAGAACCTCGAGGCAGAAGAGCGACCACCCCGGCTTTGTCAAACTAGCTTTTTTACTCAAATACTCGAGGGCTTGGACGACCCTCCAAACCCCGGGCCCAAGTTGGGCTAGACAGAGATTGTAAGATCTGCAAAAATACGTCGATGATGGGATGTACTGGCAAGTTGAACCCTATGGTGAAAGGGTAGGTGAAGACCGAAGAATACCCATCAACATGCATAGACACTGCCGAGCCAGACGCGGGGATCCTGATCTCCACCTCGGGCCCCCAACAACAATCAGCCCGAACAGATTCAAGCCTCTCTTCGGTTATGATACTCGGTGTGACGTGGACGGGAATATTCCTCTTTTTCCCCTTTTGGGCATCTGACTGAGCGGCAACCTTTAAATCTTTGTCGTTGCTGAAACTAGAAGGAATCACCAATCGAGGGTCGATCTCGATCTCGACCTCGAGAGGGATTTTCCTCTTTGATTTCTTTGACGGCCCAGCCTCGGTCTCGCCTCTGGGATCACTTGTCCCACTCACCTCGGCGACGCCAACCGAGCTACCCACCTCCTTGGCGCTGGTGACGTCATCACCTCCGACGTCACCTTCATCCCCCTCGCGATCATCATCGCCTATGTCATGCTCTGCATGTAAACTCGCTTCAGCCCTATCACGGCCAGCCCTCTCCTTCCGCCTCTTGGGAGTGGGAGCGGCAGACGTGGCCTCACCGCCACCACCCGCTTTAACCACCTGCAATGGTGGCACAGAAACTATGGCCTCATCATTCATGGCCATAGCAGCGAAACGCTATGCTCTTCACCAGAGTCGCTTGAGCCATGGCCAGAATTAGTAGCGGAGACAGTAGCAGACATGATGATAGTTAAAGAGAAAAAACGTTGGAGACTGAGAGGTTAAATGCATAAGCAATTGGTGCAATGGCGGCTCTGAAGTTTTGTTTTCTTCTTCTGATTGAAAATGTCAAGTAAAGAGAAGGAAGGCAAAATGGCGTATTTATAGTGATCACACACGTGCAAGTGGGAAAAGCTAATGATGACTGAAACGTTGGAGAAAACAAAAAGACGGCGTGACCGTTCGGAGACCTATCAAAAACCGCCACGTAATGCGGAGCGGCGACCCGATAGATATGCGACTTTTAAAATTCGTGGATAGGGTTTTGCCACGTCGACTTCCCGCTTAAATTCATTCCACTCCTCGGCGACTTCGATGTCTACCGAGGAGTGGGGGGACTATCTGTATTGGGTGAAAATTGTCGCCTTCGGTCAACGCCTCGAGATGGTAGACCGAAGGGAAAACGAGCTGATGCTCCGAAGAGAAGTAATCGATCTCGTAATTGAGTCACCGAAGCCCGTTCCCAACAGCATGACCGAAGACAGGTTAGACTTCGGGCTTTGATGACACGCCCTCCTACTCGAACATTAAGGTCAGACAACCGAAGCCTTGAGACAAGGCTTCGGTTACCACCTCGGTTCCAGCGGCTTTGCAGCCCACTACTTTGCCCCACTAACTTCTCCATATTGCTGCTCAGATCGTGGGGAATGCACTTGCTGATGGTGGAGAACGTGGGCAAGGCCCTTAGGCCTATAAATAGTAGTTCACTTTGTATTAGAGGGATCCAGAAATTTGTACTGAAACGCTGCCCAAATTTGTAATCACATTCGTATATTGCAATACAGTTTATTTTCTCGCTTTTACATCTTTTTCACGTGTTATTTCAACTTTGATACGAAGAATTGCTTGTATCCGAATCCAAATTCGATTTGTGTACCTAAACTGATTTAGGCCCATACAATATATATATATATATATATATATATATATATATATATATATATATATATATATATATATATATATATATATATATATATAGTCTCAAGGTTTCACCCATTGATTTTGATGATAACAAACCAATCTATTTTAGTCAGTGAACATTTAGTTGTGGTTATCTATTTTTGTATAGGTTGGTTAATGAAGAAGAATTTGGTGAACATCCAAACAAGTATGAGAAGAGGATATTAATAGAGAAAACAGTTTTTCTTAGATTTGATCTTCAAGCTTAATGGAAGAATAAATATTAAGTGACTTGAAAGGAATTACTGCAAAGAAGGTCTTCTATTCTATAGAAGGAATATATTGGAAAAATATCATTATTGGAATTTCAGGAAAATGGAAGCAGGCGCTATGGATCACAATCTGAAGACAAGCATATTTTATTACTAAGCGTTTCAAGGACTAATACAGTATTCATTCAACAAGTCAAGGAATGAATTAATGATAACAAGGAAAGATGTTTCTCTCAAATGCACACGCAAGTATACATGGTCGACAAGTAATAAAGTGATAAATTGAGTATCGTTACCACGAAGACTATTGTTAATAATTGTATTCTAGTAAACAATTCCTAAAAATTATTCAGGGAACTTTTTCAGTGATGGTTGTAATTTTTATACTAACTAAGCAAACAATAATTAAAAGCGAGTAATGAAGTCAAGTAATTGAAAGCAAGTTTTAAGTTGTTATCAATAAAAGCGAAGCGGTCCAGAGTCAGAGCGACAAACAATCCAGTTGAGTTTTTCAGTTTATTCTACTTCTTGATTTCCTAGATTGCTAACTAACAGGTTAAATATATTTGTGAAAACTTCTCGATTCTTCACGACTCTATGCAAGCTACTCTAACGCATATATTTCTATGGAAATATAATCACATTCATGCATTAAAGAACTCTGTATTTAGCTAAGCAAGGCGAATAGGTATATGTTTATCCTACCCGCAAATTGATTCCCTGATGCACAGGTTCACAATAAAACCCTATTCTTTCTTATGTACATTCATAAATTCCCTCTGTCGAGCTCAACTTATAAACCGTAGATAGTGTTCAATTATCGGACCCTAATAACCAAACAATTAAGCTCAAGAAAGAATAAACAATCCATAACGGTAAATCAATAAGTAGAAATCAACTTTCAAACATCAACTTTCATGTAATTGCTCTAACCCTAGAATGGTATATTTAGCTAGGAATATTCATAATAATAACACAAATAATTCATGGAAGGAAGATTGAATATTTTAATAGATGATGTAAAAGAATTAAACCCTTGGTTCAAAGTATTCTCTCACAAAACTCTGCTCCAAAAACTGACCTCCCCCAATAATAACGAAATAATAAGGCTTTTATAAGTTAAACCAAAGCCTAAACTAGTTGGGAAAACTTAAGTTTTGCCAGCCTTAAAGTTTTCTTGGAAGTTCCGCTTTCAAAATAGCTCCCAAATACAAATCTATCTCTGAAGCTTTACTCTCAAAACAGCTTCCAAATTCCAAGGCTTTCTTGGAAGCTTTGCCTTCAAAATAGCTTTTGATTCATCACTTTGGTCCAAGCCTCGCTTTCCAAAGTATTTTTCTCCATTTTGATTGTTCTTGCCTCGATTGCATCCAAACCATTCCTAAATCACAAACACGATAAGTGAGCACAAGAATCGCAATTATCTCATATAATGAGCGCATAAAGTACCAAAATGCAAGGAAATATTAAGGTAAATTAGGAAAATAAAGACAAACATTACCACCCCACACTTAGACATTTGCTCGCCCTCGAGCAATCAGAAAAACTGATTTCCCAACTATATCCCAATACTCGATAGAACAGGTCTACCTATGATTATGGTTGATACCGACCATTAGACAAGAGCATAAGTACATACCATGTGACGCACAACATGCCGAAAATTCATCAAAAAATACTAGTACAACCAACCCAAGACATCTCAATTTCAAAACCGACTCAATATAACCAAGCTTTCACAAAATCACACCCATTTGCTCAACCAAAAAGTCAATAACTTCACCTATCTTTCGTAAACCATGTGCCCTCATCCAAAATAATGAATCAAGAGAGCATCCCAAAAAACACACAAAGAATAAATTTCAAGAATCGATTAGGGACATAATATAGAAAGAATTCACTCCGTCTCACAAAGAAGTTCACGTGCCACACACGACGCACCATAGGCTTGCCAGTAGTGTAGGACTCCACTAGTGTAAGCTCGCTCCAATCCGGATTAACTAGAACTTTAAGGGTTGTAATGTAGGCTAAAGGACAGGTAGGATAAATATGGATAAAATAGTGACTACCTACCTAAGAACTTTAATACATCACTTTTAATTTTTAGCTCAACTCTTCTCAAAATCAACCAAGCAACTGCCCAACCATCACCTAAAAATTTTCCTCTCAACTTTAAGCATTTTCTTAAATTTTGCACAACGCTAGCAGGGGTTGAGATTTTTTTCTTTTATTTTCTCTTTTTTATTTTTTTATTTTTTTCTTTTTTTTTTCTTTTCAATATTTTTTCTCAACCTTGCCAATGATTTTTCAAAGTGCACCATATTTTTTTATTATTGGTTCCATTCAAAAGCCTCCCCAATTTCTCCAACCACAACTCTATAAACATCAAATATTTTTCAATTAAAGTGCTCTAAGGATTAAGGGTTCAAAAAATAGACAATTAAGAACAAAAGGGATAAGGCTTGTAATGTGGGTTCCAATAAAAAGATCAATAGGCTCAAAAGGGATTACTAGGGATAATATTAAAGGGTAGGCTAATCAATGATAAAAAGGATAATCAAAGAAATGCATGTATCATCTCCCGAATAGAGAAAACCTAGGATTTCGTTTTGAACACATACGGGGCAAGTTCTAGACATCAATGCAAGTATGGAACACAAGAAAGAATACCTCACATCACACATGGCACATAGTTCACTCAAGACGATTCCATTCCAACTCTCGGTTTAAGCAAATAAGGTGCAACTTTTAAAATTACACAAAGCACAATGATTCACAAAAGAGTCAAGTAGTTGAACTTAAGTGTCTCAAGACGGTTGTTCCACTTTTTCTAGGTATGCATCAAATTTTAAGACCCAAAGGGATTCACAAATGGCATATGCTGAAGTCTTAATCCACCGGTATCAAACAAACCAAAGAATTCTATCATATTCCTAAAATATTCTACTAACTAATACTATGCTACTCCTAAAAATAAAAATTACCCGGTTCAAAAGTCTACCCATGGAAAAGTACAGTCATCCACAACCTCAAAAATTTCGAGAATTCCCTCATCCCACACTTAAACAGAGCAATGTCCCCAATGCGATAAAAATAAATAAAGTGCAAGAGTTAAAGAAACTTACCTGAAGGTTAAACGACCTAGGCTTTTGGTGCTAGCGGACGCAGGATCCTCAGATGAGAAGGTACACATGAACGCAATTTTCTCCTTATTTTCCGATAAGCTAGGAAATGTTCTTATTTCCTGTTTTAGCCATTGGATGTGCCTGCTACTTAGTAAAAAAATAGTGGCTTATACCAGTACAACATTAGTTAAAGAAGGTCTAAGCTAGCATGAGTACATGAAGAACTTAGGCACACATATAAGAAGCAGTAGACATGGTCATTAAACTACAATACCTATTAACAGACTTAGCTAGCACCACCACTCAGTAAATGACTTCCAGTAATTCCCATGCTATATAAATTACAAGTTAACCAGTTAAGGGCTAACTCACCCTTGCACAGATTGACAAGTGCTCTTATGCATTGAAAGCTTAGTAACATAATCTAAAGTTTAACATAGATGAGTCGCTTCCTAGATCGCATCCTTAAAGCACATATAACTCGAAACATTTTCTTTCTTTCTATTCTTTTAGTCTTATTTGTTCCAGACCATCACCACATAAGACCATTTCTAGCACTAGGCCTAAAGAACAGCAATGCTCAAGACTATGAAAGTTTATTGTAGAGTTAAGATGGTGGTGAGAGGTACTCAGACTTTCTTAAAGCGGGCACATAATTTTATTTCAAGCAACCAATCCAATCAATGTGCGCAAACATGGTGCGAGCACCCCACACTTACTCCTAATTATGCTATAAAGTAAAGCGAACTATCTAACCCACGTCTAAAAGAAGAGGGCGACAAGAATGGGAACAGTCGAGCTTCAACACATATCATGCGTGACAATGGTTTATGGCATACTTTACCTCATTTTTAAGTCAAATTTAGCTCGACCAATTTTGATCCCAGAGATCATCAGAATGTTCAATTTATACCTTTATATAATTTTGCTACTCAAGAATTCACAAAAATTCAACTTTTAGTCGCCGCGGCATTTTATCGAACATGTTATGTGCATAAACTTCAAGCTTAAGTTTCGTAGATGTTTGGAGGGGTGACCCTCCCAATTATTCATGGGACTTTCATGCCATAGATACTAACCAAAAAACCTGACAAGGGATCATAGAAGCATCAACAACAGAGACCCGACAAGGCTTCACAAAATTCACCATACACAACAACTTATTGTCTAGGGGGGAAGGGAATGGGACTGCCATGGTAAGGAAGAAACACGTTGTATGGTAGCATCAAAAGCAACGGAGAGACAAGAGAGAGTGATGGATTGATATACCAGAGAGCAGCATCAAAGGAATTGGAGCGATGGAATTATTTTTCCTGAATTCTTGCTTTGTTTTTTTCTTTTTCTTTTTCTTTTTCTTTTTTTTCTTTGTGTGTTCGTTGTTTGAACTCAGGAAAAGAGGGAAAGGTTTGTTATGTGTTCATGTTTCAGGAAAAACACACTTACCTGGGAGTGATCAATAGAGCAACGCCTGCTGAAAGCTTGCCAACGTTTTGATGGTTCTGTTTCATTCAAGCGTTCCCAGAGGCGATGCCTTTGGGATAGCTCCCTGGACTTTTGGTACAAATAATTTCCTTTGTGTATCAGGCCTAACCCATGCGGTATGGCAAGTGACGCTTGACCTATAGCCATCCAAAATCTTGTAGCTACTTCTCTGTAGTGTTTATGCCAAATTATTGACTCAACTTCTGAAGCTTTATGAGTTCTACAAAAACAAACAAACACCCATAATACTACAAAAATGTTAAAATGACTCAAACTAATTAAAACTGGGTTGCCTCCCAACTAGCATTTGATTTAACGTCGCGGCACGACGACACCAATTTCACAACTTTTGCCTCCACTTTGAACTAGTAAATTAAATCCCAATATTGCTTCAAGCTTGCGACTGTGGTATTGGGGTGGTGGTAAAAATACCAGAGAACCAATTAAACAATGTCGCATTTTACACTTTTTGGCTTTTAAGTGAGGAATATCGTTTTGTCTCTTTGCCATGACAAATTTCAGAATGTAATCACCTTGTTCCTCATTCGTACACTTCTGAACTGACTCGGATGGCTTGATTCTCATGTCACTATCAAAACACAATGTAGAAAAGTAATTAGAATTGGGTCCTATGCGTTCCAACTCCAAAATTTCATTACTTTTGGCACCCTTACTCGAACAAATACTAAAGGCCTCAAATATGTTATTTTCTTTTTCTTCACTTGACTCTAATGTAATTTCCTCAACTTCGGTATCATAACCTAATAATAGGTCAAATGGTAGAAATTCCACTTTTTGCTCCTCAAATTGGCTCATTAGCTCTTCTATCTCAAATCTACTATCCACGACAATTGATACTTGGGCTTCAGACACGTGACGAAATAAAAAACTAAACAATAAGTAAACCTGAATAGAAAAAAATAAATTGATCAAAAAGAAAACAGTCAATCATTTAGTACCCGGCAACGGCGGCAAAAACCTTTTGCTCCAAAACTCACACACAAGTATACGTGATCGACAAGTTATAAAGTGATAAGTTGAGTATCGTTCCCACGAGGACTATTGTTAATAACTGTATTCTAGTATACAATTCGCAAAAACTATTCAGGGATTTTTCAGTGATGGTTGTAATTTTTATACTAACTAAGCAAACAATAATTAAAAGCGACTAATGAAGTCAAGTAATCGAAAGAAAGTTTTAAATTGTTATCAATAAAAGCGAAGCGGTTCAAAGCCAGAGCGGCAAACAATCCAGTTGAGTTTTCCAGTTTAATCTACTTTTTGATTTCCTAGATTACTAACTAATAGGTTAAATATATTTGTGAAAACTTATCGATTCTTCAGGACTCTATGCAAGCTACTTTAACGCATATATTTCTATGGAATTAAATCACATGCATGCATTAGAGAACTCTGTATTTAGCTAAGAAGGCGAACAGGTATATGTCTATCCTACCTGTTCAATTCCCTGATGCTCAGGTTCACAATCAAGCCCTATTCATTTTTATGTAGATTCATAAATTCCATCTGTCGAGTTCAACTTATAAACCGTAGATAGTGTTCAGTTATCGGGCCATAATAACCAAATAATTAAGCTTAAGAAAGAATAAACAATCCATAATAGTAAATCAATAAGTAGAAATCAACTTTCAAACATCAACTTTCATGTAATTGCTCTAACCCTAGAATGGTATGTTTAGCTACGAATATTCATAATAACAACACAAATAATTCATAGAAGAAAGATTGAATATTGTAATAGGTGATCGAAAAGAATTAAACCCTTGGTTCAAAGTATTCTCTCGCAAAACTCTGCTCCAAAACTGACCTTCCCCAATAATAACGAAATAATAAGGCTTTTATAGCGTTTACAAAGTGCTAGGATAAGTTAAACTAAAGCCTAAACTAGTTGGAAAATCTTAAGTCTCGTCAGCCTCAAAGCTTTCTTGGAAACCCCGCTTCCAGTATAGTTCCCTAATACAAATCTATCTCTGAAGCTTTGCTCTCAAAACAGCTTCCAAATTTCAAGGCTTTGTTGGAAGCTTTGCCTTCAAAATAGCTTCCGATTCATCACTTTGGTCCAAGCCTCGCCTTCCAAAGTATTTTGTTCTATTTTGATTGTTCTTTCCTCGAGTTCATCCTAACCATTCCTAAAATAAAAAACACGATAAGTGGGCACAAGAATCGCAATTATCTCATATAATGAGTGCATAATGTACCGAAATGCAAGACATTATTAAGGTAAATTAGTCAAATAAAGGAAAACATCAAAAGACATCAAGTTCGCTACAGCTAAGACGTCAAATATGGAAGTCAACAATTTTTAGATCCTACTTGTATGCAACGGGTGGAATTACATCAAGGATGATTGTCATTGCTATGGTAAACTCAAGGAAAGGATATTCTTACTATATGGAACAGATCAAGAATATAAATATAAATATATATATATATATATATATATATATATATATATATATATATATATATATATATATATATATATATATATATATATATATATATATATATGTATATATATATATGTATATATATATATATGTATATATATATATATATATATATATATATATATATATATATATATATATATATATATATATATAGCACATTGTAAGGATACTTTGAGGAATTATCTACGAAAGGAAAAAAGCTCTAACTTTATTTTCAGAAAGATCTCAATCTTTTTTAGGATCAATTCTCTTGGGTTGGTTATCTCTTCACAATAAAAACTCCTCTCAATCAACATTCATTATGCAAAAAATATCAAGAAAATCAATTTGAAGGCGGCTATACAAGGAAAGTCTCAACAACTAGTTCAAGATTCACAACTATATATTGAAGAAGTCAATAGTTGAGAAGATACGCTTCTATTGACATTCTACATTCTCTCTAAGCTTTTACTTATTAAAAATCACTGTATTCTTGAGAGTCTACTAGTGTACGAAAAGAAAAGAAAGAGAGTGGTGGTAGAGGTAATAATAGTGTCAAGAATAATTTCTTGGGTGAGCTAGAAAACGAAAGCCTGTTGTTGGTGAGCGTGTGAAAATCAATCCTTGTTCGTTTGTTGGTGAGCAAGTGAAAACCAACCTTATAGATCGTTGGTGGTGAACAAGGAAAACCACAAACCTTGTAACCAAGATCAAAGAGCTAAAGAGATAACTTCTTTGTAACCCAAGGGGGCTGGAATAGGATACCACATTTGTTCTGAACCAGTATAAAATATCATTGTGTCAATTTTATATTCTGCACTTTAATTACTGCACAGTTTATTGCGTATCTTTATTCTGCTACAGTATTAGTAGGCTGTCTTGGTAAAGGAGTCGACTGAGGAAAATTTTTGAAGAAAATACAATTCACCCCTCCCCCTCGTGTACTTTCGTATTACTATAAAAGCATGGACTCTTAAATTGAAAAGTTGAAAGACCAAATTGCCCATCTAAATACCTAAACGATTTTTAAATTTAAAAAAAAAAACTAGAAGAAAAAAAAACTGCTATTAGAATAAGGGAACAAACACCTCAAGTGAATAGCATCATACCGATTGGAAATGACGTCTTTCTGCACTTTCAGTTGCAACTGATTACTTTAATATTCTTTAAAGTCAAATGCATCTCCCTTTCTCTTCACTTCCAGCTGCTTCATGCCTTCTCCTATTACTCTTCACCAACAGTCATCTATGGTTTTACCCTGTATATTGCAAACAACCATCTTCTGTGCACATTGTTAGAGTTTTGACATGCTACTATCCGACCATCTATTTTCTGTCTAAATCCTCAATGATATTAATTTTATGGCGAAATGGACTTTTGCAAGTTCACTCATCTCTTTCACTATATCCACTAGAATTCTTATTCTCTTTTTTAACGTACTTATGTACAAATTGTTATCTCAATTTGCAGGAAATTAATTATGTTGACTTACTTTCTGATGGATCACTACTACATGACACTTGTACATGATATAGAGAAGATCACAACATTATTTTCGGGACTTGCGCGAATTTAAAAGAAAATACTTTGGTTTTCAAAATGAAAATTATTGATGACATAGCACTAAGCAAAAAGTTATATTTGCATCAGGTGACATCTTTTAACATCAAATTTGACTCAAATGAGATGAAGCTATGGAGGCATAAAGAGGTTAGAGGAGTACGGTCAATCTGCTTATATATAGTGTGGTTTGTATATTTGAAACTTTAAAATGAGTCATTCAATATAATTTTTTCTTGCACCTGAGTTTTATATAGCACGCAATACCACGCATACTTTTTTTTGGGTTAAAGATCTTGGTGATTGAGCATTTTTAATGCTGAAATATGATTTGGAAGAAACCAATTTGCTTATGCTTGTCTAAGTAGCAGACTGATACTCTGGATGGTTCCGTGCAATGCATTAAGTTGCAACAACAATACTGTATTGGCCTAAATCAAGATAGGACAACAAATCGAATTTGTATTGGGTTTAACTGGTAATTTGCTTGTATCAAAGTGCTGCTTTGAGCTAAAACTGAGTTTGGACTAGATGAAATGCTTGAAAAATAAACGAGGCAAGAAATAAGTTAAGTGACAAACGAGACAACATATAAGAATAGAGTTGAATATTGTATTGATCCCCGCTGTTTGTTTACAAATGAATCCTATTTATAATCAGGGAAAACAGATGACGTTATAAATGTCATAATTTTGCCTTTATGGCCATTACTCCATGTTTGATCGTGGTAGACTGGAGATATTCCCCTTAATTGCTGTAGCAACGGTCGACAGTTACAAAGATCAGGCCTGGTTTGGCGAGGCGTCGTTTCTGTTTGGGATCATGTGGTCGTGGAGTTTTCTCCGAGCTCGACACTTCGAGCCTGTTTCTCCTAATCTCTTGGGATGATTCTCTGAGGTGAAGGACCATGCAACCTCTCCTCGTGGGTTTGCCTCCTGGAATATTTTTCGTCTTATACTTCGAGGTCTTGATCGTGACCTCGGCGATTTTCATCCAATACAGATAGTCCCCACTCCTCAAGTAGATGCTCGAATCTGTCGATGAGTGGAATGAATTTTAGGCGGGAGACTATCGTGGCTGTTTTTGCGCCGCGAATTTTTAAAACGGCGGTTGTCCTTCCATATTTCCATCAATCATGTGAGGAAGTCACTGATTAGGCGCATTTTCTTATTTCGTCTTCTCCATGCAACTATAATCATGGCGTTTTAACCTATATATAGTCGAAACTCTCCTTCTTCTTTTTCTTACTTCTTCTTGCCTTTAACAATAAAATTCTTGAATCTTCTCTCCTCTTTCAATCCTAAAAAAATATTTAAGAAAAACGTCTCAGCAGAATTCGTCATATTCCCCACCTCCCTTCACTAATACCATGATTGTTGGTGGGGAACTAGTTAATGTTCCTGAACCGTTGGATGTTGTTGTTCCTCGTAACTTTAACATGAAGGACCTTACTTGCTCCAGTAGTGTGGATCAAGAACAACGCCCAGCTTTGACTGGGGCCGCCGGAGCAGTTATGGTGGAGGATGAGGAGGTTACCACGAAGGATGTTGGTGACAATGGACCCCTCTCTGATGACTTGGAACTCAAGCCCCACCACGTCATCCCCTCCAAAATTGATCTTTCGAAGGACTTTGTTATGCAGCTTCAAACTGAATCGGAGGTTAGAAGGAAAAGGAACATTCCCGTGGGGGATACGCTGAGCTTAATTACTCAGACGAATATTCACCTGCTTCGCTCTGATTGTAATTGGGGCCTCGAGGTGAGGGTTGGTATCCCCGCCTCCGAGAGCCGGGTGTGTGATCGAGTTGAAGGGTGTTCCTTTGTTTTCACTTATCCTTTCACAATCGGTTTCTCTCTTCCTATCCCGGAGGTGTTGGATACCTTTTGCCAAATATTCCAAATGTGTATAGCCCAGATTGGTCCTGGGATATGGAGGCACATTCAATGTCTTGAATTTTTGAGTAAATTAGCGGGGATACCTTTCAACCTCGATCATCTTTTGTACCTGTTTTCCCTCACCCTTCATAAGGACAGAGTTGTTCAGCTCAACAAGCGGGGCTCGTACTCGCTGGTTCTGAAAAGTGAAGATCTTGAGGACCGTGGGTGGAACGAGCACTATGTCCTCCTGTCCACTAACCTTCTCTCTTCGAAGCCTGATTTTCCCGAGTAGTGGAATCGAGCACGTAAGTGTTTCTTTTCTCGTTTATTCTTATTTTATTTTTCCCTTCTTGACTCCTCGTTCTTGTCTTTTTAAGCTGAGGCGGTCCCAGTTGTTCGCCCAAAGATTTTGACTCAATGGGTTCAGGCTATTATCGATGCCAAACCTAGGTCAGAGAGGTCGTGGATGGTTTTGGCCGCTTTGGATGAGAATCAATGGGCATGCAAACGGCATGGTGAGCTATTTTTTTTACCCAACTTTAAGTCTGGTCTAGTTTTCGAGGCCATGTGCTTTGATGTTTCATTATCTCTTCGTTGTTGTAGGGCTCCCCAAGAGGGCGATCACTGCGCCGAAGGAGAGAAAACGAAAGAAGGAAAGAAGGGACAAGAAGGAGGAAGTTCCCGAGGTCGAAGATGCCTTGAATGCCCTTCAAAATTTGATCAGAAATCTTTCAAAGAGAAAAGGTGAAAAGCGAAGGAGGATGAGAAGAAAAGAACGACTACCGAGGGGTCACCGGACCTTGGAGCTAAAACAGGTCGAGTATTTTCTCCTTGCTTTACCCTTTTGTTTCGTTTTTTAATCATTCCCTTTCTTTCTTCTTTCAGTTTTGAAAAAGGAGTTGTCCTCGGGGAAAACTCCAAAAGCAAAACGGGCTAGATTAGAGCCTGTTCCTTTCCCCGAGCTTACTCCTGCTGTCGAGGCAGGGAAAACGCAGGATGAAGTTGTGGTTCCCTCTACTCATGAGCCCGAACTGGCTCAAGTTGCTGATAAAGACATGAGAGGCATTCAACCTCCGACAGCGAAAGCGGATGAGGCTCGGCCATCTCGAGTGGGAGACAAGACTCCTCGAGCTGCTTCCAAGCCTAATCCTAATACATCTTCTTGGAGACAGTTCCATTACATTGAGATTCCTTTTGAGCTCTGTCTCACTAGATGGCGATATGCAGGTCCCGATCAGCCTCCGTTGACTCTTGAGCCCTAAGGAACGTGATCGCCTTAAGGAGTCTCATATTTCTGATATGATGACTGATACTGCTCAGAACGCCATTCATGTACGTTCCCTTCAATTTTTCCCTTTCAGCTTTTGCGCTCGTTTCCTCCATTAACCTTTCGGACTTTTCTTTTGTAGTGCTACATCAATTCTATCAGGGCTTCCGAGATTGAATGCAAGCGAGATGAAAATCTCGGCCAGTTGAAGACAGGATGGAGGCGAGAGCGAGCGGGTCCCGAGGCCCAAGTGAGTGGTCTTGAGAAGAAGCTAATGAATGCAAGGCTCGAGTTGGAGCAAGCTAAAAATGCTGCCAGAATGTCTGACCTCGAGATGACCAAAGCCCTCGAGGTTAAATCTGTCATTGAGGAGAAGATGGCCAGTTTGAAGGAATTGTGACGCCTAGCTGAAGAGAGTAAGGAACGAGGCTAAGTCAGCTATTAATGAGAGGGCCAAGAAATTTCATGCCGACTTAAAGCAGAAGCTGCTTAAGATGAATGAAATGGCTGAGGAGAAAGAGCAGTTGGCCAAGGAGAAAAGTCGGCTCTAAAGCGAGGTTAAGTTCTTGAGAGGCAGGGGTGATTCTTTCTCCTCGATGCGGAGAATGAGGAGGACTTGGGCCAAAGTTGATAAAAATTGGGCCGTTATTCAAACGAGGTTGAAGACTCTGAATGAGTGTCGTGGCGGAGTCGACCTTAATGCCGAGATTTCCAAGGCCGAGAGCGATGCTGTCGTGGCCTAGAAGCTGATGGAAAATCTCCTTTCGAGCAGTGAGAGCTCAGACGAGGGAGGTGATGACTCCGAAGCGGAGGCTTAGAGCAGTGCTTTTATTTATTTTTTGTTAAGGCCTTTGTGCCGCTTATTTTATAAATACTTGGGCCTCTAATCATTTTATTAATAGAAATTCCCTTTGTAGAAATATTGAACCTGCTTGCAAGACTTTTAGCATTTTTCGTTGTTTCGAGCTAGCTTAGGACGACGTCTCGCCCTCGAGCCGTAGGCTTAACTTATGATTGACTATGCACATCAAATGACAATAAAGAGATGCTAAATCAAAGTTTATTTCATTGCTTGGATGCATCGGCATGCCTTTATTATAGTAAATGCCTATTATAACAGGACTTAGATGATAAAACTACGAGGCCAGAATAGCATAAGCTTATCCGAGCAAATCCCCAAGGGTGATCCTTGACAAGGTAGTCGCTCGTTCCCTGAAGGCTTTGCCTGGTAAAGTCCCCGGTTTTCGAATCTTTGCTTGTCATTATTTTCTTGACCCGACCGGGGCGACACGCATTCTTCATTGCAATTGAATAACATTCCTATGTTGTTCGATGCTCTCCTCGGATGGCTCTCACTCTCTATGGAGTTGGAAACTTGATCACTTGATGCAGGGTTGATGGCACAGCCACCATCTCGTTGATCCAAGGTCTTCCAAGAATGATGTTGTAGGCTATGTCCTCGTCCATAACCTGGAAGGTGGTTTGCTTGTTTACTCCCTCTGCAGTAGTTGTGAGGGTTATTTCTCCCAATGTCTTTTCAGTGAAATTGTTGAATCCTGTCAATATGGTTGTCTTTGGAACGACTAGGTCCTTCAACCGCATCTTTTTTATCGCTCCATAGTTGATGATGTTCATCGAGCTACTAGGATCAACTAGCGTGATCACTAGCGCATCGTGATGAGGGAGCATCATCCCATCGCAATTTCTTTGCTAACACACCATCACTTTGCTTGACTCAGCAACCCTTGCTCTCTTTTCTGCGGTACTTGATGATTTTGAAATTTTCTTTGCAGCAGTAAAGTTTATTCCATTTACCTCCGAGCCCCCAGTGATGATATTCACTAGCCTCTTCGGCGACTTTGCTCGAGGTGGTTGCTCTTCTCTTCTGTTCTTCGAGTAATTATGTTTTCCTTTGCCAGTTAGATACTCTGCTAGCACCCCTTTCTTGAGAAAATAAGCCACCTCGAGACACAATGCTTTACAATCTTCAGTTGCATACCCGTAGTCCATGTGAAATTCAAAATGTTGAGTTTGGTCCCTCTTGCTCGGGGGTGTTCTCATGTCTTTGGGCAATCTCACGCCTTGTTCAGTCATCCCCTTGATCGCGTTTACCAGCTCGGAGGTTGATATGTTGAAATAGTACTTGGAAATTCGAGGCAGATCTTTCTCCTTAGACACTAGAGATGGTCTCGAGGACTTTTGGTTAAAGGACGATCCAGATTTCCCTCCAAGTCTCTGGCTCACGTGCTGGTGCCCCCTTAGGCGCTGACTTAAATGCTACTTTTGGGCTCTATGGTACGGTTTGTATTGATTTTTTGAACTCTCTCGTGGCGCATCAGTGCGTCGAGAGGATTCAGACTGACCTCAGTAGGAATGGCCTCGTCCTGTTCTTCTTCACTCTGCTTCCTCGAGCCTGATCTTTATTGTGGCTAGGTCATGCAATTCGTCCCAAGTTCGAGCTTGCCACTGCTGGAGCTCTTTCTTCAGCTCAGCCGCAGCCACTGAATTTCTCACGTTAAGGTTCTTTTCAAAATCCATGACAGCCAAGCTATCGTCCATCTTTGGTAGGTCCATTCTCTCGGCTTGAAAGCGCTCGAGGAAGTCCTTGATGGGCTCGAGGTATCCTTATTTTACATCAAAGATGTCTTCATTTCTTTTGAGGATCTTTTGGGCCCCAATGTGAGCTTTAATGAACATGTTCACCAATTCGTCGAAGCTGGAAATGGACTCAGAAGGGAGGAGCATGTACCAACTAACGCCCCTTTTTCCAAGGTGTCGGCGAACTTTTTCAAGAACATGGACTCCTTTACAATCGGAGTTGGATTGTTACTTTTAACCATGGCCATATATTCTGTAATATGGTCAATCGGGTCCGTTGTCCCATCATACTTCTTCAAAATTTCTAATTTGAAGTGTTTTGGGACGGGTGCTGGAGCAGTTTCAGGCTTGAAGGATAGTTGGCGGCATTTTTCGATGTCTAGCGCTCATTGAGGTTTGCGGACTCCTGGCACGTATTCAAGCCGTTTTTCCATGCTAGCCTCAAACATCTTCTTCCAATTTTTGAAGTCGGACGCGACGCTCATTTGAGGCATTGTGTGGACTGCAGTCCTCGAGAGCCCAGACGTGATCCTGTTTGGGAGACCTCCTGTGTTGGTTCCGACGGGAGTAATGTTGGTGTTCCCTCCATTTAGCATCATGGAGGGAAAATCACCGAGGGTGGGATGGACTCTTCCATTCCCAGCGAGAGCTTGCAAAGAGCTTCGAAATTGCTCATTAAATTGAGCCTGCCCGGCTGCTTGAGCGGCAACCTGCTCTCGCATTTGTTGTAGCGAGTTCACCATGAACTGTTGGAAGGGGTCGCCTGAATTGGAGGAGGTTGGATCGGCTGGAGGTGCTCCTGCGGGAGGCGTCATACCGATCGGTGGAGTGGATCAGTTTGGAGGTGATAACCCAATCAACGGAGCTAAATTATTTGTTGGGATGGGACTAACAGGCGGTGTTGAGCCAGTTGGGTGTAATGGGATTCCTTCATTGGTCTCGGTAACACCCACTGTCTGATCCGGCACTTGGATAGTCATGTTATCATTGAAAATATCTGACATTTTCTTTTTCGGTGCAAAGTTGAAACTACAGACTTTGGAACAAATGTTATTACCAGAATCCCCACAGACGTCGCCAATTTGTGTTGGCCTAAATCAGGATAGGACAACAAATCGAATTTGTATTGGATTTAAGTGGTAATTTGCTTGTATCAAAGTGGTGCTTGAGCTTAAAGTGAGTTTGGACTAGATGAAATGCTTGAAAAAATAAACGAGGCAAGAAATAAGTTAAGTGACAAACGAGACAACAGATAAGAATAGAGCTGAATATTGTCTTGATCCCCCATGTTTGTTTACAAATTAATCCTATTTATAATCAGAGAAAAAAGATGATGTTATAAATATCATAATTGTGTCTTTATGGCTATTACTCTGTATTTGATCGTGGTAGACTGGCGATATTCCCTTGAATATTGTAGCAACGGTTGACAGTTATAAAGATTCAGGCCTCGTTTGGCGAGACGTCGTTTCTGTTCGGGATCATGTGGTCGCGGAGTTTTCTCCGTGCTCAACATTTTGAGCCTGTTTCTCCTCATCTCTTGTGATGATTCTCCGAGGTGAAGGACCATGCAACCTCTTCTCGTGGATTTGCCTCGTGAAATATAATAGTCTTCGTGTTATGCTTCGAGGTCTTGATCGTGACCTCGGCGATTTTCATCCAATACAAATATAAATAAGGAAATCAAGGATGATATCTATGAGTTTTTTTCTGCTTCGTTTTCTGGAAAGTGGCTCTCTTTAACATGTTAAGAAACATAGCAAATTTGATTTATTGCTAATAGGTCCGTTGTACCCCTTGATTTAACGATTAGTTTTCTGTAATTAGATTCTGTTAACCATATTATAGACTACATATATTCAAGTTGTTTCTCATTGAAATGATGAACTTATTCACAAAACTTGCACTTTGTTTTAAAAATATTTGATAGTACTAATTTATAACACCGTGTATCGAGATCGCATGACTCGGCTACACGTGCTGAGTAACTAGTAAAAAAAATGAGCCTTAACCTTTCAGTAGATATAACTATACTTGAGTCCTCTGCTTCTAATTTGTCCATGGGATACAGCGGGATCCTTTAATTGGTTATCCAAGCCAATAGACTATACATGTCCTTTCCTATTTTAGGTATTAATTTATTTTAATATTGTCTATAAAGCAATATCCAAATAAATCGGTAGAACATGAAGTTTACAGCTCATTCAATCTGTCCATGAGCTTTCATATTATAAAGTTTACCACCAATTGAAGTTTACAGCTCATTCAATAGGTCCATGAGCTTTCATATTATAAAGTTTACCACCAATTGAATGCACATGTATTATAACGTTTCTACTCCTTCAATAAGGTAACAGCTAGTTATTCCATAATGACTTTTAGGCGATAATAAAATTTGACAAAGCAGAACAATATGAAGGCAAACGGACTGCTTTATTGCTTCTTTAACATAGACTTCAAAACCATGTAAATTAATTTAATTGAATTTTTAAAAGAACAAAGTGGGAAGAAGCCTAAAAAAAGGAGAAAAAAGATGGTTAAATTCCTTGGCTTTGGAGATTGCCGCATCTCTTTTGAAGCCCATCTTTAAATTTATATTGCTTGTCTATAAAGCAATATCCAAATAAATCAGTAGTAGAACATGAAGTTTATTAACTCATTCAATCTGCTCGAACTAGTCAGTACATTATGAAACCAAAGTTTACAACTCATTCGATCATATTTTAATCCCCTTTTCTGAACTTGTCTAGTTGATCTTTTCTAGTCAAACTTTTTAGAACATGAAAAAGTACGTACTTAGTAGCTAAGATAGTAAAGCACATGAAAAGACGGTCACTTGCACTCCAAGGGATTGAGCTTGTGTCTACCTTTTTGCGGCAGTTATGTCTTTCTTCCCGGTTTTAATAGTTTAAACCAAGATCCAAGAGTGGAATTTCATCATGTTAATACAAGAAATCTAACTCTAAACTGATCCATAACAGAGCACTCCGCCTTCGAATTATTTTCCTTTACAAACATGGAGTCTGTCTAACTGGCAAAACAATATTCAGTGATTCAAACTTGTACTTACATCTTATGATCATTAAACATATAATTAGCACGACTCGTTCAACTATAAAATATATATTATCAGTACGACTACACATGGTCTTCAAAATCAGATGAACTTTGATATCTCAAATATTCAGATAAACATTAGTCATATACCAAGTTCACAAAACAAGCAAAATTCTTCTTGTTGCAACCATCTCCAACGTTGACTGAATGTTTTAGAAGCATGAAGATCGAGACTTTTAACAAATTAGTAATCCTTCTCCTTCTCACACTATTCCTTTCATCTTCATGGGTTGCTTCAGTAAAAACACATGATGATTTTCTTGAATGCCTTTCTCATCAAATTATCAACTCAAGCTCAATAACCCAAGTCATTTACACCCCTGCGAACTCTTCATATTCTATCATTTTGAAATCCTATATTGGAAATCCAAGGCTAGCATCAAAAGTCAAACCATCATTCATCTTCACTCCTTGGGATGAATCCCAGATCCAAACCGTAGTACATTGCTCCAAGCTACATGGATTACACATCAGGATTCGAAGTGGTGGTCACGACTATGAAGGCCTTTCATACATTTCTAGAACTCCTTTTGTCATCATTGACCTTAGAAACCTAAGAACAATCTCAAACAATCTCCATTGATACCACAAACAAGACTGCTTGGATACAAGCTGGGGCAACTCTAGGAGAGCTTTACTACAGCATTGCAGCAAAGAGTAAAAAATTTTCTTTTGTTGCTGGGTCTTGTCCTACTGTTGGTGTTGGAGGACACTTCAGCGGTGGAGGCTATAGCATGATGTCCCGAAAGCTCGGTATGGCTTCTGATCACATCATTGACGCTAAAATAGTCCACATGGAGGGAAGAATTTTAGACCGAAAATCCATGGGAGAAGATGTATTTTGGGCTATTAGAGGAAGTGGAGGAAGTAGCTTTGGTATCATTGTCTCATGGAAGGTGAAATTATTTGATGTTCCCGGTAAGGTGACCATTTCCAATGTAACACGGTCACTAAAACAAAATGCAACTCAACCGGTGTATAAATGGCAACATGGTTGATTACAGCCTTCTCATTAGACTCTCCATAACAACAAACAGGAAGAGTTTGTTTCAAGTCTCCTTCACAGCGTTGTTTGTCGGAAGAATCGAGGAACTCCTTCACGAAATGAAAACAGGCATCAGCATTTTATATTGCAGCTCCGGTGAGCTTTACAATCCTGCTTTCTCTGGTCCAGTAAGTACTCCTGCACAACGCGCACTGTGGGCCAGGGGTCTTCTAGCTTAATATCTTGTCATGCTTCAAAAGATCTGCCCAGATACAGTGAAACAAAATCATGCTACTGCTTTAATCACAAAATACCTCACTAAAATACAGGTTAATTACCTGAATCCATTGGATTATCTTGAAAATGAGCCTTTAACCAGACAAAAATCAGTGTAACAAGTAAGCTAATCTAGTTTCCAAGTCAACAACAATATAAATAGAATTAGAAACTGTGGATAATACGTGTTTAAGTAAGCTGATAAACAACAAACTTTCTCCAGGTAGCAGGAAACTTTAGGCATAATGGACAATAATTTACACATTTGCATATCTGACTAGCTCACTCAGAGCATATTTGGAAGCAATTTCTACACTTAAATATTGGATTCATCGAAAGAAGTCCAAGTAGATCCTAAGCAACAATATATCGTACATCCATAAGAGTAACTTCAATGGTCATCTTACCTGGCTTTTCTTTCCCGTTCTAAAAAAAAAAAAGAATTTTCTTCAAATAAAGTCTAATTCAGCACCATTAGCTTGTCATCACAATTCTAATCAACTTCAGGCCAAGAGCATGACAAGAAGAAAAACTCTGGATTTAGATGTGGAAAAAAGAACACGAAAAGATCTCAAGGATTTTATATTTGTATTCAGAAATAGATTCTCAACATTTGTTGTCATTAGGGAGGGAAAGCTCTTGTTAGAGATAACTTTTTGATTAAAGAATCGCATTCCTGAGATCATGAGCGACCTTTGTAAAACTCCTTGCAACATCTGGTAAAAGAATGCATTTCAATATACGTTTGCTTTTGAAGTGTCAAATGGCATAGAGTGCATTTCCACAACAATCTGACACCTGTGAATCAGAGTTGGGCCCATGGAAAGAAGCTGGTTAGGAAAATTTGATCACCAGCATAACCCTTTCCTTTTTATTCTTTTCACTTTTGTCATTCTTCGCTTTTAACTTTTTGAGTTTTTCTTACTTCTCTTTTTTGTTTTTTCGTTGTTTAGGAGAGCGAGAACCTGTAAAAGTTAGAGACTCATCAGGGAACTTAACTGTCAAGTTTCATTTGCAACAATTACTACACCTCAATTCCAAGCAAGTTGGGCTGACCATATGAACCTTCATGTCCATGTCCATGTCCTTGCATTTAAACTCGTCTCAATCCAATATTATAAATACATAGTTTCTCTAGTACTAGAACTTCAATAATTTTCTACTGGCATACTCTAACAAAGGACACTCTCAAGTTTCATTTACTTATACTCTTTTTTGGATAAATAAGGTAATTTTATTACGGCAAGTATCAAGGAGATACTGCCAACTTACAACAGAAGAAGTACACAGGTTCTATCTCAGCAATAGCGCCAAAGAGTCCAGAAACTCAACATATAGAATCATATCCGCTATCCTAGATTCGTTACTCCACATGTAAAAATTTTAATTACACTACTCTTCCTCGTCTGCCAAGTGCTTTTAATATCTGAACTATCAGTAAATAAGCAGTTTCTCTAGCACTAGAAGTTATGTATGTTTTCTGTGGCTTAAATTTTACCTCAACCAGTGTTAACAACAAATATTGTAAATAAGTAGTTTCTCTAGCACTAGAAGTTCTGTATGTCTCCTGTGGCTTATTATCTGTAACAAGCAACTCTCTGGTTTCGTTTACTTGCACTAGTTTTTTCAGATAACATATGGTAAATTTATTAAGGCGAAGTACCAAGGCGATACTACCGACATACAACAAAGGAAGTACAAAGGCTCACAGCAATAGCATCAAGGAGTCCAGGAACTCAACATACTGAATCATATCTTCTATCCTAGTTTCCTAACTCCAGATGTCTATTTTCTGCGCTTGTCTGTCAAAGCCTTTTAATATTGGAACTATCCGTAGTGTTATTTCTGCTTAACTTTTGGAGTACTCACGAAGTTCCTGTACGGAAATATATACCCACGCAGTGTTGCGTCAAACCAATGAATTCGAATACATTTTTTCACTTAACTAAGGTCAATTGCACAGAATTTACCAAATTTTAGTAAATTCATGTTGTTTAGTGTAAACATCGGATATTGGTAAGTCTTTTTCCTTCTTGCACACATAGAAGATTGGTGTCTTTTATAGAGAATCATATCTTACTCAACTTTTTAGTGTAGTCTTGAATAAGGGGTGTTTCCCCGCAAATCAGTAATACATTACTTTCATCCAATAGACAACTTTTTGACCATCAATAATCTGTTGATTTTCGGACCAGAGCCCTTGGCTTGAAATGATAATCTAAACTCATAAATATATTATTTAGATCATCTCTCGTTATGCTCAGATACATAAACTGTTAATGAATAATTGAATACAGTACTAGAACATTTCAATTAATATCTTCGTGATGATCTGGAACCAATCCAACCTAAAGATCCAAAATTCAATAAATATCACATTATGCAAATATATTCAATAGAAGCCAAGGTGTCACTCTCTGATGTCAGAGAATCTTCCTATAAACTTTTGTCATGAAATACTTCTCAGCTAAGCTATCATGACATAATATGATGAAATTACCGTAGCCCTAAAACGCAGAGCGTTTTTACTGAGACATACCTGGATAAAAATCCCTTATGATTATATACATGGTTTCTTGCCTACCAGCCAGTAGACAAAGACGTCCATATGCAAGTAAGTGTAGATACAAGAATTTCCAGAGCAATCTTCTCAATGGAACAAGAATATATGCAGTGCCAAGGTCTTGCAAGAATTGAGAGTTGCAGTTCGTGGAAACACACAAGTGGGTCGGTTTAGTTTGAGACTAATATCCAAATCCGTAGATTATTGTACGTTTGTTTTTCAACAATTAATATATCTGAAAATTTTGTATCATGCTTCGGTTTTGAGTAAATGTTTGGTACACATTTGGGCTAAACAATTTGCACATTTGCATTGGAACAGCTAGGGGAAAATTCAGCATCTTTAGCAAGGAGATTTAAACTTTGAAAGAATTTTTAATAGGTCAATATTTATAAGAGGGAACATAAAATTTTAAGTTGCAGTCAAACCTTTTATAACAGTTAGGGTTTTTTGCCCTGAATTTTAACCTATTAGGACTCTCCTTGTTGAAAGAAGAAAAAAGATATATCTCTTTTTATGCCTATCCTTTTCTTGAAGGATAAGTTTTAGAACTCTTATAAATAGGATCTTCTCCTCACAATAAAGGGAACACCAACAACTCCACAATGTAGTCATTAGGATAACTTTATTTAGGGGAGACTTTTCTCCCATATGATGTAGGCCTACTGCCAAACCGTTTTAAATAAAAGTTTTTAGCTTATTTTTCTATATTTCTGATTTATTGTCAACCAATGATTGCTTTGTTAGCTTCCGCATGACGCCATGTTATTTCGATCCCAACAATAACAGCTAAATTTTTTTTAAAATCGATTTTTCAGGTTATATTTTACCTCTTTATAGTAGCATTCTACTATAATGGTAATGACGTTCACCATAGCAGTACGCTTTTATAAAATTACCACTCTATAAAAGCCATACTCAAATATTATGTAATTATATTTTATAAGAGATATATTATGTATAAAATAAAATATAAAATATTTTATGATAATCATTTGTACCATAAATATATTTCCTTTTTCATATTCATATCATAAAAATAATTATAAAAAGATAGTATCAAGTATGTATCCCATCTCATAAATAAAAAAATTGTATCAAATGTGTCGTCATTAATAGCTCAAATCTCATCTCATAAGACCAATCAAGCAATGGACGCTACCACTTATGTGGAGTTTGACGCAACACTTCCAATCCTTGAAACTTACATTGATGAAGAGATTATTGCACAAGTGAATGAAGTGGAAGAATAAGAGACCAATGGAGGCAGAAGGTGACAACGAAAGTGCTGATGAAGAGCCTCACCCTACTGCCTACTTGGACCGCGATAGAAGAGTCAATTGTTAAGCTCTTAGACAGCCTTCAAGGAAAAGCTATTGAATACCATTTTGCTGAAATTTTTGACAAAAATCTTTGCCAATTTATAGTCACTAAGAGATTTCAATTTACGAAACAACCTACTATTGTAGAATTCTTACGCCCAACTTGATTTATTTAAATTTTTAATGTATTTTAATGCATATGTTCCTTGTCGGTACGGTACCATCAGTTATGGATTTATTAATATTGTATTAACTGTTACATTTTTTTATTTATGAAATATGAAAACTCTATTGAGCTTTTAAAATTAACAAGTATTTTTTGCATACTTTTCGATTATAATAACTAGATGAGATATAGACATCAAACGCCAGTATACATATATAATAGCACCTCAATATAGCGGTCATAAAAATTTCAGACAAACACTGTATAGCGAGGTTTGACTGTATCGGATTTATCAAAATAAAATTCAAAGCAAAATATAAACTGAACAACTATTAGATAATAATACAGTAATACTTTATTTCTAGAGTAAATGTTAGTACTACTTTATGCCCTCAACCTTTAAGGTTGGAAAATGGTACCTTCTCGATCTTTTGAATGAATATGACATTAAAAAACAATCATCCTCTATCTTTAGACTATGATACATTGGCCCCTTAAACTCAAAATTAAGTGGGGTTAAACCAAAATATGGTCATCGAATTTTCGTAAAAGTCAGAACAACCATTTTATTAGAAAATACTTTTGGCTCTACATTCTTAATAAATTTTAATTCACATAAATCAGAATAGTTTATTATGATGTGAAAGTTCCATTTAGTACTTTAGTTGTCATTTATTTAAGTTTGGAATTTATATGATACTCATTTGTTAAAAGAATATTTTCTGGTAATTTTACTTATGGACGTATACATTTCGATTAGAACAAAGAACTTAAAAATCCAACCCAAACTAGTTCCACTACTTTATAAAATAGTTCGATATTCTTTATATTATTATATATAAAAAATATAAGCAGTGAAAAAGACGGAGCGCGGTGGTCATACTCTGCTTTCTTTTATGCTTCACTTGTAGTAGGTAAGGGTGGCTAACGGTCCGGTTTTGACCGGACCGAACCGGAATCGGGCCGGAAACCGGCTCGGACCGGTCCGGACCGGTTGAAACCGGACCGTTGGCCACTAACGGCCTCCGATCCCGGTACCGAACCGGTGGCTCGAAAAAAAACCGGTAGGACCGGATAAAATTGGAACCGGAACCGGCCCGGACCGGACCGGTCAAAAAAAAAAAAAAAGAAAAATCTGCCCGTTTCTAGCCGTTGGGCAACGGCTATTTTGACCTCCTAGCCGTTGTCCAACGGCCAAAAACGGCCAAATACACCCCCATAACCACCCCATAACCACCCCTAACTATTTTTTTTTCTATAAATACCCCATTATTTCATCATATTTTTCACACAAATCTTCCAATTCTCTCTAATTCTCTCAAATTTTCTACAATATTGCTATTGTTCTACTTTGGCTATTTGTTAAAAATTTATAATTTGGCTACTTTATCAAGTTCTATTTGGAGTTTCTATCAAAGTTATATTGTGCTACTTGGTGAAGTTTATAAATATCAAGTATTGGGTTAATTGGAGGCGCTACGTGGTTGAAAATATCAATTTGGCTATTTTTGCAATTTTCCGATTATCAAGTATTCAACTAATTAATTGAAGTGGAGGCTCAAGTTTCAACTTCACCTCAATTATACGGTTATATTTGGTTGGTCGTTCCTACTTCTACTCTTTTATTATTTTTTTGTCATATATATTTATTTTATTTGCTATTATTATGTCTCAACGAGGTTCAATTGGAACTAGTAGTGGGGGGCGGGCACGTGGTCGTAGGGGAAATAGGGGTAAAGAAATTGCTGGTAGTTCTAGTCGGAATACCCACCACATAGATGATTCTCAACATTATCATAATATTAGCGCTGATAATATACTTGATCACGAAATGTTAGAAACACGATATGGGAATCAAAGCGGGGGTAATTTAGAAGAAACACCTGAATTTCAAGCTAGTCCACCCGAAGTTCAGTCAGACTTGCCTCCTGAACCTCCTACTAGAAGTAGAATACCGGCTAAACGTAAGGATAGATCTGATGTGTGGGATTTTGCATCAAAGAATGTTGAAGCGCAGACGGCCTCCTGCGGGCTTTGTGATAAGGTGTGGGTTTTTAGAACTGGGGGTAATGAGGGTGGGACGGGTAAACTTAGGAAGCACTTACAAAATAAACATCCTAAAGAATGGGCAGCGCGGGCGGGTGGTATATATTTAGGGACCGAACATGGGGGAGTAGCGCATGATTCTTCTTCGGGTATCCAAGCAAGAATTAACCATTTAACAGGAGGGCTTCTTACTTATGATAAACAAAAGGATAGGGAAGAAATTGCTAAACTAGTTGCCCTCGAGGGTTTACCTTATAGTTTTCCTTCTTCTACTGGTTTTGTTCGTTATGTTCAGGCTGTATATAATCCCTCTTTTAGAGGTTTTCCAAGAACTACTGTTAAAAATGATATTATTAAATTTAAGAACGAATATCAGGATTATTTGCGATATATGTTTGATAACTTTGACACTAGAGTATGTCTTACTACGGATATGGGTCGTTCTACTAATGGATGTGATTATATTACTGTGACTTGTCATTGGATAGATCCTGATTGGGTTTTTCAAAAACGTATTATTGCTTATAAAATTGTTGATGAACCACACACGGGAAATTATATTTGTAACAAAGTTTCATCAATTTGTCGTACGTACTGTTTGTCTAACAAAGTTTTTAGTATTACGGTAGATAATGCTACAAACAACACAGACGCACTTAGGAACTTGATACCTATTTTGAACCCTCCTTTTCCTGAATTTTTTCATGTTAGGTGTGCATGTCATATTTACAACTTAGTAGTAAGAGATGGTCTTGTCTTGTTTAACGAAATTATCGACAAGGTGCAGATAGCTATTACTTATATTTTTAGAAATAAAAACCAAGAAAGAAGACGAGAATGGGAAAGAAAATGTGTAGAATTAGGAATGCCAGTTAGGAGAGTCCCAAAGGAAGTTTGTACTAGGTGGAACACTTTATATGAGGCATTGAATGTTGCTTATGAATATAGACTGCCTATTTCTCAAATGTATAATAAACATTTTATGGAAATCTATCACCTTAAAGATGAGGATTGGCAAGTTGTTCAACATCTTCTTCAGTTTTTACATAAATTTTATCAAGCTACTTTAGAATTTTCCGGTCAATATTATCCAACTACTCCTACCATGTTATATTATATAGCTGGAATATCGGAATTATTGAAAATGTATAAACAATACGTAGTTTACTTACCGGCTGTACGGTTAATGATTGAAAAGTTTAGAAAATATTTTTTTCCAATTCCTCCTCTTTTTTACATTGCTTCTGTGTTGCATCCTGCTTTTAAAATTAAGTTAACTGAACGACTTGTTAGAGAAGTATATGCAAATTTAGAAATTACTCCAGATGAAATTGCTACTAATGGGTATCCAAGTGTAGACGAGGCTGTTGCTAAAGTTTATGCAGATACCGTGGCTGTTTTTGCAAAGTATAGAGCTTGGGCAGACACTGCAGAGCCAACGGAACCAATACTATCCACCGGGCAAAGTTCTTCACAGGCAAGAGCAGGAATGCGCACTTTTGGGGGACTTGACGAAAAGTTGCTTTCAGAACAGGACGAGTACGGAGAGGAATACAGCGAGTTCCAAGTGTATTTAATTCAATATCCAAAGAAACTTAACAACTTTGGAACTGCGAATTTGTTGGATTATTGGAAGAATCAAGAATCGCAATTTCCAATTCTTGCAAAAATGGCCCGGGATATATTAACAATTCAAGCTTCATCAGTTGCATCGGAAAGCGCTTTCAGCCAAGGAAGATTTCAAATTGGAGATCACAGATATTCGTTGAGAGAGGAGGCAATGGAGACAGGAGTTTTATTCAGGGATTGGATAAGAGCAGAGCGAAGAAACTTTGGTCTACCAGAACTTACTAAGGAAAGGGGCAGAGCATATATCGATCAAATTTTGAGCGACGGAACAAGTGAAGGGAGTCAAACCGGCAATGAAGAAGAAGAAGAAGACGAAGAACCAGAAGGAGATGATGAACAAGATCAACAACGGCCAGTTCCAAAAGAAAAGCCTACAAGTGTCCTCAAGAAACTAGCTAATATGTTTAAAAGAATGTAATATTCTAAATAAGAATTTTGAATTTACAAGTTTTTGTTTAGATGTAATTTGCACTTCTTATATCTTAAACAATTCAATAAAATTGCTCCAAGTCTTGGAATTCAATCACAACTATTGTCTTCATACTATTTATTTTTAATTTATAGTTTGCGCAAAAAATACTACAATTAATTACTAGTTTGTAAATTAGTTCAAATATTGAATTTTGAACTTAAAGAATTAATTCAAAAATTTGAATTTACTAAAATTAATTCAAAGTTTGAAACTTTGAATATTGAACATAACAAATTAATTCAAAACTACAAGTTCAAATTATAAAAAATACTACAAGTTTTTTTATTCTAAGTTTAAACTTTAATATATACAAGTAAAAACTAAATAATATTTTGTTGTAATATTTTTCAAAGTTTCCATCACTTTAAATAAAACTCAATGGAAAAAAAAAAAAAAAAAAAAAAAACTTATTTGGGCCGAACTGCCGGACCGGACCGGACCGGCATTTTGGCCCAACGGCTCTCTTTCAAATATAGCCGTTGGCCAACGGCCAAAAACGGCTATATTTGCCTATCACCCCCCCCCCCCTAAACGCCCCCATAACCCCCCAACCTATTTTTATCTATATATACACTATTATTTCATCATTATATCACACAATTTACTATTTTCTATCAATTTATCTCTCAAATTACTCTCAAAGACTATTTTCTAAATTTCTTCCAAAATCCAAACAATTATAATGGCTGAAAATCAAGCTCCCGCTGCTCCCGCTGCTCCTGAACGAAGACGTCGTTCTATAGTGTGGGAACTTATTACGAAAGATACTGAATCTCAGAAAGCTAAATGTAACATCTGTAACAAAGAGTGGCAAGTTTACACTGGACCCAACAATGGAGGGACGGGAAAGTTTAGGCAACACTTAAAAAAAAACCACAGAACCGAATGGGATATAATAAATGGCTTTATTCCGCGTGATTGAAAATTTGAAGAGATGGCTAAGGGAATATCTATTTCAATTATGTATTTTCGAATTTCTAGTTTATTTAGCATCTTTGTAATTTTTCAATTTCTAGTTTGTTTTGTCATTTCAATTATCTATTTCTCATTCAATAAACGTTTGTTTTGTTTCATAAACTTTACACTGATAAAGTAACAAACTAGAAGACGTCGTTCAATTATTTATTTCTCATTCAATAAACTTTACATTAATAAATTTTAAAATATAATTTACATAATTATTTTGTTAATTTGTTTCATTAAAAAATATAATTTACCTAATTATCACAAATGATGTTTAAATAAATTGTTAAGTTTTTCAAATTTTAGTTTTATTTGCCTAAAAAAAAAACAAAAAAAACAAAAAAACCGTTAACCGGCCGGACCGGACCGGTACCGACCGGCCTAACGGTCGCCGGAACCGGTTCCGATCCGGCTCCAATATTTGAAACCGGCATGGACCGGACCGGTAGACCGGAATTCCACCGGTTTGAAATTTTTTTTGGCCCGGTTCCGGACCGGACCGGACCGCTGGCCACCCTTAGTAGTAGGTGGTGGGGGAGGAAGGGTAGGGGGATAAGTGCTGAGATTGGTATGTATTACACTAATTTGTTTATCTTTCCAATTTTTTTTTTTTTTTGGTAATTACGAGATTTATATTAATATTGATATAAGGTGCATGTAACATTTTTTATTTCCATCATAGTTATTAAAAGTCCTTCATCTATTTTATCATATTCTCTACAGGTTGTTTATAAAAATTTATACAAGCATGGCTGTATTGATTGTCATTACAGTTGACTGGGAGGAATTTTATTATCACCTTTGATTTCAGTTTGAGTGTTATCTCCATGGGGTTGAAATCCATTTTCAATTGAAACGGGAGATGTCTCTGTTGAAATTATACTTTCATATTTCATAGTTTTTTTTTATATTTTAAAATTTACAACTTAATTTAATTCTTCATTACTTATTTGATATTTGAATGAACTTGGCACTACAATATAAGTTGTTTGTATTTGTTTACATTAAAATGCTTAGGTTTTAAAATCGGATATAAAACAGAATAAAAAGGCAATGGCCAAAGCTACCTCAATACACTGCTAAGATATTCTTCAAAATTGCAAGCTTTCTCAAGGCCCTCGTATGCTCTTTTATAATATGCCATTGAAAAAGATTTAAAAAATAAAAAATAATGCTTCATTTTTTTTGTATTAAAATTTCGAGTCTTTCTGCAAAGTACTATCCAAGGGAGTAATGCTTCTATCAAAAAGATGGAGGAAGTTTTTTTTTTTTTTTTTTCCGAGGAGATATTGTTCCTAAAATATGAAAGCGGCATCATTTTCAAAACTTAAAGATTAATAGTGTAAAATGAGATTTACTATTATTTCGAGTAACCTTATATTTCAAATATAAAACGATGATGCAAAATGAAAATGTCATAGAAATATTTTTTAAGAAGCAAACTACTGATTTCGTTATATTTATAAAAATAAATGCTAAAATCCAATTAAAAGTAAAAAAATATATGTAGTGAAAGATTTTACAGATACAAATCTTGAACCACAATTTTGAAATGCTGATCGAGGAACAGATAGTGCTCGTTTGGTAGGGTATATTGCATAGAATAATAAATGTATTAAAACTTGTATAAATTTATACATCGTTTGGTACTAAATTAAAAATAATACAAGTATTACTAATACTAAGCCCCCCATAGAATAACTAATACCAAGATTAGAATACATGGAAAAATATTTTGAAATGACAAAACTACCCTTGCCTGAACCTTTTTCTATCTAAACTTCATTTTTTTTAACAGTAGAATATCTCAGCTACATTTTCGAGTTGTCGTGAAAAGGCAGATTTTTGGACACGAGGAGCACTAGAAAAATTAAACTTAGATTACTGATTTCAACACTTAACAATGCTTGGAGGTAATTGTAATCCAAGAAATTTTATATGAGGCAGCAGTAGGACATCCATCGAAGAAGTGTAGCACCACCAGTAGCCTAGTCAAGAAACTCAACAGATGGTTGTAGCATGTAAATGGGAACATTCATGGTTGAAAGCATAGCTAATTTGCAAATTGGTTTGATGTTAATTGTTCACTGACTCTGTGAGTCAGAGCATTGTGAATATTAGCTTAACTCATCATCCAATTAAATAAAATAGAAAAGTCCTACAAAAGTCCAAAGGTATAATTGTAAACCAAGTATTATACAGTTTTACACCAAGCACAAATTTAAGTTATATATTGTATATACGTTTTTTAATATAATGTACCAAACACTTGCTAAAAATAATCTCTGAATGACTAATTCATATATTACTAATCCTTGTATTACTAATCCATGTATTACTAATCTATGTATAACTTGATTTACTACCAAACGACCCCATTGTGTATGTAAAGTTTTAGAGCTATAGCCACAACTACTTAAACTTCATAAACATTTATATTTTTAAGTTCAAAAGCTCAAGAAAGAATCTCTGAATTTGAAGTTAAATCAGGATTTTTGTTGAAAATATAAATTTCACTTCAAACTTTAAAATTTTTTGTCACACCCCATTTTCTGAACGAGTTGCTGTAATCACCTAATTGTGGCACCAAAAATACAAAAATTACGTAAAATAGCGGTTTTAATTATTGTGTGATTTTTGCTAGATTTTAGCCTTTATTTAGCCGTTTAAGTAATTAATTAAATAAAATTACCGAAAATTACTAAAAAGTACTGGTTATGTGTTTAGTTGTGATTTTTACATTTTTTGATTTTTGGTGATATTGCAATTGGTGTGGTTTTTTTTTTTAGTTTCAGCTAATTGTGTTTGGCTAAAATATTGGTCTTTAAATAGCTACTTGTAAATTCAGTCTAGCCCATTCCTCAAAAATCTGTCTAGCCCACTCCATAAGCCTTATCCGCTGACCCGGCCCATTCCCTTTGTATATAAAGATTTTCATTGCCATTTTTGGCATTTCTACACAAAAATCACAGAATAGGCAAACTATGGCCAAATTTCTCTCCGTCGCCGGAAAAGCTTAGGCCACCGCGGTTCCACCGCACTGCCGCCGCCGGCCACCACCTCCGGTGGCCGGAAAAATACAAAATGTATATCAATCCAAAGATCTCGACCCCCCCGTTCCATTTCTCAACTCCGTTTCTTCAAAATCATAGCGGATTTTCGTAGATCGACAGTCAAAGATGCGGTCAAACACAAAATCCGGCCACTTTGTAATTTTTCCGGTGAGTTTTTGTTCTTTTCTCTTCTTTTTACTCCTCCCTACCTCCCTTGTACCCCATCTCCCAAAAAAACAAACCCCCATCCCCTTTACCCGTTTCTGTTTATTTCTTTTTTTATTTTTATTTCTTATTCATTTCTTCTTCCGTTTCTGGCATGATGGGTTAATGATGGGGCTGTGGGTGTGATGTTTGTTTGGAGTGTTGAAAAAAAATGGTAATGACGATATTGTGAGGGGGCTGCTGTGATGATTCGTTTGGTTTCGAGGCAGTGAGGGCAAGGCGGGGCTGTGATGGTTTTGCTTGTTGTAGAGAAGGCAGTGACGTCGTAGGCGGGGTAGCGGCTGCGACATTGGTGATGACTGTTGAGTCGCTATGGTTGTGAGGGAACTCTTTGAGCAGTAAGGGGTGGTGTGAAATGCAGAATAGGCTAGGAGGCGATGGCTTTTGGTTTCTGTTCATGTGTAAAATCATGAGGACGATGGTGATATTGTAGCCAATAGTGAGGCAGCAGCGCTCATGTCCGCGATGGGTGAGCATTGTTTGAACGCGACACAGCCTTGGAGTTGACGGGTTAGGAAAATAATCCTTTGATCTATTTGCTTTCCTTTATCTGTTTGGCCACAAGATCAAGATGTTTAGTTTTGAAATTAATGATTAGAGTGATATTAGCATGAGAAGTTTATTGAAATCCTAGTTTGTTACCGCAGTAAATTCCTAGTTTTGTTACTCCAGCAATTAATCATGTTGTACATTTGTTTAACTTATTCAAGTTATAATGACACGGTTTGTTTGCTCATCAGTTTAAAAATGGTATTCAGCTATGGTTTCTTATTCAAGCATATCTTTGTTGGATTACTGTTTGTTTAGCATATTTTTTGTCTAAAGCCTCTTGTTTGAAATAAGGAAATCTTTATGTGCCTATTTATTTTGTCTTGGTTTTTCTGATTCAAAGTTTAAGCATGTTTAAGATCTGGATTTTCGTTTCATTAGTCTTAACACAAATTAGTTTCTCAATGAAAGTTAATGAAAGTTTTAAGCATGTTTGATGAAAGTTAATACACTGTGATGATGTTTGGTTGTAGTTGTTGAGTAATATAGTATAGTTTGTATTTATTTGCTTGCTAGGTATGGTTAAGAGGTCATTTAGACCATGTTTAAGAATTGTTATGGTATTCTAGGTCTGATTTGTTTTCATGTTTTTAGCCTTTAGGACTTAAGTGATGGGTTTTCTTTAGTTTTGTGAAATAGTTACTAAGTTTAATTTCTCAAATTTTGAAAAGGAAAAGTAAAAAAACTATATAGATAAATAAAAGTGTCAAGAAGTCAGACTTTGGGGGAAGGGGAAGCTTAAAAATGGAAAGATTCAGCTTTGCTTTTAAGTAGGTGAGAAAGCTAGCACAAAAATGGCAATGCAAATCTTTTGCATTAATGACCTTGGACTTCTACACCAACAGCCCATTTTCTCCCCTTTTTTTACTTTCACTTTCCCCCCTTTTTACTTTCATCTCTCTCCTATATATATAGGCATTTACTACACATTAAAGACACACATTAACTCCTCTCAACTACCTCAAAAAGAACAACATTTCAGATCTGGAAAAGTAGAAGCAAAACAAAAAAAAAAACTTTTAAAAAAAGAGAAAGAAAGAAGGCAGTAGAGGAGCAAAAATATAGCAAGAAAGAAAGGGTTTTTGGGTCTAGGTTATTATTTCAAAAGGTTTGTCATTTGTGGCTGTTTGTTTGCTTTGGGAGTGGTAAAGTTTGTTTGGGCTTGTTGGTGGGAGTTTGCTTGGCTTGAATCTTTTGGAAGTTTACTTCACTAGGTATTTATTTCCTACCCTCTTTTTTACACATGAATGATGTATGCTATGTTTAGTTTTTTAATATGTTAGGAAATTGATATACATAAATGTGACACTTTTAAGAGATGTGTTTCTTTTGTATTTTTATGTTATGTTATGATTTAATTCTTTTTTGGATTTTGTGGTATTGGAAACTCATAGGCTAGATTTAAAATTATAGGCAAAAAAAGACTTGTAAAAAAAACTGAAAAACAAGAAAAAGAAAAACGTACAGAAACTCATTCCTTTGAATGAAGTTTGCAAAAATAGGCAATTTCAACTAAGGATTAGGCAAATGAGTTAAATCAGGACATTTTCGCAAGATCGTAAAATGTTGGACAACTATATAAATCTTAAATGTGCGGTAAACAAGTGCAAGTGCAGAAAGTCAAAAAATGTTGTAAATCTGGCTAAAACTTGAAAGAAGTATGCAAGGGGGACATAAGTGCAATTCTGTCAACAGAGAATCTAAAACTAAATGGGCCTCATACTTTGCAAATCTGGCTTTTTTTTGTTACAACCTTTAAGTTTAAGGCTATAATAAACCAAGTGAACCAAAAATTTTGCGAATCTAGTTCGATTAATTTCAGTCTTTTAATGTTAAGCCCCAATAGTTTTTAATGTAAATTTAGTAAGTTTTCTTGATTTAATTTGAATTGCGTTTTTTTTTTGTAAATATTAAATTAAGCCACATTTAATCAACAACGTCGGAAGCAAATGCGATACATGTAAAAATCCGTAAAAATAGACCAATCCTCTGCGAGGTTGGAAATGCGTAATATATTTTAGCTATTATGAGTTAAAGTGTTAATCCGTCCGATCTTCCGTGAAGTCGGATAAGAATAACATTTTAAATTTTTCTGAATTAAAGTTTAAAACGGCAAAATAATACAACCATATTTAATAAATCGAAAAATTGCGTCAATAAAAGCAACTGTGCTTGGCACAGGACTCGAGGGTGCCTAACACCTTCCCGCGAGTCAATCGAGATCCTTACTCGGAACTCTGACGCAGACCACTTACGAGTCATAGGTGTTCCAAGGTACCTCTTTGGTGACTTGGCACACCTTTGAACTATGTCAAGTGGCGACTCCGAAAAAAAAAAAAAATCTCTAAATAATTTTTGTACCTTTAAACACCTAAGTCACAACCTACCTTTTATTTATTTTTTTTAGTAAATTTTAGGGCGTGACAGCTTGGCGACTCCGCTGGGGAAATTAGTGAAAACTAGAATCTCCGGCTTTGACTAAATTGTCGCATGTTGTATTATTGTCGTTATTACATGAAAAGTTGAATGTTACCGCTTTGATATTTTTTGAACTGTATATAAACTGTCTTCCTCCGCAACCCTCTGAGTCTCTGAAACACACACACACGTACACTTACCAGATTGCTTGTGGCATCTGGGACTTTCTTACTAAATTGCCCATGATTTAGGAGGAAGGCGTGACGGGGTTTTAGGCCGGACACACTGTCTCCGGATGGCCCTGATACGCTTTCCGCCCGGTTTGTCCACCGGGTTTTCAGCCAATCTAGACACTGAGTCAGTTGTGTCACCTAGAGTTAAACCTTTAGGCCCAATTATCTGCATCATATCCGACTTAATGAGGTGCGATACACCGGTATTGCACTTGTCTAGGTTGACTACCTTTTGTCTGAATGGGACCCACTTCCCGGGAAAGACTTGTCTAAAAAAAGCATTCTATGTGTTGCATGCGATTAGGAAAGGTTGTTATGCTGACCAAGTTGGGGAGAGACGGATTTCAAAAGAAAAAAAAAATAGAAAAAAAAAAGAAAAGAGAAAAATGAAAGGAAAAGTGAGGAAGAGGTTGAAACTCATGTTTTAAATGTTAAATGTTTTGCTATTTTTATAAAATTGAGTCATACTGCTGTAATGGCAAATTTTTGTAAAAACGCCGGTATTTGCCGTCTTTTGTATATGTCAGTTTGTGTCGTTATAATGACGAAAATTTTACAAAAAAAAAAAAAAAATATGTACATACTTTGTAGTTAGAAAGTCAAAAAAAAAAATTTCGTGTCAGTTTTCACGCCGTTATAATGGCGAATTTTTAGAAAAAAGGCTCGTATACCGATATTGGGAGTTTTTGAGATCCAGTTTTTCACGTCGTTATGCCGGCGAATTTTTGCAAAAGTACCGTAGTGTTCATCACTGGAAATGAAATTTTGTTTTGATGTCAATGTGGCGTCGTTGTAACGTCGAATTTTTCTTTTATAAATTACATCTAAATACCAATGTTGGTAATTTCCCGGAGTCAGTCCTGATGCCGTTATGATGGCAAAATTTTTCGATTCTCTTAGGGTCAACTTTACGTCATTACAATGACAAAAGTTTTGTTGAAAATTGGAGTTTCGAATTAGCAGTTTAGGCATCTGTTTTGCTTTGTCGGTCAGTTGTCTTAAGTTGTTCTCAGGTTTTCAAACATTTGACACATTTTTTTACTAGGAACAATGGCTGCATCATCTTCTAGGACAGTCAAGAGAAAGTACCCTGCTGATGCCACTCCACCCTCTATTATGATGACTGATGGCCCACCCAAATCGGATAAATCTCTGAAGTCTTGGTGGGACGCAATGAGTCAAATGCAGAAAGATATAGTCCAGGAAAAGATTGGTTTTCTGACCGACCTTGTGACTAAATCTATTGTCCCGCGTCGAGACTTGGTCAGTGCATTGATTGGGTTTTGGAATCCAAGCCAAAATACCTTCTGTTTCAAGGGGTTTGAGATGACGCCGACCCTCGAAGAGATAGCTGGGCTTCTTAAGCTGGATTTTGAGAAAAAGAATATGATTGCTCCAAGGAAGGTTAATGAGCGGGAATTTTTCAATAATATCAAGGTACGAACAGACCTCTCGATCGCTAGTGTTCGCCAAGGCTGGATTTCATTTGATTACCTGTACGATCGTTTTGGGGCCGATAATGGTTTTAAGAAGTATGGATTTGAGTTCCACGACAAGCTGAAATATGGAGATTGGGTGCTACTTTGCCCTAAGGTCTTCGTGTTCGCTTTGCTAGGGTTGTTGGTTTTTCCACTACCGGATAGAGCGATATCTATTAAGGTCAGTTGGATAATGGCAGCTTTATATGGTGGAGCACCGGACGCCATCCCGACGATTCTGGGTAGCATATTTCATGCTTTGACTCGATGCCACAAGGGAGAAAGCGGTTTCTTTGAGGGGTGTAACCTTCTATTGCAGGTCTGGTTCTTGGAGCATGTACGCCCTTGCCCACCTCGTGATATTCTTAGGTACTGTGACATCGATTATCTTGAATACCATCTCGAACACATCGAGAAGTATAAATTCCCAGAAAATGAGCCAGACTGGAGGTCTTTCTTGAACTCTCTCACGCCGGACAAGATTTTGTGGCAGTGTAGCTGGTTTCCTAAGAGGGAGGTTGTATACAGATGCGTGGATCGTCCTTTTCTCGTTCTGATGGGTTTGACAGCATCCCAGCCTTATGTTCCTCTGCGTGTACTTAGGCAGTTGGGTCGAAAGCAGGAGATCCCAATAGTTGAGGACATGAGTGCATATGTCTCAGACTATCCTCTCAACCCAGCTACTCTTAGAGGTGAGATCTTGCGCCTGTGGGATACTAGGAGGCGCCTCGCAGAAAGCACACAGGTTCAGGATGGACTTAAGGGGGAGGTCGTTCGGGAGTACAAGGTGTGGTATTACCACCAGCCCATACCTAGAGAGATGCCCGCGAGATCGAGAGCAGGCATGGTCGACACTGAGGCTAGGCTGGATATGCAGGTTCAACTTGCTAAGCGTGAGATTAGGGAAGAATACCGCGCTACCATACAAGGCTTAATGGCAGAGAGGGATGCCGCCAGAGCTGCTCAGTCAGAGAGTGAGGGTTTCGCGCATCAGCACCTAGACACAGTCAGACGACTCCGTGTCATGCACTCACAGGCATTGACAGAGCGGGATGCCGACAAGGCAGCTTTGTTGGAAAGCAGGAGAAGGGAGGATTATCATCGACAGGATGCCATAGATTCTCGAGCTCAACTTGACAGGGCACTAGAGCAGGGTGAGCAGTTCAGATGGCTAGCACAGGACCGACTTCGAGATATACAGGCTGCAGGACAGACCATCAGTGTAGCTTATCGGCAGGTTTACGACTCTGCTACATATGTTGCACAGTCCATCAATGAGTATAGGAGGCTTCCCGCGGAGGACATACTCCCACATGTGCTTCCCTTCGTCACTAGAGTCGCAGCAGATTTGAACGGATTGCGTCGTACCTTTGCAGAAGGCCCGCCAGTAGATCCTGAGGAGCCGTTCGAGTTCGACCCTGAGGAGCCAGCTGACTTTGTGCCCCAGTCACCTTAGTAGATACATCAGGCCAAGATGATGCAGATTATTGTTGTTTTTTGTCATTTAGTTTACATCTTGGCATTGTTGTATTTTATGTCGCTTCTGAATTTGACATATTGTAATTTGTTTTCACTTTTTTAGTCATTTGTACGTTTCTTTTGGTCGTGCTCCGGAAGCATTGTATGTACTCTTTTTTAGTAATGAAAGTATTTTGTTTATTTTTATGTGTCAATTCATTTCACCCTCTAGCCTCGCTTGAAAAAAAAAAAAAAAAAAAGTCAAACAATACACTTGGGGATCTAATCTAAACCAATTTGGGATGACGCATAACGACCTTAGGCATTGTTTAGGCCGACGAGCAAATTCATATTCCATGCTATCTTGTTGCACTAACGTGTTTTGATTTGTTTAGAGCTTGAGCAACTGCCGTGCTGGCCCCACATTCCTATTCCACCAGAATCAAGGGACCACTGCCTGTTCCAGAAGTGGTTGAAGCACCTCTTCAAGAAGACACTCCAGCAACGATGGCCGAAGAAACTGAGAACACTGAGCTGGTTCGCTTGGCTGAACAACAGGCTAAGATGGCCGAGGATTTCACGGCCATGAAAGAAATGATGATGCAACTGGTCCGTAACTTGTCGGCAGTTCAGGCACCTCCTGCTCCGCCAGGTGCTGCTGGTTTCACGGCGAATGCTCAGCCACCAGGGCAAGGGCAATCTACAATGGCAGAAGACCCCCGTTATCCTCCAGGGTTCGGTCCACATCCAGAAACTGACAACGTAGCTGGACCCTCTACTGTACAACCTGGGGCACAATTCCCACAGCATGGACAACATGGCCAAGCCCAAGTTCCTGCCACAGTATTCACTGTTCCTGCAGGACACACTTTGCAAAGGTCAAACAGTGACCCACAGTTGAGGGCTCGTGATCAACAATTCGACCAAACTCGGGGTAATGTACTCCGCCCCACTGAGTCGTATGATCATGGACACCACCCAGAATCACATGCTGATGTCGAAAGATTGGGGAAAACAGAAGAGGCTGACTTTGCTCGGAAATTGAAAAGCCTGGAGCAAACTGTGAAAAACATACAAGGGCAAGGGGGTAAAGCAAGTATTTCATACAAAGACATGTGCTTATTCCCTCATGTGCCATTGCCTGAAGGTTTTGTTGTGCCCAAATTCGATCCGTACACTGGACAAAGTGATCCAAGGATCCATGTGAAGATATACCTTAACAAAATGAGGGGTATCGAGAAGGACGAATTATTGATGGCGTACTTTGCGGATAGTTTGGGAGGACCGGCCACAGAATGGTTTGTGCAACAAGATGTTTCTAAGTGGGTCACCTTTGACGACATGGCCAGCGCTTTCCTGAATCATTATGGCTACAAAATGGAGGCTGCTCCTGATCGTTCTTCTTTGAAGACGATCACAAAGAAACCAGGCGAAAGCTTCAGAGAGTATGCCTATAGGTGGCGTGAACAGGCGGCGCGTGTGAGCCCTTTGATCCCAGACGATAAAATGGTTGAAGAATTCATCGAAGTGCTTGACGAAACATACTACCAGGCGATGGCCTCTGCCCTTGGGAAGCAATTCAGTGAAGCAGTAAAAATTGGGGAGATGATCGAGAGAGGAATCAAAGCGGGTAAGATTGTTAGCCAAACAGCTTTGAGAGCTACGACCCAAGCGTTGCAATCAGGGTCGAGTACTTTTGGGAAGAAGAAAGAGAAAAAAGATGAGGTGGCAATGGTTGGTCCTGGACCGAGAAGAAATGATGGGAGATACAATGACCGTCAAGGGTACATTCAGGCACCCGCCGCCACAACAATTCTATCCAACTCACGGCCAACAATTTACCATGCCGCAGTTCTCATTCCCTGTAAATGCAGCATCCTATGCTCAGCCGCTATCTGGTCCACAATGGCGTCCACCCCCTGCTCCAGTCCAATACAACAATCAACAAGCACATACTCAATTCCAGGCTCACCAGGAGATGCCTTATCGACCACGAGGTCCGCAGGGTTTTCGTCCAAACATGCAACAGAGAAACATGCAACAAGAGAAAAGGCAGTTCACCCCACTGGGGGAAACTTACACTAATTTGTTTGAAAAGTTGCAACAAGCCAATCTGTTGAAGCCAATCCCGGGGAAGGTGAACCCCAATGGAAGAGTTGATCATTCACGCCATTGTGCGTTTCATTCTGGAGCACCTGGACATGACATAGAATCCTGCTGGGAACTCAAAAGGGCAATCCAGGCAATGATAGACAACAACCAGATAAAAGTCGTGGGGGATGAAACACAAAATGTAAATCAAAATCCTTTACCAGCTCATGATGTTCAAAACAACGTACACATGGTAGGGATGGTATGCATAGAAGAGGACATGAAAGGGAAAGCCGCCAAGCAGATTGTGGCAGTTGGTCCCTCCCCAGACATCAAAGGCCCTAAGCCATTTATTGTTGTAATCAGGGGAAAGTCTAGTGCGTCTGTTGTCAACGAAGCAGAGCAAGATACTGCTGTTGAACCAAGTTTCACAATTCCGGCTGCAAAGCAGGAAAAGGTTCATGACAGTGCACCAGTATTTATTGTGCAAGGGGCATCGTGCCAGAAAGCTCCGGTCTTCGAGGTTAAGGCAAAGAAGTGTGAACCGGTTATCATCACTCAAGCAGCGCAACTCCCTGTCAAAAGTACAAAGGCCGTTCCTTGGAACTACAACAAAACAATTGTGTCTTACAACGGGAAAGAAATCATGGAGGTTGCTGCAGATGTAAATGGTCTAACTCGGTCCGGGAGATGTTTCACCCCGGAAGAATTGAGAAAGGCAAAGCCAGGTCGAGAAGACCAAGGACCCATCAAAGAGCCGGTGTCTGAGAAAGAAGCTGAAGAATTTTTGAAGAAAATGAGATCGACAGACTATTCTATCGTCGAGCAACTGAGAAAGACTCCAGCTCAGATATCACTTTTGTCTCTGCTTATGAACTCTGAAGCACATCGCAATGCACTGTTGAAGATATTGAATGAGGCCTACATTCCTGAACAAACTACTGTGGCTAATCTGGAAGCACTTGCTGGCAGAGTATTTGAGACTAATCGTGTGATGTTCACCGATGAGGAGCTGCCAGCAGAAGGAACCGGTCATAATCGAGCGCTTCATGTCTCAGTTAAGTGTGAAGACTCCTATGTCACACGTGTTCTGATAGATGGTGGCGCGGGGTTGAACATTTTCCCTCTGTCTACATTGAAGAGTCTAAGGGTGGATATGAGCAAAATCAGGGCAAGTTCCTCTGCTGTTCGTGCTTTTGATGGTGGAGTTCGAGAATCTTTGGGCATCATCAATCTTGAGTTAACCATTGGGCCCGCTACCTTCAGCATTGAGTTTCAAGTCATGGAGACGGATGCATCATACAATCTGTTACTGGGCCGACCATGGATTCACATGGCTTGTGCTGTACCCTCCACAGTTCATCAGGTGGTCAAGTTTACTTGGGATAATCAAGCTGTCGTGGTTTATGGAGAGGATGACTCGCAGTTCAACAACAGCCTGGACGTACCAGCCCTTGAAGCCGTCACTACACGCCCGACCATCATGTATCAAACTTCCGATGTGGTGTATGTGGAAAAGGTAACAGAAGGGAAACCTATACCCATCCCAAGAGTGTCAGAGACGTCTATAATGATGGCATCTGAAATGTTAAAGCATGGTTTCCAATTTGGAAAGGGTTTGGGAGCATCACTACAAGGCAGGGTAAATCCAGTTTATCCAAATGGCGTGCAAGGCACGTGGGGACTAGGGTTCAAGCCAAAAGCAGCTGATCGCAAGCAAGCAAAGAAAAAGAAGTCGGAAGTTTGGTCTCTCCCAAAGCCAATTCCGTGTCTCGCTCAGTCTTTTGTGGGTTATGCTATGAAACCAAAGGTTGTCGCTACAAATGTCAACACAGTGGAAGACAATCAGGATGCGCCATTTGATCTGGGTGGCATCTTTGAAATCTGCATGGTACAGTCGGGTGAAGGCTCCAGTAATGCTTCAATTCAGTACATTGGCCCGGACGTGCACCTGACTAACTGGAATGCAACTCCCTTCCCCGTCAGGAAGGGGTCTTGGTAGACTGTTGTTTTACAGTTTTCTTTTGGATACACTTGGATATTCTAAGGGTTGTATGCCAAGTGTATTATTTTGCTCATCTTTTCTTTGTAATTCAAACCCTTTTTCATTAATGAAAGGCCAAGAGCCAAGCTTTACTTCAATCTCTGTTCATATTCCTAATTTTATTCTATTTTGTTTATCTGTAGTGATATATCTGCTGGTCCTGATGTCATGACATGTTCAAGAAACTTATCGTCCATCCAGGGACCACAATCTGATTTTGACTCCATAACCATAGTTGAGGTTGAAAGTGATGAAGAAAACATTGAGAAATTTGTTAATGAGGTTGAATATGATGGAGAACGGGCTGATTTTAAAATAGGCCTGGAAGTTGAACGCCATGAGGGCAAGCCTAAACCCAATTTGGCTGATACAGAGGATGTTAATCTTGGGAGCCCTGATGATGTGAGGGAAACCAAGATAAGCATGTATGCCCTACCTGAAGTGAAGAACGATATTCGGAAGGTGCTTTTTGAATATCGAGATGTTTTTGCATGGTCATATGATGAGATGCCGGGTTTGAGCTTCGAATTGATAGTCCATGAATTGCCAATTCAACCAGGTTTCCCTCCAGTGAGACAAATGCAACGGAAGTTCAAAACTGATATGATCAAGAAAATCCATGATGAAATAATGAAACAGTTGGATGCGAAAGTAATTCAATCGGTTCAGTACACTACTTGGGTTGCAAATGTTGTTCCGGTTCCTAAGAAAGATGGAAAAACAAGGATATGTGTCGACTATCGAGATTTGAACAAGGCAAGCCCCAAAGATAATTTCCCATTGCCTAACATTCACACTCTCGTAGACAACTGTGCCAAACATGAGATACAATCCTTTGTTGACTGCTATGCTGGATATCATCAAATCCAGATGGATGAAGATGATGCATACAAAACGGCATTCACTACTCCTTGGGGAACATATTGCTATAGAGTGATGCCGTTTGGTTTGAAAAATGCTGGGGCAACCTACGTGAGGGCCATGACTGCCATTTTCCATGATATGATGCATAAAGAAATAGAAGTGTACGTGGATGACGTGATCATCAAGTCTAGAACTGCTGAAGACCACGTGAGAGATCTCAGAAAGTTCTTTGAGAGGCTCCGTAGGTACAATCTGAAGCTGAATCCAGCCAAGTGCGCATTTGGTGTGCCTGCTGGAAAATTGCTAGGTTTCATTGTTAGTAGGCGAGGTATTGAACTGGATCCCGCAAAGATCAAAGCAATACAAGAACTACCTCCGCCTCGAACCAAGAAGGATGTTAAAAGCTTTCTAGGCAGGTTGAATTACATCAGTAGGTTCGTTGCTCAACTTACCACAATATGTGAGCCGATCCTCAAGTTGTTGAAAAAGAATGCATCAATTGCATGGACCGAGGAGTGCCAAGAAGCTTTCGACAAGATCAAGCAATACTTGTCAAATCCTCCTGTTTTGGTTCCGCCCGAGCCTGGCCGACCATTGTTTTTGTACTTATCAGTCAATGAAAACTCCTTTGGTTGTGTACTGGGGCAACATGATGCCTCGGGAAAGAAAGAACAAGCCATTTATTATCTGAGCAAGAAGTTCACAGATTGCGAGGCCAGATACACTTTGTTGGAAAGAACGTGTTGTGCCCTAACTTGGGTCGCACAAAAGCTGAAACATTATCTCTTGTCCTATACCACTTATCTGATTTCCCGGATGGACCCATTGAAGTACATATTTCAAAAGCCGATGCCAACTGGCAAACTTGCAAAATGGCAGATCTTGCTCACGGAATTTGACATAGTTTATGTCACCAGAACTGCAATGAAAGCTCAAGCCTTAGCTGATCATTTGGCTGAAAATCCGGTGGATGATGATTATGAGCCATTGAAGACTTACTTCCCTGACGAAGAGGTAGATGTGCTCGAAGAGTTGATTAATGAAGAAGAGCACGTGTGGAAAATGTACTTTGATGGTGCTTCTAACTCAAAGGGCCATGGCATCGGAGCAGTCCTCATCTCCCCCACGGGACATTACTATCCGGCAGCTGCCCAACTCCGCTTCAGTTGCACTAATAACACATCTGAGTATGAAGCATGCATAATGGGTTTGCGTATGGCTCTAGACATGGACATCAAAGAATTGCTGGTGATCGGAGATTCAAATCTTTTGATACGCCAAATGAAGGGTGAATGGGAAACTCGAGACCTTAAGCTGATCATGTACAAGCAGTGTATGGACGATCTTCGGCAAAAGTTCGATGTTCTAAAGTTTAGACATGTCCTCAGAATACATAATGAGCTGGCTGACGCATTGGCTACATTGGCCTCAATGCTTGTCCATCCTGATAAAGCCCATATTGATTCGTGATTCAGATCCAAAGCCAACATGCATACTGCAATGTGATTGAAGAAGAAATTGATGGCCAACCGTGGTACTTTGATGTCAAGAATTTCCTTCAAGATGGGTCGTATCCTCCATTGGCGGAAAACAATCAAAAGAGAACCCTTCGACGATTGGCAAGTGGTTTCTTTTTGAGTGGCGGAGTGGTGTACAAAAGGACACCTGACCTGGGACTGTTAAGATGCGTGGATGCAACTGAAGCCATGAAAATTCTCAATGACATGCATTCGGGGATCTGTGGACCCCACATGAGCGGGCACGTGCTAGCTAAGAAAGTACTCAGAGCAGGATACTTCTGGCTCACCATGGAGCATGATTGCATTACTTTTGTGCGAAAGTGTCATCAATGCCAAGTACACGGTGATTTGATACATTCACCTCCTTTAGAGTTGCACACAATGTCAGCTCCTTGGCCTTTTACAGCATGGGGGATGGATGTTATCGGGCCTATTGAACCAAAAGCATCAAATGGACACAGATTCATTCTGGTTGCAATAGATTACTTCACCAAATGGGTTGAGGCCGTGACTCTCAAGTCCGTGACCAAGAAAGCTGTGGTGGATTTTGTTCATTCTAATATTATTTGTCGCTTTGGTATCCCAAGTACCATCATCACTGATAATGCGGCAAATCTGAACAGTCATTTAATGAATGATGTGTGTGAAAGATTCAAGATCATGCACCGGAATTCCACACCTTACCGACCAAAGGCAAACGACGCGGTTGAAGCAGCCAATAAGAATATCAAGAAGATCCTTAGGAAAATGATACAAAGATCTCGTGATTGGCATGAGAAGTTGTCTTTCGCTCTCCTTGGTTACCGCACAACTGTGCGCACTTCCATAGGTGCAACCCCGTATTCATTGGTATACGGAACTGAAGCAGTCATACCCGCTGAAGTGGAAATACCGTCTCTCAGAATCATCGTGGAAGCAGAGATTGAGGACACAGAGTGGGTCAAGACCCGATTGGAACAATTGTCATTTATTGATGAAAAGAGGCTCAATGCAGTTTGTCACGGTCAATTGTATCAGCAAAGAATGGCCCGAGCCTACAACAAGAAAGTGCGCCTCCGCGACTTGAAAGAAGGGCAATTAGTCTTGAAAAGAATCTTTCCTCATCAGGAAGAAGCTAAAGGAAAATTTGCTCCAAATTGGCAAGGGCCGTACCTGGTAAAGAAGGTATTGCCAAATGGCGCCTTGTACCTTACAGATCCAGAAGGTAGGACAATTGAAATACCCGTCAATGCAGACGCGGTCAAGAGGTACTACATTTAATTTCAAGATGGCTTTCAAGTCAGGATGAATGCAAGGCTTTTGTTCTCTTTTTGCTATCCCAAATTGTATCCCTTATTAGCATTTTGAACGTTGTACTTTTGAGGCATGTTCTCAGTTGAAATCAATGTAATTGTACCAAGATGAAATGAAACTGAAAAGCATCAAAAAGAAACCTGGGCATTTGCCTAGAGCTACGTCTGACCTGATTCCTCTCAAAAGGATACGTAGGCAACCATTTCGGTGCGGTCACAACAAGAGAAAATTCCTCTTTCCCTGTTTTCTTTTATTGACGCAAAACTTGCTTCCAAGTTTGCGGCCAACATCAAAGGAAATTTAGATTCCCCTTTTCATGCTAAACTGGGGCAGAAGTTTGTTTTTATTTTATTTCATAAATAAAATAAAATAAAAACAAACTTCTATCATTTTTGTATCATCTATTCACATTTTTCAAGAGATGTTGGTGTTGTAAATTGAATTGAAAAAAAAAGAAAAAAAAAAAGAAAAAAAAAGAGAAAAGAAAGAAGTCTTGTCGGTGAAAACCTGAGAAGGCGCCGCAAGACAAACAGTGAGGAAAAAGATCAAAGAGAGAGGCTAGTTGGTGAAAACCCGAAAGGGCGCTACTAGTCGACTTGAGAGTCACCTCAACTTGGTTATGGTTTGATATCTTCCGTGGATCAACTCTGAACAAACAAGTGGCACTGGTCGGACGAGGTCATCCAAGATACATGTCATGATCATCAAGGCCGCCAGTATATCGCCAGATAAGTTCCCCTTTTCAGAAAGACGTTCCCTGTCCAAACGACTTTCGCCCTTGAACTTTTATTCCGTTTTGTACATCTTACCTCATCAGTAATTCCTCGCCCTTTCGGCGCTAACCTCCCATGAGCAACAAAAGAAAATTGCAAAACTCTGTCTTTCAGGATTCAGGTTTAATTCCAGCGAGCAGGGCACACCCTCGACAATGGAAAAGTTCTCAGCAAGTCATGATCAACATTGATAATTGGAGCCCAGCACCGCACATCAGGCCGGAAGAATGACATACCAAAATTTTGTCATGAAGAGTGGATATGTTTAGGAGAAGCTTTAGGCATTGTTCACCCTACATGTACTGTGAAGAATAGAACTAAAGTCAATAAGCTTGTTTGCAAGATCCAAAACAGGGTGTATCCACGACACAGAAAGCAAGTGTGACATTTGCTATGTTGCCAAGAAAGAGCTAGGACCATTTGAATTGAGGTAGTTGCGCCGAATATCAGCAGGAACTCTATTCTCTCTTCGAGTCAATTCCCGCTAAAAGATAGCGTCCATTCCCTTCCCATATCAGGATCTGCTAAAAGATAGCGATCATTTCCTTTTCGAGTCAGTTCGCTCAAAGATAGCGTCATTTCCTTTCCATGTCAAGATCTGCTAAAAGACAGCGATCATTTCCTTTTCGAGTCAGTTTGCTCAAAGATAGTTTCATTCTTTTCCGTGTCAAGATCTGCTAAAAGACAGCGATCATTTCCTTTTCGAGTCTGTTTGCTCAAAGATAGCTTCATTTCTTTTCCGTGTCAAGATCTGCTAAAAGACAGCGATCATTTCCTTTTCGAGTCAGTTTCGCTCAAAGATAGCGTCATTTCGCTTCCATGTCAAGATCTGCTAAAAGATAGCGATCATTTCCTTTTCGAGTCAGTTCGCTCAAAGATACCGTCATTTCCTTTCCACGTCAAGATCTGCTAAAAGATAGCGATCATTTCCCTTTAGAGTCAGTTTCGCTAAAAGATAGCGTCATTTCCTTTCCATGTCAAGATCTGCTAAAAGATAGCGATCATTTCTTTTTCGAGTCAATTTCGCTCAAAGATAGCGATCATCTCCTTTCGAGTCAATCCCGCTAAAAGATAGCGTCATTTCCTTTCCGTGTCAAGATCTGCTAAAAGATAGCGATCATTTCTTTTTCGAGTCAGTATCGCTCAAAGATAGCAATCATTTCCTTTCCGAGTCAATCCCGCTAAAAGATAGCGTCATTTCTTTTTCATGTCAAGATCTGCTAAAAGATAGCGATCATTTTCTGTTCAAGTCAGTTTTGCTTGAAGATAGCACTCACTTTCAGTTCAAGTCACTTGCGCACAAAGATAGCAACCACTTACTTTTCAAGTTGGTTCCGCTCAAAGATAGCAACCACCCCCAGCTTCAAGTTAAAGCCCGCCCGAGCGGCAATTTCAAGTTTTCAAAACCCACTTGATTAGTGGGAGCTTCAGACTAGTCCATCAGCTTGGGAAGCATGAAGAGTAGTCTAGGAATTGTAACTTTTACATTTTTCGATGTTGTAATTCCATTTTTCTTTGTAAAAGCAACGACCACCAGCAAGCGACCAGTACTCAGCAACAACAGCCTTTGTGTGTCTAAGAGTGTCTAGTATCAGCCCCAAATGTGTCTAGAAGAGTCTCTAGTTTGTCTTAGTAAGTCTAGAAGAGTCTAGCGTCTGCTTGAATGCGGTAGTCCCAGCTACCGCACGTAAGGAACTACACTGACCTGATTCCTTAGTCCGGGGATATGTAGGTAACCTTGTTCTTGGTTAGAACCGAAATTCAAGGTACGGTCACCATTTTGCATGCTCTTGGCTAGAACCGAAAAGCCAAAATTAGTTGTCGATTACTTCTTTGTCCGAAAACTCTTCGTGTTCCCGAACAAAGAGGGGCAGCTGTAATCACCTAATTTTGGCACCAAAAATACAAAAATTACGTAAAATAGCGGTTTTAATTATTGTGTGATTTTTGCTAGATTTTAGCCTTTATTTAGCCGTTTAAGTAATTAATTAAATAAAATTACCGAAAATTACTAAAAAGTACTGGTTATGTGTTTAGTTGTGATTTTTACATTTTTTGATTTTTGGTGATATTGCAATTGGTGTGGTTTTTTTTTTTAGTTTCAGCTAATTGTGTTTGGCTAAAATATTGGTCTTTAAATAGCTACTTGTAAATTCAGTCTAGCCCATTCCTCAAAAATCTGTCTAGCCCACTCCATAAGCCTTATCCGCTGACCCGGCCCATTCCCTTTGTATATAAAGATTTTCATTGCCATTTTTGGCATTTCTACACAAAAATCACAGAATAGGCAAACTATGGCCAAATTTCTCTCCGTCGCCGGAAAAGCTTAGGCCACCGCGGTTCCACCGCACTGCCGCCGCCGGCCACCACCTCCGGTGGCCGGAAAAATACAAAATGTATATCAATCCAAAGATCTCGACCCCCCCGTTCCATTTCTCAACTCCGTTTCTTCAAAATCATAGCGGATTTTCGTAGATCGACAGTCAAAGATGCGGTCAAACACAAAATCCGGCCACTTTGTAATTTTTTCGGTGAGTTTTTGTTCTTTTCTCTTCTTTTTACTCCTCCCTACCTCCCTTGTACCCCATCTCCCAAAAAAACAAACCCCCATCCCCTTTACCCGTTTCTGTTTATTTCTTTTTTTATTTTTATTTCTTATTCATTTCTTCTTCCGTTTCTGGCATGATGGGTTAATGATGGGGCTGTGGGTGTGATGTTTGTTTGGAGTGTTGAAAAAAAATGGTAATGACGATATTGTGAGGGGGCTGCTGTGATGATTCGTTTGGTTTCGAGGCAGTGAGGGCAAGGCGGGGCTGTGATGGTTTTGCTTGTCGTAGAGAAGGCAGTGACGTCGTAGGCGGGGTAGCGGCTGCGACATTGGTGATGACTGTTGAGTCGCTATGGTTGTGAGGGAACTCTTTGAGCAGTAAGGGGTGGTGTGAAATGCAGAATAGGCTAGGAGGCGATGGCTTTTGGTTTCTGTTCATGTGTAAAATCATGAGGACGATGGTGATATTGTAGCCAATAGTGAGGCAGCAGCGCTCATGTCCGCGATGGGTGAGCATTGTTTGAACGCGACACAGCCTTGGAGTTGACGGGTTAGGAAAATAATCCTTTGATCTATTTGCTTTCCTTTATCTGTTTGGCCACAAGATCAAGATGTTTAGTTTTGAAATTAATGATTAGAGTGATATTAGCATGAGAAGTTTATTGAAATCCTAGTTTGTTACCGCAGTAAATTCCTAGTTTTGTTACTCCAGCAATTAATCATGTTGTACATTTGTTTAACTTATTCAAGTTATAATGACACGGTTTGTTTGCTCATCAGTTTAAAAATGGTATTCAGCTATGGTTTCTTATTCAAGCATATCTTTGTTGGATTACTGTTTGTTTAGCATATTTTTTGTCTAAAGCCTCTTGTTTGAAATAAGGAAATCTTTATGTGCCTATTTATTTTGTCTTGGTTTTTCTGATTCAAAGTTTAAGCATGTTTAAGATCTGGATTTTCGTTTCATTAGTCTTAACACAAATTAGTTTCTCAATGAAAGTTAATGAAAGTTTTAAGCATGTTTGATGAAAGTTAATACACTGTGATGATGTTTGGTTGTAGTTGTTGAGTAATATAGTATAGTTTGTATTTATTTGCTTGCTAGGTATGGTTAAGAGGTCATTTAGACCATGTTTAAGAATTGTTATGGTATTCTAGGTCTGATTTGTTTTCATGTTTTTAGCCTTTAGGACTTAAGTGATGGGTTTTCTTTAGTTTTGTGAAATAGTTACTAAGTTTAATTTCTCAAATTTTGAAAAGGAAAAGTAAAAAAACTATATAGATAAATAAAAGTGTCAAGAAGTCAGACTTTGGGGGAAGGGGAAGCTTAAAAATGGAAAGATTCAGCTTTGCTTTTAAGTAGGTGAGAAAGCTAGCACAAAAATGGCAATGCAAATCTTTTGCATTAATGACCTTGGACTTCTACACCAACAGCCCATTTTCTCCCCTTTTTTTACTTTCACTTTCCCCCCTTTTACTTTCATCTCTCTCCTATATATATAGGCATTTACTACACATTAAAGACACACATTAACTCCTCTCAACTACCTCAAAAAGAACAACATTTCAGATCTGGAAAAGTAGAAGCAAAACAAAAAAAAAAACTTTTAAAAAAAGAGAAAGAAAGAAGGCAGTAGAGGAGCAAAAATATAGCAAGAAAGAAAGGGTTTTTGGGTCTAGGTTATTATTTCAAAAGGTTTGTCATTTGTGGCTGTTTGTTTGCTTTGGGAGTGGTAAAGTTTGTTTGGGCTTGTTGGTGGGAGTTTGCTTGGCTTGAATCTTTTGGAAGTTTACTTCACTAGGTATTTATTTCCTACCCTCTTTTTTACACATGAATGATGTATGCTATGTTTAGTTTTTTAATATGTTAGGAAATTGATATACATAAATGTGACACTTTTAAGAGATGTGTTTCTTTTGTATTTTTATGTTATGTTATGATTTAATTCTTTTTTGGATTTTGTGGTATTGGAAACTCATAGGCTAGATTTAAAATTATAGGCAAAAAAAGACTTGTAAAAAAAACTGAAAAACAAGAAAAAGAAAAACGTACAGAAACTCATTCCTTTGAATGAAGTTTGCAAAAATAGGCAATTTTAACTAAGGATTAGGCAAATGAGTTAAATCAGGACATTTTCGCAAGATCGTAAAATGTTGGACAACTATATAAATCTTAAATGTGCGGTAAACAAGTGCAAGTGCAGAAAGTCAAAAAATGTTGTAAATCTGGCTAAAACTTGAAAGAAGTATGCAAGGGGGACATAAGTGCAATTCTGTCAACAGAGAATCTAAAACTAAATGGGCCTCATACTTTGCAAATCTGGCTTTTTTTTGTTACAGCCTTTAAGTTTAAGGCTATAATAAACCAAGTGAACCAAAAATTTTGCGAATCTAGTTCGATTAATTTCAGTATTTTAATGTTAAGCCCCAATAGTTTTTAATGTAAATTTAGTAAGTTTTCTTGATTTAATTTGAATTGCGTTTTTTTTTTTTTTGTAAATATTAAATTAAGCCACATTTAATCAACAACGTCGGAAGCAAATGCGATACATGTAAAAATCCGTAAAAATAGACCAATCCTCTGCGAGGTTGGAAATGCGTAATATATTTTAGCTATTATGAGTTAAAGTGTTAATCCGTCCGATCTTCCGTGAAGTCGGATAAGAATAACATTTTAAATTTTTCTGAATTAAAGTTTAAAACGGCAAAATAATACAACCATATTTAATAAATCGAAAAATTGCGTCAATAAAAGCAACTGTGCTTGGCACAGGACTCGAGGGTGCCTAACACCTTCCCGCGAGTCAATCGAGATCCTTACTCGAAACTCTGACGCAGACCACTTACGAGTCATAGGTGTTCCAAGGTACCTCTTTGGTGACTTGGCACACCTTTGAACTATGTCAAGTGGAGACTCCGAAAAAAAAAAATCTCTAAATAATTTTTGTACCTTTAAACACCTAAGTCACAACCTACCTTTTATTTATTTTTTTTAGTAAATTTTAGGGCGTGACAGTTGCGACCGGCACTCAGCGCCTGAACTTGACCGAGCGAACCCTCTAAACTTGTCTATAATTTTATATTTTTGATGCTATGTAAATCATGCAATCTTTAAAACAGATTCAATAAATTGATTTTGAAATAAAACTCCCTGTATAGATGAAATACATAACTTTATTAGGTTCAAATCATGCAAAATGGTCAACCACACCCAATTGTTAGACTGCCTATGAAGCCTCTAAGAATCAATACATGATACTACTACAGATAATAAGAAAAAGTGGAATACAAAGAATCTCCATGAACAAATACGGAGCTCATCAATCAATTAGGTAATGGGGCAATATCCTAGCTCATAGTCTGTCTACCTGCAAAACCTGTGCCTACAATGACATAAACCAATGCAGGTTCTCATGAAGAGAACGTCAGTACACCACGACAGTACTTAGTGAGTCTCAACGATCCCCCACTAAAGCGGGAACGAGACTTTTAAAAGAGACATGATATGCAGCGTAATTCTTTAAAACGATGAAAACATAAAACATTTAAAGAAACTGAAATAATTTGAATAATAAAGCTTCGAACCTTAATTATGTATATTATTTCCTTTATTTTCTTTTCCAGGGAGTACCAATTAACTCTGGCATAACATGATCTCATAAAGTCACCGTGTGATCAGCACGGCTTCGATCCCTGCCTGATCGAATAAGTCCCTTCCCTGTGGCGCCACACAGTTCAAAGTGATAGCATGCTGCACGTTTTATGCCTTGGTCGTGTCACACAATATTATCATAAACTCTTACTCTGGCATAGCTAATATGCGCTCTAGCTAATATGCACTCTCTCGCTACAATTAAGTACATATTAGCTCTTTAAGATGTTTTATCAGACACTTTGTAAGCGGGCTTTTATGAGTAAAACCTCTTTAGTAAAGGGTTATATCAACTCACTTCGATTACTCCACGAGCCTAACCGTAGCTCCAATCAACACACTTTACCTTACCAATCAACTACCACAACCATAAATATATGTAATAAATCTCAAAGTTTCAATCTTTTTTCCAACTCAAGAATTTAGGTTCAACCTTTAATTTTCTAGGTCTTGAAAAAATTTCCTATAAATATAATCTATTGCGACGTGAAATTCTTGTGTATAATCAAGTTATATTTGTCACGATTTCACGGAAAAATCTTATCTCTGGGACAACTTCAAGGTAGGAACGATAAGAAGTATTCTCGCGCAGTCTTTTGCTTCTGCTATGACACAGGGAGTACTTTATTCCCTTAGGTCTATGCTTGAGACCAATGAATCTGATTTTTTCTCCCCTTTTCCCTTATTATTTTATTATAATTTCACTTGGGATAAATATGTATGTCTCATGTCCTCGCCAGAATTTCTTTGTTGGACCTAACGTGTAACTTGAAAACATAATGTCATTTAAGCTTTAGCCACATTTAGTTACCTTTAACTTTTGGCCATTTTTATAATTTCTCCTTCCACCTTAAGTATAATTAAATATTTGTACTTCTTTCAAGATAAATATTATAAAATATTGTCAACATATACTTTGACCTCAACTTCGCCGCGACATACGAAACGAGTTTCCCTAAATATTTTACATGTCAATAAGAGTCCCGAAACTTAGAAAATTTTAAGGAGCATTACATTCTTCCCCCGTTAAAAATATTCGTCTTTGAATGTTAGTTAGACCTTATTCTTTGGCCCTTTTTAGCCATCTTTGCGATACTTGATAGACACATTTTTTCGTTTGATGTCCGAGTTATTGATTCTTAACATATTAACCAAAGCATCGTGATGGGGAAACATCATCCCATCACAGTCGTCATCATCAAACATAATTTCTTTACCCAAACCTTCAATTTGAGTTCTTTTCTCCATTGTGATGGAGAGTTTGGAAAACTTCTTTGCAATGGCAAAGTTCACGCCGTTTACCTCTGAAGCCCACCCCCTCCCCCCCCCCCCCCCCCGCATATAACATTAACAACCGTATTGGGGGATGGGGCCCTTGGCGGCGGTCCATCTCCTTTTTTTCCGCTAAATTCTGCTTCCCCTTGTCAGTTAGAAATTCCTTCAACATGCCCTTTTTCAATAAATGGGCCACCTCGAGGCGCAGTACCTTACATTCCTCGGTGAGGTGCCCATAGTCCGCATGAAAGTCGCAGTAGAGGTTGTGATCCCTCTTATCATGGGCCATTCTCATATCCTTCGGGAGTCTTACCCCCTGAGCAGTCATTACTTTTAGCTCGTTCACCAACTCCACGCTCGACAGATTAAAATTGTATTTAGAGATACGAGGAAAATCCATCTCCTTAGACACTAAGGATGGCCCTATGGTATTTCTCTTACTAGCATTAGTGTTAACTTTTCCTCCAAGCCTCTGGCTCACATGCTATCCCCCGAGCCATTTACTCACATGTTGCTTTTGGGAGTTGTAAGGGTCGTATGGACCTTTGAGTTCCCTCGTGGCGCATCGGCGCGCCGAGAAGACTCGGGGCGATTTCTGTAACCAAAACTTCAACCAGCTGCCCTCCACTCTACTTTCTCAAGTCTAACCTTAATGGTAGTTTTATCATGCAGCTCATCCCAGATTCGAGCTTGCCATTGTTGCAGATCTTTCTTCAACTTAGTAGCAGCCTCGGAGTTGCTAGCATTAATATTCCTTTCAAACGCCATGATTTCCAGGTTATCATCCATGGTAGGCAGCTCCATTCTCTCTGCTTGGAAGCGCTCGAGGAAGTCTTAAGAGGCTCCCGATGCCATTGGTTAATTTCAAAAACATCCTCTTTTTGCTTGAAGATCTTTTGTGTTCCCATATGAGCTTTGATGAATAAGTCATCCAATTCATCAAAATTTGAGGTAGATTCATAAGGTAGATGCATATACCAGTGTTATTCTCATTTCTGAAGGGTTTCTCCAAACTTCTTCAAGTACATGCACTCCTTCTCCACCGAGCTCAGATCATTGCTCCTCACTATGGCCATGTATTCAACCACGTGATCAGCAGGGTCAGTCGTCCCATCATACTTCTTCAAGATCTGCAGCTTGAAGTGCTTTGGGTTGTAAACATGTTGCCTATACTTTTCAATGTCTAGTTTCCTCTGAGCCTTCCTGACCCCGGGGACATTTTTGAGCCGCTTTTTAAATTGTGCCTTGAAACTTTCTTGCACTTCTCGAAGTCTACCGAGACGTTTGTTTCCGCCACCGTAAAAGTTGTTCCGAAAGACAAAATGCCATGTAGAGCAGTCCCCGAGCCTCCAGACGCAGCACCATTTGGAGATCCCCTTGTTGTTGCGCCCGTAGGAACAAAGGTCGGGATGCCTCCATTAGGAGCCATGGGTGGAGTGTTGGTGGTGGTATTAGTTCTCATGTTACTTGAGATGGTTTGTAGTGAACTACATAACTTAGCATTACTAACTACTTGTTCGCCAAGTATCCCTTTAACTTGCTGCATAAAGTTCATAACATATACATTCCAAGCATTGTTTAACCTCGATGAAGAGGGGTCAACTGGAGGTGAGGAGGTGGAGGTGAAAATTTTCCATATACTGCAGGAAGTAGAGGTACAAACATTATGTCGACACTCTGCCCATCGGGGCGTGGCTGATTCCCATCAACACTATCATTTGTATTGGCCTAAATCAGTTTAGGTCAACAAATCGAATTTGACTGGGTTTACAAGCAATACTAAATATCAAAGTCGTGCAAGAAATAATGAAAATAAAGCAAATAATCAATCGAAGTATAATAGAACTTTGAATTCAATAATTGCAGTATTCAATACAAAATATAACAGAGTTTTGGTATGTATTTCTAGATGCCTATACATAAAATGAAATACTATTTGTAGGCCATCAGATTGGGGTAGTTTAACCACTTTCTCCACGTTCTTTTGTGGCTTTGCCCACGTTCCACATCTTTGATAAAGAGGAGTTAGTGGGCTAAGATCGTGGACCAATACTCTTGTTGAGATGAGGGTGACCCACCGAGGCCTAGATCTTTCACCTCGGGGATAGGAATCTACTGATCTACCGAGGCATTTACTCTCTGAGGTATACCAAGGGTTATGACTTCGATTGGCAACTTCGATGACTATGCTGTTCGCCTCGAGATTGGACTTATGAATCTTCGTTCGATGCGCTCCAACCACGTGCTCGATATGCCACGTAAGCAGGCCAATTTATACCCAATACAGATAGTCCCCCCACTCCTCTAGAAAGTGTCAGAGTTCCCAAGGAGTGAAATGAATTTGAGCAAGAGAATGACGCGGCGAAATATATGCCACAGATTTTAAGAATGATTCAATCACTTCAGCTTCCCATTGCGGCTTACGTGGTGACCGTTGATTAGCTTCGAATGGTCACGCTGTTTCGTTTGCTCTTCCCAATGTTTCAGCAATGATGACCCTTTGCATATAAATACCTCCACTTGATCACTTTCTTCCTCACCTAAATTTTTAAAGCAACAATAAAATCCCTTAAGATCAAATCCCACATATGTTCCTCTTTCATTCTTTTTCCAATATAAAAAATTCTCCATTGATAATCAATAATCAACGATCTCTGCATCAATTTCCGCTCAGGGTTCCAGCGGTTCTTTAGGGGGAAGAGTCCTTAACACCGATACCATGATCGTCGGTAGTGAGTTGCTAAATATATCTCAGCCTTTGAACATTGTGACATCAGTAGAGGGTGACGATAAAATTTCGTCGCAGGTGAGCAGTTTAAGGCAGTGGAAGTGGAACGCTGGCCGCGATAAAATCATTGAAGGAGATGACGGTGACATTGAAGGTGATGACATTGAGGGTGATGATGTAGAAGGTGATGACATTGATGCTGAGGATGATGAGGCTGACGTCACTACAGAGGCTGGTGCTGAAATACTTGGCGCCGAAGGGGAGCGTGAAGCCGAGGCTGAACCTTCGGGGCTAAAGAAAAGAAAGAAAATTCCCGTCGAATAAGAACTCGAGCCTTATCACATCGGGGCTGGTGTGATCACTACATCCTCTCTGAGATCAGTCGTCTATCTGCCGAGCCCAATTTTCTGGAGAGGTAGAATAATAAACGTGAGTAATTTGCTGCTTTTAACCCCTTCGGTTATTATCTTCTCCTTTTTCTTTTGGGTGATTCGCTCCTCATTTGGAGCCAACAAAGTACCTATTGCTCCTCCCGATGGCTTGTCTGATTGAGTTAAAGCTATGACCAAAGCCCACAAGTGTCCTATCAAAGCTTAGATGAGTATGACCGCCAGCAATGGTTGGGCGTGCAAGAGGCACGGTTAGTATTGTCATAATCTTGATCCTGGGGGTATTGCCCTAAGTTTCTTTCTTGTTGCTAATATTTCCTCTTGTGCTAGGTTTCCTCAACAAGTCGGCTGACGCTGAGCCAAATAAAGAAGAAAAAAGAGAAAGAAAGGGAAGGGGAAGAAGAAAGAGTAAGAAGAAGCCTTCGATGACGACGATTATGTCGCCTCGATGGCGAATCTAGTCAGTGACTTGAAGGAGCTTAAGGCCTCTAAAGCTTCCAAGCCTTCGAAGGGGTCCTCCGGTCAGAGGACCTTAAAAAAATGATGATGACATCTTCCTTGGTTGATTTACTTGTGTTTCAACTTCTTCTCATTTCTCCGTTCATAAGCTTTCCACCCCATCTTTTACAGATTCAAAAAGAAAGAGAGCAGCCTAAAAAAATTCCACTCGTTCGGTTCGCCCTCGTACCGAGGCGACGACCATCCCCAGTCCTCAAGCTGTTGTTGAGCGGCGCCGGAGGTTGATTGATGAGCCTTTTGATGAAGGCCTTGAAGCTCAAAGGGAAACTGAGGTGATAAACCTTGAAGAGCTAGAGCATGAACCTGATGTGGCTGTCACCAGGGCTAAAGGCAAAGCCAAGGTTGGAGAGGCCGTGGTCCCTACTGTCGAGGAGGAAATAGCTACAAGTACAGATCGAGCACATTCCGAGCCTGTTAAAGCTTCAGCCTCGGAAAGGCCTTTGAGAAAGTTAGAGGTTTTAGCTATGTTGAACCTCTTTGAGTGCTCTCGTGCGGATCTCTTAGGCCTCAAGCCATTGTTGGGGCTGAAGGAGGAGGCTCTTGTCCAGAAGTTCACCCCGGCGAAGCTGGCTGCCACTGCTGCTGCCAATGCACTTCGGGTAGGTTTTCATCATCTTCGTTTTCCCTTTATTCGAACACTTCTCCTACTTTCTAACTCTTCGGCGACTTTTTTTAGGGCTTCCTTCTGTCATTGAGGACCGTTGAACTCGAAATCACGAGGTTTGAAGAGGTTCAACATGTTGCAAGTGCTTGGGACAAGCAAAAGGATAGCTTCAATCCCCAAATCATTGAATTGAAGGCTCGACTGGCTAAGTCCCGCTCCGACATGCAAGAGGCTATTGCGGCTTCCGAAGCCAAAATTCAGGCCTTGGGTGATGGCTTCCAAGTAGAGCGTTCGAGGCTGGATGCCGAGATCGTGAGGCTTAACAGTGAATTCGCTCAAGTTAAGGATGAATTCATCGAGGAAGCCAACAAACACCATGAGAAGCTGAAAGAGCATGTGCTCACGATCCAAAGGCTGGAAGGTCAAATCGTGAGGATCCCAGCTCTTGAAGCCAAGGCTGAGCAACTTTGGGGTGAAGTTGTGGATTTGAAAGCGAAGGCTAAGATCAAGGCTAAGAGGGTGGAGCTGGACAAACTCTGGGCTGTCATCAAGTCTCGGTTGAAGCTGCTTAAGCAGTGTCACGCTGGCAAGCTTAATTTGGAGGCTGAAATATCTACAGCCGAGGATAATGTAGCCAAAGCCCAAGTCGTGATAGATGAGCTCTCCTCGAGTGAAGGTTCAGACGATGATAAGGCCGAAGATGAAGAGGACGAAGGTGTAGAGGTGATAAGAATAAAAAACGAAACGCGGAAATAAAGATAAAGAGCGAGACACTACTCGAACTCCCTACGAAGTAACTATGGAGAACTCGTTCCATAATACCCTCGTATCGGTGCCAAGGAGGACCTACACTATGCAACTACCCTCGAGTCACACTTGGGACTCGCAAATAGAATGATCGGGTTTTCGGTTCAAGACTCAACTAGGTTCCACTAGTGAATTCAAGCAACCAAGACAAAGGGTTCTCCAAACAAGAGATAGTTTCTTTTCATCATTCATAAAATTCAAGGTAGACTAAGGTTTGAATAGGTTTGTGAAGTATTTATAGACTTCACTTACATGTAATGAAAGCTCAAAAATACCCCCAAAGTGGGTTAAAACAATAAAGGCCTCATAGGGCTATAGTTGTCTAAAACATAGCAAATAAACTAGGAATCCCGCATCCTTCAGCTCACTAGGCGCCCCAAGTAGGCGCCCAGCCTAGTAGAGTAGGCGGTCAGCCTACTTGGAGTGGGCGGCCAGCCCCTTTTGAGTAGGCGGTCCGCCCGTTTTACAGAGGCGGTCCGCCTAGAGGAGATCCAGAGAGTTGTTCAAAACTAGGCGGCCGGCCTAGTTGAGTAGGCGGTCCGCCTGGTGCTGTGGCCTCTTGAGGTGCTTCCAAAAGTGCTCCGGATGCCTCGTCAAATGTACTAGAAGGTCCTCCATCCATGGCGCACCAAAGCATAGTCTTCAAGTCGCTCCCGAGGCCTTCTTCCATACCCTTCCATATCAAGTGAAGATGGGTATCTTGGATCAACTTGGCTTGACTCCGAGTGAAGGGTCTTGAGGGGGTTTGGGTCTTATCATCCTCCCCTTCTTGAGAAGATTTCGTCCTCGAAATCGAAGCATCATCCACCACCTCATCATCATTATGCACAGCCTCTTCATTACCTACATTCAAAGGAACCAAGTCACTAACATTGAAAGTATTAGGAACTTGATACTCACTTGGCAAGTCGACCACATAAGCATTGTTGTTTATTTTCGAGAGCACTTGGAATGGGCCATCTCCTCGGGGTGCCAACTTCCCTTTCCTAAGGTTTGGAAACCTTTCTTTCTGGAAGTGCACCCACACATAGTCACCCTTCTTGAGTTCCACCTTCTTGCGTCCTTTGTTCTTCTTGGCGGCCACCTTAGCATAAGCTTCCTCCAAGTTCTTCTTCGCCTTTGCATGGAGTTCAACCAAAGCCTTGGCTCTAGCTTTACCTTCAAAATTAACAACCATTTCCCTTGGCAAAGGGGTTAGATCAAGGGGTTAAATCCATAAACACACTCGAATAGAGTCATGCCTATCATGCTATGCAATGTGCGATTGTAGGCAAACTCCATAAGAGGTAGACGATCAATCCAAGTCCCGGCCTTACCTCGGGTCATGGCTCTAAGAAGAGCACCCAAGGTTCGGTTTACCACTTCCGTTTGCCCATCGGTTTGGGGGTGGTGGGACGTGGAGAACAAGAGCTTGATGCCTAAAGCACCCCATAAACACCTCCAAAAATGACTTAGGAACTTAGTGTCCCTATCACTCACTATGGTTTGAGGCACACCATGCAACTTCAAAACATTTTCAATAAACAAAGTTGCCACATGTTGTGCATCATCACATTTCTTGCATGGAATGAAATGAGCCATTTTGGAGAACCTATCCACAACAACATAAATGCTGTCATGGCCCCCTCTAGTCCTTGTTAATCCCATCACAAAATCCATTGAGATATCCAACCATGGACTAGTAGGTACGGGGAGAGGGGTATACAATCCATGAGGGTGGGCTTTAGATTTGGCACGTTTGCACTCAAGGCAATTAGTGCAAAACTTCTCCACATGCACCCTCATCTTTGGCCAATAGAATTGTTCTTGAAGAATGGCCAAAGTCTTTCTTGTGCCAAAATGTCCCATGAGTCCTCCGCAATGTGCTTCATGCACAAGAAACTCTCTCCAAGAGGACTCCGGAATGCACACCCTACCATTTTTGAAGATATAACCATCAACCCATTGGTATTTGTCAACTCTCTCCCCTTTCTCTAGAGTGTCATGGACACTCTTTAGCTTTGGGTCATGAGCATACATCAATTTAATGCTCTCAAAACCCATGAGCTTAGAGGCGAGAGTGGTGGCTAAAGCAAACTTTCTTGAAAGCGCATCCGCCACAACATTGTCTTTTCCTTTCTTGTATTGGATCACATAGGGAAAAGACTCAATGAATTCAACCCACTTGGCATGTCTCTTATTGAGCTTCTCTTGGCCTCTCAAATGCTTGAGTGACTCATGGTCACTCTTGATTACAAACTCACGAGGCCAAAGATAGTGTTGCCAATGGGCAAGGGCTCTCACAAGGGCATACAACTCCTTGTCATATGTAGAATAATTCAAGGAGGCCCCTTTCAACTTTTCACTAAAGTAGGCGATGGGTTTGCTATCTTGCATTAAAACACCACCAATCCCCACCCCCGAGGCATCGCATTCGACCTCAAATGCCTTTCCGAAGTCGGGCAATTGCAATAGAGGGGCGGTACTCAACCTACTTTTCAACTCAAGGAAGGCCTTCTCTTGAGGCTCTCCCCAAACAAACGGTTGGTCTTTCTTCACCAATTCGGTGAGTGGAGCAGCAATGGAGCTAAAGTCCTTCACAAATCGCCTATAAAAGCTTGCGAGACCATGAAAACTCCTCACTTGAGTCACGGTAGTAGGAGTAGGCCAATCACGTATGGCCTCTACCTTAGACTCATCCACCTCCACTCCTTGGGCACTCACAACAAACCCAAGGAAGACCACCTTCTCAACACCAAAGGCACACTTTTTAAAATTAGCATAGAGCTTTTCGGCTCTCAACTTTTCAAGCACTAGCCTAAGGTGTTCAACATGGTCGTCTATTGATTTGCTATAGATCAATATATCGTCAAAATAGACGACCACAAACTTGTTGATGAATGGCTTTAGGACATGGTTCATTAGCCTCATGAAAGTGCTAGGTGCATTGGAGAGCCCAAAGGGCATCACCAACCATTCATAGAGACCAAATTTGGTCTTGAATGCGGTTTTCCATTCATCACCGGGTTTCATCCGGATTTGATGGTAGCCGGACCTAAGGTCAATTTTGCTAAACACACATGATCCGCTCAATTCATCTAACATATCATCAAGTCGGGGAATAGGATGACGGTACTTTACCGTTATTTTGTTCACGGCCCGACAATCAACACACATTCTCCAAGTGCCGTCCTTTTTGGGAACAAGGATCACGGGCACGGCACAAGGACTCAAGCTTTCCCTCACCAAGCCTTTAGTGAGCAATTCATCAACTTGCCTTTGTAACTCCCTTGTATCTTCCGGGTTGCTCCTATAGGCCGGTTTGTTCAGGATTTGGGATCTCGGGACAAAGTCTATTTGATGCTCAATGCCCCTCAAAGGAGGCAATCCATCCGGCATTTCATCCAGGAACATGTCACCAAAATCCTTCAAAACATTCTCAAACACACTAGGCAAAGGGTTAGAAGAAAATTCACAATTAGAGTTTAGAACCATACCTTTGTGCACTAGGCATATGAGAAGCTTGTTGCCATCATTTCCTCTTAGGACCTCGCCCGGTTGCATCATGGCACATATGCCACCGGTAGAAGTTGGTGGGATTGCCACCAAGCTTTTGGACAATGGGCTAGTCTCAACCACCGACTTAGCCTTTGCCACTTCTCTCAACTCCCGCATCCGTTTGTAGTCATCGCTCACTTGTTTGGGAGTCATGGGTGAGAGTACAAACTTTTTCCCCTCATGTGTCACCGTATAGGTGTTGGCATGACCATTATGAACCACACGTCGATCAAATTGCCAAGGCCTACCAAAGAGTAGGTGGCATGCTTGCATAGGCACGACATCGAACATGTGCTCATCCACATAGTTCCCAATCTTGAATTTGATCAAACATTGCTTAACCACCCTCAACTCACCACACTCACTAAGCCATTGTAGCCTATAAGGATTTGGGTGTTTCAAGGTAGGTATTTTCAATTGGGTAACTAGTGTTTGGCTAATAACGTTAGCACAACTTCCCGAGTCAATGATCATAGAGCAAACGAGACCCATGACTCGGCAAGTGGAGTGAAAAAGGTTCTCTCTTTGTAAGGTCTCAACATCCTCCACACATATGGCTCCTAGACTTCTCCTCACAACAAGGAAGGCACGGTCATCATCTTCTTCCCTCATGACAATCTCCCCATCATCTCCTTCCTCCTCACCCTCTACTCCCTCTTCTTCTCCCTCCTCGGGCTCACTATCTTGCTCATAGACCAAGTCACCAACAAGAACCATAGTTTTCCGGGTAGGGTAATCTTTAGAGAGATGACCATAACCCTTACACTTAAAGCATTGAGTAGAAGAAGAGATTGGATTACTCAATTGAGTTCTAGAGTTACCTCCCACGGGTTGTGTAGACCTTTCAAAAGGCTTCTTCACATCCTTGTTAGCACTTGTACTTGGGAATTTGGCATTCGTCGTGGGAGCTTTCCAATCCTTTGGTTTGTTCATGGAAGTAGAAGTGTTGCTCTTGTAACGGTTGGACTTCTCTTTCTCAAGCCATTGCTCGGCTTGGATAGCGGCATCAAGAACCTCTTGAAGTGATAGATAAGCACACAATCTCAATTGTGAAGCTATACCATAGCTCAACCCATTCATGAAACGGATCACGGCTTGCTCCTCATCTTCGGTGTCCATATCCAAAGCCATTCGAGTTCTTTCAAACTCATCATAATATTCATGCACCGTCTTGACACCTTGCTTCAACTCATAAAGCTTCTTGAGTTGCTCTTGACGATATCGAGGAGTAATGTACTTGATACTCATGATACCCTTCAAGTCAATCCAACCCACATTCACGGGGATGCCCGCCCTTCTCCTTGATCTCTTGACGGATTCCCACCAAGTAGATGCATAGGATTCGAAGGATGAAATAGCATAAGTGCCTCTCTTCTCATCGGACATCTCATTTGTGTCAAACAACCTTTCCATTTGTAGCACCCATTCAATGTAAGCACTCGGATCACAATTCCCTTTGAAGGTTAGGAGATTAAGCTTCACACTATTGAGGTTGGTGTTGTCACGACCCCCACGGAACGGCTCCGGTTGGCCCCCATAGTGATCTTCATTCACACCATACTCCCTCCTCGCATTCCCTCCAACATATCCCATAGGTGGCCCTCGACCTTGGCCCCTACCTCGATCCACATTACGACCCCAATTCATACCTCGTCTCGGTTGAAAGTGATCATTAAATCCATACATATCATCACCATATTCGGCTTCCTCCCCTTCTTGAGCCTCATCGACTTGCTCAAGAGGTTGCACATTTCGGATGGGTCTTGGTAATGGGATGTTTCTTGGGGGATTATCCAAGATACGGGGAATGCCCGTTCGTTCAATTCTCTCTCGGTCCTCCTTTACCCGTTGTTGATTGAGAAACTCAATGACATGGCTTACTTGTTCCGGGGTAAAGTTAGGAGTACTTGAGACTTCACCGGTCTCAATTTGGACACTCGGGGTCCCCTTTTCAATTGGGACACTCGGGGCCCCTTGGTCACCTTGGGTACTTGAGGCACCCTTTTCAAGTGACTCAATCCTTTGAGTCATGACGTCCATCTTGGCAAGAATGCTAGCCAAGGCATCCTTGATGTAATCTTGACCCTCGTTGGCCATTGTACCTACAAAGAAAAGAAACAAGAGTTAGTCAAAACACCTCACTAGCTCCCTCACAAGTTTTCACTCGGATCACTCGTATGGTGGTGATGGCTATTTCACTCTTGCTTGAACTCAAAGCTTCACGAAGTTGAATAGTAAACCTAAACCTAATCACTCGACTCAAAAGCTAAATGTACTCCGGGGTGAGTGGAGTTAATAGGACTCGATTGGAACGCTAAGCACTTTGAGTGAGGACTTGAGTCAAAAGGCACTACGGGTCTTCTTTGAGTTCTAGTCTCCGTTCTAAGGCACGATGATCCTAGTAGCTTGAAGTAATTAGTACTAATCGAGTAGGAATATACTCTAATAATACTAATTAGAAGCAATGCAAACAAAAAAACAAGCGAACCTAGAAGAAACTACCCGATTCCCAACTCTTCAGGAAGTAGGCGTCCCACCTGTTTGGACTAGGTGGTCCGCCTGGTGTCTGCAGTGGGGAGTAGGCGGTCAGCCTACTCTGAATAGGCGGTCCGCCTCTGTAAAGTCCAGAGAGCAAGCAAAAATCAGGCGGTCCGCCCGTTTTGCTAGGCGCTCCGCCTACTGCAAGTTTCAGCACAGTTCAAACACGATTTTCTTGGTTTTGCACCCAAAAATTCATCAATCCACACGTTGTTTTATCAATCCGAAGGTACCCAAGTGTTGTTCAAGCACAGAGATCAAACCCCAATCAATTTTATCAAACCCCAATCAAAGTTCAACATTCCACCATGTTCATAGCTAGGGTTTCAAATTTTCAAATTCTTCAAGGGTTTCAAATTTTCAATCCTTGTGTTTCTACTTCAAATTCGATGCTCAGGGTACCAAAAGAACGGATTTCCAACAAGGAACAAACCTCAATATCAATCACGCAATGGGTCCAACAAACCAAGATTTTATGATCAAATTTTTGTGTTTTTCAACTTTTCTATTTTTTTTGTGTTTTCTTCCTTTTCTTCAACAACAAATAAGAACCTAAGATAGAAACCAACCTAGGCACGAAGAATCAAGGGTCGGGGGTTTGTAGAAACAAAACCCGAGCCTTGCTCTGATACCAAGATGATAAGAATAAAAAACGAAACGTGGAAATAAAGATAAAGAGCGAGACACTACTCGAACTCCCTACGAAGTAACTATGGAGAACTCGTTCCATAATACCCTCGTATCGGTGCCAAGGAGGACCTACACTATGCAACTACCCTCGAGTCACACTTGGGACTCGCAAATAGAATGATCGGGTTTTCGGTTCAAGACTCAACTAGGTTCCACTAGTGAATTCAAGCAACCAAGACAAAGGGTTCTCCAAACAAGAGATAGTTTCTTTTCATCATTCATAAAATTCAAGGTAGACTAAGGTTTGAATAGGTTTGTGAAGTATTTATAGACTTCACTTACATGTAATGAAAGCTCAAAAATACCCCCAAAGTGGGTTAAAACAATAAAGGCCTCGTAGGGCTATAGTTGTCCAAAACATAGCAAATAAACTAGGAATCCCGCATCCTTCAGCTCACTAGGCGCCCCAAGTAGGCGCCCAGCCTAGTAGAGTAGGCGGTCAGCCTACTTGGAGTGGGCGGCCAGCCCCTTTTGAGTAGGCGGTCCGCCTAGAGGAGATCCAGAGAGTTGTTCAAAACTAGGCGGCCGGCCTAGTTGAGTAGGCGGTCCGCCTGGTGCTGTGGCCTCTTGAGGTGCTTCCAAAAGTGCTCCGGATGCCTCGTCAAGGGTACTAGAAGGTCCTCCATCCATGGCGCACCAAAGCATAGTCTTCAAGTCGCTCCCGAGGCCTTCTTCCATACCCTTCCATATCAAGTGAAGATGGGTATCTTGGATCAACTTGGCTTGACTCCGAGTGAAGGGTCTTGAGGGGGTTTGGGTCTTATCAAGAGGACACCAAAGATACTAAGGATTGGACTTCCGAGGAGGGAGATGGTCCCGAAACTTAGCACTTTCTTTTTTATGCTTGTGTTTTTTGTTATGGCCATCAAGCCATTTTTATTCAATCAACTTTTTGTGGCCTATGGGCCTTGCTTAATGTACAGTTTTCTAAAGCCTTTGGGCTAAGTTTAATGAATTTCATTTTCGTTTCTAAGTGTGTCTTTACTTTACTTTGAAAGTGTTCGACTAGGCACTTATAGGATAATTTTCAGTTGCAAGACTTGATAACATTCGATAATCGATGCTAGCTTGGAATGACGTCTCGTTCCCGAGCCAAGGCATGTTTGAGTGATCTCAGTCGATCAGTGTTACTTTGGTAAACTAAGCTTTGAAATAAAGAGATGTTGAATCAAGTTCATTTCATTAATAACAATAAGCCATGATAGGCATTAACAAGTTTCAACCTAGTCGAAGCTATACTTAGGCGAAAATTTGAGATGAAGCCACTATTGCGCGAAAAAATACAAGATATTAAACTACTCTTCGGACGATGGTCCCCGGTATTCGAATAGCCAGTCTTGGGGTTTGTTTGCAGTCCCCGGTATGAGAGGCTTTAAGTCGAGCTTGACTGCACACCATCTCCTACATCCCCCCAGTGTTCGGGCGTGAACTTCGATGAAAACCCGAGCACTGTTTTCGTTCCGTTCGCTTCTTGAAGAGGTGAAGCAAAGAAAAAACTAGGAGTTAGTTAGAATTTTTCAACCCAAGCGTAGGAGCATTTGCGGCTCGGCGTTGTAGAGAAATTTTATTGACAAAGGGTAACATACCGCGATGTTAGAAATAGTACCGCTTTAAATTGAAAACATGCCAATTCATGGGTTTGGGTTCGCCTTTTAAAATTTTCCAGCTAATAAGATCCCTTTCCAACAATTTTTTTTTGACCCGATAAGGTCCCTCCCAATTAGCAACATACTTACTGCGTTTTTCTCCTTGGTAGACTGATTTGAAGCCTTCAACACGTAATCCCCAACTTTGAAATCTCTGAGTTTGGATTTTCTGTTGTGATAGGCTTCAATTTGTCTTTTCTGTGCAGCTAACCAAACCAAAGTCAACTCTCTTCGGTTCGAGCAAATCCAATTCTATGCGCATAGCTTGTTGATTAGAATCTTCAGTAGAATGAGCTCACCGAAGGCTTGGTTTACTGACTTCTACTGGGATTAAAGAGTTCATTCCATAGGCAAGGGAGAAAGGGGTTTCACCAGTGCTGTTCTTTTCTGTGGTTCGTATGGCCCATACCATCCCCGGCAACTTATCGGGCCACGGGCCTTTCGCTGCATCTAGCCTCTTCTTTATATTTCCACAATCAGCTTATTTGAGGACTTAGCATAGGTATTTGCACTTGGATGGTAGGGGATTGATACAATTATTTTAATTACCCACTTCTTGAAAAACTCAATGATGTTGGCACATATGAATTGAGGACTGTTGTCGCAAGTAATCTCCTTTGAAATACCGAACCTATAAATAATATTCCTTCGAATAAAACCAATCACTTCATTCTGTCTGACCTTGACGAAAGATCATGCTTCCACCCGTTTGGTGAAGTAGTCGGTCAACAGAAGTATAACCCGAACACCTCCTTTAGCCTTCAGAAGTGGCCCAATTATATCCATTCCTCATTTCATGAAGGGTCAGGGTGACACGACCGAATGGAGAGGCTCAGCCTGTTGATGTATTATTTTTGCGTGTCGCTGGCATTTGTCGCACTTTTTCACGAAGGCTTTGGCATCTGCGCTGATAGTTTGCCAATAGTTTCCGGCCCGAAGTAGTTTTCACACTAGAGCTTTTCCCTCAGAATGATTGCCACATTCGCCTTCATGCACCTCTCTCATCACGTATTCGACTTCACCCGGTCCCAAACATTTGGCCAACATGCCGGTGTAAATCTTTTTGTACAATTTTCCTAAGACCATTGAATATGAAGCTGCCTGGGTCCTCAATTTTTTAGCCTCTCTCTTATCTACTGGGAGAGTCCCCGAGTCGAAGTAGGAAATGAACTTGGTGCGCCGATCCCAAGTATGATCTACAATATTTACTTTGAATTTCATTCTTTTCAACTTCGAACACAACAACCGAACCACAGAGCCAGTCCCCGAGTATTCTTTTTTGACGGTCGAGCCCAGATTGGCTAAGGCATCGGCCTCGGCATTTTCTTCTCGTGGTATCTGCTGAATTCTCCATTCTTGGAATTTTACCAAGACTTGTTGTGCCCAGGCTAAGAATTGCTGCATTCATGGCTCACGAGCCGAATATTCTCCAAGCACTTGATTCACCACCAACTGTGAATCACTTCTCAATTTGATCTTCTCTACTCCCATCTCTTTGGCTAATTCCAAGCTAGCTATCATATCCTCGTATTCTGCTTCATTGTTGGTTACTTTTTGGTATCTAATTGAGTGCCTTACTCTTTCCCCTGTTGGCATTACCAACACTATTCCGAGACCCGAAGTTTTTGCATTTTTTGCCCAATCGGTATACAATGTCCATACCCTCGGTTCTAATTCTTTAGACGCCAAACTTTCCTTTTCAGTATCGGGTAGTACCCCGACGCTAAAGTCTGCCAAGACTTGGGATTTTATGGCCGTTCGAGGTTGATAAGTTATGTCATATTCACTCAACACGACCGCCCATATAGATAACCTCCCTGACAACTCAGGCTTGTGTGATATGCTTCTCAAGGGAAAGGTTGTAATTACAGTTATAAGGTAACATTAAAAATAAGGACGAAGCTTTTGAGCAGTAACTACTAGTGCAAGTGCTAACTTTTCAAGATGAGGGTACCTAGTTCCAGCATCAAAGAGTGTTTTGCTAACATAGTAGATGGGTTGTTGCTTCTCTCCTTCCTCCTGAACTAGCACATCACTCATCGATACTTTGAATACGACTAAGTACACCAACAATGTTTCCCCATCTTACGACTTGGCGAGCAGCGGCGCATTAGCCAAACAGTGCTTCAACTCTTTCAACGCTTGTCTGCACTCCCGCGTCTATTCAAAGGCGGTGTTCTTTCTCAAGACCGAGAAGAATTAGTGGCATCGCTTTGAGGACCTCGAGAATCTACTCAAAGCTGCGACTCGGCCAGTCAAGCGTTGGAATTCCTTAATCCCCGAGAGCACCTCGAGAATCTCTTCAATGGCTTTGATTTTCTCAGGATTGGCCTCGATTCCCCTTTTGGAGACTATGAATCCCAAGAATTTCCCCAAACTGACCCTAAATGCACACTTTTCGGGGTTCAACTTCATGTTGTATTTCCTTAAAACAGTGAAGGCCTTTCTTAGGTGGCTTAGATGATCTTCTGCCCGAATCGATTTGACTAGCATGTCATTTATGTACACTTCCATTAACTTTCCAATATAATCATTAAACATTCAACATACTAGCCTTTGGTAGGTTGCTCCCGCATTCTTGAGTCTAAAGGGCATCAACAATAAATACCTCAATCGGTGATGAACGAGGTCTTTTCTTCATCCTTTGGGTCTATCAAGATTTGGTTTTACCCCGAGTATGCATCTAGAAGGTTAATATTTTGTGTCCAGCCGTGGAGTCTATTAGCCTTATCATTTGAGGCAGCGGGTATGAATCTTTGGAGCAAGCTATATTTAGGTCCGTATAATCTACGCACATTCTCCATTTAACATTTTTCTTGGGTGTGACGACAACGTTAGCAAGCCATTCGGGATATTTGACTTCCCTCACGAAGCCGCTGTCTTGCAAATTATTCGTTTCATCCTCGACAACCTTCTTCCTTACACCGGCATGAGGTTTCTTCTTCTGCTTCACCGGGGCATGGCGTGGATCTACATTGAGTTTATGCGTCATGATCTCTGGATCGATGCCGATCATGTTGGCGTGGGACCACACGAAGCAGTCGTCATTAGACTTTAACAACTCAATAATTGCCTTTTTAGATTCGGGGTCTAATTCCGAACCGATAAATAATTTTCTATCTGGGAACTCCTTCGATAGTGTGAAGGGTTCCAATTCTTCAATGGTTGAGTCCTCAGCCTTCTGCTTCCGAGGCTCTTGAATACACGCCTGGATCTGCTCTATCAAACCTTCTTGGGGATCTGAATCAGGAACTAAATCCCCTCTTCATCAGACCCTGATTGCATTGATTGCTATTTGTTTGGTCCATTCGGGACGACTCCACTCTTCAAAGCAACCGAATAGAATTCTCTTGCTACTCGATGTGCCCCTCTTATCGAACGGATTCCCCAAGGGGTCAGAAATTTAATGATATGATGTAGAGTGGATGGTACGACTTCCATCGCATAAATCCAAGGTCTCCCTAGGAACACATTGTAACCCATGTCCTCGGGCATGACTTGAAACATGGTTTCCTTTACAATTCCCTTTGTATGCATAGAGCATAATCTCGCTGAAAGTCTTCTCCGTGGAATTGTTAAATCCAGTCAAAATAGTTGCCTTCAGGATGATTTGGTTTTTCAGCCACATCTTCTTAACAGCCCTGTAGCTTAAAAGATTCAACGAGCTACCGGAGTCGATCAAGACTCGCTTAATGTCTGAGTCGTTGATCCTCAACATGATAACCAAGGCATCATAGTGAGGGAACATCATCCCATCACATTCGTCATCGTCAAAAACAATTTCACTACCCGAACCTCCAGCCCGAGTTCTCTTTTCCATGGTTATCGAAAGTTTATCAAACTTCTTTGCGGTGGAAAAATTCACGTCGTTTACCTCCAAACCGCCTGTTATTACGTTCACTATCCTTTTGGCGGGAGGTGCCTTAGGTTGCTGTCTATCTACTCTATTTTTAGTGAATTTTTGCTTCCCTTTACCAGTAAGGTATTCTCCCAACAGACCTTTCTTTAATAAGTGGGCCACCTCGAGGTGGAGAGCCTTGCAATCCTCGGTTCAGTGACCATAATCAGTGTGAAACTCGCAATGCAAGTTCTGATCTCTTTTTCCCGGGGCGGTTCTCATATCCTTCGGTAACCTTACCCCCTTGTATGTCATCCCCTTCAAAGTGTTCACCAGCTCCGTGTTCGATATGTTGAATTACAATTTGGGATCTGAGGCAGGTCTTTATCTTTGGATGCCAATGTGGGACTCGTGGTACTCTTCTGACTAACATTGTGGTTTACTCGGCCTCCAAGGCACTGGCTTATAGGTGGCCCACCGAGCCTCTGACTCACATTCTGCCTTTGTGAGTTATATGGCTCGTATCGATCCTTCGAGTTCCCACGTGGTACTTCAGCGTGTCGTGATGACTCAGGGCTATTTCTATAGCTTGAGCTTCGGCCTACAGCTTTCCACTCTGCTTCCTCCAACCTTATCTTGGTGGTAGCTCTATCTTGTAATTCATCCCACGTCTTAGCTTGATATTGTTGAAGCTCTTTCCTTAGCTCGGCGGCTACTTTAGGATTGTGAATATTATGTTTCTCTCAAAGGCCATGATGGCCAAGTTATCTCCCATGGTTGGCAGTTCCATCCTTTCTGCTTGGAACCGTTCGAGGAAGTCCTTGATGGGTTCCCCGTACTGCTGCTTAACTTCGAAGATATCCTCCTTTCTTTGAAGGATTTTCTACGCTCCGGTGTGAGTCTTGATGAACGCATCAGCGAGTTCCTTGAAATCTAAGATAGATTCTGAAGGCAAATGCATGTACCAGCGTAATGCCCCCTACTCCAAAGTATCCCCAAATTTCTTCAAAAACATTGATTCTTTTTCTATTTCAGACAAGTCGTTTCCCATTACCATCGCCATGAACTCAGTTACGTGTTCAACTGGGTTAGTGGTACCATCATACTTCTTTAGAATATGCATCTTGAAATGCTTCGAAATCGGTGCTGGGGCAGCCTCGGGCTTGTAGGGTAGTTGCCTACATTTGTCGATGTCCAACGCCCTCTAGGTTTTTCTTACCCTAGGGACATTTTTGAGCCACTTTTTGACTCGAGATTCAACTCGGTCCTCGATTTCCTTTCTCCTTTTTTGGAGTCCACCGAAGAGTTAGTTTTTTCCATGTTGGGAACCGTGCCGAAAAGTGGATTGGTATTCGGTGCGATCCCCGAGCCTCCAAACATGGCTCAGTTTTGAGGTCCCCCTGTTGTCGCGACAATAGAAACGAAGTTTCGGATACCTTTATTCGGAGCTACAAATGGAGTATCGATAAGGGTAGCATGATTTCTCATCGAGGTTTCCTTTAAGGAGCTACGAAATTCAGCGTTAAAATTTTGCTTGTTCAGCAAATTGCGCTTGAAGATTTTGCAAGGAGCGTATGACAAACGCTTGAAAAGGATCGTTAGACGCTGATGAGGAAGGATCTGCCAGAGATGGTGGTGGTACATGTGTATTTTCTGTTGAACATGGAGGTACAAACGTACCAGTTTGTCCATCGGGAGGTAACTGGTGTCTGTTGGTATCGTCGCCATTATTAGCCATTACTAAAATAAACTGTGAATACAAACGTGAGCTGATTTACTGTTCAACCTTGGAACAAAGTGTAATTGCTTGAATTCTTACAGACGGCGCCTATTTATATGGGCCTAAATCAGTTTAAGTCAACAAATCAAATTTCACTGGGTTTACAAGCAATGCTAAGTATTAAAGCCGTGCAAGAAATAATGAACTTAAAGCAAATAATCAAACGAAGTACAATAGAACTTTGAATTTCAATAACTGCAGTATTCAGTACAAAATTTGACAAAATTTTGGTATGTATTTCTGGATGCCCATAACATAAAATGAAATGCTATTTATATGCCATCAAATTGGGGTAGTGCAGCCACTTTCTCCACGTTCTTTTATGGTTTGGCCCACGTTCCGCATCTAGGATGAAGAGGAGTTAGTGGGCTGAGATCGTGGAAAAATCTTCTCGTTGAGATGAGGGTGACCCACCGAGGCCTAGATCTTTCACTCCGATGATAGGAATCCGCTGATCTACCGAGGCATTTTCTCTCCAAGGTACACCAAGGGTTATGACTTCGGTTGTCAACTTCAGTGACTATGTTGTTTGCCCCGAGGTCGGACTTATATATCTCCGTTCGATACGATCCGAACCACGCGCTCGAGGCACCACATAAGGGGGCCAATTTATACCCAGTACATCATTGTTATCAACCATCGTTGAAAATCAGAGAGGGAAGTGTGAACAAATGTGTCGTACAACTTTGGAACAGAGCACAATTGCCTGATCCCCACGAATGGTGCCAAATTGTGTTTGCCTAAATTGGATTAGGACAACAATTGAATTTATATAGGGTTTACAAGCAATTTGATGGATCAAAGTTAGCAAAGGACAAGTGATTAACGAAATCGAATGAATAACAAAAACGCAAAGTAATGATTTCAATAAGAACTGCTTTGTGATTACAATTGGGCAGAGTTTTGCTAGTGAATTTGTGAATGCTTTTACATCATATAATGAATACTATTTATAGGCCATGAATTTAGAGTCAATTAAGGGCATTAACTAGCCATTCACCCACATTTAAAGCGTGTCCTACCCATGCTCATACCTAACAAATGCTGAATTAATGGGCGGAAAATGGAGATTGTAGAGCGATTCTTCTCTTGGAGCTAAACTGCCTCCTGAGGCTAGGATCATTTCGCCTCAGGCAAATGAAATTTCTGTTCTCCGAGGCGACTCTATCTCGTAGCTTGCAAAGGATCCTGACCTCGGAAGTACGCCTCGTGAGTCATATTGTTTGCCCCGTGGCCCATTTATGAATCTTGTGTAAATTATCCCGAGCCCTACGCACGAGGTACCACATGTGCGACCAATATTTCACCCAATACACTTACTTTTATTATTGTTAACCCGAGATAATTGGGGTTTGCAAAATAGTTTGAAAGTAGTCACAACATAACAAAGCAACATTCATGCGCTTCTCTTATTCTGAATTGTTGAAATCAGGTATTTACTTGAGCATGAAATCAAACTACTGAAGGTGCTTTTCGTTTTCCTTTTCTTTTTTGTATGAGAATTTCAATTAATGGCCCTTTCATCAAGTTGTTTGTAGCTTTTCTACACACGAAATGTTTTTCCGTTAATCTCACCTTCTCTATTACTATAATATAATCCGAATGTAACTTTTCTTTGTTGTAATATAGTTCAAATATATCAAGCACAATTACATTTTCAACTTCGTTTATCACTATCTATACCACTACTTTGTCTTATTTATATTTTGCATATTACATCACATTTTTCTACTTCACTGTAGTTTCTTTGATGCCAATATGTACCTCTCTTATAGCTAATAATTTAACCTGTCATCTCAAGAATTGGCTATTGGTCAACATTTTCGATCAGAGCCAGCTCTGGGTCTACCATCTATATATACTTCCTTAGTTTTAATTTATAAGTGAGTAATTTGACATAGACACAAAATTTAGTACGAAATGAAGATTTTTGAAATTCATGGTCTAAATTGACGCATAAATTTTGTATAATTATAAATTATCTCATTAAGGATAAATGAGAAATTGGAATTGAATTTTGTCTAAATTTTGAAATATGATAGTTTTTTAAATGGACTAAAAAAAATTATGTAATTTTTTATAAAACAAATAAATTTAGTAATTTAAAGTATCGACAAACAATCAACATTTGCAAAGTTTTTGAGAATCACACTTGTATTGGTCGATTTCTGTTCAATCACAAGAACGGCGGATTTGGTTATATGACAAGGCATTAATTGATTTCGAAGACGTTGTGATCGGAAAGAAGCAGCTTCGTTCGACTGTGTGATCGATTATGTGTTGTTGTGATCGGGTAATTTCGAAGACAATGTTCTAACGGATAACGCAGCTTGTCCTCATACCAAATTTATCGGAACGGATTTAGCGGATTCGGCGAAGTGGGTGAAGATAGGCAACTGCTGAAAGAGAAACGTGAAGAAATGAACTTCTTCTAGGGTTGGGAATTCTCCATCATTTCAACCTATAAATAGGACTTTATGCCTTCATTTGGAGGCACGTTCAGTTGAACAACATTATTCTCATTCTCTAAGCTACACACTTTCTCCCCATTCTATTGTTATTTCTCATAACACCATTACTTACTGTCATTATCAAAACGACCTTTTGTATTAAGTTGTCAGTCGCGGCTTGGTTCGAATGTGGAAGAAGATTCATCTCTTTCATGGAAGTACCATCCTTCGATTCTTCAATACAATAAGCTTTTATCGCTTTATTTATCTGCTCATTTATCGTTGCTTTTTTCGTTGTCTGCTTGCTACTTACGCTATTCATTACTTTGATTCACTGCTCTCGATCTCGTTAACTTATTGTCGTTATTCTAATTGCATAAGATAATTTGTCAACTTGCTCGTTAGTATTGATCACGTCAAGTGAATTGCTAGTATTGTTTCACGATCGCATTATCTGATTGAATATATTCCTATCACACTCATCCGTCATCGTATCTAACACTATCATCGGATTTGATTAAAACTAAGCATTCAGCCTTAAATGGAATCAAACTCGTAATTTGTCCTCGGTAAGAAACTCGATTGAAACCATCTCATCGTGAATTGCTAGTTCATCATTTGCTTTGATTTTATCTGTTTATACTTGCCTTCGAATCATTTACTTGTACTTGACATCGTATCTGCATCTTTGAAATCGATACTCATATTGTCATCGAATTAAATCCCTAAAAATCAATTGCTTGTCAACGTAAACTGCCTATCAATCGATTGAATTGAGATATAAAACGGTCGCCTTAGACTCAACTAAATATAAATTTAATTATAAAACCTGATACATTTTTAGGAAATACAATTTGGCGCCTACCGTGGGGTCTAGGCAATCGATTTATTCCGAAATTTGAATCGCTTGATACTACTTAAGTTTTCTTCCTTGTCTTGAAATGGCAGATGAATGTAACATCGATGCTACCACCACTTTGAACGGTCAACAACAGCTCAATCCCAATGATTGGGTTCATGTTCCGACCAATGTTGATGCGGTCGATGAATCTACCAATCACGAGCAGGATCCAACTCATGATGACATTCCTGCTGGTTCACAATTGAATGTGCCCCGAGGGCAGCGATCGGGTAAGGAGCCCATGGTCGAGACTGAGTCAGGAGATACAAATACGGCACTAATGGTGTATTTGAAAAGGCATGATGCTCAGTTCGAAACGATACAAGAACAATTGAGGGTCCTATCTAGCTTTATCGGAAATAGAGCACCCACCTCCCCGATCACACCCCCAGCGAGCATTCCGACTTCGGTTCCTTAGGGCGCCGTAACAGGGGGACTTGCAGCGGGAGTCGGATCGGGTACGGCCGCCGTAGCTATGGGAGCTCCGGCCTCAGTTACGACAGAAGTGAGAATGTTGGCTACGATGCAAACCTTGTTGAATGACACGGTGGATAAGAAGTTCAGTGAGATAAAGTCATTTATGGAGAAACTGCCAGGTGTTCCGAAGTTAACGGACGAAGTCGCTAAAAAATCGATTTCAAAGCGTCTGTTTCCAGCAAGTGCAGCCCCAATGCCCATTCCTAAAACTTTCAAATTGCCAGAAAGTTTGAGATACGATGGAACCACAGATCCAAGAGATCACATTGATATGTTTTCAGTTGCAGTTCAGGCAAATGATTTGACTTTGGAGGAAATCAATTCGGTCAGCCTGAAGAAGTTTTGTGAAACATCGAAAGGAGCGGCACTGAAGTGGTATCTACAGCTGCCCGAAAATGAAATATTGAGTTTTGATGACATGGCAGCAAAATTCATTCGATCACATACTGGAGCAAAAAAGATAGCGCCAAGGGTGGAAGATATCTTGAACGTTAGGCAGCGGCCCGGGGAAACTATCAAACAATTTGTGAAACGGTTCAATGATGAGAAGATTCATATCCCGAATCTCGAGGAAAGGTGGGCTTGTTTGACCTTTGCTAATAACTTGCGCACTGATTTAATAGAAGCATGGAAGTTGAAGGATCGACTCAGGGAAATTGATGCATGGACATTCGACGCGCTTTATCGTGAGTGTGAGCCAAGGATTAGGGCCGAGGAAGAGGAGTTGCAGCTGGCCCGAAATAATTATCATTATGATCGACCACCACCACGGAGGGTCGAAAATGACAGGCGAAATTACAGGGACCAACGATGGGAGCCCTACAGTTTCCCTCGAATGGGGAGCAACAACCATGAAGCTGGTAGTTCGAAGAATCAGTCGAAGAAGGGGCAATCGAACACATCTTCGGTTCCGAAAGATCGACCACTGCCCCCAAAAGTGACGGAGTACAATTTGTGCATATCGACACCAAACTTGGTGAATCACTTGAAGGGGATGGGTGAGAAGGTTGTAAAGTTTCCAGGTCGCATAAAAACAAATCCAAACACAAGGGATGAGAATCTATGGTGTGCATTTCATCATGACTTCGGCCATACAACAGAATAGTGTAAGGCGTTGAGATACGAAGTGGCCAGCCTGCTACAGAAGGGACATTTGGTCGAATTATTGACTGACAGAGGACGAAACAATTTTAATAAGAAGAAAGACGATGAACCGCCAAAACCTTCTGGTCCTAGGAAGATGGTAAATGTCATTACCGGAGTAGATGACGTTTGTGGGGTGACCTACACTACAAAGAAATATGCAAAGGTCTCGTTCACACGAGACAAACGAACACGAGATGAGATGAATGATGAGATTGTATTCGGCGATTTTGACTTCGATGAAAGGATTCATCCCCATCACGATGCACTTGTAGTCACGATGAGGATCGACGACGCCGATGTAAAAAGGGTATTAATCGATGCTGGCAGTTCGGTTAATATCATACATACAAGGGTAGTCGAACAGTTGCAGTTGAGTGATAAGATCGTGCCTCGCTCAACGGTGTTGTCGGGTTTCAATAACTCGAGCGAAGTGATCGTTGGAGAAATCGTGATTAAAACATATGCAGAAGGCGTTGAGAGTGAAACATCGTTTCAAGTGATGAAAGGCGAGATGGCATACAATGTGATATTGGGTCGACCATAGATTTACGCTATGGGAGCGGTTCTATCGACCCTACATCAAGTTGTAAAATTTCCTACCCCATGGGGAATTCGTGAAATTAGAGGCGAGCAGCAGGCTTCACGAGAATGTTACTCAGTAGCTGTTAAGGATGGCTTTCGATTGTAGCAATCACAGCTAGTGGAACCCGTGGCCGGAAGCTTCACTTCGGTTCCGTCATGTGCCTCGTCACAAGTACCGGAATTCGAAGTCGAAGGCGACTTCGCACAGGTTCCACCATGTGTGAGAGAACCGTATAAACAAAAAGCTGGAGACTCTACAATAGAAGAATTAGAAGAAGTAGTGTTATTCGATGATAAGCCTGATCGGAAAGTCTATGTGGGAGCAGAACTGGATCCCGAAGTAAAAGCAAAAATCATATCCTTCCTCAAGGATAATTCTGATTGTTTTGCTTGGTCCCACGCAGATATGGTGGGGATCGATCCAAAGGTCGCCACACACAAATTAAACGTAGATCCAAAACATCGGCCGGTGAAGCAAAAGAAATGGCCGAATGGAGGATTCCGATGGAAAGTGATCAACGACGAAGTAGAAAAGCTACTAATGAATGGGTTCATTAAAGAGGTCAAGTATCCAGAATGGCTTGCAAACACTGTTGTAGTACCAAAGAAAAATGGCAAGTGAAGGGTATGCGTCGATTATACCGACCTCAACAAAGCTTGCCCAAAAGATTCGTTCCCACTGCCTCACATCGATAGGCTGATCGATTCAACGGCAGGGTACAAAATGTTGAGTTTCTTGGACGCCTATTCAGGCTATAATCAAATTTCGATGGACCCATTGGATCGGGAGAAGACGTCGTTCATTACAGACATGGGGACTTATTGCTATACAGTTATGCCCTTCGGCCTTAAGAATGCCGGCGCTACTTATAAGCGTTTGGTCACCACTATGTTCAAAGATTTGATCGGGAAAACCATGGAAGTGTATATCGATGACATGTTGGTCAAATCTCTTGAGAAGGGAAATCATTTAAGTCATTTGGAGGAGACTTTTACGATACTAAGGCGGTTCAACATGAGATTGAACCCGGAGAAGTGCGCGTTCGGGGTTGGATCCGGTAAGTTTTTTGGATTCATCGTATCGCAAAGAGGAATCGAGGCCAATCCAGTCAAAATCAAAGCAATCGAAAGCATCCCCGAGGACCTGACAACGGTGAAGGAAGTTCAACAGCTGACCGGTCGAGTAGCCTATCTCAGCAGGTTTGAGGTCATCTGAACGATGTCACAAGTTCTTTTCGGTGCTGAGGAAGAACAAAAGCTTTGAGTGGACACCAGAATGCAAAAAGGCCCTCAGAGAACTAAAGCAATACCTTTCCAATCCTCCGCTCCTGTCAAAACCGATCGAAGGAGAAATGCTGCTGATCTACTTAGCTGTCTCCGATGTCGCTGTAAGCGCTGTCCTCGTTCGCGAGGATAGAGGTAACCAATTTCCTATCTATTATGTTAGTAAAATATTGTTAGATGCATAAAAAAGGTATCCACACCTAGAAAAGCTAGCGCTCGCACTAGTCACTGCTGCACGAAAACTAAGACCTTATTTCCAATGTCATTCAACATCTGTCATAACTACTTTTCCATTGCGAAATATTTTACATCGGCCAGATCTCTCTGGTCGATTAATGAAATGGGCGGTCGAGCTGAGTGAGTACGACATCACTTATCAGCCTCGTACCGCCATAAAATCTCAAGTTTTAGCTGATTTTGTAGCAGACTTTAGCGCTAACATCTTCCCTGAAGCAAAAAAGGAAGAGTTAATGATGAGGGATCCAGACCCGAAGTTTGGATAATGTACACTGATGGAGCTACAAACGTGAAAGGGACTGGCCTCGGAATCCTATTGATAGCACCTACCGGCGAGAAACTCAGGTATGCGATCAAATTACATGCAAAAACTAACAACGAGGCCGAATATGAGGCCCTCGCTGCAGGTTTAAAGATCGCAAAAGACTTGAAGGTCGAACGACTAGACATAAAAAGTGATTCTCAGTTGGTGGTGAATCAAATCCAAGGCAATTTTTGTGTTCGAGATCCGAGGATGCAGCAGTTTCTCGAGAAAGTACAAAATCTTCTTACTTCTTTCCAGGAATGGAAAATAGCTCAGATACCGAGGGAGGACAACATCGAAGCAGACGCCTTAGCCAACCTAGGTTCTGCAGCAGTCATCGATGGAAAAATCGATGAAACAGTGGTTCATCTGTTCGAATCCCCACTCTGTCGGAGCATCAAAGAGGTAAAGAACGTTAATCATGCTTGGGATTGGAGAAACAAATATTTGTCTTATTTGCAGGCAGACACACTTCCCAATGACAAAAAGTCCGCCCGATCACTTAAAACTAAAGCGGCAAGATATTGTCTCTTAGAAAACCAACTTTACAGACAAATGTTCAGCGGCCTTTTAGCGAAGTGTGTGGGACCAGATGGAACAAACTATGTGTTGAAAGAGGTTCACGAAGGCGAGTGCGGAAACCACTCCGGCAGCAAGTCATTGGTTCGAAAGATCCTAAGAGCTGGATACTATTGGCCAACGATCGCAGATGATGCCAAAGAGTTCGTCCGCAAAATGTGACAAGTGTCAACGATTTGGTAACCTCATACATAAACAAGCAGAGCCACTTCATTCGGTCACATCTCCGTGGCCATTCATAAAGTGGGGAATGGATTTGGTCGGGCCGCTTCCAACAGCGCCCGGTGGGGTAAAGTTTATCTTAATTCTTACGGATTATTTTTATAAATGGGTAGAAGCAATTGATTTGGCTAAAATTCGTGAGCAGGAGGTCATCAAATTTATTCATCAGAACATTATCTGTCGTTTTGGGATCCCGAAAGAGATCACATGCTACAACGGTAAACAGTTCGTAGGAAGACGGATCACTGCCTTCTTCAAAATGTGGGGGATCAAGCGAATTGCCTCAACACCTTATCACCCCAGTGCAAATGGACATGCTGAGTCTTCCAACAAAACAATAATCGAGTACTTGAAGAAAAGGATGGATGATTCAAAGGGCAATTGGCCGAACGAACTCCCCGGAGTGCTGTGGGCTCATCGGACGAAGGTGAAACACAGCACCAGAGAGACACCGTTCTCACTTGTCTATGGAACAGAAGCACTGATACCGGTGGAAAGAACCCAGTCTTCGGTTTGCCCACTCCACCGAAGAAGCAAACAAAAAGGCTATGCTGATAGATCTAAACTTGGTCGAAGCAAAGAGGGACATGGCATTCGTTCGAAAACAAGCACAGAAACAAAGGGCAGAAAACTACCTCAACAAAAAAGTCAGGTATCAATCTTTTAATGTAGGTGACTATGTGCTGAAGATCAAAAGACCAAAGAAGGATGAGCACAACGAAGGCAAATTAGGAGCAAATTGGGATGGACCCTATTGGGTCAAGGCAGTAATCGGGAAAGGTTCATACCAACTCGAAACAATGGACTCCAGGCCAGTCGACTTCAATTGGAACATCACACAACTGAAAAAGTACTACTTTTGAGGTTCTACGGTATCATCAATCCTCATCTTTTACTTTCCTTTGCAAATTTTCATTCTCATTCTTCCTCCATCGGAAGGAGTTGTTTAATCGATTATTTGGTTATTTGATTACTTGATACTAACACTTTTAGATGATAGGCATAGTTGGAATCGAATGATGACAAACATCACCCACGAACACCTAAGCTCAAAACGCTCCGATCGGGGTCGATAAGTCTGACGAACATTCTAACGTGGTCTTCATCTATAACAGTTTTCTCGATTTTTGTCTTCCAATGACTCTGTTTCAGGTATCAAAATCGAGGACCAGTGTTCGGCTACTCATTCTTCACTCCCAAACACTGGGGGGGGGGAGATGGAGTTAGCATGATGGTCATCGGCGGATACTGGGGACTGCCCGAGAACAAGTGACTTCCCATCGGAAGAAGAAACGAGATCGATTGAAGACAATACCGGGGACTCGTTCAAAGTTTGACAAAAGCTCCAACGTTCACTCGAACTGGGGACTCGTTCAAAAATTCGACAAAAGCTCGAAGACCCCAACACTCACTCGAACCGAGGACTCGTTCGCACTTCGAATCGAACTAGAGATTCAATATTATCGAAGATTTCAAACCTTGACGCTTTTATTCAAAATCAAGGGTTATCCATTTAGATGAGTTATGTGGCATGTAAACGATCCATTAGCGATCAAAAATCTGTGCCTTCAAACGGCCGCATCTTGTAATCGATCGAATCATACGATCCAAAATGTATTAAAAGCCCATTAGCGGCTCACTTCAATAATATGCAACACTTTGGTTATATTTTCGAATTTTCACATTTATTTTTACTCGTGTCATCGGTTCAAATATTAGCGAATTTTACAATTCCAAATTTTTCACCAAGTGTTAAATAATTTTTCATTCCGAACTCATAAAGAATTATCGAAGAGTGCATTACGTGAAAGTGAGACGTTATTTTTCACTACGCACTAAAAAGACATTGGGGCCCAATCATATCTCTTTCGACGACTATCGTTAAACATGAAAATCTTTGAGCGATTAAGTCATCTTCGAAAAACAATACAGCAATGAAAGTCAAAAAGTAATTTCATTCATGTAAAACATATGTACATAGCTGGCCATCCGACCACATTACATCGAATTTCAAAACGACTAAAAACAACAAGTCAAGAAACAGCTACAATTCATTCATCTCCATCAGAACCTTCATCGAAAGAACATGATGGAAGACCAAGATCTTCGCGAGCCAAGCGCACAATGGAAACAGCTTCACTCAATTCGGTAGGAACGTCGACATTTCGATCCAACATTTCCCTAAGGACGTCGCGCCTTGATTCAGCGAGGATCAGATCCTTCTTCTTTTCAAACTCTTCCTCGAGGTCGCGCCTCAGGGTGGTGGACTACTTTTGGAGCAACAAGTTCCTTTCCGTCAGGCTATCAGCTTGAACCTTTAAATCCTCGTTGCCTTTGTGGAGGACGGTCAACTCTTCGAACTTATCAGCCAGCTCCCGATCTTTGCTCTCTAAAGCAGAGTTGAGTTCGGCTAATTTTAGATCAGAATTGGCTTCATGCTCGCTTAGCTGTGCGTTCAAAGCTCGGATTTGGGATTCCAACTCCGATTGACGAAGAGCATGCTCATTCATACTCTTGTCGAAGTTGGCCAAAAGTTCGGCATACTTGGCCTCTGCAGCTTTAAGCTTCCGATGCAAGTCCTCTCCAGCCGAAGTAAGATGAATAATTTGTTCGTTCAAGACTTTGGCCCCGTCTTGAAGCTGGCGAATCCGATTGGCGGTCTCAATCGCCATTATGCAGTTCTGGAAACAAGTTGCAGTTGAAGTTCATAAAAATCTATGCAAAGCAAAAAAGAAGAAAATTTTAAAGTGTGGACTTTACCCTGAAGGCACCAAAAGAAATCTGAGAGGGAAAACTCAAACATTCATGCGTGTTCAATCGAGCTTGCTCCATCGGGCCAATGACATCGAACAGATAATCTGCCAGCCGTTTTGGGCATCTTAGCAAATCAACGTTGGGTGGCACTTCTATCGTAAGCGATCTTCCACCCCTCTTTTCAGATTCACCCAAAACGGCAAAGGCAGCAGCTTCTTCGCCCCGAGGAAGAGGTACAATCGGATCAGCATGATCCACACCAAAAAATGACGACCCCATTTCTTCATCGTACTTAGACTTCATCGTTGCTATCGGCCGATCCAAAGCTGGCGCCTTCCCTTTCATTGGATCTCTTTCCTCGAGCTCGCGATCAAAGGCCTCATTTAACTCCCCTCGATTCTCAGGCACAACGCCCGAAGAAACGAGGACACCCTCCCTACTAGGCAGACCCCCTGAGCCAGAGTTGACATCTTCGGCTACAGGGGAAAGATGATAATCGTCAACGGAAAGATCTCCTTGTTCAGCCACCTTGAGTTGGATGGTTGTCTCTTGGAGTCTTTCCTTAACTGGCTTCTTGGGACGCCTCACCAATCGGTCAGATCTCGATTCGTCCCCAGTCTCTTCTCCCTCGATGTCAACAACCGAGGTCTTTCCTTCGGCGGCTTTCGCCGCTGCAATCGCTGAACTTGTTCCAGCGATCACATCCTATATGGTTTGGGGCGTAGCCGATGAACTACCCCCTTGCCCTTTCTCCACCACCACCACCTTGGGCAAATATTTATTCTTCAGCTCCTCAAAGGACTTCTTTTTCTTCTTCGGAGGGGGAGCGTCATCGACTTTCTCTCCGCCCTCGGGTTCAGCTTCTTCATCACTTGGCTCACCTCCAGCAACCGTGATGCCTGCAAGAAATTTGAAGAGTGTCAAAAAGCGTCAAGGGAGCAAAAGTTGCAAATTCAATATAAGTTTGATTCAAAGTTACCATGATTTTTGGCTTTGAGCTTTTTTAAAGCCGCGACCGGTTTCCAAGCCCTCTCATCGTTGGTCGTTTTGTCAAGCACCCTAATCAGCCCCGGTATGATGTCGGCAACTTGATCGAACAAGACCACATTGGCTGAAATTTTTTTGGGAAAACCTCTTAAGAGTTTAAACTCATAAATTTGTTTAAAAAGAGAAAAATGAACAGACAGAACACTTACGGGTTCGATTCCAAATGCTTGGGAGCAGCCCTTTTTCAGGGTCGGTTAACTGCTCCGTAGGAATAAAGACAAAGCGTTGATCCCACCCCCCGAAGATCCTCATCGTTGTCAAATATCAAGGCCCGCAGACCTCGTTTGGCTAAATTTATTACCCCTCCTTTGTAAACTCGAGGGGAATAGATATTAAGAATATGGCGAAGTGTCAACTCCACCTCCGCCTTCTCCGCGATACATCGCATAATCACTATCGTTCTCCATATCGACGGAGAAAGCTGCCCAAGGAAGACGTTGTACATTTTGCAAAACTCCTCGATCACGTTATCGACCGGGAGAGAAAATCTGATGGTGAAAGGATAAGTCAATATCACGGAATGGTCCTCGACGTGAGTCGCCAACGTCGATTTTCTTGGAGGGCACATCACGTCGATGTCGCCAACCTTCCAACCACACTCCTCTCGAACTCGTGGTATAGACTCTGGCGTGATCGCACAATATACTGAGTCGATCGGAATATTCTTCTTCTTGCTTTGTTCCGCTTCACTTTGAACGCTGACTTTGCAGTCGTTCTCATAGGTGAATCTCTTCGGAAGAATTTTCGAATACGATTTTTTGGGGCCATAATCCTTCACCTTCCTTTCTTTTCGCTTTTTCCCCTTTTTGTCCAATGAAGGGCCAGCAACAGTGGAAGTTTGCTCCGCCACCATACCGGACTGTGGTGGGGCTGTGGCGGCGACTGCCACGGCAGAAGTGAGTTCAGCGTCAAGTACGTTTTGAGAAGAGGTGACATTATAAAGACGCGAGTTAGACTAACTTGAACAAAGTTCTTAAAGAATCTGGAGCAAAAATGACGAGAATTAGCAAGATCAGTAAGGAATTCGCTTGAGGAGTTTGAGTGTTTTTTCATAAGTTGTAAAGTTTGTAAGAAGAGTTTTGAAGTGGGTATTTATAAGGCAAGAATCATCATTGCCTTGGGAACCGTCGAGAAACTGCTGCCCGCACGATTTCTGACACGTGCAGCGATGGGAAGTTTAGGCGACGTATTGACGTTTCAAAATGGAGGGACACAAGCGTTCCACGTGGTTTCCCGCCAAAAAATTCAAGCCACGTGCCAAGTTTTTACGAACACACGACTCGGCAAGTGGGGGGACTATCAAATGTTGAATTAATGGGCGGAGAATGGAGATTGTAGAGCGATTCTTCTCTTGGAGCTAAACTGCCTCCCGAAGCTAGGATCATTTCGCCTCAGGCAAATGAGCTTTCTCTTCTCCGAGGCGACTCTATCTCGTAGCTTGCAAAGGATCTTGACCTCGGAAGTACGCCTCGTGAGTCATATTGTTTGCCCTGTAGCCCATTTATGAATCTTGTGTAAATTATCCCGAACTCTGCGCTCGAGGTACCACATGTGCGACCAATATTTCACCCAATACACTTACTTTTATTATTGTTAACCCGAGATAATTGGGGTTTGCAAAATAGTTTGAAAGTAGTCACAACATAACAAAGCAACATTCATGCGCTTCTCTTATTCTGAATTGTTGAAATCAGGTATTTACTTGAGCATGAAATCAAACTACTGAAGGTGCTTTTCGTTTTCCTTTTCTTTTTTGTATGAGAATTTCAATTAATGGCCCTTTCATCAAGTTGTTTGTAGCTTTTCTACACACGAAATGTTTTTTCGTTAATCTCACCTTTTCTATTAATATAATATAATCCGAATGTAACTTTTTTTTTTATTGTAGTATAGTTCAACTATATCAAGCACAATTACATTTTCAACTTCGTTTATCACTATCTATATCTCTACTTTGTCTTATTTATATTTTGCATATTATATCACATTTTTCTACTTCACTGTAGTTTCTTTGATGCTAATATGTACCTCTCTTATAGCTAATAATTTAACTTGTCATCTCAAGAATTGGCTATTGGTCAACATTTCCGATCAGAGCCAGCTCTGGGTCTACCATCTATATATACTTCCTTAGTTTTAATTTATAAGTGAGTAATTTGACATGACACAAAATTTAGTACGAAATGAAGACTTTTGACTATATTGACGCATAAATGAGAAGGACGAATTTGGTTATATGACAAGGCATTAATTGATTTCGAAGACGTTGTGATCGGAAAGAAGCAGCTTCGTTCGACTGTGTGATTGATTATGTGTTGTTGTGATCGGGCAGTTTCGAAGACAATGTTCTAACGGATAACGCAGCTTGTCCTCATCCCAAATTTATTGGAACAGATTTAGCAGATTCGGCGGAAGTGGGTGAAGATAGGCAACTGCTGAAAGAGAAACGTGAAGAAATGGAGTTCTTCTAGGGTTGGGAATTCTCCATCATTTCAACCTATAAATAGGACATTATGCCTTCATTTGGAGGCACGTTCAGTTGAACAACATTATTCTCATTCTCTAAGCTACACACTTTCTCCCCATTCTATTGTTATTTCTCATCATACCATTACTTACTGTCATTATCAAAACGACCTTTTGTATTAAGTTGTCAGTCGCGGCTTGGTTCAAACGTGGAAGAAGATTCATCTCTTTCATTGAAGCACCATCCTTCGATTCTTCAATACAATAAGCTTTTATCGCTTTTTTTATCTATCTACTCATTTATCGTTGCTTTTTTCGTTGTCTGCTTGCTACTTACGCTATTCATTACTTTGATTCACTGCTCTCGATCTCGTTAACTTATTGTCGTTATTCTAATTGCATAAGATAATTTGTCAACTTGCTCGTTAGTATTGATCACGTCAAGTGAATTGCTAGTATTGTTTCACGATCGCATTATCTGACTGAATATATTCCTATCACACTCATCCATCATCGTATCTAACACTGTCATCGGATTTGATTAAAACTAAGCATTCAGCCTTAAACGGATTCAAACTCGTAATTTGTCCTCGACAAGAAACTCGATTGAAACTATCTCATCGTGAATTACTAGTTCGTCATTTGCTTTGATTTTATATGTTTATACTTGCCTTCGAATCATTTACTTGTACTTGACATCGTATCTGCATCTTTGAAATCGATACTCATACTGTCTTCGAATTAAATCCCTAAACATCGACTGCTTGTCAACGTAAACTGCCTATCAATCGATCGAATTGAGATATAAAACGGTCGCCTTAGACTCAACTAAATATAAATTTAATTGTAAAACCTGATACATTTTTAGGAAATACAACACTGAAATTTTTTAGAATTATTTAATGAAAACTCCATGACATCTGCTCGGATTAGGATTTTCCAGGAAAGTACTTCCTGGAGTTTCCACTTGTTATATTTCAAAAACATTCATATTCTGAATGTGTATTCTTCACCAATGTTGCAAATACATGCTATTAATCAACTAACATTTCAAGGAGGCTATGGGTCAAAGTTGCCCAACCAAAAAAATTAGCTGAACATTTGGCTCAATGTCTTCTTTGTGAAATTTTGATCCATAGCCACTTTTGGAAGTCTTAAGTGAGTTTCATCCACCGTTTTACAATTTATTGAGAAATAGTCGAATTACTTTTCCGCACACTTACAGCCTCTTGGCGTTAAAACAACACTCAGGCTAGCCACAAAACAAATACCTGAGACTTTGAACTAAACTCCAGTCAAAAGATCTAGAGTTTTATTCAAAGTTTCAGCAAAAATCGGAGTTTTATGTAAAAGTCCCAGTAAAGTCCAGTATTATATACCTGAACTTTTTCGAATTTAGCTATTTCTCAGCAAAATTTGTGCGCAGCGACTTCGGATCAATTAGCGTGTGCCAAAAACAGACTCCCACACGAAATTTTTACGTCTTCTTTATTTAAAATATATACTAAGCAACCCTTTAGAGTTTCAAGTTTCTATTTAACTTTTTCTTGCCAATCTCCCTCATCTCCTCTCTAGCATATACGACCTTCCTCTTCCTTGCTCTTGCCGCCTCCCTCTCTTTTTACTTTGTTGCCTCGCTCTTTCTCTCTCTTCGCTCAACCGTTGCCGGCTCTCTCTTCCTTTTCCTTTCCCTCCTCTCTCCTCTACCCATTATGTCGTCTTATCCTTTTCTTCTTTTTATTTTTTAGCACGTGTTGTTATAGATGTATACACAACATATTATATTAAAAATGTATACACAATATCAATATATATATATATATATATATATATATATATATATATATATATATATATATATATATATATATATATATATATAACAGTGCATGAAACAGAGCGTATGCACTGGGAAATTGAGTGTACATTGTGTATAGCTGAAAAAAATGATTGTATACACTGTAAAATTACGTGTACTTGTTATGTATAAGTGAGGAAACCGATTGTATACATTGTGCGTTAGCTAACAGAATTTTAGCTTAATAATAATAATAATAATAATAATAATAATAATAATAATAATAATAATAATAATAATAATAATAATAATAATAAGAGTTAGCCGAAGTTAGGAAGTTCAGTCGGCCGACCATTTTTGCAATAAGCCCAAGAAATTATTGAAATATTTTTTTTTCAACCAAACAAAAGTTACTGCATTAAGGACATCATATGTCCAAAAGAGTTAACAATATTGTTTACAAGCCAACAAGGAAACATATCCCATGAGACTCCTTAAAGCAAAGAACCAGAAAATTTGGCTAAACTATGAGCAACCATATTAAAGGTCCTAGGAATATGTACATAATCAACATGCTCCAAACTAGACATCATGTTCCATATATCCTCACAAGCAACATCAACTTCCCACGTCGCCTTGATAATTTTTCTTAGCATATCCACGATGCCTTTCAAATTTGAAAATATTTTAATTTTCCTCCTTCCATGATACAAAGCATTTTCCATAGCCTTCCTAATTGCAAATGCTTCAGCAGTAATGACATTCCCCACAAACTGAATTGGGGAACCATGGGCATGAAGCAAAACACCATTGCTATCTATAGCAACAAGACCAATACTTGCTTGCCTTGACTCAGTATTAACACATGCATCAACAAAAATACAAATTCCATATTCAGGTAATATTAGTGTAGACTCATCAGCAATATGAGTATTCACATTAGTATCATTAGCAAGCATAATTTTCTCATATTTATTATATTCAAATAAAGTTCTTCCTACAATATCATTTGGATTCATTTGCTCATTATTAAAGCACAAATTATTCCTAGATTTTCAAATATGCCACATAATCATAATAGTCAGGTTAAGCAATTTCATAGAAACCTCACAATTTTTAGCCATGAAAATCTTAGAATTCCACCACAAAGAGAAATCATTTATATTATCAAGATCTTGCCAATTTATAGGACTTAGTCTCCAAACTTTCTGAGACTCAGGACAAGCAAATAACATATGCTCACCTATTTCATTTTCCAATCCGCATCTTTTACATAAACCACTGACATAATTCAATCTTTTAGTTATAGCATTATTAACAGGTAAAGTATTGAGCACACATTTTCGAAGAAAATGATTATGCTTATTCTTAATTTTCATATTCCATAAAAGGCTAGAAAGCTTTAGGAAAAGAATGGTAACTCGATTGAGCAATATTCTCCCTGTTATTTTCATTTTTTCCTAAGTCTTTTGCAATGTAATATCCAAATTTGACTTCATACATACCAGACTTGGTAAAATGCCATATTAGTTTATCAGTAGTACCAGTAATGGATAAAGGAATTGTAAGAATAAAATTTACATCCTCCAAGCAAAAGAGATTATTAAAAACATCTAGTTTCCAAGTACCCAATTCATCATTAATTAAATCGGCGACCTTAAGATCTAAATTTAGAGGAAACATCATTCTACAAGGTTTGAAACTACAATTATTAGGAATCGAAGGATTAGTCCAAGCATTAACATTCGCTCCAGTACCCACTCTCCATCTCAAATCTTTCTCTAGCAATTCACGACCCCAAATGATACTTTTCCAAATCCAAAATCCTGAAGAACTTGTGGTAGCTTTCAAAAAGGAAGTGTTGGAAAAATATTTACTCTTTAAAATACGAGACAATAACAAATCTGGATTGAGCAATATGCGCCAAGCCATCTTAGCCAACATAGATTTGTTAAAAGCTTTTATGTCTCTAAATCCTAAGCCTCCATGAGACTTAGATCACACAATTTTTTCCATCGCTCAAAGGTCCTTTTTTTCTTTTCCTCTCCTCGATCCCACAAAAATTTGGAGAAAATTGAAGTAATTTCCTTGCACAACCCATCTGGCAATTGGATGCATGATAAGGCGTATGAGGGGACAGCTGTTAAAATCACCTTTAGCATTACTTCTTTACCAGCAGGACTTAAGAATGGTCCTTTCCAACCTTTAATCTTAGCTTTTACCCTGTCTTTAATAAAATCCAACATTTTCTGTTTAGATTTTTCTATTACTGCCGGGAGGCCAAGATACATACCCATGTGGTTCCTTTGGCTCTGGCCTAGAATGGAAAAAATATCTTCTTTGTCCTCCGCCATAGTATATTTACTAAAGCATACATCTGCTTTTTCCACATTAATAACTTGACCTGAGCAACGAGCATACTTCTCAAGTACATCAGTAATTGTTCTAGCACTCTGAACATTGCTGAACAAAAGACTAAGGAATCATCAGCAAAAAGCAAATGAGAAACACTAGGACCATTTCTAGTCAGCCTTAATCCTTTAATTTCCCCCTCTCTTCCGTTTTATGAATAAGTGACAACCCCTCAGCACATATAAGAAATAAATAAGGTGATAGAGGATCTCCTTGTCTTAATCCCCTTGTAGGGTGAACCTCGCCAGCTATCTCACTATTAATATTAAACTTATATGTTGTAGTCGTTACACATTCCATAATCCAATGAACGAAACGATCATGAAAACCATCTTAGCCAGTATTGCACGAATGAACATCCATTCAACCCTATCATAAGCTTTCGACATATCCAACTTTATTGCCATAAACTTCTCTCTACCCCTTCTTTTATTTTTAAGTAAATGCATAAATTCATGAGCGAGCACAACATTATCAGTAATTTGTCTATTTCCATCAAAAGCTTCTTGATTAGCCGATATTACATTAGGAAAATATTCCTTCATTCTAGATACTAATATTTTAGTGATTATTTTATACACAGCCGAACATAAACTAATAGGCCTATACTGAGCCACATAAATCAGGCTTTTAACTGTTGGAATCAAAGTGATCAAAGTCTGACTCCATTCTGGAATTAAAAGACCTGATTGAAAAAAACTCCTAACTACTTCACAAACCTCACAATGAATAATATGCCAGTATTTTTGGGAGAACAAAGGTGTCATTCCGTCAACACCAGGGGCTTTTAAGGGATGCATCGCAAAGAAAACCTTCTTGATTTCAGCATCCGATACCTCTCTTATTAATCTCCTATTCATATCTTCATTAATGCTAGCCGGCACAAAAGGAATAATATGTTCAAACTCACAAGGTCTAGAAGACATAAATAAATTATCATAAAAATTTTGAACTTGCCCAATAATACCAGCCTGATCTATAATCCATCTACCATCCTCAGTTTTGAAACCTTTAATCATATTCCTTCTCCTTCTCTGAATGGTCGTCATATAAAAAAATGAAGAATTTTTGTCTCCCTCTTTTAACCATAATGCTCTAGACTTTTGTTTGCAGTAAATTCTTCATCCTTATAAGCCTCACTTAAATCTTTCTGAAGCAATTTAAGCCGATCAAAGTCTAGTCCATTTGGATCCATTCGAATCTCTTTAATCTATTTTTTTTTTATCTCTATAATTTTATTCCTAGAATTCCTACTTCCCCCCTTAGCAAGCTAATAAATAATGCTTACACTTCTTAATTCGAAAATGCACCCTCGATTGTTCAAATCCATTCACCTCGCAATTTCATGCGCTGTATATTATATTTGAAGTTTCCTCTCTATCGCACCATCTTTTGTCAAAATAAAATCTTTTCTTTTTTCTAATTGGGATTATGTCAGTGGAGATAATAATGGAGGAGTGATCTAATGCTTCACTCTCCACGTGAAGCACATTTTCATCCTCAAATTTAACTCTCCAGTTAGTAAAAACTAAAGCCATGTCAAGTCTTTCTTGGATTACTCCTTCTATATCTATATAACACCACCAAATCCATGGTTTTCCTTTATAACCTAAGTCAATTGCATTTACATCCCATACAAAATCCCTGAAAGACCATGGTTCTCTAGTTCTACCTCCGGACTTCTCAGAGTTATCAATAATATCGTTAAATCTCTGGCAATTAACTAGGACTGCCCCCATTTATTTGAGTTCAACAGTAATTCATGAAATTATCTTTTTCTAGTAGCTCTATATGTACTTAAGTATACAAATATACACCAGAATTCAAAGTAATTTTGTTGATCATGAATAAAAACTTCAATATAAAAATTTGAAGTAAAAGAGTGGCGTACCTGAATATCATCTGACCATGATAAACATATACCTCCAGAAAGACCCACGGGCTCAACAATAAAAAGATCCGACATTTCAAGTTGTCTTTGTAGCCTCTGAATTCTTGCAGCTTTATTTTTTGTTTCACATAAAAAGATCAAACTTGGGGAGTGGAGATTTACATTCTCCTTCGAAAAGGGAACTGTCAAGGATTCCCTAGGCCTCGACAATTCCACACCAACATCTTCATTTCAATGAGGGAAGCCATTTTGGGCTGGCTTCCCGCTCCACCACCTTTTTAACCCTTTTCCTTCCCTTATTTTTATCAAGTTCAGCGTTCCCTTTCTATTTGACCCCCTCCATATTAATATTATTAGTAGAGACAGCCACCTCAAAAAGAGTACACTCAGTTAAACCAAGAAAAGTTTCATTAGAATCACCTGTAGTTACTCCCCTGAGTTTTTCCTTTATGTTTCCACTGTTTACTCTTCTTATCTTCAGTTTTTAAATTAGGGATAGACTTAGCAGCAGACCAAGAGATTTGTTGCAGATTTTCTGGCTCACTAGTATTCTGTTCTTTAACTTCATCAGCAGATTTCATACCCGCATCATCACGTACCTGATTTAAGTTATTTTGCACATTCATAGTATCAAGGCATCCTTCGCTGGTAGTTTTTGCAGAACTATTCTTGTTATGTGGATCTTCTCCCTTACTGCTATGCAAATTATTTCGAAGGTAATTATTCATCATAATTTCCTTGAATCTTTGAATATCATCTTCATCAATAAAATTAGCCAAACCTGGAATTTGAGCTAAATCAAATATTTTCCTCTCACCTCTCCCTCCTCTTGAGTAGTCGAATTCGAACTCATCAACTTGGCCTTGTAATTGAAGTGCTGTTTGATTCGGCCCAGATGAAAAATGTGATAGATTTTTACCATTCCTAGTTCTTGTGTCTTCACCAGTACCATATGGCATGGTTTCCATAGGTGCTTGTTCTAGACAATTTTCCAAGCCACATCCCCTCTCAATCGCATTCTCATTTGAAATTATTTGATCCACACCCTGATCGTCCTCAACACCTGTATCATGATTTTGTTTTAGTTGATCCTAGTCATTCTTTTGCAATAGGTCCTTCACATATGTGATTGTCAACCCTCCTTTGTTCCATTGATCTACCAGTTTGATTTACAATGAAATTGTTTCTAATCCGACCATCGTCTATTACTTGGCGCCTTGGATTTTCTGCATGAGCATTTTTTATTTCAGCCCTTAACCACGTACCGAACTGCTCTTCATCCAATGTTCCTGCTCTCACATCTTTTTCTCTTTTAATGCAGGGCTTCTCATTATGGCCTAAAATACCACAATAGTAATTCTTATACCGAAATTCCAACCAAATAATCTCAGAACCAAGATTAATGTGCACTCCTCTTAGCCGTTCCTAATTGATAGTCACCAGCACATTTAACTTCATATGGCGACCCTCCCTGCTCCAATTCTCAGGAATTACAATATCTACAGTACCCCTCCTCCCCCCCAACTTGTGTCCAATTTTTCGAGAAATTTCTCTTGACATCAATGCAGTGGTATATTCCATACTTGCACCCAGAGTTCGTATACATTGAAGATAGAGGACTCACTATTAATTGCAGGCTCCCATAAATGGAGGTTAAGTAGATAACGATCATAAAGCCAAGGTGTGCCAAATAATACTTTTTCCATGCTTTCTTTGTTCCTAGAAATAAACTGGAAAAAATTCCTATTTATTTCCTTTAGTTGCAGTCCGATTGGATTTTCCCACGCTAGTTGCATTGCATTTTTCACACCTTGAAAATTCACTCTCTTGTCTGCTACAAGCTTCGCAAAAAGACTGACTTTATAATCCTGTAAACTCGATTTAATATCGTGAAGGTCAATAACTACAACATCTTTTTCTACTTCCGTCAATTTAAATTTATGAAGACGATCCGTAATCTCTTCGTCCATTATCTCCTTGTAATAATAAAGAAGAAACTCTAATTAGTTGACACCTTCTCTGTTTCTCAGTAGTTAAATTAGTATGATAATAGATGAGTACTCTGCAGTTTGATTGGTTTAAACATAGAATTTGAAAGTGATTAAAGCAGTACTGGATTTAACATGGGTGGTTATGGTAGAAAACTTATAAGCTTGACAGCAGTTTTGTTGTTTTAAGAAGTTATAAAGATGGTTTTCTTCATTAAAAAACAGTTTTGTTTAAACAGTTATCCTCACATAGGAGAAAAAGCTCTCACGATGTAGAGAGAAAAAGCCCTCAGTGTAAACGAGGGAAATTAGTCGTTGGCTGACCATGTATGAAATTAAAGCATGCATTTGGTTGTATATATAAAACGAGCATCACTGATAGTATTGGTGTAAATTAAATCTGATATTAACATTCCATAGTTCTTTATCCACCGATTCATCTTCATACTGGTAGAGGTAGTATTCCTTTTGAAACGTTGCTTCAAACACCAAAATATTTTAGGAAAATTTTTACCACATGACTACGCTAATAGCTAAATTACAAGAAATACCAATATTTTTACAACAGTTACAAAATATAGCAATAGTTTTCAATATTTACCCTACATACCATTTTTTTCATTTCCACTCCCCCAACCACAAAACTCTAATTTCTTCTCATCTCTTCCTCTCCCCTCTCTACCCATCCACCCACCCCCACCACCGTCCCTTCCCACTCGGCGGCGAGCAGATCCCACGTTACTGCAGCTGCTGTTGCTCCGTCAACTCCTCTCCGGCGCTGCTGCTGCCGCAGTACAGTGGCGCTGCTCCTCGCGGCGGCACTGCTGCACTGTAGTGGCACGCTGCCCCGATCTATGTTTTCCGGTGATCGGCCCTTTTTTTTTTTTTTCTTTTTTCCTATTTGTATGTGTATAGTATGTATATATTTGTATAAAATACGTATGTCTTTGTATTTTTGGTATACAAATATGTATTTCTCCACTTTTGTATGTGTATGTTGGTTTATATGTATATATTGTTGTATGTTTGTGCATGTGCATGTATGAAGTGATAAATAAATTATATGTTTTTTTTGTGTATCTTTATATGTTTGTGTATATTTTTTGTATATTGTGTATGTTTGACTATATATAAATTCGAAAAAATAATTTATATAAAGTTTTATATGTATATATGTGTATATTTTGTATGTTTCATTTTGTAGATCTAAAAAAAATTACAAATCTGGCCACCTGCTGCCGCTGGACGGCGGCTGACCGGCTGCGACTGGCTTTCGGTGACTGGCGGCGATGCAACAGTGTAGCAGTGGGCAAGGGAGAGGGGGTAAAACCCTAATTTGTATGTTTTAAATGGGTTTTGTATAAAATATGTAAAAAAAGTATTGTCATTTTTTGTAAAATGGTATAGTATTGGTATGTTTGTAATTTTAGTGTTAGGGTTGTATATAGGATTTTAAACATAAAAGTATAAGTTTTAGAGCTTAATTACCAAACATAGCAACATTTTAGTAAAATTACCCTATATAGAGGAAAGCACAAGATAATTACAAACATAGCAAAAACATAGCAATATTTTCCCATAACATACCAAACCCTTACATTCTTTCTTATATTTTCACAACTATCACTTTTGCTCCTCCTATTTCTCCCTATTTCACTTTTCCTCCCACCATTCCCCCCCCCCCCCCCCCAATTTCACTTTTACTCCTCTGATTTTCCCCAATTTCACTTTTACTCCTCCGATTTTTCCCAATTTCACTTTTCCTCATCCATCCTCAATGTATCTCGTTGAATCTCACTATTTCTGCACCGTATCAACTATTTCAGCACTGTATCTCAACTATTTCTGCACCGTTTCAACTGTTTCTGCAGCACCGTATCTAACTATTTCTGCATCGTTTCAACTGTTTCTGCAGCACCGTACCTAACTGTTTCTACACCGTTTCAACTGTTTCTACAGCACCGTATCGAACTGTTTCTGCACCGTTTCAACTATTTTTGCAGCACCGTATCACAACTGTTTCTGCATCGTTTCAACTGTTTCTGCAGCACTGTATCTAACTGTTTCTGCACCGTATCTAACTGTTTCTGCAGCACCGTATCTAACTGTTTCTGCACCGTTTCAACTGTTTCTGCAGCACCGTATCTAACTGTTTCTGCACCGTTTCAACTGTTTTTGCAGCACCGTATCTAACTGTTTCTGCACCGCTGTTTTCTGCAGCACCGTATCTAACTGTTTCAACACCGTTTCAGACTATTTCTGCAGCACCATATCTAACTGTTTCAACACCGTTTCAGGTTGTTTCAGCACCGTATCAAACTGTTTCTGCACCATTTCAAGTTGTGTTCAGCACTGTATCAAACTATTTCTGTACCGCTTTAAGTTGTCTAAACATGTAATTACACTCTCAAATCATCTATATCTAATTACACCCATACAACTTGTTATATTAATTGACGTGACAATGTAAATGAAGATTAATTTAGGATTGAAACGACTCTAAAACTTTGAGAAGCAAATTGAAGGAGATCTTCCTTGCTTTCAATTGTTGACATTTATTTCTACTCATTTTCCAAAAAGATGACCTGTTAGTTGGCTTGCTTGTTAGTTTCCAGACTCGTCTCATTCATTTAAACTCTATGCTACTAAAGCAAAACCACTGTAGCTATTGAACAAATGCTTCACCTTTTCTTCAATATATAGCCCGCAATAATGGTGGCAGATTCATCGGCTATGAATAGCGTACTAGTTTACCAACTTAACGATGAAAAAATCACGATTCTCGATTCTCACAAGCTTATGGGAGCTAGTGCTGAAGCCGGAAACAGGTTCAGTTTCCTAGATTCAATAGTTGTATTCTTCGATTTCTCTTAATTTTTTTGAATTTTTGTATGTTTTTGGTGAATTTACATAGCCCAATTTACAGAGTATGTACAGAAAATATGGCTTTCTATCAATTTCGTAATGAGGGTGGGGTGAATGGCGCTGGGGTGGTGGGGGTAGCGGTGGGAGGGGGGTGATGGAGAAAATGTGGCTTTATATCAGTTCCGTAATGGGGGTGGGGTGAATGGCGTTAGGGGTGGTGGGGTAAGCGGTGGGGTTCGGGTGATGGAGGAAGAGTGTGAGATGTTGTAATTTGGGGAAATGAAATTGAAATTTGTTGATTGGTGTAAATGTACTAAAAAAGTATTGCTATACCTTGTAATTTGAAAAGTATTGTTAGTTTTTTGTAATTAAGTAGTTAAATTTGTATATTAATGTAAAAACTCTTTGTATATATTTGTAATTCTCCCAATATTTTACTGGTAGAAACAAGAATGTTTGAAGAATTTCAACAGTCCGAGAGTGATGATGAATATTTTGGTTTTGACCATTTGGCCTTCGTTTCTTTCATAATGGAAAGTAAGAAAAGAAGAAAGAAAGAAATACAATCACCACCTTTAAAATATGGAGGGACACATGGCTTTTATCTTAAGAGGCCCATTGATAATTACTGGAGGGACAAGTCAGGAGGGATCTCTTTCCAAAATGGGGTCACCATCGAGAAAAATAGTACTATCCCCTTAAAGGCATAACCTTAATGAATTTAATTTCTATGCGGAAATGATATACAGTATATAGGAAAATATAGTACAATCAAGTCGATTATAAAAATAATCTCTACAATAAGCATTTTTAATTAGTAACCTAATAACTATAGTAACTAGTCTACTATAATATGTTATACTATCCATAATTATGTAAAGAATCTTTACACTATAAATCTAACATTAATTTACATTTAATAAAATAGGAGTAATAAATATATAAGAATGTGAGATTATAGAAACCTAAGGAGCGATGCTGTCAAATTCGTAACTGAAACTAATCTATCGTTTTTAAAGAATAAACAAAGTCAAATTCAAATGAAAACTATTACTACTAACACTTGTTTCTTGCATTTAGTAGCAAGACAAACTTTTAGAAACGCCATTTTACCATGTTAAAACCAATAGGTAAAAGATTAAATGGTATAACTCAGTTGCAAAACTTTTCATCTATCAATTCACCTACTATATGCAAGGTGTCAACGAAATAACACTTCTCCAATTCTAGGGACGTTCCAACGAGGGGAGTTAGTTTGTAGGTCATACAACCTTTATTTTTTCTCTCATTGATCCAAAAATTTTAAGTTCTCGTTTCCGATTCGGGAGAACACAGGGTCAAGCCAAGCCCTGAACCGCCTAAATGGAATTCATATCTCCTTCGTCTGGTCGAGAAGGGAGGGGAACTGGACTCTGCCCCTTATGTTCCTCTTGTTAACAGCAAGGATCTTTCCCTTGAATTGGAAAATCACTTCCCTAATTATCTGTGCTTATCCTCCTCCTTCCCTTCCTTGCTTCTAGGCGAGGAATATATTTCTATTTAACTACTCCATCTGGTCAAGAGCCAGCATCTCAATGCAACATTATTCCATTCTTAGTCTGCAGTGCTTCTGATAAGTCTGGTTAACATTATATGATGCTGTAAATATAAAATACAAATATATCCACAGGTGCCAGTAAGGTCTTTTCCCGTGATTAAACAAATAGACCTGAAGTTTAAACAATAAATATTAACGCGAGAAAAGAAACTTTGTGGTCATTTTCGTTTTTCAATTCTCTTCTATTTTAATATATATAGGCAGTCATAACTTACCCAGCAGCACTTTTAATTTTCTGGCATAGAATTAATGGGCATTGCTGCTCATCTGTCAAACGACGTGTCACACTCACAAGCTAGGTCAAGAAATTTGACCTTCTAATTTGTTTTTTTTTTTTTTTCTGGTTGAGAAATTCATATATTGTTCAATTACTCTAATATGTAATAATAGCTTTGTGATTTCGTCATTACAGTAGGACAAGTTCGGTGAGTATGTGCAAAATTAGCTCGCAAATATAGTACTCCCTCCGTCTCATTTTAGTTGTCGCTTTAGGCTTTTTCACGCCCATTAAGAAAAACATTAAATAGGGTGTTTATTTTACTATCTTATTCCTATTTAATGTTTCACCATTAACTTTTTTTGAGAATTTTTTTAATTATTAGGGATATAGTTGGAAAGAACTAATCAATTTAGCCTAGAAATCCTAAAGTGACAACTAATTTGGGACAAACACATTTTGCTAAAATGACAACTAATTTGGGACGGAGAGAGTAATATACTAAGGGGATGTGAAAAATAAAAGGACTACAATATTACCTAGAAAATAAACCTTTGTAGGAGGAATCAGGAATGTCATCTTTAATTTAAAGTAGCAATATACGAGAAACTACTTAGAAAATAATGCTCACCAAGATTACCATTCACCTAGAACTAATGCTCAACAAGATCAAGCATTCGCCTAGAACTAAAGCGAAGCTAAACTAGAACATCTTACGTTGTTTCCTTGTCCCTTGGGCCCGTAGTACGTTCTTAGTTTGTGTGGGAATACTCTGTTCATTCCTGAAGAAATTAGTTGGATCCACCACAGATTTCACTTTCACCAACCTATCAAAATTGTTCTTAAAGTACATGGTCCCATATACCCTACCTTCATCCAAACTATGTGGTCCTTGATCATTTGTACCAATATCAAGGTCCCTATAATTCAAATAGGCTTGTCTTGGGTTCTTTGTAACAAAAGGGGTCATGAAACTGTACAAATCTCTTATCTGCGTAATGTACTCTTTTTCAGCAGCTGCACCTTCTTCATCCCAATTCACTGAATACTGAATCTTGTAAAGAATCCCTGCTCTATGTGGAAATGGCGTTGCGTCCTCGGCGACTTCAGCCATTTTTCCTCCATAAGGATTGAATACTAATCCTGCTTTTCCCAAAGAAATCATCTTTTGAAATATTGATTCCAACCCTTTTCTTGGAATGTGTTCTTGTACGTAATCTGATTTTCTTTTCAAGAAATTCAATGGATCACCTGTTCTATTCAATAGGACATTTGGCTTAGTTGTGTTGTCGAAATTTGCCCATCGTAGCACTGAATCAATCCAACTCATTTCAGAACAATCTTTTTCTGTTAATCCTAAAGCAGGGAATTCATAATTTACGATTCCCACTAATCTACCAGTATTACCAAGGAATAACCCCAAGAATGTTACCCGTATCGACTTCGTGTTCTTTTTCCCCTTCTCCTTGTTTTTGCTTTTCACAGTGATGGGTTGCACAAGAACTCTCATGAACAGACCATTGTCAATTGAGCTAGCAACATTTTGCCATTGAACAAGTGCGTCTGTTGCATTTTGGTCTAATAACTTTTCCACACGGAAATATGTCACAGTTTGTGGGACTTGAACAAGTTGAATTTTAAAGGCTAAAATGACACCAAAACTTGCACCACCACCACCTCTAATTGCCCAAAAAAGATCTTCACCCATAGCTTTACGATCCAAAATTCTACCGTTAACATCTACCAGTCGAGCATCCAATACATACTCAACACTAAGACCAAATTTCCTAAGCATGTTGCCATAACCACCACCACTAACATGTCCACCAACACCAACAGTAGGACAAACACCTGCTGGAAAACCAAGAACGTTACTCTTAGTCCAAATGTTATAATAAAGTTCCCCTAATGTAGCACCTGCTTGAACCCACGCAGTGTTATCGTTAGTGTTTATGGAAATGGAACGAAGATTGAACATATCAAGCATAATAAAAGGGACATCAGAGATATACGAAATTCCCTCATAATCATGTCCACCACTACGAATTTTTAGTTGTAAATTTGTCTCTTTAGTACAAAGAACAGCACTTGAGACATGGGATTCTTCTAAAGGGGTAACGATGATGACCGGTTTAGAAGTTGTAGAGGAATTAAAAAACCGTCGGTTTCTAATATAGGTTTGTAAAATGGGATTAAATGAGGGATTGTTTGGAGAGTACACAATTTTTGAGATTACTTGTTGAGGAATTGCTTTGGTTGTTAAGCAATTGACAAACGAGTCATAGATTGAATTTGAGGCTCCATGAGATAAGGAACTGAATTTTAAAAGGAAGAGAAACTGAAGCAGGAGAAGAGGACAAGAAGACATGGTTGATGTTTGAGGAGATTTTTTCATTGGTATTGGTAGATTTTGGTTTTTGGCATAAAGGGCATGCTTATTATATAGTGATGAAGGAAGTAAAGAAGAGAGAATCATTTTTGACGTTTCTATTCACACAACTGGATGCGTTTTCTTTGCATGAGGATTTTATTAATTCCATAATTATTAGTCTTCCTAATTTGACCCGATTCTACAACATTTCTCAATCAATGCATTTTTCTAAGTTTTTATACTTAAGTTAGTAACACACTAACACTTGTCCTTATTTAGACGTCACATGTCGAAAATCATCTATCTAAATAAATGCACTACCCATGGTAAATAAGGTAAAATATTTCTAACATTATTCTCTAACTTTGGTAAAAAGATCATCATTTCCCAAAATAATGCCAAAATTATACAAAAAGTAGTTATATACAATTATGGTACATTTGCGGGTACAACAACTAGAAATAAACCCTTTTCATTTCATCGTTCTTTCAGAAAATATTTTCTTACAAAATTGCTAAAAAAAACATTTAACAGCAATAAGAAAATTTTCGAAATCAATACTGATGTCATTCTTTTATAAAAAAAAAGTTACGCAAAACTTTTAACTATATCTATATTCGTGCACTTTTCATTAATCTCATATTGATGGGACGGTCAAAGAAATTAGTACTAGTAGTAATTAATTGCAAATGCTGAAAAAATCAAAATACACGAGGGGAGAGAAAAATTAGTGGTGGGGACTGGTCGGATGTTAAGGATGTCGATGGATTTTCTGATAATTGTTGATTGGTTTGCGCGTTATAAAGTGACTGAGTATACTAAAATTCCACTAGTCAACATTAGAAAATAAAAAAGCCTTTGAATTTGGTACAAGGAAAAAGAAAACTTGAATACATCCAAGGCCTTTTCCAAACCAAACTGGTTAGTGTTGTCGTCAACGAAAAGTCAAATACAGCTTAGAGTCTTTGGGCGGAGGAAATTAAACGATCCGATAGGAAATCTTGAAATAGGATTAGTCTACATAACTTTTTGCATGGAAGAAGAGAAATAATTCGGTAAAAGTATTCTTTTTATTTGGCTCTGTGTAAAAATGAAAATTTCATTGAGATTTGATATTACATTACAAAAGAATTATTATTATAGTATTAATTTGACACAAAATAATTAATCTCTCCTATTTAATTATTTAGTGATTCGGTATAAAAATAATTACATATTTAAATTAATATTTGTAACGTACTACAAAATCAAATCTCTCGTCTAGACATCAATATTTACTTTCCTATGTTCTCTTATAGCCACTCATTTATCAAATGTTGATCCGGACCTTAAACATGAAGAAATTTGTGATTTTTTTCTAAATAAGTCCAAACTGACGTAAATTTGGATTAGTAAGTTCAATGAATAGCCATGCGATGTGTGCACAAAACAAACTAAGTATAGTAAATTTTATATAGCAAAGTAATATGTTAAATTTTTGTTTGAGTCGTTAATTGGTCTATCGTAAAGACCAAAAGCTCGAGCTAATAAAATAGAAGGAAAAAGTGCAATTAAAAGAACAACTAACATAAATTTGACATGTCACAGAGGGTATTTTTATACTTAGGAGATACCATGTAAAATTCCTTACCTAGGAGCAGAAAGACGAACATAAACTATAATTTTCTTTGGTGTGTCCCCAAAATATGTTAAACATAAGTGGAAAAGTCTTTAATTGGGATTTGACCTTGCATTATATTTGTAAAAACGTATTGTAATTACAATCTATCTGATTTCTAATCTACGGTAAATTACTGATTTACTAAATGCCGTTTTCTGTGCTGAACTATGTATTAGAATTTGATAATATGAAAAGTATACAAATTAAAATAGATAAATATAATCACAAATAAAATTGAAGTATCTCTTGGAAATAAGATGTACCTTACTAATGAAGACATGAAGTATAGCTGAATTTTTCTCATAATCCATGCCAAACACGATAGCGGCAGGCTTGCCTACTAATCAGTACGTGATGTATGGCTGATTTTGTCACATAAATCATAAATAAATGATAGCAGCATGCTTGCCAACAAAAGGATAAGTAATGTTTGTAGAATAAGATAGATATAATAAATAGGGGTATAGATCAAATATGGCGTATGTTAGTTAGAATTCACCCTAGATCAAATATGGCGTATGTTAGTTAGAATTCACCCCATTAATCATCACAAAATGTAATTATTATGTTCATGTGATGTTCTCTTTTTTTTTTTTTTTTTGTAGCAATGCGAAGGCTGTTCTTTATTACGAGGAAAATCCAAAAATGGTAAATAACACTTTTCACCTAACAATTTCCTCCAAAGCACAGCAGCTTCAAAAAATAATCGACGATGACCAGTATGTCACAGTAAGAAAATATATATCGAAAAATAGTTGAAATGTTAACTCAAATGAGTATTCATTACTGCAAATTTACTCAGATGGTCGATGTCCATGTTATGAACGGGGCAAGCCAAACTAAGGTGTATGGGCCTGTAGCTGAATTATACAGGGATCAATTGATTAAGCAGCCCATTAGAAGGTTATTGGGTTATATATGGGATCCAGGAGGAAGTCCAGATGTCAACAAATTAGTCAACGGGAAATATAGTCTACTATATAATTAGCTATTTGTGTAAAGCCTAGGTTATGCAAATTGTGAAATGCCTTTGGCAAAGTCTGTGCTTCTCATCCCAAGTTCTTCTAATTCCTCTCATCTCCTTTCCTATCCTATCTTTGTTACTTTGTTATCTATTACTTTCCCGTAGTTTCATCATTGTTCCCTTCTTTCCATTATCGGTTTCCAATTGTATTAGTATTGCTCTTCAATATATATCTATAAATCAGTGTTTGTGGAATTGAGTTGTTACATTGGTGCTTTCATTGGTCTTACTCCATGGATCAGTATAAGCCGGAATTAGGTTGTTTCTATGGTGATAGCAACCCGGAGGTTTGGGTTTTTCAAGCCGAGCGGTATTTCAATTTTTATGGCTTCTCTAAAGATAGTTGGCTATCTATGCCATACGTTTATTTCAAGGGTGAGACACGAGCTTGGTTTGATTGGTTGTATCGCAACAACCAGTTCTATGATTGGGAGCATTTTAAAGGAAAATTGGCTATTCACTATCAAGATCAGACCTTTGCAAATTCAGTGGATCATCCAAAGTCGAAATTGAATATTAAGGAGCAAGGTCTTGAAACACTTCGCAAACTAAAAGATCTCCGGGATGCCTTTTCCGCCTGCGCCACGAAGTTGGCAGCTCATGAGTTTTCAACTGTGGAATCGACCTTAGAAGATGCAAGAGATTCAGCCTTGCCTGCGCCATTACCACAGTTAGATGATGAATTTTCAAATGAGGACTCATCAGTCGATGTGGTTTTCGTTGATAACTCAGTGACGCTGCTGCCACAGGTACCCCAGGAGCTTTACAAAATTATTCCATTGGCTAATATTATCTTTCCTGGTGTTACACAACCACGAGTGTCCACTGTTCAGAAAGATGATTTGTCTCGACAATATTGCGGACAAGGTGTTTGATATTTGTTCCCAGGGACAAACATTGGCTACCGATGTTGCAAATACAAAAAATTATGGGTTGATTTCAAGAAACTTCGTAGGATATCAGTTTGTCATGTTGCTACCACTTTCACTACTCAGTGTATTTTGACCAACTTTCCATTTGATCCTGGTTCGAACCAAATGTTCGATGAAAGTTCACAACGAGATTCACCAGTCGAACCAAGTCAAATTGAAACCAGTAAATTGTTGATGGTCCCTTTGGCTAACTTGGATGTTCCAAGCAAGATTGTTGTGATGAAATCAGATTTGGATAATACAGAAGCAAGAGCTCCTAATGAACATTTAAACTCTGCTGACAATCAGAATGAACTGCTCGATCCTAAGCACGATATTGATGTTCGTAAGCTGGTAATGAAAACTTCAACGAGTTCTAAAGACCAGATGTTTGACATTTATGCCCTTTCAAATGCGACTATGTTGTCAAGTGTTGCAATGCCATTAACAGCTAGAGATTCTATGATGGATCAAGTAGATATGCTCAATTGGAACATGTTTTCGTCATTTGAATGTCAACTTTACGAGCTTTCAGGTCCATTTGAGGTTGATCAAGCTATAAGTGAACAGTTCATCAGAATGACAATGATACACCCTGTATCGAAAGGACTTAATCTTGCCATCACGCAATACCCAGATCCTTCTTCACATTTTGTCTCTGTTGAATCTGTTGACTTCACTTTCATAGGATATTCAGTGAACACTCAGCTTAAGAATGATGACAAGAAGCGCGATACTCCAGATTGTTTCAGCTTCCATCACTTGGTAAAATCTTCCTTGAAATATATTTACAATGGTTTCTCACTTGAAAATTGGGTTTTACTTTATCCAAGTCGGTAGGAGCCCACGACTCGAAGTAGTCGATTACCAATTTAAGTACTGTGGATGAGTTTCATAGATTTCATAGTGTCAATGATCCATATAAGAGCACAATTTATATTGATGTTTTAGGGGTCGAAACTGATTTTTTGGTTTCCATGTGTGTACTTGGGTTGCCACTGGACAAAATTTAGAGGATTACTTCAGCTCTTTATTTCATGATCTGGGACACCGGTTACTCCTTACTTGTTTTGATACTTTCGATAGAGATGCAGAGACCTTGCTTTATTCAATATTTAAGCTTGCACAACTCTACTCTGAGTTTTCATCTTCAGATCTTGTGTGGCATATATTAAGTGCAAACAAGCATGAAATGGATGCAATTAATTGCAAAATACCGCTCAAACTTCATGCGCGTGTACTAGTCCACACCGATGGGAAAAATAATGAGCATCCCGTTAATGGTTCTCTGCTGGATATGTGTGTTGAGGCTATTTTACTTAGTATGGTTAGTATATCGGGTGGCTGATAATTTTCGTATGGGCTTGGATGAAATGCCAATAAGATGTATTATTTGTTGGATTTGAAGGGCCACGACTTCTGAACATGGAGAAAACATTGAGGGAGTATTCAGTTTGTTCGAGTTTATACATTATGGATATATTATCTTTGATTGATTACAAACATTACGTTCTCCCTTGCTTGGTTTGTGATTATTATGCTTTATATATATATATATATATATATATATATATATATATATATATATATATATATATATATATATATATATATATATATATATATGCATATCAATTTTATTTGGCTGGACAGCAGGAGAGTTTCACTTGATGAAATAATTGATGGGATTTTGCTTCCTATAGTTGAGTCTCCTATACCACTAACTATTGTCTATAGTAGTTCTGGTGCGATGGTTGAGGCTAATCAAGTAGCACATGACATTAGCACTGGGGTTTATCACCATGATCCTGACTTCTATGATGAGTTTCGATTTTTCATCAAAACTCAATTATCCCGCACGGTGAAACACTTTAATTTATTGGTAGTTTCTAATGAGGGTCATATAGAGCAATCTGTATATTTTATTAGGCATAATGAAAAGGATGATAATAATTGTGCTAAGAGAAGACTTATCAAATTAGGAAAAATAAAGTACTCCAATTGCAGTAGCTTGAAATTTGATATACCTCTGAACTACAGAGCACATCTTAGTTGGTTCACAATGCTAAAAAAGTTAAATGACCCACTGCCTTGGATGACATGCATTGACAAAGGTGCTTCAAGAGGTTCTTGGCATGAAGATGTTAGAAACTTGAGTGTGATGGATAAAATTGGCACTGAAGCTGCTCCTTCACTCAAGCATGTCAAACCATTTTTCCATGTGATATGTGTCTGCTCTTTCTCCCAACGGTATGTGTTTGCCAAGGCAATAGCTATCATGGAAATGTTGAATACAATACCTTGTGTGAGAGACGAGAGAACTCTTTCTTCTACATCCTAGACAACATTTGAAATTCATCCACTATATGAGGGCATTGACTACTACTCCATACAACTATCCGTTCTCATCATACCTTTGGCCCAGAACCTTGAGGACAATGTTCTCAATTCAGGAGGGCGTATTGTTATGAATGGGGCAAGCCAAACTAAGGTGTATGGGCCTGTAGCTGAATTATGCAGAGATCAATTGATTAAGCAGCCCATTAGAAGGTTGTTGGGTTATATTTGGGATCCAGGAGGAAGTCCAGGTGTCAACAAGTTAGGCAACAGGAAATATAGTCTACTATATAATTAGTTATTTGTGTAAAGCCTAGGTTATGCAAATTGTGAAATGCCTTTGGCAAAGTCTGTGCTTCTCATCCTAAGTTCTTCTGATTCCTCCCATCTCCCTTCCTATCCTATCTTTGTTACTTTATTATCTATTACTTTCCCGTAGTTTCATCATTTTTCTCTTCTTTCCATTATCAGTTTCCAATTGTATTAGTATTGCTCTTCAATATATATATATATCTATAAATCAGTGTTTGTGGAATTGAGTTGTTGCAGTCCCAAAACTGAAATATCCACGTAACGCTTCCCAACATTGTTGTGTTGAGCTATTGAACACCATAATCCACTGCATGTCACCAATAAAAGCGCCAGCGATAACAAATATGACATACACTGAGTTACGCCGCATAAGTACTTTGTTAAGTCCATTAAAAAGGCCACCACTTCGGCCTCTTCTTCTTTCAACTTATGCATTATCACAAAAAAACAGTAAATCGCAAAATAGAGTAACATATAATTATAATGCCAAAAGTAAAATGTAGATAAAAGTACATAGCATCACTGTAGATCATCTGATTTCAACAATAATAAGTTCCGTTCAGTAACAGTCTTCTGAAGTATTTTTTGGAAATTACGGCAATAAAAAAACAGAAATATAAGGATTATCTGAAAAGATAGGTGAAACATTTAAGAAATATATCTTCATCATATCATTCACTTTCCCAGAAATTATGTTATATTTATTTTTTTGTCCACTTTAGCTACTCGCTTCAACTTTTTGCTTGAGAATTGTTCATTGAGATCGTCATCAACCTCTATTACTGAGGATCTCCTTTCCAATCTACTTCGCTTGGCATTGGTCTTTGTAGCAGAGATCATGTCATTATCAGCCATAGAATCCTACAAATAAAAATATCCAAATGTTGAAGCTATGCTATGAAAAAATAATTGTGCACATCTGATGCAGTCGAGCCTGATCAAGCTGAGTTTGTGACTTTGAGACCATTCACGAGGAGTCTAGCTAAGGAGCTTCATGATATCCACTTGATGATGATGAAGAGCTATGATTGTGCAAGTATGGAAGAAGCGGGCAGCATGTCGGAAGTGACAAGAAAGGCGTTGATTAGCATTGGAGAAGGAGGAGCGATTGAAGCAAGTTGAGGCCGAGACTAGGGGAGCTTAACGAGCTACTCAACGAGCTCATTATTTGGGGCGTTGGAATTCAATATTCAGGCAGTAACTTAATGAACTCAACGCGCCCCTCAACGAGCTCTTATTTGTTATTTTTGCATAGACGCTCATAATTAGGTGAATGACACTTATTTGGCCCTGCGTGGTCGTTTAAATATCGCCTTTTTTGTGGTTGTTCCTTGAAATATTAGGCGTGTAGGGCTTCCACTATAAAAGCCTACACTTAGTATTATTTTATTCAGTTCCTAGACATTACAGAAAATACAGGTTTTATGTTTCTCATACAAACAGTTGGAAAATCGTTCCTTTTGAGTGAAATCTAAATTGAACTCTTTCCTCTCTTGATCGAATTGTTTATAAGATACATGTTAGACTTGAGGATAGTTCGTATAGTCTAGGTGCTCTTTGATTCCTAACAAAGGAGTGAGTAGACTAGTTCCTACTAAATCCTTTGTTGAATTCAAATCGTATCTAACTTTTTATGATTATTCTTGCTTTCATAATCTTGCTTGCATCAGTTGGTATCAAAGCTTGGAAAGGGTTGATTTCTACAATCCCAATCCTGTTCTTCGTGCCTTTAGGAATTAGGGTTCTTAGATAGTTTCTTGAAATTTTCATTTTTATTGAAAAAAACGTGAAAAGAAGAAAAGACAGCTGCATATTGTTGTTGTTAATGCTATTAGATGCCTAGAGTTTGAGAAGTAGAAGTTCTTGGCTGATTTGAGTTCGTTCTTGAAAACCCTAGCAAGTTCTTGGAGTATTTCTTGGAACTTCTTGACGTGTTGCTTGAATTTCCCGTTGATTTTGTGTTGATTCTTGAGTGATTCTTGGACAACAACTTGTTGTTCTTGAAAGGCAATAGAAGTAGCTTGAATTTACCTTGAAATTGCTTGAGATCACACGTTGGAATTGTTGTTGTAGTTGCTGAAAATTTGAGTTGAATTGAGGAGAAAGAGGCGCTTAAATTTGGTGTTAAAGAAGGAACCGTAAGCCTAATTCAAGAGGAAAACAAATCTCAATTCAAAAGGGAGAAGTTTAGCCACTTACCAAGTAAGGGAATTAATTTTTCCTTAGGCTTTAGGAGAGTTACTTGGGCGGCTGATTGTAGGGGAAAAGGGGAAGGGAAATTCGGTTCTGAATTGTAGAAGGAGTAGTAAAAGTTCTCCTAATTAGAATTGGGAAGCAAAGGAAAAGAGGGAAAACTTGTTCTACTCAATTAAGGCTTGTCTTGGGCGCCTACAAGGGGATAGAAAATCAGATTTTTCTTAGGATTTTCTTATTTCTTTCTTAAACACTACTTCTAGTTAGTAATTCTTAGGTATTTCTTTTACTTAAGCTATTACTAACCTTTGAGCGCATAGGACTTTGTGCTAACTTCAGAATTTCCCAACTTTCGTAGTTAATTTCTTGGCTTCTCGTTCTCACTTTAAAAGTTGTGCGCTTATAGAGTAACATTAATTCACTCATCCCAAAGAGAACTTGTGAACTTGAAAGGTCATTGAGGAGCTTGATCAATTCGAGGAAGCCATTTGGAACGAGTTTGTAAGATCCTATCTTGAAATTTGAGTGAACCCAAGTGTCATCCAAACGTGAGGGAGTGAGTGAGGTATTTTGCCAGCCTTAACACGTTCTCTAATTTTGTTGGTGTGCAAGGACATGGCTACTGAAGAATACAAGATCGTGAAGGTGCCTGAGATCACTTTGGCTGACCTCTTGGCTGAAATGAGGGTGATGAGTACCCAAATTGAGAACATTGAAAAATCAGCTAGTACTTAGAAAAATACCGGGGAAGGAACTAGTGATTGTTCCACCGTGAGACCTGAAAAATTTGCTGAAATAGCTCCTAATGATCCAGAAGTATGTTAATCCAAAGCACAAACAAGAGCAGCTCCAGAGGTTATACATGACTTGAAACAAGGGCTGAAATATATTGAAGAATATCAAGATGAGTTTGAGAAAATTTGACTATCACTATCTTGACACTTAATAATGCACTCCTAGCTGCCATTGAAGCTGAAAAGATTCTTAGAGAAGACAAGGCAGCCCGCTATAGAGGAAGCTCTACTTCTACTCTTATGAGCCAAAACAAAGAGTGGAGAACACCAAACACCGGGGGAGCAAGTGTGAGCCGTGAAGTGAAGAAACCAGTGGATAAAGTGACACCTAAAAGTGATCCTAAGGGGTCGGGAGGTATTTCTAAAACTCAACTTAATACTCCTAGTGCTTCCTCTTTTAAATGTCATAAATGTCAAGGCTATGGGCACTTTGCGAAGGATTGTCCTACGCGAAAAACTATGCTTATCCTTGATGATGGTACTGTCCGAGAGGTGGATGAGGAGATAGAGGGAGATGAGGGTGCTGATTTAGTTGAGTGTGAGGAAGAGGTAGCAGAGGATGAAGATGTAACATGTGAGTTAGCGAGACTCGATCCCAGGATTTATGCCAAGAAAAATATAGGAAGATTAAGTCTAGCATATGCCAAAATTGAAAGTGAACAACCTAGGGAAGTTTACATCAGGTAAGACAAGCAGAACAATTCCCAGGTGTATTCAAAGATATGAGACTTCATAAGCAAAATCAAATTAGTTCAAATTACATCTTAACAAAATAATACTCCTATTGCTTAACCAAATGGATAGATTGAAATATTTTATAACTAATTAGTTTCTAAAGTTTCATCAAATGCTTTAAGGAACCAAGAAGCAATCAGGACATGGACATCCAACCATTTACAAATAAGCTACGCAAACGAGGTTACTAACAGAGCTTCTTATTATTGCACTCACAGAAAGAATTCATGGAACTTGACAAAAACAATCTTCCCTCTGAAATTGGAACGCTACATCACACAGAGTCTAAATAAACTACCAGGCTGAGGCTTATTTCAGATCTGAATCAAAGGAAGAGGCCTGTCTTGCTACTCTTCTTCAAATAGACAAGAACTAGGCCTTCTCTCAAACAACAATAGAACCAGACAAGGTCAAAATAATGTTGAGGCCTAAAATTTGAAACCAACCGAAACCAGGGAGAAGGGAAAACTGCTAGCATATGCATAGAAGAAACAAACAGAACACAAAAGGTTTTTTTTTTTTTTAAAAAAAAAAAAAGAAAATTGAAGCCAACAATAGATGAAATAACATAGACCTAATATGGATCTTTAACTCTCTCACTTAAGGAACCCAACAAGACCTGGATTCTAACAAGCTCTTCAATATTTTCAGCAAAGATCCATATTCAGGCAAAGAAACCTTAGTTTCAATGAAACATTTGTATAAAAAAAAAACTCTTCCTTAAGTAACTAAAAGAAGCTAGGTACTGTTAGCAGTATAAGGTGAAATAAGAAAATAATTTGAAACATAACCAAGACTAACCTGAGAACATGAGCAACAAATGTTGTTATTTTCTTGAACAAAGTAATCACAAACAACACCATGACACTAATAAACCAAGCAACACCTCATTCATAAGCAAAGTCTATAGCAAGAAAAACTGGCAGATTCAAACTATTGTCAATTTCAAAAGAGCAGAACCATTTACTCTTAATCGTTTGGCTCATGAGAGGAAAAATATTTAGAGATAAACTTCTATCTTGAAAATTTCTAAAGATACAATATACCTACAGTACTCTAGGTACACGTATTATTACCTAACAAGCCAAAATTTTTTTAAGATAATTAACTTCACTATAATAGGAAATCAAACAGGTAGAGCATGGAGTAAGCTTGCTTCACAAGCTTGATGAACATAACTTTCTTGAACTTATAGGTAGGCTTCAGTCTCTATATTTTGATTTTTTTTTAAAAAAGAAGATCGAACAGACCATAACTCCAGGACTCTAACAACTCCTTCCAGAATCCCTTCTCTACTTCAGGACAACCAGAAACAAACTCCCTGAACTCTCTACATTTCACAATCAATAAGAAACAAGCTAAAAACCTCCAGAATCAACACAAAAAGAAAACAACACCCCTTCATCCCCTCTACTTTACCAAGCAGAATCAAGCCTGCCCTGAATGCTTCTACACTCTCTTGAACCCATTTTTCTCCCCTTAAACAAACCAGAACCCCTTTCTATTTCAAACACACAGAAACAGATCCAAGAATCTATCTTAACATCAAGTAGGACTTCCTTAGGCAGCAAAGGGAAACAAACTAGGGTAAGAAACAAGCAAAATGGAACCAAAGATAAAGAAGGGAACTTTTTTCTTTAAACACTGCAGCAGACTGAACTAACACAACTTAAGGACTTCATTTAACTTAAGGGAACAAATATTAGGCTGAGTTAAAAGGAGACTGATCAAAGCCTCACTAGAACAAGTACTCATCTTATCAAGAAACTAATTAATTCTCATTTCTAAGTTTAAACAAGAATATCTTTATAGGGAACAATAGTTTAGATGCTTAAGCTCTCATTTTCATAGGATGCGGGCTACTTCCATATTCACATAGGTGAAATCTTTCAAGGGGCTCCTATAGTTTCAACAAACCACTCATACGAGCAACATATTTTAATTAAGAGTTAATAAACTCAACCTCACAAATAATTACAGGATAAATACACTCATACCATAGGGAGGGAATGAAAAATTATATTGCAGTTTTCGAAACAAGCCATCATTTGATATTTTTCACTTTGAACGTAGTTATAGGATCTCTAGTCCGCAGGTTTGGTATCCTCATATATGACTTACGAATTTATGCGCTTCAACCCATCCCCCTCGATGTGGGTCAAACCCTATCTCTTGCCAAATCTTTGGTCAATGGATCTGCAAGATCATCACAAGATCTAACATAATGAACATTAATAGTACCACTTGTTAAACATGATCACACAATACCATGTTTTCTTCCGGTGAGTCTACACTTAACATTGTAATAAGGATTTTGTACTTACTAATAGTAGCAGTGCTATATTGCAATGAATTAAAATAGGAGGAATTAATTTTTTAAAATACGATATGTGAAATAATAAATATCCGAACCAATCTACTTCCTCCTAGCTGAAGCTAAAGCAATTAGTTCAACCTCTATGGTATACTTACCAATAGGGGTGGGCATTCGGAATTTCGATTCGGATTCGGTTTTTATAAATTCGGAATTCCGGTTTTTGGTACCTAAATGTCGATACCAAATACCAAACCAAAATTTATTCGGTTCGGTTCGGAATTATGTAATTCGGTTCGGTTTTTCCGGTACGGTTTCGGTTTTATAATTCGGTTTTTATTTCAATTTTATGTCGTTCTATTAATAGAATTTTTGCAAAACCAAATTTTGTAGTAAGTGGCGAAGTGTCACTGTACCAACTCCTAATATTGTTCAACCTTAATAAGCTTTCAATGTGCTTTTAAGAACCACAACCCACAACATGATAGCAAGAAAAAGAAACAATGTTCAATAATATTATTAACTCTGTCAATAATAGAAATTTATAAGCGTATCAATTTCTGGCATCTACTTGTAATATTTTATTGAAGAGTATGGCAGGCCAAGGTCATAACATTTTAATACAATCTTGCCTTCAAACAAAGTGATTTCTACAATTAGAATTAATTATATCACAAAGTATTTATTCATCTGGTTATAATACAGATAGAGAACTTACAAAAAGAACGGCAACAAGTTGCAACTTAACCTCTTCAATGCAGAATAAGGAAGAAAAAAGTGTGAATAAAGTATATTTGCTATTTGGGCTAAGAAAGAATTGGACTTGGGTTTGGTTTTAGTAATTAGAATTGTATTATGTATATATTTTAAATATATACACTATAAAAAATTCAGAATTTCGGTATTTCGGAATTTGACACCTCAAAACCGAATTCCGAACCAAAATACCGAATTTTTACACCGAATAGTGTTCTAATATTCTGAAATTCTGAAACCGAAAAACCAAATTAATTTGATTCGGTTCAGTTTTTCGGTTTTCGGAATTTATGCCCACCCCTACTTACCAATAATAGCAGGCTTTTCTTGATTTCCAAAAAATAGCACCACCTCTCAATGCAAAAGTATAACCTATAGTACAATACAAATCATTAGATAAAGTATTTCAATCTGGATCATAAAAGTCTTCAAGTACAACATGATATTTTTTTTAAAGAAAAAAGCCATAGTTTTTGGCAACAACTAAATACTTCATAATCTAGTTATGGAATGTCAATGTTCATTACCTATCTTGCTTGTAGACCTCCCAAGTAATCCTACTGCATATGCAATGTCTAGCCGAGTACAATCAGCCACATATCGCGCTTCTAATGAAGCTAGCATATTCTTTTAATTTATCACATCATAATCATTTTCCAAAAAAAATAAGTGAACACTCGAATCTAAAGTGTTGCAACATGCTTACAATCCATGAAATTATATTATTTTTAATATTTTCTCAACATAATGTGATTGACAGAGGAAATTCCAAATACATGTTCTAATAATTTATATTCCAAGAATAAAATTTGTCTTACCCAAATTTTTCAAGTCAAATTGGCTACTAAGCATAGTTTTGATTTCCTTAATAACATTCAACAATAACATATGAAGCATTCTAATATGATAGATGCACTTATCACATCATTTATTTTAAAACCATTTTCAATCGTCCATGAATTAAAATTTTCATTCGAGTGCTTTGGTGCATATTTCAAGTCATATAGAGATTTATTAAATTTTCACACTTTGCATACATGGCCTGCTGCAACAAAATCCTCAGGTTGTTCCATATTTATTTCTTCATTTAGGTCCTCAACTTTTTTTTAAAAAAAAATAATTTTTACATCCATTTGATGAATATGCATATAAACAATTGAAGCAATAGTAATTAAAAGTCTAATGGTTGTTATTCTAGTTATCGGAGAAAAAACATAATAAAATTCTTGACATTCTAGTTGCTTAAAACATTTAGCAACTAGTCTAGCCCTGTATTTATCAACAGATCCATCCTTTTTTTTTCCTTAAGAAACACTTGCACCCAATATTTTACAACCCGATGGTAAGTTAACTAACTTCTAAGTTTTGTTTGAAATTAGTAATTTCATTTCATCATTTACAAGTTTTTTTTTGAACAATAGCATTAGGTGATTCAAAGCTTCTTATAAAGGAAGGAGGCTATTTTCAACATTAAAAACATAATAATCAGGACCAAAACTTTTTCTGTTCCGTCTCTTTTACTCATTCTTACTTCAAAATCATCACTTTCTTTATTTTTTTAAAACAGAAGTAAAATAACTAGGTATTGACAAAATATTTTTCTCACTTCTCTGACCCCTACTATTTTTAGAATCAAATGAAATTTTATTTTCATAAAAAATATTATCACCTGATTGTATAATATACATTCTTCAAGATTAAAATATCTATAAGATATACTATTAGAAGTTTAACCAAGAAAACCACAAGTGAAAACCTTTTTAAAGAATTTTGTTATTTTGGGATCCATTAGCCTAACATAAGCTAAACAATCTCATACTTTATAATATCCAAAATTTTTGCTTGTGACCTTTCGACAACTCAAATGGTGTTAATTTTTTTTTCTTATGAGGCACCTTATTTAACACCTAACAAGCAGTCAAAATAGCTTTATCTCACAAATTTAATGGTTTATTTGACTCAATAAGCATGACATTAGTCAAAGCAACCAAAGTTTCATTTTTTCTCTATGCTACAACATTAGATGTAGCGGTCGAGTAGTTTATTGAATTATTTCCAATGATGTAACAAAATAATTAAATTCATTAGACTCATATTCGCGGCCTCTATTACTTCTAATTCTATTTATTTTTCTGCCGAATTGATTTTCAACCTCGTGGAGATAATTCTTGAATTTTTCAAATGCAACACTTTTAATTTTCATCAAGTAAAAAAATGTACTTTTGGCTCAGTTTTTCAATTTTTCTTTCAATTTGAAAATAAGGAGGTTCAGTGATGCAGTCCAGCCTGGTCAAGTTGAGTTCGTGACTTTGAGACCATTCACGAGGACTCTAGCTAAGGTGCTTTATGATATCCACATGATCGTGATGAAGAGCTATGATTGTGAAATTATGAAAGAAGCGGGCAGCATGTTGGAGGTGACAAGGGAAGCGTTGATTAGCATTGGAGAAGGAGGGACGATTGAAGCAAGTTGAGGCCGAGACTTGGGGAGCTCAACAAACTACTCAACGAGCTCATTATTTGGGGCGTTGGAATTCAATATCTGGCCAGAAACTTAATGAACTCAATGAGCTCTTATTTGTTATTTTTACATAGACGCTCATAGTTAAGTGAATAGCACTTATTTGGCCCTACGTAGTCGTTTAAATATAGTCTTTTTCGTGGTTGTTCCTTGATATATTAGGCGTGTAGGGCTTCCACTATAAAAGCCTACACTTAGCATTATTTCATTCAGTTCCTAGACATTACAGAAAATACTGCTTTTATGCTTTTCCTACAAACACTTGGAAAATTGTTCCTTTTGAGTGAAATCAAAATGGAACACTTTCCTCTCTTGATCGAATTGTTTACATGGTACATGTTAGTCTTGAGGATAGTTCGTATAGTGTAGGTGCTCTTTGATTCCTAACAAAGGGGTGAGTAGACTAGTTCCTACTAAATCCTTTGTTGAATCCTAATCGTGTCTAACTTTTTATCATTGTTCTTGCTTTCATAATCTTGCTTGCATCAGCTGGTATGAGAGCAAGGAAAGGGATTGTTTCTATAACCCAATCCTATTCTTCGTGCCTTTAGGAATTAGGGTTTTAGATAGTTTCTTGAAATTTTTATTTCTATTAAAAAAAACGTGTGAAGAAAAAAAGACAGTCGCATATTGTTGTTGGTAATACTATTACATGCCTAGGGTGTGAGAAGTAAAAGTTCTTGGCTGATTTGAGTTTGTTCTTGAAAATCCTAGCGAGTTCTTGGATTGTTTCTTGGAACTTCTTGACGATTTGCTTGAATTTCCCGTTGATCTTGTGTTGATTCTTGAGTAATTCTTGAACAACAACTTGTTGTTCTTGAAAGGCAATAGAAGTAGCTTGAATTAACCTTCAAATTGTTTGAGATCACACGTTGGAATTATTGTTGTAGTTGCTGAAAATTTACGTTGAATTTAGGAGAAAGAGGCGCTGAAATTTGGTGTTAAAGGAGGAACCCTTAGCCTAATTCAAGAGGAAAAACTTGTTCTATTCAATTAAGGCTTGTCTTGGGCGCCTACAAGGGGGTAGAAAATCAGATTTTTCTTAGGATTTCCTTATTTCTTTCCTAAACACTACTTCGAGTTAGTAATCCTTAGGTATTTCTTGTACTTAAGCTATTACTAATCTTTGAGCGCATAGGACTCCGTGATAACTTCAGAATTTCCCAACTTTCATAGTTAATTTTTTGGCTTCTCGTGCTCACTTTAAAAGTTGTCCGCCTAATAGAGTCACATTAATTCACTCATCTCGAAGAGAACTTGCGAACTTGAAAGATCATTGAGGAGCTTGATCAATTCGAGGAAGTCATTTGGAATGAGTTTCTGAGATCCTACTTTAAAATTTGAGTGAACCTGAGTATCATTCAAATGTGAGGGAGTGAGTGAGGTATTTTGCTAACCTTAACACATTCTTTAGTCTTTGTTTTTGTGTAGGTACATGACTACTGATTGAGACAAGATCACGAATGTGCCCGAGATCACTTTGGCCAACTTCTTGGCTGAAATGAGGGCAATGAGTACGCGAATCGAGAATATTGAAAAATCAGCTAGTGCTAAAAAAATGCCGGGGAAGGGACTAGTGATTGTTCCACCATAAAACCCAAACAATTTGTTGAAGTGGGCTTAGTCGTGGTCCTCAAAGGGGCTTTGGGGGCTTTGGGAATTTGGAGCCTGAATTTAATGAATATGCTGATTATTATGAGGGGTATCATGAACCAGCCCGTTGTGGTCGTGAGAGTGGTTTGAATAGTGTCAAGGTTTCTATTCCTGCATTCAAGAGAACTAGTGATCCTGACAAGTTTTTAGAGTGGAGGCGTCAAGTTGAGAGAATTTTTTAGATAAATGACATGATCGAAGAGAAGAAAGCTACCTATGCTATTGCTGCCTTTGAATCCTATGCTTCTACTTGGTGGGAGGCCGAAAAGAGATCTAGAGTTAGACATAATCAGCCCGTACGCATAACTTGGAGAGAATTAAAACAAGTAATGACCCAGAAGTATGTTAATCCAAAGCACAAACAAGAGCAGTTCCGGATGTTATATATGACTTGAAACAAGGGTTGAAATATGTAGAAGAAATTTCAAGATGAGTTTGAGAAAATTTGGCTATCACTTTCTTGACACTTAATGATGCACTCATTGCTGCCATTGAAGCTAAAAAGATGCTTAGAGAAGACAAGACAGCTCGCTATAGAGGAAGCTCTACTGCTACTCTTATGAGCCGAAACAAGGAGTGGAGAACACCAAACACCGGGGGAGAAAGTGTGAGTCATGAAGTGAAGAAACCAGCGGATAAAGTGACACCTAAAAGTGATCCTAAGGGGTCGGGAGGTACTTCTATAACTCTGCTTAATACTCCTAGTGCGTCCTCTTTTAAATGTCATAAATGTCAAGGCTATGGGCACTTTGAGAAGGGTTTTCCTACGCAAAAAACTACACTTATCCTTGATGATGGTACTGTCTGAGAGATGGAGAGTGATGAAAAGATATAGGGAGATGAGGGGACTGAATTAGTTGAGTGTGAGGAAGAGGTAGCGGAGGATGAAGATGTGAACATGTTCTTAGTGGTGCGTAGGAATTTGAGTGCTATGACCATTGAAGAGGAGGAGAATGTGTAGAGAGAGAATTTATTTCATGCTAGATGTAAACTGAAGGGAAAGGTGTGCTCATTGATAGTTGACTCGGGCAGTTGTGCAAATGAAATGAGTCAATCGTTGGTGTCACAACTAGGGCTGCCCACGTTGAGACATCCCCATCCCTATAGGCTATATTGGTTGAGTGAGTATTGTGAGTTGAGGGTGGTGAATCACGTGCTGGTTAAGTTTAAAGTGGGAGCTTATAGTGAAGAGCTCATGTTTGATGTAGTGCCTATGCAGGCTTGCCTTGTGTTATTGGGCAGGCCTTGGCAATATGACCGAGGGGTAATTCATGATGGCAAGGCCAATACCTATACGGTCAAGTTGGAGGGCAAGAGTTTTACACTCAAGCCCTTGTCACCCAAGCATGTTAGTGAAGATTATAGGCGAATGAAGGAGCTGAAAGAAGAGGCTAAGGAAAAGTACCCCATAGGAACTAAGCCCGAGGCTGTAGATCATGTTATTGCACCAGCCCTGCCAGGTAATGTTTGTGCTATGATGCAGCCAGGTGAGTATTTTCGAGGTAATGATAGTTTTAAACTGTTAATTTTCCTTGTACATAAAGGTGTTTATCTGAGCTCTAATGATGATGTTTCTACTAATATTAACCCATTGCCTAGTATTATTAATGATGTCTTGCTGGAGTTGTAGATATGTTTCCCGAGGAGATGCCTAGTGGGCTGCCTCCATTGAGGGGAATTGAGCATCAAATAGACTTCATCCCGGGCTCTCAGATACCAAACAAACCAGCCTATCGGAGTAACCTGGAGGATACAAAAAAGCTGCAGCGTCAAGTGGACGAGCTGCTGACGAAAGGCTTAGTTCGTGAGAGTTTAAGCCCTTGTGCCGTGCCAGTGATTCTTGTGCCAAAAAGGACGGCACCTGGAGGATGTTCGTTGATTTCCAGGTAGTTTATAAAATAACGGTAAAGTATCGTCATCCTATCCCTAGATTAGATGACATGCTAGATGAGTTAAGTGGTTCCAGTGTATTCTCTAAATATTGCTCTTAGGTCCGATTACAACCAAATCTATATAAAACCGGGTGATGAGTGAAAAACTGCATTCAAGACCAAGTTTGGTCTATATGAGTGGTTGGTGATGCCCTTTGGCCTCTCCAATGCACCTTGTACATTTATGATTCTAATGAACCTTGTACTTAAGTCGTTTATTAATAGATTTGTAGTTGTCTACTTTGATGATATCCTGATTTATAGAAAAAGTTTAGATTACCATGTTGATCACTTAAGCAAGTACTTGATGTGTTGAGGGCTGAAAAGTTCTATGCTAATTATAAAAAGTGGTCCATTTTTGTGGAGAGAGTTGTCATTCTAGAATTTGTAGTTATTGCTAATGGTGTTGAGGCAGATGAGTCTAAAGTTGGGGCTATTAGAGATTGGCCTACTCCTACTACTGTTTTGCATGTTAGGAGTTTCCATGGTTTAGCTAGTTTCTATAAACGTTTTGTGAGTGATTTTAGCACCATAGCAGCACCACTCACTGAGTTAGCAAAGAAAGATCAACCATTTGGGTCGGGGGAGCCTCAAGAGAAGGCTTTCCAAGAGTTGAAGCATAGGCTTAGATCTGCCTCATTGTTGCAATTACCTGACTTTAGCAAGGCATTTGAGATTGAGTGTGATGCCTCGGGGGTTGGGATATGTGGCGTCCTAATGCAAGATGGGAAGCCTATTTCTTATTTTAGTGAGAAGTTGAAGGGGGCTACCTTGAATTACTCCATGTATGAAAAAGAGTTGTATGCCCTCGTGAGAGCTCTAGCTCACTGGCAGCACTATTTATGGCCTAGGGAGTTTGTTATTAGGAGTGATCATGAGTTTCTCAAACATCTTAGGGTCCAAGAGAAGCTGAATAAGAGGCATGCCAAATGGGTTGAGTTTATTGAGAGTTTCCCTTACATAATTCATTACAAAAAGGGAAAGGAGAATATAGTGGCTGATGCACTTTCTAGGAAGTTTGCTTTGGCGACCACTTTAGCATCTAGGCTGATGGATTTTGAGAGTATTAAGTCTATGTGTATGTATGACCCAAAACTTATGAGTGTGTGTGATGCCATAGCTAGTGGGCCGCGAGTAGAGAAGTATCAATGGCGTGATGGGTACCTTTTTAAGAAGGGGAGAGTTTGTATACCTGAGTCTTCATGGCGTGAGTTGCTGGTGCGTGAGGCTCATTGTGGGGGGCTTGATGGGTCATTTTGGGGTAGATAAGACCTTGGCTATACTAGGTGAGCAGTTTCATTGGCCTAAGATGAGGCGTGATGTTGAGCGTGTTTGTGGTGTTTGTTTAGACTACAAACAAGCTAAGTCTAGGTCTACTAATCATAGTTTGTACACTCCCTTACCCGTCCCTACTAGACCATGGATAGACATCTCTATGGATTTTGTGATGGGGCTACCTCGTTCTAGGGATGATCATGATAGTATTTATATGGTTATTGATAGGTTCTCTAAGATGGCTCATTTCATTCCTAGTAAAAAATGTGATTATGCACAACATGTTGATTCTTTTGTTTAATGCTAATGTGTTGAAGCTGCATAGTGTGCCTCGTACTATTGTTAGTAATAGGGATGCGAAGTTTTGAGTCATTTTTGGAAGTGTTTGTGGGGTGCTCTTGGCACCAAATTGTTGTTTTCTACGTCTTATCATCCACAGACTAATGGTCAGACTGAGGTTGTTTACCGAACCTTGGGAGCTCTTCTTAGGGCTATGACCAAAAGTAAGGCGGGGACGTGGACTGATAGGGTTCCTATTATGGAGTTTGCTTATAATAGAACTGTGCATATGATGACTAGCATGACTCCATTTTAATGTGTTTATGGTTTTAACCCCTTGATTCCACTTGATCTTACTCCTTTGCCTAGGGATGCAGCTATTAGTGTTGATGGTGAAAATCAGGCAGCCACGTTGCTTGCTAAAGTAAGGGAGAACTTGGAGGAAGCTTATGAGAAGGTGGCGAGCAAGAAGAATGGGGGGAGGAAAAAGCTGAATTTGAAGAAAGGTGACTGGGTTTGGGTCCACTTCCAAAGGAAAGTTTCCCGAGCCAAAGGAAGGGGAAGTTAGCCTCGATAGGAGATGGTCAATTCACAGAGCTACAAAAAATCAACAATAACGCCTATGTTATAGACCTGCCTAGTGAGTATAACGTTTTTAATACTTTCAGTGTGTCTGACTTGACTCCTTGTGTTGCAGGTAGTGCCGCTTTGAGAGTTGATGATGACTCAATTTCGAGGACGAAATCTTCTCAAGAAGGGGAGAATGATGCAGTCCAGCCTGATCAAGCTGAGTTTGTGACTTTGAGACCATTTACGAGGAGTCTAGCTGAGGAGCTTCATGATATCCACTTAATGGTGATAAAGAGCTATGATTGTGCAAGTAAGGAAGAAGCGGGCAGCATGTTGGAGGTGACAAAGGACGCGTTGATTAGCATTGGAGAAGGAGGGATGATTGAAGCAAGTTGAGGCCGAGACTTGGGGAGCTCAACGAGCTTGTTATTTGGGGCATTGGAATTCAATATCCGGGCAGCAACTTAATGAACTCAACGAGCTCTTATTTGTTATTTTCGCATAGACGCTCATAGTTAGGTGAGTGACACTTATTTTGCCCTGCGTAGTCATTTAAATATAGCCTTTTTCATGGTTGTTCCTTAACATATTAGGCATGTAGGGCTTCCACTATAAAATCCTACACTTAGCATTATTTCATTCAGTTCCTAGACGTTATAGAAAATACAGCTTTTATGCTTTTCCTACAAATACTTGGAAAATCGTTCCTTTTGAGGGAGATCAGAATTGAACACTTTCCTCTCTTGGTCGTATTATTTACAAGGCACAGGTTAGTCTTGAGGATAGTCCATATAGTCTAGGTGCTCTTTGATTCCTAACAGAGTGAGTAGACTAGTTCCTACTAAATCCTTTGTTGAATTCAAATCGTGTATAACTTTTTATCACTGTTCTTGCTTTCATAATCTTGCTTGCATCATTCAGTGATTTTGGCTTTGCTACAAGCATCACATTTTTACAAGATTTTCTTTTATCATTTGTATTAATCCTAAACTACTTATGATTCTCACATAACGATTATTAATATGACATAAACGAGCATGCCAGCAATTAGTAGAAGAGACCATATAAACATAGTTAGAAATTTTATTCATCTCAACATGCTGTTGACACCTAATTTTGTCCCGGAGTTATTGAAATGGATAATTTACTATGAAAAGGTTTTAATTAAGGCTTAAATTGAAAATAAAAGAGGTAAAGCAATTGATTTTGATCAAAAGAGGCTAAAAGCATAATTCGTAGCCTAAATTCTGTCCTATCCATGCAAAGCATATATACATAACATTACACACACTAATCTTACCCAAAATCAATTCCCGCCCGACCCACAATCATACCCGTTGCCCACTTATCCCTAAATTTTTCTCAATTTTGAAATTTGAACGAAAAATCAAAAACCTCAATATTTTTCCACCCAATTTCCAGCTGTGAGATCGTACCATGGACGAATTATTGAGCTCCAGCTTTGTCCTTTCGATTGTATGAGGAGCGAATGAAAATCGTCCAAGTCATGATAATCTGAGCGTCCATTTCGAATCCGAGATTGAATTCAACGTATCTGATTCGTTTTCCTCATTTTCCCACATCGTTTTGCACTCTTTTTGAATCCTAGAATTTACCCTATAAATACCCCCTTTGATTCACTGATTTGGGGGTCGGATTTTGGTTGAAGGAATCGAGGGACTTCGGAAACGAGGACCCTCTTAGTGCTTTTTTCAATAAGCGATTTTATTTTTCCTTCCTAATCTCCGACCTTTAAATTTTGTGAATCATCGAATCATAGTCGCTTAGTTGAGCCGCGTATGCTTCGGATCCCTCGCCCCGGATCACTGCTCCGCAAAAGGTAAACAACTCGACCTCGCATTTTTTTAACCTTTCTATCTATGTGATTATTTTACTTGAAGTATGAAATAAAAGGCTGTTTGTTTAGATTGATTGTTACGTTCTGAATTAAAATAACTTGTGTTAAGTTGTGTCCCCTGTTACTGCTGTCCTGCTTGTTTGGATGCGAGGCTTTTAATTTCCAAGTTTGTTTTGTAATTCATAATGGTTACTTTTAGGAGTATGAAAAAAAAAAATTTCAACCTTTGATGTCCTATTGTTTTAAAGCAAGTTAAAGGTTCTTGAGAATTAATAATGCAGCTTAGGTTACTAGTGAAAGTGAATCTCTGTCAACTGAAGTTGAAACCTGATCCTTTAAGGAGTGAGTATGAGCTTGATAGATCTTAGTGGTATTCTTGCTTCTTTTCTTCTTTAATTGATTAGTTGTTCAGTTTTAGTTTTAGTTGGATTGTTTAGGAGGAAGGACCATTTGTTTTGCTTGGTTCTTGTTTTGGGTTCTGTTTTCCTGGGATAAAGAAAGTTGTCAGGAGGCAGGCACCTAGACGTTGGTCAGGTTTCATTTGTTGTGCAGGAAGTGTATTGGTTGTTTGAAATCAGTTCAGGAGGCTGCAGTCAGTGAGGGAGCATTTCAAGGAGCCTGGGTGTCCTGGTTTTGTGTCTAGATGTTTTGGTGTTGATATTTGAGGTCTTGTATGTTCCTGGTATGGGTGCAGGTGCTAGCTTAGCATGCACGGGTGTTTGAAGCTGGTAGTAGTGTGTCTGGGCAGTGGGAGTTCAGGATAGAGGATATGGAGTAGTAAGTTAGCTCTGATAGGCAGTGTATGAAGTGGGGTGTTCTGGTTCATTGTGCAGGGTAGTGAGGTTTGGTCCTTGATCCTTGTTCAGTTTTGGTTGCAGTTCAGGCAGTGTGGGAGTCTGCAGGCTTTAATAGATGCAGGTTAGTCTGTGTATGTGAAGGAGTTTCAGGGAGTAGTAGTTAGGCTGGTTTCTGAATAAGCAGTTGTGTTGGTGAGGTCAGTTATGTCCAGGAGTAGCAGAGGGGTCTGCTATGGTGCCAGGGAGGTGAGGGCTTTGGTGCTGGGATGGTTCAGGGTCAGTTCAGGTGAGTGTTTAAAAGGGTGTTAAAAGCTTGGTGTAGATGCAGGTTAAGAGAGGAGGTCTAGTGGCTATATGTATTGTGGGTATGTATGCAGAGTTGTCTCTTGATCTGCAGGTTTGGCTTGGTCAGTTTAGGCTTTAAGATAAAGTTGAACACTAGGAGTAGGCAAATATTTGAGTATTGCATCTTTTTTGTGAGGCATGTTTAAGTTATTTTAAAATGCAAAGCTTTTTGTTTGTGCTATAAAACTGATGACTTTTCTCATGATCTTGAGGTTGGACAGAACTTTGTTTGGGATTTTATACATAAGTCCTACTCTATTTGCTATGAGTTAGTTGTCCAAAGAGAACACTTGATCAGTTTTACATGTCTGTGCATAGATGTTATCCAGTCACTAATCCTTAATTGCTTCAAGCATAAATGTAGTAGTTGTAGTAGTCCTAGTTGATCCAAAGAGGTCTGATGGTTACTTTGTTCTGATTCTAGTCTGTCTAGTTTGGCATTAATCGATTTGAGTGGATGTTTATTTCCTGTTATGTCTCTTTAACTTTAAAGCTGGTAAAAGAAATGTATGAAGTAATCTGATCCTGTTTTCTGAAAAATGTTTGGATATTTTGGAGTGTCAGCTTATATGTTAGAAGAAATGCAAGCTTTTCGATCCAATTCTGTGTTAGGGCATGAGTTGTAATGCATTAACACTTAGGTTCCATGATGTATGTTTCAGGCTTGTATTTCATTTTCCATTCTCTGGTTTTCTTTTTTTTTTAGTTTTTCAGCCTCAGTCTTAAGTGTGCTCTGCCCTGCTTTCTATATCTCTGAGTTTGATTCTCTGTTCCTCTTTGCCCTATTCCCTGTTTGTGTTAGTCTAGTCTCCTGATTAAATGTGTTTGTTTTCCTGTAATTAGGTAGGTATAAATCAGGTGTCTGATAGTAATCCATTTGGTCTTCTGTTCACTTGTTAATTGTTCGGTTACTGTGTATACGTGCTAATCTTTTACCTTTTTGTTTATTTGACATGAACTCCACGGGATCGAGTTGGTAAAATTCAATTGGGGATTGCTTGCATTGCATTGGAGCCGTTTGGGTTCAAGTCGGGGCTCAAGCTTTCAAGAAAGCGAAGATCTAGGAAAATTTTAAAAAATGCTTTGTTGAGCCGCTTATTATAACTTAGGCTCATGGGCGTAATGTAAAAAATGAAAAATAGTCATTCATCCAAGTTTCCGGGTTCTTCTTCTAAACCTCCTCTTTTCCCATCCCTAGAAATTGCATGTCTATAGGAATTCCCCGTAGATAATTATTCATTTGATTGATTATGAATGAATGTTTAGTTATTTATTGAGTTATTTTGTGAATATTTTATTTCTTTAGAATCTCCATCTTATTTACGAATTGTGCATCTTTTAGTTAAATAATGCGTGCAATTAAAATTCGAAACTAATAAAAAGTAACTCATTTTTTTTTTATGAAAGTGCAACTTCTTTCCAATTAATTGGTTTTCCTATTTTAGCAAAAAATTATTTATTTATTTATTTTCCTTTGTTTCTTCTTTCTTTCCTTTTCAAGTCTAAGTTTATTTAAATTCATATTTCTTTAAAGTATAAGTTATTATAATCTTGGATTTTTAATATTAATCTTAAACCATTTTATCAACATATTGAGAGTTAACATTTTGAGTTATTTTGTGAAAACCGAAGGATTAACCGTTATTTTACGGATTTTCGAAAGTGCTTTCAAATCGAAACCTTCTTTCGAAAATAACTGAACCTCTTACTTCAGAATCTCTGAAAAGACCATTTTCCTTAAAACGGAGTGCTTGCACGCACTATTTGACTAATTGGTTCCTAATTCTCCTAAATTAGGTGGCGACTCCAAAGAAAGCCCTTTGGAGTCCCATATTGTTGAACATTATACCCGAAACCTAACTTTTCATAAAGAAAGGGTAAATTTTTGGAGTTCAACAGCGTGGCGACTCTGCTGGGGATACCTTAAGGTTCTAACCGCAAGGTTTTCACAAGATAACTCTTTATTTGTTTATTATTTGCAAAAATAGCATGATTAGTTAATTTGATTATTTGCAATTGTTTGTCACTGAAAGCATGTCACTACACTTTTATTTGCGCACATATTAAATTGGCATTCCGTTCATATTTCCCCCATTCATGGGAGCTTCTTCATGGTTACTTATGCCCGCGAGGTGTATGCATATACACCCGCAACTCACAAAAAACCCTTTAAGAAAGAGTGCGCGTACCTGCGGGGTGAGCGGATAGTTTTACTACTGCGTGACCGCTTGCCACTCAAAACAGCCTTGTGTTTAGTAAACCCACTCTAGAGTTTCTTTTAGGAACATGCATGCATAAGCCTTAGATTGGACCCGGTCCTTGGTACCGCCTCCATAGTTAGGAAAACCGCCTTTTTTCGTTGACGGGTTTAAACCCAACAACAGTGCATATTATGTGTTTATGTGATAACGGAATTTTCAGTCCAAGCCAAGTTTTGCAATTAATTAAATTTAGAACACTTTTATTAATTTTGTAGACTAGAAGATACTTGAATTCAAGAGGTATTCAAAAAGTCATCAAGTTGAAATTGAGAAGATACTTGCATGAAGATAACAAGTTAGGGGGCAAGAGATGTCGAAAGGACGATAAGACGTTCAATCCGTTTGATCGATGTTTGATTCAAGCAAGTTTTTGATGTAAACCACATTTGGGACCAGATGTCAGAAATTACACCAAGTGTGCAAGCAAGCAAGGATTGATCGAAACAGGCCCGCACTTCAGTTCCATTGCCTCCTCGAGCCCGATGCAGTGTAGTTATAGCAGTTATTTATATTTTCGTTGTACTAAAAAACAATGTATTTAAATTATGTCCGGCACTTTCTATTTTTTTATGTAACAATGATGTACTCAAAATCAAGTTATAATGAAAGAGAAATTATTATTACTATTATTTTCACTTACCCTAAATTCGATTATTGCAAAACCGGCTTGGACTACTTTTCGTTATCACCTATCTGGCGTCTTAGGCCTACCTCTGGCACAAAGAGGTACTTTACAGGGTAGGACGCGCCTGCATCTTTATTTACGCTCAACTACTTGTGTTTGCCACATGTCAAATTGTCTGTCTAATATGCGATTACTTGCTAAATATGTGCATCTTGCTTGAAATTTGTTGGCACTGATTGCGCAGTGATTGAATTTGTTCAGCGGTATGGTAAGATTAACGTTGTGTTACTTCAACTTTTCTTTTGTAAAGTTAACTGCTTTATGAAATCATTTATCTATCATCTGAATTCATGCATACTATTATTTTAAAATGGCTTTCAAATATTATTTTGTTTATCTTAAACCCGTTCTTATCATTTTGCAAAATATTGTTTAGCGTCATATTCTAAAGTATTCGCAAGTGTGTTACTTTTGAAAATAACTTCAGAATTAAACAAGTATTTTTGCATCTGGTTTGCTTTAACGAAACAAATGTCCTACTTAAACTTTTTGGGTCTTTTATAGTACGGTCTCAATTTCTCCATTTTGGAATAAGTTGATCCGTCAGTTTCATCTTTAATAAATTTTTATTAAATTCGGTATGCATTGCTAAAGGGTTAATTATTTTGAACATCAAGGTCAGGACATATGGCTCGTCAAAATGTCGTGATTGACTTGACTGGAAATGATGGATCCCACCAAGACAAGGTTAACAAGCTTGAAGCAACCGTGGCAAGTTTGGAAAAGAGACTCACTAGCCTTACTGAATTGGTTATCGCGCTCATGGATGCTCGCAATCCAGTGCGTAACGTGCCAAGCCCAGGACCAAGTGCTCCTGTTGCTCCTATTTATACTGTTGCACCTCCTACAATGCAAGTAGCTCCAGCATTTGAGTGTGATGCTTAACAGTTCCCTAATTCGCATGCATTCCTGTTGGAAAAGGAATTTGGTGGCTTCTCAAAGACGAGCAATGAGAAAAGCAACGGGAAAGGGCTTCCCAATGCTAAAGATAGCAATGGCACAATGATAGATGAGAATGCTCTACATCTCAAGTAAGCTTAGGGGAGGCAGAAAGTGAACATGTGGATGTTTTTGACTCAGCTGATCCACCAATGTATGACGGGAAAGAAAATCCTCGTGATCACTGGAAAGCATACCTTGGCTGGGTCGCAAGGTATGGACCAAGCAATGAAACCAAGTTGATGATGTTTGCTAGGACACTTAAGGAACCAGCTTTGACATGGTTTGCAATACGAGGTCCTTGGAAATTGGACAACTGGGATAAACTAGCCCGGGAATTTGTCGCGCATTATGAATTCTCGAACCCGATTCTGGCAAAGGGCAGTCCATTGAAAAGAAAATCTGCAGAGCTTCAAGTAGAGCCGGTTGCAATAATTTCTGACAAGAGAAAGTGTGAATTGGTTGAGGCACAGTCCAAAGACAAAGGAAAAGCTGTCATGTCAAAACCTTTGCCAGCCATAGCAAGGGAACCTAGTGCCAATGCGCAAGTAATTGTCAATCCAAGTTCACAGTCAAACCGCGCCAAAAGATCTGTTTTCGCATACACACGGCTCCCAGAATCTTACACAAGATTGTTTGAGAGGCTCAAGGGATTCAATTTGGTACATCCTATAGAATCAAAGCCGTATTGGTCACATAAGCCTGACAATTTGGGAAAATTTTGTGCTTACCATTCAGGGATGCAGGGGCATATTATTGAAGAATGCACTTTATTTAAGCAGAAAGTTGAAACCTTGATTAACTCTGGCCAGGTCAAAATTCTACCTACAAATGGCACTGGCGAACCTTTTGTCGCAATCTCTCCATATGCAAAGGGAGTTTCCTCGAAGAAGGGCATTTAGGCACCTACCAAGTTCCAGAAAAGCAGTAGAGTTGCAGAAGCGGAAGTTAGTTTATTTGCATTAGTAGGAAGTAGCTATTGTAATCTTCTTTTGTTAGTTTTGTTGAAAGAAAAGAAAGAATATCAAATTATGAATGTTTGAATCTATTTCTATGTAAGCAAACTATTGTAACCGGTTTCCCAAGGCGGGAAGCGCAGGCAACTCACATCGAGTTTCGGTTACACCAGCATTTGAAAATTCTCTTTTGTGTAAGCAGAACTACGCACGGTCTGATTCCCAAGGAGGGATACGTAGGCTCCTCCATCGGGCTCGACCCTTTAGTATTTAAATTTTAATTTTCCCAAAGATAGAAACTGGGGAAAATTTTGCAAAGCAAGTAGAAGACGTGGGAGATTGCAACCGGGGCAGCTTTTGCAAAACCATTTGAAGTGTTGAAAATCATAACTGGGGCAGAATTTTGCAAAAAGCGAGTTGAAGACATTGAGTTGGTTTGGTCGTTATTAGAAGCAGTTTTCAAAGGATTGGTGCTGACTGTAGTTTTGAAAGAAGAATCGATAGTCGAGCAAAGTATTGATGTTCAAAATAAGCCGACCATTTTAGCAATTTGTGTCAAAATGGTCTAGCACGCATACTAATTTAGTAAAAAACTTTCAAAGTTGTTTTTCTCAATTCGCGTCTTGGAAAATCAAACTCTGTTGATCATTGAGTTTCGAACTCTTAAATATTTTACTCATGTGTTGAGTCGGGATTTTGGTCCCATCCATTCGGCCTAATGGCCTATTTTACATTTGAAATTTTATGCATGCATTATCATTTTACGTATTAACTTGCTTTTGTTTAATGTGTAGAATTCATTTGTTAAAGGTTGGCTAGCATTGAACACTGAAATGGCTGAAAATCTGCATCAAGGACAAAACAACATGGCAAAGCAGCTTCAGGCAACCAGTTCTAGTATGGGTATCTTGCAAGCACAGAATGATGATGTTGAAGAGCATGTGGTCCAAAGGAATAGGATTGTCAACTTTGTCAACGCTAGCAAACCTTTGCCGAATACAAGCTTTACCTCCAATCCACCTTACTTAACAATCCCTAATTACTAAATGCCTATACATACTATATATCCACAAATCCCACAAGAATATCTTACCAATCCAAATGCTTGGCTAGCTGCAACTTTATACCAACTACCTTTTATCAGTATACCTGTTGTGGAGAGTCAATCAAATCGATTGATAGTGCGTTCACCAGAATTGGCTAAAAAAGAAGTTGAGACAACTTATCCTCACAATGTGGATGAACAGATTTTGAGAAAGATCATAGGAAAAGAATTGCTCTCTAGGAACATTCAGAGTTTATGTTATGAAGACTTGTGCATTCATCCGAATATTGAGCTTCCACGTGGGTACAACATACCAAAACTCAACACTTTCGATGGAAAGGGAAATCCCTACATTCATTTGAAAGATTATTGCGGCAGATTGATCGGAATTGGGAAGAATGAAGCTTTGCTAATGAGACTATTTAGTCAGAGTTTATCAGGAATGGCACCTGCATGGTATACTAAACAGGATTTTACAAAATGGCACACATGGGAAGACATGGCTCGAGACTTTGTGGAATAATACAAGTTCAACATAGTAAGAGATCCTTATCTAATTGATATGCGCAAAATCAAGAAGATGCCGTATGAGTCTGTTGCAGAATTTGCTGTGAGATGGAGGCTAGAGGCTTCTAAGATGCATCCTCCATTGCCTGAAGATGAGCTGATAGCAACTTTCATTGACTTCAAAAAGGCATATTTTACGAAAAGCTACTTTTTGCCAATTTAAAGGATTTTCCCAGTTTAATTCGGTATGCAAAGATTTTGGAAGAAAAGTTTCAAACCGGAAGGTTGATTGACTATGACACTACAATGCCAGTTTTCAATTGTTTTGATGCACCTGAAAATATTCAAGACTCTCAGCCTTCGCAAGTGCACTACAATCATGATATGCAAAATTCAAGTCGCCAGCATCGATCTTATCAGGCACCCTCTGGTCATCAAAGCACGAAGAAGTTTAGGCCTCGTACTTTCACTCCTCTATATGAATCATTGTCAGACATATTCGAGAGATTGAAAGCAGAAGGGTTATTGCAAGCAAAGAGGGGATGGATTCCTGAGAATCCGCCTCAAGGATTTGATTTATCAAAGAGGTGTGCATACCACTCAAATATTCAAGGCCATGATACAGAAGAATGTTCGGCACTTAAGCACAAAATCCAGAATATGATTGAAAAAGGCAAGATAAGTGTGAAGCAAGAGCAAGCAAGCAACTATGGTCATTCGGCAGCAAATGCAATTATCATCAGAGGTGATTCATCAAAATTGGCACCAAGGCATTTGAAAAGGAAGCGTGAAGCTTAGCAAGAAGATCAAATGACAACACTTTGTTATGTTTGCCTACTCTTTTGAAGTTTTATGTAATGAACTATCTTGTACCCTTTATTGGGCTTTTAATTCCGATATCAATGAAAATTCATTTTCCCCAAATAAGCCAAGCCAAAAGCAATTATGGATGATATCTTTTTGTGCAAAAGAAGAATTTCAAGAACATCAAACTCTCGCAGCAGCAGTACATCTGAGTGCCATATAAGAAGATGCAGATTTGAAGCCGCATTAGGTGTTCAATCAAGCCAGCCACTATTTGTCCAAAACCTAACAACTTTTTCTTTGGAAACAGGGGCAAAATGTGTTTGCATGTTACCGAAGAATTCAACATCAAGACAAGAGGAGCAAAGCAAACCACTAAGGCTTCGTACAGTTTTTAGAACTCACGACCTTTTCTTTGAGCGCAGGAATTCTACAAAGTGGAAGAGAATTGAACATCAGATTCAATATGAACTGGAGGCAGCATTCAACTCTTTGCAGCAACACGACCCAGCTTTGCTTATTGGTTTTGTATTATCTTGCCTTAATTAATCTAATTTGCAACTTTGTTTCGCAAGCTGTTATCAAATTTGGGCTCGTTCACCTTATATTCGAACGTTTTGGGCTCGTTCGCCTTATAAATGAATGTTTTGGGACCGTTCGCCTTAAAAATGAATGATCCGGGTCCATCCACCCGTCAATCGGATATGCAGATTTACTTCAAGTCGCTTTGGAACACTGGATGCTTCAAGACTGGACGTCTCATTTGCTTTATCAAATGACTGGAGCACAGTTCAAGACCACATTGCAGATTGCCACTAAATAATTAAAGCATTATGCTTTATCACGGTTTATTGCCGAAAGACGGCATTTCTCCCTCCTATAATTCTCGCAATTGTTAAAATATCAGTTTCATTTCTATTCCTCTATGAGAAAATTCACTAAAATTCCATTGTTGTGATTCGCAGATATTGCTAAGTTTGAAGAAGCACATGCATTAATGAATTTTGTGTCTTTTGCTTTATTTTATGATTTGGGCTCGTTCATCTTATAATTGAACGTTTTGGGCTCGTTCGCCTTATAAATGAACGTTTTGGGCCCGTTCACCTTATAAATGAACAATTCGGGTTCATCCACCTGTAAATAGGATATGCAGGTTTTCTTTTCAAGTTGCGCTAGGACGTTGGAGGCTTCGAAACCCGACGCCTCGTTGCTTTATCAATTGAATGGAGCACATTCCGAGATGGCATTATAGACTACCCCTTCATGATTTAAAGCATTATGCTTTGTCATGGTTTATTGCCGAAAAGGCAGCGCTTTTCTTTTCTCAAAATCTTAACATTGTTATAGAATTTACCGCGCGATATTGATAGACAAGTCAGCTGGAACACCACTTTCGGAGTGTTTCGCGATGTCGGTTGTCTTGCAATATTGGCATTTATTGATAGTTTAAGACAAGTCGGCTGGAACACTGCTTTCGGCGTGTATCGCGATGTCGGTTGTCTTGTAATGTTGGCATGTTATATTTAAAGTAGATTGTTAGCCTAAGACAAGTCGGCTGAAGCACCGCTTTCGGAGTGTTTCGCGATGTCGATTGTCTTGCAATGTTGGCATGTTATATTTAAAGTAGATTGTTAGTCTAAGACAAGTCGGCTGAAGCACCGCTTTCGGAGTGTTTCGCGATGTCGGTTGTCTTGCAATATTGGCATGTTATAATTAAAGTAGATGATAACGATAGGCGATTCGACTTGAGACACCATATCTTGTCAGTCAACTTATCTTATGAAAGCCTTGCATTTTACGAATTTGTTCCTACTTTACTTATTGTTTTACTTTAACGTTTCAGAATAATGATCTGCCTAGAGGTTTCTCGGGCGGAGTACCTCGTCAGTTGATCGAGAGAAGAACTTGTTGATAGCATCACAACCAGCATTTGTAGTTTTATATTATCTCTTTATTTATTTCTTATTCCAATTATTATAGTTTATTAGCAGTTGCTCGCTTACCGTTTGTTAAGTCTTTACAGAATTTTGGCAGTACCGCAGCAGCATTTTAAGCATAACGTGGAACTTTTTCTTAGCAGTGAACTGGGGCAATCGTTGATATGAGCTAGACTCGTCAACGAGGATCTGAAGGATCGCACTCGAACAAGCAAATTCTTACCTAATCTTTCATTCCGGATTAGGAGTCAGTTTGAATTCTTTTCTATTCGTGCGTCTTTTCTATCGATCGTGCGAGTCTTTATTTCCAAGTGTCGTTGAACTACATATGGCCTGATTCTCTTTCAGCCCGAGATATGTAGGCAACTCGGAAACTGGAGTTCGGCCATATCCGTAAGCCTTGCACTTTGGTCCGTGGAATCAAAAGTCTTGGTTTTATCGGGACAAAATTGGTTTCTAGTCAACTTCTTTACCCTGAAAACTCTTTCATCCTTTTCTGGGTAAAGAGGGGCAGCTGTTGACACCTAATTTTGTCCTGGAGTTATTGAAATGGATAATTTACTATGAAAAGGTTTTAATTAAGGCTTAAATTGAAAATAAAAGAGATAAAGCAATTGATTTTGATCAAAAGAGGCTAAAAGCATAATTCGTAGCCTAAATTCTGTCCTATCCATGCAAAGCATATATACATAACATTACACACACTAATCTTACCCAAAATCAATTCCTGCCCGACCCACAATCATACCCGTTGCCCACTTATCTCTAAATTTTTCTCAATTTTGAAATTTGAACAAAAAATCAAAAACCTCAATATTTTTCCACCCAATTTCCAGCTGTGAGATCGTACCATGGACGAATTATTGAGCTCCAGCTTTGTCCTTTCGATTGTATGAGGAGCGAATGAAAATCGTCCAAGTCATGATAATCTGAGCGTCCATTTTGAATCCGAGATTGAATTCAACGTATCTGATTCGTTTTCCTCATTTTCCCACATAGTTTTGCACTCTTTTTGAACCCTAGAATTTACCCTATAAATACCCTTTCGATTCACTGATTTGGGGGTCGGATTTTGGTTGAAGGAATCGAGGGACTTCGGAAACGAGGACCCTCTTAGTGCTTTTTTCAATAAGCAATTTTATTTTTCCTTCCTAATCTCCGACCTTTAAATTTTGTGAATCATCGAATCATAGTCGCTTAGTTGAGTCGCGTATGCTTCGGATCCCTCGCCCCGGATCACTGCTCCGCAAAAGGTAAACAACTCGACCTCACATTTTTTAATCCTTTCTATCTATGTGATTATTTTACTTGAAGTATGAAATAAAAGGCTGTTTGTTTAGATTGATTGTTACGTTCTGAATTAAAATAACTTGTGTTAAGTTGTGTCCCCTGTTACTGCTGTCCTGCTTGTTTGGATGCGAGGCTTTTAATTTCCAAGTTTGTTTTGGAATTCATAATGGTTACATTTAGGAGTATGAAAAAAAAAATTCAACCTTTGCTGTCCTATTGTTTTAAAGCAAGTTAAAGGTTCTTGAGAATTAATAATGCAGCTTAGGTTACTAGTGAAAGTGAATCTCTGTCAACTGAAGTTGAAACCTGATCCTTTAAGGAGTGAGTATGAGCTTGATAGATCTTAGTGGTATTCTTGCTTCTTTTCTTCTTTAATTGATTAGTTGTTCAGTTTTAATTTTAGTTGGATTGTTTAGGAGGAAGGACCATTTGTTTTGCTTGGTTCTTGTTTTGGGTTCTATTTTCCTGGGATAAAGAAAGTTGTCAGGAGGCAGGCACCTAGAAGTTGGTCAGGTTTCATTTGTTATGCAGGAAGTGTATTGGTTGTTTGAAATCAGTTCAGGAGGCTGCAGTCAGTGAGGGAGCATTTCAAGGAGCCTGGGTATCCTAGTTTTGTGTCTAGATGTTTGGGTGTTGATATTTGAGGTCTGGTATGTTCCTGGTATGGGTGCAGGTGCTAGCTTAGCATGCAGGGGTGTTTGAAGCTGGTAGTAGTGTGTCTGGGCAGTGGGAGTTCAGGCTAGAGGATATGGAGTAGTAAGTTAGCTCTGATAGGCAGTGTATGAAGTGGGGTGTTCTGGTTCATTGTGCAGGGTAGTGAGGTTTGGTCCTTGATCCTTGTTCAGTTTTGGTTGCAGTTCAGGCAGTGTGGGAGTCTGCAGGCTTTAATAGATGCAGGTTAGTCTGTGTATGTGAAGGAGTTTCAGGGAGTAGTAGTTAGGCTGGTTTCTGAATAAGCAGTTGTGTTGGTGAGGTCAGTTATGTCCAGGAGTAGCAGAGGGGTCTGCTATGGTGCCAGGGAGGTGAGGGCTTTGGTGCTGGGATGGTTCAGGGTCAGTTCAGGTGAGTGTTTAAAAGGGTGTTAAAAGCTTGGTGTAGATGCAGGTTAAGAGAGGAGGTCTAGTGGCTATATGTATTGTGGGTATGTATGCAGAGTTGTCTCTTGATCTGCAGGTTTGGCTTGGTCAGTTTAGGCTTTAAGATAAAGTTGAACACTAGGAGTAGGCAAATATTTGAGTATTGCATCTGTTTTGTGAGGCATGTTTAAGTTATTTTAAAATGCAAAGCTTTTTGTTTGTGCTATAAAACTGATGACTTTTCTCATGATCTTGAGGTTGGACAGAACTTTGTTTGGGATTTTATACATAAGTCCTACTCTATTTGCTATGAGTTAGTTGTCCAAAGAGAACACTTGATCAGTTTTACATGTCTGTGCATAGATGTTATCCAGTCACTAATCCTTAATTGCTTCAAGCATAAATGTAGTAGTTGTAGTAGTCCTAGTTGATCCAAAGAGGTCTGATGGTTACTTTGTTCTGATTCTAGTCTGTCTAGTTTGGCATTAATCGATTTGAGTGGATGTTTATTTCCTGTTAGGTCTCTTTAACTTTAAAGCTGGTAAAAGAAATGTATGAAGTAATCTGATCCTGTTTTCTGAAAAATGTTTGGATATTTTGGAGTGTCAGCTTATATGTTAGAAGAAATGCAAGCTTTTCGATCCAATTCTGTGTTAGGGCATGAGTTGTAATGCATTAACACTTAGGTCCCATGATGTATGTTTCAGGCTTGTATTTCATTTTCCATTCTCTGGTTTTTTTTTTTTTTTTTTTAGTTTTTCAGCCTCAGTCTTAAGTGTTCTCTGCCCTGCTTTCTATATCTCTGAGTTTGATTCTCTGTTCCTCTTTGCCCTATTCCCTGTTTGTGTTAGTCTAGTCTCCTGATTAAATGTGTTTGTTTTCCTGTAATTAGGTAGGTATAAATCAGGTGTCTGATAGTAATCCATTTGGTCTTCTGTTCACTTGTTAATTGTTCGGTTACTGTGTATACGTGCTAATCTTTTACCTTTTTGTTTATTTGACATGAACTCCACGGGATCGAGTTGGTAAAACTCAATTGGGGATTGCTTACATTGCATTGGAGCCGTTTGGGTTCAAGTCGGGGCTCAAGCTTTCAAGAAAGCGAAGATCTAGGAAAATTTTAAAAAATACTTTGTTGAGCCGCTTATTATAACTTAGGCTCATGGGCGTAATGTAAAAAATGAAAAATAGTCATTCATCCAAGTTTCCGGGTTCTTCTTATAAACCTCCTCTTTTCCCATCCCTAGAAATTGCATGTCTATAGGAATTCCCCATAGATAATTATTCATTTGATTGATTATGAATGAATGTTTAGTTATATATTGAGTTATTTTGTGAATATTTTATTTCTTTAGAATCTCCATCTTATTTACGAATTGTGCATCTTTTAGTTAAATAATGCGTGCAATTAAAATTCGAAACTAATAAAAAGTAACTCATTTTTTTTACGAAAGTGCAACTTCTTTCCAATTAATTGGTTTTCCTATTTTAGAAAAAAATTATTTATTTATTTATTTATTTATTTTCCTTTCTTTCTTTCTTTCTTTCTTTTTCAAGTCTAAGTTTATTTAAATTCATATTTCTTTAAAGTATAATTTATTATAATCTTGGATTTTTAATATTAATCTTAAACCATTTTATCAACATATTGAGAGTTAACATTTTGAGCTATTTTGTGAAAACTGAAGGATTAACCGTTATTTTACGGATTTTCGAAAGTGCTTTCAAAACGAAACCTTCTTTCGAAAATAACTGAACCTCTTACTTCAGCATCTCTGAAAAGATCATTTTCCTTAAAACGGAGTGCTTGCACGCACTATTTAACTAATTGGTTCCTAATTCTCCTAAATTAGGTGGCGACTCCAAAGAAAGCCCTTTGGAGTCCCATATTGTTGAACATTATACCCGAAACCTACCTTTTCATAAAGAAAGGGTAAATTTTTGGGGTTCAACACATGCAACTTGAACATCCCATCACATATATATCCTTTTCCCAAAAAAATATTATTTTTCAAAATTATATATTGATCAGACTCAATAATTTCTTTGAAATGCCTTATTCAGAAATAAAAAACTAGACATTAGATTTTCCCTCATGGAAATAGTATAAAGCACATTTTTCAATGTTAATACTCTTCTTAAAGTGAATCTCAATTTGACCTCTTCCTTTCCAAGTACTTGAGGTGGTGTTGGAATTACTAAGTATGGTGGTTTTGGGCTCCTCAAAATAGAGTATAAAATTTGATCCAATCTTAGTTATAGCAAACACGACAGTTTGCACTAGAATCTGCCCACTATCAATCATCATTTTTCACCATGTTTATGTATGTTGTTACTAAAAAATGGTTCGTTCGCCTAAGGTGTAGGACCTTGTTTTCTATCTGCAAAATCGAGAAATATGCCCACTCATACGGTAAACAAAGCATGGTCTTTGATTTAAAACTTGTTGATTTTGTGCTTGGTTGTTAAAACCATTATTTTTCTTGGGAGGTCTACCAGATTGTTTCTTAATAATTTTCTTCTTAGGCTTCATAGTAGTATATTTGTGAGATTCAGAAGCAGCATTCTTTGAAATAATTTACCTTTGTTGTAACGGGTTGCAAGGCGCTCTCTTTCGGTCGTAAAATTTCATTTTGTTCTATTGCCACTTCTTCCCTGCAGATCCACATTATCAAAGTTCCAAGAGAAGTTTTTTTTTTTATTTGTGGCACATAATTTTTTTAAATTTCTTCCAAGAAGGTGGAAATATATCTATTATGCCACAAACAATAAGGTAATCTTCAATTTTAATATCATCGGGTTTGAGTTCTCCAACAATCATTATAAAGTCTTGAGCTTGTTCAACCACTGATTTATTGTCCATTATTTGGAAAAAAAATATACTAGCAGCATACTTTTCACTCCTGCCTACTCGGTATCATACTTACTCTGCAATTCTTTCCAAAATTTCTTTGCAGTAGTGTAAGTTCTATCGTTATATAGACAATTCAGCAAATAACACCGACACTTGTATGCATTATCATCATATTTTTCAATTTTGTCATGAAGGGCAAACAATTCATCACGATTAATGAAGGAGTTGTCAATTTTATTTGGATTCTTCTCAGATAAAACATAAGAAACATTAAGAAGACTTTGGTAAAACAATATTTTAATGTTCCATCACTTAAAGTGAGTATCATCGAAACAGAATGACTTGTTAAGATCTCCTACCTTGGTATCCACAGACTTTTTCAGCTGTAGCCATTTCTTTAAATTTTTGATGAAAATACAACTTAAATAAATATGATAGTTAAGAAATAAAATGAAGAATATAAAGTCCTTCTGGCTAAGGCGCGAATATCGTGCTCTCTTTAAGAAGATTCAAGCTTACTGCACTAATGTATTTATCGGTCCAGCACTAATGCTCTTGACTTGTCTCCCGCAGAATACTACAGCCCGATCATATCGTATGACTTGAACAAACTATGGACTAATTGTGTAGTTCGAAACTCTACCACAAAGAACATCTTCCTTCAATAAGTAGATACTACAACAGATTAGGTCTTTAACTACAATTGAAAAGTGTGCCCAAAACTAGCTGGAAGTGTGGCCTTTGATCAAAGGCCACATTTTTCGACTTTAGGCAACGCTTTTCCAATGGTGGCCTAAAGAGGCATTACCTTTGAGCTAAGATAACACTTTTCATGAGACAAAGGCCACAGTTTATAAAAAGCGTGGCTTTTTGTGTGTAGCTATACTTTTGAAGCGTCTTCGTTGCTACTTTATAGGCCACACTTTTCAAGTGTTGTTGAAAAAGCAACACTTGTAAAACATGGTCTTTCTTACTATATAGCCACTCTTTTACAGTGAACCTAAGGCCACACTTCTCAAGTGTTGTTGTTGTTGTTGTTGTTGTTGTTGTTGTTGTTGTTGTTGTTGTTACATATAATATCACTCAACTATAAAGAATTCAGGCACGGCATTAACAAAAATAACATAACTATTTAAAAATCTTATGCATTGCAATAAACTTCCAAAAGTTCATGTAATACATCAACTATTATAACAAATTGCTTCAAGGTCAGCACTAGCTATGAACTATACAAAACCTAATGTAAAAATACAATTATAAATAGCAAGCTTCATAATTGATCATTTCTTTTCATGAACTTCAAATAGATCAAATTGATTTGTTGGCCACCATTTCGAAATGTGTCACATAAATTTTCCTACAAATTCAAATAATATAAAAAAGATTAGACAAAAACCAAGAGTATGCAAGTACAAACTCAATTAAGAAAGAGATTACTAGTTATCATTTCATAAACTAGGGGCTAATGCAGATATTTCATAATTCAAAGATGCATATTACTCTAAATGACGTGATTCACGTTCTTACACTAATGTATCATTAAGCACTACTTCAAGGAAGACTATTTATCCATTCAATATATATCATATTTCCTCAATAGCTCTAGGTCTGTTCAAAACCTATATCACTATACAACCAGACCATTTCTATACACGCCTAAAAGATCCATCCAGAGAAAAATAGTGTAACTTCAACTCCATCTGGATATCAAGATTGAAAAACCTAAATTTAAGAGTAAAATAAGACCAGTAAAACAAGTCTTCAGGAAAAAGAATAAAACAGTCCCTTAAGGAATCAAGGAAGGATTCCTTCATTTCTGATGTGTAACATAGTACAGTACAAGTGTATACCTATTGATGTTACAAAAATGGCATGGTTCAGGATGACTACTTGAGATGAGGTTGTTGTTTATCCCATTTTTTGATTATATCATATGAATAAATTATTTATGTGCAATAATTAATTTGTAATGCTACGGGGAAGTGATGACATGCCTTACAATCTGGGAAATACACTTAAGCGTTTGAAAGAAGAGAAGTACTATCTCAAAACTAGCAAAGTTGGTTCCTCCATGTGACAGTTGGAAATATGAGAAATCTAAGCTAATTGAATCTATCTGAGAACAAGTTATCTGATAATATTCATGTCCTTGGCAACTTCATTAAACTAAAAAACAAACTAGACAAAATAAAAATTAACCTTAAAGGTCGGAGTATATATACCTTAAACAATAAAAACTTGCTAGCCTTTCAAGCACTTGTCCACTGAAACTTCATAACATCTAATGAAATTTGAATTTGTACAGCAAGTAAATCTAAAAGAAAATAATAACATACCAAGTTTCTCTTGCATCCAGCCCTCCTCCATTATACAAGTTTCACTTGTGCAGTGTTTATATCTTATCCAAGCAATTTTTCACACAGAAATCTCACAACAAAATGGAATGAGAAGTATCAAACAGAGAGATTACTCATGGATGACAAGTACAAGATAATGGGGCAAATGAACTAAACTGGAATGCCAAGAATATGTAAAGTTTCTTGTCATTAATTACAGTACACTAGACTAACGAAAGAGAGAAGGCATAACTAGCTTATGAAGTGATGTAAACACTGACTAGATAAGTAAATTTGTTCGAAGTAAAGTAATAATAAAGTACATTATTAGAAGGATCAAACTCTAAAGATGATATATTGTAGATAGCTTTCACAACGCACCAATTTTCTTTCAACATTACAAATGGCACATCTATAGTGGTATTAGATGAGACATACAGAAAAGAAATAAAAGTCAGAACCAGTTGGCATGGAAAAAAAATATTGACTGGCTAAATTTACAAGCTAGAAACATGAAGATAAAGATAATATACTCATTAAGGAGGACCACCCAAAAGGACAATATATACTAAATATCTCTAATTTCAACCTTGAGAAGACTACATCTAATAGCCGCTAGCTCCATCTACCTTTAGTGTCGCTCTTCTTAATTTATCTTTTCATACTTGTCCTACCTTAAGAATCCACTGCATTTTAGTTATAACCCCAGGTCATGCTTTCTTCACATTCTTTAGTAAATTAAAACTCATTAGGAGACGGGGATAACAAACTACTTGCTAGCATTCCTTTCAAGAGTTTACTTGGTCAACAAGCACTCCACATGCTTGAGAGCTTCATGACTCCAATAGGGGAAACTACATTAAAACATGAAATATACTGAACCTAACAAAAAAATTTGTCTTACCTCATGATTTTCCTTCTATTCTTACTTTTCACTGATAAAAGAACAAAACAAAGTATCTTTCATTTGGTTCTTTGACCCTTTTAAGATGCAGCAATAATATTTACAATGAGCCATAAAGATTATCCTTTTGGCTCTTTGGTTAGAAAAAAATCTCATCTATAATTTATAGCTCGCAAGCCATAAAGGGGAAAAAAGATAGAGCAATGTAAAGTCTAAAACAAAAAACATACGCTTAACTAACTTCACTGTTATGGATATACAACTTGTATATAAATCATAAAGAGTGTAATGAATTGATTAACTTAAGCCTCAATGATCAGTAACAGTAACAAAGAACAAAGATATAAAACTTAAAGAAGAACCTAAAAGCCATCAATCCACCCTATTACATAATCAAGCTACTAGAAAAAGGGAAGAACAGTAAGCATTATAAAAAGCAAGGCACACTACTAATAAAACTAAGACACTATCAAATAAATAGGTTGTACCATTACTAGTTACTAGATAAAGAGAGCACTACCACATTTCCAACACAAACTTTTGACAAAGAAAGTAGCCGCTAAAATCATGTAATCATCAATACTTTGGTTTTTTCATGTTAATACAATTTAGAAAGAATATTCTTCTATGCTCGGTAATGTGGAGTGTTTATTATATTTCCTTGTAAAGCATCCAGTCCAAGAAAATATCAACCTGAATTTCAGATCCCCCACATAGTCAAACCATACACCCAAAGGAGAAATTAAACTTTTGACATATAATTTCACATACGATTGGAAGTTCTAACGCAAATAGAATGCACAATGACACACAAATAGATTTATAATGATATTAAAAAAAAAAAAGAGAAAAAGGTACATAGAAATAACTAAAAGGCAGAATATTACCAGACTGATACGAGTTGAATAAGAGCTCAAGAGGGGTTGTACCTAGTGCTGGGATAGTTATACCTTAAAGGTGGTTATAGTTAGTTGGGAACATTATATATTTACAGATTGGTCCGACAGTTCTTTTATTATTTTATATATCTTTACACATTTGGCATATGATTAGTTATTAAGTTGCTTTTAGTCCTTACGTGGAATTTACTAGTTCAGCCCTGAGTCACATGTTTGAGCTGAGAGTTCTCTCCTTCTTCCCTTTCTTATTTAACCTTGTACAAACAGCTCAAGGAGCAGATCTGGATATTGCAGCTTTAGTTTTCTTAATTGTTAAATTATTTTCTTCTTTCTAGCTTAACTGGTATCAGTGGTATCAGAGCGGACGACCTCGCTCTGTGGGTCATCAGACATGGAGGATCTGAAAGGGGTGCTACGACGACTGGATCGTATGGCCATCGATATGGCTAATTACACTGTTAGACAAGACCAGCTTGAATCGATTCATGAGAAAATATTTCGCGAGATTAAGGAAGTTTTAGGCAACAATTCCGTGGATAAAGGGAAATCACCAACTAACTCAGGCGAGGGTGGAACTGAGTTAGCTGAGTTATACTCCCCGACGGTGGGACCATTGTTGGGAAGCGTGCTAGACTAGTGGAAAGGGAAAATATTTAAATGATAAAAATAATAAAATTCACAAGACAAGACAAGACACAAGATTTACGTGGTTCGGCAATTTTTGCCTACGTCCACAGCCACACAGAGAATGTATTATTTCTTTAGAGAAAAAGAAGAAAGTAGTGAGGGATGATTTACAATGCAGATATCGTTGCCTATTTATAGGCTTCAGAATTCCTACTAACGTAATTGCTTACGTCATGTAAACAAAGTTCTCCGCCTGACATTGCGAATTCTTCACCTTTGCAGACAAATAAGTCTGCACATTCATATTATTTGTCTACCATTTCTCTTTCTTCATTTAATTCATTTTGTCTTTTTCTTCTTTTCTCTTTCTTCTTTCTTTGACTTTCTTTCTTTTCTTATTTCAATATTTCTACAGTATTGGGTTTGCACCCATCAATCTCCCCCTCAAACCCATGTACATCAATGAAAAAATATTATATATTCTCTCTGTGTGGCGCCTTCATTAGTCTTTAAGACTAACTGAGGCAATACATAGCCTCAGCTTATCAATTCCAACGGCCTTGGTCAGCATGTCCGCGGGGTTCTTTGATCCTGGTATCTTCTTCAGCGAGAGAGTTCCATCACTTATCAACTCCCGGATATGATGGTACCTCAGCTGGATATGCTTTGATCTTGCATGAAACACTGGATTCTTGGCAAGATGAATTGCACTTTGACTATCACTGAAGAGTGCACAATCGTCCTGCTTTTTGGCTAACTCTTCCAGAAAGTTCTTGAGCCAAATCATCTCTTTTGCAGCTTCTGATATTGCCATGTATTTTGCTTCGGTGGTAGACAAAGCAACACTTTTCTGAAGTCTGGACATCCAACTAACAGCAGTACCACCCAAAGTAAACACATATCCTGTGGTACTTTTTCGACTATCCAGATCACCACCTAGGTTTGCATCAGAAAAACCTTGTAAGATGATATTACTCCTTTTGAAACAAAGTGTCATACCTGAAGTGCCTTTGAGGTATCGCAAAATCTATTTTACCCCTTCCCAATGCTCTTTTCCTGGGTTTGACATGTATCTGCTGACAACTCCAACTGCATGGGCTATATCGGGTCTGGTACACACCATAGCGTACATCAAGCTTCCTACTGCTGAAGCATATGGTACCTTCGACATGTATCTCCTTTCTTCATTTGTCTTTGGTGATTGCTCCTTAGACAGATTGAGGTGGCTTCCTAGTGGAGTGCTTCTAGTCTTTGCATCATGAAGACTAAACCTGCTAAGTACCTTATGTATGTACTTTTCTTGAGATAGCTTTAAGGTTCCTTCAGACCTATCTCTGCTAATCCTCATCCCAAGCATTTGCTTAGCTGGTCCTAAGTCCTTCATTTCAAACTCCTCTGCCAACTGTTGCTTAACCCTGTTGATCTCATCTATGCTAGATCCTGCAATTAGCATATCATCAACGTACAAAAGTAAAATGATATAGGATTCATCAAGATTTTTGATATAGCAATAATTGTTCATCTGACATCTTTTGAACCTATTGTTATTCATGAATCCATCAAATTTCTTATACCACTGTCTAGGAGCCTGTTTCAGACCATACAGACTTTTCTTCAACCTGCACACAAGATTTTCTTTACCAGGGACTTGAAAACCTTCAGGTTGCTTCATGTAGATGTCTTCCTCAAGGTCACCATGTAAGAAAGCAGTTTTGACATCTAGCTGCTCCAAATGCAAATTCTCTGCAGCTACGATACTTAGCACCAACCTTATAGTAGTTAATTTGACTACAGGAGAGAAGATCTCAGTGTAGTCAATTCCTTCTTTCTGCTGAAAGCCTTTTACTACTAATCGTGCTTTGTATCTTTTCTTACCATCATGCTCTTCTTTGACCCTGTACACCCATTTGTTCTGCAATGCCTTCTTTCTCTTTGGTAACTCTGTAAGTGTCCATGTTTCATTCTTGTGAAGAGAATTCATTTCTTCTTTCATGGCCAACGTCCATTTGTCGGAGTTCTTCACCTGCATTGCTTCATTGAAATGCTCTGGTTCTCCTGCATCAGTTAAATGTAAATAATGGAGAGAAAGAGAAAGCCTATCAGGAGCTTTAGAAACTCTTTTAGATCTCCTTAATATAGGCTCCAGAGTAACTGATCCAGAATTTTGTTCAAGTTCTGGCTCCAAATCAGATTCAGATTCAGATTCTGATTCTATCTCTGGTTCTGGTTCTGATTCTGTTCCTGATCCAGCTTCTGGTTCTGCATCTCTAATCTCAGAATCAGCTTCGTCATTTCCAGCCACTTCATTCTCTGAGATTCCTTCCAACTCAGCTGTTTCAGTTGTTGGTCTCCTGGTGTTAGCCGATTCTACTCCAAGCCTGTCCTTGTACATCACATTTTCATTGAAAGTGACGTCCCTGTGTCTTATGACCTTTCTATTATGGTCATCCCAAAATCTATAACCAAAATTATCATCACCATAGCCAATAAAGAAACATTTTTTGGCTTTAGGATCAAGCTTATCTCTATCATTGGAGTTTACATGTACATAAGCAACACAACCAAAGATTCTCAGATGTGAGAGATTTACCTCTTTTCCTGTCCATACCTCCTCAGGAATTTTGAAGTCCAGCGGTACTGAGGGTCCCCTATTTAACAGGTAAGCTGCTGTGTGAACAGCTTCTGTCCAAAAGCATTTTGGCAAGCCTGAATGTATTCTCATACTCCTTGCTCGTTCATTCAGGGTTCTGTTCATCCTCTCCGCCACTCCATTTTGTTCTGGTGTTCCAGGAACTGTCTTGATCATTCTGATCCCATTCTTAAAGCAAAATGCTTTGAACTCTTGACTATCATACTCTCCTCCATTGTCTGACCTCAGACATTTTAGCTTTAGCCCCGTCTGATTTTCAACTTCAGCTTTCCACCTTTTAAAGGTAACAAATACGTCAGATTTATTTTTCAGAAAATAAACCCATACCTTTCTTGTGGAATCGTCAATGAAGGTGACATAATAGCGTGAGCCTCCAAGAGAATTTACAGGAGCTGGTCCCCACACATCAGTGTGCACTAGTTCCAGCTTTTCCTTCTTTGGTGTCCTTCCTGCCTTTGAGAAACTAATTCTTTTTTGTTTCCCATAGACGCAATCTTCGCACAAACCTAGTTCAACATGCTTGAGGTTTGGAAACTTTTCCTTGGATGCTAGCAGTTTCATTCCCTTCTCACTCATGTGCCCGAGCCTTCGGTGCCACATTGCTGAGTTGCGATCACTATCAACAGCTGCTACAATTTCCCTCTGTACTGCAATTGCATATAGTGTTCCTTTCTTAGAGCCTCGTGCTATAACCAAATTTCCTTTGGTTATCTTCCATGATCCGTTACCGAATACTGTTGTATGTCCTTCACTGTCAATTTACCCATGGATATCAGGTTCTTCTTGAGACCCGGAACATGCCTCACATTTTGCAATTTCAACAGCATCCCTTGTGCAGTCTTTATATGAACTTCACCTTTCCCCACAATATCCAAAGGTTCATCATCTGCCAGATAAACCTTGCCGAATTTTCCAGCAACATAATTATGCAATAATTCTTTTCATGGGGTAGAGTGAAAAGATGCACCTGAATCCAGAATCCAAGATTCAACTGGACTGTCTACGCAACAAATTAGCGCATCACCAACTTGTTCAGCACTAACATTTGCTGAACCATCATCCTTTTGATGATCTTTCTTCTTCGGTTCTCTGCACTGATTGCTGTAATGGCCCTTCTTCTCACAATTCCAACAATTAATGTCTTTGCGATTTTTGGATTGACCCCTTCTCCTCGACTTTGATCTGCCGCGTCCTTGACTTTGTCCTTTCTGGCTGCTTCTCCCCTGCTTTCGGTGTTTAAAGCAGATCCTGGGGAATCACTAGATTCTCTCCGGCGAATACCTTCGCTTAGAATCAAGTCCCGAATATCATCCAATTTGAGCTTGGAATTTCTCGACGAACTGCTGACTGCAGTTACAGTTGCATTCCAACTTTTCGGTAAGGATGATAGTAAAATTAGCGCTTTGACTTCGTCATCAAATGTGATAGTGACAGAACTCAACTGAGTTAAAATTGTATTAAACTCATTGATGTGTTCCGTGACAGATGCACCTTCTGCCATCTTTAAGTTGAACAAGCGGCGCATCAAATATACTTTGTTTGAAGCCGATGGCTTCTCATACATATTTGATAGCGCTGTCATCAAGCCTGAGGTGGTCGTTTCATTAATAATATTGAAAGCCACATTCCGTGTCAGCGTCAGCCTAATCACACCAAGAGCTTGGCGATCTAATAGATCCCAATCTGCCTTGGCTATACTCTCTGGTTTTACCCCGGTCAGAGGTAAATGCAATTTTTTCTGGTACAGATAATCCTCTATCTGCATTTTCCAGAAACCAAAATCTTTGCCATTGAATTTGTCAATTTTAACTTTCCCTTCATCCATAGCCATAATTTCATAAAAAAAATATTTTGTGAATAGTGACTGTGAATAGTAAAAACGTGAATAGTACTATGCCAACACAGTCTGCTCTACCAGAAATACACTGTCTGTGCTCTGATACCAGTTGTTGGGAAGCGTGCTAGACTAGTGGAAAGGGAAAATATTTAAATGATAAAAAGAATAAAATTCACAAGACAAGACAAGACACAAGATTTACGTGGTTCGGCAATTTTTGCCTACGTCCACAGCCACACAGAGAATGTATTATTTCTTTAGAGAGAAAGAAGAAAGTAGTGAGGGATGATTTACAATGCAGATATCGTTGCCTATTTATAGGCTTCAGAATTTCTACTAACGTAATTGCTTACGTCATGTAAACAGAGTTCTCCGCCTGACATTGCGAATTCTTCACCTTTGCAGACAAATAAGTCTGCACATTCATATTATTTGTCTGCCATTTCTCTTTCTTCATGTAATTCATTTTGTCTTTTTCTTCTTTTCTCTTTCTTCTTTTTTTGACTTTCTTTCTTTTCTTATTTCAATATTTCTACAGTATTGGGTTTACACCCATCAACCATTTGAGGATACCGTTAGAGTTCATATGCCCTATTCCTTACCACAAGCATATCACATAGCTAGGATTCAGGAGTCTATTTCTAACAAGCAGACAAGAGCTATAAAAGTCAGTCTAACCTCGGCTAATAAACCCACCACAACACCTGCTATCCATGTACCCAGGTATAACTACCCCCCAAGGGATGATAAACCCAGAAGAAGGGTATTAACTCCAGCAGAATTGAGTGACAAAACAGCCAAAGGACTTTGCTATCTGTGTGATAAGAAATTTCAGCCAGGTCATGTTTGTAAGGCAAAAGTTCAGTTTTTTTTGCTTGAATTGGATGATGAAGAAATGGTAGTACTTCCTGACGAGAATGGGGAATTGCCTGACCTAGTGGAAACAGAAGAAGAAGAAGAAGAAGAAGAAGAAGAAGAAGAAGAAGAAGAAGAAGAAGAAGATGATGACAATGTAGACAATAAAAAGTAGTTGAAAGTATGACGAGAAAGATGAACAAAAGGAGAAGAAGGTGAAGAAAAGAAAATAGAATAGGAGGAAGATGAAGAAGATATGATGAACAACAAGAGAAAATAGAGAATTTTTATTCATTTGTTATAAAAATTTGTGGTCTTTAATTTTGATCCCAAGATGTTTAAAAGTTTTGTTACTTTTAATTACAGCCCACAAAGTTTCAGAAATACAAATTTGATCCCTGATTAGTCCTAATCACATTTAGAATAAAAGAAAAAGAAAAAAAATGGGAGGTCCTGCCACGCCAAAAAAGACTAGAGGCGTTCAGGAACACCACTTCTCTCTAGTTTTTAGGTATGTAATGTAAATACAATTCTAATGGTATGTGCAGGTAAATATAAAGGTTGTGTACATAATTATCAGCACATATATACTTATTTGCTATTTATTAACGCTAACTTTTTATAGCCGCAATACTAATCCAAAAATAAAAGAATATTAAATACTAGTATTGATATTTAGTATTTATTTTCTTCCTAAATTTAAAGAATATCATTCAATTCTAAATAATATGCCATGAGATAAATTTCGGATATACCAACAGACACCCACGTTTCAAGGATGATTTTTAGGCAGTTTTGTTCTTTTTCTTTTTGTCTTTTAGTTGCCATATTTAATATTCTGCATAAACGAAATAAATATCACCTAAAATAAGAAAAAATAAATATTAAAATAAATAATTATTGAATACACAATAGATACAAAGAGTGATATATTGTGTTAAAATAGCAAATAAATATTTAATACATAACATGTTAAAAATATTAATTGAATACATATTACATACACAATATTTTAAAATATTCACTGATTAAATATCATACATACAAAATGTCATGTATTTTAATATTATTTACTAGATACACGATATGTATGATATTTAATATTCATTACATATCATGTATTTAATATTTATTTACTTACTATTTTAATATATTATGCATGTAATATTTACTTAATTAATATTTTTAACATGTTGAGACTGGTCGAACAATATAGGGACAAGAAAAGGGACTTACATATGGTGTTCATTGACCTAGAAAAAGCCTATGAGAAGGTTCTTAGGGAGGTGTTGTGGAAATACCTGGAATCTAAAGAGGTCTCGGTGGCATACATCAGAGCAATTAAAGATATGTACAGAGGGGCTAAGACTCGAGTGAGGACAGTGGGAGGAGACTCAGAGCACTTCCTGGTCGAGGTAGCACTGCATCAGGGATCAGTACTTATCCCATTTTTACTTGCCCTTGTTATGGATTAATTGACGCGGAGTATTGAAGGAGAAGCGTTGTGGTACATGTTATTTGCAGATGATATAGTCTTGGTGGATGAGACACACCTTGGTGTAAATGAGAAGATGGAGGTATTGAGGCAGACTTTAGAGTCTAAAGGCTTCAGGCTAAGCAGGACGAACACAGAGTACATGGAATGCAGGTTTAGTGACGCTTCTGATGAACCAGATGTGGAAGTGAGGCTTGATTCACAAATTATTCCTAAGAAAGGAAGCTTCCGATATCTTGGCTCAATCTTCCAATGTAATGGAGAAATTGATGATGATGTCACTCACAGTATATGTGTAGATTGGTTGAAATTGAGGCTTGCATCCGGTGTTCTGTGTGATAAGAGAGTGCCGCTTAAGCTTAAAAGCAAATTGTATAGAGTGATTGTTAGACCAGCTATGATGCAGAATGTTGGCAAGTCAAGAACTCGCATATTCAAAATATGAGAATGGCAGAAATGAGAATGCTTAGGTGGATGTATGGTCACACCAAGATGGATACGATTAAGAATGGAGTCATTCGCGACAAGGTGGGCGTGGCCCCAATGGATGAGAAGATGCGAGAAGCAAGGTTGTGATTGTTCGGTCATGTGAGGATGAGTAGTGTTGATGCTCCGGTTAGGAGGTGTGAGAGGTTGGCAGTGCTAGGTCTACGGAGAGGTAGAGGTAGACCGAAGAAGAACTGGGCTGAGGTGATTCGTCAGGACATGGCCCAGATCCAGATCACCGAAGACATGACCTTAGATAGGAGTGCATGGAGGTCGAGGATTAGGGTGGAGGGGTAAGTGGTAGTCGAGTGTATGGGATCTTATTAGATGCAGTATTATGTGTATATAGACAATTTACTTCTTAGTCTTCACCTTTATATCTTCTGTTCTTGTCTGTGTATTTTGGATATGCTTTTGCGTTATCGTTCTTTCTATTATTATTGCTGTCTTGATTCTATTGGAAACAGCCTCTCCACCCTGGTGGGGGTAAGGTCTGCGTCTACTCCACCCTTCCCAGATCCCACCTGTGAGATATACTGGGTAAGTTGTTGTTGTTGTTGTTGTTGTTGTTGTTGTTGTATTTATTCAATTTTAAATAAAGAGGAGAGAGGAGAAAAGTATGGGATATTGAATCATGTGTGAATGTGAAAGAGTAATAGATGTGTATTGATTATAATGCCTTAAATAACACACACTTAATTACCTGACATTTAGGAATATAAAATATTTTAGATTTTATGTTGATTTGTGATTAATCCGTAAATAGAAGGGATAAATAGTTAATATCTAACTGCATTTAAAATTATATAATTTAATTAACAAAAATTTGAAAAAAAGATAGAATGGCTAAAGTAAGGAAGAGAGTGGAAAGTGGAGTTAATTATAGTAAATACGTACTATAAATGTGCATAGGGGGTAGTTTTCGGCTTTTTTGCAAAAATATGACACCATAAGCAATAATTTGCCTTTGTGCCCGTGTTATCATGAGTTTTGCAAAAATGTTCCCCTTAAGGTTTAACATCCCTGTCAAGTTTTTAGGTCGGGGGCAAGACTTGCCTTTATATAGCTCTGCTTTTCAACACTTATCCCTTCAAGTGTTGGCAATAGGCAATACTTGCCCCACTTGGTTGTAAGTCTTGGCAAAGGCCAAGACTTGCCTTTGACCTCTCTCTATTTTCCAACACTTACTCTTAAAGTGTTGGCAAAAGGTAATATTTGCCGCACTTGGTCGTAAGTCTTGGCAATTTCCCTTCCAATCTTTCCCTGCATTCTCGCTATATAACTTAAAGTATTGGCAAAGCAGTACTTGCCCTTGAAGTATTGACAATTGCCAAGACTTACAAGATTTTTGCCTTGAAATTTTAGCTATGAGCTTAGCAAGATACTTTGCTAAAACATTGCTTAGCGCAGGTATTTTGACAAAATCACTCCTTATGAAGGGCACGCGGTTAAATTTTATGGCAATTTTCCCTAAATAAAATGGGCTCCGTGGGCCTTTTTGTAAACGGCCTATTAGTTAATGGGTTATTTACAAATGTATACAACCCTAACACTAAAATTACAAAAAATACCAACATTATTCCACTTTACAAAAAATACCAATATTTTTTTACACATTATATACAAGACCAACAAAAACTAACAAATTAGGGTTCCTCCTTCTTCCTACTGCCCCCTCCCACTGCTACCACCCCCAGGTGGCAGCACCACCTAGTCACCGCCGGCTGCCGCCGCCGGATTTTTTTTTTTTTTTTTTTTTTTTTTTTTTTTTTTTGAATCTAAAAAATGAAATACACCTAAAGACATTGATTTCTCTTTATAAATACACTTGCAACATACATACAAACAAAAAATACTTGTAAATACACAAAAATAATATGTTTTTCATATACTAGACACACACATACATACAACGATCTATAGATGTACAAATTAAATACACAAATTTATGTATGTCACACATACACTTGACATATACACAAAAGCACATACAAAAAATACAAATACATAATCAGATACACACATTCATACAGTAATATACACATTCATACACTTGTGTGCTTGAAATAAATACATGTATATACACGAATATACAAATACATACACTTGTAGAAAAACTAACCATACATTTTCTCCCACCTTCAAATCACCATTAACAACCACTGTAATCACCAAAAAATATGGAGATACAAGAAAATACAAAGACATACATGTATGTATGTGTTCTTTAAAAAAAAAAAAAAAAAAGAAGAAGAAGTTGAAGTAGATCTGAATCATCAGCTCCAACAAGCTCATATTTGTAGCAGCAGCGGCGCCGCCATGGTTCACGGGCACCAAATCGCCGGAAATGAGGGGGAGAGGGGCGGGTAGGAGGTGGGTGAGAGGGTGGGTGGAGGAGGGGGGGGGGAGAGAGAGAGAGAGAGAGAGAGAGAGAGAGAGAGGAAGATAGGGTTTTGTTTGGAAAGAGTGGAAGTGAAAAATGGTATATGTAGTGTAATAAATTGTAAAATATTGGTATATTTTATAAATATTTGAAAATATTGGTATATTTTATAATTTTGGGGTTTAATGTGTCAACTAGCGTAAAAATGTCATAGTTAATCTATAGGGATTCTATAAGGTCAATCCAACTTGTAGAAATTTCAAGTAGGGGCCTATTTTAGGCGCACCATTCAAGTTTTAGTCAGTTTTTAAAAATATTTATTTTTAGTCACTATATTGAACTACAAACGTTTTATGTCTAACTTCAAGTCTAAAGGTGTTGATATTCAAACCTTCAGATTTGAAATTACGATCTGAAGGTTTGAAGTCAACCTGAAGTCTGAAATTGAACTTCAAACATTCGGAGTTAAAGTTACGATCTGAAGGTCTGAAGTTCAACGAATGACCACAACTAATTAATTTGAAATTCTGGTTAGAGATTATATGGCACGCCTATTGGCTTTTCGCGCACTTCTCTCATCCAATTTTGATTTGCCATTTAAGTTATAATGTAGATGATTAAATTTTACCTCCTCACTTTTAACCCAATGGGAATGTACTTATCCCAATTCAAAAAAACGTTGATGAATTCTGATCAAGTTTTTTAGCTGAGTTTTCAGTGTCTTTCAAGACCTAGCTTACATAAAGATAATATAGAACTCCAGGCACGACTATGTTTACTTTTCATTAAAAACGATTTCTTTGTTTCTTATGTTTACTGAAGCTTTTATCTATCCTACAAGAAAAAAAAAAAAAAAAAGAGATGTTTACTGAAGCTAGTTCACATATGATCTTTAATTTTTCTCTTAAAAAGGCAGCTTAGGGCTTTCAAAATTTAAGAGAAATAGAGAACACTTCAAAATTGACTTCATAACAGCCAACATCGTGTGTAAACTCGGGGGAAAATCGGTTATCCACTACCAACAGCCCCTTTTTTGTCCCACATCGGCTGCCACAGACTAATAAGGCATGTTTATATTAACTCAACCAGATAGCCTGCTTGCCGAGCTTGGTAGCGCGAGCTTGTAACTCAAGTGGGGGCATTAAGATGATGGGACACTCATATTAAGCCCTAGACTGCAACAAGAGTGTGGTATGGACAAGCCAAGGGATACTGGTTTATGCAGTGTTTGAAATAAATACTGGCATGTCCCTCAATGAGAGGTGACTTTGAAGGGAAGTTAATGTGTGCAGTACCCCTCAGGTTGGGGGTTGCGGGGAAGCACACTGTCATTGCTGTCTTCACAGAGCAGCGCTTCCTCTGATACAACCGAAGTGTTGCTGTCAAAGAAACCAGTTTGCGGAGTCCGTTTCACTACTAAAATGTCTGAAGGAGTTGTCATGGGTTGGACCATCATTTTTTGTTCTTGCCCTGATAGAAAGGGTAGTAGCAAAGTTTTTTCTTCTTTAACTCAACTTGTGTACATTAGAGAGGGAACTGATAGAAAACATAAAATACAACTGATCTATGCTTCGATGGAATGTTACACAGTGCATTTGGTAACTTATCCTTCTAATGCTCAAAAAAAAGTGGTTTAGTTCAAAATAAAATAGAGAGAATTGTTCTAGCATCTTAGAGGTCAATAATTGTAAGTGACTAAGTCCTTTGATTAAATATTAGACCTCAACAGTGGTGTATAACATGAAATCTGCGGAGCTAGGTGCATCGGGAGAGCCGAGCCTTACCAAGCTTTATATTATTTCGAGTCGAGCTTCATCGAGCTTTGCTACAGTTTAATTGAACCGAGACATATAAGTCGATCAACAATTTTAAGGCTAACATATTTATATGTTCTTTCTAGACTTCAACCATTTGAACAATTCAGAATTTACTATTTCTTTAATATCACCAAACAAGGCAACAAAGCTTCATTAAATAAATAATGTCTCTGGTTCTGAAAATATTAAAGTAGTTGCTATCTAATTTATAAGTGCGATTAATTCAGTTCAAATAAAATAAGAATTATATAGACGGAAACATAGAAATAGATTATTTTTAAAGGATTCACAATTAATCGAAAAGGCAGTAAAGTCTAAGATAGATCAATGGTAAAAGAGAAAACTTACCATCAGATATATATACCAAGTCAATATATGTATGTCATGTATTGATATACATCTCTCTATACCGTCGTTAATTAACAAATATTTTTCACTTTATTAAATCACTTACCCATGAATAATTATGTAGTTTGATGTGAACATTATGGGCAAGTATTTACTAATAGTAGGGTACTCTGATTTCAAGGTATAAGTATTGGCATACAATTTTAAATTGTAAATATTTTACTTAGTCCTACTTTCAAATCAGTCCATAGGTTGATAGTATTATTTCTTAGAATATACATTAAGAAAGAATCTCAATTTCACAAGATTTTCAAATTCACAAAATATGTATGTTTTTTTCTAGAACTTAAATCTTCTAAGGTGAAGTCGCATCCTAATCTAATATTAAGTCCCTAATCTGAATTCAAATTTCATGGTCTGCATTTCCAATCTGTTCAAGAATATCTTGGACCTTCATACGCATGTCTATATTTCCCTAATTTACTTGAATTTCTCTAACTACTATGCAGTAATAACTTAAACTGATGAGTATGGTTTATTAACCATACGATTCAAACAAAATTATAATATACATCACCAATAAATTATTTTTACAAATATACACAACATAATTTTTCAACAAAAAAAATTCTGTGTGCTTCAATAATGACCCTTACTAGCAGAAAATCAAATGTATCCATTACCAAAATTAAAATATATATATATATATATATATATATATATATATATATATATATATATATATATATATATATATATATATATATATTTATATATATATATATAAGGCCGAAAATAAACCTTCTGACCCACACAACCTTTCACGCAAATATAACTATTTTCATCTTATTCACTGTGATCGTACAATTAAGAAAAGATTATAATTTTATAGCTCTTATGGTCATTAGTCTTCCATTTATATCATTTTAAAGAGTAAATAAAAAAGAGCTCCTTCCATAACTACTCCTATTTTTGGAGGAACCATTTAATCATAAGATACATTCTTTGACTCAACTACTAATAATTCAACTTTGGAGAACCATTTAATAATGGGACGCATTCTTTAACTCACAACCGATAACATTAAATGAATAGATAAATAAACAATTAACCCAAAAAAGAAAAGTACAAAAAGAAAAATATACTTGAGTTCCTATAATGATATTTAACCAAATCTGAAATGTTCTTTCCCAGTTTTACCTTATAATAGTTTGGTGATGAATGTCTATTGAAGGTTCCTTTCGAGCATGTTCGTCATTCAAAAAGAGCTAGCTCTTTCTATTAATCTTGTAGGTTTGTTTACTTGTTTCTCTTTATTTAATTTCAGAAACACTGAGAGCTGACAAATTCATATTAGATAAGGGGTACAACAATATCATTTTGGATCCTTAAAGGATAAATCCTGCACCAAAATAGAAAAGACATGAAGATTTACAAACATAAATTTATTAAAATGATAGGCGTATTGTCTAATCATAAAACACTCAAGTTTAAACTTCTCATTGCACACAATGTACCTAAGTTACCTTGAATATACGGCCACTCCAAGGTCAACTATTTTAATTTCTTGAAACCTGTATTAGATAAGAACGATCAATATATTATGAGAAAAATATCAAAAGTGTTGGAATTATCTGTTAAGAGTCCACCCATAAGGGGTGCTCTTAAAGTCTATTTAGGTAAAAAAGGATAAGTTACCTGGTAGAATCCTATAAGAGGACAATTACCGTATGTTCAGTTATATATACAGTAAAAGACCTAGATAAATAAGTGCGTACTTTTTCTACTGCTCTTCCTCTTTCCATCTACCAAATAAACTAGTGTTTAGACTGTGGATAAAGAGGGTTGCTCCATCAAGCACGTGACACCTACCGACGAGTAATTCCAGCCACAGTACATGATCCTACCACTTCCGCTTATAAGGAGAACAAGTATAAGTTCTCTGATTTGTATTTAAATAATCTATTTAGTATAGATTCTATGTTATATGAATATGAATCCTTCATTGGTATCAGATGTCATAGGCTGGTTTTCTGGTCCGAAAAAAAATTATAGAACAGTTCTGCAGTGAATATTTTTTTCCCCGTTCAATAGTTGGTATGGTGAATCAATATAATATACTGATCTAAATTTAGATTTGGGTCGGTTACAATTCAATCAACCAATTTCTTTTCAATATTTATTTAAACATATTTAAGATTTAAACCGAAAAAAATATACTGAATCGATTTATTTTGATTGTTGGTTGATTATGCCTAAGCACCATCATCAGTGATGGTGGCTAACTAGAAGAGAATAATATATTTAAAAGAAAATAGAGTATAAATAAAGAATATTAAGTAGAAGTTCTTTACATTTTGTCCAAGTACCACAAACCATTATTGAAAAAAGCTCGGGCAATCCACTACCATTAACACCGTTCTCCACCGAAAAAGTCTCAGGCGAGGAGCGATTGATTAACCATCAGAATATTTTTTTTAAAAAAATGTTTTTTGAAATTTATTTTCTTCAAAATCTGCATAATGAACAACTTAAAAAAAATGTGTGGAGCTTGGTGCTCCATATCCATGACAGATTTAAAAAGGAGACGAAATAAGTTGTCTTCTTTAATATAATAGCTAGCGGCGTCTATGTATAGAAAGAAGAAAGAATTGATTTTTTTTTTAATTCTTGGCTATGGTAGAAAAGGAAGATGAAGAGAAAAATATTTTTTTTTTCTTCTTCCTAAATGAGCTTGCGGCTGGAGTATGTAGGAGAAAAGATGAAACTTAGGGTTTCTCACATATTTAAGTTATGTGATGAATTAAAAAAATTGAAAATTATAAGTTTTATTTGCTGTGTCTGCGCCATACTTTTAAGTTTGAGATTTTTACACAAAAGTATAATTTTTAGAACTTAATTACCAAACATAACAACATTTTAGCAAAATAACCCTATAGAGAAAAACACAAGTTAATTACAAATATAAGAAAAATATAGCAATATTTTTCCATAACATACCAAACCCTTACATTCTTCCTCCTATTTCCCCCACTATCACTTTTGCTCCTACCATTTTTTTCTATTTCACTTTTCCTCCCACCATTTCCCCTAAATTCCCTTTTACTCCTCCTATTTCCCTCAATTTCACTTTTCCTCATCCCATCCTCACATTATCTCGTTGTATCTCACCATATCTCAATGTTTCTAGCTGTTTCTAGATTGTTTTAGCATTTGTTTCCTCCCGTTTGTGCATTGTTTCCCACAGTTTCTAAAATATTTCACCTTTTTTGCATTGTTTCACATTATAGTTTACATTTTATTTCAGATTTTTTCCCTAGCCGTTTTAGACTGTTTCAGCACTATATATGTACTATTTTTGCTCCGTATCTGACTGTTTCTGCACCGTTTCAACTGTTTTTGCAGCACCATATCTAACTGTTTCTCCACTGTTTCAACTGTTTCTGCAGCACTGTATCTAACTGTATCTGCACCGTTTCGATTCATTTTAGCACTGTGTCTAACTGTTTCTGCACCGTATCAACTGTTTCTGCAGCACTGTATCAAACTGTTTATGCACCATTTTAGGTTGTTTTCAGCACCGTATCAAACTGTTTCTGCACCATTTCAGGTTGTGTTCAACACTGTATCAAATTATTTATTCACCGTTTCAGACCATTTCGGCGCCGTTTCAGACTATTTTTCACCGTATCTAACTACTTATAGACCGTATCATTTTGTTTTGACATCGTTTCAGGTTGTTTTGAACCGTATCTAACTATTTTCTAGACTGTATCTAGTTGTTTCTAGACTGTTTCAACATTGTTTCATCTTGTTTTTAGCTGTTGTCTAAACTATTTCACCTTTGTAAGATACTGTTTCAAAGTTGTTTCAGACTCTATCAGACAGTTTCAACAGCTATTTTCAGATTGTTTCAACGCTGTTTCATTAGTGTTTCAGCATTTACAATAGTAATGTTGATTTAGTAGTATGTAATAAAAGAAAAAATAAAAAGAACCTCTGCGAGTCCACTCAGTACTACTCGAAAATAACGTAAAATTTTTACCTTTTGTTGTGGTTTCCGCACTCCCCATTTCTCAAAGTCCTCTCACCTAAACTCAAAACAACACTTAAATAGATTAGTAGTACATTTTAGTAATTTGCAGATATGAGAAAGGCGATAGTGGAATCAGAATCAAATGGGTTCGGTGGGGAAAACAATCTACACCGTTGGTTTCTGGATCAGGGAAACAGTCCAAGCCCTTCATCGATTGGGCTGCCGCTTCCAGGGCAACTATACTTCCATGACCATCATACGTATCTATCAATTGAGAATTAATAAATGTGTTATGTTATCATACATAAGCCAATAACAGCATCATCAGCAGCAGCGGTGACTCAAATCCGTTACAATCCTCTACCTTGGTTTCAACAGCATCATCAGCAGCAGTGTACAAAGATAATGCTCTTTCATCCCCTCGCCACTGTTTTGGCCTGATCTACGCCAAAGGAAGAATTTTCAAGGGTAATGGAGGTCGGATCTAGGAAGTAGGGGTCAAGACGAGTTCGGGGAGGTATACTTTGGTATTTCCGGTGGCCGATGGAGGACCGCCGGTGGAGCTCCGGTGGTGACTGGTGGTTTTTTTTCCCCGATGAGCCATGAGAATTTTTCAAATGTTTGGACAGCTGTGATGAGCTAATATAGGAGGAATGAGCAAATGAGAAAAATAAACTTTATATAGCTAGGGTTTTGATGAATGTGCTAGAAAATATATTGTTATGTATTGTAATTAGAAAAATATTGCTATTTTTTTTGTAATTAAGGGTGCAAATTTATATATTTGTGTAAAAAAATCCTTTAAGTTTTATGGACAGATCTATAGTTGGGTTAACACTCATCTTAGCTAATAAGAAGAATTGGGCTACATGCTTACTTAAAGTTTGTTTCCTTGATATGGCAGAATAATGGTTGATTTGGGTAAACGGCACAATTTTAGTTTTGTATATTTATTTATTTTTAATAAAAAAATGATACTTATTTTTTTTGTTTTTGGTGAATAACCAAATTTTGAAACATTATAAACATAATTGTTCACTATCCCAATTGCATAAAATGTCAATTAGTTTAACATTTATTTATTTTTTTAAATTGTTAATTGGTTTAGCATGAACTTAATATTGTTAATTTGTTTAACATGTTAGAAATATTAATTAATTTAATATTAATCTATTTATTAATTAGTTTAATGAATACACAAATGTTAATTAGTTTAACATTGACTTATTTTATTTAATATGTTAAATAAAAATTTAAATTAATTTAAGTTAATTTGTTTAACTTAGATCCATACGGAATTAATCATAAAATTAAAATATTATTTTAAATATGATAAAGACATTAAGCTAGGTAGTTGACTAGGTTAATTTTCATGTGTTTAATTTTTTGATGATGACTGGGAACACAGTGAATTTTCAACTCCATTATTCATATACATGTTTATTAACTTAATTAACTTAGTGCTTATTGTCCGAATATGTATGTATTTTGAACATAGAACTTGCGTTTAAAAATTCCTTCATTAGATTCTCACTGTTTTTTTATTTTGTTAAAAAGTATATCTACTGCTGCTAAAAATATTGTTGCTAAGCTCAACAAAGGGTTCAAACTCAATGGTGATAACTATGAGACCTGGAGCTTAAAAGTTCAATATGTGCTTGAAGAGCAAGAGGCTCTGGAGGCAATTAACATCGTTATGGATGAGCTTGAGGAAGGCACCAAGACTCAGCATAGGCATGACCGTGCAACTTATGACGCTTGGAAAAAGAAAGACTCCTTGGCTCGCATTATGTTGCTGAGCACCTTAGATGATGATATCTTAAGGGAATTTAAGGATCACCAAAGAGCTATGGGTCTTTGGGTTGCTTTAAAGAATAGGTTTGGTACCTGTTCTATTGCAAGGCTTCGATCCTTAACAATCAAGTTTGATTCGTACAAGAAGCACCCAGAGCATTCAGTGAGAACACATCTGAGGCATATGAGAAACATGATCGGGAGTTAAAGATGCTGGTCATGAGTTGACCGATGAACAATAAATTCAAGTTGTCATATAGTCTTTACCTGATTCTTGGGATCATATAAAGATGCATTTGACCCACAACCAGCTAATCTCATCTCTGGAAGATGTCCGGAGATCTCTTGAGCTGGAAGAGGATCGGCTTGAGGCTGCTAAGCCAACAGCTGAGTTGTATATGGCAACATCCTCTAAGGCCAAATGTGGCTATAAGAAAAAGAATTGGGGTAAGAAAAGAGGACCAACTCAGTCTCAGCCTGCTAAAAGAGCAAGGGCAGAACAACAAGGCAATAACAAACGTCCCAAACATGTCAATGTTGCAAAGGTGAAATGCTTTAACTGTGACAAAAGGGTCACTATGCTAAGGATTGCTCTGAGCCTCCTAGAAAGGTATTTCACAAAATTCAAACTAGTGAACTTTGTGTTTCTACTTCAGTGTTTTTGACTGAATCTAATTCTTTGTAGATTATAGACTCGGGAGCAACAGATCACATAACGAGGGAACGCAATGCTTTTGTGGAGTTTTGGCGGATTTCACGTGGAATGTGGATTTATATGGGCAACAACAATAAGGTTGCTGTTGAAGGGATCTGTACATTCGACACCTACTACTACATGATGTCCTCTATGCTCCAGGAATTCGCCGGAATATTATTTTTGTTATTATTTTGCTTAGGCTTGGATTTAGCTTGTTTTTCCATGACAATTCTATCAAATTGACTTTAGGTTCAACTTTATTTGATTTTGGTCATGTGATCGGAGGTTTTATTATTATGGATTTGGATAATGATTCATTTAATAATTATGCTAGTTTTTCTTTGTTTTCTTCCTCACATAAATATGATAGTGATGTAAACATATGGCATGCTAGACTTGGCCATATTGGCCAACAAGGAATGCAAAGATTGGCAAAACAAGTTTTGCTTACTGGCATTGAACATGTGGAATTCTCCATTTATGAAAGTTGTCTAGCAGGAAAATCTGCACGAAAACCCTTCGGTAAAGCGACTAGAGCTGAATATCCCTTGCAATTAGTCCATTCGGACATCTGTGGGCCTATGAATGTCAGGGCTAGGCATGGAGCGTACTATTTCATCACGTTTATAGATGACTACACCCATTTCGGTTATGTCTATTTAATTTCCCACAAATCAGAAGCAATGAGTTGTTTCAAACACTATATGAGCTTAATGGAAAATCCGTTAGACAAGAAGATAAAAGTTTTTCGAACTGATCGAGGTCGAGAGTACTTGTCAACTCAATTTAGCGAGTTATGTGATGGAAAGGAAATTGTTCATCAGTAGACTATCCCAAATACTCCACAACAAAATGGTGTTGCGGAGAAAAGAAACATGACGCTTCTAGAAATGGTTAGGTAAATGATTGCACAAGCTAACCTCCCAATTAGTTATTGGGGTGATGCATTGCTTACTGCTACCTATATACTTAGCCGAGTGCCTAAAAAATCAGTTGTAACCACTCCATATGAGTTGTGGACTGGAAGAGCACCCAACCTAAGTGTATTAAGACCTTGGGGTTGCACTGTCTATATACATGATTCCTCTCACAAACATGGCAAATTAGGCCCGATAGGAAAGAAAAGTATCTTTATAAGATACTTAGAAACCTCTAAGGGTTATGTGTTTATAGGTCATCAAGACAGTGAGAACGTAACTGAGTTTGAATCATGAGATGTCACATTCTTAAAGGATGAGTTTCCTAAAAAGGGAGAGGTAGGTCAAGACCTAACCTTGTTTGAGATAGAGGATCAAGATGTACAAAGATCACTTCATTCGAGTGGGAGAAATTTAACTGATGATGAATTAGTTTCACATCAACAACCTCCTTCATCATCGGATGCGAATGTAAGTAATCATTTGACATCAAACAGTGACCAAATATATCTTGTTCCAAGTGGGAGCGAGATGGTCACTGATCTTGTTTCAAGTGGGAGCAGGATAGATGTTCTTGATCCAAGTGGGAGCAAAGTTTATCCAAATGGGAACAACGAAAAAGAATAAAAAAAAGACGTGGTTTATGCAAAAAGATTCCCCGCCGACGATTTGATGTCGAAGGTGCTGAAATTTTCATATTGTTCTTATGTTGACACCCAATTTTGTCCCTCTTATTTTTAAAGCAATAGTTTTCAAATTAGACCCACGATCGTGCATTTATTTTTGCCCCGTCCATTCTTTCAAATCATCCTCCTATACGAGTTTAGTAATCAGAGCCATTTTTGAAAGCATCATCACAAACCATATCCATTCTTACAAAATGTGCGTTCCTAAATAAAATTCCGCAATTACTTCTATTTTTCACGAAATTGCCCAAATCATTTTAAATCCCCAAAATACATTTTTATACGCTTCCCTAGCCATTTTAATATTTTAATTTAATTCCATGATTTTTCCTACAATTTTACACCTATTTTATCCGGTTTTTATACCTATTTTATACTGGAAATATGCCTAATATACACTATATACACATTTCAATATACACCTCACATCCCCACCTCACTTATCCACAGACACCACCTCTGCGCCACATCACGTCGACGTGGCCTCATCCTGGCCCTTCGTTCCTTTGATCCAACGGCCAAAAATTGAGTTTACTTTTTTTAATTACACAGACCCCCCCCCCCCCCCCAAACCCTACACTCTCCTTATTTTCACTCACAAAGCCACGCCGCCATTGTCTCATTTCTCTCTCTCGGTGAAGCCCTATCTCGCCACTGTTTTTTCCATTTTTTGGCTTATTTCGCCGGGGAAATTCAAAACAAAATGCATCATCATGATCCCCTCGACCTCCGCTACAAAACCCCTAGGTAAAAAATAATTAAGGGTAACATAAGAGAGGGAGATGAGGAAACAATACAAGGATAAGATTAAAGGGGATAAACTCAAGTATTGGATAGGCAAGTTCATGGCTGCAAGGCAAGCTGCTGGGAATCTACAAGATTTGCTCAAAGGATAGGGATGGTATTTTAAGGTAGTGCCACTGGAAGAGAAGGAAGCAATGGGGATAGAATTCTGTGAATTCTTCACAAAAGCTCTGGGAGACATGCAAGCTGGGAAGGATCTGATGGAAATGTTCACCGCGCCTCCACCCATGAGCCTGGTTCACAAGCCTAAGGAAGAAACCAAAGAGAAGAAAGAGAAAGAAGATGCTGGAACTCATGATGCTTGATTCAAAACCTCTTTGCTTGGCACATTAGTATGGTCATCCTAAGTCGATTCATCTTTTCTTTTTGTCTTTGTTTCCATTTAGTCGAGTCGTTATCTTAAATTAGTGGTTGTAATAAAGCAAAGAAAATCAAATAAAATTTTGCTATTTTGGGGCTTTTAGGCTTGTGTTGATTATGTTTATGCAAACGAAATGACGTATTTTGTCCAAACATTACTTCGAATCTGCGTTCTTTCTCTTTTATTTTATTAAAACTAACGTATACTCACATTCTTTCTTTCTTTTTTTTTTTGATATGTCAGCCTCCAAGTCCCTGAAAGTTTGGTTTGTGCATTGTGGCCGCGCCGCAATACAGCTTGAGATCCAGAGGATCAATCCCAACACCTCTCCCTTTACCTACAAGAACAAGGACGAGACGTAATATCATGGCTTAGTTTGACAAAGTTGGAAATGGAACTCCTGAAAAGCAAGGTATGGTCGCCTATGAAGAGTATGCTAAGTTGGAACAAAGGTTGTTTGAGTTAGAGAATAGGGTCCCTCTTACCTATGCTGATGAGATCATTGAACCGAACAAAGCCACCCGCCCTCATGTCAAAGATCCACTATTCCCTGAAAAAGACATTCCTTACCCTACCTATATTGTACCACCAAAAGCACCGCAAAACAACTTACCACCCTTTACTGTTTAAACAAAAACCATTGCATCACCCACCAAAAATCATGACATGTACGCATGGACCAAGGAAGACTCAGACAATACCAAGGAGCAAGTCCAATGATTGATAGAGAAGTTCAAGCAATTCCAAGGAACCAAAGGAAACCGAGGGTTAGCTTATGAGGATCTCCATGTACCCCAAATTGAAGCTGCCCGAAGGTTATCAGACGCCCAAGTTCAATATGTTCGACGACAGTTGTGACCCGATGGCTCATTTGAGATCTTATTGTGCCAAGTTGGTTGAGGTTGGACATGACGAAAAGATCCGCATGCAATTATTCAACCGCAGTGTGACTGGAGATGCGCTGGTATGGTACTCAAAGCAAAATACAAAGAAGTGGACGAGCTAGAAAGCAATGGTTGGGGACTTCGTTGACAGTTTTGGGCACAACACTGATGCCATGTCCGATCGATTCTATTTAGAGAAACTGAAGAAGAAGCCCACCGAGACCTTTAGAGAATACGCAACTAGGTGAAGAGCTGAAGCCGCTAAAGTCCAACCTCCTATGGAAGACGCCGAGATAGTGGTAACCTTTATCCGCATATAAGAAGACGTCTACTTTGACCAGATGCTGAATCAGCAAGACAAGAAGTTTGGAGACTTGATCAAGATTGGAGATATGGTTGAAGATGGATTGAAGACTGGTAGGATCATTAGCTTGGCTGTACTGCAAGCTACTAACAAAGCCCTGCAAACTGGAAACACCACAACATCAAGAAAGAAGAAGGACGATGTCTCTTTTGTGGCTGCATCACTCGATCATTCCCATATCCACAACCACTACTACCAAACACCTCCTCCATCATACCCATACATTCCACCAATATCAACCTACCCTGTCTACAATACTCAGCCTATGTTCCAAAACCCACTACCATAAAGACCACCATATCCACAAAGCCCTAACTACCGAAACACCAACGCCTATCCACCAAGGCATCATGCCAACAACAACCCAAGACCCAAAAGAAACTATACCCCATTGGCCGAATCCCGCACTCAGTTGTTCAAGAGACTCAAAGCAGCTGGTCATATACAACCTGTGCCATTCAAAATGCCTGATAGGATGACAACCTACTTTGACCAAACCAAAACCAGTGCCTATCATTCTGGAGGACCTGGTCATGACACTGAAAAGTGCTATGCCTTGAGGGATATGATACAAGACTTGATCAATCAAAAGGTGATCCACTTGAAAACTCCAAATGTGCACAATAATCCCCTGCCTACCTACCGAGACAATAGGGTGAATCTGATCGAGTTAGATGAAGAATGCAACTTGGAGGGAACCATCATCAAAGCAAAGGGAGATACACCGGCGCTTGCTTCATTTGCTCAAGCCGCCATGGCACCAGAGCACATCGAGGTAGCAGTGGCTCCAAAATTCTATGTTGACGTAGTTCCCTCGTACAGTGACAAGGCGGAACCATGGAACTACAAGAGCAGAAGAAGAACAAATCAACAGTTAGAACTGTTGGTGCAAAAGGGCTGACTAAGAGTGGGCGGATTTATACTCCCGAACATCTTGTTCAAGGTAGACAGGGCATCAGCGAGGAGGAGTCCGAAGAATTATGGAAGAATGTACAAGCAATACTCTGTGGTTGAACACTTGGGCAAAATTCCTGCACAAATCTCTGTTTTCTCGTTACTTCTCAAGTCGGAGAGCCACCGAAATGCTTTAATGAAAGTGTTGGACGAAGCACATGTTCCTATGGATACCTCAGTTGAAAACTTGGCTAGCATGGTCGGACAAGTCATGGAGTCCAACCGAATCATTTTTCATGAAGATGAGTTGCCACCTGAATGGCTGAGCCATAAAAAAGCTTTGCACGTCACTATCAAATGCAAAGACTGGTTCGTAGGAAGAGTTTTGATCGATGGAGGTTCTAGTTTAAAAATATGGCCATTCATCACTTTGAAAAGAATGGGAATTGATCAAAGAAAGATAAGAGAAAGTGACATGAAGGTCAAAGTGTTTGACGGATCGCAAAGAAGCACCATTGGGGAAATCGACTTAACTATCATGGTCGGTCACTTGGAGTTTACTGCCGAATTTCATGTCATGGACATCTCCGCTTCTTATAACCTGCTTCTGGAAAGAACTTGGATTCATATGGCTGGAGCAGTACCTTCTACATTGCACCAAACAGTGAAGTTTGAGTGGGACCACAAAGAGGTGGTGGTGTTCGGTGAAGGGAACAACTCCATTTACAATGAAAAAACCATACCAGTAATTGAAGGGAATGCTCCTGATGGGCAGACTTTCTATACTGTAGAGCTCGTTGGAGTAGTGCAAGGTACTCGAGGAGGACGTCGCAAAAACTACAACAAGGGTTGGAACATCACAGACGCGGTCCAAGGAGTTATACTGCACATTTTGCTCCCAAATTGGTCAACACACCGCCTGAGATTAAAGAAAGGAAGAGAAGCTTTTATAGCGCATGCTGGATGGCCGAGGCAAAGGCTATGAAGGGAGGAACTTCGTCTGGAAACCAGTCATATCCTATTGGGGTATGCCCTCACGTGAATTTCGTGAGACCTTACCGGCTAAGACAGAAAAGCGACCAATATACTCACCTAATGCTCGTCCCAATCGGAAGCGCATCTCAGAAGAAACAAAAGGAAAGCAAGTGTGGCTATTTAAAGCACCCGAACCTATGAGGTGGTGATTGAAGAGCCATACGTACTCCCACAACCTGCAAAATGGCCTGGAGACTGGGTTGTAGGCATCATGATAAGGCAAGGCTATGAACTTGGCAAAGGTTTGGGCAAGAACTTGGATGGCATGATCAAGTCAATTCAAATTGTGATGAGGCCCACCAATGAGAAAGCTAGCGTAGGGTACATTGTGACTTATGAGAAGAGTATGGAAGAAGCATCACTGGACTTCAGATTCTACAAGAAAAGCACCAAAACTCTCCTACATATTTTCGTCTCGTCTGGATACTTGGATGGCCGAAAGGGGGAGGTATCTGCAGCGCAAGGAGTGGAGCCAAAGATAGCTGATGCTGAAGAGGACCTCATCGCAGGAGTGCAAAATCTGGTCAGATCTGATGAAGAATGTTGTGTGATCCTGGAAGAACACGTTGAACCTCCTGGGCTGACAAATCTGGATCTGGAGCTACATTGAACAATTGGATCAGCAACCGGGCCCGAGCTTACCGTGGACCTTGGTAGAGCTGGGGGATAGAGTTTATTTCATATTTCCTAAAATAAAACCCGACTTTGAGTCGTGGAATTTGCCTTTTTCTTTCCTGTTGCACATGTCTCCCTACAAACTTTGTTTTGCCAGGATTCATAAATAAGATATCGCACTATTTTCCTTTTAACTTTTGTTTTAATCTTTTAATTTTGCCATATTTTATTTTTCAGCATTCAAAATAATAATCCCATTGATTCCACAACCGCAACGTGTAATGAAACAATGGAGCTTGAGGAAAATGAGTTTGATTATGATGATTTCGATGGAGCCACACAAGAGGAAATTGAAATATTTAAAAATAAGCCTAAGCCAAACCTAGAGGAAACTGAGGTGATAAATCTAGGAGATGAGGAAACTGTGAAAGAAACAAGGATTAGTGTGCACCTCACCACCGAAGATAAAAAAGCAGTATACTGAGTTTCTTAAGAAATATGAGGATGTATTTGCTTGGTCGTATAATGACATGACTGGCATAAGCACGGGTGTGGTAGCTCATAAATTACCCATCAATCCGGGCTTTCCGGCAGTCAAACAAAAAGCCCGAACTTTCAAGTCGTCAGTTTTGTTGATAATTGGGAGGAGGTAACCAAGCAGCTCAATGCAGGAATTTTGAAAACAGTCAAATACCCAACTTGGTTGGCTAACATTGTCCTAGTGCCGAAGAAAGATTGGAAACTCTGAGTTTGTGTGGACTACAGGGATCTGAATAGAGCAAGCCCGAAAGACGATTTTCCTTTGCCAAATATACACATCCTAATTGACAATTGCGCAAAACATGAACTACAGTCTTTCGTGGATTGTTTCGCCGGCTACCATCAAGTGCTCATGGATGAGGAAGATGCCGAAAAGACAGCTTTCACTACCTCTTGGGAACTTATTGCTACAAGGTTATGTTGTTTGGTTTGAAGAATGCTGGGGCAACTTACATGCGGGCAATGAAAACCATGCTCCATGACTTGATACACAAAGAAATTAAAGTCTACATGGATGATGTGATCATCAAATCAAAGAAGAGTTCAGAACACCTTGACAACTTCGCAAGTTTTTCAATCGCCTGGGTAAATATAATTTGAAGCTAAATCCAGCAAATTGTGCTTTTGGTGTTCCAGCAGGGAAGCTTATGGGTTTCATCGTCAGTAGAAGGGGTATCAAGCTGGATCCATCCAAGATCAAAGCCATCAAAGAATTGCCGCCGCCAAAAAGCAAGAAAGAGGTCATGAGCTTCCTGGGAAGGCTCAACTACATCAGCCGGTTCATAGCACAATCCGCTATCATCTGCGAGCCTATCATCAAGCTACTGAAGAAAGACGCAGCGATCGAGTGGACGGAAGACTGTCAAAAAATATTTGATCGGATCAAGGAGTACTTGTCTTGCCCGCCTGTGCTGGTTCCGCCCGAGCCTGGGCGACCTTTGATCTTGTACCTGTCTGTGGCAGATTCGGCATTTTGGTGTGTATTGGGGCAACATGATTCATCTGGAAGGAAGGAGCAAGCAATATACTATCTGAGCAAGAAATTCACTTCTTACGAGGCCAAGTACACATTACTGGAACGCACGTTCTGTGCGCTGACTTTGATAGCACAAAAGCTGAGGCACTACTTGACATCCTACTCAACGTTGCTGATATCAAGGATGGAACCCCTCAAGTATATTTTTCAAAAACCAATGCCTACTGGAAAACAGGCCAAGTGGCAAATGCTGCTCAGTGAATTCGACATTACTTTTGCCACCCAAAAGGTGGTAAAAGCTCAGGCCTTGGCTGATCATATGGCCAAGAATCCAGTAGGAGATGACTATGAGCCATTGCACACCTATTTTCCCGATGAAGAAGTCATGTTCATAGGAGAAGATATCACCGAGGAGTATGATGGTTGGAGGCTGTTCTTCGATGGGCAATGAATTTCAAATGAGTCAGCATTAGAGCAGTGTTAATTTCAGAGACTGGTCAATACTATCCTGTCACGGCCAAACTGAGGTTTTCTCGCACCAACAACATGGAGGAGTATAAAGCTTGCATTTTGGGTCTTAGGACGGCGGTAGACATGAACATACAAGAGCTGCTAGCTATTGGAGATTCTGATTTGTTGATTCACCTAGTCCGAGGAGAATGGACGGCAAAGAACTCCAAGATATTATCGTACCTCGAGTGCATAAAGAGCTAAAGCAAAGGTTCACCAAGATAGAGTTCCGGCATGTACCCAGGCTGCAAAATGAGTTCGTGGATGCTTTGGCTACCATATCTTCCATGATCAAACATCCCGACAAGAACTACATTGACTCAATACCCATGGCAGTGAGGAAGCAGCCGGCATATTGTTATCATATAGAAGAAGAATCAGACAGACAACCGTGGTTCTATAACATCAATGGGTTTCTCAAAGACGGAACTTACCTAAAGGATGCAACAAAGTCGCCAAAAGAAGACGTTAAGGAGGTTAGAAAATGGTTTCTTTTTTAATGGAGAAGTTTTATACAAAAGGACACCTAATCTGGGATTGCTGAGATGTGTGGACGCCAAAGAAGCTGCTATGTTGTTGGAAGAAGTGCACTCTGGGACGTGCGCCCACATATGAACAGTTTCGTGTTTGTAAAGAAGATTTTGAGGGCCGGCTATTTCTGGATGATAATGGAGCATGATTGTATAAGGCACGCAAAGAAATGTCACCAATGCCAAGTCCATGGAGATATGATTCGAATGCCTCCTAATGAATTAAATATCATGGAATCACCTTGGCCTTTCACTGCTTGGGGAATGGATGTCATAGGACCTATCGAGCCAGCCGCTTCCAATGGACATCGTTTCATATTGGTAGCCATTGATTATTTTACCAAATAGGTGGAAGCTGCATCATACAAATCATTGACAAAGAAAGTGGTATCAAATTTTCTTCGTGATAAGATGATCTGTCGATTTGGCATTCCTGAATCCATCATCACTGACAATAGGTCCAATCTCAATAGCGACCTAATGAAAGCAAACTGCGAGGTTTTCAAGATAAAGCACCACAATTCCACCGCGTATAGACCCTAAATGAATGGTGCGGTCGAGCAGCCAACAAGAACATCAAGAGGATATTGCGCAAGATGACAGACAATTCAAAGCAATGGCACGAGAACTTACCCTATGCTCTGTTAGGATACCGCACCACAGTGAAGACGTCAACGGGGACTACTCCTTACTTACTGGTGTATGGCACCGAGGCAGTGATACCAGCAGAAGTTGAGATACCGTCACTAAAGATCATCCAAGATACACATTTGAAAGACGCTGAGTGGATCAAAGAAAGAATGGAGCAATTGGCCCTCATCGACGGCAAGAGACTAAATGCAGTGTGTCATGGGCAATTATATCAAAGGAGAATGGCTAAGGCATTTAACAAGAAAGTCCGAGAGAAGTCCTTCGAACCTGGACAACAAGTACTGAAGAAGATATTTCCCAATCAAGAAGAAGCAAAGGGTAAATATACACCAAATTGGCAAGGGTCGTACATGGTTCACCAAGTTCTAAAAAGAGGAGCACTGATACTTGCAGAAATGGATGGAGAAGTTTGGCCGAAACCAATCAACTCAGACGCCGTCAAAAGATATTATGTATAAGAGCTTGTACTAGTTAGTGATTTCGTCATTCGGCAATACATCATGCAATCTGAACTACGCTACGACCTGGCTCCCCAAGTGGGATACGTAGGCAACCTACCCAAGGTTCGGTCGTATAAATATAAAAATTTCATTTTCCCATAAAGCAAACACTGGTGCAGAATTTTTGAAGAACTCTCAAAAATTCCTAAAGGACAAACATATTGACACTTGGGCAGAAATTTTTGAGACCCTTTCAAAAATTTCCGACACAAACTGGGGCAGAATTTTGAGGTCGCCCTCAAAATTCATTTAACAAAGTTTGGAGCAGCATAAAGAGCAACAACTGTGGCTTTACACAACGCGGCTCGTGACTCAATAAGATAAAATATTTCACTTCATTGCTTTCTCATAAAAGTTTTCAAAACACTTGTATTATTTACTACTTTATACATATCCCCATCAGCTCGGCCAAGGTCCCGGCATTCATGGGCAGCGAGCTCGAAGCAAGGCAAGAATGCACAAACCAAACTACCCCCAACAACTCACCAATCTTTCTTTGGATGCAAGGCACAAAAGATATGAAACTTGGCAACACATGACAGACATGTTTCGACAAAGGTTATCCAATTCCTCTTATTACATTTAAATTAGCTAAGGGTATACAGCCCAAAGCGTTTATTAAGGGTACAAAACCCGATGTCGATTTGTCATTTAAATTAGCTAAGGGTACACAGCCCAAGGCGTCGACTGAGGGTACACAGCCTGATGTCGATTTGTCATTTAAATTAGCTGAGGGTACACAGCCCGAAGCATCGATTGAGGGTACACAGCCCGATATCGATTTGTCATTTAAATTAGCTGAGGGTACACAGCCCGAGGCGTCGACTGAGGGTACACAACCCGATGTCGATTTGTCAATAAAATTAGCTGAGGGTACACAGCCCGAAGCGTCGATTGAGGGTACACAACCCGATCTCAATTTGTCATTAGCAGAGCGTGCACAGCCCGAGGCGTTGACTGAAGGTACACAGCCTGATGTCGACTTGTCATTTGAATTGGCTGACGGTACACAGCCCGAAGCATCGATTGAGGGTACACAGCCCGATATCGATTTGTCATTAGCTGAGGGTACACAGCCTGAAACGTCGATTGAGGGTAGACAGCCCGATATCGATTTGTCATTTAAATTAGCTGAGGGTTCACAGCCCGAAGCGTCGATTGAGGGTACACAACCCGATGTCGATTTGTCATTTAAATTAGCTGAGGGTACACAACCCGAAGCATCGATTTGTCATTTAAATTAGCTGAGGGTACACAACCCGAAGCATCGATTGAGGGTACAGAGCCCGATATCGATTGGTCGGTGTGACTCGTCATCAATGGGAAGGTACGTTCTACATTCGCTTATACATACATTGTTTTGCAAACTCACCTTTTATTGCAGGATGTACACTCTGACAATGCGAACATTACGACCTAACGCCTCGACAATTTCGGTAAGCTATAAGCACTCATCTAGAGTCCTGACAAAATTAGTCGTTCTGTCAACGTCTTTGTCCGAAGACTCTTTCATCATCTCCAGACAAAGAGGGGCAGCTGTTGACACCTAATTTTGTCCCTCCCTTTTCAATAACCTCTTATTCATACAAATTTCATTGATTGCCGCACGAATATCATACACTCACTCATATTCGAAAGTCACTACTTCGCACACACATTTTAGCTATTTTTTAAAACATCGGCACAAGCCACGGCTATTTCCAAAATCTGCACGTCCAGTTACAATTTTTGTATTTATTCTCATTTTAGCAATTTCACAAAATTACTTTAGAATTTAAAGTAATAGGTCCTCATTAGCCCTTTGGCCTTCAAAATTAATTTTCTAATTTTTCTATAATTTTATAGACATTTTATACAATTTTCTACACAATTTATAAGCTTTTATACATTATTATACACATTATATTCACCGTATATACGTATATATACACACACACATTACACCTCACACTTATACACATCAGCTCTAATTTTTACACCTCATCTGCAACGTGGTTTCATCTCAGCCGTCCACATGTACAATCCAACGGCCGAGATCCGAGTTTCTATTTTTATTACACACACCTCCCCCACACCCTATTTCCCCTTTTCATTTACACTTTTCATACTCAGCCGACGCCTCTTCTCTCTCTCTTTCATCTCAACTCGACCTCACTACTGTCATCGCCGGATTCCGGCCAAATCCAAAACAAATTACACCCCCACACTCCTCTCGCCATCCACTGTAAAAACCCCTACATTTATGACCTCGTTTGGCAAAGGTCCAAAGATCGACTCTCATCTCGATTTTGTCTCTGTCGCCGGAAAAGAGAGATGTCGACAGCGACTAAGCAAAGCCTGAGCGTAAGCCATCTTAACAAAAGGAAAAATCCTTGTGCATACTTGACTAAAGTCGGATTCAATTTTAATCCGATTTCGAAGCCTAAACGGGTAATCCCTAACTTGATTTTCCTTTTTCTCTAACTGTTCCTAGACCTGTGTGTCGTTGAACCTAAAACTTGCCTAAATCTTTATGTGAATAATCATGATTTGTTGCTTTTTTAACGATTATGTTAAAAGTCCACATGATTGTTAGTTATTGCTTAACATTGTCAAATTTGAGTGATGTTTGAACCTTCGTGTGCCTAAACTTCAATGCAGCCTACATCTTGTGTTTTATTGATCAAATATCTAATATTTAGAACCTATAACAGTTTAAGGCTTAACCCTGTTTGTCCCACATGTTTGCAGTGTACTTAGTCACTTATCCTGTTAAAATTATACAGTTCCATGGTTACATGACTTCCATTCAGACTAAAATATTGTCTACATGATTTTAGGATCCTGATTTTGTTCAATTTACACTCTTTGATTGATATTTAAAGGGAATTTGTTTTGGCGATTGACATAGTATCAATTAGAGTCTTGATTGGAATCTGTTAGAATAATCCATGATTTCAAACCTAAAATAGCCTAAAAGCAGACTTGTACACTGATTCTTTGAACTTGGACTCCATTACCAGTTAGGATTAGTAAGATATGCTGCCTAGAATTTCGTTTATATGATTTTCCTTAAGTTTAGGGCCTCTAATTTAGCCTATATTTGGAAAGAAAATTAGTGAATCTTTGATAATTCAGGAAGCACAATATTGACTACCTTACATGTTTACCCATTTGAATTTACACCTTTCACCCCTACAACTATATAAACTTGTCTTCCCTTTCACTTATACACACACTGTACTGCTACACACACACTGAAAAACAAAGGCACACTCAAAAGCATTCACTTATTCATGCTTTTACACTGAAAAAAAGAGAAAAGAAAATGTGATTGCATCTTTGAAGATTTCCTTGCATTCTTCTTGATATTTCTGGAAGAACAAACTGGGCACTGCTTGCTTTACATCTCTCTGTCTGCTTTTTGATCTTATTGTAAGGTTAGACATGTCATGTACCTTCACCTAACTCAACATTTGAACTATTCTTTTCTTATGCACTTTCCTGGTATAGTAGCTATTGTGTGTCTTGTTTGGGGGCCTGTTTTGCCCCACCACTAACCTCCATTTTGCAGTTTTTATGGATAGCCCTTTGGCTATACCAAAGTTCAGTGTACAGGACCCTTAGTGTGCTTGTTCTGAGCTTGATAAGAGGGTTTACTTAATCTGGGAAAGTAAAGCCTGAGCAGGTTGTCTTTAGGGTGTACACAGGGCACCACCTTCTCACCTTTTCTCCTGAATGTCCCCTAATTGTCCCTTGCCTTTGTATTTGTTAGGATGATCCTTGTCTGTATTGTTTAACACAGGATACACAGTTGCAAACTCTGTGTTTGTGATAGGTGCCCTTCTTTACCTTAACCTCTTTGTGTGCACTGCATCATGACTTCAAAACAAAGTTTTAGTATAATCTTTTGTTTGAAATTGGTTGGCAACACAGGTGAATTCAGTAAAGTCTTTAACAGTTTAAATGTCTTAAAACTGGAAGTTGAATGATTTTCGTGAGAATAGGGACTGGAATGAGTATATTATGATTTCGTCTCAATTCAACAGTGCTTTTCCTCTTATTTCATAAGGACGGGGCTAGTTGTGCAATAGATGCTAAAATCAAACTATTTTCTGTAAATTTAAAGTTGCCCCTCTTTGCATAAATGATCCAGACCTGAAAATATTTTCAAATGCAGCCTTTATATGTGTGCAACTAATTTTTAACTACTTAGAGCTCCTATACACTAATCTAATAGTGTATAGGGGTGTATAAGTGAATGGGGTCAATTATACAACTATACAAACATTTTCTAAAGTCTAATGCTATTGATTATTCATGTACTTGCATGCCTATACCTATATCTATGTGTGGCAGCCCTTTGTTTGCATTTTTGTGCTTCTGTGAAACCCATTTTTGAATACAGTCCCACTTACCAATATGTATTTCCAAAACTGAACCCCACACCAAAATAGCCATTGAGGTTAGGGCTCGACAATTGATGACGAGTCACACCGACCCTAAATGGCTAACATTTTATTTTAAAAACAACACCCATTTGGTTTTGACCAAAATCTGAAATTGTTTACAAAAGTGTCTATTTTTGCAAAATCGCTTATCTATGCAAAACTAATTAAAAGGCTGAAATTACATAAATAAGCTGGATTGTTACACCTTTTGCAGATTTAACCTTACTTGCGATTAGGCATTTGTATAGAGGCCTTGAAACGCTATTAGGCGTGAAATATAGGTCGTATGTGTAAAACATGAAGTCCATTTGTGTATGTGTTATTTAAACTTGTGTAGACAGATTTAATTTCATAAATTGAATACGAAATTGACCTTTCCAAGTTAGTATTTCATATGATAATTTTGCAAATACATCCAAAAATATAGACTCGGGCGGGAACCACCTTTCGTGGGACTCGGGGGAGTGCCTAAAACCTTCTCCCCCGAGTCATTTGGACTTCTTACCCATGAAATCTCTGAAACCAGACTAGTATGATAATTGACTCGACCTTAGATGCTTAGGTGGCCTAATACACCTTGGAAAACTATATTAGGTGGTGACTCCAATTCTTGAACTCAAACGAGTTATCCAGTCAAATCCGAAACTCGACTCGCTCCGAGTTGAGTCTAAAATCGGGTATGACACAAACAAACGAGCTATGCACATATAGTTGGATTTACATGAAGAAAAAAGGGAACTAGCTTTAGTTCAGCTAGAAGCGCAGAAAAGACAAATCGAAGCGTATCTCAATAGGAAGGCTACACTCAGGAATTTCAAAGTCGGTGATTATGTCTTGAAAGCTTCGAACCAATAAAGATAAATGCTGGGAAATTCGTTGTGAATTCGGAAGGACCTTACAAAGTCAAAGCAAGTGTTGGAAAGGGATCATATCAACTGGAAGACTTGAAGGGCAAGCCCGAACCCTCGAATCGGAATATCTCAAATTTGAAGCGGTATTATTTTTAATATTAAGGTACGTTACCCTTAATCAATTAAATTTCAGCAAAAGCAACGAGACGAAAATGCTCCGAATCTTGGGTCGAATGACTCCAACTAACCCCTCGTTTTACCTTTCTTGATCTTTTTAGGAAGGGGAGGGAACGACACATACTGCTCGGGTCTTCATCAAAATTCATACCCGAACACAGGGGGATGTAGTAGACGGTGTGCAGTCAAATGCTCGACTCGAAGCCTGTCACACGGGGGACTGTAAAAAACCCGAAGACTAGCTATTCTAACACCGGGGAATGTCATCCGAAGAATAGTGTAGTATCTTGTATTTTTCGCCCAATAGTTGCTTCATCTCAAATTTTCGCCCAAGTCTAGCTTCGACTAGGTTGAAACTTATCATGGCTTATTATTATCAATGAAATGAACTTGATTCAACTTCTCTTTATTTCAAATCTTACTTTATATTATAGATCGACTGAGATCACTCCAACACCCCTTGGCTCGGGAACGAGATGTCATTCCAAGCTAGCATCGACTATCGAATGTTATCAAGTCTTGCAAGCAAAAACTATCCTATAAGTGCCTGGTCTAACACTTTAAAAGCAAAGTAAAGGCACACTTACAAATAGAAGTGAAATTCAATAAACTTAGCCTGAAGGCTTCAAAAACTATACATTAAACAAGGCCCACGGGCCACAAAAAGTGGTTGAACAAAAACAGCTCGATTGCCACAGCCAAAAACAGAAGCATAAAAAAAAAGTGCTATGTTTCAGGACAATCTCCCTCTTTGGAAGTTCCATCCTCAGCATCTTTGGTGTCCTCCTCACCTTTGTCTTCTTCATTCTCGGCCTCATCTTGCCCGAACCTTCACTCGAGGGGAGCTCATCTATCACGGCTTGGGTTTTGGCTGCATTATCCTATGCTGTAGCAATTTCAGCCTCCAAGTTATGCTCACCAGCTTGACATTGCTTAAGCGGCTTCAACCAAGATCTGATAACAGCCCAACGTTTTGTCCAGCTTTGCCCTTTTAGCCTTGATCTTTGTCTTCACTTTCAGGTCCACGACTTTACCTCGCAGTTGCTTAGCCTCGGGTTCAAGAGCTGGGATCCTCATGGTTTGACCTTCCAACCTTTGGATCGTGAGCACTTTCTCTTTCAGCTTCTTGTGGTGTTTGTTGGCTTCCTTAATGCATTCATCCTTAATTCGAGCCAACTCACCATTAAGCCTCACGATCTCGGCATCCAACCTTGAGCGCTCCACCTGAAAGCCGTCACCTAGGGCTTGAATTTTGGCCTCAGAGGCTACAGCAGCCTCTTGCAGATCGGAGTGGGACTTAGCTAGAGGAGCCTTCAACTCGGCGATTTGGGCATTGAAGTTGTCCTTCTGATTTTCCCAAGCACTTGCAACACGTTGAACCTCTTCAAACCTCGCGGTTTCGAGTTCAACAGACCTCAAAGACAAAAGGAAACCCTGAAAAAAGATCGCCGAAAAGTTAGAAGAAGAAGAGACGTTCAAATGAAAACAAAACAAAGATGATAAAAACTTACCCGAAGTGCATTGGCAGCAGCAGTGGCAGCCAGCTTTGCAAGGGTGAATTTTTGGACAAGAGCCTCCTTCTTCGACCCCAACAATTGGCGAGGCTTAAGATGTCTTCGTGAGAGCTCTCAAAGAGGTTTGACAGAGCAGAAACCTCCAACTTTCTCAAAGGCCTCTCCGAGGCTGAAGCTATAACAGGCTCGAAATGTGCCCGAGCTGTACTTGTAGCTGTCTCCTCCTCGCTAGTAGGGGCCACAACCTCTCCAACCTTGGCTTTGCCTTTAGCCCTAGTGACAGCCACATCAGGTTCATGCTCTAGCTCTTCAAGGTTTATCATCTCGATCTCCCTTTGAGCCTCAAGGCCTTTATCAATGGGTTCATCAATCAGACCCTGACACCACTCAACAACAGCTTTAGGTCCGGTGGTGATAGCTGCTTCGGCATGAGGGCAAACCAAAAGAGCAGACTTCTTCGAGGCTGAACTCTTTCTTTTAAAATCTGTAAAAGATGGGGCGGAAAGCTTATGAACAAAGAAATGAGAAGAAGTTGAAATACAAGTGAAGTTACCAAGGAAGATATCATCATCACCTTTTGAGGTCCCTTGACCGGAGGACCCCTTTGAGGGCTTCAAAGTTTTGGAGGCCTTGAGCTCCTTCAAGTCATCGGCTAGATTCACCATCGAGGCCACATATTCGTCGGCATCAGAAGCTTCTTCTTGTTCTTTCTTCTTCATCTTCCCTTTCTGTCTCTTTTTCTTCTTTTTTGGCTCGACGCCAGCTGCCTTGTTGGGAAAACCTAGTACAAGAAGAAATATTAGCAACAAGAAAGAAACTTTAGGCGATACCCCCGGGATCAAGATTGTAACAATACTCATTGTTCCTCTTGCACGCCCAACCATTTCCAGCGGCCATACACATCCATGATCTAATAGGACGCTTGCGAACTTTGGTTATAGCTTTGATCTAGTCCGACAAGCCCTCGGGGGGAACAATGGGGACTTTGTTGGCTGCGAATGAGGAGCGAATCACAAAACGAAACCAAAAAAAAAAAAAAAAAGAGAGAAGAAAAGACAATAACCGAAGAGATTAAAAGCAGCAAATCACTTACGCTTGTTATTCCACCTCTCCAAAAAATAGGGCTCGGCAGATAGGCGGTTGGTCTTCAAAAGGATATAACGATCACACCAGCCCCGGTCTCCAAGATCCTCACTCTTCGTGAGAATCGAATACTTTCCTTGGTTGTTCAAGGTGACAACTCCACCCTTATGAAAGTATGGGTAGAAAAGAGAAATGAGATGCTGAAAGGTAAAAGGCACCATGCCTTTTTTGGCTCAGCCAGTCTAAACACTGAACAACCCTCTAAACCCAAGGCCGAGCTGAGCTAGACAAAGATTATATGTTCAACAAAATTCATCAATCACTTTATGAACAGGTAGTGAAAACCCGATGGTAAATGGATAAGTATATGCGAAGGATAGCCCTTCTATATGATCACAACATCTGCTGTTTGGGTAGGGGGCAACAATTTTGACCTTAGGCCCCCATCGACAGTTTGGTCGAACTAAGTCCACGAGGGCTTGAGTAATCAAAGAAGGTGTGGTCTGCACCAACACATTCCTGTTCAATTCTTGATGATCAAACGACTGATCTTGTAGTTTGAAGTCCTTGTCCGTCTTGAAAGTTGAAGGGATAGTATGATGAGGCTCGAGTTCTTGTTCGAGAGAAATTTTCTTCCTTTTCTTTGGCCCTGAGGGTTCAGCCTCGGTGTCATGCCCATCTTTGGTGTTGGGCATTCCAACACCGGCCTCTATGGTGACGTCGACTTCATCATCCTTAGCATCAACGTCATCACCTTTGACGTCATCACCCTCAACATCATCACCTTCAACGCCATCGCCATCTCCTTTGATGATTTTATCGTGACCGGCAATCCGCTTGCGCCGCCTCAGACTGCTCATCTGTGATGATATTTCATCATTGCCCTCTACTGATGTGCAATGTTCAAGGGTTAGGGTATATTCACCAACTCCGCGTCGAAGATCATGGTGTCGGCGAAAGGAATCCTGCTCTCAGAAGAACCACTAGAACCCTGAGCGGGATTTGTTGCTGACATCGTGATTATCAACTGGGAATTTTTTATTCTGAAGAAAGAATGAAGAAGGAACAGATGAAGGATTCAGTATCAGAAACTTTACTGTTGCTTCAAAGATTTAGGTGAGGAAGAAAGTAACCAAGTGGAAGTATTTATAGGCAAAGGATCATAATTGCTAAAACGTTGGGAAGAACAAATGAAAAGGTGTGATCATTCGAAGCTAATCAACGGTCACCACGTAAGCAGCAACGAGAAGTTGAAGTGATTGAATTATTTTTAAAATCTTTGTCGTACCGCGTCATTCTCCCGTTCAAATTCATAACACTTCTCGGTAACTCTGGCACTTGCCCAAAGAGTTGGGGGACTATCTGTATTGGGTGAAAATTGGCTCGCGTGTGTGATACCTTAGGCGCTTGATTCGAAGTATACCGACGAGACGTTTGTAATTCAGAGCCCGAGGCAAGCAACAAGATCGAGGAAGTCATTAACTGAAGTAGCAGCTTATCGCACACCTCGATGAATGATCGCCACAGTCGATCAACCAGCTCATATCCACGGGGTCGATGGCTTGAGCCTTGGTGAATCGCCCCAGCTTCAGCAGGAAAACCCCCTACGATCTCAGCCCACTAACTCCATTACCAAAGATGTGCAACGTGGAGCAGCGGACGAACATGGGGATGATAGCTTGTCTTTATTTGTCTATAAATAGTATTTCCATTTATATTGTAATCATCCAGAAATACATACCAAAACTGAGTCAAAATTTGTATTCAACCTTGAAATTATTGAAATATAACGATTTATTGTTCTTTATCCGATTGTCTACTTTGATTTATTGTTTTAACACAGCTTTTATACTTGGCATTGTTTGTAAACCCAACTAAATTTGATTTGTAGACATAAATCGATTTACGCCAATACAGTAAATACTAATGAAAAGTAAATAAAGCATAAAAATAAAGAGATTATATTCCTTTAGAATAGTCGAATTCTTGAAGAAAACCTTGATGATGAATACAATGGGGGAGAGGGGCATTTCTAGTTATAGGTTTACACGAGTCCTAATTATAATAAAATACAATTACTACAGGGTGTGGGCATGTTTACTCAGGGCAGTGACACTAATTAACCCTAACTAGGAGACTGTAATCCTAAGGTGGCGGGATGTATGCCTTACATCCCAAGGTCGTGCCTAATAAGCGGCCGTGGCTTATGGAGTAGGCGTGTATTCTCAGCGCCGGTGACTTATAGAGTAAATCTAGTCTTCGCTAGTTGAAATCGTATCCCCGTAATTATATATGGCGTATTTTTACCCACACCAATATCTAATGGGATATGTACTAATTTTTGTGAAGATTACTTTTGTGTCATCTCATGTATAGTTTAACATATAATAATATGTTAGTTATCATTTGTATTAGGTTATCAATTAGTAGCAATTAATTTCCGGTCAACTTTCATTTGACTTGTTTGTATAAAAATTGTTTACACGTACATAGAACTCAAGATCATAATGAATATGTGATATATGATATATGGTCAGGCTTTATTTTGAAAATGAATGTCAGACTAACTACGGCTAAACACTCGATTAACATTCTTCACTTCTAGATGGATGATTTCAAAGTTCCATTAACTTTGCACTAAAAGAAGCATGAACAAGTTGGCCATTCATCAAAGAGAATCTATGACCAGGATAATATGGCAAAGCCTAACCTTCCACTAAACCATCATATAACTGGAAAATCCTCAGATTTAATCGCCGAAGGAGAATCCATCTGTAAATCATTTGCTGAAATTTCAATAGTGGGCAGTGATATTTATAGCTATCAATCTAAGATGAGAATGTTGGGATCACCATGAAAAATGCACTGGTCGATTAATAAGCACCATATATCAGTAGGTACATGTTTGTAACTGACGCGCTTACTTCAAGAATGGAAAAGTGGAATAAAATTTGGAACTAGGGTGTACAAAAAAAAAAAATAGAAAAAAAAAAAAAGAAAAACAAACAAAAAAAAAACAAAAAAATAAATTGGATCAAACCAAAAAAACCTAAACTGGTTTTAGAAAAGGATATGTATATGATTGACTTGATTAGGTTATGTATTAAGATAAAGTGAATCAAACCAGCATATTAATATATTTATTTTAAAGATATATTAAAGTCTTATATAATTTATCTTTAAAAAATAGTCTGGACATATTCGTGAGCCTGATTTGGAACATAAAATTTAATGTGACTGTAATAGAAGATTCCTTTTTATTTATTTTAAATGCTTGACTACAAGCCTTATGATTTACTGGTGAATTTAATGATCTCAAATCAAATATTTGTAAAATATATAGTGGATTCTTTATGTATGTAAACATATACTCAAACTGGCGACCCCACCCTTAGAAGCAAGATTAAGGGTCCCCTGATGAAAACTGAATCCTCTCTTAGTCTTGAAACAATTATATCAAATAGACCTTGGAATCTTGATAACATCACTTTCATTCCTCCATACTAAGTTGTCGACAGTATTAGCAGTGCTACAATTTCTCTTAATCAAACAAACTCTGACAAACCCTTCTAGAACCTTAACCACAATGGTTGTTCACTACTAAGTCAGTTAGGCAACTCATCAAACCTCCTCTGTCTCACTCCACTAACTTCAGTTTGATCTGAAAATTTATAAACTACAATAAAATTAAGCACTTCCTCTGCGTGACTTACCACAAACGCTACCCACAAGGTCCTATCTTAACCACATTGGCACTAACATCTCCCTTTAATTCCTTTTCATGCCCAAATTCTACTGAAACCATAGAACATATTTTCATATCTTGCTCCTTGGTTTCTGATCTATAGTCTACTCTCTACCCTACAAGTAAGGGTGTCCGGTGGACCGGTGCACGTGCCAAACCGGCGCAAGCCGGATCGATGGTGCCTCCCCACCCATTGGCCCGACCCCGACCCATCATGTCCTTAGTGAACCGACCAAATTGAACTTTTTAGGATCAGAATCGGACCGGACCAGAACTGAACCGGACTGAAAAAATTAAAAAAAAAAAAAAAACTATTGGGATATAGCCATTGGCAACGGCTATTTTTACCCACAGCCATTGGCCATGACCAAAAAATAACTTTTGTATCCCCCACGCCTCTAGCGTCCCATGCCCCCAACCTATTTTTCTATAAATACCACAATATTTCACCAATTTATTCATAATTTGTCTAATATTCTCTCTAAATCTCTCAATCTCTCTTATATTCTATAATGACTATTTGCCAAATTATTCTGAATTGCTCTCGCAAAAAGAGTTTAAGTTCTAAATTGCATTCCAAAAATTATTTGGAGTGGAGTAGAAAATTATTCGATGCGGTTCCGATCAAATTTCAACTTTCACTTCTAAGTTCTAACGCGACATCAAGTAAACTAGTTCTTACTTCTTATTGTCTATTTTAATTTTTTATAACATTATTTTTAGCATATAGCCATATTTTAGTAATTTAGTAGTTTTCTTTACTTATTATGTCTGGAGTGTGGAGAGCACTTACTGGGCGTACAGGTAGCGGTCGTAGATCACGTGCTAACCGAGCTAACCGAGGGGGATGATAGACGTGCTCTGGGTAAAAGACCAATTGGTAGTTCTAGTGCTCCTGCTCATCTAGATGATTTTACTCAGGAAGATGACTCGCAATTTTATCATGATTTAGATTTTAATCAACCACTAGATAATGATATGTTAGAGGCACAATATCAAGCTTGTGATAACACCGAAGGGTTAATTTAGATGATGAAATACCTACTAGTCAATTTCATGGTGAAACTGAAGAAATTAAACTGAATTTGAATTACCACCTATGCCTCCTAATAGATAACCAGACAAACGAGCGGATAGATTTGATGTGTGGCTATTTATAACTAAAAATGTTGAGGCTCAGACCAGTAAATGTAATCTTTGTAGAAAAGTTTAGGATTTTAAAACCGGCAAGCATCATGGTGGGATAGGGAAGCTGAGAACACTTAGAAAAATCACCATAAGGAAGAATGGGATATGAGGTCGGGTGGTATTCATGTAGGAAACAGAATGGCTCCATCTCAAGGTAGTGGAATTCAACAGGAAATTAACCAAAGTGATGGGGGGCTTATTCGGTATGACAAGAAGAAAGATAGGGAACAAATGGCAAATGATTGCGGTAGCGTGTTTACTGTTGAACCCCAAAAATTACCCCGAAAGGGATAAATTCCGGAATATCGACAGGATGGACTAACTCTTTTGGAGTTTTTTGGAGTCGCCACCCAATTTAAGGAAAATATGGAACCAAATTAGCAAATGCGTGCAAAAACTCTTTTCAGAGATTCTAAAGGTAAGAGGTTTTATTAATTTCGGAAGAAGGTTTTTAAGGAACTTCCGAAATTCCGTTAAAAACGGTTAATCCGACAGGTTTTCAAATATTTACAAGTGTGCTTTTCTTTCAAAAGAATTATTAAAAAAATAGTAATAATAATAATAAGAATAATTAATCGAATAAAAGCTTATTTGCAAAAATATTCTTTTACTTGCACGCATTTGCTAAGACGGCCCCAATTTGCAATAAATTAAATAACGACTTCACAATAAAAGGCAATGAACATAAAGTAAAGCAACATACCAAGCAATCAAATATTATTGATAAATAAATATTTTACGCATTTTATTTACATAAATATTTCTAGGGAAAGTTAAAGATAAAATCCGGAAAATTGATCAACTCACGGGAGTCTTTATTTTCTAAATTTCTAATGTCTCATTTGGAATGCTTGAGTCCGAATTCAATTCCCAAATGCCTTCAATGCAATGGACTATCCCCATTCGTGAGTTAGCCAAATTCGTCCACAAATTATTCGTGCCAAAATGTACATCGCAAAACAAACAAGTAAAATTGGATTAGTACGATAGTCAAAGCGTAATAATTAATAAAATAAAATAACAATAATAAAGTAATAATAATAATATATAATAGTAGTAATAAAAATAATAATAATAATAGAAAAAGGAGTTGTTTTTGCAAAATTTAGGCTCAGATTTGTATGGCACGTTATGTAGAGGCTCGGGATGTTCGTACGGTTGCAAACACGGAGCCCGGGCCGTTTTGCCATCCCAAGTACCAAACCCACCACTCTATTCGACTTGTTTTGCATTAATTTCACACATTCATCATCGCCTTTTGCTTTAGGGACATGGGGACGGGACGGTTCAAGTGCAGTATCATGTTCAAATTAATCCTGAGGTCTCAATACACGCATATGTATTTTTTTATTGGCCAATGTAGTATCGGTTCAATATCAGTCCGTCAATTCTAACATATAGTATCCGTCAATTCCTTGTATAACCGTCAATTCAATGTATGTTTACAAAGGCCACAAGTGCAGTACTGTTCACGACCAGAGTGCAATAAAATAATGTCCAGAGAGCTGCAACAGTGAGATTCAAATCAAGTTAACAATAGAAAATGGCCTAATCCGCAGTTAAGCAAACATCAGAACAAAAATAGAGCCAACAACATGTCTCAGACAGATCCAAATCGAAAGCGGGTCAACGACAGTTCAAAATCAGCAAGGCAAACGACCAATAATATCTTATGAGTCAAAATTCAAAAGCACGGTATGGGTAAACCAAAATAGTTAGATGCTCCGGTGAACAAAAACAAACAAAGGAGAGCAATTCTCTAATCAACATGACAATGGCAGCGCACGAAAACGACACCATCGCCGACCACATTTCCGGTGGCAGCACCACAGTAATCAACATGGCAACAGCCCAAATCAAATAATGATCCAAAAAAACAATCCTCCTTGGTTCCAATAATCAAACCCGGCGGATCTTGCAACGGGTCAAGCGGGACACACTAAAAAAACAACCACAATAGTGACAACAACTGGAAACGGAGGAGCGACAGCCGACAAACTAACAACGGCGTCGCTGCGACCCCGTTTCGATTTTCGATTTCCCCTCTCCATTTTCCTGTTTCCAGATCTGCTCTATTCTTTGATGTTTTTGTGTATTAAAATGTCTATGTTACTGTGTATGGAATAGAGGAAGAAGGATGGGTGTTAACGGCGTGTGTTCTCTGTTTTTTTATGTGTGTGGACTGCCGTGCGAAATTTTGTGGTTTTTGTGTTGGGGAAGATGAAGATGATGATCCATAAATGATGAGGGGCTGATTTTTGGTGAGGACGATGGGTCTGATTTTTTGGTGAGGAAGATGATGTGAGGAGGATGGTGAGAAATGGTGTGCTGTGTATGGAAATCCCAAGGATAAGGGGGCACGGCCGGTGTATCTAATGGGTGTAGGGTTTTCTTTTGATGAGATGAAGATGAATAAGAATGAGGGGTAAGTGGGTCGGGTTTAGAGGTTTTTTTGATGGGACAATTACATTGAGAAACACCCCACTCATGAAAATTACCAAAAAAGACTCATATTTTGCTACCTTACATGACATAGCACCCCCTCCCTTTCTTTTTTATTTTTTCTTTCACTCCATAGCACCCCCTTTATAAAGAAAAAAAACCCTAGCCCCCATTTTTTCCCCTCTTCTCTTACTCTCTTTCCCATTTTTCCTCTCTTCTCTCCACCCTAACAAGTCCACCACCGCCCCCACCACCGCCCCCACCCACCACTGTCGCACCTTCACTCCCCCTCCTCCAAGCTGCCGTCGCCGCCGCCGCCACCACCGTCATCAACGTCGCCGTCGCTGCTTCTTCTTCTTCTTCTTTTTTTTTTTTTTTTTTTTTTTGCTTTTTGAATAACAACATTGATTTTCGTTGTATATTCCGATCAAAACTCCGGTGAGGAGTTTATTTATCAAGTTTCTTCTTTTTCTTCACTTTTTTCATAAAAATTCGTTGAGATCTACTAGTTTTTTGTTGCAACTTTTGTGTAATGTTTAGATCTAGTGTTTTTCTTGGATAAAATTGTATAGATCTTAGATTTATGTTAAGCTTTTGTGTAAAATCTGCTTAGGGCACTGTTTAACATTATTTTTGTAAGTTAATACACTTTTATATATTTTTATACAAGTTTATACAATTCTGTAAACGTGTATAAAAATGTATAAATCTGTATATGTACGCATTAAGAGTGTATAAAACACATTCTATGCATTGTAAAATTTGTATAAAGCTGTCTATGCATGTGAACAATGAATAAAATAGTATAAATTTCAGATTTGTGCACTTTTTAGGGATGTTTTGTATAAAACTTATATTTTTTGTGTATATTTTTGTATTTCTCTTCTTCCATACACATTTTTCTATGTATTTACATGTATAATTTATTATTTTGATAGATTTAGGTGTATAAATTTATCAAAAAATTATTATTTAAACGAATCCACAGATAAAATAAGCAAATCCGGTGAAATTTTTATTTTCCGGCCACCAGCCACGGCCGGCCGGCGGCGGCAGCGGTGGCAGCTCAATTTCTGGTGGTGGGGCAGTGGTGGGGGAGGGTGAGGGAGTGGTTCTTAGGGTTTTAGTTTAAATGGGTGCTATGTTGTGTAATTTTGAAAATAAGGGGGTGATATGTTGTGTAATGTAAAAATAAAGGGGTGCTATGGATGAAATGTGGCCCCTCATTTGTAATTTTGTGTTGTGGGCTACCTAGTTTTGAAAATTCCCCTTTTTTGATTGGGAAATAGAACAGATTTTGTGCATTTGTGTGTGTATATATGTAGTTTTGCATAAATAAGCTGGAATTTAAATGAAGGAGCGATTTTGACCCCAATTTAGGATTTAAATGAGAAAATCAGGTGATTGCACGGGTAGGATAGAAATGAGGCTATGCATTGCAAAATTTGACCCTTTTACTCAGAAATTAACCAATTATATTTAATTTTCAAAATTATCCTTTGATTAAATAATTAGATATTTAATTAAATTTTCGGGACAAAATTGGGTGTCAACATTTACCTTTTACAGTTGTAATGGTATTGTTTGTTATATTCAAAACATATATAATCCATCTTTTCAAGGTTTTCCAAAAATTACAATTAGGAGTTAAATTATAAAATTTAAAAAAGAATATAGACAACATTAACGATATATATTTTATCACTTTAATTGTAGAGTTTGTATTATTACTGATATGGGTCATGGTGTTAATGGGTATGATTATTTAACACTTACTTGTCATTAGATAGATCCTAACTGGGTAATGCAAAAAAGAATTTTAGCATATAGCGCTGTTGATGAACCACATATAGGAACAATTATTCAGAGAGAAGTAAATGATATTTATAAGGTGTATTTTATTAATGATAAAATTTTAAGTATCTATTGATAATGCTTCAAACAATGACTATGCTATTGGTTAGTTAAAATCAAAATTGAAACCCCCTTTTGAAGAATTGTTTAATGTTAGATATGCATGTCATATATATAATTTAGTAGTACAAGATGGACTTAAGTTATTTGCTCCATATTAAGAAGGTCAAACGCGCAATTAGTTATATTTTTAAATTTAAAAAACCAGATAGATGGAGAGACTTTAAGGCAGAGTGTATAAAAGAAGGTTTGGATCCTAAAAGAGTTACTAAGGATGTTTCAACTAGGTGGAACACTGTATATGAGTCTTTGTCTGTTGCTTACAATTTACGAAAGACTATAACTAGCATGTTTAATAGTCATGTGAATGTAGAGTATTACCTTGATGAAGATGATTAGAGCCTTGTTCTCCAACTTCTTATATTTTTAGAAATTTTTTTTCTTGTTATTAAAGAATTTTTCGGTCAATATTATACTACAATTCCTACCATGTTGTATTCTATAGCTGGAATAGCATAAATACTTCACGAATATAAAGTAGTGCCTGGTTATGAACAAGTCGTTGCTTCTATGATTGAAAAATTTATTTGCTTCTATATTACATCCTTGTTTTAAATGGTTTAATACCGAAATGCTTATTAGAGAAATTTATCAGAGTTTGGAAATTACTGCTGATGAAACACCAAGTGTAGAACAAGCTTGTGTGCTGGTATTTCCAGATTGCCAGCAGATTTATGAAAGATATAGGAGTGCAGCTGATAATGCTGTTCCAAGTGTTCCAAGTGGAGCTGGTTCAAGTTCAACGCAGGCGAGTAAAAAAGCTGCAGCTGGATTGGAAAGTTTTTCCAGCCTTAACCAAAGGCTTTCTAGCAGGCAATCGAGTAGCGGAGGGTTCAACGAGCGTGATGTTTATTTACTTCGTGGTGCAAAGTAAATTGAGGATTTTGGGAGTGATCAACTACTGCAATTTTGGAAGGATAAACAAACACAATTTTCAGTTTTATCAAAAATAGAGACGGATATTCTAACAATTCAAGCATCATCAGTTGCTTCAGAAAGCGCGTTTAACCAAGGAATATTAAAAAATTGGAGATCATACATTCATTGAAGGAAGAAAAAATTGAGACAGCCGTATTATTAAGTTATTGGATTAGATCGGAGCGAAGAAATTTTGGATTTCTTGAAGAAAATGAACAAGCAGATTCAGCATGTTTAACCGAAATCTTATCAGGTGGTGGAAGTGTGGATAATGAAAATTATTATGAAGAAGATCAGTCTTTGCCATCGGTTGCTCCTGAGTTGCCAGAAGAAATTATTCAAAAAAATGAGATGTTTTTTTTATTAATATGCAGTTTTACAATTTAATATCTATGTACTTTGAAAACAATTCAAAAATTATTCAATAAAATGTGTTACGCCTTGCTATTAAGTTAACATTCTTTGTTATATTCTCTGGTTTTTTTTTTTTACCTTTAGTTCAATTATTCTCTGTTATATTTTTTTTGCAATTTAATTTAGTTATGTTGCTAAATACTAAATAGTAAATACTTAAATACTAAATACTATATACTAACTTACTATTTGGTATTTAATTTAAAAAGTGTTATGCCTTGCTATTAAGTTATAATTATTTGTTATATTTTTTTTTATTAATATATAGTTTTACAATTTAATTTAGCTATGTTACTAAATAATAAATAGTAAATACTTAAATACTAAATACTAACTTACTATTTAGTATTTACATTAAAAAAAATAACAAGTGTTATGCCTTGCTATTAAGTTATAATTTTTTCTTATATTTTCTTATTAATATATAGTTTTTCAATTTAATTTAGCTATGTTACTAAATAGTAAATACTTAAATACTAAATACTAACTTATTATTTAGAATTTACATTGAAAAAAATAACAAGTTATAGGCCTTGCTATTAACTTATAATTGTTTATTATTTTTTCTTTATCAACTTACTTAATTTAAAATTCTAAACTACTTAAAAGTAAGAAAAAAATAATAATAAGAAGAAGAAAAATAGGTAAATATCTCCAAACTGGGCTGGAGCCGGACCGAAATAAATAAGAAAAAAAAAATTCGAATTTTGAAAAATAGTCGTTGGCAACGGCCATAAACGGCTATTTTATCCTCCCCCATCCCCATAAGCACCCCAATTGGCCCCTTCTCCCCCCTCAAATCTATTTTTTCCTATAAATGCTCCCCTATTTCATCAATTTTATCACAATTCAATATTTTCTATCTATTTCTCCCTAAAATTTCTATCAAATGCTATTTTCTAAATTTCTATCAAAATGTCTGGAAATCAACCTACTCAAACTCAAGGCGAAGCCCCCCTGCCCGACCAAGACATATATCCAAAGTTTGGAAATTTATCACGAAAAATCGTGATACTAACACTGCTAAGTGTTCACTTTGTCAGAAAGTTTGGAATCATCACACTAGAATACATAATGGAGGGCTTATGAAGTTTAGGAGTCACTTGAAAACACAACATAGCAGAGAATGGGTTGATCGGGATGGGGGAAAATATCTACCTTGAATTGAGTCGCTGACGAAACACTTGAGGAAATATCTATGGTTTATGTATTTTTCTAGTTTCTAGTTTATACTTTCTACTTTCTAGTTAGTCACTTTAACTATGTAATTCTCAACTTAATGTATTTCCGTATTTTTCGATAAAGTGCTTTTGTGTTTTTATTTTTATCTACAATTTTCGTATATAATTTAATCTATTTCAAAAAAAACAAAAAAAAAATAGTTTAAACCTAACCGAACCGGTATCGGTTCCGACGTGGTAGCCTTCAACTCTGTTGGCGGACCGGACTGGAAAATCGAGGAAAGTTTTTTTTAAGCAGAACCGAATGTGAACCGGCAAGCCGCCCCGAAACTGGACTAGTTCTGACCGGTAGACACCCTTACCTACAAGTAGCTTTCCTCCGACTTTTGCAAACTACTTCTTAGACTTCATCAAAGACAGCCTTTGTCACAACATTCTTTAACTCTTACTCTTGGAATGATTTCTTTCCCCAACTTCTATGGCACATATGGATCAATAGAAATTCAAATCACCATAATAATCTCACCAACAAACCCTTTATCAAACATGCTGAAACCAAAACCATTGAATTTTTCATGTTAGGTTTAAATTATCATTCTAAACCTACCTCTTTCAATATAAATGTTAAATGGCTACCCCATAAACTTAGGACTTATAAACTTAACGTGGATGGTGCCCGTAACGGGACTAGAGGTGGAGTGGGTGGTGGCATTAGAAATTTCAAGAAACACTGGATTGTGGGATTTAGTAAGCATGTAAGTTTTGCTGATTGCACAAGTGCTAAACTTATTGCTCTATGGCATGGCATAACTCTTGCCTACAAAAATCATATGCATCCATTTAGAAGTTGAAACTGATTCACCATATGTACTTGATACAATGAAAAAATAAAAATTCACATGCTCTCCTCTTGTGAATGATTGCAGGTGGTTAATGAAGGAAATGAAGAAGGTGGAAATTAAGTACTTCTTTATGGAGGGAAATGGCGTAGCTGACAAACTGGCTTTGGATGGTTTTAATTCTATTAGGAGAAGGCGACCTTTTGTTATGGCAATGCGTCGTACTTGTTGTTTATCTATTTATCTAGATGACTTAAAGGGTGTTACTCACCCCAGAACAATGTCTCTTTTGGTTTGTAGTATGTTGGCCAAATATGGCGACTACTATACTCTCCAGAGCTCCCTATGTCCAAATTATGCTTAGTAAAACAACAACAACAACAACAACAATTAAAAAAAAAAAAAAAAAAAAAAAAAGAGACTGTCGAGTTGGAATGACTCTGATTAAAAAACAAAAAACGTACGAACAAACTGGGCCATGAGCATCCCTATTACAACCCAATTCTTCAGCCCTTGAGAAGTTGTAAGTACTACACCAAACGTCTTCCTTCCATAAATATTCATGTATCAAATTCCTCCATTTCCCTAAAATCTATTTGATTTAACAAGAAGTTTTTTTTTTCTTCATACACGCATGTGAGAGATGACTTTGAATTCATACTCTGGAGAAATAGACAACTAGAAAGGATCTCCATTGATAAAGAAAAAGAAATTAATTATGATATTTTTCCTTGTACGGAAGACTAGTTTTGTAGTCGATACAACTGTTACTTTTTGTAATATGACTTATTTACAAAAGAATTGTTTTTATTTTACTGAAAAAACTAAGGATATCAAGAATAACATAAGAAATCATTATAAGACCACTTTCTTTAATTCAAATTATAAGCGGTCAAACATTATATGAGGCCAAGTGAGTGTAGGATTTCCTCTCCTTTCTTTGTATTCCGGAATAAGGTAGGGTATCTATTTATATAATAACTTAACTCTTTTTTATTGAATAAAAGATCTTATTAATTTTCATATTGGATTTCCAATATCCGAAAAGTCTTGCAGTCTTATTTTATGTGGCCTTTTTTACATTTAAAGTAATTATTTAAACTTCTCAGTTTATCATTAATGAGAATATTATTTAGCCAGATATACATGTCTATGTTTTATATTAGATTTTAAATTTTAAAAGCTTTTAATTGTTTTTAAAATTTGGTGTCCGATCAAACTCAATCACATAAAATATGTTGTGTGGTTATATCACCTTTGTCTAAAATATTATTTTGTTCCACAGTAAAATAATACTCGTCTTAACAGAAACATATTGGGATATTTCGAAATATTTTCTTAGAGCTTATATGATTGCGGTGCTTCCCAAGCATTCGTCAAATAAGCATCGAAACCGCGCATTTGAACTGAGTGTTAACTCTAACCTGTTAGAGTTCTTAATTTACATCCTTATACTAGATGTGCAATGTCTTGAAATGAGAGAATCCCAAAGAGAGAATAATTGAAAAAAAATAAAAATATCTTTATTTCTCTAGCTGCCAAACTTAGTGATGAAGCTAAGCTATATATATAAGTTGCTAACTCCTAACCGATTTGTCCTACATAGCAAATGAAGTAAAAATATCTAGCTAGTATGTACAATACAAATGTGATACAAGAGAAATAATTAGCTTCCAGATCTGCCAACGTGTCTGCCAGCGTGTCAAGTAAAACATGAGTCCAATTTATTGAGTCAACATTCCACTTGGGCATTTGGACCATTACCATTTCATTTCAAACCCTAAGCAGCGGCGCCTCTAACCTCTCTTTCAACTGAAAATCAACTCCGTCAACACCCCCCTAAAGTTGGAGGGGGAGGAACGGACACCCAACTTGCCTAAAAGATCACGGTGCAGAGGACCAGAAATGGGTTTAGCGAATATATCGGCAAGTTGATGATGGAAAGGAACAAACGAAAAAGAAATGAGACCGGACTGGAACTGTTGTCGCACAAAGTGACAGTCGAGTTCCATATCCTTGGTCCACTTATGAAAGATGGGGTTTTTGGCGATGTGAGTCGCTGCTTGATTGTCAGAGTGCAAAGGAACAGGAACCCTTTGCATCGGACGATACTCAGGCTCTGCAAAGGAGAGAGAAGCGGAATGTTATTTCTTGGATTCCACAACACAAGAGAGCCACCAAGGCTAATAAAAAAAACCATTGATAGACTGACGGGTATACCCAGTTGGAATCACAAAAGGAAAGAAGATCCAAGGGTAAGCAATCATAAACAAACCCAAGCATGGATCTTTGAGAAAATAGTGGAGGCAATGGAAAGCATCATCCATATGTTGCTGACGTGGATCATGCATGTATTGACTGTGTTGAACGGCGAAGGAAAGATCTGGGCGAGTATGAGTCCAAAAACTAAGCTTCCCTATAAGACGATGACAAAGAGATAGATCTGAAAGTGAAAGACCAACACCAGCCTAAAGCTTAGAGGAAGGATCCAAAGGAGAGGACACAGGGGTAAGATCAAGACAATCAAAGTCACCAAGATATTCCAAGGCAAACTTGCGTTGACATAAAATAAGGCCGTGTGGTTAACGCAGAACCTCCATACCCAAGAAATAAATTAAGTTCCCCAAATCTTTAATTTTAAATTCCTTGGGAAGAAAAATCTATAAATCTATCAATTCTTGAACATTGTTGCCAGTTAATAGAATGTCGTCAACACAGACAGTAACTAAGGAAATAGAATCACCAGACCTCTTGTAAAAAAAAAAAGAGTAGTCGTTGAAAGAGTAAGTGAACCTTTTGAAATTAAGGGTTGCAGTCAGGCATGCATACCAATTGACGAGAAGCCTGACGAAGCCCATATAAGGATTTCTTCAGCTTGCTTACCAGATTAGGGGCTGGAGTAGGAAGACCATCTGGGAATTTTATGTACACCTCATCGTGGATGTCGCCATATAAAAAGGCGTTATTAACATCCAATACAAACCCCAATTCCTTTTGACTGGAAGAGCAAGTATAAACCTGATAGTTGTCATTTTAACCACGGGAGAAAATGTCTCCGTAAAATCAATACCTTCTCTTTGAGTGTCTCCCCGAATAATAAGTTTGTCCTTAATATAAGTCTCTCCAAACTCCTATCTGACTTGAGTTTGACCTTATAGACTCACTTAGAAGGAAGAGCTTTCTTACCAATGGGAAGAGCCACCACTTCCCAAGTATTATTAGCCTTAAAGGCATCTAACTATTTGTTCATTGCCTCTTACCAACCTAGGTGCATTGTTGCCTAGGTATAAGATGTAGGTTCTTAGACATGAGGAAGAGTTGTAGGTAGGTGTTGATTAGGAGTGGACAAGGCATGAAAAGGAAGCTGTAAAGGAGAATAGGAGAACGAAAACAAAAGGAGGAAACATCAGTGAGATGGAGAGCATTGCACATGTAATCCCCAAGTAGCTGGGAGTTTTGATGTCTCTGAGAGATCTTCTTAGAGCAGATTGCAGGCTAGGGACAGGACCAGTATTAGATGGAGCTGTAGGAGTAGGGGAGTAACAGGGTAAGGTGGAGAGGAGGAATCAGGACAAGTAAAATCACGTGGTAAATCAGAAGAGGCAGTGTCAAAAAGATCATCATAGTCAGGATTATAGATAGGTGGAATAGTAAATGTTGCGTCAGGATAGAGAAGGGGAATATAGATTCATGAAAAACAACATTCCTAGAAACAAAGACCTCTTTGGTCTGCATATTCAATAATTTATAGCCTTTTTTACCATGATGGTAACCAATGAACACACAAGGATTAGCCCTACGAGCAAGCTTGTCCCTGTGTTGTGGAAGAGTATAAGCGTAACACAAACACCCAAAATATCTAAGAGAGGATAATCTGGTGGTTTGTGGAACAGAATTTCATAAGGAGACTTGTAAGGAAGCAATTTTGTGAGGAACCTGTTAATGAGGAAAGTAGCAGTCAAGAGGCACTCTCCCCAATAGGAAATAGGAACTTTAGAGTGAAAAAAAAGAGCTCTACAGGCTTCTAACAAATGCTTATGCTTCCTCTCAACAATGTCATTTTGTTTAGGGGTAGCAACACAGCCAGTTTGGTGTAAAATCACTTTGGTAGAGAAATAGGCTATAGCAGTGATACTGGATCTCAACTTCAAGGAATTATATCTGATTTTCTTTATCTTAGTGTCAAACTGTCTTTCAACCATAGAAATGAAGGACTGTAAGACTATGAAGGCACTACCCTTAGTACTCACTAGATATGTCCAAGTGCCCCTACTATAGTCATCAATTATAGTGAGGAAGTACCTAAAGTCATCATGAGTAGGTATTTTATAAGGTCCCCAGGTATCTATGTGAATCAATTCAAAGACACGTGAGGTAGTACTAGTGCTATGAGAAAATGGCAGTTTATGTTGCCTAGCTAGAGGGCAAACAACACAAGGAAAATCTAATTGAGAAGTAGAATTAGCAGGTAAAGATTAAATATATTTCATGCTGGAAAAAGGCATGTGCCCAATCTTATAGGCCACAGGTTGTTACATTTGTAGAAGCAGGAACATTACGAAAAGCATGAGAAAGATAAGGAGTTGTAGCTAACAATAATCCAGTTTTATTTTTACATAGGGGATCATATGAAAAGGGATGACTGGAATGCTGGAGATAAAGCCCAGCCTTTGTATCACCAAGGACCAGAGGCCTCCTCAAAGAAAGGCCCTGCAAGCAACAAGAAACGGCAGAAAATGTAAGTGTCACATCAAACTGTGTACACAATTTGCACTGAGATTAGATTATATCTGAAGATGGTACTAGGAGTACTCTAGCAAGGGTCAGGTCAGGGTGAATAGTAACCTGACTAGCATGAGTAACTTTTATTCTTTGGGAATTAGGTAGTTGATATTGACTAAATTAGGAAGACTCGTAATATTAAACATAATGCTACGATCAAAACACATATGTTCAGAGGCACTAGAGTCAAGAATCCAAACATGACTCTTAGAACAATTAATCAGGGTACGAAGATTAGGCAGCAATTTACCAGCACAACTAGCATTAGCATCAAATTCAGAACTAGTAGCAGACTGCTGGCCAATCTTAACTTGCTGCAATATTTCTATCAGCTAAGATATCTGTTCTGGGTGGAAACCGAAACTCTGTCCATAGCCTGAATAGTGAGACTGGTTAGAACCATCACCAGAAGATACTATGTTGCCTTGTATCCCACCAGGAAGTCTTCCTGGAGCAGCATTCTTTTTTGCACCTTACTGATTCCTCTCAAGTAAGGCAATAGTCAATAGTGTGCCCCGATTTTTTACAATAGTTACACCACCTCCTCTACTTGCAGAATTATCATTGTTGAGTAATTGTTATTAGATCTTCCCTGTCCTTGACTGAATCTATTACCTTGTGCAGAATAAGAAGAATTCTCTACAATTGTCCTGCAGTTGCTGCAAAAAAATTGGAATCACCTGGATGACTCCCAGCAATTTTAATACTTCTCTGCCTTTCCTTTTGTAGGAGAAGATAATAAGCTCTATCTATGCTAGCTTAATAGGACTCGTTCAAACCCATTAACAACTGCACTAACTTTTGTTTCTCCTCTAATGCATTATTATTCTCAATGGCTCCACATTCACAATCACTACAAGCACACACAGCTCTAGCATCAAATAGTTCTATCTCATCTAAAATACTCTTCATTTTATTGAAATAGGTAGCAATATTGTGAGGTCCCTGAACTGTTTCAAGTAACTATTTCTGTAATTCAAAAGACTAAGCTAAATTTGATTGCACATACATGTCTTCAAGTTGTTTCCATACAATTCTTGCAAAATTAGAGTGACTAACACAAGACTTGATTTTCTTTAAAAGAGAATTTGTACGCAAAAACCATATCATTGCAGCAGCTCCAAAGTTTAAGGGTAGGATCATTATCTTTTGGTCTTTGCAAGCTATTGTCAATTAACCCTAGCTTATTTTTAGCAGATAAAGAAACTAACATAGATTTTCTCCATGAACCATATTAGATCCATCAAACAGAGGTGTAACAAGAACAGTTCCAGGAGAATCTGAAGGATGAATGTAGTATGGATGATAACTATCAATTTTCTCAACTGTATAGTGAGAATTTTTGCAAAATATGTATCAAAATTTGCAAAATTTGTCAAAAAAATTATATAGAACCTTCTAGAAACTTCTGAAAACAAGTATTGTAACTGTAAACAATCAAAAATGGATAAAAAACGAGCATAGATGCTCCATGCTGGAAATACGAGAATCTTAAAGAGAGAATATTTGCAAAAATTAAAATATCTTCATTTCTCTAACTATCAAGCTTAGTGATGAAGCTAAGCTATATATACAAGTTGCTAACTCATAACTGATTTGTTCTACGTGGAAAATGAAGTAAAAATATCTAACTAGTATATACAATACAAATATGATACAAGAGAAATAAAAAGAAGCTTCCAGATCTGCCAACGTGTATGCCAACGTGTCAAGTAAAACATGAGTCCAATTTATTGAGTCAGCATTCCACTTGGGCATTTGGACCATCACCATTTCATTTCAAACCCTAAGCAGCCCCGCCTCTGACCTTTCTCTTTCAACTGGAACTCAACTCCGTCAACACAATGTTTGAGTCTCACCGGAATCTTTCATTCTTCCTCTTTCTACGGTTTCCTTACCCTCCAAAAAAATTTAAAATTTTTAAATAGATTATGAGACATTAAATGAAATTGCACGTAGTATATCTATATACGAATTGGCACAGGCCCAAGTCCAACATAGAATTTAACTCATATTTTTTAGATGTGATTCATCATAATTATTTACTGGGTATTTTTTGTTTAAATGGTTATTAGAGTGGCTATTTTTATTAATTTTTCTTGTTTTCTTACAACTCTATGACATTACTCATAGATAAAAGTTAGATAACTCAAGTATTTTGGTGACATTATTCAAGTAATTGTGGTAAAAGTAGTTCTTTAATTGACAATTTGTGCAAAAACTATCTCAGAGTTTCACTTACAGCAGTGTAGACTCTAGAAATATTTTTGATGTTCATATCAAACAACTTAAAAATTCATGCGTTTTAGTTTTTAAAAAAATAGTTATATTATCATCGAGTAACCCTAAAAGTGGGTATTTAGTAAGCAAGATGTGCAAAAAATTGCTTTATAATTCAATTAGCGACCCTTATGAAGCCACTTGGTTTTGCAAAAATTGGGTATACTTAAATTTACAACTTTAAAAAAGTATCAAAAGAGTGGATATAGTTTCAATTAGTAACCTTATAAGTGGCTAGTAAGTATATTACAAGCTATGCAAAAGCTGGCTATTTTTCAACTTAAACCCAAAAGGTGGCTATTTATTTAAATCGGGGGCACGAACCCATAGGCGGGGCATTTGCAAAAATATGACACGGGAAGCTTTGGTTTGCCAAAATGCCCTCACTAACAGATGTTTAGCAAAAATGCCCTCATTAGTTTAATGAAATTTTTTTCGGACCAAAATACCGGTACAAACCAATAAAAAGACGCGCTCAGTCCATCCTCTTCCTTTTCACCAGTCACGCGATCACAGAAACCATAAACACTCATTCCTTTTACAGATTGCTCCGTTCAAGCAAAGATCTGCTGCAATTAGCACATGTCACAGACTGTTGCTTATTGCCAAGACTTTAAGCCTTGTTGCAAAGGTAAAATTCTCTGCAACTCTTGGCTTATTGACAATATTTTAAGCTCTGGTGCAATGTGAGGCTTATAGAAAGTTCTTTTCTATAGCCAAGTCTTTCAACCCTATTGCAATGAGAGGCTATAGCCAAAACTTGCAATTCTGATGCAATGAGGTCCTGTAGACACTTCTTCCCTACCTGTTGCAATGGGGTACTTGCAGAAAAACTATCTGCAAGTCTTGGCTATGCAATATAGCACAAAGGAGAGACTTATTGGCTATTGCCAAAACTTTCAGACCTGTTGATATGGGGGACTTGCAGACAAAATCTCTGCAAGTCTTGGCTATTGCCAAGAGTTGTAACTCTGGTGCAATAAGCACCTAGTAGAGACTTCTTGGCTATTGCCAAGACTTTCAGACTGTTGCTATGGAGGGCGTACACACAAAGTCTCTAAAAGTATTGGCAATAGCCAAGACTTTCAGTTTTGTTGCAAAGGGAATACATGCACTAAAACTAATTAAACATATTGGCAATAGCCAAGACTTTAAACTCTATTGCAATAACCAATTTAGAAAAAGTCTATGCAACTCTTGGCAATAGCCAAAACTTTACGCTCTGCTGAAAATGGGACCTTACACTGAAAAATCTCTACAGTCTTGGCAATTGCCAATACTTTAAACTCTACTGCGATAACCAATTTAGAAAAACTCTATACAACTCTTGGCAATAGCCAAGACTTTACGCTATGTGAAATTTGAAGCTTCAAATCACCGGAATCAAACAAACACAACCAAAAAAATCTACAAAAATCTCAAACATAAATCAAAATGGTTATAACCGACAAATAAATATATAAACAGCCAATAAAATTGCAGGGGAAAAAATTTGCAGATAAATGATTAGACTTAGTAAAAATAACAATTTAAATAAAAAATAATACAACAAACAAACGAATAGGAGAGAAAACGAACATTAAATCTGCAGTACAAAACGAAGAAACAAGGAAAGAAAGATCAGGAACGTCGAAAGAGACAGAGAAACCCTTTCAACGTGAATGATGTTAGGCGGGGACAAAATAGTACTTCATAGGAGGGGATATGATGTGGATGGCATTTACTTAAAATATTTCTAAGTGGGGGCAATTAGGTAAGACCAGCTCTTATTGAAGGCACTGGATAAAAAATTTTGCCCATAGACTGCTCGACCCAAGCAGGTACCCTTCACTCTTCTATAATAGTAGTATAAGCTTAAAAGATTAGTTATACGTGAGAAGGGATCAAACTATTGAGATTTATCATGAAAAGTTACTTCTTTATATATAATTGAAAAAAGGTCTTAGAGTTCGTACACTAAGAATGTGCTAAAATTACAAAGGCAAGGTTGATTTTAAGATGAAAAGAATTGGTTAGTGAAATGTCAAAGAGAAAATATTTGGGGCAAATAATTATCCTTCTTTCTCATTAGCTCCCTAGCACTAATACACATCAACTAAGTACCCACTAATTAACTCCTCACATGTGTGCCGCCTTCTCTCATCCTCGCAGCACTCTATTATGCCTGATAATAAAATGGAGTTTTCTTTGATATGGAGTATGTTCATTCCAAATGAGTATGTGAATTGGGATTGTGAGCATGTAACAAACACCTTCGTGAAAGGAAAAAAAAAAAACCATTGAAATTCATATATGATATATCTAACGAACCAATTTAGAACATTTGGAAGCTTTTGAAAGGTTCGAAATAGATTCTCCATAATGTCGAATAAGTTAGCATATTTGCAGGATCTTAACTAACGTAAAGACGTTGTTTGGTTCTCTAAAGCATCTTTTGCATAAAACAAAATTAGTATGATGCTTTCGAGATGGACCAATTTATTAATGACCTCGCTTTCCCTTCTTTTCATGGCTTTAAATAGTTTATCCAAACATTAACTTTCTCCTTAGAGAATGAATCATTCAGTCAGCAATGGAGAACAGCATCTTTGCAGTGGGGCTTCTGTGGTTATGGAAAGAAATTACTCAACGGTGAAAATGCGAAAACGAAAAAATATAAATATCTCATATTGTTTTTTCTGTCAAGTGACTCAAGTCGCAATTTTTTTTTCCTTTTTTTGCTTAACCGACCGTAGATATTATATATATAGTCAAGACTGCAAATAGTTACAAAAGAAGATCTTCCTATCCCTCATATGGGAAGAAGAATCAAGCAGCAGTTCTTTACATACATAGCTAGGAGGGACATCAAATTATACAATATCTACTAGAGAAACATTTATACATCTATTTTTTGCCAGCAGGTCAGCCACAAAATTTGCTTATCTATATATATGTCCAACATCTTCGCTGGAGAGCTCAGCGATCAATACCTGCAACCAAAAAGTAAGTTAGCATAGGTATCATTAGATCCTTGGACCATTTGGATAATGGCTTGGGAGTCACATTCAACTATAAGAGGAGTGAGGTTATTTTCTTTTGCCATGATGAGACCTTGGAAGAGAGCTTGAAGCTCAGAATAAATGATAGAACTTGAGGAGATATGCTTTGAGAAGCCCGTTACCCAGAGACCTAGATGATTTCTGATAACTCCTCCAATGCCACCAGATTTGGATGTGGGACAGAATGCCCTATCTGTGTTGAGTTTGAAACAGTTTCGATCAGGTGGGTTCCATTTAAAGTAGATAGTTCTGCTGAGATGAGAGGTTCTTCTAAGGTCTACGAGGTAGAAGTACTCAGCAACATGCATAAGGATATCTGAACTGGAGGCCAGTTTGTTACTGTTTTCAAGGAGGTTCTTATTTCTTTTGTTCCAAATCCCCCAAAGCGCGAAAGGAACGAGTACATGAAGGGGGATCCCTGTGGAGTGACAGGAGTTAACAGAGGTAGTACACACAGTCTTGACCCATGAAACAAGATCTTGGCTAGGATGGATATTGAGAGAGGTCCAGACAGGGGAGCATTTAGTGCAGTCAACAAAAGTATGTTGTGAGGTTTCAGAGGAGGTAGGACAGTGTTTACAATTATTATGAGGGAGGATATGCCTATGGAATAAAAGGGAGGTAGTTGGGGGCTTATTCAGACATAGAGACCAAAGGAAAAATTTAAACTTATTTGGTATTTTAGTCTTCCATACCCAATTTAGGTTATGAGCTTTTAAGTCAATTTCTGAAGCATGGTTATTCCATAGGTTATAAGCCGATCTGGTAGAGAAAAAAACATCGGCATTTTGGTTCCAAAAGGGTTTGTCAGTGGAGTTTGGGCTATGGTAGGTGTCAATGATTTTGTTTGTGACTTCAGGAGGGAGGATAAAGGATAGATTGTCCAAGTTCCATCCATGATTATGAATGATGGAGCTGACTTTGAGATCAGTGAAATCTTCAGTGAGAAGCCCACTAATTAAGGACCTGAGGGAACAATGAGGAAAGATCCATTTATCCTTCCAAAGATTAATGTTGTTACCCGAACCTATACTCCAAAAGGTTCCTTCCTTGCGAATATCATCTACTTTATCAATGCTTTTCTAGATGTAGGAGTCTTGAGTTTTGGCGAGGATAACATTTGCAGTTCCCCTTTGATATTTAACTCGAAGGATTTGGGCCCATGGAGTGGAATCATTCCGATAGTAGCGCCACGCCAGATTGGTGATAAGAGCATTGTTTTTAGATTTGGCCTTATGAAGACCAAGACCCCCTTCAGATTTGCTTGTAGTAACTAGGTCCCAGTTAGCATGATGAATCTTCCTTTGGCAAGAACCCCATAGTAAATTCCTCTGAGCCTTATCAATTAGGTTATGAGTTTTAGTCGGAAGGAGGTTTATCTGCATGGAGTAAATTGGGATGGAGGCCAGCACAGAACTGATAAGAGTAACTCTACCAGCTATGTTAAGGCATTTGGTTTTCCATCCTTGGAGCTTTTTATTCATAGTATCTAGGATAATTGGTAGTCAGAATTTTTAGGGTGGTGGTTGGTGATAGGAAGTCCTAGATATTTTTCAATATTTGTAGCAATGTCCATATTGAGGGAGACAGATATATTAGATTGGTTAGGGATGGGGGTGTTAGGGGAGAAAAAAAATTTCGATTTTAGAGGGTTAACTTTTTGGCCCAGAGCATCTGCCAAAGTTGGTGCGAATGTCGTTGATACAGGAGGCATTTAATCTTGTGGCTTGCCCGAAGAGGATGAGATCACTCCAAAGAGAATAACCATCTGCCCGAACAGGACTCAAGTCGCAATTGTTAAAAAGAATAGCCTATTTATGTTACAATATTGTCAGATATCTAATTCGGATGCGGAGACAGCCAAACGGTTAAAGAATACATCAATTAGGATTTAATTTTCCTAACCACCAAATCCCTTGTCTTCTTATCATTCGTCTTTCGGAAGATCATCATCAACTTCTTTGTTGCTTAGCCTTCCCCTGGAAACCTCAAATCGTTCCTTGTTTCGATACTTTCACCCTTTTTATTTGTCCTTATTTTACTCTATGCAAGTGTACTTTAAGTACGTGTATATAGTGAAAATTTGGAGAAAAAGATAGAGGAGGGTGTTTGGTATTAATGAAGTGTTTTTACATGTATATTATTTTCTCCGAAAATATATTTTTGTGTTTAGTTAATGAGCAAAAAAATTGAGAAAAAATATAAATTATTTTTTAAATATCAATTTTGCAGTCCATTCAAACAAGTATTATGAATTGTAAGGAAAAAACGACTTCCGCTCATAAATAAAGAAAGCCATTCCTCCTGTTGATTAAATATATTTTATATTGTGGAAGCGAGAATGTATAAAGCAAGAGCATTGAGGGAATTGAAACACTTCAATTAAAGTGAGATGTAAAATAAAGTTAGCAATTATTAGGGTAAAACTTCAATCTTGCTTACTGATGTTTGATATGAATATGAAAGCAAAACTGTAGAAACTTGTAAAGATATAAAGATAACATGTAGCTTTCTCTCGTAACTTTAATACCATGAAAGATTTGGAAACTTGAGAAAAATAAATAGATTTGGACACTTTGTAACATATTATATATGTATGCGCTTAGTAATAATTATTACTACTAAACTTTCTAACTACTTGAGTTCTACTTTTAGTACCCCGTGGATAGCGGAAATCAGTTCTTCCGTCAATTTACTGAAAAAGATACTAACTAGTAAAGTCTAAAGATCAAAGAAGACTCCTAAAAGTTGAAAACTATTCCTTGGAAGACATCGCTAACAATTGAATTAGTCAACCTACAGATACCTTTTTTATTTGTTCAATTTTTCTAAGAACACATAGAAAAGCATAAGTGTTTGAAAAATATGATTAGATGTTGAAACTGATTTTATGAATAAATAACTATGTATTTGGATAGAGTGCCGAAATAAATAATACATAATTGGTGCATGTATTTATTGCAAAAATTATGCTGATAAATACTTTTTTAATTTAAATAACTACAATGTCCTTAAAGTTATTCACAAAAATATAAAGTTAAATGTATATATAGTACAAAAAAGAGATAATTGACGAACATAGGAGGAAGAAAGAGTTGGAAATTAATTATTGAGAATGATGTTTTATGGAATACAAAATATTATAGGAATAAAATTGTAAAATACTCGGTCAACTGAAAGTGTTTATGAGCTAAAAAGCTATAATTACTGGGAGTGATGAACCTATGATTCATGATTGGATTTGTCTTATAAGCACTTAATCTATAAGCACTTTAAAATATCGCCAAACAAATTGAGAAGCCGAAAGTTCATGCTTACAAGCTCATTATATGTTTTGTCAAACACCTTCAGTGGCTATCCATGTTTTCGATGTTCTAATATCTACCACTAAAACATGTTTTTCCCCATTTATTCCTACTCCTCATGTAAAGGGTATATCAAAACAACTCTAGGCTATTTCCATTTAAACTCCATGTTTCTTTTTATCATCCATGACTATTGATGTCGTCGGGCTAAAATTTGTGTGTATTTTAATAAATTTAGCGTATAGGAAAGAAGAATTGCTGAAACAAGTGATTCGGAATTCGAGGTAGTTGAACCTATGAATTTGAACTTTGAGTAGATGTTCAAGAAACCGAACAAATTAAATTTAGAGATCAAAAATACTGAATCGGGGAAGCAAAAAAGAAAAAAACTAATAACACAAAAAAATTACTCCCGCTGTCCCAATTTATATGACCTTTTTTTTTTTGTACTCAGTCCAAATAGGATGACACCTTCAAGTAATGATGTAATTTTCTGAATCAAACACATCCACATAAATTTTGATAATTTATTTTAAATTACAAGTTCTAAAAGTCTTGTTTTATTTTCTAAACGCTATGATCAATCACATATCTTTACATAAATTGAGATGGAAGGAATAAAGATGAGAAGTTTATGGCTTAAGATGAGAAGTTTATGGCTTATAATTTTCTTTTAGGTAATTGTTTGTGTTGGTTCAATTTTGTGATTTTAAATAAACAAGTTCGAGCTCAGAAGATCCTCAAAATCACTACACAAAACGAATCAAAGCGTCTTTTCTCCATTTTCTTTCTTTGATTCTTGTTCTTTCCATTCTTTATGTGTGCTTTTACTATGAATATGAGTAGCTAATCATATTTTTTTAAGTTTTGCACCTTTATTTAAAGGAAACCACTTATTTAACCTTTTGATAAATAAATAATTTTATTACCAAAAAGGATTATGTACAATGTCATCCATTTATGCCTTTTGACATAGAGCCCCAAAGTGCATACCAATTCTGCTACAATCATCCTACCCTAGCCTATACGAATAACAAAACTAAAGCACTCCAAATAGAAATTAAGATAAACTGACTTCCACTTCAAACGACTTATCATGGCACCTCGACAGTGGCTCCGAAAGGGATAATTCTGAGATGCGTAAGAAGGGAAAGGAAGTCCTAATGGTGTTTGCAATGCATCTATTCAGGATATTAGAAGGGGGATTGAATAATGTCTTCCAATTTTTCGCTGAAAAACTTCGTTCGTCACTACAAGAACCTGGTTCTTGTCTAGATTCTTCACAATAATAAAGTAGTTGCAGATACAGAACTGAAAGTAACAAAAATGGAGTTTTTACATGGAAAACTTCTTGCTCAAGGGAGAAAAACCACGACCCAAATTCTAGGTTTTTCAAACTCTTTCACTAACACATCGAGCAAGTTTTAGGTTACAGACTCTATAACCAAAGCGCTACACTCTAGACCCTAAAAATCTCAAAGCTAAACTCAAGCTTTTACATGTTGTTCCTCACAAGATTCACCTAATAAAATGCTTCTTAGACTAAGCCAATAGGTAACAAATTGCACACAGTTTAACACGATAACAATAATAAAAAACCTATTCAAATGACTAGATCAGCACAGGGTTCTTCAATGATTGTCTGCTTTTGTCCATTCACTCACGTTCAATAGCTGTATAGTCTTAGAATGCTCTCGTCTCTTGTCGTGAATGAATGAATATGCGGCAACCTTCTTTACTTGCTTTTTATAGGGTATACAAAACCCTAGCAGCTTATCACTAGGAATCTTCTCAATTATAGTAGGAGAAAATCTGATATGATATAATCCTTGTTTAACACAAGCTTTCAATCATACTTTATAGAGGCAGCCTAGTTCTGCATGCATATGTAACCCGCAGTCTTTTTTATCAGTCATATCTTCTCAGAATGACCAGGTCCTTTGTTTGTCATCTTTCAAGACTCAAACATCATCCAAAAAGTTTCCCTTTTTTAATGATGACAAACAAACGTTGTCTAGTAACCTGTCAAATCAACATCAAGGCAAAATAAAATAAGAACAGTTAAAAGAAACATTTAAAACAGATGAGTTGGGTCACAAACACCCCAACATTTTCTTCTTCTCCTTTTTGGCATCATCGAAAAGATTCTAAAGTCCCTGCAAGAATAAGTTAATATAGTCCATACTATAGCTTAAAGCTGCGAGTTAACTAAGCAAAACACAAGCAGTATACCTAAAGGCCCAACATAGAATGATACTAGCACACAAGAACATGGCATAAAATAAGTAATTTAAAACCACATAATCTAGGGTTCACACATGTGTAATCCAATAAGTACAGAATCAGCAAAAATTAAAGATTGTCTTAAGACTGCATCACCGACAAACAGAAGGAAAGAAATCCTAAAGGATCTAGACAAGTTCTAGGGTTGAAGATTGATGTTCTTGATGAGTGCATCCAAGTTTTTGGAATTACCAGCACGTTCTACCACTAGCTCAGCCTGATGCTTGTGGCAATCAATGGTCAAGTGATCGATTTCTCGATCCTTCTGTTTCGGCTCTCTTTGAAGATCCTCATTTTATGCATGCAGGTCCAACAGGTGCTGCTCCAAGTCCTTCACTACTTCTTCAGCCTCACTAGCACCAAACATTTCATCCTCATCAGCTTTTCCAACTTTAACCTGCATTGGATGTTTTGAAGTCCTTCTCTCTTTGAAGAAATCACAGATCTTCAAAATGTTTATGCCAAACATCTGATTATGTGTGGGTTTTTTCCCACCCTTGAAGGGATACCAAAGTGCTCAAAGATCTGTTGCAGCATATAGGAGTGCACCAAGGAATGTGCCTTTTTGGTGTTTTCAATTCTCCTAAAGTGTCTAATGATAAGTCCAGGCAGATTGATCATGACACACCTGTCCATCAGGTCCATGTAGGTCAAATCCAATGCACAAGCTTCACTGTTTCTTTCCCACTCAGGCAATAGAAATCTGTGCACAAATTCAAACAGTAGCTGATGTGTTGATTATATTTCCTTCTTATCCATTTTCCTTTCTTTTCTAAGTCTAGGGTTCCCAGAAAACTTCTTTGTAACTCCAATTTTCAGTTCTCCTGGCCACTTTAGCTTCATGTACCTGCAATAACCAGTAGCAGGCACTCCTAAAATTACTCCTAGCTCAGACCTTCCAAATTCAATCTCAACACCCTTAACCATAGAGTACACTCTCCTCCCCCACTACACTGCGATTGGTGTAAAACTCTCTAACTTCATCAACAAAGAAACACCTTTTGTCATTGGTAAACAACTTGGTCCAGCCCTAAACATCAATCTTGGAAATAAGTGGCTTTATATGTGGTTCCTATATATCACACAGAATACTTCCATGTAGTACAGCTTTGTTGGAGGAGAACTCAACCTTGTCGGCTGACTCCTTTTTGGGATCATCAGAACTTTCCCCAAAATCAGAATCATCTGGGTCCTCATAGTCCCCAACATCATTACTATTCTACTCCTCGTGGGGGTCCTTCTCCTGAGTTCTATTTCAACCACTTTTTGAGCCTTTTTTTTCTATGCAACAGATTTTGCAAGATTCTCTTTTTGTTGCTTCAAGACCGACCTAGTAGCTACCTTCCAAGGAACCATTAGGTCCTCCTTTTTCTCATCATCACTTTCATCAACCAGTTTTCTTCTTGTCACATCTTTTCCTCCTTCGACTAACTTTCTTCTTTTCTCCCTCACAGCTTCTTTTTCCACGGGCTTTGTTTCACTTACAAACATCACCACATCTTCATCTTCCTCAAATTGCTCATCTTCCTCATCTCACACACTTCGTCCTTTTGTGTTTCCACTTCTTTCTCAACTTCCTCTTCCACCTTTTCCTCCTAGATCTCCTTGTAAAACTCAGTCCAGCCTATACTTGCATCATCAAATACCTCAGGAGCTGAGGAAGGACCAGGTCTTTTCCCAGATCCTTTGAAAACTTTAGCAGGTCCTTATTCTAATTCAACTGGACCACTGACACCCATACTTTCCTTCACAATCTCTAAAGAAGCAGTTTCTGAACTAGGTTCATCGACTGGGACCTTTGAGAACCTACAGATTCTGCAACTTTTATTGATTATACATCAATTTTAATTGCATCCACATTGGCAAAGCCAGCCTCTAGACTAGCAACACCAGGGTCAACCCTAACAGCATCCGGCTCTACTCTAGAACCACCAATTACATCAGAAATAACATTACCCTATCCATCTTGCTAACAGAACTAACATCATCCACAGATTTTACTAGTTGGTCGATCCCAGTAACAAAGACTTCTGTAGCTACTTTCTCAGGACATAAAATAGACTCATGCATAGTAGTACTAGTTTTAGTGGTGTCAGGTCTTTCCTCTGTTGGAATGTTGTCAGAAACAACAAGTGTTTCTGGCGTGCTTTCTGATTTTGACACAAGATTCTTTGCACCTAGCCTTGCAACTTCTTTTCGCCTTTTGTTGTGCCTTAGAAATCCACTCAGCCAGAGTTAAAGCACTCGCCATGGGTTTCTTGGTAGATTTTTTGGAGACTTTGGGTTTGGAGGATTTTGTTGGTGAGGCTGATGACTTTTTCTCTTGAGACATTGTGAGAATTTTGGAGAATTTTGGTGAAGGATTAAGACAGTTTTTATTTGCTTAGGATTTGCAATAAGAGATTTTAAAGAGAAAATGTGTTGTTTGTATTGAGAAAAGTATAATAATGATGACCGAAAAAGGAAAACAGCTTTTTAAAGGAATGGAAAACGGGAAAAGTTATTGATGTGACCGTCTTGATTGACAAGTAATTAAGATTTTTTTTCCAAGTGGGAAGAGTTTAAATTTTGAAAGTGGCAACCGATTTGGATAATGGCTTATGAATAGGGCGGTTACACACACAAAATTTATGGTAATGCACAATTGAAAACAACTTATACATTGTACTTACTGAATTCAAACACATAAGTGTACCTGGACATGATTCCTCGTTTTATCTATAGCTCCTTCCTTGTTCCTAACATAGCCTTTTACTGGTAACATATTAGATATTAATACAAGTATATACTTAGTTAAAGAAACTTACTATTTACAGTACAAAAATTAGAGTTGACTATACTCAAAATTCAAATAAAAAATTTAAAACAACTTAACTAGCCAATCATTGGGAGAATCGGGTTTTGAGTCATCCATGTATCGTGGTCATCCCCAACTCCAACCTGTTTTTCTCAAACTGCACCATGCTCAAGTTTTTGGTGAAGTTGTCAGCAAATTGATCCTCAGTCCTAGAAGAATTCCTAGTTATTAGACCTTTTTCAATATTGTCTTCCACAAAATAATGTATAATATCAATGTGCGTGGTTCTCTTGTGTTGGACTGGGTTCTTGAAAATATTCACTACACTTTTACTATCACAAAAAATAGACACTAGTCTACTTTTGATTCTGAAGTCTTCCAGTTGTTGCTTGATCCACAACAGTTGTGAAAAGCAAGAGGCAACAGCAACAGCAACATACTCAACTTCAGCTGCGGAGAGAGCCACTGAGTTTTGTTTCCTTGTAGCCCAAGAAACTAGGCAAGGACCTAAGATATGTGTCATTCCTGAAGTGCTCTTGTTATCTACCAGATGACCTGTATAATCAGCATCTGCAAAGCCAATCCACTCAAATGTACCACCCTTGGGGTACCATAGACATAAGTCTTGAGTTCCTTTCAAATATCTCATGATCCTCTTAACAGCTGTCAAGTGAGACTCCATGGGCTTAGACTGAAATCTAGAATAATGTCCTACATTGTAGACAATGTCTAGATGACTAGTAGTAAGATAGAGGATAGAACTCATAATTCTTCAATACTTAGTCTCATCCGTAGAAGGACCAGTTTCATCCAAATCCAACTTTGTTCAAGGAGCAATAGGAGTAGCCAATTCCTTAGCTCCTTCCATATCGAGTTTCCTCATTAATTCCCTGATGTACTTTTGTTGATGAATTACGGTTCTTTCCGAAGTTTGCTTGATCTGCGAACCCAAGAAGAAATTTAGTTCCCCCATCATACTCATCTCGAACTCGCTTCCTATCAGCTCAGCGAATTCCTTGCACAGGTTCTCATTTGTAGCACCAAAAATGATATCATCAACATATACTTGAACCACAAGCAGGTCCTTCTCCTTCTTCATCAGAAATAAGGTGTTGTCAATATTTCCTCTTGTAAAGTCGTTCTTGAGTAAGAACCCTGACAACCTTTCGTACCAAGCTAAAGGTGCATGCTTCAATCCATATAGTACCTTGTCAAGCTTATACACATGATTAGGGAATTCACTATTCACAAAGCTAGGTGGTTGAATCGCTTACACTTCTTCATTTAGATGCCCATTTGAGAAAGCACTCTTTACATCCATCTGATATATTGTGAATTCCATATAGGTCGCAAAAGTAATCAGCATCCTTATGGCTTCCAATCTGGTAACTGGTGAAAAGGTCTCATCATAGTCGATTCATTCTTCCTGACTGCACCCCTGAACCACCAACCTAGCTTTGTTCCTAGTAACTATGTCATGCTCATCCAACTTATTTCTGAAGACCCACTTGGTTCCAATAATTGATTTGTCTTTTGGCTAGGAACCAAATGCCACACCTTACTTCTCTCAAACTGGTGTAGTTCCTTCTACATGGAGATCACCCAATCTGGGTCTTCTAAAGCTTCTTTCACATTCTTTGGTTCCATAGCTGAAAGAAATGCAGATCTAGTCATTATTTCAGTGTTTAGCTCATACAAGACATTTTCTAATAGATGAGAATTTTGATGCTTCTAAGGTCTTGGTTATATCTACTGTGAAGGTCCTGCTTCTAAATTTTATGTTGGTTTAGCTACTTCATCTTCATGGTCAGTTGTTCCCCCTGCAATATTGACTCCATGTTTCCCCTGTGTCAATGCACCTTCATCACCCTGCAGTTCTTCTTTCTCTTTGGGTTCTCTATATTTTCAGTTGGTTCTTCCCGAGCAACACCTATGGCTTGATCTTCACTTTCTTCTTCAGTGATTATCTAATTAGATTCATCAAACACCACGTGCGTGCTTTCTTCGACATTCTATCTTCTTTTGTTGAACACTTTATTTTGCTTTGAGTAGAGTATCCCAGAAAAACTGCTTTATCGCTCCTTGTATCAAATATCCCAGAGGTTCTTTCCCATTGATGTAAACAAAATATTTTCACCCAAAAGGTCTTAGATGTGCAATGTTTGGCTTCAGTCCTCTGAGTAACTCATATGGAATCTTGTCAAGAATTGCTCTGATGGAGCACGTATTTAATAGATAGCAGGCTGTGTTTACAGCTTCAGCCCAAAAGTTCCATGCTAATCCACTAGATAGTAACATAGTTCTTGTCATATCCTCTAAGAATCTCATTTCTTCCTTTCAACTATTCCATTTTGCTATGGGGTTCTTGGTGTAGAGAAATTGTGATCAATACTACACTTGAGACAGTATTCAGCAAACTTGGCATTTTCAAATTTCGGGCCATGATCAGATCTAAGGCTCACAAGTTCCAAGCTCAGCTTCCTCTGTACAATGCCAACGCAATCTTTGAAATTGTCAAATGCCTCATCTTTCGAAGTGAGGAACAAGGTCCATGTATATCTTGAGTAGTCATCAACTATCACCAGCACAAACCTCTTTCCTCAACTGTTTATTACTCTCATCCACACAGATCCATATGCACTAGTTCAAGTAGTTTTGACGTACTAACCACTTTCTTCGACTTGAATGAAGATCCCACATGCTTCCCCCTGACACAAGCATCACACATTTTAATTTCCTCAAACTTCTTGTTAGGCAATCCACTAACCAAGTCCTTGGATGCTAGCTTGTTTAGTTGTGACAAGCTTTCATACCCTAATCGCTTGTGCCATAATTGTGAGTCACTCTCTTGTACATTCAAACAAGTCAAATTATTTTCTGGAAGAGAACATCAGTTCACCTATTTCCCTTTCATAGCCATTTTCCCACTTTATAGGTTCTTCATAATTCAACCTACAAATGATAAACTAACCTAGTGTCCTATGTTACACAGTTGGGACAAGCTCAGCATGTTGTGTCTCAATCCATCTACACAATATATGTTTTCAATAGCACGATCCAGTGATCTCCCTACTTTACTTGACCACTTGTGTGTCCTCCAAAAGCCAAACTACCTTATTAAAATGCTGCGAGTTAGAGAATGTTCCTTCTATCTCCAGTCATATGCCTTGAAAAATCACTATCAAGAATCCATCTTGGGTTGTTCACTCCCACTCCAACCTGCAAAAATAAATTAGGGGTTATTTTTAGGAACCTAGACAAGCTTGGATCCCTTCTTATGAAAAAATGGATAAATTATATCCTTTCCAGCCCATCCAGGCAAAGTAAATTTTTATTCTTTGTTTTAGCCCTTCTAACTGTGATGCAATTTTCTTTCTAATGTCCAATATTTCCACATAACATACACAACATATTACAAAGGAGCCCTACATAATTGCTTTTAGGATTATAGGGTGGCGGTGGCTTCTTGTAACCTAAGCCCTTCTTGCCTTTGTTATGATTTTCAAGAATCCAGTTCATGACCTTAGAGGACTTATTCTATTTAGTGAGTCATGTAAGTTCATAATCAGCTTTTTTAAGCTTTTCTTGAAGAACACGACTCTTCTCAGTCTCCTGACAGAGAACCACATTTTTATTTTTAAGTTCGACTTCAAACTTAGTTTGAATCTTGTTGATTACTTATTTTCCACTAGGTTCTCTCATTCTAGTAACTTAAAGTTCATGTTCTAAAATTTTATTCTTGAGAGCAAGAACCTGATCATTACAAGAGGCATTAGTTTCCTCAAGTTCAGTATTAGCTTCTTGCAAGTTCTTGCACTTTAACTGTAGTTCAGACACAACCATTGATAGTTGGTCTCTCTCAGCCTCCAACTTTTCATACCCCTCAATTAAAGTGATCGTGATAAATGAGAGATTACTAGGAGAATATGTGTGAATATTTTCTTTAAGGTCAGTAAGACTTACCTCAGCTGCGTGAGCTGACTCCTCATCATCAGTAGCCATGAGAACCACTTCCCTCTTCTTGGGATCTTCTTTGTAGATTTCTTTCAGCTTCTTCTATATCTCCTTTGCTGTAGAACAACCTGATACTTTGGCTAATACATCAAAGCTCATCCCATACTTTAATGCCAAATATAGTTTTAGCATTTGGTTGGAGCTAGTCCAAATCATGTGAGTCAAGTTCTTCCACTAGCTTTGGTACCAAGGATCCATTTGATGTTCTTTCCAAGGGAACATGAGGTCCTCTTTTCATGATCACCTAGAGACTGTAGTCCATTGCCTGAAGAAACAACTTGTTCTTCCTCTTCCATTCTTTATAATGGATTCCTTCAAATAGTGGTGGTCTGATAATGATTTCATCAGTCAATCCCATCAGTGCCAATGGTGACTCATCGTCAGGTTCATCTCTACATCAGATTCACTGTCAGAGTGTCCCCAAGTTTCATAGAAGGATTCTTTCCTCTTCCTTGTCCTTATCCTTTTCCTTGTCCTTTTCCTTATCCTTTAAAGCTCTGTTCTTTAACCACTTAATTTCCCATTTTGGACAGTCTTTGATAGTGTGATCCATCTTGAAGCATTTGAAACATCCTGAGCAGTCTGGACTGTCTATAATGTTCTTTTTTCTAGTTGTCCTTAGTCTTCTTCTTGAACTCTTTGAACTTGTGAAGGTTGAACTGTTATCTGAGAGCGCCAACCATGGCCATCTCAACCTCATGAATATCAATCTCGCCTTCCTCAGTGACCTCCAATGCCAAAAAAAAAAATCCTTCTTAGGTGCAGACTTGTTTTGTCGATTCCTTCATCATTTCATGAGTTTTCAAGCTCCCAACCAGTTCTCCTAGTTTTACTGACTTCATCGGCTTAGATTCAATGATGTAAGTCACCTTAGGTTCCCATGAATCTGGAAGTGTTCTGAGAACCTTTTCTACCATCTCTATCTCTGGAAGGTCCATATCCAGGGACCTCATCTCATTTGTGATGATAGTCAGCCTAGTCATCATGTCCTGGATTGATTCCTTCTTTCCCATAGTGAAAAGTTCAAATTGCCTCTTGAGTATGCTCCGCTTTGAATCCTTGACTTGACTTGTCCCTTCGTGTGCGACTTCTAAATCATCCTAGATTTTCATGGCAGTTTTGTATGATATTGTATTGAACTCCTCAGGACCAAGTGCATAGATAACAAGCCTTTTAGTTGTATGATTTTTCTTAATCATCTTGTAGTCAGCTTCATTGTATTCAGACTTGTCCTTTGGCTCAGTTGGAGTAGCAGCTCCTGCACCAACAGTCTTGGTTGCAATCAAAGTACCCTCAGAGACAATCACCCATAACTGGTAGTCCTCAGCACAAATAAAATTCCCCATCTTGTTCTTCAACCATGCATAGTATTGCCCCTTGAATTGTGGTGGCCTAAGAACATACTGTCCTTAAGTGATAGTAGGTGGTGCACTCATGATTAGATCCTTCTCGAGGTGTTAGCCTAACAATGAGAAGACATTGCTTTGATACCACTTGTTTGCAGTGCACCTATTCAAGACACTAGAAAGGGGGCTTGAATAGTGTCCTCCAATTTTTTGCTGAAGAACTTCGTTCGTCACTGCAAGAACCTGATTCTTGTCTAGATTCTTCACAACAATAAAGTAATTGTAGATACATAACTGAAACTAACAAACACGAAGTTTTTATATGGAAAACTCCTTGCTCAAGGGAGAAAACCCACGACCTAACTCTGGAATTTCTCAAACTTTTTCACTAACACAATGAGCAAGTTTTAGGTTACAGACTCTATAACCAAAGGGCTACACTCTAGACCTTAAAAAATCTCGAAGCTAAACTCTAGCTTTTACAAGTTATTCCTCATAAGATTCACCTAATACAATACTTCTCAGTCTAAGAAAATAGATAACAAATTGCACACAATTTAACACGAGAATAATAATAAAGAACCTATTCTAATGACTGGATCAGCACAGGGTTCTTCAATAATTGTTTGCTTCTGTCCACTCACTCACGTTCAATAGTTATATTACCTTTGAATTCTCTCAACTCTCATCGTGAATGAATAAATATGCGACAGCCTCAATTACTTACTTTTTTATGGTATATGAAACCGTAGAACTTATTACTAGGAATCTTCTCAATTATGGTATGAGAAGATCTCGTAGGACATAATCCTTGCATAACACAACCTCTCGTTTATAATTCATATGGAGGCAGCCAAGGCACAACTCTTTTATTGACTAGGATTAGTAAACTTGTACGAGCCAAGTTTTCCTAGTTCTACATGGATAAGCAACGCGCAATCTTTTTGATCAGTCACGCCTTCTCAGATGGACCAGGTCCTCCACCAGGTCCTTTGTTTATCATCCTTCAAAATCAAACATCATCCAACACCTAAGACTAGAGGTAAGTGGTTTCATCCTATTCTTTGACAGCCTTTGGCCTTGTGGATGTTCTATCCACGCTTTCTTTATGTAAATAGTTATCGATAAAGCGTACTTATTATGTTGAAGCCTTGCATATACTTGTGTATTATATTGTTGAGTCCTGGTTTGGAGTTTACCATATAAATGGGAATATTGTACTCCAACTTGTGAGCTTGATATGATTTGATTCTCTTCCATATGTGTTGTGATACGTGATGTTTACTGATAAGCTAGGAATAAGAGAGTTACGATTATTATGAAATACTAATGTGGAAGTTGTAGGCTTAAAGTTATGACAAGAACATAGAGGTTTAGGGTTTGTTATGAATATCGCTTAAATAATCACTTATTGTAGGCATTGTATGTTGTGCTATGGCTTTGTTATTGCATTTGTAATAGGATAAGGCGGGAGGCTGGCACTCAGCCACCCTATGACTTAGGGATCGGGCTATGCGCCACAGTAGTCATAGTTAACTAAGGATCAAACTGCACGTCGCAACACTATGATAATACAGAACGGGTTGTACGCCAATCATAATTGATGGTAATGGTTGTCTACTTTACATATATAGACCTAATTGAGTTAGATGAGTGGTTTAGATTTTCACTTTAAATTGATTGTTGGTTACTTATTTATCTGTTTCTTGTTTCTCCCTAGCTAACTAACGTGTTCTGCGAGTAAGCTAGCTAGACCCCACCCTCAACTTACCCTCTATTTGTTTCTAGTCTATTTCTTTTGTCTTGGCATATTTCGCTCCAGGACCAGGCACGAGTCATGATTGAGAATCGAAGGTGCAATCTGTTATCAAGAAGAACCAGCTCTTGTTTAGGATGGCCACTAGTTCTAGTTTTATTTTAATAGTCCAATTTTGCTCCCTTCAGGATGTATGTATTTCTTTTGCACACGTAAATTTCTGGTCTAAATAGTCCCAAACCTAGTCTATTAGGTAGACAGCAGCAATTTCTTTTGTACAACCACTCTCTCTCTATTTATATATATTTGGTATTGGTTATGGTTATCGTTATCTCTTTCTGGGTATTATTTGTTATTTCAAGTTAGTTTTGTGTTTAATTATTGAAGTAACTAAAAAGGCCTCGCCCGACAGGTCTAGGGGAGGATGTCGGTTGCCCACATGGCCTAGCCAGAAATGCAGGTCATGTCAATTGGTATCAGAGCATAGTTGAGAGTCTATCCACACTAAGACATTGTCTAGTAATGTCTCATTGATAGGTACAATGACGTCTGTACTTATATACGAAAAGCTATGGTGGTATTTAGGAAGTTTCCCTTCCTTCCGTCCTTCCAAATCGTACATTGGTCTTCTTATTTGAAAATTAAATCCCCTTCATTTATTGTCTCGCAGTAATGGTGAAGACCCGAACAAAAGCTCAGCATATAGCAAGAGAACTGAGGGTAGTACCCGCCATGTCAGCTGCATCACATGGTCATAATGGAGGTCATGGAAGAGGTGGAGGTAGCGTTCAGCCTCAGGCTGCAGCCCAGCCTAGGGCTAAAGCTGCCCAGGCCCCGAGAGTTTTTGATCATACTGATGATCCAGTTCTTGATGTCTTAGCAGCCCCAGTTCTCGAAAGCCAGGGTGACTGGGCTTTATGGTCACTCCAGACCTTTATGAGGTTTTTAGCCACACAGAGGCCCAGGGACCTCATATTCCTCATGCAGCTCCTCAGGCTGCCGCAGATGCAGATGTTCAGTCTCATGGAGCCCCTATTCCAATTCTGGATGTTTCTCCAGCGGGTAATGCTCCAAAGTCATCAAATGTTGTGCCTCCAATTGCTCAGACTGGCCAGCCAGCCCAGATAGAAATTATGTCTGAGAGCCTGAAAAGGTTATATTATTTCACCCGGCGTAATCCTCCGACATTCTCAAGCCATACATCAGGTAATCCTCGTGAATTCTTAGATCGATGTTAGCGTATCTTAGAAGCTCTTGGTTCTAGAGCAATATAGTGTTGACTATACTATCTTCCAATTTAAGGGTCCAGTCTTGGATTGGTGGACCGCGTTTCTATCAGCTAGGTAGGGTTTGCCTAAGCTGGCCTGAAGTTAGTTTTTGCACCGATTTATCGAAAAGTTTCTCTCGTGCGGTGAGCAAGATGAGAAGCAGAAGGAGTTCGAGAGGATTGGATAAGGTAACATGTTAGTGTCTGAATATGAATCCTATTTTCTAAAATGGTCAGATATGCTTCAGATCTTGTTTGTGAGCCTTTACAGATGGTTCAGAGTTTTATCGATGGGCTTTCGTCTTCTTTGAGGTCCCAGATGGCTTAAGAATTTAAGGTTGGGACTTCATTTGAAGTTGTTGTCAATATTGCTTGCCGATATGAGACTTATCATAAATTAGAGCATGAAGAGTGGAAGTGGGGGAGTAAGAGATCTCGTGACCTTGGTGGGTATCTTAGAACCTCATCTGGAGGTAAGAGTTATGATTAGTGGAGAAGGTCACCTATCACTCTTAGCCTGTGATGCATGATTCTCAAAATATGTCGATGTCTCGTCAGGATCAGTCTCAATCTTCTCTTCATAGTTATCAGCGGTCCAATCAGCTTCCATTTTTAACTAAAAAATGCTATCATTGTCATGATTTTGGTCACCTTAGGAGGAACTTTCCATTACTTCCTCAAGGAGGCATTCGTCCTTCTTCTCACCCTCAGGCACTTGTGCAGCCGCATGGTACTTCTATTAGATCTCAGCCAGCCAGAGGTACGCCACCATCTGGCAGGGGCCAAGAGCGTGGTAACAGTGATCCTTCCGGGGATAATTATCAGGGTAGTGGCTCAACTTACCTGCAGAGGCTGCTCTATGCACCACCAGTTAGGCAGGATACTGAGGCATCCGATGCAATAGACCCATGTAATTCTTCTTCCCTTATCTATTAATAGGATTGGATTCTATGATTTAATTTGGGAATTATCTATCTAAATATGTCTCCGTAGTTTTCGAGGATATTGTTTATGTTAAAGATTTGTCCTAGTAGAGGCGTGAGTTTTTGGTATGTCATATTCCTAAGGTTGTGAGACCCTGGTTATGTATCTTGTTTGGATGTGAGGAATTAGGGAGTAAGTATTGATGTTGTCTGCTTGGCATCCTTTTGTTCCACCCTCAGCTGTTGTGCCAAGTCTACTTATCTCTCTTCTTGAATAGTGTTGGTAGAACGATGGGATTCTTATTCCCCACCAGCACGGAATGTCATTATTCCTTCTAGTGTAAAGTGATTAGTAAGTAAAGTTCAATCTATGTATCTCGCCCTAGTTTGAAACACTATTAGAATTACCTTATTCTATGAGCTTGTCTCTGTTGTAAAAATGGCTTTCCGATGTGTCCTTTGATGATTTATTGAGGTTTCCTTCTTATTTGAAAGGTTGAGTTGGCATCAATGCAATGCCATAAGCACATTCAATTTCTATTTCTTCAATTTCGGATCTCTTACTTGCTTGACTCAAAAGATGGTCTAGCTTTAATCGCTAGACAAATGGAATGTGAGCTCTCAGAAACTCAAATTATTGCTACCCTCAGTTCAGTGGTATCCTTTCTTCTTCTAGCACTAGTAAGCTTAGGCGCGTTCATAGCCACTTGTGATTTTTTCTATTATTGGGCCAACATATCTGTTAATATGGCCATGTAAGCATATTGCTTGAGAAAGTATCCTTCGACTCGCGAATCGAAGGCATCAAGCAGTGGTGCTTGTGGTAAAGGTTTGAAAGTTATGAACTCAAGAGTTGTAGTTCCTTGGAAACTCGAGAGTGTAATTTGGTAAATCATCTGAGTTACTTTCGTCTAAATTATAGTTAAGTCTTCCTTTGTCAAGTGGACTAAGAGAGGACATCTTGGAAGTTCTTATTCCTAATTAGTTGTGTAAGTATAATCAAAGTGGAGGAGTATCCCTCCAATCTTAGACATCGATGGTATTCTTGGAACCGTCAACAAAATGTAAGCTAGCCTTTAAGTTTGCCAATATTTCCGTATTGCAAAAGTACACCGGGAAAAGGTCATTTGTCGGCTAGTCGGTAGGGATCAATGCCAGCTCATCCAGTGTTTTGGGTATCCTTGTTCCGATGGTATAAATTTTTCCTCTAGTGATCAAGGAAGATTCAGATTAGCTAGATGTACATTTAGCCTGCTAAAAAAAAGTACAACTCCATATTGAATTTGAAAGTTACTTTGTGTGAAACCCCATAGTGGAAGTGCAATGGTGCAAACCGTCTTTGTGAGAAAGGTATTAAGAAATTTGGGTTAGGTAAGTGGGTAAAGTATTCGTATCCTTTATGATAATTCAAGTATAATCTTGACTCTTAAGCTAAGAGCCATGTTTTATCAATATCATATGTATGAGTTTGGAGAAAGTATAATAATATCATCTGATTGTAGTTGGGGGCTCGTTTCAAGTGTTCTCTATGTTGAGTATGAAGTACACTGATAAAAATGAGGCAAGCTCGTTCGAGGACGAACAAGAGTCTCAGTGGAGGAGACAACGACCAACTCCGATTGACGAGCCTATATCCTTAAAAGCTCCATAAGATCCATAGGACCTATATGTAAAATTTGAGCTGAATCGGACCTCATTTGGTAGGTCTTGGAAGACGACTTCAGTTTCTAGTGTTGGTAAAGCCGAAAATAGGTTTTTGAGCTCGATTTGAGTAAGTGAGCTTCGATTCAAAATTTGAAAATGTTATTAGGTTGTATGGTCATTTTTGACCTGTGTAGACTTTCAAAAGTGAAATCAGCGGTCCTTCGGATAGATTTTTCTAAAGTTCCAAAAGTTTGAAATTTAACCTCTTATCGTGGGACCCCTATCTTGAGTTTTGGGAATTTGATTTGAGATCCGTCTTTACGAATGGGTTCCATATATATTTTATAACTTGCGTACAAAGTTTGGGGTCTTTCTGAGCCTCGTAGGTCTTGTTTGGACCCGAAATACAGCACCAACAGGTGCTGGTGCATTTCTTGCACAAGATACCTGCATGATCGCGCCAGGTGTTGCGCTATAGCATTGGTTCCTTCTATTCTTCTACGCACCAGTGCTCCTAGGGGCACAATAGCGCTGGCCTGAGGCACGACAGTACTGATGCTTGCACGAAACCGTATCTTCAGACGGTATAAAAAACCCCTTGTCGGCTATTTTCAATTCCAATTCAATTCTATCAAGTTTCGGTCAGTTCCAAGGTGAATTTCAGGTACCAATTCATCTAGAATCATCACGTAACACCTTAAGATATTCCATTTTTTTAATTCATGATTTGGAGGTTAAAATTCTATAAATTTGAATTGGTGAAGTTAGGGTTTGAACCCTAAAGTTATAAATTAGAAAATTTAATGAAATTGAATTTAAATATGTAATTTAATGATATAATTGGAAGTGAAATTATGAGGAGTCCAGAAATGTATAACTTATGGGCTTACATCTAAGTCCGACCAAGGGTATTTTGGTAACTTTCCTTCCTTTTTCTATATAAAGGTCAGACGTTTCTTCTTCGGGCACTTATGAGTGCGACTATATTTCTTTGGCTCAAAAAGATATTATTCTGAGAGGCGTAAGAAGATCAAGTAAGTCGTTCAGTGATTGATTTTGCTCAGGACTAGAGGTAAGTAGTTCCATCCTATTCTTTGACGGCCCTTGGCCTTGTGGATGTTCTATTCACGCTTTATTTACGTAAATAGTTGCTAATAAGGCATACTAATTATGCCGAAGCCTTGCATATGCTTGTGTATTATATTGTTTAGTCTTGGTTTGGTGTTTACCATATAAATAGGAGTATTGTACTGTAACTTGTGAGCTTGATATGATTTGATTATCTTGCATATAAGCTGTGATACGTGATGTTTACTGATAAGCTCGGAACAAGAGAGTTATAGTTGAAATACTAATTGGGAAGTTGTAGGCTTAAGGTTATGACAAGAACATAGAGGTTTGGGGTTTATTATGAATATCAATTAAAGAAGCACTTATTGTAGGCATTGTATTTTGTGTTATGGCTTGGTTAATATATTTGTAACAGAAAAAGGTGGGTGGGTCGCACTCCGCAACACTATGACTTGGGGATCAGGTTGTGTGCCACAGTAGTTATAGTTAACTCAGGATCGGACAGCATGCCGCAACACTATGATAATACGGGACGAACGGTACGCCACAATAATCATAGTTAATCAGGATTGGGCTGCACACCGCAGCATTGTGAGTATTGGGATTAGGTTGCTCGTCGTAACCTCCCAGTTAATCAGATTAGTTAGTGAGCTAAAGGATATGTTAGGTTCTTGTGATAGATGTTGGCTTGTATATATGACGAGTTTGCTCTATATATAGTTATAAGGTTTGTTGGTTAAGTGAGATAAGTATGTACATGTGATGGTAACGGTTGTCTACTTTACATACATAGATCTAACTAAGTTAAATGAGTGGTTTAAGTTTGCACTTTGTTTTCATTGCTAGTTACTTGTTTATTTGTTTCTTGTTTCTCCCCGGCTAACTTACCTACTCTGTGAAGTAGCTAGCTAGCCCCCATTTGTGGAGTCCTTCGACTCACCCTCTGTATGTTTCTTGTCTATTTATTTCGTCTCAGCATATTTCACTCTATGACCAGTCACGACTCAAGATTGAGAAGCGAAGGCGCAATCAGCTGTCAAGAAGAATCAACTCTTGTTTAGGATGGCCACTAGTTTTAGTTTTATTTTGATAGTCTAATTTTTCTCCTTTTAAAAGGTGTATGAATTTCTTTTGCACTCGTAGATTTCTGATATGGATAGCTCTAAACCTAGCTGTAATTTATCTACATATATGTATATATTTATGGTTATGGTTATGGTTATGGTTATGTCTTTTTGAGTATTATTTATTATTTCAAGTTAGTTTTGTGTTTAATTGTTGAAATAACTGAAAAGGGCTCGCCCGACGGGTCTACAGAAGAATATCATATACCCGCACGGCCTAGTCGAAAATGCAAGTCGTGTTATTTCAACTGCTTTGCATGGCGATGCGGCAAGGTATCTTGCTACCTAACTTCTTTTGTGCTCCAATATGCACTCTCTTGTATTTTTCTAATGGCTTTACACGAGGCCCCGTGTCATGGTAAGTGAATTTTTTTTTTATTTTTGTGATTTCAATATCATTTTAGGTTCTTTGTCCTTGCGAGATTAATGGTGCTTTTATAAAAGTCAAACACGTGCAAAAACGCAACATGTAAAGACGAGCAACACATCGGATAAGCAAGTTCGACCTCCTAAAATGGATTAAAGTCTTTTTTCTATTTTCCTCCAATGAATTCTATTCATTTCATTCTTCATCGAATTTTTATTATGAACATGAGTAGCTAAATATGTACTTATTCTAATGTTTATTGTTAGAATATTCTATAATCAAGCCGTCTCATAAGAATTTTATTTATTCAATTACATGCTTATTGTGATGGATTGATCGGCCCTCAAGAATTGTGCCACTATATTTTATGATACTTGGAAAATATCACAGGGTTACGTAGTTGAATAATGATATTTTCAAATATTTAAAGGGAAGATAATTTAAAGAATTCAAAAGCCGGATAAGGAATAACGAAATTTTTGTCATGATCATTATAAGTTATTTAATTCATCACCTAGAATTAATTCGGGAGAATAATTTAAGTAAATTATCGCATTTAATCGAGAGATACGTGTGGTAACTTAAGAGCTCATGATCAATAGAGGAGAAAACGGAGAGATTACAGGAAGTCTGTCAATAATTCATTCAAATAATTGGGAATATCTCCACTTTAGGTTTTAACTCATCGAACACAAACATTATCTTCATTTATTTGCTCGCGATTAGTTCTTAATTTGTACTTAACCAATCGTTAAAGAAAATTTACTACTTGAAAATTGTTTCAGCCTAGTTAATTACATAATAAATAAATAGCTATTAATTAAAATTGAGTTGTCTATGTGATTCTCTGCGCTTTATCGAAGTATACGTGAAATAGAATATTTACACAAAAGTATACTTTTGAGAAGTTATTTACAAAAAATAGAGACATTGTAGTAAAACTCAATATAGTGGAAAGGAAAAGTTAATTACAAAACATAGCAAAATGTAGCCTAACATAGAAAAACTTACATTCTTCCTTATATTTCCTCCAATTTCATTTCTCCTCCTCCCTTACCCCAATTTCACTTCTTCTCCTCCCCTCCCTATTTTTCACTTAATAGAAGATTCGCCGGAGACTTTAACTAGAAGACTTAAGTTGTTGACTACATTATTTTAAGAGATTCGTGATACTAAAAAGTTCAACTCAATAAATGTCTACAAGTAATTCTCAATACTAAACTGATCCCTACATTTTGAGGTAAATGTTTTGAAGAATGACAAACGAATGACCTAGTGGTTCTGGAGGAGAACCTTGCCCTTATGGAGAATGCACGACTGTTCGAAAAGATTAAGAGTTGCAAATCTTGGCAGAACTAGGAAGAGTGGTACGTGTACGAGTATGCATCCTAGTCAGCTATAAGAGGTTGTGCCTTGGCTGTGTCTTCGAAGTATGAATAAGAGTTGGAGCTAAACAAAGAAAGAAGTCACAGGAAATCTTGTCCTGCTATAATTACAAGGTTTCCTTGTGAAATACAACTATGGTTATGAAGCCCATGTAAAAGCTAGTAGTCGAGGCAGTCGAAACTCAGTTATTCACAAAGAGAGTTGAGAACAATACAAAGGCGATCCAATAACTTTCAAAGTGACTTAACTGTTGAAGACAACTTTCGAAGGCTACATAGTTAAATTTAGATATTCTATCCAGGTTCCTGTTTTGAAGTTGTCATAGTTTTGTGCTATCATTGTTTTACCTACATACTTTCTTTAGAAGCAACTGTATTAGGTGAACCATTGTGAGATTACTTTGTAAAGCTAGAGTGTAACTTTGTTGATTTATTAGGGTCTAGAGTGTAGCCCCTTGACTACAGAGTTTTGTACTCTAAAACTTGCTCTTTGTGTTAGTGGATTGGTTCAAAATCCCAGAGTGTGGGTCGTGGTTTCTCTCCCTTGAGCAAGAAGTTTTCCACGTAAAAACACTGTGTTCTCTTGCTTTGCAATTTGTGTGTGTTGTGGTGATTGTTGTGGAAAACTGGTGCGACAAGAACAAGGTTCTTGTTAGTAAAAAGTCGGTTCTTGGAAGAGAATTGGAGGACACTATTCAACCCTCCCCCCCCCCCTTCTTTTAGTGTCTATAGGAGGTGCTTAGATTATAACAAGTGGTATCACAGCAGGTCTTCTTGTGCTAGGTTACCACCTTGAGAAGGATCAAAATCATGAGTGCACGACCTACTATCATTGAAGGACAGTCAGTTCTGAGCCCCCACAGTTCAATGGGCAGTACTACGATTGGTGGAAGAACAGAATGGAGAACTATATTTGTGCTGAGGATTATCAACTCTGGCTTATAGTATTTGAAGGAAACTTAATTCCTACCAAAGTAGTTAGGGAAGGAGCTGTTGCTTGAGAAGAACTTAAGTCAAAAGAGGAGTTCAATGAGGCTGACTATAAGATGGCTAAAAAGAATCACAAAGCCAAACGTTTGGTAATTTGTGGGCTTGGTCCTGATGAGTTCAATAGAGTCTCATCTTATAAGACGGCCAAGAAAATTTGGGATGCCTTGGAAGTCGCGCATGAAGGAACCACAGAAGCGAAGGACTCCAAGAGAAGGATGCTGAAAAGACAATTCGAGTTGTTTACTATGGGAAAGAAGGAATCAATACAAGATATGATGACGAGGTTGACCATCATAACTAACTAGATGAGGTCTCTGGATATGGAGCTGCCAGAAGTAGAGATGGTGAACAAGGTTCTGAATGTACTTCCTGATGCCTGGGAACCCAAGATGACTGCTATCATTGAGTCCAAACCTCTTAGATCCATCAAACTTGAGGAACTGGTTGGAAGCTTGAAAACACCTGAGATGATGAAGGAGTCAAAAATTAAACCAGTACCCAAGAAGGACAAGACTCTTGCACTTGAAGCAACTGATGAATCTGAGTAATATGTTGACTTGCAATCAGTTGAAGCCGCTATGGTCAGTGATTTGAGACAGAAGTTTAATCCGGGAAAGTTCAAAGGATTCAAAAAAACAACAAAGAAAGCTCTGGAAGAAAGAACATTGTTGACAATCCAAATAACTCCGGATGCATTAAATGTTTCAAGAAGGACCATGCAGTTGTGGATGAACAATAGAGCAACAAAGGAGAAGGAGAAGGAGGCATCAAAAGATAATGACAAAGACAAGAAGAAGTTCAGACGACCTCCAAACTTCAAAGCAGAAAGAAGGAAGAGGAAGAGATCCCTCAAAGCCACTTGTGTTTAATGGGACAAGTTACAAATGGTGGAAGAAACAAATGAAAATCTTCCTTCAAGTGATGGATTATAGTCTCTGGTTGATCGTAAAACGAGGACCTCATGTTCCTAAAAAGAGAGCAGCAAATAGAGATTTGGTTCCAAAGTTGGTAGAAGAACTTGATCCTCAAGACTTAGATTGGTTGCAAGCAAATGCCAAAGCTGTGTTACACTTGAGAAAAGGGCCGACAACTGATGTGCTCGCAAAGGTACTTGAATACAAGTCTGACAAAGAAATTTAGGAGAAGCTGAAAGAGATATACATAGAAGATGACCAGAAGAAGGACTCAGCCCTTACGGCAACTGATGGAGAAGAAGCTGCTCATTCAGCAGAGGTATGTCTTTCTGAACTAAAAGAAAATTTGCACACATACTCTATTGAAAACTTGATTCTAATAACTGCCACCTTAATTGAGGGTTATGAAAAGGTAAAGATGGAGAAAGATAAATTGACTGAAGATATGAGTGATGTTAGAACAAAACACAAGAGTCTTCAAGAACAAAACATTGAGCTGGAAGAAATTAATGATGTTTTGAAAGGACAGGCTCTTGTGTCAAAATCTAAAATCTCTGAATTAGAAATGGAGTTGAATAAGTTGAAGGGGAGTGTTAATGGTAAGCAACTAATAAGTGAAGTTCAAACCTTTCTTGAAGATGAGCTTAAAAGAACAAATGAGATTCTGTATGAGGAAACTGAGAAAAATAGGATTCTAAAACAAAAGGTTGAAAAATCTGGCTATGAGCTTACCAGATTAACAAAAAGGAACAAATCCTCTGAGGCAATGAATTGGATTCTTGAAAATCAGAACAAAGGAAAACAAGGGATAGGATTCAAGAAACCACTGCCCCGATATAATCCTAAAAGCAAATATGCGGGTTTGCCTTATAACATGTTGTGTACATTTTGTGGTGAAACTGGGCATTACATACAAAGGTGCATAAATGCAAGCAAGGCAAAGACCAAAAATAAGAAGAGTATTTTACCTGAATGGGCTATCTCATAAGAAGGGACCCAAGCTTGTCTGGGTTCCTAAAGCTAACCCTTAATTTGTTTTGCAGGCTGGAGTGAGAGTAAACAGCCCAAGCTGAATTCTTGACAGTGGTTGCTCAAGACATATGACAGGAGACAGAAGAAACTTTCTCTCATTGTAGCCTTTGGAGGAGGAAAAGTGGTCAGATTGTGGGAATTGGAAAAGTTGGGAGACCTCTAGATCATGCTATTGAAAATGTGTACTAATGGTCTCAGACACAACTTGTTGAGTATCTCTCAACTGTATGATAAAGAAAACGAAGTGAATTTCTCCTCTGTAGGGTGTATTATGAAGAACCTACGGAGTGGAGAGATTGTCATGGAAGGAAAAAGGGTGAATAATGTGTATAAAGCATCACTGAAATTACTGTCTGAAAACAGCTTAACATACCTGAACGTTCAAGAAAGTGATTCTCAATTGTGGCACAAAAAAATGGGACATGCTAGTCTGTCACAGCTCAGAAAGTTGGTATTGAAGGAGCTGGTTCGTGGATTGCCAAACAATAAATTTAAGAACATAAAAATATGTGATGCATGTGTTAAAGATAAACATGTGAGATCATCTTTTAAATCCAAAAAGGTGGTGAGCACATCAAAGCCATTGGAATTTATACATATGGATCTTTGTGGACCCATGAGAGTCATGAGCAGAGGAGAAAAGTGGTTCGTGTTTGTGATTGTTGATGATTACTCAAGTTATACATGGACCCTGTTCTTGTCATCCAAAGATGAAGCCTTTGATAGCTTCAAGGATTGGGCCGGAGTTGTGCAGAGAAGGTTGAGCCTGGAACTAGTCAGTATCAGATCTGACCATGGCACGGAGTTCGAAAACTTAAAATTCTCTGAGTATTGTGCCAAACACAGCATTGATCATAACTTTTCTGCACCAAGAACTCCACAGCATAATGGAGTAGTTGAAAGGAAGAACGGGTCGCTGGAGGATATGGCAAGAACCATGTTGTTATCAAGCGATCTTGTAAGGAACTTCTGGGCTGAAGCTATAAACACTGCATATTATTTGTTGAACAGATGCTAAGAGCTATTCTTGACAAAACTTCATATGAACTTCTCAGAGAAAGGAAACAGAATATTTCACATCTGAGGCCCTTTGGGTGTAATGTTTTGTTCACAACAACGGTAAGGAACCATTGGGAAAATTTGATGCAAGAAGTGATGGGGCAATATTTCTTGGGTACCCTACTCAAAGCAACGCATACAAAGTATTTAACAAAAGAACACAAACAGTAGAGGAAAGCATGCATGTGGTATTTGATGAATCAGATAAGAAAATTGATGAAAAAGAAGTAGATGATCAGGCCATAGGTCTTGCTCGAGATGATGGCACAGTTAACTCTGAGAATCCAGAAGAAAATGAGGAACCTTCTGAAGAAAATGACGATTCAGCTCAAAAAGAACAAGGAGTTAACATGTCAGGGGAAACAGCAGATGAAGTTGATGATTCAAACAATCAGGAAGAACCCACTCCAGTTGTTGCTGAAGGTTTCCTCATCATATACATCCCCGACCATGGAAACATCAAAGTTCTCATCCTCTGGAGAATGTGCTATCTGAACTGGATACTGGAATTATGACTAGATCTGCCTTGAAGAACTTCTGTGCATTCTTTGCCTTCCTATCATCTATGGAACCAAAGAATGTAAAGGAAGCCTTAAAAGATCCTGATTGGGTCCTAGCCATGCAGGATGAATTACATCAGTTTGAAAGAAGCAAAGTCTGGCATCTGGTTCCTAAGCCAAAGGACAGGTCAATTATTGGTACAAAATGGGTGTTCAGAAACAAATTGGATGAACATGGTATAGTGACAAGGAACAAAGTCAGATTGGTAGTCCAAGTATACAGTCAAGAGGAAGGAATCGACTATGATGAGACCTTTGCACCAGTAGCTAGGATGGAAGCCATAAGAATGTTGATTGCCTTTGCTACATACATGGAGTTTATACTGTATCAGATGGATGTGAAGAGTGCCTTCTTAAATGGTTACCTTAATGAAGAAGTCTATGTAATACAACTTCCAGGTTTTGTGAACAGTGAATTTCCTGATCATGTTTACAAACTTGATAAGGTACTCTATGGATTAAAGAAAGCCCCTAGAGCCCGGTATGAGAGATTATCAGGATTCTTGCTTAAGAATGGGTTTTCAAGAGGTAAGATTGACAACACATTGTTCTTGAAGAAGAAAGGAAAGGATCTATTGGTGGTTCAGGTATATGTTGATGACATTATTTTTTGTGCCACTGATGAGGAATTATGCAAGGGATTTGTTGAGCTGATGGGCAGTGAATTCGAAATGAGCATGAGGGGAAAACTCAATTTCTTCCTAGGATTTCAGATTAAGCAGACCCCCGACGGAACTATGATTCACCAATAGAAATATGTCAAGAAACTTCTAAAGAAGTTCGACATGGAAGGAGCAAAAGAAATGTCCACACCTATTGCTCCTGGAACAAAGCTGGATATGGACGAACTAGGTCCTTCTACAAATGAGATAAAATATAGAGGAATTGTAGGTTCACTCCTCTATCTCACAGCTAGTCGACCTGATATTGTATACAGTATGGGACTGCGTGCTAGATTTCAGTCCAAGCCTAAGGAATCATATTTAACAGCTGTGAAGAGAATCTTGAGATATTTGAAGGGAACTCGGGATTTATGTCTATGGTACCTAAGGGGAGGTACTTTTGAACTAATTGGCTTCGTTGATGCTGATTATGTATGTCATCTAGTGGACAGGAAAAGCACTTTAGGGATGGCACACTTTCTTGGCCCTTGCCTAGTTTCTTGGGCTACAAAGAAGCAGAACTCAGTAGCTTTTTCTACTGCAGAAGCAGAGTATGTAGCAGTCGCATCATGCTGCTCACAAATGCTATGGATCAAACAGCAGTTGGAGGACTTTGGAATTAAATGTGGAGCTGTGCCTATTTTATGTGATAACACAAGTGCAGTGAACATTGCCAAGAACCCAGTCCAATATAAAATAACAAAGCACATTGATATTAGACACCATTTTCTCAGAGATAATGTGGAGAAGGGTCTAATCACCATGAATTCTTGCAGGATTGAAGACCAAATTGCTGACCTATTTACCAAAGCACTGAATAAAGTTCAATTTGAGAGGAACAGGTTGGAGTTAGGGATGACCAAAATACACGGATGACTAGGCATTTATTCCCCAAGGATTGGTTAGTTAAGTGTTCATTATTTTGTTTGTAACTATAGTTGCCATTGTCCAGTCTAATTTTGTACTTTATTTAAGTATACTTGTTCAACTGAGTACCATTAGAATATGCTAATGTGTTCCCATAAAAGAACCTACAGGGTACGTAGAAGGAACCAAGACAAGAATGAGGAACCATGTACAGGTACATCTACATCTACATAGCTATTTATGTTAAGTGTCATAACTGAAATTGATTGTTTGATGAATGTGCATCAAAGAAACCTTCCATGCTTGTGTAATCGCCCATAATTATAGGAACAATTCCTTTTGTGGTTAAAAATCTATAAGACTCCAACTGACCCCACCTATTCTAGAAGCCTTAAATAGGTAAGTGTAAGTAATTGTCAAATCCTTCACTTTCCCGGTTTCCCAAAACATCAAAAAGCTGCTTCTCTTTACAGAATCATCATTACTGCCTATTCCCTAGGAAAGCTTGAACCCATTGTTATTCTCTTAATAGTCATCAAAAGGAATAGAAGAGAAACATTTACCAAACTCCCTTCTACTCCGTTCTCTCTCTAAAATTCAAAAACAAGAAAAACTTCCTCTCCTAACCCTAACCAAAAATCACTATGTCTCAAGCACAATCATCGTCCGCCTCTCCGACAAAGACCTCAGAAACCCACACTTCTAAAGAATCCACTCTCAAACCTCCTGCCTCTACTCTCGCTGAAAGAATTGTCAAAGCAAGTGTGAAATTCCTCAAAAGAGCAGGAAAGAAGGGTTCCAAGAAAATAGTTGCCAGACCCTTGCGTCTAACGTCGGCATTACCAGTCGTCGTTGAAAAATCAGTTGAGGTAAGAGATGAATCAGCCCTAACTATTTCTACTGCTTTAGAATCTGTTAAAAGCCCTGGGAAGTTGAGTACTAAAATTTTAGTTTAAGGGCTAGATGAAATTGTAGGAACAGTATAGCCTAGTGGTATAATTGATAGGGGAATGTTAGTGGAGAAAATTTGCAGATTGTGCAGGAGGACTTAGTTCCTAAGATAGGGTTTCATGTTCCCTTAGTGACTGACAAAGTAGAGGAGGTCAATGTAGTTGAAAATGTGTTGGAAAGATTGAGAGAAGAGGATTCTGCTGAGTCTCAAAAGGGCCGAGTCAACGAACCTAGTTCGGAGGCTGCTTCTGTTGAGAAGGTTCATGTGATGGCTGTGTTGGAAGGTCTAGTAGGTGGGGGACCTAGTTCTGTTGAAGCTACAAAGGAATTGAATCAAGAACCTGGCTCTTGCTCAGTTCCTGCAGTAGCTGAGGATGCAGAACTTGACTGGACTGACTCTAAGGGACAGAAAGATGAAAAAGTTCAAGATAGTGATGGTGCAAGTGAGAAAGCTGTAGAGAAACAAAAGAAGAGTGTTAAAAGAAAGTTTGGGGAAGAGGATGAGAAGATAGGAGAGGAGGAAGAAGAGGAGGTAGTGTTTGTAAGCGAAACAAAGCCAGAAACAGATAAGAGAAGAAGGCTATTAAGAGGGAAAAGCTGTGTCAAAAAGCAGGTTGGTGGATGAGAGTGGTGAGAACTCTCAGGGTGAAAATGGGAGCGATGATAAGCCTACTGCTCAGACAGCACCTAGGAGGGTGGCTACTAGGTCTACCCTGAAGCAGCAGGTAGAGAAGATGGCAAATCTTGAGAAAAAGAAGGTTAAGAGGGTGGTTGATGAGAAGCAGGTGAAGAGTGTTGTTGAAGAAAATGGGAAAAGTGATGAGTATGGGAGTTATGTTGATCCTAGTGATTCTGATACAGATAGTGAGGTAGAAAGCAAGAAGATGAAGAAAGAAACTGATGAGGAGGTTGACATAGCAGCCTTCTTTGCTAGGCACCAAGTATTGGCTGGAAGCATCTTGAGTGACCTGAAGAGCACAACATGAAACCTCTGCTAAGGAAAGTAGAGGATCAAGGCTGGTTGAACCTCTTTGCTAAGGAGAACAGAATTCTATATGTTGAGAAGATCAGGGAGTTCTACATTAACTGTAGAGTTGCTGCAAGAAGAGTGTTCTCAGTTGTCAAATGAGTGGAGATAGAGTTTGGAAGGAAGGAGTTGGGAGTAATTCTTGAGGTCCCTGCAGAAGGTTATTGCAGGTACATCAAGTTGAAATGGCCAAAGAGAACTGATGGTGTAACTCCTCTGAGTGTTGTGAAGAAATTCTCTGGAAAGACTAAACTCAAAAAGGAAAGAAAAGTTGAGAAGAAAGAGATGGAACCTGCACATCAGTTGCTCTTTGAATTTGTTCATAGGTTCCTGTTGCCTAGGGAGGAAAGGAACAGTGAGGCTTGTGCTCTTGACTTGACCTATATGGACTTACTGGATAGAGGAACAAGGATCAATCTACCTGGTCTGATCATCAGACACATAAAGAGGATTGTTGATACAGATCAAAAGTTACATTCTTTGGTGCATTCTTACATCCTGCAGTAGGTCTTTGAGCACTTTGGGGTGCCCTTGGAAGATGGAAAGAAGCCAACTCTGCATCAGATGTTTGGCCAAAATGTGCTGAAAAACTGTGATTTCTTCAAGGAGAAGAGATCATCCAAGAGGCCAGTGCTAGTCAAGCAAGAGCAGCCTGAAGAAAGTGAGGACTTTGGACCGGATGAAGCAATTGCAGCTGTGAAGGAATTGGAGTAGCAAGTTCTGGAAGTGAATGAAGAGAATGCTGAATTGTAGAGGCAGCTAGAGGTGAAGGATCAAGAAATTGATTGCTTGAAGATAGAGTGCCACAAGCATGAGGCCCAGTTGGTGATGGAAAGGGCCAAGAATTCAAAGAATATTGAGGCACTTGTCAAGCGCTTCAACCTGAAGAACTGAGTCCTACCCACTTCATTTCATGTCCTTGTCCAAATCCCTACTTTCCATTCCTATGTGTCGTTCCTTGTTGTGTGTTTTTAAGACAATCATTTACGGTTGTATACTTAATTGGGTTGTGTGTTTGCCACGCCCTGGATAATTGGTTTTAAATTTCTCTTGTTTGAATTTGGGTCTGTTCTATAATATATCTGGTTCTGGTTGAGCCCTTAGCTTTATTCGTGTGTGTTTCAGTTGACTTGATTGCCTTGTGCTCTAGACTGGACAATACTGACTTGTTCTTGCAGGATTTTGAATCTTTTCGATGATGCCAAAAGGGGGAAGAAAGGAAATGTTGGGGTGTGTGTGACCTAACTCATCTGTTTTAAATTTTTCAAATTTATTTTTGCTTCTATGTTTTTGGTGTTTTTTGTATGTCCAGGTTCTTTGGCAATATTTGTTTGTCATCATCAAAAAGGAAAAATTTGTTGAGGTGAATGTTTTGAAGAATGACAAACGAAGGACCCAGTGGTTTTGGAGGAGAACCTGGTCCTTATGGAGAAGGGCACGACTGTTCGAAAAGATTAAGGGTTGCAAATCTTGGCAGAACTAGGAAGAGTGGTGCGTGTACGAGTATGCATCCTAGTCAGCTAAAAGAGGTTGTATCGTGGCTGTGTCTTCGAAGTACGAATAAGATTTGGAGCTAAACAAGGAAAGAAGTCATAGGAAATCTTGTCCTGCTATAATTACAAGGTTTCCTTGTGAAATACAACTAGGGTTATAAAACCCATATGAAAGCTAGTAGTCGAGGCTGCCGATACTCAATTATTCACAAAGAGAGTTGAGAACAATACAAAGGCGATCCAATAACTTTCAAAGTGACTTAACTGTTGAAGACAACTTTCGAAGGCTACATAGTTAAATTTAGATATTCTATCCAGGTTCCTGTTTTGAAGTTGTCATAGTTTTGTGCTATCATTGTTTTACCTACATACTTTCTTTAGAAGCAACTGTATTAGGTGAACCATTGTGAGATTACTTTGTAAAGCTAGAGTGTAACTTTGTTGATTTATTAGGGTCTAGAGTGTAGCCCCTTAACTACAGAGTTTTGTAATCTAAAACTTGCTCTTTGTGTTAGTAGATTGGTTCAAAAATCATAGAGTGTGGGTCGTGGTTTTTCTCCCTTGAGCAAGGAGTTTTCCACGTAAAAACACTATGTTTTCTTATTTTGCAATTTGTGTGTGTTGTGGTATTTGTTTTGAAAAACTGGTGCGACAAGCACAAGGTTCTTGTTAGTAAGAGGAAGGTTCTTGGAAGAGAATTGGAGGACTCTATTCAACCCTCTTCCCCTCCCCCCCTCCCCCCTTAGTGTCTACAGGAGGTGCTTAGATTATAACACTACAAATTTCACTACATTTGTTGGATTTGAATCAGAAGATGTTGACTCCTCCCGCACTCTAAATGACTTCATTACTTCTACTATGGACTCAAATGCTTAATTTTGAACTTCTAACTTCACTTTAGATTTCTAATAGTGTGTTGTATGATAATTGGACTATTATATCAGTGAAGTGAAATTAGCTCTTGAATCTGCTAAATTTTGCTCAAACTCGGTAGCGAAGGTAGCAAAACCTATCTAGTGCGTATCATTATTTCGTTATTTTAATTACAAATTCCTTAAGCTGATTTTTGTTTAGTTTTTAAGTTTTTTTAGTTGATTTTGCGATTAATTTATCAAATTCGGTATTTTTTGATATATTCATGCTTTGTGTATTTATTGGCCAAATATGATGTTTTCCAGTCAGATTTGGTATTTTTTTTCTGCCACATATGTATTTTTCCAGCCAAATCTATTATCGTTTTCATCTTTCTTATTTTAAAATATCTATTCATATCTCGTTATATCTACACTGCTTCTGCACTGTATCTAACTATTTTTGGACTGTTTCTCTATTTTTGCATTATTTCTGCATTGTATCTAACTATTTCTAGACTGTTTCTATATTTTTTTCGGTGTTTATGTATTGTTTCTGCACTATTTCTGCACAATATCTAACTGTTTCTGCACAGTTTCAGTATATCTACATTGTTTCTTTATTTTTTCTGTGTTTCTGAATTGTTTCTGCATTGTATCTAACTATATCTCTATTGTTTCAGCACTGTCTCAGATTGTATCTAACTGTTTCTAACTGTATCTATACTATTTCTGCAAACTTGGGCAGAGGCAACGGCAGTCCGCCGGCGGCAGTGGGGGCAATAGGCGGGAGGGGGCGGTAGGGGAAGGGATCTGAGGTGGAGGCTAGGTTTTTTCCTTTTTTAGTTGTTTGTAGCAACTTGGATATAAAAAAATATATATATTGCTGTTTTTTGTAATTAAGGCTTCAAAAATTTATATAAGTGTGAAAATCCCATGTGAAATCGACCCCTTATTATTTTAAGAACGAGTTTTGAGTGAGATCCCACGCCTTTAGATTAAAATCAAGATTTCATAGAACGAAAAATTAAATGAAAGAATACAATTAAATGTAAAAGAAAGACGAACTAAGTAAAAGATAATACGTACGTACTAGCTAGTTTAGTAACCATGGTATTCGACATCAGTTATGCCTACTATTTCGAATTTGTGCCAGTGTAAGGCTTTGTAATAATTGATGTTCAAATGACGTAGAAGCCATTAAAGGAAACGTAGAAGCCACCATAGTTCATTATGTCATAACAAGTAAGATTAAAGTGAAGTCGTCAATCAGAACAAAGAGTTACAAATATATGTCTACTTTGTTCTTCTATCTCTTTGTCTGTTTCGTTTGTTTGCTTTGAGTGGAATCATCTTTCCTATTTGCTCTTTCTTTGAGTAGCTAGAAATGGTTGCTCTTACTTTAAGTGTGAACAATGATGCGTCTTGTACGACATGCTTTATTTGGTGTTCTTTGACCGGAATTAATTGGTTATATGAGTATTAAACTTTCAAGTTATTGTTTTTAGTTTGTTTCTTAGCTTGATTTTAATTAAGACATTCATTCTCAAGGACCCACATGCCAATATTAAACTCAAAATGTTGCTCTGCTCAATAGTGAGCACTCCCTCCGTTTAAGTTTACTTGTCCAAATTTAGCAAAGTCAAATTCTTAATTTACTTGTCCTTTTAGCAATTCAAGATAAAATTAGCTATGTTCTTCCTAATTTACCCTTGACATTAAATGGTCAAATTCTTCAAAATCTCTTTCCAATTGATTGAAAACTACAACAAAGTATAACAAATAAGGGTAGATTTGTCAAGTTTAATTTTTCTTATTTTGGCTTGGTTGTAGTGCAAAGTTGAATTTGGACAAGTAAACTTAAACCGAGGGAGTAATTCATAGTTTAAAGTCTCATTTCTGTTAGATTAAGTTCTTCGGACTCTGTATAAATTACTACACGTGTAATAACAGGTTATAAATTGAATGGATGGTGTAAAAATCATTTACATTGTTAGTGTATGTAATGATGCTCAGGTGCTGGGACATTGTTTTAGGTACGGGTTCGGTCAAAATCCTGTTACTTGCTAGATCCAGGGCCGTCTCAACCAAATTGGAGGTCTAAACCGAAATTTCACGGGAGGCCCTGATTTTTCTTTTTTTTCCAAAAAAAGAAAAGAAAAAAGAGAAGAAATATTGTCATATATAGTTTTAATTAAAGTCTACTTTTGTCACTTTTTTGGATGCGAAGCCTTTATAATAAATTTGTTCTAACAATTCCATTTTAATTGAAAATATAGCTAATTCATTTAATCTCTTTTGAAACATCGTTGATCTTTGTAACTTGTAAGAAGCAAGTTTGTAGAAAGCAGAGTGTTTGAGTTTTCATTAAAAAGACTCAAATATTCAGCAAGAAAAGAATAAGACTGGTAAAAAAAGGTAACTATAAGATGTAAGTTAGCCAACAACAAAATAGATACCCACCTAAATAAGGAATTAAGGATACTACAATTACTAAAAAAGTAATAATTTTTTCACTCTTCTATTATGTGTCCTCCCTTAAATTTTTCTTTAATTTTGAGATTGAATATACAAGAACTTTTTTTTCTACAATATAAATAGTAATATATCTTTAATAAAAAGTGGGGGCCCCAATTCATTGGGGGCCCAAGCCATTGCCTTATTGGCTTTATGGTAGAGACGGCCATGGCTAGATCATGTACATGTGCTAATAAATCTACACGATGTGTACAATATTAATAAGGAAAATTTACACCATATAACTACCCTAATAGCTTAATTACAAAACATAACGATACTTTTTGAATATTTACAATACATAACGATACTTTTCCCTAATTACCCCACATAACAATTTTATCATTTCCCCTCTCCCAAACATTAAACCCTAATTTCCTCTCTTCTCTCTCCTTCTCTCCCTCCTCCACCATTCCCCACCCATCTCCGCCCCTCCTCCACCATCCCCCACCCATCGCCGCCCCTCCCCCTTCCCCTCTCTCGCTGTTCCTCGCCGGATCTGCTGCCCCGTCTCTGTTGCGGCGCTGCTGCCGCCGCAGTGCAGCGGCGCTGCCCCTCGCGGCGGCGCTGCTGCACTGTGGTGGCAAGCAGCCCCGATACGTGTGTTTTTGGTGTTTTTCCGGTGAGTTTTTCCCGATCTGCTCCCTTTCTTCTTCTTTTTTCTTTTTTCCTTTTTGTATGTGTATATATATGTATGTTTATGTATATATTTGTATTTTGTATATAAATTCGTATTTATCTTTGTATATTTTTGTATATTGTATATAAATGTCTATATTCACCCCTTTTGTATGTGTATGTGTTTGTATATATGTGTATGTGTTGTATGTTTGTGTAGAATGGATAGTTATTTGTATTTTGTGTTTTTTGTATTTTTGTGTATGTGCAGTGTATATCTTTTGTATGTTTGTGTATATTTGGTTGTGTATAGTTTCAAAACAGTAAATTTTTAAAGTTTTGGAATGTATATATTTGTATTTTTGAATGTTACATCTTGTAGATCTAAAAAAAAAAAAAAAAAAAAGTTTCCGGTGGTAGCAGCGGTGCCGGCGCCGGCTTTCCGGTGGTCAGCGGTGGCTGGCCGGCGCTGGTGAGTGGTGGCAACACCTCCAGGCAGTGTTGGGTGGGTCTTGGGTGGGAGAAAGCAAGGAAGAAGGAGATGAAACCATAAATTGTAGGTTTTGTAGAAATTTGTATATGGAATGTGAAAAAACTATTGTTATATTGTGTAAAGTTATAAAGTATTGTTATTTTTTGTAAATATGGTGTTAGGGTTGTATATTTGTGTAAATCTCCCTATTAATAATAGACTTCAAACTTTGTAACTCAAATCGTTTGCGCGTTTTATGATATATCAATCTCATAAAATTTAAATTTTAAATCTACCTCGATTGAATAAATTTTAGATGGAGATACTACCGACGTACATATTCTTCATACTAAAATTTCAAAAGTTTCACTCCCTTATTTGGGTGTTTGTCTCTTATTCCTAAATCCTCCATTAGTGCTTATGAGTTATGAGTCATTCTAAATATAAAACATTATTCAAATCTTGAAACCTGACAGTTGCATTATGTCATATAGAGTCATCATTAGACCTTAACTTCATCAATATATAAACACCTTCACACCCTCAAACATTCATTACCAATCCAAAGCACAATGCTAAAACATTCAAAAATCTCAACTATGACATCCTTAAACTCTTTTATTCTCTCATTGTTCATAGTATTATTCTCATGTTCCTCATATGTTCTTTCAGATACATCCAACGAAAATTTCTATCAATGTATTTGCCAGAATTCTGATTACTGTGTCCCTTTTTCCACAGCTTTCTTCACCCCAACCAATGCTTCTTTCACCACAATCTTACAATCCACAGCACAAAATCTTAGATTATTAGTTCCCTCTGTGCCCAAACCTCAGCTTATTTTTACACCAATGTTAGAATCCCATGTACAAGCTGCTGTCATCTGTGCAAAACAGAGTGGTCTTCAGCTTAGAGTTAGAAGTGGAGGCCATGATTATGAAGGTCTTTTTTGATAATTTGCACCCCATCTTATGTGATATTGCTTTCTTTTTTTCTAACAGAATTATACTATTTTATATTTAGAAACACTATAACTTTAAACTTCTCATTTTATCTTAACGATACAATTTTTTAGTCACAAAGATATCATGGTGCGTTCAAAGCCGTAAGTTATAAAAGTTTTTTTTATCTCTATTAACGTTTTTACACAGTCAAATGCCGTCATATTAAATGAAACGGACTGTCCCAAGTCATGAGGCAAAAATATACTTACTGTATATTTTCATGAAATAAGATTACGGAGTAACTGAGTAGCCTTTTTTCAAGGCTACAAATTTAGGTTCTGAGAAATGAATAAGTTAATTGCAGACTTCAAGAGACAAACAGTATTACTCTTTAAGAAAAGCTGTTAATTCTTCCGTGTCACGCCTCAAAGCCTTTCTTCTAACATTCTGTTAACTATTTTTCTAACAGGTCTCTCTTACATTTCTGAAATGGAGTCTCCTTTCATCATTCTTGATCTCTCAAAGCTCCGAGAAATCGATGTGAACATAGAGGACAACTCTGCTTGGGCTCAGGCAGGGGCAACTGTTGGTGAAGTGTATTATAGGATTTATGAAAAAAGCAAAACTCATGGTTTTCCAGCTGGTCTTTGTACGAGTTTAGGAATTGGTGGTCACATAACAGGTGGTGCATATGGTACTATGATGAGAAAATATGGCTTAGGAGCTGATAATGTTGTTGATGCAAGAATTGTTGATGCAAATGGAAGGATTCTTGATAGACAGTCTATGGGGGAAGACTTGTTTTGGGCAATTAGAGGAGGTGGTGGAGCTAGTTTTGGAATTATACTTTCTTGGAAATTAAGGTTAGTTCCTGTTCCATCAATTGTAACAGTTTTTACCATTCCGAAAACACTAGAACAAAATGGTACAAACATTCTTTACAAATGGCAACAAGTTGCTGCTGACAAGCTTGATGAAGAACTCTTCATTAGGGTGATCATAAATGTTGTTGACAAGAAAGAACAGAAAGGTGAAAAAACTATACAAACTGCTTATAATGCATTGTTTCTAGGTAGAGCTGATAGACTTTTGCATATAATGAATGAAAAGTTCCCTGAATTGGGATTGACACAAAAGGATTGTACAGAAATGAGTTGGATTAAGTCAATTATGTATATTGCTGGTTATCCAAGTAACACACCACCAGAAGCTCTCCTTCAAGGGAAATCTTTGTTCAAGAATTACTTCAAAGCAAAATCAGATTTTGTCAAAGAGCCAATTCCTGAAGATGGTCTTGAAGGGCTATGGAAAAGGTTAATGGAAGAAGATTCACCATTAATGATATTCAATCCATATGGTGGAATGATGGCTAAATTTTCAGAATCTGAAATACCTTTTCCTCATAGAAAAGGTATAAATTTCATGATTCAATATTTGACCCTTTGGAATGACCCTGATAAAGAATTAGCCACAAAACACATTGATTGGATCAGAAAACTTTATAATTACATGACCCCTTATGCTTCTATGTTCCCTAGACAAGCTTATGTGAACTATAGAGATCTTGATTTAGGTGTGAACAAGAATGGGAGTTCTAGTTTTATACAAGCAAGTGTGTGGGGAAACAAGTATTTCAAGGACAATTTTAATAGGTTAGTGAAAGTGAAGACTAAGGTTGATCCAGAGAACTTCTTCGTGCATGAACAAAGCATCCCAACACTACCTCTTTCTAGGAAGGGGAAAGGGAAGAGGATGCATCAATGAAGAAATTAAAGTGCTGCTAGTACTAATCCATTTGACAAAATAAGGTTATGCATTTCTAGTTTATATATCTGAAAAGTTGTATAATGTTAAACTGGTTTGAAAAGTATAGCAGTATCTAGTGTTTAGAGTCTTGGTTGGAAGAACATGCCTTTAGTAATTTGTTTTCGGAGTGTTTTAATCTCTTTATTTCCAAAGAAGTCAGTCAATTTGACAATATTATCGGTGACTTGAAATGTATGAATGGTATAAATTCTTGAATTGAGTTGTGTTCACTTTAAAGGGAACTAACTTCATGCACTAAATTCGTGCTATATGTGTCGGTCCAAAGTTGGATCAGTCTATTGATATTGAATTATTGTACGCAGTCTTACCTTATATTTATTGTAAATGTATTTTGCAATCAATGTGGATTAACATGATATTCATAGATATTAAAATGATTGAGTAATATGTTTGAACAAATTAAAGGGTTGTCCCGTTGGGAGGCGTCACTTGAAAGTATGGATAAGATATTTGAAAATCCCATATGTACTTCATTAGTTTATTAATATTCCTAAAAGTTTAAATCACTCTTCAAATGTTTCAAAGACAGACCATGACATAATGTTAAAGGTACTATAGTTTTGTGGGACATAATTCTTCTTTTGGAAATTGGGAATGTCCAATTAATACAGCAATCGGGAAAATAGTAGCGATGTGCCAATGTCTCAAGGGAACATGAAATACTTATTCTTTAGTTAGAGAATTAGAATGTTACAAAGGAATAATATGTAACTTCCTACGAAATAATTAGAGCACTATTCTCTCCAACATAGGGGCTCGCAAGTTTGTGAAGTAACTTCATAGTGGGAAAAAAAAGTAACGTTCACTGAAAAAAAAAAAAAATTGTAACGTTAAAGTATTAACATCAATTTCATTATTCGGTTCAAAGAAAATAATACACAATCTCATTAATTAATTGGCTTCTAACTTGGAACTATTCTCGCTCAGATGCTTTGTTTATTGTAGTTAGACTTTAATGTTTGCAGGCTTCCAGCACTAAGCTGTGTAACTTTTATACAATCGTGTTACTTAGAAAATAAATACAAATAATTATTCACGAAATTTTTAACATTAAAAGTAAGATAAACAACAACATTTTAAATCACAACGATAATATGAAACATATAACATTTCAGTATATAAAAGTTTTGGGTGTCTTTCTTTCTCCTCGTTTTTGATGGTATGACTTCTGAGTTTTTCACTCTTATTTTCATCTCATTGTGGCCATCCTATTCTTCACCGTCAAGGTCTTATAAGCATCACGGGAAAATTTTCATGAATAGTGATTTTAGGTTACTATTTCTATTTTATCCTTAGTTCAAGGAATATGTGCTCAATTTCAGTGTTTTATGTTCTGACAGTACTATATCATAAGTTTTATCAAAACTTCAAAAATTCAATTGTACACCAGCTTTGCTGAATCAACAATATTAGGGGCAGAATATGCGATACTTGCTTTTAAATTTTAAACAGTACACCAAATGTTGTCGATTTAGCAAAACTTGTTAAAAATTAAACTCTTGCAAATCCTTCAACTTGTGATGAGATTGTAGGCAATTTACAAAACTATGACACCATAGGAGTAAATTACGGAACTATGACACTTAAGGCAATGATTTGCCTAATTGACCTCATTAAGTGTGATTTAGCAAGAATGACCTTGCTTAACTTAGGTGGAATATTTTAGGACGAAACTATCCTTAACAAATAATAAAAAGGCCTGACTGTCTCTTTCCCTTCCTTTACAATTTTGCAGCTTATTTCCCCAAAAAAAAAAAAAAAAAAAAAAGCTTTTACAACAGCTTCAAACCCTAAGAGTCCAAAATTTCGAGAAAAAAGAAGATTCAAAGGTAATTTCTTCAATGTTTCATTAATTATACGTAGTTTTTAAATTAAATTTTACATAATTACATCTTAAATTCGTAGAATTTGTTTAGTTTTCGTATACTAACAAATTAGCTATAGTGAGTTGTGAATTTTGATGATAATGATTGAAAACTACTGCTAAATAACCAACAATTAACGTCCCATTGAATTTTAATTGCTGCAAAAAAAATTATATTAGTTTGAATTTGTATTTGCTGCGGAATTTGCGACTAGAAATTGCGATTACTCTTATTTAGTTGCAACTTCATTACTTTGCCCTGAATTAACTTGAAATAATTTGTAGATGATATCTGTAAATTGTCACTAGCAGGAAACGCTTTTTAAGATCTGTTCCATGGGAATTTGTTTGTAATGCACTCACTGCCTTGTGGGCAGCACTTGCAGTTGTACTGCAAACAATTGCTTGTATATAAACTCTACATGTGTTGTCTAATATGCAGCACTTTTGATTGCATGGAGTGGTGCCTTGTAAGTATTGCCCACAGGGCTACACTTGGAGGTTCGATTAAAAACAGCACATATAGAGTAGCTCTACATGTGCTGCCTAATAAGCAGCAGTTTTGAATGCATAGTAGGTGTCTTTTCAAGTGTTGCCTTGTGGGCAGCGCTTGGAGGTTTGGTGCAAAACAACATGTAGAAGAATCTCTATATGTGATGCCAAATATGCAGCACTTTAGTTGTGCTGCAAAATCTTTACATGCACCTGATATAACTTGTGTAGGGGAATTTCCCTACAAGCTGTGGCCGAAGGCCAACACTTTAATTAAAAAAGTGTAAACAAGTTTTACAACTTGTTGCTAGTCGACCTCCACCGCTTATGCATAACCCTTAACAAAAGAAAATTGATGTTTGCTTTATCTTGTTAATCTATTAACCAAACTCTAAACTCATGTTTCCATTTCATTGCGTGCAGCATTTGAGTAGCAACAAGTTGCATCTACATTTCTTACAACAGAATATAGAGCGCTATTTTAAACGTAGCAAGTCTGGATGATAAAATAAAAAATTAGGTGCAGAATTTGAAGTTCGAATCACAATGTCCATAAAGTACTCAAGCAAAATAGAGAGATGATGCTTACGCGACGTATAAATGACGATGACGGACCTATCATTGACGAATCTACTCCATTGGCTTCACCAAATTAGTGTTATTTTGTCATGTCATTATGTTTATGTTTTTAAAAAAAAAAAAAGATATTGTGAAGTACATTTTAAAGAACAATTTGTTTGCCTTTGTCTTATTATATTTTCATTCAATATGTCTTGGCTTCGTTTCTTTCTTAACCCCTCTATCATTGTGCTTGTCTTCTAGTGTTGGTAAATAGGCAACAGTTGTCCGCCAACCCTTATCAATTGCTCACAGGCAATTGCTTTGAGTTGCTACCCAGGCAACACTTGGCCTCCCCTGCTCACCAAATTCCTTTGCCAATTCCAGTAAGATGCTTCCTAGGCAACCCTTGGCCTCTACCCCCTCCCCAAATTCTCAAAGCCAATACCCTTGAAATGCTTCCTAGGAAACAGTTGGCCCACACTACTTACCAAATTCCCTCAGTCGCCAATTCCCTTGAAATGCTGCTTACACAGCACTTGACCTTCACCCGGTATCAAATTCCCTAAGCCAATTGTCTTGAGTTGTTGCCCTTATATAATAAGAATAAAATATACAAACAAACATTAATAACACAAGCAAGGCATTCAATATGTCTTAACTTCATTACTCCATTAACTCTCTTATACCATTGTGTTTAATTTTAAGTGTTAACAAATAGGCAACAGTTGCCCGCAAAGCCTTACCAAAACCTCACAGCCAATTGCCTCAAGTGGATGCCTGACATGCAGCACTTGGCTTATACCCCTCACAAATCAGATCCCTTAACATGCAGCACTTGGCTCCACCCTTACCCAAATTCCTAAAGCTAATACACTTGAAATGATGCTACTTAGGCAGCACTTCACCCCTACCCCTCACCAAATTCCACAAGCCACTTGCATTGAGTTACTTCCCCAATAACATTATAAGCTTATAAAATATAAACAAATATTAAAAAACAAGCCACGATGCACATAAAATACTTACAGGAAAATGTACATTCGACACTAAATACAATCAAACTCTACAAATTCCAAGACGTTAACAATGCTAAAACTATAAACATCCGTTATACACAAACGATTCAATTACATCAGCGCATTCACATTAAAAACTCAGTCATCTTCATTAGTTTTATACAACGGGAAAGACTTTCCAAGTACTCCTTCATAAAAAAAAATAGAATTATGCTCATGGTAATCATCGTCTATCTTCTCAGGACGAGTATCATATCCACCATTTTGACTTGGACCTTGCATGACTCCACAGATTAGCAGCCCAATCAAAACGATAATCTTTCAACTGTGTACACTTCATCTTGGAAACATATTTGTCATGCATTATTGAGTCAGCACACTTAAGCACATAAGCACCATAATCATACCTGCACAAAATTTAACGAAAGGTTAAATGCAAAAATATAGTACGAAACATATAAAAAATCTAATCAACAAATGCCATCTCAGATCATAAATAACTCAATCTTAATAGGCAACAAATTTCTCTGTACAATCAACAAATGCAATGTCAACATCACAAAAAGAAAGGGAAAAAAAAAAGAAAATACCTATTACTAAACATTAAGCAAAGCACAGCCTGACAGACAATACTTTCCCTACAAACAGAATATATGCTTAAATGTTATGTCAACTCTTGCCATGTGGGAAACAGCTTCTACAATAATAGGAAAAAAAATGTAACAACTAACATAACTTATGCTTGAACGTACTCTCAGTTGTTGCCTTGTGGGCAACAGTTTCTACATCAAAAAGAAAACAAAATGCAACACAACACTTTGCTAAAAATTTACATCAACTACATAATTAATATAACTTCATATGACATATTCAACAATATTAAACAAACATCACTGATTAACAACAAAATTTAACGATTCAAGGAAGCAAAAATTACAAAAAAAACAACCTGACAGGCAGCACTTTTCATACAAAACACAACGCATGCTTGATGTTATGATTTCAACCGCTGCCTTGTGGGCAACAGTTTCTACAGAAAAGAAAAATACAATAACCCATGGAACTTATTCTTGAATCTTATCAGTAACACTATCTACAGTTAAAAAATAATAATGTGCGACATCAGCACTTTACTAAAAAATAAATTAACTACCTAATTAATACAATTTATGTCAACTGTTGCCATGTGAGAAATAATTTCTACAATAAAAGGAAATCAAAGCGCAATGACAATACTTTGCTAAATACATTAACTACCTAATTAAAATTAATTCATATTACATATTAAATAAATACTATACCGATTTAAATTAAAATTTAAACATTGACCGAACCAAAAATTGAATTAATAATGATAACATCAACAAAGGAAAAATTAAATTTGCAGAACACTAAACAAAAAAAAGATAGGAGAAGGAAACTAACCAAGGCGTAGAACCTTAATTCGCAAGAGAAAGGGGGAGGGAGGGGGGGGAGAGAGAGAGAGAGAGAGAGAGAGAGAGAGAGCATAAAAAATGAGCAGCTTTGAAAATTAGAAATTAGGGCTAATATTAGACAGGGGTAAAATAGTCTTTTCATACGTTTTAAAATAGGTAGGAGGCCATTTTGCTAAAACATTTCTTAGTGGGGACAAAAGAACATAACTAGGGATAATGGGGTACATGTGATGAAATTTTTTGCACCATAGGCAGTGGTTTACCTTATTGACCCTGCTTAAAGTGGTTTTGCAAGAATGATCTTCGTTAACTTTAATGAACAAATTTCGGACGGAAATACTCCTACAAAATCTTATATTAACGGCCGTATCCCGCCCCTTCCCTTTCTAGTAAGTGTTGCCTCTTTCTGATGCCTCTTAGGCAGTACTTGACCTTTTATCTCTTTTCACATTCTCCCAGATAACTTGAAGTGTTGTCCCGTCCTCCCTTTCTCGTAAGTGTTGCCTCTTAGGTAGCACTTGACAACACTTGAGTTTGACCCCCTCTTGCATAGGCAGCACTTGCTCTTTTATCTCTTCTCATATTCTCCCAAATAACTTAAAGTGTTGCCTCGGCACCACTTGCCCCTTTAATCCCTTCGCATGCAGCACTTGCCATTTATATTTTCCGAAGAGGCAAGACTTGTCAATTTATAACTTGAAGTGCTGCCTCCGATGCCATTTTGCTAAACCACATATAAGTGGGGATAAAAAGACATAACTAGATATGCGGGTACATGTAGTGAAATTTTTTGTGAGATTGTTCACAACTTCTTATGTGCATGTCAAAACTTGAAAATTTTGCAATTTCACACAAACCCCATTAAACGAAGACAAAAACATAGGCAACACCCATAAAAAAGACGTGGTGAAACTTTTTGGGTAGGAGCCGGAAAAATTTAACAGCGTCGCCTAACACACGCTTGATTTTACCTTTTTGTCCCTATTTAAGAATATTTTTGCAAAATGACATCCATTTCATCTGGAGGCAATACTTCAAGTTGTGAATCGACAAGTATTGCCTCTTCGGAAAATATCAAAGGACAAATGTTGCCTGCAAGAATGTGGGAAGAGATTGAAGGGGCAAGTTGACGAATTCCAACATTCGGGCGCCTGTCACACTGGCGGGCACACATCACACTCGGGCACCCACATAAGTTTGAACCTAACTCCACCCCAAAAGCTAGCTCAAATGAGGAGGATTGTCCAAAGCTTATATGGGCATCATGTCCATTCAATTCTAGCGGTGTGGGACAACTTGTCCGCCAAGACCACATATTCCAGCATCCACTCCCTCCCCCCCCCCCCCCCTCCGCATAGCCAGACATACTCTACGTGGGTGGCGAGTGGACTACGTGCTCAAAGGGGGGTCCATTAGGAGACAGGGCCATCTGCCTACTCCAACTAGAATCGTCTGTCCAGCTCTGATACCATGACAAATTCCAACACCAGGGCACCTATTACATGAGCTCCCATCACACTCGAGCACCCATTTGGACCTAGCTCCACTCCAAAAGCTAGCTCAAAGGGGGAGGATTGTCCAAAGCTTATATGGGCATCGTGCACATTCAACCCTAGCGATGTAGGACAACTTGCCCACCAATACCACACATTCCAACACAAGTGTTTCCCAGGCAATATTTCAAATTATTTGAGAGAATGTGAGAAGAGATTAAAGGGCAAGTGTTATCTATGGTAGAGGGGTCAAAGTCAAGTGTTGTTTCTTAGGCAGCACTTACGAGAAAGGGAGAGCGGGATGCGGGTGTTATTATAAGATTTTATAGGGGTATTTCCATCCAAAATTTATTCATTAAAGTTACCGGAGGTCATTCTTGCAAAACTACTTTAAGCAAGGTCAAAAAGGCAAACCACTGCCTATGGTGTCATATTTTTGCAATTTACCTGATCTACGTAAGAGCTAAAATGGGCAATTTACAAAACTATAACACCATAGGCAGTGGTTTGCCTATTGACCCTGCTTAAAGTGGTTTTGCGAGAATGATCTTTGTTAACTTGAATGAATAAATTTCGGACAGAAATATCCCTACGAAATCTTATATTGACGCCTGCATCCCGCCCTCCCTTTCTCGTAAGAGGCAGCACTTGACCTTTTATCTCTTTCCGCATTCTTCCGGATAACTTGAAGGGTTGTCCCGCCCTCCTTTTCTCGTAAGTGGTGCCTCTTAGGCAGCACTTGTACTTGACTTTGACCCCCTCTTGCATAGGCAACACTTACCCTTTTATCTTTTTCCACATTCTCACATATAACTTGAAGTGTTGCCTCGGCAACACTTGCCCCTTTAATCTCTACGCAGGCAGTACTTCCCTTTTATATTTCCCGAAGAGGCGGCATTTGTCAATTTATAACTTGAAATGCTGCCTCTGAGGCTATTTTGCTATATTATTCTTAAGTGGGGACAAAAAACCATAACCAGTGATAAGCGGGTACACCTACTGAAATTTTGGTTCTGATTTACAAAAATAGGACACTTTATAGCAGCACGTGAGAGATTTGACCCCTGCAAGAGAAGTCTTGCAGAGAAGTCTTTTAAAATAGACTCCGCAAGACTTTTCTTGATAGGGGATAAATTGTAGCAACAGCTCCAAAAAGTATCTATTTTGCGCATAAACTTTAATTATCGATCATCACCTTTAGGCCTAAGCATGTAGCAAACAATAAATATCACATGTGTTGCTTATTTTGACTAGTCGTAAGTGTTTGTTTCCACTTTCAATGATTTTAGCAAAATGGCTTCCAACTTGATTTTTAATATATGAAAAGATCGTTCTACTATTCAGTAACCCATCAATAGATCTTTTCACCACCGTCGTACCCTTTGTTCATTCCTCCAACACTCGGGTTAGTCTGACTTGTCTCTTCTGAGTATGTTCCTCTTTCGTTCCTCCCTTTTTTCTTTAATTTTTCCCTTTTTTATTAAGTGTTGCATAGCCAAAACTTCTAGGCAATTAGTGGTTGGGGGTAAGTGTTGTTTAGGCTAGACTACAATTAGAGACTGGGGAAGGGGTAGAGGGCGAGTGTCGCCTATAGGTGACTTCACGGCAATTAGTTGGGAGATTGGGGGAAGGAGATGAGGAAAAGAGTGGCCAATCTCTAAATTTTAAGGCAACTGGGAGATTGGGGAAAGGGGTCAAGCGCAAGTATTGTCTAGGCTAGACTTCAAGGCAAATAACTGGGAGATTTGAAAAAGAGGTCGAAGCAATTGTTGTTTAAGTTAGACTTTTATGCAATTAGCGGCTTATTATAAGAATTAAGATATCTCTAGAATATTTTGGATTACCTCATATTGTTTTTTTAAAAAAAATAAAAAATAAAAAATAAAAATAAAAAGTTAGACTGATAGTATATGTAAAGTAGAGTCGAAGTTTTATGTTCTACCTAATTCCCCCCCCCCCCCCCACCCTCACATTTTATATGACACACTTTCCTTTTTTATCTGTCCCACAAAAAATGACATACTTCTCTATTTGACAATTAATTAATAGCATCATCTCTATTTTACCCTTGTTAGGTCCTACTTACATTAAAAGCTACTAACATCTTTTTAACTATTTCAATCTTCTCTCTCTTACTTTTTCTTTATAATTATATCTAACAATGGAAATTTTGAAACTTACAAGGTCAATCTTTATTTCTTAAACTTCGTGAAAAGTCAGACTACGTCACATAAGTTAGAACGGACGAGTAGTATAAATTTACTTAGACAATCAATTCATTTGTATATAGGATAAGCATTAACTGAAATGGGTAGAATAACAACTAACCTATTGTTCTAGTTTATGTGAACCTATTACTATTTGAAGGGTCAAACAAGATTATCTTTGACCGTATGTTTTATAAATATTTTTTAACTATTGTGACTTATAGTACTTTTTATGCAGATTCTAAATATGTAAAGTTCAAAATTTCTATGTGCAAAATCCCGTTGAAAATTAGTGAATTTGACTCTCGTACTCCGCAAAAGTTCACATAAATTGTAACAGATGGAGTGGTACTTTACAACAACAACAACATATTCAGCGTAATCTCACAAGTAAAGTTTAAGAATAATAAAATATACGCAGACCTTATTCCTATCTAACGTGAGGAAGAGAAATTGTTTCCTATAGACCCTTTATCTCAAGTGAAGCCACTAGTACTTTAATTAAGCTATATTAATTAAAAATATAAAATATCTCTACTATATTGTTATTTGTTACAATTAAATCGTCGTAAAATTAGACAAGATCTTAGGAGGGTGCTTTTACACCTGTTCCAACTTCTCAAGTGAGGATTAGTATTTCTCCTCCCACCCTTGCTTCATTGTCCTTAGTCATTTTGATTTGACAACTAAGCATCATCTAAAACAGTGGTGATCTGGTGGATAATGATTTGGAAAAGACAACCTAGAAATCAATGTGAATAAAAAATGACATTTTTCCTATCACCTTATTTTTTTTCTTCTCAGATGCATTTTTTAAACAAAATTAGGAAATAGATCGAACTGTCTTGAATAATTCTTATTTTGCTTTATATAAAAACTGTATGATATAACGTTCAATTGTACATTAATTGCTATGACATTAATTCATAAGCAACTATTAATCCATTCATGCACACAAAAGAAATTGCAGGATCTTTTTTCTTTAAACCCCAAATCGAAAGCAACAAAAGTAAGCAAAAACACATCACTTGCATTTATTTGATTTTACAGGGTATTAAATGCTCCTATTAGGTTCGATGAAAGCATTTAACTTATCTTTAGCTAAATTTTCAGTTACATAGTGTGAATAAATAGGAAAAAAATTCTATTTCCTGAATCATTAACCCTAAGAAACTAAAGTGACCATGAAAATGGTCACTCTTGGTTCAATAATTTTTTCCCTATTTTCTCTTCCTTTCTTAGTCACCTCTATACATCATCGACACCTTAATGATGTCAATGTCAACTTCTATGGGTGCCTCTCCCAAGAATCTGGCTCTCAACAATCACACATTTACAACATTGTTCATACATTATGGTCACAAAACTACCAATCCATCCTTCAATCAGCGATACATAACGCTAGGTTCAACTCTTCCAATTACCCAAAACCTCACTATATTATTGTGCCACAAAATAAAGAACAAGTTAGAGGAGCCATGATATGTTGCAAAAATTATGATATGGAAACAAGGGTTAGAAGTGGTGGACATGACTATGAAGGTCTTTCTTATATTTCTTACAAACCCTATTGCCTAGTTGACTTATCAAACCTTCGAAACATCGATATTGATGTACAACAAAAGACTGCATGGGTGGAAGCTGGAGCAACACTAGGGGAACTTTATTATAACATTGCAAATAAAAGCACAACCCTAGGTTTCCCAGCTGGAACTTGTCCTTCTGTAGGTGTGGGAGGTCATATTAGTGGAGGTGGACAAGGACCATTGATGAGGAAATATGGCCTTGCAGCAGACAACGTGCTCGATGCAACGATCCTCAACATTAATGGCACGATTCTTGATCGGAGAGGCATGGGCGAAGACCTTTTTTGGGCCATTAGAGGTGGTGGAGCAGCTAGTTTCGGGGTGGTTCTATCTTGGAAGTTACAATTAGTCGATGTTCCCCCAGTGGTTACCCTATTCAACATAGCTCGAACTCATGAAGAAGGTGCTACGAAGCTAGTTAGAAAATGGCAAAAGCTAATAAATGAATTCCCTGAAGAACTTTTTCTAAGAATAAACATAAACCCTAAAAAGGACTCTTCAGGTCAACCATCTATACAGGCTTCATTTAACTCGTTGTATCTAGGGACAAGACGCCAACTTCGAAGATTAATAAGAAGGAAATTCCCAGAATTGAAGTTAAAGTCTAGGGATTGTCAAGAAATGAGCTGGATTGACACAACAATAAGGATAGATCATTATAGAGATGGATCCACAATCCAAGATTTGTTACAAAGGCAAGACAAGAAACCCACATTTTACAAAGTAAAATCAGACTATGTAACAAAACCTCTATCAAAGAAAGCATTGGAAGGATTATGGGATGTGTTTAAAAATACAGGAAATGGACTTATGATATGGACCCCTCATGGTGGAAAAATGAGTGAGATTACAGATGATGCAACTCCGTTTCCACATAGAAAAGGAGTTTTGTATAACATACAATATTTTGCACTGTGGAATCGTCCAAACCAAACAGCAGAGAAGATTAAGTTGGAATGGGTCAATGGAATTTATAATTACATGGGAGAGTTCGTTTCTAAGCCAAGGACAGCATATCTAAATACAAGGGATTTAGATTTGGGGAAAACAGAAACTGGAAACGAGAAATATTCAGAAGTAAAGAGTTGGGGAGAAATGTATTTCAAAGGTAATTTTGAGAAATTGGCTAGGGTGAAATACAGTGTTGATCCAGGAAATTATTTCAGGAATGAGCAAAGCATTCCACCTCTTGGTCCTTAACTTTTTCTTAAAATTCGGTGGATATATAAGAGCTCCGAAGATTTTGTAAACTTTATAATTTAGATATGAATGAACTTTTATGATAAAAGTGTAAATAAATCCGAAATAAATATTTCTAATGAAAGCCTGCTATATAGCTGAATTGGTTTTACGGCATGGTAAGAAAATGTCAAGCACCAAATGTATTTCAGCAATTCGAGATATAGGGCGAATATCTGGGCTTTCGATGAGAAAGCATGCAAGATACATAAGTTTAATCATTTTCTTTGTTACTTTGCTATTCAAGTTTGTAATTTGTCTTATAAACTGTAGAAAATAGGTAAATATCTATCTCCAGTATGTTGAACTATTAACCATGTTAAGGTGCAAACAAACCTCCAAAATGTAATTGTTAGTCCGGACATTTACATATAATAAAGCATGAAAAGGTAGTTCCAAGAAAAACTCGAGAAGTTAAAGAAATATTAACAGTACTAGTAATCATAGAAAAACAAACAAAAGTTAAAAGACAATCAATAAACTTGGAAAATTAATGCCTCGGCAGTAGTGTTTGATTCATCTCGGGTCTTCACCGGCACAGTTCTTGGACAAAATGCATTTTTTTAACCAAAATACCATCGTTTGTGGATGCATGCGATTCTCCTATTCAAATTAATTAATTTGAGATTGTGAAAACGTTTCAGTTTGAAGTATTATTTTCTTTGCTAAATGTTTCTAAAATGCCACATTAAGATCCCAGAACTAGAAGCATAGACATAAACGCTTAACAATTAAATGGAAGCCCCATGTATTTAACACCAAAAACTGCTTAATCTGGGAATCTATGGAAGGTAATAAGGCCAGAGCTAGTCAAAGGTGCACAATAAGCATTTCCACACATCACCCCCCCCCCCCCCCCCCCCACTTTCCATATTACAAGTCATCCATGTGTGGTTCTCCAGGCACGCCCCCCCCCCCCCCCCCCCTAGAAACCCACCCACCCAAAAAGGAAAAATTCACCCCCACGGTGTTCTTCAAGTTGGCTAAAGAACATAGGCTTCAAGTGCATACCAGGGACGATATGACTAAGCATGCGCCTGCTAATCCACTCCATCGCTTTGATTGATATTTTAAACGGGGTACTTGAGCCATCACCAATGTCCATCTCATATCATCAAATTGACTTCAGAGTTTCTCTTCATAACAGTTCTGTTCAGCTCAGCAAAACAAATGACAACCAACTCCATCAAATTACAGTAGAAAATTGTGGAGAGCAACAGAAATCATCCACTACTACATGAAGTATATTTGGCATTGCAAAGGAACTTCCCTCAGTTCGACCATTGTCCAAATTGTAAGGCACGTAACAATTGCAAAAACCCAGGGCATGGTCCAACTATCACAGCAAAATCCAAATGCAGAAATGGCAAAGCTGACCAAAAAAAAGGAAAAAAGAACCGCCTTATCATTACAAAACTTCTCTTGTACCATGAGTACCGAGGATTGCCTACAACAAAGAGACAAACTGGCAAAGTTGAGTTTATTGCTCTCTCCCAAAATTCTGTGTCTCATCCCTGCACATGTTCTGTCTGTCAACTAGTCAAATTGGATGAATTTACAAGCCTAAAAGATACCCGCTGCTCGCTGCTCAATAAAGCAAACCACATTCTTAGGGAATCAGTTGGATCACATGGATTTGCAGCTGGTGCCACTCCAAAGTTACTTTCAGCAAGTTCAAGTTCCTCAATGCTGAGAGGAATCAGGGTAATTAAGGCAATAGCAATGGAAAACTGAAAGTGGAGGCCCATCCTTTTGGAGGCACATTGGCAAAGTAACGCACATAAAGAGCTTCTTAATCTCTGAATCCGCGAGTCATCACCTCCAAAAGCTTTAAGACCAGACCTGTAAGAGATTATTCATACAAAATGCCATTCAGCAGCACTGAATAAAATAAAACATATATATTCCAGGCAATGGCACTTTAGACGTGAACATGAATACAAGAGATAAAGGCCTCGATACATTAACTCATAACTATATCCTTCCATCCAAAGGTTCAATTTTATTCATCCAACTCACTACACCCTATGTTCTACTTCAACAACATACCCAATGAAGCCCCACAAGTGGGTCCTTGGCAGGATGAGGTGTACGCAGACCTTACCCCTACCTTGTGAGAGGTAGAGAACATAATTTAGTTGCTACTCCATTTTATCGGAGCACAATGAAAAGATAATTTATCAAGTTGCCTAATAGATATGTCCATCAGTGTTCTTGTCTATACGAGTGGAAAGAATTGGGGAACAAGTTTGAGCTCGTCCACACCCTGAGCAGATGTAATTCGATCAACCAGAATACATAACTGCGATCATAGTCGTATATGGATGGATAAACTGGTCATAAAGAAGCTTTTTTGAGTAAATAAATTGTCGGATGCGGAGCAATGAAAAAGTTCAGGATAGAGAAAAATATAACATGGGACCGGGATATTATCTCATAAGAACAATATGAAAAGTTTATAACAATCGTAACTCTGCTTTCAACAACATTATAGAAACAAAAAATATGGGAAAACAAGTATGCAGCTCAGGCCATCAACAACAATCAAAATGCCAATAGAGCTCACTCTCACATTTCCCCAGTTAAGACTTCAACACTATTGCAGAAGACAATGTTGAAAATAATTTAAGAATGTTTGGATCATTACCTGCCAAACTGACCAAGAAGAATAGTAATAGCAGCAGCAAAGTGCTCTGATGAACAAGATTCCAACATATTCAACAGTGGGTAGGCAATTTTGTCAAACATCCAATCCCAGCTCTGCATGGGACATGAAAGAAAAAAGCATAGTTAGGCAGAAACTTCTAATGAATGAACTGAAAATCAGGAAGTAATTACCTAACCAGACCCCCACCTTCTAACAAATGGAAGGTGAAGGCAGAATCTTATTGCCTAATAGAAACTAAGAGCAAATTATCCCAGATATGTTTTAATTGTACGAAAGCAAAAGATTCTCCAAGAACATGCTCGATTAAGAGAAAGATCAAACTCTGAACGAGAGAGCATTAAAAGAAGATTAAAGTTAAGGAGTTCCAAGTTAAGAACTTAGGTGAAGTAAGTGTACGCATTAACCAATTTCAATTGCTCCCACGAAGTGTCTACATGGCTATTGTGAAATTCTCTCAAGTGACTTGTCTAGTAGACATTTTGTGGTGAGAGGATGGGAGGGGGGTTACCGGCTTTGGTTAGGAGAGAGGAGGAAAGACAGAAGTGCACATAGGAGTAAAGCACCCCCTTTTATCCCATGAGGGGAATATGCGATTCGGAAGAAAGTGGTTAAAATGGATCAATTTTTGCATTAGCACAGTCAAGTTCTCTGTTCTTATAAATGGCTCACCCGAAAGTTTTTTCCATGCTGAGAGAGGATTAAGACAAGGGGATCCTTTATCATCTTTCTTATTTGTGCTAGTTATGGAGGGCCTAAATCATATGCTGAGAGTGGCTAGTCAGAATAGGTGGATAAAGGGTTTCAGAGTCTCAAACAGGGCGGGTCAAGATTTGGAGGTCTCTCATCTCCTTTATGCAGATGATACATTCGTTATGTGTGATGCCGAGTTGGAGCAAGTGAGATATTTAAGATTAATTCTCACCATTTTTGAGGCTGTGTCAGGCCTCCATGCTAATTGGGGAAAGAGCAGGTTATTTCCTATTAAAGAAGTGGCTGATTTTCATGTACTAGCGGGTGCCCTATGTTGCAAAACAGATCAGTTACCTTCTACATATTTAGGGCTATCACTAGGCTCAAAGAACAAGGCTCTGGAAATCTGGAATGGTGTTGTTGAAAGAACAGAAAAGAGATTGGCCAAATGGAAGTCCCAGAATTTATCTTTTGGGGGTCAGTTGACCCTAATTAATTCAGTGTTAGATGCTTTACCCACTTAAGGCATGTCTTTGTTTCCATTACCTGCGAAAGTTGAAAAGAGATTGGATCTTCTTAGAAGAAATTTTCTCTGGCAAGGCAATAAGGTAAATGTTTTCATTTAGTAAATTGGAAGAGCTGCATTTCTAGAAAGAAGGGGGCCTGGGCATCAAGAATTTGAGTGTGCATAATAAAAGTCTTCTGATGAAGTGGTTATGGCATTTCAATGTGGAACAATCCCTATGGAAAGATGTAATTACTTACAAACATGGTAGTGGCAGTCATTGGCGCTCAAAACCAGTCACATCCTCCTATAGAGTAAGTGTCTGGAAATCGATTAGAATGCATTTTGGGCAGATTTTAACAAAAATGTGAAACTCCTGGTAGGAGATGGTAGGAAAGTGTCTTTTTGGAATGACACTTGGATAGGACATGGCCCTTTCAAAAATATGTTCCCAGATCTGCACCTTTTTGTCTTCGACTCCAGAAAGTTTAGTACATCAGCTATGGACTGCACAGGGTTGGGAGTTATCTTTTAGAAGATGTTTGAATGATTGGGAGGTAGAAAGAGTGGCTGATCTTCTTAAGGACCTGGAGTTATTTCAGGGAACCACTAATGAGGCAGATTCTTTAGTATGGAAGGGTGACAGCAAAGGGAGGTTTTCAGGGAGGTCAGCATATCACTTTCTTTTGGAGTCAGGACAACACTCAAGTGTTTGGCCGTGGAAAAATATTTGGAAAGCAAATGTACCATTCAAAGTGAACTGTTTCTGTTGGTTGGTAGCAAAAAAGCGTGTCTGACTCATGAAAATATTCAGAAAAGGGGAATCCAGTTCACTTCCAGGTGCTTTTTATGCAAGGAGAGTGCAGAAGACAATCAGCATTTATTCTTACATTGCAAAGTAACTGCTCAATTGTGGCAAATTTTCCTGAGTTTGATAGGTCTTAGCTGGTATATGCCGGAGTCCACACCTGAACTGCTTAGCTGCTGGTACAGAGCAGGAGGTAGCAAAACTCCAAAAAAAATGGTGGAAAGTCATCCCTGGTTGCATATGGTGGACTATATGGAGGAAGAGAAACAGCAGATGTTTTGAAAAAAAGAGTAGCTCTATACAGAGGATCAAAGTGAATTGTATTTTGTCTTTTTACTTTTGGTGCAAAGAATCCTATGTAGATGAAGCTGATACTTTACTAGGTCTTTTAGAATCTACGTAAGAAGGAAAAGTTTTTCCCTTTTTGTAAAATGCAAGTTTGGTTTCCAGCATTTCCTTAATGCTGATGAATATACATTATCTTTCTCAAAAATAAAGAGTTATACCAAGAAGAGAGGATCATAATTCTGGATGCTCTCCACAATCCAATCCTATCTTCCCAAAACAATGAGCATAAATACTGGATAATCAATCTTATAACTCTTTTCACTATCTATATAGGCTATACAACCCCCAACTTCGTCTCCGACACTCTCCATTCCCAATCTATATCTTCAGGTCATACAGACCATTTTCTACATCCACATTTACCATCTCCAATCCTGGATAAATATCATAACTTAGCAAAACTCAAAGCAGCTCCGGGCAACAACTTATTGAAGGAGAACTTCAATAAACTTATGAAATCTTTTTTTAAAAGGAGCTTCTCCACACAAGGTAAAGATTTTATTAAAGAATTCCAAATCGCAAAGGAACCAGCTGTATCTTCTCACTACTTTTTGATAAGAACTTTCTGAGGATAGCAACTATTTTTTATAAGATAATCAGTCAGAACTTCTATAACCTAATAAAGAAATGGCACTATGTCCTGCAACAGAACAATGCCATTCACTTAAGTAAAAAGGATGATCCACTTAGCTTTCCGATGTCCTATAATAGCACTGAAATCTCCACACTTCTTTGTACACCAGGAACAAAAGAGGGACAAGAGAAACTACGAAGAGTATCAAAGTTCACAAGAACATAGAGCAAATGAATAAAATTAGAAAAAATAAATCATACCATGAAAGCTGCAACAAGCTCCACCAGTGCAAGGGTATCAATCCACTGGCATGAATCCCCAGAGGTAGCAACGGCCGCCTGGACTACATCTATGTAACCGGACACTTCGTCAGTTTTCCTTCCATCACATTTGACTCCGCATCTTGATGAGTTCAACCATTCCATCAAATCCGACCCCACAGCAGAACAAGCATAACTCTTAAGTCTATCCAACAGTAATGATGCAACAGTATCCATGGTAGCTGCACCCTCTGAAAACAGGCACAGCTTACCAGAACAAATCTTAGACAAAGACTCAACCGAAGATGGGATACAAGAAAGAGGATTAGGAGATGAGTCAGTCTGGTGAATAAGCATCACCAATGACTTCACCACAGTCATAGCTAAATCATACTCTTTGAGGGTAAAGTATTTAGAACCACAGAGATACGCAAAAGTATGAAGAATATTCACAGCATCAAAACTCAGCATCCTCAAAATGTTGCAGGAAGCCTCACAAACAAAACCAACATGGTCAACCATGGTACATAGTGATGCTAGCAAAATGCCTCCAGTTAGCAACAACTGAGTAGAAGCTTGCTGCTTGCACAAGCTAATATTATGACCATCCAAAATAAGTTTGATCCCTGAGTTGGTTGCAAGTGTAGAATCAGAACCTACAGCACGCACCAGCAACTCACCATGCAAAAGGAAATCCTCCATAAGAGAAAGCACATCATACAAGTTGCAAAATTCTAAAAATATCCTTCTCATATCTTCGCTAGAGAATTCTGCAAATATGAAATATTAGAAATAGCTTAATACATGTCATAAGGTAAATCATTATATGGAATATCTTAATGTGAATAAACAATAAGACAAGGAACCTGTATATATATGCCGAGAAACAGAATTTATGAAAAGGATCATGTCTCTATCCCAATCATCTCCAAAGTCTGTTGATGCAGTATCGGAAATGTAGAGCAGCAAGAGAGAAAATAAGACACATGTCTTCTCCCTGGAAAGAGTGGAAGAAGATAAATATTAGCTAGGACAACACTAATGTAAATAAACTAAGGAAATTGTATATGCCTAAGACTGACATTCATATGTTGACTGAAAGCTTAAACTCATGCAAACAACTTAAAGATGCAAACACTCCAGACTGCAAAAAGAAATAAGGAATCTAAAAATGAAGCCAAACGGAATAGACTAATAAAACTAGTATAATAGATATAAAAAAGAATTATACAAACCTCCACACATCTCCATTATAGCATCCTATTCTTACTACTAATAAGTCTTTCTATGTGTAAATTAATCCTTCCTGAACTCAATTCACCTGTTCCAAAAGAACAAGTGCTTTTCAGTAGTTACAAACACGCACAGTTCTGAACAGTATGAGCTAGGGATGTCAAAGAGGTTGCAGTCCAAAGTTGGATGCAGTCCAAAGTTGGACAACTTCAGCAAGCAATACTCCCATAGCGGGAGTTGACTAGGAAAAGATAGTATGTTCCATCTGTTCTTCATATTAGAGGTAATACTACTGATGTCAATTACCACTAGATGTGAGCTAACTTCGCGTTCTAGTTACTTTTTTGCCTTTTAGTTTCTTTGGAACAGTTGGAAGTAAAACTGAGTAAAGTAACATCATCGTGCGCCTACCAGAACAGAATATATAAACTTTTGTAAGGTATTTCTTCTGGAGAAAATCCTGTGAGTTTGGGACACTGCCATGGCGTAAGCATGAAAACCGAATTTAGCACGAGAATAAAAATGCGGTGTAGCCATTGACAAATATTCAAAAATTCAAACTGTCCAATGGCATGTATGTTTGACCTTGGGCTAGATCTTTTTTTTTTCTTTCCCTATAGTAAGTACAGGACTTGGGCTACATGTCACCTTCTAAACTCTTGTAAACATAGCACAGAGTATAGGCTTATGTCATGCTGATATTTGAAAAGAGTACAAGAGCACATGATTTTGATATGTCCCACGCAAAATAAGCATGATGCCCATCTACCGGGATGAATATATAAAAGTAGAATAGCTAGCTTACTTGTTTGAAATTTCTTCAAAATTCAAAAGAGTGACTAAAATACTCCTAAGAGAAGGATCTGATGATGCATCGCATTTAGCAAGACAACTGCTGGTAGCACGGTAAACACTTGAAACACTATTTTCTTCATCGTTATTAGAAAAGATGACACAATACTTGGCAAAACCATCCGATAATGAGACCACTCTCTTTTCACATGAAATCTGTAACCCCTCTCTTGCAGGAGCAGCTATATCTGATCTGCACAATGCGTCCGATGTATCTGCATAGGAACTGCAGGATAAGCTGCCAGCTGTGTCAAGAATTAATCTCATAGATGAATCAATGTGATCTCTTTTCTCGGGTAATGGTGAACTTCCTGATGAAGCCAGAGTCCCCATTGCATTTGAAAATCCCTCAAATAAAGGCGAGTTAATCAATTCTGGTGCCACGCTGCTATGGCACTGAATCTCAGGAAGTGTAGGCGATAATGGCATTTCCATTGCTAGGCGATAAGACTCTTCATCAATATCATTATCCAAATCGAGAAGCTTCATATAATCACGACCAACAAGTTCATCAATATCTCCCAGATCATCATCTTTCCCATCCTGCCTATACTGGGCAGTTTCTGGAAGGTTATAGACAGTTGGAAATGGACATTTGAAGAAATCAGATTCGACACCAAAAGTGTCAAACTGTGTCTTTGCCGCGCTATTACTCTTTAAAGGATGCAATCGTAGTTCACATGAAGTTTTTCTCTTCTTGCGAGATCTCAAATGCTTGCTGGACTTATCGTGTTGAATGCTAGGTACCGAGTGCTTTTTCTCATCACGAAGTCCATCTGTTCCATTATTTAACGTACCATCATGTAGAGAGGTGTTCTCTGATAGCCGTTGCCTCTTGTTAACCTCGGAAATTAAATTTCCATTAGATTCAATAGCATCAAGAAATTTCCTCGTCTTCGTTTGATGAGAGGCTCTCTTCTCAATAGAAATAGAACTGATAGTACTCTTGGCATTGCTTTCAGAAATTGCTACAACATTACCATTGCACCTTTTTCCTGCATCTCCAGACAAACTTGATATGGTTGGTTCTATGTCCAATTTTCCTTCAGCTGATTTAGCTGATGTTGTAATGGAAGCACATCTATCCTGTGAGCCCACCAATAGCCTATCAGAAAAAGATGCTGAACTGGAATTTATGCCAGAACTCTGTAACACTTTTTTGTCGGAACCTCTAAGTAGAGGCTTCAATTTAGAGTTAATACCTGATATTGATCTAGGGCTGTTCCCTCCACATATAGGAAGCGAAGGTACATTACATTCTATATTTTGCTTGGACAGATCAGACCCAACAGCAGCTAACTGCACCAAATCATTTCCAAACTGACACTGCATCTCACCAGGTTCCAAACCAGAATAATTGCTTTTCAACTTAAAGTTGCAAGCCTGCACAGGGGAAAATCTTATCATTAAGAAACCATCGAAACAAAAGTTAGCATCTATTTAATTGGACGAGAAAAGGGGGGAAAAGAATAAAGACAGGCCAATAATAAATTAAATCGGCGTTTATGTGAAAATGGAGCAGGTACATTGGAGTGAGATTTTATGCACATATAATATACTCTCTGTCCCACTTTGTTCGTCATACTTTCCTTATTAGTCCGTCTCTGAAAAATTGTCATATTTCTATTGGAAACAATTTAACTGCAAACTTCCCTTTTGACTCATTTATAGCCACACAAATACCAATTGCTTGTTTTAGACCACAAGTTTCAGAAGTCTTACTTTTTTTATTAAACTTTTTGCCAGTTCAAACTATGAAAAATAAAGTGCGACGGAGGGAGTATAATATTTTCAAAATTCTGACGCACATTCTGCAAGAGTTTCCATGACTTAAAGACAGCCAAAAAAAGTTAATGGAGTTCAACAAAATGTTCAAAACGTTAAACGTAAGTTCAAACAGCCACAATTTCTGTTCCTACCATCTTCAGTTTTGGTAGAAAATTTCCATGTTTAAAAGGCATACTTCCCCCTGGTTTCTGGATAAGACTTAATCAAAAACACCTTCCTTAGTAAATAAAAGCTACAACAATACCAAGAACGAAAGAAACCAACCTTTCCCATGTCATGTTCATCACCTTGAAAGTAGCAACCATCCAATATATTTAGACGTCTTGAGAAGTGAACAAGCTCCTTCTTTAAGCTAACTAGATTTTGCTGTAGTATATAATTACGCGTTTTTTCAAACTTAGCTACTTTTTTGGCATGCTTTACCAAAATCTTTTCAAACTTCAACTGCTTCTTCAACAGCTTAACTTCAGCAGTTTCAACATGCGCACTACTATCATGTGCACGAAGAGGACAATCAACAAAAGACCTTGCAGAAGTTAGCTTTTCAATTTCCTTTTGCAGCTCTTCAACCTTCTTTCTGTAATTTTTAACCTCTTCAGCCAACTGATCAGCACGATCCTTTTCTTCTGATGCCTTCTTTTTATAAGCTTCTGCAAACATTCTTTGCTTGTCCACTTTTTTCATCTCTGACTTAACATGTTTTTTCTCAATCACCAGCTTATGTTCCAGTTCCTGGAGCCTTTTGTTGGCTGCATCAGCATTCGGAGATACACCAACCATGGTAACATCTCTCGCCTCTGCCCCTGCACCAAGCTTAGGTGAGAATTGAGCAGTTCCCAGAGTTGTCCTTTCACGGGGTATGATGTTAACCGTTTTACCAGATGACATGAGTTCACCAATCTCCTTCTTCAAACTATCAATCTTTTGTCTATCCTGTTCCAATTGCCGAGATAGTTCATTAGCACGGCCTTTTTCATCCATGGCCATCTTGCGGTTGGCTTCTGCAATCTTCTTGTGGTCTGCAACTTTCGCAGCTGCTGCATCAGCACGTTTTCTCTCTCTAGATATGTTCTCTCCTTCTGCCTCCAGCTTCTTCTTAGCATCTTCAAACTCCAAAGTCACCGAAGCTAACTTTGATTTCACTTGATCAGCTTCCTTCTTCAGATTCTCCAAATTAAGCCTATTTCCTTCAGCTCTTCTCCTTTCGACATCAGCAACTTTCCTTTCTTCATCAGCTCTTGTTTTCTCACCCTTCAACTTTGTCCTCAGCTCGTCCACCTTTTTCCTCTCCAGCTCAGCCTTCTTTTTCTCCGACTCTGCTCTCTTTCGTTCTTTCTCAAAAAGCTCTGTAAGCTCGTTTACCTTGGTTTCCCTCTCAGAGAGACGGTCCTTAAGCTCCCTAATTTCTCCACCTCCATCATTCGCCACCAACTTTTGCTTCAACGAAACAATCTCACTCTTCAACCTAGCTACTTCACTCTCTAAAGAAACCCTTAAAGCAGATTCCTTTACTTTTTCCTCCTTTTCTTTGTCTGCCCGAACTTTCTCATCCTCAACAGCTGAAAAAAAGAAAAGCACAGTAGCAAATCAATCTGTGTTAGTGACAAGCAACAAAGCATGCAATCAACCATGGGTTTAGGCTCACTACCAAAGTTAAACTAATACTAGAAAACGTACACCTATAATTAGAAGAGCTCAAAAGGGAACTTCCAACATGCCAAAATTTCAAAAATTAAAACCATTTAAGCTATAGCGAGGTTACATATTCTCACTGCTCCAATACTATACACCAAGTTTCTATGACCCAATATAGAGGAAACTTTAGACTCCTAGGGCTTTTTCTTAATGAGGTATCCGACCTTACGCGCTCCTCGACTAATTCACCAGGCAGCCTAAGTATAGTCAAAACTCCTAGGTAGTAATTTCCAGTCCTTTAATTCTTTTTCCCAATAACTGAGAAAACTCCGAGGGCCAGTAGCACCACAGGCAAGAGCCTAGATTTGAAGCTTATGGGTTCGGGATTCTAGTTCTTATAAGTTACTGGACTCTAAATTAATCATTTCTACATATTCAAATGATTTTCTTAAGACTAATACAGGGTTTGGACCAAGTCTCTAGCTCCGCCCATGAGTGGCACCCAGTTTGTAACTCGTGGACAATGAGTCCGCCCCTCTATCCATATCCACTTAAAACACAAGGCTTTAGTTCGTGGAGGGGTTCAAACGCGTAACGTGCGCCTACCTCACACATATTTGGGTTTATACAAATTTATGAAAATGAAAATACACAAAAAATCTCATAAAAAGTAAAACTATACCTTTCTTGAGAGAGAGATTATCAGATTGGATTTTGGAAACTTGTTGCTCATAAATGGAGAGACCTTTACGAAGTGCATTTCTTCGATCTTCTAACTTCGTATAACTCTCTTTCAATTTACTATACTTCTCTTTCCACTACACGCAAAAAAAAAAAAAAAAAAAAAAATAAACCCAAAACAGATATAAAAAATAATAGAAACCCTAAAAAAGTGTAAATATATACAATACTTACAGGAATGCAGCAAGGATTAATCATTACATCATCGGCCATTGATAATGTTGTTCCTTCATACATCTGATAAGTGAGTAGGGCGCATTAGCTAAAACCCTAGAATTGAAAATGTTCACTCAACCGCCATTACTCGTCGCTAAACCCTAGAACATACTTTTATGAGTACGGTCAAATAGTATTTGATATTATTTGTTGAATTTGAATTGACAAAATGTTTGCAAAAATGAGTTTTGAGAGCACGTTTGGCGTTAAAAAGCAGCTAGGCATGAAAGAATTTTTGGCTCAATACATCATTAAACTATGGGTTAAAAATTAAAGGAGACAATTACAAATATATACAACTCTAATGTCATATTTATAAAAAATATCGATACTTTAACATTTTACAAAATATACCAATACTTTTTTTATATAGCATATACAACTTCCATGGAAATGAAGTTTTTACTCCTCCCAAGCTTACTGCTCCAGTTTCAGTTTTTCCTCCAGTAGCCAATCGCCGGCCGGCGGCAGCAGGTGGCCGGAAATGAATTTTTTTTAAAAACAAATCTGGAAAACAATATAAACGAGCATAAAACATACAAAAAATACACATTCATACTTATTATACACAAAATACACTTATTATACCCGCAACATTCAAAGACATACAAAATAAATTTTTGGATATGCAAAACACTTATTCACATACACTTAAAACACACATACACTTAAATATGAGTAGATACAAAAACATACACATACACAACCAAAAATATTCCAACCATACAATTGAAAATACAAAAATACATAAATATACAATAACAATACAAAAAATTCAATAGCCATTCGAAAAGGTTTTAAAGTGTATTTAGGCACAAAAAATACACACACATTAATAAAAAATGTATATACATATGTACACATTAATACACTTCCAAAAAAAAAAAAAAAGGAGAGAATCAGATCGGAGGCAGCAGATTCGGCGCCGCCGACGAACACCACCAGCAACAGATCTGGGAGCAACGGTGCCGTCCAAAGCAGTAGCAGCAGCGCCGCCGGAGCACAGCTCCCGAAATTGGACGAAACAGTAGCATCAACACCCAAAAATGAGATGCTTGGCCGGAGAAATACAGTGGCTAGTCGCCGGAGATGGAGGTAGGACGGCGGGTGGGTGGGTGGTGGGTGGAGAGGAGAAAGAAAAGAGAGAGAAATTAGGGTTTTGTGGTAGGAGAAAGGGGAAAATGAAAAAATTGTATGAATTGTAATATATTTAAAAATATCGTTATGTTTTGTAATATGTTAAAAATATCGGTATTTTTTGTAATTTAGCTATTAGGATAGTCATGTGGTGTAAATTTTGCTAAATTAAATTGCATCATCCAAGTTCTAAAGTGAATAAAAAAAATCACCAAGCTATTTAAAAAAGTTAGCAAAAATCATATTAACAAAATATGGGTCAAAACTAAATTTCATCATCCAAGTTCTAAAATGAACAAAAAAAAATCACCAAACAATTTAAAAGTTAGCAAAAATCATACTATTGTTAAAGAAACGCTAAAAACTAACATTTTAGCACCTCATGTGTAAATCACGTGACTTTATATCTCCTCCCAAAAAAAAAAAACCTTATTCTTATTCAACTCTTAAAACATAGTTCCCAGTTCTATCGAATTAGGAAATTTGTTGCCTCTCCTCCATCTCCCTCTCGACAATCATCTTCTCCCACCTTCTTTCTCCTGCTTATCGATTATCACGTACTCTGAATTGAGAAAAAAAGTCAGAATATTGGCTCGAAGTTCAAGTGGCAGATCCTCCACACACAATAATGGTATTGCTAAATTCAATACTTCTCTCAGATTTTTTATTGAATATACAATCGCCTTATTTAAATATACTTTAAAGGTGTATTATTTAAAGTGATATGTTGATATGGTATTATTTTATACATAAAAAGTCAGTCAGTAATCTATTTTAGAATTTGATGAACTTACTTTTAGATAAAAGTTTCAAATCTCAACGATTCTTAAGAATGGATTTTATGTGAAAATATGCACCCCATGAGTCGGAGGTAGTCGTGATGCTTGACTCTCAGGTCATTCCCCAGAAGAGGAGCTTCAAGTACCTTGGTTACATCCTGCAAGGTAATGGAGAAATTGATGAGGATATCACCCATCGTATAGGGGCAGGCTGGTTGAAGTGGAGACTCGCGTCTGGTGTCCTATGTGATAAAAAAGTGGCACCTAGACTCAAAGATAAGTTCCATAGAGCGGTTGTTAGGCCTGCTATGTTGTACGGAGCGGAAAGTTGGCCAGTCAAGACGTCACACATCCAAAAGTTGAGTGTAGCAGAGATGAGAATGTTTAGATGGATGTGTGGTCATACGAGGATGGTAAAGATTAAGAATGAGTCCAATCGAGATAAGGTTGGAGTGGCCGCAGTCGCGGATAAGATGCGAGAAGCGAGGCTGAGATGGTTGGGGCATATGAGGAGAAGGAGCATAGATGCTCCAGTGAGTGTAATCACCTAATTTTGACTAAATTTGTCTTTAATTAGGACGTTAAAATTTGAGAATTAACAAAAATTACTTGTTATATGTTTAATTGTGATTCTATGTTTAAATTGTGATTATATTGTAAGTTTATGCGGTTTAGATTATGATTAATTGTGTCTGTTTTTGTAACTAGTAACCATTTTAATGGTTATTTGTAAAAATAATGTAGCCCAAAACACAAGCCCGTCAGCCCATTAATTACCCGGCCCACACCCATAATTATATAAAACAAAAAATGGCTCATTTTGCTCATTTTTCCCTCAAGTCCCATGTGACTAGGGCCACCCTGCCCAAATTTTCTCCCTTGCCCACCGGAAATCGCTCCGCCGTGCCTCCATTGAGGTTCCGCCGTTCTGCCGCCGCCGGCCACCACCTCCGGTGGCCGGAAAAATATAAAAAACACATCAATCGACTCCTCTCGATCTCATCTTTCCATTTCCGCAACTATTTTCTTCAAATTCGCAACCGTTTAGCGTAGATCGGGTTTTAAAGTTCCGGTCAAACTACGACTCCGGTGACGTGAGCTTCTTTTCCGGTAATTTTTTTGGCCCTTTATCTTCCCCTTACTCCTCTCTTTCCACCCTCATATCCCATTTTCCCAATACCCCGCCCTTTTCCCCATTTTGTCCCCTGTCCCGTTTTCTTTCCTCTCTTCTTTCTTCTTCTCATTTTTCTTTCTTTCTTTCTGTTATGGCTGAGTGTGATGATGTTTGGAGGGAGGCCGTGGAGATTATTGGATGATGTAGGGGGCTGTTTCAGTTTTTTTTTACGGGGGCAGTGGGGAAGTTTGTGTGCGTTGTAAAGAGGGAATTTGTTGACTGTGATGATGATTGTTTGGGGGTGGAGGGGCTATTTTCCTGTGGTGATTAGGCTATGATGTTGATGTTGTTCGTAAGGCGAGGTGATGGCGACGCAACTGGTGTACTGTGAGTGGTGGAGGCAGCGAGGGCAGCGGCATCGCTGCGTCGCTCTCGCTGCAGCGATGGTGATTTTGTGATGATGGGAACAACAGTAGCGACGCAGCGAAAGCAGTGGTGCCGCTGATTCAGTTTAAACGGGCAGCTATGAATCCGCGAGACAGTGATGGCGAAGCTCTAATCCAAGGCTGCGATGCAATTTAATATAGTTGGGTTAGAAGAAAAAAAAAACCAAATCTTTGCTTCCTTTTAGTTTTGTATTTGTTACTTTACTGTTTCTGAATGTTTAGTCATAGATAGAATTACTTCATGTCTTTATCAAAAGGAAAGTAGGAATGGTTTAGGTGTAGTATCTGAAATGAAAGATGCAGTTTAGCTTAGCATGTAAATGATGGACGAATATTGATTGATGATAAACTGTTTCCATTTGGAGTCTCTGGTAACGAATATCATGTATGGGTTTCTTTGAAGTATGCACAGTTTCCTTTCGTCGAATCAGGAAATGAAAACGATTAGCTGTTTATGTTTGTATGTACTATCTTGGTCTGATCCTATGTGAAGCATGAAATGGTTGAGTTTCTTTTGGTCTAATTTATTTACTGTCCAGGTAGGTGTCTGTTGGTTTACCTTAAGGAAATTTTGGGAGTTGTTTTGACTTTGGTTGCTTCCCAATCATATTTATACTGTTTGTTTGTTGTATCGCAAGCCCTCTGTTGTCTTTCCTATCCGTCGTCGAGCATGAATTAGTCTTTGTTTACCTCAAGTGGATCTTTCAGTTGAAGGTCTTTGTTTAGTTTCATTCAGGTGCCAAATAGTCTGCAAGCTGTTTCCGGCTTAGTTTGCTTAAGGGTGAGCTTGTGTTAGAACCTGTCCTCACTGCCTGTATGGGTCTTCATGTTTTTAAGTATTGTTTGGTGTGGTAACTGTGAGGGAAGTCAAGTATGTATGTGATATGAATGAGCTGTAGTTTCTAATTAGTTGTTCTAAGACTTGTTCACTTAGTTGTAGCTTATTTTTGCTTGCTGGAAGCTCTTAACATCTGGTTTTGTTCTAGTTTAGTTATAATTTAGGATCTGGTTACTCTTTAGAATAATTTAGTTAGTTTTAGTTGGTTTTAAGTTAGTTGGGCTGATCTAGTTTGCCTAGTTTGGTCTCAATCCTTTTGGTTAGTGTGATGAGTGTTTAGTGTCCTTTTAAAGGACACTTCTTGCATTATTTCAGCCCCTTTAGGACTGTGTTTGGTGGCTGAAACAGTGGCTCTTCAACTGTTGTACCATGCTGAAAAAATAGCCAAAAACACTCAAGTATAGGGGTGTGGGCTTGTACTTTTGTACAAGTCCATACCCCCACTCTTTGGCCCCATCTTTTAGCTATATATAGGAGTCTTTACTCCTCATTTAAGACCATCCACCAGCTGAAAATACACCAACAACCAGCTGAAAAAGCTTGAGAGAAAAAGTAAAAAAAGTAGTAAGTTAGATCAAAGAATTTAGAACCAAAGACTACTACTCTTAAGAGTCTTTGGGGTTGTAAAATTCTTGAGTCTAAAGTCAAAAGAAAGGGTAAGAGTGGGCTATTTTGCTGGATTAAATTGGATATTGGAGTTTCTTGCTGTTCTGGTCTTTGCTTTTGGCTCTAGCTTAAAGGTCTTCATTGCTATTTAACTTGAGAAAAATCTACATACTAGGTAAACATTTCCTCTATATTGAATTTTCCCTTTGGATGCCTACTGAACCTATGTATGAAATTGCTCAATGTATGGTTTATTGAAGTTGTTTTCTTTCTCATGTATGTATATTAATACTCTCTTTATCCTGCTGCATTTTAAAGTTGAAGATAGCAAAAAAAGTGTGATGGTTTATCCTGCTGCATTTTAATACTCTCTTTAGTAGTTTTCATCATGGGAAGTATAAATATTAGTTTGTCTCTCTTTTAAAAGAAAATAAATACATGGTTTGACTTGTGTAAACTTGGGGACGAAAATGAATGCCACTGCAAGATCGTGACATGAATGCAAAAATAAGTAGCAGCTTCATTAAGTAGCAGCTTCTCGTTTTCTCAACAATGGGCAGTTAGGCACACTTAGGATTTATATTTGTTTTAACTTTGAATCAGATGGATAGCATTATACAAAATGATTTTGGTCTAATAAAAAATGGGATTTGGATAAATATGCATTCACCATATTAAAAGTGAAAATAATTTGAAAGAAAAAATCATTTGCTTTCACCTAACATAAATAATAATGTCTTAAAGAAAGATAGCAAATTTGATTTAAACAATAATGTGAATCGAGAAGGCAAACTGAAAAGCCCATCTCTCTTTATCGGGCCAGTCCACTTTTGAGCAAACAATCATGATTTAATAAACAAATCAACTCTTTGGAAAATAGCCTACTTCATTAACAAATGGACTCATAATTTTGACAAATTAATCATTTATAGAGGTCAATTAAATTCTTTTGACAAAAATAGACCAGTCCTCTGTGAGGTTGGAATGAACGATAAGCTTTTAGTTTTTTTCTAAATCAAAGTGCAAATTCGTCCAATCCTCTGTGAGGTTGGAAAGGAATGGTGCGCTTTTAAATCAAAGTACAAATTCAAATTAACGGCATTAATAATAACAACCATATTTAATAAATTAAAATTGCGACAATAAAGCAACTGTGCTTGGCACAGGACTCGAGGGTGCCTAATACCTTCCCGAGAGTCAACTGAGAACCTTACCCGAATCTCTAACGCAGACTATTAGACGAGTCAGAGGTGTTCCAAGGTACCCTTTGGTGACTTGGCACACCTTAAACTATGTCAAGTGGCGACTCCGAGTTTCTCTAAATAATTTAGTACCTTTTTGAACACCAGTCACGAGCCTTTAAATAATAAACAAACCAGCGCATCTAATAAATTTTGTAGGGCGTGACAGTGAGGAGGTGTGAGAGATTGGCAGTGCTGAGTCTACGTCGAGGTAGAGGTAGACCAAAGAAGAATTGGGGTGAGATGATTTGTCAGGACTTGGCTCATCTCCAAATCACCGAGGACATGACCATTGATAGGAAAGCGTGGAGGTCGAAGATTATGATAGAAGGTTAGAGTGTATCTTAATATCATTTGTAGAATTTAGATATTTTATTTACTATTTTATGCATCTGTACTATTTTCATTGTTGTCTGTTTACTTTAGCTATGAGTAGTTTCCTTGTCAGTATTTTCTTTATCATGGGTAGTTCATCTTATTTTTGCTAGCATGTTGTCGAATTATTATTTCTTGAGCCGAGGGTCTATCGGAAACAGCCTCTCCACACTGGTGGAGGTATGGTCTGTGTACATCTCACCCTCCCCAGACCCTACTTGTGGGATTATACTGGGTATGTTGTTCTTGTTGTTGTTGTTGGATTTTATGTGCAGATCCTGTCATAGAGGCCTCCTTTTTCACGGTTAAAGTACACCATGGCGAATCAATTAGGTTTAATTCTAAAAAAAGCTATGTCGATGGAACGGTTGAATACTTCGACTATGTAAATGGAGCAACAATACAGCGATCAAACTTTAAAAGCATGGCCAAGATATGTAGATATGAAAAGGAGTATGTGATTTTTTGGCACAAATATAGCTTAACTCGTGATAAGTATCGACTAGTTGGAAGTAATATTGAAGCTGCTCGAGTAGGTAATTTTGTTCTGAATAACCAAGTAGTGGAGATATATTTTGGGCACCTGAATTTGTATGGAGACGAAAATCAATGTCAATAGGAACCTGAAAATGTTAATCCGACAATGCGAACAAATGATGTTACATCAAGCAGTGAATTCGAAGACGAAGATTATATTTCAAGGAGGACGACTTATTATTTTCAATGAATGTTGATCCTTCACCATAATATTTTGGAACAAATATAAGGGGAAATAAAAATAGAACTGATGAGAATCAAGATTATATTAGCGATGAGATGCTTAAAAAGATGCAAAATTAGGAGGGTGACTCAGATTGCAGTAGGCACAAAAAATTCTTACCTCCCATGCACTTAAAATCTTACATAGTCCCTATAAAAGACTTCAAGTTTGTGGTAACAAATCACTCACTGTCCTCTTAACTACTTGCAGTGTTGTCACCAAAAAGTTGTGCTTCATCTACTGGAGTAATTACTTCAGCTCCAATCATAACATCTACCAACATCTCAAGCTCCATGCCAACATCCATACCTACTTCATTTATTGGATTAGCAATTTCAGGTTCAGTGACATTACCATTATGAACATTTCCAGCTGCACCCTCCCCTTGAAAAAATTGATTATCCTGTTGTGGTGGTTGAAAACCTTCTGGTCCTACAGAAAATTCAAAACCTATATTTTGAAATGCAGGGGGTAAGAATAGGGATGTTAATCAGCTTCAGAGCATATGCGACATTCTTTATAACTTTTTCGATCGTGATTAAAGCTGTGGCAGAATATCCAATATGCTATGTTTGTGTATCTCGGATAGTGGCAAGTTCATTCATTATCTTGTTGGTTATCACACAGAGTGTCAATTCTTCTTTCCAACCTATTAAGGGTTGCACTTATCTCTATAAGTCCATGCAATGGTTGTTCCATCTGTGGTTGTGATGCAAGCAAACCCGTGGGTTTACACCTTGCAATCGCAGACAACAAACAAGACGCGGAAACGATGAAGCAAAGATGCGGAAGCAATAAGAGTAACACGGATAATAAGAAATCGAGGGAAGGGGGAGAACAGAAATAGAAGAAAGAATGGATAATCACAGTCAAAACATTGATTGATTATCCAAGGGAGAAAATGAAACTTGAACCTAACAAGGATTCATACTAGTGATGAGATCCATTTCGGTTCCAAGCCTAAGAAGGCATACACGAAGCCTCGGGCTTCAAACAAGAATGGCTCGGCCAATTCTATCTCTATTCTCTCACTTCAATATCAACTAAAACTAAAAACTAATGAGCTATGCTAGGAGTTTATATAGACAACATTAAAAGGGCAAAATAGTAAAGTGGTCACAGGCGACCAATGAAATAAAGCCACGCAGGGCTGGAGTAGCTTATGTGTTCGGCAGCTCAGCTCGAACACGTTGGATTCGGTCGCTTGTTTGCCTCGATCACATTTGGAATCGAACGCTCTCCTGCCTCGGACACATTTGTAGCCCTTCGATCGATTCTTTGATCGGCGTCGTTCTTCCTTGGTTCGGCTTCGGGCTCGAGCTTGATCGTTGAGTTTCCATAAGTTGTCCTCGGTCTCACAACTCCGAAGTCAGTGTCAGCAACGGTCACAGTCACTTGTTGTCTGCTCGGTGGATTTCCATCGTTGCTGCTCGGCGAGGCAGTCTTCGGTATCTTTCATTCCGGCCACACTTTGATCGTGGGCGCCATGTGACTCCTCGGTGGACTTGCTTGATGAATCGAACAGGTGAGCCTGGTTCGTATTGCATCATCCTCCCCTTCTTGAAAGGATTTCGTCCTCGAAATCAAACCGGCAAGACCTGCAACAAGGCAAAGACAAACAAAGCTTCCTACTTCGAAAGTAGGTTAGTGTTTAAGAGTGGAAAACACACTCTTATGATAGAGCCAAGCATCAATGCAAATCAAACAGCCTATGTCTCCGAAGGAAACAACAAGTTCTTGGCTCAAATAGAAACTAAACCGAACACATGAGTACACGAAGAGATCAATAGGACACTTTATATGAAAGATGTGACGATCAAAGGCCCTATCACCTCTAAACTCGTAGTCATCATACCGAGCCCAAAATTCACTTTTATCACCATGGGGCTTATAGACTTCGGTATGCACTATACTCGAGGTGTGATCAACATGTGGAATGGAGTAAGTAAAATGATTGACTCGACAACCGACATCGAATACTCCACTCCCCTTCATAAAAGCAATCGCATTCACACCAAGAGGTAGCTTTTCACCTCCCAAATGAACTCCAAGACAACCCTTCTCTTTAGACAGACTTCCGAAGAAGGTCTCAAATAATGGATTATCTACTGGGTTAAGCCTTTCAAACCGAGGTGGTTCTCCTCGAGTCGGATGCTCATCACCATCTCCTTCGAACAGAGGGTTAGTGAAAATAAGTTCACTGCCCATCAAAGGTGCATCCGAACCCAGGTCATCGGCCACACTTGAGGAGTCATCGAATATAATCCGATCCAACTCATCCACTAAGGACTCCTCAAGGGTATCATCTTCCTCACTACAACACACAGATCCACCATAGGCAATAATTTCAACAAGGGTATGATCAAACAACTCATTTTCCCCTTTATCAAAGATTGGTGGTGTGTCATAACAAGGGTCACAAGTAAGGTCAACTACAACTTCATCACTAAAGAGAGATTCGATGAAGATCGAGCTCACATCATTATGTGGCATAACAATTCTCTCAACTAGTGGTTCACATTCACTCACAAGTTGACCATTCGAATCTACACTAGTTGCAAACACATTGTAATCATACAAATCACCAACTAGCATAGAGTTTTCACATACAATTTCACAAGACAAGGAAGTATCATGCTCACGGGAAGGAAATCGAACACTTACTTCGAAGTGACCTTCGGTTTCTGTCACTGTCTCCGAAGTCTCATAAGTAGTTTCTTCTTCGTGGAGCTCACATGAAAGATCTTCTTCACCTTGTCTATCTACTTCGGCACAGAGTTGAGGCTCTATCGGTTTGCCTCCAAGAGTTCCTGCACAAGAGTTCGAACAAGTAGAAGGAGAAGATAAGAGGTTAATGTTAGAATAAGGGGTGTCCTCACTCTCATCGATTCTTTTTCCCTCTTTCTTTTCCCTCATTTTTCTTTCAAGGTCAGGTGTGGGTTTGGGTGGTGACAACTCACTCACATCACTCTTCACAGCCTCTCCTTTTTCCTCTCGAGAGTTGTCACCGGTCACTCCCTTACTCCTCTCGATCTTTTGTCTCTCATATTCGGGTGAGTTTGGTCGAGGACCAAGAATACCCATAGCTGGAGTAGGTGGACCTTTAACATCGACCCGAAGTCTAGGACTCGAAGACTCATCAACCGAGGTCTCCTCTTTTGCTGTCGAACATGGTTCCGAAGCTGGTGTCCTCGGGAACCTTGCTGGATCAAGGTTAGCAAGTCGGCCATCCAAACTCTGAAGTTCGGTTGCGAGCCCCTTTAGTTCAGCCATAATATCGGCCACGGTGACCTGAGGCTTGCTCGCCATTCGATGTCCCTTTAAGACATTAACCTTGTTAACTTCGGTCGACTCTTTTCTTGCAATTTTCCCACCACTTCTTGCGCTCGTAGGACTCTTCGTTGGCACCTTTCCAAGTACAGAATTTCCTCCATTAGTGGTAGCACCACTAGAGTAACTCCCACTTCCTTTCACTCTTCCAACTTTAGAAGTTTTGTTGAAAGTCGAGGAAGGAGTTTTAGCATGGAACCCGTGAGAATTTCTCCTCGAAGAAGGTGTTCGGTAGAAACCTCCTCTACCCTCCTCGGGTCCATATCCACCAGTGCTACTCGAGCCACCCTTTCCATAGGACTTGGAAGCATTGAATCGTGTGCCACGACTATAAGTTGCAAATCTTCCTCCTCCCATGGAACAACCTCCACCACCTCCTATCCCGAAGGAAGGAGTTCTACCACTCTCTTGTGCTCCACACGAGACACCGACGGAAGAAGACATCAAATAGTTTGCTCGGTCAACTTCGTCATCGACCTCCTCGATGTCACACTCATCATATTCAAGGTCATCACAATGAGAGTAAGTAGAGTCATCATATCTCGAAGCGTCACTACCTTCGTATTCTTGACCCGAAGCAAAAGATTCTTCTCGTTCGTCTTCACAGGCTTCGTAGTCTTCTTCGTCTTCGTATTCACCATAGTGACCTGCTTCGTCCTCGTAAGAGCCATAGTCCCCGGTGTCGTTATAACAATCATCACCTCCGTAGGAACCATAGTCTCCATCATCTCCACACGAATCATACCCTCCGTAGTCATCATCATCCGAAGACATAGCTGCAACAAACAACAGTAAAGGACCTCACAAGTTCACTCCCTCACGTGTATCACTCGAGTGATGTTCACTCAGTTTCTTTCCGCTCGTGTTTACACTCAAGGTCGTTGGCTTTTGTGACCTCACTCTATTGTTCTCACCACTCAGCCTTTTTCCACTCAAGTTGGCCTTGCCTCCTTGTTAGGAAACCGAAGTGATAAATCACAACTAGTACTTTCCAAGCTTAGGTTCGGAAGGAGTTTATATGACTCGATGGAACGGTAGCTATTTAACTGCGCACGGGGAGTCAAAGAAATTTCTACGAAGTTGGACTTCGGTCACCCCACGCACGAGTTCCTATAAGCTCAGATTCGATAGTACGACCCCGAGTAGAAAGAATTACTCCAGAGATCCACTATCGAGAATATTCGGACACAAGAAAAGTGAAATCCTAAGAGAATCTACCTCCTCCTCGGTTCCGCTTCGGAATTCTCCGAACACGTGACCTCGGTACAAGTGTTTCCTCCTCGGTTCGGATAGGGTTTAGCCTTATCCGTTTTTCCCTTTTCTAGCCGACAACTTTTCACCTGGGGTTTTAGATTTTGACAATTTACCCCTTTCTTCTTCAATGGAACAGTGAACCTTTACTCCGGTGTACGGACAATATCAAGATTCGTTCACAGTCCACTAACAACAGATTAAGCTCAAGATTTGGGTCGTCTCCGGTTTTACAACGTCGGAGATCACTCCAGTTCCAAGCGAAGCTAAGAACACAGCTCTCGTCGCCCGTACACTGTCAACAATGTCAACACGCTTCCGGCGTACGGACAGTGTCTATAGCAGTGGAACTTCGATTTTAAGCACAAAAATCGACCCAAATACCTCAACAACCTCCAGTTTTCATCGGTAAACACCAAAACATAACTGGGGTTCGATTTTCAACAACACCACGTCAAGAACACGGTCCAAAACGATGGAAAAACCCTAGTTACAAATGTTGTACGTCGGGTACTCGATCAATTCCTTAGACAGTGGTGAATTCAAATATGTGATTGTATAATCCAAACAATCAACAATCAATTCAAATTTTTGAATTTTCTTCTTTTTACTTTTTTTTTTTGTAAAATAAGAACACCAACAGAAAGTAAAGATAGATTGAACAAGGAACGTGGATTCGTAGGAACGAAATCCAAGTCTTGCTCTGATACCAAACTGATGCAAGCAAACCCGTGGGTTTACACCTTGCAATCGCAGACAACAAACAAGACGCGGAAACGATGAAGCAAAGATGCGGAAGCAATAAGAGTAACACGGATAATAAGAAATCGAGGGAAGGGGGAGAACAGAAATAGAAGAAAGAATGGATAATCACAGTCAAAATATTGATTGATTATCCAAGGGAGAAAATGAAACTTGAACCTAACAAGGATTCATACTAGTGATGAGATCCATTTCGGTTCCAAGCCTAAGAAGGCATACATGAAGCCTCGGGCTTCAAACAAGAATGGCTCGGCCAATTCTATCTCTATTCTCTCAATTCAATATCAACTAAAACTAAAAACTAATGAGCTATGCTAGGAGTTTATATAGACAACATTAAAAGGGCAAAATAGTAAAGTGGTCACAGGCGACCAATGAAATAAAGCCACGCAGGGCTGGAGTAGCTTATGTGTTCGGCAGCTCAGCTCGAACACGTTGGATTCGGTCGCTTGTTTGCCTCGATCACATTTGGAATCGAACGCTCTCCTGCCTCGGACACATTTGTAGCCCTTCGATCGATTCTTTGATCGGCGTCGTTCTTCGTTGGTTCGGCTTCGGGCTCGAGCTTGATCGTTGAGTTTCCATAAGTTGTCCTCGGTCTCACAACTCCGAAGTCAGTGTCAGCAACGGTCACAGTCACTTGTTGTCTGCTCGGTGGATTTCCATCGTTGCTGCTCGGCGAGGCAGTCTTCGGTATCTTTCATTCCGGCCACACTTTGATCGTGGGCGCCATGTGACTCCTCGGTGGACTTGCTTGATGAATCGAACAGGTGAGCCTGGTTGGTATTGCATCAGGTTGCCCATTATCTAGTCCGACACACGGACCTAGATTATAGAGTGTCCTTATTCCGATATTTGAAGGAGTGACCCATCCTAGATCACGCGGTGGAGTGCTTCCATACACATCAATCAACTTAGCTATTGTAGACCCATAATATAAAGTGTGGATTAATTTCTTTGTTCTACAGCTCTTCATATTTGTACAAATTATGTGTCCCACGTTAATAGGCTTTTGTTTTAGAACTGCATATAGCAACGTCGCTCGCATAGGTCTAATTTCTTGTGTGTTGCGATTTGGTGTCAACCTAGAACTGATAAACAACATCCTGATTTTTGCAACAATACTCAAATTTCTTTGTGGGAACCACTTTCGCCTAGCATTCGGAGAAAGTATCCACTCAACGCCAAAAGGACATAACTCTTGATCGTTACTTATCTCAGTTCGGATGCGAAACCAAATGTTGGAGCTCATCATCATTTGGATTCGGAAAACCATATAACATATTGATGATTTCTAACGCAAAAGAAATTATTTTCCCCCTAACTTGTGATGTGTTAGTATATTCATCTAAATTTGCATAAAAGTCGCGAACTAATATAGGCACATCCTAACCACTGAGTCCTTCTTGTTTGCCATTCTTCAAAACCAATTCTCAACACCTATGCAGTTAGATTTGGTATTTTTATGGTGCCTACTAAGTTATGGAATTTAGAAGATAGTATTTTGGTATTAAAGGTGCCTACTAGGTTTGATATTAGCTAGTCTACTAAGTTAAAGCCGTGTTTGATTGAACAACAATAATCACTTAAATTGATAGTAACCGAAAATAATAAATGAGCTAAGTAAGGATTAAAGAAAATCTTATTTTAGTATTGAATGGTGCCTACTAGGTTTGGTATTAGCTAGTCTACTAAGTTAAAAGTCGTCGTGTTTGATTGAACAACACTAATAACTTAAGTAGATAATAACTGAAAATAATAAATGAGCTAAGTAAGGAGTAAAGAGAATCTTATTGTAGATCCAAACGACAAGACAATGTTTGTTGTTTCTTTGCTAAGACCGCCATTTCAATGAGAGTATTTAATAGAGAGTAAAGTTCTATTCAATAATATTTTATTTCAATAATGTTACACGATGGATTACAAGGATATTTATACTACTCATTAATCCTAGAGGTTTCCTATACATATCTTGCCACGTGCCCTCTCTAGGAAATGATTTTAGTTTTTAGAAATTCTGAACATTGGTGTTAGTTTACGATCAGATACCATTTCCCGTACTGGCGTAGTTGGCATAATTATCTTTTCTGTGTGTCTGAGCTTATGGACTACAATATTTTTCACTCGTTTCCGATGACAGTTTTGTCCGGAGCACTTCCCATGCTTTAACTATTTTTCTCTATTTTTGGCGAAGTTCCATTTTCTATGCAACTTCATCTTCAAGTTGTCTTTTCTCATAATGCCAAGTGGACAGTGATTCATATGTGGTAGGCGTGAATTTCATCTAATACATTCGTCGACAATCCTATTCTTCTTTTTCTTCTTGATTTCCCGGCCTTTACGAAAAACAACACCTCCTTCACCTCTGCAAAGTTTCCTCTGCCTCTGCGAGATCGGCTTTCGAAACCACCTCTGCCACTTTTGGAATGAAGATGGAGCCTCTACCGCATGCTCATACTTCCATTGGTGTTGTTGTTTTTTTTTTTTTTTAATTTAATAGTTTTAATTGAGCACCATTTAGTATATCTATTAGTATTTTTTGTTGGAGCCGTGATTGTTATATTGATATTTGCACGTGTTTATACGCATTTACACATGTTTACACAAGTTTGTAAATTGTGTAAGTACTATATAAAAATGTATAAATTTGTATATACGTGTATAAGTATGTATATAAAATATATGTGTATAAATTTCAGATTCGCATATTACTCCATCCGTCCCAATTTATGTGAGGTAGTTTGATTTGACACGGAACTTATCAAATAAGGAAGACTTTTAAAACTTGTGGTTAAAAACAAAGCATAAAAATTTGGACGAACCAAAAAGAAAAGTGTGTCACATAAAATGGGACAAGGAAGTACTATGAACGTGTGCATAAATTTTCAATTTTTTATGTATTCTTTATTTTTTCTCTCCATGGATGAGTATAAATTAACATTATACACCAGCTTTAAAGATTTTTTTTCCTTTATCTACCCAACAACTTAAAAGATTCACAGATATACAACTTTTAAAAAATTTATACCACATTTCTCTATATATTTTTAAAAGTACCACTTCCATTATACCAACCAAAATTTTTCAAAATCAACAAGATGGAGTAGTATAATTATCTTATCTCCTAAAATAGTGTGGGTTGGGTTTATCTCATCTTCTCCTACACCTAGTTTCGTCCATTAATATCTCAAATCATAGCTTATCAAATATTTTCTCCTTCCAAATAATCAAACTCTTCTGAATTGTTATTCCCCTCCCCATTTACATAATTTTCTTATTAATTAAATATAAAGACAAAATATGTTCTTAGAAAATTTAATGTGAATAATATAACCCATATACTATTCATATATAGTATATTTAATAAATTACTGTAATATACTATATATTGATACACTATATATAATATCATGTGAATAATATATGGCTATTAATATACCTTCTCTGTGTGTATACTATATATTAATGTACTGTATATTGATATATTATATATAATATCATTATTGTACCATAGTCATATACGATATATTTGATCACAAATTTTAAATTTGTTGGTTTGATTTGAACCAAGGTGCAGAGGTGGTGGTAATAAATTTATTTAAATATATTTTATTTATGAATGCACTAGATAAAAGTTTATGGAAATATTTTCTGAGATTGTAATTGACTAGGATTCTATTACAATATACTTAAATTTAGGGATCCTCTTCTAGCTATGGTTTCAGATGGAAAGAGAGGATTTATTATATTTACACAATTATAGTATATTTGTAATGTAATAAATGGTACCATAATTAAATGATATTGAATGAAATAATTTTTTTTAAATTAGGTAGTTATGAAAAAATCTCATTTTTTTATGTGTGTGTATATTATATATTTCACGTGTGTGGTTAATGAATGGCACATTGGCAACATCTAAACGAGTTACCTCATCCTCAAAATCATAACAACGCAATCTGCGGTCAAGATTTGACCATCCAAATCATATTCCCTAATAAATACTTAGAGGGGCAGTTCATCTTCTTTTGAAGCCTTTCTAACAATAATTACTTTCTGTCTCCTTTTTGTGTCCTATCAGTTAGTTGCGAAGTCCCACGATGGTTGCACCGGGGTTCACTGTGGATTTAAATAAAGCTCTTGCCTTCCAGGTGAAAACTGCAGCACTGTATTTATCGATTACTCCTAGAAGATCACAAGTAAACCATAGTCAATGCTGCCATTAGGGTATCTTTTGTGAAGTTTGTCAGTATAGTTTCGTTCTCCTCATGCTCGTCTGCTATCGATGGTCTAAATCTTCCACATTATATGATACTTTAGTTCTTACGATGAACACCTCGACCAAGTTTATTGTCGTATATTATCTGTAGGCTTTAAAATCCATATGTTTGTTTTACTTGCCTAAGAGCACAAAAGTAAAAATGACAGCAGAAGTAACAGATATACACAGAGAAGTTGGTTTCTCTTTCCTGACACTCTTTGAAATAAACCTATTCTATTGATTATATTCTTTCCAACTTCTCTTTCTCATGTCAAACCTAGTTCCCCATCCCCTATCCCTTATTTCCTCACTGGAAACGTAACAGAAATAACTTTCTTGATTTAACTCATCCCAATATGATATCTACTTTTCATTTTTCTTGACTTCTGGAATGTGTTCTTAGGTTGGCCACCTTGGAGAAGATTATCAAGAGTGGGTTCACCAGCCTATTGTGAGCAAGGAAAGTCCTCGATTTTTTGAAAATGATTTTTTGGAGGTATTGCTTATCTAATCCTTGTTGCTCCAGTCTTCTATTACTCCCCTGTCCCAATTTATGTGGCACTTTTCGCTTTTCGAGATTCAAACTGCATGAACTTTGACCAACATTTCAAGACGTATTTTTTCACCAAAATAATATGAGAAAAGTTGTAACTTAAAGTACGTTTCAAGTAGTTTTCAAAAATATAAATTTTAATGTTAAGATATTGAGTTAATCTAATCCAATTTAGCTTCAAAGTTTAGTCAAATTGACTCTCGAAAAGCGAAAAGTGCCACATAAATTGGGACGGAGGGAGTATTAAACTCTTTAATTAAATGATAAACACATATCTTAAATGAGTCGGACATAGGCTATCATTTATAAACATTGTTCAACTTGAAATTTATCAAAGTGAGTTTTTCAAGGGAAATAGAAAATCCGTACTCATACCACACATGTGTCAAGTACATGAATCCGTACTCATACCAGAGTGTATTGGATAAAAATAGGCTTGCACACGTGGCACCTCGGTTGCATGGCTCAAGGAGAGCCGAACGGATGTTTGTGAATTATGATTCGAGGTAAGCAACAAAGTCACCGAAGTCATCAGTCGAGGATGATTTTCGTATTGCACCTCGGTGAAGAATCACATCGGTCAGTTAACAAGTTCACATCTCCGAGGTCGACAAATCGAGCCTCGGTGGATTAATTAATCTTCAACAGAGTGACCTCCCCTTATTTCGGCCTATTAACTCCACTTTTAGGGGAGCTGAAACGTGGATAAGTTAGTGGGAAACATGGAGAACATCACCCAAACTTTTTGTATTCGTTAGTCTATAAATAGCTCCTTATTTCATAATGTAATAATCTAGAGATATATACAGAAACTCTGACAAAATTTGTACTCAATCACATATATTAAAATCTTGTTATTTATTCGTCACTTATTTTTGATTTTGCTTATTTTCTCAGCTGTGATACTCAGTAGTGCTTGTATTCTTGACCCAAATTTGATTTGTTGTCCTAAATCGGTTTAGGACAATACAAATTGGAGACGTCTATGGAAATATAAGCAGCAACGCTTTGTTCCAAAGCTGAACGCTCAACTCGTTCGTATTTTCCTTTTGATCTGTCGAAATGGCTAATAATGATGAAAATTCCACTGAGCAACAGTTAACTCCCGATGGACGAACTAGTGCTTACATAAATCCAACAATGCTTTTCAAGCTTTTGTCATCCAAACTTTGAAAGCTCTTCAAGCACAACAGGCCGAACAGATAGTTATTAATTCAGAATTTTGCGCCTCGTTGGAGGCTAGGAACAATTGTACTCCAAATAGAACCCCACCCATAGCTCCAAGTGGAGGTATCCCGACTTTCGTTCATATGGGCGCGATAACAGGGGGACCTCCTAATGGGGCCACATCTGGAGGTTCAGGCACTATGCCTAACACTGTGCCACACTTCAGAACAGTTCCTAACATGGCTAAAACTAGCTCTTCGGTTGACCTCAAAATATTGAGCAAAGAAATCGAGCCCCGAGTTAAGGCTCGAACGGAGAAATGGCTTGAAAACGTCCCCGGAGTGAGAAAGACCCAAAAGATGCTCGACATAGAAAAATATAGGAAGTTGCCTTACAAGCCCGAGGCCGCTCCAGCGTCAATTCCAAAGACTTTCAATATTCAATTCCTGAAAAAGTATAATGGTACTACCGACCCTGTCGAACATGTAACCGAATTCATGTCAATGGCCTTGGGGAATGACTTGTCAGACATTGAGAAGGAGTCAATGTTCCTGAAGAAATTCGGTGAATCTTTGGAAAAAGGGGCATTACGTTGGTATATGCGCTTGCCCTCGGGGTCCATCTCCAGCTTCAATGAGCTAGCTGATGCATTAATCAAGGCTTACACCGAGGGAAAAAATCCTCCAAAGGAAGGAGGACAACTTTGAAGTTAAATAACGGCCCGAAGAACCCATTAAAGACATCCTCAAGAAATTTCATGTGGAACAGATGGAGTTGCCTACTATGGATGACAGCTTGGCCATCATGGCATTTGAAAACAATATCAACGTTCGTAACTCTGAGGCTGCTGCTGAACTGAGGAAGGAGCTGAGACAATACCACACTTTGACATGGACTGATTTGCATAGTAGAGCATATACCAAAATAAGGTTGTAGGAAGCTGAATGGAAGGTTGCCGGTCGAATTCTAATTAAAAGAGTCGACCTGGATCCTCATATCGCGTCGAGAAGCTACGAGGAAATTCAAGGGGTCAATACGAACCATACACCTCACCGAGGCAGCATGTCAGCCAAAGGCTTGGAAATCAGCATGTGAGCCAATGGCTCAATAAGAAAGTTAATTCGAACACGAACCAGAAAAATACCTCGGGGCCAGCTTTGATATCCAAATGTATGGAGTTACCTCGAATCCCTGATTATAATTTCAATGTGTCAACCGCGGAGTTAGTTAACGTCGTAAGAGGATGGCAGGAGTAAGAGCACCGAAGGACATGAGAACAACTCCAGAAAAAAGGGATCAAAGTCTACATTGTGAGTTTCACGCGGATTATGGTCACCGTACCGAGGACTTCAAAGCTCTGCACCTCGAAGTGGCAAGCTTGTTGAAAAAAGGTTTGTTGGCAGAATTCTTACCAAAAAAGGAAAGAACTCGAGTTGGGGGTTCGGGTAAGGAGATAGTGTTCGATGACGATGACTGCGATGGGATGATGTTTCCCCATCACGATGCTTTAGTCATCATGTTGAGGATCAAGGATTCAGATATTAAAAGAGTCTTGATCGGCCCCCGTAGCTTTGTGAATACAATCAGCTACGGGCCATTAAGAAAATATGGTTGAAGGACCAAATCGTCCCGAAGGCAACCATATTAACTGGTTTTAATAACTCTAGTGAGAAAATATTGGGTGAGATCACGCTCAAAACATATGCCGAGTGAGTTGTTAAGGAGACAGTATTCCAAGTCAGGCCCGAGGACATGGCTTATAACGTGATCCTTGGTAGACCGTGGATCCACTTATTAAAGTTGTGCTATCCATTCTTCATATTAAATTTCCAACCCCTTGGGGGGTTCACTCGATCAAGGAAGAGCAACGAATGGTGAGGGAATGCTATTCGGTCGCGCTGAAAGGTGGAGTTATCCTGACTGGATCAAATAAGTAGCAATCAACACAATCGGGGTCAAGCGAAGAGGGGAACCATGTCCTCAAATCGATCCCCAAGGAGAAGTAGGAAAGATCTCAATGTGTATTTAAGAGCCTCAGAAGCAAAAAGTCGAGGACTCTACCATTGAGGAGTTTGAATCTTTCACACTATTGAAGGATTTCCCAGAGAGGAAAGTGTTTGTCGGTTTTGTTGTTAGACCTGAAGTCGAAAGGAGCTATAGTAGAAGTGTTGAAAGCCAATGATCATTGCTTTGCCAGGTCCCATGCAGATATGGTCAGCATCGATCCGGAGATCATGACTCTTAAGGTGAATGAGGACCCACGCTACACCCCGATGAAGCAGAAGAAAAGGCCGCATGTCGGCATAAAAAACAAACCAATCGAGGATGAATCTACGAAGCTGCAAGAGAATGGCTTCATAAAAATCAAAGAGATTTAAGAAATCCCCGATGAGCTCTACGGGGTGAAAGAAGTCCAGCGCTTGACTGGCCGAGTCGCTACCTTGAGTAGATTTATCTCGAGGTCATCAGAGCGATGTCGCAAATTCTTCTCAGTCCTAAGGAAGAATAATACCCTCGAGTGGACCTCGGAGTCTACAGAAGCACTGAAAGAGTTGAAACACTACTTGGCTAACGCGCCATTACTCGCCAAGCCGAAAGAAGGAGAAACTTTGTTGGTCTACCTGGCTGTATCCGAGGTGTTAGTGAGCGTTGTGTTGGTTCGAGAGGAGGTTGGCAAGTAGTAGCCCATCTACTACATAAGCAAAACACTCTTCGATGCCGAAACCAGGTATCCCTATTTGGAAAAATTAGCACTTGCTTTAATTGTAACTGCTCAGAAACTACGACCTTCTTTTCAATGCCATCCAGTAGCCGTAGTGACCACCTTCCCTTTGAGAAATATATTGCATAAACCAGAGTTTACAAGAAGGTTATCCAAATGGGTGGTAGAGTTGGACGAGTATGATGTCACATACCAACCCCGAACTTCCATCAAATCCCAAGTTTTGGCAGACTTCGTGGCTGATTTTAGTGTTGGGATCCTCCCCGAGGCAGAAAGGGAAAATTTGATGTCTAAGGAGCATACCTTAGAAAAATGGACGCTCTACACCGATGGAGCAACCAACTCCAAAGGTTCTCGGTTTGGTTCAAGAAGATAACTGATAATGAAGCTGAATACGAAGCAACTCTAGTAGGCTTGGAATTGGCCAAAGAAATGGGGGTGGAAAGAGTCGAATTGAGGTGCGATTCATAGCTGGTGGTGAATCAAGTGCTCGGGGACTAATCGGCTTGTGAGCCCAGGATGCAACAGTTCTTGGCTTGATCACAACATATTTTGGCTCAATTCCGAGAGTGGAAAATCAAACAAATACCCCGAGAGGAAAACGCAGAGGCCGACGCCTTGGCTAACTTGGGTTCGGATGTGGAAGAAGGACACTCGGGGACTGATTCAGTTGTTCGGTTGCTCTCAGCGCAAATGAAAGACATGAAATTAGAAGTCAATTCGGTGGATCATAAATGGGATTGACGAACCAAATTCATATCTTTTTTGGAGTCGGGGACTCTTCCCCCCAAGAAGAGAGAAGCAAAAAAGTTGAGCACTCAAGCAGCCTCTTATTCGATGATTCAGGGAAAATTGTATAGGAGAATGTACAGCGGCCCGATAGCTAAATGTTTGGGTCCGGCAGAGGTTAAATATGTTATGAGAGAAATTCATGAAGGTGAGTGTGGAAATCATTTGGGAGGAAAAGCTTTAGTGCGCAAGTTACTTTGGGCTGGAAAATATTGGCCAACTATCAGCGCAGACGCCAAAACCTTTGTGAAAACGTGTGATATGTGTCAACGACATTGTTGAATGATCCATCAGCAGGCCGAACCATTGCACTCGGTCGTGTCTCATTGGCCATTTATAAAATGGGGAATGGATATAATAGGCCCTCTGCCGAAGGCAAAAGGAAGTGTTTGATTCATACTTTTGCTAACCAACTACTTCACCAAATGGGTGGAAACAGGGGCTTTTGCCAAAGTTAGACAGAAGGAGGTGATAGATTTTATCCGCAAAAATATCATCTACAGGTTCGAGGTCCCAAGGAAAATTACTTGTGACACTAGCTCTCAGTTTATGGGGTCGGTGGTTACTCACTTCTTAAATCAATGAGGCATAAAGAGGATAGTATGAACGCCTTATCACCCAAGTGCGAATGGTCAAGACGAATCCTCGAATAGAATTATCATTGAGAACGTAAAGAAAAGGCTTGACGAAGCAAAAGGTCCCTGGCCCGAAGAGTTTCCCGGGGTGTTAAGGCGATGTGAACTACGGAGAAAAATAACACCGGTGAGATCCTTTTTTCCCTCGCTTATGGGATGGATTCACTTATCTCCATGGAGGTGGGTGGACCCAGTCTTCGGTATGCCCATGCTACTGAAGATGCGAATCAACAGGCTATGCGCATAGAGCTAGACTTACTTGAAGAATAAAAGGAGTTAGCCTTGATTCGATTGGAGGTTCAAAAGAGGCAAATTGAAGCATATCTCAATAGGAAAGCCAAACTTAGAGATTTTAAGGTTGGTGATTATGTGTTGAAAGCTTCGAACCAATCAACCAAGGAAAAGAATGTTGGGAAACTTGTTGCAAACTGGGAAGGACCTTACAAAGTCAAAGCAATCGTCGGAAAGGGGTCCAACCAACTTGAAGACTTAAAAGGCAAGTCTGAGCCCTTAAGTTGGAACATCTCAAACTTAAAACAATATTGCTTCTAGCATCAAGGTAAGTAATCTTGGTCAATAAAATTTCACCTACAGCTTCGAGCCGAAAATGCTCCAAAGGCTTTGGTCGAATAATTCTAACTTACCCCTTGTTTCCTTTGCTTGACCTTTTCAAGAAGAGGAGGAGACAATCTACAGTGTTCTGATCTTCATCAAGCTTCATATCCAAACACTGGGGGATGTGAGAGGAATGCGACCGAGGTCAACCTAAAGCCTATCTCATCGAAGCCTATCTATTCGACAGCCGGGGACTGACGCTTGAAGAGTAGATTAACGTTTTGTATTTTTCGCCCAGTAATGGCATGTTTATTTTCACGCCTAAGTCTTGCTTAGACTAGGCCTCATGTAAAAGCCAGTGATGGCTCATGGATATTATCAATGAAATAAATTCAATATCTCTTTATTTCTGTGATTTTGTATATCGAAGTTATCTCTTACATGCATCGGCTCGGGAACGAGACGTCGTTCCAAGTTAGCATCGATCTTATATGAAACAAGTCTTGTAGCAAAATTATAAATGTTCAGCTCAAAAATTCTTAAGGCAAAATGAAAGCTAACACTTAAAGGCAAAGGCAATCATTCATAAAAGGCCCGAAGGCCACATAAGTTATTTACATCAAAATCCCGGAGGCTATAGCAAAAACGAAAAAAAAAACACAAATCAGGAAAAGCTACAAAGGACAAGCTAAGACTGAGTATTGTCTCTCCCCCTTTGGGGTTCCCTTTTTCAGCGATTTCCTCTCATCATCGGTGCCTTCTTCACTACCTTCATCATCTTCAGATTCCTCATTATCTGAACCTTCACTCGATGGAAGCTCATCTACTATCTTTTGAGCTTCCGCGACGGTGTTTCGTGCCCTGAAAATTTCCTCCTCTAAAATGATCTTCCCCACTTTAACTTGGTCCAATGTGTCGAGCCGAGTTTTGAAAACCGCCCACGCCTCCTCAAACTTCGCCCTCATGGCCTTAACTTCGGTTCACTTGTTGAGATCTATAATTTTCCTCCGAAGTCGTGCAACTTCACTTTTAAGAGCTGGCACTTCATTTACCTGGCTTTACAATCGGGTAAGTTGGGCTGTATCATCCTTCAACTTAGTGCGATATTTCTTGCTACTTTCAAGGACTTCAGCCTTAGCAAGAGTTACTTCGACCTGGAGCCGCTCGACCTCCAAGTTCAGCCCCGAGCACTCTATCATGAAATCATTGTTCAGCGCTTGAAAACAAGCCTCGGAGGTGGCCAAAGCTTCACGCCCATCTTCTTCAGACTTAGCAACAGCCTCATGAGCTTGGTTCAGTGCAATGTTCGATGCAACTAATTGGGATTGAAGCTCGGAGATCTGAGCCAAGTAACCTCTTTTCTTGTCCTCCCAAATGTTCTTGACCTTTTGGAGCTCCTCGGCCCTGGCACATTTCATTTGAACAACTTTGAAGGAGAGGACTAGACTCTGAAAGAAAAGATTTAAATTCAAACACTGCAAGTTCAAAGAAAGGGAAAATACAAGTAGCGCAAAAACCTTACGAGAAGTGCAGAAGCAGCCGAGGTAGACATCAACTTCATCGGGCTAAGCCGCCAAAGTATTTTCTCCTCCTACGACCACATCAGCTCCTCAAGCCCCATGAGATCTTTCTTGGAGCAATCCAACAAGTTAGAGCTAGTAGAAAGTTCCAACCTCCGAAGAGCTTGCACCGAGGTTGGAAGCTGTAAAGGCTCATCGCATGCCCGAACCACGCTGGAAACCAAACCCTCACCAACCTTGGCTTTTACTTTGTCTTTGGGAGCTGATGGTAATGCTCCTCGAGGTTGATCATCTCGGTCTCCTTCGCCTCGGTTACTTTGGGCGCCTCAGAAGTCACTTCGGGGTTAACTTCAAGGTCAGCCTCAGGCATCTCTTCGCTGGGCTCGTCGATAAGGCCCCGGCATTTTTTAGCCACAACTGCGGAAGGTTGAGCAGTCGCCACCTCAACTCGAGGATACTTCGCCTTGGTAGGCCTCTTTGAAACAACTCTCTTCCTCTTCGAATCTATGGATGACGGGGGAGAAAGCTTATAGGTAAAATTTGAAGTAGGAGTTGAGATACTCTTAAACCTACCAACAAGGATATCTTCACCTTTTGAAGTCCCATGGCCTGGTGAGCCCTTGGACTTCTTCTTCTCGGCGAGCTGCTTTGCTAAGCTCGCCATCTGGATAACACCATCCTTGGCGTTTTCTCCTTCTTCTTCTCTTTCTTTTTTTCCTTCTTTTCTTCAGCTTCCTTCTCATCCCCCTCCGTGTCCTTGGCGGCTTTGTTGGGGAAGCCTAAAAGAAAAAATAAGGAAAATGTTAAGAGATGTTGTTTTGGAGTATATACTTAAAGGGAAAACTCAAACGTGATGAATAACTCACCATGCCTCTTTCATGCCCAATGATTTTCCTCTTCGGCATCCATAATCATCCATTACCGGAGAGGGCTTTTTTCTTCGCCATCACCGCTGTAACCCACTCAAGCAAGTCCTTCGGTGGGTTAACATGGACCTTGTTGGCTACATACAAAAAATGTGACAATGAATAAAAACAAGTTAAAGTAATCGAAGTAAGAAGCCAAGCAAGGGATACGCTAAGCATTCCACTCCTCGGGAATGTCAGGGTCGGCTGTTAATAGCTTTATCGGGATAAGAACATAGTGATCGCACCAACCTCGAATGCCATGGTCTTCGCTTTCGCTCAAGATGGCATACTGTCCATGGGGTAAGAAAGCCACGACCCCAGCCTTGTGAAAATATGGGTGATAAAAGGCACTGAAAAGTGAAAGGTAGCCCAGCCTTTTGACTTAAAATTTCGAGGGCCTGAACAACCCTCCAAACCCCAGGGCCAAATTGAGCCACACATCGATTGTATGCTCGACAAAAAGTGTCAGTTATCTAATGAACATGCAAGGTGAAGCCTATGGTGAAAGGGTCCCCGTAGACAGAAGAATACCCAGGAACATGGTGAGAAACACAAATGTTCGGGGCTGGAATTCTTATCTCCACATCAGGCCCCCATCTACAGTCTGCCCGAACAACGTCTATTAGATCTTCAATTATCAAACTCAGTTATGACATGCACTGGTATGTTTCTATTTAAACCACGCTGAGGGAGATTGAGCTTGAACCTTAAGATCTTTGTCATTGCTGAAATCCGAAGGGATAACCAATCGAGGGTCAATTTCCTCCTCAATAGGAATTTTTTTCCTAGACTTCTTCGAAGTACTAGCTTTGGCCTTCACTTCGGTGCTTTCTGTCACCTTGGTACCACCATCTTTGTTACTGACCTCTTTAAAGTCAGCAGCATCATCATCTGCGACATCATCCCTTATGATATCATCCTCACTGGCACCATAGACATTATCACTTACCTCAATTTTATCGCACTCCGCTCTGGCTTTGTGTCGCCTAGAACCACCTATTAAGGACGTCACATCCTTCTCGCTGCCCTCTGGGACAATGACTTTTAGTAGTTGTACAACATCTAACAGCTCACCGTCGGTGACCATGGTGGCGGGGCTCATTGTCTTCTCGCCTGAATCACTTGAGCCTTGAGCAGAATGTGTTGCAGACATGGTTGAGATCTTTTAAGGAAAAAAGGCTTCTCAAGAACTTGAAAACAAGAGAGATGTTTGGTAAAAAGTTGATGGACAATTTCTTATTCGTTGTTGCTAAGTAATTGCAAGTGGAGCAGGTGACGATGCAATATGGGGTATTTATAGGGGAAGAAGTAATGATTACTGTAACGTTGGAAAGACCAAGCGAAACGGCGTGACCATTCGGAACCAACCAACGATCGCCAAATTTTGCACGTCAGCAAGTTAAAGTGATTGAACCAATTTTAAATTCATTGGCGTATATTTCGCCGCATCAATCTCCCGCTAAAAGTCATTCTACTCCTCGGTTACTTCGGCACTTTCCCAAGGAGTGGGGGGGACTATCTGTATTAGGTAAAAATTAGTTTGCATACGTGGCACTTCAGTGAGATGATTCGGAATTAACCGACTGGTTGTTTTCAAGTTATGGATCGAGGTAGACAATGAGGTCATCGAAGTCAACAATCAAAAATAGAGTTCAAGTTGCGCCTCGATGAAATACTACATCGGTCGAATAAATAAGTTTACATTACCGAGGTCGATGATTCAGATCTCAGTGGATTATTCTGGCTCCAATGACACAACTTTCCACTACTTCAGCCCACTACCTCCATTATCGGAGATGGAAAACGTAGTATGGGAGTGGTCAGATCTGGGAACATGGCCAAGATTTTCTCATCTATAAATAGCTTCATTTTCTATGTTGTACTCATCTAGAAATATATACAGAAACTATGGAAAAATTTGTATTAAGTCACATGCATTGAAATCATACTATTTATTCATCATTTACTTTCGATTTTGTTTATTATTTCACCTTTGATACTCAGTATTGCTTGTATTCTCGACCCAAATTTGATTTTTTGTCCTAAATTAGTTTAGGCCAATACTTATTGGCGTCGTCTGTGGGATATAAGCAGCAACGCTTTGTTTTAATGTTGAACACTCAATTCATTCGTATATTTGTGAGGATTATTCGGCTCGTGAGCCCAGGATGCAACAGTTCTTAGCTCGAGCACAACACTTCTTGGCTCAATTCTAAGAGTGGAAAGTCAAACAAATACCCTGAGAGGAAATTACAGAGGCCGACGCCTTAGCTAACTTGGGTTTGGCTGTGGAAGAAGGACACTCGGGGATTGATTTAGTTGTTTGGCTGCTCTCAGCGCAAATGAAAAACATGAAATTGGAAGTCAATTCGGTGGATCATAAATAGGATTGGCGAACCAAATTCATATCTTATTTAGAATCGGGGACTCTTCCTCCAACAAGAGAGAAGCAAAAAAGTTGAGGACTCAAGCAGCCTTCTATTCGATAATTTTGGGAAAATTGTATAGGAGAATGTACAGCGGCTCGACGGCTAAGTGTTTGGGTACGTGAGAGGTCAAAAATTTTATGAGGGAAATTCATGCATGCGAATGTGGCAATCATTCGGGAGGGAAAGCTCTAGTGCGCAAGCTACTTCGGGCTGGATACTATTGGCCATCTATCTGCGCAGACGCCAAAGCCTTTGTGAAAACGTGTAATAAGTATCAATGACATAGTCGAATGATCAATTAGCAGGCCGAACCCTTGCATTCGGTCGTATCACCTTGGCCATTTATGAAATGGGGAATGGATATAATAGGTCCCCTGCCGAATGCAAAAGGAAGTGTACGATTCATACTTGTGCAAACCGATTACTTCACCAAAATGGTGGAAGCAGAGGCCTTCGCCAAAGTTAGATAGAAGGAGGTGGTAGATCTTATCCGCAAAAATATCATCTACAGGTTCGGTGTCCCAAAGGAAATTACTTACGACAATGGCTCTCAGTTTATGGGGTCGGCGGTCACTCACTTCTTGAATCAATGTGGCATAAAAAGGATAGTATCAATACCTTATCACCTATGTGCAAATGGTAAAGCTGACTCTTCGAATAGAGTCATCATTGAGAACATCAAGAAAAGGTCCATGGCCCAAGGAGTTGCCCCTAGTGTAGTGGACAATGCGAACTACGTAGAAGAAAAGCACCGGTGAAACTCTTTTTTTCCTCACTTATGGGATGGATTCACTTATCCCCGTGGAGGTTGGTGAACCCAGCCTCCGGTACGCTCATACCACCGAAGACGCAAACCAATAGGCTATAGAGCTAGACTTACTTGAAGAAAAAAGGGAACTAGCCTTGATTTGGTTCAAGGCTCAAAAGAGGCAAATCGAAGCATATCTCAATAGGAAAGCCAAACTTAGAGATTTTAAGGTTGGTGATTATGTGTTGAAAGCTTCGAACCAATCAACCAAGGAAAAGAACGCTGGGAAACTTACTGCAAATTGGGAAGCACCTTACAAAGTCAAAGCAATAGTCGGAAAGGGGTCTTATCAGCTTGAAGACCTAAAAGGCAAGCCCGAGCCCTTAAATTGGAACATCTCCAATTTAAAACAGTATTACTTCTACACTAAGGAAGCGGAGAAGACGATCTGTAGTGTTCGGATCCTCATCAAAATTCACACCCGAACACTAGGGGATATGAGAAATATGCGGCCGAGGCCAACCTAAAGCCTCTCTCACGGAAGTATATCTATTCGACAACCAGGGAATGGTGCCCGAAGAATAGATTAGTGCTTTGTATTTTTTGCCCAGTAATGGCATGTTTATTTTCGTGCCTAAGTCTTGCTTAGGCTAGGCCTTATGTAAACGCCTGTTATGGCTTGTTGATATTATGAATGAAATGAACTTGATTCAATATATCTTTGTTTCTGCGATTTTGTATACCAAAGTTATCTCTTACATGCCTCAGCTCGGGAACGAGACGTCGTTCCAAGTTAGCATCGATTTTATATGAAACAAGTCTTGCAAGCAAAATCATCCTAAGTGTGCAGCTTGAATATTTTCAAGACAAAATGAAAGTTAACACTTGAAATCAAAGGGAAATTCATTCAAATAAAAGGCTCAGAGGCCATAAAAATCATTTAGACTACAAGGCTCGAAAGCCTTAGCTTGAGGCCCGAAGTCTACAAAAGATGTTTTCGGCTTGATGGCCACAACAAAAACAAAAAGCTAAACCAAAGGTCCAAGAAGGGAAGCTAAGCTTGGGGATCTTCCTCCCCCTCGGAAGTCCCCCCGGTACTTTCTTCGACATCTTCAGCTTCATCTTCATCAGAACCTTCGCTCAAAGGCAGCTCGTCAACGATCTTCTGAGCTTCGGCAACATCCTTCTCAGCCGTAGCAATCTCTTCATCAAGGTTAATCTCTTTATCCCTGCATTTCTTGAGGGTTGTTAACCTAGTCTTGATGATAGCCCATGTATTTTCGAGTTGCATCCTCGAGGCCGTGGCCTTGGCTCGCCTCACCACTTCGGCTGATTCCTCCCAAAGTCGAGCAATTTTAGCCTCCAAACTGGGGATTTTACTCGTTTAGGTCTCTAGCCTTTGAATCGCGAGGAGATACTCCTTCGATTTGTTATGGTGCTCGTTAGTGTTATCAAGAAGTTGAGCCTTAGTTTGAGCTAGCTCCTCGGCGAGCTTTTCAATATCTGCGTCCAATGCCAAATTCTCAACTTGATGCTTCTCAATCAGAGATTGAACTTCAGCTTTGGAGGCAGCAACAACCTCCTTCAAATCCGATTGGGACTTATCCAACTGCGCCTGTAATTCTGCAATTCAGTTCAAATACTTTTCTTTCTGAGCTTGAATTGCAGCCGAAGCTCGTTGAATCTTATCGACCCTCTCACTTTCGAGTTGTTGCATCCTTAACGAAATGATCAATTGCTAGATAAATATTAACGTATTATCAGATTTGCAAATTATTCAAATCACTAATGGAGGGAGAACAAAGCTATAGGAAGCATACCCGAGCAGCGTTGGCAGTGGACGTAGTGATCAATTGTGCAGGAGTCAATTTCCTAAGGATTGTTTCTTCCTTAGCTCCCAACAGCGGACCAAGGTTCAGAAGATCGTTGTGAGTGCATTCCAAGAGGTTTGACTGCTCCCATACATCCAACTTTCTTGAAGTTCTCTTCGAAACTGGAGATCGAATATCACCCCGAGCGGCACTCGTAGTGATGCCCTCTTTGACAGTTGGAGTCGCCAGAACCTCGGCCTCGCCAACTTTTGCCTTTCCCTGAGCTTTAGTGACTTCTTGGTAAGATCCTTTGAGGTCCACCACCTCGGTCCCCTTAGGCGCCTCAAGAACTTCGTAAATAGGCTCATCGACTAACCCTCGGCACTGCGCATTGGCAACTTTCGGCCTAGTAGTAGCAGTCACCTCCAAACGAGGGCATTTTACCTTGGTTGGCCTCTTTGAGACAGCTCTCTTCCTCTTCGAATCTATGGAGGAAGATGGAAAATCTTATAGGTAGAAATTGAAGAAGGAGTAGAAATACTTGTAAATCGACCAATAACGATATCTTCACCTTTTGAAGTCCTTTGGCTCGGTGAGCCCTTAAACTTCTTCTCTTCGGCGATCTGCTTTGCCTAACTCACCATTTTACTAACACCATCTTTGGCGTCTATCACTCTCTTCTCATTTTTCTCCCTTTTTTTTTCATTTTTTCTTCTTCCTCTTCTCCTCTTTTTCTTTCTCTTCCTCCTCAGTATCCTTGGCATCTTTGTTAGGGAAACCGGAAAGGGAAAAGAGGAAAAGTGTTGGAGATATTGGTTTGGAGTATATGCTAAAAGGAAAAACTCAAACGTGACGAATCACTCACCATGCCTCTTGCATATGCAGTGATTTTCCTGTTCTGCAGCCATAATCATCTATTGCCGAAGAGGGCATTTCTTCTTTGCCATCACCGCTGTAACCCACTCAAGCAGATCCTACGGTGGGTTAACTGAAACTTTGTTGGCAGCATACAACAAGCGCAACAGTGTGTAAATGCAAGTTGAAGTAACCGAAGCAAGAGGCTAAGTTAGGGATACTTACACTGGGCATTCCACTCCTCAGGGAAGTCAGGATCGGCTGATATCAGCGTTGTCGAGATAAGGACATAGCGATCCAATAAACCTCGGTCGCCATGGTCTTTACTTTCGCTCAAAATGGCGTATTGTCCATGAGGTAAGAAAGCTACAACCCCAGCCTTGTGAAAGTAAGGATAATAAAGGGCGATCAAATACTGGAAAGTGAAATGTAGCCCAACCTTTCGACTTAAAAATTCTCGGGTCTGAACAACCCTCCAAACTCCGAGGCCCAGTTGAGCGAGGCATAGGTTGTATGCTCGACAAAACGTGTCAATTATCCGATGAACAGGTAAGGTGAAACCTATGGTGATAGGGTATGTGTAGATAGAAGAATATCCTGGAACATGGTGAGAAACACAAGTGTTCGGGCCTGGAATTCTTATCTCCACCTCGAGCCCCCATCAGCAGTCTTCCCGAACAATTTCTATCAGATCTTTGGTTATCACACTCGGTGTAACATGCACTGGTATGTTTCCATTTTAGCCACGATGGGCATCAGATTAAGTCTGAACCTTAAAATCTTTATAATTGCTGAAATCCAAAGGGATAACCAACCGAGGGTCAATTTCCTCTTCGATGGGAATTTTCTTCCTAGATTTCTTCGAGGTACCAGCTTCGGTCTTAGATCTATCTTTGTTGGCCTCAGCATTGCCCACTTGGCCACTGACTTCATTAACACTAGTGACATCATCACCATCAACATCATCTTTATCGCCGACTATCACTCATGACGTCATCATCACCATCGTCATCTTCCCCTATGATTACGTGGCGGCCAGCGGTAGCTTTACACCGCCTTGAGCCCCCCGCCTGAGACGTTTCCTCTCCACTACCGCCCATCGACATAATAACCGAAACAGTTTCCACGATATTCACCACTTCGTCGTCGATGATCGTAGTGGTGGAATTTGGGACCTTCCCCTCTGATCCACTAGAGCCTTGAATGGAATTAGTTGCAGACATGGCAAAGATTTTGAAAATAAAAGGAATCTGGAAAAGAACAATTGGAGTTTCTTGTTTATTTTAAGAATTTTTGCACTGTTGCTTGAATGCTCACAAATGGGAAGATGATTGTTCGAGTGGAGGCATTTATAGGAAGGAAGTCATCATTATTGTAACATTGGAAATGCCAAAAGAAGCGGCGTGACTGTTCGGAACCAGCTAACGGCCGCCACATTTGGCTCAACGAGAAGGTGAAGTGATTGAATCAATTTTAAATTCTTTGGCGTAAGTTTCGCCACGTCGATTTCCCGCCCAAATTCGTTCCACTCCTCAGTTACTTTGGCATTCATCCGAGGAGTGGGGGGACTACATGTATTGGGTAAAAATAGGCTTGCACACATGGCACCTTGGCTGCATGGCTCAAGGAGATCCGAACAGATGTTTGTGAATTATGATTCGAGGTAAGCAACGAAGTCACCGAAGTCATCTATCGAGGATGAAGTTTATATTACACCTCGGTGAAGAATCACCTCGGTCAGTTAACAAGTTCATATTTCCGAGGTCGACAATTCGAGCCTCGGTGGATTAACCAATCTTAAGCGGAGTGACCTCTCCTTATTTCGGTGCATTAACTCCACTTTCAAAGGAGCTGAGACGTGGATAAGTTAGTGGAAAACATGGAGAACATGGCCCAAATTTCTTGTATTTGATAGTCTATAAATAGCTCCTAATTTCATAATGTAATCATCTAGAAAGATATATAGAAACTCTGGCAAAATTTGTACTCAATCTCATATATTGAAATCGTGTTATTCATTCGTCACTTATTTTCAATTTTTCTTATTATCTCAGCTTTGATACTCACTACTGCTTGTATTCTCTATTAGATTAATTATAAAAAACACCACACAATCACATAGATCAAGAACACATGGTGAATAAATAAGGACGTGAGGAAAAGGGCGTACATTTATCTGCCAAAGCAGCAGATCAATTGAAGACGAACTAGGCTGACTCTTTCCTCTCCTTGTGCTTATAAAAACTGGTAGCTTAATGAGAAGCTGCCTACAGCAGGTTAAGCCAGGAGAGGAGACCTAGCCTCATATATATAGACTTAAAAGCATTAACCTAGTAGGCCCACCCATAATAGGCCCACAGGCTTATCAACATGCCTACACTACTACTAGCCCACACCTAATACAAGAAACAAGACATTTTTACGCTAATTGACATACTAAACCACTTAATTACAGAAAATACCGATATTTTTAAATAATTATCCTAAATACCAACACTTTTCACATTTTACAAAATATACAATTTTTTCATTTCCTTTCTTCACTCTCTACCAAAAATCCTAACTTCTCCCTCTCTCTTTCTCTCCTCTCCTCCACCCACCCACCCACCCCACCCTCCCGTCGTTCCCTACCCCCTCGCCGGTCGCTGCCGCTGTGTTGCTCCACCGCGGCGAACTGGAGCAGATCTGCTCCTCTCTTTTCCTATCTTCTCCTCTTTTTTTCCATTTTGTATGTGTATATGTGTGTATTTTTATGTATACTCGTATTTTGTAAATACAAATTCGATCTGCTTCTCCTTCTTCTTTCTTGTATTTGAATATACACATTCAAATACAAGTGTATGTATCTGTATGTTTGTGTATATACATGTAATTTTTTTCAGCATACAAGTGTATGCACGTGTATATCACTGTATGAATGTGTATATCCGAGCATCTATTTGTATATTTTTTGTATGTATTTTTGTGTGTATGGCAAGTAATAAATGTCACACACATAAATTTATATGTTTCGTTTGTAGATCTGTAGATTCGTGTATGTATGTGTGTTTTTAGTGTATATATAACACAAATTTTTTTTGTGTATTTACATGTATTTTTGTTTATATGTATTTTCCAACTTTAATTAAAAAAAATCAATATTTATATGTGTATTACATTTTTTAGATTCAAAAACACAAAAAAAAAAAAAAAAACCCGGTGGTGTATGGCGGCGCCGCCGCCGCCTGGGGTGGTAGCAGTTGGGGGGGGGGGAGTAGGAAGAAAGAAGAACCTTAATATGTTAGTTTAGTTGATTTTGTATATAATGTGTAAAAATAATATTGGTATTTTTTATAAAATGGAATAATGTTGGTATTTTTTGTAATTTTGGTGTTAGGGTTGTATATATTTGTAAATAACCCAAGAAACAATACAGGTCTATCATGGAATCTACAAATATGTGGCATGTGTATTGTCCACCTACTATTCACAATTAGCCCATTTTACAAAATTGAATACACATAGTCCATGTAATATCCTTCTGTTTTACAGGAGCTTCATCTATGCAAGTATTGAAATGTTTTATTTGTGGAACAGTTTTTGACTCGCACAGTTTGGTGGGCAATTCCAGTCATTTGGCTCCCAGTTGTATGCTATGGTATCTCGGTATCAATCCGGATGGGCCATACTGTTCCTGAGGCGGCATTGATGGCAGCTTTTGGAATCTTCGTGTGGACATTTATGGAATATAGTTTTCATCGCTTCCTTTTCCATATAAAGACAAAGAGCTACTGGTAAGAACTCCTTGCACATATTGTGTCTCCAAAGGGAGGGCATTTTGCACTTTATATTCATGTGGCTTCTGACTCTATCCTTTAAACTTATTACATAATTCCAACCTCTTGTTTCAGGGGAAACACGGCTCATTATCTTCTCCATGGTTGTCATCACAAGCATCCCATGGATGGCCTACGCCTTGTTTATCCTCCTGCTGCAACAGCTATTCTTCTTGTACCAGTATATTTGATTTCATATCACTAGCTTAGTTAATATTTCCTGAAAACACACATGGACATTCTATGTGCACACTGGCACACACATGGCCAAAGTCACCATTAACAAGCTACTAAGCTATTTTGTGCAAAGAGAAGCTAGCTATAATGTAACGAATCCATCCAGGGACTCTTTGTTCTCTCACTGGTTTCAGAAAACCTATAGAGGAATTAGATGGACACCTTGTTGATTTACTTTATGTTTTGAAGTCGAACCTGACTCATTTCTAACAATAATGCTGTAAGTTTTTCTATTTGTCTATTCAGCAAAAGGCAATCAGACAACGTAGAAGTCTGAAGCTTCTTTTGATGGGAAATGCATCATAGGCCCTCCGTCCCAAAATGCTTCATTTAATGTCTACTTCATCCAAAATGCTTGAACTGCTTCCATCGTTTTCCCATCTTCATTTTATTGTTGCGACATGTTTGCTCAAGGAACATTGATTATGAAAAGTAGTCAATATTTATTGTTGCGTCATGTTTCGCAGAGCTTTTGATATGGTGCTTTGTCATTGCAGTTCTGGAACTTAATCAAAGTTTTGTCAACTACCTCAACTGCTCCTGCTGTATTTGGGGGAAGCTTATTGGGCTATGTCATGTATGATGTACTCCACTACTACTTGCATCATGGACAACCAACAATTGAAGTGCCAAAAAATCTCAAGGTAACCATTGTGATTTTATCTGGTTACATGACTAGTTTTTGAGATGCTTGCGTCTCGCTTTTTTATTCATGTTCAATAGTGTTGCCAATTGTGTGATAATGCTTTAGGGACTTTAGCACTGTTCTTCTCATAATACGATCTTTTGCCTGTTTTCCTTTGCAGAAATATCATTTGAATCATCATTTTCGCATCCAGACCCAAGGTTTTGGGATCACTTCCCCTTTTTGGGACAAGGTGTTTGGAACACTACCAGGGTCGAAATCTGCCAAGAACAGCTAATTCCTTTTGGAGAGGGGAATTATATTTTAAGCACTATTTGTTCAGTACAAAGCGTAATTTTTCATACATCTTTTATCTGCTGTTACATTTATTCTAGATCTTTTTTTTTTAAATAAAACCCAGAAGGCGTCTGGGTGACGATTTTATAGCCACCATAACATATTACACTTGAGAGTTCAGGGCTAAGCCTTAATCACAAAAAAGACAGAGGTCCAAAGTATTCACCTCTGTTACAAGCTAATTTATACAAATTCAAGAGACAAAAAGTTTGACTTGTCATATCTAATTCTAACACTTGGTAGCTGCCACTTGTCTAGCTGAGACTCTTCTTGATCAGCGGCATGTTTTACTAGGCCATCAGCTACTTGATTGGCCTCTCTAAAACAGTGGTAAATTTTCCAATTAACTTGGAATAAGATCTGACATATATCATCGATTACTGACTTCAACTTAAGATTACTAGTGTGCTTCTCCTTCAACATATTTGTTATGATCAACGAGTCTAGCTCCAAAAGGATGCTGATAAAGCCATTTTGTAAACACCACTGCAACCCAAACTTGGCTGCCAATGCCTCTGCCAAGTTATTACTTTCGCAATTAATTGGGATTGAGAATGCCATTATCATCTCACCTCTGTGGTCCCTCACTATTCCTCCTATACTAGCTTTATTTCCCATATAGCTTCCGTCGGTGTTGATTTTAACTAAACCTGGTTCAGGTTTAATCCACTGAACAATTGTCCAGGTAAGTGCAGGCTTCAATTTTTCAGCTATATAGCAGATCTCACTCCAAGTATTTCCCATACCACAATTTGGAAAGGCCAATCTCAAGACTGATTTAATGGTCCAGCAAATTTGAAATTCCATTTTTCTAAGTTGAAACTTCCTTTGATTTCCGTATTTAGAAGAACACCTATTCTTCCAAATTTCCCAACATATAGCCATAGGAGTAATGTGTAAAATCAGTTTATGCATCATATTCTTAGGCTTGATACCCCACCATTTCATCAAAGTATCCCTCACACTGGTAGTCACAATTGATATGCCCAAGGCTCCTCCAAAGTAGCTCCATAAAAAAGAGGCAGCGTCACTGTTAATGAACACATGTTGAACTGTCTCACAGACGGGTACAGTACAACATACACATTTTGACACAATGTTGATGCCAAACTTGCAAATAATGTCATCAAAAGAAAGTTTCCCCTGCACTAGTCTCCACATCAAAAAGGAAATTTTAAATGGGAGTTTATTATGCCAAACCTGGTTTGCAAGGTTGTTCCTTTGCTTGTGAGTAGCGATACTTTGCCAAGCTGATTTAGTAGAGAAGAGACCATCTACTCCAGGATCCCAAATTACATAGTCTGGTTGGTCTTGCTGACCAATAATCAACTTTGATATGTGTTGAACTAACAGATAAGGGAGCACATCAGCTAATTTAGTTGTATTCCATTTCCTGTCGAGTATGTATTCCTTCACTTTGCATTTAGCTGCTCCTGACTGGATAGGGCATATCTTTGCAAGTGCTCCCTTTCCAGTCCAATTTTCCCACCAAAAATTACACTCGCCATCTTGAATTTTCCATATCATGTTGGCTTCAGCTTTTTCTTTAACTTCCATCAACTTTTTCCATGAATGAGAATCTTGTGAGTTGATCTTTTTGGCGACAGGATGCATTACTGAACAATATTTTGTCATAAGAAAGGATGACCATAAAGATTGTTTTGTTCTGAAATTCCACCACCTCTTGATTGCAAAGGAAACACTAATTTCTTGTAGCTTCCTAACGTCGATCCCCCCTTCATCCTTACTGTAACATAAGTTATCCCAAGAGCTCCAATGTACTTTTCTTTTCTCATTTTCTTTCCCCCAGAAGAAACTAGAAAGGTGTTTTTCAATAAGATTGAAAGTGCCTTTGGGCGGGCTCATTGCAGCTAAAGTGTAAGTAGGGATCGCTTGAAGAACATGTTTAATCAGAACTCTCTTGCCTCCATAAGAGAGGAGCTTACCCTGCCAGCCAAAAAGTCTTTTGACAATTTTTGCAGTCAGCTCATCAAAATAAACTAACTTTTTTCTACCAACATACAATGGACATCCCAAGTATGTGAAAGGAAAGAGTTTATTTTTGAAACCTGTCTGATCAACCATTCTATTAACCCTGGAAGTTGAGGAGTTTGGGGAAGTGCAGAAAAAACTCTTCTCTTCATTAACTTTCTGCCCTGAGCTTTTCTCATACAATTTGACCTGTCTCATAACCTGCTTGATGCTTTTGTTGTTCCCACTACTGAATATGACTATGTCATCAGCATATGCTAGATGATTTATCTTTGGTCCCCTAACATTCATAGAGAAAGGAATAAAGTCTGCACTGTCATACAAATTATTTAGGCGTCTTGTCAACACCTCAGCTCCTAATATAAAAAGAGAAGGAGATAGAGGATCCCCTTATTTCAGGCCTTGAGAAGAGGTGAAAACCCCCTTTCTTCCACCATTGACGATAATAGAGTACCAGACTCCTGAAATCATCCTCCAAATTGTATCTATCCACCATTCAGAGAAACCAAACTTTCGCAATACTGATGTTAAAAACAGCCAAGAAAGCCTATCATAGGCTTTTGCCATATCAAGCTTAATCACTATACTACCACCCTTGTTAGGCTGAGAAATTTTCTGAATGATCTCTTGAGCCATCAAGACATTATCAGTAATTAATCTTCCCTTAACAAAGGCACTTTGATTTTCAGAAATCATTTTTGGAAGAATGCAATTCAGTCTTTTGGCTAATTGGCCTTAAGTCAGAGAAAGTAGATGGGGATTCCACTTTAGGAATGAGGACCAGGCAGGTATGAGAGTAGAACCTGGTTAGTGTACTCCCATTGAAAAAGCTCTGGAAAAATTGGACCACCTCTAACTTAATTATCTCCCAGCATTTCTGATAAAATAAACCGTTGAAACCATCAGGCCCAGCTGTACTAGAAGCACTCATTTCATATATAGCATCTCTAATCTCTTCTTCACCTGGCATAGCTGATAGCATGTTGTTGTCTTCTTCAATAACACATGTAGGGATGCAGCTGATGGTGTTTGTATCCACCACCGACTGTGGTAAATTAAACAGCTTGTTGAAATGCCTGATTGCAGTATTGGATATTTTCTCATCTCCCTGGATCCATCTTCCTTTATGATTTTTTATTTTATATATTTGAAGTCTTCTTCTTTTATCCTTAATAACACTATGAAAATACTTACTGTTACAATCTCCCTCCTCAAACCATTTCACTTGTGATTTTTGCCTCAGCAATGACTCCTGCATAGAAATCCATCTCATATATTCAGCTTGTGCTTTGTTAAGATTCTCCCTGTATTGCTCAGAATTGACATTAATATCCATCTCTTCTAACAGTCGCACCTTCTCTTCCCATTCCTCTACATTTTTGTATATGTCTCCAATTGTTTCCTTGGACCATCTACTCAAAACTCTGCTCAAGGTTTTTAGTTTTTGTTGCAATCTCCACATCGAATTTCCTGTGATTTCTAAGTTCCACACCTCAGTCACCAAATCATAAAAGCCGGGTTGGTCCACCCAAAAATTCAGGAATCTAAAATATTTTGTAAAATTATGTTGATCATCAAAGCACTTTATTAAAAGAGGCCTATGATCTGAGCCTGATACACCAAGATGTCTCACTACAGTATTTTGGAATCTGTCAATCCACAGGTCATTTAGAAAAATTCTGTCCAACCTTTTCCAGATTCTTTTGTCAGGCCTTCTATTATTACACCATGTAAATTTAGATCCCACATAGCCAGCATCAACAACACCACAGATATCCATACAGTTAGCAAAGTCAAAACTTCTTTGAGCTCTATATGGCCTGCCACCAAGTTTCTCAATAGGGTCCAAAATAGAGTTAAAATCACCTGCTATACACCATGGTCCACTCACGAATGAGCTTACATCTATTAAACTGCTCCACAGCTCGCTTCTTTCAACTGATGTGCATTTTGCATAGACAGCAGAAATAAAAAAATTCACTATCTGCATTGTTTTTCAGACTTAGAGTAATTTGTTGATCTTCATCAACAATCACAGTTGCCTTGTAATTTTCTTTCCAAAAACACCAAATCTGTCCAACATAATTTTCTAAACAGTGTTGGAATCCCAAGAATTTTTTATACCCTTCTATTTTTTCTCTATTTACAAATGGTTCAAATATAGCGACAAACTCAGTTTTGTTCAAATTGATAAGATGCTTCAGCCTATGAATGGCTTTTTTTTGTTCTAACTCCTCTAATATTCCAAAAAATAGCACTAATCATTGAATATGGCATAAAGATCAATTTGTACACCCTCCCCCAGTATTGGGGTTAGATAGATTTCTCTCTTTTTTACCATTTTTTCTATGTATGCTCCTGCCCCTTTTGACTGGGGATAGGCCTGCTTTTTCAACAACTTCTTTCAAGTGAGTTTGTGCTGGATCTTCAGGTTCATTATCTTTGTGATTGCAAGGAGAGAATGCTTCAATGATGCTCTGACCAAATTCTTCCTCTTGATCATTGCCCATGTTTTTTGTTGCCCGAGCAATAGGAATATCCACGACAAGTTGTACCCCTTTTTGATTCTTGATTTCAGTACCTAAGCTTGAAGATTCCATCACTGATTCCTCCACTCTCTGTACGCTGCTTTCTTGTGTTCCCTGTGAGCATTGTTTCATTTCTTTTCCATTGATAGATGTCTCCATTGGACCACTACTAGCAGGAATGATTTTGGGTACATCTGATGACTGATTGGTGGATATTATCTTATCATCGGGACCCTTTTCCTCTTTCTCTCCAACAGTAACTTGATCTTCCACAATTTGAGTCTCATTGTTTATCGCCTCTTGATGATCTTGCTGTTTCTCATTGGGCCTTTTCCTTGTGCCAATTTCAAAATTTCTGAATCTTGGCTTAAATGTCACTTTAGGCTTTTTCTTGTGCACTTTCTTGCCTTTTTTTATTTTCTTCCTTTCAGATTTGGTCCTAGCTGTAGTAGAGATGTCTCCCTCATTTAACATACATACTTCCTTAGCATTTGTTTCATCTGTAGCTTTATTCCTTTTAGCATTTTGTTTTGTGTTTTGATGAGAAGGTTCACCAACCATTGCCTCCTTGCCCGGTCATTGGTTCCTTTTTTTCCTTTTTATTATTGTGCCTGTCCTGATTTACATCTTTTTCTTCTAACTTAGAAGCATCATCAGCTTCTTTGTTTACATTGGCTGAACTTGATTCTGCAATATCAATTGATTTCTTATTTTCCATACCCTTTGTACTATTGTCATCCCCTTGGTCTTCAACACTCTTCTTTTTATCAGCCCGTCGACAGTGAGACAGAGAATGTCCCAAGATTCTACAATGGTTACAATATTTTGGTACCCCATCGTACTCTAACTTTTGGGCAAATCCTTTAAGACTAGTGCCTTCCCCTTCAACGCCAACCCAAATAGAATCTAGTGGTCAATCTCGACCCTAACTTTAGCCATGCTTGGTCTGGTCTTTGACGTAGTGGCTGCGTCCATATTAAATGGAACTCCTACGGGTGCAAGGATTTGTTTGACATATTGCCAATTGTGCAAATGGTAGGGTAACCCGGGTAGCAGAACCAAAATTGGTGCAAAAGGCGCATCTTCCTCCGGTTTAAAATTCGGAGTCCATGGTTAAAGCCACATTGGCATACCTTGCACTTCAATTACCCTTCTGAAATACACTCTCTTGAAGTCCTCCACATTACTACAATCTATAAAGACTGTTCTATAATCATAAACACCAATTTTAACATTACCTTGTACTGGCATTCTTTCAGCAAAGGTTGATCGAATCACTTCGATACTGGGTCTTGTTCTAAAAAATTTTACAACGATTATAAGTCTACATCCATCCGCCATCACACCGTCATTGTCATTAAAGATAACAGTTGGCATTCCATTGTGAGTAGATGTTCTTGCTTGAACTGAATCATTCCCCTGATTTTCTTAGCTAGGGCACAGTTTCGTCTTGTTGGAGATAAGGGTTGCAAGAGTTGATTTTGGTGCGAGTTCCTTGGGGAGTGCGATTTGGCTTATGTGAGAAGTTGGGTATGAATTACCGAGGGTGTTCCCCAGCCTTTGGCTGACATGCTGCCTTGTTGAGGTATAAGGCTCATACCTCCCATTCGAATTACTTCGTGGCGCCTCGGCGCGATTCGAAGATTCACCTCGGTTTCGTTGATGGTAACCTCGGTTCTTGAATTCAGCTTCCTCTAATATGATTTTGGAGTAAGTGCGCCTATGCAGATCCTCCCACGTTAGGACCTGATATTGTTGTAGCTCTTTGCGCAATTCAGCGGCAGCATCAGAATTGCGACTATTGATACCCTTTTCAAATGCCATGATGGCCAAGGTATCGTCCATCCGAGGCAATTCTATGCGCTCAACGTGGAATCACTCAAGAAATTCTTTAAGTGGTTCACCGGGCTTTTGTTTTACTTTACATATATCCTCCTTCCTTTGGAGGATCTTTTGTGCCCCGGTGTGCGCCTTGACAAAGGCGCTGGACATTTCCTTAAATGAGGAAATCGACCCCGCTGGCAGGCACAGATACCATCGAAGAGCCCCTTTCTCTAACGACTGACCGAATTTCTTCAAGAACGTCGACTCGAGCTGCGTAGCCATAGTCGTTGCTGTTCACCATGGCCATATATTCTCTTATGTGTTCTTTGGGATCGGTGGTCCCATCGTATTTCTTCAAGAATATGAGTTTGAAGACCTGGGGAGTTGGGGCTGGAGCCACTTCGGGTTTGAAGGGCTGCTCCCTGTATTGATCGATGTCGAGGTCGTCTTCCTCCTTTGATATCCCCGGCACGCATTCGAGGCGCTTCTCCACGTGCGCCTCAATGCGAGCCTCGATCTCCCTGCTCATTCTTTCAACGTCAACCGAGGACGTTGTCTCCGCCACAGTGGGAACCGTCCCGAAGTGTGGCGTGGCAGTTGGATTGTTCTCCGAGCCCCCAGACGTGGCCCCGTTGTGAGGTCCCCCTGTTATCACGCCCGGAGGAACGAAGAGCGGGATGCCTCCACCAGGAGCCGAAGGCTGGGTGTTGTTTGGGGCAGCACTATTCCTCGCCTCTAGCGAAGCGCGAAATTCGGCATTAATGTTCGCCTGCTCATCCTGTCTACTTTGGAGAGCTCTTAGCATAGTGACAACATACATCTGGAATTCTTCAGTTGTCATTGGTGAGATGAGCTGCTGGTTCGACGGAACTTCAGCCCGTTCGCTATTGTCACCGCTGTGATCAGCCATAACGTTGTTGAATCGTAAGCTTTTCACAAAAAACGGAAGTGAAACTTTGGAACAAAGCGTTACTGCTTATATCCCCCACAGACGGCGCCAATTTGTATGGGCCTAAATCAGTTTAGGTGAACAGATCGAATTTGGATTCGAATATAAGGAATTCTTCGTATCAAAGTTGAAATAATACACGAAAAGGATGTAAATGCGGAAAAATAACTGTATTTCGATATATGAATGTGATTACAAACTTGGGCAGAGTTTCAGTACAAATTTCTGGATCCCTATGATACAAAATGAACTACTATTTATAGGCCTAAGAGCCTTGCCCACGTTCTCCACCATCAGCTAGTGTATTTCCCACGATCTGGTCATTAATATGGAGAAGTTAGTGGGGCAAAGTAGTGGGCTGCAAGGCCGCTGGAACCGAGGCGGTTACCGAAGCTTGGTCACAAGGCTTCGGTTACCTGACCTTACTGTTCGGATAGGAGGATGTGTCACCGAAGCTCGGTGTTCAACTTGCCTTCGGTCGCGGAGTTGGAACTTGGCTTCGGTGAGTTTAATCACGAGTTTAATCGCTTCTCTTTGGAGCATCAGCTCGCTTTTCCTTCGGTCTACCATTTCGAGGTGCTGACCGAGCACGCCAATTTTCACCCAATACAGATAGTCCCCCCACTCCTCGGGTTGACGTCGAGGTTGCCGAGGAGTGGAATGAATTTAAGTGGGAAGTCGACGTGGCGAAACCCTATTCAAGGATTTCAAAAGCTGCACATCTGTTGGGTTGCCGTTCCGCATTACGTGGCGGCTTTTGATAGGTCACCGAACGGTCGCGCCATCTTTTTGTTTTCTCCAACGTTACAGTCATCATTGCTTCTCCAACTTGCACGTGTACGCCTCCTATAAATATATCACTTCACTCCCTTCCACTTCACTTGAAGCTTTAACCAGAAACTTTGAAGAAATAATTCCCTCACTCTTCACATTTGCTTTTCTGATTTGAACGTTTCTTCTCTTTGACTACCACAATGTCTACTACATATTCCGGCCACGGCTCAAGCGATTCTGGTGAGAGGGCGGAGCGTTTTGCCGCCATGGCCATGAACGATGAAGCAATCGTCTCTGTGCCGCCATTGCAGGTGGTTGAGGCGGGAGCTGGTGGCGAGGCCACGTCTGCAGCCCCTGCCCCTAAAAGGCGTAAAGAGCGGGCTGGCCGTGATTTGGCAGAGGTTAGTTATGACGTAGAGCTTGACATAGGCGATGACGATCGCGACAAGGACGGGGGTGACGTCGAAGGTGATGACGTCACTAGTGCCAAAGAGATGGGCGGTTCGGTAGGCGGGGCCGAAGTGAGTGGGACAAGTGGTCCAAGAGGAGAGACCGAAGTTGGCCCATCGAAAAAGTCGAAGAGGAAAATTCCTCTCGAGGTTGAGATTGATCCTCGGTTGGTTATTCCTTCCAGTTTCAACAATGATAAGGACTTAAAGGTTCATGCTCAATCGGATGCCCAAAAGGGGAAGAAGAGGAACATTCCCGTCCACGTTACCCTGAGTATCATCATCGAGGAGAGGCTTGAATCTGTTTGGGCTGACTGACGTTGGGATCCCGAGGTGGAGATTAGGATCCCGGCGCCTGGCTCAGCTGTGTCTACGCATGTCGATGGGTACTCTTCGGTTTTTACCTACCCCTTCACCATAGGATTCAACTTGCCAGTACATCTTATCATCGATGTGTTTTGTAGGTCCTATAACCTCTGTCTGGCCCAACTTGGGCCCGGAGTTTGGAGGGTCGTCCAAGCCCTCGAGTACTTGAGCGACATAGCTAGATTGCCCTTCACCTTTCAACACTTGATCTCTCTCTACTATCCTTACTTCCACAAGGCCGGGGTGGTCGCTCTTCTGGCTCGAGGTTCTTACGCGATTCTGAGTAAGAGCGAGGATCATGGGGATCGAGGCTGGAATGATCGGTATGTACTCATTCCCGCGAGGCTGTTGTCAGCCGAACCTGGTTTTCCCGAAGTATGGAACGCTCAACGTAACTGCCCGCTTCCGTTTTCCCTTCGGCTTTGGATTGTCATAACTGTTGCTTATCCTTTCATCTTTGGCTTGTAGCTGAAAAGGTTTCAGTTAACCCACCGAGGAATTTTCTTGAGTGGGTTACCGAGGTTATGCAAGTGAAGACGCGCCCATATCGGTAATGGATGGTATTGGCCGGTTTGGAAGAGAACCGATGGGCGTGCAAGAGGCATGGTGAGTCGTTGATGACTTCGGCTCCTTAGGCTTGCTTTGAGCCATTAGGTTATGACTTCTTTTTTTTTTTATTCATGCAGGTCTTCCCAGCAAAGCTATGAGAGACGCCGATGAGGAAGAAGAAGCCGCAGTAGATGTTGAGGGGGGAGGAGAGGAGAAGAAGGGCAAGAAGGAGAGGAAGAAAAAAGAGAGGGCGGTGCTTGACATCACCGAGGGCGTTGCCCAAATGGCGACCTTGGCAAAGCGGCTCATTGATGAGAGGGCCAAGGGTTCATCTAGCCCGGGGACCTCACAAGGTAAAGAAGTTTTCTTGAGTCAGTTTTATTGCGTTTCCACCACCACACATTCTCATGTTAAATGAATTGTTTCCCTTCCTTCCCCAGGTTCTAAAAGAAAGAGGGTTGCACCGAAGCGGGCGGCCAAGGCGAAAGGACCTCGGGTTGAGGAAGCTGCTGCTCCTGCTGCCGAAGCGTCGATCACAAAGCGCCGGGGACTCATTGATGAGCCCAGCGATGAAGAGCTTCCCCCATTGGCCTCCGAGGTAAGGCCAGATCCGGCCTCTGAACCCATTCCAGAGTCGAGGCCCGAGGCTGGTAGGGCAACCGAGGTTATAAACGTGGAGGAGTCTGATCAAGAGGCTGCAAAGCAAAAGGGCAAGGCTAGAGTGTGTGAAGGCCTGATTAAGAGCACAGTTAAAGCTTCTCGAGCCTCGCCAAAGCCTACCAACACTGTATCCCGGGCTTTGGAGATATATCCCGATGCGAATTTGCTGGACGCCACAAAAGAGGATATTGTGGCCCTTGATGGCTTACTTCGCCCTGCCGAAGCTCATGCCCTTCGGAATCTCAGCCCAATGAGTTTGATGGGCGTCTCCGCCGCTTCAGCCCTTCGGGTAAGTCTTAGTGTGTATTCTACATAGTTGATCTCACTATTTTTCGGGTTCTGACATAGTGTTTCAAACGCAGAGTTTGGTCCTCGCATTGCAAGCTGTTCACCTCGAGCGCGATCGAGCTAAAGAGATTCAAGCAGCTGCCGCCGCTTGGGATGATCAGAAGAAGATTCTTAGGGGGCAAGTTACTGAGCTAGAGTCTCGATTTGCAATTCTGAACAATGAGCTGGAACGCGCTAATGAGGCCTCGGCGAAGGCTGAAGCTGATCTTCGTGTGGCTGTGGAGTCTGCCGAAGCTCTAGTCCAAGCCGCGAGAAATGATTTTACCGCAGAGTGCTCGAGGTTGAGCCTTGAAAATGCCCGCCTTGAGGCCGAGCTTTTTAGGGCCAAAACCGAAGTGCTTGAAGTAGGCGAAAAATATCGCAGTAAGCTTGGGGAGTACAACGCCAAACTCATCGAGTTGAAGAGCCAAGTGGATCAAGTGCCAGCCCTTCGGGGCAAGATATCCAAGCTCGAGGGCAGAATTGCGTACCTTAATGAGCGGGCCGAGGTTAGGGAAACAAGGGCAAAGTTTGAAGAAACATGGGCCGTTGTCAAGACCAGGCTTAGCGCACTTGAATAAGTCCAGGTCGGGCAGATTGTGCTTGAGGACGAGATTGTCAAGGCAAGGGAGGCTGCTGCCGAGGCTCAAAGGATTGTGGATGAGCTCCCTTCGAGTGAAGGCTCAGATGATGATGAAGGCGATAGTGCCGAAGAGGGCAGTGGAGATGCCGATGGGGTGCAGCCTTAGTGTATTGCAAACATTATGATGTTTTTATTTTGTTTTTAGGCCTTCGTACCTTTTTTGATATCAGCCTTCGGGCCTTTTAATGGAAATTGATCGTTCGTATTTTTGTTTTGAATATTGGCCTTTGCAAATGCCGAACACTTTGCTAAGAATAAATAGGGACATAAACGAATTTAATCGATGCAAACTTAGGACGACGTCTCGTCCTCGAGTCGATGCATTGTGCAACTTCGGAGTGCAAGTTCTAGACAAATAGAAGCGGGTGCAATGTCAAAGTCGTTCATTAATATTAATGAGCCAGAAATTGGCTAATTACATAAAACCAAGTCGAAGCGGACCTTGGGTGAAAAACGAACTTTCAAGAAAAGCAAATTGACAATACGCCGCTACCGAGCTAATTTACAATGTACTGAATATATTCCTCAGGCGTAAGTCCCCGGTTGTCGGATAGATAAGCTTCAGTTGGGAGGCTCAGTGTCGACCTCGATATCAACCCTTCTCACTCCCCCCCAGTGTTCGGTTTTGAATCTTGATGAAGATCCGAGCACTTGACACGGTTCGGTTCGCTTCCTGAAAAGGTCAAGCAAAAAGATGGAACGAGGAGTAAGTTAGTACATTTTTTTATCAATGCCATGGGAGCATTGTTCGGCTCGGGGTTGTTTAGTTTAAAAAGATTGAAAAGTATTTACCTCAACTAGAAGTAGTATCGCTTCAAATTGGAGATATTCCAATTCAGAGGTTCGGGCTCTCCTTGCAGATTCTCAATTTGATAAGAGCCTTTTCCAACGATTGCCTTGACTCTATAGGGTCCTTCCCAATTTGCAATGAGCTTCCCCCCGTTATCTTCCTTTGTTGATTGATTCACAGTTTTCAGCACATAATCTCCAACCTTGAAGTCCCTAAGTTTGGCTTTTCTATTGAGGTAAGCCTCGATCTGCCTTTTTTGGGCAACTAGCCGAACCAAAGCTAATTCCTTTTTTTCTTCGAGCAAATCTAGCTCTATGCGCATTGCCTCTTGGTTGGCATCTTCGGCAGTGTGAGCGTACCGAAGACTTGGTTCGCCCACTTCTACGGGGATGAGGGAATCCATGCCATACGCTAGTGAGAAAGGAGTCTCACCGGTGTTGTTCTTCTCCGTTGTTCGCATAGCCCATAACACCCTCAGTAACTCCTCGGGCCAAGGACCTTTTTTCTCGTCGAGTCTTTTCTTCAGATTTTCAATTATGATTCTGTTCGAAGACTCAGCTTGGCCATTGGCATTGGGTGATAGGGAGTCGAGGCGATTATTTTGATACCCCATTGCTTGAAGAAATCAGTGATAGCTGCCCCCATGAATTGTTTACCGTTGTCACAAGCAATTTCTCTTGGGACACCGAACCTGTAGATGATATTCTTTTTGATGAAGTCGATTACTTGCTTTTGCTTTACCTCGGTGAGAGCTGCCGCTTCCACCCATTTTGTAAAGTAATCGGTCAATACTAAGATGAAACGAACACTACCTTTTCCTTTGGGCAATGGTCCAACGACATCCATTCCCCATTTCATGAAGGGCCATGGTAATACCACTAAATGTAAAGGCTCGGCCTGTTGGTGGATCATCCGCCCATGGCGCTGGCACTTATCGCATTTCTGCACGAAGGCTTTCACATCGGCACTGATTGTGGGCCAATAATACCCAGCTCTTAATAATTTACGCACCAAGGACTTTCCCCCCGAGTAGTTGCCACATTCGCCTTCGTGCACTTCAGCCATCACGTATCTTGCCTCCTCGGGACCCAAACACTTGGCCATCGGGCCGCAATATAACCTTTTGTATAAGTTACCCTCGATCAAGTTATACGAGGCTGCTTGGGTCCTCAACTTCCTTGCTTCATTCTTGTCTTGGGGGACAGTCCCCGAGTCGAAGTAGGAGATGAACTTACTTCGCCAATCCCATCGGTTATCCACTGAATTAACTTGCAACTTCATCTCTCTCATTTGTACGGATAGCAGCCGAACCACTGAGTCAGTCCCCGAGTGAGTTTCGTCGATCGCCGAACCAAGATTCGCCAAGGCATCAGCCTCGGTATTCTCCTCTCGAGGCACTTGTTTAACTCGCCATTCTTGGAATTATGCCAAGATCCTTTGTGCTCGATCCAAATATAGTTGCATTTTGGGCTCCCGAGCCGTATAATCACCGAGGACCTGGTTCACTACCAACTGTGAATCACATCTCAGTTCGATTCTTTCAATTCCCCATTTCCTTAGCCAGCTCCAAACCTGCTAAAGCTGCCTCATATTCTGCTTCGTTGTTGGTTACTTTCTTGAACCGAACCGAATGCTTGACTTTCTCCCCGGTGGGTGCTCTCAAGACTATGCCTAACCCCGAACCTTTGGAGTTCGTTGCCCCATCAGTGTAAAGTATCCGTAGTCCCTAAGAGGTTCCTTTTGCCATGGAGTTTTCCTTTTCTGCCTCGGGCAAAATTCCAATACTAAAATCAGCCACGAAGTCTGCCAAGACTTGAGAATTAATGGCAGTCCGAGGTTGATAAGTAATGTCATACTCGCTTAACTCTACCGCCCATTTGGATAACCTCCCCGATAACTCCGGTTTATGCAATATATTTCTTAAAGGGAAGGTTGAAACTACTGCTATTGGGTGACATTGAAAATAGGGTCGTAGTTTCCGAGCGGTAACAAGTAAAGCAAGTGCTAATTTCTCCATATGTGGATACCTGGTTTCAGCATCGAGGAGTGTCTTGCTCACATAATAGATGGGTTGTTGTTTGCCATCTTCTTCCCGAACCAGCACAGCGCTGACTGACACCTCGGACACCGCCAAGTAGACCAGCAATGTTTCACCTTCTTTAGGCTTGGCAAGCAACGGTGCGTTAGCCAAATATTGTTTCAAATCTTTCAACGCTTGTTTACACTCCGGTGTCCATTCGAAGTGATTGTTTTTTCTCAAAACGGAGAAGAACTTGTGGCATCGCTCCGAGGACCTTGAGATGAAATGACTCAAAGCGGCGACTCGGCCAGTCAAGCGTTGAACCTCTTTCACCCCGGTTAGCTCCTCGGGGATTTCCTCAATAGCTCTGATTTTATCTGGGTTGGCCTCGATTCCTCGTTCAGAGACAATGAATCCCAAGAATTTGCCTGATCCAACGCCGAAGGCGCACTTCTCAGGGTTCAATTTCATACCGTATTGCCTCAACACAGCAAAGGCTTCCCTCAGATGGTTCAAATAATCCTCCATTTGGATCGATTTTATGAGCATATCGTCTATGTAGACTTCCATAGACTTTCCAATATATTCTTTAAACATGCGACACACCAACCTTTGGTAGGTCACCCCGGCATTCTTCAAACCGAAGGGCATCACTTTGTAACAGAAGGTACCTCGGTCAGTGATGAACGAGGTCTTCTCTTCGTCCTTCGGGTCCATGAGAATTTGATTATAGCCCGAATATTCATCCAGGAAGGTCAATAGTTTGTGTCCAGCCGTGGAATCTATTAACCTGTCAATTTGTGGTAATGGATATGAATCTTTGGGGCAAGCTTTGTTTAGGTCAGTGTAATCTTCACACATCCTCCACTTGCCATTCTTCTTCGGTACAACCACAACATTGGCCAACCACTCGGAGTATTTCACCTCTCTAATGAAGCCGTTTTCTTGTAATTTGGCGGTTTCATCCTCGATCGCCTTCTTTTTGACCCCAACATGAGGTCTTTTCTTCTGCTTCACCGGGGTAAATTTTGGATCCACATTCAGTTTGTGGGTCATGATCTCCGGATCGATACCCGTCATGTTTGAATGTGACCAAGCAAAACAATCATGGTTGGACTTCAAGACTTCTATAATCGCCTTTTTCGACTCCGGGTCCAACTCCGAGCCGATAAACACTTTCCTATCGGGAAAATCTTTCAATAGGGTGAAGGATTCCAGTTCTTCAACAGTTGAGTCCTCGGCTTTTTGCTTCCGAGGCTCTTGAATACAGGCTGGAACCTTTTCGACTTCTCCTCGGGGGTCCTCCCCGCTTGACCCCGATTCCTGTCGTTGCTATTGCTTTGGCCCGACCGGGGCGACTCCACTCTTTAACGCAACCGAATAGCACTCCCTTGCTACTCGTTCCTTCCCTTTGATTGATCGAACTCTCCAAGGTGTGGGGAATTTAACCACTTGATGTAAGGTGGAGGGGACAACTTCCATGGAGTGGATCCATGGCCTTCCAAGGATCACATTGTAGGCTAGATCCTCGGGCATGACTTGGAATAGTGTTTCTTTGGTAACCCCCTCGGCGAATGTCTTGAGTGTGATCTCACCCAACGTTTTCTCCGTGGAGTTGTTGAAGCCAGCTAACACCGTTGATTTGGGAACAACTTCCCCCTTCAACCACATCTTCTTAACAGCCCCGTAGCTGATTATATTAACTGAGCTACCGGGGTCGATCAAGACTCTTTTGATGTCAGAGTCGTTGATTCTCAGCATGATAACTAGAGCGCCATGATGAGGGAACATCATCCCATCACAGTCATCATCGTCGAACACAATATCTTTGTCCGAGCCTCCAACTCGGGTTCTTTTCTCCATGGTGATGGAGAGCTTGGCAAATTTTTTGGCTGCGGCGAAATTTACGCCGTTCACCTCTGACCCCCCGGTTATAACGTTCACTACTCTTTCCGGGGGTGGAGCCCGAGGTGGTTGCCTATTACCTCGGTTCTTGGAAAAATTATCTTTCCCTTTATCAGTGAGGAAGTCGGCCAAAACTCCCTTCTTCAGTAAGTGAGCTACCTCGAGGCGCAAAGCTTTGCAATCCTCGGTCCTGTGGCCATAATCTGCGTGGAATTCGCAATGCAGATTTTGGTCTCTTTTATCCACCGGGGTCCTCATATCCTTGGGAACCCTTACCCCGGCAGTCCCCTTGACAACATTGACCAGCTCCGAGGTTGATATGTTGAAGTTATAGTCTTGGATCCGAGGTAGATCCTTTTTTGGGACCGAAGCGGAGCTTGAGGGGTTTCTTTGGTTCACATTGGGTTGAACCTTCCCTCCGAGCCTTTGGCTTATGTGAGAAGTTGGGTATGAATTACCGATGGTGTTCCCCAGCCTCTGACTGACATGCTGCCTTGTCGAGGTATAAGGCTCATACCTCCCCTTCGAGTTACTTCGTGGCGCCTCGGCGTGATTCGAAGATTCACCTCCGTTTCGTTGATGGTAACCTCGGTTCTTGAATTCAGCTTCCTCCAATCTGATTTTGGAGTAAGTGCGCCTATGCAGATCCTCCCACGTTAGGACCTGATATTGTTGTAGCTCTTTGCGCAATTCAGCGGCAGCGTCAGAATTGTAACTATTGATACCCTTTTCAAATGCCATGATGGCCAAGGTATCATCCATCCGAGGCAATTCCATGCGCTCAGCGTGGAATCGCTCAAGAAATTCTTTAAGTGGTTCACCGGGCTTTTGTTTTACTTCACATATATCCTCCTTCCTTTGGAGGATCTTTTGTGCCCTGGTGTGCGCCTTGACAAAGGCGCTGGACATTTCCTTAAATGAGGAAATCGACCACGCTGGCAGGCACAGATACTACCGAAGAGCCCCTTTCTCTAACGACTGACCGAATTTTTTCAAGAACATCGACTCGAGCTGCGTAGCCGTTAAGTCGTTGCTGTTCACCATGGCCATATATTCTCTTATGTGTTCTTTGGGATCGGTGGTCCCATCGTATTTCTTCAAGAATATGAGTTTGAAGACCTGGGGAGTTGGGGCTGGAGCCGCTTCGGGCTTGAAGGGCTGCTCCCTGTATTGATCGATGTCGAGGTCGTCCCCGGCACGCCTTCGAGGCGCTTCTCCACTCGCGCCTCAATGCGAGCCTCGATCTCCCTGCTCATTCTTTCAACGTCAACCGAGGACGTTGTCTCCGCCATAGTGGGAACCGTCCCGAAGTGTGGCGTGGCAGTTGGATTGTTCCCCGAGCCCCCAGACGTGGCCCCGTTGTGAGGTCCCCCTGTTATCACGCCCGGAGGAACGAAGAGCGGGATGCCTCCACCAGGAGCCGAAGGCTGGGTGCTGTTTGGGGCAGCACTATTCCTCGCCTCTAGCGAAGCGCGAAATTCGGCATTAATGTTCGCCTGCTCATCCTGTCTACTTTGGAGAGCTCTTAGCATAGTGACAACATACATCTGGAATTCTTCAGTTGTCATTGGTGAGATGGGCTGCTGGTTCGACGGAACGTCAGCCCGTTCGCTATTGTTACCGCTGTGATCAGCCATAACGTTGTTGAATCGTAAGCTTTTGACAAAAACCGGACGTGAAACATTGGAACAAAGCGTTACTGCTTATATCCCCACAGACGGCGCCAATTTGTATGGGCCTAAATCAGTTTAGGTGAACAAATCGAATTTGGATTCGAATATAAGCAATTCTTCGTATCAAAGTTGAAATAATACACAAAAAGGATGTAAATGCGGGAAAATAACTATATTTCGATATATGAATGTGATTACAAACTTGGGCAGAGTTTCAGTACAAATTTCTGGATCCCTATGATACAAAATGAACTACTATTTATAGGCCTAAGAGCCTTGCCCACGTTCTCTACCATCAGCTAGTGCATTTCCCACGATCTGGACATTAATATGGAGAAGTTAGTGGGGCAAAGTAGTGGGCTGCAATGCCGCTGGAACCGAGGCGGTTGCCGAAGCTTGGTCACAAGGCTTTGGTTACCTGACCTTACTGTTCGGATAGGAGGATGTGTCACCGAAGCTCGGTGTTCAACTTGCCTTCGGTCGCGGCGTTGGAACTTGGCTTCGGTGAGTCAATCGCGAGTTTAATCGCTTCTCTTTGGAGCATCAGCTCGCTTTTCCTTCGGTCTACCATCCCGAGGTGCTGACCGAGCACGCCAATTTTCACCCAATACAGCTTTTCAAGTAATGATTTTAGCAGTATTAATGTAGTTCACATACAAGTACAAAGTCTCTCCTGGAAAGGGTGTTAGTTAATATGGGAATTGTGCCCTACCATGTAACTCCGAGTTAATTCGTAAAATTATCTCTGGACTAATGCAAAGTATCTAAAAAAATCACTTCTCTTTGGTTTGGGATAAGAATATCACTCATTTTATCCAAAGTACCTTACAATATCATTCTCCCAAGTTGTGCGTTAAAGTTCACCGAATAATACTGATGTGGAATTTTATTTTAATTTTGTTTAGTCAAAAGTGGACCCAATAATTTTTATTTTTTTTTTTAAAAAAAGGCACCAAATTATTTAATTTGTGAGAGACTCACATACTACCCGACCAAAAATGAGTCTTTTTAGATTACTTGAAGAATGTACTAATTCAAGAACCGAGTTTTATTGATGTATGTTATAAGTGCTCGTTTGGTTTGGAAACAAGTTATGGAGGTATTAATAATGCAAGTATTAGTTATGAAGTTATTAGTAATACAGGTATTAGTTATGCAGGCATTAATAATGCAGGTATTAGTGATGCAGGTATTAGTTATACAAGTATTAATCTTGGTTAATGAATGATTTGCTGTATTAAAAAATTAGTATACATTTCATAATTTAAATTATGTTTTAATATTTTATTATTCAATAGATGTTTGTTTACAATTGAATAATAATATAAAGAGATGTGAGGGCATATTTGTCTTCTCATAAACTAATACCCGCGTTATTAATATCCGCATTATTATTCCATCTTTTATGCTGAAAATAATACATAGATTCACTCATTAATTTATGCGAGTATTAATTAGTGAAGGTTTGTAAATTCAAACCAAACATTGTATTATTAGTGCAGATTTTTATACCTTGTTACAAAACAAATCAAACGCTGTTTTATACTGCGAAGGATTTAGTGCATGTATTAATTCTTTTCTGCGCCGAACCAAACGAGCACTAAGTGTTCTCAAGTCATGCTACGGGTAAAATGCAAGATAAATTTTTAAATCCTCCCAACCACAATAGAGTTTTAGCATGACAGATGCTAATCTCATAATGAGGTGAGAATCACCCAGAAGTCCTGCACCTATTGAATGAGCTCTGAAGAGAGAAAATTTTGGTTGCATAACATATAGCAAGTCAAGATATTCAGAGAATAAGACTTAAATGCCAAGAATAGACTAAAACAGAAAGGCTCAACGAGCCTCAGCTCATTATACTTTGATCCAAGATATGTTGTGACTTGATAGCTACTTAAACGACCTGACTCATTTGCACCTTTACTGAGGAGCAGAGATACTAAACTCACTTTTACATAACATTACAAGAAAGATTAATGTTAATACTATTTAACAAATAAAAGCTTGTCTAAATGTCCCATCAAACCTTGGGAGCGCCATTGTCAACAAAAAAGAGTAACAAACATACTATGCTAAAAAATAAGTTTATTTTTTTTACATAATCAACAAAAAATAAATTTCAAAACAATTCAATCTAGATTTTGGTAGTATTTCTTATTTTCTTCTTTTTGAATCAGTACGATCTTCAAGTAATTTTAAAAAGACCCGTTGTGGGTTAAGTAGTATGTGAGTCTCTCAAAAAATAAATAATTTAATCTTTTTAAAATAAAAAAATTATTTACTGGGTCCACTTTTAATAAAAAGAACCAAAATAAAAGTTTGCCCCAGCATTTTTTGGTAAATTTTAATGCATAACTTGGGAGAATGATATTTTAATATACTGTGGAGAAGTTGAGTGATTATTTTGTCCCAAACTAAAAGAAAATGACTTTTTCAAATACTTTACGATAGTTTAGTAAATATTTTAGGAATTAACTTCCAATTTTCCAGTCAATATTTTTATCGACGATTATATTTGTTTCATTTCATTTTCGTGAAGAAAATAGCACAGGTATTAGTCCGGACCCGAAGTGACATACTTCTTCTCTTATAAGAGTTGATTGAATCAATTCAATCAAAATTTAGACGTTGATACACTTATATTTCTAAATTTTTAAACAATCTAGTAAGCTACGTTTTCGAAATGACATTCTAATTGTCAGATGTTGAACATTTCTTCCGCCAGGCCTAAAAACTGGGGATTCGTATGTTTATAAAGTTTGGGGCAAATTTTGGAAAATATTTTGAAAAAGTTTTTTGTTTATACCATTTGTCCATTTTTTAAATTAAAAACTTCCAATTCTCAAAAACTGATTGAGAACAGTTTTGGGAGTTTCTCACAAAATTTCAACATTTTTGTCCAAACATAAATTTAAGTTTTAAAAATTATTTTCAACTCAACTTTAAAAATTCATCTTTTCAAATTTCAACCAAATCTATAGCTAAGTACTGGCAAGGGCCTGGGCACTTAGCGAAATTTCGCGTGTTGTTTCTTTTAGTTTTTTAACGCCCAAACTTTTATGGACCAATATATCAGTTTTATTTAATACTAGTTCTATAAAATGCCTTAATTCATTGTAACATCCTTATGTTTGCCACATTTCGGTCTTCCTTAAAATTGTGTTGTAGGAGAGAGTAATGAAAAGCATTTAAGGTTGAACTTGTTATAATGTAGAAAAATACTATAGTTTAAAAATACTAAAAGTTGGATAATTAATAGTGCAGAATGACCGTGATTGATAGTAATTGTATTAACTATTAACTATATAATAAGCAACTCGTAGGTGGATTTACGGAGGTAGTTTGAGATATCATTTTCATTGGGGTGTTCATTTGTCGGTTTGAGTCGTTTTTTTAAAAGAAAACCAAATCAATGAATTTGGTTTTTTCAAATATTTAAATCACAACAAAAACCAATTAATTCGGTCTTTCACTTGTTCGCTTTTTGTTGGTTATGTTGGTTATTTCAGTTTATTTGATTTTTTATCGATTTTTTCTTTCTAAAAATGTGGCATACACTTCCAAGGATAAACATGTATTCGAGTGACTATATTCACCATGACACACCCAAGCCAAGTATTTTCTAGAAAAGAATAAACTATATATGTAACTGTAGCTTCATCCAAAAATCGTATGATTATATAAGTATTTAACCATTTTAGTTAACTTAATCAAACTTTTACAACGGCTTTTTCGTTTGCCAAGATATCTTGACGATATTGAATTAACTAACAATGATGGACTACAAGACAAGTTATTTTTAACATACAATATATGTGACTTATAGAAAAAAGAATAGAATACAAATTAGAATATAAAATACATAAATTATAACGATGAGGAACTAGACTAGAATTCAAAAGTACAAAAAATTAACATATGAGGTAAATTCATAAGAATACACATAATTGTATATGTAATTATAATTTTTAAGTAAGCATTTATTTAATCATTTTGGTACACTTATTTTGATTATTTTTTGCTTAAAACCAAAACAAAACCAAACATAAAAAAATGTCGGTTTTTTCTTTTGGTTTAAGTCGGTTTTCGATGAACACCCCTAATTTTTACAAGCTTGTCGAACCAAGAAAGTCATTTTTAAGGGTGTTATTTAAGAGTTAGCAAATGTCTGCAATGTGTTTATGCCTAAAAATTGCTTAGTAAGTTAAACAGATAGAATTTATAGAGGGTCACAAGCAATACAATAAATACTAAGAAAAGGTAAATAAAGCAGAGAATAACGTGATAGTATTCCATTAGTAAAGTCGAATTCTTGGAGAATCGCTTGATGATTAATACAATAGGGGAGAGGGGTATTTATCGTTAAAGATTTACCCCAATCCTAATTATGGTAAAATACAAAGACTATCGGTCGTGGGCCTATTTACTCAAGGCGGCAATACAAATTAACTCTAACTAGGAGACTGTAAATCTAAGGCGGCGGGATGTATGTCTTATAGAGCAGTGATATTTGGCTAGTTTACCTATAATTTGAGGTGTTTTCTCCATGTTATGATAGTTAATTTAAGAGTCTATATGCAAAATTATCAAGAGTTGATATTAATTGAGTTATTTGGTGTTATAGGACTTGAACATGGTGAATTGAGCAAGAAAGTGTAAATTTTGGAGTTAAAGTTAAGATGTTAAATATTTCAAGTGATCTATGTGCCACGCAAGTGACACGGGAAGAAATAGAGACTTTGCTTAGGAGTGGAGAAAAAATTTCAGCGTATTTAGGCCAAATACGCGATCACCACGCGAGCTGAATTGCCTGAAGAAATTTAGTCCGCGTGGCACGCGGGTAACACGAGAAGCACAAAGCTGTGGGGCGAAAAAATAAGGACTTTTTAGTAATTTTGCTTAGTTTCCTATCGGGTATAAAAGTTTCTTTTGCCTCCATTATGGATTTTACACTGGGGAAAGAAGCAAAAAGGAGGCTAGAGCTTTGGAGACTTCAAGAACACAGTTTTTTCCTAAATTCTTCCTTACTTTTTGTAATTTAATTATCCGTGAATTACATTGACAAGATTATCATGAATATGAGTGGCTAATTTACCTATTCTAGGGTTGATTAAATCACTCTAATACTTATGTGCTATGAATATTTTATTTAATGAATGAAACTTGTGAATTCTTCCTATTCCAAGTATTTTTTGATTGCTATTAATTGGAAGGGCGCCCAATTGATTGTTCCCATTATTTTTGTGTGTCTAGGGATAGATTCATAGGTTTGGGTTAAATACTTAGCAATATTTCAACCTAAAACTAAGGTATTACTTAGGTTGTCAATAAGGTGATTTGTGACCATTGACCCTGATTGTGAACTATACTTGTAGTCCTATGTATCTTCATTAATTGGGAAATTGGTTAGTGAAAGTTACAATTATTACATGGGAGTGAATAGTTGTGAATTTGGAGCAAGCTTTCAATAGGAAGAACCAAGTTGAATTTGTTAAAACATTATTATAATACATAGATAGAAGTTTGGTAGATCAATCCTATGCTTTTAAATCCTTGATTAATTTATTTCTTAGTAATTCGCTATCTACTTTTGTTACATTGAAACCATCTTATAAATACAAAACTTCAAAGTTAATTGGTTAGATAAATTAGTTTGTTTGGCAAGTGTTTTCTGTAGGATTCGTCCTCGGGACTTTAAGTATCAAGCTATATTTGTTGCGACCGCTTAGTCCCTTTCATAGGGCGTAATTGGGCGTGATCAAATTTTGGCGGTGTTGCCGGGGAACACGGTGTTGTTTAGTTGTAAAGATATCTATTTTATTTTTCTATTAGCTTCACTCTTGTCATCTTGATATCGTTTCTTTGGTGTTTACAATTGAAATTTCAGATCCCAAAGAATTAAGGATGGCTCAAGATTTGGCTCTTAATGCTTTCGCGCAACCTGTGGCTGAGAATCTGGTGTCTGCTATTCTGCTCCCAACATTAGAGGCGGAAAATTTTTACATCACCCAGACGATGGTGGCTTTGCTTGCTAATGCTTGTTTATTTGCAGGTAGAACTACGGATAATTCTCAAAAGCATTTGAAAAAGTTCATAAGGATTTGTGAAACTCAAAAAAAAGGCTCGAGTGCCAGCAGAGGTTGTGAAATTGATGTTGATCCCATTTTTGCTAATGGAAGATGCCAGTGATTGGTTGGACTCGTTGCCAGTTAATTCAATTACGTCGTGGGATGACTTGGTGATAAAGTTCATGAAGAAGTTCTTTCCACCCAATAAGACTGTCAGGCTAGTTGACGAGATACTTATGTTCAGACAGAACCCGCTAGAGACTTTGCCAGAAACTTGGGAGAGATTTAAAAGTTATTTGAGAAAGTATCCTCATCATGGTATTCCTAACCAAATGCTGGGGCAAAGGATCTACATGGGCATGAGAGATCAAATTAAGAGCACTTTGGATGCAGCAGCTGGAGAGCGTTTTTGAGTAAAATATTCGCTGAAGCGAATGTCCTCTTGATGTGAAGGCTCAAAACTCAGGCTGGCTTAGAAGAGATGCATCTAATGGCCTGGGTACGGGGGCTTTAGCTATTGGTACTACTTCTGCAATGGAAGAACCGATGTGAAAGCTGCAGACTACACTTGATATTGTGTCAAAACAACTAAACGAGAGGATGCTGAAACCTGTTAACCAAGTGGACTCACGGGCTCAGACTCAAGTCCTCGATCATGGTAATTTTCTGATGCTGATTTGCTTGATGGTACTGAAGATCTGAATTTCGTGAATTATGAGCTGTGCTAGCAACACATACAACAGGGTCAATTTATACCAGTGCAACAACAAGCAACTTTACCCCTGCAGCAAGCAAATGATATAGCTGAGATTAAGACTATGGTACATGTTATGATGAGATTTAGTAAGAAGCTTCAAGACCAAGTGACAGCGCATGACACTGCAATAAAAGGTATAGAGACCAAGTTGGGACAATTGTCCCTTGCTTTACATAATAGACCTCCAGGTGCTTTGCCGGGCGATATTGTGGTGAATCCTAAGGATCCAAATCCTTATCAATTGATGGGAGTCACTTTGAGGAATGGTAGAAACTTGTTCAAGGAGCAAGAATTAGCTAAAGGTGCACTACCTTCAATACCAAACATTGAGCCTGTTGATGGCTCTGCCAAACTGGCTTGCAATGATCACACTGAGAAAGAGACTACTTCAAAACCTGTCCCTGGTACTGAGAAGATAATTTTCAAAGAACCTTATATAGAAGCCGAGAGGGTGGTTGAACAAGTAAAACGTCAAGGGAGCAGAACTCCAAGGTAAAAACTCTGCCACCTCCTTTTCCTCAAAAATTGGCAAAGCAACAAAAAGATTTGAAGTTTAATAAGCTTTTTGATTTAGTGAAACAATTAAAGCTTACTATGCCTTTCATGGAGGTTATGAGAGAGGTTCCATGATATGCAAAATTGTTAAAAGATCTGCTGTCTAAGAAGGTTGACTTTAATGAGGTAGAGATGGTCCAGTTGAATAAGGTGTGTAGTGCTATCATTACAAAGCCTGTAGCTAAAAAAAAAAAAGCAAGATCCTGGTAGTTTTACAGTACCGTGCTGTATTGGTGATCTCACAATTTGTAAGGTCTTATGTGATTCTGGTGCAAGCATTAATCTAATGCCGCTGGAAATATACAATAAGTTGGGTTTGACTGGCATGAGAGAGACTTCAATACAAATCTAGCTGGTAGATAGAAGCCAAAATCACCCCGTTGGAATAGTTGAGGATGTACTTGTGCATGTGGGTAGTTTCGTGTTTCTAGTAGATTTTATGGTTCTTGACTGCCCCGTTGATAAAGATGTTCCAATTATCTTAGACTGTCTATTCTTGGCTACTGGTAGAGCAGTGATTGATGTTGATAAGGGGAAGATGACCTTAAAGCTGTATGATGAAGAAGTAGCAGTTGACATTGGCAAAATGCTGAAGGGATATTGTGATGATGTGAATTATTCGTGTGTGCATACATGCGAGTCTGGATGAGCCATGGGTTGAGCTGATTATGTCGTGCCACGACATTAAATAAGGCGCTTCTCGGGAGGCAACCCGTGAATTTAATTGTAAACAAGTAAAAAAGAAAGACAAAAAAGAAAAAAAATCAAAATTACCAAAAAATAAAATGTTATCTTTTGAAGGATGTTACTTGGTGGGTTTCTTTGTTTTGCAGGTTTCAACTGGTTTGGAGTCCAAATGTGGGGTGTCTGCAAACCCATCATGCTTGAATATAAAGTCCTGCTATGGGGGAAGTTTGAGTACCTCGTGCCTTAAGGAAGCTCACAAGGATATTCTTCGGGCTTAGAGCCCCATGGAGTTTCTCTATCACCCTTAGTTTTTATTTTTAGTGCATTGAGGGCAATGCCTGATTTTAAGTGTGGGGTGGGAGTCTTCTTATTTGTGTTAATAATCCATTTGGTTTTTCTTTGTGCATCAGTTATTTTCCAAATGAGGTAGTTTGAACCGGGCATATGTAGATTTTTTTTTTTAAGGATTAGAGTGTAGTAATTGGATGGGATAGTCTTAGCTCCAAGTTGACTAGTTTTATATAGATACTTGATTTGGGGTATGCAGACTTTATGCATATATTCTATCATAATCTTTTTGCCTTGAGAAATGCTGAGTGCATTATTTGAGACCTATGACCATGATGTTGACTCTAGATTTGCTTGAGAGTTTACTTGTGAGAAAGGATTTTTTTCTCCATATTTAATACTTGATGTCTAGAACTTGCCCTGTGTGTGTACAAAGGCAAATGAGAAGTTTGCTCGGTTACGGAAAAGATATAGGAATTCCTTTCATAGCCAATTTGTTTAAAGCTTCAGAATTAGATATTACCAGTGAAAATAGCCTTAGCTAACTCTTTTGAGCGTGTAGCCTTTTCTTTGATAGCCATATAGAAGACTTTGGGATAAAAAGTGGGCCAGTGCCCATCTATCGTGATAATACAAGTGCCGTGAACATTGCCAAGAACCCAGCCAACACAAAAGAACCAAGCATATCGATATTATGCATCACTTTTTAAGAGACAATGTTGTGAATGGCCTAATTACTGTGAATTCATGCAGGACAGAGGACTAGATAGCCAACATTTCACGAAGGCATTAAACAAGGTGCAATTTCTGAGGAACATGTTGAAGTTGAGGATTACCAAAATACACGGATGACCCAGAATCTGATTCTCCCAATGATTTTCTAGTGATGTGTCTTATGTTTACTTGTTTCAATTTGATGTAGTCCATTCTATACTTATACTGTAAAAGATATGATTATTAATTAAGTCAGAATTTATGGTTCTTATCTAATGTGCACCCATCTCAGGTATGAGCAAACACAAGGAAAGAACCTACTAAGGAAACAAGGAACTCATGTCTAGGTACGCACCCAAGAACTTATTTAAGTCTGATTAAAATGTAATTGTATAGCCTGAACACCAACAAATCTTGGTAACCGTGCTATAATCTTGCTCCACACCCTATTCAGTTAATATTTTTGAATCTGAAAAGTTCTCACTAGGTGGAGGTTTTTTGTAAGGCAAAAGTCCTATAACAGTCACATCAATCAATTATCCCCGGTTCCCAATATCTTAAAAGGCTACTACCTTTTCAGTTTTTGATCTTATCACTCTTGTCCCTTATTTTCCACAGAGTAAAATACTCTCTTGTTCTCTTTGCCCAAACCCTAAACACACAACACTCAAATTCAAACTCTCTCCTAAATCAAAATCTTATCGAACCCATATAATTTCTCCACCCAATTTGTTTCTTCTGCTAAACCTAAGGTTTCTAAAAAAACTCACTACTGGTCCCCACGAAAAGTGAAAAAAACAATGCGGCAGAGGTTGCAAAGATATTTACTGAGGTAAGACTCAAATCTATTAAGTCTTCGTCTGTTACGCATGATAGTAGTAAAAGCCATGAGAAACAAGCTGAGTCTGAGAGTCATGTTGCTGGGATTGACAAAATTATGAAAAAGGTTGTAGGTGAGGAAACTGTGAGTACAAAAGAAAGGGGAAATTCTAAAGTTGAGAAAACTGTAGAAATTATGGGTAGTGAAGATGATTTGGGTAATTTTAGTGAGAACTTAAAAGTCTAGTTGACGGGTTCGGAGGCTGTTCCTTTTGAGTTAAAAAAAGATATGGCTAGGAAAGAGAAAAATATTATTATTGATGAACGTGCTGAGTAAGTTAAAGGAACTGAGGAAGAACTTGATGCTACTATTGTCCCTTCACCAACTGATGAAGCAGAAATTGAGTTGTCTGATTCAGAGCTAGAGAATCAAAGAAAAGAGCTTGTTTATATGGGTGAGATGGAGGACCCGTTGAGTTTTGAGGTTCCTGTTGTGAAGAAAAGTAAAATGAAAATTTGGAGAGGAGAATCTGATGAGGAAGAAGTTTCTTGTTATAGAAATAAAAAAAAAAAAGAAAAGTGAAAAAGCTGTTGTGGCTAAGCCTTCTATGAAGGGTAAGATAAGAAGGTTGTTTAAAAAGGATGGGAGGGAAGTGAATTCAAAATTGATAGATAAGTCTAGTGAGGAGGAGGAATAACCTGTTGGTGGACCAAAGTCTGAAACAACTAAGGTTGAAGCCTCTAGGCCTGTGGGAAAGCATGCCACAAGATCAGTTGGAAAGCAGCAAGATGAGAAACTTGTTGAGGCTACTGCTAAACCCAAAAAGCCAAACCAGATTTAGGAGCCTATTCTCCAAAATGAGGGTGAGTCTAATGAAGGATTTGATGATCCTGATGATTCATATTCAGGCCCTAGTTCAGAAGATGAAAATAAGGACAAAGTGGACATGGTCGCCTTTTATGCTGAGAAAAAGGTATTGAATAAAAGTGTTTTGACTGATATGGAGAAGGATGGGATAAAAAGGCTGACAGAGAAACTTGAGATACAAGGGTAGACCAAGTTGTTTTTTGAGGAGAAAAGGAGCATGCATGAGGAGGCGGTGAAAGAGTTCTACATAAACTGCAAAGTCAATAAGAGAGTAACTTGAAGTATGTATGGAGTTGATATGGAGTTTGGGCGCTGAACCTGGGGTGATTCTAGGAGTTCCTACAGCTGGTTACTGCAGTTACAAAAAGAAAGAGTAGCCAAAGAGGGTTGATGGTATGACACCCATTGATGTCACTAGGAAGTTCACAGGAAATTCTAGGATCAAAGTTTCTAGAAAAGATGGGAAGAAAGAAATGGAGCCTTCTCATCAGCTATTGTTTAAATTTGTGCATATGAACTTGCTTCCTCGAGGTGAGAGGCAAAGCGAGGCTAGTTCCTTAGATCTGACATACATGGACCTACTGGATAAGAGTGTTCTTATCAATCTGCCTGGGCTAGTCATAAGGCATTTTAGAATAGTTGCAAGAACTAAGCGGCCATATGTCCTGGTTCATAGCTATCTCTTAAAGTAGACTTTTGAACATTTTAGACCCTTTGTGGAAGGGAAAATAGCCAACGCACAATGAGAAATTTGGTATGAACCTTCTTAAAACTTTTGATTTCTTTAACACAAGAGGGCATACAAATGACCAGTTAGGGTAAAGTCAGAGTCTGTGTATGATGCTGATGATGGTGATTATGATGTTGGTGAGGAACAGAGAAAGGAACTAGAGCAGCATCTGGTGGAGTTGCAGAGTGAAGTTGAGGACCTAAAACATGAGGTGAAGTACAAGGATCGAGAAATCGATTCTTTGACTATTGAGTGCAACAAACATGAGGCGAAACTAGTGAAGGAGCGCCATATTAATTCTAAGAACCTTGTTGTATTTGTCAAACGCTTCAATCTTCAACCTTAGAACATGTCCTTATCAGTTTCTTTTATAATTCCTTAGGTGTCTCTTTCTGTTGATGATTTTAAAGACAATTTCTCATTTTGATATTTATTTAATTAGGTTCGCCTAGGTGTGAACCTTTTGATGCTTGTTTTTAGGTACTTGTTTTCCTGATCTGTTTCTTATGTGTTGTTAACTTGTTTCTTGTTGGGCCCTTCGATTTGTGATCATATATTTTTAACTTGATTAATTTGTTGCCTTTGACTTTAGATGGATTATGCTAAGTTGTTTCTTGCAAATGAATAAGATTTGTTTGACGATGCCAAAAGGGGGAATTGAAGGAAATGTTGGGGTGTTTGTGACCCACTTTCATCTATGTTTTTAATTTTCTTTTACCCGCTTCTTGTTAAGTGTTGAGTATGTAGGAACTTTGCAACATTTGTTTGTCAGCATCAAAAAGGAGAAATTTGTTGAAGTATGAGTTATGAAGTTTGACAAGAAAAGAACTTGGAGAAGGACCATTTGCATGATGTAAGGCACAACAAAGTCGAAAAATCCTGAGTCACATTCCTAGTTCTAGTTGGAAACGAAAAGTAACACGTAAAGAAACATGCTAGCAATCCTAGACGAATTAGGAGAAGTTGGCACGTATATCCTAATCCGCTAAGGTGTTGTGTCTTGGAGACTAAGCAGCCGCCATGAACTAAATAAGGAGTAATTAGCTAAATTCAAAAAAGGAAAACTTTAATGAAGAGCTCTATCTAACCTATTTTGGAGAGTTTTGACTCTATAAATACATTAGTGGTGGCTTTCAAAATATATTCATTCACTCTGAGAGAGCAAATCAAAGACAAAGTAAAGTATTGATTGTTTGTGAGTGAATAAGATATAGTTATAGTTGAAGAACCAAGTTCTGAAGAAGTTCTTCGTTAGGTTCTTAGGTTGTTTTAGTTCTCTGTTATAGGTATCGAGTTGTAACCTACTAGCTTGTTATAGAGGCATTGTAATAGGTTCGTACTTGGAAGATTTTGTGTTCTTATAAGCTAGAGTTAGCTTAGAATGATTAAGGCATTAGATTTTAGTTCTTTGGTTATAGAGTCTTTTAACCTAAAACTTATTCGTTTGTGATAGTGAAAAGTTTTCAAATCCCAGAGCTTGTGCTCTTATAAGCTAGAGTTAGCTTAGAATGATTAAGGTATTAGAGTTTAGTTCTTTGGTTGTAGAGTCTTTTAACCTAAAACTTATTCGTTTGTGATAGTGAAAAGTTTTCAAATCCCAGAGCTTATGTCGTGGTTTTTCTTCCTTGAGTAAGGAGTTTTCCGCGTAAAAATACTTGTGCAAACTTTATTCCGCATTATTTTGTCTACACAGTATTTAGGAGGATCTCTTAAAGAACATGGTTCTTGGAAGTACGAGCAAGGTTCCTAGAGAGACAAAAATTATTAGACATTATTCACCCTCTTTTAGTGTCTATTATAGGTGCACCAAATGCAACATGAAAATTTAAGTATTTTTCTAATCATCATTACCTTTAGGAGTCGTTGGTAGAGAAACGAGTTATACATGGATTAACAATACATGGATTAGTAATGCAAAGATTAATAATGAAGAGATTGTTTTCAGTCATGTGTTTGGTTCATTGTATTAAAACTTGGATAAACATTGTTTAACTTTAACTTGTGTTTGGTATTAAATTGTATAAAGTTTTATTTTCAATTATACCCTTGAATTCTTATTCATGTATTAAAAACAAGAGTTTGTGGGTGTATATTTTTATCATTTCATTGTTTATCCATGTATTAGTAAACATGGTATTACCAATACCATGATGAATTAGGTATTAAGTTATATAGCACAATTGAGGTACTAAATAATAGGAGTACTTACTACTCCTATATTTTATTAGTACTTGATTGATTTTGACTGCCAAATAGAGATTAAAACTTACTACAGTATATCATACTATTATAAAAGTGGGAATTCCATTAGTTAAAAGTGAATCACTATTTTACCCTTTAATTAAGAACTATTCTAAAAATAATTTTAATTTATTATTTTATATAATCTGTGTATTTATGCTATTTTAAACATAAACTTTTCATTTACAAAGAACATGATAAATGGATTTCCAATGAACATGTACTTGAATCAGCGGATATATTGAATAGGTGCTTGGGCTTCCCTGCCTTTTTAATTGGCTTATTATAAATTACTCCATCCGTCCCAAAATGAGTGTCTACCTTTCCTTTTTTGTTTGTCCCAAAATGAGTGTCTCTTTCCTTTTATGACAACTCTTTAAATCTAAGATTTATTTTGGACCACAGGATTTAAAGACACTGGCCCACATTACTCACACATTTCATTTTAAACCACATGATTTAAAAGTCTTTCTTATTCTCTTAAACTTTGTGCCCAGTCAAACCCAACCACTCATTTTGGGACGGAGGAAATATTATATTAAATTGCTTTTGACTTCTACATCTTATTGAAAATGCATCAACCTTTGAAACGTCTTTCTTTTGGTTTTCAATAATTATTGCACTTTGGTTTATGTATATAAACAACACTCAACTAAATTTATGCTTGGATTTTTCTTCCTTTATATTGTTTCTGATATATATATATATATATATATATATATATATATATATATATATATATATATATATATATATATATATATATATATATATATATATATGCATCAGGTATTTTATTTATGTATGTATATTGTTTCTCACCATATTCGGCAGTACGAAGAGGAACCAACCATGATATCTACATCCATATTGGTACGTACTTCGCTTTATTCTTTTAATTTAACAGTCAGATTAAAATTAATTTTTAATTCTTTGTCATATACTTCCACTCAGTAGTTCTAGCTAGATCTTTTAGTAAACTTGATTTTTGTTAGAGATTAAAGTCACAAGTCTCTAAGATGACATTGGAACTTTTCAGCTTCAAAAACTATGATATCAGATAAGATATGCTATGCGTTTGTTTGTATTTATCTCTATATCGTGATTAATATGCAGTTGATTTGGACATGTTTCACCAGAATTATACTAATGTATCTCTCTAGAATACAAGTCTCAGGCCTCGGTTGTTACTTGAACAATGCTTCATTTACATGATGTATTTAAATATTTTCGGCTCCTGAAGTTTAACTAAAACATGTTGTAATCTTATTAGCTCACTTACTTTACTATTACAGTCATTCTAACATGTAACAAATTGGCATGCCACATCAGAAAATTGGTGACAATTATACGCTTTTGTTGTTACTTTTAAAAAAAATATGGTAATCAATATAGTCATACATATTGCTAGCTGAAGTTACTCACTAGCTTTGTCAATCAAACCATGAAAATTGTTCCATATAGTCATAGATATTACATAACATTATTCTTGAATTACAACTATATAATCTATGACGTTTTGTTAGACTGTTGAAAGGTCTAGACTAGACAGTAGAAAATCGTTTTTACATTACTACTACATATTATGATTGGATCTACTTTCTTGATAATACAGGGTAAATCACAATGGCAAAAGGTCTAAGAAGAGTTGGAAAAACAATACGTATTACTAAGTTAAGAAATTTGAGACAAAATAATTTATTAAAGTTTTAGTAACAAGAAGGGTTTCACTGTAATCCAGTTAATAAATTTAATATCTTCCGCTCTCCTTCGCCAAAGACTCACGTGCAACGCACGTGTCCATCACTAATATATTAAATTAGTCAATATATCATACCAAACAACCTCTTATCTAATATTCCTCAAAAAGAAAAGGAGTTTGTAATCCATCCTTTTCCATAATTAACAAAATCCAAAATTGAAATTAAGGTCCTTTCACTTTCAAAACAGTACACTGTTTGCCCTGTTTTTGAACATGGATTAGTGGGTTGTCATGACTGCCAGACTGGCAACATCAAGAATCCAACGTGAGAATCTGCTGAGATGCTGTGTCCTTATTTTACCTCAAATCATAACAAGACAATCTGCGGTCAAGATTTATCCATCCAAATCATATTCCCTAAAAAATAAATTAAAAAAAGTATCTTTGAACTCCTAAAAATATCACACAACTTAACATAGCCAGCACTAAGTTTGTGTTTTGACTAGTACTACTACTTATTTTGTGGTGTGTAGACAGATATTCTTGGTAGGGGTATTCTCTCTACAATCAAAATCTTACCTGAAAATATTCATAAGCTAGCCAAACATTGTAGTGGGTAAGTGTTTCTTTTGCTAATTCTTGTTTTTTTTTTCTTTGTGAAGTAGATCTGGTTCATAGACTATGTGGGGCTTTTTGGGTTTTACTATCCCTTGTGCTGTGGCCCTTCCCCGGACTCTGCATGAATGCCGGATGATTTGTGCATCATGATGCTCTTTTATATTTTCTAGTTTGTGTGTTGATTAGTGGGTCAATGTACATTGTAGATTTGGTTGCCAATATGTGTTTACCGAGGTGGATCCGGGATTTGAACTATATGGATTTTTAGATGTTACTGAACCCACTGGCAATTTGAGTTACTGAACTTGAAATTTAGTATTTGTACATGTCTGGTAGAGTTTTTATCACATTTACGAGCCAAAGCTACTGGGTTTGACTGAACCTGTGCATGCGTCCCTGATTAGATACAAGGAAATCTCAATTCTTAGGGTCAGTGGAAGAACAACTATATGTCTTCTCTTAACTTCCATGAGAATATTATTGAATCACGTAGCCCCCAAGGCTTTGGTCTAGTGATAAGAGCTCGGCTTGTGATGTGTGGTTTTGACGCACATCATGATTTTGAAACTTGCCGCGGATGAAAGCGTGGAGAAGGGTAGAGGGACGGTTCTATTATCCAGTGAGTCTCAAATTGTGTGCCGCCAGTCCTTGGGAATTTGTCGGTTATCAAAAAAGAAAAATATTGATCATGAGAACGATGTTTGCTTGATTAAGATAAACATGCATTAGTGACTTCTTTTTGTTTCAAAGATGGTTTACAAGTGAAGTAAGGCCAAAATACTTTTGGGGTGGACGCTACTTGCTAGCAAATCCTTCAAGCTAGTCAGTTGATGAATGCAAGTTTCCAGTGACATGACTGGTTAACAAAAGACAGTAATTGCCTAAGAATGGAAGTAAAACTTGTCTACACAAGACTGATAAAAAGGAAAATATATAAAGTTGAAACTTACCGAAAAAAGAAAAAAGAAAAGTTGGATGGTGTATTGTATCACTATATAATTTGTGTATTCTTTCCTTATCTGGAGTAGTTTTATAGTTGCAATCCACTTTGAGGTGGGATGTCTCTTTGCAGTTCATCTTCTTTTGAAGCTTTTCTAGCAATAATTGCTTTCTGTCTCCTTTTGTGTCCTATCAGTTAGCCGCGAAGTCCCACGATGGTTGCACAGGGATTCACTGTGGATTTAAATAAAGCTCTTGTCTTCCAGGTGAAAACTGCAGCACTGTATTTATCGATTACTCCTAGAAGATCTGTCAAGTATACCATAGTCAATGCTGCCATTAGGGTATCTTTTGTGAAGTTTGTCGTATAGTTTCGTTCTCCTCATGCTCGTCTGCTATCGCTGGTCTAAATCTTCCACATTTGTGTAATTAAAGATTATATGCAACTTGAGTTCTTAAGATAAACACCTCGACCAAGTTTGTTGTCGTTCAGTATCTGTAGGCTTCAACATCCATATGTTTGTTTTACATGCCTAAGAGCACAAAAGTAAAAATGACGGCAGAAGTAAAAGATATACAGAGAGAAGTAGGTTTCTTTTCCTGACACTGTTCGGAAAAAACCTATTCTATTGATTGTATTCTTTCCAACAATTTTTTTAATCATGTCAAACCTAGTTCCCCAGCCCCTATCCCTTATTTCCTCACTGGAAACTTAACCGAAATATCTTTCTTGATATAACTCATCCCAATATGATATCTACTTTTCATTTTTTTTGACTTCTGGAATGTGTTCTCAGGTTGGCCACCTTGGAGAAGATTATCAAGAGTGGGTTCATCAGCCTATTGTTAGCAAGGAAGGTCCTCGATTTTTTGAAAGTGATTTTTGGGAGGTATTGCTTATCTAATCCTTGTTGCTCCACCTATCAAAACTTCCTTGTTGCTCCAGTCCTCTGTTATTAGACTCTTCAATTGCCATGATACACACATATCTTAAATGAGTCTGACATAGGCTATAAAAATTGTTCAACTTGAAATTTATCAAAATGAGTTGTTCAAGGGAAACAGAAAACTTGCTAGGCATGACTGTACATGTGTCAAGTACATGAATCCTGTCCTCATACCAGAGTCCTCGTAATATCCTTCTGTTTCACAGGAGCTTCATCTATGTATGTATTGAAATGTTTTATTTGTGGAACAGTTTTTGACTCGCACAGTTTGGTGGGCAATTCCAGTCATTTGGCTCCCAGTTGTATGCTACAGCATCTCGGTATCAATCCGGATGGGCCATACTGTTCCTGAGGTGGCATTGATGGTAGCTTTTGGAATCTTTGTGTGGACATTGATGGAATACACTCTTCATCGGTTCCTTTTCCATATAAAGACAAAGAGCTACTGGTAAGCACTCCTTTCACATCTTGTGTCTCCAGAGGGAGCGACTTTTGCACTTTTATAGTCCTGTGGCTTCTGACTCTATCCTTTAAACATATTAAATAATTCCAACTTCTTGTTTCAGGGGAAACACGGCTCATTATCTTCTCCACGGTTGTCATCACAAGCATCCCATGGATGGCCTACGCCTGGTTTTTCCTCCTGCTGCAACAGCTATTCTTCTTGTACCGGTATGTTTGATTTCATACCACTAGCTTAGTTAATATTACCTGACAACACACATGGACATAATTCTATGTGCGCACACTGACACACACATGGCCAAAAGTCACCATTAACAAGTTACTAAGCTATTTATTGAAAAGAGAAGCTAGATATAATGTAACAAATCCATCCAGTGACTCTTTGCTCTCTCAGTGGTTTCGGAAAACCTATAGAGGAATTAGATGGACACCTTGTTGATTTACTTTCTGTTTTGAAGTTGAACCCGACTCATTGCTAACCCTGATGATGCAAGTGTTTCTATCATTTGTCTATTCAGCTAACCAACCAAACAATGTAGAAGTCTGAAGCTTCTTTTGATGGGAAATGCATCATAGCCCCTCCATCCCAAAATGCTTCATTTTATGTCATTCTTCATCCAAAATGCTTGAGCTGCTTCTGCCATCTTCCCTTCTTCAAGAATTCAAATAGATAAACTGTATCTACCTTATTATAGCAGGTCAATCTTGATGTGGAATCTTTTTATTAACCACCGGACTTTCAATTCCAACTGTTGCTCCATTATATTGAACACCTCCCAATCTGACTCTAATATAACATTCAAACAAGAGTTCTTAATACACGCTCTAGCCAAAGTGGGTCATTCTCTTAGATGGAGGAAGAACAAAAGAGAGCCAAGTTGTAGACCATATATTGTTGCGACATGCTTGCTCAAGGAACATTGATTATGAAATGTAGTCAATATTTAATTGACAGCACTATTGTTTTTCTGCTGAATAGCTATTTTTATTTGCATTTCACAGAGCTTTTGATATGGTGCTTTGTCATTGCAGTTCTGGAATTTAATCAAAGTTTTGTCAACTGCCTCAACTGCTCCTGCTTTATTTGGAGGAGGCTTATTGGGCTATGTCATGTATGATGTAACCCACTACTACTTACATCATGGACAACCTACAAGTGAAGTGCCAAAAAATCTCAAGGTAAGTACGGATACATGGGGCACCTTCCCAATGCGTTTTCAATCTTAGTAATTTTCCGATGAGAGCCCTTACATAACTAGCTTCATCAGGTCACCCTTGTGATTTTATCTGGTTACATGTCTAGTTTTTGAGATGCTTGCGTCTCGTAGTGTTGCCAATTGTGTGATAATGCTGCATGTACTTCAGCACTATTCTGATAATCTTTATATGATCTTATGCGCTGTTTTCTTTTGCAGAAATATCATTTGAATCATCATTTTCGCATCCAGACCCAAGGTTTTGGGATCACTTCCTCTTTTTGGGACAAGGTGTTTGGAACGCTACCAGGGTCAAAATCTGCCAAGAACAGATAATTCCATTTGGAGAGGAGAATCATATTTTAAGCACTATTTGTTTAGTAGAAAGGGTAAATTTCCATACATTCTTTTATCTGCTGTTACATTTATCCTAAAATTTTATTGACAAAGTGGGCATCTCAGCTAAGTGCCTGACTTGTCTCTGTTACATAACCTAAGTGCAAAATATTGTGTTCATCAGTCCATCTTGGTTGTATTTAGTTTTATCATTGGACTGCATGTTGCGTAAGCTATCTTTGTCTATTGTACGCCAATTTTCCAGTCAATATTTGCATCGACGGTTCTATTTGTTTCACTGCATTTTCGTGAAGAAAATAGCACAGGTAGTACTCCGGCACCGAAGTGACATACTTGCTTCTCTTATAAGGGTTGATTGAAATCAATTGAGTCTAAATTTAGACGTTGATATAATTATCTTTCTAAATTTATATACAATCTAGTAAACTACATTTTCAAAACGAAATGCTAATTGTAAGATTATGAACACTTTTTCCGCCAGGCCTAAAAACTAAGGACTCGTATGTTTATAAGATTTGGGGGCATTTTCTTGAAAATATTTTTTTATTTTTTTGAAAAAGTTGTTTGTTTATACCATTTGTCCCTTTTTTAAATCAATAATTTCAAATTCCTAAAAACTGATTGAGACCAGTTTTTTCCACTCACAAAATTTCAACTTTTTTACAAGTGATATTATATATATATATATATATATATATATATATATATAAATTTTGACATATATATATAAATTTTGACCAAATTTATGTGCAAACGCTAGCTAACTACTGGCACTCAGCGAAATTTTCTGTGTTGTTTCTTTTGGTTTTTTAACGCCCAAACTTTTATGGATCACATATCAGTTTTATTTAATACTAGTTCTATAACACGTCTTAATCATTGTAACTTCCATATGTTGCCACATTTCAGTCTTCCTCAAATTTGTTTTGTCGGCGAGACTAATTAAAAACAGTTTTAAGGTTGAACTTGTATAATTTAAAATAATATAGTTAAAAAATACTAAAAGTTGGATACTTAATAGTGGAGACTGCAGAATGACAATGATTGATAGTAATTGTATTAACTACTACTCCCTCCATTCCAAAATGATTGTCATTGTTCGAATTTCGAGAGTCAAACGAATTTATTTTGACCGTGAATTTAAACATATAATTTTAAAGGTTTTTGTAACGATGTTTATATATTTAGAAACTACATAAAAAGTATTATAAGTCACAATAATTAATAATTCAAAATATTTAAAAAAACATATAAAAATATTACGGTTAAAGTTAAACTTGTTTAATTCTCGAAATTTGAACTATGACAACCATTTTGAAACAGATGGAGTAGTAGTTAATACAATTACTATCAATCATTGTCATTCTGCAGTCTCCACTATTAAGTATCCAACTTTTAGTATTTTTTAACTATATTATTTTAAATTATACAAGTTCAACCTTAAACTGTTTTTAATTAGTCTCTCCTACAAAACAAATTTAGGGTATTTGTTCCGGTCCAAAATACTTGGCCATTTTGAATTTTGCACAGTTATTAAAAAAGTTGAAAAGTGTATAATTTAGGGTAGTTTTACTATGTTGTTTTTTACTTTTTCTTACACTATTTTAAAAAGGTGATTGGAACAATAAACGAAGCAAGGGTATTGTGGGAGAAAGGACACTAATTACGTCTTGCTTTCCTAAATGGACAACTATTTTGGACCAAGTGAGACTGGCTAAATAGCCAAATATTTTGGATCGGAGGGAGTAATAAGCAACTGGTAGGTGGATTTACTAAGGTTGTCGAGATATCATTTTTCACAGGGTTTTTTACACAGATGTACAAATTTTCATCCTTAATTACAAAAAAATAGCAAGATTTTTCAAATTACAAGGTATAGCAATATTTTCACTAAAACAATTCAAATCACATTTCTCCAAACAAATCCTAACTTTAACCCCTACCCCCAAAATCCTTCACAACTCCCCGGCCCCGATACCCCAAAACCCCTGCCTCCCCTTAGACCTCCCTTCAACCGCCATTTTCAACCCGCAACTCCATCCCCACACCACCCCGTTACCATCGCCGCCTGACGTCATCAGATTGGGAAACAGAGGCAGCAGATCAAAGAATATGGAGGACCAACATATAAATGACAGAGAACGAGGCAGTGGGATCGGGAGGAAGACGAGCGTGTCGCCACCGCCTGAACCGGAATTCGCAGCAACAGTAGCCTTGACAACAGCGAATAGCAGCAGAGTCGACAGAGGAGCTACTATCTAACTTGGATTTCTGGACGAAACTCCGGTGGGTTTCGCCGGAGTTGCTGCAACTATGTCTCATCTTTATTTTCTTTTATTGTTTCAATAACAAATGACATAAACAAACAAGGAACAAAAAACGATGTTATGTTCATGTTACTGCTACTACAATTTTGCTCGTGGATCTGTTTCCTCGATTCTGGGTGCTGTTATTGGATATCCATAGTACATGCTGACTTTGTTTTCTTTATTTCTTGGTTTAGTATCGTGTTATTTTTTCCATTTGAGAAACTGAAACATCGTTGAAACAATTTGAAACAGCGGTTAAAACAGTGTGAAACGACGTTGAAACGATATGATACAATAAAACATTGTTAAAACAATTGTTGAAACAATCTTATACAGCCCAAAACAGCTTTGAAACAGTATGATACAATCTGAAACGACGTTGAAACAGTATGATATGGTCTGAGACGATATTGAAACAATCTGAATAGTTGTTGAAACAGTCTGATACGGTCTGAAACGTGAGTTGATACAGTTTAAAACAGTATGATACAGGTTGAAATGGAGTTGATACAGTCTGAAACGGGGGTTGATACGGTGCTGCAGAAACAGTTAGATACGGTGCTGCAGATACAGTTGAAATGATGCAGAAACAGCTATATACGGTGCAGAAATAGTTGATACGGTGCAGAAATAGTGAGATTCAACGAGATACATTGAGGATGGATGAGGTAAAGTGAAATTGGGGAAAATGAGAGTAGTAAAAGTGAAATTGGGGGGAAATGTGAAATAGGGGGAAATGGGAGGAGCAAAAAGTGATAGGGGGAAATATCAGTAAGAATGTAAGAGTTGTGTATGTTATAGGATATATATTGCTATGTTTGTAATTATGTCGTGTTTTCCTCTATATAAGGTAATTTTACTAAAACATTGCTAAGTTTGGTAATTAAGCTCTAAAATTTGTACTTTTATGTAAAAAATCCTTTTTCACAAGCTTGTCGAACCAGGGAAGTCATTCTTAGGGCTGCTATTTAAGAGTTAGCCAACGTCTGAAATATTTTTATATTTTAGCTACATACAATTAAAAAATCAAAAAACTATCTTATCAAAATGAGTTGTCCGACAAAAAAAACTTTCTGAATAGCACACGTTTTTCATCTGTTGCAAACTTCATATTTTTTATGCATGCAAGTAACAATCTACTAGCAAATAGAAGTGTAAGGGACATTCAAAGTAAGATGATAGACTATACAATATTATCCAATTATTTCTTTCTCATAGTACACTTCAAGAAACACTACTTTACAATGTGAACCACATTAAGTGTCACCCTAATGGATTTTCATCGCGAGAAAGAGTTCCTAAAAAGACTTAAAAACAAAGGTAAGAGCCAATTACGGACAAAGAGACAAGAGCAGAAAAATAGGCTACAAATTTGACCCAAAAAGGAAAAATAGAACCAAACTTGTCAGGATTAGTTATATTGACAGAGCATTTTTCATATTTATAATTTTCCTCTGACAGTATAAAATTTACACTGCCAGTATTATTTTTCCTTTTCTGCTAGACTCGAAAGAACACGAGTTGTACAGCTTCAGTTTACTTCATCCAATTTTCTTGCTAGGTTTCGGAGGTAATGTCCCAAAGATCTTGTCCCAGAAATCTGAAGTGATTCCAAATCCCTTATCTTGAAGTTTAAAATGATGATCCATATGATATCTCTGTAATAAACCATACCAAGAAAAAAAAAAAAAAGAAGAAGAAACATTAGTAAAAGAACATGCATCTCCCACGAGTAATTCACATTTATAACTTCTTTTCTTTTTTAATTTGTTGGGTCAGACTATTAAGGGAAGGTAAATACTCCTAGTTCTCTAATCGCGTTAAGAGCGGATAAATCTGAATCATCCCACCACATCCTTGATGGTATTTATCGTGCATACATTAATGAATTAAATCAAATAAGCTAACTTATATGATATTATTCAAAATTCGAGAACATTATATTTTATCCTATCCTGCGTAAGTAGATGCGGCCATTCAAAATACAATTATAAATGTAAATAGTAAAAGTCTTGGATTATGAAAGAACCTTGAGAGAATGGGAAACTCCTTTCAATGGCTTCCCATGGTGTAAGTAGTAATGGGTGCAATCATACATGATATAACCCAATAAACCTCCTCCAAGAAAGGCAGGGGCATAGGTGAAAGGTACTAAGAGCTTAACTAGACTCCATAGCTGCAACAAAATATAGTAGAATATCAGAATATAATAAGAATGTCATTGTGAAACTTTTCTGGCTAAAAGTAAAAGAAGCTTCAATTAAGATTTAAATTGTAGTTGTCATGTGAAAACACCCCTCAAATGTGAGGTAAAAACTAGGTACCTTCAATCCAAGGTTAAGCCTTTCTTGGGACCCATGAATAGCGGGAGCTTAGTACATCGGCCTATCTTTGTAAGTATTGTTTTGTGTCATGTCATTGTTGCAGATTTTATAATTACTGTTTTAATTTTATCATAGAACATCTTGACTATGATTTTGTCAAATATAGCAATAATGCTAAATAAATAAAAGGATTGATATTGAATAAATTATTGTTCACAAATTGGGATAAATGAGATCAATAATATATTTAACCAAATAACTAGTATTAAATAATAAAAACAATAATAACAATAACAAATATGAGCAATAAAGGTCTAAAAGTGAACTTACTGGGACAAGAAGAATTGCAGTAGCAGCAGGGGGGAAGACAAGCCTTAGTCCATCCATTGGGTGCTTGTGGTGACAACCATGAAGAAGATAGTGAAGTGTGTTTCCCCTGCATTTCATGCTCTCGAATTATTTGCATTGTTTATTATTATTTTTTTAAAAGCATATGATAAATAAATAAATAAATAAAATGAAAGTCCTTTCGAAGCTGGAACCAGTACAAAGTTAGACTTCCAATCATTTTAAGAATTTCATGTTACAAATCAATGTGAAAATGACATCTTAAAAGTATGTCATTCAAAATGTTCTAAATTTTGGAGAAATGCCAGAACATTTACCAAATTGTTACGTACATTACAAAAAGGATGTATACTTCACAGAGTAGGTCAAATCAGTCACATTTCAGTATTTTAGAGATTTCCTTTACATGTGAGAATTCATGAAGTCATTACAGAAAACTTGAGTTATAAGGAAAAAATACCGTAAAGATAAACCCAAAGAGAGGTTTCTAAAACTGTTCCAACTTTAATAAATTCCCATTTGAAGATCACACGAACCAAATATACACAGTTTGCACTATCTAAGAGGTTTCGTGTAACAATACGGTCTATTAGTTATCTTGTCCATTTTATAAGTCTGTCATGACTTATAACCTATCATTAGTATTTAGTATATACTTCCTGTATCTCATTTTGTTTGTCATACATTTTTTATTAGTTCGTCCCAAAAAGATTGTCATACTTTTAAATTTGGAAACAATTCAACTTCAAACTTACTTTTGACGCATTTATAGTCACACAAATATTTATGGTTCATTTCATACCACAAGTTTCAATAGTATTTCTTTTTTTATTAATTTTTATGCCAAGTCAAACTACGACAAACAAAAAGGGACGGAATGAGTACCATTTGTTTCTTTATACCTAATAATTCTGCCATACTTCGTATTTTGTTAATGTGAGATTTGCTTAAGATATTACATTATACAAATCCTTTATGGTCCAAAGATTATGGTTTGTTCTAAGTTGAAATGATAATAAAACTCCCATGAAACTATAAATCCAATTATGTGAAGATCTAAAATCACAATAATTTTAGCAAAGTTCAAGATCTGTGTAGGAAATTTAGATATCAAAGATAAGAAGGGAAGAAAGGAAATTAAGAAACATACCAATATCCAAAAGGCTTCATGTGGAAAACAAAACGATGCAAAGAGTACTCCAGCAATGTCCATGTAAATATGCCAGCAACAAGTGTTGCAGCTACGTGAGGAGTATAAAGCCCTCTGTTTGCAGAGATTGAAACCAACCACCCTACCACTGGTATCCACACTATAGGGATAGCCCACCATGGTGTGCGAGTCAAAAACTGTTTTCACATAAAATTGAAGTCAAATCTTGTGTTTTGCCCCAAAATATTGAGTTTAATTTAATGTCTACGTACTGAAAATTTAATAATTTTTTTGTTGCTATCAAGTCACTTAAAATAATAATTATGTGTAACCGTCCATAATAATTATGAAAAGAAGACACATTGTGTAGAAATTCTTTTCACCATAAAAATAAAATAAAATAAAATAAAATATCTCTCTCTCTCTCTCTATATATATATATATATAATTTTTTTTTTGAGGTTTTCACGTACCCCTTTTTATCACTATCAATGTATTACAATTATATTCTCTTTTTTGTATTCTTGCAGTTGTAGAGAATATTACCTCCAAAAGTCCGTTACCAAAAAATCTTGGGCTTTCTTTGGTGATGATTGGCTGATGAACCCACTCCTCATATGCATCTCCAAGATGGCCGACCTTTTAAAAGAAATTAATGCTTGGTTAAATGTTAAGAATGCAGGGAAAGTAAAGGCAAAATGAAAAGTAGAGGAAATAGAAAGATATATCCTTTTTTAGTGTTTGGTTCACAAAGAGAAACGGGAAAAGAAGGAAAAGCTGCTTTAAAAAATTAAAATCCTCTTTCTTGAAAGTTACTTTAGTGACTGAACTTAAACTAAAGCAAATCTTCCCGTGCTCCATTCACCTTCCTATTTTTCAATATAATCATGTACGCAATAGTGTCAATATATTGTCATAATTAAAAGTACTGTAATGTGTTTAGTTTCTGATAGAATTAAGCGTTTACTTTCTGTCTCAAATTTATTTATGTTATTTTATCATTAAATATTATATAAATTCCACATTTTGTAAGAACTTGCGCTATGTTATTAGATGACACTCCTTAGTCCCCTTCATGCTGCGGTATTCCAACTGAGAAACGAAAATTATACGATGTATCGTTGGAGTACTTTTTTATGTTAATACTTTCGTTGAAAAAATTGTTTAATTATTTGCAAATGATCACTATCCTATCGGATAAGTGTTATGAAACAGTTTATATTTATGATATGTTTCATAAACGTATGAAAGCTACTATTACAAAGGATAAAGTATATAACTTTTTCTTGAGGATAATGCAAATTTTTAAAGGAAAATATACTAGTAAAGATATCTGACCTGGAAAACGAGTGGCTTGTTTAAGTCCACTGTGAATCCCTGTGCCACCATCTTGGCACCCTATTATTATAACATGAATAAAGGAACAAATTAATTATGAAAAATCTCAAATTAGAAAAATTCATCAAAATTATTAAAATGTAAGAGCGTATATTCATTTGCACATAGATATGAAACTTATAAATCGAATATTCTATCTCCCTAACAATTAATGTCCTGTGTTGTTATTCTTTAACTAATGATTCCATAACATAACGTGCAAGAATACTCCATATTTTAAATGAAAATTATTAAAATGTAAGAGCGTATATTCATTTGCACATAGATATGAAACTTATAAATCGAATATTCTATCTCCCAAACAATTAATGTCCTGTGTTGTTATTCTTTAACTAATGATTCCATAACATAACGTGCAAGAATACTCCATATTTTAAATGTAATTTTTGAATCGTTATGGTGTTGGGAATTGAATATTTATTCAATTTTATGTTGAATATCAATTAATTTTGAATTAAATCAATATAAGCAAATAAACAAAATTAGATTACATTCTAGATCGTTCAACATTAAACACTAGAATACCAATTAACCCTGTAGATGTCCATTGCAAAGAGAACAATTATATATGGCAGCAACAAGATGATAAGTCATCTCCCATGCAAAGGCACAATGACTATGCTTGCATACCAAGAAACATACATATAAAATGAAAAGTTGATGAAGTTTTAACAAATATTAAATCTGATCTTGTTAGTTTAAAAGAGCAATGCATTCACTAGCAACGATTCAAAGTTAGACCAAACAAATATGTATTCTGAATCCGCTTCTAGCAAGACTATTGGTCGAGATGGGATTGTGACGAGAGGAGAATAGATCTCATGATTGTATTTTGTTTTGACATAACAAAAATTGATTCTACGATTCGCTTCGACATTACTAATTTAGAAAATCAAATTCCATAGTAAGGACATAGAGACATCAAATGAACCTAAAAGCCAGAACAAAAGTAGAATACAATATAAGAGACAAAGAAGACAACCTATGACACTGCTGTTTGATCTATAAAGCAGAAGATTACTTTTGAGAACCAGATATAATTAACTCTTAGGCAAATTCCTTCTTTTTGTGAGGGACGAGAAAACCAAAGATAAAAAAAGGAAGGAAAAAGGGTAGAAATAGTAGATATATCAAGTCTCCGACTAAAGCGTCAGAGAAAAAGGAGAGAATGATGGAATACTTGGGAAATAAGAAAAACAATGGGAAATTAGAATTGTTGAGTTTGAACGGTTAGAGGTTGCTAAGATTTAGGAGAGCCCTACGCAGGGAAGCAGTGTAGTTAAATCTCAAAATTTTTACATATACTGAAGACTAAAATTAAAAATAGAATAAACTTTTTTATATTATGTATGTTTCGTTTGGTAATTGGTATTCATAACCGTCTCAAATTTCAGGTTAATTTCCATGGGAGAATTACACGACTATGACAACCTCTTTTGGCAAAAAATTATATCACAGAGAAAGCTCCAACTAGGTACTACCACTTATAGGAGTCTTCTTTGCTAGTAGAATGCCCCACACGACAAGAAAGAATAGTGGGATACTCACGCTTTCGTTGGACATGACAGCCAGCTACAGTGAGTAAACTAACGAAGGGAAGATTTTTATTTCATCGGCAATGGTTTGTCTTACTGTCCCCGTTTAAAATGGTTTGAAAAAACGGCCTCTGCTAACTTTAAGTAAGCACTATTTTCGTCGTAGCCCTTGACCTTTTATCTCTTTAAATATTTTTCCAGATACCTTGAAGTGCTGCCCTACGGACGGAAATACCCCTACAAAATCTCTTTAAGTAAGTACTACCTTTTATCTCTTTCGACGTTCTCACATATAGCTTGACACCCGCATCCCACCATCCCTTTAAGTAAGTGTTGCCTCCTAGATAGCACTTGACCTTTTATCTCTTTCAACATTCTCACAAATAACTTGAAGTGTTGCCCCGCCCTTCAAGATAACTTGAAATATTGCCTCGATAGCACTTGCCTCTTTAATCTCTTCATAGGCAACACTTGCTCTTTATATTTTCCGAAGAGGCACCACTTGTCAAGTTATAACTTGAAGTGTTGTGCAGGTAAGCAGCACTTGTCAGTTTATAATTTAAGTGCTGCCCCCAAGACCATTTTGCTAAACCATTTTTAAGTGGGGACAAAAAATCATAACCAGGGATAAGGGGATACATGTGGTGAATATTTTTGAATATTTCTCGGTATCAGTCACACATCTTCTAATCATTCCATTCAAATTCGGAATAAAGTATGACTCATCCCAATAATAGTGACGAGCATCTTTCATGAGCTTCTTCCTTTAGTTGTAAGTGTAATCATTTGACATATCACCACAAACCACATAATTTGCTATCTCCGCATACCATGGAATTTCTTCACAAGACACGACAAGAATTCTTTCATCCAGAATAGCATCATTGATTTCAATGTCTTCCATGGGGTCTCCATTCTTCTTCCAAACGTGACAAATGATCCGCCAGTTAATTCTCGGTACCCTTCCTATCATTCACTTCCACATCAAACTCTTGCAATTAAAAGATCCAATTTAATCAATCTCGGTTTGGAATCTTTCTTGCACATCAAATATCGAATAGTAGAATGGTCGGTATGAACCACGTTCATGGTCTTTCTCGTATAGTATATGGTGTGAAACACTTTATCAACTCTTTGACCTAAAACGGTGTCTAAAGCTACATCACTAGCATCACACATAAGCTCGAAATGACAACCCCAATTTAGAATCACAATGATTGATGTGGTGGTCAATCTTCTTCTCAATTCTTCAAAAGCCTTAAAATACAGTTCTTCAGCAAACTTAACATCTTTCTTCAAGATTTTACACAACGAGTTCACTATTTTATAAAAGCTCTTGGTGAAGCGACGATAGAACCGTGTGTGTCCAAGAAAGCTTCAAACTCCTTTTACTGTAGTACGAGGTTGAAACTTTGAGATAAATCTAATTTCTGCTTGGTCCACCTCAATACCCTTCTTTGACACCTTGTGTCCAACACGATCCCTTCATCGACTAGAAAGTGGCACTTTTCCCAATTGAGGACCAAATTGTTTCTTCACATCTTACTAAGCTCTTCTATTAGTTATTCAAACAATCATCAAAAGAATCCGCCACAAAGAGAAGTCATTCATGAATACTTCAAGAAAATCTTCTACCATGCCATGAAATAAGGTCAACATGCACCTTTGGAATGTAGAAGGAACATTGCACAATCCAAATGGCATCTTGCGGAATGTAAAAGTACCATAAGGACAAGTAAATGTTGTCTTGGTCCTCCGCATCACTTGAGATTTGGTTGTACCCAGAGTACCCATCTAAGAAGCAATAATAAGCACGCCCCACTAGCATATCAAGCATTTGGTCAATGACTGGCAATGAGAAGTGGTCCTTTTGGGTGGCAATGTTGAGTTGTATAGTCCATGAGAACTCGCCATCCCGTCCTCGTTCTTGTAGAAATGGACTGCCCCTTATCATTTTGAATCACGGTCTTTGCTCTCTTCTTTGGAACACACTGAACGGGTAATACCCTTTCACGATTCGAGATACGTACAAAAACTCCGGTGTCAAGCCACTTAATGATTTCCTTCTTTACGACCCCTTGCATGGCTGGTCAACTTTCTTTGGTGCTCTATCGAGGGCTTGCACCCCTCCTCAAGTATGATTTTTTGAGTGCATATACCCGGGTCTATCCCTCGGATATCCACAAAAGTCCATCCAATTTCTTTGATCCTGTATTTCACAACTTTGAAGAGCTTTTCTTTCTGCACACTGGACAAACATGAAGAGATAATGATATGTAAAGTAGAGTTAGGGCATAGGAATGCATACCTCAAGTGAATAGGAAGCACTTTCAACTCAAAATTGGCCGCTACTCAATAGAGGGATTAGTAGGTGGAACTTGTCGGTTCTCCAAGTAAAGAGAACGCTTATGTGGAGCATAGAAACAAGTCTCAAGCCCCACCAAAGCAAGTACATGCTCCTTGATGCTATCTTTATCATCGATGCCCATGTTACATATCACGGACGCGAAGATGTCATTTTGACTCACACTCTTCTTCTCTACTAAGGCTTTCCTAATCATATCAACATAAAATAATTTGCCTCTTCTATTGGCTGCTTCATTTACTTGCACACATGGAAGACATCCTTTTTTCTATTAAAGCGGTCAACTCTCCTATTTCCACATTACACATAGCTCTCCCGGTAGCTAGGAAAGGCTATCCAAGAATTATTGGAACATCAAAGTCTACGGCACAATTCAAAATCGTCGGGAATATAGATCGATCCACCTTGACTAAAACATCATCCACTGCACCAATTGGTCTCTTCACTGTTTGATCGGCTATTTAAAGTTTCATAGAAGTGGGTCGTGGGTTCTCAAGCCCCAAATATTGTAGAAGAAATAAGGAATAAGGTTGATACTAGCCTTAAATTGCATAAAGCTTTCTCAAAACTTCTTCCACTAATGGTGCATGGAATTGTGAAAGATCCTTAATCTTCCACTTTTTGAGCCATTGTGGTGGCCATGATTGCACTACATTGATGAGTCATTTTAATTTTTCAAAATCAGAGGATTTCTTCATTGTGGCTAAGTTTTTCATGAACTTGGCCACATCCGGCATTTGGCCTAGAGCATCCACCAAAGGAAGGTTTATAGATGTAGTGGCTATTTTCTCTCAAGATTTCTTTTCATGATTGACTTGTCTCAACTTGGCATTTCTTTGAGGAAAAATAAGGTTAGGATTTTGAATAAGGGTTGGGTTAGGATTGGCGGTAAAGTTTGTTTTATGGATTTTTGGGTATTGGTGGTCTTTCAGATGGATGTTTCTTCCTCATATATTCTTTGTGGTTCCACATCATCTAGAGCTTCTCACCATCGTTCCCTTCATTTTTCCTAACCTCCACATCTTCATCAACATCTTCAAGTATCACTTCATTCTCTTCCCCAGCAATCTTTTGGTCTTTCCAAGTTTTACCACTCCTTGTAGTTATAGCCATGACTTGATATTTTCTATTCTTCTTAGGGTTCACTACCGTATCACTTGGTAATGCCCCTTGAGATCTTTGATTGACTTGATGAGACAATTGGCTATATTGAGATTCAAGTGATTTGATAGATATTGTGTGAGAGTTAATTGATTGCTTGATATCTTTGAAGTCTTCCGAATTCTCTTCTTGAAGTTTCAACATTCTTTCCATCATATCTTCCAATTTTTGAATTCCTTGGATTGCTTGAGCTTTGTTGTGACACATTTGAACTTGTTTGATTATCTTGAGCTTCTCTTCCTTGGTTAGTGCCATACCACCTATTAGTGTTACCCTATTGGGTATTTCCTTGAGATGCCTCAATTGGCCTTGATTTTGTTGGTACCTTTATTAATAGGGACCTCTTTGTCCTTGAAAAATATTCACAAAGTTAGCATCCTCTTCTTGCTCTTAGCACCCTTGGTCTCCAATTTATCCTTCTTGGCCTTGTAGAACAAATCCAATTAGAACAAAACCCGGTGGTGTATACCCCATTGGATATGGTTGTAATACTATATCGGGTCATGATGAACTTCTTTTGGAGCCAAATCAATGGCATTCACCTTCTTGTCTGGTGCCACTTGAGCTTGTTTAGCTTGATTTTTGGCAAGCAATTCAACTGTTGTCATTACTTGTGCCATTCTTTCATTTTGTGGTTCCATGGCCATTGTGATAGTATCACTGTTAGGATCACGTTCGGGTTGTCTTCTCGCCTAGAATTTCAAACTTTAGATTGTTCGGTAACTTTGTTTATAATCCCCGATGCTTAGTTGAGAGTTCCTTCCATTAATCCTCTTTGAGCCTCATGGTTGATATGTGGGCAAAAATACTTCACCTACTATTATGAGATACGAGTTTAGCTGGCAAGACTAGACCTATCTTATAAGTCACCGGACACAGAGGATACATACCCGTTCTTGGAGCTGACGACCGTTTAGACGGCACGGCCACAGGACGCATGGTATATATCCCGCTGCCTATAGTTTACAATCTTCTAGTTAGGGTTTAATATATGCCAGCGCCTTGAATTATAGGCCCATAACCTTATTAATCTTTGTATTTTACTTTATTTAGGATTGGGTATCTCTCTATAAATACCCCTCCTTACGTTGTATTGTACAACATGCGATTCATCACAGAATCCGACTATTCTCAATGAATAAGAATTACTCTACCTTTTTTTGCTTATTTTGTCTTGTTTATTCATTATTGTTTTCATCATATTACTTACTTTTGTGTCATAATTACTGTATTGCTTGTGACCCCAACCATAATTAATTGTTTAACATAGACGTACAGTTTAGGCATAAACAGTTTGGCGCCTACCGAGGGCCCCACACAATTGTAGGTATTCTACGAAGGAAAAGGCGCAATCATGTCTGACGATGGTAGCAGCGTTCCAAGAAACACTACAGACGCAGTAAATGAGTCCGCAAAGGATCTCAGTAATCCTAGCGTACAGCTTAAGGATCCCATTGAGCAGCTAAAAGACACCTCTCAGTAAGATCTCTGTCTCCACCAACAGGGAAGGTGATCAACCTATGGAAGGTAATTCTGAATTCAGAGGTTTCCTTGTTAATCTTCTCAAAACTGTGTCCGAACAGAATTCGAACGACATAGTCGAAGGGATACCCCAGAGGATAGGAGCGATGTTTGCTGAATCGTCTTAGAGACCAGCATCCCTGCGAGGACCAGCGCACATGAACAATTCACCAGCATCAGCTTCTAATCGAAGGCTTAACATGGATGCTGCCTCTGGAGGCTCGTCAACAATCAATAACCAAGAACTCAAGGGAGCTCCTATCATTCCGGAGCTCATAAAAGAAATGAAGGCCATCCACGACCGAAAATTAATGTACAGGGTGCTCCACCCCAAATTACCACAGTAGATAAGCAACAGTTTTATAAACATGCTTACAAAGCAAGTGATGCACCGATCCACATACCAAAAGCACTTTCGCTTGTCGGATAACTTGAAGTACGGCAGAACGACTGACCCGGACAAGCATATTACTGCGTATTACACGGCTGTGAAGAGCAACGAAATTACCGAGGAAGAAATCCAATCTGCTCTAGTGAAGACGTTTGTTTTGACTCTGACTAAAGGGGCCCTCGCTTGGTACACTCAACTACCGATGGGATCTATCAAGTCGTTTACTCAGATGCAAGACTTGTTCAAGATAGCGCATTCTGGTGCAGGCTATCGGGGGAAGCATATGGAAGATATCTTCGAAATACGACAGCGGGACGACGTGGTGCTAAAGGACTACCTTGACATATTTCAGAGGGAACAGATGGAGCTTCCTCCAATCCTTGAAAACATCGCTGTGGTAGCCTTCGCTAAGAGTTCAAATTCAAGGGGATCATTGGCCACCAAGGAGATGCAATGGAGTTTAACCCAGCACCCAGTGAACACATAGAGCACATTGCATAAAAGGTATACTAAAAAGCTTCGCTTGGAGATAGAAAACTCTCATAACCTTGAAGATGAGTGAAGGAAGAGATCAGGGAGCCCTTCTCTAGAAAGAGAAAAGGACGGAAGAAGGGTGAAGCCAAAGGCTCAGAACCAATCAAGAGCCGGAAGGCAGAACAACTCTCGAGCATCAGAGTCCTAAGAGAAGCAGATGGAACCCCGTAACTTCAGGGATTTTGGTTTGCGAGTTAACGACATGTATCTAGTCGCCAATCACTTTGGAATATTAGGTCCAAGGGTTCGATGGCTGCCTATCGTGAAAAGAGCTACGGGGAGGAACACAACGCCCTATTGTGACTTTAATCGCAGCGGTGGTCACGCCACAGTCCACTGTAAAGCCTTATTGATTAAATCGAGCATCCGCTGAAATAAGGACACCTCAAAGATCTGATTGAAGAAGGAACACGGCGTTCAAAAGTACCAAATTCTGAAAAACTCGAAGACTATCAATACAATCTTTTCAACTATGGAGCCTAACACATACAGGGGGACTATGGGGCCATGGGAATTAAATGGCCCAATCCTGTTTGGTTTGGATGAAGAGGCGAAACATCAAGGCGACCTCATCATGCCCGTGGAAATATCCCACTTACACGTTCAGCAAGCCATGATCGATCTGCGAAGTAGCGTGAACATTATCTGGGAGATGTACTGCAGAATAATGGCTTATGCCGTCAAGTAGCCTGTCGCAGAATTAGCTCTATCGGTTCATATACCGGGTGTGACAAACATGACTTCTTTCCAGGTATTAAATTGCAGTCTGCCATATGACGTCATCTTGGGACGTCCGTGGATACATAGTGTCAAGGGAGTACCATCAATACTTCATCAGGTTTTCAAATACCCGACCTCGTGCAGGATTGTTGACTTACGGGGTGAGCGGTATCACTTGGAGAGTATCATCCTACCTATGGCAAGGACTTAGTTGACGGTCGGCAGCCAAAATAAGTATGGCCGAGGAGGAGTCCATCAAGTTCGAGGCCATGGAACAAGAAGTCAGAGAATAGACCAATAAATTACGGGATCACTTGGCGGTGATGGATCAGCTAGTCCCCAAGGCCACAGAATTGGTATGTCAGCTTTCTGAGGTGTTGCAAAGATAAGGGGCCCCGATGGCTGATATTGAGTTACCTAACCGTAGCCCAGACTAATATACAACTCCTAAAGCTTCCGGTGATAATTGAGCCAAAGCTAGGTGAGCATGCATTATTATATGTCTCAATCTAAGAAATAACATGGAATGCAGTCCTTGTACGAGAAGAAAATGGGAAACAATTTCCTATGAAGTACGCCAGCAAAGGACCCTCGTGCCGAGACAACATGGTCTCCTCCATACCCGTACGGACCATATTGTCTAAACACAGACTTTTGGAGGAGATAAAAGAATGGGCCGAGATACTGGGAGAGGATGACGTTACCTACCAACCTCGGACAGCCATCGAGTCGCAGGAACTAGAGGGTTTCACCTCAGACTTCGACGAGAAGGTGTAGCCAAAGGCGGAGGAGTCAATCAAAAACAAAGAAATGTTCGAGCTCGAACGTTAGGAGATTAGCATTGAAGTGGACCTAAAAAAAGGAAAAAGCTGATCTTGATCTATGGGTCAGGACACCCACTGGGATGGTATTTCGCAAGACCGCCAGAGCTCAAATAGACGAAGCAGAGTATGAAGCCATAATTCAAGCTCTTGACTTAGCCTACATACTGGGGGCCAGGAAGGTCACCCTATTCAGCGGCTCTCAACTGATCGTTGATCAAGTCAAAGAAGTTTTTATTACAGAGGGCATCTGCACACCAGATCGACAGGAGAGAATGAAAGCACTCATGAAAAATTTTCAGACGTAGGAGCTTGTCTGTTGGGAAGGAAGCTTATACGATGATGAGGCATCCAAATATTCATACAATTAACAGATAGTTGTTGAGTTAACCTGTGGACGTGATGAACCTAGAAGTTTCAGACACAGGATCCATCACGGGGCGGCATCACGGGCTGATCAACTACCTAAGCAAAGGAATCCTCCTTGAAGACAAATCAGAAAGCATACAACTGCGAAAGCAAGCTGTTCATTATTGTTTGATTGGCACAGAGTTATACCATTGGGTTGTCAGCGGCCCAGAGGTAACATTTCCAGGCTCAGCACCCTCGAGCAAGGAACCCCAAGTATACACCACCGAATCTTCTGAGGATCAAGCATAAAGTAACTTTTGCTTTTTAAAAGCGTTTACTTTAGTGATGTTATTTCCTTTAAATTTTGATCACAATATTTTCAAAATCATCGGTCTTTTTACGGTTTTACACCCACAGCATCTCAGGCTTCGTGCCCCTTCTATCAATAAAACTACTATTTCCTTTAGTTAGTTTTACTTATTCATTCAGATCCATCTACCCAACTATTCATAGCCCTGGCTAGACCTAAGCTGAAGTAATACACTCACTTTTTGCTACATAAAGTAAGGTACACTACTCGCTTAGAGCTAGATCACATCTAGCTCAACCACCATGCATTATTTGTAGTTGAACTCGTTAATTCAACAACTGCACCTACACGCCGATAGGGACGCCCGTCCGCGTAGTGCCAGAAAGTCTTAAATACTCGAGTAACTAAGCAGAGACATTTGAAGTCGGATGCAAAAGTACCTGTTATCACACGGGCTAAAGTCGTCCTATCGTGGGCGCAAACAACCATCTCATACAGATGCAACCTAGTCGCCAAATATTGGTGCACAACGGACGTTATTGCCCAAAGTAGACTCACTGATAAACATTCTTAAATGATTAGAACAGTTAGGATGGCCGAAAGCTATCTAATCCTTAGGTGCACAAACATACTACTTGACTATACATTACAAAACATGTAATGACACAAGTACATATAAAAATATTGATGAAAGACCATTTCACTAATAACAAACAGCCCGTAGGCTCATAATATACATTTAGTTCTTCCTGAATACAACATTTGTTTATAACAATTGTAAGAAAAAAAAAGGGAAGACTAAAAACAAAGAGCTCCTTAGGATTAACATGACTGAAAATCCTTCACTGGATTGTAGCTACAAGCCGTAAACAGTTCGGAGTTCTTTTTTTCTTTTTGTAGCTTGAGATATATCGGCCCGAGCATTCCTTCAAAGTACACAGCTATTGGTGTACCCAAAGCCCATCTGCTTGATCAATGCAAGGGACCTCGGAAGCGCCTGAGTACAGGCCTAACCTCCCCCATCTCGACCACCGAACTTAAATAGAAAATAGAAGACTTTCTGCAGAGCTTAGCAAGAAAGCTTGAGCATCTGAGTCAACCTCAACTGGTCTAACCGGAGTGCACAACCTCGCAGATCTTCAACCGCAAATGAAAGTCAGTCGAGAACGGAAATGCTTGAGCTAGAAACCTACTGCGAAGGATCCTCTTCCCTTGTGTATCCCACAGCCAATGGCCGATAAAGCATTGCAATAGCGGTTCAGCTAAAGCAGATAACCAAGGTGAAAAACATGAACCACAGAGGGATCCGAAGCTCAGTGACACCTTAGCCATCCACTAGTTTGAAGCTAAATCATCTTGGATACCATTAAATAGAGCCAAGCAGTGGATCATCAGCCGGGTACCATTGAAGGAGTAATCTAGACACACGAGGTATCCTGGCGGAGAAGCCGCATGACAACAGAAAGGGCTAAGCATCCTGACCCCATATGACAAGAGGAATATCACAGCAACCAATGTGTTATAAGATGAGTACACTGTAATCAGTGCATATGACACAATGAAGACATCCTAAAGGACGTCACTAAAATCCTGACAAACTTCATGATTTGGGGGACTTCATTCATTCTTTCATGGATAAAGAGAGAAAATGAGGTAATTGCAGACGTATTTCCTCATATTATTTCCTCATGCAACGTCTGTGTGGGTGAAAATACGCCACTTATTGTTACAGGGATATGAGTCCAACTGGTAAAACTAGACTTATCCTACAATTCACCGGACACTGAAGATATACGCCCGCTCCTAGAGCCAATGACCATTTAGGTGATTTGACAACACGGTGCAGGGTACACATCCCGTTGCCTAGAGTTTACAGTCTCCTAGTTAGGATTTTCATATACCACCGCCTTGAGTTGTAGGCCCATGGCCATATTAGTATTTGTGTTTTACCTTATTTAGGAATGGGTATCACTACTATAAATACCCTCCTTGCTTTGTACGCAACACTGGATACGCCAATAACTTCGGCTACTCTCAAGGAATAAGATTTACATTGCTTTGCTCCATTATTTCTTGTTTATTTACTTGTCTTTATTTTCATCGTATTTACTTAGTTTTCCATCATAATTTACCGTATTGCTTGTGACCTTATTCATAATTAATTGTTTAACCTAGACGTACAAATTTAGGAATAAACAGTTTTGTGCCCTAGGTATTCTATGAAGGAAAAGGTGTAATCATGCTTAACAATGGTAGCAGTGTTCCGAAGAACACTACATGCACAGTAGACGAGTCTGTAAAAGATCTCAACCATCCCAGCATACAAAAAAAGGATCCCATCGAACAGCCAAAGGATTCTTCTCATAGGCCTATCCCTATTGCTAGCGATGGTGAAAGTGATCAACCCCCAAGAGGTAATTTTGAGTTCAGAGGCTACCTCTTGGATATCCTCAAAACTACGTCCGAACGGAACTCGAACAACATAGCTGAAGAGATATCCCAGAGATTGGGAGCAATGTTTGCTTGCTCGTCTTAGAGGCCATTGTCCTCGCAATGACCATCCCCAACGGACAACTCGCCAGCATCGTTTCCCAATCGTGGGCTCAACATGGATGTTGCCTTTAGAGGATCAACAAAAATCAGTAATCAAGACCTTAAGGGAACCCCTGTCATTTAGGATCTCATAAAGGAGATGAAGGCCATCTATGACCGAATCGGTAATGTGCTGGGTGCTCCTCCCCAAGTTGCCACAGTAGATGAGCAGAAGTTCTACAAACATGCTTACAAAGCAAGCGCAGCACCGCTCCGCATAGCAAAGCACTTCCGCTTACCGGATAACTTGAAGTATGATGTAACGACTGATCCGGACGAGCACCTTTCTGCTTACTATACAGCTGTGAAGAGTAACGAGATTACTGAAGAAGAAATCCAGTCTGCTCTGGTGAAGAGATTCGGCTTAACCTTGACCAAAAGAGCCCATGTTTAGTACACTCAGCTACCAATGGGATCCATTGAATCATTCACTCAGATGCAATACCTGTTCAAGAAAGCGCGTTCTGGTGCCCTCAAGCGGGAGAAGCACATGGAAGACATCTTCGAGATACGACAGCGCGACAAGAAATTGATGAAGCATTACCTCGATAGATTTCAAAAGGAAGGCATGGAGCTCCCTCCAGTCCCTGATAATATAGATTGTGGTAGCCTTCGGCAAAAGCCTGAATTAAAAGCGATCTTTAGCCACCCGAGAATTGGAGTGAATTTTAACTCAACACCAGGTATCCACATCGAGTGCACTACATTAGAGATATACTGAGAAACTTTGTTTGGAGCCAGATAACTCTCATAATCCCGAGGACGAGCGAAGGAAGAGATTAGGAAGCATGTCCCTATAATGTGAGGGATATGGTAGAAGGGTGAAGCCAAAGGTTCAAAATCAAGCGGGCAAGGGGCAGAAAAATTCTTGAGCGCGCGGACCCCTGGAGAAGCGAACTAAGCCCCAGAATTTTAGAGACTTTCGTCTTCGCCTCAATGTCGTGGACCTAGTCACCAACCACCTTGGTAAACTGGGCCCCAGGATCCGATGGCCACCTATCATAAAGGGATCTACCCGTTGAAATACAACGCCCTATTGCGACTTTCATCGCAGTGGCAGCCATACAACGGTCGATTGCAACGCCTTGATGATCGACATTCAATACTTGCTAAAGGAAGGCCATATCATGGAGCTGCTGGTAGCAGGGTCCCGCCGATTCAAAGGCCCAGAGTCTGACAACCTGAAAACCATCAACGCAATCTCTGTGGACGAATGACTGGACATGGCCCGAGGGACTACAATAACTAGGATAATGTTTGAACCCATCGCATTCGACTTGGAGGAGCAAGCAGACCACCAAGAAGACCTCGTCATACCTGTGGAAATATATGGCGTACATGTCCAGCGGGCTCTTATCAACCCCGGGAGCAGTGCTAATATTTTCCGGGAGGAGATGTTACGCAAGCTCAACCATTTTCCTCAAATATCTTCGAGCACTCGAAACATAATAGTTTTCAACAGAATTCGGGAAACATCTGCTGGGGAACTAGCTCTACCGGTCCATAGGGCGTGACGAGCACGAAAAATTTTTTGGTGATTAATTGCAATCTCCCATACGATGTAATCTTGGGACGGTTATAGATACACAACGTGAGGGGAGTGCCCTCAACACTTCATCAGGTCTTCAAGTACCCGACCCTGCAGTGGGTCGCCGACCTACGAGGTGAGCGGCCTCTTTCGAGTTGAAAATTATTAAGCATTAGTGCGAGAGGTTAGGGAGGAACTCAGCGAGTTGCGGGATCGATTGACGTTAGTGGATCAACTAGCCCCAAGAGCGACTGAATTGGTGTGTCGTCTCTCTGAGGTTTTATGAAAGCAAGGAGGACCCCTTTGGTTGATACAGTGTTATTTGACGATGGCCCAGACGAACATCCAACTCCTGCAGATTCTAGTCATAACCGAGCAAGAGACAGGTGAACCCCTATTGTTATACATTTCAATATCTGAGATAGCTTGGAATCCAGTCCTTGTACGAGAAAAGAACGAGCAGCAGTTTCCCCTGAAGTATGTAAGCAAGATACCACAATGCATAGACAAGTTCTTGCCCTTACAGCTCCAGTTCATAGCAACCGCGGTAATGGCCACACGAGAGTTGCATTCGCACTTTCAGGAACACTCTGCCAGGTTAGTCTCTTCGACACTGGTGTGAGCCATTCTGTCTAAGCCCGGTCTGTCGAAAGATATGGAAAAGTGGGCTGAAGAGTTGGGAGAGTATGACATTATCTATCAATCCTGTACATACATCAAGACGCATGCCTTGGAAGGTTTTACGTCAGATTTTACAGAAGAATTGGAATGGAAGGCTGAAGAATAACTCAGTAATGAAGCAACAATTGAGTACGATTATTGGGAAATTCGCACGGGAATGAATCCCAACAGGGAAAAAATCGATCTCTGGATCAGAATGTTGTCTGGGATGGTTTATCACCAGGCTATAAAGACTAATAACCACGAAGCATAGTGTGAAGCTGTAATTCAAGCTCTTGACTTAGCCTACACATTGGGGGCCAGGGAGACCAGCCTGTACAATAAATCTCAGCTGATGGTCAATCAACTAAGGGAAATATTCATAGCTGAGGACGTCCATAAGCCGGATCGAAGGAGGAAAATTAGGGCACTCTTGAAAAGTTTTCATATGTGGGAATTCATCCACTAAGAAGAAATCTCAGGAGGCAGCGAAGCACCCGTAGACTCAGACGATTGGCAGACGCTAGTTGAGTTAACCTCTGCAGACCTAATGAACCTTGAAGTTCCAGATACAGGATCCTTCGCAGGGCAGCGTGAAGCACTGGTCAACTCTCTGAGTAAAGGAGATCTTCTTGAAGACAAGACAGAAAGCGTTTACTTGCGGAAACAGGCGGTTCTCCATTGCTTGATCGGTGAGCAGCTCTACCATAGGGTCGTCAACGACCTTAGGAAAAACTTTCAAGGCTCAACACCTTCAAACAGGGAAGCCCAACTGAATGACTCCGAATCTTTCAAGGATCAAACATAAAGTACCTTTACTTGAGAAAGCATTTACATTGTTTTTATTTCCTTTTGATATTTATCAGACATATGACAGGTTTTCACCCACAACATCGCAGGCCCCTTTCTCTTCTATCAATAAAACTACTATCTTACTTAGTTAGTTTTACTCATTTATTTAGATCCATCTACGATCCAATTATTCATAGCCCCATCCAGAGCTAAGTTGAAGTAATACACTCACTTTTAGCAATAAAAAGTAGAGTACACTACTCGCTTAGAGTTAGACCACGTCTAACTCAGCCACCAGGCATTAATCGAGCGTTGATCTCATTAAATCAAAAATTGAACCTACACGCCGATGGGGATGCCTGTCTGCGTAGTGCCAGAAAGTCTTAAATACTCGAGTACTAAGCGAAGACATTTTGTCTCAAAATGCAAAAGGACCGTCTTCACACCGGCTAAATTCGTCCCATTGTAGGTGCAGACAACCATCTACTACGGATGCAACCTAGCCGATGTTTATCGGTGCACAACGGGCAAAATTTCTCAAGGCAGGCTCACTTACACACGTTCTTAAACTAGAGCAGTCAGGACCACCGGAAGCCATCTAATATCTAGGTGCACAAACATACTGCTTGGTTAAACATTACGAAATGCGTAATAATATAAGTACGTATGAAATATTGATGAACATTTGCTTCATTGATAACAAACAGCTCGTAGGCTCATAATATACATTTATTTCTTCCTAATTACAATATTTATTTATAATAATATTAGAAAAAAAAGTAAAATGGAAGACTCAAAACAAAAAGCTCCTCAGGATTAACATGGTTGAAAAATCCTTCATCTGGATTGTAGCTATACGCATAAATATTCCAGAGTTCTTTTTTTTCTTTTGACAGCCCGAGATATGTCGGCCCGAGCATTCTTTTTTGAAGAATATGGCCGCTGGTGCAACCAGAGCCTGTCCGCTTGATAAAAACAAGGGATCCCGGAAGCACATGAATATAGGCCAGACCTTCCCCCATCTCGTCTACTGAACTTGAAGAGAAACTAGAAGACTAGCAGTAAAGCTTGACCATCCACTTCAACCTCAACTGGCCAAACCGGAGTGCACAGCCCCGCATATCTTCAAGCACAAATATGAGTTTGTCGAGAGTAGGAAGACTTGAGCTGGGAACCTACCACAAGGGAGCCTCTTCCCTCGAGGATCCCACCACGGATGATCTGGATCCCTAAATATTTGACGAGAAATCCCCGGAGAAGAAATTTTTTGTAGGGGCTCAACTCTCGCCTGAAGCCAAGAAAAAAAATGCCAACCTACAACGTGGTCGGTCAGGCACATTTGTGTGGACACATACTGAAATGCCTGAAATATCAATTGATGTCATAACTCACAACCTGAACGTCGACCCCATCTTCAAGCTTGTCAAACAAAGAGGTACCTGATTAGTCGGGAGAAGGGTAAGGCAGATCCTGAAGAAGTAGAGAAGCTATTAAACAACGGATCCATTCACGAGGTTTACTACCTCGATTGGGTTTCAAACGTAGTAGTCGTCCCAAAGAAGAACAGAAAGTGGAGGATGTGTATTGATTTCACCGACCTGAACAAAGCGTGCCCAAAAGACTCTTTTTGATTACCCAAAATCGATCAGCTTATAGATTCAACGGCGGGACATGAAGCTCTTAATTTCTTGGACGCACATTCAAGGTACAATCAGATCCTTATGAACCCGGATAATTAGGAGAAAACATCTTTCATTACGAATAGAGGTACCTATTGTCATCGGGTAATGCCTTTTGGTCTGGAATACGCTGGGGCAACTTACGAGAGATATGTAAACCTGATGTTCAAGGATTAGATCAAAAAGAGCATGGAGGTTTACATCGATGACAAGTTTGTCAAATCAAAGTTTGCCGAGGATCACATCAAGCACCTGGGCATAACATTCATCATATTAGACAAGTACGACATGAAACTCAAATTGGAAAAATGATTGGCATGTTATGGGGAATGTTTCTCGGGTTCACTGTCTCAAACAGAGGAATAGAAGCCAACCCTGTCAGGATCGAAGTCATACCGAAGGTGCTAAAAGGCGAAGTATAAGTAAAATGGCTTAACGGTTGGATAGTCGCACTCAGCTGATTTATCTCTCGATCCTCAGAAAAATGCCACCAATTCTTCAACATCCTGAAGAAGAATAAAAACTTTGAATAGATGGAGCAATGCATTCAGGCGTTCCGGGATCTGAAGCAGTGTCTCTCCAATCTGCCGCTGTAAAATAAACCGCGCAGGTATGAAGCGTTGTTGTTATATCTGGCAGTATGGGAGGTAGCAGTGATGGCAATATATGTACGAGAAGAGAATGGGGTGCAATCTTCTATATATTACATCAGCTAATCACTCTTAGATGTATAAAAAAGCTACCAATACTTGGAAAAACTCGCACTCGCGCTAGTGGTCACAACCAGAATATTGCGGCCGTTTTTCTAAAGCCATACAATTATCGTGTTCTCATCCTTTTTATTGTAGAACGTCTTGCATAAACCTAAACTATCGGGAAGGCTAGCAAAATGGGCCGAGGAATTCAGGGAATACGATATTATTTATCAGTCATGCACAACCATTAAATTACATATCCTCGCAGACTTTGTGGCTGACTTCAGCATTGATATGATATCAAAGGCCGAGATTGAGTTCAAGATGATGGAATGCATCACCTCTAGATAATGGGTGATCCACATAGATGAGAATCAACCCTCAAGAGAGCCGGACTCGGTTTGGTGATCAAGTCTCCAGTTGCAAAAAAAAAATTTGAAAGGTCGTCAGCTGCTCACCAGTTACGAACAACGAACCATAATATGAAGCTACATGTCAAGCCCTTGAATTAGCTTACATATTGGGGGCCCTGGGAGGTCTGCCTCTAAAGAAACTCCCAGTTGGTGGTCAATTAAATAAACATAGTCTTTGCAGCCAAAGTCGCTCTATACAGGAGTATGTAGCTAAAGTAGAGGCCCGTGTGAAAATTTTTCAAAAATGAAAGTTCAATCATGTACCAAGATTAAAAAAAAAAACACGGGGGCGAATGTGCTAGCCAGTCTAGCGGCTGCCGCAGATATGAATGCAGACAGTCTGGGAGCAGTAATCGAACTAGCTTACTCGGACGTAAAACGCCTTGAAGTTAACATCATAGGACCCATCTGGGATTGGTGGCATCTTCTAATCGAATACTTGGACAAAGGGACACTCCCCAAAGACAGGAAAGAAAGTAAGTGGCTGAGGGTGAAACCGGCCTAATACTGCCTAATTAATTGTACAATCGAATTTTCAGCGGCCCGTTGGCTAAATGCGTGGGTTCAGCACAAGCCAATTATGTACTAAGAGAGATCCATAAAGAGTAGTATAGAAACCACTTCAGTAGAAGGGCTGGAAGGTAATCAGACCAGGTGATTTCTGGTATTAGATGGAAGACGATGCGGGCAAATTCGTCAGAGCATGCGATAGCTGTCAACTATTCTCCCATACATTTCATCAGCCAGAAGAGCCTTTACACTCAGTAATTGCGCCATTGGATTTCATGAAATGGGAGATGGACATCGTGGGACCTATACCCAAAGCACCCAAAGGAGTTAAGTTCTTACTCATAATGACTGACTATTTCACCAAGTGAATCGAGCAGTGCCATACGCTCGGATCTGAGAGCAGGAGGTGATAAAGCTTATTTGGAAGAATATCATGTGCCGATTCAAAATTCCTGTCGAGATCACCTGTGATAACGCCGAAGCCACGACATTCTTAAAGGAATAGGAGATCAAAAGGATAACATCCGCCTTATCATCCCACGGACAATGGTCAGCCTAAATCTTCCAACAAGTGTATCGTGGAAAGCCTAAATAAGTGGCTAAAGGAAGCTAAGGGCAAATGAGTAGAAGAGTTATTGGGAGCTTTGTAGGCCTATTGCACCACAACGAAAGCCAACACTGGAAAAATCCCATTCTGACTAAGATGGAATGGATGCTACGATCGCCATATAGATAGGCGAATCTAGTGTATGCTGGTCTTTCACTGAGCAAGGGCCAAATAATGAAACTTTGGCAGTTTCACTTACTTATAGGATGAGCATCATGAGTTAGCAGGAGTACGCCTAACGGCCCAAAAGCAGCGGGTGGAGCAATACTATAATGCGCGGGCCAATTTGCGCTCCTTCAACATAGGAGACCTGGTCCTCTGCAAAGTATCTCAGAACACCAAGGAGGCCAACGCAGGCAAACTAGCTCCTAACTGGGAAGGGCCATACAAAATTTGAGGCGTAGCTGGAAAAGGTTCATACACCTTTGAAGACATGGAAGGAATTGTCATTTTGAACAATTAGAATATCACTTGGCTTAATAAGTACTATTCTTGAAAGGCCAGTAAGCCGCCATACTTGAGACATGTATTCTCTTTCTTGATCTTTATTTCTTGAGGGTACTTAGCCCTCATCATTTTTACCTAATTACTAAAACTTTCATTCGCCCCGCGCCTCTCTTTTATTTACTAAAAGTACTCTTCTACTTTAGTCAGTTTTATATTTCAGATCCATCTACAATTTAATTATTCATTGCCCCAGCCATATTTGGGTTGAAGTAATACACTCACTTTTCATTACAAGGTAGAGTAAACTACTCGCTCAAAGCTAAATCACTTTTAGTTAAGCCACCAGGCATTATCATATGTTGAAATCATCAATTCAATAATTGCACCAACATGTTGGTGGGGACGCCCGCCTAGATAGTGCTAGTAAAGACTGAAGCACTCGAGTAGACAAGCACAACCATTCTAGCTTGAATGTAAAAATGTCTTGTTGCATATAACTGGCTAAAGTCGTCCCTTTGAGGGCGCAGGCCTTGCCCTAATCAAAAGACGTCTATTAACAGGTGCAACTTAAGCCATCACTTGCTGATGCATAAAACAACGTCCAACAAGTGCACAAACGTCTTAAAAAGACAAACGCGCAGAAAGGCACAAAAAATGCTACTTGATTACATTACAAGTACATACGCAAGTATGCACAAATATTGATGAACGTCCATTTTCATTAATATTAAAGGCCTATAGGTTATAGTATTGTGTGAGAAAATACGTCACCAACTATTACGGAGTTACGAGTCAAGCTGGCGAAACTACACTTATCTTACAAGTCGCTAGGGGTAGATGATACATGCCCACTCCTGAAGCAAACGATTGTTTAGGCAGCACAACAACAGGACGCAGGGTATACATCCCGCCCCCTAGGGTTTAAAGTCTCCTAGTTAGGGTTTATATATACCACCGTCTTGAGTTATAGGCACATAGTCTTATTAGTTTTTGTATTTTACCTTATTTAGGACTACCCCTCCTTACATTGTATTGTACATCATGTGATTCATCACAGAATCCGGATGCTCTCAAGGAATAAGAATTACTCTACCTTTTCTTGCTTATTTTGTCTTGTTTATCCATTACTGTTTTCATCATATTACTTACTTTTTTATCGTAATTACTATATTGCTTGTGACTCCAACCATAATTAATTGTTTAACCTAGACGTACAATTTTAGGCATAAACAAATATACAATCATGCAACCGAAAACCATAGAAGTTTTGCATCAACCCTCTTTCCTAACGATTGGAAGCTGATGCAACCTTCAAACCGCAAAACGGCTAGAGATACGCGACCGCCTAGGAATTCTAAGGTCTTGGAAAAAGGTTGCAGATTCATCACTTGGAGAAAGAGGAGAATGCCATAGCAAGGACCTGATTATATCAGTGACGCTATCTCTGGATTGTCCTATGGAGCCAAAAGACGAGTAGATGCTGAAGCCATGCTTGGTGGCCAACCTTTTTAGGGAAAGTGCTACATGACAAGAGGAATATCAAAGCAACTGCTGCATTAGAAAACGAGCACACCATAATCAGCACATATGTAAAAGAGAAGACGTTCCGAAAAATATTGTTAGGATCCCGATCAAACTTCATGACTCAGGGAACTCCATTCATCCAGGCACAGATAGAAATGTAAAGAAAGAAGACAATGGGCACTTCTTTGTTTTCAATTTTTTCAAACACCATCCTCTCAACTTAAAAGAGTTGTTCTAGGGATATCAAACCATGATTGAAGATTAACATTTCATAAGGAAAGGCAAAAATCATTTTATCAGAACAAGAATTTTCTAAGAAGATAATGTGTTTATGAAGAACTTGTGAAGAAGATTTGTTGAGGAAGACCCTTTATATAGGCAAAAAAAAAAAAAAAAAAAATAATAAAGACGGAACACAAAAAGGTAAAAACAATTATGAACTGGAGATAGGAAATGATTCGGTGCAATAAAAGTAGTTATGGGAAAAGTACATGGAATCGACAGGAACCAATCAAGTGAAGACTCGCGGAGCTTTTAAAAGAAATCAAGCGTCTATTTCGGAGAGACTGCGAGTTTCCAGGAATCGGTAAAATATCACTTCACATATCTCTTCTACAGGCCTCTTTCATTTTTTGACCGCTTATATCAGCACTCAGCAAGTGGGAGGACTAAATATGTGTGTAAAAATATGCCACCTCTGATTACGGGGATACAAGTCCAGCTGGCGAATACTAGACTTAGCTTACAAGTCACCAGGTGCTGAAGATGCACGTCTGCTCCGCAAGCCACGACCGTTTAGTAGGCACGGGCCGTAGGACGCAAGACATACATCCCGCCTCCTTAGGGCTTTACAGTTTCCTTGTTAGGGTTAATTTATAGCACTGCCTTGAGTAGAAAAGCCCACGGCCTATAATTCTTCGTATGTTACCATAATTATGACTGGGTTAAATCTATAGCTATCAATACACCTCTTCCCATTGTATTGTATCATCAAGTGATTCTCCAAGAATCCGACTTAGCTCAAGGAATACAAGTTCTTTATTCTTCTTTATTAACTTTTTCTTTGTATTTACCGTATTGCTTATGACCTTTTTATACATTCTATCTCTTTAACCTATTAAGAAAATTATAGGCATAAACAACATGTGCGCTCAAGTGCAGAAATGCAGTGCATGTTGCTTAAAAGTTTTGTTTCCTACTACAATTGTTGCATAAAAATATTGAGCATATGTGCATTGAAGCGCAGAAACTCTGAGCACAAAGCCACGTGAAATTTTTTGTTTAAGATTAGTTTTTTCATTTTTGAGAGGAGCCCAACCATACAGTTAGTTAGACTCGCCCCTAAGCCGGACATCAAAGTTCTAAGTAGGAGAACTTGAAGTTGAGAGCCAAGAAACAATTGAGGGATAGATTTTCATTCTTCTACTGGTTGTAATGTTTTCCATCTCTCCTGTCCTCTAATTTGCATCATGAACTCTATGATTTAATAAAAAATTAAGGGGAACTTAACGATCTTTTGGTAGAAGTTCAATTCTTTTTTATGCCTATTGTGTATGTTTAATGGAAGATATCTCGAGATCAAATTTTTTTTAATTCGTGAGAAGAAATAAAGTTCGACCGTTCACCTAGATTATTTTCTTCTATAATCCATTTATTCGAGAGAAGAATTGATTATAGGCATATTTCATAAAAGTATGAATAATTGCGAGAAGCTTCATTATTTCTTGATGTCAATCATGTACAACATACACACAATTTGAACTCTTAATATATTCCTTAAATCTTTATGTTACAGTTATTCGAGAGAAGACTTAGCGTAATTGACGATACTACTAGCCAATTATATTCGAGAGAGTAATCAATATTTACATTCAAACAATAGAAATTTATCAAGAATTGAAATCTCAACTAATCATCTTAAGTCAAGTTCCCTACTAAATCAACTTAATTTTAGTTCAAGGATTTGAACCACTTTTAATTTCTTAGTAGTAGTTTGATAAACATCGTGGTTTAAATCACACTCAATCTAAAGAGTTATTTTTCCAAATAGTACTTACAAAATTTAATTGAACTCTATTTGCACCAGTCCGTGTGGGCACTATATCTCTTTATACTATAGTTGATGCAACACGAGCTTAATTTTAGACAAGGTATTCTGCACTCGTTAATTGTAGCATGACCAAGGAGGATAAATTTTATAATAACTATGAAATAATTAATGCTTAACCATTAGTGCATATAGGGAGATTACTACAAAATTGAACAAAAAATTTCTAACAGAATGCCCAAATTTTGTGGGTAAAAATAGTGTCACATGTAATTACGGGAGTAACAGACCAGCTGTCCCGGAGCAGACGCGTCCAGCAAGACAACATGCACTAAGAGCATACGCCTTCTCTTTCAACCATGACCACTCGACAGGCACATGCATAGAGCTGACGGGCGTATCTCTATTATCTAGCTGCCCTAGTTTTAGTCTAAGTCGTATCTAGGTTAAACTTAAGGTGACCGCCTCTTATAATGGCCCAAGGCCATCACTATTCGCATTGTACCATAATTATAATTGAGGTAAACCCAAGCCTATATATACTCATTCTCCCATTGTAAACGAAAAGATGAGATTCAGCTAGAATCCTTCTTCTTATACAAGGAATAAAACTCCTCTTTATTTGCTTTCTTAAATATTTTATTATTGTTTGTGGCCTATTTATTAATTTAATTATTTTACCCTAGCGAGCAATTTTTAGACTTAAACAGTTTGGCGCCCACCATAGGGCCCAGGTAATCTTTATTATTCCAATGAAACGAATTCAGCCATGTCCCGAGACAACAACAGACTTCCACGTAATGCCGCTCCAACAGAAAACGAGGCGGCTAAGGATCCCAATGATCCCAAATGAAAACAAAGTTGATCTAGCCAAGAGCACGTAATATCCTAAGGCGGAAAGTGACCATATGCTGATCTAGCCAGGAGAATGCCATATCAAGGCGTAACAGCAGCCAATGGTATTAACCTTAACACGAAACCAGGAAGCTCCGATGGAGCCACAGTTCCAGCAACGACAGAATCTACCCTCGTGCAAGATCTGCATCAACAGTGAAAGGAAACCAATGACCGAATGAATCAAATCTCAGTAGCTCTTCCCATAATAAAAAAGGTCGACGAGGACAAGTATGATTACACCACAGATCCAAGCAATTATGTCTCTGCCTACGTCACAAATGAAAAGAGCAACAACTTGACGAGGGAAGAAATCCGTATTGGTAAAGAAGTTCAGCTCGACCCTAACTAAAGAAGCCTTGACTTGGTACACTCACCTTCCTGAAGGGTCTATAGAGTGATTTGATAAAATGCATGATCAATTCATATAAGCGCACTACGGTGCCCATAAGTGAGAGAAGATGATGGAAGATATTTTCGAGATCAAGCAAGAAGAGGGTGAATTGCTAAAGGGATACCTGGAAAGATTCTATAAGGAGCGCATGAATCTCCCAATAGTACAAGACAATATAGCAGCGGTGGCTTTCGCCAAGAGCCTAAACCTTGAGGTTTAGCAGCCACCCGGGAGCTAAAAAAGAGCTTGCAAGAGTACCCAACAAAAACATTGAACGAGCTGTACTAACACTACAACCACATAATTCGGATCGAGTTAGACGTAGAAAACACATTCAATAGGAGCGATAGAAGGGGCCATAAGCATGGCTCCTCAGGCGAGAATAGGTTTTGCAGCCACAGAGCAAAGAGTAGAAGAGAGCATCATCTAGATGTCCTAAGTTCCGCATCCAGGTGAAACAATACCCAAATGAAAGACCTTCAAAAGAACGAAGACCTGACACGGCCAAGAAGAGGCCCTGAGCCGCAAAGATTCATGGAATTTGGTCTATACATAAATATAGTAGAGTTGGTAAGAAACCACTTCAAGAAGCTAGGTCAACAATCCACTGGCCGGAGACATAAGGAATGGTTTTGGCAAGGACCCTTCAGTCTATTGGGAATTCCAAGGGGCCGTGGTCACGACATCGCCAACTGCATATCCCTCTTGCTCGAAGAGGCACACCTTCTAAATGAAGTGCATCTCAAAGAGCTCTTAACCAAGAAGGGAAAATAGGCGTAGATACGAAACAAGGAAGACAAGAATTTCTCGATGTAGCCGGTTGCCCAAATATCTATCAACACAATATTTAATGGGCCAAGGATCACGAGCATCACAACCAAAGTAGTGAGGAGTTGTGAAGCCCATGAAGAAGGAAGACAGAGCGCACGTACTGACACGATATTGTTCGATAAAGATGACACAGAGGGTCTCATTTCTCTACACGACAACCCATAGTCATCACTCTGAGAGTAGGTGATACATAGGTGAAATGCATGCTCGTTGACCCTCAAAGTGTTGTTAACATAATCAAGCGAGAGGCTGTACGCGACATGCACTTGCTGGACCAAATAATCTCGAGTCCAAAAATACAACTCAAGCGAGAGGTTGGTCGGCAAGATAGTCTTACAATTCCTAGCACCCAGACCAACCAAGCTGGCATCTTTTCAAGTCATGATGTGCGACATATCGTACAATGATATAATAGGGAGGCTATGGATACATGTGCTCAAAGCTGTGCCATGGATGCTCTACTAAGTGGTTAAGTATCCAATCTAATGGAGAGTATAAGAAATTCGAGGAGAGTGGTTATCGAGAAGCAACTACATGACCGATGATTCACATGCAGTATATGGAAGCAAGAAATCGAAAAGAAAACTAGGCTCGCCATTAGTCGCCTAGATCTTGATCTAGCCTGAAGAGCCAGAAATGGTGTACCCCATGAGACACCTGACATTAGCTGTGACCCAGATGAGGAGGAAGTCTTGAGAGCTACCATAGATGACTTGGAGCCATTGATATTCGACGAGAGAACTCCGGAGAAGAAGTTTTATGTGTGCTCAAATGTGCTCAAAATTAACGGCTGAAGCTCGAGAAGAGTTTGCCATCCTCTTTTGCTCGTGGGCAGCAACATTCGCTTGGACGCACACAGATATGCCAAGAATTCTAACCTGAATGATCACCCATAAACTGAACCTTGACCATACCTTCAAAGCTATCAAACAAAAGAAACGACTGATTAGTGGCGAGAAGAAGGAAGCGGTCCATGAGAAAGTGGAGAAATTGCTAAACATTAGGTCTATCCGGGAAGTCTACTATCTGGATTGACTCTCCAACGTGGTGGTGCTTCCAAAGAAGAACGGAAAATGGAGAATATGTATCGAATTCACTGACCTAAACAAAGTGTGTCCAAAGGATTCTTTGTCCCTGCTGAATATCGATCAACTTATCGACTCTACCGCATGTCATGAGATGCGTAGCTTTCTGGATGCCTATTCGGGGTACAATCAGATCCTTATGGATCCATGCAATCAAGAGAAAGCCTCGTTCATCACAGATTGTAGTACTTTCTGCTATCGAGTGATGTCGTTCGGGGTGAAGAATGTCGGGGCCACATATCAGCATTTAGTCAACCCGACGTTCAAGGATCAGATCGGGATGGCTATGGAAGTATACATTAATGACATGATATTGAAGTCGAAGTTAGAAAAAACCTATATCAAGCATCTGGAAATAGCGTTTGACATCCTAGATAAATTTGGCATGAAACTTAATCTTGAGAATTGTGCTTTCAGAGTATCATCGAGTATGTTCCTAGGGTTCATCGTCTCAAATCGAGGGATCAAAGCTAACCCCGTAGAGATAAAAGCCATTGAAGGAATATTGGAAGTATTGAAAAGTGATGCAGAGGTGAACAAGCTCAATGATCAGATAACCTTGCTAAGCAGGTTCATATCTCGATCTTTTGAAGTTGCCATCAAATCTTCAACATACTGAAGAAAAATAAGAGCTTCGGATGGATGGATCAATGTCGAGCACTCTGAGATCTGAAGAAATAACTATCAAACATGTCGCGGTTCACCAAGCCACACAAGGAGGAACGACTTTTGTTATACCTAGCAAAATTAGAAGTGGCCGTAAGTGCCATACTCGTACGTGAGGAGAAATGAGGACAATCTCCCATTCACTGCGTTAGTAAGTCCATGCAAGAAACAACCACCCGCTATCAGTACTTAGAGAAGCTCGCACTAGCTCAGGTCGTGGCAGCTCGAAAGCTGCTCTCGTATTCCCAAAGCCATATGATAGTAGTTGTGTCATCCTTAGCAGGACCATTTTCATAAACGATAGCTCTCAGGCCCCCTCATGAAGTGGGTCGTCGAGCTATGTGAATATGATATCCACTACCAGTCTTAAATGACCATAAATTCGTAAGTCTTAGTAGATTTCATTGCCGACTTGAGTACCAGCATGCTACCCAAAGTCAAGGATGAACTGCAAGCCATGGAGTGACAATTGGATATGGACGGTCTACACGGATGGAGCATCAAACGTTAAAGGAGCTAGGCACAACCTTTAGCTAATCACTCCCTCTAAAAAGACGACCAGGAAGGTGGTAAGCTGCCCATTTGTCACGAACAACGAAGCAGACTACGAGGCCGTCATCCAAGGCCTTGAATTGGCTTATGCTCTCTAGAATGAGATATGTCAACCTCAAAAGTGACTACAGCTGGTGGTCAATTTGGTAAACTGAGTGTTCACTTCAAAGGATGAACATATAAAAGTGTACCAAGAGAGAGTATAGGCACTCCTAAAGCAATTCCGCAAGAGGGATACCACATAAGTACCAAGGAAAGAGAACATTGAAGCAGATTTCCTTGATAGCCTAGCGGAAGTCACATACATAAATCACGCTAACTTGGATATTGTAATACAACTGACTCACTCAGCCGTAGGATGACAAGAAGTCAACACAATGACTTTTGTCTAGAACTGTGTAATTTGCTAGTAGATTACTTAGAGAATGAATATTTCCTGATGATAAGAAGGAAAGAAGGAGGTTGAAGATACAAGTAGCACGATATAGCTTGATCTGAGGTGAGTTATATGGAAGAATATTTAGCGGACCATGGGCTAAATGTTTAGGCCTTGCACAGGCCGATTACGTGCTGAGGGAGATCCATAAAGGTCATTATGGAAACTCACGAGGAAGAGAACTAGTGCAGAAAGTGATCATAGCAGGCTGTTAACGGCCCTAAATGCAGAGTGACACATATATGCTAGTCAAAGAGTGCGATAAGTTCTAGCGGTTTGAGCACGCGCTGCACCAGCCAGTTGAGAAACTACATGCGGTAATAGCTCCATAGCTTTTCATTAAGTGGGGAATGGACATCATAGGGTCGTTGCCTAAAGCACCAGGAGGCGTCAAGTTCTTGCTCGTACTGATTGACTACTTCACCAATTGGGTAGAAGCAGCGGCCTACGGAAAAACAAGGGAACAAGAGGTGATCCAGTTCATATGGAGGAATATTTTATGTTAGTTAGGAGTCACCATTGAATTTACCTGCAATAACAGGCCTCAATTTTTGGGGGCGAGCAGACGTGCGGAGTTTTCCTTTAAGACAATCATAGACCGCCTAAAGAATCGGCTAGTAGAAGTCAAAGGCAAGTGTCTATAAGAGCTACTGGGAGTTTTAAGGGCATACCAAATTACACCAAAGGTAAGCACATGAGAAACCCATTTTTCTTATGTGTACGGTTCAGAAGCCATGATATCAATTAAGATAGGCTAGCCCAGCCTACGCAGGATGTATGTCAAAGAAGAATCTAACAGCGAGAGCTTAGCGGTTAGGCTGGATCTAGCGAACAAGCACTGCGAGCTTGCGGCAGTCCAGTAGGTTGCACAAAAGCAACGGATAGAGCAATACTATAAGATGAAGACGAATCTACATTCCTTTAAAAGTGGAGACCTGGTCCTCTAGAAAGTGTCACAAAGTACGAAGGAAGTTAACAAAGGCAAGCTTGCCCCAAACTAGGAAGGCCCTTACTGGATCAAAAAGATCGCGGGTAAGGGGTCATTCCAAACATATGGAACGTGATGTGGCTCAAGAAGTACTACCCCTGAGGCCCATGGACAAGTGCATCTGAGTTAGCCCATATGGCTAATTAGGGCATCTCGCCCCTTAGATAGTTATGAGATAGCGTATTAGGGCATCTCGCCCCCAAGCTAATTTTATTAAGTCCATTTATACTCGCTGTCATTTTCATTCGGATCATGAGTCCCACTCTAAATAAAACTGCAATTTATATCTTAGTCAGTTTGACGATAATTAAGATCCTCTTTAACTAGTCTTGGGCCACATTGTAACTTGGAATCATTAGTCCAACCAGACTAGATCAACTCTAGCTATAAATCAAGCTACGACGTATGTTGAAATTGTTAATTCAACCAATAACAAAGTAAAACGGGGATGTCCATTTACATAGTACCAAAATACTTACCCACTCGAGTAGGCAAGGGAAGACGTCCTCTATCGGTGCAAATATCTCAATTAAACAGACTAAAGACGTCCTCTACAAGCGCAATTTACACCTATATTAGGAAAATAAATGATGTTCCCTACGGGCGCAAATTACGTCTTCATTAAATAAGTATCTCAACGCATGTTATTTCAATAACAGTTGAAAAAGCACAAAATGCTAAAAGAAAATTCAGATGATTGATTGTTTACTTAATGAATAACTACAGCTCGAAAGCTACAAAATACAATTAAGGTTCAAATACATGGATTATTACAAGAGTTGTCTCATACTGACTAAGCAAATAGTTCCAAGGGACTCGACTCAATACGTCGCCCGAAGATACACACAACCGCTAGCTTCGGCCCGAGCCTCTTTCTCGACTAAAGCGTTGAGAAGGATTGAATGACTCTCATTCAGAGCTTTCATCATATCCTACGCCCGTCTCATAGATATATTCCAACAACGGCACAACATCTATAACCCGAACCTTCGAGATGCAAGAGCAACTACGAGCCCTCTAGTGATGAAGGAACTCGAGTATAATCATGCTGAATGGCACAAAGTTGAAGTCGAATGATATATGTGAGTAAAATTCATGCTCAAAGAACTAAGACCATGATCGGCGGCCGAAGACACGTCATAATAACCGTCATAATATGATGGCCGAAAAAAGGGGCGATACCCGAGCTATAGACAAGGATTTAAACTTTTATAACCTGACAGCGGTGAGAAGGAAAACCCCGCGCCAGCAAAGAAAAAGAGAGGAGGGCGGAAGAAAAAGGCAAGAAGCCTTATTGCATCAACATGACCCCAGAGGAATCAGATGGTGCATAGCTATAAAGGTCTTGAAAGGCAGTGTGTGAGCAACCTACCTTTACGGGGATACATGTACAGTTGGCAAGACTAAACTTATCTTACAAGTCACTGGGCACAGAGGATACACGCCCGCTCCTGGAGCCAATGACCGTTTAGGCAACACGGCCATAAGACAGAGGGCATACATCTCGCCGCCTAGGGTTTGCAGTCTCCTAGTTAGGTTTTAGTATGTATCACCGCCTTGAGTTATAGGCCTATAGTCTTATTAGTCTTTGTGTTTTACCTTATTTAGGACTGGATATCACTACTATAAATACACCTCCTTACATTGTATTGTACATGAGGCGATTCACCATAGAATCAAGAAATTCTCAAGGAATAAGAATTACTCTACCTTTTCTTGCTTATATCGTCTTGCTTTACTTATTACTGTTTCATCGTATTTACTTACTTTTCCATCGTAATTACTGTATTGCTTACGACCCCAACCATAATTAATTATTTAACCTAGACGTACATTTTTAGGCATAAACAATTTGGTGCCCACCGTAGGGCTCAGGAAATTGTAGGTATTCTATAAAAGAGAAGACGCAATCATGTCAAGTTATGAAAACAACGCCATACAAGGGGCCGATAACGAGATCACACAAATAATTCATAACTCGGTCAGCACGACTGAAACTGAGAACTACTATCTAAGATCAAAACCCATTTACCCGCCGTCATGGTTAGGATCTTACCGGAATATCACTCCTCATTATAGAACAATGCCAGCAGTCGGAAGGCTCATCAATACGATCTTTAGGGTGCTCGGGGATGGAAGCGTCGGGACAAAAGCCATCATCGTCTGTGAGACTCACCAGCAGATGACCAAGAAGCCACACATCAACACCATCGAGTTCAATGACGAGGACTCACGCGGAGCCCGTCACCCTCACTATGATTCTCTAATAATCACCTTGCAGGTACATGACGCTCGAGTCAAGCGTGCATTGGTGGATCCTGGTAGCGCAGTTAATATCACTCATTGGAAGGTTGTTTTCTAGATGGAGATACATAAACAGGTAATCCCCAGCCCGTACACTATAACCAGCTTTAACAGCTCTAGCGAGAAGTTTGTGGGAGAGATACTCCTTTAGGTACACCTACCAGGAAGAACAAAGGTAACCTCCTTCCAAGTAATGACATGCGACCTCTCGTATAACATTATCCTCATGAGGCCCAGGATTCATGAAGTACGCTTCATCAAATCTTAAAGTACCCGACTTCTTGGGGGTGAAAGAAATTTAGGTGGAGCAGAAGTTATCCCGGAGCTTTTATGTAACTGCAGTTATAAATGCCACCAAAAAAGAGATAAAAAATCAAAAGAGGAAGTTGAATAAGCTGTTTGACCCCGATCTAATCACCAGTGTACCTCTCGGATACGGGGTCCATGAGGTGACCGTGTCTCGAGTGCCGGCCATCACGCCCTCCCACCTGGAGGCAGAAGACAAGCCAACTAAGGCCACAGTCAATGATCTTGACCCGGTGATCTTTGACGAGTAAGTTTCAGATAAGAAATTTTATGTGGGGGCTAAGCTCTCTGCCGAAACCAAGCGAGAATACGCTAACTTCCTGCGCGCTCGGTCGGGCACCTTCGCCTAGACATACACTAACATGCCGGGGATATCAACTAACGTCATCAAACATAATCTGAACGTCGATTCGAACATTAAGTGATGCAGGGCAAATCGAGCCTAAGGCACTTACCATCAAGAGCCGGGATTGGAGGATGCAAAGGACGGGAGGTCAAGAGCATCGGAGATGAATTGAAGCCGTTCCGGAAGTTCCAGGCTGAGGCGCCCCGCCCAGGAACTAAAGGGGCCAGGCGCTCCGCCCACCCCCTAGGCGCTCTGCCCAGCCCCCTCCACTGCACAAGTTGGTGGGCGCTCCGCCCAAGGAGAGGCGCCCCGCCCCAATTGCTGAGTTGCGGGATTTTTAATGGTGTTTTGTCTATTTTGACCCTACGTGGTCTTTTATGTACAATAAACTTGTAGGGGCTTTTATGTCATTTCATTAGGAGTGTGGAACATTTATAAATACCACACTTAGTCATTTTATTTAGGGAGCTAGTTTTGAAGATAGAATTGAGAAGATAGAATAGGCTTGGCCATTCTTGTTGAAGCGTTGACTTCATGTATAGCTTACGTTGAATCCATGGTGGATCACCGCTAGTGTGAATCCTGTTTAATGGTTCAAGTCTCCCCTCCCTTTTGAATCAATCTAATTGTTTAGTTTGATTCGTTTCTTTCTTCTATTTCTATTCTCCCCCATCCCTATTTCTTGTCATCTTTATGATTATTGCTTCCGCATCTTAGTTTATTGCTTCCGCCTAATTTTCTACATCATTTGGTATCAGAGCAAGGCTCGATTTTCATTCTTACGAATCCACGTTCCTTGTTCATCTTATCTTTACTTTAGTTTCTTGTTGTTGAAGAAAAAACACAAAAAAATAGATAAGGGAAAAAAATACAAAAATTGGTGTAACTTTGTGGTGTGATCGATTCGTGTTATGGGTGTTATAGATTCTTGATCCTTATTGAAAACCCGACGTTTGGGTACCAAAATTGTTATTGATTTGAAAATTTGGAACCCCAAATTGTTAAACCCACCCAAAACCCTTTGTTCTTGATGAATTTGGTTGATTCTTGGGTTGTTTGATTATGGGGTTGTGGAATTGATTACCGGGGTTTGTTCTTCATTGCAAAACGAACAAATTGCAACAAGAATCGTGTGATTTGGAGTTTGGTAACATCGATTTTGAAGAATCGAAACCCACCTTGAACCTTTGAAACCCTTGTTGAAAACCCCCAACTTGAAACTTTGAATCATGATTGTGCCTTGTTTGTTGGTTGTTTGGGTGTAAAATTTATTGGGGTTTGAAGGTTATATCAATATTTAACTTTGGGTACCTTGAATTTGTGCAAAAAATGTTGAAATCGGACCCAAATTTGGCTTGGAATTGAAGAAAATTGGAGTTGGAAAAAGCTGAACCCGACCCCCAGGCGGACCGCCCACCCCCTAGGCGCCCCGCCTACCCTCCCTCACTGCTTACCAAGGCAGGCGGACCGCCCACTCACCCCAGGCGGACCGCCCAGTGGGCTGGCTGCTTGGTTTTGCTCCGTTTCATGGTTTTTTGTGTTTGTTTCGATTCCGAACCTCTTGGTTAGTGTTTCTAAGGTATTAGTTCTATTTTATTGACACTAATCTTTGATCCTTAGGGTGTTTTGTGTCTTGGAGTCTTTACTTAAAGTCGTAGAATTTGCTTGCTTCAAGTGCGCATTAAATTAGCTTCCGTACATCGAGTCCCTTAAAACTCCATTCCGAACCATTACTTGGGTGCTTTAGTTGATTGATCTTGCCATTGTTATTACTAAGAGACAAGAAGGCCTTGAGTGGAAAAAGGCTTGAGTGGTGAGAACAATAGAGTGTGGTCACAAAAGCCAACGACCTTGAGTGTATACACGAGTGGAAAGAAAATTGAGTGACATCTTTTGAGTGATACCCGTGAGGGAGTGAATTCGTGAGATCCTTACCCTTTTGTTACAACTATGGCATCGGATGACGATTGTGGAGGATATTACTCATGCGGAGATGATGGAGACTATGGTTCCTATGGTGATGATGATGGGTATTGCTATGACGATTCGGGGAACTAAGGCTCATATGATGATGAAGCGGGTCACTATATTGATTATGAAGATGAAGAAGACTATGGGGCTTGCGAAGATGAATGTGAAGAATCTTATGCTCTAAGTAAAGAATTTGAAGATGGTGACGCTTCAAGGTATGATGATCCTACTTACTCTTCTTGTGATGAATTTGAACATGATCATAGTGACGTAGAGAGAATTGATGATGAGGTTGCTTATACGGATTGTGCATATGCATCTTCTCTTGGTGTTGCTTATGGTGAGCAAGAGAGTAGTAGAGGACCTTCCATTAGTATGGGAGATGGTGGTGGTTGTTCCATGGGAAATGGGAGGTTTGCATCTTCTAGTTCCTATGTGAAGGGTGGAAGGAGAAATGGTATTGCTCTTACCGTTACGGGGGTGCATTGCTCTCGTAGTGGTGGTAGGAGTGGTGCTATGGGCTATGGAACCAAGGCGAGAGGCAATTATGAGTTCCATATTGGTACTACTTCCTCGACTTTCAACAACACTTCTAATGTTGGAAGAGTGACGGGAAGTGGAGAATATTCTAGTGGTATTACCACTAGTGGAGGGATAAGGAAAACCCGAGTTGATGGTGATGCAAGTCTTGGACATTCAAGCTCTTCTTTGGATGTGCCTATACGAGACTTGGGTGAAAGTAGGTTTGTTATTGGGGTAAATAGGGTTGGTGGACACTTGCTCCAAATTGGTGGAACCGATGCCAATTGCATTAACCCAAGAGTAGTTCAAATGTTAAACATACCATGCCATGATCTAAAGTACCCCTATGAGTACAAAGGAGTTCGGATTTTCAAGGAGGCACGGGTACTCATATCTCATAAGGGTTACAATGAGTATGTTTGGTGTGATGTGTATCCCGTACCGAATGTGGGTGTTTGGCTAGGTGACCCATGGTTGCACAACAAGGAGGTTCACTATGATGCTAAGCGGGATATGTATCTAGTGGCCACGGGTCAAGGGATTTATGAGTTTGCACCTTACGGCGAGAGGGGCAAGATGTCCCCTCGATTACATGCTTGGGTTGTGCAAAGGAGGAGGGAGCGAGAACTGCAAACTATGATTGAAATTGAGCAATCAAGAAGTCCTACAATCACAAGCAATGGTGGGACTAGCGCAAGAAAAGGGTTGACGAATGTCAACAAGGTGAAACCAAAACCACAAGCTTCAAAGCCAAGTGGTTCACCAACAAAGAAGGAGGAGGTCTCAAGTGATGAGTCTCCAAGTCCTAGATTCTGGGTTGATGTTAAGAGTCCACCTACTCCGGCTATGGGTATTCTTGGGCCTCATCCCAATTCACCCGAATTTGAGAGACAAAAGATTGAGAGGAGTAAGGGAGTGACCGGTGACATTCCTCGAGTGGAAAAAGGAGAGGATGTGTTGAGTGATGTGAGTGGGATGTCACCACCCGAATCTACACCCGACCTTGAAAGAAAAATGAGGGAAAAGAAAGAGGGAAAAAAGAGTGAGGACACCCCTTATTCTAACCTTAACCCTTTATCTTTTTCTTCTACTTGTGTTAACTCTTGTGTAGGTACTCTTGGAGGCCAATCAATGGAGCCTCAATCATGTTCCAAGATTGATGGACAAGGTAAAGAAGATCTTCAATGTGAGCTTCAAGGTGAAGGGACAATCCAAGACACTTCAAGTGTATTGAGTGAGCAAGATGGCCACTCAAAGGTATGTGAAAGTTCTTCCCTTGAACATGTTACTTCCTTGTCTTATGGTAGCATTTGTGAAAACTCAACACTAGTTGATGATGTGTATGATTACAATGTGTTTGCAACTAGTGAAGAGTCGAATGGTCGACTTATGTGTGAATGTGAACCACTAGTTGAGAGGGATGATAACCCACATCATGAGGTGAGCTCGATTTTCATTGAACCTCTCATTAGTGAAGAATGTGTAGTTGACCTTGCTTGTGAACCTTGTTATGACACCCCACCTATATTTGACAAAGGAGAAGATGAGTTGAATGAATACCATATCCTTTCCCTTGATGAATTGCTTGATAATGGTGGACCTATGTGTTGTAGTGAGGATTGTAGTGACCTTGAGGAGTCTCTAGTGGATGAGATGGATCGAATTGTTTTCAATGACTCCTCGGGTGAGAGTGAAAAACCTAGTCTTGATACCATGTTTTTGAGTGACCATGAATTTGAGGTGCATGCTTTTACATTTCCATTGTGTGAAGGTAATCTCATTTGTGGTAGCGAATTGTATCAAACTAGGATTGGTAGTAAAATAGAACCTCCATGGTATGTAAAGTTAGACTCTATGGATGATCTAATGATTGGAACTCCAAGTGGGATGAGTGGTCTTGATATTGGTTGTGTCGAACCAAATTCTAGTAGTCATAACCTTCATTGTGTTGACTATAATGATGAAGGACCAATTTTGGAGACCTTTCTTTGGAGTTTGCCTAGTAAGGAAGATTGTCTTAGAGATGGATTTGGAGGTGAGGAAGCCACTCTTGGTGTGTGTAAGAGTGCTTCCAAGAAGGGGAGTGTTAGTTGCCAATTGAACTATTTGTTTACTCCACCCCACATGTTGGTCACACCTTGGGTGTTGAGCATGCTAAAGCTTGGTGTGTTGACCATAAGCTTAGAGGTCATAAGGAACTTAGTTGCTTAATCTTGCATGTTCCATATATTATTGATCTCTTTGCTTGTTATAGTAGTGAGTGCTTTTCATTGTTGAGCCAAAAACTTGTTGTTTCCTTTGGAGACCTCTTCTTGTTTATTGGTATTGATACTTGGCTCTATCACAAAAGTGTGCTTTCCATAGCGCTTGCACTCACTCTTGTTGGACTTACCTACTTTTGTAGTGGGGAGTTTGGGTTTGTTCTTATTGGGCTTGGGGATCATAGGAATTTAGATAGCTTGATCTTGCATATTCCCTACCCTATTGATCTCCTTGATGAATCTTGTGTTGAGTGCACCCATGGGGGAAGCCGAGTACTTGTTGTTTCTTTGGAAACATGTGCTTTATCATTGTTATTGATGCTTGGCTATACCATAAGAGTGTGTTTTCCACACTACTCGCACTAACCTACTATTGTAGTAGGAGCTTTTGGATGTGCTTGTCTTTGGATGTAGGTCTTGATGGTTTGATTTCGAGGACAAAATCCTTTCAAGAAGGGGAGGATGATGCAGGGCAAATAGAGCCTAAGGCACTTACCATCAAGAGCCGGGATTGGAGGATGCAAAGGACGGGAGGTCAAGGGCATCGGAGATGAATTGAAGCCGTTCCGAAAGTTCCAGGCTGAGGCGCCCCGCCCAGGCCATTCAGGCGCCCCACCCAGGAACTAAAGGGGCCAGGTGCTCCGCCCACCCCCTAGGCGCTCTGCCCAGCCCCCTCCACTGCACAAGTTGGTGGGCGCTCCGCCCAAGGAGAGGCGCCCCGCCCCAATTGCTGAGTTGCGGGATTTTTAATGGTGTTTTATCTATTTTGACCCTACGTGGTCTTTTATGTATAATAAACTTGTAGGGGCTTTTATGTCATTTCATTAGGAGTGTGGAACATCTATAAATACCACACTTAGTCATTTTATTTAGGGAGCTAGTTTTGAAGATAGAATTGAGAAGATAGAATAGGCTTGGCCATTCTTGTTGAAGCGTTGACTTCATGTATCTCTTATGTTGAATCCATGGTGGATCACCGCTAGTGTGAATCCCGTTTAATGGTTCAAGTCTCCCCTCCCTTTTGAATCAATCTAATTGTTTAGTTTGATTCGTTTCTTTCTTCTATTTCTATTCTCTCCCATCCCTATTTCTTGTCATCTTTATGATTATTGCTTCCGCATCTTAGTTTATTGCTTCCGCCTAATTTTCCCTACATCATTAAGCCATTCAAGCAGAAGAAACAACTGATCAGACGTGAAAAAGGCTGGGAGGTCCATTGAGAAGTCAAAAAACTACTAAACAGCGATTCCATTCGCAAGGTTCATTACCCCAATTGGTTATCCAATGTTGTGGTAGTCTCCAAGAAAAATGGTAAGTAGAGGATATGCTTCGACTTCAAAGATCTGAACAAAGCATGCCCGAAGGATTCCTTCCCGCTACCCAGCATCGATCAACACATCGATTCGATTGTAGGCCACGAAGCCTTGAGTTTTCTAGACGCATACTCAGGGTACAATTGGATCCTCATGAACCCGAATGATCAAGAAAAGACATCTTTCATCACAGACAACATGACTTATTATTATAGGGTAATGCCTTTTGGACTAAAAAATGCAGGAGCGACTTATCAGAGTTGTTGAACCTGATATTTAAAGAGCAGATCGGCAAGACCATGGAAGTTTACATTGATGACATGTTGGTCAAATCAGAATTCGCTAAAGATCACGTCAGCCATCTAGAGATAGCATTTGACATCTTGGACAAATTTGGAATAAAGCTCAACCCCGAGAAGTATGCCTTTGGTGTATCCTCTGGGATGTTCCTTGGGTTTATTATTTCTAATAGGGGCATAGAAGCAAATCCCGTGAAGATTAAAGCAATCAAGGCAATAACGGAAGTCTTGAAAAGCGAAGTTTAAGCTAAAAGGCTTAACAGTCGAATTGTAGTACTCAATCGGTTCATCTCACGATCGTCAGAGAAGTGTCATCAGTTTTTCAATGTCCTGAAGAAGAATTAAAACTTTGAATGGACGGAGCAATGCAGCAAGGTGCTCCAGGAACTAAAGCAATATCTGGAAAATCCCCTGTTGCTTACCAAGCCACGCGAGGGAGAACCGTTATTGTTGTACCTAGTAGTGTTCGAAGTTGTCGTTAGCATCGTCCTGGTACGAGAAGAGAAGAGAGTGCAGTCCCCACTCTATTATATTATCAAGTCTCTTTTGGATGTGGAAACTAGGTATCAGCACATGGAGAAACTCACACTTGTTTTCGTCATAGCAACGAGGCAACCCTAGCCATTCTAGTGGCCACTGCAGACTCAAATACAGGTTGCCTTGTTTCCACCATTGAGATAACGTACGCGGACATCAAGCGCCACGAGGTCAGCACAGTGGGATCATTGTGAGGCTGGAGGCACCCAATTATTGAGTACCTGGACAAAGGAGTACTCCCGGTAGATAGAAAGGAGAGCAGAAGGTTGAGAGCCCAAGCGGCTCGCTATGTTTTAATTAATGGCGAGTTGTATCGCCGAATGTTTAGTGGACCTTTGGATAAATGTTTGGGACCCTCTCAAGTGCATTACTCGCTCAGGGAAATCCACGAGGGACAATGTGGAAATAATTCCGGTGGACGATCTCTAGCTCGTAAGTTAATCAGGGAGGGCTATTTCTGGCCCTGAATAGAAGATGACGCGAGCAAGTTTACCTCGGTGTGTGATAGCATCAAAAGATTCTCCCACATACTTTATCAGCCGGCATAGTTATTACACTCAGTAATAGCCCCTTGGCCTGTCATGAAGGAGGGAATGGACATCGTAGTACCCATGCCTAAAGCACCCGGTGGTGTCAAGTTCTTGCTTATCATGACAGACTACTTCACCAAATGGGTCGAAGTGGTGGCCTACTCCCGGATCCGGGAACGGGAAGTCATAGAGTTTATCTTGAAGAACATTATGTGCCGATTTGGCATCCCAACAGAAATCACTTACGACATCTGCCCTCAGTTCATATGCGATAAAATTACTATTTTTTTGAAGGAATGGGAAATCAAGAGAATAACCTTTACTCCCTATCACCCTTCGACTAATTGTCAAGCTGAATCTTCGAACAAGACAATAGTGGAGAATCTAAATAAGCGACTCAAGGAAGCTACGGAAAAGAGGCCGAAAAAACTGCCCAGACTCCTGTGGGCCTACCAAAATACATCCAGAGCTAGCATCGGAGAGACATTGTTTTTATTGACATATGGAACAGAAGCAATAATTACCTTGGAAATTGGAGAATCCATCTTGCGGCGGTCATTCTCTGAGGAAGAACCTAACAATGAAGCTTTGAAGGTTTCCCTTGATACTTTGGTCGAGCGGCGAGAAATAGCGGCCACATGCCTTGCGGCCTAGAAGCAATGGGTGGAGCAATATTACAATGCGAGGGCTAATCCACGATCCTTCAGCATCGGGGACCTGGTTCTCCACAAAGTCACTCAAAACACCAACCAGGACGGTGCAGGTAAGCTTGCCCTAAATTGGGAAGGGTCGTACAAAGTTCGAGGTATAACTAGGAAAGGTGAGTATGTTCTTGAAGACATGGAAGGATTAGCCATTCCAAATAACTAGAACATCACAGGGCAAAAGAAATACTACTCTTGAAAGGCTCAATTAAGCCTATATACTCGAGACATGTACTTCCCCCTTTCCTGTTTACTTCTATTGTCATTACATAAAATGAGCACACAACCCCGTTCTTTATGTTTGCAAGGCTCCGCGCCCTATTCATCAATAAAACTACTATTTTTAGTCAGTTTTACTTATTTATTCACATCCATCTATGATCCAACTACTCATAGCCCTCGTCAGACCTAAATTGAATTAATACACTCACTTTTTGCTACAAAAAGTAGGGTACGTCTAGTTAAGCCACCAAGCAATATTCGTAAGTTGAACTCGTTAATTCAACTACCGTACCTAGACGCCAATGGGGAAGCCAGTTCACGTAGTGCCAGAAAGTCTTAAATACTCGAGTAACTAAGTAGAGACATTCGAAGTCGTACGCAAAAGTGCATATTATCACACGGGCTAAAGTCGTCCCATTGTGGGCGCAAATAGCCATCTCCTACAGATGCAACATAGCCGCCAAATTGGTGCACAATGGACATAATTGCCCAAAGCGGGCTCACTGATAACTATTCTAAACGATAGGAAATTCAGGACGACCGAAAACCATCTAATCTTTAGGTGCACAAAACATACTGCTTACCTACACCTTACATGGCATGTAATCACACAAGTACGTATAAAGTTATTGATGTACGACCGTTTCATTAATAACAAATAGCCTGTAGGCTCACAATATACAATTAGTTTTCCTGAATACAATATTTGTTTAAAATAATTGTAGAAAAGAAAAGGGAAAGTGAAGACTAAATTCGCAGGTTCCTTCAAATTTGCACGGCCAGAGACTCTTCATCTGGATTGTAGTTCTAGCATCGAAGTCTCTCCCGGCTACAAAAAGGCAAAATTCCCAAGTTGATAACCAAGCAGCAACATCTTTATGACGCTGCGCCACGGGAATTAGGAAAATCAGCCAACCTAAGGAATCCCTCAGTAAAAAGGCGGAGACAGCGGAACGGGCATCGAAGACTTCACTTGGATTCATTTGGAGAGACTCAAATGAGGAACCCCCGTGAATCTCAGAAATGCCTTATACTCCCTTTTCCTCGAAGGATTGGAAGCTTATGTAAACTCCAATTTCGAGGAACGGGCAAGAGTTATACAGCTACTATGGGACGTACTCCTCGTGCAAAAAAAGTTGCTTATGGGATGTGTTCCCATACAACTGGAAGTTGAACGACTACAAGAAGCCCGAACGGGATGGCATTCCTCTGCTGCCGCGTGCCACATGACAAGAAGAATATCACAGCAATCATCAGCGTGATGACGGATATACCAAAATCAAAATGTCTGCCACAATAAGGACATTCTGAAGAGCATCATCATCAGAATCCTGGTCAAATTTCATGACTTGGGGGACTCTATTCGCTCCTTTGCGAATGAAGTACGGGAGGTGACTATATATAGATGAGTTTCCTCCTACTATTTCCACACACATCATCCATTTAGAACGAAGAAGACTCTCTGGGAATATCAAACCAGGAATGAAGGCAAATAATTTTGAAGAAAAAAAAGTTCCTCACTATCATAAGAAATTATTGAGGGAGTGAATTATTTTTCTGAATAGGAGTTTGTGATTTTTCCACTATCATGAAGTATCTATTTATAGGCGAGAAAGAGATAAGGATAATGTGTGGAATGAACAGACGTCATGATTGTTGGAGATATAAAATGATTCAAAGAAGTTAATAGCAGTCCTTGGAAAGGTGCCGGGAGCAAGTATCAACCAATCAGAGGGAAGTAGGCAAAGATCTCAAAGAAATCAATATCATTCTTGGTAAAAGAAACTGTGAGTCTCAAGGAGTTGGTGAGATATCTTTTCATATCCACACCGCTTTCATTTCCTGACTGCTTGCATAAGCACTCAGCAAGTAGGGGGACTGACTGTGTGGGCAAAAACACGCCACCTACTATTACAAGGATACGAGTCCAGCTGGTGAGACTAGACTTATCTTACAAGTCACTGGGCGCAGAGGATACACGCCCGCTCCTGGAGCCAACAACCATTTAGGCGGCACTGCCATAGGACGCACGCTATATATCTCGCCGCCTAGGGTTTACATTCTCCTAGTTAGGGTTTAGTATGTACCACCGCCTTGAGTTATAGGGCTATAGCTTTATTAGTCTATATATTTTACCTTTTTTGGGACTGGGTATCAGTACTACAAACACCTCTCCTTACATTGTATTATACATGAGGCAATTCGCCACAGAATCCGGCTATTCCCAAGGAATAAGAATTACTCTACCTTTACTTGCTTATTTTGTCTTGCTTTACTTATTACTATTTTCATTGTATTTACTTATTTTTTCGTAGTAATTATTGTATTGCTTGTGACCCCAACCATAATTAGTTGTTTAGCCTAGTCTTACAATTTTAGGCATAAACAGGCAGTAACACCCAAATAGGTCTGCTTTGAATAACAAGAATATCACCGCAGCAAGCGCTGCATTAGCAGATGAATCTGATGCAATTGAAAAACATTTCTTAGTGAAAACAACCTGAAGTTCCTCACTAAAGTTTCGGTCAAGTGTTGGGGGATTAATAATTCCTTCCCTCTCGACCATGCCTGACGTAAAGGAAAGAAATGAATCAGGTTTCTCCAACTTTTCAATTCTCTCACACACTATTCAACCCCAAGAACAACAAGGCTTCGAATGGATGAAGGAACCAGTATCAAAAAAAGGAAGGTCGCAGGTCCGAACAGCCATTTGAATGAGAAAGAAATGATTTTACAATAAGCTAAAATTCTTTTGGAGAAATGAAATTTGGAAAAGTGGTGAGGAGGAAGCATAGGCAGGAGCCTTTATATATTCAGAGGAAAGGGAAGAAGATAAGGGAAATGATCTGCAATGGTCAAAAGTAATAATTATAGCGGATACGAAAGGATATGGTGTGGTAATGGCAGAATGAAGTAACGGGTCTCAGAAAGACGCAGAAGGTTAAAGGAGCCAACCAAGCGTGGACGTGCGGAAGCCTATGGGAGCAAAGTGACTGTCATCGGACAAAGTAGTTTGAAGAGTTTCGAAGTACGGTTGAATTGTCTTTATCACCGTGTGGGAAAAAATACGCCACCTATAATTATGGGGATACGAGTCCAGCTGGTGAGACTAGTCTTAGTTTACAAGTCACCGGGTGTAGAGGATACACGCCTACTCCTCAAGCCACGGCCGCTCAGCTGGCACGGGCCATAGGATGCAAGTCATAAATCCCGCCGCCTTAGGGTTTACAGTCTCCCAGTTAGGATTTAGTATATACCACCGACTTGGCTAAATTGTCCCACGGCCTTATTAGTCTTTGTATTTTACCATAATTAGGACTGGGTAAATCGAAGCTATAAATACCCCTCCTTATATTGTATAGTACAATCAAGCGATTCACACAGAATCCGACTATTCTCAACTAACACAATAATTTACTTTCTTGCTTATTACTGTTCTTTAAGTTTTTACTTACTTTTCTGTATATTTACCATATTTCTTGTGACCCTTTCATAAATCTAATTGTTTAACCTATACAACTAACTTTAGGCATAAATAGTTTAGCACCTAATGTGGGGCCCAAGCAACTGAAGGTTTCTACAAAGGAGAAGCACAACCATGTCGGATGACAACGATAATGTTCCAAAGAAAACTGCTGACGTGGTAGACGGCTCTGCAAAGGATCCCAGCGATCCCAACAGACAGTCAAAATACCCTACTAGAGATTCCATCTCTGTAGGCAGCGACATCGAAGATGATAAACCACGATGAAGCAACTCCAAACTCAAGGATTTCCTTTCTGGTCTCTTTAAAACCCAGGTGGAACGGGAAGAGCGAAACTCGACCAACTTGGTCGAAAACATGGTTCAGAAGTTGGGAGAAATTTTTGCTGGTTCTTCCTAGAGGCCAGTATCCCCGCGAGGACCCGTGCCCTTGAATGAATCACCAGCTTCCGTTCCAATCGAGGACTCAACATGGACGCCACCCCCGGAAGCTCTGCAGCGGCCGGAAATTAAGGTCTCGAAGGATCACCTGTCATTTAGGACATCCTGAAGGAGCTGAAGGTCATCCATGATCGGATCGGTAACGTGCCGGTGCTCCACCCCAGTTTACCGCCGTAGATGAGAAATTTTTTACAAACATGCATATAAAGCGAGTGTTGCACCAGTCTGCGTACCCAAACACTTCTGCCTGCCAGATAAACTCAAGTATGAAAGAAATACTGATCTGGATGAGCACATCATGGCTTATTATATAGCTGTCAAGAGCAATGAGATTTCTGAGGAAGAAACCCAATCTGCTCTGGTGAAGAGGTTCGGCTCGACCTTAACCAAAGGTGCCCTCGCATAGTACACCCAGCTGCCATTACGATCAATCCAGTCATACACTAAGATGCAAGATCTATTCAAGAAGGCGCATTCCGAATGCCGCACGCGAGAGAAGCGCATGGAAGATATCTTTGAGATCCGGCAACACGACAACGAGGTGTTGAAAGACTACGTAGAGAGATTTTATAGGGAGCGCATGGAGCTCCCTCCAGTTCCCGATAATTGTTGTGGTAGCTTTCGGCAAGAGCCTAAACTCTACATGTTTGCTAGCCAATTAAGAGTTATAATGGAGTTTCACTCAACACCCGGTGATAATATGGAATGCCCTACACCAACGGTATAATGAGAAACTTTATTTGGAGCCCGAACAATCCCCGACCTTCAATGACAGCGCTCGTTTGGTCACTGAGGACATTAGTCGGCAGGGTCAGAAATAAGAGCATACTGAAGAACCTCGAGCTGGAGACAGATGGAAGCGAAGTAGGAGAGATTACAGAGCTAATTTCCCACACGGGGTTATGTACCCTCACAATGGGTCTCTTAGCATCGGTAGTAACACCCGACAGGCTTGAGGAACCGGGACTCCGTGCCAAAGCCATGGAATTCATAAAGGATCACCAAAAGAATACCAATGTACGCTGGCCTAGCAACTTGAGAGAAGAATCTGGAAAAAAGGACGTGAACCTTTTTTGCAATTTTCACAGAGATCATGGGCATGAGACCGCAGGTTGCAGGGCCTTGACTCTGGAGGTGATGGGTCTACCCAACAAAGAATACTTGAAGGATTTGCTAACGGATAGAGGGAAGCAAATATATGCAAAGAACAGGAGCTCAGGGGTCTATCTGAGACTACGCTCTTAGCATAGGTTTGCTTTCCTTTTTCAATAAATAAGTCCTTTAAATAACCTTTATCGAGCAGGCTCATCACTTCCAGCATCAAGGCCTTCAAAGTGGTGGTCTTATGTCCATTATCCCTATGAAACTCGTAGTAGAGGTTTTTGTTTCTTCTACTAGGTTTGGCCCTCACATTGCTAGGCCACCATACTTGGGCGTCCTTCATGTGATGCTGCACGAATTCTACAGCATTGATGCGCAATCCCAACTTCTCAAACCTATCGGGCACCCAATCTATGCTGAGTGATCCTTTGTGAGGTGACGTCGGAGCTTTTCTGCTATCCTTTCGTTTTTCAACCGACTTCGGGAAGTCCTCCCTGTAATCTCTCCTCCTCCACTTTCCCTTATCTCCAGCTCTTGACTCTTCTGCATATCTCCGTTTATGTCCTTGACGTGGGATGTCTTCGATGATTGGGCGAGTTTCTACAACAGGGGTTGAGGAACGTTTGAGCTCCAACCGTAACTTCTCATTATATCGTTAGTGCAAAGCATTCCAGGTAGTTACAGGGTGTTGAGTCAAATTCCACTGCAACTCCCTGGGGGCCAACAACCCTTTTGAATTCAGGCTTTTGCCAAAGGCTACCATAGCAATGTTCTTGAGGACTGGTAAAGCTCCATGTGTTCCCTCTAAAATATTTCAAGGTAGTCTTTCAACAGCTCGTCGTCATGCTACCGAATCTCAAGGATATGATCCATGTGCTTCTCCTGTTTACGGGTGCCAGAGCGCACTTTTTGAACAAATATTCATCTGGGTGAATGACTCGATGGAGCCCATCAGTAGCTGAGTGTGCCAAGCGAGGGCGCCTTTAGTCAAAGTTGAGTCAAACTTTTTCACAAGAGCAGATTTGATTTCTTCCTCTGAAATTTTGTTGCTCTTGATGGCTGTGTAATACGCAGCAATATGATCATCTGAATTCGTTGTTCCGTCGCACTTCAAGTTATCTGGCAGGCAGAAGTGCTTTGATATGCGGATCGATGCAGTGCTTGCTTTGTATGCATGCTAATAAAAATTTTGCTCATCTACGGTGGAAACCTGAGATGGTGTACCCGGTACGTTATCGATCCGATCGTGGATGACCTTAATCTCCTTTAGGATGTCCTGAATGACACATGTTCCTTTGAGCTCTTGATTGTTGACTGTCGTTGAACCTCCAGAAGCGGCATCCATGTTGAGCCTGCGATTAGGAGCGGACGCTGAAGTATCGTTCATGGGTGCTGGTCCTCGCGAGGATGTTGGCCTCTAAGACGATCCAGCAAACATAGTTCCTAACTTCTGGGATATACCTTCAACTCTGTTAACCGAGTTTTTCTCTTCCCATGCTGATAGTGTTGTGAGGAGATTAGCAAGAAAACCCCTGAGATCAGAATTACCTTCACGTGACTGATCACCTTCCCGTTGCTGGGCACATGGGCTGGCTCCTTGGCGGGATCGCTCGGCTGCATGCTAAGATCGCCAGGTTCCTGTATGGACTCGTCTATAGCGCCAACATTGTTCTTTTGGGTGTTGTCATCTGACATGACTGGGTCTTTTCTTAGTAGAATACCTACAATTGTCAGGGGCCACGGTGGGCGCCAAACTGTTTATACCTAAATTTGTACGTCTAGGTTAAATACTTAAATTTATGAAGGAATCACAAGAAATATAGTAAAATACGATGAAAAGTAAGCAAATCGAGAGAATTAATAGACAAGAAAGTAAAGAGCTTTTATTCCTTGAGAATAGTCGGATTATGTGATGAATCGCTTGTTGTAAAATACAATGCAATGAGGGGTATTTATAGTAGTGGATACCCTATACTAATTATCGTAAAATACAAAGACTAATAAAGCTCGTGGGCCTATAAACTCAAGGCGGTGGTATACATAAAACCCTAACTAGGAAACTGTAACCCTAAAGCGACATGATGTATGCCTTGCGTTCTACACCTGTACCACCTGAACAGTCGTAACTCGTAGAACATGCATGTACCAACTGTGCCCGATGACTTGTAGGATAAGTCTAGTCTCGTTAGCTGGACTCCTATCCTCGTAACAATAGGTGGCATATTTTTACCCACACACAACTCTTTTCAATCTTTACTTTAATTAAGTTTTAGTTTCTTTTCGAATTTTAGTATTTTCATGCTTATTTGTGTTACCGGTTTTCACCCACAATAACACGGGCCCAGTGCCCCCTTTATCAATTAAATTACTATTCTCTTTAGTCAGTTTTAAAATCATATCCATCTACGATTCAACTATTCATAGCCCCGGTACAACTTATGTTGAAATAATACGCTCACTTTTAATTATAAAAGTAGAGTAAACCACTCGCTTAGAGCTAAATCACTTCTAGTTAAGCCATCAGACATTATTAGTTGAAATCATCAATTCAACATTTGCACCAACACGTCGGTGGGGACGCCCGCCAGCATCGTGCCATTAAAACTTAAGCACTCGAGTGGACAAGCACATATGTTCTAGCTTGAACGCAAAATACCCCATAGCATATAACGGGCTAAAGACGCCCCCCTGTGGGCGCTGGCCTTCCCCTAATCAAAGTCGTCAATTACAGATGCAATCTAAATTGCCACCCGCTGGCACACAACCAGCGGATGTACATGCCAAAGCAGGCTGACTGTAAAATATTCTAAACAGTAGAATAAACAGCGTGTCTGTTACTTAATAAAATTCGTTCAAGTCCTTGGTGCACATGCCCATATAGGGATGACTTCATAAGATCATTATCTAAAACTATTTATGGTGAAAACTAAAATTCTTCACAAGCAAAATAAAAGATAATTATAGTTAGAAGCCTCACAACAGACAAAACATATCAATTATGCCCGAAAGACTGGCAGTTGTCCAAGTCATCATTAAGAAAAAATGGGGGAGGGGGGACACTAATTCTCCCTCAGGCTACTTCCATCCACGGCAACACACCGTGAAGGCCCTGCTTCACCAACTGCAGGCTCCTCAGCCGGCATGTCATCTTCTCTTTCACCACTAGCTTCCTCATAGCCTTCCTCGAGGTCGGACTCTAGTTGAGCATTAGTTTAGGCCAAAAGCCTATTCAATGAAGCAATCTCAGTAGCTAGATCGAAGTTAGGGTTATCACGAACCCGGTGAAGGGTAGCAAGTGCAGCCGCCAGATTCGCCCGGTCTACTTCGCCCACATACCGGGCATTCATAGTATTCATCCTTTCCTCCATCTGGTGGGAGTAATTGCAAAGCTCATCATGGACCTTCCCCAGGGATGCCACTTTACCTTGTAGCTTTTATTATTTTCGCCTTAGAGGAATGGAGAAAGGCTCTTGGCTTCAGAAGTATCCTTCTCAGCACCTTTGGCCTTCTCCTCCATCTCAGACAACCTTTTTCGCATGCCGACCTCAATTGCCTCCAGAAGAGTCACATTGGCATAATGCACTTGCTCGGTGAGTCTGGCTTCCTGAAGAGATATCTTTAAGGCTTCTACATCTTCTTTGTGCTTGCGAACCTCGACGCCCATTGCAATGTTACGACTTTTGGCTTGCATCTGCTCCAAGTGGTGAGCTTTGCGCGTGGCCATAATTTCATACTTCAGCTGGTCACGAAGGGCTGAAGACTGGCAACTTGTCCCCGTAGAGCATCATTCTCGTTCCTCAGGAGTTCATCCTAGGATATTCGATGAAGAATTTTATGATAGACGGTCAGTCTTTGTACAGACATCAAGAGGTTATTCAAGAAAACATGAAGATTTGGCGTGATATATCGCGACCAAAGAAGCAGACAAGGCGTACCTAAAGAAACCACCCTTCAGCCACCTTGAGCAAATGCTGGTGACTATAGCCAGCAAGGTACTTCTGCTCAGAAGGGCCAAATCAACTCAGCGGTATGATCAGTCATAGTGCTTGGACTCTCAAATTGGTTAACCCCCGCAGCAATGGGGATGATAACTCACGGGATTCGCTAACGGGCTCTGCAGAAACATCACCATCAACGACCACCTCCTTGGGAAGATGGTGTTGAGGAAAAGGGTTCGTCATCTCAAAAACAAAAGTCATGGTAGTAGGTTTTGAACATATCCAATGAGAAACTATCAGTAAAGTGCGCAAAAAGTTGGATTAGCAGGAAAAAGCTGAGGTTAAGCTAACCTGGTAATGGAGTTTCAAGGAGATCTGTTGGGAGCATAACCTAATCTCCCGCACCGACCTCTTATTCAGCTTCAAAAACATTGTCAACAAGATGTCTACGTTTTCCCGTAGAGGGACCAGACTCAAGAGTGATAACAGAAGAGGAAGGAATAACAGATTCAGGCTCGGGTACTTGGGGACTCCTCCCTCATTATTGGAGAGAGCAAAAGGCTCGTCAACAAATACGACATTATCAAACTTGGTAGGTCTTTTTCTCTTCGAAGAACGAGAACCGCGGCTCTCTCAACGACTCTACCAATGGATGCCTGCAAATTAGGGATGAAGCAATGTATAGAGAAGCAATTGGAATTTCCTTCAATTCAAGTAGTGGGCGATGGGAGACTCTTGGAAGAGAACGAGAGATCAAGAACGGTTGAAGTATGAAATTATAAAATTTCTTGAAAGAAAAGGCTTACCGTGATCTTTTTCCCTCTAATCATTCATACTAGCTAGGTCCGAAAAGATCATCATTTTGGCAGGGAGATAATGGTGATCCACATGGTCAATGCATCATGAGTAAGCAGGAGCTCAGTCACAGAATTCACTGACAAGGATGAAATTTATAACAAGAGATTGAGAGCAAAGATGTACGAGTTTTCGAGTACAGGAACTTACGCTTCCTATTGAAGACCTCCGGAAAGGGGTAGGATGAAACTATGTATGGATTTCGCACCACCATGTACCGATGGAACCAGCCATGATCCCTAGAATCTTCACTGTTGTAAACAATGCCTTTCTTCCCCTGACTCTTATAAACCAGCATGCCTGCCTTGTGAAGGCGAGGAGAGTAGAAAGCATAGAGGTGCTAGAAAGAAAAATCTACCCTAGCATGGTTAGGCAAGTGATCCAGCACAGCCACTAAGCGTTACATAAAATGAACCACTTGGCCAGACAGATATTGTAACGACAACATAACTCTTCAACTACGAAGTGCACATGTTTATTAAGGTGCAAAGTAAAAGTAAAGTGTGTACCATCGAATAACTATGGTGGTGGGTGGAAATACTTTTTTCAGCGGTTGGAACCATGATGTCTACAATAGACGCCGACTATTTACACTCAATTCTAATACATGTAATGTCATTAGCGATGAGGGTGGAAGGATAGAACTCGATCGAGATATTGTCATTTTTATTCTCCTGCCTGGCTGTTTGAGTTTGCATTTTGCCATCATTCTCGAAACTTAGAATTTGAGGAAGGTATTCCTGAACTCTGAAGTTTTGGGGAAGAAAGTTCGCTTCCTAAGCCATTGGAAAGGGAGAATATTTCTCTTTCTTGAGAAATTACGAGGAATTCTTTGAAAACGAGTTTTAGTTTGAAGATGAGTAAAAGGGTCTACAATTACGGTGTACTTATACACGCCAAAAGAAGTCCTAAGAGGAAAAAAGGATCGTTCTTGCAAACGTGGGATCATGATCAGTTTTGGCTTATGTGATGAATCCCAATAATTACGGGATACGACAGAGCGATTGCAACATTAAAAAGACCCAAATAAAAACCCCTCCAATCACAAGACCACGCGTCATCGTACTTGAGTACTAGCATTTAATACAAAGCATGTGAAGAGAAAGGGACGAGTATCGGGTGCATGCATATCTACACGTCTTCTATCACACCTCTTTCACTTTCTGACTTCTTACGTTAGCACTTAGAAAGTGGAGGGACCGACAGTGTACGCAAAAATACACCACCTATGATTACGGGGATACTAGTCCAGCTGGCGAGACTAGAATTAGTTTACAAGTCATCGAGCGTAGAGGATACATGCCTGCTCCTCAAATCACGGCCGTTCAACCGGTACTGGCCATAGGATGCTAGAAATACATCTCGCCACCTTAGGGTTTACAATCTCCATGTTGGAGTTTAGTATATACCACCACCTTGAATAAAAAGGTCCACAACCTTATTAGTCTTTGTATTTTTACCATAATTAGGACTGGGTTAATCGTAGCTATAAATCCTTCTCGTTACATTATATTGTACAATCAAGCGATTCACGCATAATGGGTTATTCTCAAGGAATACAATTATTTACTTTCTTGCTTATTACTTTTCTTTCAGTTTTTACTTACTTTCTGCGTATTTACTGTATTGATTGTGACTCTTTCATAAAGCTAATATTTTAACCTCTACGACTAATTTTAGGCATAAATAATCACGTCATTTCACTTATTTTAACTTCGCATGACTGCTCGCATCAACACTAAGAAAATTACGGAACTGACTATGTGGGTAAAAATCGTACCACATGTAATTAGGGAAGTAAAAGGCCAGAAGGCCGAGATTAGACGCGTCCAGCAAAACAATGGGTGCTAAGAGCATACGTCTGCTCTTTCAGCCACCGCTGGACAAGCACAGGCGTAGAGCCGACTGGCGTATCTTTATTATCTAGCAGCCCTAGGTTTAGTCTAAGTCTTTATCTAGGTTAAACTTATGGAAACCGCCTTTTGTAATAGCCCACGGCCGTTAGTATTCATAGTGTGCCATAATTAGAATTTGGGTAATTCCAAGTCTTATTAATGACACGCTGAGATTCAACTAGAATCCTTCTTCTTATCCAAGGAATACAACTCTTCTTTATTTGCTTTATTCAATATTCCATTATTGCCTATGAATTATTTATAAATTCAATTATTTTATTTAACGAGCAAATTTTAGGCATAAACACGAACGCCAAGGATAAAAATCCCTAAAATGAATCAATTAACCGACCCGCTTTTAATTGTTTGACTTGGACGATATTTGAGCGCTAATGGGCCGTCTGGTGGAGAAACGAGTTATACATAGATTAACAATACAGGGATTAGTACTGCAAGGATTAGTAATATATGGATTAATAATATAGGGATTATTTTTTGTTTGGTGTTTGGTACATTTCACAAAATTGGAGATGTAAGTCATCATTTACAATATTTAATTTGTTTTGAAGTTAAAAGAAATGAGTTTACAATTATGCCCTTTGATGCTTGATTTTAATTGGCTTATAGGGAAAAGAGAAAGATAGTTTTTCATTTTTAATCCTTTATCCATGTGTAACTAATACATGGATTAATTATCCCACATAGGATGTGAGATAAAATAATACCTAAATTGATGTATTAATTAGTCATGGTAGTATTTGTTAATACCTGATTCAAAATTGTACCAAACAATGGATAAAATAGGTACTATTCCTAATACCATGCTTATTTTGCCCAAATACACCCTATCAATTATTGTTACAATCGATTAATCATACTTTCTTTTCATGCTTAGCTGATGTTCAAGACCTTTAAGGAATTGATGTGAAAAGAAGATGCCAAAAGGAAGTCAAACATCAACATCAAAATCATCATTAAGAACATGTGTTTTGAATGTTGCACTGTAATTTCTCTTGTTACATTAACTTTTTGCCTTTGGTTTATTATAAACATGATTGGACTCACCATGATTGGACTCTGCCCAATAGCCACAATGCATGCCGATTCCCTTGTCCAATGTGCTTGGGGCCGCCCAAGTTGGCTCTTCCAAAAAATGCTAGGGCAAACACGGATAATTTTTTGTTTCTTTTTCTCATTTCATGCGCTATTAGGCCCTTTTGACCCTCTAAATTAAATATTTTACCTTTTTATTCTATTTTGTTTCTTTTAATCCACGTTGAAATTTTTCACTTTAGTGGAATAAGATTTACGCATATCTCATTCTTCTCAATTTTACTTGTGAGATAACATTTGTAACCCACGTTGAAATCTTCTATATGAGTAAAAACATGCACAAAAGCTAGTTTTCTAAACGAGAAGTCATCTTTGTCCTTTGAAATTAAACGCTATCAAACATCACGTTGGATATCATGCACGCATATGAAAGTTTACTCGCTAAAGATAGACGAAAAGAGTCAAAACAGCATTGGTATCCTTTCTTCATAGAGAAGCAACCTCATACAATGATTAGCACAGGGCCGGCCCTCTCTTAAAGCAGCTGAAGCCACTTTAGGCCCCGCATTTGTGAAGGTCCCATTTTTTTGTTACACATAATAGGTTATACAATCTTCGTTTTTTAATCAGTGTTTATTTTTTCTTTTTATTTTTGTCAAAATAAGTGTCACTTTAAAAAATCAATGTAAATGTTATTATTCTTTTCTAATCTTACCCGTGCAATTAAATATGTACGAAAAAATAGTTGTATTTAAGTTTAGTGTTCGAGATTAATAAATCAGGGCAACATGGTAAAATCTGCATACTCCATTCGTTTTAATTTATAAGAACTTGTTTGATATGGCACAATGTTTAATACAAAAATGAAGAATTCTAAAACTTGTGGTCTAAACGAAACCATTGGTATTTTGGGGATAAACCATTTCGTTACACAGTAGTAAATTTGTGGTTAAGTAGTTTTCAAGTTTAGAAATAGGTCATTCTTTTGGTATTTTGGGGATAAACCATTTCGTTACACAGTAGTAAATTTGTGGTTAAGTAGTTTTCAAGTTTAGAAATAGGTCATTCTTTTTTTAATGGACTAAAAAGAATATAAATTCACATAATCTAAAACGGATGAAGTAGTATTTAATATTTTCTTAATGAACGTGAAAAAAAGAAGTAAAATGGACATTTTATAATGGGATTGAGGTAGTATGTAAGTTAAAAAACGTCATCTAAAGTTAAAAAAAAAAAGTAAGATACGTGGGAAGTTACAAAAAATTGATCAAATCTTATTTAAGAATCTAATATCAACAATGTCTCAAGAGAGATTAAATGTATTGACTATATTATCAATTGAGAAAGACTAATTAGAAAAAATTAATTATAAAAAATTTATTAATAACTATATATATATATATATATATATATATATATATATATATATATATATATATATATATATATATATATATATATATATATATTAGGCCCCTTATTAAAGTTTGATTTTAGGCCACAATATTCGTCGGGCAGCCCTAGCTTGACTATTAGGTAATCATAGATACCTAGTTGGGATTTTTGAATACTTGAAGAATATTTCCTAGTATTATTTATTCTACAAATTTAAAAACTGCATAAGAGATGCAACAAATTTGTTTCAATATACTTAAAATTTAATGAAGTAATCAGTAAATTCATGAAAAAACACACATTTGAATAATTTAAGAGAGAGAGGGTGTGCGTGTGTGTGTGTTTGTTTTTTTATTTTTCATAATTATTAATTTATAGAGTCCATTAAAAGTAATATAGATATACATATATTTGTTGAATTTCTCAAATACATTTCAATTTTATTTGAAAACCTAGCAGCCAATGACAATTACATATTCATTAATGTACATGACTAAATTCCAATTTTCACGAATATAATATATTGACTTAAGAAGATATTTCTCGAATTGGAAGTAGTACTCCATTATTTTGTGCACATAATTTTGGCAGTTTTTCATTTAGACAGCAAGGGATGCACTTTATCATCTATGCTTTTAGTAACTTTGCTTGGTCATCCATTATCACATGCTGAGCTAATTAGGTTGAATAAGAACAGATTGGTCGCTTTCTTAAGTAAAATGAAATAGAATTAATCCACTAAATGAACCAGAAAAGAGATATTTTTTTCATCAGATAAAAGATTCATTAATCAAAAATAAACTTATGTAAATCCGTGCTCTGAGATGTCTATACAATATTTGCAAAGGGAAAAGAAAAACTTGAAAAGCTTTGGTGATAGCTAAAGTTTCAAAATAAATAAATGAGAATGGGACTTATGAAATAAAAAGTTCCCATAAAGCAATGAGCACTCACAAGTCACAAGTATCATTACTTTTTCCTTTTAAATTAGTACATACTCAAAATCGATATTAAATTAAGGCTTTATTTTTAACACCTTGCCATCAACATTTCTTGGTATTTTGTGCTTAGCCATCTTCATTTTGCTAGAACATTGCATTTGGTCTTGATTCTATTCATGCATTTTCCGCCAAAAACAAGGATCAAGTAGTACTTTTACATCTAGTTAATTACTTTTCCCTCTTTTTTTTTCTTCCTTATTATTACTAGTATTAAGTTTCAGATTTTCACTTGTGAAATTGAATTACGAAAATTTCAGAGAGCTGAAACTAGGAAACCCGATAAAGTAGTAAATGGTTGTATCGCTGAGTACGAAGGCAGGATAAATCTCATCATGGAAAATAAGCAAAAATGAATGGAAGAGGATAAATCTCCAAATCCCGTTCTTTAGTCTTATAGGCGATTTACATTTCCTTCGATTGTGAAGACATTCAAGAGTTCATTTAATAACTTAACCATAACAAAGAGCCTAAAGACAGGGATTGTGTACATCTTTTCACATATTTATAGGTGTACAAATAAATTTTACGGCCATCCGCGTTTCTATTAAAAAAACAATACCGTTGAAAACATTAAGGTCTATGAAACGTGAAACTTGAAATTTTATATTTCTAGCTCATGATAATTTATGTCTTTTTTAAAAAAATATATATATTTCTCTTATAATGTTATTACCTTTGTCTACCTAGAGCAATTTTTACCCTATTGAAAATGATAATGATAATTTCTACCAAACAATGAAAGAATAGACAAAAATTGTAGTCAGTGAAAGGTTTCCACAATTTAAAGTGGTATAAAACAAAATGAAAATAGGGTACTATTAATTTTGAGATTAACAAAAACCATAATATGAAGAAATTTAAAAACAAAAAAAAAAACTTATTTTGTGTTAGCAACCAGAATGTTGGTTTCTATCAATTGCATCATAATTTGCTTTTCATTTTTTCTAAATCATGTAATAAAATAGAGACTCGTGCTGATAACGTGTTGTAAAACTAATAGTAAAGTAGTGCAAGAACAAGACAAAATATATGAGAGGAGAAAGAAGAACTTGTATTATTCTCTGTATCGTTCCAAGTGTGTCTTCCATAAAGCCAAATGTGCTCTATTTATAGGATACAAATACATAGGTTACAAATCAACCCAAAGGTTTACAAGAATTAAGTAGTGACTTAATAAAGAATTAGTGGTCACTTAGTGGGAGAGGAATTAAGTAGGGAAAAGTGTGGTAGTAAACATAGGTTACAATTGAGTAAATAGTGAGTAGTGGTCATCCACACGAATAAATGAATTTATAACATTTTGTATACTGTATCAACAGTTTGTGATTGTCACTTTTGAGCAAGGGTGAACGTCTTCTCTATTTATATTAATGTATTGTCTTAGGGGTAATGTAAGTTGTTTCGAGTCATCGGTGGATAAGGATAACAACATTAGATGGAGAACTATTCAGAATTAAGGAAAGACAAGTTGATGAGACTTATCTAAATAAATGTTTTAATTAGCAACTTTGATAAGGATAGATAACGATATATGTCCTCAATTTACAGTAATATTCTTCTGCTTTGATAACAACTTAGAGATTTTAGTCTAGTTCCTTTTGCTTTTCGTCTGCATCTTTCTTTGATTTATTAATTAAAAATCAGTCACATCTACATAGTTTATTTTAACAAAATCAAAAGTGATCCAGGAAATTAGCTAGTAAGTATGCTGGTGTCTTTAATTAGTACTATGATTGCTGGCAGAAAATGCTATATATTGGTTTGGTGGTCAAGCAATGAAGAAAACATGTGTAGTATTATTATTATTATTATTAAGTCAAAAGAAGCTCATTCTCACACTAGTGTTGACCGACTCCGATCCTGCGTAAAGACTGGTGAAAATCACCGCTGACTGACTACAATAATTTATTCTAAAACATTTTAAAAGTTTTGCATAACAACCAAACATTATTAGTGAAAAGATTCTAGTGTATACTCGCTCCATCTCAAAATATTTGTCCTTTTTATAAAAAATGGCCGTCTCAAAATAATTGTCCAATTAAGAGTTCAAGATAAAAATTTTCATATTTTTTTTTTCATTTTATCCTTAGCAATTATTGTTCTTAAAATTACAACTAGAGATAACATTTATTGAAGAAAAAAATAATAAGGTGGGTAAAATAGTCAACAATCCCCTCTTATTAATAATTTCTTAAGGGACGTGTAAAAATAAAAAAGATAAATAATTTGAGACGGGGAGTAAGTTCAAAAGTATTTTGGATATGAAATTTCAGCTTTCGCGCAAATTGAACAACTTCTCACTGACATTTTGTTTGAGAAATATTTTTGTAGACTTTTCCACTGTTTCACATATTTATATTTAGGAATAGAGATAATTTCATAGACCTCCCCTCATGTTTAGCTTCATAGCGCTCACCTCCCTTTTGGTTTACGTTATCACGCTTACCTCCCTTATTTTAATTATTTTGTAACAGTAATTTTAATATATCTATTATTAATTACAATTATTACAATATACCTAATTTTCCCTTTCTAATATGCGGTTTTTTAAAAAAAAAAAATAATTTTGCTAACATTTTGAAAATCGAATTAAATACAAATTGACCTATCTTTCTCCGTTTTCCCTCCAAGCAATTATCACAAAACAAGTCTTTCTCCCCCTCCTCCTTTTCTCCATTAATTCCTTCACTCGGTTCAGCAATTTCTTATTTTATATCTCAACATTTCAACCATCGTTTTGTCCAAAAACCAAATCTATAGTAATATGTTTTTGTTTACTCCATTTTTGCCTGTGAGTAGGTTCGAGCTTCTCTTCCAAGATGAAAAGATGATAAGTAATTTTGGAAACAAATTGCAAGCAACTGCCAATAGGGACGCAATATGATAACAGTGGTGGCACCAACACTGGTGATAATCCACGGTAGCCAATTAATAAGATTTATGATGGTTGGCAGAACAATGAAATTTTGTATGTTTGCAAAATTAATTTTAACCCAAAAAAAATGCAAATTAAATTAAATAAGGGAGGTAAGCGTAATATAGTAAACCACAAGGGATGTGAGTATTATGAAGCCAAACCTGAGGGAGTTCTCTGAATTATCCCTTATATTTAACTAAACAAACGCCATGTGTTTCTTCTTTTCACTGTCCCCGTTTATATAAACAGTGAGCACGATCATTAGTCTCACACCAGATTCTTTACTTCATCTACTTATTTTGTGTAGTATTTATTACTTAGAGTTTCGTAATAGAAAAATGATTTAAATTTGCTTAGATATTGTTCTAAGTTTTTCAATTTTCTCCTTTATAATATATGTATATATGTATTTTAACGAGTTCTAGCATGAAATAGATAAGATTCTACTAGCCTGTTTGGGATTGCTGCAAAAAACTGCTTATTTTGAGAAGTATTTTTGGCATAAGTACTTTTTTAAAAAGTACTTTTTTAAAAAGTACTTTTGGATAATAAGCAGTTTGTGTTTGGACAACTCATTGGAGAAGTACTTTTGATAAATAATTTGTGTTTGGTTAATCATTACAAAAAGTACTTTTCAGTGTCAAATTACGAAAATGACATCCAAGTTCATTTTACATTTGGATTAATAAAAAAAATTGAATATTTATCATAAAAGACTTTAATTAGAAATTTATTCAGTTAAATGTAAAATATAACGTAAAAGATATAAATTTAAGCTATTGAACAACATAAAATATAGTTAAATCAAAGTGACAGCGGAATTAGGAATTTCTAGTAATCACTTACTTTTAAAAGATGATTTAAAGAGTATGGCATCCTATATACGCTTGATAGTATTACCTAAAAATAAAAATTAGTCCTAGAGGAAGAAGATTTGTAAAAGTACGTAGCAGAAAAAAATAGAAAAAATAAAAATATAATTGTATTTTGAGAGAGATATGGTTAATTTATAAGGAATAATATGGTAAATATGAATTCTTGGTAAGGATATTTCAGTCTTTAAAAAATTAATAAACTGCTTCTGCTTCTGCTTCTTCCAAGAAGCAGATATTTGTAGCTTCTTCCCAACAGCAGAAAAACTGCTTCTGCTTCTACCTAAAAGTACTTTTTTTTATTTGCCAAACACCTCAAAATTCCAAAAAAAAAAAGTACTTTTGTTGAAAAAAAAAAAGCACGTTTGGCTTTGGAGAAGCAATGCCAAACATGCTATACATCTCCAAATCTTCCAAGAAAAAAGTCAAATTGACCTTTCAGCATTTAAGATAAGTTTCAAAAGTATTTATCTCTTTTTAAAACTTTGTGCCCAATTAAACTTGGTCATATAAATTGACAAAGAGGGAGTACTACTATAATCTTAATTAATGAAATAAATTATAACCAACAATAACAACAACAATATTCTTAATGTAGTTCCACAAGTGGAATCTTGGGAAGGTAAAATATATACAGACCTTACCCTCACCAAGGTTGATATGCTGTTTCCAATAGAGCTTTAGCTAAAGAAAGCATTTTTGAAAATATATTTGAAAAGAGAAAACTAGGTAAAAATACATGGGCATTCCAATATTTGAACATGAAGCATGTCACAAAGATCTAGCCTCCTTTTGGATGGTATCATTTCTTATTATATGAAAGGGCCATTACCATTATGGTTTATTTTAGACTACAAATTTCATAAGTTTTTTCTTTTTAAACGACATATTGATTCAAATTATGAAATAGAAAATGGAATAAACTGAGTAGTATGATTACCGGCATAAATGCTGGATTGGTGATCAAGCAATGAAGGAATAGATGTTATTCCCTCCGTCTCATTTTATGTTAAAAGAGTTTGACTTGATACAGAATTTAACAAATAAAAAAAGATTTTAGAAATTTGTGGTTTGAAATAAATCATAAAAGTCTGTGGTTTAAACAATACTTAAAGTTAAATTGTTACTAAATATAAAAATATGTCATTCATTTTTTAACTGGTTAAAAAAGAAAGTTTGTCATATAGATTAGAAAAGAATAAATATTATTAAATTACAGCAAAAAGAAGCTCACTCTCATATCAGTGTTGATCGAGTCTAGCATAGACACTGGTGAAAATTCCCACTGCATCGACTTAGTAGGCGTTTGGCCATAGATATAAAAAAGAATATGTTTAAAAAAAATGGAGCTGAGTTGAAAAGGTGTATTTCAAAATTGAAGTTGTGTTTGTACATAAATTTTGTGTGTGGAGTTTTCGAAAAACTTGAAAAAGTGATCAAAATCACTTCTTGAATTTTCAAAATAATTTTTAAAAAAAGGTCAAAACTAACAATTCTTCATGGACAGACAAATTTTTAAAAAGTTTTTTTAAAAAAGGTAACCACTTTTTATGGACAAACGGAGGCTTAATAAGGGCCGCATTTACTCTAACAAAAAATGTTGAAAATTTAGCACTCTGAAATTTTTATAGTTTTCAATTTAACGACCTAAAATTATTAGTGACTGTATTAGTAGGTGATTATGTCCAACTACGCCCTAAGACTAAGAAGTTGCAGGCAAATATAGCTCGGTACTTAAAGTCTCGAGGTCGAATTTCACGAAAAATACGACTCTTAATAGTTAATCTAGTTAAATTATGTACCAAATCAACTTCAAGAGTATATATTTTATGTTAATTTTGTTCTATCTGCTACTTAACAAGATAGTAATAGCAAGCAATTAAAGGATGAGTTTGATTCAAGAGAGGTAAAGCCTATGATTGATTTTTCCGACTCCTAACTTGTGCTAAAATATAGTGTTATCTATTTCCCTTGAATCTTCCTATTGAACAAGTGCTTCCAAGTTTACAACTATCCACTTCTGTAAGTAATTATAACTTCCACGAATCAATTATTCCAATTAACTAACGAAGATAGAGATGACTACACTTATGGTTCACAGTCAAGATCAATAGTCAGAACTCACCTATTTGGCAACCTAAGCAATGCCTTTGGTTTAGGTTGAAAGATTGTTATGTGTTAAACCTTAATTTCTGAATCTGTTCCTATTAATCACGAGAATAAAGCGGACAATTAATTGGGGATCCTATCAATCAATAGCATGAAATACGTAAACACATCGATAAGAATAACAATCAAAGTTCTTTAATAACACAACAATACTTTATCACACAAGCATGTGGAGTGGTTTTAATCAACCCTGAAATGAGTGATTTAGCCACCCATAGTCATGTTTTAAGACAAGAAATAACTATAAGCAGACAAAACCACAATAAAATGGATAGATGGATGAAGTAGATCCTTGAATTTTGAATCTCCTCATTCCTTGCCTCTTTCGGATGTGAAATATGGCAAAAGTCTTGTCCAAGTAGATTTTAGGACGTATTTATGGTGTTGAGAATGACCTTGGACACAAATACTATTTCAAACTTCGTGTAAAACTTGGTCTGGGCAAATTCTGGCGTGTTGTAGCACGTAGTGCCTTTGCTTTTTTATTGTAATTTTATCTTTTATTCGTCCGGCCTTCATTAGCATGACCTTTAATTTAAGCTTCTACTCATATTTCAAAGTCCTTGATTTCCATCAAATATGCTTCAAAAATATTTCATATCATCAATGTAATCCCTACAAAACAAAACATATCAAATGAGAGAAATTTTGTTCAAAGTAGTGCACGGAAAGGCACAAACACAAGGTGAAGCCACGTAAATTATAACTATATCTTGCCTCGTATTTCTTTTTTAAAGAAAAAAGGACTCTTTGAAAATGGGCTACGAATTATATTTAAAAGTCGAAATTCTGTCTGAACATGTATTTTACTTTAAAAAAAAATTAAACTCTTGTGATTGGAGAAAAAAACTTGAAGTTTTTCTAAATAAGTCCAAAAACTTCCTTCAAAGCAAAGTTTTTAAGTGGCCGAACACTTAGAAATTGCTCGATTTCATCCTTTACATTTTTGGTCATGCACACAGTTGCCTAATTATTTCATATAATATAATTTTGGTGTTAATAGAGCTCCAACGAATAATTGATAAATTATGCGTTTCCAAATCGTTCAAGAAAAAAAAAATCAAATTTGCCTCTATACACAGGCCAATTTATTTGAACAGGGCGGAAAATATAGACAAACTCAACCCGTTGCCCTTAGTCAAATGTCATATAAAATTGGGGAACAAACTTTAACTAATTCACTCAAAAATAAAGTTAAACGAAATAATGGTAAACTTACCTGCCTTCTACACTGATATCAATTTATCTCCTCCTAATAAAACGTACTCTAGTTTTTATCCCCACAAAATATTACTAATATTTAGTTAATTCCTTAATCCATTATTCTATTACCAACAAGATCTTTTTTTGGTAAGTACGACATATTATATATTAAGTTACGTTGTGTTACATAAAGAGACTATGCGTCTATTAAGAGACCCCGCATGGTCTGAATTACCAGCATAAGTGGAAACAACATTGGATCTTAATCCATAATCACAACCTAATTTAGCTAAATGATTGAAATTAGCATCCGATATGATAGTAGAAAAAGTCTTGCCCCCTAAATCATCCATGTACGCTTGTTGAACAAAATTTGGGGGCATAGCATAATGATAGATAGTATCTTCATTGGACTGGTCAGGAGCTCCTTTGGCTAGAAGATGAGCCACTCTGTTTCCTTGATGAAGATTATGCTGGATCGATGGCATTTGCAATTGGAGCATCATTGACCTGCATTTTTGAATAATAGGAATGTAAGATGATGTGAGTTCGGAAGTAAATTAATCACATCAATGGAGTCGGTTTCCACTTCTATAGGAACTAGATTTTGATCTATAGCGAGGGTGAGACCATAATATAGAGCTAGGATTTCTACATGGGTTGCATTTAGACCACTTACTTTCTTATGAAACCCTAAAACCCAAATTCCTCTACTATTTCTAAATATTCCACCAATGCTAGCTTTTTTAGTAATGTGATTGAAAGCTCCATCTATATTGAGCTTAAAGACTTTCTCTTCCGGGGGTTTCCAGCCTATAGAGATATTTCTAGTACCTTGTTGTCTAACTTCCTTAGAGATTAGGAACAGAAATTCTAACAGACGAGAAATAACAGTTTGATGGGAGATTTGCCTTGTTAAATTGTTAACATTATTAAAATTACGATTAAGCCAAAGATTCCACAAGGCAAAGGGAAAGTATTCCAGCCAATTAGAATATTTACTAACTGTGTAAAAAGTAAAATGTCGCAAGGTATCAAGCCAAGTAGTGGGATCATTAATAGTAAAAGCATAGGGGGTAGTATTCCAAAAAGATTTTGCAATAGGACACTGGATAAAAATGTGAAACATAGTTTCACTTACATTTTTACAAATTGGGCAGTTTCCATCAATATTAATTCCAATTTTGTTTAGATAAAAATGAGTGGGAAGACGGTTGTGATAACACTGCCACAAAAAGAATTTTATTTTGTTAATAGTCTTAAGGTCCCAGATCCAGTTAAAATCTTTATTAATAGTATGATTATTATCTAATAAAGCATAAACTGAACTTAACTTAAAGATACCATTACTAGTGGCATTCCAAACCGGATAATCTATATCATTCTTAAGAGAGGAGGATAGAGTCATCTGTATTTGAAGTCTAGTGTCATTAGGAATCTCAAAGGATAGTTTAGAAAAATCCCAGCTACCTTCTTGAATAAGGGAGGCAACGGATGCGCTTGACTCTTGATAAGTAAGGGGACCAATAAATTGACTTCTAAGGAATTTTTTATTAGGAAGCCAATTTTCATTCAAAAAAGAAGTATGAAGACCATTTCCAATGATCCAAAAAGCATTATTATTACAGAAATCCATGCTCCTAGAGATGTTCTTCCAAGTAAAGGATGATGATCTAGAGTTATTGGTGAGATATCTATTTCTAAGGATGGTGGCCCAAAGAGAGGAGTGATTTGTAAGGAATCTCCAAGTTAAGGAAGAGATTATAGCCTGAATTTTGGTTTTAGCTTTAACAATTGAGAGGTCTCCTTGATGTTTTGGTTTTGACACCGTATTCCATGATAGGAGGTGGAGTTTTTTATTATGAATAGTGGATCCCCATAGAAAGTTTCTCTGAATTTTATCCACTTTTTCAAGAGTCTTAGCAGGTAAGATATGATACTGCATGATATGGTTGGGTATAGTATTAAGAGTTGATCTAATGAGGGTAGTTCTACCAGCCAGAGTGAGAAAATTTAGCTTCCAATTTGCTAGTTTTGATTGAAGATTATCTATGAGGAATTGATAATCCGTATGTCTAGGAGAACGATTGAGGATGGGGAATCCAAGATACTTACCAAAGGATCTCTTTATTTTAATATTTAGAAGGGATCCTAGATGGTTAGCTAAGGTAGGATTTGTATTTTTTGAAAAAAGGATTCGAGACTTGGCATTATTAACCTTCTCTCCTGAGAGATCGCAAAATAAATCCAATGTTGATTTAATAGCCAGGACAGATTTCTCATTTGCTTTAGCCATAAAAGTAAGATCATCATATGGGAGATCTCTGGTCCTTTAGGGGATAATTTAATAGGATTCCAGAGAGTCAAGTCAACATTGTGATTTATATAGATAGAAAGGAGTTCTAGACATAGAATAAAAATATAAGGGGACATAGGGTCTCCTTGCCTAATGCCTCGTGAAGGATTAAACAAGGAATTTTCTCTCCATTTACTAATATTGAGATAGAGGAGGAGGTGATGCAAGATAGAATTAGGCTTGTGATTTTAGGGGGGAATTTAAAGAAGAGTAACAGTTTGCGAATAAAAGACCACTCAATTCTGTCAAAAGCTTTTTCTAAGTCAATTTTTATAAGCATTTCACCTTTAGAGCCTTTCATTTTGGAAAATTTGCTAACAATTTCCTGAATAATAATAGCATTATCTGAAGCCCTTCTATTTTTGAGAAAACTTGTTTGGCATGGATTGATTAAAGTATTCAAGAAGGGTTTAACTCCGTTGGCTATTATTTTGGTAATAATTTTGTAAATTGTGTTACAAAGACCAATAGGTCAAAAATTCTTTAAATGAACAGCATTTTTAAATTTTAGAATTAGGCATAAGTAAGTTGTATTGGCAAAATCCGGAATTTTACAAGATGAAAAGACCTGATGGCAAAATGAAGTAACTGATTCCTCTAAAATATTCCAATACATTTGAAAGAAAAAAAGGGTGAAGACCATCTGGCCCATGGGCTCTGTATGGTTTAAAGGAGAAGATTGCCTGTTTGATTTCAAAATACTGGAGAGGTTTATCAAGACTAGAAAGGTCTGTCTTAGAATACCAACTATTATTATGAGATATTGGAGTAAAAGAACTAGACTCATGATTAGAAGAGTATATAAGTTTGAAGTATTCTAATACATGGTGTAAAATAGCTTGATGATCAAAAATAAGGTTACCCCCATCATCCTGAAAATGAGTAATAGAGTTCCTTCTTCTCCTATTTAGGGTAGAGACATGAAAAAATTTTGTATTAGCATCTCCTGAGTTTAACCAGTTTATCCTAGATTTAAGTCTCCAAAATTCCTCCTCATTTTTCAAAATAACATTTAGATCTCCTATTAATTTAGCTTCCACATCACTCAAGAAGGTGCTAGTAGGATAATTAACAGAAGTTTGAATACCATTTAGTCTAGCAAGAATTTTTCTTTTTTCCTTAAAAATATTCCCAAAGACAGATTTGTTCCAAGTTAGAATATGTTCCTCAAAGAACTTAGAAGCATCTTGGAAATTCCTCTCATTCCAGGCTACTCTAATTATTTCTTTAAAGTCAGGATGGGACATCCACATGGTTTCTAGTCTAAAGAGCTTATTATTACTAGCAGGAGTTCTTTTGTTAAGACTAATAAGGATAGGATGATGATCGGAGTAAGTCTTAGGAAGATGAACTATGGATGCATCATTAAAACTTGTGACCTACTCATTATTAGCTAGGCATCTATCCAACCTTTTCAAAATAAGACTAGAACTTGTTTTACTATGATTTGACCATGTGAATCTTGGACCTTTAAAACCTAAGTCCATCAACTTACAATAATTAATACCATTCCAAAAAGTGTTAGCATTCTTATAGTTCATAGGTTTACCACCAGATTTATCTGTTTGCTTTAGGATTTGGTTAAAGTCTCCACTCACAAGCCATGGACCCTTATAATTATCATATATGGTAGCTAGAGTTTTCCAAAGCAAATTACGACTAGAACTAAAAGTGCTAGCATAAACAGTAGAAAAAAGCCAAGGAAAATTAAAGGGAGAATTATGTACCTTAATCATTGCATGCACTTCATTACCATTTATATGAACATCAGTAATGGAAACCAAGTCATTTTTCCAAAGTAAGGCAATTCCACCAGAACGACCCACACTTGGAACCTCAACATAATCAGAAAAGTCAAAACGAGCCCTAAGGTCATGATGATCTTCCATTTTGGTCTCAAGCAAGGCAACCACCACTGGCCTATATACCTCTAAAATAATGTCAAAATGTCTTTTGAATTCCGGATTATTAGCACCCCTTACATTCCAAACAATAAGATTAAGTTGTCTATTCATATTTAAATTAGGGTTTTCTATTATCATACCATCTTCTTCAGGATTAACTCGTAGAGTTGGATTTAGTATCACTGCGTACTTTCCCACTAGCCTGTTGGCTGGAGCCCTCACGTCCAAGGATCATTTGAAGAGTGAGTGATGGGTCGTGAAAATTACCTTCTTGTCTTGCCTTTCTTTGAATAGAAAGATTGCTATTTCTTTTAGGTTTAGAAACTCTGTGCGACTCTCCCTCCCTCTTAATGCGATTTGTTTCTCTAGTGGTCCCCTCCTGTCTTCGTCCTCTTGTGTGAGTGGATTGAGAAGGTGTTCCGGAGAGGGGGGAGGAGCTGGTGGAGGAGGAATGTCCATTGGCATTGGAGGGATTTGGGGTGGCATCACATTCTGTTCCATTGGGGGAATTTGATTTCCCAAGTTATTCACTGGATGATTTACCTGTAATGGGTGATTTTGGATCAAGTCCCAAGCTGTGAATATGGGCACTTGAGGTGGCAACACACGAGGAGGAAAGAAAGGGAGATCGTTCAAAGCATAATCCACTTGATTCATTCCATTCATAAGATGTGGCCACGTTGCATTCATATAGTTTTGCATCGACATGTGCATTCCCTCGCTCACAACTAGAGCAAGATACATCGAGTCTTGAATGACCACATGAGCTTGTTGACCTAGGATGGTGATTGGTATTGTTAGAGCTTGTCCCCACAGTGTTGACTCCAACCATGACTGTGGAACCCAATTTTGTGGAGGTGGGGCAGTGAAGATTAGTGGTTGAATCATTGGTGGAGGAGGTGGAAAGTTTTGAATGTTTGGATTCATTTTGTAAATCTTTTTCCTCCGGTGTTTCACTAGTAATTTTTGTATATTGAACCTTTCCTTTGCTCGTGAGAGTGAGCTCAGATTTTTCATGTATAGTGCCTTGAAATAAATATGAAGAAGGGTTTGTCAATGTAGTATTTTTAGGTTTAGGCTTATGATTATAGTCGTTAGGAGGAGGCGTGTTTGAATGGGTAAAATTTTGCATGGGAATAGCAGAGAGATTTTCATCAGTGTCAATGTTGATATCTGATGAGGAATTCAAATCCTGCATGGTTGTGTCAGTGTAGTTAGGAGGGTTTGGGAGTGGGGTAGTGACTTCGTGGGTGAGGAGGGTGTGGGGAATGGAATGATCAGAAGATATATGTTTGTCCTTAGTGTTTGTCCGAAATTTAGAGGTGGGGCCTGCCTTGTTTCTTTAATGCTAACGTGGTCATCTATTTATTTGACTGATCTTTGACCAAGTATCGATTGTATCGATCCTTGTTTGGTCGGCTTTGATGAGGAATGATGAGCCTTCATAATGTCAGCATTATTAAGTAATTTTTGAGTAGAAGATAATAATGGATTAAAGCTATTAGAGTTATTGTTAGAGTAATTAAAAACTTCTTTTTTCTGATAAAGAGTTTTATTAGAAACATTTAGGTTAGAAAACTTACCTGGAAGATCAGATTTGGCATGCTTTGAGGAGGAAGCTTGCACAAATTTTCTTGAATGAGTAGTATTACTAGGAAAATATATTTTTTGGCTATCACTCTTTTTCTTTTTTGGAAAGGTTACCGTATGCCATTCTTCCTCCCCTTCCTTTGTTTTCAGTTTGAGTTGGGGTAAAGGAGAGAGGTTATCAAGAATAGGTTTAGTATTTGCTTCAATATAGGCATAAGGACAAATTTCTTGAAGATGGCTTAATCGACCACAGACTTTGCGCAGGATATTTTCTCCTTCATAAATAATTTTTTGTTTATAATTCTCAAGAAAAATATAGCTCCTTACAGGGGTATCAACAAGGACTTCAATACAAATACGTGCATATCTGGCCCTTACTGCTGTGGACGTTTTAAAGTCAACTTTGAGTAATTTACCCAAGGAGGATCCAATTTTTCTCAGTACACCTTCATTGAAAAATTCTGTAGGTAAATTGGGTAATCGTATCCATATAGTTGTTGATAATAGCTTGACATCAGTAGCTACAAAATTAGGTTCCCAGCATCTGATTGATAGAAAGAAACCATTAACAAACCAAGGTCCATCAGTGAGTACTTTATGTAAGCTATCATGTCTTGTAAATTTTGCTACATAAAAGTCTTCCCCTAGATCAATCAAGGGAAATTCTTCAGTAAGTTGCCATAATGATTTCAACTTTTCATACAGGTATTGGTGATGTAATCGTTTGCCCAGAAGTTTGATTATAACTGAATTTAACCATGGAGCATAAATACGTTGTTTTTCATCCTGTGAAAAAGAAATGTGATCGAGTAAACAATCTTCCAGTCTATCTTGATTTTGCATGGTAAGAGTGGATAAAGGATTATGTAGGATAGTAGACACATTGGAACTTTGCAATGTGGTTGAGGATAATAATTTCTCTGAGTAAGTTGGCTTGTCAGCCTTCTTTAAATTTTGCTTTATAGAATTGATTAAGTTATCAGGTGGCTTTGGATCAATAAAATGCATCTCTGAAAGAGATTCATTGGTATCTAGATCCATGTGAAAAAAAGATAAGATGAGTAAGGAGGAAAAACTAGCATGCAGTAAAACTTGAGATTCTTTTTTCCCTATTACCAACAAGATCTTGGTTTGAAGGAAAGAACAAAAATTACCATTTAGAGGACCCCACACCTAAAAAGGGTGGGGACTCTTCCCTTAAATCTCCTAAAAAGGGTTTCCATTTCTCTTGACCAAAACGCCGACCTACTTTAATTAGTTGGGTAAACAAACTTAATACTGTAATTCCTCCTCTTTTCATTATTTATCCATTCTAATTCTTCTCTATATGAGTTAATAAAGATGCAAACTGTTCAAATTGTTCTATCGATTTCTTAGTGGATAAAGAGAGCGAACAATATTTAGATGTAGAATTATTTAGAAATAATAACTAAGGAGAGACAAAGTTGATGATATTCAAAATCAGCTCAACCTTCATGCTCATTTTCTATAATGATAGTTTTATGCAGGAAAAAAAAGATGGAAAACTTTGTATTTAGACAATGTAAAGATCTAAATAAATATTTGATCAAAAACTTGTAGCTCCAAATGCACACGTAAATATACGCGGTCGGATTATTGATTAACTACTGACTAAATCAAACAAATTCTAATTAATTTCTAGACAAGAAGGGTTTAATAGTTGAGAATATTATAACTAAAATTAACTAATAAAACTAAGAACATAATTAACAAGTAAAACACGATTTTGGTTTTCAAGAAGGAATAATAGTCTAGGGTTATGGGATATCTGCCAATTCTGTTGAATTCTTCAGTTAATTCAACTAAAGAATTTATCCGAATTACTAATCACAGGGTTAATATTACTCACAAGACTCTTTCAATACCATGCTCGCCTATTCAAGCCAACCTAACGCCTATATGTCTATGGAATTAGAGTTAACAAGAAGACATGTATATTTCCTGTATAGTGACTGTATATTTCTATCCTAACCCCGAAACCATTCTCCGATGCCCAGGTTCAGTAATACGCTCTATTCAATCCTATTGCAACCTACAGTTCCCACTTTCGAGTTCAACCCTAGGTTCATAAATAGTATTTAATGGGTGATCAAGCAATCAAAGAATTAGGCTCAGGATATGAATAAATAACCCAATAAGATTAACCAGTAAAATCAAATAAACTTAGAAATATCAACAATCATGGAGAACCGCACAACTCTAGAACTAACAACTATGTAAGAGAAGAAAACTCAATGTAGGCATTGAGCTCCAACCCATCTCTAACATTTCTCTGACTTCCAAAGGTCCAAAGATACCCAAAATTATATTTAAGGCTACTTATATATGGATTACAACGAGTACAAAACGTTTTAACCTAATCCCAATTCGAATGGGAAAATTTAGGTCATACAATCACTTTTACAATGTAAGATCTTATGTATAATGTGCTCCCAGGTCTCACAGCATCTCTTACAATGTACGACTGTTGTAAGGTTCATACAAAGAGCTTATAAAGCTCATTACTCCACTGATTTTTGATACCACTCTTCTTCATTTTTCTACTTCAATTATGACTTCGAGCTTCTCCAAAAAATATAGCCATGTTGCTCCAAAATTTCACCAATTCATATCTAAGTTATTCGTGAAGAAAGAGGTGAAGGGACCTCTCAAGTCTTTAAAGAATTAAAGGGGACACAAATTTCTTTTCCATTTTCCTTTATTGCTTGTGTGTCATTAGAGAGTTGATTAACCAAAGCAAGGACCAATCAGCAATTATTAAAACTTCCAAAACAAAACAAGTGGGCTCACCGTGGGACACACACGTCAAACATATATATACTCCCTCTCTCTCCGCCTGACCACTTTTTCATTTCCCAATTCTCTCATCAAAGCTTCTCAACTTCTCTCTCTTGTAAAATTCAAAAACGGTACTGTTCATCATCGGAATTCGTCCTTTTCCGTCAAATTTCTGGTGGTTCAAGTTGGATTGTTGCATATTTCCGTTCATCAAGTTAAAATAGGTACTTTTTCAACTTTTTTAAAGAAAAAACAAGAATATGGTCCGTCTGAAAACCCTTGTTTCATTTTTCTCGTTTGAGTTCATTTTTCTGAGTTTGTGTACAAATTTTCTGGTGCACGTTCGTTTGAAAACCCAGAATACACTGGAAAAAAATCGTGTCTTCGGTTCCCACGAAAAAATTATGTGTAAACATCTGAAATGTGTGTAAACATATTTGCAAATGTGTACACATCTTTGCAGATGTGTAAACCAAAAATGACTGTGTATCTGAAAAAATGGGCATAGATCTGCAAGATTTGTACACATATTCTTGATGTGTACACATATTATTTTATGTGTACACATATATCCTTATGTGTACACATATTCTTGATGTGTGTACATAAAAGAAGTTAAAAAAAGGGTTTATTAATTTTACACATATTCTAAATGTGTACACATAAGGTTATATGTGTACACATATAATTTTATGTGTACACATATTCTTGACGTGTGAACACAAGTTAAAAATGCACTACAATTTTTACACATATTCTTGATATGTACACATATTGTTGTATGTGTACACATATAACAATGTATCTGCACCTTTCCATGTGTAATTCTATTAGATGTTGTTTTCATTTAACCTAACTATGTTATTCCTTTTATTTGCTATGTAGATACAATGGTTAGCACACGTCGTGGGGAGGCTAGTGGTATCAGTAGGGGTGGCAAGAGGAAGGCTGATGGAAGAAGCGAGACGTCTGAAAATGCTAGCAAAAGAACTAGAACTGCCAGCGGTAAAGCACGATCAAATGAGGCCCAATCAGAGAGCCAAGCCAGCATAGATATGTGTGCACCTGTAGATGTTAATCAAATCGTTGAAGAAGTTAATCAACAAGCGGCACTCATAGATAGTGGATCAAAAAATGAGGGCTCTGCAACTCAGGTAGGCGAAAATAAGGAGGGCGATGTAGAATGCAATAAGCGAGAGAAAAATGCAGTGGAGAAAGAAAGTGATAGAGTTACTGGTGATAGAGAAGAAGAGGCTGGTGAAAAAGTTATTAGTGAGGTTATTGAAAAAGAAGGTGATGCTAGTGGAAGGGATGGAGTAGAAGAAGGAGCTGTTAGTGGAAGGGATGGAGTAGAAGAAGAAGCTGTTAGTGGAAGGGATGGAGTAGAAGAAGGAGCTGCTAGTGGAAGGGATGGAGTAGAAAAAGATGTTGTTGTTGGTGTTAGTGGAAGGGAAGAAGAAGTAGAAGGTGTTGGTAGTGTTAGTGGAAGGGAAGATCAAGTAGAAGGTATTAGTGTTAGTGGAAGGGAAGATCAAGTAGAAGGTATTAGTGTTAGTGGAAGGGAACAAGTAGATGAACAAGAACGTGGAAGACAACAAGAAAGTGGTGAAAGTGGAGAACGTGTTGGTACTGCTTGTGGAGTACAAGAATAAGGTGGAGAACTTGTTGGTACTGCTGCCGTAGAAAAAGAAAAATTGACAAAACATGCTGCCTTGAGAAATTGGAGGTCGTTGTTGAGAAAGATAATACAGGATGATGACAATGCTGAGAAGGAGTTGGATAATGCTGAGAAGGATGCTGAGAACTTGGATAACATTGATGATGATGATGAGCAGGCGGACGAAGAAGAAAGTGTTGGTGCAAAATCAGTAGAGGCAGCCCCAGAAGTGGTATGTGTTTATGTGCAAACATATTAATAACGTGTACACACAGATATTTCGTGTACACATAAGATATATGTGTACACATGTAAATTACGTGTACACATTATTTATATGTGTGCACATAAAACTTATGTGTACACAAAGAAATTATGTTTGAAAAAGACTAACTGATCAGTATCTCTTAATCATTTGCAGGTTGAGGAGGGCACAATGACTTTCCATCCTGATATGAATCTCAGGACATTTATGGAGGAACATGGAGAGTTCATCGTGGCCAAGGTCACACAAAGATCCTCCCTTTCTGGGGATATGAAGAAATTTCGAGAGGCTTTGACTAATCTGGATGTGTTGGATGATTTTAAAAGTTCAGTGTTTGGGCACTTGTTGGGTTTGAGCGATAAAGCAATTTTTCCTCCAAAACTAGTCCATGGGCTCCGATTGCGGACCATAAAATGCAAGAAGACAAATGAGGTATGGGTCAAATTTAATAACCTTCCTGCTCGTTTTGGACTAAAGGAATTTGCATTAATGACGGGATTGTCCTGCCATGATTACCCTAGTGATGTTTTTCTGGATGATGTGAAAGCGAAGGGGCAACAGATGTGGGACACGTTAATCGAGGAGAATGGAGGGAAAAAGGCTGTTTCTGGAAGTGAGCTATTGAGAGTGATCAGTGAAGGTGATCTAGATGCCAGGACGAAGTTTCGTCTTTCCCTTGCTTGGTTTGCGCACTCAATCTTATGTTCGAAGGATGCGCGCACAAGTGTTGATCCTTTATTTGTAATGTTGGCTCATAGGCCTACCACATTCTTCGCCAAGTATCCTTGGGGGAGAAAAAGCTTTGAGATGACAATTCAGAGCCTAGTCAAGCCAATGTCTGCTGATATGAAAGGATACAACCTGTATGGCTTCCCATGGGCATTTGTTGCATGGGCATATGAAGCCATTCCATCCCTTCGCCACCCGGAATTTGATGACAAACCCACAGAACCAAGGATGATAAGATGGATCCCTACCAAGCAGGAGAGGGAATGTGATCACATCCTTCGCCATGTTGATAACCCGGTTAGTGATTTTTCAGTTATCTTCCATTTGGTGTTTACACATATACACATAGTTCTTTATGTGTACACAGAACTTTGGCGTGTACACACAAGTAAAATGTAAGAATATATTACACACAGGTCTTTATGCGTACACATAACATATATGTGTACACATATAAGTTTTATGTGTACACATAAGTTTTATGTGTACACATAAGTTTTATGTGTACACGTATTATATTATTTCCTGATTTTTTTTTTCTAATACAACTTTTTTTTATGGGGTTGGAGGTGGTGAGCCCATTCCTTGTGCCTACTCCAAGGGAGAAGAGAAAGGTGTTCATGAAAAATTTGTTGCCGTTTGTGGATGAGGAGGATGAGTTGATCGATCAATTGACCGAAAGACTTAAAGGTGCACAAAATTTGAGGCTGGGGGATGTTGTTGGTGGTGGCAGAGCACTTGCAATTGTTGGAGTTAATGCAGAGGTTGTTCCAAAGCATGTTGATACAAGAATAGATGATGTTCCAGAGCATAGTCATAGGAGAATGGATATTGTACCAGAGCAAAGCGATAGAAGAATAGAGTTTGGTCGAGAGGCAAGTGGTGATGGAGGAGGCGCTGTTGGTGATAATGTTGTTGGAGATATACTTGTTGGCATGAGTGCTGACTTTATTGGTGCGAGAGTTAGAGAGAATATTGACTGTAGTGGTGGTGGTGGTCGTAGGCTGTTTGAACAATCTGGTGGATATGGAGGTGAGGCTGATGAGAGCACCTCTAGAAGACAAGGATGTATCAAATGCTCATTATATGAAGCATGTAAGGAGGAAAAGGAAAATGAAGTGAAATTGTTGAAAGATTTGAAGGAATATGTGGAATTCCTAAAAAGGTGTGCTGATGAGAAGCCCAAGAGGACTGTGTACCCTTCTAGGGCTCAGATGTCTCCATTCGTAGCATCACTGAAGAAGGCGAGGGCTGCGAAGGCGACAAGGGCTAGGGGAACTAGGGCAAGGGCTGCAGATGTTCAAGAGCAAGAGAGACTGCCTGTTGATCTTTATAGGCCAGTTGATCCAGCTAAGGAGGCTATTTTTAATGCATACATAAAGGAGAAAAATAAGAAAAAACGTCTTTTTCTGGGTCACGAGTACAACTACCTCGACTTCCAAGATGTAATCCGCATGAAGAAGTGGATGGAGAGTCAGGTACACTTCTCTCTATCTATGTACATTTTTTAGTGTACACGTATGATTTATGTGCACACATATTATTTATGTGTAGCCATATTCTGGTATTTATACACATCAAGAATATGTGTACGCAACAAGATTATGTATACACATCAACATTATGTGTACACGTAAATCATACGTGTACGCATAAATAATCAGATGATGATTGTTCTTTATTTTAAATACCATCTTACATGCTTATATTCATTTTTGTTTTATTTTTCCATTATCATACAGCATGTTGATTAAATTTTAAACTTGATGCGGATAAGGCATAAAGAATTCCACAGACACTACAACAAGACGGATGTCATCTTGGACATGAACTTCTGTACTAAATTGACTGCAGCGCACCAAGCTTTTATAAAGGATGCTGAAGAATTTGGGGTTTCATTTGATGAATGTATGAAGATGAAGAACTATGAGGAGGGTCTCCTAAATTATGCTATTGGAAAGCTGCCTTACCCTGGAGGACGCAAGTGGGATGGTGCCAAGAGGATATTTACTGTCCTTAATATTGATAAAAGGCATTATCTCACATGTGTCTTCTTACTTGAGCAGGGAAAGATTGAGCTTTATGACTGCAACATGGGAGTTTATAGTGAAGATGCATTAGCTCCATATGTCTTGCCCATTACGATTATGTTCCCAAAGTTCTTGCGTGATTGTGGTAAATTCAAACATTTACCAGAAGCCATCTTGAATGCAGACTTGTGGGCTTATGAACGAGTGAAGAATCTTCCAAGGAACGAAACAGCTACTGCGTGCGGGGGGTATTCGCTTATGTTCATGGAGCATCTTTTGACAGACACCCCAATGATCTTGCTGCATGATAGTTCAATGGAAGATATGAGAAAGAAGTAGGCTGTAGACATATTCTATGAGGAAATGGAGCCGTGAGTGGTGTTGGATGAGCTACTTTGAATGGTCTGTATGGACAATCTTAATCTTTTTATTTCTGTTGGTCTGTATGGATAATCTTAATCTTTTTATTTCTGTTGGTCTGTATGGATGATACTCTTAATATTTTTTTTGTTATTTTAGTTTTTGATGTTGTGGATGTGTTGAAATGACTTGCCTATTTCCTCCTATCTTTCAAACTTATATAATATGTGTACACGTATAACTTATGTGTACACATACATATGTGTACACATACATATGTGTACATATAAGTTATACGTGTAGGAAATTACTTTCTAAATCTGCACAAGTATTTCCTACACATCGAAATTATGTGTACACGTAAAAAATATGTGTAAGTAATTACTAGTCTAATTTACACAAGTCCATAATACACATCAAACATATGTGTACACGTAATAAATATGTGTAGGTAAGTACTAGTGTAATTTACACAAGTCCATAATACACGTCAAACATATGTGTACACGTAATAAATATGTGTGGATAATTACTAAGTCAATCATACACGTCAAAAATATGTGTACACGTAAAAAATATGTGCAGGTAATTACTTGTGTGCGGACGGTTATCATTGATAAAAAGCGGATAATAAAACTAGAACAGTTATAAACATAGCCGAATAGTAAAAAATGAACCGTCCAATTTCTCATAAAGATGAAAGGACGCAATCCTTCACATCCTTGCTCTATAAATAGTCAAAAATACTATCTCATAATCACACAAGCAAAAACTATTCCAGACTCTATAGCAAAAACAGCAAAGAAATCATGGCAAGACGTCTTATTATAAAGATGGAAGACTTGAAGAAAGATCTTGATGAAATGAAAGAAGCCCTAATAGAAGCAAGAGACCGCCAACTTATGGATATAAGGAGGATTAAAAGGATCTTCGAACTACTCCTAGCACCTTTGGGCAAGTCCTTGAAGGACATCTACTACACTCCACCCAACTCTCCACCTCGCTCCGGCATTGAAAATTAGAATCTATAATGTTAAGTTCCCTTTTTATTGTGAAATCCGAGTTATGTCTTAATTTTAGTATTTGTGAAGTCTATGATTATATGTATTTGAAAAAATCTTAAAGTATTTGTATTTGTGAAGTCTATGATTATCATGTTTCTATGTTTATAATGATTGAATGTACTCACACATAACTTTACGTGTACACATGCAGTTTATATGTGTAAACATAATGTCATATTGATTCTCAAATATCCCAAATATTGGTTGTTTGAGTGCCAACAATGGTGAATCCATGCTCCTACATTACAATGGAAGTTATTTGAGTGTCCATACGAGTTCTCATGCATTCCCTACAATTGGAGCATTAGAATCTAAGGATTTGGCCTTATCATTAGTCAGTAGTTGTCATATTGATTCTCAAATATCCCAACTCTTGGTTGTTTGAGTGCCAACAATGGTGAATCCATGCTCCTACATTACAATGGAAGTTATTTTAGTGTCCATACGAGTTCTCATGCATTCCCCACAATTGGAGCATTAGAATCTAAGGATTTGGCCTTATCATTAGTCAGTAGTTGTCATATTGATTCTCAACTATCCCAAATCTTGGTTGTTTGAGTGCCAACAATGGTGAATCCATGCTCCTACATTACAATGGAAGTTATTTGAGTGTCCATACGAGTTCTCATGCATTCCCTACAATTGGAGCATTAGAATCTAAGGATTTGGCCTTATCATTAGTCAGTAGTTGTCATATTGATTCTCAAATATCCCAAATCTTGGTTCTTTGAGTGCCAACAATGGTGAATCCATGCTCCTACATTACAATGGAAGTTATTTGAGTATCCATACGAGTTCTCATGCATTCCCTACAATTGGAGCATTAAAATCTAAGGATTTGGCCTTATCATTAGTCAGTAGTTGTCATATTGATTCTCAAATATCCCAAATCTTGGTTGTCTGAGTGCCAACAATGGTGAATCCATGCTCCTACATTACAATGGAAGTTATTTGAGTGTCCATACGAGTTCTCATGCATTCCCTACAATTGGAGCATTAGAATCTAAGGATTTGGCCTTATCATTAGTCAGTAGTTGTCATATTGATTCTCAAATATCCCAAATCTTGGTTCTTTGAGTGCCAACAATGGTGAATCCATGCTCCTACATTACAATGGAAGTTATTTGAGTGTCCATACGAGTTCTCATGCATTCCCTACAATTGGATCATTAGAATCTAAGGATTTGGCCTTATCATTAGTCAGTAGTTGTCATATTGATTCTCAAATATCCCAAATCTTGGTTGTTTGAGTGCCAACAATGGTGAATCCATGCTCCTACATTACAATGGAAGTTATTTGACTGTCCATACGAGTTCTCATGCATTCCCTACAATTGGAGCATTAGAATCTAAGGATTTGGCCTTATCATTAGTCAGTAGTTGTCATATTGTTTCTCAAATATCCCAAATCTTGGTTGTTTGAGTGCCAACAATGGTGAATCCATGTTCCTACATTACAATGGAAGTTATTTGAGTGTCCATACGAGTTCTCATGCATTCCCTACAATTGGAGCATTAAAATCTAAGGATTTGGCCTTATCATTAGTCAGTAGTTGTCATATTGATTCTCAAATATCCCAAATCTTGGTTGTCTGAGTGCCAACAATGGTGAATCCATGCTCCTACATTACAATGGAAGTTATTTGAGTGTCCATACGAGTTCTCATGCATTCCCTACAATTGGAGCATTAGAATCTAAGGATTTGGCCTTATCATTAGTCAGTAGTTGTCATATTGATTCTCAAATATCCCAAATCTTGGTTGTTTGAGTGCCAACAATGGTGAATCCATGCTCCTACATTACAGTGGAAGTTATTTGAGTGTCCATACGAGTTCTCATGCATTCCCTACAATTGGAGCATTAGAATCTAAGGATTTGGCCTTATCATTAGTCAGTAGTTGTCATATTGATTCTCAAATATCCCAAATCTTGGTTGTTTGAGTGCCAACAATAGTGACCATGCTCCTACATTACAATGGAAGTTATTTGAGTGTCCATATGAGTTCTATGTTGAAGGATATAGAAAGTGAAGGTAATGTCTGCACAAAAGACATATTAAACAGAAAATAGATAAAAAAACAAATAGGAACTATAGGTTTACAAATGGTTACAAATACAAGAAATGAACATATATGGTTCTATGAAACAACACTGGGACCTCCGGAATCTACAACCCTCCGCTGGGGACATGTTGTTTTCTTATGGCCAAGTCTCTTGCATATGCCACATCTATTCTTCCTACTTGTGAATGCTTCACCCACCGAAGGCATTCGCTTTGTCTTCCTTCTTCCTCGTGTCATTTTCACAAAAGGCGGCTTTATCTTCCTCTCATAAAGCTCTGGTGGTGCATAGCACAACTCCTCTGCAATCATTGGATTGATTAAGCCGTCATACGCAAGAATGTATGCATTTGTAGAATAATACCCCAATGTATATTGGTATATCTCGTTCCCAAACTCAAACACTCCTCCATATCGACATCTTAAGGCTGCCATAGCATGTGCACAGGGTAGTTCGTCCAAATCAAACCTCCGATAAGAACAAGTCCTTTGAATTAGATCGACACTAACAACCTCATCCCCAGTACCGACATTGTAAACATCATTGCCAACGCAATAAACGTAAAGCTTGTCGCCCTCTGTGACATTTTTCCTTAGTATTTGTTCAATCGAAAGAACACATGGCTTTGAGTGCTGTAAGAACATGGTACGCCTATGATGAAACTTTTCAGAAAAATTCCTCAAAATTCCATTGAACATTGCAACAATGGGATATTCTCTTTCATCCTTTAGCATTGCGTTAATTGACTCAGCGATGTTTGAGGTCATCATTCCAAACCTACACATATATAACTGATTCTTACAACGTGTACATATGATTCTGCATTTATTTAAATGACTACACATAATTAATATGTGTACACATAATATTATATGTGCACACATAATTAATATGTGTACACGTATACATTACGTGTACAAATATGGCTGATGTATTACATGACTACACATATAAAGTATGTGTACACATATGTTAAGAGCGGTATGTGTACACATATTAAATATGTGTAGAAAGTATTACCTGCGGCCTGGAAAAAAGGCTCTGCTCCAGCGCTCAAACCCAACCTGCTCAAGATATGTGGCAACCCTTGGGCACAATGAACGAATTTGCTGGAAATGTTCCTCGAACTCAGTGGGCGTATATGATTCGGCTGCTTTATAAAAATAGGATACAAATTCACCACAATGAAGCTTTGCACGAATGCTTTCAGCCAAGTGCCACTTGCAAACTCCATAATTAGCTTGTGGAAAATACTTCGAAACTGCTTTTGGGATACTTGTATGCCTATTAGAAACAACACACAACTCATCGGTACTTGGGAGTATACCGACCAAATTTTCAAAGAAGTAATCATAGGAGGCATCACATTCCACGTTTACAACACAAAATGCCACAGGAAAAATATGCGTCTCCGAGTCTTGTGCCATGGCAGACAACAAAACTCCCCCATACTTCCCGACAAATGAGTTTCGTCTACGGCGATGACTTTCCTCATATGCGCAAAATCCGTTATCCATGCACCAAGAGCTACAAAAAAATACATAAACCTTTGGTTGTCATCAACCTTCAATGCTGTATGTGTACCCTCATTTGTCGTCCTGAGCATATAACGGTACACATCCAATATTGCATAACTGTGCTCCAGAGTCCCTCTTGTCAAAGCCTTTGCAATAACAGTCCCCATCCGGCACTTCCAATAACTAATGTTACAACCCAAATCCCTACGGACAACAGCTTTAACATCCTTTATTAATATACCTTTTCCTTTTCCCTCTTCATAACTACTTTTCAAGTATGAACCGATGAGTTCCGCAGAGGCGTGTGGGTGATTACTTGAAAGATGCTCTAACCCGCATGAATGCTTGTTCCTGTACACAGTAATGATGAACCTATCACTGTCTACGTACTTTATGGCCCGGATCCACCACTTGCAGCTCTGATGTACACATCTCACACAAAAAACTTTTTTTGTATTCTTCACTTTCTTGAAACAATAATGCTTCTTCACTGCAGTAAGTTGCAAGGCATTTATTAAGACACGCTTGTTTTTTAAGGTTAAACCCTTATAAAAATCAGTTCCGTCGTCATCCCCGTCCCTTTGAACGCTGCAACTTACTTCAGAACCTCCAACCATAACCGTATTGCTCTCAACTACAGGAGTCGGACTGAATATTTCTTTTTCTTGTTGTTGTTGTTGTTGTTCTTCTTCTTCTTCTTCTTCTTCTTCTTCTTCTTCTTCTTCTTCTTCTTCTTCTTCTTCTTCTTCTTCTTCTAGTTCTACTTCTGCTCCTACTCCTCCACCTCCTTCGTGTGAAGCACAAACATTTTCTTCTTCTTCTCCTTGAGTTAGTGGAATTTCCATATTCAACGGGTCTGGTAGATCCATGTCATCCCATCCACTAGCAGAACAATCATCACGCACCCCATCATTACGCACAGGTTGTTCATTTGAAACCTCTACCGACCTTTCAACTAAACATACCCTTAAAGTAGGCCTATTTCCAGAGCCGTCGACATCGGCAAGGTAAACAAGGAGATCCTCGTCGTTCTTTATTTTACAAGGATGACTCTTTTGCTTTGAACAGATGCTAAGCATGTATGTAATGCAAAGATCATTTGGATCATGACTTCCCTCACATCTAGCAACGATCTTGTTAACCAGCTCAGAATACGTAACATCATTATTCAAAATAACTGGTACCGTCTCCCTTGTCATAGAAATCCACGTGAAACATTCTGGGGTCTCAACCCATTCACCAAGAAAATCAACTGCTAACAGTAGTACAGCCATTTATGGTGCAAAAATACCTGGATGCATCAGAAATTGATATGCATTAGAAGCTGAAAACACAATTGAGATGTTTTTGCGTATAAAGCAAAAGATGTGTACACATATTTTTTTGACGTGTACACATACTTTAAATGTGAAGTAAGAAAAAGATGCTACGTCGTCTGATGTGTACACGCATATGTTGATGTGTACACGTCAATATAATATGTGTACACATACACGTATATTTGAAGTGTACGAACAAAAAGGATGCAACGTCAGCTGATGTGTACACATTATATATTATGTGTACACATAAGTTTTATGTGTACACATATATTTGATGTGCAGGGTGCATCTTAATATGAAGTGTACACATTCTTACATAAGTGTACACATATTATATATGTGTACACATAATTTCGTATCCGTACACATCAGCTGCCCAGAATTTGCATTTTTCATAAAATGCAGAAGCGAAACCCATAAATCGCAAAACAAACTGCATTATACAGTGTACAACACAGAACACTTACCAGAGCTCCTTTCAAGCGAAAAAGTCACAGATCTTCAAGAAGGGTTGAAATCGCGGAAAAGAATATTTGGAAAAAGCTTTTCGCTTTGAATTGGAATGGGTTTAAATCGGGTTTGAGATTAAGAAAAACTTAAAATACCCTTCAATGGAACTGTTGATTTGAAGTGAAATTGAAAAAAGAGGGGGGGTGGCGGGAACCAGCAGCGGCTGCTGCAAAAGAAATGGGAAAGGAAGAAGAAGGGAGGAGAGAGAAAGGTAGGTTTTTGCCTTTTTTGGATATTGAATTTTTATATATATGGAGGGCTCTTTTGCACTTAATGAAACTTTGGGGGCTGTTTTAATGAGAGCATATATCTATCATTAAGTATGAATTAGAGAGGTGTCCCCCTCACCCAATTCTTTAGAACTTTGTCCCCTTTTTTCTTTTGGGGACTTAAAAGTCCCCCTCACCCAAAGAACCCAAGTTATTCAAGCACACCAAGTTAGTAGAATATCCAAAGATAAGCAATGTTGGGCATTCTTTAGCATTAAATTTAAGTAAAAAAATATATATATATATATATATATATATATATATATATATATATATATATATATATATATAAAACATATCAAATATGCCCAACATCAATATGTCCCTCAAATTATATTCCTTTTAGAGATTTTGGTCTAGTTCCTTTGCTTTTCGTCATCTTTATTTTATTTGGTAATTAAAATTAGTAGCATTTACGAACATACTTTATTGGAAAAAATCAAAAGTGATCCAGGAAATGTTTACTATGCTGGTGTCTTAAGTTAGTAGTATGATTGCCGACAAAAATGCTAGATTGTTTTGGTTGTCAAGGAATGAAGAAAACAATGCTGTTAAAGTCAAAAGAAGCTCACTCTCACACACGTGTTGACCGACTCCAGCGTGAAGACTGCGAAAAATCTCCACTGACTGACTTCAATATATTATTATTCTGAAACTTTTTAAACATTATTAGTGAAAAATATGTTTCAGCTTTTAAAAAAATTGAAAAACTTCTCTCGAATAACATTTTGTTTTGAGTAAAATGTGGCTAGACTTTTCTACTATTTCAAGCGCCATGTGTTTCTTGCTTCCACTTGTCCCCCTTTGTATAAACAGTGAGCAGTGAGCACGATGAATAGCATCACACCAGATTCTTTTCTTCACCTACTTTAGCTTCTTGTTCGTTCTTACAGTTTCGTAATAGAATTTAGAAAAAACGTTTAAGGCCTCATTTGTTTGCACTTAATGAAGGTCTGAATCTGAATGGTTCAGACCTCATGGCATTAAGTGCGTTTGTTTTTATTAAGATTTAATCACTTAATGGCTCTTAATAGATCTGTATCATTCAGATCTTGAGTAAAGTCTTAATATCATTAAGAGGTTAATCAACACTTCATATATTACGACAAGTAGCTACTACTGCACTACCACAATCGGCAACTGCAACCACCACCACCGCTGCCAACCACCACCCGCCGCTACCAGTCCACCACCAACATTGTCTACCACCACTAGCCACCACGACCCCCCACTTGCCATCAACCACAACCATAACCACCTCTACCATCATAAGTCATTGCTACAACCACTAACTATCCCTAACCACCTCCACCATCACAACCATAACCACCACTACTACCTATCACCCTCATTACCATTGCCATTAGCACAATGATCACCACCACCACCACCAACCAATACTAACCACCTCAACAAACACAACTACCTTAACTACCAAGAACCACAACCAATACTGCTACTCACTACCACCAATCACCTCTACCATCAAAGTATCACTATCACACAACCACCACCAACACTACAACTGCTAACAATCACTGCTACCAGAAACCACCGTCATACCACCACAAACCACCACCTTACATTCTAATATCTCGTGGATATAATATTTAAACTATTTTATAGTATGTATAAACTTTAATAAAGAATAAACATAATTATAAATATTCAGATATTACAAAAACAAACAGTCTTAATCGTTCAATGTTCAGATCTTAATATCACATCTTAATATTCAGATGTGTATTCAGATTCAGACCTATTAATCTTAATAAAAACAAACGGCCCCTAAATCTAGTTAGATATTATTTGAAATTGTTCAATTTTCTTTTTTATATTTTTTGTCTTATATATATGTTTAGGCGGATTCAAACTTCCACTTTATGGTTCTGGACAGTTATCCTACTTATTTACTTTATTCTAAATAAACTATTTATGTAAATTAAGTAGATTTTTAACTCAAATAAAAAATTGCACAAAATTATTGTCTACTCTGAACTCGTATATCGCTCTCTACATCTGCCCCTACCTTTTACAATCATTTCATACTTGCATCCTTTACTAAAGTTCTAGCATGAAATAGGTAGCTAGGACTCCACGTCTCAAAGTCTTTTGAGGGAAAAAGAATGAATTTACCTTTCAACTTATACCTTTAATTTAAAATAACACTCTAGAGTACTTGTTAGGAAATGAAAGCTAAAAACAACAATTTATCTAAACACGGCAATATTAGACAAAAAGGGGAACATACTATAACCAATTTTCTTAAAAGGCAAAGTAAAAAATATAATGGTAAACTTGCCTTCCTTCTAAACTGATAATACTACTCTTTTTTTCCAAAGACTAAACATCAATTTCTATTTTTATATAAATTTTTAGAAAGTAAATCTTGTCCTAATAAAACGCACTTTAGTTTTTTTTATTACCCATAAAATACAAAGATCTAATTAATTCCTTAATCCATTACCAACAAGATTTTGGTTTAGCATTAATGTCGGGAGGAAAAAAACAAAAATTACCATTAAAGTACCCCCACCCACCACCCCACAACACCCCCACCTCCTCTCTCAACTTCCATTAAATCTGCAAACAGGGCTTCCATTTTCTCTTTACCAAAACACGGTCCTCCATTAATATTATTAGTTGGGTAAACAAACTCCTCTTTCCCTTTCTTTATCCCCTTCTAATTTCATAGTATACGCGTGGCAGACATAAAACTTGTTCCTATATGATTATCAACTTCATGCCCATGTCCCTACAATTATAACCTCTTGTTATAATTATTACAACAGTTTTCTTGTTTCACGTTTTGAATTTGGTGTATATAAGTTTGAAGGCCTTGAATTTGATTCAATAGCCTCTTCATTTTCCGTCCCGGCGCACAAATCATTTCGTGTTCATGCAGATATTTTAATTCTTCATTTCAGTGCACAAATCATCCTGCATTCACAAAAACCTTTTAATTCTTGATCTCGGTACACGAACCATCTCGCGTTTACGCAGGGCTTTTTATTTCTTGATCCTCTTACAAAATACCTTGAAACTGAAAACCCCAAATAGAGTAAAGCAAGTTTCTTTGAGTTTGTTGGTAATCAAGAATGACTTTTCCATGGAAGAAGGTGAAGAAAACAAGCCTATCAAAATTGGTAAAAGAGCATTACACAGCACATTCACAAAGTGGATCTCCCCTTTTAGTGGAAACAGGTTTCCCTACTTCCCTTGTGGATCTTGTTGTTAAGAATCGTTCTAGATTCAAGAAACCTTCTATTTCGAACAAGAAAAAGAAACCATCTAATCCTCCTATGCCCCTAGACCCTCCCCCTTCCCCTCCCCATATTTCAACAATTGATGATCAAGTTTTTCCTTTGATCCCTCAAGGCGAACGTGAAGGCCTAGGCGAAAAAACTGATCTTTGTAAGAGTGTTAAGATGAAGAAAAATAGTCAATTTGAAGAAGGGTGGTGTAATGGTGGGGTTAGTATGAATCAAGGGTTGGTGGCAGTTTTCAAGATGCTTATGGTGGTGTGTTTGGTGTTAGGGATGAATAATCTTGTGATTGGGATAACTATGTCGGCGTTCTTGTTGTTTTTGTTGGAATATTTAGGTGAACGTTTGTATGGATTGGTTAAGCCTTTTGGTAAGATGGTACAAGGGATTTGGGAGATTTTTAGAGCCAAAGTTGTTAAATTGGAAGAAGAAAAAGAAGATGAAGATTGTGTTTTTAAGGCGCCTTTGCGGCACCAAGAAATCGAAGAAATTGAGGGACCTTATGAGGAGGAAAGTCAATTTGAGGAGAAGATTGAAGAGTGTGTTTGTGAAGGAATTAATGTAGAGGGTGTTGGAATGGAGAAAGGGGAGGAAGTTAGATGTGAATTATCCGAATCCAAGGAAAAGAAATCTCATAGGGCGAAGATGAAATCCAAAATGAAGAAACTTGTTCCAAAGAAGTTCAGAAAGAAAAAAGGTTCAGCTTTGGACAGTCATACGATCATGAATGAGGTAGATGATGTTATTGAAGGTTCTAGTGACCGTAAATTGAAATCCGATGGTATAGTGTCATCGGTGGCAAGTAGAGTAGATGATATAACTAGTGTTGGCAAATCCTCTAAAGGACTTACGGATGGTAGTGTTGAAGAATCATTTGATGAAGGTATTGACAAGGCAACCACAATAGGAGAAGATGGTGTGATTGAAAGAGAGCATAATTCTATGTATATGGTTCTCCTTTTGGTTGTTCTTGTAGGCCTTATTGGAGGTCGGATTCTTGCACTTGTTTTTACTTTAACGTGTTGCCTGATGTCGAAACAAGGTGAAGGAATAAGAAGATACGCAAAATTGCCCGTGATCAGGTCTTTTGCTAAAATGTCCAGTTAGAATTATTTTAACTCAAATTCATAGAAGCCCTTGAAAGCTTAATGTTGATAGTGGATTGTGTGAAGTGCTCTTTTAGCCTTCCTTGATCTTTATAGCTTTCTATGATGGATTCAACTTTTGGTTGACCACTCAACCGGAGATCTTATGTTATGTCTGTAAAGTTATTGAAACAAGATTAACTTTGTTATACTGTTGTTATCTGAATCAATACTGCATTATTTTAGTTGACCCCATTTCTTGTTTCCTTCCTGCAGTTTTTGTTAATTTATCAGTCCTTTTACATTGTTTTAGTCCACGTAATAAATTGCAATGAATCGATGAGGGTATGGTGAAAGTTAGCTTATTTCCTTTGGAACCATGTCTTTCTAGTGTTTCAGTTTTTCTGGAGATATCAAATGTCATGATGCCACAAAAGTATTTACATTACTCACAGAAGAGTAAGTGAGGTGGGGGTCAGAGAGAACTTAAGGAAATTTTTCGTTTTGGTTTTGATATTAGGATTTTGAGATAAGACCACCAAACATAAAAAAAAAAAAAAATGCTGGGGGATATGGTTAGCCTTCTGCGCTGTTTATCTGTTGATTTAGCGAGGATATTTAACCCTGTTTCATGATAACAATGACCTAGTTTTCCCTCTTTTTGTTGTTGTACACATTGATTCAGTTCATTGCTGCTTCTGACATTCACTAGTTAGATCTCCAGTACGTACTTGAAGGAGCTATTGCTACTTTCAGTAGAGTAGTTTTGCACATGTTTGATTGATTTTGTGGCATCCACATGAACTGCATTTGATTTGCTGCATTTAATAATTATTTTACCTATTTAATGATCCCAATTAGATTATGTTGGGCAGGATGGCAACGGGGCGCGGGGCGAGTTTAAGCTCATGCGGGGTGGGTCAAGACAATTTTTGAAAAATTCTTGGCGGGGCGGGGCGCGGGCTACATTTCATTCATAGCACCTTATTTTAAATTACACAACATAGCACCCTTATTTTTAAATTACACAACATAGCACCCCTTATTTTTAAATTACACAACATAGCACCCATTTGAACTAAAAATCTTAGGAGCCACTCCCCCACCCTCCACCGCCATTGGCTTGCCACCGAAATCGAGCCGGCGCCAGCGGCCGGAAAATTGAAATTTCGCCGGATCTCGCCGGATTGCTTATTTTATTGGTGGATCTGTTTAAATAATTATTTTTTGATAATTTTATACACTAAATCTATCAAAATAATAAATTATACATGCAAATACATAGAAAAATGTGTATGGAAGAACGAAAATACAAAAATATACACAAAAAATATAAATTTTATACAAGCATCCATAAATAATGCACAAATCTGAAATTTGTACGACTTTATTCGTTGTTTATACACGTATATACAGCTTTATACAAATTTACAGAAGTGCATAGAATGTGTTTATACACTGTCAATACGCACAAATACAGATTTATACATTTTTATACACGTTTACTGGATTGTATAAACTTGTATAAAACTGTATAAACTCGCAAAAATGACTTTAAACAGTGCTTCGGGCAGCTTTTACACAAAAACTTAACAAACATCCCAGATCTATATAGTTTTATACTAGAAAAATACAAGATCTAAAAAGTTTTAGAAAAAACTAGTAGATCTCACCGGATACTTATGAAAAATGTGAAAAAAGAAGAAGAAACATGATAAACAACTTTTTTAAACAAACTCACCGGAGTTGTAACCAAAATATACAATGAAAAATCGACATTGTTATTCAAAAAAAAAAAAAAAAAAAAGAAGAAGAAGAAGAAGCAGCGGCGGCGATGGTGGTGACCACGGCAGCGACAGCGTCAGTACCTTGGAGGAGAGAGAATAAAGGTAGGGTAGTAATGGAAGGAGTGGGGGAGGGGGCGGCCGTTAGGTGTAATGGAGAAGAGAATAGGGAAAAATGGGAAGGAGAAGAGAGGAAAAATGAGGGCTAAGGTTTTTTTCCCTTTAAATAGGGGATGCTATGGAGTGAAAGAAAAAATTAAAAAAAAGGGAGGGGGTGCTAGGTCGGGTAAAAAAGGAAAATATGAGTCTTTTTTAGTAATTTTTATAAGTAGAGTGTCTTTCCATGTAATTGTCTCTTAATTTTTTTTACTGCTTTGATTAACTTGTTTGATCTAGGAAACGATTTTCTGAAAACTTTGTTCTTATAGGACCTATTTTTGGAGCTTTTAGTTCTAACGAGTCAAATGACAATAATGATAATTTTTTTTGGTTTATTCTTGCACTCACAAACAAGTGCATAATTACTGAAAGAACATATGTGCTTGTACCAAAGTTTTAATAAATGGATCAATTTTTGTTATTTTATATTATTACTTATGAGAGGAAAATTGATTAAGATTACATGTACTGGTGCCAAAGTTTAAAGATTATAAAGTGCAAAAATGTAAATAAAAAAGTTATGTGGGGCGGGGCGAGGCAGGTTGACGCGGGGCGGGGCGGGTTTAGACTAGATAAAAATGCTATGCGGGATGGGTTGAAAATTTCACGGATTAAGTCTCAGGCCGCCCCGCCCCGCCCCATTGCCATTCCTAATGTTGGGTTTTATGAAGGAAGGACATGTTAGGATGTTGCTACAGCCAAACACAAAATAGAAGTCTTTATCCTTTTGACAGAGTATATTTTCACCATGATTGTGTTTCAAAAATATGATAGGCTTGTTTAGAATAGAGGGCATTAAAATGTCTAAGTTAGGATACAAAGGGCATTAATTTGTGTAAGTTAGGAATTAGGATACAGAGTTTGTAAGAGAATGCCAGTATTTCAGTTCAAAGGCTAATATCTGTAAGCATTCTATTGATTTTCAATTTGTTTTTGGCAGAGGAAACAAAAATGTTCTTGACGTTACGTGAAAATATCTTCCATCTTCCACTTTCACTTCCATTTAAACCACGGAGTGTGGTCTCGTATTAGCTTGCGAAAGTGTTAGACAAACAAGAAAGTACAAGGGAAAAACATCACCTTACCTAATTCCTCCACTACTGCTGAACAAAATTAAAGCATCAAATGACACCCCGTTGATCATAATTGATAGCCTAAAAATAGAGATAAAAATGAAGAAAGTTACGAAAATACCCCTCAAAATCAAAATATTTATTCATCTCTACCCATAAGTTTCATATTTACAAACCCTACTCATAAATTATTTACATGTACTACCCATCTAAACTTGTATACTATTATTTATGCAGTATACCTTAAAAGTATATACCCATATCTAGACTTGTATAATATTATTTATGCAGTATACCTTAAAGGTATAACAAAAGTATACAATAATAAATGAGTAGGTTGGGTAAATACTTCTAATTTTATGGGTAATGTAATTTTTAATGGGTAAGACTTGTAAAAACTTTGAATTTTATGGGTATATAATGTAAAAAACCCTAAAAACAAAGTTCATGCACCCAATGAGGTGGCCTTATAGTCAACAGGCGGGCGTAAATCGTGAAAGCCCATGTTATTAATTTGGATGGACAGAATTATTTGGTATTCATATAAACACACAAAAATAATAATTGAGGTGTGCACAAACTGATTCAGACACTATTGTTATGAAAAAAAAAAAAAAGAGCAAGAAATACTGCCAAAAATATATCTAGAAGCCACTATATGATAAAATTCCAACTAATATCCTTCTCCATCTAAATACAAAATTTTCATTTGCGATAGGATTCCATAGTAAGCACAAAAATGCAACGTCTGTCTAACTCATACATCATAAGTTAAATTTCACGCAGTGCCCTTGCTAAGACCTGGTCTTAGCAATTTGCCCTCAGTTTCAAATGTTTTAAGTAAGTGTCCCCAACGTCATCCATCAGTATGTAAAAGGACTATTTTGCCCCTTACTAGACCTAACTAGTATAAGGACCCGCGCGATGCGCGTATACATAACACTAAAGACATCAACTTGTGATCTCACTTGTTTAGTATATAAAATCATATTGCTTTGACAAAATTTTTTCTATAATCTTGTGTCAAATATACTTAATAATAAAATCTGTACGAAATTATTGCGCAAAAATCATTTAGTCCACGCATAACTTGTGTGTAAAGGAAAAAAATATGACTAAATGATTATTCTTAATTACAATTTTTGTAACTAAAAGTAAATCTCACTCTTTAATCAATTTTATATTCTCTACATTGTCCGAAATAACACCATCAATTGCTCTAGTTGTATTCTTCAGGGTTAATTTTAAATGGGAAAAGAAAACCTAGCACACCAAATTCAACATCGAACAAAAGAGAGATAACACATATTGTTAAGTAATATGACAAATATATATTCTCGATGACCAATTGTTTTCTTTCCATCAATTTCACTGTCTATTATATAACTTAATTACAACTTTATGAGAAATATTTAGTTGTATTTTATATAAAAAAGTAAGTGCATATCCGCACTATATTATGGAATAATCTTGAATTGTAAACTTGATAGGCATTTCTTTATCGATAAGCTCAGTTATTTGAAGAAAAAATACAAATTGAATAATTGAGCATTTGGCCAATTAGGTTAACCAAGACATGTAATTCTGTCACCTTTCGACCAAGCAAACAACCATGGCTCAACTGTCTTGGATTACATCTTGACAATTAATGGAAATGCCATAACGGAATACTTTTTGTATGTCTAACATCTTAAATTTCTATCACCGAATTAAGGTCCAGTTCTCAAGAAATGCATATTGTACATGAGGATATATGCTCCTTTGCCAGTTCGCCTATCAATCCAACTTGTGTTAAACTGCAGAATTTCTAGCATATATTAGAGAGAATGTGGCAATGGTTAGAAAACACATTGCAACTATAATTTCATTACCAAATAGATATATCAAGCTCTACATATCCACATTAGGATTCAGGAATATGTAGTTTTTAATCATTACTACTGCCTGAAATTAGTGGAATTAATGAAAGGCAGATTCGATAAGTTGGGGACATATTCTTTACCTATCCAAAATGAGATGAAACATGAATTAGGAAATTGTAAGTAGTCATTACCATCAAATATTCAAGATATTTTGAAGATGAAATTTTAATAGGCTTCTTAATATGCACACTATCAACCCAACTGCAATCATACCTGAAACACAATACATATAAAGTCAATAATAGTACGTGAAGTTTTCTTTTTCCATAACACCAAAGATAAAAATAGGCAAAATACATACTTTAGTACCTAAACTTGTCCCGAAAACACAATTACACACCCAAACTTTGCCGGCGACCTAAGACCCCCTTAACACGTTCGAAGTGCTATTTATACAAACCTTAAAGATGATGTGGCAAATTATATTCCTAAACTCGAGTGAAGCAAAATATATGTTTAAAATAGAAGATAATTGATACACGTGTCAATTGTTAATTGGATACTTCTTAATTAATTATCCTTAATTATTTGTAGGCCTCCTTCTGTTTTAGTTTTTCTTTTTCCATTACTTTCCTTTTCTTTTCCCTTATTTTTCCTTTTCCCTTTATTTTCTCAAGCTTCTTCCAAGTCATCATCTTCTCAAACTTTCTCAATTTTCTCAAGCTTTTTCCACAGATAAATCCATATTCAGGACCTATCATCGTCCCCCAAACTCCTCTGCCTAGCAATAACATCAAATTTTACTCAGCTTTAAACCACCAGAGGCAGTGATTAAAATCACCATCGCCATCAGAATTTTGGCCGGAAAAATCCATCTCCGGTTTATATTTCCTTTTTTTCCCTGCATCGTTCCTTTTCCTGATCAGAGAACCAATTTTCTTTAAAAAAATTGAGAGAGGTGTAACTGAGAAGATCCACCGACAGTAACAGTACCACCGGCAGTGGCGCCGGGAATACCCATTTTCGATGACCATTTTCTTACTTTTCTCCCCTGTTCTCGTTGATCTTCTGCTAAAACTCAATATTGATTTGGATTTTGTCCCCTTTTTGCTTTGAAGATCCGAATTGCTATGTCATTTTCAAGCTTGAGTGGTTTGAGAATTTTGTCATGGAACCTAAATGTTGAGTAGCTTCATGATGATGAAGAGTTTTGATTTATATTTGGAACTTTGATTTTGGAAAGTTGCTGACTATTTTTTGTTTGTTTTATTTTATTTGATAACATTAAGAAAAGGCAAAAATTTGTGATAGAAATAAAAATAGTGTAAAAAAGGTAGTAAAAATTAATTTAATTCTTATATTTTCACGTGGGGGGCGAGTGGATCACACATTCCATGATGCAACTGGTTTTGTATGCATGAGGTTTGTATAAATAGCACTTCGAACGTGTTAAGGGGGGTCTTAGGTCGCCCGCAAAGTTTGGGTGTGTAATTGTGTTTTCGGGACAAGTTTAGGTGCTAAAGTATGTATTTTGCCGATAAAAATATAAGTCATTTTTTAAAGTAGAAAAAATACCTAGACAACAATATAAGTAAGACATTCGGAATGTACAAATACCTGAAACACTATATGGCATTGTTTGTTAGAATTTTTATTTTTTGCTCGTGTATTCTTTAAACTTATTCAGGGTAGCTTTGGTTCATTAAGAAACCAAATAATAATAAAATTTGAATAAAGAATCTTAACGATATTGTAAACTGGAAATAAAAGAAACATCCCAGAATAAAGTCTCATCGAAATTGTTTTTGCAACAACCATCCAATGATGAATGATAATTTTTAATTGCTTGAGATCATGAATTCCTATAACCTTGAATGAAGATTTTCATTTAGCTTCATCCATTTTAAAGTTTCATCAAGCCTCCTCTGCCAATTGGAGAACCTTGGAAAGCTACCATTAAGCTTTTATTCCATATACATAATACTACCAATTTTCATCCATTTAGCTTACTAATTTCTTAAACCCGAGTTGCACAGCTATATTTCCATAAAATTACAGGGCATGCCGATGGTTATGCATCTAATTAAATTTTGATGGAACCATTAATTCCATATTCTCTACTTGACATATATAATGAGCTAGCTAGATACAATTGAAGGCCATGTATAGTTCGCACTGAAATAACTGGTGTAATAAAGATAGTATGTAAATGAGACAGAATGGAGATCAAACTTTTGAGATGTAGAAAAACAAAATATCAGTTTTCTAAAGCAAAAGAAGAACCCAAAGAGAAATGCAATTTGACAAACAATATTCAGTATAGAAAAAAGTCAAAGACCATCATAAAACACCATGTGCGACCATGATCATAGCAACCTGATTGAAAGTTGAGACTATTCCTTATAAGATTGGATTAAGTTTTTTCTCCTTATATTGACCAATATCTTCTATATATTGCTATTCACTAAATCTTATTGAAGAGGCAATGTCGAAAAATGAAATGAGTTAAGATAATATAGCTCTTGTTAGGACTCAAGTCGCAAAGATTAATCACTATTTTCTCTCAATGTTAGGACTTAGGTGTTTCGCTGCAAATCTAACTATACCCACTCAAAGATTTATCAGATTGAAGAACTATCTAGATTGACACTTGAAAATTTTCAGCATGACATGCCTTGTTGAAGAGATGAGTAGTCATGAATCATGATCAGTATTTCTCTGTCTTATCTTTTTGACATCTCTTAATCTGGAAAATTAGTGATTCAAAAACTGTTATGGTTCTTTGAGAATGATGATGATTGCCTCTGTGGAATTCCAATGAATTTGATCCATTCTTACCAGTCATGAGAAGTACGATATTCCCCACCTTAATCAAAAATTTGTTGATAGCACAAATTTTGAAGTCGTGTCGTCTCCCATTTTGCTCGCTAGCAGTCTGATAAGCATTTTCTGTAGTAGCATGTTTCATATCTTTTAACATAGACAAATGGAAAAGTATTTTTAATTTGAATGATAATATGTAATCAAATAGACAAAGGAAAAGAAATAAAGAATAAGTTAAAAAAGACTTTAAATAATGTAAATAAAAGTCAGTTTCTCTTTTCCTCTCCTATCAATAACGAATTTATCTATGCTGAGTTGTATCAAAAAAGCAATTTAGGAGCACGAAGCCGTCATATATGATTCATTAAGACACTTACCTCCGATCCTATTAGCCATTACTTCCACCAAAGAGGAGTGCATCTGTCCCTGATAAAGTCCCTAAAAGTATAGAAACCAAAGCAGAATATATAGTTAGGAGGCAAATAATCAGAACTATAATGATTTTAATAGCAGGAAGCATATGAAGCAGTCGTAGAAACTTTCGTCACCATACAACAACTTACGGCGCATCTCATTCCCATACAGCCATGATTCCATCAAACACCAAGTTATGCATTCAGTTTAAGAGAATACTGGAGCGTGGAACACGGCTCGTCCACTAAATCACAAGAAAAAACTAAAAGTGGATTATTGAAAGAAAAATGTGAATTCTAATAAAAAAGCATGGATGATTAAATAATGAATAATCAACTAAAGTATCATCCCCCGTAACAAAATCATGTAATTACTATCCCACAAGAACAACTCCAGAAAGCTCGGTATCATGAAAAATTAAAAGAACAGCTTGCAGGTATACCATCTTTGGCTAAATCGACACATTTAATTGTTTCACACTTAATATGATTATATATAGATAAATATATGGATTCCATCATACCTGATTCAGAGTGGAAGGAATTAGAAAAAAATCCCGACTTAATGCAATATAACATTGATGTTGCTGCTTCTTCTTCTTCTTCTTCTTCTTCTTCTTCTTCTTCTTCTTCTTCTTCTTCTTCTTCTTCATGAGAGTAGAGATGCCAATGGAGGGTTTGTTGAGATTGTTTAAGCTGCATGCATAAGATTAGTGGCATTCCACTACTCTGACATAGTTCATTCCACTTCGCCTCGGGATGCTGTTCCAAGTCTAGCAATCGATCGACATCTTCAAAAACATTATGGTTCAGAGATGCTAGATCATGAATCCCACATTGAACATAAAATAAATACCTAACATCAATTAGAAATCTGAACCATAAATATCAAGAATGGTAGAAAATGAGATATTTTACCTTCATCAGCAAAAGAGTGACAAACCTCATGAGATGCAATGGAACTTATGCATATGCCCCAAAGTCATGGCCAACAACACAATAATGATCTAGGAAGGGTCTTCCAATGGCCATGATATTGAATGACCAAATTTTAAGTTGCATATAAAAGGAACCTAAAATGGCAGTTATTATGGACTAAAATTCGAATCACCAGTAAAAGAAACCGTCAAATTGCAAACGTGGTTTAGTGTTTATTAGTATTTGGTCCAATCGGTTTTTTCTATTTTACTACCGAAAATTTCGATACACGTACTTATTTTTGGACAGAAATGATTATCTATAAGAAGTTATCTTCTTCTTTTTTTAACTTTTTCTCCATTTATTCATTTTTTAAATTGTTGTAGTTAAACATGTAATTAGTTACTAACTAATTCACCTAATTTAACTACTTTGTCCTAAACATTAACACTTGGCTTTTTCTTAACATGCCACTTGGCTACTTTTCATAGGCTTACTACCTTCCTTTTAATAATATATAGATTCATACTAAACACATTTCTTTCTCTCTTCCCTCATTCCTTGCCTCATTCTTTCTTCTTTGTGTGCTGGAGATTTAGGGTTTACTCTTCTCTCTTTTTCGTATGTGTGTTCTATTATTTTTTTCTTTATATTGTAATTTTTATTTCGCGTAATCATTTATCTGCATTTATTTTTTTGTAATCTTTTATATACCTATTATTTATATATTTATCTGTTAGTTTTTTCTATTTCGATCTATGATCGTTGAATTAAGTTTGAGGTTCCTGTGGATTTTTTTGCTTGTGTTTGCTTGATTCCGGTGATTTGAAGGGTTTTATTGTCTATGGCAATTAGATATTCATGTTGCTCATTGCATAGAGCTTAAAGTCTTGGCCATGGCCAAGAGTTGCATAAGCTTTCTCTGCAAATTGCTTACAACAGTAGAGTTTAAAGTCTTGCCTATTGCCAATACTTGAAGAGATATTCCGTGTAAGCTATCTCTTCCACCAGAACTTAGAGTTTTGGCTATTGCCAAAAGTTGCAGAGACTTTGTTTGCAACTTTTTCATGCAGTAGAGGTAGTAGTGTTGGAAATTGCCAATACTTTTAGAGATTTTCAGTGTAAGATTCCCCTTGCAGCAGAACTTAAAGTCTTGATTATTGCCAAGAGTTGTAGAGACTCATATGCAAGGTTTTCACTGCAGTAGAGGTAAAATTCTTGGCAATAACCAATACTTGCAGAGACTATTTGTACAAGTTGTCCCTTCCACTAGAGTTTAAAGTGTTGGCTATTGGCAATAGTTGTAGAGACTTTTTTCTGTAGTTTGCTCTTTTCATCAGTCATGCGTTCTGTAGTTGTTGCTGTGCTTTTCAGTTGTCTTTGCTTTTTGCCTGTTGACTTTGAATTATGGTAATGACATAGGAATTTTTCTGCATATTAATCGTGAGTTCATGATGGCACGTCATAATGTATGTTTCCTTGTCTTTACTTGTTGTTTTGTTATCATACTATTTTTGTGATTTTGTTTGTTGAATATGCATATTTTATTTTTATAGTAGTTTGGTTAGTGAATTTTTGACGGAGCGGCAGTTGACGTTGTTGAAAGGTGGTGTTTTCAGCAAATTTATGGAGTTGGATGATCTAAATTTATGAAGTATGTTTGTATATGGTCTTTTCATTATTGTTTCATTATATTATTATTATGTGTTGTCATTGTTGTTTTTTTTACTTTTTCAAGTAATGGACATTGAATCTTCTGATCATGATTATGTATATTTAGATGTGGTGGATGATTTTATAAGTCAACCAAGATCTTCTGATGAAGGTGGCAGGAAGAGGCAAAAATATGATGTAAGTGATGAATTTCCAAATTTTCATTTGTTACCTCTGTTGCAAGATGATCAATGTAGTAGTCCAAATAAGACTTTTAGTACTGCAAAAGAGTTAGAGAAAGCCGATGAGTAGTTTTGCTGCAAAAGAGTTAGAGAAAGCCGATGAGTAGTTTTAATTACGTGTATTTCATATTTAATGTGTTTGTTATGTTTATATAAACAAGTACACTTGGATGTTTGATATTTTTGTTATTTTAAAGACTGAGGTTGTTTTGAATTGAATGAGATGGAAGTGTTAGCAATTGCAAGACTTCAAGGTATTTTAGTTGTTGTGGGGTGAAGGGATTAGAAGGAAAGTCTTGCCAATGGGCAAGACTTGAATTCTAGTTAATTAACTCCAAGTCTAATATTATATAATTAGTTTAAAATTGATAAATAATTCATGGAGGGTTGTGCTGGTAATTTGTTTTTTCAAGATTTGGTGGAAATTTAGTTGTCAATACTATTGCATATGGCAAGACTTCAAGGCAAGTTAATTATTTCTAATATTAAAATCGATAAATAAATTTTGGTAGGAAGTCTTACCTTTTGCCAAGATTTTGTGCCAAGTTAAATTGAATTGGTTATCTGTATGAGTGAAAAGTCTTGGCTATTGCCCAAAGTTCAGTTTATTGATAATATTAACTTTCCAATCACGTTTGATTTTTAAAAATATTTATAATCAACAACTGCACTTCCTTTTGATGAAACACCATGCTATGGTCAACATCATTCACAAAGAATTCGTATGTACTTGTGGTGGTGGTGGTGTTGTTACTTGATAGGTCATTCCTTTTAATAACTTCTACTATGAAGCGGGATTTTCTGAAATTGTCATCATTCTTCAGCAGATACATGCAAGTCATAAGTTCTTGATCATCTATTACCATCATGCCTCTGCACGTTTCCATATTCATGTCAAACCTTATCTTTGCTTCACTTTTATCAGTGTTGATGCTTGGAGCATTACAATTTTTTTATCAAATGCCTGGTAGGTTATACCATCTATGACAAGTATCAACTTTATGTCATGATTTACGTATATGCTGTTTGCATCCCATTCCCCATTATAAGCTATGTAAAGGCAATGCGTTGCCATAGTGCTAATCCTGCACATAATCAATACGACTGATATGCTTAGATTTTCGTACACATATCGCTTAGATAGAAGCAGGATCATGGTATATTGGAAAGGAATGTTGGGTAAAAGTGTTTCTCTTTCTGTTGGACTTGAAGTAAAAGTGTTGGGCATGGCCAAGACGTGCAGAGACTTTATCTGCAAGTTGGTCATTGCAACGGGGCTTAAAGTCTTGGCAATAGCCAAGAAGTCTCCCCAAGGTGCCCATTGCACCAGAGCTGCAACTCTTCGTAATAGCCAAGACTTGCAGAGACTTTATCTGCAAGTTAGTCATTGCAACAGGTCTTAAAGTCCTGGCAATAGCCAAGAAGTCTCTCCAAGATGTCCATTGCACCAAAGCTGCAACTCTTGACAATAGCCAAGACTTGCAGAGACTTTATCTCCAAGTTGGTAATTGCAACAAGGCTTAATATCTTGAAACTAGCTAAAAAGTCTCTCCAAGATGCCAATTGCACCAGAGCTGCAACTCTTGGCGATAGCCAAGACTTGTAAAGACTTTATCTGCAAGTTCCCCATTACAACAGGGCTTAAAGTCTTGGCAATAGCCAAGAAGTCTCTCAAAGGTGCCCATTGAACTAGAGCTGCAACTCTTGCCCAAAGCTTAAACTCTTGTCAATAAGCCAAGAGTTGCAGATAAGTTTACCCTTGCAACAGGGCTTAAAGTCTTGACAACAACCAAAAGTCTGTGCCATGTGCTAATTGCAACAGAGCTTGAAGTCTTGGCTATAGCCAAGACTATTAGAGACTTTCTCTGCAAGTCCGCATGGCAAATGTGTTTAAAGTCTTGGCAATAGGCAAGACTGCTAGAGAATTTATACACTTTCTGCAATTAATACATATTAATTAATTTTTATAAAATAACATATTATAAATACTGTAATCAATCTAATGTCATGTGTTCCTATACAACATGTGTTTTGGATTATAATGATTAAACTTCATAGCTCGTTTGGTTTATATAGAATTTAAAACAAAATTAAGCATAATTTAAATGAAATTATAAAGAATCTAATGGAACTTTTAATAAAAGTCAATAGCAATTTGAAGAAATCTTACCTTGAATCTTCGTTTGTACGGATGAATCTATAAAAGGTATGGGTTTTTAGGGTTTGTTGATCGCGTGAATGGGGAAAAGGAAGGGGAGGGATATGGGAGGGTGTTTTATTGGTTGCTAGGGATATTTCCGCTCGAAATTTTTTTAATGGAGGATATTTATGCCGAACCACTATTAATAAGGATATTTATACAAACTATTTATTCCCGTAGCATATTTCTGCAATTCAGCAAAACCAAAGCCCTGTAGGCGATAAGAGTTTTTTCCAAAATTTGTTTACCCCGCAATAAGAGATCCAAAATTTGTTTATCCCGTAATAAGGCGTGAAAAGTTGGACAATGAGGCCTTCAACTACAAACTTTTAGTATTAAGGAGCTTACCTCTACAATAATCTCACACTCTTTGTAACTAGGCAGATAGCTTTGAAGTCTCTTTTGAATCACAATAATCTCATGATATCGTCTGGAACCATATCATCTCATTGGTGGACTCTGTGTGCCAATATTTTTCCCCTTTAGCCAAATTTCTAGGAGCCTTTTTGACTTTTACAAAATAAACTAGTACTACTAGTAGGAGTATTAAAGGCTAAAAGCTAGTGAGGGCCCGAACACGTGAATCGGTTCTCTAGACTAAACTCTCGACTCTCAATTTTTCATTAGTATCGGTTCGATTCAATTGATTTGGTATTTGATCTTTTAAAAAAAAAATTCTCAAACGAATCGCAATATACGTAGGATGTCTTATTACATAAAGTATGTTTCTTCAATGGTCAGCGTAGATGCGTTTCCATTTTAGTTCTGGGTTCTGGCAATCCCAGTTGTAAGCAAGAAAAAACCTGTAGTAACTAATAATGCATGGATTAAAATATCTCATTATTAAAAAACTATCGATTCTTCATCACATGAATAACAAAAATATCAATCGACTAATTTCTTTTCTCAACTCGATTCATGAATTAGTGAATATTTATTTGATTTTTAATGGAGTAATAAGTGGGCAGGTAATGGATTCATACACATTAAAAATTAAAATTAGAACGCAAACCTTCGGCATCTTTGTTTTACATCAACTTAGTCCTTGATTTATTCCACATATACATAAGTTTGGTTGAAATAAGAACTTGGTTGCAATACGTGTCAAAATTTTGTTCAATACCCTTATTTCATGTCATATCTATTTGCTGCTTGTGGTAGTAGCTGATACAAGTTGATTTTCATTTTGAACTTTATGAAAATGTAAAAACTTGTATAGAGTACTAAACAACTTGCAACTGGGTTGCTCTCGGGAATCCAATAGGAGTAAAGGATGAATTAGCAAGTGTTAAAGACAAATATTGCCAAACCAAGTACGATGTTGAGTTCCACACTTGTTTAACTAAGACTAATAAAGTAATGCAGCTTTAACAGCTAATTTCTGATATTCAAGAAAATAAGACAATAGTCAATACTATGAATTATCAGCACATTAGGAAAAAGCTATCAGCGCATTCATCATTTATACACAGAATAGTACTCATTTTGATGTGACTTAAGAATATCTTAAAGAAAAGTTTTGAGAGTATATATCCAAACGCTCCTTCAGCTAATTTGAGCTCAATTAAAAGAAAGTGAGTTATTTGAGATTTGAGAACGTCCTAATTACCCAAGTCCTTGTCCAGCTTATTTTAGCAAAAATCTTGTCGAGGTATCACTGTACTCATATCACAAGTTTTTTATTTTGTAACTCTAGTGTATTGCTTAATATTAATTCTTTATTCATTGATATGGGACTCATTGATATGGGACTCACGCACAAAGTGCGTGCCCAAAGATTAAAATAGGAGCATTAGGTTTTCTCAAAAAAATTAATACGTATTGCATCAAAATGGCTATTCCATCTATTCTATCGTGTAAGACATAATTTTACTTGGATCGGAGTTTAAGAAAGAAAATATGACTTTTAAAATATCGTGGTCTAAACTAAGCAGTAGATATTTGTGTGGCTATAAATCATCTCATTAAGGGTATACTGGTTAATTTGAAGTTAAATTATTTCAAAAGTAAGAGTTATGAAATTCTTATTTGAACGGACTAATTAAAAAACCATGCTGATGTTCGGCGATATTCGCCTATTTTACCTTTATATTTCCTCTTTATGCGTTCATTATATGTGATAATTGTGTTACTTGCGCTCACTTATATATCGCGTTTGTGATTTTAGGAATGGTTTGGATGAATTCGAGGCAAGAACAATCAAAACACAGCAAAACACTTTGGAAAGCAAGGCTTGGACCAAACTGATGCGTTGGAAGCTATTTTGAAGGCAAAACTTCCAAGAAATCCATGAAGATTGGAAGTTGTTTTGAGAGCAAAGCTTTAAAGATAGCCTTGAATTTGGAAGCTATACTGAAAGAGGGACTTCCAAGAAAGCTTTGAGTCTGGAATGAATTAAGTTTTTCCAACTAGTTTAGGCTTTGGTTTAACTTATCCTAGCACTTTATAAACACTATAAAAACCTATTACTTCGCTATTTTGGGAGAAAATAAGTTTTGGAGCAGAGTTTTGTCGGAGAATACATTGAACCAAGGGTTTAATTCTTTTACATAATCTATTACTGATGCAATGGAAAATACGCGGAAGCTAATAATCTATACGAGCGGAAGCAAATAAAAGATAACAAGAAATCGAGACTAGGAAGGCAAGAAAGTAGAAGAAAGAATCGAATTCAATTTACTAACGTTAATTGAATCCAAAAGGGAGAAGGGAAACTCGAACCTTACAATGGAATCAAACTAGGTGTCGATCTCCATAGGTTCCAAGTCGAGACATACACGAGCCTCGGGCTCAAACAAGAAGGGCTCGGCCTCTTCAATGTTCTCTCTCAATTCTATCTTCTAAACAATGGCTAACTAATGAAAATGAAGAGCAAATGTGCTACTTATACATTTACAATGCTAAATGGACAAAAATGGCCCCTGAAGCTGATTCTGGTCCGCTGCTCAACTCCAAGTCATCGCGATCGCGTAAGGAGTCACGCGATCGCGCAGGCAACATTCCCAGTCATCGCGATCGCGCCACGGGCTCGCGATCGCGCAAGTCTTCAGCATCCTCAGCTCATCCTCAGCTCGCCTTCGCGTTCAGTTGGGCGCCATCGCGCAGGGTCTTCAGGAACTCTTCGCGATCGCGCAGGTAGTGACGCGATCGCGAAGAACACTTGTTCTTCCTCAGGCAGTGAGCTCCCAGATTGCTCCCCTGTTTTGCCCTGTTTTGGGCTGCCTGTTTTCCTGCCCTGTTTCCTCCATCCGTTGGCGCTCCAATGCACGATCTTCAAGTTGTTTCCGGAGGCCTTGACTCGTATCCGTTGTGCTCTCGAGCATGGCTTTTGATGGTTGTCGTTTAGGCCATTTTATATTGCATCATCCTCCCCTTCTTGAAAGGATTTCGTCCTCGAAATCGAACCATCAAAACCTACAATCAAAACAAGCACAACCAAAACTTCCTACTTCACAAGTAGGTTAGCTCAACAAGAATAAGTGCAAGTGGTGTGGAAAACACACTCTTGTGATAGAGCCAAGCATCAATTCCAATTAAAAAGCGTATGTCCCCAAAGGAGACGACATTGTCTTGGCTCGACAAGAACAAGCACTCATTGTCAAAACAAGCAAAGAGATCAAGGATATGCATGTGGCAATTAAATTCCCCACGACCCCTAAGCCCATGACCAACACACCAAGCCTTTAAATCAATTTTATCACAAAGTGACACATCGGCTTTGGCATGTTCAACACACACGGTGCGCTCAACGTATGGAATGGAGTAAGTAAGATAGTTCAAGCGACAACTAACATCAAATACTCCACTCCCCTTCTTAAGAGCATTCTTACACACACCGAGAGGTACCTCCTCACCTACAAATACTACCCCAAGACAACCCTCGTCTCTAGATAAACTCCCAAGGGAGGTCTCAAACAATGGGTTATCCATAGAGTTAGGCATTCCAATCCATGGAGGTCCAAACTCACACTCTACTCTAGCTTGATTCAATTCACCATTTTCATCGAAGTTGCTCTCATACAAAGGATTAGTATAGGCATACTTCTCAAGTTCATTGGCAAGCAAAGGTGAAGTTCTCAAACTAGAGACAACATCGACACTTGAGGAGTCATCGAACACAAGTCGATCTATCTCATTCTCAAGAGACTCCTCAAGGTTACAACCTTCCTCGCTACGACACAAGATACCACCACTAGCAAATAAGCAATCAAAGGGAAGAATAGGATAATCATGCAATTCATCTTCTCCTTTATCAAACATGGGCGGGGTGTCATAACAAGGGTCAGAAACAAGGTCAACTTCAACATCTTCACTAAAGAGAGGTTCAATGAAAACCGAGCTCACATCATGATGTGGCTTTTCAACCCTCTCAACTAGTGGTTCATTTTCACACACAAGTTGACCCCAAGGCTCTACACTAGTTGCAAACACATTATAGTCATGCAAATCATCAACTAGCATAGAGTTGTTACAAACACTAACACAAGACAAGGAAGTAATAGGCTCATGGGAAGAAGAACTAACACTTACACTTGAGTCGCATCCGGGCTCACTCAATGTACTTGAAGCATCATGGCTAGCTTCTCCTCCTTGTAGATCACATTTGGCATCTCCTTCACCTTGTCTTTCCATCACGGAACATGGTTGAGGCTCCATCGGTTTGCCTCCAAGAATACCTACACAAGTACTCACACAAGTAGAAGAAAAAGATAAAGGGTTAAGGTTAGAATAAGTGGTGTCCTCACTCTTTTTTCCCTCTTTCTTTTCCCTCATTTTTCTTTCAAGGCTAGGTGTAGATTCGGGTGGCGACATCCCGCTCACATCACTCAACACATCCTCTCCTTTTTCCACTCGAGGAATGTCACCGGTCACTCCCTTACTCCTCTCAATCTTTTGTCTCTCAAATTCGGGCGAATTGGGACGAGGCCCAAGAATGCCCATAGCCGGAGTAGGTGGACTTTTCACGTCAACCCGGAATCTAGGACTAGGAGACTCATCACTTGACGTCTCCTTCTTCTTCGTTGGTGAACCACTTGGAATTGAAACTTGTGGTTTCGGGTTCACCTTGTTGATGTCTATCAACCCTTTTCTAGCACATGTCCCACCATTGCTTGTGTTTGTAGGACTTCTTGTTTGCACATTGTCAACCATGGAATGAAGTTCTTGCTCCTTGCTCCTTTGCCTAGCCAAAGAAGGCGCACTAGTAGGCACTTGGCTCTTCGCCCGGTAAGGCACAAAGTCATAAACTCTTTGCCCTACGCCCACAAGATATGCACCCTTCACCGCACTATATTGCACCCTCTTCCCCTCCAACCACCGGTCACCTATCCACACATCAATATGACGCATGGGATATACATCACACCACACATAGCATTTATAGTTCCTATGAGATATGAGTACCCGAGCCTCCTTAGAAACCCACACTCCATCATACTCATAAGGATGCTCTAGCTTGTGGCATGGTATCCTAAGCCTATCAACCAAAGAGGTGCTAATACAATTGGCATCGGTACCACCAATTTTGAGCAAGTATCCTCCAATACCATCTACCTCAACAACGAACCTACATCTACCCAAGTGTTGTAGATTGGCATCCAAGTGAGAACTTGAACGCCCACAAGTGTCAACTCCGACAACTTGGGTCTTCCTTATCCCTCCACTAGTGGCAACACCACTAGAACAATCTCCACTTCCCGTCACTCTCCCAACATTAGAAATGTTGTTGGAAGTCGAGGAAGGAGCCTTGCCATGGAACCCATAAGTGCCTCTCGCCTTGGTTCCATAGCCCATAGCACTACTCCTACTACAACCATTCACGCCCCTCACGGCATACATCCCCTTTGTAGCAAAAGCAACACCATTTCTCAAACCATCCTCCACATGGGAATTAGAAGCATTAGGTCGCTTAGCGTACCTAGAAGGTGCAAGCTTCTTCTTCCCCTTGGAACAACCACCACCACCTCCCATACTAATGGAAGGTCCTCCACTACTCCCTTGTACTCCATTAGCAACACCAAGAGAAGATGCATAAGAACAATTCATATACTCAACATCATCCCTATCTATGTCACTATCATGCTCTAATTCATCACAAGAAGAGTAAGTAGGATCAATGTACCTTGAAGCGTCACCATCTTCGATTTCTTGACTAGAGGCATAGGCATCATCACAATCGTCATCACGAGCCTCATAGTCTTCATCATTCTCACGATCATCATAGTGAACCGCTTCATCAACATAGGAGCCATGGTTTCCATCATCATAGTAATGGCCTTCATCACCCTCATAGGAACCATAGTCTCCATCATCACCATACGAGTCATAGCAACTCGCATCATCGCCACATGAGCCATAATCTACTCCATCATCAATATCCGACATTGTTGCAATCACCAAAGAACAAAACCTCCCAAAAGTCACTCCCTCACGTGTATCACTCAATATATGTACACTCAAGAGCGAGGCCTTACCAACTTGGGAACCAAGGTAATCACAACTAGCATGTCCAAGTTAAAGTTCAGAATGGAATTAATGAGACTCGATGTACGGACGGCTATTTAAAGTGCGCACTTGAGGCCAAAAGGAGTTCTACGACTCTTCTTTGAATTCTAATCTCCTCTACACACGAATACCCTATACGCTAAAGGATTAGTGTCTTTCAAGTAGGCCAATTACCTTCAAAACACTAACCAAGAGGTACGGTAGGAAACGGGACACAAAAGATTCGACTCGAATCGGCACCAAACGGATTTGGAATCGGATGATATTTTGTTTGTGATCTACAAACTCATCATATTTAATGGTCCAATTGGAGTCATGATGTTTGGGAACTGTTCGGAAGCCGTTGCGAACGTTCTGTCCCAAAACTGGAATTCTGAAATTTTTTTGTTCTTCGCTATCGCGACCAGACGCGCGCGATCGCGAAGGGTTAATTTTTCCAAAAAATAATTTTGTTCTTCGCTATCGCGAAATTGCTCTTCGCGATCGCGAAGGGTTAATTTCTGCGATTTCACAGCAGCTCAAAAACGGGTTTTTTTGGCGATTTTGGCCAAAACTTTGGCTCGATATCAACCCGAAACACAAAACCAACGATACCCAAAGGTGTATACAACTATAACAACCAATCCCCAATAGTTTTCAACTCCAAACAAACAACAACAAGCTTCGATTCAAGATTGAAGCGTTTTCAAGAATTTTCAAACTTTTGGATTTTGATTTTCGAAATTTTTGAATCGTAACACCAAAACACGATATATGGGTATCAAAACGACGGGAATACAACAAGGAACAAACCCCACTACTTTTTAACACTCGGGGATTCGTATCCAACCCGCTCAACCAAATTTTGTCAAGTTTTCTAGTTTTTCAATTTTTTTGTTTTTCTTCAATTTTCAAGAACAAACAACAACACAATAACGATACTAACACGTTGAACAAGGAACGGGGGTTTGTAAGAACATAACCCGAGCCTTGCTCTGATACCAACTGATGCAATATAAAATGGCCTAAACGACAACCATCAAAAGCCATGCTCGAGAGCACAACGGATACGAGTCAAGGCCTCCGGAAACAACTTGAAGATCGTGCATTGGAGCGCCAACGGATGGAGGAAACAGGGCAGGAAAACAGGCAGCCCAAAACAGGGCAAAACAGGGGAGCAATCTGGGAGCTCACTGCCTGAGGAAGAACAAGTGTTCTTCGCGATCGCGTCACTACCTGCGCGATCGCGAAGAGTTCCTGAAGACCCTGCGCGATGGCGCCCAACTGAACGCGAAGGCGAGCTGAGGATGAGCTGAGGATGCTGAAGACTTGCGCGATCGCGAGCCCGTGGCGCGATCGCGATGACTGGGAATGTTGCCTGCGCGATCGCGTGACTCCTTACGCGATCGCGATGACTTGGAGTTGAGCAGCGGACCAGAATCAGCTTCAGGGGCCATTTTTGTCCATTTAGCATTGTAAATGTATAAGTAGCACATTTGCTCTTCATTTTCATTAGTTAGCCATTGTTTAGAAGATAGAATTGAGAGAGAACATTGAAGAGGCCGAGCCCTTCTTGTTTGAGCCCGAGGCTCGTGTATGTCTCGACTTGGAACCTATGGAGATCGACACCTAGTTTGATTCCATTGTAAGGTTCGAGTTTCCCTTCTCCCTTTTGGATTCAATTAACGTTAGTAAATTGAATTCGATTCTTTCTTCTACTTTCTTGCCTTCCTAGTCTCGATTTCTTGTTATCTTTTATTTGCTTCCGCTCGTATAGATTATTAGCTTCCGCGTATTTTCCATTGCATCAATTACAATATTCAATTTCTCTTCCATGAATTATTGTTTTGTTATCATGAATATGCGTAGCTAAACATATCATTTTAAGGTTAGAGCAAGTACATGAAGGTTGATGTTTGAAAGTTGATTTCTACCTATTGATTTACCATTACAGATTGTTTATTCTTTCTTGAGCCTAATTGTTTGGTTATTGAGGCCTGATAATTGAACACTATCTACAGTTTATAAGTTGAACTCGACAGAGGGAACTTGTGAATGCACGTAAGAAAGAATAAGGCTTGATTGTGAACCTGGGCATCAGGGAATCGATTTGCGGGTAGGATAGACATATACCTATTCGCCTTGTGTAGCTAAATACAGAGTTCTTTACTGCATGCATGTGATTTAATTCCATAAACATATAGGCGTTAGAGTAGCTTGCATAGAGTCGGAAGAATCGATAGGTTTTCACAAATATATTTAACCTATTAGTTAGCAATTTAGGAAATCAAGTAGAATCAACTGGAAAACTCAACTGCATTATTTGTTGCTCTGACTCTGGACCGTTTCTCTCTTATTGATAACAACTCACAAACTGTTAGTTGACTTCATTACTTATTTTTTATTAATTCTTTTAGTTAGTAAATTTCACAACAATCATTGAAAAAGATCCCTGAATAGTTTTTAGGATTTGTTTACTGGAATACAGTTATTATAATAGTCCTCGTGAGAACGATACTCGACTCATCACCTTTATTACTTGTCGACCATGTATACTTGCGTGTGCGATTGGGAGCAACAAGTTTTTGGCGCCGTTGTCGGGGACTAAATAATTGTCTGTTTTCTTTTTAAATGATTTATTACTTTATGTTCAAGTTTAATTTTTGTTTTGAGTTTCTTGTGTTGTTTCAGGTAATATGTCTTTAATGCGAAAGTCTAGAAAGGACGAACCACTTGAACCTTTTGATGCTGAACCAGAAAGGACTCTACGGAGTAAGGCTGTCCACAGGCCCGGCCGGTCCGGTCCGGTTCCGGTGCGCCTTCGCCGGTCCGGTCCGGTGTTAATTAAAAAAAAAAAAGTCAAAGTCTGTCCGGTCCCGGTCCGGTCAAACGGTGCATTTGCACCAATGCCGGATCGGAACCGGAACCGGCAAGGTGAGACCGTTCCGGTCTCGATTTGACCCGATCCGGTCCGATTTCGTTATTTTTTTTTTTTGTTTTTTAACTTATATTTTTTATTGTTTGAAATAGATAAAAAAAAATATGGTAGACTAAATAAAAAACACAAAACACACATTTTATTTAACAATACGATAGTACATTAAGTTGGAAATGCATAATTAGAAAAGAAAAACTAGAAAATAGACTAGAAATTAGAAAAATACATAAATCTTCAACTTCAGCGACTCAATTATCACGTGGTTGAAGATATATGCCACCACCACGAGCTGCCCATTCGGGGGCATGATGGTATTTCAAGTGAGTCTTAAACTTCCCCGTCCCTCCATTATGTGATCCATTTTCATCATTCCAATTCCAAACTTTCTTACAAAGAGTACTTTGAGCTTTGCCGGTATCATTATTTTTTGTGATAAATTCTCAAACTTGGGATCTTCCAGTTCTTGGACTAGACGGACCTTTTGTAGTAGCACCTTGAACTTGATTAGGATTATTTGCATTTGCAGCCATTTTGATAGAAATAGCCTTTGTTAGAAATTTTTTAAGAGAAATGAATAGAAAATATTGAATTGTGATTAATTTGATGAAATATGGGAGTACTTATAGGAAAAATAGGTAGGGGAGGGCTGTTGGAGCGTTTATGGGTGTGGGGGTGGGAAAAATAGCCGTTTATGGCCGTTACCAACGGCTATTTTTCAAAAGGGAGCGGATTTGGAGTTTTTGTTGTGTTGGGTCGGTCAGGCCCGATTCCGGCCCGGTCCGTCCCGGTTTGGACGTTTATTTATTATAATTTTTTTTGGTTATTGTTTTGTTTTTAATAGCCTTTGTAGTTTTTGGAAAATAATAACAAAAATATAAATTTGATAGCAAGGCATCTATTTTTTATGTAATAACTTATATAATACTAGTATTAAAGTATTAAGTATGTAGTATTTTAGTATTTAATATTTAAGTATTAAATTGTAAAAAATTATAATTGAGAATAGATATAAACAATGGTAACTTAGTAGCAAGACATAACACTTGTTATTTTTTCATTAAGTTAGTAGTATTTATTATTTAGTACTTAGTATTTAAGTATTAAATTGTAAAAGTATAATTGAGAATATATAAAACAATGATAACTTAATAGCAAGACATAACACTTGTTATTTTTTCAAACTTAATACTAAGTTAGTAGTATAATAGTATTTAGTAATTAGTATTTAGTATTTATTATTTTAGTATTTAGTATTTTAGTATTTAGTATTTAGTATTTACTCTTTAGTATTTACTAATAGTATTTAAGTATTGAATTGCAAAGAGGTAACTTAATAGCAATAGATAATTGAGAATATAACAAAGGATTATAATTTATAACTTAATAGCAAGGCGTAACGCATTTTATTGAATAATGGTTGATTTTTTTTTTTTTGCAAAGTACATACTACATAGATATTAAATTGCAAACTACATATTAATAAAAAAACTTCTCATTTTCTGAATAATTTCTTCTGGCACCTCTGGAGGAACCGGTGGCAAAGATTCATCTTCTTCATAATCATTGTCACTGTCCACGCTTCCATCGCCTGATAAAATTTTGGTTGCTGTTTCTGCATCTGCTTGTTCATCTTCTGCAAATCCAAAATTTCTTCGCTCCGATCTAATCCAATCTCTAAATAATACGGCCATCTCCATTGCTTCTTCCTTCAATGAATGTCTATGATCTCCAATTTGTAATCTTCCTTGGCTAAACGCGCTTTCTGAAGCAACTGATGATGCTTGAATAGTTAGAATATTCCGCGCCATTTTTGCTAAAACTGGAAACTGTGCTTGTTGATCCTTCCAAAATGGCAGTAGTTGATCGCTTCCAAAATAATCAATTTCCTTGCAAGCATGAAGTAAATAAACATCAAGCTCGTTGAACCCTCCGCTGCTACTCGAATGCCTGCTAGAAAGCCTTTGATTAAGGCTGGACAAACTTCCCAATCCGGCTGCAGTTCTTTTACTCACCTGCGTTGAACTTGATCCAGCCCCACTTGGAATACTTGGAACAACATTATCAGCTGCACTCCTATATCTTTCATAAATCCGTTGGCAATCTATAATTACCTGCACACAAGCTGTTTCTACACTTGGTGTTTCTTCATCAGTAATTCTCAAAGTCCGATAAATTTTCTCTAATAAGCATTTCGGTATTAAAACGTTTAAAACATGGATGTAATACAAAAGCAATGCAATAAAGTGGTGGAATAGGAAAAAAATATTTTTTAAAATTTTCAATCATTGCTTCTACGGCTTGTTCATAACCAGGCACTACTCTATAATCGTTAAGTAATTCTGCTATTCCAGCTATAAAATACAACATGGTAGTAACTGTAGGATAATATTTACCGGAAAATTTTTTAGTAGCATAAAAAAACTTTTCTAAAAAAAGAAGAAGAGGCTCAACAAGTTGCCAATCAGATTCTTCTAGGTGATGCTCTATAGCCACTTTGCCATTAAAATAACTAGTTATATGCACTAGTAAAGTGTAAACAACAGTCAAAGAGTCATATACAGTGTTCCACCTAGTTGAAACTTTCTTAGGAACTCTTCTAGGCCGCAAACCTTCATCCACACTCTCTACCTGCTGAAAGTCCCCCCATCTATCCGGTTTTGTAGATTTAAAAATATAACTAATTGCGAGTTTAACCTTCACAATAGTAGGATCAAATAACTGAAAGCCATCTTTTACAACTAAATTATATATATATGACATGCACATCTAACATGAAACAATTCTTCAAAAGGGGGATGCAATGCGGGTCTTAACTTACTTATAGAAAAATCATTGTTTGCAGCATTATCAAGAGTTATACTTAAAATTTTGTCACTAAGAAAATACGCCTTACAAATATCAGAAACTTCTCTCTTAATAAATGCTCCCGTGTGTGGTTCATCGACAGCGCAATATGCTAAAATTCTTTTTTGCATTACCCAGTTAAGATCTATCCAATGACAAGTAACTGTTAAATACTCATACCCATTAACACCACGACCCAAATCAGTAGTAAGACAAACTCTACAATCAAAGTGATAAAATATATATCGTAAATATTGTCTATATTCATTTTTAAATTTTATAATATCACTTCTAACCGTAGTTTTTGGAAAACCTTGAAAAGATGGATTATATACGGTTTGAATATAACGAATAAAACCTTGACAAGAAGCAAATGTAAAAGGTAAGCACTCTACCGCAATCATTTTTGCCTTTTGTTCCCTATCTTTCTTCTTATCATAATGCATAAGCCCCCCGGTCACTGGGTTAATTTCCTGTTGGACTCCACTACCTTGCGATTGAGCCATTCTGTTCCCTGAACGAGTGCCACCCGCCCTCTTTTCTCATTCATCCTTATGATGGTTTTCTAAGTGTGTTGTCAACTTCCTCATCCCACTATTATGCTTGCTGGTTTTAAAATCCCAAACTTTTTCACAAATATTACATTTAACGGTCTGAGCCGGAACATTTTTAGTCATAAATTTCCACACATCTGATCTTTCGGGTCGTACCGCTGGTTCTCTACTAGGAGGCATAGGTGGTAATTCAGTTTCTTCAGGTTCACCATGAAGTTGACTAGTGGGTGTTTCATCATCTAAATTAGCCCCTTCAGTATTTTCTTGATATTGTGTCTCTAACATATCATTATCTAGTGGTTGATCAAAATCTATATCATGATAAAATTGCGTGTCATCTTCCTGAGTAAAATCATCTAGATGAGAAGGAGCGCTAGAAGTACCAATTGGACTTTTACCTAAAGCACGACTACGTCTATCATCCCCCCCCTTGGTTAGAAGCACGTGATCTACGACCGCTACCCGTACGCCCAGTAATTGATCTCCACAGTCCAGAAATTTTTATAATTTATAAGTAAATCAAACAAATAAATTACTAAAATATGCTACAAACAATAATATTGCACAAAAATAAAATAGATAATAAAAAGAAAGAACGAGTTACTTGATATCGTGAACTTAAAATGTAGACTGTAGAACTTAGGAAGTGAAAGTTGAAACTTGACCGGAACCGCACCGAACAATTTTTCACTTCACTCCAAATATTTTTTTGTAATGCAATTTAGCACTTAAACCCTTTTTGCAAGAGGAACTTTGAATTATTTATCGAATAGCTTTTGTAGAAATAAGAGAGATTGGGAGAGATTTAAAGAGAATATTAGAGAAATTGTGAATAAATTGATGAAAAATGATGGTATTTATAGAAAAAATAGGTTGCGGGTATGGGTGCGCCTAGGGGGTGGGGGAGCAAAACTAGCCGTTTTTTGCCGTTGGGCCAACGGTTTTGCATGAAAGAGCCGTTGCCCAACGGCTATTTTTTGCACAAGCCCACCTGATTTTTTATTTATTTTTTCGGTCCGGTCCGGACCGGTTCCGTTCCATTTTATTCCGGTTCGGTCGTTCCATTTTAGGGGTGCCGGGTCAGGGAACGAACCGTGTAAATTTTTTTTCATTTGGCCCGGCTTGCGCCGGTCCGGTGCAAATCGGGCCATTGGACAGCCTTACTATGGAGGTTGAGAAGAGAAGCAAGACACCGTAAAGCACTTGCAATTGTACTTGCTTCCTTACCTATTGGAATGGCAGAAGAACGAGCTTTAGCTGTGCGAGATATTGCTCTTCCCAGTCTAGAGGGAGTAGCCTCGAGCATAGTTAAGCCTGAAATTACTGGACACTTTGAGATTAAGCCCGGTATGATACAACTACTACGGGCGACTGGGAAATATGTTGGATTACTGCACGAGGATCCACAACAACATATCCAGAATTTCTTAGAGATTAGTGACACATACACACCAGCAGGCGTCTCAACTGATTATGTTCGATTGATACTCCTCCCGTTTTTATTGATCGGGGCAGTAAAGAAGTGTTTAAAGGCTGAAAAGCCTGAGTCTATCACAACTTGGGATGACTTAGCTAAGAAATTTTTAGCTAAATTCTATCCATCTTCCAAAACAGCCAGAATAAATAGTGAGATTAATGTCTTTCAGACAAAGAGACTGAGAATCCTTGTATTCAGCCTGGGAGAAATTCAAGTCACTATTGAGAGATTGCCGCACCACAACCAGTCTGAGGTGTTAGCCCATACTTTTGTTGAAGGTTTGAATGCTCATACCAAGATTGTGATGGATGCTGCTGCTGGAGGCCAAGTCTTGGCCTTGAACTTTAATGAAATTTATGAATTGTTGGATAAATTTTCCCAAAGAAATCCTGACTGGCAGGGTGATGGTAGAACTCCTAGTCAAAAAGCTATTGGAGTACTTCAATTGGATGCTTTCTCAGTGTTAACTGCAAAAGTGGATGCCATAGCTAACTAGATCACAAGCTAACATTTCCACCAACTTAGCAATAAGTGCAATCAGTTCAACAATTGCAACAATGCCAAGTTTTCTGTGAGATATGTGGAGAGGATTATACTACTGAAGTTTGCCCCCGCCAATCCAGAGTCATTTTATTACGTGGGAATCAAAACAGGTCTCGGGCTTAGAGTCTGAATCAATTTGGTAACAACTACAATCCCAATTGGCGAAATCATCCAAATTTTTCTTGGGGTGGTAACCAAACTAATCAAGGAAATATGAGATCTCAGAATAATTATCAAAGTTCACAACCTCAGGCTCAACCACAGCAGGCGACCAGTTCAGTTAAAGATTTGATAAAGCAGATGTTGGCAAGCCAGTAGAGAATTATAGCTGATAATGCAGCTCAGGCACATGCCATAAAAAATCTTACTAATGCTCAAAAAGACCTTGAACGCCAAATGGGTCAGCTAACTGGAGCACAAAATACTAGACCACATGGTGCCTCGCCAAGCGATACAGAGAAAAATCCTAAAGAATTTGTGCAAGCAGTTACTCTAAGGAATGGACGAGCTCTAGAAGAAGTGCCTTCAAAGCCGAGAAAGACTATTGGTGAACTAGAGCCGAATACTGAAAAAGAAGCTGAGAAAGTGGTAGAGAAGCAGCCCGAACTTGATATTGTTAGACTACAATCACCTTTTCCTCAAAGGCTTCAAAAGAAGAAAGTAGAAGCAGCTTGCAAGAAATTTTCGGAGATCTACAGTCAGATACAAGTTAATATTCCTTTGGTTGAACTTTTGCGAGATGTTCCAAAATACGTTAAGTACATCAAGGATACTGTGGCGAATAAAAAAAGACTGACTGAGTTCGAAACAGTTGCACTTACTAAAGAGTGCAGTTCTAAAGTGAGAAGTAAACTTTCTCAAAAATTGAAAGATCCTGGAAGCTTCACTAATCCTATAAAAATTGGGAAGTATGAGGTTGGACGAGCTTTATGTGACTTAGGCGCTAGCATAAGTTTAATGTCATCATCAGTATTTTGAAAGGTCTGGGTGAACCAAGACCAACCATAGTGACCCTACAGTTAGTTGACAGATCTTTGACATGTCCCGAAGGAGTTATTGAAGATGTTCTTATACAAGTAGGCCAATTTATCCTTCCTGTTGGTTTCATTATTTTGGATTATGAGGTTGACCAAGAGATTCATCTCATCTTGGGAAGAGGATTTTTAGCTACTGCTGATGTTGTGATTCGAGTTAGAGCAGGAAAGATGATCATGAGGGTTAATGGAGAAGAAGCTGTGTTTAATGTGTTCTGGGCTACTCAACTTCCATCACACTATGAAGACTTGTCTATGGTATAAGTGGTGGATTGGGAGTTAACTGCCTCTGAAAAATCATTACTCGCTTCTAATGATGATTCTCTTGAAAATGCATTAATATTTGAAGATAATGTACTCAATGATGATGAAACTGAGGAATACTTGGAGATTCTCAACATGGAATGTCAATATGTCCTAGGGTGGAAGAAGTTTGAGGAGCTTGATAGACCGCTGATATTAGCTCCTGCTAAATTGTCTATTGAGGAAGCTCATGTTCTTGAACTTAAACCTTTACCTGCTCATTTACGTTATGCTTACTTGGGTGAGGGTAACACCTTGCCTGTAATCCTTTCTTCTTTATTGTCTGATGTGCAAGTTGAAAAGGTTTTAAGGGTGTTGTGAGAGCGCAAGAGGGAGATTGGATGGACCATTGTGGATATAAGAGGGATTAGTCATTCTTTTTGTATGCACAAGATCCTATTGGAGGAGGGCCATAAGCCAAGTGTCGAGCAGAAAAAAAGGCTAAATCCATTCATGAAAGAGGTTGCGAAGAAAGAAATTATTAAGTGGCTTGATGCTGGAATTATTTTTCCAATCTCTGATAGTAATTGGGTGAGTCCAATCCAATATTTTCCAAAGAAGGGAGGCATGACGGCCATGACGAACAAGCAGAATGAATTGATTCCTACAAGAATAGTTGCAGGATGGTGAATTTGCATTGATTGTATAAGACTAAACAAAGCCACCAAAAAAGATCACTTTCCACTTTCCTTTATTGATCAGATTTTGGATAGACTAGCCATGCATGAATATAATTGTTTCCTGTATGGATACTTGGGCTGCAACCAGATTGTGATAGCGCCAGAAGACCAGGAGAAGACGACGTTTACATGTCCCTATAGCACCTATGCCTTTAGAAGGATGTCATTTGGACTATGTAACGCGCCTGGGACCTTTCAGAGATGCATGATAGCTATTTTCACCGATATGGTGGAAAATTTGTTGAGGTATTCATGGATGACTTCTCAGTCTTTGGTGATTACTGGATGACTTCTCAGTCTCTGGTGATTCTTTTGATGACTGCTTGAAGAACTTAGACGTTGTGCTTAGCCGATGTGAAGAAACCAACTTGGTATCTTAACCGGGAAAAGTGCCACTTTATGGTTCAAGAAGGCATTGTACTTGGACATAAAGTATCAAAGCAAGGGATCGAGGTTGATAAAACAAAGGTTGAAGCAGTTGAAAAATTACCACTGCCTATCTCTGCCAAGGGCATGCAATGTTTCTTGGGACATACAGGGTTCTATAGGTGCTTTATTAAAGATTTTTTGAAGATAGCAAACCCCATGTGCAAATTGTTAGAGAAGGATGCAAAGTTTGAACTCGAAGATGCCTGTCTGAAGGCGTTTGAAGAGCTGAAAAAGAGGTTGGTAATTGCACCAGTTATTATTGCTCTTGATTTGTCTCTACCATTTGAGTTGATGTGTGATGTGAGTGATATTGCTGTTGGGGTTGTTCTCAGACAGAGAAAGGGTAGAGTTTTTCATTCTATATACTATGCAAGTAAAACCCTTGATGCTGCTCAATACAACTACACTACTACCAAGAAGGAATTGATGGTTGTTGTCTATGCTTTTGACAAGTTCAGATCGTACTTAGTTGGTACTCGGGTTATCGTCTATACTGATCATGTCGCAATTCGGTATTTATTTTAGAAGAAAGATTCCTAGCCAAGACTGATTTGTTGGGTTCTTCTACTCCAAGAGTTTGATGTGGAGATCCGAGATCGAAAAGGAATCGAGAATCAAGTGGCCGATCACTTGTCGAGGTTGGAAGATAGAAAAACATGTAGATGAGGGGCCTGAGATAAATGAAGTTTTTCCAGACAAGCAACTTTTTGCTCTATAGGTAGACGAGGTGCCATGATATGCAGATATGATGAATTTGATGGTGAGTAATGTTTATTATTTGTTGCTACAGCTGAATAGAAAAGGAAATTCCTCCATGAGAGCAGATTTTACGTCTAGGATGAGTCGTATTTGTATAAAATTGGCCCGAATCAATTGGTGAGGAGATGTATTCCAAGAGAGAAAGTTGAGTCTGTGTTGCAAAGCTGTCATTCCTCTCCTTATGGTGGTCATCATAGTGGTGATAGAACAGCTAGGAAGGTGCTTCAGTTGGAGTTCTTTTGGCCCACTCTATTCAAAGACGCTCATGCTTTTGTCAGAGAGTGTGATCGCCGCCAAAGAATGGGTAATATCTCGAGGCATCACGAGATTCCTTTGAGTAACATTCTAGAGATTGAGTTATTCGATTGTATGGGAATTGATTTTATGGGTCCGTTTCCACCTTCCAATGGCAAGCAAATATATTGTTGTAGCAGTCGACTATGTGTCGAAATGGGTGGATGTTGTTACACTTTCAACTAATGATGTGAGTATGGTAGTCAAGTTCTTGAAGAAAAATATTTTTACTCACTTTGGAACACCACGGGCTATCATCAGTGATGATGGTACGCATTTTTGCAAACATTTGTTCAATAAACTTTTGGCTAAGTATGGGGTGCGTCACAAGGTAGCCACAGCATATCACTCCCAAACGAGTGGCCAAGTGGAGGTCTCGAATAGAGAGATAAAGTAGATTCTTGAGAGAACTATTAGTGCTTCAAGGAAAGATTGGTCTATGAAGCTTGATGATGTTCTTTGGGGCTATAGAACGGCATTCAAAACACCTAGTGGAATTTCTCCATATAGGCTTGTTTATGGTAAGGCCTGTCACTTGCCTGTCGAGTTAGAACATAAGGCGTATTGGGCAATTAAAAAGCTGAATTTGGATATGAACTTTGCGGGAGAAAAAATGATGCTTCAGTTGCACGAGTTAGATGAGTTCCATTTTCATGCATATGAGAATGCAAAATTATATAAAGAACGGACAAAAATGGCATGACAATCACATTGAGCATCGTCAATTTGAGCCGGGTCGATCGGTGCTGTTGTTCAATTCTAGATTGAAGCTATTTCCTGGAAAGTTGAAATCTAGATGGTCCGGTCCCTTTGAGGTAGTTAGTGTCACTGCACATGGAGCGGTTGAGTTGAGAGCTTCGGATTTCGAGAAGAAATTTTTGGTGAACGGGCAAAGAATTAAGCGCTATTCGGGAGGTTTGGTGGATCATCATACCTCCATCACATTGCGAGATTCGTAAATTGTAATTGTCGTGTCACGACGTTAACTAAGGTGCTTCTCGGGAGGCAACCCGAGCCTAGTATATAAAAAAATAGAAAATAAAAAAATACAAAAAGAGTCGTGTCGCGACGTTAAATCAAGCGCTTGTTGGGAGACTACCCAATTTTTTTTTTTTATTATTTAGTCGTTTTCACTTAGGTAGTATCGCGTAGTTTTTCTTGTCATTTTTGTAAGGCTCGGGAAGCTCGGAGTGCGAATCAAGTATTGAAAATAGTGGCAGAACCACTTAAGCGAGGAGTTGCGGAGTGGGTGAAGCCAATCATAGAAAAATGCAGCTGGAAACATATAGAAGAAGCTAGATTCTTAGCAGTTTCAGGCAAGTTCCACAAGGTTCATGCAACATAACAGTTTCAGACCTTAAGAAGCTTTACAAGCAGTGTAGCATTACTGGTAGCGGAGCTCTGAAAATCGCATTCGAAAGTTTGCTTCAGATCTGTTGGAGGCGGTTGTCCAACCGTCGCCCTGCATAATTCTCTCACGCAATTGGTATCCCAGACTTGCTAGAGGCGATGCCTGAAGCATTGCTCAAGGTACGCTACTTAGAAAAAAAATATTTAATCCAAATCTGCGTCAAAACAGCTAAAGCGTTGCGCCCTTAATCGCTTGGGGTTAGGCAGAATGTTCCCAAACATGTGAAGTGATGTTCAAGTGTCGTTGTGTGTACCGCTTCCAAGTAAGTGTAAAAGTTTTGCGGGTTGACCCGATCTCAACCCGTTGACCCACGAAATTAAAAGAAGTTTTCCCTTTCCCTCTTCCCCCGGGTTTAAACGAAACAAAACAGAGAAAACTCACCTAAGGCATAACACATCATTTTTCTAAAATCAGTTCCAAAATCCATCTCTTCCATTGATTCATAAGTGATCAGGTAAGTTTCTCCTTGTTTTGTTCTCTTTCCACAATCCCCGGTTCCCCAATAGTCATGCTTCCCCTCTCCTTAGCTCTAGTCTTTAGCCGTAGTTTTGAACTGAATGAACCCTTGTCGGGTTTTGTTGAAATCATGAACTTTCTCGTTGGTTTATAATAGTATATATAGGCGATCTCCCATAAAACTTTGGGAGGGTATTTCCCTCTAAATACTTGTGAAACCAACGCTTAAATGTGATGCACACAGCGTGTTTGACATAATGCCACAGTGAAGAAAAGCTTAAAACTTTGCGAATTCTTGAGTAGTATACTACATAAAGGCATGAATTGAATAAGTTGATGTCCGAAAGATTGAATTGATCACTTTTGATGTTATACTCGAATTGATCATGAGATAAAATATGTCATAGGGCACTTTTGCGCGCTATATGCGCCGAGGCATACTGTTTCCCTTCCCCGCTGCCCCACTATTTTTCCTTGGCTAGTTTAGTTAAGATAGTTATTTTCGTATCGTTATCTTTTTTTCGTATAGTTAGAAGTAAGTGTGGGGTTATTACTGTACCCTGGAGGTTGTCGCTTGTTTAATTAGGATTCTAAAATCAGACTTTGTGGTACAGGTACAATGGTGAAAACTACATAGAAAGCCTCCTCCTTTTTAGTTGCTCCTGCTCCGAAAAGGCCAAAACTAGGCGTCACCTCGACTAGTCAAGCTGCAAAGGGCAAAGACAAACCAAAAATGCCAAAGGGTGCAGTCTCTATTCTACGTCCCGGGGGAAAAACCAAGTATGGATTACCATTCGTAAAAAAAAAAAAAAGGAGGAATGCCAAGCTTGGTATAAGAATTTCAAATTAGCCGGCTACATCCCCGAGCTTGCTATAGATGAAAGTAAATTAATGAGGCGATTTCGACATATAAGGGATGCTATTCACATAATAAAATGGGGATCCGTTTTGAAAGTCCGGGGATGCAAACATTGATCTTGTGATGGAGTTATATGCTAATTGGGACTTGAAGCAACCAGATAACTTAGTGAAAGTTCGAGGGCAGTCTGTAAGGTTAGATGCTTCCGTACTTTACACCTTTTTAGGTGTGGAGGATCATGATCTTGATGAATTGAAAGATTTCATTCGCAATACGGATTACAAAGCAATAAGGCAGACCTTATGTGGTGATGATGTTAGTCACAGGTAGGGTAGAAAGAAAAAAATGGGTCGGCACAAGTCTATGCAATTTTGCAAGTTCATAAAGGAAGCCCGAATTTGGCTTAGGTTAATCAATGCAAGACTGTTTCCATCCGACCACTTTACTGATGTGACTAAAATGAAGGCTTGCATAGTATACTTTTTCATGATGGGGAAACCTGTCAACCTTGGGTGCTATACGATCAAAGCAATGAAGGAAACATGCATCAACAAGTCTAAGAGGCTATCATTTAGCACTGTTCTCACTCAGTACTTAGTGAAAGAAGGTGTGCCTGTTGATAACATTAGTGATCGAATTATACTAGCCATGGAGAGAAAATATGATATATCGGCAGTGCAAGGCCTAAGTGCATATGCCTATAGACTGTCCAATGATGAGCAGAGTGATATGCAAGACAATTTAGAAGGCCGTAAACACTTGATGATAGAATATTTCGCAAGGAAAGTAGGGATGGATATGGCAGCACTTGATCATCCACTTCCATTGTTAAATTCGTCGAAACGAATATTGGGAATGATTCAAACAGTAGAAGTGCCTCCTGAAGAGGATGAAAATACTGATTCTAACGTGATTGATGCTGATAGCAGCAGTGGCGAGGGAGAGGGCAGCGAAGAGAAAGAAGATGAAGAGGTGGACGAGGAGGAGGAGGAGACGCACAGTCCACTGCACCGTCCTGGGGGTCCGTAAGAAACAAGGCTGTTGTGCCTACTGTTGGTGAGCGAGTTGATGACACTCCTACACATACAGAGAGGGAGGATTCTGTTGATGATGCGGATGATGAGACTAAGGCTGGTGGGCCTTCAGGGAAGTTCCTTTAACTCTTGCACTTTATTTTTATCGCACTGAGGACATTGCTTTGTTTAAGTGTGGGGTGAGGGAATTCCCGAATTTTGAGGTTATGGATGACTGTACCGTTAGGAATTTATTTAATGCATATTTTTATTTTTGTCACTTGACTTTACTTTTATTTTTTTTTCTTACTTTATTGTATAAAAAAAATTAGAAAACTAATGAAAAATTCTAAAAAGATTTTTTTTTAAGTTTTAGTTAGTGGTATATATCATTCATCCCGTGGTTTTTCTTAAGGCCTCGGTTCTTTTTCATGGGTAGACCTTTGATCCGGATAACTTTTATTTTTAGGAGTAGTATAGTACTCCCTCCCTTTCAAAAAGGATGAACCTTCGCGTAGTACGAGAGTCAAATTGACTAATTATTAATGGTAATTTGCACATCAAATTTTTAAACTTTTTTAAATAAAATTTACATATTTAGAAACTACATGAGAAATACTATAAGTCACAATAGTTAACAATTCAAAATAGTTAGAAATTATTTGTAAGACATGTGGTCAAACATAATGTTGTTTGACCCTTCAAATAGTAATAGGTTCATCCTTTTTCAAACGGAGGGAGTATTAGTTAGTAGAGTATCTTTAGGAAAATGATATAATGCTAGGTGAATTTGGTTTTTTTGATACCGGTGAATTTGGACTAGAGAATTTGCTATTTGTGCATCCCTTTTCGTCTTAAAGTTGTGATGCATGCTTTGAAAAATTGGAATGATTTTCTTGAGAAGCTTAAGTTCAACTACTTGACTCTTTTGTCAACTATTGTACCTTATTGCTTAAATTTCAAAAGTTGCATCTTATTTGCTTAAACCGAGAGTTGGAATGGAATCGTCTTGAGTAAACTGTGTGCCATGTGTAATGTGAGGTATTTAGTTGTGTTCCGTAGTTGCATATTGATGTCTAGAACTTGTCACGTGTGTGTTCAAAGCGAAATCCTAGGTTTGCTCTAGTCGGGAGATGATACAGCGTTTCTTTGATTAGTTTTTTTTTAGCCTTGATTAGCCTTATCTCTTTTGTTCGTAATTGTCTTCTTTTTTAACCCTTACTCCTTAAAGCACTTTAATTGAAATATTTGATGTTTATGGAGTTGTGATTGGAGAAATTGGATAGCTTTTGAGTGGAACCAATTAAGTGAAAATATGGTGCATTTTGAAAGAAAAAAATCATCGGCAAGGTTGAGGAAAAAAATTGAAATGAAAGAAAAAAATAAGAGTGTTATAAATCCACTTAATTGTGGATGTCCATTTACATTCTATTCATGAACCTATTGTATGTTACATGTATCTATTAAATAGGCAACTTAATATTTGTAACCTTTGGATGACCCTTTTCATTCTATAAATTGTAATGTTCTTCACCATTGAAGAACACACTTGAATACATAGGAGTGAATAAGAAAAGCTCTTCCTTCTCTCCACATTTCTTGTCTACTTATTAGTTGTATTACATTTTATTTTATAACACGTTATCAGCACGAAGAGCCTCTAATTTTAATCCTAACATCACTTTTAGACGAGTCTCTTTCCACTAATCAGATTAAGAATAAAAGGTGAGTTGGCTGCCATAATTCTCACATTACCCTGGAAACAAAATGCTTAAATGCCTGCTTTGTGAGGTAAGTAAAATGTTTGAGTCTTTTAAAGTATGGTTATGAATTAAGATTCTATGAAGATGATTTTTGATGGACTAGCTTTTGTACGTACTACTTGTTAAAATATTATGTACATCCTAGTGAAAGAAACGGTTCTAATTTGGAGAAACTGATTAGTTAGCACTAATTAAGCAGATCACCGTAACTTATCTCATTAAAGTTATACATAAAAGATTTAGAGATGAATGGTATAATTAGTGATCCATCTTGTTTTGAAGATACTTAGCAATTTGAATTGACATTTTATTGATACAGTATGTAGGAGGATTTTATTTTCCTCTTCTTAATCATCTTACTTTATTTGGTCAATTAAATCTCGTCATAAATTTTGGCCTACCAAACTCGAGAAGAAATTTTCTATTTGTAAAGAAGTTACTACGCATTCGGGCAAGAGTAGGTTAGTTTTATTTTCTGAATCTTTAAATTGTTCTATTAGTGCTTGATGCCATATTTACTTATGGAGAACCTGAGGAAAAGGTATGATACATAGCAATTGACTAGTAGTTGATCTTCAAACCTTTGTATAGATGAGGTATGGACACCTAGCATATTCTGTGATTATGTGTTAGTAAGATAATATTGCTCCATCTGCCATGCTACATTGCTACCAAGCCTACCATCATTGATTATCTCGTAGTTGCTTGTCATGCATGATGGAAATTAAAAATGTCAATATAATTAAATAAGAAACAAAATCTAGAACTAATGCTTTTCAGATCACTTGGACAATGAGAAAGCTAATTGTTTACATATTAATAAAAAGGAGCAGATTGTACTGATAGTTGTGGTAAATACAATCACAGTTTGTAAAGTACTCGTGTGCAATTATATATTGACTGAATGTTTAAGAAAGCAAGTTGGTTTTACGGGAAAAAAAAACAACTCTTAATTTTACTGCAATGTCATGCATATGTAATATTATATTCAATATTGCATGGAAGTGAACGATGGCCTACTATGTTATGTTTTCTTTTATAAGAGCAAGACATCAAATTTGAATCATGTGCACCATAATGGTAGACAGGTCCCAACACATTATGCCTCAAGATGGTTTTATATTGGTTAAGACATTGGGTTCAGGTCCCATTGCACCATCTTGATGATATTATGATGATTGAGGCAAAGTAATATGTTTTTGATGAAAAATAATGATGCCCGTTCAGTGAATATGCTCCATTCATAGAGGTGAATGTGGGAGCAATATATGCTCCATTCCCTAAGGTGAATGTGGGAGCAGGACAAGCTCCACTCCATAATATGAATGTGTGAGCAACACATACTCCATTCATGAATGAGAAAGTAGTAGCACATAATAATGCGTGAAAGAAGGCAAAATATCTATATGTCTGAAAGAAGACACAATATTTTATGTCTGAAAGAAGGCAAGTAATTTTTTTGTCCGGAATATCATAAAATAATTGCCATGGTAGAGACTATAATTGTGGACTTGGCAAGGGACGAAATAATAGTCATCATTGTAAAATAAATAAGAGAACAATAAGGGTTCTCAAAAGTAACCATTCATACGGTAAATATAATAATGCCATCAATGTATTATGAGAATATGAGGCACGTCCAAAATACTTATGGTTCGTTCCTGAAGTGAACGAGACAATTTATAATAAATATTATGATTGTAGACCCATTCCTGGAAGTGAATGTGGTAATATATGATAAAAGGTATGAATACGGACGTGCCCATGTGTGGTTGATAAAGTACCACAACTCACTTCCAGAAGAGGTTCAAGTAGAATGAATCTATTATTGTGGCATGAATGGTCATTGCTCATGTACAAAACGTACGTCAAAATTATGTATTATTATGAATTACACAAGAGCAAGTAAAGCAAGAAATCGATCTTGCCTATAATGATTTGACCATGAGAATAATTATATGTTTTTCTCCTTGAAGGAGATATTCACTATATGGATGGTGTCATGAAATATATGGTAGTGCAAAACTGATTGAGTGCTCCGGAAGAACCAAATTATTACTACCTGGAGAAATGAGATTGATAAAATATTTTATTGTAGTACGTCTCAAAAAGAAACTTGTAAAGTTTCAAAAACATTTTCCAAAATGGCTATGAGACTAAAGTTGATGGAAAGATATGAATATCTTTATAGTACTACAAGAATATCAGGTGAGATATATGTGCTTGAAAAGCTCCCCGTCTCTTCCTCGAGTTTGCACTATATAAAATATTAGTGTGGTAGAATCATATGCGCATGCCACAATAAACTTTTAGTTTATTATTAAAAAGCCCATGCTATAGTAAATCAGAAGTTTACTAGATGAATAACTTTATGAGTTGGCATGACCAGTTTGACCATCCCGGGTCAAATATTATGCGCTAAATAATTGAGAAGTCGCATGGGTATACTGAAGAATCAGGATTCTTCAAGAATTCTCTTTATGCTGCTTGTTCTCAAGATAAATAAATTATTAGACCAACTAAATTTGGGATCAGGATTCTCGCACTTCTGGAATATATAAAAGGTGAATATGGCCCCGTTCACCTGCCATGAGGACCATATAATTGTTATATGATTGATGCATCTATGAGAAGGTCACATGTGCGTTATTACAAACCCACAATGATACTTGTGAGGCTAAGTATTTATTTAAATAAATTTGATTATGAGAATATTTTCAGATTATGTAATCAAAACAAGTTATCTTGATAATGTTGGCAAGCAGGTTTAGCAGATTCATATATTGAAAGCCTCAAATTGCTAAACCATGCTTATGAGAACAATGCTACCTAAATCAGGTATGAGATGTGGTATATCCATAAAGCAGCACTCGCGCGCGACATGCCACCAAATGAATTTTCCTCATAACTGGTTCATGGTCAGAAACCAAATATTTTCCATCTATAATTGTAATGTGCGATTTGTTATCAATTGCTCCATCACAATGCACAAAGATGGATCCCATATAAGTTTGGGAATGAATGTTAGTTTGGCTAACATTAGGGGGAGAGATTAAAGCAACTGAGGAATTAATAAATTAAATTATCATTTGATAATGATCCTCATTTAAAGATAATGCAAGTCACTGCCATGACACATTACTAACCCAAAAGTGAAATATTATATTCCAGTTGCTAATGCTCCAATTTGAATTGATGTCCTGGTAGAACAATTTTTTCATGAATATGAGTCTAAGGCACGCCTGAAGCGTGATAGACCACTCGGTTCCAAAGATAAAAATCTTTGTAAAAGGAAAGGAGCAAATAATTGAGATGGTCTAATAAGAAGGCAGGGGTATAGACGAGCCCACGACATAACGCTTCATAAAACCTCATCAGGAGAGGTTCTGGTACCTGAAAATATTGAATATGAAGAGATCTCAACATGTTATGCCGCATTGGGAACCGAGATATGAAATTATCGTCGACGATATCTTACATATATTTTAAAGCTCAATATTATAAATGATAATGAGGATCTTGAGCTTAAGTCTGTTAGGAATACAGATATGAAATTATTGGTCAAAAATAGAAAAACGCATTCAAGCGAAATTGGCTTCACTCAGAAAACGTGAAGTTTTCGGACCTATAGTCCAAACACTTGAAGGTGTAAAGCCAGTGGTGTACTAAAAAGTTTTTGTGCAAAAATATTGATAAAAATAAATCGATAAATATAAAGTACGACTTGAGGCACAAAAATCTGGCATTGATTAAATGGAGATATATTCTCCTATGGTGGACGCATCACCTTCAGATATCTTATAATTCAGGCAGTGCATGAAAGACTTGATATGCGTCTAATGAATGTTGTTACAGTCTATATATATGGCTCGTTGGAAAATATTTATGGAATCCTTGAAGGATTCAAAATGCTTGAAGCATATAAAGATTCCCGGAAAACCTATTCAATGAAGCTTCATAAATATTTATACGGATTAAAACAATCCGGCCACATGTGGTAAAATCGTGTTAGCGAGCTTCTTTGTATTGAAATATCATATTTTAATGCAATTGATGCATTGATGTATCTTACCAAATAAACTCCACTAGTGATAGCTTTTCTTATAAGCTTATTGGTAAGATTTTAGTTCTTCCTCAATGCGAAGACATCAGAAAAATACATGGTATCTACTTGATCGACAAAGCCCGATATCAACTGTCTATTTGCTTGTGGAAGTATACCTATATTATGGCAACTTACGAAATGCATTGTTGCTGCTACATCTTCAAATCATGAAGAGATAATATACATGCATCAAGCTAGCAGACAATATAAATGATTGAGACCAAGAACTCAACTTATTCAGCAACAATGTGGCTTTTCTTTGAAGACGAAGATTCAACAATATTATATGAAATATTATATAGACAGTTCAGCTAAACGGAAGATACAACTAAAGGAGACAGTATTAAGCAAAATTACTTTCAATCGTGATCTTCAGGAGAATGATGAATTTAATATTAAAGAATTTATTTCAGTGATAGTTTGACGGATCTATTCACTAAGTCATTACCAACATCAACATTTGAGAAGCTGAAATACAAGATTGGATGTGTCGTCTTCAAGATACTAAATGATGTTTTCATTAGGGGGAGTAAAATATGTGCTGCACTCTTTTTCCCTTAACAAGATTTTATCCAAAAACTGGGTTTTTCTTGTAAGGTTTTTAATGAGGCAGCTCTCAATGCGTATTACTGGATGTGTGTACTCTTTTTCCTTCACTAGGCTTTTTCCCACTGGGTTTTTCCTAGTAAGGTTTTAACGAGGCACATTATCTATCAATGGACATCCAAGGGGGAGTGTTATAAATCCACTAAATTGTGGATGTCCATTTACATTCTATTCATGAACCTATTGTATGTTACATGTATCTATTAAATAGGCAACTTAATATTTGTAACCTTTGGATGACCTTTTTCATTCTATAAATTGTAATGTTCTTCACCATTGAAGAACACACTTGAATACATAGGAGTGAATAAGAAAAGCTCTTCCTTCTCTCCACACTTCTTGTCTACTTATTAGTTGTATTACATTTTATTTTATAACAAACAGAAAAAAATAAAAAAGAGATAAATATAGAAAACAAAAGATAGAAGAAAATCTCAATCCTTGTTATTGTGTACAAAAAGTGAAATAAATACTTAAAGTTGAGAGGAAAATTCTTGGGTGATGTTTGGGCGGTTGCTTGGTTGGTTTTGAGAAGAATTGAGCTAAAAATTGAAAGTGGCGTATTAAAGTGCTTAGGGAGGTAGTCACTATTTTATCCATATTTATCCTACCCGTCCTTTAGCCTACATTACAACCTTTAAAGTACTAGTTAATCCCTGTATTGGATAAAAGCTGACTAGGCTTGAAAAGGTGACACGTGTCTTCCACGTGGCATGAACAGACTTTTCAACGGACAGACATCCAACGGGCAGACGTTCATCACGAATAGACCTAAAGAAGTTATGGAGCATTTCAACGGTCAACACGGCTTAAATAAGCAGTAATTAACACGATCATCCACGATCAACCTATTAGTGACCATTAAGACAATCATTACAACCCAGCGGTTATGACTCCAACGGATAGGTGACCGACGGTTACTTATCCAAATGGATCCACGCTCAGCAGTTACAAAAACCCCAACGGGTGCCTACCAGGCTTATAAATAGCACTCGTCTTAATCGATTGTAGAGGATCTGAACTTCATATCTGGAATATCAATAAAATACTCTCTCTCTCGATCTTGCTCAGTTATTCCCTTTGCTCTTATTTAGTTCTCTGCTTTATTCACCTGAAGAGCGATTGTTATCGAAGGACTCTCTCCGAGGACGAGTGATATGATACAGTTTCTTCTCCTTGTCTACATTTTGCATATTACTTTTATTAGATCATACGTGCATATTGTTATCATCTCATCTCACCATATAGACTCTTAATCTCAACTATTGATCGTGACCCCGCAAATACAAATTTAATTGTTAATTGGCCTAAAATCGGATCTAGGTTAAACAATTTGGCGACCACAGTGGGAGGTGACTTCTTCCGCGCTCCACCCTCACCTTGGCTCCTCTTCTTCCTCATCAAGGAGCCCAGTCCACCGGACAGGAGCTCTTTGCCGCCCTCCCTGCTGCGCAGAGCACCCACTGAAGCTAGTATAGCCTCAGCTTCAGCTTCTGGGTCAGCCACAGGCTCGGGAGGCCCGTCTTGGGGAGGAGCAGGAAAGAAACCTCCTGAAGTGCCCAAACCTATTAAAAGGTGGAACGGTCAGATATGAAGAGGATTCAAAGAAGAAGAATGATCATGAAAGCAGAAACATTCTCACCATGATTTTGTACAACCAAATCCTGCTGAGTGGCAAAATACATCCACTCTCTCTTCTCAGGGGAAAATTCCTTCAAAATTGGCCCAACCCACGCGGTCAAATCTTCAATAGAAATGAGTCCGTCGTAAGGTTTCTTGGCTTCTACAAAATTGAACGGAGTCAGAAAACGAGAAGAAGAAAAAGCATGAAGAACGTCAAAAAATACTCGGGGACTTACGCTTCTTATTCCAGACTTCTGGAAGGTAGGCCTTGTCGTCAAAAGTCAAGGCCGAGGAGCGCACAAACAGAAACCGATGTGCCCAGCCTCGGTCACCGGTATCCTCAGAATTGCGCACCAAGCCCTTGCTTCCACGCATTCTGGCATTTACATAGCCATCCTTGAAAATTTGTATACTATACAAAGAAATAAAATGCTCATAACCAAAAGATTGATTGGTTCTTGCCGCGAACCAATTCAAAGGAGTAACTATTCTATACATACTGGGGCTCAGCTGCCCCGGACAGAGGAGATACTCCCGGCAGAGCCTCTCCAGCACAGGATGCAGGGGTAAGCTACTACCCACGGTGAAAGGGTAGTGCACATGGCTGTCCACCCAGCCCTATGAGAAGTAATATTCTCCTCCTCAGAGACCGGTGAGAGGGGAACCTCATCGCCCCAGTGGCAGTCCACCCTTACTCGGGGGATGACCTCTTTTGTGATCCCAGACTTATATCTATACGCCGGCCAGTTCCGCGTATCACCTTCTCTGTTATGAAAGGACTTAATATTACAATCCGCTTCAAGTTCACCCCATTTCTTGGGGATTATCTCCGCAGCCGTAGCTTGAGTAGCCCGGGACCTGGGAGTGGCCGCCGAGGAACTACCAGCGACATCAGTACCCTGGTTTCTCTTGGATCGTGAAGACATGGTTGCAAGGAAAATATGAAGTTATCAGGAAGAATTCAAAGCTAGTTAAAAGTATTTTCAAAGAACAGCAGAGAAGAAATATAGGCGAGTAAAAGGTTTCTCATCAGGCAAACCCCTATTTGTAGGAGCAAAAATTCAGCCCCACTAACTTTCTTCAAGACACGTGGAGGCCATCAAAGAAACCTCGATCAAATCTGGCCGTTAAATATGGTTCACCAAAACTTTATAGTATCATCATTATCCTGGAAAAAAGCAGTCACCTCGCGATCAACAGGCGACGTGTGCACGTGATTGAAGTGTTTAAAATCATTACTTTTTACCCTTGGGGCACGCAATAGTCATTTCGGAATGACCTGCAATCTCGCAGACGTGCCAGCTGCAATTACTTTTTGTTACGGCGCATTAAATGCGCACGTCATGAAGGCTTGTCACTTAGCTGATAAGGATCGTACGTCACCAAAATACATCACACGAAGACAAAAATTCTCAAGGGATTCCCACCAAAAATTGTATCCACTCCTCGAACAGATACTCTGCTCGAGAAGTGCGGGGACTATCTGTATTGGATAAAAGCTGACCAGGCTTGAAAAGGTAACACGTGTCTTCCACGTGGCACGTACAAAATTTTTAACGGACAGACATCCAACGGGCAGACGTTCATCACGAATAGACCTAAAGAAGTTGTGGAGCATTTCAACGGTCAACACGACTTAAATAAGCAGTAATTAACACGATCATCCACGATCAACCTATTAATGACCATTAAGACAATCATTACAACCCAGCGGTTATGACTCCAACAGATAGGTGACCGACAGTTACTTATCCAAACGAATCCACGCTCAGTAGTTACAAAAACCCCAACGGGTGCCTACCAGGCTTATAAATAGCACTCGTCTTAATCGATTGTAGAGGATCTGAACTTCATATCTGGAATACCAATAAAATACTCTCTCTCTCTCAATCTTGCTCAGTTATTCCCTTTGCTCTTATTTAGTTCTCTGCTTTATTCACCTGAAGAGCGATTGTTATCGAAGGACTCTCTCCGAGGACGAGTGATACGATACGGTTTCTTCTCCTTGTCTACATTTTGCATATTACTTTTATTAGATCATACGTGCATATCGTTATCATCTCAGCTCATCATATAGACTCTTAATCTCAACTATTGATGGTGACCCCGCAAATACAAATTTAATTGTTAATTGGCCTAAAATCGGATCTAGGTTAAACAATCACGATTGGAGTGAGCTTACATTAGTGGAGTCCTACACTACGGGCAAGCCTATGGTACGTAGTGTGTGGCACGTGAACTTCTTTGTGAGAGCGAGTGAACTCTTTCTATATTGTGTCCCTAATCTGTTCTTGAAATTATTCTTTCTGTGATTTTTGGTACACTCTCTTGATTCATTATCTTTGGGTGAGGGCACATGGTTTGCGGGAGATAAGTGAAGTTATTGACTTCTCGGTTGAACGAATGGATGTGATTTTGTGAAAACTTGGTTTTATTGAGTTGGTTTTTGAAATTGAGATGTCTTGAGTTGGTTGTTCTAGCGTTTTAAAATATGATGGATTTTTGGCATGTTGTGGGTCACATGGTATGTATATGCTCTTGTCTAATGGCCAGTATCAACCATAATCATAGGTAGACATGTTCTATCGATTGTTGGGATCTAGTTGGAAAATTAGTTTTGGTAATTGTTCGAGGGCGAGCAAGGGTCTAAGTGTGGGGTGGTAATGTTTGGCGATATTCGCCTATTTTACCTTAATATTTGCTTGCATTTTGATACTTTATTCGTTCATTATATGTGATAATTGTGTTACTTGCGCTCACTTATTGTGTTTATGATTTTAGGAATGGTTTGGATGAATTCGAGGCAAGAACAATCAAAACGGAGCAAAATACTTTGGAAAGCAAGGCTTGGACCAAACTGATGCGTTGGAAGCTATTTTGAAGGAAAAGCTTCCAAGAAATCCCTGAAGATTGGAAGTCGTTTTGAGAGCAAAGCTTCAGAGATAGCCTTGAATTTGGAAGCTATACTGGAAGCGGGGCTTCCAAGAAAGCTTCGAGTCTGGCGTGAATTAAGTTTTTCCAACTAGTTTAGGCTTTAGTTTAACTTATCCTATCACTTTGTAAACACTATAATCTTATTTCTTCGTTATTTTTGGAGGAAGTCAGTTTTGGAGCAGAGTTTTGTCAGAGAATACATTGAACCAAGGGTTTAATTCTTTTACATAATCTATTACAATATTCAATTTCTCTTCCATGAATTATTATTTTATTATCATAAATATGCGTAGCTAAACATATTGTTCTAGGCTTAGAGCAAGTACATGAAGGTTGATGTTTGAAAGTTGATTTCTACCTATTGATTTACCATTACAGATTGTTTATTCTTTCTTGAGCCTAATTGTTTGGTTATTGAGGCCTGATAATTTATCACTATCTACGGTTTATAAGTTGAACTCGACAGAGGGAACTTCTGAATCCACATAAGAAAGAATAGAGCTTGATTGTGAACCTAGGCATCAAGGAATCGATTTCCAAATAGGATAGACATATACTTATTCTCCTTGCGTAGCTAAATACAGAATTCTTTAATGCATGCATGTGATTTAATTCCATAGACATATAGGCATTAGAGTAGCTTGCATAGAGTCGTGAAGAATCGACAGGTTTTCACGAATATATGAAGTAGAATCAACTGGAAAATTCAACTGCATTGTTTGTCACTCTGACTCTGGATTGTTTCTCTCTTATTGATAATAACCCACAAACTGCTCTCGATTAGTTGACTTCATTACTTGTTTTTAATTATTTCCTTTAGTTAGTAAATTTCACAACCATTATTGAAAAAGATCCCTGAATAGTTTTTAGGAATTGTTTAATGAAATACAGTTATTATAATAGTCCTTGTGGGAACGATACTCGACTCATCATTTTATTACTTGTCGGCCACGTATACGTGTGTGTGCATTTGGGAGCAACACATGCCATACAATATGGAATGGAGGGAGTATTAGGCAAGATCATCAATGAAAATTTGGTCCCTGTTGGGATATTTAGGGATTCTAATGATAAGTTTAAGCCTCGTGAAGAAAAGTTTTACAAAAATTAGCTTTGCACTAAGAATTTTGATGCTGGACCCAGAGAGTTGTCATAATTGTTGAGCCTTACAATAAGTTATGAAGACTTATTAAGAGCTTGTCCAAATTCATAACTGGTCGTCATAACTTGTTATGTACAAATTTATCAAAATGTGTTTGCTTCAAATACGATCCAACCCAACTTCGAACGACTCCAAATTTAATATCAAATATTTTAATATAACTGTCAATAATTTTCAATTATTAGATTTAACTCAAACTTTAAAAAATATACTCACTTTGTCATTTTCAAAAATCAAGCTATATAAAATCCAAAATTGATGTTTTCAAAGTTTCTTCAACCAAATCAAATCTAAAACAAGCATAAATAAATAATGAGTTGTATTTATTGAAAGGAAGAATAGAAAAAATTAGGAGGAAGAAGCAGGAGGAGTCTAAGAAGTATGAGCAGAGAATTCCTGGCGGGCGGCTTAATGTACAATAAAAAGAGTTTTTAATGAGGCCACAAAGGTAATAGATGCTCCAAAGTGGCCACCCAGCTAAACTTTATCCTTTCTTGGCGCGAGAATCATTTTTCAAGTTTTTACGTTGGGTAGCCTTTTTGGGTGCCTAGCTTTTAAGTTTTAGTCGTGATAAAAAAATCTTTTCAAAAATGGCTTTTATGGCTATCCTGCATTCCTGCTAGGGTGTACCTCCAAGTTACTCAGGTAAAGCTGGTTGTGCAAAGGATTTGTACGAGGGCTCAAAGTTCAACAATTGCATTAAATTGGGTCAATTTGCAGAACTGTGACACCATGCACAATGTTTGCGTTTTTGTCCCCACATAATAGTGGTTAAGCAAAAATACTCTCCGCTTTGTTTAATAAATAAATTTGGACGAAGTTACCTTTCTGAATCTTATAATGACGTCCGCATCCATGCCATCCATTTCTCCGTAAGTACTGCCTAAGAGGCACCACTTGTCTTTGATCCCTCTTTTATAGGCAACACTTTCAGTTGAATCTCACATTCTCCTAGATAAAGTGTTGTCTCGCAGCACTTGCCCCTTTAAATATCTTCCTGCATTTTTCTAGATAAGTTGAAGCATTTATTAGGCAATACTTGCCACTTGATTTCTTCCTAAAAGACAGTACTTGTCAATTAATAACTGGAAGTGTTGCCTGCGGATCAAGGGGAGGAAGGAACATTTGCTAAAATCACGTTAAACGGGGCAAACTCTCAAGACTAGTCAATTTTGGGAATACCGGGTGATTTTTTTTTTTTGACTAAATGGTTATATTTCTGTAAATCACCAGGGCAATGACTGGGTCTTAGAGTTGAGAAACTTGAGTATTAAAAAAGAGGAAAAGGAGTAGTGAAGTGCTACGACTAAAATGTTTCAACATTTTCTTAGTCTAAATTTGAGGGGAGAACAAAGGAAACATACATGACATAGCTGATAGCTCCTATTTCACTCGAGCTCCTCTGGACTTAGTTTTACTTGGGCTAACTGGTCTTTTGCTCCTGTAATTATAGGTAGCATTACTTTGCCAACACAGTATTGCCAAACCAAGCACGATATTGAGTTCCACTCTTGTCTAACTAAGACTAAAAAGGTAATTCGCTTAAACAGCCAATTTCTGATTTTCAAGAAAGTAAGACAATAATCAATACAATGAATTATCTACTCCAAAGTCATCAACGAGCATTTGGAAAAAGCTATCAGCCTATCAGTGCATTCACCATTTGTAATATTGATTTTGATGTGACTTAAGAATCTTTTAAAGGAAAGTTACCGAAAGTATATCCAATTGCTCCTTTAGCTCATTTCAGCTCAATTAAAAGAAAGTTTTTGAGATTTGGGAATGTCCAAATCATCCAACTCCTTGGCCACCTTATTGAAGCAAAAAACTTGTCGAGATATCAGATTGTTTACTAATATAAATCTCAAAGGTATAAAAGGAACTAAACTTTTTATTCACAAATTTAATACATATTGCACGAAAATAACTATGTAGAAAAAATGGATTTTTACACATATATACACAAAAACACCCCTAATTACATAAAAATAACAATATTTTTAAAATTACCAGACATAACAATATTTTTAAGCACATTTCTTCAATAATCAACACATTTCATTTTTGATAACTACACTTACACCCCACTCTCCAAAAATCCTAAAACACTTTCTCTCACTTCCTCCCCAAACAAACACCCGCCACCCCCACCCCTACCCCCACTCCCACCCCAACCCAAATCAGCGCCGTGAAACTCCAAGTCAACGCCGTGAAACTCCAAATCAGCACCGTGAAACCCCCACCTCTCTAACTAGTGTCGTGAACTCCCACCCCACCCAACACAAATCAGCCGTCGTGAACTCCCACCCAACCCAAATCAGCGCAGTGAACTCCCACGGCACCTAACCTAAATCAGCGCTATGAAACCCCCACCCAAAATCTGCTACAAACCCTATACCCTATCCCCACGAGATACGGTATCACTGCTACTCCAACTTTCCAGCAAACAAAAAATTAAGGCGACTGTTGTAGGACACTGTTTCCGGCGTTGACCGCTGGTCCGTTTGTGTCGCTGCTACTGTGTTTCCTCCGGTATCTCATCCATTTTGTGTTGTTGCTACGAGTGATATGAACACAGAATAGTAAATGAACATAGAAGAAGATGATTAATCCCTGGTGGAGACAGTTTTGTGGTGGTGATGCAACGGTTTTTGTGACCTGGAGGCAGTTTTCCATAGCATTCCGTTGCACTATTTCATTTTCTTTAGTTTCCGTTTCATTTCTGTTCATGTTTGTTTAAATTTGTTATGTTTTTATTCATGTTTCTTCAGATTTGTTCTGTTTCTGTTCCTGTTTGTACAGATCTGTTATAGTGGTTTAATAAATTTGAACTCTTATATTCTATTGCTCACGACTGATGGCGTTGAAACAATATGATTCAGTTTGAAACATCGTTGAAATATTAAAACAATTGTTGCAACAGTTTGATACATCTGAAACGATGTTGAAACAGTATGATACTGTCTGAAACGATATTGAAACAATCTGAAATAACTGTTGAAACAGTCTGATACGGTCTAAAACGGGGGTTGATACAGTTTAAAACAGTATGATACAGTCTGAAACGGGACTTGATACAGTTTAAAACAGTCTGAGACATAGTTGATACAGTCTGGAGCGAGACTTGATACAGTCTGAAACAACATTGAAACACTATGATACGGTCTAAACGTGTCTGATACGATCTGAAACGGGAGTTGATACAGTTTAAAATAGTCTAATACAATCTGAAACGGGAGTTGATACAGTTTTAAACAGTTAGATACAATACTGAAATGAACCGAAACCGTGCAGAAACAGTTAGATACAGTGCTGCAGAAACAGTTGATACGGTGCAGAAACAGTTGATAAGGTGCAGAAACAGTTAGATACGGTGCAGAAATAGTTGATACGGTGCAGAAATAGTGAGATTCAACGAGATACATTGAGGATGGATGAGGAAAAGTGAAAATCGGGAAAAATGAGAGGAGTAAAAGTGAAATTGGGGAGAAAATGGTGGGAGTAAAAGTGAAATTGGGGAGAAAATAGTGGGAGGAAAAGTGAAATAGGGGGAAATGGGAGGAGCAAAAGTGATAGTGGGGGAAATAGAATGAAGAATGTAAGGGTTTGGTATGTTATGGAAAAATATTGCTATGTTTTGCTATGTTTGTAGTTATCTTGTGTTTTCCTCTATATAGGGTAATTTTACTAAAATATTGCTACGTTTGGTAATTAAGCTCTAAAACTTGTACTTTTATGTAAAAAATCCTATAAAAAAATATCAATGATAATTTGGTCATTTCTTGTCGGGAGAATTTCACTAATAGGACACTTGGGGAATGTTATTTAAGTTTTAGCCTCATTAAGTAAAGGGTTAAAAAAATAAGTTTCGCGAAAGGAATTTTGATGTCGGACATGCCGAGTTGTCGTAACTGCTGAGCCTTACAATAAGTTATGAGGACCCGTCAGGAGTTTGTCTAAATTCATGACGGGTCTTCGTAAGATACTATGTACAAATTTACCAGCAAGTTTGCTTTAAATGATTCAATCCTACTCCAAATAACTTCAAATTCGATATTCGACATTTTAATATCAATCACAATAATTTTCTATGATTATATTCAATTCAAACCATCCACTTTGTCTTTTCCAAGTTTTATGCTCAATAAAACCCTATAGTGGTTATTTTAAATTTTTCCAATCAAATCAAATTTAAATATCCACAAATAGAAATGATTTGTAGAAACTCGAAAGGAAGATGAGAGAGAAGAGGAGGATGAGAACGGGAATTCCTGGTAGGCGGTGGTGCAGTGCTAACATTGTAGAAGTTTTTTAAATAAGTCCAAAAAGGTAATGGATGGTCCTTAGGTGGGAAAAAATTGATAACTAGCCAATTTTGAACACTCTAAGTGAGTTTTATCCATCGTTTCAAAATTAATTGAGAAATAGCCAAAAAAATCTGCACGCACACTTACACTCCATTAGCGTTGGCAAGCACCCCTGACTAGTCTCAGTATTTGAACTAATACGTTCAAAGTCCCAGTATTTTATACTGAGATTAGTGTTTAAGTGATCCCAATATAAAATACATGGACTTTGACATGTTAGTTCAATGTCCCAGTATAAAATACTGAGACTTATCCGGAGCTGGCTAGTTTTCAAACAGTTTTGCACCACTAGTTAGTACACCCTCTGTTTCAGAATGGATGAACCTTTTCGCTTTTCGAGAGTCAAACTGGATGAACTTTGACTAATAATTTAAGATGATTCTTTTCATCATATTGATATGCAAAGAGTTGCATGTTATAGTACTTTTCGTATAGTTTTTTAATATACAAATTTTTATTAGAACATATTAATTTAATATAGTCTAATTTAGGTTCAAAGATTAGTCAAATTGACTTTCAAAAAGTGAAAAAGTTCATCTTTTTTGAAATGGAGGGAGTATTCATTTAGCGCGGTGTAAACAGCCTACAGAGCCAAATTTTTTGGGAAAATTACCCCATAAGCACTTTGGTAGTACTTATTCATTGTTCCTAAACCACTTTTCTCTCCCTTACTTTCTCTTGCTATTTAGCTTATTTTATAAATTATAACCATTACATATTTATTGCTTACTTATACAGAATAATTATAGCTAATTCAAAAAAGATTCAAAATACCAATTAAAGATAGGGATATGGGCGGATTACATGGACAAATTTATAGTGAATTAATTTGTATTTTATTTTTCATTATTTTTAAGTATGTTATATTTTTATGTACTAAATATTTTTTCGATATATAAATTGTATTAGTTCATTTGTGATTAAAAAATAAATTTATGAATACTCAATATATATTGTGTATTCAACATTTATTTACCCAATATTATATATATTTTTATATTTATCATGTACCTATCCAATATTCATGATTTGTTACTTTATTTTTCTACATATCAATCACTTAATATTTTAAATATTGTGTATGTAATATTTATTTAATTAATATATTCAACATATTATGTATCCAATAGTTATTTACTATATATTAATTTAATATTTATTCTGTATTCATTTTAGCATATATTAGTATAATATATAATATATAATATATTATTTTAGTATATATTAATTTAATATTTTATAATATTTTATTATTGACATTTAGAGCCTGTTTGTTAAAGCTTCTACGGAACCAAAAGTGTTTAGTTTTCTCCAAAAGTGCTTATTTTGAAAAATCGATGTGTTTGGCCAAGCTTTTAGGAAAAAGTAAGTACTTTTGAGTGGCAACAGAAGTTGTGTTTTCTATTGTGGGAAGAAGCTTGAAAAAGTAGCTTTTCCCTAAAAGTCCTTTTTAGTAGAAACAGAAGTTGTTTTTAATTTCTATCATTCAAAAAATATCCTTACCAAAAATACTTATATACCTAATTACTCCTACATATTTTAACCTAATGATTATATTATATAAACAGTACATTAGTTTTTTAATCAGTATTTTTGTATGTACACCTACATCACTATTGTTTCAAACTTTTAATCAAATAATATCTCTTGTTAAGATATAAATCTAGAATATTCAATTTTTGAATGTTGTAGTTAGCATATTTTTAACTAAATAAAAAAAATTAAATATAGCGTTTGAGAATAAATGTTTAAAATCATTCATCTAGTCTAGTTAAATAACTGTAAAGTGAGTCTTTAAATGTCCTTACTCATAATTTAACACTCAAAAGTATTTTTTCAAAAGCTTGGCCAAACACAAATTACTACTCAACTATTGACAGAAGTACTTCTCAAATGAGTTGGCCAAACACGAACAACTTTTCTTCAAAAGTACTTTTACGACAAGCACTTTTCAAGAGAGCACTTTCCAAATAAATAGTTTTCAGAAGCTTGGCCAAACAGACTCTTTGTATGCAATAATTGTTTTTATATGCATACATAAAATTAAAAAATAATATTATATGCATTAGTATGCCATAATTGTTTCTATATGAAAATTAAAAAATAATATTATATACATCTTTTATGGTTTATGACTAGCAAGTTTGGAGGGCAAAATTATGGGTTCAATTTTTGTGAGATTAGGCAGGAGCGCCCCTATCCCGTCAAGGAATCCCAGATTCCGTGAATTTCAAAAATGGTAGCTAAGAGATAAGTTTTCCTTTTTGATTTTCTTTATTATAGGTAGTAATAATTGACAAAGTTTTTTAAAACAATTATTTTCTTCCCAAAATTAGTAAAGCTTTTGGCTAGAATTTTCGTTCAATTAATTACATCCCCCCATGTTATATATATTGAATAAATATTAGCAATATATAAAATAGTACATACAAAATATTTTAAAAGATGAAGTGAATAATTATTAAATACACAATATGTATGATATTTCATATTGTATATTTAATAAATAAATATTAAATACATGATATTATATTGTGTATGTACGATAATGTACGATGTGTCATATATGTTAAATATTAAGTGAATAAATTAATATTCTATCATACTATATTTTCAATATTTATTCACTATTTTAATATAATATATTACTCTTTGTATGTATTGTGTATTCAAATTTATTTATTTTAATAATTGTTATTCACATTTTAAGTGATATGTATTTTATTTGTGCAAAATCTAAATATGACTGCTAAAAGATGATAAAAAGAAAAAAATTATATGTGTAAAAGATAAACTAGTTCTTTCTCTCTTTTATTTAATTTATTACCTATAATAACACATATATTTTTTAAGAATGATTGATGTCTATCTAGATGATTGTTATATATCTTCTTTTGTTTAAGAAAAATAATATTAATTGATATTAATAGTATTTTTTTCTTTTTTATTTTAATATTGTGGCTACGAAAAGTAAGAGCTGCATGAAAGTAAATATCTTCATATGGGCGGTTATTTATATAAGGAAAATTTACACCTGTTGACGCTCTAAAGTGCTTAATTACGTAACATAACAATATTTAGGGTAATTTACCTACCGTATCGATACTTTTAAATTAATTACAAAACGTGACATAAGGATAAAAAGGGTATTACAATGTTATTTGCCATTTCTCCCTTATACGTTGTCTTCTCAGACCTGTTCACTTCAAATATTTCTCTCACTACTGAAAACCGCTCCTCTCATTTGTTTCTTCAAGTTAAACGATTATCAGTCAATTAGGTTTCCTAACCGTTAATTTCGTTGGAATTTTAACAAATTCTTGCCGGAGTTTGTTAAACCATGTCACAAAACAGTGATAATTCACCCTCTGCTCGTGAAATTCGTTTAAAATCGCGGCATCTGCGGAATTCTCCAACTATAAAACTGCATTCACCGGTGAAACGCCGGCAATCATTAGGAGTTAATAGCCCTACAGGTTCACCTGTGCAAAGCCGTCGGCCAGTAGCAGTTAAGAGTCCCAAATGTTCGCCGGTTAAACCTGGTAAACGGAAGTCGAGAGAAGATGCTAAAGGTAAAAGTATTGTCGACAATGATTTTGTTGATGATATCGATGCTGATGTTCGGATGAAAAGGAACAAATATGATCGGTGTGGAGTCCTCGAACAAAATCACTCTCACTCGCAGGATAATGTATGTATTATGTTGTATATGCCTTTTTTACTTTTCGTATGTATTTGTATTTTTGTATATTTTCCCCCCTTTGCATGTATAATTTTGTGAACCTAAGTTGTATGGGCATTTTTTGTATAATATGTATTTTTTTTTGTATTTTAAGTGTATGTTATGTATTTTTACTGTATCTTATGTATTTTTGTTGTTCATATCTATGTTTTTGTATGTGTCTATTTTCTATTTTTCGTACACCCCCACCCCTAGTCTGTATGTTGATTGTATAAATATGTATTTTTTAGTAGGCTTTTTTAACATGTGTATGTGGAGACATTTAACATGTTGTCGAAATATGCATGATCTTATATGTTTATGTATATACAAACTTATATTCCCTTTGATCGACACCGATTTAATCACTGTAGCAACCGTTAATGCACTTTGCATAGACATTTATGTGCAGTTGTATATCTATGTATATATTTGTATGTGTATTTTGTTGCACTGTTGAATAATATAAAGTTTTTTTGCTTTGTTTGTCCATGTCCAGGATTGTACATTTTATGTCCCTGCGAATATAGTTACTGTGACAGATCACTGGACTGCGACAACTCGTTATGATATTGTTAGAATCTTAGAAGAGCATCTGTCATCCGCTCAGTTGGCTTTATTTAGGCAGACCTGCTTTGGGTACTTTTTGGATCTGCCAGAAGTATTTGGTCAATACCAATTAATTCACCATTTGATGCTACGTGAGATTGTATCAGATAATCCAAATGAGTTTACAATTATGATTGATGGTACGCGTTTGCGGTTCGGTCTACAAGAATATGCTGTTATAACGGGGCTAAATTGCTTTGGTGATGATATTATTGTTGCTGATCCTACTCCAAATAGGATTATTTCAAGCTACTTTCCCAATCAGGAAAAGGTGCGCAAAAGTGAGTTAGTTAAATATTTTCTTGGTAAGCGGTAGATTTGCGATGAAGATGCTGTGAAGATTGTTGTTTTGTACTTTCTGCATGTCTTTGTGTTATCAACTGATAGTGGGCACATTATACCCAAGGAGCATTTTGATTTGGTTGAGTCGGGGGCATATATTAGTTATCCGTGGGGCAAATATTCATTCACATTATTGCTTGAAACGATCAGCCTTATATCCACCTCTGAAATTTTATAGGATTGGTGGGTTGCCGGTTGCACTCCAAGTCTGGTTTTATGAATGTTGTTCTGAAGTTGACCGGAAAGTTGCCTTTCGTGTTGGTAACTTTACTCCTAGGATTTTGAGTTGGAAAGTTACTGTGAATCAACCGAGGTTTGCCAACTTGTCCAATTGAATGTTTAGCGGCACAAGACCTGAGGTTAGATATAATTACACGAAATGCTTTTTCTTTGTATGTTTTTTTTTTTTTTACTTTATATGCAAGTTCTCAGTTTTCTTTTTGTTTCTTTTTTTTTTTTTTTTTTTTTTTTTGTATTTTTATAGTTGGTGTTCAGGATTATTGTTCCAACCGCTGATGAGATACGCATTCAACTTGCCTGTTCGAACTGAGGCTTCTCCTAGTGCCAGTTGTGCGTCTCACATTCCTGTTCGTGAGTTTGTTGGCATTCCTCGTCAAAAAGTTCAGAATGTGAAAGAACCTTCTTGTGCGTCGCAACATGTGAATGAAGTTGATGTTGTTGCTGAGTTGAAGCAATTGACCTCTGATTTTAATGATTTCAAGAATGATGTATGTGTTGTTTTGATTTTTTCAAGCATGTATATTTCTGCTTTTTTTTGCACATATCATTTGATTTATATTTCTCTATTTCTGCTTTTTTAGTTTATTTTTTAGGTTAATTCTCAATTTGCCAATCTTACTTCCTTTCTTACCGATTAATTTGCGAAGGTGTTTGATCGCTTGAAGGTAATTCCACTCAATTTTTTTGTATGTTTTTGTATTTTTTTGTATTTGCCAATCTTACTTCCTTTTTTGTATGTTTTTGTATTTTCCCATGTACAGGTTGGGGGAAGCAGCCCTGTTGATGATTACCAAGACGATCGAGGTGCTGATTGTCGTTCTAGTAGCCCTATTGATGCTCAAGATCTTAAGCAAGGTGCTACCTTTGATTATGGTAACCCTGTTGAAGCTTACCATCATACGCACTAGAAGGACAGTGCTGCGAATTTGTGTGTATGTATTTTTTTTTTGTATTCTTTTTTTTTTTTAACATATTTAAATGTATTTTTGTGTGTATCAATTTCCTGATACTGTTTTTGTGTTTTTTTGTATTTTTTCTAGCTGGGTGTTGGAAGTTCTCATATTCAAGTTTCATCTGCTGGTCGTGGTGCTGCTTTTTTATTTGGAAGTGCTGCTAAAGTTTGCAGTCCAGTTCGCTATGATGAGACTCCACTCAGTCGCCGTGTATGTCTGTTGTCCATGCTCACATTTTTTATTTTTTTCCTGTTGTATATCTATTTTCCTGATGGCTTTTTTTTAACCAGGGTGTTGGAAGTCCTATTATTATTCAGTTTCCATCTGCTCGACGTGGTAATAAACTTTGCAATCTATTGCAATATGATGAGACGCCACCTACTCGTACTGTATGTGTCATATCTATGAACACAATTATCTTTATTGTAATTTTTTTATATAATGTTGACATATTGAGTTTGTTTTTATAGGTTGATGAGCCTGGAGTAGGCGGTGACATTGAGCAGTCTGGTAGTCGAGATGTTGTGCTACTTAGTGTGTCCAGATTTTGTGATCCAAGAGCTGCTGCGTTCTTACGGTTTGATGGACCGAGTTTTTCGATTGGGGATTTTAGTCAAGAATCTGAAGAGGGTGTTCATGGACAATGTGCAACTGAAGTCCAGCCTGACAGTGTATGTACATACATGTTAGCTTTTTCACTTTTTTGTATATTTGTGTATTAATATGTATTTATTTGTATTTTTAAGTGTATCTTCTGTATTTTCACTGCATCTTATGTATTTTTACTGTATCTCCTATTTTTTTGTGTATTTTGTAGTATGTATGCTAACTATTGTATTATGTATTTAGTATGTGTAGTTTTTTCTGTTTGTGTAGGCAAGTGTTGCTGAGTCGAGCAAGGTGGCAGTTGATGATGATCCCAATTTCCCCAACATTGATCCGTCTGCCTATGTTGAGATTGATGCTGCTATTGCAAGAGCAGTGTCTGCGTGTAAGCCGGTGGTGGTTGCCCCACTTAATACGGTACCACAAGAAAATGTTGATTCTGAACATACATGTTCTGGTAGTGTGTCATCTGCTGACAAATCAGAGGATGAATCGAGTCAGCCTGATGCAAATCTTGTTGATGGGCATGAGTCCCAGCTAGTTTTGGTTGAGAGTGATGCAGATGATTCTGCTACACCTTCTCAGTTGATTGCACGCATTAGGCGTTCAAGGAGGTATGCTAGGCCTGCCTTGGCCAATTCACTAGGACCAAAAATCTTCCAAACGAAGCATCCATTTATTAGTGGTGTGAATGTTGACATTGACCAAGATCTGGAAAATGCATTTGTTGCATGGGTTGAGGATGGGATTGAGCCAAGCAGGCGAAGGTTTTTCCTTATTACTTGTTTGAAGTAACTCTTTTTACCTTATTGGTATTTCGTGTCATAATGTCTTCTTTTTTTTTAAAAAAAAAAAAATTATCTGGAAGTTGCTCTATTCGAGAGAAGGTAATCGAATTGCGAAGCCTTTTCAGCTAGGAGTTGTTAAAGTTGAAAGGAAGGAGTAGTTTCGCACCTTGCTGCATAGTCGAGGCTTGCTTAATGACCAGGTATGTGTTTTCACTGTATAATGTTGTATAATAATGTATTGTACTATATATTATTGTTTTTTAGTTATGTATCTTACTTTTCTTATTTTTGATGTTTACATTTTTCAGCATATTGATGTAGTCTTCTATTATTTGCGGAAGAAGCGAAAGTATGGTCCTGATGTTCATCTTAAGTTCACCACTACGGATTGTTTTTTCAAGAATTTGGTTGAAGATGTTTTCAAGGCGTACAAAGCTAGTAACAACGATCCCACAGTTGTTACTAATGATGATCCTATTGCTCAGTATATTATGGGTTTTAGGCTGCTTGCAAACACCCCATGGGTACATGGTGATTATGTTTTAGTGCCACTGCACATCAAAGAAAAATTTCACTGGGTGTTGGCTATAGTGTCATTCAAAGAGAGATCTATTTGGTTGTTTGATTCTCTCGGTGCAAGGCCTTGTCCTCCTGTCCTTGCTCTAGTTCATAAACTGTCTGTTGTGTTGCCTCTTTATCTTTCAGTCACTAGCTTTTATGGTGCGAGGCTTGACATTGATTGGACACAAACCCGGCATTCAAAGACAAATCTATGACAGATCCATTCTCTGTTGTTACAATTACAAATATCCCAAAACAACCTGTTGGATCAGTGTATGTATCCTTCAACACACTGTTATGTTTTTCTTCTTTTTTTTGTACTTTTTTTGTTTTGATCTGTTTTGTTGTTTATGTTTCAGCGCTTGTGGTGTCTACGTCGCAGCATATGCTGAGTATTTCATAAGTGCAAATGATCGACCACCACTTGATTTTGATGTTAATATCTATCGTAGTAGGTTGGGGACGCTACTGTGGCACTATGGCAAATCAAAGACAGATGAGCAGGCCATTAGTGCAGATGAGGTGACAGGAAATCAGTTCAAGAAGAAGGGTGGTCCAAAGTGAGGCGAAGCATATCATTAAATAGTTTATGTAGCTTGTTGGTGTTGTATTATTTTAACTCTTAAGTACTTGTTATTCAGTGGGTGGATCTAATTTGTATTTCAGTTTGTATGTATGCAGTGTCTACTGTAACTGAAAAGTTATTATATGGATCAATATTTCTTAACCAGTTATTGTATGGATCAATATCTCTTTTCCTTAAAGCTTTTTTTAAAAAAAAAAGTTTAATGCATAATGTTATGTTATACAGGAGCTTCAATTTCTTGATGCACATTTTGAGTTGATAACATTATTCATGTATTAGCATATGAATAGTTCTAGAAATGTCTTTGAAATTTCTAAATACAAAATAATACAGTTATAAATACACAATAATACAATTATAACAATAACAATTTGTAACTGTATTATTTTGTATTATACTGTACAATGTATTTGTGTTGTACTGCATTGTTTATGTGAGCTCAAATATTTGGATAGATTAATTTTTTCTTGTCGTTTGATAAGATTCACTAACAACTATGAAGATTGAATTTACAATACTGGCAAGAAAATAGTATGTTTGTGTAGACCAGATACAAAATAATACAGTTTCATACACCAAGTGTTTACTATAAAATAAGTAGCCAAAACAAAAAATTTCAACCAACTTGAGAAACAAATCTTATTATTCAATATGTGTTTATAACAATGTATTATCCAACTAAATGTATGACATTTTCCTTTTTTTTTTTTTTACACTTGGAATGTAATAATTCTGATTGTTTATTTTTCTAAATGAGATGAAATAGTTTCTAAGCGTGGGAACAGAACGTTCAGTTTCTCTTGGGGAGGTTTGTACAAGTTGCTCTGTTGTGGCCTTCACATCCACATAGTCCACATGTTATCTTTGATCTTTTTGGATGCAGTTCCCAAGGTTGCTTGTATCTTATCTTTTTTGGTCTGCCCGGAGTCCTTTTTCATATTGGGGGTTGCACAACTTCATTAGTAATGTATGTAGGGATGTCCCAATTACTTTCATCTGGAATAGGATTAACAGGCACTTCATATGTCTTCAACAGGAATTGCTTTGTGTAGTATGGAGAGGCATAGATCTCTTCTTCCATAGACTTAGACTTCATTACTGCCACTGCATGTGCACATGGCAGCTCGTCCATTTGGAACCTTCTACAGCAACATGTTCGATCTCTCAATGACACGAGGAATTTTGTTTCCTTATGCCAAACTGAATATGAATCCCCTGATGAAGGCTTAACCTGTAGCACATGAACTGTTTAAGTAATACAAAAGTATACAGTCTAGGTATATACTTTACATACACACTAATACAATACAATACAAAATTATACAGAATACTATGTATGCATATAAATACAAACAACTATAAGACGGAGTAAGAAACTTAAACGAGTTACTAGCCATATTGTTTTTTTTAGCTACTGAAGGAAGCAACAATAATGCAGAATTGTTCAAATATATACATAATACACCCATAATGTATAAATTTTGTAAATCTGAACAGTAAGATGTAGTATTACCGTCATCTGCAGTGCCAAGGTTCGATGTTTATCCAAAATATCATTAAACTTTTTACCCAACTTTGTGAATGTATTTTCTGCACCTTCCCTGTTGCGATTGTTCCACATTTCAACTTTTGCTCGCATTGACTCCATAAATGATGACACAGGCATATCTCTTGCACCCTTTGTAGCCGCATTTAATGACTCCGCAATATTTGAAGTCATTATCCAGCCACGACGGACAGTTGAATGAGCCCTAGCCCACTTTTGATAGCCAGCATTGTACAAGTATGTTTTGATACGGTTGTCCATCTTTGCAACGTCCTCCATTTTCTTATCAAACTCCTTCACTGTGTATGCTTTAGCCATGGTAAAGAAAGCTTCATGCAGTTTTTCTTCAGCTCTTTTGAATTTTGATTTCACATTGTTCCACAGATGCCAAATGCATGCATAGTGTTGAACCATGGGATATACAATAGAGGCCGCTTTCAAGATGCTTTCTTTACGGTCCGAAACAATGCACATATCATCTATTTGGCCATATGATCTTCTAAAATTATCAAAAAACCAATGCCATGCATCATCATTCTCATAATCAACTATAGCATACGCTAGAGGGAGGATTCTGCCACTGTGATTGGAATTATAAATGAGAAAGTAGAATCAGCAGTTAATTATACACATTTATACAGATATATAAAACATAATACAAATGCCTAGACTGTTAGACTTACCCGCTCCATCCATTGTACTTGCAGCTAGGAATGTCCCCTTATGTGTAGCGGTGAGAAAGCTACCATCAACAACAACAATTGGTCTGCAATACTCCCATCATTTTATTGATGCGTTAAGTGCCACAAAGGCATATAAGAAGCAGTCGTCTTCTGTTTTAAAAAAGTCCACAATTGACCCCGGGTTGGTTTTCTCCAAAATGTATAAGTACCCTGGCAACTTGTTGTATGAATCTATTGGATCACCTCTCATTGTTTCTAGCGCTTTCTCCTTCGATCACCATGCCTTCATATAAGGAAGCTCCACACCATATTGTTTGTGAATGTCTTCAATTATCTCTTTTGGTTTGTAAGTTGACTTGGGATCTTTATATTTATACTGGATAAGACTCCCTATAATTGCTGCAGTTGCTTGTTTGTGGTTGGAAATTCCGTTCTTCAGTGGGCATGAGTGCTCATTGACAAATTTCCTAATTTTGAACAATCCAGATGCGTTCAAGCTTGAAGACTTAAAACTCCATGTAAAATTTCCATGCACAATTCTCCCCAGTGCATATCAGGCAATAGCTGCACATACATATATAATTAATTATTGTATGTCACAGGGTAGTTGTTTAGATACAGAATTATACATATAGAGGAAAAATTATACATATTTTTGACAACATACAATATTATACATTGCAAACTCATAATATACATATTTTTTGACAAGGTGTTCAGTGGGCAAAAATTAGTTATATATTTTGAAGTCATACACAATTAACATAGACATATAGAAACATACAACTTTATACAGAATAGGCAACGGTTTTTGAAATTCCGTACCATTTTGAGCTTGATCTTTTCACCTTAAAGTGGAACTTGTTCCTTAATGCATAGTGCTTCATTGCTTTGACAATTGTATCCTTATCTTGGAAAACCTGCCATTCGATGATTTCTTCTTGCATAGGGTCTGCAATTATAAGCGCAGTACTATCTTCAAAGTCTCCAAAGTCTGGAATAGCTATCAATTCCTGGGTATGTTCCTCAGCTATCGACTGTATGTTATTACTCTCTACATGTTCTGGTGAATTTACTATCCAATTGTCAACTTTTTCAAACCAGTTTCGACTCACTGTAATACACAGTGGATATCTTCCTAATTCCTTGTTATCTTTTTTTATCTCAACAAACACTTTGACCCCCATGTCATTGTGTATTTCAATTGGAGGTCTTGTTGCATCCACTTTATACTTTATTTCCATTTGGTTCACAGTGGTATCCACACGGATTTGATTTGCAATAATAGAGATTAACTCCTCAAAAGTACAGTCAGATGTTATTACAACTACATCAACACCATAATCAACATAGTTTCCGGTTGCATCCCATCGCCCTTTGTGTTTGATAAGTACCGTTACTGATGTCATGCTAGACCTGTCAACAATACCATACAGTGATGAAACAAATTTATACAGTGATGAAGCAATTTAGTAAATGCTTCTCGAGTATCCATTTGTACAAAAGTGGAAAATTTATGACGCAACTACGTAATTGCTACAGAACTTTGGATACAAAATCAATACAATTTCAACAACAGAAGCACCCAAAAAACAGATGAATGTATGCCTAAAATTGCATGTTAAACAACATTTTTTGTATAAAACTGTATGTCAACACATAGTTGTATAAAAATACAAAGCGACACAATGTATTGATGAAGTGATTATGCAATTGCTACTGAACTGCAAATGTAAAAGCGACTACCAGTTTTAGCACAGTTACAACACTGATACAATTTCAACAACTGAAACACGCAAAAACAAAAGAAGTTTATGCATAAAACTGTATGTTAAACCACAGCTTTTTGTATAAAAATGTATGTCGACACATAGCTGTATAAAAATACACATAGGCACAATGTATCGATGAACTGATTTCGTAATTGCTACTGAACTACAAATGTAAAAGCGACTACAACTTTTAGCACAGTTACAACAGTTATACAATTTCAACAACTGAAACACGCAAAAACAAAAGAAGTTTATGCATAAAACTGTATGTTAAACCACAGCTTTGTATAAAAATGTATGTCGACACATAGTTGTATAAAAATACACATCGGCACAATGTATCGATGAACTGATTTCGCAATTGCTACTGAACTACAAATGTAAAAGCGACTACAAGTTTTAGTACAGTTACAACAGTTATACAATTTCAACAACTGAAACACGCAAAAACAAAAGAAGTTAATGCATAAAACTGTATGTTAATCCACAGATTTGTATAAAAATGTATGTCGACACTTAATTACGTGAAGATACAGTACTCATAATACAAAATCTACAATGTGTTTACAGAAACTTTGAGCATTCAATATCAAAACTCCGAATACAAAATCAGAATCGCATAATCAAAATCAGAAAATAAAAAAGCTTCGATTACAAATTACAAATTGAAAACTTCGATTACTTACCAGAAAAATCGATCAATCGGGGACAAAAATCGCAAAATTGAGTTTGATTTTTTCAATTTTTATCGAATCAGAACTGAAAATTATGGAACAATTCCGATTCTACTTTGATCCACAATATAAACCCTAGATTTTGGAGTGTAATTGAAGGAGTTTGAGAGTGAATTGTGTTCTTTACAAAGGAAAGAGAAGGCACGTAACAGAAGAAAGTTTTTTCTAAAATTGTTTGGTATTTATATGTTGGTATTTTGTATGTATTGTGTAAAAAAACTATCGGTATTTTTTGTAAATTGTAATATTACGTAATTTTAGGTATAAGATGGTATATTTATGTAATTCTCCCTTTATATAATCAACCCAAATTTTTACTCCTCAGGTGGCACCTAGCTAAATTTTATTCGGGCCTTTTTGCAGAAATAGACTCCATAAGAATGGTTCGCGTTTTTGCCCATACTTAATAAGGTTTTACAAAACTGCCCCCATTAAATTATGAAATTTTTTTGGATGATAATACCATTGTCAATCTCTTAGCACGGGGCCAAAACTTGCCTTTGGCCCCTCTCTATTTACCAACACTACCCCTTGAAGTGCTGGCAAAAGGCAACACTTACCAGCACTTGGTCGTACGTGTTGGCAAAAGGAAACACTTGCCCCTTTCAATCTCTTCCTGCATTCTCGCCATATAACTTGAAGTGTTGGTAATACAACATTTGTCCTTAAAGTCTGTGCCTCGTGTCAATACTTACAAACTTGAAGTATTGGCCTCGTGCCAACATAAGGGTATTTTGCTAGAACACTATTAAATGGGGGCAATCTTGTAAACCATTCCTTAAGGAGGATACCCGGTGAAAATTTTTGATTTTATTGTTGTTGGCGCATGAATCATTTTTGGGATTTCCACGTAAATAGCCCACAATATTTCATATTAACAAGTCATTTAGCACTAACATAATATAGCCACAATATTTATATTTAAAATTTAATTTATAATTAAAATATCAAATATAATAGATTGATATTTTGTATATATACCTTCTATACACATATATATTTGTCCTATATTTTTTAAATATTTATATCATCAAATTATATTTAATAAATATGCTAGGAAAAGAAAAAAGGACAAAATTTGGTTACAAAAAGTGGATAAAGGTTGGGAATGGTTATGTGGGGTAAAAATCCCATCATTTTTGGGGAATTTTTAAAAATAGGCAGCCCACTACCCAAAATTACAAATAGGAGGTCATATTTTTTTTTCATGCATAGCACCCATCCCTAAAATTACAAAATTTTAGCACTCCTTCATAAAAAACACTCTAGCTACCAAATTTTTCCTTCCCCAGCCACTAAACCACCGGTAAACACCTTTCCCTGCCAATGGTGTCATTACTTTTTTTGTATTATACTGAATTTAAATTATTTATTGCGTCTAAATCATTGCTTTGGACAAGTTTATATACACAAATCTCCCTCTAAAAATTAAATTATACATGAATATACATATATAAATATGTAGCAATGAGAGAAATACAAAAGTATACACAAAAAAGTAAAAAATCATATAAACATCCTTAATATACAGATTTATTCACTCGCATATACACACTTATACAAATTTATACAATTTTAAACACGTGTATAAATTTGTATAAAATTGTATAAACTTGTATAAACTTGCGCCAGTCTGCTATTTCAGGAAAAGGGTGACAACTCGGGTAAGATTCGGAAATATGAGACATTTTTGGTAATTTTGTCTTTTCCTTGTCTTTTAGTGTAATTATCCAATCATTTTTCAAGTTCTTATGTTTGGCGTCCCTTTTGGAGCCTAGTGTTTAACTTTAGCCCAACCTTAGTAAAAATGGCTTTTATGGCTATCCTGCCAAGATGTGCCTCCAAGTTTCTGGGAAGCTATATTTGTAAAGGATTTTTAAGGGGGCTCAATAGTTAAAAATGATACTGAACAATGACACTGTCAAGAGTCCTGAAACTCAATTATTAACAAATTGGAATAGAAGAAAAAGAAATTTTACCAATGAAATATTTCAATTTTTTAAATTTGAATTTTGAGGGGAGAACAAAGGAATCATATATAATTAGCTGATAGCTTCCATTTCCTTCGCGCTGGTAAAAACCAGGCAGGTCAGTTGGCTTGTACTTTCTTGTTTTTATAACTTATTTTTCTTGTTCAATTTTCATTATTTAACAATCATACTATGACAAGTGAAATGATATATGCTTCTGGAATTCGGTCATATAGGATTGTCCAAAAGCTCATTAACGTAACCAAGGGACCAAGAAGGCGATGCCACAATTGAGGGAACCACTCTCTTACTCTTTTTAAGATAAGAATGCGCATCCTAAACACTGCATTTGCTTTAGTCTTTGTTCTGTTGCATGACAATTATCTCTTTTCCACTGAAGATAATCCCAATAATTCAATAAAGTTGCTAACCTAACTCATTATCCACAAAATGAACAAGACCTACCAACATAAAAAATATCGAGAAAAAGGTGTCCATCAGAACCTATACAGGAGACATAAATGAATCCCACTTCAGAAAATGGACTGCTAGATGAGAAAATAAATAGGAACTCAATTATTGTAATTATTACAAGGTGAAAAAAAATTGCTGAAACAAAGAAGTGCATATTTACTATATTGCTATCATTCCAAACAAAGAACATTGTACAAGCACTCATAATTACATTGACCTAAACCATAATCACAAACCAATGTCAAATACACTCATACATATCATTAGATCACAACGATTAGTTGTCATCTAATGTCCCTCACTCAGATGAAAAACCACTCATCCACAGAAAGCCAACAAATTACAAGATGTAGACAAATTGAAGGAACTCAAAGATACCTCAAGCAGCAGTCTCCTCTTCTTCCTCTTCATATTCCTCATCATCAGCAGTTGCATCCTGGTATTGCTGGTACTCGGCCACAAGGTCATTCATGTTACTCTCAGCCTCGGTGAATTCCATTTCGTCCATTCCTTCACCGGTGTACCAATGCAAGAAAGCCTTGCGCCTAAACATTGCTGTGAACTGCTCGCTTACTCGCCTGAACATCTCCTGAATGGCAGTTGAATTTCCAATAAAAGTTGAAGCCATTGTCAGACCCTTGGGTGGGATGTCACAGACACTAGATTTCACATTGTTGGGAATCCACTCCACAAAGTATGATGAATTCTTGTTTTGGACATTCATCATCTGTTCGTCAACCTCCTTGGTACTCATCTTACCACGAAACATGGCAGAGGCAGTTAGATAGCGACCATGACGTGGGTCAGCAGCACACATCATATTCTTCGCATCCCACATTTGCTGCGTTAGCTCGGGGACTGAAAGGGCACGATATTGCTGGGAGCCTCTTGAGGTCAGTGGAGCAAACCCAACCATAAAGAAGTGGAGACGTGGGAATGGAATAAGGTTAACAGCAAGTTTCCGTAGGTCAGAGTTTAACTGTCCAGGGAACCGAAGGCAGCACGTAACACCACTCATTGTGGCGGAAATAAGATGGTTAAGATCACCAACTGAGACACGACAGAAAAAAAAATATTAATTAAAACGAAGCACCAGTTCAGTCAAGATGGTGCAGAAAAAGTAATAAGCATCAAAGGAAACAAATTTTGCACAATGAGAAAAAGTATTTCCATGCCTTTCAATGCTACATGTTCCTTTGACAGAGAAGCACTAATTCTCAAGCACACCACAAAATTTGTGACTCAAGTAGACACACAAGGAGTTATCCTACACCCATCTAACAGTAAAATGAGAAATTTATTCTGTAAACAAAACCATTACTGCTTGATCATTTTTTCCTTTTTGAAAAATAACTATTATTGCCAAACTACTGTACATCCCAGTTCACAGAGGCACCAAATGAAATTAACATGTTAGAAAAACAAAATGTACCAACGTTTATCTGTTATGTCCAATATTTATCAGGTCCTTAATTCAGCACAAACAGTATCAACCAACACAAGTCATTAGACTTACAGGTAGGAGTAGAAAGCTTCAATGTACGGAAACAAATATCATAGAGTGCCTCATTGTCCAAAACCATGCATTCATCTGCGTTTTCTACAAGCTGATGAACTGAAAGGGTGGCATTGTATGGCTCAACAACTGTATCAGATACTTTTGGAGAAGGAAAGACCGAGAATGTTAACATCATGCGATCTGGATACTCCTCTCTGATCTTGGAAATGAGAAGGGTTCCCATACCCGATCCAGTTCCTCCACCCAACGAGTGACAAACTTGGAATCCTGCACGTCAAGATACATACACAATCAGCACATTCACAACAGGGAAACTAGTAAAGGGTTTTTTTTTGTCAGAAAAGGAAAATGTGGGAAATTCATAAAGTTATGAACTTGTAAAACTCCGAATGGTACAGAATGAGTTACATCATATTTTCTATCAAGAGTATGGTAGATCTAAATTCCAATAAAAATCAAATTAAGCCCAGATTTTAATCCCAAATTTCTCCACACCCAATTAAACCTTTGAAATTCCAAAATTCAAGAAGACGAAAATTGAAGAAATTTCAGATAAATTCCCATATATTCATTAGGCAGTGAACATATTTTTGGTTTCCGCCCAATGTCAAGTACCTCTTTAGGGCTCCGCTAATCCGGATTCATGTCAGGAAATCCACTTTAGGCTCCCTACCAAAGTTGACTTCCCTCTCAGGGCCCGAACCTGATATGTCTCGTTAAGGGTGGAGTGGTACTTACCATCCCACCACAACATTTTGTAATCTAAGGCAATCAACATGCTCAATCATATGCCGGACGGATTCTTTTTCATGGGCGTGTGATCATTTCATCTACTAGACAGAACGCACTTTAATTTGTTTAAATTTATGTCTTCAACAAATCCAAATAAAAATCACTAAATTTAACAGTTCCAATCAATCAATACATGAAAGAAAAAAAAAAACTACTAGAGAAAAGAAAAACTGACCCTGTATACAATCACAATTCTCAGCTTCTTTACGCACAACATCAAGAACAGAATCAATCAATTCAGCACCTTCAGTATAATGACCTTTAGCCCAATTATTACCAGCACCAGATTGACCAAACACAAAATTATCAGGCCTAAATATTTGTCCAAAAGGACCACACCTTACAGAATCCATAGTACCAGGTTCAAGATCCATAAGAACAGCACGTGGTACATAACGACCACCACTTGCTTCATTATAATATACATTAATTCTTTCAAGTTGTAAATCTGTATGATCACCATTGTATTTTCCATATTGATCAATTCCATGTTCATCACATATTACTTCCCAGAATTTTGCTCCTATTTGATTTCCGCATTGACCTGCTTGTATGTGCAATATTTCTCTCATTTTAATTGTATGTTTTTGAGGTTAACTTTTGTTTTGTTAAATGGTGTATGCTTGTTTTTTTTCCTCTCTTTCTTGTTGTTGGTGTTCTTGATGAAAATGGGGTATACTATTGGTGGAAGGAGAGAGAGTGGAGGGGAGGAATAATATTTTATACTGTTTGAAAGTTAGTTTACTTTATGGTTAAAAAACAATGGAAGGGGTATGGAAAAAGATTTATTTATTGAAAGCATAAATTTTCAGAAGTATCTTGAAGTCCTTTTCATCTGTGTTTATTCTTTTTCCCACCTTCCATATATTTTCTCCCTAAAACAAAATACCTAATGTGATTTATGTGATTTTACAAGTATGGTCCGTGGAGGTTAAGATATACACATATTTTATCTCAAGGGCGTAGCTAGAAGGGGGTTTGGGAATCGGCCAAACCCCTAATTTTTGTTCTAACCCTGTATTTTTCTAATGAAATTCAAATAATATATATAAATTATTGTTTTAGAACTCTGTAACTTTAAAAGATTAAATTACTGAATTCCTAAATTTCAAATCCTAACATTTTAGAAAAGTAAGATGAAGATGCTAAAGATAAGAAGAATATTGACAATAAATAGTAAAAAAACTGCATTTCACAATCCATAAGTTATCACATACTACTATCCATATCCATATTCATATTAGTACGAAATGAAAAAAACTTAGAAAATAAACAAAACCAACAATATTTGAATTAAAAGCCAAATCTTTAATTTTTTTTTTACTCAAAATAGTTTACGAAAACAAAGAACAACTTCCTACTACTTTTTCACAAATATTAGAAAAATTATTTATTAATGAGCAAAATATGACTTTTAACAATCTTGCTAAAGCATGAAGCAAGGGTAGAACTAATGAACCTTAGTTAGTAGGCAGCTCAGCTGAGGTTACCAGAAATTAAGTTAGTTAGTTAGGCAGTTAGTTAGTTACGCTAAATATGAAGTTAGTGGGGGTAGTGTAGCTTATAAATATAGCTAATTTGTATTGATTGTAATAGATTTTTTTGCGTAAGTGGAATCAGTTTCATTTCCCTCCCAACAACAATGCTTTCTCCATAAGCTACTTCTCTCGCTCTTCCTTAAAGCTTCTATGATCTTATCCATGGGAGCCAACATGGTATCAGAGCCTGAGATAGTGATCTCTGGCAACTAAGCTCTGGATCTCTAAGTAGCTGCTTTATTTCAACCATTTTAGGGTTGAATTTCCTAATTGCAGCTAAGACCAAGTCTATAGTTTTAGCTTGTTTCTTTACCAAATTCTTCTATATTTTCTTCACAAAATCTAATATTCCATTAACAATGGCTCTACTGCAATTGATGATAGTCACCCACTGTTTCTTCAACCTACAGACACTCTAAGTATCTCATTGAACTCTATTCAACTAACTGGTTCTGAGAATTATGCATTGTGTAGTATATCTATGAGAATTGTCCTATTAGGAAAGAGTAAATCAAGGTTTGTAGATGCAAAACACACTAAGGATAATTTTGAGGAATCTTATCATGATCAGTGGAAAAAATTTAATGATGTGGTACTTTCCTAGACCATGAATGCATTAGCAAAAACCTGTTGAGTAGCATAGTTTATGCTTCCAATGCTCACAAAGTGTGGGTAGATTTAAAGGAGAGATTTGATAAAGTTGATGGATCTACGATTTTTCAATTGCAGAAGGACATAGTCACTTTATCTCAGGGCACAGTGACAGTGGAAAGTTATTTCTCTAGGCTAAGAGATTTGTGGAATGAATATGATTCCCTAATACCCTTTCCTAGTTGTCTCTGCCCTGAATCAAAAAAGTATCCTAAGCACTTTGATTACCAGAGGTTTCTTCAATTTCTCATGGGTCTAAATGACACATATTCTCAGTCCAAAAATTAAACTTTGATGATGACACCTATCCCCACTGTAAACAAGGCTTATTCTCTCATAATAGTTATAGAAAGCTAAAGAGGACTGGCCAATTTCACTCAATCATCTCAAGTAACTAATGTTGCAGAAGTTACTACATTGTATAGTCAAAGAGGGGGTGGTAATAGTTGTAATATAGGCAAGAACTTTAATGGAAGAATAAATTCACTTGTGTGTGATCATTGTGAATGGAAAGGTCATATTAGAGATATATGTTATAAGTTGAATGGTATCCATATGACTATAAGGGAAAGAATTTGATGGTAAGAAGTCCAAGTCTAAAGATAGAAATGATGGACAAACATGTGCATATAGGAGCTTGAACCTATGTAAATTAGGCTGGCAAAGGGTACAACTAGCTTGGGAGTTCTAATTCTTATAGTTATCCCACCGATAATGCTAATGTGTTCAACAATTCTGAGTTCTACAATGACAATAGTCACTTCCGAAATGAAAGACAGTCAAGATCAAATTTGTATTCAAACCTAGCTGGACACATAGACTTGGGAGCTAGAGAATGTCATCATGCAATGCCTCAACATCAACTAGTGTCCCCAACTCATTTCTTCTCTTACAAGCAATATCAGCAAATTATTCAAATATTATCTAAAGGAAATGATGAGGCTTCTATTAGTACAACTGCAGCTTAAGGTACTCTGACTGCCTAAATGTCACGATTTGAAAAACAAAACTAGATAGTGGACGCAACAGCATTTAACCATATGTCTTCTAGTTTACAAATGCTAAGCAATTACCATTCCATTCCTGATGCAAAGAGAAGTAGAGTTCAGTTATCTACAGGGAATATAGTGTCAATAACACATGCATGGAGTTCATGCATACTTAAAAATCAGAAAATAACTAATATGCTACATATTTCTGACTTTTAGTACAATCTACTGTCAGACTCACAACTTACCAAGGAATTGAAGTGGTCAGATGTGTTATTTCCTGACTTCTGTATTTTTCAGGACTTGTACAGTGAACAGGTCAAAGGGATTGGTAAGAAGGAACAATGTCTTTATGTTCTGAAAGGGAAGCCAACACTTCAAGCTAAGTGTCAATATGGTATTGCAATCCCACAACAATCACATAAAAGTGTTAACTCTGTAAATAAGGTGATTAATTCAAGTAGTAGTTGTTTGTGGCATAAAAGATTAGGTCATGCACCTCTAGATGTAATAAAGAGACATGAAGCACTTAGAAGCTTAAAGGATGCTATGCATCATCATGTTACTGTCTGCCTTGTCGCTAAGCAAATAAAGTTACCTTTTCCATTGAGTTCTACTGTCACTTATTCACCTTTTGAACTGTTGCATTGTAACATATGGGCCCCTATATAGTTCCAACTCATGATGGGAACAATTGTTTCTTGATAGCAGCAGATGACTTTACAAGATACATGGATATTTCTTATGCTTATAAAGTCTAACACTCTAGTTGTGATGGAAGATTTCCTTACAATAATCCAAAGTATATTTTCAGCTATAGTAAAGACATTGAGAACAGATAACTAAAGTGATTTCCTCAGTACCAAATCTAACAGTTTAATCTCTGATATGGGAATACTCCATCAGAGCTCATGCACTTACACACCCCAACAAACTTGGGTAGGTGAAAGAAGGCACATAACTATTCTAGAGATGGCCAGATCTCTAAGGTTTCAAGTTGCAATTCTACTTAGATTCTGAGGAGAATGTGTGCTAACTACTGTATGCATATATGTGTGCTAATTACTATATGCATATATATATATATATATATATATATATATATATATATATATATATATATAGTGATCAACTTCAAGTCCCCATTTGAGAAGTTATATCTGCATCCTCTATCATTAGATCATATTAAGGTGTTGGAATGTTTGGGTTATGCTGCCAACCCTAAGGTGTTGGACAAGTTCTCCCAAAGAGCATTCCCTACTGTGCTACTAGGCTACTCATCTACTCAGAATAGATATAAAATGTATGATATTCATTCTATAATTTTATTTGTCAGCAAAAATGTTGTTTTTCAAGAAGGCATATTGCCATTTAAATACTTGAAGGCTCTGGGAATTCCATGTTTCCTATTATGGATTTTCCAACTGAAATATCAATTTATAGCTTCCCTATTGACTCTAAAGAAGAGATGAATGCTCATATCTATCCTACTCACTCAGCTGAAGAGGGTCCTGAGATTGATCTTCCCTATTTGCAAGACATAATTGAACCTGAAAATGTTTAACAACATGCACATGTTGACGAAGCCCCTGATTAACCCCTGGAATTAGCAAGCCACCTTTTTCGCATCAAGGTTACATCATAAAGACCAAAACAAAACAATTCCAACATCCTACTTTCTCATAGTCAGATATGACAACATTTCGACAAATTACAAGTAGGCTTTATCTGCTTAGTCAGCTATTTCAGCAGCTAGCCCCAGATGGATAGAAGAAATGGAGCTTGAAATTGATGCTTTAGAAGAGAATAACTGTTATACTCTAAGCACCTCTTATGTACACTAGAAGGGGGTTTTGAATAATGTCATCCGATTTTTGCCGAAGAACCTGACTCTTAATCGCAAGAACCATGTTCTTGAGTTGTTGCCTCCATGGAAAAACACAAACACAAACACAAAAAGAAAATTTTAGATTACAAACTCTGTAACCAAGGGGCTACACTCTAGAACCTAATCACTCAACAAATCTAACTCTAGCTTTACAAAGCAATCACTCAAAGTTCACCTATTACAATGGCTTCTAACATAAGCAGATAGGTAATACAATCAAAACATAAAAACTGTGACAACTACAATAAAGAACCTAAACTGATTCACTACTTTTGCTCTTAGTTCTTCAGTGGTTGTCTTCAACAGTTATGTCACTTTAAGAGTTATTGAATTTGCCTTGTGTTTGCTCTCAACTCTCGTGGTGAATAACTGAGATCGGATGCTTCAATTACTTGCTTTTATATGGGCTTTGTAACCCTAGCAGTGTTGCACTAGGAAACCTCGTCAACATGGCAAGTCCAGATTTCCATGTGATACTTTCTTTGTTCAGCACTAACTCTTGTTCACACTTTAATGAGACAGCCCTGGCCCAACTTCTTTTAGCTGACTAGGATGCGCATAAGCCTACGCGCCACTACTCCTAGTTCTGCAGGGATTTGCATTCCACAAGATCTTTTCGATCAGTCGTGCCCTTGTCACCAAGGACTAAGCTCTTCTTTAAATCACTAAGTCCTTCATTTGTCATTCTTCAAAACATCCAGCTCAACAACAACACATGGTCTATTATTGACCTACCTGTTGTAAAGAAGACTATAGGGTGCAAATGGATCTTAAAGGTCAAATATAAAGCCTTAGGAGATGATGAGAGATTTAAAGGCCAAACTATTAGCTAAGAGCTACAGCCAACAACAAGGCATTGATTATAAGGGGACATTTTCCCCTGTAGCCAAAATGGTTACGATAAGATCAGTGATTGCAATTGCAGCTGCAAGGATGTACACAATGCCTTTCTTCATGGTGACCTGATAGAAGAGAGAATAGAAAGGTATGAAAACTTCACAAATCACTGTCTGGTCTGAAGTAGGAACCTAGACAATGGAATGTGAAGTTAATTAAGGCACTGGTGATAATGAAGTTCAAGCAAAGTCATTTCGATTACTCCTTTTTTACTAAGAGGCCAGGAGGTGATATAATGATCATTCTAGTCTAGGTAGATGATCTACTGATCACTGGAAATAATCAAGAGCTACTTAATGAAACAAGAGAGAACCTACAAAAAAGGTTCCAGATGAAGGACTTGGGTTAGCTAAATTTCTTCTTGGGGATTGAAGTAACTAGATCAAAGGAAGGTATTATTCTAAGTGAAAAGAAGTATGCCATAGAACTCATAACAGAAATGGGCCTTGGTGGATCCAAACCTAATGGAACTCCACCTGAGTTGAATCAAAAGTTAACTTCAGTTGAGTATGATAATTTATCAAAGACAAGAATGCACCATTTGATGATATTCTAAAGGACATTGTAGTATACCAAATTAGTGTGAAGATTTTTGTATCTGACTATGACAAGACCTTTTATCCTTTGCACTACATGTGCTAAGTCAGTTCATACGCTGTCCCAAGCAGTCACCGCGGTAAGAATGGTCAGATACATAAAATGAGCACCTGGTATTGGCTTGCTAATGCCGACAATAAACATTATCAGTGTTTTGTCTATTGAGTTGCTGACTGGGAAGCATGTTTGCAAACCAGGAGGTCTGTTACTGAATATCTAGTAATGTTTAGTGATGCACTAATTTCCTAGAAGTCAAGGAAGCAGGACACTAGCTTCAAAAGTTCAGCTGAAGGTGAGTTCAGAAGTATGGCATTATGTGTAGCTGAAATAACATGGCTTGTAAGACTGTTCAAGAACTAGGTGTGTGTGTACAACTTCTAGTTGACCTAATGTGTGATAGTAAAACTTCAATACAAATTTCAGCGAACCCAATTTTTCGGAGCAAACACATAGACATTTACTATCACTTTGTGTGATGAGGACAACTCATATCTCAACAAGATCTCAACAAGAGCTCAATTAGGGAAAGTTTCAATATGATTTCGTGTTAACTAGGCTTGGAGTTATGAACATATTTGAACGGTCAGGGGTGTTGAATCCTGATTAGCAGGTAGCTCAACATTATTGTCTCTCTAAGCTGAGCTCAATTAGGGAAAGTTTCAATATGATTTCGTGTTAACTAGGCTTGGAGTTATGAACATATTTGAACGGTCAGGGGTGTTGAATCCTGATTAGCAGGTAGCTCAACATTATTGTCTCTCTAAGCTGTTGCAGCAACTGCACAAAAGAAATTGTTTTCATCTTATAAATTTATTAAACCTAGTTCGCACAGCGAAAACGTTATGTAAATTTTTGAATGTTACACTTGGGATTTGAACTTGTGACCTATAGTAATTTTTGAACATCTTTTACCACTTTGCTAGCAATTTTCCTTGTATTAAGGGGATCCAATAATGTGTTTATTACTAAAAATTTTATTTTTAAATTGAACCCCTTGCTAATGAATAGCCCCGCTCCTGAGTGTAGCTTCTTTGTACGAGTTCGATTAAATTCAATAGAAACATAATATGAAAAATCACTAAAATTAATAAATATCGTTTTTTCAAAAGTCTAATACATTCAATATTAAAAACTTTTGACGGTAAAAGAATATTCTAACTGTAACCTAATTTTACAAGTGTTGACAGACAAACTCGTAACATTTGTGCCTACTTTCAGCAGTACTATTTTACCAATAAAAGTTTATTTATCCTATTATTCCCTTTGTTATGTTTAGGAAAGAGTCATAAGTTAAAATCTGAATATATATAACTATTCAAAGGCACATTAACTTGTCCCAAAAATATGTTAAGGGGTAACGGGCCGTCCACAAAGTTAAAGTATATAAGTATATTTTTTTGGACAAGTTAATGTGTATAAATAAGAATTTTGCCATTATTCAAACCTAGCCCAGTTCTAACTTCTAACATCCAAAAAGATAAGGTCCCAAGACAGCTACCATTATTTTACTAAATCTTTTTGGACATTTTTTCTTTATGAACACAAAAATAAACATAAACATTTTTTTAGTAGACTGCGACGTTGACTCTTTACCTGTAAAATATATACTAGTGGGGCGTCGTATGTCTCTTTGATTTTGGAAAATGAATCATGTTATGTGGTCTACTTATTAGAATAATGTTAAAATCTTGTCAGTTTGACGGTATTCGTTGTCTTTTGAATGTTAAATCTTATCATGTTTTTGTCCAACTGTTACAACTTATCTGTTTTCATTACGCGTCAAATAGGAAACGCCAAATGTATTGTGAAAGGTGCGAGGCTTATTATTATGATATTATTTCAAAATCATTGTTTTGGCCTTCATAAGTTTGATGATAACCCTGTAGCATAGGTTCAGTCAACGGTCAATGGGATTAAAGTAGGTTATTTTTAAATGTCTAAGATAAAAAAATATAAAAAATCGTGAAGCTGAATGGCTGAAAACACAATTTCATGTGTCAATTTGGCTCTTACGCCTAGAAAAAGTAACTATAATTCATATTTCTCTCTTTTATTATCGGCTGTCCGCAAGGGATATTCATGGTTGTCTCGTTCTTAATAAATTCAAGCAACTTACTAGTGATAAACACATGAGACAGAAAATGAAAACTAGCATATCTTTAGCTGATCGAGCTAATGATTTAGATGAAGAATATGAGTTAATTGCTTCCCCACCTTAAATATAGATAACTATGCCAATAAAGACGACAATCCAAGACGGTAGAATGTAATATATAGCTTGTTGAAGTAATTTAATAACTTTAATCTAAACTCTATATATGCATTAATAAATTCACGAAATATGAATAATATGATTCCTGTTACTAATATATGAAGTTCTTTTATCTTTTTTTAAATTCTAGACTAATCAAGTTCAAATCCTAAACTCGATTATGGTTTCATTACCACGATACTTCTAACACTGAATCTTCTATTGGAAATTTTCGAAATCCAATATATTATTTTAGACAAGGAATAGAATCCATCAAGTTGAAATAATGTTCTTGTTAGACTTTTGTGACACCCTCGCCAAGTCATCACGCCACATGGGCGCGACATGGCGCACGAATGGCGCCAACATAGCCAAAGGGAGTGGAATACTCTAGAATTATGTGGGTAGTTCCTATGGAATATGGAATACTCTAGAATTATGTGGGTAGTTCCTATGGAATATGGAATACTCTAGAATTATGTGGGTAGTTCCTATGGAATAACCTAGAACCTCTTGAATGTGTAAAGAAAGGCATGGAAGATTCTAGGTCCATAGAATTTTCTAGAGTAGGTCCTTAAGTGTAAATAGTAGGGACTTGTATACAATTTTTATTTACACGTTAGCCCCCCGATGAGAAGTATAAATAGGGGAGGCATTCATTTGTAAAGGCATCAAGAAAAGTTTGAGTGAATACAATACTTCCTTTGGCAAATCTCTCTAAGTCTTTCTTTGTTTCATTCTCTTAGCGATCTTGTTGAGTTGAAGGCTTACTTGAGTTTGCTACTTTGTAGACAAACCGTCAAGTGCCGCACGGAGTGCTACTTTGAAAGTTAGGCCGTGACAACGTGGTATCAGAGCGAGGTTACTTCTAAGGGAATGGCACACAACGGAGAAGACATCACTGCTAGCACCCTTACCAACGTCCAGGATGCTGCCGGGAAGAAGAACAAGAAGAAGAGGAATGCTAGGAAGGGTGACGAGGTGCTGCCCGAAGCCCCTCGAAGTGAAGGTCATACCACCCAACCATCGGCTACGGAGGTGAGCGACGATGAGGAAGACCTCACCCCTGGCTGTGAGTGGGTTAAGAAGGTGGAAGAGGCGACATTGATTGTGGAAGCCCATGGCCAACGCATGTCGAGGATCGAAGGCAAGCTGGAGACCCTTGAGAACCATTCCTTGTCCGAGTTCGACGCCATCCAGGACAAGTTTGGGGAACGCGAGCAAGCCGAGTTGGAGATGAAGGAAACCGTTAACACCTTGGAGTGCAGGCTCATGGAGGCATTGAGCACCATTGAGGCGATGAAGGCCAAGATCGAAGCACTCGAGGAGGAAGTTAACGCTGGAGCGGCCGTGTCATCCGGCGGTAACAAGGAGGGGAAGATCGAGATTCCTAAGCCACCTGTGTTCAAGGGAGTTCGTGACGCGCAAGAGGTTGACAACTTCCTATGGCACATGGAGAACTACTTCAAGCATGGAAACGTGAGGACCGAGGAGAAGAAGATTGCTGCCGCTATCCCATACCTCTCGGAGAAAGCCGTGCTTTGGTGGAGAAGGAAGGAGGCCGACATGAAGAAAGGCTCATGCACCATTGACACATGGGAGCAGTTCAAGACCGAGTTCAAGAGGGCCTTCTTCCCTAACAATGTCATATATGAGGCAAGGTGCAAGCTGAGGGAGCTGAAGCAGACGGGGAGCATCAGTGCCTATATAGAGAAGTTCCAGACGCTCATGCTTCAAATCCCAAACCTTACCGATGAAGACTTGCTATTCCACTTCATGGACGGATTGCAAGGCTGGGCTAGGAAGGAGCTGCAACGTCGGCAAGTCACTACCATTGATGAAGCTATCGTCGAGGCCGACGCTTTGACGGATGACAAGTATGACAAGAACAAGGGCAAAGATTCGAAGGGTAATCAGGCCAAAGGTGGGGGAGATCGTGGCAAAGGCAAAGAGAAGCAGCAACATTCCAAGACAAACGATGCTCACAAGTCCGATGGCAAGAAATCTGGGCGTCAAGATTATGCCGAGAAGAAGGCGCAGGCCGAGAAGAAAGGAAGTGGATGCTACGTGTGCGGGGGACCTCATGGTTTCGCAAAGTGTCCTGAGTTGAAGACCCTTGGTGCCATGATACGTGAGAAGAAAGAACGGGAGGCACAGGATCCAGAGACTAGCACGGGCACGACGCAGCTAGGCATGATTGGACTATGTGCTGCTGTCACTGAGAAAGCCAGCAAACCAGAGGAGAACGGCACGCAGTACGTGGACATCACCATCAACAACAAGCCTACCCGCGCCATGGTTGACACTGGAGCTCAAGCCAATTTCATGACCGAGGCCGCATCAAAGAGACTTGGATTGAAGCTGAGCCCAACCGATACCCGCCTCAAGACCGTCAATGCCCCAGCAATACCAGTACGAGGCATAGCCAACGGGGTTAGTGTTGCCTTGGGCAGTTGGAAGGGCAAGACTAACTTCACTGTGGCGCCCCTGGACATATTCGACATCATCCTTGGGCAAGAGTTCTTCAGACGGTGCCACACCATGATCGATCCTTACTTGCAGCGTCTCTTGGTTGTGGAACGAGAAGGGTCATGCATGGTGCCTATGACTACGATGCCCCAAGGACAGAGTCATGCACACTTGTCAGCCATGCAGCTTGTCAAAGGATTGAAGAAGGGCGAGCCGACGTTCATGGCAACCATTGCAAGCTTGAGTGAAGACAATGTTGCCGTAGAGACCTTGCCACCATGCATAGAGAAGGTGCTCGAGGAGAATAAGGACGTGATGCCCGAAGAGTTGCCGAAGCACTTACCACCTAGGCGGGAGGTAGATCATAAGATCGAGTTGGAGCCTGGAGCTAAGCCACCTGCCTATGCCCCATACCGTATGGCACCACCCGAGTTAGAGGAGCTACGCAAGCAGTTGAAGGAGTTGCTCGATGCCGGCCACATTCGTCCGTCAAAGGCACCCTATGGCGCGCCGGTCCTATTCCAAAAGAAGAAGGATGGTTCGTTGAGGCTATGCATTGACTACCGCGCGCTCAACAAGGTAACCGTCAAGAACAAGTACCCCATCCCTCTCATTGCCGATTTGTTCGATAGGCTTGGACAAGCAAAGTACTTCACCAAAGTGGATCTACGGAAGGGCTACTACCAAGTTCGCATTGCGGAAGGGGATGAGCCGAAGACCGCGTGTGTGACAAGGTATGGAGCTTTCGAGTGGTTGGTGATGCCCTTCGGCTTAACCAACGCACCCGCTACCTTTTGCACACTTATGAACAAGATTTTCCACCCCTACCTTGATCAATTCGTGGTAGTCTACTTGGACGATATAGTCATATATAGCCACACTTTGGAGGAGCATGTGGAACATTTGAAGATAGTTTTCCAAGTCTTGCGGGAGAACGAGCTATTCATCAAGAGGGAGAAGTGCGAGTTTGCTCAATCAAAGGTGCACTTCTTGGGGCATGTCATTAGCAATGGAGAGTTGCGGATGGACGAGGCCAAGGTCCGTGCCATACAAGAATGGGAGCCGCCGACCAAGGTAACGGAGTTGAGATCTTTCCTTGGTCTTGTTAACTACTATCGACGCTTCATAGGTGGATACTCCGCTAAGGCCGCACCCTTGACGGAGTTACTAAAGAAGAACAAGCAGTGGGTTTGGTCGGAGCTATGTCAAAAGGCGTTTGAGGGTCTTAAGAGAGCCGTGACGGAGGAGCCGGTTCTAGCATTGCCCGACTTCACCAAGACGTTCGAGGTGCACACGGATGCGTCCGACTTTGCTATTGGAGGTGTGTTGATGCAAGACAAACACCCCATAGCATTCGAGAGCCGCAAGCTGAATGAGACAGAGCGGCGCTACACTGTACAGGAGAAAGAGATGACGGCCATTGTGCATTGCCTACGCATTTGGCGCCACTACTTGCTTGGATCAAAGTTCGTGGTCAAGACCGATAATGTGGCTACTAGCTACTTCCAGTCACAGAAGAAGCTCACACCAAAGCAAGCTAGATGGCAAGATTTCCTGGCTGAGTTTGATTATGTGCTTGAGTACAAGCCCGGCAGAAGCAATGTTGTGGCCGATGCCTTAAGTCGTAAAGCCGAACTTGCTGCCATCACTTCAGCAAGTTTTGCCATCCGAGATTCCATAAAGGAGGGTATGCAGCATGATCCAGTCGCTAAGCAGCTTTTGGAGCTAGCCACTCAGGGCAAGACGAGGCGCTTTTGGGTCGAAGATAGCTTATTGCTCACCACAGGACGGAGGGTCTATGTGCCTAAGTATGAGAACCTTAGGCGGCGCATTGTGAAGGAGAGCCATGACACATTATGGGCCGGTCATCCAGGCCAACGCCGCACCAGGGCCTTGGTTGAATCGGTATATTATTGGCCGCGCATGAGAGACGATATTGAGGCATACGTGCAGACTTGTCTTGTGTGCCAACAAGACAAGGTGGAGCAGCGGTCACCCGGAGGACTATTGGAGCCACTACCTGTTGCGGAGCGTCCGTGGGAGAGCGTCACCATGGACTTCATCACTTGCTTGCCGAAGTCTGACGGATATGGTACTATCATGGTCGTAGTGGACAGATTTTCTAAGTATGCTACCTTCATGCCCGCCTCAGCTAGTTGCACTGCTAAGGAAGCCGCCAAGTTGTTCTTTAAGAATGTTGTGAAGTATTGGGGCTTGCCGAGGCATATCATCAGTGACCGAGACCCTCGCTTCAGTGGGAACTTTTGGAAGGAGTTGTTCGAGATGCTTGGCACGGAGTTGCATTTCTCTACCAGTTTCCACCCACAGACGGACGGCCAGACGGAACGAGTCAATGCGCTACTTGAGTGCTACTTGAGACACTTCGTGAGCGCACATCAAAAGGATTGGGCGAGGCTCTTGGATGTAGCCCAATTCTCATATAACTTGCAGCGGAGCGAGTCCACAGGGAAGACACCGTTCGAGCTAGCCACCGGCCAACAACCTCAAACTCCTCATTCTTTACCGGCCGCGTTCGAGGGCAAGAGTTTGGGAGCATATCACATGGCTAAGGGCTTTGGAGAGCAGCTTGACACCGCTAAGTCTTACTTGGACAAGGCGTCCCGGAAGATGAAAAAATTTGCCGACCGTAAGAGGCGTCCCATGGAGTACCAAGTTGGGGACATGGTCTTAGTCAAGTTCAACCCGAGACAGTTCAAGGCACTACGAGGCATGCACCCGAATTTAGTGCGCAAGTATGAAGGGCCGTTCGAGATCATCGCTAAGGTGGGCAAAGTTTCTTACAAGTTGGACTTGCCTGCCCACTTGAAGATTCATCCAGTCTTCCATGCTAGCGTGTTGAAGCCGTACCATGAAGACAAGGAAGACCCGAGTCGGGGCCAGACGACTCGCGCACCTATCACCGTCACTGCCTCGCAAGATCGTGACATTGAAGCCATCATTGACTATGAGGCCAGAGGCAAGAAGGGTCAGAAGCCGACAGCCATGTTCCTTGTGCATTGGAAGGGACAATCTCCGGAGGAGGCTACGTGGGAACGATACCAAGACTTGTGGCAATTCAAGGATAAGTGCCACGAGTATATGCAGCAGCATTGTGCCGCGGTCGTCGCAACATCAGGTGGGGGAGAGTGTGACACCCTCGCCAAGTCATCACGCCACATGGGCGCGACATGGCGCACGAATGGCGCCAACATAGCCAAAGGGAGTGGAATACTCTAGAATTATGTGGGTAGTTCCTATGGAATATGGAATACTCTAGAATTATGTGGGTAGTTCCTATGGAATATGGAATACTCTCGAATTATGTGGGTAGTTCCTATGGAATAACCTAGAACCTCTTGAATGTGTAAAGAAAGGCATGGAAGATTCTAGGTCCATAGAATTTTCTAGAGTAGGTCCTTAAGTGTAAATAGTAGGGACTTGTATACAATTTTTATTTACACGTTAGCCCCCCGATGAGAAGTATAAATAGGGGAGGCATTCATTTGTAAAGGCATCAAGAAAAGTTTGAGTGAATACAATACTTCCTTTGGCAAATCTCTCTAAGTCTTTCTTTGTTTCATTCTCTTAGCGATCTTGTTGAGTTGAAGGCTTACTTGAGTTTGCTACTTTGTAGAAAAACCGTCAAGTGCCGCACGGAGTGCTACTTTGAAAGTTAGGCCGTGACACTTTGATCTCCAATGAGCGTTGTGTTCTTCTTTACCTAATCCTTCAAGCACACGTGCACTTCCAACATTCTTCCACTTACACACTTCTTTATTTCCCTAACTGCAACCACCATAACTAAGACTAAGAGCACCTTACGATGCCAATATAGTTGAAGGAATCACTTGTATATCACGTGCGATTACTGAAAGCATTATCGTCCTCCTCTTACTTTTTATGTTTGAAACTTGTTAGACCCAATCAAGGCTCCACTAAGAGGGCAGTGCTTTTATCGTGCCACCCTTGATGACAAATAGTGAAAATTTGTAGTAGCCAAGGCAACTAAAGTGTGATGCTTCAAAATTTTACTTCTTTCGCAATAGAATTTAATAAACTAAATAGACAAAGTGATAGACCTTCGTAGTCACATTTCACAAAATTTGTACAAATTGAAGTAAAAAGAGGCAAAATGGTCATGTTGTTATCACTTAAAAGTTTTGTACGAGTACATATTTAGATGTACTAATTATGATGCCACCATGAACACATGTCTAGATGTACTAATTGAGGATCCTTCCAAATCCAAACAAGCTAAATAAACAGCAAAACATCCTTCTCACACTGTCAGATAGTACCAAAAACTATGGAGTTAAATGACAGGATCAGCTTCATTGTTCTTTGATTTACAGGATTTTTAGTGTAAAGGATTAAGAACACCACTATACATAATTGTATCTTATCTGAAGCAACTCGAAACATGTGTAACACTTGGATGAACTTTTCCAGGGTTTTAGATCGTTGAACAAAACTACCTTACCTTAGGGATTACAGTTCATCTTTTCCAGAGTAATAGTAGCGGAATACGCTGGAGAAGTCCTTTGCTTCATGGCCATTTTCGCAGAGCTCTGTGAAACTGGATTACAAAACATATTTAGTCCAGCAGAAATGTTGCAACAAGAAGACATGCTATAATAACATGCTGTTTTGAGAGAATCTTGCAATTTAGTCCCTTGAGATGGCCTCTTTTCAATTTACTCCCACCCATTTAAATTCATATGGCATCCTCATGGCTCATGGCGGATCAAGTTGTAGTGTGGCTTAGTTATTCTAGTCCCGCTACTCCATACATGCAAAATTCCCTTGAAACTCCAGAACAACGTAAGATAGTGACAGAGTGTATAGAGCTTTTAGTAAGAGAGTGTTTGCTATGCTAAAGGTGTTGAAAAAAGATTGAGGCAAGCAACACACAGTAACAAGGTTCATTAATGAGATCTCACTACAGCAAACAATTGGCAAACTACAAAGATGAAGCAAACTTAAAGCAAATAATAAAAGCTAAAACATACAGAACTTTCTGAAATTGTTTCAGTATTCAGTAATTGCTCAGTTCTGCAACATTATGTCTCCGACATGATATACACAGTACATTAAATAAGAAAATAGAAAGTGTACTATTTTAATGTCGATTGTTGTACTATTGCTTATCATTCGCTATACTTAATGAGTTCTAAATAGTTTGGTTGGCAGTTCTAAATAGTTTGGTTGGCTACCCGAATCTTCACCTTGTTGGTGAGGGTTCGATTCCCCACCTTGTTAAAAAAAAAAAAAAACACACAGTTTAGCAAACTGTTGACAAATGACCAGTAAACTAGAATAGGTTGTTTCAATTGAAATTGGATATTCGCGCATCCAGTTTGACACTGAGAATAAACTCCTAAACCCTACATTAATTTATTGAGTGGACAAGCAGCAACAGAAACAAAGTGCGGCTAATAGACCCTTTTTAATTTAATATAGTAAGGCCCAGCAGACCCTTTAACTGAAGTTACAGCATAGCTTCTATTTTCTAACTTCACAGGCCTCAAATTTCTCCTGTTTACGCCACATGGACAATCTTATGGAGTCATTATCGAAGTAGCAAGGACTTACATCTTTTCTGCTTGTAATGTCAAAGGATACTTGAGTCCAATGTCTTTTGCTGATGCTGCTGCAAGGTTCAGATCTTTAGCCTGAACACAAGAGGACATCAATTTCCATAACTGATATTGAAAACCGGAAAACTATAATACAAACTACAGCATCATTGACGTCCTAGAGATTTGTGATTTCAAGTGATTATGCAACAAAAAGAGAACGAAAATGAGTAGAAAGAAAAAACTTCATAACAAAGCGATAAGGGATCTTTGGTTAGTTTATGGTATCATGTACGCCTACTGAACTAATTTCTCTCTCTCTTTTTAGTGAACATACAAGTGACCAGATGCATCAAGCAGACACAAAAGGAATTTGCATACTCATAATAACCAAAGTGACTGATCAAAAAGAATCTCGGGCAATCAGACAGAACAAAAAGAGATGTCTATTGATGAATGGTCTTACAGGTGAACCTTAAAAAAGGGCAGCCCGGTGCACAAAGCATCCCGCGTTCACGCAGGATCTGGGAAGGGCCCCACCCTAAAGGGTGTGATGTACGCAGCCTAACCTGATGCAAGCATCAGTGACTGTTTCCAAGGCTTGAACCGCGACCTATAGGTCCCGCGACCTATAGTGAACCTTACTGTTCATTTATATATGTAGAATTGAACCTTCATCTTCTCCAGTCTTAGCAGGTGTATGTCATGGTTGTACTATATCGAGAGACTATTGAACACATACCATCAACTTAGATGCAAAACCTCCAACATAATTCCTGGAAGAGGGCACCCCGTCCATCACCCCTGGCACTGGATTATATGTGTCGCTGCCATTTAGATTATACCAGCATAAAGTTAGTACTAAGCTAAACTCTGAGTTTGTGTAAAGCTCGAATCCTCCAAAATGCCGCCGCACCCATGTCGGATCCTCGAAAAATGCACTACTTTTGGAGGATCCGACACGCACCCGACAACATTTTGGAGGATCCGAGCAACATAGTTAGATACTACGGACAAGGCTCAATTCAAATGTGAACTTTTGCTTTCCCACAGTGTCATTTAACTACTTTTGCTTTCACGAAGTGTCATTTAACTACTTTCTTAATATTTTTGTATGCTAAAGCTGTACCTTTGTTATTGATTAGAATCAACTTAGTCCGTTATGATCCTTGAAATAGGAAAAAGTAAATATCTCAAGCGTGCAACACAAAAGAGCTGAAATTAGTTTCAGAAACACAGGTTTTTTATCACGGAAAGACAAATTCTGAGTGAAGAAGGATTTTAAGGCGCCTACTCTTTTTTCTTCAAAAGAAAAGCAGTGACGAAAGGGGAGCATTAAATAAGTTAGGTTTCCTACAAATGATACAGTAAGATATGAGTCTACAAATTGAAAAATTAGTCATAAGCAGTGTTGGGAAACAATCAACCACCTGATAAATTTAAGTTTAAGTTTAAAATTAAATCCTACTCTAACCTACCGATGAAAGGCTAAGAGCTCAACTGTATGAATTGGGCTAAATATTACCAATGCTGTGCAGGTTCAATGATCTAATCACAATACGCCAGATAAATGACCATACGCCAGATAAATGACCAAAAGAAAAACCTAATTAGTACCTATTGAACAACATCTACTGAGGAAATATAGAACCAACACTGGTGATTCATCAAAAAGTGGACAAAATAAAAGAAAAGGCAAATATCTACTAATGAGCATCCTAAGATATACTTTGAGCATCCTAAGGTATCTTTATTTTAGTAAGTGACGATACCCTAAGATATAATTGAAACCTTTTGCAGGGTACAAATATTTAGAGAAGCGAATTGTGTTTCATGCACAAAGGCTTTCATCAAAACTGTTGTTTTACTTTAGATGATAGTTTATTTATTACAAGATAGCGGTGAATACCTACTCCAACAACGAGCACTTGAAGAATTGAATATCTGTGTCAGAGTGCTAGCCCCAATTCCCAGAGACTGGCCAAGAGCAAAGGCTTCTGAAACCCCAAGCATACTAATAGCCATTGCCAAATTGTTGCAGATCTTTGCAGCCTGGAGAAATAAAAAGAGTTAATGCCGATGCTGCAGCATCAAAATGTTTACATCATATTTCGGTTTCAGAAATGGATTAGTAGAAATAACAATCTCTCTTAGATCATAATCTAACTTTCTCTGATTTTTCTTAGTTGGCATTTGGACGGTTAAGTTAGAAAAGTTTGCCAAAAGCTTTCTTATAAAGTCTATTTGGAATAGGTTTTGGTGGACTTCTTTAAAGAAAAATTATTCAAAAAACAGTTGTATTTAGAAGTTATTAAAAACAATAGTATCCTACTATTATATCAGTTCCACCAATCTTAGTGTTTGAACAAGATGAATCAAGGAAATCCAAACGTGATAAGAGGATGAAAAGATGAAAAAGTATAGGCTTTCAAGAGTCTTTATTGGCCTCAGCAGACATGTAAACTTAAAGTAAAATAGTTGTACTAGTAGGTCCAGGACATACTGCACCATTCCCCGATCCACCACAGTAAATAGAGTTTTTTCCCATTGCGAGAAACAAGGGTTTGGCAGCCATGTAAACCTCCTCTGAGCCACCAACCTACATACATGTTTAGTTCATTAGCTCGAAGCAATGAGAATCTTACTTTAGAAGCCACAAAGTGTTTAAAAAAAAATAAAAAATCTGTCCAGAGTTGCGTTATAATCTCCTAGCCCCTAGGTAATGGATATCAATGCAAAAATGTTCATATTACACTCCTAACTGTATCTCATGAAAGGAAAAACTATCATACAAAGTATAAAATACTTAGCAGTTGATATTATAAATACGTTTAGGAGTTAATGCATCTTGAATATTAATGCACCAGGGATAGGATAAATGTTTGAGAGATGGATAGCTTATGAAAAAGATCCAAGGTCTCACATTCAGTTCAATCCTTTTCCCACAAAGCCATAACTATCACAACAAAAGCTACTGCTATTACTACTACACGAATCTCAAGAGGCCATGGCTAACAAGCCTTCTAAATCTGTTGAAGGCATCAAGAATTACAGTCTGTTACTTAAGAAGTGCATATGTTGTAAAGTTAGACGTTACCATGAAACCAGTCACTTAAGAACTGCTTAGATTGTAGAATTACCATGAAAGTAAGAGTTCCACTCTCTGCAGCAAGAACACCGCCAGATACAGGAGCATCCAACATAGCCGGAGCCTTCAAGCCATCTGCACAGACATGGTCAGTTTGCTAAAAGTATTGAAATCGTTTTAGGTTATATTCTTTACCTGAGACAGGAGAAACAATACAGTTATTGCACCTATTCAACGCAGTTGCAAGAGATGGTTGCTGCATATATGGATCATACAGTATTTTGTCCTATGAACAATGTCATGATGAGGTTATGATTGATGATTAGTCAAACTTTATGTAAAGAACAGAAGACATTACAATTTTTGTTTTATCCTTTAATCTATTCCTTCTTTGTTCATTTTCAGATGAGACACAGGAAGGAATGAAGGATACAAATTAAGTACCTGATATTTTCCAGGAAAATATTAGTGGTTGATACATATTTCCAGCCATTTCTATGTTGATGGAAAGTATTATCGATTTTTTTTCAGTCACCAATTGATTGGAAGAGATCTTAAATATATTATCAAGGATCTTTATGAATAGCTTTTTCCCCATCTACATTTTACTGAAATAGCCTAAAAGTCATTTCTGCTAACTTATTTTGCCCTCTTTCTGCTCTCATAAGAAAAATATGGACCGACGACAGTAACCAAAAGAATGAGATGGACTTCACTTGATGAATGAATCCATGATATGGATCTGACCATAATCCTATCACCTTGACTAACCTTTGTCAAACCAAAACTGATGGCCAAGGATAGATCGCCAACCAAAATTCAACATTTCCATTGAAGTTACCAAGTTAAAGATATTTCATAACCAAAGACCCACATGATGCAAGTAAGCTTTGTTTTAACCCAAAATGGTTACAACATGGTATTTAAGTGGAGAAGGGTAGAGGGGCAAGCCATTATCCACCGAGTTTAGAACCATGCGCCACTGGCCCTCGGAAATTTTTCCGCTATTAAAACAGTGGGTACAGGATTACATAGGCTGTCCTAGAGAATCGTCCTCACGTTAGATCATATCGATCTTATGTTGAAGAGTTGCTGAAAATGCATGTCACTTCGTAAACCGGAACCTTTTGGTGGACCAGTTGGCAGTTTGATCAACAGACTTTATAAGATTACAATTTCTAGTGATAGAAGAAAGAAACTGGTGAGAGTCGAGAAACTTTATCCGCAAATAAGATAAACTAGGCTCAACATCTTGGGATTTCAAATCAGGGTAAGGGAGCAAGTTCCACTCAACATAATGCATGAGCTTGACTTAGTTTTCATAAATTGAACCAATAAAGTGGAATTTTACTGCACACTGAGGATGACAACCAAGATGATATGTGGAACAGGGAGAAACTAACATGGAAACATCACCAGGCAAACAAGCAAAAACACGTAGGTTCACAACATTTGTGTCTCCAGTTTCATATTTAACTAATGTCGAACATGAGGCTATTGTGTCACTTGGTTAATAAGTTAGCGAGAGAAGAAAGACTCATAAAAGAAGATAATACAGTAAAAACAGTGACATCATCATAGATGCGGCATGAGGCAGGGGTTTATTTTCTTTGTTTTATTTGTTTCCATGGATGTACTGTGGGTGACAAAGGCAAGCAGTAATTTGATATGCCTATAACCTAAAAAATTAGTACCTTTCGACCAGACAGTCGGTTGTTAAAACATATCAAGTACTCTATCACCACTAGGTAGAAGTCATGAAATTCATTCATATTGTTATTTAGTTCACCTTTTTTCCCTATCATAGAACAATTAGACACAGCTGCAGAGACCTTTCTTGATGTTTGAGGATCAATTGTAGAAGAATCAATAAATAGCCATGGTCTGAGTGGATTACCGCCACTAAGCAAACCATTTTGTCCAGTATAGACATCAAGAACCTATACGAATAAAGAAACATTAATTCTTTTGACAAATAATCTAACATATCAAACATATCAACCACAACAATAAAATAAGGCATACATTCACTGATTCACATCAATGGTGAGGTATTCAGGACGATTAAGAAAGGAAGTGCTTGAAATAACAAGAGCTATGGAAAACAATATCCAAATCTCACATGGTTTGATGATGGTAACATTGTAATAATAACATCACTTGTCTCTGCAACTTTTAAAGGCGAGTCTTCCGTGAGAATGCCTTTGTCTGCGAACATCTTCATAGTATTATGATCGCTGAGGAAAAACACAAGTTGATGAACTCAAGCTCAAAGAAAACTTCATACAAATTGATTCGGATCTAACTAATCATTTAAACAAAATATAAGGCATCAACATATAGAAGTATTCCTATTTTTGACCACCCTATTCCATGTTATGCTTCACCAAAATCCAACTACATAACATGCTAGTTCGCTTCCATAACAACAACATAGATAGCAAGCATATTGAACTAAGCTAAAATGTGATCCTAGCAACGGTTATAACCTAGTGGTACCAGAGACAGTTTCTATACTATAGGTGTCGGTTTAATTTTCGTTGTTCTCATTCCCCTTCCCATTTTCGTTTCGGAATCCCACTAACGTAATAATCGCAAAAAAAAAAAAAAAAAAAAAAAAAAAAAAAAAAAAAAAACTGTGACTGATCATACAGAGTAAGCTGCCATTGAAGGTCAGCTGTCATATAAAGGAAAAAAAAAAAGGTGAATGAAGTTGACAGCAATACATGTCGTGAACTGCAATATCGTGTCCGGCCTTAATCAAGTTATCGGCCATTCTTGATCCCATGTTTCCAAGTCCTATGAATCCAATTCTCTGTAAATAATATTAATAGCAAACTTGAAATTAGCAACATGCAACTAAAAGTCATAAATTAATAAAAGACATGAATAATTGTAATACAATTACATATCTGATGTATAAGATAAAAAGTTCATACTAGAAACATTTCAAAAAAACACAGCGATCACTTTCAATTAACATTAATATGACAATTCTATTTCATCAGCCAATAAAATTTAGGTAGAACATAAAACTACCCAGTTCAACTATGGCCAAAAGGAGGTCAAGTGTAGTTCTTTTTTTTTAATTTTTAAGGTCAAGTTTAAGGTCTTTTGAGCTCAAAAGATAATTAAGCGCAATAAGAAGGAAAGTTTACTTACTCCAAAAAGAGAAGTGTCATTAAGTGAAGAGTAAGTGCATATTGGAGAGAAGTTTGAGAGCCTCCATTTGTGGAGACCCAAAAATGATCCAAGTCTGAAAGCTGACATAGCTACAAATTCTTGAAAGAAGTGAATTTCCCCACTGATTAAATACTACTCTCTCCGTTCCACTTTAGATGAACCCATTTGACTTTGTACGGAATTTAATAAAGAACGGAAGACTTTTGAAACTTGTGGTGTAAAATAAGTTATAGATATTTGTGTGGCTGCAAATCATCTAGGATGAGTAAAAGTGAAAATTTCTTTCTAAATTTAGAAAGAGGTCATTCTTTTTTAAACAGACTAAAAAAAAATAAGTTCATCCTTTTTTAAACGGAGGGAGTATCGGATATATGGCAGACTGGCAATTTGTGTACATTGCTGATTTTTGTCTGACCTGTTGTCGCAATCCAATTGTGACGGTAAGCCCAACATGCAAAATTTTAGTTTTAGTATTAGTACTAGCAGTAGTTCTGTAACCAACTGGTCTCCATTGTCACATGTGTTGTGTGCTTCAAGAAAGAGAGCTTTGGAGAGTTGTGCTCTAAGCTTTGTGAGTTGGATGTTCTACATAATTACGAAAAAACCAGCACTACAACGGGTAATTCCTTTGTAATCCTACTCTTCGGCTGACACATGTGAATAAGGATGTGCTGACTCAGAACATTATTATGTTGATGTATAAATTTAATTGCTTTTAAGTAAGCATAACAGAGTAGGTAACTAAAAAGACCTAAGATTATTCAATTGGAGGAATAGTATCCCATCACGTATTTCTCGTAATTTTTTTAAAGTTTTCTATTTATTTATTTATTTATATATTTTCACCGATCTTTTTCTTCCTCTACATTTCTTGAAACTCTAAATTCTCACTTCACCTTAGTAAGTAGTAACTCAGCTAAAATAGAAAAGATAAAATTTTAAAGTATAAGAATACAATATTAATTATATACGTCGAGTAACTTAATGCTAGCTACTTTACTTTATCATGTAAAAGATTATTTGTTCATGGAGCTCTTCTGCCGTTGTGCCTACATTTATACCCTTTTTTATTTCTAATTAATTTGATAGCAATGAGTTCTTCACAACCGTTACAATTATCACATTTCTCTATTATATCCAAAAAGAAGTTATAATCTTTTCAGTTGCAAATTTCAATTGCCCTCTCTAAATGCACAATAAATAAATATAATGGTGAGAAAATGAATAAATAAGCGTGAGGAGCTGCTTTGATATTAGTTGATTGGATTGAATAGCTTGAAAAAGAAAAGTGTGGAAAAGAGGCAAAAAATGAGGATTATTGACCAAAGAGCTATGCACATCACTCCTCTATAAACAAAAAATGAGCAAAACTACTTGCTTAGCTTGGCACCTACTTTAAGTCTTTAACCCACAGTCCACATGTAGCATCACATTCAAATTTATTGGATAAAACTTCATTATCATCATATTGCTTGCGGTTAGAACTGAACCGCCTTGAACATGTCTTCAATCTTCTTAACCTGGCTCATCGAACCATTGGTTGAACCTGGCTCTGATACCACTTGTTGGGATCGAAACAACATGGTGCATGCGGAAGCTAATACATCAAACATTAGATGACAATAAATCAAATATCAAAAGGGTTTAAAACTATTTATTGATTTGGTCATAAAGTGACCTACATAGGGAGGAGATTAAAAACTACTAATAAAAATACTAAAATAAAAAGTCTCCCCCTAAACATGATTTTCTTTAATGACTACATTGTGGAGTTTTTTTGGTTCTATTTGTTGTGAAGAGAAGATCCTATTTATAGGAGTTCTAAAACTTATTCTTCACGAAAAGGATAGGCATAAAAGGAGATATATTCCTGTTAGAACTCTTTTTCATTCTTTAAGAAATAGAGTCCTAATAGGTTACAAATTCAGGGCAAAAAACCCTAACACTTTTTTACTTAGCAAATTCCAAAAGTTTGGATATAACATCCCTGTATTGTTTCACATTTTGCTGTAGAGCTTATAACAAGGGATTCATGGCTGAGGCAGTAAATGATAGGAACCGTTATTTTCCGATTCTCCCCCTTTAGAGGCATAATACATGCATAAGTTAATCAGTGGCGTACGCAAAAAAATTTGTAAGCAGTGTCACTTTTATAAAAACAAAAAAAAATTACTAGTGCACTATAGAACAACACTAAGGCCAGTCCTTTTATATAACAAAATGAGGCAACCAAATATTAGAAGAAATAAGGAAAAAGAAAACGAAAAAAGAAAAGGCGGCGATTAGAAAGTCTCAAACCCTTACCTCGTACCAAGCAAGTGACGCATCTAACCAACTCAATCAGGAACTCTTACCGACAAGTAGTGCATTTTATCTTATTTGTACGTGTTTTTTTTTATTTTGCTAATTTACATATTAATAAAAGATTTCGATCAAATCGTGTCACGTGACCCACCTTTTTTTTTTTTTTTTTTTTTTTGCTAATTTACATATTAATAAAAGATTTCGATCAAATCATGTCACGTGACCCACCTTGGCATAAAGTAGTTACGCCCTGGGTTTTCTTGGCTAAACTTTGTGCATTCTAATTAGTAACGACTATCTTTAAATAGGGAGATATAAGTTAGGAAGAAGGTTCAATTTTGTTGCCATGTATTATTTGACTATCTTTAAATAGGGAGATATAAGTTAGGAAGAAGGTTCAATTTTGTTGCCATGTATTATTTGAAATTGCTCGAGTTTGCCATATGTTATATTTTTTATTCATTTATACCTTTATCATTAGCAAATCATCTCATATTTACATTTTTTGAATGTTTCAAAGCATATCTAACCGTTTTACCTCTATGTTATATATAAGCCGTAGAGTGTGCAAAATTTCTTATCAATGCAATTTAACCTGTGATAATAGATCAGCTATCCTTTTTTATCAGGTTACCAATTAGTATTGCTTATGATAGAAATTTAATTGTAATTACCTACGATTTACACCCTCTATAGAACTAGAACTCCATTAGATATAGTATAAACTAACTTCAAACTTGGAAATTCACTGCTACCCTTGCCCAGAAAACAAATAGTTTTTGGAAAATCTCATACCCTCAACTACAGTAGATGTACATGCATATGCTTGGAAAGCTAAGTGTAGGCCAAACAGAGTGAACTCTTTTTGTTGGCCAAGAGTAGGCTAAAGGAGTAACCAGGGACTGGAATTTTTCAGCAAAAAGGGGAGAAAAGTTGTATACATTTTAAATATTCCCCAATTTACAACAAACAATGGTTAATAAAACTAGCCCATTCACACTAAACTCCTACTTCTACTACTCCAAAGGGAGGTCAATGAGCTATTTGATTCCCAAAGCAGAGCAAAAAGATCTGTTCACCAAACACCAAAATGAGCGGACTATATAGATGAGAGGTCCTCATATACAGTCTTGATACCTGGCCTCTCGGATACAGAACGTATGCACCGAAGAGCTATTGCAAGAACCTCCTTCATTTGCTTCTCCATGGCTGGATTTCCCGTCTCAGGTGACAATGCATTATCCAAGCTATCCGACCCTCGACCTTCTGCCACCTTCAACCTTACCCAATCGGTCAAGTCCACTCCACCATCTTCACCTGAAACTACATCACCTGCACATTTCCCAGTGAGGAGCTCCAACAAAATGACTCCAAAAGCATATACATCTGATTTGAAAGAAGGCAATGGTTTCTTGGATGCAGCCAACTCTGGTGCGCGATAACCCAACACTCCAGCATCAAGAATCTGTTCGATAGTGCCCGCTTGAGTCATAAGGCGGTGAAGGCAGTAATCAGCAACTCGTGCATTAAGATCAGGACCATCCAACAAGATGTTGGTTGCTTTAAGGTTTCCATGTGGAACCTCACGGTCAAAATGGAGATAATTCAGGCCACGCGCAATGTCAACTGATATTTTGAGTCTTTGGGGCCAGGTCAAGGGTGGACCTTTTCTTCCAGGTCGATCTGCAAATGTACCATACGTTACAAAACTACATTGAGATACACTAAACAAAACAAACTAATAACCATAAACTGTCATCAGGACAAAGTTATCAAATTCTAAAGGAATGTTATGAATACGTCTTTATTTTTTTTTAAGATTTACATCAGAAGTTGTATACCATTCTAGGTGATCTCCAGCAAACTAAGCCTTGGAACAGAAAGCAGTCTCTAGCAATACAAGCCATGAATTAGAAAGCATACAAAATACTCCAACTTTAGCATAATTGGAAGAAAGGTAACTGTCTTAGAGAAATCAAATTTCATGAAGAGTTATTTATAGCATCTTGCCATCAAAAGAATGACAGCAGCACCCAATGAAATGGATACATTGAGAAGGTAGAAAGCCAATAAAAATTTAGGTATTTGAGCATTGAATATTTTTGCATTTCCTAATGAGCTATTTCATGAGCAAAGTATTACCATAACTACTGACCCTTACAGCCAATGCAGGGATATTGACCAAGTAAAGACCTACATTACACTTCAAGGTAAAAAGAATACATCCATAATGGCGAGGGCCTTGGACAAGTTTAAAGTTTCCCAGCAATAAGGCAGACAAACTTCAGCTGTGTGAGTAGAAGATTTCCACAGCAGAATACTGAATTTGCTTACTGCAGTTCATGCTAATGCAGACTGCAAAGTTCATGCACCACATGAACTGTTGAAAATATCCTTTTCTATAAGTTGTCAAATATATCAGACTAATATATTGTTTGCCATGAAATGCAAAAGGGAAATCTAAGAAATATAAAGGAAGCAGAGATTATAAGTATGTTGTGACTTATAAGTGTTATAACGAACCACAAGCATAAGACAAAGCGCAGAGAGTGTAACAGAAGATAACACTTACCATAGAGGAAACTAGCTAAACTTCCAGGAGATATGTAATCTGAAAGAATGAGCTTCTCATGTTGTGTGGGACCCCAGTAGTAACCTCTTAATCCTACCACATTTGGATGCCTAATATTGGCAAACTTTTTAGCCTCCTTTGTGAAATCCTTTCTCTGTTTCGCCACTCCTTCTCTCAACCATTTCACAGTCAAGAGCAGCCCATTATCAAGTGTTGCCCTGTAAGACGTCCCATGGCTGCTTCTGCCCAAGACTTCAGCTGGGGCCCTAGAGAGTTCCTCAGCTGTAAAAGAGATCGTATCATCAAGGAAGTACAGCTCTCCAGCCAGACTATCCGGAGACCTCACATCCAATCTTGCAAGGCTTTCTGCAGTATAAGAATCCCCCGACTCCGGTGACCAAGTGAAATGACTGCCTTTTGAAGGGGAGAAACCAGTTATAGCTGTCATTTTCTCATCAGGACTTATTACTTCTGATGATGATCCTTTTCGTGAAGCCGCAAGATCTTGTGCTGAAACTACAACACCACCAGTACCTTCTCTACTGCTAAAGCCAGAAGGATTTGATTGGGCTTGACGTCGCACGTCTTTGTCACTAACATGTGCCTGATTCTTCCTTGCTCCCCGTAAGTATACTATAAAAATGGCTAGCAAGATTACAATAAGAAGAACAACCACACTAGCAACTATTATCACCACTTTGATAATAGTTTTGAGCTTTTTGTTCTTATGATCTTCTGTTGAAGCTTGACCAGATCCTGAGGGAGGATTTGGAAATTGAAGTTCAGAGTTTCCTGGGTAGAAAGATGATAAGGGAAATTTTCTCAAATTGTCGGGCACGATTCCAGAGAAGTCATTGAGCGATGCATTAAGGCTTTGGAGGCTGTTAGGCAGGTTTTTTGGCAGTGGACCAGTGAAACGATTCTCTGAAACATCTAAAGATGTAAGAGAGCTAAAATTACCCAAAGAAGCTGGTAGAGATCCAGAGAAATTATTTCCTGCTATATCGAGTACTTGAAGTGCAGTCAACGACCCAAAACTATCAGAAAAAGGACCAGAAAGCTGATTATGAGAAAGATCCAAAGCACGAAGCTTAGAAGTACTAGCCGGAGGTGGCAAATCAATGCTTCCGACAAGCGCATTGTTTTGTAGGTGAAGTTGTTCAATGCTGGGCAACGTTAGTAGAGAAGTAAGAGGAGGCCCATCCAACTGGTTGAAACTGAGATCAAGGACTGTGATCTTCGGAAATTGTGTGATAACTTTCGGGAGAGATCCAGTCAGGGTGTTGTATGAAAGATTGAGGTGACTTAAACGCAGAAACTGAGCTGTAACCTCAGGGATGTTTCCGGTCAAACGGTTTTGGCTGAGGTCGAGAAACTCAATATTCCCCCATTTTAGCATTCTAGTTAGATTACCTCCGAACTGATTCTTTGAGAGATCAAGTACCGCAGAACTTCCAGTAACAAACGGAAGTTCACCGGAAAGAGCATTGGAGGATAAGTTAAGGGTGCGCAAAGTTGTGGATGTTATCATGCTTATTGACCCTGTAAAATGAAAGATAGTTAATAGCAGAACACAATATAATGGCAACTTGTAGCAAAGAGAACAATTTGAAAAGTCATATAGTTTGCAACTTACCTGTGAGGTTGTTTCCGCTTAAATCCAACTCAGTGAGAACCAATGCATCTCCTTTCAAAAGATCATTGGGGATAAATCCTGAAAATCTATTGTTGCCGAGTTTAAGGACTTGAAGATCATAAACGAAACTGAAACTAGGTAATTCCCCTGACAGCTGATTGTAGCTCAAATCCAGAATCTTCAAGTTCCCAAATATCTGAGCTTCACTTACAAGTGAACCCGTAAGCTGATTATGGCTAAGATTTAAATACTTGACCGACTCAGATAACCCTGGCAGAAATTTCTGCTGCTGAGTAGCAGAATTCACTAGCAAATTTCCACTCAAGTCAACATGAGTAGCAGTGGTAACCAGCAAGAATTCTGGATCCAAATTTCCATCAAGCATATTTCCATGCAAGTCAAGCGTTTCAAGATTTTCCATCAGCTCAAATCCTTTAGGAATTTTCTTTGTGAAACCATTGACAGACAGATTAAGGTATACCAAGCCAGTCAATCTCATCAAAGACGAAGGTAACGGCCCAGAGAAAGAATTGTGACTCAAGTCCAATGATTGGACCGACATGAGCCCTGAAATTGTGTCCGGGATTGAGCCGGAAAAGTTATTACCAGCTAAAGATAGATTCTTTAAGCTCCCTAGTTTTCCAACCTCTGGTGGTAACGAGGTGTTGAAGAGATTATTTGACAGATCAAGATACTCGAGGCTCTTGAAGTTACCTATGTTGTTAGGCAGTTTCCCAGCAATTGAATTGTTAGCCATTGAGAGTTTCACAAGCATTGTCAAGTTAGCAAACACACTCAAATCTACATCAGCAAATAAACCCAAGTTGTCAAGGACAACTGCAGCAACATTACCACCATTACACATTATCCCATTCCAAGATGAAGGGCATCCGTTGAAATCAATGGACTCCTCATTCCATGATTGAAGCACGAACCCCGTCGGATCATGCTTTATACCTTTCTTAAACTCAAGCAGCGCTAATATGTCCTGAGATGGAAGCTGCCCCATTGCAGACCCAAAATAAAGAACCAACAACAGCAACAACTTAATTACCTTCATTCTAACAACAACAACACAACAAGCTTTTCTTTCGCTGGATACCGAAAAAGGTAAGGAACTATTCAAGCCTTCAAATACAACTTCAAAGAAATCCCAATGAGCTGCACACTACGCAACACAACATTGACATATTCTGCAACAAAATGATATGGGGTTCAGCTAAAAACCATAAAACAAAACACCAAGTACCCAAATCAACACTTAACCTCCTTCAAACTAACAAAAATCACAAAACCAACATTTCTTTTTTTCTTGAAAACACATACAGTACAAGATTCAAGAAAAGCACATTTCTAAGCAAAAGAACAAATTTTTAGCTAAATGACAGAGACAAATGTGCAAATGTACTTTGAAAGATCTAAAAGATGAGATTTTTCTTACCAAACAACAGCATGTGCACCAGAAATGTAGCTAAATGGCAGCAGTCCTTTTCAAAGATTCACACTTTACCACACCATGTAAATTCTTTTCTTTTGCCTACATATACTTTACTAAACTTTTCTATTTTCTTGTTTGCATTAAATACAAGAAAATGAAATGGACCCAAAAAAAGATTTTGGCCTTTACAAAATCTTGATAATGATAAGTTCACAAAACCCTTCTAGTCAGTGGTAAAAACCCTAGTCATTTTTCAGACAGCACATGAAATACACTACTCTTTTATGTCTGAATGGCATTGGTAGTGACACTCTACTTTTGTCACTTACCTCCTTTCATGGACATAATTTTCTCTCTCTTATAACTATGACCCAATAAATACTTCTAAAATAGGTGCTTGTTTTATTATTTGGAGTTCTAATTTGGCATTTTTATTAGCTAATGAAAAAGTAGATACTAGTGTGACTTTTTGTAATTGTATTTTTCTCTATTTTTAGTTACATTACAAATTCTCTAAACAATATATAATGTGGTTCAACAAGTGGAGTCGAAAAAGGATGAATCTAACACAGTTACTCGTAGATTGTAAGATTGTTTCTAATAGGCTTTTGGTTTAATAAAACTTTTGATTCATTCTTCTGTACATTGATTTGACGCACGCTTTTTCTTTTTTAATAAAAAATGAGATTTTTAAAATATTTATATTTTTATTCATTATCTTATTAACGGTAAAATACAAAGTTTGAAGTTAAATAATATATATATATATATATGACTTTCTTTTCTTGATAAACGAAACACAAAAATTATGGCAAATAGAGTTGTTTTATTCGTTGGAATATTAATTTGGATTTTTTATGTACTTTTAGCTTTCTTCTTTTCATGTTTTGAGATTAAAATATTTTTTATATTTTTAAAGGTGAAAGTTTTAGGAGTAGAAAAGAGAGTTTTGTGAGGGAAAAGTTAGGAGGGAAAAAAGAAATAGCGGGAAATGAAATGTGTTTTTAGCATAATTTTGGCAGTAAATAGAGAGCTTTTACCCGCCTAAAAAGCAAAGGAATCTTTGTTTTTTCTTTACAAAAAATAAAAGGACAATAATATTGGGAAGTGATGCTACTCTGTGGACTGTGAACTAGAAGCCTGGGGGACCGTGTCAAAAGTGGGTCCCATATCTGCCCATTAACCATTGTACATCTTTTACTGCTTTCTTACGTACATTATACGAAAATGTTATATAAGGAATATAGCCTTCCGCTCTTTAGTAGGAGTACGTATGTATAAGTTTGATGTGTGTCGAATTATCGATACTAAGCTAGCGTTTGGACATAATTTTTAGACAGTTTTTTTGGGCATTTTGGAGATTTTTGGGATTTTTCAAAAATTCTAAAAAAGTTTTTGGAAAATTTTGAGAAATTTTTTTACAAACTTCAAATTTTGTTCCAAATAAAATGTATGTCCAAACAAAATTTCAATTTACCAAGCTCCAAATCTCAAATCTCAAATCATGTCCAAACGGGAGATAAATATTTATGTATTTTGTCGTTGATTCGCTAATGCATACGATATCTGGTTTAAGTTTTTTATTATTTTGATATTCGACTCTATATTGATATTTAAAAAATAAATATTTTATTGAAACACATACTTAGGCTGAATTTATATAATTATATTCAGAACTTATTATTACTCACACGAGTCTCTTACTCCATAGAATTCCTCTTTCTCTGAAACTGGTTAAGATTGTCTCACATGGAATGAAATAGTTTGGAACCTTGACTATTTATCAACAAAGGTTTTTTGCTAGCCATATGATTCTTAGAAGACATAAAAGATACCCTATGCAGGTCGAACTATTGAAGTTGTCGAGCTAAACAAAATTGAAATCAAAAAAAAAAATCACACTGAATTTAATTAGATTTGCTATTATATATAAAGCATTTTGAGAAATCAAACACCAAAAATATCAAGCCAAAATTTGTCGAAATCATATCAAAATGACTAGTGAATTAGACCAACGATAGGCCATTGGCTCAAGAAAATCGTTTTGGAAAACAAGCTTGAAAAGTTTAATAGTAAAAGCAAAATAAAATTCAGTGTGTAAAATTATATTGAGTATAAATAATGCAAAAATTGTTATATGGCGAATAAATAAAATGAGGCTTGTTCTTTAAGGATTACCTATTGTAAGGATATTTTTGTCTTTAGATGCTCTTATCCACATTTTGCAAATAGATATGTTTATTTATCTCACCTCCTATTTCGTACAATATAACAGACAGATTCCCTTATAAGTTATACCAGTATTAGTTATATAATATTTAGTTTCGGATTTTAAACTATGTATAAGTTATGCAAATTTTAATATTGATAATCAAACAACATAATGTTATACAAAGATTAACTAGTAATTTAAAATTTTATACCTCAGTACCAAACATCGGAAAATGAATACCAATTCATATACCACGACTAGAGTGGCCTTTATACCTAATAAAATGACCCCCAAAAGTAGTCTTTCGGAATTATATAGAGTAATGCATAAATCTTGTTTTTCACTTGTTGGGTCGCTATATATAGAAAGAAAGAATATTGTACGGTTAATATAATAAAGTGCAATTATTTTAAGATATTATTTTATTGATAAATAGTAAGTACTTAATTATTTTATTTAAAAAGCGGGGTATAATATAAATTATAAATTTGATATAAACTAGATTAATTGAGAAAGACTTTTATTTTCAATTTTAATAGACTTTCTTCAAGACTTTGGGAGAAAAGCAAATGAGTCTTTCTGTTATTTTATTCTGGGATTAATAATCCCGGATTGTAATTTGTAATCTCATATAAATAGTGATAAATAATCCTGCCATTACTAACCCCGAAACTAAAAATTGTGGTCAGCATGGTATAAATTATCAAAATCTATCCTGAAATTATATATGTTTAGTTCTCGCTCCTCATCCTCACTATGACAAATTAGTCAAATAGACTTTAGAAAAGAAACTGCAAAGTGCCCAACATCCTGAAAAGAGCATAAAAACGTTGTACTGCTGTGGGTTAAGAATTAAGATACTGTAACGTGCACAATAAGGGGTCGTTTGGTTCCCCTCATTAAACATTAATACCCGTACAAAACTCTGCGTGAATTTAGCGCAACGTTTGGTTGGTTTTCTGTGAAAATTTAATACCCGCATAAAATTAGTGCAACGTTTGGTTGTGTTTTTGTATATTCTGCATTATTAATACCCGCATTATTAATGCGGGAATCTATATATTATTTTATACGAGGTAGAATGTGGTTTAATAATGTGGGTATTAATAATGCAGGTATTAATTTAAAATGATAAAATTAACCCCCATAATAATAAGGATATTTTAAAATTTTATTTAAGGAATAATAAATATTTTAAATAATAATATTTTTTGTTAATGGATATTTTAAAATTTTATTTAAGGAATAAATAAATATTTTAAATAATAATACTTTTTGTTAATTTGTAATTTATCAGTGATTCAACAAATAATCTCTACGTTATAATATATGCGTGGCTAATACCCACATTATTAAATCTCACATAACTAATAACCGCATTATCAATACTCACATTATTAATACACACATTATTAATACCCATATTACTAATACCCACATTAATAGTTAATACCCGCGTAAAAGCAAAGTCAAACCAAACGACCCCTAACTTGACAAAAGTATAAAAATGTTGTAGAGTTCTCAAAGGTGGGTTAATGAAAAACGACTCAGTAATATTTTACTAATTGGAGTTGTGAAGATAAATAAATAAAGTAGTTAACTTCTTATTCTTAAAACGACATATATTTTGAAGCAAATTAATATATTAAAAGTACTGATATTTTGAATAGAATTATAGTGATGGAAAAGCAAACAAACAGGTGTATTCCGTATGACCAAATCTAATTAAGCAGAGGTGAGGTTGGTGAAGAAATAATGAGAGGAATGGGAGCTGTGGGACCTAATGCATATTAGTGTTCTTAATAGCCAACCACAAGTTGACACGTATGATAGTGGGTCCCATGTAAGATAGAACAAAATTAAAGGACAGATCGCCATTTATCTTGGGAGTTTGTGGGATTGAATGACGAAGACGTTGTCAACTTTTTTTCTTTATTGGGTACTTTTTCAGTCACTCTTAAATTCAATTTTCTTTATTGTTCAACACCTATATCTAATCTCTCTTAGATAGGAGTAATTTTATAAAATGGAATTTATCAATGTACATGCATACGTTAGTATTAGTTGACAACTGACAAGTTTAACAAAAAGAGTATCTTGCTTTAAAAAACAAGCATATAGTAGAACAATAAGTCCTACACTCCTACTCTGGATGGCTATTTATCCCATAGCAAATCAATGAGATATCAAGAAACAGAATTTCCCCCTTTAAATCTCGTTCATTTCCAATAGTATGCAAAATATATGATGATTTGGAAGTGTGATAACGCATAAAATTGAAGGTGAAGCTCAGATAATGAAAATTCTTGTAAAGTACTACTACAAGGTAAATACCATAATTTCTTCTGCTCCTTTCTGGTGAGACAATTTGGTTATATAAGCTATTTTCACCACTAATTCTTCCCTTTCACTACACAAACAAATCTTATGTACCCAACGAGCAAAGAAGACAAATCTATGCAAAATTTCTCACCTCCATCATTAATTAAGTCCGTAATTTCTCACCTCCATCATGCAAAATCTAGGCAATATTTTCCTTTTTTTTCTTTGTTTTTTTTTGGGGGCGGGTAGAGGGGGTGCGCAAAATGCTAGCTTATTGTTGAAATATTTATTAATTGTCTCTTCTTTAGTTTGCCAATCATAAAAAGTTCTAAATATTTAATCGATACTATAGTTGGTCGATATCCATATGCAAGAACAGTTTACCGTGAATTAACAAACCTAAAATATGGTTTCAAGTCGGACAAAAAATATTAGGCAAATTCTTTTTATTTACCGCCATTAATGAATGGAGTTATTCAGTAGAATTATCTAGTAAATGTGGTGATGGATAATATAGAAGCATCACCAATCATTACAAAAAAATTCAAAAAGAAAAAAGAAAATCAAAGTTTGTAAGAAAACAATTGCAACAACAAATGGTGCCCATTAAAGAACTTTTGCAAAACAATACCTACTCACATTATTACATTAGTTAGAATTGCATAGAATAGAGGGTATTGGTTTCGTTGTGTCTCCCTCTTTGCCCTTGGCAAATGGCATAAGACTAGGCCCTCTTCTTTACTTGCATGTTCCCCATTGATTGCACAACTGATTACTCATATATAATCTAAACAGAATCACACATGTATATGTTAAAGTCACCTAATCCATCTTAGTTACAAGCTAGATCATGATGATGTTTTCTTTTGATATCACTTTCTATTTCTTGTTTATTAACTTTTGCTTATGTTGTATCTTGGAAAGATCACTTTAAGGTTCTCTTTTTTTCTCACTTTTGCCTTTAATTTTCTTTTCTAATTTTTAGAGTACACTTCTTTTGCTGGTGGAGGAAATGATGGTTCCTTGAGTCTCTGTGGAAGCTTTTGCAAAAAAGGACTATATTTATCTGAGCATTTGCTTCAAACTTAATGGCTCTTCAGAAGATTACAGCTAATGAAAGCCCAATATTATCTCATTCGAAACTTTTCCCTTGGGACCCATTATTAGGAGCAGACATATAGATGAACAAAAAAAAATAGAGGGAGCTCTGTATCACTCTGACCTCGAGTTCTAATGAGGCAATGGATAATATTTTTTCGGCAATGAAACTCCCTCAGTTGATAATACTAGACAGAATAGTAAAAATTAAATTTACCTGCAAATGGTATCAAATCAACAAATTCAAAACATGTGTGTTGCTTAACACCATACTTATCACTTAATCATAGTTAATTGTTAAGTATTCTCACTTAAATATGACACAAGTTTTATGTAAATACTCTGTGCAAATTAGACACAAATAGCATAACTGTTTCAACTGTTTCAACTTTCAAGGAAGAAGCTACATATCGTTCAACTGAGTCCCTTCAGAAAATTTTCAGTTATTATGCTAGCGTTTGGACATAGATTTGGTTGATAACTTCGGAATTTGAATTTATGGAGTTGAGTTGAAAAATATTTTTTGGAATTTGAAATTATGTTTGGACATAGAATTTACTTGAAAAAATAGTTGAAGTTTTGTGAGTAGTTTTTCAAATTTACCAAAAACAGTCTTTGAGCACTTTTTGTGTTTTTGGGACTTTTTGGGAGAAGATTTGATGAAACAGCATAAATAAACAGTTTTTTCCCTAAAAAATGTCCCCAAAAACTATAAACAAACGGGGGCTATGTATATACAGGGTCATATTTCCATCCCATCACTGCCACCTCGCTGTTCTTTTTTTTTCTTTTTTTTCAAAATAACCTCCACACCCCTGACACGACCCGAAATCCGGCTAGGCCTTGCAGGCACCCGACATCCTCCCCTAGACCCGTCGGGCGAACCCTTACCAATTAAATTAGAAAAATAAATATAATTCAATTCATAAATATGAACAAGACTTAGAAAAAGAAACACAGACATACTAATACTCTAAGCCGTACAAAAGAAATTACAGCTGACTACCCAACATACTAGGTTCAGGGCTATCTAGACTAGACATCTAAGAGTACAGAAGAAGACAAATACCTCCTAAAGGGAGTAAAATGCAACTGAAATAATAAACATAAAACTGGTGGCCATCCGGAATAAAAGCTGGCTCACTCTAACAGCTGAAGTCGTCTTCGCTCCTTCACAACGTGGCGAACTCAATCCTGGAGCGAACCTGCCGAAGCGAAATAGATAGATAAGAAGCAAACAACAAACAAGTGTGAGTCAAAAGGACTCAATAAGTGGGACAGACTAGCCACCTCAAGGAATAGGATAGCTAGCCAGGGGGAAGAAAAACAGGTAAAACAAATCCATCTTATTTAAATTATAAAAAGGCAGAGCCAGATAATAACTGAAAACACGTATGGAATCATAAACAACCAAGGACATAAGGTAGACAGAACATATAGGGTTTTAAGTATCCCGAATATATCAACAATCAGAAATACATATTGTTGCGGCGTGCAACCCAATCCATATATTCATATTGTCGCGGCGTGCAACTCAATCCGTATATTTATACTGTTGCGGTGTGCAACCCGATCCATATATTTATACTGTTGCGGCGTGCAACCCGATCTGTATATTTATACCGTTGCGGCGTGCAACCCGATCCCCGCAACCCAGAATACGAGCCAGAAATATATAGGCAAACTGAGATATGTCCACGACATAGTATACATACCGCATACATAAAACACAACACAATACACACAATAGTCAGTATGCGGTGCAATGAGATGAGATGAATGCAATACGATGCAATGCAGTCACATATGCCTGATACCTATCTCCGGCGCGAGACTCTCATCGTCTACCAGGAGATATATGCAATGATGACCCTTCACCGGCTCGGGACTCTCATCGATTACTGGGAAGTATATGCAATGATGACCCTTCACCGGCTCGGGACTCTCATCGATTACTGGGAAGTATATGCAATGATGACCCTTCACCGGCTCGGAACTCTCATCGTTTACCGGGAAGTATATGAAATAATGACCCTTCACCGGTGCGGGGCTCTCGTCGCCAACCGGGAGGTATATGCAATAATGACCCTTCACCGATGCGGGACACTCATCGCCAACTGGGAAGTATATGCAATGCTCAAATCCAAGTGGGAAGCTAGGGCTTTGTTCACCTTTGGACACGAACACTATTCCGTTCTCAGCGGAAACCCGCCTTAGACATTGAACGGTCAATGCTCATATGCTCAAAACAATACCAACAACAGGAAATAACATATAATATACAATGTAAAGTCAAAGCTAAGGCGTAATGAGTACGCCTATCGACAGCTACACACATGAGGAACACGTGGTAGAAAATCCACGAGGCCAGGGGCCTCCAAAGAAATGGATACAAACACTTACCTCATTCCAAAGTTAGTACAGCTGCTCAATAACCGCTTTGTCCTTTGGATTCATTGCAAAACAATCCCACTGTGTTCAATAAGCAGAAAAATATATCACGTAAGGCTAAAGGCTTCATTCCCCAAATCTTAGGGTAATCCGGTTAGGAACCTGATACCCTATTCGCATACGCAATACGCAGGCCAGGCCTATGTACATGGTTTAAGGTCACATAACCAAACCCTAAATAAATTATATTTATATGTTGCCCATAACTTACTGAGTACGAATATATAATCAATTCCACTATCGGGGTCCAATTGACCCTTTAAACTATCAGTTGAACTTATTAAAATGATGTCTATTACCCCAATTTTTACCGTCAAAAAATATTCAAACACACGTAATAAACTCAAATAATGCATTAACATCATTACCTGAATGTTTCGGGGTGAAAATTCTATCTTTTCTCCGGCTATTTTCTCATTTTCTGGTATTTTTCCGTTGTGTCATCTCTGTTTCTCGTTTTCTCTGTTTCGTTGTTTTCTGTTCATTTAGCTCAAGCTAAGGGATATATATCCCTTAGCAGCCGACTTTACACTTTTGCTTTTTTTTTTTCCTGTCCTTTCTTTTCTTTTTCCTTTTTTATTTTGTTTTCGTAATAAAATTTAAATGCAGTTCTACGAAATTCAGAATATTTCCAAATTTCTCAAGTAAGTTATACAAAATATATGTAACACACTTGCTAAAGTGGATCTCAAATCGGACTCCCGAAACTCAATATGAAAATTAAATAGAAAAAAGACCAAATTATTTAATTTTCGGCATTTTAGCGGAAACTAGCTGAACAATATCGAAATTCACTTTCGAAAAATCACAAAATTCACAAATAATCATACAAACCTAACGGCGCTTTCGAATTTCGAATCGGAGCTCATTCGCCAAAATCGAGCTCGAAAATCTCTTTTTAGTATTTATCGGCAATAAAAACTGAAATATTCTTCCGATGCTTACCAAACAAGATCTGATTTAGCTCAAATTTTGCAGATAAGTCCCAATGACCTTGCGAAGATTTTAAAATTGGGATTTTTACACATATATACAAATATACACCACTAATTACAAGAAAATAGCAATATTTTTGAAATTACCATACATATCAATATTTTTTGAGAAAATTACTTAATAAGCACCTGAGTAGTACTTATTTACTGATCCTAGCCCCACTTTTCACTCCCTTTCTTTCTCTAGCCATTAGGTAATTTATAAATTAATTCATCTATTTTATAAATAATAAAAAAATTATCCTTTAATTTAAGGGTTTATTTAATGTTGATCTCATATTTGTTAATGTTATTTTAAGAATTAAAGACATGATTTATTATAGGAGTCTATTATTATTATTTTTTAAAATCTCTTTATTATTTTTTTCCTACTGCTACTTAATAAAATATTTTTTTTCCATTAGTTAGTATACGTAAGAACATATAATATTTCCATAACTATCAAATTCATCTTTTTTATATTTCCTTTCTCATTGCATATTTATTTATGTTTATATTTTAAATGTACAAAATGAATATTTCAAGAATTTATTTTTAATAGTTATAATATAATAATGATTCAGTATATTACACACACACACACACATATATATATATAGAGCATATTTTACTTATTTTTCTAATATTTATAATCTTATTCATATTATTGTGTTAATATATTTAAAAAATAATTGTGTATTTATGTAGAGATCATAATGAATTTGTTAATTGTGTTTTGACGCCTAAAATCGCCTATACACCATATTTAGTGCAAAATAAATTTTTTAACGATTTAAATCCTCCATGTGTGCGTATATATAAAACAAATATTAGTAATATATAAACAATACATACATAATATTTTAAAAAATTAAGAAAATAATTATTTAAATACATGATATGTCTGATATTAGATATTGTACATTTAATAAATAAATATTAAATACATGATATTGTTTATGTACTATTTGTGTAGGGTTCTTTACTAGTATTTATTTATGTACAATAAACAGGACATAGATAATAATATGTTAAAATATTAAAATATTAGATATGCAAGTATTTTAGGATTACTTAAGAATATTTATTTATATATTATTAACTGTATTTCATAAAAAATATTTATCCATTGTATTTAGAGATTAACAATAATTTGAAATATTAAATAATATCTAAATTTTTTATACATTTAGTAACTAAATAAATATTACATACACAATATGTTAATATATAAATATTAATTAGATATTAATATTAATATATAAATTCTAATTAAATAAATATTACATACACAATATATTAAAATATTAAGTGATTAATATTAAATACACAATATGTAATAAAAAATTATAGATATCATACATATATCGTATATCAAATAAATAATATTAAAATTATATTGATATCTAACAAATATTAATATATAAAATATTAATATTTTTATATATCTAATAAAATATATAAAATATAAATATCATACATATATTGTATATCAAATAAATATTAAAATACCATACATATATCGTGTATCTAGTAAATATTAATATATAAAATAATAATATTTTATAAATATCTAATAAAATATATAAAATATTAATATCATAAATATATCGTGTATCTTTTAAATAAAAATCTAAAAATTTCATAATTATATGGTGTATCTAATAAATATTAATAGATATAAAATAAATATTAAAGATCATATATATATTATGTATCTAATAAATATTAATATATAAAATAATAATTCAATAAATATTGCATACATATGTTAAAATATTAAGTGATTAAATATTAAATATACAATATGTAATATATATTAAATATCTAATAAATAAATATTAATATTTACTATTTTAATACAATATATCACTATTTGAATATGGTGTATATTTAATATTTATTTATTTTAGTATTTTTATTATTATTTTTAGGTGATATGTATTTTTTTATGCAAATATTAAATATGGCGACTAAAATATAAAATATAAAATATAAAAAATAGTATTATGCTAATTCTTCTTTTTAGGTGATATATATTTTATTTTTTTATTATTGATATATATCTTTTATTTAAAAAAAATAGTACTATAATTATTAACAGTAGGATTTTTTTAAATTATTTTAGTGTAATGTTGTGGCTACCAAAAGTAAGGGCTAAAGAATAGTAAATATTTTCATATGGGCTGCTATTTATGTAAAGAACCTATATTTTTTTAGCACATTTCTTCAATAATCAATCCATTACACTCACACCCCACTCTCCAAAACCCCTAAAATACTTCCCCCTATCTCCTTTTTTCAGATCCAAACATATAACCCCACCCCCCAACGCTGCCCTTACCCCACCCCCACCCCTCACCCCCACCTCCACCTCCACCGAGACTTAAGCGATTGCCAGTGATGGAGGCAGAGCTGCTGAGGTAAAGGCCACGTATTGGGTTCTTTATTCTTTGATTACTCTGTTCGAGCTTAGCTTTTCTAAGGTCATTGAGTGGTATGCTTTTCAAACCTCCATTGCAGTCCTCACTCTTTTGCAGAGTAGGATAGTTATTAATTCATGCTTTCATTAGGGGAAACTTAAACCTTTAAATATGTTTTCGTCCGGTGTTACAACGTTAAAATGGAGTACAGAGCATATACAACTAGTGCATCTACTAACTAAAATGTGATTTAGAAGCAAATAGAGAAATGAGGAAATGATACTACAATAAATCTCATTAGGAGGCTAAAGTTAGTCACCTAAGCCATAGATGCCATCTCACTTGAAACAGAGTAACAAATAGAGCATTGATACAGAACTAGTAATAGAAACAGTATGGCAAGACTATAATGTCACAGGATCAGCGTTTTTTTTAGACATATGTTTACTAGCTAGTAGTAAGTTTAAATTTTTTTGAGCAAGCAGAACACAAACTTTCTTGAAATAAGAACCGTGGAGTTACTAATTATTAAATGAGAAAGGGTACAACAAGCATCATAGATACTCTCCTTCTATGAAGGGTACAGTCCCTACAAACAATCAGATGGAAGATGATCACTTTTCTTTGTGGAATTTTGTTTTACATGATACAGAAACGGAGTGAAAATTTTATTTTACATGATACAGTAAAAAATGTATTTTGTATATGCGTTATATGATACAGAAACAGAGTTGATACAGTCTGAAACGGTCTAGAAACAGCTAGATACGGTGCAAAAATAGTTTGATACAGTGCTGAAAACAACCTGAAACGTTGCAGAAACAGTTTGATACAGTGCTGCAGAAACAGTTGATACGGTGCAGAAACAGTTAGATACGGTGCTGCAGAAACAGTTGAAACGGTGCAGAAACAGTTTGATACGGTGCAGAAACAGTTGATACAGTGCTGCAGAAACAGTTTGATACGCTGCAGAAACAGTTGATACGGTGCAGAAACAGTTAGATACGGTGCTGCAGAAACAGTTGAAACGGTGCAGAAACAGTTTGATACGGTGCAGAAACAGTTGATACAGTGCTGCAGAAACAGTTTGATACGGTGCAGAAACAGTTTGATACGGTGCTGAAACGAATACATACAACGAGATACGGTGAGATACAACGAGATACATTGAGGATGGGATGGGGAAAAGTGAAATTGGGGTAAATGGGAGGAGTATAAGTGAAATTGGGGAAATAATGGGAGTAAAAGTGAAATAGGAGAAAATGGAAGGAGCAAAAGTGATAGTGGAGAAAATAGGAGGAAGAATGTAAGGGTTTGGTATGTTATGGGAAAATATTGCTATGTTTTTGCTATATTTGTAATTATCTTGTGTTTTCCTCTATATATGGTAATTTTACTAAAATGTTGCTATGTTTGGTAATTAAGCTCTAAACTTGTACTTTTATGTAAAAAATCCTTTAAAATTACTGGCACACAAATCGAAATCCTATCTCCCGAAACGACCGACCAAGGTCGTTTCAAACCCCCCCCAACACACTTTTTGCACTATGCATAGTAATCCTTTTTACCAGTATACATTGTTACGGATGGTAAAAAGGATTACTCTTCAATTAGCTGTCTTGACAATGCACAGATATATCATTCATCCAACCATTTGCAAAAGAAGATCCATATTTTTATCTTAATAGGTTGTTTTGAATTCTTTGGAAAATATGGATTCAAAACATGCGATGTAAACCAATTTTCGGATTGATAATAATGGTCCAAATGAAAATTTGTGTTCAATTGAACCAATCCACAACTTACACCCGCCATTTTTCTTGTGTAAGATAATAATGATAGTTGAAAGAAAGTTATCGATTCAAAACCCATGTGCGATCTCTGAGAGATCGTTTAGTTTGCAATGGAGTTAAGCTTATACTCTCACTAAAACCCACATAGCATTACATTGCTTAATACAATGTTTGGTTGCATATTTTTTACCCGCATAAAACTTAGCATTACTTGTGCAATGTTTGGTTGCATTTTTATTCATAGCATAAAACTTAGCACTATTTTGTGCAATGTTTGGTTTCACTTTTTAATTTCCGCATAACTAATACCCGTATTAATTATGCGGGAATCTATGTATTATTTTATGCGGGGTAGAAGGTGGAATAGGTAATGTGGTATTAACAATGCGGGTATTAAAATTAAAAATGACAAAAATACCCCTCATAATAATAAAGATATTTTAAAATTATATTTAACGAGTAACTAAATATTTTAAATTATAACATTGTATATTAATTTGTAATATATTAGTGATTCAAGAAATAATCCATACGTTATAATATATGCATAGCTAATACATTATTACTAATACCCGCATTACTGATACCCACATTGTTAATACCCGCGTAAACTCTATCTCAACCAAACGACCCGCGACTGTATTATATAAACTCTAACGCAACTCCTCTACTACAACACTAACAGAAATGGCGATGTTTATTCTGCTGGTTCAATCAAGAAGACTGGTTGGATAAATGGATGGAACTTCAATCCGTCCAAATTACAGTTCGAAAATAGATTGAAAACAAATATTCCTAAATCCATTTGTCCATGAGCCATCGCAGGACAGTTGAGCTGTCCGCCAATACACCCAAACTACCTAAACTTCACAAGGGCAATGCTATTACATAGCCACTACATACGTGGGTTCACAGGCAACTATTTGTGCCTTCTGACCCATGGCTAATTTGTAAGACTTGGTTGCATGACTAAATGCTGAGAAAATACTAATACAAACATCTTGTGAAATTCATATCACCAGGTCTCCTGATCATATTTATATCTTCACAAATACCTCATCACATGAAAATGTAAATGCCAGCCAGAACCACTTATAAACTGGATCCGGCATCGGCCGAATGAAACGAACTAAATAGGATGCAAAACAAAGCGCGAAAAAGACTGACACATCCAACAAGCTATAACTGCAGTAACTTCCCATACAAGCTACAAATTTCCGGCAAAAATAGGACCTTATACTTATGAGGCAAAACTATATCATCTTCATAAGTTTAATGCAGATCCACAACCTCACTTCTTCCCACCCCCAGAGACATTGAACTTGAAGAATATAATATCTCCATCTTGGACTACATACGTCTTACCCTCCTGCTTATACTTCCCAGCAGCCTGTGGAAGAGAAGATTCGCCTTAGACGATTTTCAAAGATCATAAATAGAGAAAACTCCAGCTTTGTGCAAAACTCAAGTTCACATTTAGGAACAATAATGTAATTATGTAACCTTGCAAACTGCTGCTTTTGGCTTAACAGACTAGGTCATTTGAGAAATATAGAACAAATGACCAGTCATTCCTAAATACAGATTTGAACATGCACAACGTGTAGCATCCTCATTGAAGAATATGCCACCTGTACCTCATGAAGAGCATGTTGATATTCACTTTGACAGTATAGCATTTGCCATCACCAGAATATATTCTTTTTCATTAAGAGCATGTTGATATCCAGTTTGATAGTATAGCATTTGCCATCACCAAAATATATTCACTTTAATTTTCATGAAGGCAATAACAAAGTATCTTTGAGCAGAAAAAAGATTAGCATTTAATTCTTCCTCCTTTTTTTTTTCTGGTGAGAAGTAACTTAAAGAGTATTTACACATTTAGGGTAGCTTAGATAAGAATCTACATTATAATGAAGATAGAGATGGTAGAAGTGCAATATCGTATTGACAACCTAGATGACAAAACTGATTTTGGCATAAAAAGGTAAAGGAGTGGCAATAGATGTATATCGTGATATTATACTCTGGAAACACAGTATAGAAAAATAAAACATGTAGGTATGACCATATCTATTATTTGTATATGAGTTGAGTTTTACTAACATTTTTCAAATTATTTTTGTTCTTCTGGATTATTAGAATTTTACTTTAGCTTTGTTTTTTGAGAACAAGTTGTGAAAAACACAGCAAAAAAGTTGGATGAGAAAAGAGTAATATGCAGATATGAGCTGTGCTGCGGTTTGCTTCAAAGTTTTTCACAATATTTTTGCTCTCATGGAGAACTTCTATTCAAAGTTTGCTTCAACTTATTCTTTTGTTTCTGAGAACAAGTGCAGAAATAAAGCACACACTATTCCAGAATAGAGACGAAATACAATTCCACTCGTGAAACTGCATGTGTCATTATATTGCCAATGATAACTCAGTAAGAATACCTTTACAGCTGACTCACTGCCTAATTCCTTTAGATCATCAAATTTCATCACCTGAAGACACAAACGCCCAAGTCAGCACTTACACATGCTAGTATTAGCATCAAGAGAAAAGAGAAATGACAGCTCAATATGAAAGCAGTCAAATGAAACCGATTTCAGTGTTTATTCAAATAAGAATCATCTGGCCGAGCACGATAAGATAGCTTCATCTTTTGCTTCCAATTCAAAAAATTCCCCCTTTTTTGGTAAGTCCAATTCCTATATATCTACTTAGGCAGTTTGGTCTTATTAAAATTTTCAGAAAGAATAGGTCTTCTTTAGACAAAAGTTCTTAAAAGTAGTTAACGATCAGGAGTTTCTAATTAAATTATTCAACTCATTGGTGTTAAATTAAATTATTCAACTCATTGGTGTTAAAGCGCCACCCGCACTGTCCATTCAGCAAGAAATAAACTGAAAACTATAGGAACTAGTTTTTTGAATCCTGAAAGGTTAGAAGGAAAAAGAAGGCAAGAAATGACCTCAGCACAGATAAACCCTCTCTCAAAATCCGTATGAATTGTTCCAGCAGCTTGAGGAGCCTTTGTCTGCCTGCGGATTTGCCAGCATTTAACCTGTATGAAGAGAAAAAATCAGGTCCGAGGCCTCTTAAGCATCAATAAAGGTTAATTCAACTAGTTGTTTTTGTGTGTGTGTGTGTGAGAGTTTTGTTTTTGGTTGGAGGAGGGGGGGGGGGGGGGGGGGGGGGATTTTGAAAACCAAGTTATGAACAAGCAAAATCGCATTTCCCCTGATTTTTTTTTTTTAAAGTTCCTCGTATAACATAGAAAAAATGTAGGATGAAATAACTAAAATCAAAACAAAGTATTTTATATTACTAGGAAGCAGGTCAGTGCATTAAAACCAGCATTACCATGAAAGGTGTGAGAAGAAAGGACTACTCCCTCTGGCCAACTTTTTTCCTGGTATCCCTCTGCCCAATTTTTACGACACTCTTTCCATTTTGGAACATCTCAACATATTTGGCATCATTCAGAGATTATGTCTCTATACGGTTTGCACAATTTTCCAGAATTCAAATCATTAAACTATTTAGCCTTTAAACTTTGATGCAATGTCAAACACTTTTCAGCCATTACTTCAATATTTTTTCACATTCAGTCAATATAAGAGTAATGGTGAAAAATATTAAAGTACAGGCTCAAAAAAATAGTGAAAAAAAATATCAAAGTAATTTGATTCGTATAATATATAAGTCAACTTTACACCTTAGGATTCACGCCCAACCAAATACCATCAGAAGTAAATTACCTATGCAGCATCAAACTTAACACCAATCAATAAAGAATTGGGAGAGAATGAAGAGGAAGAATTTGAAGTACCTCATCTGGTCCTGCTGTGAAGAAATAAATGAGATTAATGGCTGAAAATCCAGTCTTTATGATTTTCGGAAGGCAACTGTTGCACAGTAGATCAATGTCAGCTAGACAAAGAGATGAAAATGATGCTTTCTGTATTTATATGCCTTTCAAGCAAAGTAAAATGTAAATGTCCAAAGATCTATTGACGCTCAACAAATAAAACGGTGCCAACTAGGATTATCACATTGACCCAGAAAGAACAGCGCTGTAGAAAGTAGCTAAAGAAAGAATCACTTAGACAAACAACTTCATAAATTGATGCAGGACTTTGAATTGGAATGACATGAACAATGTTGGTTAAGGTCTTCGTCCAGTTCTAGAAATGGGTACAATATGGTGAGTAGGAAGGGATCATGAGTGAAGGCACTTACTTTGGCCTGTTTCTGGCTTGTTAGTTGTTTCTGTACTAGAACTGCAACAAGTTGGCACACGGTTCGAAGATCCGTGAATGACAAAAATCATATCCATCTACCTCTCAATTTTGTTCTTTCATTAGAATGGTAATATAGATCTACCTTTCAATTTTCTTTTGCTGGTTAAATAAGGAAAACGGTTTTAATCTCTTTTTTAATAAAGTATGAGGATTTATATAAATCATAGAGGATCACTAAGCAAGTGGATTAATATAGAAAAAAATGTATCCAGAGAAAATACAAATGAAACCTCCAAAAGCTCCTGAAGAGAGTTAATGGACTCAAAAAAGTAACGTTTACATTATATAAAACTTTCATTTTAGTCCAAAAGGCTAACAAATGTACAGACATTTGCGGTATGTGTGCATGTGAGTTTATTAACCAAAAAAAAGTATACATAGTGGAGATAACTTGCATCAAAGCATTTGCTATTCCTTTTTTCCCATACAACCCAGATAAAGCACATTTCATAAAAACCTATTTGTGCAAGTAAGACGGGACTCTTTAACGATAGTAGACAATTTAAAGAAAACCATGAAACCGAATAGGCACTAGCAGGCACGCACCTTATTCTGACTATGCTTAAGAATGTAGCTCATGTAAAAGATTCTCATCTCATGTAATGTAGAAAGAGAAAGTGAAAGATGAATCGGAAAAATTAGGAACCACACTCTTCTAGTCTTCCTGCTCTCTCCTCTCTGGTGTAGTGGATGGGGAGTAGCAATTGCTAAAAATCCTAGTCATAAATCTTATAAGACCCCAAATTTCTTCTAGAGCAATGCATAGGGTAAAACTATCTGTTATTAGAGAACTTATCACTTCAAACTAACCTTTGTAACTTGTTCTCTTCACAGTATTTTGCAGATTCATCTGCTGGCATATCAGCAAGATTTCTCTCCACAGCAGCACTGAAAGGAATAATTATTTCACCACCATGCTCCTGCACCCTGGAAATTTGTAGAGTAAATAATTTATACTAGAACTACCAAAGTGTGACATAACATATTTGTTCATGATTGAGCACATTCTTGGATGCATCTGAGTCATTTTGTTGCCCCCCACATCCCCATATCATTTCTTTGCAGAGGACAATGTAGAGAACAAGAGCACAGAACGATGATGAACCAAACTTATATGATTAATGGTGTAACCAACCCTATATGAGCAAGAAATCATTATGTATTGCATTGCGCTGACTGTTTTGTTAGAATTCAAAATAATCTGTTTGTCATAGTAACAAGTATTGGTTTCTCTTCTTATTAAAAAAATTGACAGACCCCTACAAAATTTTGCAATTCTTTTCAATTAATAACAAACTGTTAAGAAAGATAGAATACATACCATGCATGAATCTTAGGCAGAAACTTGTTCTTTTTCCTTTGATAGTCTTTCTCATTCATGTTAACCTGCCGATGACCCATAACAAAATCAGTAGGCACAATGCATTATTCCGTTGATCCTACTCAGGTTGCTGGCAATAGAAGAAACATTAAAGCATCATAAATGCAACAACGTGACAAGATACTGTAAATAATCCTAGTACAGCATATAGTTGGGACAAAACCGTAGATAGGAAAACTGGCGCTTCTTCTGTCATAGAGCTGGCTTATTAAATATTTAATAGATTGCATAAAGAAGGTTCCCTTAACGTCACTATTTCTTTGATCTGTTTCACAAGTAATCTCTCAACTAGTGGTAGAGGTGGGCTTTTGCTTTCTACATGGCTTCTAATTTTTGGGGGCCTTCTTAAATATACAGGAAATTCTGATACATTTATCATGTCCTCTCTCTCTCCCTCACACACGCACGAAAAATATCCAAAATAATTCCAAGACTAGCTACATTCTGATTTGTTTACATTTTTTGATAAGGTAAGTAATTTTGTAATTTGTTTACATTTTTTGATAAGGTAAGTAATTTTGTAAAAGGCATCAAGTAGATGCACTAGTTACAACTCATATCTGACTTACTTTCTAAGACGGGGTAAACATAATTGGATCTTTCAGGATAGCAGTACATTGAATTATTAACTATAACTGCACGCAAAAATCAACAGAACTGCACTGTGTAATACCAGTTTGTGTGGTGTAATCATTTTGGATAAATATTTAAAAACCAATGAAAACCACGTTGTTGTTGCCAGAACTGACAAAATAGAGAGGCAGTAGGAACATTACACTCACCAAGTAAACAACCGGTTTTGCAGTAAGCAACTGGAAAGTATTCAATATTTCAATATCTGCAGCTTTCCAGTCACCCAAACGGACATCTTTGCCTTCCTCCAGTGATGATTTGACCTGTGAAGAAGACAAGGCAGCATCATAGTTCCAGATCTACACTTTTTTTAGACATCCTATTATCCATAAAATGAACTACGAAAAATGCTCAAGTATTTTTGAGGTGTCAGCAAAGACGTGAAGATTTAAAAAAGAAACACCAAGAGAAACTGGTTCTTTGATTTCTTTTCAAATTAATTTAGACTCAACTATAGATCAGCGATATAGTAGTGGAAGTCTGGAAGACAGTCTAATACCAACCATCTCTCTGAAAACACTTATGATTTCTTCCAGTTGCAGTTGCAGACATTTCCACCAGAAATGAGAATACAAAACTCAAGATAAGCCGTCCAATCAATTAATATGATCTGAGATGGATAATCAATCATCTGTACAGATATATCCATTCTCATGTAAAAAGGGATCTTAAGCTGAGGCCACCCCGTCTTTAAGGACGGAATTTTTTAGCATTAGGAATTATGAAACACCTGAGGTACCCAAAAATCTAGTGGATAGTATTTATAAATCATGAATGTCAAAAGGACTACCCAGAAACAGATATATCTCATATTTGACACCTTTCAATGTCCCAGCAACCAAGAGATCAAGAAAGTCTAAACAAATAAAGAAATAGGATAAAACATTTAGGCAAGTAAAGAGCCAAAGGAAGGAGAGCAATAGACACACACCCTTTGAACCAATTCATGCTCGATTTTCAATTGCTTGTCATTGCTCCGCTTCATGCTTTTTTCGACATCTTCTAGCCTCCTCTCCATGAACTCAATGTCCTGGTTTACACAAAATGGAACAATGCACTTTTAGGTAACAAGGCACGTTCGCTCCATGCAGGACTCACAATCATGTAAAATTATACATGAATGTCCTTATAAATTCATATTACACAAAGCACCAGTGCATACATTTAAAATGATTTTTTTAAAATTTCTTTGCAAGTCTTACAGTAGAAACCACCTATTACTTAACAAAAGACTACTAAGATTCTTCATGTGTCGAGAAACAAAGAGAATCTGTCCAAGTGGCTAACAAACCCTCATTGCTTTCTCCTCCCTCCCCCCTCCCCCAAAACCTGGCTAACAAACCCTCATTGCTTTCTCCTCCCTCCCCCCTCCCCCAAAACCCCCACCCCCTCCAAAAAAAACCCTTCCTCAAAGATGAGACTGCTTTTTAACTGCAAGTGTACGCGAGCGATTTTGTAGTACTCACAGGTACTCTTTCTTTTCTTTCTATTTTCCTGTATAAATAAACTCAAAAGTACTTGTGGTTGTAAGAATGTAAAGTTTAGTCAACAGAAAGATATGATAAAGTTCTCTCAAAAGTAAAAGATTGTCATCACAGTAACAAAGTGCAATCAACAAAATCTCCTTCACAATGCTATCTCAGAGATACATCCAACTAAGATATTACAGAATGTTAACTTACTGCCTCCGAGGAGTTAAATACTTAAATGTATGCCACAAAAAATTCCAAAAACTCGAGGTGATTGATCCAACTTACCTTCAGCCTTAGTTCCTCACTTATAATCTCTAAATCTCTCACAGGATCAACAGTGTCATCGACATGGATAATATCAGGATCTTCAAATGCCCCTGACAAACAGCATAAATGCATATGTGTCACAAATGCGTACAATAATATTCAACAGTGAAGTATATAAGATACAACTGGACATAATAAGACAGGAGTATTTGCCAAATTTGTCCAAGAACAAAAGAAAATATCAACAGATGGAAGGTTAAAGTAAGAGTAATAGTATTACGTAGAACGTGGAAAATTCCATCAACAGCACGAATGTGGGATAAGAAGCTGTTCCCCAATCCTTGTCCAGCATGAGCACCTCGAACAAGTCCAGCTATATCATGAATTTCCAAAAAAGCAGCCACCTAGCCATTGTCAAACATTCAGCAGAGATCAACTATAAGAAATGTGATTATCTTAGAGATAAAGTACTATCTTTTTTAAAGAAAAAAAGTTATCTTAAAGGCAAATCAAAGTTTATCATAAGGAGGAGAATAGAAGCAAAAATAAAGAAGCTATTCATTAACCCAATCTATAAACAAGCAAGCAACTGAGTCACGAATAGATAATCATATTTACATATGGACAAATAGGCATGGCAACCCTTTGTTGACCCGTATTAGTTACCCTCCATCCCAATTTACTGATGGTGATGACTGAGTGGGCATGGAGTTTAAGAACTTTCAAAAGCTGCAGCCTAAAATGAGCCGTGGCAATTTTTGTAGCTATTAATCATCTCACTAAGGGAAAAAAGGAGAAGTGTAAAGTTAATTTGTTTCTAAATACAAAAAGGTGTCATTGTTTAGCTGGGACAGACTAAAAGGGGAAGACTGACACATAAATTCGGGCAAAGGGAGTACTAAAGTTGGATTACTGACCTCGCTTTTGGGCTTGTAGAGTTGGCAGAGCCATTCGAAACGCTCATCAGGAATGTGAACTCGAGCTTCATTTGGCTCAATAGTACAAAAAGGAAAGTTTTCAGCCGGAATGGATAACTTGGTCAACGTGTTAAAGAGAGTTGACTTCCCAACATTTGGTAATCCAACCTGAAAATACATAGACAAACTCATCATCAACTTCAATAGCTTAAAATAAACAAGAAATTCCCGTGCAAATTAAACCAATCATTAATCCCATATCATAAGAAGTTGTAAATCTGCCTGGATCATATATCAAGCTCAAGCACTAAAAAATACAGGTTTGCAGCATAACTTGATTGCATAACACAGAGGACAGCAGTAGCAGTCATACTTATTGAAGTTATATAAGTATTTTCACACTATCAAATCACATTTATCTAGGTGGCCTGCCTTATTTTCACGACCAGAGTGTTGCTTGTAGATATCTTATCTTTTGAGCGACCTGATAGTATAAAAAAATCTTCACACACTAACGATGCATAACTTGATAAGATAAGACATATCTCAATCCGCCAGTGTTCGGTATTTTTACACTATCAAGTCATTCACATGTTGAAGCAAGTAGTTTGTCTTATTTTCAAGATCACAAATCCAACCTTTCATGGAGTGCTACCTATCAATATCTTTAGAATGACTTGATAGCGTAAAAAATTTCTTTACACTGACGGTGCTTAAACACATATCTCAATTCGACAGTGTATATCAAGTCACATTAACCTGTTATAGTTGTAGCAAGTAGACTAACTTATTTTGAAGATCACAACTTAGATGACCTGATAGTGTAAAATATTATTTACATTAACGGTGCATATAACTTAAACTCAAGTGAAATTATATATTTTTGTGAAATAGATTTTGATGTTAAGCTGAATGGATCAAATTCATAAGTAAATAACACAAATTTCAAACATAAGAAGAAAAGGGGGGCTTACAATTCCAATTTTCAAGTGAGAAGAGAAACGACCGAGAATGGGCCTTTCAGCTGGTGCTTCTTTCGATTTTGCTGCTTTTGGAGGCATTGTTACTACTGTGACTGAGGAAAATGGGTCTAGGGTTTCGGATTTTGGTGGTGTTCCACTGTGAAAGAGCAAAAGGAAAATGCTTTATATTGCAATTGTTCGGACTTGAGAAAAAACCAGAAAAGAAAAGTGCTGACCCGATAGTTTGCTTCCTTCCAACGTACTGGGCCAAGTTCACAAATAGTCACTTTTGCGCCTGCCCTTACCGTTCCAGCCACTTATCGGCGCACTTTTTCAGATTCGGATCACTTTACCTAGGATTGAAGGCCAAGTTAAGCTATTGTCAGCTCTTAGTTAAAATCTTCCTTATTCTTTTTCTTCTTTCTTTTTCTTTTTTGCTCAACTTCGAATTAAAAAGTTTTAATTTGGGTTGAAGTTGAACTAATTTCATACTTCTGATTTGAATTTGGTTCACTATTATCAAAATATTTTATTATTAGATCAAAAATATTAAATTACTTGAACTTCACACCATAAGTATTGAGCTTCAACGAGAAATTTTGATGTGTAGCCATTTTTTGACGCACTCAAAGAGTTTTATCCACCGTTTCAAAATTCATTGAGAAATAGCTAAAAATTCGCGCACACACTTACGCTCCATTAGCATTGAAAAACACCCCAAACTAGTCCCATAACAAAATAATGGGACCTTGAACTAACATGTTCAAAGGTCCCATTATTCCCATAACAAAATAATGGGATTTAGCCCATAATAAATGTCTCATCAAAGGGATAAATCCCATTATTAAATCTCATTATTTTGTTATGGGACTTTATATATAAAGCTTCAGTCCCATAACAAAATGCTGAGGTTTTGAACAAGTTTTGTTCAAAGCCCCAGTATTTTTATACGGGGGTTAGTTTACTGAAGCTTCCCAGTATTTATACTTGAATTTGTCCGGAAGTGGCTATTTCTCAAAAAAATTGTTTTTGATGGCTACAAATCTATTAGCGCGCGACAAACAGGCCCCTACGCGAAATTTTTACAACTTCAATCCTAATGATTTAAAAGCGTTTATACTCCTATCTATATCTATATCTATATATATCTACTAATTGAGAACTATAGCTAGGTGATATGGCATAACTCATTGACAAGGATTTATCATTTTTTCCCCTTTTTTGAACATTTCTTCTCATGGCTTATCTCTATCCTATTTTTATTCTTTTGTTTAATAGTATAGCTGAAATGAAAATTCATCACTTTAATTTCAATCATTCAAGAGGCCCTCTTAATGACTAATCCCACGTCTGGCAAAAATAATGCTTCCAACGTCAACTTTATGAGGTTAACCCAAGCCAACCATCATGTATTTTGTTTCAGTTATGGTTTGTCTTTATATTACCATTTATTTGTTATATTTTACTGTGCTAATTATTGTGAGCAATAACGTTTTTCTAATTAATCTGAACAATTAATTTGTATTAATTTCCATGCCTATTCATCTTCATAATTGTGCTTCTATACAATATATATAATCTATAATTGACTTGACCATGTTATATCCTGCACTTTGCTCCCCTAGAAAAAAAAAAAAAAGCAATACTGGGTCCTTATCTTAGTATGTTGTTTTAGATAAAATTTACATGGCTTGGTCCAATTTTGTGTTCTTCTCCTTAGTTATTTTCCTCTTTATAACTTTTCTTTATAATTTATTTAGCATTACAATATCCTCTTATAGAAGATGAATGAGTGGTGTAAGTTAACTTTTTTACTGAGAATGTAAAGAAGCATGTTTGTAATATGTTTGATTGATTTCTGCTCCAACCTATCATATGCCTGATCAATGCATTGAAACCCTTTGGCTTGCAAACAAGAAGTATAAAGTAGTAGCTTTTAGAAGTATTTTTTTTTTTTTTTTGGTGTTTTAGCCTTTAACCCAATCTGGAGTTCACAATGGCACACCTTCTAAGCTTGGAGATTAAGGTACTATATGTTTTTTTTCAAAGTTGTATTTTGTATTACCAATAAATACGTATTTTGCTTATATGAAACTAGCTCAAAGCTCGGAAAGAGTAAAGACACTAAATCTAAATACTAGAGAGTCGTGGTTTATATGAGGGTTATATGGCATCAAATTTTGGCAAAGGATTCATCTTTTATTTTTTTGGTACTTTTGCCTCCTTTCACTTCTTTTAACTGGTAAGGACGGATTATTGGAAGGTACCATATAACACATCGCAAATGTGGTTTTGGACATCGCCGGAGTCGGACTTCCGAAGAAGTTGAAAGATCTCATTTGCTCCAACACACTCGGAGTAAAAAACCGACACAATACTATTACTACATCGATGTTTGTGTATATATACTGCAAATTGTGAAACTTTTTGCTTAATGTAAAGTTCTTATCTTCATTACACTTCCATGTAAAGATATTCATATTACATATTACTTCATTATTTTTTGCTATTTTTGAATTTCAACGGAGATGTACAGTTAAAGGCCGAAATTTTCTTAAAACTTTAATTCTCATATTTTAATTGAAGATATACTCCAGATTTAAGTAATAGTTAACTTCTACAACTGATTTTTGCTAAGACACCCGTATAATTCATTGACTGTCATTGTCACTCGATAATTGCTAATAGTAGTGCAATTATTGACTTATAGAAAATTGAAAAAACTCACAAGATATAGAATACAAAGCAACAAAAAGTCATAGTAAATAAGATTGAATTCAAGACAATTTAAACTACAATTTTTTTATAGAATCTTACGACCGCGCGAGCGAGGTCAATTTTCCTAGTATAGTTTTTAAATGCTTAAACAACATCTCTATCCCATTCAAGGTAGGGGCAACATCTGTGTAACCCTCATCCTCTAAGACCCCATTTATGGGACCTAATTAGGTATGTGTTGTACTAAAAACTAAATGTACTATAATAGGTAAAATTGACTGTCACGCTCGTCACTCACACATTTTTGGCATTTTCTAGAAATCGATTTACATTTTAGCATCCTTCACTTGAACTTTCAGCCTGATTGTCTGTACATGGAGTAAGTTCTAGGATCGCAGGGATTCTCCAGAAAGACAGTCCCAAAGTTTGTCTAGTAAAAACTCAGAGGATCGGCAAGACTTTTTGTGGGGTCGGGAACAGTTAGAACGAAAGACTGTCTACTGAGCGCAAAAAACTTGAAGTTCTATTGAGATTTGAGTGAATTATTTGCTGAAATTTGTGTGTGTTAGCCACTTTTTGGAATGCATTAAATGAGAAGTAGCCAACATTTGCAAATTAATCCATGAATAGTCATAGTTGAAAAGGTGGAAGATACTTTGAAAAAATAATCAACACAGCCTTATTAAAATGTAAATTTATAGTTTAAAAGTACAAAATTTAATGAAAAACTATTGAGTTTTGAACTGAACACCATAAAATTTTTTATTCTAATGTTCAAATTTCAAAACAAAGACCTTCAAACTTCTAGTTAGACATACATTTTTTCAAAATATATACCGAGTTTTGAACTAACCTCTATGTTTTTTATTCTAGAATTCAAACTACATCTCAAAAATCTAAAGTTTATGTTAAAAGATACTAATTTCACAAAGAAATAGTGAGTTTGAACTAAAGTCCATATTTTTCGTAAGAATTTCGCCCAGAGGCCACTTTTAACACTGATATTTAGTTTGAGGCCACTTTTTTAGTGGCTTTACACTAGAGGCCACTTTTATGGCAGTACACTAAACGGAGCATATTTAAAAGTCCAAATTAGTCCCCATCTTTTCTGAATTGACAGGGGTTTTTAAAACCCTTCTTCTTCATTTTAACCGTTCATTTCATGCATTTTAACTTTTTTCTTCTTCACTGAATCTTCATGCAAAAATAACCTTCAAACGTAGAGTAGTTAATGAACTGAATTTTAGTTACATTACGTACGTTGAATTACATTTCTCTCTTCACCTTTGCATTTTCGCAGGTATAACATTTCTCTCTTTTCATATACTGCTTTTTTGTATTTTTTTTTTTGTATTTTTTTGTGAAATATGTTGTTGTTATTAAGTTAAGTAACGTTATTTAAGTTTAAATTTGTATGTTTTTTGCGTATTTAGTAGTTAATTTTTATTCAAGTTCAAGTGTGTGTGTAGTAAAGTTATGTGTGTGCGCGTGTCTCTGTGATCGTCGTGTGTGTGTGCGTGTGTGTGTGTTTGTGTGTGTGATTGACTGAATTTACGTTTGTGTGTGATGGACTGAAGTTTCACTAGGATTGAAATTCTGTCTCCAGTGATTGAAGTTTATTCCTAGTGGACTGAAGTCCTCCCCCCCTCCCCAATGCGTGTGACTCAGTGTGTGTGTGTTTGTCTGTGTTTGTGTGTGATGGACTGAACTTCTGTCTCTATGTGTGTCTGTGTGTGTGTGTGAGACACATACTGTGTTTTTTGCTTTGAGATGGTGCTTGTGCCAGTATGTGTCACAATGTCACCATTGCATTAGGTAGAAAGCAGTGTTTTGAAAAGCGGTCGCTTCATCGCTTAAAGCGCTCGCTTCATGCTTCAGTCGCTTCACTGAAGTGCTCGCTTCATGCTTCAGTCGCTTCACGCTTCAGCACATGAAGCGTGCGCTTCATTGAACACGGTTGGAATAGTGCAGCTTCCAGTTTTGACTTATCTTTCCAATCTGTGAAGGAATATCTTCACTTTCTGATTGCACATTATAGGCAGAAGGACCAGTTTTTCTTTTCTTGTAATCTTGAGGGTAGGCATTTAGTTTCCAGCCGCTATTTAGTCAGTTTGCAGAAATCACAGTAGAATTTCTTTGCTTGTCTCTTGAAGTTGATTTCCCTGGTTTCCTCTGACCTTAGTGTACATTGCACCCTGATTCAAGTTGCCTATAGCTGGTGCAGCACCAAGAACTTATGTATGTGTGTATGCTCAGTCCACATAGGACAGATGTTCATTCCTAGTGGACTGAAGCCTATCGCCCATATGTGTATGATTCAGTGTGTGCTCTCAGCCTACTATTATTATACTTCTGTCTCCAAGGAATGAACTTCTGTGTGCGTGCATGTGTCTGTGTGTATTCTCAAACCTTTATTTTTGTTTATTTTGTATGTGTGACTGATATTTTTTTTTATTGTTAGCTTTTTGCAATATGGATGCTGGAATGGAAGGTAATCTAGTGTATCCATTTGACCGCTGGTTCAACATGAATGCATATTGGCAAGGGGAGCACAATTTGGATAATATCATTTCAAATTTCAGTAAAGCACAACGTAAGAAGCTTTCAGATGGTGTGTTTGGAAGCTTTCTGAAGTTGCAGTTGTACAAAACTTCTATGAGGTTACTGCATTGTTTATTATTGTCACGTATTGTGAGCAGTGATCCGAATAGATTAAGTTTTAATATTTTTAGTCATGTCATCCATTTTGGTTCTGAAGAATATCATGTTTACACTGGTTTGAGGTTTTCTGCAAACCGTGAGGAATTGTTTGATGGACCTGCTATAAATATGGATCAGAGGCTTCTGAAGCAGTACTTTCGTGGCAAAAGCAATCTTCAGGTGTCAGACGTTCGTAAATTTTTAGTATCAATGAGCACGACATCTCTGGTTGATGAAGGTGATGCAGTGAAGATTGCAGAGTTTTATATTTTGCAGTCAATCATTTTATGTTCTAACAAAAAACAAGCTTGGTTGAAGTGCATTACTTGGATATCATTGACAACGAGGATCTGTGTAGAGTTTATCCTTGGGGCAGTGCGGGTTTTGAAGCACTAGTTAACTCTGCAATGAGACCTCTCAAAAGTGGTGTAAATTACTATGTGCTGGGATTTCCGTTTGTGTTATGCGCTTGGTTTCTGGATTTATTTCCAACACTTCGTTCGAACTTTTGTACATATAATGGTCATGGCTTCCCAAGGATGGTTAGGTTTATTAGTTTCAAAAATCCTCAGTATAACACTTTGGTTGATCAGTATTTTCATAATGTAAATGTAAGTTTCTATATCTGTGTCTGTGTGTGTGTGTGTGGTTGCTCAAGTTCTTTACCCTCATGGACTGAATTTCTATCCTAATGTACTGAACTTCTTCAGCCTTACTGAAGTTCTATCATTATGTACTGAACTTCTCTTCCATCTATGTATCTGTCCTCATGGACTGAACTTCTAAAATAGTACCAACTGAAGTTCAGTCCATGAGGACAAAACTTCTATTTCTGCATATAAAAATTTTATTCTTATTTTACTGTGGTGCTAATATATTTCTCATGGTTTTTTTATAGAGTTTTGAAAAATTTAAAATGGTTCCAATTATTCTGTCTGAGGAAGAAAAAAGGTCGGTGGAATTGAATGCGACAGAAGCAGGTCCTGTTGTACCTGTTGTTGCATGTAAACTTTTAAAAGGAAAAGAAGTTGTTGAAGATAGTGAGGATACGTGTGATGATTTTGAGGTTGGTGGGGCTCAGATTTATCATGGTGGTGCTGAGAGTGAAGATATTGCTGAGACTGAGACTGAGGATGGTGGTGCTGAGAGAGAAGATATTTCTGAGACTGAGGATGGTTCTGATACTGAGGATGGTGGTGGTGAAACTGAGGATGGTGGTGCTGAGAGTGAAGATGTTGGTGGTGAGACTGAGGATGATGATCATGTGTGTGAGGATGATGTTGCTGAGACTGAGGATGATGATCATGTGGGTGAGGGTGCTTGTGATGATAGGTAGGATGCTCGACATGTTGTAGAGCTTGATCAAGATTTAGTTAATGCAATTGTTAAAGTGAGTTTTCAAGTATCATGTGCATTCGTCTTTTTCTGTTTTTATTTTAATTGAATATTTTTATCAGTTCTATTGATTTTTTTTTTGTTTTTGCAGAAGGTGAATATAAAATTCTGGAAGAGGATGCGTAGTCAGCGACGGCGCATAAGGGCGTATATTCGTGGTGTAGATAACAAGGTTCGTTGTGTAGATAACAAGGTTGATTGTGTTCTGGATTTTATGAAGAAGTTTGCTAAGAATTTTGAGGAAAAGGAAGGAAGTTGGAGGAAAGATGTTAGTGGAAGAAGGGGCAAGGAACAATCTGGCAGCTTTCGTAATTCCTTAAACTTGTATTCATGTGGAGGCAATGCTAGTGATGGAAGGAAGAGAAAGTTTTCTCCAGATGTAAGAAAAGACTTCAGTCATGGCGCTGTATCCGGAAAATCAAAATCTCCTTCAGATGACAGACAAGACTCCAGTGAAGGCAGTGTAGTTAGGAAATCAAAAAGCTGTTCAGATGTAAGAAAAGAAGTTAGTGGTGGTGGTGCAGGTCTAAATTCAGTTATACAATTGCATCGAGCATTGCAAGGTGTGTTTGTCAATGAAACGCCTAGACAAATTCATGAAAATATTGATAGTGAATTAGACATGTTTGGTGAGTTGACTGCGGCACAGAATGAGGTGGTTGAAATTCAATTGCAAGTTATAAGTGGAGAGCTTGATCTGTCGACACCTCGCTTGCTCCCTCAGGATATGCTTGTGGAGAAATCAGGTACAACTTCTGCACCCATCCAACCAAAAACCTATGAAAGGAAAAGGAAGACGTTGAAGAAAAATAGTTCACATCCTGTTATGCCTAATTTTGATATACTGCCACCGACTCAAGAAAGTGTTAGCGGGGGTTCATGTGATGCTGAAGATACACCAAGAGCTGAAGAAATTCAGCAAGATATGTCGAAAAGTCAGCAGCAGGTTGAACTTGGAAAAGAACAAGGAATAATTCTGCAACAGGAGAGGACTGATGACGTTGAAATGGATAATGTTGCTGTGAGTTATCAAGCAGCAAGAGAAGAACCAGAAGGGTAGTCGGTCAACGAAACAGTAGAAGAAGAGGTGATTTCGCACGGAAAGGAGATGCATGTTGATGTTGTTATGGAGAATGCTGACATAAGTAACCAAGTTGAAAGAGATGGGGATATGACTGAAGATCAGCAGGCTCTTGGCTGTCAGTCAATTGATGAAGCACCCAAAGAAGAGGTTACCACACAGGAACAGAAGATGCCTCTTAAGATTGTTATGGAGAATGCCCAGGCTATTGAGCAAACAAGAAGAGAAGTTGATTTGACTGAACAACAGACTTTCGAAAGTCTTGTGGACAAACAACAGTCAGTCGGTATAGCGGGCAAAGAAGAAGTAATGACTCAGGAACAGGAGAAAGAGGAGCTGAATAAAGAACAACAGGCTGACAGAATTGTTGTGGGCAAAGGTCAGTCGGTCGATGAAGCAGGTAAACAAGAGATGCTTACACAGGAACATGAGAGCCCTGTTCTGATTGTTAGGGAGATTGTCAAGTCAATTGACCAAGCCCTTGAAAGTACTAAGGTAGAACAGTCGGAGCAGCAATGTCTTCTGGTGAAAAGGGACCGAAAGCCTAGTCAGTGGTTGCTATCTCCATATGATACCAAAAGGACTAAAAAGAAGACAACTGACTGGAAGGGTAATTACAGACGTAGTTGTCCATTCCACCACTTGAAGATTAGTCCAGCAGTGTTGGATGAGTTGAAATATTTTTTGCTATTTCAAAGAAATGACACTGAACTTGACCAGTAAGTCTATTTGTATTTTTTTATGATTTCTTGTCTGTAGTTTTTTAAGTTCAGTGCATAGTGCACGAATTTGGAAACCTATAGTTCAATCTCCTATGGACTGAACTTCTTATCCCATGAGTTCTGCCCCTATGGATTGAAGTTCTGTGCATATGGAGTAAGTTCTGTCTGTAAGAATTCAACCTTAGTCAACAGGCCATGGACTTTTTGTCCACAAGGACGTGCAAAGTTCTGTCCCCTATAATATTGAACTTCATTGCCTATGATATTCTTAAGTTCATTCCTGATGGAAAAGTAACATGTGTTTTGTATTTTGTATCTTTTTAATTAGGAACAACCGTGCTTGTTATATACGCAATAATGATTACGACAGTAATCCATATCAGTTGGAAACAATCAAGCCAGACAAGCAGTGGTTTTTGGAGTTTGTAGATGTTGCCTACCCTTTAACTGATAATGTTAGTGGATTTTCTGTTCTTTGGTTTGTTCCGTGTTCGTTATTCTGTGTATTGACTAAACAGGTTCATTTTTTGCAGCATATCGATGTTGCTATGTATTATCTTAGGAAGAGGGCATGCTACCATTTGTTCCGGTTTCCTCATACACTGTCAATTACTGATCTTGTTTTTGATAGTTATATGTGCTCTATTTATCAGTCAGAATTCAAAGACAAAAAAGGACCAGGTGATGAAATCTGGCTTGACGGTATTGGACAGTATATGTGCAATTACCTTCATGGCCTGGAATGGAGGTGTTCAATTCCCTGGGGTGGAGTTGATAAACTGTATTTTTCGTGCCGATTGCAAGCAACACCTGGTCAAACGGTGACACATTACTTTTTTGCAGTCTTTGATTTGCACGACAAGAAAATACGTGTATATGATTCGATGGTCAAAAGAAAGAAGCCACCAGCAGACAAATTCGACCACGTCAAGGCTTATGCTGTTGTGCTCCCACATCTTTTCAAGTATGTCAACTTCGGGGTCTCTACATGATTCTTTCAAAAACGACAAGTTCAATGCGGCCTATAAAGCCCATTGGGTACTATCACCGAATCAACTAGATGGGTAAGTCTTGTCATTTTTGTGCAATTTTTAGTGCAAATTTGATATAGTTGACTGAACTTATAACCCCCTGCCTACTTATGTCTTACTCTTTGTTTTGGTGCCTCATTTTTTAGGACTAGTTGTGGCGCTTTTGCAATATGGTATGCTGATCTACTGACCAGAGGTAAAAGTGTTGACAAGGTTCAACCAGATCAAATTCATCAATACAGGGAGCGGTTTGGTTGTCAGCTTTGGGCTCATGGTCGTGCAAAGGCTAGGGATGGATTTGAGACTCCACCTGAATTTGTTGAGCATGATTATGGGGAACATAATGAAGACATGTGTCAGTTGTAGATATTTTTGTTTTTATCTTCAGAATTCCTAGTAATATTTTTTGTAAAGTTTTTTGGTGAAGTATGGTGAAACAGATATTATGTACAGATGAACAGATTATTATGCATAGATTTATGTAAATGCCACTTTTGTTGCAGTGAAGTTTTTTACCATTAAGGACTTAAATTCTATTCTCATGGAGTGAACTTTTTTTATACCGCCTATGTGTTGTGTGTGTGTGTGTGTGTGTGTGTGTGTGTTCAGTTCACCAGGGATGAAAGTTTGTCTCCAATTGATTGAAGCCCACATGATGGACTGAAGTTTATCCTTATGACAGAAGTTTTACATCAACTCTGTGTCTGTGTGTGTTTTCAGTCCACTAGGGACTTCTGTCTCCAAGGATGGAAATTCAAAACCACAAGGACTGAATTTCTACCACACATAGGTTGGACTTCAATTTATATGCGCTCAATTGCAATCTACAGGGTAGATTGAAGCTTTATCCTCAGAGACAGAAGTATTATCTTCATTGATGCACTGAATTTCTATCATCATTGATTGAACTTTATTACGCTCATTGTGACTGTTCAATATCTATTTTACCTGTTATGGATTGGTTATTTTTGAACTATAAGTTGCAACTTTTAAAATGTTATTGTGCCTTTTGAACTATAAGTTGCAACTTTTAGTATTTTATTGTACCTTTTGAACTACAAGTTGCAACTGTTATTGATTTTTTTCTATAAATACATAACCGACTGTTAATTGTTATCATCTTATTATTTTTAGTATTATCTATTTTGAGATTTCTAAACTTCAGGTGCAAGAATGTCTGAAAGTAGTGTGAATCAACCACCACAAGCAGAACAATCAGGTGCACCAGGGTTCGCCCCAGTACCAGGATTTGCATCAGTAGTAGTAGGCATTCCAAATAATATACAATGGGAGATTGCAGTCCTAAGGCGTCAGATGCAGGACCAGGAGAGTGCAATACAGGAAATGCGAAATGATATTTTGCATATGCGTAACGTCCAAAGGCTACAAGTGCGAATGATCAACTAGGTTATTGAAGCTATAGCAGCACATGTTCGTTTTGATCTTTCTGCTCTTCCACCACCATCTCCATAACTGAATATGTATGAAGTTTCTATGGTGTAGAGTTTTTTTATAAGTTCTACGACTATATATGTAACAACAGTTATTAATGTTTAATGTTAATTTTTTACATTTAGCAGAAGATAATGAAATGCAAGTGGCTAGAGACTTCAGCCCATGAAAATAGGACTTCTGTCCATGATGAGTTGTGTTTACTTAAAGACAGAGCTTCTAATCGAGTTATTTCAATTTGAAACTTAAAATCCTCATGGACAGAACTTCAGTCCATGAATGATAGAAGTTCTGTTCCATGTTGATTTAAGTTCTATGTTTACTTAAACAAGGAGCTTCTAAGTTCTGTCCATGATGATAGAAGTTCTGTTCCATGTTGATTTAAGTTCTATGTTTAATTAAACAAGGAGCTTCTAATCCTCATGGACAGAAATTCTGTCCATGAGGATGCTTCTACTTCAGTTATTTTCAGTTAATAATGAGAGATTCAAATATATATAACATAATTAGGTTAAAATTGATATATAAAAATAGATATTGTAATAACAAAACAAACAGTACTGCATAAAGGAAAACAACAAACAACTACTAGAAATTATTCAATTAAAATTGGATTGTCTGCTGATGCTCCACCACCACCACCACCACCATCATCATCATCATCATCATCATCATCATCATCATCATCATCATCATCATCATCATCACTGCTTAAATCATCATCATCATCACTGCTTAAATCATCATCATCATCATCATCTCCTTCACTAGCCTGATTGTTTATAAGAGAAACACCAAAAACAACAGATGGAACACCGTCGATCATCTCGTGCCATAGGTGATCAAAACGAAGCGTATGACCTATTCTGAAGCCTTTCTTAATAAGCATAGCCTTCCAACCGTTACACAGCCTTGCATGCCTCCCAACTTTGAAGTGCATCAAATGTACATCATCATCTCCATCCTCACAAATTATGCATGCCAGTCCATTTATACTTGGCAGCCTCTGCTTCCAATTGTCTGGAAAGATCTAAAAGCAAGAATATTTCACAGTTAATAAACAAAATCACAAAAGACTGAAAAGTTAAATGAAAAATATAAAAAATACTCTTGTCATTTCTTTTAACATACAAAATCATCTCTATTATAGTAAGAAGATGTTATTTTTTTGTTGAAACTGCCTAGTTCCTCCACGCAGTTGTTTTCATCTGCCATATTTTGTTTTCTGACAAAAAACTGTGTAGCATGTATCAGATGAAGAGTGAATAAATTTTGTAGTTTCCTTTAACTGCAAAGGGGGTATTTATAGTTAAAAAATCAGTAACTGCCAAGTGGATTGTCTTTACAGTTTTCTGTACTGTTATGGTTTCTATGGTTCATTAAATGTAGTCAAAGAAGTTTATGTTTTCTATGTTGTTACAGTTTCTGTACAGTTATGTTTCCTATGGTGTTACAGTTTTCTGTACAGTTATGCTTTTTATGGTCTTACAGAAACTGTACAGTTATGGTTATTAATGGCAGTTTTTGACCTGAACTTCAGTACCCCTCCATTGACTGAACTTCACTAACCAGCTATGGACTGAACTTCACTACCCCTCAATGGGACTGAAATTGCACTGCACTTTATGATTTTTTTTTTATTAATTGCAGTTTTTGACTGAACTTCACTCCCCTTATTGAATGAACTTCAGTACCTACTAATGGACTGACCTTTAGTACCCCCCTCATGGACTGAAAAATGCAGTGCAGTTGTTAAATCATACTGGGATTATGTAGTTTTTTTATTAATTGCAGTTTTTTGACTGAATTTTACTCCCCCCTCATGGACAGATATTGCAGTGCACTTGTTAAATCCTACTGGGGTCATGTATTCAGTCAACTGTGTAGTTAAATCCTAGTGGGGACATGTATTCTGTCAGTTGTGTTGGGATAGACTACAGAACAAAAGAAGAAAGAATCTTCAGCTTTTTCAAACAGTAAAATAAAATGACAACACACAAAAATACAGAATATCTTTTCTATAATTATAGCAATAGAAATAGACCTTACTATTATTGAAGAGAACAACCAAATAATTTTTATTTCTAAGATGGCAGTACTCATTGATGCAGTTTTGACTCAATTGGATACTGAATCAGATCAGTTTGTAAGTTATTCATACAATTTTTGTCTTTCAAAAGTATTATTTTTGTTATTCGTTATTATAAAATAACAGAGTTCTTTTTTTTTGTTGTTGCAAAGGTTTTTCCAGCATTGTTGGCAATTATGCTTCCCAAACGTAATATTCCGGCAACTGTAATTTGCCGTGGTACGCATTTCCGGATGAATTACCTAAAAGTGGGAAGAGAAATGTGGTTCTCTAATGGATGGAGGGAGTTTGTCCGTTGTAATAATCTTGTAGTAGGAACTAGGATACTTTTTGGAGTTGTTGAATCCTCAGATCGTGTGGTTTTAAGTGCTACTATTTGGCAGGATGTTACTGAACCTTTAAGTTCCAGTTCTAGTAGTGGGTCTGATGTTGAAGATGCTTGATAAGATAACATCTCTGTGTTGTCTGTTATGTTTTCTTGGTAATAAATTGTGAGTTTTATAGATTTTTTTGTTTTCAAGTTCACCAATGCTGCAACAATGAGTTTGAACTTTGGACTGAAAGTATTTCGAATTCAAATACTAGTATCAAACTAATTAACATACAGACAGATAAAAAAAAATAAACTGCAATGCATTCAGAGTTTGAATACCTTCATTATCTTGAATGTTGGATAAGAAACTATCAGCAATTTGAATATCTTCATTTATTTCTGCACCATTATTCACAGCCAAACAGTTTCATGAAACAAAAAGAAGTTAGAAAATCAAATTAGTAGGAGGGACATATTTAGTAAAAAAAAGTTTATGGATAATGAAGGAATTAGCAGTACCTATATATCCTTAAATAGGGTCGGGCTACTGGAGTATTTATGCATGAGGTTCTATCATGTCCGCTGAGTTTGCATCGACTACATTTGTTTCCTTTGACTCGTACAACCTCACAATCGGGATGTATCTCTTTGTTTTCCTTCTTCCTCGTTGTATTTTGACATTAGGAGTCTCTATCCTCTGGCTTTTCACGGTCCAAGAGCTTTTGTGCCCTATCATATTCACCTCACCTTGATATGCGTTAAACCAAAACTCTCGTGTATACCATTTTGAGCAGAACTTAGATTTCAGTAGGCGTCTTTTCTCAATGCATGCAATTGCATGTACACATGGGAGTTCATCAGTCTGGAATTGAAGACAGTCACAGGTCCTCTTCTTTAAGTCGACGTTGAAGCTTTTTCCTTCATCGTGCACGTTGAATGTTGCTGTACCTGTGGGGAATACCTTTTTGAAATGAAAAATAATAACTTTTGTGAGTCGGCACAGATGTTATTTAAAATCGGCTATTAGTGAGTCAGAGCAAGAGTTCATGAGTACAGTTCTAATGGACTGATTGGAGTTCAAATCATATGGACTGAAGTTCAATCCCACAAGGATCGAACTGTCTGTACTTGAACTTGCTTAATGTTATGGACTGAATTTTGTATCAACAAGTATTTTGAACTCCACCCACCAGTGGTTACAAACAGAAGTGCTATCCTCAAAAGGTTGAATCCCCTCCCCCTTTTTTTTTACTGAAGTTCCATTCACAGTCCTGAATTTTCAGTCTATCTTTATTTGTATTTTTTATACACTATTAGGATTGCATATTTGGCGCTGTATACTTACATTCATTGTGAAGGCCAGTTGAATCTTCTTGTTCAATTCATTTTCTGCCCACCTTGATAAGCTATGAAAAGTCTCTTGAGCAGTAGTTCTTCTTTCACAAAACCAATTCTGCTTCTTAAGAATGATTAAATCCAATAGGCTTAAAATGGGCAACTCTTTTGCTTCAAGTAATGCAGAATTCATCGACTCAACTATATTTGTTGTAAGCATATCATATCGCCGCCTCGGTGAGTAAGATCTAGCCCATCTTTCAGGTGGTTCTTCCATTATGTAGTTGTACGTGTTTCTATCCATTCCCTCTAATTCGGACATGAAATAATGAAACTCTTCACGCTTATAAGCTCTTGCAGCAGTTTGAAACAGACTTATCACTGTGGTTCTCATGTTCTTTTGGTTTAGATTCTTTTCAAAGTGATAGATGCAGATACCATGGTGGCTATCAGGATAAACTTGTGCAATTCCATGCGCGATTGATTTGTTTCTGTCTGATAGAAACACCAGTTCAGAACGAGTACCTATTGTCCTTCGCAGCTCAGTGAAGAACCAAGTGTAAGCTTCATTATTTTCAGAGTCTGCAATCCCATAAGCTAGAGGGAAGATTTGATTATTTGCATCTTTTGCTATAGCAATGATGAGAACACCTAGATATTTCGCCTTCAGAAATGTCGCGTCTACTGCTATCACTGGTCGACAATACCTCCACCCGTCTATTGATGGCTTGAAAGCAACAAACATATACATAAACCTGAAACATTTTAAAAAATTCTTAGAAAGTTTTCAATTTCCGTATAGCAATCGAACTCACTTTTGAGAAATGCTTACCGATTAAGACTGTCTATCTTTAGATTTGTGTGAGCGCCTGGATTTCTCTCTTTCAGCACATGCAAGTATGAAGGGAGCAGATGATAATGCTCATCAGGCCGTCCCCTAATTAATGCATTTGCTGCTTGAATTGAACGCCATGCCTTGTGATATCCTATTTCAACCCCGTGTATCCTTCTCATTTCGTTGACAATAAATGTTGGTTTAACTTCTGTTCTGTTGTCGCGTATGTTTTCAAGAAAGTATTCACATATCAATGTTGACGTGGCATGTTTTTGATCAGCCTTCTTAACGTCAACGGAGCATGTATGTGTATTCTGAAACTTAATTACCTTAAACAGTGAGGAATCTTTTATCCTTCTTGCTCTGATGTTCCAATCACAATTTGGATCGATGCATTTCAGTTCATATCTCTTTCTATTTGATGTGATAACCTTGAACTCAAAATGCTCCTTGATTGCCATCTTGACAAAACACTTCATCATGGTTTCTTTGGTGTCAAATGTTGAGTATGCTGCTACATCTTTCGATGATACATCTCCTGTTAATATCATTGCTGGAGATTGTTTCTGTTTTACCCTGGACCTTTTCCGTTTGATCCTGGCAGCTGGTGTGCTACTAGGGCATTCAAATGTTGGCACTGGTGACTGAAATTGAGTATTGTTTGGTTGCAGTCTTTCAGCAATGCCAGGCGTTTCAAGTGCTAGGTTGGAGTCGATCTGCATTATCAAGCCTCCCTCTTGTTGTGGAAGCTCTGTGCACGGAGTATGATTATTTTCAATTGCTTGAACGCAGTCGATCTGCATTATCAGGGTTCCCTCCTGGGGTGAAACTTCTGTACGAGGAGTTTGATTCTCTAGCTTGTCAATCACGAAACGGCTATTCTTGAAAGTTGGATCATTCTTCAACACAAGCATGCATGTCCTCAGTTCTTCTTCTGTAGTTACAAGCATTCCTCTGCTTGAGTCCATTCTAATATCAAACCATATATTGACAGTGCCTATGAAATGTGTTGCTTCATAAATCTTGTGCATGAAAGTTTTGAATTCGATCATTTCATTAACGAGCAGAAGTTTTGTTTCATGATCCATGTACTTGTAATCTTTTGTCCAATTCCCATTGAAAGCAATAACCAAACAAAGTGTATCCATTATGCAATGAATAAGTAAACCAGAGAAAGAATTGTGTTAGTATGAAGTTCAGTCTTAATAACGATGGCAATAAGTAATCACAAAGTCTTGAGGTTCCTTCTTTCAGTTTATAAAAAGCTTTTACGGCATGTGGATTGAAGTTCAGTTCATGTGGACTTAAGCTATAGCATAAGGATTGAACCAATGAAGTTCAGTCTTATGAACTGAAGTTCAGTGCTAGTGTGCTGGTAATTAACACGGCAATGCCAATAAGTAATCGCAAAGTCTTGAGGTTGCTTTTTTCAGTTTATAAATAAACTTTTCACCCCTTAAGGACTGAAATTTAGTCATAATTAACTGAATTTTAGTTCAAACTTCTGTGGTACTATGCTGATAACACGACAATGGCGATACTGATGTTCAGTCATCAACGACACATCGAGGTATTAAAACTACTAAATTTTAAACAATTTTTTCTGAATTCAGTTCACATAGATTGAAACTCAGTCCTAATGCAGCATAACGTAAAATTCAAACGTAAAATACTAATGAACTGAATTTTAGTTCAAACTTCAGTGCTAATATGCTTATACTTAACACAAAAATGGCGATACTGATGTTCAGTCATCAACGGCACATCGAGGTATAAAAACTAGTAAATTTTAAACTAATTTCTCTGAATTCAGTTCACATAGAATGAAACTCAGTCCTAATGCAGCATAACGTAAAATACATAATGAACTGAATTTTAGTTCAAACTTCAGTGCTAGTATGCTTATACTTAACACAAAAATAGCGATACTGATGTTCAGTCATCAATGACACATCGATGTATAAAAACTAGTAAATTTTAAACGAATTTCTCTGAATTCAGTTCACATTGATTAATGCAGCATAACGTAAAATTCAAACATAAAATACTTAATGAACTGAATTTTAGTTCAAACTGCAGTGCTAGTATGCTTATACTTAACACAAAAAACGGCGATACTGATGTTCAGTCATCAACGGCACATCGAGGTATAAAAACTAGTAAATTTTAAATGAATTTCTCTGAATTTAGTTCACATTGATTGAATTTAGTTGAAACTCAGTCGTAATGCAGCATAACGTATAATTCAAACATAGAATACTTACAATTTTGAAGCAAAACTTGTGAAGAAATTTGAAAAATTGAGATTGGGGCGTGAAGAATTGGTGAAGAGAATTCAGCAGCAGCAGCGACAAAGTATGGAGAATAACGAACTCTTTGTTGTATATATAAAATGAGGGGTAATTTAGTCTTTTTTGTTTTTCATTTATTGTGGGTGTAATTAAAGTGGCCTCAAAGTTAATGTTTTGGGTTTAGTGGCCTTTGCTATAAGACCAGTGGCCAAACTGGCCTTTTGCGCACTTCGCCCATATTTTTCATCTTGAAGTTCAAAGTAAAAATTTCGTGTAGGGGGCTGTTTGGCGCGCGTTAATTGATTTGTAGCCGTCAAAAACAAATTCGCTGAGAAATAGCCACCTCCAGACAACTTGTTCAAAGCCCCAGTATTTATACTGGGAAGCTTCAGTAAACTAACCTCAGTATAAAATACTGGGGCTTTGTTGTTCACAGCCCCAACATTTTGTTATGGGACTGAAGCTTTATATATAAAGTTCCATAACCCATAACAAAATACTGGGGCTGTGAACAAAACTTGTTCAAAGCCCCAGCATTTTGTTATGGGACTGAACTTGTTCAAAGCCCAAGTATTTTGTTATGGGACTAGTCTGGGGTGTTTTTCCAACGCTAATGGAGCTTAAGTGTGCGCACACGAATTTTTGGCTATTCTTCAATGAATTTGAAAACGGTGGATAGTCCTCAATGAGCGCGTCCAAAAATGGCTAGTGATCAAAATTTCCCAAGTTCAAACTCCATGCCAAAATCCTGGAGTTTGTAATTGAAAATTAATGATTTTCAAGAAAAAAATTACTAAACTTCTGATTTTTTTTAATTCAAGATTTCGTATTTATTCCTCCAATTTTATGGCTTTCTTTCAACACCCTTGCTACCTTTTAATTGTTCACCATAAAAAGAAGACAAATTTAGTATTTCAAAAAAATAGACAAACTAGTCAATGTGAGCACTACCAAAACTTTATCCAACGCCAAAACTTCTCCTCCGACGAATACTTTATTATTATATTCCATAGCCACTATGTTTCGGTTAGTTTGAAAATGCTGAACCACTCGTTGTTTATTATCCTAAGAAGTTGCTATATATCAAAATCAGATGAATAGTTGCTTCGTGCACAGCTAATTGAAATATATCAAGGGCTATAATAGAGAAATAGTCGCTACAATACAAAGCGGGTCTTCTTCTTTCTCGTTGTGGCAAGAAGCCATGCACGGAGTACTTGGCCATATGAAAGAGGTTGTCGATGCGAAAAGCTACTTGGGGAGAAAGAAAGAGACTATTGGCAATTCTAAGACCAAGCCCAAGCATACTTGGGGAGTATTTGCACCGAGGACATCGCAACAATAGGTGGGTGCAAGGGTGAAGATACTAGAGTGGTTTGGCACTCCTGGTCAGCTTTCCTTTGTTCGAGCTTTCTTTCTTTTGCCTTTACGCGAGCCAATTATGCGTGGCGCTGAAGAGGAAGACGTCACTTATGGTATAAAATATTAGAAGCTATTTCCTTAAGAATAGAAATGTTGTATGTCTTTCAAAATACAGTGGTAATATTTTTGTCAAATCATAACAAATATACATAAAAGGTAGGAAATACCCTAGATCCCCCTTCTACCCCCCTACCCTCCCCACTCCCCACCTCCCAACGACCTCCACCACCGCCCATAGTCACCCTCATCGTCTACCTTTTGGCCACCATTTTATTTTATATTTTTTTCTTTTTACAATTGCATATACTTGTACATATATATATATACACACACACACAATAGAGATACATTTTATATAATTAATGTATTATGTCATTGTATATAATTGTATATCTAGAGTATCTAAACTGTATGTACAGTGATACACATATATACAATGGAGATACACTAAACATACAATTATACAATTGATAAATGTTGTTATATATAAGTGTGTGTCCAATGTATGTTCATTGTATGTATGATCACCGTCACAATGAAAAAAGAGTAGACATACAATTCTCCCGCCTTCAAACCATCACATTTAAACTCCATAACCACCATGAAAAAGGGAAGACAAAAAAAAAAAAAAAAAAGGAAAACTAGATGCAAAAATAATATCGCATAAACTTGACACAAGTGATAAATTTATGGTGGGATGCTCCTGGTAGCCCAATCCTGAGGTTGATTTACCATGTTATTCTCATTTTTATTTTGTGGGAGTTGTGGAAACGGAGGAATAATTTAAGGCATGGTGGGTCGACCTCAGCTCATAGGTTGGTATATCTTGTCAATCAGCATATTATCATGTTGCTGAGAGTTTGCAGGTGGAACTTTCAGTATGCGCCTGGCAGGTGGGAGGACTTGTTACCGGTGTTAAGGGATCATACGCTTAAGCTTTTGATGACAAAGGTTGTTTAGAGTCTGCCTCAGGTGGGGGTGGATCAAATGTAATACGGATGGAGCTTCTAGAGGTAATCCAGGTGTTAGTTCTTGGGCATTTTGTGTTCGGGATGACATGGGTGATATTGTGCATGCTTATGCTAAAGATATGGAGGATTGTATGACCACAAATACTCAAGCGGAGGCAACTGCGTTTCTTATAGCCTTGAGGTATGTAGTCTCTACTTCCTATTCACAAGTTATTATTGAAACACTCATTGTTGCTCAAGAATGTAGTGACAAAAATTTAGGAGGTACCTTGGCAAATTGTGCAAATAATAGAGGAGATTTGGAGTTTGACGGAGTCTATAGAGGTGATTGCGATGCATGTGTTTAGAGAAGGTAATAAACTGGCGGATTACTTGGCAAACTTGGGGATTGATCAAAGGGATGTCACGGTGAATTCGTTTCATGAGTTGGATAGCATGGAAAGGAGGCTGATGAATGAGGATAAGTGTAATGAGCTTTACATTCACACTAGGCCGAGGAGGAATGTATAGAAACAAGGGAGGTAGAATTTTCCTTCATGTTCGACTCTATGTAGAGGAGAGCATAGAGGCTTTTACTACTAACTTTTTTTTTTTTTGTAGGTACTTTCAAGATTATAATTCATAGAGTGAAGTTTATTCATGCTCAATTGTTTGATTGGAAAGGTTTGGAATGCTTTGTCATTGGAATGTTTCAAGCTTGGGTGGTGGTGCTCGTCGTTGGGATGTTTGATGATGGAACGTAGTGGTGCGCTGTAGAGGAGGCGACGCATTGGAAACCGCACAGAGGTACACAACTGGGTAGAAATTTATTGTGCTCAACATGCACCTCAGTGAGCCATCAACTCTGTCCAGGCATTTTGGCGGGCGGCGCATACCATACAGCTTCCAGCTTTTTTATCGCGGGCGTTTTAGCAGGCGACGCCTTTCATACAGCATTCAGCTTTTTGCACGCATGAGTTATAGAAGGCGACGCCTTTCACAAAGCCTGGGCAAAACAGTGAATACAATTTATGTACATACTTTTCTCAGGCGGCGCATGGACTACAACCTTCACAAGTTGGGGGCAATCTTGGAGGCGACGCCCGTGCTACAGCTTCCCATTATCTGGTATCATGCTTCTCTCACTTGTTTCAAGGCATCAAAGGTTGATCCATGATCATCAAATAGGATATGTTACAATCCAAAAAACTAAGAAAAGAATGGTAGTTCATGTGATTAATAGGTGTATACTTTATTACTTAGAATTTTCAAAATTTACCGGAAGCAGCAAGCTAAACAATATTGGTTTAAAGAAGGTGACACCAACACAAGATTCTTCCATGTTATGACCTCTAATAGGCAAAAGAATAATACATTCACACAATTGAAATATGGGTTGGGACAGTAGCGCAGATGGGATAATGGATTACAAGATGTGATCACGGGCTTTTATGATAATTTGTTCACTTCTGAACAAGGGCTACAAACACAATTCTTGACTTGATCGAGAATAAGGTGACGACAAAGCATAATTTATCTCTTAACAAATTTTTTACTGTTGATGAGGTGAAGGAAGCAGCATTTTCTATGCACCCAAACAAGGCCCCAAGATCTGATGGCCTAACTCCAGGCTTCTATCATAATTTTTGGTCAGTGGTGGGTGTATTGGTTGATTTCTGTTCGATTATGATGAATGTGTTCGATCGTGGGATAAGGCCATGGTTGGTTCCGAAGACGTACTTTGAGAAGATCAATGTGGAACGACTTCGATGAAATGATGTGATCGTTTACCATGTGGCGTGTTCGGAGAGTTCAAAGACAGCTGTTTTAATAGATAATGATAACTGACCTTATCCCACTTTTATCGGAACAGAACCAGCGCATTCCACAGGACGTGGGGAACTGTTGAAGAAACGTGAGAAGTCAAGAATTCTTCTAGGGTTGGTCATCTCCACCGCAAGCTATAAAAAGGCCTCATTCTCCATATTTGAGGACACGTTCAATTGAACACTACTCTCATTCTTCATACACAAATTTTACTCATTACATTGTTGTTCTCTGATCATACCACAATCAATCTATTGTCAATATCAAAACAATCTTTGTATTAAAATATCAGACGTGGCTTGGTTCAAGCGTGGAAGAAGATTCATCTCTTTCATCAAAGCACCATCCTCCGATTCTTCAATACAATAAGCTTTTATCGCTTTATTTATTTAGTCATTTATCATTCCTTATTTCGTTGTCTGCATGCTGCTTCCATTATTCAATACTTTGATTCATCGCATTCGATCTCGTTAATTTATTGTTTTTATTCTGGTCGTAAATCTATCATTTAATTTGCTTGTTAGCATCGAGTATATCAAGTAAATTGTCAATATTGCTTTACGGTCGTATTTAAATATATCGCTATCGGTTGCATTTATTCATCGTTGCATCTAACTTTGTTATCGAATTTATTTAAAATCAAGTATTCAGCCTTGAACGAAATCAACCCGTAATTCGCCTTCGATAGGAAATCTGCCTGAAATCACGTCATCGTAAATTGCTAGTTCGTCATTTATTTTAATTTATGTTTACATTTGTCTTCAAATTAAGGTTCTAAAATCGACTACTTGTCAACGTAAATTGTTTTTCAATCGATCGGATTGAGATATAAAACAGGGCCTTAGACTCAACTAAATATAAATTTAATTGTGAAACCTGAAGTGCATTTTTAGGAAACACAATTTGGCGCCCACCGTGGGGTCTAGGCAATCGATTTATTCAGAAATTTGAATCATTTGATACTACTTACGTTTGCTTTTTTATCCTGAAATGGCAGATGAACGTAACATTGATGTCACCACCGCTCTGAACGGTCAACAACAGCTCAATCCCAATGACGGGGTTCATGTTCCTACCAACATTGAAGCGGTCGATGAGTCTACCAACCACGAGCAGGATCCGACTCACGACGACATTTCCACTGGTTCACAGTTGAACGTGCCCCGAGGGTCGAGTCAGGAGATACAAATGCGGCACTAATGGCGTATTTGAGAAGGCATGATTCTCAGTTCGAAATGATACAAGAACAATTGATGGTCCTGTCTAGCTCTATCGAAAACAGAGCGCCCATCTCCCCGATCACACCCCCCCGCAAGCATTCCGACTTCGGTTCCTCAGGGCGCCGTAACAGGGGGACTTGCAGCGGGGGTCGGATCCGGAGGATCGGGTACGGCCGCCGTGGCTATGGGAGCTTCGGCCTCCGTGATGACAGAAGTGAGAATGTTAGCTACGATGCAAACCCTGTTGAATGACACAGTGGATAAGAAATTCAGTGAGATAAAGTCATTTATGGAGAATTTTTAAGTTAACGGACGAAGTCGCTAAAAAATCTATTTCAAAGCGTCCGTTTCCAGCAAGTGCAATCCCAATGCCTATTCCTAAAACTTTCAAATTACCAGAAAGTTTAAGATATGATGGAACCACAGATCCGAGGGATTACATTGATATATTTTCGGTTGCAGTTCAGGCGAACGACCTGACTTCGGAAGAGATCAATTCAGTCAGCCTAAAGAAGTTTTGTGAAACGTTGAAAGGAGCAGCATTGAAATGGTATTTACAGCTACCCGAAAACCAGATATTGAGTTTTGATGATATGGCGGCGAAATTCATTCGATCACATACTGGAACAAAAAAGATAGCGCCAAGGGTGGAAGATATCCTGAACGTTAGGCAGTGGCCCGGGGAAACTATCAAACAATTTGTGAAACAATTCAATGATGAGAAGATTCATATCCCGAATCTCGAAAAGAGGTGGACTTGTTTGACTTTTGCTAATAATTTGTGCACTGATTCAATAGAGGCATGGAAGTTGAAGGATCGTCTTAGGGAAATCGATGCATGAACATTCGGCGAGCTATACCGTGAGTGCGAACCAAGGATTAAGGCTGAGAAAGAGGAATTGCAGCTAGCCCGGAATAATCATCATTATGATCGACCACCACCACAGAAAGTCGAGAACATCAGGCGAAACTACATGGACCAACGATGGGAGCCCTACAGTTTCCCTCGTATGGGAAGCAACAACCACGAAGCTGGTGGTTTGAAAAATCAGCCGAAGAGAAGGCAATCGAACACATCTTCAGTTCCGAAAGATCGACCGCTGCCTCCAAAAGTGACGGAGTACAATTTTTGCATATCGACACCAAACTTGGTAAATCACTTGAAGGGGATGGGAGATAAGGTTGTAAAGTTTCCGGGTCGCATAAAAACAAATCCATACACAAGGGATGAAAATCTATGGTGTGGATTTCATCATGACTTCGGCCATACAACGGAAGAATGTAAGGCGTTGAGATACGAAGTGGCCAGCCTGCTACAGAAGGGGCATTTGGTAGAGTTGTTGAGTGATAGGGGGCGAAACAATTTTAATAAGAAGAAAGATGATGAGCCACCAAAACCTCCTGCTCCTAGGAAGACGGTAAATGTTATTACTGGAGGAGATGACGTTTGTGGAGTGACTTACACTACAAAGAAATATGCAAATGTCACGTTCACACGAGACAAACGAACATGGGAAGACATGAATGATGAGATTGTGTTCGGGGATTTCGACTTCGACGAAAGGATTCATCCCCATCACGATGCACTGGTAGTAACGATGAGGATCGACGATGCCGATGTAAAAAGGGTATTAATCGATGCTGGCAGTTTGGTTAATATCATACATACGAGGGTAGTCGAGCAATTGCAGTTGAGTGATAAGATCGTGCCTCGCTCAACGGTGTTGTCAGGTTTCAATAATTCAAGCGAAGTGACCGTTGGAGAAATCACAATTAAGACATATGCGGAAGGCGTTGAGAGTGAAACGTCGTTTCAAGTGATGAAAGGTGAAATGGCATACAATGTGATATTGGGTCGACCGTGGATTCACGCTATGGGAGCGGTCCCATCGACCCTACATCAAATTGTAAAAATCCCTACCCCATGGGGAATTCGCGAAATAAGAGGTGAGCAGCAGGCTTCACGAGAATGTTACTCAGTAGCTGTTAAGGATGGCTTTCAAAAATAGCAATCACAACTAGTGGAACCCGTGGTCGAAAACCTCACTACGACTCCGTCATGTGCTTCGTCACAATTAGCGGAATTCGAAGTTGAAGACGAATTCACACAGGTTCCACCATGTGTGAGAGAACCGTACAAACAAAAAGCCGGAGACTCTACGATAGAAGAATTGGAAGAAGTAATGTTATTCGACGATAAGCTTGATCGGAAAGTCTATGTAGGAGTAGAACTGGATCCTGAAGTAAGAGAAAAAATCATATCCTTCCTCAAGGACAATTCTGATTGTTTTGCTTAGTCCCACGCAGATATGGTGGGAATCGATCCAAAAGTTGCCATACACAAATTAAACGTCGATCCAAAGCATCGACCGGTGAAGCAAAAGAAATGGTCGAATGGAGGATTCTGAAGGAAAATGATCAACGACTAAATAGAAAAGCTGCTAATGAATGGATTCATTAAAGAGGTTAAGTATCCAGAATGGCTTGCAAACACTGTTGTAGTACCAAAGAAAAACGGCAAGTGGAGAGTATGCGTCGATTATACCGACCTCAACAAAGCTTGCCCAAAAGATTCGTTCCCACTGCCTCACATCGACGGGTTGATCGATTCAACAGCTGGACACGAAATGTTGAGTTTCTTGGACGCCTACTCAGGCTATAATCAAATTTTGATGGATCCAATAGATCGGGAAAAGACGTCGTTCATCACAGACACGGGGACTTGTTGCCACACAGTCATTCCCTTTGGCCTTAAGAATGCTGGCGCTACTTATCAGCGTTTGGTTACCACCATGTTCAAGGATCTGATCGGAAAAACGATGGAAGTGTATATCGATGACATGTTGTTCAAATCTTTGGAAAAGGGAAATCATTTAAGTCATTTGGAGGAAACTTTTACGATACTAAGGCGGTTCAACATGAGATAAAACCGGAAGAAGTGCGCGTTCGGAGTCGGATCCGGCAAGTTCTTGGGATTCATCATATCGCAAAGAGGAATCGAGGCCAATCCAGACAAAATCAAAGCGATCGAAAGCATTTTCGAAGACCTGACAACGGTGAAGGAAGTTCAACAGCTGACCGGTCGAGTAGCCTATTTCAGCAGGTTCATCTCGAGGTCATCTGAATGATGTCACAAGTTCTATTCGGTGCTGAGGAAAAACAAAAGCTTTGAGTGGACACCAGAATGTAAAAAGGCTCTCAGAGAACTCAAGCAATACCTTTCCAATCCTCCGCTTCTGTCAAAGCCGATCGAAGGAGAAATACTGCTGATCTACTTAATCATTACCGATGTTGCTGTAAGCGCTGTCCTCGTTCGCGAGGATAGAGGTAACCAATTTCCTATCTATTATGTTAGTAAGACATTATTAGATGCAGAAACAAGGTATCCACATCTAGAAAAACTAGCACTCGCACTAGTCACTGCTGCACGAAAGCTAAGACCTTATTTCCAATGTCATTCAATATCTGTCATAACTACTTTTCCATTGCGAAATATTTTAAGTCGGCCAGATCTCTCTGGTCGATTAATGAAATGGGCGGTCGAGCTGAGTGAGTACGACATCACTTACCAGCCTCGCACAAATCTCAAGTTTTAGCTGATTTTGCAGCGGACTTTAGCGCTAACATCCTCCCGGAAGCAAAAAAGGAAGAATTAATAATGAGAGATCCAGATCCTGGAGTCTGGATAATGTATACCGATGGAGCTTCGATTTTCGAATGTGAAATGGACTGGCCTGGGAATCTTGTTGATAGCACCAATCGGCGAGAAACTCAGGTATGCGATCAAATTACATGCAAAAACTAACAACGAGGCCAAATATAAGGCCCTCGCTGCAGGTTTAAAGATCGCAAAAGACTTGAAAGTCGAATGACTAGACATCAAAAGCGATTCTCAGCTGGTGGTAAATCAAATCCAAGGCGATTTTTGTGTTCGAGATCCGAGGATGCAGCAGTTGCTCGAGAAAGTACAAAATCTTCTAACTTCTTTCCAGGAATGGAAAATAGCTCAGATACCGAGGGAAGATAACATCGAAGTAGACGCCTTACCCAACCTTGGTTCTGCAGCTGCCATCGATGGAAAAATCGACGAAACAGTGGTTCATTTGTTCGAATCCCCACTTTGTCGAAGCATTAAAGAGGTAAACATTGTTAATCATACTTGGGATTGGAGAAACAAATATTTGTCTTATTTGCAGGCAGGCACCCTTCCCAATGACAAAAAGTCTGCCCGATCACTTAAAGCTAAAGCGGCAAGATATTGTCTCCTAAAAAACCAACTCTATAGGCGAATGTTCGGTGGCCCTTTAGCAAAGTGTGTAAGACCAGATGGAACAAACTATGTGTTGAAAAAAGTTCACGAAGGCGAATGCGGCAATCACTCTGGCAGCAAATCGTTGGTTCGAAAGATAATAAGAGCTGGATACTATTGGCCAACAATCGCGGATGATGCCAAAGAGTTCGTCCGCAAATGTGACAAGTGTCAACGATTTGGCAACCTCATACATCAACAAGCAGAGCCACTTCATTCGGTCACGTCACCATGGCCATTCATGAAGTGGGGAATGGATTTGGTCGGGCAGCTTCCAACAGCACCCGGTAGGGTAAAGTTTATTTTAATTCTTACGGATTATTTTTCTAAATGGGAAGAAGAAATTGCTTTGACTAAAATTCGTGAACAGGAAGTCATCAAATCTATTCATCAGAATATCATCTGTCGTTTTGGGATCCTGAAGGAGATCACATGCGACAACGGTAAGCAGTTCGTAGGAAGACGGATCACTGCCTTCTTCGAAAAATGGGGGATCAAGAGAATTGCCTCAACACCTTATCACCCCAGTGCAAATGGACAGGCTGAGTCTTCCAACAAAACAATAATCGAGTACTTGAAGAAAAGTATGGATGAGTCAAAGGGCAATTGGCCGAACGAACTCCCCAGAGCGCTGTGGGCTCATCGGACAACGGTGAAACACAGCACCGGGGAGACACCGTTCTCACTTGTCTACGGAACAGAAGCGCTGATACCGGTGGAAGTGGGAGAACCCAGTCTTCGGTTCGCCCACTCCACCGAAGAAGCAAACAAAGAGGCTATGCTGATAGATCTGAACATGATCGAAGAAAAAAGAGACATGGCCTTTGTTCGAATACAAGCACAGAAACAAAGGGCAGAAAATTACCTCAACAAAAAAATCAGGTATCGATCTTTTAATATAGGTGACTATGTGCTAAAGATCAAAAGACCGGAGAAGGATGAGCCCAACGAAGGAAAATTAGGAGCAAATTGGGAAGGACCCTATCGGGTCAAGGCAGTAATCGGAAAAGGTTCATACCAACTCGAAACAATGGACTCCAAGCCAGTCGACTTCAATTGGAATATCACACAACTGAAGAAGTACTACTTTTGAGATTCTACGGTATCATCAATCTTCACCTTTTATTTTCCTTTACAATTTTCATTCTTTCTCCATCGGAAGAAGTTGTTTAATCGATTATTTGATGCTAACACTTTTAGATGATAGGCATAGTTGGAATCGAATGATGACAAACATCACCCACGAACACCTGAGCTCAAAACGCTCCGATCGGGGTCGATAAGTCTGACGAACATTCTAACGTGGTCTTCATCTATAACGGCTCTCTCAGTTTTTGTCTTTCAATGACTACGTTTCAGGTATCGAAATCGAGGACCAATGTTCGGCTGCTCATCCTTCACACCCAAACACTGGGGGGATGGAGTTAGCATGATGGTCATTGACGGATACTGAGGACTGCCCAAGAACCGGAGACTTCCCATCGAAGGGAGAAACGAAATCGATTGAAGACAATACTGGGGACTCGTTCAAAATTCGACAAAAGTTCAAGATCCCAACGCTCAGTCGAACTGGGGACTCGTTCGTACTTCAAATCGAACTGGAGATTCAACTTCATCGAAGATTTCAAACCCTGACGCTTTTATTCAAAGTCGAGGGTTATTCGTTTAGATGAGTTATGTTGCATGTAAACGATCCGTTAGTGATCAAAAATCTGTGCCTTCAAACGGCCGCATCATGTAATCGGTCGAATCGTACGATCCGAAAATGTATTAAATGCCCATTAGCGGCTCACTTCAATAATATGCAACACTTGGTCATATTTTCGAATTTTTACGTTTGTCGATTTGTGTGATCGGTTTAAACATTGGCGAATTTTACAATTCCAAATTTTTCACCAAGTGTTTAAGTAATTTTTTATTCCGAACCTAAAAATGTTCGAGGACTGCATTACGTAAAAGTGAGACGTCATTCTTTACTACGCACTAAAACATTGGGCCCCAATCATACTTCTTCCAACAACTGTCGCTAAAACATCAAAACTTTCGAACGAATAAATCGAATCGTCTTCGGAAAGCAGTACAGTGATAAGGAAAATCGAAAACAATTCATTCATTGAAAAAATATTTACAAGGGTCTAAGCGACCACATTACATCAAGTTTCAAAACGACTAAAACAACAATTCGAAAACAGCTTTAATTCATTCGTCATCATCCCCATCAGAACCTTCATCGGAGGAACTTGCTGGGAGACCAAGATCTTCACGAGCCAACCGCACAATGGCAATGGCATCACTTAGCTCGGTAGGAACATCAATGTCTCGATCCAACATCTCTCTAAGGACATCGCGCCTTGATTCGGCGAGGATAAGGTCCTTATTCTTTTAAAACTCTTCCTCGAGTTCGCGCCTTAAGATGCTGGACTCTTTTTGAAGCAACAGGTTCCTTTCTGACAGGCTATCAGCTTGAACCTTTAAATCCTCGTTCCCTTTGCGGAGGACGCTCAACTCTTCGAACTTATAAGCTAGTTCCCGATCTTTGCTCTCTAAATCAGAATTGAGCTCGGCCAATTTTAGATCAGAATTGGCTTCGTGCTCGCTTAGCTGTGCATTCAAAGCTCGGATTTGGGATTCCAACTCCGATTGACCAAGAGCATGCTCATTCATATTCTTGTCAAAATTGGCCAAAAGTTCAGCATACTTGGCCTCTGCAGCTTTCAGCTTCCGATGAAGTTCCTCCCCAGCTGAAGTAAGATGGATGATTTGCTCGTTTAAAACTTTAGCCCCATCTTGAAGCTGGCGGATCCGATCGGCTGTCTCAATCTCCATTATGCAGTTCTAAAAACAAGTCACATAGAAAAGTCAAAAGACGAAAAAAAAAACAAGTAATTTGTGCAAATGTGAAGAGGTAATGGACTTTACCCTGAAGGCACCAAAAGAAATCTGTGAAGGCAAACTCAGGTCTTCGTGTGTATTCAGCCGAGCTTGCTCCATCGGGCCAATGACATCGAACAAATAATCTTCCAGCCGCTTTGGGCATCTAAGCAAATCCACATTGGGCGGCACCTCTATCGTTAGGGCTCTACGACCCCTTGTTTCAGATTCGCCCAAAGCGGCAAAGGCAGCAGCTTCTTCGCCCCGAGGAAGAGGTACTATCGGATCAGCATGATCCGCACCGAAGAACGACGACCCCGTTTCTTCATCATACTTGGATTTTGTCGTCGCTATCGGTCGATCCAAAGCTGGCATCTTCCCTTTCATTGGATCCCTCTCCTCAAGTTCACGATCAAAGGCCTCGATCATTTCCCCTCCGAGTTTCAGGCGCAACGTCCAGAGAGACGATGGCACCTTCTCTACTGGCAATCCCCCTGAGCCCGAATTGACCTCTTCGGCTACAGGGGAAAGGTGATAATCATCGATCGAAAGATCTCCTTGTTCAGCCACCTTGAGTTGAATGGCTGTTTCCTGGAGTCTTTCCTTTACAGGCTTCTTGGGACGCCTCACCAATCGGTCAGAGCCCGATTCGTCCCCGGTCTCTTCCCCCTCGATGTCAATAACCGAGGTCGTTCCTTCAGCGGCTTTCGCCGCTGCAATCGTTGAACTCGTTTTAGCAATCACATCCTCAATGGTTTGGGGCGTAGCCGATGAGCTACCCCCTTGCCCTTTCTCCGCCACCTTGGGCAAATACTTATTCTTCAACTCCTGAAAAGATTTCTTTTTCTTCTTCGGAGGAGGAGCGTCATCGGCTTTCTCGCCGCCCTCGATTTCCACCTCCTCATCACTTGGCTCACCTCCGGCACCTGTGATACTTATGGGAATTTAAAAAATACCAAAATTATCTAAAGGGACGAGTTAAGGTACAAATCCAACGCAAGTTCGAAAGAGAACTTACCATGATTTTTGGCCTTAAGGGTTTTCAGGGCAGCGTCCGGTTTCCAAGCCCTTTGATCGTTGGTCGTCTTATCAAGCACCCTGATCAGCCACGTTATGATATCAGCAACTTGATCGAACAAAACCTTATCGACTGGAAATTTTTGGAAGAAAAACTTGTAAGGATAAAACTATGGGTTCATTCAAAAGAGAGAAATGAACAAAGTACTTACGTGTTCGGTTCCAAGTACTCGGAAGCAGCTCCTTTCCAGGGTCGGTCAGTTGCTCCATAGGAATGAAGACAAATCGTTGATCCCATCCTCGAAGATCATCATCATTGTCGGATATCAGGGCCCGCAGACCCCGTTTAGCCAAATTTATCACCCCTCCTTTGTATGCTCGAGGGGAATAAATGTTAAAAATGTGGCGAAGTGTTAACTCCACTGTCGTCTTCTCCGCAATCCATCTCATGATCACCACCGTTCGCCATATTACCGGAGAAAGTTGCCCAAGGCAAACTTTGTATATTCTGCAAAACTCCTCGATTACGTTGTCGACCGGGAGAGTAAAGCCGATGGTAAAAGGATAGGTCAGCACTAATAAATGACCTTCAACGTGAGTGGCCAAAGTCGAATTCCTTGGAGGACACATCACATCGATGTCGCCAAATCTCCAACCACGTTCTTCTCGAACACGTGGTATCGACTCCGGCGTGATCGCGCAGCATACCAAGTCAATTGGAATATTCTTTTAGTCTTTTGCTCTGCCTCGCTCTGAACGCTGACCTTGCAATCGTTCTCATAAGTAAATTTCTTCGGAAGAATCTCCGAATACGACTTCTTGGGACCAAAGTCTTTCACTTTTCGTTCCTTTCGTTTCTTTCATTTTTATCCACTGAAATGCCAGCGGCGGTGGAAATCTGCTCCACCACCAAGTCGAGTTGCAGCGGGGCTACGGCGGCAGCTGCCGCGGCAGAGGCTAGTTCTACATTTTGAGAGGAGGTAGACATTATCAAGGGATTAGCAAGAATTAGCAAGAAATTTCTGGGATTTGCTTAAAAAAAGTTGGAGAATTTTGAAAGATTTGGAAGTGGTAAAGTTTGTAAAACGAGTTTTGAAGTGGGTATTTATAAGGCAAGAGCCATCATTGCCTCGAAAACCGATGAAAACTGCCACCCGCACGATCTCTGACACGTGCGGCGATGGGAAGTTGAAGCAACAGCTTGACGTTTCAAAATGGAGGGACACCAACGCTCAACGTGTTTTCCCGCTCAAAATGTCAAACCACTTGCCAAGTTTTACGAACACACGACTTGACAAGTGGGGGGACTATCTGTATTGGTCGATTTTTGTTCGATTACGATGAATGTGTTCGATCGTGCGATAAGGCCATGGTTGGTTCCGAAGACGTACTTTGAGAAGATCAATGTGGAACAACTTCGATGAAATGATGTGATCGTTTACCACGTGGCGTGTTCGGAGAGTTCAAAGACAGCTGTTTTAATAGATAATGATAACTGACCTTATCTCACTTTTATCGGAACAGAACCAGCGCATTCCACGGGACGCGGGGAACTGTTGAAGAAACATGAGAAGTCAAGAATTCTTCTAGGGTTGGTCATCTCCACTGCAAGCTATAAAAAGGCCCCATTCTCCATATTTGAGGACACGTTCAATTGAACACTACTCTCATTCTTCAGATACAAATTTTACTCATTACATTGTTGTTCTCTGATCATACCACAATCAATCTATTGTCAATATCAAAACAATCTTTGTATTAAAATATCAGTCGTGGCTTGGTTCAAGCATGGAAGAAGATTCATCTCTTTCATCAAAGCACCATCCTCCGATTCTTCAATACAATAAGCTTTTATCGCTTTATTTATTTAGTCATTTATCATTGCTTATTTCGTTGTCTGCATGCTGCTTCCATTATTCAATACTTTGATTCATCGCATTCGATCTCGTTAATTTATTGTTTTTATTCTGATCGTATAAGTAAATCTATCATTTAATTTGCTTGTTAGCATCGAGTATATCAAGTAAATTGTCAATATTACTTTACGGTCGTATTTGAATATATCGCTATCGGTTGCATTTATTCGTCGTTGCATCTAACTTTGTCATCGAATTTGGTTAAAATCAAGTATTCAGCCTTGAACGAAATCAACCTGTAATTCGCCTTCGATAGGAAATCTGCCTGAAATCACGTCATCGTAAATTTGCTAGTTCGTCATTTATTTTAATTTATGTTTACATTTTTCTTCAAATTAAGGTTCTAAAAATCGACTACTTGTCAACGTAAATTATTTTTCAATCGATCGGATTGAGATATAAAACGGTCGCCTTAGACTCAACTAAATATAAATTTAATTGTGAAACATGAAGTACATTTTAGGAAACACAGTGGGGAAACATGTTTCAGACGCGATCTTACGGTGTGTAAATACCAATTGCAACCGGCCAAAACAATGCAAAAATTGTCCTAATCCCAGAAAAGAAGTAGCCTGAGGCAGTATCTAATCTTAGACCCATATCTCTATGTAATGTGATTGATCCTGTTGTTTGTAAAATGATGGAAAATCGAGTGAAGCACTGTCTGAATGACATTATCTCCAAGGCTCAAAGCGCATTTATTCCAGGGATTTATTATTGATAATGCCATAATTTCATTTGAGATAAATCACTATTTGAAGCAGAAAACACAAGGAAAATCAGGGTTTGCAGCTTTTAAAACTAATATGAGCAAGGCTTATGGTAGAGTGGAGTGGGATTATTTGAAGAACACTGTAATCACCTAATTTTGGCACACAAACTTCAAAAATGCTCAAAATATTCGTATTAGATTCTTAGGGCGTGTCGTCAATTTTTCTGGACTTCTAGTGTTTATTCTTAATTAAATTTGTTTCTAATTAAGACGTTAAAATTTGAAAATTAACAAAAATCACTTGTTACGTGCTTAATTTTTTGTAATTCTATGTTTAATTGTGATAGTGTTGTAAAGTATGTGGTTTGATTTTAGTTTAGTTGTGTGTGCATAAATAATTTTATGGCCATTTGTAAAAAATATCACAGCCCAATGCCAAGTCCACCAGCCCAATATTTTAACCCGGCCCACTCCCTTTGTATATAAAGATTTTTATTGCCACTTTTGGCATTTCTACACAAAAAGTCACAGAATAGGCAAACTATGGCCAAATTTCTCTACGTCGCCGGAAAAGCTTAGGCCGCCGCAACTCCACTGCGCTGCCGCCGCCGGCCACCACCTCCGGTGGCCGGAAAAATACAAAAAGTACACCATCCGATAGATCTCGACTTCCTTGTTCCATTTCCACCGTTGATTTTTGCAAAGGAATGACCAATTCCCGTAGATCAATGGTCAAAGCTCCGGTCAAAGTTGGAAATCCGGCCACTTTGAATTTTTCCGGTGAGTTTTCTTGTTCTTTTCTCTTCTTTGTGCTCCTCCCTACCTCTCCCATACCCCATTCCTCAAAAATCCTCGCCCCCGCCCGATTTTTACCCCGTTTTCTGATCTCGTTTTTTTTTTTCCTTTCTTCTTCTTTTTTCTTTTCTTGTTTTTGCTATGTGCTGTTGCTCTTTTTCGTTGAGTTTGGTTGGTGACGCTAATGACGATTGGTGGAGGGTTTGTTTTAGGGCAGTGAGGCAGTGATGATCGTTTGTTTGATGTTTTCGGCCGTGTATTTGGAGTTTGTAATCATTGTGCCATGGAGGTTTTGTTTCTGATTTTTAGGCAGTTTGTGTTACGGTTGAATGGGAAAATAGAGAGGCAGCAGCTAGGCTAGGGATTCAATGTTTGTTTTTGTTGTTTTGATGTTGAGATCACGGGGAACTTGTGGCAATGTTGATGTCGCTGCGGCTGTGCGTGGACTGTTTTTGGTAGCGGAGGTGATGCTTGGTGTTGGCTTGATCAAACAACGGTTGTGGGGCTGTTCCATGATGTTTTTCAACATGGCGTCAAAGCGGTGCAGCAGTTTTTCGTCGCTGTGTCAAGGAGATGGTGAGGCAGCGGTGAGGCAGCGGCTTCGCAGTTTGGTGCGGCTTAGCTTTGATTGGTTTAAAACTTCTCTTTGCTCTGTTTTCTTTTTCTTTCACATGTTTAGTCAAGAAATTGATTGTTTTAGTGTAATGTTTAGCTAGCAAACAACCTTGTGTTTTGTTTGATTTGGACAAAATCATGAGTTTTTTCAATGATTGTTAACATCATTAGTTGAATTGCAAATACCATGGTTATGATTGATTGCTCATAGAGAACTGTTTGACAGCATGTTTGGTTTGTATATTCCATGTCTAAAATGAAATCTATGGAGTGCAAGTAGATTGTCTCAGCTTTGTTTAATGTGTTAGTACTAGTAGTCATTAAGATACTTGTTTAGTATATAAGATTTGAAAAGTTTGAGTTGGTTCTGTCCAGTTTCAATTGCACATAAGCATGTTTTCTTTGCTTTCATATAGTTCAAACTTAAGCAAAAAATTTTGTGAGTTTGCTATTCTTTGATTAGTGTAGTGGTGGTTTAAAAGCCTTTTAGGAGTTTTAAGTTCTTAGTTTTCAGATTTCCCTTTGGTTTTTAGGTAGGATTTGAAAGTGTCAAAGAGTAGGACAATGACTTGGCCTAAATATAGCATGTTTCAGCTTTTTTGCTTTTAAGTAGGTGAAACCTTTACACCAAAATGGCTAATTTTCAGCTTTTGCATTAATGAGCTTTGGGCTTTACACCCAACAGCTCTTTTCCCTCCACTTTTTCACCTACTTTCCCCCCCCCCCTTTTTACTTTCAGCCCTCTCCCCTATATATACTAGCATTTACTACACATTTACACACACATTAACTCTCTTCACCTACCCTAAAAAAAAAAGTCATCAGATCTCAAAAAAAAAAAAAAAAAAAAGAGAAAAAAGAGATCCGAAAAAGGGAGAGCATTTCTTGATAGGAAGAATAGAGAGAAACCTAAAAGAAGGGCTGTGAAAGAGTGAAAAGTGAGGTTTAAGTCATGATGTTTGCTGGTTGATTCATTTGGTGCTTGCTGTAACGTTGTTGCTGCTGAGTAGCTGTTTGCTTAGCTTCCTGGGGTCTTGCTAAACTTTGGAATTGTAACTCGCTAGGTAAACTTTCCGACCTTAGTTTATTTTATATACAAGTTTGGCCTTGTTTCATAGCCTAAGTATATGTGTAAAAAGGGTTGTTAAAGGTCCTGGTGTTTTTTTTAAAAAAAAAAAAATTATCTCCTTCAGGCATGGTCCAGATCTGGGCGTGAATGGAATTTGGATCAGGTTTAAAGGAGTTTTCTTCTAGTTTTGTGTATTTTATTATCTTTATGCTAGTATCTTTGCTATGAATAACTTGGTTATAAGAAAACTTTGATATGGGCCTTGCCTTTAGGCCATTTGTGTCTGCTGCTAAGAGTGAATGTCGATGTTAGGAAGGTTGCAAGCTCATATTTATTTTATAAATTTGCATATGTCTCTAATATACTCAACTGGGAGTTTGTGAAGGTCAGGCAAGTTTGGGATAAGTAATAAATAAAAGATAAGGATAACTTTGTATGAATTTGTAAAATGCTCGATCAAAACTTGGAAATTAATTAACAAAAGAGGCAGACTTAGGCAAACTTGGAAATTAATTAACAAAAGAGGCAGATTTAGGCAAATGTAGTAGGCAAAAACAAGATACCAAAATGTAAACTATACATTCTTAAACTTGGGCAGATACTTCTCCTAATTGTTTAGGCAAGAACACTAGGCAAAGAATAACAATGGAAATTGGTCCAAACCTTGTTGAAAGAGAGGCTAAGCAGAATGATGCATGATTATGGTTATACTAAATGTAAACCAAATCGCTAAATCTAAAGAGATCTAAGGCGAAGAAATAAAGATTCACCCGATTAGGCAAAAATAAGTATGATTTGTGATCTACTTATTAGGCTAAAGGAAAAAATTAAATTGAGATTAAGACAATTCTAAATTAATTATTTTTTTAGAGTTAATTAATTTTTTTTTTAAATAGACCAGTCCTCTGTGAGGTTGGAAATGCGCTATACATTTTACTATGAATCAAAGTGTAAATTCGTCCAGTCCTTTGTAAGGTTGGAAAAGAATGATACACTTTTAAATTTCTGAATAAAGATACGAATTTAACCAGTCCTCTGTGAGGTTGGATAGAAATGACGCTTTTAAATTTTCTTAATCAAACCGTAACTTTAAATGAACGACAAAAAAAAAAAAAAAAAAATATATATATATATATAACAACCATATTTAACGAATTAATAAAATGCGACAATAAAGCAACTGTACTTGGTACAGGACTCGAGGGTGCCTAACACCTTCCCGAGAGTCAACCGAGATCCTTACCCGGAACTCTGACGCAGACCACTAAAACGAGTCAAGGGTGTTCCAGGTACACCACTTTGGTGACTTGGCACACCTTTGAACTATGTCAAGTGGCGACTCCGATAAATCTCTTAATAAATTGTGTACCTTTAAACACCTAAGTCACAACCTATTTATTTTAGTAAATTTTTAGGGCGTGACAAACATTATGCTCAAACTTGGTTTTTCTATGGAGTGAGTCCTTAAAGTCATGAGAATGGTTACTACGATTTCATACAAAATATCTAATGCAGGCAGGGAGTTTGGAAGCATTATTCCATCAAGAGGTTTACGCCAAGGTGATCCGTTATCACCTTACTTGTTCATCATTGTGACAGAAGGACTTTCAGCACTCTTGAGATCTCATATTCAACATGGTACTTTGCATGGTGTCAAGATAACACTGCATGATTCATCCATCTCACATCTCTTCTTTGCAGATGACACACTTTTTTTCTTCAAGGCAACTGATTGTGAAACAATTACTATTAAGAATTGCGTTATCATCTATCAGCAAGCATCAGGCCAACAAGTGATCTTTCATAAATCAGAGATCTTTTTTAGTGGATACACTAATACTACAACAAAAGACTAGATTGCTGCTACTCTAAATATACCGATAGTTTAGCATCCTGGACAATATCTTGGGTTGTCAGGTATTGTGGGTTGTAGTAAGAAGGAGGTATTCAATTACATAGTGGATAAGGTATGCTCAAAGCTTCAGAGTTGGAAAAGAGTGATCGTATGAACAACAGAGAAGGAGATCCTATTAAAGACAGTGGTACAGGCAATGCCAAGTTATCTTATGTCCCTCTTTGCATTGCCTGTAGACATATGCATGATTATTAAGAGAGCTATGAACGATTTCTGGTGGCGCAATGGAGGTAATGAGGGATATAGAATTAAATGGATTTCATGGGAGCGACTTAGCAAGCACAAAAGTGACGGTGGTATGGGCTTTCTAAGACTCCAATATACAAATACAACAATGTTAGCCAAGACAGGCTAGACGATTTTGACTCGGCCAAATGCTCTTGTAAGTGAAGTTCTTTGTGCTAAGTACTATTGCAACTCGGACTTCCTTAGTGCAGGTGAGGGATCAAATCCTAATTTTATTTGGCGATCACTTTGTGCGGCAAAATACCTTCTCTAAAAGGGTTGCATCAAGAGAATTGGGAATGGGCATAATACACGGATATATAGCGACCCCATGGTTACCAACATGACAATCCATGTTTATACAAAGTGCTCCAGACGATGAGTCCCTCAATTTTTGTGTGGCGGACTTGACAATTAATGATACAAAAACATGGAAACTACACCTCCTAGAAACCCTCTTTACTATATATGAGGTAAATTGTGTAAGCTCTATTCCCTTTGGTTTTACATGTCAGATGATTGTTGGATATGGAGGTTAGATAGACAAGGAAAGTACACTGTTAAGAATGGGTAAATGGTGCTACAAAAGGATAATATCCCTAATCAGGATGGCATTATTTGGAAGAAATTTGGAAGATAAAAATGCCACCAAAAGTCCTAAATTTTGCTTGGAGAGCATTGAAAGATGTACAACCAACCGTGGATAATTTGCTTGTTCGAAAGGTCCTTCAACAAAATGTGTGTCCAGTGTGCCATCAGTTAGCTGAAACCATTTTTCATTACCTAATACAGTGTGATGCAGCGAAGCATGTATAGCTTAAATCTTCTTTGGGATGGCGGATGGTGGGGAGCTCGTTACTAGTGTGGTTTACATCATTGGTACAGACTGCAACGCGTGTTCAACTTCATGAGACTATCATGCTCCTCTTAGAGATATGGAATGCTCGCAACAACTTGGTCTGGAATGGTAAAAAGATGCGACCAAACACTATTATACATATAGTCAGTCACTTCTGGTAGGAATGGAAAGCAACACGTATCAATGGTGATATTATTTGGTGGTTGAGCCAGATTTTCATGTTAAATGATTTCCTCCAGATCCGGGTACTCTGAAATGCAACATTAATGCATTTTATGATGTTCACTCTGGAAGGACAGGAGCTGGTGTGCTAATCTGGGACACTCATGGCAGTTTTATTAGAGGATTTTGGTCACCATTAGAGGCTACATCTGAAGCGCTAATAACTGAAATTCTTACAGTCCAGGAGTCGTGGAGCTGGTTAAAGAACTACTATCGCACATCTCCAATTGTTATTGAAATGAATTGTTTGATGGTCAAGCAAGCACTGCATAAATCTGAAAGCGGCAATTCTTACTTTGATATTATTGTGGAAGATTGTAAAGCACTTATGTGTGACTTTACATCTATATATTTATCTTTTATTAAAAGGTCAGCGAATTAGTGTGCCCACATGTTAGCTAGGGTTGCGGATTCCATGTCTGATGCTATGGAGTGGGTCACGCATCCCCCATCTTTAATTTATGATGTACTCAGTCATGATTTGAATAATAATTGAGCTGACTGCTTCTTAAAAAAAATATATACAGAAGCAATAGTATTAAAGTTGCCAGACAATGCAAATCCACCAAAATATCTTAAATTCCAAACAAAAGGTTATATTTAAATCAAAATATTGTCAGACTATTTTTGTAATCATTATTAACTATTACCATTGTAACTTAGATTATTACTCAGAAGTTTTCCTCATCATTCGCTGGTAATTATCCTTCTTATTGTGCTTTTCATATCCATTTTGGATGTTCTAGTAGTCAAATATAGTACTACTTATTTGTTCATTACTTGTTGTGATAATTTTTAAGTAGAAAACTATATTGGAGGTTAGGAAGAGAGATAACACATTTAAATATATTAATGGATGAGAAATCTGCTGTAACTGTGGGTTGCCAAATTATTAGGAAGAAGAAATATATTTATTATTCTAATCATGAATTTTACAAATAATATTTTGGGTGGAGTAAGAAGGTGAATATAAGATATATTTAGTGGTGGATGAGGGGGGAAGAAAGGAAGAAAAATAATTATCTATGGGTCCCAATATGCCCACAAACTACAAGCCTCCTCTAAAGGTGGAAGGCTTCCGTAGTCAATTGCCCCGTCACGAATCTGATTTTGTTCTCGAAAATAGATAAATCCCTCCTCAACCTCTTCTATACCACACTCTCCTAAACTTTCATTTTATGGCTTACTAGTTTGATACCCCTATAATTGTTGCATTTTGAATATCACTCTTGTTCTTGTACAATGGTATCATGGTACTCCACATTTTTTGGGCATTTTTTTCACCCTAAGGATGACAATAAACAACAAAGTTAGCCACCCAATACCTGCTCTCCCAGCACATTCTAATTTCACTAGGATCTCGTTCAGTCCTGTCGCTCTGCCCCCTTTCATCTTACAAATTGACTCCTTAACCTACTCCAATTGTATACACCTACATCATCATAATCACAACGCCTATCGGAGTACACTAAATGATAACACAATATTCATGTCATCCCATTTGCATTACCATTAATTTTTTTTGCACGATTAGGGATTGTTTGGTTAGAGGGATTGTCAAAAGTGGGATATCCCATGTAATTGTGATAACTGTTATTCTTGAAACTTTTTTAAATACTAATTTTAATGTACGTGCGTTGCACGTGTCATCTCACGTAAATAATTAAAAAATTTATAAATTAACACAATAAATAGAAGTAGTACAATATAAAGGATCACTAAAGTCTGGCATTGTTTCGCTAATATCTTCGTACTTTTAAAAGTAAAAAACTCCTACTTGGTCCGCGCATTGACTGTAGCTCGGATAGCTTGTGTTATTTATTCAATTTTTTTTATAAAGTCACATAAATACTTGTAAAAAGTCCTCGAGTCTCAACATACTCTCCTTTTAAGCCCACATAAATTGATTCCTCATGTAGCCCCACAATGTTATTAATTCCACAATTACAAGCTAAACCATCTAAATTTAATTTTAGCATCCCCTAACCTAACTCCCAACATTACCTACCTCGGCAAACCCTCATCACAAAATAAGATAACTAATTAAAAGCTAAAGAACAAATTCAAAAAGATTATTTATTTATACTTAAATTTTAAATTATGTATTTCATTAATGATAAATAAAAATTAAAAATATATATAACCATAATATCTAATAAGAGAGAGTGAAATTCAAATAAATAGAGACACTAATTTCAACTCCATGATAAATATATATCCCACACAGACTCAGAATAAGAGAACAAAGAGATTACATACATAAATACATACTTGATGCACATAACAATAAAATACTTAAGATACTGAGAGCAAACAAAAATTATATTCCCTATATTTAACAAGAGCACTTATTGAAAAGAATCTATTGCTACGTAGTAGCGATATTAAAGAATCTATTGATACTCACTTCAAAATCAATTCAATGAGTTGGAGGCGATAATAATAAAGATTAAAATAATAGTTAACTACAAAATCAGAAAAACACTCGAAAAATGTAGATGGTTTAAATTACAGTAATCTAGTATTTGCAGACTTGTGAAGGTTAAGCAAAGACTCCAAATTCCAAATAGAGTTGATTCTCTTCAATAATATATCACAAACAGTAATGTATATGCAGAGACCCAAAAAATTGACATGCTAACTGAAAAATAAAAAATAAAGGAAGGGAAATAACAATAAACAATAAAAAGAAGAAAGATAATCACAAAATGTTTAGGAGATTATAAAGCAAAAGAACACAAGAAGCATTAGGTACATGCAACCTTTTGAAAAACTTACTTTGTTAGTATCTCTACCACTACATCCTTTATGATGTATCTCGGATTAATTTTTATGGAGGATAACCAGGACCAACAAAAGTGGAATGTATACTTGTTGCTCTTAGCTAGAAGCCTTCTATCCAACATCTGCATGAAGGACAACTGTAATTAGCACTTTAGTAACCTTAGGGGCTTTGTCAAGTTTTGTAAAGTTCAAGCATCTAACTGACAGAGGCAGTGGCACCTCAGATTGGACATCAATGTCGCAGTAATGTTGCAATTACCGTTTAGTTTGTTACATATCGGGTACATTTAGGAGTAGAGGAATAAAGATGTCTGCGCGTGCATCCATATCAATGTGCACATAATTTTTTTTTTTTAAAAAAAGTCGTACATAAACATTAAAAATAATTTAAATATTATTCTATATATACTTATGCTTCCCATTGAACTCTAGAGCTACTCATACATACTGATCCCAGATTCACTCCGAAGGGTCAGTTATTCTAGGATAGTCAAAGTTGTAAATTAATATAAGCAGATTTCAAACTCTTAAATATTACTTACTACTTAGTTCATTTAACATTTAAACAATAATGGTGATGATAAATTTCATCCAACGTGAACTGCACTATATTGAAATGTATTTGAGTGTAATAAAATTTGATAGTACTAAACACACGCATAAGTATATGCACACACTTTATATTTGGAATTAGATGACATGTATATTCATTATAAAAGAAAGAAGTAGAAGCGGATGAAGCTAGATCAATTATATAGGTATTTCCATTCATGAAATGTGAATCTAACTTGATCAATGGTTTCCAACCAAAAGAGACATATATCCATAAGGTACCATAACCTTTTTTTTTTCCTTAATAAAAGCGTGTATAATCGCAAAAATTTTGAGCTGAACAATACATTTAATCATCATATGATAAGGTATCAACTTAATTACAAAGTTTGGTTTAGTAACTTATAGAGGGCTCTCACGGGGGTGTAGTCCATCGGCTTTAGCCTTAAGTTAGGTTGGGCAGTAGTTCTTGTATTGGGCGAACCCAAGCGTTAAATAGCGCCGTTTAGTGGCGTGCAGGGAGTAGTCGTCTTGTTGCTGGAAGGTGCGACTATGTGAGTTGACAACAATACACCGCGGTATGAGTGAGTCAAGATTTTACTTAGTGATTCGAAGGAGCAATTTGAATTAGAGTTTGATAATTTCACCAAACACCAGACGGAAGCACAACAGTAACCATCAGTTTATACCTTAGCACCATAACACACATAATTTGTAAAATTCTATAGCATCTGCAGTTCTGCAGCCAACCACTCACCATACAGGCTGTCTATCAACTTTCGCAGGGGAATTTTCAGTTTTTACCCTACTTTGAAATAATAGAATTTGGCCAACCAATAAACATAAATATATAGTTTTATGACAACAAGAAATTATGCTAAAGTTTGTATTACAATCGAACTTTGAGAGTAGTCATGTTTGTTAATAGAATTCCGAAGATTACATAAACTGCACAAGCTCTAACCTTTCTTTGAGTTCAACTCTGTAATACACTGATAGCCATGATGCAGCAATTAGAAGAAATTCCAGCAGCTTTGAGCAATAGACTTTGTAGCATGAATCAACCATTCTGATAAATAAGAAAACAACAGATGATTAATACGAATTAATCACAACAAACCATACCATGCAGGAACATCACAGGATCGAGTAATAAGCAGTATTAATTTATATCGATCTAATAGCATTTAATCAAGATGTTTGACTTCTTCTAGAGTAGGTTGCATACATAAACCAAGATATATAGATGACCATTTGATGTTTGTCTTTTGTCTGGACTCTACATTGATTTATTAAAATTAAATATAGACAGATTCATTTTCCACTTGGACTCAACAAAAAAAAAAAAATACACGGATTGATTTCTAGATAAGTATTAATTGTGATAATAATTTAATGTTTGTTTTTATGTTGGACTCTTTCGAAAGCAAATTTCAAGATGAAAATTTTATTAAATATTAGGATTAAATTTTGGAGAAAATAAATATAATAAATAAAATATAAAAAAATAGTAAAAAGACAACTTTGTCTATTGTAGAATCTTTTAATGAAGGGTAAAAAAATCGTGTGATATTTCACTAAGGCCTTCGTGCTTTTATAATAGTACTAGTTTTAGCGCACGTGCGTTGCACGTGTTATTTCACTTTAAAAAAATCGTATATGTCAAAACAATGAATGAATATAGCATTACCAAAGGAAATAACATAGTCGTTTAAAAGTTACATAAATTTAATTTTCATAATGGACTAAAGAGGTTTTATTGATTGATAAAACATTGTAGAACATGTCAAAATAACAAATTTGTTAAGCCATCGCAAAATATTTATGCACTTGTATAAAGTTAGATATATCACTGTTCGTCTGCATATTTTTGTACATTTATAGTAAATTGCTTATTATCTATTTTGATAAGAAAATATTTAAACTAATTCTAAAAAAATTGAAAGAGGCAAAACTTGAATTGCTAAAGTTGAGTAACATCCTTAGGCATTTATACTTTACCGTTATACTTCACAGCTTAATGAAGTAAGTCCTTTTAATTAATGAAAAATGTCTAATATTTTGAGCATATTATAGGAGTTGTTATCATAAATATTAATTTTTGCAGGTAGTAGTAATATGGGTATTAACAACGTATATATTAGTAATGTGAGGATTAGTAATGCGGATATTAGCAATGTGGGGATTATTAATGCAGGTATTAGTAATGTTGGAATTAGTAATGCCGGTATTAACTATGTAGATATTATTATGTATGGACTATTTCTTGAATCATTAATATATTATAAATTAATATACAATGTTATAATTTGAAATATTTAGTTACTCCATAAATGTTCTTATTTATATGAGGATTATTTTTGTCATTTTAAATTTTAATATCTGCATTACTAATATCTACATTACTAATTATATCTTTACCTCCTTATTAATATATAGATTTCTGCATAACTTATGTGGGTATTAGCTATACAGAAAATGAAAAAGCACAATCAAATGTTGTATAATTTTTATACGGAGATTCAAAATCAACCAAATGCTACACTAATTTATGCGAGCTTTGTGCGGGTAGTACCCCTCCAGGAACAACAACGGAACGACCCCTTAGAGTTCTTGAACAAGTGCATGTAGTCTTCTTCTTCTTCTTCTTTTTAATAATTCTCATAGGATGGCTTCATGTGATATTAGACTATGCCTTACCAAACATGAATATAGGCCTACATAATTATTAGAGAAGAAACCCACAAAAAGCACAATCGTTCAAAATTTTGTTAAAACAAATCAAATCAAATGGTAATAAATATTGGAGTGAATTTTTCCTCCTCGTAGGCTGGAAACTCTGTCCCGTATAAGTCTTCTAATTGTTATTTCAGTAAATGAGTTGTGTTTATGTTTGTAGCCTAGTATATATGACCTTTACACTTCTTTAAGACTACTAAGACAACATAAGTTTGGTTCGTAATATGCACAATTATAACAAGATGGAACAATATTGTTAATACCAAAAACTCCATAGTTCCTTTGTGACAAAAATGTCAATGTTCACAAAGTAGCGTTTAAGATGATCATCTTTGTATCCTTTTTAAGCCCAAACACTTGGACGTTCCACCTCAAAACGAATGAACAAAAATATAAACAATTTCATTGGACTACGTAATCTTTTGTACTTCTCTCCTTTAATCAAATATTTTCTCATTATCATTATGAATAAATATGAAGCTGGCGTAGCTATGGAAAGTGGTGACAACAAAAAATATCAATCAAAAGACTGTCTTCAGATGTTGGGACGATGACATATACACAATCAGAACTACCGAAATTTTTACATGTCTTCAATTATGTATTTTTATTTATTTTAAGGTTATAGCTTTTAAAAGTACACATGTACATCAAGTAACTAAAGCATCAAGGAAAAACTGTAAGCTGAAAATTGATTGGTAAAAGCCATATTGAAAAATTCAATCTCGAATACCAAATCATACACTCACCCACCCATGCATAGTCCTCACAGAAATATAATACCAACTTAAAAAAATTAGAATACTGACCTTCTTCTAAGTAGTCCTTTCTAGAATAAGATAATACTTGTGGAAAAAAAACAACAAAATAAATTATACTCCATGAGTATATACATAATTTAATTAATAAGTATTAAAAAAATTATTAGCACGAGAATGGCAATACATAAAGAAAAGTACCTTCTACAAGTTGGGTGCGTATTGATCACCTTTAAGCAATATTCATCCTTACATCCAAAATTAGACCCAAAAAAAAAATGTTTTAGCATAAAACCGTCTGAGAAAAAGTTGCAAGTATTAAGTCATAAATAAAGATTTTAAAGTGTTAAGTACCAAAAAAACCTAGTATATAATCTTTACACATTGTGCCGAAGGAACGGACGATCTAGACAAGAAGACATCTAGAAAGTTTTGAACCTGCAAAAAGAAAATTGAAAAAGCATCAAATAGTAGCAAAGTAATCAAAGGAATCACATGAACACATGCAATAGACATTGCATATCTAATATTAGTCATTGTGTCGGCAAAAGGAGTTATCTTTATGCTAGAATTCTTGTCTTGGCCAATATAATCAGGAATAGATTGGTCTATACTCTATATATTAGCGCAACAAGAGTTCTAGTGCAATTCAAAGTACACACAATTAAGCAAATATTTAGTAGATAATTTCTAACCCTAAATTTTAGGAAAATAAGTAAGTGACAATTTTGTCTAAGGTAAAATATAATTTTAAAGGGTAAAATAGTCGAGTGACATTTCACTAAGGCCTTCGTGCTTTTTATAATAGTACTAATACTAATTTTTTGGTACACGTTTCACGCGTGTATTCTATCAGGTAGATATTACTGAGCAACATTTATGAGTAATATAAAATAAGATTAAAAAAAAATGTGTAAGTCCTTGGAATTGAGGAATATGTAAATAAATAAATAAAAATTATTTTGCTGCTCAAAAGACCTTAGTTACCTTATAGTGACTTATGATTTTGCTTCGATTATAGAAGTTATCCGATCATATTTTATAAGATTAAGTTTTATAAAAAGTTATATTGTTAAGGTATATATCTTGAATTCATTTTGAAAATATATGTTTAAGTTATAATATAACGTATACTTGGTTCAATCACCCTTTCATTCCCCCCTTTCATGATTGGATATAATGTCAAATATAAACATGATATCTTTATCTTCATATGCAATATCATGAAAGGAGTATTTTTAATTTGCATTCCACATTTTAAGATACAATAGAATCTTTTACTCAAAAGTTTTCTACTCTATCTCCTCCTCTATGTGTTTAAAGACTCTCTTCAAGTACAAGGCTCTAACAAATCCTCCTCCTCCTATATGAGTTCTCGTGGGAGCTATTTTGTTCCATGCTTATGCCATACGTGGCTACCTTAAAGCATGAAAATCTTGTTATACTTTTTCAAAAAGTAAAAATAGCAAAAACAACTCACTCCAACTTCCAAAAACTAAGTAGAAGATTGTGTAAAAGCTATTACTTAATAAGTAATCTTTCTCATATGGGCCTTTTTGTTCTTAAGGTGCAAACTAAAGCAACATTTGTCTTAGTTTTTTCTTTGAAATACATGGGATACTGCTCATCCAAGGACCAAAGTGTCTAGGCAATATCTCGGTTGTTCTATGTTTAGGCAAAAATTTTACCCTAAATTCAAAGCCACCTGCTAGATTCATCAATGGTGAGTTAAAAACATGAAGTAATTTATGATATACTTACACAACACTTAGCAAACATTCAGTAAGCGCTACATTTACTAATCTTGGGTCAAATATAAACCTAGTATATTAGAAAACAGGATAGTTGCAAAGCCGCTCGCTTTGAGCTTTTAGCAGATCAATATCATGACCTTCAACAATCTTTTTGCAACGCGTTTTAGCCCTTGTGGTAAACAATAAAATTTAAGTCTAAATTCCTTTCTTCAATAATAATTAGCCATCCTTAAAATTGTGGCTGACGGAGCACCAGTCGTGGCTAATTTGACGTTACCACGCTCAACAAGACATGGCTATGAAAATTGCGATGACCCATCTAAGCATGGTCTCAACCGAGGGACAATGGCAAAGACTTTGTGTAACATGATACAGCTTTGTTGGCCGCAACTAAAAGCCATTTTTCTTTAATGACATGTGAGGTCTAGCAACCATCTGTAATGTAGCATAGGAACAAGACGACTTGTATAATATGACATTCAGAGTTCTTTAATTTCGATCTTGGTGGAATTGTGTATATATAACATAACAACTATAACTGACGTATTTAGCTAGTACTAACAAAGACATGTAAATATGGTAGGTCTCTTATTTTTTGTGTGCAGTAAGTTTCCAGAAGCAAAATGAAAACTATTCTACAATTTTGTGACTAACTATTTTAATTTCAATTTATAAATAAAAATATATGTCAAAGTACAATTGATCTTTGAATTATATTGTATTTCTTCCACGTTTAGTATAGTATAGTATATTAGCTTTAGGATTCAAGTTCACAGCTGTAGTTAAACGATAATGTTCTAGTTGAATTAAAAAACCTAGATTGGATTAAAACACATAAAAAATAAATATATGTAATAAATAAAATATAAAAAAATAGTAAAATGACAATTTTATCTACTGTGCAATCTTTTAATGAAGGGTAAAAAATTCAATCAACATTTGCTAAGGGCCTTCGTGCTTTTAATATAGTATAGATAGATAAAACTTGAGATAATTTATCCCACCCTCCATATGGGATAAGATAATTCTATAATTGTGAGATACACCTTTTATCCCAATTTATCGTATGCCAATAACCAAATAAAAAGTATAAATCTAATCCAAAGTTTTATCTCAAAATTATAATTCCAATTTTCAATCCCAAGACTATTATGTGTGGTTGTACCTTAGAATAAATGTAAATGTTTAGGATAACTTATCACACTTCCATATTGGATAAGATAATCTTATTATTGTGAAATAATTTTTATCTCAATTTATTATTTTATATCGATAACAAAATTACAAAATAAATTTCATCCCAATTTTATCTCAAAATTATAATTTCAATCCCAATACATATACGTGTGGTTGTACCTTAAAGAACCAACCATAGTAACAGTAAAACCTTAATAATAGTAAGAATCAACATTGACAGACGTGAAGTTGAAAGCACCAAAGTCAACTAATCTTAAACAACAATAAATATAAAACCACCAATTATTCTCGTGTTTATAAATTCTAAAAACAATCAGATCAATCCATAGTATACTTATTTATCCAAAAATATCTGAATCCTCCCTTATCTCTCCTACAATTCATAAAAATCCACAATCAAATTCATCATATTCAAAACAATTATTGTTTGTGGATTTTGTAAATAAAATTATGGGTTCAGAATCAGAAGAGTGCATATTAGGGGTAGATGGGGGTACCACCTCTACTGTGTGTGTTTGTATGCCACTTCTTCATAATAATAACAACTTCCCTGATCCTCTTCCTATTCTGGGCCGGGCCCTTGCTGGTTCTTCCAATTTTAATAGCGTTGGAGGTACAAAAATTTATTTTTATTTGTTTTTTTGTATTTTTGTGGAACCCATTATTGTTTTATGTTATGTTGTTTGACTCAATGCGGAGTTTAAAAGAAATAAATAAAGACTTTTGAAAGATATTTCTAAGGGCAGTCCAATGCGCAAAGCATCCCACGTTTACGGGGTGTGATTCTTATGTATGCAGCGTACCCTCATGCAGGATATAAATCATTTCATTAAGCGTGACATGAAAAGTTTATTAAATTAAATTGTTTTTTAATATAGAAATGTATCATTTTTTTGGAACTTACAAAGGGAGTAAGTAGAAGAAGGAAAGGGGCCCAATGGAGCAGAATTGATGTTAGATGATTTATGATTCATGTAATCATAATTCATATATAGGTTTTATCTATAATTTTCTGTGAGTTTGGGAGAACTCTCGTGTTAAGGAACCCCATATTTATGTTATGGTGTTTGATAGAAAGAAACAAAGACTTCTGAAACTTGGTATCTAGAGCGTGCTATAGATGTTTTTGTTGCTATAAATCATCTTATTGAGGGTAAAATGAGAAGTTCAAAGTTAAACTGTTTCTAAATATAGAAACATATCATTCTTTTTGGAACATCCGGAGGGAGTAAGTAGTAGAATGAAACAGGCGCAATTGGAGCAAGAATTGTTGTTTTGTACATTGGTTGTGCTGTTTAGTGTGTTTGAATTGTATTAATGGATTTCTTATATGCTTCAAAGAGAAAAAGGGGAAAGCATTTTGGTTTATGTTAGTTGCGGGTTTTCATATGGGAGTAGTATCTTTTGGGGTGGTTCGTTAGTTATTGGAAAAGAAAGCTTTTTATGAAGACCATTTTGGGCAATGGTATCCATTTTGAATTGAGAGTCCAACTACTCCTTTTGCTTTTCATGGGTGGGTAGAACATAAAGAAGTAGCTTGTACTAATCAACCAACTATGCCTCAAGTCGATATTTCTCGAGTTCAATTATATGAATGTTATCCATTTCCTTATTCAGAGTGGTACTCACGTGGGTGGATGTTCCAATAAATTAAGTATTCAAAGATTCATCTAAACATAGTTAGACTAGCTTTATGCTAGTTGTCAAATTAGGCAACTGTCCTACTTTATCAGGGCTTGGGACTGGCTGAGCTGTGTAAACCTCTCATAGCAAAGTTAAACAGCTCAATTAATCAGCACTTAGATATGTATTTCAATGATATTTGTACTTGAGTGTATGCCTATAAGGTTTTAAATTATTATCTTGCGTGTTGAACATGCTTTATGGAAGTTATTGTAAGCATGCATGTTCATCATTCCAACTCAATCCACATTGAATATAATTGCAATGAGTTGAATAATATTGTGCAGTCCTTTGGATTCCAACTGTTCAATTGTTGAAGTTAGCTAAGTTAATGGCTAGAAGTGTTTTACTTATGGTTTAAGTAATGTCATGAAACATGAGTTTTCTTGATTCCTAGAGATATTTGTTTCTTAGTCATTTAAATTTTGGTCTATGTTTACAGAAGATGTAGCTAGAGAAACACTGGAAAAGGTTATGGCAGATGCCTTGTTTGATGCTGGTCTCAAACGATCAGCTGTTCAAGCAGTTTGTTTGGGTCTATCCGGTGTAAACCATCCAAGCGATCAGGAGAAAATATTAGGCTGGCTGAGGTTAGCTCCCTGCACTCAATCATTAAAACATTATTTTGTTATTAATCTTGTACTTCAGGTGTAACTTTTGATCATAGTGTCAATAAGGCTGCTGATAGTATTTTAAGATGTCCTATTTCTCATCTTAATCAAAGGGTGGGATGGCCTTTTCCGTAGGTTACTTTTGCTTAGGAAATTTGAGAATCTACTCTAGTGTGCTTATGTTGTCAACCTGGTTACTCACATGAAACTTCCTTTATCTTCTTTCTTTTGTTTTGGTGGGATAATATGTCTTCCTTGTATGCTTGAGACCTTTTTTTTTTCCTTGGCATTTTGTGCACCAGAGCTACTTGTTCTGCTTGAAATCTAGATCTGTTTCCCCTATAGTGTTCATTTATGGTCTGAGCAATCACAAGAGGAATGGAATATGCTGAGCCAGTTAGGAAATCCTTGAAGTAAAAGATTTTATTTTTTATTTCGGATAAGCTTTTGAATTACTATAATTTTCCGAGAGATCTAGGTTACTGAGGGAGGAGAGTGTGATGCTCAATGACATCCGCACAGATGAGAATCATATAAGGAGGTTTCCAATGTCTAAATAGCTTCTAGTATGTTTTCTTTTGGACAATATTTGACTTAAAGGGAATCTAGAAGCTTATTGTACTGATCTGCCCTGCATGCACCTGGGGCTCATCAGCTAATTTTGGAAAATATGTGTCTTCCTTTCTAGCCAAGTGCTCCTGTTCCTATTGTAATTTCAGTATAATTAATTACTGCTTTTCCTTAGCATAATCTTGTCAGGTAAATTTACTTAGTCATAGAAAGACGTAATTTTCACTACTCTAGACCTGTGGAGAATTGCCACACACATTTAAGAAGGTCAATGCAGGAGTAATGATAATGGAACTTATATTGGTAACAATGGGGCTCTAGCTTTGGAAGTGTCTTAGGTTATGTAACAAGTAAGAACCTGAAAATAAGCTACTAGTACATGAACCTGAATTATCTCAAAGTACTAGTACATATGAATAAGAAAATAGTTGTTACGTTCCTTCAATCCTAATTGATTCCTGAGTAATGAAAGTCTCAAGGTACATTTTTGCAATTTCATGAAGTACTAGTACAACAACTATGCCTCAATCCCAAAATTGGTGGGGTCGGCTAAATAATCTTTACTGTCCTTTTCTGGATCAGTTTCTTATTCAAATCCTATGTACTCTATATTATGAGAATTCACATCGACTTGTTTCACACTGACCTTCAAGTGGCCGAAAACCTTCTCCTTCATCCAAGATTGGGACAAGCATTATGAACAAGCTCGGACAAAATGATTAATTTCTTGAAGTCTACTAACTGAGGAAAATGAAATTAATTTGTTGACATCTTGGTGCAAAATCTTACAAGTGCAACTATCCATTCAGTTTTCGATCTACAAAAGACGATAGGTGAATAAATTGAAATTTAACCTAAAACCTGGTCGTAATGCAAATAAGAGGACTGCTAAACCATGGATGATTAAAACTAACCAGACTTAGTTTACAATAAAACCACTTCAATTGTGTTAACTTCTTCTTTGTTTGGTTGAAGGAAATTTGTTGTTTCCAGCTTCAAAACATCTGTATAGAATAATGGGTCCGCCCCTCTATCCATCTCCACTCAGATATTAGACTTGGCTCACTAGCCATAATTCAAATGTGTGACGTGCACTTACCATTTATCCCGTGCTGTACTAACTTTGCGTATGAATGTGGGCTTCAGTGGTGTTAACTTTTAGCAAGTAGTTTCACATTATTGTTTTCATAGGTAATTGTTTCTAAACTAGTGAAAATTTGGACCTTGAGCTAATTGTCCAAAAATTATGGGACATTTGGATCCTGGTGTATGAAGTACTTTCTGCGCGTGATAATGATGAACCTAAAAGTTTATTCAAGATTTCTATATGTTTCGCTAAGTAATTCTTAAGAATATGATTATTTTTACAGGAACACATTCCCAAGCCATGTAAAGTTGTATGTTCAGAATGATGCCGTGGCTGCTCTAGCAAGTGGCACGATGGGAAAGCTTCACGGATGTGTTTTAATAGCTGGTACGGGCAGCATTTCTTATGGATTTACTGAAGATGGAAGAGAAGCTCGGGCTGCGGGTGCAGGGCCTGTTTTGGGTGATTGGGGGAGGTAAAGTTGGTGCGTATTCATTATTTTTTATTAAGATAAATATTCTGCTACATTTTGCTCTTCCCTATAACCTGAAAAAGATGAATATGTGTAGAAATAAATTCTCAAACATATAGGAGATCAATTGTTATTTTTTAATGTCATAAGAAAGTATGCTTCTGCTAATGTAGAATGCCAGCATATCAGTTGGCTTTGAAATCTCCTTAGACTTATTTGCAGTATAAAGTTTAGTGATGTAGCTTTCTGTAATGGTAGTGTAATTTTGTAAATGGGGAGAATGCTATTAAGTTCTGTATGACAGTTGAATTGTCAGATTGATTGCATAGTGGCAGATGTTTACATAGCATGCTATTCATTTTTGCCAGCTGATGGCTAAACTAGAAACCTTGAACTTGTTGCATAATCAGAGAATTTTGTTCTTTTAGCAAGCGATCTTAGGTTAGATGAGAGATTCGCTTTTGATGAAATCTAACATAGATACTGGATACTAGAACTGTTACAAGATTCTGGCTTGTCCTGACTGATTCTTTTACTTAACTCTTTAGGACTTTTTGGTGAATTCGATGCTTCCAAGCTCTTTCAGATTTATTCTTGAATTGGAGAACTTAGTCCTTTCCTGTTGCAGAACTTGAACTAACTCTTAACTAGTAGCATATCTTAGTTGAGGACATTGAGATGATACTCTGTTCTCTAATTCTGATTGACCAATGAAGTCGGTTTATAGTTAGTTTGATTTGGCAATTGAAACAGATAAAATGATCAAAGCAATGGAAAGAGATCCCAGAGAGCTGTGATTCTGTACCCTAACAACTTCACTTACATATTCAAATGCATTCAGCTGCCACGTGCATCTCAAAGTGCAGTAATTCTGTTTTCCTCCTCAAGCTTGTCATAGATGTTATGTTTCACGTGCCTAGCTTGCAATGAGGTTGTAAGGTGTAGCTCCCTGCCACACCCTTGACTAAGGTCATCATGAGTTGATCTCAAATTTTCAGGGTTAATGTTATGATTTGCCGTCGAACTTTTAATTGATATAGTGTCTATCTTCCTTAACATGCTTGGTTTTATCACGTTGAAGTGGATTACGAGCAACATTCAATTACCCCTTGTCCCGATACGATGTTATCGGATGCAAGAACCTTGCATGGAGCTTCATGGGCAAGGTAAATCATTGATGTTAGGAGCCATCGCTTGGTGCCTTGCTTGCTGCAACTGATTGAATTAATTCAGGTTTCACTAGATGTATCAGGGTAAACTATTTGTCGGTACCTGCATAATTCAGGTTTGATGCCAGTTTCTAGTTTGTGTGGTTATTCAAGAAGAATACTAATACTTTTCTGGAGCCTCTTTTAAGAGTCTAAATATTCATTATTCTAAATCTAATTGACATGCATGCCTGAGGTACATCTCAAGCCAATTTTACTAGGAGAAATTTGTGCAACCGACTTTGATAATCTGGGTATGATGTTGTTGTTGTTGACTTTGAAAACATGGGGCGTGCTAGAAGTTCTAGGATTTTGATAAGTTTGAGAACACGTAGATGGACTATACTATCACTTGTTTTCTGTTTAGTGCTTTATGGAGCATAATGATATTTCCAAATTTGTGCGTGTCCATGAGTTACATTTGAGTTAGGATACCCTTTGCGTGAAGCAGTTGGGATCTTTAATTTGTTTCATATATATATATATATATATATATATATAAATATAAAATAAGTACTTCATTTTTCGTGTTTTGCGTTCATGCTTTAGTGTTCACTGTTCAGGATATAAACTTGTTCAGGTTTGTTGCAAAGTAAAAGAACAATACATCAACAAATGAATGAATGAAGAAAGAAAATATTCAAAAACTGTATTGGAAAATGATTATAACTATTAGTTCCTGCTGGTGCAGTGGCTATGGGATTGCTGCTCAGGCGTTGATTGCAGTGATGAGGGCACATGATGGTCGAGGTCCACAAACAATGCTCTCGAGTTGTATTCTACAGTCAATAGGTCTTTCTTCTCCAGATGAACTCATAGGGTATCTTCTCTAAACTGATTTGTGTCAAAGTTGATGGGCATTTGAAGTGCATTTTCGAGCTTCTTCCATTCCATTAGGCACAGGATTGTAGATGAATGTGAACCACATTGGGCAACGTCTACACCATATAAACTGATGTAAATTAAAGAATATTTGCGTGAGATCAATATTTTTCGCTGTTTCATTTCATTCTCATTGGGATCTAGGTGGACCTATGCGGATCCATCTTGGGCTCGCATTGCAGCACTTGTTCCAGTAGTGGTATCCTGTGCAGAGGATGGTGATCAAATTGCAGATGAGATTTTACATAATGCAGTACAAGAATTGGCTCTAAGTGTCAAAGCTGTTGTCCAGAGACTGCGCTTGGCCGGGGAAGGTTTGACCTTGCTTATTTATGAATGAAAGATGAATTATGTTTGTCTTTATCACTCTTTGCTTGCACTTAAACCCTTGATGAGCAATGGGAATGTGAGAGACAGTGTCTACTAACTACTTTTCACTTGTCGTCACCACCACCACCACCACCACCACTCATTGGAGCCACTCTTGTTCATCGGAGCCACTCTTGTCCTTTCAGGGGGGCATGATGTAGCTCGCGAAGATATAAAAAGTCATGAAGTATAAGAAAATTGGTTGTCGTGGATTCTTTGAGATTTTTGTTAGATTTGTAGATATTATTTTGTATTTATTTTTAGGTAACTTGCATAGTTATCTTTTACGGGTTAGATTACATATTAATCTATGTATTCTTCTCATTATCGCCATCTCCTTGATTTTATGTATGCTATTAGCTATATAAGAGTCTTGGTTGTTATGAATTCTAGCTTGTTCAAGGCTCTCTATAGTCTATTCGTTACTTATGTACTTTGTATTGATGCTGGATGAAAACTTATGAATTACTATTGGGTTTTACAATCTCTCTTCCCCCACCGACACACTTTCTCTGTCTTAATTTTATCTCTTGTCCCTTTTCATTTCTTTCCATTGCCTTTCTTCTATCTCCCTTTTTGGTACTAACTTAGTGCATGTTGTCAACTGTAGATGGAAGAGGTTCCTTCCCTGTTGTTATGGTTGGAGGCGTACTTGAAGCTAAGAAGAAGTGGAATATAGGGAATGAAGTCTCTAATTCTATTTTAAAGACTTATCCTGGAGCTTGTGTAATTAGACCAAAGGTTAGTACTATTCTCTCGATATGACTTTGAGTCTGTCCACTTCTCATGGAAGAGAGATTCTTTTATGACAGTTTTCTTTGAAGTTGGTGGGGGAAAGTGTCATCTTTCTTTTTTAATTCATTATTTTTGTTGATATTGCCATATTTCCCTTGTTTGTGCAGTCTCAGTTATGTCCTCTTTTTTTTGTCCTCCTTATCTTCCATTATAGTTGGAGCTGCGAGCAAAATGAGGGAGCACAGGACTAGCGAATTAAGATTGACCCAGCTTAGGGAAGAACGTCTCTTTGTTATGTGTCCGCATTTCTGTTCTACCTGCATTAAGGGAAAAGTTTGTATTGAAATGCTTTCAACTGAATATAGTCAAACCTCTCTATAACAGCCCCTCGTTATAATAGCATTTTAGTATAACGGCCTAATTTTCTCCGGAACCGATTTTTTTAGTTATATTTTACCTCGCTATAACAGCATTCTACCTATAACAACAATAACGTTCACTATAGTGGAACACTCTTTATAAAATTACCTCTATAATAACGGCCATAATCAAATATTATGTAATAATTTTTTGTAAGAGATATATTATGTATAAAATAAAATATAATATATTTATGATAATCATTCATAACATAAACATATTGTCTTTTTTACATTCGTACCCAAAAAATTCTTACGTAAAACTTGATTTTTTTTACGGTTTCAATTAATTTTAAATGCATAAGTTCCTTAGATTTTAATTTTTTATTGGTGTGGTATAACTACTTAAAGATTTAATAATGTATTAACCTTTTCAATTTTTAATTAATGAAATATGAAAATCTATTGAGATTTTAAATTTAACATGTATTTTTTTCCGAACTTTTTGACTATAACAACTAAATGAAATCTAGAGATCAAATGCTAGTATACATGTATAACATCATCTCATTATAGCGGCCATGAAAGTTTCAGACAAATGTGCCACTATAGAGAGATTTGACTGTACATGCTTATGTGGTATATTTGTAAATAGCATTTTCGATCCCCAGGAAAAGCAATTGAGAAGCTTTAAGTTTACTACATTATTCAGAGATACCTTAGACTCATCAAATATTTAGGGCTGCCCACAGAAGTGCAACATACTCTCCCCATCCCAAAAAAAGAAAAATCAAATATGACAGTCTATGAAGTTTGATGGTAAAGTATCTAAATTTCAGTGTAAATTAGTACTCTTAACACTTTTGATTAAATATTCATCTATACAAAATCTGCATGAAAGTAGTATACATAAGTATTCCAGTGTCATTCTCTCTTTTTTCCTACTTGTTTGACAAGAAATGACGGGGTTTAGAGTACGAGACTTGAAGTATCTATTTATTTGGTGTAAGTTAGCTTCCTAAATCCTTCTGACATAAGATTTACATATACAGAAACTACATAAAAGTAGTAGAAACCATAACTTCTATAAATATAACTCTTTAGAAATTTTTTGAAAAAATCGTGGTAAAGAAAAAGATGTTTGATTCCAATGTGTCATATAAAAGGAGTGTCTTTTCTCCCCATCTCCAAATATGTATTGTAAGTTATTTTAACTGAATAATCTCATGTATGTGCTCAGCTTAAGAAACATATTTGCTGTCTCTTCTAATTCTTTGCTTCTTTTGAATCTAAGCTCAGGGCCTTCCCCTTTACTCAGGCCGTCCAATTTCACATTATTTGGCTTCTTCATAAAGGATGTCGTGTGATCCTTTCATAATGTTACATTACACATCCTTGTACGCAGCCACATGAATAGTTTGTTATGAGAAAACTTTACATATATTTGGGTATTTCATATCAAAGCAACCTCAAGATTTTAACTCCTTGTCTTTTCTATCTCTAAGTCCCTTGTTTCCAAATGAAAATAATTTTCGTGAAGCCTTAAAAGCAGTTAAGTTTGATTTTTCTTTATAAAGAAAAACATTCTTTTTGGCCACATTGGAGTATCTTTCTCAAATTGAACAAACTGTTTTGGCATCACTTGAGCTTTGGTGTTTTCATTTCCATAAGTTGAAGAGATGCACCCTTGGTATGTAATCGCGTGTTCTCTGTATTATTAGACATATCTTGTTAGACTCAGATCCTGATCCTAATCCAATTCTACTTGATGATGCTTTTTGAGGAATTGTCTTTATGTTCTTGTCTAGTATCCTGGATAATTTTGGGGGTATAGTGCAGCTGCCTCAAGTATAATATTAAATTAAACAACAAAAGTGAACCCATTTTCCACCAATACCCAGGCCTGCGTTACTGCTCATTTGGCCTACCGTGAAGAGCAGTTGTATGATAATTAGGATGTGATTTCTCATCCATGAATTCTTCTAACCTAATTGTTTGAAGCTAGAAAGTGGTTGGTCTCTGTGAATCCTTTTAAAATTTTATTTTTATTGATCTCTGTGATAACTACATATCTATTAATGGTTTCTTATACGTAAGAATAACAAGAACCAGCATGCAAGTTTCTCCTTTACCCGATTTTTCTTGAATGAGCTTTTTCTCTTCTTCCAGGGAACTGTTATCCTGGAGTTATCATGATTGCTTCCTAGTATATGTTTAATGTTGTCATACAATTCTTCAGGTGGAGCCGGCAGTTGGAGCTGCACTATTGGCCTTAAATTTCTTGATGAAAGAAACAGCAGCTAATGGCCATTGTTGACACCTAAATTTGGCCTTAAATTTGTACAGATCTATATTAGTTAACTGTATAACCGTTGGAAGTTTCATCAGGCAACTCTAAGATCAGTTAGATGATTCCTATTCTGGGCAGGGATGTCCATAGATCAGTGGATTTTATACTGTGCTTTCCATCTCTTTCCATTGCGTAACTTCTAAATATGATATGGTATAGAAATGATCCTCGCATCGAGTTGTTGTACTGCTAAGTTGGCAGTCGTTTGGTGCCGGAGTGGAGAGGAAGGAAGAACTGGAAGCAGATTTGATTGGTTGTAGTTGCATTTGTATTTCAGTTGGATGCTTTAAAATTCTGAACAGATTGATATCTATATACAATGATATGTTTATATCATTCTACTCTATTGAGAAAGAAACCCCATTTTCCATTCATGGGGGATTGGGCATTGCTGAGTGGGTTGAGCAGTTTTACATCTCTTGTCCCAAGTTAGTATCTCCAGCTTTAACCCTGGTTTCAATAGGGAAAGAGTGCCACATGTTCTGCTAATAGAAGTAAAATTTCTTCAACTGGCTCATCAGTGATCAGTCAATGTTGATAAGTTCCAACTGAGATTTAATGACTTCATAAAACAAATTCCATCACTTGTATTATTAAGTTATTATTTACGGAAGCCCCATCGATCTGTTCGATGACAATATATTGCTTTCGACCAACAACCTGGTTGCTACCAGGGCATGGTACCAGGGCAACCATGGAGCCTGTTACTGCAAAGCCCTATTACATCAATTAATGACAATATATAACTTTCAACGCTCTTGCCACTGTGAATCATGCATCTGCAAGTTTAGTGGCCTATTGTCCCTCAATTAATGTTGGCGTCTAATCTTTTAATAATTGAATTGAACCTGAAAGAAGATCGAACAGCAAATGTATACAAGATGAGGGATGTGAACTTGGTTTGACAAACAAATTTAACAAGAAAAAAGCCTTCGCAACCTCCTTCCATCCAAATTGAACTTTCTTCAAGATGTGTGATTCGCAGTTGGTACCACACATTCATTAGTGGTAAAATGTATAAAAATGTGATATTACTAATTGGTATTTTCCTAGTTGGTATATCCACCATAGTCTAGTGTTGCCGGTGGAAGGATTGCAAGATACACAGGTTGACGGGAAAAAGGGAGGTAGAAGACGGTTTTCATATGCAGTTTGAACAAAGTCTCTTTGAAATTGTTGTTAAGAGAGCTCATTCAGTAAATGCAGCTGCAATCTTCTTGTGGATGACCTCAACTCCAAGACGAGGAGATAATCTAGGAAGTACCTCCTGCGTAATATATTCAATAATGAGAATTAGTATGTCAACCTCTTGTAAACTGCAATAAACATTGTTAAAGAAATGAAAGAATAACTGCATGAAATAAACCAACGGTTCCCAGGGTAGAGGATATATAGCCCATGGTAACTTCCAACTCTTTATGGAGAACCTAACAGTAAGAATTGAAGAGAGGAAAAAAGAAAAAAAAAAACAGTTCATACAAGGCTTGTCACCACTGTCGGTGTTCAAGGTTTCTCAAGTCTTTTTTCCTTTTCCATATTCCAAGCCTCACTAGACAATTATTCTTGACCACTGAAACCAAACAAGAAAAGACACATTACCAGTTTGATGAAATTCCAACGTACCTTATACATTATTGTCGACTAAAAATTCCCGAAAAAAGAATCACTAATACCAATACTTCTATGTCCATTTTAACTTTTATGGAGCAGGCACTGGTAAGTTAAAGTTATACAAGTTAATGGTTAAATTAGGGGTTGGGAAACTTGAGCTAAAATTTGCAAGTGCTTAGGCTTTTTCGTTGAAGAAAGCGAGCAATTCCCCTTGCGTATATTATAACCATAGCTACTCTCAATCTCATGATTGAAAAACTGAAATCGACAGACCAGGGAACAATTAAAGAGGAGAAATTTGGCATCTACAAGAACTTAATACAGGCAAACTGAAGATTGGAGGCCCTCTCTTAAAATCAACTGTCCCATATTGAAAGCAGAAGATTGAGAATGGCTCCAAAGACCTTTTCAGTTGATGAAGTGGAGACTGTCATTAAAAGTTGTGAAGGTGAGAAGGCTCCTGGCACAGATGGATTGAATTTAGCCTTGCATAAACACTGTTGATCCGTGGTTAATAGAGATGTTTGCTATTAATTTTCCTAGCCCTCTAGGAAATTTGAAGGAAGCTTTAATGCTTCTTCCATTGCACTAAAACTTAAGCAGGCAAGAGCAGAGGAATTGGAGGATTTCAGCCTGATCACTTAGTGAGGAGCTTTTATAAAATTATTGCAAAGTCGTTGGCAGAAAGATTAAAGAAGGTGATGGATTGCTTGGTTGTGGACACACAAATTGCTTTTATAGAAGGAAGGCACAGGTGCAGTGCTCATTGCGAACAAATGCTTAGATAGTAGAAGCAGACGGGGAAACTGGTTTTCAGTGCAGGTTGGGCGTAGAAAATGCATTTGATCATGTAAAGCGGCCATTCTTGCTTAATGATGACAGCCCCCTAAAGTTGTCATCATTTTCCATTTAGACACCTCAACTGAGGTTGTTTCCTGTTATACCGGAACTGATAACATTCGAGATTATGCAGGATTATATACAAAAAATCCTTTTTTGGCTCTCTCTTTAGCCCTATGTCTCTTATCCCTAGGGGGTCTTCCTCCACTAGCAGGTTTTTTCAGAAAACTCTATTTATTCTGATGTGGATGGCAGGCAGGCCTATATTTCTTGGTTTTTATAGGACTCCTTATAAGCGTTGTTTCTATATTTCAGGTTTCTGACTCTGAGTGCTGACCAAATAGCATGATTTGTCTCGCTTGTTTTTGTTAGGTGTTGGAATTGTTCCATCTTGAGTAGTTCATGTGCCATGAGTGGTGAGGTGCTTGTATTTCTTCTCGTGCTTGCATTATTGGTCTAGAACTTACCCCGTGTGTGTTCAAAACGAAATCCTAGGTTTGCCTAGTCGGGAGATGATACAGGCGTTTCTTTGATAAGCCCTTCTCTTGCAGCCTTGATTAGCCTACCCGTTCATATATATATCCCTCGTAACCCCTTTTTGAGCCTATTAGCCTTTTTGTTGGCACCCACATTACAAGCCTATTCCTTTTGTTCTCAATTACCTTCTTTTTGAACCCTTACTCCTTAGAGCACTTTAATTGAAAAATACTCTTATTTGTGGAGCTGTGATTGGAGAGGTTTGGTGGCTTTTGAGTGGAGTCAATGAAAAAAAAAATTATGGTATTTTGAGAAAAAGTACATTGGCAAGGTTGAAGAAAAAAAATTTGAAAAATTGAAAAAGAAAGAAAGAAAAAAAAAATGAAAAGAGAAAATAAAGAAACCAAAAGAGGAAGAGTTCTCAATCCTTGCTAGTGTTGTGCAAAATTAAAGAAAATACTTAAAGTGAGAGGAAAGTTTTTGGTTGATGTTCGGGTGGTAGCTTGGTTGGTTTTGTGAAGAGTTGAGCTATAAAAATTGAAAGTGATGTATTAAAGTGCTTAGGGAGGTAGTCACTATTTTAACTATATATATCATACCCGTCCTTTAGCCTACATTACAACCCTTAAAGTCCTAGTTAATCCCGAATGGGAGCGAGCCTACATTAGTGGAGGCCTACACTACGGGCAAGCCTATGGTACCATTGTGTGGCACCTGAATTTCTTTGTGAGTGTGAGAGAATTCTTTCTATCTTAAACGTCCCTTATAATTCATTTGATATATATTTTTGTGTGATTGGGACTAGACTTTGATTGGTGTTGCACATGGATTATGAGAGGTTGGAGGTTTTATTAGGCCCTAATCTTGAGCGAGCGGGCATGTCGTGAGTAAGTTGGTGTGAGGAGTCGTTTCTTGAGTTTTGGATGTTGCTACTTGATTGCTTTGATAATCCTTATTTTCTAAATGTGTGGTGTGTAAATATGGGTAAGTTGTGTGCTTGTATGTTTGGTGGCTAAGTGTTGGTATCAACCTATTTCATAGATGCGCTTCGTTGAAGTTCTTGAGTTGGTTGGATGAGATCTATTGAGTACAAGTGTGTTGGGTTTGTTTGTTCGGGGACGAACAAAGTCTAAGTGTGGGGTGTTGATGTTGGGCGTATATCTTATGTTTCGGCGTCGATTTCTTATAGCTTTTGTGTTTTATTATGTGCCTAACAATGATTGGTTTGAGGTAAAATGCTAACTTGAGGTATTTTGAATATTTTAGGAGCAAAATAAAGGAAATTTGTACAAGAACAAGGAAGAAGCAGCGGATACGCTCGGCTGTATGGCCTGGGAAGAGTGAAAAGTTGAAGAAATCAAAGACTAGGAGCGCATACAGCCATGAGCGAGATGCATGCTCGCCCGTATGCGCCAAAAACAGTCCTAGAGCAGCATGGAAAGGCTAATAGCGTGGGTCACTTAGAATATTCCGTATTTTAAACCCTTGTAAACATATATTTAGAGATGATTACGTACTTTTGGAGACAAGAACGATAGTAGAGGCTAGAGCATTAAAGATTCATCACTTGAGTTGTAAATCTTCTTTCCTCTTGATTGTTTCATGACTTTTGGATTATTTTGTGAGAAAGCTATCTTGTCTATGAGTAGCTAAACTCTATTATTCTAAGGTTATGGGTTAACCATGAAAGTTGTACTCTAAAGGTGATTGAAATCCATTAAATTTATCAAATCGAGTTGTTTATTTAATTTTGCTCTGAATTACTTGATTTCCTGGCCAGTTGTTAAGTACTATCTATGAACCTAAGGTTGAACTCAAAAGTGGGAACCGGAGGTTGCAATAGAATTAAATAAAGCGTGTTCCTGAACCTGGGCATCGGGGAATGGTTTCGCGGTTAGGATAGAAATATACCTAACAATCACGTTTAGTCAATATACAGGAGAAGCACATGCATTCTCGTTAGTTCTAATTCCATAGACATATAGGCGTTAAGTTAACTTGAGTAGGCGAGTAGGGTATCGAAAGAGCTCTGTGAGTATAATCAACCATGTGATTAACAACTCAGATAAATAAAGTTAATTCAATTAGCGGAGGAGTGCAACTGGATTGATGAACGTCCCATAATCCTAGAATATTTCCTCTCACTGATATCTAAAACTCTTGAATTGTCTTGCATTCAATTCTTACTTCAATTACTCTTAGTTAATTTAGTTTAATTAAACACACTCAAAATTTGGTTGAACTCTCTTGAACAATATTTGAATAAAGTTTGTCTAGTTAATAGTTAATCAATAGTCCTTGTGGGAACGATACTTTCTTATCACTTTATTACTTGATCGACCGCGTATACTTGCGTGTACATTTGGAGCGACAAGTAAAAACACTCAACTTTTATTGCTCTAATTCCTAAAAAGAAAGGAGCAATAGAGGTTAGAGACTTTAGGCCCATTAGTCTTTTGGGGAGTGTTTATAAGATTATCTCCAAGTTACTAGCAGAAAGGCTAAAACCAGTCATCACTAAGCTGGTTTCTCCTAGCCAGAACGCTTTTATCAAAGGAAGGCAAATATCTGATGCTTCTATGGTAGCCAATGAAAGTTTGGACAATCTGTTGAGGAGGAAAAATAAAGGGGTGGCTTGTAAACTTGACCTAGAGAAGGCATATGACCATGTCAATTGGCAATGTTTATTGAATTTATTGAGGTCTATGAATTTTGGGGAGAAATGGTCCGATTGGATCAATTTTTGCATCTCGACAGTGAAGTTTTCCATTTTAATCAATGGAAACCCTCAAGGTTTTTTCAGTTCCCATAGAGGTATTCGACAGAGTGATCCTTTATCACCCTATTTATTTGTTTTGGTTATGGAAATTCTCAGCAATATGTTGAGGAAAGCAGAAAGTTTGGGTTGGTTAAGAGGCCTTAAAATAGGCAAAAATGATCAGGAAAGTATGATACTCATATTTATGCTGATGATTCTCTCCTATTTTGTGAAGCTGATAGGAGTCAAATCTTGTACTTGAGAGCTGTCTTGTTATGTTTTGAGGCCGTCACGGGGTTTGAGGATAAATCTGGCTAAGAGCAGCATCTTCAGTATTAATGCTGATGATTGTGTGGAAGAATTGGCACACATTCTCGGTTGTAAAGTAGAAACTTTTCCAACTATCTATTTGGGATTACCATTGGGGGCTAAAAGAAAGGATAAAAACATCTGGCAAGGGGCCATCGATAGATGTAGTAGTAAACTGACACCGTGGAAAAAACAGTACCTGTCAATGGGGGAAGGTTGACTTTAATTAACAGTGTTTTGGATGGAATACCTACCTATACTATGTCCCTGTTCAGTATGCCTACGACAGTTGAGAAAAAATTAGATTCCATCAGAAGGCAATTTTTATGGGATGGGAACTCAAACAAAAAAAAAAGACTCATCTAATCAAGTGGCAGGTGGTTACTGAAGATAGAAAGAAAGGGTGAGGAAATTTGGCAGAGAACGATAGATGCTATTTATGGAGGCAAGGTTGGTTGGAAACAAAATCCATCACAATTGAAAAATTGTGGGGGAATCTGGAAAGTTATAAGTGGAGGGTGGGATGAATTTCTGCAGTGAACTAAATTGGAGGGTAGGAAATGGTAGTAGAATTAAGTTTTGGCTGGACATTTGGTGTGGAGACGAGAGCTTCAAAAGCAAGTTTCATGATCTATTTTCCTGTGCTTTAAATAAAGAGGGATGTATTGCTGATTTTAATTCAGACTCTGGATGGAATGTTACTTTCAGAAGGAACTTAAATGATTGGGAATTGGATAGTTTTTGCCAACTACTTCAACAATTGAACACTTGCTCTGTAGACCAGAATAAAGTTGATTGGCTGATTTGGATTAATAGCAAGGATAAGTTATTCTCAGTGAACAATTGTTATAGAATGTTATTGTAGCAAAATAACCAAGGAATACCTAACTGGCCTTGGAAAATGATTTGGAGAACAAAAGCACCAGTGAAAGTAGCTTGTTTTGGATGGATAGTAGCTAGGGGTGCTTGCCTAACTCAGAACAATTTACAGAGAAGAGGCTTTTACTTATGCAGTAGATGTTACTTTTGTAACTCAGACCAAGAAACTGTTGAGCACCTGTTTTTGCGAACTGTTCTTTAACCTCATGGGCATATCCTTGGTGTTACCACATAAGATCAGTAGTCTGTTGGAAATTTGGCAATGCCAAAGAGTCAAAAGAAGTTTAAAAAAAGTTTGGATGACTATCCCTAATTGCATTCTAGGGACATTATGGCTGGAGAGGAACAAGACATGCTTTGCGGGAAAGAGATTGCAAATATCTAGAGTCAAGAACAAATGTATTAAGAATCTGTATCTGTGGTGCTATAGTAATACTTTAGCTAGAATGGAGCAGTATCTGGACTTCTTGTATTTGCTAGGAGGAAATGTGTAACTCTTGCTAGATGTAAGAGTTTATGATGTGTCTTTTCTGTACCATCTTGGTACCAGTATAATAAAGACCTTTTTACTTATAAAAAAAAAGCTTATTGGTCTGAAACCTTTAATTTCAACAGCTCCAATCTTCTAAGGAATCAAAGCAATGAACGTTGCATTAAAGCTTCTAACAAAGTCTCCTGTTTGATGAACAAGCCCCACTGTTTTCCACATCTTCTCTGAAAGTTTGCCAACATATCTGGAAAAATGCTAGAAGACAATTTGGAGATAGAGGGAAGATTAGTTTTTTTTTTTTTAAATTTTAATTTTAATTTTTTAAGGTAATATCAGTGGGAAGATTACTTATTGCATGAGTGAAACAATTCCCAGAATTGTATCTCATCTAAATTGTATCATTCATGACAATAGTGTTGTATGTATGATAAGCTTAGAATGGATAGAAATGCCTTTTACATTTTAACTATGATAGTCAAGAATATTGGAGGGTTGACGGATATTACAAGTATGTTAAGTAGTGAAAAGTTAGCAATGTTTGTCAAAATATTTTGGCTCATCACAAGAACTGGTTTATCGAGGTTGATCATGTTAGATCGGGGTGGTGTGTCAGTCAAGCTTTTGACGAATGTCTAAGAGCAGTTCTCAAATTAATTCCAGTGTTACTTGTTAATCCGAATTCAGTGATTGACGATGAGACCGATGGTCTAAGGTAGGTGAATTTCCATCTAACGAAGGGCAGCCCGATGCACAAAGCATCCCGCGTTCACGCAGGGGTCCGGGAAAGAGTCCCACCCCAAGGAGTGTGATGTACGCCGCCTAACTTTATGCAAGCATAAGTGGTTGTTTCCAATGAATTTCCATCTAACATTTGATTAATTTAAATAGATCCAAAATATAACTATAAGAATAATTTGTTATATGATTGTACTTTAGTATTTAGACTTTTTAATTATAAGGGCGTCTAAGTGCATTGGATGGTACTTCCAGTCCCATTGAAATTCATATATACATAAACCAAGATACAAGACTCAGACGGGATATCTAGCAACTAATGTAGTCGGAGTTTGTGATAGAAATCTCAACTTCATCTAAGTATTCCCCCCATCTGTTCCAAAAAGGATGACATGTTTCGGATTTCGAAGGTCAAACTCTTTCATTTAGACCGTGAATTTGGACATATAATTTTTAAGTTTTTTGAACAAAATTTATATATTTAGAAACTACATGAAAAGTAGTATAAGTCACAGTAATTAATAAATTAAAATATTTATTACAGTCAAAGAAAAACTCGTTCCTCGAAATCCGAATCATGACATCCTTTGTGGAACGAAGGGAGTACTTGATTGGGAAGGATCAAACATTGATGATCCTATATTGTGAGATGCTAAAATACGAAGGAGTGGTTTTGTTATTTCTCGGGATCGGGTCACGGGGCGGTGAAGATAGTAGAGCTCATCAAAGGGACCTCCAACCTTAGGCTCGTTAAAGAGAGCTCTCACCTTAGGCTCGTTAAAGGGAGCTTTGACCTTAGAGTTCATTAAGAGAGAACTCTGATCTCTTTGTTTTTTTTGTTAAATTCTGACTTATGTTTCATTCATCTAATGTGCCCTTTAAATAGGGAGTTACATCCAATAAGAAGACTTAACCCTTAAGAAACTAGAAACCCTAAAGAATATTCTAGAATAATAAAAAACCCTAATACTTAAATAACTAGAAAACATTAATCCTATGCTAGAACAATAATAATATTATTAATAATAATCTAAAAGCCATAGACCTACGCACGTAACAGGTTTGAACGTACCCGAGGGTATACTGTGTATACACACTTATTCATTCTTATTATATCATGAAAAAATAATATTTTTAAGGTAATTATATCCATTCTTTATGTTTTTAGGTAATCATTATTTATGTGATGAAGGATATACAAGTGGGAATAGTTTTCTTTCATCCTACCGAGGATATAGACCGTGGATAAAGGTTCGACAAGGTGGCAGTCTGCCGCCCAGATGCCGAGAAGAGCTCTTCAATCTAGGGCGTACAATGTTATTGAAAGAGAATTTGGTCTCTTAAAAGGACGTTGGGGAATTCTAATTAGTCCTTCATGGTACTCGGTCTGCGTACATCACATCTTCCCCAGACCTCACTTGTGGTATAACACTGGGTATGTTGTTGTTGTAATTTTATTCCAAGAGAGATAGATGTCAACCCCTTAAACATGGATATAGATGAGCAAGTGGAGCATCAACATGAAACAATTAATGTTGTTGAATCATTTGATGAGTGGACCTTAGTTCAAATCAATGTGGAATGAAAGATTTGACATTTGACCTTTGTGATTCTATTATTATATGGAAAGGTTTGATGCTACTGATTATGATAAGTAAATATGTCCTTGGAAAGGTATGTTCCAAATCTTATGTGTATTTTGGAGAACTAAATTTTAATATAGATGGTTGACAGTTCATTCTAGAACTAGCTCCATCAGATGGTAGGCAGTTCATTCTTTCAAGTGCTTTTGTTTCCCATTTTTACCTCCTTGGGATTCCAATATGTAAGCCACAAGCATTGTCTCAGTCCAATGAATATCAACTGAAAATCAATCTTTCTTTCTCTATAAATTTATATCAATCTTCTTAGCACAAAACAACCTTTGTTGTGATCTACAACAACAATAATAACATACCCTGTGTTATCCCACAAGTGGGGTCTGAGTAGGATGGGATGTACGCAGATCTTATCCCCACCAAGGTGAAGAAGTTCTTGCCGATAGACCAAAATATGTTCTTTATTACAGTCATGATGTACCTCAGTCTACATTCTATCACGTTTTTTTTTTTCCAATCTGTTGTATAACTCTTAATATTAATACCTCTTGTGTGCACAACTTTGAATAAATCAATATGTTCTTATATTTGGCAAAAAAGTACCCTCTCACCACTCGGTGGAAATCTTTACTTTCCCTAGTATACCCATCAAATAGCTTGGTCATTCATAGTATTCTCATCTATTTTTTTTTTTACGAGGTAGTCATATTAATCTCTTATCTCCGAGACACATCCAAATTTCTAACCCTCGTATTTTTCATGACATCATCTACTTCAAAGGATCATTTCTGAAGTCCAAGAGGATATTATAGCCTCTTAGTTTTAGGAGAAGTGTATATTTGATAGGTGAATCAGACAGGTGTGGGTCCATTTGACTACCTCGACTAGCAAACTACTGAAATTCTGCAGGGCTAAGTTCTTTACTTAATTACTGAACCCATTTCCTGATGCTTGATTCACAGGAATAAAAGGTGCGCACACAGAACGAGACCACAAGTCAAAATGACTTTTTATAAACGTCCATTATTAATTTTTTTTCAGATAAATCCTTTTCATCAAATGTACATCAAAGCTGGTGCAAAAGTATGCACAAATTATTAATTTTTATACATGTCCTTCACCCAAGGGATGCTTCAGACATAATTTGTGGCTATAACAATGAGACGGAACTCAATAGCAATAAAGACCAGGGGCGGATTTATGTATGTGGGTGGGGGTGCCACGGCACCCGCTAGCTTTGGCGGAGACAGTGTATATATATGGACATCTGTGTAAGATATCCTCTAAATATAGACAATGGCACCCGTTGTCAACTAATTGGTCCTGGTGCCAATGGTAAAGGGGCTGAAGTTTTCCCTCTACCGCAGAGGTTCGAATCCCCTCTGAAGCAACTTCAATTTTTTGCAACTTTATCTTGCAATTTGCTTGCAACAGTCACTAACATGCATACACATACAGTAGGTCGACCCCACTTAGGCAATTCCTTTTTCCTTTTTGTCTTTTCCCCTTCTATTTGCCAAATTTCTCTCCTTTTGGTTTTCTTTTTTCTTTTATTCCGTTGATATTTTGCTTTTAACCAAAATACCTTCTTTTATTAAGCAACTAAATTTTTTATAAATAATTTGAATTCATGTTAATATATAATCTATATTATTTTTTATGATGCAATACTTTATTTATACATATTAGAAAATAATTTGAACAATATCTTCCAGTGACGTTCGAAAATAAGTGGATTGATTAGTTGATATTTTAAGTTAATTTCATAGATTGAAATTTGATTTGTTTTTTTTTTTTTGTTTTTTTTTTTTGCAAAAAATGTTTATAAAACTCAAAAATTAAGATTAAGAGACTAACTTGAGACTATTGTGGTAACTTAAATCTAGTCAACAAAAAAATAGTAATTAAACTGCTTCTAAGGAGTTTTTTACTTGTTGCTCTTTAATGATTTTTTTTTTGCAATATTATTTCATAATATAAAAGTTAAAACAGGTGGAAAAGAATAACCAAATTACACGAAACTTGTTTTTTTATTGGGAATAAACGACTTAATAAACCTAATCGAAGTGACCAAAAATTTTACCGATCTGACCCCGCCTTTTTAGTTGATCTTTATAGCTAAAGATAGATATACGTTGTGGCACCCGCAATCTCGAAATCCTAGATCCGCCCCTGATAAAGACCCCAGGCACTACATTAGAGGAAAAAGAAAAATTCAAAGTTTAGTGAGAGAAGCTCTCCCTTCTCTCTACTCTACAATATCATGGGGCAAAAATTATTTTAGAGCAGGCCACACATCACTGAGAACCCCTACAATGAAGATTCTTGGTACCACTGGGTTGAAAAGGAGAAAGAACTACATCCAAAAAATGTCCATTACAAGAAGCCCTTGGTCTGGGGCATTACCTCCTCAAGGCTTTAGAAGGAGAAGGCAAGCTTTACAGGGAGTGGAAGTATTTGAATCAGGACTATGACCACAGTTTCAAGTTAAAAGCTAGAAATGATATTTATTTGTTACCTTCCTTTAAAAAAAAAGAAAAAAAACTAGAAGTGATATCACTGATATGAGTCGATACCAACCAAGTGCTTCAATCATCTCACTTACTATTAAGAGTAATTCGTAAAGGTTTTGGCCTTGCACTCTTTCCTTTATAGACAGCATAAAGGAAACAACTTAAGGGTCAAAACCTTGTATGAGAAGTATGATTCTTGGCAGTGCCACGGCTGTAGGTGGAAAGCAGAACAGAACTTCTTTCCTTAACTTTTGAAGATTTTAAATTTCAGAGAAACCTACAACTAAAAAAACCCCGTAAACTGCTAAACTTATTTGTTATACCAGCAGTAGATGTTCTTAGGGATTTATAATAAACTGAAATGTTCTACAGCACACTTGTATGGTAGTTTGCCATACAAGATGGTATCTATCTGTATAATTTGATGAATGTATCAGATATTATGAGCAAGATAAACTAATCTTGAGTAGTACTTTCTTAGCAAGGGTTGATTAGTTATTAAGAATAGAAAGAAGAGGAAGAAAAAGGTTGTTTTGGCAAAACCCCTTTCCTTCACCTTTTATTCACGTCCTAACTAACAGACTCCAAAGTTTTCTTTGGAAATAACATTAGAATTAGTACAACGTATTGCACGTAAGAGCGGAAATCACCACAATGGTTGCGCACAAAAGGTTATAACAATTGTCAACACTCATAACAGTACAATAAGTAGCATACAACAATGTGGATTGTATTGTGTAACAATAGAATTAGTACTATGTGTTACACTAGTACTGCAATAAGTTTCAAAAAACAATGAAATGCAACAAGATAAGCAAGAACTGAGACAGTTATGTAAGGAGTTCGATTTAAAAAGATGCATACTAGTAAAGGATAGCAAACCTCAGTGCCATCAGGACGTAGTCTAGCCAACACAGGAATTTCATATTGGTAAGCCTTCTCCCACTCAGGATTGCTAGTTATATCTCTAACCTGCCAAGAAAACCCATAAAGACAAACATCAAAAGGGAGTTCTTAAAGTCCATACACATTAATTCCATTAATTCGTTGTCCTATGACTTCATTTTCTATTCTTTATTAAAATCAAGAAATCCCCGAGTGCCAATGACCCAGAGTTCCAGACTCGGTGAATAATGCCACCCCTCTACACTTTTTTCCATTTAATGGAGAAATTTATCGAGGGCCAATAGCACTCGGTTCAACATTAAGTGAATAATTGGTCCGCCTCTCTACCCATCTCCAATAAAATACAAGACTTTTGTCTATAATGGGTTTAAACCTACCCACGCATCACCTAATTAATAGATTTAAAAAGAAGAACCTGTAATTGAACATCATGGAGAGAATGGGAAGTGGAAAGAGAGAAAGCAGCATTGAGTTTTTCTTTGAGACCATCACACAAACAGCAACCTGGCTTTGAATAAAGTATTAGCTTTCTTGATATTGTTGAAGAAGATGATGTTGAAAAAGCCAAAGGGCTAAACAACACCCATTTGGTCTTTTGGATTTTCAATCTTCCTAGGCCTAGTGCTTGTGGTCTTACAGCACTCAATCCAATTGCAACTCCACCTGCCATTGCTTTCCCCTTTTGCTCTCAACTCTCCTGTTATTTTCTGTATTTTGGCAATTTGGCACTTTATGACATAGTAACTCAAGTGACCAAGTTTGCTGTTAGGACGTGCATCGAGAAGAACAAGCCGAGCTCGAGCCACGTTTATATCATGCAAAATCAAATTGATTGAGCTTAATCGAGCTTTACTATAAAAGTTTCCGAAGTTGTACACAAAAGGTCAGTTACACACTCAATCTTTATGAGTAACCTCGTACCCCTAATGTTGTTCGAAGTGAATTTGTTTACACCTTCTCAATGCCTGACCTATTTTTAAATATGTGATTGTATAACACGAGCTCTGTGATGTTGACACATATATATTTAAGTTAAAACAGACCATTTACTAAATTAAAATATATTTTAGTTATAATTTAAATTAAAACCCAATTAAAATATTAATTAAACCTAAACCTAATTAAACGTTTTAACTTTTACCCCTTCCCTTTCTCACCTTTTCATTTTACCCCTTTTCACTTACCCATTTCCTTTCACAATCAGAAACCCTAAAAAACACCCGCTTTAATCCAAGTAAAAACATGCAATTGTTTAAAAATGATATATAATACATGACCTGTTTGATGTTTTCCATTGCTTTTAGTGTTTTTATTGAAAATTTTGGAAGCTTTAGTTGGAAACAGAACATGTTTGTCTTCCTCAAAATTTTTGTCGAATCTGTACTTTGGTGGAGATTCTGCAAAAATGTTAGATTTCTTTGTCCCTAATTTTATATTAAACCTAGGGTTTTATAAATGTTATTTTTTTTAAATTAAGCCATGCCTTAAATTAATTTGGTCGTGTATTTGTTACATTAAGTCATGCCTTAAAGTCTGAATAATTTTTTTTGCTACTATATTCAGATTGCAACATGTCGTTTGTGTTAGTTAATTTAGAAATTCATCATGGTGGGGCTCTCCAATTGGATTCAATAGATAACCCTTACATTGGTGGTAATATAAAGATTACACTTAATGTTGACATAGACTTGTTTTCTTACTTTGAGCTTAAGGACTATGCCAAAGAACTAGGGTATAATAGGGATGCCTCTCTCATTTATGTGAAACACCCCGTATTTGGTATGTTGGTAGAAATTAAAAAATGATAGGGATATTATGGGTATTGTAGAGTATTTAAATAATAGGGATACATTGGTGTGTTATTTTGGGCACTTGATTGGAGAACCTGTACTGGCCCACCCTGCTACTGAATATGTAGACCAAGGGGGTGGGACTGATGATAAAGGTGTTAGTCAAGACCAAGGGGGTAGTGAGGGCCTTAACTTTGAAGAGTCAGCATCTACAACACCCTTTCAAAGTGAGGCAGCTCCTTCTTCAGATTCAGTTCATAGTTGTAACAACTCCACTTTTAATAACATTAATAATTAATAGTTATGGGTCAATAACTGCCATTAGCATATTGGTTGGGCTTTTTAACTTCAGGTTAGTAAATAATCACAAAAAAAAAAAAAAAATCACATGGTACCCTTAGTAAGTACTGGTTTTAGATAAATGTCTCCATTTTGAAATGTGTTAACTAACTGCCTTCCACATCACTAGTTAGTATGTGAAAGGACGATTTTATCCCTTCCTAAACCTAGTTCATATTGAGCCTTTTACTTCTTCCTTTCTTCTTCATGACTACTCTAATCTTTCTTTCCTTCTTTATTCTTTGTGTTATGTAGATTTAGGGTACGTTTTTCTCTCTTTTCGTGTGTTTATTTTATATGTTGTTATTATTTTTTCTTTAAATTGTTCAATAATACAATTTCTATTTTTCCTAATGCTATATCTGTATTTTTTTTGGTAATTATTATTAATATACTTATATGTTAGTTTTTTTATTTGGATTGACGATCGTCGTATTAATTTTGAGGTTCATGTGACATTTTTTTGCTTGTTTTGCTCGACTAAGGTGATTTTAAGGTTTCTTGGCTATAGCCGTTAGATCTTCTCATTTTTGGTTGCACAGAATTTAAAGTCTTGGCTATTGCCATCACTTGCATAGACGTTTTCTGTAAAATTGCCTATTGCACCAGAGCTACTAGTCTTGGTTATAGCCAAGACAGAGACTTTCTTTGCAAGTTGCTCATTGCACCAGAGCTTAAAGTCTTGGCTATTAGCAATACTTGCAGTGACTTTCATTCTTGGCTATTGCTAATACTTGTAGAGACTTTCCCTGCAAGTTGCCCCTTCCACCAGAGCTTAAAGTCTTGGCTATTACCAAGAGTTGCAGAGACTTTCTCTGTAAGTTGCTATTTTCATCAGACATGAGTTTGTTTAGTAATGTATTGCCTATCAGGTATGAGTGTGTTTATTGTTTAGTAGTAGTTACTATGTGTTTTATTTATCTTTGTCTTTATCATATTGACTTTACACATTGGTGATTGTACAATAATTTTGTGCATATTAACTGTGAGTTCATTATGGCATGTCGTAATGTATGTTCCTTTGTCTTTACTTTTTGTTTTGTTACCATACGATTTTTAGATTTTATTTATCGAATAAATATAATTTATTTTTTGTTTCCATAGGAAGAAGATCAAAATTTTAAGTTTGAGCATTGGTTTGATGCCAGGGTGGTTGGAGTGGTGATGTAAAGTATAGTAGTTTAGTTAGTACATTTTTTACAGAACGTTAGATGATGCTGTTGAAAGGTGAAGTTTTTGGCAAATACCCCAAGCAAAGCAACTAGCACTACAAGAAAACATGCTTTTAGCTAGGGACAATATGCCTAGCTAACAAGTGAAATTCCCTAGCTAAAGCCATTTTAGCTAGGAAATCGACCCTAGCCATCGTCCCTAGCTAATACTCGCCTAGCTAATATTTAGCTTGGAAAAAATTCGTAATCCCTAGCTAATTTAGCTTGGATAGTATTGCTAGACAGATTACCCTAGCTAAAACTTGCTAGGACAATTCCTAGCTATTTTCCAAGCAAATTGTGTGCTGCTAAGGCTGAGTTTTTAAAAATTAGCTAGGACAATCCCTAGCTAATATTGTTACTATCCTAGCATTTTTCACATTTTTCTTGGAATATAGTCATAGCTAGATCTCTAGCTAAAATAGCTCGGATGTTTTCCCTATACATTTTGTGCTATTTTCCTAGCTATATGCCATTATTTAAGGATGTTTTCCTGGTATATCACAGCTTTCATATGACCTGCTCCAAAATGAAATCAACAAGTAAAAATACTGAAGATGCCAAAATTAAAATGGTTGCATTACCATTGTAAAAAGTACTCATAATCCTTAAAACATGAAGTACAGATATAGCAATAAAATAAAACATGTCTTGTAATTAAAAGGCAGTAACATAAACTCTATTATTCTAATTAAGGTAGGCTTGGGGTCAACGAGCGCCATTTTGTGGTGGTTGTGGAGACAGACCAAGCATTCGGCCAACGACTGCACGAACTGCATCTCCAACATCTTCTGTCATAGAAGCCCGAACACTCTCCTGTATATTTGCTTGCACATTCATCATTCTCTTCTCCAACACACGATCAAGCAGTTGCTCAAATTCGAGTGATTCAAATAATTGTTGGATAGGAACACTTGTAGAAGTAGGAGCTCTAGAGGATTCGCAATGAACATGCAGCTTGTCTCCTAGAAGAGAACTTCCAGTACCAAGTCCATATACTCTTCCTTTTTTGACTCCTCCAACAGCCTCTATCCAAGCGTTAACTAGTTGCTCCTCGGGTATATTTTGCAGCAAATTCTTAAGATTTTCTTCACTATCTTGTTCTTCTTCCTCATATTCGTTTGTTGCGATGTCCCTTTCCATGTCTCCATCATCTGCTTCGTAATCTTCTTGATTCCTTGATGTTGAAGTTTCACCAACCTTCTTAATACTATCTGTAAATGTATTCTGGACAAAAAACAAAGAATAGATCCAAAATCAGAAACAATCTGGCTCGGTTTGCTGGACTCGGGCGACAAATAAGAACATAAGTTAAATCACTGTTGAGATGAATATTGTACATAAGTTAAATCAGTGTGGATAACACTACGACATAACACATAATCATATCAAGCAGAAGCACTACAACTAGAATCCATAAAGTTGTAAGTGTGCCACCAAAACTTTCTTTAATAATGTACAGAATTACCACCAAGATTGCTACCATTAACAACACTAAATGCCACCTTATTGAAGCATAAAGCTAAGGCTATGTAACAACATCTCTGCCTTTTTACTGAAGTCTCGAGACTGGAGCAACAGTTACAGGTAACAGTTAGCCAGAAAAACAGGTTTATTGGCCATGCCAGCAGTAAAAAAAGAGTCACTAAAAAGCAGGAAACATGGCTCCTGGTTTACTGCCAAAAGTCTAGTCGGCTGCAGCCTATACATTTCAACAAAACTATATAACAAATGTCAAGAAACTGAAGCTGAGGTATGTTTAGTAACTCTCATGGAAGTAGTTAAAGAAACTAGTAGTAATTCTCAACATCCCTTAAAGGGACAACAAACAACTATCATGCCAGATGAACAAAATCAAATACTATCTACACAAATGGATGCCTCAGCTTCATCAAACAATGGCAAGGCTAGAATTTCTATGCCAAGAAGTAAGACTTTGAAAGACAAAAGAGCCAAGCTGTATATCATCCGCCAATGCCTCTACATGCTACTTTGTTGGAGGGAACATGTAGATTAGAATTTACGGTAACAACAATTTTACATCACTGTATTTACTCCACTTTCTTATGCAGAATTTCCAATATAGTGATTAGGGAGAATGCTAATCTAACCAAGTGTGAACTATGATAGTGTATATTTTGTAGCTTATTCTGGATCAAATACCTTTACTTTGTGAGTTGAGAAAAGCGATAAATCGTCAATGGATGTGTATGATAATGCGTGTACATGAGTTAAATCTGTACTAGTAACACCAGGGGAGGACCCACATGGGAGCAAGGTGGTCAGAAACAATCTGGCTCGGTTTGCTGGACTAGGGCGACAAAACAGAACAGTCCCTCAGTTGATATTCACTCTCTGAATGGGAGTTGATGTTACGGCTGGACTGTTCTATTTTATGATTGGGAGTTATGTTTCTGCTGGACTTCTCTATATTTCGTTATGATAATGATGCTATGAATACTACCAAACTCTGCATAACTTAACAAAAGTTTAATGGAAAAATCATATACTCCATTACTTATACAGAGATATTATTAGATGAACAAGATCTTATGCTGGGAATTAGATCTCATCGGCCATAACGTATTAGTGAGGAATCAACTTAGCGATTAGAATAAATGTCTTAAAATTACAAGTTTTGAGCTACTTCAGGTACTATCTAATGGTAGTATAGGTTCAGTATATTCAGATGTGACTATACCTAAATGTTTAGTTACATTATTACAAAATAAACCACTTGTAGTACATATATAGTCAACCACTTTTTTATAGCTGAAGGTGAGATTGTTGTCATGTATATAGTTGTCAATATGATCAATAAATCTGGGTGGTCTTTGACAGGTCAAAGATTTGGAAATTGAGGTTGAATCTCTGAAATAGAGTGGCAAAGAGAACCTACAACAGGCAGTTCTAATTGAGAGGGAAAATTTTACTCAAATGTTGTGGGATATGTATGAACTGAGAAGAAAGTGTGTGGAGATGGAATCAACTCAAAGATTCATAATACAAAACAATGAAAGACTGTACAAAGATATGGATGCTGCTCAACAGTAGATCAATAGCTTGCAGAAACAGTACTTGGAGTCGGAGTCAATGTCGAAAGCAGATGTCAAACTTTTAGTCAAGGAGATTAAATCTCTAAGAAGTTCCGACACAGAACTCAAGCAAGAGCTCGGCAAATTAGAAAGAGAGAAGGAACAAGTCTACTGTGCTTTTCTATTCTCATACCATTGTAAACTTCACTTATATAGTCCAAGATTATATTTTGTTGTTCTGTCAAGTCTACGGTTTTACACTAAGATTCATTTTTTAGTAAAAAATGGAGAACAATCAGTCATCTTTCTACCAATTCAGCGACAGAATTCGTTTACAAACAAACAACTTAGCAAATTTGTCAATGAACGATTCAATTTGGAGCAGCAACTATGTATCTAAAAGGCCTGAGGAAAGATGAAACTTTGATATCAGGGTTGGTGGTGACATTAATTCTTACAATAATCTAAGTAATCATTTAGTTCTTTCTTCTGTATATCAGAATATTACTTTTAGTTGAGATGTTGCAAATTGTCACATAGAGAAGAAGAGACAATGATGGAAAAATTAGATAAAAACTTACCCACACCCTCTGTGACTTTCCGCAGATCCACTCTTTGTCTTTAGTCTTGTGAGTTTTCAAAAATAATTCATCATCTCGAAGATCTTGCCCTGTTTGTTCCTTCTATAACCATTAAAAATAATGTTAATGCACAAACACATCATATAACAAAATTAGGCTAAAACGTTTAACAACTGGAAGAAAAAAATTACATGTCTTCTTCTATACTCGGCGAATGAAACTGATCCTCCAGTATGCAAGGAAGGACCTTCTCCATTATTAGATGACATTCTGTTGTTGGAATTGATTGCTGAAATTTTTTTGAATTCATCCGAGTTCCAATAATTCATCAAGCCATCCCAATCAGGTTGACGAATCCATGTTGGTATCGTCTTTGTTACTGAAAACTTTTGTAACGACCCTCAAATAGTCGTTACGGGATCCGGGACCTCGATTTGTGTGTCGACAGTCCCAAAATCTCCGTTAGGTCATTTATGACCCGTCTGTGAAATCTGAGTCGAAACGGAGTCCGTTTGATAGGTTTTCGAGAAAAGGATCCGTTTATGAAATTCCGGAAAGGAATTTGGGGTTTCGATAGGTCGTTTTGAGTAAACAAACCCCGATGGAAAATCCGAGCGCACCGTTAGGTCCGTCTCATCATTTATGATATGTAGCAACCTTCAAAATTGAAAACGGACCTCGTTTGATAGGACTTTTGATAAAGTCCCCGTTTCGAAAGTTTAAAAGAGTTAAAAGAGGTTTCCGAGCTCGATTTGAGCAAATGAGCTCCGATGAGAGATCCGAAAGTTCCGTTAGGTTCGTATAGTCATTTGTGACTTGTAGCAACTTTCGGAATTGGATTCCGAGGTCGTTTGGTTAAATTTCGCTATTTTGGCGAAAGTCGAAAATTGAACCTTTGCCGTGGGACCCACTTTTTGAGTTCTGGAGGTCCGAATTGAGTTCCGTCTTGACGAGCATGTCACCCAAGTATTTTATGGCTTGTGTGCAAAATTTGGGATCATTCTGAGCTTTGTAGGGTCCCGTTTTTCCCCTAAAACAGTAGAAAATCTGGTGCGACTTTTCTGTTCTATTTTGGCGCAAACAGTCGGATAAAAGCTGATTTTTCGGCCAATCCGTAAGGAATTAGGAAAAACTCAAAACATGAAAGTTGTAGCCCTTTGAGCTGTGGTTGTAATGGCACCGGTTTCAGGTCATTTGGACATTCCTATAAAAAGTTAGGATTTTTTCAAAAGAAGCTGTCACAGAGGCAAAAAAAAAAAAACTGCTATAAAAAGGCCATTTCGGTTCATAACTTATAAAAATCATTTGGTGAGCTCTTGAGGCGATTTTTGGGTATTTTTTGAAGACCCAATCATACTTACACTTAAGGTAAGCCCTTTCAATCCATCTTTATGTTGATTAACACAAGAATCAAAGGGTTGATTCTTGGAAATGGGTTAGAACCCTAGATTCTTAAGAATTGGGGAAAGACATCGAGCAAGGCTCGCATGTGGAATCTAAGTGTACTTTTGGACTCACGGGAGCGTGGGGAGTCCGGAAAAGTACATTTTGTAAATTTAGGGCTCGGCCCTACCCGGGGGCATTTTGGTAATTTTTACCCTAGGATGCCTATAGGCTTAAATAGCTATAATTGAGCACTCATATGTGCTATATCTTGTCTTAATAGACCTAGTGGAGAGTCCTTCGCGGACAAGGCGAGCGGGAAAGGAGATTCTTCCCTGCATTTGAGCCCGAATTTCGAGGTAAGTGAGACTTGACCTCTATTGTGCTTGTGGACTCTTCCTTCATGCTAGTATGCTTCATGTACGCATATATATACCTAACAATGGTTAGGATTAATGATGTGAATTACTTGCTATTATTGTTTGTTATAAATAGCGAGATTGTGACTCGACCGAGGTATGTGCCGGTCTAAACGCTACGTCGAGGTAGCTTAAATTTATATCGTAGTAACGCTTGCTACGCCATGCTTAGATAGCAAGAACCTGGGACATGCCCGAGGATGTTGCCGGCATGTCATGATAAATGTCTTGCCGAGGATTTTGCCGGCTTTTGTATGATATTGGTACTTGATTTGTTCACGTGCCGGGTTGGGTAGTGCTGTCTATACGTAACCTTGGGTTTGACGACGTGGGAGTAGGGATTGTACCCCCAAACTGTGGTCGGGTTAACCTTCGCCTTACGTTCAGCTAGCATAACCAACCTGGGTTACGGTGACTGTGAAATATTATCGTTATTAATATTTCTGTTATTATTTCTGTTATTGTTATTAAAGTCGTGGATATTAATACTGTTAGAGGGACACTTGACAGGGGGTGTGGTGTCGCCTATACTATGAGATGTGTCACACTTGACAGGGGGTGTGGTGTGGACACTTGATCTTTGAGATGTGACACACTTGACAGGGGGTGTGGTGTGGTCACTTGATTTATTGAGATACGACGCACTTGACAGGGGGTGTGGTGCGATCGTAGACAGATTTGAGATGAGCCAACGACTATGGGTCGTTGGTCTACTTATTCATGAGTGTGATAGTGACTTCGGGTCACGGTATATGGTTGATACTTAGTAGTGGTGTTGCTAGTCCATCGTAGGTCTAGGTTAGTCGGCACGGGAGTAGAGATTGGACCTCCAAACCGCCGCTGAGTTGACCTATACCTTACGTTGGATGGGCATAATCCTTGAGACTTCTGGTTACTACTTGTGTGTATGGAATGTGTTACATCTATTTGTGATTTCACTACTTTATTGTATGATTACTATAGTATGTTGTTGCTTATGATGTATGTAGCGACTTGTCCCGCAAGGGTACCTTAGCGGGCCGGTCGGTGATCTTACTGGGCTTCGGCTCATAACTTACTCTGCTACGTGCGCAGGTCCTTCATCCAGTCAACAGCCCGGACGTTAGCGGTTCCCGAGGCTTCTGAGACTTTTGATTGAGGTGAGCCGACCACACAGACCGTGGTGGCATACCGCCGGAGTCACTTAGAGATAGGACTCAGATTTCTTTGATGTATATTCATACTTTATTGAGTCACTCTTAGAATGCTCCAATTCTTTTGTGGATATATTCTTTTGGACTTCACCCTTTTATATTTATATATCCATTTATGATCTTTTCACATTATTGTTCTTTTCCGCATCTTGTTTCATTGGTTCGCCTAGGCAAATGTTGTTTAGGTGCCATCACGAGCGCTTGGAAATTGGGTCGTGACAACTTTCTTTTTGCCTTTCCCAAAGTGTCAGTCAGCCTATCACTTCCCACACGGTCAAAAGTCTTTCGAATGAGAACTCTATCCTCATCAGGAAAAGAAAAATTTTTCTTGTAACAGAAAACATTGTATTTAGTGTCCGTATATCAAGTTAAGAAATATATATTAATTAAAATATATATCAAGTTATAATTACCTCAAAATCATTGAACCATTGATCTCGTTTATACTCTGGAACTTTGCTCCAACAATACCATGAACCACTGAAGTTTTTCTTGAAGGCTAATGTAACCATCCGAACAACATCATGTGGGCAGAACCTACAAAATGATTAATTTTTAACTTTATATGATGATTATTAATAAAAACATATTAAACCACATGAATAATTCGATTTACTTACGTATCACCATTTACTTCCAATGGTCTTTTACCGCGAACAGTGGCTCGCCTTGCCCGGGGGTTATTGCTCTCACAAGATGCATGCGTTGGTTGTTCGCTAGAGACATCTTGAGAAGAATGTTCTTGTTGAGCGCCAACATCTTGAGGAGCAAGAGTCGTTTGTTGAGCACCAATGTCTTCAGAAGAATGAACATGTTGGGAACCACTCTCATGAGATGAGACACCACGTTGGATTGAATCAACTTGGTGAGAAGTATGGGTTGATGGTTCAGAAATATTGTTCTGAGAAGTGTTTAGTAAATGCTGCGAGCTTCCTCCACCTCTGTTAGCAATACCCCCACGACCTCCCGAACTACGTTTAATGCCTCTTCCCCTTGGCATAATTCCTAATCAAAATCTAACAAGAGTAGTAAGCATTAGCTGGCTTTTAAGTGCACACTCATGACCCATCTGATAAGCTCAATATTGGAATATCAATAAGCCAAAATACCTGATAAGCTCAATATTGGAATACAAACAAGCCAAGATACCAGATATCACAGTTGCATTAACTAAAAGCTGAAGCGCAAGTATTCATTAGAAGCACACAGTATAAACCACTACACTTAGCTACTGGGAGTAAGTAATTCAGCCAAGCAATCATCAGAAGCGCAAGCAATCATATGGTTCACTTAAGTCGAGATTCGTTTCAAGACAAGATAGCTCATGGTAGAGACTCCTATTTGAGGCAGTGAAATCGAAAAACATTTACTCACAGCTTGACATGCTTCAGAAGGTAACTTTAGGGACTGTTAACAGTGAACTGTATGCTACTTACAGTACATCTTCCCCAAAGTTCTTAGAATCATGCTAACGAAATTCTGTGAGGCTTTTACCAAGCTGGGACAACATTTATCTTAGAAGTCATTAGATTTTTACAACAGATACCACAATAAGACAAAAATTTCATCTACAACTGTTTATAAATAGGTTTCTCTTATGCAAGTTGAGAAGCTTTGGCAGTCACATTAAGCATCAAGACATCAGATAATTAATTTAATCTTCTAGCAAATCTAAAGTTCATTGGCTGAGTATCAGATAATTAACGTAGTTGTATCATGATCAGCTTTCTCATTCCAATTAACTGTCTCCAAGCGACTATAATTCAAGAAACACAGCTATGAATTAACTATACCAATCAGAATTAGAAATGCAACACAAAGTCATTTATGAATGGTGAAATTGTATGGTTTATATATCTGAAACTGATCTGGAGTTGATTCAAGTAATTTCTGATTTGAAATTCAAAGCGCGAGGCACATATACTGTTAACAGTTCACTTAGAACCTCGACCAAATCCCTGTTAAACTCCAGCAATAATATGCGCAAATGAATATCCATAAATAAGTAACACGACACAGAGAGAGCATCAAAAGAAGTCAATAAACAGAGGATTATTCATTGTCATCATCTGCACTATATTCATCTACTTCATCTTCAGAGGATTCAGAATTAGATTCTTCTATCTCTTCCTCATTTTCAACGACATCACTGTTATGCATTTGTCCAATTTCAGCAGAGTCTTCTGCAATGGCATGTTCTTCTACTTCATTATCTTCATGAAGTAAACAATCAAGATCATCAGTTTCATTTGGGAGTGATGCAGGACAACCCTCGTCTTCTTGGTAAGGTATATTTGGGGAATCAATTCAGCTTCTAGCTTTCACTTTACATACTGCCCACCAATCAGCCTTATCTTTCTTTTTACTAGGATATTCTGCAAAATAGACTTGTTGTGCTTGTTCAGCCAATACAAAAGGCTCATAGGTATAGCTCAAGAACCTTTTCTTATGATTGATATCGACTAGACCATATCGATTATGAACCTTCATCCCTCGGTTCATTGTTGGATCAAACCAATCACATTTGAACAACACGAGAGTAGTTCTCTTGTCTGTTGGATTAGGATACTCTAGTTGTATCACATCAACGAGCAATCCATAGTAGTCACTTTCATAATCACTCCAACTTTTTTCTTTGATGCACACACCACTATTCATAGTTGATTTGTTAGAGCCATGGGTAAGAGTGTCGAACCTATACCCATTTGTAAAATACTGCGGCCATGTTTGCACCCTCTTATAAGGACCACAGGCTAAGTTTTTCAGTCGCTCATCAACTATGTTGTTAGCTGAATTAAGAACCTATTAATACACCAAACAAATTAATTATGTGTTTGCTACAATATAATTATGAGTTAGAGATAATAGAAACCACAAGTTTCTTTATACAGTAATAATTTACTCACATAAGCTTCAAACCACTTGGCAAATCTACTATTTGTCTCCTTATCAATTTGTTCGAGGCTAATATTTGCTGAATTTCTTCTTAACTCAGCTTCAAAGATACTACAAAAGGTAGTAAAATGTACTTCAATTTAATCATTCATACTACTTATATGCAAACTTAAAAGTTTAAAAAAGAAACATCTTACATGACATATGGTTGAACCTCCTCACAGTTTAATAAAACATATAACCGTGCCGCATCAAATTCCTCATCTGACAAATGTCGAGTGTGTGTCTCCCCATTTGAACGTCCCGGATGCAAGAAGATGGACAAACAACCATCAGGTGCATCAACTTCATCTCCATCATCATTTCGTGTAGCTTTATTCAGCCTAGTTGGCACGTTAGGCTCGAAATAATGAGAACAAAATGTAGAAATTTCCTGAATGATATAAGCTTCACATATTGATCCCTCGATACGACCTTTATTTTTCGCCTTCTTCTTGTAATCGTGCAGCGTCCTATATATCAATATTTTCTTAGTGTTGTTATGTAAGTAAATTAATTATCTAATAAAAGAATAAGTTAGACTCTAACCGTTCAAAAGGGTACATCCACCGATATTGAACCGGACCACCAATAATTGCTTCTTATGGTAAATGTATTGGCAAATGTTCCATGGAATCAAAGAATCCAGGAGGAAAGATCTTACATAACTTGGAAGTTGTCAATTTTATTCCTTCTTCAAGCTTCTGGAGATCTTCTACTTTTACTACTATTGCACATAAACCTTTAAAAAATAAACTAACCTCTGTTAAAATATTCCAAATTGGCTCTGGCAACAACTCCCTAAATGCAATTGGCAGCAACCTTTCAAGAAATACATGACAATCATGGCTCTTCATCCTTGATAATTTGCGCTCTTCCATGTCTACACATTTAGACAAATTGGAGGCATAACCATCTGGAAGCTTCAAGTTTTTTACCCATTCACATACAATTTTCTTTTGTTCTTTTGTCAATGAATAGGCTGCCTTTGGCTTCAAAATTCTCCCTTGATTCTCCTTCAACTCAAGCTCTTGACGATCGTAATAAATTTTCACATCCCTTCTAGCACTTAAATTGTCCTTTGTTTTATCCTTAACATCCATTACTGTGTTGAATATATTTTCAAACACATTTCTCTCAATATGCATCAGATCGAGATTATGCCGAATAAGATTCGTGCGCCAATATGGCAAATCCCAGAATATACTTTTTTTTGTCCAATTATGTTGAACACCAAATCCTGGCAACTTATCTAAGGCATGATCGTCAAAAATCTTTGGTAAGCCACATACTTTATTCCAAACTTCTTCACTAGACAGCCTGGGAGGAGGATTAGAGCGCTCAATCCTACCTTTGTAAAATGATTTTTTATCCCTTCGAAATGAATGCCCTGTGGGCAAAAATTGTCGATGACAATCAAAGAATGAAGGCTTTCTCCCATGATTTAAGTAAAATGTCTTAGTTTTATCCATACAATAAGGACATGAAAGAAGACCATGTGTGCTCCATCCAGACAACATTCCATAAGCTGGAAAGTCACTGATAGTCCACATAAGTGCAGCTCGCATTTGAAAATTTTGTTTTCTATAAGCATCATAAGTATCAACCCCACTTTCCCATAATTGCTTTAATTCGTCAATTAGAGGTTGTAAGTATAAGTCTATATTCTTCCCAGGACTTTTTGGACCAGGGATCAAAAGACTTAAAAACATGTAAGGACTGCTCATACACATTCCAGGTGGAAGATTGTATGGTGTAATGATTACTGGCCAACAAGAATAAGGACGAGCAGTATGTCCAAAAGGACTAAATCCATCAGCTGAAAGACCAAGCCTAACATTTCGATGCTCAGATGCGAAGTTGGGATGGTCTTGATCAAACTTCTTCCATGCCTCTCCATCACTTGGATGACTCATAACCCCAGGTTCTCGACGAGATTTCCAGTGCCATGTCATATGTTCTGCTGTCTTTGTTGACATCTATAACCTCTGTAGTCTTGGAGTTATAGGGAAGTAACGCAATACTTTATATGGAATGTTCTTCTTCCTTCCATTCCCTCCTTTTTTAGGCTTATAACGTGGATGCCCACACTTCGGACAATTTGTTTCGTCTTTGTAATCTTTATAATATAGGATACAACCTTCAATGGATACGTCTATTTTTTCATATCCTAACCCAAGTTTTGCAACCATCTGTTTAGTCCTATAAAAATCTTTAGGTAACTTAGAATCTTCAGGTAAGAGCTCCTTCAGAAATAGAAAAATTTGGTTATAACAACTCTCACTCATGTTGAACTCAGATTTAATGTTTAGCAACCTACACACTGCTGATAGTTTTGAATGATTAATACACCCAGCAAACAATGGCTCTTCTGCAGCTTTCAACATATCAAAAAAGTCTTGAGCCTTTTGATTTGGAGCTTGTTCTTCTTCATCATCCAAATCAAATCTATCGTAGTCAAAGTTCACACTATGACCGATTGCATCTACGACCATAACGTGGTATGGATTTACTGGTGTAGTGTCACCACTTATTTCACTACTTACATGGATACTAGATTGAGATCTATAAATTGGTACAAAAGGCTCCTCATGTGATTCCCATTGATAATAGTCTGACATGAACCCATGCCTGTACAAATGCGCCTTGACTTCATGAGGTGCAAGAAACTCAATGTTTGTACAGTTTGAACAAGGACACCTTATATTCCCATTAGAAACAAAGTTATGTTGTGTTAGCGCAAACTCTACAAATCCATCCACACCTTTTAGAAACTCATGAGTTACTCCTTTTCGACTTGGCACGAGTCTATTATACATCCACATTCTGTCAGCCCTAAAGGAACTCATTCTTCCTATATAACAAACAATGATTAAAAAGCAGTCAGTATTTGACGATAAAAAATAAAATCTAACCATTTTGGAATTACCTCAATAATCTGCTCAGTTGCATAGCTTTACTAACTGCGCTTAGTTCAAACTTAACTTAAAACAACTCTAAAAAATCAAAGAATACACATAACACAATGAACTAAAGTATCATTTAGGGGAAAAATGGAGAATTAATTGACTGCGAGTAGCCTAACTTATCAAAAGCATAAGTATAGATATGCATAAAGTTTAGGCGAATTTACGGCACAGAGTCGTCCAATAGATAACAATCCTAGTTTAGCTTCAAAATATGTCACAATACATAGAACCATCCAATAGATAACAACCAAGTCAGAAATAATATCTCAAAATAGTGATTCAAGTGCCTAGAAATTAAATCCATAAGAATTCCCCCCACCAAATAATAACATCTTGGAAATCCCAAATCTTATCCTTGTCTGGGACACATTGTTGTCAAAGATAAAAAAAAAGGTAAAATGCGACCAGGTCTGCAGGGTTTTAAGAGCGACGTGAAAAGGGCACACAAGAATTGATTCAAACATTGGGTGCAAGTGAACGTTATTATTTTGCTGGCTTTGAAAAAGGTTAATTCATCGACTCGCTTCTTGTAGTGATTTGTACTTAAACTGATGATTCAAACACACAGCACATCCAAACTATAGCCACATAGCACCAGTTCACAGAGAAACTAAAATTTTCCATACAAAGAAAGACTAAAGTATCTGCAAGTTTACACATTAGCAGTTTTACGTCTAAGAGATTAATCAGAGTTAAGAGATTACATCAATTAGTCAGTGTTTAATCTTTTCACAGTCGACAAATATCTGTAGCCATAATACAGAGTCAAATTATACCAAAATAACGATAAAAGCATACCGTCCGTGTTAAGCTCGTCGTCAAGCCGTCGCCGCTGTGAATAGCACAGATCAAAAGTAAGGAGGCGTGGAGTTTAGGGCTGTGTTTAGGGCGTGGAATGAATATTGGTGTGGAGATCAGAGTTTTCCTTTTTGAGCTTGAGGCTTCAGCGATTTTACAGGGGTTGAGGAGGCGTGGTTTTGCTGGTGTTTTTCTATTTTTTGCCTCTCAATTTGAGGGATTTGAAAAAATTAAAAAATAGTAGTTGACTTTAAGTTTCAAAATATTTTTTAAAAGGGCTGACTTAAGTTGTGGCAAAGTAAAATATTAAAAGCACTTAGCTATAAGAATAATTTTTTAAAAGCAAATCCAAATAAGAATAATTTTTTAAAAGCACTTAGCTATAACTTCAGCTAGGAAATGTCTCTAGCTAATTATTAGCTAGGATTTATCTACGGCTAAAACTCCTAGCTAATCCCAAAAAAAATTAGGGGGAAAATTTCGCGCCAAATCTTAGTTCCCGCTGAAGAGTAGCTAGGAATATGGCTAAGAAACCGCCCTAGCTGTATTTTAGCTACGGATTGTCCCTAGCTATTGCCTAGCTATTAATTCGCTAACATACCAAATAAAAAGATCAGCTAGGAAGTTGTAAATCTTTAGCTAAATCCCTAGCTAAAAAGAAATATTAGCTAGGGATATGACTTGCGTAGCAAAAATCTCTAGCTAAAAGCATGTTTTCTTGTAGTGTAGTAAGCATTCTTGACATGACTTTTAATAATTAGTGGATTATTTTTCTTTCCTATTTTGTTCTTTCCTATTTTATTTTCATTTTTCATAATCAAGTTTTGTGTTTAATTTGTGCATCGTTGATTGTGGTGCTTATGCAATAAAGCTTGCTGACTTGCTAATGAATGAGAAGGAGGTTTCAAGGTATAGGCTTACCCATCTTTAGTAACATCGACTTGATTTGGCCGCCAATCCGTGGTGTCATGCGAACTTCAAGGCAACTTATGAGTATAAGACCCCTCCGGAGATGATAAAAGATGGTTATCATGAATATAATGATTTGTCATGTGAATGAGAACTTGGCGTACCGTTTGATGTTGGAAGAAACAATTGAACATGTAGTATTTGTGAATGAATGACTATATTTTTAATCTTTTGGGAATATTAATTGTGATGATTACTTCATGTGAATTTGGTAATAGTGTTTTTAATGTATGAATATGTGCAAGAAAAAGATGGTATAATGTGTGTTCTTATAACTCTTACTATCTTGGTTAATGAATCATGTCTCATTTTATATGTATGGTTGCTTTAATTGTTTGTTAGTGCTGCAGAATACCTTCTTTTGCTCTTTCATGCACTTAGGTTGTTTTGCATTTGCATTTTTGAAAGTGTAAAAATGTCTTTTAGTTGGTAAGGAAGTGGTTGAATGCAAAAATGTCGATTTTGCCAAGACTTCAAGGTAAGTTAGATATGCGAAAGAGGGGGGGAGGGTTGGGGTGAGGAGAGTATTACCCTTTTTCCAAGTCTTGCAGTCGCAGTTGGAGTTGCGATTGAAGGGTTCGATGATAAATGTTGCCCTGCCAACACTTGACGAGATGTTGGCTTGGAGAAGCGGGGAGAGGGTCGAGAAAAGTGTTGTCTTTTGGCAAAGAACTCAAGGCAATTGTTGGATTTCGAGAAGGTAGGGTTCGAGGGCAAATGTTACCTTACCAAGACTTCAAGGCAATTTAGCCCGGAGAAGGGGGGAGGGATTGAGCAAAGTATTGGCCCCTTTCCAAGAGGTCGAGGCTAAGTGGTTATGAGTTGTTACAAGTTTAAGTAGATTAATAAAAAGTTAAACACAATCTTATTTTTTAGGACATAAAGTTCATTAATAGTGGAAATAATAAGTACCGTTAATAATTCAAATTCAAGTTCATAACAATATCTAAAATGAATTATGGGGTAACTTACTTCTTGCAAAGTCAACCAATTGCCCTTCTTGTTGATACAACACAATGCTATTGTTTGCTTCATTCACAATGAATTCCCTAGTGCTGGCGGTTCTGCTGTTATTTGATGACGAGTTATTCCTTTTAACAACTTCTACTATGAAATGGGATCTCATAATTCTTCAGCAAATACACGCAAGTGATAAGTTCTTGATCGTTTGCTATGATCATGCCCTTTCATGTGTCTTAGATTGGTATCAAACCCTATCTTTGCTTCACTCTCATCATTGCTAATCCTTAGAGCATTAAAAATTTCCTTTTCAAATGCCTGGTAGGTAATACTATCTTTCACAAGTATCAATGTCATGGTTCATATATTAATTACTTGCATCCCATTTTCCGTTGTAAGCGATGTATATGCAATTTATTGCTATAGTACTAATCCTGCACATAATGAAGATGAATGATATGCTCAGATTTTGATGGATTGATCACCAAGATAGAAGTAGGATCATGGTATATAGGAAGGGAATGTTGGGTAAACTTTTGCCCTTGTTGTTGAACCAAATCTTAAAGTATTGGCTATTGCTAAGACTTGCAAAGACTTTCTCTACAAGTTGCCCATTTCACAGAGCTTAAAGTCTTGGTTATTGCCAAGACTTGTAGAGACTCTTTCTGCAAGTTGCCCATTGCACAGAGCTTAAAGTCTTGACTATTACTAAGACTTGCAGATACTTTCTCTGCAAGTTGCCTATTGTACCAGAGCTTTAAGTATTGGCTATTACTAAGACTTGCAGGGAATTTCTCTGTAAGTTGCCCACTGCAGCAAAGCTTAAAGTCTTGGCTATTAGTAGGACTTGCAAAGACTTTCTCTGCAAGTTTCCCATTGCACCAGAGCTTAAACATTTGGATATAGCCAAGACTTATAGAGACTTTCTCTGCAAGTTTCCCATTGTGCGAAAGTTTAAACTCTTTGCAATAGGCAAGACTTGCAGAGACTTTCTCTACAAGTTGTCCATTGCACCAAAGCTTAAAGTCTTGGCTATTGCCAAGACGTGTAGAGACTTAAATTGTTTGCTATTGCTAAGACTTGTAGAGACTTTCTCTGCAAGTTGCCTATTGCACCAGAGCTTAAAGTATTGGTTATTGCCATGACTTGCAGAGATGCTCATTGCAACAAAACTTAAAGTCTTGGCTATTAGTAAAGCTTTCATAGACTTTCTCTGCAAGTTATGCATTGCACCAGAACTTAAACGCTTGGAAATAGCCAAGACTTGTAGAGACTTTCTCTATAAGTTGCCCATTCGCTAGAGCTTAAACTCTTGCTAATAGTCAAGACTTGCAGAGACTTTCTCTCCAAGTTACCTATTGCACCAGAGCAATGGGCAACTTGCAGTTCATATTTTTACTACTTGAATTTCGATCTAATGTCATCTGCTGCCCATATGACAAGTTTCTTTATCATTATGAACAAAATTCATAGCTCGTTCAGGTAATATATAGTTATACGAAATTTTAAGAAAAATAGATAGAAGTTAAATGAAATTATGTAGAATTAACTCAGTAGGAATTTGAAGGAATCTAACCTTGAATCTTCGTTTTAATGGAGGAATCTGTAAAAGTTCTAGGTTTTTAGGGTTTAGAGATTGTGTGATATGGAGAAAAGGAAGGCGAGGTTAGTGTGAGTCTTTTTATTAGTTGTGAGGGGGTATTTTCATTCGAAATAAGTTTTATTAAACTAATGGAGGGTAGTTTTGCTAAACTACTGTTATTGAGGGAAAAGATGCAAACCATTGCTTACCGTATCATATTTGTGCAATTCAACCATAAATTGATAGTTGGAGAGAGGAGGCATCAAAAAAATAGAAAAAGTATAGAAGAGTAAAGAAAGAAGCATTAGCTATGTAAAGTAAGGTGCGGCTGCTACTTTGACATAAGAGTCCCATTGACGTTTTGCTTCAGAAGAGCTAAGCTCAAGTTTTATCTTGGAATTTTGACCAATTCATTATTTTAATGATTATATAGAAACTTGGAAATGATTATTAGTTAGAGTACAAAATTATTTTAATGATATGGTATTATTATTTCATGAAAGTTCAATAATTATAGGAGTGATTAGATCAATATTATCAAAGTTAAGAGTAAAAGTAAATTGGTTCTAGCTACTGCTCGTTTTTGGCACTGCTGGTGCATTTCAAGTGTAGTCTCTAGGCATTGACATTCAATTGCTTCATGATTATTATATTCTTCTTTTTGGTCTAGGCTATTAGTATACTTGGTTATAGCATAAGTCTTCATGGATGAAAATTTGAGATTTTAGGCCTAAAGCCTATACCACTAATTTAGTTATTTGGAGGTATAAATGGTATAAAGTTAGGACCTTGATCATATATTTAGACTCGTGCATTTGTGAATAGCACGATTATGAGTTCAATTTTGGGGTTTGACAATGTAAGTCCGGGATTGACTTTTAGATTGACTTCTTAACCCTTTTAGCTTAAAGTTTGTAACGTTTAGCCATTAGTTTGCAATTGATTGTATTGCATTCTTTTAATAGAGCGAGAATGTTCAGAAGGGATTCGAAAAGGGGAAACCCATTGTTGTGTAACTAGCGAGATTCAGACCGAGGTAAGTGTATTTCACTTTCTTGATGGATTTGCTCCACACCCTATGTATGATATATTGCTTCAAAAAAATAATTGTGGCACGATATAATTCCGTGTGTATTATTGTGGTACGATGTAGTTTCGTACATATTATTATAGTACGATGCAGTGCTGTATGTATTATTATAGCACGATGTAGTTCCGTGCATATGATTGTAGTATGGCGTGGTTATGTATATAATCTCGAGTTACAATGAAAGTGTCGTGGTAATCGGATGTCTAAGAATGAATATTACTTGATTGTTACTTATATGGTTTCTCTTTACTACCCATTACCTTTGAGTTGTTTTGCTTTCCATATATGAGCAACTTGCTATTTTACTTGGAGCTTCGTCCCTGCTTATTGAGTCAGTTAACTCACCCCATTTCCTCTTTCTTGGTTGGTTTATTTTGTGTCTTACAGATTCGACGTCATCTACTAGCGAGCATAGATGCTGACAGAGCCGGAGTATCCTATTATTAGCGGTGAGCCAACCCTTCGTCCATGGTGGCCACCTATATAGTTTATGTTTCCCTATGATGTGTTCCCATAATTTTTGGAGTTGTATAACTTATTCAACACTCTTAGATGTTCATGATTTGGGGAGTACTTAAACCTTTTGTTGTTGGGATATTTTATTTTTCTTATTTATCCTATGGATTGGTTGAGATATTTATATATTTCGTAGAGAAATTTATATTATTTATCCGTAATCAAGTGGGTTCGCTCGACAAGGTTAGTTGGATGCCATCACGACCTATTCAAATTTTAGGTCATGAAAAATTGGTATCAGAGCCATAGGTTTAGAGTGCTCATGAATCATGAACAGTGTATAATAGTCTTGTTGATCGGGCGGAGACGTCCATACTTATCTACGAGAGGCTATGGTGACATTTAGGCAACTTCACTTCTTTTTTTCCTTATCGTGCGTAGTATTTTCATATCAAGACTAATATTTTCCATTGTGTAACGCGCAGATGGTGAGGACTCATGCAGCTTCTCATGTTGTCCCACCAGCGGGTGGTCAGATGCGAGGTATGCAGACCCCAGTTCAGTTTGTTGCTCCTGCTATGCTGAATCCAGAGGTAGTAGTCATGGGTAGTGTACCCCAGGTTGTTCAGGCAGGTCAGCTAGGAAAGATTGAGATTTCGGTGGCGAACCAAGTTAGACTTCATCACTTCATTAGGTTGCTGCCCCCGACTTTTAGAGGACTTTCATCCGAGGATCCACGGGAGTTTCTGGATCGTTGCCAACGGATATTAGGTGCTTTGGAATATCTTGAGAAGCATGGAGTTGACTATACATTTTTTTCAGCTTGATGGTCCTGCTCTGACTTGGTGGACTATATTTACTCTAGCTAGGCAGGGCTTGCCGAAGCTGTCTTGGAGTGAGTTTTCTCAGAGGTTTATGGATAAGTTTCTCCCGCATAGTCATCAGGATGAGAAGCGCAGGCAGTTCGAGAGGTTGGGACAGGGCCATATGACTGTATCTGAGTACGAGATTCGATTCTTAGACATGTCTTGTGATGCTCTTGATTTGGTTCGTCCTGATTCAGAGAGGGTTAGGAGATTCATTGATGTTCTTTCTGCTATGTTGAGATCTAGCATGGCTCGTGCGATATAGGCTGGTACTTCATTTGATGTAGCGGTGGATATTGCTCGCCGATATGAGTCTTATAAAGCTGTGGAGCAAGAAAATTTGGAGAGGGAGAGTAAAAGATCTCGTGGATATGGTGGACTTCCTACTGCGGGTTTCAGAAGAAGTCTTCTGATAGGCCAGCTCAGTCTATGGTTCAAAGCTCGAGGAGCACATTTGTACCCCGTCATGAGCAGACTCGATTCTCTCAGCCTTCTCAGTCAGGCCAATCTGTTTCACATCCTTAGCAGCATGCATCATGCACACCCAACACTGGGTGCTATCATCGTCGTGAGCTTGGTCATCATATAAAGGATTTTTCTAGACTACTGCATGGAGGTAGTTAGTCTTTTCCTCGAAAGGCATCTGTGCAGACTTATGGTACTACATTAGGTTCTCAGCCAGTTAGGAGCGCACCACTACCAGGCACAGGCCATGGGCATGGTGGTAGTGGTTATGAAAATAGTAGCTTAGCTTAGCCTCAAAGGCAGTTTTATGCTTTGCCAGCCAGACAAGATGCTGTGGCATCCAATGTAGTGGTTATAGGTACACTTTCTATTTGTGGACGTGATGCTTATTCCTTGATTGATATAGGTTCCACGTATTCTTATGTGTCTCCTTATTTTTCTGTAGGTTTTTGTATTGATTATATGTGTATTCGTGATCCAATTTATGGTTTTACTCATATTGAGAGTCTATTGTGGTAGAGCGGGTGTATTCCAGTTGTACTATATCTTTTTGGGGCATGAGACCATAGTTGATTTATTAGTTCTGGACATGGTAGATTTTGATGTGACTATCGGTATGGATTCATTGACATCATGTTATGCTACTCTCGATAGCCATGCTAAGAATATTCGACTTTCTTTTCCTGGCTCAGTACCAGTAGCGTGCAGGGTTCTTGTTTGCCACCTACCAGACGTATTATCTTATTTTTAAAAGTAAGGCGTATGGTGAGCAAGGGGCATTATGCTTATCTTGCCATGATTCAGGACACCAATATGGAGGTTCCATCTCTTGATTCTGTTCCCGTTGTGAGGGAGTTCGCTGATGTGTTTCTCGATAATTTACATGGACTTCCTCCGGATAGGATATTGAGTTCGGTATTGATTTGGTGCCCAGAACTCAGCCTATATCTATTCCTCCATGTCGTATGGCTCCAATCGAGTTGAAGGAGTTAAAGGAGCAGTCACAAGACTTATTGGATAAGGGGTTTATTCGACCTAGTGTGTCTCCTTAGGGAGCTCTAGTATTGTTTGTTACGAAGAAAGATGGATCGATGCGTATGTGTATCGATTATAGGCAGCTGAACAAGGTCACTATCAAGAATAAGTATCATTTGCCTCGTATTGATGACTTGTTCGATCAGTTGTGTTGACACCCAATTTTATCCTGATTTTAAGTTAATATTAAATATAAAGTGTATTTAATTAAAAAATGTGTCAGAAAGGGCAACTTTATAATTTTAAGTAGTCAAAATTGATAAATTTGTATAAAAAGGCCAAAATCGCAAAACATATCCTAATTTTTAGCCTACCCGTGCAAGACCCCCTCCCCCCCCCCCCCCATTTAACTAAAAATCCCTAAATCAGAAGCCCCATTTTTTCAATTCAATCAACCCGCAAACCCGACCCGAATTTCCATTCCTTTCTTCTCCGTACAGTGAACGACTAAGCTTCCTCCAACACTATACTTTTTGAGCGGCAGTAGAGAAATGTTAGAAAAAACAGCATCATATACAAACTTTTATTTCAGTTTTAAACTCATATACAAGGTTACTGTTTCTGTGTTCTTCAAGTTGTATCGCCGCGTCGCCATTCAAGCCGTCGTTCCTGTTCGAGTGTACGAACCTCGGATCTTCGCGCCCCTTTTCGCTGCTCCACAACAGGTAAAATTCTTACTCGCATTACTTTTTTCATGTTTCTTTATCTGCCGTATATAAAATGTGATTCTATTATTCATTCTTTGTGTATACTGTCCAATCCTTTTAAAAGTATAGGATATTGATTGAGTTGAATTTTGTATCCTTACTGTTTTATCTGTACATAAAGTTTGAGTCTTTATTGTTTTACTAGACTAACAGGTGCCTGTGATACATCTTGCTACTACATATAAGTTGGAGTTCCAAGATTGAGAGTTGGCATTGTAGTTGTAGTTTTGCTTCAAAACCTTTGTTCCTTAATACTTAAACTCTTTAATGGCCTGAAGTATTAATTCCCTGTTTTAGTATGCCTATCGAGTCTGATGGCACCTGATACTATTTTACTAAAATAAAGATGTAATCTGTTACTCTGCTTGTCCATTTCTGTTAAGCTTTGGTTCCCTGTTTATTTGACAAAATTTTGAGGGTATGCAAGTATGTACAGGTGTTAAGAGGGTGGTTGTAGGCATTATTGTAGTGGATGCAGGCGGTTAAAGGTGTCCTTGGAGGTTTGGAGTTTTGTGTTGGTGTCCTGAGGGAGCTGTTTATGTTCTGGTAGTTTGGCTGTTGAGAAGAGTGCAGTGGGTGTATTATCTCAGGCTGAAATGGCGTAAAGGGATCTTCTCTGGTGAGGTATAGTAGCAGAGTTGGAGGGAGTTGTTTCACAGTGCAAAAGAGAGCAGCTGTGAGGGAGTCAAGGGCTATTTCTAGCTGTTCAAAAGAGTATAGCGAATGTTTGAGGGTTGTTTCTGTGAGTAAAGAGGTTGTGATTGGCTCTGGTGCTTAGGTGATTGTTCTAGAGGTGCCTGGTGATTTGTAGTTTGTGAGAATGTGTGCAGGAGTTTGTTCAGGTTGAGTTTCCTGACTGATTGTTTGCTGTGTGAAAGCAAGGGAGTTGTAGGTTGTTATAGGATGTCCTAAGAGGTAGTAGAATGCTCCCAGGCTGTTTGTTTTTGTAAGCTGAGGGATGAGAGTTTTTTAGGTGCCGCAGGAGGTTCAGGAGGAGTAGTGCTGGTAAGTTTATTTTTTTGGTAGTGCTTAGGTATGTAGGAGTAATGTTAGAAAGGGTGTTAGGCAGTTTAGAGGTCAATTAGTAGAGGTCTGTGAGTGACTGAGTGCAGGTGTTTGCAGATTTGTTTGGAGGCGATGTTTTGGTGGTTCTGTGAGTTTAAAGAGAGGATCAGTGAGAGCTTTGTTGGTATCTGGTGCTATGTTCTTGGGATAGTAGTTTTGATCTTGTCTATTCTCGGTTAAGAGATGTCCTTCTTTCAACTAAACAATCATTTATTTTTTCTTTCTAAAAAGAGATAATGAAATTTATGTTCATATCTTGAATCTAGCCTAAAGTATTTGACTATGTCAAGAGCTTGTTAAGGTTCAGCTTGGTTGTTGTTCGATTGTGTTCTAGTATCATGTTTAAATAAGTCTTGAATGGTTTTATTTTTTTATTTTTTTGTCATTAAAATGTTAAATTGAATTCAGTTTCTCAGCTTCTATCTGAAATAAAGAATTGCTCTTTTTATATTTTATAGTCTGCGTGGGACGAGAATTTAGTTCCCTGTTTGAAATCTTAGCAAGTTTGTATCAAATTCAGAAGATAACTTGTATTTGGTGTCTTAAATAGCAAAATATATGATTCAAGAACATCTCTGTTTGTTGGGCAACTTTAATTAATGTTTGATAGTCAATTTAAGTTTAAAGTGTATCAAGTTAGTCACGTGGAGAAGTTTCCATTAGTTAGTTTAAATTTAGAGAACTTCATTTGTTATTTTGTTCTAATATCAGGCGTAGCTATTTAGTTAGCTCATTCATGTTTTCTTCTTTATGTGATATCCATACTTGCATTAATATGTTCTTGCCAGCCTGGGGTGCTAATCCTTTCTTTCTTCATTGTTTATTTTGCATGACCCAACTCGTGGGAGTTTTATTTTGAAATTCAAATTCCTTGCAAGAGTGATCAGCTTATTTCCAAGTCAATAATGTGTTCACTGGAATCTCTGTTCGCTGCACTGTCTAGACCCCAAGTCTAAAAAGGGGTTCTTCATTAATTGGTCTTCTTTCGCTATTGCGTCTCCTAGCCGCTTTCGGATTTTACCTTTGAAACTCAATCTCTTTATTTAATAGTTAGACATTTAATAGAATATATAAATTGTTGTAGAATGTTTCAATTATTAATATACATACTTGATTTGTTTATATGATTGTTTACTTTATGTTCATTACCTTTCATTTTGAAGTCGTTCTTTAATTTATTGCAAATCAGGTCATTTAAGGAAATGCGTGCATAATTTCAAACTGTCAAAAACCACGCTTAATAAATGACTGTAAGAAATGACTTCCATCTTATTGATACGAAGTAGTTTCTTTAAAAAGTCAAAAGTTATAAAGAAGTTTTAATTAACTTCTAAATGTCCCGAAATAACTTTGCAAAAAGTGACTTGAAACCTAAAGTTCCATCTTATGGTGAGAAACTCGGGTTTTAAAGTTGAAATTAAGCAGGTGCCATTTATGCACTATCACAAAATGCGCTTTTATTTTACTTTATTTTATTTTGAAAAATAGTTAAAGCTTTCAAATAAATTGTAAATATTTTGAAAACATACTAAATTAAATTAGTTGAATTAATTAATGGTTCAATTAATTATTTTTAGAAAAGCGCATGAATAATACTTGCAAATATTTTGGAAAACTGTCGGATTAACCGTTTTTAACGGAATTTCGAAAGTGCCTTAAAAACCTTCTTTCGAAATTAACAAAACTTCTTACTTAGAATCTCTGACAGACAGCCTTTTCTAAAAACAGAGTTTTTGCACGCATTTGCTTATTTGGTTCCCTGTTTTTCCTTAAATTGGGTGGCGACTCCAAAAACTCCAAAAGAGTTAGTCCATTCAGTTGATATTCCTAAATTTAGCCTTTCGGGGTTAATTTTTTGGGGTTCAACAGTTCTTCTAACTCCACTAGCAGAAGTTGGAGCATAAGGAACAGGTTCTTTACCCTGTGTAGAACTTTTCCCTTGCTTTTTCTTCTTAAGTCCTGGCTTATAACTTTCACTAATTTTTCTCAGTTCATCATTAATTTCAGAAACGACTTTAGGATCAATAGGTCCCTTTCTTTCTAACTTCCTCTGCGTACTCCTCACATTAATAAGTTCAATTATAGGTCTGTCACTATCACTTATAGCATCACCAGCATCCTCAACATCCACCATGTTTCCATCCTCCACGGTTGCTCTAAAAGGAACCTCTGAAGTCCCTGGAGACTCATGTATTGAAGCCCCTATACCCCTCATTTCCTTATTTTCTCCCTCACCTTCTGAAACAGGAAGCCTTAAACCCTTCAAAGTTTCCCTTGCTCCCTGGTCATTAACAATATTAAGGGGTTCAGTGTAGTTTACCTGAAATTGATATATGTTTATAGTCCTAGACAAATCCTCCACTTGTTCTAGCATTTCAGCAATAGAAGGAAGAGATCCTTTCCCTGAGTTTCAGGTTTAGGGTTTTGAGGGTTTGAATTTTCTAAGAGTGGCGAAGTAGTTTCCATGGGTGGGGGGTGGGTTGGTAGTAGGTGGTTGATCAGTAGTAGGAGTAGTGGAATCAATATTTTGTGACAAAGACATGGCTATTATGCGTTTAAGAAGATAATTCACAATTCTTTCTGAAATTTAGTAAAAGCTTGAATGAAAAACTTGAGATGATAGTGTGGGATTATATAGGAGTAAATTTAGTGATAGAGATGGAGTGTAAAAATGATTTACTATTTAACTTCCTTGATTAAATAGAATTTCAGTCGGTTTAGGTGTCTTAAACGTTTCAAAAATAGCCATTATGATTAAGAGTTCAAGTAGGATATAGAGTGGAACAGTTTCTTGATTGGACTGATTTAAGAGAGACAGAGGTTGAGTGGGATTTAAATTAGTCAAGATACCTATAACCTTCAAACTTTAATAATTTCTGAATAATAAGGAGTAAATATCTGAAATTGTGACAAAGGAACAGTTTTCACATCAAATTTTTAATCAAATTGCTCAATCTGAAATTCTAAGAACATAAGGGTAACATCATTAAAATTTAACAAACTTAAGTAGAGATCATGACATAGAGTATACAATGAAGTATGGAACTGAGCTGAAACTTCAAATTGACTTTAATAAATTCCTTTTGAAGCCACATTTTCTAGTCAATTTTAGAAGTAAAGCTAAGTCGACTTAGGTGAATTTAATCATCCCTAATTCTAACATGTTCATTTCAAAATGATCTCTACCTAAGGCCTTTCTGAAAATGTCAGCAATTTGTTTATCAGTGGGACAAAAAGCTATAGTAATCAAACCCTTTTCATAATTGTCCCTCAAGAAGTGGTGCCTCATGTCAATGTGTTTAGTTCTCTTGTGATGTACTGGATTCTTAGTCATGTTAATTGCACTAGTATTATCACAATAGATAGGAACAGTTCCTACATCAACACCAAAAGCTTGTAATTATTTTTTTATCCACAACAAATGAGAACAACATGAGGCAGCTGCCACATACTAGGCTTTTGCCGTGGAAAAAGCCACTGAATTTTGTTTCTTAGTTCCCCATGAAACCAAACACCCACCAAGAAAATTTGCCATACCTGAGGTACTTTTTTAATCCATAAGAAAATCTCCATAGTCAGCATTAGTATATCCAATAAGATTAAAGTTTCCACCTTTAGGATACCAAATACCCAAGGAACCTGTACCTTTCTGATACCTCAAAATTCTTTTAATAGCTTTTTGATATGATTCCTTAGGATCTGATTGAAATCTATCACATAAACCAACACTAAACACAATGTCAGGTTTACTGAGGTACTTTTTTAATCCATAAGAAAATCTGCATAGTCAGCGTTAGTATATCCAATAAGATTAAAATTTCCACCTTTACGATACCGAAGACCCAAGGAACCTATTCCTTTCAGATACCTCAAAATTATTTTAATAGCTTTTTGGTATGATTCCTTAGGATCTGATTGAAATCTATTACATAAACCAACACTAAACACAATGTCAGGTCTACTAGCAGTTAGGTAAAGCAAAGAACCAATCTTACCTCTATACAATTTTTGATCAACTGAATTTCCATGTTCATTAAGATCTAATTAGTGGTAGTAGCAATAGGTGTATCAATTTCCTTAGGATTTTCCATGTCAAACCTTTTGAGCAGCTCCTTAACATATTTTTGTTAGTGGATCATAGTTCCATTTAAGTTTGGCTTGATTTGTAAACCCAAAAACAAATTGAGTTCAACCATCATGCTTATCTCAAATTCACTCCCCATCAGGCTTGCAAATTCCTTACTCAATTTCACAAGTAGCACTAAAGATTATGTCATCTATATAAATTTGAACAATTAAGAGATGTTTACCTTTTTCTTTCAAAAATAGTGTGCTATCTATTTTACCTCTTTTGTATCCATGTTGAAGTAGGAATTTAGACAAACGATCATACCAAGCTCTTGGTACTTGCTTGAGTCCATACAAAGCCTTGTCCAACTTGTAAACATGCTCAGGGAACTGTTCATTCTCAAAACCTGGTGGTTGTTTGATATAAACTTCATCTTTTAAGTAGTCATTCAGAAATACACTATTCCTGATGTAGAGTGAAATTCATGTAGGTGACAAAGACTATAAGAAGTCTTATTGCTTCCTATCTTACAACTGGAGCAAAAGTCTCATCATAGTGAATGCCCTCCTCTTGGCTATATCCCTGAACAACTAATCTAGCTTTGTTTCTCGTCACCATGCCATCCTCGTCAAGTTTGTTCCTGAATACCCATTTTGTTCCTATAATGGACCTGTTCTATGGTTTGGGTTTGGGGTGCCAAACTTGACTTTTTTGAAATTGATTTAATTCCTCTTGCATAGCATTGATCCAATCTGCATCTTTCAGTGCATCCTTTAAATTTTTAGGTTTAACAAGAGATAAGAAGGCACTAAAGACACACAAATTATGATTCTTGACTACAGATCTTGTTTGAATTCCAACAGCTTTATCTGAGGTTATCTGATGCACAGGCTGTGAACCTTGATATTTATAAGGCTTCAGTACCAGTCCATCATGTGTGTTTTCATGCCGAGGAACAATTCCTGATGTGGTAGCACTTCTAGTTTGAGAGGTGGATACAACATTTTTTCCCTCTGTCTCTTTGCTGCCCTTTTCAGTTTCATTTGTAGGAATTGTTCCTTGTGACTCCTTTCTCACAGATTCACCTGACACAAATTGCATTTGTTGAGGAACAGGTTCACCATACCTCAACATTCCAATTTTTTCATCCTCATGTACCTGTGCTTGAGATAGATTATCAGATTCATCAAACTTAGCATGCATTCTTTCTTCTATATTCATAGTTTTCTTGTTAAATACTCTATAACACTTGCTATTTAATGAATAACCAACAAAGACTCCCTCATCACTTCTAGGATCAAATTTTTCTAAGGCATTTTTTTCATTATTGTGAATAGAACATTTACAACCAAAAGCCCTAAGATGTGAAATATTTGGTTTTCTCCCTTTAAGTAGCTCATAGGGGTTCTTTTCTAACAATGGTCTCGTCATGCATCTATTTATTGTATAAAAAGCAGTATTTATAGCCTCATCCAAAAAACTTTGTGGTAGGTTTCCAGATAATAACATGGTTCTAGCCATTTCTTCTAGGGTCCTATTTTTCCTTTCAACTACTCCATTTTGCTGTGGAATTCTTGGTGATGAGAAAATATGATCAATGCCAGTTTCATTATAGAAGTTAAAGAACATCTGATTCTTAAATTCAGTACCATGATCTGACCTAATAGAAACAATATGACTATATAGATTTCTTTGAGCTTTCTTAGCAAATATTGAAATGTGTTAAAGGCTTCTTCCTTATATTCAAGAAAAATAGTCCAAGCGGATCTAGAGTAATCATCAACTCGTACCATGACATATTTCTTACTCCCACGGCTCATTGTTCTCATTAGTCCACAAAGATCTATATGGACCAGTTCCAAAGGCTTGGTAGTATTCACCTAATTCTTAGGTTTAAAAGAAGACTTTACCTGCTTCCCCCTAACACAAGCATCAGACACTCTTTCCTCTTTGAGCTTAATGATAGGGAGACCTATCACCAAGTCCTTAGAGACAAGTTTGTTCAACTGTGAAAGACTAGCATGACCAAGTCTTTTGTGCCATAGGAGAGGATCATTTTGCATTACACTTAGACAACTCATACTCCCATCAGCTAGTGACAAGAGATCTACTTTATAAATATTTCCATGTCTATTTTTCTGCAAAATATCTCTCCAAATGCTTGGCTAGTTACATGCAACCAGTAGAAGAAAAATGCACATTGTTACCTTTGACACAGTTAAGATATACTCAATAAATAATGTTTCAGTCTATCTACCAGAGAAACATTATCAATCCTATGTGGGTCAGACCTACCTGCCTTTTTAATGCTAATAATTTTTCATTTCTTACCATTTCCGAAGGAAACACTCCCTCCTTGAAAAGCTGAGAGTGAAAGAAACAGTTTCTTATGTCATGTCATATACCTTGAGCAACCACTGTCCATGTACCACTTGTGCTTCCTCACTTTCATTCTAGCCTGCAAAAGAAAACTATGGGTTAACTTTAAAAACTCAAACTAGTTGGGGTTCTTTTCTTTGAGAAAAAAGATTAATCATATTTTTCTTAACCGAGACTGGTAATTCTTTCTTCATGTGAACAATTTTCTTAGCCACATATTTTTTAATAGGTTTATGGGACCTATTCCTTTGTGTAGCTTTTGCCAGAGATTGACAGTTTCTTTTCAAGTGACCAGTGTTCCCACAGTGTGTGCATAGCCAATTTTCAGGAAGAGTTAGATACTTACTCTTTGGATCCCATTTGGGAAATGATTGAGATTTAATAAACCCAATACCTTTCCTATTATTACTTTGATTTTCCTGTAACCATTTTAATGTGTCAGAAGACTTGTTCCATTTGACAGTTTTGTTCAATTCTTCTTTTGTTTGATGAACTCATCTTCCAAAGATATTTTCTTTTCATCTTTCTGATACAGTTCATCAACTGTCACTTTCAATTTCTCTTCAGAAAGCTGATGAGAATTAGCACTGCCTTCAACTTCTCTAGTTTCTAAATTCACATTCTGTAATTCCTAAGCAGTTGATTCAAGTGTAAGGATCTGTTCGTTTAGCATGTTATTTTTCCTTTTTAAGCTGTCATTTTTTACTACAATTTTCTTGTATTGAGTACCCAAACTTTCAATTTCATCATGCATCTGTTCTCGGACATTACTTAAAGACTTGAGCTCATTCAACACAGTATGAAATACTTTGACTAGATTATCTCTAGGCATGCTTTTTATATCATTTTTAAGTTTAGAGACAAATACATCAACATCTTCTTCACTATCTGAATCTTCAAGAGCCATTAGAGCAAGCTCATCATCTGAATCATCATCAAACTGCTCATCTTCACTATCTTTCCAACCAGCAACCATGGCTTTGGGAGATCCACTTTTCTTGCAGACCTTTTCCTTAGACTTTCTTCTTTTTTCAACATACTTCTTTTTCTATTCCTCTTCCATAACTGGGCATTTGCTGATGTAGTGATCTATGCTTCCACATTTAAACCATTCTCCACCCCGTTTCATGTCAGAAGGCCTACCCTGTCCACTAGATCCCTTTTTCTAATTCAAGAACCTTTGAATACTTCTCGCGATCAGGACCAGTTCCTTCTCATCATTAACAGATTTATCATCAGCAGTTAATGCTAAATTTGGTTCAGTTTTAAATGATTCTTCTATATTCTTGACTTTCTTCCTTAGTTCATAAGTTCTTAGATTACCTATTATTTCATCTAAGGAAAAAGTACTAAGATCCTTGCTTTCAATGATAGCACAAGCCTTAATTTTCCAAGAGTATGGGAGTATCCTAGTCAAGATCTTTTCAACCCTATATTCTACAGTTAGAATCCTTCATAATGAAATATGTTCAGTTGCAATGGCGTTAAACCTAGTGTACATTTCAGAAATTATTTCTCATCTCATTTTAAAATTTTCGTATTCAGCAAAGAGAAGTGTACCTCTAGATCTTTTAACCTGGTTGGTTCATTCATGAGCAACCTATAATGCATCCCAAATTTCTTTGCTAGTGGAACAACCTTGAACTCTAGTATACTCATCAGGACCAAGTCCACAGATAAGCCACTTTTTTAACCCTTGCATTCTTTTCCCATTGCCTTAAGTCATCACCATTACATTCCCTTCTAGGTTTGGGAATATGATTACCTTCAGCATCCATCTTCATAGGAATTATAGGACGCTCAGTGATTATGTCTCATAGTTCATAGTCCTCAGCTTGAAGATGATCTCTTATCCTCTCTTTCCACCAAGAATAATACTTACCGTTGAACAAGGGTGGCCTAATAGTGGACTGACCCTCAACATTTCCCTGTGGTGCACAGATTCTAATCCTAAGGTGTTAACCTCTTCAAGGATAATCTACTCTGATACCAATTGATAATCCCCAAGACACGCCACTACTATGCTTAAGGACCAATTTCTTAGATGTGTTTCTTTACTTTGTTAAGTGCGGAATAAATAAAGAACAAGTAAATGAACACTGGATTTTACCGTGGAAAAACCCCTACAACATGGGATAAAAAAACCACGACCTACTCTCTCAAGTAGGATTTCAACTTCACTATTTGCAAGGCTCACTTGGTTACAAGACTTCCTTCTTACTAACCTAGGACTATATCTAATCCTATAGTGACCCATTTCACAATCAGTGAAGTTTCTTCAAGTAACAAGACTTTAATGTTGTGTACTCTTATAGAACTTCTAAGAAAGTAAATAGTACAACTCAATAGATCCTACTGTAGATGAACTAAGATTAAGAACAACAGGACTCAATCTAAGGAACAGGTTCTTCACTTAGTTCCATGTAGCTTAATGACTGATCAAATACAACTTAGACTTGTTTCAATGCTATAGCTAAACTCTTTGTATTTGTGCGTGCCTTCAACAGCTGAAATGCTTCTCAATTTATAGACTTGGAATCTTGAGAAGTCTTGTACAATTAGAACTCCAAAGTATTCCAGAGTTTGAGTCCTAATTGAACTCCCTGCTTGGATAGATGAAATCCTTTAGCCTTATCCCAATCTTATGCAATCTTTTCTACCTCGTGCATTCCTGCATAATTATCAAGATAAACATTAGACTTTCGGATAATAATTACTTTTCCCCCTCAATTGATTTTGCACCAATATTTATTCAGCCTGCAGTGATTCAAAAGAACATGTCCATAGAGTTGTACCTTAGTCATTAGTCAAAACTCCAAAACTCCAAGTTAACAATTATTAGCTAGAGGATTTCTCATCAGTCTTTCCAGACATCCTTTGAGATGATCTCCTTTTTCTGGTCAAAGGAATAGTTTCTTCCAATTCTTCCTCAGAATTCTCAACTTCCATTAGAACTTGTCTGTAAAATTTGAGCTGATTTAGACCTCGCTTACTATTTTCTCTAAGAAGGTTTTCGTTTCAGCTGTCGGTAAAGCTTAAAAGAGGTTTTTCGAGCTCGTTTGAGTAAATGAGCTTCAGATTTGAAATTTAAAAGTTGCATTAGATTTGTATTATCATTTGTGAACTCTATGAACTTTCAGAAATGAGTTCTGAGGACGTTCATATAGTTTTCACTGAAATCTCAAAAGTTAAGAATTTGACCTCTTTCAGTGGGACCCTTATCTTGAGTTTCAGAGATCCGATTTCAGTTCCTATTTTTGGGAGCATATCGCACAAGTTTTTTATAATTTGTGTGCAAAATTTAGGGTCATTCCGAGCCTCGGAAGGTCCCGTTCGGACCCAAATGGCAGCACTAGTAGCTGTTGGTGCAATTTTTTTTTTAGCATTTTGGCAAATGTAGCTCACAATACAGGCGTATAAAAAGGGCTCTAGTCAGCCCATTTCGTTTTCTAGCTCAATTTAGTCCTTCCAAGGCGGTGTAAGACCAAAATATTTAAATACCTAATCATCTAGATTCAACAGGTAATGATTCCAATCCATTAAATTGTGTTAATTCATGATTCATAGCTAGAATTTCTTTAAATTGAACTACAAAATTGGGTTAGAACCCTAAAATTTATAAAATTGGAGAATATTGTGAAATTGAATTCGGATATGAAAATTAATGGTATCATTCGACTTGTAGGACTATGAGAAGTCCAAAAAGGTATGTTTTATCGGTTTTCTACTAAGCCCGGCCTAGGGTTTATTTTGATAATTTTTCTTCTTTCACCGTCTAAAGGTTAAATATTCTTTCTTCGGGCACTTATAAGTGAGAATATATATATTTTTTGGCTAAAAAAGGGATTATTAAGAAAGACGTCAGACTTGAAAATAGTCGTTAAGGTAAGTGATTATATCTATTTTTTTACGGTCTTTGGCCTTATGGATATTCTATTCACGCGTTCTTTACGTGAATAGTTGTCGACAGGGCGTACTTACTACGCCACAGCCTTGAAATACATTCATATGTTATGTTTTCTAGTTATGGGTTGTATGTCATATATTGAGCGCAACAGCTGCCTCAGCTTTATATTATATCGAGTGCAGAGTATTCCGCCCCAGGACCAAGAGTATTCGGCTCCATTAGATTATCAGATTGTATTCTCATCGATCGCAGAAGTATTCTGCTTCGGGATGGGATTACGGGGACATGTGACCTTATTCCATCATATTTCATTTCATTTTATACCATTATGTGTGTTGACTTGCCGTACATGACTGTTGCTCTGATTATCTGTGCATTGCTTAGTTGTTGGTTGTTGTTTGGTTCTGTTTATATGGCTAGCTTGCTCATCCTTCGGGATAGTTAGCTATTCCTCGCTTACTGAATCTTTAGGATTTACTCCCTATCTGTTTTTTCTATTGTCTTTTCGATTCGGCATATTCTGCTCCAGGACCCAACACACAGCGTGAGTGAGGAGCAAGACGTATTCAGGTGTTTGTGGTGAGCCAGCTTGTTCTTTGAGGCCACCAGCTATACCTTTTATAGTTGTATCTTATTTTTTGCTCCCTTTAGGAGATGTACATAGTTTTTGGACCTTATAGATGTATGATCTGGAAACCTCTAGACCTATGTATTTGGGTAGTTAGCGCTTCGTTGTATTATTCAGACAAATTGTATATATGTCCATCTTGTGAGTTCTCTTGTGCTATTAAAGTTAGATTCAATTTATTTTCAAAATAATTTTACGCCATATATGACAAGTCTAGGGGAGGTAATCGGGCGTTTGCACGACCTAGCCGAATATTCGGGCCGTGTCAGCCTCTGTGATGAAATAAAATCAACATTATCATTTAAAATTCATTTAAGATAAATATATAATATTTCAGATTTAAAAAATTTACTACTATCTTCAATAATTTTTCTAGTACTTTGCATTAATTTTTTATTTCCATTGTTGTAATAGATTAACGTTGAGATTTGATTCCTATTAGTAAAGTAATACTAATACAAGTAAAATTATTTCTACAATTTATTCTTCTCATTTATTTTATTATTGAAACAATTAACGTATATGCTTTGATTATTATTAACTTTTTATGTTATTTTAATTATAATATTTATTTGTTATATAGGTATAACATAGAATAAAATATATCATGATATTAATGAAATAGGAAAAAATTACAAAGACTTTATAATCTAGAGGGTAAAGTAGAAATTTTTGAAAATCTATTGTAATAAATGAGGGAGAATTATTATCGGTCTGGGAGGAATTTGAATTTTAAACCACCCAAAAAATAATTGTAAAAAAAAAAAAAAAAATTTGCCCACCAATGGTAGATGGGCTTATTAGGTGTGCCGACATAGCTTGGCCAAGTGTGGTTGTAGTTCATCAATTTTAATGCTATCGCACCCATGGTGGATGTGTTTGACAAGTCATCACCTTCAGTGAAGCTTATGACAAGCACACCATTGCTGGTGGCAGTTTCAAGATACCACATTGTGGCGCCCATTACAATGAAGTGGTTGACTTTAATAGTAGTGAATAAACAATTAATCAGTAATCGGTAATGGGATAGTCTAAAGCAGTAGTAGCGGAAATTTTGACAAATAGCCACATAGTAGAGTGCTAATCGGTGAACAGTCAATATTTGCAATATAGTTTATGTATAGCTACATAAAAGACTTCTGAACAATAGCCAGTCCAAATATCAACTATCACGAGAATTTCATGTATCATTAACTCATACTACAATTTATGTTATATCAATCACCATATAATAGTTTATGTATTACAATTTCTTACTAATTCGAAAATCAAATGATCATTTAGTAAATCACAATTGTAAGTGTGAGAAATCAAATGAGTAACTTGACTTATTATGGTCTTAGTTACAAATCTTACGCAAGGATGTCCTTCACCAGAATCAAATGCCTTGTTTCTTTGATAGTGGATAAATAACTATTGGTTGAACCCATTCGCATTTTAGTTTGAGGTGGAAGTTCATTTAAGGTAGTTGGTGAATCACTTGGCTCTCAAAATTGGGTAAGCAGGGTATTCAATAGAAACTACGTGATAAGAAAAAATACACAAATACATTTATGAAAAATATCGATGAATTTTTATATTCATTATAATTTAGTTTTAACTAATTAAATTATCTGAAATTGAAACATATGTTTCTTTCTTTTGTGCAATTTTATGTATTTTCCCGTAGTACTTAATTTTTATTGTTTTGCCAAAGCTGATTAATGATTATCTTTTGTGTCAAGAAAACTACAGAAAATTTTATTAAACTGAAACATGGAAAATTTAATAAAAGAACAATTAAACTCTTTAAAAATTACGGCTGAACATGTGATTTTCTTAACCAAGAAACATTGTGGGTAAAAGACATTTGATTTAATTATATATATTAAACAAGACAAAAAAAATGCATTTTTTTCTATTGGTAGCTTTGTAAAAAAGATACCCACCGATGGAGGATGGTGTATTGGGTAAAAATCGTCACCTTCGGTCAGCACCTCGAGATGGTAGACCGAAGGCAAAACGAGCTGATGCTCCGAAGAGAGGATTATCGGTCTCGTGGTCAAACCACCGAAGCCGACGCCCTGTGACACGCCCGAAGGCAAGTTAGACCTTAAGCTTCGGCGATGAGCTATCTTACTCGAACAGCAAGGTCGAACGACCGAAGTCTTGTGACAAGGCTTCGGTCACCACCTCGGTTCCAGCGGCTTTGCAGCCCACTACTTCACCCCACTAACTCAGCCACTACTCAGCATTTACCCACCAAGATCGTGGAAGAGACATTAATGGATGATGGAGAACGTGGGTCTGGCTCTTAGGCCTATAAATAGAAGTTCATTTTTATTTGTATGCATCCAGAAATACATACCAGAACTCTGTCCAAATTTATATTGAACATCTATATATTGAAAGCAAATTGTTTACGCATTTTCGTCTATTCCGTGTATTATTTACCGCTTTGATATAAAGATTTGCTTATATTCGAATCCAAATTCGATTTGTGTACCTAAAAACGATTTAGGCCCATACAAATTGGCGCCGTCTGTGGGGAAATAAGCAATAACGCTTTGTTCCAAAGTTCGAAATCTGTTCTTCGTCAAGAAATTTGTGATTTAACGCTATGGCTGATAACAACAATGGTGGTAATGGTGATCGGGTTGACGTTCCGACGAACCAACAATCCTTCACCCCAATGACAACCGAAGAATTTCAAATGTACGTTGTCACCACGCTAAGAGCTCTCCAAAATAAGCAGGATGAGCAGGCTAGTATCAACGCCGAGTTTCGCGCCTCTCTAGAAGGGCGAAACAGCGCCGCCCCAAACGGCACCCAGCCCTCGGCTCCTGGTGGAGGCACCCCGCCTTTCGTTCCTCAGGGCGCGACAACAGGGGGACCTCACAACGGAGCCGCGTCTGGGGGGTCGGGGAGTAATCCATCTTCCATGCCACACTTCGGGACGGTTCCCTCCGTGGCAGAAACGACGTCATCGGTTGACGTTGAAAAAATGAGTAGAGAGATCGAGGCACGCATCGAGGCGCGCTTCGAAAAACGCCTCGAGCGCGTACCGGGGATAAGCAAGGAGGAAGATGACCTCGACATCGAGCAATATAGGGAGCAGCCCTATAAGCCCGAAGCAGCACCAGCTCCAACTCCCGTGGGTTTCAAACTCACATTCCTCAAAAAGTACGATGGGACAACTGATCCCAAGGAGCATGTCAGGGAGTACATGTCCATGGTAAAAAGCAACGACTTGACGTCCACGCAGCTCGAATCCATGTTCTTAAAAAAGTTTGGTAGTTCGCTAGAAAAAGGTGCCCTTCGGTGGTATTTGTGCTTGCCACCGGGGTCAATCTCCTCGTTCAAAGAGCTATCCAGCGCCTTCGTCAAGGCGCACACCGGCGCACAAAAGATCCTCCAGAGGAAGGAGGATATATGTGAAGTAAAACAATGGTCTGGCGAGCCACTTAAAGAATTCCTCGAGCGATTTCACGCTGAACGCATGGAGCTGCCTCGAATGGATGATACCTTGGCTATCATGGCCTTCGAGAAAGGTATCAACATTCGCAATTCAAGTGCTGCTGCCGAATTGCGAAAGGAGTTGCAACAGTATCAGGTCCTGACGTGGGAGGATCTACATAGAAGAGCTTACTCCAAAATCAGATTGGAGGAGGCGGAGTTCAAAAACCGAGGTTACCAAAACCGAGGTGATATTTCAAATCGCGCCGAGGCGCCACGAAATAATTCGAAAGGGAGGTATGAACCTTATACTTCGCCAAGGCAACATGTTACTCAAAGGCTGGGGAACAACCCCAGTAACTCATACCCGACATCTCATATAAGCCAAAGGCTTGGAGGGAAGGTTCAAACCAATGTGAACCAAAGGAACCCCTCGAGCTCCGCTTCGACTCCCAAAAAGGACCCTCCCCGAATCCAAGATTATAATTTCAACATATCGACCTCGGAGCTGGTCGACGTCGTCAAGGGGACAGCCGGGGTAAGAGTTCCCAAAGATATGAGAACCCCAGCGGACAAAAGGGATCAGAATTTGCACTGCGAGTTTCACGCAGATTATGGTCACAAGACCGAGGACTGCAAAGCTCTGCGCCTCGAGGTGGCTCACCTACTGAAAAAAGGAGTCTTGGCTCAATTCCTCACTGACAAGGGGAAAGATAATTTTTCAAAGAACCGAGGCGGTGGGCAACCGCCTCGGGCTCCACCTCCGGAGAGAGTAGTTAACGTCATCACCGGGGGATCAGAAGTAAACGGCGTGAACTTCGCCGCAGCCAAAAAATTTGCTAAGCTCTCCATCACCATGGAGAAGAGGACCCGAGTTGGAGGTTCGGGCAAGGACATCGTGTTCGATGAGGATGACTGTGATGGGATGATGTTCCCCCATCACGATGCTCTAGTCATCATTCTAAGAATTAACAACGCCGACATCAAGAGAGTATTGATTGACCCCGGTAGTTCGGTGAACATCATCAGCTACGGAGCGGTGAAGCAGATGTGGCTAAAAGGGGAAATCGTTCCCAAATCAACAGTGTTGGCTGGTTTTAACAACTCAACAGAGAAGACGTTGGGTGAAATCACGCTGAAGACATTCGCTGAGGGTGTCACCAAGGAGACACTGTTTCAAGTGATGCCCGAGGATCTGGCCTATAATGTAATCCTCGGGCGGCCGTGGATCCACTCCATGGAAGCTGTTCCTTCCACTTTACACCAAGTGATCAAATTCCCAACGCCTTGGGGGGTTCGGTCAATTAAAGGGGAGCAGCGGGTAGCGAGGGAATGCTACTCGGTTGCAGTGAAGAGTGGAGTCGCCCCGAGCGGGCCCAAAAAATAGCAACCAACGCAACCGGGGTCCAGCGAGGCGAACCTCCAAAATGAAATTGAAAAGATCCCGGCATGCGTCCAAGAGCCTCGGAAACAGAAGGCCGAGGAATCCACTGTCGAAGAGTTGGATTCTTTCACTCTCATGAAAGAGTTCCCAGAGAGGAAAGTACACATCGGCTCGGAGTTGGACCCGAAGTCGAAGGAAGCGATTATGGAAGTTTTAAGGTCCAACCATGACTGCTTTGCTTGGACTCATTCAGACATGACGGGTATCGATCCGGAGATCATGACCCACAAGCTGAATGTAGATCCAAAATTCACCCCGGTGAAGCAAAAGAAGAGGCCTCACGCCGGGGTGAAAAGGAATGCGATCGAAGATGAGACCACGAAGTTGCAAGAAAATGGTTTCATAAGGGAGGTCAAATATCCCGAATGGCTGGCGAATGTGGTAGTTGTGCCGAAGAAGAATGGCAAGTGGAGAATATGTGTAGACTACACCGACCTGAACAAAGCTTGCCCCAAAGATTCTTATCCATTGCCGCAAATCGACAGGTTAATAGATTCCACGGCTGGACACAAACTATTAACTTTCTTGGATGCGTATTCGGGCTACAATCAAATCCTCATGGACCCCGAGGACGAGGAAAAGACCTCGTTCATCACTGACCGAGGTACCTTTTGCTACAAAGTGATGCCCTTCGGTTTGAAGAACGCCGGGGCAACCTACCAAAGGTTGGTATGCCGCATGTTCAAGGAATACATCGGGAAATCTATGGAAGTTTACATAGACGACATGCTCATCAAATCGATCCGAATGGAGGATCATTTGAGTCATCTGAGGGAAGCTTTTGCTGTGCTAAGACAATACGGCATGAAATTGAACCCCGAGAAGTGCGCCTTCGGCGTAGGATCGGGCAAGTTTTTGGGATTTATTGTCTCCGAGCGGGGAATCGAAGCTAACCCAGATAAAATCAGAGCAATCGAGGACATCCCCGAAGAGCTTACCGGGGTGAAAGAAGTTCAACGCCTGACTGGCCGAATCGCTGCCTTGAGCCGCTTTATCTCAAAGTCCTCGGAGCGATGTCACAAATTCTTCTCCGTCTTGAGAAAAAACAACCACTTCGAATGGACACCGGAGTGCAAACAAGCTTTGAGAGACTTGAAACAATATTTGGCTAACGCACCGTTGCTTGCTAAGCCAAAAGAGGGGGAGACATTGCTTGTCTATTTGGCAGTGTCCGAGGTGTCGGTGAGCGCTGTGTTGGTTCGGGAAGAAGACGGCAAGCAGCAGCCCATCTATTATGTGAGCAAAACGCTCCTCGATGCTGAAACCAGGTACCCACACTTGGAAAAACTAGCACTTGCTTTGCTCATTACTGCTCGGAAACTACGGCCCTATTTTCAATGTCACCCAATAGCGGTAGTTTCAACCTTCCCCTTGAGAAATATATTGCATAAGCCTGAGTTATCGGGGAGGTTGTCCAAATGGGCGGTTGAGCTAAGTGAGTATGACATCACTTATCAACCTCGAACTGCCATCAAATCTCAAGTCCTGGCAGACTTCGTGGCTGATTTCAGCATTGGGATACTGCCCGAAGCGGAAAAGGAAAGCTATGAGACGAAGGGATCCCCTTCGGGGCTGTGGGTACTGCACACCGATGGGGCGACGAATTCAAAAGGCTCGGGTTTAGGCATTGTGTTAAGAACACCCACCGGGGAGAAGATTAGGCATTCTATTCGATTCAAAAAGGTCACCAACAACGAGGCAGAATACGAAGCAGCTCTAGCTGGCCTAGAGCTGGCCAAAGAAATGGGGGTTGATAGAATCGAATTAAGATGTGATTCACAATTGGTGGTCAACCAGATCCTCGGTGATTACACGGCTCGAGAGCCCAGAATGCAGCTTTACTTGGATCGGGCACAGAGGGTTCTGGCCCAATTCCAAGAATGGAGTGTCAAACAAGTACCTCGGGAAGAAAATTCCGAGGCAGACGCCTTAGCAAATCTTGGTTCGGCAATTGACGAAGCTCACTCGGGGACTGACTCGGTAGTTCGGTTGCTGTCCGCCCAAATGAGAGAGATGAAGTTGCAAGTCAATTCGGTTGACAATCGATGGGATTGGCGAAGCAAGTTCATCTCCTACTTCGACTCGGGGACTGTTCCCCAAGATAAGAAAGAAGCAAAAAAGCTAAGGACCCAAGCGGCCTCGTATCACATGATCGAAGGCAATCTATACAAGAGATTGTACTGCGGCCCGATGGCTAAATGCTTGGGCCCCGACGAGGCGAGGTACGTGATGGCCGAAGTACACGAAGGCGAGTGTGGAAATCACTCGAGAAGGAAATCGTTGGTGCATAAATTGTTGAGAGCTGGGTATTATTGGCCCACCATCAGCGCCGATGTGAAAGCCTTCGTGCAAAAGTGTGACAAGTGCCAACGCCATGGGCAAATGATCCACCAACAGGCCGAGCCTCTACACTCGGTGGTATCACCATGGCCCTTCATGAAATGGGGAATGGACGTTGTTGGACCACTACCCAAAGGAAAAGGTGGTGTTCGGTTCATCTTGGTGTTGACTGATTACTTCACAAAATGGGTGGAAGCCGAAGCGCTCACCGAGGTAAAACAGAAGCAGGTAATCGACTTCATCAAAAAGAATATCATCTACCGGTTCGGCGTCCCAAAAGAAATCGCTTGCGACAATGGCAAACAATTCATGGGGGCGGCTATCACTGACTTTTTTAAACAATGGGGAATCAAAAGGATAGCCTCGACTCCCTACCATCCAAGTGCTAATGGCCAGGCCGAATCTTCAAACAGGATCATAATTGAGAATTTGAAGAAGCGACTCGATGAGAAGAAAGGCCCTTGGCCCGAGGAGTTGCCCGGGGTTCTGTGGGCCATGCGAACAACGGAGAAGAACAGCACCGGTGAAACCCCTTTTTCATTAGCCTACGGCATGGATTCTCTCATCCCAGTGGAAGTGGGCGAACCAAGTCTTCGGTATGCTCACACAACCGAAGATGCCAACCAAGAGGCGATGCGCATCGAGCTAGACTTGCTCGAAGAGAAGAGGGAATTAGCTTTGGTTCGGCTTGTTGCCCAAAAAAGACAAATCGAAGCGTACCTCAACAGGAAAGCTAGGTTTAGAGACTTCAAAGTGGGAGATTATGTGTTGAAAACCGTGAATAAATCAACAAAGGAGGACAACGGGGGAAAGCTTATCGCAAATTGGGAAGGGCCCTACAGGGTCAAAGCAATCGTTGGAAAAGGCTCTTATCAAATCGAGTCTCTTCAAGGCGAACCCGAACCGCTAAACTGGAACATTTCTCATCTAAAGCGCTACTACTTTTAGCCGAGGTAAATAACCTTCAACTCTATCAATTAAACAGCCCCGAGCCGAACAACGCTCCCATGGCATTGACAAGCAATGTACTAACTCACTCCTCGTTCCACCTTTTTTGCTCAACCTTTTCAGGAAGCAAACTGAACCGATTCCAGTGCTCGGATCCTCATCGAGATTCATAACCGAACACTGGGGGGGGGGGAGTGAGAAGGGTTGACACCGAGGTCGACATCGTGCCTCCCAACCGATGCTTATCTAGCCGACAACCGGGGATTGTTGCCCGAGGACTAGATTTAGTACATTGTAAATTAGCCCGATAGCGGCATGTTTTAGTTTGAAATTACGTTTTAGTTTGAAGTTCATTAATTCGTTGCTTACCCAAGGTCCATCCCGACTTGGTTTTATGTACATAGCCTTTTGGCTCGTTGATATTAACAAAGCGACTTCGGGTATTCTCATTCTATCCATGTGTTATTACTTGTGTTATTACTTGAGCCGCGCATTGCATCGAATCGAGGACGAGACGTCGTCCTAAGTTCGCACCGGTCAAATTTTGCTTAAAAGTCTTACAAGCATGTCATTTACTTTTAAAAGTGTTCGATACACATGAAAAATACACGCAAAATTCACAAAGCGATCTTTCATTAAAAGCCCGAAGGCTGAAGCTATATACATCCGAAAATGACCCGAAGGTCAAACATAAGTGCAAAGGCCCGAAGGCCAACATCCAAAAAAGGCACGAGGGCCTCAAAAAATGAAAGACATCAAAAGTTTACTAAGGCAACGCCCCATCAGCATCTCCGCTGCCCTCTTCGGCACTGTCGCTCTCATCATCTGATTCTTCGCTTGAGGGAAGTTCGTCCACAATCCTCTGGGCCTCGGCAGCAGCCTCCCTCGCTTTGACGATCTCGTCCTCAAGCGCGATCTGCCCGGCCTGAACTTGCTCGAGGACATCGAGCCTAGTCTTGACCACGGCCCATGTTTCTTCAAATTTGGCCCTTGTTGATCTGACCTCGGCCCGCTCGTTAAGGTGGGCAACTCGCCTTTCAAGCCTAGATACCTTGGCCCGAAGGGCTGGCACTTCGTCCACTTGGCGTTGCAGCTCAAGAAGTTTAGCATTATATTCCCCGAGCTTGCCACGATACCTCTCCCCCGCCTCAAGGGCTTCGGTCTTTGCCCTGAACAATTCAGCTTCGAGGCGGGCATTCTCAAGACTGAGCCTCGAGCGTTCAGCAGTAAACTCGTCCGTCGCAGCTCGAACACGAGCCTCGGAGGACTCTGCAACCGCCCGAAGGTCATCCTCGGCCTTTGCCGCCGCCTCGTTGGCACGCTCCAGCTCGCTGTTCAAAATTGCGAACCGAGCTTCCAACTCGGCGACCTGCCCCTTGAGGACCTTTTTCTGAGCATCCCAAGCGGTAGCAGCTGCTTGAAGTTCTTGAGCACGATCTCGCTCGAGGTGAACAGCTCGCAGCGCGAGGACAAAGCTCTGCGTTTGAAACACATGTCAGCGCTCAAAGTCTGGTAAAGCGTATTATGTTAAAAGGACACTAAGACTTACCCGAAGAGCGGAAGCGGCTGAAACACCCATCAAACTCATGGGATTGAGATTCCGAAGGGCATGAGCTTCAGCTGGCCCGAGCAGGCCGTCAAGAGACATGATGTCCTCTTTCGTAGCATCTAGCAAATTAGCATCGGGATATATCTCCAAAGCCCGAGCTGCAATGTTGGTGGGCTTCGAAGAATCCCTTGAGGCTTTGACCATACTCTTGATCAATCCTCCGCTCGCCCTCGCCTTACCCTTTCTTCTCGCGGCCTCTTGGTCAGATTCCTCCACGTGAATGACCCCGGTTGACCCGCCCATTTCAGCCCTCACCTCTTGAGCGGGCTCGGGGACTGGATCTGGCCTCTCCTCGGGAATCAAAGGAGGGAGCTCCTCATCGCTGGGCACATCAACGAGCCCCGGACGTTTAGTGATCAGAGCCTCAGCAACGGGGGCAGCGGCCTCTTCAACTCGAGGACCTTTCGCTGTGGCGGCCCGCTTCGAGCTCGCCCTTTTCCTCTTAGCACCTGAGGCAGGAAGAGGAGCAATGTGCCTAACATAAGTACGAGTGGCAGTGGAAACACAAGAGAACCTACCCAAGAAAATTTCACCTTGTGACGCCCCTTGGCTCGAAGAGGCTTTAGTTTTCTTCTCTTCAATGAGCTTCTTCGCCATCGCTGCCATCTTGGCAACCCCCTCGGTGACGTCGGTCACCAGTTTTTCGCTCCTCTTCGCCCTTTTGTTCCCTCCCTCTTCCTCTCCGCCCTCTGCCTCGGCTTCCTCTTCCTCGCCTACCTCTCTCACGGCCTTGCTGGGGAGACCTATGCAATCAAAGTGGAAAAGTTAGGCTAATTCACAATGAAACTCAGCGGCCCGAAGTCAGCAACTCACCGTGCCTCTTGCACGCCCATCGGTTCTCAGGCAGAGCAGCTAACACCATCCATTGCCGCTCGGGGCGCTTTTTCGGCTGCATAACTTCGGTCACCCACCCGAGCAGGTTACTCGGAGGTACAACCGCCACCTTTTCAGCTGAGGATAAAAAAAGAAAAGAGAGGTCGGTTAACAATCGCGATAATTTCAAACCAAAGGGAGAATGAAGATAAGCACTTACGCTGAGCATTCCACGCCTCGGGAAAGCCAGGCTCAGCAGACAGCAGGTTCGTGGGAATGAGCACGAACCGGTCGTTCCATCCTCGGTCCCCGTGATCCTCGCTCTTGCTTAAGATTGCATATGAGCCCCAAGGCAAGAGAGCGACCACCCCGGCTTTGTGGAAATAGGGGTAGTAGAGCGAAATCAAGTGCTGAAAAGTGAATGGCACCCCCGCGGCACTACTCAAATATTCAAGGGCTTGGACGACCCTCCAAACCCCGGGCCCAAGTTGGGCAAGACAGAGGTTGTATGATCTGCAAAATGTGTCAATTATGGGGTGTACGGGCAAACCAAAACCTATGGTGAAGGGGTAAGTAAAAACTGTGGAATATCCTTCAACGTGCGTAGATGCGGCCGAGCCAGGCGCCGGGATCCTAATCTCCACTTCGGGTCCCCAGCGGCAGTCTGCCCGAACAGCTGCAATCCTTTCCTCGGTTACGATGCTCGGGGTAACATGAACGGGGATGTTTCTTTTCTTCCCCTTCTGAGCATCTGACTGAGCGTGGACCTTCAAATCTTTTTCATTGCTGAAACTCGAGGGGATGACCAACCGAGGGTCAATCTCCACCTCGAGTGGAATCTTCCTCTTTGATTTCCTCGAAGGGCCCACCTCGATTTCACCCTTTGAGCCACTGATCTCGCTCACTTCGGCCGCTTCGCCCGAGCCACCCACCTCCCTCACGCCAATGGCATCACCACCCTCGATGTCATCAGCTACATCCAAATCCACATACTCGCTGACCTCAGCCGAGTCACGACCCGCTTTCGTTTTACGTCGCAGAGGAGTAGGAGCAGCGGAAGTGGCTTCACCGCCGTCTCCCGCTCCAGCCACCTGCAATGGTGACACAGAGGGAATGGCTTCATCATTCACTGCCATGGCCGCAAAACGTTCCGCTCTCTCGCCGGAATCGCTTGAGCCTTGGCCGGAGATGGTAGCAGAAACATTGGTAGACATGTTGGGAATCAGAGAATGAAGTGAAGAGAAGTTTTGAACGGAAGTGGCAATTGCGGATGAACTCTGTTATTTTCTCTTCTTGAAGTGAGTTGGTAAAGTGAAGATGAAAAGGGCAAAGGTGGGGTATTTATAGTGTGTGTACACGTGCAAGTAGGAGAAGCCAATGATGACTGAAACATTGGAGAAAACAAAAGACGGCGCGACCGTTCAGAGACCTATCGTGAGCCGCCACGTAACGCGGAACGGCGACCCTACAGATGCGCAACTTTTTGAAAATTCGTGGATAGGGTTGTGCCACGTCGACTTCCCGCTCAAACTCATTCCACTCCTCGGCGACCTCGGCGTCTACCGAGGAGTGGGGGGACTATCTGTATTGGGTAAAAATCGTCACCTTCGGTCAGCACTTCGAGATGGTAGACCGAAGGCAAAACGAGCTGATGCTCCGAAGAGAGGATTATCGGTCTCGTGGTCAAACCACCGAAGCCGACGCCCTGTGACACGCCTGAAGGCAAGTTAGACCTTAAGCTTCGGCGATGAGCTATCTTACTCGAACAGCAAGGTCGAACGACCGAAGTCTTGTGACAAGGCTTCGGTCACCACCTCGGTTCCAGCGGCTTTGCAGCCCACTACTTCACCCCACTAACTCAGCCACTACTCAGCATTTACCCACCAAGATCGTGGAAGAGACATTAATGGATGATGGAGAACGTGGGTCTGGCCCTTAGGCCTATAAATAGAAGTTCATTTTTATTTGTATGCATCCAGAAATACATACCAGAACTCTGCCCAAATTTATATTGAACATCTATATATTGAAAGCAAGTTGTTTACGCATTTTCGTCTATTCCGTGTATTATTTACCGCTTTGATACAAAGATTTGCTTATATTCGAATCCAAATTCGATTTGTGTACCTAAAAACGATTTAGGCCCATACAAATTGGCGCCGTCTGTGGGGTGGGGGGACTATCTGTATTGGGTAAAAATCGTCACCTTCGGTCAGCACCTCGAGATGGTAGACCGAAGGCAAAACGAGCTGATGCTCCGAAGAGAGGATTATCGGTCTCGTGGTCAAACCACCGAAGCCGACGCCCTGTGATACGCCCGAAGGCAAGTTAGACCTTAAGCTTCGGCGATGAGCTATCTTACTCGAACAGCAAGGTCGAACGACCGAAGTCTTGTGACAAGGCTTCGGTCACCACCTCGGTTCCAGCGGCTTTGCAGCCCACTACTTCACCCCACTAACTCAGCCACTACTCAGCATTTACCCACCAAGATCGTGGAAGAGACATTAATGGATGATGGAGAACGTGGGTCTGGCCCTTAGGCCTATAAATAGAAGTTCATTTTTATTTGTATGCATCCAGAAATACATACCAGAACTCTGTCCAAATTTATATTGAACATCTATATATTGAAAGCAAGTTGTTTACGCATTTTCGTCTATTCCGTGTATTATTTACCGCTTTGATACAAAGATTTGCTTATATTCGAATCCAAATTCGATTTGTGTACCTAAAAACGATTTAGGCCCATACAGATGGGCAATTGTTTATGGTGTGCGTAGCCATGTTAGGGGTTTCCAGGTCTGAACAGCTAACACATTGTGGGTGTGTGGATTCATGGCTAACACACTCAAGCCACTTGATAGGTGTATTTTTCAGATACCGCATTAGTGGTGCCAAATGCTATGTATTGTATAATTTAACTTAAGGCAATAGTCTATGCTTAATTGGTGTGGGAATTTTTATGCAAGTAACAACAACTTTCAGAAGTTAAAGTAAGTGTGTGGTTCAACATTCTTTTACCTTTTTACATTATTAATTTTAGTTAGTGTATTTTTAGCAAATATTTAGTCAATGACTAATTTAGTTGCATATTTCCTTGAAGATTCGACTTTATAATATACACATATAGTAAAGTATCTCTTACCGAATAATTCATTATAGACGATATTCCTGGTAGGGGTGTTTACCGGTCGATTCAATTCGGTTTCGGACTTTATCGGTTTGGACTATCGATTTTTGGTTTTTAAAAGTGCTAAACCATTAACCGAACTAATAAAGTATCGGTTATCGGTTTACTGATTTTAGGTTCTTATCAGTTTGGTTTTCGGTTTAACCATTAAGAAACTTAGGCCTAACAATTTGTAAAACAATCACATCTTAAACATTTGCATTCAATATAAAATTGGCTTCATTTTCACAGCGCATTCAAATGCATCTTAAACCATTAGTATATTCAAAGAAACAACCAAAAATAGATTTGAATCTACTTCATTATTCGATAAACTAATGGAGGAGGCGAGGAGCGAAATAATAAATCGTTTGAAATGGAGGAAGTGAGTTGAAAGCTACACAAGTAAAAGAAGACTAGGGTTTGAGGTTTTCAAGTTCTAACTAAGAGAAAATAAGTATACGACTTTAATATACATAATAAATTTAAAAGCCTTATTGTATTATCGATTTAACCGATAAGAAAATGTGCAAAATCGACAACCGAATTGATAGCCCAATAATATTTTTTTGCAAACCGTTAAATACATGATAACCCAATAACTCAATATCAATATTCCAATAACTTTTTATCGACACGATTTACCAGTTTAAACCAAAAAATGCAGTCCTAATTTATGGTGCATGTTCCTTTCATCTATTTAGGTTGCGTTGTCATAACCAGGACTTTTTGTTGTCAAAATTGATATATCTAATTTATGGTGTATGTTACTTTCATCCATTTAGGTTGTGTTGTCATGACCACGACTTTTTGTTGTCAAAATTGATATACCTCTTCAATTGGTAACGTAAAGTTGGTCAAGTGAGAAAAAACATGTTGTGATAGATAAAATCCAAAATTGTAGTTTGTTTTATTCTGTATTTATTTATCGTCATTGCAAAATATAAGTACATGCTTGTGAATATTTATGTCATTTGCAAATATACCTGACTCGATAGTACTTATTGACTATTCCAGTTATTTATCATCATCCACTTGTTTCATATAATTGGATATGAGAAAATAACGGTCGATCTTACTTGCACAATATTCTTTGCACGCTACTGTTATTATTCAATCTTCTAACTCACAAAATCTAGTTAGGTGTTACATGAGGGTCTAAGCAAGACTTTTCGAAAGATCAAACAGAAACCAAGAAATTGAACAATCATACATGTAATTTGCATTAAACAAATTAAATTGAACAAAAAGTGAATCAAACTAACAACGGGTATATTATTTTATAATTTTATTCTTCGTAAATATTTATTATGAGAAGTAATTTTATCATATGTGACGATGTTATGGATCTGAATATGCAAAAAATGACTTGATATATATGGTAAATTAAATTTGTAATTTTCAAATTTCCACACCTAACAATATTTACCAAAAAAGAGATAAAATAATATAACATGCACCATCAACTTTGTTATCTTAGTTCATAAAATAACTAGAATTAATTAATAAATCATTAAAAAAAAGATAATTGTAGCAAAATGATTTGCCCAACCATGGTGGATGGACAATTTGGGTGTGCCGCCATGGCTTGCGATCGTGGCTGAATTCATTGTTTTCAATGCTATCGCACCCATAGTGAGTGCGTTTGTTAAATCATAATCTTCTATGAAGCTCATGACAAGCACACCATTGCTGGTGGCTGTCTCAAGATACCACATTGTGGTGCCCAATACAGTGAAGTGTTTGTCTTAATACTGAATAACTAATTAAGGATTAATCGGTATGGGAGCGAATTTGCGAACAGAACACAAAGGGGAATGTTTGATGAATAGCCACATTGTACAGTGCTAATCAATGAAAAGACTATATTTGCGAAGTTGTTGACAAACAGCCACTTAAAAGAATTTTGAGCAACAGCCAATCCAAGTATCAGCTATCACAAACTTTTCATGTAATACTAGCTTCGGCATATGCACTTTGTGCGTGTGTCAAATCAATAAGGCACAATCATAAAAAAATCAATTAAGTCTTATATTTGATATGTTTCAGTCATAAAATAAAAATCAAGGGAAAAATTACATACCTGAAAAGGCTATCAGCATGATTGAAAAACTTTATTCACCATTGCATAACAAGTATAGGCTTTAGCATCTTGAAATGAATATGTAAATCAAGAAAGGAAATCATAACTTTAATGAGCAGGAAGTTGAATATGTATACATACACATTTGAGAACTCACATGAGACGAAGTGTGCTATATAGAAACATGAATATGTATGCATACACATTAAAAAATCACATTAGGATAAAAAGTATTATAAATTAGATGATTATAAATAATAATACTTGTACCACGTGATAGACCGAAAAATCTAGTTCGCACAACCATATATCTTAAATGTCAACATCTTAAACAAAATTTTCGACATTGAAAATTATCTTAAAGTAAGAAGAGTAAAAAATGGTTGTGATAGTAAATCAAAAAGTATTGCGTAGAATTAAAATTTGAGAGAGTGAGGTACCTGTAGAAGACTAATATTCCAACAAGGTACAATTTGTTCAAAATAAACGAGTATTGATTAGCCCCTTCGATGTGACTTATAGGTTTCAATATTTTATTCGTTTGTCAACTGTGTCAAGCAGATCGAGAGGCTCCGCTTTACAATCTGCTTTAGAGAGTTCGAGTCAAATGATATTGTTAGTAGCTTTGGAAATTCAATATCAATAGAACACGATGTTGAAAAGTAAAAACTTGATGAGTATTAGAACTCGATATATTATTCGACCAAAGATTTTTTTTTTTTTTTTAAACTTTTTATTTCTCTTTTACTAAAATAATGAGGTTAACTAAAATTAAGATTTTATCTAATGGGAAAGGTACTTATGAAGGGTAAAAAGTTCGATCAACGTTTCTAATGAGGGATATTTGGCGTAAATTATGTAATTAGTAGACTAGGGTTTATGTAATATTGTATGCGTTTGGCCCAATAGCTTATATTGTAGGTTAAGCTAGGTTAGTTTTTCAGGTTGCAATGATTCAGACACGTGAAAAGGAGGAGTGCAGATGCCCCAGTAAGGAGGTGCATGTAAGAGGTTGGCAGTGCTGCGTCTACAGAGAAGTGGAGGTAGACCGAAGAAACTGGGCTAAGGTAATTAGACAGAACATGGTCCAGAACCATATCGCCGAAGACATGACCTTAGATAAGAAAGCATGGAGGTTGAAATTAGGGTAGAAGGTTAGATAATAGTCGAGTGTCTTTTCTGTTATTAGATGTAGTAATATGACTATACAGACTATTTCCATCTTAGTCTTCATCTTTTCTCTAGCTGAGGCTCTATTTGAAATAGCCTCTCTATTTTGATGGAGGTAAGGTCTATGTATATTTCATCCTCTCCAGAATCTATTTGCGGAACTACCTGTGAATGTTGTTGTTGTATAAGCTAATATATATTGCCGACCTTAAAGGTCATCTAACTCGAAGTACTTAAGAAATCAATTGGCATGATATTGAACTTCCTCTGCACATGACAATGAAGTATTTTTCCCCATGCACACATGCTTATGATGTTGGCATATCCTAACAACTAGAATCGTCAGCAGCATTATTCGAGATGTCAATGTTGGGTTATTCACTTGTGGCATTAATTTGCATATAATTTTTTCCCAAATACACTTGACAGGTGTATTTTCCAGATTACATATGAGTTGTGCCAAAATTTGTTTAAGTTTATAATTCAGTACAAGGGAAGCAATTTATAGTTAATCGGTGTGCGAGTTTTTACAGCGATAACTTCAAATTTACAAAGGTAAAATAAATGTGTGGTTTAGCATATTTCTTTTATGTTTCTTACATTATTCCTTTTTGTAGGAGTATTTTTAGCAAACATTTAGTCACTGATCTAATTTAGCTGGATATGCATATTTCCTTAGCAACAAATTTGATTCTATGATATACACATATAATTGAAGTATTTCTCGCCTAATACTTCATTATACACGATATTTCTCAATGTTGTTGTAGTAGTAGTAATAGTAGCAGCAGCGGCGGCAACAGTAGCAGTAGTAGTAGTTCCAGTGATGTTCCCCAGGAGTCGGATGTAGAAGTGACGCTTAATGTACAAGTCATCCCCAAAAAAGGGAGCTTCAAGTATCTTGGGTTAATTATCCAAGGTAATGAAGAATTGACGAGGATGTCATTCATCAGATAGGAACTGGTTGAATGAAGTGGAGGCTCACTTCTGGTGTCTTATGCGATAAGAAAGTGCCTCATAGGCTTAAAGGTAAGTTCTATAAAATAGTCGTTAGACCAGCTTTATAGTATGGGGCGAAGTGTTGGCCAGTAAAAGCCACTCACGTCTAGAGGATGTGCATAGCAGAGATGTGAATGCTTAGATAGATGTGTGGGCATACCAAGATGGATAAGATCAAGAACGAAGCTATTCGCGACAAGGTGGGAGTGGCTGCAGTGGTGGACAAGATCATGCGAGAAGCGAGACTGAGGTGGTTTTGGCATGTGAAGAGGAGGAGCAAAGATGTGTCGGTGAGGAGGTGCGAGGGGTTGGCATTGCTAACCCTATGGAGAGGTAGAGGTAGACCATAAAAAAATTGGGGCGAGGTGATTAGGCACGACATGGCCTACCTCCAAGTTACCGAGGACATGACCCTAGATAGGAAAGAGTGGATGTCGAGGATTAGGGTAGAGGGATAGATAGTAATCAAGCGATTTTTGGTATATTCTACTTACTCTGCATTTTATTTGTTATTGGTGTTTTCTGTTTATCTTGAACATGTTTGAGTGCTTCCTAGCAGTATTTCATTTCATTTATTTTGATATTATCATCTTGCTTCTCTCAAATATGTTTCTCATTGACATTATTAGTTGAGGGTCTATCGAAAACATCCTCTCCATCTTGGTGGAGGTAAGACCTGCATACATCTCACCTTTCTCAGACCTCACCTTGGTGGGATATCGCCGAGTATGTTGTTGTTGTTGCTGTTGCTGTTGTCTTGACCAGGACTTTTTACTGTCGACAATAGATACCTCTTAAAATTGTAACATAAATTTGCAATGTGATAAAATATATTATGGTAGATACAATCTAACATTGGGATTGTTTTGCTCTATATTTTGTTTACTGTACTGCAAAACATAAATACATGCTGGTCAATATGTATGGTTTTGCATATAAACATGATTTAGTAGTGCTCACTGACTACTCCAATTATTTATCACTGTCCACTTGTCTCACATGATTAGATATAAAAAGTTAATGGCCGATCACGCTTGCACAAATTTCTTTGTACGCTATTGTTATTATTAAATCACCCGACTCACAAAATTGAGTGGATATTCAACGTGAAGCCAATGAAAATCGAAATATCAAACAACATCCAAGAAAACGATTCAAATACTTTTAAAGAAATTGAAGTGCTTTTATACTTTTGGTTCACAAAAAAATAAACTATAGTATAGGTGTTTTGCATAAACAAAATATATTGAACAAGAAGAATGAATCAAACTAACAATAAGAATATCACTTTATAATTTTCTTCTGTTCAAATATTTATTATTACATATACTTTACTTTATGTGATGATAATTATTGATCAAACATACAGTTATTAACTAAATATATAGTGGATAAAATATAATTTTAATTAATACTAATAATCTACCAAAATAGATAAAATAATGTAACATGGAGCATCCACTTTTCTCTCTTAGTTCTTAAAATAACTACAATTAATTATCATTAAAAAATAATGGGTGTGAACCATTACCTCCCTACTTTTGTTTAAAAAACAAGTTCATCCCCCCTAACTATGTAAAATAGCCATCCCCGCATCCCTCCTTTATCCGATACAATGTCTATTTTGTTCTTGGCAATTTCAGTTCTCCATCTATGTGATATATTTTATATATGATGTCTTAATCAAAATATTTTACCTAAAATTTAAATAATATATATCTTATTACAGTAATCTAAATTCATTAACCCATATTATTAATATGTTCAATTATTAATTTGCCACAAAGTACGTTCACCCTAATTATATATCGTGTATATAGATTTTTGAGTTTTAGTTATCGTCAATAAAACAGAAGTGGGCCTAGCAACTAAAAGCTAGGGTGCCACTATTTATAATGTAGAAACAAAATTAAAAATAAAATGAAATGAATTAAAGAAGAGAGCCGAGGAATTCAAAATGTGGTAGGAAAAATAAAAAAAGGTGAAGTATTGAAGGAATATTAGACCAATACACCCAAAGATAATTTTTCTCTATGAGTGCCACATTATTATATGTATACTTCCAAAGAAATCAACACATAAATAAATAAATTTGCCCAAGCTGGGAAGTGCTAGTGCACTCTAGCCCACTGTGGGCTCCGCCTCTAAAACGATCTTAGTTAGTCATTTCAGGAGTTAGGACTCTAATTGACGTGCCGATAGTCTTAAAAGAACTGTAGTCCATTAGAACTTGTCCGTAAAATTTTAGTTGATTCGGACCTCGTTGCAATTTATAAATGTGCTCAAGAAAGACTTGAGCTGCAGTTGATGCAGTGTATGGATGAGCCAATGATATAAAATGCGCATATTTACTTAGCATATCCACCACCACCAAAACAATAGAGTTTTCCATGAGACTTATGAAAACCTTCCACAAAATCCTTGCTTGTATCTTGCAATATTCTTATGGGTATTGGTAAAGGTTGAAGCAACCTCGGTGTGGCCACATGTTTTCCTTTATTCCTCCGGCAGCTCTCGCACTCCCTGATGTAGATGTACATGTCTTGTTTTATCTTCTTCCAATGAAAAGTCTGTTTCAATTTGCGAAGAGTCGGTATCATACCAGAGTGCGCACCTAAGGCACTATCATGATGCAACTGTAGTAGTTGTTGCCTCAAACTAAAATCTGCTGGTAGCATAATTCTCCCTTCCTATACAACAAACCATTCTCGTAAGTATATCTAGAATTATGCACAGTACCTTCTAACGTACCTTTGAATTTAAACAACTGACTATCTCTCATATAACCATCGTGGATCTCCTTTAACACCAAGCCAGTAACGCATGACATTGACAGTAACTGACTTTGCTTAGGTGCTACTCTAGAAAGGGAAACAACCACCACATTTTCGTTCCCTTTCTTGTACACAATAGTGTAACCATAGCCAATAAACTTCACCAACCATTTTTGCTGACTCGGAGTAGAAATGTTCTGTTCCAAAAGATACTTTAAACTTTGGTGATCAGTTGTTTAACACAAAATATCATCCCACAAGATATGATCTCCACTTTTGTACTGCTATTGCCACTGCCAACATTTCTTTTTCATAGACATCAGTCCCTTATGTCTAGGCCCAAATGCCTTGCTTAAGAAAGGCAAGGGATAGCCCTCCTATATCAATACTACCTTGACACCATTATCACAAGCGTCAGTTTCAATGACAAACTCCAATGAAAAATTTGGTAGGGCTAGATTTGGTGTATTAGATGTGGCATCCTTTAATTGGATAAATACATCCTTTGCTAGCTGAGACCAAATAAAGTTTCCATTTTTCAAGAGATCAGTAAGTGATCTAGCCATAACATAATACCCTTTAATGAATCTTTTATCATACCTAGTAATACCAAGAAATCCTCTCAATTCCTTAACGGTGGCCATTGTTTCATAGCTTCCAGTTTTTTAAGGTCTACCACCACACCTTTGACACTAATTATATGACCCAAATATTCTACCTCTCTTTTACCGAAAGAACATTTTCGTATTTTAACAAACATGCTGCCGTTTTTTTAAATTGTAAATGCTTTCTGTTAGTGATTCAAAACGTCACTCCATGAAGAACTGTATATGAGGATATCATCAAAGAAAACCAATATAAATTTCCATAAATAAGGTTGAAAAATATGATTCATCAGGCTTTGGAATGTGGAAGGAGCATTAGTAAGGCCAAAAGGCATAACAACAAATTCATAATGGCCATGTTGAGATCTACTTTGTTATCTTAGTTCATAAAATAACTAGAATTAATTAATAAATCATTAAAAAAAAGATAATTGTAGCAAAATGATTTGCCCAACCATGGTGGATGGACAATTTGGGTGTGCCGCCATGGCTTGCGATCGTGGCTGAATTCATTGTTTTCAATGCTATCGCACCCATAGTGAGTGCGTTTGTTAAATCATAATCTTCTATGAAGCTCATGACAAGCACACCATTGCTGGTGGCTGTCTCAAGATACCACATTGTGGTGCCCAATACAGTGAAGTGTTTGTCTTAATACTGAATAACTAATTAAGGATTAATCGGTATGGGAGCGAATTTGCGAACAGAACACAAAGGGGAAAGTTTGATGAATAGCCACATTGTACAGTGCTAATCAATGAAAAGACTATATTTGCGAAGTTGTTGACAAACAGCCACTTAAAAGAATTTTGAGCAACAGCCAATCCAAGTATCAGCTATCACAAACTTTTCATGTAATACTAGCTTCGGCATATGCACTTTGTGCGTGTGTCAAATCAATAAGGCACAATCATAAAAAAATCAATTAAGTCTTATATTTGATATGTTTCAGTCATAAAATAAAAATCAAGGGAAAAATTACATACCTGAAAAGGCTATCAGCATGATTGAAAAACTTTATTCACCATTGCATAACAAGTATAGGCTTTAGCATCTTGAAATGAATATGTAAATCAAGAAAGGAAATCATAACTTTAATGAGCAGGAAGTTGAATATGTATACATACACATTTGAGAACTCACATGAGACGAAGTGTGCTATTTAGAAACATGAATATGTATGCATACACATTAAAAAATCACATTAGGATAAAAAGTATTATAAATTAGATGATTATAAATAATAATACTTGTACCACGTGATAGACCGAAAAATCTAGTTCGCACAACCATATATCTTAAATGTCAACATCTTAAACAAAATTTTCGACATTGAAAATTATCTTAAAGTAAGAAGAGTAAAAAATGGTTGTGATAGTAAATCAAAAAGTATTGCGTAGAATTAAAATTTGAGAGAGTGAGGTACCTGTAGAAGACTAATATTCCAACAAGGTACAATTTGTTCAAAATAAACGAGTATTGATTAGCCCCTTCGATGTGACTTATAGGTTTCAATATTTTATTCGTTTGTCAACTGTGTCAAGCAGATCGAGAGGCTCCGCTTTACAATCTGCTTTAGAGAGTTCGAGTCAAATGATATTGTTAGTAGCTTTGGAAATTCAATACCAATAGAACACGATGTTGAAAAGTAAAAACTTGATGAGTATTAGAACTAAAATTAAGATTTTATCTAATGGGAAAGGTACTTATGAAGGGTAAAAAGTTCGATCAACGTTTCTAATGAGGGATATTTGGCGTAAATTATGTAATTAGTAGACTAGGGTTTATGTAATATTGTATGCGTTTGGCCCAATAGCTTATATTGTAGGTTAAGCTAGGTTAGTTTTTCAGGTTGCAATGATTCAGACACGTGAAAAGGAGGAGTGCAGATGCCCCAGTAAGGAGGTGCATGTAAGAGGTTGGCAGTGCTGCGTCTACAGAGAAGTGGAGGTAGACCGAAGAAACTGGGCTGAGGTAATTAGACAGAACATGGTCCAGAACCATATCACCGAAGACATTACCTTAGATAAGAAAGCATGGAGGTTGAAATTAGGGTAGAAGGTTAGATAATAGTCGAGTGTCTTTTCTGTTATTAGATGTAGTAATATGACTATACAGACTATTTCCATCTTAGTCTTCATCTTTTCTCTAGCTGAGACTCTATTTGAAATAGCCTCTCTATTTTGATGGAGGTAAGGTCTATGTATATTTCAACCTCTCCAGAATCCACTTGTAGAACTACCTGTGAATGTTGTTGTTGTATAAGCTAATATATATTGCCGACCTTAAAGGTCATCTAACTCGAAGTACTTAAGAAATCAATTGGCATGATATTGAACTTCCTCTGCACATGACAATGAAGTATTTTTCCCCATGCACACATGCTTATGATGTTGGCATATGCTAACAACTAGAATCGTCAGCAGCATTATTCGAGATGTCAATGTTGGGTTATTCACTTGTGGCATTAATTTGCATATAATTTTTTCCCAAATACACTTGACAGGTGTATTTTCCAGATTACATATGAGTTGTGCCAAAATTTGTTTAAGTTTATAATTCAGTACAAGGGAAGCAATTTATAGTTACTCGGTGTGCGAGTTTTTACAGCGATAACTTCGAATTTACAAAGGTAAAATAAATGTGTGGTTTAGCATATTTCTTTTATGTTTCTTACATTATTCCTTTTTGTAGGAGTATTTTTAGCAAACATTTAGTCACTGATCTAATTTAGCTGGATATGCATATTTCCTTAGCAACAAATTTGATTCTATGATATACACATATAATTGAAGTATTTCTCGCCTAATACTTCATTATACACGATATTTCTCAATGTTGTAGTAGTAGTAGTAATAGTAGCAGCAGCGGCAACAGTAGCAGTAGTAGTAGTTCTAGTGATGTTCCCCAGGAGTCGGATGTAGAAGTGACGCTTAATGTACAAGTCATCCCCAAAAAAGGGAGCTTCAAGTATCTTGGGTTAATTATCCAAGGTAATGAAGAATTGACGAGGATGTCATTCAGCAGATAGGAGCTGGTTGAATGAAGTGGAGGCTCACTTCTGGTGTCTTATGCGATAAGAAAGTGCCTCATAGGCTTAAAGGTAAGTTCTATAAAATAGTCGTTAGACCAGCTTTATAGTATCGGGCGAAGTGTTGGCCAGTAAAAGCCACCCACGTCTAGAGGATGAGCATAGCAGAGATGTGAATGCTTAGATAGATGTGTGAGCATACCAAGATGGATAAGATCAAGAACGAAGCTATTCGCGACAAGGTGGGAGTGGCTGCAGTGGTGGACAAGATCATGCGAGAAGCGAGACTGAGGTGGTTTTGGCATGTGAAGAGGAGGAGCAAAGATGTGTCGGTGAGGAGGTACGAGGGGTTGGCATTGCTAACCCTATGGAGAGGTAGAGGTAGACCATAAAAAAATTGGGGCGAGGTGATTAGGCACGACATGGCCTACCTCCAAGTTACCGAGGACATGACCCTAGATAGGAAAGAGTGGATGTCGAGGATTAGGGTAGAGGGATAGATAGTAATCAAGCGATTTTTGGTATATTCTACTTACTCTGCATTTTATTTGTTATTGGTGTTTTCTGTTTATCTTGAACATGTTTGAGTGCTTCCTAGCAGTATTTCATTTCATTTATTTTGATATTATCATCTTGCTTCTCTCAAATATGTTTCTCATTGACATTATTAGTTGAGCGTCTATCGGAAACATCCTCTCCACCTTGGTGGAGGTAAGACCTGCATACATCTCACCTTTTTCAGACCTTACCTTGGTGGAATATTACCGAGTATGTTGTTGTTGTTGCTGTTGCTGTTGTCTTGACCAGGACTTTTTACTGTCGACATTAGATACCTCTTAAAATTGTAACATAAATTTGCAATGTGATAAAATATATTATGGTAGATACAATCTAACATTGGGGATTGTTGTGCTCTATATTTTGTTTACTGTACTGCAAAACATAAATACATGCTGGTCAATATGTATGGTTTTGCATATAAACATGATTTAGTAGTGCTCACTGACTACTCCAATTATTTATCACTGTCCACTTGTCTCACATGATTAGATATAAAAAGTTAATGGCCGATCATGCTTGCACAAATTTCTTTGTACGCTATTGTTATTATTAAATCACCCGACTCACAAAATTGAGTGGATATTCAACGTGAAGCCAATGAAAATCGAAATATCAAACAACATCCAAGAAAACGATTCAAATACTTTTAAAGAAATTGAAGTGCTTTTATACTTTTGGTTCACAAAAAAGTAAACTATAGTATAGGTGTTTTGCATAAACAAAATATATTGAACAAGAAGAATGAATCAAACTAACAATAAGAATGTCACTTTATAATTTTCTTCTGTTCAAATATTTATTATTACATATACTTTACTTTATGTGATGATAATTATTGATCAAACATACCGTTATTAACTAAATATATAGTGGATAAAATATAATTTTAATTAATACTAATAATCTACCAAAATAGATAAAATAATGTAACATGGAGCATCCACTTTTCTTTCTTAGTTCTTAAAATAACTACAATTAATTATCATTAAAAAATAATGGGTGTGAACCATTTTGACCTCCCTACTTTTGTTTAAAAAACAAGTTCATCCCCCCTAACTATGTAAAATAGCCATCCCCGCATCCCTCCTTTATCCGATACAATGTCTATTTTGTTCTTGGCAATTTCAGTTCTCCATCTATGTGATATATTTTATATATGATGTCTTAATCAAAATATTTTACCTAAAATTTAAATAATATATATCTTATTACAGTAATCTAAATTCATTAACCCATATTATTAATATGTTCAATTATTAATTTGCCACAAAGTACGTTCACCCTAATTATATATCGTGTATATAGATTTTTGAGTTTTAGTTATCGTCAATAAAACAGAAGTGGGCCTAGGGTGCCACTATTTATAATATAGAAACAAAATTAAAAATAAAATGAAATGAATTAAAGAAGAGAGCCGAGGAATTCAAAATGTGGTAGGAAAAATAAAAAAAGGTGAAGTATTAAAGGAATATTCGACCAATACACCCAAAGATAATTTTGCTCTATGAGTGCCACATTATTATATGTATACTTCCAAAGAAATCAACACATAAATAAATAAATTTGCCCAAGCTGGGAAGTGCCAGTGCACCCTAGCCCACTGTGGGCTCCGCCTCTAAAACGATCTTAGTTAGTCATTTCAGGAGTTAGGACTCTGATTGGCGTGCCGATAGTCTTAAAAGAACTGTAGTCCATTAGAACTTGTCCGTAAAATTTTAGTTGATTCGGACCTCGTTGCAATTTATAAATGTGCTCAAGAAAGACTTGAGCTGCAGTTGATGCAGTGTATGGATGAGCCAATGATATAAAATGCGCATATTTACTTAGCATATCCACCACCACCAAAACAATAGAGTTTTCCATGAGACTTATGAAAACCTTCCACAAAATCCATGCTTGTATCTTGCAATATTCTTATGGGTATTGGTAAAGGTTGAAGCAACCTCGGTGTGGCCACATGTTTTCCTTTATTCCTCCGGCAGCTCTCGCACTCCCTGATGTAGATGTACATGTCTTGTTTTATCTTCTTCCAATGAAAAGTCTGTTTCAATTTGCGAAGAGTCGGTATCATACCAGAGTGCGCACCTAAGGCACTATCATGATGCAACTGTAGTAGTTGTTGCCTCAAACTAAAATCTGCTGGTAGCATAATTCTCCCTTCCTATACAACAAACCATTCTCGTAAGTATATCTAGAATTATGCACAGTACCTTCTAACGTACCTTTGAATTTAAACAACTGACTATCTCTCATATAACCATTGTGGATCTCCTTTAACACCAAGCCAGTAACGCATGACATTGACAGTAACTGACTTTGCTTAGGTGCTACTCTAGAAAGGGAAACAACAACCACATTTTCGTTCCCTTTCTTGTACACAATAGTGTAACCATAGCCAATAAACTTCACCAACCATTTTTGCTGACTCGGAGTAGAAATGTTCTGTTCCAAAAGATACTTTAAACTTTGGTGATCAGTTGTTTAACACAAAATATCATCCCACAAGATATGATCTCCACTTTTGTACTGCTATTGCCACTGCCAACATTTCTTTTTCATAGACAAACAGTCCCTTATGTCTAGGCCCAAATGCCTTGCTTAAGAAAGGCAAGGGATGACCCTCCTATATCAATACTACCTTGACACCATTATCACAAGCGTCAGTTTCAATGACAAACTCCAATGAAAAATTTGGTAGGGCTAGATTTGGTGTATTAGATGTGGCATCCTTTAATTGGATAAATACATCCTTTGCTAGCTGAGACCAAATAAAGTTTCCATTTTTCAAGAGATCAGTAAGTGATCTAGCCATAACACCATACCCTTTAATGAATCTTTTATCATACCTAGTAATACCAAGAAATCCTCTCCACTCCTTAACGGTGGCCATTGTTTCATAGCTTCCAGTTTTTTAAGGTCTACCACCACACCTTTGACACTAATTATATGACCCAAATATTCTACCTCTCTTTTACCGAAAGAACATTTTCTTATTTTAACAAACATGCTGCTGTTTTTTTAAATTGTAAATGCTTTCTGTTAGTGATTCAAAACGTCACTCCATGAAGAACTGTATATGAGGATATCATCAAAGAAAACCAATATAAATTTTCATAAATAAGGTTGAAAAATATGATTCATCAGGCTTTGGAATGTGGAAGGAGCATTAGTAAGGCCAAAAGGCATAACAACAAATTCATAATGGCCATGTTGAGATCTAAATGCTATTTTTTCAATGTCGTTCTCCACCATTCTGATTTGATGATAACTTGATCAGAGGTCAAGTTTAGGAAAATATTGAGCACTTCCTAATTCATCCAATATTTCTTTAATAACTGGAATAGGACAGTTATTTTTGACGGTGTATTTATTCAACTCCGGTAGTCAATACACATTCACCATGTCCCGTCTTTCTTTTTGACCATTACAATAGGAGAAGAGTAATGGCTTACGCTTGGTCTAGTTACCCCGGGACTCCAGCGTCTCCGTAATAAGCTTTTCAATCTCATTATTTTATATGGATGGATATCTATATAACCTTATATTTATGGGAGAAATCCTTTGGTAGTATCCTATGGTCATGCCTTCTTTGAGGTAGCAAATCAGTAGGTATACTGAAAAGTAAAAACTTGATGAGCATTAGAACTCGACATAATTTTATTCTACCAAAGATTTTATTTTTTTACATTTTATTTTTCTTTTACTAAAATAATGAGATTAATTAAATTAAAATTTTATCTTCTAGGAAAGATACTTATGAAGGGCAAAAAGTTCGATCAACATTTCTAATGAGGGATATTTGGTGAAAATTATGTAATTATTAGTAGACTAGAGTTTATGTAATATTGTATTGGCTTGGCCCGGTGGATCATATTGTAGGTTAAGTTAGGTTAGTTTTTCAATTGTATATAAAATCCCTTTGAGTTCAATGAAAGAGACAAGAAAGTTCACTTGCATAAATCATATTTCTTTCTTAAATGTAGCATAGTATCAGAGTGAAACGACCTCGATCAGTCGTTTCGGGAGTTAGGACTCAGATTGATGTGCCAACAATCTTAATAGCTCTATAAGATCCATTAGGACTTTTCTCTAAAATTTGAGCTGATTCGGACCTTGTTTGGAAGGTTTCTGAGAAGGTTATTGTTTTGGTTGTCGAAGCCTAAAAGAGGTTTTCATGCTCGATTTGAGTAAATGAGCTCTAATTCAAAATCCGAAGATTGCATTAGGTTTTTATGGTCATTTGTGACATGTGGAAACTTTCGAAAGTGAAATCCGAGGTCGTTCTGATAGTTTTCACTTGTGTCCCGAAAGTTATGAAATCGACCTCTTCACTTGGGACCCACATCTTGAGTTCTGGAGATCCGATTTAGGATCCTTCTTTGCGAGCATGTCACACAAGTGCTGTATGACTTGTGCAATAAATTTGAGGTCATTCCGAGCCTTGTAGGATCACATTCGGACCCAAATCGCTTGCTGGTGAAAATTTTTACACCTTCTGGTTTTTGCTTCCCCGAAGTGCTGGTTTTTGCTTCCCCAAAGCGGGATCGCGCAATTAGGAGCGTGACCGTGAAGAAGGCGTGGCACGTGGGCATGGGGGGTAGCGCGAACACGCTAGTTTCTGGGTATAAAAGACCCATGTCGACTTATTTTCTCCCTAATTCGTTTCTAGTTAAATCCAATCAGTTCCAAAGTGATTTCTTGGGACCAATTCACTCTAATTGTTCAAGTAACGATTCTAATTCAAGTCTTAGTGTTAGTTCAATGATTAAAGTGGGAATTCATGAATTGGATTGAAGGAAATTGGGGTTTAGAACCCTAAACTTATTAAATTGGGGAAAGTTATCAAATCGAACGTGCCAATGTAATCCAATAGTATATTTGGACCTGTGAGAGTATGAGGAGTCCGAAAATATAAAGTTCGTGGGCGTTCGGCTAAGCCGGCTTAGGGGCTTTTTCATAATTTCCTTCCATATCCAGCTAATAACTAAAGAACCAATTTGTGATTGCTTATGTAAGCAATTTTTCTTCGTTGGCTAAGAGAAAAGTGGTTCAAGAGGCGTCAGGAAGGAAAGGAGTTCGTTTGATAGCCGATTTGGCCCGAAATTAAAAGGTAAGTGGTTTCATCCTTTCTTTGATGGCCTTTGGCCTTTATGGATGTTCTACGCACGCTTCCTTCACGTGTGTAGTTGCCGAAGAAGCATATTATTACGCCAGAGCTTCGTAAATAATTATTATTATGTTGTTAAGTGTGTTTGTGTGTTTACTATGTACTTGGGAGTATGATACTCCAGCTGTAAGCATAACGTGTTCTGTTTGTTTGGTATATGTGCTAACATATACTGTAATAATTGTCGAGTTATGGATAAGAGATTTGTGTTTGTTATGAACACTAATTGAGGAGCTAAAAGCCTAAGATTATGAGTAGAACGCAATGGTTAGATTAGGCTATGGAAATTGATTGAATAAGAGTTTATCATTTCGCGATATGCTACCTTATGGTAGGTGTATCATATTAGGCTCTGCATTGAGTTATGAATAAAAGTATCCTGCTGGAAAATGAACTTGAATTGTTAGGCCTTGACGCATGAATGTCACATTGAGGATAGAGGCTCCAATATATGTAGGAATATCTGTTGTTGATCTATAAGCCTAGTATTGAGTTAAGAAAGGAAGCCCGGGTATGATTATGAATATAAACTAGAAGATAGAATTATCCTATAGGTTGAAAATCCTTATAGGATCACAAGGCTTACTTATTGTGTGATTGTTTGAATTGTGTGGTATTGCATATCACATTTTCATGGCTGAGCTTTAAGCATAGGAGTTTTGTACTCTAGTAATGGGTTTGATATGTACTCCACGGCAGACGATGAGAGTCCCACACCGGAGATAAGTGTTGGACTGTATTGTCATCTGAGGGCAACAAGATTTCGCCCTAGGAGCAGGAGGATTCTGCTCCTTGCATCACATTGAGAGTAGGAGGTTTCCACCCCAGAGTAGGAGGATTCTGCTCCATTCATTGAGCACATGTGATCCCATTGCGTCATACACATTCATTCAATTTCATTGCACCGACTACTGTTTATTGTGTAATTGTAGTGCGATGTGTTAAGTATGTGTCATGTATTTCTGATTGTTGATATGTTTCGGGTTATCTATATGTTTCTGTTGATCTTATATCCCTGGTTGTCTATGAGTTTATAGTTTCCTACATATTTCCAGTTATTATCTGGCTCTGCCTTTTTATAGTTGAAATAAGATGAATTTGGTTTATCTTATTTTCTTCTCCCTGGCTAGCATATCTGCTGTTGACACCCAATTTTGTCCCTCCTATTTTCAAAACCAACCGTTCTTGAATTTTACACACGATTGTGTATCCATTCCTACCTTGTCTATTCTTTTCGTATTACCTTCTCATAATATCCTGACAATTGAGGCCATTTTCAAAGCACCGTCTCAAACTATAGCTATTTTACGATTTTCAACAATTATTCCTATTTTTCATTTTTGTAAAAAATATCCAAAATTGTTTTAGGCCTCAAAATTACAATTCTTACGCATTTAGCCTTCCTAACATTTTAAAATTAATTTCCTAATTTTCTCATAATTTTTATACTATTTTAAATCCATTTCATACCCTTTTTATACCTATTTTATATAATATTTATACACATATACACATATATACACACAAGGCACTCACATAAGTTATTTCTTTACACGTCACCTGCCCACGTGGCTTGATCCTGGCCGTCCACGACATTAATCCGACGGCCAGGAATTAAACTTCCTTTATAACGCTTCACACCCTAAAACCCCTAAAACTATTCCCATTTTCCCCTCTCACCGTAGACACGGCTCTCTATCTCTCTCTCTTGGCGATTTTAATCGCCTTCCCTGTCGATGATCTTTCCGGGCATTGTGATCGGAGAATTTTAGGGAAAATGGCACCATTGAGTTCCCCTCGCTGTCCTCCATAAAACCCATACAGTCTTGACGATGTTTGGGAAAGGGCGAAATGTGAACTTTAATAACTGGAATACCACCGCCGGGAGACGCCTCTGACAGGGTTCAGGCCACCGATTTAAAGGTGTTGACACTTAAATAGGGTAAAAACCCCACTCGAAGGTAAAACTGCAACAGGTCGATTTGACCCGACTTTGGTTTGAATGGTAACCCTTCCCTTTTTACTGGTTTGGATTTGTGCAATAACTATGTTTAGATTTGCCTGGACTTTTGGTGTATTTGCATGTTCATTTGTTATTTACTAATTAGCCGAGAATGAAATACATGATCCTACACTTTCTGCTTACTGATTAGTACAAACATTGCATGGAATCATCGTACAAGTCTTGTATTATTCTCATTAGTTTGAACTGAGAACCGCGTTTAGTCTAGAAGTTGATCTAGTTTGTTTACCCAACCTCGACACACAATCCCTATAAACTTGTGCCTAGTAGAGATTGAAAGTTGATTGATTTTAAATTGAAAACTTGTTGATTGATGCTTGATTGGAAACTACATGTTAATTCAGTATACTTATGATTTTGATGGAATCTGTTGAGTTAATCAAGGGATTTTAGGACTCAAAATTGATTTACACCATATTTGAACAGTGATTCTTGAATTTAGACTCTATTGTGGCTGGGGGAAGGGATTATACTCACCAGAATCTCGGATTGATCTTAATTCTAGGGATTTGATTGGTTATATTTGGAAAAGTGTGCTAAAATTTCTTTTTTTTTATTTCTGGAAACTATCTCCCCTTACCTTGTTTCGCTCTTGCCATTTGAATTAAAGTACCTACTCTTCACCTATATAAGGGACTCCCTTTCGACTAAAAGAAATAGAGTTCTGGACATTATAAAAACCCAGAAACACATTGATACAATAAATTGCATAGCTTCTCTTAGCATCTCTCTCTCTGCTTATTTGCTTCTTTGAAAGTATTCTTTTGCTGGTGTGCTGGCCTTAGAATTTTCTCTCCTTTGTTTGCACAATATCTGAAGGTATTCATCTCTCTTTTTTTCTTTTGTTTCTTCATATATATGTGTGTATTGCAACCATGCCCTATTGAAACTATTGGCAGGCACACTATGTTTTGGTTCTGGATAGTGCTTGCATCTCTGTTTAAAATTCTGTCAACTTTGCCAATAAATAGTTAGAGACATGATACCTCAACTCATTAATGCTTTCTTAGTACCTCCATGTTGATTCCTTAACATGGCTCATTGCCTTACCTCTATTTCTGCCTAAACTATTGGTCTGCAATACTTTGGGTAACCTTCACATATGAAAGACACACCAGAGTGCACTTGAGTGCTCCTATGTCTTGATGGACCTCTCCTTTGGGGGGTCTGGCTTTCCCTCTCCCTCACTCCCTGCTAACTCTTTCTCTTGCAGCCGTGTTCTATTGCACACAGAACCTTGAAGGTTCAATGAATCTAATGTCTGAACTGCCTAAACTGGTTCTAGTGTCCTTTGAAAGAAGGAAACCCTGACTAATGATACTGCTGAACTTTGAAACTGGATATTGCTTTGAGAAACAAGGCTTTCTTCCTGTGGCCAATCCCTCTGCCATTTCTATGTTTCCCCCTTAGGAACTGCCCCCTAAAACTTGTATATTTGTTAAGTACCCTGCTTGTATCTTCTTAAAACAGGGGTACAACAATGATGTTGTACCAAACAGGCTACCCATGAGCCATTCTCTCAACTCTCTCACCCCCTGTGTGCATTGCATCATTTTTAAGCTTAAGTTGAAATGATTCTTAGTTGTTTCTTTTGAGAAAACTGATAGCATGCTTAGAGTTTTTGCTTTCCCTGGGAATCTGTACACTTTGAAAAGTATCGAAAGCATGATTAATTAACGTTATTAGCTAAATTTTCGATAAATAGGGGCCATATGTGTTTTACTTGTCTATAGGAGTCTGTCTCTGAAAATTAAAACTGGTCCTTTCTTTAAAAAATAGTCCAGGCCCATAACGTTTTAAAAAAAAACCGGCCTTTCTATATGTTTAAACTGTTTCTGTTTTGCGCAAACAGTCCAGGCCCAGTAAACCTTTCAAAAAATGGCATGTATCTGTATGTAAAATATTTTGAAGTGCTTTAACACTCTTATACACTAATCTAATAGTGTATAAGGGCGTATAAAACTTCGGGGGGGGGGGGGGGGGGAGGGGAGGGGGGTCGTTTATACCCTTTAAAGACTATATTTTTCCAAAGTATCATCATTTAGATCATGTATTTGCATGTATATGTAAGTATTATTACGTGCGACAGCCCACTATTTGCATTTATATGTTCTTGTGATCCCGTTTTCGAGAACAGCCCCTTCCTGCTATATGTATATTTCCGAAAATCCGACCCCAACACCAAAATACCATTAAGGTTAGGGCTCGATAATTAATGACGAGTCAAGCCGACCCTAAATGAGCCGACATTTTATTTTAAAACAAACCCCCTTTTGTTTCACCAAAATCTAAACTCTATTTGCAAAATATACTCTTTGTGCAAACCTCTCCAAGTATGTAAGTTGGTAGTAAACCCCGTTAATATGTTAACACTACTCGTTCGTTGTTTCACGATTAGACGTTTAATATTAGAGGCCTTGACCACGATTAGGCCGAATATAAATTGTTTATGTGTGAAGATACGATAAATCCAAGTTAGTATTCATATGACAATATACACTACTTACATCCCAAAATTAAGACTCGGACGGTAATCACCTTTTGGTGGGACTCGGGGAAGTGCCTAACACCTTCTTCCTTGAGTCATTTGGACTTCTTTCCCGCGTAGAATCTCTGAAATAGACTAGTAGACCTTTTGAACTTGGCTTTAGACATTAGGTGACCTAATACGTCTTAGAATTATATTAGGTGGCGACTCCAAAACCTTAACTCAAATGAGTTTACCCAGTCAAATCCGAAACCCGACTCACCTCGAGTTAAGTCCAAAATTGGGTATGACAGAATGGCGACTCTGCTGGGGATACTCAAAGTCCTAACCACAATGAATCTTTATTTTGGGATTTATTTGATCATTATCTTGTTATTCATTATTATTATTGTTATACTAACTTGGTTTCTTTTTCTTTGTTTTGTTTCTTTCACTTTATTCTATTTATCGTATTTTTTATGTGACATTTTGCATATTCCACTCATACTCCCCCACTCCTGGAAAACGACACTCCACACACACACGGTGATTACGTGGATCCCACGGTCTCTTCACCACCAAAATACCTGTTAAGAGGGACATGTTGGAATATAGTTGGTCCGCTGTACAACCAACAATTTCAAATGATCCCACTCCTTGTCCGACCGCCTTGGGGAACCGTGTCTAGAATTACACCACTCTGTTATTGTAATGAGCATGCATCATGCCATAGGAGGGGCTCCCCGTGAGCCGACTAGTTCTCAACTTGTCCAAACCACCTAAACGGGTTTCTCGGCCCCAAAGGGACATTTGGACATGATTATGTGCAATCGGAAGAAAAAAAAGAAAAGAGAAAGTGAGACAAGATTGAAAACGTATTTTGATTCGTTCAATTATTCTCAAAAGGGATGGGTTTTAAATTTTGTTTCTTCTTTATTTTTAGGTCACAATGAGTCAAAAGTTTCATCGTTTTGTAATGAATATGGGCGCACATCCTTTGTTAACTAATTGGTGGAGCAACCTATCACTAGGAGAGCAAACCGAAGTGCGTCAACACTTAGGTCATTTGGTTTCACTGTTAGAAATAGAACCATGTTGGGAGATGGTCGAAGCAGCAGTGTCGTTTTGGGATGAAGAATTGAACCTGTTTAGGTTTGGGGATATTGAATTAACACCTTTGTTGGAAGAGATATGGGGGTTTTTGTCACACTCGGGGTTAGACAAGCATCGTTGGCAAGAGGGTCTCATACTAGCACCTAGCGCCCCTACAGCTGACGAGTTTTGTAAGAAGTTAGGAATGGTAGCGAGTGTAGACGTGGGATTTCTACAACAAAAAAAGATCCCCTTTTCCTATTTTTATACTCGGTTTGGACATTTGAGGGCGTATGATAGTCATAAGAAGGAGTTTGAGTCCTATGGTGATTAGAGGAGGGTTAGACCACTTGCATTTGCTATTGATTTACTGGGAGTGATGGTTTTCCCTGAGAGTTCAAGTCACGACATATGTTCAAGACTTGTTATGGTTGCCGATGCAGTGTTCAACGGGATTAATGGTTATTGTTATGCCATAGTTCCTATGATAGTAGCAGACATTTATCGAGCTCTGGGGTGTTGCAAAAGAGGAGCAAGATACTTCTAAGGGTGTAATCTTTTACTACAAGCATAGTTCAAAGAACATTTAGGGAAAGCAAGAGGCACACAAGCATCATCCAAACCAGCTGGTTGCAACTACTTGATTGGGGAACAGTATGTGGTTCCAAAACTCAAACAGCCAAGTAGCACAGAGAAGTGGGTAAAATTGTTCGTAGGCATAATGGAGGACTCAATCCAGTGGATGTTTACTTGGTTTCCTTCATCAGATTAGATCATTAGTTCTGAGAAGGTATCCCTTGTGATACTTATGGGGTTAAGAGGCCTCCAACCCTATCAACCGCTAAGAGTAATGAGGCAAGCAGGGAGGAAGCAAATCCTACCATTGATACCGAACACGAAAGATTATCAGTTTGACTACACTGAAGATATTGTTCCAAGGGTCAAAAGCATTAGGAAGTCATGGGAAGGAAGACAAGTCATGGAAGAAGCATCGCTAGCGCCTGATAGATACAACGCTGGATGCGAACCAAATTACGAAAGCTGGTTACGCTCTAATATAAAGGGAAATGTGGTAGTGGGGCTAAGTCGTGGAAGTAACATAAAGGGATCGTGAAGCAGATGCTCAAATTCGGTACCGAGAGTTCATGTTGAAAGCTATCAAGATGGATAAAGAAAGCAAAGAAGAGATCGAAGTATGAAAGAAACGTACATTAGAACTAGAGGGAAAGATAGAGGCATTGGAAGCAAAACTTGGGCAATGGAATTCAGAGTACGCAGAGGTAGACATCTTGCACTTGGTAGCAGCCAGCCATGGAGGAAGTCAAGGAGATCACATGAGAAGCAAAGAGAGCCAAGATGGAAAAGGAGTGTGTCGCCTAGTCAAAGTGTCATTTCATTTCTTCTTTTGTATTTTTACTTTTCCAAAATTATTGTCACGTACTGATTTACAAAATTTTGGGAAATTCACGAGAATAATTGGCTACAAAATGCGTATTCATTTTTCTTTGCATAATGACAAACCTAGGAAGGCTATACGTCCGTTGCACATAATAGTCCATTAGTAAACCTATGCCAAATGTCAAAAGGGTTCTAAAATCCAAAAAGTGACAAATTGCATCTCTGCATTGATTCGAAGAAACGTTTGCACAAAACATTGATTGTCTGTTTGAACATGATCAAAACTATAAGGATGTTTTGGTCCTTACCTTTTCTTGTTTTGTTTTCAGACTATGGCTGAAAAAGGCACTCTCCAATTTGAGATCGTTTCCCGACCTCCTCACTTGATCAGACTTTGGTGGGAGGATTTGGCCGTTGTCAGCAAAGCTCATGTTCAAAAGATGTTGGGGGAATTGGTAGCCCTCAAGAACTACACTGCCGTGGCTGGTTTGGTCGAAGCTGCTACACATTCTGAGACTACAAAAGGGTTGTGTTTCACTTCAATGGTTTCGAGTTGGCGCCGATGTTGGAAGAATTTGGAGGATTAGCGGGGTTAGAGCCTGGACCTGAGACCATGATTTATCCTCGAGATGTGGAGCCTAAGGAGTTCATTGAACTACTGGGAGCTCCTTATGATCCATATGCCGAGGGAGTGATCGATGTGAAGGTTACGTTGGAATACTTGCACTCTAGGTTTGGAGATCCGACACTAAGACACGAATGGAATGGGGCGTGGGAAGTTCAAGATTGGGAATGGACTTAATCCAATGCTTTCTTCATTGCTTTTCTGGGAAGCATGGTTTTTCCCGACAAAGGAGGCAAGATCGACATAAGGCTAGGGAGAGTAGTAGAGGGGCTGCGAAAAGGGGCTTTCAAACGTCAAGTGAGTTTGATCCCCATGATTTTGGGAGAAGTTTATAGGGCTCTGACTAAATGTAGGAGGGGAGGAGATTTTTTCGAAGGTTGCAATCTGTTGCTGGAAATATGGTTGATAGAGCACTTGCACAGTGTCCCTGTCAGTCCGATAGCGCCAAAACCCTCTTGGCAAGGAGGAATCCGTTCACATAGCACCCGTATGGCTGGAATAGTGGCATGGGAATACCCCGCAAACATGGAAGGTTGGTACGCCAAGCTCGAGGAATTACAAGAGGTGCAATGGGTGATTGAACATTGTGCTGGCTTCGTTGTCTCCATACAAGGTCAAGACATCACCTTTTTGACGTTGATTGGATTTCGAGGAACTCATCAATATGTTCCTCTAAGGATCCTTCGGCAAGCGGGCATGACACAACAAACTCCGCAGTTAACTGAAGGAAGAAGTTTCAATGTTGACATAAAGGGCATTGAGCATCCGATGGTCCTCGCCATACTGAAAATGTGGGAGAAAAGACTTTCTATGAAATTTTGCCGTGGCCGTGACAGTAGGGTGAACCCCCACAGCTACCCTGACTTACCCTCAATGGCTCGATGAAGATAGGGCAAAGTATTGATCCAAGACTACACTAAAAAGGAAAGCCAAAGCTCCAAATGGTGCTGAAAAATACAAGAAGCTGAAACAAGAGTTTAGCCAATGGAAGAAGGAGTTAAAGGTGACACAAGAAAGGGAGACAATACAAAGATAAGATCAAAGGGGACGAACTAAAGTATTGGGCCGGTAAGGTCATGACTGGAAGGCAAGCTGCTGGGAATTTGCAAGATTTGCTCAAAGGATGGGGAGAATATTTTAAGTGAGTACCACTGGAAGAGAAGGAAGCGAGAGGGTTGGAAATTTGCGAGTTTCTAGTAAAAGCTCTGGGTGACATGGAGGATGGGAAAGACCTGCTGGAAACAGTTGCTGATACTCCGCTCATTAGTCTGGTTCATAAACCCAAAGAAGAAACCAAAGAGGAGGAGGAGAAGGAAGACGCTGGGGTTAATGTTTTAACTTAAAGTCCTTTTTTGCTTGGCACCTAGTCTAGTCGTGTCGAGTCAAGTTGTCTTGTCTTTTCTTTATTGTCGGTTTCATCTAAATCGAGTCATTAGTGATTGTAATAAATCCAAGCAAACTAAATAAAATTTCATTATTTTGGGGTTTTAGACTGGTGATGATCATGTTTATTCAAATGAAATGATGTGTTTGGTGCAAGCGTTACTTCGAATCCACGATAGGCCCAACTCTGGCACAAAAGAGGTCCCATGCATGATAGGACGCGATTTTATTCAAGCTAACATATACTCACATTTCTCTTCTTGTTTTGATGTGTCAGTTCCCAAGTCCTTGAAAGTTTGGTTTGTGCATTCTGGCTGCACCGCAATACCGGATGAGGTCCAAAGGATCAATCCCAACACCTCCCCCTTTACCTACAAGGACAAGGACGAGACGAAATATCATGACTGAGTTCGACAAGGTTGGCACTCCTGAGAAACAAACTGCCTATGAAAACTACGCTAAGCTGGAGCAGAGGTTGCTCGAATTGGAAAGTAGGAACTGAACCAAACCAAACTGCTCGCCCTCACGGCAAAGATCCACTTTACCCGGAAAGAGACCTTCCTTACCCTACCCACACTGCACCACCAAAAGCACCACAAAACAACCTAACTGCCTTAACTGTTGAAACCAAAACCATTGCATCACCCACCAAGGATCATGAAATGTATGCATGGACTAAGGAAGACCCAGACAACACCAAAGAACAAGTCCAGTGGCTGGTTGAAAAGTTTAAACAACTCCAAGGCGCTAAGGGAACCCGAGGGTTAGCTTATGAGGATCTCTGCTTGTATCCTGACCTGAAGCTACCTGAAGGATACAAAATGCAAGTTCAACATGTTCGATGGCAGTGGAGACCCAATGACTCACTTAAGGTCTTACTGTGATAAGCTGATCGGGGTTGTACATGACGAAAAGATTCGCATACAGTTGTTCAACCGCAGTTTGACCGGAGATGCACTAGTAGTGTATTCTAAGCAACAAACCAAGAAGTGGACGAGCTGGGAAGCAATGGCTGGAGACTTTGTTGACAGTTTTGGGCATAACACTGACGCTATGCCCGATCGGTTCTATTTAGAGAAGCTGAAGAAGAAGCCCATTGAGACTTTTAGAGAGTTCGCAACTAGATGGAGGGCTGAAGCTGCCAAAGTCAAACCTCCCATGGAAGACACCGAGATAGTGGCGACTTTCATCCGCATACAAGAAGATGTCTATTTCGACAAGATGCTGAATCTGCAAGACAAGAAGTTCGGAGAATTGATCAAGATTGGTACATGGTCGAAGATGGACTTAAGACTGGAAGGATTGTTTGCATGGCCACATTACAAGCCGCTAACAAAGCCTTACAAGCTGGCAACATTACCACCTCAAGAAATAAGAAGGACGATGTCTCCTTCGTGGCTGCATCGCTTGACCACTCCCCTACTCACAACCATTACTACCAAACACCTCCTCATTCCTACCCATACATACCACCCACATCCACTTACCCAATCTATAACACCCAGCCCATGCACCAAACCCCACCACCACAAAGACCAACCTACCCACAAATTCCCAAGTACCGAAACACCAATGCGTATTCACCAAGGCCTCACGCCAATAACAACCCAAGACCCAAAAGAAACTACACCCCACTGGCTGAATCTCACACTCAGTTGTTCGAAAGACTCAAAGAAGATGGTCATATACAACCCGTGCCATTCAAAATGCCTGATAGGATGACACCCTATTTCGATCAAACCAAAACTTGTGCCTATCACTCTGGAGGGCCTGGTCTCGACACCAAGAAGTGCTATGCCTTAAGGGACAAGATACAAGACTTGATCGACCAGAAAGTGATACACTTAAGGACTCCAAATGTGCACAATAATCCTCTACCTAATCATGGAGATAGTAGGGTGAACCTGATCGAGCTAGATGAGGAATGCAACTTAGAAGGGACTATTGTTAAGGCAAAAGAAAATGCACCAGCAACCGCTTCTGTTGCTCAAGCCGCTACAGCACCAGAGCCTATTGAGGTAGAAGTGGCTCCCAAATTCTATGTTGATGTGGTTCCACCATACAGTGACAAGGCGGTGCCATGGGATTATGAAAGGGAGAAGAAGAACAAGGCTGTGGCTGAAACTGTTGCCGCACAAGGTGTGACTAGAAGTGGGAGGATCTACACTCCCGAGCATCTTGTTCAAGAGAGGCGAGGCATTAGTGAGGAAGAGTCCGAGGGACTGTGGAAGAAAGTACAAGCAAAGGAGTACTCCGTAGTTGAGCACTTGGGCAAAACTCCAGCACAAATATCTGTTTTGGCTCTGCTCCTCAAGTCGGAGAGTCACCGAAGCTCTTTGATGAAGGTGTTGGATGAAGCACATGTTCCGATAGACACTTCAGTTGAGAACCTGGCTAGCATAGTTGGACAAGTCATGAAGGCCAACTGAATGGCTTTTCATGGAGATGAGCTACCACCTAAAGGGTTGCATCACAACAAAGCTTTACACATCACTGTCAAATGCAAAGACTGGTTCGTGGGAAGAGTTCTGATCGACGGAGGTTCCGGTCTGAACATATGCCCATTCATCACTCTGAAAAGAATGGGAATTGACCAAAGCAAGATAAGAGAGAGCGACATGAAGGTGAAGATGTTTGATGGGTCACAGAGGAGCACCATTGGAGAGATTTATTTGACTATCATGGTTGGCCCTGTGGAGTTCACTGCCGAGTTCCATGTCATGGACATTTCTGCTTCCTACAATCTGCAGACCTTATATCCATATGGCTGGTGCAGTGCCTTCTACATTGCACCAAATCGTGAAGTTTGAATGGGATCACAAGGAGGTAGTAATGTTCGATGAGGGGAACAATTCTATCTACAGTGAGCAAACCATACCAGCAATTGAAAGAGATACTCCTGATGGACAGACATTTTATACTGTAGAACTTGTAGGAGCACTACAAGGCACTCGCGGAGGCCGTCACAAGAATTACAATTCAAGTTGGGATCCCACAGACACAAGCCAAGGAGGTTACACTGCGCACTTTGCTCCCAAGTTGGTTAACACACCGCCTGGGGTTGAAGAAAGAAAGAGGAACTTTTTACAGTGCCTATTGGGATAGCCGAGGCAAGGGCTACGAGGGAAGGAACTTGGTCTGGGAGCCAGTCATGTCTGACTGGGGAGTGCCATCATGAGAATTTTGTGAGACCCTACCAGCTAAGACCGAGAAGCGGCCAATGTACTCACCTAGGGCTCGTCTTAATTGGAAACGCATCTCTGAAGAAACAAAAGGAAAGCAAGTGTGGATACCCAGAGCACCTGAACCTTGTGATCGAGGAGCCATATTTACTCCCATAGCCTGCAAAGTGGCCTGGAGACTGGGTTATAGGCATCATGATCAAGCAAGGCTATGAAACGGGCAAAGGTTTAGGCAAGAACTTGGATGGTATGGTCGAGCCAATCAGAATTTTGATGAGGCCCGAAAATGAGAAGGCTGGTGTAGGGTATATCGTGACCTATGAAAAGAGCATGGAAGAGGCATCGCTGGACTTCAAGTCTTACAAGAAAAGCACCAAGACTCTCTTGTATATTTTCGTCTCATCTTGATACTTGGATGGTCGAAAAGGGGAGGTGTTTGCAGCACAAGGAGTGGAGCCTAAAGTAGCTGATGCTGAAGAGGATCTGCTGGTAGGAATGCAAAACCTGTTCATAGCTAATGAAGACTGCTGTGTGATCCTGGAAGAACATGTCAAACTTCCTAGACTGATAAAGGCTGGATCTGGAGCAACACTGAACAACTGGACCGCAACCGAGCCCAAACATACCGTGGACCTTGGTAGAGCTGAGGGGATAAAATTTATTTTTATGTTTTTGGAAATAAAACCCGACTCTGAGTCGTGGAGTTTGCATTTTTCCTTTCTTATTGCACATGTCTCCCTCCAAACTATGTTTTGCAAGGATTCATAAATAAAATATCGCATTATTTCCTGTTTAACTCTTTGCTTTAATCTTTTAATTTTGCAATATCTTACTTTTTCAGCATTCATACTGATAATCCCATTGAGTCTACAATCGCAACATGTAATGAGACAATGGAGCTTGGAGAAGCTAGAGCTGATTATGATGATTTTGATGAAACTACACAAGAATAATTTGAAAGATTCGAAAACAAACCTAAGACAAACCTTGAGGAGACTGAGGTGATAAACTTAGGAGATGAGGAAACTGTGAAAGGGACAAGGATCAGTGTACATCTCAATGCCGAGGATAAAAAGCGATATACTTAGTTTCTTGGGGAATATGAGGACGTACGCCTTGTCGTATGATGACATGGCTGACATAAGCACAGATATGGTAGCTCATAAATTACCTATCAATCCGGGCTTTCTGCCAGTCAAGCAAAAGGCCCGAACTTTCAAGTCGTCAGTTCTGCTGAAAATTGGTGAAGAGGTAACTAAGCAACTCAACACAGGGATTTTGAAAACAACAAGTATCCAACTTGGTTGGCCAACATTGTCCCAGTACCGAAGAAAGATGGGAAACTCCAAGTCTGCGTCGACTACAGAGATCTGAATAGAGCAAGTCCGAAGGATCATTTTCCACTGCCAAACATTCATATCCTGATTGACAATTGAGTGAAGCATGAACTAAAATCCTTCGTAGACTGCTTCGCTGGTTTATCATCAAGTTCTCATGGACGAGGAGGATGCCGAGAAGATATCTTTCACTACGTCTTGGGGAACTTATTGCTATAGGGTTATGCCATTCGGTTTGAAGAACGCTAGGGCAACTTACATGAGGGCTATGAAAACTATATTCCATGACTTAATGCACAAGGAGATTGAAGTCTATGTGGACGACATGATCATCAAATCGAAGAAGTGTTCGGAGAACCTTGACAACTTGCGCAAGTTCTTCATTCGCTTTCGAAAGTACAATTTGAAGCTACATCTGGAAAAATGTGCATTTGGTGCCTCGGTAAAGAAGCTTGTGGGTTTCATCGTCAGTAGAAGGGGTATCGAGCTGGATCCGTCCAAGATCAAAGCCATCAAAGAATTGCCACCACTAAGAAGCAAGAAAGAGGTTATGAGCTTCCTGGAAAGGCTCAATTACATCAGCCGTTTCGTAGCATAATCCACCATCATCTGTGAGCCAATCATCAAGTTGCTGAAGAAAGACGGGGCGATCGAGTGGATAGTGGATTGCCAAAAGGCATTTGATTGGATCAAGGAATATTTGTCGTGCCCACCTGTGCTGGTCCCACCTGAGCCTGGGCGACCTTTGATCTTATATCTGTCTGTGGTAGACTCGGCTTTTGGTTATGTATTGGGAAAACATGATTCAACTGGGAGGAAGGAGCAAGCCATATATTATCTAAGCAAGAAGTTCACTCCTTATGAGGCCAAGTACACATTACTGGAGTGCACGTGTTGTTTGTTAACATGGATAGCACAAAAGTTGAGGCACTACTTGACATCCTATTCAACGTTGCTGATATCAAGGATGGACCCTCTTAAGTACATTTTCCAAAAACCAATACCTACTGGAAAGCTGGCTAAATGGCAGATGATGCTCAACGAATTCGACATCACTTTTGTCACTCAAAAGACGGTGAAAGCTCAAGCCTTGGCCAATCACATGGCCGAGAACCCAGTGGGAGATGACTATGAGCTTTTGCACACCTACTTCCCTGATGAAGAAGTCATGTTCATAGGAGAAGACATTATCGAAGAATATGATGGTTGGAGGCTATTCTTTGATGGAGCGGTCAATTTCAAAGGAGTCGACATTGGAACGGTATTAGTTTTCGAGACTGGACAACACTATCCCGTCACAGCAAAACTACGGTTTCCTTGCACCAACAACATGGCTGAGTATGAGGCCTGGATTTTGGGTCTTAGATTGGCCGTAAATATGAACATACAAGAGTTGCTGGCAATTGGAGATTCAGACTTATTGATTCACCAAGTCCGAGGAGAATGGACAACGAAGAACTCCAAGATACTGCCGTATTTGGAGTGCATAAGGGAGTTGAAGCAAAGATTCACCAAGATAGAATTCCAGCACGTACCTAGATTGCAAAATGAGTTCGCACGCTTTGGCTACCATATCTGCTATGATCAAGCATCCTGACAAGAATTACATTGATCCAATACCTGTGACAGTGAGGAAGCAGCCAACATACTGCTACCACGTGGAAGAAGAGTCAGACGGACAACCTTGGTTCTACGACATCAAAGGGTTCCTCAAGGATGGCAGTTATCCAAAGAATGCTACAAGTCTCCAAAAGAAGACACTGAGGAGATTAGCAAATGGTTTCTTTCTGAACGGAGAAGTGGTGTACAAAAGGACAATTGATCTAGGTTTGTTGAGATGTGTAGATGCAAAAGAAGCCGCCAAATTGTTAGAAGAGGTACACTCTGGGGTGTGTGGTTCATATATGAATGATTTTGTGCTTGCAAAGAAGATTTTGAGGGCTGGTTATTTCTGAATGACAATGGAGCACGATTTTATAAAGCACGCGAAGAAATGCCAAGTCCATGGAGATATGATTCGAGTGCCTCCCAACGAGTTGAACATTATGGGATCACCTTGGCCGTTTGCTGCCTGGTGAATGGATGTCATAGGACCTATCGAGCCAGCCGCTTCCAATGGACATCGTTTCATATTAGTAGCCATTGACTATTTTACCAAATGGGTGGAAGCTGGATCATACAAGTCAGTAACAAAGAAGGTGGTGTCGAACTTTGTCCGTGATAAGATGATCTGCCGATTTGGCATCCCTGAATCCATCATCACTAACAATGGGTCCAACCTCAACAGTGACCTAATGAAAGCGACCTGTGAGGTCTTCAAAATCAAGCATCGCAACTCCACCGCATACAGACCTCAAATGAATGGTGCGGTCGAGGCGGCCAATAAGAACATCAAGAGGATATTGTGTAAGATGACAGGCACTTCAAAGCAATGGCATGAGAATCTACCATATGCCCTGTTAGGATATCGCACTACAATGAGAAGATCCACGGGGGCCACTCCTTATTTGTTGGTATATGGCACTGAAGCAGTGATACCCGCAGAGGTTGAGATACCATCCTTGAGAATCATCCAAGAGACACAATTGAAAGACGCCAAATGGATCAAAGGGAGAATAGAGCATTTAGCCCTCATCGATGGCAAGAGATTGAATGCAATATGTCATGGGCAATTGTATCAGAGGAGGAAGGCTAGGGCATTTGGCAAGAAAGTTCGAGAAAGATTCTTTGAACCTGGGCAGTTAGTACTGAAGTAGATATTTCCAAATCAAGAAGAAGCAAAAGACAAGTTTGCACCAAATTGGCAAGGGCCGTACATGGTTCACCGAGTTCTGAATGGAGGAGCATAGATATTGGCAGAGATGGATTGAGAAGTCTGGCCAAAACCAATCAACTCAGACGCTGTCAAGAAATATTATGTATAAGGATTTGTATTGATTAGGGATTTTCCCCATTCTGCAGCACACTATGTGATCTGAACTACGCCACGACCTGATTCCCCAAGTGGGATACGTAGACAACCTATTCAAGGTTCGGTCGCATATATACAAAAACTTCATTTTCCCCAATAAAGCAAACACTGGGGCGGAATTTTTGAGAGTTAGGAACTCTAAAAAATTCCTAAAGGACAAACATAGTTGACACTGGGGCAGAAATTTTTGAGGACCTCTCAAAAATTTCAAAATGCAAACTGGGGCAGAATTTTTAGGGCGCCCTCAAAATTCATTTGGAACAGCATGGAGGACGACCACTTCGGCTCTATACAGTGCAACTTGTGACTCAATGGGATAAAATATTTTATTGTATTTTCTTCCGTACAAAAATTTTTCAAATTCATTTTGCACTATATACTGTTTTATACATATCCCAACTGGCTCGGCCAAGATCCCGGCGTTCGTGGACAGCGAACGCGAAACAAGCCTAGAATGCACAAACAAAACCCCCCGTACAATTCACCAATCTTTCTGTGGATGCAGGCACGAAAGATACCTAAATCAAAAATGCACAACAAAGATAATCTTCAGCGAAGGTTTGTTATTAGCTGAGGGCATACGACCCGAAGCGTCGATTGAGGGTACACAGCCCGATATCGATTTGTCATTTTAAATTAGCCGAGGGCACACAATTCGAGGTGTCGATTGAGGGTACACAGCGCGATATCGATTTTTCATTTTAAATTAGCTAAGGGCACACAAACCCGAGGCGTCGATTGAGGGTACACAACCCGATATCGATTTGTCATTTTAAATTAGCTGAGGGCACACAACCCAAGGCATCGATTGAGGGTACACAACCCGATATCAATTTGTTATTTTAAATTAGCTGAGGGCATACAACCCGAAGTGTCGATTGAGGGTACACATCTCGATATCGATTTGTCATTTTAAATTAGCTGAGGGCACACAACCAGAAGCGTCGATGGAGGGTACACAACCCAATATCGATTTGTCATTTTAAATTAGCTGAGGGCACACAACCTGAAGCATCGATTGAGGGTACACAGCCCGATATCGATTTGCATTTTATTTCTTTGTGGAGGGTATACAACCCAATGCACCGACGGAGGGCATACAACCCGATGTCGAATCTAACGCTTGACAGCAAAAGACACGCAATTATGGCATGGCAGAAACAATTTCATACTGCAAGAATCCTGGAAAGACGATCCAGCATGGCGGGAAGGTACGTTTTACATATGTACACATTATATTGCAAACACATTTTTTTTATTGCAGGTAACACACCCAAGTAAAGAAAACATCTCAGCCTGACGCCCCATATTCCTCTTAAGTCATAGGCTCCTCTATAGCCATGACAAAATTGGCCGAACTGTCAACATCTTTGCCCGAAGACTCTTTCATCATCCCCAGGCAAAGAGGGGCAGCTGTTGACTGTTGCTCCCAAACGCACACGCAAGTATACGTGGTCGACAAGTAATAAAGTGATAAGATGAGTATCGTTCCCACGAGGACTATGCAGACTGAGTTCTAGCAAACAATTTATATAAACTATTCAGGGATCTTTTTCAAATAGTGATAATTTTGTTAACTAAAGAACAGTAATTAAATGGTAAAAGTGAATTCAAGCAATGGAGCAAAACTTGGTTGTTATCAGTAATAAGGAGACGATCCAGGGTCAGAGTTACAAACAATCCAGTTGAGTTTTCCAATTGATTCCACTTCTTAAATCCCGGGTTACTAACTAACAGATTAAATGTACCCGTGAAAACCTTTCAGTTCTTCACGGTCTATGCAGGCTACTCCAATCCCTATATGTCTATGGGTTGAATCACGTGCACGCATTAACGAATTCTGTAATGAGTTAAACTAGGCGAGCAAGTATATGTCTATCCTACTCACAAATTGGTTCCCCGATGCCCGGGTTCACAAACTAGTCCTATTCTTTCTTATTACGTAATTAAATTCTCTCTTTCGAGTTCAATCTAAAAACCATAGATAATGCGTAATAATCGGGCCCTGACAATTACACAAGTGAAATCAAGAAAGAATAAGTAACCCGTTATGGGATTCAATTAATGGAAATCAATCTTCAAACATCAACCTTCATGAAATACTCTAACCCTAGAACTGGAGATTTAGCTACGCATACTCATAATAACAACACAAGGAATTGATGTAATAATGAAATAATGATGTAATAGATTAATGGAAGGAAGAAAAACCCTTGTTCTTGATGTTATGAGCTCTCAAAGTTGCTCCAAAGTCTCGACTCCCTACAAAAACTAAGTAATAAACTATTTATAATGTTTCCAAACCCTTGGTAATAAGTTAGACCCAAAACTAGAAGGAATAGGGAGTAAAATCGCGCACAAGGGGCGCTATAACTGGCGCCCGGCGCCCCGAAAAGCGTGCAAACGACCAGAACACGCCTCCAGGCTTCGTGCCTTAGCCCTGCGTCGCATGCCAAAAGCGCCAGGCCACTGCGCGCTACAGGCTGCGCGGCGCGGGCCCTAGAGCGCCAGCCAAAAGTTGCTCTTTTCCGCTCCAAAACTCGGCTCGTGTCGTGCCTTTGTGTGCTCGATCAAATCTTCAATCAACATCCACTCAATTCATGCTAAATAAAGCTCCGAAACGCTCCAAATGTATTGCGTAACGACCTACACACGAACAACACAACATCAGCGTAAAACCACATTCACAAGCTACCAAACAAGTGCAAAACAAGCTCAAATGTGCGGAAATATTAAGGAAAAGTAGGCATAGAATGCCAAACATCATTGACACCCAATTTTGTCCCTCCTATTTTTAAAATCAACTGTTCTTGAATTTTACGCACGATTGTGTGTCCATTCCTACCTTGTCTATTCTTTTCGTATTACCTTCTCATAATATCCTGACAATTGAGGCCACTTTCAAAGCATCGTCTCAAACTATAGCTACTTTACGATTTTCTACAATTATTCCTATTTTTGGCTAAATTATCCAAAATTATTTTAGGCCTCAAAATTTCAATTCTTATGCATTCAGCCTTCCTAACATTTTAAAATTAACTTCCTAATTTTTCCATAGTTTTTATACTATTTTAAATCCATTTCATACCCTTTTTATACCTATTTTATACTCCCTCTGTCCCAATTTATGTGTCACACATTCCTTTTTAGTCTGTCCCAAAAAGAATGTCACATTTCCTTATTTGTCAACTATTTAATGCATTATCTCTATTTTACCCCTATTTGGCCCTACTTACTTTAAAAGCCACACACAACTTTTTGATTATTACAATCTTCGCTCTCTTACTTTTTCAAGGGTAAATTTGAACATTTACAAAGTCAACTTCTATTTCTTAAACTCTTTGCCAAGTCAAACACCGCCACATAAATTGGAACGGAGGTCGTACCTATTTATATTATATTTATACACATATACACATATATACAGACAAGGCACTCACATAAGTCATTTCTTTACACGTCACCTGCCCACGTGGCTTGATCTTGGCCGTCTACGACATTAATCCGATGGCCAGGAATTAAACTTCCTTTATAACACTTCACACCCCAAAACCCCTAAAACTATTCCCATTTTCCCCTCTAACCCTAGACCCGACTCTCTCTCTCTCTCTCTCTCTCTCTCTCTCTCTCTCTCTCTCTCTCTCTCTCTTGGCGATTCCAATCGCCCTCCTTGTCGGTGATCTTTCCGGGCATTGTGACCGAAGAATTTTAGAGAAAATGGCACCATTGCGTTCCCCTCGTTGTCCGCAACAAAATCCATACAATCTTGACGATGTTTGGGTAAGGGCAAAATGTGAACTTTGATAACTGGAATACCACAGCCGGGAGATGCCTCCGGCAAGGTTCATGCCACCAATTTAAAGGTGTTGACACTTAAACGGGGTAAAAACCCCACTTGAATGGGTAACCCTTCCCTTTTTACTGTTTTGGATTTGTGCAATAGCTATGTTTAGATTTGCCTGGACTTTTGGTGTATTAGCATGTTAATTTGTTATTTACTGATTAGTCGAGAATGAAATACATGATCCTACACTTTCTGCTTACTGATTAGTACAAACATTGCATGGAATCATCGTACAAGTCTTGTATTATTCTCATTAGTTTGAACTGAGAACCGCGGTTAGTCTAGAAGTTGATCTAGTTTGTTTACCCAGCCTCGACACACAATCCCTATAAACTTGTGCTTAGTCTAGATTGAAAGTTGATTGATTTTAAATTGAAAACTTGTTGATTGATGCTTGATTGGAAACTACCTGTTAATTCAGTATACTTATTATTTTGATTGGAATCTGTTGATTTAATCAAGGGATTTTAGGACTCAAAATTGATTTACACCATATTTGAACAGTGATTCTTGATTTTAGACTCTATTGTGGCTGGGGGAAGAGATTATACTCACCAGAATCTCGGATTGATCTTAATTCTAGGGGTTTGATTGGTTTATATTTGGAAAAGTGTGCTAAAATTTCTTTTTTATTTTTAAAAACTATCTCCCCTTACCTTGTTTAGCTCTTCCCATTTGAATTAAAGTCCCTACTCTTCACCTATATAAGGGACTCCCTTTCGACTAAAAGAAATAGAGTTCTGGACATTATAAAAACCCAAAAACACATTGATACACTATATTGCATAGCTTCTCTTAGCATATCTCTCTCTCTGCTTATCTGCTTCTTTGAAAGGATTCTTTTGCTGGTGTGCTGGCCTTAGTGTTTTCTCTCCTTTGTTTGCACAATATTTGAAGGTATTCATCTCCTGTGTGTGTGTGTGTGTGTGTGTATGTGTGTGTGTTTTGCAACCATGCCCTGTTGAAACCACTGGTAGGCACACTATGTTTTGGTTCTGGATAGTGCTTGCATCTCTGTTTAAAATTCTGTCAACCTTTCCAGTACATAGTTAGAGGCATGATGCCTCACCTCATTACTGCTTGCTTAGTACCTCTATGTTGATTCCTTAACATGGCTCTTTGCCTTACCTCTATTTCTGCCTAAACTATTAGTCTATATTACTTTGGGTAACCTTCACATATGAAAGACACACCAGGGTGAACTTGACTGCTCCTACGTCTTGATGTACCTCTCCTTTGGGGGTCTATCTTTCCCTCTCCCTCACTCCCTGCTAACTCTTTCTCTTGCGGCTATATTCTATTGCACACAGAACCTTGAAGGATCTATGAACCTAATGTCTGAACTGCCTAAACTGGTTCTAGTGGCCTTTGAAATAAGGAATCCTTGACTAATGATACTCCTGAACTTTGAAACTGGATATTGCTTTAAGAAACAAGGCTTTCTTCCTGTGGCCAATACCCCTGCCATTTCTATGTTTCCTTCTTAGGAACTGCCCCCTAAAACTTGTATATTTGTTAAGTACCCTGCTTGTATCTTCTTAAAATAGGGGTACAACAATGATGTTGTACCAAACAGGCTACCCTGGAGCCATTCTCTCAACTCTCTCACCCCCTGTGTATATTGCATCCTTTTAGGCTTAAGTTGAAATGATTCTTAGTTGTTTCTTCTGAGAAAAATGATAGCATGTTTAGAGTTTTTACTTTGCCTGGGAATCTGTACACTTTGAAAAGTATCGAAAGCATGATTAATTAATGTTATTAGCTAAATTTTTTTATATACACGGGCCATATGTGTTCTACTTGTCTATAGGAGACTGTCTCTGAAAATTAAAACTGGTCCTTTTGTTAAAAAAACGTCTAGGCCCATAACATTTAAAAAAAAAACCGGCCTTTTTATATGTTTAAACTGTTTCTGTTTTGCCCAAACAGTCCAAGCCCAGTAAACCTTTTAAAAATGGCCTGTATACGTATGTAAAATGTTTTGAAGTGCTCTAACACTCTTATACACTAATCTAATAGTGTATAAAGGTGTATAAAGCTTGGGGGGGGGTCATTTATACACTTTAAAAATTATATTTTTCCGAAGTATCATCATTTAGATCATGTATTTGCATGTATATGTAAGTATTATTACGTGCGATAGCCCACTATTTGTATTTATATGTTCTTGTGATCTCGTTTTTGAAAGCAGCCCCTTCCTCCTATATGTATATTTCCAAAAATCCGACCTCAACACCAAATAGTCATTAAGGTTAGGGCTCGATAATTAATGACAAGTCACGCCGACCCTAAATTAGCCGACATTTTATTTTAAAACAAACCCCCTTTTGTTTCACCAAAATCTAAACTCTATTTGCAAAATATACTCTTTGTGCAAACGTCTCCAAGTATGTAAGTTGGTAGTAAACCCCGTTTATTTGTTAATACTACTCGTCTGTTGTTTCACGATTAGGCGTTTAATATTAGAGGTCTTGACCTCGATTAGGCTTAAGTATAGGCCGAATATAAATTGTTTGTGTGTAAAGATACGATAAATCCAAGTTAGTATTCATATGACAATATACACTGCTTACATCCCAAAATTAAGACTCGGACGGTAACCACCTTTTGGTGGGACTCGTGGAAGTGCCTAACACCTTCTCCCTTGAGTCATTTGGACTTCTTAGCCACGTAGAATCTCTGAAATAGACTAGTAGACCTTTTGAACTTGACTTTAGATATTAGGTGACCTAATACACCTTAGAATTATATTAGGTGACGACTCCAAAATTTTAACTCAAACGAGTTCACCCAGTCAAATTCGAAACCCGACTCTCCTCGAGTTGAGTCCAAAATCGGGTATGACATATGCTTCTTCAAGGTGGCTAGCCAGCCCCCACTTATGGAGTCCTTTTGACTCAGCCTCTGTTTGTTTCTTTTTATTTTTTGTTTCGGCAGGTTCACTCCAAGATTGAGTCCGCCACGTGGTTGAGGAGCGAAGATGACTTCAGCTTGTCAGGGTGAGCCAATTTTAGTTCAGGATAGCCACTAGTTTTATGTTTAACATCTCAATCGTATTTTGCTCCCTTCAGGAGATGTTTATACTTATTTTTATTCTTAGATGTCTGTCTGGATAGCCCTAAACCTAGTAAATTGGGTAGACAATTGTAACTTCTTCTATACAACTTATGTATAATTATGTTCATATCTCTTTTGGTCTTATTTCTTTTTCTAAGTTGATTTCATGTTTATTTTTGTGGATTCAATTAAAAAGGGTTCCCCGACTGGTCTATGGGAGAATGTCGGGTACCCGCACGGCCTAACAAAAAATCTGGACCGTGTCAGCCATCGATCCATAGTCATTAATCTGTGAGACTCCATGTTTAGTGTGTGAAGTTTTACTCAAATATAGACATGACTGACGAAACCATATAAGTGTTTCCCACTGCTGAAGATGGAGACAGTAAGCAAAAAACCATGCTAAATTTTTCACACAGTTTTAAATGACTTGTGTGATATGCTCGCGAAGACCGGAACTCGAATCGGATCTGCGGAACTCAAGATAAGGATCCCACGGAAAGAGGTTAAATTCTTAACTTCCGAGATTTCAGCAAAAACTATCTGAACGATCTCAGAATTCACTTTTGAAAGTTCATTAAGGTCACAAATAGTAATACAAATCTAACACAACTTTTGAATTTCAAGTCGGAGCTCAATTTACTCAAATGAGCTCGAAAAACCTCTTTTAAGATTTACCGACAACCGAAACGGAAACCTTCTTATAGAATCTTCCAAACGAGGTCCGAGCCAGCTCAAATTTTACAAACAAGTTCTAATGAACCTTACAGTACTTTTAATACTATCGGCATGCCAATCAGAGTCCTAACTCTTGAAACGACTAAATAAGGCCGTTTTAGAGGCGGACCCACATGGTGGGGGTTAGGGTGCACTGGCACTTCCCAGCTTGGGCAAATTTATGTATTTATGTGTTGATTTCTTTGAAAGTATACATATGATAAGGTGGCACTCATAGAGAAATTACGTTTGGGTACATTGGTCGAATATTCATTCAATACTTCATCTTTTTTTCCTACCACATTTTGAATTCCTCGGCTCTCTTATTTAATTTAATCTAATTTATTTTTATTTTTATTTTCAAATTACAAATAGTGTCACCCTAGATTTCAGTTGCTAGGCCCGCCTCTATTTTATTGACGATAACTCAAGTGGATGTTGTATGTTACATTATTTTATATTTTTTGGTAGATTATTAGTATTAATTTAAATTTTATTTTATCCACTATATATTTAGTTAATAACTGTATGTTTTAGCAGGAAACTTATTTTGAATTGTATAGTGGAATCCTATGTTGAATCCCTTTCAAAAGCTCTCATGAGGTCATTAAAAGTGGCTAATTATTCGCGAAACCTCTATTGATTATTCATTTGATTAATACACTATAAGAAGTAGGAGTGAATCAGAAGCGGTGCTAGTTATCGTACACCCACCGTAAAATGCCCAGCGGCAGACCACGAAATAGAGCAAAGAAGGGGAAGAACAAAGTAAAGGCATATAACACAGCCATGGCAAAGCAGCAATGAGGCAGCAAAAATATAGTGATAAAAACACGATGTGAAGAGGGGGAAACTGAAAATGAACAGTGGCCAGAATTTAGCAAGTATGCGACGAAATCACCGGTGCCAATAATAAATGTGGGGAGCTCTAGTACCAGCTCGCCGGCGAGAATAGATCCTGAATTTCCCAATTGAAGCCAAAATCAATTGAACCCTAACGGAATCACGATGGTGACCATAGGAGCTAAGACCCTAGCTAAGACACTAGCTACAATGTTACTTGCACCATATGGAACAGAGGGACAACAACAGATGTAGAATAAGTTGGAAGCAATTGAACAAAAAACAAAGGAACAAACACTAAATGCCCATGAAACAGTTGTGCAAAAGCAAAACAAATGGACAAACTTGTTCACAGAGAACAAACTTGCTAAAAGAGGTATGACCCTAAGCTTTGTAGAACCTAGTATCTGTGAGGGGGAAAAATAGTTGAACTTCAAAAAGATGATTTTGAACAAGAAACTGAGAAGTGGAAATAAGCCTTGGTGATGTATGTGGTAGGAACTGAACCTACAATTGGGGCACTAGAGAGATACATAACACAACAATGGAACTACATAACTAAACCAAGAGTATATTACATAATGAGGGCTACTTCCTGGTGAAATGTAATTGTATAGAAGATAGGGATGAAATCTTATATTCTGGTCTACAGATGATGAACAATAGGCCTATCATGATGAAAGTGTCGACTCCTTAATTTAATTTTACCTCAGAGATCCTGCAGACTATTCTAATTTGGGTTAAGTATCATAACTTACCATTGAATTTCTGGACAATGGAGTCACTAAGCAGGATTAGTAGTGTATTAGGTACACCTCTATATGTTGATACATGTACTACTAATATGGAGAGTATTTCTTATGCAAGGGTGCTAATTGAAATGGATGTATCTAGGACACTGCCCAAAACAGTTAAATACAATATCCTAATGGCAAAATCTTTGAGCAACCTGTTGAATATGAATGGATCCCTGAATTTTGCAACATTTGTATGCAAGCTAGACACACTTGCAATGTTACAGAAGCTCCAAGAGAGAGGGAACACAGACAACAAAGACCACAAGCAGGAAGAGTGCAAAAAGTGAACAAAGAGGCACAATGGCAACCAAGAGGGAAACCTGATGAGGTGATAAAGACCAATAGTCAGCAGGGATTGCTGGAACAAGGTGCTCTGATTCCAGCTGGAACATCACAAGCTCCACCTAACCAAGAAGCACAAGGGAGAGACTGCACACCAGTTAGAGGAAAGCAAGCCACAGAAATACAAAACCAATGGCCTCAGAACCTTTTCAACAAGGAAATGACTTTAATGTGCTGAAAGAAGGTGATGGTTTACCAGGCAAGAGTGATGAAAGGGAAAAACATGAGAAAAAGAGGGGAGTAGAGAAGGAACCATACCCTATAACATATCATAAAACAATATGAAGATAATGTGAGGGGGTTTAATAATGCACATAAGCAAAAAAATGCAGTAGTTTTTTTTGAAAGAAAATAAAGTAGATATCATAGCTATATTAGAACATAAAGTTAAAGAAAGGAAAGCCAAGCACATAATAAAGAAGCTTGGGAGACAATGGATCTGGGTGGAGAACTATAACCATTGTGCTAGAGGGAGAATTTGGGTCCTATGGAATCCTGCAGCAGTACACTTTAATATGATATGTAGTGCCAGTCAATGTCATACCCACCTTTTTACCTAACTTAAACCGAGTCAAGGCTCGGGTTTGACTAGACAACTCGATTGAGTTTGAAATTGTAGTCGCCACTTAATATAAGTCTTCTAAGGTGTATTAGGCCACCTAAATGTCTAAGGTAGAGTCTTGTTCAATAAAAAGCACATTTCGAAAGATTCGAGGGTAAGAAGTCCAAGTGACTCGGGGAAGAAGGTGTTAGACGCTTCCCTAAGTCCCACAAAAAGTAGTTCCTGCCCGAACTTTCACTTTTGGAATGTTTAAAAGGTTGTAGACAAGTATTAATCACATTTGCAAATTAATTTACTAACTCAAGCGGCTATAAATGCGATCAGTTAAACAGTTTGGTTCATTCATGCAAACAGTCTAAATGGAAGTGGTGACTAAGGTCTGGACTTGCGAAATTTTGCAGAAACAGCCTAAGCCCAATGCCTAATCGCACTTTTAACCTAAAGTTTTGCAAATGTTGAGTCAATCAGACCAATATCGCGAGAAATGGTTCAAATTAGTTCATTTATGCAATTTCAATGTTTAGTAGGCTTTTGCAGAAATAGCCAATTTCGAGAAATACTTCCAGATCTTAACACAAACTAAATTGGAGTTATTTTTTGAAATAAATGTTAGCCATTTTGGGTCGGCGTAACTTGACATTAAATGTCGATCCCTAACCTTAATGGCTATTTGCTTTTGGGATCGATTTCAAAATATAAAGTAGTGGGCTATTTTTTAAAGAGGATACACGAAGCAATACAAATGCATATAAAGGTTGTTGGATGTAATATATACATAGATATAGGCATGCAAATACATGTTCATATAATTTTAAGCTTTTAAAAAATATGTATACATAATTGTATAGCGGGCCCCGCACTTATATTCCCCTATACACTATTAGATTAGTGTATAAGAGATTAAAGTAGGTAAAAATAAGATTAAAACACGTAAAAGGCTATTTTGAAAGGGTTTTGGGCCTGTACAATTTATGTAAAAAAAAAAAAAAAAAAAGGCAATTTCAGTTTTACATAAATAGTCCAGATTTCATCGAGTATTATGCAAATAACCTCTACTAATTAAAAATAATCAGGTTTCGTAGTTTAGGCAAAGAAGTTGTCTCAAATTTTACTTGTAAAGCAGGTCATGCTTAACTACTGGTTTAATCGACTGAACATGCATATAGGTCTATTTTAGATAGTATGATGCAAGTACATAGGAGGCAAAGGTTTAGAAAGGACCCTTGTATAGCCAAACACATAGTTCATAATTGTGTACCCTGTTTTAAAGTAAATACAGGCAGGGAAGGTCCTAACAAATACAAGCACAAAGGGGATAACTAAAAAGAGATGGAGAAAGGCAAGAAATAGTGCCCTGTATGCACTCCAAGTAGGGCCTGTATAGGCCTGATTTTCATTGATAATGGGGGCCTTTATCAGGCTCTTTCAAATAGTCAAAGCACTGGTAAACTAAACTTTGGTATAACATTTAGGCGGTCCACACATATGCTGCAAAAAAGGGTTAGCAAAGGGGGTAAGTATAGAGCCCCAAACAGATACACATAGAAGCAGGGATCACACAGGGAAGTCCTAAGCATAGATAGTCAAATATGAGAACAAGTAGGGGGCGCAAGCCATGTTTCATTACCTTCTTATCAAATTAAGAACATGAAGAGAGTAGTAATGCATGTAGTGCAAAAGTTTCTTCACAGATGAATATCCAGAAAGAGTGAGGATGTTCCAGAGGTGAAATCACAGTGATTTGTCTTTGCTTTTCAATTTTTCTTTTTGCAGTAAGTGTATGCTTGTGAAGTGATTCAGAAAGAGGAGAAATTTTTCTTTAGCCGTGTGTTGTGCGTGTTCTGTGTATGAACTCTGTGTAATATTAAAAATAAAACTAGTTTATATAGGTGAAGAGTAGGAATTAAAATTCAAATGGGTAAAGGTCAGGAATGGCAAGGAAATATTGTTTCCAAGAATAAAATGGATACCCTTAGGTGGCCTTTCCAAAAATAGTTCATTCAATCCCTAAATTCAAGGCAAATACATGGAACAATCAGGTTCAACCTCACACTTTCATGGGTTCTAAGGTTTAGAATTTAGTCAGTAAAGCACGGGGCATCAAGTGTGTACATATTACAACTTAGGCATTCAAAGATTCAAGATGATGTTCTATTTATCAACAAAACTAGTGATCACATAGCCTTGGCCCTAATTAATCTTTTAACTAAGCATGCAGACACATAATTAACTAACACAATCAACTAATCAGTCATAGGCATCATACAGGGTTTTTAGAAGTAATGAAAGAAAGGTTACCCGCTTCATCATTAATTCGAACCAGTTCCAACATGTTTAAGCCAGGGATTTCCCCTTTTTGAACTTAATTTCTCATCTAAGAACGTGTAAGGGTCCGAATCTTAAAGGACATCTTGGTTTCCGGCGATTGTGACAGAGGTTGACGGAGGGTAGGATTTTGACCTTCATTATATGGGAAAATTATTATGGCGGTTTTATTGCGGATGGTGTGAGGAGCAAGAGAATATATTTTGTTCAGGGTTTTGCCTGTGGAAGTGGCCGGAAATGGCCATGGATAGTGGTGGCTAGGGTTTCGCGTGAGAGAGAATAAGGGGGGGGGGGGGGGAGGTGCTGAGTTGTGAATGAAATGGGGAGAGTTGTTAGGGTTTTGGGGGTGGTAGTGTAATTAAAAATTGAAATATAGATTAGAACCGTTTGATCAAACTCGTGGGCGGTTGATAGGTTGCCATGTAGGCGTAAAATGAGGCTAATGTGGAATGTGATGTGTATAGTGTATATTTATTGTATAAAATGATATAAAATACATATAAATGAGTGCAAAATACATATAAATATGTAGAAAATTGCAAAATTAATTTGAAAAATGCCATAACGAATTTGGGGGAATGTAAAAAATATTAAAATTAATTTTGATCAATTTTGTGAAAATAATAATATTGCGAAAGTTCGTAATTGGATATGCTAATTTTAGAAATGTCAGTAGCTTGTGCCAATGTCTTTAAAAATAGCCTAATTGGCGTGCTTGTGCGATATAATGATTTTGAATAGGAGTCAGAGAGAAGATTATTGTATGGTTATCCGTGCAATTTTATCTCAAAATGACTATTGAAATAGGAGTGACAATATTGGGTGTCAACAGCTGCCCGTCTTTGGCCGGGGATGATGAAAGAGTCTTCAGGCAAAGACGTTGACAGAACGACTAATTTTGTCACGACTCTTGGGAGATGTCTTTAGGAATTGTAAGTGTCTTTGTGACCGAACCTTGGGTAGGTTGCCTACATATCCCACTTGGGGAATCAGGTCGTAACGTAGTTCTAGATTACATGATATGTTGCAGAATAGTAGAACCATCAACTAATGCAAGCTCTTAGACATAGTATCTTTTGACGGCGTCTGCGTTGATTGGTTTCACCCAAACATCTCCGTCCATCTCTGCCAGTATTAGTGCTTCTCCGGTCAAAACTCGTTGAACCATGTATGACCCTTGCCAATTTGGTTCAAACTTGCCTCTTGCCTCTTCTTGATTAAGGAATATCTTTTTCAGCAGTAACTGCCCAGGTTCGAAAGACCTTTCTTGAACTTTCTAGTTAAATGCTTTTGTCATTCTCTTATGATATAATTGCCCATGACATATTGCATTCATCCTCTTGCCACCGATAAGCGCCAACTGCTTCATCCTTTCTTTGACCCATTCAACGTCTTTCAATTGTGCTTCTTGAATGATCCTCAGAGATGGTATCTCGACCTCTACTGATATTACCGCTTCATCACCAATGACTAAAAGGTATGGGGTAGCTCTTGTTGATGTCTTTATAGTAGTGCGATACCCCAACAATGCATATGGTAGATTCTCGTGCCATTGCTTCGAATTGTCAGTCATTTTGCGCAGTATTTTCTTAATGTTCTTGTTGGCTGCCTCAACTGCTCTATTCATCTGAGGTCTATATGCAGTAGAATTTTGGTGCTTGATATTAAAGTCTTCACAAGTTGCTTTCATTAGGTCACTATCGAGATTGGACCCATTGCCAATGATGATTGACTCAGGAATGCCAAATCGACAGATTATTTTGTCATGAACGAAGTTTGCTACAACTTTCTTCGTCAATGACTTATACGATGCAGCTTCTACCTACTTGGTAAAATAATCAATGGCTACCAATATGAAATGATGTCCGTTCGATGCGGCAGGTTCGATAGGTCCTATGACATCCATTCCCCATGCGGAAAAGGGCCAAGGCGATCCTATAACATTCAATTCGTTGGGAGTTACTCGAATCATGTCTCTGTGTACTTGGCATTGATGACACCTCTTTGCGTGCCTTATGCAATCATGCTCCATTATCATCCAGAAATATCCAGCCCTTAGGATCTTTTTTCGAGCACATAGCCATTCATGTGCGGGCCGCACATCCCAGAATGTATTTCTTCTAACAGTCTCGCGGCTTCTTTAGCATCTACACACCTTAGCAAACCTAAATCCGGCATTCTTTTGTATAAGACCTCGCCGTTCAGAAAGAAACCACTTTCCATCCTCCTCAATGTCTTCTTTTGAAGGTTTGTTCCATCTTTTGGGAAAGTGGCATTTTCGAGAAATGTATTGATTTCATAGAACCACGGCTGTCCATCCAATTCTTCTTCCATATGATAACAATATGCTGGTTGCTTTTTTTTTTTGTCACGGGTATTGAGTCAATGTCGTTCTTGTCAAGATACTTGATCATGGAGGATATGGTGGCCAAAGCGTCTGTGAATTCATTTTGCATACATGCCGGAACTCTATCATGGTAAACCTTTGCTTCAGATCCTTTATGCACACAAGGTACAACAATATTTCTGAATTCTTTGCCTTCCATTCTCCTCGGACTTGGTGAATTAACAAATCAGAATCTCCAATTGCAACCAGATCTTGTATGTTCATGTTTACCGCCATTTTAAGACCCAGGATACAAGCTTCGTATTCTGCCATGTTATTAGTGCAAGGAAACCTCAGTTTAGCTGTGATAGGGTAATGTTGACCAGTCTCGGAGACCAGTACCGCTCCAATGCCGACTCTTTTGAAGTTTACCGCTCCATCAAAGAATAATCTCAAACCATCGTATTCCTCTGTGATGTCTTCCGCCACGAACATGACTTCTTCGTCTGGGAAATAGGTGTGTAGAGGTTCATAATCATCATATACAGGATTCTCGGCCATATGGTCTGCTAGAGCTTGAGCTTTCACCGCCTTTTGAGTGACAAAAGTTTTGTCGAACTCGTTGAGCAACATTTGCCATTTTGCCAATTTCCCTATAGGCATCGGCTTTTGGAAGAAATACTTGAGAGGATCCATTCTTGATATCAGCAAGGTTGCATAAGATGTCAGGTAATGCCTCAACTTTTGTGCTACCCAAGTCAATGCACAGCAGGTACCCTCCAACAATATGTACTTGGCTTCGTAGTGAATGAACTTTTTACTCATATAGTATATTTCTTGCTCCTTTCTTCTAGTTGAGTCATGTTGTCCCAATATACATCCAAATGCTGAATCTACCACATACAAGTACAAGATCAAAGGTCGCCCAGGTTCGGGTGGAACTAGCACGGGTGGGCAAGACATATACTCCTTTATCCGGTCAAATGCTTTTTGGCAATCCTCTGTCCACACTCGATTGCTGCATCTTTCTTCAATAACTTGATAATTGGTTCACAGATGACTGTGGATTGAGCTATGAACCGACTGATGTAATTGAGTCGTCCCAAGAAGCTCATGACCTCCTTCTTACTCTTCGGTGGTGGAAATTCTTTGATGGCTTTGATCTTGGCTGGGTCTAACTCAATGCCTCTTCTTCTGACAATGAAACCCAAAAGCTTTCCCGCTGGAACACCGAAGGCACACTTTTTTGGATTAAGCTTTAAATTGTATCTACGCAAGCGATTGAAAAACTTGCGCAAATTATCCAGATGTTCTAAGCTTTTTTTTTTTTTGATTTAATGATCACGTCATCCACATATACTTCAATTTCTTTGTGCATCAAATCTTGGAACATCGTAGTCATTGCCCTCATGTAGGTTGCCCCAGCATTCTTCAAAGCAAACGACATTACGTTGTAATAGTAAGTCCCTCAAGATATGGTGAAAGCTATTTTCTCGGCATCCTCCTCATCTATAAGTACTTGATAGTAGCCTGCATAACAATCTACGAAGGACTGCAGTTCATATTTCGCACAATTATCAATTAAGATGTGTATATTTGGCAAAGGAAAGTCATCGTTTAGGTTTGCTCTATTCAGATCTCTGTAGTCTACACAAACTCTGAGTTTCCCATCTTTCTTTGGAACTGGGACAATGTTAGCTAACTAAGTCGGGTATTTGACTGTTTTTAAAATCTCTGCATTGAGCTGTTTAGTCACTTCTTCTCCGATTTTCAACAAGGTAGATGATTTGAAAGTTCGGGCTTTTTTCTTGACCGGAGGAAAGCCTGGATTGATGGGAAATTTGTGACCCACCACATCCGTGCTTATGCCATTCATATCATCGTACGACCATGCAAAAATATCCTCATATTCTTTAAAAAATTCGATATATTGCTTTCTATCTTCTGCAGTGAGATGCACACTGATCCTTTTTTCTTTTTCTGTTTTATCATCTCCCAGATTTATCACCTCAGTCTCTTCTAGATTTGGTTTGAGCATATTTTCAAATCTTTCAATTTCCTCTTGTGTTGCCTCATCAAACTCATCAGAGTCAATATTAGGTTTCTCAAGCTCTATAGTTTCGTTACAAGTTGCAGTTGCGGACTCAATGGAATTATTATTTTGAATGCTGAAAAGTAAAATATCGCGTAATTATAAGATTAAAACAGAATAAAAGGAAACAGAGCAATACTTTATTTATGAATCCTTGCAAAACAAAGTTTGTAGGGAGAAATGTTACAAATAGAAAAGGAAAATAAAACGGAAAAATGCAAGTTCCACGACTCGAGGTCGGGTTTTATTTTAGAAAGCATAAATAAGCTCTATCCTCCAGCTCTACCCCCTAGCTCTACCAAGGTCCGCGATAAGCTCGGGCCAAGTTGCTGGTCCAGATGTTCAGTGCAGCTCCAGATTTAAACTTTTGCAAGGCCAGGAAGTTCAACATGTTCTTCCAGGATCACACAGCAGTCTTCGTCAAATAGGAACAGCTTTTGCACGCCTGCCAGTAAATCCTCTTCAGTATCAGCAATCTTCGGCTCAATCTCTTGTGCTGCAGATACCTCCTCCTTGCGACCATCCGAGTAGCCAGACGAGACAAAAATATGTAGGAGAGTTTTGACACTTTTCTTGTAGTATTTGAAATCCAGCGAAGCTTCTTCTATGCTCTTCTCATAAGTCACAATGTACCCTATGCCGACTTTCTCGTTGTCGGGCCTCATCACAATTTAAACTGGTTCAACCATGCCATCTAAGTTCTTGCCCAAACCTTTCCCAGGTTCATAGCCTTGCCTTGTCATACTGCCTATAACTCAGTCTCTAGGCCACTTCGCAGGCTGTGGGAGTACATATGGCTCCTCAATCACCACCTCCATAAGTTCAGGTTTGGGTATTTTTGGTAGCTATACTTGCTTTCCCCTTGTTTCTTCAGAAATGAGATTCTAGTCAGGGCGGGCATTGGGTGAGTACACATGTTGCTTATCTGTTTTGACAGGTATGGTCTCACGAAATTCATGTGAAGGTACACCCCAGTCAGACATCATGGGCTCCTAGACCAAGTTTCTCCTTTCGTAGCCTTTACCTCGGCCATCCCAATAAGCACTATAAAAATTTCTCCTTTTCTCCTTGGTCCCAGGTAGTGTATTGATGAGTTTAGGAGTGAAGTGTGCAATATATCCTCATTGAACTGTGTCAGTGCTATTCTTACGCTCATTGGGATTCCAACTCTTATTGTAGTTCTTGCGGTATCCTCCTCGGCTACCCTGCACTGCTCCCACAAGCTCCATCGTATAGTAGAAGGCACTACCCCAGCCATGTGAATCCAAGGATTTCCTAGCAACAAGTTATAAGAAGCAGAGATGTCCTTGACATGAAATGCAGTAGTAAATTCTACAGGACTGACCATGATAGTTAAGTCGATCTCCCAAATGGTGTTTCTTTGTGAATGATCGAACGCCTTTAATTACCTTCATGTCATTTTCTCTAATCTTGCTTTGATCAATCCCCATTCTCTTCAAAGTGATGAATTGGAATATGTTAAAGCCATACTCTCCGTCGATCAGAACGCTTCCCATAGACCAGCCTTTGCATTTGATGGTGACATACAAGGCCTTGTTATGACTCAACCCCTCTGATGGTAGCACATCTTCGTGGAAGGCGATTCGATTGGATTCCATGATTTGTCCAACTATGCTAGCCAAGTTCTCAACTGTGGTGTCCACCGGGACATGTGCTTCATCTAATACTTTCATCAAGGCATTTCGGTAGCTCTCTGATTTGAGAAGTAAAGCTAGAACAGATATTTGTATGGGAATCTTGCCCAAATGATCAACCACGGAGTATTCTTTTGCTTAAACTTTATTCCACAATTCTTCGGACTTCTCCTCGCTGGTGCCCCGTCTACCTTGAACAACCTGCTCGGAAGTGTAAATTCTACCACTCCTAGTCATCCCTTGTGCTGCAACAGTCTCGACTACCGACTTGCCTTTCTTCTCTGTTTCATAATCCCATGGCACTGCTTTGTCATTGTTGGGAGGGACTACGTCAACATAGAATTTTGGAGCCACCTCTACTTTTATAGGCTCTAGTGCTTTAGCTGCTTGGGCCACAGAAGCAGATGTTGGTGTAGCTTATTTTGCCTTGTCAATGGTTCCTTCTAAGTTGCATTCTTCATCTAACTAGATCAAGTTCACCTTATTATCTCCGTGATCAGGCAAAGGATTATGGTGCACATTTGGTGCCTTCAAGTGTATCACCTTTTGATCAATTAGGTCTTGTATTTTGTCTCGTAGAGCATAGAACTTTTCGGTGTTGTGACCAGGTCCCCTAGAGTGGTAGGCACATGTTTTGATTTGGTCGAAGAAGGGTGACATTCTATCGGGCATTTTGAATGGGACGGGTTGTATGTGGCCTGCTGCTTTGAGTAATTCAAATAGCTGCGTGCGGGGTTCGGCTAATGGGGTGTAGTTCTTTTGGGTCTTGGGTTGTTATCGGTGTGAGGTCTTGGCGGGTAGATATTGGTATTTCTATTGTTTGGACTTCGTAGATACGGTGGTCTTTGTCGAGGTGAATTTTAGAAGATGGGCTGTATGTTGTAGACTGGATAAGCAGGTGTTGGTGAAACATATGGGTATGATGGAGGTGGTGTTTGGTAGTAGTGGTTATGGGTAGGAGAGTGGTCAAGTGATGCAGCCACGAAGGAAGTGTCGTCCTTCTTCTTATTCGATGCCCCTGTGCTACCAGTTTGTAATGCCTTGTTAGTAGCTTGTAGTGCAGCCAAACTAACAATCCTTCCAGTTTTCAATCCATCTTTAACCATGTCGCCAATCTTGTTCAAATCCCCAAATTTCTTGTCTTGCATATTCAGCATTTTGTCAAAGTAGACATCCTCTTGTATGCGGATGAAAGTCGCCACTATCTCCGTGTCTTCCATATGAGGTTGGACCTTTGCACCTTCGGCTCTACACCTAGTTGCAAACTCCCTAAAGGTTTTAGTAGGCTTTTTCTTCAGCTTCTCCAGATAGAATTGATCAGGCATGGCGTCAGTGTTGTGCCCGAAACTATCAACAAAGTCTCCGGCCATTGCTTCCCAGCTTGTCCACTTCTTTGTTTGCTGCTTCGAGTACCACACCAGTGCATCGCCTGTCAAGCTACGATTGTATAACTACATCCGAATCTTCTCATCATGTCCAACCCAAACCAACTTATCACGGTAAGACCTTAAATGAGCCATCGTAACACCACTTCCATCGAGTATGTTAAACTTGAGTGTCTTATAACCATCGGGCAGCTTCAAGTTAGGATACATGCAGAGGTCTTCATATGCTAGGCCTCTAGTTTCTTTGTGCCTTGGAATTGCTTGAACTTTTCCACCAGCCACTTAACTTGCTCTTTAGTGCCGTCTGAGTCTTCCCCTGTCCATGCGTACATGTCGTGATCTTTGGTGGGTGAGTAAATGGTTTTGGTTTCGACAGTGAAGTTAGGGAGATTGTTTTGTGGTGCTTTTGGTGGTACGATGTAAGTGGGGTATGGGATGTCTTTCTCAGGAACAGTGGATCTTTGCCGTGAGGGCGGAAAGATTTTTTGGATTGGTGGTTCCATCAGCATGGACAGGAGGAACTCTGTTCTCCAACTCAAACATCCTTTGCTCCAGCTTAGCATACTCCTCGTATGCGACAAAACCTTGATTTCCAGGAGTTCCTCCAGCATTATCATTTTTGTCAAACTCAGCCATGATATTTCATCCCGTCCTTGTCCTTGTAGGTAAAGGGGGAGGTGTTGCAATTGATCCTGTAGATCTCAACCGGTACTGCGGCACGGCCAAAATACACAAACCAAACTTTAGGGATTTGGGACTAAAATAACCTTTAAAACAAGCAAAGAATACAATGTGAGTAAAGCATTAGAATTAATATCGTAACTTCGCGTTCTATCATGCAGGGGGCCTCTTTTATGCATAGGTAGGCCTATTGATGATTCAAAGTAATGTTTTCGTCGAATACATCATTTCGTTTGCTTGAGCATAATCAACACAAGTCTAAAAATCCAAAAATAACGAAATTTTATTTGATTTGCTTGGCTTTATTACAATCACTAGTTTTAAAAAGGAAAAGACAATGACTCGACTAAAAAAAAGGGACAACTCAAAAAGAAAAATTACTCGACTAAGGATGACTGGAGTATGTGCCAAGCAAAGAGGCTCTCGAATCAAGGATCAACTTCAATATCTTCTCCCTCCTCTTTTTCCTCAGTCTCTTCTTTGGGTTCCATTTGCTAAGTTTGGCGGTGGAGGGGTAACAAATATCTCCATAAGGTCTTTCCCAGCTTGCATGTCACCCAAGGCTTTTGCAAAGAACTCGCAGATTTCGACCCCCATTGTCTCTTTCTCTGCTAATGGCACTGCTTTGAAGTATTCTCCCAACCTTTGAGCAGGTCTTGCAAACTCCCAGTGACTTATCTAGCTGCCATTGTCTTGCCTATCCAGTACATGAGTTCATCTCCTTTGATTTTTTCCTTATATTTCCTTCTCATCTCCCTTTCTTGTGTTATTCTCAACTCCTTCCTCTTTTGATCGAACTTGTGTCGCATTCTCTTGTACTTCTCAACAATACTTGGAGCTTCAGCTTTCCTTTTCAACGTGGTCTTTGATCAGAATTTCTCACTATCTTCATTGAGCCATTGAAGATAGGTCAAAGTGGCGCCGGGATTCACCTTGTTGTCTCGGCCCCAACAAAACTGCATAGTTACCCTCTCTTCCCACATTGTCAATATCGTACCAACCATCGGGGGTTCAATGTCTTTTATGTCAACATTGAAACTCCTTTCTTTTGTCAGTTGAGGGGTTTGTTGTGTCATTCCTACTTGCTGGAGGATCCTTAGGGGAACGTAGTGGTGAGTTCCTCGGAATCCAATCAATTTCAAGAAGGTAGTGTCTTGACTTTGCACAGAAACAGTGAAGCAAGCATAATTCTCTATTACCCATTGCACATCTTGTAACTCTTCGAACTTGGTGTACCATCCTCGCACGTTTGCAGGGTATTCCCATACTGTCGTGCCAGCCATGCGAGTGCTATGTGAAAGGATGCCACCGATCCTTGTCGCCCTTGGTGCTGTCGGACTAATGGTGACCTTGTGTATATGTGTTCTATCAACCACATTTGCAGCAAGAGGTTGCACCCTTCAAAGAAATCTTCTCATTTTCTACACTTGGTCAAAGCCTTGTAGATTTCTCTCACGATCATTGGAACCAAACTCACTTGGCGCTTGTGAGCACCTTTACGCAATCCTTCAACTACCCTCCTAACCTTATGTTGATCTTTCCTTCTCTTTCGGAGAAGACCACACTTCCTAGAAAAGCAACGATGAAAGCAATAGACTCGGTCCATTCCCAATCTTGAATTTCCCATGCCTCTGTCAAGTTGTGTCTAAGAGTTGGATCTCCAAATCCAGAATATAAGAACTCCAAGGTAACCTTTCCATTATGCACTCCCTCAACATATGAGTCATAGGGAGCTTGCAATAGCTCAATGAACTCCTTGGGCTCCACATATCGGGGGTAAATCATGGTCCCGGGCCAAGGTTCTAACCCCACCAAACCTCCAACTTCTTCTAACATCGGTGCCAAATCCAAACTTTCGTAATCCCAGAAATGTGTAGCAGCTTCGACCAGAGCAGGCATAGCAGTATAAGCCTTAAGGACCAAAAATTCTCCCAGCATCTTTTGAACATGCAGCCTGCTGATCGCTGCCAAAGCTTCCCACCAAAGCCTGATCAAGTGAGGAGCTTGGAAGACGATCTCAAAGTGAAGTGTTTCTCTTGCAGCCATAGTCTGAAAACAAACCAAAAATATATCAAAACAATCCTATGGTCTTGATCATACTCAAGCAAACGATCAATATTTTGCGCAAACATTTTCTTCGAATCTATACGAGGATGCAGTTTTGTCGTTTTTGGGTTGAAAACCATGTTCGACATTTGTACGAGGTTTGCTAATAGACTATGACGTGCCAAGGACGTATAGTCTTCGTAAGCTTGAATGATTTTAAAATTAAACATGCAATTGCTAGCCATTTATTCTCAACTGACCACCGAAACCATTGTTCTTTTAAAATCCAAGTTTGATTACAATAGACAAAGACATAAAAAGAAATAAATTCTAAAAATTTAGATCTTCAGGCATCTTTGATTCGGCAGCAGACTTCTTCAATTTCTTTTGCATCTTCCTAATGTCCAACTGAGCAACGATCAAGCAATCCATAGCTAGTAACCCTCCACCTCCGTCTCTTTGGTTGTAACTTTCATGGTATTTTACTTCGAACCCTTTCTTCAGACCTTCCAGCTCTCGATCTAAGTCTTCCACCTTATGTCTGTTCCTTTTTCGTTCTTCCTTTCTCAGCTTCTCGGACATTTTCAACTTTTTCATCAACCATTTGATCTTATATTTTTTTCAGCTTCTTTGTCTTTGACTGCCCCAGGTATGTCGATTTTAGGAACAAGAGCATTTTTCACGTCGTTATGCAACCATTATGAATATCCAACTCCACAGCCTGCATGGTATCTGTCTGGTTCAATTGAATTTTCTTTAGCAAACTTCTTTTCATTCCACATTTCGCGAATTTCTGGTACAAATAGAACCTTGTCTTTTTCGTAGTCTACTTGGAATCGGACTGTGTCTCCTACCAATGGGATGTCTTACCTTCTTCATGCTTGCCTTAAATCTCTAATGGGTATATAAAGTTGGAGACCATGTATACCCATAAGGACTACAAATGATTTCATCTTTAACCGGAGCAAAACCCCTGGAGCAGTGATCCAAGGATACATCCACTGTATGTCTTCATCTTTCAAATTTTTCAACAATATATAGTACTCGTGATTAGAGTAGGGTGCTTTGAACCTCTTAATGCCATAGTGTTGTGCCAATATGTTTTTTGATCGACACATGTCATAGAACACTTGGTATGCATTTGGTTTCTTTTGAAGGTGTTCAGTCAGCCACACTTGTAATAACGAATTATAACCTTCAAAGTATCGAGCCCCATTCTTGCACCTTCCCAAGGCTCTAAGGATGTTAGCCAGTATTGTGGGAACCATAGTGCATGTCTTCTCCTTGATACCATGGAATAAGGAATGTATGAAGTGGACTATCTTTGTGTTGATTTCATAATGTATTCCTTGTGGGAACACTACAACGCCAAAGAAAACCACCGCAAATGCAAAATTCCTCTTGCACTTCCAATCATAGTATGATGTAAACTCAGCTTTGTGATTTTCATAACCCTTTTCGTGACCGAACTTATCATACAAGTACATGCAACTAAACTTTGACCTTTGCAAAAATTCGGACACATTATTTTCCCGAAAACCAAATGCTTCGCAAAACTCCCCTTCGGTAGGTTGACGCAGAATGATAATTCTAGCGTCTTGCCATCTATGTCTCTTTCGCCTCAAACGCGGATCTTCAATGAAACCTCCTATTTCCTCCAAAAGTGGTATCATTTCTAAAAATCTCCAAACCTAAAGACATTTCTATCAGCATCCCAAAAGCAGGTGGCAGCTTCAATGATAAATCTATTGAGTTGAACATCCATTAGTGAAGGAAAATGACCTAATATTTACTTAATTCAGATTGGCCAGCTTCTCCCAAGTTTCTATAACATGCCCTTATCTCCCTTGGAATGTCAATAATCATGCCGAACCGGTGATAATCTTTGTGACTCATGGTATCCTACAAAAAAAAAAAAAGACCGTTAGGCTCGACCCCCTTCCTCATTTTGAGAATAAATGGTGTACACTTGGAATATTTAGTTCTTTTTTTTGAAAAAAAAAATATGCACACATAATCACATCCAAATGCCCCTTAGAGTTAGTAACTCGTTTAAGTTTAGTTTAGATATGATGAACTAAAAGACTTAGGCATAGCCGGAGTCACAATTTCCTAAAAAATGATATAATGCATGATCTTAGTAACGTCTCCACTAAGATTTGGGGTACCACTAGACCGGTTCTTTCAAGCGGACGATTTGAAAGTTGAAAGCTTACAAACTGCCAAAAGCTTCAGTATTCAGCTAATTTTGCAAGACTTTCTCTTAAGTGTTTTATTTTAAGTGAGAAAAGGAGCGGTCGGGGGTTCCATGCAACCGTTCCTTCCTATGGACTCTAAGATTTAAGAGGGTCCCAGGAGTGGTGGATGTTATGAACAATAATGTCAAATAGTTTACAATATTTTAAAATATACAATATATTGATAAATTGCAAAAATAAACAAAAGAAAAAAAACAAAAAAAAAAAAGAAAAAAGAAAATAAGTTATAGTGTATAATAATAATAAATAATGAAAAATAAATACACAATAATAAAGACATAAAATCCCAAAATTAATGCTCGTTATGGTTAGGACTTTGAGTATCCCCAGTGGAGTCGCTATTCTATCATACCCACCTTTTTACCTAATTCGAAACGAGTCAAGGCTCGAGTTTGACTAGGTAACTCGGTTGAGTTTGAAATTGGAGTCGCCACCGAATATAAGTCTTCCAAGGTGTATTCGCCACCTAAATGTCTAAGGTCGAGTCTTGTTCAATAAAAAGCATATTTCCAGAGATTCGAGGGTAAGAAATCCAAGTGACTCGGGGAAGAAGGTGTTAGGCACTTCCCCAAGTCCCACAAAAAGTGGTTCCCGCTCGAACTTTTACTTTTGGGATGTTTAAAAGGTTGTAGACAAGTATTAATCACATTGGCAAATTACTTTACTAACTCAAGCGGCTATAAATGCGATCAGTTAAATAATTTGATTCACTCATGCAAACAGTCTAAATGGAAGTTGTGACTAAGATCTGGGCTTGCAAAATTTTACAGAAACAGCCTAAGCCCAACGCCTAATCGCACTTTTGACTTCAAGTTTTGCAAACGTTGAGTCAATCAGATCAATATCGCAAAAAATGGTTCAAATTAGTTCATTTACACAATTTCAGTGTTTAGTAGGATTTTGCAGAAATAGCCAGTTTCAAAAAATACTTCCAGATCTTGACACAAACCAAATTGGGGTTATTTTTTGAAATAAATGTTAGCGATTCCGGGTCGGCGTGACTTGACGTTAATTGTCGAGCCCTAATCTTAATGGCTATTTGCGTTTGGGGTCGATTTCAAAATATATAGTAGTGGACTGTTTTTGAAAGAGGATACACGAAGCAATACAAATGCATATAAAGGCTGTCAGATGTAATATATACATGTATAGATATAGGCATGCAAATACATAATTATATAATTTTAAGCTTTTAGAAAATATGTATACATAATTGTATAGTGGACCCCACACTTATACTCCCTTATACACTATTAGATTAGTATATAAGAGATTAAAGTAGGTACAAATAAGTTTCACACATAAAATGCCATTTTGAAATGGTTTTGGGCCTGTACAATTTATGTAAAAAAAGGTAGTTTCAGCTTTACATAAATAGTCTAGATTACATCGACTATTATGCAAATAACCCCTGTTAATTTAAAACCACCAGATTTCGCAGTTTAGGCAAAAAAGTTGTCTCAAATTTTACTTGTAAAAGCAGGTCATGCATAACTACTGGGTTTAATCGACCGTACATGCATATAGGCTTGTTTTAGATAGTATAATGCAAGCACATAGGAGGTAAAGGTTTAGAAAGGGCCCTTGTATAACCAAACACACAGTTCATAATAGTATACCCTGTTTTAAAGTAAACACAAGAGGGGAAGGTCCTAACAAATACAAGCACAAAGGGGATAACTAAAGGGGATTGAGAAGGGCAAGAAACAGTGCCCTGTATGCACTCCAAGTAGGGCCTGTATAGGCCTGATTTTCATTGATAATGGGGGCCTTTATCAGGCTCTTTCAAATAGCCAAAGCACCTGTAAACTAAACCTTGGTATAGCGTTAAGGCTATCCACACATATGCTGCATAAAAGGGCTAGCAAAGGGACAAGTATAGAGCCCCAAACAGATACACGTAGAAGCAGGGATCACACAGGGAAGTCCTAAGTATAGAAAGTCAAATATGAGAACAAGTAAGGGCGCAAGCCATGTTTCCTTACCTTCTTATCAAATTAAGAACATGAAGAGAGTAGCAATGCAGGTAGTGCCAAAGTTTGTTCCTAGATGAATATCTAGAAAGAGTGAGAGGATGTTTCAGAGATGAAACCACAATGTTTTGCCTTTGCTTTTCAATTTTTCTTTTTTGCAGTAACTGTATGCTTGTTAAGTTATTCAGAAAGAGAAGAAAAAATATTTTTTTAGCTGTGTGTTGTGTATGTTCTGTGTATGAACTCTAACCAATATGAAAAATAGAACAAGTTTATATAGGTGAGGGGTGGGAATTAAAGTTCAAATGGGTAAAAGTCAGGAATGGTAAGGAAATATTATTTCCAAGAATAAAATGGATACCCTTAGGTGGCCCTTCCAAAAATAGTTCAATCAATCCCCAAATTCAAGGAAAATCAACCCTTTAACCAATATAATTCCCTCTCTTGATCAATAAAACATCCAGATTCAAGAATCAATGTACAAAAGTGTTCAAAACCAGCTTAGGCTCGAAAATCCTTTGATTGACTCAACAGATTTCAAAAAAGCCTAAGTTGATACTGGATCAAATCAATAGAACAACATTCCATTCAAGTTTTCAGTCGAAGGGTGTAAATTGAACAAATCGGAACCCTTGAATCATGCAACTCAAATTTTACACTAGGTGGAATCGTGTAATCATGGAAACTATTCATTTAACAAGATAAGCAATCAAGTGCATTGTAAATTAGATGGAACAATCAGGATAAACATCACACTGTCATGGGTTCTAATGTTTGGAATTTAGTCAATAAAGCACGGTATATCAAGTGTGTACATATTACAATTTAGGCATTCAAAGATTCAAGACGATGTTCTATTTATTAACAAAACCAGTGATCACATAGCCTTGGCCCTAATCAATTTTTTAACTAAGCATGCAGACATATAATTAACTAACAAAATCAACTAAATCAGTCATAGGCATCACACAGGGTTTTTAGAAGTAATGAAAGAAAGGTTACCCGGTTCAACATTAATTCAAACCAGTTCCAACATGTTTAAACCAGGGATTTCCCCTTTTTGAACTTAATTTCTCATCTAAGAATGTGTAAGGGTCCGAATCTTAAAGGACGTCTTGGTTTCCGGCGATGGTGACAGAGGTCGACGGAGGGTAGGATTTTGACCTTCATTATATGGGAAAATTGTCATGGCGTTTTTGTTGCGGATGGTGTGAAGAGAAAGAGAATGTATTTTATTTGAGGTTTTGCCGGTGGAAGTGGCCGGAAATGGCCATGGACAGTGGTAGCTACGGTTTCGCGTGAGAGAGAATAAGGGGAGGGGGCGGCGCTGAGTTGTGAGTGAAATGGGGAGCGTCGTTAGTGTTTTGGGGATGGTGGTTTAATTAAAAATGGAAATATATATTAGAACTGTTGGATCAAACTCGTGGATTGTTGAGATGTTGCCACGTAGGCGTAAAATGTGGCTGATGTGGAGTGTGATGTGTGTATAGTGTATATTTCTTGTATAAAATGATATAAAATATGTATAAATATGTATAAAATACATATAAATAGGTGGAAAATTGAAAAATTAATTTGAAAAATGCCATAATGATTTTGGGGGACTGTAAAAAATATTACAAATAATTTTGTGAAAATAATAAAATTGCAAAAATTCGTAATTGGATATGCTAATGTTATAAATGTCCGTAGCTTGTGTCGGTGCCTTTAAAAATAGCCTAATTGGCGTGGTTGTGTGAAATAATTATTTTGAATAGGAGTAAGAGTGAAGATAATTGTATGGTTATCCGTGCAATTTTGTCTGAACTGTAGGTAATGAGTTTACATGGACCAATGGCACAGTAATGTGCATAATTGACAGGGCATTAACAAATGCCAAATAGTTGCTTGAGTACCCTCAGTCAGAAGCTCTAATCATGCCCCTAGGATTCTTAATTCATTCACCACTATGTGTAGAGTTAGCAAAGGATAATACAAAGAAGAGCAAGACACTCAGGTTCTTGAATTGCCTAGCAGACCATCAGGACTTCATCAGGTGGTGCAGGATGCTTGGTCCTGTAACACACATGCACAAGGAATGAAAGCAATCTGGTATAAACAGAAGCAGGTGAATCAAGGGTTGAAGAGCTTAAATGATCAAGAATTTCAAAAATAGAGGCAACAAGGAGAGAGCTGACTGAATTGCAAGAACAAGTCAAGACAGCAGCTGATCAGAGAAGCAGCCAGCAAAAGGAAAAGAAGCTGAAGGAGCAACTAAAAAAGTGGCTCACTATTGAAGAAAGCATTGTGAGACAAAATTCTAGGGTCCAATGATACCGAGGGACTCTAACACTGCATATTTCCATGCATGCATGAAGAACAGAGTTGGCCTAAACACTATCAACAGTCTGGTGGATGAGATGGGTACTTTAATTAGAGATCAGAAGGGGATTGAGGCAGAAATATTGGGATTTTATAAAGAGCTCTTGGATAATGCAGCTAGTACACTACCAGCTATTAATAGGGAAATGATGAAGAGGGGTAGAGTATTACAAAGGCAGCATCAACTTCAGCTAATAGAACCTATTAGTGTAGAAGAGGTATGAGAAGCACTTAAAGACATCAATGACCTGAAAGCCCCAGGGTGTGATGGTTTTAATTCCTACTTCTTCAAGAAGGCATGGAGTATCATAGGAGATGAAGTCACTCAGGCAGTACAAGAGTTTTTCACAAGAAATTTCATGACTAAGTATATCTACTGCACCACTATTACTCTAATACCCAAACTGAAGAACCCAAATAGAGTACCTATATCATGCTGCACCCTCTTATATAAAATAATTTCAAAAAGACTGACAAAAAGAATGCAAAGAGTGATGGACCGGATAATGGATAACAACCAAGCTGTATTTGTTCCTGGCGGGATAATAGGAGACAATATTATTATGAGCCATCAATTGGTTAAACGTTATGGAATAAAAGGCATATCTCCAAGATGTATGACGAAAATAGACATGAGAAAGGCATATGATTAAGTGGAACGGCCATTTCTAGAGCAAGTTCTTGTGGAATTGAGATTTTCTGAGGTGTTTGTCAAGTGGATCATGCAATGCATAAGTATTTTATCCTACTCAATGATAGTGAATGGGAACCTCACAAAGCCATTTGATGCAAAAAAGGGACTCAAACAGGGAGACCCTCTTTCCCCTTTCCCTTTTGTCCTAGTAATGGAATATTTCACTAGGCTGCTTAAAACTCTAGAGGATAACCCAGATTTCAACTACCATCCAAAATGTCAGAAGGTCAAGCTGATTCAGCTAAGCTTTACTGATGACTTGGTGCTGTTCTGCAGAGAAGATATTATATCTATGCAGATGGACCTATTTCATAAATTCTCAATGTGCATTGGAATGAAGGATAACTAGGACAAGCATTACATTTACTGTGGAGGTATGCCAGAGGAAGAACAGGAGGAATGCACTCAAGCTCTAGGCTTCACAAAAGGAATTCTCCCAATCAGATACTTATGGGTACCTTTGAGCTCAAAGAGACTGTCAGTAATGTAGTGTCAACCTTTGCCAAAGAAGGTAATCACCATGGTGGAAGCAGTGTGTAGAAGGTTCCTGTAGACAGACAATAGTGAAATATCCAAAAAGGCACTCATAGCATGGGGCAAACTCTGCTGTCTCAAAGTAGCAGGAGGCTTTAACATTCTTGACATTCAGATATGGAATAAAGCAGCAATATGTAAGAACCTATGGAACTTGTGTAAACATAAAGAGAAGATATCCGTGCATTGGATTCATACTTACTATGGGAAACATGGAGTCTGGGGAGCAAGAACAGAGAGAGAATCATGGGTAGTGCAGAAAGTGTTGAAATGTAACCAATACTTCCTGCAGGCAGGGTACACTAAACACGATGTGATGAGCATGGAGAACTTCACTGTAAAACACATCTACTTAAAGCTGCAAGGAGAGTATCAGAAGGTGGAATGGAGGAAGCTTACCTGCAATAACTTAGGGCATCCCAAGTGGGTGTGCAAACAAAAGACAGGAATGGCAGATGGACACCAAGCATTGATATTCAGTGTGTGCTATGTCAGAACCAGGATGACAGCATGGACCATTTATTCTTTGAATGCAGGCTCTCAAAGTGGATATGGAGTAAGTTGCTGCACTGGCTGACCATTAACAGACAACCACTCAGCTGAACACAAGAAATTGAATGGGCTATCAGGAACTGCAAAAGCAAAGCTGCGAGAGCACAAGTTTACAGGATGATGGTAGCTGCAGGAGTGTACTATATTTTGCAAGAAAGGAACAAGAGAATCTTCCAGAATAGACAAAGAGAACAACCATGCTTGGTTAGGAAAATCATTCAATAAGTAGTCTGTAGAGGACACAACCAGAAGAAGTTAAGGAAAGAGCTCGAGTTATTAAATTTCTATCCTGAGCTATAGCTTGTTTAAGTGTTTGGCATGTACTGTAATTAATGTATGTAGGTATGCTACATTGGTCCTTTTAGGACAATGATGGTAAAGATGGGAAGGATGATTGTTTTGTAATGCTACTTGGTAATTTGAATGAATAAATATTTACTTACCAAAAAAATAAAAAAAAATAAATGTATGTTTAGATCAATAATTATCGTCACATAAATTAAAGCATATGTAATAATAAATATTTGAACTGAAGAAAATTATAAAGTGACATTCTCATTGTTAGTTTGACTCGTTCTTCTTATTCAATATATTTTGTTTATGAAAAACACCTACATTATAATTTATTTTTAACGTGAACCGAAAGTATAAAAACACTTCAATTTCTTTAAAAGTATTTGAATCGTTTTCTTGGATGTTGTTTGATATTTTGATTTTCATTGGCTTCACGTTTAATATCCACTCAATGTTGTGAGTCGGGTGATTTAATAATAACAGTGGCGTACAAAGAAATTTGTGCAAGCATGATCGGCCATTAACTTTTCATATCTAATCATGTGACGCAAGTGGACGACGATAAATAATTGGAGTAGTCAATGAGCACTACTAAATCATGTTTATATGAAAAGCCATACATATTGACAAGTATTTATGTTTTACAGTACAATAGACAAAATATAGAGCAAAACAATCCCCTATATTAGATTGTATATACCATAATATATTTTATCACATTACCAATTTATATTAGAATTTTAAGAGGTATCTTATGTCGACAATAAAAAGTCTTTATCAAGACGACAACAACAACATACCCAGTGATATCCCACCAAGGTTGGATATGAGGAAAGTAAGATGTATGCGGTGGAAAGGCTATTTCCGATAGACCTTCAACTAAATAACGTCAGTGAGAAACATATTTGAGAGAGACAAGATGACAATATCAAAATAAATTAAATGAAATACTACTAGGAAGCACTCAAACATGTTTAAGCTAAATAAAAAACACGAATAACAAATAAAATGCAGAGTAAGCTTAAAGTAGAGTATACCGAAAATCGCTCGATTACTATCTATCCCTCTACCCTAATCCTCGACCTCTACTCTATCCTATCTAGGGTGATGTCCTCGGTAATTTGGAGGTGGGCCATGTCCTGCCTAATCACCTCGCCCCAATTTTTCTTTAGTCTACCTCTACCTCTCTGCAGGTTTAGCACTGCCAACCCCTCGCACCTCCTCACCGGCGCATCTGTGCTTCTCCTCTTCACATGTCCAAACTACCTCAGTCTCTCTTCTCGCACCACTGCGGCCACTCCCACCTTGTCGCGAATGGCTTCATTCTTGATCTTTTCCATCTTGGTATGCACACACATCCACCAAAGCATTCGCATCTCTACTACTCTCATCCTCTGGACGTGGGTGGCTTTTTGGTATGCGCACACATCCACCAAAGTATTCGCATCTCTACTACTCTCATCCGCTGGACATGGGTGGCTTTTACTGACCAACACTCCGCCCCATACAATAAAGCTGGTCTAATGACTACTTTATAGAACATACCTTTAAGCCTATGAGGCACTTTTTTATCGCATAGGACACCAGAAGTGAGTCTCTACTTCATCCAACCAGCCCGTATCCGATGAGTGACATTCTCGTCAATTTCTCTATTACCTTGGATAATTGACCCAAGATACTTGAAGCTCCCTTTCTTGGGGATGACTTGTATATCAAGCGTCACTTCTACATTTGACTCCTGGGGAACATCACTGAACCTGCACTCCATGCACTTTATGAACATTGACTAAGCCCGGCCTAGGGTTTATTTTGATAATTTTTCTTCTTTCACCGTCTAAAGGTTAAATATTCTTTCTTCGGGCACTTATAAGTGAGAATATATTTTTTTGGCTCAGAAAAGAATTTTTTATGACAGACGTCGGACTTGAAAAGAAGTCGTTCAGTAGTTTTTTTGACCTAGGACTTAAGGTAAGTGATTATATCCTTTTTTTTTTACGGCCTTTAGCCTTATGGATATTCTATTCACGCGTTCTTTACGTGAGTAGCTGCCGACAGGGCGTACTTACTACGCCACAACCTTGAAATATATTCATATGTTATGTTTTCTAGCTATGGGTTGTATGTTATATATTGAGCGCAATAGCCGCCTCAGCTTTATGTTATATCGGGTACATGAGTATTCTGCCCCAGGAGCAGGAGTATTCCACTCCATTCAATTATCAAATTGTATTCCCATCGATCGCAGAAGTATTCCGCTTTGGGATGGGATTACGGGCACATGTTACACTATTTCATCTTATTTCATTTAATTTTATACCATTATGTGTGTTGACTTACCGTACATGACTTTTGCTTTGATTATCTGTGCATTGCTTAATTGTTGGTTGTTGTTTGGTTCTGTTTCTATGACTAGCTTGCTCATCCTTCGGATTAGTTAGCTATTCCTTGCTTAATGAGTCTTTATGACTCACTCTCTATATGTTTCTTCTATTGTCTTTTTGATTCGGCATATTCTGCCAACACCCCAATCTTGGCTGGTATATTAATTGAAAATATACTGGATAAAATTAATTTATCGGAGCAGTTTGTGGCTGGTATGTTAATTGAAAAGATACCCCAATCTTGGAGTGACTACAAGAAAAATTTGAAGCATAAACACAAATTGTTGTCACTTGTTGATTTGGTCAAGCGCATCGTCATAGAAGAAACCAACCGGAAGCAATCAAGTTTTGTAAAAGGGAAGAAAATTGCTACAAAAGTCAATCTCATGGAGGACAATAAGTCTTGCACAAAAAATAACAGGTACAAAAAGAAACCTGGTTACAAGCCCAAATTCAACAATAAAACCTTCAAGAAAAAAGATAATTTCCTTGTGTGTGACAAACCAGGTCATCATGCACCTCAGTGTAGGGATAGAAAAGTTGGGAAAGATGATAATCCTACTAAAATCAAAGGAAATTTGGTTGAAGCAGATGATGTTATTGTTGCGGTCATATCCCAAGTAAATTTTGTGTCCAGTGTGAAAAATTAGGTGTTAGATAGTGGTGCCACTAGGCATATTTGTGCAAATAAAAATGAATTTACATCTTACACCTAAATTGAGGAAGGAGAAGAAGTTGTTTATCTTGGTGATTCCAGAACTACTCTAGTTCTAGAAAAATGAAAAGTTCTTCTCAAGCTCACATCTAGAAAAACTCTGGCCCTAAATGAGTTGTTACATGTTCCTAATATCCGAACCAATTTGGTTTCTGTGGGATTGTTAGGAAAATTTGGAGTGAAGGTTTAATTTGAATTTGATAAGGTTGTATTAACCAAAAATAATATTTTTGTTGGCAAAGGGTATTATAACCATGGTTTATTTGTACTCAATGTTATGAATGAAAATGCTAGTACTTTTGCTTACTTGGTTGACTCTTTTGATTTATGGTATGCTAGACTTGGGCACGTTAGTTTATCTTATATTAAGAAAATGCTTATATTTGGTTCTAAACTTGATATAGTACTTGAAACAAAAAGCTTATTGTCTTCTAACTTTGATATGAAAAACATGGGAGAAGCTAATGTCATTTTAGGCATGAAAATTTTTAGAGATAGTGATGGTTCGATTTTAAGTCAAGGACATTATGTAGAGAAAATTCTTAAGAGCACTCCTTTTGATGCTAATTGTCGATTAAAGAAGAATCAGGGGAAGCTGTTTCTCAAAAGAGGTTTAAATAATTGGTAGTCTAATACATTTGATAAATTTTACTAGACCTGATAGCTTATGTTGTGTGTAGATTGAGTAGACCTGATAGCTTATGTTGTGTGTAGCTCATAATCTTAGCAGTGATCATTGGAATGCACTGACAAGACTTATGAAATATTTGAGAGGTACCATGGAATATGGTATTAAATTTAGTGGATTTCCCTCTAGTATTAGAGGGATACTGTGATGGCAATTGGATATCTGATTCAGACGAGGTAAATCCACTAGTGGCTATGTGTTCACCCTTGGTGGGGGTGCAATAACATGGAAATCAGCCAAGCAAAACTTAATTACTAAATCAACTTTAGAATCTGAGTTTGAGGCTTTGGAATTGGCTGCTAACGAGGCTGAGTGGTTGAGAAACTTCTTAGCGAGTATTCCAATTGGAATAAAACCAACACCTTCTGTGTTTATGCACCGTGGTTGCCGATCAGCTATAGATTTAGCAAAGAATAAATCTTATAATGGAAAAAATAGACACATTCATAGAAGGCAAAATGTGATAAATCATATGCTGAGAGATGAAATTATTGCCATAGATTATGTGAAGTCAGAGTTTAATTTGGCCGATCTTCTGACTAAACCTTTGCAAAGGAAAATGATTTTGGAAACATCGAGGGGAATGAGACTTATAAATATCAACTAGAGAAATGTCAACAATGATGGTAACCCAACCTATGTGATTGGAGATCCTATAAACTAGGTTCATATGGGTGATAACAAGTCATTAGTTGACTTAAATATGCACTATTAAATGTATGTCCCTTCCTATGCTGCGTGAAAAATAGTGCAACTCTGCAAGGCGAAGTGAGACTGAGTTTCTACTCTTAATCCAAGTCATATCCTTTATAGGTGGTGTATTGCTCTGCAGAATACACTTGATGAATGGACCTATATGAGTACGGAGTGGGGCCGCTCGTATGAAATTCTGACAAAATTTTTAGAGCACTCATGAATACCGGGCACTGCGCATGGCCTATTAGCGCAAAACCGCAACGAACAACAAAGTGGGAGTATAATCTGATAGATAAGACTTTATTCTTACAAAAGAATTATTGGTTCATAGAAGTTTTAAACTTCACCAATTATTATGTAAGTTTAATCTTATTTAATCTAGTTTTGGTTCATAGTCTACGGACACCAGAAACGAAGCAATTATACTCATTTTTGGAAATCCAATTTAAAAAAAATAAAAAATCTAATTTCTTGTTCTTCACTTGTTTCAATTCCTTTTGAGATATTTGGGGGACTATTGTAAAATTATTATAGTATCTCCAAAGAAAACTACAATATTAAATCCATTAATGGATTACTTGGTCAACAATACTTGTCATTGGCATAAATGCCAATTAGCCTAACTATTTACCGTTGGCCTATATTTACCGTTGCCATTATTTTCTTCTTAATTGTATTATCAATACAAAACAATCATTTAGATGTTTCTTACCAAAGGATAATGTTGTGTGATTACCGTTTGCTATTAACACAATTTTCTTTATTGTTGTTCATTAAAACTAATCAATTGACTTTCCATGAACGTTGGAAACCTTCAACTATATATAGCCATTGTTTTCTCTTCCAGAGAACACACAACAAGAAACGGAAAACTTTCTTCTTATCCTAAATGCTCTTCTTCATCCTAATAACTGGGTTTCCTTATTCTTACCGTGATTCTTTGTTGTTCCTGCTCCTAATTTCAAAACTAGAAGAGCTTGTTGAATACTGGGGGATACACCAACATCGATGAACTATCCTTAAGGACGGTGTCTTTGACACGTCTCAAGCTATAAAAATTATCCGTGTTTCATCAAACTTTTCCAAAATCATAAAGCATTAACATATTCAAAGAAACAACCAAAAATAGATTCAAATCTATTTCATTGCTTGATAAACTAATGGAGGAGACGAGGAGCGAAATAATAAATCGATGTTTGAAATGGAGGAGGTGAATTAAAAACTACACAAGCAAAAGAAGACTAGGACTTGAGGTTTCCAAGTTCCTACTAAGAGTAAATAAGTATACGACTTTTATATACATAGTAAAATTAAAAATCTTATTGGATTATCGGTTTAACCGATAAGAAAATGTGCAAAACTGACAATTGAACCGATAGCCCGATAATAATTTTTACAAACCGTTAAATAATCGATTATCCAATAACCCAATATCAATAATCCAATAAATTTTTATCGGTGTGATTTATCAGTTTAAACTGAAAAGTGCAAAGTACTAGTTTATGGTGTATGTTCCTTTCATCCATTTTGGTTGTCACGACCAGGACTTTTTGTTGTCAAAATCGATATACCTCTTCAATTGGTAACGTAAAAGCATGTTGTGATAGATAAAATCCAAAATTGTAGTTTGTTTTATTCTGTATTTATTTATCGTCATTGCAAAATATAAGTACATGCTTGTGAATATTTATGTCATTTGCAAATATACCTGACTCGATAGTACTTATTGACTATTCCAGTTATTTATCATCATCCACTTGTTTCATATAATTGGATATGAGAAAATAACGGTCGATCTTACTTGCACAATATTCTTTGCACGCTACTGTTATTATTCAATCTTCTAACTCACAAAATCTAGTTAGGTGTTCAGACATGAGGGTCTAAGCAAGACTTTTCGAAAGATCAAACAGAAACCAAGAAATTGAACAATCATACATGTAATTTGCATTAAACAAATTAAATTGAACAAAAAGTGAATCAAACTAACAACGGGTATATTATTTTATAATTTTATTCTTCGTAAATATTTATTATGAGAAGTAATTTTATCATATATGACGATGTTATGGATCTGAATATGCAAAAAATGACTTGATATATATGGTAAATTAAATTTGTAATTTTCAAATTTCCACACCTAACAATATTTACCAAAAAAGAGATAAAATAATATAACATGCACCATCAACTTTGTTATCTTAGTTCATAAAATAACTAGAATTAATTAATAAATCATTAAAAAAAAGATAATTGTAGCAAAATGATTTGCCCAACCATGGTGGATGGACAATTTGGGTGTGCCGCCATGGCTTGCGATCGTGGCTGAATTCATTGTTTTCAATGCTATCGCACCCATAGTGAGTGCGTTTGTTAAATCATAATCTTCTATGAAGCTCATGACAAGCACACCATTGCTGGTGGCTGTCTCAAGATACCACATTGTGGTGCCCAATACAGTGAAGTGTTTGTCTTAATACTGAATAACTAATTAAGGATTAATCGGTATGGGAGCGAATTTGCGAACAGAACACAAAGGGGAAAGTTTGATGAATAGCCACATTGTACAGTGCTAATCAATGAAAAGACTATATTTGCGAAGTTGTTGACAAACAGCCACTTAAAAGAATTTTGAGCAACAGCCAATCCAAGTATCAGCTATCACAAACTTTTCATGTAATACTAGCTTCGGCATATGCACTTTGTGCGTGTGTCAAATCAATAAGGCACAATCATAAAAAAATCAATTAAGTCTTATATTTGATATGTTTCAGTCATAAAATAAAAATCAAGGGAAAAATTACATACCTGAAAAGGCTATCAGCATGATTGAAAAACTTTATTCACCATTGCATAACAAGTATAGGCTTTAGCATCTTGAAATGAATATGTAAATCAAGAAAGGAAATCATAACTTTAATGAGCAGGAAGTTGAATATGTATACATACACATTTGAGAACTCACATGAGACGAAGTGTGCTATATAGAAACATGAATATGTATGCATACACATTAAAAAATCACATTAGGATAAAAAGTATTATAAATTAGATGATTATAAATAATAATACTTGTACCACGTGATAGACCGAAAAATCTAGTTCGCACAACCATATATCTTAAATGTCAACATCTTAAACAAAATTTTCGACATTGAAAATTATCTTAAAGTAAGAAGAGTAAAAAATGGTTGTGATAGTAAATCAAAAAGTATTGCGTAGAATTAAAATTTGAGAGAGTGAGGTACCTGTAGAAGACTAATATTCCAACAAGGTACAATTTGTTCAAAATAAACGAGTATTGATTAGCCCCTTCGATGTGACTTATAGGTTTCAATATTTTATTCGTTTGTCAACTGTGTCAAGCAGATCGAGAGGCTCCGCTTTACAATCTGCTTTAGAGAGTTCGAGTCAAATGATATTGTTAGTAGCTTTGGAAATTCAATACCAATAGAACACGATGTTGAAAAGTAAAAACTTGATGAGTATTAGAACTCGATATATTATTCGACCAAAGATTTTTTTTTTTTTTTTTTTAACTTTTTATTTCTCTTTTACTAAAATAATGAGGTTAACTAAAATTAAGATTTTATCTAATGGGAAAGGTACTTATGAAGGGTAAAAAGTTCGATCAACGTTTCTAATGAGGGATATTTGGCGTAAATTATGTAATTAGTAGACTAGGGTTTATGTAATATTGTATGCGTTTGGCCCAATAGCTTATATTGTAGGTTAAGCTAGGTTAGTTTTTCAGGTTGCAATGATTCAGACACGTGAAAATGAGGAGTGCAGATGCCCCAGTAAGGAGGTGCATGTAAGAGGTTGGCAGTGCTGCGTCTACAGAGAAGTGGAGGTAGACCGAAGAAACTGGGCTAAGGTAATTAGACTAAACATGGTCCAGAACCATATCACCGAAGACATGACCTTAGATAAGAAAGCATGGAGGTTGAAATTAGGGTAGAAGGTTAGATAATAGTCGAGTGTCTTTTCTGTTATTAGATGTAGTAATATGACTATACAGACTATTTCCATCTTAGTCTTCATCTTTTCTCTAGCTGAGGCTCTATTTGAAATAGCCTCTCTATTTTGATGGAGGTAAGGTCTATGTATATTTCATCCTCTCCAGAATCCACTTGCGGAACTACCTGTGAATGTTGTTGTTGTATAAGCTAATATATATTGCCGACCTTAAAGGTCATCTAACTCGAAGTACTTAAGAAATCAATTGGCATGATATTGAACTTCCTCTGCACATGACAATGAAGTATTTTTCCCCATGCACACATGCTTATGATGTTGGCATATCCTAACAACTAGAATCGTCAGCAGCATTATTCGAGATGTCAATGTTGGGTTATTCACTTGTGGCATTAATTTGCATATAATTTTTTCCCAAATACACTTGACAGGTGTATTTTCCAGATTACATATGAGTTGTGCCAAAATTTGTTTAAGTTTATAATTCAGTACAAGGGAAGCAATTTATAGTTAATCGGTGTGCGAGTTTTTACAGCGATAACTTCAAATTTACAAAGGTAAAATAAATGTGTGGTTTAGCATATTTCTTTTATGTTTCTTACATTATTCCTTTTTGTAGGAGTATTTTTAGCAAACATTTAGTCACTGATCTAATTTAGCTGGATATGCATATTTCCTTAGCAACAAATTTGATTCTATGATATACACATATAATTGAAGTATTTCTCGCCTAATACTTCATTATACACGATATTTCTCAATGTTGTTGTAGTAGTAGTAATAGTAGCAGCAGCGGCGGCAACAGTAGCAGTAGTAGTAGTTCCAGTGATGTTCCCCAGGAGTCGGATGTAGAAGTGACGCTTAATGTACAAGTCATCCCCAAAAAAGGGAGCTTCAAGTATCTTGGGTTAATTATCCAAGGTAATGAAGAATTGACGAGGATGTCATTCATCAGATAGGAACTGGTTGAATGAAGTGGAGGCTCACTTCTGGTGTCTTATGCGATAAGAAAGTGCCTCATAGGCTTAAAGGTAAGTTCTATAAAATAGTCGTTAGACCAGCTTTATAGTATGGGGCGAAGTGTTGGCCAGTAAAAGCCACTCACGTCTAGAGGATGAGCATAGCAGAGATGTGAATGCTTAGATAGATGTGTGGGCATACCAAGATGGATAAGATCAAGAACGAAGCTATTCGCGACAAGGTGGGAGTGGCTGCAGTGGTGGACAAGATCATGCGAGAAGCGAGACTGAGGTGGTTTTGGCATGTGAAGAGGAGGAGCAAAGATGTGTCGGTGAGGAGGTGCGAGGGGTTGGCATTGCTAACCCTATGGAGAGGTAGAGGTAGACCATAAAAAAATTGGGGCGAGGTGATTAGGCACGACATGGCCTACCTCCAAGTTACCGAGGACATGACCCTAGATAGGAAAGAGTGGATGTCGAGGATTAGGGTAGAGGGATAGATAGTAATCAAGCGATTTTTGGTATATTCTACTTACTCTGCATTTTATTTGTTATTGGTGTTTTCTGTTTATCTTGAACATGTTTGAGTGCTTCCTAGCAGTATTTCATTTCATTTATTTTGATATTATTATCTTGCTTCTCTCAAATATGTTTCTCATTGACATTATTAGTTGAGGGTCTATCGAAAACATCCTCTCCATCTTGGTGGAGGTAAGACCTGCATACATCTCACCTTTCTCAGACCTCACCTTGGTGGGATATCGCCGAGTATGTTGTTGTTGTTGCTGTTGCTGTTGTCTTGACCAGGACTTTTTACTGTCGACATTAGATACCTCTTAAAATTGTAACATAAATTTGCAATGTGATAAAATATATTATGGTAGATACAATCTAACATTGGGATTGTTTTGCTCTATATTTTGTTTACTGTACTGCAAAACATAAATACATGCTGGTCAATATGTATGGTTTTGCATATAAACATGATTTAGTAGTGCTCACTGACTACTCCAATTATTTATCACTGTCCACTTGTCTCACATGATTAGATATAAAAAGTTAATGGCCGATCACGCTTGCACAAATTTCTTTGTACGCTATTGTTATTATTAAATCACCCGACTCACAAAATTGAGTGGATATTCAACGTGAAGCCAATGAAAATCGAAATATCAAACAACATCCAAGAAAACGATTCAAATACTTTTAAAGAAATTGAAGTGCTTTTATACTTTTGGTTCACAAAAAAATAAACTATAGTATAGGTGTTTTGCATAAACAAAATATATTGAACAAGAAGAATGAATCAAACTAACAATAAGAATATCACTTTATAATTTTCTTCTGTTCAAATATTTATTATTACATATACTTTACTTTATGTGATGATAATTATTGATCAAACATACAGTTATTAACTAAATATATAGTGGATAAAATATAATTTTAATTAATACTAATAATCTACCAAAATAGATAAAATAATGTAACATGGAGCATCCACTTTTCTCTCTTAGTGCTTAAAATAACTACAATTAATTATCATTAAAAAATAATGGGTGTGAACCATTACCTCCCTACTTTTGTTTAAAAAACAAGTTCATCCCCCCTAACTATGTAAAATAGCCATCCCCGCATCCCTCCTTTATCCGATACAATGTCTATTTTGTTCTTGGCAATTTCAGTTCTCCATCTATGTGATATATTTTAAATATGATGTCTTAATCAAAATATTTTACCTAAAATTTAAATAATATATATCTTATTACAGTAATCTAAATTCATTAACCCATATTATTAATATGTTCAATTATTAATTTGCCACAAAGTACGTTCACCCTAATTATATATCGTGTATATAGATTTTTGAGTTTTAGTTATCGTCAATAAAACAGAAGTGGGCCTAGCAACTAAAAGCTAGGGTGCCACTATTTATAATGTAGAAACAAAATTAAAAATAAAATGAAATGAATTAAAGAAGAGAGCCGAGGAATTCAAAATGTGGTAGGAAAAATAAAAAAAGGTGAAGTATTGAAGGAATATTAGACCAATACACCCAAAGATAATTTTTCTCTATGAGTGCCACATTATTATATGTATACTTCCAAAGAAATCAACACATAAATAAATAAATTTGCCCAAGCTGGGAAGTGCCAGTGCACTCTAGCCCACTGTGGGCTCCGCCTCTAAAACGATCTTAGTTAGTCATTTCAGGAGTTAGGACTCTGATTGACGTGCCGATAGTCTTAAAAGAACTGTAGTCCATTAGAACTTGTCCGTAAAATTTTAGTTGATTCGGACCTCGTTGCAATTTATAAATGTGCTCAAGAAAGACTTGAGCTGCAGTTGATGCAGTGTATGGATGAGCCAATGATATAAAATGCGCATATTTACTTAGCATATCCACCACCACCAAAACAATAGAGTTTTCCATGAGACTTATGAAAACCTTCCACAAAATCCTTGCTTGTATCTTGCAATATTCTTATGGGTATTGGTAAAGGTTGAAGCAACCTCGGTGTGGCCACATGTTTTCCTTTATTCCTCCGGCAGCTCTCGCACTCCCTGATGTAGATGTACATGTCTTGTTTTATCTTCTTCCAATGAAAAGTCTGTTTCAATTTGCGAAGAGTCGGTATCATACCAGAGTGCGCACCTAAGGCACTATCATGATACAACTGTAGTAGTTGTTGCCTCAAACTAAAATCTGCTGGTAGCATAATTCTCCCTTCCTATACAACAAACCATTCTCGTAAGTATATCTAGAATTATGCACAGTACCTTCTAACGTACCTTTGAATTTAAACAACTGACTATCTCTCATATAACCATCGTGGATCTCCTTTAACACCAAGCCAGTAACGCATGACATTGACAGTAACTGACTTTGCTTAGGTGCTACTCTAGAAAGGGAAACAACAACCACATTTTCGTTCCCTTTCTTGTACACAATAGTGTAACCATAGCCAATAAACTTCACCAACCATTTTTGCTGACTCGGAGTAGAAATGTTCTGTTCCAAAAGATACTTTAAACTTTGGTGATCAGTTGTTTAACACAAAATATCATCCCACAAGATATGATCTCCACTTTTGTACTGCTATTGCCACTGCCAACATTTCTTTTTCATAGACATCAGTCCCTTATGTCTAGGCCCAAATGCCTTGCTTAAGAAAGGCAAGGGATGACCCTCCTATATCAATACTACCTTGACACCATTATCACAAGCGTCAGTTTCAATGACAAACTCCAATGAAAAATTTGGTAGGGCTAGATTTGGTGTATTAGATGTGGCATCCTTTAATTGGATAAATACATCCTTTGCTAGCTGAGACCAAATAAAGTTTCCATTTTTCAAGAGATCAGTAAGTGATCTAGCCATAACATAATACCCTTTAATGAATCTTTTATCATACCTAGTAATACCAAGAAATCCTCTCAACTCCTTAACGGTGGCCATTGTTTCATAGCTTCCAGTTTTTTAAGGTCTACCACCACACCTTTGACACTAATTATATGACCCAAATATTCTACCTCTCTTTTACCGAAAGAACATTTTCTTATTTTAACAAACATGCTGCCGTTTTTTTAAATTGTAAATGCTTTCTGTTAGTGATTCAAAACGTCACTCCATGAAGAACTGTATATGAGGATATCATCAAAGAAAACCAATATAAATTTCCATAAATAAGGTTGAAAAATATGATTCATTAGGCTTTGGAATGTGGAAGGAGCATTAGTAAGGCCAAAAGGCATAACAACAAATTCATAATGGCCATGTTGAGATCTAAATGCTATTTTTTCAATGTCGTTCTCCACCATTCTGATTTGATGATAACTTGATCAGAGGTCAAGTTTAGGAAAATATTGAGCACTTCCTAATTCATCCAATATTTCTTCAATAACTGGAATAGGACAGTTATTTTTGACGGTGTATTTATTCAACTCCCGGTAGTCAATACACATTCACCATGTCCCGTCTTTCTTTTTGACCATTACAATAGGAGAAGAGTAATGGCTTACACTTGGTCTAGTTACCCCCGGACTCCAGCGTCTCCGTAATAAGCTTTTCAATCTCATTATTTTGTATGGATGGATATCTATATAACCTTATATTTATGGGAGAAATCCTTTGGTAGTATCCTATGGTCATGCCTTCTTTGAGGTAGCAAATCAGTAGGTATACTGAAAATGCAAGAAAATTCACCTATCACTTTCTGTAATGATTCAAGTAACTTCACCTCATGAAGCATCAAAATTGCCCTATGTGAACTGCAATTATCTCCCACTGGAGATTGTTTTTCAGTCACCCATGTTACAGTTATCATAGCTAATTGTCCATCCTTTTGCATCAATCTTTGCATATGTTGTTGTTCAATGATCTTCATTTTAGAATGTTGGCTCCCTCTTAATGAGATATTCTGATTAAGAATGGAGAGTTCCATCTTAAGTTGACTAAAATTTCATTTAATATCCCCTAAACTAACCAGCCATTACACCACAAGGACCATGTCACAACCCCCCAAAGATACTACTAATAAGTTAGTAATGAACTCCACCCTTTGCATCTTTTAGGTCAACCTTTCATACATAAAGTTGATGTAATTCTTGTTACCATTAGCTACTGCTATTAAGAAAGAAGGTATATCCTTCATAACACAATCCAAATTCTTAGCTATCCTTATATCCAGAGTACTTCCTGTGTCAATAAAGATATGCACTGGATTGATTATATAGAACCAATCACCCTCATGGTTCTATAATCATGAGTACCTGCTACTACTTGCGTGGATAAATCAGAGGCTCATCACCATCCCCTTGTAGCAACCTTTTGTTATCGACTTTTTCATATGTATCAACAGCTTCCAATTAATCCTCCTCCCCCACTTCCAAAAAATAAAGTTGTTTTCACTTCCTGCAATTATGTCTCGGAGTGAATTTTTCGTCAGACCAATAACAAAGTCCTTTGGCTCATTTTTCATTCAATTTAGAGGTCCACAACATTCTCAAATTCCCTTACCAGAGGACATAGTGTTATTCAAAGACACATGATTCGTAAAACTATTCTTAGGCTTCTCTAACACAGACCTGGTATTAGAATAAGCTGGCAACCGAGAAGTTGGTAAATTTTTTTAATCTCCCTTGGGAATAACTGGCTGTCTTTTCTGCAAAGATTGTTCCATCAATTTGGCCTGACTATAGCCCTTCATTAAAGTTCTAGGCCTTAACATTCTCACCTAAACTGCAATTTTAGGCCTAAGACCAGAGAGGAAACAAATGATTGAGTATTCTTCTATAAGATCCACAGAATTCAACAACTCATCGAACTGATCTAGCAATTCTTGAACTGTTCCATTTTGTTTTAATCCCATCATTCAGTCATAGGATCACATAGGCCAGTTCCCCAAATCTGTGGTATAATGCTCGGATACAATCATTCCAAGAGGGAAAATCCCGTAAGAATTTAGTGTTTTCATGTAAATCTGATGCCATTGAAGCACCTTGCCTTCAAGATTAACAACAACAATTTTTTACCCTCATATCCAAGGGGGTTTCATCAATTTCAAAAAATTATTCGCATCTGTATGACCACCCTCTTACATCCTCCCCATCGAATTTGGAAAAATGATACGAGTGTACCTCGAAAGAGCCTAATAGTGAGTGTTCCTGTTTTCCCATGTGTTGGGCACAATGTCGATTTCCAGAGCCTTCTACTCCATCTGAAGGACCTTCTCCATGGTACTGTAATACTTTTCCTTCAAGGTTGTGATTTGTTCCTTCATTTCAGTTGTCGACGCCCATTTTTTCCCGAACCGGGTAAGATTCAAAATATGGCTCGACTTATTGGAACTCACCGGTAAAGACTTGGAGTCGCCACCTAACATATTTTTTAACTAGCGTATTAGGGCACCTACTTTATTTCTAGCCAATTTTTGTGTTAAATCTGACACTTCATTTACGAATCACAAATTCTCGGTACGGGTTCAAGTTAACCCGAAGGGAAGGTGTTAACCACCCCTCGGGTTCCACCAAATGTGGTTACCGGCCGGATTAAATATTAGGATTCGAAATAAATAAGACTAAATTAGAATATTTTCACTATGCGATGTTAGATACACATAATTATATTTAAAATTAAGTAAAAGCCTCGTCTTCTTTGGTTGCTTTCCTCCTTAACGAATTTCAACCAAATGGACCTTGCAGAATAAAAATAAGTTAGTTAGTGTATCCAAACTAAATTAATAACAATAAAAAATAAAAATTGTAAGAACGAAATAGTAAATTAGATTATGAGCGTTTTTTAGAGCGTCGTCTTCAAGATTATTCATCCAAATGTACCTCACAAGAATATAAAAATGAATTATGCTAATTAATAAAGTAGAATAAATAATAATAATAATAATAATAATAATAATAATAATAATAATAACAACAACAACAACAACAACAACAACAACAACAACAACAACAACAACAACAACAACAACAACAACAACAACAACAACAACAACAACAACAACAACAATAATAACAATAATAATAATAATGATAAAAAAATAATAATGAGGAAAAATGAATTTTTGTAAAAGTTCAGGCTCGGATTAGTGTATTGCATCAAGTAGAGGTTAGCGATGTCGATACGGCTGCACCGGCCGGTTGCCATGCCTAGTACCGCAAGTTCCAGCATTCTACTATCGCTTACTTTGCAAAGTGATATGCACCGCCATCGCCTATTTTGTTTTCAGAGGGACACATAAAGGGACATTTCATATAACGGAATGGGACTTGTACTGCCCTCCAAATGTCATTGGCCTAAACGGTGTAGTATCCATTCAAATCAGTGCATAGGCTCAAATAAAATATTTTCATAGACTATAATGTGATACACGCTAAAACTCTTTTGGGTCAAGCTGCTGATAACAATAAAAATAGGGTCAAAGTGCGTAACAAGATAGTCCAACGAATTGAGTGGGTCAATTTCAACAAAACCCAGTCAACTGAGTAAGCAACATCAGGATCCAGCTCCATGAACACTGGCCGAAAAGAATAATCATAGAGAGAGTAACATTCAGCATATATAAGATAGTTCAAGAACAAAACTATCCGATCGGTAACCACAGTCCCTGCAAAAATGAATTTCAAGGGAAACCAAATGAAATCTATTCAAACAAAAACGAGAAGCCTCAGTCCAAAATGATTGAATCGCCGCTGATTCGAAGCTGAACTAGATTTTCGGTGAACGGGTCAACGACGAAGTGGAGGAGCGACGACCTATCCGTTTCTGATGGCGTCACATCCACCCACTCTCCTGTTTGTACTATTCCTCCCCGATCTCCCCTGTTTCCGTTCTCACTTTCCAATCTCTTTCTGTTTTGAATTGCTCGATGCTGCTGGTGGCGTTGGGTGTAATGAGGGTGTAAGGATGAAGAAAACTGAAGGGTGTGTTTGTCTTGTTTTGTGGTCGTTTCTTGTGGGTGTGTGTAAACATTTCTCGATCTATTTTTATGTAATAGTGTATGTGTGTATTGTACTGGTAAAAAGTCTGTGGGATGTATATGTAGAGATCAGGGGAGGTCTGATGTGTATAATAGTGAAGTTGAAAGAGGATGAGGATTTGAACATCGGAAGAACGTATTTGGCTAGACCATTTGTCTAGGTTCCAAAGAGATCTTAGAATTTAAATAACAATACCAGGATTATAAAATGAACTTAGTAGTCTATTGATAAAATTGGACTAATAATTAACTTAGTAGGTGCAAATAATTAAAAATATAAATACGCATGTATATATATACACACAAACACACACACAAAATATTGTATAAAATAAGACAAATGAAAAGGTAAAATATACACATAAAAGGAAATTCATTAAACGTATATAGCCATGAATATTTATTAAATGCTATAAATGCGCTAAATTGCACAAACAACCATAGTATTGAAAAATAGCCTAAATTATGTTAAATCATATAATATAGTCATAATTAGGTACATAATGTGTAAGTAGGGGATAACGCACGTAAATGCATGCCTTCTAATGCAAATTTGCTCAAACAGTTAATTTGCACCTTTAAGTTAAATTATAGCCAATTATAGAAAAAAGGAGGGACAAAATTGGATGTCAACAGCTACCCCTCTTTGCCCGGGGATGATGAAAAGAATCTTCGGGCAAAGATAGTTGACGAAGTAGCCAATTTTGTCATGATGGATAGAAAAAATATTAGAAGGGAAAATGAAACTTTTGGGGTATTTTTGACCGAACTTTGGTCTCTGAGTTACCTACATATCTCGGGTTTCAAGAGAATCAGGTCGCATGTAGTTCTAGAATGGCATGTTGCCTATGTGAGATGCTTAGGATGCACGATTTTAGATGTCAGGAGTAAACTTGTCAGAGTATGCAAAGTTTATGTTTGAATGTACTTTGAAATTTGTTGAGATGGATATAACAGAGGCACCGTCGAAGACGAGGTAACATCGATAGATCGAGAGTGGGAAAAGAGGCTTACAATCATCCTAGTTATGAAAATGTGGCGCGCTACACACCCATAAAGAGGAGTTTATACGTACATAGTTTTCATTTCATCTCGATAAATGAGTCATCTTGCCTTCAATATTGTCTCGACCAAGCTGGAGAATATCGAGAAGTAAAGCACGGTAAATGCGCACGATTTGAACCGATGGGCACGATAAAGCACGACAAACACACACGATTGACACAGGTAGACTTGAATAGGAAGGAATACAAACGCACGTCAAATCAGGGATGAAAGATTAGGTATATCACTTGGTGCGAGTATGGAAATATAGATTTGAGCCCTTTGGAACTCGACAAGATAGATAGTTTATGGGTATAGCAAAGACATTGTCGAAAGGACTAGGCTTCTTGAACAGTGTTCCAGAATGGTGCATAATATGTATTTGAGGTTTTTTAGTTGCACGAATTCATGTGTAGTAGTGATTTTTGAGGAGCAAGTGAGGGTATGAGAAATGACGTGGGGTTTGTCGAGAGATTGGGGAGTTCCTTGCAGCAAAATCAAGATAAACACAAATAGATATAAAGATAAAGATAAAGATAAAGATAAAGTAAACTTCCCTGTTGAGCTGAGTAGTTGTCTGTCATGTAGTTGTCCAGTATATTTTCAAGTGCTATGAGTGCTAGGAAATATATGCCCCTTCTCTGGGATATTTATTTGCTCGTCCGAAGAAGCTAAGTGCCTTTGGTCATGATATAATTACTTGTCGCGCCGGGCTATATACCCTGGAATACTGTCGCGCTGTTTCCTACAATAAGGGTGAGCTTTTGCAAATAATTTTTGTAAATGCAAAGTAGACTTTCCTGCCATTGGATCGTCTTGCCAATGCCTTTCGTAAAAATACCTATGTGCTCGTCAGCATTGCTACTGCCTCCTCGTAATGAGAACCTATTGCTACCGACTCTCATCGTGAGATGTACTGCCTCCTCGTAATGAGAACCTACTGCTACTGACTCTCGTCGTGAGATGTACTGCCTCCTCGTAATGAGAACCTATATGTTCGTCAGCCTATTAATGCCTCCTTGTAATGAGAACTATGTGCTTGTCAACACTGCTACTGCCTCCTCGTAAAGAGAACCTATTGCTATTTCCTCTCGTCGTGAGATGTATTGCCTCCTCGTAATGAGAAACTATGTGCTCGTCAGCACTGCTACTGCCTCCTCGTAATGAGAACCTACTGCTACTGCCTCTCATCGTGAGATATTTGCCTGTCGTGTCGGGCTGTGTACCTTGCAAACAAAAGTAAAGTGAAGTGCTAAAAATATAGAATAATGTTACCGTGCGTATACTATTGCCTGGGGCACTGTCACGCTGATTGTCATTTTATTTCATTTTGGGTCTTTGGTGAATTTTGAGGTTCAACCTCAAAATTCTGCCCTAGTGTCGGCTTGCGTCTATTGGAATTTTTGAAGGGATCCTCAAAAATTCTGCCCCAATTTATTGCTTATTATGGTAGTGCCTGCGAAACTTGTTTTTGTGTTGAAAGATCTGCTGTCAAAGAAAGATTCGTTAGGCAAAACAAGATTGTCGCATTGCATTGAACACAAAGTATTGGCTTGAATCTGTATTTGTCCTTTAGTGTGATGATTGGGTATTTTGATGACTCTGATTTTGTGGATACTTGTATACTCAGACTGAGGTTTGGTGTTTGGATTTTGCCGGATTTGGATGTTGTCCAAAACTGTATTTGCCTTGGGTTGTGCTGAGGTATCTTCATGTTTCGTGCTTTTCTTTTCAAAACGTTATGGAGCTAACTTTGACGGATTGATGTGTATGGAAAATGTATTTGTGGTTTTAGGAGTTGTGGTTTCCATTTGTTGGTCATTGTTGTACTATTGGGTCAATCAAAGTTTGATTTTTTTTGTGTTTTGATGCTAGATATTTTGCAATGTCATGGTATTGAATGTTTGAGTGATGAGTGTAGATCTTTGTTGGATCGAATTTTGGATTGGGTATCTAGGGAGTAGCATGTTTGTTGGGTGCAATATCTTTTGATTAAGCTAAAGGTGTAAATGTGTTAGGTTTTTCCTTTTTGTCCATCCTTGATTGTGTTGGGCCTGATAAGGTTGTTGTTGAAAATCTTGATAGAGGAGAAGTTGTTTATTATGTAAGTTGGGCGTGGTGTGAGGCTGTGAGTTATGTTGGTTTCGGTTGTATAGTGATTGGATTTCTTTCTTGCGACTCTTGCGTATGTATAATGCCAGCTGATTTTGTTCATCTATACTACAAGTTTTATGGAAGTGGAATTGAGATTGTCTGAGTTCTCTCGGTATCATATGCTGGTGGTTTGAAAGGCTTTTGTTCTAGAAGAAAAGGTTTTCAGCTCGGCTTGCTATTCGGCTTTTTATGAATGCAGATTCTTGACCAAATTCAGTGTTCAAATGCAAAGAAACCGTAATAGAGTGATAAAATACGGAAAATTGTTTAGGACATTTAGCAAAGATTTGATGTAAAAACAACACATATAGCTTAAGAAAATGTCTAGACCGCAGATGATAGATTAGTACTTGAATTTGGAGGTTATGACAAATTGTATAGAGATTCCAAAAGATTGCTTGAGTACTTTATGTAGCAGTCAAGACAAGGATTTTGGTCGACTGACCGATGCTTGTTTAAGCAGGAGATGAGGAGTTGGATGTCAATGAAAGGTGGCAAAGATGTTGTGTAAGGAATAGGTTGTGTTGTGCGACAGAAAGGGAGGTTGGCTTTTGTTGAACACCGAGACTTTGAGTGCATTTGTCATCTTCCCTAGCAAATTTTTGTGTAATGATGCATGCGTGTCTTTCAAATAGATACCCAATGTCCATCATATTTGTCAACCAACTGCTGCAATTTAGACTTTGCACCAATTTTCCTTGTTGGATAATATTTTATTGCAGCGAGACCGAACCTGATGTAGGACGCCCACGTATTACATATATTCTTAGATTGTTGCTTCAGATTGTAGTTGTTGTCATGAGAATTCGTATCACTCCAATAAAGCCCTCGACCAAAATTGCTCCAAAAAGTCTATTTGCATGTGCCATTGTATCAAATCATCGTCTTTTCTTGGTTTAGTCGGTCAAGACATGCTTCTAAATACCCATAGGATTCTTATTTTTTTTAATGTAATAGGAGCTTTTGTCACTGCATCTTTGCATTCCTTTCCAAGTTGAATCAGCCCGCTAATTTCCGTTGTTGTGCACGAACCTTTGTAACATCAATCGGGTTCCCCTTGTTTCTCAACCTCTTTATTGCTTTTTGATAACCCCTTGACAACGCTTTCGTCCATTAACGTGTGCGAACTTGGAAAATTCTTTGGATCATATTCATGTATTGTGGATAGTGCAATAGTGTAGACCGGTGCAACAAAGTGACCCTTGGACATTGATGTCAAAAGACATTGTGGTAAGTCAGGTGTGCCTTTGAGTTTGACTAACATATCTCTCGCCCTGTTAGTTCTCCACTCTATGAGTTTAGTGCTTGTTGTAAAAGGCTTTTCTTGTTAACCAATCAATGACAAATGCACTTTGTTTAATCATATTTTCTGCCTTGGTATTCAACTTAAACCAAACTTTTGGATAACAGGTTTTTGAGTTGGTAAAGGGTAAGGAATTATCAAGATATGCAAAAGGTTTCCGATATCAGAATTTGGGCATAGAGTGGATAGGTCAGGCGCCTTGGTAGGAGATTGGATTTGGGAAATGATTCACTTAGGTAGAAAGAGACCTAGAGCGACAAACAAATTCACGTAATGCACACATAGTTAAATGAAAAAATGCATCCCATAATGTGAAGGACGGCTTTATGCATGATTATTTGAAAAGAGCTTTTTGCCACATGTATCATTTCGTTTGCTACAAAATGCGGAGTCTAAAAGGGAATATTTTTATTACATCGGCTGATATTGAAACAGTGTAAGAGAAATAAAAGACTAAACATTGTTAGGAGGTTAGATCATGGCCAGTTGAATATCTTTCATGGTGATCCATCCCCATAAGGTTCTTCTTCTTTTTCGGACGAGCTTGCCTCTGATAAGGCTGCTTGGAAGATGATATTTTCTGCATCGGTCAAGAGCCAGGATTTGTCAAATGTGAAATTCTTCAACATTTCCCAAGCCATCCTTTCTTTCTCCTCTATTCCTTTGTTTTCCACTGAGTCCATTCCTTCGCTAGCTCATACACCGATAGATTTTACACTTTTTATCCGGAGTTCTACCTTATTGTGCCATTTGTCTTTTTCTTTGTCCTTTGCTTCGACCAAACTTTGCTTTTTGGCTATTTTCTCTTGTGCCCTTGTTAGTTGTTTGTGCAGCCTCTTGTACTCGGTTTCTAACTCATCAACATTTCTTTTCCATTTTGTTATTTCCCTTGGTTGAACTGCCCTTGCTATGTCTTTCCTGAGCCATCTGGGTAATCATCATCATAGCCTGTGTCAAACCTGTCTCGTCCAATAATGTCAAATTCCATCCGGCGCCTTGCTTTCCAAAGTTCTAATATCTTGTCTTCGAATGGTATCATTCATCCAAAAATATCTACTTTGAAACTTCTGATGTCCGCAATTTGAGGTGCATTCTGCTTTCTCCCTGCTTGTCTGAGTGCCATTAACGGAGTGTATGGGTATACTACTCTAAACCCAACCAAGATGAGAAATGAAGCTCCTTCGGATTGTGTGATTACTGTTGTACTGGGAAAGTAGTCCAACATCCAACGTATATTTTTGGATGTCAACTGAGAAAGCATGTAGTGCCAGCCTTTGGCAGTTGTTGGCCGGTCTAACTTTTTGAGAGCGTTTTCCATGCGGGCGGTATGAGTCAGGAAGTAGTTTTCTCTTAGTATGCCATGGAAGGCTTGGTCTGTGTTGTTCATCTTTTGCAAATATTCCGTCAACCAAATTTGAAGAAACAAATTACAACCTTCGAAAAAGTCAGCGTCCTTCTTGCATCTTTCTAAAGCCCGGTATACTTCAGCAACAATCATAGGTACCAAAGTGTATTTCTTGTTAAAGTCCTTGAGTAGGGCATCATCAATTGATACCATGCAAACATCATCTCGTCCCTTGTGTTCTCGAAACACGACAGTCCCTAAAAGCCGGTAACAGAAGCAAGTATCCTCCACTCTTGCCAATCTGCCTAGTTAATGCTGAAATTACCTTGGAATTCTTGAAATTCTTCTCCATACCCAAGCTTAACATAGAGGGAAGTTAAAGAAATTCCTGACTGTCTTATGTTATCTGTGCACAACTCAGGCCTGAATCCAACTATTTCGAAGAATTCCTCAGTTATAATGTTCTTAGGCATCAATATCTCATCACTTTCAAATGGAAGTTGAGTCAATCCGCCTATCTCCTCCAGCAATGGTGTCAACTCTACACTTTCAAAATGAAAAACCATTCGGTCTGCATCCCAATAGTGTACCGTTGCTTCTACTATCCCTTTCAATGCAGTATGTTCCATTAGTGAGATCAGATTCCCTAACACGATTTTAACTTGGTATTGTTGATCTATGCTTAGGTTTCCCTACCAATCTTTGAGTAACTGAGGGACTCCAGTAACCATGTCGAATGTTCTAGTTGCCATGATCTTTGGAAAAGATGAAGGAAGGAGAAAAAAGGTAAGGAAGATGCTTAAATTCTGCTTGTAAGCAAACAATTAACGTGTGGCATGGTTATTTTTGAAAATAATGCATCATGGAATATGAAGAGAAGTGTCTTTGTGGATTGAGAACCCTTTGGACACTTTTAGAAGAAGGCTGCTAATGGACTTTTGACATACCAGGGATGTCAAGTCTTTATTTAGTGCCTAAAGGATAAATACGCATTAGGTGTCATCTCGTCTATCAAGCAGTCGTTTCTGCTTCAAGTGAGGTTTTTAATGCCTTTTCGGTTACCTTTTGTGCGTTTGAATATCATTGAGTATAGAATGATTCAAACCGTTCAGGAATAAATGGTCGTTTTTTATTCAATTTGGGCATTTTGATGCCTCTTTAGGTTACCTTTTATGCCTTTGAATAGTACTGAATACAGAATGATTCCAAAAGTTTAGGAATAAATGGTCATTTCTGATTCAATTTGGGCTTTTGATACCTCTTAGGATACCTTTTGTGCCTTTAAATAGCATTGAATGCAGAATTATTCCAACCACTTGGCGGCTTTTAATTCAATGTGGGCTTTTGATGCCCGTTCGGCTACCCTTGTGCCTTCGAATGACACTGAATGCATAACAATTCTAGCAAATGGTCTGCATTTGCACGTCTAATCCTTTAAGTAAATGCGAATAAATCATGTTTAACGCTCTTTGGAGGTCAAAAATACATTCGGATTGTTTGAACAAGTTGGCATATTTGACTTAGAACTAAGTCGATCAATGATATGTCATGATGCATGGTTCCTAGCGTTTCTACTAAAGAATGGAGTTAGCTACACCAGGTTTTACTATCCTCCCAAGCGGACGACTCAGGAGCAGTAACGTCACGGACCAAATAGATTCCAAGTCGTTCCCCCTAAAGAAATTTTATGAGGGGGAGGTGGTCGCAACCACCGCATTTCCAACGGACAATTTGAAATTTCCAGGAGTGGCGGGAAGTATGCGTGGTATGCATAAGTTTAAAAATGTATAAATTTTGAAAGAAAATATACATGTTTTCTAAAAATGTGTAAGTATTGTAAAAGGATGCACATATTGAAGTATTTTACAAAATAACCTTTAAAAAGGATGGGTAAAAATAAAAACAAAACAAACAATTTAGTTTCGAAAAATAGGATAATAGAAACAAGACGATATTAAAAAATAGAAAAGAAATCATGAAGTGAAACCGTTTTAAAGAAAAAAGATTTAGCAAATTTATGGAAGATTCGAAAACAGTTGAAGTATGGGATGTGTTGTATTCTCCTAAAAGAAACTTCTAAGAGTGGATTTTTAGACAAGATATGGTTCCCCTAGGCGGACAACCAAGGGGTGGGAACGTTTAGAATTGTTGGTTGTACCACGGACCATCTAGATTACAAACTATTCCCCCTAAAAGATATTTTGAGAGTGGAACGACCGTGAGGTCCACATAATCGTTCATTGTATGTGCAAGTGTAAATTCACAGGAGCGGAGGAAGTACAAAAAAAAAAAACCTAACAAAATTAAAATAATAAAAGAAGTGTCAAGGAAACTAAGTTTCATTCCTGCAAAAAAAAGAAAAGAAAAAGTTAGTCTCAAAAATGTCAATAAAATAAATAAGAGAGAAAATCTCAATATAAAGTCTGGTATGGTTTGAACCTTGATATCCCCAGCAGAGTCGCCATTCTGTAAATACCCATCTTTTTCCAAACCTGTTAAAGTTCAAAATAGGGCTTGACTTATTAGAACTCACGGGTAAAGACTTGGAGTCGCCACCTACCATATTTTTTAACTAGGCGTATTAAGGCACCTACTATATTTCTAGCCAATTTTAGTGTTAAATCCGACACTTAGTTTACGAATCACAAATTCTCGGTAAGGGTTCAAGTTAACCTGAAAAGAAGGTGGTAGGCACCCCTCGGGTTCCACCAAATATGGTGTAACACCCCAGCTAAGAGTTAAGTGTCCCACATCGGCATAACGCGTGAGAGATGCTGGGAATTTAAGTAAGCAGGCCTTAGATCAAAGTGACGCATTTTAAACCCGGGCGGGCCTAGGCCTAGAGCGGAAAATTACACTAGCGGGCTGGGCTGTTACAGATGGTATCAGAGCCACTCCGTGTCAGCCTTGTCGATGCGGGATAGAGTTCAGCGCTGCGTCTAGGCAAATCCCGGGAAGGCGGGATAAACCTCAGCAAGGACGCTGAGTCCATAAGAGGGGGTATATGTAATACCCCAGCTAAGCCTTAAGTGTCCCACATCGGCATAACGCGTGAGAGATGCTTGGTATTTAAGTAAGCAGGCCTTAGACCATAGTAACGCGTTTTAAAGTTGTGCAGGCCTAGGCCCAGAGCGGACAGTATCACTAGCAGGCTTGGGCTGTTACATATGGTTACCGGCCAGACTAAATATTGAGATTCGAAATAAATAAGACTAAATTAGAACATTTTCACTATGCGATGTTAGATACACATAATTATATTTAAAACTAAGTAAAAGCCTCGTCTTCTTTGGCTGCTTTCTTCCTTAACGAATTTTAACCAAATAGACCTTGCAAAATAAAAACAAGTTAGTTAGTGTATGCAAAAAAAAAACAAGCTAGTTAGTGTATGCAAAATAAATTAATAACAATAAAAAATAAAAATTGCAAGAATAAAATAATAAAATAGATTATGAGCGTTTTCTAGAGCGTCATCTTCAAGATTGTTCATCCAAATGTACCTCGCAAGAATATGAAAGTGAATTAGTATGACAACTAATAAAGTAGAATAAACAACAACAACAACAACAACAACAACAACAATAATAATAATAATAATAATGAGGAAAAATGAATTTTTGTAAAAGTCTAGGCTCGAATTAGTGTATTGCATCAAGTAGAGGCTAGAGATGTCGATACGGCTGCATCGGCCGGTTGCCATACCAAGTACCGTCAATCCCACCATTCTACTATCGCTTACTTTGCAAAGTGATATGCATCGTCATCGTCTATTTTGTGTTCGGAAGGACATACAAAGGGATATTTTGTATAATTGGACGGGACTTATATTGGCTTCCAAATGTCATTGGCCTAAATGGTGCAGTATCCGTTCAAATTAGTGCATGGCATCAGATAAAATATTTGCATAGGCTATATTGCGATACATGCCAAAACTCTTTTGGGTCGAGCTGCTGATAACAATGTAAACAGGATCAAACACCGTAACAAGATAGTCCAACGAATTGAGCGGGTCAATTTCAACAAAACCTAGTCAACTGAGTAAGCAACATCAAAATCCAGCACCATGAACACCGGCCCAAAAGAACAATCATTGAGATAGTCACATTCAGCATATATAAGAAGGTTCAAGAACGGAACTATCTGATCTATAACCACAGTCCCTGCAAAAACGAATATCAAGGGAAACCAAATGAAATCTATTCAAAGAACAACGAGAAGCCTCAGTCTAAAACAATTGAATCACCGCTGGTTCGAAACTGAACCAGATTTCTGGTGAACGGGTTAACGGCGAAGTGGAGGAGCGACGACCTATCCATTTCTGATGGCTTCACTGCCACCCTACTCTCCTGTTTGTACTATTCCTCCCCGATCTCCCATGTTTCCGTTCTCACTTTCCGATCTGTTTCAGTTTTGAATTGCTCGTTGTTGCTAGTGGCGGTGGGTGTAATGAGGGTGTAAGGATGAAGAAAACTGAAGAGTGTGTTTGTCTGGTTTTGTGGTTGTTTCTTGTAGGTGTGTGTACACATTTCTCAATATGTTTTGTGTAATGGTATATGTGTGTATTGTATTGGTAAAAAGTGTGTGGGACGTATATATAGAGATCAGGGGAGGTCTGATGTGTATAATAGTGAAGTTGAAAGAGGAAGAGGACAAAGGGGGTGTTCGCGTGTAAATGTCCTTGTTTAAAACATGTAGATGTGCTTTTATATTGAGGAATTGGAAAAGAGACGTTGTCGTTTTAGCTTAATCAGTAGTGGTGAATGTGAGAGAGAGAGAGAGAGAGAGAGAGAGAGAGAGAGATGAGATTTGAGGGAGGAGAGATTTGGGGGGATCTGAACGTTTGGGTACTGTGATTGACGCATGAATTTTGTATCCTTTTTCCCATTATGCCTAAAAATGGACCAAACATAAAATAAGGAAGATTAAAATAAATAAAGGCATGAAATATTTTAGGAAGCTTTAAAATGGAGTCAATCATAAAATAAGAAATGATTTCAAAATATAAAGCCATGGAATATTTAGGAAGGTGATCATTTTAAGGAATTCAAATTTAAAAGAGTCCAAATTCAAAGAATGTGACATCTCTTGAAATGAAATAAATTGGATGTTTTATGGGAAAAAAATGTATAATGCAAAAATGGGTGTATCTGGTCGAACTTTTGTCCAAGTTCAAAGGAGATTTTGGGAGGTGATTGTGGGAGGTAATGAGAGAGATTGACGGGATTTGAACATAGGAAGAAGTATTTGGCTAGACCATTTGTCTAGGTTCCAAAGAGATCTTAGAATTTAAATATTAATACCAGGATTATGAAATAAAATTAGTAGTGTATTGATAAAATTGGACTAATAATTAACTTAATAGGTGCAAAATAAGTTAAGATTAGATAATATATAAGTAGGGGCTAAATAGCCTAAATAATATAAAATTAGCTACAATTAGGTACATAATATATAAGTAGGGGCTAACACGCGTAAATTCATGTTTTCTAATTCAAATTTGCTCAAACTGTTAATTTACACCTTTAAGTTAAATTATAGCTAATTATAAAAAAAGAAGGGACAAATTCGGGTGTCAACACCATCTACTTCTCTACGCAAATCACCATAAATGGTCCCTTTTGCCATTGCCAAGAACCATTAACTCTGGTACCAAATAATTATAAGCAATTGTTAAATTTGCAAGAATCCTATGGAATCAGGGTTAAGAATGATTTCCGAACAGATTTTCTATACTAAAGTTTGAAAAAGAGGAGAGTAGAGAGAATAAGAGATTTAGGAGAGAAGAAACTATTGTCATTAACCAACTGAAACTTAATAAACCTATATGTCCTACTTAAAAGGAAATATGTCGGTAAATACATATGATGATACTGCCCCCTAACTAACTACAACTTAAACAGATACATTATTACAAAGTTACTAAAATTGGTATATTATATCACGAGACTTGATCTTAAATCAGATGTGCTATTTATCAATAGGAAAAACTAAAAAGGCGGTGATGATATGGATCATGAAGAACCAGAAGTTTACTGCTAAGGCGACAAAGGATAACTTTTGGGAGACCTTCTTTTCTGTATAAAGTGTGAAGAATATGATTGCATGGATAATTCATTATAAGTAAATATAAGCAGTTTTGTGGACATTCAACAAACACACATGTGAATTGTGATATGAACGGATAAATGCTTATTATTTTATTTTAGATATTAACATACTTGATTTTAGTATAGTTTGGTGTAAATATTTACTGCGGGCATATTTTTACCCTATTTAACAATACACATGGCACTAGCAAACAATGCAAGGTCAAAAAATTGCAATAATGCAGTGAAAAAGTAGGGTTACAAGAAAAAATATGTGCTTAATTTGGGAGACTTACATAACTATGACACCCAAGGCAACGAATTGCCTTTTTGACCCTGTTTAAAATGATTTTTGATGATAATATTCGGACAAACATAACCCTCAGCACTTACTTAATGACACTATCTCTCTTCCACTCTCTCTAGCTAAAGACAATACTCGATATCGACCCTTCCACATGTGTCCAACTAAATTGCCTTAAAATTTTGGCAAATATGCAATCCATGAAGTCTTGGGAAGGCTAACACTGCCTTTATCCCTTACCCCGTCTCCAACTAAATTGCTTTGGAATGTAGACAACACTTGTACTCGACCTCTTCACCCCCTTATCCCAACTAGATTTGCCTTGAAAACTTAGCAAATAGGCAATACTTTCCTTAAACTCCTAAACTCCCCTTCCAAGCTAAATTGCATTGAAGCTTTGGTAGGCAAACACTTGTCAAGTTGGAAGTTATTTACGTAAAACATACCGCATAAAAAAATGGACAAACCATCACAACCCATTGAATTGGGGACATCGGGTGAAATGTTTTGGCTTCAGACTCCAGTTTTGTCACTGGTCTTTGGTTTGAGGCCGCTTTTTCATTTTTTTTTTTTTTTTTTGCAAGAGAAGCCACTTTTCGTTGTTTATTAAATGCAGTCATTTTAAAAATGCCTAATGAAAAGACAACTTTGCCCCCTATATTTTTTCCGTATTCACAGAGTTTTGTCAAAACTGTTCAAATCGTTTCTCTTCAGTTATTATTCATCCATGCAAAAGTCCCTCTCTGTTTCAATTTCTCATCTTTCTTTTCGATTTTTGTCCCTTTTTTTTTTTTTTTTATAAAAGTAGTATTTTTGTGCTCGTATTAACTGTATTGCTTAAATCAAAGAACATATGGTGATTTTTCTAGTGCAAACCTTGAGGTATTCGGTGCAATATCAACTTTCTATCAGGTATGATGGTTTTTCCGTAATTTTAATATATATGTGTTAAAATCTGTATATATTAAGTTATTTAAGTTTAAGTTTGTTTGTATTACATTTATTTTTTGTTGATCGACTTCGCTGTATATGTTTTTGTGTTGGTTTTGAATTTGATTTATCAGTGATGGCTTAAGCTTAAGTGGAGAAGGTTAGATGTATGTTTGATAAAAAAAATTGTTATATTCTAGAGATTCGTATGTTTGATAGTTAGTAGTTACTTTTAATATTTTGTATATTTGCGATTGGGGTAAAATTTAGACTGTATGTTTAACGCCAGTCTCCATATACATAGGCCAAGTTTTTTTCATGATTACCATATGCCACACAACTCGTTTACGTGTAATTATTCAATAGCTATTCAAAAAATATATCACTCGATGTTGAATACAATTTTTAAATTTGATAAATGCTTTTTTTGTGATGTGTGTGTGTGTGCGCGCGCGTGTGTATGTATGTCTACTAGTGTATGTATGTGTACTAGATTTGATTATATAATTTTTATATGTCGAACTAATTGTTTATCACAATAACAACAACATACCCAGTATATCCCACACGTCGGGTCTGGGGAGGTTGAGATGTACGCAAACCTTAACCCCACCAAAGTGGAGAGGATGTTTTCGAATGACCCCAAAAATCAATTTTTTTTTATCAAAGATCTATTTTGTAGACTGGGTGTATTGAAGTGCAGTCCCATTACTGGACTGAAGTTGTATCCCTATGTACTGAATGTGTGTGTATATGTATATTAACTAGTGTATGTATGTGTACTAGATTTGATCAGAGTATTTAATTTTACAACTTATATATGTATGTCGAACTTATTGTTTATCAATGATCTGTTTGTTCACTGGGTGTATTGAAGTGCAGTACATTACTGGATTGAAGTTTCAAATACTATTGGTTGAAGTTCAAACCATATGGGCTGTATTTTAGTTCTTATGGACTGATAAGGATATTGAACTTCTACCCCTATGGACTGAGTTTTATTCTTATGTGCTGAAGTTTATTTTATACTCATGTGCATTGATTTTTTTTCGGAATTTTTGTGTACTAAACTTGAGTTTTTTTAGGTTTGCTGCATTTTTTATTTTAGTTTTTGTATGTGTGACTAATATTTTTTTTATTACTAGTTTTTGCAATATGGATGCTGAAAAGGCAGGCGATCTAGTGGTTCCGTTTAAAATGGATATTAGAGAGCGGAGCACAAGTTTGTAAGATAATTTCAAACTTCTTAAGTGTAGCACAATATAAAAAGCTTTCAAATAGTGTGTTTGGTCGATTTGTCAAGTTAGCGTCGCACAAAACATCGATGAAGTTATTGTTTATTGTTGTCTTGCCTTGTGAAAAATGACCCAAACGTATTAAGCTTCAAGGTATTTGATCGTGTAATTCATTTCGGTCGTGAAGAATACCATATTTTCACCGTTTAGATATTTTCTCCAAATCATGTGGATCTGTTTTATAGACCAACAGAGAATATGGATAAGAGGCTTCTTAAGCTTTACCTCGATACTAAAGATAGTGTTCATCTGTCAGAAGTTTATGCGTTTATACAAGATAATTCAGGTAGCACATCAGATCTGATGGACGAGGATGATGCATTAAATATTGCTGAGCTTTATGTTGTTGATTCTCTTATATTGGGTTGTCGGCAAAACAAAGTGGTGTGTGCTGCTCATATCGACATTATTGACAAGGATGTGCAGCTTATCCTTGGGGTAGTTTGGGTTTTGAAAAGCTTGTTGAGTCCGTGAAGACTGCATTCAACAGTATCGACACTTCAGTGAAAGATTCATACTATGTCATTGAGGGATTCCATTTGTGTTATGCGCTTGATTTATTGAGTTATTTCTATCCATCAGTTCTAGTTTTGTCAAACATAAGTGTGATGGCTTCCCTAAGATGTTGAGGGTTATTAAGTTTCAAAATCCTCAGTATAACACTCTTGTTGAATCTTATTTTCATAATTTTGATGTAAGTTTCTATATCTCTAATTATTTCCTTGTTTGCTTATTTTTATATATGTGTCTGGTTTATTGAAGTTCAGTCAATAAGGATTGAAGTTCAAATGGCTTAAATTCTATTCATAAGGATGTTAAACCTCTGTCCTATGGATTGAAGTTCTGTACATATGGACTTAAGTTCTATCTATAAGGATTGAACTTCTATTCCTATTTACTGAACTTCTATCCATGTTTTATCCTTGCCTACTGAAGTGCTAATATATTTTTCATGGTTTCCTTTTTAATAGATGTTTGAAAATTTTGAAATGGCCCTAATTATTCATTCTGAGGAAGAAAAAAGGTCGGTGGAATTGAATATGGAATTAGAAGTGCCTGATACCAATGAAGAGAATGTGAATACTACTTATGATGTACAGTTAGTTAAAGTTAGTTTTAAGTATCCAGAAGGTAAATGTGAAGGTTCGGAAGAGGTTACGTATTCACTGACGTTGTATTAGGGTGACACGGCTCGGATTTCTACCTATACCGTGCGAGCACCCGACATCCTCCCATAGACCAGTTGGGCGAACCTTTAGCAACCAAATTAGGAGAATAAATATAAATCCACCTCATAAACAAGACAAGACTTAGAAAAAAACACCGACATACTGATACCTCTAAGCTGTATAAAAGAAACTACAGTTGATTACCTAACATACTAGGTTTAGGGCTATCCAGACTAGACATCTAAGAGTACAAAATAATATATATGCCTCCTGAAGGGAGTAAAACTCAACTGGAATAATAAATATAAAACTGGTGGCCATCCTGAAGAAAAGCTCGCTCACCCTGACAGCTGAAGTGTTCTTCCCTCCTTAAAAACGTGGCGAACTCAATCCTGGAGCGAACCTGCCGAAACGAAATAGATAGACAATAAACAAACAATAAACAAGGGTGACTCAAAAAGGCTCAATAAGTGCGGCAGACTAGCCACCTCAAAGAATAGGATAGCTAGCCAGGGAGAAGAGAAGCAGATAAACTAAATTCCTCTTATTTAAATTATAAAATGGTCGAGCCAGATAATAATTGGAAACATGTATGTAACCATAAACTCATAAACAACCAGTAATATAAGATAGATAGAACATATAGGTATCCCAAACATATCAACAATCAAAAATACATCTTACTATATGTAAATATTGATGCGGCTTGCAACCCGATCCATATGTTTAAAATGTTGCGGCGTGCAACCTGATCCATAATGACTCTTCACCGGCTCGAGACTGTCATCGATTAACGGGAAGTATAGGCAATAATGACCCTTATCCGGCTCAGGACTCTCATCGATTACCCGGAAGTATATGCAATAATGACCCTTCACCGATTCAGGACTCTCATCGATTACCGGGAAGTATATGCAATAATGACCCTTCACCGGCTCGAGATTCTCATCGATTACCGGGAAGTATATGCAATAATGACCCTTCACCGGCTCGGGACTCTCATCGATTACCGGGAAGTGTATGCAATAATGACCCTTCACCAGCTCGGGACTCTCATTGATTACCGGGAAGTATATTTAATAGTGACCCTTTACCAGCTCGGGATTCTCATTGATTACCGGGAAGTATATGCAATAGTGACCCTTTACCAGCTCGGGACTCTCATCGATTATCGGGAAGTATATGTCAAGCTGAAAACCAAAGTACAATGCTCAGATGCTCAATGCAATACCAACAATAGGGCATAACATATAACATACAATGTAAATTCAAAGCTAAGGCGTAATGAGTACGCCTATCGGAAGCTACACACATAAGGAACACGTGGTAGAATATCCACATGGCCAAATACCTCCAAAGAAATTGATATAATCAGTTACCTTATTCCAAAGTTAACATTGATACAAAGAAATGGATATAATCACTTACCTTATTCAAAAGTTAACACTGCTACTCAACAACCGTTTTGTTCTTTGGATTCATTGTCCAACGATCCCACTGTGTTCAATAAGCAGAGAAATGTATCACATAAGGCTAAAGGCTTCATTCCTTACGTCTTAGGGCAATCTGATTAGGAACCTGGCACCCTATTCACATACGTGATACGCAGATCAGGCCTACGTATAGGGTCCAAAGTCACATAACCAAACTCTTAATAAATTACTCCCTCCGTTTAAAAAAGGATGAACCTTTTCGTTTTTCGAAAGTCAAACTGTATGAACTTTGACCAACAATTTAAGATGAATTTTTTCATCATATTGACATGAGAAGAGTTGCAACTTATAGTACTTTTCATATAATTTTTGAATATTCAAATTTTTATTTAAAATTATTATATTAATCTAGTCCAATTTAGCTTCAGAGATTAGCCGAAGTGACTCTCGAAAAGCGAAAATGTTCATCATTTTTTAAACGGAGGGAGTATATTTATGGGTTGCCCATAACTCCCTGAGTACGAATATATATTCAGTTTCATTATCGGGGTCCAATTACCCTTTAAACTATCAATTAAACTTATTAGAATAATGTCTAATACCTCGATTTTTACCGTTAAAATATATTCAAACACACATAATAAACTCCAATAGTAAATAAAAATCATTACCTGAATATTTCGGAGTGAAAAATCTACTATTTTCCTTCTCCTTTTCCTTTAATTTCTCCCGCTTCTGCATTTTTCTCCTCTCTGCGTTTTCTGTTCTATTTCGTTGTTTCTTTTTCGTTTTGTTTTTATGCAGCTTGTAAAGTAAGTAGCCCACCGCCTCTTATCTTTTCCTTTATATTTCTTTTCTTTTCCTTTTTTTTTTTGAAAACTTGATGACACGACCAAAATTAAAATGGAGCACTACGAAACTCGGAATGATTCCAAATTTCTCAAGGAAGTTATACAAAATTAAAATAACGTACTCGCTAAGACGGATCTCGAATCGGATTTTCGAAACTCAAGATACGAATTAAATAGAATAGTTCAAATTCTTTAACTTTCGGCATTTTAGCGGAAACTATCTGAACGACCTTGGAATTCACTTCCAAAAGTTCACAAAGGTAAAAAAAAAATAATCATACGAACCTAACGGTGCTTTTGGATTCAAATCGGAGCTAATTCGCCAAAATCGAGCTTGAAAACCTCTTTTTAATATTTATCGACAACGAAAATTGAAATCTTTCCTCGATACCTACCAAATAAAGTCCGATTTAGTTCAAATTTTATAGACTGGTCCTAATAGACCTTACGAAGATTTTAAAATTATCGACATGCCAATCGGAGTCCTAACTCCCGAAACGACTACCTAAGGTCGTTTCATAGGGGGTATATTGGTGGTCTAGAAAATAAAGTTGATTGTGTTCTGAATTTTGTGAACAAGTCGGGTAAAAATTTTGAGAAAGAAGAGGAGTGCAAAAGCGTAAGTGTAAGAAGTGGCAAGGAACAATTTAGCAGCTATGGTGATTCCTTAAATTCTTATTCACATGGAGGTAATGCTAGTATTGGAAGGAGTGACATATGTCTTTATTGCGGTTGGGATGTTAATCCTGGAATTGGTGATAGTCGATTGGGGAAGAGAAAATCTCCTCCAGATGTAATAAAAGAACTCAGTCATGGCACTATAGTTAGGAAATTCAAATCTCATTCAAATGTAAGACAAGAGTCCAGTGATGGCAGTGTAGTTAGGAAATCAAAATCTCGTTCATATGTAAGAAAATAATCTAGTGATGGCAGTGTAGGTAGTAAATCATTTGTATGAAGTATCGTGAGGTGAGTTAGTCGGCAAATCACCTACACAATTGTATGGAGAATCGCAAGGTGATTTAGTCAGCAAATCACCTACAAAATTGCATGTTGAATCAGGAGGTGAGTTAGATATGTTTGATGAATTGATGAATCACCCGCTGTCATGGTTTACGCGATGCAGAAGATACACAAACCTGCCAAGAAATTCATCAGGATATGCCAGAACAGCAGCAGCAGCCGCCTATTGAGAATGTCAGGACAAATAATAGGAACCTAATTTATGAAATTGAAATAACAAGGAATTGAAAACAAGACACAATTTGATTAATTTGGAATTAAAGAAACAAATTATGAGGTGAGGCCTAATCACCCCCTTAAAACAACAATCAAAAGTACCTATATTATTTAACCCTCTATAGAATCAACATTCAATTGCAAGTTAAGGTAATTAAAGTGCTTAAGCAACAAGCTTACCCAAATCTCAAAAGTCATCAATATTCAACATAGTCTAAACCTAGAGAATGAACATAATGAGGCTTAAATAATGACCTTTCCAATTATGGCATGAAATACCTTAATTTTCCCTAAAGTGGGCTGAAATACAAGTCGTTAAACCCAACTGACATTCTGGTCGTCGCCTCAGCGCTATCGCGCAAACAGTTGCACGATTGCGATGTATTAGCCACCAAAGCTTCACGAACGCGGCCTGGTTCGCACGTTCACAAAGAGCAGTCTCCTCAGCCTTTCTCAGCTTTCTGTGTGATCGCGTCTGAGCCCTCACGATCGCACTGTGTTGTCTTTGGCTCTTGCATAATCGTGTCAGCTCCTTCGCGATCGCGATGAGCAAGTTCTGATTCTGAGGAAGTGAGCTTGCAAACAAGCCCTGCATCATCCAATATCTGCCCTAACAGCTCCAGCTTTTAGAATATGTCCTGTAACTCTTGCAACTCTTTTGCTTGGCTCCTTATAAAGAGACTAGTTACGATCTGGGTTGCATCATTTTCCCCTTCTTGAAAAGAATTCGACCACGAATTCGTTTGACTATCAATCTCGAAAGGGGACAAGTCGCACATATTGAATGCATTGTGCACTTGATAGTCACTAGGCAATTCAATCTTGTAGGCATTGTCGTTGAGGCGCTCAAGGACTTAAAAAGGGTCATCACCTCTTGGCATCAACTTGCTTGTTCTCTTTTTGGGAAATATCTCTTTCCAAAAGTGGACCCCAAACCCAATCTCCCGGCTCAAAGATCATCTTCTTCCGCCCTTTGTTGGCTTTATTGGCAACCTCTTGATTCTTCTTCTCAAGTTGCTTCTTTACTTGTTCATGAAGCTTCTTCATTTCTTGAGTCCTCGTTTTTTCATTTAAGCTTATAATCACATCTTGAGATAAAGGGTTGAGATCCAAGGGGGTAAGGGGGGTTAAAGCCATATACAATTTCAAAAGGAGTCATACAGGTAGAAGTATGCATGGTTCTATTGTATGCAAATTCAATCAAAGAAAATGATCTTCCCAAGATACAAGTTTTCCTTTAACCAAGGCCCTAAGAATGGTTCCCAAGGTTCTATTAACAACCTCAGTTTGGCCATGTTTTGGGGATGGCAAGATGTAGAAAATAACAATTTAGTGCCAAGCCTTCCCCACAATTCCTTCCAGAAGTGGCTAAGGAATTTGGAATCCCTATCACTAATAATATTTTTAGGAACTCCATGCAATTTAAGCACATGCTCAACAAACAAGTTAGCAACATGGGATGCATCATCATTTTTATGACAATGAATGAAATGTGGTATTTTGGAATATCTATCATCTATCACAAAAATACTATATTTTCCTCTTTTGGTCCTAGACAAGCCAAGCATCCATAGAGATGTCAAGCCAAGGGCCCAAAGGGGTGGGAAGGGGTGAGTACAAACCATGTGAAAGTAGTTTCGACTTAGCTTGTTTGCACTCCAAACATTGGTCACTCACCCTTGCAACATCAACCTTCATCCTAGGCCAATAAAATTGCTCCTTAAGGATCTCAATAGTCTTTCTCACTCCAAAATGCCTCATCAAGCCTCCATCATGAGCCTCCCCCACAAATAACTCCCTCCAAGAAGAGTTAGGCACACACAACTTTCCATTTCTAAACAAGAATCCCTCAAACTTGTGAAATCTCTTTTTCTCTTTATCTTCAATTTGCTCCTCCTCACCACACAATCTAGTGATCCTCCTTTCCCTTTCCTCCAACTCACAAGTAGCATAGAGTTCTACAAAATCCGAATCATCGGCATACATCCCCTTCATGCTTTCAAAACACATGAGCTTGGATCCCAAAGTATTCAACGACACATGCCTTCTTGATTGAAATACAAACTTCCGTGACAAGGCATCCACCACCACATTTTTTCCCCTTTTTGTATTAGATGACATAAGGAAAGGTTTCAAGGAATTCCACTCATTTGGCATTCCTCACATTCAACTTCTCTTCGGAGTTGAGATGTTTCAAACATTGGCAATCGGTTCTAATGACAAACTCATTTGACCAAAGATAGTATTGCCAATCCAATGCCCTCAATAAAGCATGCAACTCTTTGTCATTAGTGGAATATTTGGTGGTGGTCCTCTTAAGCTTCTCACTAAAATAGGAAATGGGCTTTTGATCTTGTATAAACACTGCTCCAATTCCCACTCCACTTGCATCACACTCAACTTCAAAGGTTTTATCAAAGTTAGGCAATTAAAGAAGAGGTGTATAACTAAGCACTCCGTTCAATTTCACAAAAGCTTCTTCTTTCTCTTTTCCCCACACAAATGGCTTATCATTCCGTATCACTTCGGTCAATAGTGCGTCTATGGTACTAAATCCCCTCACAAACCTCCTATAAAAGCTAACCAACCCATGAAACTTCTCACATCACCAATGCTCTAAGGAGTGGACCGATTCTTAATGGCCTCCACTTTAGTCTCATCAACTTCCACACCGTTTCCACTCACCACAAAGCCAAGAAACACAACCTTATCAATACAAAAGGAGCACTTTTTCAAGTTAGCAAATAATTTCTCCTTTCTCAAGACATTAAACACTTGTTTTAAATGATTAACATGTTAATCAAGGGATTTGTTATAGATAATAATGTCATCAAAGTACACTACAACAAATTTCCCAGTGAAAGATTTAAGAACATGATTCATCAACCTCATGAAAGTTGAAAGAATATTGGACAAGCCAAAAGGCATGACAAGCCGTTCATAAAGACCAAAGTTGGTCTTGAAGACCATCTTCAACTCATCACCTGGTTTCATTCAGATTTAGTGGTTGCCATTCCTCAAATCAACCTTAGAAACCACATAAGATCCACATAATTCATCAAGAATATCATCTAGCCTAGGAATAGGATGACGATATTTTACTGTTGACTTGTTGATGGCTCTACAATCCACACACATGCGCCAATTCTCAACTTTCTTTGGCACTAGGATGTCCGGGACCGCACATGGACTCAAGCTTTCTTTCACAAGTCCTCTTTCTAGCAACTCCTATACTTGTCTTTGAAGTTCTTTTGTGGCTTCTTGATTGCTTCTATATGCGGCCTTATTGGGAAATTGTGAACCCGGAACAAGGTCAATTTGACGCTCAATGCCTCTTAGTGGTGGCAATCCACTAGGTAATTCCTCGGGGAAGATGTCTTCATAACCTTGCAAAAGAGAAGAAATATAACTAGGAAAAGAAGTGGTTAGTTCATTAGTAAGTAAAACATGATCTTTGTGCATGAGGAGGATCAAAGACATCCCCTCCTCCAATTCACCCCAACACTCCTTGCTTGACAAAAGCACACTCACCCTTTCTTTTGTTACCTCACTCTTTTGCGTGTTGTCTCCCACTCTTTTACTCCCTTCAACTCCCTCTTTCTTTTCTTTCTCTCTTTTCTCCTTCAACTCCCTCATCTTTTTATACCCCTCGCTCACTTGAACTAGAGTCAATGTCATAAGTATATATTTTCGCCCCTCCAACTCCAAAGCACACTTGTTAGTTTGCCACCATGTTTTGCTAAACAATCATATTGCCAAGGTCTACTAAGCAAGATGTGGCAAGCTTGCATTGGAACTACATCAAACAATATCTCATCTTGGTAGTTTTCAACCTTAAATTTGATCAAAACTTGTTTAGTCACCTTCAATTCCCTATATTCATTCAACCATTGTAGCTAATAGGATTGTTGATGTTTCCTAGTGGGAAGCTTGAGTTGTTCAATCAAAGAAGCACTTTCTAAAATAGCACAACTCCATCTATCAATAATAAGAGATAAAATATCACCTTGGATCTTACAATGAGTATGAAACAATTTCTCCCTTTGATCCAAGTCCTCATTTACTTGCAACCCCATTATCCTCCTTACAACAACAGAAATAATGTTTTCATTTTCAAGATTCTCACTTTCTTCTCCTCCCCCATTAAAGTCATTTTCACAAGGAATATCACCATCTATCTCCTCTCCTTCACTATCATCTATTCTATAACCACCATTGCCCAAAGCAACAATAGCTCTCCAATTGGGACAATCTCTCATCACATGGCCTCGGCCGTTGCATTTATAACATTGAATGGAAGATAAACTTTCAGGTTTAGCTTTGTTACCTCCCACTTTTGGTTCCTCCTTGGGCTTGGCTTTGTTAATTTGGCTCTTAAATTCTTACCTCGGCACCTTTGTTTTTTCCCACTGTGACTAGGTCTTCACATTGTCTCTTCCGTTGTTCCAATTGGAAGCAGTGTCGTTGGACTTGTAAGACTTGTCCAACTTGAGTCCTTTCTCTACCTTAAGAGCCGCTTGAAAAGCAACATACAAAGTTTCAAAAGTGTGCAATTCCCTTGGAGAAGAGATGTCTCTATTCAATCCCCCACAAAACATTGGAATAAGAAATCGGTTACCATCTTGAATGTTAGCCCTTATCCTTGTCTTTTCAAACTCATCAAAGTATTACGGGACCCCTTTTCACCCTTGCCTCAAGCTGTAGAACTTTTTCAGCAGCTGTTCATCATAGTTCTTGGCTAGGAACCGATCTTCCATCATTGCCTTCAATGCTATCCATCCAGCACCCGCAAGTAGCCTATGAGTCTCCATTTGCCTATGCTTAGATCCCATCAAGTAGGAGCATAGCCTTCAAATTGACTAATGACATACTTGATTTTTGTTGCTTCTCTCACATTGTTGGTTTGGAAGATTCTCTCTATTTAGACAACCTTTTCTAGATACTCTTCGGGATCACTACCTCCTTGAAAAATGGGAAGGTTGATCTTGATGGTATACAACCCTCTATCTTCATCATAATGTCTCTGATTTCTCCCTTGACCATCATAGTCATATTGTTTCTCATCACGGAACACTCTCCCTTGGTAACCTCACCCAAATTGGCCACCACGACCCCTATGACATCCTTGTTGTGCTCCCACCGAGTAGAAGTATTGATCATCATCATAATCATCAAGTGAATAGTAGAATTCTTCATCATATTGACGACCAGCTTGTTGGGGCACCACACCTTCACGCCTTGGAGCATCATACCTTGGAGGGCCATCCCTTGGAGCGTCATGTCTTGGAGGATCATGCTTTGGAAGATCATGGGAAGGATTAGTTTTTTGCGGAGTGACATTTGGAGAATAGGTGTCTTGGGCAATCATTTGAGAATAGTGGTCACTAGCACGAGAAAGCCTACAAGGTCCATCACCCCACACCCCCACAGTCGGAGGTGTCTCCACCACTTGCTTTCCCAATTCTTCGAACCTAGACTTACGAGTTAGGTCATCAACGGTGTCCTTGACCCCTTTAAATTCATTATAGAATCCATCCAACCAGGCCATGATCGCTTGAAACATGGTGTTTGTTTCCATGTTCATCTTGCCTTCTCGTTGAGACATAATACCTACAAACAATCAAAATAAACAACGTTAGTAGAAAAAGGTCCTCACCAATTCACTCCCTAAATGTTTATACTCGTTTGATTGCATACAATCCACTTGTATTTACGCTCAATGATTGGTTTTTGCTTACTCAAATATTCTCACCATACATGCCTTTTACCTCTCTTAGAAAAAATCAAGTTGCTCTTCGCACTCAATTCCAATTTTGGACAATCGAATTCAATCCAATTCGAGGTGGAATGGAGTTGATGTATCAAAGAACGGATAATTAAAGCTAACGGATGGGAAGTAGAAAAGTCAATGAAGCGAAAAAAAAAAAACATGAATCGAATTCTAAAGAAACAAATTTGGATTTGGATGAAATTTTGTTTATGATCTAGAAACTTAATATATTTGATGATGAGAATGGAGTTTGGGTGGTTTGAAACTGTTTAGGGGTTGTTTCAAGAAATCTGTAAAGTGGCATTTTCTTAGACCTGCACGATTGTGTGATATAGGTCACGATTGCAAAGAAAGGTTTGACAGTCTTGTGCGTTCGCGTCTGTGGTCTCGCGATCGCGAAAAGTAAACAAATCAGGTCCACGTGATCGCGTCTGAACGCGCGCGATTGTGAAGAGTACGCATGGGTTTATGAAGAACCCGAGTCTTGAAATTTTCTTCACTTGAATCTTCACAAATCGGCTTGTTTTTGTTCCAAATATGAGATATAAGCTCCTTGTGAGTCTGCTAACAAACCCAAATGCTTTTTCTTCAAAAACAATACCCAAAATGAAAAACCCTGATTTTCTTGTTGAAGAACTTGAAGAACCCTAGAACTTGAATCTTCAAATTGATGCCTCAATTGTTGTTTGTTGTTTGATTCCTTCCAAACACAGCTTCTAGCATCAATAATCAACAACTTCCAACAAGAATTTCATCCAAAGATACCCTAAATCTATGGCTCAATTTATTTTTATTTTTATTTTTTTTGGGAATTTTTGGCTTTTGACTTTCATTTTATTTTTTTATAAAATGTGATTTGATAAATCAAATCCTAGAAAATGTTTGTAAGAATAAATACTAATCCAAGCTCTGATACCAACTGATAGGAACCTAATCTACGAATTTGGAATAACAAGGAATTGAAAGAAATAAAAGCACATAATTTGATTAATTTGGAATTAAGAAAATAAATTAGGAGGTGAAGCCTAATCACTCCCTTAAAACAAAAATCAAAAGTACCTATGTTATTTAACCCTCAATTGAATGTTAATTCAATTGCAAGTTAAGGTAATTAAAGTGATTAAGCAACAAGCTTAACCAAATCTCACAAGTTATCAATATTCAACATAGCTAAACCTAGAGAATGAACATAATAAGGGTTAAATAGTGGCCTTCAAATTATGGCATGAAATGCCTTAATTGCCCCTAAAGTGCACTGAAATACAAGTCATTAAACCCAAACAAGAATTCTGGTCGTCGCCTCAACCCTATCGCGCTAACAGCTGCACGATCGCGATGTATTAGCCGCCAGAGTTTCGCGAACACGGCTTGGGTCGCACGTTCGCAAAGAGCAGTCTCCTCAGCCTTTCTCAGCTTCCTACGCGATCGTGTCTGAGCCCTTGCGATTGCGCTTAGCAATCACATCACTTCCTTCACGATCGTGATTCTCAGGCAGTGAGCTTGCAAACAGGCCCTGCATCATCCAATATCTGCCCCAACAGCTCCAGCTTTGAGAACATGCCTTGTAACTCTTGCAACTCCTTTGCTTGGCTCCTTGTAAAGGGTCTATTCACGATCCGGGTTGAATCAACATAGGTCATTCAAGTGATCAAGTGGCCAAAGAAGAAGCCATGACACAAGAACAACAGTGGCCTTTTGGTATTGTCATGGAGAATGCTAAGGCAAGTCATCAAGCAGGAAGAGAATAGGTTCTCACAGAACAACACTAGGAGGTTCTTGAAAGTGTTATGGACAAAGGTTAGTCAGGTGATCAAATGGCCAAAGAAGAAGTCATGACACATGAACAACAGGGGCCTCTTGACATTGTCATGGAGAATGTTGAGGCAAGTTATCAAGGTGGAAGAGAAAAGGATATGTCTGAACAACAACAGGCTCTTGAAAGTATTAAGGACAATCTTAAGGTAAGTCATCCAGCGGACATAGAACAGTTGAACCGAGTCGAGAAGCAGCAGGAGCAATACCATCTATTAGGTAAAGGGGACGAAATTCCAGTCAGTGGTTGAAATCTTCATATTTTATTCAAAAGGCTAAAAAAAAGCCAATCAACTGGTATGCCAATAATAGATGTAGTTGTCCATTCTACTACTTGAAGATTGATGTGACAGTGATGAAAGAATTCATGGATTGATTGGAATTTCAAAGAAATGGCACTGAACTTCATATGTAAGTATGCTTTTGTAATAAGTATTTTTTATGATTTTATGTCTGTATTTTATGAGTGTCTGAAGTCATTCCAAAGGGGATGAACTTCAAACTCATAAGCTATGAAGTTCAGTCCATAGGCATTGAACTTTATATAGCTCATAATTTTTGAAGTTCATCCCCTATAGATTGAACTTCAGTCCATATAAGGAAAAGTAACATGGTGTTTGGAGTTCAGTCCATAGGCATTGAACTTCATAGTGCATGAGTTTCGAAGTTCATCCCCTATGGATTGAACTTTAGTCCATATAAGAAAAAGTAACATAGTGTTTGAAGTTCAGTCGATAGGCATTGAACTTCATAGCTCATGAGTTTTGAAGTTCATTTCCTATGGATTGAAATTCAGTCCATATAGGAAAAATAACATAGTGTCTGAAGTTCAGTCCATAGGCATTGAACTTCATAGCTCATGGGTTTTGAAGTTCATTCCCTATGGTTTGAACTTCAGTCCATATAGGAAAAGTAACATATGTTGTATCTTCTATCTTTTAATTAGGGACAACTGTGTTGCTTATTATGATGGAAATGCATACAAGTTGGAATCTGAGAAGCTAAAGAAGTAGTGGTTTCTGAAATTTGTAGACCCAATCTACCCTCATACTGATTATATTAGTACACATCTTCTTTCTCTTTGTTCTATGTTTTTTATTATTTGTCTGTGTGCTGAGTAAACATGTTCCCTTTTTTTTTTTTAACATTTTGCAGCATGTTGATGTTACATTGTATTATCTCAGAAAGAAGGCATGCTACCACTTGTATGATCTTCCTTATACAGTCTCACTTACTAATTTATTTTTTGATGGTTACATTTGCTCTTTTGACGAGGCATTCAAAGACAAAAAGAAAAACTAGGTGATGGGATCTGGCGATGGTATTAGAAAGTATACATGCCATTATGTTTCTGGCTTGAACTGTATGTGTTCAATTCCATGGTTTGGATTTGATAAAGTCTATTTTCCTTGCCGACTCCAAGCAACACCGAGCGAAATGGTGACACATTACTTTTTGGCAATTTTTGACCTGTGTGAGAAGAATATATATGTATATGATTCATTGATCACCAACACGAGGAAGGCACAAACGAGCAATGTTGAACACATGAAGAAGTATGCTAATGTGCTCCCACGTTTATTGAAGTACCTGAATTTTGACAAGCAACATGATTTGTTAATGGATTTACAAGTTCAACAAGGCCTTTAAAACTCAATGGAAAACTGTACCTAAACAAGAAGATGGGTAAGTCTTGTCATTTTCGTGTAAAATTTAGTGGAAATTAGATATATTTCACAAAATTTTAGGATGATGGTCTTAAATTTAAAAGTTGATGATTACTTATATTTCTTACTTTTTATTTGGTTTTCCTATAGAACTAGTTGTGGTGATTTTCTGATATGGTATGCCGATCGACTAATGATGGGTGGAGAGGTAAATGATATTAAACCACATCTCGTTGGTGCCTAGAGAAAACATTTTGCTTGTCAGCTTTGGGCTCATGGCCGTGCAAACGCTAGAAATGGCTTTGAAACTCCACAAAAAAATGTTGAAAAAGATTATGGAGAACACGAGCAAGAGATGTGTCCATTTGATTTAAATATACAGTAGAAATGTTTTATTTTTACCTTCAGACTACCTAGTAATATCATGCAAACTTTTATGTAATATATGGTGAAGGGATTTATTTAATAATATTATGCACATATTTATGCAAATGCGATGTTGTTGCAGTGATATTTTTAGCATGAATATATTTTGTTTTGTTGGCATATCTTATATTTTCTAAGATAATGAGTGAAGTTATATTTCTTACCGCATAGGTAAAGTGCAACACCAGTCCATAAAGATTGAACTTCTGTATCTAAAGATTGAGTTCAGTCAATAAGTATTGAACTTCAATCTATATGGCCTTAAGTTCTATCCATAAGGATTGTGAACCTCTGCCCTATGGATTGAATTTTCTGTCCATATCGACTGTAATTCTATCCTAGATTGTCATGATACTTATAGTAAAGTTCCTACTACAAAAATAAATCGAGCTTCACTCAACGGTATGCGACAACAAAATTTCTGCATACCACTGAGTGAAGTTTAAGTTTGTTAGAGATAAAGTGACAAGGCAACCTCAGGCATGAAGGTCTCAGTTCTAATGGACGGAGACAAATTCAGTCATAATCGATTGAATTTACTTCAAAATTAGTCTTAACTGACTTCAAATTCAGTCCTAATGTGATGAACTTTTCAAACAACAATATGTGATAACTAAATAGTGCAAGAGTCTGAGGTTGGTTTTCAGTTCATATTTGATTTTTTTCAGGTCGTAAGCAGCAAAATTCTCTAAAGAATTTTGTTCTGATCTACTCAAGTTACTTCAAATTTAGTGTTATTCAATTAAAACTACTCCTAATGTGCAAAAACCAGATATTAGCATTTAAGGATTGAAGTTTTTATAGTCTAACATTAACTTATGTCCTTAAGGATTGAAGTTTTCTGTAAAAACTTCTCCTTCAATCTAAGTCATCCAAGTTCACTAAAGCAGATTAGGTCCCATGCTGCCCTCCTCTTCTTAGCCCTAAAGACTACCTTTCTATTTCATTTCTTCTAAGCCTCACAACCTTTCTTATTTTCTCCATTCTCCTTAAAAAAATGATTAATTTCTATATTTCAAACGGGATCCCAGCTTTTGAAACTCTTCTCATAGATTCATACACTCTCACTCATGATTTTGTACTTAACTTTGGCCTTTGAATTTTATATTTTCTTTAAAATAAATTTTTAGAAATAATTGTCATTTAATATATACTTTTATTTTATGCAGATTCTTCTGGTGGATATTCGTGGACATCTTCCTCGTGAGGCGAAGTCTGCCATTGTAGAGCTTGGTGGAAGGCAATGTTCTATGAAGCTTACGGCGAAGGTTAAATAAGGGGTGGGCAATATTTGTAACAGAGAACAATCTGAAGACATGCAATTTTGTTAACTTTCAACGTACTGTTGAATATGTGAAGTTTGTAGTTAATATTTTTTATCCCTCCCAAGATGGTGAATTTGATCCCCCTTAGACAGTGAAGGAACTTCTAGGTGAATCGGATGATTCCATAGATGGTGAATGAATTTCTAGCAATCCAGTTATGATTGGTTAATGTAGGAGTTAAAATATCAGTAGTAGGAGTTTAAATACTTAATTTTAGCCTTGTTGGTCTGTATTTTGCAGTAGTATTTGAATCTATATTTTAAGTAATTAAATGTGTGTATTTTGGATATGACGTTTAAGTAATTGAATGTATGTTTTTGTTGTTTACCTTAATCTGGTTATTGTGATTAATTTGAATGGCTGATATTTCGTGTAAATATATGTGATAACTAATTGCAAAGTTTATATATGCATTTCCATGCGTTAAGCATTGGAGTTCGTCAAAATTCAGTTCTAATGGAGTGAAGTTACTATAAATTCAATCTTAATAGACTGAAACTACTTCAAATTCAGTCTAGTCAACTGAATTTACTTCAAACTCAGTACTGCTCGATTGAATTTTCTTCAAACTCAATTCTAATCGACTAAAACTACTTCAACTATAGTCCTAAGCTTGATTTCCATGCCTTAATCTTGTTATTGTGTTTTATTTTAGTATTTTATCTTTAAAAAATAAAACATCAGCCTATAAGGATTAAAGTTTTTATATTTAAATCATGAATTTCTCTCCATAAGGATTGAAGTTATATTAAAAGTTCAATGAATGCAGCATCAGCCTTTAAGGGTTGAATTACATATCAAAAATCTGGGTTTCAAAATAAAGAAGTGTGAATGCGTAGAAACAACTCGTTTGACTCAAATACTAGTATTAACCTTATTAAAAGTCAGTTAAACAACATGAAAAACTTAAAATGACCTCGGTCAGTCGTTTCGGAAGTTAGGACTCCGATTGGCGTGCCGATAATTTTAAAATATTCGTAATATCTATTAGGACCTGTCTGTAAAATTTGAGCTAAATCAGACCTCGTTTGGTAGGCATCGGAAGAAGATTTCAGTTTTTATTGTTGATAAATATTAAAAGGAGATTTTCGAGCTCGGTTTTAGCGAATGAGCTCCGATTCGAAATCCGAAAGCGCCGTTAGGTTCATATGATTATTTATGACTTTTGTGAACTTTCGAAAGTAAATTTCGATATTTTTTGGCTAGTTCCGCTAAAATGCCGAAAGTTAAATAATATTATCTTTTTCCATTTAATTTGCATATTGAGTTTCGGGAGTCCGATTTGAGATCCGCCTTCGCGAGTATGTTACATATATTTTGTATAACTTGTATGCAAAAGTTGAAGTTATTTCGAATATTGTAGGGTACCGCTTTAATTTTGCCACGAAGAGTAAAAGAAAACAAAAGAAAACAAAATGGGAAAAGACAAAAAAAAAAAAAAAAAAAAAAGAGAAAGCAAATGAAATATAAAAGTTTGGTGGTGAGGGGTACTTAGCAAAGCTAAGGATGAGCAGATACGTACAGGAGTTAATAACATAAGCAGAAACAAATGGAAACAGAGAAGCTGAGAAGCAAACGAGAAAAAATGCCAGAAAATGAGAAAAGAGCCGGAGAAAAGATAGAATTTTTACCCCGAAACATTCAGGTAATGATCTTAATGCATTTGAGTTTATTACGTGTGATTGAATATGTTTTTTATCGATAAAACTTGGAATATTATACATCATTTTAATAAGTTCAATTAATAGTTTAAAGGGCCAAATGGACCCCGATAATGAAATTGATTATATATTCGCACTCAGTGAGTTATGGGCAATATATAAATGTAATTTATTTGGGGTTTGGTTATGTGACCTTAAACCCTGTACATAGGCCTGGTCTGCGTATTGCGTATGCGAATAGGGTGTCAGGTTCCTAACCGGATTGCCCTAAGATGTGAGGAATGAAGCCTTTAGCGTAAATTGATATATTTTTCTGCTTATTGAATAGAGTGGGATCGTTTGGCAATAAAACCAAAGGATAAAGCGGGTGTTGATTAGCAAATGCTAACTTTTGGAAAAGGTAAGTGTTTATATCCATTTCTTTGGAGGCAGTTGGCCTCGTGGATTTTCTACCACGTATTTCCTTACGTGTGTAGTAGCCAATAGGCGTACTAATTACGCCTTAGCTTTGAATTTACATTGTATATTATATGTTATGCCCTGTTGTTGGTATGGCATTGAACATATGAACATTGTACTCTAGTTTTGAGCATTGCTTATACTTCCCGGTTGGCGATGAGAGTCCCGCACCGGCGAAGGGCCGTTATTGCATATACTTCCCGGTTGGCGATGAGAGTCCCGCACCGGTGAAGGGTCGTTATTGCATATACTTCCCGGTTGGCGATGAGAGTCCCGCACCAGTGAAGGGTCATCATTGCATATACTTTCCGGTAATGGATGAGAGTCCCGAGCCGGTGAAGGGTCATTATTGCGTATATCTCCTGGTAGACGATGAGAGTCCCGCGCCAGAGATAGGTATCAGGCATATGTGACTGCATTGCATCATACCGCATTCATCCCATCTCATTGCACCGCATACTGACTATTGTGTGTATAGTGTTGTGTTTTATGTATGCGGTATGTACACCATGTTGTGGATATATCTCAGTTTGTCTATATATTTTTGGCTCGTATTCTGGATTGCAGGGATCGGGTTGCACGCCGCAACGGTATAAATATATGGATCGGGTTGCACACCGGAACGATATAAATATATGGATCGGGTTGCATGCCGCAACTGTATAAATATATGGATCGGGTTGCACGCCGCGACGGTATAAATATATGGATCGGGTTGAACACCGCGACGGTATGATGTATTTCTGATTGTTGATAAGTTCGGGATACCTATATGTTCTGGCTATCTTACGTTCTTGGTTGTTAATGAGTTTGTGATTCCATAAGTATTTCTAGTTATTATCTTGCTCTGCCTTTTCATAATTTAAATAAGAGGAATTTGATTTATCTGTTTCTTTTCTCCCTGGCTAGCCATCCTATTCTTTGAATTGGCTAGTCTGGCCCACTTATTGAGTCCTCTTGACTCACCCTTGTTTGCTGTTTGTTTCTTGTCTATCTATTTCGTTTCGGCAGGTTCGCTCCAGGATTGAGTTCGCCACATTGTGAAGGAGCGAAGACGACTTCAGCTGTCAGGGTGAGCCAGCTTTTAATTAGGATGGCCACCAGTTTTGTGGTTATTATTTTAGTTGCATTTTGCTCCCTTCAGGAAGTATCTGTCTTCTTTCATACTCTTAGATGTCTAGTCTGGATAGCCCTAAACCTAGTATGTTGGGTAGTCAGCTGTAATTTTGTTTGTACAGCTTAGAGGTATCAGCTTAAGGGTTCGCCCAACGGGTCTAGGGGAAAATGTCGCGTGCCCGCACGGCCTAACCGGATTTTGGGTCGTGTCAGTTGGTATCAGATCCTAATTTGGAGTCTATCCAGACTAAGACAGTGTTTAGTAGGGTCTCGCTGATGGGTACGTAGACATCCGTACTTATCTACGAGGAGCTATGATGGCATTTAAGAAGTTTCACTTCCTTCATTTCTAATCGTGCGTCGGTCTAAGATTCAAAAGTATTTTCGTTAATTCGTTCGTGGTAATTGTGAACCCTCATGCGACAAATCAGCAAACGGTATGAGTTCAAGACGAAGCGGTCTAGCCTGAGGTTAGCATTGACGAAGCCCCAAGAGTTTTGATCGTGCTGACGATCTAATTACGGAGGTCCCAGCTGTACGAGCTCGTGATGGGCAAGGGCGTAGGGCTTGTGGTTCCCTTGGCTTTCTACGATGCTTTTACGAGAATCTTGGTGAGGAAGATACCGCAAGAACCTGTTATTCGCTAGGCAGCTTATCAAGTTGCCGTAGATGCAGATGTTCGGTTTCAGGGAGCTCCTATTCCAGTTCTTAATATTGCCGCAGTAAAGTACGTTGCGGAGGTAGTATGTTTTGTACCTCTAATTTTTCTGGCTGGTTAACCAGCCGAGGTATCAGTTCGGTCCGAGTGCCTAAAGTGGTTGCATTATTTTACGTGGTTGAACCTTCCGATATTTTTAAGCAATGCATCCGATAAACATTTTTTAAAATAAAATAATGTCAGCGTATCCTTCACGCTCTTGATTATATCGAGCGGTATGGTGTTGACTATTGTACTTTCCAGTTTCAGGGTCCAGCCTTGAATTGGTGGGCCGCTCTCTCATTAGCTAACTCAGTTCGATTTTTCTTCTAGATTCGTGAAAAAGTTCCTTTCACGCAGCGAGCGAGATGAAGAATGTCGCCAATTTGAGTGGATTGGACAGTGTAGCCTGTCAGTTAGCCTATTGGTGTTTTAGAATATGAGATTGAATTCTATAGAATAGCTGGATATGCATTAGAACTAGTCCATGAGCCTTTCGAGAGATTCCAAGATTTATTGGTGACCTTTCTCCTTCCTTGAGATTCCAGGTAGCTCGAAAAATTGAGATTGGGACTTCATTTGATTTTGTTGTTGATATTGGTAAGAGGTATTAGGCATACCATAATTTAGAGCGGGAAGAGTTAGAGCGAGAGAGCAAAAGATCCCGTGGCCCTAGTGGGTAACTATGGTACCTCATTTGGAGGTAAGAGTTCTGATTATTTTGGGAGGTCACCTTCCAGGTTATCTTAGCTTGTGTTACGCGATTCTTGCGCCAGTAGCTCGTCAATATCAGACCCAGTTTTTCTCTTTGTAGCTATCAACAATCTGTCCAGCTTTAGTTTTCACTGAAAAGGTATTATCATTGTTGCGAGTCTGTCATCTTTGGTAGAGTTTTCCCTTATTCCGGCAAGTAGGCAGTCGTCCTTTCTCTTGTCATCAGGAAGTTGCACAGTCGTAAGAGATTTCATTTAGATCTCAATCAGACAGAGAAATGCCACCATCCAGTAGAGATTGAGAGCGTGGTGGCAGTGGTTCTTCAAAAGGTGATTATTAAGGTAGTGGCTCAGCTCAACTGCAGAGGTAGTTCTATGAACTGTTAGTCCGACAGGATGGTAAGGCATATGATGTAGTACACCCAAGTATTTATTCTTCCCTTATATGTGAGTAAAATTTGATTCTTCCGATCGATCTGGAAATGGTTTGTCTTATCATATTTCCATGGTTTTTTTGTATGTTGTTTCTAAAAAGAATCTGTTGCGGTAGAAGGGTGAGCTTCTGATATGATTTATTCCTGGCATTTATGATGACCCTACTAGTTTATCTTGTTTAAATGTGAGAGATTTATGAGTGAGTATCGGTATTGTTTGCTTGGCATCTTGTTGTGCCTCATTCTTTAATAATGTCAAGTCAGTCTACCTCTCTTTGGAAGTCAGTGTCGGTAGGATGATTGGATTCTTATTCGTCACCTTCAGAAAGTGTGATTGTTTCTTCCGGTGTAAAGTAGTTAGTAAGTAATACTCGATCTATGTGTCTCTTCTTGGTTCGAGATGCTAGTAGAGTCATGTTATTCTATAAATTTGCCTCGGTATAAAAGGGTTTTTTGGTAAATTGCCGGAGTTTCTTTTTTATAGGAAGGTTAAGTTGACATAGATTTTGTTCCATAAAGCTCATTTAATGTCTATTTCTTCAATTGCAATTCTTCGGTTAGCCTGACTCGTAAGTAGTCTAGCTCTGGTAGCCAAATAAATAAGAAGAAGAGCTTCCTAAAGCTCTAATTATTTCTATCCTCAGTCCGTTGCCATCTCTTCTTTGTTCGGCACTGCTGAGCTTAGGCGGTCAGTAACCTATTGTGATGTTTCCTGTGTTGAGCCAGAGTGCATGCCAAGGTAGCGGGGTAAGCACATTGTGGTTCTTCAAGGCTACTAAGGGTAATGAGAGGCGTCATTTGACCTTTGATTTGATCCATCAGGCGGTGGTGCTCATAGAAAATGTATGGAGTTGTGACTTGAGAGTTGCAGCTGTTTGGCAACTCGAAAGGGTAGTTGGTAGCTTAGATCCGCATGCGTTCAGCTTTTAGCTAAATCTTCTTTAGTCCAGTAGACCGTGCGGGGATGAGTATTCCTATACAAATAGCTGCATGAGTTTGTGCTTTAAGTGGAGGAGTCTTCCTCCAAAATACAGAATGTTAATATTAAATCTCTAAGGCGTTGCTCAAGCGTGAGCTAGTTCTTAGTTCCATCGACCTATTCTACATTGAAAAGCATATCGACGAGGTGATTCATCGGCGGAATTATGTTAACCCATTCAAAGTTTAGTGTATCTTTGTTTCGAAAATGTAGAACTCCCCTCTTATGATCGATGAAGGATCAGTGTAGTCAGAATAAGCTGGGCAATGGCGTTATGATATTACCTAGCTATATTTTTATCCAAAAGTTTGATGTACGTGTTATAATTCTGATTCTATAATCATGAGATAATGCACGTGGCGTAGTGAATGAAGGTTGTGCAAGTTCTCTTGTTATCCGCGTGAATCTGGCTTTAGATTTAGGCTCGTGCGAGGACGAACGAGAGTATAAGTGGAGGAGAATGAAACGGCCTCGGTCAGTCATTTCGGAAGTTAGGACTCTGATTGGCGTGCTGATAATTTTAAAATATTCGTAATGTCCATTAGGACCTGTCTGTACAATTTGAGCTAAATCAGACCTCGTTTGGTAGGCATCGGAAGAAGATTTCAGTTTTTATTGTTGATAAATATTAAAAAGAGATTTTCGAGCTCGGTTTTAGCGAATGAGCTCCGATTCGAAATCCGAAAGCGCCGTGAGGTTCATATGATTATTTATGACTTTTTTGAACTTTCGAAAGTGAATTTCGATATTTTTCGGCTAGTTCCGCTAAAATGCCGAAAGTTAAATAATATTATCTTTTTCCATTTAATTTGCATATTGAGTTTCGGGAGTCCGATTTGAGATCCGTCTTCGCGAGTATGTTACATATATTTTGTATAACGTGTATGCAAAAGTTGAAATTATTTCGAATATCGTAGGGTACCGCTTTAAATTTGTCACGAAGAGTAAAAGAAAATAAAAGAAAACAAAATGGGAAAAGACAAAAAAAGAGAGAGCAAATGAAATATAAAAGTTTAGCGGTGAGGGGTACTTAGCAAAGCTAAGGATGAGCAGATACGTACAGGAGTTAATAACATAAGCAGAAACAAATGGAAACGGAGAAGCTGAGAAGCAAACGAAAAAAAAATGCCAGAAAATGAGAAAAGAGTCGGAGAAAAGATAGAATTTTTACCCCGAAACATCCAGGTAATGATCTTAATGCATTATTTGAGTTTATTACGTGAGTTTGAATATGTTTTAACGGTAAAACTTGGAATATTATACATCGTTTTAATAAGTTCAATTAATAGTTTAAAGGGTCAAATGGACCCCGATAATGAAATTGATTATATATTCGCACTCAGTGAGTTATGGGCAACATATAATTGTAATTTATTTAGGGTTTGGTTATGTGACCTTAAACCCTGTACATAGGTCTGGCCTGCGTATTGCGTATGCGAATAGGGTGTCAGGTTCCTAACCGGATTGCCCTAAGATGTGAGGAATGAAGCTTTTAGCCTAAGTTGATATATTTTTCTGCTTATTGAATAGAGTGGGATCGTTTGGCAAGGAAACCAAAGGATAAAGCGGTTGTTGATTAGCAAGTGCTAACTTTTGGAAAAGTAAGTGTTTATATCCATTTCTTTGGAGACACTTGGCCTCGTGGATTTTCTACCACGTGTTGTCTTACGTGTGTAGCTGCCGATAGGCGTACTCATTACGCCTTAGCTTTGAATTTACATTGAACATATGAGCATTGCACTCTCGTTTTGAGTATTGCATATACTTCTCGGTTGGCGATGAGAGTCCCGCACCGGCGAAGGGTCGTTATTGCATATACTTTCCGGTTGGCGATGAGAGTCCCGCACCGGCGAAGGGTCGTTATTGTATATACTTCCCGGTAGGCGATGAGAGTCCCGCACCGGCGAAGGGTCGTTATTGCATATACTACCCGGTTGGCGATGAGAGTCCCGCACCGGTGAAGGGTCATCATTGCATATACTTCCCGGTAATCGATGAGAGTCCCGAGCCGGTGAAGGTTCATTATTGCGTATATCTCCTGGTAGACGATGAGAGTCCCACGCCGGAGATAGGTATCAGGCATATGTGACTGCATTGCATCATACCGCATTCATCCCATCTCATTGCACCGCATACTGACCATTGTGTGTATTGTGTTGTGTTTTATGTATGCGGTATGTACACCATGTTGTGGACATATCTCAGTTTGCCTATATATTTTTGGCTCGTATTCTGGGTTGCAGGGATCGGGTTGCACGCCGCAACGGTATAAATATATGGATCGGGTTGCACGCCGGAACGATATAAATATATGGATCGGGTTGCACGCCGCAACGGTATAAATATATGGATCGGGTTGAACACTGCGACGGTATGATGTATTTCTTATTGTTGATATTTTCGGGATACCTATATATTCTGGCTATCTTACGTTCCTGGTTGTTAATGAGTTTGTGATTCCATAAGTATTTCTAGTTATTATCTGGCTCTGCCTTTTCATAATTTAAATAAGAGGAATTTGATTTATCTGTTTCTTTTCTCCCTGGCTAGCCATTCTATTCTTTGAATTGGCTAGTCTGCCCCACTTATTGAGTCCTCTTGACTCACCCTTGTTTGCTGTTTGTTTCTTGTCAATATATTTCGTTCGGCAGGTTCGCTCCAGGATTGAGTTCGCCACATTGTGAAGGAGCGAAGACGACTTCAGCTGTCAGGGTGAGCCAGCTTTTAATTAGGATGGCCACCAGTTTTGTGGTTATTATTTCAGTTGCATTTTGCTCCCTTCAGGAGGTATCTGTCTTCTTTCATACTCTTAGATATCTAGTCTGGATTGCCCTAAACCTAGTATGTTGGGTAGCCAGCTGTAATTTTATTTGTACAGCTTAGAGGTATCAGTGTGTCTGTGCTATTTTTTTAAGTCTTGTCCTTATTTACGAATTAAATTATATTTATTTTCCTAATTTAATTGGTAAGGGTTTGCCCGACGGGTCTAGGGGAGGATGTCGGGTGCCCGCACGGCCTAACCGGATTCCGAGTCGTATCAAAAACTATCCAGAAAATGATAATAAACTACAATCAAATTTTGAGTTCATATCTTGAACGTTGATAAGAAACTATAATCAATTTGATTATCTTCATGTATTTTTGCACCATCATTCACCACCAAGCAGTTTCATGCAACAAAAAGAAGTTATAAAATCAAATTAGTTGCAGGGAAATATTTAAGAAAAAAATTTTATGGATAATGAAAGAAGTAGTAGTACCTATATATCCTTGAGTTGGGTCGGAGTACTGGGGTATATGTACATAAGGTTCTACTATGCCCTCTTCTCTTGCATCGACCACATCTGGTTGATTTGATTCATACAGATTCAGCAATCAAGATATATCTCTTTATTTTCCTTCTTCCTTATTGTATTTTGACATTTGAAGTTTCAATCCTTTATTTTTTTCACAGTGCCTGGTACATTCCAAGAGCTTTTGTGGCCTACCATATTTACCTCACCTTGATATGTGTTTAACCAATAGTCTCGTGAATACTACTTCGAGTAGAACTTAGATTTCACTAGATGTCTTCTCTGAATGCATGCAATTGCATGTACACATGGTAGTTCATCAGTCTGGAATTTAAGACAGTCACACGCCCTATTCTTTAAGTCGATGTTGAAGCTTGTTCCTTCATGTTGCACATTAAATATTGTTGTACCAGTTGGGAAGACCTATTTAAAAAAAATTAATAACTTTTAAAAGTCAGTACACATGGTATTTAAATCAGTACTAATCGACTATAACCAATTCAGAGCAAAAGTTCATGAGTTCAGTCCCACTGGACTAAACTTCAGCCTTCTTATTTTGTGTTTCTAGACATAAATAGGATATAAGCAGTGCATGGGAGAAAAATTCCTGAATTCATTCTACTTGGACCGAACTTCAGCATTCTTGGTCTGTATTTTCAGACACAAATAGGCTATTAGAATTCCAGAGTTTAGTCTATTTGCACTCAATTTTTCAGTGCTTTTGGTGTGAGTCTAGCATTATACTAACATTTATTGTGAAGGCCAACTGAATCTTCTTGTTCATTTCATCTTCTACCCACCTTGATAAGTTATGAAAAGTCTATTGATCAAATCCAAAAGGCTTAAAATGGGCAACTCTCTTGCTTCAAGAAACGCAGAATTCATTGACTCCACTATATTTATTGTAAGCATGTCATATCGTCATCTCGGTGAGTATGATCTAGCCTATCTTTCAGGTGGTTCTTCCACTATGTAGTTGAATGTCTTTCTATCCATTCCATCTATTTGCGACATGAAGTTATGGAAGTCTTCACACTTATAAGCTCTTGCAGCAGTTTGAAATAGACTTATCACTATGGTTCTCACATTATTTCGGTTTAGGTTTTTTTCAAAGTGGTAGATGCATATATCATTGTGGCTATTAGGATAAACTTGTGCAATTTCGTGCGCAATTAATTTCTTTATGTCTGACAGAAACACCAATTTAGCACGACTACCTATTGCTTTTTGCAGCTCGGTGAAGAACCAAGTGTAAGCATTATTATATTCAGAGTCTGCAATTCCATAAGCCAGCCGGAACAGTTGATTGTTTGCATCCTTTGCTATAGCAATGATGAGAACACCTTGATATTTTGCTTTTAGAAATGTTGCATCTACTGCTATCACCGGTCGACATTACCTCCAAGCATCAATTGATGGCTTGAAAGCAAGAAACATATACAGAAACCTGAAATGTTAGAACATAGAACAAAGTAAATTCTTAGAAAGTTTTGAATTTCATTTTTTTAGACTCTTTGCATTGAGTTCTATTTTGGGAAATGCTCATCGACTAAGACTGTCTATCTTTATGTTAGTGTGCATGCCTGGATTTCTCTCTTTTAGCACATGCAAGTATGAAAGGAGGAGATGATAATGCTTATCAGGTCGTCCTCAGGTCGTCCTCTAATCAATGCATTTGCTTGTTGAATTGAACATCGTGTCTTGTGATATCCTATTTCAATCCCATGTATTCTTCTCATTTCATTGACAATAAATTATTGTCTAACTTCAGTTCTGTTGTCTCGGATGTTTTCAATAAAGTATTCACTTATCAATGTTTATGTGGCATGTTTCTGATCAGCCTTCTTAATTTCAACAAAGTATTTGTGTATATTATGAAACTTAACTACCTTAAATAGTGAGGAATCTTTTATCCTTCTAGCATGAATATTGCAATCGCAGTTGTGATCGATACATTTCAGTTCATATCTTGTTTTATTTGATCTAATAACCTTGAATTCAAAATGTTCCTTGATTGTCGTCTTGACAAAACACTTCATCATGGTCTCTTTGTTCTCAAATATTGAGTAGGCTACTATATCTTTCGATGATATATCTCTTGTTAATATCACTGCTGGAGATTGTTTCTGTTTACCCTGGACCTTTTCTTTCCATTCTTAGCAGCCGATGTGTTAGGAGGGCATTCAACTATAGTCGCTGGTGACTGAAATTGAGTATCATTTGGTTGCAGGTTCTCAACAATGTCAGACGTTTCAATTGCTTGATTATAGTTGATTCACATTATCAAGTTACCCTCTTCTTGTGGAACCTTAGCGCAAGCAGTCTATTTATCTAACTTGTCAATGACAAAACAACTATTCTTGAAAGGTGTATCACTCTTCAACAAGTGGATACATGTCCTGAGTTCTTCTTCTTTTGTTACAAGCATTCCTTTGCTTGAATTCATGCTAATGTCAAACCACATATTCATATCTCCAGTAAAATATGTTGCTTCATAAATCTTCTCAGTAAAACTTTTGAATTCAATTGTTTCATTAACAAGTAGAAGTTTTGTTTCACGATCCAAGTACTTATAATCTTATGTCCAATTTCCATTGAAAGCAATAACCATACAAACTGTAGTCATTCTTTGAATAAGTAAACTAGAGAAAGAAATGTGTTAGTAGGGAAAATTTTCATTGAAACCCCGCACCAAAATGAATGACCTTTAAACCAGAAGTGTTCAAACCTTAAGTAATGAAGTTTTCAAACAATGAGAACCAAACATATAAAATTCAAACCAAACATATGAAATTAAGTCCTGATCGAGTGAAGTTACTTCAAATTCAGTCCTAATCGTCTGAAACTACTTCAAATTCAGTTTGATCAACTGAATTCAGACCTAATTGACTGAATATACTTCAACTTCAGTCCTAATGTGCTGAACTTTCAGCCAACAATATGTGATAACTAAATCTTGCAAGGGCCTGAGGTTGCCTTTTGGTTTATATTTGACTTTTCTGTCTTTAAGCATTGGAGTTCTCTGAAATTCAGTTCTGATGGAGTAAAGTTACTACAAATTTAGTTCAGATGGAGTGAAGTTTACTACAAATTCAGTCCTGATAGAGTGAAGTTTACTACAAATTCAGTCCTGATGGAGTGAAGTTACTACAAATTCAGTCTTGATGGAGTGAAAGTTACTACAAATTCAGTCGTAATCGACTGAATGTACATCAAACTCAGTCTTAATCGGCTGAATGTACTTTAAACTAAGTCCTGATCGATTGAATTTACTTCTATTGCTGTCCTAATGTGCTGATACTTCACGCAACAATATGCGATCACTAATCGCCAAGGCCTGAGGTTGCCTTTTCAGATTACATATGAATTTTCAGGCTTTAAGCACTGAAGTTCTCTGAGGTTGACTTTTCAGCTTATATATGGATCTTCAGATGTCGAGGTACAAAAATCATTGAATTGAAAATTCAGTTCCAAACGACTGAAGTTACTTCAAACTCAATCGTAAGCAACTAAATGTACTTCGAACTCAGTCTAATTGACTAAAACTACTTCAAATTCATTCTAATCGAGTGAATTCAACCATAATCCACTGAATTTACTTCAACTTCAGTCCTAATGTGCTGATAGCTCACGCGATAGCTAATTTCCAAGGCCAGAGGTTGCTTTTCACTTTATATTTGAATATTCAGGCTTTAAGCACTAAAGTTCTCTGAAATTCATTTCTGATGGAGTGAACTTACTAAAAATTCTGTCGTAATCGACTGAATGTACTTCAAACTCAGTCCTAATCGACTGAATCTACTTCAAACTCAGTCTAATCGACTGAATCTAATTGAAACTTAGTCCTACTCGATTGAATTTAGTTCAACTTCAGTCTTAATATGCTGATCCTTCACGCAACAATATGCAATAACTAATCGCCAATTATATATATATATATATCCATTTTCAGGCTTTAACAATTGATGTTCTTTGAAATTCAGTTCTAATAGAGTGAAGTTACTATAAATTCAGTCTTAATGGACTGAAACTATACTTTAAACTTAGTCCTAACCGGCTGAATTTAGTTAAACTTCAAACCGAATGCGTTGATACTTTATGTGACAATGGCGATAACTAATCGCCAAGTCCTGAGGTTGCTTTTTCAGTTTATAAATGAATTTTCAGGCCTTAAATACCGAAGTTCAGATGTCGAGGTATAAAAATTACTGAATTAAAATGAATTTCTCTTTAATTCAGTTCCAATCGACTGAAGTTACCTCAAATTCAGTCATAGTGTGTTGACTTTCAAGTAAAAATATGTGATAACTAATCAAACAAGGCATGAGGTAGTTTTTCACTTTATATTTGAATATTCAAACCTTAAGCACTGAAGATCAGTTGTCGACGTCTCATCGAGGTATTCAAAATTCTTAAATTGAAGTTCTCATGGACTGAATTTAGTTCAATTTAAGTTTTAATGTGGGATAATGTAAAATTGAAACGTAGAATACTCACAAATTTTTGAAGATAATAGCTGGAATTGTTGAAAATTACGTTCTAACACAGAGCAGCTTTCAATGGAATAGTGTTCAGAGGGAATGAAGAAGTGAGAGACGAAGCAAAGAGACAAGGTTGGTGAGGTGCGAGGTTTATATAATGTACTTGGGGGTAATTTAGTCGTTTTGACTCAAGTGGAAATAATCAGACTGCTTCCATACCTTATCTCAGGTTTTCCGTGGCTACTAACTAAATATTTTGATATTTGTGGCTTGTGCCCAAAGAGCATCAGCAAAAGTAGTCTTTCGTGCACTTCTCCCTTAATTGTTAGCGCAATTAATGGGGTAAGTGCAGAAATAGCAACTTTGTGGCTCGTCTTTACATTTGAGGTCACTTTTAAAAATTATTTAGTTTTAGCCACTTTTTGAATTTCAAACCTTCGGGGCTGAACTTCAAACTTTCAGGTATGAAGTTCAACTTCAGACCTTCTATGCCTAAACTTCAGACCTGAAGATCTCAATTGTAACTTCATACCTGAAGGTCAAAGTTGAACTTCATGCCTGAAAGTTTGAAGTTCAGCCCCCAAACTCTGAAGTTTAAAAAGTTAACTAAAAACTAAATGATTTTTAAGGAAAAAGTGGCTCCTTGGCAAAATCTTTACCAATTAATGAAGCCCGTATCAAGTTTTATTCGTTGTTACATATTCGAATGGTTATTATGCAATTACTTATTCTCAACATAAAATCACATACCAAGAACCAACAAAGTAGTGAAACTTTCGAAAGATTTATGCATTACTATTTTTTTTAAAGAAAACATATTATTCGGTTTGGTGTAGTTTCGATTTAGCCTTTTCTTTGTCAATATAAAATTAAATCAAATATTTTTTAAACATCAAACTAAATAAAATCAAAACAGTTTGGTCCTTTTTGTTCAAAGTGTTTTTCATGCGACGCCTTCATGACAACTTCAAGCAATGGCTAGCGAATTCAGGGGCGACACCCTTTGCACAACACTACTATCAGTTGCAATTTGCCATGTCTCAAGTCGATCTTAAAGATACTTTGGAGTAGCTGCTGCATTACAATTTTAAAAGCATTTATGGATGGTTTTTTCAAGAGCAGCTATATCATACTAATATAAAAGCATGAATTCCCAGAGTTAAAATGTGAAAGACCAAAATGCCCGTATTAAGTTGATAAACATCTATGCTCTGCAAAATCTATATTATCACTTCACAAACCATTGTATTTATCAATTGTGTTATGTTCAAAATAGGGAAATTCAGGAGTTACCTAAAGTTATTTACTATGGACCATATTCATCGGATAGTATCTGAATGGTCATTTGTTATTGATACATTCAATGATCCAATTAAAGGAGTTCACTTAAACCTATTAGGATTCATGCCTCTTAGGTGCCTAATGAATTTGCTAGATAAAATACCTAACAAAATTTGTTGAATCAAGCTCTCAGTTAAAGTACCTTTATAGTCACTCGCAGGTTATTTTGGATTGACACATATTTTAAAAGCTGGTTGATCTAAAGCCTTATCAGAATCACTATTAGCTATACTTCCAACAAGAAATTACATTTTATATTGTTTCACATATCGAAAGACTCAGACACTCTATTGCAGAAAGTAAGAAAAGAAGAGGTAAAAGGTATTATCTTAGTCCAACATTGTATTTTATTGTCAGGCTTTATGATGGGTAATTATTTTATGGTCTCTTTTAGTTATGCTTCTTTAGCACTTAAGCAGTATGTGCATGTCCTTTTAGTCTTTCTTAAAGTATTCTTTGGTTGTTTCTGGCTAATTTCTACTTTTTGTTGCAAAAAGAGAAGATTGAAGAGGAAGATAGTGGTATAAGTAAAGAAGGGCAAAGTTGAACACGTTAGAATGAAGAGCACATCAGTTGATCGTCCAATATTGAGATACTTTTTTGACTCAAGTAGATTGAATTGAAGAGAATTTTCTATTTCAAGTGTTGACAGCTACAATCGTGTTAAAATGTCGCTTTGCAAACACCTTTTTTTTCTTTTTTTCTTTTTTTTTTGCAATGAAGATTAAGGATGTAATTGTGGCGTTCCTTATGTTCAAGATAACACCTGCATTCAAATTACAATAAGCTCATCTGAGGACTTGTGTGAGACAGGACTTCTATGTTTATAGACTTAATTAAATATGATCTACATTCATCATCTTCAAGAATCATACCTTTCACTAATTTTTTACTTCATAAAAATAAGTTGTAAAACAACCTGTTTGGATGGTTGTAGCTCATTTATGGTATTGTATTGTTACTACGAGTATGATATTTGTTTTGATTGTTACTCTAATTACTATTTTATTCTATCGTTAAATCCATGGTTATGTAACCATGAAAACTATCACTTTATGTAACGACCGATTTGGTGGGATCGCGTCGTTACTTGTTTTCTTTCCCATCATGTCCTCACTATTATTTAATATTTTCGTTTTATCCTTTACCTTATATTCACTTATTAAACTATGGTAAACAATACAGCTTATCCAAACGTTTTACAACACAATATGATATGATACAATATAATAAGTGTTCTTTAATGTTTTGTGCTAATTTATTAACAAGGGGTACACGCGCAACGCGCGTGCCCAGTGACTAGTACAATTAAAAGCGAGGGAGGAGTAACACAATACAACAGTATATTGATGCTATATATACAGAAAGGAGCATTGGTGCTCCATTGGCTTCGTGTTCAGTTAGCATTACAAGGTGCTTCCATACTAATGCCATGGGATTTCATGGAGGAAGCAGCTTAAAGCAAATTAGTACAATATATACTTGCTACTTTTAAAAGGTTTACTCTAGCTTTGTTGTTTTTTTTAATTATAGAAAGTACTATTTTAATTTATTTTATTGTTCTTTATGTATGGTATTATGGTCAACTCATTGACAGAAGCATATGATAAAGAGAGATAGTACTCTAAATAGGCTAGAATTACGTAGCTTTAGTATGTATTTTATTCTTTTGTAAGACATTATTATTTTTTATGTTTATTAATAATAAAATTAACCTTTGCTTAGAAAAAAATCAAATCATCCCACAAATCGAATTCTTTTCTTCAATTTAATTCGACTTGAACACCCCTACACGGGCTACATCCTAGGATACGGCTCCTCTCCATTAGTCCATGTCTCCATCTCCCCAAGTTCCCCATTGAATTTAGGGAAATTTACATTGTATGCCCACCCTTTTGATAGTAATTACAGAGCATACCCATTTGAATTTTCCCTACTCATCCATTGAAAAATAATTATAGCCCATACCCATTCCCTCAAATCCCTATCCCATTCGCCCAAAACTCCCCTCAAATTCCTATCCCATTCGCACCCAAAACACCTCTCAAATCCCTATCCCATTTACGCCCAAAATTCTACTCAAAACCCTACATGAATTTCTTGAACCGACGATTCCAAACACTAAATTTTTGAAATTGATCTTAAGCTCGTTTATAAACGTTGGAAAAAACCTCCTCATCTTGTTCCTAGTCCGGATCTTTCACCAATTGAAGATAATCATTTAAATATGCTGGTTGTTGTTCTTTTTAGCATGAAAGGAACATATACTATTTCAGAATTTGGATATGAGGTCGAGTCGAAATTCATGTGTTTGGATCTTTTTTTTTTAGTATGAAATTGTTTCAAGTTAGCTCTTATTCGCATAAAGTTTTAATCTTCAGTGTGTTTTTTCGAATAAAATTTTCGTTTGATCATTTGAACATGTGTTTAACGTTAAAAATAGTTAAGAATCCCTATTTGATTTGAATGAAAATGTAAAGCTGAGAGTTAAGTGTACGTTTAGCAGTGAAAGATGTAAAAACTCAGTTTGAATTGAAAGCTCGAATCTTGTTGAGAAGTGTTCTACCCTTCATTTGCTTGTTCTTGAGTCTAAAGTTATCTTAAAAGTCCTGATTGTTTTTTTTTTATTTTTTTTTTTTTTTGTTATTAAAATGGTTATGTTTCTCTGGTTGTCTGTAAGTCTTTTGGAGTTAGAGTAGGTGTGAGAGCTTGGAATCTGGATGGTTTGAATGTTGTGTGAGGAAATGCAGGTAGTTCAAGAGTTTTGTTTTTGGTTCCTGTTTGTTTGAAGCTGATTCTGGTTGTTTAAGGATCTAGGAGAAGTGTGTGGATGTTGAGAAAAGTGTACCAGGTATAGCAGGTGTAGGGAGTTAGTTCTGTGATGTGCAGGTGGGTTGTAGAGCAGTTATAGCATATGCAGGGATGTTTGTTGGCTTGCAGGGGTTAGCAAAAAATGTTCAGGTGCTGCGAGGGATTCTAGGGGAGTGTTTCAGTCCTAATCTATTTGTTGCAGGGGGTGTAAAAGAGAAGTCTGGATGTGTTCATAAGCAGTGAGAGAGTTGGTATGTGAGTAAGGGTGTGGTAGTTTGAGTGTTGTTCATGTGATGCTTGTAGGTAATAGGAGTTAGTTATTGGTTTGTCCAGGAGTGTTCTCTTGTTGTTTAGTATGTAGAGGTTTGGGAGGGTGTTTGGATCTTTTTTGTGTTTGGATCTTTTTGTATTTCATATACTATTTTGGTATTTTTTTGTGTTTGTGTCGAAGAGTGTGAGTTACAATAAGGCGAGGAGGAAGCACTTGGACAGGGTCGATAGCGAAGAGGCTGCGATAATAGCTACATTGAGGCAACGATGTTAATTGTTTGTGTGGGGGTTGGAGAGATAGTAGAATTCGTGATGTATAATGAATGTTGATACAAGAACAAAGAGGTGTAAATCAAGCAGTTGTGTGGTACTAGTGACATCGTCAAAGAGGCTGCTCTTTTAATTTGAGGGACGACTGTTTTTGCTGCAATGGACTTGCACAATATTGCTCCATTGGTTAGCTTTATTGCATGCTGCAATGTTAAACTAGTAATTAGTTAGAATCAATCAACATCAAGAAGAACAAGCACGCTTGGCTATTCATCGGGGCCAGCATTCAAAAGAGGCCAGACCGGGTTGATTACCAGGGTTGGAGTGGAGTTCCAAAACTGAGTTTACCTGCTTGTGGTAGCCAATAGGAGCTGTAACTCCACACCTGCAGTCAAGAACTAAGTTGAGATTAGATGCAAGACCATCGCAGGAAGCTCAAACAAATTTAAAAGACATGCAGCTGCGATCTTTTTGTCAATTGTACCAGGTGTCTTTTCTGGTGCAATTTATCATTAGTTTGGAAGATTATTGGGAGTATCATTCTATCATATTTTGTATTAACTAGTTTTGGCTTACATGTAAAGCACATTGTCAATCAATTACATTTTTCTCAATGTGTGGTGTTAGCATTTCATTGTACTCATTCCATTGAGGGAGATGTAATAGATAGACATGTTGCTACTAGCACACTAGTTAGATACTATTTAATTTTTACAAGTTCATATTTCTTTCACATTGTAAAGACAAAATTATTTTTGGAGTTTTTATTATTAATAAAAATAGTGGCTAGCAATTAGTGAAAAAATTATGAAGAAAGTGATTCTGAATATCCTGGTAAATGCATGGCGATGGTTGTCAGAAAATAGTGGCTAGCAATTAGTGAAAAAATTTTAGGGCTCACTTTTTTCTTTTTTCTTTTTTGTCATATGAAATGTATATGTTTACATTTTAGAAAGTAATATTGTGAACTACCACTTTCACTGTTGAATTACATTCAGCTTTTTAGCATTTATAAATGATGAATTTTGTTTCATTTGCTGGATATAACTTAAACCAGATTCTGTTGTTGTTTGTGATATTTATTGGTTTTTTTCTCATAGTATACCTTTCACCTAGGATCTAACTATACCGACATGGTATGCAATAGAAAGAAATTTTGTGTTACCCAAAAGCAAGTCAGGTGCAAAACAAAGTAAAAAGGTATACCTTTTTAGGTATACTGTTGAGTAGAAATGTATACACTTGCAACATAGGTCTTTATAATTAATAGGGAAGTATGTTCAGACAAAACAAATGTGTATACCATTTCGGGCTATCCTGTATACTACAAAGGTATACAACTATACCATGATTTTCTTTTAATAAAAAGTATATTGTGACAAATCAAATCTGTATGGTATACTGTTATATACCTTTCACCGGGATATAAGTATACCAACATGGTATATAATAGAAAAAAAATTTCTGTAACCCAAAAGCAAGTTAGGTGCAAAACAAAGTAAAAAGGTATACATTTTTAGGTATACTGTTGAGTAAAAAGGTATACACTTGCAACATAATTCCTTATAATTAATAGGGAAGTATGTTCTGACAAAACGAATGTGTATACCATTCGGGCTATCCTGTATACTACAAAAGTATACAATTGTACCATGATTTTCTATTAATAAAAAGTATATTGTGACAAATCAAATTTGTATACCATTGTGGTATACTGTTATATACCTTTCACCTGGGATATAACTATACCAACATGGTATACAATAGAAAGAATTTTTGTGTTACCCAAAAGCAAGTCAGGTGCAAAACAAAGTAAAAAGGTATACCTTTTTAGGTATACTATTGGTAGAAAGGTATACACTTGCAACATACTTCCTTATAATTAATAGGGAAGTATGTTCTGACAAAACAAATGTGTATACCATTTGGGCTATCCTGTATACTACAAAGGTATACAACTGTACCATGATTTTCTATTAATAAAAAGTATATTGTGACAAATCAAATCTATATCATTGTGGTATACTGTTATATACCTTTCACCTGGGATATAACTATACCAACATGCTATACAATAGAAAGAAATTTTGTGTTACCCAAAGCAAGTCAGGTGCAAAACAAAGTAAAAAGGTATACCGTTTTAGGTATACTGTTGAGTAGAAAGGTATACACTTGCAACATAATTCCTTATAATTAATAGAGAAGTATGTTGTGACAAAACAAATGTGTATACCATTCGGGCTATCATGTATACTATAAAGGTATACAACTGTACCATGATTTTCTATTAATAAAAAGTATACTGTGACATATCAAATCTGTAACCCATTGTGGTATACTGTTTACTAGAAAAGTATATAATTGAAAATGGTATTCTTTTTGTTAGTAGGGACAAATATGTTAATGAAAGCAAATTTTTATACCTTTGGGAAAGTCGTATACCATTGGCGTAATATCATATATTAGAAAAGTATCAAATGGCGAGACAATGTGGTCAAATAGAATAATACTACATAAGTACATACAAATCAATTATACAGAATCAACACCACTACATTAAAGCAAAAGTCGTAATATATTTTCTCCTGTAAACGAATTAATGAGTAAATGTACAGTGTATTCTAGGAAGATATACAATGAAATACCATATTGAACAAATTTTACTACACGGTAAAGAACAATTGATATTGAACACCATAGCATTTCATAGCCAACACAATAAATCCAGTATACCAACAGGGTATACCACACAATAGCAATGTATACAACTAGAAGTCATGCACAAATTGCACCAACAGTGAAAGCATCAGCTATTTCAGACACACACTAAAATAAAAGAAACCAACATAATTTGTTGGTATATCAAGACTCTATAGGGATATTTTTGCATGTCCTACGATTGTGGCCTTTCTTTCTACACCGTTGACATGTAAGTTGCACTTTCTCATGAGACATTTCCCAATTTGAATTGATTCTTCCAGTCTTTGGCCTTCCAGGTGGTATTCTGCCTCTTGGTGGTAGCACCTCTTGTGATAAAACCTCTTCTGGTATCTGCCATGTAGTTTCATCTGGTATAGGATAAACTGGTATTGCATACGTTTGAATAAAACTCTCCCTAGTGTAGTATTCAGAGCAGTATTGGTATGGAGACAATTTGAATTTGTCCAGCACTGCCAAGGCATGTCGACATGGCATTTCTTCCAGATCAAACCATCGATAAGTGCATCTCTTTTCAGCCAAGGACACTTGATACGTTACTGAACCATCCAGTACTGAATGCAAGAAGTCATTTGATGGCAGGACCTGCATTTTTTGTGAAACAAATTGTATTAGTGACATTGAAACATACAATATACAGTACTTTCAGAAAGTATACATTGAAGTACATCATACCCTCATTATTGTTGATGCGATGATTTCTGCTGTCAAGACATCATCATACTTTTTAGACAGTGTCAGCTCCTTACAAGTATCCAAAGCTTCCATTCTGTTTTTAAAGTTCCATTCCCTAACGAGATGCATCGTAGAGTCTAGAAAATTATGGGGAGGCATCTTATGTTCCTTGTTCTAGAGTTCACCGATTCTGTATTGTTGGAGGTCATGGTGTTTGTTCTATTTGCAATGGAATATGCCCTTGACTATCTTTTATATCCAGCGTCAATCAAGTAATTTTTGACATTGCTATCAATCTTCCCAATAGAACCCATGTGTATGTTGAACTCTGTAATGATGTAAGCTCTTGCTAACTTATAGTATGTTTTTGAAATTTTCTTTTGCGTCCTATTGAACTTAACTTTAATATTATTCCATAGGTGGAATATACAGATACAGTGCGGCACCTGCGGATACACTGTGGTTAGTGCAGTGTGAATGCTCTCATTTCTATCGGATACAAAGCACATGCCATCCCTCTGAGTGTATGCTTCTTTGAAGCATTGAAAGAACCAATGATATGATGCATCATTCTCCGAATCAACAACAGCATATGCTAGGGGTAGGATATGTCTTGTAAAAAGAAGAGTTATTATTTCCTAACAACATGAGTGTACTTTATTTTTTGACAACTTTCACTAAGATGCTGAAATCGATAAATGTTCCGTCTTTAAAAAGCTGTAGTTTACCTCCTGCATCCTGCGCACATGCAATAATGTATGTCCCTCCATATGCACCTCTGAGGAAGCTGGCATCGACTACAACTGTTGGCCTACAGTATTTCCATCCTTCAATCGTTGTTACAAGGGCAACAAAAGCATAAAGGAAGCGCCCATTTGTCGCAGTGTGTAGTCGTATTATTGATCCAGGATTTGCATAGTGCAGGACATACAAATAACTCGGTAACTTCTTATAAGAGTCACGAGGTTTCCCCCTTACTATTTGTAACGCCTTTTCCTTTGATCTCCATGCTTGCATGTAGTTTATGTCAACATTGTGCTCTTTTTTCATATACCTGATTATATCTGTTGGTGTGTACACTGTCCTCGGATCCTCATAATTGTCTTTTATCATTCCTCCAATAACTGAAGCAGTAGCTTGTCTTTGTGCATTAAACCTCTGCTCATGTGAGCACGTGTGCTCATCCTTGAAAGATGTTACTTTAAATAGGTTTGACTTTCCCACACTTGACAATTTCAGAACCCACTCGCATTGCTCATCAATGCATATAAAACAGTGCCTCTTTACATAAGAGTTCCGTAACAGTTTTCTAGTTTATACCATGCAGTGTAGTGCACGTATGGCAACAATGCTATACTAGTATTGAAAATCAATTATCCCATAAATTAGTTCTTCTATGGCTACAATTCGTCTGTACAGACAATGGAAATACCGGGAATACTGTATTGATATTGAACCGCATAAAACCATATACCCCCAGGGTATATTATACACTACTAAGGTATAACACGCAACGGAAATATAAGATATATTGTACAATTGCTATTGATCCACATAAAACTAGTATACCCCCATGGCATATTGTACACTACTAAGGTATAACACGCAATGAAAATACATGGTATAATACATAATTGATATTGAACCTCATAATTACTTCTTCTACGGCTACAATTGCTCTGTACACGCAATGGAAATACAGGGGTATACTGTACAATTGATATTGAATCGCATACAACCAGTATACCATGACGGTATATTGTACAGTACCAAGGTATAACACGCAACAAAATACAGGGTATAATGTATAATTGATATTGAACCGCATAAAACCACTATACCCTAACGGTATACTGTACAGTACCAAGGTATCACGCGCAGCGGAAATACAGGGGCATAAAACTAGTATACCTCCAGGGTATAATGTACATTACCAAGGTATACACTGAAGAGTTTTTCTCTATTGCTATTGCCTCGATGTTTACACTAACAACAACAAAAGTAGCAGGTGCATTTGCACTGTATACGCATTTGGTATTTGCAACGTATTTCTTATGGCATAGATTTACGCAAATAATAGGAAACATAGTGCATGCAGTATGTTATACAACTACTCAGAAACAGTAAAGTGACAAATTACTTCTTTTAGGGGGCACAATTGTACTGTATACCTGCTTGGTATACTCTTATTTCCATAGTATTTGTTAGTGCATACAGTTCTGTTATATTTGGAGAACAGTATACTATTACAATAGAAGTATATACTAAAATAGTATACAATAGAAAAATTATAGTTATATTACCTTCTCGAACACGATTGATCAACCTTAAATTGAAATTCTGTAAATCGCATAGTGCTTCATAACACTATTGAGGACATCCTTGTCCCTGAAAACTTCCCCAGTTTTAATGTTCCGATGATATTCATCCATAATGATGTTGCCTTCATCAATTTGAACAATGTGATCGCCTTCTTCAATTTCCATATCGATCATCCCCAACTCGTTCGACGAAATTTCAATCCCTTCATAATTCAATGTCGTGGAACTCCCCGCGCTTGTTAGGTTGCAGATTAAGGTTACTGAGATTGGAAAATCGATCATGTCAGGTTTTTCCTCTTTTGCTGTATATAGAGCTTCACTCCTATGTCATTATTGATCGACTTGGGAGGATATGCATCTTTTACCACAAATTTGATCTCAAATTGTTGTTTCGACAAATCGATATTTAGGAGTTCTGCGATAGCTGTCTGGAATTATTTAAAACTACAGCTATTTTCAATCATAAAACCAGCGACTTGGAAATAACAGTACCTGTTAGAAGAATCCCAATGACCATTAAACTGAACTAAAATTTTGACTTCCATTGGTGAAGAGAGTATACCGATCTCTGTATGGTGAAGAGAGTATACGGTGCGAGCTTGTATTTATGTAAGAATTAGGGTTTTGGAAGCGTGAAATTGGGAGAGATTATCGTGTAGAATCCTGAAAGTATAGGATGTTTTGGACCTGGGAGAAGCGGGAGTGATAAATGGGTATTTAGGTAATTATTTTAATGGGTAGGTGAGGTAATATTTGAAAGTTATGGGTAGGGGCTGTAATTACTTTAGCTTGTGTGGGTATTTTTGTAAGTCACCCTTAGATTTATAACACTTGTCTCCCCTCAAAATCAATGCTCTATATCAAAATAATTAAATTAAGGTTTTAACCATGGTTAGAAGAATATATCTTTCCTTATCAAATTTAAAATATCTTTGCATATCCTCTAGTTTAGGAGCAAATTTATCTTCCCTCCCCATAAATTTATTCTCTGCTCCCCCGCTGATGTTCTTATCTTCTTTTTTTTTTTGTCCTTTCAACTCATTAGTTAATAGGACTATTTTACTCAAGTTGAGCAAATTTCACCCACTTCCTCATAAATTTATTTTTCAGTTCCCTAATGTTGGCCTTTTTTTTTTAAATCTTTAATTAATCGGACTACTTTATTAGTAATAATTTATAAGTGTAATTCTTACTAATCAATAACCAGAAAGAAATTTCAGAAATAAGAAATTGTAACAAGCTATTATGAGGCTAAATGAAATAAAATAATCATATGATAAAAAAGACAAGACTACAAAAACTGTCAAATGTTAACAGGAAATAAGAACATAAGTAAACTTTATCAGAAGACCAAATAAGAAGAGTAATCCCAAAGTCTAGATTCAATCAACTTTAATGAATGTTTCATAAATACATTCTAGAAATGTTCTTATAACTGATTTGTAAATTGAAGCAACTAATATTTTTGGCGTAAATAGAAGCTGTGAGATCCCTTTCTAGGTCCTTACTGATCGTGTCCCACGCCTCAAAAACCTCTCCGAACTAGGTCCTTACTGATCATGTCCACTTTTGAGGTCTTAACTTAAACTTGAAGAGGATATTGGAATCTGCCAACTATAGGCTTGTGGTTCACAAAGCTCCAGATATACTTCTCAAATGATAATATTGACAATCAACCTTGAGGGTACTTGTTTAAATCTTGAGACGAAATCTTCTGCAAGTAATAAATAAAATCATGTATGGCTAATGCGATGTAATACGTATATTAAAGAGGAGAAACATGAGAATCACAAAAGAAAAAAAAAATTCACTAACTCATAGGAGTTGAGATAGACTTCCATGAGATGATACGTGAGAGAATTCTGAAGAATACTATGAGGAAATTGATGCTTCTCCCAGTCCCTATCATGTAAAGATAAAGATAAGTTTTTTACATAACACCACAAAAAGGAACAAAATACAGAGTTATGATATACCGTAGTCGTTGTGTTATCTGACAATGGAAGACATGGTACTTGGAGACCTACAAGGTGACTTACATGATGGACAGGCTGCGATGGAGGAGATTCTGGTGATTTAATCTTACTCTTCTTCTTTGCCTTTTCAGTAAAACTCTTTGGCCGAGTGTTGGAGCGGGGAGTGGATTTCTTCTTCTTTAATCCTATCACCTTTGTGACATTTTCATTATCAACAAATATTGTCTCATCATGCAGAATAGTACTCGGAATGGATGGACTTTTCTTAAATTCATTTGCTTTACATACTTCCTCCAATTCTGCAATTATCTCTTTGATGTGCTTTGCAACCAGTTCGTATCCTTGTCTTGATTCTGAAGCTTTACTTGCAATATGGACCAAGTTTTGGTATAAATGTCTATACCTTGTACTAACTTCAAGTTTGGGATCACTTTCATTAGTTAGTACATTTATCTCCATTCCAATAAAATTAGTGACATCTTTTGTCCACCTTTTTACTATGTAATGGTCAGGAATCCTATCCTTTACGTTCAACATATCCAGAATCTTTAGAGCATGTCTGCATAACACGCCCAAAAATTCAAACAATTTACAACAACAAGAAACTACATTTGTTGAGTGCTTCACAACTACTGCATGCTCTCTAGCACTTCCATATGTGCTAACATTGTATGTCACAAATTCTCCTTCCTCATTAAGCTATTTACTGAAATAAGCAATGACTTTTCCCACTCTTTTTCAAACAAATCAAATATGGTGGCAATATATATTTCTCTCGCATGGACCAATAAAAGAAGTTTAACCTTTAAGAGGGGCAATCTTTGAGTTATGTCAAAGTTTGACTTATTTTCGTTTGTATGCTTATCATCATAGCTCTTTGAAAATGCTTAAAGAACTGTAAAATATCTAAATCAGATTTCAAAAAGCCCCTTAATGATCCGTTGAAACTTTCACTCAACTGTGTACTTTTCATCCAGCTGAAAATACATTTCTATCATATGCCATGGACCACTTTTCCCTTATAGTAAAGGTATTTTTCAACCAACTATTATCCTTAAGGTCGTACTTCTCAAGCATTTCATCCCATGCATTTAGAAAATCATCTTCATACTCATAGTCATAAAGCAATCTGCTGAAATCACTCGGAAATGATTTATGATCTCTAAATATATAGTTAAGATGTTTAAATGCATTTTTTTCCAAGTGCCATATACATAGACGATGATATGTTTGTGGCATAACTACTGAGACAGCTAAACATATTGAGGGATCTTGATCTGTGATAAATGTTTTAGGCTTATCTGCAGACATCACTCTAAAAAATATATTGAAAAGCCATTCAAAAGCTTCAGCTGATTCTTCATATAAAATAGCAGCAACAAATATAACCATTTCTATGTGATTGTTTAATCCAACAAACAAAGCCAAATGTTGATATTCCTTGTTTGTTCGATATGTTGTGTCAAAGATACAACATCTCCATAAATTTGAAAATTCCTTATCATTTTACCATCAGCCCAGAAAATATTTGTTATCAAACCGTCATCATCTAACTGTAAAGAAAATCGAAAAGCTAGATCTTCTGATACTCGTTTTTCAAAATAATTTGCCAAGCTACGAGCCACTCCATGCTTTAGGCTTTCTTTTCTTTTGTCATGAAGATAGTTTTTGTGATCTCTCATTGTATAACCTAAATAAGCTTTTCCCCAGCTTGACGAGCAACAAAGTCAAAAGACACTTTAGGACATATTCCCTAATTCAATTTCATATGCTTGAGGAGGTTTAATATTTCTTTGTGATGGCAACAAGTGAGCCAGAGATGGAGGAACAAAAGGATGATTATGATTCTCCTCAAATAAAGTGACAGAATACTTCCCATTTGATTGACGACTGACAACTATGTGAGCTAAGCAACCCGTCCTAGTTTCCTTTCTAGGTTTCTTGACCATCACATCTCGCTTGTCCTTTCCTCTAAAACTCTCTTTATAACAGGTAAATTTTTTTGAAGTAATATATCTGTAGGCTTTACTTTTGTTAGCATATTCCTTTCTAACACTAAACCCAATTGTAGCGGCATATGCATTGTAATATTCATATGCATGATCATCTGAATCAAATTCCATCCAAGTTTTATTGGCTCAAATAAATCAGAAGCATCCATGTGTTCATTTTGAGATGTAGTCTCCATAAGCCTACCATAACAAAAGGAGAAAGTAACACAACTGTCATATAAAAAAACATGAAATTACATCCTTTCATGTTAACCTAAACAACCAGTATTTAATAACTAATAACGTCGTTAAAAAATGCGTTCTCATTATATTAATTTAAATGATTAGCCAGAATTTGTGTGTTAATGGTTTCAATTACAGTTTTACGAAGTTCCAGCTTAAGAAACTTGCAAATTCAACTTTTGCCATCCCAACAAGTTCATCTAGGAATTTTCACAAACACATAGTTTATAATTTTTTATTTGACCATTGTCACAAGATAAATGGACAAATAATAAGTAGAGAGTATTTGATTTCTCAATAAAAATATGGATAGAAAAGAATTTGGTGATAAGCAGGTTACCTGTAGCAAAATGAAGCTTCAGTCTCGCTTTCTTGTTCTCTATTTTTCCTCTTCTTGTGTAGAGTATTTTTTTTCTCGTAAATTTTGATATAAGTATGATATTCATAAGCTTGCTTTCCATGGTAAAAATCTTAAAGATTTTCTTCCTTCCCATGATTTTCGGGAGCAAAAATATTTTGGCGGGAATGAGAGGATGTAGATCAAAGTGGATTTGGGGAAGTTATGAATAAAATTAAAAAATTAAATATTTTTTAAACTAACCAGGGTTAGGGCCTAATTAACTAGTAAAATCTTAGCAATTAATTTTATACCATGACAAATGTAATTAATCTAATGGGGAACTTGGGGAAATGGAGACATGGTGCTCCATTGGCTTCGTGTTGATGCTATATATACAGAAAGGAGCATTGGTGCTCCATTGGCTTTGTGTTCAGTTAGCATTACAAGGTGCTTCCATACTAATGCCATGGGATTTCATGGAGGAAGCAGCTAAAAGCAAATTAGTAAAATATATACTTGTTACTTTTAAAAGATTTACTCTAGCTTTGTTGTTTTTTTTAATTATACAAAATACTATTTTAATTTATTTTATTGTTCTTTGAATATAGTATTATGGTCAACTCACTGAGAGAGGCATATGATAAAAAGAGATAGTAGTACTCTAAATAGGCTAGAATTACATAGCTTTAGTATGTATTTTATTATTTTGTAAGACATTATTATTTTTTATGTTTATTAATAATAAAATTAACCTTTGCTTAGAAAAAAATCAAATCAACCCACAAATCGACTTCTTTTCTTCAATTTAATTCGACTTGTACACCCTACACGGGCTACATCCTACATGTAAAGTGACAACTGTAAATTACTCAAAATATAATGTCATAAATAAATGCAATCTCCTCATTTCTGCCGTAATGACGTGGCTAATTTCTATTCATGAAAACTTTCGGCAAAAACAGTTAAAAGAAACTAAATTATGGTTACAACATTCACTCCACCTCACCAAATTTGCCTTTCTTATTGTCATTATATATATAGTTGTGCGTTAGAGCTGAGAGTTTGAGATTTAGAAGGCAAGAAATGATGAAGTTGAATATTCTTAGCCAGCGGATTTTCATGGCGAGGCCATATTATCTGGGACAAGTTCTTGAAAGAAGAGGTTATACATTTTCTACTTCAGCTTCTGCTGTGAGATGGGAAGGAGGCGTTTCCATGGTTCAAGGAGCTTCTAGAGGCATTGGCTTGGAATTTGTAAGTCTGCTTTCTTTATTTTGTGTCTGTGCTTATTTTATTAGTTATAATCCTTAATATGTTGGGGCGGCTATATGAATCCTCACATTATCATGTTACTCTAGATGAATTTAAAATGCACTAACATGCTTAGTGAGAATTTATATAACTGACCCCAACCAGTGGCGGAGCCACATGGTGGCCAGGGTGGTCACCGCCGAAAAATTATACCGGACACGTGGGTTAAATTTAACTATTTATGACTAAATATTATATTTTGAACACTCTTGTCATAACTAATAGTGCTAGCCTTGTGGTGTAGGGTGGTCAAATTTAGCTAAACAACCTGGGATCAAATCCCATCTCGTACATTTTGAAGATATTTTTGAAGCTTGAACACCCTTAAAACAGTTTCTGTTTGCAGTTGTTATTGTATTTAATTAGTTACTCTAAAGGGCAGCGGTGCCCAAGTTATCACGCGTTCACGGAGGGTCGGGAAAGGGCCGCATCGGTGGTTGTTTCCGCGACTCGAACACATGACCTGTGGGTCACACAGAGATAACTTTACCAGTTGTTTAGGGCTCTTCCTTTAACTAGTTACTCTATCTGTTTCATTTTATATGATACTCCAATTGCCTCATTTATGTGATGTTGCACCTTATTTAAGAAAGAAAAAAATGACTTTTTAAATTTGTGGTCTAAAATAAGTCATAGTTATGCGTGTAAAATGAGTTTAAAGCAATATGAAAAGTGTACTTTTTTATGGACAGACTAAAAATGGGAGTGTCCCATATAAAAATAGAGGAAATAGTTTTTTTATAGTTAATTCAGAAAATGATTGACAAATTTCTTTATTTGAAAACTATGTACTTTTAAAATTTACCATTTTATAACCTTAATCAAGTACTCTTACATTACATGTGGATAAGTTCACAAGAAACCGAAGGTGCTCTTGGTGGTATGTTTTATACATTAAATTGTTGTGTAAAAGTCATGTCAAAAATCGTCACATAAAATGAAATGATTGGAGTAGTTGTTATAAAAGATTTCCTATGTAGTAGAATAGTCTTCCACATCTTGAACTGTGTGTGTTTAACCGCAGTGCTTACATAGGCGTCAATCATAAGACATGTATGGTGTACTTTGTACTGCGCTGCTTGGATGTTTCATTGAACCGGCATTATTGTTGCTTCGAGTGATTAACTGTTTCACTGAATAACTCTGTGCAAGTAGTCAGTTTCTTTATTTGGTTAGTTGTAACACCACTATAAGGACCAAGATCCTATCAATTTTTTTGAAAAGATGCAATCAAAATCCATCTACTGTAGATATATAACAATTATCATGCCAAGTAGGACAACTTAAAATTTCAGCAATAAGACGGAGATTATGGACATTGCGTTTAATTTCTCTAACAAAATATGGCATGCTCAAGCAAGGTATCACCTGAGTTTCTAACTCTTGCAGGTTAGACAATTGTTAGAGAGAAATGACAAAGGTTACGTTGTTGCAACGTGTCGTAATCCTAGTGGAGCAACAGGGCTTTTGGAATTGAAGAACAAGTTCGCTAAGCGCCTTGACATTCATCAGCTAGATCTTACAGTTGAAAGCACTATGGAGGTATACTTTACTAGTTATTTCTTTACACACTTTTTCCTGTGTTAGAAGGAGGAAGATTAACTTAGCTCCACTTGCCAAAAGAATCATGTGTGTATTGCTTGGATTCTTGTCAGTCTTGTTTGTTCATGTGCCTTTGTGGTATTTCATAACAATGGTAGTTCTCAGGACTCGGCCAAGTCGATCAGAGACAAATATGGCTCGCTAAACCTTCTAATTAATGCATCTGGTGTTCTTTCAATACCCAATGTTCTTCAGCCAGGTACTTGTCTCTTCGTTTTATTTTCGTTAATCTGTCAATTGTAGTTTCGACATTGTTGCAACTTAGCGATGGTGAAATACATAAATGGGCCTTTACTTTCTAATTATGGAACTGGTGAATTAAATAATTTATCTTCTCTCTTTTTTCAGTACAGAAACAACACTGAGTAAGGTGCAGAGATCATCCTTGCTTCTTGCTTATGATATCAATGCTGTTGGTCCGATTTTGGTTATCAAGGTGTGTTCTTTTATTTTCTTGCATGCTGTAGGCTAATAAACAATTTCTGTATCATTTTGCTTTTAGCAGCACCCATTCCTGAGCAAGCAAGTTTTTGAATGCTCAACCATGAATATGCCTGGTGTTTGGCAGAAAAATATGTTATTACCCCTCTTGTACATGATCAGGAATCAACAAACCAATATATCTCAACTGTTATATCAACTTTGTTGTGGATCTGCATGGCTGACATAGCTTAAAAACTTTGACTTCGGATATTCAAAACAACAGATTTAGAATTTGAACAAGATTAGCCTTGATTTATAGTCTACTATATGCTAATATAAATGACTTTTACCCCTAAAGTCATTAATCATAGCAAAACCAGTAAAGTTTATACTGTTAGAAGCAAATCTACAAAATACTAACACCTTTGTTCCTCGATCGTTAAGATGGGATGAATCCTTTCAGATTCTAAAATTTTTTTAATACTCCAATTTGTGAAGATTCTTCTATATTTTCTTTTAGTTGTAATAGCTTTGCATGTCCACATGTCATTGTTAAGGATTTGATTCCAACTTAGTAATCGAGGAACAAAAGTGCTACTTTGCTTCTAGCGTCATAATCTTTCCTGTTTTAATATGATTTATGGCTTTAAGGGCAATGTTGTTTCGTTAATTTATTAGTAGACTATATAAATTAATGCTGTTAATTTTGAGCCTTGTTAGATTTCTAAATTGTTTGTCTGAATATCTAATATGAAAGTTTTTAAGATATGTGGGTCATATAGGTCCACGACAAAGTTCGAATTACAATTTAAATGAATTAACCCATTAGTTAAATTTGACTGTAATACTGCTAATATTGAATTGTTAAATTTCTTGTGTCTGTATTCCTTAGTAATAAACATTTTTCTGAATCTAAGCCTGTATATGTAGGTATGTTAACATTTCTACTTACATTCATGTCCGCTTATACACGTGTACAAGCATCACTTATGTATGTATGCACTTATGCACATATGAGCTCTTAAAACACAAGGAATTCTAGCCCTTTTGTTAGTTGTAATGTTGAATAACTAGTTAGTGAAAAACTGTAAATGACACCCTAAGAGAAGAACTGGAGAAAAGATAACCTGGAGAAATATATCTGTCAATAATCTGCATAATTCCAATCCGTCAGAGATGTTTCAGTTTGTAGAAAATCCTTGCTGTCATGCTGGCAGATCTCAGTCCAAGGTCTTAAGGTGTCCATTTCCAGATATTTTTGCAAGTGCTTCCCCCAGATAGTAGAATAATAGCTTTTCCATCGTATCTGTAACTTAGTAGAAGTTAAAACAGGATATAACGGCAACTGCTACTACTCAGTCCCAAAAAAGTTGGTGGCACCTATATGAATTCTCACTATCCATGTTATATTCAAACTCAAGAATCTGAATAAAGTACAATTTCCTATCTCAATTGTATTGAACCGCCATCATCAAAAGAAGTTGGATATTTGGATTATCCTGGTGTATTTAGTGAAAGCAAACATGGAGCATACAAGAAATTGATTGTCACACTTGCTAGATAGAAGATCTTGCTAAAGTTAGCCCTCTAGTTATATGGACACTTAGAAGAATGATATCGGCAACACGTGTTTCATGAGTTACCAAATGCTGCATTGCTAAAGAATATTCAATAGGGGTTTCGCTGATAAGAGAATCTGCCTCAGTATATCATGTCAAAAAGATGACTCTCAATGTTAGATTTTCCTTTTTCCTTTTTCCTTTTTATGGTAAATACCTCATTACTTTGATGTTTATGTTTTGCATGATAGCATATGTGGCCTTTGCTGAAAGCTGGAGGCGGCTCTGGAACTGACAAGGATTTTGCTGTTGTTGCCAGCTTAAGTGCTAGAGTGGGATCCATTGGAGACAATAGTTTGGGAGGGTGGCACTCCTATCGTGCATCTAAGACTGCATTGAATCAATGTATGCTTTTTAAAATATTTCCTTTTAATCAAGTACTTATTTAACCTTTTGCTTATGGATGGTAAAGTTGAATTTCTCCATGAACTTTCTTTGACCAAACAATAGGTGGTGTAGGATAACTGATAAAAATGTTAGCATGAACATAATGATAGTGGCAAATGTATTATAGAGATCTATGGCATGATCATGGAAAAAAGATAAGAAACAGTTCTTAGACTACAAGGATTCGTGGATTTGTTTATTGACCTCTTAAATTTGAAAAAGGAGAAGCCACCACCACCACCAACGACTACTACTACTACGCCTCACTCCCAAACAAGTTGGAGTCGGCAATACCAATTCGCGCTGACCATGTTTCTCCATTTAAGCTCCAACTCATGTATCATGATATCAAGTGAAAATAAAAGTGAAAAATAAGTTAGATATATAAAAATAATAGTAATAATATTAAAAATCCTCTATTGTTACAAATATATGCATGAACTAGTAACGGTTGCAGTTTTATGCATTCTGTAGAACCAGTAAGTCATAGTTGTGGGGGGAAATGAGCAAGCAGTTTTAAATGATGAGATGAGCACTAAAATGACTGCCCGGTTCATCCAAAAGCCTTTCTTATACTGTATGTGGTAGATGCTGTCAAGAGACTGGTGGTAGTGGGGTGCTGTGCAGGTTAAGTTGTGGGATTGTTGAGTAGAGAGTACTTGACCTTGAAGTGGCCGGGGAACAGGCAAGATGAAGATGAAGAGTTAATTTTCTCAAACACGATTCGTGTCTCCATCTTGGTCAGGTTTCAACGTTCTTATGGGTCTGTGGGGAGAGCAGATCTTAACTGATATTTGTTCATTTTTTATTAGAGAATCACATAGCTAAAAGGTTCACTGCTTAAAGAATATTGATTGTGAAGTTGTTTCCTCTCTCCATATCCTTTGTCTTGCTTACAATTGAGTTTAGAGATGATTAGAGCCACAGGCACGCTTAAATTTTATGCTGAATACATACGTGGCTCCTCTTTGATTGTTCGGGGACATGAAATAAGTAACCTAATTCAAAAGAGATCACTGGTGTGCAGGCACAATGCGTTTTTCATCGTAGTATCATTTCATGTGGACAGACACAACAGTTCAGTTGATCATCTTTATGAGAAAATGTTTGGTATGTTGGATTTCTAGTTTGGGATATAGTTCAGTTTACTTCAAGCATGTCCAAAAGTCCATAAACCGAAGTCCCAACTTTAGGGTGATCTTTTTAACATTTTGGTGAGGTTTGCAAATAACCGAGTAAGAACTTAGCGAAATTTTATGCATAGATCTTTTGGACCGTGTCCCCTTGAATTCAGCTACAAACATTTGGTTTCTTTTCTATTTTAGAGGACACTGCAAATCTACATAGAATTTGGTTCCACATCATGTGTGAACTCTTCATGGTTGTGATTCCTTGTACTATATTGATAAGCAACCAAACAAAATAATACATGAATGCTTTCTGTTGCTCTTTGCAAGATTGATTTAGCTCAGGTTGAGTTTGAAGATCAGAAATGGAGAACTAGATTCTTTGGCTCCCCGCTCTTAAAGTTTAGCTTGCCCCAGACACTAATAGGAAGGGTTTATGTGGCCTCAAAACCTTGTAGTTCAGATACATATATACAGCACGTCCTTGGTGATGTGAGTCAATAATTATAATTCTGAATTTGGATTGTTGTGTTCCGGAATAGTCAGACTGGAATTATTGGAGAAATACTCAAGTTGGACGAAATCTTATAAGTACTCAAAAATCACAACAAATTGCAAAACTTACAGCACTTACTCTAGTACCATATGAGTATATAGAGAAGTGAATTATTTTTTTTGAAGATTTATAGTTACTTCATAAAGTGTCAGAATCTGGAAATTTTACTGCATCAGAAAGTTTTCCTGTTTCTGTTGATGTAAAATAACACCTACTTTTGTATTTTGATCCTGTTTGGCTTTTGGTGAAGTTTGTTCATGCTAACCATGTCTCAATGCTGCAGTAACAAAGAATGTTTCGGTGGAATTTGCACGCAAGAAGGATCCTATTATATGCATTTTGTTGCACCCAGGCACAGTGGACACTGATCTCTCTAAACCATTTCAAAGAAATGTTGCGAAAGAAAAACTATTCACCAAAGAGTTCTCTGTTCAGAAGCTCCTCAGCATCATAGACAGCACCAAGAGATCTGATAATGGCAAGTTCTTTGCTTGGGATGGTCAAGAAATTCCTTGGTGATTGTCCCCTTGTTGAGCAATGGCTTGTTTATTTTTACCTTATTTAGTTCATGCATGAATATCGTTCTGTTCTTCTGATTTACCTGTGAAATAACTAAAGTATCACAGTTTTTACTTTCATTGATGCTTAAAAAAGAGATTGTACGACTTGTTTTCTGGGATAAATTGAATTTCCGTTGAGTTCTCTTCTCGAGTAGACATGATGAAGACTGGAAAATACTTACTAACAAATTATACATTTTACTTATCTGTATTTTCACTTTGTTTTCCGATGGAAAATAGACCTAAATGTGGTAATATCACACGGAAATGCTTACTGTACTCAAGTGCCCCCGTGGCTAAGAGTTTTGGGGAAATGCTTGTGTGTACTCAAGTGCCCTCGTGGCTAAGAGTTTGAGTCCACCTATTTGTGAAATAAAAACAAACATTATACATTTTGTGTCGGTCATATGACACACAAAGTAACCCGATCTATATTTATACTGCCGCATCGTGCAACCCGATCCATATATTCATATTGTTGCGGCGTGCAACCCGATCCATATAACTAAAGCATATAAGCCAATTAAGGACACTAAATAGTTAGAAACGTATATGCAAACTGAAATATGTCCACAACATGGTATACATGCCGCATACACAAAATACAACACAATAGTCACACACTAATCAGTATACGGTGCAATGAGATGGGATGAATGCGGTATAATGACATACAGTCACATGTGCATGATACCTTTGGCGAATGAGCTCCGATTTAAAATTCGAAAGCGTCGTTAGGTTCGTATGATTATTTGTGACAGGTGTGAACTTTCGAAAGTGAATTTCGAGGTTGTTCGGCTAGTTTCCACTAAAATGCCGAAAGTTAAATAATTTGATCTTTTTCCATTTAATTTGCATATTGAGTTCGGTAGTTCGATTTGAGATCCGCCTTAGTAAGTGTGTTACATATATTTTGTATAACTTACTTAAGAAATTTGGGATCATTTCGAATTTCGTAGAGCTCCATTTTAATTTTCGTCACGAAAAGAAAATAAAAGAAAATAGAAAAGGCAAAAAAAAAAAAAAAAGTTAGGCGGTGGAATCTTTGAGCTTATAAGCTCAAATGAACCGACCAACGAACAGAACAAGCAAGCCAAAAGCATAAGGGGAAATGGAACGAAACAAGAGAAAACACAGCCGGAAAAATGCCAGAAAATGAGAAAAAAGCTGGAGAAAAGTAGAATTTTTACCCTAAAACATTCAGGATCGTTTGGCAATGAATCCAAAGGGTAAAGCGGTTGTTGAATAGCGGTACTAACTTTGTAACAAGGTAAGTGTTTGTATCCATTTCTTTGGAGGCTCTTGGCCTTGTGGATATTATACCACGTGTTCCTTACATGTGTAGCTGCCGATAGGCGTACTCATAACGCCTTAGCTTTGAATTTACATTTTATATTATATGTTATGCCCTGTTGTTGGTATTGCATTGAGCATATGAGCTTTGCACTCTGGTTTTGAGCATTGCATATACTTCCCGGTAATCGATGAGAGTCCCGAGCCGGTGAAAGGTCATTATTGTATATACTTCCCGGTTGGCGATGCGAGTCTCACACCGGTGAAGGGTCATTATTGGATATACTTCTGGTTGACGATGAGAGTCCCGCACCGGCGAAGGGTCATTATTGTATATACTTCCCAGTAATCGATGAGAGTCCCGAGCCGGTGAAGGGTCATTACTGCATATACTTCCCGGTAATCGATGAGAGTCCTGAGCCGAGCTCGAAAACCTCTTTTTAATATTTATCGGCAATAAAAACTAAAATCTTCTTCCGATATGTACCAAACGAGGTCTGATTTAGCTCAATTTTTACAGACATGTGCTAATAGACCTTACGAAGATTATAATATTATCGGCACGCCAATCAAAGCCCTAACTTCCGAAACGACTACCTAAAGTCATTTCATTAGGTGTGCATGCCATATTTACAACTTAGTAGTAAAAGATTGTCTTGATTTGTTTAACGACATTATCAAAAAGGTGAAAATAGCTATTGCTTATATTTTTAGAAATAAAAACCAAGAAAGAAGAAGAGAATAGGAAAGAAAATGTATAGAATTACGAATGCCAATTAAGAGAGTCCCAAAGGAAGTTTGTACTAGGTGGAACACTTTATATGAAGCATTGAATGTCGCTTACGATTATAGAGTGCCTATTTCTCAAATGTATAATAAATATTTAATGGAAATCTATCACCTTAAAGAGGGCAATTAGCAACTTGTAAAACATCTCTTTCAGTTTTTACAAAAAAATAATCAAGCTACTTTAGAATTTTTCGGACAATATTATCCAAATACACCTACCATGTTATATTATATAGCTGGAATCGGAATTATTGAAAGTGTATAAGCAATATGAAGTTTACAAAGCGGCTGTAGAGGCTATGATTGAAAAAATTAGAAAATATTTTTTTTCAATTCCTCCTCTTTTTTACATTGCTTCTGTGTTGCATCCTGCTTTTAAAATTAAGTTAACTGAACGACTTGTTAAAGAAATATATGCAAATTTAGAAATTACTCCTACTGAAATTGCTACTAACGGGTATCTAAGTGTAGAAGATGCTATTGCTAAAATTTATGCAGATACCGTGGCCGTTTTTACCAAGTATAGAGCTTGGACAGACACTGCTACACCAATAGAACCAATACAATCCACCGGGCAAAGTTCTTCTCAAATGGGCAGAAGACATGCGGGGATGAGCACTTTTGGGGGATTTGATGAAAAGTTGCTTTCAGAACAAGACGAGTACGGGGAGGAATACAGCGAGTTCCAAGTGTATTTAATTCAATATCCAAAGAAACTTGCAAACTTTGGAACTCACCATTTGTTGGGTTATTCGAAGAATCAAGAATCGTAATTTCCAATTCTTTCAAAAATGGCCCGGGATATATTAACAATTCAAGCTTCATCAGTTGCATCGGAAAGCGCTATTAGCCAAGGAAGATTTCACATTGGAGATCATAGATATTCATTAAAGGAAGAGGCAGTGGAGACAAGAGTTTTATTCAGGGATTGGATCAGAGAGAGCGAAGAAACTTTGGTCTACTAGAGCTTACTAAGGAAAAAGGCAGAGCATATCTCGATCAAATTTTGAGCGACGGAACAAGTGAAAAAGGGAGTCAAACCGGCAATGAAGAAGAAGATATAATGAAGAACCGGAAGGAGATGATGAACATGAACAACAACGGCCAGTTCCTAAAGAAAAGCCTACGACTATCATCAAGAAACTAGCTAATATGTTTAAAAGAATGTAATTTTCTAAATCAGAAATTTAGAATGTTGAAATTACAAGTTTGAAAGTTTAGCTATTGTAGTATGTATTGCACTACTTATGTCTTAAACAATTCAATAAAATAGCTCCAAGTCTTGGAATTCCATCACAACTATTGTCTTCATATTTTTTATTTTTAATTTATAGCTTGCGCAAAAATACTACAATTAATTACTAGTTTGTAAATTAGTTCAAATTTGATTTTTATAAAATTAATTCAAAGTTTGAACTTTGAACGTAACAAATTAATTCAAAAGTTTGAACTTTGAATCATCACTTCAAAATTTTTATTAATTCAAAGTTTAAAAAAAATACTACAAATTTTTAGTTCTAAGTTTAAACTTTAAACATTGAAACAAAACTAAACATTCCAAACATATGTACAAATTTGATAATATTTTGTTGTTATATTTTTCAAATTATCCATCACTTTAAATAAAATACAAAGAAAAAACAAAAACATATATATTGGGCCGACTGTCGGACCGGATCGGACCAGGCCGGCCGTTTGAATTGGCTAACGGCTCTCTTTCAAATATAGTCGTTGGCCAACGGCCAAATTTTTGCCTACCACCCCCGCCCCCCTAAACACCTCCCCCATACCCCTCCCCCCTTCCCCCACAACCTATTTTTATCTATATATACCCTATTATTTCATCATTATATCACACAATTCATCACTTTCTTTCAATTTATCTCTCAAATTACTCTCAAAGACTATTTTCTAAATTTCTTCCAAAGTCCAAATAATTAAAAATTATAATGGCTGAAAATCAAGCTCACGCTGCTCCCACTCCTAGACAACGTCCTGAACGAAGATGTCACTCTGAAATTTGGGAATTTATGGAGTATAATAGAGAAGCTAACAAAGCTAAATGTAGAATTTGTCAAAGAGAGTGGAGCTTATTGGGTGAAACCCATAAACTTATACAACACTTAGAGAAACAACATAATTTCGAATAGAGTCGTCGAGTGGGAGGCATATATTTGCGTAATAATTGAAGAAATGGTTAAGGAATTTTCTATGTCATTTCAATTATGTATTTTTGAATTTCTAGTTTATTTAGTATCTTTGTAATTTTCAATTTCTAGTTTGTTTTTGTCATTTCAATTATGTAATAAATTGTGTGTATTTCTTTTCCAATCACCATTGGTTTAGTGTTTACTTTACATTAATAAATTAAAAAATATAATTTATATAATTATTTTGTTTCATTAAAAAATATAATTAACATAATTATTACAAATGGTGTTTACTTTCATAAATAAATTGTTAAGTTTTTCAATTTTTAATTTTAATTTACATTGTATTTGCCTAAAGAAAAAAAATTAAAAAAATATATAAAACCGTCAAATCAGACCGGACCAACCGGCTAAACAGTCGCCGGTTCCGGTCCCGACCCGACTCCAAAATTTTTAACCGGATAAGACCGAACCGGTAATGCCGATTTTTGACGGTTATAATTTTTTTTTTGTTCGGACCGGACCGGAACCGGTTGTCGGTGCCGATCTCGGACCAGGCCGATAGCTACCCCTAGTCACGAATGGATCAAATCTATGATGCACAATCCGAGAAAAGACTGACACATGCATTCCCGTACTATACAAATTTTACGTTGAACGATCCAAGAAAAGGAACTCCTGCAAAACCCAATCACCAAACATTTTTGGGAACCTCAAAAAATCCCAACTCCCAAGAAGCAAATGCTCCATTTCCCTTCTATATATATCCTCTTTCACCAACTCATTTCCAAGTACAAACCAAACATCTAAAATCCAAGATCTCTTAATACATCACAACTTCATTTTCTATAAACACTTGAACAATACCATGAAGAACCTTTCGTACTCAGTCGCTCTCTGCCTTTGCTTCCTCTTTGTTCTTTCTCAGATCAATGAAGCAGCCATTCCCTGTGGTACTGTGGACATGAAGGCCGCAGCATGCATCTCCTATGCCACCGGCAAAGACGCCAAGCCATCGGCACCATGTTGCAGTGGGCTGCAACAATTGGCACAGAGTGTGAAGTCTGTGGATGATAAGAAGGCAATCTGCAGATGCCTAAAAGCTGGTGTGAAGAACTTTGCTGGGGTTCAAGACAAGTTCCTTAGCCAACTCCCCACTGCTTGCAAAATCAAAGTTGGCTTCCCTGTCTCCATGAACACCAACTGTGAAACGTGAGTATACTCTTCTTAATTCACAAAATTAGTCATATTAGATTAAACTTTATACACTAATACTGTATAAAGGTTTTCCACTATCATTGTAATTTAACTAATGGTAGCACGTAGAGTTGTTTTATTTTCTGAATTATTAATCTTACTTTTTATGGATGTAGTTATCATTTAGGTATGCAACCAAAGCCAAAAAAAAAAAATTATTATAGTGCTAGCATATAGAAGAAATTAAATTTGTCTGTAAAAATAAGTTTCTTATAATTATCTGAGTAGATTAAGTAACTTGGCCAACTTGGTCAAGTAAACTGTGAAATGCCAACGGAAGACTAATTTTAATGTGAAAAAAGAGATGTGGCCTCTAATTCATGAGACTTCTCAATCTTGAAAATCTACCACTCACTTTGTGACTTAAAATTGCTTTCTTATACAACTCCAAGTCCCTTGCAAAAAACAATTACACAACCCCTAGTCCTTTTTAGCTCTGAAGGGAAAATATAAAAGCATAATAATAAAAGGAAGACTTTGTTGTGTTATCGTGCAACAGAATTTATGTAAATTTTCATTTTTAACAGATACTATATCTTTTAATTTATCCGAAAGTTTACTTACATTTTTTCTGGTTGATGTGTCAATTTGCAGGATTCACATGTAAGTCCAAGTTGATGTGGAGATGATTGTAGCATGTAGGAAAGAGCTAGTATTGTTTCACATGAATAAGACTTGAGCAAAGAAGGAAAAAAAAGAGATTTATATATCTGATTGCCTTTGGCGCCTTTGTAGCTTTTCACTGCTTTCTGAGGTTATATTTATAATGAATCTTTGAGCACTCCTACAAGTACTTTCTTCAGAGTTTTTTTTTTTTTTTTTTTTTTTCGTTGGGTATTTCTTTTTCTATGGTTTCTCTTTGACGTCCTTTTATTGAGTTTAACATTGGTTTCCTTAAATGATTGTATGTAACCGTCTAACCAGTGAACTTAGTAATCTAAAAAGAAAAATGTATATTTAAGTTCAATCTTTATATATTTGGTGAAAAAATAAATGGTGATAATTTTGAGTGAACTTGACATACTGCTTGGCTCACTTCTAACCCATTGGAGAAGATGAACTATATATATTGGACTTCTAAACATGTAAAAATAGTGACTTCAGAAGATTGGCTCAACGCATACTTCTCCTCTAACTCGCATTTAGGAATGTTCACGTGAAATCGAAAAACCGCACCAAACCAAAAATCGACTCAAAACGAAAAGAAAAAACCGATATTCTTTAGGTTTGGTTTGATTTTGATTTTTATTTAAAAAACCGATATAATTTGGTTTGCTTTTGATTTTAAATAAAAAATAACCTGAAAAAATCGAACCAAACCAACTATATAAATAGTATTTTAAAATTATAATTAGACATACAATTATGTGTGTTTTTATGAATTTACACCATATGTTAATTATTTTTTATTTATTTATCTTTTGATCTTTTGAATTCTAGTTTAGTTCCTCATCTTTTATATAATTTTTGTATTTTAGTTTGCATTCTAGTCTTTATTTTGACAAGTCAAGCAATCTATTGTATGTTAAAAATAACTTATATTGTAGTCTTCTATTGTCGGTTAGTTCAATATCAACAAGATATCTTGGCAAATGATATCTCTTCAATTTTTCAAACACGAAAAAAATCATTGTAAGAAGTTTGATTAAGTTAATTGAAATGGTAATGCTTGTATAATCAATTTTTGGATGAAGCTAGCTACGTATATAACTCTTGATTACATAAATAGTTTGTTCTTTTTCTAGTGTATTTGGTGTGGATGTGTCATGGTGAAATATAGTCGCTCGAATATGTGTTTGATCCTTGGAAGTGTATGTTATAAATTTAGTGAGGAAAAAAACCGACAAATAACCGAACAACCCGAAATAACTGACATAACCGACAAAAACCGAACAAGTGCAAAACCGACTTAATTGGTTTGGTTGTGGTTTAAGTATTTGAATATCCGAATTAATTGGTTTGGTTATCTTTTAGAGGAAAACCGACCCAACCCGACCCATGAACACCCCTACTTGCATCCATACTCTATTTACATATACACACCTTACAAAAAAAGGATTCCTCAACACACTAATATACAAAATACGAAGCATGTACCTCACATTTTCACTATAGTACATGACAGGCCACAATGGCATCGTAACGCATGTCATTGCGTTTAAAACATATAAATTCTGGAAAAATGATTTGCTTCACTTTTTCTAAGTTTCATTTTAGTTACAGTTCAACGCAAGAATAATGTTCTCTTTTTTTCAAAAATACCATCTTCTTCCACTCTCCAATACCAGTACTCCTCCTCCATCAAATTCCCTCCCTCCACCATTGAATCATTCACTGCCACCTTCATAGCAAATAAATCTCAACCTTATACCCTCAACCATGGGTCACAAGTGTATTGGTCGATTTCAGTTCGATCACAAGAAGGACGGACTCGTTTATATGGCAAGACATTAATTGATTTTGAAGACATTATGATCGAAAAGAAGCAGCTCCGCTCAACTGTGTGATCGATTTGGTTGAGTCGCGATCGGAGAAGTTCGAAGACAGTGTTCCAACGGATAACTTAGGTTGTCCTTATCCCAAGTTTATCGGAACAAATTTAGCGGATTCGGCGGAAGTGGATGAAGATAGGCAACTGCTGAAAGAGAGACGTGAGGAATGGGGAGTTCTTCTAGGGTTGGGAACTCTACCATTTCTAACTATAAATAGGACCTTATTTCTTCATTGAGGGACACGTTCAATTGAACATTACTCTTATTCTTCAGATACACATTTTGCTCACTACATTATTGTTGTTTTCTCATCATATCACAATCAATCTATTGTTACTGTCAAAACAATCATTGTATTAAAACTTCAGTCGTGGTTTGGTTCAGGCGTGGAAGAAGATTCATTTCTTTCCTCGAAGCACCATCCTCCGATTCTTCAATACAATAAGCTTTAATCGCTTTATTTACTTATATATTCATTTGTTTATTGTTACTTATTTCGTTGTTTGCATGCTGTTTCCATTGTTCAATACTTTGATTCATCACATTCGATCTCGTTAATTTACTGTGTTACTCTGATTGCATAAGCTAATCTATCATTTAACTTGTTTATATCGAGCATATCAAGTGAATTGCTAGTATTGCTTTGTGATCGTAGTGAATTGCTAGTATTGCTTTGTGATCGTATTATCTGATTGGATACATCTCTATCGATCGCATTTATTCACCATTGTGTCTAACTTTGTCATCGAATCTGGTTAAAATTAAGCATTCAACCTTAAACGAAAGCAACCCATAATTTGTCCTCGATAAGAAGTTCGCTTGAAATCACGTCATCGTAAATTGCTAGTTCGTCATTTGTCCTAATTTGTTTGTTTACATTTGCCTTCGAATTGTTCATTCAGACTTGACATCGTACTTGCATCCTCGAAATCGATATTTGTACTGTCATCGAATTAAGGTTCTAAGAATCGACTACTCGTCAACGTAAATTTTCTGTCAATCGATCAGATTGAGATATAAAACGGTCGCCTTAGACTCAACTAAATATAAACTTAATTGTAAAACCTGAAGTACATTTTTTGAAAATACAATTTGGCGCCCACCGTGGGGTCTAGGAAATCGATTTATTCCGAAATTTGAATCGTTTGATACTACTTATGTTTGCTTTCTTGTCTTGAAATGACAGATGAACGTAACATCGATGTTACCACCGCTTTGAACGGTCAACAACAGCTCAATCCCAATGACGGGATTCATGTTCCGACCAACGTTGAAGCGGTCGATGAGTCTACCAATCATGAGCAGGATCCGACTCATGACGACATTCCTACTGGTTCACAGTTGAACGCGCCCTGAGGGCGGCGACCCGGTAAGGAACCCGCGGTCGAGACTGAGTCAGGAGATACAAATGCAGCACTAATGGCGTATTTGAAAAGGCATGATGCTCAGTTCGAAATAATACAAGAACAATTGAAGGTCCTGTCTAGCCCTATCGGAAACAGAGCGCCCACCTCCCCGATCACACCCCCCGCAAGTATTCCGACTTCGGTTCCTCAGGGCGCCATAACAGGGGGACTTGCAGCGGGGGTCGGATCTGGAGGATAGGGTACGGCCGCCGTGGCTATGGGAGCTCCGGCCTCCGTGACGACAGAAGTGAGAATGTTAGCTACGATGCAAACCCTGTTGAATGACACAGTGGATAAGAAGTTCAGTGAGATAAAGTCGTTTATGGAGAAGTTGCCAGGTGTTCCAAAGTTAACGGACGAAGTCACTAAAAAACCGATTTCAAAGCGTCCGTTTCTGGCAAGTGCAGCCCCAATGCCCATTCCTAAAACTTTCAAATTACCAGAAAGTTTGAGATATGATGGAACCACAGATCCGAGGGATCACATTGATATGTTTTCGGTTGCAATTCAGGCGAATGACCTGACTTCGGAGGAGATCAATTCGGTCAGCCTTAAGAAATTTTGTGAAACGTTGAAAGAGGCAGCATTGAAGTGGTATTTACAGCTACCCGAAAACGAGATACTGAGTTTTGATGATATGGCGGCGAAATTCATTCGATCACATACTGGAGCAAAAAAGATAGCACCAAGGGTGGAAGATATCCTGAACGTTAGGCAGCGGCCCGGGGAAACTATCAAACAATTTGTGAAACGGTTCAATGATGAGAAGATTCATATCCCGAATCTCGAGGAAAGGTGGGCTTGTTTGACCTTTGCTAATAACTTGCGCACTGATTCAATAGAGGCATGGAAGTTGAAGGATCGTCTCAGGAAAATCGATGCATGGACATTCGATGAGTTATATCGTGAGTGCAAACCAAGGATTAGGGCTGAGGAGGAGGAGTTGCAGCTAGCCCGAAATAATCATCATTATGATCGACCACCACCATGGAGAATCGAGAATGACAGGCGAAACTACAGGGACCAACGATGGGAGCCCTACAGTTTCCCTAGAATGGGGAGCAACAACCACGAAGCTGGTGGTTCGAAGAATCAACCGAAGAGAGGGCAGTCGAACACATCTTCGGTTCCGTAAGATCGACCACTACCTCCAAAAGTGACGGAGTACAACTTTTGCATATCGAACCAAACTTGGTGAATCACTTGAAGGGGATGGGTGATAAGGTTGTAAAGTTTCCGAGTCGCATAAAAACAAATCCAAACACAAGGGATGAGAATCTATGATGTGCATTTCATCATGACTTCGGCCATACAACGGAAGAATGTAAGGCGTTGAGATATGAAGTGGCCAGCCTGCTACAAAAGGGACATTTGGTCGAATTGTTGACTGATAGAGGGTGAAACAATTTTAATAAGAAGAAAGACGATGAGCCGCCAAAACCTCCTGCTCCTAGGAAGATGGTAAATGTTATTACCGGAGGAGATGACATTTGTGGAGTGACTTACACCACAAAGAAATATGCAAAAGGTCTCGTTCACACGAGACAAACGAACACGGGAAGACATGAATGATGAGATTGTGTTCGGAGATTTCGACTTCGATGAAAGGATTCATCCCCATCACGATGCACTGGTAGTAACGATGAGGATCGACGACGCCGATGTAAAAAGGGTGTTAATCGATGCTGGCAGTTCAGCTAATATCATAAATACAAGGGTAGTCGAACAGTTGTAGTTGAGTGATAAGATCGTGCCTCGCTCGACGGTGTTGTCGGGTTTCAATAATTCAAGCGAAGTGACCATTGGAGAAATCACGATTAAAGCATATGCAGAAGGTGTTAAGAGTGAAACATCGTTTCAAGTGATGAAAGGCGAGATGGCATACAACGTGATATTGGGTCGACCGTGGATTCACGCTATGGGAGCGGTCCCATCGACCCTACATCAAGTTGTAAAATTTCCTACCCCATGGAGAATTCGTGAAATTAGAGGCGAGCAGCAGGCTTCACGAGAATGTTACTCAGTAGCTGTTAAGGATGGCTTTCGAAAGTAGCAATCACAGCTAGTGGAACCCGTGGCCGAAAACTTCACTACGGCTCTGTCATGTGCTTCGTCACAATTAGCGGAACCCGAAGTTGAAGACGAATTCGCACAGGTTCCACCATGTGTGAGAGAACCGTATAAACAAAAAGCTGGAGACTCTACGATAGAATAATTGGAAGAAGTAATATTATTTGATGATAAGCCTGATCGGAAAGTCTATGTGGGAGCAGAACTGGATCCCGAAGTAAGAGCAAAAATCATATCCTTCCTCAAGGATAATTCTGATTGTTTTGCTTGGTCCCACGCAGATATGGTGGGAATCAATCCAAAAGTTGCCACACACAAATTAAACGTCGATCCAAAGCATCGACCGGTGAAGCAAAAGAAACGGCTGAATGGAGGATTCCGAAGGAAAGTGATCAACGACGAAGTAGAAAAGCTGCTAACGAATGGGTTCATTAAGGAGGTTAAGTATCCAGAATGGCTTGCAAACACTGTTGTAGTACCAAAGAAAAACGGAAAGTGGAGAGTATGCGCCGATAATACCGACCTAAACAAAGCTTGCCCAAAAGATTCGTTCCCACTGCCTCACATCGACAGGCTGATCGATTCAACGGCAGGGCACGAAATGTTGAGTTTCTTGGACGCCTACTCAAGCTATAATCAAATTTCGATGGACCCAGTGGATCGGGAGAAGACGTCTTTCATCACAGACACGAGGACTTATTGCTATACAGTCATGCCCTTCGGCCTTAAGAATGCTGGCGCTACTTATCAGCGTTTGGTTACTACCATGTTCAAAGATCTACTCGGAAAAACGATGGAAGTGTATATCGACGACATGTTGGTCAAGTCTTTGGAGAAGGGAAATCATTTAAGTCATTTGGAGGAAACTTTTACGATACTAAGGCGGTTCAACATGAGACTGAACCCGGAGAAGTGCGCGTTCGGAGTCGGATCCGCCAAGTTCTTGGGATTTATCGTATCGTAAAAAGGAATCGAGGCCAATCCAAACAAGATCAAAGCGATCGAAAGCATCCCCGAAGACCTGACAACGGTGAAGGAACAGCTGACCGGTCGAGTAGCCTATCTCAGCAGGTTCATCTCGAGGTCATCTGAACGATGTCACAAGTTCTTTTCGGTGTTGAGGAAGAACAAAAGCTTTGAGTAGACACCAGAATGCAAAACGGATCTTAGAGAACTGAAGCAATACATTTCCAATCCTCCGCTCCTGTCAAAGCCGATCGAAGGAGAAATGTTGCTGATCTACTTAGTCGTTTCTGATGTTGCTGTAAGCGCTGTCCTTGTTCGCGAGGATAGAGGTAACCAATTTCCTATATATTATGTTAGTAAGACGTTATTAGATGCAGAAACAAGGTATCCACATCTAGAAAAACTAGCACTTGCACTAGCCACTGCTGCACGAAATCTAAGACCTTATTTCTAATGTCATTCAATATCTGTCATAACTACTCTTCCATTGCGAAATAATTTACATCGGCCAGATCTCTCTGGTCGATTGATGAAATGGGCGGTCGAGCTGAGTGAGTACGACATCACTTACCAGCCTCGCACCACCATAAAATCTCAAGTTTTGGCTGATTTTGTAGCGGACTTTAGCGCTAACATCTTCCCAGAAGCAAAAAAGGAAGAATTGATGATGAGGGATCCAGACCCCGGAGTCTGGATAATGTACACCGATGGAGCTTCAAATGTGAAAGGGACTGGCCTCGGAATCCTATTGATAGCACCTACCGGCGAGAAACTCAGGTATACGATCAAATTACATGCAAAAACTAACAACGAGGCCGAATATGAGGCCCTCGCTGCAGGTTTAAAGATCGCAAAAGACTTGAAAGTCGAACGACTAGACATCAAAAGCGATTCTCAACTGGTGGTAAATCAAGTCCAAGGCAACTTTTGTGTTCGAGATCCGAGGATGTAGCAGTTGCTCGAGAAAGTACAAAATCTCGCAACTTCTTTCCAGGAATGGAAAATAGCTCAGATACCGAGGGAAGATAACATCGAAGCAGACGCCCTAGCCAACCTCGGCCCTGCAGCAGCTATCGATGGGAAAAACAATGATACAGTGGTTTATTTGTTCGAATCCCCACTTTGTCGAAGCATCAAAGAGGTAAGCAGCGTTAATCATACTTGGGATTGGAGAAACAAATATTTGTCTTATTTGCAGGCAGGCACTCTTCCCAGTGACAAAAAGTCTGCCCGATCACTTAAAGCTAAAGCGGCAAGATATTGTCTCCTAGAAAATCAGCTCTACAGACGAATGTTCAGTGGCCCTTTAGTGAAGTGTGTAGGACCAGATGGAACAAACTATGTGTTGAAAGAAGTTCACGAAGGCGAATGCGGTAATCACTCCGGAAGCAAATCGTTGGTTCGAAAGATAATAAGAGCTGGATACTATTGGCCAACGATCGCGGATGATGCCAAGGAGTTCGTTCGCAAATGCGACAAGTGTCAACGATTTGGCAACCTCATACATCAACAAGCAGAACCACTTCATTCGGTCACATCGCCGTGGCCATTCATGAAGTAGGAAATGGATTTGGTCGGGCCGCTTCCAACAGCACCCGGTGAGGTAAAGTTTATTCTAATTCTTACGGATTATTTTTCTAAATGGGTAGAACCAATTGCTTTGGCCAAAATTCATGAACAGGAAGTCATCAAATTTATTCATCAAAATATCATCTGTCGTTTTGGGATCTCGAAAGAAATCACATGCGACAACGGTAAACAGTTCGTAGGAAGACGGATCACTGCCTTCTTTGAAAAATGGGGGATCAAGCGAATTGCCTCAACACCTTATCACCCCAGTGTAAATGGACAGGCTGAGTCTTCCAACAAAACAATAATCGAGTACTTGAAGAAAAGGATGGATGAGTCAAAGGGCAATTGGCCGAACGAACTCCCTGGAGCGCTGTGGGCTCATCGGACAACGGTGAAACACAGCACCGGGGAGACACCGTTCTCAATTGTCTACGGGGCAGAAGCGCTGATACCAGTGGAAGTGGGAGAACCCAGTCTTCGGTTCGCCCACTCCACCGAAGAAACAAACAAAGAGGCTATGCTGATAGATCTAAACCTGATCGAAGCAAAAAGAGACATGGCATTTGTTCGGATACAAGCACAGAAACAAAGGGCAGAAAATTATCTCAACAAAAAAATCAAGTATCGATCTTTTAATGTAGGTGACTGTGCTAAAGATCAAAAGACCGAAGAAGGATGAACCCAACGAAGGTAAATTAGGAGCAAATTGGGAAGGACACTATCGGGTCAAGGCAGTAGTCGGAAAAGGTTCATACCAACTCGAAACAATGGACTCCAAGCCAGTCGACTTCAATTGGAATATCACACAGTTGAAAAAGTACTACTTTTGAGGTTCTACGGTATCATCAAATCCTCATCTTTTATTTTCCTTTGCAATTATCATTCTCATTCTTTCTCCATTGGAAGAAGTTGTTTAATCGATTATTTGATTATTTGATACTAACACTTTTAGATGATAGGCATAGTTGGAATCAAATGATGACAAACATCACCCACGAACACCTGAGCTCAAAACGCTCCGATCGGGGTCGATAAGTCTGACGAACATTCTAATGTGGTCTTCATCTATAACGACTTTCTCGATTTTTGTTTTTCAATGACTCCGTTTCAGGTATCGAAATCGTGGACCAGTGTTCGGCTGCTCATCCTTCACACCCAAACACTGGGGGGGATGGAGTTAGCATGATGGTCATTGGCGGATACTGGGGACTGCCCAAGAACCGGGGACTTCCCATCGAAAGGAGAAACGAAATCAATTGAGGACAAACTGGGGACTCGTTCGAAATCCAACAAGCTCAAAGACCCCAACATTCACTCGAACTGGGGACTCGTTCGAAATTCGACGAGAGTCAAGACCCCAACGCTCACTCGGACTGGGGACTCGTTCGAGCTAGAGACTAATCTTTGTCGAAGTTTTTAAGACCCGGACGATCTCATTCAGAGTCGGGAGCTGTTTGTTTAAGATGAGTTGTGTGATATGTACACGATCCGTTAGCGATCAAAAATTTATACGCTTTCAAACGGCCGCATCATGTAATTGATTGAATCGTACGATTCCAAAATGTATTAAGCGCCCATTAGCGGCTCACTTCAATAATATGCAACACTTTGGTCATATTCTCGACTTTTCACATTTTTCGACTTGTGTGATCGGTTTAAACATTAGCGAATTTTACAATTCCAAATTTTTCACCAAGTGTCAAGTGAAGTAATTTTTCATTCTGAACCTAAAAATATTCGAGGAGTGCATTACATAAAAATGAGACGTCATTCTTTACTACGCGCTAAAACATTGGGCCCCAATCATATCTCTATCAACGAATGTCGTTAAACATCAAAAACTTTCGAATGATTAAGTCATCTTCGAAAAACAGTACAGCGATGAAAGTCAAAAGTAAGTTCATTTCATTTAAAATATATGTACATAGCTGGCCATACGACCATATTACATCGAATACAAAAAACGACTAAACCACTAGTCGGAAATAGCTCCAGCTCACTCGTCATCTCCATCAGAACCTTCATCGGAGGAACTTGCTGGAAGACCAAGCTCTTCGCTGGCCAACCGCACAATGGCAGCAGCATCACTCAATTCGGCAGGAACATCGACATTTCGGTCCAACATCTCCCTAAGGACATCGCGCCTTGATTCGGCGAGGATCGGATCCTTCTTCTTTTCGAACTCTTCCTCAAGATTGCGCCTTAGGGTGGTGGATTCCTTTTGGAGCAACAAGTTCCTTTCCGACAAACTATCAGCTTGAACCTTTAGATCTTCGTTGCTTTTGCGAAGGGCGTTCAACTCTTCGAGTTTGTCAGCCAATTCCCTGTCTTTGCTCTCTAAAGCAGAGTTAAGTTCGGCCATCTTCAGATCGGAATTGGCTTCGTGCTCGCTCAGCTGTGCGTTCAAAGCTCGAATCTGGGATTCCAACTCCGATTGACGAAAAGCATGCTCATTCGTACTCTTGTCGAAGTTGGCCAAGAGTTCAGCATACTTGGCCTCCGCAGCTTTTAATTTTCGATGCAATTCCTCCCCAGCCGAAATAAGATGAATAATTTGTTCGTTCAAGACTTTGGCCCCATCCTGAAGCTGGCGAATCCGATCGGCGGTCTCGATCGCCATTATGAAGTTCTGAAAACAAGTCACATTTGAAATTCATAAAAATCTATGCAGAGTAAAAGGAAGAAAATTTTAGGATGTATGGACTTTACCCTAAAGGCACCAAAAGAAATCTGGGAAGGCAAACTCAGATCTTCGTGCGTGTTTAATCGAGCTTGCTCTATCGGGCCAATGACGTCGAACAGATAATCCGCCAGCCGCTTTGGGCATCTAATCAAATCAACGTTGGGCGGCACTTCTATCGTAAGCGATCGACGACCCCTCGTTTCAGATTCGCCCAAAGCGGCTTGGGCAACAGCTTCTTCGCCCCGAGGAAGAGGTACAATCGGATCAGCATGATCCGCACCAAAAAACGACGACCCCGTTTCTTCATCGTACTTGGATTTCGCTGTCGCTATCGGCTGATCCAAAGCTGGCATTTTCCCTTTCATTGGATCCCTTTCCCCGAGTTCGCGGTCAAAGGCCTCAATCATCTCACCTCGAGTTTCAGGTACAACGCCCAAAGAAACGAGGGCACCTTTCCTGCTAGGCAAGCCCCCTGAGCCCGAATTGACCTCTTCGGCTACAGGAGAAAGATGATAATCATCAACTGAAAGATCTCCCTGTTCAGCCACCTTGAGTTGGATGGCTGTCTCCTGGAGTCTTTCCTTTACAGGCTTCTTGGGACGCCTCACTAATCGGTCAGACCCTGATTCGTCCCCGGTCTCTTCTCCCTCGATGTCAATAACCGAGGTCGTTCCTTCGGCGGCTTTCGCCGCTGCAATCGCTGAACTCGTTTTAGCAATCACATCCTCAATGGTTTGGGACGCAACCGATGAGCTATACCCTTGCCCTTTCTCCACCACCTTGGGCAAATACTTATTCTTCAACTCCTGAAAGAATTTCTTTTTCTTCTTCAGAGGATGAGCGTCATCGACCTTCTCTCCGCCCTCGAGTTCAGCCTCCTCATCACTTGGCTCACCTCCAGCGCCCGTGATGCCGGTAAGAATTTGAACAATTTTCAAAAAGTGTCAAGGGTACGAAAGTTGCAAATTCAATACAAGTTCGATTCAAAATTACCATGATTTTTGGCTTTAAGCTTTCTCAGAGCTGCGACCGGTTTCCAAGCTCTTTGGTCATTGGTCGTCTTGTCAAGCACCCTAATCAACCACGGTATGATATCGGCAACTTGATCGAACATGACTATATCGGCTGAAAAATTTGGGAAAACCTTTTAAGAGTTTAAAATCATAAAATCGTTCAAAAAGAGAGAAACGAACATAACACTTACGGGTTCGATTCCAAACGCTTGGGAGCAACCCTTTTCCAAGGTCGGTTAACTGCTCCATAGGAATAAAGACAAAACATTGATCCCACCCCCGAAGATCATCATCGTTGTCAGATATCAAGGCCCTCTGACCTCGTTTAGCCAAATTTATTACTCCTCCTTTGTAAACTCGAGGGGAATAGATATTAAGAATGTGGCGAAGTGTCAACTCTACCTCTGCCTTCTCCGCGATCCATCGCATAATCACTATCGTTCTCCATATCGCCAGAGAAAGTTGCCCAAGGCAAACGTTGTACATCTTGCAAAATTCCTCGATCACGTTATCGACCGGGAGAGAAAAACCGATGGTAAAAGGATAGGTCAATACCACGGAATGATCCTCGACGTGAGTCGCCAGAGTCAATTTCCTTGGAGGGCACATTACATCGATGTCGCCAACCTTCCAACCACACTCCTCTCGAACTCATGGTATCGACTCCGGCGTGATCGCACAATGTACTAAGTCGATCGGAATATTCTTCTTTTTGCTTTGCTCCGCTTCACTTTGAACGCTGACCTTGCAATCGTTCTCATAAGTGAATTTCTTCGGAATAATCTTCGAATAAGACTTTTTGGGACCATAATCTTTCACCTTCCTCTCTTTTCGCTTCTTGCCCTTTTTGTCCACTGAAGTGCCAGCAGCAGTAGAAGTCTGCTCCGCCACCATACCGGACTGCGGTGGGGCTGTGGCGGCGACTGCCGCGGCGGAAGTAAGTTCAGCATCAACTATATTTTGGGAAGAAGAAGACATTGTCAAAAGCACAAAATCGACGATTGGAACAAATAATTTAAGAGATTTGGAGTAGAAATTGACAGAAATCAGCAGCAAGTTCTTGAGATTTGCTTAGAAAGTCGGAAAATTTTAAGAACTTTGAGAGACTTAGTATTTGTAAAGTTTGCAATATGATTTTGAAGTTGGTATTTATAGGGTAGGAGTCATCATTACCTTGGAAACCATTGAAAACTGCTGCCCGCACGATCTCTGACACGTGCAGCGATGGGAAGTTGAGGCGACAGCTTGACGTCTCAAAATGGAGGGACACAAACGTTCCACGTATTTTCCCGCCTAAAAATTCAAGCCACTTGCCAAGTTTTACGAACACACGACTCGGCAAGTGGGGGGACTATCTGTATTGGTCGATTCGATCACAAGAAGGACGGACTCGTTTATATGGCAATATGATCGAAAAGAAGCAGCTCCGCTGAACTGTGTGATTGATTTGGCTGAGTCGCGATCGGAGAAGTTTGAAGACAGTGTTCCAACGGATAACTTAGGTTGTCCTTATCCCAAGTTTATCGGAACAAATTTAGCGGATTCGGCGGAAGTGGATGAAGATAGACAACTGCTGAAAGAGAGACGTGAGGAATGGGGAGTTCTTCTAGGGTTGGGAACTCTACCATTTCTAACTATAAATAGGACCTTATTTCTTCATTGAGGGACACGTTCAATTGAACATTACTCTCATTCTTCAGATACACATTTTGCTCACTACATTATTGTTGTTTTCTCATCATATCACTATCAATCTATTGTTATTGTCAAAGCAATCATTGTATTAAAACTTCAGTCGTGGTTTGGTCAGGCGTGGAAGAAGATTCATCTCTTTCCTCGAAGCACCATCCTCCGATTCTTCAATACAATAAGCTTTAATCGCTTTATTTACTAATTTAGTCATTTGTTTATTGTTGCTTATTTCGTTGTTTGCATGTTGTTTCCATTGTTCAATACTTTGATTCATCACATTCGATCTCGTTAATTTACTATCGTTACTCTGATTGCATAATCTAATCGATCGTTTAACTTGTTTATATCGAGCATATCAATTGAATTGCTAGTATTGCTTTGTGATCGTAGTGAATTGCTAGTATTGCTTTGTGATCGTATTATCTGATTGAATACATCTCTATTGATCGCATTTATTCACCATTGTGTCTAACTTTGTCATCGAATCTGGTTAAAATTAAGCATTCAGCCCTAAACGAAATCAACCCGTAATTTGTCCTCGATAAGAAGTTCGCTTGAAATCACGTCATCGTAAATTGCTAGTTCGTCATTTGTCCTAGTTTGCCTATTTACATTTGCCTTCGAATTGTTCATTCAGACTTGACATCGTACTTGCATCCTCGAAATCGATATTTGTACTGTCATCGAATTAAGGTTCTAAGAATCGACTACTCGTCAACGTAAATTGTCTGTCAATCAATCAGATTGAGATATAAAACGGTCGCCTTAGACTCAACTAAATATAAATTTAATTGTAAAACCTGAAGTACATTTTGAGGAAATTGAACAAGCTTCAGCATATGTAGAGGCGAGTAATCTGTTCCAAATCAAGAATCAAATTTTACTATAGATTGTGGCCGTATGATTCCTAGATTCAGCTCCCAGTACTAATGGACAAGTGGTCAATCTTTGCAGCTGGACGATCAGATATCAGTGAGCCAACCACTCATGTGCCATGGCGGCCAGGATTGCTTTTGATGTTTTCGTTAACTTTGTCAGTGTGCATCCCAATTGTACTCCTAGATGTCCCAGTAGTCTCATGGTTGGGTTGCATCCTTGAAACAAATATTATACCTTGTATTCAGCTATATATGTCGATATCTGGACGTGCATATTGATGGTTTTACTGGCTATGTTGGCCTTTATTGCAAGTTTGTTGAAGAAAAATCAGTTAGTAAGATCAATCCACTCAGCAAAACAAACCAACCAAACCAAATCCTCCCCCAGATCAACCAACTATAACATGACAAAATATTGTTCGTAGTGTGAAAAAAAATGAGCCTTCTCTGTTTATTCTTTTTTTTCTTTTGTTTGGTCGTTTTAATAATCCTAGCATATTTACTTATGAAATCATGTTATTGGTGGGAATAGTTTCTGTATATACATGGACATGTTTAAGCGACTGACCAGACACCTCAAGGGGCATTAGTGAAATCATTGAGCTGGGGCAACAAGCAACTATCACCAAAACGAAAAACAAAAAATTAGAGGCTTCCTGCAGTTATTTAACATCACTATCAATGACGAGCAGGAAAAATCTGTCTCATACATAAAGTTGAGAGCACCACCATGCAATGTCAGAGGAAGGATAATATAGATGATTTTTTCAATTGGACTAAGCTAACGTGATTTGTACATACTATTTCCCTATATACGTACAAGAAAAGCTGGCAAATGTGTTGAAGATCCTAACATACCTAAAAATGAACAGAAGCAGCTATGTGGGGTTTGGTGTTCCTACCTGATGTATCTAATTTACACAACAAAAAGATGGAGCCATAAAGTTTCAAGGCTTTCCCCCTATTTCAAGTACCTAAAGAAGTATACTCGGTCTTTGTTTCTAACAGGATTTTCTAGCTACACAGGCACAACTTCATCTGCCAACATTCATATGCTTGGATCAAGAAAACAGAATTGCCCACTGTTGAACTTTTTACCTGTGCAAAAGAAGAAAAAGAAAGCAAAACAAGGTTATTTTTCAAAAGTCACAAGAAATTAAGATATGCCATAATATCTTGCTTAGCCTGCCATGTGTATCCTTCTACAAATCTAAGTTGCAGAAACATAGATGGAACTTGCAACAAGCTTGATTTCAAAGCTACTTCTGAAGCGCTTTGAAGACAAACCAACAATGTACATACATATGTCAAAGTGTCTGCTTTTGTAAGCGTTCTGGTCTAGATTACAGAATACACATGCAGAGGAAACAGTGTATAACAGTTCATTCGTTCAGCATCAGACTAAATTGAAATGAATGCTTGTTTCTTCAGCACTATCTTGTTATACAAATAACTGATTGACTTACCTTTTCAGGCCAAAAAAAAAAAAAAAAAAGAAGAAACACCTCAAGGGATGCTTCTTTGAAAAGTGGTACAACTGATGGCTTGCCCAGGATAGCAATAGGGAGGATAATTGAAGGTACTATCCTGCATTGAGTGGACCGAGAGAACTTTTGGCAGGTTTAAAGCAGGTGTAGGATTTGCCTATACCAACAGAAGATTATTCTTTTTGGAATGAATTAATAAGGAAATTGTGTAATTCTATTTGGAACGGAAGGAGTATTTGGCACCAGAAACCTAAAAATGATACCAAGGGAAATTGTATTATGGTACTTGCCCTCATGGAAGTTTTCTTTTTTCTTTTCCTTCTTTTTTTTTTTTTTTTTTGGAGAGAAGTTTTATTCTTCTTTGCCTTCTGCTTTTCTTTTAAGCGTTGTCATGGACTTCTCCTCTTTCTATGTTTTTCATTTTCTTCTTGTGTCAATTATACTAATTGTGTTAAAAGAAACATCATTAGCTTTTACTTCAGAATCAGGACAGATTAGATTACTTAAAGTTGCATCACAATGTTACGGGCTTTGAGATTTGACACGTTGATACTACAATTTGGGAAGACCAACATAGTGTAGAGAAGGATAAAGGAGATAAAAACTTATCGATTTACACCACATAGGTAGTATATTCTCTTTGTATCCATTTGATATAATTGGAAGTGAAGAAAAAGAGATGTCCTTTATTCTTTCCATCCGAATTCAAATGGGCTTTAAAAAGCAAACCTGGAGCAGTTTAGCTGTAATTTCCCTCTTTTACTTCCGCTCATCATATTTTCCTCTTTCACAAACATAGTGTAGAACTCAACCGCCCCTAATCTTGTGACTTTAGTCTGAATAGAAAAGAGTGTTTGATGAGCTAATGATACTTATAATTAGCATGAAATATCGCAGAAAAGTGATATATTCCTAAGACTCACTCACGAGTTCAAGAACTGATGGTCAACTATTTTCCTAGTTTCTTTTAATGAAAGGTAAAATTTTATTCAATAAACAGTACCAAGGAGGTATTAAACTTGTACAGAAAACCTGAAGCAGATGGTATGCTCCTTCTAAGCTTGAAGTAGTCCATAACCCCACCCCCAACCCCACCAATCCACGCCCCACACCTAACTATATTTCATATACTCGTATTTGTTAAAGAGGAATAGTCAATATACAATTAATGTAGGGTGGGTGAGGTGGGGTGGATAGGGGTTAGGCAAGGGTGGCTTTGGGCATAGAGTAGGGGGAGTTTTTGGAGGTTAGGGTAGGCCTTGTGTGGAAGGGGTTAGCGGGTATGAGTGGGGTTGGGGTTGGCGGAGGGGAAGGCAAGTAGGTGAGCAATTTAGGTGGGTTTGGGGTGGGGTGTGGAGTGTAGGGGGTGGGTAGTTGGGTTGAAGCGTAAAATATTGGTAAAGTGTTAACAGCTCAAAGAGAGAGTAACTGTAGCACACATCAAGGTATGGTATCTTTTTCAAGAACAGGCAACTTTAATACGTGGCTAACTACACTTCCCAAAACGTATCTAATGTTGCCATTTATGTCAACACACAGAGTTGGTCAAAAGATGCAACATTTTAAATGTTCAAAATACTTAATGTCGTTCATCTTTTTAACTCTTCTATGGTCTAAAAAGCTGTGAACTACCAATAGCAAAGAGTAAATCTTGCTTGCATCTCCCAGCTGACACACAAAACATGCTCTCTATAAATACATGCTAAATGCATATACTTTTTTTGTTCAAAAACATTATCTCAAAATCCCGGAATGAAACCTGATGAATACATGGTTCACAACAAAACAGTGTCTTTCATTGCTATTACCATCAAAATATTGCTAGCAAGCATCAAACATGTGTTAGGGTTGGGTCATCATAAATGCTAAATGCAAATACAGCAAAAATGAAGCTCACTTCTTATATAACTGATTACTTTTAGGTCTCGTGGAATATCATAGTCATTCTGTATCTTGGCTTGAGGAAGACATGGCAATCTAATAAGTCTAGGGCTCATCCAGTATTGCAGGGATAGCTTGCTAATATCCTAAATTTGTCATATTCTCTAAGCTCAGAGTGAAACCTGATGAATTCACATTTCGCAAAGAGAACACCAGTCTTTCATTAAATTTTACTTAAGAACACCACCAATTTGATAGTTATGTTTATTATTACCCTCAAAGTATGGGAAGCATATGTGTTACGTCATTTGTGTTTCCCCACTTCTAAACATCTTTGGACTTTGCATCTCATACATGCACCATGACTATCCTTCTCTATCTCCAAGCAGTTCTACGTTCACTTTGTCCTTTAAAAAAAATCAAATAAAAAACAGTTCTACGTTTAATGTGGAAAGTGTAAATCACCCCCAACTCTAGCAAAAACAAGATAGGGCATCCCTTTGAATTCCTAATCAGAGACGAATGGAGCTAGACTATCAAAATGTAGTGCCAAGGAAAAATATTGTATTTGGAGGGCAATTATTTACTGTGGTTCTTGTCTTTTCTTTTCTTACCAATGGGTAGGGTGATGCTTGACTAATGCTGAAGCTACTGCAGATATAAAATAGCATAACTCAAAATTCTTGCAGAAATGGCGCTAGACTAATGTTGAAGCTACTGTAACAAGTTGCACATAACACAAAATAGTTGTTTCCTCTTTCCTTATGTTTGAAAGATGAAAGCAGTAACTGTTCAGACAACAAAAATACCAATATGTGGTTAAAAATAGACACTCTCACAGACTCTGTTTGTACAAAAAAATTCAAGCTTTTTCGTGCTCTGGTACTCTAACTGATACTGACCAAGCAATATTCTACTGCTCCTAGACAAAGATTATAAATTTTAAACAATACCAAAAGAAAATTACCTCACATAGGAAGATTACTTCATTGGTTTTGCAGAATCTCCACTTAATTCCCTTCTGATCAGCTTGAGAGTTTCTATAATCTGCATTCCAGTAAAAGAGATACTTAGATAAGATAGAGATTTACTTCTTCGCTCTTACAATACAAGCTTCAGGGGAAAATGCAACTAGTTATCTCCTCCCTCCCCTCTCCACCCCCCCCCCCCCCCCAAAGCAAAAAAAAAAAAAAAGACTTCCAATCCTCCACCCATACCCTGGAATTTGTTTATTAGCAGACGAGAGCAGCAGGAAAAAGTCTTTTATCCCACTTGTCAATTAACCTCAGGTCCTGATAGGTAAAGTTCCCGACATGACTACAACATTCTTTGGCTCTTTTTTCTTAACTTGTGCTTAAAGCTTGGGAACAAAACACATCCTGTGTTCAGATGCAAAGGCCAGTTCCTCAATCCAGCAGCCTTATTAAACATACAATAGCGAACCCGTTCCTGCTCCTAAGTAAAATCAAAAGAACCCAAAAACACTTGTACTGAAGGGAATGTCAAATAAGATTTCTCTGAAGAAAATATTTAACTTACTCCAGGATAATGTTGCAACACTGGCGAGTAGTGATCAAGTGCGATGTATATCTTTTCAAGTAGGTGCAAAAGTGTATCGACCTCATCACCCAAAAGATCAACCTGAATACAGAATAAACAGAGAAATATCAGGCAAACTATAGAAAACATGGAGTCAAAACATGTTTTTTATTACATAGTAGGCAAATGTAACTTACCACTCAAAATAATTGGAGAGTTAACTACTATGAAAATTCCTCGATCATAAAAGTACTATGAAAATTCATAACCAAAGAACTATATAGAAACACACAATTTTTAATAAGTGATTTTATGTCTTCATAGCTACACAATTTTTAATAAGTGATTTTATGTCTTCATAGCTATCCAAATGGAGACGCGTGAATATATATGATCCGATAGCAACCAACTAGTTTGGGATGAGATGTAGGTGTGTTGTATAGCATGTAAATGAACAGAAATCGATGTAAAAAAGAAAATTTCTCTTGGATGTCTATACTTTTAATTGCTTATTTCGTCTGCGTGTACTTTGATCACCTTGGCATGGATCACAACAGAAGTTGAGATATTCAATTAACCTAAGTCGCCATCTCTTCATTAGTTTGTTGGATCTACACATTACGAGTATAAAAACCTAAGTCAGCCATCTAGACTTGTCTTTTTTTCCTCGGCTCGTTTTGGAGGCTGCACATAGATTAACATACTGCAACTGGTTATATTCTGCATGTCTAGTAGTTTTTGCTAGTTCCATATGTCTAACCAGCTCATTACCTCAGCCTCAGCCATTTGAAGGTCGGAACATCTTCTTTCAAGCCTTTGTCGGTACAATAGCACTGTTCTTCTAAGCAAATTGGTCTTCATAACAAGAGAACTCAATTGAGACGACGAGTGCTCCAACCTGAAAATATCTAGACAATCTATTAAGCTGCAAGGAAATCAACAAATTGCAAACTTCACGATTCTTGTCTTCTGACTAGCACGTGTCTGCCTCTGTGTGTTTTTGTAACACCCCTAACCCCAAAAAGGCCCACCACCTTATGTAGCAAATAAATTGCATTGACCCATACAAGTTGTGTTTGTTGTGTGAGGCTCATTACAATATCTCTTCCCCAACTTCCAGCATGCTAAATGTTATCAAAGTTATGTATTGCACTTTGAAGATGAGAATTAGAGTATGCAGGAAAACACTATTTCATTTTGCTTTTCTCAGAAGGGAAGTCATTTTATACTCTTCTTCTAACTAGGAATATAATGGCTAGAATAAATATGTGCTTTCCTGTTTCTTGTCATTATTGTTATACTATCTTAATCAGGCTTTTACTCATTTTGGAACTAATTTTTGGTATCTATATTTTTTATAGGACTCACAAGTCCATATGCGGAAAAGTATGACTCTTAAAAGGTAATCATTAATACCCTATGAGTAATGAGACACATACCTCGCATGATTTTTTTGTAGACTGCCACTCACCCTGCATTCAAAATCTGCAAGCATTTTTGACAGCCCATGCACCCCAGAAATTAGTGTTTCCATCTGCTTTCTTAGCTCAGTTTCTTTGGCTTCGTTTAAGGTCAAAATGTTCTGCCTCTCTTCAGAAACAGCAAGGACCATCTTTGCTTTGTTATCAGCTTCTTTTAACTCGTCCACCTTCTCTACAAGCTTCTGATTTAACTGCTGGGCCTCCTCCTGCAGTACTTTAATTTGCTCAGATGCTTCTGCCAATTGACCCTTTACTGCATCTAATTGTATATTGCTCTCAGAAACTAATCTTTGCTGCCTACTTGTGTGTTCTCTCGCAGCATTAAGCTCTTTAGATACCAACTCAAACTGCTCCTTCTCCTTTGCTAGAGCAGTTGATGCATCTCTTGCCAACCTTTCCTTTTCACCCACTGATGTTTCCAGCAGATAAATCATTTTCTTTAGTTTTTCCTTTTCTTCAACTTCCAATTTTAATTCATTTTCCCTCTGAATAGCTTTCATCCCAAGAGATGTCCGAATTTCATTTTCCTTCAAATAATCCTGGTACAGTTCCTTAAGCTTGTCCTGAGTATCCTTGATTCCTTCACTGAAAATCACACCATAAAGATCTTGCACTATCAGACTCATTAACTCTGAATCTTCAAGTTCAAATTTGCTAGTATTTTCGACTTTACTGTAAGCTTCCCTCAAAATAATATCATAAATTCCATTCATAATATGAAACTCCATGGTTGATTCATCAGCTTCGCTTTCTTTCTTTTTAATGAGATCAGTTAGAAAACATTTATACACTTCTTCCCTTACTGAAGCTGCTATCCATGAATCTTCCACAGCTAAATTGAGATCTCCTATCTGCGTTTGCACGTTTGCTTCAGCCAAAGAGTGTTGCAAACCCTTCTCAGCAGCATTAGAGACTTCGGATAACAGAAACTTCAATTCCTTCTTCTTATCTCTCAGTGAATCTCTTAGCTGACGATTTTCAGAAAGTAGGCTGTCAATTCTGTCCTTCAAGTTATCTAAACTTATATTTTCTCGGGTAAATTCAGGACACTTTTCAGTCTCTACTAAGATATCATCCAATTTCTGTATGACTTCTGGGATCTTCTTTCTTAGAACATCAAAATCCCCCTGATCCTTCTTATGCAACACAGCAGACCCCCTTCCCATAAGTTTCAGGTATTCAGCTCTTAGATGGAAGTAAACATCAGTTTTCTTTTCCAAAATGGACTCATGGTTTCTCTTCATCTTAAACATTATCTCATTAAAATAGTCCACCATTTTTTCCGGTGATAGGTGTTTCAGTGCGGCAGCATCAAGCTTCTCAGGTATATCAGTCTTTGAATCCTCCGGCTCCCCGTTTCCCTCCCAAATACATCTTGAAGATGTCAGATGCTCACTTGCAATCTTGCTATGAAAGTGGTCCACATCCTGCGATTCATGGGAAGTCAGACGCCCTTTTTCTGTACTTGACACTGACTTCAAAATAACCTCCAAGTCCTTCCGTATAATAGAGATCTCATTCAACTTCTCAATTCGAGCACCACAAGATTGAGTATATTGATCCCACAATTTGTCCTCAAAGCCTTCCCGCATACTCCGTATCAGACTTTGCATCACCATGGCCTCAACCTCTGCTTCAATTAGATGCTCCTCCTGCCACCGCCCAATTGATATCTTGGACAACTGTACCATTTCATCCATACGTGTAAAAACCATATCCATTGTCTTTTTCAGATTCTTCAGTGTTTTGTCCACATGAACCCCACTTTCAGATTCCTGTTCCGGCAAAATGCCACCCAAACCCACCAACTCAGAACCAGAACTAATCCTCCTAACAGAACTGGAGCCTCTAATAACCCTATCAATGCCTTTCTTCAGTTTCTTGAACTGATCTGTTGCTGAATTTCTTAGCCCACCCAATATCTCTCTCATATTCTCATGTTCCAGAAAAACATCTGATAAGGTGAAATGCTTCTGAAAATTCAAACTTACTAGCTCATCCTGTGACACAGGTGACCCCAATGATTCAGTTTTACTGAGACCCACATCATGAAATTGCAAATACTCCTTCAATTTGGCCAATTCCGTTTCATGAGCCGTTATTCTCTCAGCTGCTTCCTGTTCCACAGCACTTACCATTCCCTTAATAAGGGAGTCACTCACCATCCTCGAAACCGTTAAGCGCTCGTTGATATCTTCCATATACAAATCAAAATCCTCCAAAATCTCATCGCCCAACTTCTCACTTCCTTTTCCACCATTCACTATTCCCTCAGACCCATTATTCATTGTTTCCACAGAAGCACTATCGTGACATGAATTTATACCATACTCATCACCAGCTCCTCCATTCTCTAACACCTCTGTGGTGCCCATAACGTAAACATACCTGCACACAGTATACAAATTTATTCGTTTCCTCTGCATTGGAAAAACCAATATTACTGTCCGAGTGAAAAATGGAATCTAATGAATAGAAGTGACTAGACTATATTTTTTTATAATGACTAGACTATATTTGTAACAAGCAAACCATTTTGCTGTATATCCAAAATATTTGGAGAAATATACCAATTACAATAATAATGTCTAAGACGACGCACAAAGAACATGATCATATTATGATCTGATTTATAAGCTACTTGGTTCAACTTAATTCCTTGTAAGAACATACTCTGTTTAGAAATGTACAATTACAACTCCACAAAAAGTAGATCATTTATTTTGTTTTTTTCTTTAAAACCGAGAAATCATCCCAGGACCAGTGGCGCACGGTTCGAAACTCAGTGGATAATGGGCTTGCCCTCTACCCTTCTCCACTTAAATCAGGCTTTTGTCCGCAAAAGGGTTCGAACCCGTGATGTGCAGCTAACCAACACAGCACAAGCTCAATTCTACCACTAAGCTCAATTTCCATTTCCAATATATAAAACCAAACCAACAAAAAAAAAAAAAGGAATGAAGAATGAATTATAAGCAAAACCCCAAATGGTGGGTTTTACAAATTAACAAATATAAAGACATACCCACAAAATAAAATTAACTGAAACCCATTAAATTCATCAGTATGTACTATTAAATAAACTTTGAGTTTAATTAATACAAGCTCAACTAACAAAGGGTGCTCAAAATTCATAACAATTAAGTAAATAAACAAACAAGTAATAATTATTATATAAAGGTGTGAAACTTACAAGGAAAGAAATGACCCTTATAGAATTTTCCAAAATTAAGGGGTCAGAAATGGATTTTTTTGTGAAATATCCAAATTTGACCGTTAAATGCTAAACTCTGCTACTGTTTTTAGCTTTTTTAGGGTTTTCACTGTGTGTGATTTTAGCATTTAGCAGTAGTGAGGTGGGAATGAGCGGGAGTGATTACAGAAAAATAAAGAGGCTTGGAAGAGATAATTATTTTCAGAATTGCCATTGCTTTGAGTAGTTGTTAAAGCGTTGATTAAGGGGGTTTTGAATTGATTCTCCTTGCAAAGTGGGATAAGTTGGTAGGAACACACTCATATTACGTCAACAAATAAAAATAGACAACTCGATATATAAAGCATCTTATATTATCGGAAAAGAGCCACACCCCCAAAAAAATTTTATATAGGTAGTTTATTTTGATGCAAGTATTAGTGGCAGCTTAAACCGTCCTACTAAATCGATTAATTTTAAAAATTAAAAATTTGTCATCTTACACAATACTCATCGGTCATCAATACTAATAAATAAAGAATTCCTAACAAATAAAATGCATAAAAATTCAGAATCAACATATACTAGTTGAATCTAATTGTTGATCATAATAAAGAGATGGGGAAAGAAAATGGCCAAATGACTAAATGATGTGAAGTGGTGGTAAGTAATTTTTTCTTGACCATAGGTTTTGAATTCGAATCTCGCGAACATAAATATTTTATACTCAACTATAAATGGATAAATAACACACAAAGAATAAGAACTAAGATGATCATAAATCATTATATAGTGTATATAATATGTAAGATAAAAGGGTGGGCGAACCATGGGGAAGACTTTGCGTGGAGTCATAAGTTGTGGTCTACGTATATTAAATTTGTTTGTATTGAAGAATAAGATAATACTATACTGCTACGTGTTTGGCTTTAATCTCTATACTTTTTTCTCTGCTCCTTTCTCTAAATATATAAAACAAAGAAATAAAACAGGAGCTTCTAGAACAGAGATTGACTGGAGAGAGGCATGTTCATTCAACCATCAGTCAACTTTAATTTCTGTTTTGCTTTCTTACGTGGAAGAAATTCAAATGAAAAACAATGTTTTGTATAAATCTCCTTGAATAGTTTCTCCTCTCGTTCTCTTCAAAAGTGTGCTCAACATATTATTTTATTTCTGTTGAGTAATTATTTCCCTCATTCATTTTCCAGGTAGAATTATCACGTTATTATATTCTCTAGAGGATTGCCATTGATGGAAACTTTCTTTTTCTGATCAGAACTTTCTTTTTCTAAAAGATGAATGGTCAAAATTGCCACTAAATTATTTGAGAATCTGGATCAATTTTATGTAATATAAAAATGCATCATGTAGGCACTCAAGGAATATAAATAGAAATTTTTACACAAAAGTACAATTTTTAGAATTTAATTACCAAATATAGCAATATTTTAACAAAATAACACTATATAGAGGAAAACACAAGTTAATTACAAATATAGCAAAGACATAGCAATATTTCATATAACATACCAAACTCTTACATTCTTCCTCCTATTTCCCCCACTATCACTTTTGCTCCTCCCATCTTCCCTTATTTCACTTTTCCTCCCACCATTTCCCCCAATTTCACTTTTACTCCTCCTATTTTCCCCAATTTCACTTGTCTTCATCTCATCCTCACTGTATCTCATCGTATCTCAGATGTTTCTCACTATCAACCACCTCGTATCTCGTTGTATCTTCCGTATCTCACTGTATCTGTGACACGACCCGAAATCCGGTTAGGCCGTGCGGGCACCCGACATCTTCCCCTAGACCCGTCGGGCGAACCCTTACCAATTAAATTAGGAAAATAAATATTATAATTCATAAATAAGGAGAAGACTTTAAAAAATTTACAGACATACTGATACCTCTAAGCTGTACAACAGAAATTACAGCTGACTACCCAACATGCTGGGTTTAGGGCTATCCAGACCAGACATCTAAGAGTACAAAAGAAGACAAATATCTCCTGAAGGGAGCAAACTGCAACTGAAATGATAACCAATAAACTGGTGGCCATCTGAAATAAAAGCTGGCTCACCCTGACAGCTGAAGTCGTCTACGCTCCTTCACAACGTGGCGAACTCAATCCTGGAGCGAACCTGCCGAAACGAAATAGATAGACAAGAAACAAACAACAAACAAGGGTGAGTCAAAAGGACTCAATAAGTGGGGCAGACTAGCCACCTCAAAGAATAGGATAGCTAGCCAGGGAGAAAAGAAACAAATAAACCAAATTTCTCTTATTTAAATTATGAAAAGGTAGAGCCAGATAATAATTAGAAACACGTATGGAATCGCAAACTATTCAATAACCAGAAACGTAATACAGCCAGAACATATAGGTATCCCGAACACATCAACAATCAGAAATACATCCTGTTGCGGCGTGCAACCTGATCCATAATTTCATCCTGTTGCGGCGTGCAACTCGATCCATATATTCATACCGCTGCGACGTGCAACCCGATCCATATATTTATACCGTTTCGGCGTGCAACCCGATCCCCGCAACTTAGAATACGAGCCAGAAATATATAGGCAAACTGTAATATGTCCACAACATGGTGTACATACCGCATACATAAAACACAATATAATACACACAATAGTCAGTATGCGGTGCAATGAGATGTGATGAATGCGGCATGATGCAATGCAGTCACATACTCTTGATACCTATCTCCGGCGCGGGACTCTCATCGTCTACCAGGAGATATATGCAATAATGACCCTTCACCGGCTCGGGACTCTCATCGATTACCGGGAAGTATATGTAATGATGACCCTTCACCGGTGCGGGACTCTCATCGCCAACCGGGAAGTATATGCAATAATAACCCCTTCGCCGGTGCGGGACTCTCATCGCCAACCGGGAAGTATATGCAATAATGACCCTTCGCCGGTGCGGGACTCTCATCGCCAACCGGGAAGTATATGCAATACTCAAAACCAGAGTGCAATGCTCATATGTTTAATGCAATACCAACAACAGGGCATAACATATAATATACAATGTAAATCCAAAGCTAGGCGTAATGAGTACGCCTATCGGCAGCTACACACTTAAGAAAACACGTGGTAGAAAATCCACGAGGCCAAGTGCCTCCAAAGAAATGGATATAAACACTTACCTCTCTCAAAAGTTAGCATTGCGACCAACAACCGCGTTATTCTTTAAATTCATTGCCAAACAATCTCACTGTGATCAATAAGCAGAAAAATATATCACATTAGGCTAAAGACTTCATTCCTCACATCTTAGGGCAATCCAGGTAGGAACCTGATACCCTATTCGCGTACGCAATACGCAGGTCAGGCCTATGTACAGGGTTTAAGGTCACATAACCAAACCCTAAATAAATTACATTTATATGTTGCCCATAACTCACTGAGTACGAATATATAATCAATTTCATTATCGGGGTCCATTTGACCCTGTAAACTATCAATTTACGTCATTAGGGCGATGTCTAATATCCCTATTTTTACCGTAAAAATATACTCAAACACACGTAATAAACTCAAATAATATATTAGGATCATTACCTGAATATTTCGGGGTAAAAATTCTATTATTTTCCCGACTCTTTTCTCATTTTCTGGCATTTTTCCCTCTACTGCGTCATTCTCTTTTCTCTGTTCAATGTTTCATTTTCTATTGTTTCTGTAAAATTGAGCTTAGATGAGCATATAAGCTCACCTTTAAACCGCCATACATTTCTCCTCTTTTTTTTTTTTTTTTTTTTTTGTCTTTTGTCTTTTTCTCTTTTTTTTTCGCGACGAAAATTAAAACGGTACCTTATGATATTCAAAATAATTCCAACTTTTGCATACGAGTTATAAAAAATATATGTAACATACTCGCGAAGGCGGATCTCAAATTGGACTCCCGAAACTCAAGATGGGAATTTAAATAGAAAAGAAGTCAAATTATTTAACTTTCGGCATTTTAGCGGAAACTAGCCGAACAACATCGAAATTTACTTTCGAAAGTTTACAAAAATCACAAATAATCATACGAACCTAACGGTACTTTCGGATTTCAAATCGGAGCTCATTCGGCAAAAACCGAGCTTGAAAATCTCTTTTTAATATTTATCGCCAATAAAAACTGAAACCTTCTTCCGATGCCTACCAAACGAGGTCTGATTTAGATCAAATTTTACAGACAAGTCCTAATGGACATTACGAATATTTTAAAATTATCGACACGCCAATCGGAGTCCTAACTTCCGAAAGGACTGACCGAGGTCGTTTCAATCTGCACCGTATCTAACTATTTCTATACTATTTCTACATCGTTTCAACTGTTTCTGCAGCACTGTATCTAACAGTTTCTGCATCGTTTCTACTGTTTCTGCAGCACTGTATCTAACAGTTTCTGCACCGTATCTCACTTTATCTACGCTATTTCAGCATTGTTTCAGATTATTTCAACATCGTATCTAACTATTTCTTGACTGTATCAAGTTGTTTCTTTATTGTTTCAGCATTGTTTCATCCCATTTGTGCATTGTTTCTCACTGTTTCTAAGCTATTTTCACCTTTTTAGCATTATTTCATATTATTTTTATATTTTATTTCGAATTTTTTACAAGCGGTTTCAGATTGTATCATATCATTTCATCACCGTTTCAGACTATTTCTACTCTGCTTCAGACTGTATACTAGTGTTTCAATGCTGTTTTGAGGCTGTATCATATAGTTTCAATATCGTTTTAGACTGTTTCAATACCGTTTCAAACTGTTTCAACACCGTTTCAGACCGTTTCAACTCCATTACAAATTGTATCATTGTGTTTCAATACCATTTCAGATATTGCGCAAAAGAAAACTAACAAAAAAAATGGATAAAAATCGCAATGGATTAAAAAAAACTAATTAAAGCAATCTGTATATTTGTTGTCCGAGTACAAGGTACTCTCACCAGATTTCATTTCTCATTTCCCTCATAGAACCACAGAATGCAATCTGTATATTTGTTGCCTTTAGTTACAAAAGATATCCTATGTAATGGAATGTAATATTGCTAACAGGCTGTTAAAGAGAAAGCAATGGAAGAGGAAAGATTAGCCAGGGAGAAAGAAGCAGAAGAAAGGAAAAAGCTGAGGGAGAAAGAATATGACAACAGACGAAAAATGAGTGATTCATCTGACAGGGACAAGCATAAAGATCGAGACTATGATAGGGAACGGGATCGCCACCGAGGAAGAGATCGTAAGCGTGACAGGTCCCTCGACAGAAATGGCAGAGGAAGCTGTGATTTGGAAAGGGCGTCAGCGTGGAAAGGTTAGAGAGAGGGGAATGAAATTTCCAGACATGTGAGGAGAGGGTGGCGGTTGTCTTTGTTTGGGGAGTGGAGAAAGTGATTTAGGATTTTTAGGAGAGTGGTGTAAGTGTAATTATAAAAAATAAAATGTGTTGATTATTGTAAAAATGTGCTAAAAAATATTGTTATGTCTGGTAATTTAAAAATATTATTATTTTTGTGTAATTAGGGGTGTATATTGTTGAACCCCAAAAATTACCCTTTCTTTAAGAAAAGATAGGTTTCGGGTATAATGTTCAACAATATGGGACTCCAAAGAGCTTTCTTTGGAGTCGCCACCTAATTTAGGAGAATTAGGAACCAATTAATTAAATAGTGCGTGCAAACACTCCGTTTTAAGGAAAATAGTCTTTTCAGAGATTCTGAAGTAAGAGGTTCAGTTATTTTCAAAAGAAGGTTTCGATTTGAAAGCACTTTCGAAAATCCGTAAAAATAACGGTTAATCCTTCGGTTTTCACAAAATAGCTCAAAATGTTAACTTTCAATATGTCGATAAAATGGTTTAAGATTAATATTAAAAATCTAAGATTATAATAAATTATACTTTAAAGAAATATGAATTTAAATAAACTTAGACTTGAAAAAGAAAGAAAGGAAAATAAATAAATAAATAATTTTTTGCTAAAATAGGAAAACCAATTAATTGGAAAGAAGTTGCAGTTTCATGGATAAAAATGAGTTATTTTTTATTAATTTTGAATTTCAATTGCACGCATTATTTAACTAAAAGATGCACAATTCGTAAATAAGATGGAGATTCTAAAGAAATAAAATATTCACAAAATAACTCAATAAATAACTAAACATTCATTCATAATCAATCAAATAAATAATTATCTACGGGGAATTCCTATAGACATGCAATTTCTAAGGATGGGAAAAGAGGAGGTTTAGAAGAAGAACCCGGAAATTGATAAAACTCATGGGAGCCTTGGATTTATTTAATTTTATACAATTATATGCCCATGAGCCTAAGTTAGAATAGGCGGCTCAACAAAGCATTTTCTATGATCTTCGCTTCTTGAATCTTGAACCCGGACTCGACCCCAATGTGACTCCAATGCAATGGATTATCCCCATTCGAGTTTTACCAACTCGATCCCGTGGAGTTCATGCCAAAATAAGGATAAGATAAAGATTAGCATGTACACTAATAAGAATAATTAAAATCAGCATAAAGAATAAAGAGTAGTTGTTCAATTAAAAGAAACGGTGAGCAAACTTGACAAAAGTAAGTTTCAATCGAATGACAACAAGTGAGTTTCGAACAATACTCACCCCAGGCAGTACATTATGCAAAAAAATAAGATAAATAAAGATTAGAACTAATAGATGTAATAAAATGTATCAATTATACAAACAAACTAACAATGAACAAGCGTATGAATGCAAGAGTATATACTTGTCGTCATAGAATGCAAGTCAGACACTATCAAACTCAAGAATAGAAGCAAGATTAATTCTAGTTCAGGAGGCAAGTATTGAATCTCTTAAAAGGGGTAGCTAGATAAAGGCCGATACAATTCCAAATGTTTCAAGACATAATAAAATGGAGCAGTATTAGTGGAGTAGTATTCAGGCAAATGAATCTTAATTTCTAAAAATTGCACTTTAAAAAAAAATTTAAATTTTGAACATCACAGAGTTGTAACTTTACTTCTTTCACATGACTACAATTAACACAAAGTCCTTAAGCACACTGAAGGCTAAACCATTCCCTAATAAACGAATACTCCTTTCATTATATGTTGCTTCAAATGAAGCGACCAAAGGACTAACTTAAGTCAAGATTACTCCTAATTGTTAACAATGAATCAAGCAAGCCGAGCCAACATAAATGAAAAGACTGCAACTTTAGCTCAAACATTTATTAAGGTAGCAATGATACCACAATGGCATCCCAGTTATACAGATTTATGTAAAACTTATACCATTTAAAGGAATCTTATCCAAAAGGAAAATATGCAAACCTTATGAAGCTAATCAGAAACTTAACTCCTAAACTTCATGAACCAGAACATACTTCAAACCAATCAAAGCAAAACAAAAATATAGAATGGGTAAACAAACTGAGACAGAAACAAATTCCAGACCCTTGCAGGACATACACATATCTGCAGCCACTCTCTCTACTTCACAGACTTCACAAAACTTCAATATTTCTCCTGATTTACTGCAGCACCAGACCTCTACATTCCATCAATTCCTTGGAACAAGATGAACCAGGACAACCTTCAGGTTGCATAATCCCACAGGATACAAGCTTCACAACAAACACCTTCTCCCTTAGTAACCTATACCCTTTCCAGAACATCTATAACAATCTACAAACACCCTCACACTCTCACATCCCCTGAAACAAACTGGACTAAACTCCCTGAGCTAGAGCAGCTCATTCACCCTCTCAACCCTTCATGCTTAACAGAATCCTGGACAAACAACTAGAACTCCTGCAAATCACCAGGAAGGACCCCTCACAGACATCCTCCCTAAACCTGATGACCTCACAGAACCATCACAGCATGACCTGGACCATCTACTCCTCACATACCTCAGCTACATAGAACAGGAAAACACACAGAAGCTACAGAGCTGGACCTACTACATATTCCTCTACCTGGACAGAGGAACGCTTCACCAAAACAACCTAAATTAGAATAACCTATAACAACCTATACACCAACTACAAACTCCCTTCACACTCAAAACACCAACTTCAAAACACCTGCAATCTTCTCAAAACAAACTCCTAGCACCTCCTCACATTCTCACACACCTGCACCACCAGAACTACAACAACAACAACAAGAAACAGGAACCAAACAGCCATCAAAGAAAAAGTTTGATTTTAGTACACAAATAAACAGGAAAGATTCATTGATTAGAAATGAAGTATACAAGCCTGGACAAACGGAACAGCCACCATACTTGGACTAAATTAAGATTGAATACAGAGGACATTATTTTTTTCTTCATACAGAAGCACACATATGAAAATAGAAACAAGTAATTATGATTCAAACTCTTAATGATTATTCCTCTATTTAGTAGCAAAAGCAATACAGTTTCAACCTTTAACAACGTTCAAACTTTCGAGCACTATAACGACATTCAATCAGAACACAGTCATCGACTAATACTATAACAACTCGATTTCTAAGGCAATACACAATTAATCGACGAACTGATTAAACAAACAACATACAAAAAAAAATGCCATAGTTAAGAGGATTACCTCTTGCGATGCAGTGAACAAAGGCGAGGATTCGAAGAAAGCGACTCGAAACAAGTGCGACGAGTGAGGTCGTCGACTCGGACAAGGTCGACGACTAGAAAGGAGAAATGACGACACAAAGTCGAAAGCGACGCTCGACTCGAAAACAGAAAAAAAAAAAAACTAAAATGCTATGTGTATCTCCTTCTTTAAACTGAGAGAAAAATATAATGTATAGAAAATGCTGCCGTTTCTTTTCTTGTAAAATCCCTCGAACCCCAAACACAATGAACAATAATCGATTTTATACCCCTCGCTAGGGTTTTCTCCCTCTGATCTTTTAAAATTTTCCTAAACCCAAATTGGACATTTTCCTTATGAGATAAGGGAGAAACTTGTCCAAATTCCTAAAATTTGTACACATTTCGTCCTTATCTCAAAGGATTTGCCCGTTGGGGTTGGAATCGACATCTTGGATCACTTTAACTCACAATGAACGAACGAGATGCATTCCAGCGATTTTGGTACGGAGTAGATGAGGTGGAGGGGTGAGGGACCACTGGGGTACCTGGATTTTGGTTGCTTGTGGTTCAAATTTTAGGGGGGAATCGGGGATTTTGATGGGTCGATCGGGTCAGGGGAAGAGGGAAACGGGTTAGGGATTGGGGGTTTATCTGAAATGGGACGAGGAGAGAGTGCGCGTGTGTAATGTATATGTATTTTGCATGGGTAGGCCGATTTTAAGTTAGGATTTGCACATTTAACCCTCTTTAGGATAAACTAAGAAAAGGACTGCATGAGTAGGATAGGAATTAAGCTATGCTTTGCAAAATTTGGCATTTTCTTCAGAATTTAATCAATTACGTTTAATTCTTAAAATTGCCCAATAATTAGATAATTAGACATTTGATTAAATTTTGGGACAAAATTGGGTGTCAACATATATTTGTATATATGTGCAAAAATCTCATATAAATACAGCGGAAGCAATTCCAGAATCAAGACTCGCATGTAATCTAGATAAACTAACATACTATTCAGTTTGTAATATAGAACAAAATACCTTTTGAGTCATGACTGCAATTGCGAAACGAGTCTTCAATCGCGGCAAAATATCATCTACGAGATTGTCCTTCAGTTCCATGATCTTCTGTCATGTTCTCGAATAATTTTCTGGACCAATAATATTTGTGTGGAACAAATATTCGAGAGAGGGAGAAATCGGTGCGATTTTTTTTATGTTTTTCTTTTGGCCAAAAACAATATCCTTTTATACAGTTTTGAGGGTTAAAACCATTTTTCAAAAGCGTCGATGATTTCTTTTCCACCAAAAAAATTATATCCCAGTCTTCGGTCACAACATGGACCACAGAATCAATTAATGGGGCTTCCAATTGTGGAATTAAATTTATATGGAAAGGTTAATTCTAGAGAAATAAAATTAATTCCACAATTGGAAGCCCCATTAATTGATTCTGTGGTCCATGTTGTGACCGAAGACTAGGATATAATTTTTTTGGTGGAAAAGAAATCATCGACGCTTTTGAAAAATGGTTTTAACCCTCAAAACTGTATAAAAGGATATTTTTTTTGGCCAAAAGAAAAACATAAAAAAATCGCACCGATTTCTCCCTCTCTCGAATAATTGTTCCACACAAATTTTCTGGACCAATAATATTTGTGTGGAACAAATATTCGAGAGAGGGAGAAATCGGTGCGATTTTTTTTATGTTTTTCTTTTGGCCAAAAAAAATATCCTTTTATACAGTTTTGAGGGTTAAAACCATTTTTCAAAAGCGTCGATGATTTCTTTTCCACCAAAAAAATTATATCCTAGTCTTCGGTCACAACATGGACCACAGAATCAATTAATGGGGCTTCCAATTGTGGAATTAATTTTATTTCTCTAGAATTAACCTTTCCATAATAAGTTAAAAAATTATCTCTACTAAGAATTCGTAATTGCACTCCTCAATTGAATTTTAAATTATTTCATCAAATTTTATTTAACTTCCCACGTTAAGATAACAGACACCAATCAATATTATTAAATTTACCAATAATTTAATATATCGATTAAATTAATATCCTTAAGACTTTCACCTAATTTATTCCATGTGCAGGATATAAGATTCACGGGTCAGATTTACACATTGAAACCTATAAACTTTCATAAAAAGGTGTCATCAATCTCTATACTCAGACGTAGATTTCATCAACTACTTATTGCGAAAAGGTGTCATCAATCTCTATACTCAGACGTGGATTTCATCAACTACTTATTACTTCGCAAACACATATTATCATTATCTAACTCATCATAAATTATTTAATTCATCAACTACTTATTACTTTGCAAACGCATATTATCATTATCTAACTCATCATAATTATTTAATCTAAATATTTTGGACCTCACCTTTTGATAAATTAAGACAATGACCAATATACATCACTAATAATAGATACATTAAGATAAAGAGTATAAGTACATTCGATGAGCTGGAGATTTTATTCTATGTAGTTAGTATAAAAATATTTATCTCTACTTGGTTCATTCAATGCACACAAAGTGCACTAGCTCAAGACATTGAAACTATAAAGCTCCTATAATCAAAATAAATTATATATAATCGTGTACCACAATCATACAGATAATTTTCTAATTTCCATCTTAGATTGTGAACATTTCTTTATTATTTATAAGAATCGATGATTTAATCTTCTGTATATAAGCCATACTCTACACATTAAATAAACTACTATATACTAAATAATAGGACACACATGACACAATTGATTTAAATAAATAGTAATTCATTATATTTAATAAATGAATAATCAATCGTTCAATAAAAAATAATCTAACTAAATCTACATGTTTATTAGTGTATCCTAACAGACACAATGGAGGTTGGAGGTGGCTATGTTGGGACTTGGAGTAATATAAAAGGAAGATAAAATTTAGGGTGGGTTAGGGTTTATTGGATAAGTCTTATTTTTTTGTGCTATGTTTTTTTCGAATTTACAATATAAGAAAAAAGGGGGCTCATTAGAAATACTGACATTTCTGGGCCAAACTTCACAAATAAGGACCTCTTGAACCCAAGGTATCACGGTGATGGCATATTAACATCATATTTTTAAGAAAAAAATTAAACCCCATATCATTGTAGGGATCTTTTTTTAAAAAACATACCTATATTTTTTCTTTTTTTCAAAATGTGACAATATATTTAAAATTCTATGAAACATAGCATAATTAGAAAAAAACCTAACTTTCTTCTCCCTCTTCTCTCTTCCTTTCTCCTCTTCACCGCCGCCACTAGTCGGAATCCCGACGACTTCCGATCATCGTGGTTCCTCCCCAAACCCTTCCCTCATCGTGGCTTTGCAGATCCTGTCGATGTCGTGCTAATATCGGCTTCTATGCACCAATCTATCGTTGTTGTGCACTGTCGCTGCTCCCAGTCGCCGGAGATCTGCTCCGGTGTGGTGCGTAGCAGAGGTGTTTTCCGGCAACGTTACCCTGCTGGCAGCTGCTGGTTGTTTTTTTTTTCCAGGAGGTACAGGGTGGATCTGTGACTGTTGTGATGTATGTTTGGTGGTTGTTGATTGTGGAGAATGTATTACATGTGTATTCACATAATATATGTGGTGCATGCACTATATATACTATGAAAATACACCGATCATACAATGAGTATACACTTGACATACAATAAATATATAAAACGTATTTGGTTTATCCATTGGTATTTGATGTATATGTCCGGTGTATGAATATACATACACTGTACATACACTCATCATACAAAGAATATACAAACATACAATCATCGTATGAGCATATGCCTACTATATTTTCATTGCATGCATAGTTTTATCACTGGCCATACAATGAAAATACACACATATACAAAAAAATTCAAGAAAGAAAATTAAAAAACTATTCCGCCGGCCGGAGACAGCGGCCTTCAGGTGGAAGTCATGGGGGCGGCTTGGGGGGTGTTTTTTTTTTTTTTTTTTTTTGGGTCAAAACAAGATACTAACATATATTAATAGAAAAACATCACGGGGGATTACATAACATACTCACACGAGTTACACGGGTGTCCATCGCGTGATTTGAATTATTACAAAACAAGGGGAGTGCTTGTAAAGCACATAAGTTCCCTAACTTAGATAACATAGAGCAAGTACTAGCCGATATAGTAATAACAAAATTTGTGCCCTTCCTATCGTCCTCCAAAGCTTGGTGAACAAGAATGGGTGACACAACATGGTGAATGGTTGAAAAGGATCTTGACAATGAGGGAGCTCCTTGAGCGAGCTTGTCAGCAACTCTATTCCCTTGTCTAAAAGTATGCCTAATTAGCGGCATTCCCAGGTTCATCATCAATGATCTGCATTCATTAACAATTGATAAATAAGTAGGGGACGGGTTTTCTAGAAAATTAATAACCTCCGTTGAGTCAGTCTCAATTTCGAATGAATTACAATGTAGATCATGGGCTAAAATGAGGCCTTGATGAAGTCCTAATAATTCTGCATGAGTGTGACTATGAGCATGCACCATTTTAGTATATCCTAACAGCCATTCCCCTTTAGTATTCCAGAAGACTCCACCTATACTTGCAGAATTATCAGCTTTATAAAATTCATCACAAGTTAACTTAATGCTATTAGTCTTAGGAGGGGTCCAAAATACCCTAATAGTACTACTAGTATCTTTCCTAGAACTTGAGCTAGTTAACAATTTATACTCTAGTAGTTTCTCATGGACAAAACCATAGGTGATGGATGAGCTCAAATTGTTGACGTTATTATCATTTCTATTAATCCATAAATTCCATAAAGCAAAAAATAAAAAGTCAAGCCAATTGTAGAACTTGTGGTAAGGGACGTTGGGGATATCTTTAAGACACTGCAACCAATTATTACAATAAAAAGTGTTGTAGTTAATCTTGTTTCCACAGAAGGCCTTTGCTATAGGGCATTCAATAAAAAGATGGAATAGAGATTCAGTAGTATTCTTACAAACACTGCACATAGGATCTACATTCATACCAATTTTATTTAGGTAATATCTAGGCGGAAGTCTATTATGTTGACATTTCCAGATAAAATTTTTTATTTTATTTGGAACATCAACCTTCCAAATCCACATGAAATCTTCACCATGGTTGATAGTAGGTTCACTTTGAGCACGTTCAATTTGAGCATATACTAATTTCATAGAAAAAATACCATTTTTTGAAAGTGCCCAAATCGGATAGTCAATATTTCCAATAGGGGAAGGGGAGTTAATAATAATAGTTTTGACATGTTAAGGAATTTCAAATCCAATCTTAGAAAAATCCCAATGATTATCATGCATAATATCTCACATCTTCCTGCATGAGTCTTCATATGTCAAAGGACCATGCAAAAAACTTCTAAGATTTTTATTATTAGAAAGCCATATATGATCCCATAGAGAAATTGTTTTACCATTACCTAATACCCATCGAGTGCTATTATAACAAATAGGCAAGATACTATTAATCCCTTTCCAGATGAAAGAAGCAGAAATTGTAGTAGGCCTTACAATATATTTATTACTAAATTTTTTTGCCTATAAGGCATTAGGGTTAGTCAGAAGTCGTCATGCTAGGGATATAAGCATAGGTTTGTTTTTAGATTTAGCACTAATGATCGATAGATCCCCCTGCTGCCTTGGTTTGGTGACAACTTGCCATGACACTAGGTGCAATTTTTTCTTTATGTCAGTAGTACCCTATAGAAAATTTCTCTGAACCCTATCAATGCAGTTTAGGGTTTTAATGGGGAGATCATGAAATTGCATAATATGATTAGGGAGGGCATTGAGAGTTGATTTTACAAGAGTTGCTCTCCCTGCTAGGTTTAAAAAATTCACCTTCCAACTGGAGAGCTTAGTAGCAAGATTATCAAGAATAAAATTATAATCACTATGTCTAGGCTTATGCCCTAGGATAGGAAATCCTAGATATTTCCCAAAGTTGTTACTTTTATTAAGAGAGAGGATATTGCCTAGATGGTTAGATAAAGATAGATCAGCATTTTTTGAGAATTTTTTTTTGATTTATCTTTACTAATACTTTCCCATGACATTTCACAAAAAAGGTCCAAAGCAGCTTTAATACTATGAGCAGATTTTTCATTGGCTTTAGCAAAAAAAGTGAGATCATCAGCAAAAAATAGGTGAGAAATTTCTGGTCCTCCAGGAGATAATTTTATAGGGTCCCATAAATTCCTTACTTGTTGATTAATGTAAATAGAGAGTAGTTCTATATATAAAATAAAGATATAAGAGGACATATGGTCACCTTGCCTTATACCCCTGGATGGAAGAAAGAACTTTGTTTTAAGGCCATTTATCAAAACACAAATTGAGGAAGTAGTAATACAAGAGAGAATTAATTTAGAGATCCTTGGAGGAAACTTAAAAAAAAACTAACATTGTACGAATAAAAGACCACTCAATTTTATCAAAGGCTTTTTCCCAATATACCTTAGTGATCGTTTCACTTTTATGCCCCTTCAATTTATTCATAAATTATTGAATAATAATAGCATTATCCGATGCTCGTCTATTCTTGATAAAATTGGCTTGACAAGGATTAATCAATTTATCTAAATGAGGTTTAATCCTATCGGCTATAATTTTAGTCACAATTTTATAAACAGTGTTACATAGCCCAATTGGTCTAAAAATTTTCAAGTTTACAGCATTTTTAATTTTAGGAATTAGGCAAATATAGGTGGAATTTAGATTTTCAAGTATCTCACCAGTTTTAAAAATATGATGACAAACATTTGTCACTGAGTTACCAACAATCCCCCAGTATTTTTGGAAAAAAATGGGATGCAGACCATCAGGTCCAGGCGATTTGTGAGGTTTAAAGGAGAATAAAGCATTAGTAATTTCACAATTACTTAGGGGCCTATCCAAAATACTAAGGTCTACCCTATTAAACCATCCAACATTATCTTCTAGAGGTTTAATCTTACTGAAAAAGTGATTTGATTTGTATAAGCATTCAAAGTAAGATGTAACATGATAAAAAACTTCCTTAGTTTCAAAAATTAAATTTCCACAATCATCTTGAAAATGAGTGATACGATTTTTCCTCCTTCGATTTAAGGTAGTCACATGGTAGAATTTAGTATTAGCATCTCCAAAGTTTAGCCAGTCGACTCGAGACTTTAATTTCCAGAATTCCTCCTCTTGTTTTAAAATAGTATTATATTTAGTAATGAGGTCTTTTTCTAAAGTCTGGAGAAAAAAACTAGTGCTATACTTAGGAGACATTTGAATCCCATTAAGTCTGGCAAGAATAGTAGTTTTCTTTTTAAAAATATTACCAAAAGTTTCCTTATTCCAAATAATAGCATTGTTATGAAAAAACTTAATTGCTTCATCTAGATATCTATTGTGCCATGCATCCGAAACTAAATTTCTAAATGTAGGGTGAGATAGCCACATGGTCTCAAGTCTAAAAGGTTTCTCATAATTGCTAGTAGGCTGTCTATTAAGTTTAATCAACATAGGGTTATGATCCGAGTAAATTTTAGGTAAGTGGACAACACTAGCATCTTTAAACAAGGTGATCCATTCAAAGTTGGCTAAGCATCTATTCTTTCTAAAATGAGACCCTTTTTATACCTATGATTTGACCAAGTATACTTTGGACCCGTAAATCCTAGGTCTAATTTACAATAATTTAGACAGTCTCGAAAGTGAGAAGCATTCCTCAAATTTAAAGATCTTCCTCCCCATTTATCCTCCTGATTTAAAGCTTGGTTGAAGTCTCCACTAACCAACCAGGGCCCTTTATAATTATCATAAATAGTCATTAGATATTTCCATAATAACTCTCTATTTATATAACATGTACTAGCATAAACAATAGAGAAAAGCCAAGTAAAGTTAAGAGTAGGGTGAAGTACCTTAATCATGGCATGCAACTCATTTCCATTAATATGAATGTCAGTGACATTCACATTTTCATTTTTCTATAGAAGAACAATTCCACCAGATCGACCCTCAACAGGGATTTCAGCAAAATCAGTAAAATCATATCTCACTCTAAAGTCATGGTGATCATCCATCTTGGTTTCTAAAAGCAACAATAGGCTTGTAAACTTCCAAAATAGCACCAAAATTCCTATGAAATTCTGGACTATGTGCACCCCTAGCATTCCAAACTATTATATTATTTTGTCCAATCATATTAGAGTTTGCATTAACATTTTGAGCAACTATAACTTCATCAGTTCTCAAGGTAGGGTTGAGAACCACTGCATACTTCCCCACTGCTTTGTTTGATGGGGCTCTCACATCTAAGGAGCATTTGAATAGATTCTTGTGACAAGTTAAGATTGTTTTTCTGTCTAGTCTTTCTTTGAATAGGAGAATTATTATTTCCTTTAGGTTTGCAAATTCCGTGCGATTCTCCCTCCCCCTTAACACGACTTCTTGTTCTCTTCTCACGTTTTTCTCTTGTTCTTGTGGATTGTGATTGTTCCTTGGTGATGGTGGAGGAGCTGGTGGAGGAGGGACATCTATTTCCATTTGGGGTGGAGGATTGGGGTGTAAATTTGTTGGATTCAAGTTTGGATACATCTCATTCCTGTCTATTGGTGCATGCATGGGCTGATTCAAGTTTAGGTCCCATGGTGTGAAGATGGGATTTTGTGGAGGTAACACACGTGGGGGAAAAATGGGAGATCCACTAGAGGTTGGTCTGGAAGAGGCATTCCCTGAAGAAATTGAGGCCACATGTTGTTCATATAATTTTGCATCGTGAGATGCATGCCCTCGCTCACAACTTGTGCAAGATATTGTGGTTTTGTATGACCACAAAAGCTTGTTGTCCATTGATCTCCATCGGAAGTGCTATTGCATGTCCCCATAATGTTGATTCCACCCACGACTGAGGAACTTGGAGTGGTGCTTGTGGTAGTGCAAAGATTAGAGGTTGATTCAATTGTGGGTTTGCTGGATTCATTTGAGCATTGTAATAGTGGTTCATGTTGTTCATTTTCTTTTTCAGATGGTGTTGCTTGAGCAAATTCCTTACTACTTTCCTTGATTTTTTCCTTGAGGCTTGAAGATTTAGTTTGCCCATCTAGGTTTTTATAACTAGTTGAGGTAGTAATAGGAGTAGTGTTAATAAAAGAAATAATTGTCATATTTTGCATGTAGGGTTGCGTGTGTTTAGGAGAAAAAGATTGTGGAAGGGGGTCAGAAATATATGCAATATCAATATTTATTTTTTGATTGGTTAGTTTAGACGGTGTAAGCAAATCAGTGGATGTTTCTGACATAGCACAATGTCCAAACTTGGAAATCGTGGTTAGTTTAGTAGAAGAAATAGTTGAAGAGGATAATGTAGTAGTGGCAATGTTAATTTGTGTAGACATATCAGGTTTAGTGCATGCCACGGGGTCAATGTGCATGTCATTTTAGAACATATTTTGGCTATCCTTTGGACAAGTGGACGTGGGTCTTTTTTTTTCAATGTACTTTTCCACGTAATTGGACATGTCATCACTAGCAAACATTTTATTTTTAGAATTTTTAGTCAAACGATTTTGCATGCAAGCTTTATGAATTTGGTTTGAATCCTCGAGTGTAACGACTGATGATGCATCTCCCTTTTTTAATTGATTACCTAGATCATCATTAGTAGTCATATTAAGGATATCGAATTTATTAATTGTCTTACTAATTAATTTCCTAGAAGACCTAATACTATTATCATTTACCACTCTATAGGTAGGCTTTAATTTAAGAGGAGGATTGTACTTACCTGTTTCCGATGGACTGACCTTGCTTGTGGATGGAGCTAAATTAATATGCTTTCCATTCAATGTTTGAATCTTCTTTTTCTTGGAGAACTGCACAGTTTGTCATTCATCCTCCCCATCTTGGCTTTTAGTTTAGGGCTTGGTGTGTTAGAGTTAAGAGGAGTAGAAATAGGATCATGGTTACTCGAAGGAGATTTATAGGGATAACTATCACTTAGATGGCTTAATCGACTACATGATTTGCATAAAATATTTTCTCCTTCATAAATCACCATTTGTTTATGTTGTTCAATGAAGATATGATTCTTGACTGGGATATCTAAAGGAACCTCCACACATAATCGAGCATATCTTGCTCTAATAGCAGTGGAGGTCTTGAAATCAACTTTTAATAACTTGCCAAGTTTAGTGCCAATTTTTCTCAGAATAATTTCATCAAAGAATTCCGTAGGCAAACTTGGTAGACGTACCCAAATGGCAGTAGTAAAGATCTTAATTTCTGAAGCCACAAAGTTTGGCTCCCAACATCTTATAGATAGGAAAAAAACCATTGATGAACCATGGTCCTTCAGTTATGATTTTATGTAAGTTCTCGTGTCTAGATAATTTCACAATGTAGTAGTCGTCTCCTAAATCAATTAGTGGAAATTTCTCCTCCAAGTTCTATGACCTCCTTAATTTCTCATAGATGTATTGATGATGTAGTCTTTTCCCTTGTAATTTGAGGATTATGGAATTGATGCATGGAGAGCATATTCTTTGCTTCTCTTCTTGGGAGAGATAGTATCCATTAATGCATCTTCCTCCAATGGGTCAGATTGCATGGATGTAATATTAGTTGTTTGATTCACGAAATAGCCTGTAGGAGCTTGCGTAATAGTAGGAGTACTTTTTGTGAGTAGGATGGTTTATCCAAGGAAGAGCCATGATTTGTGCATGCAAGGATGGATTGGCTACTTTTAGAAATATTTATAGAGGAATCTGGTGGTTTTGGGGTGGATTTAATGATGGTGGAGTAGGGTAGTGTTGATCGGAAGCCATAGGAAGAGTAATATTTTACTTTATTGAGCTAAGAAAAAGAGGAAGGGTTAGAGAGAAGGGGGACGATTCTTGGCTTGGCTTGGGGGGTGTTGTATGATAGTGCAGGGTTTTATTACCCTTTTACATGTATTTTCTTTCTACTATAAAAATAAAATTTGCTATGTTTTGAAAGTGGGATAATATTGACATTTTTGTGTAAAAAATATATTAGTCTGTATAGTTTTATAAAATTGCTCTATTTTTGATACTTAGTATAATTAGACTAGTTCAATGGCAAATTTTACCTTTCTCCTTTTCTAAATTTAGCACCCATAATTGGTATATGTTATATCTTTCAAGAACATGTCAAATACAAAAATGTATTATATGTATAGTATAATTCTGTTACTAAGTAGAATTATTTAAAATCTTTTAATTTCTACCATTTGACTATAAATTCTTGCAAATATTAAAATTAGTTAGATTTGATAACGATAATATTTTTCATTAGGTAAGTCTTCAAGACCGTTTGAACATTTCGGTTAAGAGCTAATTACCTTGAAATTTATAAAGTAAAATATTTGGTTACTATGATTCTTAGAGGCCCATTATATAAAAAGGTAGAAATTGAAAAGAGTATCTGTAATTTACATTTATATGCAAATTTGAAGCCCTAATTCAAAAAAAAAAAAAATAGTAATATTATTACAAAACATATCATAACTTTTTATATACAAATTGCTAGAAACAACTTCAAAGGGAAACCCCTACCCTCCACCACACAAACACTCCACCTACCACCTATTGCCCCCACCGTCGCAGTCGGGATGTCTCCACCACTGCTCAGGTCATTAAAAGCAGTGCAGAAATAGTTAGAAACAGTACAGATACGGTCTGAAACAATACTGAAACATTGTAGAGACATTGAAGATACAGTGAGATATAGTAAAAAAATACAGTGCAGAAACGAAAAAAAAATACAAAAACAGTTAGATACAAATGCAGAAATAATGCAAAAATAGTGCCAGAAACACTGAAATAGTGCATAAACAATTAGATACTGTGTAGTGCAAAATGCAAAACTAGTGCAAAAATAGTCCAGAAATATATAGATGCGGTGCAAAAACAGTTAAGATACAGTGATATACAATAAAATAAAAATATGAAAAAAACACCATAAGTAAAATAAGAAGAATGATAAAAAAAAAACGCTAGACACAACAATACAGTGTAGATACATTAACGTAAAAAGAAAAATAATAAGAAGTAATAAATGGCTTGATACACGATCAAATACCATTTAAAAACTACATGATACACAAAAATAAGAAGAAATAAATAAAATGATACAATAGATACCACTTTGACATAGTAGATACACTATAGGCACAATACGGTCGAAATACAGTTTAAATACGCTAAAAAGAAATGTATTTGAATGAAAAAAAGTACTAACAAAATTAAGTAAAGTGAAACTTAGCTAGCGTTTGGACATAGATTCCCAAGTAGTTTTTGAAAAATATTTTTTGGGTGAAATTTGGTTTAAGACTGAAAAAGTATTTGGACATACTTTTTGGAAACAAATTTTACTTTTGGTTTGAAAAAATATAGAAACATGAATCATACCATAAGTTCTAAAAATATTAAAAATACCCCCACTCAAGCAAACTAATTTTGCTAGAACCATTATGTCGGACTGAATTTCTTGTCATGTTATAACTGTGTGAAACAAGTCTTGGAGTCTTTTTCCAATCTAAAAATTTGATGTTCTAAAAAAAAATTGGATTAATCTTTCAAGACCTTCTACATAAAGTGGCTAATTAATTCCATAAAGAGAGATTCAAACCTGTCTACATAGTTCGTTTAGCACTTTAGACTACCAGTCAACCACCATTAAAAAATGAAGGTGCGTACTTTTATGAATAATAAAACTTTGGGTATATCTTTAAAGTTGATAAAATTTTTAATGGTCACTTTTTGGTTAAAAAAGAGCCAGCTTTTTTTGTTTTTTGTTTTTGTTTTTTTTTTTTTTTTACTTTTTGCTCCAAATTTCAGTCAAAAAGATAGTGGATAATAAAAAAAATTGAAATTAACAAGTTAGTTCGTTGGATAAAACAAATGAAAATTACAGTAGACCCGTTGCAAACAAATTTCTGATAAGGATTACATGTTACCAATAAAAGTCACTTATTTGAAAACAAAAAGCATCAAACTCTTTTGCCGGTTCTAGGAGAAGACTTTGGGCAAAGTTCCCATTACCCCTTTGCACGTTGATCACGCCAAACTACGGCATATACAAGGGACTAAGCGGTAGCAACAAATATAGCTCAGTACTTAAAGTCCCAAGGTCGAATCTCATAGAGAACACGAATCCTAGCAGTTAATCTAGCTAAACTATCTACCCAATCAACTTTGAGTGTATATCTTTGGTTTTGTTTTCTACTAACACTACTAAACAAGAAAGTAAATAACAATTGTAGAAAGATAGATTTGATTCAAGATATGAAAAACCTAGGATTGATTTCCCAACTCCTAACTTGTGCTAAACTATTGTGTTATTAATTCCCCTTGAGTCTTTCTATTGAACAAGTGCTCAAGTTTACAATGACCTACTTCCGTTAAGATCATAACTTTCACTAATCGACTATTCCAATTAACTAATGTAGATAGGGAGGACTATACTTATGGTTCTCAGTAAGGATCAATATTCCTAATTCACCGTTTTGACAACCTAAGCAATGTCTTTATTTTAGGTTGAAATACTGCGATGTGTTTAACCCTAACTCATGAATCTATTCCTAGTAATCACAAGAATAAAGGGAACAATTAATTAGGGATCCTATCAATTAACCAACATGAAATTCGTAAACAACATAGATAGGAAGAATTAGCAAGGTTCATTCATAAAACAATAATTATCATCACACAAGCATATGGAGTGGTTCAATCAACCCTAGAATGTGTGATTTGGCCACTCATAGTCTTATTCCTAGACAAGAAATAACTATAAGCATGTAAAAATTACTAGAGATAGATGAATTGATGAGGTACAACCTTGAATCTTGATCTTCTCTCTTCCTTGCCTCCTTTTGACGTAGAATAGGTCAAAACTTATGTTTTAGATGTGTTGATGCCTTTTATAACATCCCCATAGATCCACACAAGTGGGGAATCCAAAATAAACTCAGAATTAAAAAGTCAGGATTTTTGGCCTGCTGCGGCAAGGAAATTTTCCCGCATCCGAGAAAAATACACACCCTCTGAATCTCTGGCTTACTGCATCGTGCCAGACAACGCGTGGCACCGCGGTTAGCCAATTTTGCTGCTTCTCAGTTTCTTCTCTAAGTATTCTTCACACCTTGTTTTCCGGTCAAGTCTTGGGCTTCTACTCAGATTTCAAAACCCTTGTTTTTTTATCAATTATGCTCCATGAACGCCTCATATCATTAATGTAATCCCTACAACATAAAACACACCAAATAAGAGCAATTCCGTTCAAAGTACCAACAAATATCACAAGTCGAAGTATGAACACGAGGCGAAAGTGTAGAAATTATTGCAATATCTAGCCTCGTATCACACGTTTCGCTTAATAACTGCTCTACCACTCGTGGTGCTCATACGCTTGCGAAAACCATGAGTTGAATTGCTTAAAATTCCTTTTACACATGGAAAAAATAAAAAAGGATTGCCGGAAAATGATTTGGCTGAATCTTTAAACTCACATCTACACTAATTTAGTGTGTTTTTTGGAAAATCAATGATAGAAACGAAAAGAGGGGGCCAAGATGAAGCTGAGGATATAATTTTTTCAACATTCGGCGGCAGCCGGTGGTGGTCCGACGCAGGGGCGGACCTAGAGCTTCTTAAGGGGTATCAACTGATACCCTTTTGCCGAAAAATTACACGGTACATGTAGAGGATATAATTTTTTCAACATTCGGTGGCGGCCGGTGGTGGTCCGACGCAGGGGCGGACCTAGAGCTTCTTAAGGGGTATCAACTGATACCCTTTTGCCGAAAAATTACACAGTATATGTAGGTAAAAATTTATTTTTATACGGATATATACTAATTTTGAGTCCCCTTAGCAACAAAAGATTCTCTAGCTTAGTGGTGAAGGAGTATCAAACTTATGATTTATGTCCTTAGTTCGAGTCACATGCACAACAATTATATTTTTTAAGTCCAGAAAGTGTGAATGTGAAGTAATTATAGAAAATAATTAAGTCGTAGAAGTGAAAATATTCTTAAAAGTGCTAAAAAATTCAAGAAAAAAAAAGTGCTCGAACAAATAGTAAAGTGATATAACAACAAAGATGTACAGCTGGAAATGTTGGTTTGGTCTTCTTCAAACGGAAAATGACAATTATTTCAAAACATTTCGATGCTTGGCCGAAGATGGATAATATCCACTAATTAACAACGACAGCAAAAGTTAAAGTTTGATTTTACCACTATTTAGATATGGAGTATTTATTGTATTAATGAAAATTCCAACCAAAACACTGTTTTTTAAATGACTTACTATAATACATAATCATCAAGATAACGGAGCATTAGCTGGCTAGCTAGTTGTTAAACCAGTGATTTTAATTGGAGATTGGAGGGCAGTTGGTCTTTTTGTGAAAGAATGATGAGCAAGTATTTTTTGGCTTAATCAACGCTTGATTTTTATATATATATATATATAAGCATTTTACAGAAAAGTTGGTTTATCTTTTCTTACTATGTATCACCAACTACTCAGTACAATTCAAACTGCGATTTAATAACTTACAAGTGTATATAACGGCTTAAAGAAATTTTATATTATTAGTGTGTTTTGATCAATTATAGTAGGTTATTTATAAAGTACATATTTACTTTATCAAATAAAGACTAGTCTTATAGTGGTTTATTGTTCGTACTTTTAATAATACGTTGTTGATTCACATACATTAAACTAAAATATTACTCATCAACATACATTAAACTAAAATATTACTCAAACTCTAGTGTAAAGTATGTCAAGTAAAGAACATTTCTACAAGAAAAATAGAGGTAAGTGAAATCATAAATGAAACAGCAAATCAAAAGAAGAAATGTTATTTGACAAAAGTATAAAGCAGAACTATCAAAGTACTGTGAGCAATATAATAAATTGTATATGCGAGTCTCTTCCCCGCTCAACTTGTTTGGTAGGGAATTTCTATTTGTCACTTTTTTAAAATTGCGGTGCTTTACAGGTAATCATCACTTGCTTAGCTTAAAGAATATGTTGCTGGGGAAGGAGGGAAAAGAAAAACGACAAGATAATAACTAAAAATTCTCTTAAAAGAATGATGAGCAAAGGTGAGATCAGAAATATTTAAATAAGTTTGTTTGCTAATTACTATCTTGTTCGAACCATCAAAGTCTAGTGGAAGCTTTTCATTATGTTAAGAGATGTAGGTCTGACTTTTGCTGCATCTATTTTTCTCCCTTTTCCCTTCCCCTAACGTAACAGTAAAAAATTTTGAGAATAAATAAATAAATCGGTTGGCGGACAAATTTGTTATGTAGGAGTAACTTAACCTCATCAAATAAGATAACAATGGGAAAAAGTCTTGCCCAACAGCACGGGTGTTCAATTCTTAGGTTATTTTAAGTGGAACTGAAGATTTCCATATAAATTGATTACCGAACCAAATAATTAGAGTAGATTTTTTTATAGCGAAAAAGTCCCGAACTGAACCGAATATATAATTTATAATATGTGTGTGTATACACATACACACACACATATTTATAATTTTATGAGTTAAGTTTAAAAGTAAAAATAAAAACATATTTTTGGCCGAGGTCTTGGGCCATGGGGTTATGAAAACAACTAGAAGTTTGCATGAATTAGTAGCACCGAAAGTCTCAACTCCCATATTTATTCCGCACTTGTATAATTCTATTAAAATAAATTAGTAGAGAGCAGACCAACAAACTTTAGCATTAAACTACCAAGTGACTAAGGTATCAAATATTTTTTCACTCATTTAAATTTCTTTGTGGATACTTAATCTTATATTAGCCTAGTTCTTCAATTATATTTGATCAAAAATTTTTAAATTATGTAATTTAGATTTTTTGTCTTTGCTTAATTGAATTTACAGTAACACTATAAAATAATGCTCTTTGGTTCATCACCTTTTAAATAGTAATAATATTTAGATAATTTTATCAAAGTCATGTATATAGCATCGTATTCTAATATTTATTTAATATATAGTGACAATCACTTGTAGACCAATATTGGAGAACGAAAATATGTCAAGTACTTAAATATTAGTTATGATCATTTAAGACTTAGTACTTATTCAAATATTATCTTAAATCATACTTTATATGTTACATTAAATTTTATAAGTATTCATATAAAAATGCCACATTCTAATAACGATATGACTCTTTTATAGAATTTTTTAAATAGTAACCGAATATTAACCGAACCGTACCAAAACTGAAGGGACCCCGACATGATAGTGACAATTATGAAAATTCTTATTTTGGTTATGCACAATAGAATAACCGAAAAAATGGTATGGTATGAATTTCTTGAAGTAACCGACCGAACCGAACCATTGACACCCCTACCAACAGCCTAGAAAAGCAGCAAGTATCACAACGCGCATTCATTTTATAATCTTTGTGAGTGTAGTCATTTATTTTCTAAAATATAATTTCAGGTTTTAGAATTAAATTTATATTTAGTTGAGCTACATGCAACATTTTCGTATCAAGATTCTTAGGTTAATCGTTAAACTTACTTCTATGAACTTGGCTACTTATTCAATTGATAATGAAATAACGACAGTGAATGGATTAACTGATTGATTAACGATGATAATGCTAAGACTACGAAAATCGTGGATTGATACGATCGAAATAAATAATGAACAACAATTAAAAAGAAATAACGATAATGATAAATAAACAAAATAATAAATCTTATTGATATTGTCGTGCGCTCATGCTCTGGTGGGGAAGGTGAACTTCGTCTCCTTCAAAGAAAAACTTAAGTAATATAAAAGAACATTACATTGGATACATGATTAAGTGATACGAGCTTAAGTAATATAAAAGAACATTACATTGGATACATAATTAAGTGATAATGGCATAGGAGAATAGATATTGTCAGTAGGGTTGAATGCTTAATGGAATGTAAACTTTACAATATGGGAAGGGGCCTGTTTATTGTTGAAGACTCCTAACCCTTGCAAGATTTCACTTTCTGCACGTCTCTCTGCCAATAGACAGTGGCTTTATCCACATTTAACGACCTTCCTAAAATAGCGGAATCTGTTGATAACACTTTCCTTTTGTCTGCAACCAAACTTCTTGCCTCTGGAATAATTGGGTCAGAGTCTTGAACCGGTCAACCTCTTCAAGTCTCCGGTGTTGTTTAATTCTTCATAGTGAAACTTCCACTGACTTGTCTCCGATATCCATACCATGCCACGTCTACGGACACGTGTTTTTAAGTGTCCGGTCAGATTTTTGCCAATACAGATAGTCCCCCACTTGCTGAGTGAGTGTCAGTGTGAGCTTGAAAGTGACCTGAAAGTTTGGGGGGAAAACACGTGGTGTGCTCCTGCCTAAGTATTTTAAAATTCTGGTTGTCACTTTAACTTCCCATCAAAGCCACGTATACTCTGTGGCGGTTGGTTTTCACCGATTACCGAGGTAATGATTACCTTCTCGCTATATAAAGCCTTCCTTTATTCCTTTCTGATACTTTACATTCACCTTAAAACCTTTTGCCCTTTTTTCTCTGATCACTTTCATATCTATCTCCATCATCGTTCCATCTGAATTTTGCTATACATTTTGTTAAAACTCTTAAGAAACACTTCTTTTATCAAATGGCTTCCCAAGAAATAATCGCATCTCATCATTCCGACACCAGGGATGTTGGTCCCGACGTGGTTAGGGATGATTCCATCAGTGCACTGTCGAGTAGTGCTGTCGCCACGATGGAGCCGTCAAAGGCTGGTGATAAGAAGAAGAAAATTAAAATTAAAAGGCCTCATCTGTCGGAGGCACAACCTCTTGTTATCATCCCTAAAGAGTTGAAGATGGATAATGATTATAGCGTCCAAGTTCGGACGGCTCATCAAATCTCTGTCATATTCAATATTTCGATCACCGAGGTGACTTGTGCTGTTTTCGCTCGAATTCATGGACAAAATTCGAGAAGACTGTGGCTAGACAGACACCAAAATTATTTGTCCGGACTCCGGAGCCAAGCTCCCTGAGTACAGAGTTGGTTATTCGGTCGTGCTGACTCACCTATTCAAAGTAGGATTTTCTCTCCCAATTCTTCTGGTCATAGAATCTCTTTGCCGGATGTATAACATCTGTTTGGGGCAGATTGCTCTATCCATCTGGATGGTGGTGTCCATTGTAGATTATTTTTGTATGGAAACCAATCAAAGCTTCAACGTTGATCATGTTCTCGATCTCTACATTCCCAAAATATACAAAGTTGGGATATTGTATTTCGACAAAAGGGGTGCTCAAGGATTGATTTCTAAGAACGATGAAAACATCCGTCATTGGGACCTCCGTGTCGTCTATATCCCAACACATTTATTGGTTGCTCCCGAGAGCCCGCAACTACTAGAGTGATGGAATCCTACCTGCAAATTTAAGTCCATTTTCACTTTATGTATTATCTTTCATACATTCTAAGCTTATGTTATTTTGATTGACCAGTCAACCCAAGTTTGTCCCTCCATGTTTCACAATTTGGTTATATTTAATTAAAATTGATAATAGTGATTTTTCAAATAAAACTGCATTAGATAACCTACATTTATGTGCGTAATACTATTATTAACCCTCTATTTATATTATTCCTTATTTAATTGCGACTATATTACGTAATTGCATCATTTAGGCTATTTTCTAAAATATATATTCTATTTGTGTAATTTAATGCATTACGGTATCATTCAACGATTATCTGCGGCTATTTATAATTAATTAATATTATATTCAAGTTCATCTATATTTAATTGTGATTAAATATAATTATTTATAGTTATTTACAATTTTCCTATTTTTATACCAATTATTTATATTTACAAGTATTTTAATTAAATACTAGCCAAAGTTGTTAATCTACAACTACATTTCTACTACATCTAGTCCTCATCATCATATTTTGTCCACATATGCACCACATAAGCCCCACCTAAGCTTACACCTCACTATACTCACTTATACTACATGTACAACTCATTCTAGCTTACCGTACAACTACCCAAAGCACATTGTACCCTTACACCTCAGTTATTCAACCCTACACGCACATATGCACGTGCCTGACGTGTCAAAATCATAACGGTCCACGTTATTTCCCTCTTTTACATCTACACACACACCCTCACACTCCTAAACTCTAAAAACATTACTCCATCTCTTCCCAAACACACACAGCCGCCGATCCCCATTCTCTCTCTCCCCTTCTCTTCAAAATCAGTGCAAATATACCACCCCAAACCCATCGATGTCTCCACCATCACCCCGCCATTTCCACTGCAGTCACGACCCCATCTCCTCTTTCCTATCTCTGGTTACACGGGGACGAATCCCCCTATCTCCCTCCTTTGCCTCGTGGAATCTGAAAAAGGAACAAGGAAATCGGGCAAATCTCGTTAAATCCCGTGTGATACACGCTTGATTTAGCACACACAGGGCAAGTTATCAATGATTCGAACTCGAAATGTTGAGAATCAAAAGCAGAAAATAAAACGGGATGAACCCGACCCGATTCGGATTCCAAACGGGTAATACCTTTCCTATTCTAGTTCGTTTTCTTTGATTTTCATAAAAAATCTATAGCATGCGTGATTTTCAGATTTGAACCATGCCTATCTCACTGTTTATAAAACAAAAAATAGTTTCTTGTGACTGTTTTAAGAGAATTCAGCTGCTGTAATTATTTGATGTTCATGTCTTGGCTTTTAATTTTTTAAATTACGAGTCTTGAAGCGTCTGATCGTATGTGGATTGGTATTTGCTTAGTTCTGAAAATCTGATTAGCACTTGTGAGATGACTGTACACTATTGGCCATAACTGCTATGGTTGCATTTTTTATTTGATTTAGTGATGGTTAAAGTGAACTCGTTTTCCCTAGGATTGTCGGACAGACTAATATGATACATGCTTGCAACATTTACGACTTAAAATATTTTCTTTCCTTCAAACTAGAACTGAATATTCCTTGGCTTTTGTTATTGTGTATCTGCCTAAGTATGTGGATGTTTGCGTGATGTTCAGAAAAGGCAAATCGTGTGAAACCTTAAGTTAATGATTTATTTTTGGAAGAATTGCATATTGACATCTTTTCAATTAAGTTGAATTTGACAACATATTTAAAGCTGATTGATAAGAGCCTACTTCCTTATTTAGACTTATAGTTGTTGGGATTCAAATTAGATTGACAAGGATGATTTCCTTGCCTTGTGTCGATAATTTTTCATATAACTTGGACTAAAATCAGCCCTATTTGACACTATAAATACTAGTTGTTTAGGACATTTAAAGGGACCTTTTACACGCTGAATACACAGCAGAACACCCTGGAGACTCTCTTGTTTCTTTTCCCCATCTCTGAGTACCCACACTGAATCAGACATACCTTTTACATATCTAATAAAGCTGACAACACATCTACATACTAAAATACAGGGGAATAGGTCTGAATACACAACCTTTCACCTCTAATGCACCTTACACAAACTCTGAATGCGCTGACTTACACACATCTTCTCCTCTCATGCTCTCTTCCCTGGAAGTTCTCTTTTGATTCTTTCATTATTGTAAAGCTGCCATTATTCACGTGTCTGCTTTGGTGTGAGATCATCTTATCTATTTTTATTTTGTTGTGTTTGCTGCCTGTCCATCAAGGTTAGTTAATTCTGAGGCTTTTGCAGACTCTATGTGTTAGTATGCATTGTATGGTTTAAGATTGCATCATTGCATGTTGTTATTTGTTTCGCTCTTTATCCGTTTACATTGGGCTCTATTAAAGAGCCATTACTAACTATGGTTGCAGGAATCACAAATGCATGACAAAAGTAGTCATGACACTAATCGTTTACTATATAAGAATATTTAATGAGCGAAAGTTAAAGACCGGGGATTAAGTGAACTGAAACAGTTCAAGAATAGTGCAAACAGGGCACGCCCTTCATTTCTTCTCATTTTGTATCTTGTGATCATATGATGTTTCTTCTTTCAAAGTATATGTATTCATTAGGACTAGTCATTGTTTGTATATAAGCACCCAAAGGTGCAGTTAGAATCATTAAGGCAGGTGCAGGCTTAAGATGCTAGTATATGTAGTTAAATTGGCTATAAAGGTGCCATTTCAAATCCCACTTCTTTATTTTTGTGTGTTGGAAGTCATAATTGTAAAACATGATTGTTTACGCAAGGTTCAACTTGAAAATGCTGGTTTGATTATGTGTAGTGAGATCTGAAATATTATGTAAAGTTACAGGCTTCCTAATTAAATTATATTATGGGATTGTTTTCTGCAAAATTTGAAAATAGGCTAAAATCGCAAAATCATATGAAAATAGGATTATTTCTGCAATTTTTAACCTCTGAAATGTAACAATACCCTTGCTTTAGTGAAACAGGCCGATAATACAGGACAATATTAAAGCTGGTTTATTTCTGTAAATTATATATTCTGAAATGTTGCAGTGCATTTTGATTTTCTTATGAGTGGCTAAAACTGAAAACTGGCTTATCTATGCAAATATTACATATTCTGAATACGTAAACTGTGAGTTAAACCTGTTTTAATTTCATCATAATTTGTTTACTAAGTTTAATTTGGAGGCTTCGTTGAACTTAAAACTATTTTTATTATTTGACCTTATTTGTTTTGAAATTATATGTGATATTTGCATAACCATATTTTATTTGACGACTAGAAGAGTCTAGATTGGGGCGCTTAATATATTTAGGGTGTCTAGACACTTAAAGTAGTGTCCCAAAGGCCTCTGGGACTTTAAGTGAGACACTAATAAACCTTTAGGACGTTTAAAATATTAGCAAGCGCTTTAGTTAAATACTTAAAGAGGGTATGTGGGTTAAAGGGAATTAAGCCCCTCGAGTGGATTCTGAAACTATCGTCCCTCACGAAAGCTCGGTTCTGATTCGAATAGAATAAACAAACCTAGGGTTATTTATGCAAATAGTTTATTAGTTATTTGTTATTTTGTGGCTATTTGTGCAACATGATTACTATTTCAATTTGTTTATGCAAATGTACATAAATGTCTATTTATTTTACATCTCATATCTCTTTTGTTTATTTTAGTTAGCTTTTACCTTTTTATAAGCGATATGTTAAACCCAATATAGAAATCGGCCGGGAACCACGTTTAGTGGAACTTAGGAGGTGCCTAACCCCTTCCTTCTAGGTTATTTCGAACACTTACTCGAATCTCTGACCCATAGACCAACCCGGAGTTAATTCTTTAAATGGAATTAGAAATTAATAGGTGACCTAATACCCCTAGGAAATTTATTAGGTGGCGACTCCAAAACCTCTAACTCCAAACGAGTTACCCCAAGTCGAAAACTCGCTTTACTATTAAAGTGGGGTGCGACAGTCAACATCGAATCAGTCACAGACCTTTTGGCATGGGTAACTAGAATTGTCCAAAAGTTTGGAGACGACAAAATATCGTGGAAGTATGTTGCTTCCAAGAAGAAATTTGTTGCGTCCAACCACTATGAGTGCCTGAAATTTTTCGTAACATGTTTCCCCTATTTTCAGTTTGAGAGTTTTACCTTGAAACTGAGAAACTTTTGCAGTTATTAAAGCGGACGATGACGAACCAGAGGCCGTAGGAGAAGCACGCAATCCTGCGACCGTTGAAAGAGAAGGGGGGGGGGGGGGTTGAGAAGGTAAGCAAGTAGGTTCCTTGCCGCTCGAAGAAGAGACATCCAGCCAATCCTTTCAAGGCCTCCAGTGAGAAAATGCCCAAGTATTGAAAGCTCAGTAAGAAGAGAAAAAATGAGCCCTAGAGGCGAAAACTAAAGAGGATGTAGCAGCCACAGCTGCTGCGGCTATCGTCGCCGTGCAAGTGGGCGGAGTGGATGGTTTGTTAGTTATTTACCATGCCTCCGAAAAAGATGTCGATGAAGAGTTGGTTTTGGACCAGCCAGTGGAATGCATCAAATGGCCAAGAAGAAAGAGAGTTTTGAAAGAGGCAGAGCAGCTGAGGTTGATCGACGAGGTTTATTCTGCTCTAATCATGGAATTTATTATGGAAGCGCTTCCTCAAACTCTACTATCTCCACTTATAGAAGTAACGTTGTGTGCTGAGGGAAATTCTGAAAAGGTAGTAGCCGAAGTTGATCCTTGATGATCTGCACGCGCGGGGAAGGGAAAGACGCTCCATTTTAGATCAAGAGATTGAGCCTGCCAAGTCTAAGCATACAGAGAGTTTAGGCTCTTTGTTTTGTTCCTTGGATCATGATGAGCACATTGCCTCGTTTCCCAAAGGGGAAGACGTGGCCGCTTACGCCGCCCAAAAAAGAGCAACAACTGCTGGAAGTAGGGGAGCAATTGATTACCATAACCGTTCCTAGAAATATTGATCTACATAGGTCTCCTTGGTATCTTGCCGACCATTTCTATGATTTAACCAGGCCCATGGAGTGAGCTCGAATGAACCGCTGTGACGACCTATTGCTTAATTCACATGTTGCTTATGATGCCTTCCGAGTAATTTTCGTTTGCTTAAATAAGCTTCATTTATTTTGATTTTATTTTCTTTCCTTTAACTATTTCCCTTATGTTTCAGACAACTATTTTGGCGATTGAATCTGTCAATCTGATTCGGCAACTTAATGATGTCATCCATATGTGGAGAGGCCGGTTTGACATGGCGGTGGCGGTCGAAAACGCCCTTTACTCCAATCTCAAAAAGCCTCAGATAAAGGATACATTGCTAGTGGAACAATTTGATAAGCTTAACGTGGCCGCTGAATAAAGAATTTTGTGAGAGTCAAAGTTAGAGGCTCATATCAATGCCTTAAAGCAACATGTTAAGATTTTAGAGCAGATTGAGGCCGATGATAAAAGGTAGCTGACTGAAGCCGAGGTTGTGATGGATGTTAAGGAGGCTAGGATCCGGTCTCTAGAGAAGGCCTCGAGATTGCAAAGAAGGATCTCGAGATGACAAAGAAAGAAAAGGATAATTCCAATGCCAATTGCAACGAACAACTTACCAAAAGCCGGGGTCTCACCTTTTAGTGCCATGATCTAGACAAACAATTGTCTGATCAAAAGATCGACTTTAATCTGCGCCAGAACTTGATGATTGTGGAGGCAAGGCAGAATGTCCTTGTTGACATGTCGGAGAGGGGGTATGATTTGGAAATCGAGTTGTTGGAAGGTGAAGACACGGTGATGACCTACCACGAAGACCTTGATCTTCCTCTTGAGCCGGTTGAATATAAAATAGAGGAAGATGCTGAAAAAGCTGGAGGGGAGAAAAAAGGAGATGAATGTGTCTTGCTTTTCGGTAGCTTTCACCAGTGTTGTCAATGGCAGTTATCTTTTGCCTCCGCTTTTGTTTTGTGAACTTTTGCGGCTAAGTTCTTTAGCCAGTTTTAAAATATTCTAGGCCATCGGCCGTTTCAATGAACTTCTTTCTATTTAGTATTTCGAGTGTTGGTTTCCAAAGATAAATATTTTACTTTATCGTTTGATGTTCAACGACTTCATCGTCTTCCAAAAAGGGAATAAATTAGTTGGGCCAAATGTAAGTACGTGATGAGGAACTACGTCTCGTTTCCATGTTAGTGCACTGATTTTTCGACCATTCAGTTCAGGATAGAACAAAAATAAAGTATTCAAGACTTAGCCATTTGACTAGCATAATGAATGTTGCCGAGTGTTGTAGGCGTAAAGTATAATTCTATTGATGACTTAATCGGCTGCTATCGAGCACTTAATACATGATATTTTCAACCATCTATTGCGGTCGAATTTTACACTTAGCCATTCTAAGGCATTTTTACTAATACAACTTGGTCGCTACTGGACCTATCGTACAATGTTTATTTAAGCACGGATAGTCCCTAATGTGAGTGTGTTCATTTTAGACGACCAGTCCCCAGTGTTTGACTTCGATTGCAGTTTTTCGCCTATTAGTTTTAACACAAGCATAAAAATTTTGTTTGGTTACGGGCAGTCCCCAGTGTTTGAGCAATCCCCAGTCTTCGAGCGATAGCTTAAAATCACGGTGGGCAGTCCCCGGTATCTGGGCAGTCCTCGGTATCTGGGTAGTCCCCAGTCTTCAAGCAATCGATCAATCATTTATCTCCTTCATCCCCCCCATAGTTCGGGTGCAAAGTATGAGGAGCCAGACACTGGAAAAGAGATTTCATTGCGTGTCTGTCCGAGTCCCTTTCCTAAAATGAGGAAGCAAAGAAGAGAAATGGGGTTGACTCAAAGATGAAGACCACATTAGAGTGTTCGTCAGACGTATCGACCTAGAGTTCGAGCGTCTAAGGCTCATATTTTCATGGTTGATGTAGGTCATCATTCGGTTCCAACTATACCTATCATCTAAAAGTGTTAGTACCAAAAGTAATAATAAACTTGCCTGATCGGACTATTATTAAAATAGAATGAGGAGTTATATGATACTGAGAGCTTAGAAGTAATACTTCTTCAACTGTGTGATATTTCAATTGAATGCGATAAGTTTTGAATTTAATGTCTCCAATCGGTAGGTTCCTTTACCGATCACTTGAGCGATTCGGTAAGGTCTCTCCCAATTAGCTCCCAGTTTGGGAACCTTCTTTTTCAACACACAATCACCTGTATTGAAATTTTGATACCTGACTTTTTTGTTAAGGTAGTTTTCTATCCTTTGCTTTTACGCAGCTATCCAGATCAAGGCCATTTCTCTCATGCCTTCAAGCAAATCCAAACCGACCAACATAGCTTCCTTGTTTGATTCGTTATTGGAATAGGCGAACCGAAGGCTTAGTTCGCCAACTTCCATTGGAATCAGAGCTTCAGACCCATAGACAAGTGAAAATGGAGTCTCCCCGGTACTATTTTTCACCATAGTTCGATGAGCACATAGTGCGACCGGGAGTTCATCCGGCCAGTTGCCCTTTGCTTTGTTCATCTTTTTCATCAATTACTCAATTCTTGTTTTGTTGGAAGATTCTTCTTGTCTGTTTGCACTTGGGTGATAAGGGGTTGATGCTATCCTCTTGACCCCCCCCCCCTTACAAAGAAAGATGTTATCTATCTGTCTCCCAACGAACTACTTGCCGTTGTCACAAGTGATCTCCTTCGGGATCCTAAAGCGGAAAATGATCTTCCAGATAATAGAAATAATCTCTGTTTCCCTTATTTTTTACAGGGCTACTGCTTCAACCGACTTAGAAAAATAGTCAGTTAAAATTAAAATATATTTTACCTTACCAGGCGCAGTTTGAAGCGGCCCGATCAGATTCATCCAGCCAAGGTGATATGACCTAATGAAGGGGCTCTACTTTTTAATAGAGGAGGTTCCCGTGATGCTGACACTTATCGCATTTTTGAACAAGTCTTTGCATCCTCTCCCATAGTCATCCAATCGTAGCCGGCTCTGATCAGCCTCCATATCAAAGACATGCTCCCTGAGTGGTTGCTATTCGCCTTCGTGAACTTCCCTCATCGCGTATTCAGTATGTTCTGGTCCCAAGAACTTTTCTAAAGCGCCACTATATATTCACCTATAGAGCTCGTTGTCCAAAAGGCAATAATGGGCCGCTTTAGCTTTGAGTACCCTGGGGGCTTTCTTGTCCCTGGGGAGTGCTCTTGTGTGCAAGTAAGAAAGAAATTTACTTCTCCAATCCCAAGTTCATTGACAGTGTTTACCTCATTTTGAGTTCGGTTGAAGGCCGAATCGAACAAGTGTATAATTGATCCGTTGAGGTTTTTTTCAGTTTCAGCCACCGATCCAAGATTGGCCAGGGCATCAGCCTCAATGTTTTCTTCCCTTGGGATCTGCATTATTTCCATTCCTGTAAGTTAGAAGATTTTTTACCTTCGCCAAGAATTGATGCATTCTTGTGTCAGGCGGTGAAATCTTCTTGGACTTGGTTCACAACTAGTTAAGAGTCATTTTTTTTTAAAATCGCTCGATTTTTAACTCCTTGGTTAATTCGAGCTCTGTAACTAGGGCCTCAAGTTCGGTGTTGACACCCAATTTTGTCCCGAAATTTTTGAATTAATGTCTAATTATTTTAAATAAGACTAATTTTAAAAATCAAAAGCTATTGATTAATTTGGAAGAAAATAGGCTGAATTTGCAAGACATACCCTAAAATCCAGCCTATTTCTGCAAGCATTACATATACTTTACACTCCCTCCCCAAAATCAGAAATGAAAAATCCCTCAACCCGTTTCCCTTTGACCCGCGACCCATTTTCCCAAAAAAAAAAAAAAAAAAAAAATCCGAAATCCACTGGTCCCCCTCCTTCTCCAGCTCATTTTCGTACAAAAGTTTATCCAATTCTAGCCGTTAGGAGGAGATTTCAGTCTTTTCAATTAAGGAAGAGAACCCCAATAGATTTCATATATAAAGAAGGGAATAGCGGCAGAAGAGGGGGGATTTTTTCCCAAAATTTTGGAGCCATGGATAGTTGAAAAGGGATCTAATAGAGAGTAAGGTGAATAGCCGTGAATAGAGAAAAAAATGAAAGAATACAGAGAACGACGGTAGAATCCATACATTTTCAGTTTAAGTTTTGTTTAGTGTTACTGTTTCTTTCGTATTGTGTTGTCGCTTCGCCTTTCAAGTCATCGCTTGTATTCAAGCTTCTTTTCTGTTTGATCCCTCGCCCCAGCTCGCTGCGCCGCAAGAGGTAATAACCTCGCCTTAACTTTTATTTACTTGTTTGCAATGGTTCTGTGTAGGATAATGTAATTATGTTAATGAAGCATCACTTGAATGATTAGGACTCAAGTTTTACGCATATATACATTAGCATGCAAGTAGTTACGTGAACTTGTTCGCAATTATTTTTTCTTAATTTTTCTTGAAGTCTCGAATGTTTACTGTCGATCTAAAGCGTGTGTCGTCTTGGACCCTTAGTCGCTGTATCATTAGATAAAATCTCTATTCCAGGGCAGTTCTTGAAGAATTAAATGATAAAATTTCAATCTTTCTCTCTTAAGTATGTCTTAACCAAATTATGGTCCGACCTTTAGCTGCTACTCGAGTTCAGTTCATCATGTTTCTGTTCTTTCCTCTGTGCGTTGTTTGGCTCTGTGTCCAGTTTCTGTTTGCTATGACAATCCCCTGGCTTGAGGGTGTTGTTTCTGGTCTGTTTTTTTGCAAAAGGGAGAGGGCACGGTGGGTTTTCTGTTTTGATGCTGGCCTGTGAGAATTTGGGATGATGCAGTTTGTTTAAGGGAGTCGTTGCAGAGTTGAGAGGCAGTCTGTTGGTGTATAGGCAGCGTGTATATATGCAGGTGTTAGTGTAAGTGTGTGAGGTGTGTGCATATGCTTAGAAGAAGGGGTTATTCTAGGTATTTTGTTCAGGTTGTTTACTGGTTGTTTGGAGAGTGTAGATGTCATGGTGTTCCTTATTTTGTTAAGAATATCTCCTGTTAGAGCGAGTGTATTGTAAAGGGTGTCGGTTGCTTAGATGATTTATTCAGGTTTTATTTAGGAGGTGTAAAAGATCATGGAGCTTGGGTTCTCATTTGCTTAAGTAGTCTGTTAGGTGCTAAGAGGAGGAAGGAGTCAGGATGCTGGTTCTGGTATGTGTCTAGCTTGCTTGCAGGTGAGTTGGCAGGTGTAGGAGTTGTTTTGGTAGCTTGTCTGTTAGAAGAAAGTTCAGGGCAGGTGTATGTGAAGTAGTTTCTGTTGGTTTGCAGGTTGTAGAAGGGTTGGGGATGTTGCATGGTTATCCTTGAGTTTGATGCAGGTGTGTGTAGGAGTTCAGGGAGGGGTCATTTATTGTTCTGGTAGTTTAGGCAGTGTAGTTGGTATGTTGGTAATTTGAGGGAGTATGTGAGGTCTGTGTGCTTGTTCTGGTTGCCTGAGTTTGTTGATGGGTTTTTAGTTGGAATTCACGTTGTTAGGCTTTTGTTATCCTATTCTGTTCAGGTGATTTTTCAAATGAAAGGCTATTTACTTGGTAGAAAAGGTTGAATCTTTGTGGTTTCTATGGAGATTTGGTTGCAGCCTGGTAATGAATCTTGTCTGCTGTATAACCTCAAGTGTAAAATTGTCTAGTTAAGCAATTAGTCAAGTTACAATCTTCTTCTACTTTTAGCCATTTTAATCATTTTCTACTGATCTCCTAAAATAAATTTATGTACTTTCCAATGTTGAATTTGCTCTGTTTGATAATAAATTGGTTCTGTTCTTTACAAAGCTTGTTAAATTTGAGTTTAATCATAGTATGGGTTTAAGAGGTATGTTTTGATGTCGAATATCCTGCAGTTTCGCGTGTCTTTTGTTGAATTAGTAAAAAATGAGATCTTTGCTTTCTGAGAGATGGATTAGTGCTTGCGTTATAGCTTGAACAAGCAATTGATGTACTTAATTTGATTCTGTTGGCTGCTTTATAAGAAAGTGTATAACTAGTTAAATAAATTGGTTTAGAAGCTTGGTAAAGATGAGACTTTGCTAAGTGGTTTATTAGGTCCTCCAATTCTTGTGTATTTCTTGCATCATCATGGCTGTATCTCTATGAATTCAACTCGAATTAGCAGTCTAAAAACTTCAATCTAGGCTTAAATGTATTCATTCTTTATGAATAAAATGTTATTTAGCATTCTCCTCATTTGGTCTGGAAATTAGACATCCATATGACTTGAAATTGATCCAATTTAGAAGTAGATCCTTGTTTGTTTCATTCTGCTATTTTAGTCCTTGCTAAGCATATTAGGATGTAGATTTTTATTTTTTCCTATGCCTGCTTACTCTTGGAGTGGTTAAGATGTAAAACAAGATCTGTGTGATTTAGAATTCTAAATATGGTTACATTCAGGCTAAGTAATGACTGTCTGCTCTTGTATATTGAGAATTGAATCTCTTTAGTTAATCTTTATTAATGACCTTTTTTTTGGAATAATTATTCTCAAGTTCGGTATAATATTTTTCTTTCTTGTCTGCATACAAATGTGAGTCTTCATTCATGGTTAACTATAACAATCCCTTCCTTTTTAGGTTCAAATTTGTCCCAAATTAAGAATGGTTTGTCAAAGTATTTTTTTTCTGTGAGTTCTTATATCTTGTCAAATAAACTATTTTGTCTGGTTTACTTTTAACAAAGTTGAGAAATTTGTCTTTGGTATAGAAATCTGTTAAACTTGCGAAGGTCCTGAATTGCATGGGTGAATAGAATTGAGTCTTGAAGCTATCAATTTCCATTATTAGTTAAAGGAATAACTTGTAGATTCTTGAAATGATTACAACTTTGCTCTTAGTTACTGTAGATTTAATTCAAGTATAAATGCAAATTGATGTTCGAAAAAATGGAATTTAGTTCTGTTGTGTCCGAATTATGGTCATTCATGATTTGAGAAATCTTCTTGAGTGTAGATAGCATGCTGACACTTTGGTATCTCTTCTCTTACTGCTTCCTGTTAAGTTTTACTTAGGAGGTCCCCTTGGAAATAATTTTAAAAGCTTAGTTAATATCTTAATTAATTTCATTTTGATATGTACATTTTCCCTTATGTACTGTGTCCCAGAATACTAATTTTAATCATTTTAGGTTTGGTATTGTCAATGTTCCCTTTGTGATTCATGTCTGTAATATGTCTTGCATGTTTGATTTCTTCGTAAAATCGAGATTAGTTGTTCATTGGTTACTACATAATTGTTATATGACTCTTACATATGCACTAATTTCCCATCATTATCTTATTTTGCATGAAAATCACACCTTTGGGACGAGTTGGCTAAACTCACCAATTGGGATTGGCTTATTGGCTTGGAGTTGCATTGGAGTCAAGATTCGGGCTCAAGTTCCTCGAGACCTTTAGATAACTTTAGAGAATTCAAGGCTCCCGCGAGTTAATCATCTTCCGGGTTCTACTTTTGAAACTCAATCTCCTATTTTTAGTTCGATACTTATTAGAGTAATTGGTTGATTGCAGATAATTATGTATTTATATTTATGAATAAAATATTTTATTGATTGAGTTATTATCTACTTTATGGTTATTACCTTTAAATTTTTGAGTTGTTCTTTAATTTATTGTGAATAGTGGCCAATTATGCAAATGCGTGCAAAATTTCATAAATTTTCAAAAACCCCATTTTTAATAATAGACTATAAGAAAAGACTTCTATCTTATCGATACGAAGTAGTTTCTATAAAAAGTCAAAACTTATAAAGAAGTTTAAATTAACTTCTAAATATCTCGAAAAAACTTTGCAAAAAGCGACTTGAAATCTAAGTTTCATCTTATGGTGAGATACTCGAATTTTAAAGTTGAAATCAAGCAAGTATCATTTATGCACTATCATATACAAGTTGGCAACGAAATTAGGACGATCAAATCGTTCTTTTTCAAAAGAAAATGCGCTTTTAATTTATTTTACTTTTATATATTCTATTTTATTTTTTTAAAAAAAGACAAGTAAAGCCTTTTGAATTTTTTTTTAAATGTTACTAAATTTAATTAGTTGAATTAATTAATGGTTCAATTAATTATTTTTAGAAAAGCGCATAAATATCACTTGCAAATTAATTTGGAAACCTGTTGGATTAACCGTTGTTAACGGAATTTCGAAAGTGCCTTAAAAACCTTCTTTCGAAATTAACAAAACCTCTTACTTAGAATCTTTGAAAGACTGCCTTTTTTTCAAAAATGGAGTTTTGCACGCTTTTGTTTATTTGGTTCCCTGTTTTCCTTAAATTGGGTGGCGACTCCAAAAACTCCAAAAGAGTTAGTCCATTCAATTGATATTCTTAAAATTTAGCCTTCGGGGTAATTTTTTGGGGTTTCAACATTTGGCCTCACTGTTAGCGGAAACATGAAATTTGATCCAATATCTAAATTTCTCACTTGTTGATGCCACGAGCGAGACACCTAGCCTGACCCCCTTCATGTTGGAAGCACTGTCCGTGTAGAGGGTCCAAACTCTGGGGTCGAAGCCTTTCATCATCATTTCGTGCTTCTTTGCCTCTAGAAGGATGTTTGCACTGAAATCTGCTACTAAATCTACCAACACTTGTGATTTGATAGCGGTGCGAGGCTGATAAGTGATGTCACATTCACTCAACTCGACCCCCTATTTCATTAGTCTTCCGGATAAGTCCGGCCGATGCAAAATACTTCATAGAGGAAAAGTAGTGACGACAGAAACAACATGACACTGAGAATACGGTCTTAGTTTTCGTGCAGCTACAACAAGTGCTAAGGCTAATTTCTCTAAGTCTGGATATCTAGTTTCTGAATCAAGTAAAGTTTTACTAACATAATAGATAGGAAATTGTTTACCACCGTCCTCTCAGACGAGGATTGCACTTACGACCACTTGTGAAACGATGAGGTAGATGAGCAAAACCTCCACTGGTTTTGAAAGCATCAGAGGGTCTGATAGGTATTTCATCAAGTCCCTCAAAGATTGCTTGCACTCCGGCGTTTACTCAAAGCTTATGTTTTTATTTAAAATGGAAAAAAACTTGTGGCACCATTTGGATGACCTCGAGATGAACCTGTTGAGATAAGTTACCCGACTTGTCAACCGTTGGACTTCTTTTATCGTTGTCAGCACATCGGGATGTCATCGATAGCTTTGATCTTGTTCGGATTGATCTCAATTCCTTTTTGCGACACGATGAAACCCAAGAACTTGCCAGATCTAACTCTGAACACACACTTCTCCGGGTTCAGTTTCATGTTGAATCGCCTAAGTATTTCAATTGTTTCCTTCAAGTGACTCAAATAATTTCTTTCTTTCAATGACCTTACCAACATATCATCAATATAAACATCCATAGTTTTTCTGATCAAATCCCTGTACATACTTGTGACCAACCGTTGATAGGTAACCCTGGAATTTTTGAGACCGAAAGGCATGACCATATAGAAGTAAGTCCTCTTGTCCGTAATAAATGACGTCTTTTCTTGATCTTTTGATTTCGTTAGTATCTGATTATACCCTGAATATGCATATAAGAAACTCAACATTTCATGCCCCGCCGTTGAATCAATCAACAAATCAATGTAGGAAGCGGGAACGAATCTTGCATGCAAGTTTTATTTAGGTCGGTGTAGTCTACACATACCCTCCATTTTCTGTTCTTCTCTGGGACTACGATTGTGTTTTCCAACCACTCCAGATACTTCACCTCTCTAACGAACCCATTTTTTAATAACCTATCAACTTCATCATCGATAACTTTTCTCTTAAATCCCCATTTGGTTGTTTCTTTTGCTTCACCGATCGATGTGATGGATGGATGTTCAACTTAGGAGTAGTAACTTTTGGATCTATTCTCACCATGTTTGCATGGGACTAAGCAAAACAGTCTGAATTATCTTTAAGGAATGATATTATCATCGATTTTAACTCGGGGTTCAGCTCTACCCCGACATACACTTTACGATTTGGCTGATCTTCAAACAAAATAACTTCTTCAAAATCCTCTATGGTTGAGTCTTCAGCCTTTTGTTTGTTCGATTCTCTAATGCAAGCCAGAATCTTGGCAAAGTCTTTGTTTGTAGGACTCGGCTCTTCCTCACTTCGGTGAGCCAAGGATTCCACTTGCTGTAATTGCTCTTTCTGGGCATCCAAACTGGCGCCGCTTTGCACTGCCACCGAATAATATTCGCGAGCAGTCTGCTATTCACCTCTAACTTTGTGTACTCCTTATAGAGTCGAAAACTTAACAACTTGGTTTAAAGTGGATGGTACTGCCCCTATCGCATGGATCCATAGCCCACCGAAGATGACGTTGTAAGCCCTTTCTCCACTCATCACCTGAAAAAAAGCCTCATCTCAACACCTTTTGCGTATGTTTTTATCACAATTTCTTCTAAGGTCGTTTCACTTGAATTATTAAACCCTGAAAACACAATAGATTTTGGTATAATCTTATCGGTCAATTGCAACTGCTCCAGTACCCTAGATTAAATATTGATAACCGAACTGCCAGTATCTATCAAAGCATTGTGATGGGGATGTATCCTCTCATCGAAGTCGAAATCCCGAACACGATGTCATCATTCATATTTTCCCGCGCCCGTTTATCACCCGTGAATGATACCTTAGCAAACTTCTTGATTGTATACGTTGCTCCATAGACCTCAGCCCCTCTAGAGATGACATTCACCGTTTTCCTTGGAGCTGGGGGATTTGGATGTTGGGGTCCACCTCTGTTCTTAGAAAATTTCTCCTTTCCCCTTTCTGTCAAGTACTCCGTTAACTCACCCTTCTCAAGCAAATGCGCCACCTCATAATGCAATGCTTTGCAATCCTTGGTCGCGTGACCGTGATCGCTATGGAAGGCACACCACAAACTTGTGTCTCTATTGGCCCCTTGGAAAATTTTACCACCTTTTCGCCTATTTATCTCAATGCATTTAACAAACTAGTTGTCAAAATGAAAGAATTGTACTCTGATATCTTAGGAGGCAATGGGTCCTCTGAAACCAAAGATTGTCCCGACGGCTCTTTCTTAGGCTGACTCCTCAAACTAATGGCTATGTTTCCTTTTTTGTTTTGACAAGGGAAACTGTAACGCTCAAACCGGCCCCTAGATTTTCGCCTGTCAATTCCAACCCATGAAGAATCCGGGCAGTTGTAACATTTGTTATAGAAAGCCAATTGTAACTCTTCTTCCTCCATTCTGATATTTGGGTCACGCTCACGATGGAGATCATCCCATGTGGTCATAGTGCACTCCCTCAACCTTTCTCTCAATTTTTTGCATGACTCCGATGCGTTGCTATTCAAATTATTCATAAATACCAAACACGCCCATCTTTCCTCGACCTGAGGGATGATCATCTTCTCTTTATTAAGATGGTCAATGAACTCTTTAGTTGCTTCATTCGATCGTTGTTTAATATTCAATATGTCCTCCACTCTCCTCTCTATTTTCTTAGCTTCTGTGTGTGCTCGGATGAATTTCGCTGCCATCTCATCATAGCTCGTCATCTCATTTTTTGGCAACTGCGTATACCATATTAAAGCTCCTCCCCTAAGTGTTTCATAAAATTTCTTCAAACACACCGAATTGATCTCCTCATCCGTTAGGTCATTCGCTTGCACCGCTATTGTGAACAAAGGCCATGTGATCACCTTGGATCAGTGGTTCCGTCATAGCGCAAATTCTTAGGTAACTTGAACCTTTTAGGAATTGGTAGTGGAGCGGTGCTCGCTTTGAAAGGTCGCTTCGAAATGATTTCATAGTCACATCCTCCATTAGCTTTGGAGCCCGGAAGATTTTTCATAAACGATTTCATCTCTTTTGAACCTTTTATCCACCGAATCATTCAACATTTTCTACAACGTAGCCATCATCCTTGCCTCTGTCATGATAGCGGCCAGAGCTCCCGTAGCCATGACGACCGTACCTGACCCTCTAGATCCAACTCCCTATTACCGCTCCCTAAGGAACAGAGGTCGGAGTGCCTGCGGAGAGTATCTCCGGGAAGGCAGACGCTTTATGACTTGCAAAGCCAGACAGAGCTTCCAATTGCTCACTGATCTTTTGGAAGTGCTGATCCTATTTCTTAATATACTCCCTCAAAAACATATTCATATCGGTCGACGTGGCTTCGACCACGGTTTCCTTACTGGGCCTCCATCCACGAGGCAAATTCAACCATGAACTGGTCGGAGTGTGTTCAGAAGACTGATCTCGTTCCAATGCGATATTTCATCGGTCGCTTCTCCGCCTGCTGGAAGATTGGCCCATCAGTGGGGTTGAGCTGCGACACACCATTAGTGTTAGCTGGTGGCACAATTCCGGTGGTGTTACTTTAATCATCTGCCATTACACACGAATAAAGTAAACGTAAGTATAATTAACAATGAATCTCGAAACAAACAGATTGCATGGGCCCCACGGTGGGCGCCAAATGATACTTTCTAAAATAATTTCAGGTTTTACAATTAAATTTATATTTAGTTGAGCCACAGTTGACCTTTTCGTATCAAGATTCTTAGGTTAATCGTTAAGGTTACATCTATGAACTTGGCTACTTATTCAATTGATAATGAAAAAACGGACAGTGAACGGATTAACTGATAGATTAAAACTAATGATAATGCTAAGACAACAAAAATCGCGGACTGACAATTAGGCTAAAAAAAATCTAAATAAGTAATGAACAACAATTAAAAAAAATAACGATAATGATAAATAAACAAAGCAATAAATCTTATTGATATTGTCATGCGCTCGTGCTCCGGTGGGGAAGGTGAACTTCGCCATTTCCAAAGCAAAACTTAAGTAGTATAAAAGAATAGTAAATAGATACATCGATTACGTGATAATAGAGTAGGGGAATAGAAAGTAACAGTAGGGTTGAATGCTTAATGGAATGAAAACTTTACAATGTGGGGAAGGGGCCTATTTATAGGTGAAGACTCCTAACTATAGCAAGATTCTACTTTCTACAAGTCTCTCCACCAACAGATAGGAGTTTTATCCACATCTAACGCCCTCCCTAAAATAGCTGAATCTGTTTATAACACTTATCTTTCATCTGTAACCGAACTTCTTGCCTCTGCAATAATAGTGCCCGGGTCTTGAACCGGTCAACCTCTTCAAGTCTCTGGTGTTGTTTAATTCTTCACAGTGAAGCTTCCTCTGACTTGTCTCCGATATCCATGCCTAGCTTACCACGTCTATGGAGACGTGTTGCTAAGCATCCTGTCAGATTTGGGCCAATACAAGTCACAAAACTTTAGTCCCCAGGATTGAAATAGCTTCGAAAAGTTTAAGTTAACCTCAGCTTCAAGTTGAGAGAAGTTAATGCATCCTCAGAAAAAATGAAAAAAAAAATTGCACCTAAAGTTTATATGAAGTCTAACTTCAATTACTGGGACTGGCCTTGTAAAGTATTTATAGGAGTGCCAAATAAGGTTATCTGTGCATTTCAGCCATTATTAGTTTCTTCAATGCTAATGCTTAGTGTTTCCTCTTAGGTAGTGGAGTAGAAAGTAAAAACTCTATTTTTTCGGTAAATAAAATTTTAAGACTGCCACAATTGATAGTGTAAAAATAATTTTGGACTATACCATGCGTTTGATATCTTACATTATTTTGTTACCATGAACATTAGTTTAACATTATTTATTTATGCCTAATTGACTCATCAGTTGATTTTAAGATGTATCATAGCTAGTTATGAAACCAGAATAAAAGATCCGTACTTGAATGTTATGCGTTTATCCATTGCTAAAAGAGTACGTATTATTATCTTCTCTTGTTTTCGTGGAAAGGGAAGGGAATCATATTAACTGATTAAGACTCATTGTTGCTCTAATTCAGTGATTAAGCTCATAATGAGCTAAAGCATGGTAGAAAGTTAAAGCTTCTAACCAACAAAACAACATGGTTTATTCTTCCATTTTATTTAACAGTGCCAATTAGCTGCCTTACAAGCTTGGTACACATATTAAAAGTAAATTTTATTTAACCCCCTAAAATTTTTAGTTTAATCAGTAATACTGCCTCACCTTTTGGATGCAAAGGTAAACTCTATCTTTTTCTTTTTTTTTTTTTGGTTTCTCGCCCGGTGTCCGGTACCCTCATTGGAGCCCCGACTAATCCGGATTCGCGCCGCGTAGGGCCTATTCGGGAGGAAGCGCTCCCTACCAGTGATTTTTCCATACCCAGAGCTCGAACCCGAGATCTCTGATTAAGGAAAGCGTAGCCCCATCCGCTACACCACATCACTTGGTGGTGAAGGTAAACTCTATCCATCTTAAACCAATTGGCCAAAATGAGTTGAGTCACTATATATATATATATATATATATATTTTTTTTTTTTTTTTTTAACATGCTAGAATGACCCACAATTAGTATGAATTATAATAGACACCTTTTAAATATTAAAAAATTTAAGCAATAGTGTTCTATTGAACTAAAATCTCAGACCTCTATTTTTTTCCGTTACTTTTTTTCTTTTTGATTTTCGAAACATCGTTTTGTTTAATAGAGTTTCTTTATGTAGAGCTCATAATAAGTATGTCTTGAGCCATTTTGTTACATGTGTTATTGTCAGTATGGAAAAAACTTAACCACACCGGGTGTATACACCTAACCATGAAATTAATCATGGTCAAGTGATTTAATAAAGAGATGATGTATATTAATTAACCATGATTGAGTGATAATGGTATATTTGTAAACAAATGGTGTGCATTTATTGGTTGGGTGTATACACCCGGTGTGAGTAAGTATTTACCTTGTTAGTATTGAAAGTTACTTTGACTAGTCAATTTTTTTGTGACCCTTTGTTCTCTCTTTTCATATACGGACCACTTGTTTGAAATATTGCTCTAATGATTGTTTGAAAAAAAAAAAGAAGAAGCTATAATATCAAATGTTAAGGCATTTTATATGAGACATAATATTCTAAAACTTTTAAGATTAAGTTAAATGATTATTTAAAAGGTTTTTTTTACTTATACAAAGATGAATAGGTATTTTTCCTGATTTCAAGACATTGGAGCTGTTAGATTATTTGTTTACTTTCATAATTTTTTCAAAGGTAAAATGCTCTATAAATATTGAAAAAGATTCATAATAAGTTCTACTGCTATTCTGCCTACAATTAAATATGAGTAATAGACATGATATAGCACATAAGCATCTAAACGAAAATATATAAATTGCATCAATTTTTTTTCTCCAGTTCTAGATCTTAAATTTCCAGGAAATCAGATTGTTGTATCGCTGGTAGAAGTGATAAGTCTTGGCTGATTTGATAATACTCCATAGCCCACCAATGGGAACTGTCATAGTCAAAAGTACACCCTCGGTGATGCACAACAAGTTAATACACCATGACAAGCTGAACCTTTTTGGCTTTACAATGATGAGCCAGATAATGCATGGAAGATGGTATGGCGTTGGTGCGAAAGCAAAGCTTCCAAAGGATCCCATTAGACCGCCAAAGAATGGTATTGTCATGCCCACAACCAATGTAAATGCAACAAATAACCAACGCACAGAAAGCCGAAGAGAAAATGAAGGTTTAAATTTTAATGATTTCACTGTGTATGTCTCTATCATATCAAACACAGGCATTGCATAAACCTGATAACCTCCAATGACATGAAGCACCACAAAGATGTTAGCAGTTGCGACAAGCCATCTAAGTCGATGTAGTGTGAGCAAGATGTTGTCATCAACATCATTACCAAACACCCGATATCCAATAAAAGCCACTGGCAAATGACACAATGCCACTATAATATAAGCTGCCACTACAACTGTTCACATTGCTTTCTTTGAAGGTTTTTCTAGGGTCGAAGAAATTGTAGCTTGAATTTCAAGAACTACATTATGTCCTGAATATGAAACTGCAACATTCCCTATTGCACTAAAAAACATAAACACATTATCTGAAGTTTTGTCATTCCTTTGACCATAACTTACTTCTCTTCCAACTTTTTCTTTTAGTGACAGTGTCCATGCTACAATAGAACAAGTCATAGACAATATTGCCGCAATAAATGAAACAGAGGAGAGGGAATTGAACTTAGGTAAAAGAGCCAGGACAAATTGGATTGAGGAGAAAATTAAGATGTAATAAGTGAGTTTGATATTTTTGATGTTCGGGTAAAGAGTTTCTTGGAATTATGCAAGGATTTTCCACCCGTAACCATGTAAATAATACAAAAACTAACTTCTACAACAATTTGTTGAGGTACTATTATCCACAATCCAAGTTTTTCACCAAAAGCATATTGGCCCAATTCATGGTATCTGTCAAATCTTTTGCCTGTTATCATTTCATGTATTTGTACCATTTGCCATAATGTGTAGAATGTTATAATCCATGATAGAATCAATATTGGTTGAGTTTATGGTTTCATACGTGTACCCGGTAGTTATTTGGATATGCCTTTTTATAATTTAAATTAGAAGAATTTGGTTTATCTGTTTCTTCTCCCTGGCTAGCTATCATATTCTTTGAGGTGGCTAGTCTGCTCTACTTATTGAGTCTTTTTAACTCACCCTTATTTGTTGTTTGTTTCTTGTCTATCTATTTCGTTTCGGCAGGTTCGCTCCAGGATCGAGTTCGCCATGTTGTGAAGGAGCGAAGACGACTTCAGCTGTCAGGGTGAGCCAACTTTTTTTTTCGGATGGCCACCAGTATATTGTTTATTATTTCAGTTGCATTTTGCTCCCTTCATGAGGTATCTGTCTTCTTTTGTACTCTTAGATGTCTAGTCTGGATAGCCCTAAACCTAGGATGTTGGGAGTCAGCTGTAATTTCTTTTGTACAGCTTAGAGGTATCAGTATGTCTGTGCTTTTTTTTTTTTTAAAGTCCTGTCCTTATTTATGAATTGAATTATATTTATTTTTCTAATTTAATTGGTAAGGGTTCGCCCGACGGGTCTAGGGGAGGATGTCGGGTGCCCGCACGGCTTAGCCAGATTCCGTGTCATGTCAGTTGGTATCAGATCCAGGTTTAGAGTCTATCCAGACTAAGACAGTGTCTAGTAGAGTCTCGCTGACGGGTATGTAGACGTCCGTACTTATCTACGAGAGACTATGATAGCATTTAAGAAGTTTCACTTCCTTCTTTTCTGATCGTGCATCGGTCTAGTATGCAAATGTATTTTTGTTTATTCCTTCGTGGTAATTGTGAACCCCCGTGCGACAAATCAGCAAACGGTATGAGTTCAAGACGAAGCAGTCTAGTCTGGGTCTAGCGCTGCTCAAGCCCCGAGAGTTGTCGTGCTGACAATCTAGTTACGGAGGTCCCAGCTGTACGAGCTCGCGATGGGCAAGGGAGCAGGGCCTTGTGGTTCCCTTGGCTCTCTACGATTCTTTTACGAGAAAGTTGGCGATGCAGATACCACAATAACCTATTATTCGCTAGGCAGCTTATCAGGATGTTCGGTCTCAGGGAGCTCCTATTCCAGTTCTTAATATTGCCGCAGTAAAGTATGTTCCAAAGGCAGCATGTGTTGCGCCTCTAGTTATTCTGGCTGGTTAGCTAGCCCGAGTAATGGCTCGGTGCGAGTATCTGAAAAGGCTGCATTATTTTACCCAATTGAACCTTCCGATATTCTTAAGCCATGCATCAGATAATCCCTGTATAAATTTTTAAAATACAATTATGTCAGCGTATCCTTCAGGCTCTTGATTATATCGAGCGATATGGTGTTGATTATTCTTTCCAGTTTCAGGGTCCATCCTTGAATTGGTGGGCCGCTCTCTGATTAGCTAACTTGGTTCGATTTTTCTTCTAGATTAGTGGAAAATTTCCTTTCATGCAGCCAACGAGATGAAAAACATCGCCAATTTTAGTGGATTAGACAGGGTAGCCTGTCGGTTTCAGAATATGAGATTGAATTCTTTAGGATGGCTAGATATGCACTAAGACTAGTCCATGAACCTTTCGAGAGATTCAAATATTTATTGATGACCTTTATTTTTCCTTGAGATCCCAGATGGCTCGAGAGATTGAGGTCGGGATTTCATTTGATGTCGTTGTTGATATTACCCGAAGGTACGAGGCATACCATAAGTTAGAATAGGAAGAGTTAGAGCGGGAGAGCAAGAGATCCCGTGGCTCTAGTGGGCAGCCATAGTACCTCAATTAGAGGTAAGAGTTCTGATTATTTTGGGAGGTCACCTGCCAGGTTATCTGAGCTGGTAGAGCGTAATTCTTAAAGTGCGTTAGTAGTTCATTAAGATAGACCTAATTTTTCTCTTTATAGCTATCAACAATCTGTTCAGCTTCCATTTTCACTCAAAAGGTTTTATCATTGTCGCGAGCCTGTCATCTTTGGTAGAGTTCTCCCTTACTCCGGCAAGTAGGCAGTCGTCCTTTCTCTTGTCATCAGGTACTTGCACAGTCACAGGCGATTTCAGTTAGATCTCAATCAGTCGGAGAAATGCCACCATCCAGTAGAGGTTGAGAGCGTGGCGGCAGTGGTTCTTCAGAAGGTGATTATCAGGATACTGGCTCAACTCAGCTGTAGAGGTAGTTCTATAAACTGCTAGTCTGGCGGAATGCTGAGGTATCCGATGTAGTAGACCCTGGATTTTTTCTTCCCTTAAATGTGAGTAAGATTTGATTCTTTCGATCGATCAGGAAATGGTGTGTCTTATCATGTTCCAATGGTTTCGTTAGATGTCGTTTCTATTAAGAATCGGTTGCGGTAGAGTGGTCAACTTCTTGTATGATTTATTCCTAGCATTTCTGAGATCCTCCTAGTTGATCTGGTTTAAATGTGAGAGATTTGGCAGTAAGTGTCGGTATTGTCTGCCTGGCATCTTGTTGTTCCACCATCTGTTATAATGTCAAGTCGGTCTACCTCTCTTTGGAACTCAGTGTTGGTAGGATTATTGGAATCTTATTCATTACCATCAGAAAGTGTCATTATTTCTTCCGGTGTAAAGTGATCAGTAAGTAATACTCGATCTATGTGTCTCCTCTTGGTTCGAGACGCTAGTAAAGTCATGTTATCCTGTGAGCTTATCTGGGTTATAAAAGGGTTTTCTGGTAAATTATCAGAGTTTCTTTCTTATTGGGAGATTAAATTGGCGTAGATGTCGTTCCATGAAGCTTATTTAATGACTATTCCTTCAATTGCGATTCTTTGGTTAGCCGACTCGGATGTACTCTAGCTTTGGTAGCCAAGAAAATAAGAAGATGAGCTTCCTGAAGCTCTAATTATTCTTATCCTCAAATCATTTCCATCTATTCTTCTTCCGGCACTAGTGAGCTTGGGCGGTTAGTAGCCGCTGATAATGTTCTATGTGTTGAGACAGTGCGTGTCAAGATAGCCGGGTAAGCACATAATTGTGTTTTAGGGATACTAAGGGTAATGAGAGGCGTCATTTGGCCCCTGAGTTGATCTACCAGCGCTGGTTCTTATGGCAAGGGTATGGAATTGTGAACTCAATTTTGCAGCTGTTTGGCAACTCGAGAGGGTAATTTGGTAGCTTAGGTCTGAGACGCGTCATGTCTTAGCTAAATCTTTCTTGATCCAGCAGGTTGTACGGGGATGATTATTCCTATTCAAATAATTGTATGAGTTTGTGCTTTAAGTGGAGGAGTCTTCATCCAAATACTGAATGGTAATACTAAATCTCTAAGGCGTTGATACCACTTTAGTCACGACCCAACCTAGGGTCAAGACAGAAACCTACAATGAGTGTCGATCATTGCTAAACCCACTAATAATCTATTAATGTTAGAGATAAGCTAGCAACCTGATCATATATACGTACCTATCTGCTAGAAACATAAAGTCGGAAAGATGATACGACTTTAACTTGCTGGCAATTAGAACACCGAGCCACAAATTCTGCTATGTAACGCTTCATTCCGTCCCACCAAGAAATCTGCTTAAGATCATGGTACATCTTAGTCGAACCTGGATGAACAGTGTATTTGGAATAATGTGCCTCTATCATAATCTGTCCACGTAAATCTGCAACATCAGGGACACAAAGTCTATCTTTATACATGAGAACACCGTCAGTAGTAACCCTGTATAGTGACTCCAATTTTCTTCTGGCTATTTGTCTGTATTAAACTAGAACTAAATCCTCATACTGACGCTGTTTTACTTCATGAAAATTTAGAGTTGAAGGTCTAATGCAGCTTGTCATCCATCCATCATTGGCATATCTCCTTCACACCTCAACTCTTTGAGAAGTTACTTTAGCATTATAAGTGCACATGTAATCAACTTTGTTGCTGGTATTCTGCTTCAGCTCATGACCCAACTACATGTCCCTTTTATTTTCACTTTTTCAAGTCATAATATTTCCAATTCAAAGACAATACCCTAAAGTAGATTCAGTCTGAAGGTCATTCCTGGTCGGCATCATACTATCTAGTAGTATTTGCATGATCCTTATCCTTATATGATAGACCCTGTTCAAATGAACCTTTGACATACATTAGGATATGAGTAACTACATTCCCATAAGAAGCTTGCAGAACAACACTAACATCAACTGAGATGTTGCATAGTGCGTTCATAAAAATAATACAGCTTGCATCAAATCTTCTATAGTGTGTAGTGACAAGGTACTTCAAAAGCTCCCCCTATTGCATCAAGCGTGAGCTAATTCTTAGTTCCATCGGTATGTTCTATATCGAAAGGTATATCGAAGAGGTGATTATCGGTTGAATCATGTTAATACATCCAGAGTTTAGTATATCTTTTTTTTGAAAAAGGTAAAACTTTCTTCTCGTGATCAGCTTAGTCAGAGTAAGTTGTGCAATGGTGTTATCATATTATCCAGATATATTTTATTCCAAAAGTTCGATATGCGTGTTATAATTCTGATCATGTAATAAGGAAATAATGCCTGTGGAGTAGCTCATGAAGGTCGTGCAAGTTCTCTTGTTATCTGTGCAAATTTTTTTTCTTTAAGACTTAGGCTCGTTCGAGGACGAACGAGAGTTTAAGTGGGGGAGAATGAAACGACCTTAGGTAGTCGTTTTGGAAGTTAGGGCTCCGATAATTTTAAAATCTTCGTAAGTTCTATTGGGACTTATCTATAAAATTTGAGCTAAATCAGACCTCGTTTGGTAGGCATCAGAAGAAGGTTTCAGTTTTTATTGTCAATAACTATTAAAAAGAGATTTTCGAGCTCGGTTTTGGCGAATGAACTCTGATTCGAAATTCAAAAGCGCCGTTAGGTTCGTATGATTATTTTTGACTTTTTTGAACTTTTGAAAGTGAATTTCGAGGTTGTTCGGCTAGTTTCCGCTAAAATACCGAAAGTTAAATAATTTGACCTTTTTTCATTAATTTGCATATTGAGTTTCGGGAGTCCGATTTGAGATCCGCCTTAGCAAGTGTGTTATGTATATTTTGTATAACTTACTTGAGAAATTTAGAATTATTTCGAATTTCGTAGGTCTTTGATTTCATTTTTACCGTAGCAGCGAATTTTAAAGTAAAAAGGAAAAAAAAGGAGGAAAGGACAAAAAAAAAAAAATGAAAAATGAAATAATAAAGGTGGTGGGCCTTGGAATTAATAATCCCTTAGCTGCACTTCCATTTGAGATGAACTGAAAGCAGAAACAACAACATAAAAACAGAAAACAAAGGAGAACACGGAGAAGGAAAAAATACCAAAAAATGAGAAAAGAGCCGGAAAAAGATAGAATTTTCACCCCAAATTATTCAGGTAATGATCTTAATGCAATATTTGAGTTTATTACATGTGTTTGAATATATTTTAACGGTAAAAATTTGGATATTAGATATTGTTCTAATAAGTTAAATTGATAGTTTAAAGGGTAATTGGACCCTGTTACAAGAATTGATAATATATTCGTACTCAGGAAGTTATGGGCAACCCGTAAATATAATTTATTTTAGGGTTTGGTTATGTGACTTTGAACTCTGTACATAGGCCTGACATGCGTATTGCGTAAGTAAATAGGGTATCAGGTTCCTAACTGGATTTCCCTAAGATGTAGGGAATGAAGCCTTTAGCCTAATGTGATATATTTTTATGCTTATTGAACACAGTGGGATCGTTTGACAATGAATCCAAAGGGCAAAGCAGTTGTTGAGTAGCTGTGCTAACTTTGTAACAAGGTAAGTTTTTATATCCATTTCTTTGGAGGCACCTGGCCTCGTAGATTTTCTACCACGTGTTCTTTACGTGTGTAGCTGCCGATAGGCGTACTCATTACGCCTTAGCTTTGGATTTACATTGTATATTAAATGTTAAGTTCTGTTGTTGGTATTGCATTGAGGTTCTGAGCATTGTACTCTGGCTGTGAGTTGGCATCTACTCCCCGGCTGTCGATGAGAGTACCGCGCCGGTGAAGAGTTATTATTGCATCACATTGCATTCATATGCATTACATTGCATATCATATTGAGTTTAGAAGTATTCCGCCACAGGAGCAGGAGTATTCTGTTCTTATGTCAGCTACTGAGTGCAGGAGTATTCCGCCCCAGGAGTAGGAGTATTCCGCTCTTATGTCAGATACTGAGTGTAGGAGTATTCCGCCTCAGCTTTACATTATATAGGGTGCATGAGTATTCCGCCCCAGGAGAGTGCAGGAGTATTCCGTCTCTGGTTTATATCATATCGGGTGTAGGAGTATTCCGCCCCAGGAGCATGAGTATTCCGCTCCAGTTGGTTATCAGATTGGATTCCCCTCAAATGCAGGAGTATTCTGCTTCGAGATGGGATAACGGGCACATGTGACCCTTTGCATCGTATTTCATTTCATTTTATTTCATTTCATACTGTTGTGTAAACTTGTGGTACATAACTACTATTCTACCTAGACATGCATTGCTTATTTGTTGATATGTTTTTGGCTCGTATTCCTGGTTGAGTTTATGGTTTCATACGTGTGTCCGGTGGTTATTTGACTCTGCCTTTTTATAATTTAAATAAGAAGAATTTGGTTTATTTGTTTCTTCTCCCTAGCTAGCTATCCTATTTTTTGAGGTGGCTAGTCTGCCCTACTTATTGAGTCCTTTTGACTCACCCTTGTTTGTTGTTTGTTTCTTGTCTATCTATTTCGTTTCGGCAGGTTCGCTCCAGGATCGAGTTCGCCACATTGTAAAGGAGCGAAGACGACTTCAGCTGTCAGGGTGAGCCAACTTTTTTTCCGGATGGCCACCAGTATATTGTTTATTATTTCAGTTGCATTTTGCTCCCTTCATGAGGTATCTGTCTTCTTTTGTACTCTTAGATGTCTAGTCTGGATAGCCCTAAACCTAGGGTGTTGGGAAGTCAGCTGTAATTTCTTTTGTACAACTTAGAGGTATCAATATGTCTGTGCTTTTTTTTTTTTTTTTAAAGTCCTGCCCTTATTTATGAATTGAATTATATTTATTTTTCTAATTTAATTGGTAAGGGTTCGCCCGACGGGTCTAGGGGAGGATGTCGGGTGCCCGCACTGCCTAGGTGGATTCCGGGTCGTGTGATGTGCTTCAGCTTTCAAGTATATTAAGAAGCACGTGTTGTAAAATTGACAAAATCAGTGTTTGGGGCTATAATCAAAATTGAGTAGAATATTGTGTGCATCACCACATAAATTTAAATTAAAAATGATAAATAATGAACATGCATATGGTTATTTGTAATCGATGTACTTATGAGACCCAAGACTCTGATAATAGTCTTTTCATTTGCTCACCGTTTCAATTAGTTGAACTTAGATGTGTATTGTTCAAATATATTTTTTAAAAAGTTGTGAAATTTGCATTGGTTTCTGTAGTAATAATGAGCGGAAGGTGAAGAGGCAAGATGGTCACTCACTTTTTCACTTAGAAGATTCCACCTTTTAATAATATATGATTTTCTTCTTCATTCAAATTTTTTACTTTTTAATTTTAATTTTTAAATTATTGTGCTACAGGGGGTAAAAATATAGTTTACTTGTTGCTATAGGGATTGACTCTTTTAGAATAGTATGATATGATATGATAGTTGTATTTAAATCATGAGAAAAAAACATAAGTAGCCTTTAAGTTATATAGCCTTACATCATAATAGCCTTTGTAACGTTTCTACAATGGCTAGCCTTAAAATAGGTGTCAAAATAAAGATGATTTCATTTAGGAGTTGATTTCATGCCTTAAAAAAAGGAGAGAATTAAGGAGCTGATGAATTACCATCCACAAAAATGTATAAATCATTTTTTTACCCCAAATTCTTTCCAAACTTGAAAAGCTTGCACAAGCCACAAGACAATATGCTGAACAAAAGCTGCGGATCCAGAAGAGAATTATAGAAAGGCCAAATTTTATGAAAAAAATTACTCCATGTCGATTTACTGCTACTTGTAGTGTATATATATCACTTATTACTACATTATGTATATTATACTGATTTTCATGTGGGGGGGAAACGGTGTCTTTCCAACTTTTAAACCCATTTCTTTGAAATTTTATGTTATATGAATAATAATGTTCACCCCAAAAATAATTCACTCTGATATTACAATTATTTGATGGATCAAGTTATTCTTTTTACGTAGTTTGTTTATTTACAAAATTATCAATATGCATTAAATATACATATAATATTTACATGTTATTTTTCAATATAATTCACATTTCACATTCGAAAAGAATCACACTACTAAACATTGGATATACAATAGATACACAACAAATATAAATTTGACTTGATTGGATATATATTAGATACACAACTAATATACAGTGGTACACATCTAATATACATATTATTCTTAACTTAATTACATAACATCAGGAAAAAGTTACTATAAATACACATCAAATACACCTCTAATATAATTGTGAACTGATCGAGTATACATTAGATACACATCTAATATACATGTTATTTTTAAGTTTACATATTTCACATTAAAAAGTGTCACAACTACTACACATTGAATATTCAATAAATACACGTCAATACACAACTAATATAATTCTGAATGGGTATACATTAGATACACAACCAATAGACAAGTCATTATTGATTTCAGGAAATAATTATGCCTTGAAATAAGTGAAAGCATAGAATATACATAGTGTATATACAAAATATTTCTTATGCCATTTTAAGTGTTTATCAAGTGTGTAAATGGAGTTACTTTCAATTCATATGTCGACAATATACATACATGTGATATAATATGCATAAATGATGAAAATTGGTGTATGAGAGATAGGAGATTCCTTTTTGTTCAGCACCGAGATAGATTTGAATTTACTTTTACCTATGGGAGAGAAGACGACTTCTTAACTTTTACATCATGGAATTGAATGTCTGCTTAGATTAAGGAGACAGTTTAGGGATAATTTTTTAAATAAAAGTGGTAACTGTAATCTATTCTCCTAAAATGTAGGCTAGTTTAAAGGTTTACACCTATCTAAATATTTGGCTAGAAAGTGTGAGATGCATATTGTTAAAAGTTTATATCTCATAATAAAGAAGAAATGTGTTTATTTAATGTTAAGGAGTCTAATAGATGTTCATGTAGTGTAATTTTTCCTTAAATGATTCATGATCCGAAAGCCCACTACCAATTAGAATGCTCTTTCAAATCTGTCCCCAACCTTTTTTTTTTTCTCTTTTTTCTTCTTTTTTCATTTCAATTAATTAATACTAATAACACAACTGTTATATAGAGTTATGTGCATTAGTAATATGTAAACTATTTTGTAATTATTCATATTTTTAAATATTTGTATCTAAAGATCCCCTACATTAATGAGTTTTATTAATAGCATAATTTACTGTTATATGTTTTGTTTTTTATTTTAAAGATGTAGTTTTACCTTCTTCCTTTTTTTCTCTTTTAATGCGTTGCCCACTATCTTAACTTTTTAACAAATTTACTTTTGTAGAATGTATTTTCGATCAAACATATTGTTAGTTTGATATTAAATAATTATAAAAATATTATTAGCATCTTTATGAAATTTTTTTTACTGTTTATTTCTTCGAATGTTGGAACTCACTTTCTGAAAATTCTGGCTCCGCCCCTACCAACTCCCCATGCCATCTCAGATATAGCATAAGGGAGATTAAGAACACCAGCACCGACCATAACTGTAATATTGTGCATGGTAGAATACCACCACTTAGCATTCCGGTCCGACGTTAGAACAACATTTATTTTAGTATCTTCATCCCTTTCGTTTTCACTACCAAAGTCAGTTTTAGTACATGCATCTCTTCCGTTTTCACAAACAATAGTCATAATAAAATTAAGCTATAAGATAGTTATAAATTTATAATATTTTTATTGATTTGCAATGTTATGTTGCACGTACTAGGATGTTGTATCACTTGATGGAATAAGAGTAATAAGTTTTGTGTAAGATTGAGTAATAAGAAGAAGAATAGGAGAAAGGACTGAAGAAAAAGAGAGACGAAAATTCTATCTTTGATCTTGACATTATTCTCGACAAGCTTTTCCTCTATACATAGGTAACTTACCTAAAACCTAATTCAAGTATAATCCTTTTAGACATATGATATAGGTTCAATTTCATAATAATAAATAATATCATGTAACTTTTCGTTTTGAGAAAAAGTGTACATCATTCCATCAAATACGAATGACCTAGTTCATTTGTCGATATTGATTTAGGATAAAAATAATTCACAATTCGATTGGATGAATGGAGTATTCTTTTCCAAACCAAAAGTCAAATGTCAAATATGTTGGGTAAAGTTTACTTGATCTAAAGGAAATTGATTTAGCTCAGTCTAATAAATTAATCCTCAAGTAATAGTCAATTTATCCTTTGATCGAAGTCATGTGGACACAAATTGTTGAAGTCATCGATCGAAGCCAGGGGATTCAAATTGGACTTTCCGCATCATTTTCTTATTTTTATAAGGTACTTCATTTAAGCTACCTTTTGGACATAGATTTGGTTGAAACTCGACAAAATGAGTTTTTAAAATCGAGTTAGAAAAATAATTTTTGAAACTTGAAGTTGTGTTTGGACATATAATTTATTTGAAAAATATTTAAAATTTTCTGAGTAAAAACATGAAATACTTGAAAAAATGGTTTAACCCATTTTTTAAAACTTGAAAAATTCCTTTTGAATAATTGCCCAAAACTGTCAAATTACATAGATAAATGTTATTTTTGTAAAAATTTAGTGTAGGGGTCTGTTTGGCGCGCGTTAATTGATTTGTAGCCGTCAAAAACAAATTCGCTGAGAAATAGCCACCTCCGGACAAATTCCAGTATAAATACTGGGACTTTGAACAAAACTTGTTCAAGGCCCCAGTATTTGTACTGGGGAAGCTTCAGTAAACTAACCCCAGTATAAATACTGGGGCTTTGAACAAGTTTTGTTCAAGGCCCCAGCATTTTGTTATGGGACTATATATAAAGCTTCAGTCCCATAACAAAATGCTGGGGCTGTGAACAAAACTTGTTCAAAGCCCCAACATTATTATGGGACTGAAGTTTTATATATAAAGTCTCATAACCCATAACAAAATACTGGGGCTGTGAACAAAACTTGTTCAAAGCCCCATCATTTTGTTATGGGACTCAGCTTTATATATAAAGTCCCATAACAAAATACTTGGGCTTTGAACAAGTTTTGTTCAAAGCCCCAGTTTTTTGTTATGGGGCTAGTCTGGGGTGTTTTTCCAACGCTAATGGAGCTTAAGTGTGCGCGCGAATTTTTGGCTATTCTTCAATGAATTTTGAAACGGTGGATAGTCCCCATTGAGCGCGTCCAAAAATGGCTAGTGATCAAAATTTTCCATTTAAAAGGAATTTTTACACAAATATATAAATTTGCACCCTATATAACAAAAAATAGCAATATTTTTCAAATTACAATATATAGCAATATTTTTTAACACATTTTTACAGTTAGCAAGACATTTTATTTTTTATAATTACACTTACACCCCACTCTTCTAAAAATCCTAAAATACTTTCTCTACTTTCCCCAAACCAAATCAGCCGTCACCCACTCTAAGATCCAAACATACAACTCCACCACCACAACCACCGATCGAAACAGAAACAGAGCCACCACCCGGCCCCCTCGACGCAGGCCATCACCCCACCCCACCCCACCCCACCCCACCCCAGATCCATGTCAAACAGTAATGGGGAGGAGCAGTAACGATGCAACTTCAACCGCAACTCACCGCGAACGGAACAATAGCGAGGCGGAGGAGCGACGGCACCACCGACACCACAATCCTAGTTCTCTGCGCTCACCATTATCCAATCCCAGTACTCCTACTCGCTGCTGGCGGAACAGCACCGACACTATTATCATATTATTACTTCAATGTTCGAAATTTCAAGTACTATCAAGAAACGGTCATGAGAAGCAAAAACAATAAGTTGCTTTTAAGCATCTGCCAGATGTTAATTGAATTTCACTAGACGTTGCTATCAAGAAGATATTTGGTTGGTGTTGGTCTCTGAAAAAAAAAACGGATCAAAAGGAAAGAAACTTCAATGACATCTGTGAGTTATAAGTTTTGTGTAATTTTGAAAAATAGCCATTACTTATACTGCTCATTGGAGCTTAACCATAGTTTCAAACGTAAATGAAACCTAGTCACTTTATATTTATTATTGAAACAGTCTGATACAGTTTGAAAAAAAGTTGAAACAGTATGATACAATTTGAAACATCGTTGAAACAATCTGAAATAGATGTTGAAACAGTCTGATATAGTCTGAAACGGCGTTGAAACAGTATGATATCGTGTGAAAAGGTGTTGAAACAATTGTTCAAACAGTCTGATACAGTCTGAAACGGCGTTGAGACAATATGATACAGTCTGAAACGGTACTGAAATAATCTGAAACAGTGCTGAAACATCGTACATACAATGAGATACAGTTTGATACGGAGCACAAATAGTGCAGATACAGAGAGATACAATACTGAAACAATCTGAAACCGCTTGTGAAAAAGTCTGAAATAAAATGTAAAAAATAATGTGAAACAATGCACAAAGGTGCAATAGTTTGGAAACAGTGAGAAACAATGCACAAACGGGATGAAACAAATACTAAAACAGTCGAGAAATAGTTAGATACATAGCAAAATAACCTGAAACGGTGTTGAAACAATCTTAAACAGTGCTGAAACAGCATAGATACAGTGAGATACTGAAACGACCTCGGTCAGTCGTTTCGGAAGTTAGGACTCCGATTAGCGTGTCGATAATTTTAAAATTTTCGTAAGGTCCATTGGGACCTGTCTGTAAAATTTTAGCTAAATAAGACCTCGTTTGGTACGTATCGAAAGAAGGTATCACTTTTTATTGTCGATAAATATTAAAAAGAGATTTTCGAGCTCGGTTTTGATGAATAAGCTCCGATTAGAAATCCGAGGAGAAGGAATTGAACTTAGGTAAAAGAGCCAGGACAAATTGGATTGAGGAGAAAATTAAGATGTAATAAGTGAGTTTGATATTTTTGATGTTCGGGTAAAGAGTTTCTTGGAATTATGCAAGGATTTTCCACCCGTAGCCATGTAAATAATACAAGTACTAACTTCTACAACAATTTGTTGAGGTACTACTATCCACAATCCAAGTTTTTCACCAAAAGAATACTGGCCCAATTCATGGTATCTTTCAAATCTTTTGCCTGGTATCATTTCATGTATTTGTACCATTTGCCATAATGTGTAGAATGTTATAATCCATGATAGAATCAATACTATGGCACCAGCTCGTGTGGAGCCATCTGGTGGCCAGGGGGTTCAATTGAACCCCTTTATCGGAAATTGACTGATTTTTCACTTATATTTTTTACAAATATGTGTATGTGTGTGTGTGTGTGTGTGTGTGTGTGTGTGTGTTGCATCTCCACTTGAATAATAGAAGATTGGTTGCGCAGATGGTAAAGGGGTTCGAGGTTTTGGAGCAAGGTCCCTAGTTCGTAACTTGTAGCAGATGTTGGATTTCTTTTTTATATATAGTATTTTTAGTAAGGCACTTCGCGTGTGAATCATATCGATAAATATACAAACTTTAAAAAATAGCATAAATTTCACCCCGAAACAGTCAGATAATGATCTTAATGCATTACTTGAGTTTATTACGTGTGTTTGAATATATTTTAACGGTAAAACTTGGAATATTAGACATCGTTTTAATAATTTTAATTAATAGTTTAAAGGGTTAATTGGACCCTAATAGTGGAATTGATTATATATTGTACTCAGTGAGTTATGGGCAATTATAAATGCAATTTATTTAAGGTTTGGTTGTGTGACCTTAAACCCTGTACATGGGCCTGGCCTGCTTATTGCGTATGCGAATAGTGTATCAGGTTCCTAACCGGATTGCCCTAAGATGTGAGGAATGAAGCTTTTAGCCTAACTTGATATATTTTTCTGCTTATTGAATACAGCGGGATCGTTTGGCAATGAAACCAAAGGATAAAGCAGTTGTTGATTATCAATGCTAACTTTTGGAAGCGGTAAGTATTTATATCCATTTCTTTGGAGGCACCTAGTCTCGTGGGTTTTCTACCACGTGTTCCTTACGTGTGTAGCTGCCGATAGGCGTACTCATTACGCTTTAGCTTTGGATTTACATTGTATATTATATGTTACGTCGTGTTGTTGGTATTGTATTTGAGGATATGAGCATTGTACTCTGGCTGTGAGTTGGCATCTACTTCCCGGATGTCGATGAGAGTCCTGCACCGCTGAAGGGTTATTATTGCATCATATTGAGGGTAGGAGGATTCCATCTAGGAGAAGGAGGATTCCGCTCCATTGCATCATATTGAGGGTAGAAGGATTCCGCCCTAGGAGCACGAGGATTCCGCTCCATTGCATCATATTGAGGGTAGGAGGATTCCGCCCTAGGAGCAGGAGGATTCCGCTCCATTTCATCATATTAAGGGTAGGAAGATTCCGCCCTAGGAGCAGGAGGATTCCATTCCATTCATTATATTGAGGGTAGGAGGATTCTGCCCTAGGAGCAGGAGGATTTCACTCTATTGCATCATACTGAGGGCAGGAGGATTCCGCCGTAGAGCAGGAGGATTCCACTCCATTCATTTGGCACATGTGACCCTTTGCATCATATTTCATTTCTTTTCATTTCATTCCATCTCATTTCATTTCATTTCATACCATTGTGTAGACTTGTGGTACATAACTACTGTTCTGCTTATACGTGCATTGCTTATTTGTTGATATGTTTCAGGCTCATATTCCTGGTTGAGTTTATGGTTTCATACGTGTTTCCGGTTATTATCTGGACCTGATTTTTTATAATTTAAATAAGAGGAATTTGGTTTATCTGTTTCTTTTCCCTGGCTAGCTATCCTATTTTTTGAGTTGGCTAGTCTGCCACACTTATTGAGTCCTTTTGACTCATCTTTGTTTGTTGTTTGTTTCTTGTCTATCTATTTTATTTCGGAAGGTTCGCTCCAGGATTGAGTTCGCCATGTTGTGAAGGAGCGAAGACAACTTCAGCTGTCAGGGTGAGCCAGCTTTTACTCAGGATGACCACCAGTTTTATGTTTATTATTTCAGTTACCTTTTGCTTCCTTCAGGAGGTATCCGTCTTCTTTCTTACTCTTAGATGTCTAGTCTGGATAGTCCGAAATCTAGTATGTTGGGTAGTCAGCTGTAATTTCTTTTGTATAGCTTAGAGGTATCACTATGTCTGTGCTTTTTCTAAGTCTTGTTCTTATTTATGAATTGAATTATATTTGTTTTCCTAATTTAATTGGTAAGGGTTCGCCCGACGGGTCTAGGGGAGGATGTCGGGTGCCCGCACGGCCTAGCCGGATTTCGGATCGTGTCAGATACAGTTTTATAGGGTGAAAAAATAGTGTAGATACAGTGAGATACAACGCTGAAACAGTTTAAAACTGCTAGTGAAAAAGTGCGAAACAAAATGTAAAATATGTGAAACAATGCAAAAAAGGTGAAATAGTTTAGAAACAGTGAGAAACAACGCACAAACGGGATGAAACAAATGCTAAATCAGTCTAGAAATAGCTGGATACAGTCTAGAGATACTTACATACAGTACAGAACAATGTTGATACAGTGAGATATGAAAATATACAATGAGATACGATGTGGTTGGTAGTTGATAAACATCGAGTTACAATGAGATACAACGAGAGTGAGGATGGGATGAGGAAAAGTGGAATTGGGGGAAATGAGAGGAGTAAAAGTGAAATTGGGGGAAATGGTGGGAGGAAAAGTAAAATATGGGAAAATGAGAGGAGTAAAAGTGATATTGGGGGAAATATGAGGAAGAATGTAACAGTTTGCAATGTTATGGAAAAATATTGTTATGTTTTGTAATTAACTCTTCCTTTTTTTATAATGGGTAATTTTGCTAAAATATTGATATGTTTTGTAAATAACTTCTAAAACTTGTACTTTTATGTAAAAATTTCTTTTTAAAATAATTTTTAGAAAGTTGTATGATTTTACTATTATTGATTTCCTCTTATATGTGAAGGACTTTTATTTCATGATATACTACTCTATTTGATCCTAGATATTAGTTGTTTTAGCATATTGCTCGAATCTATTTTAAAATATTTGACATTTTAGAAAGATAAGGAGCTAGGAGTATTTACTATCGCTTAGTAAATTTTAAATCTGTTTACTATTCTAATTAGTGAATTAATTATGTGAGGTGTTTTTAAAAAATAAAGAATAAATATATACTCGATGTTAGCCATAAATGTATATATTTAGTATCACTTGCCTCATATTTTGTTGCTTTTGTGGATGATTTTAGCATGAATAATAGTGTTTTGTGCTTATATTGGGTGTTTGAACGTGTAGGAATCAAGTGGGATGAAAAAGTGTTAAAGGTTGATGATTTGGAGCAAAATGAAGTAAATTCATAAAGAAATCAACCAAGGAGGGGCAACATTGTAAGGTGTCAAGGCCATGGATTAGACGTGAAAGAAATATGAAGACAAAAGGTCACGACCCAACCATCGTAAGGCCATGATTCAGCCATAAAGTCGAAAGCAGATTTTTCAAAGCTCACGGCACAGCCATCGTAAGACCATGATCCAGCCATGAAGGCAAAAGTTCTGTCGAAAAGTGGCGAGGGGCAAACTTGTCCACGAGTTTCACGCGAAATATTTAAGGATTTCTAACCTATTTACAGCTCCCATCTTGGCTTGGAAGAGCAAGAAACTCCATTGTTGGAGCTTTTTGGTGCTTGGAAGAGGCTAGAGTCCATCCTGACTGAAGATTTGCAGAGTTTCTCTAGAACTTCTCTTATTCTATAGTATTATGGATATTGCTTTAACATTAGCTTTTGTGTTCATCAAAAATATGAGTAGCTAAATTCCTTCTCTAGGATATTGATGGAACCAATTATTGTCTGAACATATTGATAGTATTTTATATAATTGAACCATGTTATTCTTATTTGTTCAACAACATTATGCATGTGATTAGTTGAATGACCATCAATTAATTGTGTCTTTTGGTCATAATCAAGTATTGAAAGTAGAAACCTATAGACCACTAAAGTTCCAATGTACCTTACAACAAGAAAAAGCCACTAAACACACAACATATGATTTCAAGAGAAATTGTGACATATTAAATATCGAACACTCTCACACTCAAAAAAAAAAAATTTATCATGTCTTACAGAATAGTACCATAGGCTTGCCCATTTTGTTGCTCTCAACTAATGTAGGAGTCCCGATCAAACGTCAAATAGTACTTTTCATAGCTTGTAATGTTGGCTCGGGGTAAGGTGTGGTACACTTTTGGGTATATAGTGACTAATTCTTCCCCTAAACAACTTCGAAAATTATTGTTCTTGATTGGAAGATATTTACAGTAACTAAAGAACTCATCATCAATAGAAAGAAAACGGCGAGACTATAGGAAACCTGCCAGTAGTTCATCTCAATAGTTGGGGAAATCTGTATCCTAGGTTCTTCCTTCTTGAATCGTATCAAGTTAATTTACTTGTGTTCTTTATTTATTGTTACATTTAGTTCTTTAGTTCAACCTTAAATTGTTGCTGTTACTATTGAAAATTATTGAAGTTATTGGTTTAGTGATACAAAAGTAGTTTAAGCTAGACGTTTTCTCCTTGTGGGTTCGACTCCGGACTTTAACCAGATTATATTTGCAGCGATCGCTTATCCTTTTTAAAACTAGTTTTGGGTGTGATCAATACTCTTATGATTAAGGCTAGCTATTAAATGGTTTTCCTCGGAAGTGTATGACGAACCTAATAACTATTCCTTCCGTTCTATTTAGTTAGTCACTTTATTTTTTTTTTTTGTAGCAGTAAGAATTAATAAAACATAAAATTTATTTTATCGACTTAACCCTATAAATATTTTTTGAGACTTGAGCAATATTAAAAAGAACTATTATTTCCTTAATGATTAAGAGTATAGTTGTAAATGAATAACAAATTTAGTCTTCAATTCTTAAAGCAGCAACTATTTTAGAGAAAACCCTTTTGAGTTAAAACGACAATTAAAATGAGATAGAAAGAGAACATACTAATATAAATAGGAGGTGGTCATTTTATTTCCCTCTTGCTTGGTACTTGCAGGAGCAGAAACCAAAGAATTTTGGGAAAATTACCCAAAAGAAAGGGATAACACCAAGAGAATCCCATTTACTCTTTGCAAGTTTGCTACAAGTCCTATGGACTATGGTAGAGTCAAACGGACTAACCCAAAGAATACTTGGGCGAGTCCAAGTGCAGAAATGCGGAAGCAAGACATATTGACTTACCACACAAAAAGTTTCACTGTGCGCCTTTCATAAAGAATAGTTTTGCAAAATTTTCCGCGTTAGCCAATGTTTTAACAAAATAACCTTATTTGACACGGAACCAAGACTTCAAGGAAAAAATTTGTAAGTGTTGTACGAGGCTAAGACTTCAAGGGCAAGTGTTGTTTTGACAATACTTCACATTATATTGCGAGAATGCAGAAAAATACTAGAAGGGACAAGTCTTGGCAATTGCCAAGACTTACAACCAAGTGCGGCAAGTGTTGCTTTTTGCATACACTTGAAGGGTACGTGTTGGCAAATAGAAAGGGATCAAAGGCACGACCAAGTGCTGGCAAGTATTGCCTTTTGCCAACACTTGAAGGGATAAGTGTTGAAACGCAGAGAGAGGTAAAGGGCAGGTCTTGGCCCAGACAAGGGCGTTTTCGTCCAGATTTTTTCCAATAAACTTAATGGAAGAATTTTTGTAAAACCACTGCTAGCGCGGAAAAAAAGGGAAACAACTGCATATGAGTCATATTTCTGTAAATAGCCGGCTGAATTGCACAAATATGACACGGTAAGCAATGGTTTTCATCTATTAACAAAACTACCCTCCACTAGTTTAATGAAACTTATTTCGGACGAAAATACCCCTCACAACTAATAAAAACACCCACACTATCCTCGCCTTCATTTTCTCCATTCAAAAAATCTCTAAACCCTATAAATCTACAACTTTTACAGATTCCTCCATTGAAACGAAGATTCAAGGTCAGATTCCTTCAAATTCATACTGAGTTTTACTAAATGTTGCGTTAAATTCTACATAATTTCGTTTAACTTCTTTTTAGTTATGCTTAAAATTCTATATAGCTACATATTACCTGAACGAGCTATGAATTTTGTTCATAATGATCCAAAAGTCTTGTCATATAGGCAGCAGATGACATTAGATCGATATTCAAGTAGTGAAAATATAAACTGCAAGTTGCCCATTGCTCTGATGCAATAGGCAACTTGAAGAGAAAGTCTCTGCAAATCTTGGCTATTGCCAAAATTTTAAGCTGTAGTGAATGGGCAACTTACAGAGAAAGTCTCTACAAGTCTTGGCTATTGCCAAGTGTTTAAGCTCTGGTGCAATGCATAACTTCCATTGAAAGTCTCTGCAAGTCTTACTAGTAGACAAGACTTTTAAGCTTTGCTGCAATGGGCATCTCTGCAGGTCATGGCAATAGCCAATACTTTAAGCTCTGGTGCAATGGACAACTTGCAGAGAAAGTCTCTGCAAGTCTTAGCAATAGCCAAAAATTTAAGCTCTGTGCAATCGGAAACTTGCCGAGAAAGTCTCTACAAGTCTTGGTAATAGCCAACACTTTAAGCTTTGGTGCAATGGGCAACTTGCAGAGAAAGTATATGCCCGTCTTGGCTCTGGTGCAATGGGCTATTTACAGAGAAAGTCCCAGCAAGTCTTGGCTATTTCCAAGAGTTTAAACTCTTACGCAATGGGAAACTTGTAGAGAAAGTCTCTACAAGTCTTGGCTATTGCCAAGCATTTAAGCTTTGGTGCAATGGGAAACTTGCATAGAAAGTCTTTGCAAGTCTTACTAATAGCCAGACTTTAAGCTTTGCTGTAATGGGAAACTTGCAGAGAAAGTCCCTGCAAGTCTTGGCAATAGCCAATACTTGAAGCTCTGGTGCAATAGGCAACTTGCAGAGAAAGTCCCTGCAAGTCTTGGCAATAGCCAATACTTGAAGCTCTGGTGCAATAGGCAACTTGCAGAGAAAGTATCGGTAAGTCTTGGCAATAACCAAAACTTTAAGTTCTGTGCAATGAGCAACTTGGAGAAAAAGTCTATGCAAGTTTTGGAAATAGCCAAGACTTTAAGCTCTGTGCAATGGACAATTTTTAAAGGAAGTCTCTACAAGTCTTGGCAATACCAAGATTCCCTTCCTATATACCAAGATCATGCTTCCATATTGGTGATTTATCCATCAAAATCTGAGCATATCATGCGTCTTCATTATGTTCAGGATTAGTACTATGACAACAAATTGCATATACATCACTTACAACGGAAAATGGGATGCAAGCAATAAATATATGAACCATGACATTGATACTTGTGAAAGATGGTATTACCTACTAGGCATTTGAAAAAGAAATTTTTAATGCCCTAAGCATCAACAGTGATAAGAGTGAAGAAAAGATATGGTTTGATACCAATCTAGAAACGTGCAAGGGCATGATCGTAGCAAATGATCAAGAACTTATCACTTGCAGTATTTGCTGAAGAATTATGAGAATTTTAGAAAATTTTATTTCACAGTAGAAGTTGTTAAAAGGAATACCTCGTTATCAAATAACAGCAGAACCGCCATCACAAGGGAATTCATTGTGTTGTGCTAACAAGGAGGGCAATTGATTGACTTTACAAGAAGAAAGTTACCCCACAATTCATTTTAGTTACTCTTATGAATTTGAATTTAAATTGTTAACGGTACTTATTTTTTGCATTATTAATGAACTTTACGTCTTAAAAAAAGATTGTGTCTACTTAAACGCGTAATAATTCATAACCACTAGCATCGACCTCCTGGAAAGCGGCCAACACTTTCCTCAATCCCTCCCCCCTTCTCCGGGCTAAATTGCCTTGAAGTCTTGGCAGGGTAACATTTGCCCTCAAACCCTACCTTATCGAAATCCAACAATTGGTTTGACTTCTTGGCAAACAGACAACATTTTCCTCGACTCCCTCTCCCCTTCTTCAAGGCAACATCTCGTCAAGTGTTGGCAGGGCATCGTTTGCCCTCGAACCCTTCAATCGCAACTCACCCTGCAAAACTTGACAAAAGGGTAATACTCTCCTCGGCCCAACAACCCCCCTTCTTCGCACATCTAACTTTCCTTGAAGTCTTGGCAAAATCGTCATTTGTATTCAACCACTTCCTTACCAACTAAATGACATTTTTACGCTTTCAAAAACGCAAATACAAAATAGCCTAAGTGAATGAAATAGTAAAAAAAACTATTTTGCAGCATTAACAAATAACTAAAGCAATCATACATATAAAATGAGACACAATTCATTAACCAAGATATTAAGAGTTATAAGAATACACATTATACCATTAATTTCTTGCACATATTCATACATTCTAAATCAAAAAGCACTATTATCAAATTTACATGAAGTAATCATCACAATTAACATTCCTAAAAAATTAAAAATACGGTCACTCATTCACAAATACTACATGTTCAGTAGTTTCTTCCAACAGTAAATGGTACGCCAAGTTCTCGTTCACATGACAAATTATTATATTGATGATAACCATCTCTTATCATCTCCGGAGGGGTCTCATACTTATACGTTGCCTTAGAGTGCATGACACCACAGATTGGCGGCCAAATCAAGTCGATATTGCCAAAGCTGGGTAAGTATGTACCTTGAAACCCCCTTCTCATTCATTAGAAAGTCAGCAAACTTTACTGCATAAGCACCAGAATCAATGCTGTACAAACTAAACACAAAACTTGATTATGAAAAATGAAAACAAAACATGAAAGAACAAAAAAGGAAAGAAAATAATCCACTAATTACTAAAAGTCATGTCAAGAATGCTTACTAGTTGCTCTGCTTGAGGTACTTGCCAAAAACTTCACCTTTCAACAGCATCATCGCACGGCCCGTAAAAAATGCACTAACCAACCTACTATACTTTACATCACCACCCCAACAACCTTGGTATCAAACCAATGCTCAAACTTAAAATTTTGATCTCCTTCCTATGGAACAAAAAATAAACTATACTTATTGGATAAATAAAATTTAAAAATCGTATTGTAACAAAACAACAAGTCAAGACAAAAGAACATACATCATAACGTGCCATAATGAACTCATAATTAATAGGCAGAAAGATTCTTGTACAATCACCACTATGTAAAGTCAACAGGACAAAGAGAAATAAAACACACAATAGATACTATTAAATAATAAACAAACTCATATCTGATAGGCAATACATTACTCAACAAACTCATACCTGGTGAAAAGAGAAACTTACAGAGAAAGGCTCTGCAGATCTTGGTAATAGCCAAGACTTTAAGCTTTGCTGGAAAGGGCAACTTACAAGGAAAGACTCTACAAGTATTGACAATAGCTAAAATTTTAAGCTATGGTGAAATTAGCAACTTGCAGAAGATATTTTTGCAAGTATTGGCAATAGCCAAGGTTTTAAGCTTTTATGCAATGAGCAACTTGAAAAGAATATCTCTGCAAGTATTGTCAATAGTCAAGACTTTAAGCTCTGGTGCAAAAAAAAAAACTTGCAAAGAAAGTCTCTGCAATTCTTGGCTATAACCAAGACTTGTATCTCTGGTGCAATAGGCAACTTACATAAAACGTCTCTGCATGATGCCAATAGCCAAAACTTTAAGCTTTGTTCAATGGAGAACAAGAAGATCTAATGGGTATAGCAGAGAAGAACCTTTAAATCACCTTAATGAAGCAAAACAAGCAAAAAAAGTTCACATGAACCTCAAAATTAATACGCCGACCATCAATCCAAATAAAAAAACTATCAAATAAGTATATCAACAATATTTCTCAAAAAAAATACAGGCAAAAGAAAAAAAATACAGATAAAGCATTAGGCAAAATAGAAATTGCATTATAGCACAATTTAAATAAAAATAATAACAAAATATAAAATAAACACACGAAAAGAGAGAAAAACATACCCTAAATTTGCAGAACACAAAAAATTAATAAGGACAGGAAGGAGAAAAGAAAGATGAGAGCAGTCACGAAGAAGAAAGGAAGAAGGACAAGGCTCAATATGAACTAGGTTTAGGTAGGAATAAATAGTCCTTTCACGTAGTAACTAGTGATATGGAGGGTAGTTAGTTAAAACATTTAGAAATGGGGGCTTTTATCTAAAACCAAAGGGCACCGGGTTGAAATTTTTTGGCCCTTACCATATAGGAATTTTTAAATAAAAGTACAAGTTTTAGGAGTTATTTTTAAAACATAGAAATATTTTAGCAAAATTACCCAATATAGAGGAAAGAAAAATTTAATTACAAGACAGCAAACCCTTACATTCTTCCTCATATTTCCCTCGATTTCACTTTTCCTCCTCCCATCCCCTAATTTCACTTTTCCTCCCACCATTTCCCCTAATTTCACTTTTACTCCTCCAATTTTCCCCAAATTTCAGTTTTCCTCTTCCCATCCTCATTGTATCTTGTTGTATCTCGATGTTTATCAACTATCAACTACCTCATATCTCGTTGTATCTTGCCGTATCTCACTGTATCTGCATTATTTTGCAACGTATCTAATTATTTCTAGACTGTTTCAGCATTGTTTCATCTGGTTTGTGCGTTGTTTCTCACTCTATTTCGGAATTTTTCACCAGCTGTTTCAGACTGTTTCAGCACTATTTTTGCTCCATATCAAACTGTATATCGCTGTATCTACGCCGTTTCAGATTCTTTCATCAGCGTTTCAGGTTGTTTTGCACCGTATCTAACTATTTTTAGAGAGTATCTAGTTGTTTCTAAACTGCGTTCAACATTGTTTAATCCTGTTTGTGCGTTGTTTCCCATTGTTTCTAAACTATTTCACATTTTTTTCATTGTTTCACGTTATTTTAACATTTTATTTCGGACTATTTCACAAGCTGTTTCAACGTTGTATCCCATTGTATCTTCACTATTTTTGCTTCGTACTCTATCTACATTGTTTCAAACTATTTCAGCGCCGTTTCTAACTGTTTCTAGCTGTTTCAAACTGTTTCTCCATTTTTTGCGTTGTTTCGCATTATTTTTTATATTTTTATTTTAGACTTTTTCACTAGCTGTTTCAGACTATTTCAGCTTTGTATCTCATTGTATCTGCACTGTTTATCCACAGTATCTAACTATATTTCGGTGTATCTGCATTATTTCAAACTATTTCAACACTGTTTCAACTCTTTTTCAAACCGTCTCAGCGCTGTTTCAGACTGTTCAGTGCTGTTTCAGTAGCCGTTTCAGATTGTTTCAGTGATGTTCATCAGAAAAAGGCACATATACACACACACACTCTCATGCGCAAACACAAACAGAGACACTCAATCAATGAACCAACCAATCGAGAGAGAAAATATACCAAATTAGTAACTTATAAAATCTATGTATTTCTGACTTTTGTTTTAAAAAAAGAAGTTACGAAATATCTGCTCCAATAGAAAATTAGTTGTTGCTTCTAGTAGACTTTTTCTATAATTCTTTTCAACTAAATATCATTTGACAACAAATTTTCGGTCCTTAATTTTAGATTTTATAGAAACAAACACCATGAAAACAAAAGAACAACTCTAAGTTGTTACGCACCAAGTGTCGTGAGCCGCCTTGTCGATTCTCATCTATCGGATAAATATAATTATGTTCAGACTTTCAATGGCAGAAGTTTTAGACTCCATAGTTTCCACTTTCCCGCCACCACCTTCGCCGCCGCTATAGCCACCATCATTGTCGCTGAGGACGACGACGATGAAGAATACCCAGATCCATTTTCCTTTGATTTCGTGATGAATCGTACATTGCGATATTAGTTGTTGATGGCAGTCTGGTCGAAAGCGACGCCGAGATGAAGAGGGCCAGATCTGAGGTCGTTGGCAGTGGAATTGGTCAAATCGGTCCTCGGTGAAAGTGTAGGCGGCAACGTCGTTGAGAAATTCTAGAAGTAATATTTTGTGTGTGTATGTGCCTGTATATATATGAAAAATTCTAGAAGGTACTATTTCAATCGCTATTATGTGTGTGTGTATTATACGAAAAATGAGGCACGACGCCAGTGGCGAGGTTTACGCCGGTACGGTGGTTACGGGGGTTTTGGTTTGGTGGGGTAGGAGTTTGGGGGTGGGGTCGTACGAGAGCCAGGTAGGAAGGTGATATTGGATGCAGGGGGTGGGGTTGGTGTTGTTTGTGGGTGGTGGATTATAGTTGATATTTTTGTTGGGGAATATAATGCTATGACTTGTAATTTGGAAAATATTACTATTTTTATGTAATATAGAGGTGTAGGTTCGTATACATACATATATATATATATATAAAATCCTATGACATATCCTATGATCTGCTGTATAGTGATCTGCACAGATTGACTATTTTGCGTTCTGTTTAAATTTTGACCCCTTTTATGGAATTTGTGCAAAATTACCCAATTTTGATTTTTTACATACTAATAGTAAGTTGTGAATACTATCGTAAAAATTTGGCCCCGTAGCCTGTATGCACCGTGCTAAATGATAAACTAACCAGTGGTGCAAAAAACTAGTCAGATTCGAAAAAATTCCAGTATTTTATACTGGGATCTGTGAACAAAATTTCAAAATATCAATATATTATGCTAGGATTACTTAATATGAATCCCAGTAAAAAATACTGGGATTTTGAACATGTTAGTTGAAAGTCTCATTATTTTATACTGTGACTTTAAATATGAAATCCCGAGATTTTTCTGAATCTTTTTACTGAAGTTTAGTTCAAAGGCTCAGATGTTTGTACTGTTTCTAGTCTGGGTATTGTTTAACGACGAGAGGCTGTAAGTATGGGGGGAGGGGGTGGGGGGTAATATGGCTATTTCTCAATTAATTTTAAAACAGATAAAACTCACTTAGGACGTCCAAAATTGACTAGTTATCAATTTTTCACAATAATATCAATTATAAGTTCTGATGGATTCATCAAAAATTTATTTGTTCGCAAGTTTTGACCAACTTGGGCCACTTTTATAAATTATAATCAAGTTTTGACGATCAAAAGTTATGAACAACTAAACTATTGATGTTTTCGCCAAAACATGTGTGAAGTTTTGACTCGTTCGCCAATCTTGCACAAAAGGAGTATTCTCGCACAAATTTAACTAATTAGGTTAACACTTAAATAGATCACAATAAAGGGCCATCTTTTGAATTCTTTTAATTGGCTGAATTGCACAAATATGACACTGGATGCAATGATTTGCCAAAATGCCCTCAATAACAGTGGTTTAGCAAAACTGCCCTCAATTAGTTTAATAAAATTTATTCCGGACAAAAATACCCCTCACAACTAATAAAAGACCCACACTATCCTCCTCTTCCTTTTCTCCATGCAAACAATTTCTAAACCATAAAAACTTGCAACTTTTACAGATTCCTCCATTGAAACGTAAATTCAAGGTTAGATTCCTTCAAATTCCTACTCTCTTACATTCATTTGGATAAAATCTATGAAAACGGGTATCTTACATAGACTTCTTGACAATGGGCACCTTGCATAGACTTCTTGGTATTGCAAAAACTTTAAGCCCTGATGTAATGGGAAACTTGTCTCTGCAAGTCGTGGCTATGCAAAGAGTTTAAGTTTTGGTGCAATGACACCTTACACAGACTTTCCTGGCAATTGCCAGGACTTCAAGCTTTATTGTAGTGGCCAACTTGCAAAAGAAAGTCTCTGCAAACCTTGACTATTGCTAAGAGTTTAAGCTCTGGTGCAATGGGCACCTTATAAAGATTTCCTGGCAATTGCCAAGACTTCAAGCCATGTTGTAGTGGCCAATTTACAGAGAAAGTCTCTGCAAGTCCCAAGGGTTCAAGCTCTGGTGCAATGGGCACCTTGCACAGACTTATTGGCAATTGCCAAGACTTCAAGCCCTATAGCAGTGGGTAATTTGCAGATAAAGTCTCTTCAAGTCTTGGCTATTGCCAAGAGTTCAAGCTCTGGTGCAATGAGCACCTTGCACAAACTTCTTGGCAATTGCCAAGACTTCAAGCCTTGTTGCATTGGGTAATTTGCGAGAAAGTCTCCACAAGTCTTGGTTATTGCCAAGAATTCAAGCTCTAGTGCAATGGGCACCTTAACTAGGAGATCAAAGTGGAATCTAACACAAGAAAAATAAAAACAAGATTGAACGAATGTTACTAACATCGTCATTAAGGGTCAACTTATCACTAGAAAAATCAAGAAACCAACTTTTTTTATCAATGGTAACACCATCCAAGTGATGTTACTAAATTCTCTGCAACTTTTGGCCATAGTCAACACTTTAAGGTCGGGTGGAAGGAGGTAACTTGTAGGTGAAGTCTCTAAAAGTATTGACAATTGATCTGGTACAATAGGCAACCTGCAGACAAAGTCTCTGCAAGTATTGACAATAGCCAAGACTTTAATCTCTATCCAATAGATGTTACTTGCAGAGAAAGTCTCTGCATTAATGGCAATAGGCAAGACTTTAAGCTCTGTGCAATGAGCAGCAATAATATCTAATTGCTATTGCCAATAAGAACCTTAAAATCATCTTAATCAAGCATAAGAAGTTAAAAAAATTCACAGGAACGTCAAGTTTAATTCAACGATCATCAATCAAAATGGAAAAAACTTACAGATAAGTGTATAGATAACAATTACCAAAAAAAATATAGAAAAAATAAATACAAATAAAGGATTAGGCAAGATGACTTACAGTTTAAATAGGGTTGCTTAAATGTTCCTAAATTTTTTATATTTTGGTTTATTTGGAGCTTATCATCGATGCTTAAATTTATTGGAAGCTCAAGTTCTTTTATATGATTTGAAATTTGTGTGCTTGTATAAGGTTGTTAGATAAGGCACTACAAAGTTTCTAGTTAGTTTGCTATTTGAACAGGTTGGAATACAATAAACAATTCAAGGATTTTAATTTGTTATATGAAGATGCAAAACTAGTGGATGTGCAAGGAAAATGAAGGATAGACATTGAGAGATTATCTATGTCGTAGGAATCATTGAGGGTTGGAACATGTCATAAAAACTCAAACAGATTAAGTTTGCAGAAAGTTCTCTTACATATTCAAAAGGTGAACCTTGCTCTGCCAGTAATGTATGATAGATGCTACTAAAAGGCAATTGGAATTTGATATTTGGATCTCTTTATTTTTCGTACTTAATTTAGTCGTCCTACAGAAGATCTTAATGTTATATTTTACATTTGTTATATTCACTCTTTGATGACTAATGTATCACTTCTTGATGTAGTTCCTAGGAAAAAATTTGTGAATTCATACACAAAACTATCAGAAGAAAGATCTGCACAATGATAGTTGTGAACGTGGCTATTGGTAGCGAACATCCAATTAAAGTTCAAACATTGTTCTCCTTTACTTCACTTTTAAGTGAGTTAGGACTGGCAATCTACACTAGCTGTACATAAGGTGAGTCTCTTGAATTGCTATATTTCAGACCTCATCAGTATTTGTATGGAAGTGCTCTTGGCTAGATAATGTTCTATCATTAGTCAATCATAGTGTATTGGGTAAAAATCGGCTCGCTGTGAATCGCCTCGATAACGTGGTCTGAGAATGACCGAGCATGTAATGACAAGCCAGAAATTGAAGTAAGTGAGCGGATCGATGAAGTCAGGCACCGAGGTCATCACCGAAGGCAAGCCGCAAGCTGAGCTTCGGTGACATGAGCTTCGGTCAATCAGCAAGGCCCTACCACCGAGGTCATATACTTGAACCTCGGTGAAATGCCTCGAGTCAAACGACTTTGCAGCCCACTACTTCAGCCCACTACTTTGCCCATTAACTTCATCCATAAATGCTCCAGGCGTGGGTTTGGCCATGAACAAGTCATGGAGAACGTGGAACAACCTCTTTGTCTATAAATAGTACTTCATTTTAGATTGTACACATTCAGAAAGACATACAGAAACTCTGCCAAATTTTGTACTCGCTACAATATATTGAAATCAAGTTATTTTTCCATATTTTACGATTATTTCTTGCATTTTCCTGACTTTGATTCGAAGATTTGCTTATATTCTAACCCAAATTCGATTTGTGATCCTAAAACTGATTTAGGCCCATACAAACTGGCGCCGTCTGTGGGGATATAAGCAGAACCACTTTGTTCAAAAGTTCAACTTTCTTTTTCGTTAAAGCCCATAATTTTTCGACAATGATATGGCTAACAACAGTAGAAATCTTGATGATCAGACTGACGTTTCGTCGAACCAACAGTCTTCGTCTCCAATGACAACGGAAGCCTTCCAAGCTTTTGTTGTTGCTTCGCTCAAAGCTCTTCAAGAACGGCAAGATGAGCAAGTACACATCAATGCTGAATTCCGCGCCTCGTTAGAAGCGAGGAATAGCTCAGCACCGAATGGCACCCTGCCTTCGGCTCCAAATGGAGGCATCCCGCCCTTCGTTCCTACAGGCGCGATAATAGGGGGACCTCCCAATGGGGCCACGTCTGGGGGTTCGGGAAACATACCGAGCACAACGCCACACTTTGGGACGATTCCCACCATGGTTGAAACTACATCCTCGGTCGATGTAGAAAGGCTGACCAGAGAAATTGAGGCACGCGTCGAGGCTCGCGTGGAGGCGCGAGTAGAAAAGCGCCTTGAGAGCGTCCCCGAAATAACAAAGACCGAAGATGAGCTTGATATTGACCAATACAGGGAGTTGCCATTCAAGCCCAAGGCAACACCAACTCCAACTCCTAAAAATTTCAAGCTCATGTTCTTAAAAAAGTATGATGGGACCACCAATCCCAAAGATCATGTAAGGGAGTACATGGCTATGGTAAAGAGCAATGACTTAATGGCAATAGAGCTCGAGTCAATGTTCTTAAAAAAGTTTGGCGAGTCCTTGGAGAAAGGAGCGCTACCCTGCTTCATGTGTCTACCAGCGGGGTCAATTTCCGCCTTCAAGGAAATGACCAACGCCTTCGTTAAGGCCCACACCGGAGCCCAAAAAATTCTCCAAAGGAAGGAGGATATATGCAAGGTCAAACAACGGTCCGGTGAGCCACTTAAGGAATTCCTTGAGCGCTTTCATGTTGAGCGCATGGAGCTATCTCGGATGGATGATACTCTAGCCATCATGGCATTTGAAAAGGGTATCAACGTTCACAACTCTGACGCTGCTGCTGAGTTGCGAAAAGAACTTCAGCAATACCAAGTTCTGAAGTGGGAAGATTTGCACAAGTGAGCTTGCTCCAAGATAAGGCTGGAGGAAGCTGAGTTTAAAAGCCGAGGTTATAATTACAAAAACCGAGGCGAATCCTCACATCGCACCGAAGCGTCGCGAGGTAATTTGAAGGGGAGGTACGAGCTATATGCCTCCACGAGGCAACGTATCAGCCAAAGGTTGGGAAATTCCTTTGGAAATTCGTTTGCAAGCCCGCATATAAGCCAACGGCTCGGAGGAAAGGTTCATTCTAACTCGAACCAAAGAAATTTCTTAGGCCCCGCTTCGGCTTCTAAGAAAGAATTGCGTCGGATCCCTGACTACAATTTTAAAATATCGACCTCGGAGCTGGTCAACGTAGCCAAGGGAACTGCCGGGGTAAGAGTACCCAAAGACATGAGAACTCTAGCGGACAAAAGAGATCAAAATTTGCATTGCGAGTTCCATACGGACTATGGCCACCGAACCGAGGACTGCAAAGCATTGCGCCTCGAGTGGCGCATTTGTTGAAGAAAGGTGTGTTGGCCGAATTTCTTACCGACAAGGGAAAAGACAACTACACCAAGAACCGGGGGGATGAACAACCACCTTGGGCTCCACCCCTTGAGAGAGTTGTAAAAACGCGGGGGCAACATACCAGAGACTAGTGTGTCGCATGTTCAAAGAGTATATTGGAAAATCTATGGAAGTCTTCATAGATGATATGCTCATCAAATCAATTTGAATGGAGGATCATTTGAATCATTTGAGGGAAGATTTTTCTTTTCCGAGGCAATATGGCATGAAATTAAACCCTGAGAAGTGCGCCTTCGGCATAGGGTCGGGCAAATTCTTGGGATTTATCATCTCCGAATGGGGAATCGAAGCCAACCCAGATACGATCAAGGCTATCAAAGACATCCCCGAAGAGTTGACCGGGGTGAAAGAAGTTCAGCGGTTAATTGTCCGAATCGCTGCCTTGAGTCGATTCATCTCAAGGTCGTCGGAGCGATACCAAAAAGTCTTCTATTTTTTTAGGAAGAACAATCACTTCAAATGGACACCGAAGTGTAAAGAAGCGCTGAAAGATTTGAAATGCTACTTGGCTAACGCGTCGTTGCTCGCCAAGCCAAAGGTATCAGTCAGTGCGAGGTATCACTTGGTGAAACAATGCTAGTTTATCAGTCAGTGCGGTGCTGGTTCGGGAAGAATATGGCAAGCAACAGCCCATCTATTATGTGAGCAAGACACTCCTCGATGCTGAGACCAGGTACCAACACTTAGAAAAACTAGCACTTGCTTTAATTATTACTGCCCGGAAACTGCGACCTTATTTCTAATGTCATCCAATAACAGTAGTTTCAACCTTCCCCTTGAGAAGTGTATTGCATAAACCTGAGTTATCGGGGAAGTTATCAAAATGGGCGGTAGAATTGAGCGAGTAGGACATCACTTATCAATCCCGAACAGCCATCAAATCCTAAGTCTCGGCTGACTTCGTAGCTGATTTTGGTGTTGGGATTCTGCCCGAAGCCGAAAAGGAGAACTCGATGTCAAAAGGAACAACTTTGGGGCTATGGATACTTCACACCGATGGGGCAACTAATTCCAAGGGTTCGAGATTAGGCATAGTGTTGAAGGCACCCACCGGGAAGAAAATCAGGCACTCAGTTTAGTTAAAAAAAGTGACCAACAATGAGGACGAATACGAAGCGGCTCTAGCAGGCTTGGAGTTGGCTAAAGAAATGGGGGTGGAAAGGATTGAGCTCAGATACGACTCACAGTTGGAGGTAAATCAAGTGCTCGGTGAATATAGGGCTCGAGAGCCCAGAATGCAGCTATTCTTGGACCGAGCACAGAGGATTTTGGCCCAGTTCCAAGAATGGCAAATTAAACATGTGCCTCGGGAGGAAAATACTGAAGCTGACGCCTTGGAAAACTTGGGTTCGGCAGTCGACGAAGCCCACTCGGGGACCGATTCAGTGGTTCGGTTGCTATCTGCACAGATGAGAGAGATGAAGTTGCAGGTCAACTCGGTGGACCACAAATGGGATTGGCAGAGTAAGTTTATTTCTTACTTTGACTCGGGGACTATCCCTCAAGATAAAAAGGAGGCCAAAAAGTTAAGGACTCAAGCGGCTTCATACCATATAATTGAGGGTAATTTGTACAAGAGATTGTATTGCGGCCCGATGGCCAAGTGTTTGGGTCCACACGAGGCCAGATATGTAATAGCCGAGGTGCACAAAGGCGAGTGTGGCAATCACTCGGGGGGAAAGTCTTTGGTGCGCAAATTACTAAGAGCTTGGTATTATTGGCCAACCATCAGCGCAGATGCAAAGGCCTTCATACAAAAATGTGATAAGTTCCAACGCCACACACGAATGATCCATCAAAAGGCCGAACCCCTGCATTCGGTCGTGGCACCATGGCCTTTTATGAAGTGGGGGATGGATATTATTGGCCCCTTACCAAAAGGAAAAGGAGGTGTTCGGTTCATCCTCGTTTTAACTGATTACTTTATTAAATGGATGGAAGCAGGAGCTCTCACCGAGGTTAAACAGAAATAAGTAATCGATTTCATTAGGAAAAACATCATCTATAGGTTCGGTGTCCCGTGGGTAATTGCTTGCGACAATGGTAAACAGTTCATGAGAGCAGCCATCACTAATTTCATCAAACAATAGGGGATCAAACGAATTGCTTCGACCCCCTATCATCCAAGTTCCAATGGCCAAGCTGAGTCTTCGAACAGGATTATAATCGAAAACCTCAAGAAAAGGCTCGATGAGAAAAAAGGTCCTTGGCCCGAAGAGTTTCCAGACGTGTTGTGGGCCATGCGGACAACGGAAAAGAACAGCACCGGCGAGACTCCTTTTTTACTTGCTTATGGTATGGACTCCCTTATCCTCGTGGAGGTGCGCGAACCTAGTCTTCGGTAAGCTCATGCCATCAAGGATGCGAATCAGCAGGCCATTCACATAGAGTTGGACCTGCTCGAGGAGAAAAGAGAGTTGGCCTTGGTTCGGCTAGTTGCACAAAAAAGGCAGAGCGAAGCATACCTCAATAGGAAGGCCAAACTTAGAGATTTTAAGGTTGGCGATTATGTGCTGGAGGCTACAAACCAATCAACGAAGGAAGAAAACGGGGGAAAACTTGTCGCAAATTGGGAAGGACCTTACAGAGTCAAGGCAATTGTTGAGAAAGGACCTTATCAAATTGAAGATCTGCAGGGCACGCCCGAACCCCTAAATTGGAACATGTCCAATTTAAAGCGGTACTACTTCTGATACCGAGGTAAGCATTCCTCGATGACTTAAAACTTACATCCAGCCTCGAGCCAAAAAACGCTCCTAGGGCTCCCATTGAAATGTACCAACTTGCTTGTTTCATTTTCCTTGACCTTTTCAGGAAGCGATAAAACGATTTTCAGTGCTCGGATCTTCATCAAAATTCACACCCGAACACTGGGGGGGGGGGGGGGGGAGTAAGGGGCGGTTTGCAACCGAGGTCGAAACTGAGCCTCCCAACCGAAGTCTATCTATTCGATAACCGGGGATTGTTACCCGAGTAATAGTTTAGTACATTGTAATCACGCCCGATAGTGGGATGTTGTCAATTTATTTTTACGCCCGAGGTTTACTTCAACCTGGCCCTATGTAAAAAGCCAATCTTGGCTCGTTGATATTATCAATGAAATAAACTTGATTTCACATCTATTTGTTTCAATAATCTTGCACTTCGGAGTTGCACTTTAAATGCATCGGCTCGAGAACGAGAAGTCGTTCTAAGTTTGCATCGATTTTGACCTAGTTAAGTCTGGTAAGTAAGTTATCGATTTTAAATGTTCGGTTCATGCAAAAACTAATATTCAAGATAAAAAGCACAAATTCATTACATTAGGCCCGAAGGCCACAAATCTATACATTAAAAGGACCCGAAGGTCCAAAGTTTGAACAAAAGGAAAAGTGCCCGAAGGCTTACAAAAACAAGAAATGGCAATGGGAATCTAGGCTTGGGGATCGTCATCTCCCTCCTAGGAAACCCCCTCGGCCTTCTCGTCATCATCGTCTTCTTCCTCATCTTCGGTCAAAGCCTCACTTGATGGGAGATCTTCAATAATAGCCTGAGCTTGAGCCGCTTTCTCCTCGGCTTTAGCAATCTCCTAATCCAAGTTAAGCTCACCAGCGCGGCATTGCTTGAGCAACTTCAACCGAGACTTGATGATGGCCCCTCTTTTATCCAGCTCCGCCCTTTTGGTCTTGATCTTCGCCTTGGCCATGCGATCAGCAACCTCCTCTCGAAGAGCTTTGACCTCAGCCTCACGAGCTGAGAGTTTGGAGTTCTCACCCTCCAACCTCTGAATATGAAGCACATGATTTTTCAGCTGCTCGTGGTACTTCTTGGCCATGTCTACAAACTCGCCCTTCGCTTGAGTTAGCTCGGCATTAAGTTTGGCAACCTCAGCCTCTAGCCTCGAGCGCTCAATCTGGAAGCCATCACCGAGGGCTTTAACCTTCGCCTCGGCCTCCGACTTAGCATCATGAAGATCGAACTGGGACTTGGAAAATTTAGCTTTCAATTCCGCTATCTGCGTGTTGAAGCTATCCTTTTGCCTATCCCACGAGCGGGCGACACGCCGAACCTCTCCGTCCCTTATAGTCTCGACCTCGAGGGCCCTCAATGACAGAACGAAGCCTTAAAAGGAAATCAGCCAAAAAATCATTATCAGCAATTGACCGAAGACAGGGTACGAAATTAATAAACAACCAAACTTACTCTGAGAGCATTGACGGCGATGGTGTGGTGTAGCTGACCTCGAGAGAAAGTCTGCACAAAATTTTCTTCCACGGGGCCAAGAAAAGGCATAACGCTCAGAATATCGCTTCGCTCGCTCGCTAAGAGGTTCGAAAAAGATGGCACTTCCAGCTTTCGAAAAGATCCAACCGAAGAGAAAATCCTTGCAGGCTCGGATTGCACCCTGACCGCGCCAATTCCAGCCCCCTCTTCGGCGGCGGCAGCCCCAACGTCTCCGACTTTGGCCTTGCCTTTAGCTTTGGCAACTGCTACCTTGGAGCTGTGTTCCTGATCTTCGAGATCAACAACCTCGACCTCCCTACGAATCACTAAGCCCTCGGCAACTTCGTCATCGGGCTCATCAATTTGTCCCCGACGCGATTCCGTCGCCGTTTCGAGCCGAGGGGAAGTGGCCACCTCGACACGAGGATTCACTGAACGAGAGGGTTTCTTAGAAACCACCCTCTTTCTCTTCACACCTACGAAGGGCAACATGGAAGAATTTCAAGTAAAGTAATGAAGGAAAATAAAAACCAGTGAGGCGACCGAAGATGACACCCACCTTTTGAGGATCCCTGGCCCGAGGATCCCTTTGAAGTTTTTGAATTTTTGGAGGCCTTCAGTTCCTTCAAGTCACCTGCTAAGCCCGCCACCGAAGCCAGTTCATTATCTAACTCGGTATCCTCATCATCCTTCTTTTTTCCTTTTTCTTTTCCTTTCTTCTTTTTATCTTTCTTCATGTTGACGGCACGATTTGGAAAACCTAACACCAAGGGAAAAACAGTTAGCAACCAAGGCGAAACTTCAAAACGACACACAAAAAGAAAACACCACAGAAAACTCACCGTGCCTCTTACACTGCCAATCAAATTCAGCAGCCACCTTCATCCATGTTTGAATTGAACGTTCACGAGCCCCTATCACAGCTCTAACCCATTCGGTCAACCCCTTAGGAGGAAAGATAGCGACCTTGTTAGCTGAAGAACAAAAATGAAGTGGGGTTAGCAAACATGCGTAATCACCGATGAGGAAGTAAAAAACCGAAAGGCAATTACATGTGTTATTCCACCTCTCAGGAAAATTGGGCTCGACAGATAAAACATTGGTCTCCAAGAGGACGTAGCGATCACTCCAGCCTTAGTCCCCATGGTCCTCGCTCTTGTGGAGGAGCGCATATTTACCTTGGTTGTTTAAAGCCACAACCCCGGCTTTGTGAAAGTAAGGGTAGTAGAGGGAGATGAGATGCTGCAAGGTGAAATCTACCCCGGCTTTTGTGCTTAGCCAATCCATGCACTGAACAACCCCCCACACGCCGGGGCCTAGTTGGGCCAAGCATAGGTTGTATGCTCAGCAAAAGTCGTCAATGACCTTGTAAACCGGGAGGGAGAAACCGATGGTGAAAGGGTAAGTGTATGCGAAGGATAGCCCCTCCACATGATGGCACACCCTGCTAGTGGGGTCGGGAATGACTACTTTTACCTCGGGCCCAAACCCACAATCCAACCGAACCCGCTCTATGTGGGCTTGTGTTATGCGGGTCGGCGTCGTGTTCACAGGTATGTTTCTATTCTTCTCCTCCTGGTCAACAGATTGTTGTTGTAATTTGAGATCCTTGCTGTTGTCGAAATGGGAGGGGATAATTTGATGGGGTTCTAGCTCTTGCTCGAGGGAAATCGCCGGGCCCGAGGGTCCCACCTCGGCATTATTCCCACCTTCGATTGAGGGCGGCTCAACCATGGTTTCAGCTTAGGCCTTGGCGGCATCTTCGCCCTCGCCCTCGTCGCCCTCACCATCGTCATCCCTATGGATGACATCATCAGCACCACCTACTATCATGGCGTCATCAAACATGACATCGCCCTCCTCTTCTATATCGACGTCATCACTCTCTGTAGCTAAGTCACGTCTGGCTCTCTCCTTACGACGCATAAAGCCACCAACACCAGACCTCACTTCATCGCCACCCTCCGCCGCAGCCGTTTGAGTCGCCGGCACAGCATCGACGATATCTCCGCTAACAGTAGCCGCGACTGAATGGGATGCCCTAACTCTCTCACCAGAGTCGCTTGAATCTTGTTTGGAATATGTGGTAGACATGATTACGATATTAAGGGTTCAAAGATCTTGTTGAAAACAGGAATAATCAAGACGAAAACGGAAGTTTTTTCTCTTTCTTTGGCTACTGTTGCTTACAAACATTGAAAGTGGTGAGAATGGGTTATGAGGAAAGTATTTATAGGTGTGGGAAACAAGCAAGTGGCAAGGCTTCATCATTGTAACGTTGGGGGAAACAAAAAAAAACGTGATCGTTCGGTCAGCCAACGGGCGAGTGACATGTGTTGATGAATAGTGATCTGAAGGGACGCGAACCGTTGACAAAATTTGAAACGCTTGGATGAGATTAAGCCACGTCATTCTCCCGCGGAATTTCACTCCATTCCTTGGCAACTTCGGTAGCTAACCAAAGAGTGGGGGGACTATCTGTATTGGGTAAAAATCGGCTCGCTGTGAATCGCCTCGATAACGTGGTCCGATAATGATCGAGCATGTAATGACAAGCCAGAAACTGAGGTAAGTGAGCGGATCGCCGAAGTCAGGCATCGAGGTCATCACCAAAGGCAAGCCGCAAGCTGAGCTTCGGTGACATTCACCTCGGTCAAGCAGCAAGGCCCTACCACCGAGGTCATATACTTGAACCTCGGTGAAACGCCTCGAGTCAAACGGCTTTGCAGCCCACTACTTCAGCCCACTACTTTGCCCATTAACTTCATCCATAAATGCTCCAGACGTGGGTTTGGCCATGAACAAGTCATGGAGAACGTGGAACAACCTCTTTGTCTATAAATAGTAATTCATTTTAGATTGTACACATTCAGAAAGACATGCAGAAACTCTGCCAAATTTTGTAGTCGCTACAATATGTTGAAATCAAATTATTTTTCTGTATTTTACGCTTATTTCTTGCATTTTCCTGACTTTGATAGGAAGATTTACTTATATTCTAATCCAAATTCAATTTGTGATCCTAAAACCAATTTTAGCCCTTACACATACTTCACAGAGGAAGTTTGAGGACCAAAAAGTTGGCAGTTGCCCTTTCAGTCCACAAGACTAGTAAAAGAATCGGTGGTGCATAATACTTTTAGCTTCAAATACTCGGTGAACACATTGTCTTTTTCATTGAGTTTAATATTTCCTTCTGCTGATTTTTTTGTTGTAGTCATTACTTTTCAAGATTCTCGAAGGCACTACTCACTGCTATTTGTTTATTAATTGTATAACAAATTCGGTGTAATCATGGTAAAGAGTTTTGTTCTTCCAGCACTATGATAGAGGCGCAGTAAATGACACTGCTCTTACAAAAATAGATGAGGCACAGGTAGACTCCGCTTATAGTACATTTATGCTATGTAAGGTGTATTGGCTTATGTTTTCGTAACTGTTGTTTGTTATTGGATCAGTCTTTTTCCTGTTGAACTGTGGTTTGATTTGGTATAAAAGAAAAAACTAATAACTGCTTGGAATTGCTGAATTAATTTTTATTTATTTTATAATTTACATTAAGTTAATTGTATTGGAGGATTTTTGCTTTGTCAAGATTCTAAAATTAACAATCTACTCTTTCAGAGAACACGTAAAACCAAATTATTCAATGCCTTTTCCTTTACAGTATTTAATCCAACGGGATTCAAACTTTGAGTATGCAGTCATCGGGAAAGGTTATATCCAATGTTTGAGCATACTGTATGTTTGCTTCAATATGCAAGGTAACTGCATTTAGAGTTAATAATCCGTCTTTATTTGTTTAGCATATGTGCCTAAATATTTTAGTTGTACTCCAGGAACTTTGTATTCACTTCTCATGGCATCTCATAATGAGATTCTCATTAAAGTGTTTAAACTGTGACCTTTAAAGGTTAAGTTTTTACACCATAGACGGTATTTTGATTAACTTTGAAAGTTTCTTCATTACCGGAATATTGTTTAATAAACTTATTTCTGGTTTGCTTTCCTTCAGAGCCAATTCTGAAATTCATCTTTATCGATTCTCATTTGAAACATGCCGATTTTTGTTGCAGCTGCAGCTTAATATTTTATTTTCTATTTGCTATAAGGTAAGTACACAAATATCTCAAGCTGGTTTCTTGAGAATTGAAGTTTCACTTATCCTCTGCCCGCCTACACTATCATTTTCTCGCAAATATATAAACATAATATTCTCCTTGGTCTGAACGTTACTTGCAACAATATGTTAAACTGTATCAAATTAGATGTCATTATTCTTTTATAGATTATTTCAAATTTGTATATATCCGCTTATTCACAGAATTTTTTTTAAAGAAAATTAGCGTCTATGCTTATTTTTCTTTATTCGGCTGTCAAAGAGATATTTTAGGATCAAGTTTTATTCTAAATAGTTATTTGCATTCTGTCATATTTCTACTGTCTATTTATGTAGATGAAAGGAACAATAGATATGTTAAAGGGGAGGGTTGTGCAGTCTGGACTATTTCAGGAAAAGTATGCACAATGTATCTGCATTTATGATCATTGTTTATGCATATCTTTCTGCAAAGTGATCTTGCATTTCTAGGCAGCATTCTGCTTTCTTTTTTCTTTTGCACATTGTTTCTTATGTTCTGTGCGGAATTCTTCATTTCTGTTCAGTGTTCTGCATTTCCGGGCAGTATTTGAAAAGAAGATAGATGCTATGTTATATCTATTTGAAGTAATCAGGAATAAGTTATGTAGTATGCAACGTATATTTCTTTTTTGAAATTCATTGAAAATATATACATTTGAATATTCTGTTTAATCTATTAGTTAATTTAGTGCTTTAAATCTTCATACTTTAGCAATAATTTCAAATTGTAATGTATTTATAATAAATATGATTACTGGATATGTGGAGAAATATAAAATTTTAACAACAATATTTTGGCTTGTATAAATAGTAAAAAAAAATTACTTATAGCCTATACAATATTGCCACACTTCAAAAGTGTGGCCATAGGGATTGGCTTTTATGTCCAAATAGTAGCATTAGCCACGCTCTACAAGTGTTGTTTCATTAGCTACGCTTTTCAAGCGTGCCGCGTGGCCTAAAATGTAACAAAGGCCACCCTTATAATGCGTGGTTGTAGTACCTAGGCAACGCTTTTTGAAATCTATAGCCTTTGCCTCTGGCCTTTGGGCAAAAGTTATGCCTTTTTAGGCCATTCTCTAAAAAGTGTTGCTTTAGGTCAAAAGGTGTGATCATTGATCAAAGGCCACACTTTTCAAGGGTAGTTAAATGTCCAATTTGTTGTAGTAAACACAAATTAAAAAATAATAATAAAATAAATAAATTTTGTATAAATTTTCTAAATCTCTCTATCACACAAAGAAGAAAGAAGAAAATGAAGGAGGATGGAGAGAAGTAGGAAAGGAAGGAGGAAAAAGAGAAAGAGACTGTTCCATGTGAATTGAGTTTAGGCAAAGGCAAAATAGTCCTTTTGCATAGTGAGAGATGATGTGGAGGGCATTTACTTAAAATATTTGAAAATGGGAACAAATTGGTAAGACCAATACTTATGGAGGGCACTGCGTGAAATTTTTTGCTTTTAATTGGTCATCTATGTTTCTATTTTATTTTTGTACTTATATAGAAATGCCATTCCATGGACGACAAAAGCTTTCTCATGGCGACACTTCGACATCCTATTTTCCAATATGACGAGTCTGAGTTCTCAAAACTTTTGTCGTCCATGTCAATTTCTGACCCCTAGCTATACTCTATCGTGCTTCCATGTTGTAATTGTGTAAAAACCCACGTGGAACTTTGGTTCTTCACCCACTTTTTCTACTTCATTGTAGCAATTGAGAATGCTTATTCCATGTGGTACTCATTGAAATCTCCATTGTTCCAAATTGTTTATGGTAATTTTTCAGTTACTGTGAGTTTTCTGCACTATTTCTTTGTTTACGTCCATCGTTGCTGTAGAATATGTATGGTACTTAAGTAGAAATTTTTATATTTCCTGTTCTTTTGGATTGTTTCGTGTTTGATATTTCGATGCATGTCTGTTATAACCTTCATTTCATGAATGTGATTACTTATTTGTTCAGATATAGTCATGAAACATAGAAGATTTTTGGTCCATCAATATGTTTGACAATATGTTTCAAACAACAGAACAACTTTTGTTGTTTCCTTATTTCGCATTTGTTTTGCAATGTACACAATCCATTATTTTGTAATACGACAAAACTAGAAAAAAAGTTTAACCAAAATTGACAATCTTATAAAACAAGAACCATAAGTTTAGAAGAAGAGGATGTAAGAGAGGAAGAGAGTTTGGTATGAGTAAGTATGCTCTAAAGAAGGGGAATGGAGTACTTGTTGCTACTTGTAGGTTGGGTTATTTGACTCACTCCACTCCACATGTTGATCACACTTTGAGGAGGGATTGGTTAGTTGATCTTGAGCTTAAAGTTCAAGGGAATTTTGATAGCTTGATCTTGCATTTTCCATGTCACCATGACCTATTTGCTCATTATTGTGTTGAGTGTATGTTGTTATTTAACTAAGTACTTGTTGTTCTCCTCGGAGACTTGATATTTGTGCTTATTATTGATGCTTGGTTATACCATAAGAGTGTTTTCCACACTTCTTGCACAAACCTACTTTCGAAGTAGGAAGTTTGCTTATCGTTGCTTGTAGGTCCTAAGCTCCATGCTAAGGCAAGGGAGATCTTGGAAGAAGCCTATGTCAAAGTGATGTTCAAGAAGGACAAAGAAGGAGACTCTTGGCCACCCCGAGGATTTGTTGATGCCGTGAGAGACCATGCCTTGATTTCGAGGATGAAATCTTCTCAAGAAGGGGAGGATGATACGGGGCAAATCGAGAAACCATCGAAAAGCACCATCCAAGGCTAAGGAAGAGCTTATGCATTGGAACTCCATAGAAGGAAGAGCATCCGAGACACATTTCGAGGCGTTTCAAGGAGCCAGAGAAGCAGGCGGACCGCCCATTTACTAGGCGGACCGCCACCCAACTCTCTGAACTTTTATGGGCGGTCCGCCCCTGTTCAGAGGCGGGGCACCTACTCTCCAGTGAGGGACAACTAGGCGGGGCGCCTACTACACTAGGCGGGGTGCCTACTTTGCTGAAGCATGACGAGAATGATCATTTAAGTGCTATGTAATTCCTAATATAGCCCTGCGTGGCCTATGACCTTTAAACCCACTTTGGGGGTACTTTAGAACTTTCATTATGCCTAGATGAAGCCTATAAATACTTCATTAGTCTTTCAATTTCCTTAGCTAGTTTTGATGAATGATTGAACAAAATTTCAAGAGTAGAGACTCTTTGATTGAATGAAAGAACCCTTTGATGGTTTGAGTCTTCTAGGTGAGCTAGTTGATCCCCAAACTCCCCTCCCCCCGATCATTCTATTTTCGAGTTCCTCGTGTAATTCGAGGGTAGGTTCTTAGTGTAGGCGAATCTTGACACCGATACGAGGGTTTCATGGAACAAGTTCTCCGTGGATACCTTGTAGGGAGTTTAAGACAAGTCTCGCTCCTTTATCTTTATCGTCTTTTGTTTTGACCCGTATCACCTTCTTGGTCTAACATGAATATAATTTTTTCCTGCTTCTGGAGGCTTATGATTATCTAAGTTTTGTTTGTGCTTTCCATGTCTTGCTGCTTCATCTGTTGCCTTTTTCTAGTTGCGGTGTTAGACCATAGTTTTTTGAACTTTGAGGTTGCTTTGGTTCTCTTCTCGCAATCCAAGCCAAGTAATTCTAAGCCATACTATCATCCTCTATTTATTTCACTGCAAAAGAATCATACATTCTGAATATTTCCAATAATGTACAAAAATTCAGAAAGTGATTGGCGTGTTTTATAATTAAGCATTTCTCAGATTGTATAGCCGATAAAGTGATAAAAGCCAAAGATAAAAGTACCTTGTCTGTTACATATGTCGGGAAAATATTTTGGAATACTTCCTTGTAAATAATATTTTTGATGTATTATGGGTTCTCTGTTTCATCATCAACGTTTAATAAGGCCAATCCTTCTCTTGTTGTTACGCGGGACACAACTACATATAATTGACCATGGGTGAATACTTGTTTTTTTAAAAATAATCCGACACAGTTAAGAGACTATCCTTGACTTTTATTGATTTTCATTGCGAAACATGGTTCTAAAGGGAGCTGTCATTTGTTTAGTTTAAATGGCCATCTTGAATCATTTGGAGACATGATAATTTTTCGAATTGTGACTCTTGAGCCGATGTTCTTTCTAGAAATGATATTGGTCCTGACAGATCAATTTCCAAGATGCGTGACAATAAATCTTGTCCCATTGCACATGCCTTCACTTTGGTTTAGATTTTTGAGAAGCATAACGGGAGAACAAACTTTTAAATGTATTTCATGATTCGGGATGCCGAGGAATGTTAAACTATTCAAAAACTCAGTTGGGTACAAAATATCTTTATCATTAGTGTTCACGCTTGCTTTAAATACGTTGTCTGAGCTAAAATATGTTCTTCCTTGACCTGGAATCATCTTCATAATTGTCTCATTCAACTCATGCACCATTTAATTTTTTGGTGTTAGTATTGCTCTTTCTTTTAAATATTCTAGGTTGTTGAACTGCTCCAGAAATGAAGGATAAACTGCCTCTACAATGGATCCAATTTGATCATAAGATGAATTAATGCATCTGTCAGGTGGTAGCTTAATAAGCTCCTTATTTATTTCATCATAAAAGGATACATCTCCAATCTGTGACAACCATTTGTCGAAAGCATCAATTTTAGTAGCATTGGATTTATTGACTTTTCCATGCATAGTCCCATATTTAGCTTTAACTCATAAATGGTGAAAAATGACTATAAATAAGAAGAGTTAAGTGATACTTCTACAATATCAGCTCGTGTACCCTTAGAGATTAAAAAAAATATTTGACGGAAGTCACCACCACATACTACTGTAAGGCCTCCAAAAGGTTTCTCAGAGCTATCGTCATACCTGAGTTGGAGGATATCTCTCAATGTCTTGTCTAAGGCTTCAAAACAATATTTATTTCCCATTGGCGCTTCATCCCAAATTATCAAAGATGTTTTTAAAAGAAGGACAACAAGTTGGCTTCCTTGTTTTATTTCGTAAGTGTACTCTGTAGTGACGTGTAAAAGAATATGAAATCGTAAATGAGTTGTTCTTCCATTTGGTAATAACAACACTGCTATTCCAGACGTAGAAACAGGGAGCACTACTCTTGATTCTGATCTGAGCTTTGCAATTATTGTATTCCATAGAAATGTCTTTCCAGTTCCACTATGTCTATTAAGAAAAAATAATCGACCCTCTTCCTTCTGAACTGATGTTAATATTGCTTCATAAGTTGCCTTTTGGCAAGTATTTAAGACAACGTACAATTTGTCATTCAGTATCTTTAGATCCTCTTTGTCATAATCCAACTCCTCACTGATAAGACGATTTCCTAGGTTGGTCACTAAAGCCGGATCTAGAAGTGGCATTCCATCAATATCTTTGAAACATTTACCCATCTTCAGTAGGATGCTCTCAATTTCTAATAAAGTATATGCTTCAATTTGTTTTTCAGTTAACTATAAATCTTTCAATCCAATCTTTTCCTTTGCATTGTTGTTATATCTTATGATAAGATTTCAAAGTTTGTATTCCAAAGTCTCTTGTATCTGTAACCTAACAGTGAATAAGTATCGTTACAAAGAGATATCTCAGTTCATTACCTATCGGCCAAAGTTCAGCCTCAGCCAAATAGTCATTCAAATCTTTATCATCATCTAGTAATCCTAATGCGTAGCATGTATCTCTGTAAGTTTTATACAACACTCCATTTACTGTTCGGATGCTTTCGAATGAAGTGCATCCCTTTACAAAATTAACCAACATTCTCAAATAAAAGTATTCGCCACTTGCAGGATGTGCAAAGTAAATTCGTCCAACTGCCTTGCCTTTTTTCCTCTGTGTCCATATTTCCCCTTCTGCATCCCAGACCCAACGCGTAAGGAAATCAGAATATGTAAGCCAACGCGCATCACTATAGCTCTTGTTGGCCTCGAACCATTCTGTAAATTTTTTTATTTCTATGTTAGATTTGCTAAGCATACTATCTGCTTGCTGCTCTTCTTCAAATATTATAGTGTTTTTACCCTTTAAATAGAATGGTAATCGTTCAACTGACGGCTCTCTGTAATGTATGTCAAATTGAAAAGTTGTCCAGTAAGCTTCGCAAGCGGATATGTATATGCAATCTAGATATCTTTTTATCTCATCAATTTGTGCTCCACTATCAATAGATTCTATTGTTGCAGTTGCTCGATTAGACCCTTTATTGGCATACTTGAACATATACTTGACCGACCTGGAGTAATTGCAATACTTGATATTTATATGTGCATCAAATTTGACAATAAAGCTCCTGTTGTAAGGAACAACATATCTATTTGTTCAAGAAAGCGCCATTTCTCTCCACTTGAGAACCTGTATTCCTTCTTCTATAAATAGGAAAGCCATCCGCGTAAAAAGTTGTTCGATCATTGAATTTCTTTGGAAAATTCTTAGTGCACTTCCTATTCACTATAGACGGGCATTGGGGTCCATAAAGCATGTAGTTCTTCACAGCATTATAACCATCAGGATCAACTACTGAATCAGGTATTTCTGCTAATATTATTATTTCAATATGTTCGTTGAGGGATTTTTTAACGTATGATACAAGAAGAGCAGTATGTGTGCATGAGGAAGTCCTCTTTTCTTAGATTCAATTGTATATAAACCTGCAGAATTAACAGTATAAGTTGAGGTGAGGATGGAAGTATTGTAAATATCATACAATTACATTAACTGCAGAATAGAAGAAATGTACAATAATAAAGAATGTTACCAAGCATAAAAGTTCTAGTTCTTTTATAACTGTATGGTTATTATTTGCATTCATTTAGAGGATATACCTGATTGCTAAAAGGCTAATAAAAAAAGGATATGCTACATAGAATATGATTTATACAAAAGTACAGAGTTGAGAAATGCGCACATAGAGTTCACTTTCTTCTCATATTTTCGTCATCATAGTATTTTGTGATAGTTTTCTATATAGAAATTATAATTCTATCGCGTCGACTTAATTTTCTAATATTTTATTGTTTCAAACTTCCGTCATTCTATTTTGTCCAAACTATAATCAGAACTACATACCTAGAAATAATAGAAGGAATAAACTGAGAGATAAGAACAGAAGAAAATATTATAAAAATACATGTAATGAGAATGTATTTGCAGTAGACTTACATGCTATTACGTTCCCAAAAGGCTATTCTTTTTCAAATCTTGCATTAGTTGAAACAACTTTATCTGAAAAACTCTGCATATGATGTCAACCCGGTTTGGATTATTCTCTTGGTCTATTAAGCGTAGCATGTCATTTATTTCTGGCCACTTAGGCTTGCAAGTGAAAATAATGAACAAATCCAGATATCCAGCCCACCTACAAATGGCCATTACATTTTTATAATTTTGTACTCTATATAGAGGCCCCTGTAGTGAACGATGAAGGCAAGATATTAGTTTTTCCTATCAATGAACAGTCACAGTCTCTTAGGATAATTGCACCCAGTATCCAGATGAAAGAGTTGCTCTTAATTTTTTTTTATTATTGCGGATAAAACTCAAATTTCCTTCTTCCATTTCCATGTAACCCTCAACAATGTACTATAATAGTCTACCAGCTTGTAGAAGAGTGTGACCCTCATTATGCCTTTGTTGTGTCCTGAAACAATAAAATTGTCTCATTGTCAATTTTTTTCTCTTGTGATTTTTCTTCTTTACATCTGCCAAAGGAATTCTAAGTCTATAGCCGTCTTCACCATATATGTGTATTAATGGATAATTCATTGACATGAAACTTGGGTGCAACTTTGTGATTCCTTGAAGCCCCATTTTTCGGTGTTCTACAATAAAATCTCAATGTGAGTTTTCTTCAGTAAGATCACCAACTATTAATCACCTGCAACTTCAGAAGTTGTGGCATATTATATTGTTTTCCATCTCCTCTCCTGTTGATAAGATTCATAGACGAAAAGTAGTTTCCGGATGTTCTTTATATCTATCTCTTGCCATCCGAAATGATTTTACCAAAATATTATGCTTGTCTAGCATTTCAGATAAGTCTCGCACAATTTTATCATTAGCGTCATTTTTTTAATTCTGTCGCCCAAGAATATTCATTCTATTGCTTATTTTGTTTTCAGTATCATATATATACAGTTGAGCAAACTGCGGTCTTCTTTTAGTTTCCGACAATAAAGAACCAATGCAATGATAATTCTGACCGCTTATTCTGAAAATATATAGACCATTTCCACAATTGATATTTCCATCAATGCACCCTCCCATAGATGTAAATGCAAACGAGTTGTAAGTCCTGATATTCTTTTGAAAGTTAATACCCAATTTTCCAAAATCTGCTCCCAAAAGATATTTGAGATAGGATGGTGGTTCACTCAATAATGGCAGCCTTAGACGTCCTTTCATACAACAAAGTGAGAATTCAGACTGTCTTGTCTTCACAGTTTTCTTTGTTCGTTCTTCATACCACAAAATAGCACCACAATGCAGGCATGTGTAAATAGGGGGACTAAAATTCCAATTTGTAGTGTAGAACCCTATCAAATTAAACAGGTGTAAATATCAATACAAACATCTTCTACCTAATTTCGTAATAGGTTAAAAGATAATATGATGAAGGATCTCTTTTCGTTTCCTGCTATTAGCAGGATATACGTTAACTGGTTCGGCTTTTCCTTTGTTTGTAGCTGCATCATGTGTTGTGACACATGTGTCTCCTGGAATATTGACACAAATCCACATAAATTCCTCAATATTTGTAGTTTCATTACCTATTAAATTAAAGAGGCTTAAATATCAATATAAACATACTCTATAAACATCTTGTACCAGATTTCATAATAGGTTAAAAAGATAATTATCTACCTGAATGGTAAAGGATATTTTTCTTTCTTTTTTTTTTCTATTAGGAGGATATATGTTAGCTGGTTCCGTTTTTTCTTTGTCTGTACCTGCATCAGGTGTTGGCATACATGTGTCTCCTGGAATATTAACACAAACATATAAATTTCCTAATATTTGTAGTGTAGTTACCTATCAAATTAAAGAGGCTTAAATATCAATATAAACATCTTGTGCCAAATCTCATAGGAGGTAAAAAAGAAAATTATCTACCTGAATGATGAAGGATGTTTTTCCTTTTGCTGGTATTGGGAGGATATGTGTTAACTGGTTCCGGTTTTCCTTTGTTCGTAGCTGCACCATGCACTGTGATACACGTGCGTCCTGAAATTTTGAATGTTCAACTTTCACATCTAAACATAATATGTAATAGCCATAGGTAACGAATGGATACCTTTTTGTTGAATCAACACATGCAATCTCGCAAAATGTCTTAACTTCATCAAAGTTATGAATCTTCGCACGTATTGTAACATCAATAATATCTTCTTTTGAGGACGATGCACATATTTCTTTTGAAGTAAAGAGACCTTTCGTTGCAATCTGGCATAATCGCATTCTGGATTTTTTAATAATAACTAATTCATCATTCAAACTGTTACACTGTACCATGTATGCGTATCTGTTCAATTTGATTTTTATCATTCTTATATGCCGAGCTAAAACAGGAAGAAGAATTTGTAGGCTGGATATTTCCAGCGGAATATTCATACCGTCATTAAATTCTTTAACAACAACAGAGAGAAATTCCATTAAACCTGTTAACACGTTTCAGAATAGTAGAATTTGTTAACATTTTACTAAGGTCAATTATTAAAGAAGATCATCCCCTCAAAATATTGAAACACTATGTAAATAAGCAAAAGTGATTGTGTATGTTTATTACAGCTATAAAATGATAAGGCATTTATCCTTTAATCAGAACATTTAAAGTCAGTCTATTTGAATATTATAGAACTGAAAATAGTGATTCTCTCGCTAATTGATCCCACTACCACCAATATAGAGATAGTATGAAGATGAAAACCTAATTGTCGCCTAACGATTTGAACGGAAGAAGAACTAACCTAAATTGAAGTATTTGGACTGGGTGATTGGATTGCAGCAAATGATGTGCTTCTTCTATTACTTTCCTGTATTAATATGTTGATATTTGCCCTTACTGTGCTTTTTCTTATTTTTGTATTGGAGAAATAGTTGAATGTTTGAATTGTAGAAAGAGGGAATATGTTTCAGAAGGAATTTCAACATAAATAAAGTATGATTTGAACTTTGACGGAGGAAGAGTAAATGCAAGATTTAAAATCTCAAATGGTCACTCAACTTTGGAAAATTAACCACCAAACTCACTTTGCTTTGGTTGGTCCCAAAAAGGTCACTCAACTTAGGAAAAATATCTCAAAAAATAATTCTTCCCGGTTTTTGCACCGTCACCCACCGAAAATCTGACGTGGCTTTATAAAATATTTTAATATAATCATAGGTCCCACTTTCTTTGCCATGTATGACTTTTTTAATAGTTACTTACTAGTTTTTTGACAAGTGTAATGCATGTGTATTCCTAATAACTAGTACAAAAAATTATAAATATTTAGTAATAAGCGTGTATAATTTTTTTTGGTAATTATATAATTTTATTAGTCACCAAACTTCTTTACAATCCAGCAAAGCCAACACAGCGTGATCTTTCTCTGTCTATGTTCATCTATACATATAACCTATTCTAACTCAATTACAGACTTTAATATACAAAACTTTGGATTATATCACTAACTAATGACTTTGCTCTCACAGAACTTGTATACACTATATCTCCAGCAAGCATATCGTAGGGACTTTCTTTATTTTCAAATATTATGTTGTTCCTCTCAGTCCATACCTCATAGACAAACTCTACATAAATCATCTTCATTAATTGTGCATGAGGGTCTTCCCTTTACTTATGTCCAGAATCCACTGTAACCTCTGCTCCCACGTACATCTTGTTGAGTTCTGATTTTGGTCCATTGCATCAGCCTCGCCTATAGAGCTCTTGCATACCCACAGTTGCAAAACAAGTGATTCCTAGTCTCATTTTCTAGTTTGCATAGAACACATATAGGATCTTTTTAAATTCCCCATTTCAGCATCTTGTCTATATAGTGAACCTATCATTAATCTGAAGCCACATAATGAATACACTCTTCAGCCTGACAGAACTTTTAAATATTAATCTCTTCTAAGGAACTTTGCTTAGTTCACCTAACATCTTCAAATAAATCTGTCTGATACAGTGCCCTTTATCCATCCTTGCTGCCTGAACTATATCCAGGTTACTACTACACTTGAGTATCTTCTTTAGGCTCCATCTCCTCTATCTTTTTATTCTTGATGTAGTAGATATGAGCCCATTTGATCCATAGTTTATTTTGTTTATTAGTCAATTCCCAGCAAATCTTAATGATAGCTGCTTTATTCCACAATCTCATATTAGCTAGCCTATATCCGCATGCTGATTTGGGTTGGCACATTTTCTCCCATGAAATTAGAGCTTTCTTTGAGATGGTGTTAGTACCAGACCAGATAAAACATCTGCAATATGCCTCCACTGTTTTCATTACTTTGCTGGGGAAGATGTAGAGCTGAACCTAGTAGGACTGGATCCCAAATACTACAGTTGCCACCAGCTGGATTCTTCCTGCGTAAGAGAGCTTTCGTGCAGTCCATGAAGATATCCTTGCTACTATCTTATCAATTAATGGTTGCCACTACAGGATACTCAGCTTCTTTGTAGCCAGTGGGATCCCTAAATACCTGAATGGAAACTCTCCCTGAACATATCCAAGATGTTGCAAGATTCTCAGTTTTTCCTCATTACCCACATCACCAAAGTAAATTGAGCTTTTGATTAGATTAGTTTTTAAGCCTGAAGCTACTAAAAATCTGCATAGTTTCCCGTGTATAGCTTTCACTGAGTTTAAGTCACCTCTAGTTAAGAGCAATAGATCATCAGCGAAGCTCAGGTGACTGATTCCTAACTTAGCATCAGTGGGTGATACTTGCATGTTATGTCTTCTTTTAGTTCCAGTAGTAATCTACTCAAATATTCCATTGTTATGGCAAAGAGGTAAGGAGACATAGGATCTCCTTGTCTCAATCCCCTAGCAACATCAAATGGTTGTGTCATCTCACCATTCACCATAATTGCTGACCACTTTTTTAGTTTCTTATGTCTCATCTGGATCCAATGAAAGTGGGAATTCGGCTCCTGAATAATTAACAGTCTTGACACATCCAAAATACCCATTTGAGGAATTGATCAGGGAATCTCATCTCTTTCACCACTTGATCTAAGTAAGGCCACTTCACACTATCATATGCTTTCTGCATATCAACCTTTATTATGCACCGGGGAGAAATGTGTTTCTTGTATAGGCTTTGACTAGCTCATGAACTAGAAAAATATTGTCTGAGATCTTTCTCCCTGGGATGAACCCTGATTGGCCTGTTGACGCGACCCCTGCTATCACCTTTTGTATCCTTGCTGCCAAATTTTTTGTTATGATCTTATATAACACTGTACAACAAGCAATCGGCCTATACTCCTTAATATTGCTTGGGTTGGACACTTTAGGGATTAGTGTAATGACAGTACAATTAAATGCTTTATAGAGATGTCAAGTCTTGAAGAATTCTTGCACTGCTTCATAAATATCACTTTTGATCACTGCCCAGGCTTTCTTGTAGAACAAAGCATTGTACCCATCTATGCCAGGTGCTTTATCTTCCCCTATATCCCACAATTCAGCTTTTATTTGCTGTTCAGTCATCTCCTTACACAACTCTAGCTGCTGTGAGTGAGTTAGCTTAGGTCCCAGTTTCATGATCTTCTTGTTCACATCTTGTAAAGATTGAGTTGGTGTCCCCATTAGCTACTTATAGAACTGCACCACCTCTTGTTTTATTTTCTGTTGATCTGTGACTTTCTTCCCATTACTTGCAGTAAGCTTTTTGATCTGTTTTCTCTCTTTCATGACTGCTGCAAAGTATTTGTTGTTAGAGTCACCCAGTCTGATCCAGTGAGCTCTTGTTTTCTGCTGGATCACGCTTTCTTCTATTCCTGACCATTTTTCTAACTTCTGTAATGTTTCTCTCTACCTGTTTGCTAGCTCATTAGTATACTGATCTGAGATCTTTTCTTGGATGTCTGCTAGCTCAATTCTTGCTTGTTTTATTCTGGTGCTAATTCTTTTAAACTCATCAATTGTTTAATCTCTTGAACTTATGCTTCAACTCTTTGAGCTTAAACCATACATTTCTCATATATATGTGATCAAGCTTTATGTTCCATCCTTATTCAACTATTCTTAGAAAATCATTGTGTTTAGCCCCACTATTGAAGAATTTAAAAGGTGCCTTGACAACTGGTTCAACATAGGACATGTCAATATGCATTGGAGAGTGATCTGATATACTGGGTAGCTTATATTCTACCTATCATTGACAAAACTTCTCCATCCAATCATCATTCCTAAATGCCCAATCCAACCAGATATATACTCTGTCTGCTCCCTGTTGTTTATTACACCAGGTATGGTAATCTTCCTTCCAGGACACTTTATTAATTTGCAGCTGCTGCACACATTATGTGAAATCTTGGGTTTCCGCTTGAGTTACTGGAGCCCCTTGTATTCTGTCTTGAGCTGTTAATTTGCTATATTGTTGACATAGTTCTTTTCGATGTTCTACTGTATTATACCCATATATTACTATCATCTTACAGTCAACATTTCCTAAATAATCATTCACTCTACAGTGGATAAGTTGAGCTGCCTGGTATATAATGTCCACTTCAAACTTGTTAGCATCCCACAAAATCCAGATCCGTCCATTGATAGCACTCGCATAATTGAAGATCGATCTCGAGCCTGGTGCTACTCTTTTTTTTTCTCTGCTTTTCTTTCCTTAACTCTTGTTTCTACTATTCCTGCTATCTTCACTCTATTGCTTTTGAGGTGTCGACACCCATTTTTCCCCAAACTCGGTTAGAGTTCGAAACATGGCTCGACTTATTGGGACTCACGGGTAAAGACTTGGAGTCGCCACCTAACATATTTTTTAACTAGGCGTATTAGGGCACCTACTTTATTTCTAGCCAATTTTATGTTAACTTCGAACTTGATCTACGAACGGGAGTAGAGTTCAGGTTAACTCGAAAAAAAGGTGTTAGGCACCTCTCAGATTCCACCAAATGTGGTTCCCGGCCCGACTAAATGATTGGGATTTAAAATAAATTAAACTTAATAGAATTGAACAGTTTTCACTATAATATACAAGTACACAAAATTGAATTTAAAGTAAATGATTCATCTTCTCGAATTATTTTTTTTTTCTTAGCAAACTTCAACTAAATAGACCTTGCAAAATACAACAAATTAGTTAGTGCGCCAAAAATAATAAAATTGAATGTTAAGCCAGGAAAATACAATAACAAGTATTTTGAAACATTTGTTTCCTCCAATGATGTCGTGGATTTCGTCGGGAAGTACCTCGTAAACAATATGAAAATGAATTAGTATTAATGAAACGAAGAAAAATTAAAAATAGAATAATGATAATAATAATAATAATAATAATAATAATAATAATAATAATAATAATAATAATACTAAAAGTAATAATAGAAATAATGATAATATATAAAATAGTAATAATAATAATGATAATAATAATAATAATAATAATATAAAATAGAAATAATAATAGTAATAAAATAATAATAAAATAATAATAATAATAGTATATAAAATAATAATAATAATAATAATAATAATAAAAAGGAAAGATAGATTTTTTAAAGGTTTTAGGCTCAGATTTCGTCGTATCGGATAGAGGTTTAAGGACGTCTGATACGGTTGCAAACAACGGTGGCCGGCCGTGTTGTCATGCCAGGTACCGGTCCTATACACTCTATGCTCATTTTTTTGCAAAGTATATACTTATCATCATCGGCTTTTTTTTTTTGTTTATTTTCGAGGCACGTAAGGGACGGTAATTCGGGACGGAACTTGTATTGGCCTCCAAACGTCATTGGCCTGTAGTATCTGTTCAATATCAGTGCGTAAGCATGCTAGAGCATCAAAATTGAGTATTTTTCATAGGCCATAAGTGTAGTGCTTATAGACATCAGAAACAAAAATCCATTGAACGGGTCAATGAAACAAACGAATCAACTGCAGTGGCATCAATATCATATGAAATAAAATCCAGATCCAACGGATAGAAGGCCATCTCCACACTATTAGAAGGACCCAAATTATGATTGTGCTTCTCTCCATCGATTTAAGCATAACCAGTAAAGAGTCATCAATGGACAATAAAAGATTAGAGATATCAAAACAAAGTCAGGCAAGAACAATTTAAACTTTAGAGCCATCGTTGATCCCAACATAGGCGACCTCAAGCAGGAACAAACAATGACGTTTGCGAAACAGAGAGCGACCACCGGTTGTGCTCTTTCCAGTGAGCGAGCAGAGGCGTCACTGCGACTCCGCCATTCCTTCCAATTTTAATCACAAATCGTCCAGAAACAAACGAGAACAACGAAAACAGGGACCTCACCGATGGTTATAAACACGAGGTCGATCAGAAAATGGGTTTTTCGGTGAAGTTCATGTACGCCATCGACCTAACTATTTTTTCGTGAATCAGTAACTCCCCGTCCCCGATTTGGTTTTGTAACGATGGAGTGGTGGTGGTGGTCTTCACCACTTTTTTGGACTGTGAATTCCTTTCCCCGATCTACCTTGATCTGTTAATGATGTGTGCGTGTGTACTGCTGGAGATGGATATTCTTGGTGTGTTGAATTAAAGAAAGAAGGCAAAGGGGATCTCCTCATTTTCTGATCTATTAGTGTGTGTGGGGATAGGTTTTCATCACTGCCGTCTTGTAATAGTGAGAGAGATGTCTTGTACTTTGTGTGTCTCTGGTGGAGATGTTATTGTGTTTACTATCTCCAGAAAAGTGGCGTTGGGGTTTTTCAAAAATCAATGGAGCAATTGTAGAGATTAGGAGATTTTAGGATTTGAGGGAGAAATTTTGGGGAGGGAATAATTACTGACTAATTCAGAATGATTTGTAAAGAAATGAGAATTATTGATAAAAATAAACATAGAAGAATTCTGTAAAGTGTATTTGGACTACTCTTTGTCTAGGTTCAAGGAATGGAAAGATTTGAAATAATTTAAACTTTAAAAAAAAAATTAATCCCAAAAAAATTAAAATTGGATTGAGATATTGGACTGATAATTAACTCAATGGTGCAAAAAAAATAAAAATATTTTAGCATACATATTATGTATAAAGATAAGAAAATGCACATATAAAATAATTAAATATAAATAATCACATATAATTAATAAATATTATAAATACAGTAATTTCACAAATAACCATAGCTTGACACGTACTTCACATATATCCTATATGATGCCGAATCACATAATATAATCACGATTAAATTTATAATGTATAAATAGGGTATAATCACAGGTAAATACATGCTTCTTAATGCGAATTCGCTCAAACAGTTAATACTGCACCTTTAGGTTAAATATAGCCAATTTTAAATGAGGGACAAAATTGGGTGTCAACATGAGATAATTGTATAATTTCTTTCTGCTTATACCTCTTATTTATCCCCCTTATATTCCATGCCAACCAAGTCATTGGGAAGTTTGGTGTCCTCCCCCACCTTTAGCTCTTGGTGTGAGAGTTCAGATCACATGTTCTCCTATCCTCAATGCATCAAAGCCATTTTTGGTATGAATGTTAGCTTCAGTATTGTGGATGTCTCTTTATTGTTCATCTGCCACAGTATTTTTTCCCTTGTTAGTGCTCAGGTTCTGGCCTTCTGAAAATTAAAAAAAATTAAAGCAAGACCAACTTTGATTAATTGGGATTAAAAAATCAAATTAGAAGGCGAGGCCTAATCACCCCCTTAAAACAACAATCAAAGGAAATCTTAACTAATTGATCCTCAATTGAATAAGTTCAATTACAAATCAAGGACAAAAAGTGCTTAAGTAAACAAGCTTAGCCAAAAGCCTTACAATTATCAATGTCATCAAAAGCTAACTCTAGCAAATGAGGTTAAAGAACTTATATAATAGTTTCTAAAATTGGCATAAAATGCCTTAATTGCTCCTAAAGTGGGCTGAAATAAAGTCATTAAACTTATTATAGGATTTTGGTTATCGCCACAGCGCTATTGCGCCACCATACGCGCGATCGCGTGGTATGAGTAACCAGAACTTGGCGATCGCGGTCAAAGGCACGCGGTCGCGAAGAGCAAACTCTTCAGTCCTCTTCAGCTCCTTGCGCGATCGCGTTTGAGGCCTCATGATCGCGCTGCACACTGCCAGGTGATCTGATCTGGTACTCCTCCACAGTATACAGAGCTCTTAGCAAGGTTTGCTACTAGCCCTGATGCCATAGAGAAGTTTGTGAATTTTTCATGCAGTAGCTGCACAGATGTCACATCACCTCTTGTAAAAAGAAGCAAGTCATCAGCAAAGCATAGATGGGTAATGCTGAGCTTCCTACACTTTGGATGATACTTGAATTCCCTGTCCGCTTTCAGCTCATTTAGGTTTCTACTCATATACTTCATTGCCATAGCAAATAAGAAAGGTGACATGGGATCACCTTGTCTTAATCCTTTAGCAGCTTTGAATGGCACTGTGGGTTCTCCATTGATAAGTATAGAGTAGCTAATAGTTGTTACACAATTCATTACCTATTTGATGAATACCTCAGGAAATCCTACATATTCCATCACTTGCTGGAGGAAAACCCATTCCACTGAATCATATGCTTTCTGCATATCTACCTTAATCATACACCTAGAGGAAATGTGTTTTCTACTATAAGCTCTGACTAGCTCATGTGCTAGTATGATGTTGTCACTAATCTTCCTTCATGGTATGAAGCCAGCTTGGGTTTCTGTAATCACACAGCCAATCACTTTCTGAATTCTAGCAGCTAGGACTTTAGCTATCAGTTTGTTAATTACACTGCAGCATGTTATAGGCATGTAATCTCTAATAATGTTAGGGGTGCTGATCTTTGGTATTAAAGTGATGGCTGTACAGTTGATAGGCCTATACAGTTCCCCATTTTGAAAAAAAGTATTTCACAGCTTCACATATCTCTTCCTTGATAACATTCCATGCCTTTTTATAGAATACAACATTATACCCATCCAGTCCAGGAGCTTTATCATTTCCTATTGAGCATAGTCCTTCATATATTTCTGCATCTGTCACTTCTTTGCACAACTCTACCTGTTGCCTATGGTTCAGAGTTGGTCCATTATTCATGGTCACTCTTTTTATCACAGGAAGTTGTCTAGCAACATCTCCCATCAGAGATTTGCAAAATGAGATCACCTCCTCCTGTATTGCTTCCTTTGTTGTTAGCTTTACTCTAGCTAGTGACATAAGTTCATTCAGTTGTTTCCTCTGTGTTTTCTCCTTCATTACTGTTGAAAAGTACTTATTGTTGCCATCTCCCAATTTTATCCAGTGTGCTCTTGCTTTTTGCTGTAAAGCACTCTCCTCTATTAAAGAACACTTCTCTAGCTCTTGAAGACTTTCCTTTTCTGCTGTTAGAAGGCTATCAGTACATTGATTCTTCAGCATTTGTTGAATGGTGGCAAGTTTACTTCTTTCCTGTTCCATCTTGAGTGTTATCCCTTTAAACTCTTTTTTATTCAGCTGCTTAAATTGACTTTTCATGCTCTTCATTTTGGCCCAAATTTTCTGCATTATTCCACCTCTGTGCTGCATCTTCCAGCATTGTTCCACAATCAACTTGAACTGTGGGTGCTCAGCCCATACATTGAAGAAGAAATGTGATTTGATACTCTGCTGCTGCTGATTCACGTTGATCATCATAGGGGCATGGCTGAAAAGAAAGTATCTCCATAGGTAGTTTGCAGGTGCCCATACCTCATCATCTGCTCATCATTCCTTAACAGTCTGTCCAGCCTGCTCCATATTCTATCTGAGCTTTATTGATTGTTGTTCCAGGTACAGTATTCTCCTCTCCATGACAATTTAGTGAGTGCCAGTTGTTGACAACAATCAGTAAACTCTTTCAGCTCTGCCATAGTAATGACATTTCCATTTAGTCTATCCTGTGGGTATAGAACTGCAATGAAGTCACCTCCTAGTATCCAGGGATGATACTTACAGCTTTGGTTTAGACCATACAATGCTTTCCATAGATCTCTTCTTTGCTCTATTGCGTTAATTATAGTCATACATGACAGTTAACATGCAATCTATTGTCTTATCCACATCCATCACATGACAGTGGATAAATTGTGCACTTCTTTCTATCACTGTGACAGTATATACATTTGGATCCCACATAATCCACACTCTTCCATTCCTTGCAAAGGCATAATTATTCACTACATCCCATCTCACGCCTAGCTTCTTCATTGTTGCATCTGCTTTGTGTTCTTTGACTTTAGTTTCTACTAACCCTACTAACTTTAGTTTATTTTCTTTGAGGTAGTTTCTAAATTCTTTTTACTTATACCTCTTATTAATACCTCTAACATTCCATATTATCCAAGTCATAAAGCACTGTTTGGGGTTCCTCCTTTATCTGGAGGCTTGTGCTATCTGATTTTGTGTTCACCAATGTATAATGCTTGAAATCCATTCCCTGTGTGCACTGCATATTGTATACCATTCTGCTCTTGCATCTGGTAATTTGGTGCACTTTTACACTGTCTCTATCTTTGGCATTTCACATCCTCATGGTCTGCACTATGCTTTGGTGTTGTCTCCTCTTGGCTCTCCTGATTCACCTGCTGCTTTTGTATGATCTGCTGCTCAATCTTCTCGCCTTAATTTTCATTTACAGGTGCTTTTGGTTGTTTTTTTGTTGACTTCTCAACATTAATCATCCCTTTGTATTGCCATGTTTGCTTTATTAGTGGCCTTCTCTTTCTTTTTGGTTGCTCATTCTTCTTCTTCTTCTTCTTCTTCTTCTTCTTCTTCTTCTTCTTCTTCTTCTTCTCCTCCTCCTCCTCCTCCTCCTCCTCCTCATCTTCTTGTCTGATGCAGTCATGCCCCCATCTGTTGACACTTGGAGCAAAACTCAGGTGCCCATTCATATATTTGTATGAATTGGTTACCATAGGGATCCATCACAGTTACCTCTTTAGGCAAAGTTCTTGTGACATTTGTCTCAATTAGGATTCTGGCATAGGATATTCTTAGTTGTTTTGCAGTGCACTCATTTGCAAACAATGGCTTTCCTATCACATTAGCCATTCTACTCAATGAGTCATAACTCCATCAATTTAGTGGCAGGTTTGGGAATTTAACCCAAAGTGGTATTATCTGTGAGGAATTCAGTATTGTAATCAGAATCAGGTGTCCACTGTTTAAGGATAATTGGCATATTTCCCATACTATATGGTCCTGCCTACAGTACTTCCTGCATATTATCTACACTTTTGAATTTAATGAGGTAGTAGCCATCTTCATGAAGGTATAGATCTGGTTGTGCTATGTTACCCCAAAACTGTGCCATATATCTCTGCATATAGTTATAGCCAAGATTTTCCTAAATTAAATAGGCTACCAAAGTGCTTTACCATTTATTATTCTCAATTTCAATCTCATTCAGTTCTAATTTCATTATATATTGCCCTTCAACTATTTCTGGAGTTATGTAAGCTAGATTCATACCATTTTGTGCTGCTCGATTTCCAGTAAACAGGCTTCTCCATGTTTTCTCTGCTGCTTGTATTCGCTCTTTCTCTTCCAGCTTCTCTTCTCTATTTGTTCCTTTATTTTTATTTTGCTTCATATCTGGATCCTCTTGTTGCTTTAGATGAGGATTTTCAGCTGAGGATGATGCTATGTTGCTTGTTGGCACTGCCCTTAGTTGTTCTTCCCTTACTGGTTGCAGAATTGATCGTATCATGTTAACAGATTTGCTACTCCTAATTTGGCTCTTAGCTTCAGTGTGCTTTCCTATTTCAGATTCTCACGGTGAAATCACCTCCGGCGTAACTAGTTGTTCCGGACTTGATGCTCTGATTCTACTGCTTACTGAGCTTCCTATTGTAGTTATCATTATCTTCTTCAGTGGTCTCCCTCTCTTCTTCTTAGTTCCAGCCATCCGTAGTGGTGCACGTTATCTTAACTTGCGCCTGTCGCTATCGCTAAAAAGAGAGAGTTTCTTTTACTTTTTCTTTGGTTTTTATCGAAAGCCAAAATTAGTTGTTGATTATGTCGTTGTCCAAAAACTCTGCGTGTTTCTGAACAAAGAGGGGCAGCTGTAATCACTTAATTTTGGCTTAGGTTGAATTAATTATTGTTAATTTTGCGTGATTTAATTAGCTGGCCTAGTATGTTAATTTAGCTTGGATTTTGTGTTTTAGTGTGTAAATGATATATAGGCTAGCATTGTTACAACAAGAGAAGAGATGAGCATCCCACTCCTATAGCCCGTCAGCCCATTAAGCCGGCCCGGCCCACAGCCCACATATATAAGGTTAAAAGCTTCCTAATTCCTAATTTCAACTAATTTCCCAAACCCTAGCATGACTCTTAGCCGAAAACTCTCCCACCACCACAAAGATCTTCCTCCTCCAGTCCACTACTGTTCCGTCTTGGACGACCACTGGCGATCGAAAAATTCACAAAAACATGGATAGAACTGCCTCACTCTCCTCTCCCCATTTTTACTAGTGGTTTCACCAAAATCTTGTTGCTGTAGAGTAGATCGAGATTTTCAGTTATTCGAACATGGTTTTTTCCGGAGATGCGATCATCTCCTCCATTTTCAGTCATCCTTTCACTTTTCCCAATTAAAAATGACCGTATAAGTGGTCATTTTCAGTTAGGAAAAGAGAAGGCGGCTGCCTTAAGTTTTGTCTTTCAATAGTTTTTCCAAAAGTCCTATAGTGATGGTGATGTTATAAGGCAGCGTTGAGGCGATATTTTAACGGGGATGGTGCGACGATGTTATGAATTCCATAATTAATATTGAGTAGCGATGCAGCGTCTCAGGCAATGATGGCGCAACAAAATTGTTTGGCGGCGCGATGAGGATGGCGATGAGTCATGGCAGCGGCGGTTTGAGGGCAGTTCTAGCGTGACAAGGTTGTAACGGGACAGTGATACAAAATTGTATCGATTAATTCACTTCAGCTAAGATAGAAGAGAAATTAGGTAGAGAGTAAGGTAAAAGAAGAAGAAATAAGAGAAATGAGAGAAATTGGATAAAATGAGAGAGAGTTGTTGAGTACAAATCACATGATTTTTGTGTATGAGATATATCTGACTATATATACCATCTATAACATGTTTAGCACCCTTTCCACCCCCCTCCCCAATATTTTCACACTAATTCAAATAGTAGTTTGTAACTACTTTTCCCCATAAAAAAAATTGTGTTGAAAAATAAAATTAGCTAGCTGATGTGGCTGCCAGCTCACTCATTCTCTTGCCTTAGCTGGAATTTCGGTATCAATACCCCGCCTTGAACAAAACCCTTGTCCTCCAGGGTGAAAAGAGGAAATCTGGATCGCAACTCAGTAGCACCTTCCCAAGTAGAAAATGTATTATCAAGAGCAAACCATTTAATTCGGCATTGAACAACAATTTTGTTGCCTCTTTTAATGAGCCTCCTGGCCAGCACTACTTGAGATTCAGAGCAAAAATGGCTGTGTAGACTGTAGATCAGTGACAGGTGGGTGGATGATATCAGTAGGCACAGATGGACATAATTTGAGTTGAGAGACATGAAAGGTGGAGTGAATTTTAACTTCAGGTGGCAGCAGCAACTTGTAGGCAACATGGAAAATTTTCTCCACAATAGGGTAAGGTCTAAAATACTTGGATGTGAGCTTATGTAAATGAGAATGAGATAAAGTGATTTGTGATACGACCCGAAATCCGGTTAGGTCGTGCGGGCACCCGACATCCTCCCCTAGACCCGTCGAGAGAATCCTTACCAATTAAATCAGGAAAATAAATATAACAATTCATAAATAAAGACATGACTAAAAAAAACATACAGATATATTGACACCTCTAAGCTGTACGAAAGAAAATTATAGCTGACTACCCAACATACTAGGTTTAGGGTTATCCAGACCAGACATCTAAGAGTACAAAAGAAGACAGATACCTCCTGAAGGGAGCAAAATGCAACTGAAATAATGAACAATAAACTGGTGGCCATCCAGAATAAAAGCTGGCTCACCCTGACGGCAGAAGTTGTCTTCCCTCCTTCACAACGTGGAAAACTATATCCTGGAGCGAACCCGCCGAAATGAAATAGATAGACAAGAAACAAACAACAAAAAAGGGTGAGTCAAAAGGACTCAATAAGTGGGACAGACTAGCCATCTCAAAGAATAGGATAACTACCCAGGGAGAAAAGAAATAGATCGACCAAATTCCTTTTATTTGAATTATAAAAAGGCAGAGCTAGATAATAATCGGAAACACGTAAAAAAAATATAAACTCAACCAAGGATGTGAGCCAAAAACATATCAACAAATATGCAATACACATATAAGCAGAACATCAATCATGTACCGCAAGTCTACACAGTGGTATGAATTAAGATGAAATGAAATGAAGTGAGATGAAATGAAATGAAATGAAATGAAATATGATGCGAAGGGTAACATGTGCCCGTAATCCCATCCCGAAGCGGAATACTCCTGCATTCGAGGGGAATCCAATCTGATAACCAACTGGAGCGGAATACTCCTGCTCCTGGAGCGGAATACTCCTGCACCCGATATAATATAAACCAGAGGCGGAATACTCCTGCACTCTCCTGGGGCGGAATACTCCTGCACCCGATATAATGTAAAGCTGAGGCGGAATACTCCTGCACTCAATATCTGACATAAGAGCGGAATACTCCTGCTCTTGGGGCGGAATCCTCCTACCCTCAATATGATACAATAGAGTGGAATCCTCCTGCTCTGGGGCGGAATACTCCTGCACCCAATATGATATGCCATGTAATGCATATGAATGACATATAATGCGTATGAATGCAATCTGATTCAATAATAACCCTTCACTGGCGCGGGACTCTCATCGACAGCCGGGAAGTAGATACCAACTTAAAGCCAGGGATCCTCAATGCGATACCAACAATAGGACATAACATATAATATACAATGTAAATCAAAAGCTAAGGCGTAATGAGTACGCCTATCGGCAGCTACACACGTAAGGAATACGTGGTAGAAAATCCACGAGGCCAGGTGCTTCCAAAGAAATGGATATAAACACTTACCTTGTTATAAAGTTAGCACAATTACTCAACAACCGCTTTGACCTTTGAATTTATTGCCAAACGATCCCACTCTATTCAATAAGCAGAAAAATATATCAAATTAGGCTAAAGGATTCATTCCTCACATCTTAGGGCAATCCAGGTAGGAACCTGATACCCTATTCGCATACGCAATACGCAGGCCAGGCCTATATACAGGGTTTAAGGTCTCATAACCAAACTCCAAATAATTTACATTTATATGTTGCCCATAACTCACTGAGTACGAATATATAATCAATTTCATTATCGGGGTCCAATTGACCCTTAAACTATCAATTAAACTTATTAAAACGATGTCTAATATTTCAAGTTTTACCGTTAAAATATATTCAAACACACGTAATAAACTCAAATAATATATTAGGATCATTACCTGAATGTTTTTGGGGTGAAAATTCTACTTTTTCCTGGCCCCTTTTCTCATTTTCTTGTATTTTTTCATTTCTCTGCGTTAACTTTTGCATTTTTCTATTTCTGTTCGATTTTCATATGCTGCTTACTGATTTCTAATGGATTATATACAATCCATTAGGCCCACCACCTCTCAATTCTCTTTTGTCCTTTTCCTTTTTTTTTCTTTTTTCTTTAAGATTTGCTATTACGGTAAAAATTAAAACGGTATCCTACGATATTCAAAATAATTCCAACTTTTGCATAGCAGTTATACAAAATATATGTAACATACTCACGAAGGCGGATCTCAAATTGGACTCCCGAAACTCAAGATGCGAATTTAAATAGAAAAGTCAAATTATTTAACTTTCGGCATTTTAGCGGAAACTAGCCGAACAACATTGAAATTGACTTTTGAAAGTTTACAAAAATCAAAAATAATCATACGAACCTGACGGCACTTTCGAATTTCGAATCGGAGCTCATTCGGCAAAACCGAGCTGGAAAATCTCTTTTTAATATTTATCGCCAATAAAAGCTGAAACCTTCTTCTGATGCCTACCAAACGAGGTCTGATTTATCTCAAATTTTACAGACAGGTCCTAATGGATATTAAGAATATTTTAAAATTATCGGCACACCAATCAGAGTCCTAACTTTCGAAACGACTGACCGAGGTCGTTTCATTCTCCTCCACTTAAACTCTCGTTCGTCCTCGAACGAGCCTAAGTCTAAAGAAAAATTCGCACAGATAATAAAAGAACTTGCACGACCTTCATAAGCTACTCCACGGATCTTATCTTTTGATTACAGGATCAGAATTATATTACGCACATCGTACTTTTGGAGTAAAATATATCTGAATAATATGATAATACCATTGCACAGCTTATTGTGACTAAGCTGATCCTTCCTCGATCACGAGAAGAGAGTTCTACATTTTCGAAGCAAAGATACACGGAACTTTGAATAGGTTAACATGATTAAGCCGATAATCCCTCTTCGATATACCTTTCGATATAGAACAGGTCGATGGAACTAAGAATTAGCTCACGCTTGATGCAATAGGGGAGCTTTTGAAGTACCTTGTCACTACACACTATAGAAAATTTGATGCAAGCTATATTATTTTTACGAATGCACTATGCAACATCTCAGTTGATGTTAGTGCTGTTCCGCGAGCTCCTTGTGGGAATGTAGTTACTCATATCCTAATGTATGTCAAAGGTTCATCTGAACAGGGTCTATCATATAAGGATAAGGATCATGCAAATAATACTGGATAGTATGATGATGACCAGGAATGATTTTCAGACTGAACATCTACTTTAGGGTATTGTCTTTGAATTGGAAATATTATGACTTGAAAAAGTGAAAATAAAAGAGACATGTAGTTGGACCATGAGCTGAGGCAGAATACCAGGACAAAGTTGATTATATGAGCACTTTATAATGCTAAAGTAACTTCTCAAAGAGTCGAGGTGTGAAGGAGATATGCCAATGATGGATGGACGACAAGCTGCACTAGACCTTTATCTCTAAATTTTCATTAAGTAAAACAGTGTCAGTATGAAGATCCAGTTCTAGTTGAATAAGACAGATAATCAGAAAAACAGAGTCACCGTACAGGGTTACTACTGACGGTGTTCCCATGTATAAATATAGACTTTGTGTCCCTGATGTTTCATATTTACATGGACAGATTATGATAGAGGCACATTATTTCAAATACACTGTTCATCCAGGTTCGACTAAGATGTACCATGATCTTAAGCAGATTTATTGGTGGGACGGAATGAAGTGTGACATAGCAGAATTTGTGGCTCAGTGTTCTAATTTCCAGCAAGTTAAAGTCGTACCATCTTTCCAGACTTTATACTTTTAGCAGATAGGTACATATATATGATCAGGTTGCCAGCTTATCTCTAGCATTAATAGATTAATAGTGAGTTTAGTGTCGTGGCCCTAGGTTGGGTCGTGGCAAAAGTGGTATCAACGCCTTAGAGATTAAGTATTACCATTCAGTATTTGGAGGAGGACTCCTCCACTTAAAGCACAAACTCATGCAACCATTTGAATAGGAATAACCATCCTCGCACAGTCTGTTGGACTAAAGAAGATTTAGCTAAAATCTGAACGTAGGCAGACCTAAGCTACCAACTACCCTTTCGAGTTGCCAAACAGCTGCAACTCACAAGTTCACAACTCCATACCTTTGCCGTAAACACCACCGCCTGATGGATGGTACTTCTATATAAAAATTTCGGCAGAGTTTCCCTTGAAACTGGATGATCCACAAAAACATAACCGGTACTATACTATACATGGAATGGATACCCGGATAAACTGATAACATAAACATTTAAGCGGATAACAAGATGAGACAACTGGATGACATAGCAAATCCGCAGATAGAATGTCTGGACAGCACCACTGTCCTGATTTTCAACCTAAACAATAATATGCTTACCCGGTTACCTTGACATGCACTCTGGCTCAACACAGGGAACATTACAATAGGTTACTAATCGCCTAAGCTCACCAGTGTCGAAAGAAGAAGAGATGGCAATAAACTGAGGATAGAAATAATTAGATCTTTATGAAGCTCATTGTCTTATTTATTTGGCTACCAGAGCTAGAATACTTACGAGTCAAGGTAGCCCAAGAATCGCAATTGAAGAAACATACGAACAACACCCATGCCAATTTGACCTCCCAATAAGAAGGAAACTCTGACAATTTACCAGAAACCCTGTTATAACCGAGACAAGCTCATAGAATAACATGACTCTGCTAGCGCCTTGAACCATGAAGAGATACGTAGATCGGGTATTGCTTACTAATCACTTTACATCGGAAGAAACAATGACATTTTCTGATGGTGATGAATAAGAATCCTATCATCCTACCAACACTGAATTCCAAAGAGCGGTAGACTAACTTGACAATATAATAGAATGAGGCACAACAAGATGCCAAGCAAACAATACTGATACTCACTCATAAATCTCTCACATTTATACCAAAAAAAACTAGTAGGGTCTCACAAATTTCCTCAATAAATCATACTAGAAGATCACCCCTCTACCATACCCGATTCTTAATAGAAACGACATCCAAAGAAATCATCGAAACATGATAAGACACACCATTTCCAGATCGATCGAAAGAATCAAATCTTACTCACATTTAATGGAAGAAGAAATACATGGGTGTACTGTATTGGATACCTCAGCATCTTGCTAGACTGACAGTTCATCAAACTGCCTCTGCAACTGAGCTGAGCCACTATCCTAGTAATCACCTTCTGAAGAACCACTGCCACCACGCTCTAAACCTCTACTAGATGGTGGCATTTCTCTGGCAGATTGAGATCTAAATGAAATTCCCTGCGACTGCGCAGATGCCTAATAACGAGAGAAAAGACGACTGCCTACTTGTCGGAGTAAGGAAAAATCCTCAAAGAATAGCCAGATTCATGACAATGATACCACCTTTTCGCTGAAAAGTGGAAGCTGGAAAGATTGTTGATAGCTATAAAGAAAAGACTGATTCTGATCTAGACGAGCTAGAGACCCATACAAATTAATCATGTGCCAGGAACTAACACAAGCTGAGATAACCTGGAAGGTGACCTCCCAATATAATCAGAACTCTTACCTTCAAACGAGGTATGGTGCCAACTAGGGCCGCAGGATTTCTCGCTCTCTCGCTCTAACTCTTCCCTCTCTAACTTATGGTATGCGCAATATCTCTGAGCACTATTAACGACATTAAATGAAGTCCCAACCTTAATTTCTCGAGCCATTTGGGATCTCGAGGAAGGAGGAAGGTCACCATAAATATTTGAACATTATCGTAAGGTTCATGGACTAGTTCTAGTGCATATTCAGCCATTCTATAGAATTCAATCTCATATTCTGAAACACCAACAGGCTAACCGATAGGTTACCCTGTCCAATCCACTCAAACTGGCAACACTTTTCATCTCGCTCGCTCCTCGAAAGGAACTTTTCCACGAATCTAGAAGAAAAGCCGAACCAAGTTAGCTAATAAGAGAGAGGTCCATCAATTCATGCTGGACCCCTGAAACTGGAAAGTAGAATAATCAACACCATACCGCTCGATATCATCAAGAGCCTGCAGGATACGCTGACATCATTTTATTTTAAAAATTTACACAGGGATTATCTGAAGCATGGCTTAGGAATATCGGAAGGTTCAATTGGGTAAAATAATGCAGCCTTTTCAGATACTCAGACCGAGCCATTACTCGGGCTAGCTAACCAGCCCGAATAACTAGAGGCACAACACATGCTGTCTCCGAAACATAATTCACTGCAGCAATATTAAGAACCGGAAAAAGGAGCTCCCTGAGGTCGAACGTCTGCACATGCGGCAACCTGATAGGCTGCCCAGTGAATAATAGGTTCTTGCGGTATCTGCGTCACCAAGATTCTCGTAAAAGCATCGTAGAGAGCCAAGGGAACCACAAGGCCCTGCTCCTTTGCCCATCGCGAGTTCGTACAGCCGGGACCTCCGTAACTAGATCGTCAGCACGATTAAAAAAAACTCTCGGGGCTTCATCAGTGCTAGCCCCAGGCTAGACTGCTTCGTCTTGAACTCATACCGTTTACTGATTTGTCACACGAGGATTCACACTTACCATGAACGAATTAACGAAAATACTTTTGCATACTAGACCGACGCACGATTAGAAAAGAAGGAAGTGAAACTTCCTAGATGCCATCATAGCCTCTCGTAGATAAGTACGGACGTCTACGTACCCATCAGCGAGACTCTACTAGACACTGTCTTAGTCTGGATAGACTCTAAAATGGGCTCTGATACCAACTGACACGACCCGGAATCCGGTTAGGTCGTGCGGGCACCCGACATCCTCCCCTAGACCCGTCGGGCGAACCCTTACCAATTAAATCAGGAAAATAAATATGACAATTCATAAATAAAGACATGACTAAAAAAATACAGATATATTGACACCTCTAAGCTGTACGAAAGAAAATTACAGCTAACTACCCAACATACTAGGTTTAGGGTTATCCTGACCAGACATCTAAGAGTACAAAAGAAGACAGATACCTCATGAAGGGAGCAAAATACAACTAAAATAATGAACAATAAACTGGTGGCCGTCCGGAATAAAAGCTGGCTCACCCTGACGGCTGAAGTCGTCTTCGCTCCTTCACAACGTGGCTAACTAAAACCTGGAGCGAACCTGCCGAAACGAAATAGATAGACAAGAAACAAACAACAAAAAAGGGTGAGTCAAAAGGACTCAATAAGTGGGGCGGACTAGCCACCTCAAATAATATGATAGCTAGCCAGGGAGAAAAGAAATAGATAGACCAAATTCCTTTTATTTAAATGATAAAAAGGCAGAGCCAGATAATAATTGGAAACACGTAAAAAAAAACTATAAACTCAACCAAGGATGTGAGCCAGAAACATATCAACAAATAAGCAATACACATATAAGAAGAACAGTAGTCATGTACCGCAAGTCTACACAGTGGTATGAATTAAGATGAAATGAAATGAAGTGAGATGAAATGAAATGAAATGAAATATGATGCGAAGGGTCACATGTGCCCGTAATCCCATCCCGAAGCGGAATACTCCTGCATTCGAGGGGAATCCAATCTGATAACCAACTGGAGCGGAATACTCCAGCTCCTGGGGCGGAATACTCCTGCACCCGATATAATATAAACCAGAGGCGGAATACTCCTACACTCTCCTGGGGCGGAATACTCCTGCACCCGATATAATGTAAAGCTGAGGCGGAATACTCCTGCACTCAATATCTGACATAAGAGCGGAATACTCCTGCTCTTGGGGCGGAATCCTCCTACCCTCAATATTATACAATGGAGCGGAATCCTCCTACTCCTGGGGCGGAATACTCCTGCACCCAATATGATATGCAATGTAATGCATATGAATGACATATAATGCATATGAAGGCAATGTGATGCAATAATAACCCTTCACCGGCGCGGGACTCTCATCGACAGCTGGGAAGTAGATGCCAACTTACAGCCAGGGTACAATGCTCAGATCCTCAATGCGATACCAACAATAGGACATAACATATAATATACAATGTAAATCCAAAGCTAAGGCGTAATGAGTACACCTATCGGCAGCTACACACGTAAGGAATACGTGGTAGAAAATCCACGAGGCCAAGTGCCTCCAAAGAAATGGTTATAAACACTTACCTTGTTATAAAGTTAGCACAATTACTTAACAACCGCTTTGTCCTTTGAATTCATTGTCAAACTATTCCACTCTATTCAATAAGCAGAAAAATATATCAAACTAGGCTAAAGGCTTCATTCCTTACATCTTAGGGCAATCCAGGTAGGAACCTGATACCCTATTCGCATACGCAATACGCAAGCCAGGCCTATATACAGGGTTTACGGTCACATAACCAAACTCCAAATAATTTACATTTATATGTTGCCCATAACTCACTGAGTACAAATATATAATCAATTTCATTATCGGGGTTCAATTGACCCTTAAACTATCAATTAAACTTATTAAAACGATGTCTAATATTTCAAGTTTTACCGTTAAAATATATTCAAACACACGTAATAAACTCAAATAATATATTAGGATCATTACCTGAATGTTTCAGGGTGAAAATTCTACTTTTACCCGGCCCCTTTTCTCATTTTCTGGCATTTTTTCATTTCTCTGCGTTAACTTTTGCATTTTCTGTTTCTGTTCGATTTTCATATGCTGCTTACTGATTGCTAATGGATTATATACAATCCATTAGGCCCGCCGCCTCTCAATTCTCTTTTGTCCTTTTCCTTTTTTTTCTTTTTTCTTTAAGATTCGCTGTTACGGTAAAAATTAAAACGGTATCCTACGATATTCAAAATAATTCCAACTTTTTCATAGCAGTTATACAAAATATATGTAACATACTCGCGAAGGCGGATCTCAAATTGGACTCCCGAAACTCAAGATGCGAATTTAAATAGAAAAGTCAACTTATTTAACTTTCGGCATTTTAGCGGAAACTAGCCGAACAACATCGAAATTGACTTTCGAAAGTTTACAAGAATCACAAATAATCATACAAACCTAACGGCGCTTTCGAATTTCGAATCGGAGCTCATTCGGCAAAACCGAGCTCGAAAATCTTTAATATTTATCGCCAATAAAAACTGAAACCTTCTTCCGATGCCTACCAAACGAGGTCTGATTTAGCTCAAATTTTACAGACATGTCCTAATGGATATTACAAATATTTTAAAATTATCGGCGCGCCAATCGGAATTCTAACTTCTGAAACGACTGACCGAGGTCGTTTCAATTTGTCTGTAAGTTGGAGCTTAATTTATAACCAATCACTAACCTGAAAACTTCTATCAGACATGTGAATATTGGCCAATGACTGCATTCTTTGTTGGGCGCTAGTGAGGTGGAAATTAGCCAATTGAAACTTGAACTCTCTTTCCTGTAGAATGTTTGCAACTTCAGTATTATCAGTTGACTCAGGCAAGTAGGGAAGATGTGTAGGAGGGGGGTACCCATACAAAAGCTTAAAATGAGTAGTCTGAATAGCTAAGTTAAAGGTAGAGTTGTACCACCATTCAGCTAAGGGCAAAAATTGAAACCAAGAATGGGGAGAATCAGTGCAAAAGCACTTGAGATATGTCTCCAAGCACCTGTTAAGGACCTCTGATTGACCATCTGTCAGAGGGTGGTAAGTTGAAGATGTGTGCATTTGCACTCCCTGAAGAGAAAGTATTTCCTTCCAGAATGAACTAATAAAAATAGGGTCTCTGTCACTTGTAATGGAAGCAAGAGGACCATGCAGCTAAAAAATGTGGTCCATGAACAATGGAGCCAAGGACTGAGCTGAATAGGGGTGTGCAAGGCCTATGAAGTGACTATATTTAGTAAGTTGATCAATGATGACCCAAATGACAGTTTTTCCTTTAGAAGAAGGAAGTTCCTCAATGAAGTCCATGTTGATATCAGTCCATGGCAGTGATGGAATAGGGAGAGGTTGCAAATAGCCTGAGAAGCAGCTGTATCATACTTGTTTCTTTGACAAACATTGCAATTGTGAATATAGTGCAAGATGTCCTTCCCGATACCCTTCTAGTAAAATAACCTCAGCAATCTCCTAGTAGTAGCATCAATGCCTGAGTGTCCTCCTGATGGTGTATCATGCCACAAAGATATAATCTTGTGTCTAAGGGCAATGTCATTACCAATGACTAGTTTGCCTTTTCTCCTAAGCTGTGAGTTGATCCAGGTAAATTACTTGTGAGGAGTCTGTTGTAATTGAGAAATCAGTACTTGAAGTTCAGGGTAAGTTTGTCTTCCTTTTTGTATGTCATCCCACTAGTCAGATTGCACATTGGAGATCATTAATGAAAATAATTCAGCTCCTTTCATTCTAGAGAGGGCATCAGCAGCCACATTTTCCTTCCCCTTTTTGTACTGAATTTTAAAATCAAAAGGAAGGAGTTTAGCTAACCACCTCAGCTGGGAATTAGTATGGAACTTCTGTTCAAGAAGGAATTTGAGGGCCTTCTGATTATTTCTAACAATGAAGTGTTGGCTCATTAGATAATGAGACCACTTAGATACTGCAAATACCAAAGCTAGCAGTTCTCTCTCATAAACAGACATGGCAGCATGCCTTGTTGTCAATTCTTTGCTAATGAATGCAATTGGATGATCTTATTGCATCAAAACAACACCAGTACCACTGGCATTAGTCTCAACAACAAATGGAAGTGTGTAATCAGGTAAGGCCAGCACAGGTGCAGTGGTAAGAGCCTGTTTCAAAGCTGCAAAGGTCTGATAAGCTGTAGCACTCCATTTGAATCCATCCTTTTTAAGCAAATCAGTAAGGGGCCTGCTAATAAGGCCATAATTCTTAATAAATTTTCTATAGTAACCAGCTAACCCAAGAAATCCTCTCAATTTTCTGAGAGAAGAAGGAGTTGGCCATGCTTGCATTGCTTGAATTTTCTTGGGGTCAGTGACCACTCCTTGTGCAGAAATGAAATGGCCCAAATACTCCACTTCAGGGACACTAAAGACATACTTAGAAGACTTGGCATACAGCTGATTAGCCACCATTATGTCAAAGACTGCTTGCAAGTGCTCAACATGAGCTGAGATAGACCCACTGTATATCAGGATATCATAAAAAAGTACTAAATAAACTTCCTCAATAAATGCTGGAACATGTGATTCATGAGACCTTGAAAAGAAGAGGGGGCATTGGTGAGCCCAAAGGGCATGACTAAATACTCATAATGCCCCATGTGTGTCCTAAAATAGTCTTAAAAACATCTTGAGAGTCCATTATGATCTGGTGATACCCAGACCTCAGGTCAATTTTAGAGAAAGCCACAGCTTTCCGCAGTTCATCTAGCAGATCATCAATCACTGGGATGGGAAACTTCTCTTTAATTGTACAGTGGTGGTTAAGCTCTCTGTAGTCGACACATAATCTCCATGTGCCATCCTTTTTACCCACCAACACCACATTTGATGCAAAAGGAATGTTGTTGTACTGGATGATCCCTTGTGACAGTATTTCCTTAATTAATCTTTCAATAACATCCTTCTTCATTGCTGAGTACCTGTAGGGCCTTATGTTAACAGCTATGGTGTTAGGCAACAAAGGAATTCTATGGTCAAAAGGATCTCTGGAAGGTGGTAAGGTTGTAGTTTCTAAGAACAATTGGGAGTAAGTCTGAATGAGAGTGCCAATTGCAGTAGGCAACTCAGTTACATCAGGTAGCTGCAGAGAAAATAATTGGGATGCAGAGCTATCAACTGATACAGAAGCAATATCCAGCATAAAAAGTTGAGCTACATCTTCTAAGTTCTTTTTATTAAAGACCTTAGAAGTCACCTCCTTGCAGTTAGTAGTTTTATCCTGAATAACATGATGCTTGCCTTCCCTTTGATAAGACATAGTAAGCTGGGCAAAATCAAATAGAACAAGCCCTAAGGATTTCAGCCGTAATGCTGCCAACACCATATCATATTTTCCTACAAGAAAAACAATCAAAGCAGAGGAGTATGAGACTCCTTGTATCATTCATTCAAAGTTCCTTACCACCCTTGGAGTATTCTCAGCAGTATTATTTCCTAACAGCATAGGACTAGCTTTGATAGGACTGATAATGCATCCCAATTTACTGATGGATTCAGTGTTTATGAAATTGTGGGAACTACCACTATCAAGTAAAATATGTAGTGGTTTCCTGTCACTGTACCCAATCACCTGGATATTTTGAGCTCCTCTCAGGCAAGACATAGCAAACAGTGATAGAACTGGGTGTCACCTTCAATACTAACAACATTTTCACTCTGAGTAATTTATAAATTGATGCTGTCAAACTCCTCCATCTCTTCCATACCATCATCCATTTCCAATACAAAAATCTATTTAGGTAGTTTACACTTATGTCCCAGAGTGTATTTCTCATCACAAAAGTAACATTGTCCATTAGTTCTTCTGGCTTGCATTTCTGTTAGAGTAATGAATCTTATGTTCTTAATTGCTGCTGAGGAATCTATAGTATTAGTAACAGGCTTTGCTAAAGGAGGATAATTAAATCTAGGAGAATAGGAATCAGTTTGGGTCCTTCTGGTGTTAACAGTTCCAGGATACTCAGAGGTAGATCTTTGGCTCCTAGCATTAGAAGCTAGAGTTCTCTCAGTTAACCTGGCTAGTCTGTAAGTTTGAGATAGGGTTGTAGGCTCATGCATCAATATGGGATTCACCAGCTCATCCTTTAATCCTCCCAAAAAACAATCAATAGCCTGGTCTGTGGTCAAGTTACACTGGGCTAATAATCTACCAAAAGCAAACTAAAATTCCCTTGCATTACCAATTTGTTTCAGCAATTTAAGCTCAAGCATAGGACTAGCATAATATTAAGCAAATGATTCAGTTAAAGCAGCTAGATATTCTTCCCACTGAGGAGGCACAAGCGAGCGCCAACACCTCAGATAAGACTGATGCCAAGCTAAGGTATCATCATCCAAATGCATAGCTATATTTTAATTCTCAGATCCTGTGGTGTATCATCTATAGAAAAGTACCGTTCAATCCTATACAACCAGTTTTTCAGATTTTCACCATTAAAGCGAGGAAATGACAAGTTATGACCATGATTAGCAAAAGAACAAACATGTTTTGGGCCTAAAATACCTTGTCCCGACTGGATCACTGCTTCCTTCCTCACAGTTGATGTAGATCTAGTATCCTTGGATTGTTGTTGTAAATACAAACCATCCACTGCATTTTTTCAAGGCATTTACTATAAAAATCAATTCAGTCTGTTTTCGATCCATTGTATCTCTTAATTCCTGATGCTTAGTTTCCATGAAAGCTCGTAGATCTAACTGTTGTGCAACTAAATGTTCATACCGCTCTTGTAACTCGACTGGAACTGATGCTATTGTCTCTTTGTTAGGCTTTGGAGGAATGATTCAATCCTAGGAACTATGCTCTAATAACAATTGATATGAAATAGTATCGATTAAATCACTTCAGCTAAGATAGAAGAGAAATTAGGCAGAGAGTAAGGTAGAAGGAGAAATAAGAGAAATGAGAGAAATTAGATAAAATGAGAGAGAGCTGTTGAGTAAAAATCACATAGTTTTTGTGTATGAGATATATCTGACTATATATACTATCTATCACATGTTTAACACCCTTTTCCCCCAATATTTTCACACTAATTCAAATACAATTCAAATAGTAGTTTATAACTACTTTTCCTACTAAAAAAATGAGCTGAAATATGAAATGCAGCTAGCTGATGTGGCTGCCAGCTCATTCATTCTCTTGCCTAGCTGGAATTTCTGTATCAAACAGTGGTACAGTCCGCGATGATGTTGGTCTTCATTACTGATCGATGATGCATCGAAGTAGCGGCGGCGACGTCCAGCTGCGTTCAAATTGCGACAGTGGCACGACGGGTATGGTGGCGATGTTTTGTTGATGATGAGTTAGATAGAATTAGTTAATTCCCATTTATCGTTCTTGTTTGCCTCTGTCTGTTTTGGTTTTAAATGTTGAATCATAGGAATTGTTATTCATGAGCATTTTGATTTGTAAGAAATCATGTTAGTAGTGTTTATGGTTAAGTTATTTTTTTTGTGTCCGCATGTTTGGATCCGTGTTTAGCTTGTTAAGTAGTTTAATCACTGGTTTTGATGTTTTCAAGCATGTTTTATGACCTTTGTATTGTTTGAGAATTCAAAAGCCTCGTACGTTAGTTAAAATTTGTAAGTATTGTTAATATTGGTTTGAATGCGGAGATTATATATTTTTGAGTGTGTGCACGTATGATCGCGTTCATGAATTGAAAGAAAAAAATGGAAGACATTAGTTTAATTGCGTATGTGTTGATCTACTAAAATCCATTTGTGTTTTGGGGCATAATCAACTGAGAATTTTATTTGGCCCAGTAGATTGTATAAGTTTAGATTTTGGGGCTAATATAAGTGATTTTCAGATCTGTATATTGTGTTTAAAATGGTTTTGAGTTTGTTATTAGTCCAATAGCAACTTAGTCCAAGCCCATAGGGATGTCCCTTCAATAGAAAATTTTGATTTAAGCTTTTAGAGACAACAACAATTAGCTTGAAAGAGAGAGCACACACACATGAACACTATCTTGAATAACCAACAAGAAGCAAGAAAAAATTAGAAGAACAAAAAGCAAGAACAAATACTTAGAAGAAAAAAAAGTAAGTAGGGAGATTTAAAACCAAAAGACTTTACATCAAAGGTCTTTTGGGGCATTTTGTCACTAAAAGGATTTTTAAGGAGTTTTAAAAGGACTGCCCGGTTGCGTTTTTGCTGCGTTCGATAGCTTATTTTGGCTTATTTGGATCGTCATTGCTGAGCTCTAAGGCTTCATACCATAGGTAAACACATGAACATCGCGTATTTTAATTTTAACATGAAATAATACAAAAACCGCATGTTTAAAGGTAAAAAAAATAAGTATTTGATTATGTGTATGCTTGTTTGTCTAAATATTAAATGATCCGGCTGTTTGTCTAAAGTATGAGATATTGTCAGTTTTATATTTCTATCTCAAGCTATATATGATTTCTGGAAATACATGGAAAGGATACATTGTGATAGAAACTTGAAATCTGGAAATTTGCGGAAAATAAACCTGTTTTGCCGTAAATTAAAATCTGACCATTTTTTGATAAAATAGCCACGAGATGCAGTATGTAAACTGAATAGATTCACAAGTGGATACTGAAGACATTTTATAAAATCATATCTAAAAGAGAAATGGGTTGCAATTAGAATCTGGACACATTTTTAAAGAGACAAAACTGAAACAGGATCGAATAAATGGACCATCTAAATGGACCATCTCTGCAAATGTTTGAAGGCCATGAGAAATGAACTGCTCCTTTAACTTCCGTTTGACAAACGGCTTTGTTTTTATAGGTAAAAATTTCGCCCAGCAGCCACTTTTAATACTGGTATTTAGTTTGAGGCTACTATTTTCTTTGGTCTTACACTAGAGGCCACTTTTGGGCCTTTACTAAATAAATATTGACTTAAGTTCTGATAGTTGACTGAAGTTCAGTCCACACGGCCCCTGGACTGAAGTTCCATCTCTTAAGGACTGAACTTTCAGTCCATGTGGCCATGGACTGAACTTCAGTCCATGGCCATGGACGGAAGTTCTATCTTAAGGACTGGACTGAACTTCAGTCCATATGGCCGTGGATTGAAGTTCAATCTTTAAGGACTGAACTTCAATCCGGCCTCTGGACTGAAGTTCTATCTCTTTAAGCAAAAGTGGCCACAAACTAAATATTTTGGTATTAGTGGCCTGTGCCCAAAGACCAGTGTCAAAAGTGGCCTTTCGTGCAATTAGCCCTTAGAGCAGTCATTTTTTCACAAACATACACATCTTGTTTTAAATCATCCAAGTTTAATTAATTTATTTCAAGTTACTTTTGAGCAATGTAAATTATGATTTCATTTTGGGAGCGTGGACTTTAAACTATCAGCTTTAATATAGAGTAATATATTTTCGAAGCGCGACTTTAACTAAACGGTAAAATATAACAACCAAATATTTTCTTTAATTAACTTGCGACATAAAGTAACTGTGCTCGGCACAAGACTCGAGGATGCCTAACCACTTTCTGAGAGTCAACTGAGGACCTTACTTGATATCTCTGACGCAGACCATTAGACGAGTCAAAGGTGTTCTGGATAAACAACTTTGGTGACTTGGCACACGTTTAACTTATCAAGTGGTGACTCTGAGTTCTCTTTAAACATCTTGTGTACTTTGAAACACCAGTCACTGCCTTTTAAACCATTTCATTAATTTTGTTAAGGGAAAAAAGAGCACGTGACACTACGAACTATGCAGTAGAACTTTAATTAAGATTCAAATAAGTCATGTTGCTCATTTGATTTCTCGCCAGTATAATCGTGGTTTACTAAGTTCCATTTTGTTCATAGATTATTCAGTAATTGTAATCTATAAATTAATTTATGGTGAATGATATAGCATAAACTGTTAAATAATTAATAATACATGAAAAGCTTGTGATAGCTGATATTTGGACTGGCTATTATTTAAAAATTTTATGTGGATATTCATCAACAACTTTTCAATCATTGGCTGTTTATCATTCAGCATGCTGAAAAGTGACTATTTGTCTAAACTTCCTGATGTTTGGCAATATTTGCCTATTCTACCTTAATATTTCCGCACATTTTGATACGTTATTCGCCCATTGCACGAAATAATTATGATTGTTACGCTCACTTATTGTGTTTGTGATGTTAGGAATGATTTGGATGAATACGAGTGCAAACGGAGTGAAGATGGATGAAATCGAGCAAGAATTGACGAACTTAGCTAATCGTGGGATATGGCATTAGACGGAAAGCTATGGAGAAAGCTACGGATTTGTTATAGCTTCAGGCTCATAGAACCAATAACCATGCGAGGCATGGCCTGCATCGCGCGACTTTCAGAAGCCATAGCCATGTGAGGCATTGCCCATGGCTTTTAGTTCTGCGACCCCAACTTTTCTAATTCAGTTTAGGTTTAGGATTAACTTAATGGAAGACTTTGTAAATACTATAAATAGTATTTTAATTTCAATTTTGAGGGAGGTCGAATTCTAGAGAAAGTTTTGGGAGTTCTTACACTTTGAACCCGGGGTTTAATTCCTTTTCATCATCTATTACAATCTTTCATATTTCTCCAATGAATTCTTGTGTTGTTGTTATGAACATGCGTAGCTAAACATATCGTTCTAGGGTTAGAGCAAATACATGAAGGTTGATGTTTGAAAGTTGATTTCTTTCTATTGATTTACCATTACGGATTGTTTATTCTTTCTTGAGCCTAATTGTTTGGTTATCAGGGCCCGATAATTGAACACTATCTACGGTTTACAAGTTGAACTCGACAGAGGGAACTTGTAAATGCAAATAAAAAAGAATAGGGCTTGATTGTGAACCTGGGCATCAAGGAATCAATTTGTAGGTAGGATAGACATATACCTATTCGCCTGGCTTAGCTAAATACATAGTTCTTTAATGCATGCATGTGTTTTCACTCCATAGACATATAGGCGTTAGAGTAGCTTGCATAGACTCGTGAAGAATCGACATGTTTTCACGAATATAATTAACCTATTAGTTAGCAATCTAGGAAATCAAGAAGTAGAATCAACTGAAAAACTCAACTGGATTGTTCGTAACTCTGACCCTGGACCGTTCTCTTTTATTGATAACAACCTATAATTTGCTCTATTACTTGACTTCAGTTACTTGCTTTTAATTATTGCATTTAGTTAGTAAAGATCTCAATCATACTTGAAAAAGATCCCTGAATAGTTTTTACGAAATTGTTTGCTAGGATTCAGTCGTAACAATAGTCCTCGTGGGAACGATACTCGATTTATCACTTTATTACGTGTCGACCACATATACTTGCGTGTGCGTTTGGGAACAACACTTCCCTTGCTTCGCAAAATCGCTCCTATTACTGAAAATTATCCCACACCGCTTAGACATTAGTATTTAATTATGTTGTACTTATCCAATTCCTTCGGTGTACTCGACACCACAACTGTGGTATCCTGATGAAGCCATCAACAATAGTGTGCTTGTCATGGTCTTGCACACACACCATGGGTGCGAAGCAAATTTCAAGATAATGATCAAGCCATGGCCGGATACCTAAATTGCCCATCCCTCAAGGGTGGGCAATATCTTGTTAACCATTATTTTTTTTAATAATTATTTCTATTTTAAATGTCTAAGAACTAATAAGTAATTAAATTGACATTGCATGTTAAATTAGTTTATCTTTATTGGTAAATATAACTAGTTATTAATTAAAATCACACTTCATCCACTACCAAGGGTGGTTATTAACTTGAAAAATAATCATAAGCACATATACTAGTAGTTAATTATTGCAATCAATAACATCGTCATGTTTTAGTATGAAATTATTACCCCACATTATCATTCCTAACCCTTATCCACTTTTTATAACATATTTTATTTTTTCTTTCTTTTTCTAGCATATTTATTAAATATAATTTGATGATATAAATATTTTAAAAATATAAGACAAATATAAGTGTATATATATGTATAGAGGCTACATATAAAGAATATCAATCTAATTATATGTTATATTTTAATTATAAGTCAAATTTTAAATATAAATTTTGTGACTAGATTATGTTAGTGCTGGATGACTTGTTAATATAGTATATTGAGGGCTATTTATGTGGAAATCCCTTTTAGTATCTCTAAAAATAATTTATTACAAATGAAATGTAACACAATTTTTGTAATGTGGTTCGTTCTTTAATCAATTTATTTTGTTTAATGCAATAAACATATGGTAAAAAATTACCCTGATACATCCCGTCAATATGTTAAATGACATATGTTCCTTTATTTAACTGCCACTATTAGTACTTGACCATAGTTAATACAATATATTTTTCACATGAATAAATATTAATTAAAATACTTAATAAATCTTAGCTCGGTGCAACTCCTGTTATCTCCTTTTGGTCGTCAAATTAATCCACTGTACTTTTTGAGTCCACTGAATGAATCCAAATGAAAGGCCATTTACGAGCTTCTGCTATAACTTAGCAATTGCAATATTAACATTTCAACATAGAACATTTTGTAACTTTCTGAAAGACTATAAAACTTGGTTGATTTACAAATTGAGCTAAAGCTAAGGAGTGTTATCTTTCATCCTCTCCCAACATATTAGAGATTTTCAACAAACGTTTAAAAAGTAAACTTTAATAATATGTAAAAAAAGAATTAGATATTCAATCATTTCTTTCTCCTAGATTAACAAAAAAGATATTCATTAGTAATTTTGCTTAAATTTTATCTCTATAATATACTATCAGTGAGTTTATGAGAGAATACGATGCATTTGTTTTCAAGATGTATCATTTAAAAGTTAACCAAGAGATGATAAAAATAAAGTTAACCTAAGCTACATAATTGACTTTATTTATTGCTTTTTAAATTTTTTATTTTTATTAAAATAATCATAATTTACCTTATTTTATCTTTCATAGTTAACTTCACTATAATGGATGTAAATATCGGGTGCGAGTAAGTTTTTACCATAAACATATACTGTAGTTTGTTTTTAAATGTTAAACCAAATGTATAAAAACACTCCAGTTCTTTTCAAAGTATTTGATTCTTATTTTTGGTTTCTTCTAGATTTTTGAGTTTCTATTAAGACTCTTGTTTACTTCACATCTGAACACTCAACTAGATTTGAGAGACGAATTATTTAACAATAATAATGACTCAGGTAGAAATTTGTGCGAGCAAAATCCACCATTAATTGTATGTAGCAAAAGCCTGATGCCTACGAACTGTCACAAGCCCTTCAACGTAATCTTTCATTAACAATAGCAATCATTTCAATCACAAAGCTTTATGGTAATTGGCATACAAGCTTTGTTACAGAGGTAAATAGTGATTTACTAAGATTAATCTACACAGATAATCTTAGTAGGATTATGAAGGGGTATATATATATATATATATATATATATAGACACACACAGACGTTTAGTTGTTACAGAGTCTATTTTTTACAAATCAAACACTGCACGGCAGCCACAAACCCTTGTCGACTTCAACTTACTTTTGCCTAACGTTCAGCCTATGTTTGCCTACGTTAGCAAGCATATATAAACACACACCACAATCAGAATCAAAGGGACAAACGTAAGGGACGGAGACAAGCATATACGGGCAATGCCCAACTTTTATATTATTACTTCACTCAACAATACAAAGGATCTTTTATTGCCAAAGGCTTACAATCAAATCTGAATGCCTTAACAACGTTTTACAAAGCTTAAACACAAAGGGGACTGTTTGGGACGGTTACAAAGTGATAAGGCATGCCCGGCACATGCCTAGGCAGTTTCATTGCCAAGTCAGCCACGTTTTGCCTCATGGGCGCCCAAAACTCGGTCTGCTTCCTTGTCAATCAGCCGCTCACGTGCCTTGCACGCTTTGTGCTATCCGCTCAGCAAATCAGCCACACCCTTAGACAATCAGCTGCACACCTGCCCACTTCGGGTGCCATGTGCGCCCATCACGTGCCATCATCGTTCAGCTTCCTTGGCCATAGCAATGTCATGCCATGTCTTGTCTTGAAACTTAGCCAACCTGCCTTGCCTTGCCCTCATTGTCGTTGCCCACACTTAGTCCACGCTTTGCCCACACAAGCAAGGCTGTCTTGCCATCATCAAGACACCTAGCTTAGCCGTCTTGCCCAACTGCCAAGCCAGCACACTTAGACACACGATGTCAATCCCACATCGAATGACTTATACATTACTTCACAATCTGCCTATGCCAAGGTGCAACATATAAAACCTTAGCATAGCCAACAGCCGACGTCCATCATGTTCCAAACCGAGGGGCTAACAAACCACCCCCACTAGCTGAACTCGACGTCCTCGTCGAGGCTGATTTCAAGTACTCCTCAAGCTAATCTTCGAACTGCCACAAAGAAATGCTCTTCTCCCAAGTTGCATCCATTTCAGCCCTGCCTTTCCATTGAACTAAAAATTCTGTATGCCTATTTTTCTTAGACATAGCAAGGGCCCGATGATCTAAAATCTTCTCAATTTGAGCGTCAAACTATGTGCGCACCACAGGCGGCGCTCTCTTGATCTTGTGTCTATCTGGATCTTCAGCATCTTCATGATAGGGCTTTAGAAAACTCACATGGAATGTAGGATGTACTTTCAATCGTTCAGGTAGCCGTAATTTGTAGGCAACCTCCCCAACTTTCTGCACCACCTCAAAGGGACCATCATATTTTGGAATCAGACCCCGATGACGTGTTTTACTTTCAATTTTCTTCCAGATTTGAGGCGTCAACTTCAGCAATACCATGTCTCCAACATTGTAGTCAACAGCACGCCTCTTCAAATTTGCATACTTCTTCATTCTTTTCTGGGCTTTCCTTAAGCTATCTTGAGCTTCAGCAATCAACTCAGTCCGGTCACGTGCATACCTGTAAGCTGCTGGACATTTCCCACCTGTTTTCTATTTTGCAACATCAAACGGTGGCAAAGTCTACCTGCCAAGAATGAGCTCAACTCTATTGCACTTGACTTGTGCAGATTATAACAAAATTGTGCACAATCAAGCAACTCCACCTTGTTTCCTTGACTTGCAGTCACATAAAGACGAAGATATTCTTCAAGCAGATGATTGATACGTTCAGTTTGGCCGTCTGTTTGTGGATGATTCGCTGTGGAGAATTTCAAATCAGTACCCAGCAAGTTAAACAACGAAGTCCAAAACCTGCCTGTAAACCGTGCATCTCTATCACCCACAACGTCACTAGACATACCAAAATGTTTCACAACGTGCTTGAAAAATAACTCAGCAGCAACATCACTTGGACAAGCAATAGGAGCAGCAATAAAAACAGCATACTTGGAAAATCTATCAACAACTACCATGATTGATGCCATACCGTCAACTTTAGGAAACCCGCATATGAAATCCATAAAAACTGATAACCAAGGTCGTTCAGGAATAGGCAATAGCTGCAGCAAACCAGCTTCCTTTTTTCTTTCAGTTTTGTCTAATTGGCACACTAGACAAGTCTTGACATAAACTTTTACGTCATCTTCCATCTTAGGCCAGAAATAAGACCGGGACAGCAAAGCAAACATTCTCTCAACAGCTGGATGACCTGCCCAAGTAGTATCATGCGCCTCTTTCATTAGTTCACGACGCAATCTACCCCCTTGAGGCACGACAATTCTCCCCCCCCCCCTTGAAATGGAGCAAATTGTCCTCAATCCAGTAGCGCCTCACCGTTCCCTCTTTCACTTGGTTCATCACTTTCACGTACCAAGGATTATTTATTGCACAGAGTTGTATCATATCAAGGAAAATAGTTTCAAGTCTACTAATGGAATAAACCGCAGCAAATACCTCTTTGCGAGTAAATGCATCAACACTTGATTGTGTTTCTCGGGCTTGTGCTCCCAAACGAAATCATATTCAGCCAGCAACTCTTGCCTGCTTCGGACTTAACTTCTTTTGAGTTTTGAAGTAAGTATTAGCCACATTATCAGTCCGCACAATGAATTTCGTTTCAAGCAAGTAAACTCTCCAAATCTGCAAACAATGAACCACGGCCACCATCTCTTTCTCATGTGCTGAATATAGTTGTTCTACACCATTTAATTTTCGGCTCTCGAAAGCAACAGGGTGACCCTCTTGCACAAGCACACCCCCAATAGCTTTATCCGACGCATCAGTATGCACCTCAAACGGCAACTCAAAGTCGGGCAATCTTAAAATAGGCTCAGATGCAATAGCTTCTTTCAGATTATTGAAAGCATCATCACATGCCTCAGACCACACCCACTTCACATTTTTCTTCAACAAATCAGTCAAAGCAGCAGCTTTCTTTGAGTAACCTGCAATGAATTTGCGATAATAGTTTGCTAACCGAGAAAAGAACGCAGCTCTTTGACAGTTTTAGGAACCTTCCATTCAACAATAGCCTGCACCTTCTTAGGGTCCATCCTCACTTGGTTCCGACTCACCAAGTGCCCTAAGAACTTAATCTCTTGTCTAGCAAATTCGCACTTCTCCATTTTTACATAAAGCTGATATTGTCTAACCCGAGACAATACTAACTTCAAGTGTTCAATGTGTTCTTCGAGGGACCTGCTATAAATCACAATGTCGTCTAAGTACACGACAACAAAATCATCAAGATATTCATAAAGCACATCATTCATCAAATTACAGAAAGTAGCCGGGGCATTTGTCAAACCGAACAGCATCACAAGAAATTCGTACCCATATCTCGTCACACAAGTCGTCGTACTTTCATCACCTTCAGCAATTCGAACCTGCCAATAACTTGCCCGCAAATCTAGCTTCGTGAACTAACAAGCTTTTGTCAATCTATCCATCAAGTATTGAACCAGCGGTACCGGATATTTATTCTTCACAGTCACTTTGTTCAACGCATGATAATCCATACACATCCTCAATGATCCATCCTGCTTCTTTTGAAACAAATCAGGGGAACCAAACGGAGCTTTTGAAGGCTGAATCAAACCTGCATCAAGAAATTCATTCAATTTTTTCCGCAATTCAGCTAACTCTTTTGAGGCCATTCTATAAGGAGATTGTGCACGAGGCACATAACCGGGCATCAACTCAATCTTATGATCAATAGCTCTTCGAGGCGGCAAAGACTTGGACAATTCAGGGGGCATTACATCAGCAAAGTCACTCAAGACTTTAGCAACACAATCAGGTACTTCGACTTTGACATCAGGCTTGAGTTCAATCATCGCAGCAAGATAGGTTTCATCACCTCTTTTCTAGCCCTTTTCAATTGTTATAGTAGAAATCAAAGCACTCATGTCTTTCTTTTTTCCCTTCCCATGCGGGTGAAAAAAATTGATAAAATCGGGTGATGATTCATGCATCATCATCACACCATCAAGATGAGGCATCGGAGAAAGACAATGTTTCTTCATAAAGTCAATTCCAAGAATCAAATCAAAGTCCTCCAACGGAATTACCATCAGATTTGCCTTACCACGCCAACTCCCTACCGAAACAGGCACATCATAAGCCATGCCTACAATGGCTTGTGCCTTAGTATTAACTGTCTTCATGTAAGTCGGACACTTGTTAATAGATAAACCATATTCATGCACAATTCTAGCCGAGATAAAGGTGTGCGTGGCACCCGTGTCTACCATTGCTACAACAATTTTATCCCCAAGTTTCAATTCAATATACATCAATAGAGCATGAGGACTTTTAGGACTATCACCTGTAGCATTTAGCAAAGACATTGTACCTAGCAATTGAAGTGGATTCACCAAGGCAGCACCACGGCATCTATCCTCACCGCTTCCTTTTTCTGAACTTGCAAGCATGACGTTCACCTTTTCTCGATTGGGACAGTTTCTGGCTATGTGAGCTCCTCCACACGTCCAACAACCTTTGTTGGTTGCAGCATTTTTGCCCTTGGCAACATTGTTACCAACTATCGTTTTACCCTTATCAACTAGTATCAGAGCCCGGCTGTAACAGTGTTATGGCTGGGAACACGAGTGCAGAATTGAGGGAAAGAGTGACTAGTTTAGAGGCACTGGTTGGGATAACTAATGACGATGTTGATCTAGTGGATCTAGTGACGCAGATTGCAAGGTTGAAGGCAGATTTGGATATTGTTTGCGAAATTGCTGAAGGGCACATCGTCCAAATCAAAGGTCTGAAAAAGCAAAACGAGAATGTGAACTTAGAACTCGTTCTACTACGTAGGGCGTTGGCTGCTGCTCCTACTCAAACTCATTAGGAACGATCTAAGGTAAAAGTCCCCGAACCTAAAACGTTTAATGGTGCACGTAGTGCAAAAGAAGTTGAGAATTTTCTGTGGGACATGGAATATTATTTCTCAACAGCCTGTATTGTTGAAAATGAAAAGGTTGACATCACAACAAGTTATCTTGCGGGAGATGCTAAACTGTGGTGGAGAACAAAGATTGCGGATGATGAAAGTTCCGGTCGTCATAAGACTGATAGTTGGGATAAAATGCGCAAGGAAATTCGAGAGCGAATTCTGCCTAGCAATGCGTCATGGCTTGCTAGAGTCCGTTTGAAACGCTTAAGGCAGACGGGATCCATTCAGGAATATATCAAAGAATTCTCCTCTTTGATGCTTGATATTCAGAACATGTCGGATGATGATAAATTACATAATTTCATTTCTATAGAATGAGTTAAGAAGGCAGAATGTGAAGGATCTTCCTTCGGCTATTGCTCCTGCGAATTCGTTAGTTGACTATCGTACTAATCGAACTTCTAAAAATCCTTCTACTTCGAAGCCAAAGTAAAAGGCTGAAAAGAAAGGGGATTGTAGGAAGGAAAGGCGCAAGGATATTGTCGATAAAGGTAAAACGATAGTTGATAACAATGCTTCCAAGGGCAAAAATGTTGCAACCAACAAAGGTTGGTGGACGTGTGGAGGAGCTCACATAGCCAGAAACTATCCCAATCGAGAAAAGGTGAACGCCATGCTTGCAAGTTCAGAAAAAGGAAGCGATGAGGATGGATGCAGTGGTGCTGCCTTGGTGAATCCTCTTCAATTGCTAGGTACAATGTCTTTGCTAAATGCTACAGGTGATAGTCCTAAAATTCCTCATGCTCTATTGATGTATACTGAATTGAAACTTGGGGATAAAACTGTTGTAGCAATGGTAGACACGGGTGCCACGTACACCTTCGTCTCGGCTAGAATTGTGCATGAATATGGTTTATCTATTAGCAAGTGTCCGACTTATATGAAGACAGTTAATACTAAGGCACAAGCTATTGTAGGCATGGCTTATGATGTGCCTGTTTCGGTGGGGAGTTGGCGTGGTAGGGCAAATCTGATGGTAATTCCGTTGGACGACTTTGATTTGATTCTTGGAATTGACTTTATGAAGAAACATTGTCTTTCTCCGATGCCTCATCTTGATGGTGTGATGATGATGCATGAATCATCACCCGATTTTATCAAATATTTTCACCCGCATGGGAAGGGAAAAAAGAAAGACAAGAGTGCTTTGATCTCTACTATAACAATTGAAAAGGGCTAGAAAAGAGGTGATGAAACCTATCTTGCTGCGATGATTGAACTCAAGCTTGATGTCAAAGTCGAAGTACCTGATTGTGTTGTTCAAGTCTTGAGTGACTTTGCTGATGTAATGCCCCCTGAATTGCCCAAGTCTTTGCCGCCTCGGAGAGCTATTGATCATAAGATTGAGTTGCTGCCCGGTTCTGTGCCTCCTGCACAATCTCCTTATAGAATGGCCCCAAAAGAGTTAGCTGAATTGCAGAAACAATTGAATGAATTGCTTGATACAGGTTTGATTCAGCCTTCAAAAGCTCCGTTTGGTGCCCTTGTTTTGTTTCAAAAGAAGTAGGATGGATCATTGAGGATGTGTGTGGATTATCGTGCATTGAATAAAGTGACTGTGAAGAATAAATATCTGGTGCCGCTGGTTCAAGACTTGATGGATAGATTGACAAAATCTTGCTGGTTCACGAAAGCTAGATTTGCGGGCAAGTTATTGGCAGGTTCGAATTGCTGAAGGTGATGAAAGTAAGACGAATTGTGTGACGAGATATGGGTCATACGAATTTCTTGTGATGCCGTTCGGTTTGACAAATACCCCGGCTACTTTCTGCAATTTGATGAATGATGTGCTTTATGAATATATTGATGATTTTGTTATCGTGTACTAATACGACGTTGTGATTTATAGCAAGTCCCTTGAAGAACATATTGAACACTTGAAGTTAGTATTGTCTCGGTTGAGACAACATCAGCTTTATGTAAAAATGGAGAAGTGCGAATTTGCAAGACAAGAGATTAAGTTCTTAGGGCACTTGGTGAGTCAGAACCAAGTGAGGATGGACCCTAAGAAGGTGCAAGCTATTGTTGAATGGCAGGTTCCTAAAACTGTCAAAGAGCTGCGTTCTTTTCTAGGTTTATAAAACTATTATCGCAAATTCATTGCAGGTTACTCAAAGAAAGCTGCTGCTTTGACTGATTTGTTGAAGAAAAATGTGAAGTGGGTGTGGTCTGAGGCATGTGATGATGCTTTCAATAATCTGAAAGAAGCTATTGCATGGGAGCCTATTTTAAGACTGCACGACTTTGAGTTGCCGTTTGAGGTGCATACTGATGCGTCAGATAAAGCTATTGGGGGTGTGCTTGTGCAAGAGGGTCACCCTATTGCTTTTGAGAGCCGGAAATTAAATGGTGCAGAACAACGCTATTCAGCACATGAGAAAGAGATGGTGGCCGTGGTTCATTGTTTGCAGATTTAGAGAGTTTACTTGCTTGGAACGAAATTCATTGTGCGGACAGATAACGTGGCTAATACTTACTTCAAAACTCAAAAGAAGTTAAATCCGAAGCAGGTTAGATGGCAAGAAATGCTGGCTGAATATGATTTCGTTTGGAAGCACAACCCCGGGAAACACAATCAAGTGGCTGATGTATTGAGTCGCAAAGAGATATTTGCTGCAGTTTATTCCATTAGTAGACTTGAAACTGATTTCCTAGATATGATACAACTCTGTGCAATCAATGATCCTTGGTACGTGAAAGTGATGAACCAAGTGAAAGAGGGAACGGTGAGGCGTTACTGGATTGAGGACAATCTGCTCCACTTCAAAGGGGGGAGAATTGTCGTGCCTCAAGGGGGTGGATTGCGTCGTGAACTAATGAAAGAGGCGCATGATACTACTTGGGCAGGTCATTCCGGTGTTGAGAGAATGTTTGATTTGCTGTCCCGGTCTTATTTCTGGCCCAAGATGGAAGATGACATAGAAGTTTATGTCAACACTTGTCTAGTGTGCCAATTAGACAAAACTGAAAGAAAGAAGGAAGCTGGTTTGCTGCAGCTGTTGCCTATTCTTAAATGGCCTTGGCTATCAGTTTCTATGAATTTTATAAGCGGGTTTCCTAAAATTGACGGTATGGCATCAATCATGGTAGTTGTTGATAGATTTTCCAAGTATGCTGTTTTAATTGCTGCTCCTATTGCTTGTCCAAGTGATGTTGCTGCTGAGTTATTTTTCAAGCACGTTGTGAAATATTTTGGTATGCCTAGTGATATTGTGAGCGATAGAGATGCACGGTTTACAGGCAGGTTTTGGACTTCCTTGTTTAACATGTTGGGTACTGACTTGAAATTCTCCACAGCGAATCATTTACAAACAGACAGCCAAACTAAACGTATCAATCATTTGCTTGAAGAATATCTTCGTCATTATGTGACTGCAACTCAACGAAACTGGGTGGAGTTGCTTGATTGTGCATAATTTTGTTACAATCTGCACAAGTCAAGTGCAACAGAGTTGAGCCCATTTGAGCTCGTTCTTGGCAGGCAGCCTTTGTCACCACTTGATATAGCAAAACGGAAAATAGGTGGGAAATGTCCAGCAGCTTACAGGTATGCACGTGACCGGATTGAGTTGATTGCTGAAGCTCAAGATAGCTTAAGGAAAGCCCAAAAACGAATGAAGAAGTATGCAGATTTGAAGAGGTATGTTGTTGACTACAATGTTGGAGACATGGTATTGCTGAAGTTGACGCCTCAAATCTGGAAGAAAATTGAAAGTAAAACACGTCATCGGGGTCTGATTCCAAAATATGATGGTCCCTTTGAGGTGGTGCAGAAAGTTGGGGAGGTTGCCTACAAATTACGGCTACCTGAACGATTGAAAGTACATCCTACATTCCATGTGAGTTTTCTAAAGCCCTATCATGAAGATGATGAAGATCCAGATAGACACAAGATCAAGAGAGCGCCGCCTGTGGTGCGCACACAGTTTGACGCTCAAATTAAGAAGATTTTAGATCATCGGGTCCTTAGTATGTCTAAGAAAAATAGGCGTACAAAATTTTTAGTTCAATGGAAAGGTAGGGCTAAAAAGATGCAACATGGGAGAAGAATACTTCTTTGTGGAAGTTCGAAGATCAGCTTCAGGAGTACTTGGAATCAGCCTCGACGAGGACGTCGAGTTTAGCTAGTGGGGGTGGTTTGTTAGCCCCTCGGTTTGGAACATGATGGACATCGGCTGTTGGCTATGCTAAGGTTTTAATATGTTGCACCTTGGCATAGGCACATTTTGAAGCAATGTACAAGTCGTTCGATGTGGGCTTGACATCGTGTGTCGAAGTGTGCTGGCTTGGCACTTGGGCAACAGGGCTAAGCGAGGTGTCTTGATGATGGCAAGACAGCCTTGCTTGTGTGGGCAAAGCGTGGACTAAGAGTGGACAACGACAATGAGGGCAAGGCAAGGTAGGTTGGCTATGTTTCAAGACAAGGCATAGCATGACATTGCTATGGCCAAGGAAGCTGAACGATGATGGCACGTGATGGGCGCACATGGCACCTGAAATGGGCAGGTGCGCAGCTGATTGTCTAAGTGTGTGGCTGATTTGCTGAGCGGATGGCACAAAGCGTGCAAGGCACGTGAGCGGCTGATTGATAAGGAAGCAGGCCGAGTTTTGGGCTCCCATGAGCCAAAATGTGGTTGACTTGGCAATGAAACTGCCTAGGCATGTGCCAGGCATGCATTATCCCTTTGTAACCGTCCCAAACAGTCCCCCTTTGTATTTAAGCTTTGTAAAACGTTGTTAAAGCATTCAGATTTGATTGTAAGCCTTTGACAACAAAAGATCCTTTGTATTATTGAGTGAAGTAATAATATAAAGGTTGGGCATTGCCCGTATATGCTTGTCTCTGTCCCTTACATTTGTCCCTCTTATTCTGATTGTTGTGTGTGTTTATATATTCCGCTCGCAGTATTTTTTGAGGAGTAGGGCAAATTCTAAATTTTCTTTTCTTTCATAGACCTTATCTTTCCGAATCATTGTTGTTCGCTTCACGGAACAACAAAAACCACCATCTCGCTCTTTCCTTTCTTCGGTGCTACCTTTTTTTTTCCAAGGGATGGGATTGGGGGTGAAGTCTACCCGGGCGCGCTTCTTCATTCATCCATTTAGGCCCGGCTAGGAACACGTAGATCCAGGGAACCTGGCTCGAACCTGGGCCTAGGTCTTGGTATATTTTGACATGATTCTCAATACTCTATCTAAACTAGGAAAGGTGGGACAAAGAATCCGTCTCCGCGGAGATCTCCAGATCATAAGACATTATCCACTTCGCGGCACAAGACTATATTTCTATCATTTCCGGAAAGTGCACGGACAGCCGCCATTTCTCCCTTTCACAATGTTCTCGTGAAGTTGCTCACGAATCAAAGTGTGAATGTCCCGCTTTAAAAAACCTTACCTTGAATGTGTCGAAATTGAAGTTATCTCATTAACGATAATGATACAGTTAATAAAATATGCATACAATAGCGGATTTCGTTCTAATGAGTACTGTTTTACACACTCCAGCTCCCCCGAATAGTCCTATTTTTCCTCCACGGTGGTGGGGGGCTAAAAGATCTATTACTTTTATATATACTCCCTCCGTCCTAAATTAGTTGTCGTTTTAGAAAAAATGGTGTGTCCCAAATTAGTTGACACTTTAGGATTTCAAGACAAAAATTGTTAGTCTTTCCCAATTATACTCTTAATAATTAAATAAATTCTCAACAAAATTTAATAGTCAAACATTAAATAGGGATAACATAGTAAAATACACACTCTATTTAATGATTTTCTTAATGGGCGTGAAGAAGCTAAAAGCGACAACTAATTTGGGACGGAGGGAGTATATATATATATATATATATATATATATATATATATATATATATATAAGAGAGAGAGAGAGAGAGAGAGAGAGAGAGAGAGAGAGAAATTATATTATTAATTAATCATGGATATATTCTTCTGCATAAGCAACATGTGGAATTTTTCTTTTTATTTTAGGAAAAATATATACTTAGGTACCTTAACTTGTCCCCAAAATACAGTTACACACTCTAACTTACGAGTGACCTAAGACCTCCTTAACACGTTTGAAGTGATATTTATACAAACCTTAAGGGTGACGTTGCAGATATTATCTTTAAACGCGAGTGACTAGCAAAAATAAGGGTTAAAGACTAATAAAAAATGTACACGTGTCAATTTCTAATTGGAAGCTGTATAGCTAATTATACATAATTATTTGTGGATCCTCTTATTACTTTTTCTTTTCTTTCTTTTTCTTTTTCTTTTTCCTTTTCTTTCTCCAAACATCTCTCACAATCTTTGTTTCTCCACCTCAAGAACAAAATAAAAAACGGAGGCACTATTTTTTAATAGTATTAGGGCTTTCTCCACCTCTTGTTTACACTTCACAAGTATGCTAGATAATGTGGTTTTTATTTCTTTCTTTGTTTCAATTATCAAACAAAAAAATAATAAAAGAATATGTAAAAATTGAAATAACCCCATTACCAGCAACTCTTCGCCGCTGCCGCCATAGCTCCACCGTTTAGAGGAAAATTAGTGGTTGGCCTGCGTTGCAATCAATCTTTTTCGCCTTGAAAAGTCTTCCCGGATGATTACCAACTTTGAAGAATCTAATTGGAGATATTCTCCACCTAAATTGGGATTATAGCATATCACCAAGCAAAACATAACAGAAAACTTAAAGTGAAAATGGTAGGGGTCAGTGGCGCCGGCAAGTTGTGTGGCTAATGGGGAGGCAGAAGGGTAATGTGGCCCTTTTTTAGAGTTTTTCTATTTTGTTTTTTATAGCATTAAAGAAGTTAAAAAGAAAGGATAAAATTAAAAGCAAGCAAAAAAAAGAGTAAAATTAATTTATATTTGATGTATTGCCATGTGGTGAAGCCATAAAGCGAGAATGAAACACTTCTATGGTGCAACTAATTATATATGAAAGAAGTGTGTATAAATATTATATGAAATGTGTTAAGAAGGGTCTTAGATCTCCCACAAAATTAGAATATGTAACTATATTTTCAGGACAAGTTAAAATACCGATATATATATTTTACTAAACAAGATGAAACTTGAAAAAAGATACTCAAATTTTAATGGGACAAAAGTAAATAAGTACTGCACATAATGTCGAGTACAACTTGAACCAAACAAAATCCATAAAGTAGAATAATGATTGAAGTTTCACTGACCACATGGTTTGCCAAAGGAATTGCATGCAAGATATCATTGCTCATTTGTACGGTCTTGTCGAAAATGCAAGCTATTAAAAGTAGGCAAAATGCATAAAATCTCCCTCAAAGTAGTCCCGAAATGCTCTTTACGACCTTTAACTATGTGGGAGACCTATTACCCCCCTAAACACGTTTGAAACACATTATTTACCCCCTTATAACGCCTGACACCAAAGAAAGTGTGCTACACTCTCCCAAGGAGAGAGATGGAAAAAAAAAGGTTTAAAAGTTCATTTTTTTTAATATACCTTACATTTTAAATATTTTATTTTACTTTTTCTCTTGTCTTTTTCTTTCTCTTCTTCCTTATTCTTTCTTCTCCACCAATTCAAACTCCGGCCACCGGAAAAAAATGGTACGACAATCATTAAATTATTCTGCCCATGGAAACACTATAGCCAACCACTCTTAAGTCTTATTTCTTCATCAACCTTCATTTGGGTTTTGTTTTGTCTTAATTTTATTACATGGGTTTTACTTTAAACCCACCCAAATTGAAGGTGAAGCAGCATTGAAGCAAATTCATCAAAGATATTGGTATTGCAAAAATCCCTCGGCTTACTGATCCACTCTAAAATTTCAAAAAGATCTTCATGAAAAATATTGGTATGTCATATAAGATGACTTTTAAGTTAACTAAAATTGGTACAATACCAATGATTGCACAGCAGTAAAATCCAGATTATGGTATCAAAAAAGAAAATGTTGGATTTGTTGTGCTTGAAGAGAATGGCTGTTTCGGCTTCTCTTATTGACTTTATGTCATTTTGATGATTCTAGGTGATTTTTGGTGGTGACTTTGATGAGGGCAATTTAATTTTCGATTTGTTTTAAATTGGTGATGTTTTGCTTTGATTTTCGATTGAGGTGGGGAAGATGATTAGTAAAAAGAATAAAGAAAATGGAATGTGGAAGAAGAAAAATGAAAAATAAAAAGCTAAACGAAAAGAGGATTTTTTTTATTTATTTTTTATAATTTGACACGTGTCAAGATTTAATTGGTGCGTGAACATCAACTTCCTTTTTAGAACTGGGCTTCACCCCAAAAAGGGGCTCATAATACCACTTCAGACAACTATAGGAGGTAATAGGTCTCCCGCATAGTTAAAGGTCGTAAAGGGCTTTTCGGGACTATTTTGAGGGGGTATTTTATGCATTTTGCCTTAAAAGTATAATAAAGCCAAATTACTTGAAATAACTTTGTTTCACATGTTGAAAGATGTCGATTTTCTCTGTTTATTTGTTACATTTTTAAATATTATTTACAAGTTTGTGAGAAAAAATATATTACTTCTGAATAAATGTTAAATTTAATATTCTGTGAAGGTATCATAATTGGCAATTTTTTTTTTTTTTGATAATCCAAATAAGTAGAGTTATATTGTAATCTCCTTTTTTGGGACACAAAGGAGTGTTATGATGTTTACTCTTGAACATGTTATTTTCCTAATGTTATCATGCCTAGCGATATCACACTGTGTTTTTTTTCTTTTGGTATAAAATTACTGGTTTTTTCAACTTTGTGTATGCCATGATTATTTCACTAAGAGTCTATTATCTTTCATCACTACAGCTGCAAGATATTACCAAAGTTTTAAGTGGATGGTTATAAATTATCACTCAATTTTTTAGTATCTATTGCAATTTAAACCCCAAACTCCGATAACATTTTTCACCTAATTCAATCTACTGCTATTCTACGCCCTTGGGTGCACCTGCAATTTTGGGTGTTCTTTGCTACTTATTGTTGGACTTTTTAAATTAAAGTTGGACATCTTCTAACTTCACAAAATCTCTAACCTGAATGTAACTGCTTCTTGCTGCTTTCCTTTCACTTCTTCTCTTATTATATTCAGAGCACAAAACAAAATATGCAAAAAGAAAACATATACATCTCCATTAGTTTACTAATTCAGGTATACAACATACATACACATACACAAAAAATAAAAATTGAAGGTGAAAAAAAACTAATGTCATATTCTTTTCCAAAGCACTACTTAGTGACGACGTTAGGTACTGACGTTGACCCTAACGTTGACAAGGACGTTTCTCTTTGGTTTTTCTTACGGAGCCTAACGACAAAAACAAATGCCGAAACGGCAAGCAAGACGACACCAGCTGCTCCACAAATTAAGCTGGAAACCAACAGCACTTCTCGCACGTGATCTTTCCTCCCGTCACGTGACATACTATCGTTCTCCTTATCAGTATTATTGTTATTATTCCACCACGTTGTTACGTTCCTTGCCTCGGGCAACGGTGGTGTATTTCCACCGGCCCCGGCAAAGAATGAATGTAATTGTGGATCATTGGATTTAGTGGTTGGAGTTGATGATGATGGACATGGTAAACCGTGTTCTGATGGACGGAGGTCTCTGCTGTGCGATTTGGAGGAAAGTATGGAGATAGTGAAGATGAATGATATGATGGTGTTATGTAGGTTTGGCTCCATGCTTTAGTTTTTGCTGGTCTTCTTTGGTTTATACTTATAACTCTCTCTTTCTAAATAATGAAATGGAAGAGTTTGCTTCTCATCAAAGGAAGAGGAGAAAAAGTTAGGGAGTGAGCTTTCTTCTTTTTGGCTTTCTACAGTACTGAATGGATGTCTCATATTCACTTTCAAGTTCCAATAATCTAATTTTACGCTAGTATGTATTTTTACCTAGAATAAATATTATTATACAAACCGACTTCATTTATATGGATCAACTCTCGGGTTAACGAACCAAAAATACTTGCTAGTATAATACTATCCCGCCAAAATCTACTATTCAACAAAAATACTAATCCTTTATTTTACTTAGTGAAAGTGATAATGTTAGGACTTTTTACGTAAATATACCACCTTAACAAAAAAAAATATCGATAAACTGAGCAGAGTAGCACAGAGACAGGGGGAACAAATATTGGATCCACCTCTCAAACTTGTAGTGTTACTACATTAGGAACTGTTCCTCAGCAAGATGCTTCTGAGGATTGGTTGATACTCAAGCCTTATAAGTATCAAGGTTCACATCCTGTGGATCAGATAATTTCAGATGAAGCTGCTGGAATTCAAGCAAGATCTGCCGCCAAGAATCACAATTTGTGTGCCTTTGGTGCCTTCTTATCTATTGTTGAACCCAAAAAAGTAAAAGAGGCACTGAATGATGCAGATTGGATCAATGCTATGCAGAAGGAGTTGAATCAATTTCAAAGAAGTCAAGTTTGGCATTTGAAACCTAAGCCAAGAAACAGGTCAATTGTAGGAACAAAATGGGTATTCAGGAACAAACTTGATGAGGATAGTATGATGACCAGAAATAAAGCTAGATTGGTTGTTCATGGATATAGCCAAGAGGAGGGCATTGACTATGATGAGACTTTTGCTCTGGCTGCAAGATTGAAATCAAGAAGACTTCTTATAGCTTTTGCCACCTACATGGATTTCATTCTACGTCAGACAAATGTGAAGAGTGCATTTCTGAATGGCTACTTGAAAGAAGAAGTGTATGTCAAACAACCACCAGGTTTTGAGAGTGAACAGTTCCCTGAGCACATTTACAAGTTGGACAAGGCTCTGTATGGACTCAAGGAGACGCCAAGAGCTTGGTATGAACGTTTGTCTATATTCCTACTTTAGCATGGATACAAAAGAGGTATAATAGATAGCACACTGTTTTTGAAAGTAAAAGATAAACATATTTTAATTGTTCAAATTTATGTAGATGATATAATCTTTGGTGCTACTTCTGAAAAATTTAAGTAAGAAATTTGCAAGCTTGATGGGGAGTGAGTTTGAAATGAACATGATGGGTGAACTCAATTTCTTTTTTGGTTTACAAATCAAGCAAACCTCAAATAGAACTATGATCCATCAACAAAAAATATGTTAAGGAACTGTTTAAAAGGTTTGACATGGATAATGCTAAGGAAATTGATACACCAATTGCCACTGCCACTAAATTAGATCTTGATGAACATTGTAATTCAGTTGATAAAAAATTGTATAGAGGCATGATTGGTTCTTTGCTTTACCTAACTGCTAGTAGACCTGATATTGTGTTTAGTGTTGGTTTATGTGCTAGATTTCAATCAGACCATAAGGAATCACACTTGAAAGCGGTTAAAATAATTTTAAGATTTTTGAAAGGAACGGGTTCCTTGGGACTTTGGTATCCTAAAGATGAAAACTTTAATCTTGTTGGATATACAGATGCTGACTATGCAAGTTTTCATGTGGATAGAAAAAGTACCTCAGGTATGGCACATTTTCTTGGTGAGTGTTTGGTTATGGAGAACCAAGAACAAAATTCAGTGGCTCTTTCCACTGCAGAAGCTGAGTATGTGGCAGCTGCCTCATGTTTTTCACAATTGTTTTGGATTAAACAACAATTATAAGATTTTGGTATTGATGTAGGAACTGTTCCTATCTATTGTGATAGCACTAGCGCAATTAACAGGGCTAAAAATCTAGTGCATCACAAGAGAACAAAACACATTGACATAAAGCACCATTTCTTAAGGGACAATTATGAAAAAGGTTTTATCACTATAGCTTTTTGTCCCATTGATAAATAAATTGTTGACATTTTCACAAAGGCTTTAGGTAGAGATCATTTTGAAAGAAACATGTTAGAATTAGAGATGATTTAAACTCACCTAAGTCTACTTAGCTTTACTTCTAAAATTGACTAGAAAATGTGGCTTAAAAAGGAATTTATTAAAGTCAATTTGAAGTTTCAGCTCAGTTCCATACTTGATTGTATACTATATGCCATGACCTCTACTTAAGTTTTCTAAATTTTAATGATGTTACTCTTATGTTCTTAGAATTTCATATTGTGCAATTTGATTAAAATTGAGTGTGGAAACTATTCCTTTATCACAATCTCAGGTATGTACTTATTTATTATTCAGATTTTATGAGAGGTTAAAGGCTATAGATAAGTGGAATTAGAAAGAATCTCACTTGGGTTATACGTTCTGAATAAGAGTCTTATCAAAGAATCAGTTCCCAATCCCACTTGGGCCTCATTTGTTTGCACTTAATGGGTGTCTTAATCGGAATGTAATAGATATAAGCCTATTAAGTGCATTTGTTTTTTTATCTTTAAAAGCTCTTAATGAATCGTAATGCCTCTGTCCTAATCAGATTTGTGGGCAAGTCTGTAAGACATACAGATCTGTAAAAGTTACGGCGCTATTTTTGAAAATTTGATTTCACGTTTTGCCTTCTCTTTCGGCAGAAGAATTGCGCCTCTAACTCTTCAACAAGCTTCGTCCTCTCTTAGCAAATCTAAATTTATGTTATTTCTCCATAGTAATTTCTTTTTAAATGCATCATTATATTACTTCCAAGTTATCCCTTCCAAATTTAAAGAGATAATATTTGTAGATGAATCACCCAAAGAATGCAAGCACGGCCAACTTCATTAACTTGGATAACAACGAAATGAGTCTAATACATAAGATAGAAGAAAATCAAAAACCAAGGATAGCAGATAGTAGAATCTTTATAGAGAAAAGATTGGTTTTATTTTGACGAAAGCAATAATAAGATTAAGAAGATTCAATTATCTGGAGAAGAGCAAACACAAATCTTTAAAATGGAAAAATCTCGTGTGCAACGTTGAAAGTCTAAGAGCAGCCTCAAAGATGAACAAGGAGAAACCTAAGAAGAAATTAAAATTGCAGTTTTTGAAAAATAAGAAAAGATTTTTCTAATATCTTATTGATATTATTTAGTTACAAGTATTTTATTTCAATTTTACAATAATTGAGATAAATTGTACACATTAAGATTTTGAGAAAAAAAACGGTCTTAATCATTTACTGTTCAGGTCTAAACACAACATCTGAAAATTCAGATATGTATTCAGGTTCATACATCTTAATCTTAATAAAAACAAATAGCCCCTTGGACTCTCCAATCATAGCGGCTATTTTTGGGAGACTTCTAAGAGTCCTTTAACGTGTGAAGTTCATTCAATGAGGTAAGTGAATTAGTATTTTACTTAAACTCTACTATATATTTCACTTCAATATAATCACACACACTCATCTTCTCACCTCACATTGTTTTCTTCAAGTTCTCTCAAAATTTCATAAAGAAATGTGAATTATATCCTAAAACGTATAACTGCCATGTCTCTTTTACCTGAAAATACCTCTTCTACTCCCACCACTGAACAACCATTTGTTATGAACCCAACTTCACCTATGGACATTACTTCACCACCCCTAGAAAATCCAAACTCTCAAAATCCTGAACCTAAAACTCAAAGAGGAGGATCAGTTCCTTCTGTTGTCGAGACGCTAGAACAAATGGAGGATTTGTATTGGGCTATGATCATATATCAATTTCAAGTAAACTACGTTGAACCCCTTAATGTTGTTGATGATCAGGGGGAAAGGGAAAACGGGAAGGGTTTATGGCTGCTTGTTCCAAAATGTGAGGGAGAAAGGGGAAGTGAGAGGTATAGGGGCTCCTATGCATGGGTCTCCAGGGTCTCCTATGGTTGCTCCTAAAGCACCCATAGAGGATGTGAACATGGTAGATGTTGATGATGTGGCTGATGACAGTGATGGTATAAGTGACAGTGATAGGCCTATAATTGATCTAATAAATGTGAGATGAGTGAAAAGAAAATTGGAGAAACGGGATCCTGTTGATGCTAAAGAGTTTGCTGCAATTAATTCCAGTCTTAAAAAAATTAATGAAAGTTATAAATCTGGGCTTAAGAAGAAAAGCCAAAGGGAAAGTTCTGCACAGGCTAAAGGAACTGTTCCTTCTACTCAAACTCCTACTAGGGGGTTAGGAGAACAAGGGGTACTGTAAGGGCTGCTGATGAGAGAATGACTGCAGCTCTTGAGAAAAGTAGGAAGGTAAGCAGAAAAATGCGCCTGAGCCTCTAGTTGAAGTTGAGAATTCTGAGGAAAAACTTGAAGAAAATGTCCCTTTGACCAGAAAAAGGAGACCATCTCAAAAGATGTCTGCAAAGACTGATGAGAAATCCTCTAGTGTTGGTCCTGTTTCCAAAAGAACCAGGTCCTCAAGGAGAACACTTGTAGATGAAAGCAGTGACTCTGAGGAAGATGATGAAAATAGGGTGCTAAAGCTGAGAGTGAGAGTGAGGATGATGGAGCTAGAAAAATTATGCATGTTGATTTTGACAAAAGGAAATTATTGAAAGGAAGAGTGATTACAGATGTGGAAGAAGAGGGAATGATCTGGTTATTACAAAAATTGGACAAACAAGGCTGGAAGGACATGGTCCTTAACATTAGAGAGAAATTGGCCAGAGATGAGGTGGTTGAATTCTTTTTCAACTTTACCATCAATGAGGGCAGAATCACCAGTTCTATGAATGATGAAGATGTCTCTTTTGATGCAAAGGAACTAGGTGAACTGTTTGGCATTCCTTCTGTTGGTTATGATGATTACATCAAGAAGGTTTGGCCTGATCTAACTAATCTTCCTACTGCTTTGGAAATTACATGCAAATTTGCTGAAAATTCTAATGAGGAGGAACCTAGAGCAGTAGAGAAATGTGAGATGCAGCCTCGTCACTAGTTATTGTTTGAGTTTGTAAACAAAATCATATTCCCTATGCAGGAAAATAGATGAGTAGCTAACTTTTTTGACCTGGTCCTTATGGAGCTGTTGGATACTGAAAAGCAGATAAATTGGCCCATATTCCTGATTCATTTGATTACAAGGGTTGTAATTGGAAAGAAGAAGCATACACTTCCTTTTGGTTTGATTCTGACTGACTTGTTTGACAAATTGGGTATTCCTTTGAAGGGATTGTAGAATGCTACTGACAAGCTCTGAGAGTATAAGGTTTTACTCTGTCAAATTATAGTATTATTTAAGATATCGTCCCACAGAGATTGGAACCACATAGGCTACAAATTTATATTGTCTTTGTCACTATTTGAGAGAAATAGATTGGTGAGATGGCAATTGTTTAATATTCCTAAAAATTTAAATAACATTAGAGTAAATATTTTATGAATTTTTAAATTAAATAAAAGATAACAAAGATAAAGGTTGGGATACTTTGAATCGGTAAAATAAAATTATTATAATAAAATCAAAATCTCATTATTTCTTCTCTGTTTAATGATATGGTCGCTTATTGCTAATACAACCAAATCACATAAAAGTAACCAATTAATAACACCTCTTTCGGTTAATGTATTAATCGATTGACAATAAAACAGAGACCTTGTTCAAAGAATGATCATTTATTTCTAATACAACCACTTCACTTAACTACAATATATTAATAGCACCACTCGCGCTTATACTATTAATTTATTGATAATCAGTGACATTAACCAATAATTGATTAATAACACCTCTTTCGATTAGTGTAGTTAACCGACTAAAGTAATGATTTAAACAAGAAGTATCTTAGTTGAGTACACCAAGTGAGCAAAAACCTCTTTCGATTAGCTTTTACTAAATCAATAATCTTATTTGAGTCAAATCCTCCGTGAGAATTAGAATTGAAAGAAATAAGATAAAGATTATGGTTAATCCTGGTGTATAAAGATGATAAAGAGAAAACCCCCAACATAAGAATATAATAAAATCAAGATTTCCATTATAAAAACTTTATCAAGCTTCAACTAATATCCCAACCAAAGAAAATTACTCCATTATGGAGAAAAGAAAATAATATTTCTACAAAGAAGAAACAACTTATAAAACTAAAATAAAGCTAATAGAGAGGTGTTTATTTTTTACACAGAATATGGGATATCCTTCTCAACAAACGTTGGACTATTTATAGAGAAATTTGACAGCAAAAAAGCTCCACTGATGCGAGGTTACTAATGCCATTGGTGGCATTTCCTTGTTATTTTCCCACTAATGCGAACCACCGATGGCATCGGTGACCTTTTCTTCCTCTTTCCCAGTAATGCGAACTCACTAATGCCATTGGTGGCATTTCTTCATTCTTTTCCCACTAATGCGAACCACCGATGGCATCGGTAACCTTTTCTTCCCCTTTCCCAGTAATGCGAACTCACTAATGCCATTGGTGGTATTTCTTCATTCTTTTCCCACTGATGTGATCCATTGATGTCATCGGTGACATTTTTTTCTCTTTTCTTGCTTTTGCGTTCTTTTCTTTCCCAGAAGACTGTTTTGTGTATTTGCACAGTTTGAAGATAATGCCATATATTTTATATAAAAACATAAATATATATAATAATTTTTATATCTAAAATTATATAAAATATATAACTATCAGCTACCAAGAAGGAAAGGTTTGGTGATGCTACCTTGATAAGATGTGATATGACTGTAAATGTTGAGCCTGCTGTGGTTGGAACTTCCAAGGGGCTATTGAATAATAAGGTTAGAGCTTTGAGGCAGCAGATAGGAGTGCAGGCTGCTGAGATCAAGAGGTTGGAGGAAGAAGGGGATTTCTGGAAAACTGAAGCTACCAAGGACAAAGAAACAAATAAAGGGATGCTCAAAAAGATGTTTGAGATGTTGCAAGAAAAAACTCAGGAACCTAGTCCTTTCATTCCCTGATTAGCCAATCCAAAGCCATCTTTCTGTCCAGTGGGATTTAGACTAGTTTTAGTGCCTTAGTCTTTTCCTTTTCTAATCTTTGAATAGTTTAGTAGTATTTTCTCTTAGTTTGTTCCACTGGTTAATATTTGTTGCTTATGATGTTATTTCTTTGATAGCTAATATCATTTTAATGAAGTTGCTTTTGCAGTATTATGTTTGCATCTTGAGTTGCCTAAACGGCTATGAGTTGTTCCTTTCTGCATTGATTAACATAATTCTAACTTATGCAACCTTTTCAATGATGCCAATAGAGGGAAGAGTGAGTTTGATTTTGCTTGTGAGCTTGTGATATTATAACATGCTTAAGAACCTGGTTCTTAATGATAAAATTATTTTCTACTAATATGCTTTTGAGATGCAAGTTGTGATTCAGGATTGAGGATACGAAGCAAAGTCTATGAGTTTGTCATCATAAAAAATGGGAAAAATATTAGCTTGGAGTTTTGACTGATGACTAAGGAACAAATCAAAGGACATGTTCCTTTGAATTACTGCAGCTGAATAAATACTTGTGCAAAATCAATTGAGCGGGAAAAGTAATTATTATTCTATAGTCTAATATTTATCTTGATAACTATGCAGGAATGCACGAGGTAGAAAAAGATTGCACAAGATTGGGATGAGGTTAAAAGGGTTTCGTATATCCAAGTAACGAGTTCAATTAGGACTCAAACTTTGGAGGGCTTTGGAGTTCTAATTGAACAAGACTTCCCAAGATTCCAAGTCTATAAATTGGGAAGCCTTTCAATTGTTGAAGGCACACACAAATACATAGAGATTAGAGCTATAATATTCAACCAGTCTAAATTGTATTTGAGCAGTCATTAAGCTACAAGAAACTAAATAAAGAACCTGTTCCTTAGGTTGAGTCTTGTTGTTCTCAGTCTTAGTTTATGTGTAGTAGGATCTATTGAGTTGTACTATTTACTTTCAAAGAAATTCTGTAAGAGTACACAACATTCAAGTCTTGTACTTGGAGAAACTTTACTAATTGTGAAATGAGTCACTATAGGATTAGAGTTAGTCGTAGGTTAGTAAGAATGAAGTCTTGTAATCAAGTGTATCTTTCAAATAATGAAGTTGAAATCCTACTTGAGAGAGTAGGTCATGGTTTTTTTATCCCAAGTTGTCGGGGTTTTTCCATGCTAAAATTCAGTGTTTATTTACTTGTCTTTTATTTATTCCGCACTTAACAAAGTAAAAGAACACATCTAAGAAACTGGTCCTTAACGTAATAGTAGTGTGTCTTGGGAACTATCAATTGGACTATCCGTCAAATAGATGTGTACAATTTTTCCTTCAAGGAGACCTTTGTGAGGAAGTATACATGACATTGCCATAGGGTTTCAGCTGCATAGTCAAGAAGCCACAAGTATGCAGGCTGATTTAGTCTCTCTATGGGCTTAAACACGTTTCAAGACAGTGGAACATCAAGTTTTACGCAGCTTTTAAAGGCTTCTGGCTTTTTCCAAAGTCATATTGACTATTCTTTGTTCACAAAAAGGAAAGATGGCAAATAGTGATAGTACTTGTATATATTGATGATTTATTAATTATTGGAGATGATGACATGTTAATATTGGATACTAAGTCAAAGTTGCAGGATGCATTCAAGATCAAATATTTGGGAGAGCATAAGTATTTTTTGGGAATTGAATTTGCAAGGATTCAAGAGGGCATATGGATGCATCAGAGGAAGTATGCCATGGAGCTTATCTCTGATTTAAGACTCACAACAACTAAACCAGTTGGTGCACCACTGGAGCTCAATCAAAAGCTCATCACACTTAAATATGACCAACACTTTGGTTACTCAGATGATCCACCATTATCAGACCCTGGAACATATCAAAAACTGATTGGTAGGTTGCTTTATGTCACAGTTAGTAGACCAGATATTTCTTTTACAGTACTGTGTCTTAGTCAGTTCATGCACTCACCCAAGGCTTCATATATGGATGTTGCAATTCGAGTAGTGAAGTACATTAAGCAAGCACCAGGGATGGGAGTTTTTATGTCATCCACTTAGACAAATCATCTGATGGCATTTTGTGATGTTGATTGGGTATCATGCCCTAACACTCGCAGATATGTCACAAGGTATTTGATTAAGCTTGGAAACTCACCTATATCTTAGAAATCTAAGAAGCACTCCACTGTTTCCAAAAGCTCAATTGAATCTGAGTACCGGAGTCTAGCCTCAATGATAGCTGAATTGGTGAGGTTAACTGGATTGTACAAAGAACTGAACATGGAGATCAATATGCAAGTGCCAATTAGGACTGACAGTAAATCAGCTATTCAAATCGCAGCCAATCTAGTGTTAAAGATTGATTGCCATTTCATTCGGAAAAAGATCTTGCAAGGTTTAGTACATATCGGCTTTCTCACTTCTTCAAAGCAGCCTGCAGATCTCTTTACCAAGGCCTTACCATTGCCCAACATTCTTAATTGTTACCCAAGCTAGGGATGGAGAATATCTTCATACCACCTAGCTTGAGGGGGGTGTTGAGTCCACTGATACACATTGTACTTTCAGCAGTGTACAGTCAGTATTTGTACCTGTCAGCAGAGTTAGTTAGTTAACTTATTAGTTAGTTGGCTAGAGTTAGAGTAAGTCAGTTAGTTATGGTCTTAGTTAGCTGTCAAGTAAGGTAGTAGCTTCCTGATCTTGTATAAATAGATTTAGTTAGCACTTTATAATAATTCAGATATTTTTTCATGAGTTAGATTCTCTGTATATTTTCTCTCTCTAGAATTTGCTTCTTTATTCTTACTTCTTCTTGGCTGGGTTTGTCCCCAAATCAGTTGGATTCTTCAAGACTTAACCGGAGGGCTCGTGTGTTACTTATAACTTTGTCAAATAGATACACATATATGTACTAGGCAACAGGCGTTGTGTTGGAGGGGGTATGGTTTAACCTCTAGGGGCAAAATCTAGCGAATCAACATCTTTAAGATTAATTTTTAATAGAAATATGTTTTAAAAGGAGGTCTCTTTTACTTATTTATTAGCTAAGAATTGTTTGCGCATAAAGAAATTAAAAAATTAAAACAAAAAAGGAGGAGAAGTATCTATGTGATTTTGTATAATTGTATAACATGCCCTACCGAGTGAAGTTGCAGACACTAAATTATAACTCGATCTCTCTTTTAAATCAAATATTTTAGATCATTTTACATAGCATTCATTATCTTACTTATTCGAAATCAAAGTCACCTTTACGTCGCTTGCCTTTCAAGTTATTCATTATAACTATGGTTATGTTTGTCTCAACCTTTTCTAACAACTCCAATTGATGTGATTTTGTTTTTACTACATTAGTAAAAGGTACTAAGGAGTATAATAAGAATCTAATAAAACTCGTTTTTATGTTTAATTGATTATTAATATGCTTAACACATCTACTGAATGATATGAAACAATAATTTTATGATAATGTATTCGTTTTAATCCATTCCATATGCAACCTCTAGATAACGGTTGAGTTTTATTCTGAGAGGTAGTCATGATTAGTGATTACTAAGCTTGAGAAAAGTGTGATAGTGAAGGTTCCGAGAAAAGTGTAATCACGGAAGACTAAACTCTACTGGTATACTTTTTTCACTTATAGCTTTGACTTCAATTAGAAATTTTTCAATCAAATAAGGAAGAAGGCAAGAACCAGGTAAGAAATCCGTGAATATCAACAAATATTATTCTATATAGACACTTAAGTACCATTTAGTTGACTCAAATAATTCACACCCTCATCAGCAAAAATTTATGACTCGTTTATTTTGAAATAACTTCTCTGCACAGGTTTTAGAAAACCAAATTAGCCAAATCATTTGATAAACGTTGTCGCCAGTGATAGAGAACCAGATTGCGAGACTAATATTTTCAAATATTTCTTTTCAGTTGTGCTCCATGAACGTTGTTTAGTACATTATTACTACTCTTATTAGTATCATCATTACTATTACTTTCATTTTTCAAATGACGTTGTTTCTAACTACATGCATTCCAAGAGTCGGATTTATAATTGAACTACTTAATTTAGGTTATTTCTCGACTATGAACAGCTGTCTTTACAAATTGGAGTACAAAATGGTTATATGATGCAATCACACCCAACACATGGTGCATACCCCTCAAAATAATGAACTTCCTATCTTCTTGTCTGGTTGTTCAATGGACTGATGGTCCACCTGATAAATTCCTCTCGCTGAGACTTGAGAGTCAACAATCATTGCCATAATTAGAATTTATAAGCAGATATATAGAGATCATCTGTCTATACAAATAAAAGTGGACTAATAGGCAGGAGTGATTTTTTTGTTTTTGTATTGGTAAAATTATAGCTTGGCCGCGAGGCGCGAAGTTTGGGGCGGTAGCTACGGGCATTATATCACAGTCACGAGAATTATTCCGAGATCAAAACTACCCGTGCCACAAGTCATGATCGCCCGAGTTATAAAAATACAGACACACCGAAACAAATGGTTCAAGCCCAGTGCAAGTGAAGCCCCCTACAATCTCAGCATTCAATGAGAGGAGATTGTGGATTGCCCACGACCTAAATATGGAGGAGTGGACTGAAAAATGCCCACGATTGTCTATATCTTTTTTGTTATAAATAGCACTTATGTATCAATGTAAAGGCATTTACAACTATAATCAAAACTATGTCAAATTGTAATCTCAAATTATTCATATTGAAACCATTGTTCTTGTGTTTGTATTCATCATTATTTTTATTATTTATCCATTTATTGGAATTTTGATACGACGAATTACTTATAACTCAATATAAATTCACTAAAGTCGAATTTAGAGTCATACAGTTTCTTTACTAGATATTGAAGGGCAAAAGCTAGGAACCATACCAATTAGAATTCCGATGTAAATTAAACAATAGATAAACAGTAAAGGTGAAATAACTCAACTAACAGAAGACGTTTAACCTAAACCTTTTACAACTACACACTTAAATCTTGCCAGTTTGTGGTAAGTTTCGTTCATGATTGTATGTGACACTAGGTCGACTACATTACTTGTATCGACCTTATTTATTTACTTTTTTTTTAAAAAAAAAAATCAAAGATCCTTATTAAAATAAATTTTACGGTTCATCTTTGCAGCGTAAGATGATGTATAAATCATTTTGCTATCAGCAACCAAGTCGGTCAAATTGTCTCACAATTCCTTCGTTTGACGACGTATCAGCTTTCTCCAAATTTTTATTACTCATCACACATGCTTTAGTATTATACGTACTTCTTTAAAACGTCTATATTTATTGAGATCAGGAGGCAGTTCAATAAAATTGTACTTAAAAGCCAAAAGTTAATAAGATTTCATAAACCCTTCACTAAAATTCACACATATTCTTACTTAATTTAACTCTCTAAATTTTTAGAAATGAGAAGTTATAAATTAATCTTTTTACGAATTAATTCCATCAAATCCTTTTCTTGTTGACAAGTATATATAATTGATTCAGTGAATCAAGTTGTGAAAAAAATTGTGGCTTCTCAATTAAATAAAACTCTTTCGTTATTTTATCATGAAACTAATAATACTATAAATATTCTTTTGAGATTTTAATTTTTATTAAAATTTTAAAGTTCAATAGGAGAACTTTGCCTCATATTTTAGAACCTTAAATTAAAATACTCAAATATCCATAGATGTTAATAAGATTTTTGACACAAAAATGTAAGTATTGTATTGAAATAAATGACGAATATTATGATAACTCTCCCTTACTAATATAAATAGACTAGATGAAGTGTCCGTGCTTCGCACGGGTGTCTGATGTCGTCGTTGCTTTTCACTCGTTAAATTAATTTTAAACAATCTTAGCTTAAGTTTACAATTTTGAATTTAGGACCAACTATTTTCTTCGACATAAAACAGGAAATTGCAAACAAAGGCATCTAGTTAACTATAACCTTGAAAATTCTTTCACAGCAAGAAAAAACTATGACACTTCAATCAACTCCCAAAGTGTTTTGAACAACATAAAGTTAAAGTGCACTTTTATTAACTTCCTGTGCAATTAAAAATAATCATAATTAGTTCATCTTCAGGGAATGCATATATCCATCTGAAAGTAAACATAGAATGTACAAATTAGTCAAACTAATAATCCTCTCTTCTAGTCCTGCTTGGACAATTAACCATAGTAACTATTGTTTCTAGAGTCTGGCCGTGGAAAGTAATGAAAACTTGGATACTTCACAGGGAAAGTAACGAAACCAGTTCTTTCAATTATTAGAATATACCAATGCTTTCAGTCCAAGTGATGACAGATTGAAAATTTCAATTGTTCGGTCCAACTTGAGATGATAATGCTCAAAATCCCATCCAAATACTAGGTTAAGTTCTCAAATTCCATCATATAAGGTTTAAAAAAAAAAAAAAAAAAAAAAAAAAAAAAACCTACAAGAACCTCAACTTTGACATTCAATTTTCAAAATTTTCTTTTCCAAAATAGTTGCACAAATCCAACATGAGGAATGGGAAAAAGAAAATGTAGAGAAAGCATATCGCAATAGTTGAAGGTTTGAAAAAGAGAAAGGTGTAGTGGGTTCTAGAGTAAGAGAATCATCAGTTCCACTGATGTGGTTGTCTTTCAAGGTTAAACGGAAAGTTACAATTTAGGCATAATAAGTGGGAAAACACTAATGGATTACTCAGTCAAATATACTCTATGAAATTCGAAAGAGGAAGAGGGAAATTTCTCCCAAATTTGGTAAATTATCTATTAGTTTATAAATTGGTGAAATTCTTTAGGGCTCCATCGTCATTCCAAACTGGTCAGTTCATTCAAAGGTTATACCTCTTGGTGACACCTACTATGAACTTTTCTTCTTCCTCCTTCATATCCATAATTTCTAGAATCCATTGCCTCAAAAGATAAACTCTCAAGGAAGGTGTTGATGATGGATTCTTCTTCATCATAACCCCAACAAGAAATAGTAGGGTCACTCAAAGAACCATCTACCTCACCCAAATTCTCAAACAATGGGTTGCCTAAGAAGTCAAATCCTTCATACCATGGGGGTTCCATTTTACTACCCACCCTAGTCCAATATAAATCACTATCACTAATAAGGATGCCTTCAAACAAGGGATTAGTAAAAGCATGCATCTCAATGTCATGGTCAAGTGAAGGTAGGATATCAATACTAGGTTCATTATACTCACTAGGAGTCATCAAAGACAACCTTGTCCAATTCATGCAATTTGGACTCCTCAAGGTCATTAACAACCCCATCACAACACATAGACCTATCAAATAGAAGCGTATCAATAAGGGTATGATCAACTATCTCATCTTCCCCTTTGTCAAAGATTGGTGGTGTGTCATAGCAAAGGTCACAACCATTGTCAACTATCAAGTCTACACTAGGGAGGGGTTCAATGAATAATGAGCTCACATCATGATGTGGCATAGAATCCCTCCCAACTAGTATTTCACAAGCACACTCAAGTTGACAACTAGACTCTTCACTAGTGGCATTTTCACTAGATGCATCACAAGCGCCAACTAGTGTTGAGTCATCATCACAAGAAAAATAGCTAGTAGGCTCATTAAAGGTGAAGTAACACTTACATTTGTAGTACTTACATGATCACTCACAAGGGTTGAAGTGTCATATGCAACTTCCCCTTCATGAAGCTTATATTGAGAATTTTGCTCCTCTTGTCTTTCCTTCCAAGTACTTGGTTGAGGCTCCAATGGCTTGTCTAATGTACCTACACATGAGCTAACACAAGAAAAGGTAGAAGATGAAGAATAGTTAGAACAATGGGTGCTCTCACTCTCAATTTTTCTTTCTTCACCTATGTTCTCTCTCAATTTTCCCTCAAGGCCAAGTGTAGTTTGTGGTGACAATCCACTCACATCACTCCTCAAATCCTCTCCTTTTTCCTCTCTTGGATTGTCACCGGTCATTCCCTCACTTCTCTATTTCTTTTCTCTCTCATTTGAAGTAGAGTGACTCTCACTTTCATCATGCAATGGCAAGACAATAAGATTGTTTGCCTCGGGTTCAAGTATAATGGGTGACTTTACTTTAGCCGCCTCCCTCAACTCCTTCATTCGCTTGTAGTCTTCCCTTATTTGCCTTGGAGTCAAAGGTTTAAGCGCATACTTCCTCCCATCTTGCTTGACCGTGTAGGAGTTGGTCCGACCATCATGCACCACACATCTATCATATTGCCATGGTCTCCCAAACAATAGATGGCAAGCTTGCATCGGGACCACATCAAACATGATTTTATCCCTATAGTTCCCAATGCTAAACTCAAGCATCACTTGCTTCACCACCTTTAGTTCACCACACTCACTAAGCCATTGTAAACGATATGGTTTTGGATGCTTTAGAGTGGGTAATTTCAATTGAGAAATCAAGATTTGGCTCACTATGTTGGCACAACTCCCCGAATCAACAACCATTGAACATACTTGGCCCATCACACGACATCTAGCATGAAAGAGGTTTTCTCTTTGATCACTTTCCACCTCTTCTTCCATGAAAATAGTACTCAAGCTCCTCCTAACCACCAAGAATAATTGAGGATCTTCTCCCTCTTCGGTAGCCTCCTCACAAGCAACTTCCTCATCTCCTTCTACTCCCTCATTTTCGGGCTCACTATCTTGCTCATACACCAAATTATCAACCACAACCATGGTTCTTTTTGTAGGACAATCTCTAGCAAAATTACCATAGCCCTTGCACTTATAGAATTGAGTAGAAGTAGAAGTAGGATTGCTCAAGCGAGTTTTAGAAGTACCTTTCAAGTGTGGTGTAGTCTTCTCATATGGCTTCTTCACTTCTTTGCTAGCACTTGCACTTGGAAAGTTTGCATTTGGAGTATTCCACTTCTTTGGCTTGCTTGCAGAAGTAGGAGTGTTGCCTTTGGATTTCTCTCCCTTAAGCCAATTCTCAGCATCAATTGCAGCTTCAAAGATATCTTGAAGTGAAAGATAAGTATGCAACCTCAATTGAGAAGCTATACCATAGCTCAAGCCATTCTTGAAACGGATCATGGCTTCTTCTTCACCCTCGGTATCCATATCCAATGCCATCCGGGTCTTCTCAAATTAATCATAGTACTCATGAACCGTCTTGACACCTTGCTTTAGATCATAAAGCTTCTTGAGTTTCTCTTGACGATACCTTGGATTCACATACTTTCTATTCATAAGAACTTTCAATTCTTCCCAAGGCACATTCACATACACACCCGTTTTTCTCCTTGACCTCTTTATGGACTCCCACCAAGTAGAAGCATAGGCCTCAAAGGTAGAAATAGCATAGATGCCATTCTTCTCCTCGATCATCTCATTAGTGTCAAACACTCTCTCCATGAGTACTACCCATTCCATGTACGCTTCCGGATCACAAGTTCCCTTAAAGGATGGAAGATTGAGCTTAACACTATTGAGGTTATTGTTGTCACGTACTCCATGGTTAGGCTCCGGTTGGCCTGCATAGTGGTCATCATAAGCAACATATTCCCTCCTAGCATTCCTCCCATCAAATCTCATGGGTGGCCCTCGACCTCGGCCTCTACCCCTATTTACATTTCGACCCCAATTCATACCTCGCCTCGGTTGATAATGAGCTTCATACCCATAGGCCTCATCACCATACTCGGCTTCCTCCCCTTCTTGAGCCTCAATAATTTGCTCAAGTGGTGGAACATTTCGAACGGGTCTTAGAAGTGGAGCATTTACTTGGGGATTGCCCAAGTTGGGGTTTGTTCCTTGTTGGAAACCCGTCATTTTGGTACCCAAAACACATGATTTGAAGTTGAATTGCAAGATTTGAAAATTTGAAACCCTTTGAAGATTTGAAAATTTGAAACCCTAGCTATGAACGTTTGGTATCAGAGCACGGATCGGGTGTTGTTCCTACAAACCCTCGATCCTTGTTCATCCTATCTTTAGTTTAGTTTATTGTTATTGTTGTTCTTGTTCTTGAAGAAAAGAAGAAAAAATTAAAAAAAATTAAAAAAGTGAAAAATACAAAAAAAAAATTCATGTTGTGGATTGGATTTGATGATCCATTGATTGTTTGATATTGGGGATTGCTTGTTATTGTATTCCTGTTTATTTGGTGCCCTTGTTACGTGATTTGGTGTTGAGAATCAAAAGTTGAAAAATCAAAAACCCCAAAATTGAAAAAAACCTTGAATTTGATTGAAAATTTCTTGATTTGGATTCGTTATGGATTGGGTGTTGTTATAAATCATTGGGGATTGATTGTAGTAGTTGAAAACACCATTGGGTACCTTCGGATTGGAGAAACACCTTGAAAACATCAGAATTTGGGTGAAAAGGGGCAAAAAACCCGCTGTTGAACTGTGTTGAAAACCCCAGTAGGCGGGGCGCCCAAATAGTAGGCGGACCGCCCATTGAACTCTCTGAAGTTCAGTAGGCGGACCGCCCCTGTGACCAGGCAGACCGCCCACTTCTGGGAGGGTGTCCGGTTGCTTCGTTTCGTGTGTTTTCGTGTTTGTTTCGCTTCCGTACTTCTTGGTCAGTGTTTCTAAGGTATTTGTCCTACTTTATTAACACTAATCTTTGAGCTTATAGGATGTTGTGTGTCTTGAAGCTTTACTTAAAGTCGTAGAACTTCTTTGGCCTCAACTCCACTCCGAGCCTTTACTTTGGTGTACTAGTTGATTGATCATACCATTGTGGTTCCTAAAAGAGATAAAGGCATCTTTGGTTGGGGGTTTGGGAGTGTGCACCCTAAAAGAGTGTTGAGTGCCACCACCAAAGGTAAGGGAGAGCCAGTAAGGTTGTTTATACTAACCTTTGTACTTTCTTAAAATGTCTTTTGCAGGTACAAGGAGCCATAAGGGAGGTTAGAGGGAAGTAGGAGTGGTAAGAAAGGTGTAAATGGGAGGGAGGTAGTTGAAGCCTACCTTCTGAGCATCTTGGCTAAGATAGAGGCAATAGACACTCGAATCCAACACTTAGAGGATGATTTGGATGAGAATGAGGCCGAGGGAAGAGATGGTATGAGTCCCACTATGGGTTATGGTGTTGCTAGTAGTGGTGAAATGGGGAAGTACCCATCTAGTAAAGGTACTATTGAGGGGATGTGTAAAGGGCGTTATATAGATGAATTCATGACAAAAAGAGATTGGTGTCAATTCATAGTGAGCCTGAATAGGAATCATGGGTATGTGCTTCAAGTAGATGAATGTGAAGCAAGTTGGATTAGTCCTCTTGTAGTGAGAAGGTTGGGAATACCTTATGTTGACGGAATGGCTAGGGTAGTTGTTACACAAAGGAACCTTGAAGAAGAAGTGGAGTGCAAAGTAGGCCCTTTAGAGGGTTGTGATGTTATGTTGGGAAAGCCTTGGCTTTTCAATAGGCCCTTTAAGTTCAACAAAAGATTTTAATGGCTACCATGTTAAAGCACAAGGGAAGATACAATTCCTCCTTCTTAGGAAATAAGAAGTACAACCTAGCAAGCCCATGAACGTGAGGAATGTTAGGACACCATTGAGGAGAAGTCCTATGATCGAAAGAGTGAAATCAAGAAGACCTACAAACACAAGAAGATGTGGGACAAGTGCAAGAAAAGAGTTGAGAAATGTCAACAAGGTGAACCCCAAACCACAAGCCCCAAAGCAAAGTGGTTCACCAATAAAGAAGAAAGAGACATCAAGCGATGAGTCTCTTAGTCCTAGATTCCGGGTTGATGTTAAAAGTCCACCTACTCCAGCTATGGGTATTGTTGGGCCTCGTCCCAATTCACCCGAATTTGAGAGACAAAAGATTGAGAGGAGTAAGGGAGTGACCGGTGACATTCCTCAAGTGGAAAAAGGAGAGGATGTATTGAGTGATGTGAGTGGGATGTCGCCACCCGAATCTACACCCTACCTTGAAAAGAAAATGAGGGAAACGAAAGAGGGAAAAAGAATTGTAAAGAGTGAGGACACCCCATATTCTAACCTTAACCCTTTATCTTTTTCTTCTACTTGTGTGAATTCTTATGTAGGTACTCTTCAAGGCAAGCCAATGGAGCCTAAATCATCTTCCAAGATGGAAGGACAAGGTGAAGAGAATCTTCAATGTGAGCTTCAAGGTGAAGAGCCAATTCAAGACACTTCAAGTGCATTGAGTGAGCTAGATGACCACTCAAAGGTATGTGAAAGTTCTTCCCTTGAACATGTTACTTCCTTGCCATATGAAAGTGTTTGTGAAAATGCTATGCTAGTTGATGATATGTGTGATTATAATGTGATTGCAACTAGTGTAGAATATTTGCGTCAACTTGTATGTGAATGTGAACCACTAGTTGAGAGGGGTGATAAGCCACATCATGATGTGAGCCCGATATTCAATGAACCTCTCTTTTGTAAGGATTGTGTAGTTGACCATGCTTGTGACCCTTGTTATGACACACCACCAATTTTTGATAAAGGGGAAGATGAGTTGAATGAATACCCTATCCTTTCCCTTGATGAATTGCTTGATAATGGTGGACCTATATATTATAGTGAGGATGGTAGTGACCTTGAGGAGTCCCTAGCGGGTAGGATGGATAGACTTATACTTGATGACTCCTCAAGTGTGTATGAAGAGTGTGAACTTGACCCTCCATGGTTTGAAAGGCTTAACTCTATAGACAATCTATTGTTTGAAACTCCAAGTGAGATGAATAGTCTTGGAATTGATTGTGTTGGTCCGTCTTCTAGTAGTCCTAATCTTGATTGTGTGGACTATCATGATGAAGAAGCCATCATGGAAACCTTCCTTGATAGTTTTTCTAGTGAGGGAGATTGTCTTAGAGGTGGATTGGGGGGTGAGGAAGTCACTCTTGGTGTGTGTAAGAGTGCTTCCAAGAAGGAGAGTGGAGTATTTGATGTTAGTCGTCGCTTGAATTATGTTGCTTACTCCATCCCATATGTTGATCACACCTTGAGTGTTGAGCATGCCAAAGCCAATGTGTCACATTGTGATAGTATTGATTTGAAGGCTTGGTGTGTTGGTCATAAGCTTAGGGGTCATAGGGAAGTTGATTGCTATACCTTGCATGTTCCATGTCCTATTGATCTCTTTGCTTGTTCTTGTGTTGGATGCACTTTCTCTTTGAGTCAAGTACTTGTTGTTTCCTTTGGAGACATGAGCTTGTTTATTGGTATTGATGCTTGGCTCTATCATAAGAGTGTGTTTTCCTACACTTTTGGCACTAACCTACTCTTGTAGTGGGAAGCTTTGTTTGTGCTTGTTTTGAATGTAGGCTTGATGGTTTGATTTCGAGGACGAAATCCTTTCAAGAAGGGGAGGATGATGCGGAGAAAATTCGAGCCAAAGCGCCAACCATCAAGAGCCAAGCTTCAGAGTACAAAGAGTACCGTCTCTCCGGAAGCAACTTGAAGATCATCGAATGGAGCGCCAAGGAAGGAGGAGCACATAGGAACAAAAGGAGAGGCTTGAGAGACACATTTTGAGCCATTTCAAGGCCTCCCAGGAAGAGGCAGACCGCCTACTCAAAGGGGCGGACCGCCCACTTGAAATCAAGCCTCAGGACTTTGGGCCGCCTGAATTATGGGCGGACTGCCTACTCTGGACGCTTGCTCTTCAGGTGGGGCGCCTACTATGGGCGTCTGTTATGCAGGCGGGGCGCCTACTTGCTGATGTGTCAAGACGGGATTCCTACTACTTTGTGGTGTATTTCCAACTATTGCCCTAAGTGACTTGTATTGTTTTGACTAGACTTAGGGGCTATTTAGACATTTCATTTAGAAGTGTGGTGAACCTATAAATACCACACTTAGTCATTTATTTCATTTAGCTTGTTTAGATTTGAAGAATAGACATAGAAAGAGAGGCAAGGCCTTCTTATTGTTGAAGCTTGAAGCTTCGGATTATCTCTTTGCTTGGAATCCATGGAGATTCATCACTAGTACGAAATCCTTGTATGGTTCAAGTTTCCGTTCCTCTCTCGGATATACATTCATGGTTTGAATCGTTTATCCATTCTTTTCTTCTATTTTTGTTCTTCCCCGTCCCTACTTTCTTGTTATCTTGTGATTATTTGTTATAATCTGCGCACCTCCTAAAGACACTAGAAGGGGGGGGGGGGGTTGAATAGTGTCTACCGATTTTTCGTTTCAAGAACCTGGTTCTCCTGAATGTAGAACTTAGTTCTTGCCTTCTTAATTCTGATATTTCAACCACTGCAACACACCACAAACATACACACAAAAAACACCAGGATTTTACGTGGAAAATACCTTGCTCAAGGGAGAAAAACCACGACCCACACTCTGGGATTTGAGAACTGAATCCACTAACACAATGAGCAAGTTTCTGATTACAAACTCTGTAACCAAGGGGCTACACTCTAGACCCTAATCACTACTCAAAGCTAAACTCTAGCTTTTCAAGTAATTATGCACAAGTTCACCTAATACATACGCTTCTATAATAAGCCAATAGGTAAACACAATAAAAGCTCAAACTAAGACAACTTACAACTCAATGAACCTAGACAGAATATCTAGACTCAAACAACTCAAGCACACTAGTTGTCTTCTTCAGTTTACTCACGTAGAAAGATGCTACATTGCCTTTGTATGCTCTCAACTCTCTGTATGTGAATAACTGAGTTACGGTTGTATCAACTACTCTTATTTATACAGGCCTTGTAACCCTAGTTGAGTCCTACAAGGAATTCTTGTAATTATGGTAAGACAAAATTCCTAGTAACTATTTTCCTTGGTGAAGTCCAACTCCTTTTCACTCTTCGAAGACACAGCCTGGGCACCGCCTCTTTTAGTCTGACTAGGATACATATTCATTCACGCGCCACTATTCCTAGTTCCGCAGGGATTTGCAACCCGCAACTCTTTTCGATCGATCGTGCCCTTCATTACAAGGACTAGGTTCTTCATGAAGACCTCTGAGTCCTTTACGTTTGTCATTCTTCAAAACCAGCACTCAACAAATTCCCCCTTTTTTATGATGACAAACAAATGTTGCCCAAGAACCTGAATAGACAAAATCCCAAAAGCACAGAAACAAAAATAACAAGTTCAAGAAAAATTAAACAGATGAATTAGGTCACAAACACCCCAACATTTCCTTCTTCCCCCTTTGGCATCATCGAAAAGATTTAAATACCTGCATGAACCTATCAGTACTATCCAGTCTAAAGCACAAGGCAACAAGTTAGTAACATGAACACACAGAAGCAGAAATAAGGGCCCAATCAAGAACCAAATACTTAAAAGGAAACAGTCACAAACATAAGAAGAATTAAAACCATTATCCAGGGTGTGATATCAACACAACCCTATCAATTAGTACACAACTGAAAAATAAATTGTTTGAAACAACCAACACATGTGCAGGGGAGAATTGGAAGGGATTGACAACATGCAGAAAGAGGAATATGAGGATAGTACAGGAGGACTCAAGGCTGAAAGTTGAAGTGTTTGACAAGTGCCTCAAGTTGCTTCGTATTCTTGGCCCTTTCCATCACTAGCTCGGCCTCATACTTGTGGCAGTTTATCTTCAAACGATCAATTTCTTGATCCTTCAACTACAGCTGTCTGTGGAGCTCTGCATTTTCTGTATTCACCTCAAGGACATTAGTCTCCAGCTCCTTCAGAGCATCAATGGCCTCCTCAGGTCCATAGTCCTCACTCTCCTCAGCTAGCTCTTGCTTGGCCTGCATGGGTTTCTTAGAAGCTCTGCTTTCCTTGAAGAAGTCACAATTTTTAAGCACATTGTGCCCAAACATCTAATGAATAGTCGGCTTCTTCCCAGCTTCCAGGGGAACCCCAAAATGTTCAAGGACTTGCTGGAGGATATAGGAATGCACAAGAGAATGTGGCTTCTGATCTGTATCTGTAATCCTTTTGATATGTCTAATGATCAACCCAGGTAAATTGTTTTTTACCCCTATCCAGCAAGTCCATATATGTCAGGTCTAAAGCACTAGCTTCACTGTTCCTCTCTCCTCTAAGTAGAAGGAACCTGTGCACAAACTCAAACAGCTACTGGTGTGCAGGTTCCATCTCCTTCTTATCTACCTTCCTCTCCTTCCTTAGCTTGGGTTTTCCTGAGAATTTCTTGACAACATCCAGTGGAGTCACACCATCAGTCCTCTTGGGCCACTTCAATTTTATATACCTGCAATAACCTTCAGCAGGAATGTCAACAATCACTCCAAGCTCAGGCCTCCTAAACTCTATCTCAACTCCCTTCACAGTGGTGAACACTCTCCTGGCATTAACTCTGCAGTTGGTATAGAACTCCCTGATCTCATCAACAAACAACCTCCTCTCTTTGTTGGCAAACAAACCAAGCCATCCCTAGTTACCAATCATCCTTAGCAATGGTTTCATGTGAAATTCATTCTCATCATGCAAGATGCTGCCAGGCAACACCTGATGCTTTGAAAAGAAAGCCACCTTGTCTACCTCTTCTTCACTGCCTCTCCTTCTCTTCCTGTTCTCAGCTTCACTATCTGTTTCAGAATCACTTGGCTCAGCATAACTACCAGCCTCATCACTCTCTTCTTGTATCTCCTCAGTTCTCTTTTCTTCGACTTTTTTCTTTTCCTCTCTATCTCTCACATGTGAAATTGTTCTCTCCAACTTTCCTACCTTCTCCAGCTGCTGCTTCAAAGCAGGCCTAGTGCCAACTCTCCTGACAGTAGGTTCAACAACATGCTTATCTCCACTATCTTCACTCAATTCATCAACCAACTTACTCTTTGTCACTAACTTTCCCTCTTTCACCAGTCTTCTCCTCTTTTCTGGCTCTACTCTGTTTTCGTTAACAAATACTACCTCTTCTTCTTCTTCCTCAACCTCCAGTTTCTTATCCTCCTCTCTAAATTTCCTTTTTCTCTTTGATTCTTCTGATTTCCTGGGCATCCCTTCACTTTCAGTTCTTTCAGTCATAACCTCTTCGTTTTTCTCTTCTTCTGAGTCTGTCCAATCTAGTTCTGCATCATCAGCCTCAGTAGTTCTTGACAATAATCAGACTTTTGTCCCAAATCCTGTGATGCTTCAGCAAGAACAGATGCTCCTTCATTTTCCTCCATACCCACAACATTTATGCTTGGTTCATTTATCCTTTCATTTAGGTACTCAACAAAATCATGTTCCCTTAATTGTTCTATCACTCTCTCTGCTACATCCAACCCCACATCAGTCTTTTCTACTAAAGGCACATGCAAGTTTTCCCTAAGTTCTTCCTGTCCACACTTTTGCTCTGTTTCACCTGGGTTCCCCCTATCTGTTCTGCCATCATGCTCTACTACTCCTATAATTTTATCTAGTCCTGTTACTAAGGTTTCATTATCCATCGTACCAGGGCTTTTTATTTCTTCTAAACCAACAGGAGTAGATGTAATAAGATCAGCGATTACCGCAGAAGGTGATTCCGATGAACTTGGTGCAATGGGCGTAGTAGGCACGGCTCTTGACCTCATCCTCTTGACCAATTTCTTGTCGCTCTTTTGGAGAAATTTTGTTCTGGCCTTAGCGATTCTTTGTGCGAGAGTGGATGGGGTGGTTTTGCAGATGATTTTTTGGCAGCCTTTGTGGGTGAAACAGATGAAGATTGTACTTGAGACAAGATGAAGGTTTTAATGGATTTTAGACTGAGATTTCAAGAATTTTTCAGTCTTAGGTTTTGGGAGAGAATTTTGATTTGGAAGAAGAGAAGTAGTTGGGTGAGTGAGTTCTGTGTGTATTGACGAAGGGGAAGGGTTTTGGTGGTTAGACAGCTTCTAGGGAAGACAAAGAAATAATGAGATAAAGTAGAGAAGCAGCTTTTTGAAATTTTTGAAAACCGGGAAGAGTTATGGATTTGACGGTTATGGACTCATTTGATATAGCCTTTTCAAGTAGTGGGGTCCAAACAAGTCAAATAGAATTATATCCCAAAAAGGAATGTGTTCCTATAATTTAGGACAGTTACAGGAACATGGAGGATCTCCCTTGACACACGTATAATTGACAATTTAATTTTAGTTATGACTTTTATCATGCAGGGTAGTGTGACTGTACCTGGACATGATTCCTCATGCTTCAGTCGGTTCCTTCTAAGTACATAGTAGGTTCTTCATGGGATCACATTATTCTCACCTGGTGCTCAGGGACTGAACAAGTATACTTAATAAATTACAAGGTTAGACTAAACAGTAATAACAGAATTTTAAACAGGGATAATTGAATACTTAACTAACCAATCATACAGGGATCACCTGCTGGGTCATCCGTGTATTTTGGTCATCCCTAATTCCAACCTGTTCCTCTCAAATCGTACCTTGTTCAATGCTTTGGTAAATATCTCAGCAATTTGATCTTCAGTCCTGCACGAATTCATAGTAATCAGACCCTTTTCCACATTATCTCTAAGGAAATGATGTCTAATATCAATGTGCTTGGTTCTTTTGTGTGGAACTGGGTTCTTGGCAATATTCACTGCACTAGTGTTATCACAGAAAATTGGCACTGCTCCACATTTAATACCAAAGTCCTCCAATTGTTGTTTGATCCATAGCAGTTGTGAGCAACATGATGCAGCTGCTACATACTCAGCTTCAGCAGTAGATAGGGCAACTGAGTTTGGCTTCTTTGTAGCCCAAGAGACCAAACAAGGACCAAGAAAGTGTGCCGTTCTTGAAGTGCTCTTCTTATCGACCAAATGACCTGCATAATCTGAATCAGCTAAACCAATTAGTTCAAAAGTACCTACCCTTGGGTACCAAAGACAAAAGTCCTGAGTTCCTTTCAAGTATCTCAGGACCCTCTTCACAGCTGTCAAATGTGACTCCTTAGGCTTGGACTGAAATCTAGCACACAGTCTCACACTGTATACTATGTCAGGTCGGCTGGCTGTGAGATAGAGGAGTGAACCTATTCCTCTATATTTTGTCTCATTTGTTGAGGGACCTAGTTCATCCATATCCAGCTTGGTTCCAGGCGCAATATGAGTAGTCATTTCTTTTGCTCCTTCCATGTCAAATTTCTTCAGTAGTTCCTTGACATATTTTTGCTGATGAATCATAGTCCCTTCAGGTATTTGCTTTATCTGCAACCCAAGGAAGAAATTTAGTTCACCCATCATGCTCATTTCGAATTCACTTCCCATCAGATCAGCAGATCCTTTGCATAGCTCTTCATCAGTGGCTCCAAAAATGATAGAATCGACATACACTTGAACCACCAATAGATCTTTTCCTTTCTTCTTGAGGAATAGCGATTGACCCATTCTTCAGCAGGAATCCTGAGAGTCTTTCATACCATGCTCTAGGGGCTTGCTTCAATCCATAGAGAGCCTTGTCCAGTTTGTAAACATGATCAGGAAATTCATTGTTCACAAAACCTGGTGGCTGTATCACATAGACTTCTTCATTCAGGTAGCCATTTAGAAAGGCGCTCTTTACATCCATCTAGTATAGCGTGAACGCCATGTATGTAACAAAAGCAATCAGCATTCTGATGGCCTCCATCCTTGCAACTGGTGCAAAGGTTTCATCATAGTCTATTCCTTCTTCCTGACTATAACCTTGAACTACTAACCTCGCTTTGTTTCTTGTCACTATACCATGCTCATCCAGTTTGTTCCTGAATACCCATTTTGTTCACATTATTGATCTGTCTTTTGGTTTAGGAACTAGGTGTCACACTTTACTTCTTTCAAATTGATGAAGTTCCTCCTGCATGGCTAGAATTCAATCTGGGTCTTCTAGAGCTTCTTTTACATTCTTTGGTTCCAAAGATGAGAGGAAAGCACAGAAGTTCTTCAAGGCTGACCTGGTCATGATTCATGTATCTAGTTCAGATAGAACATTCTTCAAAGGGTGAGAGCTCCGATGTTTCTATGGCCTGAGTTGAATATGACTGGAAGAACCTGCAGTATAGTCTTGGAGGGATTCTTCCTGACTTGCTGGATCATCAGCTTCATCAGAAGTTCCCTCTGTCAAGTTGACTCCTTGTTCTAGTGTGCTTGAATTTTCACTTGATGTCTCCTTGTCTTCTGAGTCTTCCAGTTCATCTACACCTTCTCCCCTACTTAGGCCAATCACTTGATCATCTGCCTCAGTTGTTTCCCCCAATGCCTTATCTGATTCATCAAATACAACATGCATACTTTCTTCCACTGTTTTTGTTCTTTTGTTAAACACCTTGTATGCTTTGCTTTGAGTGGAGTAACCAAGAAATATTGCTTCATCACTCCTAGCATCGAACTTCCCCAAGGGTTCCTTGCCATTGTTGTGAACAAAACATTTACAATCAAAGGGTCTCAGGTGAGCGATATTTGGTTTTCTTCCTCTGAGTAGCTCATATGGGGTCTTGTCAAGAATTGCTCTGATGGAGCATTTGTTCAGCAGGTAGCATGCAGTGTTTATTGCTTCAGCCCAAAAGTTCCTTGCAAGCCCACTTGAAAGCAGCATAGTCCTTGCCATATCCTCCTGGGACCTGTTCTTCCTTTCAACCACACCATTTTGTTGGGGAGTCCTTGGTGCGGAGAAGTTATGATCTATGCTGTTCTTGGCACATTACTCAGAAAATTTTGAGTTTTCAAACTCAGTTCCATGATCAGATCTGATGCTAATGAGCTCTAGACTTAACCTTTTCTGCACTACACCAGCCCAGTCTTTAAAGCTGTCAAAAGCTTCATCCTTAGATGCCAAGAACAAGGTCCATGTGTACCTAGAGTAGTCATCAACAATCATAAACACGAATCTCTTTCCTCCTCTGATCCTGACTCTCATAGGTCCACGCAGATCCATATGCAATAGTTCTAGTGGCTTTGATGTACTTACCACCTTTTTGGATTTAAAGGATGATTTCACATGCTCTCCCCTTACACACGCATCACACATTTTTATGTTTTCAAATCTCTTGCTTGGAAATCCACGCACCAGCTCCTTCGATACAAGTTTGTTCAGTTGTGAGAGACTTGCATGACCCATTCTTTTGTGCCACAGCTGAGAGTCACTTTCTTGCACATTCAGGCATGTTAAGTTATTTTCAGGTAGTGACTTCAGTGATTCTTTGTATACATTGTTCACCCTCTTTCCTTCCATAACAATTTCTCCACTCTGTAGGTTCTTCACAACACATCCTACAGACGAGAAGCTCACTTCGTTACCTCTATCACATAGTTGGGAGATGCTCATTAGATTTTGTCTGAGACCCTCGACACAGTAAAATTTTCAATTGCATGATCCAGAGTTCTCCCAATCTTTCCAATTCCCACGATTTGACCACTTTCTCCTCCTCCGAAGGCCACACTCCCTCCTTGAAATGCTGCGAGTGAAAGAAAGTTTCTTCTATCTCCTGTCATGTGCCTTGAACAACCACTATCAAGAATCCAGCTTGGGTTGTTCTCCCTCACTCCAGCCTGTAAAACAAATTAGAGGTTAGCCTTAGGAACCCAGACAAGCTTGGGTCCCTTCTATGAGAGAATGGATAAATCAGATCCTGTCTAGCCCATTTATTCTTGGCTTTTGCCTTACTGACATTCATGCACTTTTGTTTAACATGTCCAGTCTCACCACAAAAGGTGCACAACATGTTGCATTGCAACCCTACATACTTGCTCTTACGGTTATATGGAGGCAATGGTTTCTTGAATCCTAACCCTTGTTTTCTTTTGTTTTGATTTTCAAGAACCCAGTTCATTGCCTCCGATGATTTATTCCATTTAGTCATTCTAGTGAGCGCAAAGTTTGATTTTTCGACCTTTTGATTTAAAATCCTATTCTTTTCAGTTTTCTGATATAGAATCTCATTTTCTCTTTTCAGTTCATTTTCTAGAAAGGTTTGAACTTCACTTATTACTTGCTTACCATTTACACTCTCTCTTAACTGATTGCATTCCAATTCTAGTTCAGTGATCTTAGAGTTTGACACAAGAGTCTGCCCTTTTAAGATGGCATTGACTTCTTCGAGTTCAATGTTCTGTTCTAAGAGGCTCTTGTGCTTGGTTCTAAGGTCACTTAGCTCTTCAGTTAATTTATCCTTTTCAAGTTTTTCCTTTTCATAACCCTCAATCAAGGTGGCAGTGATTAGAATCAGGTTTTCAGAAGAGTATGTATGTAAATTTTCCTTAAGATCAGATAGACATACCTCTGCTGAATTAGCAGTTTCAGCGCCATCAGTTTCCATGAGAGCAGAGTCCTTCTTTTGGTTGTCATCTGTGTACGACTCCTTTAGTCTTTCCCAGATTTCCTTGGCAGACTTACATTCAAGTATCTTTGCAAGCACATCATAGGCAAGTCCTCTCCTCAGGTACCATTTAGCCTTAGAATTTGCCTGTAACCAGTCTAGATCTTGAGGATCTAGTTCTTCCACCTTCTTTGGCACCAAGACTCCATTTGCTGCTCTCTTTACAGGAACATGAGGTCCTCTCTTCATGATCAGCCACAGACTATAGTCCGTTGCTTGCAAGAAAGTCTTCAACTGTTTCTTCCAGTTCTTGTAGTGAGTCCTATTGAACACAGGTGGCCTTGACGGATCTCTCCCTCCTCTAAACTCTCGAGGGTCTTCTTCATCCAAACTAATGTCTGTCATACCCATTAGTGCTAGTGGTGAATCATCTTCAGATTCCTTTTCATGATCGGATTCACTATCAGTTGGTCCCCATGTAACATAGAAGGCTTCCTTCTTCTTTCTCCTTTCTGCTCTGAAGTTTGGGGGCCGTCTTGACTTCTTCTTATCTTTGTCAATTTCCTTTGACGTCTCCTTCTCCTTATCCTTAGATGCTCTATTTTTCATCCACTCTATTTCCCACATAGGACAATCCATGACAGCGTGATCCTTTTTGAAGCACTTAAAGCATCCTGAATAATCAGGACTGTCAACTATGGTCTTCCTGCCAGAATTCTCCTTGCCACTTCTTTTGAATCCTTTGAACCTTCCTAAGTTAAGATTCTATCTTAAGGCACTTACCATTGCTGCTTCAACTGATTGAAGATCAACATATTTATCGGTTTCATCAGTTGCTTCAAGGGCAAGGGTCTTGTCCTTCTTTACAGCTGATAGCTTTTGAGTCCTTCATCATCTCATGAGTTTTCAAGCTACCAACCAGTTCTTCAAGTTTGATGGATCTGAGTGGTTTGGACTCAATGATGGCGGTCATCTTAGGTTCCCATGCTTCAGGAAGCACATTTAAAATTTTATCAACCATCTCTATTTCAGGCAATTCCATATCCAGAGATCTCATCTCATTAGTAATGATGGTCAACCTGGTCATCATATCCTGAATTGATTCCTTCTCACCCATAGAGAACAGTTCAAATTGTCTCTTCAGCATTCTTCTCTTTGAGTCCTTTACTTCTGTGGTTCCTTAATGCGCAACCTGCAGAGCATCCCAGATTTCCTTAGCCGTCTTATAAGATGATACTCTATTGAACTCCTCAGGACCAAGACCACAGATGACCAGACGTTTGGCTTTGTGATTCTTTGCAATCATCTTATAATCCGTCTCATTGAACTCCTCTTTCAGTTTAGGTTCTTGCTTGGCAGCGGCTCCTTCACCAACTATTTTAGTGGGGATCAGGTTTCCTTCAGATACTATCAGCCAGAGTTGATAGTCTTCAGCACATATGTAATTTTCCATCCTGTTCTTCCACCACGCATAGCATTGCCCATTAAACTGTGGGGGCTTCTGAACTGACTGTCCTTCAGTGATAGTAGGTGGTGCACTCATGATTCTGATCCTTCTCAAGGTGTTACCCTCACACGAGAAGACCTGCTCTGATACCACTTGTTATAATCTGCGCACCTCCTAAAGGCACTAGAAGGAGGGTTGAATAGTGTCTACCGATTTTTCGTTTCAAGAACCTGGTTCTCCTGAATGTAGAACTTAGTTCTTGCCTTCTCAATTCTGATGTTTCAATCACTGCAACACACCACAAACATACACACAAAAAACACCAGGATTTTATGTGGAAAATACCTTGCTCAAGGGAGAAAAACCACGACCCACACTCTGGGATTTGAGAACTGAATCCACTAACACAATGAGCAAGTTTCTGATTACAAACTCTGTAACCAAGGGGCTACACTCTAGATCCTAATCACTACTCAAAGCTAAACTCTAGCTTTTCAAGTAATTCTGCACAAGTTCACCTAATACATACGCTTCTATAATAAGCCAATAGGTAAACACAATAAAAGCTCAAACTAAGACAACTTACAACTCAATGAACATAGACAGAATATCTAGACTCAAACAACTCAAGCACACTAGTTGTCTTCTTCAGTTTACTCACGTAGAAAGATGCTAGATCGCCTTTGTATGCTCTCAACTCTCTGTATGTGAATAACTGAGTTACAACTGTATCAACTACTTGTATTTATATGGGCCTTGTAACCCTAGTTGAGTCCTACAAGGAATCCTTGTAACTATGGTAAGACATGATTCCTAGTAACTCTTTTCCTTGTTGAAGTCCAATTCCTTTTCACTCTTCGAAGACACAACCTGGGCACTGCCTCTTTTAGTCTGACTAGGATACATATTCATTCACGCGCCACTATTCCTAGTTCCACAGGGATTTGCAACCCGTAACTCTTTTCGATCGATCGTGCCCTTCATTACAAGGACTAGGTTCTTCGTGAAGACCTCTGAGTCCTTTACGTTTGTCATTCTTCAAAACCAGCACTCAACATTATTGCTTCCGCATCCTTGTTATTTGCTTCCGCTTATCTACCCCGTATCAGAAGGGATCACGGCACACAAAAACAACACCTACCCTACAGGAAATGAACAATTATTCCCGATATTATCTTAATTTATTATCCGTTATAAAATTATATACTCACTCTTCCCATTGCACATGTGAGAGCAAAGACAATAATTGGAAGAGTGAAGCTTCTACAAGAACAACTGCCATGCAGTAATAAATAAGGCATGAGATGACGAGTAAAATTAATTCATTTATTACTTAGAACTAAAAATATACAAATATATGATATGGAAAATTTGATGCTTTTATAATAGGCAACGACAAAGAGCTACTCTACAATGGATTATGTGGCATCCATTCAGTGCCAAGTTACTGCCTTTGCAAACATAGACAACGACTCTTTGGAAAAGTTGTTGACCACCAATTACTACAGTTGGAAAGAACTTAAGCAGTGACCAGATAATATCTTCAAGCCTGCAAACAAACATTCGGACAACACGAGAATATTAGAGTCCTGATAGGTTGCCTTTACTATAGAAATTTCAAAACCTTTTGCTTATTGTGAAGTATTTATCTTCTTTACTCATCCATAGAAAGATGTCACTATACCACATATTATTTATTACTGCTTGAATAGAAATTGTTCTACTTTTTGTTGCTACATAATACAAAGCAACAAAATGTTATAGTAAAAATAAGTGAATTCATGACAATTAAAATTATAAATTTTCAATAGTATCATACTACCGCGACCTGGTCCATTTCTCTAGTTTAACTCTTAATTACAGCTCGTAGTCAGATAATGTCCTTTACAAGATCAAATGTATGTTTTTTCAAAGACAAATATGATTGATTTTCTTAGTATTCAGTACAATTAGCGGACCTAAAAATAAGTTATTCTTTCATAACTCAGCTTGAAAATTTGATTTATCTGAACTTAATATATTGTAACTATTCAAGTGCTATAATACATATTAAAGTACGATCAATACCCTTTTTGACGTAATTTAATAGATAACTAAAGGTCACAAAAGCTGCTGACTCACTTAAATATAAATTCCTTAAATATGAATCCTTTAAATATAAATCACTTAAATATGAATTCCAGTAAAAATATACTGAAACTTTAAATATTTTAGTTCAAAAATCTCAGTAAAAATATTATGACTAGTCTGAGTGTTGTCAACGCCAATAAACTGTAAGTGTACACGCGGTAATTTGACTATTTCTCAATTAATTTTGGAACAGTGGATAAAATTCATTTAGAGCGTCCAAAATTGGCTAGTTGTTAATTTTTCACGATACCTAACATTTTTCCCTCGAGTTAAATGAACTTCCTTACCTTAGAATCTCACCGCTTTGGAGATCATTTAGAGTTTAACTTTGCGTTTCTTCATTTAAGTTTCTTAGTACACCATAAATATTAGGTGATGACTCTTTAATTTAGTTAACTCCCGAAATGGCCATAATATTGTATCATTCTCTAACCCGGTTAAAATGGGGTGCAACGGGTACAGGTAAATACTTACCCACACCGGGTGTATACACCCAACCAATAAATGCACACCATTTATTTACAAATACACCATTATCACTCAATCATGGTTAATTAACAACCACAATAATCAATGGGTGATATAATTCTTATTTCGTGTATAAATAAATATTTATTTATATATGGCTTTATGTATATTGTTTCTCATTTAACATAATGAATAAATGTTAGTAATTAATAGTCTATATTTTCATTTTCTTGCTTTAAATTATCTGAACATTGGGCCATAACTGTTCTGAGTGCATGAATCTTCTTAAGAGGGGTACAACAATTGCAAGTAATTATTATAATAATTTCTGCAACTACAAAATATCTTTTTTATATTATCTAACTAAATAATTTGTATATATTAGAATGTGCATTTATAAATTTGTAAAAAAAAAAATAGTATAGTGATAGAGTTTACGTGATGAGCAAAAAAAGTCGTTCACTTTTAACCGGAAGAATTTGCACTATTATATTATTAAATTATATAGATTATAAATATAGAATATGGATAAATCTAGTTGGATGTTCAAATGTGAAGTAAACAAGTGTTTTTAGAGAAAACCAAAAATCAAATAGAAATCAAACATATGAATCAAATACTTCGAAAAAAAACTGGTGTATTTTTATACATTTGTTTTCACATTTAAAATAAACGATATTATACTTTTATTGCACTAAACAAAATAAATTGAACAAAGAACAAATCAAACTTACAAAAAATCTGTTACTTTATTATTCCCTTTTGTGTAAATTTTTATCATTAGAGATACTTTATTCGCAAGTGATTGTTATTGACCGCAATGATTAACTAGTATAGTGCTTAATTGTACACATGATTTTTTCAAATTACCAGCTTTAGTAGTGGACGAAGCATGATTTTAAGTAATGCTAGTTATATTTACCAAAAAAGATAAACTAATTTAACATGCAACGTCAATTTAATTAACTTAGTTCTTAGAAAATTAAAATATAAATAATCATTAAAAAAAATAATGGCTAAAAAAGATTTTGCCCACCCTTGATGGATGGGCAATTTAGGTGTCTGGCCATGGCTTGATCTTAATCAAGGAATTTACTTCGCACCCATGGTGGGTGTGCAAGACCATGAAAAGCACACCATTGTTGATGGCTTCATCAAGATACCACATTTGTGGTGATCGGTATACTGAAGGGATTGACTTAGTATTGATATATAAAATAATTTATATATTACGATCATTACTAACTTATGAATCAAATAGTCGCTTAGTAAATCACGATTCTACATGTGAGAAATCAAATGAGAAACACGATTTATTTTAATCTTAATAACAATTCTAGCTAACACATAGATCGTAGTCAGATAATGTTTTTCACGAAATCAAATGTCTTGTTTCTTTGAAGGCAGATAAATTTAACTTTCTTAATCTTCATTGCTATTGATGGACCCAAAAATAAATAATTCTTACATAACTCTGCTTGAAAATTTGATTTATCTGAACTTAATGTATCATAACCATTCAAGTGCTATGGTACAGAATAAAGAACGAAAATTGTCTTTCAAAAATAGGTCGCAAAAGCTACTGTTTTCGAAAGACAGTTTTCAGGAGCTAAAATATGAATCTTTTGCAGTTATGAGTGATATTTGTCAATGTACGTATTTGGTATATAAATATGACTCGATTCATATTATGTTATTTCATTCATTTTTCATGAACTTGTTGTACGTAACTCGATATGAATAAAAAAATTATTCATTTTTTGCTTTAGATTTGAGTTTTCTAATGTTTAGTACAGCTAGTGAGGAAAAAAAAAAACTATTCATTCAAAAATCAATATTAATTTATGTCGTCAGCCGCAAAAATCACATTCAACAACTATATAGAATAGAATAGTGTTATTTGATGATATTATTATAAAATAAACAAATAGTTGCTTTCCCAGGAATTGTACAAAGTACCACGCATATTAGTGGATGAAATCAATGTTTTAAAAGGCGGGGGCGCAAGGTGACACATTTTACTTACAATAAGGCGAGGCGCAAGCCCCGAGACGTGAAACGTAAGTCCTATGAATCTTATTTTTTAATTAATAAAATAGCATAATGAGCCAAAAAAATCAAAAGTACAAAAAAATTTTAAAATAAGAAAAAAGATTATAGAAATAAAAGATCTAACATTTTTAACAATTATAAGAAATTGAATAATGTTATAATTTTTATGAGATACAAATAAACCATAAGGCCTTAACTTTTAAACAATTAAAAATAAAAATTTGTTACTATAAAAAATGAATAAACAATAAATATTTATTACTATTATAATTTAAAATATTAATTCTTCATTGATAAATATAAAATTGCTTCTAAATTGCAAAATAATTGAAGTCTAACAATTTTGACAAAACATGAAGACCAATAACAAGTGATGATGCTATAAACATCGGCTATGCTTTTTTAGATTAAGTATACATATGATATTCACCCTTATGATATTCTCAATTATAATACATGTAATATTATGTCTCGTTAATTGAACATTACTCAATTTTTGAATTTCTATAGATGAATATAACTTCATTTTTAAAGAAAATTGTGGATGAACAATCTTAATTAGGGAATTAAACAGATCATTTGCATAGGTTCTATAAGGCGAGTTCCGAGCATTGGGCATTGGGCGTGCTCTGGGCGAATCGTCGGGCGCTTGAGGCGTAAGCCTCACGAATCTAAGTCCCGCCCGAGAGTCTCAGGGCGTTTTGTTAGTGCCCCGCCCCGGGGTGAGTTCCGGGCGAGTCCCAGAACTGCCTTTTAAAATAGAGGATGAAATATGAATAATGGTAAAAAAGGTTTAGCCCACCCTTGATGGATAGGCATTTTGGGTGTGTCGACATGGCTTGCATCGGGGCTGAATTGATCAATATCACTGCTCCGCACCCATGTTGGGTGTGTAACAAGCTCATGACAAGCACACCATTTTTTGGTGGCTATATCAAGATACCACATCTGTGGTGAACGGTATAATGAAGGGATTGACTTAGTATTGAATAATTAATTAGTTTGTAATCGGTGTGGGATACTTTTGCGAAGAGAACACGAGGGGAAAATTTGAAGAATAGCCAATTTTAGAGAACTAACTGATAAACAACCTATAAATAACAACATAACATTTTTTGAAAGAAATGACATGATAAATTTGAAAGAAAGAAAAAGATTCAAATAAATTTATAATAAATATCGATATATTGCTATAATTATTACAGTTTTGGTTTTAACTAATTAAATGATATGAAATTGAACCATATTGGCGATACATACGTTGCTTTCTTTTATGCAGTTTTTCGTATTTTTCTTGGTACTTTTATGTTTCTAATATATAGGTCATCTATAAAGTTAAGGTCTGTGATGGTATATTGTAAGATATGAAACTTAGAGTTTCAAATTTATATTAAATGAGAGATTAGTGTTGGATTCATATAGCGTCGGACTCTTCCAATTTAATGGCTAACTTTTGGGATATGATTTTCTCTAGGTTGTAGACTTGTATCAGTGGTATTAGTGCCACCATCCACACTCCATGCCCACCCTGTCATCTTTATTCGTGTGATTTCACATTTTAATATAAACTATAGTATATGTTTACTGCATTCAACAAAATTAATTGAACAAAGAACAAATCAAACTTACAAAAAGTGTGTTACTTTACTATTTTCTGTTGTGGAAATTTTTACTATTAGAGATAGTTAAATCACATGTGACAGTATTATTCACTGCAATGATTAACTAGTATATGTGCTTAATTATTCTCAAGATTTTTCAAATTACTATCCTTAGTATTGGATGAAGTGTGATTTTAATTAATACTAGTTATATTTACCAAAGAAGATAAACTATTTTAACATGCTAGCCAATTTAATTAAAGTAATCACAAAAAAGAATAACAGCAAAAAAGATTTTGCCCACCCTTGATGGATGGGCAATTTGGGTGTCCGGCCATGGCTTGATATCATCTTGGAATTTGCTTCACACCCATGGTAGGTGTGCAAGACCATGACAAGCACACCATTGTTGATGACTTCATCATGATACCACATTTGTGGTGACTGTTATACTAAAGGGATTGAATAAATTCTTCGTAATTAAATAATGCCTAAACGGTGTGGGATAATTTTCAGTAGTAGGAGCGATTTTGCGAAGCAAGGGAAATTTTGACAAATAGACACTTTCCAGAGTGCTGAATGATAAATAGCCAACGATTGCAAAGTTGTTGATAAAAAGCTTAGTAAATCACAATTGTACAATAGCCAGTCCAATCCAAATATATAATAAAAAGCTTTTCTTGTATTATTAACTGTATAATAGCTTATGTTGTATCATCCAAAATAAAATAATTTATGTTTGAATTATTTACTAATCTATGAATCAAATAGTCACTTCGTAAATCACAACTGTACATATGAGAAATCAACTGAGCAATATGACTTATTTAACTCTTAATTATAATTCTAACGCATAGCTCGTAGTTAGATAATGTCCTCCACCAAATCAAATGTCTTGTTTCTTTGAAAACAAATATGTTTAATTTTCTTAATATTCAGTAGAATTGGTGGACTCAAAAATAAATTATTCTTTCATATGTCGTTTGAAAATTTGATTTATCTAAACTTAATGTATGCTAGAAATCATTCAAGTACGATAATAAATAATTAAACAATAATCAGCACCTTTTTGATATGTTTTAACTAAAGGTCACAAAAGCTACTGTACTCAAGAGACACAACTTTCATGAGCTTAAATATGAACCTTTTGCAATTATGAGTTTGATATTTGGATATGTATGTATTTGCCATATAAATAAGACTCGATACTTATTATGCTATTTTATTCATTTTTCACGCACATGTAGGGGCAGATTTATAGGGTTCGCGGTGGTTCACGTGAACCCTTGGTCTGCCAAATAAATTCGATTTATCAAGTACATATTTTTAAAATTGAGTCACACATTATTTGTGTGCACCCATGCTCTATAATGCTTAACTGGTTCACTGATTGGATGATTGTCTTTTTACCTCGAGCACAAGGGTTCAAATCCCAAAAATAATAATTTTTTTTGGTCTTTATAATATTTTATATCATGATAAAATTATGGTCGTGAAATCCTAAATCCATCCCGTACGTGTTCTGCCTTATTTGATATGAGAAAACTTTAAATTCATTTTCGTTTTAGATTTGGGGTTTTTTTTTGGGGGGGAGGGGGGGGGGGTTTAATGTTTAGTACAACTGGTGAGCGAAAAAAAGAAAACGATTGTAACATGCAACATCAATTTCACTAACTTAGTTTTTAGAAAAACTAGCAAAAATAATCATTAAAATAGAATAATGGCAAAAAATGCTTAGCCCACCCTTGATGGATGGGCAATTTCAGTGTGCTGCCATGGCTTGCATAGTGGCTGTATTCATCAATTTCACTGCTTCGCACCCATGGCGGGTGCGTAACAAACTCATGACAAACACACAATAGGTTTGTGGCTTTATCAAGGTACCACATTTGTGGTGACCCTTACACTAAAGGTGTTAACTTAGTACTGAATAATTAATTAGTGCCTAATCGGTGTGGGATGCTTTTCAGTAGTAGGAACGAATTTGCGAAGAGATCAAAACGGGAAAATTTGAAGAATAACCATTTTGGGAGAACCAACTGATAAACAGCCAATATTTGTAAAGTTGGTGGTAAATAACCACATAAAGTTTTTTGAACAATAGCCAGTCCAAATATCATCTATCACAAATTTTACATGTATTATTAATTGAATCCTTGTAGAAGCTTTTAGAAAGCCTTGCAACACTTGAAGAGACTTGCAATCAAGCAGACAGCTTACAAGTAGCACATGCAGACAGCTTACCAGCAGTTTCTGAAAAGCCTTGCAGCTGCTTCTTTTCTTCTATAAATAGGACGCTAATTAAGTTTATTATCTACATCAGTTTGAAGTGAAATAATATATCAGTCTCTCTATATACAGTTTCTCTATTTTATTTACTTATTTTATATCGCGTTATCAGCACGAGGCTCTACTATCTGGAGAAAGTGCTTGGAAAAAGTATAAGATAAGGATTTTACTTTCTAAATATATGGAAAATATTTCTAAGATTCAATTTACTGCCATTGATATATCGGGTAAAAGTTATCTTTCATGGGTTTTAGATGCTGACATCCATTTGGATGCGATGGGTCTTGGAGACACCATCAAGAATAATAATCAAGCATCTAATAAAAATCGTGCTAAAATAATGATATTCGTGCGTCATCATCTTGATGAAGATTTAAAGATGGAATATCTCACGGTTAAGGATCCACTCATGCTGTGGAACAGCTTGAAAGACAGGTACGACCATCTAAAGATGGTCATTCATCCACAAGCATGTTATGACTGGATCCATCTAAGGCTACAAGATTTTAAAACCATCAGTGAGTATAATTCTGCTATGTGTAGAATTATTTCTCAGTTGAAATTATGTGGATAAAATATCACTAATAGTGACATGCTTGAGAAAATATTCTCCACTTTTCATGCCTCGAATGTGTTCCTGCGGCAGCAATATCGAGATATGAAATTTAGTAAATGTCCCGAGATATAATTAACGGCTAAATTATTTAAATGAGAATCAATTATTAACATAAAATTAAAATTAGAATTAGATACTTAAAATTATTTGAATTAAAATTAATTAATTAAATTTAATTAAAGTAAATTAATTAATTTCAAAAGAATGCGGCAGTAGTTGGTTCTGTTTTTGTCTATGGGGGGAGTAGAAGATGTCAATGGTGGTTCTGTGAGATTAAGTGTAGGGTTGTTCCTGGTTTCTGTTTCAGTCTGTAGAGGTGTTGTTAGGTCTGTGAGCATGTGAGAGGGTCTGCTATGTTTGTTATGGTGAAAGGAAGGTGGTGAGGGGCTGCCTTGGGTGCCAGTTCATCATTTGTATGTGTAGGATATGGTATTGAGGTTCTGGTTGCTTGGGGTGATGGTGTAGTTTGTTCTCAGGCAGTTTCAAGGTTGTTTCTGGTGGAGCAGGTTTCTTAGTTTGTTTCTGGGCAGTAAAGAGGCTTCTCAAGGTTCCCTGTTTTGTTTGAAATTTCTAAGGGGGTTAAATAGGGTGTCCTGGTATGTTGGCTTGGACCTGGAGGTATAAGATGTTTTGCAGGTTGTTTAAAAGGAAGGCAGGGCTGTCTCTGTGTTCTGTTTTGTTCAGAGTTGGTTCCTGGTTTGTCCAGGGATGTTTAGGAGGCCTGGCTTGGATTTATGTTTGCCGGAGTGTGTGTCCAGGGGTCTTGCATACCTGGTAATAGTATGGAGTCCTGGTATTGTAGAGGTGCAGGGTGTTTCAGGGTCAGTTTTGTGGCTGTTTCTAAGTTTAGCTGAAGCCCTAAGGGTCTGAGATCCTATTTTCCTGCCTGTTTCTTTCCCCTGTTCTTTCCCTGTCCCATAATCCTTCTCTTTAGCTCAGTTTCTTCCTGGGGTTTGGGGTTCTGCTTGGGCTTTTGAAGTGCAGCAGATTAGTTAGTTAGTCCTGGAGGTTTGCAAGTATATCAAGTGTCTAGGGAGGTGTTTTTGGTTTAAGTCTCAAAACAGATAAACTCCAACTATTTCAGGAAATAATCTTATTGGCCACCGCAAATAGTATTCCTTGTAGGAGTAAAATATGCATGCCGCATAGCACATCTATAAATAGCTGCATGCTCCCCATATGTGGATATCAATCTCAAAGCTGGAAGCTATTTTCACCACGTCTTTGCCAGCTAGAAAGCAACGGTATTCGCTGTGATTCTCGCAAGTTCGCTGCGAAGTGCCAAGGAGACGGAGAGCCACCGTGACCTTTTTTTTTTTTTTTTAAAAAAAAAGAGGTAACCTTAACACTCTTTGTTTCTCCAGTAGGCCTGTAACTCACGTTGCTTCGCACACAGTAGGGATGATATTATCACTTTAATAGTCCCCTTTTTTTTGACGATATAGAGTTCAAAATTCTAAATCTTCAGTACAATAGCCCTTGTAGCTTTCTGCAATGCACTTAGCCTGGGTACTCTAACATGGCAAAGTTTTTTTTCTCCTTATGCGTACTTGCAAATATGGCACCTTGAAAGAGAATGTACATAGGGTAACATAATAAATTGTCACCATCCGTTTTTACTCTTAAGTTGCTGTCACTTTATACTTTGGAGCAAGCAAGCTAAAATTGATTAGTCCGATCACAGTTGCAAAATCAAATAGTAAGCCTCCTCTTCCTCTTGTACCTTCTTTCGTTGCGTTTCTTTTTTTCTTCTTCTTTTCAGGTTGAACAAATTATTGTAGCACCTAGCTTAAACAAAGTGGTGGGAGGCTTTGCTATGTCTGAATGAGAAGAATTCCATATTTGTGACAAAGTATTATTTTCATGACGCAATATTTTTTATGGCGTGCAGAGACATAATCTTCCATGGGATGGAGACCTCCTATTCTTCTACGTTGCATGAGGTCATACCCTATTATGGGATATTCTTCAATGGACATATATTCTTTAATGGCGTGGAGGCATACCCTTCAACGGCACATGATGACATATTCTTCAATGGACATATATTCTTCAATGGCACGTAGATATATTCTTCTATGGACACAGTCTTCTATGACACATGAGAAACTACTCGGAGAATCTCCTTCTTTGCAAATGATCCTCACTCATCAAGTTTAATCTCTAGATTCTAGTGTCTTCACAAGAAAATATACATATTTTGCTCTAGGAGTGTCCGAACGTGGAGCTTCTTAATTCTATAAAACCATGATTTCAAGAGATACGAATTATTAATAAATCAGATCACGATGTCTTCAAGATAGAACAATTAATTTTTAAAGTTGCACTAGGTGTCCGTCATGGTAGATTTCAGCTTTGAGCGCTCACGCGAAAAGAATCATATCTCAAGATAGGAGCATCTAAATCAAATACCATTTGTTTCTAAAATCTTGTAACTTAGGAGGCTAAAACATATCCGAAATTCCATATCAAAGTCCCCTCCAGTATCAATGGGAATAAATTTATGAAGTTGATGCAACTTTTCCCGTGTTGGCCTGGCAGCACTGCGCGATCTCACGGAAAAAATCATATCTCGAGCTAGGAGCATCGGAATCATAAGTCGTTTGCACCGTTGAAAAGCTAACTTCTGGGGCTACAACATATATCAAAATTAGGTGATGATTGCTTCCAGATTTTTACAGTTTATATTTTGAAATTAGTCCTGAATTCAGACATTGTAATTTTCACAGCTTCGAGCGTGTTGCTATAAAAATTGTATCTCCATACATGTGAATCCAAATTGATAGCCACTTTTTCTATGCGATCGGAACTCGTAAGAATACGATATAACCAAACTCAGCTCCAAAGTCCCTCAGGATCGACAGAAATTAATTTTTTGAATTTGACAATACTGTCTGCCATGTTGAATTTCACAGATTTGTGCAAGTCATAGAAAAAACTATATCTCGATATAGGAGTGTCCAAATCACGAGCCTCTTAGTTCTATAGGTCCGCAACTTCAAGAGCTAAGACATATCCGAAATTCATAGCCAAAAGCCTCATGAATCTTATACAAATTATTTTTTGAAATTGACTCAACAATATGCACATTATGACTTTAGACAACGTACTTCATGATCCGTTCTTTTCTTGTAGGTCTTCAAAGCTGGTCCAATATTGTTGATCGACGAGGAACTATTTAGAGCATCCGTCCGTCCAACTTGGAGATTTGCACAGCTTAGGCAAAATATTCATAACCTTTACATCCTGTCAGGTTTCCAACTTTCTTGACAAGACGTATTCAAGTTGAAATCATCCTTTTATTGCACAAATGAATTTACCATGGTTTCACGCACAAAGATGGTTCCTATCTCAAGTATTTATTGAATTCGTCTTGAAGAATTCTTTGATCTTGACTTCAGCATCTAAAACAAGCTGCTAAGATACCTTTCTCATTGGGTTGTAACCTTTGATAATAAAAACTTGATATTCAAATAGATTAGTGGAGACCCACCTTTTGTATTTTATGCGACTGAACTTAGAATGAAACTCTAAGCTGCATACGTACCCCGGTGAAGAGAATCAAGTCATTACGTAGTTCGGTACAAGTAGGTTACTTTTTTTTTTGTGTCCTAACTTTTGCCTAGGCCGCCTCTTTCGAGGTTTTCAACCTAGCGGACTTTTTTTTTTTTTTTTTTTTTTTTTTTTTTTGTGTCCTAACTTTTGCCTAGGCCACCTCTTTCGAGGTTTTCAACCTAGCGGACATTTTTTTTATTTGACCGTGCACAGTTTATACTCTTGTGGGCCAGGAATAACTTGCAGTTTATGCTCGTGCGTCAAGGAGCGATCTTCTTCATGGATAGTATCTCTTCAAGAATTTCCCATTAATGGGACCGATTTGGTCGTGCACAGTTTATACTCTTGCGGGCCAAGAGTAACTTGCAGTTTATGCTCATGCGTCAAGGAGCGATCTTCTTCATGGATAATATCTCTTCAAGAATTTCCCGTTAATGGGACCGATTCTTTTTCCTTTAGCATTAATAAGCTTATAAGCACCAATTGAATAGGCTTCTTGCACAACATATGGCCCATCCCATTTTGCAGTGAACTTGCCCCCAGATTTATGGGAGGTGATGATGGGTCTTCTTAATGCAAGAACTTGATCACCACGAACCTTTTTATTGAATGCACGAGATAACCGAGCTTGGTAATATTCGAGACTTTGCTGAGCTTCAAGTCTTTTTTCATCAAGGGCCTCCAACTCTTCAAGGCGCAAGCGAGCATTTTCTTCATCAGTGAGCCCTTCTTGGATAGCAAGTCGCAACGATGGTATTTGACGTTCTAGTGGTAGGACCGCTTCAACCCCATAGACAAGTGAGTAGGGAGTTGCCTGTGTTCGCGTGCGATGAGTCGTCCTATATGCCCATAAAGCTTCTTCCATCCTATTATGCCAATCTCGCTTGAACTTGGAGACAACTTTACTCAACAATTTGCATAAAGTCTTGTTGAATGCTTCAGCTAGACCATTAGCGGCAGCATTGTACATGGAAGACTTACGCTGCTTGAAGCCAAAGAGATCACAAATACTATTTATCAACCTATTGTCAAATGGCTTGCCATTATCTGTTATTATATAACGAGGAATACCAAAGCGGTAGATGATGTTTACTCGGATAAAGTTTGCAACCTTCTCTTTCTTCACTTCCTTAAGAGCGACGGCTTCTGCCCATTTCGAGAAGTAATCAGTTGCAGCCAAAATGAACAAGTGTCCTTCAGAAGACTTCGACAACGGTCCGAAAATGTCTAGCCCCCAAGCGTCAAATGGCCAAGATGCGACGGTCGGGTGTAGCACTTCTGGTGGTTGATGTATAAAATTTGCATGGAGCTGGCAAGCTTTGCATCGTCGAGCATAGTCCGAGCAATCCTTTACCATCGTCGGCCAATAATATCCTATCTTTTTTATGTGGAAGTGGAGTTTCAGCCCAGATTGATGTGATCCACATACTCCATTATGCGCTTCTTGCATAGCTTGAAGCGTTTCATCTTCTCCTAAACATCGCAAGAGTACTCCTTCAAATGATCTTCTATATAGAGTATCTTTGTAGTAGAGGAAGCGTGGAGCTCGGCGGCGAATTTCAGTTCTCCTTCTTGGATTTTCTGGCAATATCCCATGACTCAAGTAGTTAATGATAGGTTGCCGCCAGTCTTCCTCGTCGACTTCAGAAACAGCAACAAGATGTTGGAGATCATTCCTTTCAACCTCGTTATCGTCTAAAGGTGGTACTACCCATTTTTGGCAGATAGTAACTTTCGTCTGATCTGGCAGGGCAAGTGTTGAAGCTAGATTGGCTAGGGCATCAGCTTTCTTATTCTCCCTTCTTGGCACATGCTGAAGAGTTACATCACCAAGCCATCCTATCAACTTCTGTGCATAATCGTGATATAGACGCAACTCGGGCTTCTTTACCTCGTAGCTTCCTAGAACCTGATTGATCACCAACTTAGAGTCTCCAAAGACTTCCAACTGCAATTGTTTCATGTCGACGGCCATTTCAAGCCCAAGTATGAGCGCTTGATACTCTGCGACATTATTGGAGCAATGTTGAGTCAAGGTGAAGGAATATGGCAATACTTCTTCTTGGGGCGTTACAAAAATTACTCCAGCACCAGCTCCATCACGATGTGAAGCTCCATCAAAATACATCTTCCAAGATGGCTGAATTTCGACGAACATTGCATCTTCATCAGGTAACTCATCAGTCAGCTCCCAACCATCATGAATTGGATGATCTGCCAAAAAATCTGCCAATACTTTTCCTTTGACTGCCTTTTGAGGGATATATATAATCTCAAATTGTTGAAACTGGAGATACCATCTTGCCAATCGATCACTAAGGACAGGCTTTGACATGACAAACTTGATAGGGTTTGCTCTAGAAACCAGTCGTACGATATGAGCTTGAAAGTAATGCTTCAACTTTTTAATGGAGAAGACTAGTGCCAAACATAACTTTTCGATTGGCGAATACTTCAGCTCATTTGGTGTCATCATTCTACTCAAATAGTAAAGTGAATTTTCCTTTCCTTCGCTATTTTCTTGAGCCAAAAGTGCCCCCACTGACTTTTCTTGTGCTGCAATATATAATATCAACGGCTTTCCAGGTATTGGAGCTGCTAGCACGGGAGGCTTCATCAAGTAGGATTTGATGCTCTCAAAGGCATTGTTGCAAGCTTGATCCCATTCGAAAGGAGTACCCTTCTTCATGAGACGACTGAACGGCTGACACCTCCCAGCTAGATTTGAGATGAATCTCCTAAGGTAAGCTAGCTTTCCTTGCAGACTTTTCAATTCATGGAGATTTCTAGGCTCGGGCATCTTTACGAATGCATCTACTTTTGCTCGATCAATTTCAATGCCTCGATGTCGTACGATAAAACCAAGAAATTTACCAGAAGTAACTCCAAATGCGCACTTCAAAGGATTCATTCGAAGTTGGTACTTTCGCAACAACTCGAACACCATTCTTAAATCTTGCAAGTGGTCCCCCTTTCTTCTAGATTTTACCACCAAGTCGTCAACGTAGCACTCTACGTTCTTATGAAGCAAGTCATCAAAGATATTCTGCATAGCTCTTTGGTAAGTTGCTCCAGAATTCTTCAAGCCAAAAGGCATCACTTTGTAGCAATAAATACCCTTAGGAGTTCGGAACGCCGTGAATTCTTCATCCTTAGGCGATATATGAATTTGATTATAGCCGGAGGAGCCATCCATAAAAGACATAGCCTCATAACCAGTAGTTGCATCTGTTGACACCTAATTTTGTCCCGAAAGTGTTCAAATTAAAGGTTTAATTATTCTAAAATTAAAATTAATTTTTGAAATTAAAGGCAAATGCTTAATTTCAAATAAAGTGGCTAAAAGCGTAATGTGCAACCTTAATCTCAGTTGACCCTCGCAATTCCTCTACTTATCTATTAAAATCTAAAATTAAGGCTAATTTTGCTCTAAATCCCGAAGTCAGTCTATCTGTGCAAACACATATACAATACGCATTATACACACACCTCACCATTTCAGTCAACCCAATACCCAGAAACCCGTTCCCAAATTCCCTTATTTTTGACCTGCGATCTTCTTCCCTCGACCCGATTCCTCTCTCAAATTCCCTCGAAAATCTTGAATCAGTACAAAAATTGTACCTGCTGGTCCCCCATATCCTCCGCATCATCTTCCCGTAGGATATAGCTGTATCGATCGTGTGCCTTCATTTTTCGCGGATCAAATTTGGACCGTCGATTTGGTTTCAAACGGGCAAAATCTTTGAGGATAAGAGGGAAACTGTACAATCTTTGTGAGGTTGGACAGTTTTCTCCCTTATCCTATAGAGAAAATGTCCATTTTAACCAAATTTGAAATTCAAAATAGCTCACTCTGAAAACCCTAAAGCTCAGGTATATATATTCTTATTTTGTTCATTTTAATGGGTTTTTTTTTCTAAGGAAAAACGGCAGCATTTTTGGTATACATAAATATTTTCTCAGTTTTAAGAAAAGATAGACATATAGCTTATTATTTCTGTTTTGGAATTCACGCATTGTTTTTCGAGTGTGTCGTCGCTTCATTATACTAGTCGTCGACCTTGCTCGCGTCGACTTTATTCGAGTCGCTTGGTCGAGTCGCGTATTCTTCGGATCCTTCGCCCTAATCGCTGCTCGCAAAAAGAAACACTTCCGGGATCGAGTTGGATAAAACTCACAAACGGGATGGCTACATGCATTGGAAGTTATTCGACCCGCTCCGCATTTTCGGGACTTAATATCCCCGAAAAATGTAAAAGAAAGAAAAAATGAAAATCACAAAGTCCAAGGCTCAAGGATTGAGTTTGCGCTTCCGGGTTCTATTTTCTAAACTCCATCATTTCCCGCTCCCTTAGAAAATGCATGTCGTATAGAATTTCCCCATAGACCGGATTAGTAGCCCGATAGGATAGAAATGATTTGAATTGTGAATAATTATTGTAAATTACTTAAATTGTTTTTATATGAATACTTTGTATCATTTCTTTGCGAATCGCCAATTTATTTATGGATTTTTGGAATCATTTGTCAATTAATGAGTGCAAATAAAATTCGACTAAAATCTTACCCTCGTCATAATTCGCATTTGAATTGCTTCTTTATTTATTTTATTCAACATTCAATTATTTATTTATCTAATCTAATTTATTTAGTTAGTTAATTAACCAATTTTTAATCCTTTATTTATTGATTTACTTAATCTAATTTATTTAATTTCAATTAATCATTTATTTAATCCATTAAATATTTATTTATTTATTTATTTAATTATTATTCATTCATTCCTTTATTTAATTAAAATTGATAAGTATCCATTTATTTAATTAAGTTATTCATTGGTTTATTTATTTTTCTATTTATTCAATCAATTAATTAATCCTTTATTATTATCCAATTATTTATCTAGTTTGTTTTTATTTAATTATCTAACTTCATTTAACCTTTACTCATTCTATTAATTAATCAATTGATCATTATTTCATTATCCATTTAATTAACCTTAAATTTGGTCATTTTATCTGTATAAGTATCGGCATAATTTAAATCTTGTCTTATATATATTTATTCCTCTCATCTTTATTTTAAATTAATTTTATATACTTATTATCCTTAACGAATTCGTGAAAATCACCGGATTAACCGCATTTAGCGGATTTTCGAAAGTGCTCCCGCAAGGGACCTTCTTTAGGAATTAAAAGAACCACTTACCTAGAATCTCTGATTTTAATTTAATTTTCTTTAAATAAAGAATAAATTGCACTCTTTAGTTAACTTAGGTTCCTAATAATCCTTAAATTAGGTGGCGACTCCAAAGAATACCCTTTGGAATCCCATTTTATTGAAATATACCCGCAACCTATCTTTTCTTAAAGAAAGGGTAATTTCTGGGGTTCAACAGCGTGGCGACTCCGCTGGGGATACGCAAATGGTTCTAACCAAAAGGCTTTCACGAATCTGTTTGTTTGTATTGTTTGAGTTGTATACTGATATTAGTATGCGTAGCTTATTTAATAATTGTTGAAACTAGCATATCCATTGTTTATTTGCGAGCATGCTTAGTTAATTTAATTGATTGTTGTGTGTCACGAAAGCATGTCACTACACCCCTATTTGGGCACATATAAATTGGCATTCCGTTCATACTACCCCCATTCCTGGGAACCTCTTGCATTTTCACCCCAAATATCTGCGAGGTGCGCCCATGCGCACCCGCACTTTCTTCCACTAAAGAACCCTTGTGACGGGTTGGTACACCGGCGGCCATCGTAGGAGTAATTCGACTGCGAGACTGCTTGCCACTCACCTGTTAGCCTCAACCGTTAACCCACTCTTAGAAGGAGATTAGGAACATGCATGCATTTACACCTTAGTCTGGACCCGGTCCTTGGTACCGCTTCCATAGTTAGGAAACCACCCTTACGTCAACGGGTTTTTTTTAAAAACCCAATGACAATGCATATTATGTGCTATGTTATGTCGAATCCTCAGTCCTAACCATGTTTTGAGCAAAATCAGATTTAGAATTTTATTTCCTATGTTGTCCTTTAGGTCAGAAAATGGAAGAATCTAGCAGAATCTATGTGGTCATAGCAGTCCACATAGAATTTGAGATCATAGACAGAATTGCAGTTCGGGGAAAGTTAGGCAGATTTGATTGGTTTGTGTTTTGGAGATGGCCTGGTGTAGTGAGATCTAAGAGGCGAAGCCCCTGGTGTCTTTGAAAGGATCAGTGGGGTCCCTCTCGTGAATGGCTTTGCGTGTGTGCAGGCCTATGTTGATTATCCAGCTGCAACTTTATAAAATTGAAGTATGCTTGTCGCATACTAGGAGAGCGAAGCCCCTGTGTCTTTGAATGACCAGCGGGGTCCCTCCTTGAAGACCAGTGCGGTCTTGGCTACCTAGGAAACTGAGAGGCTTGATTAAAGCCGAGGACCAGTGAGGAGCCCTATGAACAAGGTCTGTGAGCCTTGCAAAACCTAGGAAGCTGAGAGGCTTGACTAAAGCCGAGGACCAGTGAGGTTTTATTTTGAAAGGCCGATTGGTGCCTTTCATGATTTGTAGTTTGGTATTATGAAGGCAGTTGGAAATCTCACCCCTGGATGTTTTGAAATAATTGGGAGTTGTGTTTTTAGGAGTGGATGTTTGCAAAAGCTATGGAGGATTGTTTCGGGTTTTAGGCATTTAGGTTTAGAAATTTGGTGCAGATGTTGTGGAGAGCAGGAGCTGTGTTAAATTTCTAGTTGACACCAGCTTTTTGAAAGTTAGTTGGGATAATGGAATTACAATGTTGAGGCGGAGAGCCGATTGTTATCAATTATTGTTACTATTTATCGCTTACTCTAAATCTGAATTCCTCAAAACTGGCATGAACTATTTTTCGTTACCACATGTTTGCACGTCTTAGGCCCACCTCTGGCACAAAGAGGCACCTTACAGGGTAGGAAACGTTCGCATTTTTATTTACGCTCAATTACTTGTGGTTGCCACATGTCAAATTATCTGTCCAATATGCGATTACTTGCTAAATATGTGCTGCTTGCCTAAAATTTGTTGACACTGATTGCGCTGTGATTGAATTTATTCAGCGGTATGGTAAGCTTAACGTTATGTTACTTCAACCTATCTTTTGTAAAAGTTAACCGCTCTATGAAGTTGTTTATTCACCTATCATCTGAATTCATGCATACCATTATTTTAAAACGTTTTTTAAATATTAAGTTGTTTATCTTAACCCCAGTCTTGTCACTTTGCAAAATATTGTTTAGCGTCATATTTTAAAGTATTCGAAAGTATGTTTTCCTTTTGAAAATAATTTCAGAGTTAAACAAGCGTTTCCGCGTCTGGTTTGCTTTAACAAAATAAGTCTTGCTCTAAAATTTGGGTCTTTTCAGTACGGTCTCAATTTATCTATTTTGGAATAAGTTGACCCGTCAGTTTCATCTTTAATAAATTTTTATTAAATTCGGTATGCGTTGCTAAAGGGTTAATTATTTGAACATCAAAATCAGGACCTATGGCTCGTCAAATTGCTATGATTGACTTGACTGGAAATGATGGATCCCACCAAGACAAGGTTAACAAGCTTGAAGCAACCGTAGCAAGTTTGGAAAAGAGACTTGATAGCCTTACTGAATTAGTTGTCACGGTCATGGATGCTCGCAACCCAGTGCGTAATGTGCCAAGCCCAGGACCAAGTGCTCCTGTTGCTCCTATTTATACTGTTGCACCTCCTACAATGCAAGTAGCTCCAGCATTTGAGTGTGATGCTCAACAGTTCCCTAATTTGCATGCATTCCTGTTGGAGAAGGAATTTGGTGGCTTCTCAAAGACGAGCAATGAGAAAAGCAACGGAGGAAGGGCTTCCTAGGGTTGAAGAGAGCAATGTCACAATGAAAGATGAGAATGCCCTAACATCTCAAGCAGGCTTAGGTGAAGCAGAAAAAGAAAATGTGAATGTTCTTGACGTGGTCGATCCACCAGTGTATGATGGGATAGGAGATCCTCATGATCATTTGAAAGCATTTGTTGATTGGGTGGCAATATTTGGGAAAAGCAATGGAATCAAGCTGAGGTTATTTGTTAAGACGCTCGCAGGGCCTGCTTTAACGTGGTTTGCAATGCAGGACCTTGGAAAGCGATTCACATGGGATGACTTAGCTCGTAACTTTGTCAAGCAGTACGAACTCCCGAACCTAACCTTTGCAAGGGGCAATCCACTGAAAAGAAAATCTGTAGAACTTCAAGAAGAGACGTTTGCAATAATTTCTGACAAGAGAAAGTGTGAATTGGTTGAGGCACAATCCAAGACAAAGGACAGGTTGTCATGTCCAAACCTTTACCAGCCATAGTAGGGGAACCTAGTGCACACAGGCAAGTAATTGTCAATCCAAGTTCACAGTCAAACCGCGCCAAAAGATCTGTTTTCGCATACACACGACTCCCAGAATCTTACACAAGATTGTTTGAGAGGCTCAAGGGATTCAATTTGGTACATCCTATAGAATCAAAGCCGTATTGGTCACATAAGCCTGACAATTTGGGAAAATTTTGTGCTTACCATTCAGGGATGCAGGGGCATATTATTGAAGAATGCACTTTATTTAAGCAGAAAGTTGAGACCTTGATTAACTCTGGCCAGGTCAAAATTCTACCTACAAATGGCACTGGCGAACCTTTTGTCACAATCTTTCCATATGCAAAGGGAGTTTCCTCGAAGAAGGACATTTAGGCACCTATCAAGTTCCAGAAAAGCAGTAGAGTTGCGGAAGCAGAAGTTAGTTTATTTGCATTACTAAGAAGTAACTATTGTAATTTTCTTTTGTTAGTTTTATTGAAAGAAAAGAAAGAATATCAAGTTATGAATGTTTGAATCTATTTCTATGTAAGCAAACTACTGTAACCGGTTTCCCAAGGCGGAAGCGTAGGCAACTCATATCGAGTTTCGGTTACACCAGCATTTGAAAATTCTCTTTTGTGTAAGCAGAACTACGCACGGTCTGATTCCCAAGGAGGGATACGTAGGCTCCTCCATCGGGCTCGACCCTTTAGTATTTAAATTTTAATTTTCCCAAAGATAGAAACTGGGGCAAATTTTGCAAAGCAAGTAGAAGACGTGGGAGATTGCAACCGGGGCAGCTTTTGATAAGTAGTTTGAAGTTTTGAAAGTCATAACTGGGGCAAATTTTGCAAAACAAGTTGAAATGATGAAGTCATAACTGGGGCAGAATTTTGCAAAAAGCAAGTTGAAGGCATTGCGTTGGTTTGGTCATTATTAGAAGCAATTTCAAGGATTGGTGCAGACTGTCATTTTTGCAAGAAAGAATCGATAGTCGAGCAAAGCATTGATGTTCAAAATAAGCCGACTATTTTAGCAATTTATGTCAAAATGGTCTAGCACGCATACTAATTTAGTAAAAACTTTCAAAGTTGTTTTTCCCAATTCGCGTCTTGAAAATCAAATTTTGTTGATCATTGAGTTTCGAACTCTTAAATATTTTACTCATGTGTTGAGTCGGGATTTTGGTCCGATCCATTCGGCCTAATGGCCTATTTTACATTTGAAATTTTATGCATGCATTATCATTTTACGTATTAACTTGCTTTTGTTCAATATGTAGAATTCATTTGTTAAAGGTTGGCTTGCATTGAACACTGAAATGGCTGAAAATCTGTATCAAGGAGAAAACAACATGGCAAAGCAGCTTCAGGCAATCAGTTCTAGTATGGGTATCTTGCAAGCGCAGAATGATGATGTTGAAGAACATGTGGTCCAAAGGAATAGGATCGTCAACTTTGTAAACACTAGCAAACCTTTACCAAATACAAGCTTTACCTCCAATCCACCTTACTTAACAATGCCTAATTACCAAATGCCTATACATACTATATATCCACAAATCCCACAAGAATATCTTACCAATCCAAATGCTTGGCCAGCTGTAACTTTATACCAACCACCTTTTATCACTATACCTGTTGTGGAGAGTCAATCAAATCAATTGATAGTGCGTTCACCAGAATTGCCTAAGAAAGAAGTTGAGACAACTTATCCTCACAATGTGGATGAAAAGATTTTGAGAAAGATCATAGGAAAAGAATTGCTCTCTAGGAACATTCAGAGTTTATGTTATGAAGACTTGTGCATTCATCCGAATATTGAGCTTCCACGTGGGTACAACATACCAAAACTCAACACTTTCGATGGAAAGGGAAATCCCTACATTCATTTGAAAGATTATTGCGGCAGATTGATCGGAATTGGGAAGAATGAAGCTTTGCTAATGAGACTATTTAGTCAGAGTTTATCAGGAATGGCACTTGCATGGTATACTAAACAGGATTTTACCAAATGGCACACATGGGAAGACATGGCTCGAGACTTTGTGGAACAATACAAGTTCAACATAGTAAGAGATCCTTATCTAATTGATATGTGCAAAATCAAGAAGATGCCGCATGAGTCTGTTGCAGAATTTGCTGTGAGATGGAGGCTAGAGGCTTCTAAGATGCATCCTCCATTGCCTGAAGATGAGCTGATAGCAACTTTCATTGAACTTCAAGAAGGCATATTTTACGAAAAGCTACTTTTTGCCAATTTAAAGGATTTTCCCAGTTTAATCCGGTATGCAAAGATTTTGGAAGGAAAGTTTCAAACCGGAAGATTGATTGACTATGACACTACAATGCCAGTTTTCAATTGTTCTGATGCACCTGAAAATATTCAAGACTCTCTGCCTTCACAAGTGCACTACAATCATGATATGAAAAATTCAAGTCGCCAGCATCGATCTTATCAGGCACCATCTGGTCATAAAAGCACGAAGAAGTTTAGACCTCGTACTTTCACTCCTATATATGAATCATTGTCAGACATATTCGAGAGATTGAAAGCAGAAGGGTTATTGCAAGCAAAAAGGGGATGGATTCCTGAGAATCCGCCTCAAGGATTTGATTTATCAATGAGGTGTGCATACCACTCAAATATTCAAGGCCATGATACAGAAGAATGTTCGGCACTTAAGCACAAAATCCAGAATATGATTGAAAAAGGCAAGATAAGTGTGAAGCAAGAGAGAGCAAGCAACTATGGTCATTCGGCAGCAAATGCAATTATCATCAGAGGTGATTCATCAAAATTGGCACCAAGGCATTTGAAAAGGAAGCGTGAAGCTTAGCAAGAAGATCAAATGACAACACTTTATTATTTTTTTTTTTGAAAATGGCATTTCCTTGCCTAACTATCTTATGTTTGCCTACTCTTTTGAAGTTTTATGTAATGAACTATCTTGTACCCTTTGATAAATCAGTGAAAATCCATTTTCCCCAAATAAGCCAAGCCGAAAGCAATTATGGATGATATCCTTTTGTGCAAAAGAAGAGTTTCAAGAACATCAAACTCTCACAGCAGCAGTACATCTGAGTGCCATATAAGAAGATGCAGATTTGAAGCCGCATTAGGTGTTCAATCAAGCCAGCCACTATTTGTCCAAAAACTAACAACTTTTCTTTGGAAACAGGGGCAAAATGTGTTTGCATGTTACCGAAGAATCCAACATCAAGACCAGAGGAGCAAAGCAAATCACTAAGGCTTCATACAGTTTTTAAAACTCACGACCTTTTCTTTGAGCGCAGGAATTCCAAAAAATGGAAGAATAAGGAGAACTAGCGACCATCCGTTTCTCGGAGATTATTCGGCTTGTCGCATATGCAACGAATTGAACATCAGATTCAATATGAACTGGAGGCAGCATTCAACGCTTTGCAGCACTATTAATACAAGCAACATGACCCAGCTTTGCTTATTGATTTTGTATTATCTTGCCTTAGTTAATCCAATTTGCAACTTTGTTTCGCAGGCTGTTATCAAATTTAGGCTCGTTCACCTTATACTCGAATATTTTGGGCTCGTTCGCCTTATAAATGAATGTTTTGGGCCCGTTCGCCTTAAAAATGAACAATCTGGGTTCATCCACCCGTAAGTCGGATATGCAGATTTACTTCAAGTCATTTTGGAACATTGGGTGCTTCAAGACTGGACGTCTCATTTGCTTTATCAAATGATTGGAGCACAGTTCAAGACCACATTGCAGATTGCCACTAGATAATTAAAGCATTACGCTTTATCACGGTTTATTGCCGAAAGGCGGCATTTCTCCTTCCTATAATTCTCGCAACTGTTAAAATATCAGATTCATTTCTATTCCTCTATGAGAAAATTCACTAAAATTCCATTGTTGTGATTTGCAGATATTGCTAAGTTTGAAGAAGCACATGCATTAATGGATTTTGTGTCTTTTGCTTTATTTTATGATTTGGGCTCGTTCATCTTATAATTGAACGTTTTGGGCTCGTTCGCCTTATAAATGAACGTTTTGGGCCCGTTCGCCTTATAAATGAACAATTCGGGTTCATCCACCTGTGAATAGGATATACAGGTTCTTTCAAATTGCGCTAGGACGTTGGATGCTTCATGACCCGACGCCTTATTGCTTTATCAATTGAATGGAGCACATTTCGAGATTCCATTGTAGACTACCCCTTCATGATTTAAAGCATTATGCTTTGTCATGGTTTATTGCCGAAAAGGCGGCGCTTTTCTTTTCTCAAAATTTTAACATTGTTATAGAATTTACCTCGCAATATTGATAGACAAGTCGGCTGGAACACCGCTTTCGGAGTGTTTCGCGATGTCGGTTGTCTTGCAATATTGGCATTTATTGATAGTTTAAGACAAGTCGGCTGGAACACCGCTTTCGGAGTGTTTCGCGATGTCGGTTGTCTTGCAATATTGGCATTTATTGATAGTTTAAGACAAGTCGGATGGAACACCACTTTCGGAGTGTTTCACGATGTCGGTTGTCTTGCAGTATTTGCATTTTATATTTAAAGTAGATTGATAGTTTAAGACAAGTCGGCTGGAACACCGCTTTCGGAGTGTTTCGCGATGTCGGTTGTCTTGCAATATTGGCATGTTATATTTAAAGTAGATTGATAGTCTAAGACAAGTCGGCTGGAGCACCGCTTTCAGAGTGTTTCGCGATGTCGGTTGTCTTGCAATATTGGCATGTTATAATTGAAGTAGATGATAAAGATAGGCGGTTCGACTTGAGACACCATATCTTGTTAGTCAACTTATCTTATGAAAGCCTTGCATTTTACGAATTCGTTCCCACTTTACTTATTGTTTCACTTTACCGTTTCAGAATAATGATCAGCCTAGAGGTTCCCCGGGCGGAGTACCTCGTCAGTTGATCGAGAGAAGAACTTGTTGATAACATCATAACCAGCATTTACAATTTTATATTATCCCTTTATTTATTTCTCATTCCAATTATTATAGTTTATTAGCAGTTGCTCGCTTACCGTTTGTCGAGTTTATTACGGACTTTAGCAGCACCGCAGCAGCATTTGGAGCATAACGTGGAACTTTTTCTTAGCAGTGAACTGGGGCAACCGTTGATATGAGCTAGACTCGTCAACGAGGATATGAAGAATTGCACTCGAGCAAGCAAATTCTATCCTAATCTTTCGCTTCAGATTAGGACGTCAGTCTATCTTCTTTCCTATTCGTGCGTCTTTTTCAATCATTCGTGCGAGTTTTCATGTCTAAGTGTCATTGAACTACATATGGCCTGATTCTCTTTCAGCCTGAGATATGTAGGCAACTCGGAAACCGGAGTTCGGCCATATCCGTAAGCCTCGCACTTTGATCCTTGGAATCGAAGTCCTTGGCTTTATCGTGACAAAATTGGTTTTTCGTCAACTTCTTTACCCTGAAAACTCTTTCATCCTTTTCCGGATAAAGAGGGGCAGCTGTTGACACCCAATTTTGTCCCGAAAGTGTTCAAATTAAAGGTTTAATTATTCTAAAATTAAAATTAATTTTTGAAATTAAAGGCAAATGCTTAATTTCAAATAAAGTGGCTAAAAGCGTAATGTGCAACCTTAATCTCAGTTGACCCTCGCAATTCCTCTACTTATCTATTAAAATCTAAAATTAAGGCTGATTTTGCTCTAAATCCCGAAGTCAGTCTATCTGTGCAAACACATATACAATACACATTATACACACACCTCACCATTTCAGTCAACCCAATACCCAGAAACCCGTTCCCAAATTCCCTTATTTTTGACCCGCGATCTTCTTCCCTCGACCCAATTCCTCTCTCAAATTCCCTCGAAAATCTTGAATCAGTACAAAAATTGTACCTGCTGGTCCCCCCATATCCTCCACATCATCTTCCCGTACTAGGATATAGCTGTATCGATCGTGTGCCTTCATTTTTCGCGGATCAAATCTGGAGCGTCGATTTGGTTTCAAACGGGCAAAATCTTTGAGGATAAGAGGGAAACTGTACGATCTTTGTGAGGTTGGATAGTTTTCTCCCTTATCCTACAGAGAAAATGTCCATTTTAACCAAATTTGAAATTCCAAATAGCTCACTCTGAAAACCCAAAGCTCAGGTATATATATTCTTATTTTGTTCATTTTAATGGGTTTTTTTTTTCTAAGGAAAAACGGCAGCATTTTCGGTATACATAAATATTTTCTCAGTTTTAAGAAAAGATAGACATATAGCTTATTATTTCTGTTTTGGAATTCACGCATTGTTTTCGAGTGTGTCGTCGCTTCATTATACTAGTCGTCGACCTTGCTCGCGTCGACTTTATTCGAGTCGCTTGGTCGAGTCGCATATTCTTCGGATCCTTCGCCCTAGTCGCTGCTCGCAAAAAGAAACACTTCCGGGATCGAGTTGGATAAAACTCACAAACGGGATGGCTACATGCATTGGAAGTTATTCGACCCGCTCCACATTTTTCGGGACTTGATATCCCCGAAAAATGTAAAAGAAAGAAAAATGAAAATCACAAAGTCCAAGGCTCAAGGATTGAGTTTGCGCTTCCGGGTTCTATTTTCTAAACTCCATCCTTTCCCGCTCCCTTAGAAAATGCATGTCGTATAGGATTTCCTCATAGACCGGGTTAGTAGCCCGATAGGATAGAAATGATTTGAATTGTGAATAATTATTGTAAATTACTTAAATTGTTTTTATATGAATACTTTGTATCATTTCTTTGCGAATCGCCAATTTATTAATGGATGTTTAGAATCATTTGTCAATTAATGAGTGCAAATAAAATTCGACTAAAATCTTACCCTCGTCATAATTCGCATTTGAACTGCTTCTTTATTTATTTTATTCAAAATTCAGTTATTTATTTATCTAATCTAATTTATTTAGTTAGTTAATTAACCAATTTTTAATCCTTTATTTATTGATTTACTTAATCTAATTTATTTAATTTCAATTAATCATTTATTTAATCCATTAAATATTTATTTTTTTATTTAATCAATTATTATTCATTTATTCCTTTATTTAATTAAAATTGATAAGTATCCATTTATTTAATTAAGTTATTCATTGGTTTATTTATTTTTCTATTTATTCAATCAATTAATTAATCCTTTATTATTATCCAATTATTTATCTAGTTTGTTTTTATTTAATTATCTAACTTCATTTAACCTTTACTCATTCTATTAATTAATCAATTGATCATTATTTCATTATCCATTTAATTAACCTTAAATTTGGTCATTTTATCTGTATAAGTATCGGCATAATTTAAACCTTGTCTTATCTATATTTATTCCTCTCATCTTTATTTTAAATTAATTTTATATACTTATTATCCTTAACGAATTCGTGAAAATCGCCGGATTAACCGCATTTAGCGGATTTTCGAAAGTGCTCCCGCAAGGGACCTTCTTTCGGAAATAAAAGAACCACTTACCTAGAATCTCTGATTTTAATTTAATTTTCTTTAAATAAAGAATAAATTGCACTCTTTAGTTAACTTAGGTTCCTAATAATCCTTAAATTAGGTGGCGACTCCAAAGAAAACCCTTTGGAATCCCATTTTGTTGAAATATACCCGCAACCTATCTTTTCTTAAAGAAAGGGTAATTTCTGGGGTTCAACAGCATCGATCATGAGTTCCGGGATAGGCAGCGGAAACTCATCTTTAGGACATGCATTGTTGAGGTCCCTAAAATTGACACAAACTCGAATTTGGCCATTCTTCTTCCTTACAGGGACTATGCTTGAAATCCATGTGGGGTACTTGACTTCGCGAATAAAACCAGCCTCAATGAGCTTGTTGACTTCATTCTCAATCAAAGGGACCAAATCAGGTCTAAAGTGACGTTGGGCTTGTTTTACGGGACGAGCGCCACCCTTGACTGCGAGATGATGAACTGCCACTTTTGGGTCCAAGCCAGGCATCTCTTTGTAACTCCAAGCGAAGACATCCTTGTACTCTTTCAACAGCTCCACATAAGCATTTTCTTCATCGGCTGCCAGCAAAGCACTTATATAAGTAGGCCTTGAGTTTTCGTCTGTGCCAAGGTTAATTTCTTTCAATGCGTCAACTGTTGCCTTTACCCCTTCCTCTAGCTCAGGTGGAGCATCTGTAGCATCTTCTACTTCATGGGGATCATCATTGTTGAATGATATGTGGTGACAGCAAGAAACATCCTCCAATTCATTTATGATCCCATTTGAAGATAGAACACTTTCCTCTTCTAGTGCGATGATGTGATATGAAGATACCACACTTTCTCCGTCTTGATCACGCTCCTTCGTGTGAACTATAGTATGAGTCTTTGCCTTTAGCACATTTCCGCACGAGACTATCAATTTTTCTTCGCGTCTCATTCTTGAAGGGATAAGACTCTGACAATATTTAGAAGCGGTATGCACTTTCTCAGTTTTAGATTTCCTTGGAGGCTTTTTCTTCTTATCCAAAGGTCCCAATCTATTAAAGACAGAAGTTCTTGAACATGGTTTTCCCAAACGATCAAAGACGGAAGGCCTCTTACTTGAAACATCAGCTAAAGGCATTTGCGAATAAAACCAGCCTCAATGAGCTTGTTGACCAAAGGGACCAAATCTGGTCTAAAGTGACGTTGGGCTTGTTTTACGGGACGAGCGCCACCCTTGATTGCAAGATGATGAATTGCCACTTTTGGGTCCAAGCCAGGCATCTCTTTGTAACTCCAAGCAAAGACATCCTTGTACTCTTTCAACAGCTCCACATAAGCATTTTCTTCATCGGCTGCCAGCAAAGCACTTATATAAGTAGGCCCTGAGTTTTCGTCTGTGCCAAGGTTAATTTCTTTCAATGCGTCAACAGTTGCTTTTACCCCTTCCTCTAGCTCAGGTGGAGCATCTGTAGCATCTTCTACTTCATGAGGATCATCATTGTTGAATGATATGTGGTGACAGCAAGAAACATCCTCTAATTCATTTATGATCCCATTTGGAGATAGAAGACTTTCCTCTTCTAGTGCGATGATGTGATATGAAGATCCCACGCTTTCTCCATCTTCATCACGCTCCTTCGTTTGAATTATAGTATGAGTCTTGGCCTTTAGCACATTTCCGCACGAGACTATCAATTTTTTCTTCGCGTCTCATTCTTGAAGGGATAGGACTCTGACAATATCTAGAAGCGGCATGCGCTTTCTCATTTTTAGATTTCCTTGGAGGCTTGTTCTTCTTATTCAAAGGTCCCAATCTATTAAAGACAGAAGTTCTTGAAGATGGTTTTCCCAACCGATCAAAGACGGAAGGCCTTTTACTTGAAACTTCAGGCTCATCTTCAGCAGTAATGTAATTAATGCTCGCCCTTCTTATAGAGATACGAACCGGTGGAGGTTTCTCGTAACCCAAGCCTTCGCGTGATTTCTTCATGGTACTTTCAGGTAAAAGCTTCCCTAATGTAGATGGTTCATTGGGATCATATCCAGCCTTTGCAAACAACTTGTAAGCATTCGGATCAAACCTCTCATTTGTGCGCTTCGTAGGGAATTCTTTATTCAGTGGTGGATATTTAGCCACAAAACCACCAAGCAACTTTGAGGTTAGCTTCATTGCGTCAATTCGCCTAACGGGGAGAGTTAATCCTTTTAGCTGATCACTTTGGAGATTAGATGACTGGCCTTCTTCTTTCTTCAATTTTGGAACGTAGCGGAGCGTAGCACTTATTTTCTTGCTTGAAGCTGCAACATTTGCTTTATGCACGTTACCTTGACTGAAGCGAATTTGATCTCCATCAGCTATAACTTTTGCTTTACCAGCTGCTACCTCAGCCCTTTTAGCTGCGAGTTCGGCATCTTTGGTTGTTGCTTTGTTATCAGCTTTTACTCCACCCACGACATTCTTCAAGTAGAATTTTGCATCAGCGAAGTGTGCCTCTACTTCGGTAAATGGTTTGTCATCGGCAACAACCGTCTTTTCGACTCCACCCTCATGATATTTTAGGCATTGGTGATAAGTGGATGGAACCACTTTGTTCTCATCTATCCAAGGCCTACCAAGTAAGATATTATATGAAGTCCTTGCGTCGATCACATGCATCCATGAGCTTGAAGTCATCTCTCCAATGGTGAGATCCATTTTAAAGCTCCTATAGCTCTTTGCCCCCCTTGGTTGAATCCTTGAATCAACAGGCGACTTTGCGTTAGTTCTTCAGTAGAGATGCCAAGTTCCTTCAGCGTGCGGATAGGCAAGATGTTGACTCTAGATCCTCCATCAATTAAGATTCTATTCACTCTTTGCTCATCAACATAGCCAACCACAAATAAAGGACGATTATGAAAAGTCTCACCAAGTAGAATGTCATTATTTGTGAAGGTAATCTTTGCTTCGCAAGTATTTGCTTCTTGGGAGATAGGCTCGATAACTTCTTCTGATTGTGCCGGTGGAAAAAACTATGAAGTTTCACTCTTCTCTTCTTCTTTATCAGCATTACAACACGAAGTCTTAGTATCACCCTTAGGAATTTTCGTGCAAAACCAACTTGGAATAAATTCTTCCAAATTCACTGGCTGACGCGACTTTTGATAGTGGTAAAACTCCATCTTTTCCTTTCGTGGACGTCGAATAGCATTTTGCTTTCTTGTCCTTTTCACCATCTTTTGCCTTGTTGGTTGCTCAGCTGATTCACTGTGTGACTTCATTTTGTTGCGCCTCTGCCGAGTCACTAGTATCCAACCTTCATCATCTCCTTGATCAGTTTGAGCTTCACTTTCTTCCTATGATGCTTTCTCCAAGCTCCACACATTGAGTTGTAGCGATTGATTTATTAAGATAGGTTCAAAGTCACCAAACTTGATCATGACTTCATTCTCTTCATATCCTTCAGTGAAGTTGCAGGTAATCACAGCGTTGTGCGAGCCAAAGAAGATGGAAACCTAGTTCACGTCTTCCTTCTCATCATGCAGTTCAATCTTCCCTTCATTGGCCAATTCCATTATTTTATCTTTGAAGACGAAGCATTTCTCGAGTGAGTGCCCCACGAGTTGATGATACTTGCAATAATTCGGATCATTCGTCTTTCCAGCCTCATTGGGACGCTTCATATCTGGTAGCTCAATGAACTTTAACTCCAGAAGTTCATGAAAATCGCGGGAACATCGAAATCTAGGAATGGATATTCCCTTTCTTGCATCTCCTTTAAAGTCAACTTTCGACTTGGCTTGTCTTTAAAGGAAGTTGCCTTCACGCTTTGCTTCTTGCTTACCTTTGTGGTGAACTTCAAAGGTGCAGCATCAACATTCATAGATTCTTTATTTTCAGCCTTGGGCGCCACCTTGCTCCATTTCTTGACTTCTTGCTTGTCTTTTCCTCTGCGAGATTCATAGACAGGTGGTCCTTCACTTCCACTGGAAGCGATGCTTAACTCCATGTCATGAGCGCGTGTGGCCAACTCCTCAAAAGTCCTAGGCTTTATTCCTTGCAGGATGTAGCGGAGCCCCAATGCATGCCTTGAATACACATCTCGATTCCTGAAGCTTCATTGAGTCTATCGTTGCAGTTAAGACTTGCATGGCTCCATAGATTGATAAAATCAATAACTGGTTCTTCCTTTCATTGGCGGGTATTCGTGAGCTCTATCATGCTCACAGTACGCCTTGTGCTCTAAAAGCGATTGAGAAACTCACGCTCCAACTCCTCCCAACTATCAATAGAACCAGACTCGAGGTTCGTATACCAATCAAAGGCATTTTCCTTAAGGGAGAGAACAAATTGCTTGACAAGATAATCTCCATAAGTTCCAACATTATTGCACGTTTCAACGAAATGCGCCACATGTTGCTTTGGATTTCCCTTGCCGTCAAACTGCTGGAATTTTGGGGGTTGATAACCAGCGGGCATTTTCAAGTTATCAATCCTTGCAGTGTACGGCTTCGTATATGCGAGAGAAGACTTGGAAGCAACCTCGTACTTATCCTTAATCGTCCCCATTATAATCTTCTTTAGCTGATCAATTGGAATCACTCCATCAAGGGAAACTTGGATTTCCTTAGCAGGTGTCACTTGCTTCGTTGGAGTATTAATTATTTCTTGAACTTCTGGACGCTTCCCTGGCGCATGGCTAGATTCTCCCTCCATCATGCCTTCCATTTTGTTGATGCGAGCGTCTTGATCTTTGACATAGTTTGTCAAGTTATCAATCGCCTTTGCTAAGCTTGCAAGTTGTTCCTCCATCATTAAAGTATTAGTCGCCATCGCTTGCACGGCTTGGAGATGATGGAGAGTAGCATGAATTTTCCCATAGATTAATCCTTGATTTGCCTATGTCCGACGACGCGGGTGGAGATGATCCAGCACTCGAATCATTATCACGTCCTTTCATGATTATTTTCTCAGATCCAGAAATGCTAAGCCGAGCTAAAGCTCTTTCAACAATTTCAGCAACATTGCTTTCTTCCTCCAATCCACCAGTAGAAGATACAGCTCCTTTCGAAGATGAAAAATTAAAAGTTGGAGTCAATGTGGACGGCACTTGGAGTGCTTGTTGTCCAAACAAATTTGCTTTGTTCCTCGTAACTGGTCCAAAGCTTCCATTAGTAGCATTCATGACGCCTTCAACTTCAGAGGGGAACTTAGAGTTGGCATCAAGATCATGAGGCCAAGTAGATTTTGCAGCAGCAGCAGCAGCAGATTTTGAGTTGGTGTTCTTAGAAGCCATCTCAATGTTATTGAACTTTGCGAGTTGAAAAGTTGAGATGAGAGGTAGAGATTGTCCCACTGGGCGTGCCAAAATTTGTAACAACTAAATTCGCGTCAAGAAATAAATAAATAATCAAGACAAGAAGATATTGTAACAACTGTAGTATTTGATTTCAATATATATGATGAGTAGTACAATCTCTATAATTCCTTTGATTTGTCTTTTCAACTATAAATATTACAAATAGAAATCCAAGGGCTTTTGAGCTTGATCCTGAATATCTTCCTTATAATGAATTTGTAGGGATAATCGAAGGGCCTTTGAGCTTGATCTTGAATCTTTCTTATAATGAATTTGTAGAAATAATCCAAGGGCCTTTGAGCTTGATCTTGAATCTTTCCTCTTGATGAACTTGTAGAGAATAAATAACTCCTTGAAGATTTATAGCAATTTGCAGCTTTTGATCCACGAGCTCCTTATTGCTTCTTGTTATGAATTCCTCCTTCTGATTTCTGATGCTCACAAATGAGGAATTTGGCCCCTTTATATAGATGTGGGGTGAAGTAGCCACCAAGAAACCCTAACGGGCCAAGGCCCGTGGACCGGCCAATCAGATTTAAGCAGTGACAAGGCTGCATTTTATTGGCTAGAACATGTCACTTGTCCACGTGGCGCATATTTATTGGCTTTTTGGACTTCACTTGGATTGCCACATCATTTGGCATATGGCACGATCCTATTGGCTCATTCATTTGACTTGGCGCCACGTCACTTGACACGTGGCATTGATTTGGGCCTCTAGAATTTAGCTTTGGGCTAATAAAGTGGGCTTATCATTTGTGGCCCAATGAAATTGGATTTTTATCCAATAAAATTATACTAGCCCATTTTACATATTTGGACTAATATATCTTGAATTTAATATATAGCCAACTTATTTTATGGAATCAAATCCAATAAAATTTATTTGTCTACAACTATCTGTCACGCCCTAAAAATTAATTAACGAGTTATTTATTATTTAAAAGCCCGTGACTGGTGTTTCAAGAAGGTACGAAATTATTTAGAGAACTCGGAGTCGCCACTTGACAAGTTTAAGGTGTGCCAAGTCACCAAAAGGTACCTTGGAACACCTCTGACTCGTCTAATAGTCTGCGTTTAGAGATTCGGGTAAGGTTCTCAGTTGACTCTCGGGAAGGTATTAGGCACCCTCGAATCCTGTGCCGAGCATAATTGCTTTATTGTCGCAATTTTAATTTATTAAATATGGTTGTATTATTTTTGCCGTTTGATTTGAATTTAAACTTTAATTCGGAAAAAATTTAAAGTGTTATTCTTATCCAACTTCAGGGAAGATCGGACGGATTAACACTTTAATTCATAATAGCTAAAATATATTACGCATTTCCAACCTCACAGGGGACTGGTCTATTTAAAAGAAATTAATTGACTTCATCGAGGCTATTAATAAAAGGTGAGTTGTATATTGTCTTTATTTATTTCTTTTACTACGCTTTGACACTCTTTTATTTGCTTGGATATGTGGAGACCTCAACGTGAGAGTCTACCACTTGTTTTGAGGTTTAGCGGCCAAACAGTTGGAGTCCTCAACGTGGGAGCCTATCTTGTTTAAAGACACTTTTGCAAAGGCCTGGTGTAACCAGCCACTTTAATTTTTCATGACTGGCCCTTTTTCCTTTTAGCTTTAAGGAACATTCTAAATGAGATGAATGTAGAAGATGAATGTAGATTTAGATTAAAGAGGCCAATCTTTAAACTGGGCTGGACTATTTCTGTAAATCTTACTTTGCCATGTCTGGTTACTGCACAGATGACCACTTTATTTATATAATTTTTTTTCTATTTATTTTTTACTTATGTTTTGAAAATTTGGTCTCACTTTAAACATTTAATTCAAAGATGGCTAGTCTTGTAAATCTTGTATCCACGACCCTATCTTCTGTGCGTTTTAGATGTTTGCGTTAATAGTCTTACTCTATTCCTTTCTCTTCAGTTTGAACCATGTTTGATAATTTAGGCTATGGCATTATGAATTTCATTTTTTACTTTCCTTGGAGATCTGCCCTTATTTACAAGTGGGTCCTTTAATTACCAAAGGAAAGAATTTGCTTGAACGTTTTTGCACCATAACATACTTTCCCGTACCCACAACAAAATAACTAAACAAAGACCCTTGGCCTAATATTTCAAGTTGTCATTTTTTAACACATTAAACTAACATATACTCATGAAAACACAAGATGCATGAATTTTAAAACATAAATAGCCTTGCTAATAAAATTTCCATCATGTTCAAACATCATAGCTAAAATACATTATAACCAAAATGGGTTGAAGAAAATAAATGAATAAATACCGATTGGAGCTTTTCAAACCAACAATAATTTACTAGCTTGATCTTGCAGCCACTAAACCCAACAACAGAGACCAAAATACCAGGACAGCAACAAACCAGCTCCAACAAACGAACTAAAATTCACTTGCACTTGACCAAACTCAATCCTTGTATTTTTCTTACTACTCTTATATTTTTTCTTTTACTCACTCTATGTTAAGCTCTCTTTTTTTTTCAAATTTTCAGATCTGATTTTTTTTTTCGGTGGTTGAGAGGAGTCAATGTGTAGTAAATGCCTCTATATATAGGGGAGAGAGATGAGAGTAAAAATGGGGGAAAATAGGTGAAAGGGCGGGGGGGGGGGGGGAATGGGCTGTCAAGTGTAGATTCCAAGGTCATTAATGCAATTTTCAGAAAAGTTGCCATTTTTATGTAAGTCTCTCACCAACCGAAAAGCAAAAACTGAAACATGCTATATTTAGGCTAAACTTTTGTCCTACTCTTTGACATTTTCAAATCCCACCTAAAGACCAAAGGGAAATCTGAAACTATGAACTTAAAACTCCTAAAAGGCTCTTAAACCACTACTACACTAATCAAAAAGTAGCAAACTCACAAAATTTATGATTAAGTTTGAACTATATGAAAGCAAAGAACAAACATGCTTATGTACAAAAAAAAAATCACTTACCATTATAGGATGAATGAGTAAGCTAAAGCATTTTCATACCAACAAGTTCTGGATTATTAAAAAAAAAACAAACCAAACTAAATGCTTAAGAACCTCAGTCACCACACATCGAGTAACAGAACTTGAACATCTCTACAACATTGCATTGGACTAATCTTACGCACTAGCATTATGATGCAAACAACATGTTAAACTCAACTTTTCCAAAGACAACATTAGAACTTAAACCAAAATGATTTCCTACTAACAGTAAGCCAACTAAACAATACATACATATACCAATTCTTGAGAAATTTCACAGACGGGCAAAGATATTAATAACAGGGACAAACATATATAAGATGATACTTCCCTTTTTCAAAGTTTTTCATGCTAACGCTAATTTGAACAAAGAAATTAAACTAACAAGAGAAGAAAAAAAAAAAAAAGAGATTCCGTCTCCTAACCCGTGAACCAAGTACTGCCACCATCACCATTGCTTATTGAGCCAACACCAAGCATCACCATCGCTGTCAAAAATAGTCTATACACAGCCATGGCGACATCAACATTGCTACAAGTTCCTCGTGTCCTAAAAAACCAGGCAACAAAAACAAGACATTGAATACCTAGCCTAAACTCCATTCCATGCCCTCGTCACTACCTGAACAAACCCCTCACAGCCACGGATCAGTACAACATCGCTGCCTCGACACCAATCGTCACAGAAAACAACCCCGTTCCCCTGCCTCGTTACTGCCTAAAAAATAGCCCCCTCCCCTCCTAAGAAAATGCAGAACAACAAATCAAACAAACTTCACATCCCCTCCAAACGTCTCATTGAAACATCATCATCACATCCTCACCACAGCCATATCAGAAAAGGAAAAAGAAAAAAAAATTAGTAGAAGAAAGAAAGGAAGAAACAGAAACGGACGAAGAGAAAAAGACGGGCCAAGGGACGGGGTTTTTAGGAAATGGGATATGGGAAGTTCATAGAGAAATAGATGAAGGATGAGAAGAAAACGGAACAAGTACCAGAAAAAAAAGGAAAAAGGCCGGAGTTTGGAGTTTGAACGAACTTTGACTCCCGATCTATGCCATTTGATTGAGCTTTTGGGAAAACTAGCAGTGGAAACGAGTAAGGGGGGTGAAAAGCTTTCGAATGGTGTATTTTTAGTATTTTTCTGGCTACCGGAGGTGGTGGCCAGTGGCGGCACAGCGGAGCTCCGGTGGAGAGAGCTTTTCCGGTGGAGAGAGAAATTTCGCCAGCATGGCCGCCAAGCCAAAGAGGCTTAGGGTGTATGGAGAGGATTTGTGTAGACTTAGGGGTTTTATAGTGTGGGTTTGGGCCGGGTAATTAATGGGTTGACTGCCTTGTGTTTTGGGCTACATTGTTTTTACAAATAGCCATTTAAAAGGCACTACGTACAAAATTAATCAACATAAGATCACATAATCTACACTAAACATCACAATTAAACATAGATTACAATTAAACACATAACACCCAATCTACACTAAACATCACAATTAAACATAGATTACAATTAAACACATAACAAGTAATTTTCGGTAATTTTTTTTTTTTTTTTACATTTTCTATCCTAATTAAAGACAAATATAGTTAAAATTAAAGCCTAAATTTTAGAAAAATTTGCAAAATCCTAAGAATCTAATACGGCTATTTTGACTATTTTTTAATTTTGTGTGCCAAAATTAGGTGATTACAGCTGCCCCTCTTTGTTCGGGAACACGAAGAGTTTTCGGACAAAGAAGTAATCGACGACTAATTTTGGCTTTTCGGTTCTAGCCGAGAGCAATGCTTTTCAAAATGGTGACCGTACCCTGATTCTTTGGTTCCAACCAAGAACAAGGTTACCTACATATCCCCGGACGAAGGAATCAGGTCAGTGTAGTTCCTCACGTGCGGCAGCTGGGACTACCGCATTCAAACAGACGCTAGACTCTTCTAGACTCACTAAGACAACACTAGACACTCTAGGGTACTAGGACAACACTAGACACTCTAGACTACTAGGATAAACTTCAGACTCTTCTAGACACACTTGGGGCTGATACTAGACACTCTTAGGCACTGAAAGGCTGTTGTTGCTGAAAACTGGTCGCGTGCTGGTGGTCGTTACTTTTACAAAGAAAAATGGAATTACAACACTGAAAAATGTAAAAGTTACAATTCCTATACTACTCTTCATGCTTCCCAAGATGATGAACTGATCTGAAGCTCCCACTAATCAAGTGGGTTTTGAAAACTTGAAATTGCCGCTCGGGCGGGCTTTAACTTGAAACTTGAAATTGCCGCTTTGACGGGCTTGACTTGAATGTTGAAATTTCTGAAGCTTGAAATTGCTGCTCGGGCGGGCTTTAACTTGAAGCTGAGGATGGTTGCTATCTTTGAGCGGGACCAACTTGAAAAGTAAGTGGTTGCTAAATTTGAGCGGGACCAACTTGAAAACTAAGTAGTTGCTATCTTTGAGCGCAAATGACTTGAACTGAATGTGAGTGCTATCTTCTAGCAAAACTGACTTGAAAAGAAAATGATCGCTAGCTTTTAGCGGATCTTGACATGAAAAAGAAATGATGCTATCTTTGAGCGAAAACTGATTCTAAGAGAAAATTATCGCTATCATTTAGCGGATCTTGACATGGAAAGGAAATGACGCTATCTTTTAGCGAAACTGACTCGAAAAGGAAATGATCGCTATCTTTTAGCAGATCTTGACATGAAAAAAGAAAAGATGCTATCTTTGAGCGAAACTGACTCGACAAAGAAATAATCGCTATCTTTTAGCAGATCTTGACATGGAAAGGAAATGACGCTATCTTTAAGCAAAACTGACTCGAAAAGGAAATGATCGCTATCTTTTAGCAGATCTTGACATGGAAAGGAAATGACGCTATCATTGAGCGAAACTGACTCGAAAAGGAAATGATCGCTATCTTTAGCAGATCTGACTTGGAAAGAAAAATGACGCTATCTTTTAGCGGGAATGACTCGAAAAGGAAATGATCGCTATCTTTTATCAGATCTTTGACGTGGAAAACAAATGACGCTATCTTTGAGCGAACTGACTCGAAACAAAAATGATCGCTATCTTTTAGCAGATCTTGACATGAAAAGGAAATGACGCTATCTTTGAGCGAATTGACTCGAAAAAAGGAAATGATCGCTATTTTTGAGCGAAACTGACTCGAAAAGGAAATGATCGCTATCTTTGAGCGAGACTGACTCGAAAAGGAAATGGAGTTCCATCTGACATCTAGCGCAACTATCCCAATTCAAGTGGTCATGTCTCTTTCTTGGCAATATAGCAAACGTCACACTGACTTTCTGTATCGTGGATACACCCTGTTTCTGATCTTGCAAATAAGCTTAGTGACTCTTGTTCTACTCTTGACAGTAATGTGGGATGAACAAATGCCTAAAACTCCTCCCAAACATGTCCACTCTTCATGATACAATTTTGGTATGTCGTTCCTCCGGCCTGATGTACGGTGCTGGGCTCCAATTATCAAGGTCGGTCATGACTCGCTGAAAATTTTCCATTGTCGAGGGTGTGCCCTGCTCGCTGAAATTAAACCTGAATCCTGAAAGACAGAGTTTTGCAATTTTCTTTTGTTGCTCATGTGAGGTTAGCGCCGAAAAGGCAAGGAATTAATGGTGAGGCAAGATGTACAAACAATAATAATAAAAAGTTTAAGGGCGAAAGTCGTTTGGACAGGGAACGTCTTTCTGAAAAGGGAAACTTATCTGGCAATATATTGGTGGCCTTGATGATCATGACATGTATCTTGGATGACCTCGTCCGACCAGTACCACTTGTTTGTTGAGAGTTGCTCCACGGAAGATATCAAACCATAACCAAGTTGAGGTGACTCTCAAGTCGATTAGTAGCGCCCTTTCGGGTTTTTGCCAACTAGCCTCTCTCTTTAATCTTTTGCCTCACTGTTTGTCTTGCGGCGTCTTCTCAGGTTTTCACCAGCAATACTTTTTTTTTTTTTTTACACAACACAAACATCTCTTTTGATGGCATCATCGACTTGTCATAAAGAAAATAAAAAACTTACATAAGCTCTCCAACACGTACCATGAGGTGACTGCGTACAATTCTCTCCCCTTTGGACATATTTTCTTTAAAAATAAAAACTTCTGCCCCACTGTTTAGAATAAACTGGGGCGCTTTGTTTTTCTTCCTTGACTTCGAGACTGGTATGCCCAACCCTCTCATGAAACATGTGAATAGATGATACAAAAATAATAGAAGTTTGTTTTTATTTTATTTTATTTATGAAATAAAATAAAAACAAACTTCTGCCCCAGTTTAGCATAAAAAGGGGGATCTAAATTTCTTTTGATGTTGGCCACAAACTTGGAGGCAAGTTTTGCGTCAATATAAAACATGAAAGAATGAACTTTTCACTGTCACGAACATAAAGAAAATGGGGAGGAATATTGAATTTCCTCCACTTTCTTAACATATCCCGCAAGCCTGGAGGCAAGCCTTGCGCGAATAAAAGTAGACAGGGAAAGAGGAATTTTCTCTTGTTGCGACCGCACCGAAATGGCTGCCTACGTATCCTTTTGAGAGGAATCAGGTCAGACGTAGCTCTAGGCAAATGCCCAGGTTTCTTTTTGATGCTTTTCAGTTTCATTTCATTTTGGTACAATTACATTGATTCCAACTGAGAACATGCCTCAAAGTACAATGTTCAAAATGCTAATAAGGGATACAAGTTGGGATAGCAAAAGAGAACAAAAGCCTTGCATTCATCCTGATTTGAAAGCCATCTTGAAATCAAATGTAGTACCTCTTGACCGCGTCTGCATTGACGGGTATTTCAGTTGTCCTGCCTTCTGGATCTGTAAGGTACAAGGCGCCATTTGGCAATACCTTCTTTACCAGGTATGGCCCTTGCCAATTTGGAGCAAATTTCCCTTTAGCTTCTTCCTGATGAGGAAAGATTCTTTTCAAGACTAATTGCCCTTCTTTCAAGTCGCGGAGGCGCACTTTCTTATTGTAGGCTCGGGCCATTCTCTGTTGATACAATTGACCGTGACAAACTGCATTGAGCCTCTTTTCGTCAATGAATGACAACTGCTCCAATCGGGTCTTGACCCACTCTGTGTCCTCAATCTCTGCTTCCACAATGATCCTGAGAGACGGTATTTCAACTTCAGCGGGTATGACTGCTTCAGTTCCGTATACCAATGAATACGGGGTTGCACCTATGGAAGTGCGCACAGTTGTGCGGTAACCAAGGAGAGCGAAAGACAACTTCTCATGCCAATCACGAGATCCTTGTATCATTTTCCTAAGGATCTTCTTGATATTCTTATTGGCTGCTTCAACCGCGCCATTTGCCTTTGGTCGGTAAGGTGTGGAATTTCGGTGCATGATCTTGAATCTTTCACACATGTCATTCATTAAATGACTTTTCAGATTTGCCGCATTATCAGTGATGATGGTACTTTGGATACCAAAGCGACAAATAATATTAGAATGGGCGAAATCCACCACGGCTTTCTTTGTCTCGAATTTGAGAGTCACGGCCTCAACCCATTTGGTGAAGTAATCTATTGCAACCAGAATGAATCTGTGTCCATTTGATGCTTTTGGTTCAATAGGCCCGATAACATCTATCCCCCATGCTGTAAAAGGCAAAGGGGCTGTCATTGTGTGCAACTCTAAATGAGGTGAATGTATCAAATCACCGTGTACTTGGCATTGATGACACTTTCGCACAAAAGTAATGCAGTCATGTTCCATGGTGAGCAAGAAGTATCATGCTCTGAGTACTTTCTTAGCTAGCACGTGCCCGCTCATGTGCGGTCCACAGATCCCCGAATGCATGTCATTGAGAATTTTCGTGGCTTCAGTTGCATCCACGCATCTTAACAGTCCCAGATCGGGTGTTCTTTTGTACACCACTCCGCCACTCAAAAAGAAACCACTTGCCAATCGTCGAACGGTTCTCTTTTGATTGTTTTATGCCATTGGCGGATACGTCCCATCTTGAAGGAAGTTCTTGACATCAAAATACCACGGTCGACCGTCAATTTCTTCTTCAATCACATTGCAGTATGCATGTCGGCTTTTGACCTGAATCTCTAACGGATCAATATGGGCTTTATCAGGATGGACAAGCATTGAGGCTAATGTAGCCAATGCGTCAGCCAGCTCATTATGTATTCTGAGGACATGTCTAAACTTTAGAACATCGAACTTTTGGCGAAGATCGTCCATACACTGCTTGTACATGATCAGCTTAAGGTCTCGAGTTTTCCATTCACCCTTCATTTGGCGTGTCAAAAGATCTGAATCTCCGATCACTAGCAATTCTTTGACGTCCATGTCTAGAGCCATACGCAAACCCATTATGCATGCTTCATACTCAGATGTGTTATTAGTGCAACTGAAGCGGAGTTGGGCAGCTGCTAGATAGTAATGTCCCGTGGGAGAGATGAGGACTGCTCCAATACCATGGCCTTTTGAATTAGAAGCACCACCAAAGTACATTTTCCACACGTGCTCTTCTTCATTAATCAATTCTTCAAGCACATCTAATTCCTCGTCAGGGAAGTAAGTCTTCAATGGTTCATAATCATCATCCACCGGATTTTCAGCCAAATGATCAGCTAAAGCTTGAGCTTTCATTGCAGTTCTGGTGACATAAACTATGTCAAATTCTGTGAGCAGGATCTGCCATTTTGCAAGTTTGCCAGTTGGCATCGGCTTTTGAAATATGTACTTCAATGGATCCATCCGGGAAATCAGATAAGTGGTATAGGACAAAAGATAATGTTTCAACTTTTGTGCAACCCAAGTTAGGGCACAACACGTCCTTTCCAACAGGGTGTATCTGGCCTCACAATCTGTGAACTTCTTGCTCAGATAATAATGGCCCGTCCTTTCTTTCCCGAGGCATCATGTTGCCCCAGTACACAACCAAAGGAGTTTTCATTGACTGACAAGTACAAAAACAATGGTTGGCCAGGTTCAGGCGGAACCAAAACAGGAGGATTTGACAAGTATTGCTTGATCTTATCAAAGGCTTCTTGGCACTCCTCAGCCCATGCAATTGATGCATTTTTTTTCAACAACTTGAGGATCGGCTCACATATTGTAGTAAGTTGAGCAACGATCCTACTGATGTAATTTAGCCTGCCTAGAAAGATTTTAACATCCTTCTTGGTTCGAGGCGGAGGTAATTCTTGTATTGCTTTGATCTTTACGGGATCCAATTCAATACCTCGCCTACTTACAATGAAACCTAACAATTTTCCAGCAGGCACACCAAATGAGCACTTGGCCGGATTCAGCTTCAGATTGTACCTACGGAGCCTCTCAAAGAACTTTCTGAGATCTCTCACGTGGTCTTCAGCAGTTCTAGACTTGATAATCACGCCATCCACGTACACTTCAATTTCTTTGTGCATCATATCATGGAAGATGGCAGTCATAGCCCTCACGTAGGTTGCCCCAACATTTTTTAAACCAAACGGCATCACTCTATAGCAATAAGTTCCCCAAGGTGTAGTGAATGCCGTTTTGTATGCATCATCTTCATCCATCTGGATTTGATGATATCCAGCATAGCAGTCAACAAAGGATTGTATCTCATGTTTGGCACAATTGTCTATGAGAGTGTGAATATTAGGCAATGGGAAATTATCTTTGGGACTTGCCTTGTTCAAATCTCAATAGTTGACACATATCCTTGTTTTTCCATCTTTCTTAGGAACCGGAACAACATTTGCAACCCAAGTAGTGTACTGAACCGATTGAATTACTTTTGCATCCAACTGTTTCATTATTTCATCATGGATTTTCTTGATCATATCAGTCTTGAACTTCCGTTGCATTTGCCTCACTGGAGGGAAACCGGGTTGAATTGGCAATTCGTGGACTATCAATTCAGAGCTCAAACCCGGCATCTCATCATATGACCATGCAAAAACATCTCGATATTAAAAAAGCACCTTCTGAATATCGTTCTTCACTTTAGGTAGGGCATACATGCTTATCTTGGTTTCCCTCACATCATCAGGGCTCCCAAGATTAACATCCTCTGTATCAGCCAAATTGGGTTTAGGCTTGCCCTCGTGCCGTTCAACTTCCAGGCCTATTTCAAAATCTGCCTGTTCCCCATCATATTCGATCTCGTTAACAAATTCCTCAATATTTTCTTCATCACTTTCAACCTCAACTATGGTTACGGAGCCAAAATCAGATTGCAGTCCCTGGATGGACGATAAGTTCCTTGAACATGTCATGATATCAGGACCAGCAGATATATCAGTACAGATAAATAAAATAGAATGAAATTAGGAATATGAACAGAGATTGAAGGAAAGGTTGGCTCTTGGCCTTTCATTAATGAAAAAGGGTTTGAATTACAAAAGGAAAGATGAGCAAAATAATATACTTGGCATACAACCCTTAGAATATCCAAGTGTATTCAAAAGAAAAACTGAAAAACCAACAGTCTACCAAAACCCCTTCCTGATGGGGAAGGGAGTTGCATTCCAGTTAGTCAGGTGCACGTCCGGGCCAATGTACTGTATTGAAGCATTACTGGAGCCTTCACCCGGCTGTACCATGCAGATCTCAAAAATGCCATCTAGATCAAATGATGCATCCTGATTGTCTTCCACTGTGTTGACATTTGTAGCGACAACCTTTAGTTTCATGACATATCCCACAAAAGACTGAGCGAGACACGGAATTGGATTTGGGAGAGACCAAACTTCCGACTTCTTTTTCTTTGCTTGCTTGCGGTCAGCTGCCTTTGGCTTGAATCCTAGTCCCCACGTGCCTTGCACGCCATTTGGATAAACTGGATTTATCCTGCATGGTAGTGATGCTCCCAAACCCTTTCCAAATTGGAAACCATGCTTTAACATTTCAGATGCCATCATTATAGACGTCTCTGACACTCTTGGGATGGGTATAGGTTTCCCTTCTGTTACCTTTTCCACATACACCTCATCGAAGGTTTGATACATGATGGTCGGGCGTGTAGTGACGGCTTCAAGGGCTGGTACGTCCAGGCTATTGTTAAACTGTGAGTCATCTTCTCCATAAACCACGGCAACTTGATTATCCCAAGTAAACTTGACCACCTGATGAACTGTGGAGGGTACAACACAAGCCATGTGAATCTATGGCCGGCCCAGTAACAGATTATACGATGCATCCGTCTCCATGACTTGAAACTCAATGCTGAAGGTAGCGGGCCCAATGGTTAACTCAAGATTGATGATGCCCAAAGATTCTCGAACTCCACCATCAAAAGCACGAACAGCAGAGGAACTTGCCCTGATTTTGCTCATATCCAACCTTAGACTCTTCAATGTAGACAGAGGGCAAATGTTCAATCCCGCGCCACCATCTATTAGAACACGTGTGACATAGGAGTCTTCACACTTAACTGAGATATGAAGCGCTCAATTATGACCGATTCCTTCTGCTGGCAGCTCCTCATCGGTGTACATCACACGATTAGTCTCAAATACTCTGCCAGCAAGTGCTTCCAGATTAGCCACAGTAGTTTGTTCAGGAATGTAGGCCTCATTCAGTATTTTCAACAGTGCATTGCGACGTGCTTCAGAGTTCATAAGTAGAGACAAGAGTGATATCTGAGCTGGAGTCTTCCTCAATTGCTCGACAATAGAATAATCTGTCGATCTCATTTTCTTCAAAAATTCTTCAGCTTCTTTCTCAGACACCGGCTCTTTGATGGGTCCTTGGTCTTCTCGACCTGGCTTTGCCTTTCTCAATTCTTCCGGGGTAAAACATCTCCCGGACCGAGTTAGACCATTTACATCTGCAGCAACCTCCATGATTTCTTTCCCGTTGTAAGACTCAATTGTCTTGTTGTAGTTCCAAGGAACAGCCTTTGTACTTTTGACAGGGAGCTGCGCTGCTCGAGTGATGATAACCGGTTCACACTTCTTTGCCTTAACCTCGAAGACCGGAGTTTTCTGGCATGATGCCCCTTGCACAATAAATGTTGGTGCACTGTCATGAACTTTTTCCTGCTTTGCAGCCGGAATTGTGAAACTTGGCTCAACAGCAGTATCTTGCTCTGCTTTGTTGACAACAGACGCACTTGACTTTCTCCTGATTACAACAATAAATGGCTCAGGGCCTTTGATGTCTGCGGAGGGACCAACTGCCATAATCTGCTTGGCGGCTTTCCCTTTCAAGTCCTCTTCTATGCATACCATCCCTACCATGTGTACGTTGTTTTGAACATCATGAGCTGGTAAAGGATTTTGATTCACATTTTGTGTTTCATCCCCCACGACTTTTATCTGATTGTTGTCTATCATTACCTGGATTGCCCTTTTGAGTTCCCAGCAGGATTCTGTGTCATGTCCAGGTGCTCCAGAATGAAACGTACAATGGCGTGAATGATCAACTCTTCCATTGGGGTTCACTTTCCCCGGGATTGGCTTCAATAGATTGGCTTGTTGCAACTTTTCAAACAAATTAGTGTAAGTTTCCCCCAGTGGGGTGAACTGCCTTTTCTCTTGTTGCATGTTTCTCTGTTGCATGTTTGGACGAAAACCCTGCGGACCTCGTGGTCGATAAGGCATCTCCTGGTGAGCCGGGAATTGAGCATGTGCTTGTTGATTGTTATATTGGGCTGGATCAGGGGGTGCACGCCATTGTGGACCAGATAACGGCTGAGCATAAGATGCTGCATTTACAGGGAATGAGAACTGCGGCATGGCAAATTGTTGGCCGTGAGTTGGATAAAATTGTTGTGGCGGGGGTGCCTGAATGTACCCTTGACGGTCATTGTATCTTCCATCATTTCTTCTCGGTCCAGGACCAACCATTGCCACTTCATCTTTCTTTTCTTTCTTCTTCCCAAAAGAACCTGACCCTGATTGCAACGCTTGGGTCGTGGCTCTCAAAGCTGTTTGGCTAACAATCTTGCCTGCTTTGATTCCTCTCTCTATCATCTCCCCAATTTTTACTGCTTCACTGAATTGCTTCCCAAGGGCAGAGGCCATCGCTTGGTAGTATGTTTCGTCAAGCACTTCGATGAATTCTTCAACCATTTTATTATCTGGGATCAAAGGGCTTACACGCGCCGCCTGTTCGCGCCACCTGTAGGCATACTCTCTGAAACTTTCACCTGGTTTCTTTGTGATTGTCTTCAAAGAAGAACGATCAGGAGCAGCCTCCATTTTGTAGCCATAATGGTTCAGGAAAGTGCTGGCCATGTCATCAAAGGTGACCCACTTCGAAACATCTTGTTGCACAAACCATTCTGTCGCCGGTCCTCCCAAATTGTCCGCAAAGTACGCCATCAATAATTCATCCTTCTCGATACCCCTCATTTTGTTAAGGTATATCTTCACATGGATCCTTGGATCACTTTGTCCGGTGTACGGATCAAATTTGGGCACAACAAAACCTTCAGGCAACAACACATGAGGGAACAAGCACATGTCTTTGTACGAGATATTGGTTTTACCCCCTTGCCCTTGTATGCTTTTCACAGTTTGCACCAAGCTCTTCAATTTCCGTGCAAAGTCGTTCTCTTCCATTTTTCCCAGCCTCTCGATATCAGCATGTGATTCTAGGTGGTGTCCGTGATCATACGACTCATTTTGGCGGAAGATATTACCCTGAGCTTGGTCAAATTGTTGATCATGGGCCCTCAACTATGGGTCACTGTTCGATCTTTGCAAGGTGTGTCCTGCGGGAACAGTGAATGCAGCGGCAGGAACCTGGGGTTGGCCTTGTTGTCCATGCTGCGGGAATTGTGCCCCAGGTTGTACAGTAGAAGGTCCGGCTGCATTGTCAGTTGCCAGATGTGGACCAAACCCCGGAGGGTAACGGGGGTCTCCTACCACTATGGATTGCCCTTGCCCTGGTAGCTGAGTATTTGCCATGAAACCAGCAGCAACTGGCGGAACAGGAGCTGCCTGAACCACTGCCAAGTTACGAACCAACTGCATCATCATTTCTTTCATAGCCGTGAAGTCCTCGGCCATCTTAGCCTGTTGCTCAGCCAGACGAACCAGCTCAGTGTTCTTAGTTTCCTCGGCCATTGTTGTTGGAGTGTTTTCCTGAAGAGGTGCTTCAACCACTTCTGGAACAGACAGTGGTCCCTTGATTCTGGTGGAATAGGAATGTGGGGCCAGCACGGCAGTTGCTCAAGTTCTATTGAAATCAAAACACGTTAGTGCAACAAGATATCATGGAACATGAATTTGCTCGTCGGCCTAAACAATGCCTAAAGTCGTTATGCGTCATCCCCAATTGGTTTAGATTAGATCCCCAAGTGTATTGTTTGATCTCTTCTTCTTCTTCTTCTTCTTCTTCTTTTTTCAAGTGAGGCCAGAGGGTGAAATAAATTGACACATAAAAATAAGCAAAAGATTTTCATTGCTAAAAACGAATGAGTACATACAGTGCTCCGAGGCAAAGCCAAAAGAAACATACAAATGACTGAAAAATAAATTACAACATGCTAAATTCAAAAGCGGCATCAAGTGCAACATGCCAAGATGTTAAATAAATGACAAAAAGCAATAATCTGCATCATCTTGGCCTGATGTATCTACTAAGGTGACCGGGGCACAAAGTCAGCTGGCTCCTCTGGGTCGAACTCGAATGGCTCCTCGGGATCTACTGGCGGGCCTTCTACTAAGGTACGACGCAATCCATACAAATCTGCTGCAACTCTAGTGACGAAGGGAAGTACATGTGGGAGTATGTCCTCCGCGGGGAGCCTCCTATAGTCACCGATGGACCGTGCAACATACGTAGCAGAGTCATAAACCTGCCGATAAGCTACACTGATGGTCTGTCCTGCAGCCTGTATATCCCGAAGTCGGTCCTGTGTTAGCCCTCTGAGCTGCTCACCCTGCTCTAATGCCCTGTCGAGTCGAGCTGGAGAATCTATGGCATCCTGGCGATGATAATCCTCCCTTCTCCTGCTTTCCAACAAAGCTGCCCTGTCGGCATCCCGCTCTATCAATGCATGTGAGTGCATAACACGGAGTCATCTGACTGTGTCTAGGTGCTGATGCACGAAACCCTCACTCTCTGACTGAGCAGCTCTGGCGGCGTCCCTCTCTGCAATTAAGCTTTGTATGATAGCGCGGTATTCCTCCCCAATCTCACGCCTAACAAGTTGAACTTGCATATCCAACCTGGCCTCAGTGTCAACCATGCCTGCTCTCGGCCTCGCGGGCATCTCTCTGGGTATGGGCTGGCGGTAATACCACAACTTATACTCCCGAACGACCTCCCCCTTAAGTCCATCCTGAACCTGTGTGTTTTCTGCGAGGCGCCTCTTAGTATCCCACAAGCGCAAGATCTCACCTCTAAGAGTAGCTGGGTTGAGAGGATAGTCTGAGACATATGCACTCATGTCTTCAACTATTGGGATCTCCTGCTTTCGACCCAACTACCTAAGTACACGCAGAGGAACATAAGGCTGGGATGCTGTCAAACCCATCACAACGAGAAAAGGACGGTCCACACATCTGTGTACAACCTCCCTCTTAGGAAACCAGTTACACTGCCACAAAATCTTGTCCGGTGTGAGAGAGTTCAAGAAAGACCTCCAATCTGGCTCATTTTCTGGGAATTTATACTTGTCGATGTGTTCGAGATGGTATCCAAGATAATCGATGTCACAGCACCTAAGAATATTACGAGGTGGGCAAGGGCGTACATGCTCCAAGAACCAGACCTGTAATAGAAGGTTACACTCCTCAAAGAAACCGCTTTCTCCCTTGTGGCATCGAGTCAAAGCATGAAATATACTATCCAGAATCGTCGGGATGATAGTGGCGTCTGGTGCTCCACTATATAAAGCTGCCATGGTCCAACTGACCTTAATAGATATCGCTCTATCCGGTAGTGGGAAAACCAACAACCCTAGCAAAGCGAACACGAAGACCTTAGGGCAAAGTTGCACCCAATTTCATATTTCAGCTTGTCATGGAACTCAAATCCATACTTCTTAAAACCATTATCGGCCCAAAACGATCATAAAGGTAATAAAATGAAATCCAGCCTTGACGAACACTAGCGATTGAGAGGTCTGTTCGTACCTTGATATTACTGAAAAAATCACGCTCATTAACCTTCTTCGGAGCAATCATATTCTTTTTCTCAAATTCCAACTTAAGAAGCCCAGCTATCTCCTCGAGGGCCGGCGTCATCTCAAACACCTTAAAACAGAAGGTATTTTAGTTTGGGTTCCAAAACCCAACTAGTGCACTGATCAAGTCTCGACGCGGGACAATAGGTTTAGTCACAAGGTCAGTCAGAAAACCAATCTTTTCCTGGACTATATCTTTCTGCATTTTACTCATTGTGTCCCACCAAGACTTTAGAGATTTATCCGATTTGGCTGGGCCATCAGTCATCATGATAGAGGGTGGAATGGCATCAGCAGGGTATTTTCTCTTAATCGGCCTAGAAGATGATGCAGCCATTGTTCCTAATGAAAAAATGTGTCAAATGTTTGAAAGCCTGAGAACAACTTAAAACAACTGACCAACAGAGCAAAACAGATGCCTCAACTGCTAATTCGAAACTTCAATTTTCAACAAAACTTTTGTCATTGTAATGACGTAAAGTTGACCCTAAGAGAATCGAAAAATTTTGCCATCATAACGGCACCAAGACTGATTCCAGGAAATTACCAATATTGTTATTTAGATGTAATTTATAAAAGAAAAAATTCGACGTTACAACGACGCCACATTGACATCAAAACAAAAAATTCATTCCAGTGATGACACTACAGTATTTTTGCAAAAAATTCGCCGGCATAACGACGTGAAAAGCTGGATCCCAAAACTTCCAACATCGATATACGAGCCTTTTCTAAAAATTCGCCATTATAACGACGTGAAAACTGACACCAAAATTTTTCAATTTTCTAACTACTAAGTATGTATATATATATTTTTTTGTAAAATTTTCGTCATTATAACGACACAAAACTGACATCTACAAAAGACGGCCAACACTAGCGCTTTTACAAAAATTTGCCATTACAGTAATATGACTCAATTTTATAAAAATAACAAGACATTTACATTTAAAACATAAAATTCACCCTGCTTCCTCACTTTTCCTTTCATTTTTTTTCTTTCTTTTTCTTTTTCTTTTGAAATCCGTTTCTCTCCAATTTGGTCAGTATAATTCCTAGTCGAATGCAACACATAGAATGCCTTTGAGACAAGTCTTTCCCGGGAAGTGGGTCCCGTTTGGACAAAAAGGTAGTCAGCCTAGACAAGTGCAATACCGGTGTATCACACCTCATTAAGTCGGATATGATGCAGATAATTGGGCCTAAAAGTTTAACTCTAGGTGACACAACTGACTCAGTGTCTAGACTGGATGAAAACCCGGTGGACAAACCGGACGAAAAGCGCATCAGGGCCATCCGGAGACAGTGTGTCCGGCCTAAAAACCCGTCACGCCTTCCTCCTAAATCATGGGCAATTTAGTAAGAAAGTCCCAGATGCCACAAGCAATCTGGTAAGTGCACGTGTGTGTGTGTGTGTGTTTTCAGAGATTCAGAGGGTTGCGGAGGAAGACAGTTTATATATAGTTCAAAAAATATCAAAGCAGTAACATTCAACTTTTCATGTAATAACGGCAATAATATAACGACCAAATATTTAATAAATTAAAACATGCGAAAATTTTTATCAAAGCCGGAGATTCTAGTTTTCACAGTTATCCCCAGTGGAGTCGCCAAGCTGTCACGCTCTAAAAATTAATTAACGAGTTGTTTATTATTGAAAAGCCCATGACTAGTGTTTCAAGAAGGTACGAAATTATTTAGAGAACTCGGAGTCGCCACTTGACAAGTTTATGGTGTGCCAAGTCACCAAAAGGTACCTTGGAACACCTCTGACTCGTCTAATGGTCTGCGTTTAGAGATTCGGGTAAGGTTCTCAGTTGACTCTCGGGAAGGTATTAGGCACCCTCGAGTCCTGTGCCGAGCACAGTTGCTTTATTGTCGCAATTTTAATTTATTAAATATGGTTGTATTATTTTGCCGTTTGATTTGAATTTAAACTTTAATTCAGAAAAAATTTAAAGTGTTATTCTTATCCAACTTCACGGAAGATCGGACGGATTAACACTTTAATTCATAATAGCTAAAATATATTACGTATTTCCAACCTCACAGGGGACTGGTCTATTTAAAAGAAATTAATTGACTTCATCGAGGCTATTAAATAAAAGGTGAGTTGTATATTGTCTTTATTTATTTCTTTTGCTACGCTTTGATACTCTTTTATTTGCTTGGATATGTGGAGACCTCAACGTGAGAGTCTACCACTTGTTTTGAGGTATAGCAGTCAAACAGTTGGAGGCCTCAACGTGGGAGCCTATCTTGTTTAAAGACACTTTTGCAAAGGCCTGGTGTAACCAGCCATTTTAATTTTTCATGACTGGCCCATTTTCCTTTTAGCTTTAAGGAACATTCTAAATGAGATGAATGTAGAAGATGAATGTAGATTTAGATTAAAGAGGCCAATCTTTAAACTGGGCCGGACTATTTCTGTAAATCTTACTTTGCCATGTCTGGTCACTGCACAGATGACCACTTTATTTATATATATTTTTTTCTATTTATTTTTTACTTATGTTTTTGAAAATTTGGTCTCACTTTAAACATTAGATTCAAAGATGGCTAGTCTTGTAAATCTTGTATCCACGACCCTATCTTCTGTGCGTTTTAGATGTCTGCGTTAATAGTCTTACTCTATTCATTTCCTTCATTTTGAACCATGTTTGATAATTTAGGCTATGGCATTATGAATTTCATTTTTTACTTTCCATGCAGATTATTTACAAGTGGGTCCTTTAATTACCAAAGGAAAGAATTTGCTTGAACGTTTTTGCACCATAACATACTTTCCCGTACCCACAACAAAATTACTAAACAAAGACCCTTGGCCTAATATTTTTAGTTGTCATTTTTTAACACATTAAACAAACATATACTCATGAAAACACAAGAGGCTTGAATTTTAAAACATAAATAGCCTTGCTAATAAAATTTCCATCATGTTCAAACATCATAGCTAAAATACATTATAACCAAAATGGGTTGAAGAAAATAAATGAATAAATACATATTGGAGCTTTTCAAACCAACAATAATTTACTAGCTTGATCTTGCAACCACTAAACCCAACAGCAGAGGCCAAAATACCTGGACAGCAACAAACCAGCTCTAACAAACGAACTAAAATTCACTTGCACTTGACCAAACTCAATCCTTGTATTTTCCTTACTACTCTTATATTTTTTCTTTTACTCACTCTATGTTAAGCTCTTTTTTTTTCAAATTTTCAGATTTGAAAATTTTGTTTTTTTTAGGTGGTTGAGAGGAGTCAATGTGTAGTAAAAGCCTCTATATATAGGGGAGAGAGATGAGAGTAAAAAGGGAGAAAATAGGTGAAGGGGGGGGGGAATGGGCTGTCAAGTGTAGAGTCCAAGGTCATTAATGCAATTTTCAGAAAAGTTGCCATTTTTATGTAAGTCTCTCACCAACCTAAAAGCAAAAACTGAAACATGCTATATTTAGGCTAAACTTTTGTCCTACTCTTTGACATTTTCAAATCCCACCTAAAGACCAAAGAGAAATCTGAAACTATGAACTTAAAACTCCTAAAAGGCTCTTAAACCACTACTACACTAATCAAAAAGTAGCAAACTCACAAAATTTATGATTAAGTTTGAACTATATGAAAGCAAAGAACAAACATGCTTATGTACAAAAAAAAAAAATCACTTACCATTATAGGATGAATGAGTAAGCTAAAGCATTTTCATACCAACAAGTTCTGGATTATTAAAAAAAAACAAACCAAACTAAATGTTTAAGAACCTCAGTCACCACATATCGAGTAACAGAACTTGAACATTTCTACAACATTGCATTGGACTGATCTTACGCACTAGCATTATGATGCAAACAACATGCTAAACTCAACTTTTCCACAGACAACATTAGAACTTAAACCAAAATGATTTCCTACTAACAGTAAGCCAACTAAACAAGACATACATATACCAATTCTTGAGAAATTTCAAAGACGGACATATATATTAATAACATGGACAAACATATACAAGATGATACTTCCCTTTTTCAAAGTTTTTCATGCTAACACTAATTTGAATAAAGAAATTAAACTAACAAGAGAAGAAAAAAAAAGAGATTCCGTCTCCTAACCCGTGAACCAAGTACTGCCACCATCACCATTGCTTATCGAGCCAACACCAAGCATCACCATCGCTGTCAAAAACAGTCTACACACAGCCATGGCGACATCAACATTGCTACAAGTTCCCTGTGTCTTAAAAAACCAGGCAACAAAAACAAGACATTGAATCCCTAGCCTAAACTCCATTCCATGCCCTCGTCACTACCTGAACAAACCCCTCACATCCACGGATCAGTACAACATCGCTGTCTCGACACCAATTGTCATAGAAAACAACCCTGCTGCCCTGCCTCGTTACTGCCTCAAAAACAGCCCTCTCCCCTCCTAAGAAAATGCAGAACAACAAACCAAACAAACTTCACATCCCCTCCAAACGTCTCATTGAAACATCATCATCACATCCTCACCACAGCCATATCAGAAAAGGAAAAAGAAAAAAAAAATTAGTAGAAGAAAGAAAGGAAGAAACAGAAACGGACGAAGAGAAAAAGACGGGCCAAGGGACGAGGTTTTTGGGAAATGGGATATGGGATGTTCATAGAGAAATAGATGAAGGATGAGAAGAAAATGGAAGACTTACCGGAAAAAATGGAAAAAGGCCGGAGTTTGGAGTTTGAACAAACTTTGACTCCCGATCTACGCCATTTGATTGAGCTTTTGGGAAAACTAGCAGTAGAAACGAGTAGAGGGGGTGAAAAGCTTTCGAATGGTGTATTTTTAGTATTTTTCCGGCCACCGGAGGTTGTGCCGCCACCGGCACAGCGGAGCTCCGGTGGAGAGAGCTTTTCCGGTTGAGAGAGAAATTTCGCCAGCATGGCGCCAAGCCAAAGAGGCTTAGGGAGTATGGAGAGGATTTGTGAAGACTTAGGGGTTTTATAGTGTGGGTTTGGGCCGGGTAATTAATGGATTGACGGGCTTGTGTTTTGAGCTACATTGTTTTTACAAATAGCCATTTAAAAGGCACTACGTACAAAATTAATCAACATAAGATCACATAATCTACACTAAACATCACAATTAAACACATAACAGACAATCTACACTAAACATCACAATTAAACATAGATTACAATTAAACACATAACAAGTAATTTTCGGTAATTTTTTTTTACATTTTCTATCCTAATTAAAGACAAATATAGTTAAAATTAAAGCCTAAGTTTTAGAAAAATTTCGGCAAAATCCTAAGAATCTAATACGGCTATTTTGACTATTTTTTAATTTTGTGTGCCAAAATTAGGTGATTACACTACCTATATAGTTTCATTTGTTCCTCCAACAAATACAACATAATATCATCAGTTGACAAATAAACAAAACATAGGTAGTATTGCAATTCACTAATATAGTATCAGCTCCTATTTTAAAATAGTCAACATCTGCTCTTCTAGCAGTATTATTCAAGTCTCACCATTCTTAGGAAGAGTGGAAGTAATTTATACAGTTACTTCCTTCTTGGTAAGACTCACTCACATTTCTCTAGAGGTAACTGAAATTTTTTTTGTCTATTACAGACTAACATTTACTAACAAAACTTGGTAAATGTTTCTCCAGTTAAATTAAGGAGTCTTTATTTCAGCTCTCTAACAAAAATATAGTTTATAGAAACAAGATTTACACTTCCCGTCCCAAAAATTGAGTAACTATTGAAAACTACCACTTCTTTACGGCTGATTAAACCCAACCCGTATGCTAATACCCTATCTACTCTCCTTAGCAGAATGGTTATGAACACGTATACTCCATAAGGTGCAAGAAAAAGTTTAAAAAAAATTAGATCTAAGAAAACTTTGCTCAACTTCAGCCAAATATTTAGATGCAATAGCTTTTACCTCTTGTAACTTGAACTCATTAGCAGCTCTGAACTTGGTTCTGCAATTCAATAGTAGTGTTTTTCATTGCTCTGGTTTTTCAGACATCTTACATACATGAAGTGTGCCCACCTCTATGTCTCTTGCGAGAAAAGAGTGGAAAGGTCCTCATAAGTCTTCATAGAAGAATAGGGGACAAGACCAAGTCAAAGGGTAATTAGTTTAAGTGAGGGTTGAAGTGTACTGTTTAAAAACTTGTGGGTATAATTAAAAATTTTAATATTTACGAAAACACCCCACTTTTAAAAAAAATTCAGATTTTTCATTTCCCCCCTTCCCACCCACTTTTACACTCTCTTTTCTTATTCAAATCATTTCAAATTTTATTTCTCTCTCTCTTCTCTCTTTCTTCCTCTTTTCTCTTCTTCCTTTTCATTCTTTCTTCTAAATTTCTTTTCAAATTTCATTTTATCACCATCTATATTATTTATCTTTCTTTTTTTTCGTATCCATTTTATTTCTTCTTCATCCCCGTTTTATTATTTTTTACTTTTTTAATTCTAGTCATTTTATACATCTTTTTAGATGTGTAAACATATTTTCCATATGTTCATACACTTTTGAAGATGTTTCCCCGGCTGAAAAAAGTGTGTACACATCTCGTCAGATGTGTACACATATAATAATCTGTGCACACATATAATATATGTGTACACATATTATAATATGTGTACATATATATTATTTGTGCATGTGCACACATCAGTCGAGATGTGTACACATATAGTAATATGTGTACACATCTCGACTGATGTGTACACATCTTTTTTATTAGAGTGCTATAGGGTGGTGGGTGGTGGTGGAGGGTGGTAGAAGGTGATGGTTGTTGGTGGGAGGTAATAGAAGGTGGTGGTGGGAGTGGAGGGTGGTAGAAGGTGGCGGTGAGTGGTGGAGGATCGTGGTGGAATGGTGGATGGGCGGGGTGAGGGGGTGGGGGGCCGGATGGGGGCTAAGGGGTTGATGGGGTGGGTGATGAGAGGTGGGGGCTTTGTGTAAATAAAAAAACTTGGAGGGCTTTTAAAATGTTAGTCATTAGTACTAATTTTAAAAGTGTCCCTTTCACCCATTTTTAAAGACTTGAGTCCCTTATAACTAATAAAAGGCTTGGGGGTCCTTCTCACCCAAAAATCCCATGTCTCTTCATGTTCAATTCAATTTATGTAATGTTCCAGACATCATTGATTATGATGACGGAGAATAATCAGAGAATGAGAAATCACCATTAATGTGAAAACTTATAGCAGCTGTACTCTGAACATTGCGCATAGGAACCATCATGTTCTAATTGTTGGGAAGAAACCAAGCAATCCACAATATTGCACGACGAGGTAAAGCGGAAGAATACCCAAGTCAAAATACTTCCAACACTATTTGAACACGAGGAGAGAACTAAATGATGCACAAATGATAATGGGGCAGCCACTAACAACAACAAATATCAAGGCAAGCAAACAAAGTAATCAAGCTAGAAGAGACACCGAATTTTACGTGGAAAACCCCTTCAATGTGAAGAGGTAAAAAATCACGGGACCAAAGTCCACAAAAGCTCCACTAATCAATAAACAAGAGTACAAAGTTCTCCAAATAAGCTACACAACAAGTGTCAAACACGGAGCAAAAATACATATACCAAAAGCACCAAAAATAGAGAAGAAAGAAGTAAAATCACCAAACACGTAGCTACTGTTCACGAGCTGAAATCTGATGCTACAGAGCTCCAAATCGATCCCTTTAACTTTCCAGTTAAAGATCAAGATGAGAGGAACGTGATGTCCAAAAATCAGCTTAATCGGACTAGGAACGAAGCGGGAATCGCCTTTTAAAGTCAGCTGCACTGTGCTGAATTGTGCAGCAAATTCTGCTCGTTTTTCTCTCTCCTTTTCACTCACTTTGGTTGCTGAATTCTCTCTTGTATATCCAAAATAAGACCTAAGTTGGTCTTTTGTATGTGGTAATATTAGTGGGCTTAGGACATGTAGTGGGCTGGTCCAAAAGGGTGTTTATTTATCCACATAGGAAGGGAAAAGCCCAAAGAAAACCCAACAATTCTCCCCCTCCCGACTATGTGGAGGAGACCGTCATCTCGGCGATCAAGCAAAATTTTTCAAACATCCCTCTTGGCAAAGATTTGGTAAGCATGTCTGAACCATTGTCATTAGTGTGGATCTTATCAACTGAAAGGAGTTTAGCATCCAACACATCTCGAATCCAATGGTACCTCACATCAATATGCTTCGACCTACCATGGAATGTAGAATTCTTGCCAAGATGAATAGCACTCTGACTGTCACAGTAAAGCACATATTTCTTTTGAGCAAAGCCAATTTCTTTCAAAATTGCTTCATCCAAAGCAGCTCTTTACAACCTTCAACGGCAGCAATAAGCTCAGCTTCTGTAGTAGATAGAGCAACACATTTCTGCAACCTAGATTACCAAGACACAACTCCCCCTGCATAAGTAATCAAGTAGCCAGAAGTAGACTTACGAGTATCAATATCACCAGCCATGTCTGAATCATTGTAACCACAAAGAACAGATTTCCCTGTACCAAAATACAAACTCTGACTAGTAGTGCCACAAAGATATCTCATTATCCAGTTCACTGCATTCCAATGCTCTCTTCCTGGATTAGAAAGATAACGGCTAACAATACCAACAGCATGAGCAATATCAGGTCTCGTGCAAATCATTGCGTACATCAAACTGCAAACGGCTGAATCATAAGGAACTTTCTTCATATCTTCCTTCTCAGCAACACTGGAAAGACACTGCTCTTTGCTCAACTTGAAGTGCATAGCTAACGGTGTATTGACAGCCTTTGCTTTATCCATGCTGAATATGTGAAGTACCTTCTGAATGTACTTCTCCTGTGATAACCACAATTTCTTGGCCTCTCTGTCACGGACAATCTGAATGCCAAGAATCTGCTTCGCTAGTCCTAAGTCTTTCATAGCAAAAGACTTGTTCAATTCTTGCTTCAACTTCTGAATCCTGCAAGCATTATGACCAACAACAAGCATGTCATCAACATAAACCAATAAAATAATAAAGTCATTATCAGAGAATTTCTGCACAAAAACATAATGGTCTGAAGAAGTCTTCTTGAAACCCTGTTGCTGCATAAAAGACCCAAACTTCCTGTACCACTGCCTGGGAGCTTGTTTCAAGCCATACAAGCTCTTCTTCAATCTGCAAACATAATTCTCTTTACCCTTGACTTCAAAGCCTTCAGACTGCTCCATATAAATTTCTTCATCTAAATCACCATAGAGAAAAGCAGTTTTAACATCCATTTGCTCAACCTCTAAATCTAGACTTGCAGCTAAGCCTAGAACAACACGAATGGAAGACATCTTCACAACAAGAGCAAATATCTCACTAAAATCAACTCCTTTTTTCTGTTTAAAGCCCTTGACGACCAGTCTAGCCTTGTACCATGGAACTGGGTTACCATCTTCATGTTTCACCCTGAAAACCCACCTATTTTTCAAAGCTTTTCTGTCTTTAGGAAGCTTAACCAAATCAATGCAAGGAATTCATCTCATCTTGCATAGCATCTAACCACTTTTCTTTTTCTTTACTTTCCATGGCCTCTTCAAAACATTTAGGTTCTCCCCCGTCAGTCAATAGTACCCACTCACCGGGAGGATACCGAGATGAAGGTACACTCACTCTAGAAAATCTTCTGGGTGAACTCTCTGGAGCATCAACAGTGATTGGTTGCTGGCCAACCACATTATCATCAACTGGAGCATCAACAATATCATCAACCTGCTGGTCATTCTGAACATGATCATCAACATGGTCATCAACCTGAATTTCAACATTTTCTTCAGGTGCAATAGTCATAGGAACTGGATCAACATCAACTAAGCTCTCACTGCTCTGAGAATCAACTTTCTAAGCCTTGTCAAAATCTTCAATTGTTTGGTCTTCAAAGAACACAACATCACGGCTTCTAACAAGTTTCTTCTCAACTGGATCATAGAAACGATAGCTGAATTCATCCTGACCATAACCAATGAAGATACACTGCCTAGTTTTAACATCCAGCTTTGACCTTTCATCTTTAGGAACATGCACAAAAGCTCTACAGCCAAAGACTCTCAAATGATCATAAGAAACATTCTTACCAAACCAAACTCTATTAGGGACATCACCATCCAAAGCAACAGTAGGAGACAAATTGATAACATAAGCCGCAGTATTAAGTGCTTCTGCCCAAAAAGAATCTGGCAGCTTAGCCTCTGAAAGCAAACATCAAACCCTCTCAACAAGTATTCTGTTCATCTTCTCTGCTAAACCATTTAGCTGAGGAGTCTTAAGAGGAGTCTTCTGATGCCGAATACCCTACGCTCTACAATAGTTATCAAAAGGACCATTATATTCACCACCATTGTCTGTGCGGATGCATTTCAATTTCTTCCCTGTCTGTCTCTCAACCAAGACTTGAAAATCCTTGAACACATCAAGTACCTGATCCTTGGTCTTCAAAGGAAACAACCAGAGCTTGCGAGAATGATCATCAATAAAAGTCGCAAAATAAAGTGCACTACCTTTAGATCTTTCTTTAAAAGGACCACATAAATCAGAATGTACCGACTCCAGCAAATCAGGTTTCCGCGAAGGCGGATGGCTCTGAAAAGAAACCCTATCTGTTTAACGGCTAAGCAATGAACACATTTCTTCAATTTTTCTTGCTTTACACCCGAAAGAAAACTCTTCTTAGCCAAACAATCAATCCCCTTCTCACTCATATGACTCATCCTTCTATGCCATAACTCTGATGAAGCATCACTCTCCACCACATTTACTGAGTCACTAGAAATAGAGCCCTGCACAGAATACAAGTTACTAGACTTGTTGCCTCGAGCCACGATCAAAGAACCTTTAGTCAACTTCCACTGGACATTAAAAAATGTGCTACAATAGCCATCATCATCAAGCTTTCCCACAGAAATCAAATTCAGGTGGATATTTGGAACATGTTTTACATTTTTAAGAACTAACCTCGAACCATTGTTAGTTTCCAAGCAAACAGTACCAATGCTAATAACCTCTGTTTCACCATCATTACCCATTTTCAATACCCCAAAATTACCATGAGTATAAGAAAAAAAGAACTCTTTCTTCGGCGTGACGTGATAAGAGGCACATGTATCCACCCACCCAGCTAGTCTCATGGCAAACAAAATTAATGACATCTTCATTATCACCGGTAAAAAGAAGATCAGCTTTGACAACAGTAGCAACACGATTATCATCGTCGTCCTCTTTCTTTTGTTGTCTCAATTCTTTCTTATATTTGAAACAAAACTTCTTAATATGCCCTCGAATGCCACAATGATCACATGTAAGATTTTTATACCTGGACCTCGACTTGCTTCTACTTTTATCTCTGTTGTTCTGACCTCTGGACTTGTTTCTCCCCTATCTTCAGTAACCAAAACATCGGAGAGTAAAGCTGAAGAAGATGTGCGTTGAGATTTTCTTCTCATTTCTTCATTTAAAACACCATTCTTAGCATATTCCATAGTTACAATACCACTGGGAGCAGAATTAGTCAATGAAACCCAAAGAGTTTCCCACGAGTCAGGAAGAGTATTCAAAAGTCAAAGTCCCTGAATTTCTTCATCAAATCTCACACCCATAGCGGACAGCTGGTCAAGGACACCTTGAAAATCATTAATATGATCAGAAATAGGTCTGCCCTCTTTATATCTAATATTCATCAATTAATTCAGCAGGAACAACTTATTATTGCCAGTCTTCGAAGCATAAAGTGTCTCGAGCTTCTCCCACAAACTTCTAGCATGTGTCTCATTCACAATATGATTACGAACATTGTCTTCAACCCATTGTCTAATATAACCACAAACTTGTAAGTGCTCAAATTCACAATCCTCATCAGACATAGTCTCGGGTTTATTAGAAGCGAACATATGCAAATGCATTTTCTTGACAAATAGAAGATCTTTCATCTTGCCTTTCCAAATATGGTAATTACTGTCATTTAAACAAATCATCTTGCTCATATTTGCATCCATCATTCAAAAAGATAAACCACAATCAACTATAACCAGAAGCTCTGATACCAATATGTTGGGAAGAAACCAAGCAATCCACAATATTGCACGACGAGGTAAAGCGGAAGAATACCCAAGTCAAAATACTTTCCATACTATTTGAACACGAGGAGCAAACTAAATGATGCAAAAATGATAATGGGGCAGCCACCAATAACAACAAATATCAAGGCAAGCAAACAAAGTAATCAAGCTAGAAGAGAGACCGAATTTTACGTGAAAAACCCCTTCAATGTGAAGAGGTAAAAAACCACGGGACCAAAGTCCACAAAAGCTCCACTAATCAATCAACAAGAGTATAAATTTCTCCAAATAGGCTACACAACAAGTGTAAAATACGGAGCAACAATACATATACCAAAAGCACCAAAACTAGAGAAGAAAGGAGTAAAATCACCAAACACGCAGCTACTGTTCACGAGCTGAAATCTGATACTACAGAGCTCCAAATCGATCCCTTTAACTTTCCAGTTAAAGATCAAGATGAGAGGAACGTGATGTCCAAAAATCAGCTTAATCGGACTAGGAACGAAGCGGGAATCGCCTTTTAAAGTCAGCTGCACTGTGCTGAATTGTGCAGCAAATTCTGCTCGTTTTTCTCTCTCCTTTTCACTCACTTTGGTTGCTGAATTCTCTCTTGTATATCCAAAATAAGACCTAAGTTGGTCTTTTGTATGTGGTAATATTAGTGGGCTTAGGACATGTAGTGGGCTGGTCCAAAAGGGTGTTTATTTATCCACATAGGAAGGGAAAAAGCCCAAAGAAAACCCAACAATTCTCCCCCTCCCGACTATGTGGAGGAGACCGTCATCTCGGCGATCAAGCAAAATTTTTCAAACATCCCTCTTGGCAAAGATTTGGTAAGCATGTCTGAACCATTGTCATTAGTGTGGATCTTATCAACTGAAAGGAGTTTAGCATCCAACACATCTCGAATCCAATGGTACCTCACATCAATATGCTTCGACCTACCATGGAATGTAGAATTCTTGCCAAGATGAATAGCACTCTGACTGTCACAGTAAAGCACATATTTCTTTTGAGCAAAGCCAATTTCTTTCAAAATTGCTTCATCCAAAGCAGCTCTTTACAACCTTCAACGGCAGCAATAAGCTCAGCTTCTGTAGTAGATAGAGCAACACATTTCTGCAACCTAGATTACCAAGACACAACTCCCCCTGCATAAGTAATCAAGTAGCCAGAAGTAGACTTACGAGTATCAATATCACCAGCCATGTCTGAATCATTGTAACCACAAAGAACAGATTTCCCTGTACCAAAATACAAACTCTGACTAGTAGTGCCACAAAGATATCTCATTATCCAGTTCACTGCATTCCAATGCTCTCTTCCTGGATTAGAAAGATAACGGCTAACAATACCAACAGCATGAGCAATATCAGGTCTCGTGCAAATCATTGCGTACATCAAACTGCAAACGGCTGAATCATAAGGAACTTTCTTCATATCTTCCTTCTCAGCAACACTGGAAAGACACTGCTCTTTGCTCAACTTGAAGTGCATAGCTAACGGGGTATTGACAGCCTTTGCTTTATCCATGCTGAATATGTGAAGTACCTTCTGAATGTACTTCTCCTGTGATAACCACAATTTCTTGGCCTCTCTGTCACGGACAATCTGAATGCCAAGAATCTGCTTCGCTAGTCCTAAGTCTTTCATAGCAAAAGACTTGTTCAATTCTTGCTTCAACTTCTGAATCCTGCAAGCATTATGACCAACAACAAGCATGTCATCAACATAAAACAATAAAATAATAAAGTCATTATCAGAGAATTTCTGCACAAAAACATAATGGTCTGAAGAAGTCTTCTTGAAACCCTGTTGCTGCATAAAAGACCCAAACTTCCTGTACCACTGCCTGGGAGCTTGTTTCAAGCCATACAAGCTCTTCTTCAATCTGCAAACATAATTCTCTTTACCCTTGACTTCAAAGCCTTCAGACTGCTCCATATAAATTTCTTCATCTAAATCACCATAGAGAAAAGCAGTTTTAACATCCATTTGCTCAACCTCTAAATCTAGACTTGCAGCTAAGCCTAGAACAACACGAATGGAAGACATCTTCACAACAAGAGCAAATATCTCACTAAAATCAACTCCTTTTTTCTGTTTAAAGCCCTTGACGACCAGTCTAGCCTTGTACCATGGAACTGGGTTACCATCTTCATGTTTCACCCTGAAAACCCACCTATTTTTCAAAGCTTTTCTGTCTTTAGGAAGCTTAACCAAATCAATGCAAGGAATTCATCTCATCTTGCATAGCATCTAACCACTTTTCTTTTTCTTTACTTTCCATGGCCTCTTCAAAACATTCAGGTTCTCCCCCGTCAGTCAATAGTACCCACTCACCGGGAGGATACCGAGATGAAGGTACACTCACTCTAGAAAATCTTCTGGGTGAACTCTCTGGAGCATCAACAGTGATTGGTTGCTGGCCAACCACATTATCATCAACTGGAGCATCAACAATATCATCAACCTGCTGGTCATTCTGAACATGATCATCAACATGGTCATCAACCTGAATTTCAACATTTTCTTCAGGTGCAATAGTCATAGGAACTGGATCAACATCAACTAAGCTCTCACTGCTCTGAGAATCAACTTTCTAAGCCTTGTCAAAATCTTCAATTGTTTGGTCTTCAAAGAACACAACATCACGGCTTCTAACAAGTTTCTTCTCAACTGGATCATAGAAACGATAGCTGAATTCATCCTGACCATAACCAATGAAGATACACTGCCTAGTTTTAACATCCAGCTTTGACCTTTCATCTTTAGGAACATGCACAAAAGCTCTACAGCCAAAGACTCTCAAATGATCATAAGAAACATTCTTACCAAACCAAACTCTATTAGGGACATCACCATCCAAAGCAACAGTAGGAGACAAATTGATAACATAAGCCGCAGTATTAAGTGCTTCTGCCCAAAAAGAATCTGGCAGCTTAGCCTCTGAAAGCAAACATCAAACCCTCTCAACAAGTATTCTGTTCATCTTCTCTGCTAAACCATTTAGCTGAGGAGTCTTAAGAGGAGTCTTCTGATGCCGAATACCCTACGCTCTACAATAGTTATCAAAAGGACCATTATATTCACCACCATTGTCTGTGCGGATGCATTTCAATTTCTTCCCTGTCTGTCTCTCAACCAAGACTTGAAAATCCTTGAACACATCAAGTACCTGATCCTTGGTCTTCAAAGGAAACAACCAGAGCTTGCGAGAATGATCATCAATAAAAGTCGCAAAATAAAGTGCACTACCTTTAGATCTTTCTTTAAAAGGACCACATAAATCAGAATGTACCGACTCCAGCAAATCAGGTTTCCGCGAAGGCGGATGGCTCTGAAAAGAAACCCTATCTGTTTAACGGCTAAGCAATGAACACATTTCTTCAATTTTTCTTGCTTTACACCCGAAAGAAAACTCTTCTTAGCCAAACAATCAATCCCCTTCTCACTCATATGACTCATCCTTCTATGCCATAACTCTGATGAAGCATCACTCTCCACCACATTTACTGAGTCACTAGAAATAGAGCCCTGCACAGAATACAAGTTACTAGACTTGTTGCCTCGAGCCACGATCAAAGAACCTTTAGTCAACTTCCACTGGACATTAAAAAATGTGCTACAATAGCCATCATCATCAAGCTTTCCCACAGAAATCAAATTCAGGTGGATATTTGGAACATGTTTTACATTTTTAAGAACTAACCTCGAACCATTGTTAGTTTCCAAGCAAACAGTACCAATGCTAATAACCTCTGTTTCACCATCATTACCCATTTTCAATACCCCAAAATTACCATGAGTATAAGAAAAAAAGAACTCTTTCTTCGGCGTGACGTGATAAGAGGCACATGTATCCACCCACCCAGCTAGTCTCATGGCAAACAAAATTAATGACATCTTCATTATCACCGGTAAAAAGAAGATCAGCTTTGACAACAGTAGCAACACGATTATCATCGTCGTCCTCTTTCTTTTGTTGTCTCAATTCTTTCTTATATTTGAAACAAAACTTCTTAATATGCCCTCGAATGCCACAATGATCACATGTAAGATTTTTATACATGGACCTCGACTTGCTTCTACTTTTATCTCTGTTGTTCTGACCTCTGGACTTGTTTCTCCCCTATCTTCAGTAACCAAAACATCGGAGAGTAAAGCTGAAGAAGATGTGCGTTGAGATTTTCTTCTCATTTCTTCATTTAAAACACCATTCTTAGCATATTCCATAGTTACAATACCACTGGGAGCAGAATTAGTCAATGAAACCCAAAGAGTTTCCCACGAGTCAGGAAGAGTATTCAAAAGTCAAAGTCCCTGAATTTCTTCATCAAATCTCACACCCATAGCGGACAGCTGGTCAAGGACACCTTGAAAATTATTAATATGATCAGAAATAGGTCTGCCCTCTTTATATCTAATATTCATCAATTAATTCAGCAGGAACAACTTATTATTGCCAGTCTTCGAAGCATAAAGTGTCTCGAGCTTCTCCCACAAACTTCTAGCATGTGTCTCATTCACAATATGATTACGAACATTGTCTTCAACCCATTGTCTAATATAACCACAAACTTGTAAGTGCTCAAATTCACAATCCTCATCAGACATAGTCTCGGGTTTATTAGAAGCGAACATATGCAAATGCATTTTCTTGACAAATAGAAGATCTTTCATCTTGCCTTTCCAAATATGGTAATTACTGTCATTTAAACAAATCATCTTGCTCATATTTGCATCCATCATTCAAAAAGATAAACCACAATCAACTATAACCAGAAGCTCTGATACCAATATGTTGGGAAGAAACCAAGCAATCCACAATATTGCACGACGAGGTAAAGCGGAAGAATACCCAAGTCAAAATACTTTCCATACTATTTGAACACGAGGAGCAAACTAAATGATGCAAAAATGATAATGGGGCAGCCACCAATAACAACAAATATCAAGGCAAGCAAACAAAGTAATCAAGCTAGAAGAGAGACCGAATTTTACGTGAAAAACCCCTTCAATGTGAAGAGGTAAAAAACCACGGGACCAAAGTCCACAAAAGCTCCACTAATCAATCAACAAGAGTATAAATTTCTCCAAATAGGCTACACAACAAGTGTAAAATACGGAGCAACAATACATATACCAAAAGCACCAAAACTAGAGAAGAAAGGAGTAAAATCACCAAACACGCAGCTACTGTTCACGAGCTGAAATCTGATACTACAGAGCTCCAAATTGATCCCTTCTAGTTCCCAGTTAAAGATCAAGATGAGAGGAACGTGCTGCCAAAAATTAGCTTAATCGGACAAGGAACGGAGCGGGAATCGCCTTTTAAAATCAGCTGCACTGTGCTGAATTGTGCAGAAAATTCTGCTCGTTTTTCTCTCTCCTTTTCACTCAGTATGTCTGCTGAATTCTCTCTTGTATATCCAAAATAAGATCTAAGTTGGTCTTTTATATGTGGTAATATTAGTGGGCTTAGGGCATGTAGTGGGCTGGTCCAAAAGGGTGTTTATTTATCCACATAGGAAGGGAAAAGCCCAAAGAAAACCCAACACTAATGGTTCTCTTGAACAAGTAAAAAAAACCAACAAAAATAATGAGAATTTCTAATCGGTAAAATAAAATTCTCTATCCTCTTTTATATCCAAGAAGAAGCAAACAACATTCAACTTAAACAAATATTTTTGATCGAGAAGACGGAGCCCTAAAATAATTAAAAAAATTTCAGTACATGAATATAGTTCATATATACTTCATTTGTAAGTAAAAGTACAAATTAGCCAAGCAAAGAATCAATAAACGTATTTCAATTCTATAAGCCATACTATATCATAATATTTAAAGCACTAAAATGTAATATGCATAACTTCTTATCCTAATCAGATAAGCAGCTTGTCCAATTATTCTTATTCCATACTTTTTGCATTTCAATTTGAAATTGATTTGCAGAACTACATCTAATATCCATTGTAGTTTCCAAAGAAGGGAACACTTCTTATATGCACCCAATATCCTATAAAATAGATTGAAAAAACAAAAATTGTGCCATTCTTTGATTCAGGCTTATTGTCAAACACTTTTGCTGCATAAAAGTTCTTCCCTTCTGTTCCTGATGACAATCCAATGTGCACGTCTGTCTTTCCAGATAAACCCACATGTACTGTACCATTACCATTGCTTTCTGTACAAATAACAGTAAATTGCTAGTATTTTAGTTTAATTTAGTACTACTGGAGAAGTGTCCTGCCTCCAGTTTCCAGAAGAGCTGTATCTGGATTAGAATTGGGTCAAGGAGGTCGTTTTTGTAATTGTTTTAAAAAATAGAGCAACTTCATTGGTTCACAAAGTGTATTACTGTAGCCACCGTTTAAATTTTTTTTAACGTCTGGTCAATTTATTCTTAAACTACTTTTTGCAAGTTCCACGTGCTAACATATGACCAAAAATACACTTATATTCTTTGGTAAATATAGCAAAGTTGAGTTCTTTTTTCAGTACCAAAAAGTTTAAAATAGGGATACCCCCATGACAGAGACACGTGTTCTTAAAATTTTTGAAGAATGCTAGTGTCACCTACTTCTAGGCACATGTGCTCTCTTACACCTTTTTCTTTCAAAGAAAATGTTAACTCGTTTGTTTTGTTTGTTTTTAATATTTAAATAAAAATTCTAACTGATATAAAATAAGTAAATAAAACAGAGAAACTATATAGAAAGAGACTGATATATTATTTCACTTCAAACTGGTGTACATAATAAACTTAATTAGCGTCCTATTTATAGAAGAAAAGAAGCAGCTGCAAAGTTTTTCACGAAGTTGCTGCAAGGCTTTCAAGAAGCTGCTGACAGGCTGTCTACATGAGCTACTTGTAAGATTTTTGCTTAATTGCAAGTCTCTTCAAGCTGCTGCAAGGCTTTCTAGAAGCTGCTACAAGGCTTTTCATAGAGCTACTTGTTAGCTGCCTGCATGAGCTACTTGCAAGCTATCTGCTTGTAAGCTACTTGTAAACTGTTTGCAAGCTACTTGTAGATCAAGCTTCTTCAGAAAGCTATGGGAGTAATAGACATCCACAATACAACGTATTCATAATACTCCCCCTTGGATGTTCATTAATAGATAATGTGCCTCGTTAAAACCTTACTAAAAAAATCATGTGGGAAAAAAGTCTTAGTGAAGGAAAAAGGGTACACTTGTCTTGTAATACGCATTATGAGTTGCCTCATTAAAACTCTTACCAAGAAAACCTAGTGGGAAAAAAATATGGTTAAGAAAAAAAGAGTACAACACGTATTTTGCTCCCCCTAATGGAAACCTCGATCTAGGTGTCTAATTTTCCTCATTCCAATGTTGTATACCATCTTTTCAAAAGTTACAGGCTGTACAGATTTGGTAAAAAAATCTGCCAAATTAGCACATGTATATTTGTTGCACGTCAATTTCACCATCAGTTTGGAGATCATGTGTGAAGAATAACTTCGGTGAAATATACTTTGTTCTATCTCCTTTTATGAATCCTTCTTTCAACTATTTTATGCATGAAGTGTTGTCTTCATATAAGATCATGGGTATTTTGGTATCACACTTTAGACCACATCTTTCCCGAATAAAATGAATCACTGATCTCAACCATACACATTCTCTAATTGCTTCATCAATAGGTATTAACTCAGCATGATTTGGAGAAGTAGCAATCATTGATTGTTTTGTAGAACGCCATGATATGGTTGTACCCTCAAATATAAAAAGATAACCAGTTTCAGATCGACCTCTATGTGGATCGGATAAATAGCCTGCATCTAATAACCAACAAGATCTGCACTATAGTTGTTAGAATAAAATAAACCCATATCAACAGTTCCTTTTGGATACCTCAATACCTGTTTGATACCTTTCCAGTATCTGTGCATAGGGCAAAACTAAATCTTGCTAGTACATTTACATCAAATGCTATATCAGGTCTTGTAGCATTAGCAAGATACATAAATGCACCTATCACACTTAGATATGGTACTTCAGGACCAAGGAGTTCCTTATCCTCTTCTTGAGGTCGGAATGGATCTTTATCCATTTCAAGTGATCGGACAATCATTGGAGTACTTAATGGATGTGCTTTATCCATATAAAATCGTTTCAAGACCTTTTCTGTATAGGCAGATTGATGAATAAAGATCATGTCTACTAAATGTTCAATTTGTAGACCAAGACAAAGTTTTTTTATTTCCGAGATCTTTCACATCAAATTCTCTCTTTAAATAATCAATTGCCTTGGAGCTCTTCTGGAGTTCCAATAAGATTTATGTCATCAACATAAACAACAAGTATAACAAACTGTGATGCTGTTTTCTTTATGAATATACATTGACAAATGAAATCGTTTACATAACCTTCCTTTAGCAAGTACTCACTAAGGCGATTATACCACATGCGCCCTAATTGTTTTAAATCGTACAAAGATCTTTGTAATCTGATTGAGTACATTTTTCGAGACTTTAAATTATATGCTTCAGGCATTTTAAATCTTTCAGGGATTTTCATGTAAATTTCATTATCAAGTAAGCCATATAAGTATGTGTAACTACATCCATCAGGTGTATTTCAAGTTTTTCATGTATAGCCAAACTGATGAGATATCGAAATATTATTTCATCCATAGCAGGTGAATATGTTTTGTCATAATCGACACTAGGTCTTTGTGAGAAACCTTGTGCAATAAGGCGTGCTTTATATCTTATGATTTCACCTTTCTCATTTCATTTACGCATAAAGACCCATTTTAAGTCAACTGTTTTTACACCGTTAGGTGTATGGACTACAGGTCCAAAAACATCACGTTTGACAAGTGAGCTCAATTCTGCTTGAATTGCCTCTTGCCATTTTGGCCAATCACTTCTTCGTCGACATTGTTGAATAGATTGAAGTTCAAAATCCTCATTATTTTGCATAATATTAAGTGCAACACTATATGCAAAAACATCATCCACCTCTATTTCCGATCGATTCCAATTTATTCCATCACCAGTGGAAGTTATTAAATGTTCCTCACTCACTTGAGTCTCAGGTTCATTGATTTCTTCAGGAATCTCAGGATTAATAAGATCTTGAGTCTCTTCAAGAAATTTTTTCATAGTGTCATCTTGATCATTTGTCATTTTTAGATTTTTAGGATTTCGATCTTTGGAACCTAATGGTCTACTACGCTTCAGGCGTGCTTTAGGTTCACTGGCTATGATAGTACTAGATGGTCCTGCTGGGATATCCATCCGAATTGGCACATTTTCCGCAGGAATATGTGATTTAGTAATCCTTTTCAAATCAGTAAATGCATCAGGCATTTGATTTGCTATATTTTGCAAATGAACGATCTTTTGAGTCTCATTATCATATATGGGGGCACGTTGATCAAAGTGAGATAATGATGGAACTTTCCACACAATTTCTCTATGTATTTTCTTATTCTCTCCCCCTAATTGTGGGAAAATTATTTCATCAAATCGACAATCTGCAAATTGAGCAGTGAATAAATCTCCTATTAATGGCTCAAGGTACCGAATAATAGAGGATAACTCAAACCCAACATATATTCCTAACCTTCTTTGGGGTTCCATCTTAGTGCGCTGTAGTGGTGCTACTAGTACATATACAGCACATCTAAAAATTTGTAGATGAGAAATATTTGGTTCATGACCAAAAACTAATTGTAACGGGGAGAATTCATGATAATATTTCGGTTTGAGATAAACAAGTGATGCTGCATGTAAAATAGCATGACCCCAAGAAGTCGTGGGTAATTTTGTTTTCATATGTAGCGGTCTTGCTATCAATTGCAGTCATTTAATAAATAACTCTGCAAGGCCATTTTGTATATGAACATAAGCTATAGGATGTTTAACTTTTATCCCGACTGATAAGCAATAATCATTAAGGGATGAAAATTCTGCAGCATTATCAAGGCGAATAGCCTTAATAGGATAGTCAGGAAATTGTGCCCTTAATCGAATTATTTGTGCCAATAATTTCACAAACGCCAGGTTGCAAGATGATAATAGGCACACATGAGACCATCTTGAAGATGCATCAATTAGGACCATGAAGTATCTAAACAATCCACAAGGTGGATGAATAGGTCCACATATATCCCCATGGATACGTTCTAAAAATGTAGGGGATTCAACCTCAACCTTTGTTGGTGATGGTCTAGTGATTAACTTGCCTTGATACCAAGCAGTACAAGAAAATTCATCACTTGTAAGAATCTTCAGGTTCTTAAGTGAATGCCCATTTAAATTTTCAATGATTCGTCTCATCATTATATATCCAGGATGACCCAAAGTATCATGCCAAAACACAAAAGTATTTAAATCAGTAAACTTCTGGTTTACGACAGAGTGTGCTTCAACTGTACCAATCTTTATACAGTATAAACTAGAAGATAAAGTTGACAAATTTTCTAAAACATGATTCTGGCCAGAGACATTCTTTGTAATACAAAGATATTCATTATTCATTTCATTTATTGTCTCAATATGATATCCATTTAGGCGGATGTCTTTAAAACTTAACAAGTTTTTTCTAGACTTGGAAGAGAACAATGCATCATCAATAATAAATTTTGTTCCCTTAGGGAAATATAGGTTCTCTTTCGGAGCATTCAATTAAATTAGTATACCAGAAATAGTAGAAACATTTTCCTTTCTCATAATTGTCAAGTGTGAAAAATATTTCAGATCTTTGAATATGGCATGTTTCACTATCAATTACACAAATATCTTTAGAATTGATCTTTAATCCAAATAAAATTTGAGGGATATCCATGTATTCTTCAAAATAAAATAAGATATAGAAAAACAAACATCATATAATACATGCTTTATTATCAAAATAAAACTTAACATGTACTTCATGTACATTACTACAACAATATTAAACTTACTAACTACTACAAACGATATAATATATAAATATTTAAGCTTCTTTAACTACGGATCCATCACCAATCAGATGATCTATTTGTCCTTTATAGATCTATCCTTCAGGGATCTCAAAGAAATCTGTTACGTCCAAATGCGTGAAGTCAATATTATCTTCAAACATAAAGTTGGCTTCAACATTATTTTCTTTCTTTTTCAGATATGCTTGATATAGATCAACCAGGTACTTTGGCGTACGACAGGTACGTGACTAGTGTCCTTTTACTCCATAACGGTAGCAACCATTCTCTGAATTTTTCGTTTGTACTGCATCATGCTTTTTATCCTTCATTTTCCACTGCTGGTGGTGAGAAGATTTTGGTGCATAACAATAATCATGATAAGAGTTTCTTCCTCGACCACGACTATATGCCAAATGATGTGGCAATCCAAGTGAAGTCCAAAAGGCCAATAAATATGCGCCACGTGGACAAGTGACATGTTCTAGCCAATAAAATGCAGTCTTGTCACTGCTTAAATCTGATTGACCGGTCCACGGGCCTTGGCCCGTTAGGGTTTCTTGGTGGCTACTTCACCCCACATCAATATAAAGGGGCCAAATCCCTCATTTGTGAGCATCAGAAATCAGAAGGAGGAATTCATAACAAGAAGCAATAAGGAGCTCGTGGATCAAAAGCTGCAAATTGCTATAAATCTTCAAGGAGTTATTTATTTATTTACAAGTTCATCAAGAGGAAAGATTCAAGATCAAGCTCAAAGGCCCTTGGATTATTTCTACAAATTCATTATAAGGAGATTCAAGATCAAGCTCAAAGGCCCTTGGATTATCCCTACAAATTCATTATAAGGAAGATATTCAAGATCAAGCTCAAAAGCCCTTGGATAAATTTGTAATATTTATAGTTGAAAAGACGAATCAGATGAATTATAGAGATTGTACTACTCATCATATATATTGAAATCAAATACTACAGTTGTTACAATATCTTCTTGTCTTGATTATTTATTTATTTCTTGACGCGAATTTAGTTGTTACAATAGTATTGAAAATTTCATTGAATGCTGTTATGCTTGCAAATGCTAAAGCGTTGTACTGATTTCTCGTTCACCTCCACGAGTCAAGTCTGACATAGAGAGAAAATTGATGACACATCCTATTTAGATTATTGTCAATTGTTACTATAAGTTTACTGTAACGATTAAGTGTTAGATCCCAAAATCTCATTGTAGCTGCAGAGAGTGAAGAGTGGAAATTGACACATTTTATGATTTTTATGTTGGTTTCAGTTTATATTAATATGTGTTTTGCAGAATTTTGTCAATTCTTATCAGCGCACTCTTAGCCTGAATGGGATGGTTACTAGAGCATTCTAAGTTCCCATTTTTAGTTACGACCATTTTAGCCTAAAGACTTACTACATTATCCGAGCACATATATATATATATGTACTTTCAGCTGTAAAAATGAGAGAAGTTCAAGAATAACAGTTGAGGCAAGTTAACATGTGGATGCACTTCGTGCTATTTCTTTCTTTTAATCATTTGATATGTTATTTAATTCTTTCTTTTAATCATTTGATGTATTATTTACTTCTTGTACAAATCGCTAATCAGTTGTGTGAGCTACTTAGATGGCTAATTTGACATTCCAACCACATTAGCCTTAAATGAACAGATCATATTGTAACAACTAAATTCGCGTCAAGAAAATAAATATCGAGACAGGAAAATATTGCAACAATATATTTTATTTATCAAAATATGAGTGTTACAATCTCTATGATTCCTCTGATTCGTCTTTTCAAAATAATAACTTCAAGGGCTTTTGAGCTTGATCTTGAAGTTCGGACTTGAATTTGGATTTTGATCTTGACCTGATGAGTTCAAGAGCTTGGAGCTTTATCTTGAACTTGGTCTTGATCTTGAACTTGTACTTGGATTCAAGGGCTTGAAGCTTGATCTTGAATCTTCGTCTTGATTTCTAGAACTTGTAGAGAAATATTTGAGTGCTTGCAGCTTTTGTAGAAATCTCTTGCTTTGATCCACGAGCTCTTTCTTGCTTCTTGTTATGGATTCTTGCTTCTGATTTCTTCTCTTTGCAAATGAGAGATTTGACCCCTTTATATAGATATGGGGTGGAGTAGCCACCAAGAAACCCTGACGGGCCTTGGCCCGTGGACCGGCCAATCAGATTTAAGCAGTGACTAGGCCGTATTTGATTGGCCATAACATGTCACATGTCCACATGGCGTATTTTCATTGGTCTTGGGATTTGACTTGGATTGCCACATCATTTGACGTGTGGCATGATCCAATTGGCTATTTTATTTGACTTGGCGCCACGTCACTTGCCACGTGGCACATTTTGGGCCTCTAGGAAAACTTATATCCATTGGGCCTTAGGCTAATTTGGGCTAGCCTTTCAAGATTGGACTTTTATTATATTTAAATAATTAGCCCAATTATATTAGCCCATAACATTTATTTGGACCAATATGTCTTCAATTTAATAAATATTAAATCCAATAAAATTTACTTGTCTACAAATGCCCCCTACTTCAAGGCTTGTCGGGGTTTAATTTGTTTGTACCCGAAGACTAGACTTGAAGTAAATTTTTTTTTTTTTTGTTTGGGTCATATGATCATTCCCAATTTAGTAGCTTAGAAAGTGAATATATCTTAAGCGAGTCATGATTAAAGTGGGTATCATCCGGTTAACAGCCCATAAAAGTCGCTACTTTTTCATTATGCCAAAAGTGGCTACCTTCCAGTTACTAGCAAATAAAAAGGCTATCAAACAATAAAGTATCAAAAAGTGGCTACCATTCAGTTAATAGTAATAAAAGTGGTTGTTGGTCCAAATTTACCCAAAGTTCCACCGCCTGAAGCTTCTTTCTTTTCTATTTTCTTTTTCTTTTTCTTTTCCTATATTTTCACTGCATGTGGTCTTCCTATTCCAATTTGGTTACAGTTTATACTTTTTTTTGGACTCCAACAACGACCTTCAAATTTGTATCAAATTAGAACTTTTTCACATCATTAGTCCTCTATAAATAGATGCCTGAGATCCTTATTTGTTTAATTCGCTTGAAGGCAGCACCTGGGTATATCTTTTGCAGAGGCAAGTATTTTTTTATTCTTTTATGCTCCTTTTTGTTGTATGAGAAATACTCTATACAAATTAATACTTTCTTGAAAACCCCTTTTTTCTGTTTTTTTTCCTTTTTTTCGCACCTATTTTCCGTAACTTGCACCCCTCTTCTTCTTTTTTTTTGTAACTTTATTTATTCATTCTTCCTTTTTGTTTCCAGCAAGTAAAAGAGGACTTCCGCATCTTGAAATTTCTTCTTCTCTTGTCAGGTAAAACTACTTTCTCCCTTTTGTAATTTTTTTTTTCTTCTTCTTTGCTCTTCTTTTTCTTTTATGTAGGCCAAGAGATGATTCTAAATAAGTCAACACTTACTTTAACGAGGACAACCCATTGGAGACTTATTTGGGAGCGATACTCATGGGAACGTCAAGTTTAAGGTGATTGGGGTGGCAACGCACTCCCACTTTAACGACGACAATCCCATGGAAGACTTATTTGGAGCGATACTCGTGGGAAAGTCAAGTTTAAGGTGATTGGAGTGGCAACGCACTCCCACTTTAACGACGACAATCTCATGAAAGACTTATTTGGAGCGATACTCATGGGAAAGTCAAGTTTAAGGTGATTGGGGTGGCAACGCACTTCCACTTTAACGACGACAATCCCATAGAAGACTTATTTGGAGCTATACTCGTGGAAAAGTCAAGTTTAAGGTGATTGGGGTGGCAACGCACTCCCACTTTAACGACGACAATCCCATGGATGAAGTCATATGGAAGAGCAACTTTGAAGACCGGCGAATATGAAAACCACATCCCAAGACTCGATAAACTCGAAGGCTCTTTAAATTAAGTACTTCAACTTTGAAGACTTTCCGTACCTGAATGACATCGACTTGAAGACTGATAGACTTGAAGACTTCAACCTGTAGACTTGTCAAACTTGGAAGAGTTGAAGACCTTAACTTGAAAGATTGTCAAATTTGAAGATCCCACTTGAAGACTTGACAAACTTGAAGACCCCAACTTGAAGCCTTGACATATATTTGAAGACATCAACTTGAAGGCTTGGAGAATTTGGAGACTCCAACTTGAACACTTGGCGAAATTGAATAATCTAGCTTGAAGACTTGGCATATTTGAAGGCTCGAACTTGAAGACCATCAACTTCAACTCGAAGACTTGACAAATTTGAAAGTCCCAACTTGAAGACTTTGGCGAACTCGAACTCTAACTTGAAGACTTGGCGAATTGGGAGACTCCAAGATGAAGATTTTGCAGCCTACTAAAGGACTATAATCATCCCATCGAAGCCACCATTTTTCTTTGGAGGGTTTCCCCCATTAAACTATTATTTGAGTTTCTGGGAGCATCTCTCACTTCCCATACTTGAAGAATATCATAAAGTCAAAGAGATATCCTCCCACCACAAATCAAATATCTTGAGTCGACTCTCTTCAAACTTTCCTAGGACAATAATTTGAGCTGGACTCGGAATTCGAAACACCCTGGCAGGTAATCATGTTTTCTCTTTGGGTTGTAAGCTTTAATAATTAAAACTTGATCTATACATGACAATGTGAAACTTGACAAGGGATAGAAGTTTTCTTCTTTTTGGGGCGACTGAACTTAGAATTTGAGCTCTAAGCTGCCTACGTACCTCAGTGAAGAGGATCAAGTCATTACGTAGTTCATAATAAAAAAAGTGTATTTTTTTTCTTGTCCTAACTTTTGCCTAGGCTGCCTCTTTCGAGGTTTTCAACCTAGTGGACATTTTTTTTTAGGCCGTGCACAGTTTAGACTCTTGCGGGCCAGGAGTTTTATGCAGTTTATGCTCGTGCATCAAAGGAGCGTGGCGATTTGCAGTTTAAGCTCGTGCGTCTAGGAGCGTGTCAACTTGCAGTTTAGGCTCGTGCGTCGAGGAGCATGTCAACTTGCAGTTTAGTCTCGTGCGTTGAGGAGCATATGAACTTGCAGTTTAGGCTCGTGCGTCGAGGAGCATTTCAACTTGCAGTTTAGGCTCGTGTGTCGAGGAGCATATCAACTTGCAGTTTAGGCTCGTGCGTCGAGGAGCATTTCAACTTGCAGTTTAGGCTCGTGCGTTGAGGAGCATTTCAACTTGCAGTTTAGGCTCATGTGTTGAGGAGCATTTCAACTTGCAGTTTAGGCTCGTGCGTTGAGGAGCATTTCAACTTGCAGTTTAGGCTCGTGCGTTGAGGAGCATTTCAACTTGCAGTTTAGGCTCGTGCGTAGCATTTCAACTTGCAGTTTAGGCTCGTGCGTTGAGGAGCATGTCAACTTGCAGTTTAGGCTCGTGCGTTGAGGAGCATTTCAACTTGCAGTTTAGGCTCGTGCGTTGAGGAGCATTTCAACTTGCAGTTTAGGCTCGTGCGTTGAGGAGCATGTCAACTTGCAGTTTAGGCTCGTGCGTTGAGGAGCATTTCAACTTCAAGGATAGTACTTCTTCAAGAATTTCCCGTTAATAGGACCGAGTCTTTTTCCTTCAGCATCAATAAGCTTATATGCACCACTTGAATAGACTTCTTGCACAACATACGGTCCATCCCATTTTGCAGTTAACTTGCCCCCAGATTTATGGGAAGTGATGATGGGTCTTCTTACTGCAAGAACTTGATCACCAACCTGGAAAGATCTTGGGCGAACCTTTTTATTGAAAGCACGAGATAGACGAGCTTGACAACATTCAAGGCTTTGCTGAACTTCGAGTCTTTTCTCATCGAGAGCCTCCAACTCTTCAAGGCGTAAGCGAGCATTTTCTTCATCAGTGAGCCCTTCTTGGAGAGCAAGTCTCATGGATGGTATTTGACGCTCCAGCGGCAACACAGCTTCAATTCCATAAACAAGCGAGTAAGGAGTTGTTTGCATTGGTGTGCGGTGGGTTGTCCTGTACGCCCATAAAGCTTCTTCCATCCTTTCATGCCAATCTCGCTTGGATTTGGAAACAACTTTACTAAGCAAATTGCACAAGGTCTTGTTGAATGCTTCGGCTAGGCCATTGGCGGCAGAATTGTACATGGAAGATTTGCGCTGCTTGAAGCCAAAGAGATCACATATTTTATTCATCAGTCTATTATTGAATGGCTTGCCATTATCCGTTATTATATAACGAGGGATACCGAAGCGGTAAATAATGTTTACTCGAATGAAGTTTGCAACCTTTTCCTTCTTTACTTCCTTGAGAGCGACAGCTTCTGCCCATTTTGAGAAGTAATCAGTTGCAGCTAATATGAACACGTGTCCTTCAGAAGACTTCGGCAATAGTCCAACAATGTCTAGTCCCCAAGCATCAAATGGCCAAGACGCGACCGTTGGGTGCAACACTTCAGGTGGTTGATGTATGAAGTTTGCATGGAGCTGACAAGCTTTGCATCTTCGAGCATGGTCCAAGCAATCCTTCACCATTGTTGGCCAATAGTACCCCATCCTTTTTATATGGAAGTGAAGCTTCGGCCAGACTGATGTGATCCACATACCCCAGAGTGTGCTTCTTTCAGAGCTTGAAGTGTTTCATCATCTCCTAGACATCGCAAAAGTACTCCCTCGAATGATCTTCTATATAGAGTGTCCTTGTAGTAAAGGAAACGGGGTGCTTTACGACGAATTTCGCTTCTTCTTCTCGGATTTTCTGGCAGGGTTCCATGACTGAGGTAATCAATTATAGGTTTCCTCCAGTCTTCCTTCTCAGCCTTGGAAACAGCAACAAGACGCTGAAGTTCATTTTCACCATCCATGCCTTCATTAAATGGTGGTACTACCCATTTTTGGCAGATAGTAACTTGTGTCTGTTCAGGCAAGGTAAGTGTTGACGCCAAAGCCGCTAAGGCATCAGCTTTCTTATTTTCCTTCCTCGGCACATGCTGGAGGGTTACATCCCCAAGCCATCCTATTAACTTCTGTGCATAATTGTGATAGGGTTGTAACTCTGGTTTCCTTACCTCATAGCTACCCAGAAGCTGATTGATTACCAATTTAGAGTCTCCATATACTTGCAACTGTAACTGCTTCATGTCGATGGCCATTTCGAGACCATGTATAAGTGCTTGATACTCTGCGATGTTATTAGAGCAACGTTGCATTAACGTGAAAGAATATGGGAAAACCTCTCCTTCGGAAGTTACAAAAACCACACCAGCCCCAGCTTCATCACGACGTGCAGCACCGTCGAAGTACATCTTCCACGATGGTTGAACTTCGACGACCATTGCATCTTCATCCGGTAATTCATCAGTGAGCTCCCAATCATCAGGTATCGGATAGTCTGCCAAGAAGTCTACTAATGCTTGTCCTTTCACCGCTTTTTTAGGGACGTACACAATCTCAAATTGTTGAAACTGGAGGTACCACCTCGCCAAACGATCACTAAGGACTGGTTTCGACATCACAAATTTTATAGGATTTGCTTTGGAAATGAGTCGGACGACGTGAGCTTGAAAGTAGTGTTTCAACTTTTGAATGGAGAAGACTAGCGCCAAACACAACTTTTCGATTGGCAAGTACTTCAACTCATTTGGTGTCATCATCCTACTTAAATAGTAAAGGGAATTTTCTTTCCCTTCACTATTCTCTTGAGCCAAAAGTGCCCCAACAGACCTTTCTTGCGCTGCGATATATAATATCAGCGGCTTTCCAGGTATAGGTGCAGCTAAAACTGGAGGTTTCATCAGGTACGACTTGATGCTCTCGAATGCGTTGCTGCAAGCTTGATCCCATTCGAAAGGGACACCTTTCTTCATAAGACGGCTGAATGGTTGACATCTTCCGGCCAGATTTGAAATGAATCTCCTAAGATACGCCAACTTTCCTTGTAGACTCTTTAGTTCATGAATATTTCTAGGCTCAGGCATTTTCAAAATCGCATCGACTTTAGCTTGATCAATTTCAATCCCTCGGTGTCGAACAATGAAACCAAGGAATTTACCAGAAGTAACTCCGAATGCGCACTTTAAAGGATTCATCCGAAGTTGGTATCTTCGCAACAATTCAAACACCGTTCTCAAGTCCTGTAGGTGATCCTTCTTGTTTCTTGATTTCACCACCAAGTCATCAACATAGCACTCGACACTTTTGTGAAGCATGCTGTCAAAGATATTTTGCATAGCTCTTTGGTAGGTAGCTCCAGCATTCTTCAGTCCAAATGGCATCACCTTGTAGCAGTAAATTCCCTTAGGAGTTCGAAACGCTGTGAGTTCTTCATCCTTAGGAGACATACGAATCTGGTTATAGCCAGATGAGCCATCCATAAAGGACATTGCCTCATATCCAGGAGTGGAATCAATCATGAGTTCTGGAATGGGGAGTGGAAATTCATCCTTTGGACATGCATTGTTGAGATCTCTAAAATCAACACAAACTCGAATTTGGCCATTTTTCTTCCTTACAGGGACTATGCTTGAAATCCAAGTAGGATACTTGACTTCCCGAATAAAACCAGCCTCGATAAGCTTGTTGACTTCATTCTCGATCAAGGGTACCAGCTCTGACCTGAAGCGGCGTTGGCTTTGCTTAATAGAACGAGCACTATTTCTAACCGCCAGATGATGGACCGCTACTTTGGGGTCTAAACCAGGCATCTCTTTGTAGCTCCAAGCAAAGACATCTCTATACTCCTTCAACAGCTCTACATAGGCACTTTCTTCATCCTTCATCAGTAAAGCAGTTATATAGGTGGGTCTTGGTTCTTCATCTGTGCCGAGGTTTATCTCTTTCAATGCGTCAATTGTCGTCTTCACTCCTTCTTCAAGTTCAGGTGGAGCATCTTTAGCATCTTCATCTTCCTGCAGATCTCCGTCGTTGAAAGATATGTGGTGACACCAAGAAATATCCTCCGACTCATTCTTGACATTATTTGGGTATGAAGCATTCTGCTCTTCTTCTGCAACGACGTAATATGAAGATCCTACACTTTCTTCATCTTGCTCACGCTCCTTTGTGTGGACTATAGTGTGAGTCTTTGCCTTTAACACTTCTCCACATGAAACTACTAGTTTTGCTTGACGCTTCATCCTTGAAGGGATCAGACTTTGACAATCTCTCGAAAGTTTTGGGTCGTTAGGAGAAATGGTTATCTTCGCCTTTACATCACCCTTTTGGAGCTTGTTCCTCTTCTTCGATGGTCCCAATCTATCAAAGACAGAAGTTCTTGCAGTTGGTTCTCCGAGACGATCAAAGACAGACTTTCTTTTGTTCGAAGGAATGGACTCATCCTCAGCACCGACATAATTGATGCTTGCCCTTTTTATAGAGATGCGAACTGGTGGAGGTTTTTCAAAACCCAAGCCTTCACGTGATTTCTTCATTGATCCTTCTGGTAGGAGCTTCCCTAACTTAGATGGTTCGTTGGGATCATACCCAGCCTTTGCAAATAGTTTATAAGCATTCGGATCAAAACCCTCGTTTGTGCGCTTTGTGGGGAGTGAACCATTCTCCGGCGGATTTCGGGCCACAAACTTTCCAAGCAAATTTGAGGATAACTTCAAGGCATCAAGCCGCTTGATAGGAAGGGTTATCCATTCAGCACGTCACTTTGTAGATCGGATGATTGGTCTTTCTTCTCTTTCAATTTTGGGACGTAGCGGATCGTAGATCCTGTCTTCTTTCCTGAAGGTGCAAAATATTGCCTATGTGGTTTCCTTTGAATAGAGTGGCTTCTATCTTCATCCTCTACAACTTTTGCTTTCCCGGCTGCAATCTCAGCCTTCTTTATTGCAATCTTAGGATCCGATGTCTTGGCGATGTTATCAACCCTGACTTCATTCACGGTATTCTTCAAGTAAAATTTAGCGTCAGCACAGTACGCTTCAGATTCAGTGAATGGCTTGTCATCAGCCACAATTTTCTTCTCAATACCATCTTCGTGATACTTAAGGCATTGGTGATAAGTGGATGGGACGACTTTATCTCATGTATCCACGGCCTTCCCAGCAAGATGTTATAGGAAGTCTTTGCATCGATCACATGCAACCATGCGCTTGAAGTCATTTCTCCAATATTGAGGTCTATTTTTGTAGCACCTATGGCCCTTTGCCCCCCTTGGTTGAATCCATGGATCATCAAACGGCTTTCAATCAAATCTTCTCTTGAGATGCCAAGTTTGTTCATTGTGTGAATAGGCAGGATGTTGATTCTGGACCCTCCATCAATCAAGATTCTATTCACTCTTTGTTCATTCACATATCCAACCATGAACAACGGACGATTGTGAGGAACTTCCCCAAGTAGGATATCATCACTCGTGAATGTGATCCTTGCTTCACAAATATTTGCTTCTCCGGCTGTAGATTCGGTGAGTTTTTCTGACTTCGCAGGTGAAGATGACTCTGGACTTTCATTATTTTCCTCTACTTTATCAGCACTACAACATGAGGCCTTTGTATCATCTTTAAGGATCTTCATGCGGAACCAACTTGGTAGAAACTCTTCTAGGGTCATTGGCTGACGCGACTTTTGGTGATGGTAAACCTCCACCTTTGCCTTTTGTGGACGTCCGATTGCTTTTTGCTTCTTTGGCTTCCTTACCATCTTCTTCCTTGTTGGCTTCTTAGCTGGTTCGTCTCGTGGGCTTGCCTTACGACGCCTCCGTCGAGTCACCAATGTCCAACCATCATCATCTTCCTCGAGCGATGCTTTCTTCATACTTTGCTCACACAACTTTGGGGGAGAAAATGATCCTTTTGCTGGAATGGGTTCGAAATCGCAAAACTTGATCATGACATCTTGCCCTTCGAATCCTTCAGTGAAGTTGCAGATCACAATAGGGTCTTGTGAGCCAAAGGTGATGGAAACTTGGTTTGCATTTTCCTTTTCATCTTCGAGTATAATCTCCCCTTTGTCGGCCAACTCCATGACTTTGTCCTTAAAGACAAAACATTTTTCAAGAGAGTGACCTAAAAGCCGATGGTACTTGCAGTAGTTTGGATCATTCGTTCTTCCAGCTTCATTAGGACGCTTCATTTCTGGTAGTTCAATGAGCTTTAGTTCCAGAAGTTCGTCGAAGATTGCGGGAACATCAGAATCAAGGAATGGGTATTCCCTATCTTGCATCTCTCTCAAAGTTGATTTCCGACCTGTCTTATCCTTGAAAGAAGTCGTCTTCACACTTTGTTTCTTACTAAACTTTGTGGTGAACTTTACAGGCTTGGCATCAACATTTATGGACTCTTTGCTTTCAACCTTGGGTACCACTTTGCTCCATCTCTTGACTTCTTGCTTGTCTTTTCCCTTGCGAGGTTTGGTGAGTGGCGGCCCTTCTTTTCCAGTGGATGCTATGCTTAGCTCCATATCATGAGCACGTGTTGCTAACTCTTCAAAAGTCCTTGGCTTTATGCCTTGCAAGATGTAGCGAAGCCCCCAATGCATACCTTGAATGCACATCTCAATTCCTAAAGCTTCACTGAGTCTATCTTTGCAGTTGAGACTTGCATTCCTCCATCGGTTGATGAAGTCAATGACTGGCTCTTCTTTTCGCTGTTGCGTGTTTGTAAGCTCTATCATGCTTACGGTACGCCTTGTACTGTAAAAGCGATTGAGGAACTCATGTTCCAGCTGCTCCCAGCTATCAATTGAACCAGACTCAAGGTCTCTATACCAATCGAAAGCATTCCCTTTGAGGGAACGGACGAACTGCTTGACGAGATAATCGCCGTAGGTTCCAGCATTGTTGCAAGTCTCGACAAAGTGCGCCACATGCTGCTTTGGGTTTCCTTTGCCATCGAACTGCTGAAATTTTGGGGGTTGATAACCAATGGGCATCTTCAAACTATCGATTCTTGTGGTGTATGGCTTTTCATATGCAAGAGAAGATTTGGAAGAAACCTCGTACTTATCCTTGATTGTTCCCATAATGAACTCCTTCAGTTGGTCAATTTGAATCACCCCATCAGCAGAAACTTGGATTTCCTTAGAAGGTGTTACTTGCTTAGCTGGAGTATTAATCACCTCTTGAACTTCTGGGCGTTTTCCTGGAGCATGGCTAGATTCTCCCTCCATCATGCTTTCCATCTTGTTGATGCGAGCGTCTTGATCCTTGACATAGTTTGATAAGCGATCAATCGCCTTTGTCAAGTTTGCAAGTTGTTCCTCCACTGTTAAAGTATTAGTCGTCATGGCATTCACGGCTGTTGGAGAATAACATGGATTCTCCCATAGATTGATCTTTGACCGGAATGATTCGCGTGGCGTAGTTGGAGAGGACCCAATGCTTGAAACTTCATCGTCTTTCTTTGATGCTGGACTTCTGGATCTGCAGAGCCTAAGTCGAGCCAAAGAGTTTTCAACCATCTCAGCGATATTTTCCCCTTTTTCTAATGGCTCAGTAGATGATCCTGCTCCATTGGAACTTGAAGAACCAAAAGATGGAGTTGATGCGGGCGGCACCTGAAGTGCTTGTTGTCCCATCAAGTTTGCTTTGTTTCTTGTAACTGGTCCAAAGCTTCCCTTAGTAGCATTCATGCAGCTTTGAACCTCAGAAGAGAACTTGGAATTGGCATCAAGGTCATGAGGCCAGACAGATTTTGCAGCGACAGATTTTGAGTTGGTGTTCTTGGAAGCCATCTCAATGTTGCTGAACTTCGTGAGTTGAAAAGTTGAGATGAGAGGTAGAGATTGTCACACTGGGCGTGCCAGAATTTGTAACAACTAAATTCGCGTCAAGAAAATAAATATCGAGACAGGAAAATATTGCAACAATATATTTTATTTATCAAAATATGAGTGTTACAATCTCTATGATTCCTCTGATTCGTCTTTTCAAAATAATAACTTCAAGGGCTTTTGAGCTTGATCTTGAAGTTCGGACTTGAATTTGGATTTTGATCTTGACCTGATGAGTTCAAGAGCTTGGAGCTTTATCTTGAACTTGGTCTTGATCTTGAACTTGTACTTGGATTCAAGGGCTTGAAGCTTGATCTTGAATCTTCGTCTTGATTTCTAGAACTTGTAGAGAAATATTTGAGTGCTTGCAGCTTTTGTAGAAATCTATTGCTTTGATCCACGAGCTCTTTCTTGCTTCTTGTTATGGATTCTTGCTTCTGATTTCTTCTCTTTGCAAATGAGAGATTTGACCCCTTTATATATATATGGGGTGGAGTAGCCACCAAGAAACCCTGACGGGCCTTGGCCCGTGGACCGGCCAATCAGATTTAAGCAGTGACTAGGCCGTATTTGATTGGCCATAACATGTCACATGTCCACATGGCGTATTTTCATTGGTCTTGGGATTTGACTTGGATTGCCACATCATTTGACGTGTGGCATGATCCAATTGGCTATTTTATTTGACTTGGCGCCACGTCACTTGCCACGTGGCACATTTTGGGCCTCTAGGAAAAACTTATATCCATTGGGCGTTAGGCTAATTTGGGCTAGCCTTTCAAGATTGGACTTTTATTATATTTAAATAAGGAAAATTTACGCGAGTTGACGCTCTAAACAGCTTAATTACATAACATACCGATACTTTCCAAAATTTACGTAACATAACAATACTTTTAAATTAATTACAAAACATACCATAAGGGGCAAAATAGAAATTTCCAACATTATTTTTAGCGGTTTTTGTATTTTTCCTTTCCTTCTCCATTTCTCTCAACAAGTTTCAGTTTATTCTCTCCATTCCTCTTTAATTTCTTCATAGTTATCAGTTTAGGCTTTTCTCTCCGGCAAATTTTGCCTGAATTTCTCAAATACGTGGTTCAATTTGATCGAAAATGTCTCAAAAATCAAATAGTTCACCGTCTGATCGTGAAAAGCGTATGAAATCGCGTCACGAAGCTTCGCCGGTTGTTCAGGGACTTCGACGAGGGCGGTCAGTTGGACTTAGTAGTCCTGAAGTTTCGCCGGATGTTAAAGCTGGTAAACGGAAGGTGAGTGATGACGATAAAGGGAAACGTGTGGTGGATGATGATTTCGTCGACGAAATCGACGCTGAGGTTAAGTTGAAAAGGAGCAAATTTGGTGTGGAGTTCTCGCACAAAACCAAGTGTGCTCGGAGCAAACTGTATGTATTATTTTGTTTTTTTTGTTTTCATGTTGTATTTTTATTGTATATTTGTGTATGTTTCCCTATTACACATGTCTAAACTATGTGTTTTTTTGGTTAAATTTTTATATTTTTGTGTAAACTGTATATTTTTTGTCTAAGCTGTGTATTTTCCTGTATATTTGTGTATGTTTCTCGGCTATTGATGTATAAACCTGTATTCGCTTGTATATTTTGTATGTTCCTGTTTAAAATAGATATAATATGTATATTTTTGTGTAAACTGTATATTTTCCTGTATATTTCTGTATGTTTCTAGGCTATTGATGTATAAACCTGTATTCGCTTGTGTATTTTATGTCCCTGTATAAAATAGACATGATATGTATATTTTTGTGTAACCTTTGTATTTTCCTGTATATTTCTGTATGTTGTCGGCTATTGATGTATAAACATGTATTCGTTTCTGTATTTTGTATGTTCTTGTTTAAAATGGACATGATATGTATTTTTTTTGTTTAAGCTATGTTCTTTTTTCTTTATGTGTCTTGGATATTAATGTATAGACTTTGTGTTTGCTTGTATATTTTTGTATGTCCCTTGTTTAAAGTGTGTCTTCATGTTTAAAATAGAGTTATTCATGTGCATAGCTATGTAGACTTATTCTGTATGTTCTTGCTTATTCCTTTGCCTTTTTGCTCTTTTTGTTGTATGAATTTGTATATTTTTGTATTCTCTTTTGTATATCCTTATTGTTAATTTTACTTTTTTTATTTTGTCCATAAATAGGGCTGCAAATTTTATGTTCCTGTAGATATTGTTTCTGTTGTCGATCACTGGACTGCGACAACTCGTTATGACATTGTTAGCACATTAGAAAACACTTTGACACCTGTTCAATTACAGTTGTTTAGGCAGACCTGCTTTGGTTACTTCTTGGATCTACCACAAGTTTTTGGTCAATACCAATTAATTCACCACTTGATGTTAAGAGAAATTATATCAGACCGCCCCAATGAGTTTACTATTATGGTTAATGGTACGCGGTTGTGCTTTGGGCTAAGAGACTTTGCAGTTATAACAGGTTTGAATTGCATTGGTGATGATATAGTTGTTGCTGATGCTACTCCTAATAGGCTTATGTCGAGCTATTTCCCCAATCAAGAAAAGGTCCGTAGGAGTGAGTTAATCAAATATTTCACTGGTAAGCGTTGGATTGGTGATGAAGATGCCGTAAAGTTGGCTATTTTGTATTTTCTACATGTGTTTGTGTTGTCTACTGACAGTGGTCAGTATATACCCAAGGAACGCTTTGATTTGGTTGAATCAGGGGCATATCTTACTTATCCATGGGGCAAATGTTCGTTTATGTTATTGCTTGAAACTATTCGCCAGAAGTTATATCCTCCTTTGAAATTTTATCGTATTGGTGGGTTGCCGCTTGCATTACAAGTGTGGTTTTATGAATGTTGTTCAGTGGTTGATCGAAAAGTTGCTACTCGTGTTGGTAACTTAACTCCTAGGATTCTCAATTGAAAAGTTATTGTCAATCAACCTAGGTTTAGCAATCTATCTAAAGGAATGTTTAGTGGCACAAGCGCTGAGGTAAAAAATTGTTACATTTACTTTATTTGTGTTTTTTAATGTATATGTATGCCATTGTACCCATTTCATTTATCGATTATTGTGTGGTCTGTTTTTGTAGTTGGTGTTTACCAATATTGTTGCAACTCATGATGAGGTACAGAAATTCAACTTGCCCCCTTTGGATGATGCTGCTGTCACTGTAAATAAGGCCCTTCCCAGACAAAGTGTAGCCACTCGACTGCCTTCTTCTGCGTCTATACCCATCCCCTCTCAGAAAATGCAGCATCAGAAACCACCTGTTCATGCGTCCCAAACTGTGCATCTAAGTGATGTTGCCGCTCAGTTGCAGCAGTTGACTACTGACTTTCAAGATTACAAGATGCATGTATGTATTGCTTTTATGTTTAGCATCTTGTTGATTTTGTATGCTTGCAAGTTGACCTTTCTGTACTTTGTTTTGTATTTATTTTGTAGGTTGATTCTCAATTTACTAATCTTCATACTTTCCTCAATAAGTCATTTAGTGAGGTGTTTGCTCGCTTGAAGGTAATGACTTACTGTTTTTATAAATACTTTTGTTGTATTTTGTGTTTTGTTTTTCTAACTATTTTTTATTTCAACAGGGTGTTAGAAGCAGCCCTGTTGTTGATGAACATGATAATCGAGCTGGTGATTCTCATTATGGTAGTCCCTTTGAAGGCGGTCCTTCTATGCAACCTACTGATAGCGACGCCAACTTTTATGTATGTGTGGTTGCTTCTCTTCTATTATTTATGTTTACTTTTCCTAATGTATACAAATGTATTGTTTTGTATACAGGGTGTTTCTGATGGTCCATCTGTTGGCCATGATTCTGATTTTTTGGATCGAACCGTTGGAAAAGTTTACAGTCCTGTGCAACATACTGCCACCCCACTTAGTAGTAGTGTATGTTTTTTGTCTTTAGTTTTGACATTTTTGGATTGAACTGCTGGAAAAATTGAACAATTTTTTTCTTCATACAGGCTGTTGCGCCTGGAGTTTATAGACAGCGTGAACATGCTGGTCGCAGAGAGGATGTGCCAGGTATAGTTTGTGGAGTACTCGATCAGAAGGATTCTATTTATCATCTATATGGTGGACCAAGTTTTTCGATTGGGGATTTTAGTGAAGGTTCTGAACATGTTGGTAATGTGGCCTGTGGAAGTGAAGCTCAAGCGGACAGTGTATGTACTATTTTTAGTTTTTCATAATATTTTTTTTTTGTATTTTTGTGTATTCCTTTGTAGTTAAGTGTATTTTCTGTATATTAATGTATTTTCTATGTATTTATATATTGTAGCAGGTTGTTACTGTGGGACCATTGGTTGTTCTGAAGCCAGATGGTAATATGGACTGTGGAATTGAAGCTCGAGTGGACAGTGTATGTACTATTTTACTTTTTTTACTTTTTTTTTTTTTGTATTTTGTGTATTTCCTTGTAGTTAAGTGTATTTTTCTGTATATTTAATGTATTTTTCATATATTTTATATATTGTAGCAGGTTGTTACTGTGGGACCATTAGCTGTTCTGAAGCCAGATGGTGATCAATTCCCCAAATTTTCTATTGATCCCAATTTTCCTGATTTTCCCATGTCTGCGTATGATGAGATCGATGCAGCTATCGCACGAGCTATGTCTATGTGTAAGGCAGTGGTGGTTGTACCAGCTAATAACCAACCTCCTGACAATGTTGATTGTAAAGAGATGGATTCTGAAAACTTATTAGAGGATGCCCCAAGTGAAGATACATGTTCTGATGACAACAGTCAGCCCGACACAGCAGTTCTTGATGGGCAGGAATCCCAGCTTGTTTTGGTCTCGAGTGATGGAGATGATGCTCCCACACCTGAGCAGTTGATTGCACGCATGCGGCGTCCAGGGAGGTATGGCAGGTCTCCTTGGGTTCTCAATTCACCGGGACCAAAAATCTTTCAGACAAAACATCCTTTTATTTATAATGTTGATGCTGACATTGACCAAGATCTGGAAAATGCATTTGTTGCATGGGTTGAGGATGGGATCGAGCCAAGCAATCGAAGGTATTTTTCCTTTTATTTTGTACTGTTGATGGTATTTTTCCTTTTGTATTCTTTTGTAAGGATTTGTTTTGTTTAATTTTTGTGAATCATCAGGAAGTCGCTTTATCCAAGAGAAGCTAACCGAATTCAGCATCCTTTTGCGTTAGGAGTTGTGAAAGTTGAAAGGAAGGAATGGTTTCGGACGTTGCTGCACAGTGGAGGCACTTTGAATGACCAGGTATGTATGTGTTTGTATATACCTGTATGTATGTGTATCAACTGATTCTTATTTTTCTGTATTTTTTTCTATAAAATTGTATGAATCTGTATACATTTATCTCAATTGTATGTTTATATTCCTGATTGTTATGTGTAGCCTTTTCTGATTGTATGTTTATCTCAAATGTCCAGCACATTGATGTTGTGTTTTACTACTTGAGGAAGAAAGGAAAATATGGTCCTGATGTTTCTCGTAAATTCACCACTACTGACTGTTATTTCAAGAATATGGTTGAGGACGTTTTTAAGGCGTACAAAGCTAGTAAGAACAATCCGACTGTGGTGTTTAATGATGATCCTATAGCGCAGTATGTTATGGGATTTAGGCTGATTGGAAACACCCCATGGGTTAACGTTGATTATGTTTTAGTCCCATTGCATGTTAAAGAGAAATTTCACTGGGTGTTGGCTGTTGTGGCATTCAAAGAGAGGTGCATTTGGTTGTTTGATTCTATGCGTGGAAGATCTAGTGCTCCTGTGCGTGGTCTAGTTCAAAAATTGGCTGTTGTCTTGCCTCTTTACCTTTCAGTCACCAGCTTCTATGGTGCAAGGCCTGACATTGATTGGAATTTAAACCCAGCTTTCAAAGATAAATCTGCGACAGATCCGTTCTCCGTTGTTTCAGTTACAGATATTCCAAAACAAGCTGTTGGATCACTGTATGTATATTAGAAATACATTTTTGTTACTATTTCTGTTATGTAGTTCTTTTTACTTAAATTTTGTTTTTGTTGTGTTTGCAGCGACTGTGGTGTGTATATTGCAGCATATGCTGAGTATTTTGCATGTGGATTCGATCAACCACCTGTCGACTTTGATGTTGATATTTACCGCAGCAGATTGGGCACACTACTATGGCACTATGCAAAAACAAAGCAGGACGAACGTTCCATCAGTGGGGATGAGGTTACAGGAATTTAGTTCAAGAAGAAGGCTGGTCCAAAGCGGGGAGAAGTTTATCATTAAGTAGTTTATGTTTAGGTTTAAGTAGTTTGGAATATACTGATGTTTAAGACATCATTGTTCTATTTTTGTTTCTAAGTTACATCAAGGAATATGCTTCTGGATGTTTGGTTTAATAATCTGTTAATATAATGACGTTCTTATTCCTTTTTTTGTTCATAGTCTATACAATTTTTATATGTTAATGAATTGAATTTTAGCACTCATTTTCACTCATTCAGAACTTGGTTTTTGATAACGGTGAAGTGCATCGCACTCCCTTGAGCGCTGTTTCAGTTTGTGTTGCACATAGACATGTATGAATTTTAACATACATGTCTATTGCACCTAGATGGTGAATGAAATGTGTGTGTATGCAGCCTAACATACAGTTTTATACATACTCGAATAAAAGTGTATGCCCATACAACCTGACATAAATTTCACAGAATGGGTAGATAAATTATTTCCTATAGCAAATCTGTCCCCACTGCATGCCAATAAAATTGTATGTGCTATGCAAGCGAATTAACTGTATGTCTATGCAGCCTAACATACATTCTACCCATACTGGACATACACCATTTTATAGTTTTATACATATTGGCAACAAAACTGTATGCCCACACATACACCCTGGAAAAATCCATCATGTATCCCTGAGTGATCGCTTGTCTTATTTACCATTTTCTTAGCGGGTGGTTTATTTTTGGTCCTTTTGGGTCGCCTGAACTGGGTTGATGGTGCTTTGTAAGATATCCATATAAGCTTATCGTACTTTCGGGTGGGGGCTCCGGGCTGCAGAGGGTTCTGGGTAAAATATACTTTGTTATCTGATGACATTAGGCCTAGGGCTTCGTCGTACCCTGCTTACTTACCTTTCACTTTCACTCAGTAGCTCTTTGCTTGCCTATACAAAGAGCATGCCCGAGGGGGCTACTACGCTCACCGCGCACTTGCATTACCACCTGAGCTTTGCTAGTGTAACATACATTCTACCCATATTAGACATACACTATTATACAGATTTATACATACCGGCAACAAAACTGTATGCCCGCACTACATGCCATACATTTCACACATACAGAATTATACAAAATACTACAGATCGATACAAAACAAAACAGATTTATTCAAAAGAATATTTGAACAGTCTTTTCGAACTAAGCTGAGAAACAGATATTTTTGTAGTTCCATGCATTTCAATCTATGAAATTTTTATACACTTGCAATGTAATGATTGTCATTGTAATAAATAGTTTTTGTAAGTGAGAATAAACAATATCCACATCTTGTTTTCAGCTTCTCTTTGGCAGATTTGTGCATGTTGCTCTATTGTGCCCTTCATTCCCACACAGTCTACATGTCATCTTTGTTCTTTTTGGATGCAGTTCCCAAGCTGGTTTGTGTCTGGTCTTTTTTGGTCTGCCCGGAGTCCTTTTCCATATTGGGGGGTGCACAACTTCATTAGTAATGTATGTAGGGATGTCCCAATTGCTTTCATCTGGTATTGGATTGACAGGCACTTGATATGTCTTCAACAGGTAGTCTTTTGTGTAGTATGGGGAGGCATACAATTCCTCATCCATGCATTTAGATTTCATCACAGCGACTGCATGTGCACATGGTAGCTCATCGATTTGGAACCTTCTACAGCAGCATGTTCGGTCTTTTAATGACACAAGAAATTTCTTTTGCCCATGCCAAACTGAATATGAATAAGCTGATGAAGTCTTTACCTGTAATATATAAGCTTTTTGAGTATTAGCTACAGTATATATTCTACAGCGCTACAATATATACTACACATACGCATTAATACACAGTTCTACAAAAATATACAGAATACTTTGTATGCAATTAAATATAAAGTAAATTAGTCAGTATATATTCTACAGCGCTACAATATATACTACACATACGCATTAATACACAGTTCTACAAAATATACAGAATACTTTGTATGCAATTAAATACAAAGTAAATTAGATTAGTCATCACCCATATTGTAGTTTTTTAGCTACTGGAGCAATGTTAGTGCAGAATTATTCAAATATATACACCAGACATACATACTTCATAAATTTTTGAAACTGAACTACAAAAAAGTGTTACCGTCATCTCGAGAGCCAAGGTTCGATGTTTATCAAGAATATCATTATATTTTTCACCCAGCTTTGTGAATGTATTCTCTGCACCTTCCCTATTGCGATTGTTCCAGAGTTAAACTTTTGCTCTCATGGACTCCATAAAAGCTGATACAGGCATATCTCTTGCACCCTTGCTAGCTGCATTTAATGACTCCGCAATATTTGAAGTCATTATCCAGCCACGACGGACAGTTGCTTGTGCCCTAGCCCACTTTTGATAGCCAACATTATACAGGTATGTTTTGATCCGTTTGTCCATATTTGCCACTTCTTTCATTTTTTTTATCAAACTCCCTAACTGTGTATGCTTTAGCCATTGTAAAGAATGCTTCATACAGTTTGTCTTCAGCCCTTTTGAATTTAGTTTTCACATTGTTCTAGAGATGCCAAATGCATGCATAGTGTGGAACCATGGGATATACAATGGAGGTTGCTTTCAAGATGCTTTCTTTACGGTCTGAAACAATACACATATCATCCCTTTCACCGTATGCTTTTCTAAAATTATCAAAAAACCAATGCCACGCAGAATCATTCTCTGAATCGACTATTGCATACGCTAGAGGGGGGATTCTACCTGTGCATGACCATACAAATTAGAAAGGCCAATCAGCAGAGAATTATACAAATTCATATAGATTTATATAGTGGAATTCAAATAGTTTTAAACTTTACCTGCTGCATCCATTGTACTCGCAGCAAGGAATGTCCCCTTATGTGTAGCTGTAAGGAAGCTACCATCAACAACAACAATTGGTCTGCAATATTCCCATCCTTTTATTGATGCATTAAGTGCCACAAAGGCATATAAGAAGCAATCATCATCAGTTTTAACAAAGTCTACAATTGACCCTGGGTTAAATTTCTCCAAAATGTATAAGTAGCTTGGTAACTTGTTGTATGAATCTTTTGAATCACCTCTCATTATTTCCATAGCTATTTCCTTTGATCGCCACGCCTTCATATAGGGAAGCTCCACACCGAATTGTTTGTGAATGTCTTCAATTATCTCCTTTGGTTTGTAAGTTGCCTTCGGATCTTTAAATTTGTACTGGATAACACTCCCAATGATGTTTGCAGTTGCTTGTTTATGGCTGAAAATTCTGTTCTTCAGCGGGCAAGAGTGTTCATTCACAAATTTCCTAATTTTGAACAGATTAGATGCATTCAAGCTTGAAGCCTTAAACTGTCATGTGCAATTCTCCCCGGTGCAAATCAGGCAATAGCTATACATACATAAGATGTCACGGGTTAGTATTTTACATACAACTATTATACAGATAGACGAATAATTATACAGCTTTTGATCTTACAATTATTTACACTGTCATACTCTTAAATATACATATTTTTACACTGTCATACATTATTATACATTGTACACTCATACATATACAGACCTTTTCACAACATAGAGATTTAAGTATAGTGATACAGTGACTAAAAACAGTATACAGATATATACAGATTTATACACAAGTAACTTCAGACACAACTTAGGCAACAGTTTTTGAAGTTTCGTACCATTTTGAGCTTGATCTTTTAACCTTAAAGTGAAACTTTCCCGTTAATGCATAGTGCTTCATTGCTTTGACGAGTGTTTTCTTGTCTTGGAAAACCTGCCCCTCGGTAGTATCTTTTTGTATAGGATCTGCAATTATAAGAGCACTACAATCTTCAAAGTCTCCAAAGTCTGGGAAATCTATCAATTCTTGTGTATTCTCCTCGGCTATTGACTGTATGTTATTACTCTCTACATATTCAGGTGAATCAACTATCAAATTTTCACTATATCCAGATTCATTGAATGACCTTTCATTCAATGAAATACGCAATGGATATCTTCCTAGTTCCTTGTTATCCTTTTTCACCTCAACAAACACTTTGACTCCCATGTCATTGTGTATTTCCATTGCAGGTCGTGTTGCATCCACCTTGTACCTTATTTCGATTTGTTTTGTAGTGGTATCGACACGAAGTTGGTTTGCAATTGTAGAGATCAGATCATCAAAAGTACAATCACAGTTTATTACTATTGCGTCAACACTATAATCAATGTAGTTTCCTGTTGCATCCCATCGTCCTTTGTGTTGGAGAAGTACTGTGACTGATGCCATATCAGACCTGTTTCAAAATTGTTACATAACTTTATGTATTTCACTGTATGGATCTGTATTTAATTTGTATATGCAGTGCATGAATCTGTATGCTAGCATTCAACAATGACATATTGTATGCAGTTAAATACAGAGTAAATGCAATTATATGCAATAAAATGTATTAATTTGTATGCATTTTGAATCCACAAAGTGACTATTCAAAAACAATCACAGGTTATTACTATTGCCTGTATAAATGTGTATGAATTTGTATGCCTATATGAATTTGTATGAATCTGCGCAGTCATTATGCATTTTGTTACTCGTAATACAAAACTACTAATACAACATCAAATCACTTAAACAACTCAATCGCTGAAGCTAATGCAAAACTACTAATACAACATCAAATCACTTAAACAACTCAATCGCTGAAGGTAATACAGAAATAGTAATACATAAATGTATAACTTTGAATACTGAATCGCGGAAGCTAATACAGAACTACTAATACAAATTGAATCAGTAAAACAAATGAAATGTATGTGTATGTTACAGAGCTGCTAATACAAAAGCAACTATGAAATTTACAGAACATCAGAATCGCACTGTTTTTACAGAAAAATCAATGAATGTACAATTTACAGAAAAATCAATGAATGTACAATTTATTTTCAGAACTTCTTAATGTACAATTTTGTACAAATAATGTACAAATTCATAATCGCAAAATCAAAAGCAGAATCAAAAATTGAAAACTTCGTATAGAAAATCGACTTTTGATATTTTGAATTAGACTTCAATTACAAAACTTCGAACAGTTACCTGTAAAATCGATGAATCAGGAATCAAAATTGCAAAATCGACTTTTGATATTTTGAATTTGACTGAATCGCAGCTTTGAATTGTTGAACAATAATAATTGTATGTTGTTTTAGAATTGTATTTGAACCTAAATTTCACAATGTAAATCCTAGTTTTGGAGTGTAATTGAAGGATTGAAGGATTTTTTGAGAGAGAAAGAGAGAGACAGTAGTTTACGTAGGAAGGAAAGTAGAGGTGGGTAAGGAAAGAAAGGCAGAATTTTCCAAAATTGTAGGTATTTATAGGTTGTTATATTTTGTATGTATTTGAAAAAAAAACTATTGTTACTTTTTGTTAAGTGGAATACTATCGGTATTTTACGTAATTTTGGGTATAGGATTGTATATTTGTGTAAATCTCCCTTTAAATAATTAGCTCAATTATATTAGCTCATAACATTTATTTGGACCAATATGTCTTCAATTTAATAAATATTAAATCCAATAAAATTTACTTGTCTACACATATGTCATTCAAAAGCAACAAGAAGTGGTTTCTTGGTTTTCAGGTGCACTGTATCGACTCTAAGTATGTTAGCACGAGTGCCAGTTGAACAAGTGTAATTTATGAAATGCACAAAGCATATGCTTTTCTCTTCCTGTACTTCGATGTATTATTATTAGCTTCTTTTGTTGGAATATTGTTGTTAATTGTTAACTTAAAGGGGAGAAGACACGTGTCAGGATGTTTCTGGAAGTGCTCTATGCGATTGGAGAAATAATTTTAAGGATTAGCTTCTCATTTTGCACATAGCTTTGAGAATAAATGATGTTCTCCCTATACCAACCCTGTTTCTTTAGTGTTGGGCCCCGTACTTTTGCATGGGTAGACCCTGCTAGTTTAATACTATAAACTATAGGATATGTTTACTGCATTAAACTAAATAAATTGAACAAATAACGAATCAAACTTACAATTTTGTATTACTTTAATATTTTCTTTTGTGTAAATTTTTATCACAGAGATACTTAAATCACATGTGAGTTGTGACAGTGTTATTGACTGCAATTATTAACAAGTATATGTGCTTAATTATTCACATGATTTTTCAAATTACTACCTCTTAGTATTGGATGAAGTTGATTTTAATTAATACTAGTTATATTTACCAAAGAAGGTAAACTAATTTATCATGCCAGTCAATATAATTTAGTTCTTAGAAAAAATTTATAAAAATAATCCTTGAAAAAAAAATGGCTAAAAAGATTTTGCCCAACCTTGATGGATGGGCAATTTAGGTGTTTGGACATGGCTTGATATCATCTTAGAATTTGCTTCACACCCATGGTGGATGTGCAAGACCATGACAAGCACACCATTGTTGATGGCTTCATCAAGATACCACATTTGTGGTGGCTTATACACTAAAGGGATTGAATAAGTACATCATAATTAAATAATGCCTAAGCGGTGTGGGATAATTTTCAGTAATAGGAGCGAATTAGCGAAGAGAACACAAGGGGAGATTTTGGCAGATAGCCACCTTTCAGAGTGCTAAATGATAAACAGCCAACGATTGCAAAGTTGTTGATGAATATCCAAAAAAGAACATTTTGAACAATACCTAGTCCAACTATCAGCTATCACAAGCTTTTCATGTATTATCAACTGTATAACCGTTTATGTTATATTATTCACCATAAAATAATTATATATATTATAATTATTTACTAATCCGTCGACCAAGTGATCACTTGGTAAATCACGATTATATATGTGAGAAATCAAATGAGCAACATGACTTTTTTTTAATCTTAATTACAATTCTAACACAGAGCTCTTGTCAAATAACATCCTTCACGAAATTGAATGTCTTGTTTCTTTGAGGGCAGATATGTTTAATTTTCTTATCCAGTACAGTTTGGTGGACTCAAATATAAATTTTTCTTTCATAACTTGCTTGAAATTTGATTTATCTGAAGTTAATATACAGTAATCATTCAGGTGCTATAATACAGATTAACGAAAGATCAAAGACTCTTTTGATATGTTTTGATAAAAAAACTAAAGGTCACAAAAGTTACTGTTTTCAAAGGACACAAGTTTCAGGAGCTTAAAATAGTAATCTTTTGCAATTATGAGTTTGATATTTGGATATGTACGTATTTGGCATATGTATGATTCGATTCTTATTATGCTATTTCGTTCATGTTGCACTTGTTCTACATAATCCGATATGAAAAAGCTTTAAAATCATTTTCGCTTTAGATTTAAATTTTCTAATGTTTAGCACAACCGGTTAGCAAAATAAAAAAACTATTGCTTCATTAATCCATATTAATTTATTTTGTCAGCCACAAAAACCACATTCAACAACGCAACTATATGGAATAGCGTACTCTTTTAATGAACAACTAACTGTTGGTAGAGTTCTTTCCTAATGCCGAATAGTTTCTCTAAAAATAGTTACTAATTAAAAAGTAAACTATTTAGAGATGACACATGTAACATTCCTCAAAAATCATACTTTTTCGGACACTATGTAGGAGGGAAATCAAGCTTGAAGTTGGGGTTGTAATTGACTAAACTAAATTTAAAAGAATGAGAAATCATTTTTGGTCTGGAATGCATGTAGCAATAGCGGCAAATTACATTTATGTGATTTGGCAAGCTAGATGGATATGCATCAAATAATTGGCATATTTGTGCACAAGGCCTAACAACTAAGATGGGGTGAAAAATATTATTGGAGCATGTATAAAGTAATATACTCTATAATATTGGAGTATTAATATTTTATTTATTAGTGGTTATCTCTATGTAGTAAACATCTTATTTTTATTTGATGTGGGCTTTTATTATTAATAGAGCAAGCAGCCCAATAAAATAATAGGTAAAGATATATTGCCCCAACCCCACAACGTGAAGCTAAGTTACGTTTCTCCTTGCCGATTGCCATACAAAGAAAATCCCTTCTCCATATTGTTAGGAACAAAGTCCTACTTTGGCCAAGCTTACAATCAGAACTATTAGAAACAATAAGAAAATATATATCTCCTTCATTACTATTATAATCAAATTGGGTGGTGAAGAAGAGGAAATACAGAGGACTTAGTGCATATTCTTGGCAGCCACTCGAGATCGAAAATCCACCTCTAAATTATATTAAGGTAATTTTCTTTTATGGAATTGAGATAGAATAACGTTATTTATATGAGAAACAACATTGCGATAGATTATTTTCATAGGAAAGTTTCCCTAAAACTTAGAAAGTTAAGAATTGAATCTAAATTGTTGATTGATATTAAAGATTGAAACTAGCATGCTAGACCTTGAACTGTGGGACGCTGCAGGAAAAGGAAAGAAAGAAAATAAGTTTCGGATGTCAGAGTTGCTTGGTACTCCCCAGAAAAGAAAGAAAGATAAGAATATATTTTTTTGATTATTATGGAACTGCTTTTGCGCAAATATAGCAGAACAATTTTAAATGTTTTATATTGTTCTATGAGATTTTATCATGCATAACATATTTTCTATCACTCGTTCCGACTTTAGTGGGAGGATAGTTGAGACCCACTGAGTACCATCGTGGTGTACTGACGTTCTCTTCATGGGAAGTCAATGTAGGCACCGGTTTTGCAGTCAAGCAGGTTATGAGCTAGGATGTTCTCCCACTACCCAACCAATTGGTAAGCTCCATATTTGTTCGTGGAGATTCTTTATTTTCCAATCTTTCTTATTAATATAGTGGTGTCAAGTATCAAATCTTAGAGGCTTCGTAGACAGTCTAGCAGTTGGGTGTGGTTGTCCATTTTACATGGTTGAAGTATTGAATGTAACATAGTAAAGTTATTTATTTTATAGATACAAATTCAGAATGAATTTTGTTTTAGACTTAATTATTAATTTTTTTTAATGATTGTATCATTTGCATAGTATGACAGAAATTGAAAATCACAGACAAGTTTTGAGGGTTCGCCCGGTCAAATTCAGATACCGGGTGCCGGTCACAGCTCGTTCAGAAAATGGGTCGTGACAAACTTGGTATCAGAGCATCTGGTTTAGAAAGTCCTGGGGGTCTATGGAGCCGTGTCAGTAAAGTCTCGTTTATCGGTATGAGGGCCCCATATCTATAAACGAGGAACTACAGATATTTAGGAAAAGTTTCTCACTTTTTCACATTCTAGATCATGCGTTAAAGTCCATAGTGAAAATCAAGATTCCTATTCTCCTCCATTAATGAAACGACTGTCATACGCTGCATGATCAAAGAATGTAAGAGTTAATGCTAGCTTAATATCAGAGCTACCCGAGATATGTCGTGTAAGGTGTTAGACTGTTAGTTTCCCTTGATATGGGAATGAATACTAAGTTCGAGAATGAACTGAGACAAATATGGTCAAAGGATAAATTGGATTAGTTTGGGCCGATCTAAAGTGAGACTGCAAAAGATTATTACTTTTAGAAGTATGCCAAAGACTTATAATAGAGGTGGTAGAGTGGTGATATCGCAAAATATTGTCAAAGTTATAATGGGATTCATGAGAAGATATTACTAATGGGATAAGTTAGAGAACATCAAACAGCTACGATTCCAAGCCATGTTCAAAATTAACTTGGATACTTGAACAACTAATTGCAAGGACAACTATAAGAAAATATAGAGACCAAAAGAGGTCAAATTAAGGTCAAGGTTTACTCGTGAGTTGGGATCATGGGTTTGCTAAAGAAAAGGATTGTCAAGTTAAGCGTAAGGCGAGGATAAGTAGCTAATAGTCAGAATAAAAGTGCATACCTCCTAGTTCCTATGGTGAAACTTGAATGACAAGCAAGGACTGGTTGGTCGAGAACGTGAAATGACGAACATCATAATACATATCTTATGAGTTACGACCCTTGTTGAAGTCTAAAATGATGAAGGCAGTAATAATGAAATGACGATGCATAACTTTAAGGTTGCTAAGATAAGATAAAATGTTCAGAGAGGCAAGCCATTACATATTTGCAATGCCAAGCTTTCATAAGTTATATGTGCCCACTTATGGGTAATGATGTTTTGGAAGGAAGATAAGAGCGTAAGTATATATCTAAGGTATTCTTGTGAAAGGCCAGGAAGAATTGAAGAACTTAGAAGAACCTAAGCCCCATGTTATGTTATAGAGAAGATTATGAAAAAAAAAGTTAATGATATGTTTTGAAGCTTCCAGACCCCACTTTTGAGATACACTGGGTATGTTGTTGTTGTTGATATGTTTTGAAGTTTGGGAAGGTACAAAAAATACAGAGATACATGATGAGGCGGCTCTATTCTTGAGTATGTTCTGTTTAGATTATGGATGGTGGTGCCCCTGTAAGCTTGAGAATAATCTTATGTCAACAAGTTGAGTTCAGAGATAGTGGTAAGCATACCTATGCATACAATGCTTAAGTAAAAATGATTGAAATATCCAATTCGGCCAAAGGGGGCACATTCTGAGAGTGAAATAAGGAACACCAGGCCTTAATAGTCGAGATATAGAGAAGTTGGCAGGCGGTCAAGGAGATGAGGCGGCTCTATTCTTGAGTATGTTCTGTTTAGATTATGGATGGTGGTGCCCCTGTAAGCTTGAGAATAATCTTATGTCAACAAGTTGAGTTCAGAGATAGTGGTAAGCATACCTATGCATACAATACTTAAGTAAAAATGATTGAAATATCCAATTCGGCCAAAGGGGGCACATTCTGAGAGTGAAATAAGGAACACCAGGCCTTAATAGTCGAGATATAGAGAAGTTGGCAGGCGGTCAAGGAGAGTAGATTTTGAGAAGTATCCAAAAAAAAAAAATAGAGAGATTCCATGGATATATTGGGTCAGAATGTATTAGTTTATGAAGGATATGGTTTTTTTAATGCACGTGAATAGTTGTATCAAGCTGATGCAAAATTTGAGAGCTCGTATACAAGCAACATGCGGAATTTCAAGGAGCTTAAGTTTCTCAAGTTTGATTAAATGCAATCAGAAAACTTCAGAGAATTACAATGAAGGCACCATCAAGGAGTGGTATTATAGCGAGTAGCCTATCGCATAAGAATAACGATGGATGATGTTTAAATAGAAGGTTAGCGATATAGAGTGCCATAATATTTAAGCAAGAGAACAACCAAGAGGGTTTATGGAGAGTAAAGAAATCCTACACCTATTTTGAAGCGTGAACTATGGAGAAGCACTTTACCATGTAACAAGTGGCATAGTCCGATAAGAAAGAGAATAGATAAGTAAAGCTAGTTAACTAGCAGCAACAAGTGAATAATGAATTCAGGAGGAATTCATCTAAAGTTATGACTCATGACTTGGAAAAGCTAGAATATTATGAAGAAAAAAACAATTAAGGAAGCGGCACATATTTAAAAAAATATGTTGTCAGAACCAGGATTCATCAAGCCCCAAAGACCCTTGTCCCGAAGACCCTACTCACAACAAGAATAACTTTGCTCTGAGAAGAGAATGCATGGAAAATAAGAGTACTTCCTCACAAGGACAACGAAGGCTTATCCTGATGTCAATGCGAAGTGATTGCATTTCAGAAAGGATCTTACGAAGTACAAGAAAATTTTATGCGCACACCCATTTGAAGAGTTAAGCCGGTTTTATTTACGGTATTTACCCAATAAACAAAAAAATATCTACCTGAATTACATAAAGCAAAAAGATCATCGGTGACCATAAAATAAAATAAAATAAATACAGGCAAGACAAAGAAAGTTTATGTATAAACCAATTAGTATTGGATGGCAACCAACAATTCTAATGTGTACACAAAGATTAGAGACACAGCTCATGATTTTGATCAGGATCAGTAAGTTTTAGCGAACATAATAGTATTATGATGATGCAATAACTTTGGGTGTGAATGGCCTTGAATTTTAGAAGAGGTGTGGGAGCAAAATCATAGGAAAAAAATTCCTACACATAGTGCCTATTCAAATGCTTTAGAGTGTAAAAAGGGCGGCATTACGGACTCAAAAGAAAATGAGAATGAGTGCCTGCCATAGATCAACTATGCTTCTCGGGGGTAAAGTTCAAAATGACTTCTTTGATAAATATGAAAACGGATAATTGATAAGGTTACATATCTATAACTCGAATTAGATTAGAAAGTGTTGATCTCTAATTTTAAGGAAAATTAAAGAAGTCAAAAAAAAAAACAAAAAACTTCAAGAAGAATAAAGAGAAATTTCAAGGTTGACCTGCGTATAAAAATCGCAATCAGATGAAATGTGCTATATGCTATTGTGGAATCTTGCCAGTGAACATGATTTATAAAAGTTGCACCAAAGAAGTAATACAAGGCCTCTGGACCATTGGCCTTATGAACACTACAACCAAAGAAAGAAGGCAGCCAAGGGACATGTTGTGTTTAGTTGACTCAATGCATTACATGTCAATATTACAAAGATATGTACTCTACCTACCTTGTATTATCCTTTAGAGTCAATGAGAATCCACAAGGATGTCTTTATTTATTTTTTTCCTTACCTGAAAAATGGCTCTTTATTATGAATCCAAATAGACCGAGTTACATGTATTAAAAGAAAAATCTGAGTGTGAAAAAAAATTCAAGTTATGTCTAAATTGTGTATTCATACATGAGTTCTTTTTTTTTTTTCCTATCCACGTAATGGGAGAGGTAATGATTATGCTTCATGATGCAATATGATGTTCAAAGCATATTAAAGTTAATTATCAATATGCTACCAATGAGGAAAATTCTATGAGAAGTTCGATTATATTAATTTATAGGAAATTGTGTGATTTGCTGATGTAACCATCTTATAAGCGAGGTAGTGCGATGCCTTTAGGATTATTTGGGTTGGACAACCTTATGGGCACATTGTTGGTTGTATTTGGACAAATCAATATTCTTAGGGTGGTTCTATTAATAGGCAAGGATGTCAGAAAAATATATGTATTTAGGGAGTTAGAAAAATATTAGACTCTCAAAGACGATGAGTTTTGCCAAGTATTACGTGTAGCTTAACAACCACTTTTTGTGCAAGCGTAAAGGTATATGTAACATTCGAGGACGAATGGTCCCAAGTGGGGAAGAATGTAAAATCCTATAAAGTTTTACCCATTATTTGGAAAAAAAATTGTCAAGTGATTGAAGTAATCATGAGGTGTATCGATGCCCATATGAGAATGGCCTACACGAGAATTTTAACTTCACCAGGACACTTGGTACGATGGCTAACTTTATAACTTGGGATATTACATTGTTATTTTTGTAGTCAAGGTTAGAATGGAATACAACACAACCTTGTTTAGCAATTTCGTGGGTTGAAAATGTTTCAGTATCTATATGTTAGCCAACTTGTATTATACCTTATATAGAATGAGAGGAAATATAATCAAAAGGATGTTCACATGTAAGAAAGTCGAAGAATAAAATATAAAGATTCAAGAAAAGTCTTGTGACAAAATTACAATTGTTTGTTGGCTGGTCATCTCTATTGGAGTGGGCTAACTTGGAGCTATTGTGCATAAGTAGAGTCATGGAACTAGTGCTATGAATCTTGGTTGATGGTGTCATTAAATAGCATATTTAATGTCAAGACAATTTGTAAATTTTTGTTTTGCAAGGTATTGTGCTTTTTAATCTTTTTGATGCAAACTTAGAGATATTGGAAGGTTTTATAAATTTCAGTGGCACGGTGAGGACATTGATATAAATTGTTGGAATACTATTGCGAACATGTGCTGTATTAAATTGGAAAAGTTGAAATTTTTGGATTGTCCAGTTACAGGGAAGATTTTGTCGAAATTATTAAGAAATCCAACACTTAATCAAGTTTTGAAACATTTGGCAAGTTGGTAGAATGACAAAGTGGCCTACGAGTAAGGAATCATCATCATTCGAGGATGAATGATTCTAAAGGGAGAAGAATGTAACATTCCTCAAAAATCATACTTTTTCGGACACTATGTAAGAGGGAAATCAAGCTTGAAGTTGGGGTTGTAAAGGACTAAACAAAATTTAAAAGAATGAGAAATTATTTTTAGTCTGGAATGCATGTAGCAATAGCTGCAAATTACATTTATGTGATTTGACAAGGTAGATGGATATGTATCAAGTAATTGGCATATTTGTGCACAAGGCCTAACAACTAAGATGGGGTGAAAAATATTATTGGAGCATGTATAAAGTAAGATACTCCTATAATATTGGAGTATTAATATTTTATTTATTAGTGGTTATCTCTATGTAGTAAACATCTTATTTTTATTTGATGTGGGCTTTTATTATTAATAGAGCAAGCAGCCCAATAAAATAATAGGTAAAGATATATTGCCCCAACCCCACAACGTGAAGCTAAGTCACGTTTCTCCTTGCCGATTGCCATACAAAGAAAATCCCTTCTCCATATTGTTAGGAACAAAGTCCTACTTTGGCCAAGCTTACAATCAGAACTATTAGAAAAAATAAGAAAATATATATCTCCTTCATTACTATTATAATCAAATTGGGTGGTGAAGAAGAGGAAATACAGAGGACTTAGTGCATATTCTTGGCAGCCACTCGAGATCGAAAATCCACCTCTAAATTATATTAAGGTAATTTTCTTTTATGGAATTGAGATAGAATAACGTCATTTATATGAGAAACAACATTGCGATAGATTATTTTCATAGGAAAGTTTCCCTAAAACCTAGAAAGTTAAGAATTGAATCTAAATTGTTGATTGATATTAAAGATTGAAACTAGCATGCTAGACCTTGAACTGTGGGACGCTGCAGGAAAAGGAAAGAAAGAAAATAAGTTTCGGATGTCAGAGTTGGTTGGTACTCTCCAGAAAAGAAAGAAAGAAAAGAATATATTTTTTTGATTATTATGGAACTGCTTTTGCGCAAATATAGCAGAACAATTTTAAATGTTTTATATTGTTCTATGAGATTTTATCATGCATAACATATTTTCTATCACTCGTTCCGACTTTAGTGGGAGGATAGTTGAGACTCACTGAGTACCATCGTGGTGTACTGACGTTCTCTTCATGGGAAGTCAATGTAGGCACAGGTTTTGCAGTCAAGCAGGTTATGAGCTAGGATGTTCTCCCACTACCCAGCCAATTGGTGAGCTCCACATTTGTTCGTGGAGATTCTTTATTTTCCAATCTTTCTTATTAATATAGTGGTGTCAGGTATCAAATCCTAGAGGCTTCATAGACAGTCTAGCAGTTGGGTGTGGTTGTCCATTTTACATGGTTGAAGTTTTGAATGTAACATAGTAAAGTTATTTATTTTATAGATACAAATTCAGAATGAATTTTGTTTTAGACTTAATTATTAATTTTTTTTTATGATTATATCATTTGCATAGTATGACAGAAATTGAAAATCACAGACAAGTTTGGAGGGTTCGCCCAGTCAATTTTAGATACCGGGTGCCGGTCACAGCTCGTTCAGAAAATGGGTCGTGACAACACAAATTTTTTTTTTTTTAAAATTATTATTAAATGAATACATTACTAAAAGACATTTTGATGTTTCAAAATTTTTGTTTAGTAATTTCATTTATAATAGACTTTCCAAAGTACCACGCATACTAGTTGATAAAGTATGAATATTATGGCGAAAAAGGTTTAGCCCACCCTTGATGGGTGTGTCGCCATGGCAATCGTGCCTGTATTAATCAATTTCACTGCTTCGCATCCATGTTGGGTGTGTAACGAGCTCAGATACCACATTTTTTGGTGACGAGTACACTGAGGGGCCGTTCGGTACATGGGATTAGTATTAACAATTCAGGGATAAAATGTAGGATTAAGTTATCCCATATTTGGTAGGAGTTTTAAAACTGGGATTATTAATCTCTGGATTGCTTATACCACAATTGTAGTATTATTTCTATCCCATACATCATGTGGGATTGCTAATCCCGGGATTAAGTACCAAAAGACACATTTGTCCTTCTTCTAAGCTCTTCTTCCAATGGTTTTTAAGAAAGTCAAGGTTAAATATGGAAATAAATGTTTATTCCACTTTATATCCCATTATTATTCCAATGAACCAAATATTTACCCATAAAAGTATATCCACTAAATAATCCCATCATTATTAATCCCGATATTATAATCTCATCATTATTAATTCTGGGATAATCCTTTGTTGAACCGAACGATCCGGGAAGGAATTGACTTTGTACTGATTAATTAGTGCCCAATCGCTGTGGATGCTTTACAGTAGTAGGAGCGAATTTGCCAAGAGAACATAAGGGTAAAATTGGAAGAATAGCCATTTTAAAGAACTGACTGATAAGCAGCCAACATTTGCAAAGTTGTTATGCGTTAGAATTGTAATTAAGATTAATATAGGGTCGCTGGTGAGACTGAGTAAGAAGGTGTATTCAATAGAAACTATATGATAAATTTGAAAGAAAGTAAACGACTCGAATATATTTATAAAAAGATCGCTGTATTGCTATTGATTACAATTTGGTTTTAACTAAGGGTTAATCACAAATATATACAACCCTAACACCAAAATTACAAAAAATAACAACATTATTCCAATTTACAAAATATACCAACATTTCTTTACCCATTATATACAAAACCAACAAAATTAACAAATTAGGGTTCCTTCTTCTTCCTACTGCCCCCCCCCCCCACTGCCACCACCCCAGGCGGCGGCGGCGCCTGGTCACCGCCGGCCGCCGCCGACCACCCACCGGATTTTTTTTTTTTTTTTTTTTTTTTTTTGTATCTAAAATATGAAATACACATATAAACATTGATTTCTCTTTGAAAATACACTTGCAACATACATATAAACAAAAAATACATGTAAATACACAAAAAAAATATTTTACATACACTAAACACACACATACATACAAGGATCTACGGATCTACAAATTAAACATACAAATTTTATGTATGTCACACATACACTTGACATACACACAAAAACACATACAAAAAATACAATAGATGCTCAGATATACATGTTCATACAGTAACATACACGTTCATACACTTCTGTGCTGAAAATTATTACATGTATATACACGAACATACAGATACATACACTTGCAGATCTGAATTTGAATGTGTATATTCAAATGTAAAAAAGAAGAAGGAGAAGCAGATCTGAACTTGTATTAACAAAATACATGTGTATACATAAAAATACACACATATACACGTACAAAATGAAAAAAGAAAAAGAAAAATGAGGAGAAGATGAGAAAAGAGGAGCAGATCTGCTCCAATCGCCATGGTGGAGACACGCAGCGGCTGCGACGGCGGAGCAGAGGCACGGGGGGGGGGGGGGGGGGGGTGACGGCGGGAGGGTGGGGTGGGTGGGTGGAGAGGAGAGAAAGAGAGAGAGGGAGAAGTTAGGGTTTTGGGTAGAGAGGGAAGAAAGGAAATGAAAAATTGTATATTTTGTAAAATGTGAAAAAGTGTTGGTATATAGGGTAATTATTTAAAAATATCGGTATTTTTTGTAATTAAGTGGTTTAGTATGTCAATTAGCGTAAAAATGTCTTTAACTAATTAAATTATCTAAAACTGAACGATACTAGTGATACATTTGTTGCTTCCTTTAGTGAATTTTTACGAAATTTATTAGTGGTATTTTTATCTTTCTAATAGATAGGTCATCCATAAGGTTAAGATCTGTTATGGTTATTACAAGATACGAGACTTGAGTCCCACATCAGTGTAATTGAGAGGTAGGTTTGCATAGCTAGCTTCCAACTTAATAGCTAGCTTTTAGGATGTGATTCTCCATAAGTAGTACACTTGCATCAGTGATGTCAGTGCCACCAACACCCTCCATGCTCATCGTGCCATGGATGTTGTTGCCATTTAGCAGGTGGTATTCGCTCGGAGCTGAAAATTGCCCATCGAACCATCCCTTGAGAATAGTGGATGGCGAGCGTGGTAACTTTTTATGATACTTTGCAAGATATGAACTTGAGTCTCACATCCATCTAATGGAAAGTTGATGTGGAGTTTATATAACTTTGGGTCACCCACCTTAATAACTAGCTTTTGGGATATGGTTCTCCCTGAGTTGTATCAATGTCCTCTTCCCATATAACCTACAATTATCACATTCTTCAACTGAAGCGAAGGAGGATAAAGAATGGAATTTCATAATATACAGGCATCTATGATATCCTCAATTATAGACACCATCTACACTACCAGCAACACCACAACTCTCTTCAATTTAACAAACAAAGCCAAGTTGTCAGCAGCTTTACTCCATTATTTAGTATAGTTTTAGATTCTTTCCTGAAACATTTGACCATTTCTTGAAAGTTTATTGTCGAATAGGGCCATAAGCGGAGCCAGGATTTTCATAAAAGGGCTATCAAAATATAAAGAATTAAACACACACAAAAATTAAGGGGATATATATTATATTTTAACCTAAGAAGACATTGTAATTTTGGCGAAAGGATACCCTATATGGCTCCGCCACTGAATAGGGCCAGCGCCCCTTTGCTGCATGGGCATTGGGACACAATCGGGTGATTTGCAGAAACAGGAAATTTCAATATGGTTTTACCTATCGTAAACTCAAAAGTATCTTTGTACCACAAGGATATCAATATCTCAATACCAACTGTTATGAGCTGAAAGTGTTGAGCTGAGCTTATTGAGCTCAGCCAGATTCGATATGGGGAAGCCGGGGAAAGGAACAAAGAAACAGTTCAAAAGTTAGTTAGGAGGGACACGTGTACGCTGAGGATTAGAAGCTGTTAAATGAACTCCAAGGGCTGGGATTAGAGTGGTAGTTAGTTGGTTGTTATAACAACCAAATGGACAGGAGAGAGAAGCAGTTTTTGGTATCCAGATTCATTCTTGAATCTTCCTTCTTCTTCCTTCTTTCAATCCCCAATTCTCTTCTAACCCCTCTTCCTTCCCACGTCCATTATTGGACTGTATCAAAGTAGTTAGTTGATTTCAAGCTGTAATCGTGTGTAGTGAATTGAAGAGTAATAAAAGTTGTTCATTTCATTTTAACTTGTTCAGTTCATTACAAGTGGTATCAGAGCTTAATCGATCTGTGAAGCTTCTATGGCAGAAGGCACTCGATTGAAATCCATGGATGAGAAACTGATCAAGCACGATGAGCTATTGACTGGAATACAAGGCACCTTGGAGCAGATCATGGCTAAGATAGCTACCATAGAAAGGAATCAACATGTGGTTGAAGCTGAGGCAGTCAATGGGGGAAATGGACTCCTTCCAGTACCACCAGTTGACAGTCGGAACCCTCGATTACCAGGTTTGCAGTTGCTACCTCCTAAACTGGAATTTCCTAGTTTTGATGGAACTGAACCCAAGGTTTGGGCTAGAAAATGTGATAGATACTTTAGCTTGTACAAGATTCCTACTAGTCAAATGCTAGAAACAGCTGTATTGCATTTAAATGGGAGAGCTGAGTCCTGGTACCACTCATTTGTGCTAAGTAATGGTATTGTATCTTGGAAAGAGTTCAAAGAAGAAGTCTGTAGCAGATTTGGGGAAAATCCTTTAGAAGATGTGGTAGAAGAATTTAAGGATCTGAGGCAAACTGGGACTGTAGAGGCTTATCTTACTAGGTTTGAAGAATTAAGAGCTGAAATGATCATTAGAAATCCTGCCTTGAATGATGAACATTTCCTCTCTAATTTTGTGGGAGGACTGAAACAAGAAATTAGATTTTCTGTCAAATTCTTTAAGCCTGGAACCTTGAAAGAGGCCATAGAGCAAGCCAGAATGCAAGAAAGAGCCATACAAATTGCTAACCAGAAGGAAAGACAAGCTAGTAGGCCACACCAAGTCAATACTAGTAGTGGAAATGGGTTACCTCAGAGAAGGAACCAAGGGCCCATCACTGGGGCAAATTCTATCAGACTAAACCAGGAGACTTATGACTATAGAAGAGCTAATCATCTATGTTTCAAGTGTGGGGAGAAGTACACAACAGGCCACCAATGTAAGTTGAGACACCTGCACTGCATCCTAGGTGAGCAGGAAGAAATGCCTGAAGAGATAGAACTAATGCATGAAGGACCTGTTGGATCACAAGGGGAGGACAACTTGAACTATAATCTGGAGGTACATGAAGCTGTGTGCTTGAATGCTTTGGAGGGTAATACTAATGGAGCTAATACCATTAAAGTGAGAGGAACTGTTAAAAGAAGAGAGTTGGTCATACTGATTGACACTGGAAGCACTCATAGCTTTGTGGATGTTCAGACAGTCAAAGAAGTAGGATTTTAACCTGCTTACTGTGCACCAATCAAGGTCACAGTAGCTGATGGCAACTACATGATGAGCAGCTCTTACTGTGCAGCATTTGCTTGGACAATGCAGGGAATGAGATTTCAAGATGATTTGAGAATAATCAAGTTAGGAGGATGTGATATGATTCTGGGAGTGGATTGGATGAAGAACCATAATCCAGTGACATTTGATTTCTTAAAGAATAGGGTGGTAGTATTTCAAAGAAACAAGAAGGTAGTATTGCAAGGGATGCAGGACAATGGAGAGTTAAGTATGATAAGTGGTAGTTCCATGTCCAAACTACTCAAGAAAGGACAGACCCTGATGGCTCACCTCTTTATGATAAGCTCAACTGAAGAGGAGAATCCTAGCTTGGAGAATGAGGATTTAAACAAACTGTTGCTGTCCTATGATGATATATTCCAGGAACCCAAGACACTACCTCCTAGCAGGGCTTTTGACCATCACATTCCTCTTAAAACAGGTGCTGAACCAGTGAGTTTGAGACCTTATAGATACAGCCACTTTCAGAAAGAAGAAATGGAAAAGCAAGTCAAGGATATGATGCAGCAAGGTATCATTCAGAACAGTCAATCTCCTTTTTCTTCCCCAGCACTACTAGTCAAAAAGAAAGATGGCTCTTGGAGATTTTGTGTGGACTACAGGGGTTTGAACAATATCACAGTCAAAGACAAGTACCCAATACCAATAGTAGATGACCTGCTGGATGAACTGAATGGGTCTACTATATTTTTCAAGATTGATTTAAGAGCAGGGTACCATCAGATCAGGATGAAGCCTGAGGATGTATACAAAACTGCTTTCAGAACTCACATGGGCCACTATGAGTTCAAAGTGATGCCATTTGGCCTCACCAATGCACCTGCAACATTTCAAGCTTTGATGAATCATGTGTTTCAACCTTATCTGAGGAAGTTTGCACTGGTATTCTTTGATGACATTCTCATCTACAGCCAAACACTCACAGACCATTTACAACACCTAGAACTCATATTCCTTACACTGAGACAGAATACTCTATGGGCAAAGAGATCTAAATGCAGCTTTGGCCAACCTAAAGTGGAGTACCTAGGACACATTATCTCTGCTGCTGGGGTGTCCACTGACCCTTCTAAGATACAAGCTATGCTAGACTGGCCTATTCCACAGAACATTAAAGCTCTTAGAGGTTTCCTAGGACTGACAGGCTACTACAGAAAATATGTGGCTAACTATGGGAGGATCAGTAAGCCACTGTCTGATTTGCTTAAAAAGAATGCCTTCACTTGGACAACAGCAGCTGACACAGCATTCCAGGAACTCAAAACTGCCATGGCTAGTGCACCTGTATTGGCACTACCTGACTTTAACCAAGAGTTTACAGTGGAAACTGATGCTTGCAACTCTGGAATTGGAGCTGTGCTACTTCAAAACAATAAACCAATAGCATTCATGAGTAAAGTGTTGGCTCCTAGACATTGGGGCAAATCCATTTATGAAAAAGAATATATGGCTCTCCTAAATGCAGTAGACAAGTGGAGACACTATCTCCAGTTTAAACACTTCATTGTGAGAACTGACCACCACAGTTTGAAGTACCTGCTGGAACAGAGGGTGACCTCAGCCATCCAACAAAAAGGCCTGACCAAACTACTGGGATTAGACTATGAAATCCAGTACAAGAAAGGAGCAGAAAACAAGGTTGCTGATGCCCTATCAAGGAGGGATGAAGTTGACAACAGTGGGAAGGAAACTAAGGCACAATTACTAGCTATTTCAGCTGCTATACCATTGTGGGTACAAGAGATACATGACAGCTATGCAGCTGACACCCAGGCCTTAAACTTGATGGCACAGTTAGCTGTAGACACCACAGGGCCCAATCTATTTCATCTGTCTTCAGGAGTGCTTAGAAGGAAAGGGAAAATCTATGTGGGCTCATCTGGAGGATTAAGGGATCAACTACTACAGACATTCCATGACTCCCCACTTGGGGGCCATTCAGGTCAACAAGGCACACTGAAGAGACTAGCCCAGCTGTTCTACTGGCCTGGCATGAAAGAGTCAGTTAACTCTTATGTAAGAACTTGTGAGGTTTGCCAAAGAAACAAGGATGAGAACCTACATTATCCTGGGTTGTTACAACCTCTTCCTATACCTGATCAGGCATGGAGACACATAAGCATGGACTTCATTGAAGGATTGCCTAAATCAAAGGGCAAGGATGTTATATTTGTGGTAGTGGACAGAATGACAAAATTTGCCCACTTCATGGCACTCTCACACCCTTTTACTGCAGCTAAGGTAGCTCAATTATTCCTTAAAAGGGTGCACTCCCTACATGGGTTTCCAGAGTCCATAGTCTCAGACAGGGACAAGATCTTTGTCAGCAACTTCTGGAAGGAGCTTTTCAAGCTAGCAGGAACCAGATTGTTATACAGCACTGCATATCATCCCCAAACAGATGGCCAGACTGAAAGGGTAAACAGATGCCTGGAGACTTATCTGAGGTGCATGATATCTAGTAGGCCTACTCAGTGGAAACAATGGCTTCCTTTGGCTGAATGGTGGTACAATTCAAACTTCCACACTAGCCTGCAGTGTACCCCTTTTGAAGCTCTATTTGGATACACACCTCCTCAGCTAAGCCTCAGTCCTTTACTAGAAGTGGTGGCACCAGCAGCTGAGGATGTGATTATGAGGAGACAGCAGATGCAGCAACTACTCAAAGACCATTTAACCAAGGCACAGGAAAGAATGAAGATGTTTGCTGATAGGAACAGAACTGAGAGGGAATTTGCAGTAGGGGATAAGGTGTTTCTAAAGTTGCAACCTTACAGGCAAACCTCTATTGCCCTGAGAAAGAACCTGAAGCTCACTTCTAAGTACTATGGTCCATATAAGGTGGTTGCCAAGGTGGGTAAGGTAGCTTACAAACTGGAACTTCCTGACTCAAGTAAGGTACACCCAGTGTTCCATGTGTCCTTACTCAAGAAGAAAATTGGCAACAAGCATATAGTGCAAACTACACTACCTGCTACAGGAGAGGATGGACAATTTTTGGTGAAACCAGCAGCTATACTCCAAAGACAGATGATAAAAAGGGGCAATGCTGCTGCAGTGAAAGTGTTGGTGCAGTGGTCCAATCTCCCCCCTGAAGATGCCACTTGGGAGGATTACGACTATCTAAAAGCAAAATTTCCGGGGTTTGATGCCAATCCTTGAGACAAGGATTGTTTGAGGGGAAGGTGATGTTATGAGCTGAAAGTGTTGAGCTGAGCTTATTGAGCTCAGCCAGATTCGATATGGGGAAGCCGGGGAAAGGAACAAAGAAACAGTTCAAAAGTTAGTTAGGAGGGACACGTGTACGCTGAGGATTAGAAGCTGTTAAATGAACTCCAAGGGCTGGGATTAGAGTGGTAGTTAGTTGGTTGTTATAACAACCAAATGGACAGGAGAGAGAAGCAGTTTTTGGTATCCAGATTCATTCTTGAATCTTCCTTCTTCTTCCTTCTTTCAATCCCCAATTCTCTTCTAACCCCTCTTCCTTCCCACGTCCATTATTGGACTGTATCAAAGTAGTTAGTTGATTTCAAGCTGTAATCGTGTGTAGTGAATTGAAGAGTAATAAAAGTTGTTCATTTCATTTTAACTTGTTCAGTTCATTACACCAACCCCTCCTAGATAAAATGAAGGGAAGAATACAATTTCGGACTACAAAATTTCTTTCATATGTTAGGTGGATACAACTTATACGACCAGTATTGTTCTCGACATTAAAAAGGGCTCTGTTAGCATGGGAAAGCTGTTATTCTAAATATTCAGGGGTTGAACTTAGTGGATGTCGCAACCTAAAATAAAGGAGTAGTACTTTGCAAATTGCTATGGAACTTGTGCATGAAAAAGGATAAACTCTTGGTCAAATCCATGCATGTCTATTACGGAAAAGGCATAGGCATGTTGGACATTGCTCCTAAACAAGTTTGTTCGGAAGATTTTTTAGGCTAAAAAGTATCTAGAGGAAGCAGGTTATGAACCAAAGGATTTTCAAGACATGAGGAAGTTCTCTATTGCACAGACTTATCAAAAACTTTAAGGAATTTCCAAAACACACATGGAGAAAATTGGTGTGCAACAATCAAGGAGTTTCAAAGTGTATATTCATATAATTACTGGCAGTGCATGGAAGAATGGACACAAGAAATAGACTTGTGCGGCGGGTTGTGACTGATAACCTGTATTGCCCAATGTGTGAAAGGGAAGAAAATGGCATCTCACCCTGTTTTCCAAATGTTAAATATTGTTCAGTTGTGGGAAATGCTAGTGTCCTAGTAAGGCATAAACAGACCTGCTATGATTTGGCAAGATGAACTAAATTGGGTTGTGACGAATGCAAGGAGGAAGAGTGCAAGTACTGAGGTATTTAGAATGACATTGGCTGCATCTATCTACAGTTAGAAAGAAATTAAAGAGTTCTATGCAATAAGAAGAGGAGCAGCGAGGCAATCACAAGGCATATTGTCCAGGAAATTCACTGCATAGGGAGCATGCAAGTGAAGATTGCAAAGAGGCTAGAAAACTTGAATTTTTATCCTCAAGGCTGTATGTAAGATGCTGAGTTTTGTCATGAGTAGAGTAGATTTGCTGTTTATTTTATTTTTGTGCTGAACTGATGCTAGAGGCTGTTGCCCAGCTATCAGTTGTTTTTTTTGCATCCAGAATTTCATATTTTGGTATTAAAAGTTCTTTTATTTTCCAAAAAAAAAAAAAAAAAAGGAGGGGAAATCATTATTCAATCTTTCATTACTGTTATAAAATTTTCATACCAACAAAAATCTTACATAGCTTGAACATACTAATAAATTACAAACTATTGCACATCATTTGACAAAGATGAGAAAAGGTGGCACACATAACCTCTGGAAAGGGATCACAATCATCTCACCACACCATTGGTGGTAGCTGTTTATGGTTATGATACTTGAGGAAACATAACCACGATTGGTCAATTCTGTGACTAGGTTTCTTCAAAATTGAACTTGCTAGATTCAGCCACCGAAACTGAGAGTGTTTTCTTAGTTGATAGCAATAGATTTTGTCCAAATAATTCAAAGGCATGTGCATAACTTAGGCCAGAAAACAACACTGAGACATTGAGTGAATGTGCAAGAGAATACAACATGGAAATCCAATATTTCTGATAACGAAAGTTCACAAAAGTAAATATTTTTAAAAATGCAAATGGGAGGGAAAATAGCAAAAATTTCTAAGTTTATATACACCTATTGGTCAAGAGGGATCCACTCTAATTCTAGTTCAAGTTCTCCAGATTCTACATTCTGTAGCTTCAGCATTACTTCCTGTTTCACCTTTCCATCCACGATGTTTACAGTGCTATCATTCAATAGGGCATTATCATTTGATTTCAGCCATTTCCCAATCTGCATGTTACCAAACATTCCAGCATCTCCAAATGCCATTGCAGAAGTTAACATCGGCTGGATGTCTATCTCGGCCTCCCCCATTATATCATCAGCAGAAAACGTATCATGATCGTATACTTGCTGCAGTTCCAAGTTAAAAGAGAGATGAGAGTGATCTGAATGTTGCACAACCACATGAATGCAAGATAAGAGGAAGGATCCAGTTAACATTCCCAGAAACAAAGGAAAAAATGCAAGTTAGTGATTAACTTATGTAGTTAATTTAGTTTGCACATTTTATAAGTCTCAGTTATTTGACATGCATGAAGCGAACTCATAATGAAGATGCAACACGAATTCAGGAAGTCAAAGAGAAAAAAGAGGGGTTTCCAGAATCTCCAAGTTTTCCAAAAGCGCAGAGACTCTTGACACAATGGTTTTTCAGGATCATCACCACATAACTGCATTGCAATTATTTTGATAGACATCTTTCAACTATGCTTCAACATAGAGATTGGGAATTCCTCTCCTTCGTGTGTGGGGAAGTTTCCTCTCCCTCTTTTTTTTTTTTTTTTTGGGTTTGTTGGGGGTGGGGGGAGATACAAGGGTAAAGAATGAGAAGCACAGGCAAAACACTCTCCTGCGTGCAAACTGGCACATCAGCTCTGGTATGTACACATTTCTTTGTAACCAGACAACATGTTAGAGACAAACATTTAGCAAGCTAATAACAGTTCCTAACCAGACACAACATGTTATAGACAAACACTTGGCAAGCTTATAATGATTTAACCTTCTTTTTGAAACCCAAATTAAGATGCTCATTTAGCAAGGCGTAGGGCCACAGAATCCAGCAGTAAACATAATTCAGAAAGAAGCAGAGGACAAGGGCTTAATTGAAATAATTTGAGGAACCAGGCAACGTTTATCCTAGAAATGAATTGGACGAAACAGTTCCTGAGATTCTGACAAAGATTGAAATGTCCAAGTTTCCTTACAACTGATTAGATTGCAGAAACAAGGTCCCTGAGATGAGACTCACAAATTACCACAGTTTTTCAAGGCTACCATCGGTACTACAGAATTTCTGTTAGCACATTAGATTTTACTTGGGCATCAAGGTCATTTTCGGTAATGTATCAGTATTGAGTTTAACAAGAGAATGGAGCAGAGAAAGAATCAAGAACAGTTAAGTGCTTGTCATGGATAATGGATTTTGTTTATCCAAATAGTTTTAGCTAAAGTCAGACAAATGGCTCAACAAAGTTCAGAGATCCTTCTGACAGGAACTATACTGTTTTGAGTACAATACACCAGGAAAAAGAGCTCTTACAAATAACCAGTAAAGAAAAAAACCACACTACTCTGCCCTTATGATTGTGAGAAAAACAAAGTGTCATTGACGATGCATATCCATTAATTTACCTCTACAGACAAAAGAAATGACAAGAAAAGCTGCAGGTTTTTCAGGACAAAGCTTGTCGCCTGATCAGCTAGACTTAGCAAAAAGCAAATAAAGTTGAACCAGACAAGTTAGTCCAGTTAGCTGTGTTGATCAATGTAGGAATAGGATGGGAACAGATTCTTGGAGCAAGAAACTAACATTTCAAATGTAATTGATAGTAAACTCAAAAACACTAGGGATACTTTTTCCATTAAAGGACCCAAAGTCCAATAATAGGAAAAGCAAATTAAGGGGAAAAAGGTAAAGAAGCGAAAAGTTATATAATGAGTTCAAAGTTAATCCCATAAGGTAAGGCATCTTATGCCTTTTCTTTCTATCATGGGCACTGTATGATTGATTTACCAGTTCTAATAGCTCTTCAAATGCCACAACCAAAGTGTGTTCCTATAACATAATACTGCCTGCTTAAGTAAATAAAACATTATGGTGGTTGCAGAAGTAACTCTGATGACAGTAACAGAAGCTCATCAAAATTGTAAAATAAGAAGCCTATATCATTAACTAAGTTAATGCATTAAAAGATCCCGGAGCAGATTTGACATGTCCTGGAGGCAATTATGCAGAGCAGGAGCTCTGACAAAATTTCAAGCTTGTAACAGTCTCTATAAGGACTTAAAGGTGTTTCAAACGGTACAGTACGCCCACGCTTTTTCTCTTTTTCCATTTTCTGGGGGAAACTCTGTGACATCTTTAACTCTCCGAATAATAGGGCTCTTCCTATCAGATCGTGTTAACAAACTGTAATTGAAACAAGGCAATTCACTTAATAATCATCACTATAGCTTACAATAAATGGCCTCACAGTTATGCAGGTATATTTCTCTACAAAACCTGATTGGTCCTGCTTCATTGATCAACAGTGAAAAGCAATTATCATAAACTTTCTCAGCAGAAAACAACCAAATCAACTGCACTATTTTCTGCTTTACACCATTTTTATAATTCAAACATCATTAAGCTCCATGAATCAAAGGGTAATCCATTCAGCAATCAGAAGCAAATACATATTCTAATAACAGAGAATGAATAATGTGCTTGTCAGCTGATTTCTAGTTGCACTAATCATGGCTTCAAGCCAATAAAGATCCAAATATGTAGAAACTGGCAGGAACTTAAACACCAACAAAGCAGTATACGATCTTGTATAATCAATAAAAAGAAGTTCTTGTCTAATCCTCTAAACAAACAGCTTATGCGGCATCATCAAAGTAAATCATTGAAGAGTACTATAGGTAAAAATTAGCACACAGAGAGGAAGGAAAATAAAAAAAAGAGAAAAAGGTTACTCAAAATTGTCTGAGAAAGGTGGAATGGAATTATTACCAGTTTTACAGCCCCGTAATCTTGCGGAACTGAAAGCATTACTTCCTCATTCCAAATTGGATTCAAATTGCTCTTTACGACTGATGTTTGTACTTTCTGAACAAAAGAACCAGGTAAGAGAGAGACACACTCAAAGAACCTATTTCTACTTGTTAGTTCTTTACAGAGTATGTATAATTAGGAGCATGCAGCATCAGAAGGTCTAACAACTTCCCAAGCAAAAGCAAGGATGTTTTGCATTCTACTTTCTACCCAAATCATGCAGAAAACAGGGGGGGGGGGGGGGGGGGAGCAGGACCTTCAAAATAAAGGAGACAACTTTCAAAAACTTCTACTACAACTATGTTATTTTATCAATGACCAAAAACAAAGACTTCAAACCCCGTCCTCTCTTTATCTCGATAATTAAATCACATGACAAAGGATGACTAACCTGCTTCCCAAGAGTCAGGACAACATAAGGATCACTTGAGAGCATATCTCTGATTGCTAAGTTTGTGCCTTTGATAACTTTAACCTTCAACATACCAATGAATTCTATCATGCCTTCCTGTGACCAAATTCAGCATTAATAGCATATAAATGATCATGAAAGCGCGACAGACCAGTAATGATATCTTCCACATTGCAAAATGACCATTTATTAGTACTTCTAGTTTGATTATCTACTAATTTAACAAACAAATATAAAGGTCTCTACCACCACTAACCTCGATGCAACTAGAAAAATGGAATGTCTCAAACACCACAAGTAAGATTTATTTTGACACATCAACATTTATGAAGGAAGAATTATTTTAACACATCAACACGTATGCTGGAAGATACCCAAGGGAGATACTTCATTCACTCAGTCAAATAGAAATTAGCAAATATTCCACATAAGTCCAACATGTGTGAAGCGGACTCGTGCAAAAATTTAGAACTTACAGATTTTTGTGAACTTGAACTCGAAGTTCGAAAGGTGTCTGTGATCTTGCTTGATAAACTTGGTTTAAGAGAACTCTTTTTTGGATTTGACAATATCCGCAAGCTTGGTTTCAAGAATTCTTGACGCTCATACTTAGACCTTCGAAAAAAACATGCTTACATCAATAAAAACAAGACCTACTACAAGTCACATAAAAATTACTCAAGGGTTCTATCTGTTTCTTCATCACTAAGCAGCATTGAAAAGCCAATAATCAAGAAACAAATGTATGATAGGACCCAGGGCTGTTAGATGTACTGATTCAGCTCAGAAATATCTACTCCCTACGTCCCATTTTAGGTGGCACCATTTGACCGGGCACGGAGTTTAAGAAAATAGATGTTGACCTTGTAAAGTTTCAATTTTACCCTTGAAAAAGTATGAAAGAGAAGATTTGAGTAATAAAAAGGTAGTTGGTAGTTTTAAAAGTATGTAGGACCCAACAAGAGTAAAATAGAAATGACACATTAAATAATTGTTAAATAAGGAAATGTGCCATTTATTTTGGGACAAACAAAAAAGTAAATGGTGCCACATAAATTGGGACGGAGGGAGTAGAAAATACAATCATTCCGACATCAACCACAGGGAACTCAACATTAGCATGTCTCCTTGTCGCCAACAAACTTTTCACCTAGTAAAGCACTAAGTTGCTCAGACATGGCACTTTTGTTGCTGCACCAGTATTGACACGACACTAGTATGAGTGTGGGTGTGGGATCTGTACTGGATCTGGTCAAACGTTTTTGGATATTTTGACCATGAGCAACGGAAAATTTCGAGATGATACAATTTGATTCCCAACCTCAGAACCAAAGCTAGGCCTCTCAAATAATCTCTTCCTACATTACCTCAATAGGAAATCAAAAGGGAAAAAAGTTTCTTAAGGCCAACAAAAAGTGTAGGATCAGATTATAAATCTAGTTTTATCTTTTTGAATTATTTTTAGCCGAATCCCTGCACCCGCATCCGTACCAGGATCCGTATCCCCGAATCGTAGAATTTAGATCTCAAAGGGTCCAACCTCTAGATCCATACCCGTGTCGGACACCCGTACCCGTGTCCGAGCAACTTAGGTAAAGCATTTATCAGGACTAATGCCAGATATTAATGGTTTAAGGAAAATGATATGGAACTACTTACTATCTAAAGTCCACTTTTGACTAACCAGGAGTTGACTGAAGGACTGAAAGGAGTATAGAACATAGATAAGAATTGAAGTTACTTTGTAACAGGTAACAGACATGTAAAGTGGACAGTTTCAGTAGATAGTAGTGTAGAACTGCAAGAAAGCTTACATGACGGTGTTCCTTAAACAAATTAAATTTTCTGTCTTTGGTGAGTGAGAGAAGTGTTTCCTATATCAAATTTACGCTCCTTATAATGCTGTCAACTTATCAAAAGCTTTTAGAAGAGCCGTACATCATACATACCTCAGAACTTCTTTACTCCCATGTATTTCAACTGCCTTAGTCCTTTACCAACCTTTTTTCAAACCAAACAGATCTATTTTTGACCACTTTCTTTTGACACCTTTCTAATAGTTAGCATGCAAATACTTGCACGTTATATTTTGTATTTGTTATCTAGTTCCAAGTTCTCAAAATCCTTTTATTTTCAATTTATGTCAATGGACATACAGTTTGCTGAATTTCACTTAGAGAACCGTAAAGTACCATTTAGCATAGTTGAACAGCAGGAAGTCCTCCCTGTTTAGGAAGACACATACTCATGCCATCTCCAACACCACATATCAATGCTTTACCAGATAATTGACACAACCTTTAATGAGAAAGGCTCATGAAGGCTTAAATCCAGTGACACAACAATTAATGGAAAGAACAACACTTCTCCATCTGATCTAACCTGATGAATTTAGAACGCGCCTCGTGGCTGGCATCTGGTCCTGGCTTTGAAATGCCTTCAGGAATATAAGCTTCATAGATTGAATTGGCCGAAGCATTACCTCCAACCTCAACCATTGAGTCAATTTCATCATCAGACCATTCATCTAATGTCACAGACAAAACCTGCACCAACATAGTCATAAGATGGGGAGAAAGAAAATCAAAAGATCAGAGTTCGCATCAATAAGAACAATATTTCCATTTCCCATCGCAAGAAAAGAATAAAAATGCACCAGAAAAGGAATAAGACAGAACATGTGCTGTGAAAAGGAAAATACTTGTTTTCTGTAGCGTCGGCGAAGTGATATAAGAAATTGAAAGTATAATCTCTGATAATTTGGATATTTCAATGACCCCAAATCAGATTTAGCAGGAAATTGTTGCTGGAAACCTACTAGCAGCAATTAAATGATGGGTCATACAGGGAACCAGCCATTCATTAATCTTGCTGCCACAATGTTATCCACCTATAATGAACAAGGTGATAACTCCCCCAAGCAGGTGTGTGGCATCATATAGGATAAAGGTGCCGGAAAACACTTAGCATTTGAGAGTGCTCGAGAGCAATTGCTTGCTTCCATGCCAGATTTTGGTTAAACTACTATGAACGAACAGTTCAAGGCTACAAGAACTTAGTGATATGCTTCTCGATAGAATTTAAACATTAGAACACCAGTCTGCAGATGGAGATAATGGAAAAGAAGATTAAGTTCTCTACCTCTCTGCCTATAAAAAGTACATCCGTAGAACTAAATTAGTTATAAATCTCAATAAAGAAAAGTTATGTTCAAGCTGTAAATCATGGCAAGCATCAACTATGAAGAAAAAGGAAAATACAGAGAGCGAATGGCCCAGAAGAACTTACTTTTGAAATGTGAGTGCCAAGGCTTCTGTGCACACCACAGCATTTCAAGCATATGAAAACGCCAATATTGGTCGACCTGGGATTGAGGAAAACAATGCAAAGCACTATAAAAATAAGGGAGAGAAATGGAAGAAAGGAGAAAAACTGCTTTGACATACTTGGAACAGAAATGGTCAGAGGGAACTTTGTTCTGTAAAATAAATTGACTTTTTCACCAATGCTCCCTTTGTTCTAGTTTTATTTCTTATTCTTTTTCTTTAATTAGTTCCCCAGAATTAGATTCTTTAGAGGGAGATAGAAGTCAAGAGCAACTACACAGAATAACATAAACACCCTTTCAGATTGACACAATGCCACCTGTTCCTTACTGCCTCAACTAAACCTAACAAAAGGGTCAAGGTCAGTCCAGAAATTGGACCGACCAGACATGGTAAGTGGGCCCTAGAGCCAGCCCTACCCTTATTTAGGGAACTCTGGGACTAGCGTAGCACCGGGAGGAGGGGAGGATGCAGTCCGTCTATTTTTTCAACTGGACAGGTCTTTGGAACGTGTGTAGACCCAGGACAGATTGAAGGGAGGGGGGAGAAGGAAGCATCTTGTCAAGTCACCATTGGCCCCCAACTGCTAACGCCCTCCATTATTTACTCTTTTACCTAAAAGTTCATACTATCAGTACCCACTAATCATTTGTTTTACCATGATCATTCTCTCTCAGTATTCTCTCAAAACTCCCTCAAGCTCTCATTTTCTCTCAATAACAAAAGGTTAGTTTGCCATTTGGATAAACAACATTCAAACAAAACGACCCTGCCAAAAGTTCCTCGACAATCCACATGTAAACTACAATTGATCCTACGATTCGCGTGTAATTATTTTTTGTAGTTGCATACTCCAGTTGTAAATAGTCATATGCGAGTATTTTCAATTTGTATTACAAATTGTATTAATTTTCAATTTTGTAATTCTTTCGAAGTTGGTAAATTTTAAGGCTTTCTCCTCTTCAATGTCTTATTTTTCAAATAGCCATTTCTATTTGATAACCTTTTGTTAGCTAATTAAAGCAGAAAAAATTAATTACAAGCAGCCCTAAGACCAACCAACTTAGAGCTAGGGTCCTGATCTCAAAATGGACATCCTAAGGAATTTAAACAGAGGATCCGAGCTCAAGGGCCAAAATCTTAAGAGGGCGGTCCTTAACAAGAGAAAGGAGAGAAGACAACAGAGAAAAACCAGTTCCAAATATTAACTGCTTATCGGCAGCGACGGAGCTAGTATGAAATGCGGGGGTTTGGCCGAACCCTGTAGCTTTGGTCCAAACTCTATATTTGTCTTGAAAAAAATTATTTAGTATGTACAAATTATTTAAGACTTGAACCCTGAACCCCCCAGCTTCAAAACCTGGCTTTGCGTCTGCTTATTGGAAGCAACAATTCCAAGTAGACATGCACCTAGAGTTAGTTTCACAAAATGGTACTCACAGAAGCATTACCAATTTTAAAATTAGTAGAGGATATAAATGAATTAGTAGAGCAGTTCCAATCTTATTGAGAATCCATAGAAAAGCTCGGAGTCATTGTTATCGTCATTTTACCAAGTTCAACAAACAAAAACAGCATATTCTACATACTCCATTTTTCAGAAAAATTTAACATAAACTTTGAGCAACTTTCTCATGAAGCTAGCAATTCAATAATAAAAGTTAAAAACTATTTGATAGGCGAACACCAAGGACGGGAAAAAAGAGGAGAGGGGTCACATCTAAGGGCCTACTCTCTAACATTCAGAAGTTTGCATGTGAAGGCACTATCTTTTTCTCCAAGAATAAATGATATTATACGTCTGGTCTCTAAGTTTGTTCTTCCTTCTCTGCATCATCCCATTTTTTCTATGTTTTAGTCATTAGTAATGGATGGCTTGAATTATGATCTGTAGGCTAGTGGATGATATTCACTAGCTACACCATCAGGGTACTTGAGGCCAGAAGCTTTATATCAAGAAGGAGTCAGCTTCAAAACGAACGACTTTGTTCTCACCATATCATCATATGACTTGCCAATATGAAGGAGATGAATTGCTAAACATCAATGTTAGATACTAAACTCAAATATATAGCCTTTTCATCTAATCATTCGTTTCTTTTAATTAACCAGAAAGATATCTAATTAGGCTGTTCCCTATAAGAGGGAAGCGTAGCTAGCTAATTTCAATCCTTTGGGGATCAGCTTTACGTACATGGTAGGAGTTATAGATGAATAGGAAGAAATAATAAAGAATTCTTCATCTAAGAAAGTGACAACCTGTAAAACAAAACTGAAAAGAATATTCGAATTTCAAATATATGTATATAAAGAGTGAGGCTCATAAATACAATGATAAATTGTTAGGTATGTGAATTATGCATTTCATGTTCCTGTTATTATCCAAAAAGCATCCACACTTCTGCAAGTTGAAAGATAAGTAGGCATGAGGGGCTGAAACTTACGCCCATTTAGGGTCTGGAGAACCACAATCAGCGCATACACGATTATCTTTTTGAAGCAAAAGGTCTTTCAATCTTCTTTTACCTGTGAATTTACTCTTACCAGTCACACGAGAAGTAAAAGATGAATTCTATATATTCAAAGAGTGGAAAGGTTGGAGGTAACTATACAAGAACATGTTAGTAGCTTATCACATGAAACTTGACATATAAAAATTGAATTATCAGTTCGTAGCAAAACAAAGCAGTTAGTTGGAAGAAACAGAAGCATGGAGCTATCTCGAATTGCAAAAGAATCTGTCAGTTCATCACCCGAACCATCTTTTATGATAAGCAGACTCAAAAAGTTATAACTCTAGATCCTCTTCATTATTCTTAGGACTCCTTATGTCAACTATCAATAGTGCAGCCATCAACGTTTGACATGTAAAGTTGTAGATACTATGGCCCAGTAACCATCAAACAAAATAAACACGGTGTAGTTTTACTTTATAATTGACCAATGGCTTACTCGATCACATAGACCTATTCTCAAGGAACAGGTTGAGGAAATTCAAGAATAGTAAGAAGTAGGAGCATGCACAATTAAAGTTTAGAGTATGAAGACAGGGTCTTTCACTAGAGTTCACTCTCAGTTGAATGAATCTGTATTTGTTAATAACTTTATGAAGTAAACAGAAACACAAAAAGACAAAGCATATATACTCCAGTCGCTCAATATGGTCAAACAATCAAATTTTCAGTACAGAGATGGAGGACTACATGGCTAATAAACTATTCCTCTTTAGTTTAATCATTTCAGATTCCATGTGAACTTCTTCTAACATGAGTCAGATAATCTATCGAAGAAGCAATACAAGAAACAAAAAAGGTATGAATCAGGCGGCAATAAGCCTCTCTAGACCAAACATGATTGTAGAAGCTCTACCTACTGCTTCAATTCCCTTTTAAAGCAAGAGAACATGGATTCTTTACCCCATGTTTAACACAAAGCGCCTCTCCAATCTTAATGGAAGTGTTTTATGGACATAGCTTGCATTGGTTTCAACATTCTCCTTCACAACGCAGTGGAACGAGCAGGCCTTTGTGGCTCTCCACATAATAACCTAAAGAGATATTCTGCATGTGTTTGACATCTGAAGAGTGTGAATGAAAACTCACCAATGAGCATCATTATATTGTTTATCAACCGACAAGGTCCGAGTGTGGGCCTAAATGTGCAAGAATGACAGACACAAAATCTCCAATAAAATCGTATTTCTTGGTGCAACTAATTTCTAAGGTTTTGTTTAAATTTCCAACTGAATTAATACATTATTACAGAAAACTCAAAAGAAACATGATATCACTCATTCAACAGCCACCATTTCTGCATGTATATGTAACTACAGGCAGCTATCTCCTATAAACACTTATCATCTCAGAAATTGAGAAGTATTTACTGACACCTTCATATTAGGCATTATAAACTTGCAGTGTTATAAGCTTTCATGCTGTATTTTACAGAAAGTCTCTAGTTTCCAGATACATCATGAACAATAAGATGGGTGCAGTGACATAACTACTCCCATATAATGATAAATTACCACATAAACAGACTTTTGATATAGCAGTGAGATCATACTTGAAGTTGGTCTTGTAAGTGCAGACGGGCGCTGGCTCATTGCTCTTTAACAAGCTGCTCTCCTTCAACTTGACCACCTTTTTATCAAGAACCCACATATAATGAGCAAGTCACTAGAAGGACTAAAGGAAGATATGGGCATGGCGGAGCCACATGCAGTGAAGGGATTCAATTTGAGTCCCCTTGATCGGAAAGATATACTGCGCAAATAGGATAAATAACAACATTTTTCTGTTCAAATATAGAATTTAGAATCCCCTTGACATAAAAGAAGTTCAGGTTTGAATCCTAGGTGCAACATTTTTATGATAATTTATATCCCCTCATAAGAATTCCTGGCTTCGCCGACGTGCCAGCGGCCTTCATATATTCGCATATGTAAAATCCTACAATCTTATTGCATAAAAAAAGAAATTTAATCAAACGAATAAGAATGTTCTTTGTTGTTTTCACTAGGTGTATTCGGTATGGATGAAAATGTTTTCCTTGTGGAGAACGCTTTCAAGTATCTGGTTACCTTAAGCCATTGTCCTATACAAACATCCAACTCTCACTGTAACACTTTAATCAACACTTAGTCCCTCATACATTGTTGTTAACCTTTTTTTTTCCGGTGTCTAGGCTAGCTCGCGTGCACTTTGACTATTTCCACCTACGTCCCACCAGCACATATACCGGGTAACTAGTGCCTTATGACCTTTTAGGATTACCATGCATAACTAACTTTTACACCACCCAAATACTTATACCAGTTGTCCCAAAAAATAAAAAATCCACAGGAAACATTTTCGAAAAAGTGTTTCATCAAACCAAACACAGAAGACACTCTGCCAAAGCAACGGTACAACCAGGAAAGCAAACTGTACAAGTGATTGAAGCCCATATATTAGAAAAAGTGTAACACCAGTTCAAATTCCCCAACAAACCCATAACACAAACAATTTAGGCCAACCACAATCCAAAAACACACAGATAATTGCAAGAATCAATAAATCCCAAATACAAAGATACAAACTTTTGTAAACTACCAAGATCATCAAATAGTGATTGCATTCAAATAAAACATACAAATGCAACAGAAAGACAAGATTTTAATACCTAAAAGGATTGGAGGAATCTGAGTTTTCAAAGAGGAGAGATTGATTGATTGAATGAAATGTGGGGAAGGAGAGAGAGAATAATAATAACAAGAAAGTGGGAGAGAAATGCGAAGTTTTACATCTCATAATAAAACAGGTCAGTTATTTGTTTCATCTCATTTCAACGTAACTGATAACAAACTCCCTCTTTTAGAATTTTGCATTAACTTTATATTATTATTAAACACAACCCCCCTTGGGTGGGTCTTGACTCCTGAGTAGTTTATCCCAACAAATTATTTATTAGTGTACTAGTAACGGCTCCCTCAATCTCGCATTAGTTGTCTCTTTAAAAAGAATTCTTTCAAATTAATATTACTTTAGAATTTTAAAATTAAATTTACTAAATCTTTCCAATTATAGCCTTAATAATTAAAGAGTATTTCTCAAAAAGAATTAATCCAATTTATTAAATAGGGATAACATAGTAAAATATACATTTTATTTATTGAATTCTTAATGGGAAAAATAGAGTATATTATTAACTTTTATAAGATAGATGTAAGAATCATGGTAACAACTTATTCGGATATTTACACAACTGCCAAGAAGTATTTAAAGGTTTCTGCACACATAAGAAGTGGAGACGGGATTCTACGGATGACATCACCTTTTATGAAGCGGACACACAGACAGACTGACTGATGTTCCCCACCATGATGCTTTGGTAATCAAATTAAGGAGTTATTTGGTCAGAAATGAGTTACACAGAGATAAATAATACATGAATTAGTAATATAGAGATTAGTAACTATACATGAAATGTAATATAAGATTATTTTTATCGGATGTTCGGTTCGTTGTATTAAGATTGACTTGTAACTGGTATAACTTAATTTATGTTTTCACTTTTTAAACTAAACTAAATAAATTGGATTGGCAATTATACCCAACATCCTTTATTTAGATATTCCAACTAGTATATTCTGCTTTGCAAGCTGAGGACAAAGAAAATCATATATAAATTTCTATTCCAACCTTCTCAACTCCAACTCAAATAGTTTCATAGCTTAATCAATCAAGATTTTTTCTGTATCTGTCGTACAGACATCATTATTTAGTTGTTAGGTACACCACGTACTTGAACAAATCTAGCATCTTAGATTAATTAGATAGGAGTTAATGGGAACATGACATAAAAACGGGAAGGAATATTTTGCCCTGCATTCAGTGCAAATGGCTATGGTTGTCTGGAGGTTTGAAAGACCAGATAAGAGAGATGGACAAATTTTGATTTTATTTCTAATGAGCTAAATTAGGGGTATTTTTGTTATTATGAGTATTCAATCCATGTATTATTATTCCAAGTTATAGAAGGGATAAAGTTATAGTAAAATTGGTGTATAGAACAATACATAGATTCGTTATCCTTGACTTTGAAATCACTACCAAATCATTGTACAACTTAATATATAGTTTTAAACCATGCTTATCTTCTCTATACAGTATACCAAACAACCTCTAAGTGTATGTAATTCAGATATCGAACGTTTACTAATAGATGCAAGAAGCTCCATAAACATCTTACAATCACGGGTGGTAGATGAGTTGTAGCTTTATAGACCAGATCATCTCGAAGTCAAGTTTATTGTTTGATTCAACAACTCTAATGAGAAAACCCTCAATTGATCACTCTATCTACTAATACAGAAAGTATTATCAAAGAAACTATTTTCCAGGTTCAAAAGTTATAGGTCGAGCCCAGGGGTGGTATCTTTATGAAACTATTCACTCACTAGTCAAAGACATACTCACAAAACTATGATCTCTCTTCCCTCGCTCCGCGGTGGTGCTTCACTATATATTAATTAACTACATTAACATATCACAAGGTATATAGTATACAAGTAATGACAAAAGTATGACAGCCAAAAAGAATGAGTCAGTCGGAGACATGGCCTACGATATTATTTTGAGAAGGCCTTGGATTCATGAAATGGAGATTGTTCCTTCTACTTGTGGTGAAGTTACCAGCCCCATAGGGGGTTAGGGAAATCATTGGAGAGCAAGGATAGCTCGAGAGTGTTATTTGATGGACCTTAAGAGGGGGGTCGTCCCAAATGGATTAAAGGATTATCAATCATACCAAGCGGGGTCCTTCTTTGTCCTATGCCCCTCAACAGTCCACTCGAAGGAACAATAGAGTCAAAGGAACTAAAGTATAAAAAGATCCTGAATTGCATCAAGAAGGCGGAGAAGAAAGAAGCTTCCTATTCAACCAGTGAAGAGTTGGATGCAATTGCCCTTTTTGAGGATTTCCTCGAGAAAAGGTTTTTGTGGATTCAGAACTTAAATCTGAGCTCCGAGGTAAGATCTTTTTTTTTTACGAGCTAATTCATATTGCTTTGCTTGGTCCCATGCTGACATGACAGATATAGATCTGGAGATAATAACTCATAGGCTTAACATTGACCCGCATCACACACCAGTCAAACAAAAGAAGAGGAAAATTTGTGAATCCAAAAAGAAGGTAGTAAATGAGGAAGTCTTTAAGTTTTTTAAAAATGGGTCTATATGAGAAGTCAAGGACATGTGCTTGTTGGCCAACGCGGTAGTGGTTCCTAAGAAGAACGAGAAGTGGAGGATGTACGTTGATTATATGGATTTGAATAAGGCATGCCTCATGGACTCTTTCCCACTACCATGCATTAACAAGTTCATTGACACAACGGCTTGGCGTGAGCTCTTAAACATTTTGGACGCGTACTCCAGGTATAATCAAATTCTTATAGAACTAGAGGACTAGGAAAAAATTTCATTCATCGTGGATCAGGGGACACATTACTATAAGGTGATATCTTTAGTCTTAAGAATGCCGGGGCTACATCAGTGGTTGGCAACTAGGATGTTTAAAGATCAGATTAAAGAACCGTGAGGTCTATATCGATGACATATTGATAAAGTCTCTCCAGTCCTAGGATAATTTGGTCCACCTAAGAGAACGATTTGCCTACATCAATAGTATAATATGAATCTGGAGAAGTGTACATTCAATGTTGGCTCTGGAAAGTTTTTGGATCTTTTGGTTTCTAATAAGAGAGTAGATACTAACTTAGAGAAGATAAAGGCTATTGATAAGATAACAGAAGTATTGAATAGCACAAAAGAGGTTCAGAGCCTAACATGTCGAGTAATAATATTGAGGATGTTCATATCTATGTTCTCCAAAGGATGCCATAAGTTTTTTCAATACTCAAGCAAAACAAAGACTTTGAATGGATATTGGAGTATTAGAAAGCATTGAAGGGCTTAAAGAGGTACATGTCCAATCCTCTGCTACTTTTAAAGTCCCAAAATGGAGAGATGCTGCTCATCTACTTGGCGGTCTCCGAGGTATCGGTATGTACAGTCTTAGTCTAGAGAGACAAAGGTATGCAATCTCTAGTTTATTACATATGCAAAACATTACTTGATGCTGAAATTATATACCCTTATTTGAAAAAATTAGCACTAGAATTGGTTGTAGCGGTAGGAAAGCTATGACCCTATTTTTTAGTGTCACCTTATTTCAGTTGTAACGACTTTTCCCTTAAGGAGCATCCTTCATAAGCCAGATCTTTTGGGATGAGCAAAGTGGACAATAGAACTTCATGCGTATGAAATTGCATAGCGGCCTCATAGTGCCATCAAGTCACAAGTCTTAGTCGATTTGTGGCTGACTTTAGTACATGTATACTCCCAGAAGCTGAGAAAGAAGAAATATTAGCTTCTAGATCAATTCTCGGAGTTTGGTCCCTTTACACAAATAGTTCATCCAACATCAAAGGGTTTCGGTCTTGGATTAGCTATACATGCACCCACCGAGGAGAAAATTCAACATTTGATTGAACTTCACTTCGTCGTTAACAACGAAGTCAAGTATGAGCTTGTGATTGGAGGACTTGAACTAGGTATTGTTGACACCCAATTTTGTCCCAGAAGTTTCAATTAAAAGTCCGATTATTTTAAAAATAAAAATCAATTTTGAAATTTAAAGGTAATCATTTGACTTTAAAGGAAAATGGTTAAAATCACAAAGCATACCCATCCTTGCAATTTTGAATTTATTTAATTTATTCCGGAGGCAGGCTAAATGTGCAAACAACCTCCAATTTAGCCTACTCTTGCAACCTATGTCTTTATTTAATTAATTCTGTGGGGGTTAAATCGGTTCCGTAGCCTTACATTCAGCCTACTTATGCAAACAATACATATAACATATTACATATTCATTTCAGTTTCCCCTAAACCCGATCCCTGACCCGTTTCCCTAATCCCCTAACCTTAATTCCCAAATCGACAACAGTCCCCCCTCCCCCCCCCCCCCCCACGTTCAAAATCCTTATCAGTTGGTCCCTTTCCCCTCCCCCCCCCCCCCCACGTTTAAAATCCTTATCAGTTGGTCCCTCCCCCCCCCCCCCCCCCACGTTCTCCATCTCATTTTTCGTACAAAGCCCGTTTGTTTTCGATCTCAACCTTGTATTTTGAACAAGAGTCGAATCCGAGCCCTTAAGCTAATCTAATATCATTTTCTTGAAGATAAGGACGAGAAGGGTATGATTTTTGACCCTTCTCACCCTTATCCCACAAGAAAAGTGACTAAAATTAAAGGGTCATTTTGGAATTTGAAGTGGGAGCCAAAAACCCTAAATCACAGGTATATAATCTCTTTATTTCTCATTTTTAGGGTTTTCGAAGGGAGAAGATAAGAAAAAGAGGCAAATACGCATACACTTATATTTTTCAATTTTAATGAAAAAAATATAAATATATCATTTTTGTTCCGGTTTGGATTTAGAACATCGCTTTTGAGTTTGTATTTATTGCTTCAACGTTTAAGTCGACGCTTTGTTTCTAGCCATTTTCTTCAGATCCAAGCCTTGTTCACTGCCCTAAATAAGGTTAGGTCCAAACCTTTACTGTTTTATACATAAATAGCTATGTATATTTTTTTTCTTATTTCTATTTCATTGAAAATATTTTGAGTAGAATACAAACTGTTTTCAAAGGTAGCAATAGTAGTTCAAGTTTTTTATGAAGCTTGAATGTCAATTGAAATTAGGACTTCACTGTCTAACTAAAGTTTCATTTTTTTTAATCAATTTGTCCATCAGTAGTTTTTTTTAGAAATGAATGTCATGTTAGCTATGCTTGTTAGCTGTTTGTGGGTGTTTGGAGGAAAGGCAGGGGCTGCAGGTGCATGTGCAGGTGTGTGTGTGTCCATAAATGAGTGTTTGTATGATGTGAGAGGTTTGAGGGAGTTATGCAGGTAGCATGTTTGGTTGTTGATGTGCAGCTGTTTGTTTGGTAGGTATGTAGGGAAGTTGAGGGATTGTAGTTTGGCCTGTGGGGAGTGTTGATGTGAGAAGTTGTTGGCCAGCTGTTGTTGTTATCTTAGGAGTTGTGCTCAGGTATTCAGGTGTGTTATTGTTTTCTTTTGGAGAGAGCTTGAGTTGCTGCAATATGGAAGGGGTTCAGGTTCTTAGTTTTAGGTTCAGGAATGGTGTCTAATGTGCAGGCCTGATTAGAGGAGATCATAGTTGTGTATAGGTTTGTTAAGAAGTGTAGGGTGGTCCTGGATGGCTTTAGGTGTAGTGTTGGTGGTTCAGGAATGAGTGCAGCAGAGGTTGGGGTCTGGGCTCTTACCTGTTAATAGAAGTAGCAGAAGCTGAGTTTATGTTCTTGGTTAATGGTTTCATCAGCTTTAATAGAAGTAAAAGTAGAGGGTAGCATATCCTAGCTTCTGCCTAATAGTCCTAGTCTCCCCTAGCTTCATTGTCCCTTTCAAGTGTGAGTGTTTGCTTTGTCATTGAGAATAGCCAAGTCAGTTGTGCATCTGTCTCCTCCTTTAGCTTGTCCTGTGATTTGTGAGAATTCAAAGGTTTGTAGAGCTGAGTTCATTTTAGGTCCTTTGATACAACAAGGCTTTAGGTGTCTTTCTTATGTTGATTTAAATGAGTTGTTCCAGCTTGGGGTCTGCTTCCTTCTCAAACTCCCTGGTGCCGTGTGAATGATGTCTTAGCTTCTATTTGAGTTTGCAATTACCACCAATGCATTTTGAGTCATAAGGAGATCTGTATTTGTTTGAAATTGCTTTAATTTGTTCGATATGGTGATTACATTTAATTTTCAATATATAAGCTATGTGTTATGAATACATATTTATTTATTCCTTTTTCTTGGCATGAACCTTGGGGCGAATTGGCAAAAACTCAAAATTGGGATGGCTTATTTGCATTGGAGTTATTTGGATCCGCATTGCATTTTCGGGCTTAAGTTCCCCAAAAAAAATGAAAATTTTTTAAAATTCAAGGCTCATTTATGAGTTTTCTATATCCGGGTTCTATCTTCTAAACTCCCTCTTTCCCTATTCGCGTTAGAATTCATGTCATAGGATCCTTGTAGACCGGACTAGGAGCCCTGTAGGATAAAATTGCTATGAATTGATTATAACTGCTTTGTGATTGCCTTTATTCTTTTCTTTAGATTTTGCGGAGTAATTTATGATTTTAAGAACCATTGTTAAATAATGAGTGCAATAAAAAATAATTAAATTTTATTTCTATTAAACCATTATTTACTTTTAAATAATAATTACTTATTCAATTATATATTTATTTATTATTATTATTTAATTATTTACTTATCTAATTATTTACTTATTATTTCTTCCTTTACTTATTTATCCTATATTTTTCTTAAAATCTCTAAGTTATTTATTTTATTTTAATTCGTGAAAAACCGCTGGATTAGCCACCTTTTGGTGGATTTTCGAAAGTGCTCTAATAATAAAAGACCTTCTTTCGAAAATAGAAGAATCACTTACCTTGAATCTCTGAAAAATATTTTTCTTTTAAATAAGGAAGAAATGCACTCATTAATTAACATTGGCTCCTAATTTTTCTAAATTAGTTGGCAACTCCAAAGAAACCCTTTGAAGTCTCCAGTTTGTTGAACATAATTATACCCGAAACATATCTTTTTCTTAAGAAAGGTTATTTTTTGAGGTTCAACAGCATGGCGACTCCGCTGGGAATATTTAATGGTTCTAACCAAAAGGTTTTCGCAAATTTGCTTTATTTGTATATTGAATTGTATATGTGTTTGTATGCCGATACTAGTATGCGTAGCTTAATTAATTGATTTGTTTGTATGCCGATACTAGTATGCGTAGCTTAATTAATTGATTTGTTTGTATGCCGATACTAGTATGCTTAGAGTTGATTGTTTGAATGTATGTATTGAAGCATATCTTTATTTGTGCATAAGTCCGCATTCCATTCATATTTTTCCCTCATGGAAACTTGTCAATTCTCTTTCATCTCCTCGATTTCATCACGAGGCACCCGCTTGACGGGTAGTTATGCAGGAAGGGCATTGCCCTTACCTCACTCTTTGAAATTTCTTTCGTGTCACCAAAAGTTAGTTCGGAATATGGATTTTGCCTGGTTTTTTCGTAGCCGGTTCTACTAGTTTATGAGGCCAGGTCTATCCCGCATAGATCGAGTCAGCCTCAACCATTAGCCCACTCTTAGAATGAGCGTTTAGGATATGCAATGCATATACACCTTAGTTTGGATCCAGTCCTTGGTACTGTTTTCAAAAATTAAGAAACCGCCCTTTTGTTGACGGGTTATTGCAATCCAACGACATTGCATTTTATTTGGTATATGGTGGTCACAGACGGATCCATGCCGGTTTTTCTTTTCCAAATTTGGGAGTTTGTCTCATTGTTCCTTTTGTTTGCAGGGAGATAGCCGGTTTTTCAATAAGGTAATGTTCACAGTTGTTTGCCTATGCCTTCCATCCAGTTGAAAATTGGCAGTTGTTGGATCCGGATCCGGCAAGGAGCAAACAGTTGGTGTTTTAGTATTTTAAGACTGGTTTATTGTATTTTTATTATTATTTATTTTAAAAACAAGTATATTACCACATTGTTGTGGTTTGTTGCCGAATTTCTTTTCAAGGCATTGTATTGTTGGAAGTATTTTAACAAAATGCAGTCTTTTAAAAATTTTATTGTTTACTGTATCGTTATCTCCCAAATTTACATTGGCAACAGTTTGGATCATTCTATTACCATCTCATTGGCGTTCAACTTGACGATTAGACCTACCTCTGGCGCAAAGAGGCACCATATAGGATAGGGCGTGCTCGAATTTTCTTTTATGTTCAATTATCTGTTGTTGCTACATATCTAAATTTATCAGTCATTCAAATTAGAAAGTGCTACGTGACGCACGCTACGTGATTGTGTGCAATTTGGCAAATACTGCGCAAACTAACATAATTACCTTTTGAATTTTTCTTTTTGTTTTGTTTATTCCCTAAAAGAGATTTGGATTTATGCTGGTTGAGCTGGCTGAACACCCTTACTACACATGGGCAACGGTCCAGACTTTAGAAGATATCTCTGCACGTTGGTACATATTTCTAAGATTGACAATGACTGGTAAGGATGATGAACCTCGCAACATTGAGAAAAACCTTGACACTCCCGAGTCTTCAAGAGGAAATGTTATTATCGCTCAAGACGAAATCATTCTTGAAATGGCTAAGCCAATACAGATTCTGAAAGAAGAACTAGCAGCAGTGAAAGGGAAAATTCCTCAGAACACGCCGCTGCGTAGACCTGTTGCATCCCACTGTTCGGGTCAATCTGGGCAATCTCTGAACCTAAATGATGGGGTCGTCACTGTGAACACAACTTCGAACACCCACAATGCTCCAAAAGCACCGGTCCACCAAAGCAACTTGCCACTTGCGCAAGCTCCACCCCCAAATAACACTCAATCTGGAAAAACAATCACCCGACTATCCATCTACCCACCACATCAACAATACCCATCATACACCCCGGACCCTGCCAATACTTATTATCAAACACACAGTCCATATCCATATCAAACCACCACTTACCAAAATGAACCCATCCCGCAAACTTATACTGAAAATCCATCCGCATCGTTAGTTCAAGTGGCGGTATCTGGTGGGCAAGATGCTCCTATTGTGCAAGTTGATGATTATACTGATCCTCCTCATGTGAAGTTTCAAAATGGTGTTAGGAGAGCCGGAAAATCAGTCGATTTGGGTGAGGATTTGGAGAAAAAGGTCATCAATAAGCAAGGGCAAAGAAATTCTAGAATATGAAGATTTGTGTGTTCATCCTGGAATTGAATACCCAGAAAGATACAAAGCACCAAAGTTTGTGAAGTTTGATGGCAAAGGCAACCCGCGAGCCCATTTAAGAAGGTACTGTGAAACCTTGGGAGTTGGGAAGAACGAAGCGCTCCGTATGTTGTTCATTCATAGTCTTAAAAGGAAGGCTTTAGACTGGTACTCTGATCAAGATCCCTCAAGATGGATTAACTGGAGAAGTATGGCTCTCATGATTTCATGGAGCGTTTTAGTTTCTATGTCGAAATACCATTAGATCAGTTGGCTATTGCAAGATTTAGAAAGAAGCCAACTGAGACTTTCAAGGAATACGTCGTCCGTTGGAGGAGTGAGGCTGCCAAAGTTAAACCTCCCATGAATGAAGAAGAATTAGTGGGACATTTTATTAAGACATTGGATGAATTCTACTATGACCGAATGGCGTCCTTGACTAACGCTACTTTTTCCAACCTAGTGAAAACTAGGGAAATGTATGAGTCTGGTCTGAAGTCTGGCAGGATCACCAATTTGGCCGCTTTCCAAGCTACAAGTAAGGCAATCCAGTCTGGATCTAGTAATGACTTTAACAAGAAGAAGAAAAAGGAAGTGGGAGCTGTTGTAGCAGGCATTGACCCTCAATCGGTTATAAAGTTGAATTTTGACAATCCATCTGCTTTCCCTACCTACCAAAGTACACATTATCCAGATCACCCCACTCACTACCAAATGCCACATGTTCCTTATCCGGTTTACATTGCACAAGCAAACTATTACCAACCTAGAGCACCCGCACCCCAACAATACCCTCGTCAGCTAAATTTCTAAGCACCCCAAAACTACCAGCCTCGTCCTCCTGTCCGTCCTAATGTGCAAGGGTTTAATCAGAATTATGAAAGGAGAGCAACCAAAACCTATACTCCTCTAGCCGAGTCATATGGCTAGCTTTTTTAGAGATTGAGGAATGCAGGAGTTGTGCAGCCTATCCCTGATAACACTCCAAATCCTCCTCCAAAATGGTATGATGCAAATAAGCATTGTTCCTATCATTCAGGGGCAACCGGCCATGATATTGAGAGATGCCTTACTTTAAAAGATAAGGTCGAGGTTTTAATCAAAGCAGGCACCATTCAAATTACCGGCACTCAGCCGAATGTGCACGATAATCCTCTTCTCAATCATGGCAACAATGCAGTTAATATGATTTTTCTTGATAAAGAGCCAAATTTAAAAGGTACCATAGTCTCTATTGATGATGTAAAGGTTGCTAATATTGCATCCAAGATATCTGAGCAAGCACGAACTCTATTGCCAAAGAATGAGGAAACTTTTGGTCTAGGTTACAACCCTGTTGAAGGTAAGATGGAAAAGGCTAAGTCTAAGAAGAAGTTGACTAGTGTCATACCACAACCCTTTTTACTATTGGACCAGTCATTTGTCCAAGCACCAGGAATGGTCATGCAAGATCTGATTGAAGATGTTGGCAACCTGTTCCTGAATGATGGATTGGAATGCAGTACAACTATTGAAGATTATGAGAAAGAGCCACATGTATAAAATGTTGAACCAAGTGATCTGATGGCCAATTGGACCTGTGTTCCAAAGGAGACTTGATGAATGAACTCAGGGCCTACCACAAGAATTTTTTTTATTGGGGCGATAGCTCTGAAAGACAAATTGCCAATCTTTTCTTTCATATCGGGAGAAATACGATCGGACTGGTTTTTTGTTTTTGCATCACAGTCAGCTTGAGGCCCTGAACTGTGTTTTGCACTCTATTTATGTTTATGTCTTTCAAATAACTCTTTTAAATTCTGCATGTTTACTTTTATGTTATATGCCTCCCTAAATTAGGTTTTGAATAAATAAATGCATTGCATTCCTATCTTATTATTTTTCTATACTTTAATTATTTATTTTTTTTATTTTTTGCTTTTGATTAATATATTAACTACTGCTTCTAAATTAAAATTAACCAAGCGTACTTAAACTTTGCTTGTGATCTATAATGAAACAACTGAACAATTTGAGGATGAAGCACTGGAAAGTTACTTTTTGCACTCTTGGGATATTGCATTATCATTAGAATTTCAACTGGAAAAGCTTTATTTGCGGGAAAAGGGCGTTGAAGCAGTTTATTTGTACAAATGGAAATTCCTTCTTTAAGAATCATTCAGAAGCTGAGTTAGAAGACGCTGAATGGGTGAAGATTAGATATCAACAGTTGATGCTTATTAATGAGAAGAGAATGAATGCAATTTGTCAGGGGCAACTCTATCATAATCCCATGATCAAGTCATTTGGCAAGAAAGTTGGAGTGGGGGACTTCAAACCGAGGTAACTGGTATTGAAGAAGATTTTTCCTAATCAAGAAGAAGCAAGGGGCAAATTTGCACCGAATTGCAAGGTCGTTATGTGGTTCATTGGGTCTTACCCGGAGGGGCACTGATTTTGGCTGAAATGGATGGTCAAGTTTGGCCAAAAGCAATCAACGCAGATGTCGTCAAGAGATACTATGTCTGAAGCAACCGCAAGTTAGCATTGTTTTGAATGTAATTTTTGATGTAATGCGAACTACGCGTAACCTGAATCCCAAGGCAGGATACGTAGTAACTCACCTAGAGTTTTGTTGCATTGGTATAAGAATTCCCCGTTTCCTCTTTTATGTAACTTTGAACTACTTCTGACCTGATTCAGTCAAAATATTATAATACTTTAAGCTTGTTTATCCTTTTATGATATAATTCTGAGCTATGTATCTGGGCAGATGTGTATGTTTTCCAATTCAGATGCGGTTTCGTACTTAGATTGCCATACTGCCCCAAATAAATCTTTATGTAAGCATAACTACGCATAGTTTGATTCCCGTGGAGGGATACGTAGGTGCTCTCAGCGGGCTCAACTATATAATATTAAAATTTTTAATTTCCCTCAAAGTAAGCAATTGGGGCAAATTTTACAAGACGAGTTGAAGATATGGAAGATAACAACTAGGGCAAATTTCACAAGACAAGTTGAAAATTTGAAGGCATAAATGTCACGACCCTTTTTCAACTAAAATAAAGAAAAACTTATGTTTTAAAAGGTCCGTGACTAGGTGTTTAATAGGTACACAAAATTAAGAGATTTTTGGAGTCGCAACTTGACAAGTTAAAGGTGTGCCAAGTCACCAAAATGGTGTACCTGGAACACCCTTGACTCGTTTAGTGGTCTGCATCAGAGTTCCGGAAAAGGATCTCGGTTGACTCGCGGGAAGGTGTTAGGCACCCTCGAGTCATGTGCCAAGCACAGTTGCTTTCATTGACGCATTTCGACTCTTTGAAATTATTTTGTTATATTTTTTCTTGATTTGTTTCGCTTCGATTTATTAAATTTGTTTGTAAAGTTTCCGTCCAAAATGAAAATTCAAACCGAGATATAATCGCGCGAGCACTTCACTCGTTCAAAATCTTCCAATTTAAATTAGTTAAATCGCACAGGCACTTCACCCGTTCGAAGTCTCCTAACTTAAATGAGTTCCACATGAACAATTAATCATTAGTATTCAGTTCCAATTGAATCTCTAAACATTTGCCTAATCAACAGTCCTTTTGCTCAATTTAATTCGCAAAGAATTCAATAAAATAGTCACTTGATTTGCAATATCAATTAAATTAATTAGCATAATCTTGCAAAATTCAGATTGCAAATTCATTAATAACGTGTTGCCAAAATTGTGAAATATACTGGGCCTAATTCTTTTTTAAATGTTAACCAAATTGTTGGTTCTAAAGCCCAAATTCCACTAATTTTTGTAAAACACGTTTTACCCTTGCCATTTCTAATTTGCATTCATGTCCTAAGTTTTGCCTATCTGTTACAAATTAAGACCAAATTTTGTACAATGCCCATATTACCATAAAAACTAACTTTCGGCATTGAATTTGACAACTTCAGTTGTCTGCATTCACGTCATATTGCCTAGTCCATTTCAGATTTTGGCAAAGTTTGCATTTAAAATTTTAGTTAGGCTTAGAGTATTTTGCACACTTCAATATTTAGACAAAAAAAAAACGATTCTATGATACTATTCCATTTGCAAGTGAACAGCACAAACAATTTACTCGGCTCAAAATACAAATATTTTCATTAACATCCCCTTTTATGCATATTAAAACTTTAACTCATGCTGAAAATACATACCAGCGACAAAATATAAATTGAGAGCATACCTAGTGAAGACAAATTCCCAAGCTAACAATAATGGGGTCCAAACATCCAAACCCCAAGCTAACACCCACAGCAAACCAACCAAAACAAACAGCCGCAGCAGCGAACACAACCACTCCTACTACTTACTTTTAATTCTAGACACTCACTCTAAGACCTCTAGTCTTTCTCAAAGACTCTTCCATTTTTCTCTCTTTGCACTGTATTCTTTCTAACTCTTTTTTTTTTTCAATATTTCAGATCTGGAAATTTATTTTTTGGAGAGTGGTTCTCCAGATCCTCCTCCTCATGTGTCTCTGTTGGTAAAATGAGTGAGAAAGGGCAGCCTTTAAATAGGCTAAAGAGAGGACAATGGACAGCTATTCACAATGATACAAAGGGTCAAGACCTTAAATGCAATTTTCCTAATTATGTTAAGCTTTTAACCAACCAAAAAGAAGACTGAAAACTTACCCTTTTGGTGCTTCCCCTAGCCCCAATGTTGACTTGTGATTCACCTTTTACTTTTTACTTTTTACTCACTTTTTCTTTTCTTCTTCCCCTTTTATTTATATCAATTTTCAGATGATTTTTTTAAAAAGAAGACTAAATCCACACGGACCAAACAAACACATTCACAGAGACACGCACTATTTGGACAAAAACTCACTTTAATCAAAGGCTAAATACTGAACTAACTGAAGCCCTTGCTCACACTAAATAAATGAGATCAGTTTATGTTTAAACTCAAGAAGGATCTGCCAATCAATTCCATTAAACTATGACATCTTATTTAACATGTCCAATACAACAACTAAGCATGATTCCCATCACTGGACAGTCCGCCACTCTTCATGCATATACTATACTCATATACACAAGAACGACTAACAACGCAGATTCATACTTAGCATACGTGATTATTAATAAAACAGATCAAAGCCATACTAATTCAAGCCTAACAACGACTTGAATTAAACGATAAAAACAGTCATGAATCCAACAGATAAGCCATCATAGGTTTGCTCATTTCAATGCCCAACACTAAACTAAACAAACGTGATCCACACTTTCAAATGAAACTAAAGGGGTCGAAGTCTCTAGTTTTCTCATACTCGGCAGATTTAAAACTCGAGCGAGTTCAGGCGAGGTGGCAAGAAACGAGACAGCTAAAAGGAAAACATACATATACGACTTCGCACAATGAATAATTAACAAGATGTATAACATCATAATTTATTAAACTTCATCAGGTTGGTAACAGACATACACAATGCTAACAATGTTTCCTATCATTAGTGTCTAATCTAGCAAAATTAAGTTGATAAAGTAAAAGGAAAAAGAGGCACAATCTTTACTCTTTTAACCCGCTGCCATTGCCATTGCTCACTGCTGCGTCTTGCCATCTTTGAGTCACCAGTGAACACCACCACTGGTTCACAGAGCCAAAAGAATCAAGCACCATTGTCACAACATCATTAACAGCCTCACCACAACAAACTCAAACGCCACTGTCTCACAAATCAATCCCTGCTTCGTCATTGACGACGTCGTGCTACCAACTGCTGTACCACTGTCACAACTCCATTGAAACGCCGCTATTTCGCCAATCAAACACAGCCTCACACCGCCACTGCCTCCTTGCCAATAGTTTCGCATCACCAGACCCCACCCCAAATGGCTTCACCACCACGACACCATCACTGGTTCTTCGGCACAAATAGATGCTGCCTCGCCATTGTCAGCGAGTTTCAAGAGGAGGAGGAGCTCTTTCGGAAAACAAAGTAGAGGGGATGAAAGATCAAAGCAAAACGAACCTCTGGATATATGTATTGGCCGGAGAAAAGTGGAGGTCGCCGGAGCTAGGGTTTTGGCCGCCACTTTCGGCCTCAATCTACGTCTTTCTATTCAGTTTTGGGGGAAATTGAGGCGAGAAATAGAAAGAGGGCTTCGAGATGGTCATGTCGATATATATATATATATTGACCGGAAAAGTAGGTGGTCGACGGCGACTCCTGGTGGTTCCCGACGGGTGGAGAAGAGATTGGCAAGGGTTCATTGTTCTGATGAATTTGGGGATAAAACCATGCCAAAAATAGAAAAGACTTTCATTTATGTAGTTGGGGAAGTGGGCCGGGTCGAGTAGGTACTGGGCTGGGTTAATGGGTTGTCCCTTTCTGATTTAACATGCTCAAATGGCCTTTAAATCCAAACACATACACAATTATTTAAACAGGTTATTAATTAAACTAGACACATCAACATAACAATTATAATTTAGCTACTGACTCACAATTAAATAACTAATCACATTACAAATATATATATTTTTTTGATAATTTTTTAATATTTTTCTTCTAATTAAATGAGTAGAATTAGCTATGATACGAATAAAAATTGAGGAAAATTAACACTACTATTTTATGCATTTCGGTGTTTTAGGCGCCAAAATTAGGTGATTACAATAAAGATTACAAGTGGGGCAGATTTTTTGCAAAAAGCGGTATTGGCTTGACAGAAGATAAATTGGCCAAGTTTTAAAAGGTGTTTTGCAGAGTTGTGAAGATAAAGGACGTTCAATTGTTTTTAAATATGTCACAAGTATTTGCATATTTTGCCTTACTTGCTTTGCTATTTTTATTATTAAACTGCTTTATTTTGCCTCTATCTTAAAATATTCTATACTATTGAGTTCATAAGTCAAGTCTCTGAGTATAATTTGCAAGCCTGAGCCTAAAGAAGAACAACGGAGCAACGGCAACAAGTTCAAGATGAATCAGCACAAATCAAATACCCCTCCCCAAAACTAATAAATTTTTCTTTGAGAGCAGGAATAGGAAAGCTTGCAATGAAAGGGTCAATCACACTAGGGATGAACAATTATTTGAACGTGCATCCAAAGTTGCCTTGCAGATTGCGTTGCATTACTTTTTTTCATGACCGAAAGCGTTATATTTTTTCATGAGTTATTGCCGAACAGGCGGCAACTCTACCTCTTTGATTTTTCATTCCCAATAAGCAATAAAGCTGAGGCTTTCTTTATGTTTTCAAATTATGCCGAAAATAGGCATTGCCTTATTTTTAGGTGATAACCCACCCAAGGCCATTCTTTCCGGACCGTCTCGCAAGTTGATTTATCAAACGACTCATGCACTTATTATATTTCCGCACTGCTATGCTTTGCACGTGCTTTAAATTATGCTTTTGCACTTGCTTTAAATTAATGCCTTGTTTTAATTTTTCAGGTTTACCATCAGCTTCGAGGTTCCCCCTTTTGTTGGACTGTCTCGCCTGTTGATTCGCCAAATTGCTCTTGCATTGCTTTACATTTCGCGCCAAGAATTGATTTACACTTTCTTTAAATTATGTCTTTGCACTTGCTATGTATTATGTCTTGTTAACAGGTCAGCATCGAGACCCTCATTGCTTCGTGCCGGACCGGCTCGCCTGCTAATTTGTTCGACAATCAACCCCAAGACCCTCCTTGCTTGATGCCGGACCGGCTTACCAGTTGATTTGTCAAAATTGTTCAAATAGCTTTGCACTTGCTTTAAATTATGCATTTGCACTTGCTTTGTATTATGTCTTGTTTTTCTTTTTAGGTAAACAGGTCAGCCCCGAGACCCTCATTGCTTCGTGTCGGACCGGCTCGCCAGCTGATTTGTTCGACAATCAACCCCAAGACCCTCCTTGCTTCATCTCAGACCGGCTTGCCAGTTGATTTGTCAAAATTGTTCAAATTGCTTTGCACTTGCTTTAAATTATGCCTTTGCACTTGCTTTGTTTATGTCTTGTTTTTCTTTTCAGGTTAACTCGCCAACCTCGAGACCCTCATTGCTTTGTGCTGGACCGGCTCGCCAGCTGATTTGTTCAACAATTAACCCCACGACCCTCCTTGCTTCGTGCCGGACCGGCTTGCCAGTTGATTTTTCAAATTATTCAAATTGCTCCGCACTTACTTTAAATTATGTCTTTGCACTTGCTATAAACTATGCCTTTTCACTTGCTTTGTATTATGTCTTGTTTTTCTTTTCAGGTTAACAGGTCAGCCCCGAGACCCTCCTTGCTTTGTGCCGGATCAGCTCGCCAGCATATTTATAGAAAATCAACTCCAAGACCTTCCTTGCTTCGTGCCAGACAGGCTTGCCAGTTGATTTGTCAAATTATTCAAATTGCTTTGCACTTACTCTAAATTATGTCTTTGCACTTGATTTTAATTATGCCTTCGCAATTGCTTTGTATTATGTCTTGTTTTACTCTTCAGGTTAACAGGTCAGCCCCAAGATCCTCTTTGCCTCGTGGCGGACCGGCTTGCCACCTGACTTGTCAAGATTGTTCAAATTGCTTTGCACTTGCTTTGCCGATTGCTTTGACTTGTCAAGACACAATGTTTTAGGCTCGTTCCCCTTACAAATGAACGTTTTAGGCTAGTTCTCCTTATAAATGAACGTTTTTAGGCCCGTTCGCCTTATAAAGGGATGTTTTAGGCTCGTTCGCCTTATAAAGGGATGTTTTAGGCTCGTTCGCCTAATAATTGAATATTTTACGCTCGTTCACCTTATAAATAAACGTTATGCTACTTGCATAGACTATAGATTGGACAAGTCAACTTGAGACATTATGTCTCGTTAGTCGACTTATTTTTTAATAGCCTGGTATTCTTCAATTTGTACCAACTTTACTTATTGTTTTACTTTATTATTTCAGAATAATTATTAGCCTAGAGGTTCCTCGGGCGGAACGCCTCGTCAGTTGATTGAAGGAAGAACTTATCGATAATATCGCAACCTGCATTTACAATTTTATGATATCGCTTTATTTTATTCTTTGTTCCAATTATCAAAATTTATTAGCAGATACTCGCTTACCGTTTGTCGAGATTTTACAGAATTTTAGCAGCGTCCCAGCAGCATATGGAGCAAAATATTGAACTTTTTCTTAGTAGTGAATTGGGACAATCGTTGATATGAGCTAGACTCGTCAACGAGGATCTGAAGAATCGCACTTCAACAAGCAAACCTATCCTAATCTTTTACTTCGGATTAGGACGTCAGTTTGAATTTTTTCCTATTCGTGCGTCCTTTTTTGTCAATCATGTGAGTCTTTGTATCTAAGTGTCGTTGAACTACATATGACCTGATTCTCTTTCAGCCCGAGATATGTAGGTAACTCGAAAATCAGAGTTCGGCCATGTCCATAAGCCTCGCACTTTGGTCCTTGGAATCAAAGTTTTGGCTTTACCGTGACAAAATTGGTTTTCACGTCAACTTTCTTTACCCTAACAACTCTATCATCCTTTACGAGTAAAGAGGGGCAGCTGTTGATACCCAGTTTTGTCCCAGAAATTTCAATTAAAAGTCTGATTATTTTAAAAATAAAAATCAATTTTGAAATTTAAAGGTAATCATTTAACTTTAAAGGAAAATGGTTAAAATCACAAAGCATACCCATCCTTGCAATTTTGAATTTATTTAATTTATTCTTGGGGCAGGCTAAATGTGCAAACAACCTCCAATTTAGCCTACTCGCGCAATCTATGTCTTTATATAATTAATTCTGTGGGGGCTAAATCGGTTCTGTAGCCTTAAATTCAGCCTACTTATGCAAACAATACATATAACATATTACATATTCATTTCAGTTTCCCTAAACCCGATCCCTGACCTGTTTCCCCTAATCCCCTAACCTTAATTCCCAAATCGACCCCGATTTCCCCACAAAACTTCCTACAACAGTCCAAAATCCTTGTCAGCTTCTAGCTATTTTCTTTAGATCCAAGCCTTGTTCACTGCCCTAAAAGAGGTTAGGTCCAAACCTTTACTGTTTTATACATAAATAGCTATGTATGTTTTATTTCTATTTCATTGAAAATATTTTGAGTAGAATACAAACTGTTTTCAAAGGTAGCAATAGTAGTTCCAGTTGTTTATGAAGCTTGAATGTCAATTGAAATTAGGACTTCACTGTCTAACTAAAGTTTCATTTTTTTAATCAATTTGTCCATCAGTAGTTTTTTTAAGAAATGAATGTTATGTTAGTCTACTTGTTAGCTGTTTGTGGGTGTTTGGAAGAAAGGCAGGGGCTGCAGGTACATGTGCAGGTGTGTGTGTATGTCCATAAATATGTATTTGTATGATGTGAGGGTTTTGAGGGAGTTATGCAGGTAGCATGTTTGGTTGTTGATGTGCAGTTGTTTGTTTGGTGGGTATGAAGGGAAGTTGAGGGACTGTAGTTTGGCCTGTGGGGAGTGTTGATGTGAGAAGTTGTTGGCCAGCTGTTGTTGTTATCTTAGGAGTTGTGCTCAGGTATTCAGGTGTGTTATTGTTTTCTTTTGGAGAGAGCTTGAATTGCTGCAATAGGAAAGGGGTTCAGGTTCTTAGTTTTAGGTTCAGGAATGGTGTCTAATGTGCAGGCCTGATTAGAGGAGATCATAGTTGTGTGCAGGTTTGTTAAGGAGTATAGGGTGGTCCTGGATGGCTTTGGGTGTAGTGTTGGTGGTTCAGGAATGAGTGTAGCTGAGGTTGGGGTCTGGGCTCTTTCCTGTTAATAGAAGTAGCAGAAGCTGAGTTTAGGTTCTTTGTTAATGGTTTGATCAACTTTAATAGAAGTAAAATTATAGGGTAGCATATCCTAGGTTCTGCCTAGTAGTCCTAGTCTCCCCTAGCTTCATTGTCTTTTTCAAGTGTGAGTGTTTGCTTTGTCATTGAGAATAGCCAAGTCAGTTGTGCATCTGTCTCCTCCTTTAGCTTGTCCTGTGATTTATCAGAATTCAAAGGTATGTAGAGCTGAGTTCATTTTAGGTCCTTCTTTGATACAACAAAGCTTTAGGTGTCTTTCTTGAGTTGATTTAAATGAGTTGTTCCAGCTTGGGGTCTACTTCCTTCTCAAACTTCCTGGTGCCTTGTGAATGATGTCTTAGCTTCTATTTGAGTTTGCAATTACCATCAATGTATTTTGAGTCATGAGGAAATCCGTATTTGTTTGAAATTGCTTTAATTTGTTCGATAAGGTGATTACGGTTAATTTTCAATATTTAAGCTATGGGTTATGAATACTAATTCATTTATTCCTTTTTCTTGACATGAACCTTGGGGCGAGTTGGCCAAAACTCAAAATTGGGATGACTTATTTGCATTGGAGTTATTTGGATCCGCATTGCATTTTCGGGCTTAAGTTCCCCTATAAAAATGAAAAACTTTTAAAATTCAATGGTCATTTATGAGTTTGTTATATCCGGGTTCTATCTTCTGAACTCCCTCTTTTCCTATTCGCGTTAGAATTCATGTCATAGGATCCCTGTAGACCGGACTAGGAGCCCTGTAGGATAAAATTGCTATAAATTGATTAAAACTAATTTGTGATTGCCTTTATTCATTTCTTTAGATTTTGCCGGGTAATTTATGATTTTAAGAACCATTGTTAAATAATGAGTGCAATAAAAATATAATTAAATTTTATTTCTATTAAACTATTATTTACTTTTAAATAATAATTACTTATTCAATTATATATTTACTACTTATTGTTTATTTATTATTATTTATTTATTTATTTATTTATTTACTCATCTAATTATTTACTTATTATTTATTTCTTTATTTATTTATCCTATATTTTCCTTAAAATCTCTAAGTTATTTATTTTATTTTAATTCGTGAAAACCACCGGATTAACCACCTTTTGGTGGATTTTCGAAAGTGCTCTAATAATAAAAGACCTTCTTTCGAAAATAGAAGAACCACTTACCTTGAATCTCTGAAAAATATATTCCTTTTAAATAAGGAAGAAATGCACTCATTAATTAACATTGGTTTCTAATTTTCCTAAATTAGGTGGCTACTCCAAAGAAACCCTTTGAAGTCTCCATTTTGTTGAACATAATTATACCCGAAACATATCTTTTTCTTAAGAAAAGTTATTTTTTGGGGTTCAACGGCATGACGACTCCACTGGAGATATTTAATGGTTCTAACCAAAAGGTTTTCGCAAATTTTCTTTATTTGTATATTGAATTGTATATGTGTTTGGATTGTATACCGATACTAGTATGCGTAGCTTAATTAATTGATTTGTTTGTATGCTGATACTAGTATGCGTAGTTTAATGAATTGATTTGTTTGTATGCCGATACTAGTATGCGTAGAGTTGATTATTTGAATGGATGTATTGAAGCATATCTTTATTTGTGCATAAGTCCGCATTCCGTTCATATTTCCTCCCTCATAGAAACTTTTCAATTCTCTTTCACCTCCTCGATTTCATCACGGAGTACCCCGCTTGACGGGTAGTTATGCAGGAAAGACATTGCCCTTACCTCACTCTTTGAAATTTCTTTCGTGTCACCAAAAGTTAGTTCGGGATATGGATTTTGCCTGATTTTGTCATAGTCGGTTCTACTGGTTTGTGAGGCCAGGTCTATCTCGCATAGGTCGAGTCAGCCTCAACCGTTAGCCCACTCTTAGAATGAGCTTTTAGGACATCACATCCATATACACCTTAGTTTGGACCCGGTCCTTGGTACCATTTCAAAAAATTAAGAAACCGCCCTTTTGTTGATGTGTTATTTCAACCCAACAACGTTGCATTTTATTTGGTATGTGATGGTAATAGACGGATCCATACTAGTTTGCCTTTGCCAAATTTGGAAGTTTGTCTCACTATTCCTTTTGTTTGCCGGGAGATAGCATGTTGTTCAATAAGGTCATGTTCACAGTTTTTTGCCTATGCCTTCCATCCAATTGAAAATTGGCAGTTGATGGATCTGGATACGGCAAGGAGCAAACAGTTGGTGTTTTAGTATTTTAAGACTGGTTAATTGTATTTTTATTATTATTTATTTTAAAAACAAGTGTATTACCACATTGTTGTGTTTGTTGCCGAATTTCTTTTCAAGGCATTATATTGTTGGAGTATTTTAATAAAATGTAGTCTTTTCAAGGCATTGTATTGTTGGAAGTATTTTAATAAAATGCAGTCTTCAAATAGCTCCTTGTCAAGGAGTATTCCCCATTACCAGTGAGTTTGTACCTGTTATTCATATACCAGTCCTGCATTGTCAGCTTCAACTTATTCAATTGTCTCCAATACCAGCTACAATCATATGGTGGAGAGTAAGCCCATATATCAGCCTGCTGCTTCATATACACTCCATGGATCCATTTAACCCATAGAGTATCCTTCTTTGAAATCAACTGCCACACTAGTTTCCCTACAACAACTACATTCCATTGTTGACAACTCCTTACATTCATCCCCCCATATTTCTTTGGTACACACAGAAATCCCCATGCTACCAACATTACCTTCTTTTTCTCAGATGTAGCCCCCCATAAGTATGCCCTGCACCTTCTATCTACTTCCTCGACTATACTTTTAGGCAAGTTGAACACTGCACTCCAAAAATTGTACACAGAATAAAATTGGGTTAATTATCTGAATTCTGTCTGCATAGGAGAGCTTCTTAGCATATTCCATCTTTATTCTGCATGTTATCTTGCCAAGAAGCTGAGCACACTCTGCCTTGGTCCATTTCTTTGAGGACAATGAGAGTCCAAGGTATCTGATTGAAAAGGATCCCAACTGGAATCAAGTTCTTTTCAAAAGCAATTGTTTCATATTATCACAAACTCCAGCTAGAAAACAAACTAGACTTATCCAAATTTGCTATCATCCGTGACACATCAGTGAAGTGTTTTAAAGCCTCAATGACCCTATTAACTGATTTAAGATCTCCTTTACAGAAGATTATTAGGTCATTTGCAAATATTAGATGATTCAACCTTGTCTGTTTGCACATTGGATGATATCTAAAATCTGGAAGTTCACCAACAGCTGTCATGACTGGAAAAATACTCCATTGCCAATAAAAATAGTACTGGGAAAATAGGGTCCCCCTGTCTCAACCCTCTTCTTCCAGCAAAGAAGCCACAAGTTTCACCATTAACATTAACTAAGAACATAGTTGATATTACACACATCATGACCAGCTTAACAAACTGCTCAGGGAATCCAAACTTCATCATTATCATCTCTAAGAAATCCCATCTCACCATATCATATGCCTTTTTCAGGTCTATCTTCATCAGACACCTTGGGGAAGCATTTGCCCTATTGTAGTGCCTCAGGATATCATGACAAATGAGAACATTGTGGACCAGTGACCTATTTGGTACAAATACTGCTTGGTTTTGAGCTACCAAATCTATGATTGTATCTCTTAATCTAAGGCAAAGCATCTTAGAAATGCACTTATTCAATACATTACAGCAAGAGATGGGTCTAAATTGGGTAACATTTCTAGGTGCATCAACTTTAGGAATCAAAGTGATCAAGGTTGCATTTAATTGCTTGAGCAGTTTACCTATTTTAAAGAAATCCAAGATAGCCTTCACTATGTCAGGCCCAATAGTATCTAACATGCCTTGAAGAAGCCATTGCCAAAGCTATCAGGTCCAGGGCTCTTGATGGATGAAGTTGAGAACATTGCCCTCTTTACCTCATCAACATTGTATGCTTTCACCAGTTGCATATTCCTATCCATATTCAATATGTTTCCAATAGCTATGAATCCTACAAATACAGGCACCCTTTCTGTGGGATAACTCCCCAAAAGATTCTGATAGTACTTCATAAATGCCTCATCTACTTGTTGTGGTTGCTGTTCTAGTTTCCTTTCTTCATTCTCTATTTGTACCCCCCATTTGCTGCAAACTTTCTGTGCTACAGCACAACATGAAAATATCTATTATTATTATCTCCCAACTTGATCCATGTCACTTCGCTTCTCTGCTATAAAAACAATTCGGCTGCATATGATGCTCTCCTAAAGGTCTGGTATTTTCTCCTTCTCATTTTCTTGCAATGTAACGTCATTAGGTGCCTGGTTCAGTTGTTCCTGTACCTGGTACAATTGACTCCTTGCAATATTGGCTTCTTCTACCATATGCTCAAATGCATGTTTGTGTAATGCTTTGAGCTTCACTTTCAACTGTTTCAGCTTCTGTACCACTTGGTACATGTGGCATCCCTGAAAACTACTTTCCCAGCCTTCCTTGACTATTGCTTGGAACTCTGGGTTAGTAGTCCAGGCATTGCAAAATTTTAAAGACCTTCTCACGCTGTGTGTACCCTCCATACTCTTTATCAATATTGGCATGTGATCACTAATTCCCTTTGGTAAGTATGTAGCAGTGCACTCCACCATTTGTTCAAGCCAAGCCTCATTTATGAATGTCCAGTCAAGTTTAGAGAAAACTCTCCCATCTCCTTGCCTATCATTCCATGAGTACCTTACCCATTATTTGGTAGCTCAATCAGCCCATACTCTTCAATACATTCATTGAACTCCACTATATCATTCATTGCAACAAGTTGACCCCTTATTCTGTCCTCACTATCCAACACAACATTGAAGTCCCCTAACACACACCAAGGCTCACAGGACCTGATGTTAGTTACCATTCTGTTCTATAGCTCCATTATGTCATTCCTGGTGTTGTGGGTATACACCAAGGTCATCTAGAGCCATATTTGTTTAGGAATGAACTCTATAAGTTTCTTATTGATCTGTGTAGTTTAAAGCCTCAACTTCATACAAGTCTGGTCTCCAGCACATTATCACTCTACCATTATAATGCTCCCTCAGGTTGTGAACATATTTCCATTCTGGCAACATTTTTTAACTACTGAATCTACTACATTCTCCTTTAGTTTTGTTTATAATAACCCTACTAATCCTACTTCTTTTTTATTGCAAAGGAGGCTCACCTTCTTCTGCTTATTGAGGCCATTAAGGCCTCTTATGTTCCAGCTCAGGATCCTAACCATGTCCTGAGGGAGGTATAGCAGTGCCTCCCTCGTTTCCACTCACCTCTCTTCCTTCATTATGTTGATGCATCTCCTCTGGAGTTAGTGCATTGAAGGTATTTCCTACACTAACTTGCCCCTTAACCATCATATATCTCCCAGATCTTGTATGCCTCTCCCCTTTACCAGCAGAAGTCATCCATTCACCTTCTTGCCTTATGCCCTGCATCACCTCCTTCTGTTTGTCTTTGAATTTCCCCACCTCTTTGCCATTGGCATTCATCACCTCAATGTCTCTATGTACTACAACCCCTTCTTCTGTTTTAGTCAAGTTATGATGACTTTGTTGTCTGATTTCCCCTCTTTTCTTATCTTTATTACCAGTTCTAGTTTCATGTACTTGAGGATCATGACCCTCATGATTAATTTTGTTCTTCTTACACACCTACTTCTTACATACAGTGCATACAATTTGCTTCCAATCATAATGCACCTTCTGCTCAACAATAGCACCCTTCTCATTCCTGAACATGACTACATCATGAAGTTTTGAGTTAACTACCACTTCTACTAATAGCCTCGCAAAGTTTAATCCATTTTCTTTTAATTGTTCTTGTCCACCATTAGGGGCTTTCCTACCAAACTACCTATCTTACTGAGCCCACTCACACTCCAATACTTGAAATCCAAGCCTAGAAGCTTGATCCAAAAAGGCACTGTGTACATTTCCTCACGATTAAATTCCATATCCGGAGACCATCCCTTAACTATAAACGGTTTGTTATCAAAGTGATATATACCCCCTTGTAACACTACTTCCTTTCCCTCTTGAGTATCAAATCAAACCAACAATACCCCATTCTTCAGCATCAGAATTTTGTTTATTCCATGTTTTGCCTACAACCTTTGCACGAAACCATCTAGCACTGCAAATGGGGGATACCCTCCCAGCATATAGCAGACTACTATTGTACTCTAGTATTTAACCTCAGATTCAATGTCCTCTAAATCTAAAGTTCCAATAATTTGCGTACCTTGCACTTCTGGTTTGACAAAATCCAGCTTAAATCCGACATTTGACAACTGTGCTATGTCAAAATTATCCCACACTGAGCTCTTTGGTATCTTCGATGACTCACCGATTGGACTCCCATCCTTTCTACTTCATCCACCCAGCTGGAAGAAGCTTCCAACTGCATTACACTATTCCACACTTTCAATTTCTCTTTTGCTCCGACCAAAATGGATTTAGAGTTGACTGAATTCGGTTTTGGACTTGTATTAGTTGCCATTTTTTGTGAAATTTGCGATTTCCGGCCTTGCTTCCCTGTCTTCTTTGGCATGAAGTGTGCACATTCGCCATTTTTTGTGAAATTTGCGATTGCCGGCCTTGCTTCCCTGTCTTCTTTGGCATGAAGTGCGCACGTTAGCACCCTAGACAGTTAGGGCTATCATGCGCTAAGAGAGAAAAAGATGGAAACTCGATACACTAATTTACCTGGAATTGATGTAGTGAGTTCATTAACTATTTGCATAATGGTACACTGCCCGAAGATAAGAAACAAGCACAAAAATTAAGGGTCTAAGCGACCTAATATTGCCTAATCGATGGTGAACTTTATATGAGAACATCCAATGGGCCCTTGGCAGAGTGCTTAGGACCGGGGTTAACAACTATGTTTAGAAAAAATTAAATGAAGGGGAATTTTGTTCTGGGATGGATAAGTGTCTATGAATTTCCTACTTGCTACACTAGCCAATGGAGACCCGCCACTCTGTCTTGGCTCCATGGCCATTCAATAGTCGATTAGCTTCAAATAGCCTTGGGGTAGGTGCATTTCTTGCTTGTTTTAACGGACTATTTCTCTAAAAAGGTGGAAACAAGTGCATATTCTAAAATCTAAGAAAAAGAAGTCATCATTTTCATAAGAGATTGTCTGTGACAGTGACCCATAGTTTATTGGAGCTAAATGACTAAGTTCTTTAAGCAATGCAAATAAAGAGAACCACTTCATCACTAAACCATAAGGCGGCAAATGGACAAAATAAATTATCTAACAAGATCCTATTAGAAAATTTATACATGAGACTTGAAATGGACAAGGAAGGTGGATAGAACAATTTCCCAGAGTCCTATGCGCATATCAAACTACCACTAAGACCAACACTAGATACTCTTTTTTTTACTCATGTATGGGTTGGAAATGTTAATTCTTGTGGAAGTACGGGAACCAAGCTTAAGGTTTGTTTATGCCTCCGAAAAGTCCAACAATAAAGCTTCAACAACTGAGTTGAACTTATTCAAATAGCACCGAGAAATGGCACTGATCCAGCGGCAGCCCAGAACCAAAAGGCAGAAAATAAGAAACAGGAAAACTAGTACATCGAAGCAGGGGACTACGTTCTCCGAAGCATTTAATCGAAGACTCAGGAACACAATGTTGGGAAGTTTGATCCTAATTGGGAAGGACCTTGAAGAGTTAGTGAAATAGCCGGTAATGGGTCTTATCAGATCAAAACGACAGAAGGAAAGATACTACTGGCCAACCAGAATGTATCTCATTTGAGAGATACTATTTCAAAGCCTGAACAGTCTCACTCTCATTCTTTTTATTTTATTTTTTTTTATTTTTCATTTGATTATACGAACATTTTTAGATGATCGCCAAAGCTAGACCGGATGATGACAATATTGACTGGCGATAACATTTCAAATTCGTAATCATTCCTGGCCTGGGTCAAAACAGTCTGGCTTGAATCCTAGCATGGTCCTTATTTTTGTTCTTCCTGTTCTCCTAACTTCTGTTTTAGGAATCAGATCGATGGAATATCAACCGGACATGGTAGAGCTATAGGCAATCTCAAACACTATGGACCGCTCAGATTTTGTCTTGGGTTCGTTATGCTAATACTCAGGGACTAACCCAAACGCGTTCCAAACTTTTCAAAAAGCAAACATTCAAACTGAATTTGTCCAAATCATATAGTCTTGTTTATGTATGTATGTATGTATGTATGTATGTATGTATGTATGTATGTATGTATGTATGTATAGTCTAGTAGCGACCAACTTAAGCCATGTGAAGCGGCTCAAAATACATTATTCTGATATGATATTCTATTAGTTTCAATGTACTATATAAAAATCAAATGCATGATTAATGTGGTAGCGACCTCGTCTTTGGTAAGCCTTACTCCTTTAAAGGACCTGATAATCTTCCAGATCATACCTCTTGTTTATGGTCTTACTATTATTAAAAAAATGTTCATCCATTTTATATAAGCATATTTTCTTATGTACCAGATTCGATATCCCCATACCTAAATGGAAGTGAGACATCATTTTCATACCACTACGGGCCCGTCTTTTAAGTTTATGTTAGTACTTCATAAGGAGTTACTTATGCAAACTAAACACTTTATGTACCAATTGAACAATCATCACTTCGGAAGCATAATGACTAAATTTTGTTTGGCTGAAAGTGCTTAAGTATCTATGATACACTAAACGATAACAATTATCCTAAGTGCCAAATACTACAAAATATAAAAATTCAAAAAGCAGTACGAAACTTATGAAAATAAGATTTCATTAAGGAAGAACGCGTGGAGGGCCATAATTACATAAAGTGATTATATATAATCACCATACAAAATTGAAAAAAGACAAAGGGAGAGGATATTAAAAAACGGCCAATCCAGGAGAAATATTATAAGAGGATAAAAGAATATTTGAATTTGAGGTAATGGGAGGAACTCTTGAGGCTGGACACACCAATGTATCTTCGTCTTTTTCTTGTCGTCCTTTCTAGAGCAGCCTTGCACTCCTTTAAGATACCAGATCCCTATGAGGGTCCCAATGTCCTTCAATGCTACCTTGGCCTCTTTGATAGCTTCAGAAAGGTTCAAGCTCTCGTAGTTGAACTCGTGAAGAAGATTCATTGAGTCTCCATGGCTACTCAATTTTTCAATTCGAGCTTTGACATTGTGGCTCTTAAGTTGATTGATCAAATTATTGTGCTTAGCTTGTAGGCGCACTCTTTCGACATCAGTAACTCGAGTTTGTTCAAAAGTAATTTCTAGATCCTTCACCTTGGTCTCCAATGAATTGGAGGCAGCTAACACTCGAGAATAATCTTGCATCAACAAAAGTTGTTCCTCTTGCTTCTAAGATGAAGAAACTTGGAGGTCACATATCATTTCAGTCACGTTCAATAATTCAAAAGCATGGAGCACAATCTACTCTTTCAAGTTTATTCTCTTGGAAATGTTTTCAGCCTTCTCTAACAAGTTTACGTAGCTTGAGTTCATCAAGCGCATCCATCAACTTCCCTTTCTCTTATAAAAGCTCTGTGACCCAGGTCATTTGTCCCTGCACCCTTTTTTAAGGCCTCAATAGACATAATATTTCCTTGGAAAACACAGCGTATGATTGTCAAAATCATAATATCCCTATCAAAAGACAAGGTCGACGCTGGTAAGACGATTTGCCAAAGAATCGAGAAAGTAATTTGGGAGAACGATTTGCCAAAGCTCGACGCTCGTCAAAATGATCATGGTGGTTCGATCATTAGCCCCCGATGAGGGCTCACTTCTATCCATTTACTCTCGAGTTGCAACTGATGTTGCTTCTTCCTGACAAGGATCTCTCAAGATTTCTTGTTGCGGTTCCTCAGCAGAAGGCAACACGACACCTACTTTTGGTACGAGGAATAAACATGTCGCTCCATAAACCCGACCACTATCTTAGGCCCCAAACTCTACATCGATGACCTATAGGTATGGTAGCAACTTCCCTTTGGTTCATCGATGAGATTGTCCAGGTTAACCTAGAACTTTAGCCAGGGGCTTCATCATTTGTCCATTAACTTCCTTGCACTCTTGGGGATTTCTGTTCTTTTTATAGAAGAACTGATAGCAGGTGGCCTTATTGATAGTTGACGACTGCCCTCTGGTTCAACGACGACCAAACATGTTTGTTGCTGAGCAAATAGCTCCTGGATGCTCTGTTGCGCCTCACCCGATGTTGGGTAGTTTGGGCTGAACCCTGGGGCGAGAGGGTTTCTTTCCCATACTCAACATTGATGACTACTACAAGCATGGTAGCAACTCCTTAGAAACACTAATATACTATTAAAAGCACTATAGGGCATAAAAGTAACTCAAGGAAAAATACGTCAACCTTAAAATTGGCACACAAATCATTGCAAATTTCATGTATATCTGTTATGGTGGGGGACGTTATGCCACTGATTATACAGAGGTTCTTCCTTTAGCACTATCTGTAACACGACCTGCACAACTCTTAGCACTTGTACATGTTGGACATGGCTCAGCAAATCAATTATAATTCTGTATATGGAAGTTCAAATGATAAATGGTTCGAAAAGTTGGAGACTACAGTTCGTGAGAGATATCTAATAAGAACCACTTACCAAATGTTTTCAATATTAATAGTTACATTCTGTAAAGTTAGGCCTTGTATAATTGTTAGGATCTTTAACCACTTGCATAATCTTCTACTTTGCTTGTTGTGTGGGCAAAAATATACCACCTATTGTTACGGAGATACGAGTCCAGCTGGCAAGATTACACTTATCCTATAAGTCACCGGCACACTAGATATACACCTGTTCTTAGGGTTATGTACTACTCGGATTAAACCAAAAAACCAATCGAATTGAATTATTTTTTTTGGTTTGGTTTGGTTTTTTCATTAATTGGTTTGGTTTGGATTGAAAATTTTAAAATTTTGCTTTTTTGTTTTGGTTTAAGATTTCAATAACTAGAAACCGAAAAACCGAAAATGTCAAATTATATATATTAAGTATACATTTATTCTTTATTCTTATTTCTTAACATATACATGTTTAAGAGTGCTATAGATTGAATATTTCAATATTATTTTGTCTTCATTACTTTATTCATGATCACGCCTCTTTGTATAATAATATAACACTTGTGAAGCTCTTGTCTAAAGTTTCAATATACTATGTACGGTTCCTCCATCAACAACTTTTCTTGAATTTTAAGTTCTCTTTTCAACTAGGATTATGATTTAGACTTCAGGTTCTATATTTTTACTCTTTCACATGCATTGATATCCATTCACATATAATATTTTAAAATTTTATCTTTTATGGCATAGACGAATAAACCCAAAAAATCAAACAAAAAAAAAAACTGAACCAACAAGAGGAAAAACCGAACCAAATCAAACTTATTTTGGTTTGGATTGGATTGTAATTTATTAAAACTGAAAATCGATAAACCGAAACCGAATAGGTAAAAAACGAATCGAAAAACCGAACAGTTACAGTCGTTCAGGCGGTACGGGCTTAGAACGCAAGACATACATCCTGCCACCTTAAGGTTAGAGTCTCCTAGTTAGAGTCTCATATATACCACCGTCTTGAGTTTATAGGCCCATGAGCCTTATTAGTCTTTGTATTTTACCATAATTAGGACTGGGTATCCACTACTATAAGTATGCCTCCTTACATTGTATTGTACATCAAGCGATTCACCAGTGATTCCGACTATTCTCATGGAATAAAAGCTCTTTAGTTTCTTATCTATTATTGTTCTCATTATTTACTTACTTTTCATCGTATTTCACCGTATTTCTTGTAACCCCTTCATAAATTGAAGTGTTTAATGTAGAAGTACAAATTTAGGCAAAAATAGTTTAGCGCCCACCATGGGGCCCAGGAAGTTGTAGGTATTCTATGAAGAAAAGGTGCAGTCATGTCAGATGACAACACCCCCAAAGAACACTGACGATGCTATAGACGAATTTGTACATGAACCTGGCGATCCCAGCGTGCAGCCAAATGATCCTGCCAAAGAGCCAGTTCATGTGCCCAGCTACGATGAAGGTGATCAGTCACGTAAAAGTAATTCTGAACTCAAAGGTTTTCTTGTTAATCTCCTCACAACCCTATCAGCACGGGTAAAACAGAACTCTCAACATGGTCGAGGGTATATCTCAGAAGTTAGGAACTATGTTTGATGGATCGTCTTAGAGGCCAGCATCCTCGTGCGGACCAACGCACATGAACGATACTCCAGCGTCCGCTCCTAATCGCAACCTCAACATGGAATCCGCTTCTGGAGGTTCAACCACAGTCAACAATCAAGACCTCAAAGGAACACCTGTCATTGAGAACATCCTAAAGGAGATGAAGGCCATCCACGATCGGATCGGTAACGTACCAGGTGCACCACCTCAGGTTACCACCATAGATGAGCAAAAATTTTATAAGCATGCAGACAAAGCAAGCATTGCACCGATCCGTGTACCAAAGTACTTTCAACTGCCGGATAACTTGAAGTACAATGGAACAATGGATCCGAATGAGCATGTTGTTGCGTATCACACAGCCGTCAAGAGCAATGAAATCTCAGAAGAAGAAATCTAGTCTGCTTTAGTGAAAAGGTTCGGCTCAACCCTGACTAAAGGTGCCTCGCTTGGTACACTCAGCTACCAATTGGCTCCATCGAGTCGTTCACCCTGATGCAAGACTTGTTCAAGAAAGCGCACTCTGGCACCTGTCGACACCCATTTTTCCCCAAACCGGTTAGAGTTCGAAATAGGATTCGATTTATTGGAACTCACGGGTAAGACTTAGAGTCGTCACCTAAAAAATTATTTGGCTAGGCGTATCAGGGCACCTATTTTGTTTCTACCCAATTTTAGAGTTGACTCAGAAACTTAATCTACGAATCAGAAATTCCAAGTAAGGGTTCAGGTTAACCGGAAAGGAAGGTGTTAGGCACCTTTCAGGTTCCACCAAATGTGGTTCCCGGCGGACTAAAATAATTGGAATTTAAAATAAAAAGTCAAGAATTTAAAGTAATAACCACGGATAAAATTCCAAATATTCAAATGATATTTTAACTACTGAATTAGATTATGTCTTAAAGGGGTCAAAAGCTAGATATAATCACCACCACCCCAACTCCCCAAAAATAAATATTTTACGATATTGCATATTTTATGTACGAAGCCAGATGAATAGAACGAGATTTTTTGAATCCTCCAAAAAGCATCCTTTTGAATATAATACTTCACAAGAAAGAAAAAGTATGAGTAGAAACATGTGCCACCTTAATTTTTGTGACGAATTTAAAGTGAGAAAATAATTAATCAACTTGATCAATAAATGGACTAAAGTAAAACATTTAGAATAATGGGGGAGCAGGTATAGGTGAGACGGAAAAAGGGCCCAGTCCGATGTTACTTCCCCTCATTATGCTTTGTATGATCAACAATCTTAAACGTTTTTAGAAAAGACGAAAAAATATTAAAATATTTAGCTTTAAAAGTAGTATTCAGCTTAAAATAATTTAGCGTAAATAGTATGAGTAAAAAGTTATTTTCTGTCTTAGAAGCGTTGCTATTTGAACACAAAGTAAAGCTTAAAAATAGTTTAATATATAATTTTAAAATCATGTCAAATGTTTAAACGAAAATCAAAGTTCGAAAAAAAAAACTTAATAGAAGTGATGAATCTTTAAAACTCTTAAGAGAGTGACATGTCAATTCAAAATTGAGGGAGTAACGAGTCGCTTTAATTTTATAAATCTATATATGTGTCCTTCATTCGAGAAGTCGACAAGTCTGCTATTGTCATCATATCCCATAACATACCTAGCCTGCTCGGGGCGTCATCTCCACTCAATCTTCATGCATTGACCCGTTGTTATCATGGTTGAGCTTCCAGCCACATCTCTCGATCGTTGCATACATGCAAAGTAGAAAACGAAAAAAAAAGGTGAGAGAGTATATCCATGTTTTTGAGGTTTTACCTAAGAAAGGAAAGAAAAAGAAGTACATATTTTAAATTACATTAATGAAGCAGTAAGTAATTAAAATAAAACTAGGTAATGGATACTTGGTTATCATGCAATGTATTCGCAAGTTAACGTGATGAGGAATTGGCAATTACAGTTTCCACAACCAAGGCAACAAATGCTCGGCACAACTATCACTCAGTCCAAGTTGAAAATAGATGAAAATGTTATCTCGACTGCATCTATATAACAATATACTTAACGCAATAATAAAAGAATCCATTATATAGTTAAATCAAGTTGTCTTAAGATAAATTACAAAAAAAATTTCTTTATATAAAAGAATCATGACCAAATACTAAAAAAATTAAAAATAAGAGAAACATACAACCTGTTTAGCAACATCAAAATGTAGGGCGTCTTCGACATTAAATGTCTGCTTCACTAAAATGGAATAGGCGTGTAGAGGATATGAAGAGATGTCCGAGAAAATGAACGGGGTTTTTTCTGTTCGGAGATGAAAAGGTTGAGTATGGTGTTGTCTATGGAGATGAATCTGTGAGTAAGAAAATAGAATGAAGGAATGGGGAGCACGAAACTTTTGGGGAGAAGAACTTTTCTTGCTAAGGGATAAGTAGAGAGAAATTGTGTGTCCTCCATGATTGATAATTGAATTGAATTTATAGTAAAGGACTAGGGTGTTGAGGATGGTAGGAAAAAATCGACTGCATAATTCATTGGGATTTTTGAATGAGAATGAATCAAGGGATTTTGATGAGGGGATATTTTTCTTTAAGTAGTAATGATATATGTAGACTCAAAAGTAGGGAAGAGGGAGAGATTAGAGAATAGGAATGTTAGAGCGATTTTGGGGAGGAGATATGGGAGAAATTCGGGGGAGAGATTTGAGGGAGATGATGGGAAGATGTTAGGAATAGACTTGGTTAGTTGAAGGGAAGATTGGAAGATTGATTTTGGGAATGAAGAGAGATTGAGGGTGAATTAGGGGAGTAATTAAAAGATTAGGAGAAGATATTTTAGGAATTTCTCCTTAAGTGGCGTGGATGTATGTAGTCAAGAAATGGGAGAGAAAAGAGAGAGGCGTTGGAGAGATTTGTTGGATTAGAGAGATTAGGGGATATGGGAGAGAGATTGAGAAAATGTATCTAGACTATCTTTTGGCTAGATTCAAGGTAGGAGTAGGAGGATTTGGGAGATGATTGTGAGTGAATTAATATGGAAGATTCAAGAATGTATCTAGACCATATTTTGTCTAGGTTCAAGATAATTTTAACAAAACAAGAAGGAAACTAAATAAATAGGAAAATGGATTGAGAAATTATTTAAAAGAATTTAAATTTGGAAGTGGATGTGGAATAGTAAGAAAATAAGACTTAATATTATTTTAATTGGTCAAATATTTAACTAAAGATGCAACGTGAATATAAATATATACTCTATATACAAATACGAAAGATGCACATATAAAAACAATCAAAATCAAAATTAATTGTCTAAGTATAAAAAACCACAAATATTTATTAAATGCACTAAATTGCACAAACAACCATAGTTTTGAAAAATAGCCTAAATAATATAAAATTACGTAATATAGTCACATTTAAGTATGTAATATATAAGTAGAGGATAACACACGTAAATGCATGCCTTCTAATACAAATTATGCACAAATGTCAATATTGCACCTTTAGGTTAAACATAGCCAATTATGGAAAAATGAGGGACAAAATTGAGTGTCAACAGCGCCCGTAAACGGGAGAAGCGCATGGAGGATATCTTTGAGATCCGGTAGCGCGACGATGAGTTGTTAAAAGATTATCTTGAAAGGTTTCAGAGGGAACACATGGAGCTTCCTCCAGTCCCCAAAAATATTGTTGTAGTAGCCTTCTACAAGAGCCTGAATTCCAAAAGGTCGCTAGCTACCAGGGAGTTACAATGGATTTTGACACAACACCATGTAACAACATGGAATTCTTTTGCACCAAAGATACAATGAGAAGTTGCTCTTGGAGCCCGAGCCTTCCTCAGTCCATGTCGTGGAAACTTGCCCAATCGTCGAAGAAATTCCCCATCAAGGTCATAAATGAGGATATGCAAAAGAATCAAGAGCTGGAGACAAGGAAAAGCGGAGCATGAGAGATTACAGGGAGGACTTCCCAAAGCCGACCGAAAAGTGAGAGAATAGTATAAAAGCTCTGACACCACCTCACAAGGGATCGCTTAACATAGATTGGGTGCCAGATCGGTTCGAGGAGTTGGGATTGCACATCAATGCCTTGGAGTTCGTGCAGAATCACATGAAGGATGCCCAAGTATGGTGAGCCAGAAATATAAGGGCCGAACCTGGTAGAAAAAAAAGCCTGTATTGTGAGTTTCATAGGGATCATGGACATGAGACCGCCACTTGCAGGGCCTTGATCTTGAAGTGATGAACCTGCTCGATAAAGGTTATTTGAAGGACCTACTTATTGAAAGAGGAAAGCAAACCTATGCTAGGAGCATAGTCTCAGATGGACCCCCGGACCTGCCAGAACCTAAAAGGTCCATCAATGTAATAGTCGGTGGGCCGACATTTCTTGGTGACCTGAAGGACGGTAAGGCAGTACACGAGGGGGACCACGACTGTGAAGAGATGCTCTTATTTAGTGACAAGGAAAGCACTAGCTGCAACACTCCTCAGGGGTGTAACCGGTTTGGTTCGGTCGATTTTTTCATGAAATTTATACCATACCAATTTTTCGGTTTCTCTACAGTGCATAACCAAAATAAGACTTTTCAAAACCGTCCCATCCATATCGATTTTCCTTCGGCTTCGGTTCGATTCGGTTAATTTTTGATAAAATTTTTAAGAACTCTGTGGGTCGTACCACTATTATAATGTACCATTTTTTTTATGTAAAATACCTATAAATTTAATATAATACATAAAGTATGATTTAAGATAATATTTAAATAAATATGACTCTTAAATGGTCGTAACTAATATTTAAGTACTCGACATATTATCGTTCTCCAGTACCGAGCTACAAGTGATTGTCACTCTCTATTAAGCAGATAATAGAACACGATACCATATACATGACTTTGGTAAAAATTATTTATAAGGAAATTAATCAAAAGAACATTATTCTATAGTGACATTATAAAATCAATGAAGCAAAGACAAAAGAGTTCTAAATAACACGAGTTGACAGATGTTGATTAAATATAACTCAAGAACTAGAATCATAAAATGTTAAGTATATGCTAAGAGAAATTTAAATGAGTAGAAAAATATTTGATATCTTGGTCACTAAGTAGCTTGATATATACTCAAGTTTATTAGTTGTATCAATTAATTTAGTTTCAACAGGATTATATGAGTGCAGATGAGTTTGGTAGTTTGCACTTTTGGTGCTAATTCGAATATGCAATATTTTGTTTCCATCACCTCAAGGTCCAAGACCTCGACTAAAAATGTTTACTTATATTTAGTTTTAGACTTAACACATAAAACATATATATATTGTGTATAAATATATTCGGTTCGCTTCGGTATTTTTTCAGGCCCTAATTATTCGGTATGATTATAGAGTTATATCCAAACCATCGGCTTTGGTAAAAATAACCTATGAATCGGTTCGGTTCGATACAGTTTGGTCGGTTAGGTCGATTATTCGAAAACAATTGACACCCCTACTCCTCACCAAGGCGCTTTAGTTATAACGCTCCAGATAGAGGATACAGACGTCAAGCACGTCCTAGATGACGCCGGCAGCGCTGTGAACCTCATTAAATAGGACACCCTGTAGGCGATGGGAGTTCAAGACAAAATGGTTCAGAGTTTACAGGCTGGCATGCTTTAACAACTCCTGTGAAAAGTCTGTTGGGCAAATCAGCCTTGTAACACACATTCTGGAGGCAGATTATGTTTCTTCTATTCAGGTTATAAAATGAGGCGTTCCGTACAATGCAATCATAAGATGGTCGTGGATTCAATAGGTCAAGGCAGTGCCTTCTACTTGGCATCAAAAACTCAAATACCCCACCAAGTGCGGGATAAGATAAATCAATTTTGATCAAGAGGAAGCAAGGGAATGCTACACCATAGCGGTCCTAGGAGTATCTGACCCTAAAGAGGCACCGAAAGCTGACTTTCCTGAAGTTGACGAAGACCCCGAAACTTCAATCGATCAAGATTACGATTATGATCATTCAGTTGATTGATGTGTCTTTGGAGGGGGAGAAGGAGTAGGGCATCTGGAAGCATATTTCTTTTTAGCACTTACTTTTATTTAGCTCCTAGTACTTTTTAAGGTTTGATCACAGTATTCATACTTATCAGTCATAGTACGGATTTTCACCCACAAGAACTCAGGCTCCGTGCCCCCATTCATCAATAAAACTACTATCTTATTTAGTCAGTTTACAATTATAATTCAGATTCATCTATGATCCAACTATTCATAGCCCCGACCAAACTCAATTTGAAGTAATACACTCACTTTTCGTGACAAAAGAAGGGTAAACTACTCGCTTGGAGTTAGACCACGCCTAACTCAGCCACTGGGCATTATTCGTAAATTGAACTCATCAATTCAACAAATTTTGCACCTACATGCTGGTGAAGACGTCCGCATAGTTCCAGAAAGTTTTAAAATACTCGAGTAAACACTCAAAGATGTTTTGTATCGGAACGCAAAAGTGCCCGTTACCACACGGGCTAAAGTCGTCCATTATGGGTGTAAACAGCCGTCTGTCTCGGACGCAATGTAAGCCGCCAAATACGGTGCACTCTACGGATGTAATTTCCCAAGCAGGCTTACTGATAAACGTTCTAGACATCATAACAAATAAGACATCTGAAAGCAATATAACATTTAAGCGCACACGCTCATGAGGACTCAATTTAACAAGGACATTACTTAATTTTTTCCGAAGGAAATTATAATCGTCACAAACAAATTAACAAGTAATTCAAGTTAAAAGCCTCAGAACGAGCCCAAAATCATATCATTACGCCCGTAAAACATGGGCAATTGTTCAAAACAATAATGCAATAAAAAAACCTTAAGCATCAGGGGGGGGGGGAATTTTTATTCCTCTCTCGTGGGCTCTCTTCAGCAGCAACACTCTGCGAAGGTCCTGTCTCACTAGCTGGGGGTTCCCCAGCAAACGCTTCACCTTCTCTCTCGCCACTAGCCTCTTCAGAACCTTCTTCAAGGTCAAACCCTATCTGAGCATTTGCTTAGGCCATAAGCTCGGTCCACAAAGTAATCTCAGCCTTAAGGTCCACAATAAGGTCGTCACGAACTCGAAGAAAGGTAGCGATGGCTGTTGGAATATTAGCACAATCCACTTCAGCTATGCGACGACCATTCAAGGCATTCATTTGTTCGTCCCTTAGATGAGCATCATTGCAAAGCTTATCACGGGTCCTCTCTAGAGATATGACTTTGTTTTTCAGCCTATCATTCTCATCTTGAAGGAAAGCGGAAAGGCCCTGGCGTCGTGCACACTCTTTCAGCAGCTCTGATCCTCTCGTCAACCCCAAACAGCTTTTGTTGGAGGGCCTCCATAGCTGCTTCCAACCGAGCTACATTTTTATGGTGAAGCTGTTCGGCAAGTTTAGCCTCCATAAGAGAAGACTGGAGGGTTTCCACGGTCTGTTTGTGCTTACGGATCTCGTTGCTCAAGGCCTTATCAAGATTCTTGCCTGTCAGGGATTCCTGCGGATAAGGGTAGTGTAAAGCTCCCCTTTCAGCCGTTTGATTTCCTCCACAAAAGGCTGTAGGATGGAAACTTGTCCTAATAGGGCCTCATTCTCCTCCCTCAAGTTCTCATCTGAGCCGCCTCACTGAAATATCTCATGATAAGCCATCAACCCCTGGACAAACATCGAAACATGTACTTAGCGAAGGAAGAATGAGGACTCGACTCGTAAGATGTAGAAAATGGAAAAAGAGAGTTTACTCGACGAGAGCAACCAGCGGTGACCTCAAGCAGTTTCTGACGGCTATAAGCGGTAAGGTATATCTGTTCATTGGGACCAATCAGCTCGGTGGTATGGGCTATCACTACTCTCGGTGTCTTGAACAGGTTAACTCCTGCAGGAATGGGAATAACAACCTCACGGGCACAATCTACGGGTTCAGCCGCAACATTTGCATCCATTGTCATTCCTTACCGGGACGACGTTGAAGGGAATCAGCCATCTCGGGGGTCGGAGTCGGAACGATAGGCTCTACATATGCGAAACAGAATATTAGCTTATGAGAAGCAAGAGGAATTATGTTGGACAAGCATGAAAAAGAAAACAAACCTGATTGAGGCTCAAGGTGAACGGTCGTCTTCCATGATGGCTTCCTCAATGGCCTCAGGAGATTCATCTATCAGATGCCTATGCTTCCGCGTAGATGGACCAGATTCAGCAGCAGCAGAAGAAGGGGTCTCAACGGCCTCAGGCTCATGCACTTTGGGGATTTCACTCTCGCCATTTGAAATCAACAAGGGCTCACTAGCGGTCACTACATTATCGGGCTTGAAAGATCTTTTCCCTTTTGAAGAGCGGGAATGGCTCGCCCTCTTAAAATTATCCCTTCATACGCCTGCACATCGGGCAAGGGAGCAATATACGGAGCGGCAATCTTTCCTTCAACGGGGGCATATCGCGGCGGGAGAACCTGGAAAGAAGATATAATTGAGACAATTGGAGCCAAAGACTAAAGGAGGAATCCAGGAGAGAATGACTTACCATGGTCCTTTGCACGCCAACCGCTTATGTTGGCTAACGATGTAAAAGTCAAATATTCAGGGGGGTTTCTCGCAAAGATGGCAGTAACCCACGTGGATAACTCATTATTGGTTAATGGTATACTAGTCACGAAATTCACTAAGGAAGACACTGAGTCAGTTTAGAAAAGTAACAGATGTGAAATGCATGAAATAAGAATAGGGGAACTTACATCTCCTATTGAAGACCTTTGAAAAGGGAAGAGAGGAAATAATATCCAGCGTCCTCACCGCTACATACCGGTGGACCCATCCGTGATCTTTGGAATCTTCACTGTTGGGAACCACGCCTTTCTTTCCTCGTTTGATGACATCAGCATACTCTCCTTGTGGACGAGGAGAATAGAAGGCAAGAAGATGCTAGAAAGAAAACTTTACCCTAGTATGGTTCGCCAAGTGATCTAGCACAACCATTAAACGCCATACAGAGGGGGCCAACCTGGCCTAAGAAGATATTATATTGGCGGCAGTTTTCTTCAACAATCGAATGAACGCGCTTGTCGAGACGCATAGTGAAGGGATATTTATGGACCATCGGGTAACAAGCACGATGAGAAGAAATTCTCTCTTCAGCAAAAGCAACAATGATATCAATCACTTCATGCCACTTACAATCAAGCCTGATACGGGTTAAATCCTCCTCCACCATCGCAGACGGATAACATTTGATGAAAAGGTTGTTAGTTTCGTCTTCTTGCTTGGGTGTTTGACCTTGCATTCAGCCATCACCTTCGAAGTTGAAAGTAGCGAGAAGATAATCTAGGGCTCTGAAGTGTGCATGGAGGAAATTTGGTCCTTGTGTCATAGTAAAAAGATGGAATTATTGCTAAGGTTGAAAGAATATTTATCTTTTGGGAGGAAGTTTTTGAAACCCTTTGGAGATCGATAAAGAAGTCTCAATATTCACGACATATATATATGCGCCTGCGGGGATTCTTGAATGAGAAGCTCAATGATCATGGTCATGTGAGATCGTAATTATGATTACTGCGGTTTACATGATGTTTATCCCATAATTACGGGATATGAACAGAGCGGTGGCAGAATTGGGAAGACACGCGGAAACCCCCCTCCAATCGCAGAGGGACACGATATTGTACTAAGGGATTTGCATTTGATACAATGCATGTGAAGAGGAAATAGACGAGCATCAGTGCAGTCACACCTTTACGTCTTCTATCACGCTTCTTTCACTTCCTGACCGCTTGCGTCAGCACTCGGCAAGTGTGCGGACTGACTGTGTGGGAAAAAAATATGCCACCTATTGTTAAGGGGATACGAGTCCAGTTAGCGAGACTAGACTTATCCTATAAGTCACCGGGCACACTGGATACAGACATGTTCTACGAGTGACGGCCATTCAGGCAGTACGGACGTAGAACACTAGGCATACATCCTGCTGTGATATCGCCATGTACCAATAAGGTGACATGCCAAATCAGATTCAGCTCAAGTCAAAGCCTTACAAATGTTTAAAGAAACACATTGCCATTCAAACTCTCCTCGTATCATTAGTTTAGTTCGAATGACTGATGATAGAAAGGAGCTAATCAAACTAAAGGGAAGAGTCTATTTGTGCACAACTATTTCTCTTCTGTATCTATAAAGTACGTTAATTGAAAAGTTGAAGGATACTTTGAGCCCAAATTATCAAGTGGCCAAATGTGAAAATATTATTCATGACAACTGTCAAATATTGATGACAAATGATACTATCAAACAATTAAGCAATTAAATGAAAATCCAGCAAGTTTATCGAATTCATATTTCATAATCACTATCAAGTCCTTGAATTAACATTTCAATTGGACTAACATTTCTTTTTGATTTTAAGCTTTACTTGTTTAAAAGAGGTACCATTTCACAATTATTGATGAATCTATACTTTGGCCCACGTATCATGCCATTCAACATGTTTTACTTTTTTCTTCTCTAGGATGGACCCATATTATTGTATTGGAAATCACCTTCTTTTTTTTTTTAGAGGAAATTACCTTTTCGAAAGCTAGTCAACAAATTTTAAATATTCCTACCAACTTGTAGGACTGCCGAATATGCTACTCGATGATCCTATTTTCTAAATCCTACCTCAATATTTTCTACGTTCAATTTAAGTAGTACTGCTCAACAGCTTAGTCCAAGACTCTAACCACTTATATTGTGGTGGAAATGTATGTAGGAGTTTGCACTTGGATTGCATGGATTACAGGACATCTATATGAGTTTGAGCATGCTAAGATGAATTAGAGGAGAAATATAATTGCTGAAAAGATAGCGATGTCTTGGTGCAGTTCAAGTCACATTATATAAGTTTCTCCATAACAAATATTTATATTTGATTGTCTATTTTTAAATTTATTTTTTACGTTTCCCTTTGAATCTGTTAGTTGACATCGACAATCATTTTCTTATCACTTCCTAATATATTATTAGTAAGATCCAAGTCTCTTATAGTCACCATCACCATATTGTTATCGTTACGTAGGCTACTTCATCGAGTGGGTTGGAGTATTATCAGAAGCCTTAAGAAAGCTAAAGGGATGATAGAGGGTTTCAGGTTTAAAATAATGACATTGAGTGTTTACATTAACCTGTGAATAGAGTACGGAGTTCTTTTATACACACAATTATCACTTATTATAATTATTGATATATATGTTCATTTTAAAATTTTAACTATTAAGGTTAAAATGTTCAATTTTGTATGATTATTGATTCAGATAAATTGTTACCTGAAAAATTATTAGGTGTTGGCCTTAATCTGATTAGGACAATAAATTGAATCTGTTTCGAGTTAACTAACAATTGTTTGTATCAAAGTCGCAAGCTAACAAAAATAAGATGAATAATGATGAAGAACAACGACAAAATAAGAATGTAAACTATTTGTGATATATTTTTGAATGGAATGAAACGGCAATAAATACATTTAATGGCCATTATTCCACGTTTAGTCATGGTCAACCCATGATCTTCCTCTTAAATGTCCATGTAACGGTCGACAGTTACAAAAGACAAAAGTCATGTCCCCGACGGGTAAAACTTCCCCGAGGGGTAAACCGCTTGCCCTGCGATAGTTATTCTTCAATCACCCCGAGCAATAACTTCTTAGCCACGATTCATTCTTACCCGAGGCATCTAGCCTCGGGAACAAAACAAACTCCTTCGAGGGGTCGTCTACGGAAGATTCAACCGCACCATGCCTCGGCCCTAGCGTCGAACCTCGATAAATTTTCACCCAATACAAATAGTTCCCCCACCCCTCGGATAATTATCAGGATTTTCTCAGGGGTGGAATGAATTCGGCGGGAAAGCGACGTGGCAAATTATCCGCCAAAACACTTGGAAAGGCGCCCATCTTTTCAACACTACATTCACTGCACGCGGCGTCTTTTGAGTGGTCGGGACCCCTTGTTTTACCTTCCCAATGTAAACGCAATGATGACAATTTTAAAGCACTTGTGTGATTCTTCCCCTATAAATTAGCCAATTAATCCGCCATTTTCATTACTTCCAATCTTCTGATCAACAGTAAAATTCTTCTGCAATTCATACTTTCTTTTTGACAAAATCTTTCCACCATGTCTTCTACTCAATCCATCCAAAATTCTTTTGGACCATCAGAGGAAAGAACCATAGGTGAGAACACCATGGTGGTGGGTGACGAGCTGATGAACGTGCCTGTGCCACTGAAAGTTATTCCGCCGGAAGAAGGCGATAATGAAGCCACCACTTATTTAGGTGACTGTCGTGATACCACCAATCAGAAGGGGGTATCCGTTGAGGAAGACGAAGTTGCGACTGAAGAATTTGCTGATGACGACGATAATGAAGTAGAAATCGTGGAAGCTTCAAAACCTAAGAAGAAAACTTACACCGGAGAACTCAAACCTCATCAAGTGATCCCCTCAAAATATGACCCCGGTAAAGATTTTAAATTACAAAAATAAAAAACTTCCGACCTTGAGAAGAATAGAAATGTTCCCGTTCAGCTTTCACCAAGCCTAATCACATAGGCTCACAATGATCTGGTCCGAGAGGATTGTAACTGGGGCCCGAGGTCCAAATTGTAATCCCTGCCCCAGAGAGTCGGACTTGCGGTAGAGTAGTCGGGCTCTCATTCCTTTCACAATAGGTTTTACCCTCCCCATTCATCATATAGCCGACACTTTTTGCCGAACCTACAAGTTGTACTTAGCCCAGCTGGGTCCCGGCTTTTAGAGGGTTATTCAGTGTCTTGACTTCTTAAGTAAACGAGCTAAGGTCTCTTTTACTTTAGATCATTTAATTTCCCTTTTCTATCCTACTATGGACAAGGATGGAGTTGTTCAATAGAACAAACGAGGTAAATTTTCTTTAATTACAAAGGGTGGCGACACCGAGGACCGCGGCTGGTGTGATCGGTTCGTCTCATCCCAACTACTCTTATTTCTACCGAGGCTGGGTTTCCCGAAGCGTGGAACAAAACTCGTAAGTGGTTGAACCCTGAATTTTTCCTTTTCATCTCCATAATTCCTCATATTCTAATCAATCTCTTGTATTTTCAGCAGAAAAACTTACAACCAACCCTCCGAAGGGTTTGACTGCTTAGGTCTAGGCGATTATCAATGTCAAGCCGAGGCCAGAGAGATCGTGGATGATCTTGGTGGCACTTGATGAAAATCAATGGTGGTGCAAACGGCACGGTAAGTGTGCATTATGCTCTTTTTTTCTTAGCTCAAAAACTTGCACTTACTCTGCCTTTTTCTTTTGTAGGCTTTCCCAATAGGGCAGCTACCAAGCCGGAGAAAGAAGAAAAGAAAAGGAACAATGAGGAGAAAAAGAAGAAGGAAGAGAGAAAGGAAGTTGAAGTCCTCGAGGCTGGGGATAGTCTGAAAGACTTAGAGGATTCAGTTGAAGTACTCAGTAAGGCCAAAGATTCAAAGAGGTTGCCTAGTCGTGAAACCTCGAGAGGTTAGAATCCTCGATTTAATTGCCTTTTTCACTTCTTCTTTCTTTTTCCTTAGACGACCCATATATCTATTCAGGTTCAATGAAAAGAAAAGAAACACCAACAAACCCTTCCAAAGCCAAATGTCCTCGGGTAGAATTGCATGTGGCTCCACAGCGGGCCTGATTGATGAGCCTGAGGATGATGATGCTCGTGGTGAAGTCGAGGTGATTAACCTTGAAGAAGCAAGCCAAGGTACTGAAAAGGTTAAGGGTAAGGCCAAGGTGGCTGAGGACAAAGTTTCTAAAAGCCCCACCGAGGAGAGAACAACTGCAGATTCTGCTCGAACTAAGGAGATGGCAACTGATGATCCTACTCGGGCTGCTTCCCAACCTGATCACCCCCCTCAGCTTCCAAGACGAACTTTAGAGAGATTGGCATTCTTCCTAAACTATGCATGCTAGATGACACAGTGGTCGTTCCCATCAGTCTTAGGGGCTTGCTGGGACCATTAGAGCGAGAACGCCTCAAAGACTTGCCCAATGATGACTTGATGGCTTACACAGCTCAGCACGTGGTTCATGTAATATCCTACTACTTTAAATCTTTTCAATTTTCAGTTACCTTTTGCCTCTTTATATCCTTCTTTTCCCTGTTTGCAGAGCTTTGTTTACGCCATGAAGGCGGCTGAGATTGAAGCTCACTGAGCAAAAAATCTTAGAAAAGTTGAGAAGCAATGGGATCGTATAAAGGCTGGACTTCCAAGCCAAAGTTTTTGAGCTTGAGAAAAATTTGCTCGATTCTGAAATCGAGCTGGACCGAGCCCGCAAAGCAGCTGACGAGTCAGACCTCGAGCTAGCCGAATCTTACAAGATCATAGCCAAACTTGAATCTGAGAAAAGGACTCAAGAAGAAAACTTCCAAGCTGAAAGTCAAAAGCAGATTGATGCAGTGAATGCGACGATCAATGATCTCGCCGAGAGCTTCAGATCAAGTCGAGGGAATACTTGTTAAAGATAAATGAGCTTGAATTCAAGAACAAAGCCCTCGAGGCTGAAGTTAAGACACTTCGAGGCAAAGGAGCCACTTCTGTATCTGAGCTTAAGTCTAGGCTCAAAGTTAAGCTGAAGTCCAAAGCTACTAGAGCCCGTGTTAACAGAACTGGGCTATTATTTAGACCAAGTTGACAACCCTCGAATAGTGCAAGGCTGGAATGAACTTGGATGAATAAATAGCCAAGGCAAAAGATGGTGTTGCCAAGGCTCAAGCTATCTCGTACAAGCTTCCCTCGAGCGATGAAGATGAAGAGAACGAGGATTCTAATGCTTAAAATTCTAGTGGGGACGAGGCTAATGAGTGAGACCTCGTCAGTGTATTTTTGTTTTTTCTTAGGCCTTCGAGCCGTTGTCTTGTAAATATTTTATGCTGGCCTTCGGGCTTTTGATGAACTTGAATGTTTTAAGTATTTTCCCCACTTTGTGTTTAAAGCTTTTGACATGTCACTTGAGTATTGCTTACAAGCTTTAGATAAATTCAAGATAAAGCTAGCTTAGAACGACGTCTCGTTCTCGAGCAGAGGCTTAAATATAGATACTGGCTATACATCGGATAAAAAAGAAACTGAATCAAGTTTTATTCCATTGATGAGATTCGAGCCGATTTATATAAATCCTAGTCGTATTGAGACTTAGGAAAATTCTTATCACAAAAGCCACCTCAGGCAATCACAATAAATAATTAAGCTAACTCCTAAGGGAAAAGTCCCTAGTGTACGGATAGCTAGTCTTGGGGTTTGATTTGAAGTCCCCGGTTATGGAGTGAGTCGAAGGCTGACTGAGCTAACTCCCCTTGTATCCTCCAGTGATCGGGTATGAAGATGAAGACCCGAGCACTGTGTTTCATTCCCTCCGCTTCCTGAAAAGGTCAAGCAAAGAAAAACGAGGGGTTAGTATCATTTGACCCAAGTGTTGGAGCATTGACAGCTCGATGCTGTAGGTGAAGGGTTATGTTTGAAGAAGGGTAACGTACCTTATTATCAGAAATAATAACGCTTTTGGGCTTGACAACCCTTCATGAATTTCTTGTATAGCGTTGATCTTATCAGGGTTTGCCTCGATGCCTCGTTCAGAAACAATAAACCCCAAGAACTTTCCCGAGCCAACCTCGAAAGCATGCTATTCAAGGTTTAGCTTCATGCAGCATTTCCTCAAAATTGCAAAAGCCTCCCTTAAATGGTTCAAGTGATCCTTCATTCGAATAGATTTCACAAGCATGTCCTTTGGGCAAGCTTTGTTTAAATCAGTAAAATCGACACATATCCTCCACCTGCCGTTTTTCTTTGGCACAGCCACCTCATTGGCAAGCCAATTGGGGTATTTAAATTCTCTAATGAAACCATTGTCGATCAACTTCTTTGTCTCTTTTGGAATTGCCTTTTTCTTCACGCCAGCATGTGGCCTCTTCTTTTGTTTCACGAGGGGGTGGTTGGGATCTATATTTAACTTATGTGTCATTATCTCTGGGTCAATCCCTACCATGTCTACGTTAGGCCAGGGAAACAATCATCTTTAGCTTTCAGCAACTCAATGAGAGCTTTCTTTAACGCGATATCTAGCTGCGAGCCTACAAATACTTTTCTCTCTGGGAATTTCTTTGATAAAGCAAAAGATTCTGACTCTTCAATCGTTGAGTCCTCAGTCTTTTGTTTTTGAGGTTTCTGTATGAATGCCGGAGCCTTCTCTACTTCTCCTTGAAAGCTTACTTCAAAAACCGAGCTCTCCTCCTCATTGGGCCCCGGGCTAAGTAATTGCTATTTGGACTGCCCAACTAGGATGACCCCACTCTTCATCACAGCTGAATAGCATTCGCGAGCTATTCGTTGCTCACCTCAGATAGCACGAATTCTCCATGGGGTTGGAAATTTAATGACTTGGTGCCAGGTAGGTGGAACATCTTCCATCTCATGAATCCAAGGCCTTCCGAGAATAACATTGTAAGCCATATCCTCGGCCATCACTTGAAAAATAGTTTTTTTATCAACTCCTTCGGCAGTTGTAGTAAGAGTGATCTCTCCTAGCGTCTTCTTCGTGGAGTTGTTGAATCTTGTCAATATGGTTGCCTTCAGGAGAATGAGGTCCTTCAACCACATTTTCTTAACAGCCCCATAATTGATGATATTTACCGAGCTGCTAGGATTGATCAAGACTCGCTTGACATCACAGTCATTAGTCCTTAGCATGATTACTAGGGCATCATGATGGGGAAACATCATCCCATCACAATCTTCTGCATCAAAAACTATGTCATTCTCCGACCCACCAGCTCGGGTCCTTTTCTCCATGGTGATTGAAAGTTTTGCGAATTTCTTCGCAACAGCGAAGTTGACACCATTCACCTCTGATCCCCCAGTTATAACATTCACAACTCTTTTAGGAGATTGCACCCTCAGCAGCTGTCCCCCTCCCCTATTCTTAGCAAAATTCTGCTTCCCCTTATCAGTGAGATACTCTGCTAATAAACCCTTATTGAGAACATGAGCCACCTCGAGGCGCAACGCTTTGCAGCCCTCAGTGGCATGCCCATAATTCATATGAAACTCACAATGTTGAGTCTGATCTCTTTTCCCCGGGGGTGTTCTCATGTCCCTCGGCAATCTTACACCTTGTTCAGACATCCCTTTTATAGTGTTTACCAATTCAGATGTGGAAATGTTAAAATTGTAATCATGGATTCGGGCCAAGTCTTTATCCTTGGAGTTCTTTTGGTTAGCATTCGTGCTGACTTTCCCCCTAGCCTTTGACTTACATGTTGTTGCCCTCTGAGGCGTTGGCTTACATGCTGCCTCTGTGAATTATAAGGCTCGTATCGTCCTTTAGAGTTCCCCCGCGGTGCATTGGCGCGTCGAGAGGACTCTAAATGACCTCGGTATGAATTATACCAGCCTATCACCCTACATTCAGCCTCCTCGAGCCTAATTTTTGCGGTAGCCCTGTCATGCAATTCATCCCAAGTCTGGGCCTGATACTGCTAGTACATGTATTTTTGTTTGTATGTATTTTCCAACTTTAATTTCAAAGAAAAATCAATGTTTATGTGTATTTATGTGTATTTCATTTTTTAGATTCAAAAACACAAAAAAAAAAAAAAAAAAAAAAAAAAAAAAAAACCGGTGGTGGATGGTGGCGGCCGGCAGCAGCCGGCGGTGCCGCCGCCTGAGGTGGTAGCAGTGGGGGGGGGGGCAGTAGGAAGAAAGGGGAACCCTAATTTGTTAGTTTTGTTGATTTTGTATATAATGTGTAAAATAAATATTGGTATTTTTTGTAAAGTGGAATAATGTTGGTATTTTTTGTAATTTTGGTGTTAGGGTTGTATATATTTGTAAATATTAAATTTTGAGGTCAAATATAGCTTATTTTTGGATGAATTCAAGTATTGTAAAAATCTACAAATCATATTAAATAACATAATTAAAGTTTCACAATATTCTTGAAATACTTTCTTTTTTTGGCTTCACCTCAAATATTGTTCACACGCCTACTATTAATGTATCTTAAAATTCTTAGCGATTTACTTTCAGAACTTCAGTTAATACAACGTTACATAACTCCTTCAGTTTCTGCATTCTCGTTGTCTTGTCTCTTCAACCAAATATGGTGGCAAAATTTTGAACAAATTGAAAGGGTCACCAACCCGTCCACAGTTTACTATATCCAAGATGGTTGGATGAGTTTAGACTAAATAATAGATCTTAACCTGACCTAACCTAACTTGTTCAACTCAGAACCAATTTTGCATTAATTTGTTACCAAATCAAAGATAAAAATATATTGCAATCCTTTATAGAGAAAAAAAGTGATTGAAACAAACCAAACAAACAAAAAGAAGTTCCTCCTTTTCCAATATATGCTATCTATGAAACCAAATTAATCCAAGCTTTTAGATAAATTTATTTGTTGTTCCAAAGTAACCCATCGATAAAATTATTCCTTCCCAATCCGCCCAAATTTGGAAACGTTACACTTGTATGGTCTAAAATTGACACCCCTAAGATATATGTACCATCCAACATCAAACAATTTAGTATAAACTCAAACCACTCATTTTGATGTCGAGCACTTTGTCCAAACACATATCCTGAGAACGAAATAAGCCAGTAATATGTTGCACAACTTTTAGTCCCTCTCCTGGCTTTCATTTCAGCTACAAATTACAATAGATTAACACCAACATTTGCAGAAATACACTAAAAATTTAAGCACTTATACCAGCTTTCAGTGCAATAGAACAGCTTGTTGCCACCAAACGCCTCCTGAGACATTTGCAGAAGAAATACAAACAGTGCAAGGTATCAACTGCCTGAAGTACCAACAGTTATTATTTCATTTCTATTGTAGAACAAACAGTTTTTATGTCTACTAGCAGTACAATGTCATCTAAGCTGCATGCCGCTAAGTTCATTTGACAACAATCAACAATCAACAATCACAAACAAATGTAACCAATAAACATTTCTTAATTAGTAGACTTCAACATGCCATTGCTTGTTCTTTTTGAGTTGTGAAAGCTTCTGGTCCCAGCTCTCACCTCTCTCCTCAGCAACCCTCTTCAGAGTGTCTTGGATTCCGGGCATCATCCCCTTCAACCCACAGAAATAGATGTGAGCCCCTTCATCCAGCAGTTTGAAGATCTCATCACTGTACTCCTCAATTTTATCCTGAACATACATCTTCCCCCCTTTCTTGTTCTTTTGTTCTCGGCTAAGAGCACGGTCGTATCTGAAATTTTCTGGGTAGTCATTGAGATACTTGGTGAACTCCTCGTCATAAAGGAGGCTGTCAGTGTTTGCCACCCCAAGGAAAAGCCAAGCAAGGCCATTAAACTTGAAAGATGGAACTGACTCCATGAACATACGACGAAGGTAGCCTCTGAAGGGAGCCACACCAGTTCCAGTTCCAATCATGATGTGTGTAGCATTTGGATTATCTTCGGGTAGAAGCATTATCTTACCAGAAGGACCTGCAGAAACATTCAAAGAGCGGTCAGTGAAAGAGAACACTGAACCTCAAGTGTTATGCCATAAATATGCAACCCAACAACAAATTATAAGAACCTAGCCAAAAGAAAAGATTATTTAGGTTCAAAGCATCAATGGGACTCCTATATCTCAGCAGCGTATCTCATTTAGAAGCGCATGATTTCAGCAAACAGTGACACTGTAGGAGACCATTGTGTAAAGAAGTTCTTCATGGGGAGGTATGCAAATGTATATGGGTTCATTACACCAATGCAAAATCTAGAAGGGCCATACAACAGACTAAGGGAAGGCCAAATACACTTTATTAATAATAGCAAGGAAATCACTAGCCTAACATTATATGCAATGATGCATTAAAGGATTTGGCATATGATCAGATAATTAAGGATAAAATTTCAAGAGGTGGTGCCAGACAAAGGTTATGATGCATATCAACAGACATTTACAAGTGCACAAGGAAACGGCGGTTATCTTCAATGTGCTATGCGAACAACCTAAATGTTGAATCTACTAAACAATACAGTTTCCTATCGACAAGACCACTTTTAACAGTGTGCTGCCTCAAAGATCATCTCTGTCCCTCTTATGAAACACTGGACAAACCAACTCTTTGAGACAGAATGCAGCTGAGTGATCAGAGCCCTGAGGTAACAAATTGAGAACGCAATGCATGGAAAACAAGCAGTGTTGGTATGTAAAGACTTCTCTGAATAATATCTGTAAAAGGACTATTTGGAATTCACCTGTGATCTTCACTTTGTCACCAGGCTTTGAATCACACAGGAAATTGCTGCAAACACCATTTTTGGAAGGGTCTTCTTTTCCTGTCTCAGGATCATAGTAGACAGCTCGTCTGACACACAAGCTGGCTGTCTTCCCGTCAAAAGAGTCCCCATATCTGGTGGATGCAATTGAATATAGACGAACGTTGTGGGGACTGCCTGGTTTCTTGGGGTTTTCACCCTGAAAAGAGTAAAGATGTGAGGCTCTGAAAGACTGGTGGATGTAGAAATTATACTAATATTATATCGAGAAACAAGAAGGGCTTGCTTTTATTTATTTTTTTTAAAAAAGGATTTAGAAAAAAAAAAGGTTAAAAGCACCATGATATCACATTTTCTATTTTCACAATGCGAAAGAAAAGCCCGAACCTTGAAAAGCTCTGGTCAAATATTGACATAAACAGGCTTCATTTCTTTTAGGTCAGAAGCTAATAGTATCAATGATACAAAGCATCTTACAAAGGAGCTAACATATAACAATTTTATCAGTGATACAAAGCATCTTACAAAGGAGCTAACATATAACAAATTTATTTTTGATAAGTAAAAAGGTCTTTATTCAACTGGTACCAAGATAGTACGGAAAAAAGTACACATCCCAACTTCTTGCATCCAACAAGATTTACATATTTCTTCCTAGTAAGTAAAGAAAGTCCAAATTCTGATCCATTCTATCTAAAGTACTACTATAGCACCACAAATACAGAATTTTAATACATTTGTTCTCGACTCTAGATATCTGCAATCTCTTCCCTGAAAGCACTAACATATACGATTATTGATTACAGCATGGCAGGGCTAAGACAGGATGTAACACAGTGCATTCTTGGTGCCCTCCCATCTATTCTATTGGGGCGTTAAAAGCAAAAGTAGTGAAATGGCCAACATTTGTTCTTTTAAAATGGCAATATATGAACTGATGAAAAGTAGAAAGTGTTTAAGATGTGCCTGCCTCTGTGTTTATATTGCCATCAAACAAGAAAATAAGCACTCATTAGAAAGGACAACCAAGCAAATGAAAGAACATTAACGCCAAGATGTTAATGGCAAATGTCCTGCTAATAGCAGCAACCAACGTGGTTGTCCTTCAAAATTGTGTCCCCTAATGGAGATGTGTGTAAAGCAAGCAGGAAGAAAAGAGACAGCTTTTATTCAAAATGTTATATAACTGATAATATAGATTCAACTAAGGCAAAATAACAAAGCTTTTCGATGCAACAAAAATAATGGGGAAAGATGGAGCAATAACTTACAGGAGGAACGACACCATAACTTTGTCCCTCCCAGTAAGGAAGGTTGCCGGCGTGATCAATGACAATATGACAAGTCTCCCCAGGAGCTTTTGGGCCTACAACCCTCTCAACAGAGACAATTGTCGCTGTGTATGGTTCCTTGGGCTTGTAAATATTCAATGGTGGTTCTTTTGCATCTTCAAGTGATAAAGGCGCAACTGAAACTTTGGCTTTGCTAGCCTGTTGCACTGACATGCAAAGAATGTTTTGGCTTCTGGATCGATCTGCTTTTAGATCGATACGCGGCATAGAGATCCATGATTTATCACTAAATGTTAAGCTTGTAGCCTGCAAGAAAGAAATTTGAATCAATTGAGGAAAAAAAAATACCGAATAGCACTAATTAGTTGAGTCACATCATTTTCAAACGGTCACTGAAACAGACAAAACATGTGAATACATAGACCAGGAGAAACATACACAACCATAGTCTGGAAATTAACCAATGTAAGCAACAATCAGAAGTGTCTATGCATTCCCATTTTATTGCTACTTCTCCCCCTTTTTTTTCCTCTTTAGTTATATTACTGGAGTTCTTAAGGTCCTTGCTCACATAAGTTTTGTTCTTTATTCATTTTGGTTTAGTTCATTTCTTCTTACTTCTTGTTCCTCTTCTAGTAATAATGCTGCCCGCATACTTCCATGAATTGCCTTGGTACATCTAGCATTCGACGTTAAATAATTCTTTTACTGATGAAAAAGGTAAACATGTTTGGACGCTAAAAGATATATACACTAGCACAATGCAAGGAGAACTTAAAAGGTGTATGGCGACCAATATATAATACAGCTTGCTGGACATATACCAACACATAAATCACAACAAGAAGACCCAAAATGAAGAATAAATATTGTTAACTGGAGACATCTTAATGACTGAGCATAACTGAATGTACAAGTTGTTGCACAATTATCCCATTAAAACTTTCAAAATTTAGCATATTGTTGAAAAGCTAGTGAAATTTATCAAAATCAATTGCAATTTGCATTACAAGAAGGGAAGGAGGCAGGTGGAAAAGGCACAAAAAGGGACAAAAAAGGGAAAAAAAAAAAAAAAAAAAAAAAAAAGGGGGGGGGGGGGGGGGGTTGGGGCACAGTTACTGTCACAGTCACCAATTGAACTGCTGAACATGTAATTGAACCCACATTACACATTGAGACACACTAGTCCAACACTATACAACTTTTTTCGATAACCAAGACACCCCCAAGGACTAGTGGTGTATGATTCAAAACTCGATGGATAATGAGCCAGCCCCTCTACCCTTCCGCACTTAAATAATACTACCATGTTTTTGTCTATGGCGGGGTTCAAAACTGTGATGTGCATCTAATCCACACATCGCAACCTGTACTCTTACTATTAGACCTTAGTCCAACAACACCATACAATTGTCACATCAAACTTTTGAATTAAACAGCTTTTTTTCAACATGTCAAACTCAAATAACTTAAGCTTAAGATTAAAAAAGGCTTTTCAAGTTTTAAATTATACGATGGGGAATCGAACCCTCACCAACAAGATAGTCAACCAATTGTACTTCTAAGATTTGCAACAACGACTTGTTTTGCAAATAAATAAACAAAAATTAATCAAAACCCTTTTCTCTAATGGAAATTAATAGCACTCAGTGTATGGAGATTTTCAAGAACCTTAAACATAGAACTCCGAAAAGAGGAATCCGTTTGGAGGGGAACAGCAACTGACACCTGCATGTACATATACGCAAAATCTTGTTAAATTCTAGTAATTGACAGTCGAGGCGGATCCAGAATTTAAAGTCATTGACGCAAGACAAATAAAAATATGATCTTTTTCCTGCTGACACCAGAATTCAAGTAGAAGTGAGTGACCTGAGAAATAGCAGAATGAGCCATGATGGGATCAAATGAAACTTTGTAAAATGATTTTTTCCTTTGTGGGTGTGATTAGAAAAGATGGAGGGTTTATATAAATGGGGTTTATTTATTTTTCTAGGGAGAAGAAATGAGAAAGTTGGCAAGGCAATAGCCAATAGGGGCTGCTCCTAAGAGGGACTGTAATATTTGATCCTTTGGAGTTTGGCAAAGGACAGATTGTTGTCTCTTCAGAGTTTGATTTCAATTTGCTTTTCTTCTGTGTTAGGACTCGAGAGTAGTATGAATATAGTATTATTTTTTTCTTGTCTAATTAACAACTGTATATTGTATTGCTCTTATGATTAAAGAGTCATTTGGTTCACATTTGTTTGAGCGATCTATAGATTACGGGTTTCAAATCGTAAAATCAATCACGCATCATAGTAGTCTATCTACATTACATCACTTTAAGGTCCAGTTATTTTTCGAACTCTATATGATCACGGAATGGTTCGTATACTAGACTGTCATTTACATCACTTAGACTGTTTATGCGATGACCATTAACAAAAATATATTATTATAGTGTAAGTATTAGTATTGATATGTGACGAGTACTAATACACAGAATGTTAAGTAGGGATCACCTACTTAAGAATATTTTTTTACTTAAGTTCTTTTATATTTGTATTGCTAATTATTGTATTCCGATGTCACATTATTTTTATATAATATAATATTATTACATAATAGAATTTCACCCAATCCAAGTAATGTTAAATATCGCAAAGCAAAAGTGTTTTACTGAGTCATTTGGTTCAAACTTCTTTGTTTGTATAATCTAGTATTCAAAAATTATTTGTTGGACTAATTCAAATTTGGTAAAGCACTCTCTATTAAAAATATTGTTAGACGGTCATAGTGTAAATATTATTGTGTGACGAATACTAATATAGAAAATATTAAATAGAGATCACTACTTAAAGATATATTTAACTTACAAATTTTAAATTTTCATTGTATTTGTATTACTAATTATCATATTCATGTTTCACGTTATAGTTCGTATATTATAGATTTTCACACAATGCGAGTGGTGTTAAATATGGCAAATCAAATGAGGTACTAGTGAGATATTTCTCATACATCAAATTTGTATTATGTTAGTTGTGCAAATATTATTTATGTATTTACTCCAATTATTAATAGTACTCCATATTAATTCATAGATACTTTACTTGAGCATTATTTATCTCAATCTCTCCAATCAAATGACTCCTAGCAGCTTTGGAAAGTGTGGAAGAGAATGGAGAAAAAGAAAGTGCTAATTATTTTCCTTGCCATTTCTATTCTTCTCTTCTCTTCCCTACTTTTCTTTTCTTTTTCCTTTCACTATTTGTTCCTCTTCTAATTTCTCTCTTTTCCTCCCAAAATAAAAAAGACAGAGATAAAAAGAGTGTTTTTCCAGTAATAAGGACACATTTATTAATACCACTAATAGCTACTAGCCTACTACTATGATTACTAACAAGTCTTGAACGGATGAAGGTTATATTGTAAATAACCTAGTATGTAAATAGATTAGTTATGTAAATTGTATATTGGGCCAAGCCCGTTAAGCTTACTTGGTCCATAAGTTAGGTTTGCTAGGTTTTCTCTAGGTTTTCTCTTGTATAAATAGGGCTCCCTTCATCAATGAAAGTAGGAGAGTTTTCACGATGGCTCTGATATCATGTAAAACCGAACACACTTACACGAGAGGAATAAGATTTGGGTGAAAGCTCTCTTACTTTCATTGATGAAGAGAGCCCCTATTTATACAAGAGAAAACCTAGCAAACCTAACTTTGGGACCAAGTAAGCTTAACGGATTTGGTATTAGAGAGCAGGGAGTGACTTAGTGGCCAAGCTTCAGTTGTACATATTAATTATATGAATGTGTAATTAGTAGTTAAGTGGAAGTAGTTATAGTTAGTTGAGTAGTTAGCTAAGAGTTAGTTAGAGTTTATAAATATCAATGTACAGCACACTTGACAATTTAATTGAAGAATTCATTTTCTCTCTCTAGAAACCTACCTCTCTCTTAGCTCTCAATCTCAGCTAAGATCTTCCCTCAGTTCCACACACAAATTAACATGGTATCAGAGCCAATGGCTTAGTAGAGAAGGAAGGATCTAGTGTGAAGAAGAAGAAGCAATCGGAGAAGGAGAAGTATTCTAGCTATGTCGACAGAAACTGGAAATGCTGCAGGAACTGCCACACACGGGGGAACTGGAACAATTGATCACAATCACATACTGTATCTTCAACCTTCTGATACATCAGGTACAATGCTAATTCCAATTCAACTCACCGGATCAGAAAACTATTCTGTCTGGAGTAGAGCTATGAAAATTGCTATACTAGGAAGAAACAAGCTAGGGTTAATAGAAGGAACATGTAGAAGAGAAGATTTTGGGGAAAATCAAGTAAATCTATGGGATAGATGCAATGCTATTGTACTGTCGTGGATTATGAATTGTGTCTCAAAGGAATTGCTCAGTGGAATTGTATATGCCACTAATGCGAGTGTAGTCTGGCTTGATCTGAAAGAGAGATTCGATAAAATTGATGGATCTAGGGTTTTCTACTTGCATAAGGAAATAGGAACTATGAGTCAGGGAACTCAATCGATTTCAGCTTATTACTCCAAGCTAAGAGTCCTATGGGATGAGTTTGAGTGCCTAGTTCCTCCTCCAGGATGTGACTGTGTGAAGTCAAAGGATTTTGTTGCGCATTTGCAAATGCTGAAGTTGATGCAATTTTTGATGGGGCTGAATGAAAACTATGAGCAAGCACGAAGTCAGATCTTAATGACAAGGCCCTTACCCTCTGTGAATAAGGCTTATTCGATGATGATGGAAAGGGAAAGTCAACGTGCTATTTCTAGTAACTCAGGAGAAAATACTGAAATGACTGCTTTGATGAGTAACAGAGGGGGAAATTACCAGAACAAGCAAAACTATGGAAGGCAAAATGCACACAATTATCAGAAACAGGGAAACCAAGGGAATCAAAGGCAGAAGAGGAACTATAATCTCTATTGTGATTACTGTAGAATCAGAGGCCACACATTAGAAGAATGTTATAAGGCTCCAGGAAATCAAAAACAGAACCAGTCAGATTCAAGATACAAGAAGAAACCAGGAATGAATGAAGCTCACAATGCATTAATGGAGGACTACAATGGAAAGGAACTGGAAGCAGGAAATACTAGCTACTCAGGAAGTGAACAGATCAAAGAATCATATCACACTCAAGGAAGAATTAGTCAACCACAGCTGACTCAAGAACAGTATGAGCAGATTGTGAGAATGTTGAACAAGGAACATCTCACTGAATCAGCCAATATGACAGGTAATAGCTATTCATTTGCTGTAGCTGGACAGACTAGAGAGTGGATAATAGACACAGGTGCTAGCAATCATATGATATCTGATAAAAGGATGTTAGGAAATGTGAGAGCAACACAGGGTGCAAAAGGAAGGAAGGTTCATCTACCCAATGGACAAGTAACCAGTGTAACTCATATAGGAACTTATGACCTTGGAAAGGAAGATAGAATGAACAATGTGTTGTATGTGCCTGATTTCAAATACAACCTCTTGTCAGTATCAAAGGCAACAAAAGATATGAACTGTTCAGTTATATTTTATCCTAATTTCTGTGTCTTCCAGGACCTCTCAAGTGGGAAGGTGAGGAGGATTGGTAGAGAGCATAATGGACTCTACTTGTTGACTCCTGCATCTTCTACTAGAGAAAGGGAACACAGAGTAAAGGAAGATCACAAAATAACAGGGTTGCATGCAGAAAAGGAGGCAGTTGATATCAAGATTTGGCACAGGAGATTTGGACATACATCAGTTGGCACTTTACAGAACTTGTTAGGCATAAAGAATAGTGCAGGCAAGGGACTAGATGATTGTGATATATGTCCCCTTGCCAAGCAAATAAGACTGCCCTTTGGCAATAGTGAGAAGAAGACTGTTGAGATTTTTGAATTGATTCATCTTGATGTCTGGGGACCTTACAAAGTCCCTACCTATGATGGTAATAGATTCTTTCTTACTGTAGTAGATGATTACTCTCGCATGACTTGGGTCTTCCTGCTTAAATTCAAAGGTGATGTCATTGTTGTTTTGAGAAATTTTGTCAAGCTGGTAGACACACAATTTAATACAAGAATAAAAATTATAAGATCTGACAATGGGAGTGAGTTTGTCAACACAGAATGTAGTCAACTTTTCACAGCATCTGGGATAGTACATCAGAGAACATGTGTATACACACCACAACAAAATGGTGTGGCTGAGAGAAAGCACAGGCATATCCTAGAAGTGGCTAGAGCCATAAGGTTTCAAGCATCTATACCCCTCAGATTTTGGGGTCACTGCATCATTGGTGCTGTGTACCTGATTAACAGGTTACCTTCCACTGTGTTGAAGGGAAAGACCCCTCATGAACTGTTTCATAAGAAAAAGGGAAGTGTGAATCATCTCAGGGTACTGGGTTGTCTGTGCTATGCTAAGAAACTACCAGTCACTGACAAGTTTGATGCAAGAGCAACTGCAGCTGTACACATGGGATACTCCACTGTCAGTAAAGGGTATATATTGTATGATTTGAAGAACAGGTCCTTTTTTACTTCCAGAGATGTTTCATTCAGAGAGAACATATTTCCCTTCTCTGCACCTTCACTGTTACCATCTGTCTCAGTGGACCCCCCTCAGGATATAGATGTTCATGATGATTTTGTTACTGAAAGTCCTGATCATTGTCAAGGTAATGCTGAATGTTCCCATAACAGTCCCCAAGGGACTATGGATATGGCCCAAGAGCTTGCAGAAGAGCTGGGAGAAGAAACAGCTGACATGTTGCCTGATTTGATGACAATGGATGAGCCAACCATGCAGGGACCATCTACTTCTCCCTCACAGGAACCCTTGAAGAGGTCCATCAGAGAGAAGAGAGCTCCTGCTTGGCTAGATGATTTCATTACAGCTACAGTGACTGATAACAAATGCAATTATCCTATCTCAGCTTACATGTCTTATGATTCCATCAAGCCTAACCACCGGACCTATTTGAAGGCTCTATCAGCATTGGTTGAACCAAAGAGTTTCAAGGAGGCTGCCTCTGACCCTAAATGGGTACATGCTATGCAAGAAGAAATCAAGGCCTTAGAAGAGAACCAGACCTGGGAGCTGGTCACACTACCTGCACATAAAAGGCCTATTGGTTGTAAGTGGGTATACAAAATCAAGCTGAAAGCTGATGGATCTGTGGAGAGATACAAGGCAAGGCTTGTTGCAAAGGGTTACAATCAACGAGAAGGTTTTGATTATCATGAAACTTTCTCACCAGTTGTGAAGATTGTTACTGTTAGAACTGTTCTTTCACTAGCAGCAGCCTCTCACTGGCACATTCACCAAATGGATGTCTCTAATGCATTCTTGCAAGGGGACCTTTATGATGAGGTTTACATGACTTTGCCAGAGGGATTTACTAGCCAGGGGGAGAAGACAGGTCTTGTCTGTAGGCTAGTTAAATCTTTGTATGGGTTAAAACAAGCCAGTCGACAATGGAATGTTAAACTCACTCAGGCTCTCATAAGATCTGGCTTCAGACAAAGCAGCCTAGATCATTCATTATTCATCAAGAGGCATGAAGGGAAGATAGTGGTTATATTAGTGTATGTGGATGACATGCTTATAACAGGAAATGACTTGGAACTCATCAACAAAACAAAAGAAGGACTGCATACAACATTCAAGATAAAAGATCTGGGAAACCTGAAGTACTTTCTGGGGATAGAATTCAGCAGGTCAAGAAATGGCATCCTTATGAACCAAAGAAAATATGCTTTGGATCTGATAAGTGACATAGGAATCAGTGGTGGAAAGACAGCATGTACTCCACTAGATATGAATGTAAAACTGACATCTAAGGAACTGGACAAAGTTAGTGGTGAGACAGGAGATGAAGATTTAGAAGACAGGGGGAGTTACCAAAGGTTAATTGGGAGGCTGTTGTATCTGACACTAACAAGGCCAGACATTTGCTTTGCTGTACAGACATTGAGCCAATTTATGCAACAGCCCAAAAGGTCACACATGGAAGCAGCTGTTAAGATAGTAAGATATATCAAGAAGGAACCAGGCTTGGGAGTTTTATTGAGCAGCAAAAGGTCAAACAAACTACAAGCCTTCTGTGATGCAGATTGGGCATCATGCCCAAACACAAGAAGATCAGTCACAGGTTTCTTAGTCAAACATGGAGATACTTTGATATCATGGAAATCAAAGAAGCAATCGACTGTTTCAAGAAGCTCAGCAGAAGCAGAATATAGAAGCATGGCTGGGACAGTTGCTGAGGTGGTATGGATTGCAGGTTTGTTCAGAGATTTAGGTGTACACTTGGATCTGCCTGTAGAATTGTTCTGTGATAGCAAGGCAGCTCTGCAAATAGCTGCAAATCCAGTATACCATGAACGAACGAAGCACATTGAGATTGATTGCCATTTTATTAGAGAAAAAATTCAGATGGGGCTAATTAGAACACACTTTCTGGGAACAAGAGAGCAACAGGCAGATATCATGACCAAGGCATTAGGAAGACAGCAACATGAAGTTTTGAGGTCCAAGCTGGGAGTGTTCAATGTCTTCACCCCCTCCAGCTTGAGGGGGAGTATTAGAGAGCAGGGAGTGACTTAGTGGCCAAGCTTCAGTTGTACATATTAATTATATGAATGTGTAATTAGTAGTTAAGTGGAAGTAGTTATAGTTAGTTGAGTAGTTAGCTAAGAGTTAGTTAGAGTTTATAAATATCAATGTACAGCACACTTGACAATTTAATTGAAGAATTCATTTTCTCTCTCTAGAAACCTACCTCTCTCTTAGCTCTCAATCTCAGCTAAGATCTTCCCTCAGTTCCACACACAAATTAACATTTGGCCCAATATACAGTTTACATAACTAACCTATTTACATACTAGGTTATTTACAATATAACCTTCATCATGAACTCATAGTACCCAAACAACTTGTTTAAAGTAGGAATTGCAATAGTCAATGACTCAATGGGTAGCAATGATAGGTTTTGCTTTCCAAAAGGATCTAAAAACTACATCCATCAACAGGTACGTCACACCATTGGCTCTTGTAAACATGATTAAGTGTTAGGTACCCTGCCTTCGATAATAGTCACATATTATGTTAGTCAAATTCAAATAATAATAGCGCAAATTGCTTCTTATCATGATGATAGGTCCGTCGGTTTCAATGACAAGAAATTGATACTCCTACTATCTTTCTTTTATAACATCTTTTACATGTTATCTTTATAAAGAACTAAGATGTAAATGATTTTTCTACCTTTTAATCATATCAACTCACTGTTAATCGCCAATTCAAAGGTTAAAGTGGTAATTTATTTTGCTTAAAACTTCATCTCATATTAAAGTGTAAAGTTTACCAAGAATTTAGAAGTCATCAGTGGAAGTTATTTTATAAGTAAAAAGATCTAGGTGGCTGTAACGGCCGTTGCTGGTGAAGTTGACGTCTACTCCCGAACTCATAACGTCCATTATCTTTGGACCCATACCATGTGAGCCAGCGTATTTTCGGACCCATACTATGAGTTACGCTGGAAATTATGTATGATTTTATGCGGAATATAATTTAACATAACAATATATGGATTCAAATAAGTAAATGACAAATTTAACCTTCATATAGTGAACATTATTTTATCTTGTTAAAAAGAATGATTTTTTTTAAATTATCAATTTTATTAGTTTTATACAAGTATCCGCCAGGGTAACAAGGTTTGGCACCTTTTGGCGTATGGAGCTCCTGATCAGTCCAAAGCTATCTCTACCCATCATTATGCGGTCACCAAATTTTGTCCAGCAAGCCTTGTTGGAAGACCGTATGGGTACATCTTTTGTCGCTAAAATATCGGATAGTAGTTTCAATTGCTTATCTAAACTATGAAATCTTAATGTGTTGAATGCTGTCTATTTCTAATTTATGTAATATTTATATTTGGGGACCTTCCTAATAGCCGCATGAACTCCTTATATAGCTCACCGTAATTTTTAGCTATGCAAATCTTGTTTTAATTAAAAAAAAAAAAAAAAAAAGCAAATACCTGATGTTAAATAAGTACATACATTACAATTTATGTATCTATAATCTCTACATTACAATCTTTACACTGCCCAGTCCCTACATTACAATTTTTAAATTACTAGTCGATGGCCTATAATCCTTAAATTACTCATCCACTCAGCGCAACTCCTATATTATTTGTCCTTACATAACTTCCTTTCAATTTAGACCACCCTTTAGTACATAGGAGTAAATTGGAAGAGTTTCTCGACTGTTAAAATGACGTGTAATAGATTTGGTCCCAACTTGCAACACAATTTATGTCTCATTGCCATTAGTAAATGTCAAATATGGATTTGACAATGAAAAAGATAATGTAAATAATCTATTATATGTTCCCCTTGAAAGATGATTTTATTGACATGGTTACTCTTCTCGCTCCAAGACCTTATTGCGGCGACCTTAATATAATCATATGCTTGCATCTATTAGATCACATATTTTGTTTAAAATAAGAAATAAAAGGTTGGCAGGCACGTGAAGATGCCACCAGGGTTTGGACTTTTAGAGGGATGATTAAGCCAAGTTTTTGCTTCGTGCAACTAAAGTAACAAAGCCTAATAAGGACCCCTAAGTCAACCAAGAGCCAAACCAATCATCTGAATTTCAAACCTACACATTCATGGATCACCTAGTTGGTCGACCAGCACTTTTGTCAATTAGGGTTCGTTTGGTTGGCGAGACTAAAAATTAAGGATATCCAGAAAATTAGAATTATTTTTACTTTGAGATTATAATTTCGGGATAAAAATCCCACCTTTCATATGGGATAAAATAGTGCCATATTTTTGGTATAAAATCCATCCTGGATTAGTTAGTACTACCAACCAAACGTGGATAAATATTATCCGAAATTTAATAACGGGATTACTATCCCTATTCTACCAACCAAACAATCTCTACAGCTTGTTTGGATGGTTGTAACCCATTGTATCGTATTATATTGTTACTATGAGTACTACGTTTGTTTTTATTGTTACTTTAATTACTATTGTATTGCATCGTTAAATCCATGGTTATGCAACCATAAAAACCACCACTTTATGTAACGACCGATTTGGTGGGATCGCGTCGTTACTTGTTTTTCTTTCCCATCATGTCCTCATTTATTATTTAATATTCCTATTTTACCATTTACTTTATATTCACTTATTAAACTACGGTAAACAATACAGCCTATCCAAATATTGTACAACACAAAACGATACAGTATGATACCATACAATACAATACATTATGAAATGATGGATAACAGTCATCCAAACGGAGTGTTAGGGTGTCTTTGATACTAACGAAAAATGTCTTTTAAAACATGATTTAGGAGGTTTACACAAAAAAAAAAAAAAAAAAAAAAAAAAAAAAAAAAAAAAAAAAACTCGTCAACATTTTAGTGTCCTTGATAAAATAATAAGGGGACGAACCGGTAAAGTGAATTCTTGAAGAAAAATAACTCAGATCTAGTTGAATTTTGGGATTAATAAATCTAGTGGGATCTTGATACGCAAAGAGAGAGCGTCGTCATCTATTAAATTAGTAAAAAAAATTGCCCAGTGTATTGGGTGAAATATAGCTTACATACGTGGCACCTCGAGCTCGTGGCTTAGTGTGTGTCTCCCAGAGATTCGTAAGTTGATCACGAAGCAAACAACATAACCCTCGAAGCGGATCCCCGAGGTCAGGATCCGATACGGGCCACGAGGAAAGGTCGCCTTGGCGAATAGGAAGTCCATTCCCCCGAGGCAAGCAATCCAAGCCTCAGGGAGGCGGTTTCACTCTAATGGAAGAGTCTCCCCACGATCTCTACCCATTAACCCAACATTTAATGGGTAGAATTGTGGGTAAGCCATGATCAAGACGTGGGGGAATGGCTACTTAATGCCCTTAATTACCTCTGGATTCATGGTATATAAATAGCGTTTTACTCATCTTGTAAAGGCATTCAGTAACTCATAGGCAAAGTCCTCCCCAATTGTAATCACAAAGCAGTTATTATTGAAATTATTAACTTGTGTTGTCACTGTTCATTTGCTCTTGTTAATTCATTGATCTTTTGCCAACTTTGATACAATATATTGCTTGTAAATCCAATTTCAAATTCGATTGTAGACCTAATCTGATTTAGGCCAACACAATTTGGCATCGTCTGTGGGGAATAGGCAATTACGCATTGTTCCAAAGTTGTGCAACACGTTTGTTTGCTCTATTTCTTCTGAATTTCAACAGTGGATGACAACAATGATAACATTGATGGGAAGCAGTCTCACCCCGAAGGGCAGACTAACGTTGTCGACAGAGCGTTTGTACCTCCACCTCCTCCTGTTGACAGGGAGTTCATACCTCTACCTGCTCCACCTCGACCTCTGGTGGACCCCTCTTCATCAGGGTCAAATGATGCTTAGAACGCATACTTTATGAATTTTATACAACAAGTTCAGGGTCAACTTGTTGAGAAGTTATTGAAGATGAGCTGCGTAGTTCGCACCAGACTATTTTAGGTAACATGAAGACTTATACCACTCCTACTAACACTCCACTCGTGGGTGCTACTGGAGGTATCCCAACTTTTCTTCCTACGGGCGCAATAATAGGGGGGTTTCAAATGGTGCTACGTTTTGGGGCTCGAGGACTGTTCGACATGGCATTTGGATTTTTAGAAAGGCTCCTACGTGGCGTAAGCGTCTCAGCAGACTTCAAGAAGTGAAAAAGAGATTTCGAAGCCCAATTCAAAAAGCGGCTCGAAAATATCCCCAGGGTGAGGAAGACTCAAAGGGTCTTGGATATTGATAAATGCAGGCAACAAGTTTACAAGCCTGAGGCTGCCCCGGCTTCCATCTCGAAGCATTTCAAGCTACAAATCTTGAAAAAATATGACGGTATGACTGACCCTACTGATTACGTGGCTGAATACATAGCCATGGTGAAAAGCAATGATAAGAGCCCGGTGGAGAAGGAGTCAATGTTCTTGAAGAAATTTGAAGACACCTTAAAAAAGGGAGCATTATACTGGTATGTGCACCTACCCTCGGAGTCTATCTCAAATTTTAACGAACTGACTAACTTGTTTATCATACTGGAGCACAAAAGATCCTCAAGCAAAATAAGGATATCTTTGAAGTTAAGCAATGGTATCGAGAGCCTATTAAGGACTTCCTCGAGCACTTCCAAGCGGAGTGAATGGAATTGCAACCGATGGATGACAATTTCGCAATCATGGCTTTCGAAAGAAATATTAACATCAATAACTACGAGGATGCTACCGAGCTAAAGAGAGATCTCCAGTAGTTGCAAGCACGAACCTAGAATGAGTTACACGATAAAGTTGCCGCTAAAGTTAGGCTTGAGGAAGCAGAATGGAGGGCAGCTGGTCAAAGCTCTAATTATAGAAATCGTCCCGAGTCTTCTCGACGCGCCGATGTACCACGGGAGAACTCGAAGGGTCGATACAATCCTTATAACTCTCAAAAGCAACATTTGAGTCAAAGGCTCGGAGGATAGCATGTAAGCCAAAGGCTCGGAGGAAAAGTAAACACGAATGCTAGTTAAAAGAATGCCACTGGGCCATCCTTAGTGTCTAAGGAAAAGGATTTGCCTCGTATTGAATACAATTTCAATGTGTCGAGTGTGGAGGTTGTAAACGCGCTAAAAAATGACTGATCAGGGGGTGAGACTGCCGAAGGATATGTGAACGGCCCCTGGGAAGAGGAACCACAACCTCTACTGCGACTTTCATGTTGACTATGGGCACCTCACCGAGGACTGTAAGGCATTGCACCTCGAAGTGGCCCACTTGTTGAAGAATAGCATGTTAAAGGAATATCTAACTAATAAGGGAAAGCATAATTTTGCAAAGAATAGAGGATAAGGACAACCACCGAGGGCTCCATCCCCCAAGACGGTTGTTAATAGTATAATGGGGGGTTCGGAGGTAAACGACATGAACTTCACCGCTGCAAAAAAGTTTGTGAAGCTCTCCATTACGATGGAGAAAAGAACTCGAACTGGCGGTTCGAGTGAAGAAATTATTTTTAATGATGACGATTGTGATGGGATGATGTTTCCCCATCATGATGTTTGGTTATTATTCTGAGAATCAACAACTCAAACATCAAACGAGTCTTGATTAACCCTAGGAGCTCTGGTAAATATCATCAGCTATGGGGCAATAAAAAGATGTGGTTAAAAGGACCTAATCCTCCCGAATGCAACCATATTGACAGGATTCAACAACTCTATAGAGAAACATTGGGCGAGATTACTCTCACTACGTACGCCAAGGGAGTTGTTAAGGAAAAAATTTTCCAAGTAATTTCTGAGGACACAACTTACAATGTCATCCTCGGGAGGCCTTGAATACATGCGATAGAGGTTGTGCCATCCAGTCTTCACCTAGTCGTCAAATTCCCTACTCCTTGGGGAATTAGTTCGATTCGAGGTGAGCAGTGAACAACTAGGGAGTGCTATTCAGTCGCTATAAAGAGTGGAGTCATCCCGAGTAGTCCTTCAAAATAGCAGTCAATGCACTCAGGGTCCGTTAAAGGAAGGGATTCGGCTCTTGAAATAGATCCCCAAAAAAGTACGATGGAAAAGATCTCGATGTGTATTTAAGAGCCTAAAAAAAAAGTCAAGGACTCAACCATTTAGTATTTGGAATCCTTTGCGATGTCGAAGGAATTTCTAGATAGAAAGGTGTTCGTCGGCTCAGAGTTGGACCCAGAATTGAAAAGGCTATTGTCGAATTACTCAAGTTCAACAATGATTGCTTTGCGTGGTCCCATGCCGATATGGTTGGGATCAACCCGGAGATTATGACTCACAAGCTTAACATGGATCCTCACCACACTCTAGTGAAGTAGAAGAAAAGGCCACATGCTGGCGTCAAGAAGCTGTAAGACAATGGCTTCATGAGAGAGGTTAAATACCCCGAACGGCTCGCCAGCATTGTGGTCATGCCAAAAAAAAATTAAAAATAGAGGATGTACGTGGATTACACGGGTTTGAATAATGTTTTCTCAAATAATTCATATCTATTGCCATGAATAGATAGGTTGATAGACTCCACAGCTGGACACAAACTATTAACTTTCTTGGTTGCATACTCGCGGTACAATCAGATCCTAATGAGCCCGAAGGATGAAGAGAAAACGTCTTTCATCACCATCCTAGCCACGTATTTCTACAAGGTGATGACCTTCAACCTTAAAAATGTCGGGGCAACGTATCAAAGGCTAATGTGCCGTATGTTCAGACAGAATATTGGGAAGTCGATAGAAGTTTACATAGAGAGCATGCTAGTGAAGTCGGTTCGGATAGAGGATCATTTGAGTCATTTAAGGGAAGCCTTTGTTTTCCTAAGACAGTATAACCTGAAATTGAATCCTAAAAAGTGTGCCTTTGGAGTCGGTTCTGGAAATTTTTTGGGATTCATCGTCTCCGAGCGAGGCATCGAGGTGAACCCTAAAAAGATCAGATCCATTGAAGAAATCCCGGAGGTACTCTTGGGGACTAAAGAAGTTCAACGCTTAACCAGCCGGTTCGCTGCATTGAGTAGATTCATCTCGAGATCCTCTGAGTGATGCCACAAATTCTTCTCAGTGTTGAAGAAAAAAACTGCCTTCGAATGGGCACTGGAGTGTAGGGGAAGTGTTGAAGAGTTGAAGCATTATTTGGCTAACATATCGTTTCTTGCCAAGCCAAAAAATGGAGAAATATTGTTGGTCTACTTAGATATATCGGAGGTGTCCGTAAGTGTAGTCCTGGTTTACGAGGAGGATGAAAAACAGCAACCCATATACTATATAAGTAAAAAACTCATCGATGCCAAAATCAGGTAACCTCATTTAGAAAAATTGGCACTTGCCTTAGTTGTTTCTGCCCGTAAACTTCAGCCCTACTTTCAATGTCACCCCATAGCCGTAGTTACTAATTTCCCCTTGAGAAGTATATTGCATAAGCCTGAGCTATCATGAAGGTTATCTAAATAGGCAGTCAAGCTGAGTGAATATGGCATCATTTATCTGCCCTGAATAGCCATAAAGTCCTACGTGTTGGCGGACTTTGTGGCTGATTTCAGTGCCAAGATATTCCCCGAGGCAGAGAAGGAAAATTGTATATCTAGGAGGCCAACCTCCGAGGTTTGGATACTTTATACGGATGTGGCTACTAATTCAAAGGGCTCGGTATAGTCTTGGTAGCTCTTGCAGGGAAAAAATAATGCACTCCATTAGGTTTAAAAAGTAACCAATAATGAGGCAGAATACGAGGCCGCCATAGCAGGGTTGGAATTGGCCAAGGAAATGGGAGCAGAAAGAGTACAACTAAGGAGTGATTCGCAATTGGTAGTGAATCAAGTACTCGGTGACTATTTGACTTGAGAGCCCAGGATGCAACAATTTCTAGCTCGAGCTCAACAAATCCTGGCCAAATTCCAGGAGTGGAAAGTTAGGCAAGTCCTCGAGAGGAAAATACCGAGGCTGACGCCTTAGCCAATCTAGGCTCTGCCGTCGAAGAAGAGAACTCGGGGACTGATTTAATCGTTCGGCTCTTCATATCCTTACTCGGTGAACTCAGTAAATAACACTTGGGATTAGCGTACAAAGTTTATTTCATATCTAGACTCGGGAATTCTACCAACAAATAAGAAGGAAGCCAAAAAGCTTAGAACATAAGCGGTCCCCTATTCAATGATTCGGGGGCAGTTGTACAAGAAGTTGCATTGCGGCCCGATGGCCAAGTGTTTAGGTTCGGGGGAAGTTGAGTACGTGATGAGAGAAGTTCACAAGGGTGAATGTGGCAAACACTCAAGTGGAAAAGCTCTAGTGCATAAATTTCTCCGGGCAGGTTACTATTGGACAAATATCAACGCAGGTGCTAAGACCTTTGTGAGAAAATGTGATAAGTGCCAGCGACACGCACGAATGATTCATCAACAAGCTGAACCTCTACATTCGATTGTGTCGACGTGGCTCTTTATGAAATGAGGGATGGATATTATTGGGTCACTCCCTAAAACCAAATATGGTATTCGATTTATCCTCGAGTTCACTGATTAATTCACCAAATGGGTAGAAGCGGGATCTTTTGCAAAATTTAGGCAGAATGAGGTCATCAACATCATATGGAAAAACATCACTTATAGGTTTGGAGTCCCAAAGGAGAGATCATATGATAATGGCCCACAATTTATGGGTTCGGATGTCACTATTTTTCTTACGAAGTGGGGGATAAAAAGAATGGCCTCGACTCCTTATCATCCGAGCACTAAAGGACAGGCTGAGTCCTCGAATAGGATAATCATTGAAAACATCAAGAAAAGGCTTGATGAAGCAAAAGGCATGTGGCCCGATGAGTTGCCCGAGGTGTTATGGGCATTGCACACTATTGAAAAGAATAGCACGAGTGAAACCCCATTTTCCCTTGCCTACGGGATTGACTCTTTGATTCCTGTAGAGGTCGGTGAACCCACTCTTCGGTATGCCCATGCAACCGAAGAATCAAATCAGCAAGCAATGTACGTGGAACTGGATTTGCTTGAAGGCCGAAAGGAGATGGCTTTGGTTTGATTGACAACTCAGAAGAGGCAAATTGTGGCTTACCTTAATAGGAAGGCTAAGCTTAGAGCCTTTAAAGTTGAATATTATGTATTGAAAGCCTCGAACCAAACTACCAAAGAGAAGAATGCTGGCAAACTTGCAGCAAATTGGGAAGGACCCTATCGTATAAAAGAAATCATTGGCAAAGGGTCCTACCAGTTGGAAGACATGAAAGGAAAGATAGAACCCTCGAATTAGAATGTCTCCAATTTGAAGCAGTTTTGAAACCGAGGTACGTTACCCTATGTCGATGAATTTTTACCTATGACCCCGAGCTGCAGTCTCTCTAATGCTTAGGTCGAATAATTCAACTAATCCCCTATTTTCTTTGCTTGACCTTTTCAGGAAGCGGAGGGAACGAAGTACAGTGCTCGGGTCCTCACTATTCTCACCCAAACATTGGGGGGATGGATGGGACGTGTGCAGTCAGGTTCGACTAAGAGCCTCTCATGCTGGGGACTGCAAGCGGACTTGAACACTGTCAATCTTACATCAAGAACTGTTTCTCGAAGATTAGCTTAGTTTTATTGTATTTATTGCTCGATAGTGGCTATTTCAAAAAATTTCCTAAGTCTGACCACGACTAGAGGAGAGCATGAAGGCTTTTACTACGAATTTTATTTTCTTTTTATACGTACATTCATAATTATAATTCATGATGTGAAGATCCTTCATGCTTTGTGTGAGATGAATGGAAGAATTAAACGCAATGGATTAGAACTATTGCAAGTTTGGATGAAGATTTCAACGAGTTGCTTGTGTTTGGGATGATAAAAAAGTGTTGGAGGGCAGATTTTTCACGTTCGATGTGAAACAGTTGCTGAGGCGATGCACCGGTGGGTGTTTCAATTGGAAGAATGCACAATTTCAGTCGATACATTGTGTCATGCGATGCATCAGTGAGTATTTCGGCTGGAATTTAATTCATTTAATTAAATTTGAATTAGTGGCCATTCGTCAAAGCGCCAACGGCTGTTTGGGATCAAAATGCCATGTTCCCAGTCCAAACAGTCACCCATGCGAAGCATGGATGAGCGTATGCGCAAAAATCTTAACTTCAGCCCATACAACCCATGACGCGAGGCATGAGTTGATGTTTCGCCTGTGTGATGCCTCAACAACTTGGAGCGAGCTTGAATAACACCAATGGAATAGTTTCAACGCATTAACACTCAATGGATTAGCTTTTATCATCATTCCATCACTACATTATCTAGATTATTATTCACTAATTTTATTATTAGCTAGGGATATTTATGTAAAGCTATTTGTCAAGATGATATACTTGTTTCACTTAGTGGTATGAGCATTTGATTATGCTCAACTCAAGGGAGTAAGTGTAAAATATTGACATTTAGTTCTTAGTTTTCTAGCTAGGCATTACTTAGTATTAGAATTGTTAGATTTTATCATGATTGTAATGACCTTATTTAGTTTTTATTTTTTTATTATTAATAAAATTAGCCACTAAGCTATAAGTTTAGTGGTATTTGCTATATAAAAAAGGCCATGCTTGATGTGATGGCTCAAAACTCAAGCTGGCTTAAAAGAGATGCATCTACTAGCCTAGATATGGGGGCTTTAGCTATTGGTACTACTTCTGGAATGGAAGAACAGATGTCAAAGTTGCTAACTGCACTTGATGTTGTGTCGAAATACCTAAACGAGAAGATGCTAAAATTTGTTAACCAAGTGGACTCACGGGCTTAGACTCAAGTCCTCGATCCTAGTAATTTTTCTGATGCTGATTTGCTTGCTGGTACTGAAGATGTGAACTTCGTGAATTATGGGAAGTGCCAACAATACAATCAACAAGGTCAATTTAGGCCAGTGCAACAACAAGCAACTTTACCCCTGCAACAAGCGAATGATATAGCTGAGATTAAGACTATGGTGCAAGCTATGATGGGATTTAATAAGCAGCTTCAAGACCAAGTGACATCACATGACACTGCAATAAAAGATATAGAGACCAAGTTGGGACAATTGTCCCTAGCTTTTACATAATAGACCTCAAGGTGTTTTGCCGTGTGACACTGTGGTGAATCCTAAGGATCCAAATCCTTATCAATTGATGGCAGTCACTTTGAGGAATGATAGAGACTTGGACAAGGAGCAAGAATTAGCTAAAGGTGAACTACCCACTGTACCAAACATTGAGCCTGTTGATGACTCTGCCAAACTGGCTGGCAATGATCATGCTGAGAAACTACTCCTAAACCTGTCCCTGGTACTGAGAAGGTAATTACTAAAGAATCTGATATAGAAGCCGAGAGGGTGGTTGAACAAGGTAAAGTGTCAAGGTAGCAGAACTCTAAGGCAAAAACACCACCACCTTTTTTTCCTTAAAGGTTGTCAAAGCAACAAAAGGTTTGAAGTTTAATAAGTCTTTTGATTTGTTGAAACAATTAAAGCTTACTATGCCTTTAATGGAGGTGATGCGAGAAGTGTCAGGATATGCAAAATTATCAAAAGATCTTCTGTATAAGAAGGTTGACTTTAGTGAGGTTGAGATGGTTGAGTTGAATAAGGTGTGTAATGTTGTCATCACAAAGTTTGTAGCTAAAAAGAAGTAAGATCCTGGTAGCTTTACAGTCTCGTGCTCTATTGGTGATCTCACAATTGGTCTGATCGCTGGAATTATACAATAAGTTGGGTTTGACTGGCATGAGAGAGACTTCAATGCGATTCCAGCTGGCAGATAAAAGACAAGAGCACCCCGTTGGAATAGTTGAGGATGTACAAGTGCATATGGTAGTTTCATGTTTCCAACAGATTTTGTAGTTCTTAATTGCCCATTGATAAAGATGTTCTAATTATCTTAGGCTTAAGGCTATCCAAACCGGACCGGCGCAAACCCGACAAAATAAAAAAAAATTGGCACGGTTCGACCCTCGACCCGTCACCCCCAAAATGAACCGACCAAACCGGACCAATTTGGACCGGAACCGGACCGGTCCGGTCGATCGGAAAAATAAAAAAAGAAGTGAGCTGGCTGATGCAAAAATAACCGTTGGGCAACGACTATTTCACCTACAGCCGTAAATACCACCATTTTTCATCAATTTATTCACAATTTCTCTGATATTCTCTCTAAATCTCTCTCAATCTCTCTTATTTCTACAAAGGCTATTTGCTAAATAATTCTTGCTCTCGCAAAAAGGGTTTAAGTGCTAAATTGCATTACAAAAAAATATTTGGAGTGAAGTGGAAAATTGTACGGTGTGGTTCCGGTCATGTTTCAACTTTCACTTCCTAAGTTCTACATTCTAAGTTCACGACATCAAGTAAACTCGTTCTTACTTCTTATTATCTATTTTAATTTTTGTGCAATATAGTTTCTAGCATATTTTAGTAATTTATTTGTTTGCTTTACTTATAAATTATAATAATTTCTGGACTGTGGAGATCAATTACTGGGCGTACGGGTAGCAGTCGTAGATCACGTGCTTCTAACCGTGGGGGGATGATACACGTAGTCGTGCTTTAGGTAAAAGACCAATTGGTACTTCTAGCGCTCCTTCTCATCTAGATGATTTTACTCAGGAAGATGACACGCAATTTTATCATGATTTTGATCAACCACTAGATAATGATATGTTAGAGGCACAATATCAAGAAAATACCAAAGGGGTTAATTTAGAAGATGAAACACCCACTAGTCAATTTCATGGTGAATATGAAGAAACTGAATCTGAATTACCACCTATGCCTCCTAGTAGAGAACCAGCGGTACGACCGGATAGATCGGATGTGTGGAAATTTATGACTAAAAATGTTCCGGCTCAGACCGCTAAATTTAATCTTTGTAAAAAAGTTTGCGATTTTAAAACCGGCAGGCATCATGGTGGGACAGGGAAGTTGAGAACACACTTAGAAAACCATCATAAGGATGAATGGGAAAAGAGGCCGGGTGGCACTCGATCAGGGAACAGAATGGCTCTATCGCGAGGTAGTGGAGTTCAACAGGAAATTAACCCAGTGACAGGAGGGCTTATGCATTATGATAAGAAGAAAGATAGAAAACAAATGGCAAAAATGATTGCGGCAGAGTGCTTACCTTTTACATTTGCTTCTTGTCAAGGTTTTGTTCGTTATATTCAAACCGTATATAATCCATATTTTCAAGATTTTCCAAAAACTACGGTTAGAAGTGATATTATAAAATTTAAAAATGAATATAGACAATATTTACGATATATATTTTATCACTTTGATTGTAGAGTTTGTCTTACTACTGATTTGGGTCGTGGTGTTAATGGGTATGACTATTTAACACTTACTTGCCATTGGATAGATCCTAACTGGGTAATGCAAAAAAGAATTTTAGCATATTGCGCTGTCGATGAACCATACACAGGAACATTTATTAAGAGAGAAGTTTATGATATTTGTAAGGCGTATTTTATTAGTGACAAAATTTTAAGTATAACTCTTGATAATGCTGCAAACAATGATTTTGCTATTGGTAAGTTAAGACCCGCATTGCATCCCCCTTTTGAAGATTTGTATCATGTTAGATGTGCATGTCATATGTATAATTTAGTTGTAAAAGATGGCCTTCAGTTATTTGATCCTACTATTGTGAAGGTTAGACTCGCAATTAGTCATATTTTTAAATCTAAAAAATCGGATAGATGGAGGGACTTTAAGGTAGAGTGTCTGAAAGAAGGTTTGCAACCTAGAAGAGTTCCTAAAGAAGTTTCAACTAGGTGGAACACTGGATATGATTCTTTGTCTGTTGCATACACTTTACGAGCGGCTATAACTAGTTATTTTAATGGCAAAGTGGCTGTAGAGTATCACCTAGAAGAATCGGATTGGAAACTTGTTGAGCGTCTTCTTCTTTTTTTTAGAAAAGTTTTTCTATGCTACTAAAGAATTTTCTGGTCAATATTATCCTACAGTTACTATGTTGTATTTTATAGCTGGAATAGCAGAATTACTTAATGATTATATATTAGTGCCTGGTTATGAACAAGCCGTAGAAGCAATGATTGAAAAATTTTAAAAATATTTTTTTCCTATTCCACCACTTTATTGCATTGCTTCTGTATCACATCCCTGTTTTAAACGGTTAAATACCGAAATGCTTATTAGAGAAATTTATCGGAGTTTGAGAATTACTGATGAAGAAACACCAAGTGTAGAAACAGCTTTTGTACAGGTAATTGTAGATTGCCAAAGGATTTATGAAAGATATAGGAGTGCAGCTGATAATGTTGTTCCAAGTGGAGCTGGATCAAGTTCAATGCAGGCGAGTAAAAGAGCTGCAGTCAGATTGTGAAGTTTTTCCAGCCTTAATCAAAGGCTTTCTAGCAGGCAATCGAGTAGCGGAGGGTTCAACGAGCTTGATGTTTATTTACTTCATGGTTGCAAGAAAATTGAGTATTTTGGAAGCGATCAACTACTGCCATTTTGGAAGGATCAACAAGCACAGTTTCCAGTTTTAGCAAAAATGGCGCGGGATATTCTAACAATTCAAGCATCATCAGTTGCTTCAGAAAGCGCATTTAGCTAAGGAAGATTACAAATTGGAGATCATAGACATTCATTGAAGTAAGAAGCAATGGAGACGGCCGTATTATTCAGATATTGGATTAGATCGGAGCGAAGAAATTTTGGATTTGCAGAAGATGAAGTAGCAGATGCAGAAGCAGCAACCGAAATTTTATCAGGTGATGGAAGTGTGGACAATGAAAATGATTATGAAGAAGATGAATCTTTTCTACCGGTTCCTCCAGAGGTGCAAGAAGAAATTATTCAGAAAATGAGAAGTTTTTTTATTAATATGTAGTTTTGCAATTTAATATCTATGTAGTATGTAATATGTACTTTGCAAAAAAAAAAATTCAAAAATTATTCAATAAAATGCGTTACGCCTTGCTATTAAGTTATCATCCTTTTTTATATTCTCAATTATCCTTTGTTATACCTCTTTGCAATTAAATACTTAAATACTACTAGTAAATACTAAATACTACTAACTTAATACTTAGTATTTATTTTGAAAAAATAACAAGTGTTATGTATTGCTATTAAGTTATCATCCTTTGTTATATTCTCAATTATCCTTTGTTATACCTCTTTGCAATTCAATACTTAAATACTGCTAGTAAATACTAATCCTAAATATTAAATACCACTAACTTAATACTTAGTATTTATTTTGAAAAAATAACAAGTGCTATGTCTTGCTATTAAATTATCATCCTTTGTTATATTCTTAATTATCCTTTGTTATACCTTTTTACACTTAAATACTAACTAGTAAATACTAAATACTAAAATACTAAATACTAAATACTAAATACTAAAATACTAAAAGCTACTAACTTAATACTTAGTATTAAGTTTGAAAAAAATAACAAGTGTTATGTCTTGCTGTTAAGTTATCATTGTTTTATATATTCTCAATTATACTTTTGTAATTTAATACTTAAATATTAAATACTAAAATATTAAATACTTAATACTAGTTTGATCTAAATACTGATAATCTAGAGTCATTATAATCATCTAAGAGATGCACATATTTCTAAGTGATAGAGTTGATTGTTAGTTTGATCTCAATTCTTGTTTGATCTAAATACTAAATACTAAAATATAAAAATAGCAAGTTATATGCCTTGCTATCAATTTATACGTGTTTATTATTTTTTATTTAGTCATAAACTTAATTTAAAATTCAAAAACTACTTTCAAATTAAAAACAAAAAGATAACCAAAAAAAATCGTTCATACCGGGCCGGACCGGACCGGACCGGCCCAACATAAATAAATTTCAGCTCCCTTTTGAAAAATAGCTGTTGGAAACAGCCATAAACATCTATTTTAAACGACTATTTTTCCCTCCCCCACCCCCATAAATGCCCCAATAGCCCTCCCCCCACCTATTTTTCCTATAAATACTCCCATAATTCATCAAATCAATCACAATTCAATATTTTCTATTCCTTTCTCTCTAAAATTTTCTATCAAAGACTATTTTATAAATTTTCTATCAAAAATGGCTGCAAATGCAAATACTCCTTCTCAAGGTTCTACTACTGAAGGTCCCTCCAACCCAAGAACTGGAAGATCCAAAGTTTGAGAATTTATCACAAAAAATTATGATACTGGCACTGCTAAGTGTACTCTTTGTCAGAGAACTTGAATTTATCAAACTGGAGCAAATCATGGAGGGACGGCAAAGTATAAGACTCACTTGGAAAACCACCATAGCCCAGAATGGGCTGCTCGTGGTGGTGGAAAATATCTGCGCGAGCGCGACAATTGAGTCGTTGAAGTTGAAGATTTATGTATTTTTCTAATTTCTAATCTATTTTCTAATTTTTATTTTCTAGTATGTCATTTTAAGTATTTAAGTCTTTAATTATGCATTTCCATTTTCCAACTTAATGTAGTGTCGTATTATTGAATAAAATGTGTGTTTTGTGTTGTTTATTTAGTCTATCATATTTTTTTTCAAAGAATCAAAAAATTAAATTAAAAAAAATAAAAATACACGAACCGAACCGGTTCGGACCGGTCCACCCTTGCCGGTACCGGTTCCGACCCAGCATTGGTGCAAATGCACCGCTAGACTGGACCAGAACCGGGCCGGTTTTGATTTTTTTTTTAAGCCGGATCGGCCAAAACGCGCCGAAACCGGACCGGACCGGGCCGGTAGACAGCCTTACTTAGGCTATCCATTCTTGGCTACTTGTAAAGCAGTGATTGATGTTGATAAGGGAAAGATGACCTTGAAGCTGTATGATGAAGAAATAGTTGTTGACATTGGCAAAATGCTGAAGGGACATTGTGATGATGTGAATTGTTCGTGTGTGCATAAATGCGAGCCTGGATGAGCCATAAGTTGAGCTGATTGATGTCGTGTCACGACTATAACTAAGGCGCTTCTCAGGAGGCAACCTGTGATTGTAATTTTATACAAGTAAAAAAAAGGAGGAAAAAAAAGGGAAAAAAATTATTTTGAAGGATATTACTTGGTGAGTTTCTATGTTTTGTAGGTTTTGACTGATTTGAAGTCCTAGTATGGGGTGCTTACAACCTCGTACAATTGGTTGAGGTTGTCCTGCTTGAGAGAAGTCTGAGTACCTTGTGCCCTAAGGAAGCTCACAATGATTTTCTTCCGGTTAGAGCCCCAGGGAGTTTTTGTTGACACCCAATTTTGTCCCTTCTTTTTACATAATTGGATGTATTTAACTTAAAGGTGCAATATTGGCTATTTGAGCAAAATTTATATTAGAAGGCATGCATTTATATGTGGTATCCCCTATTTATACATTATACATATAACTGTGTCTATATTACGTAATTTTGAATCATTTAGGTTATTTGTCAAAACTATAATTGTTTGTTCAATTTAGTGCATTTGTAGCATTGAATAAATATTTGTCAATTAATTTTAACTTCGGATCATTTTATATGTGCATCATTCATATGTATATATATGTACATAGTTATGTTCATTCACCATCTTTAATTAATATCAGTCCGGTTAAAATATCCCGTCTATATTTATCTAGCACGTTCTTTTGAATTTGAGATAATGTGAATTTGAATTCTTTTAAATCCTTTACAAATCCCACAATATTTTTCTATATTTTTCTCTAATGAAAATCTTGTCTCCACTAAACTCGGACGAATTCTTGACCAGATACATTTCTTTTCTTACCTATTTTTTTAACCATTTTTAAATTATACATACAGAATAAGCAAAAACAAATCACCCCAACATCACTCTCCTAAATCTCTCCCAAGATTTCCCTCGATTCCTCAATCTTCTCCAACATCCCCAATCCCCCTAATCTCTCTGATCTTCCCCAACAGCACCTTTTGACTTCCGCTTAACTTATTCCATGTGCAGGATACAAAATCCACTGGTCAGATTTACACATAGAAACTTATAAGCTTTAATAAAGGGGTGTCATCAATCTCTATACCGAGACGTGGATTCTATCAACTAGCTATTACTTCGCAAATACATATTATCATTATCCAACTTATCAGGAATTATTTGACCCAAATATCCTGGACCTCACCTATTGATAAATCAAGAGAATGAATAATATACATCACTAATAATAACTATATCAAGATTAAGAGTATAAGTACATCTGATGAGCTAGAGAGTTTATTTTATATAGTCGGTATAAAAATACTTATCTCTACTTGGTCCATTCAATGCACACAAAGCGCACTAGCTCAAGAAGTTGGAACTATACCATTCCCATAATCAAGATAAATTATATATAATCTTGTACTACAATCATACCGATGGCTTTGTCCAATTTTCATCTTAGATTGTGAACATTACTTTATTATTTATAAGAACCGATGATTTAATCTTCCGTGTATAAGCTTGGCTCTACACACTAAATCAACTACTATATAAATAATAGGACACACACGATACAATTGATCTAAATAAATAATACTTCATTATATTTAATATATGAATACCAATTGTTCAACTAGGAATAATCCAACTAAAACCGCATGGTTATTAGTATATTCCAACAATCTCCCACTTATACTTATAACCATGCCATTGTTATAATACATACTATGTCTAAACACATGGTTAATAGTATATATCCCATAAAACTCCCACTTAGACTTTTAACCATGCATCTACAACTTTCATAAGCATTCCTTTTACATGAATACTAAAAGGATCTAGCCAAGTTGTTTTCTGATGCAACCATTGTCCAACAGTGCTTTTAGATTACTAATCAGCCGGTCTTAACCTCTGCAGGGATCCAGTCATGAAACTCTTCCAAGAGTGCACACCAAACCATTCATTCTTTTCTCCCACTACGGCAAAGTACTACTACTAAGTCACACTACCATGTTCTTGTGGTGAAACCACACAACAATTAGAGCCTTAAGTCTCAATATTCTTTCTTACCTTTCGGTATAAGAATACGAACAACTTCATCTTGTAGTGTATATTAATGATTTTTCAAAAATTCACTCCCACTACTTTGGAGTAGTGGATTTCCAATCATCTTTTGTCTATTGACATTTCTCCCACTATTTAAATACAATGGAATGTCAATTCCAACATGTCGATTGGATTTCAATTGAACTTTTGGATTTTCAGGAAAATCACTTGTTATTTCTTTGTACAGTTCCAGTAAATAAAATTTACTTCTAGGAGCATTGTTTATTGAATTGTCATATTCTAGAAATCTTGTATTTATGCTAAACAAATACATTCTTTTCATTATGACAGGTAAATAAACTTCTTTCGTCCCCTTTGGATAGCCAGTAAACATATACACATTCATCCTTGATTCCAACTAACCAGTTTTCCCTTTAAAAGGTATTAACATAGGAGGACTACATTTAGAATGTAATTTAAATTTTCTAAGGCATATTCCCAATACGAAAGTGAATAACTTCACATTGATCTAATCATCTCCATAAGAGTCTAATATATTCTTCTTTCTACTACGCCATTTTGATATAACGTTCCAGGTGTAGACATAATTCCTTATTCTGGTAAGTATTTAGTGAACATTGTAAAGAGGTATCACCACCACGATCAGATCGCAATGACTTAATATATTTTTCATGATGCTTTTCTCTTTCAGTCTTAAAATCCTTGAATTTCTCAAAGCATCAAAACTTATAGTGCATCGAATAAATATACTCATATTTTTAGTAATCATTTATGAATGTCATAAAAATACTAAAAACTCCTCTTGCATGTATGTTCAACAGACTATACTAATCAGAACGAATTAATTCTAACTTATCACTAGCTCTATTTCCTTTAAAGGGGAAGTATCACTTCGTCATATTTCCTTTTAACAAGAATTCACAGGGTTAGTAGTGCCTCCACTTTCAATGAACCTTAAAGATCCATGCATAACCAACCACAATATTCTATTAAAATACATATGACCTTGAAGCAAGAGCAACAGATAAGTGTTATTCAATTTCAAAGAATACTTTCTCTTATGGGGCAGATTAATATCGTGAAATTCAGAAGACATATTAAATGAAAAGGCTTTACAACATTGTACCACAAGAGATAAACATTTACTAACCTCAATAACACCAGAGTCATTGATAAAATAAATTGAATATCTATCTCTTATTAAGCTAGAAACTGAAATTAAATTTCTTTCTAACTTAACATACATATAATGCATCCTTTAAATTAATGTCTTGTCATCACCAAAATAAATCATAGATTATTTAGTTTTGTGAGAGGATAGCACTTAGGGAATTGAAATAAAGACATATCTAATTAGTGAAACAAAACAATTTAAATAGATCAACTCAGGTCATGTAACATTGAATAATCAAATTCAAAACACATCACACATATATTTTCATGCAGCTCGAATAGCCAAATTCGTAGGGAAAATAACTATTTATGCACCATATATATGCAATGTCAGATTTCACTCATTAAATTAAATAATATCAAACTCAGTTGGAGAGTCTACTATCAATTTAATTCAAGTAAATATCAATTATTGAATAACCCTAGATTCATTGACTCAACATGCTATTCTCAGTTGGAGAGATATATACAAGTCATCAACAACTAGTGATTAAAACTAGTATACCAACAATACATTTATCCGTTAGGGAGGAAGACCTATTGTCAAACACGTAAATACATTGTTTATACTAGTATTTATTCATGGATACCATGGGGACTTTTAAGCCAAGTATACTTAACAATAAATTTATCCGTTATGGAGGAAGAACTATGTCAACATATAAACTTATTGTTTATACTAGTATATGATCATGGAGACCATACAGAATAATCCATATTATCACTGGGTGCCAACCATTAACTTTTCGAAGAAAAATAATATCCAGAAAATAGAAAAAGCCAAAAACACCATCTTAACAGCTTAAGCTGCCGAAAAACGACATGGTTCACTGCATAGCAGTGAGTTTGTCTCATTGGGTCGTTTCCTGTGAACCTACTAAATTTCAAGTCAATCGGAGTCTGTCAAAATTTCTGATCTCCGAAACTATGACCAAATTCGGACAATTCTTATTTTCACGTTTTTAGGGTTCAAAATATATCTGTTGCTTGTTCAAATCATATATCAACAAGTAACCTTTTGTATCCATGAATCAAGATCAAACAACATATTTTCAAAATTTGTTTTTCATTAAAACAGTGCAACTCTTACGTTTCTAAGAATATAAAATATGAACTACATTCTTATCATATATCAACATATATTAAATAATCATGCATTATCATGTCCCAAATTTAATATAAACCAAAATTGATATATAGAATGACTTTTCATATTTAATTCACGTTTAAATCCAGCACACTACCTAAAACTCCATCCAAATGATCTCAAAAGGTTAAACTGACATCACTCAGTCCAAAACAGTGAAAACTGCTTACTTAACCGTTTCTGATGTCTCCATCAAATTTCAGGTTAATTAGAGATCGTAAATTCATGATCGCAAAGCTATGACCAAATTCAATGGATAACCTTTTAGGCGGCTTTGTGAATTAACGCAAACACGATTTCCGTTTCCATTCTCTTTATAATTATCCCATGGGCACAAGGTATACATGTGTTACTTCTTTGAATAAGATACACAAAACCTCATCCTACGTCAAATTGTCTTTTCAATTAATACACATAAGAGCCCAAGATACTATTTTCTCCTATTGAATAAAAACCTCAATATCTTATCTCATGAATTAATTTAGTGTTTCTAGTTATCTAGAAATTATTCTCCTTTTCAAGTAGATAAAATTTCTCCACTAACATACACTTACCAAGAGACAATTTATACATGGTACATTTGAGAAAATTCAACGATTCAAATAAATAGATCACTCTAGTAAATCCTATTTATTAATCATAATTTTCAATTCATGCATTGACATAGTTTCACATGTATAAAGCTTTAAGAATTTTCAAGGATCTCAAATAAATAAACCATTTTAGTGGTAACTATTTATTAATCACAAATTCTTAACCCATATACAATATCTTCTCACATGAATAAAGTACTAAGAATTTCCAATAATCCAAATAAATAAACCACTTTAGTGGTAACTATTTATTAATCACAAATTCTTAACTCATGTATTGTATATGTATAACTTATTAAGAATTTTATATGATCCAAATAAATAATCTATTTTTATAGTAATTATTTATTAATCACAATCTTCATATTTATACACATTAACATTCGTGTGAGAAAGATAATGCCCACGTAATTATGAATAATTGGAAAAAAAAATTCAATGACCATTAGTAGCAGACTGACCCAAAGCATTAAATTAATTTAATCACCATAACAAGGTCGAATAACTACAACAGCCATACAGTGTGTTATGAATGTGCCATTTAACAACTAAACCACCATCAAAGACTTACTAATCACTAACATAGGCTCGATATAATAGATACATGAACCAGTTAAAGAGCAAAGGAAATATTGACCAACCACGGCCGCTATTCAGATAAGAACTCAAAAGCGAGAATGACAATTTCAAAACAGTGGCTCTTTTAGGGCCATATATGCAATTTATCATTACTCCCAGAAACAACTAATGTTTCTGCCGCCACCATAGTCAACCCTTTCCTTTTCTTTGTAATTTTGTCTTGATTTGATTTTATTTTCAACACATAAGGAATAAGGAAATAATAAATATATCAAAACAATTCCTATCCAATGTGTTAAACGCAGTCATCACACTTATCACGTAAAGTCAAGGTCTTATTCAAAACCCCATTCCTCTTTCATAATTGTCTCACCAATTCAAAAAAATAATAATTAACGTGATGAGTAAGAACTCACTTTGATATCAAAACTGTTGCATCATCAGACAACAAACAAATTATCTTATTTATAATTCTTGGATCTACTCTCAAACTAAAAGACACAGAGTAGAGAACATCCTTGGTTGTTCCAAAACACAGTGGACTAAACCCACTTCTACCATTGATCTCATCCGATTTTTCTCAAGTTTAAATAACGATCTCCAACATATATCCACACATATACATTTTTCTAGGTTCATTTTCATGAAACCCTAGTTATCTAGTTAGGTGTGAGCTGGCTCTGATACCAATTAAAGGAATATAAACACAGCGGAAGCAATTCCAGGATCATGAACTCACATGTAATCTAGACAAACTATCAGGCTATTAAGTTTTACATAAACATAAAACGGAATACCTCTTGAAGCGTGACTTCAACCTTGAAACAAATCTTCAATCACGAGCAAGATCATCTACGGGATCGTCCTTCAGTTCCATGATCTTCTGTCGTGTGCCCGAACAATACCCAGACTCACTTGGGTGGAACAAGTGTTTCAGAGAGAGAAAACCTATTTAGGGTTTTTGTGTTGTTTTATTCCTTTTGACCAAGAATCCCCTTTATATAGTTTTAAGGGTAAAACCCTTTTCCAAAACTGTGTAGGATTCTTTTCCATCAAGAAATCTCTCTCCTAGTCGTAATTGGATTCGGTCACAACAGGGACCACCGAATTAATTAATGAGGCTTCCAATTATGGAATTAATTCTTTTCTCTAAAATTAACCTTTCCATAATAAATTACGAATTATTTCCACTAGAAATTCGTAATTGCACTCCTCAGTTGAATTTCGAATTCTTCCATCAAATCTTATTTAACTTCCCACGTTAGGATTACAGACACCAATCAATATTATTAAATTACTGACAATTCAATATATTGACTAAATGAATATCCTTTATACTTCCGCTTAACTTATTCCATGTGCTGGATACAAAATCCACTGGTCAGATTTACACATAGAAACTTATAAGCTTTAATAAAGGGGTGTCATCAATCTCTATACCGAGACGTGGATTCTATCAACTAGCTATTACTTCGCAAATACATATTATCATTATCCAACTTATCAGGAATTATTTGACCCAAATATCCTGGACCTCACCTATTGATAAATCAAGAGAATGAATAATATACATCACTAATAATAACTATATCAAGATTAAGAGTATAAGTACATCTGATGAGCTAGAGAGTTTATTTTATATAGTCGGTATAAAAATACTTATCTCTACTTGGTCCATTCAATGCACACAAAGCGCACTAGCTCAAGAAGTTGGCACTATACCATTCCCATAATCAAGATAAATTATATATAATCTTGTGCTACAATCATACCGATGGCTTTGTCCAATTTCCATCTTAGATTGTGAACATTACTTTATTATTTATAAGAACCAATGATTTAATTTTCCGTGTATAAGCTTGGCTCTACACACTAAATCAACTACTATATAAATAAGAGGACACACACGACACAATTGATCTAAATAAATAATACTTCATTATATTTAATATATGAATACCAATTGTTCAACTAGGAATAATCCAACTAAAACCGCATGGTTATTAGTATATTCCAACAATCTCCCACTTATACTTATAACCATGCCATTGTTATAATACATACTATATCTAAACACATGGTTAATAGTATATATCCCATCAAACTCCCACTTAGACTTTTAACCATGCATCTACAACTTTCATAAGCATTCCTTTTACATGAATACTAAAAGGATCTAGCCAAGTTGTTTTCTGATGCAACCATTGTCCAACAGTGCTTTTAGATTACTAATCAGCCGGTCTTAACCTCTGCAGGGATCCAGTCATGAAACTCTTCCAAGAGTGCACACCAAACCATTCATTCTTTTCTCCCACTACGGCAAAGTACTACTACTAAGTCACACTACCATGTTCTTGTGGTGAAACCACACAACAATTAGAGCCTTAAGTCTCAATATTCTTTCTTACCTTTCGGAATAAGAATACGAACAACTTCATCTTGTAGTGTATATTAATGATTTTTCAAAAATTCACTCCCACTACTTTGGAGTAGTGGATTTCCAATCATCTTTTGTCTATTGACATTTCTCCCACTATTTAAATACAATGGAATGTCAATTCCAACATGTCGATTGGATTTCAATTGAACTTTTGGATTTTCAGGAAAATCACTTGTTATTTCTTTGTACAGTTCCAGTAAATAAAATTTACTTCTAGGAGCATTGTTTATTGAATTGTCATATTCTAGAAATCTTGTATTTATGCTAAACAAATACATTCTTTTCATTATGACAGGTAAATAAACTTCTTTCGTCCCCTTTGGATAGCCAGTAAACATATACACATTCATCCTTGATTCCAACTAACCAGTTTTCCCTTTAAAAAGTATTAACATAGGAGGACTACATTTAGAATGTAATTTAAATTTTCTAAGGCATATTCCCAATACGAAAGTGAATAACTTCACATTGATCTAATCATCTCCATAAGAGTCTAATATATTCTTCTTTCTACTACGCCATTTTGATATAACGTTCCAGGTGCAGACATAATTCCTTATTCTGGTAAGTATTTAGTGAACATTGTAAAGAGGTATCACCACCACGATCAGATCGCAATGCTTTTCTTTGTGCATCAGTTCTTTTCCAGAGGAGGTAGTTTGAACTAGGTATAGGTAGATTTTTTTTAGGACTAGAGTGTAGTAAATGGATGGAAGAGTCTTGGTTCCACGATTTGACTCATTTTATATAGATACTTAATTTGGGGTATGTGAACTTCATGCATATATTCTATCATAATCTACTTGCCTTGAGAAAGGTTGAGTGCATTCGTTAAAGCCTATGATCATGATGTTGACTCTAGATTTACTTGACAATTTGCTTGTGTTTGCTTTTTTTAAGACCGCGAATAGAGCCATTTTGAGTTGGTTAAGTGCCATGTGTGAGTGAGAATTTTATTTTCTCCATCTTTAATACTTGATGTCTAGAACTTGCCCGGTATGTGAGTAAAGCAAAATGAGAAGTTTGTTCGGTTAGGAAGTGATATAGGCATTCCTTTCATAGCCAATTTATTTGAACCTTCAGAATTAGATGTTTACCAGTGAAACTTTGATCCTAGCTAACCCTTTTGAGCATGTAGTCTTTCTTTGATAGCCATTGGGATTCCTATTTCTTGTGCTAAATACCAGCGAGTTGTACTATGGTTTCATAAGCCTAAAAGGCTAGTTAATGAAGTGGTAAATTGTGGTTGTTGGAGGAAGACAAAAGGTGCTTTATGTGGAGGCTATGTAGAGGGATTGACTAAAAAAAATGAAAGTGAAAGCTTGAAATATGGTGCAATAGCGGAGATATGAAAAAAAAAATCATTGTTCGAAAGAAAGAAGAAAAAATTAGTAGTTCCTATCATTAGCTCCTACCTTTATTTAATGAAAAAGGTTGGTAAAAGTTTACTCTGAGCTGGTAAAAAAAAGATTGATTGGCAGGAAAAATCTTGAATTAATTGTGGTATATTAAATTTCTTGGGGTGGTTAGTCACCATTACCTAAATATATCCTACACATCCCATTGCCTACATTACAATTAAAAAAAAAAGTCCTAATTGATCTTAGTCGAGTCTTACAGTAAGGGCAGGCTTATGGTACGTCTTGTATTGCATGTGATTTCTTTTCTAAGAGTGAGTAATTATTCTATATGTGAAATTTTTTCTCATGATCATTCTCTCGAGTGAATTAATTCTCTAAACTTTGATTTGATTGTGAGGGCACATGATTTATGATAAGTGGGCTTTTTTATTAGTCTCTTGGATAGAGTGAGGACTTGCATGATTTACAGGTAAATTTGGAGTTGATTTGGGATTGGGAGGTTGACTTGATGCACTTGATTGTTTTTAAATATTCTTGGCATGAATTTTGTGCAAATAAAGCATGATTAGTGCATATGCAACTTGTTAAGTGCCTATATAAATCCAAGTCATTGTGTGAATGGTTTGATGTGTCTTGAGTTCAAGGTATAAATTGCTCGAGGGTGAGCTAAGGTTTAAGTGAGGGGTGTTTATACGTGGCTAGATATTACTATATTTTCTTTATTTTCGTTTCATATTCATGCTTCTACGTGTCTTATTTGATAGCACTTTGAGCTTAATTTCTCTAATTTGGTGTGTTTCATGTTGTAAGAATTATGTTGATGATATGAGGCAATTTGGTGTGTTTCATGTTGTAGGAATTATGTTGATGATATGAGGCATTTGTGGAGCAAATTTGAGTGAATACAAGGGTTTTGAAGTTTGAGTATAAGCCCAAGGGTCAAGCTAACTAAGGCGTGGATGAAAAACAATAAAAAAAAATTGGACAAGCAGTAAATAAGCATGTTGCGCTGCACTGGGCGTTGCGCTAAGCGATAGAAATTTCGAAAACCTGCAGATTTTGTCCTATCGCACCGTGTAGGCTTAAAATATTGACGTTTTAATTCCGACTTTATTTTTGGATTCCTGACTTGTGTGGGTCTATGGGGACGGTATAAAAGCCCTAAAACACACCCCAAAACATACTTTTAACCTGGGAAGAAGCAAAAGGAGGCTAGAGCTTTGGAGGCTTCAAGAACACAAGAGTTTTTCCTAAATTCTTCCTTTCATATTGTAATTTATTAATTCATGAATTACTTAAACATGATTGTTATGAACATGAGTGGCTAAATTACCCATTCTAGTGTTGATTGAACCACTCCAATACTTATGTGTTACGAATTATTGCTTTAATGAATGAAAGTTGTTAACATTCCTATTTAAGTGTTTATGATTTGTATGCTATTGATTGGTAGAGCTCCCAATTCATTGAGCCCTTTATTCTTGTGCATTTAGGGATAGATTCATAAGTTAGGGTTTAACACTTAGCAATATTTCAACCTAAAATAAAAGCATTACTTAGGTTGTCAAAAAGGTGATTTGTGACCATTGACCCAGATTGTGAACCATACTTGTAGTCCTATGTATCTTCATTAATTAATTGATAAATTAGTTTGTGAAAGTTACAATTATTAGACGGGAGTTAATAGTTGTGATTTTGGAGCAAGTGTTCAATAGGAAGAAGCAAGTTTAATCCATTAATGCATTGTTCTAACACATGACTAGGAGTTGCGTAGATCAATCCTAGGCTTCTAGACCCTTAAATTAATCTATTTCTTACTACTTTGCTATTTACTTTATTTTTAATTAGTTGTTACATTGAAACCCTCATAAAAATATAAACTTTCAAAGTTAATTGATTAGAAAAGTTAGTTAGATTAGCAACTAGATTTCAAGTGTTTACTATGGGATTCGACCTCGAGACTTTAAATACCAAGCTATATTTACCGCGACTGCTTAGTCCTTTTTATAGGGCGTAGTTTGGCGTGATCAAGGTCTACAACCTCGATTTCTTTGGGAGCCTAGGTGCCTTCATCACTTGGTTCATCCCTCAGGACTTGCCGCGGTTCGGATGTCGCCTCGACTAGAGGGTGCACAGATCAAGTTGGCTTTTCCAAAACAGTCCTTTTCCTCTTTGAATCTACGGGAACGTAAATTGGAGGCTTAGAGGTGAAATAAGGGAATGTTGTAATGGAAGTGAAACGACCAATGAGGATGTCATCATGACCCCTTGACCAGAGGAGCCCTTCGAGGCTTTAAAGGTCTTGGCTTTCTTCAAAGAACCAGCCAAGCTTGCTATCGTAGCTAAGTTGGCATCGGCATCGGGGGATTCCTTCTTCTTCTTCTTCTTCTTCTTCCTCTTTTTGATTTTCATTTCTTTAGGCTTGGTGCTTGCCGCCTTGTTAGGCAAACCTACTATGAAAAGGGTAAAATCAGCGGAATGGAAACCTCAGGCGATCCCCAGAGAGATTGCATTGTGACGAACAACTCACCGTGCCTCTTGCACACTCAATTATTGTCAACCTCGGCGGCAAGTCTTATCGAAGTCCTCTCAGGCCGAGTCTGAGCCTTAATGATCACTCGAACTCAATCAACTAGATCGGCTAGGGGTTCAACTGGAACCTTATTCTTTGTGAAAGTCAAGGCACGTGATGGAAGATAAGCTCGAGGTTAAAAATTAAAAGACAGATGAATTACAAAGAAATTCACTTACGCTTGTCATTCCAAATCTCAGGAAACCCAGGCTCGGCAGACATTTGGTTGGTTGGTTGGAGAATGTAGCGGTCGCACCAGCCTCGGTTCCTCGTATGTTCGCTCTTTATTATCAGGGATTACTGGCCCCGATTATTCAAGACCACAACTCTGCCTTTGTGGAATGAGGGATAAAAGAGAGAAATTAAATGTTGAAAAATGAAAGGCACCCCAGCCTTTCGACTTAAATAGTCAAGACACTCAACAAAATTCTAAAGCCTGGGGCCGAGTTGAGCTAGACAAAGGTTGTACGTTCGGCAGAATATATCAATTACTCCATGCACGGGGAGAGAAAACCCCTACTATAAATGGGTAGGTGTAAATGAAGGAAAGTCAATCTACGTGGTTGAAAGTACTATTGTTCAGGTCAGGAACATGTATTTAGACCTCGGGGATCCAATCGCAGTCCTCCCGAACTAAAGCTATGTGGGATTGGGTAATCAGGGTCGGTGTAGTTTGCACTGGGATGTTCCTGTTTTTCTCTTGTTGGGCAGCCGATTGGTCTTGCAACCTAAAGCCCTTTTCTATATCGAAGCTCGAGGGAATGATTTGATAGGCTCGAGTTCCTTATCTATAGTGATCTTCTTTCATTTCAAGGACCCCGTCTCAACTTCACCAGCCGCACCGACAGAGTCTCATCCGCCACTCACTCCATCAGATATGTCGTGATAGTGGTGGTTTTGTGTTGCCTTGTGTTTAAACGACCCGACTCAGATGTTGCTTCATTATCGTCGGCTGACGGTGTAACGACGTTCAACGGCTCAACGACATTGACTACTTCACTGCTGATAATCATGGTGGCGGCGTCAGGAATTATTTCGTCAGAATGACCTGAAGAGTTTTGCACTGAATTGGTTGTAGACATTTTTTCTAAAGATTGGTTGTAATTTTCTGATTGTGATAGAAGATTTAATGAAGAACATATGAGAAATGTTCTTAGCTTTGGTAAAATTTGCTGTTGCTCAAAGATTTCAAGTGTGGAAGAAAATGATCAAGTTGATATATTTGTAGAGGGAAAAATCATCATTATGTTGCCTTGGGAAAAGAAAAGTAAGCAGCGTGACTGTTCAACAGTCGCCGCGTGTAACGGACAATAAATTGAAGTGATGGTCGCCTTTTTGAATTGCTAGGCACACGTGTCGCCACGTCACTTTCCCGCCTAATCTCATTCCACTCCTTGAAAACTCTGTCAATTTCCTGAGGAATAGGAGACTATCTTTTTTGGGTGAAATTTAGCTTACATACATGGTACCTCGAGCTTATGGCTCGGGGTGTGTCTCGTAGATATTCGTAAGTTGATCACGAGGCAAACAACATGGCCCTCGAGGTGCATCCCCGAGGTAAGGATACGATGCGGGTCACGAGGAAGGGTCGCCTCAGCGAATAGAAAGTCCATTCCCCCGAGGCAAGCAATCCAAGCCTCGGGAGGGCGGTTTCACTCTAGCGGAAGAATTGCCCCATGATCTCCGCCCATTAACCCAGCGTTTAATGGGTAGGATCGTGGGCAAGGCACAATCAAGATGTGGTGGAATGGCTATATAATGCCCTTAATTACCTCTGAATTCATGGTATATAAATAACATTTTACTCATCTCGTAAAGGCACTCAGAAATTCATAGGCAAAGTCCTCCCCAATTGTAATCACAAAGCAGTTATTATTGAAATTATTTACTTGTGTTCTCATTGTCCATTTGCTCTTGTTAATTCATTAATCTTTTACCAACTTTGATACAATATATTGCTAGTAAACCTGATTACAAATTCGATTGTAGACCTAATCTGATTTAAGACAATACACCCAAAGCCTAGAAAAGCAGCGCCATTTAAGACACGTAAACTTTTTTAAAATCTTTGTAAGTGTAGCCGCTAACCTTCAATCTCAAGAAAAGAAAAAAAAATAGATGCACCTTGCAAATTGTTTCCAAAAATAGCGCCGCAAAATCAGGCTGTCCACACTATTTTAAACATTTTCTCGAGAAATTGAGGAATAGCAAGTTTTATACCTAAGAGAATAATATCCACTCTTTTAAAAGTAATAGAAATTTAGCCACTTCTTAATATGCCAGACTGAAATACCCAAACATGAAAAGGACGCTTCTCTGCTGTTCTTCCTCAAGTGTCTCTTCTTTCATCTTCAATATGGAGAAAGCAGCAACATAGTTATGAGCTCTTCTACAACATAAGTGAAAGCAACAACATTTCATATAAAACTTACTACATTTCATAAAATCAATCAGTGTAAACGACATGAAAAAATATCTACATCAAGGAATAAATTAAAATAATTAACTTGCTTTTATCTCCTTGTAGTCTCTATCATCCGACCTATAATTTCGATAATAGCATGTTGGAGGAAATAAAAGGGCGAATTGTAAATTATATGAACAATAATAAGCACAAATTCCTTAATAATATACTGGATTTTGAACTTGAACAAGTGAAAATTTCACGATATTATACTCGAGTTTGAACTTGAATGAGTAAAAAGCTCAAAAAATTGTTTAGGCCTAAATTTGGTCGTTTAGGTAAAAATAATTGAATTTGTTAGAGGATCACAAGCAAGACAGTAAATACGCTTGAAAAGTAAATAAAATCGAGAGAAAAGTAATAGATAAGAAAGTAAAGAGTTTTATTCCTTGAGAATAGCCGAATTCTATATGAATCGCTTGATGTGCAATACAATGTGAGGATGTGTATTTATAATGGAGATTTACCCTAGCCTAATTATGGTAAAATACAAAGACTAATAAAGTTATGGGGCCTGTAAACTTAAGGCGGTGGTATATATGAAACACTAACTAGGAGGCTGTAAACCCTAAGGTGGCGGGTTGTATATATTGCGTCCTATGCCAGCGCCGGCTGAGTGGCCGTGGCTTGAGGAGCAGGTATGTATCCTCTACGCCTGGCAACTCGTTTTGGAAAAACAGAAGACAGAAGAGGGAGTCGACCCTAGGCTACGATTCTTCTTCTTTTATGAAATTTCTAGTTAGATGAAGACTGCTCAATGTTATTGGACTCTACTTCTCTCCCCGGGCTCATGGAGCCGGCCTCCCCACCGTCCCCCCTGCCCGTTGAACAAAGGGGATCCGTAGGGCAGGCTGAGCTAAGTTTAGTCTCGCCAGCTTGACTTGTATCCCCGTAATCATATGAGGCATACTTTTGCCCACACAGTCAGTCCCCCCACTTGCTGAGTGTTGTCGTAAGCAGTCAAGAAGTGAAAGATGCGTGATAGAAGACGTAGAGGTGTTCCTACATCTGATACTCATCATCTGTCTCTTCGCATGTGTTGCTTTGAATGTCACTGCTCAAGTACGATGACATGTAACCCTGTGATTGCGAGGGTTTTTATTCTCGTCTTTCCAATGCTGCAACCACTTTGTCATATCCTGTAACTATTGGGATGTATCACAGAAGCAGTAATGATCACGATCTTAAGACTTTAGAACGATTAGCTTTCTTTCTAAGCCTCATTTACGGGGGTGTATAAGTACATCATAATTATAGAGCCTTTTATTCATGTTCAAACTCTTTTTTCAAAACAAAAAAAAAAAAATCTCCAAAAAGAAGCTTTCTCTAATATCTTCAAAGCGTTCTTTCTTTGATATGGCCCAAGGAGAAAACTTCATCCCTAGAAACTTCAAGAGTTTTAGATTATCTGCCTCTAGTCTTGAATTTCAAAAGTGATGGCTGAATGCAAGGCCAGATAATCAAATAGGAACGTGATAATAGTAACCTTCTACCCATCTGTTATTATGGAGGCTAACATAACTTATATCAGGCTTGATTGCAAATGACCTAAGTTAGTAAATATCATCGTCCCTACTGCTGAAGAAAGAATTTCCTCCCATCGCGCTGGATACTCGATGATCCATACATACCCTTTTACTCTGCATCTTAGCGAACATGTCCGCTCAATCGCTGAAGAGATATGTCGCCAGTATAACATCTTCTTAGGCCAAGTCGGACCCTCTGTCTGGCGCTTGGTAGCCATAGTGGATCTTCTAGCCAACCATGAAAAAGTGAAAATTTTCTTTTGGCATCTTCTTGCTTTCTACTCTCCCCATCTTTACAAAGCGAGTATGTTGATCGTCATCAAGCAAGAAGGAAAGGTGTAGTCTCCAATAGCGGGGACTCTAGATGATGCAACCCAACTCTGTACTAATCAGATATTCATTCCACCGAGGCCAATGACACGAAGCCAAGCCAAGCTACTGCATGACGTCCATATTCAATTGGCTTAGTCGGGAGAAGACAACTTCTCCAAAGTTGATTGGGCGAGCTCAAGATCTGAAGGCATCATCTACAAGCTCGAGCCCGAAGAAGGGAGCAACCGAACACTTAACATCAGTGTTGAACAATAAACAGCCAACCGACGGAATAGTATCCAAAGTTCAAGTGTTCGAGCTCATGTGTTCGAATCAAAAGGAGCGACCGAACACTTCACTTCGACGCCAAGCATTGAAGCAACCGAAGGGAGTGCGACCGAATTGAGAGTGTTCGAATTTCAGAAACCGAACACTTAGCTAGTCAGCCACTGCGTGGCTTCTTATTATTGATTACATGTGACCATTTTACTATTTCGTCCTTAGAGTAGCCTATATAAACTCCTTTCCATTTCATTGTATAAACCAGTTTTTGTTGAATGATCAAACATAGTTGTAGCTATTGTGAGTCTCCGATAGAGCCGAACCTCAATGTAGGATTTTAAAGAACTTGTGTCAATCAGTGTGAGTAGTTTTAACATTTTCTTCTTTGGTCATTCAATTTGCAAGAAGCATCCGATTATTTGCTTCTTAGTATAGGTGATTATTTTCCACTCGATTCGATCGAACCCGAGACTAGTTCCTCGACGTTCTTTTGAATCGAAGCAAGATTCGTCTTGCTTCTATCTTGTTCTTTTTATTTTCCGCGTTTTCATCATGTTTAGCTTTACCTCCGATTTAGCTTGCACCATCTTGGTATCAGAGTAAGGTTTGAGCTTGTTCTTACAACCTCAAATCTTGTTCGATTTATCTCGTGCTTGTTGACTTTCAGTTTCAGCTTCTTCCTTGTTGATTGTTGTTACTGTGGTGTTATTATTACAAAAAAAAAAAAGTTGAAAAGAAAAATTAAAAAAAATTGGTTTGAATGTTGGTTGTTTGAATCAAACAACCATTGATTCTTGTTCACCATCGTCTGTCGAATCCAATGAGCACCTTCCGTACACGATTGACAACTAGGGTTTCTCAAAAGTTTTTGGACTGCTTTGGATGTGGCGGTGGTTGTTAATGACACCAGTTGTGTTTCTGTTTGTTACCGATGAAGACTGGTGGTTGTTATTGATTTAGGGTTTGTTTTGAGCCTAAAATTTTAAAGTTCCGTCGATTTGCCATCGTCCGTACGCCGGGAAATTGTTACATTTGTAACAATGTACGGACAAGAGCAGCTGAGTTCTTCAACTGGAAACTTGCAATTTCCTCCGACGTTGAAAGTCACCAGAGAGAAAATAACCCAAAGTCTGTTAAAATCGTGGTCAGTGAACGAAGTTAAATTTTGTCCGTACGCCGGAATAAAAGATTCACAGTTCCATTGAAGAAGAAAGGGGTAAAGTGTAAAGATCAAAACTCCAGGTGAAAATTTTGTCAGCTTGAAAAGGGAAATTGGATAAGGTAAAACCCTATCCGTACCAAGGATGGACCACTTTTGTCCGTACAAGAGTTGGTGTGTTCGAAGGATTCCGAAGGAGGAATCGAAGGGTAGAATCTCCTAGGTTTTCACTTTTCTTGTGTTCAATAAATCTAGTTAGTGGATCTCTTGAGTAAACCTTTCTACTCGAGGTCGTACTATCTTATTTGAGCTTATAGTAACTCGTGCGTGGGGTGACCGAAGTCCAAATTTCGTAGGAAAATTTGTTTGACTCCCAACCGCAGAGTAAATAGCGTATGTTCCATCGAGTCATATCAATTCACTCTTCCTGAAGGAGACAGTGTAACTTGTCAAATTCGAAGGAACTGAGAGAAGTTGATCAACCGAGAAAGCCAGTGGCTACAAGTTCTTGAGTACCTAAACCGAATACATAAATTGAGTGGACCCGAGCGCCACCCATAAAAGGTGAGGGAGAGTGTGAGGTGAATTCTAACCTTAACAATTTCTTGGTCTTTGATTTGTGCAGGTACCATGGCTGGGAATGGAGGCAAAGGAAAGGGCATTGAGAAGCCCGAGGTTTCATTAGCCGATCTCATGGCTGCGATACAAGGCATCAGTGCAGAGGTAAGAGGAGTGAGTGCTCGAGTAGCTAACCTCGAGCAAGGGAGTGCGTCCGTGGCCTTGCAAGGGTCCGGCGCTGGAACTAGCAACTCCACTCCGGTGAAACCTGAGCAATTTGTTGAGCTCGTTCGACAAAAATAGTTAAAGGACGAGGTTGTTTGAAATGAAGCTATTGGAAATCCCCAAGCTACAAAACAGTTGGCAATCCCCAAGTGCAACAACAAAACTTGAGAAATCCCCAAGCTGGTTATCAATACTTGTGCATTCCTCGAGGTGATAGAATTCCACTTCCAATGGCCCGAAGACAAGTTGTGGCCGTTGATGAAGGGGTTGATGATAGAGAATTTTCCGAAGCCGAACATGAGTATGAGCCACCATTCATTCAACTAATGTAGGCTCAACGAGGTCGTGGAAATTTCTGAGGTCGAGGCCGAGGCGCAAATGTTGATCGAAATATCGAGCGCGAGGCTGATAACTATTAGGATGAGTATCTGGAGCCGATCCGAGGTGTTCGTGATTCAAATTTGAGCAGTGTCAAGATAACTATTCCACCCTTCAGAGGAACTAGTGATCCCGACCAATATTTTGATTGGAAGCTTAAATTGGAGCGAATCTTTAAAACCAATGAGATGACTGAAGAGAGAAAAGCTGCACATGTTATTGCTTCGTTCGAGGCATATGCATCGACATGGTGGGAGGCTGACAAAAGGTTGAGACAGAGGAATGCTTATCCCGAGGTCACCACATAGGCGCAGTTGAAGAGAGAAATGGATGCTAAGTATGTGAATGCCAAATATCGGCAGGAACAACTTCGAAAGCTCTTCGAATTTAAACAAGGGTCCAAATCAGTTGAAGAATACCATGACGAGTTTGAAAGAATTCAATTTGCCCTTGGTATGGAAGAAGATGATGAGCAAGCCATCATTCTATTAAAAAATGGCTAGCTCGAGATGTGTCATCTCAATTGAGGCTGCATGTGTATCAACTTTGGAAGATGTGTTTCATGCTTCCATTGAAGGTGAGAAGTGGGTGAAGGATGATAAAGCAAACCGGCATAGAGGAGTCACTACTTCAACTCCTTTACCGAAGTAAAGAATGGAAGAGTCTGAATCCAACAAGTACTAACAATGTTCGAGATCCAAAGAAACCTTCGAGAGGGGAGTGACCATTAACCAACCAAGAGAAGTGGGAGGTAACGTAACTTAATTCTCCCAGTGCTTCAAGTATTCAGTGTCACAAATGTAAAGCTTATGGTCAAATTGCGAAAGAGTGTCCAACTCACAGAGTTATAAAAATGCTCGATGATGGAAGCATCCAAGAGCAAGCGAGTGACACCAAGGAGGAAAATTTTGATGAGACTGATCGAGCTAAAAATAATGATGGTCGTGAAGCTGCTGATGCTGGTCATCCAGAAATGCTTCTTATGGTTCGAAGGAATTTGAGCTGCATGACTCTCGAAGAAAAGGACAACCAAAGAGAGAATCTTTTCCATGCCAGATGTCGAGTAAGGAGAAAAGTTTGTTCGATGATTATTGATTCGGGTAGTTGTACAAATGTAGCGAGCAAAACTTTGGTTTCACAATTGGGATTACCTACCTCAAAACATCCTCATCCTTACAGATTTCAATACTTAAATGAGTGTGGAGAATTGAGGGTTGCCAAGCAAGTGTGGATCAAGTTCAAAGTTAGAGAATATCAAGATGAAATGATGTTCGATGTGATACCGATGCAAGCTTGTCATTTTATATTGGGTCGACCATGGCAGTATGATTGGTCGGTTGTTCATAACGGACGATCCAACACTTACACTGCTAAGCTTGAAGGGAAGAGTTTCATACTCAAACCCTTGTCTCCAAAACAAGTCAGCGAGGACTATAAACGGATGAAAAAATTGAAAGAAACGGCCAAAGCTAAGCTTCCGATGGGAACACAAATTGTGGCCGAAGGCAACAACTCACCACCCGAGATAAGAAATATATGTGCGATAATGCGACCGGGTAAGTATCTACGAGGCAACGACAATGATCAACTGATGATTTGCCTCGTGCACAAGGGTATCTTTCTAAACTCTAATGATGATTTTTCTAACGATAACCCTTTGCCTATTGCTGCACAAAGTGTTTTGCAGGACTTCGGAGACATGTTTCCCGAAGAAATGCCAGGCCGATTGCCCCCGTAGAGAGGAATCGAGCACCAGATTGACTTCGTACCAGGGTCTCAAATCCCCAATAAGCCTGCATACCGATGAAATCCTGAAGACACCAAAGAGCTCCAAAGGTAGGTTGATGAATTGCTGAACAATAGCCTTATTAGAGAGAGCTTGAGTCCTTGCGTCGTTCTTGTTATCCTTGTTCTGAAGAAAGATGGAACTTGGCGACTGTTCGTTGATTGCTCAAAATAATGGTAAAGTATCATCATCATATCCCTCGATTAGATGACATGTTCGATGAGTTAAGTGGTTCTTCATGCTTTTCGAAGATAGACCTCAGGTCCGGTTACCACCAAATCCGAATGAAACCTGGAGACGAGTGGAAAACAGCATTCAAGATCAAATTCGGTCTCTATGAATGGTTGGTGATGCCTTTTGGCCTATCCAACGCACCGAGCACATTCATGCGACTGATGAACCATGTGCTCAAACCGTTCATAAATAAGTTTGTTATTGTTTACTTCGATGACATCCTTATTTATAGTAAATCTGTGTATGAACATGTCGAACACCTAAGGCTAGTGCTTGATAAGCTTAGAGAAGAGAAGTGATATGCCAACTTCAAGAAATGTTCCTTTTGTGTCGAGCGTGTAGTAATTTTGGGATTCGTTATGAGTGCTAATGGTGTTAGAGTCGAAAGTCGAAGCCATCAAAGATTGGCCAACTCCAACCTCGGTATCTCAAGTTCGTAGCTTCCATGGTTTAGCTAGATTTTACCGAAGGTTTGTTCGTGACTTTAGCACCGTTGTAGCTCCTTTGACCGAGCTGGTAAAGAAAGACCATCTGTTTGTGTAGGGAGAGTTCCAAGAGAGGGCTTTCCAAGAGTTGAAACGGAGGCTTTGCTCTGCCCCGTTGTTGCAACTCCCTGACTTCGGCAAAGCATTTGAGGTCGAGTGTGATGCGTCCAGAGTTGGGATCGGAGGAGTGCCTATGCAAGAATCGAAGCCAATCGCTTACTTTAGCGAAAAGCTTAAGGATGTAACCTTGAATTACTCGACGTATGACAAGGAGTTATGTGCCCTCGTTCGAGCACTCGCCCAGTGGCAGCATTATTTATGGCCGAGAGAGTTTGTGACTAAAAGTAATCATGAGTCTTTGAAACATCTCCGAGGCCAGGAGAAATTAACCGAAGACATGCCAAGTGGGTGGAATTTATTGAGAGCTTTACCTATGTAATTCATTACAAAAAGGGAAAAGACAATGTTGCGGCCGATGCGCTATCAAAGAAATTTGCCTTAGCGACCACTCTCACCTCGAGGCTCATGGGATTCGAAAGCATCAAGTCAAAGACGATCCCAAGATGAAAAGAGTCCATGACACAAACTTGAGTGACCGAGGGGTTGAGAAGTATCAGTGGCACGATGGCTACCTCTTCAAGAATGGGAGGGTTTGTGTGCCAGTGTCATCGTAGAGAGAGCTTTGGTTCGAGAAGCTCACTCTTGAGGCTTGATGGGACACTTCGGTGTTGACAAAACTCTTGGTATCTTAACCGAGCAGTTCTATTGGCAAAATATGCGAAGAGATGTGGAAAAGCTTTGTAATGCTTGTATAGATTGCAAGAAATATAAATTGAGGTCCAACCTTCATGGATTGTATACTCCGTTGCCTTTTCCTAATCGACCGTGGGTTGATATATCCATGGATTTTGTTATAGGGTTACCGAGGTCGGGGGTGGACATGATAGCATCTTCATCGTAGTCGACCGTTTTCCAAAATAGCTCATTTTATACCTTGTAAGAAGTGTGATGATTCACAACATGTAGCTACTTTATTTATTTCTAATATGTTGAAATTGCATTGTGTGCCTCGTACTATTGTAAGTGATCGAGACTCGAAAATCTTGAGTCATTTTTGGAAATATCTGTGGGGTGCCCTCGGCACCAAACTACTATTCTCGACGTCTCACCATCCTCAGACTGATGGACAGACCGAGGTAGTTAACCGAACCTTGGGAGCTCTGCTTCGAGCTATGACCAAAGGTAAGGTCGAAAACTGGGCTGATCGTTTGCCCGTGATGGAATTTGCATACAATCAAACTATGCATCGAATGATTGGAATGACTCCGTTCGAATGTGTGTATAGTTTTAACCCTTTTATTCCACTTGATTTAAACCCATTGCCTCGAGATTCTATCATTAATTTTGAAGGTACTCGATGAGCCGTTGCCTTAATCGAGTTGCATGCAAAGGTGAAGAAGAACCTCGAGGAAGCTTATGCCAAAGTTGCATCGAAGAAAAACAAGGGGTTTGAAAGAACTTGTGTCAATCGATGTGAGTCATTTGAACATTTTCTTCTTTAGACATTCAATTTGCAAGAAGCATGACTTCTTGAGGATTGTTGCTTAGTATAGGTGATTCTTTGCCACTCGATTCGATCGAACCCGAGACTAGTTCGTCGACGTTCTTTTGAATCGAAGGAAGATTTGTCTTGCTTTTATCTTGTTCTTGTTATTTTCCGCATTTTCATCGTGTTTAGCTTTACCTCAAGTATGGCTTGCACCACCAGAGACTGTGGCTAGGTCCATCGATATATGGCAGTACGCACCCCATCCATAGTGTCATCCTCTCTCTTTCTAGAGACATTCAACAAGAAGCGTAAGAGGTTACATTCTCATTCTTGTGTATTTTTGCCCATTATTTCCCTGAACTGACTTTCCATTCCTCTCAATGAATTCCCAGACTTCTATTCCACTAACTCACGAGGAGTTAACCATATGGGTAATAGTGATCTTTGCGAGAGACCCTGCTAGTACAATGACTTTCATAGCCTTGGCTGGCATGAACGGTTGGCGGACGAAAGACCACGGTAAGCCATTTCTACCGAATATTTTCTCTGTTTCCATGTTTCAATTATTGTCACTGCTTTTACTTCATCCCAGGACTCTCCCTCCGTGAAATTCCTCCTCTAAAAGAAATTCGAATTGCTGCCCCGTATATTGCTCCCCTGCCCAACGTACAAACGCCGGTGGTAGAGTCATTGAGAGAGCTAGCAGTCCCGTTCTTCGAAGAGAAAGAGGCCTACTAAATTTGACAACTTGATGGTCGTTAATGAGACCCTTGTAATTTCTGATGCGAGGGAGAAGTCCCCCCAGTGCCCGAGCCTGAAGCTATTGTAACTCATTCTTCTGTTTTTGCTACTTCTGAGTCTGGTCCATCTACGCGAAAGCATAGACACCTAATCGATGAAACCCTCAAGGCTAAAGAAGAGGCAGGTGAGGGAGATGAAGTTGTGCTACTATTTGTTCCCCTTGAGCCTCAGCAATCAGGTTGGTTCTTCCCTTCATGCCTTTGTCAATGTAATTCCTTCGTATATCACACGAATGATTTTATGATTTTCCCTTACGTATTTGCAGGATCTGCTACATTGCCTTCTATTCCTGAGCCACCTAATTCTGCTCATCGTCACCCTAGCAAAGAAGTGGCCATAGATTCTGATGCCGTCCTCGAGCCTTTGAGCGAGCCTCGAAGGTTCTTATCCCTATTGCTACAGGAGTGAACCTGTTTGAGAGCTCGTGCATTGTGACTAACCATATTGTCGAGCTGATTGGCCCCTACAAAGAAAGACAATTGCCAACTACAGTTACCAGAAGTTGCTTGAGATTGCCGCAAGATGCTCTCTTCGGATGAACTTCCCTCATTCATGTCCAATGTTGTGAATTAAATCTTCGCCTTCCTTTTCTTGATCAACACATTTGACATCAATGCAGAGGTTGATGGTTTATCACGAGATCCTTCGCCGAGGGAGTTCAGATGAAACCCTGAAGGAAGAAAATGATGCTTTGCAGGGACAGGTTGCCAGTATACAACCCTTTGTAGAAAAGGTGGAATGGCTGAAAAGAGAACTCCTAACCACACACAAAGCCTATAACCTGGAGGAAATGAAGAATAATAACCTTAATGCCGCAGTGAGCAATGAGATTCACAAGCACAATTAGGCTATAGAGACTCTTCAGTCCTCCCTATAGGAAGCTCAACCTGTCGGGAAGGTACATTATGCCACTGTGATCCGCTTGGAAGCAGTTGCGGAAAGCCGAAGTTGTTGAATTGAGTGCCTCCGAAGCTAAAGGCATTTCTGCCTTACTCTAGGATGAGTACCACAAACTGAAAAGCAAAGTGGCATCCTTGGAGAAGTATCTCAATAAATTCTGTAACGACATCCATCCTAGGGAGAAAAGAATGAATGCCCTAAACGCTCACCATATGGCCGAGGTGGACCGTGCAAACTTGGTGGCTATTCTTGCTACCTTACACTGGGTTCGTGACAACCCTAGCTTGGACCTAGCTGTTGAGATTGCTTCGTTGACCGAGCTTGTGGCCCAAGTAGATGCTCAGCTAGACTCCAACCTTGAAGAAGGTTTTGAAAAAGCTAGTGGCAAAGGAGACTATAATATAACGGTTGGGAAAACTGCAGTTGGTGAAGCAGGGCCTTCCCGGAGCGTTGCTGCTAAAGGAAGTCCCTGAGAGAGAACTAGAACTTCCCACCCCCCAGTGCAATTTTTATGATTATGTTTTGAACACTTACCTATTTTGGGCGTAATTTCTATGTTATGGCCCGTATTGAGGCTTTTTAACTTGAATTATCCATTACTTTGTTTGTGACAAATTTTAATTTCCGTCATAAACAGTTTTTTCAGATAATGGTTTTGTAAAGTCATGCCTGTGCAGGCGCGTATGCGCCAAAAGGTTTGGCAGCTTTTGATTGAGTATCAAACGCCCTGTTTAATCTAATGTCTAGAATGTTTATCAGTGAGCCTGCTTGGAAAAGTACGTCTGTTGTGTGTTCGCCAATGGCTGACGGCTTAAGTTGTGCCTGTAATAGATAGTTGTTTGCGCCCACAAGGGGACATCTTCGGCCCATTGTACATAACGAGGCTCCATTGCGCTTAAACTAGAACGTCTGCGCTTGTTCACTCGAGTGGTTTAAGCTGGCACTATGCGGGTAGGCGTCCCCACTAGCTTGTAGGTGCAATTTATTAAATTGATGATTTAACCTTATGAATAGTGCCTGGTGGCTGAACTAGTAGTGATCTAGCTTTAAACGAGTAGTTTACTATACTTTTGTCACGAAAAGTGAGTGTATTACTTCAACTTAAGTTTTGTCGGTCTATAAATATTTGGATCATAGATGGATCTGATATTAAATACCAACTAAATAGAATAGTAGTTTTATTGATAAATGAGGCACTAGGCCTGAGTTGTTGTGTCCGTAACATAGTTGATAAGCATGAAAATGCTATGATTAAAATTTGAAAAAGACTAGAGATTTAATTAAAATAGATACTGAAAATAAATTCTACTTTCGAGTATCCTACTCCTTCTCCCTCCCCTGAAACTTTTAATCAACCAAATAGTCAGAGCTGGCATCTTGGTTGATTAGAGTTTCAAGATCTTCGCCAGTATCAAGGGTGTTTACCTCTTCTGATGTGTCGGGAACGGACACTCCTAGGACCGCTACCGTATAACATTCCCTTGCCTCTTTCTTATCTCCGTTAATCTCCTTTACCCCCTATTCGATAGGGTATTTGAGCTTTTGATGCAGGGTGGAAGGTACTGCTTTGACCTGGTGGATCTACGGTCGTCCCACGATAGCATTATAAGGGACCCCTTCTTTGATCACCTGGAAGGATGCTACGTGGTCCGCTCCTGGTATGCGTGTTGCAAGATTTATTTCTCCAATAGATTTTTTGTAAGAATTGTTGAAGCCAGCCGGTGTGTCAAAATTCAGAGTCATTTTTTCATCGATCCCCATTGCCTGTAAAGTATCCCACTTGATAAGGTTTACAGCGCTACCAGCATCGACTAGGAAATGTTTGATATTTGTATCCCCTATTCTGATTGTTATGACCAAGGCATCGTGGTGAGGAGTGTTACAGCTAGTTCTATCCTCGTCACTGAACAAGATCATTTCATCTCAGGTATGGCCTCTTTCAAGTGCTACCTCACCTTGATTATTAAACAAAGTTGGGCCGCTGACTATCACGTTGATGGGCCTCTTAGGTTCCGGCAGATCTGGAGAACCCTCTGAGCCCCTGTTTTTACCGAGCGTTTTCTATCCTCTATCTGTCAGTAGATCCTTCAAGTACCCTTTGTTGAGTAGAGCCATTACTTCTAGAATTAGAGATCTACAGCCAGCGGTCTTATGCCTGTGATCTCTTGAAAGTCACAATAGAGGTGTACGTCTCTTTTACCGGGCTATGACCTTATGTTGCTAGGCCAACATACTTGGGCTTTTTTCAGATGCTCCTTCACAAGTTCCACGGCGTTGATGTGCAGTCCTAAATCCTCGAACCTATCAGGAATTCTATCGATATTGAGTGATCCCTAGTGAGGAAACGCCACTCCTTTCTTATTGTCTTCCCATTTCTCCACCCGTCTCTGGAAGTCGGGCCTATGATCTCTTCTGCTTTGATTCCCTCTATCTCCTATTCGATGTTCTTTGATGTATTCCTATTTTTGACTTTGACGATTAATGTCTTCGGTGACCGAGCAAATGCCACCGGTATCGGTTGAGGGTTGCTCAGGTTCCAAGCAGAGCTTCTCAGTATACCTCTGGTGCATGGTATTCCATGTAGATACCGAATGTTGAGTAAGACTCCAATGTAACTTCCAAGTGGCCAATGATCCCCTAGAGTTCAGACTTTTAACAAAGGCTACCACAACAATGTTATCGGGAACTGGAGGGAGCTCCATGTGTTCCCTCGAAAAAAGCTCCAGGTAATCCTTAAATAGTTCGTCGTCGCGCTGCCGGATCTCAAAGATATCTTCCATGCGCTTTTCCCGCTTGCGGGATCCAGAATGCGCCTTCTTGAACAAATCCTATGTCTATTGTGTTAGTAGTGTTCTTTGGAACATTGTTTTTGTCGTCTGGCATGACTACGCCTTTTCCTTCGTAGAAACCTAAAATTGTCTGGGCCTACGGTGGGCGTCAAACTATTTAGGCCTAAATTTGGTCATATAGGTAAAATAATTGAATTTGTTAGAGGGTCACAAGTAATACAATAAATACACAGGAAAAGTAAATAAAATCTAGAGAAAAGTAATAGACAAGAAAGTAAAGTGTTTTATTCCTTGAGAATAACCGAATTTAGTGATGAATCGCTTAATGTACAATACAATGTGAGGAGGGGGTATTTATAGTTGATATTTACCAAGTCCTAATTATGGTAAAATACAAACACTAATAAGGCCATGGCCCTGTAAACTCAAGGCAGTGGTATATACGAAATCCTAAATATAAGACTGTAAATCCAAAGGCGGCGAGATGTATACCTTACGTCCTATCCCTGCAAAAAATTAGCAGTCGTGGCTTGAGGAGCAGGTGTGTGTCCTCTATGCCCGATGACTTGTAAGCTAAGTCTAGTCTAGGCAGCTGGACTTGTATCCACGTAACCATAGGTGGCATATTTTTGCCCACACAAAAATTATCCTGGAGTTTGAACTTGAACAACTGAAAAGCTCAAAAAATTATATTGGAGTTTGAACTTGATAAAGTGAAAATTTTAGAAAATTATACTAGAGTTTGAACTTGATAAAATGAAAATCCCAGAAAATTATACTAGAGTTTGAACTTGATAAAGTAAAGATCCCATTAAATTATACGGGAATGGAACTTGATAAAGTGAAATTTTGGAAAAGTTCTAGAAAAAACTTGAAACTCTAGAATAGTTATGGTTGGGAGAGGAGAACATATCAATTCTCTATTTGTTGGGATAGGAAAACATACAAATTCTCCGTTTTGACCATCTATGATAGGGATTCTCCATGTCTTCAAACCAAGTATTTTTTTAAGCAAATATACCACTAGGAAGTGAGCCTAGTAGCTAATTTATTAATTACAAAACAAACAAAAATTTAATAATCATTACATTTGATGCACCTCAACTAGTACCAATAAAAAAAAACTAGATAACTATCTTTCAACGTTAAAAACTAGAAAAAGGAGTGCATCCCTAAAGTCACAAGTCACATATGCATCCACAGGTGAAGAGTCGAAATTGAGAAGAAGCACCTCTAAGCTCTCACCAGGTGCCATGATTTCAAGACCTAAGAAGACAAACATGAATGCTAAGACCCATTTCAAGTCAACAACTCCAAGAACTTCTACCAATTCCATCGCGAAGCCGCATAAAAAAATCAATCCCCAAGCCAAAACACCCAAGCAAGTGTCGCATACCCTGGTGTTTGGACTGGGAGTTTGACGCATCAATCCCAAACAGCCGCTGGCACCTTCCCACTTTGCCATTGGTCCGAAATTAATTAAAAATTAAAATCTCCCAAGCGAAACACTTAGCAGCGCATCGTCGCCTCCGCTGTTTCGACTGATTTTCAACAAAAAAATTCCAAATTATGGTTGATGCGTTGAGCTTTTTCCACTGGTCAGCTGGAGCAAAATCCTCCGCATGCTCCAATGTCTCACATGTTGCATGCTTTAATAAATCTATGCAATCGTGCTAACAAATCCAACAACACATGAATTCTACATCTTGCATCCACTCTAACAATTTGTCCCTGCAAAACAATAATCTCACTTGAACTAAAGCACTCACACACTACAAACTACTCCCCAGAATGAACATGAAACTACACTAATACTACTGGAGAAGAAATCGACAATGTATAGCACTCAAGCAAGCAAGTATCATAAAATAACATGAGTAGAAGCATCAATCTAGAGCTCTTTCTCTTTGTCATCCTAATCCTAAGATTAGGAATATGAGCTTTGTCAATGTTAATGAGCCTCCTCATTGCACTAGATAAATCAGCGATCATGCTTCACAACATTCATTCTCTTCCATAAATCCCAAATATTTATTGCAGGCATAGCATGAAATAATGGCTTCAATTAGCAATCTATGTCCCACCAGGTTCTAATAGTCTGCCTCAGCTGAACTAGATGAGTCAGAATACCTGTAGCATCAAGAAAAACAATCTATACCCTTGAGGCAGTTGGACTTGTTAGAAACACATGTGTCAAAGTCTCCTGCTGACTATTCTCACAACACCAACACCTAGAGACCACTAAAATCCCTATTCTTCTTAACATGTTATCAGTTGGCACCTTAGAATGCCAAAGCCTTCATATGAAAAATGATATCTTAAATAGAAAACCCTTAACCGACATGAACTTGTACTCAAGTTGTGGATTGACTCTACGTTTAAGGAACCCAAAAGTACTACTCGCAGAAAACTTACTAGAAGAAGTATGCAGCCACCGTGGCTTGTCCCAAGTATCCCTATTTCTTGCAAAATAAACGTCTTGCCTAATATGGTCAGTAATGTCCTCTGGAAAAAAAAATCATACAGCAAGTGGTCGTTCCAACTCCCATTAACCATCAGTTCTGAAACATTTTCAATGTGCTCATTAATGATAAAGTTTTCAGGTACAACATGATATAAGGCACACAACTTTGTCCAGTTTTCATGCCAGACACTGGAGGTACCTCCTTTTAGCTGCTACCAAAATTCACGCTCCACCTCTTTCCTTTCCTCCAACATCCATTTTCACGCATGAGAACCACCTTTCGTCTCTACTACAGTTGGCATCTCCTTTTTACAATATTTGTTCCACATGTAATCAGCCCACAAAGATTTAGTACTCCAAAATCTCCACCAAAGCTTGGCAAAAAGAGCTTTTGACAAATAATGACCTGAAACCTAGACCACCCTCTTCCGTGGGCAAGCAAAGATTCTTCCAAGATACCCAATGTCTGTTCCTCCTTTCATTCTTGTTGCTCCAAAAAAAATCTTGCAAATATTTTTATGCACTTGCTCCAATACATACTTTGGAGTAGCCAACACTGAAAAAAGATGAATTGGGATACTTTGTAAGACACTTGAAATTAGTGTTGCCTTACCTCTATAGGACAGAAGTTTCTCTTTCCAAGAGTGCTATTTGGCCTTCACCTTCTTGATCAAATCATCATAGTAGCACTCATTCCTCCTTGTGTAGAATATATGACACCCCAAGTAAGTGAAAGGGAAGATTCCCTTCGAAAAACCTATAATATCATCCACAAACTGAACTAAAGCGCCTGACGCTTTAGAGTTAATATAGAACGCACCTCTTCTCTTTGTTAATCAGCTGTCCCGAAATTTTCTCATATTTTTTCAACACTTCCATTACTTTCTTCAATGAATAAGGTTCAGCAGAAGCAAAAAAAAATAATTGTTTCATCAGCATAAGCAAGGTAATTCAACGCATTGGACCACTTAGGCATGCAATAACCAACAAATTTCTTGTCCTCAAACAGCTTATTCAGAGCCCTGACAACACCTCGGATGTTAAAATGAACAATGCTGGTGAAAGAGGATCACCCTAATTAACACATTTAGTAGAATGAAAGACACTTGAAGCCTGACCATTAACTAGCACTGAATACCAGTTATTCGAAAAGATTCTCTGTATTATGTTGATAAAGTGTTTAGAAAATCTCATCTTCCTCAGTATATGCAGCAGAAATTTCCAAGACATCCTATCACATGCCTTGGCTATATCCAAATTTATGACCACGTTAGTTGGCTTACCTCTATTCCTAATGTCTGTAACTATCTCCTGTTTAAGAAGAATATTTTCAAAAATGCTCCTACCTTTCATAAAGCCTGACTGATTAGAAAATATCAAGGCAGGAAGAATTTTCTCCAACCGATAATGCACCACCCTGGAAATCACCTTGTTTGTAAGGTTTCTCAAACTTATAGGCCTCAAGTCTGAAAATGTCTGAACCACATGCTTCTTAGGTAGGAGCACAAGGTCGGTATGTGTCATGAATTTTGGCAGAGAAGCACCATAAAAAAATGCCAGAACCATGTTGTATTCTCCCAACATACTTGAAATTAATTGCCAGTAAAACTATCCGGACCACTGGCACTGGTGCCACTCAGAGAAAAAACAACCTCATTTACTTCCTCAATAGTTGGCTAACTGCACAAATCTTGGTTCTGATCAAACAAAACCATAGAAAGAATATGCTAGAGTAGCTCAAAGTCAACTGGATCATTTCCTTGTGCAAACTGATTCTGATAAGAAGTGACAAGCTGCCCCAGAGATCAATTCTTGATTGACGATCTAGTCCCCATTGTTATCCTGAATTCTTTTCAGATGTAGCTTCCTCCACTTTCTATTAACATGATTATGAAAAAAATTGGTGTTCCTGTCCCCTTCATAAAACCAAGTAATACCTGCTTTCTGCTTCCAATATTACTCTTCCATGCTATAGTATTTCTTAAGTTCAGCCTGAGCCATTTGTAAGACAATTCTATTATGAACAGTTTGCTCTTCTTCAAACAATATTTCTTTAATCTTCACAATATCCTCCCTAATAGCAATTTGCTTGAAAATATCACCAAACGTATCTTTGCTCCACTTTGACAATACGTCTTTGACACTCTTTAGTTTCTGCTTGAACATAAGGAAAGGATCACCAAAAAATTCCGCCCTCCAATATTCTCTCACAACATCTTTGAATGTTTCATGTTGAGTCCGGAAGTTCAAGAATCTAAAAGGCTTGACAAGGTGCACAACACCGTCCCCACAGGATAACAATAAAGGAGCATGATCAAAACCAGTACGTATAAGGTGTTCCACTTCAAGAGATTGAAATATATTTTGAAACTCCACATTCACAAGTATCCTGTCCAATCTCTCAAAAATACATTTAGCATTAGGTCTCCCATTCCACCATGTGAAGGACCTACCTTTAAAACTAACATCAAACATGCCATTAGAGTTGACACAAAAGGCAAAGTCCTCATAGGCTTGAGGGGCCACTGGTAGCCCTCCAATCTTTTCTTCCTCAGTAAGCATGACATTAAAGTCTCCTCCAACTAGCCAAGACACCTCCATATCACTAGGAAGAAAATATAGATTATCCCATAATTCCATCCTTTATATAGCGCTACATTTGCATATACAAAAGTTACCACCATGTGTTGGGCAACATCCTGGTGCAATATCTTCAGGGTGATTTGCTGGGCAGACTCACTGATTACCTCCCACTGGACAATAGCATCTAAGAAAATTCAGATCTTCCCATTAAAATTATACAATGCAACTTCCATACTCAAACTTCTCCTATATCTTTGAATATGTCTTGAATCTTGAAATGGCTTCACAAGTAAAAAAAAAAAAAAATGCTCTCTGTGCAAATTAATAACTCTCTGAAAGGCCTGCTGAGTATTAACAGACCTTATATTCCCTGTAAGAGCTCTAATCATCAATTAGATTTGGATATTGCCCTTTTGGGCATGGTTCTACTTGGCTCCTGAGGCGGATTCTGCTTCTTGCCTTTCTTACCTCCCTTTGCAGTAGCCCATGGTGACAAATCACCCTCATTTGCCATTTGTTTGAAGTTACCAGTTATAGATCCATCATCACCCTCATTTTCAATTTGTTGTTGTTTAACTATTTCCTTTTGAAGTTCTTCAGGATTAACATTATGTGTGACCAAGTCATGCAGTATCTGATTTGGAGATTTCAACAGAACATTAACTTTTAACTACATTGGAGGATCAGTCCATGAAGCACATTCAATTGGGACCGCTTCAAGAGCACATGCGTCAATTGGAACAATCATTGCTAACTGGTCACTCTCCTTACTGTGAGGCCTGTGAACTGGGTCTACTTGCGGCTGAGAGTTACCAACACCCTCATTATCCTCACTAGTCACATCCTGCTGATCATCATCAAGTGCACAATCAACCTCCTCATTATCCTTACCCCTAGCAGGAGAGTTGTTAGTATTCTTCTCTTGTCTCTGAGCTTGGACACCAATTGCAATATCTTTACCAGACACTACTATATCACCTACCTCCTGGTTCTTTGGGTGATCCTTAAAAGCATTTGATACCCACTCCATAGTATGACCCTCATCAACAGGCAAACTAGAAATAAGGTTAACATTTGTTCGACCTTCACCATTGTTAGCATTCATATTTGTAGTTGATTTTTCCTTTACCTCTGAGTCGAAGCAACTCCGTGCTATTTTGGCAGATTCTATCAAATACCTCCTTACTTTCCTTTTGAACTGGAGTAGATGCAGTATTAGTATTAGTAGTACCTTTTTCAACAGCTTCAACCTGCTCTTAGACTCCATCACCTAGTGAATCACCCTTATCATCCTCATAAACCAGTGCGTGTAATGCATTCCTAGTATCAATCACCTTTGTCTGGACAGTCTCCTTATTTTGCACTGGAACAATTTCTTTTCCAACTCCTTCATCTATAATATGACATCTATTATCCCTTTTATATTTGTTTGTCCTCTTCTGCATCCATCCTTGCTTTGCTTGTTTGACAATTGGCTTTCCAACCACCTTACCACTAGTTAAAGCTTTAGTAATAGCTGCTGTAGTACCAACTATCTCCTTTTCAGGCACATCATTGACAGTTGTATCTTGTAGTTTCCTGTGAAGTTCAGGGTGAATAATCCAGCATTCCACCTTATTATGACCTTGCTTCTTACAATTCTTGAAATATTTAGGCATGTAGTGATATTTGATTCTAACCCATTTAGATTGCTCAGTTCCAGTTTCATCATTTTCTTTAACAATCTTTATTCTCTGAGGGAACTTAGCTAACAAATCAATCTCTACCTTCACCTTTGCACAGCTCGGCCTCCTACCATTTAATATTGCAGCATCAACATGCAATGGTCTTCCCACTGCCTTTTCCAAAGTAAAAATGTGTTGCTTCCAAAAGAAATTAGGAGGCAACTCTGGAAAAAAAATCCAAGCAATGGCTATAGCAGTTTCTTCATCAGGCTTCCACCAGGGATTCCTCTTTGTGCACCTTATCTTCCAAAAATCACCTTGTGCGTTTAAATAAAAAGCAGGTTTTGATAATAAGTGGATATAGTCCTCCATTAACGACAATTTGATCAAGACATAATTATCTTCAATCAATCTTATAGAGCATGGACTTTTTATCTCGCACTGAATAGGAATAATCTTACGTAATTCTTGAATATTAGATTTTCCATAAGAAAATTTGCTTAAAATTGTATGTTATAAGCGTTGTTCAACAATGGAACATTGCACCTCATGCTTTTTCCAACGCATAAGTGGTTCACCATGCAAGTATTCAATGAGTTTGACCGGAGCTTCATCTAGGTTTTCATGGGAGCATTTACTGGTTAAGCTTTACAAGATTTGCATAGGGTTGTGGTGGTCTAGGATTTTGTGCTGTTGTATTTCAAGTGGGGAGGGGTGGGAATGGCTGGCCAATCTCGTGAGGAGGCTGGTCGACGGTCGCAGTGGCCATGGATGAGCTCAGGGGGTTGAACAGTGCAAATCAGTCGCCGACGCTAGAGAGAGAAACAGAGGGAGAGTAATATTCTAACAGTAATACAAACCAAATATTCAAATATAGAGATAGAAAGAAAAATTTGTAGGGAAATGATGATGAAATTGAGTTTTCTTTGCTCCCTGAAATTCCTTTTTTGGCTTATAGTAGGGAGAGCATTTAAGTTGCAGAAAAATCGGTGGCTTAGGTTCCAACAAAATTATCTCGTATACATTTAGATAGAAGCGAGGGTATCTTTGTCCTTCCTCTCATTTTTAGGGCAGAAGTGGCTATATCTCAATTAATTTGTAAGTGACAGCTAAATCTTCCTAGCTAATGTTAAAAGCGGCCACCTGGTCATATTTTTACGCAGAGGAGCATCATAATTCGGGCGAAGTGTAGATATAGCCACTTTACGGCCCACTATTACAGTTTAAGCTATTTGTTAAAATTATTAAGTTTTTAGTCACTTTTTGAACTTCAGACCTTGGGGCCTGATCTTCAAACCTTCAAATTTGAAATTCAACTTCAGAGCTTCAGGTCTTAACTTTAAACCTTCTATGTCTAACTTCAAACCTTCAAACCTCTAGGTTTGAAGTTAGGCATGGGAGGTTTGAAGTCCGGTATAGTGGCTAAAATTAAATAATTTTTAAAACTAGCTAAAATTAAATAAAAAGAAAAAGTGGCCCCCTGATGAAATATTTACATAATTCTATTGGCCCTATCCAATTGAACTTAAGACCATAGATAAATGTACATTCTCATTGAAATTCTTTAAAATTGGTAATCCAGGGATATTAATAAGCACTCAACTTGCAAGTTTTCCTAATCCATTTTCATTTCAAACAAAATTCCTTAAATTTGAGACTATTAATTCAGTAGTTGACGTTTATCTGATTGGCTTATGCCACCCAACTTTAAGAAGGTCTAAAGTTGAAGTTGAAACATGAACTTAGGCTTAAACGATGTCCAACTTCAACTTCTGAAATATGAAATTAATAAAGTAGCTAGACTTAAATGTTTGTAAAAAATAATCGTTCTTTACATAGCAATGGAAAATAGACTATTTGTGTGTTTTGTGTAAACATGTTTTCCTTACATTGCCCGGCATCTGTAGCAGTATTACTAGACACCTCAGTTAGCTTCAAAATGTCAATTTTATTAAAAAAAAATTTCGGAAAAACTATCACTACTAGAAATTAGGCATTTTTTGACCGCCTAAACGGTCGGGCATCAGTCGGATGGCCGAGTGATATCCGACCAAACATGACGGTCGGATAAACGCTGGTCGCAAGAAGGCATCCGACCGACTCGGTCAGACGAATCAACCGACAAGCGGCCGGCTAGCAGTCGGATAGATGTTCTTGGTGTAACAATTTTTGGGAAAACATCCGACCGAATCGGTCGAACACATGAATTTCTAAAAATATTTTTGTTCATCTGTTCGGTTAGACACTTAAATTTCTAGAAATTTTTTTGGCGAAATGTCCGACCGATTCGGCCAGACGGATGAATTTTTAGGAAAAATGACCCAGATTTCGGACTTATTAGGCCGAAAATCTGGGTAAAACCTGTAAAATAAAAGCTGTAATTAGAGCTCCACCACCTGTTAATACAGTAAAATCTAGCACCAAATAAACAATAGGCTTCTACAAGCCTTATTATTTTTCTAAACAAGGCTTATTGACTTTAAACTAAAAATCTAACAATTTACATAACATCAACACTTCATAATAATCAAACAAGTTAGAAAAAACCAATTACAAGTCTAAAAATCAAAGAAGTTTAAAATAAATCAAACACAAGTCTAAAACATATGTCAAAAAACATCAACAATCCATTACTACTCTGTTTCCTCATAACTAGACTCGGACGACGAACTGTATTGACGTTTGGTCTTGTCTTTCCCCCTGCTCTTGCTCCTGCTCTTCTCTTGCCCTTTCTCTTTCCCTTGTCAGAATTACCAATACATAAACTTCTGTATTATTTCCCGCATCACACTCATACTTGCCTCAGTACACAAATGATCTTCTTCGCTCTTTCTCTTTAGCTCTTCGATTTCTTGCGCAACGCGGCTTCCACCGATGGATTAATTGAAGTAGTAGAAGTATAAATGCAAAACAAACTTGGATGCAGACGATCCGAGGCATATTGTGGTCCAAGACCATATGCACTTCCCTTCTTTACCCCGCCATTCACCTACAACCATAGTGTTGTTTCCTCCTCAAGTGTCATTGGAGCTAGGGTAGTGCTACCACATTCGAATGCCTGACTTGTCATTCTCGCTTTAGATGCCTCTATAGCCTGTTCCTGAAAAAAATTAATAACAAAAGTTAGATGTACAAATATTGATGGATTATATAAACAAGTTTGAATTTAATAACTTATATATGCCTCTCTAGCGCTCTCTTCGACCCACACTTCTTCGCCTTTTTTGATCTTGTATATATGTCTCTTCTTAAACATTTCGGGCACAGGTATTGCCGCCCTTCTTCCTTTTCCTACAAAATTAAGAAGAGGACAAGTTAGATAAAATATTAATGAGAGTTACATTAACAATACATATAATATTTATTACCAATCTCATCCGCTAAGTCGCTGCACTAACTGAACCCCCAGTGTGCAGCGATCCACCCTTTTCGGAGGCTCACGCTGCCTTTCCTTGGGCGCTCTTCTTCTTAAATTCTTCACTCTTCCAGTATTGCAGCAGTTTTTGCCAAGGCTTCGGGTATATCCAATCGAGCTTCTTTCCTTTATCCCGATATTCATACATGGAACCTTTGACTATATCTGCGCATTTGAAGAAGAAATTACTTTGGATAACGCTATCAAAGGCAGGATGCCACACACACTTTGCCTCAAATAATTAAAAATATTAGATTTAAAAAAAAGTGATATTTAACTAAATTATTAATAAATAAAATATAGTTAATACCTGAAAGTCTTCAAACATGGCCAGCTTTACTTTGAATGGTACCTTGCCCCAGGATGACCATGCATCACTCTATTTAGCTATTATGCATACTTTAACTATGAGAGTAGCCGCGTCTAAGGGAGTAAACCTAGATAAAATTTACTAGTATTAATTAATATACTAAAAATTAAACTTTACAGTAGTATGAAATAGATAAAAACTAACAAAAAATAATACTTACCTAAGACTACCCTTAGGATAAATCCTCAACCTCCCTTCTTCATCGTATGTGCCTGGTTCACCAATGTAAAAAGGCGAGCTCGGGTCATAATGTGGTACAGTAGGTGGTACCGAAGCGCTTATAGAAGAGCTCAGATTAGAAGGTCGTGCAGTAGATCCAGTAGGAGCGGATGATGAAGGGGATGGTGATGGACTGGAAGATGGAGAAGGCATGGATGAGCTCATGCCATAAGGAAGAACAATATAACCAGGAGATGTAGGAAGTTGCATGCCAGGGGGAAAGGCAGCGGGTGGAGTGAAAAAATCAGGAGCATATGTAGACGAAGGAGGTGTAGGAAGCATATGAGGTACAGGAGAAGTAGTATGACCAAAAGCAGGAGAGGCACTTTGAACCTTTTTTTTCCCCTTAGCCTTCCTTGTAGATGTCATATCTGTAAATAAGCACAATATAAGCAAAATATAAATTTATACGGAATACATTTATAAAGTAGTGCTAATAAATGTAGTAAAGTAACAAGATAAAACTACAAACATGTCAATCATCATCATCCATCTCAACGTCATCGGCTATTTCTTCTTCCTCGCTCATCTCATCATCATCAACAAATTCTTCCTCGCTTGTTTCAACGTCATCCATATATTCATCCTCCTCGTTTGCCCTAGATGTTCCTTCTCCAAAATTAGTCGTGTTTTTTCCATGTCTAACCACTGATTCATCAAACTCTTCATAGATGCCTTCACTATGTTGCAACTGATCAGCTAATTCAATATCCGCAATCAAAGGAACGGTTGAAACCTCATTCTAAAATGGAACATCTAATACACCATCTACTTCCACCTTTCACACCGACCTGCCTTTTAGAACAGCCCACCAATCGGCCTTGGCTTTGGATTTGGCTTGGTTCTTTGTCGATGCATAAGGAACGTACCACACTTGCTTTACATTTTTGGTAATGATGAAAGGATCATAATGCCAATATGACCTTCTGTGATTAACTTCAACTATTTTAGAACATGGATCTACCCTCGTACCCTTGGGACTCGGATCAAACCACCTGCACTGAAAAAGCACCAATCTTTTACGAGGCTAACCTACTGTAAACTCTACTTCTATAATCTCCTCAATCACACCATAGTAATCAAAATCTACATTCTGGTCACCAGTACCACCTTTCACACACACACACCGCTGTTGTTAGTTTTCTTCCCCAAGGACCATTCTTTAGTATGAAACTTGTACCCATTAACAAAGTACTTAGACATCCTCTTCTATTTATAATAAGGCCCGTATAACACTTATAAATTCTCTAAACCAATCTGAAAATTTTTCATAAATAGTAGTAGCTCCAAATTCTCCAACAAAGTGACTGGATGAGGCGCCAAGAAATTCTCATTAGTTAGAATAATGATGAAACTTGAATGTTAGGCGTTAATGTAAAATAAATCATACTTTTAAAAGAGCGTGACATCGGGAAAATTCAACAACACATGTGTTGTAGCTGCTTTTATGTCCCGGTCTGTGAACTTGCATACTTCGGTCACTAACTTTCCTCTACCAGGTTGATTGAATATAGAAAATTGTGAAAAATTCGGATCACTGTTGTCTCCAACATCAAGTCGATCCGCCCTATTTCTCAAACATGGCACATTCTGATCGAAATAATACGAACAGAAATGAGAAGTTTCTCTAGCTAGATATGCCTCGCATATTGACCCCTCAATTTGGTTCCTGTTTTTCACGTCCCGCTTACACTTGCCAATAATTCTACATAATACACTATATTAATTAATTTACTTAAGATGAATAGAAAAACAGAGCTAATAATAACTTAAGGGACCTTACCTCTCGAAAGGATACATCCATCTATAGTGCACCAGGCCTCCCAATAGTGCCTCTTCCGTGGGGTGAATTGAAAGATGTTCCATTACATTAAAGAAATCAGGGGGAAAGATTTTTGTCAACTTAATCGAGACAACAGGAAAGTTACTTTTCATCGACTTAAGATTCTCTTCCTTCAATTTCTTAGAACACAGCTCCTTAAAAAATAGGCTAGTCTATGTAAGGGGTTTTCAAACTTTATCAGGCAAGCCATTGAATGCAACTGGAAGCAAGTTTTCCATGAAGATGTGACAATCGTGGCTTTTCATGTGAGTCAACTTTCCTTCTGGCATATCAAAACACCTCTCTAAGTTCGACGCATATCCATCCGGCATCCTCAAATTCTTTACCTAATCACAAATCATTCTTCTCTCATCCAATCCGAATGTGTAACTGGCCTTGGGCAGCCAAATCTTGTTGCCGACTTGAGATAAGTGTAACTCAGGTCGCTAACAAAGTTCCTCAAGGTCCATCCTGGCCTTCACGTTATCCTTTGTCTTGTTCCTAACATCCACCACAATATTAAAGACATCCTCGAAAAAATTCTTTTCAATATGCATGGGATCCAGGTTATGTCGAAGAAGATTATTCTTCCAATAAAGCAACTCCCAGAAGATACTTTGTTTAGTCCAATTATGGTCAATACCATAACCAAGTGCTTTAGATGGCCGTTGCTCAGTTATCTTAGGATACACCTTAACCCTATCCCAAATTTCTCGCCCGAACAGCCTTCACGGAGGCTAATCAAAATCAACCTGATTCTTCATAAATACACTATTGTTATTCCTAAACGGATGGTCCATTGGCAAGAATCGACGGCGACAGTCGAACCATGTGTTCTTACCGCCATTTTTCAAAGTGAATGCTTTTGTATTTTCCATACAACAAGGGCAAGAAAACTTACTAGCAGTAGACCACCCAGACAACATTCCATAAGCTGGAAAGTCATTTATAGTCCACATCAAAGAAGCATGCAGTTGAAATTTTTGTTTCGTTGATATATCATATGTTTCCACACCTTCATGCCACATTAACTTTAACTCATCAATCAAAGGCTGCAAAAATACATCAATCGAGGCTTTCGGGTTATGTGGACCCGGGATAATGCGATTCAAAAACAGATATGGACTAGCCATGGACATTTCAGGAGGAAGATTTTACAGCGTGACATATACGGGCCAACATGAATAGGGTGTAGAAGAAACATCAAATAGAGTGAACCCATCTGAACATAAACCCAACCTGATGTTTCCTGGTTCACCAGCAAATATCGGATACACCCGATCAAAATGTTTTCATGCCTCACCATCTGACGGATGACTTAGAATACCTGGCTCTTTTGTACGATCATGGTGCCATCTCATATGAGGAGTAGAACTCATCGACGCATACAACCTCTTTAACCTAGGTAAAAGGGGTAAGTAATGCATTGACTTAACAGGGATCGACTTCTTTTTAGCATTTAGAACTGGCTTGTAACAAGGCTCCTTACACAATTTACATTCTTCTAATTTTGCATCATCCTTATAAAACAACATGCAACCATTGATACAACAGTGAATTCTCTCAGAAGAAAGCCCTAACGTAGAAACCAACTTCCATATTAGTCGGATTAAGTTCATTCATAAGGCCAATGATGGAACCCGTGGCTGCTTGAGATATACTAAAATTAGATTTAATACTTAACAATCTAACATAAACTGACAACTTTGAATGCACTGAGCCTTCATACAATGGACGACTAGCTTCCTCCAACTGTTTATAGAAGATTTTTGCCTCATCATGGGGATTGGGGAATGTGCTCAACAGTTGGTTGCGATATACCCGATTGGGATGACTCATGTGGGTACATACCAAAAGCATCATTAACCATATCATTCATTTAATAATTATCAAGATCATTATCCACAAACGGACCACTCCCACCACCATAAGTATTTTGAAAATTAACATTGTCACGCCCTAAAAAAAAAGTTAACTACGAAGTGTTTATTATTTAAAGGCCCGTGACTGGTGTTCAAAAGGTACAAAATTATTAAGAGAAACTCGGAGTCGCCACTTGACATAGTTTAAGGTGTGCCAAGTCACCAAAATATACCTTGGAACACCTCTGACTCGTGTAATGGTCTGCGTTTAGAGATTCGGGTAAAGTTTTCAGTTGACTCTCGGGAAGGTACTAGGCACCCTCAGTCCTGTGCCGAGCACAGTTGCTTTATTGTCGCAATTTTAATTTATCAAATATGGTTGTTATATTAATGCCATTAATTTCATTTTGTACTTTGATTTAAGAAAATTAAAAGTGTTACTCTTATCCAACCTCACGGAGGACTGGACGAATTTACACTTTGATTCAGAAAAAAAATTTAAAAGCGTTATTCTTATCCAACATCACGGAGGACGGACGAATTTACACTTTGATTCATAGTAAATAAATAAATAAATAAATAAATAAATAGATAAATAAATAAAATTTATTACGCATTTCCAACTTTACAAAGGGCTTGTCTATTTTTTTAAAAAGAATTTAATTAACTTCGAAAAAATAATTAATTTAAAATTAGTTTATTTTTCGTGTAATAAGCGGACCACAAATCACACTTATCATGATGCCTAATCTGCATTTTAATTTAATCCAATTGCTAATTTTATTAAATGGCTAATTGTGACTCCTAAATTTGCCTTCATTAATTGAAATATGAGTTATAAATTCAATTTGGAAATGCCGTATCATATTGGACCTTAATAGAAAAAGTGAGCTATCTGTTAAAGCGGGCTTACCTTTGCAAATTTAAACAATTCTGTTTCTTTCATTTCAACGCAAACTAAATGACCTAATATATACACATTTTATTCAACCCATTTCACATTTTAGCTCAAGCTCCAAATTTATTTCAAGTGCGTTTGAAAAAATTTAACATTCCAAATTGCAAGTTGTCCAAAGTAATCCCTTTTTTTTTAATTCCTTAGCCATATCTCATTTATCCTTTGTTCGATTTGCCAAAAGTAAAAAAAAAAAAAACATTCCTAAGTTTGCCTATTTGTATCAAAAATTTGTTTTTTGAAAATTAATCGATTGCCACAGAAGTCTAGATTCCAAAAAATGTACTAAGTGTCCATTTGTCAAGAACAGTCCAGATTTGAGGCTAAAGGCTATTTCTTTTTTTTTTTTTCTCTCTTTACTTACCAAACTAAACAGAGACTAAATGCAATTCACAAAATAGCTACTTCACCTAAACTAAGATTTATTTAAACGACATATTACTTCACAATTTAATGGTCCTATCATGATCACCAATACTACAATATATAATAAACTAAGATAGCATTAAAACGACATTTTATTTTTAAACATGTTTTCTATTGTCTAGTGTTGAAAACCTTTTCAACTATCAAGTTTTTCCTTAATCCATTTCAAGACTTAAAAGCATTTGGAATCAGATGAACAAGTTCAAACTTATCTTTAAATGTCGGCCTAAAATTAACCTACTCATGGTTAGGTTGTCCCATTTACACGCCTAAATTATTTTTGCATTCAAGTCCCATTTTTCATGTTGCTATTTCAAATCTATCCAATTTTACTTAGTTAATATTTTTTGAAAAAAAGAAAACTTAAACTTATAAAAGAAAGCAGCAAGATCACATATAGAACTAAACATACATACATAAGATGGCACCAAACAATTTTAATGGTAGCAGCAAGTTAAAACATAGAGCAGATTTTTTTACCTCTCAAACAAAATGATACATACCACTTTTCAGAACAAAAACTTAATTACACACAAAGGTTGTAGTGTTTACCTATTAATGAGTCGATCCACAAGCTAAATATAACACACGTACACCGCAATAAACCACCCAAAATCAGCAACTGGACAGCCCCGAATACCTCTAGTTAACCTTTGAAACTTTAAGATTTATGCTCCAAAAGGCCTTAGATGTAAAGGCTTTTGGTTCTAAATCTAACTCTCAAACTTACTTTTTTTTTTTCAAGTGTTTAGCTCTCAATTCATTGCAATCTCAGCTGGTTGTTGTGTGTTAAAATGAGGACTAAATGCTCCTATTTATGGCTGAAATTGAAGGCCAAAAGGTGGAGTATGGACTTGTACAAAAGTACAAGCCCACACCCCTACACTTGAGTGTTTTGGTGCTATTTTCAGCATAGTACAGCAGCTGTAAAGCCACTGTTTCAGCTACCTAAACTTGTCCTAAAAGCTGAAAATGCACAAGTAGGGTCCTCTAAAAGGACACCGAACACTTATTATACTACTAAAAGGGCTAAAACCAACTAATACAAACTAAATCAGCCCAAACTAAACTAAACTGTACTAAAACTTACTAGATCAAAACAAATTCCCAGTTAGTTTGGCCAAAAACACAAAAATGGACCAACACCTAAAGCTCAAAAGTTAACAGAACCAAACTAGGCAGACTTTAAAAAAAAAACTAAACTAAGAATCTTATGCATTTCACTCCAATCAGAAAGCTTAAAACGTTCCAAGAACAGTCATGTCAATGGAAGTTTCAACTGGCACTATATACTTGAACAAAAGCTTAACAAAACTCATAATTCTAAAAGCCACCAGAATTCCTAATTCTTGCTTAAACTAAGTGAGCAAGGCTTAGAACAATTAATTCGAAACCACATCATGTTCAACATCACATACACGCTTGACTTCAAACTATAAGCTTCATACTAAGATGTTGATATGATAAAATTGATGCGATGACATTTTTCATATAAAGAAAATAAACTCATGACATGATACTAACAAGAGCGAAAATTCGCAAACTAATGACAAGAACTACATATTATGCTTGCACTGTGAACAAAACATAGTATTTACTTAACCATTACATAGACTGATTCACATGTAAATTAACAGAATAAAAATAATTTCATATCATTTGATTACAACATAAGCATACCCGAGAACACGAGTCTTATTCGGAATACACAGGCTAAACTCTAAACATACATAAAGACACATTTTGCTCATACGATTTGGACAAAATGGAATAATACTAATTAATGACTTAAAACAAACAAAGAATGAAACAAAGAAAACAGATTGCAAGTTTCTTTTCTAACCCGTCTAAGCTTATGCCAAGCAAAAGGCTCATTCGCTGCAGTCTCGTCGACGTGAGTACAACGTCATTTCCATTGCTGCCGCTGTCTCAACACCACCACGAGCAACCAGCTTCAACCTCAGTGTTGCTGCTACTATTGAGCGTCACCGTTGCCTCATTACCACTGCTGCGTTGCTAAAAATCAGTTGCATCACCCACAGAATAATTTAATACAGCCCCCTCCGAGATTACAGCCACCATCACCAAACAAAGGTTCACTGCCTCCCTGAACCAGACCTGCGTCGCCACTGCCTTATCGGCAAACAATCACAGCCCTCAACCACAAACAAACATCACAGCCTCGGATTCAACTCATCACAAGCAGATTGCAGTGACCATACCATAACAAAAATGAGAAAGAAAAAAATAAGAAGAAAGGAAGAAAGAAATAGAAACGGACAGGGGGAAAACGGGGTGCAAGGGGACGGGGTTTTTTGGGAAACGGGATACGGGGGTGAGAGAGGGGAAGTAAGAAGAAGAGAAAGGAACAAAAACTCACCGGAAAAAAATATATCAAAGTGGCCGAATTTCAAGCTTTGACCGAAACTTTGACCTCCGATCTACACGAATCGATTCACTTTTTGAAGAAACCAATAGCGGAAATAGAAAGAGGGCGTCAAGATCTTTCGAATGGTATATTTTTTCCAGCCACGGGAGGCGGTGGCCGGCGGTGGACGGTGGAGCAGAGGTGGTGGTATTTTTCCGGTGGGCGGTGGGAATTTCAGCATAGTTTCCCCAGCTCAATGAGAGCTAAGGGGTGTGAAATGAGAAATGTAGGTTTTTTTTGATATTTTATATGGGATGAGTGGGCCGGGTTAAAAAGTGGGCTAATTGGCTGAAATATTGGATTATTATTTGCACATATGGCCATTTTGAAGGCACTACACTATTTAAAAATATACTAATTTAAATAAACTAAAGACCACAAAATATACACTAACATCACAAATAAACATAGAATCATAATTAAGCACGAAATAAGTAATTTTGGCACTTTTTTTTCAAATTTTACATCCTAATTAATGACAATTCTAGCTAAGAAAAACACTGGAATTCCAAGAAAATTTGACAAAATCCTATGAAATGAGCCAGGCTATTTTGAGCAATTTTAAGAGTTTGGGTGCCAAAATTAGGTGATTACAAACATCACCGCCATATCACCAGACTCTCCATGATAGACCCACACAGAATAATTTGGCATAAAACCTTTCTTATAAGGACGCATTTCAACATCTACCAAATTTTGTCCTTTTGTACACTTGCATTTCACACAAGACACTTAATCTGGTCATGCCGTATAAAATCATCAAGTGTTTTCACCTTTTTAATAAATTCTTGAACACCTACTACAAATTTATTTCTCATCCCCCCCCCCCCCCCTCATCGCCCTCCCCCGGCCCGAGATTATTTCTATTATACATCTAACTCCATATTCCATATCTACACAAAAATTTCAAGTTTAAATAAATTGATATACAGATTAAATTGTAAATTTTAAAAAGAATAATTTATAGTGAAACACTACCAGTTTAGTAAAAATTAAGTAATTGTACAATTTAAAAGTATTAGTAGTATTATATGTAAGTCATGTTCACATTTAGCTACTAACTAATTTGTACTCTAGGATTATCATTTAGTAATTAATAACACTTCTCATTTGTAACTTATATCTATTTCTTTGAAATGATAATACTATTTACTTATCTATAATTAGTTGGAGCAATTTAAAATCCAACATTTTCAAGAATCAAATGAAATAGAATCGAAGATTACAAAATGGATATTTAGAAATAACTTATTTCATTCGAATCAATTTACGAAACAATATATTTTAAGTTGTTTAGCTACTATATTACTTATAGCTAATATCTATAAAATTATTTATCTATAAAATTATAATATAAATAATTCATACATTACTAATCTCTACATAAAATATTCATATTACTAATTATTATGGCTTAACTTATTTTATAAAACCAAACATCCCTTCAAATTATTAATATATCCATCATTCTAACTATGTACAACTATATATAGTAAATTTTCATATACAATAATGGACAAATTCATTTCATTATTCTCCATAAAAAATAAGTATAAAACAAGTAAGATCAAGTATAAAAATATTTTTCTCTATTCTACCAATAGTAGAAGCAATATCATATCAACTTCAACCCACAATTCAAAACTAATCCTAACTTTGTTTTGCTTTTATTTGGCTACACTAAGCTTGATTTTCCATGTCCAACCCAACTACTAACCAAAAGGCATCAAGATTGTTTCTTTTTTCAAAGTCCATTAGTGGTATTGCTAAATCCCATTAAAAAAATAACCTATAAATTGTCGTACTTAATAATTTTCAATTGTCATATTCTAATTCTAAGCCTAACACTTATATTTTATTCAGTAGACTAGATTGTCATACAAATATTGGTTGGTTTTCCTATTATGTCTTTGTTGCTCACCACTTGTTTTCTGAAATGCCTCAAAGAATCTAACTACCAAATTACACTACACACCAACAATTCCTTCTCAAAGCAATACAACAAAAAAAAAAAAAAAAAAAAAAAAAAAAAAAAAAACACTACTACACACCATTAACAACATTCAACAACAACAACAACACTACTAAATGAACAAGATAAAGCCAATGTCATCCATTATTCTTCTCCAAAAACCTCAAATTCTCATCTTTTCACAATTCCAATTGTTGGTCACGTAATCCATATCTCCCTCAATTCCAAACTCCCAACGTATAATATCACATACATTTGCTTCACTCAAACCATACCATAGCCAGCAATAACACAAAACAACATTACATATTTATGGTTGTTTTAAAAAAATATAAAATAAAAAAATTAATTGAGCAGCGCTGCCTCAGGTAGTGGTTCACCGTTGCTGCCTGAGGTGGCCGCCGGTGCTGCTACCTGAGGTGGCCGCCGGATCTGTGGAAGTAAGAAAAAAAATTGGGGTTTGGGTTTGTGAAATTGAAGAGATTTTTTTTTTAAAAAAAAAAAAAAAAAGTGCAATTGGGGAAAACTTACCAATGTAGATTAGGAAATTAGGGATTTGTAGAGAAATTGGGGGTTAGGGACGAATTTGTGAGTATTTGAGGGTTGGGAGTCGGGTCTTTTTTTTTTTTTTTTTTTTTGTGTGGAGAGAGAGAGAGAGAGTGATGTGCTGAAATGGGGAGGGAAGCGGGGTAAATTCATTTAGGTGTCCGACCGCAGCGGTCGGATAAACTAAATAATAATAATAATATTATATTATTATCCGATCGATGCGGTCGGATATTTTAAAAAAAAATATTTTAAATAAATTAAATCAAATGACCGACCGCATCGGTTGAATACAGGGTTCAAAACGAGTTTCGGTCGGAACTCGGCGGTCTGAAAAGACTGAAATTTTTAGTAGTGTATATGAGATTAATGTTCAAATTGCTAAAGGGAACTCTGTGTTGTATCTTATTTTATACCAGCAAAAGATATTGTAAAGTTTGGGATTCTAAAGAGCTAGTCAGAAGAGTCTTAAGGAGTCAATATGGGAGCGCAGTTCAAATTTTAGTATTTTTTATTAATATGCTTTATTACAATTCAAACTCCTCTAAACTCCTCGAGAAAATGTAGTTCAGAAAAAAATACTGAAATATAGTGTAAAACTCCAATATCTTTTTTTGGATTTTGAACTAACATAGTTCAAACTCTTCGAAAAAATATAGGAATTCAAAAAGAAATGCTGAAATACAATTGAAACTCATGAATTTTTTTATGGATTTTAAACTTGAAAAAATAGTGTTGAAGTATTAATGAAGATGGACTTTAGGATTAAAGTCATTTTGCACATATTTTAATTAAAAAGTGATTGTTCTTCAATCATTCACGAACGCGTGTTATATCTCCGTTAGAGGTTGAGAGCGCCACTCGATAGCTTTTTTACCTGAGGAAAAGTGCAGAAATGACCACTTTTTGGCACATCTTTACAGTTGAAGTCATTTTTAAAAAAACTATCTAGTTTTTAGCTATTTTTTGAACTTCATACCTTGGGGGCTGACTTTAAACATTGTGCGGCTGAAGTTTAAACCTTCAGGTATGAAGTTCAACTTCAGACTTTTAGGTGTTAACTTTAGACCTTCTATGCCTAAACTTCAAACTTTGGGAGGTATGAAGGTTAACTTCAGACCAAAATATGAAGTTCAGCCCCATGGACCGAAGTTCGAAAAGTGGTTAAAAGCTGAATATATTCAATAAGTGGCTATAAACTAAATAGCAGGGGAAAAGTGGCTCCCTGGAAAGTCTTTTACTTTTTACCTTGTATTTTTGGTGAAAAATTGCCCATATAATCTGTTTGCACCACACTAAATAAAAACTAGCCAATGTTTGAAAACTTTTAGAAAAGTAATCAGATCCAAGAAACACGGAAAATTCAGTAATTTTTACTTGGACTTTTGAACTAAAATTTTCAAAAGTCCAAGTAAAAAATATTGGGACCTGCTAAATATGAAGCCCCGATAAAAAATATTTGGACTTTGAAAATTTAAGTTCAAACCAAACAAAAATACTTGGGACTTGCTAAATATGAAGTCCTAGTTAAAAAAAATCGACTTTATAAATTTTAGTTCAAAATTCCTTAGTTAAAAATATTTGGAATTTCAAATATAAGCTCAAGTAAAATTCCTTGGAACTTCGAACTAAACCCCAAAAAAAGTTTGTTGGATTTTAGTTCAAATTCTCATAGTATTCCTGTGGCTAGTCTTCAAAATAAAATGCATGTTTTTAAAATCCAGCTACTTTTCTACAAATTTGTAATTATTGGCGGATTCTCTTTAAGTGGTGCAAAAGTTGGCTAGTCATTAAAATTATCTTGTATTTTGTATCATGAAGTCGACCTTTCTTTTGGGCTGATAAAGACTTTTAAGAATTAGCCCAAATTGCTACTTGCTTTTGTGATGTATGGTGTTAATTGTAAAATCTGTGCTCCATAGCCACCTTTTAAAGTACTATATGAAATATATTCAGCGTTTGTAATGTTTCAAATGAATGGCTATAGTTTTAAACCGACGCAGAGTTTTTGAAGAATGCCCACTACAATCAGTGCATAAATTCCTCCCGAGACCAAAGCCAAGCTTAGGTCAAGGTTGGCTTCTTGTTCTCCTCCCGAGACCAAATGCTGAATTTCTAGTTGAAAATGTTGAATTTCAAAAAAAGAAAAATATGTTTTCTTGTTTTTATGCTAGAGATCAAACCTCGGTGTTAAAATGTTTAGATTTTTAGTTTAAAATGTTGAATTTTCAAGAAAAAAAAGCTTGAGTTTTGAGCTAAAGTTCGTGAAAAAAGTCTGATTTGAACGAGAATTAATATTTTTTTCATAGAGTTCAAAGTCTAGTATAAAAATATGAGACTAATTGAGCTAAATTTTGCATGTTTTAAAGAATTTTAAAAGAAATGACATGAGTTTAAAGTAAACTACGTATTTTTTTTAATCATGCAGTTCAAAGTTCAATATAAAATACTGAACTTTTTTAATAAAAATACTGATTTTCAAGAAAAAATATTGAGTTTCACTAAAGTTAATATTTTTCATCCAATATAAAATACAAAACTTTTCTAGCTAAGATACTAATTTTCATGAAAAAATGCAAAACTTTGGGACAATTTTTAACTACAAATTCCATATTTTGTTCGTTTAAAGTTCATGGGTTTATTCTTTCAATTTCATAATTCTTCTACTCTATTGTTGGTGTTTGATCCTTATATATTTCGTCTTTAATTTCATTCAAATATGATGTTCAGAAACATTTAAACAAAAACTTGTTTAGGGTTGTAATCCTAGTTGCTATGTTTAATTTACTTTCAAAATACTAGCTATAACTTGCTGAGCACGCTAAAAGTGGCTACCAATTAAAATAGGCCGTATTAATTTGTTGCAAGTCCAATTTCAACTTTCTTAAAAATGGACAATTACACGTATATACAAGTCTAAAGAATTATTTACGTGAATGGCAATACTATAGCACTTTGTAAATATAGCAAGACTGTTTTTCATAAAATCTATATGATTTCCAACAAAATATAAAAAATTTGGAGAGTTTTCTGTATAATTCTCTTTTTTCTATCTTCTCCTTTGCACAAATCTTAGCTGTCATTGTTCCATCCTACAACCGCCCCTACCTCCGTCGTTGTTGCCCTACTGCCGAGCGCCACCATTGTCCCATTCCACAGCTACCCCCCTTTTCGAAAAAGATGTTAGAACTTTACCATTTTTTCAAAATAAAAAACGTACCCGGAGATACAAAAATATATATTTTTTAAAAAAAGATACGAAAACCTATAGGAATGTATCAAGAGACACAAAACATACATAAAATATACCAAAATAAAAATATAGTATAACAAAATAGCGGTATAAAGTTGCACAAATACACAACAGAATATATACAATACACAAAGATACAATAAAGATAAAGAAGAAGCAGTAGCGTAGGGAAAATAGAGTAGCAAAGATACAACAATGAAAATAACAATATGCATAATTATACATAAGGATACAAAATATACACAAAGATATAAAAATACAAAAATATACACATATAAGATACAATATAATTTTTGTAAACACTAGATAAACAAAGAGATACAACTATGGTTTATAATGATACATATATACACAAAGACATGAGATACAACATATTGTATTTCAGACAATGAAGATACAACGACAATACAACAACAAAAGAATTAGCAACGATGGAGACAACAATACCAAATTTGTAATTAGTCTAGGCAGACACTATATATAGCTAGACTTTAAGTTTTTTAAACATATTCTTCACTTTACATTACTTGGGAGGCAAGATAAAGACAAAATATTATTCTCTCTTTGGCAAGCTTTCTTGGATTATGGAGAACAACATCATATTTTGTAAGAATCTTTACTACTTGGCTACTTCAATGCAATATCCATTACATACAAGCCTTGATTCATTACATAGTAGGAGCAGGTAAATCATCCACTAGGGTGCTAATTAAACCCTAGTCCAATAATCAAATGAGTATAGTATAATTAGCTTTTAAACACTTAAGGAAACTCTATTTCACTGCTCTTGATTCCATTACAACAACTTGAGGTGTACAACTCAAGTTGAGCCCTATAGCATTAGACTAACACCAAAAGGGTATTTCTAGGAATGAAAAGTGTAGTGATGGGGTACCGGGGATAAGTGTATCATATTTACCCCGAGTTAACGGGTTGAACATCGAAAGGGGGATATCTTACTTAGGATTAGTTGCTAGCACTCAAAGCACCAACTCTTAGTGCCGAAAGGGCAAGAGTTGATAGTCTCGACTCATCACCGAAATGGGTGAGTTGAGTATATATGAGTAAGGTCCATCAGGTGACCTATAGTATGATAAATCTTATAACTAAACTCATTAGGTTAGAGGATTATGGGGAGATTAGTATCCTAATTTCTTTATTCATTGTTAAAAACTAATCTTTGAATACTTTTTCTTTAGCCATAGCTAAGTTTCATTTAAATTCTAGGATTAACTAACTAAAATAAGTTAATTTGAGGAAATCCAACTAAATCCCGTTTCGTGCAAGTCCTCGAGTTCGATTCCTAGTTCTTTTAGGATAATTATGACCCTTACCCATAATTGGCCCTAGTCAGTGACTCATATTGTCAGGGTATTCAGCAAAGCTCGACGGTTCAAAGATATCAAATCTACTAATTGACCGAATATATCCGATATATGTTCACTACGGAAAGTTCAAAGGAAAATATACTTATCCAGCAACTAATTCTTTCTTGCGAATCACACATTTTTTTGCATGTTTTCTTCATATAGCTACTCCCCATTCATGTGAGGGATTTTTGGATTTAAAGTGTAGTGTGTCGACACCCATTTTTCTCCCGAACCCGGTTAGAGTTCGAAACATGGCTCGATTTATTAGAACTCACGGGTAAAGAATCTGAGTCGTCACCTAACATATTTTTAAACTAGGTGTATTAGGGCACCTATTTTATTTCTAGCTAATTTTAGAATTAGCTTTAAAAAAAATGATCATGCAAACCAAACTTCTAGATAAGGGTTCAAATTAACCCGAAAGGAAGGTGTTAGGCACCTTTCGGGTTCCACCAAATGTGGTTACCGACCGGACTAATAATTGGGATTCAATAATAAACTAAGAGTAAATAAAATAATTTCTACTATATAATTTAAATACAAATAATTGCATAAATAAATATTCAATATTCGCCGTGGACTTCGTTCTTTGTAGGAATGTACCTCGCAAAAAGCATAAAAATGAAGTTAGTATTACAATTAATGAAATAAAGCAAAAATAAAAGTAGAATAAATTAATAATAGTAGTAATAATAATAATAATAGTAATTAAAAAAATAATATTATTGATAAAAATAAAATGTTAGTAGCAATGAAAGTAGTAATAATAGTAATTATAATAATAATAGTAATAAAAGGAAAACAAAAGGAAAAAGAGAGTTTTTTGAAAGTTTAGGCTCAAATTCGGGTGATGGGAGGCTAAAGATACCGTCACGGCTGCAAACACGCCGGCCGGTCGTGTTGCCATGCCAAGTGCAAGTCATGTTGCCTATTCCATTCATTTTCAACATTGTATAAATGTTATCGTCATCGCCTTTTTTTTTGTGTTTTCGGGACATGTAAGGGACGGGACATGTATTGGCCTCCAAACGTCATTGGCCCTGTAGTATCCGTTGAAATCAATCCCTAGGCCTCAATACATGTATATGTATTTTTTCATTGGCCAATCAATGGTGTAGTGCCTATTCTGAACCAGTCAAGATATCCAGAATTTTTACAGTAACTTTGCGTGGGATGGTCTACTCCAAACAGGTAGCAAACAATGCCAAAAGGATTCAATATTCCCACAAAGTACAGAACCTGGTCAAACAACAGTTTAATAAAAAAGGATAAAACATTATAATAAGCTCAGCAAGATCAGAGAATGGCATCAAAAGGGAATAACATGAGCTAATTGAACGACTAAACATCGGAGATCAAATAGAGCAACCATCGACGACACAGACAGACGTCGAGAATCAGAACCCATGTCGCCACTGGAATTTCAGGTGCTGCAGTGGTTGTAATGGCGAACGATTCAAAGAATCGCTCAGGAGCTCCCACAGCTTCACAAACAAACTACCAGTGAATACAAGAAACCCATAGCAAAACTGTAGCAAAGAAACAACAAAAGGATTTAGCCAAATTAGGGGAAACATCGCCGGCTAACTCAGCCAGATCTCCGGCGAACCAAGCAACAAAAATGAGGGGAAGGGGGTGACTGCCGATGGATTTTGGATAGGAAATCTGGCGTCACCGCTGCCTTCAAACCCCTCCAACTTTCTCTTTTCCACTCTGGGTCTCGTCCCCTACTACTGCTAGCATCACCACCGCCACCACCAGTGGAGTCCCTCTATTCCAATCTTCCCCGATTATTATGTTGGGATCCTCCTGTTTTCTTTTGTGTGTGTCTAATTGTATGGTGGTGATGGTGTCTGTATGTACTGATGGGTGAGAGAGGAGAGATTTGGAGATGGTGATTTTTGTACCGTATCTCTGCCTCTTTCCCTTTGCCTCTCCTTTTGCATATATAGCTGTGTTTGAAAGAAGACTGTTGGAAATTGGGCAAAATTGAAGGAGGCAATTTGGGGAGACATTTGTTGATTCTCTGAATTAAGGAGAGATTGAACTGATAAGAATCAAACGCAGAAAAGGTAAAAGGATAAAGAACGAGACGTAGCTCGATCAATAATCTCAAGTAGCAACGGAGAACTCGTTCTGTTACACCCCGAGAGAATGTCAAGAACACCTATGCTAGGAAACTACCCTCGAGCCAACTAGGACTCGCAAGTCGAATGGTCGGAGCGGGGTCGTTGTCCAACTAGAATCCACTAGAAGCACACAAATCCCAAACAAATGTTGGTTTTCCATAAATCTAAAGAGATCCCTCTTTACAATGTTAATTCATCATTCAAAATAGACTACTCTAAAATAAGCTATACTTGGGTTTTTATAGTGTTTCCCAAGCTTACACAATGACCAAAATACCCTTACTAATAAGGTTCATCAAATAAGCCGTGTAGGGCAAAACAGTAAAAGAAACATAAGTTCAGCAGCTGGGAGGGGCGCCTGAAGCTGGGAGGGGCGCCTGGAATGTGCTGAGGCTGGGAGGGGCGCCTGTGCACATTTGTGCTCTTATGCAGTGAGGTTTTCAGGAGGGGCACCTGGGCTAGACGGGGCGCCTGGATGTGCTGGGCCTCCCTCCTCCTCCTTAGGCGTGAGGCCTAATGCTGAAACCATCCGAAACACTTCCAAAGCTCTTGACTTCAAGTCCTTTGTATCTTTCAAGCTTGGCATACGTTGGAAAGTGTTGGAAAGTGACTTGGCTCGTTTGGTCCTTATCATCCTCCCCTCGAAATCAAGGCATTCACGTCCATAGCATCATCTCTCCGAGGGCCCAAAGCTCTCCTCCCTTACAACCCTTGATCGTCACTTTGACATAGGTTTCTTCCAAGGTCTCCTTTGCCTTAACATGGAGCTTAGAACCTACAAGCAACGTCAAGCAAACACAAGATTTCCTACTTTGAAAGTAGGTTAGTGCAAGAGTGTGGAAAATACACTCTTGTGATATAACCAAGCATCAATGTTTAGCACAAATACCAAATCTCCAATGAGATCATCAAGCACTTGGTTCAATGAAAACATGCACTCAATACAATAGCTAGCAACTAGGTCATGGGGACATGGAAAATGCAAGATCAAGCTATCAAAATCCCCTTGAACCTTAAGCTCTGATCAACAAACCAATCCCTCCTCAAAGTGTGATCAACATGTGGAGTGGAGTGAGTCAAATAACCCGACATGCAAGTAATATTAAGTACACCACTCCCCCTCTTTAGATCATACTTACTCACACCAAGGGATTCCCTTTCACCTCTTATTTCATCACTTAGGCAACCCTTCTCAAAAGACAAGCTTTCAAGGAAGGTATTGATAATGGCCTCTTCTTCATCATAACCCCAACAAGCGATAGTAGGGTCACTCAAAGAGTCATTTACCTCATTCAAATTCTCACACAATGGGTTGCCTAAGGAGTCAAACCCTTCACACCATGGAGGTTCCATTTTACTATTCACCCTAGTCCGATACAAGTCATCACCACTAATGAGGATGCCTTCAAATAATAGATTAGTAAAACCGTGGATCTCAACATCATGATCAAGCATAGACAAGTTATCAAGACTAGGTTCATTACTCTCACTTGAGGAGTCATCATAGACAACCTTGTCAAATTCATGCAAGTTGGACTCCTCAAGGTCACTATCATCCTCACCACAACACATAGATCCACCAAATAGAAGCATATCAACAAGGGTATGATCAACTATTTCATCTACCCTTTTATCAAAGATTGGCAGTGTGTCATAGCAAAGGTCAATCATTGTAAACTATCAAGTCGACACTAGTGAGAGATTCATGGAACAATGAGCTCACATCATGATGTGGCTTAGCAAGACTCTCAACTAATGTTACACAAGCTCACACAAGTTAACTTTTAGACTCTTTACTAGTGGCATATTCACTAGATGCAACACAAGCACCAACTAGTGTTGAGTCATCCAAGACAAATAGCTAGTAGGTTCACGAAAAGGTGGAGCAACACTTACATTTGTAGTTCTTCCTTGATCACTCACAAGGCTTGAAGTGTCATGTGCGACTCCTTCTTCATGAAGCTCACATTGAGAATTTTCCTCCTCTTGTCTTTCCTTCCAAGCACATGGTTGAGGCTCCAATGGCTTGTCTTCATTTGTACCTACACAAGAGCTCACACAAGAAAAAGTAGAAGATGAAGAATTGTTAGAACAAGGGGTGCTCTCACTCTCAATTTTTCCTTCCTCACCTTTCTTCTCTCTTAATTTTACCTCATGGTCAAGTGTAGTTGGTGGTGACAATCCACTCACATCACTCCTCAATTCCTCTCCTTTTTCCTCTCTTAGATTGTCACCGGTCACTCCCTCACTTCTCTCTATCTTTTCTCTCTCATTTGAAGTGGAGTGACTCTCACTTTTATCATGCAATGGCAAGACAACAAGATTGTTTGCCTCGGGTTCAAGTACAATGGGTGACTTTTCCTTAGCCGCTTCCCTTAACTCCCTCATTCGCTTGTAGTCTTCCCTTACTTACTTTGGAGTCAAAGGTCTAAGCAAAAACTTCCTCCCATCATTCTTGACCGTATATGAATTGGTCCGGCCATCGTGCACCACACATCTATCATGTTGCCATGGTCTCCCAAATAATAGATGGCATTCTTGCATCGGGACAACATCAAACAAGATTTTGTCTTTATAGCTTCCCATGCCAAACTCAATCAATGCTTGCTCCGCCACCTTCAACTCCCCACACTCACTTAGCTATTGTAATCGATATGGGTTGGGATGTTTCAAGGTAGGTATCTTCAATTGGGAAATCAATGTTTGGCTCACTAGGTTGGCACAACTTCCCGAGTCAATAATCATGGAGCAAACTACACCTATGACTCGGCATCTAGCATGAAAGAGGTTTTCCCTTTGATCATTCTCTACCTCCTCTTCCATGAGTATGGTACTCAAACTCCTCCTAACCACCAAGAACATTTGAGAATCATCCCCTTCCTCAATACCCTCCTCACAAGCAATCTCCTCATCCTCCTCATTTTCGGGCTCACTATCTTGCTCATACACCAAATTGCCTACCACAACCATGGTTCTTTTTGTAGGACAATCTTTAGCAATATGTCCATACCCCTTACACCTATAGCATTGAGTAGAAGTAGAAGTAGAAGTAGAAGTAGAAGTAGGATTGCTCAAGTGAGTTTTAGAATTACCTCCCAATGGTGGTGTAGACTTCTCATATGTTCTCTTCACTTCTTTGCTAGCACTTGCACCACTTGCACTTGAGAAGTTTGCATTTGGAGTCTTCCATTCCTTTGGTTGGCTCACCGGAGTAGGATTGCTACTCTTGTAATGGTTGGACTTTTCTCCATTAAGCCATTGCTCGGCTTCAATTGCGGCTTCCAATAAATCTTGGAGTGAAGGATAAGAATGCAACCTCAATTGAGTAGCTATACCATAGCTCAAGCCATTCTTGAATCGGATCATGGCTTGTTCTTCACTCTCGGTCTCCATATCCAATGTCATCCGGATCTTCTCAAACTCATCATAGTACTCATGAACCGTCTTGACACCTTGCTTTAGTTCATAAAGCTTCTTGAGTTGCTCTTGACGATACCTAGGAGTCACATACTTGGTATTCATAAGGTCCTTCAACTCATTCCAAGTCACATTCACATGCACACCCGCTCTTCTCCTTGTCCTCTTTATGGGCTCCCACCAAGTAGAAGCATAAGACTCAAAGGATGAAATAGCATAAGTACCTTTCTTCTTATCGGTCATCTCATTTGTGTCAAACACCCTCTCCATGAGTAGTACCCATTCCATGCATGCCTCCGGATCACAAGTTCCCTTAAAGATTGGAAGATTAAGCTTCACACTATTGAGATTGTTAAGATCACGACCTCTATGGTGAGGCTCCGGTTGGCCTCCATAGGGGTCACCATACACACCATAATCCCTTCTAGGATTGCCTCCAACATATCCCATGGGTGGACCTCGACCTCGGCCTCTACCCCTATCCACATTTCGACCCCAATTCATTTGCCTCCTAGGTTGATAAGGAGCATCATACCCATAGGCTTCATCTCCATACTCGGCTTCCTCCTCTTCATGAACTTCATCAATTTGCTCAAGAGGTGGAACATTCCGTACGAGTCTTCAAAGTGGAGCATTTCCTTGGGGATTGCCCAAATTGTGGGGATTGCCCACGGGTTGGGTGTTGCCCAACACACACTCTTAAAGAGCTTCAACTTTCCTTTGTTCATACTTCTTGGTTAGCTCTACAAAGTGTCCGGGAGTCATAAGAGTGCTATGACTTGACCTTTTCCGGATTCAATTTGGACACTCGGGGTCCTCCTCTCATCGGTCTCAACTTGATTCCTCTCAACGGTCTCAAGTCTCAAGGATATGTCCTCCAACTTGGCCATGATGGTAGCCATGAAGTCCTTCATAGGATTATCTCCATCATTCGCCATTGTACCTATAAAAGCAACAAACGTTAGTGAAAACACCTCACACACACCCTCACGTGTATAGCACTCGGGTCACTCGTTTAGTGGTGGTGGATATTTCACTCGGACTTGAATACTAAAAGCTTCAAGTAGTTGAACAACGATCCTCAACTCAACCAACTATTCACAAGCCAATTGTACTCCGGGGTGAGTGGAGTTGATATGACTCAATGAACGCTAAGCACTTTGTAGTGAGGACTTGAGTTAAAAGGATTCTACGAGTCTTCTTGGAGTTCTACTCTCCAACTAGGCACGAATCACCTAAAAGCTTTCAAGGGCTAGTACCAATTAAGTAGAAAGGATACTCAAAGTAGCACTAGCTAGATGTTATGCAAACAAAGAAATAGGAAAAACTACCCAAAACTACACCTTCAACTACCAGGAGGGGCGCCTAGATGCAGGAGGGGCGCCTAGGCTTCCTACATGCAGGGGCCTAGCTAGGCGGGGCACCTGGCTAGGCGGGGTGCCTGTGCAATTTGCGCCTCCTATGCAGTGAACAAGTCATGCACCTAGCTCTGAAGCAGTTCTAGTTCGTTCCAAACTTGTTCCAAGTCGATTTTCAATCCACAAATCCGATGTTTTCAACTTGTTTTCACAATCCAAGGATACCCAAAGTTGCTTTTGATATTCCTTAACAAAACTCAATCAAATTTACAACCAAACAATCAATCAAATCAAGATTCAAGACCAAGAAACTCAAGAACACAAGGGTTTATCAAAGGGTTTCAACAAGGATTGCGATTCATCTAATTTGGTGTTATACATGTTCAAATCCCACAAAATTGGCATCAAATCGTTTGTTTTTCAGTCAAGATCAATCGCTAATATCAAGTTCTCAAAACATCCATTCAACCCAAGAATCAAGCTAAAATCATCAAGAACAAGGTTTAGCAATGGTTTAAGGAAATTTTGGGGTTTCAAATCTTCAATTTCACAAATCCAATCCAAATCAAGTGTTTTTGGTACCCAAACAATGGGATTTCAACAAGGATCAAGCATCTATAACACCCATATCATGAATCCAACAAACCAACAAGATACACCAATTTTTGAATTTTTTCACCTTTTCAATTTTTTTTGTAATTTTCTTCTTTCAATAACTTTAACAACAAGAAAACTAAAGAAACTAACGTAGGCACGAAGAATCAAGGGTTGGGGATTTGTAGAAATAAAACCCGAGCCTTGCTCTGATACCAAACTGATAAGAATCAAACGCGAAAAAGGTAAAAGGATAAAGAACGAGACGTAGCTCGATCAATAATCTCAAGTAGCAACGGAGAACTCGTTCCGTTACACCCCGAGAGAATGTCAAGAACACCTACGCTAGGAAACTACCCTTGAGCCAACTAGGACTCGTAATTCGAATGGTCGGGGCGGGGTCGTTGTCCAACTATAATCCACTAGAAGCACACAAATCCCAAACAAAGGTTGGTTTTCCATAAACCCAAAGAGATCCCTCTTGACAATGTTAATTCATCATTCAAAATAGACTACTCTAAAATAAGCTATACTTGGGTTTTTATAGTGTTTCCCAAGCTTACACAATGACCAAAATACCCCTACTAATAAGGTTCATCAAATAAGCCGTGTAGGGCAAAACAGTAAAAGAAACATAAGTTCAGCAGCTGGGAGGGGCGCCTGGAATGTGCTGAGGCTGGGAGGGGCGCCTGTGCACATTTGTGCTCTTATGCAGTGAGGTTTTCAGGCGGGGCGCCTGGGCTAGACGGGGCGCCTGGATGTGCTGGGCCTCCCTCCTCCTCCTTAGGCGTGAGGCCTAATACTGAAACCATCCGAAACACTTCCAAAGCTCTTGACTTCAAGTCCTTTGTATCTTCCAAGCTTGGCATGCGTTGGAAAGTGTTAGAAAGTGACTTGGCTCGTTTGGTCCTTATCAGATTGAAGTTGGATTTTAGGAAATTGATGATTTTTAGAAGATAAAGGGTGAGAGTTTTTTTTGGGTAAATGAACGTTGGGTGGGTCTGTGGAATGAAGATCAAAAAATGAATTTTGCGAGTTTTTGTTTAAAGCAAATAGGAAGAAAGAAAATAATGTATGGTACGAGATAATGAGTGTATTTGGACGAAACTTGTCCACGTTCAATGTCTTAAAAGAGGGATATCCATATATTAAGAAAATTTAAATTCAAAAGAGATTCCAAATTCAAATAAATATGAAAATTATTAATAGAAAAATGGGTTGGATATATTTTTTAATTGACTAATAATTAATTTACCGTACTAATAAATAATCATTGTGTATATATATAAATACTAGTAATAGGTAATGCATTAATTTCGCAACTATTGATAATATTTTCTCAATCGTAAATGAATGCAAACAATTACTACTAATGCAATAAATTGCGCAAGTAATTACAGATCGAGGTGTGCATTTAGAAAATAGTTTTGATGATTCAATCACATAATATAGTCACAATTAATTATATAATGTATAGATAGAGATTTAGACAAATAAATGCATGTCTTTTAACACAAATTTGTTCAAATATTTAATATTGCACCTTAAGTTAAGTATAGCCAATTTATAGAAAAAGGAGGGAAAAAATTGGGTGTCAACATAGTGAGAATGAGAAATGGAGGAAAGATGAAAAAATATTTTGGCTTTTTGCACTTTGTCCCTCATCGGTTAAAGACAACTAGTTTTTTTGGGTATAAATCTAAAGTCACTTCTGTTAGCTCTTAAAAGAAGTTAAGAGGAAGGGGCCTTTCGCCGTCATTGTCGCACTTGCTCGGCTTTGCCTCGGCTTCGGGTTCAGATTCAGATTCAGATTTGGTCAATTGATTGATAAATTTTTTATACCAGCAAATATTATTTTTTATTAAATAAATATTAAATATGGAGTATATAATAATAGTTAATCAAAATATTAAATTTTCCTGTCTGTTTTTTTTTCATAATTAAAATCCCTAACAGATTTACCGCGTCACCTCTTCAAAACGTGAGTTTTGTAGTTATAAATACAGAGTCATTTTTCCTCATTTCTGCACAGAAAATTTTCTAACTTCTCTCCCTTCTCTGCATTTATTTTCAAAGCAAAAAGTAAGTTTGAGTCAGTGTGATTTGCTGCTGTATTTTGAGTTTGTTGTTTATTGTGATTTGAATTAGCGCTTTCACATTAAGGTTATTATGTTATATCATAAGAAAAATTAATCCAAAAACCTTGGGTAACAGTGAATGGATTAATTTTTTTAAGTACAAACAGTATATACTGTTGGCTCAAGATATTTTCTACCTAATCTCTTTCTGGTTTACTGTTTATATTTCGAAAGTGCAGACAACAATAAAACATCAAAATGATGATGAGAGATTAGCTACGAGGGAAGGATTTGGGAGGTGGAAGCTGGAGGAGTTGAAGAGGATACGATCGGCGATGGAACACCAATTGCTAACGGCCGATACCATTGTAGCCTTCGCAATCGTTGTTGCTTTCTTTGATGACGATGATAGAGGAGATGAGGGTTGGGGAAGGGTGGCGGCGATTGGAGAGGGTGGTAGAGGGAAAGATAAAAGCTAGGATTAGATTATGAGAGAAATATCAAAATACAAAGCTAAAATTAAGGAGTCTCTAATTTGCCTAAAGTCTTATGTCTAATATAAATTTTGCTTTGTTTTATAATTTATTAAAAATGACTTTATTTATACTTGAAAAGTACCTATTGCATCATATTGTAACTATTCCTTCTTAAAATTAAAAAATTTCCATTCTTCTGCTTCGAACTTCCGCTAACTGTTCATGTAGCCAGTGGTGGATCCAGGAATTTCACCAAGTGAGTTTAAAATAATGAAAAAAGATATATTTTTGTTATTGAGTGTCAAACTCTAGACCATTTACTAAATTTAAATGCACTTTGCCACTAAGCTGTGCATGTTGAGTTATTTAATTGGGTTCAAATTTAAATTTTATAGCATATTTTCCAAAAACAGCCCAAATATGACTATATATATAGTATAATTTTTGAGCAAGTGGGTTTAATTGACCCCACTTGCTTCTATGTGGGTATGTCCCTGCATGTAGCTCAACTTCTATGCTTTCTTCCATACAAATTTTGTTCCAGAACACTGCTAAACTATTCAAAATATTATTAATTGGTCAGTATAGTTTCTCCTTTTCCCTTTGTTTGTTACATTTCACATTTTGACAGTTGAACGAGTGTTTTCTTGGGGTGATGTTTGCATGTATTATTAAATATTTTAGATCATTAATTATTGTGATTTATAGTACTTTTATATAATTTTTAAATATGTAATTTTAAACACTTAAAGATTATAAATTCCACTTTATGATCAATATTGACATAATGCTCAATATTTTTAACTTTAAACTCTTGTATAAGTTTTAAAAAATAAATATCAAACCCATACAAAATATGTTCAATATCATTTTTATTAGGGTGAGAAAGAGAAAGAAAATGAAAGATCAGAAGCTGCAAGTTTTGACGGATTAATATTACGACGAAGTCCTTTTTTTTTGGTCTTCTTATTGTTTGGCCAAACTCTATTTTTGTTAGCAAATTGTGAGACACGGTTTAATTTACGTAGTTTGAGTAAATGTCAAGTGCTCAGAAGGTCCTAAGTTAAGACTAGGCGACTAGTCGAAGTGAAATTCTCATCTGTTTCAATTTATATAAATTTATTTAATTTGATATAAAGTTTAATAAAATTGGAAGACTTTTGAAACTTATGGTCTAAAATAAATCATCAATATTTGTGTGATTAACTAAAAATTATTTCACTTAGAATACAATATTAAATTTGGAGTCAAACTTTTTGTAAAAATATTTTATTTGAAACAGATTAAAAAGAAAATATGCATCAAACAATATCTAGCGACTAGCTAGCTAGCTGTTTACATATTTGGCCAATAAAAATGTATATTCAAAATGAACATTTAATAATTTACTACTCCTATAACAGATGGCATTTGTGTGAGGAATAAAGGATAAAAAAGGAAAAAAGATGTCATTTACCTGAGTCGTGGCCTTGTGAGAGATGTGGCTGAGAAGACAGAAATCATGTCCAGTTTGGTGCAGTTGGTGACAAGACCAATTTGGGGCCTACACAAACTACTGGTTGAGATTTGGAATTTCTTTTTACCTATTCTGTCCTTTAATGGTCCACATGGACCACCCTTTGTCTCTTCATTCTAAGCCACATACTCTTTTCCCTCAAAAAACTTTTTTATTTTCCTGACATGTGTCAGTGCCACAATTCAAACAAGAACAAATTAAAGAACAAATAAATATCAATAAATACTTACTCAAACCGATTTTACATTAAAAAAGAACATATATTACATGATTACATTGAAATTTTAATAATAGAATAGTTCAAAAATATTTCAGAACACTCATCAAAATATTTATTTAGATTTATTCTAAACAACATCATGGTAGATCTTACTCATTTTCCAAGCCACGCCAAGAAAATCATATAATTGTTAAAAATGAAAAATAAAAAATGTTGTGAAGCACATAATTTATGTTTAGTGCCATTTCCATATTCCAATTGAAGTGACATTATTTTTTTTTAAAAGTCCATCTAGAAAACAATGTGCTTCCATATTTTAAAATAGATTAGCTTTAAATTTTCAGCCCACATTTTTCTAGATTATTTTAGATTACACTTTTTAAATAGGCCACATAAGTGAGAATGCACCCAATAACTTTTATTTTACAATAATATACTAGTAATATCTCACTAAAATAGTGTCTGAGAAAAATGAAATGTACTGAGACGGTAAATAATTACTCGCACTCAATATTTATATCAAATCTTACAATTTAACCTTACAGTTGAAAATTAAAGGAAGAATACATGTCACTATAGTTAAATAACAAGTGTGATGTATAGACAACACATATCCTTAGATCAATTGATTTGTTACATAAACCAATTGGAATAAGTTCACTTAAAATGGCTAATAATAGGTTGTGGAGAAAAAAGAAAAGGCATCAGAAGTAGCTAAAAATAGTGAAAGTGAGTGACAAAACTATCCAAATAAGCAGTGAAAGTACAATAAAAAGTAACTTGCTCTGTTTCCATTCAAAATTCCAAAACACAGAGAAATCAGACACAATAAAGTATAGAAATATACAGAAAAACAGCACAACAAAACCGCTATTGATTTCAGCTTCCATAATAGGTAAAATTTTCTCCTGTTCTGTAAACCCTAATTTAATTCTATTGCAGAATTCTGAATTCAGCTACTATTTTTTTTCCATATTTCTGTATGAAATCTAATTAGAAATGTATGAATTATGAGGTTTATTGTTGGTTGAAAGGAGAAAATTCATGAATTGTCTATTTGAGTAGTTTTATTTCACAATTTTTGTATGAGTTGAATCTTTGACTGAGTCAATTCAATTTATCTTTATATAGACTTTTAAGTTGTATACATGCAATAGCGGAGCTAGGATTTTCACTAAGGGATATCAGAATATGGAGAGTTAATCATACAAAAAAAAATCGATGGGACTCAACATATAGTATATATACATAGTATAATTTTTTTACTTATCTACACAGTAATTTTTTCGGTGGATGGTGGTTCCTCAGCCACTTATACACGTTACATCATCAGGTCACCTTTTACGTGTTTTAGCAGGTATCCTACCTTATTTTATGGAGGCTTATATGTAAATATCAATTGGTGACCTGATAGTGTAAACTTTATACACTGACTGTGTAAAAAACTTGAACTCTTTTAGACATGTTGAGATATGATAAATGCCAGAACTCTGAATAATTTCCATCTAAAGGATACTGTAGTTTGTGTTTTCTACGGTTACACTGTGCTAGCTGTTGCAGTTCGTCAAAGGTTGAGGTTTAATTGTGTGTTGTATTAATCTGACATGTGCGCAAATATTCGTGAATACTGTTGATTCCAATTTGTTATATGTATCATCAGGATTTTTAATTGGGGAGTTTTTTGACGAGCACCATCATGACATCCTCAGGTCATGATTATTCAGGTAATTTCCTACTATACTGTTCGACCAATGGAATAGTTTATTGTTCTCAGTCTGTGAAGGTGTAACTTAATCACTACGTTAGCACGATTAGATGTATCAATCTGAGTGAGACTGTTATGGTCTGATAGTATGATATGATAGTATGATATGGTATGATATGTCTGTAATTAGCAAGTTATATTGGTAACCTTGCCCTTATTGAATATCCAATATTGCCTGCAAGAATTGCCCCTGGGTCTTCGGTCTAATGTTAAGAGCTCAACTTGTGATATGTGGGTTAAGCAAATGCCAGTGGTTAGAACCCTGCCGCAGACAAAAGCCTAGTATTTAAGCGGAGAAGGGTAGAGGGACAGGTCCAGTATCCATCGAGTTTCGAACTATGCACCATTGGCCCTCGGGTTTTCCTGTAATAAAATAAAGAGATAGATAAACAAAAATGTTGCCTAAAAGAACATCACCATATCATACAGCCTTGTCTGACTTGGTGCAATTACTTTCTTTGATGTGATTGACGATTGAACATTTACCTCTAGTCTCCGCTAATTTTATGAGAATTTTCTTTCCGACAAGTGAAAAGTTTTGTTTCTTTCCCCTATTCTCAATTTAGATGAAGCCATAATTGAAAAGTCTATTGCTGAAATTGTTTGACTCACCTTTTTTCTGTTTTAGGTCTAGTACCATTAGTATTTGTAGCAACTTTTGTACCTTTTTGGTTTAGTCGTGTTAAATTTTAAGGTCAGCACTTTGTGACAAGAACGAATACCCAACTTTCTTTTTTATAATGACCCGGCGGACCAAACATCCTTGTGGCCGACGAGTTTCGTAAATGAAGTTTTTTCCGCTACGATCTTTAGGCGAGCTATTCGTCCTGCTTTGCCAAAAAATGGCTTCTTCAGGTTAATTTCTCATGCTTTCCTCCAAGTACGTTTTCTAGTGTAGTCTTCATGGGTAAGCTATAGACTCTTTAGTGGAGTGTTGGTTTTCAAGTTGAAAATTGTGTTGTTAGTTGGAAAGCGGCATTCTAATTCCTCGGTCATGAACTCATGATGGCTAAGAGCACGCTGTTAGAGAATGGTGTAAGATTGCTTACACTAAGAGCTGCCAACTGTGGAAGGGTAGCTCTCTGGGGTCTGCTAAGGCCTTGCACTCGAGAAAGAATCTCATGGTTCAAACTGAGGTCTCTGCTGAAGTGAAAGACAGGAAAATCAGAATCTGAATTTTGTTGAAGCCTTCAAGATGGCAGCAACGAGTAGAAGGAGACTATTTTCTTGGAGTCCCATCTGAAATTCTATGTGGTGAAGATTCAAGGCAATTGGAGAAAAGTTCGGTGATTTTGGGTATACTGTTTTAAAAACCTACAACAACTCAGCTTCAGAACCAAGTGGGTGTGCTAACGAGAATGATGGAACAAAATCTTGACAAACCAAGCTTACTAAATCCAAATAGACATCTAAGCTACTTAGAGAATAGTGTAAACTGTAAAACCTGTGTATAACTACACAACAACAACAACAACATACCCAGTGTGATCCCACAAGTGGAGTTTCTAAATGAAACTTAAGGGCTGGAAACACTAAATGCAGTAAAGCGAAATGGAAGGAGATACATGATTCTACGACCTAACAAGTTGCAAGAAACATCAAAAATTTCTTCAATTAGTGATTCCACAATCGGAGAGAATTTCAGATGTCTAGTGCTGGAGAGATAATACCCATCCTACAAATTTTCCAACACTTGAAGACAGTCAACTTGATTCCTTTCCAGAAGTTTTCTGATTTGTGTTAACGTGGAGAGAGGCCCTTTCGGTGAATTCTCTCTTTTATATGGAACCTTTACTGCTAAGTGCTTTCTGCACACTAACTGGATATGGCTAGTGTGGTTTTGACCCAATGGATTATCCCTTCTATTTCTTGCCAGTTGAAGCTTTGCGTGCTCATGTAAAATTCCTTTGACTCAGCGACTTCTGTCCTCTATTAGATTAGTAGTGGGCCAAATTCTATCCAGACAAATATCCTAGAATAATGAATAGCCTCCATCACAGAAAGTGTGGTTCATAGAGAGCTTAGACAGCATGAAATTTAGATAAATTAGGTTTCATATAGTTTTATCTTTATGCTTTGCAAGAGTCAGATTTTCCCCATTTGAGACTTTCAAGTGCTGGTCTATTCTACCTTCTCAAGCATTGGTAGGGACCCATTGTTTTTTTGAATCCCACATTGGTAGGGATCCATTGTTAAACACCTTTCTTTTATGGATGGAAATGATCTGCTTTCCGTTTGTGAGTTTTCCTATCTTGCACGAGTGTTGACCCTAGCCGTTGCCTCACGAGCACTAAAACTTTAATTTAAGCTGCTCCATAACATGTACCTGAATTAATTGATCTGCAAGCTGCTGCATAGGGTGGTTCACTAGCACCTCCATCAGCAGGTGTCAATGCTGTTGCACATCGAGAAGCCTGGGTTGTTAATCCCTAATAATGGGGTTAAAAGAAAGTAGCTTAGGGTTTTCTTTGTGGGTAAGTAGTCGAGGAATTAGTATGATTTACTTGGTTTTGCCCAACAAAAAGTTGTAGTACTGCTTAAGAGAACGAAAAAAGCAGCACTGATCCACTTTGTTTGTATCATGCAAGAGCAGAAGAAGGTCTTCTACAAATTAAGAATTGCACTATGAGAACTGGGTCATACAGGAGGAATCACATCCATGGGCCCAAAGTGAATTGGGGACTCTGCACTCTGCAGGCTGTGACATGATCATATTCAAGCAATCTATGTGAAATAGTTGTTATTATTGGAGTTCTGAAGGCCGAAGTTTTTTATGAGTGCTAGGAAACCATGTTTTCAGTACATCTAGTTCGTCTTGCATTATTTTTCTCCCTCCAAAAAAAAAAAAAAAAAAGGATGAAGAGGAGAGCTGATGATGACTGCTTTCGTGATTGACCTTGAGAAGGCCAAGTTAGGTTTTTATGATGTCATTGTGCCCTAAGTGAGGTCTATTTCTCAAAACACACAGAGACACGCAAACCCCCTCCTCCACCCCTAGATTGATTCTATGCTTCTAGCTTCCTATTGATCTGGAAACTTATACACTACAATTTTTTAATCTACTTTTTGGAATATAACTTCAAGTTTCAATATAAGCTATGAAGTTACCTCTAGTCCTTATCGTAATATTACTAGTAAGAGTGATGTGAGATGTGAGAGGAGTTTTCCGTTTCTCTGGGCTTTATTGTCAAGCATTATAAAATAAGAGAGTAAGTGATTATGGATGATTGATCTTTTTCCCCTTGTTTGTTTTTCACCCTCAAAATCAAAATGAATGTGTGACTTTTCGTTCCGAGAAAACAATCTCATCCATACCCCAATTATTTTCTCCTTGTTCTTTCCTCTTTCTTAAACATACTTCCATCATTTGTGGGGAAGGAGGGAGTGTTGTATTCTGATGAAGAGAATGGAAATGGATCAAAAAGGAAAAAGAAAGGGAAAGGTCAAATATGCTCCTGTACTATCTGAAATTGCTCAATATTGCCCTACGTTAAACTTTTGGTCTAATATTACTCCGTCATCAGGAATGAATCTTGTTTTCTGCCCTTGACCCCTAATGGACTCCAACACGAGGATAATTTTAAACTGTTGTCAAAAGTTGGGTAAATTTGGGCTCTTTTTCTTGAATAATTTGGACATGTGGAGTCCACCCACTCCACTCGGAAGCTCTGTTAATGACAAGGGCGAACCCAAAACGATTTGCTGACGGCAAGGGAATGAATGGACCAAAGTGTAGTTGAGGGAAAAATTAAGCGATTTCTGATAGTATAAGGGCAAATATGGACCTTTTCCAGTAATGAGATAAAGAACCTAAATAAAGGATCAAGATAACCGAGTTCCAGTTAAACCAATTGGCTACCCAACTTGGATCTGCTCTCATAAAGTTATTGCTGCAAGTCACTACTCTCTCTTCAGTTATCAACTAACTCTTGATTTCAAATGTTTATAAAGGATTCAACTCATGGGAGTTCTTCTTTGTGTGAAAGTCAGCTTTTGTTCTTCGGCACATACATGAACTTCTTTTTTATTTGTGTAATATTTAATGTTTCCAAGTGTTTTCTTTTGAATAAATTTCAGATAGTAGCGAGAATGAACAGCCACAAAAGCAATCAGAGGCTCAAAGCCCTTCTTCATCCGCTGTAGCTGGATTGTCCTTTCCTGGCACTTTGACACCAAACACGCATTATATGATGCCTTCTCAACTTGGAAATGCAAATGCTATGGTATTATTTTTATCTCATCTAAACTTTTGTTTGCAATGCCCTATTTAGGAAAGTCTTTTTTTGATATGCTACCAGTTAATCATTACTCTTGCTAATGGATGTGAACCCCCCCAAACCCACCCCCCCCCCCCCCCACCTGCACTTTGATTCTTTTAAGTGCTATGTCTGCTATCTTTGTTCAATATGAGGATTCTTGTTAAATCTGGGAAAAGAACTAAAAAAATTAGGCATCTGAACGTATTATGTTGATTTTAGGAGTATCATCTTCATGTAGTTGGTTGTCATCTGCCTTCTTCATATTCTCTTGTTAATCTATGCAGTGCCTGCATGTACATGCTCTATACTTACAAGAAGGGAGAAGAAAGGGAAACAATGTAAAGAACAGATTGTTGTTGCATATATTATTTAGAATCATACGATCCTCTGAACTCCAATTGGAAGTAATTCTCCACATCTTTGTTTTACTAGAAATACAGATTGAACAAGTTTTGCTGGGAAGCCTAGGGAACAAGTAGTTTTGGGAGGTAGAGAGTACAATAGGTAGAATCTCAAATTAATAAGCATCTAAACTTCTGCACCCTCTTTGTGACATAATTTTCTTTCTTATTTTGGGGGTTGAAAATTGTTGAAATCTTTTAGGCATTTTCAAAAGTGCAAAAATTCAGATCGTTCAAAATGAACAATGGTTTTGCTTTGCTCTATTGATCGCATACGCAATCTTCATCCTTTAGCTACAACATTCATCTACCATTACTAATTTTAACTCAAGCTGGAAGGATTCATCTGCCACTAATTTTAATTCAAATTAACTCCTCATAATAACGGGTTAAGTTTTGTCATATAGAACATGAGTAAGTATAATCTGCTATAATATTTCATGTCATGCAGGCGCACACAGCTTATCCTTATCCAGATCCTTACTACAGGAGTATCTTTGCACCCTATGAGGCACAGCCTTATCCTGCACAACCTTATCCAGCACAATCAATGGTATGGATTTTTCTAACTAATTACCTTTCTTCATTCACAATCTACTGAAGTGTCCTACAAATCTATAAGCTTAATGGTGCCATGCTTTATCAGGTTCACCTTCAGTTGATGGGAATTCAACAAGCTGGTGTTCCTTTGCCGTCGGATAATGTGGAAGAACCTGTTTTCGTTAATGCAAAACAGTATCATGGCATTTTAAGGCGTCGACAATCTCGTGCAAAAGCTGAATCAGAAAATAAACTTCTAAAAGCCCGAAAGGTATTTTGTACTAATGCACTTTGGTATCGTTTTATCTTCAGGGTCAGTTGCTTCAATCAGCCTGCATTGAAGGCCATGTGGCAGCATATTGGTTCATCTGCTGACTTATATATCCCAGTTCATCAGCCCACAAGCTTTTGGTAACCTGTATCGTATTCCTGTTTGGGTCCCTATGTTTTGAGGTTATGCACTACGGTAACACATAAAACCCAAACATTTCTATCCCAATATGGCGCTAAATTCACAAAAAAAAAAAAAAAAAAAAAAAACTTTATTCAAACACAAGTGGCTAATTACTCCATCAACTTCTTTGAGTCTATTGTCTATCATCCCAATATGGCACCTTAGAAAAGTTAGAGGATCTGGAATTTTCATATCAGAATCATACGAAGTCCAATCCAATTATTGAGCTGCATGAGAAGTATTCTAGATATAGTCATTAAAAAAAAAGGAAAAAACAAACGGAAGGTTTTCTTGATCTAGTATCATCCAGCTTACTCTTTATCCGTGTTTGACCTAGGATAACATTAATTTTAATTTGACAAACCTACTAACCATGATTTAGAATTTTTTTTCTTCGGAAGTTAAATGACATAATTTGACGTATACTTGCATCATGGTTTAAGATAAAGTAAACTAGGCCTCATACAAAATGAAAGTAATGCTAAAAAATGTAATGCAGTTTTCTGTCAAAACCTGATTAATATTGGCTCCTGCTTTGAGGTTAAGTCCAAGTTGGCCAATCAGGAGTTAGCTCTTTTGATCTTGAAAAAACTGGATTATGACAACTGACTCTTAGTAGAATTGGATTTGAAGAGGTCAAGAACACTTCCTAAGGGTCTCATATGTTTCTTATGAATTTGGAGAGACTATGTCCTTGAACTTAAGGACAACTGCAGTTTTACCCATCTTGTATATATTTTCTGAACACTTCCTGACATTTGCTTTTTGTGCTCTCCTTTCAGCCACAGAAATGTAGTTAGAAGTGTTCCTGCTGCTTTTATTCTTTTGATGGTTCATGTATCATTCTTTTAGTTGTAAAAAGTTGAGAAATAAAATTGAAAATCATGAATTCCGTGAGGCTTAAAATTTCTCCACACTGGAAGCATTAACATGGAATGTTTGGCCTTGATCAATTATGTCTTCTATTTCCTAGTAAATAGCTAAAGGTCAAAGTTTGAATTATAACCAATATAGCATAAATTGGTAATAAGGTGCCCTGCCCCATCTAAGAGTTGTATCTCTTTTTGAGGCTGTGTTTCCAGCACCACGACCTTGGGGGGCTTACTGTGCAAAATATCTTGCAGCCTTACTTGCATGAATCTCGTCATTTGCATGCACTGAAAAGAGCTAGAGGATGTGGCGGTCGTTTCCAGAAGAAAACTGGTGAATCTGGTGATAACTCACAGGCAAACCTCAATACGGACTCCAACAAAATTGAGATTACATCTTCTGAAAATGTCTCTTGAATTATGATGGCAGTGCTGTATCAAGGAATTGGAACCAGACACTGGAAGAACTGCTTACATGCATTGACAGTGTGAAACCATGGTAGTTGGGTAAGTTCAGGCTGTTCTGATGTTTTGTAACATTATCTCAGTATGAAATTATCAAGAATAGGGCTTGTAGGGAGTTGCAAAGATGGTAGCTGGGGTGTGTATTTTAGCTGTTCGTAAGTCATCATTCTGAGCTCACTTTTAGTTGTTTTTTCCCCTATCTTTTGTAATTACTTTTAGCCGTTATTGCTCTGGAACTTTGGGTAAATTTTGGAAACGTCGAGTCAGAAAGTAAAGGTCATTAGCTTGCAACATGTAAGATTAGGCTCTTCTACTTTAGGAAGACTAGCTAGCAGTATTGCAGGTCCTTACATTATCATTGTCCAAGGTCAAAATATTCACTTTGTCAATATCTTGGTAATAAAAGAATGTTTACTTGGTGCTTATTACTCAAGAGCAGTCTTGCAGATTCTTTGTTGTCAGGTAGTGCTGGGCTCTGTGCGCGCGGGAAAACTACTGAAAAGTAGTGTGATTAAGTTTGTGAATCCATATTTTCGACTTCAAAATCTTAAACCCATAAATTTAAGTGCTATGTTCGGCTATGATCGAGCCAAGGCCCCCACGAGGGGACGGATGGCATGAGATATCATAGTATTGCATTATATTTTGGAGTTGGGGCTATTAGTAGTTAAATTATGAGTGGTCAGTCATCAATTTTGAGGTCAAGGAGCTGAATAGTTGTTCCAAATATAGTCATACATAAATAATTGCCATGCACTTATCCTTTGCTCAAAAGAAAAGGATAGTAAAGAAGCGTAAAAATTTCGCCCAGCAGCCACTTTTAACACTGGTATTTAGTTTGAGGCCACTATTTTCTTTGGTCTTACACTAGAGGCCATTTTTGGGCCTTTACTAAATAAATGTTGACTTAAGTTCTGATAGTTGACTGAACTTCAGTCCATACGGCCCCTGTACTGAAGTTCCATCTCTTAAGGACTGAACTTTCAGTCCATATGGCCATGGACTGAACTTCAGTCCATGGTATGGCCATGGACTGAAGTTCCATCTTAAGGACTGGACTGAACTTCCGTCCATATGGCCGTGGATTGAAGTTCAATTTTTAAGGACTGAACTTCAATCCGGCCTCTGGACTGAAGTTCAATCTCTTTAAGCAAAAGTGGCCACAAACTAAATGTTTTGGTATTAGTGGCCTGTGCCCTAAGACCAGTGGCAAAAGTGGCCTTTCGTGCACTTAGCCCTAAAGAAGCGCCCTGAACGTTAAAGGCGGAACAGTGGAATGCATAATCAAAAGTGAAGGTCAATGCTTACTAATAAGGTCAATGCTTACTAATAGTGACTTTTTTACCGTGCGACTTTTTTGCATAAGCGACTCGTGTACATTTTCAAGTCAGGAATGTAAGGATAGAATATTTTCAAGTCAAGAATGTAATAGGAAAGAATAGTAACCCAATTTCTATATGAAAATTCAAATTTGTTTTGGTATCTTTATGGCATCATATGTCTGCCCTTAATGAAGGCAAGGGCCTTAATTATTTCGATCAAGCTCATTAAGAATGTTTGTTTTTCATGTTTGAATTTTAATCATTCACATTGTAATCAATAAGTGAGTTGTTTCTTTTCTTACGACCACTTAATGGGTGTTAATAGCTATGAATAATTAAGATCTAATAAAGTCTTAAAGAGGGTCGATAGTCGCGTGGTAGTAATGCCCCCGAGCTCAGCTACCGACCTGAGGCCTCGATCGGGAAAGTCATAAAGGGACGTTAAACGTAATTCTAGAAGGGCATTCCCGCAAAAAAAACCAACTCTTGCTCGTTCAAGTGAAAGTTTTTTAGACTAGTCACACTAAGATGGCGAGGAAACTGATTTCTGAGAGAGCTGCTTTCGTCTCGGTAATTACCTAACGAGAGAGAGCCAATAGCTATAAATAATTAAGATCTAACGTAGTCTTAATACCTTTAAGATGTTAGTTATTCAAGGATGATGCAAAAAGGGCAAGATCATCACTTCATCCACTTTCGCTCTTACACGGTGCAACAACGGCTTACCACCCACAATTACCACAGTTACCAATTAGCACAATAAGCTGTCACCATACCTAATCAATACTTACAATCATCACCACCAACTACCATTATTATAACCGTCACAACCAATCACCATTACTACAACCATTGTCAATCACCACCATCGAACGTCGTACACTGTCAAGTGTCGTTATCAGTCACCACTACCTTTAGCTATCACAGTCACCCTATAGTTATCAACCGCCAACACCAACTACCACTATTAACCACAACCATTAACAGCCACCATCACCACTAAATACCATCCATAATCACCACCATCAGTCACGATCATCACCAGCACCGACCACCATATACAACCACCATCATTAGCAATCACCAGCGTCAACTATATTAATCTTAATGCACATCTTAATATTCAGATGTATATTCAGATTCTGATATCTTAATCAGGGGCGGCCCAACAAATTCGATGGCCTAAAACAAAACTTTAATGGGAGGCTTTAATTTTTACTTTTGAAAAAACTTGTTGCTATATAATGCCCTTGCCTTACTTGCCTTAGGATAAGACCGACACGGATCTTAATTTTAATAAAAACAAGTGCCTCCTAAATCCCTTTGATCGGTCTTTACCGGTGGAAGTGCACAAATAACCTATTTGGGTAGCGTTAAGGATAATCCACTTTTAAGCATACTTTGTAAGCCCGGTCACTTTGTAAAACATCAGGCCTAGGAGTAACCCTTACTTTAGAGTTTAGACTACGGGGTCTCCAACTTCAATCCATCTGGTCTAATTTTGTTTTTTTTTTTAAAAATCTAAGTTGGCCTCCACTTAATTGTTGGAACCGAAATTGTAAAGCTACAAAAGTGGCTAACGCCTAAGTGGAAATGTGAAAATACACTTATGCCCGTCATTACCGCCTTAGGGTTTCCGTAGGGAAGTGGAGAGAACGGTAAAAATTGCATAGAAAGGACACTCATAGGGGGGGGGGGGGGGAGTGGGGGTTGTACTTTTGACACTACTAAACAAAATATTTTAAAAATGGTCTTTGTTGCCTATTAGGCTTAAGTGTTTTATTTTTTATTTTTTTTATTTTTTATCTTTTAGACATTTCATAAGTTTCATACAGTGACGAAAGTATAATGTGTTGCCTATTGGGCAGATTTTCGGCTAGTTAAAACTTATGCCCAATGGCAACAAATATCATTTAAACTAAAGGTCATTATTTAAAGACTTTTTGGGGCTAAAGGTTCAAATCAGCATTGAATGTGTCATATTCTTGTAAATCGTCCAAACAAAAGTGTGAAAATTTAGTCTAGCAACCAGTTTTTCCATCCCATTTACGTTCTAGCCAGTAAAGTTTTTATTTTTTATTTGCACAAATAGCTTATTTCGGAACTTTGTCCTATTCCCCCCATTAAACAAGCTCTTGCTATGCCCCAACTTCAAACAACTTCAAACATGAAGGTTTGAAGTTAGAAGCTGCATGTGCCTAACTTCGAACCTCACCTAACTTCGAACCTCCATGTTTGAAGCTGTTATTCCTAGTTTTGAAGGAAAGTTTGAAGTTGGAAGTTGCTATGGTTTGAATTTGAAAGTTGCTATACCAAACTTCAAACCGGAAGGTTTTGAAATTGAAAGCTGCATATGCCTAACTTGAAACTTTCAGGTTTGAAGTTGTTATGCCCAGGTTTGATGTTGTATGTTGTCTATGAAGTTGGAAGTTACTATGCCCAACTTCAAACCTTCAGATATGAAGTTGAACTTCAGACCTTTAGTACTAAACTTCAACTCCGGGGTATGAAGTTAAGAATTAAATGATTAAAGTTCACGCCAATGACTAAAAGTTAAATAGTATCAAAATATTTGCTCAAACATAAGTGCACTCAAACTAGGCGATTTGTGCACTTCTCCATTTAGGTTTTAGTCAATTCTAAAAATTATATAATTTTTAGCCACTAGTTTTGAACTTCACCGTTGAGATCTTAACTTCAAACCTTCATGCCTTAACTTCAAACATTCATGCCTTAAGTTTTTTTTAGCCCTGAAGGTTTGAAGTTAGGTATAAGTAGCTTTCAGCTAAAACGCTTCAGGCTTGAAGTTCAATACAATGGTTAAAAATTAAATAATTTTAAAAAATAGGCTAAAATCTAAATAGGGATACTAAAATGGGAAAATAACCACTTATTGGCTCGCCTTGACAGTTGGAGTCACTTTTTAAAAAATTATTTAGTTTTTAGCCACTTTTTGGAACTTCGTTGTGGGCTGAACTTCATACCTTCAGCTTCAGCCCATAAGGCATAGAATGTGAAAATTTTTTACCCTAAAATGGGCTCTTCCGATAAACTTTTACGTTCATTCCTCACCTAAAAGGATGGCCTTTTTGCAGAAATATGACACCATAATTAATGGTTTGCCTTTGCCCGCACTTAACAAAATTTTACAAATATGCCTTTGTTAAGTTTAATGAAAAAGTTCTGGACGAAAACACCCCTATCAATCTCTTGGCATGGGGCCAAGACTTGCCTTTGACCCCTCTCTATTTGCCAACACTTGCCCTTGAAGTGTTGGCAAAAGGCAACACTTGCCAGCACTTGGTCGTAAGTGTTGGTAACAGGCAACACTTGCTCCTTCCAATCTTTTCATGCATAGGTATAAGAATGATCCAAGTAGAACCAAATGTATTTATTATAGGGTGAAAATCATTTACACCCCCAACTTTTGCTCTAAAAATCAAGTTCCTCCTCAACTATGAACATTGACCATTCTCCCCCCTTCATCGTGTACAACGTCTATTTTGCCCTTAAAATTTTCATTCATCATTTATGTGCTCTATTTTTATATTATGATATAATTTTTTAACCATAATGTTCACCTACAATTTAAAAAATAATACATTTTATTATAGAAATTTTGTTTCATTAATATTATAAAGAGTATAATATTTTCATGAATTAATTAAAAATATAATATTATTTTAATTAGTATTTTAGTATTAAGTGCACTATATATGTACCTATAATTCGACATACATAATGAATCTTTCGTTTCCTTTTCTCTCTATTTATGTGTATGTATATTTGTCTAAACTTTACCTTTTTTCTTATTCTCTATTTTGTATATAGATTTTCGAGTTTTAATTATCATAATTATAATTTTTAAAATTTAATTAAGTATAAATATATGATATTTTGATTTTGTTTTGAGATCTATCGCTAATTTACTATCATTTTTCATGTATTGCATGCATTCAGTATACGATTATCATTTCACTTCATTTCATTTTCAATTGTGTAATAAACTAAATTTGTGTTCAATTTCTATTAAAATTACCAATATAAAAAAATTACTTTTAATCTTACTTTTTATATATATTTAATTTCTTATGTCATGTGTTGGCCTAAATCGGATTAGAACAACAAATCAAATTTGTATAGGGTTAACTAGCAATTATTCGTATCAAAGTCACAAAAAAGACAAGAATTTAAATAAAGAAAACGAGACAGAAAATTGAAGACAAAGTATATGTGTGTTTTATATATTTTCTGGATGCCTTACATAATATTCACAAAGCTATTTAAAGCCTGTAAGGATAAGACCAACAATAAATGTACTTTATGACCATTCATCCCACGTTATGATTGTGGTTGATCCACGATCTCCCCATTAAATGTATAAGCAACGGTCGTCAATTACAAAGGTGAGAGTTCGTTCGTCGTGGGGCACCATCTTCCCTGATGAGTGAACCTCATGTCTCGTAATGGTTGTCTGCTTATTACCTTGTGGTGAGGCTTGTGGTCATTCTCCATGTCCTTCTCGAGATAACAAGCCTCGGGGGCTGGACGAGCTTTCAGGAGATTGTAAATAAATCATTCAACCTCTCCTAGCTCCGAGCCCTATCATTTAAACCTCGTTGATTTTTACCAAATACATGTCATTACTGGCGTGATTTACAAATATGTGTGATTACTATTTCTTACTCTTTCTCTATTTTGAAAGTAATACTTATTCATTTTATAGGTTAGTTCATAACAAATAAATAAAAATTATTATATTAAAGAAGAAAAATAAAAGTTTGATAATCAAGAGGGTTAGATATTTTGAAAGATTATATGAGAAAAAGGGGGGAGAATGATTATTTTTCATAGTTGAAGGGGGAACTTGATTTTTAGAGCAAAGTTTGGGGGTGTAAATGATTTTTACCAATTTATTATATATTAAAAAGAATGTAGTAGCCTATGAAAAGTAGCTAAGTGACATGATAAGAAGTAGTCATGTGTTAGTTTTTAGGATAAAGTGGTTAATTTTTAAATTTTAGTTGGAAGGCAACCCGTTTCTTAGTTATATATATATATATATATACATATTCTGTCACACGGATTGAGTTAGTACAACAGTTTAATCCCCCATCCCCCACACCACTATTCCTAAAATATAGGATAACATAAATTATTCTTCCAATAGATATAGTTGAATTTAGGCATTTTAAATTTTGTTGTTAGTTTTAAAGTGAAAATAAAAAGAGAAAATATATTTTATCATTATCTACAAGAAGTTATTAAAAAAACTAACCACTACACACGATTTTATGGCGGCGGACGAATCAATTCTCTTATGGACTTCTATTCTACTCTAGAGAAATCGAAATTCACTCAGTTTCTTCTCCGATTTATGGCATTGTGAATTCTGGAATTTCTTTTTTTATCGTTAGTTTGTGATTATGGCATTGTGAATAGTTTTTTCTCTAAGATGTCAAAGCAAAAGGCTGTTAAACAGGTTTGTCTTCTTCCTTTTGTACATGTACATATATCTATATTGTTCCCATCTATTTGAGTTTTGATTTATTATTCTTCCTTCTTCTTTGTTTATGTTAACCTTTTACTTTTGGTTCCTATATTGATGTTTATTTGGTTGTAAAACTTAGACTAACATGTATTTTCATTGTTTTAAAATGCACAGATAAGTTGTTGGATGTTATCATGTCTATCATGTTCAATTAACCAGATAAGCCTATCAATTTGGTCATGTATCGCTGCTATAAATTTCTTAAACTTATTTCTTTCTTGGAATTATGGTTTGCATGAAGAATAATGACGCAGGATGCTTCGTGTATCGGGCTGCCCTTTTCAATAATGAACAATTCGTTTGGCTTGATTAATAGTCTACTGTGTGTTTTTTTCTATGGCCAGGAAATCGTGAAGAAAACAATAGCCAGGAAAGAAGATTTGAATTTGAGAAGTTGTAAGTTCTTCATCGTGAGAATAAAGCTTAGAATTTGAATGTAAGTGGATATCAACCTCATGTATATCATGGATAGCAACCTTATGTATATATTAGATATCTTCCTTATTTATGGATTTTTTTTATGCATTCAATAGTCATATACTCCTTACTAAATTATGTTCGGGAATGTGCATGGCAGGATATCGAAGAATAAGCAATTCTTTCATATTTTTTCTTTAACCGGGCTTTTCTTTCTCAGATTGTTGACACTAACTTTATATAATTTGGTTCTTTCACATATATAAATAACACTTTGCGACCTTTATATTACTAGAGCATATTGTTTTTACCAGGCTCCTAGAGTGTAATAATCTGTAATCACTGCTTTTGTTGACTTCTTCATATAGTAAACAATGATAAGTTTATTTTGCTAGATCGTCAGTGATATAAATGAAACTACTTCTTCATTCAATAGTCAACGACATTATTGCTATTTGTCGTTGTTTGGTTTCAAGAAATTAGGGAGAGAACAGAACTGAAAGTTCAGTACTACTTTTAAGATAGCGCAATCATCCTGTATTCTCATACTGATTTACTCTTGATTATTTATCATCTCTAAGATTCAAAAATGACTCCAGACACATCCATCATCAGATTTGAAAAAAAAAAATCTCCAAGAAAAATTTTGATCCAGCTATCGTACTGGTTTTGCCAACTTTAAGTTAGTTGTTCTTTTAGTACTATAAAATTCTTGCGCTTTTCTTGTTCTTTACTGTTAAGTTAGAACTACGAAGTATCAACATTGTTTATTTTTATGTGTTGTGGAGCTTTCTTAAGTTCTGTTATTTTCATAGTAATAGGTACTCTATGTGTAAATTCATGTTCCTAGATCAATCTCAATAATATTTTTTTAGTGCTATCTATCCGTGCTACAATCGAGAGGTATGTTTGTCTCAAATTCAGAATAAGTGAACTTGATTTTACTTTATGAAGAAATTTTTGGTCGAACCCAATAATCACAAGCTAACGTTAACCTTTACTCAAAAGACGAATATATAATAATAAATTAATGATCCAAATTTCGGTCTAAATATCTTCCACTTTCGACCTTATGTGCCATTTATAACTAGAGTTGCTTGGCGTGAATTGTTTAGTAATATTAAAATTTTCTCATAAGGGACTAAGGTTTCTTGGCCTGCAAGGAGATAAGTCTATTGGCATTACTTAAATTTCTTTTCAACAAAATTTTATTATTTCAGATGAGTTGGTTTCGGAAATTTAGAAGTTAAAACTATTAGAAAATTAGTATGGTGTGAGCCTGTTTGTATAAAATGTTTAATCTTGTCCAATTAGACTTTTTTGTGTTGTTATATAAGTTAATTGTCTATTCCTTTTCATATTTTTCAGGAAGAAAGCTTTTGGATTGTGGCGACCATAAATATGTTTAAAACTTGAGGATGGCTGGTCATATGTGGGGTGCAAACTGCACAAAGAAGCTTGATTATATCAGGGGTATGTTATGTGTGTTAGCCTAAATCGAGATAGGACAACAAATCGAATTTGCTTTAGGGTTGATTGATAATTTGCTTGTATCAAAGTCGTATTCGAGCTAAGATCAGATTTTAACGAGACTAATGTTTCAGAAGATAAACAAGGCAGAAAAATAATCGAGACAAAACTTTAAGATTATAAGTTGAATACTGTATTTCTGGATGTCTTGCTTGATTACAAATGAATCCTATTTATAATTGATGAAAAGAATAACGTTACAGCCATAATAACCATACCTTTATGGCCATTACTCCATATTTTATGGTGGTCAACTTATGATCTTCTTCTTAAATGCCTGAGTAATGGTCGACGATTACAAGTAGAGATGACTGTTTCGCCAAGGTGACTTAATTCCTCGAAGGGTTGCCATATCGCCAATTCTCCGACTTCCGATTTTTAACCTTGGCTTCTTCTCGAGGCGGGGGGTGAAGGCTACTCCCTCGCGAGGCTGTCCTCGATGAGACTTGACTGTTTCGTAGTTTGAACTCGTACACCGAGACAATGGGGTTTTTACCCAATACAGATAGTCCCCCCACCCTTTGGACAATTGTCAGAATTTTCTGAGGGGTGGAATTAAATTAGGCGCAAGAGTGACCTGGCGTGTTTATGGCCAGAAAATTTGAAAATGCGAGCGTCGTTTCAATGTCGCATCCTTCGCACGTGGCCTTGTTTTGAACGGCTGCAGCTTTTTGTTTTATCTTCCCCATGTAACTGTCATCATGAGGTTTCGATCCACTTGTGCTTTGCTATAAATTGGCCACCTTTTGTCATTATCTTCATCGTTTCATAATTTTCCTTGAACCCATTTGCGTTTTCCAACCTCCCTTTTATCTCTAAGAACTTTATCTTCGCCTTTTCGTTATGAAAATATTGTTGATGCTAGTAGTTTGGCATCAATTGATGATTTATGAAATTATCCCCCATCGGCAACTTCTTCCCATTCGGATGAAAGTCGAAGTGCGGCCAATCAAGAGGCTTCCATTGGTGACTGAAGAGGTTGTTGATGGTGACGGTGATAATGAGGTGGTTGAGACTTCGCCCCCGAAGAAGAAAAAGCAGCAAGTTTATAAAGGGGAGCTCAAACCTCAGTGGGTTATCCCAAGGCGATTTGATTCTAGTAAGGACTTTACGATGAGGGGGCAAATGACCTCGGATATAAGGAAGAGAGGAATCTCCCTGTTCAGCTTTCCCCGAGCCTTGCCTTAGAGGAAATAGCTTTGATTCGAGATAAGTGAAATTGGGGCCCCGAAGTGATGCAGTCCAGCCTGATCAAGCTGAGTTCGTGACTTTGAGACTGTTCACGAGGGGTCTAGCTAAGGAGCTTCATGACATAAACGTGATGGTGATGAAGAGCTATGATTGTGCAACTATGGAAGAAGCGGACAACATGTTGGAGGTGACAAGAGAGGCATTGATTAGCATTGGAGAAGGAGGGACGATTGAAGCAAGTTGAGGCCGAGACTTTGGGAGCTCAACGAGCTCATGATTTGGGGCGTTGGAATTCAATATCTGCGAAGCAACTTAATGAACTCAACGAGCTCTTATTTGTTATTTTTGCATAGACAGTCTTAGTTAGGTGAATGCCACTTTATTAGTCCTGCGTGGTCACTTTAAATATAGCCAGCCTGTGGCTTTTACGTTAACATTATAGGCATCTTATCTACACCTATATAAGCATGCCTTAGTCATTATTTTTGTTCAGCACCTTTAGACATAAGAAAAGTGCAGCTTTTGCTCTCTATAACAAAATGTGTGAACTTGTCCAATTTTTGGTGTGAATCGAAATTGCACTTGTTCCAAAGCTTGATGTTACAATTTTCAATTCCTAGTTGTCTTGAGGATTGTTTGTTTAGTTTAGGTCCTCTTTAGCCTCATCAAGAAGGTAAGTAGACTAGTTCCTACTTGCAATTTTTGTTAGATCATTGAGTGTCTAGCTTTTATCCATTTTTCTTGTTTTTGTAGTTTAATCTTGCATCAGTTGGTACTCAGAGCTTGGAAAGGGTTTGTTTCTACAACCCCAATCCTATTCTTCGTTAGATTATGTTCTTAGTTTAGGTGTCTATTTAATTTTCGTTTTTATTTAAAAAAAAAAAGAAGGGAAGAAAACGTGGAAAGAAGAAAAACAGTCGTGTATTGCTGCTGTTAGATGATATTACACGCCTAGGGTTTTAGAAAAATTGAAAAAGATCTTGGTTTATTAGTTGAGTTCTTAAACGAAATCTTGAAGTTTTAGGAGTGTAGTAGGCTGATCTTGAAGTATGTTTCATTGAATTCTTGAAGTTCTTGGACAACAATTTGTTGTTCTTGAATTAATTTGCATAGTGAACTGTTTGATCCTTGAATTCATAAGCATTTACACGTTATTCTTGGAGTTATTGCTGAAATTTTGAGTTCAATTGAGGAGAAAGAGGCGCTGAAAATTTGGTGTTAAAGAAGGAACCCTAAGCCTAATTCAAGAGGGAAAATTTGTTCTACTCAATTACTGCTTGTCTTGGGCGCCTATAAAGGTGTAGAAAATAAGATTTTCTTAGGATTTCCTATATTTCTTTCTTAAACACTACTTCTAATTAGTAATTCTTAGGTATTTCTTCTACTTAAGCTATTACTAACCTTTGAGTGCATAGGAATTCGTGCTAAAATTTAGAATTTTCAACTTTCGTAGTTAAATTATTTGACTTCCCGTGCTCACTTTAAAAGCTGTCCGCCTATAGAGTCTCATAAATTTATTCATCCCGAAGAGAACTAGTGAACTTGAAAAGGTCGTTGAGGAACTTGGTCAATTCGAGAAAGCCATTTGGGACAAGTTTGAGTGATTTTACCCAAAATTTGAGTGATCCCGAGTGTTATTCAAAGGTGAGGGAGCGAGTGCGGTATTTTGCTAACCTTAATGCAATTTTTAGTCTTGTTTGTGTGCAGGTACATGGCTGGAGTAGGAGATAAACATGAGGGTGTTCCCGAACTTGACTTGACCGATCTTCTAGAGAAATAAGGGCAATGAGGAATGATTTGGGACACTCCATTGCCGCCATAGGAGCACGAGTTGAGAACCTAGAAAATTCAGCTAGTGTTCAAAAGAATGTCAGGGAAGGGACTAGTGATGTTTCCACCATGAAAACCAAATAATTTGCTGAAGTAGCTCATCAACAAGGGTTGAGGGAGAGGGCTGCTCAAAACGCGAGGACCTTGGGCAATCCCCAAGGCAATGTACCACCACTTATGCAAGCCCGGAGACTTGTAGAACCCATTGGGGGAAGAGGAGCAGCTCATGATATTAAAGAACCTGAACATGAAGAGTATGATGATGATGGTCTTGAGCAGCAAAACCCAAGGGTGAAACAACCATATGGGGGCCGTGGCAACATGAGAAACCGTGGGTTTGGCCATGGACCTCGAAGGGGGTTTGGGGGCTTTGGTAGAAGGAATTTGGGGCCTGTAGTTGATGAATATGCTAATTATCATGAGGGGTATAATGAACCAGCCCATGGTGGCCATGAGAGTGGTTTGAATAGTGTCAAGGTTACTATTCCTGCATTCAAGGGAACTAGTAATCCTGACAAGTTTCTAGAGTGGAGGCATCAAGTTGAGAGATTTTTTGAGACAAATGACATGACCAAGGAGAAGAAAGCTACATATGTCATTGCTGCCTTTGAGTCCTATGCTTGTACTTGGTGGGAGGTGGAGAAGAGATCTAGAATTAGACATAATCAACCCACACGCATAACTTGGAGAGAGCTGAAACAAGTGATGACCTAGAAGTATGTCGATCCAAAGCATAAATACGAACAACTTAAGAGGTTATATGACTTGGAACAAGGGCGGAAATCTGTTGAAGAATATCGTGATAAGTTTGAAAAAATTCGGCTTTCACTTGATATGGAAGACGAAGAAGAGGACGAGACTATCATACGATTCAAGGGTGGATTGAATCGTGACATCTTTAATAAGTTGAGGCTACACACGTTCTTAGTACTTCATGATGTACTCCTAGCTGCCATTGAAGCTGAAAAGATGATTAAAGAAGATGGGAAGCACACTATAAAGGGAGCTCTAATTCTACTTCCATCAGCTGAAACAAAGAGTGGAAAACACCAAGTCCGGGAGGAGCTAATGTGAGCTGTGAGGTGAAGAAATCAGCGGAAAAGGTGACGCCTAAGGGTGGCCCTAAGGGGTAGGGAGGTACTTCTAAAACTCAACTTAATTCTCCTAGTGCATCTTCCTTTCAATGTCATAAATGTAAAGGTTATGGTCACTTCGCAAAGGACTGCCCTACGTGAAAGACCATGCTTATTCTTGATGATGGTACTGTTTGTGAGGCGGAGAATGATGAGGAAATTGAGGGAGATGAGGGGGCTGATTTGGTTGAGTGTGAGGAAGAGGTAACGGAGGATGAAAGAGTGAATATATTCTTAGTGGCACGTAGGAACTTGAGTGCCATAATTGTAGAAGAGGGGGGATATGTGCAGCATGAAAAATTGTTTCATGCTAGATGTAAGGTAAAGGGAAAGGTGTGCTCTATGATAATTGATTCGGGTAGTTTCATTAATGTAGTGAGTCAAACGTTGGTGACTCAACTTAAGCTGCCCACATTAAAACATCCACATCCCTATAGATTGCAGTGGTTGAGTGAGTGTTGTGAGTTGAAGGTGGTAAAACAAGCGCTTATCAAGTTTAAGGTGGGAGCTTATCAAGATGAGCTCATATGTGACGTGGTGCCTATGCAAGCTTGCCGTTTGTTGTTGGGCAGGCCTTGGCAATTGATATGGGTGTTGTTCATGATGGCAAGACCAATACTTATACGACCAAGCTAGAGGGCAAGAGTTATACACTCAACCCCTTGACACCTAAACAAGTTAGTGATGATTACCAGCACATGCAAGAACTGAAAGAGGCGGCTAAAGCCAAGTCTTTTATGGATGCTAAACCTGAGGTCGTAGATACTACTATTACACCAGCCCTGCCAGGTAATGTTTGTGCTATGATGCAACCGGGTGAGTATTTATGAGGTAATGATAGTTCTAAGCTGTTAATTTGACTAGTTCATAAGGGTGTTTACTTGAGTTCTAACGATGAGGTTTCTACTAATATTCACCCCTTGCCTAGTGTTGGTGATGATGTTTTGCAGGCATATGTGGACATGTTTTCCGAGGAGATGTCGAGTGGGCTGCCCCCATTGAGGGGGATAGAACACCAAATCGACTTCGTCCCGTGGTCACAAATTCCTATCAAACCAGCCTATCGGAGCAACCCGGAAGATACTAAGGAGCTGCAACGTCAAGTGGATGAGCTGCTAACTAAAGGGCTGGTTAGTGAGAGTTTGAGCCCTTGTGTCGTACCAGTGATTCTCGTACCAAAGAAGGACGATACTTGGAGGATGTGCGTTGATTGCCGAGCAGTCAATAAAATAACGGTAAAGTATCGTCATCCCATTCCTAGATTAGAGGACATGCTAGATGAGTTAAGTGGTTCAAGTGTGTTCTCTAAAATTGATCTTAGGTCCGATTACCACCAAATCCGTATGAAACCGGGTGATGAGTGGAATACTGCATTCAAGACCAAGTTTGTTCTATATGAGTGGCTGGTAATGCCCTTTGACCTCTCCAATGCACCTAGTACGTTTATGAGACTGATGAACCATGTACTTAAGCCGTTCATTAATAAGTTTGTGGTTGTTTACTTTGAGGATATTCTAATTTATAACAAAAGTGTAGATGACCATGTTGATCACTTAAGGCAAGTACTTGATGTGTTGAGGGCTGAAAAGATCTATAAAAAGTGTGCCTTTTGTGTGGAGAGAGTTGTTTTTCTGGGATTTTTAGTTAGTGCTAATGGTGTTGAGGTAGATGAGTCTAAAGTTGACACTATTAGAGATTGGCCTACTCCTACTACTGTTTCGCATGTTAGGAGTTTCCATGGCTTAGCTAGTTTCTACAGACGTTTTGTGAGAGATTTTAGCACCATAGCAGCACCACTTACTGAATTAGTAAAGAAAGATCAACCATTTGTGTGGGGGGAGCCTCAAGAGAGGGCTTTTCAAGAGTTGAAGCATAGGCTTACTTCTGCCCCATTGTTGCAATTGCCTGACTTTAGCAAGGCATTTGAGATTGACTGTGATGCCTTGGTGGTCGGGATAGGTGGCGTCCTAATGCAAGATGGGAAGCCTATTGCTTATTTTAGTGAGAAGTTGAAGGGGGTTGCTTTGAATTACTCCACGTATGACAAGGAGTTGTATGCCCTCGTGAGAGTTCTAGCTAATTAGCAGCACTATTTATGGCCTAGGGAGTTTGTCATTAGGAGTGATCATGAGTCGCTCAAACATCTTAGGGGTCAAGAGAAGCTGAATAAGAGGCATGCCAAATGGGTTGAATTCATTGGGAGTTTCCCTTAAGTAATTCATTACAAAAAAGGAAAGGAGAACGTAGTGGCTGATGCACTTTCTAGGAAGTTTGCTTTGGCTACCATTTTAGCATCTAGGCTGATGGGTTTTGAGAGTATTAAGTCTATGTACATGCATGACCCTAAGATTAAGAGTGTGTGTGATGCCATAGCTAGTGGACAGCGAGTAGAGAAGTATCAATGGCATGATGGGTACCTTTTTAAGAAGAGGAGAGTTTGTATACCCGAGTCTTCATGGCGTGAGTTGCTGCTGCGTGAGTCTCATTGTGGGGGGCTTGATGGGTCACTTTGGGGTAGATAAGACCTTGGATATATTAGGGGAGCATTTCATTGGCCTAAGATGAGGCGTGATGTTGAGCGTGTTTGTGGTGCGTGTTTAGACTGCAAACGGGTTAAGTCTAGATCTAGTAATCATGGTTTGTACACTCCCTTACCCGTCCCTACTAGTCCTTGGGTAGACATCTCTATGGATTTTGTGATGGGGCTGGCTCGTTTTAGGGATGGTCATGATAGTATTTATGTGGTTGTTGATAGGTTCTCTAAGATGGCTCATTTTATTCCTTGTAAAAAATGTGATGATGCACAACATATTGCTTCCTTATTTATTGCTAATGTATTAAAGCTGCATAGTGTGCCTTGTACTATTGTTAGTGATAGGGATGCAAAATTTTTGAGTCACTTTTGGAAGTGTTTGTGGGGTGCTCTTGGCACCAAATTGTTATTTTCTACGTCTCATCATCCACAGACTGACGGTCAGAATGGGGTTGTTAACCGAACCTTGGGAGCTCTTCTTAGAGCTACGACCAAAGGTAAGGCGGGGACATGGGCTGGTAGGTTGCCTATTATGGAGTTTGCTTATAATAGAACTGTGCATAGGATGACTAGCATGACTCTATTTGAATGTGTTTATGGCTTTAACCTCTTGATTCCACTTGATCTTACTCCTTTGCCTAGAGATGCAGCTATTAGTGTTGAAGGTGAAAACCGGGCAGCCGCGTTGCTTGAGTTGCATGCTAAGGTAAGGAAGAACTTGGAGGAAGCTTATAAGAAGGTGGCGAGCAAGAAGAATAGGGGGAAGAGAAAGATGGATTTGAAGAAAGGTGATTGGGTTAGGGTGCACTTCCGAAAGGAGAGGTTCCCGAGCCAAAGAAAGGGGAAGCTAGCCCCGAGAGGATATGGTCCATTCCAAATGCTACAAAAAATCAATAATGACGCCTATGTTATAGAACTTCCTAGTGAGTATAATGTTTCTAACACTTTCAATGTTTCTGACTTAACTCCTAGTATTGCAGGTACTGCCGCTTTGAGAGTTGATGATGGCTCGATTTCGAGGATGAAATTGATGATGGCTCGATTTCGAGAATGAAATTGATGATGGCTCGATTTCGAGAATGAAATCTTATCAAGAAGGGAAGAATGATGCAGTCCAGCCTGATCAAGTTGAGTTCGTGACTTTGAGACTGTTTACGAGGACTATAGCTAAGGAGTTTCATGATATCCACTTGATGGTGATGAAGAGCTATGATTGTGCGAGTATGGAAGAAGCGGGCAACATTTTGGAGGTGACAAGAGAGGCGTTGATTAGAATTGGAGAAGGAGGGACAATTGAAGCAAGTTGAGGCCGAGACTTTGAGAGCTCAATGAGCTCATTATTTGGGGCGTTGGAATTTAATATCCGAGCAGCAACTTAATGAACTCAACGAGCTCCTCAACGAGCTCTTATTTTTTATTTTTGCATAGATAGTCTTAGTTAGGTGAATGACACCTTATTAGCCCTGCGTGGTCACTTTAAATATATCCAGCCTCTGGCTTTTACGTTAACATTATAGGCAGCTTATTTACACCTATATAAGCATGCCTTATTCAAAATTTTCGTTCAGTGCCTTTAGACATAAGAAAAATGCAGCTTTTGCTCTCTATAACAAAACGTGTGAACTTGTCCAATTTTTGGTGTGAATCGAAATTGCACTTGTTCCAAAGCCTGATCTTACAATTTTCAATTCCTAGTTGTCTTGAGGATTGTTTGTTTAGTTTAGGTCCTTTTTGGCTTCATCAAGAAGGTAAGTAGACTAGTTCTTACTTGCAATTTTTGGTAGATCATTGAATGTATAACTTTTATCATTGTTTCTTATTTTGGTAGTTTAATCTTGCATCACAAGGTCCCGATCTCGATACCTACTCCCGAGCACCGCAAGTGCGACAGTGTTCCGGGGCAATCCTTTGTCTATACTTATCCATTTCTGATAGGTTTTTCCTTTCCTCTTCACCCCGTAGTAGACACCTTTTGTAAGTCACACGGCGTCTGCTTGGCTCAGCTAGGACCCGGTTTCTGGAGGGTCGTTCAATGTCTCAACTATATTAGTCGTAAATCCGGGGTCATATTTGAATACAACTACTTAATTTTGTTTGTTTTCTCCTTCTCTGCACAAAGATGAGGTTGTGCAGTTAAACAAGCAAGGTCAATTTTCCCTCATTACTAAGAGCGACGACGCTGAGGATCGAAGCTGGTATGACTGCTTCGTCCTCCTTCCTACCTCTTCTCTTTCTACCGAGCTTGGGTTCCCCGAGGTGCGGAATAGAACACGTAAGTTTTCTTCTGGTTTTATTCTTTACTCGGCTTCAACAAGTGTGGGAAGGCTAAATCGTTGTCGTATTTTTTAGCAAGGAAACCTCCAATCAATCCTCCCAAGAATTTGGAGGCTTGGGTGCAAGCCACAATCAGTGCCGAGGGGAGGCTGCAGAGGGATTGGATGGTTTTAGCCGCTCGTGCAGAAAAGAAGTGGTCGGGCAAGCGACTGGTTAGTATGTTTCCAAATTTGGTATTCATTTTCCTTGATCCGCCTCTTCTTGATTTTACCTCTATTGTCCTTTTCAGATTTCAACAAGTTGCCTACCGAGGCGGAGATGAAAAAGACAAGAAGTAGAAGAAGGAGAGGCCTCGGGTAGATGTCGCTACGGCTCGGAAGTTTTTAGATCAGTTTCCTTCGAGCAGCGATAGCTCGTCCGAAGGAGAGGCCTCGGGTACCAATAACGCTCCTGAGTGAGCGCCTGCTCGTTTGTTTTTGTTTTTGGGCCTTCGGGCCACTTCTTTGTAGTTATTTTGGCCTTCGAGCCTTGTGAATATATCAACTATTTCGATATCTTTTTCAGTTTTTTGTTTGCTTGCAAGACTTTAAATGTATTATAGAGCTAGCTTAAGATGACGTCTCGTCCTCGAGCTGAGGCTTAAGAAGAGTTTTAATGGATAAAAAGATGATCAATCGGTTTTTATTTCATTGATAGAAATCGAGTCAGTTTACATAGAGACTAGTTGTACCTAGGCATATTTTATTTACAGAAGCCGTTTGAGGCAACGAGTGTAAGTAACAAAGCACATTTCAATTGGGCCTCGGGTGGTCTCCATATTTCAAACTTTTCAAGTTGAGTCCCCGAGTTTGGGTTATTTTTCGAAGAACTTGAGCTACGAGTCTATGAGTCGATTGCAGACTGATCTCATTCCCCTGCACCCCCCCAGTGGTTGAGTGTGAAGGATGAGAACTCGAGCACTGTTGACTTCGGGGCCATGTTCCATCGATGTTAGAAGTAGTACCTCTTTAAGTTGGATATGTTCCAATTTAAAGGTTCTTGTTTCCCTTCAAGATCTGCCAGTTGATAGGACCCTTTCCCTACGATTGCTTTTTGTTAGCTTGGATAAGCTTGGAGTTTTGACTGATGACTGAGGAACGGATTCAAAGGACACTGCAGCTAAATAGATAATTCATGCAAAATCGTTTTAATTAAGATATTATTAATTATCCTAATACTAATGTTTATCTTGATAATTATGCAGGTCTAAACGGATACGAAAAGATTGCATAAACAAAGGATAAAGGATAGAAGATCCGGATTCTAAAGAGTAGAATCCAATTAGGACTCAAACTCAAGGGAGCTTTGGAGTTCTAATTCATCAACACTTCTTGGCTGCTGGAGCTATAAAACATGGAGCATATCAGCCATAGAAGTATACACAAATACAGAGAGCATCGAGCAAAAGCTTAAAAGAGTCATTAGCTTATTTGTGTAATCAGTTAGCTACAGTAGAACTAAGTTAGAACCTGTTCCTTAGATTGAATCTTGTAAAAGTTCAAGTCTTAGTTAAAATTGTAGTAAGCAAAAATAGAGTTGTAAACTTTCTGGTTCAAGTCGTGGACTTGACACAACTTCACTGGTCGTGAGAAAGATCACTAAAGGATTAGAGTTAGTCCTAGGTTAGTAAGAGTGAGTCTTGTAACCAAGTGGGTCTTTTTACATAGTGAAGTTAAAATCCTACTTGAGAAGTAGGTCGTGGTTTTTTGATCCCGAGTCAAAGGGTTTTTCCACGCTAATATCTGGTGTTCAATTACTTACAGTTTTAATTCCGCATATCGTATAGTAAAGGAACACATTTAAAGGAACTGGTACTTAAAACAGTAAAGTGGTGTAATCGTGGGAAATAACAATTGGTATCAGAGCGGGTTATCCTTGAAAAGGCTAACACCTAGGATTAGATGAGTACATCACGAGAGAACAGTGAGGGTCAGTCAATGGTTAGAGCTCCTTATGTCAATGGGAAATACTATTCATGGTGGAAAGAAAGGATGCGTGATCACCTTCAAGCAGAGGACTATGAATTATGGGATATTGTAACTGAAGGTCCCATGATCCCTATGAAGAAGGATGCTGAGGGAAACGATGTTCCCAAAACCAGGAAGGAATGCAATGCTGAAGATATAAGCAATGGGAAAAGAATGCAAAAGCTAGGAAGTGGCTTGTTGGTGGACTTAGTCCGGACGAATGCACTAGAATCAGAGGGTATGCCACTGCAAAGGAGATTTGGGATGCTCTACAAGTTGCACACGAAGGAACAAGTCAGGTACAAAGGTCCAGAGGTACACTTCTTTATGCTGAATATGAAAGTTTTAAAATGAAAGAAGAAGAGTCAATCTCTGAAATATATACTAGATTTAATGCCATTGCTTCTGAACTTATCTCTTTGGGAAGGGTTTTAACTATGGAAGATAGAGTAGAAAATATTCTAACTAGGGTTCTTCCAGATTCTTGGGAGATCAAAGCTTGTGCTATCATAGAAAGCAAAAATTTAACCACTCTATCCTTAGATGAACTTATAGGCAATTTAAAGACTTATGAACTAAGGAAAAAGGTTAAAAACATAGGAGTTCCAGTTAAAACTGAGCCTAACCTAGCCTTGACTGCCGCTGATAAGATTATTGATGATAAGGACATGGTCCTTATTGCTAAAAGTGTTCAGAAATATTTGATTAAGAAAAAGGCAATTAGTGGACAGGGTAGGTCTACTAACATGAAACAGGCTGGAGAATGCCATAAATGTGGAAGCTCGGAGCACTACATCAGCAAATGTCCAATTATGGAAGGAGAATGGAGGAAGAGATTCATTGCGGAAAGGAAAAAGGCTAGGGAAAAGGTCCATAAGAAAAGTGGAAATCCCAAAGCAATGGTTGCAGGATGGCAAGACAGTGAAGACGAAATAACTGATGATGATCTGGATGAGGATCTTGCTCTAATGGCTCTTGGAGATTCAGAAAATGAAGAAGATGCTGAGGTATTTGTTTCTAAACTTAAAGAAGATGTAAAAAGCATGTCTAGAGAAAAATTGGTTAAAGTATTCCATATTGTGCTGAATGAATTTAAATCTCTAAGGGATGACAATCATCAACTGCATGATAAAATTGATTGTTTAGAAGCAGAATGCAAAGAGAAAGTAATTAAAAATGATTTTCTGGAAAGGAAGATTAGCATGCTTGAGGAACAGGTCCTCACACTTGAATCAACTGCTCAGGAATTAGAAAATGTTAAAACAGTTGAAAAAGGTAAAGGTATTGCTAATTCTCATCAGATCATTGCTGAAGAGAAACTGAAAGTCACAGTTGATGAACTGTGTAAAAAAGATGAGAAGATAAGATCTTTAGAAGAAGACTTGGTTAAAACAAAAATGGAACTAAGAAAAACTGTAGAATAAAACAAGTCTTCTGAAGCACTAGAATAGTTACAGGAAAATCATAGTAGTAACAGGAAAGGTATTGGATTCATGAAAGCACAGAGTTCATCCAAATAGGATCCAAAGAGTAAGTACTTATCACTTCCTGAAAATTGGCTATGCACTCATTGTGGGAACACTGGTCACCGGAAAGAAAATTGTCAATCTTTAAAAAGGGCTGCCCAGAGGAACAGGTCCTATAAACATGTTCAAAATTCTGTGAAATAGAAGAATAGGTCCTATAAACCTGTTCAACATTCTGTAAAAAGGGAAACTGTTCACACAAAGAAACCATTACCATTCTGGGCTAGGAGAGATCTGATTCATCCTTTTTCTAAAGGAAAGGAACCCAAACTAGTTTGGGTTCTTAAAATTAACCCCTAGTTTTATTTTGCAGGCTAGAGTGAAGGAGATAAACCACAAATGGTACATAGACAGTGGTTGCTCAAGGCACATGATAGGACATAAGGAACTGTTCCTTTCACTCTCAGCCTTCCAAGGAGGAAGTGTTTCCTTCGGTAATGGTAAGAAAGGGGAAATAATTGGAATTGGAAAGGTAGGTGGTCTGATTCACACTGTATAGATAATGTTTTTCTAGTAGATGGGCTGAAGTATTGCTTATTGAGCATATCTCAATTGTGTGACAAAGGTAATAATGTTAATTTCTCATCTACTGGATGCACTGTGACTAACCAAACTTCTAGAGAGATTATTTTGCAGGGAAATAGGCATGGAAACATCTACAAAGTAGACTTGCTGACACTATCTGATGGAAGCTTGAGTTGCTTAAGTGTGGTGCAAAATGATCCCCTCCTATGGCACAAAAGACTAGGACATGCTAGTCTTTCACAATTGAACAAACTTGTGTCCAAGGACTTGGTGATAGGTCTTCCTAACATCAAGTTTAATGATGAAAAAGTATGTGAAGCATGTGCCAGGGGGAAGCAGGTAAAATCCTCCTTCAAACCAAAGAAACAGGTAAGTACCACTAAACCTTTGGAACTGGTCCATATGGATTTATGTGGTCCAATGAGTCGTGGAGGTAAGAAGTATGTTGGTATTGGTGGATGATTACTCTAGATTTACATGGACTATATTTCTTGCATCTAAAGAAGAAGCATTTAATTTATTTTCAATTTTTGCTAAGAAAGCTCAAAGAACTCTAGATAATCATATTGTTGCCATTAGGTCAGATCATGGAACTGAATTTGAAAATCATATGTTTTTCAATTTTTGTAATGAAAATGGCATTAATCATAATTTTTCTTCACCTAGAACTCCACAACAAAATGGTGTAGTGGAAAGGAAAAATAGGACTCTAGAAGAAATGGCAAGGACTATGTTAATATCTGAAAATCTTCCACAGAACTTTTGGGCTGAGGCTATTAATACTGCATGCTACATAATAAATAGATGTATGACAAGGCCTTTAATAGAAAAGACCCCATATGAATTGCTTAAAAGAAGAAAACCAAATATTTCTCATCTTAGGGCTTTTGGTTGCAAATGTTTTATACATAACAATGGGAAAGATGCCTTAGGAAAATTTGATCCTAGAAGTGATGAAGGAATATTTGTTGGTTATTCTTTAAATAGTAAATCTTATAGGGTATTTAACAAGAAAACATTGAAAATTGAAAAAAGCATGCATGTTAAATTTGATGAAACTGACAGTCTCACTCAAGAACAGGTACAGGAGGATGAACAAATTGGAATGCTGAAAGAGTTTGAACTTAATCCACAAATGCAGATTCTGGATATGAGAAGTGAACTGCAAGGAACTGTTCCTCAGGACAGAACTGAAAAGAGTGGCACAGAAATAGGGGGAACACATGTTGGTTCCACCTCACAAACTGGTAGTGCTACCCTATCAGGAACTGTTCCTCAACAGAGGACGTCTGACAATGGATTGACACCTAAGCCTTACAAGTATCAAGGGTCACATCATGTGGATCAAATAATCTCAGATAAGACTGCTGGGGTTCAAATTAGATCAGCAGTCAAAAATCACAATCTGTGTGCCTTTAGTGCTTTCTTATCTCTTATTGAACCTAAAAATGTGAAAGAAGCACTGAAGGATGCAGTTTGGATTAATGCTATGCAGGAGGAACTGAATCAATTCCAAAGGAGTCAAGTTTGGCATCTAGAACCCAAGCCAAGGAACAGGTCCATAATTGGAACAAAATGGGTTTTCAGAAACAAACTTGATGAGGATGACATGGTAACAAGAAATAAGGCCAGGCTAGTCGTTCAGGGATATAGTCAAGAGGAGGGCATCGACTATGATGAGACTTTTGCTCTAGTTGCAAGACTGGAAGCAATAAGACTTCTTATAGCCTTTGCTACATACATGAAATTTACTCTACATCAAATGGATGTTAAGAGTGCATTTCTGAATGGTTACTTGAAAGAAGAAGTGTATGTCAAGCAATCTCCAGGTTTTGAAAGAGAACAGTTCCCTGAACATGTGTACAAGTTGGACAAGGCCTTGTATGGGCTCAAGCAGGCACCAAGACCATGGTATGAAAGACTATCAAAATTTCTACTCCAGCATGGATACAAGAGAGGTAAAATTGATAGTACATTGTTTTTTTTAAAAAAAGGTAAGCATCTCTTGACTGTTCAAATTTATGTAGATGATATAATCTTTGGTGCTACTTGTGAAAATTTAAGTAAGGAATTTGCAAACTTGATGGGGAGTGAATTTGAGATGAGCATGATGGGTGAACTCAATTTCTTTTTGGGTTTACAAATTAAGCAAACCTCAAATGGAACTATGATCCATCGACAAAAGTATGTTAAGGAATTACTTAAAATATTTGATATGGATAATGCTAAGAAAATTGACACACCTATTGCCACTGCCACAAAATTGGATCTTGATGAACATGGAATATCAGTTGATCAAAAATTGTATAGGGGTATGATAGGTTCTCTACTTTATCTAACTGCTAGTAGACCTGATATTGTGTTCAGTGTTGGTTTGTGTGCTAGATTTCAATCAGATCCTAAGGAATCTCATTTGAAAGCTGTTAAAAGAATATTGAGGTATCTGAAAGGAACAGGTCCCCTGGGACTTTGGTATCCAAAAGGTGGTAGTTTTAATCTTGTTGGATATACTGATGCTGACTATGCAGGTTTCCTAGTTGATAGAAAAAGTACCTCAGGTATGGCACATTTTCTTGGTGAGTGTTTGGTTTCTTGGGGAACCAAGAAACAAAATTCAGTGGCACTTTCCACTGCTGAAGCTGAATATATGGCAGCTGCTTCTTGTTGTTCACAGTTATTATGGATCAAACAACAATTACAGGATTTTGGTGTTGATGTAGGAACTGTTCCTATCTATTGTGATAACACTAGTGCTATTAATATGACAAAGAATCCAGTGCATCACAAAAGGACTAAACACATTGACATAAGACATCATTTCCTAAGAGACAATTATGAAAAAGGTTTGATCACCATAATATTTTGTCCCACTGAAAAGTAAATTGCTGACATTTTTACAAAAGCTCTAGGTAGAGATGATTTTGAAAGAAATAGATTGGAATTAGGGATGATTAAATTCACATAAAATCATCAATGCTTTACTTCATAATTGGCTAGAAAATTGCACTTAAAATGAATTTTATTCAAGTCATTATGAATGATTCAGTCCAGCTTAATACTTAAATGTATACTCTTATGCCATATTTCTTATTTAGAGTTGCTAAAATTGAATGATGTTACCCTTATGCTCTTAGAATTTCAGATGATAAAAAATGTTGCAAATTGGATGGACACTGAATTTTTATGTTAAAATCAGCTATGTACTCGTTATTATTCAGTTAATTTAGAAGTACAAAGGCTATAGGTAACTTGTAATTAGGATAAATCCCACTAAGTTTCCTAACCATATCCAAATTGCATAAGAGTCCCATCGGAGGAACAGTTCCCACTCTGAAAAGGTAACCTGGCAGCCCAACGGCTCTATTTCTCCGGGAGACTCCCAAGAGTCCATAACCGTTGTATGTTGAGCTGAGGTAAGTGTGATCGATTCCTACTCTAATTCTACTACCTAATTCACCCTATAAATACACTCCTTCTCCCCCATTATTCTTTTACCTTGTTCATCAATTAAATTCTCAAAATTTCAGAAAGAATAGTCAATTATCTTTTAATTCGAATTGCAAGAATGTCTCTTTCTTCTGATAATTCTTCAACTGCACCCACTGCTGAACAACCACAAAATCTTAATCCTTCCTCACCCATGGATACCACTGACCTAAACCCTGAAATTCCTGAAACTATCCCAGAAATACCTGAACCTGAAATTCAGGGGGAAGGACCAGTTCCCACGGCTGAATCAATTGCTGAGCAGGTTGAGAATTTGTCACGAGCTATGGTCTTGTATCAGTATCAGGTAAATTTTACCTGTCCTTTGAATGTTGTGATAGATGAGGAAGAAAAAGGAGATGGGTCTGAGGTTGTTCTTGAGGGGGAAACAGTTAAGAGGTTGGAAGCACCCATGCATGGGTCATCGGGGTCTCCAGAGGCTGCTTTTAGAGCACCCATGGAGGATGTTATAGATGTTGATGAAGCTATAAGTGATAGTGATAGGCCCTTGGTGGATTTGATCAACATTAGGAGTCTGAAAAGAAAATTAGCTAGAAAGGGACCCATTGATGACCAAGTGACTGCTGAAATTGCTGCTAAGTTGAAGAAAATAGGTGATAGTTATAAGCCTGGAAATAAGAAGAAAGTTGAAAGTTCCTCCAAGGTAAAAGGACCTGTTCCTTCTGCCTCAACCCCTGCTTCTGGGGTTAGGAGGACAAGAAGTGCTGCTAAAGCTGCTGATGAACAATTAGCTGATGCTTTAGAAAAGAGCAGAAAAGGGAAAGGAAAACAGGTTATTGAAGAGGAAGAAGTGGAGGATATTGAATTTGATGATTTTGGCGAAGATGATGAGATGACAGATGCTGAGGAGGTTGCTCCTAAATCTAAGAAAAGAAAAGTTGTTCAAAGACGGGTAACAAGAAGTTCTGCTAAGGCTGCAGAAAATTCTGTTAAGAGGACCAGGTCCTCCAAAAGAGTTGTTGTGTCTGAAAGTTCTGCTAGTGACAGTGATGAGTCGTTTGCTGGAGATGAAAGTGACAGTGAAGCTGAGGGAGCTGAGACTGTACATTGTGTTCATGATAACATGCTTACCAGGAAGGTGTTGAAGGGTAGAGTATTGTCTGATGTGCAAGAAGAAGGGATGCTATGGTTGCTACAAAAACTGCATGCTCAGGGCTGGAGGGACATGGTCCTTAAGATTTCTGGCAGGTGTGCAAAGGGGATGGTGCAAGAGTTCTACAAGAACTGCTCCATCAAAGAAGACAGGATTACTACCTCTGTTAATGAGAATGTAATTATGTTTGATACAAGGGAACTTGGTGAGCTGTTGGGGATTCCTTTTACTGGGTATGACAGCTATGTCAAGAAGGTCTGGCCTGACTTGACAAACTTGCCAACTGATCTCCAAAACTTGCCAACTGATCTGGAGATCACTAGGAAGTTTGCTGAGAATGAAGGGGAAGAGAAACCCAGGGCTGTGCAGAAAAGTGAGATGCACCCACAGCTTCAAGTGTTATTCGAGTTTGTGAACAAGATTGTGATGCCAAGGCAGGAGAAAAGAGGAATTGCCAGTTTCATGGACCTGGTCCTTATGGAACTGTTGGACACTGAAAAGCAGATCAACTGGCCCAGTTTTATGATCCACCTGATAAAAAGGGTGATAGCTGGGAAGAGAAAGCATTCCTTGCCGTTTGGGTTCATCTTAACTGATGTGTTTGCAAAACTGAAGATTCCCTTGGAAGGGGTAGTGAAGGCTACAAAGAAGGAAAAATTTGGCTGTGCCACATTGATAAGTTGTGATTTTCCAGTTCAGGCTGATCCTCCACAGGCTGGTGTTGGGAGGCAGCCATTGAACAACAAAGTGAGGGCACTTAGGCAACAGGTTGCTATTCAGGCTGCTGAGATAGCAAGGTTGGAAGAGGAGAAGAATTACTGGAATGCAGAGGCCACAAAGGCAAAAGAGACCAATGAGGGAATGCTCAAGCAGATGTTTGAGTTGCTTAACAAGTCTCAGGGACCTGATCCTTCCACATCCTGACCACCTTAGCCTTTAGCCATCTTTTGTCTAGTGGGATTTAGCCTAGTCTAGTGCCTTAGTCTTTTTCTTCTTTAGTCTTTGGATAATTCTGTAGTACTTGCTTGTATCCCCTGATTTCAATATTTGATTAATTGAATTGTCTTTGATGGCTAATATCATTGTCTTGCAGTTGCTTTAATATGATTTATGTTTGCATTTTGAGTTGCCTCAATGGCCATGTGCTGATTAGTTCTAACACTTGAGTTATATTTTTTATGCAACCTTTTCAATGATGCCAAAAGGGGGAAGAGTAAGTCTTGATTTTGCATGAAGTTATACCTAATTAAAAATCTGTTCCTTAATGATAAACTCTCCATTGATCAAAAAGGGGGAAATTGTTAGCTTGGATAAGCTTGGAGTTTTGACTGATGACTGAGGAACGGATTCAAAGGTCCTGTTCCTTTGAATCACTGCAGCTAAACAGATAATTTATGCAAAATCGTTTTAATTGAGATATTATTAATTATCCTAATACTAATGTTTATCTTGATAATTATGCAGGTCTAAACGGATACGAAAAGATTGCATAAACAAAGGATAAAGGATAGAAGATCCGGATTCTAAAGAGTAGAATCCAATTAGAACTCAAACTCAAGGGAGCTTTGGAGTTCTAATTCATCAACACTTCTTGGCTGCTGGAGCTATAAAACATGGAGCATATCAGCCATAGAAGTATACACAAATACAGAGAGCATCGAGCAAAAGCTTAAAAGAGTCATTAGCTTATTTGTGTAATCAGTTAGCTACAGTAGAACTAAGTTAGAACCTGTTCCTTAGATTGAATCTTGTAAAAGTTCAAGTCTTAGTTAAAATTGTAGTAAGCAAAAATAGAGTTGTAAACTTTCTGGTTCAAGTCGTGGACTTGACACAACTTCACTGGTCGTGAGAAAGATCACTAAAGGATTAGAGTTAGTCCTAGGTTAGTAAGAGTGAGTCTTGTAACCAAGTGGGTCTTTTTACATAGTGAAGTTAAAATCCTACTTGAGAAGTAGGTCGTGGTTTTTTGATCCCGAGTCAAAGGGTTTTTCCACGCTAATATCTGGTGTTCAATTACTTACAGTTTTAATTCCGCATATCGTATAGTAAAGGAACACATTTAAAGGAACTGGTACTTAAAACAGTAAAGTGGTGTAATCGTGGGAAATAACAATTGGTATCAGAGCGGGTTATCCTTGAAAAGGCTAACACCTAGGATTAGATGAGTACATCACGAGAGAACAGTGAGGGTCAGTCAATGGTTAGAGCTCCTTATGTCAATGGGAAATACTATTCATGGTGGAAAGAAAGGATGCGTGATCACCTTCAAGCAGAGGACTATGAATTATGGGATATTGTAACTGAAGGTCCCATGATCCCTATGAAGAAGGATGCTGAGGGAAACGATGTTCCCAAAACCAGGAAGGAATGCAATGCTGAAGATATAAGCAATGGGAAAAGAATGCAAAAGCTAGGAAGTGGCTTGTTGGTGGACTTAGTCCGGACGAATGCACTAGAATCAGAGGGTATGCCACTGCAAAGGAGATTTGGGATGCTCTACAAGTTGCACACGAAGGAACAAGTCAGGTACAAAGGTCCAGAGGTACACTTCTTTATGCTGAATATGAAAGTTTTAAAATGAAAGAAGAAGAGTCAATCTCTGAAATATATACTAGATTTAATGCCATTGCTTCTGAACTTATCTCTTTGGGAAGGGTTTTAACTATGGAAGATAGAGTAGAAAATATTCTAACTAGGGTTCTTCCAGATTCTTGGGAGATCAAAGCTTGTGCTATCATAGAAAGAAAAAATTTAACCACTCTATCCTTAGATGAACTTATAGGCAATTTAAAGACTTATGAACTAAGGAAAAAGGTTAAAAACATAGGAGTTCCAGTTAAAACTGAGCCTAACCTAGCCTTGACTGCCGCTGATAAGATTATTGATGATAAGGACATGGTCCTTATTGCTAAAAGTGTTCAGAAATATTTGATTAAGAAAAAGGCAATTAGTGGACAGGGTAGGTCTACTAACATGAAACAGGCTGGAGAATGCCATAAATGTGGAAGCTCGGAGCACTACATCAGCAAATGTCCAATTATGGAAGGAGAATGGAGGAAGAGATTCATTGCGGAAAGGAAAAAGGCTAGGGAAAAGGTCCATAAGAAGCAATTGCTTTTTGTTAGCTTGGATAAGCTTGGAGTTTTGACTGATGACTGAGGAACGGATTCAAAGGACACTGCAGCTAAATAGATAATTCATGCAAAATCGTTTTAATTAAGATATTATTAATTATCCTAATACTAATGTTTATCTTGATAATTATGCAGGTCTAAACGGATACGAAAAGATTGCATAAACAAAGGATAAAGGATAGAAGATCCGGATTCTAAAGAGTAGAATCCAATTAGGACTCAAACTCAAGGGAGCTTTGGAGTTCTAATTCATCAACACTTCTTGGCTGCTGGAGCTATAAAACATGGAGCATATCAGCCATAGAAGTATACACAAATACAGAGAGCATCGAGCAAAAGCTTAAAAGAGTCATTAGCTTATTTGTGTAATCAGTTAGCTACAGTAGAACTAAGTTAGAACCTGTTCCTTAGATTGAATCTTGTAAAAGTTCAAGTCTTAGTTAAAATTGTAGTAAGCAAAAATAGAGTTGTAAACTTTCTGGTTCAAGTCGTGGACTTGACACAACTTCACTGGTCGTGAGAAAGATCACTAAAGGATTAGAGTTAGTCCTAGGTTAGTAAGAGTGAGTCTTGTAACCAAGTGGGTCTTTTTACATAGTGAAGTTAAAATCCTACTTGAGAAGGAGGTCGTGGTTTTTTGATCCCGAGTCAAGGGGTTTTTCCACGCTAATATCTGGTGTTCAATTACTTACAGTTTTAATTCCGCATATCGTATAGTAAAGGAACACATTTTAAGGAACTGGTCCTTAAAACAGTAAAGTGGTGTAATCGTGGGAAATAACACTTTTACTCAGTAGGAGCCCTCCCAATTGGCGGCCAATTTTCATGTATTTTTCTCTTTGGTTGTTTGATTCGAGGCCCTCAAAACATAGTCCCCAACCTTGAATTCTCTCAACTTGGCCTTTTTGTTCAAGTAGGCCTCGATTTGCCCTTTCTGAGTTGTCAACTGAACCAAGGCCATCTCCCTTCGTCCTTCGAGCAGATTCAGTTCCACTCGCATAGCTTTTTGATTTGATTTCGGTTGAATGAGCATAACGAAGGCTTGGTTCACCAACCTTAATCTACTCCGTAAACAAAGGAAAATGGGGTTTCGACAGTGCTATTCTTCTCCGTTGTCCTCATTGCCTATAACACTTCTGGTAACTCATCGGGCCACGAGCCTTTGGCTTTTTCCATTCTCATTTTGAGATTGTCGACGATTATTCTGTTGGATGATTCAGCTTGTCCATTGGCACTGGGGTGATAGGGTGTTGAAGTCACCCTTTTGATCCCCCATTTTGTGAAGAAAGTTTTGACCTCTGAGCCAACGAACTGTGTGCCATTATCACAGGTAATCTCCCTTGGAACTCCAAATCGGCATATAATATTTTTCCATATGAAGTCGATGACTTCTTTTTGCCTGATTCTAGCGAAAGCTCATGCTTCGATCCATTTGGAAAAATAATCGGTGAGCACGAGGATATATTTGATACTGCCCTTCGCTTTGGGGAATAGCCCCACGATATCCATTCCCTACTTCATGAAGGGCCATGGTGAAACCACCGAATGCAAGGGCTCGGCCTGTTGGTGAATCATGGAAGCATGCCTTTGACATTTGTCGCAATTCCTAACAAACACTCTAGTATGCTCGCTCATTTCAGGCCAATAATAGTCAGCTCGGAGTAGTTTTCGCACGAGGGCTTTGGATCCAGAATGATTACCGCACGTTCCTTCATGCACTTCTTTCATCACGTATTCATATTCCCCTGGGCATAGACACTTGGCCATCGGGCTGCAATAAAACTTTTTGTACAATTGTCCGTATATCATTGTGTATGGGACTACGTGCTTTCTGAATTTTATTGTTTCCCTTTTGTCTGGTGGTAGAGTCCCTAACTCTAGGTAGGAGATGAACTTTGTTCGCCAATCCCAATATCGATTCACCGTATTCACTTCCAGCTTCATCTTTCCTATGGCTGACGTAAAAATTCTAACTGTGGCGTCAGTCCCCGAGTCACCTACTTCCACCACCGAGGCCAAATTCGCCAGAGCATCGGTCTCGACGTTTTCTTCTCGTGGTATTTTCATGACCTTCCATTCTTGAAAGGCACCGAGCGCTTGCTGCATTCTTACGACGAACTGTTTCATTCTGGGCTCTCGAGTCGTATATCTACCAAGGACTTGATTTACCACTAGTTTTTAGTCACACCTTAGCTCTATTTTTGCAGCTCCCATTTCTTTGGCCAGCTTCAATCCTGCTATGGCGGCCTCATATTCAGCTTCGTGGTTGGTTAGCATCTCGAATTTCATCGGGTGCCTTGACTTTTCCCCTGTGGAAGCTACGAGCACTATTCCGAGCCCTGAGCCGTTGGAATTGGCCGCTCCATCTGTGTAAAGCTTCCATACCCCAAGGGTGGGACCCTTTGAAACTAGACTCTCTTTTTCCGCCTCGGGAAGTAGTCACTAAAATCAGCTAACACTTGAGATTTTATGGATGTGCGAGGTTGGCATATGATGTCATATTCGCTTAGTTTGACTGCCCACCTAGATAACCTCCCCGATAACTCTGGCTAATGCAATATACTTCTTAAGGGGAAAGTTGTTACTACGGCTGTTGGATGGCATTGGAAATAGGGGCGTAATTTTTGAGCGGCAATGACTAATGCAAGTGCTAATTTTTCCAAATGGGGATACCTTATTTCAGCGTCAAGGAGAGCTTTTCTAACATAGTATATGGGTTGTTGCTTTCCTTCTTCCTCCTGAACCAGAACTGCGCTAAACGATACCTCGGAGATAGCCAAGTAAACCAACAAAGTTTCGCCATCTTTTGGTTTGGCCAAAACGGGGCATTAGCCAAATAATGTTTCCACTCTCTCAAAGTCTCCCTGCATTCAGGAGTCTATTCAAAGGAAGTGTTCTTTTTCAAGATGGAAAAAAACTTATGGCACCGCTCGGATGACCTTGAAATGATTCGACCCAAGGCAGCTAATCGCCTAGTTAAGCGTTGGACTTTCTTTGGGCTTGATAATTTCTCAGAAATTTCTTGTATAGCTTTGATCTTGTTAGGATTTTCCTCGACGCCTCTCTACAAGACAATGAATTCTAGGAATTTGCCCGAGCTAACCCCAAAAGCACACTTTTGGGGTTAAGCTTCATGCAATATTGTCTCAAAATTCCAAAGGCCTCCTTTAGTTGTTTCAAATGATCTTCCAGCTGGACAGATTTCACCAGTATATCATTGATATATGCTTCCATCATTTTCCCAATGTAGTCCTTGAACATTTGACGTACCAACCTTTGATAAGTTGCTCTAGCGTTTTTGAGACCAAAGGGCATCACCTTATAGCAATAAGTTCCTTCATCCGTGATGAAATAAGGTTTTTCTTCATCACTGGGTCCATCAGGATCTGATTGTATGCCAAATACGTATCCAAAAAGGTTAAGAGTTTGTGTCCATCTGTGGAGTCTATTAACTTGTCTATTTGGGGTAGAGAGTAGGAGTCTTTGGAGCAAGATTTATTCAAGTCGGTGTAGTCGACACACATCCTCCATTTTCTGTATTTCTTGGGTATCAGTACCACATTAGCGAGCCAATCTAGGTACTTGACTTCTCTTATGAACCCATTATCGAGCAGCCTCTTGGTTTTATCTTGGATCGCTTTCTTCTTTACTCCGATGTGGGGCCTTTTCTTCTTTTTCACCGGGCGATGGTTGGGATCGACGTTCAGCTTGTGCGTCATGATCTCAGGGTCGATCCCTACTATGTCTGCGTGAGACCAAGCAAAGCAATCGTCGTTGTCTTTTAATAATTGATGAGAGCTTTTTTAGACTCGGCGTCCAGCTCCGAACCTACAAATATTTGCTTTCTGGGAATTCTTCCGACAAGGAATGGGATTCTAGCTCTTCCACCATTGAGTCCTTGGCCCTTTGCTTTCGAGGCTCTTGAATGAAAGTTGGGATCTCCTCTTCTTGTTTCGGGAGGGAGGGGGCTGCTTTTTGGACTGAGCTCTCCACTTTATGGGGCTCCGAGGCGCCTGGTTGTGACTTCGAGTGCCCGATCGGGGCGTTTCTATTTTTTACAGCGACTGAATAATATTTTCGAGCCGCTTGGTCATTTCGAATTGCACGAATTTCCCACGGGGTGGGAAACTTAATTACTTGAAGGAGGGTTGATGGTACGACATCCATTGCATGAATCCAAGGCCACCCAAGGATGGAATTGTAGGCCATATACTCGTTCATTATTTGGAAGGCCATCTTTTTGTCAACCCCCTCGTCGGTGGTCACAAGGGTAATCTCCCCTAAGGTTCTTTCTATGGAGTTTTTGAATCCTGCTAAAGTGGTTGTCTTCGGGATGATGAGGTCCTTTAGCCACAGTTGTTCAATGGCTCTACGATTGATGATGTTTACAGAACTTCTAGGGTCTATTAAGACCTGTTTTACGTCTGAATCTTTAACTCTTAAGGTAATAACTAGAGCTTTATGATGAGGGATCATTACCTCACCGTAATCTTCCTCGTCGAAAGTGATTTCGTTGTCACCCCTTTCAATTTGGGCTCTTCTTTCCGTGCCGGTTGAGAATTTCGCAGCCTTCCTCACCGAGGAAAAGTTGATGTTGTTTACTTCTATGCCGCTGGTTATTACATTTGTAGATCTTCGTGACATCGAGGTTATTAACATCTTACTACGATCTGGGAAAAACTCGACCTTGGAACAAATGCTATTATCAATTCCCCATAGACGACGTCAATTTGTGTTGGCCTAAATCGAGATAGGACAACAAATCGAATTTTTTTTGGGGTTGATTGATAATTTGCTTGTATCAAAGTCGTATTCGAGCTAAGATCAGATTTTAACAAGACTAATGTTTCAAAAGATAAACGAGGCAGAAAAATAATCGAGACAAAACTTTAAGAGTATAAGTTGAATACTGTATTTCTAGATGTCTTGCTTGATTACAAATGAGTCCTATTAATAATTGATGAAAAGAATAACGTTACAACCATAATAACCATGCCTTTATGGTCATTACTCCACATTTTATGGTGGTCAACTTATGATTTTCTTCTTAAATGCCAGAGTAACGGTCGAAGATTACAACTAGAGATGGCTGTTTCGCCGAGGTGACTTAATTCTTCGAAGGGTCGCTGTATCGCCCATTCTCCGATTTCTCCGATTCTTAACCTTGGCTAGTTCTTCTCGAGGCGGAGGTGAAGGCTACTCCCTCGGGAGGCTGTCCTTGATGAGACTTGACTGTTTCGTGGTTTGAGCTCCTACATCGAGGCAATAGGGTTTTTACCCAATACATTATGTCACTGTAATGTTTGGGTGTTTTTCATCACATTACTCATCTTAAATTTTTGGATATTTAGAGTTCTTCCACTGCTGTTGATTTCTTGTATTTATTAGAGCTGGATTCAAAACTTGAACAAGAGGTCCTATTTAAAGTTTTGGGTAAGAGCAGCAGCGCTGAAGCTTTGCGATAATGAAGACCCCATTAATAATTTTGATTATCCCCCATATGAAGATATCTTATGTAAGTTAGATATTCTATTTATTGATGGAATGAGACTCTAAGAAATCTAACTTGGAAGCGAGTCTTTGTCAAGTTCTTTTCCTTGGTTGCTAATGTAGTGTTCTCAGGATCTGTAAAATTTCGGATCAAAATTATGGTAGTTACCTCATCATTCATGGGGTGCGTGAAGGAGATAACATGCACAAGACTCAAATCATGAGTCGAGAAAAATAATCAGACTAAGAAATCTACTAGGAAGCGAGGCTTCAAAATTATATATGTTAGAGATCTTCTTTATTGATTGATATTTCTGCATTCAATGGTCATATATAACTGAAGCATGACTGCTGTAAATTACCTTTGTGAATGCTACTACAGTAAGGAATAAGGATTGCATTGCTGAACATAAAGGAAATTAAACAAGAACTATATATTGTTTGATGTTTGATCTCGGGCGAATAGGCATAGAACATAAACGAAAGTTCAGTATTGCCTTTATCACAACACTACTAACATTTTTCTTTTCTTTTCTGATGATATTTTTTGTGCATAGTTCTTTACGTATCAATTTCATAATGAAGAAGTCGTGCATTGAGTTAAAGATTTTACGGTTAGTAGTCCACACTCACCTATGAACAAGCTTTAATGATAATCCTTCATTCACTTAGAAAAAAATTACAATATGCATTTCACAATATTTTTTTTTATATAAATATTGAATACAATGAAACTACAGTGTATCTCCAATCTAATATTCAAGTATATAATTCATACTAAAACCATTCAGTATAATAAATATTAGATTACCTTTTGCCTTTATAATAATGCTTTGAGGGATTCCATAAGCAAAGCAAGTGGACTAGAAGCGGAGAATAATGATACACTCAACTGAAAGCTTTATGGGTTAAATATAATAAAGAGCACAAATGCACTCGGTCTTGAAAATATTAGCATTTTTTTGGTGGTCTTGAAAACATACGTACTTTACCATTAAATGAAGCTGAAAGCACAAAAATACCCTTACTAATAGAGAACTTTCCGTAATTACAAAAATTCCACCGACCATTTTTTGAAGCCGTAATTATAAAAATACCACCGTACCTTTTTACCTCCGAAATTACAAGAAACGCTATTGCTTCCTACACAGCAGAAAACAGTGCCAACCCAGTCGTGTTTCACATCCATTTTGTGAACAAATAGGACCAAATCGGTATCGTTTCACTCATATACAACGCAATCAATTCGTCTATGTTTCACGACTATTTTGTGAATAAATAAAGTCGAATTGTTATCATTTATCTTATATACAATAATCAAAGCAAACATAATATAAGATCAATCCGGTGTCATTTCTTCATACATTGAGCAAAAAATCATGTTGGTTTTGTGAATAAATGACGCCAAATCGCCCTTACTTTATTCTTCACAAAAAATACCTTCAAGTGCTTATATATTTCGAAATAACGACAATCTGGGTGTGCTTATGCATATACTTGTGTCTGTGTTTGTGAAAAAATGAGGCCAGATCGGCCTCACTTCATACATCCACAAAAAAAACCTTCAAGTGCTTCTATATTTAGAAATAATGACAATCCGTCTGCATTTATACATATATTGAACCAAAATTGTGTCCATTTTGCAAACAAATGACACCGAATCGTCATCACTTTGCCAAAACAAAAATTCAAAGTAAAAATAAAACAAGGCCAATCAGGCATCGTTTATTCATAATGCGAGCCATATAATATTTACAATTTACAAATAATTACGGCCGAATCGTCATCATTTTCAATACAACTTTAAATACAAATTGTTATCACTTTTCAAAATAAATTGTCCTCACCTTCAACACAACTTTGAATAAAAATTGTCAATCATTTTCAATACAAATCGTCATCTCTTTTTCAATGAATCTTAATCCTCCTATACCATTTCCACCACATAATATTTACATGATTAAGAAATGAGGTAAAAAAAGGAGAAAAATTATTAAAATTACAACTATCTGAGCTTCCTTGGTTGACGGTAGAAGAAGCAAAGTGCAACTACTCTTAATCCAATCCTTTGTGTTCGAATCGGGTCCATTTGATTGGTCATTGTTCCATGCGTCGTCGCAGTGAACACCATCACGTCGAAGCTTTGTCGTTCTCACAACACCCCAATCACCATGAAAACAGTAGCGACCTCACCATCGCTACGGCATCAGAGACCTCACCATCGCTACGACATCAGAGACATCTCACCACCACCATGAGCTACTGCATATTCGAGCCGCCAGCGCAAACACCATTGGAAAAAACAGCCTCCAAACCCGATTCAAAGTCAACCCGCCCTGAAATTACCATGGGTTTACTAGAGATGGATTCAGTTGCGACGGCGATCGGAGTTTTCGCATCGGTGCTCCGACGGTGTTTCACTATGATTGCGTCGCTGCGCACGACGGTCGGGCTGACGATCAAAAGCTGACGGCAGTTGGGGAAAAAATAAAGGGTTTTGACCCGACCCGGTTCGGGATCGGATCGGAGCAGGTACAGTTACGGTGGTGGCGCAACGGTTGTGGTGGCGCGGTGAGTTAGTGATGGTGGTTGTGGTGGGGTTAGAGTTTGGTATATAGAGAGAGAAAGTGGATCTATGGAGAAAGAAAGTAGTGAATGTGAAATGATTGTAGAATAGTGTTTAAAGGGTAAAAGTAAAAATTCTATTAAAATGTTCAAAATACTTAGGCTTTAAAGACCAGTGAAAAATAGCTCATCAAATCAAGACCAGACAGTAAAGTGCTTATCCCCAATAAAAAAAGTGAAGCATTATTATTCATTTAAGTTGGCATTTTCATTACTTTAGCTTCCACTGATTTGCAAATTTTATTTTAGAGATTTACCATTGAACTTTTCGACATTTTATGTTAGTATAAATGTTTCTTCATTTCAAACAAAATTATTTAAAATAAGCTTCTTTTACATTGAATCATACTTTAAACTCTTATAAATTATCTTCAATTTGTTTCTTCTTCCTCTGTTCTTTTTGTTCTTAGGCATTAGATATGAAATGTAAATTTGTAACGAATACTTTGATGGAGCTGTAAATCTTAAGACATGAAATATGGGGAGGAATGTAAATTTGAGTCATGAATTGAATCTTATTTTAAATTTTGTTTTTTTAACCTATTCTTGGATTTGCTTCTTCTTAGTTTGTTCTTTAAATCTTACTTAGAACTTAATTTAAGCTTGACCTTTTTCTTTCGAATTTATTGGTTCAAGCTTTTGACCAATATTATAGACAAATTGTTCCGTTTAAAATTTGCTATGATTAATTTTATTTTATACTCTGTACTATACTAGTAGCAGTTAACAATTGTGAACCCCATCTTTATTTGACTGATAGTACAAATTAATATCATTGATTTAGCTCGAGTAACTTGCTTTATTTCATATACACTCACTATCTCTATAAAAAATAAATTTCTATTTAACAGCCCTTTTTAAAAATAAAATTTTAACATGCGCCACAGTGGAAGTACCACTTTCCTAAGCCATACATAAAGAACATATTTTCCAGAAAGCAGTTGACAATACGAAACAAACCTGAAAATTGGCCCTTTTAGGCCTCGTAAATCTGACTTATTATTACAATTAGAAAAAGGGAGTACAATTTTGAGTTATAACAAATTTTCTGGTTGCTTATCAAGTTCAGTTCTAACCAAGTCCATTTGAAAAATACTAAGAAAGTAATTTTAGGAGATTCTAATGAATAACTCTATCTTTTCTATCCTCAAATACAAGAGGAAAAGAAAGCAAGTAGATAACCTGTCCTAACATAGTTTTATAAGCTGTATCAACATCCTTTTCCTTGCCTACCGAGAGATTTTATCTGACTAAATTTACCAATCCAAATTTAAGTTATCCCTAGTATATTTAAAATTTTAAGCAGCTTCAAGCATAATTGATACCTCTCACGCTTTTTTCATACAATTCAATTATGCAAACTGCATGCTATAAAATTTTGAGAAAACATGAACAATTCAAGAGTCTGTCAGAAGTGAGCTAACAGAAATATTATTCCAATACCCTAATTTATAAGGATTTTGATAACTACTTGACTCACAGAAAAAGAAAAGAAAGAGTGTGAACAAAGACAGAACTGGAAATCCAAATCAAAGAACAATTGCTAGGCCTTCCTTCTTCGGAGGTACTATTGCTGTCTTATTTCCTGGGAACGCACTGCGGGAGACATCTACCAGGGCCTTGAAGCTGTATGGTTCGTGCATCGACAATTCGGACAAGACTTTCCTGTTCAGCTGGACATTCTCCTTCATCAGCCCATGCATGAAATTTCCATAATTCACCTAGAATTGAAATAATACAAGGAAACAACATATCATGATATGAATAGACAAAATCTTTTAACATGTTATATGGGTCTCTGTTTTGTGTAATTGTAGTGTGAGCGTGGTGGATACCATCTAAAAACACAAATGTACAACACAAGATTGAATTGGATGACTTGCCGGGTGATGGCAAACACCAAACCCATGTTAGAACTGCACACAGAAACATAACTTTCCTAATGGCATTGACACAAGGGGGGAGAGAGAGAGCGCACGCACGCGCGCTTGGGGGGGGGGGGGGCGGGGGGTGTGGTTCATATGAAGTTGATGCAAATAGAGTTTTCTGTGAAACAGAATACAATTTCAACCTAAAACAGAAGAATGAAGAGAAAATACAAATCATAATGTGGTCAAAGAACAGTTTACTCCAAGTCAGCGGGAACTCTTTAGATGACTACGTCATTCTACTCTGAAGTTAGAAAACAATGTGGTTATCCCCATAATAACAGTAGAGGTAATCCAATATAGTGTTTTTCTGGAGAACATGAATACTTAGTATATTTCACAATGCAAATCTTAACTAGCATCGAGTAGCAGATTTCATTGAATTCACAAGAAAAAATATGTAAAGTTGTGCCGCCTAACAATCATCACTTCTTAGGAACTTTTCATGCTACCTATGCACACTTTGTCAGCACTTGCCTCTCTTCTCTACCTCTTCAGTCAATTCCTCCCCATTTCAACACAACATCCTAATATCTTCCAAGTTCCAAATAAAGCTATATTGGTGTTTCATAGTTCAAACTTAATTCCCTCTAGCTTTCTACCATGCTAAAGAATGATAGAAGGATGTCAATGTCTACAAATATCTCATGGAATGGCTGCCTGCAAAAGTGTGCTCTGAAATGATAATACATAATGGCTGCCTGCAAAAGTGTGCTCTGAAATGATAATACGTAAGAGTCCTTTTGTTAGTTGTATTAACTCAATGGTACAGAACTTGATTTTGCTACGTAATACAGTTGTTATCCGATTTCCCAAACGGAAATACTCAAGAAGTATAAAGCCCCTAATCTCGATGGTTATATAATGGCTTCTTATCAAATATGCTGGCCAATCTTGAAAGAAGACCTGATGATGAACACATTCTAGTACTTGACAGGATGGAAAATTTATGAAAAGCTTGAATGCTACTTTTATAGTCTGAAGATGGGTGCAATCGAATCAAGAGACTTTAGACCAATAAATCTCTTTGGAGTTGTCTATAAGATAATGACCAAAGTGTTGATTGAAAAACTAAAGACAGTCATAAGGAATCTTACTTTTTGGCACACAAGATGCACTCACACCAGCTAGATAGTGGATGTCATTTTAGTTGCTACTGAGTGCTCGGTTTCCAGGATGAAAGCAAATCAAGAAGAAATAATCCATAAGCTAGACTAGAAAGGGCCTATGACCATGCTAACTGATTCCTACTTAAAAGATACTTTCCAAAAGATGGCTTTTGAGAAATATTAAAGAGGTAAAAACCTGCATATCTACAGTCAGGTTCACTATGATTTTTCTATTTCTGATTATGACGGAAAGCACTTAAGTAGCTTGCTGCTTGAAGTTGAGGGCAAAGGACAAAGGTTTTCAAATTGTAGTGAAGAATGGATAGTTAAAGTTTCATATTCTATAATCTATATACATATGAAACTAGAATTTTGTGTAGGGAAGAGGAAGAGAAAAAGGAATAAGCTATGAGCGATGCTTTTGATCATTGAGACAATCTCTGAGTTACATATCAACTTAGAAAAAGTAGCATACTCCCTTTAATTGATGGAAATCATTTGCAACTCATCATCAATTTTGGGGTGCAAAAACTGAAGCGTACGTACTTAACTTGGGATGCCATAGGCTTCAACAGATGCAACAGCGTGGCAAGGTTTGTAGGAAAACAGTTTTATCCATGCTGGTAAACTCACTCTAGTTGACCCTGTGTTTAGATAGAATGGCCATACACCTAACGTCTTTATATCAAGTGCGAGAAAAAGTAAAGTAACAATAAGATAAACTAAGAAGGAAGTCTTAAAAAGGCAAAAAACTAAGAAGTATTGGGGATAGAGAACTTGAAGTTGCAGAATACCCGCTATATCAAATGGCCTTGGAGATTTAATATTGAACAAGAATAACAATGAGAAGTTAAGCAAAAGTATGGCATGGAAGGGCACTCGACCACTAAAAATAGTGCCTACCTCTTATGGAGGCGTTGCGGAGGCAGACTAATAACTATTCGGCAGAATCCCAAAACTTTGTAAGCTTAAAATTTTCATGTATATAAATTAAACTTATGGCGGGACTCGTCAGTGAATAAGCTGTTTAGAAAAATCAATTCTCTGCCAAATAGAAAGATGCTACAATCGCAGAGAGCAGAAATAACAATCCACGGCTGATTGGAACATTTTAGAGTGACACTTCTCTTCCACATACTAGAAGAGCAGAATACACTATGAAGCTGATGCTATATTCGTAAAGGAAAGAAAAATGAGAAATTCACCATGAAATCATAGGCTATGATATAGTGATTACCACACTTACAGCAGTGGAGATAATAGATTTCAAATTTTCATGTATGCTGAAAGGGTCTAATTCCACTATCCTTGTATGCATTTTTTGAGCACCTAATTGGTGCTATGATAAATGAATATTTACCTCACTCACAAAAACGAGCCTAAGACCACCAGATAGGGAGTTAAAAAGTACACAAACTTCTTTGTTTCCTCCCACTTCGCATTAATCTAGGACAAAAATGACCAACGAAAGAATAACACGGCAGGTGAAGGAAAAATCATAACAGGATTATGAAGCCCAGAAATATTTGATAATCTATTATTCTCTTTTTTTCTATAGCTTATAGGAAACTTTATCACCCGTAGTCCAATTACATAGCTCTAATCGTTACAATGAAGACACATGATATTAGATAATCAACCAATTACTTGCTTACTATTTCCATGCCATGGCTTTACAGGAACACAAATTCATCACATTTAACTGCACTTCCTAAAAATGTACCTTCCCACCTTTTCTTTCTAACCGAGAAATCCAGGAGGACAATTAAAAACTTGGTGGATAATGGCCCTGCCCCTCTATATCATTCTCCACTTAAATAGTAGGCATTTCTTTGCGGCAGGTCCGAACCGTGGCCAAAAGCGGAGCGAGAAAGTCCCTTTGCCACTACAATGAAAACTTCTGTTATGTTAAGGGGATTCAGAAGTTTATATATGTGGAAAATTATTACTTTTGCCTATTTGCACAGTATAAATTTTCCAACAAAGGGATTCAATTGAACCCCATTGTTGGTTACATCACTAGACCAAAACCTTAGGGCACAAAGGAGAAAACTTTTGGGCACAAAGGAGAAAACTTTCTTAAACATATACTAATACCAATTTTATTCGTTTGCTTCGACACTCCTATTGCTACTAGTAACAGGGCGGAGCCAAGATTTTAAGTTTGTGGGTTCTGGATAGACTATGTATATATTAAATATGCATTTTTTAACACAAATACAGGGTTTGAACCAAAGCTACTTGGTTCTGCCGAACCCATAATCAGAAGTACAAAGACAATAAGGAAAAAAAGCAGTACCCCATGTTGGCGAGTGCCGGCATTAATGCGCTGAATCCAAAGGGAACGCATATCCCTCTTCTTGTTACGGCGGTCTCTGTAAGAATACTGAAGTGCCTTCTCCACTCTTTCCCGTGCTATTCTTATGCAATTTTTGGCTCTTCCTCTGAATCCTTTAGCTAACTTCAACACCTCCTTCTTGTTCATCTTCTCACTACTTCTTTGGAGGGTTTTGGCAAGATTTGGGTTTAAGCTGAAATGTGCTTACACCTCTTGTGCGGGTTTTGGCAAAGACTTGGTATATATACCTAGAACTTTTTTTTTTAAACAATTTTAATTTGTAAAATGTTACTACTCCCTCTTGTCTCATTTTATACATGGTAGTATTTAACTTGAGACGGAGTTTACTTTTAAAAAATTTGTATTTTAAAATAAGGCATAAAATTGTGCGGCCGTAAAATATTTTATTAAAGCCCATTGTTTCAATTTATAGAAATATGATTCATTTCGAAACATATAAAAATAGAAAAAGAAAATATATTGACACATAAAGAGAGACAAAGGGAGTTATGAGATAAATTTTGTGTCCCAAATTTTCAGACAATTTAATCAATGTTAACAATCAGAAATTAAAGATATTACTTTAAAAATTGTAAATTATGAATCGAAAATAAATTTTGTTGTACTTATTGATTCATGTAAACATGGAATGCGAGTGAGTTTTACTATACGAGTATATGCATGTTTGGGTATATGTGCAATTGTGTAAATTAATCTTGTAGAATTTAGTTTGACATGTGATTGTAGGTTTACCAATTAATCTTTATCATAAGAATTTACATCTAGTAGGCGTTTAATCATAGATTCGAAAATTATTTTTGAAAAAGAAATTTTTTAAACTGCGATAAATTATATTTAAAATTGTAGTTGAACATACATTATTTCAGTAGAAACTAAAATTTAAAATTTTTTGAATGAAGAAAATAAAATTTGTGTAAAACTTGAAAAACTAGTCAAAATTAGTTTTTGATTTTTCAAAAACTTATTTTATAAAAAGTACAAAACTTTCAAAGATTTTATGACAAAACAAGGCTTTCACACCTTTTTTTTTTTTGGCCAAAAATATTTCATAATATTTTTTTTTCCATCAAGTACCTCATAATATAACTTCAAGTTGATATGGCCACAAGAAATATGACTCGACCAACTGCGCCAGAGTCAACATGGAAGTTGATATTATTGCAAAGTTTCTCCAATGAGTTCAAATTGGTGAGTTTGACAAAGACACGGGAAGGGCGACATCAAAATGGATCATAACCAAGTATGATCACATGCCCAAGTACCGTGGTAAATGTCTTTTGCAAGCGCTAGGAGAATGAGTGTATGTTGTGTTCTTCATCCTGAGCTAATACTGAAAGAGGAAGATGTTATGTCGAATGAAGAGGCTCTGGTTAAGGTGTTGAAAAGTGGTAAGGTGCTTGGGAATATCTCCAAAGAAATAACACCTCAAATTGAAAGTGATACATGCAAATAAGTAACATGGGTGACAAATACAAAGTATGATAAAAGATTTATTAACCCAAATCATATATGGTTGCTTGGATCACAGTGAGAGGAAAACGGGCAACTACAAATGCCCTGCAAGGCGGTATATCTGGAAAAGAAGTAGTAGTTCGTGATGGAGCTGACGCGGATAAGACAGACCATACGGTCCAATCTCTAAATGCCCGTGAGGGGTTGAGCCACCGAGATGGTAGAGTTAATGTTTTAGCTAAGAATCTGAAAGAGGCTTTGGTCCCGGTTACAGAGGTTTCAGAAAGGCTTTGATCCCAACTGCAGATGGAGTTCCCTCTCCAAATACTAGCTTTCACTCGTCAAATTTTTTAAAAAATAAAAGTTTACAAATGGCTAGAGAATTCCCTCGTCGATTTAAAAAAATTTACTTTTCTCTCTCCTACTCGGCGAGGGATTTCCCTCTCTGAAAATAGCAACATAAAATAAATTTTATCTCTGTTCATTGGCGAGGAAACTCCCTCTCCAATTAGAAGAGAGAAAATTCATCTCCACGTCCATCGGCTAGGGAATTTCCTAACCAAATAAAAGCAGTATCGCACCACAAAGAAAGCTGGAAAAATATTATATAGAAAATTCTATTTTAATTTTCTCTCTAATATTTGGCTAGGGAATTTCCTAGCCAAAACCATTAAAAAAAATTCAATTTATACCCATCCACAACACAACTCTTTCTTCAGTTTATACTCTCTTTGTTTAGAAAAAAAATCTCCTTCTCAAAATTTCCCTGGCTAAGATCTGAATCATTTTCGCCATTACTTCTCTTTCTCTTGCGCTCGACTAATCGACTCTCAAAAAGTCCATCAAATTGCTTAGCTTCTTCCTTCATTTGCTTTTTATATCCTTCTATATCTAACCATCCCAACAATGGTATAAAATCACCAACAACAAATGCATCAAGTAACTTAAAATATTTTCTTATTGCTTATGAGGCCTTTTTTCCTTCTTCTATGTCATGATCTTCTATATATCGTTTTCCAAAGAGCACTTATAGTAAATGTCATGGTCAAAATTTTGAACCACTGCTTCATTTCTAGTTCTACAAGATCTAAATCATTTTTCCCTCAACCACTTTTTCGCTATTACTTCTTTTTTATTTTTTATATCTAGTAAAAAGTATAATTAATTATTTTTGAAAATTTGAACACTAAATTAAGCATATTATTCCAATGAATCTGCTTAATTTTAGATCTAGAATCGAAATTATGTCTAAATTGTGTTCTTTTTTTTATTTGTGTTTATAAACTTGATTATTTTTAATTAACTTGATGAAAAAATATTACATGGACAGGGAATTAAAAAATAAAATTTCAATACTTGAAGAGGGAATTCTCTCGCCAAAATATATTAAAAAATATTTTTTTTGACTTGGTTTGGCGAGGGAATTCCCTAGCCAAATATCACTGGTACACTTTATTAAAAAGGGCCTACCTAGCTGTTGGCTAGGGAATTCCCTCGCCAAAAAAGCTTTTCTACGAACCTTTTTACGAGGCGTGTACAGCAAGGAAGTTCCCTCTCTATCGCGCGTTTGGAGAGGGAATTTACTAGCCAAATTCCCTCGTAGAACACGTGTTTTCTAGTAGTGGTAACTGCCCACTCCTTAGTGATACTGCCCACTTTGGTGTTATGCTCGCACTTCTTTCTATAAGGCTGATATGGAGTGGCTCTGATACCACTTTTATCTGCATAATCCACTAGTAATACGCTTTGGGCTTATGGTTGTATGGCTTTAAAATACGTATCTAAGGTCAAAAGCATGTTTCAATATACACCCACATATCTTCGTCTATACCGATGTAGGACTTGCTTAAGGTCTCACATAAGCGTATTACACGCGCTACCCTAATCCTATTGAGGCAAGGAAACTCTTTCAAATGTCATAGCAGGAAAGAATCAAACAGGAAGAGTGGTTTCCGCCAGCTCTACTGTCATTCCATTGTTTCAAATTTGCACTTAGATGTTCAAATTTTAGATCAGATTACACCCATCTTGTACAAAAAGCTATATTTAGAATACAAAAATTGTTGGATTTTTAAAACAAAAGCCCTAAAAATGGCTATTTGCTCACTTTCTCATGTAGGAAGTAAAACTCTTAATTATTTTTTGTGCAAATTGAGCACTTTTGAATCTGGTATTGAAAGTTTGAGCACTTTTTCCATAGTATTGAAATTTTGAGCACTTTCATTAATTTAATTTTTATATATATATATATATATATATATATATATATATATATATATAACATCCACCAATGAAAACAATCAGTCATCGCCACTGAGCATTGTCAGCCATCGGTAATCTGCCGCCGAACTAACTCCTGCCAGCCCCATAATTTTACAAAAATTACAACTCCAAATTCATCTTGGCCGCCTCTTTTCTTTTCTACCATTGATTTTTTAAAAATCATACTAAATTAGCATAAATTTGATTTTGAAAATAGGGGCAAACTTTTTCCGGCAATTCTTTAGTCTTTTTCCTAAGACTTTTACATGAAAAAATTGGTAAGTTCTGCTACAATAGAAAATAATCAAAGAGGTGATGGGAATGAAATTAAAGAAAGACTTTGGATGGTTTTAAGACACCAAAATTGAAAGAGTTAGTCCAATATATGTTGTTGGTTGTTCAACTATCACAGGTCTTTTTCCTTTCTCTATTATCAACTAATCTGAAATCAGTAGACTATCAGTTTACGTAATTGAGGTAAGCAAGCAAGTTCATCTCTTCAAACAAGTGTTCAATACTCTAAATTGTTCAAGTGCTTTGCTGTTCAAATTGATTTACTAATGACATCGACGATAGTGGTGCTGACTTTGTACCTACGAATTTAATGATAATAAATTTGGGAGATGGATCAGTGCAAATTAGTGATGATTTGGCCTCAATATTTTGTAAAATGTACATAGTATTTAGCTCACAGTATGAATAAATGATGTTGTATTAGCTATATGTTAATTTGTACTTTGCATTTCTGTATTTGAGCAAAGTGATGATGATTTGGTACATTTATATGTAAAATAGACGGACTAGTTTGGTTCACTTGTAAGTTAATGCAGATGGATTGTCTTGATTTTATTTTTATTTTGGCTTTTTGTATATGTGCAAAGTGATAACAGTTTGGTTTTGTTTGCAAATAGACATAGTAATTTGGCTCTGTAAATAAATGTAGATGGTATGTCTTGATTTTGTTTTTACTTTAATAGGAAAGGGTTAAAATTCAATTAATTTTAAAACAGTGGCTGAGCTTTCATTTAGCAGTGTAAAAAGTGGCTACTGGCCAAATTATCCTTGAAATGAATGGTATCCACTTTTTACAGCATTAAATGAGGGAGAGCCGGTGTTTGTAAGTTTTAGATGAATAGCCACAGTCATTCAAACATGTCAAAACATTGGAATTTGAACTGAAAAAAGCCTAAATTTCAAGAAAAAGTACTAGAATTTACAAAACATTATTAGCATTTTTATGAAATTTAGAATATTTCATTTCAAAACTTCAATATTTTGACCTTAAACTTAGGAATGTATTTGGAATTTGAGTAGCTTTGACTATTCATTCTAAAACTTTACTAGATAGTACTTTAGTGATTATTCATCAAATTACCCATGTTTGACAGTTCTTGTGAAAAGTTTGCCAGGTGGCCACATTTTCCATACTATTTAATTTTAGCCCTTTTTTTTTTTATAAATTATGTAAGTTTTAGCCACTATATCGAACTTCAAACCTCTCATGCCTAAATTCAAACCTGAAGGTCCGATGTTTTAGTTTAGACCTTCAGGTTTATAGTTAGGCATAAAAGGTTTGAAGTTTCAAACCTTCTTGAGATCAGACCCCAAGGTCTAAAGTTCAAAAAGTGGTTAAAACTAAATAATTTTTAAAACGTGACATAAACTATAAAGACATACTAAAAAGTGGCTATTTCAGCGCACCCCCGTTAGTTGGAAGATTTAATTAGGCTTTCAAGGAAACTCAAGCATTAATGAGACAAAAAATTTCACCAGTACCCTCAATAACAACTGGTCTTACCTAATTACCCCCATTTAGAAATGTTTTAAGTAAATGCCCTCCACATCGTATCCCCCGTGAAAGTACTATTTTACCTCCGCCTAACATCATTCACACTGAAAGGATTTCTCTGTCTCTTTCGACGTTCCTGATCTTTCTTTCCTTGTTTCTTCGTTTCGTACTGCAGATTTAATGTTCGTTTTCTCTCATTTTCGTGTGTTTGTTGTATTATTTTTTATTTAAATTGTTATTTTTACTAAGCCTAATCATTTATCTGCAAAATTTTCCCCTGCAATTTTATTTATATACTTATTGTGGCTGTTTATATATTTATTTGTCAGTTATTTCCATTTTGATTTATGTTTGAGGTTTTTGTAGATTCTTTTGGTTGTGTTTGTTTGATTCTGGTGATTTGAAGCTTCAAATTTCATACAACGTAAAGTCTTGGCTATTGCCAAGAGTTGTATAGACTTTTTCTAAATTGGTTATCACAGTAGAGTTTAAAGTATTGGCAATAGCCAAGACTGTAGAGATTTTTCAGTGTAAGATCTCATTTTCAGCAGAGCGTAAAGTCTTGGCTATTGCCAAGAGTTGCATAGACTTTTTCTAAATTGATTATTGCAATAGAGTTTAAAGTCTTGGCTATTGCCAATATGTTTAGTTATTTTCAGTGTATGTGTTCCCTTTGCAACAGAATTGAAAGTATTGGCTATTGCCAATACTTTTAGAGACTTTGTATGCAAGCCCCCCATAGCAACAGTCTTAAAGTCTTGGAAATAGTCAAGAAGTCTCTACTAGGTGCTTACAGAGTTGTACTCTTGGCAATAGCCAATACTTGCAGAGACTTGGTCTGCAAGTCCCCCATATCAACAGGTCTGAAAGTCTTGGCAATAGCCAATAAGTCTCTCCTTTGTGCTATATTGCACCAGATATAGCCAAGACTTGCAGAGAGTTTTTCTGCAAGTACCCCATTGCAACAGATAGGGAAGAAATGTCTACAAGGACCCCATTGCATCAGAGCTGCAAGTTTTGGCTATAACCCCTCATTGCAATAGGGTTGAAAGTCTTGGCAATAGGCAAGAACTTTCTGCAAGCCTTACATTGCACAAGAGCTTAAACTATTGTCAATAAGCCAAGAGTTGCAGAGACAATAACATGTCATATTTTATTAATATTGCTGGAACCTTTGCTTGAACGGAGCAATCTCTGAAAGGAATGGGTCTTTAGGGTTGTTGTGATCGCGTGAATAGTGAAAATGAAGGGGATGGACTGTGCGCGTCTTTTTATTGGTTTGTAGGAGTATTTGGGTCCGAAAAAAATTTCATTAAACTAATGAGGGCATTTTTGCTAAACATCTGTTAGTGAGGGCAATTTGGCAAACCATTGCTTCCGGTAGTATATTTTTGCAATTCGCCCTTAACGAGAAACAGTAAAAATTTGGCCCGTAGCCTGTTTGCACCGTGTGAAATGAAAACCTGCCAGTGGTGCAAAACTCTTTCAAGACTAGTTATATCCGTAAAAATCTCATTATTTCTACTAGAATTTTTGAATAAAATTTCAAAATCTCAGTATTTTATAGTGGGATCACTTAAATATGAATCCCAATATTTAGTGGAATTTTGAACATGTTAATTCAAAAGTCCCAGAATTTTTTTAACACAATTTCAAAATTTCAGTATTTTATACTGGGATCACTTAAATATGAATCTCAATATTTTATATTGGGTTTGAACATGTTAGTTTAAAAGTCCTAGTATAAAATACCTTGACTTTAAATATGAAACTCCGAGATTTTTCTGAAACTTTGAACAAAACTCCAACTTATTTTAGTGGAGTTTAGTTCAAATTCTCAGATATTTGTACTGTGGCTAATCTGGTGTTGTTAACGCCAAGAGACTATAAGTGTGCAGAGACTAATTTGGCTATTTCTCAATTAATTTTGAAATAATGGATAAAACTCACTTAGGACGTCCAAAATTGATTAGTTATCAATTTTTCAACCAGAAAACTACTATTTGGAAAATTTCTTAAGCTAGAGGAACATCGTAAAAATTTTGTGCAGGGGCCTATTTGGCGCGCGTTAATTGATTGTAGCCGTCAAAAATAAATTCACTGAGAAATAGTCACCTCTGGACAAATCCCAGTATAAATATTGGGGTCTTGAACAAAACTTATTCAAAACTCCAGTATTTATACTGGGAAGGTTCAGTAAACTAACCCAGTATAAAATACTGGGGCTTTGAACAATTTTTGTTCAAGGCCCCAGCATTTTGTTATGGAACTTTGTATAAAGCTTCAGTCTCATAACAAAATGCTGGGGCTGTGAACAAAACTTGTTCAAAGCCCCAACATTTTATTATGGGACTGAAGCTTTATATATAAAGTCTCATAACAAAATACTTGGGCTTTGAACAAGTTTTGTTCAAAGCCTCAGTATTTTGTTATGGGACTAGTCTGGGGTGTTTTTCCAACGCTAATGGAGCTTAAGTGTTCGCGCGAATTTTTGACTATTCTTCAATGAATTTAGAAACAGTGGATAGTCCCCAATGAGCGCGTCCAAAAATGGCTAGTGATCAAAATTTCCCAGGAACATTATTATTAAGTAAAACTGATATTAGAGAACCACTTTTACTGTTTCTAATTGAGCTATAGTCAGAGTTTGCAACATATTTGAATATATTTGAGAAATAGCTAATTTTTCATTAAAATAAACACGTACGAAAGTATCAATCTTAATATTTATGTTTAGATCTATGCAGACAACGTGTAGCACACCCTCATAAATTGATATACAAGTTTATACATTGATTGTAACCATGTACAAACATTATATGAAAATATATAAATTTATATAGACGTGTATAAAACTATATACATATGTATATCATGAACTTTTTGTGTATAATTTATGGATATATATAAAAATTTTAGATTTGTGTATTTTTTGTATCTCTCCTTTTTTTTATGAATTGAGAGAGAGAGAGTTTTTATAGATTTGTGTATTTTTTGTATCTCTCCTTTTTTTTTTATGAATTGAGAGAGAGAGAGAGAGAGAGAGAGAGAGAGAGAGAGAGAGAGAGAGAGAGAGAGAGAGAGAGAGAGAGAGAGAGAGAGAGAGAGAGAGAGAGAGAGTGTGTGTGTGTGTGTGTGTGTGTATAAACTTTGTAGATTTCGCATAAGTTGTGGAAGGCATGGTTTGAAAAATCTGGCGGAGAATAAAACTTTGGTGAAGAAAAAAAGCAACTTGAAAACAAGATGAAATTTATGCAATTTTTCCGGCAGCGACGATCGTGGTGGAAGGACGGTGGCTGGCTAAGTAGCAGTGAGATGAGAGGGCAGTGGAAACTAGGATTTGTATATGAAAAAGAGATTTTTTTATAAAGAAAACACATGTTCTATGAATATGAAATATTAATCTCCTGATGTATGCTATCTTGAACTAGCTATTTGAAAAAAAAAATTCCTATACTTTTGACTCATTATACACTTATGCTCTGAACGCTTTACTTATCGGTTCAGGAAGTATATTTGATTGTGAAAAGGGCATCCAACTCTGCAAAAAGATCTTACACTTTGTTGGAAATGGAAATTAAAAAAGCCAAGGGAAGAAAGACTAATTCAGAAGGGCAAAAGTAGTGGAAAAAATTGCTGACATAAAAATAATGATGGTAAGTTCTCTTAGACGGTCTAGAGTGTTATATTAAAAGGATTAAGAAGAACTTTCCATGCAGAGGGAGAGCCAGAAATCCTAATAAGGATATACAAACAAATAAAAAATGTCACATCGAGGAATTGAATAAATTTATCTGATAATGTAAATTAAAAACAAAATTGCATATTTATGTATGTGTGTGTTTTGGTATGTGTGTGTATATATACACACACTATCTTCACCTCACCATATTTATACATTATAAATATTGGACGAAATTATTTCAGTTAAACCCAAATTAACTTAAAATTTCCACCATCATCACCATTTCACCACAGGAATAAGGGAGAAACTCTTTAGAATCAGTTTCTTTTTTCTTTAGCCCTGTATATTCTAAAACTCGTGTTTAGGTATTATAATTAAATATATATATTTATAGAGCCACAAACAACCTTTTATATTGAGATTACGTGGTTATCATCTAAATTTACGTCTACCAAATTTGGTTAGTTATGCAGTTGTTAACCAGATTAAGCTCAAATGGAACAAAAATTTGAATAAGCCTGTTATAATTACTAAGACGATGGAAATAATGGAGAAATTATAATGAATAAGAACTATAATAAGAAATAAATGAAAGTAATAAAGATCTTATTTATAGGGTAAATGCTTGTGCTCTGGTGGAGAGAATAGACTTCGTCTCCTTCAAAGCTGTAGCGCTACTTAAATTTCTTACCTTCAAGACTATGTCGGTGGGAGAAGTAATATAAGCAAATTTATTTTTTTATGCAATGGCTAGGTCCGAGTGTGAAGTATATGGTAAAAGTATATTAAAGTATTTGTTATGTATGGGATACAAATATTTAATTATATTTAAAGCGAAAAAAATTGCAAGAGGGGCCAGATATTAAAGCTAACTTAAAAGGTCAAAGTTTAAATGACATTGATTTCCAGGCCTTAAGTTTGCAAGAGAGGACAAGCTACCTCTTAAATCATATTATATTTGTTGGCTATATATGAATGAACTATAACTATAGAAAGGAGCAAGTCAGCACCTTTACACTCTGTTTGGATCATTGTTACCTATTGTTTCATAATGTATTATTTTGTATTGTATTGTATCGTATCGTACTGTATTATAAAAACAACGTTTGAATTGATTGTATTGTTTCCCATTGTTTAGTAACATTGTTATTGTTTGTTTTGATTGTATTGTATTGTACTGTAACTAATAAGTTTACTAATATACCCTTAGTTGTTCTAAATATTAGATTAAGTAACAAATTTTCTTTAATATAATTTGAGACGGTTTATATTTACTAGTTTATCACCAACTATACCTTGTAAATATATTCATGCAAATTATAATGAAAATAATAAAAAAAATAAGTTAATAATATTAAACATAACAATAAGTTCACACTATTAATAATTTAGATAAAAAATAATATTCCATAACGACATGCAAGCAATATCATATTATCCAAATATAGTTATAATATAAATAATACTAGACTAATTTATTTTGTATCAAGAGAACAAATAACAAAAGTGTCATCATATATTTTGTATATAAAAAAAGAACATATAAATTATAAGAGAGGCAGGGAACGTACAAAGTAATAAGAGAGGCAGGGAACGTACTGTATTTTGAGAAGAGGGGAGGTGAGGTCAAAATAACTACTTGGGTGTATTTAAAAAAGAAAATAGGGTAGAGGGTAAAATAGAATTATAAGGTTATAATTAAGGACATGATGGGAAAGTGTAAAAGCGTAACAATGCAAAACCACCAAATCGGTTGTAACAAAAAGTGGGTCTTTTCATTGTTAGGTAACAACGGAACTTAACAATACAATACAACGAAATTAAAGTAACAACCAAAACAAACGTTGTAACCATAATAACAATACAATACAATACAATGGGTAACAATGATCCAAACAAAGTGTTAGTCCCACATTAGCGTATCCATACAAACGGGAAAAGACGAAACAGAGCCGTTCTTTAACGCCAAAAGCTAAGGCAACCTTGGAGACAACGTTTCAGGGAGCTTTTCATTCCATTTGATTAAGGTAAAAATTTTCTTACGAAATTGAATAGTGGAAATATTATTATACACAAGAGTATCAAGTCATAATAGATTATATTTTTAGGAAATTATCCCAAAACTTAGAAATTTAATGGTTGAACCTAAGTACTTGAATTGGGAAAAAAGTTTGAAACTTTAGTATTGATTATTCAAATTGGTGATTGTAGTTGTTGGGTGACGCGAAGTGCGTCTATTGGAGCTACGTTTTGGCTCAAAGGAGTAATCGATATGAGTTGATATAACCCTTTACTAAAAAGATTTTACTCACAAAATCTCGCATATAAAGAGTGTGATAAAATGTCTTAAAGAGCTAATATGTATTTAATTGGAGCGAGAGAGTGCATATTAGCTAAACCCCATTCAATTTATCATTCAAGAGTTTATCCTTGAATTATATACATTGATTTTCATATTTTGTTATGTTAATTTACGTTATATTATATGTCATTATGGATTCACGAATGTTTGAAAATATATTCATGTCAAGTTTTACTCAAGATTATTATGGTTATGTTCATGGATTATATTCAAGTAATGTATTGGACCTTAAAGTGGTCAAGTAGAGTTTTATAAAAATATTTTGGGAGTTACCTTGAGATTCTGAGAAGGGCTTCGTGACCATTGGTGGTTAATGTTGGCCCCGAAACTACTCGTGCCAGAGTGGGATATAGGATAATATTGCCTGACACGGTCAAGGCACAAAACGTGCAGCATGCTATCACCTGGAACTGTGTGGCGCCACAGTGAAGGGGCCTATTCGATCGGGCGGGGATCGAACCCGTGCCCATCGCACAGTGACTTTATATATTCATGTTATCTCAGAGTTAATTGGTACTCCCCAAAAAGTAAAGAAATGATATACATATTTATGTTTAAAGTTCGGAATTTTATTGTTTTAAGTAATTTCAGTTTCTTTAAATATTTTATGTTCTCATGGTTTACGAGTTATGTGCATTTCAAGGTTCTTTTAAAAGTCTCGTTCCCGCTTTAGTGGGGGGTCACTGAGACTCACTGAGTACCGCCGTGGTGTACGGACGTTCTCTTTTGGGAACCTACGTTGTCCTATGACGCAACATAGGAACCAGTGTTGCAGATACGGCGATAGGCTAGGATTTTCCCCTCACTTCCAATGCTATTGGTGAGCTCCACTTTTGTTCGTGGAGTACTTCTTTTCGAGTCAACCTATTTAGTTATTTATTATGTTGTGAACTAGTCAGAAAGCTCACGTCCTGCGCAGTGTGCCAGTTTATCAGTAGATGCTTCATAGACAGTCTAGTATTTTGGGTTTGTGGTCCAGTCTTGCATTGTTTTACGCGGAAACGTAATTTGACCGTGATATTCTCAAGGATAATATTATTATTATTATTATTATTATTATTATTATTATTATTATTATTATTATTATTATTATTATTATTATTATTATTATTATTATTATTATTATTATATTTATGTTTAAGAGAATTGTTTAAGTTGCATGTATTCTCAGGGTTAAGATAGGATATATAAGTACAAGTGATTCGCTCGGTCAAACTTAGGTACCGAGTGCGGGTCATAGCTTGTTCAGAAAAAGGGTTGTGACAAACTTGGTATCAGAGCTTCATATTTAAAGAGTCCTAGGGGTCTATGAAGCCGTGTCAGTAGAGTCTTATTTATGGGTATGAAGCGCGCCATACTTATGAAGAGGAGGCTGCAGACATTTAAGAAAAGTTTCTTCTTCTTCTCACTCTAGATCGTGCAATAGAGCTTCACTCTAAGAAAATTGCTAATCTACTCATTTTTTCGAATTCGCAGAAATGGCTCGTACTCGAAGCTCTAGCATCAACGATCAAGAAACTCCTGAAGAAACTATTGCAGCTATCGCGAGTAAGAAGAGAACTAATAAAAGTAAGAAGGGTAGACCTGCTAAAACGCTCCAGTGCCCCAAGTTAAATAAGATGAAGAGGTAGAGCAGGTTGAGCCTAATGCGCAAGCTAATCATGATCAAGTTCCACCCCCAGTAACAGTTCCGGCTCCGAGTATCTCCAGAGGTTGGGTATGTGTTAAACGCTGTTGGCAGTACTATGGATATGTTTCAAACTTTCTTAGCCAACCAGAACCAGAGGAAAAAAGGACAGCCCCGAGTTGTCCAGGGCGGATAAATGTATCAAGTTGAACCCTCCATTGTTTCATGGCAACAAAGTTGATGAAGACCCCATGCTATGGTGAGAGGGTGTCCCGAAAACCCTCTGGGTTATGAAAATTATCGGTAATGATGCTGTTGAATTGGCTGCCTTCCAGCTCAGGAATGCAGCTGGATTCTGGTTTCAGATGTGGGATAACGAAAGAGCCGAAAAGGATAGTCCATCTACTTGGAAAGAATTTGAAGAGGCATTTATAGCTAGCTTCATACCAGAAGAAGATAAGGAAGCTAAAGCTACACAATTCGAGAAGCTCAAGCAAGGGAGTAAAAGTGTACCAGAATATCACATGGAATTCATCACTTTGGCTAAGTATGATCCAGACATGGTCAACACAGATAGAGCAAAGATTCGCAGGTTTGTCAACGGTTTGGGTAGTCAAATCAAGGACACCACAACAGCGGCAGGGATGCCAGATTTCTCTTGAGTTGTGGGATTTGCTAAGAATTTGGAAAGAGACACACAACAAAGGAGGGAAGAAAAGGATTACAATAAGAAGGCCCGCATAACGGGTGGTTATAGTGGTTCAGCTTGTGGAGTAGGAAAGGGTTCCTCTAGTAAGGGGTTTATTTCACCAGCACTGCCCACTCATCGGTCAGTTGGTAGGTCAACTTTTAAAAAGAGTTAGAGCTATAGGAATCAGTCCCTCCAGAATCAGAATTTCAAGGGAAATGTTTCTCAAAGTCAGAGCAGCGTGGGACAACAGTTTCAGCAGAAAGATCTTTGCACGTTATGTGGGCGTGCACATTCACGGTCGTGTATGATGAGTACCAGGGGTTGTTTTTTATTGTCATAAAGAAGGGCATTACAAATCTGAGTGCCAAAAGCTGCAACAAAATTTTGGAAGGGGAGTAGCACGTCCAACAGGTTCTTCAGCTACTACAGTTGCACCACGCCAAGATCGTGGCCCTTAGTATTAGGCCAGGCAATGGGTGGGTAAAGGCTCAGGCTCAGCTAATCAGGGTGGGGGACGACCCCATCTATATGCCACACTTGATCGTCATAGTGCAGAGGCATCTCAAGCAGTTGTCACAGGTATACTTCAAGTTTATTCACATAATGTGTATGTCTTGATTGATCCAGGTTCTACATATTCTTATGTCACTCAGTATTTTGCTATGAGCCTCGGGCTAGAACCTGAACAGTTAAGTGAGTCCTTCTTACTATCTACTCCAGTTGGTGAGCCAGTGAAAGCAACTAGAGTTTATAAAAGTTGCTTGATTTCAGTCCAAGGTCGTTATACCACAACCGATCTCATAGAGTTAGAAATGGTGGACTTCGATGTGATCATGGGTATGGATTGGCTATCTTCCTGCCATACCACGTTGGATTGTTGTGCCAAGATTGTCAGATTCCAATTTCCAAACGAAGAAGTTCTAGAATGGAAGGGTAGTTCAGCATCTACCGTGGGTAAATTTATTTCTTACCTTAAGGCGCAAAAGATGATAAGTAAAGGGTGTGTTGCCTATTTGGCTCATATCATTAATGTAGAATCAGAGGTGCCAACTCTTCAGTCTGTGCCAGTTGTTAGGGAATTTCCAGAAGTTTTTCCAGATGACCTTCCCGGACTTCCTCCAGAAAGAATCATAGAGTTTGGTAATGACCTCGTCCCGGGCACTCAACCCATGTCTATTGCTCCCTATAGAATGGCCCCAGCAGAGCTTAAAGAATTGAAAGAGCAGTTGAAAGATCTTTTTGACAAGGGCTTCATCAGGCCGAATGTGTCACCATGGGGTGCTCCGATCCTGTTTTTCAAGAAGAAAGATGGGTCTTTCAGAATGTGTATCGATTATCAGCAGTTGAACAATGTTACAGTTAAAAACAAGTATCCATTGCCTAGAATTAATGACTTATTTGACCAACTTCAGGGTGCAAAGTACTTCTCAAAGATAGACTTGAGATCGGGGTATCACCAGTTGAGAACCAGAGAAGAAGATATCCCAAAGACAGCCTTCAAGACTCGCTACGGGCACTATGAATTTTTAGTGATGTCCTTTGGGTTGACCAATGCACCCGCAGCATTCATGGACCTGATGAACAGAGTCTTCAAGCCGTACTTAGACACCTTTATTATCGTGTTTATAGACGATATTTTGGTCTATTCAAGAATCAAGGAAGAACATGCAGAGCACCTCAGGATAACTTTGTAGACTTTGAAGGAGAATCAGCTTTATGCCAAGTTTTCTAAATGTGAAGTTTGGCTCCATTCAGTGGCATTCTTAGGCCATGTGGTATCTAGTGAAGGCATTAAAGTAGATCCACAGAGGATAGAAGTGGTTAAGAATTGGCCAAGGCCTACAACTCCAACCAAAATCCAAAGTTTCTTGGGTTTGGCAGGCTACTATAGGAGATTTGTAGAGGGATTTTCTTCACTTGCAACACCATTAACCAAGCTAACTAAGAAAGTAATTAAATTTCAGCGGTCAGATGCTTGCGAACAGAGCTTTCAGAAATTAAAAAAGACGTTGACTACTGCACCTATGCTAACACCGACAAGTTTGGGTGGATTCACGATGTATTGTGAATTGTGATGCCTCCAGAGTTGGGCTTGGTTGTGTTCTCATGCTAGAAGGAAATGTCGTTGCCTATACTTCCAGGTAATTGAAAAACCACAAGAAGAACTATCCCACTCATGACTTAGAGCTTGTATCTGTAGTATTTGCTTTAAAAATATGGAGACACTATTTGTATGGTAAGCATTCTGATATATATATATACAGACCATAAGAGTCTCAAGTACATTTTCAAGCAAAATGAGTTGAATTTAAGGCAGAGAAGGTGGCTCGAGCTGTTGAAAGATTCTGACATTAATATCCTTTACCATCCGGGCAAAGCTAATGTGGTAGCAGACGCACTCAGTAGAAAGTCAATGGGTGTGTTAGCACATTTATTAATTCAAAGGAGACTGTTAGGCCGAGAAATGAAAAAGTTGGCCAATAACAGGATCAGACTAGATGAGACAGAAGGAGGAGATCTGGTTGCTTATGCTTTAGCGCGTTCATCACTTGTTACATACGCTACTAGAAATTGATGAAAATGCTACAAAAAGGTTGGAGACGGAATTCCCTCTCTAACTGATTGGAGAGGGAATTCCGTCTCCAATCACTGTAACAATAAAAAAATAATTAAATTTTTTAGAGTTGGAGATGGAATTCCGTCTCCAACTCTAAAAATATACACGCACACTTCTTCTTTCAGATTCTTCTAGCCATCAAAACAACAACAACCAACACAACAATAATGTCAACATGTCATCATGTGCTTCGAATTCTACATCCAATAATAATAATACCACTTTTGTCCAATTAACTGACCCCTCCAACTTCCGTTCCATTGTCCAAAAACTCACTGGTACTACAACCCAAGAATCATCTGTTCCCTCCTGCCATCTCGTCGGAAAACACATCGGCGACAAAGGTCCACGGCGGCAAAGTTTCAAGCTACACGAAAGAAGGCAGCATAGTGCTACAAGAAAGCTTGAAATTTTCACTGGTCAAATTTTGTCAACTTCTACAACTAGTAATAGGCAGAGAGGTAACTTTCTTACGTTGAATTAAGGTGAAATGGTTATGGCTTCACCAGTGTCACATTTTGAAATGATGACACGTGGAAGTCCAAGATCACCTATGGAAGAAGCTGAAGAAAGAGCAATTGCTGAGAAAGGCTTTTATTTGCATCCAAGTCCACTTAGTACACCTAGAGGTTCAGAACCACCGAAACTCTTGCCTTTGTTTCCACTTTCAGATTCGAGGATGTTTTTACCAAAAGCTTGTGGTAGAAGCTTAATAGTAAGAAGAAGGAGAAGAAGTGGATACAATGTAGATACAAAATATCAGATCTATTAGGCACACACAATATACAATTGAGATACGAATGATATGTAGTTTCGGCGAAACTTCAACTGAACGGAAAATCCACTAGATCTAAACAATAAAGCATCAAAAAAAATGGCGGTGAGAGAATGGTGGATATTCTCCAAACGACGAATTTGATGCTCTTCTGCAAAAAGCACGAGATTAGCATTTTAATGTCTTCTTTTTTTAATTTAATTAATTTAATGATTGGAGAGGAATTCCCTCTCCAAATGCAAAAGTTAGTGCGCACTGACACAGTTTTGGAGACGGAATTCTGTCTCCAAGAATGTGTCAGTGTGTCAGCTACTTTTGCATTTGGAGACGGAATTCCGTCTCCAAGTTGTCCAACGACGCGCTTAAAAGCGAAAGACGCGCGGAGACGGAATTCCGTCTCCAAACACCTTTTAGAGAGGGAATTCCGTCTCCAAACTGTGACGCAAATCAATTAATTTCTAGTAGTGATATGTTAAGGCTAAGCAAGATGAGGATCCTTACCTGGTGAAAATAAAAGAAGGAGTCAGAAATAAAGAAATCACTGCTTTCACTCTTGGAAGTGATGGAGTTTTGGAACTAAATGGCAGGTTATGTGTACCAGATGTAGATGATCTCAGGAAAGCCATCATGGAAGAAGCTCACAGCTCGAGATACTCTATTCACCCAGGTGCTACTAAAATGTATCAAGATTTGAAGGATTTGTATTGGTGGAAAGGCATGAAGAAGCCAATAGCAGAGTATGGTTAAATATTTGAATTGTCAGCAAGTCAAGGCAGAGCATCAACGATCAGGTGGTCTACTTCAGGATATAGAAATACCGCATTGGAAATGGGAAGCGATAAATATGGATTTTGTGATAGGCTTGCCTAGCACGTACCGTAGGCATGATTCAATTTGGTTGATTGTAGATAGATCACAAAGTCAGCTCATTTCTACCAGTAAAGACGACAGACATTTCTGAACAGTATTCTCAGTTGTACATCAAGGAAATTGTTAGGTTGCATGGCACCCCATTCTCGATTAGCTCTGATAGAGGTCCATAAGCTTTCCAGAAAAGGTTAGGAACCAAGGTCAACTTGAGTACTGCTTGCTTTCCATCCGCAGACTGATGGTCAGGCAGAAAGGACCATTCAGACCCATGAGGATATGTTGCGAGCTTGTGTTATAGATTTCGGTGGTAGTTGGGATGACCACCTACCACTCATTGAGTTTGCTTACAATAACAACTATCTGGCTAGTATTGAGATGGCTTCGTATGAGGCGCTATATAGGCATAGATGTAGATCTTCAGTGGGCTGGTTCGAACAAGTAGAGGTGTCGTTACTTGGCCTAGATTTTGTTTATGAGGTTTTAGAGAAAGTCTAGCTAATTAGAGAAAGGCTTAAAGCGGCTCAAAGTTGCCAAAAGTCTTATTCTGATAAGAGGCACTGAGACTTAGAATTCAATGTAGGTGATATGGTATTCCTAAAAGTGTTACCTATGAAGGGAGTTATGCGGTTTGGTAAGAAGTGCAAGCTTAGTCCTAGATTTATCGGACCTTATGAAATTTAAGCAAGAAAGATAATGTGGCTTACAAGTTAGCCTTGCCAGTTGAGTTATCTTCAGTCCATCCTGTTTTTCACGTGTCTATGTTAAGAAAGTACATCTATGATGAGTCACATGTTATTCCTTCCAACACCATAGAGATTAATACAGACTTGAGTTACGAAGAGGTACCAATCCAGATTCTTGATAGGAAAGTTAGAGAATTAAGAACAAAGGATATAGCTTCCGTAAAAGTGTTGTGGCGTAATTATAACTCAAAAGAGGCTAAATAGGAAGTTGAGGAAGATATGAAGGAAAGGTATTCCCATCTATTTGAAGAACAAGGTATGTGAACTATAAAGGTTTAATTTGTATTTAAATTTTTCTTGTTAATTATGATATATCATGTGGTTTAGCTCCTTGCCAGGATATAATTAAATTGTTAGTGAAATTTAGCTCCTTGCCAGAGTATTGTTGAGTTACTATTGAGATTTAGCTCCTTGCCGGAGCATGTTAGATTCATTATTGAAATTTAGCTCCTTGCCGGAGCACGTTTCATTTATTGTTGAGGTTTACCTCCTTGGCAGAGTAGTAGTAATTATTTTGAGTTATTATTGGTGCCTATAGATGGCCTATTATAGTGTATTGATTGTCCTTGTGGTATTTGTGACAGAGATATTTTTTTGGATAGTCCACTTAATGGTTGAACCTAAGTACTTGAATTGGGGAAAAAGTTTGAAACTTTGGTATTTGATTATTCGAATTGGTGTTGTAGTTGTTGGGTGAGGTGAAATGCATCTATTGGAGCTATGTTTTTTCTCAAAAGAGTAATCGAGGTGAGTTGATATAACCCTTTACTATAGAGGTTTTACTCACAAAATTCCGCATATAAAGTGTTTGATAAAATATCTTAAAGAGCTAATATGTGTTTAATTGGAGCGAGAGAGTGCATATTAGCTAAACCCCATTCAAGTTATCATTCAAGAGTTTATCCTTGAATTATATACATTGATTTTCATATTTTGTTATGTTAATTTACGTTATATTATATATCATTATGGATTAACGAATGTTTGAAAATATATTCATGTCAAGTTTTACTCAAGATTATTATGGTTATGTTCATGGATTATATTCAAGTAATGTATTGGACCTTAAAGTGGTCAAGTAGAGTTTTATAAAAATATTTTGGGAGTTACCTTGAGATTCTGAGAAGGGCTTCGTGACCATTGGTGGTTAATGTTGACCCCGAAACTACTCGTGCCAGAGTGGGATATAGGATAATATTGTCTGACACGGTCAAGGCACAAAACGCGCAGCATGTTATCACCTGGAACTGTGTGGCGCCACAGTGAAGGGGCCTATTCGATCGGGCGGGGATCGAACCCGTGCCCATCGCACAGTGACTTTATATATTCATGTTATCTCAGAGTTAATTGGTACTCCCCAAAAAGTAAAGAAATGATATATATATATATATATATATATATAAATATATATATATATATATATATATATATATATATATATTTATATTTAAAGCTCGGAATTTTATTGTTTTAAGTTATTTCAATTTCTTTAAATATTTTATGTTCTCATGGTTTACGAGTTATTTGCATTTCAAGGTTCTTTTAAAAGTCTCGTTCCCGCTTTAGTGGGGAGTCGTTGAGACTTACTGAGTACCGCCATGGTGTACTGACGTTCTCTTTTGGGAACCTACGTTGTCCTATGGCGCAACGTAGGAACCAGTGTTGCATCTACGCTGGCGACAGACTAGGATTTCCCTCTCACTTCCAGTGCTATTGGTGAGCTCCACTTTTGTTCGTAGAGTACTTTCTTTTCGAGTCATCCTATTTAGTTATTTTTTATGTTGTGAACTAGCCAGGAAGCTCATGTCCTGCGCAGTGCGTCAGTTTATCAGTAGAGGCTTCATAGACAGTCTAGTATTTTGGGTTTGTGGTCCAGTCTTGCATTGTTTTACATGGAAACGTAATTTGACCGTGATATTCTCAGGAATAATATTTTTATAAGATTATTATTATTATTATTATTATTATTATTATTATTATTATTATTATTATTATTATTATTATTATTATTATTATTATTATTATTCAGAATATTTATGTTTAAGAGAATTGTTTAAGTTACATGTATTCTCAGGGTTAAGACATGATAGATAAGTACAAGTGGTTCACTCGGTCAAGCTTAGATACCGGGTGTCGGTCATAGCTCGTTCAAAAAACGGGTCGTGACAAAAGCGAAATAAGAAAGTACAATGGCAGTAGCTTGTGAATATTGAATACTGCAGATATGTAAAGTATCAATATTAAGCGTAAGGGATTACAAAGTGGGGTTAGAGGGTATTTATAGATCTATATGTCTAGACCTAGTTTTAACTCCTTTTAAATTAAGTATCCCCCATGATAAACCTAAGTGGTTGATCGTGATAAGAACCTTCCCAAAAATAGCGGAGTTGGTTACAATTGAAACCTTATCCCCTTAGGTGATCGAATGGTTCATCTCTGGAGTCTGACTTTCCGAGGGAAATTGTTCGGATCAAATACGCCGTGGATGATTCACAAGCTGCCGCTGCACTGTCTCCAATCTTTTCCATGTCAACAAACATATAGCATCAAGTGTTCGACCATATTTTGGACAATATAGATAGTCCCCTCATTTTCTGAGTGAGTGTCTGTGTATGCTCATTGCTCGGCAAATGGCTTGAAACTTTAAGCAGAAAAAATACCTAGCTTCATCCTGGTCGAGTATTTCAAAACGACGGTTGTCACTTTATATTTCCATCTTGGCCACGTGCATGTGATCATGCGGCTGTCAACCTTCAGCCAGCTACTGAGGTAATCATTACCTCTCCTCTATAAAAGGAACCCTTGATTTCACACTTTACTTTTAAAAAAACCCTTTCAACTTTTACTTCACAAGCAAGCTCTGCTAGTAATCCACACCATATTTTCCATCGGAATTATATTCAGTTTATTTATTAAAACTAGCTTCTCAAGAATCAAGTGCATCTTACCATTCCAACATCGGTGACACCAGTCTCGAAGGTATTCTCGACGACGCCACCAGTGCTCTGTCGCAGTTAAGGTCTTAGAAACACATTGTTTATGAGAAGAAGTATGAGGCATCAAGCCATGACTAGTAATTTGACTCTCTGAATTTTACTTCTCATTTCCTCTCACTTATATTTCTTGCAAGCATCATCCCAAAGGCTGCCGATGAGCCTAAGGCCGGTGAGAAGAATGATAGAAAAGGTGGTCAGAAGGGTGGCAAATAGGCTGGCAAAGCAACTCCTCACCCTTCAAAGAAAAGGGAAGTCGTTGATGATTACAAGGTTGTTAGAGAGTCTACTAAAGCGAGAAGGGCTAGCAAGGATGAGGAAGAGAAGAAAGCCCGGGAGGCTAAAGCTATTAAAGAGACTAAGGTGGCCGAAATAGCTATGGCGGCAAGGATGCCCAAAGTGGTGGAGATGGGTGAGGAAGCTGGAGAGAAGAGGCTAGTCATTCATAATGCCTCCGCCCCGTTACTGATGACACTACTTCAGATGAACCTTTAAAGCACCCGAGGAAGGCAAGGAAGGAAAAGATGAATGAAGATGTAGAGCAGTTGAGGATGGTAGAGGGAGATCAATCTGTTCCCCTCATGAATTTTTTTCGCCGAGGTGCAGCTTTATTGCCTTCAGTGATTGAAGTCACGTCAGGGAATGAAACTAATCCCGAAAAGGATGTTATTGTTGCTGGATCTATGAGGCTTGCGTTCGCGAACAAGGGAAAGAAGAAACTTCCTCTCGATATACAGGTAACCCTCATAAAGTCCAAAATTTTTAAAAGCTTTGGCTCATTACTATACCCAAAGGGAGAGGACACAGCTGTGTTCGCCGCGTTGAAGAGAGCCCTTGGGGCAGGTGAATTTTCAGACTACTCGATTACCTTGACCATTCCTCGTCAATGGGACTTGCTTCGGTCACCAAGGCATGCTGCCAACCACCTGCACAACTTACTGGGCCCAGGGAGCTTGCTCGAATGAGCCGATACGATGACTTGATTCTCTCATCCCACGCGGTGTATGACTCCCTCACATTAAGTCTCCACTTACGTCTCTGATCTTTAAGCTGTCAAAATTATTTTTACTTAAATCTTTTCCTTTTCGTGCTTTTGTCCTAGATAACTTTGATGTTCGTTGAATCGGTGGATATGATTCCACAGCTGAATGAGGATGTTCGAATTTAGAGGGAGAGATTTGACGTCTTAGCAATTTGTGAGATTGCTATCTTCGCAAACTTCAATGCGCTAAAAGTGAAGCATGCCCAACTAGTGGCACAATGTATTGGATAAACAACTTGTGTTATAGTTACAGATTGACAAAAACAACAAAAATAAGTTTACCGAGGTTGAGGTCGAACTGGATGCCAAGGATGCAAGGATTCAAAACCTTTAAAACGATCTTGAAATTATAAGGAAAGAGAAGGCTGCTCTCGTGACCCACTCTAAAGATTTGATTGCTAAAAACCAAACTCTTGTCCTTCAATGCAATCTGGATGTTAAGTTGGCTGATCAAAAGGTTGAATTCGATTTTCATAGGAATTTGATGATTGTCGAGGCGAGGCGTGTTGCCCTCATCGAGATATCGGGGAGGGAGTTTGATATTGAGACTAAATTGGCTGAGGCCGAAGACATGGTGAGGATGTGTCGTGAAGACCTTGAGCTCCCTCCCGAGCTCGTGGAATCAGATGAAGAGGATCAAGATAACACAGAGGCCGGGGTAGAAAAGAAAGGAGATAAGTATTTCTACCCCAACCTTTCTACTAAACCAGCTGTCTCAACCTCAACAAATTTCAATGTCTTCATTGCCATTTTTTTTGAATTTTGCGGCTTAGTTACCGAATGTAAGTATTTCAAGCCTCCGACCCTTAAATTAAAATTTCTTTCTGTTTGAGTTCCTTTGTGTTGTCGTTCAAAGAGAATATTTATATCATTTAAAGCTCAATGAATGTGTTTGAACTCAAACATCAATTTGGAAAGTGAACAATAAAATAAATCAGACCCTTTGAGTTTGTGTGAATGAAGAACGATGTGTCGCTTTTATGTGTGTGCAAAATTTTTTTGAACACTTGGTCTAGAGTAAAACAGTTAGATAAAAAAAGTATTAAAATTAGCCGTTTAACTAACAATAAGAAATTCTGAGAGTTTAAGCATAAAAGAAAATTTTTTTATTATGATAATATGGGTCGCTAATGGGCACTTGATGCATCGAATGTTTCTAGCCGCTAAGTGGTCATTTTATATTAAGTACGTTTGGCCGTTTATTGGCGCTTTGGCGTACTTTAAACTTTGCCCACTATTTGACTCTATTTATAATAAGAATTAATACTTAATACGAACAATCCTCAGTATGGGTGTGTTTGTGCTATTTCGGGCGAGCGGTCCCCAATGTGGATGGCTCCGAATGTATCTTACGGGCTTGGTGAAATCTCTATTGTGAACCAAGATTTTTCGACCAACCGTGGATAGTTGTTGGTGTTTGGGCACTCACTAGTTAACAATTCATGCGACTCCCACATCTCCTTCATCCCCCCCTAGTGTTTGGGTGAGAAGCATGAAGAGCCGAACACTAGTTCCCGTCGAATTTTCTACGGATTTTTTTCCTGAAACGAGGAAGCTAGAAAAATAAAATGAGGCTGACTTAAAGATAAATACCGCATTAGAACGCTTCGTCATTCGTACACATCTTCTCTTTTTTTCTCGGGCCTCTAGTGAGTTACAAACATAATTCGAAAAGGTCAGACTTATCGACCTAGACTTTAGAGAATCTAAGGCTCAAGTGTTCGTGGGTGATGTTTGTCATCATTCGGTTCCAACTATGCCTATCATCTACAAGTGTTAGTACCAAAAGTGATAAAGAATTGTCCGAAATTAAGCAACGAAAAAAAGAATTTATGAAACCAAGAAATAGTATTTCTTGAGGTGGGGTACATTCCAATTGAGTGGAAGTACTCTTGAATCTATTGTTTCTAATTTATAGGTTCCCATTCCGAGCACGTTAGCAGCCCGAAAGGGTCCCTCCCAATTAGTAGCTTGCCTTTGTTGGGTTCCCCGGGTCGATGCATATTCCTCTTCAACACATAGTCACCTGCATTAAAACTTTGATACCTGCCTTTTTTATTGAGGTAGTTCTTCATTCTCTGCTTATGTGCAGCCATCCAGATCAAAGCCGTCTCCCTTTTGCCTTCCAAGAGGTCTAATTCAACTAATAGAGCCTCATTGTTTGACTCTTCGGTGGAATGAGTATACCAAAGACTTGGTTCTCCGACTTCTACTAGAATCAAAGCCTTAGAATCATAGAAAAGTGATAATGGAGTTTCCCCGAAACTATTTTTCACCATTGTTCGGTGAGCCCATAGCACGTTGGGAAGTTCGTCCGGCCACTTCCCCTTTGATTTTTCCAACCTTTTCTTCAAGTGCTCGATGACTATCTTGTTGGAAGACTCTGCTTGTCTGTTTTCACTTGGATGATAAGGGGTTGATGCTATCCTCTTGATTTCTTATTTTTGCAAAGAACATGGTTATTTGCTTTCCGACGAGCTGTGGACTGTTGACATAAGTTATTTGGGTATTCCAAAATGGAAGATGATGTTCTTCTAGATGAAGTCGATCACCTCCTTCTCTTATCTTGGAGAGTGCAACTGCTTCCACCCACTTGGAAAAATATTCAGTTAAAACTAAAATAACTTGTACCTTACCGGGCGTAGTTGGAAGCAGCCCAACCAAATCCATTCCTCACTTCATGAACGACAACGTTATAGTGACTGAATGAAGGGGGTCATATTTTTTATGGAGGAGGTTTCCGTAGCGATGACACTTGTCGCATTTTTGGACAAAGGCTTTAGCATCATCTGCCATGCTTGGCCAATAGTTTTCGGCTCTGATCAGCTTCCAAACTAAAGATTTGCTTCCGGAATGATTGCCACACCCACCCTGGTGAACCTTCCTCATAACATAGTCGATTTGTCCATGACCCAATAATTTTGTTAATAGCCTACTAAACATTCGCCTATAGAGCTCGTTGTTCACAAGGCAGTAATGAGTGGGTTGAATCGAACATAGTCGATTTGTTTGAGCAGCTTTCTTGTCTTCGGAAAGTGTTCCTGCCTACAAATAAGAAACAAACTTGTTTCTCCAATCCCAAGTATTATGGATCGTGTCTACCTCGTTTCGAATTCGATTGATGGATGAATCGAACAAGTATACGATTGAGTTATTGAAAGAATCCTCTATTCTGGTCGCTGACCCGAGATCAGCCTGGGCGTCCGCTTAGACATTCTCGTCTCTTGGGATTTGCATTATTTTCAATTTTTGAAAACAAGCTAAAAGAGTTCTTACCTTTGCCAAGAATAGTTGCATTCTTGGCTCCAGAGCGGTGAAATCCCCTTGAATCTGGTTTACTACAAACTAGGAGTCGCTTTTGAGTTCAAGTCTTTCGACTTTTAGCTCTTTAGCTAACTCGCCAACAACTACGGTATCGTACTTGGCCTAATTTTTAGTGGAAACATGTAATCTAATTGGGTGCCTTAGTTTTTCACATGTCGGGGCCACGAGCACGATACTAAGGCCGACCCCCTTTATATTGGAGGCCTCATCCGTATAAAGGGTCCAAATTCTGGGGTCCGGGCCTTTCATCATGATTTCTTCTTTCTTTGCCTCCGAAAGAAATTTTGCACTAAAGTCACATACAAAATCAGCCAACACTTGTGATTTGATGGTGGTGCGAGGCTGGTAGCTAATTATATATTCCCTTAGCTCAACCGCACACTTTGCTAATCTCCTAGATAAATCTGGCATATGCAATATACTTTGAAGAGGAAAAGAAGTGATCACATAAGTAGAGTGACATTGAATGTATGGTCGTAGCATATGTGTAGCAATAACAAGTGCGAGTGACAATTTCTCTAAATGGGGATATCTAATTTCTGCATCAAGTAAAGTTTTACTAACATAATAAATGGGATACTGATTACTTTCGTCCTCCCGGACGAAGACCGCACTCATGGCCACTTCTGAAATAGTGAGATAGATAAGCAAAACCTCCATATCCAACGGATTTTAAAGCAACATAGGGTTTGAGGTAATACTTTAGGTCCATCAAAGCTTGCTGACACTCCCTTGTCCATTCAAAGTTTGTATTCCTCTTCCGAACAAAGATAAACTCGTGAAAACGCTCGGATGACCTCGAGATGAACCTACCGAGATAGGCTACTCGACCGATCAGTCTCTGAACATCTTTTACTTTTTTCAGCACATCGGGAATCTCTTCAATCGCCTTCGTCTTTTCCAAATTTGCTTCGATCATTCTTTGCGACACGATGAAACTTAAGAACTTACCAGATCTAACTCCGAACGCACACTTCTCTGAGCTCACCATTGATAGGTAGCCCTACTATTTTTGATACCGAAAGACATGACCCTATAACAATAAGTCCCTCAGTCTGTGATAAACGAAGTTTTTTCTTAATCTTTTGGTTCCATTAAAAATCTGATTATACCCCGAATAAGCGTCTAAAAAACTTAGCAACTCATGACTCATTGTTGAATCAATCAAGCAATCAATGTGGGGAAGTGGGAAAAAGTCTTTTGGGTAAGCCTTATTCAAGTCAGTGTAGTTTACACATACTCTTCATTTACCCTTCTTCTTTGGGACTACAACCGTGTTAGCCAACCACTCTGGATACTTTACTTCTCTGATAAAGCCATTTTTAGCAACTTTGTAACTTCGTCATCGATGATCTTCTTCGTAAATCCTGCGTTCGGCCGCTTCTTTTTTTTTTCCCACCGGGTTGATGCAACAAATCAAAATTTAAGTTATGAGTTGTGATCCCCGGATCTATTCCAACCATGTCCATGTGGGACCAAGCAAAGCAATCTGAATTTACTTTGACAAAAGAAACAATCTTTGACTTTGACTTAGGAGCCAATTCAGATCTGACATATACTTTGTGATCCGACTGATCTTCAAACAAAATTATGCTTCAAAATCCTCTATAGTAGACTCTTCAGCTTTTTTCTTTTTCGGTTCTCTAATGCAAGTCAGAATCTAAGTAAATTTCTTTTCAGTCAGTACTTGTATCTCATCCACTTGCTCAACTAAAGATTCCATTTGTTGTGATTGTTAATTCGAGGCGTCCGAAATGGCCTCGATTTTCAGAGCCATCAAATAGCACTCACGAGCACTCTGCTGCTTCTAATTTTGTGCACTCCCCATAGAGTTGGAAACTTAACTACTTGGTGTAGGGTTGATGGCACCGCACCCATCGAATGGATCTGTGGCCGACCCAAAATGACGTTGTAGGCCATGTCTCCACTAAACACCTGAAATACGGTCTATTTCTCAATGCCTTCCGCATACGTTTTCAATGTGATTTCTGCCAAAGTCTTCTCACTTGAGTTGTTAAAACCCAAGAGTATGGTAGACTTTGCCACTATCTTATCCGACAAACTGCATATGTTCCAGTACTATCAATTGAATAATATTTACTGAACTCCCAACAACAATACCCCCTTAATGTCTGAAACATCAACTCTCATTGTGACCACCAAGGCATCATGATGGGGAAAATATCTTCTCATCAAAATTGAAATCTAGGAACACGATGTCATTATTCATGTCCCCTCGCGTCTGTTTTTTATGTGTAAACAAAACTTTCGCAAATTTCTTAGTTTTGTAGGTTACTCTGTTTACCTCAGCTCCTCCGAAAATAACGTTTACTGTTCTTCTCGAGACCGGAGTCTGTGGAGGCTGTGGCTCACCTCTTTCTTAGTAAAGTTCTATTTTCCCCTTTCCATCGACAGATCCGATAACTCACATCTCTTAAGTAAATGCACCACCTCGTAATGGAATGTCTTGCAATCCTCGTTCGTGTGACTGTGATCGTGATGAAATGCACACCATAAATCCGGATCCCTCTTGGCCGGATTTGTTTTCATACCCTTCGGGAATTTCACCACTTTATCACCCATTTCTTTCGAAATATTAATCAAATAAGATGTTGAAACATTGAAGTTATACTCCAATATCTTGGGAGGTAGTGGGTCCTTTGGTACCAAAGATGGACCCAATGACTCCCTCTTAACCTGATTTTTTGAGCTTCCGACTTTATGTCCTATGCATGTCTGACGAGGAAATCGATAAGGCTCAAATTGGGCCTTAGAACTTTGCCTGTCGACATCGACTTTCCGTGATGATTCCAGGCGATTGTAGCACCAATTTCAATATTCTGATGCCTACTCGTCATCTTCCATCCTTATCTTCGGATTGCACTCACGGTGAACGTCATCCTGTGTGTTCGGAGTGCATTCTCGTAGCCTTGCCCTCAACTTCCTTCAATCCTCAGATGCATTTCCATTTAAATTATTGAAAAATTCTAGACATGCCCATCTCTCATCGACTTGAGGAATAGTCATTCTTTCTTTATGGAACCGGTCTGTGAATCCCTTAATAATCTCATTCGGCCACTTCTAAATGTTTAGAATATCCTCTACTCTTCTCTCTACCTTTCGAGCCCCCGTATGCCCTCTAATAAATTTATCTGCCATCTCATCGAAAGACTCAATTTCCTTTTTAGGCAGTAAAGTGTACCATGTCAAGGCTCCCCCTTAAGTGTTTCAACAAATCTTTTCAAATACACTGAGTTAATTTCCTCACCCCTAAGATCATTTGCTTGTACTGCCATCACATACATGGCGATGTGATCTGTAGGATCGGTCGTTTCATCATACTTTGGCACATTTCGGGCAGTTGAATTTCTTTAGTATAGGTAATGGAGAAGCGCTTGCCTTATATGGCCGCTTTATAAATTCCCTAATACTCAAATGTTCTGTTAACTTTGGTATCCTGGAAAGTTTCTCCATAAACGATTTCATCTCTTTCAACCTTTTATCTACCGATTCATTGAATAGTTTCCTAAGTGAAGCCATCATACTAGGCTGTGTCGCTGTAGAGGCCGGAGCTCCCACAGTCACGATGGCCATACCCGATCCTCCGAATCCGATTTCCACTGTAGGTACCCCTATTACCGTGCCCTGAGGAACCAAAGTAAGAGTAGATATGGGAAATTTCACCGGGAGGACATGCGCTCTTTGATTTGTAGAGTCGGACAGAGCTGTCGACTATGAAAAAAACCCTCTCATTTATGGTTACTTGTTGCTTAAAAACCTTTCTCTGCTCTTCTCGTTGTCATTTATGTTCATCTTCCTATTTCCTAATAAATTCGATCAGAACCATATTAATATTAGAAGAATTGGTTTCGACCGCTGGTTCCTTTCCGTATCTCTAACCACGAGGCGAATTCAAATCTGATTCGGCCAAAACGTGCCGCTGTCGCACCTAGTTCTCTGTTCAAGGTTTCACCGGTCGCTTCTAATTCAATACCTGGGCCAACAACCCCATCAACAACTTTGGGTGGAGATGCACCATCAATGTAAACTAGAGGTACGACTTCAGTTGAGTTTTCTGCCAATGCATAAAGGAAGAAAAAGTGAGTAGAATTAAACTAACAATCCTAAATCTCAGAATAAATAGACTGTCTGAGGCCTATGGTGGACGCCAAATTGTATATACTAAAACTTGTGTTCAGGTATTACAATTATATTTATATTTAAAGAGCCACAAACAACTCTTTATATTGAGGTTAGACGATTATAATCTAAATCTACGTCTACCGAACTTGGCTAGTTATGCAGTTTTAAGCAAATTAAGCTCAAGTGGAACAGAAACTAGAAGAAGCCTATTACTATGATTAAGCCAATGGAGCAATTATAATGAACAAGAACTATAATAACAAGAACTATAATCAGAAACAGGGAACAATAATAAATGAAAGACAGTACAATGGCAGTAGCTTGGAAATATTGGGTACTGCAGATATGTAAAGTATCCATATTAAGAGTAAGGGATTATAAAGTGGGGTAAGGGGGGTATTCATAAATCTAGAGTTCTAAACCTAGTCTAACTTGTTGCACTTGGTGCACCTTTGTAAAACACTTGGGGGGAGGGGGGGCTGAATAGTGTTCAAACCCGATTTTTAAACTTCTAAAACCTGCTCTTAAATTTGATCGCCTATCTTACAAAGAACCAGGTTCCTTTAAAGTTTCACCTATCTTTGAAACTTAAAAAAATGCGGAAACGTAAATAACACAGAGATTTTTACGTGAAAAAATCCTTGCTCAAGGGATAAAAAACCACGACCCAAACTCTTGGGATTTCAACCTTCCACTAAAGGAACAACCGAGTAAGTTTTAGATTACAACGTAATGAAATCAAGGAACTAGATCTCCCTAATACCTAGAATCTTCCAAGCCACACGTTAGCTTGTCAGGTTGACCCTATCACACCAAAAAGTAACCTCTACTAATTGCTTCTTAACAACCTGATAGATTACAACTCGATAGCCTATGTCAAAGAACTAAAACAACAGACTACACTTTGAAACTGCTCATTCGTAAGGTTCTGCTACCCAACCTTTGTTCTTGCACACAACGCTTCACACGATCAGTTTTGTTCTTGATTTGCTATGTTGAGATTTCTTGAGTGCGTAAAGAACTCTGGCCAAATTAACTTGTATATATAGAGTTTGACTTAGCCGTTTCCAATTAAGCTTAGAACTCATTTTTCAATTTGGATTCCGTTTCAAACAAGGTTTACCCATATTGCCTTATTTGAAACTCAATTTAATTTGCCTAAGTCTTCAATCCTTTTTCTATTTCAGTACCGCCACAAGCTTCTTCTTTTCCCGGTAGGATTGAAACTTTGACTCCAGCTGTTCTCGTTCTCCTTCTTCAAATCTAACTTGAATGTCCCATCGAACAGCTCAGTCTTCTTACTCAACTGTGAACCTTTTCATAGTCCACTCAGCACCAGGTCCTTTGTCATCTTCAAAACTTATACTCCAACAAATTCCCCTTTTTTGATTATGACAAACAATGTTGTCTCACTGAGGGTATATAAACAAAGAACCTATATAATAACAGACACTAACCAAGAAATAGGGTGATAACAGTTTGGCAAAAATAGGTCACAAAATATACAATGAACTAAACAACATCTAACTTCCCCATTTTGGCGTCATCGAAAAGTTTCATAGTTTTATGAACCTGCTCAACTTTAAATTAAGTCTAGTTGACTCTAGTGCCATAGGCAGCTAGCCAACCTTTATACGTCAGGAACCTGTTTCAGACAATAAATACTAGCAAATAGAAAGGATATATATCAGCAAAAGCGTCAAACCGGCTTAAAAATCCAAAACATCGCTCAAATATTACAAACTAAACATAATAATTGTCTTAAAACAGGCCACCAGAAGAACCGAAAAAAAGGACTGGGAAAGGGACCGGTTCAGAATTGGGGTATATCAGGGATATTAAAGTGAGAAAGCAACAAGGCAGGGCGACACGAGTTTCCTTCACGTTCACGCTTACGCTCCAACTCAGTATTCAGCGTGGTATTCTCTGCATTCAGCCAAGCCAGCTCATCATTTTGCCTCTCAAGCTGCCTCCTAAACCCCTCAATCCTTCTGTCCATTCTAGCATTTCTCCTTTCCTCAGCTTCCTCCTCCACATGCTCTGGTTCATCCGCAGGTTCACCATCCAACACATAATTACATGATTTCATAATATTCCTCCCAAACACATCATTGTGATCCGGCTCAGTCCACTTTGCAACAGGAACCCCAAAGAAATCAAATACTTTGCTCAGCAGAAACCGATAGACTAAGACATGTTTTCCTAACCCCATATCAGCTACCCTACCAATTTGTTTGATCGTCACTTTAGGAATATTTATACAAACCTCACGATCTAGCAGGTCCATATAGGTCAGATCTAGAAAGTTGGCTTCACTGCGCCTCTCCAACCTCTGCAACAGGTTCTTCAACACAAATTCAAATAGCAACTGGTAGAAGGGTTGCATTGCCTTCTTCTTTACTTGAGTTGCCCTTGCTAGCCTAGGTCTCCCTGAAAACTTTTGGGTCACCTCCAATGCAGACACACCATCTCCTCTTGCTGGCCACGAATTTCGCATGTACTCACTATAGCCCTGAGAAGGGACACCTAAAATCTCACCAAGCTTTGTACAGTCAAACTGGATCACCAACCCTTTCACTATGGTTTTCACAATTCCCTTACTGTGCAATTTGAGTAAAATTCTTGAACCTCCAAGTCTCTCAGCTGTCTAGTTCGATCACGAAACAGGTTCAACCAACCCTGAGCACTTAGCTTAGCACCAAGTTGTGCCATACCCTCTAGCTCTAGGTCATTGAGAATTTTACCTTTCACCAATGGCAAACTCCTATAGTAAACCATTCTCCTCTTCTTTTCATCCTTGTCATCGTCAACTACCAACTTTATCTTGGAGCCTCTTTTACGAACCTCAGGTTCCTCCTTAACCTTCTCATGTTGCTCTCTAACAGACCCTCGAGTAGAAGACCTCCTAGCATGACTCACAGTCTTCCTACTGCTTTCTCCCATACCTTCAGCATCACCAGAACTACCAATTTTGGAACTACCCACAAGCTCACCTCCTTTTACCAACCTTCGTTTCTTCAGAACTTTTCCCTGATCCTGAACCTAGGCCTTTTACCCAACCTCATATGTTCCTCTACAACTACAACATCAGTTTCACTAGAGGAACCTTTACTAGCTTGAGGAGTTGGATTTGCCTCAGGAAACACAACACTCAAAGGTTCAGTAAAGCCTACGCTTTCTATATTCTCTTCTACATAGTCATCAATTTCTCTCAGAGCTGCATCATCACTTGTCACAGAATCGGAGAATAAAGCAGGTTCTTTCTCGAGTTTCTTGGTAGGTTCAGCAGATTTTTCTTCTCCCGTGTCATTACTAGGCTTTTCCACCACAAGAATAGGTTCCTTGACAGCTTCTTCAGACAACTTTTAAACTAAACTACCCTCTGCATTGACAGTCTTTTCTTTCTCAAGATTTTCAACTACGTCCCTCTCATTTCACTAACTTCAGCCACTACTTCCTTTCCTAAATCTACAGGCTCATAATGCAAACTAGTTTCTACAATAACACTACCAGCAGGGCAACTCGGGATTACCTTTTCAGTTTCTTTAGCACTTTCTTGAACCGTTTCAACCTCTTTCTTCTGTACTAGCCGTTGAAACACTTTCCCCTTGCTAGTAGCTTCCTCCGACAACTTCTTCTGCCTTAGTTTTGTGAAATTTTTTTCCATTGCTATGGAGCAACTCGAAGCCAGTTGCTTAGCCTTTTAATTTAGTTTGGAAATTTTGAGTTTAGGAGAAGAGATTTTTGAATCAATTTTAGAACTGGTAGACATAATGACAGAGTTTTTAGAGAGAGAATGAGAGAAAAATTCAAAGAGAAGTTTGGTTCTTTACAGGAATAGAAACAATGTAATTTTTTCTCAACATCTGATGACTTATTGGAATTGGGAAGGTTTTAGGTCGTATCGAGAAGGGAACTGGTGATGGGATGTGAAAAATCTGTTTATATTATTATGACGCATAGGAGCTGATGCTACCGGATTCAAAGAATTTGAATTTTAAACAATCACCACTATTCTGGCGCCAAGTAAGGTTAATTTGTAACAAGTTGGCCACGTAAGACAAGTATTACACTTAGTAAGTAATATAGAATGTGCACCTGAATGTCCATGCACCGGGTTCTGCAATGATATCCTTTATTCAAAAAATTTGCCAGAATCTAAGTCATGAAAACAGGTTCCAAATAGGTTAGAAAGCAAAACAAATAAGTTTCAAATATAGAATCAACTAAATAAAGTTAAGCTAGGTAAAACAAAGAAACTTCTTTAGCCAATCATTGGAAGAACCAGGTGCTGGCTCATTCAGTGTATCTTGGTCATCCCTAACTCAAGCCTATTCTTCTCAAATTGTACCCTATTCAAAGCCTTAGTGAAGATATCAGTTATTTGATCCGCAGTCCTGCAAAAATTCATAGTAATTAGGCCTTTTTCAACATTGTCACTTAAAAAGTGATGCCTAATATCAATATGCTTTGTTCTCTTGTACTGGACCGGGTTTTTGGCTATATTGACTGTACTGGTATTTTCACAAAAGATTGGAACTGGTCCACACTTAATTCCAAAGTCCTCCAACTGCTGGTTGATCCATAATAGTTGTGAACAACACAAAGCAGCTGCTACATATTCAGCCTCAGCTATAGATAATGCCACTGAATTCTGCTTCTTAGTAGCCCATGAAACTAGACAAGGACCTAGAAAGTGTGCCATCCCAGACATACTTTTCCTATCAACCAAGTGACCAGCATAGTCAGCATCAGCATAACCAATCAGATGAAAACTTCTACCTTTTGGATACCATTGACCTAGATCTTGAGTTCCTTTCAAATATCTCAAGATTCTCTTGACTGCAGTTAAGTGTGACTCCTTTGGCTTTGACTGGAACCTTGCGCACAACCCCATAATATAAACAATATCTGGATGACTTATAGTTAAATACAGCAGAGAACCACTCATCCCTCTGTACTTAGTTTCATCAATTGGAGCACCAGTTTCATCCAGATCTATCTTCATTCCAGGAGCAATGGGTGTGTTCATATCCTTAGTTGACTTCATATCATACTTTCTTAAAAGCTCCTTGATGTACTTTAGCTGATGGATCATGGTGCCTTCCTGAGTTTTCTTGATTTGTAAGCCTAAGAAGAAATTCAGCTCACCTATCATACTCATCTCAAATTCACTTCCCATCAGGTCGGCAAACTCCTTGCAAAGGTTTTCATTTGTAGCTCCAAATATGATGTCGTCTACATACACTTGAACAATTAACAGGTCCTTGGCTTTCTTTCTTAGAACAAAATATTGTCTATTTTACCTCTTATAAAATTATTCTTCAATAAGAACCCTGACAACCTTTCATACCATGCCCTAGGAGCCTCTTTCAACCTATACAGTGCCTTGTCAAGTTTGTAGACGTGATCAGAAAACTCTGTACTTTCAAAGTCAGGTGGTTGAACCACATATACCTCTTCATTCAAAGAACCATTAAGGAATGCACTCTTCACATCCATCTGATACAACCTAAACTCCATGTAAGCTGCAAAACAATCAGCATTCTAATGGCTTCCATTCTAGCAACAGGTACAAAGGTTTCATCATAATCTATTTCATCTTCTTGACTGTAACCTTGAACTACCAGTCTTACCTTGTTCCTTGTTACTAAGCCATATTCATCCAGCTTGTTTCTGAAAATCCATTTAGTACCAATGATGGACCTGTCCGCTGGTCGAGGGACCAGGTGTCATACCTTACTATGTTCAAACTGATGAAGTTCCTCTTGCATAGCAATCACCTAATCTGGATCCTCAAGTGATTTTCGTACATTCTTAGGTTCTATTGAGGACAGAAACCCAAAGAATGCACAAAAGTTCTTTAGTGCTCTTCTAGTAGCAATTCCAGTATTTGAATAAGAGATGAGGTTCTCTAGTGGATGAGAATTTTGATACTTCCAAGGTTTAGGTTGAATATATTGAGTAGTGTTTCCAGGAGGAGCTGTGTCATCTGGGTAGTCTTCATCTTGCTCTTCAGTTCCCCCTGTCTGAGTGCCTTCTAGTTCCCCCTAAGTCTGATCCTTATCAGCATGATCATTTTTATTTCTATTCTGGATTTCAGGGTCTTCAACAGGTTCATCTCTAGCAAGACCAATCTCCTGATCATCATCTTCTTGTCTACTTGCAACAGATTCAGATTCATAAAATACCACATACACACTTTCTTCTACAGTCATAGTCCTCTTGTTGAACACTTTATAAGCTTTACTTTGTGAAGAATATCCCTAAAAGATGGCCTCATCACTTCTAGCATCAAACTTCTCCAGAGGTTCTTTCCCATTATTATGCACGAAGCACTTGCACCCAAAAGCTCTGAGATGTGCAATATTAGGTTTCCTGCCTCTAATCAGCTCATAGGGAGTTTTCTCTAATAGAGGATGGATAGAACAACAATTCAGTAAGTAGCAAGCGTTGTTGACTGCTTCAGCCCAGAAACTCTTTGACAGTCCGCTTGACAACAGCATAGTTCTAGCCATGTCCTCTAAGGACCTGTTCTTCCTTTCAACTACACCAATCTGCTGAGGGGTCCTTGGTGCAAGGAAGTTGTGATCCACACCATGTTTGTTACAATACTCTGCAATCTTGGCATTCTCGAACTCCGTTCCATGGTCAGACCTAATACTCACCAGTTGAAACCCCATTTTTTCTGAATAACTCTTACCCAGTCCTCGAACATATCATATGCTTCATCATTAGATCTGAGAAAAAGGGTCCATGTGTATCTGGAGTGGTCATCAACAATTACCATTACGAACCTCTTACCTCCTTTGCTCCTCACCCTCATTGGTCCACACAAGTCCATGTGAATTAGCTCAAGCGGTTTAGAATTACTAACCACTTTCTTTGACTTGAATGAAGCTCTTACATGTTTCCCTCTCACACACGCATCACAGATCTTGATGTCATTGAACCTCTTCCTTGGCATTCCACGAACCAGGTCCTTTGACACCAACTTATTCAACTTAGTCAAGCTTGCGTGTCCTAGTCTCTTGTGCCACAACTGACTATCATTCTCCAGCACATTCAGACAAGTCAAATTAATCTAGGAAGAGAACCTAATGTAGCCTTGTACACATTATTTGTGCGCTTCCCTTCCATTATCACTTCACCAGTCTGCAGGTTCTTTACAGTGCAACCTACAAATGTAAAACTCACTAGATTTCCTCTATCACATAGTTAAGAGATACTTAGAAGATTGTGCCTTAATCCATCCACATAGAGTACATTGTCAATAACATGGTTAAGGGATCTCCCAACCTTTTCAATACCAATAATTTCACCGCTCTTGCCTCCTCCAAAAGGCACGCTACCCCCTTGAATTTGCTGTGAGTGAGAGAAAGCTTCTTCTGTCTCCTATCATGTGCCTGAAACACCTACTATCAAGAATCCAGCTTGGGTTGTTCCATCTCACTCCAGCCTGCAAAAGAAAATCAAGGGTTAGTAACAGGAGCCGAGACTAGCTTGGGTCTCCTTTTGTTATAGAATGGATGAATCAAATCTTTTCTAGCCCAATAAGGTAAAACTGACTTTTTATTCTTTTGCACAGCTTCTTTTGCAGCACTGCATTCATTCTTGATATGACCAGTTTTACCATATAAGAATTAGAGTTTGCTGCAAAAAAGTCCTACATATTTACTATTAGGATTCCAAGCAGGTAAAGATTTTCTATGTCCTAAACCAGTTTTACCTCTATTATGATTTTCATGCAACCAATTCAAAGCTGTAGAAGACTTGTTCCATTTGGTGAGTCTGGTGAGCTCATAGTTAGCTTTCTCAACCTTTTCCTAAAGAGCTCGGTTCTTCTCAGTTTCCTGATGGAGAACCTGGTTTTTCTTTTTAAGCTAAGCTTCAAGGTTGATTTGAGCCTCACTAACTACTTGCTTACCAGACACTTCTTTCAGATTTTGATTTTCAAGTTCGAGTGCAGAAACTTTCTTTTGCTCACTTAGCACCTGTTCCTTTATTTGACAACTTTCAAATTCGAGGGCTGAGACTTTCTCTTTTAGTTCCAAAACTTGAGCTTCACTAGCAGTTAGTTCCTTTTTAAGATCAAATTTAGATTTTTCCAAGTTTTTATTTTTCATTGAGTAGTCAGACACAACCGAAATTAGTTGGTCCTTCTCAGAAAGTACTAGGTCCTTCTCAGTCCTCAAATTTTCAATGCCTTCAATTAAAGTCGGAGCAAGCCAATTTAATTCCCTAGGGGAGCAAGTATGAAGTCTAGTTTTCAGTTCATCGAGATTTACCTCAGGTGGATCGTCAGTAGAAGGTTCATCATCAAGAGCCATCAGAGCCAATGGAGAGTCATCTTCAGGTTCCTATTCTTCTTCATCACTTTCGCTTTCAGAAGGTCCCCATGTTGCATAGAAAGCTTCTTTCTTCTTTCTCCTTACTCCTTAATGCTTTGAATTTCGGTTGATGTTTGGTCTTCTCAGATTCATTCTCCTTTGTAGCCCCAGACTTTTTCCACTCAATTTCCCACAAAGGGCAGTCCTTTATGGCATGATCCTTCTTATTACACTTGAAGCACCCTGAGTAGTCAGGACTATCAACTATGTTGTTCTTGGCAGGAGTACCTCTGGTTCTTCTTTTCTCAAGACTTAAGGACCTCCTTACAGCATTTACCAAAGCCATCTCATGTTCAGAAACTTAATACTTAGAGCCTCCAGTCACCTCTAAAGCTAAGTTCATCTCCTTCTTGGGTTCCACCTTGATTCTTGACTGTTTTATCATTTCATGGGTTTTCAGACTACCACCGAGTTCATCCAACTCAATCTTATCAAGTTCTTTTGACTCAATGATAGCTGTAACTTTTGATTCCCATTAATCAGGTAGAATCCTAATAATCTTTTCCACTAAATCTTCATTGGTCAGAATCATACCCAGAGACCTCATCTCATTAGTTATGATTGTGAACCTAGTCATCATATCTTGGATGGACTCAGATTCCCCCATGGCAAATAACTCAAACTTTCTCTTCAAAATCTGGATCCTTGACTTCTTCACTCGTGAGGTTCCTTCATGAGCAATTTGTAGAGCATCCCAAATTTCTTTGGAAGTCTTGTATGAAGAAACTCTATTGTATTCATCAGGGCCAAGTCCATATATGATGAGCCTCTTAGCTTTCGCATTCTTCTCAACCATCTTAAAATCAGCATCAGTATACTCAGATATCTCTTTGGGAAAAGTTTGCTGATTAGGTGGCTGACCAACAGGTTTGTTGGGAATAGGAAGTCCATCCTTAGTAATGATCCATAGCTGAAAGTCTTCAGCTTGAATGAAGTCCTCCATTCTGCCTTTCCACCATCCATAGTACTGGCCATTGAACTGAGGAGGCATGTTGATAAATTGTCCTTCAGTTATGATCGGTGGTGTACTCATTGTTCAGATCCTTCTTAAGATGTTAATCTTTATGTGAGAGAACCCGCTCTGATACCATTTGTTGCACTTTGTGCACTTACCCGATTTTAAACTTCTAAAACCTACTCTTAAATTTGATCGCCTATCTTACAAAGAACCAGGTTCCTTGCAAGTTTCACCTATCTCTGAAACTTAAACACTATGCGGAAACGTAAATAATACAGAGATTTTTACATGTAAAAATCCTTGCTCAAAGGATGAAAACCACGACCCAAACTCTTGGGATTTCAACCTTCCACTAAAAGAACAACCGAGCAAGTTTTAGATTACAACATAATGCAATCAAAGAACTAGACCTCCCTAGTACCTAGAACCTTCTAAGCCACACGTTAGCTTGTCAGGTTGACCCTATCACACCAAAAAGTAACCTCTACTAATTGCTTCTTAACAAGCCGATAGATTACAACTCGATAGCCTATAACAAAGAATTAAAATAACATATTACACTTTGAAACTGCTTATTCGTAAGGTTCTGCTGCCCAGTCTTTGTTCTTGCACACAATGCTTCTCACGATCAGTTTTGTTCTTGATTTGCTCGATTGAGATTTCTTGAGTGCCTAAAGAATTCTGACCAACTTAACCTGTATTTATAGAGTTTGACTTAGTCGTTTCCAATTAAGCTTAGAATTCCCTTTTCACTTTGGATTCCTTTTCAAATAAGGTTTACTCATATTGTCTTATTTGAAACTCAAGTTAATTTACCTAAGTCTTCAATCCTTTTTCTATTTCAGCATCGCCACAAGCTTCTTCTTTTTCCGGTAGGATTGAAACTTTGACTCCAGCTGTTCTCGATTCTCCTTCTTCAACTCTAACTCGAATGTCCCATCGAACAGCTCAGTCTTCTTACTCAACCATGAACCTTTTCGTAGTCCACTCAGCACTAGGTCCTTTGTCATCTTCAAAACTTATACTTCAACATAACTCATTTCAAATCGTCTCCCTCATGATAAACTTAAGCTATTGATCGTGCTAAGAACCTTCTTGAAAATAGTAGAGTTGGTTGAAACCTTATCCCCTTAGGTGACTGAATGGTTCGTCTCCGGAGTCTGACTATCCGAGAGGAAGCTGTTCGGATCAAATACGTTGTCGATGATTCACGAGCTGCCGCTGCGCTGTCCCTGATCTTTACCCACGCTTGCCGTGTCAACTACACATAACATCAAGTGTCCTGCCAGATTTTGGCCAATACCAACTCTATTAAGTCAACTTAGAGTTATTTAAAGGTAGAACTGTCCAGAAAAATAGCTATAACTATCTACAACACATAAAATCGACAGTTTCAAAGAATAAGCAAGAAACTTTTAAATGTAGGTAATATTGTATAAATTGTATTAAAAATGAAAAATTACACAAATAAACTAGTTATGATACTTAATTACCTAACATAAATACAATTTTAAAGTATTATTAAACATAACAATTTCTTGTGGGTCGCCTACAAAACGTAGCAATTTTCTTAATATTAGGCTTTTATTTTGGAAATGTTATTTTTCCATAAACACAATCCTAAATCACCTAACTTCTCCAAAAACATGCTAACTTTCCTCCCACCTCCCTCTTTCCGCCCCTCCCATCCCTTATCCCCTTTTGTCGCCTACCTCCTTTTGCGGAGCCTCAACTAGATTTGCTGCTGCTGCTGCTTCTTCTTCTTCTTTTTTTTTTTAATGGTGGATATGTGTGGTTATGGTATTTGGCGGTGGTAGTTATTGTGAGTTGGATGGAATACGTGGTGGTTATAGTATTATTTAGCGATAGTTTGGGTGATTTGTATAATTTTGTATAATATTATAGAAAACTTTGTATAATTATGTATATCTTTGTATTTCTATATATCTAGTGTATTTCTTTGCATATATTTACTATAACTTTGTTTAACTATGTATTGTTTTCGTATTTCTGTGTATATACAAGTGTATTTCTTTGTATATCTTTACATTGTATAACATTGTATAATTTTGTATTATTTTATATTTTTATATATCTAGAAATGTATATCTTTGCATCTACATGTCTTTTTTTAAGTTGTGTTTGCCGGGTGCGGCAATAACTGGTGGCCGGCAGCGACAGAGGGCGGCAGTGGGATAAGGACAGTGGTGGCTAGGGTTTGTAGGAAGAAGAAGATAGAAAGAACCTCAATTTAGTGAGATACCATAATATTCTATAAAGTGTAAAAAAATATTTAGCTATATTATGTAAGTAAAATAAAATAATATAGCTATTTTATGTAGCATAGGTCTCTAATATATTTATTTGTGTAAAAATTACGAGTAAAATTCTCGGCTCATTTGCAAAAATATGACACGGGAAGCAATGGTTTGCCTTTTTGCCCGCGCTAAGAGATGGTTTGGAAAAATGCCCCTGTTAAGATTTAATGAAAAAGGGGCCAAGACTTCCCGTTATATTTTTTCGCTTTTCAACACTTATCCCTTCAAGTATTGGCAATAGGCAATACTTGTCGCACTAGGCCATAAGTTTTGGCGTTTGCCGCTGACCCCTGCTCGATTTTCCAACACTTGCACGACAAGTATTGGAAAAAGGCAACACTTGTTGCACTGTGTCGTAAGTCTTGACAATTGCCCCTTCCAGTTTTCCTGCATTCTTGCCATATAACTTGAAGTATTGGCAAAACAACACTTGCCCTTGAAGTATAGCCAATTGTCAAGACTTACAAATTTTTTGCCTTGAAGTCTTGGCTTGCAGACTAAATAAGGGCATTTTGCTAAAACATTCTTTAGCATGGGTAATTTGTAAAACCACTCCTTATGGAGGGCATACGGTGAATTTTTTGAAAATTCTCATTAACATTTTCACCTAGAGAAAATTACGAGTTCCTCTTAAGAGATTCCGAGGAAAGGGAGGAAAAATAAATTAAATAGGATAAAGATTCCATAATCGAAACCCATTTTTGAATAATTTGCAGGATAATTATTGAATCCTAAAATCGAATCGAAATTTTGGATTATGCTCGAGTAATGAAAATTAAATGTATACATTCTACAAGAATAATATCTCAAAGTATCATTTCAATTATATGCTACATAAAAAGTTGAGTTAGGTTGACGAATAACGACATAAAGAGAATAGAACTAGATGAATTACATTTTTCTATAGTTAAAGTCAATTACTTCAAAAAAGAAAAATATCCTAATCAAACAAACATAGTAAAAACTAAAAAGGAAACTGAAGGCAATTATTAAATTTTTTCCTAGGAAGACGAATATATAATTCAGCATTCTACTCAACGAAATAAGGTATTGACCATTGACAATGATTTATAGTGGATGGTCTTATTCAAAAACATGATGTGCCAATAATCTGTCAAAAGGAAAAGTGATTATAGCAACAAAAATTTCAAGATATCACAATTACTTTACTTTTCTTGTATTGTTTTTATTATAATATGTTATCTAAAACTTCAAAAAAATGTCAACACTTGAATCATTTCAAAATTGCCTAAAATTCTTATGCTTCCTGGATTCTGTCTCTTTTAGGGTACGCATGATCTTTTCACCCTTATCTGAATTTGGATTGTTGGCGAAATCCTTCATATATAGGACAATAATAGGAATACTGAAGAATTCTCTTGTTTAGATTCTTTTCACTCGTTATAGTGCTACTCCCATTAAGAATACAGAACTGACTTTGTTTATTTGTTTCCCCCAATTTAAGAATTGATATATAGGGTAAATTCTTGGTGAAGGTCATCACTATTTAATTAATTTCTTTTCATCAAGTTATTTCTTGAGATTAGCAACATGAGTCCTCTTTGTAAGTATAGCCATTGTGATACTGTCTTTGTTACCTTGGTTATATATTGGGATTTTTACCCCCACATAACTATTCCCAACCCTTATCCACTTTTTATAATCAAATTTTGTCATTTCTTTCTTTTCCTAGCATATTTATTAAATATAATTTGATAATATAATTATTTAAAAAATATAGGACAAATATATATGTGTATAGAAGGTATATATACAAAATATCAATCTATTATATTTGATATTTTAATTATAAATTAAATTTTAAATATAAATATTATGGTTATATTATGTTAGTGCTAAATGACTTGTTAATACGAAATATTGTGGGCTATTTACGTGGAAATCCCTTATATATTCCTTCCTTTTCTATTTGGATTTTTTACATAAAAGTACAAGTTTTAGAGCTTAATTACCAAACATAGCAACATTTTAGTAAAATTACCCTATATAGATAAAAATACAAGATAATTACAAATATAGCAAAAACATAGCAATATTTTCCCATAACATATCAAACCCTTAAATTCTTCCTTCTATTTCCCCCCACTATCACTTTTGCTCCTCCCATTTCCCCCTATCTCACTTTTCCTCCCACCATTTCCCCCCAATTTCACTTTTACTCCTCTCATTTTCCCCAATTTCACTTTTCGTCATCCATCCTCAATGTATCTCGTTGAATCTCACTATTTTTGCATCGTATCAACTATTTCTGCACCGTATCTAACTGTTTCTGCACCGTTTCAACTGTTTCTGCAGCACCGTATCTAACTGTTTCTGCACCGTTTCAACTGTTTCTGCAGCACCGTATCTAACTGTTTCTGCACCGTTTCAACTGTTTCTGCACTGTTTCAGATTGTATCAGACTATTTTAAACTGTATCAACTCCCGTTTCAGACCGTATCAGACTGTATCATAGTGTTTCAAGGTTGTTTCAGACTGTTTTAAACTGTATCAAGTCTCATTTCAGACTGTATCAGTCTATTTTCAACTGTATCAGGCCCTATTTTAGACTGCATCAGACTGTTTTAAATTGTATCAACTCCGTTTCAGACTGTATCATAGTATTTCAATATCGTTTCAGACTATTTCAACTCCGTATCTAACTGTATCAACTCTGTTTCAGACTGTATCACAGTGTTTTAATATTGTTAGATGTTTTAACTCCATTTTAGACTATATCAACTCCGTTTCAGACTGTTTCAATACCGTTTCAATTTGTTTCAATTTTGTATCTAACTGTTTCAGCAGCGATTTCAGACTGTTTCACCGCTGAAACATAAACAGAAACAGAGACACAAAATCAATGAACCAACCAATCAAATTCAAGAATAACATATCTGTCATAATCTGACAAAAATTGAACTTTCAATTGATGTAAAAAAAACATTTGTACTGGGGGACAATAAATTTTGGATCCAAAAAATCATAGAACCCTTAAAAATGAAGCAAATCCAAACAAAATTCAACATTTAAATAAATAAATAAATAAAATAACAGAAATTAAGGAACTAAAAGAAAATAGTGTTGATCGTAGTTGTTGACGACCAGAACAGGCAGAAGTCGACGGACAGGCAGAAGTCGACTCATTGTATCATTTTCATCGGAAAATGGAGTTGCAGCATCAATACTGCGATTTTAAAATGACGAACAGGCAGAAGTCGACGGAGACAAATCCTCTGACGCTGCAGCATCAAAAACCTCCGCACTGAAGCCAAAAATGGCGGTGTTATAGCAACAAAAAGTGCAGGTCGTTCACAAAACTGATGGCGACGGCGGAGGTGTATCGGGCATAGAAGCTTTGGGGAAAGGAGGTGGAAGAAATGTGGAGTTGTGGGTTTGGATCTGGGAGAAAATGGGGGTGGTGGCTGGTTTTGTTTGGGGAGAAGTGGAGAAAGTGATTTAGAGTTTTTAAGAAATTGGGTGTAAGTGTAATTGTAAAAAATCAAAATGTGCTAAAAAAATATTGCTATGAATTGTAATTTGACAAATATTGCTATTTTTTTGTAATTTAGAGTGTAATTTTGTATATATGTGTAAAAATCCCTTTCTATTTCGATATGTAGATATGTGCAGCGCCTAAATAAGTGAGTTTTATGGAATATGATACTTGACCGCCAATATTCAACTTTTGGCCCCTTTAACGAAGCGTTTAAATTGTAACCTTGGCATCAGAACTTAGAGCAATTTTCTAGAGGATTCCCATGACATTAGTTCACAAAAGTCCGGCAGGTCCTTTTAGATCGCCTTAAAAGGCTAAATATTAAACACTTTCCCTATTGGGTCTAAACATCAAACACTGGCGGCACCAGGACCATTCAGCAATTTTTTTTGCTTAAATAACACTCCAACCTTCCGAATTTAGGTGAAATTATTTCGTTTTTAGTTGGTTCAAAAGATTATGAGTATTTTTTAAATTTAGTAACAATTCAACTTTTAATTTCTCATTTTTCCTTTAATGAGTCGATTTCTAGCCAAAATATTATTATCTTATTTTAGATTACAAATTTCAAAAATCTTCTTTTGTTTCTTAAATTTTGTGTCTAGTCAAATACTCATACCTAAAGTGGGACAAATTGAGTAGCTAGTCTATCTAAACTCATAATTTTCAGGAAACATCCACTACTAGTCGGGGATCATAAAACGGAAAAGGATCAAAACTACCCCTGAACTATTGGAAATAGCTTAAAAATACCCTCCATCCACCTTTTGGGTTACCACACCCCATGCCGTTAGTAAAAGGTCCAAAACTACACCCAACTTTGACGGGCCATGCCAAGGTGGCCTCATTAATTGACATGGCCAAATCTGATTCAGTCACGTGGATTTAGTTGTCCACGTAATAATTCCACCTCATTCATAACCCACCAGTCAATGGAAATAACCCCACCCAATACCCGACCCCTTGTTTCCCTAATGGAAATAAACCGACCCGAATATAAGTCACAATCAAATTTAAAACCCTCACTAAATCTTCACTTTCTTCCCCAATCAGCCAAGGTTCCCCATCGTCCCTTCTTCATTGTGCATCCAAAATTCGAATTTTAAAGAAATAGCTTCAATGTCTGGTAATTCTTGCTCCTCTAATGTTCAAGGTTCTCCCCGTCTATGCAATTGTGGGATGATTGCAAATTGTTTCACAGCTGGTACACCATACAATTATGGTCGAAGATTTTACAAATGCCCTCGTTCTGGTGCAAGTTTAAATTTTTTGGGTTGTTTTGTTTCAAATCATTCGTATTTAAATTAATTAATTAGATTGAGCAGGCATCATCGTGTGGGTTTTGGGAATGGCGCGACACTGATTTTTCAACTCAAGCTGAAAGGGTGATTCACAATTTAAGAACCTCATTGGATGCAGTTCGTCAAGAAAGAGATGACTTGAAGAAATAGACTGATGATCTGGATAAATTGAAGGCTGTAGAAGTGATGAAAGTGTCAAAATTGAATGAAAACTCCAAAAAATGATGACTATTTTGTTGTTGTCATGGGCTGCTTTCATTGGATTTGTCTTGGCTAAGTTCTTCTAGTCAATTAGAACTAGTTTCATTGTTTGTAATGAAGTTGAAGTTGGTTTTATATTTTTGTTGGATTAATGTTGCAATGAACCTATCATTGTGTGTAATGAAGTTGAACTTATCAATGAATCTTCTTTGGTTTTATAGTTTTGTTGTTGTGCATACTAAACCAATATTTATCATGAACATAGACTGGTGCACTGTCAATAACATAGCTTAAAAACTGGTGCAAAAAACTAAGAAACTTGTGCAATATAAAGAAGAAACTGGTGCAACATAACTAAAACAAACAGAAAACTGGTGCAACATTACTAAACCAAAAAACTGGTACAAAAAAACTAAGAAACTGATGGAATAAAAAGCAGCAGTTATCACAAACTGCATTTTCAATAACATAGTTTGCCAACTTAATTGGCACAGTCAACAACACACTAAACACGTTTGCCAACTTAGTGGTCCCAAACACATCAAATATCATATACAAGTAAATGAGCTATGACACAAAAACCAACTGCCATTGTCATAACACATTAACTTGTCCAATATGCGTCTACTAACTACCTAATTGCCAATCCAGCAACAAAAAAAAAAAAAAAAAAAAACATATGCAACAGCTAGCCACTGCCTCTTCCCCTTCTTGCTTGCAGCTTCCCAATCTTTTTTTCCTTCATTGTTTGCGGCTTCCCAATCTTTTTTTCCTTCATTGCTGGCAGCTTCCCAATCTTTTTTTCCTTCAATGCTTGCAACTGGTTTGATGTCATAGCTGCCTTTCCATTCCATGTTACTATTTTGGGTGAATAGGGGAGTTTGGTAGGCTGACTAACTCCAGTGTGATCACTTCTGAAAGAAATTTTCCTTGCTCCATTGCCCCTTCTTGCAGCTTTCTTTTCAGCTGACAATTTGTCATCTTCAGAGAGAACTTTGGGCAATAAAACTGGGTCTGCTGTCAGAGTCAAAATCACTATCTAGTCCACTGTCTGTGCCACTACCCATGCCATTTGAAATACCTGCAGTTCTAGCTTTAGAAGTTGAGTAAAAAAGACAAGTTAAAAAATACCTACAGTTCTAGCTTTAGAATTTGAAATACCTGCAGTTCCAGCCTTAGAAGTTGATGCAGCAGCTGATGTTCCAGGTTTACATGTAGTTGCAGCAGCTGTTGTTGGAGGTCTTGGTGCTTTAGAAGTTGATGTTGCACCAGAACTTGTAGGAGTAGGACTAAGTCCAAATCCAGGTGGTGGTTTCATGGCTTGATGTGGTTCAAGTCCAGGTGTTGGCATAAACACAAACTCTGAATCTTGGCTGGCAGGGGGTGGTGCAGAACAACAAACATCTTCCACTGTTTGTGCAGTAGCTCTTTTTTTCCTTGGCCTTGGTTGGTAAAGATCTGCAACTCCATTTGGTAAATATTTAGCATGTCTTCCAGTCACCTATAAAGTTAAGTAAAAAAGACAAGTTAAAAAATAGTACAAACAAAGAACTAATAGAAGAAAACAGTGTACAAGTCTTACCAATGGACATCTTTTGATATTATGTCCTTGTTGACTACAGTAAATACAACTCATTTGAAAACCCTTCCTGCTTGCGCTGTAAAGTCCATTTCTTCTTATAGCTTCATCTTTTTGCCTGATTCTTTTCTTCTTTGGCCTACCAACTGTGCTAGATAGTGGTGGTTGTTCTATTGCTTGATGTGGTTGCACCCTCCAGAATCTTTCACCTCTAACAGGCTGCAACTTGTGCATATACACATTCAGGAAAGCATCTCTATTGTAATACCAGTGTATTTGACACACTGGATCAATTTTCATGTGCAAGAGAGCCTTGATGGCATGAGGACAAGGGATGCCAGTCAGGTCCCATCTTCTACATGTGCATTTTTTGGTGGTCAGGTTAACTTTGTGTCTGTCATCACCTTCAGAAACTTCATATCCATCGTCCCCATTGAACTCTACAATGCAGTCGTGAGCTATCATCCTCCAGTCAGGAAAAAGCTTCATTGCATGTGGACTGAACTCATCTCTCCATCCCCTACCCTCAATTTCATTATCGTTCAACAGATTCATAACCTACATGTAAAATAAAAAAGCAGTTAAACATAACAGAAATGTCACTAATAAAAGTAAAGTATATTGGAACAAAAACAGGTACCTTTACTCTTATATCCTCTAGCATCCCAACAATTGGTTTGTACCTAACATCCAAAATCCATGCATTGAAAAATTCAGTGAAATTATTATCCACCATGTAGTTCTTGCACTGTGTATCAAAGTATGCTCTACACCAACTAGCAGGTGGATAAGTGACCAAAGCCTTAGCAGCATTCTCTTCAAGACTACCAATTTTGTTTAGATGATCAAAAAATTCTTCTTCAAAGGTGCTCCAAGCAGACCACCACATATACTTTTTTAGTTCACCACTCTTCCATTTCTTGGTCCAATTTATTTCAATGTGCCTCATACAATACCTCTGATGTGTCTGAGAGAGCACTCTTCTAACTGCCTCCAACAACCCCTATAAAGCAAAACATTAACTAATTAAAAGAGTAATAATATACAAATAATAAAGTAAAATAAATTAAATTAAATAAATTAACAATAAGCTAACCTTTTGCATATCAGAAATGAATGTAACACCTTCTCCATCCTTCATGTCCAAAGACCTCTTCAACAGCTCCAAAAACCAAGACCAGGAGTTAATTGTTTCCTTATCAACAACAGCCCATGCCAATGGGTAAAAGTGTTTAGCTGAATCTTGAGCAACAACCACTAATATCTGCCCAGTTATCTTTCCTCTTAAGAATGTACCATCAAGACCAATCAGAGGCCTTAAACCACTTCTCCAGACCTCCTTGAGAGCTTGGAAGCATGTATACATCCTTAAAAACCTTCTTTTTCCTTCAGCCAAAGCATCCTTGGATATATTGATAACTACATCAGATCCAGGATTGCTGTTTCTCAACTCCTCAGCATATGCCTCCAATCTGTTATAGTCATTTATGAATCTGCCCTCCAATTCATCCAACACAATTTTTTCACTCTCTTCAATTTGGACTCATGCACATTTATTTTAAATCTCCCCCTCCAAGTCTATTTTCATATCTTTAACCCTGTATTGAGGATTACCCTGAACCTTCCTTTTAAAGTAATGAGCCAATATGTTTGCATCAGCTCTCCTAGTTGCAAAGGCAGGATCACAATTATGCTCATCTTGTAAGGTCTTGATCTTGAAGCCTTGGCTTCTTCCATCTCTAGATATATAACATACAAAGAGACAGCCCTTGGCACATATATACCTAACTCTAGTCCTATCACTCTGTTTAATCTTAATCCCTCTACAATTAGCAACTGCATAGAAGCCTATGACCTGTCTAGCTTCCTTCAGGTCTTTAAATGTCATTCCACCATCTAACTCCTTATACTTCTCAAGTTTTTCAGTTATTTCTCTATTTTTCTCCTTCATAATAACATCTAATTTCCCTTCATCATAGTCTCTTGGGACCTCTTCAACATCCTCCTCATTATCAGTACTTTCACAATCAGTCCCAACTTCAACCCCTATATGATCACCCTCACAGTGATTGATAATGCTAGAAGCTGCCATATCATCATCAAGTTCATCTATAGGAAACAAGTTCACTGTTTTGAACTTGGCAGATAGTAGCTGCTGAAGGGTCCTTATCCCTTCATCCCCTTCCAACAGATAATACCTACCAGATGAGCAGGTAACAAGCAGCTGCTTCACCTTATAAAACCCTAATGTTTCAGTAAATTCTGTGCAAAGGTCTATGTAGGATAAGAAGTCTACTTCATACCCCTCCTACTTGTGTATTAGCTTTTTCCTATATACTATGCGTGGTTCTCTCACCCACTGACCCCCATAATGAAATACAATGTCCACCTTTTCAATCATTATCTGAAAATGTCACAGGCAACAACATAAATTAAAGTGCAAAAGGGACCATAATACAGTAAGAAAGAAGAAGAAAACATACATAAAACACAACATATAGCAAAGGGGTAGGGACCACATGTTTTGTAATTTATTACTCAACCTGACAAAACCCTAATTTTTAAACCGGGTTATTCAACACAGCACATAACAAAGGGGTAGGGACAACATGTCAGTAATTTTTTTTACTCAAAACGAAAAAATTCCTAATTATTAAATCGGGTTATACAAACAATCGACACTAAACAATGCATCAAAAGCATCAATACACACAATATTTTACAAGATTAAGCATTGTGTCTACAAGTTTTAGCATAAACTAAAAGTTGAAAAAAAAAACCCTAACTTTTAAACTTGAAAATGGATCTAAAGTACTAACCTGAATGAGCGTAATAACCCTTCTCTACGATATGCAATCGCCTTCTTATTATCCAGCGTTAATTTTCATCAAACAAGATATGAAATCGCCGACAGTAGAGATATTTTTTTTTTTACTACGGGGGAAGGAGTTTAATTAGGGTAAATGAAAGTTTTGGTGTATTTGGGTAGTTTTGACCGGGTAGGGAAACGAGGGGTCGGGTCGATTTATTTCCATTAGGGAAACGAGGGGTCGGGTGTGGGGTGGGGTTATTTCCATTGACTGGTGGGTTATGAATGAGGTGGAATTATTTCGTGGACAACTAAATCCACGTGGCTGAATCAGATTTGGCCATGTCAATTAATGAGGCCACCTTGGCATGGCCCGTCAAAGTTGGGTGTAGTGTTGGAACTTTTACTAACGGCATAGGCTGTGGCAACCCAAAAGATTGATGGAGGGTATTTTTAAGCTATTTCCAATAGTTCATGAGTTGTTTGGACCCTTTTACGATCATAAAATTCTTTAGAAACATTTACACTATTGATGAGGGAACAAGTTTATTTTTATTAATTGAACTCACATGTATTACTCGATCGGCTCTAGAATTTACACGCAGATTTTTTATTGTTTGTTCTTTAACTTGTCTAATTAATAGGCTAAAGCGGAGTGAGAATCGACTCAACTGGTTGAAGAGTATGGTTGGAGCAAAGAGATAGAGAATGGCTCAAAAAGGCTGAAAATTGGCCAGGAGCAGAGATTGATAGTAGCGGATCAAAGGGTCTACAATAAAATTTATTGATTCAAATGAACTGAATATGGAGAGGGATGATGCGGTTGAATAAGTCGACCAAAGTTTAGTCCAGATTCTATGTGAAAGAATCTGTCAACTTTTCAAAACCTTAGCTAATAAATGGAGCAGTACAAACTACTATAAACTCCTGTGATAATCATTATACAATATATTAAACAGGTGTTTTATCAACTTATTACCTACTGCTAATAATTCCACTGAAAAATTCGATCACATATACATGTAGTTAAAATCACACAAATAGAGCTAGATATATATATGGTTTTGCTAACCTACTATATTGTTATATATATTTAAGAGAATGCAAGTGATTGATGACTCTTATATTGGGATCTAAGTTTGATAAGTTTTAATTATTCATCCAGGAGAAAGATACTAAGATTATCCTATAAATATGATTGCTAGACAAATATATTCTCCAGTAGTCTTAGTTATAAAACTAAAGAGGCGTTTGAATTGCAGTTGATTTAATGACAAACACAATCATCAACTCGTTTGATATATTATCTTTGGATTTTCTTCACTCACATTTCTATTTGCCTTGTGTCTTCTCTCTCTTTCTTTATTTATTTTTTTAGCTTCTTTCAAAAGTAACTTTTTTTTTTTACAGAACACGAGATTAATCTTTGCCTAGATTTTGTATTTCAATCATCTTTCGCTCCAGTTTCTAGTCATTCTTAGTCTCATGCAATAGGAATGTGTAATCATTCGAAAGGTCCCCGAATATTCACGATTACTTGAGTATGTCTTTTAGAACAACACGCACCCACCCCCATACGCCCCCCCCCCCCCCCCCCAAAAAAAAAATCCTCACACAAATAACGTACAGAGGGGGAGTGAAGATTTAAGTATATACTATCGTATTGTAAAAACGTTTTAGCGAAAAGTTACAAAGGAATCGATTCAATGATAAATTGTTTTTGGGGTAACTGCTGATTTTTGTCTTCTTCTTTCTTCAGGTACCACAGTAGTAGTAAGTTTATGTAGTTTGATGATATACAGGAAAACATATGTTTCGTCCAACCTTTTACTAACAAATTAAAGATCCATAATTTTGACCAAGTAACACAAAAGCTAACTTGTCGTCAACAAAATACAATAGCTAACTTGTCGTGAAATGAAAGTTATGCATATGAGCCGAGAGTTATTGGGAACGTTGGATTAATTTCTCTACCACAATTAATTAACGATCTCAAATTTGAGCGATCTCGACAACATTTTGACAGGGATTGCGTTATTCCGCTTAGTGGTTTACTTGGTGCAACTTGGATTAGTCTGACCAACAATTTTCAGATATTAGATAGTTAAATCCAAACGGGAAAAAGACAGAAAGAGAAGAAAGTACTTGATAAATTCATCAAACTTGACTAAATATTTATTTTCGGAAGTACTTATAATAATAAGTATATTGTTGAAGTATGTGAGTAAATATTTCAAGAAATCCTATGCACAAGTCGATAGACACAGAAAGACACTTAGGTTCCCACTTACACACTTTATAAGATCATCTTACCAAGACTGTGTTCAATAAGCTATTAATGATGCGTAAAGTACTTGCATAAAAATTAAAACCACTTGATATAATTAATAGCGTAAAGTGCCCTGTCTAACTAAGAAACTTCATCCAAGTTTACTTTTAATTCACTCATTATTTGCATGCATATATAGTAATAGTACAGTGACACGAGGAAAGAAAAAAGGAACTAATTATATGAATAAAATCTTAGTTGTAATTCTCCCATCACTGTTTATAAAGGATTAAGGCACATATAGTTCAATTTTCACAACAGAGCTATATAACGCTATAAAAGAATATGATGTGCAATATTTTTAAAACTTTCATGGAAAATAGAGAGTGAAGGAAAGAAAAGAATTGCATGAAAATTTATTTATGCGTTCATGCTGACTTTTTGTTTATTATCATTCCTAGAACAGTCACTCTCAAGCTATCGATCTAAAATCTTCCTTTTCGTTTCATTTATGAAGGTTTTGACGAATAAGATTGAGATTCTTTATTGCCACTCTTAATCATAGCATGGAAGAGTATTTTTGTATAAAATATGATCTTGTGTCATTATCAGGAGAAAAAGAAAGAGGGAGTTCTTTTTTTTTTTTTCCCTTTCTTTTTCTCCTTTTTTTTTTTTTTTTTTATATATTTTGTTTTTCTATTACCTAAGTCTTCCCTCGCATGGGCATCGTATATCAAGCCTTTGCTCCTATTGCTACCTTTACAACCCTTATGATTCATTGGACCCATATACCACCTCATGATATTACAAAAGTTTGGATTCTCCTTTCTATATATATATATATATATATATATATATATATATATATGTATATATACACACACACACACACACACACCCCCCCCCAAACCCCCCAAGAAAAAAAAACATACATGAACACACACTCCAAAAAAAAAAAAAAACAGCATAGTATGCATAAATTGAACTTTTCTTCGAGCTGGCATATGTAGAAGTATACGTCAACATCGTATATTATCACGGGACTAAAGTGGAACATATAGTGGTATTTGGCTGATTGGCTCTCCCTCTGATTGATGGAGTTAAATTCAAAGTCTATTGAATATATATTCGAGTAAAAACAATGCATTCACGAAATTAGTTTATGTTGATCACGAAATTAGTTGATGTGACTTACTAGTTCTTACACTAAAGTTACTGTAATTAACTTCTCTCAAGTATACGATATTACATTTTACCACAACAATTTTATGTAGTAAAAGAAGTATAAAACTTACTAATTAAACCACCTCATAGGGAAATACTACATGAAGTCTTCAATACTTAGTGAGATGAAAGAAAAGAGTGATAACCGAGAAGGCAGAGATGTAAAATGGAAGCAAAGGCACCATGTTGGGGAGCTTGTAGGAGGTTCAACATTTTCTTTTGGTGCATGACAAAAAGGGGTGGGGTGGGGGGTGACCCTCCTCCCACTCAAAACAAAAGCCTTTTAGGGGGACCCTAGTTAGGGTTAGGGTTTTGGTTGGGGGGCTGGAAAGGGACTTCCACCTTTGTTAATTTTGCAAAATCACGCAATGCGATATGGGGACATCCCTCAGTGGACCTGCCCCATTCTGTCCCTAACTCCCCTCCTTTCTTAATTCTCTTCCAATACACATAGGTAAAGAAAAAAAGGAAGGCGTGTTTTTGTGTTTTCCTTTTAATATAACTACTTGGTAGGTGGTACTTAAACGTTCAAATCGCACCAGGTATCATCCATTGAAGGGTGAAACGCTACTTAATTATAAAAAAAATTATTCTCCGAATTCGAGCACGAGACTTGTGGGTAACTAAAAATGAAAGAATATAATTTTATTCATCTTACCATATCTCCTGCTGGTAATACAAATTTATTTGTACAACTTAACCTTGTTAAACAAAGTTTCTTGTTGGTATCAAATTATTTTTGTCTCGCGACTACAATAAGTGAATGTTTAAGAGTCCACAATAACATCAGGAGATTACTTTATAGTAGTACGTATGATATGATAACTTATAAATGAAATTAATAAATAATTTTCACAAATGATTAAAATGTAGTATTGATAGTGTATATAACTTTTTACATTATAATATTAGCTCATATAAGTTTAATCCAATATTTTTTCTACTTCTCACATAGTTTTGTTAGATGTTTTCCAGGTCCGTCAATTGTTCGAAAATTTGCTGCATCTCCAAAGTTTATTATGCTTGGAGCATCTTAATTAAATGATTATTCGGTTTACACTTTTGAAATCGATAGATTTAATTTTTACATTATCAAATCACTTTTAATTAATTATGATTAATAAAATGCAATGGTAAAATTGAATGAGATATATACAAAGGTTATCATTTAGCTAGAGAGACAGCAGACCAAGTGATTATGTATCTATTGGGTCCTTCTATTCCTCATCACCCTATGAGGGAGAGAGAAGAGCTAAAGTTTATTTATATGCTTTGGATGCTTTCTCCCAAAAAATGTAAGCCCTTTATACAAAATGTCAACCTTGTGAAATCAAAAGTCAATTGCTTTCCTAACCATAATCTCTTTTGCTCTCTCTTGGATCCTTTTGGGTGAAGGGATGGTGGTGGGAAACACTTTCAATTGTTACAAAGATACTAGTACGTAGTAGTTGGTGGTGCTAGCTAGATCTTGTAAATGACAAATAGAGCTAGGACTTAAACTTTTTTAACTGCTTTGAAAAAAATATATTTATAAATCCATGTCATACAAGCACAAAATAATATTTATAGGACAACACAAACTGCTTATATTTTGGAATGAAGAATATGGCAAGGAAATTATAATATACTATTATTTCTAGCCACCAGTATTGAAAACTTACTAGCACGATTAATTCGAATTCGTACTAAGTAGGTCATTTGATAGGAGTAAAACACTTCATACCAAGAGGTTTTGCGTTTTGATGGTTCATACTCAAGATTTTTGCTTCAAAATCTACTATAAGCTCAAGAAATTGCACCAGCTTCGTTATGGCTATGAGCTTTGGAAACCCATCCAGATCCAGTTATAATTTACTGTATATCTACAAAGGTGAATTGACACCTTTTAAATTTCTTAATTATGTCAAGCTCAAATTTAATCTTTCTCTCTCTTTCAAAATTGCAGTTACTACAAATGCATGGGAAAGGTATGTTTAAATCTGGTCAATCAAAATTCTTGAGAGGTGAAAAAAACAAAAAGAGCTTCCACAAGATTGAGGGAAAATTTTATCCCATTGTGTGATGCTAGCTCGAAATAAAAATGAAAAGCTTTGACAATTCATCATGAACTGCTAAATAATCCTTGTAATTAAATAGGATTATCAAATTATCATCCTAATAGCTTACTAATGTTTGGATTTGTTGAACTAAGACATGTTTTCTGGTGCAGAAATGCAACGATGACTCTTTAACCTTTCATGGTTTCTTCCTAATATGGCATGCCAATAAACACTAATTATCTAGTCTTGTTGTGCCATATGGCTAAAAATTATTCAAATAAAAAAGCAGAAATTGAGCTCATCATGATGGAATTGCACATGAAATCTGGAAATGAACTAAAAGCTTACTCCACTAGCCACGCTATGAGTTTTGAGCTTCTATTGTTCCTTTTTCTCTTGGCAGCACTGGGTAAGTATAGGTTATTGTTATCCTTTGTTGATATAAAATAACACCAATTCGATTGTGTTTATGCCTAAAATTGCTCGCTAAAATAAAACAATTCAATTTATGTTGGATCACATAAAATAATAAAATAACAAAGAACAATAGAATAAAAAGCGAGAAAATAGGAGTTGTATATTCCTTGAATAAGATAGGGTTCTAGTCGAATCTCAGAATAAATACAATGGGGTGATTGTGGTATATATAGGCTACATTTTATTCAAATCCTAACCCTATTAGAATTTTATTTGTGAGGCCTTGGCCTATACAAAGTAGTGTTGACACCTAATTTTGTCCCTCATTTTTCTGTAATTGGCCATAATTTAACCTAAAGATTCAATTTAACTGTTTGAGCAAATTTGCATTAAAATGCATGCATTTACTTGTGTTATCTTCTATTTATACGCTATATATTTTTAATTGTGATTATATTATGTAATTTGCATCATTTAGGTTATTTGTGAAACTGTGACTATTTATGTGATTTTCTGCATAAATAAGTTTTATAATCATTTGTGACTATTTATACGTATTTAACTCAAGTTGACCCCAATTGTTTCACGTATGAGTTTTTTTTTTTTTTTTTTTTTTTTTTTAATACTTTACGTTATATATAGGAGTAATATATGTATGTGTGTTTTTTTTTTAATTTACTTGTGCACCTTTAGTTAATATTGGTCCAATTAAAATGTTCATCCGAATTTTCATTATAATCTGTCATATATATTTGTATTTGAATTTTCTGAATTCCAATATATGCAAATCTCCTTTTAAAGCATTTCTTCTAAATTTTCTTTTGAACCTAGACAAGTGTTCGTCTAGATACAATCAATCTTTTTGTACCATACATTATTTCCTTCTCCAATTTTAATACAAAATACATCCACCATTATAAAAAAAAAAAAAAAAAAAAAAAAAAAAAAAAAAGGATGTGTCTTCCACAGAATCACGGTGATTTCCCCAATCTTCCTAAATAATTTTCAGGGATAGCTCGATCCCTTGATTCACTCTATATTCCTTCCTAATCTCTCTTAATCTCCCCTCAAAACCTCCAAAATCTCTTTATGATTTATCTAATCACTCACCCTTAGGGGATCTCCCCAAATCAGGTCAAAATCACTCCATCTCAATCTCTTCCCTCAATCTCTCCTAAATCATTCTCCATCAAAATCCATGAATTTGGGGTCATCTCCAACATCTCTCATCTTCCCCTAATCATTAACAACATACATTATCTTTATGTCCAAATCTCCCTAATCTCTCATGTTGTCTCCCCCAATCTCTCCAATCACTCCTTAATACACTCTCATATAATTATCATATAGGCTCAACGTATCTATCCCTCTTTTAATACTAGATACATCACCCTCAAATCCTCCAAATCTCCCACAATCTCTGACAATCCCTCAAAATCAGAATCCCCAAAATCGCTCCAACATTCTTATTTTCTAGTCTCTCCCTATTCTCCTTAATTTTAGTTAATCAAATATTGAGTTCCCATTCTTGACAAAACAAATTTCTTCTTTCCTTTTGTACAAAATTATTTTGAATATTTTCCTTAAGTATAGTACTACCAACTTAAGCTATAAATATCAGCCCTACTTCCCTTCAACAGACACATCTACTACTATTTTCTCTCGGCTACAAACAGAGAAGCACTCTATCTTCCTCCTTCTCTCAACGCTTTTTCTCTAAATTCATCTCTTTGTCTCCCGAAAGCCAAGAAAAGTACTAGCTGCATGATTCCCGTCTCACTACTCTCATTAGTCATCAATCTAGCTACATTATTTGCTACTTGTTTGAGATACTGCTAAATTGAATTTATGAACTCTCGATATTAATGTTTGATGCGGAACTAGTTGTTGTTTGTTTGCTATATGGATGAACTATATGGCCTGTTATAGGCCTCTACTAATGTCTTTTTGCAGATATTTTGGGATTGTTAAAAAACTATACCCGAGTTAATAGATTATTGCAGGCAGTTGTAGTTTGAAAACTGGATTAGCAAGGCTTGCAAACAATCCGACAAAGGCCCTCTTTCTTATCCTCTCTTTTTCTTGAGTAGTTGTAATATATTTAGAACGTGAACTTTAATGGACTTTTTATCATAACTAGCCTATTATTTTAATTTGGAAGCTTATTATTTTTAAATTTTTGAAATTATTTTATTTAATATAATTTTCTCTTATTTTCAAAGCATGACCATATTATGTGCAACGCCTAGTTTGAGTCTAGGCTTGGGACACCAATTAAATATAGGGGTCTAAATATTTTCTCTAAATTTTAGTTGTCTCAACGGCCTCCGAGACATTAAGTTGGGGCGCTAGCAAACCTTTAGGACATTTTAAAATATTAGGAACTCGCTCTAGTTAAATACTTACAGAGGGTATGGGGGTTAAAGGAAATTAAGTCCCTGGGAGATGATGGAAATTATCCGAGCTACATATGTGATAGTGGATTCTGAAATTATCCTTTACCGATAAAAAGCTGGGATCTGATCCGAATAGAATAATAAAACCTAGGGTTGATTAATTTAAATTAGTGTATTAGTTTGTTTATGGTTATATAAGCAATATTACAAATATATTTTTTGCAAATTATACTAATTTGCAAGTTTGCTTATTTTGCACCATATATCATTTTCAAACTGATTTCAAAACCGTTCTTGTTTAGTTTTACTCCAATTTATTTGCGCACGACACCTCTTTGTTTTCTTTATTAATATATTGTCTCTTTAGTTAAATTGCACCGCTTGAACTGTGAAACTTAGGAGGTGCCTAATCTCTTTTTTCTAGGTTAACTTGAACACTTACCTGAATCTCTGAATAGTAGACCAACCCGGAGTTATTGTTTAAATTAAATTAGAAATGCTTTTAGATGACCTAATACGCCTAGGAAATTTATTAGGTGGCGACTCCAAAACCATCTCTAAACGAGTTACCCAAGTCAGAAACCACTTTTTCCCGGGTGCGCGGTCTTGAGGTTGTAAAATGTGAGGTGCGACAGGATGCGACTCCACGGGGGATAATCAAGGATTAAGGTTTATCTTTAGATTTTCAAATTTTGGCACTCTATTTTTCTAAAATTGCTCGGTTATAATTGTTTGTGTCATTCCCACTTTCTCCACCCCTGGAAATTGACACTTGCACACACCATGAACGATTATGTGGATCTCACGGTCGTTCCACTCTCAAAACACCCTTTAGGGGGAACGGTCTAGAATCTAGTTGGTCCGTGGTACAACCAACAATTCTAAACATTCCCACCCCTATGTTGTCCGCCTAGGGGAACCATGTCCTTATCTAGATTACCCAACTCTTACTTACACTCTGTTTAGAAATCATGCATCATGTCATATTTAGGAAAAATTCGACTTTGGCTCGTGTCTAAGTCTACTAGTTCACCATACTTGAATGGATCGAATGGGTTGTTGACCCAAAGGGACATTCGGATATGTTACGTGCATTCATTTAAAGTTGAACGTGTCTAATGTAGACCATTTGTTCTCATAAAAAGGGGGTCGTCTAATAGTTTATTTTGGTTGCAAGTTGTCACAAGCCATGAAGACTGGGAAGGCCGGAGAAAATATGGACTTTAAATTAATTTTTCTACTTTTATGTAACAAAATCAATTATTTATTTCTATTTACCTATAAAAAATCGTTATTTCTACATTTATAAAACAAAATCATTTATTTTATAAAATTATTTTTGTTATGAGAACAATTGGGATGACACATAATACACGTTCAATTTTTAAACATACTCAAACTTAAGAAGGCTTAACATCCCTGGCATGTTAAATTCCATTAGCCAACTTCGTCCAAAAGCGTCATCAAAAGGCCCGTAGCATGCATATTATGTGTGTTGATCCTGTTAAGCCTACCTCCGGCAAAAAAGAGGTCCCTTGCATCATAAACTGTGATACGTTTTGCATTGGTAATGATTACCTTGACACTGACTTATTATTTTCATTTGTTGGTTTTACTCCTGCTCCTGAGGTTGACTTGTGCATTCTGGCCGAGCATCAATATCGGACAAGAGCCAAAGGACCAGTTATGCCGAACAACTGAACCTGCAGCACATTCCGAGCATGCCGAGAACCTTAGTGAAGCTGGAGCGTTAAATAAAACACGACTCAACTTTTGTTTTCTTTGTTTTTCAACTTTGTGGCATCATTGTTTCCTTTCGAAGACTATCTCTCAAATCCAATAATAAAAGTATTTCCTACTTCTCGCTTTTGAATATCCATCATTCACTTTCTGCAAAATCATTTTAATTCCATTGAATCTGCGACTGCGGTGTGAGAGAGCAGTCCGAAACGACGAGTACAGGCCAGCCTATGATGATTCGACAAAGGACGTTTAAGGAACTTCATGGTTAATCGCATAAATCTTATAGCAGACAACTGAGGCAAGAGCATATTTAGGAAGATGACTTACAATTCAAGTTGAAACAATAGAAATACATATAAGAAGCAGAACTAGACAATCCCGAACTGATCAAAAGCATACTCGAGCAAGTGACATTCATGGATACCAAAGAATGAACACAACAAGCAACAGAATGTGGAAGGCACTTACCAAGGAAGATCAAGACAGTTGATCCTAAAGTAGAATTCTCCAAATCGAGATAAAGCAAGATCACTATGTCATGCACACAATATTGATAAGAGGAGCATTAATATCGGCAAAGATGGATCGCGAAGTACAACTAAAATCCCTCTACCCAGACACAATCAAGAGGTACCACGAATCAAAGTCGTGGAATTTGAACTACGTAACAACCTGATTTCCAAGAGGGGTTACATAGGCAGCCTACTCAAGGCACGGTCACATCATAAGATAATTTTATTAAATAGTGGGGCAGAATTTTTTGAGTTTTCCTCAAAAACATTTGAAAAATGCATCATAACACACTGGGGCAGAATTATTGAGGGACCTCAAAAATTCAAGGAAATTACAAGCAGCACACTGGGGCAGAAATTTTGAGTTTCCCTCAAAATTTCAAAGTGGAGGATCTTTGAGCGGTAAATCGATATAGAAGAGATTATGTTCAAACAACACTTCGCAATCTATGATTCAAATTCGATGAATTTACATTACTCTTTAAATATTATTTTTCTAAAAACACACGCATATTTCTTTTTGTTATCCTTTTTTACTCACAGTTCTACCAAGTTTCGATGCTCAAAAAGGACTACATTACAAGGAAATAATTATACAAGATGCAGCATTAGAGTGCAACACAGCAAATATGCAAGTCAGCCACCTCCCCCCCCCCCCCCCCCCCCAAAAAAAACTCACAAATTTTCTTTGATTGCAGGTTTACACAGGTACCAGTATATCTAACAACTCTTGCAAAGCAATATTTATCAGATTAACAGAAGCACAGAGTCTGCGTCGGTAGACATATAAGATTCGCGTTTTTGAACATGACAACAATGACAAGCAAAGTAGGGTTCGCATTTTGGACATAGTTCAACAATTTGAATCAAAGTAGGGTTCGCATTTGTGGGTACAGTTCGGTAATTTGAAGCAGGGTAGGGTTCGTGTTTGTGGGCATAGTTCAAAATTTTGAAGTAGAGTAAGGTTCGCGTTTGTGGCATAGTTCAACAGTTTGAAGCAAAGTAGGGTCCCCGTTTGTGGGCATAGTTCAACATTTTGAAGCAGAATAGGATTCGCGTTTGTGGGCATAGCTCAACAATTTGAAGCAGAGTACGGTTCGCGTTTGTGGGCATAGTTCAACAATTTGGAGCAAAGTAGGGTTCGCGATTGCAGGCATAGTTCAACTATTTAAAGCAGAGTAGGGTCCGCGTTTGTGGGCGTAGTTCAGCAATTTGAAGCATAAGGTCCGCGTCGGTGGACATAGCATTTGAAAGGTACATGTTTCGCATATGTAGATGAGACATCAATCAAACAAGCATAGAGTCCGCATTTGTGGACATAACATTGAAGAGACACATGATCTGCGTCATTGGACGGAAAGTATGGAGTCCGCATTTGGGGATGAGATATCAACCAAACAAGCATAAGGTCCGCAGTTGTAGGCATAGTATTGAAAAGCATAAGATTCGCATCTATGGGTGAAAGTGTAGGGTCTGTGATGTGGACTAGATGATAATGAAAAGCTGATTGTCCATATTATACAGACAAAACAACTACTCAGCTAAACAGGGAAGTTTACTTTATCTTTATATTTATCTCTATTTGCACTTATCTTGATTTTACTGCAGGGCAATATCTGATCTCTCGACAAACCCTTGCGTCATTTCCCATACTCTCACACTTGCTTCCCAAAAATCACTACCACACACGAAATTGTGCAACCGCAAAACCTCAAATATATACTATACACCATTCTGGAATATCATTCAAAAAGCCTAGTCCTTTCGACAATGTCTTTATTATACCCACAAACTATCTATTTTGCCGAGATCCAAAGCGCTCAAACCTACATTTCTATACTCGCACCAATAATTTACCTAATCTTTCCTTGTCGATGAATGTCAGTTTTGTATTCCTTCCTATTCAGGCATATCTGTGTCAATCGTAAATATTCTCATGCTTAATCGTGCCCATCTGTTTGAATCGTGCGCATTTATCATGCTTTACTTCCCAATATTTCCCAGTTTTGTCGAGACAATATTAAAGGCAAGATGGCTCATTTATCGAGTTGTAGTGGAAACTATGTCCATGTAAACTCTTCTATATGGGTGTGTCGTGCACCACATCTTCATAACTAGGATGATTACAAGCCTTTTCTTCCACACTCAATTTATCGATGTTACCTCGTCTTTTACAATGCCTCTGTTATATCCAGCAATCATATATCTAAGCAAATTTCAAAGTACATTCAAACGTAAACTTTGAATACTCTGACAAGTTTACTCTTGACACCTAAATCGTGCGTCATTAACATCTCACATAGGCAACATGCCATTCTAGAATTACACATGGCCTGATTCCGTAAAACCCGAGATATGTAGGCAATTCAGAGGTCGGGGTTCGGCCAAAATACCCCCCCAAAACTTTCATTTTCCCTTCCAACACTATATCCATCGTGACAAAATTGGCTACTCCATCAACTATCTTTGCTCGAAGATTCTTTTCATCATCCCCGGGCAAAGAGGGGCAGTTGTTGACACCCAATTTTGTCCCTCTTTTTTCTATAATTGGCCATAATATAACATAAAGGTGCAATTTAACTGTTTGGGTAAATTTGTATTACAATGCATGCATTTACTTGAGTTATCCTCTATTTATATGTTATATATTTTTAATTGTGATTATATTATGTAGTGTGCATCATTTAGGTTATTTGAGAAACTATTGCTATTTGTGTGATTTTCTGGATAAATAAGTTGTATAATCATTTGTGAGTATTTATACGTATTTAACTTAAGTTGACCCCAATTATTTTACGTGTGCATTGTTTTTTTTACTTTGCATTATATATAATAAATGTATATGTGTATTTTTTATTTTTTTTTTACTTGTGCACTTTTATTTAATATTGGTCCAAATAAAATGTTCATCCTAAGTTTCATTATAATCTGTCATTTATATTTGTATTTGAATTTTTTAAATTCCAATATATGCAAATCTCCTTTTAAAATATTTCATCTAAATTTTTCTTTGAACCTAGACAAGTGTTCGCCTAGATACAATTAATCATTTTGTACCATACATTATTCCCTTCTCCAATTTTTTATATAAAATACATCCACCATTCTAAAAAAAAAGGATGTCTTCCACAGAATCTTGATGATTTCCCCAATCTTCCTAACAAATTTTCAGGGATAGCTCAATCCCTTGATTCACTCTATATTCCTTCCTAATCTCTCCCCTAATCTCCCCTAAAATCCTCCAAAATCTCCTTATGATTTATCTAATCACTCAACCTTAGAGGATCTCCCCAAATCAGGTCAAAATCACTTCATCTCCCCCAATCTCTCCTAAATCATTTTCAATCAGAATCCCTGAATTTAGGGTCATCTCCAACGTCTCTCATTTTCCCCTAATCCTTATCATCATAAATTATCCCTATGTCCAAATCCCTCTAATCTCTCCTGTTGTCTCCCTCAATCTCGCCGGTTGGGAAGGCTTTATTATCCAGATATTCTTCTCTATATTCCTTTTTTTCAGCTGCTTCATTAGGATAAGGAATATTTCCTTATTACGCTCTCATATAATTATCATATAGGCGCAACGTATCTATCCCTCTTTTGATACTAGATACATCACCCTCAAATCCTCCAAATCTCTCACAATATCTCACAATCCCTCAAAATCAGAATCCCTAAAATCGCTCCAACATTCCTATTCTCTAATCTCTCCCTAATTCCCCTTAATTTTAGTTAATCAAATATTGAGTTTCCATTCTTGACCAAAAAAAATTTCTTCTTTCCTTGTGTACAAATTATTTTGAATATCTTCCTTTAGTATAGTACTACCAACTTAAGCTATAAATAGCAGCCTCAATTCCCTTCAACAGATACCTCTACTACTGTTTTCTCTCGGCTAGAAACAGAGAAGCACTCTATCTTCCTCCTTCTCTCAACGTTTTTCCTCTAAATTCATCTCTTTGTCTCCTGAAAGACAAGAAAAGTACTAGCTGCGTGATTCCTGTCTCACTACTCTCATTAGTCATCAATCTAGCTACATTATTTGCTACTTGTTTAAGGTACTGCTAAATTGAATTTATGAACTCTCGATATTAATGTTTGATGAGAAACTAGTTATTGTTCGTTTACTATATTGGTGAACTATATGGGCCTCTTATAGGCCACTACTAATATTTTTTTGCAGATATTTTGGAGTAGTTAAAAAACTATACCCGAGTTAATAGATTATTGCAGGCAGTTGTAGTTTGAAAATTGGATTAGCAAGGCTTGCAAACAAATGGGACAAAGGCCCTCTTTCTTATCCTCTGTTTTTCTTGAGTGTTTGTACTATATTTAGAGCATGAACTTTAATGGGCTTTTTATCATAACTAGCCTATTATTTTTATTTAGAGGATTATTATTTTTAAATCTTTGAAATTATTTTAGTTGATATAATTTGCTCTTATTTGCAAAGTATGACCGTATTATGTACAACGCCAAGTTTGAGTCTAGGCTTGAGGCACCAATTAAATATAGGGGTCTAAATATTTTCTTCAAATTTTAGTTGTCTCAATGGCCTCCGGGACATTAAGTTGGGGCACTAGCAAACCTTTAGGACGTTTAGGAACTCGCTCTAGTTAAATACTTAAAGATGGTATGTGGGTTAAAGAGAATTAAGCTCCTCGGAGATGATGAAAATTACCCGAGCTACATATGTGATAGTGGATTCTGAAACTATCCTTTACCGATAAAAAGCTGGGATCTGATCCGAATAGAATAACAAAACCTAGGGTTGATTCATTTAAATTGGTTTATTAGTTTGTTTATGGTTATATGAGCAATATTACAAATCTACTTTTTGCAAATTATACTAAATTGCAAGTTTGCTTATTTTGCACCATATGTCATAGTTTAAACTGATTTCGAAATTGTTCTTGTTTTGTTTTACTCCAATTTATTTGCGCACGACACCTCTTTGTTTCCTTTATTTATATATTGCCGCTTTAGTTAAATTGCACCGCTTGAACCAAATATAAAAATTGATCGGGAACCATATTTTTGGAACTTAGGAGGTTCCTAACCCCTTCCTCTAGGTTAACTTGAACACTTACCTGAATCTCTGAATAGTAGACCAACCCGGAGTTATTGTTTAAATTGAATTAGATATGCTTTTAGGTGACCTAATACGCCTAGGATATTTATTATGTGGTGATTCCAAAACAACCTCCAAACGAGTTACCCAAGTCGGAAACCAATTTTTACCGGGTGCGCGGTCCGAAGGTTGTAAAAGTGGGGGTACGACAAGTAGGCTAAGTGATTCCTAGCTTATATAGGAAAAGGACTAGGGGCAGTGTAATTTATGCCCACACAGTTAGTCCCATACTTGTTGAGTGATGTCGTAAGTGCTCGGGAAGTGAAGTGATATTCCAGTGATTCTTCGAGATCTTCGACCATCTTAGCCATGACGATTTGATCAAAAACATAGTCCGTCAATGACAAAAAGTATATACTTTGAGAGCTGTCTTGTTATAAACCTTACTAGCAAAACCTAATTGGGACAAAACCTCATCAAGGGAAAAAGAGTGCAGCGCGTATTTCACTTCCTCTGATGAGGACATTACTTGATCTTTTGAGGATGACACATTCCAATCTTCTTAGCAAGCTTCTTAAATGTTGAGGTTGGATTTTACCTTGCATTTCGCTTCCATTTTGCTGTCATTTTGATCATATGCGCTAATACATGCATCTTTTGCTTCCGTAAGGATTGCACTATAGCTTCAAAGCTGTAGGTCAGGTCTTTTCCCTCAGGAGTTAAAGGGTCTTCGTGAGCTTAGTGTCGTCCTGTAGGCCTCTGTTGGATGAGTACGCTTGTTTTCCACAGAAGCGCGATGGGCGCGAGAGAAGAGGATGTTAAGACCGGCGTTATGTGGGCCTAATTGGTGGACCGAGTAAGAGAGCAGCTTTACCTCGAGTTCACTGCTAATTTGATCGAGAGGGGCCGTTGAACAAGATGACCTTGGATGGGGAGGCCACGATGGTTGAGATTCTCCAGAAGATCTGGTTAAGGAGCAGGATGGTACACGTTATGGCGCTGTCGAGGAAGGAAGCCCAACTTCTTTGATAGGAATAGGGGACTTCTTCGCAAATGATGGAAGCAGGTGTTGATTTGCCAGCCTCGGACTTAGTCCCCCGGGTCTGGTTGCTTTATTTAATTTGTAGACTTTGGGCTTTTATTTAATGAAGTAAATAATCTTTTGCTTGATGTGTTTTGCATTCTAGCTTTATCGTTTGACTTAGAAATTTTTTTGCTTATCATCAAGTTATTTTCACCGTTGTTGGAATTAAGCGTGCGCTCATTGAAAGCATTTTTATGCCCATGGAGAACATCTTTGCACTCATGAAGAGTGTCATTGCACTTGCATAGAGCGTCTTTGCACTCACAGAGAGCATCTTTGCACTCGTGGAGAGCGTCTTTTACGTCTTTCATTTGCCTAACGAAGGTGAAATTTTTGCCCATAGAGGACGACTTTAGCCTGCTGGGGATGTCTTGATGTACGCATAGTCTGCGCCTACAAAGGGACGTTTTTAGTCTGGTCTAACCGAGACATTTTTGTTCCCATTGAGGATGTCTTTGTTTGTCCGCTCGTGCATGTAAGTCTTTCAGCACTGTGAGGTGAGCGTCCCCCTTTAAATTGGTGCAAGTTGAGTTGACGATTTCAATATACATCGTAGCCTGGGGGGCTTAACTAGAGGTGATCTAGTCTAGTTGGATTAACGATTCCAATTTATGAAGTGGCCAAGGGCTAATTAGCGAGGACTTGACTGGTTGTTGCTATGATTAAATAGATATTTTTGTGTTGAATTGACGAGTTCAAAATATGATATTGCCACGTGGCAAGTTAGTGATGATTAACTAACTGAATTAACTATTTCAATATATGAAAATAAAGATGCTAGCTCCCAAAGTAGGGATGCTTGATCGAGATATGGGGACGTTCGGTCCTAAAAAAATAATATAATGTTCTTGAAAAATAAGCTAGGGGACGAGATATCCTGCATTGCGCTAAGGGACGAGATGTCCTAAAGTGCGCTAAGTGACGAGATGTCCTATATCACATTATGGGATGAGTTATCCTAGATTGCGCTAACGGAGTGAATGTCCGAAACTACTAGTTATCTGGCCTATCAGGAGGCATGTCTCAGCCTATCTGGTATGTTAGGCCTATTGGGCCTATCAGGCCTTATGGTCGAAGCAACGTGTACGTGAACCGCTGGCACTTGTCACAGCGTTTGATGAATCTTTCTGCATCGCTTTCCATTCGGGGCCAATAATAGCCTTTCTTCCTTGATTAGCTTGCGAGCCAATAGTCTTTCTCTCGAATGATTTCAGCAGTGTCCTTCATAGACTTCCCTCATCACATAATCAACCTAAGATGGGCCTTAGACTTGGCTGGCGGTCTGCTGAATTTTTGTTGATACAACTCCCTATTGATCAGGTAGTATCGAGCCGCTTACACGCTTAACTCCATGCTTGTCTTCTTATCATTGGAAAGTGTCCCTTTTTCATGGTAATCCACCAGCGCAATGCGCTAATCCCAAACAAAAATTGTTGTGCTTACCACTTTAAACACCAAAACTGAGTGAGTCAGCTGTATTACAGCATCCAAGTCATCGTGATTCATGTTTGTGACTGCTATTAGGCTAGTAATGGCATCTGCTTACGTATTCTCCTATCATGAAACTAATAGCGTCGAAGTTGTAGACCGGGTCTTTCACTTTGAAAAGGAGATGGTGCGTCTTTACAAACAAAATGGCGTTCTAGGGGTCACTGCTAATAGCTTTTTTTCGTTCGCCATGGTGATGATGAGGGCTAAGTGAGCCGAGATTAAGGGCTGATCGCATCACGGACGTGGTGAGGGTCGAAATGCTGAGCAGATCCATGAGCTTGATTTGTCCCTTTAGTAGAAGGATGCTACTGAAGAAATAACTAGGTTTTCTAGCACCCGGATGGCGGCGTGGTTAGAGAGAGGCGCAACGCCTTGCTCGTATTTGAGGAGGATGTGAATGAAGTTGAGAAAAGGGCAACTAAGTTTTGGCCGGCTAATAAACGACTTGAGGCGGTGAACAACAAATTGAGGGGTGAGCATGATCCCTTGAAGGCTAAATGCGGTCAGCTCTGCATTGCCAGTTCGTCTTTGATATGATCCTAACTAGGATTAGGAAAATAACAAGGAAATAAAATCATAAAAGCAAGACCGAATTTGAACTGATTTGGAATTAAGGAAGTGGATTAGGGAAAAGTGGCCTAATCACCCCCTTAAGACAACAACCAAAAAGAACATATACTATTTAGTTCTCAATTGAATTAACATTCGATTACAAACCAAGGAAAGAAAGTGCTCAAGCAACATGCTTAGCCATTGTTTACTCACAACCATATTCATCCAAAGTCTAACTAATGAATAAACTCCTCAATTAGCCTATTTATAGTAGTTACTAAATACAATGAAGGAATGGACTAAAAATCCCCTAATTGCTGATTCTGTCAAGCTGCCCTAACGTCCTTCATCACGATCGCGCCTTGGGTGTCGCGATCGCGCCTTGTGAGCTGACGCTTCTTCGCGATCGCGCACTGGAGTGGATTTTTTCTGCGTGGTCGTGCCTGTTGCCTCGTGATCGCATGGACACAGATTCTAGTGAGCTCTCATTTGCTTGTTTGGCCAGTCCCTTGGCTTGATTCTTGTCTTCCAGGTCCTTTTGAAGCATTCCAAGCTCCGGATGTTGAGCGTGAACCCTCCATGACTACGGGTACTCATCCGGATCGCATCATTCCCTCCTTCTTTAAAGGAATCCGTCCTCGAATTTGTACTTTGCAAATCCATGACGCGAATAAGTACCAACTCAATAACTTTCCAAGCACTACACAACAAAGAGGATTGAATAAAACTCATACCCTCATGCTCAAAGTTCACACTCTTATGATATAACCAAGTATCAAGATCAACCATAAAGAACATTTTTCCAATCCCAACATCAAAAACTTGTCTATAAAATCAACAATAAGAAAGCTCATTTACAAAACAATCTTCATTTTTAGAGTCATTCAACTCATGTCAAGCCTCCATTGACAATTTATCACCATTAACAGTGGAGGCTCTAGGAAAATCAACTTTAAATGTAGGCTCAAGACTAGGAATAGAGAAAGTAAAGAAATAGACGCTAAAACTAGTCTCTATTACTTTACCACTACAATCACTACTGCCCCTCTCCTTCTTTAAAGAGCAATCTTCACCTTTGGAGGACTTCCAACATTGGACAAGCTTTCAACAAATATTTGGGGAGTTATCTTGTTAACACCCACACAATTATCACACTTAAGCAAGTCACAATCATCATTTTCAACAAATAGTGGGTTGGCAATACTAAAATCACCTTCCAACACTTCTTCTTGCTCATTTTCAACAAATAATGGATTGTCAAACACTTGAAGACCTTGACACAAACAACCACCAAAATCAAGAATGCTATCAAATGTTTTTACATCAAGATCAAGCAATTCATTTTCACATTTATCAAACAAAGAAGGGGTGTTACAACACATTTTCTTTTCACAAGTGTGCCCAACTAGTGCGTGCTCACAACTTTCACTTTGACTATTAGCAATGCAAGATAAAGAATCATTAATTTCACAAAAAGTACAGCTATCAACCATACTCAAGTCTCTATCAAGCTCACGCAAAGAAGTACAAGAGTTAGGATTAGCTTTGTTACCTTGTAGCACACCTAAAGATTCTTCTTTACCTTGTCTTTTCAAATTTAAGCTCACTTATTCATTTGGAGACTTCACCTTGATCTCCTCTTTTTAATTAAGGCATGGAACCACTTCCAAGGAAGGATTCCCCAATTTAGCATCTCCAAAAGGCACCTTCAAAATGCACAAGACAACTAGGGAAGGAAGAAAGGTTAGGATTGTTAGAATAAGGAAAATCCTCACCCTCAATCTTTTGTTTTACCTCTTTCTTTTCTGTCCTTTCATTTTTAAGCTCTTCTCTCTTTTCTTGTGACAACTCACTCATTTCACTCACTTCAAGCTATCCTTTTCCCTCTCTTGAATTGTCACTTGTCACTCCCTTACTCCTCTCAATCTTTCTCTCTCATGTTCACTTGGATTAGGACATGTGCCAAGAATCCCGTCGGAAGGAGTAGGGGTACTCTTGACCTCATCTTTTAATTTTTCTCCTTGAGAACCTTCATCCAATCTTTGCCTCACCCCTTTTGCCTTTGTCTTTCTTGCCATTTCTAGCATTCCCAAATAAAAAAAATTTGACTTTTATTGGAGGGGTGGCGTTAAGAATAAACTTTTGGTCCCGTAAAGTGAAAATATGTTTTCCCAACTTCTCACTATACTTGGCATTCCTAGCAAGCTTCCATGGTTTTCCCAACAACAAATGAAAACCTTTTATGGGCATCACATCACATATTACTTTATCATGATAATTTTCAATTTTGAACTTTACCCACACTTGTTGTGTAATGACCACAAACACATCTTCATTCAACCAAGGCCACCTATAGGGTAAGGGATGACTACAAGTTTCCAACTTTAATTGCTCAACTAAAGAAACACTTGCAACATTAGTATGACTCTTTTAATCAATGATCATAGCACAAATGCGCTCTCCAACCTTATAAATTGTGTGGAAGAAGTTCTTTCTTTCTTCCAAAAATTTCTTCACACAAATTTCATCACACTCATGGTTGTCTACAAAATGATTCCATTTAAACATAGTTCTCAAAGCATTGTTAGTCCAAGACAAATCACTTGTAGTACATGAAGCACCTTTTCTCACTCTAGGCCACATGTTGCCTTTCACATAAGAATTAGAGACATTAAAACTTTTAGCACAATTAGAAGATGTAGACTCTCTTTTTCTCATGGAATAATTACCACTTCTCCTCAAACCGATAGAAAGACCACTACTACTCTCTTGTTTATTTTTAGGAACAAAGAGAGGGAATGCAAATGAATAATTTCAATAATAAGCTTCATTATCAATTCTTTCTATGTCACTATCTACATTTTCAATTTCATCACAAGAAGAGTAAGTAGGATCATTGTACCTTGAAGCGTCACTTTCATCATCTCCAAGACTAGAAGCATAGGAGTTTTCATGGCCACATTCATCCTCATAAGCCTCATACTCTCCATGAGCTTCATGATCACCATAGTGACTCGCTTCATCTTTATAAGAGCCATAGCTCCCCGAATCATCATAGTAACTCCCACCATCATCATAGGAACCATAGCCTGCACAATCATCATAGCAATCCCCATCATCTCTATAGGAGTCATAAGCTCCACAATCATCATCCGAGGACATATTTGCAACAATAATAACAAAAGTACCTCACAAATTCACTCCCTCACGTGTATCACTGGATATATGATCACTTAATTTTCTTTCCACTCGTGTATACACTCAAGGTCAATGGCTTTTGTAACCACACTCTAATGTTCTCACCACTCAAGCCTTTTACCTCTCGTTGGCAAAGTCAAGTTGCTTTTCACACTCAATTCCGATTTGAGAATCGAACTCAATCCAATTCAGGATGGAATGGAGTTGATGTGGCAAAGAACGACAATGAAAGCTAATCAGACAGAATTAGAAAAAGTCAAGGAAATAAAGAAAAAAAGGCTCGAATCGAATTGGCATGAAACAGATTCGAATTTGGATGAAATTTTATTTATGATCTAGAAACTCATTGTACTTGATGCTGAAATTGGGCTCTGGTTGAATGGAAACTGTTCCAGGGCTGTTGCGAGCAATCTGTCTAAATAGTTCTCGTAAGGACAGCCACGATCGCGAAGTAGTTCTCGGAAGCTGATGCACGATCGCGTAGGGCTTTAATTCTTGCCCTATGCTATCGCGCTAGGTTGCGCGCGATCACGAAGGCTTCTGGGTCTGAAGCAGAACCCGTTTTTCAAGCCCTCTTTTCCACATGAATCTTCACAAACCACCGTATTTTTGCTCAAAATTTGAGATTTATATTCCTTGTTGGTCTGTGAACAAATCTCAGTAGTTGAATCTTCAATAGAAACAACTAAATTCAAAAAGCCCCAATTCGTTGTTGAAGAACCCTAAATTTTGAATTCTCAAATCAACACCTCAAATGATGTTTCTTATTAAATTCTTTTGAGATTCAGCTTCTAGAATTACTAAGCAACAATTGGTAACAAAAATTTCATCCAAAGAGAACCTAAACCTATGACTCAATTTTTGGATTTTTTTATTTTTTTTGTGATTTTTCAGATTTGACGAACAAAAATCTAGTTAGTGTTTGTTCCTGATACCAAATGATATGATTCTAACTAGGATTAGGAAAATAACAAGGAAACAAAATGATAAAAGCAAGACCCACTTTGAATTGATTTGGAATTAAGAAAGTGGATTAGGGAAAATTGGCCTAATCACCTCCTTAAGATAACAACAAAAAAGAACCTATACTAATTAGTCCTAAATTTAATTAACATTCAATTGCAACCAAGGAAATAAAGTGCGCAAGCATTATGCTTAGTCATTGTTTACTCACAACCATATTCATCCAAAGTCTAACTAATGAATAAACCCCTCAATTAGTCTATTTATAGTAGTTACTAAATACAATAACGGAATGGACTAAAAAGCCCCTAATTTCTGATTCTGCTAAGCTGCCCTGATGTCCTTCTTTGTGATCGTGCCTTGGGTGTCGCGATCGCGCCTTGTGAGCTCACGCTTCTTCGCGATTGCGTGGGGTGTCTCGCGATCGCGCACTGGAGTGGATTTCTTCTGTGGTCGCGCCTGTTGCCTCGCGATCACATGGACACATATTCCAATGAGCTATCATTTGCTTGTTTGGCCAGTCCCTTGGCTTGATTTTTGGCTTCCAAGCTCCGGATGTTGAGCGTGAACCCTCCATGACTTTTGGTACTCATCCGGATCGCATCAATCTTCAACTTCGGGAAGCACATCAATGCTAAAGTCTGTTATGAAATATGACCTAGTAGCAGGGATCAGCCTTAGACTTCCATAGGGCAGGAAGCAGAAAACTCCACACCTCGACCAGGAGCTCCCAACACTTCTTCTTTTTTTTTAATCAAAGACTGATATAGGATTAGGAATGGACTCCACCCCGATTAAGATCCTCTAATACCTGAGAGATTTTATGGAATTATGCGGCTAATAAATGGAATCATTCTATCTCAATTCAACCGCTCGTTTGGCCAAGCGCTTGGATAAATTTGGCTTATGCAAAATGCTCCTTAGCGAGAGGGACGTCTTGGCTGATATTGTGTAGTTTGAAATATATAGTGACAATTTTCTTGCGTCCGTGATCATGACTAACGCCAGTTTCTCCAACTTCTTGAATCGAGTTTCAGCTTCCTGGAAAGATTTTCCAACATAGGAGATTGGTCTATTTTATCCTCCAGTTCGAGTACAACACTTACTGCTCCATTCAAGATCACTATGTATAACAAGAGTCGCTTCATATGATATGAACCTACTCAGCGATGCAATACTTCCGTTGAGCCTTTTGACTTCGGACTTCCTCTTAAGCACTTCCAGGAATTATCATGCTTATCTTTGGGTATCTATATTTTCGCAGGAATCTCACCTTAGGGTATCATCGTGCCTGTCTACTATAAAAGGGACGTTCGCTAAAAGTAAAAGAAGATGACGCTGGGTCTATAAGCGGCTATAATCTTCAACAAAAATTGGACCAATTGAGATCATGTCCGAACTATTACCTATCCAATCTCTTGCTCCTACCATTCGTGTTTGTTTGAGAATGACTCGGATGCATTTAGCCTTGACTATTACTGTCGAGGTTTCTCTTAGATGGGGGTCGTGGATGACGCCCGTTGTCTAGTGGGGGTTCGCCCCTTCTGGTACCTCTACTTTGCCCATGTTTGCGGTGGTGGCTGTGTAGCAGTCCCTCAAATTCTGATGTTCTCCTGGAATCTCCTTTGTTCCCCATTTAATAAGGTACTTGGCTATCTAATGAAAAGTTTACGGAACCTCTCCCATCTCGTGTATCCAAGGCCTCCCCATTATAATTTCATGTGGAATGTCACCCATCATCACTTGAAAGTCCATGAGCTTTATCATCTTGGGCGCATAAATCGGTAGTATGATCTCTCTGACAGACCTCTCACTGGAGTTGTTAAAACTAGACAACATATATGAGCTTGGAACTATCCGGTCCGTAATCTTCATAGTTTGCACTACTTCCCACCCGATGACGTTCACAATGTTCCCAGCATCAATAAAGACGTTTTACTTCTGAATCCTCATGTCGTTGTGGACCTCCCTCTTGCCGTCTTTGCTAGCCTCCAGAGCATCATGGTACCGACTGAATTATTTTTTATCTCAGGCCCTCCATTTAGAACATTGATGGACCTTTTCACCTCTAGCAATTCTGGGGGCTGCTCTGCATCGATGCTCCCTGCATGCAATATACTTTCTTGTCTATTAACAACTCTTTGAGATGTCCCTTATTGATGAGATGAGCTACTTCGAGTATCAAAGCCTTGCAGTTAGCGGTATCATGGCAAAAGTCTCGGTAGGAGTCGCAATAGACAGACTTCTACCTGGATATACTCTCATATCATTGGGCCAGCGGACCTACGTCCCTTTTAGGTGGTTCTTCATAAAATCGACCGCATTCGCGCGAAGGCCAAGATGCTCAAGCCTCTAAACTTAGGGCACTTTCCCAGAGTATTTTGATCCTCTACTTCCACGCGAGCTTGTCATTTGGCATCATTGTGCCTATCCATCAACCTTAGTATGTCTAAGCGAGACTCCCTGCCTTTCCTTCTTCAGTCTTTTGACCTGGCTTCTTCTGTTGGTTCACGCTTGCGACTCCTAATGTCTCCTCCTTCGGATGTCCTAATTACGTCTAACTAAATTATGAGTTTATGGCTATAACAGTGGTGTAGTTCGTTTTATGTTTTTTACTGGGTGCCTTTGTAGACTCTTCTACAAATCTTGGGTGGCTGCTGAGCCTTTGGGACTTAGTCTTTTGACAAAGACATTGTTGTTATGTTATCTGGCATAGGTTGGAGGGTCATAGGCTCTTCTGGAATCATTCTAAGAATCCCTTTAGCAACTCGCCCTCATCTAGTTTGATTAGTTGAATGTACCAAGTCCTTTAGCCACGGTTGTGCCAAACTTCTTTACCAGTGATGATTGGATTTCTTCCTGGATCAGATCATTACTTGTGATTGTCGTGACATAAACAGACACATGACCCCTAGGGTCTGTAGTATCATCGTACTTTGGATGTCGACCAGGCAGAATATTTTGGGGACTGTGAGCGGCGCGGTGCTAGACTTGTAGGGCAGTTGAGAAAACTTGTCCTTATCGAGCTTAGTTATCACAAGCGGCGCGACCGATATCTGGTTCATCCATTTGTTGATTTCCTTTATTTCTCGATGCAGTTCTTGCATGAGGGTTGATTCTGCAGACACTAGAGTGTTGGCTGCGTCCGAGCTTCCTAGGGCTACATTCATATTTATTCATCACGCTATGGAGGTTGAGGTATTCCTCGAGGGCCTTGATTATCAAGGGAATTCTAGTCGCTGTGCCAATATTGCGAAAACTTCTTCAAAGCGCCTAGATAGCATACTATCCATCTGTATGGACTGATAATTATGAACTTCGACGAGTTTATCAAATGCCTTTTCGAACATGTTTTTGGTTCCGTATGAACTTTCCCTTTGGTCAGGGTCTCCGTTCTGGATCGTGACTCGCTGTGGTCAATGTCCTCTTCTAGGTCAACTAGGTCCTTGGCCGGATTGGCCCCATGCTTACCGGGATCGTTGAGATCCTTTGTCGGGCGGTGTTTTGTGGAAGTCTGTCGTTGTCATGCGACATGATAAATTCATTTCTTCGAAATAATAAGAAAATCTTGTCCCTATGGAGGGCACCAAACTGTTTAAGCCTAAAGTTTGCTCGCTAGGTAAAATAATTAAATTTATATTGAGTCACATGCAATAATGAACTAACGAAGAACAATGGAATAAAAAGCGAGATAGTAGGAGTAGTAAACTTTATCCAAATCCTAAACCTATTATAATTCTATTTGTGAGGCCATTGGCCCATTCCAATATAGGCTAAGTGATTCCTAGCCTCTATAGGAATAATATTAGGCGCGGTGTAATTTATGCCCACACAATTTGGTGTGTAACTTTATACAAGTAATCAAGGATTACTTATGCATGAATTGAAAATATAAATCAAAACATATGATAACTATTACAATTTCTTCATACCATAATTACTTCTTGTTCTAAATCAAACAAAACATACTCTTATTCTCCTGACATACTGAAGAAAAGGTTCTTCAAGAAAATGATGGCAGAAAAGACACTTTTTTTCTATATGAATTTCCAGCACACACATTGCTTATATACATGGGTAAACCTATATAGCCAACACTAAATGGAGTTTGTGACTCATTAGGACTCTAAATAGTTAACCAAATCTGAAACTGCTAATCCATATCTCTAATTAGTGTTGCTCCCAACGCACACGCAAGTATACGTGGTCGACAAGTAATAAAGTGATAAGTAGAGTATCGTTCCCACGAGGACTATTCAGACTGAATTCTAGCAAACAATTTCCTAAAACTATTCAGGGATCTTTTTCCAATGGTTGAGAATTTACTAACTAAATGCAGTAATTAAAACAAGTAATTGAAATCAAGTAACAGAGCAAAACTTGGGTGTTATCAGTAATAAGGAGATGGTCCCGGGTCAGAGTTACGAACAATCCAGTTGAGTTTTCCAGTTGATTCTACTCCTTGATTTCCTAGATTGCTAACTACAGGTTAAATGTACCCATGAAAACCTTTCGATTCTTCACGGTCTATGCAGGCTACTCCAATCCCTATATGTCTATGGGTTGAATCACGTGCACGCATTAACGAATTCTGTAATGAGTTAAACTAGGCGAGCAAGTATATGTCTATCCTACCCGCAAATTGGTTCCCCGCTGCCCGGGTTCACAAACTAGTCCTATTCTTTCTTATTGCGTAATTAAATTCCCTCTTTCGAGTTCAATCTAAAAACCATAGATAGTGTTCAATTATCAGGCCTCAATAATCAAACAATTATGATCAAGAAAGAATAAACAATCCATAATGGTAAATCAATATATAGAAATCAACTTTCAAACATCAACCTTCATGTATTTACTCTAACCCTAGAACGAACAAGCTATAGAATTAAGGAGAAGAATAAGAGAAAAAGAGAAAAAACTTGTGTAGAAGACATCTAGGGCTCCTCCCCTCTCCTCCAAAACTTGCTCCAAAGTCTGAACTTCTCTCAAAAACTAAGTAAAAGAGTATTTATAGGGTTTACAAACATCTAGTAATAAGTTAGACCCAATCCTAGACGAAATAGGAAGTAAAAAACTGCACACGGGGCGCTATAACGGGCGCCCCGCGCCTCGGAAAGCGCCCAGACAACCAGTAGCGTCACATTTTGTGGCGCCTTAGGGCCGCGCCACGTGGGTTATAGCGCTGGGCAGTGGGGCGCGGTGGAAGGCGCGCCACGTGCCCTGCAGCGTCCAGCCATTTTCGTGCTTTCTTTCTCCTTTGCTCGCTTAATGTTGTGCCTTCGTGTGCTCGATCCAATCCTCAATCAATATCCAATATTTTTTGATAAATCAAGCTCTTTAAAGCTCCAATTGCACTGCACAGCAACCTACATACACACGACATAAAATTAGTGCAAAACCACATTCATAAACTATAAATCGAGCGAATAGCAAGCTCAAACATGCGGAAATATTAAGGAAACTTTGGCATAAAATGCCAAACATCACCACCCCACACTTGAACTCTTTCTCGCCCTCGAGCAAGTCACAACTAACTTCCCAACCTAGGTAAAACAGGTCTGCCCATGACTATAGTTGATACCGATCATTGAACCAATGCGCACATGACTACTATGGATCCACAACATGCCAACAATTTACCAAAACCAAAAATATGAGAACAACCACCCCAAAATAGCTCAAATGCACAAACTCAACTTATTTCAACCATGCTCCCACAAAATCACACCTATCTACTCAACCAAAAAGCCACCAGCTTCACCTATCTCATGCAAACCATGTGCCATCACCAAAATGAAGCAAGAGAGTGTCCCCCAAATATCACACACAACCATAAATATCAAGAATAGAATAGGGACAATAACAAACGAATTCACTCACTCTCATGAAAATCTCACACGTCACACACAATGTACCATAGGTTTGCCCGTAGTGTAGGACTCCACTAATGTAAGCTCACTCCAATCGGGATTAACTAGGACTTTAGAAAGGTCGTAATGTAGGCTAAGGGGCGGGTAGGATATATATGGTAATAGTGACTACCTCCCTAAGCACTTTAATACATCACATTCAAATTAAGCACCAATCTCATCAAGCTACCCAATCAACACTTCCATACACACCTTCATAACAAGTAGCATTTTTTCTTTTAAGCACACACTAGCAAAGAATGGATATCTTTTTCTCTTTTTATTTCTTTTTCCACAATTTTTTTCTTTTCAACTTTGCTATTTTTTTTCTTTTCTTTTTCAATTTCATCCAACCTTGCCAATGCTTTTCACTACTTCACAGTTTTAACAATTATTCCCCTTCATTAGCTCCACTCAAAAACCTCCCAAAATCCAATCGCAACTCCAACATAACAACACAATATCAATAAAGTGCTTAAGGAGTAAAGGGCCAAAAGAGTCAATTTAGAACAAGTGGGTAGGCTCGGGGTGTGGGTACCAACAAAGAGGGTCAAAGAAATCACAACAACAACTTTATTCTTTTCAAGGTATATATGTGAGGGTAGGCAAATCAAAAGAAGGCCTTGTATCATTTCCCGACTAGAGCAAACCTAGGATTTCGCTTTGCACACACACGGGACAAGTTCTAGACATTAATATGCAACATGGAGTATAATAAAAATATGCCTCACAACACACATTGCACACGGTCCACACAAAAAGGTTCCATCAACAACTCTCAACTAAGCATCTAGAATGCAACTTGTGGAAATTTAAGCACTCATGCACAAAAGTTCACAATAAAATCAAGTGAGTTGACTCAAGCATCTAAAGGGGGTCGTTCCAATTTTTTTAGGCATGCATCACAATTAAAACCCAAGGACACCACAAATAGCACATGCAATCAAGTCCAAGTCCACCGGTATCAAACAAATCAAAGGCACCTAGCATTCTACCTCTTTCCTTCGTCTAGGGTCACCTATACTAACTATTCTAATCCTAATAAAAATAAGAACTACCCGGTTCAAAGATCTCCCCGTGGAAAAGAACCGAGGCCATAAGAAAAACCACGGGGTGGATGACATGTACCACTAATAAAGACTAAAAATCTTTTTGGAATTTTTCATTGGTTTTCTAATTATTATTTTTCATATATTAAAGCAAGAAATAAATCAAAATAAAGTCAAGTGACAAAACAAAAATCCTATGGTACATGCATCCCTAACCTCAAAAATAGATAAAGGGTAGTTCCCCCACCCCATACTTAAACTAAGCACTGTCCTCAGTGCTAAAAATAAGAAAGTGCAAGGTAAAGAAAACTTCCCTGAAGATTCTAGTCCTTGGTGCTAGCATCCTCCAAGCTCCCATATCATATGAGGTACTCAGACTTCCCTCATCAGGTCATCAATATTAGGCAAGGGTGAGGACACCCCACACTTAGCCTCGACATTACATGAACCTGCAATCCAAAGAATCACCCAAAGTAATATACAACTAAAAAAATAATAATAAAAATAAATAAATAAAAGTAAAGCAAGCAAATTGGGTTTCCTCCCAAGAAGCGCTTGATTTAACATCGCGGCACGACGAAGACAACTTCATCACTTTTGTCTCCACCTTGAGCTAATGAATTGAATCCCCAACTTTGCCTCAAGCTTACGACTATGGTATTGGGGTGGTGGCAAAAATATAAAAGGACCAAGTAACCTTGTCGCATTTTGCACTTCTTGGCCTTTACATGAGGAATGTCGTTTTGTCTCCTCGGTATCACAAACTTTAAAATATAAGCACGTTTTTCCTCCTCCTTTGGTTTCTTCATAGGCTCGGGTGGCTTAATTTTCATGTCACCATCCAAACACAATGTTGAAAATGATTGGAATGAGGTCCAATGTGCTTCAATTCTAAAGTTGCATTACTTTTGGCACCCTCACTTGCACAAATACTAGAGTCCTCAAATATGATGTTTTCTATTTCCTCACTTGACTCTAATGTGATTTCTTCAACCTTGGCATCATCAACTAATATTGGGTCGAATGGTAGGAATTCCATTTTTTGCTCCTCAAATTGGCTTCTAAGCTCTTCTATCTCAAATCTACTATTCACGACAACTGATAATTGGGCATTACACGCCTCAACCATATCACTCAAATTCTCCTCCAAGTCGTAAATAGTCAAGCCAAATTCGTCGATCTCTTGCCTGAGCACAACCCTTTCTTCCATAAATTGCCTCGTCATATTTGTAAGTTCACTCCTGAAATCTCCATAAGCTTCTAAGAGTTTGGCTTGCTCCATTAGCCAAGTTTCGCAAACAACCTGCACTTTATCGCTCCTGTCAAACTCACAAACATCATTAGAATTATCACAAAAATTATTGGGGGAAGGAGCATGACACTTAGGACAATCATTCCACCGACCACCACACAATTTACAAAAATTCCAATCAAAGGTGGTAGAAAATTCACATAACCAGTCTCGCAGGGTTGAAAGACTCGGACAATTTTCCCAAAAGTGATGTCCTCCACAAAGTAGACAAGAATCAATAAAATTTGAGCAACCATCATTCAACCCATTTTCATTAAAAGATGCCATGTAAACTACTAATACAATAATAAACTAAAAATAAAATAAAAAAATTAAACCTGAATAGAAAATAATAAATTGTTCAAAAAGAAAACAGTCAATTTAGTCCCCGGCAACGGCGCCAAAAACTTGTTGCTCCCAACGCACACGCAAGTATACGTGGTCGACAAGTAATAAAGTGATAAGTAGAGTATCGTTCCCACGAGGACTATTCAGACTGAATTCTAGCAAACAATTTCCTAAAACTATTCAGGGATCTTTTTCCAATGGTTGAGAATTTACTAACTAAATGCAGTAATTAAAACAAGTAATTGAAATCAAGTAACAGAGCAAAACTTGGGTGTTATCAGTAATAAGGAGACGGTCCCGGGTCAGAGTTACGAACAATCCAGTTGAGTTTTCCAGTTGATTCTACTCCTTGATTTCCTAGATTGCTAACTACAGGTTAAATGTACCTATGAAAACCTTTCGATTCTTCACGGTCTATGCAGGCTACTCCAATCCCTATATGTCTATGGGTTGAATCACGTGCACGCATTAACGAATTCTGTAATGAGTTAAACTAGGCGAGCAAGTATATGTCTATCCTACCCGCAAATTGGTTCCCTGCTGCCCGGGTTCACAAACTAGTCCTAGTCTTTCTTATTGCGTAATTAAATTCCCTCTTTCGAGTTCAATCTAAAAACCATAGATAGTATTCAATTATCAGGCCTCAATAATCAAACAATTATGATCAAGAAAGAATAAACAATCCATAATGGTAAATCAATATATAGAAATCAACTTTCAAACATCAACCTTCATGTATTTACTCTAACCCTAGAACGAACAAACTATAGAATTAAGGAGAAGAATAAGAGAAAAAGAGAAAGAACTTGTGTAGAAGACATCTAGGGCTCCTCCCCTCTCCTCCAAAACTTGCTCCAAAGTCTGAACTTCTCTCAAAAACTAAGTAAAAGAGTATTTATAGGGTTTACAAACACCTAGTAATAAGTTAAACCCAATCCTAGACGAAATAGGAAGTAAAAAACCGCACATGGGGCGCTATAACGGGCGCCCCGCGCCTCGAAAAGCGCCCAGACAACCAGTAGCGTCACATTTTATGGTGCCTTAGGGCCGCGCCACGTGGGTTATAGCGCTGGGCAGTGGGGTGCGGTGGAGGGCGCGCCACGTGCCCTGCAGCGCCCAGCCATTTTCGTGCTTTCTTTCTCCTTTGCTCGCTTAATGTTGTGCCTTCGTGTGCTCGATCCAATCCTCAATCAATATCCAATGTTTTCTTGATAAATCAAGCTCTTTAAAGCTCCAATTGCACTGCACAACAACCTACATACACACGACATAAAATTAGTGCAAAACCACATTCATAAACTATAAAACGAGCGAATAGCAAGCTCAAACATGCGGAAATATTAAGGAAACTTTGGCATAAAATGCCAAACATCAATTAGTAACTTAACTCTTATCTAAAATGTTATCTATACAAATCAAATACAACATAGTGATCACGCCCAACTATGCCTTATAAAAGGGACTAAGTGGTCGTAGCAAATATAGCTCGATACTTAGAGTCCTGAGGTCGAATCCCACAGAGAACACTCGAAATCTAGTTGTTATTCTAATTAATTTACCTATCAACTAACTTCTAAGAATTTTTTATTTAAGATTAATTTTATAGTAACAACTAAGTAATAGAAATTAATAATAAAGTAAACGACAATTAATAGAGAAGAAGATTGGTACAAAGGATGTAAAGCCTAGGATTGATTTACCCAACTCCTACATATGTGTTGGAATAATGCTTTAACAAATTCAACTTGGTTCTTCCTATTGAACACTTGCTCCATATTCACAACTATTCACTCTCGTGTAATAATTATAACTTTTACTAACCAATTTCCCAATTAATTAATGAAGATACGTAGGACTACAAGTATGGTTTACAATCAGGGTCAATGATCACAAATCACCTTATTGACAACCTAAGTAATGCCTTGATTTTAGGTTGAAATATTGCTAAATGTTTAATCCTAACTTATGAATCTATCCCTAGACACACAAGAATGAAGGAGACAGTCAATTGGGAGCCCTTCCAATCAATTGCAGGCAAAACATAAACACTTAGATAGGAAGAATTCACAAGTTTCATTCATTAAAATAAATATCTGTAGCACATAAGTATTGGAGTGGTTCAATCGACCCTAGAATGGGTGATTTAGCCACTCATAGTCATTTTAATTGAAATAACTATAAGCATGTAAGTCTACACAAAAGATGATGGTGGATGAGAAAAAGCCTTGAATCTTGATCTTGTCTCTTCCTTTCCTCTTTAGGGTATAAAATTAGCCAAAAGTCTCGTCCAATTAAGTTCCAAGGTGTATTTACAATGTAGTACTTGAATTAGGACGAACACACCCTCGAAAATAACCACTAAAACTCGGAATATGCATTCAGAGGGCCGCACGGCGTACTGCACTATGTGCTGCACGACATGCACCCTGGTGTTTACCAGTTTTTCTAATTCTTTGTCCGTTCTTCGGTTGCTTGACCCTTGGCCTTCTATTCAGGCTTCAAAATCCTTGTTTTCATTCTCCACGAACGCCTCATAACATCAGTGTAATTCCTACAATATAAAACATACAAAATGAGAGAAATTCAGCTCAAAGTGCTAACAATTATAACGAGTAGAAATATAAATACGAGGCAAAAGTATAGGAAATATAATAACATCTAGCCTCGTATCAACACATTACAGTTAAACCTTTGCTCTTCCTCGAGTACTTATAGCTTAAACTCAAGAAAACCAAAATAACTCACACAATGACTTGGGTTTATATGGACACTTAACAAGTTGCATATGCAATAATTATACTTTATTCGCACAAAGTTCACGCCAAGAATTAAAAACAATCAAGTGCACTAAATCAACCTCCCAATCCCACATCAACTCAAGACTCATCCAATAAGTCATGAAAATAGTCACTCTATTCAAGAGACTAATAAAAGAGCTCGCTTCTCGTAAATCATGTGCCTTCACAATCAATTTTAAATTCAATGAAGGAATTTACACAAGAGAATGAACATGAACGAAAGTTCACATAAAAATGAAACGCTCACTCTTAGAAAAGAACTCACATGCAACACAAGACGCACCATAAGCTTTCCCTTAGTGTAAGACTCCACTAATATCCATCTACTCGGCTAAGATCAACTAGGACTTCTTTTGGTTGTAATGTAGGCAACGGGATGGGTAAGATATATTTAGGTAATAGTGATTAACCACACCAAGCAATTTACACCACAATTAATTCAATTATTTCCCTCCCAACCAATCTTTCTGTTACCAGTACAGAGTAAACTTTAACCACCCTATTTCATTAAGCTAAGGTAGGAGCTAATGATACGGAGTACTCATTTTTTCTTCTTTCTTTCAAAAAAATTTCCTTGTGTCCAGGAGACTAGGTGGATGGGTTCTAAAGCACGAGATGTTAATGGGTATAAGTTGTGGTACTCCGAGATCTCGAGAGATAAGAATGGTGTAGGCATCCTTGTCGATAAGGACCTTCGCGATCAGGTTGTACAGGTCAGGAGGGTGAATGTCAGGATAATATATATTAAGCTGGTTGTTGGAGGGCTTACTTATACCATAATTAGTGCGTATGCACCTCAAGTAGGATTGGGTGATGAGGTCAAGAAACATTTTTGGATGGAGTTGGAAAAGGTAGTTTGGAGTGTCCCTAACTCAGAAAAACTGGTCATATGAGGAGATTTCAATGGCCACATCGGGTAATCAGCATTGGGCTATGATGATGTGCATGGTGGTTTCAACTTTGGGGTTAGGAATGACGGAGGAATCGCTCTTTTGGATTTTGCTAGAGCTTTTGAGTTGGTGATAGCCAATTCGAGTTTCCAGAAGAATGATGAGCAAATAGTCACCTTTTGTACTTCGCTGGCGAAGACTCAAATCGACTTTGTACTCAGAGCGATAGAGGAGTATGTGCAGATTATAAGGTTCTCCCGTTCGAGAACCTTGTGACCCGACATAGGTTCTTGGTAATGGATCTTGAGGTCCAAGGAAAGAAAAAGAAGAAGAGGGATTCAGTTGTTCGACCTAGAATCAAGTAGGGGGGCCTTGACCGGTGGTAGGATTCAGGAGTTAGGAGAGCAGCTTGTCACTATAGGGGCTTGGGAGAGTAGAGGAGATGCGGGGGTTGCTGCAGAGGTCTTAGCGGTCTCGAAGGGCAACCCTAATAGACACATAGAGGACTCGTGGTGGAATGATGAAATCCAAGCAAAAGTGGAGGCCAAGAAGGCAGCCTACCTAAATTTAGTAGAGAGTAAAGACAAGGAGGAGAGGAGACCGAATAGGGAGAGGTATAAGAATGTGAAGAAGGAAACAAAGTTAGCGGTTTTAGACGCTAAAACGACAGCTTTTGAATGCTTGTATCAAGAGATAGCAGATAGAGGTGGAGAAAAAAATTTGTATAGGCTTGCCAAGGCGAGGGAGAGGCGGGCACGCGACCTGGACCAAGTAAAGCGCATTAAAGACGATGATGGCACGGTAATAGTCGAGGAGGCCCACGTTCGACGAAGATGGCAAGAGTACTTCCATAGACTTTTAAATGAAGAGGGGGACATGAGCATTGTGTTGGTTTATCTCGAGCGCTATGAGAGTCGCCGCAAGTTTGGGAACTGAAGGTATATTGGGGTTGAAGAGGTTCAGGAGATAATTCGCAAGATGAGAGGCGGAAGAGCGACCGGGCCTGATGAGATCCCAGTGGAGTTTTGGAAGAGTGCAGGGAGAATAGGTTTAACCTGGCTGAATGGGTTATTTGATGTTATCCTGAAGATGGCTAAGATGCCCGAAGAATGGAGGTGGAGTACTATGATTTCGTTGTACAAGAACAAGGGAGATATTCAAAATTACAACAATTATAGGGGCATCAAACTATTGAGCCACACCATGAAAGTATGGGAAATGGTGGTTGACAAGAGAATGAGGAGGGTGGTAACAATCTCAGAGAACCAATTCGGTTTCATGCCTGGGCGATCGTCTACCGAAGCAATCCACCTTCTGAGGAGGCTAATTAAGCAGTATAGGGACAAGAGAAGAGACTTACATATGGTGTTCATTGACCTGGAGAAGGCTTATGATAAAGTCTCAAGGGAGGTTTTGTGGAGATGCTTGGTATCTAAAGGTGTTTCAGGGGCGTATATTAGTGCGATTAAAGATATATACGATGGAGCCAAGACCCGCATGAGAACAGTAGGAGGAGACACTGAGCGCTTCCCAGTCGAGAAGGGAATGCATCAGGGGTCATCTCTTAGTCCATTCTTAGTTGCTCTGGTAATGGACGAATTGACACAGGGCATTCAAATGGAGGTTCCATGGTGTATGGTATTTGCCGACGATATAGTGTTGGTCGATGAGACTCGCAGCGGTGTTCAGGATAATTTGGAGGCAGACCTTAGAGTCCAAGGATTTCAGGCTGAGCAGAACGAAGATAGAGTACATGGAGTGCAAGTTTAGTGATGCGTCTCATGAGTCAGAGGTGGAAGTGACACTTGATTCACAGGCAATCCCCAAAAAGAGGAGCTTCAAGTACCTTGGTTCTATCATTCAAGGTAATGGAGAAATTGACGATGATGTCACCCACCGTATAGGGGCAAGCTGGATGAAGTGGAGACTCGCGTCCGGTGTCCTATGCGATAAGAAAGTAGCACCTAAACTTAAAGGTAAGTTCTATAAAACGGTCGTTAGACCAGCTATGTTGTACGGCGCAGAGTGCTGGCCAATCAAAAGCATACATATTCATGAAATGAGCATAACAGAGATGCATACGCTTCGATGGATGTGTGGGCACACTAGGTTGGATAAGATTAGGAATGAGGTCATTCGTGATAAGGTGGGAGTGGCCTCAGTGGTGGAAAAGATGTGATAAGTGAGGTTGCGATGGTTCGGCCATGTGAAGAGAAAGAGCACCGATGTGCCAGTGAGGAGGTGTGAGAGGCTGGTTGTGTTGGGTCTGCGGAGAGGTAAAGGTAGAGCAAAGAAGAATTAGGGTGAGGTTATTCGACATGATATGACTCACCTCCAGATAACTGAGGACATGACCCTTGATAGGAAAGCATGGAGGTCTACGATTAGGGTAGAAGGTTAGGTAGAAGGCGATTGATGGTTGACATTCTAGGGTTATGGTAGAAGGTTAGGTAGAAGGCAATTGATGGTTGACATTTTAGCGGTAGTATTCTTATTTATAGTTGTTCTATCTTGTTCTGTTCACTATTGGCGTCTTCTGTTTGGCCTAGTTATAGTAGTTTTTATATGAGAGCTTGAGCATTAATGGTGTTTCTTATCTTGTTTGTTTTTATCTACTTGGTTTGTCTTCAAAATTTTCTAATGTTTTCTTAGCCGAGGATCTACCGGAAACAGCCTCTCCACCTTGGTAGGGGTAAGGTCTGCGTAGATCTCACCCTCCCTAGACCCCATTTGTGGAGTTACACTAGGTATGTTGTTGTTGTTCAATTATTGCACAATATCTCAAACTTTCACTTTTTTTTCTAGTCAATCCCTTCAAATAGTATCCTCGTAAGCACCTTTTGTCTTCCTCCAACAACCATAGGTTCCCACTTCGTTCACTAGCCTTTTTTGCTCATAACACTACAAGCAACTCAAAGATATTTAGCACAAGAAATGGGAATCCCAATGGCTATCAAAGAAAGGCTACAGGCTCAAAAGAGTTAGATAGGGTCAAATTTTCACGATAAACAACTAACTCTGAAGCTTCAAACAGATTGGCTATGAAAGGAATGCCTATATCACTTCCTAAACGAGCAAACTTCTCATTTCGTTTTGTATACACAGAGGGCAAATTCTAGACATCAAGTGTTAAACATGGAGAAAGAAAATCTTCACTCACACATGGTACATAATCTACTCAAAACTGCTCAATTCGCGCTCTTAAACAAAGCAAACGCAAGCAAACTTTTAAGCATATCTAGAGTCAACACTATGATCATAGGCTTCAAATAATACATTCAACGTTTCTCAAGGCAAATAGATCCTGACAGAATAAATGCATGAAGTCAACATACCCCAAATCAAGTATCTATATAAAACTAGTCAAAGTAGAGCCAAGACTATCCCATCCATCCATACCTTTTGTACCCGGTTCAAATTACTACCCTTGGAAAAGAACCGATGCACAAAGAAAAACCAAGGTGAAAAATCTACCTAAAGACTAGTATATACAATGGATGTGTAAATTGGACCCTAAAGGGCTGCCTACATATCGCTAAGAGAATCATAAGAGAAGCATAATCCGCATCAAGTGTAGTTCATTGGTGGTACCTATTTTTATTTTATTTTTTCAAATTTCTTTGTAAATACTAGTACATTAATTAACTAATACTAATACTAAGGATAATAATAATAAAACTAAAATACTTAATATTAATGGAAATAATTCAAACTATTACAACTCACCATACTAAAAGAAAGTATTTAATGCAACCAATTCCCAAAATGCAGAAACAAATCAAAAATACGCCAACTTGCAAAATAGCAAAATACATCAAAACAAACCAACCAAAATACATAGAAAGCAACAACAAAGTACATAGAAACTGGGAGCACCTCACACTTAAAAATAAGCATTGTCCTCCGTGCACCAAATAAAGCAATAGTGTCAAAAGTACTCCCTGAAATACTAAAACTAAATAAAAGAAATAGTACAACTCGAAATGAAAGAGAAAGGGATAGAAACATACCTTCGTGATGATGTAAATGAACTAAAATGGAAGAAATTGATGACTCAAGTGAAAAATTTATAGTTAGGGTTTTAGATTGTTCTTGTGTTTAAGGAAAGAAAAGGAAAAGGATTTAAAAGAATAAGGGAAATAAGAGAATTGGGGAGGGGGAGGGGTCAGATGTAAAGAAAAAGAAAGGGAAAACGGGAGTCTGGCAACGGGGAAGGGGGTCTGATTTTGTTAATTAGTTTTTTTCTTTTAAAATATTTATTATTTTTTCAAATAAAAAATAGGGGTACATGTCGTGCTATGTGTAGCACGACGTGCATTGGGTTTTATGCCTATACTTAAAAAAACGTATTTGATGTTTCACGCCGCCACGCCGTATGGGCCATGAGGTGCACGGCATTCAGCACATAGTGCAGCACGTAGTGTGCCTCTTTAACTTCTCCAACTCCAAAAATTCATTCCACAAGCCATATTTTTGGCTCTCGGAGTGTGATTTCTCCAATTTTTGATGCTTTCTAACATATTTCAAGCCTTAAAAACATCAACAACAATAACAATACTAGACAAGAAGAGTTAGTCTAGTACCTATTAAAACAACTAAACATTGGGTTGTCTTCCAACAAGCACCTTATTTAAGGCCGTGGCACAACAACTTTTTGTGTTTTTATTTTTATCTATATATTTTTTTTCTTTTTTTTTTTAATTTGATTTTGTAGGCAGTTACAAACACGGGTTGCCTCCCGATAAGCGCATTAGTTATAGTTATGGCACGACTTCAATCAGCTCAACCCATGGCTCATTTAGGCTCGCAATATGCATACACGAACAACTTGCATCATCACAATGTATCTTCAGCAATTTGCCAATATCAACAACTATTTCTTCATCATACAGCTTCAAGGTCATCTTCCCCTTGTCAACATCAATCACTACTCTACCAGTATCTAGGAATGGACGGCCTAATATAATTGGAACATCTTTATCAACGGGGCAAACAAGAACCATAAAATCTACTGGAAACATTAAGAAACCCACATGCACAAGTACATCCTCTACTATTCCAACAGGGTGTTTTTCCATTATATCTGCCAGCTGGATGCGCATTGAAGTCTCTCTTATACTAGTCAGACCCAGTTTTTTGTATACTTCCAGCGGCATCAAATTAACACTTGTACTAGAATAACATAAGGCATTACCAATTGTGTGATCACCAATAGAGCACAGGACCGTAAAACTACCAGGATCTTACTTATTTTTAGCTACAGGCTTTGTGATGACAACCCTACACACCTTATTTAACTCGACCATCTCTACCTCATTAAACTCAACCTTCTTAGACAAAAAATCTTTTAAAAATTTAGCATATCTAGGTACCTCTCGCATAACCTCCATAAAGGGCATAGTAAGCTTCAATTGTTTCAACAAATCAAAAAGCTTATTACACTTCAAAATTTTTTGTTGCTTTGTCAACGTTTGAGGAAAAGGACGTGGTGGTGTAAAGCCTTGGAGTTTTGCTCCCTTGACACTTTAGCTTGATCAACCACCTTTTCAGCTTCTTTTACAGGTTCATTGGCAATTACCTTCTTAGTACCAGGAATAGGTTTTGGAGTGGTCTCTTTCTTAGCAGGGTCATTGCTAGTCAGTTTGGCAGAGTCATCAATAGGCTCAATATCTGGCGCAGTGGGTAGCACTCCTTTAGCTAATTCTTACTTCTTTCTCAAGTCTCTACCATACCTCAAAGTGACTGCCATCAATTGATAAGGATTTGGATCCTTAAGATTCACTGCAGTGTCATCCGACAAAGCACCTTGAGGTTTATTATGTAAAGCTACGGAAAGTTGTCCCAACTTGGTCTCTATACCCTTTATTGCAGTGTCATGTGCTGCCACTTGGTCTTGAAGCTGCTTATTGAATCCAATCATAGCATGCACCATAGTCTTAATCATAGCTATATCATTCGTCTGATGCAGGGGTAAAGTTGCTTGTTGTTGCACTGGCCTAAATTGACCCTGTTGATTGTATTTCTGGCACTGCCCATATTTCATGAAGTTCACATCTTCAGTATAAGAAGGCAAATCAGCATCATAAAAATTATCAGGATCGGGAACTTGAATCTGAGCCCATGTGTCCACTTGGTTAACATGTTTCAACATGTTCCCATTGAATTGTTTTAGGGCCATATCCAGCATATTTTGAAAAATCATCCGCTTCATTTAAATAATATCTCGAGAGTGCCTGAAAATACTAAGAATTTACTTAGTGTAGTTCAATTCACTCATGATAATAATGTTCTATTTGAATTTCATCATAAATTGTCTTGTGAAGGATTGGCTCAGGAGGAAGGTGTTGTTTCAAGGGACTCTTGAGCATGCCTTTTGCAAACTCCACAATGCTCGCCATTGTCCATGAATAAATCACAAGCTCTTCTTGTGTCCAAACCATCCTTTGATCGATGGCACATCGATTTAGGTCACTTCTCTATTTATGTAGTTCATCCTGTCCTTTATGCCACTTAAGTTACCTATTCAAAATAGTTCCAAGTACAATGTTTGTTGCTCTTTCGATATGGAAACTGTCACAAATTACCATTTTCTATTTCTGCTTCTACTTCTTCTAGTCCTCTTGAGCTAATCCACTCAAATCTCTAGGGTCCTGCCCCTCAACTAACTAGTAATAAATTTTGCTATTATGTTATATTCATTGATGATTTCAGTATATTCACTTTGTTGTTTCCCAGGAGTTTAAAATAATATTTATACAATTTCTAACAATTTAAGGCTCAAGTTGAAAATCTCTTTGATCGTAAAATAAAAAGAATCTAATCTGATTGGGGAGGTGAATATAGAAAATTATCAAAATTCTTTGAGCAAGTAAGCATTATTTATTAATTGTCATTCCCACATACTTATGAACAAAATGTGACTGCTAAGAGAAAGAATCATGATATCCTTGGAATAGGGTTAGCCTTACGCGCACATTCCTCTCTTCCTCTTCATTTCTGGGATCATGCATTCTCCACCATTGTGTATCTAATCGAATTCCATCACCCTCTATAAACAATATTCTTCAAAAAAATATTTAATAAAACACCATATTTGTTACAAATCCACTGTATTTGTGGATGCCATTAATAAAGTAATTCTACTAATACATGTATGTATTTAATATGCTAATTCAGATATGTAACTCTTCGGTTGCTTTTGCACCTTATAAAAGAGATATCATCCATCTATTAATGTACAAACCTGAAAGTGAAATAAAGAGATCTACCTCTCTCCGTATTCTTAGTACTCCCATTTACTTTACTGCTCCTATTACATTTTATTTACAACACGTTATCAGTATGAGGCTCTAATTTTCTCCAAATTAAGTACCAATTTCTTCCATTTGTAAGAAAATGGAAATTTCCCAGTCTTCAGTTGGATCAAAGATCAATAATAAAGATATATGTCTCTTTGATAGTGCTACAACGCACACAATTTTAAAAGATAAGAAATATTTCTCTTATTTAATTATGAAAGAAGCTAATGTTAATACTATAAGTAGTAGTACAAGATTGATTGAAGGCTCCAGAAAGCCAAGTTATTATTACCCGGAGGAACATGTTTGGATATTAATGAAGCCTTATATTATAGTAAGTCTCACCCTGTTAAGTTTCAAGGATATATATACACCAAAACGGCTATCATATTGAGACTAAAACTGATGGAAAGATTGAATATCTTTATATTACTACAATTATGTCGAGTGGGAATTATGTACTTGAAAAGCTCCCCACTCTTTCCTCTGGCTTGTACTACACAAGCATTGGCAGGGTTGAATCACATGCCATGGTAAAAAAATGTTTACTAAATAAAATGATTTTATTATTTGGCATGACCGGTTGGGCCATCCCGGCTATAATATGATGCGCAATATAATTGAGGATTCATATGGGCATACATTGAAGAACCAAAAGATTCTTCAATTTAAAGAATTCTCTTGTGTTGCGTGCTCTCAAAGAAATTTAATTACTAGAGCAACTAAAGTTGGGACCAAGATCCCCGCATTTCTAGAATGTATACAGGGTGATATATGTGGGCCCATACACCCTCCATGTGGACCATTCAGATATTTTATAATTTTAGTAGATGCATCTACAAGATGGTCATATGTGTGCTTATTATCAACTCGCAATATGGCATTTGTGAGGTTGCTTGCTCAAATAATAAGATTGAGAACATAATTTCACGATTATGCAATTAAGACAATTCGTCTTGATAATCCTGCTGAGTTTACATCTCAAGCATTTAATGAATATTGTACATCAACTGAAATTATAGTTGAACATCCTGTTTCTCATGTTCATACTCAAAATGGTCAAGCAGAAGCATTTATTAAAAACCTCCAATTAATGGCTAGACCAATGCTTATGAGAACAAAATTACACATTTCAGTATAGGGACATGCTATTTTGCATGTGGCAGCCCTTGTTCGAATCAGGCGGACAAGTTATCATAAATTCTCCCCATTACAATTGGCTTTTGGTCATGAGCCAAATATTTTCCATCTTAGAATTTTTGGATGCGCGGTATATGTGCCAATTTGCTCCACCATATCGCACAAAGATGGGACCCCAAAGAAGATTGGGAATATATGTTAGGTATGAATCTCTGTCTATTATTCAATATCTTGAGCCCATGATAGGAGATTTATTTACAGCAAGATTTGCTGACTGTCATATTGATGAATTAGTTTCCCCAACATTAGGGGGAGAGAATAAGCAGTTGGAAAAAGAAATAGATTTGAATGCATTAACACTATCTCATTTTGATCCTCGTACAAATCAATGTGAACTTGAAGTTCAAAAGATAGTGTATTCGCAAAATATTACGAATCAGTTGCCAGATGCATTCACTGACCTACGAAGGGCAACTAAATCTCATATTCCAGTTGCAAATGCTCCAATTCGAGTTAATATACCAGTAAGGAAACTTATTTGTGCAAGTGAGTCTAAGGCATGCCTAAAGCGTAGAGACATAACAACTGATAAGACCTCTTCAAGAAAGGCTCAGGTACCTGAAAGAAATAAAATTGAAGAAATCTCAATAAGTTATGTCTCTATGGGAAAACTATAGAACCAGAGTAATATTATTGTCGACAACATTTTTGTATATAATGTTGCTATTGAGATAATGTAACCAAACGAGGATCTTGAACCAAATCTGTTGATGAATGTAGACAGAGAAATGATTGGTCAAAATGAAAAGATGCAATTCAAGCAAAATTGACTTTACTTGATAAATGTGAAGTTTTCGGACCAATCGTCCGAACACCTGAAGGTGTAAAGACAGTGGGTTACAAACAGGTATTTGTGCAAAAACGAAATGAGAAGAATGAAGTCGTTAGATATAAAGCACGACTTGTGGCACAAAGGTTTTTACAAAGACCTGGCATTGATTATATGGCCTTGTTGATGCAATCACCTTCAGATACCTTATATGTCTGGCAATACTAGAAAAGCTTGAGATGAGTCTACTGGATGTTGTCACATCCTATTTATATAGCTAATTAGACAGTGAAATTTTTATGAAATTCCCTGAAGGATTTCAAATGACTGAAGCATTTAAAGGTTCCCTAGAATATTGTTCAATAAAGCATCAAAAATCCTTATATGGATTAAAACAATCGGGTCGCATGTGGTATAATCGCCTTAGCGAATACCTATTGAAAGAAGGATATAAAAATGATCCAATTTGCCCATGTGTCTTCATAAAAAGATCTGGATCTGAAATTATCATAATAGCTGTGTATAGTGATGAATTGATTATTATTGGAACTCATGAAGCACTATCAAATACTATGGAGTGTTTGAAGAAAGAGTTTGAAATGAAAGACCTTGGGAAGACTAACTTTTGTCTTGGTCTACCAATTGAGCATTTGACAAAAGGAGTATTTCTCCATCAATCAACTTATACTAAAAAGATTCTTAAAAGATTTTACATTGATAAATTACATCCATTGAGCACGATGGTTGTGAGGTCGCTTGATGTAAATAAAAATCTATTTCGGCCTTGTGAAAATGATGAAGAGTTTTTTGGCACTGAAGTACCATATCTTAGTGCAATTGGTGCACTGATATATCTTGCTAATAATACTCGGCCAGATATATCTTTTGTTTTAAGCTTATTAGCAAGGTTTAGTTCTTCCCCAATACAAAGACACTGGAACGGTATTAAGCATATATTCAGATACCTCCAAGGGACTATCGATAAGGGATTATCTTATTCAAATGAATGCAAGTCACAATTAACTGGTCATGCAGATGATGGATATTTTTCTGATCCACATAGAGGATGCTCTCAAACAGACTATCTATTTACATGTGGAGACACAACTATATCTTGGTGTTCAGTAAAACAAACTATTGCTGCTACTTCTTCAAATCATGCAGAGATATTGGCCATTCATGAAGCAAGTTGTGAATGCATTTGGTTGAGACTGATGACTCAACATATTCAGAAAATATGTGGATTTTCTTTGCAAATGGAAATTTCAACTATATTATATGAAGACAATACTTCATATATAGCTCAGCTGAAAGAAGGATATATTGAAGGAGACAGGATAACGCACATTTCACTGCTTATTAATGGAAATCAAAGGATATTTCTGGCGAATTTATTCACTAAAGCATTACCAATTTCAATATTTGCGAAGTTGATATACAAGATTGGAATGCGTCGTCTCCGAGATATAAAGCAATATCTTCATTAGGGGGAGTAAAATACGCGCTGCACTCTTATTTCCTTAACCAATATTTTGTCTCATTGGGTTTTCCTGGTAAGGTTTTTAATGAGGCAGCTCAAAATGCGTATTACAAGATGCGTGTACTCTTTTTCCTTCACTAGACTTTTTCCCACGGAGTTTTTTCTAGTATGGTTTAAATGAGGCACACTTTTTGTGTAATGAACATCCAAGGGGGGTGTTACAAATCCACTGCATTTGCAGATGCCATTAATGAAGTAATTCTAGTAATACATGTATGCATTTAATATGCTAATTCAGATATGTAAGTCTTCTATTGAAGGATGGTTTTGAAGATGACAAAGGACCTAGTTCTATGTGGACTAAGGAAAAGGTTCACAGTTGAAGTAGAAGACCGGACTGTTCAAGTGGATATTCGAGTTCGAGTCGAAGAAGGAAAAAGAGAACAGCTGGAGTTGAAGTCTCAATCCAAGAAGAAGAAGGAAAAGCTTTCAAGGCGGTTCCCAGGCGGAGAAGGATTGAAGACTTAGGCAAAACAACTTAGGTTTCGTATAAGGCAATATGGGTAAACCTTATTAGAAACGAATTTCAAACTATAAAAGGAGTTCGGAGCTAATATGGAAAAGCCTTTCCATGAACTCTATAAGTACAAGTTGTTTTGGCCAGAAAAAGTTATGCACTCAAGAATTCTCAACCGAGCAAATCGAGAGCAAATTATTCGTGAGAGCTATTATGTGCAGGAACAGAAGCAAGGCAGCAGAACCTGGAGGAGTTCGAGTTTCATAAGGTCGAGTCTGTTTGTCTTAGTATTCTGTTATAGGTTATTGAGTTATAATCTATCAGCTTGTTTAGATGCATAAAATTAAGATTACGTTTTGGTGAGGTAGTTTCAACCTTACAAGTCATAGTGAGGCTTGGAATGTTTTAGGTACAAGTCATAGTGAGGCTAGTTCCTTGATTGCATTGCGTTGTAATCTAAAACTTGCTCAGTTTTTCTAGAGTGGAAAATTTAAATCCCAAGAGTTTGGGTCGTGGCTTTTGATCCCTTGAGCAAGGATTTTTCAGCGTAAAAATCTCTGTATCTTTATATTCCGCAGTTACTTTAAGTTTCATAGATAGGTGAAACTTGCAAGGAACGTGGTTCTTTGTGAGTTAGGCGATCGGAGTTAAGAGCAAGTTTTAAGAATTCAAAAATCGGATAAGGACACTATTCACCCCTCCTCTAGTGTCTTACAAGGGCGCACCAGGTGCAACATCTTCGGTTGCTTTTGCACCTTATAAAAGAGAAATTATCCATCTATTAATGTACCAACTTAAAGTGAAATAAAGAAATCTATCTCTCTCCGTATTCTTACTACTCCCATTTACTTTACTGCTCGTATTACATTTTATTTATAATAATATTATCATTTCTTGAAAATATTTGGTTGTGCTTGTTACCCCTATCTTCATCCGTATAATTCTCACAAACTTGAATTTTGATCCGCACAATGTATTTTCTTGGGATATAGCAGGCAATATAAGGGTTATAAATGTCTCCATGTGTATAGTGGTAAAATATAAGTATCCAGACATGTCTAATTAGATGAATTTATTTCCTTTAACTATGAGTTCTTTAAGTTTATTTGTTTCAGTGATTTGTCCTTTGAATTGTTTCAACACATTAATATATAAAATTTTAAAAACACTTCATGATGAATGAAACTCACCATTACTAGTAGATAAAATTCGTAGTATTATTACCATTGGCTGTAGTAAGATAAACTTTTTTACTTACAGAAAATATTGAATTGTGCATGTGGAGTTAAACTGATCTAATTTTAGGAGAGGCAAGGATTATAGTTACAAATCTTATATCAGGTATATTGTGGTTGAGGAAGGCAAGACAAGAATTACATAATACATTTAAGGACTTTTGCAGAGCAGAACTTATTCCCTTTATCGAGCTATATACTAAATAGAATTAATATTCAACAATTTCATGAACTTACATTATTTTCTAATTTTTAATATTTATATTATATGATTATCTAAAATTGCTTATTCATAAATATGGATTACACGCACGAAACGCGTACCCAAAATTAATATATAAATATGTTAAACATCAAGTACAAATAAATATCTTTCATTCATTTAAATAATGCTATAACTAAATATTACATGCCTCTAAATATTCCCTCTCCAAGTCTTTTTTCAGTAAATTAAACTGAGGTAACCTAGTCTTGAGCCATCCCAACCAATCTTTTACTCATCCATCATTCCAATTCTGTAAATTAATCAACGGGTAATTAATCTAAAAGCCCCCACTTCTATTTGATTTATTTCAATATATATGCCGACACTATTTTCAATCTTTCCCTTTATTTTCAGTCCTAATTATCTCGTTTAAAGCTGATGGCCCTCATATCATGTTTTAATAATATAAGAATTCAATTGAGAACACTCTTGACTGTGACATATGCTTGTTTCATTGCACTTTTTCAATTTTTACATGTACTATATATTGGTGGCTATTACTTTGGTTATGAAGGAATTGAAAATTTCTATTGTTAGTCTTGAATATGATTCAACGTTCTAACGACTTAGGATGGAAGAATATGACAAAATCTTCTAACAAATGACACCATAAAACTATTTATGACATCATCGTGTCAACATTTTTCCTACTGGTAATTTAAATTAGTGATTTATCTAACATAAAGTATAGTAATATATGGAGGTGGTAGTGGGACAGTCTTTAATGAGTTATTCGTCAGATATATTATTATAAAGACATGTTTTTTATAAGATGGTTGTATATAAATGTTTCTCGGGAAGATCCAAGATGACATTTTTCTTTCCGACCCCTATTTGGGTACCGCAAATATTAGTGCACGTAACGTTATAATGAGATCATGTTGAGAGAAGCATGCCACAACACTAATTATAAATATTATTTTGTTGGTCCTCTATAACTTTTTGTAGGTTAAGTGTATTCCTATAAATAGAGTATCAAATCTTGCATTATTTTATAGTATGAAGTTCCTGCTTGTTCTTTCTTTTTCTCTTTTTTCAAATACTAGATTTTTAGTAATATTCATAGTCGTTATTCATGTTCCAACATATTTTAATTGAAATATGATTGCCAAAAAGGAAAGTAGCCGCCGCCTTCTTCTTTCTGTTTTTGCTTTATGTTCAATCAAGTCAAGAATTAATCTCCATCTTTAAAGAAATTAAAAACTGAACTAACAAAAGTATAAACAAATGGACGAGAATCCTTAATATCTGTAGTAAGGGTGGCTAACGGTCCGGTTTTGACCGGACCGGACCGGAACCGGGCCGGAAACCGGTTCGGACCGGTCCGGACCGGTTGAAACCGGACCGTTGGCCACTAACGGCCCCCGATCCCGGTACCGAACCGGTGGGTCGAAAAAAAACCGGTAGGACCGGATTAATTTGGGACCGGAACCGGCCCGGACCGGACCGGAACCGGCCCGGACCGGACCGGAACCGGCCGGACCGGACCGGTCAAAAAAATAAAAAAAAAAAGGAAAAATCTGCCCGTTTCTAGCCGTTGGGCAACGGCTATTTTGACCTCCTAGCCATTGTCCAACGGCCAAAAACGGCCAAATACACCCCATAACCACCCCATAACCACCCCTAACTATTTTTTTTCTATAAATACCCCCATTATTTCATCATATTTTTCACACAAATCTTCCAATTCTCTCTAATTCTCTCAAATTTTCTACAATATTGCTATTGTTCTACTTTGGTTATTTGTTAAAAATTTATAATTTGGCTACTTTATCAAGTTCTATTTGGAGTTTCTATCAAAGTTATATTGTGCTACTTGGTGAAGTTTATAAATATCAAGTATTGGGTTAATTGGAGGCGCTACGTGGTTGAAAATATCAATTTGGCTATTTTTGCAATTTTCCGATTATCAAGTATTCAACTAATTAATTGAAGTGGAGGCTCAAGTTTCAACTTCACCTCAATTATACGGTTATATTTGGTTGGTCGTTCCTACTTCTACTCTTTTATTATTTTTTTGTCATATATATTTATTTTATTTGCTATTATTATGTCTCAACGAGGTTCAATTGGAACTAGTAGTGGGGGGCGGGCACGTGGTCGTAGGGGAAATAGGGGTAAAGAAATTGCTGGTAGTTCTAGTCGGAATACCCACCACATAGATGATTCTCAACATTATCATAATATTAGCGCTGATAATATACTTGATCACGAAATGTTAGAAACACGATATGGGAATCAAAGCGGGGGTAATTTAGAAGAAACACCTGAATTTCAAGCTAGTCCACCCGAAGTTCAGTCAGACTTGCCTCCTGAACCTCCTACTAGAAGTAGAATACCGGCTAAACGTAAGGATAGATCTGATGTGTGGGGTTTTGCATCAAAGAATGTTGAAGGTGTGGGTTTTTAGAACTGGGGGTAATGAGGGTGGGACGGGTAAACTTAGGAAGCACTTACAAAATAAACATCCTAAAGAATGGGCAACGCGGGCGGGTGGTATATATTTAGGGACCGAACATGGGGGAGTAGCGCATGATTCTTCTTCGGGTATCCAAGCAAGAATTAACCATTTAACAGGAGGGCTTCTTACTTATGATAAACAAAAGGATAGGGAAGAAATTGCTAAACTAGTTGCCCTCGAGGGTTTACCTTATAGTTTTCCTTCTTCTACTGGTTTTGTTCGTTATGTTCAGGCTGTATATAATCCCTCTTTTAGAGGTTTTCCAAGAACTACTGTTAAAAATGATATTATTAAATTTAAGAACGAATATCAGGATTATTTGCGATATATGTTTGATAACTTTGACACTAGAGTATGTCTTACTACGGATATGGGTCGTTCTACTAATGGATGTGATTATATTACTGTGACTTGTCATTGGATAGATCCTGATTGGGTTTTTCAAAAACGTATTATTGCTTATAAAATTGTTGATGAACCACACACGGGAAATTATATTTGTAACAAAGTTTCATCAATTTGTCGTACGTACTGTTTGTCTAACAAAGTTTTTAGTATTACGGTAGATAATGCTACAAACAACACAGACGCACTTAAGAACTTGATACCTATTTTGAACCCTCCTTTTCCTGAATTTTTTCATGTTAGGTGTGCATGTCATATTTACAACTTAGTAGTAAGAGATGGTCTTGTCTTGTTTAACGAAATTATCGACAAGGTGCAGATAGCTATTACTTATATTTTTAGAAATAAAAACCAAGAAAGAAGACAAGAATGGGAAAGAAAATGTGTAGAATTAGGAATGCCAGTTAGGAGAGTCCCAAAGGAAGTTTGTACTAGGTGGAACACTTTATATGAGGCATTGAATGTTGCTTATGAATATAGACTGCCTATTTCTCAAATGTATAATAAACATTTTATGGAAATCTATCACCTTAAAGATGAGGATTGGCAAGTTGTTCAACATCTTCTTCAGTTTTTACATAAATTTTATCAAGCTACTTTAGAATTTTCCGGTCAATATTATCCAACTACTCCTACCATGTTATATTATATAGCTGGAATATCGGAATTACTGAAAATGTATAAACAATATACAGTTTACTTACCGGCTGTACGGTTAATGATTGAAAAGTTTAGAAAATATTTTTTTTCAATTCCTCCTCTTTTTTACATTGCTTCTGTGTTGCATCCTGCTTTTAAAATTAAGTTAACTGAACGACTTGTTAGAGAAGTATATGCAAATTTAGAAATTACTCCAGATGAAATTGCTACTAATGGGTATCCAAGTGTAGACGAGGCTGTTGCTAAAGTTTATGCAGATACCGTGGCTGTTTTTGCAAAGTATAGAGCTTGGGCAGACACTGCAGAGCCAACGGAACCAATACTATCCACCGGGCAAAGTTCTTCACAGGCAGGAGCAGGAATGCGCACTTTTGGGGGACTTGACGAAAAGTTGCTTTCAGAACAGGACGAGTACGGAGAGGAATACAGCGAGTTCCAAGTGTATTTAATTCAATATCCAAAGAAACTTAACAACTTTGGAACTGCGAATTTGTTGGATTATTGGAAGAATCAAGAATCGCAATTTCCAATTCTTGCAAAAATGGCCCGGGATATATTAACAATTCAAGCTTCATCAGTTGCATCGGAAAGCGCTTTCAGCCAAGGAAGATTTCAAATTGGAGATCACAGATATTCGTTGAGAGAGGAGGCAATGGAGACAGGAATTTTATTCAGGGATTGGATAAGAGCAGAGCGAAGAAACTTTGGTCTACCAGAACTTACTAAGGAAAGGGGCAGAGCATATATCGATCAAATTTTGAGCGACGGAACAAGTGAAGGGAGTCAAACAGGCAATGAAGAAGAAGAAGAAGACGAAGAACCAGAAGGAGATGATGAACAAGATCAACAACGGCCTGTTCCAAAATAAAAGCCTACAAGTGTCCTCAAGAAACTAGCTAATATGTTTAAAAGAATGTAATATTCTAAATAAGAATTTTGAATTTACAAGTTTTTGTTTAGATGTAATTTGCACTTCTTATATCTTAAACAATTCAATAAAATTGCTCCAAGTCTTGGAATTCAATCACAATTCACAACTATTGTCTTCATACTATTTATTTTTAATTTATAGTTTGCGCAAAAAATACTACAATTAATTACTAGTTTGTAAATTAGTTCAAATATTAAATTTTGAACTTAAAGAATTAATTCAAAAATTTGAATTTACTAAAATTAATTCAAAGTTTGAAACTTTGAATATTGAACATAACAAATTAATTCAAAACTACAAGTTCAAATTATAAAAAATACTACAAGTTTTTTTATTCTAAGTTTAAACTTTAATATATACAAGTAAAAACTAAATAATATTTTGTTGTAATATTTTTCAAAGTTTCCATCACTTTAGATAAAACTCAATGAAAAAAAAAAAAAAAAAAAAAAAAAAAAAAAAAAAAAAAAAAAAAAAAAAACTTATTTGGGCCGAACTGCCGGACCGGACCGGACCGAACCGGACCGGCATTTTGGCCCAACGGCTCTCTTTCAAATATAGCCGTTGGCCAACGGCCAAAAACGGCTATATTTGCCTATCACCCCCCTAAACGCCCCCCATAACCCCCCCCCCCCAACCTATTTTTATCTATATATACACTATTATTTCATCATTATATCACACAATTTACTATTTTCTATCAATTTATCTCTCAAATTACTCTCAAAGGCTATTTTCTAAATTTCTTCCAAAATCCAAACAATTATAATGGCTGACAATCAAGCTCCCGCTGCTCCCGCTGCTCCTGAACGAAGACGTCGTTCTATAGTGTGGGAACTTATTACGAAAGATACTGAATCTCAGAAAGCTAAATGTAACATCTGTAACAAAGAGTGGCAAGTTTACACTGGACCCAACAATGGAGGGACGGGAAAGTTTAGGCAACACTTAAAAAAAAAACACAGAACCGAATGGGATATAATAAATGGCTTTATTCCGCGTGATTGAAAATTTGAAGAGATGGCTAAGGGAATATCTATTTCAATTATGTATTTTCGAATTTCTAGTTTATTTAGCATCTTTGTAATTTTTCGATTTCTAGTTTGTTTTGTCATTTCAATTATCTATTTCTCATTCAATAAACGTTTGTTTTGTTTCATAAACTTTACACTGATAAAATAACAAACTAGAAGACGTCGTTCAATTATTTATTTCTCATTCAATAAACTTTACATTAATAAATTTTAAAATATAATTTACATAATTATTTTGTTAATTTGTTTCATTAAAAAATATAATATACCTAATTATCACAAATAATGTTTAAATAAATTGTTAAGTTTTTCAAATTTTGTTTTTATTTGCCTAAAAAAAAAAAAAAACAAAAAAACCGTTAACCGGCCGGACCGGACCGGTACCGACCGGCCTAACGGTCGCCGGACCCGGTTCCGATCCGGCTCCAATATTTGAAACCGGAATACACCGGACCGGTAGACCGGATTTCCACCGGTTTTAAATTTTTTTGGCCCGGTTCCGGACCGGAACCGGACTCCGGTACCGGCTCCGGACCGGACCGGACCGATAGCCACCCCTAATCTGTAGTATGACTAACATGTAGAATACCTCAATGTTTGAGCGCTACATGCTTCTTCCCTGAATAATATTTGGTAGTTGATCAGCCAAAATGGTATAAACTTTAACATTACCATCACTATTATATTAAGTCAATGGAATAATTGCCCTCCCTATATCAAATATCACAAATTATTCATTTGTCATATATAATAGATATTACATGGTATGAAGAGCCCCTATATTATTGCATGCAAAAGATATATTGAGCCTGTTTGGCGGGCTTATAAACAGTTTTTAAAAAAATTCTTTTGGCTTTTTTAAGCACATAAGTACTTATAAGCCCATAAATTTTTAAGTTACCAAACATTTGCTAGTGTGCTTATAAGCTTATAAGCCGCTTTTAAGCTCACTCAAACGAGCTCATTTTTTCATGCAAAAGATAGTATACTTGTGTTGGCCTAAATCTGATTAGGACAATAAATCGAATTTATTTTGGATTAACTAGCAACTATTTGTATCAAAACCGTAAAATGACAAAGAATTCGATAAAGAAAATTGGACAATAGTTAAGAGGACGAAGAATAAGTGGTTTTTGATATATTTGTGGATGGTTTTACATAGTTTTCTCATGACTATTTATAGTCTATAAGAATAAGAAGAGCAATAAATGTGTTTAATGGTCACTACTCCACGTTCTGATCATGGCTGGCCCATGATCACTCCATTAAATGTCCAAGCAACGGTCGACAGTTACAAAAGGCGAAACTCTATCCAACAAAGATTGAACCTTCACTGAGGGGTAAGCTACACGCCTCGTGATGGTTATCTTTTAATCACCCCGAGCAGTATGCAGCCACGACTCGTTCTTACCCAAGGCAACTAACCTCGGGATCATGGTAAATTTCCTCGACGGATGATCTTCAGGGGATTCGACCGAACCACGCCTCGAGTCCTAGCATCAAGGCTCAGTAAATTTTTACCCAATACAGATAGTCTCCCCACCCCTCGGATAATAGTCAGGATTTTCTGAGGGGTGGAATAAATTCGGCAGGAGATCGACGTGGCTACTCTTGCGCCATGATTTTTGAAAACGGCAGTTGTCACTCCATATTCCCATCCGTCATACATGACATCCGTTAATTGGGTGCGACTTTTCGCTCCTCCTTCCCCATGTAAATGCAATTATGACCCTTCCACTATAAATACTTCAACTTGTTTTCATTCATCCTCACTTTCAATTTTCCTATCAACAGTATTTTTCCATAGTAAAATTATACCTTGAGTTCCTTCTTCCTGTTTAAGAACATCACCATTCGCCCAGTAAAAATATCTGCTACAAATTCTGTACAACACTCCTTAGGTCCTTCTGAATAAAGGATCCCTGATGTTGCTACCATGATTGTCGGTGATGAATTAGTAAACATTTCGGTACCTTTAAACATTCTTTCGTCGTTGGAGACGACACAGAGGAAACATCGCACCCTAGCAATTTAATCCCAAAGCAACGCAAAGCCACTGCCAACCGCGACAACATTGATGAGACAGGCAGCGAAGAAGAAAACGCCACCACAGAAGTTGGTGGTGTTGAAACAGAAACTACAAACCCCAAAAAAAAAAGAAATCTCCCTTGAGGGAACTCACACCCGAGGACGTCGTCCCCTCGAAACTCGACCTCTCGAACGACTTCATGATGCAAATCAAGACCGAAGCTGATATTAGGATAAATAGAAATATTCCAGTTGGAGACACTATGAGCCTGATCACACAAGCCAATATTCGTTTAGTTCAGGAGGATTGCAAGTGGGGCCCCGAGGTCTAAGTCAGCATCCGCGCTCCAGAGAGCCTAACCTACGATGTAGTATGTGGGAGCTCTTTTGTGTATATCTACCCCTTCACAATAGGATTTACATTTTCTATTCACGAAGTGGTGGACATGTTCTGGCGAACTTACAACGTGTGCATAGCTCAGATTGGCCCCAAATTCTGGAGGTTTATAGAGTGCCTTGACTACTTGAGCAAAAGAGCAGGCGTCTCTTTCACTTTTGATCACTTCATCTACCTTTTTTCTCCCACCTTGCATAAGGATGGGATCGTTCAACTCAATAAACGAGGCAAGTTTTCGCTGATCACAAAAGATGAGGACACTGAAGACTTGGTATGGAATGAGTACTTCGTTTTATTGCCCACTCGACTTATATCCTCGAAGTATAGTTTCCCTGAGCAGTGGAACGGAACACGTAAGCTTTTGCCTTAGTTACTTTCAACAACTTTCCTTTGCATCATTCATTTTTTTATCTCTAACCTTCTATTTTTTACTTCTTTAGTCGAGTCAATCCCGATCACTCTTCCAGATGATTTGGTTGCTTGGGTGCAAGCCATATCAAGGCAAATCCAAGAGAAGAGAGATCATGGATGATCTTGGCTGCCTTATATGAAGACCAATGGGCATGAAAGCGTCATGGTAAGTTACACTTTACCTCCGTTGAATTCTTCCTTCAAGGTCTTTCCCTTTCTAGTCTTCATTTTTCTGCTTTTTGCAGGCCTCCCCAGTAGGGCGATTATCACGTCGATGGAAAAGAAGAAGAATAAAGGGGGCAAGAAGAAGAAAGTCCCCGAGACTGGGGAAGATCTGGATGAACTGGAGGATTCAGGTGGGATGGGACAAAAAAGAAGAGTATGGATGGGACCCTTCGTACCGAGGAAAAAACCTCACGAGCTGCGTTTGAGCCCGCTCACGAATCGATTCCCCAAAGGCAGGTTAGGAGAGTTGAAATTCCCTATGAGATCTGCCTTCTGGACAACGATGATGCGGTTCGCATCAGCTGCAGAGGGATCCTCGAGCCGTTTTAGCGAGAGCATCTCAGAAAATTACCCATAGCTGAGTTGATGGTCGATACAGATCAGCATGCAATTCGAGTATTTTTGCTTCACTTACCTTTTTTAGATTCTATCGCTTCCCTTTCTTGCCTTAACCCTTTAGTTAATCCGTTGCAGGGGTACATACATGTGATCAGGGCTGCCGAGATTGAGACCCACCGAATCTCTATACTTAAAGAAACTAAGGATGAATGGGACAGAGTAAGAGCTGACCTCAAATCTCGAGTAGTCGATTTGGAGAAATCACTTCTTAATGTCAAGATTGAGTTGGATGATGGTTGAATGGGTGCTGACAAGTCTGGCCTTGAGGCAGCCAATGTTCATCAGGTTGCCTCTTCTACCGAGGCTAGAATGGCCGCCTTGAAGGAGACTTGCAAGACTGAGCTCACGGCTGAGCGGAAAAGGATAACCGATGAGGCCAAAACTGCCCTTAGTAGAAATGCTGAGAAGTTTCGCTCTAAGGTGAATCAAAGCTCCCTCAAGATAAACGAGCTAACCGAAGGGAAAGAGCGGCTCGAGGCTGAGATTGTGGCCCTTCAGGGAAAAATAGCGTCTTCTTCGTTGAGGAAAAAAATGAGAGCTACAAGGGCCAAAGTTGGCAAGAACTGGGCCATTATCCAAACAAAGTTAAACTCTCAAACAGTGCCAAGCCGCGGCGGATCGGGATGCAGAGATAGCCAAGGCTGAAAATGACGCCGTGAAAGCCCAACAATTGCTGAGCCAGCTCCCCTCAAGCAGTGAGAGATTGAATGATGAAGACAAAAAGAATGAGGGTTTTGATGCTTCAACTTCTGTGGCCGAAGACTGATGTCTCGTCAATGTACTTTCTTGTTTTTGCTTAGGCTTTGAGTTGTTTGTAAATATTTTCATGTTGGCCTCCAAGCCTTTTTAATGAATTTGAATGTTTCTAAGTGTTAATCGTTGCGTTGTATTTAAAGTCTTTGATATATCACTTGAATATTTGCTTGCAAGACTTAGATAAATTTAAGTGTAAGCTAGCTTAGAACGACGTCTCGTTCTCGAGCCGAGGAGTAATAAAAATTATTGGCCTTCATGCATTGGATAAAAAAGAAGTTGAATCAAGTTTTATTCCATTGATGAGTTTCGAGCCCAATCCTAGTCGTATTGAGACTTAGGCAAATTCTCATTAGAAAGCCACTTCGGGAGATCCTAACAGATAACTAGGCTAACTCTTAAGGGAAAAGTCCCCAGTGTGTGGATAGCTAGTCTTTGAGTTTCGTTCGAAGTCCCGGATTATGGAGTGAGTCGAAGGCTGACTGAGCTAACTCCCCTTCATCCCCCAGTGGTCGGGTGTGAGGAATGAAGACTCGAGCACTGTGTATTGTTCTCTTTGCTCCCTGAAAATGTCAAGCGAGAAAAAACGAGGGGTTAGTATCACTCGACCTAAGCATTGGAGAACTGACAGCTCAATGCCGTAGGTGAAGGATTGTGCTTGACGAAGGGTAATGTAACTCAATGTCAGAAATAACAGCGCTTAAGATATTCCAATTTAAACTCTCTTGATTGCGCCCTCGAAGATCTTCGAGTTGATAAGATCATTTTTCCTGCGATTGCCTTAATTCGACAAGGCCCTTCCCAATTAGCAGCCAACTGTCCTGCTTTTTTTTGCTTTGTCGTTTGATTCGAAGCCCTCAAGACGTAATCACCAACCTTAAAGGTTCTTAATTTAGTCTTTCTATTCAAGTAGGCTTCAATTTGTCGCTTTTGGGCAGCCAACTGAACCAAAGCCATTTTCCTTCGCCCTTCGAGCAAATCTAGTTCCACGCGCATAGCTTGCTGATTCGATTCTTCGGAAGCATGAGCATACCGAAGGCTGGGCTCACCAACCTCGACAGGAATTAATGAGTCGATCCCATAGGCGAGGGAAAACGGGGTTTCTCCAGTTCTATTTTTCTTTGTCGTTCTCATTGCCGACAACACCTCATCCATCCTTTTCTAAAGATTGTCCACGATTATCCTATTCAAGAACTCAGCCTGCCCATTAGTACTGGGATAATAAGGTGTTGAGACGACTCTTTTGACCCCCCATTTGGCAAAAAAAGTGGTTACCTCTGAGCCTACGAACTGTGTGTTGTTATCACAGGTTATCTCCCTCGGAACTCCAAATCTGCATATAATATTTTTCCAAATGAAATAGATAACTTCTTTCTACCGAACCCTAGCAAAAGATCATGCCTCGATCCACTTGGTGAAATAATCAGTGAGTATAAGAATAATTTTAACACCACCCTTCGCCTTGGGAAACGTGCCTACAATATCCATCCCCCACTTCATTAATGGTTATTGCGACACAATTGAATCCAATGGCTCCGCTTGTTGATGGATTAGCGAAGCATGCTTCTGACATTTGTCATAATTTTTAACAAATGCCTTAGCATCTTCACTTATCTCGGGCCAGTAGTAGCTAGCTTGAATGAGCTTTCGTACCAAGGTCTTTCCTCCAGAATGATTCCCACACTCGCCCACGTGAACTTTTCTCATCACATAGCTACACTCCCCTGGACCCAAGCACTTAGCCATCGGGCCGCAATAGAGTTTTTTATATAATTGTCCTTGCACAAGCAATTATGAGACCACTTGCCTTCGAAGCTTTTTATCTTCCCTTTTGTCCGCCGGTAGGATTCCCAAATCTAGATAGGAGATAAATTTGGTCCACCAATCCCAATGCCTATTTACTATATTTACTTCCAACTTCATTTTTCCCACTGTAGATGTCAGTACCCGAACTTCTGCATCAGTCCCAAGTCCCCAATTTCGATAACCGAGGCCAAGTTAGCCAATGCATCAGCTTCGACGTTTTCTTCTCGAGGGATTTGCTGGATTTTCCACTTTTGGAACGCACCGAGGGCTTGTTATGCTCGGATCACGAAATTCTACATTCTGGGCTCCCGGGCCGAGAGGTCACCGAGGATCTGGTTCACGACCCACTGCGAATCACTCTTTAGCTCGATTTTCTCAGCCGCCATTTTCTTAGCCAACTCCAAGCCCGCTATTGCAGCCTCATACTCGGCTTCATTGTTAGTCAACTTCCCAAATTTCACTGAATGCCTTAGCATCTCCCCGGTAGGAGCCCCGAGTCGTAGGAATTAGTTGCTCCATCAGTGAAAAGTTTCCATACCCCGGGGGCTGGACCTTTTGAAAGCATATTTTTCTTTTCCACCTCGGGGAGTATCCTAGCACTGAAATCAGCTATAAAATCTTCCAACACTTGAGATTTTATGGCAGTTCGGGTCTGATATACAATGACATACTCACTTAACTCAACTGCCCATTTAGATAACCTCCCTGACAATTCAGGCTTGTGTAGCATTGTTCTCAAAGGGAAGGTTGTGACTACAACTATGGGATGGCACTGAAAATAAGGGCAAAGCTTAGGAGCTGCGATATTTAATGCAAGTTCTAATTCTCTAAGTGAGGGTACCTTGTTTCAGCATCAAGAAGAGTCTTGCTGACATAATATATTTGTTGCTGCTTCCCACCCTCTTCTCGAATTAAAATTGTAATGACTGACACCTCAGAGACAGCTAAATACACAAGTGGCGTCTCCTCGTCCTTTGCTTTAGCGAGCAACGGTGAATTTTCCAAATAATGCTTTAGCTCCTTCAACGCTTTTCTACATTCAGAAGTCCATGCGAAGGAAGTGTTCTTTTTCAAAATATAAAAGAACATGTGGCACTGTTCGGATGACCTCGAGATAAATCTACTTAGAGCGGCAAGCCGAGCGGTCAAACGTTAAACTTCTTTGGGCTCGTCAACTCCTTGGGAATCTCTTATATAGCCTTAATCTTATCAAAGTTTGCTTTGATCCCTCGTTCTGAGATAATAGATCCTAAGAACTTACCTGAGCCGACCCAAAAGAACATTTTTCAGGGTTTAGCTTCATATAATATTGTCTCAAAATTGCAAAAGCTTCCCTCAAATGGTTCAAGTGATCTCTAATAGAATAGATTTTACTATCATGTCATCTATATAAGCCTTCATCGTATTATATATGTACTCTTTGAACATCTAACATACCAACCTTTGATAAGTTTCCCCGGCATTTTTGAGACCAAATGGAATCACCTTGTAACAGTATGTTCCTTCATCTGTGATGAAAGAAGTTTTTTCTTCATTGCTTGGTTCTATTAGGATTTGATTGTACCCCGAATATGCATCAAGAAAGGTCAACTGCTTATGTCCAGCCTTGGGGTCTATCAACCTATCTATTTGTGGTAAAGAATATGAATTCTTTGAATAAGCCGTATTCAAGTCAGTCTAATCAACACACATTCTCCACTTGTCATTTTTCTTTGGCACCACCACCACATTGGCGAGCCAATCAGGTTATTTCACCTCCCTGATAAAGCCATTATCCAGCAGCCTCTTTGTCTTATCTTGAATTGCCTTCTTCTTCACACCAGCATGCGGCCTTTTCTTTTGTTTCACCAGGGGTGGTTGGGATCCATATTCAACTAATGTTTCATTATCTCAGGGTCAATCCCTACCATGTCCACGTGAGACCAGGCGAAGCAGTCATCATTAGCTTTCAACAACTCAATGAGAGCTTTCTTTGACTCAGTATCCAGCTCCGAGCCCACGAATACCTTTCTTTCTGGGAATTCCTCTGATAAAATAAAAGATTCTAACTCCTCGATGGTGGAATCCCCAGCCTTTTTCTTCCGAGACTCCTGTAAGAACACCGGAGCCTTCTCTACCCCTCCTTGAAAGCTTACTTTAATGACCGAGCCTTCCTCTTTGTCAGGCTCCGGGCCAAGTAGTTGCAACTTGGATGGCCCAACTGGGTCGACTCTATTCTTCATAGCAACTTTATAGCATTCACGAGCTATTCGTTGCTCACCTCCGATAGCACCAATACCCGATGGAGTTGGGAATTCAACAAATTGATGCAAGGAAGATGGAATGGCTTCCATCTCATGAATCTAGGGTCATTCGATGATAGAATTATAAGCCATATCCTCGACCATCACTTGAAAGACGGTTTTCTTATGAATTCCTTCGGCGGTTGTAGTAAGAGTGATTTCTCCTAACATCTTTTCTGTGGAGTTGTTGAACCCTGTAAGTGTGATTGCCTTTGGGACGACGAGATCCTCCAACCACATCTTCTTAACAGCCCTACAAGTAATGATATTCACCGAACTGCCATGGTTAATCAGAACTCGCTTGACATCACAATCACTAATTATCAACATGATCACTAGGGCATCATGATGGGGAAACATCATCCCCTCACAATCTTCTTCATCGAAGACAATTTTACTCTCTGACCCATCAGCTCGGGGTCCTCCTTTCCATGGTGATCGATAGTTTTGCGAATTTCTTCGTGCAGCAAAGTTGACACCATTCACCTCTGATCCACTAGTTATAATGCTCACCACTCTCTTAGGAGACCATGCCCTTGGCAGTTGTCCCCTATTGTTGTGACTATAAGATTAGTGCTATCTGACATCGGATGAAGCTGATAAAGACGACGTGTAAGCTAAAAATATGACTCTGGAACAAATTTATTGCTAGTTCCCTACAAACGGCGCCAATTTGTGTTGTTCGAATTTGTTTTGGGTTAGCTAGCAACTATTTGTATCAAAGTCGTAAACGATAAGGAATTTGATAAAGAAAATTGGACAATAGTTAAGAGACAAAGAATAAGTATTTTATGATATATTTTTGGATGGTTATACATAGTTTCCTCATGACTATTTATAGTCTTCAAGAATAAGAAGAGCAATAAATGTGTTTCATGGCCATTACTCCACGTTCTGATCATGGTTGGCCCATGATCACTCCATTAAATGTGCAAGCAATGGTTGATAGTTACAAAAAGAGAAACTCTATATAATGAAGACTGAACCATCACCGAGGGGTAAGCTGCACGCCTCGTGATGGTTATCTTTTAATCGCCCCGAGCAGTAACTTGCAGCCAGGACTCGTTCTTACCCGAGGCAACTAACCTCGGGATCATGGTAAATTTCCTCAAGGGATGATCTTCATAGGATTCGACCAAACCACGCCTCGAGTCCTAGCGTCGACGCTTGGTAAATTTTCACCCAATATATTACTATACGTTGTTTGAAATATGATTAGTATATCAAAAATATTCATATGTAGTACTTTAGCCTATTTGGAATTGAAGAAGTTCGCGCATGGAAAAAATTCTTGAAGAAAGAGATAGAGTTATTAAGTTATAACAATATCAATTGATGTGTTAATAACATTACGATTACATATCCATATCAGAAGGCTATTGAAAATTTATGGCATTTGATGTTTAAATTTAGGGTTTTTTACACATATATACAAACATCACCTCTATTTTACAAAAAAAAAAATAGCAATATTGTAAAAATTATAACACATAGAACACATAGCAAGGCATCAAAAGTTTTTTCCATACTGTTTCGTTCAGTTTAAACTGTTGCGCTGAAGCCCTATTTCTTTCACGCTCCCTTCTCCTCTGTTTCTGCTTTCTACTCTGATCTCGATTCTCCTTCCAAATTATTATTGTTTCGCTGTTCTTCTTTTTCTCAAATTCGTGTCTTTTCTATTTCTATCTGTTTCTAACACGTTCGAATAGATAAAGATCGAAACTTTACAATCGAATTTGTTTTCAATGGCACCGATACATATTCTGTTAAAGCATAATAGACAATAGGGCAAATTCGACAACTATGTCGATTTTGTTGTAGATGCAATTGCAATAAATTTCGAAGCAAATTTTGAGATACTGCGTGATACAGTTGCAAAACAACTGAAAATAGACACAACTAGGAAATTTTTTAAAATAAAGTATAAAGTAATAGAAAAAAGTTCGGGTTTAAAGATTCACAACAATATGGGGGGTTTTAATGTATACAGGAATTAAACTAGAAAAAAAAGGATCGAAATGTATCCTTTTTGTATCAGGTTCGACGACATTGCTGAGGATCAAGATATCTGGTGTGATAGACAATACATAAATAGTAAGTGATACAAAAAGAAATAGTCGTGATACAGAAAGAAATAGTCTTGATACAGACATAAACAATGATGATACAATTATAAATAGTGTTGCGATAGTGGAATTGATGATTAAAGGAACTTGCGACAAGCATTAGGTGGATGAGGTTGGGGTAATTATGGATAGTGCGCAGAAAGATATTTTAGAGGGCCAAGTGTACCTCGACAAAAAGACAATAGTCATAGCAGTGAAACAATTTGCAATACGAGAGAAGGTTCAATTTAAGGTTGAGAGATCGAGTGAAACAACGTTAGAAATCTCAGTATTCTCTGTCTGCAATCTCTTTATTTTGTGTTTAGTAATATACTGTATCAGTTTGTTTCACACTATATATTTCCTGTGTTTTCTACAATTTAGCAGTTTGAATGTATATGTTTGTGTCTAATTGTATCTTACGAAGTCTAAGACATGCTCCGAATATCTTTGTATCTGATATATGTCTTCAATGTGATTGAAATCTCTGTACTTTGTGTTTTGCATCATGTTGTATCAATTTATTTCACACTGTATCTTTCTTATGTTTTCTACATTTAGCAGCTTGAATGTATATGTATGTGTCTAACAGTATCTTAAGGAGATTAAAACATGTTCCAAATATCTTTGTATCTGATGTGTGTCTTCTGTGTGTCCATAATCTTTATGTTCCTAACAGTTTGTATCTCACTGTATCGTATTGTCGAATATGAATTATCTATCACATTGTATCTGATATATAACTCTCCCGTGTCTGACTGTATCTTATATGGGTGTATAACTTTCTACCTGATATGCATCATCTGAGCATTTAGAGGCTAAGTGAATATTAGTCGTATCATCCTATATCTTTTCGTATCATGTAATTGTTCTCTTTATCTTTCTGTATTTGTAGCTACTGCCCCATATACAAAGGCGAAAATTGCAAATGGAAAGTTAGGGCATCCAGCTTGAATTCATCAACTTTGTTCAAAGTTAGACAATTCACAAATGAACACACGTGTGCATACAAAGATAGAGTGTATGGACAAGCGTAAGTTACATCACGAATGATCGGTACGATCATCAAGGACAGGCTGATTGACCCAAAGTCGACCTACAAGCCTAAAGAGATAGGATGATATGCAAGGGTGTTATGTCGTACACATAGATTACATGAAGGCATAGCAATCAAAATAAATGGCCATTGCAATGATCGGAGGAGACCCGAATGAATCGTACAAGAAGCTGTCAAGCTACCTGTATATGTTAGAGCAAAGAAACCTTGGGTCAGTTGTTGGTTTGCGCATGTCTGAAGATCATTTCTTCAGGTACGCTTTTGTAGCTTTGAATGCTTTAATAAAGGGATTTGAGCATTGCAAGACAATCGTGGTCGTTGATGGTAGCTTCCTCATAGCAGCACACAAAGGGACATTCCTAGCCACTAGTATATTAGATGCAGTAGATAATATTTTGAATACTACTTCCTGTTTCTTAGTGTCTCTTATGCCTATTGTCTTTGTTGCCTGCTGTATCAGACTATTTCATATCGGTACCAGACTATTTCAGCCCCATATTTCACTATGTCAACTTTATATTTGAATCAAACTGTTTTAGCTTTATATTTATATCATACTATTTCTGATATGTATCTTACTGTTTCTTTCCATAGGGAGCATACTGCCACTTGCGTACGCGATTGTCGATTCGGAAAATGATGCCTCATGGCAGTGGTTCTTCAAAGGTTCAGAGATGCTTACGGTGAGAGGGAAAATATATGCATTGTCTCGGACCGTAATGAGAGCATAATCAAGACTACTGCGATCGTTTATCCTCAAGTCCTATATTGTGAATGCATACGGCACTTGTAGAACAACCTCAAGACTAAGTTCAAGAAATGTGAAGAGAAGCTTCATGAGACATTCTTCAGTTTGGCCAAAGCATAGACCATACATGAGTTTGATACATACATGAAAAAAAGTGGAAAAAATAGATAAATGGATCAAAGAATACTTGGTGAACGTCGGGTACCATAAGTAATCAAGGGCGCATTCAATAGTAAATAGGGGATTTACATTTACAGCAAACTTTGCGGAATCCTTAAATGCTGTGGACAGCGATGCGCGTGATATGCCTGTAGATGCATTTATAGAGTACATGCACTCACTGGTGGGGACTTGGAGTGATGATAACAGGTAAAAATCACACGAGATATTCACACCTCTTAGATACAAGTACAATAAGATATTGGATACGTATAGAGACATAGTTATGTTGCTGAAGGTAGTATAGACATATTGTTTCATTCCCCTTATCTATGTCATTTCATCCTTTATCTTCATTGTATCTTACTGTTTCAAGCATGTGCCGTCCTTGTATCGTAGATATATTCAACATGACAATAGGCCATTCCCTATGATGGTGACAAGAAATTCATCGTTGACCTGAAAGAGCAGACATGCTGTTATGGAAGATTTCAAATGGAAGAATTGCCCTTTTTGCATGCTTTGGCTATTCTAACGAGGAAAGGCCTTGAGGAAGAAGACTACAGTTGTATCTACTACACAACAAAATGCCTAGTAAAGACATACGAGGTCCCTGTTAATCCGATCTCGGTCTAAAGCAGATGGGAAATTCCAGCCTATATTTCAGAAATTGAACTACTGCCACCAGTTGCAAGACTGGTACCTAGAAGGACAAAAACATCTAGATGCAAACCACAAAGGGAAGTACACGCAAAAAGGACAAATATTACGTGTGCAAATTGTGGGCGTGAATGACACAATAGGAAAACTTTACACATCTCCGAAGGTCAAATAAAACAAATTGTTAGAATTCTTTTACACATTGAGATTTCCTTTATTTTTCTCATAAACACAGACATAGTATTGATGAATATGCAATAAACTGTATTTCTTATATTTCGTTCTTATATCTAGTGTTTCTGTAGCTGCTACGTATCTCCTGTTGAAAGACTATGTTTCTCATGCGTGTATCTTCTACATATTTCTAAATCAACTTAACATCCATGGTTGTGTATCAAACTATTTCATAAATGTATCTAATTGTTTCATTGTTGTAGCTAACTGTTTCGTAGTGTTTATTTCATAATGTAACTCCTTCTATCAAAGTGTTTCATAATTGTATCAAACTTTTTTTAACTGTTTATTTCTCATTGTATCTGTCTGTTTCAAAGTGTTTAAGGATTTTTCAGAAGTATTTCTGATTGTATCAAAATATTTTTAACTATTTCTTTCTCAATTTAACTGCATGTATCAAACTGTTTCATGATTTTATCAAACTTACAGTTGAAAAACGAACAAGACATAACATAGTTGCTATAAGCTAAACATTATGAAACTGTCATTGCACAAAAGCTAACCACAACAAACAACATCCGGTAAAGACAAAAGAAACAAAACATTCATATACAAACAGAAAAAAAAAACATAAAACAACTACATTGCCAAAACATCTAAACAGTAAAACATCCAAAGACAAAAGAAATACAACCTCTAATTCTTAGGAACTCGTAACCGACGCTTTATAGCGCCCTTTCTCTTAGAAAGCCTGTCTGGATTTCCAGATACATTGACTGCATCCTTTTCCCATCATCCCAAAGCAACGTTGCAAGACGCGCACGGTAAAGACCAAAAAGTCAGGAACAGTTGTGATATCATTGGAACCAATAACATAATTTGCATACGCCATAATAAACACCCTGCACTCCCTGAAACCGTGACAAAAAAGATGACAATACATATAGTTAGTAATTATGTCATAAATGTGGTTGAGATACTCTGAAATAATAAAAGAATAAAAGCATATAGTGAACCGGAACTCTGTTGGGGAAGTCCTTCAACAAACAAAAAGCCAAATAGATCCTCTAGATTTGCATCGACATACATTGCGCTTCTAATAATATCAATATCAGGCCTCGACCGGTAAAAATCAATCAGTAAAAGATACTAAGGCAATCTTTTCAACAACTTCAACGACACCCCCATTGTGACGAGTACCAACTCCCTTACTCATCGAATCATATATCGCGGTGCACCTATCCTTGAATGATACCACACCTAACACCCAATGACATGAAATCTTTGATATTGATGGGTATTAGAACATAATCAACCTCCGTCCAAGGCACATTAGTAGGAATCGTGCATCCCCGAATGTAGCTAGCAACAGAATCCACATCAGACAACACAGTAGCATCATTCCCACTATTCACATACTTCTGATACATGATCGATCGTGGTTTTAAACTTGTCAGTAGTAGTGGAGAATAATTTTATCTTGGGTCGATACTTGTCTTGCTTATGCAAGTAGTAAAATATGACATTCATATGCTAAAAGATTTAAAACATAAAATAAATCTTATTAATTAGATATAAAGTTCTTTTTATAGTTATCGAAACTCGAGTTATCTGAATAATGGATTTAGGAGCGAAGCAGCCAGCTGACTGCCCCCTTCCACTCGGCCTTTCCTTTTACTATTAAATGTTAAATGAGACCAAAAAGACGAAATGAGCAGAAAATTGGTATATATCAATGGAGGAAATAACCATGTGGAAAACAAGACAGGAATTCACCTTTGGAAACTTAGCTACTTAAGTACTTCTCAGAAAGTCAAAGTAAAGGCGAACGGGGCTCCCAGGCCGGGACGTCTGGCAGAATGCTTGGCCTCCTGCGCTGGAAGCGAGACCTGAAGAGTGAGCTTATGGCGGTTAGCTTCTAGCACTAAATAATAGGCATTAGGCATTCTGAGCTGAAAGGAGGCAAGCAAATGAAGGGAGGCATTTCAATGCTATTTTTTTTTGTTTTTTATGAGTTTAGCCAATTTATCATGAAAGGTAAAAGGGGATAAAGGAACCATAAGGATTCAGAAAATACCGGATCGCCACCTACACAAGCAAATTGTTGATAAAACTCCAAAATGGCATTTTCTTTTGACCCAATTTTTTTTCTCTCCTTATCACTCAGAAAAGACAAAAAATACAACTCCCATACAGTGGAAAGCTACATATGATATAAATAGATGAAACATAACAGATATACTGAAGAAACGAAAAAAGATACAATTCAATAAAATAGATGAAACTATACAGATACAGGGAGGAAAAGAAAAAGATACAGTTGATGGCCGAGACAATGGATGAAACAACATAAATACAAGACACGCATACACTTAAAAGAAACAGAAAAGATTCAATACAGATACCACACACACAAACACACGAAAAGAAACCAAAAGATACAGTACAACCACAACGCACACAAAGAAACTTAAAAGAAACATAGACACCCATACACACCCTAAAAGAAATAGAAAGATACAGTAAAGATACAAGACACACATACACACACGCTAAAAAGAAACAGAAAGATACATTACAGATAAGAGAGAGAGACACACATACACACACTAAAAGAAACATAAAGATACACTAAAGATACAAGAGACACATACACTGAAAAGAAAACGAAAGGAATTCAAAGTGATAAATTTTGTACAAATTACTAAATCATTCAAACTATGACCACCATGCAACAGAATGTAGAACAACATTCGAGTCGACATTTTTTTGACTCCAAAGTTAAACTCATCCGCAAGTGTGTTGTCCTATTTGGAGTAGGCACAAATCCTAAAAATATAAAGTAAAACAAACATGAATTATAAAAGTGTCCACACAAAAAATAGTACAATAAATGAGCATTAATAGGTCACACACCTTCCTCTTTTGGGTTTAGCAGGATCATCAATAAATGCTACAAAATTATTTGATAAATCTACATCAACATCCTCAATGACGCCTATACTAAAAGGATGTCTTTGCAACATCAAAGGTTTTGGCGAAACATAACTGCTACTAGCACTAGAAGAAAGCTCACGCACAAAAGGAAACATATCATATTTACCAGGATGCCTCAATCTTACCAACACCGATGAAGGTGTAGTTGTATTCTCACGTGGGCTCGCTTGCTCATTCTCAAGGTCAATATCAAGCAACACAACGTCGGACGGATCACCAGACTTATCAACATCACCGGCATAAGAAGCTCTTCAGTTCCATGCTCAACAGGCTCTTCAACGACCTTGTTAGTTGTGCCACTATTCTTTATTGAATTTTGAATGGTAGCAGTGATACTACGGTCAATCTCCTCAAACTGGGAGTCAGTCCAATTTTCAAAAGGGATCATCATCGAAAGCAGGGGGTTTAATAGGTCCAGCAACATCATACTTGGTGGGATGAGAAGGTACGGGAGTATCTTTGTTAGAAACTCCAGTAACATCAACTGAATAACCTCAATTAAACTGATATAAAAAAAAACATATAGAAATAAAACATGAATAAACAATAAACTCCTATGAAACATTGGAGATACGAAAAATAAGCTATCAAGAAACATTGTGCAATACATGATATAGTTTAGAAACAGGAATGATACAATAAGTTCAGAAAAAAGGGCAAAGGTGCACCTCATCAGGTTTGGGAGTCTCCAAAAGGTCTTGGCTGAAATTCAAACGTAGATCGAAATGTGGGAATTGCAACTTAGAACCACGAAATGAGGAGGTCACAGGAACTGTAGTTTCAACTGTGGCGGGCATTAGGACAGGTTTTCCACTGTCAGCTACTGCTACATTACTCACTCCACCGCTAACAGATCCATCAACTTCAGTGATCAAATTAGCCTAAGTTGCAACTATATCAGAAGGCACAGAAACAGGTTTTCCACTGCCGCCTGCTAGATCGCTCACTCCACCAGTAGCAAATGATTAGAAAAAAACCTCATATAAATAAGAAACTGTAGTTGTACTATTTTTTGGGTTTTTTCATTGTGTCTATTTGTATCTATTTGTATCAAGTTAAGTGGATCAAGGTAAATACCGTAATATTGGTCGTATCTACGTTAAAATTCTCTGTATCACCATACTCATCTACTTTGAACTTCTCTGTATCACCAAAATCTTCTAACTTGAACTTGTCTGTATCAGCACTGCTTGCAGGTGACTTTAGTGGATCTGGATTATGAAGTTCACCACTTTGAGTACCTTGTTTCCCAAAAAAAATGATTCAAGCCGACATTACATGCAGACTTTAATATCCAACAAAATAAAGATACACAATACCTATCCCTACGCAAGTAGCTTAATTTGATCAACAATTTTACTAAGCTTCTCACAAAAGAATTGCTTAACATCTTTAAACTAATTATCAACCTTAAAAAAAAAAAAAACAAAACAAAGTCAAAGTACAAACCAAAAAATGTAAGAAAAACATGCACACAATAGAATAAAAATACGATACTTACATGAGTCTTGAATAAGTATAGGTCATTACTTAGCTGAAACAGAACATTAGATCCAAGGTAAAAAACTTGTATCAGAATGTTTCAAAAGAGTATCGCAATGTTTCTAACTATTTCAGGACTGTTGAATCTGTTTTAAATCCAAGGTACAAAGTATTTTCACAATTGTATCTTGATATTTCTAACTGTTTCAACTACTTCAAAAAACTAAAGATACCTTGTCAACTGCAGTACTCAACTTGTCAATCTTAGCATCATAATCAACCTCCTGCGTCGATTTCGACAAACTTGATTGTGCTTGCTTTCTAGAATCTTCAAAATGACTGGATACAAAAGTAGCAGCAGATGAGCGACGCTGCTGTACATGCTCGACAGAAACACCCTCCTCAACAGGAACTTGCATATCATCCATTACAGGTACATCCGCAACCAACACCAGTCTGGCCAACTCAACAGAAGCTGCCGGCTGAATAGGCGTAAAAACCACATGTACCCTACATAAAAGTACACCAATCGATCTAAAAGCATCAAAATGGCATGGGTACAGAATGAAACATATATATAAAGAATGAAACTATACCTTGTTCGTTGGGTCGTCTAAAATTTTATAAACTGTATTATAAAATGTCAGATTGTCACTTTCTAGTTCAAGAGGAGTTCGACGACTAACACACGTGGATAATGAGGATGAAATATTTTCCCAACACTCATAAAGCCATAGTTGCAATGCAGAAGGCATCCCAACCATCCAAAATATGTACTGGTCATTTTCAGGTTCTCGTTAAGAGTATCAAATAATTCATTGAAAGAAACAATACCCCATGGATAGTCCTCTAAGCACCAGACTCAACCAAATAAAAATATTTCTTAAGAACATATTGTACATCAGACACAGACATCACAAAAAAAAAAAAAAAAAAAAAACAATAACGTACAAAACTGCTATCTTGACAGCACCATCATCGTCAAGCCACTTCCGTGAGTAAAAAAATTCTTAATATCTATGTGAGGCACTCTCTCCACATTGGTGAAGTTACTAGTCATCAACTGATTTCGAGTGCTCATACCAAGATCATTCAGAGCATCACCATAGCACTTTAACCAAGAAACTAGTGCAAACTCATGTAAACCAAATTCCAAATGCGTACCATTCACATAAACCTCAAATGTACGAGGCTTGAAAGACACAATCTCCCGCACCATCAACGCTCAAATCAATTGATTTTGAATGGGAAAATATTCTAACTCCAATAAAAAACCAAAACATATCTTTTTAAACCATTCCTCTGGACTAGACTTAACGTATCCTTCAAATGCAAACCGACATCTCCATCTGTGATAATATGTAAATGAAACTCTTTCCATTTAGCATTATGGAGTATATAAAATGACACACGCTAAAAAACAAACAACGCAGTTAACACACATTGACTACAAAATAACATGATACAAAGTGATAAAAAAAACATACACACTAGATACGACAAAGTACACTACAATACAAACAAAAGCAGATACAAAAGTCTACTAACCTAATATAGGTGCACAACAACATGATACAAAAATAAATGATCAGATAGGTAATAAATACACAATGAAATGCGTTCTTCGATACATACACTGATATAGCAAAAATACACAATGAAGCATGATACAAAAAGAAAACACATTAAATATACCATAAATAGACAATGAAACACATCAGATACAGTAAAATACACTACAGAAACAAGCAACAACACTACAGATACAGTAAGATACAACAAATAAATAATAGATACACAAAAAAAAGAGGCAAAAGAAACAGAATATATAAAAAGAAATAAAAGTACCTCTAATGCTACATCAGCCAACACAGAAATCCAAATTTTCTTCAATGGTGGAGCATCATACACAAAATCATCATTAACAGCAAATACATTACCTTCGCCTCTAACCGTAGAAGAAGATACAGACGAGCGTGTTATGCGCTTCACTGATTGCAGTATTTCTGTCGACTTAGAAACACGAATTTTAAGTTTTACTACTGATTTTGACCCACTTTTTGAAGTATTTTTATCATGCCTTATTTTACTCCTAAGTTCCCTAGCATCAGACGACGGACTAGAATCACTCGACATTGAAACAAAAAAATTTGAAACAAAGTTGAAGAAAACCCTAAAAAAAAGTGGTCAAATTAAACACTAAATAATAGTTTAGAAACAATTGTGTAATGGGGAAGAGAGTGGATAAGAAGTGGAGAACATAGTGGAGAAAATAGGAGAGAAAAATCAAGCAAAAAAACTCTGATACGGTGAGATACGACGAGTAACAAGGGCAGTGTACGCGTGAAACATGGAGAAAAATTGGGAAAGTTGAAATAAAATAAATAAGGAAGAAAAAACCTTATATATCAAAACCAAATTTTAGAAAATGTACAAAAAGACCCTAAAACTATAGGAAGCTAAAGAAATAAACCCATGTTGCTATTTTTCCCCCCTAATTTGCTATATTTTGTAATTAACTTTTCCTTTCCTCTATATTGGATAATTTTGCTAAAATATTGTTATGTTTTGTAAATAACTTTTAAAAAACTGTAATTTTCTGTAAAAATTCCTTAAATTTATGCCAAACTTAACTAAATGCAAGATGTATGTCCTTCATGCATGTGACAAAGTAAAGATTAATTGAAAGACTATACAACTAGGAGATCCGGAGTCTCATATATAAAATTAAAAATAATACAAACGTATATAATCAGATTTTCTTATATTAGTAGATCTCCTAAGATTACGACTTCTCATATATCTAGATTCTTTATATAAGTAAATCTCGTAAAATTATAATTTTTATACATCCAGTTTCTTAAACAAGTGGATTACTTAAAAATCATTCTCAATCGTGCCTCTTAATATGTAGGGACGGATGCAAAAATAGGTGTTTTTAAGAAACATAAAACGAGTTACTAGTACTAATTTTGTAAACATGTATGTGAGCTTAAGCTAAGTAGGTATACAATGAACAACTAGATTACCATGAGAGGCACACTCTCTGACAAAATGATAATCAACCATTATGTGCTTACTATGACCATGGACATCTGTATTGCCAGCAATATAAGAAGTATATATATCATTACATAAGACCTTTACAGGTTGATGAATAGCCACACCTAATTCATGAAGAAGAGATCAAATTCATATCTCAGTGACTGTATAAGCAACAACACAATAATCAGCTTTGACAGAGAATTTGGAGACTGTTGGTTGCTTCTTAGAGCGTCTGAAGACGAGATTTGCACCAGGAAGACTGCATAGTGAATCGAGAAGTGTGAAAGCACCTGGTCCAATCAGCATTTGAATAGGGCACCACCATAGAGAGATCATTTTTTTCTTCAACATGAGACCAGGATCTGTAGTACCCTGCAAATACCTAAAAATACGATACACAACAAAAATATAAGCATTACAAAGGGCGTGCATGAACTGAGAAATTAGATTCACCACATAAGGTATATTAGGCCTAGTCATAGTCAAATATTTCCAATACTCCTTATCATTATGTGATATTCAAAAGGGTATGACAATAATTGCACCTAAATCATGATGAAGATACCAAATTCATAGTGTCTTAGTAACTGTACAAACAACAACGCGATACTCAGCTTCGATAGAGAATTTAGAGTGTTGGTTGCTTCTTAGAGCATCATAAGACCAGACTTGCACCAAGAAAGACTACATAACGACCAGTCGACCAAGAAGTGTCAAGGCACGAACCAAATCAACATCTGAATGGCCACCATATAGAGATCCTTTGCTTGCTTCAGCACAAGCCCATGATATGTGTTACCCTGCAGATACATAAAAATATGATGCACATCAAGAAGGTGAGAAATATGAGGGGCATGCATTAACTGAGAAATAAGATTCACTACATAAGATATATCAGGCCTAGTGATAGTCAAGTATTTCAATTCTCCTTATGATACTACGATTTCAAAGAGATCTGATAGTAATTCCCTCTTCATTAATAATAATAATTCCCTATGCAATATATGAACATCGAAGCAGTCCAATTACAGTTAAGGCCCAAAGAAAATAAATAAAAAACTATTGTAAAAGGCTTTTGAGCTAGTGATAATGAATTCAACTTTCAAGAAGAATGAGGACCACTTGGTCACATTTTGTAGCGCGGTGGTTAAGACTCAGATCGACTTCCTACTTCTTTGGAAGAGTGATAGAGGAGTATGCACGGATTATAAGCTTATCCCGAGCAAGAATCTTACAACCCAACATAAGCTTTTGGTTATGGATCTAGAGATCCATGGGAAGAAGAAAGAGGGTGGTCAATGATAGGCCTAGCATTAAGTGGGGGGCCTTGACCACTACAAAGATTTAGGAGTTGGGGGAGGAGCTGGTAGCTACGGGGACTTAGGAGAGTAGGGGAGGTGTGAACAATATTTGGACTATGACAGTAGACTGTATTAGAGAAGCTGCTAGAGAGATGTTAGGGGCCTCAGAGGGTAACCCTAGTAGAGACAGAGGGCATTAGTGGTGGAATGAAGAGATCCAAGAGAAAGGGGAGGGCAAGAAGTTTGCTTATATGAGTGGAAAGGAAGAGGAAAAAATAGAACGAATAGAGAAAAAATTATAAGACTGCGAAGAAGAAAGCAAAATTGGCAGTTATGGATGCTAAAACGACAGCTTTTGAACGCTTGTATAATGAAATAATTGACAAAGGTAGAAAAAGAAGATGTATAGGCTTCCCAAGACGAAGGAGAGACAGTCACACAACCTAGACCAAGTGAAGTGCATTAAAGACGAGGATGTCATGATATTAGTGGAGGAGGCTCACATTAAAACGGAGATGGCAAGCATACTTACTTAAATTTCTTAAATAAAGAGGGGGACATGAATATTGTGTTGGGCTTTTTAGAGTTCTCTGAGAGCCGTCATAATTTTGGGCACTACATTTTGTAAAAGTTAAAGAGGTTAATGAGGCAATTCGTAAGATGAGAAGGGGAAGAGCAATCAGGCCTGGCGAGATCCCCGTAGAACTTTGGAAGAGCATAGGAAGAGTAGGTATAAAGTGGATAACTGAGTTGTTTAATGCCATACTTAGGAGACTCTCATGGAATGAAGATACCATGATTCCGTTGTATAAGAACAAGGGTGATATTCAAAACTGCAACAACTATAGGGGCATCAAATTCCATATTATGGAAGTTTGGAAGAGGGTGCTTGAGAGGAGGATAAGGAGAGAACTAATTATTTTTTAGAACAAATTCGAGTTTATTCCTGGACGATCGACTGTAGAAGTTATTCATCTTCTACGGAGGTTGGTTAGAAATATAGGTACAAGAAAAAAGACTTACATATAATGTTCACTGACCTAGAAAAGACTTTTGGCAAAGTCCTAAGAAAGGTTTTTGTGGAGATTCTTGGAATCCGTAGATGTAAATATGGCATACATCAGAGCAAGACATGCACGATCGAGCCAAGACCCGAGTACGAATAATAGGAGAAGACTCAAAACACTTTCAAGTCAAAATAGGGTTGCATCAAGAGTAAGTGCTTAGTCCATTTTTATTTGATCTGGTGATGGATGAACAAACACAGAGTATTCAAGGGGAGGTACCATGGTGTATCTTATATGGAGATGACATAGTTTTGGTTGACAAGACACGCGGTGGAGTTAATACTAAACGGGAGGTTTGGAGACAGACTCGAGAGTCTGAAGGTCTCAGGCTGAGCATGACAAAAATAGAGTACATGGAGTGCAAGTTTAGTGATGCATTCTCATGATTCAGAGGTAAAAGTGATGCTTAATACACAAGTCATCCTCAAGAAAGGAAGCTTCAGGTATCTTGGCTCAATCCTTTAAGGTAATAGAGAAATTTATGATGATGTTACACATCGTATATGTGCATGGTGGATGATGTGGAGGCCCATTTCCATTTCCTATGCGATAAAGAAAGTACCACCTAGACTTAAAGGTAAGTTCTATAAAGTGGTTGTTAGATCAGTAATGTTGTGTGGGGCGGAGTGTCAGCTAATCAAGAAACACACATTCAGAAGATGGGCATATTAGAGATGAGGATGCTAAGATGGATGCGTGGGCATACTAAAATGGATAAGATCAGGAAAGAGGTCATACGTGATAAGGTGGGAGTGACATGACTAGTGGACATGATGAGAGAAACGAGGTTGCGATGGTCGGACATGTGAAGAGGAGGAGTATATATGCTCATGTAAGGAGGTGCGCGGGGTTGGAAATGCTAGTTCTGCGAAAAAAAGTAGAGGTAGGCGGATGAAGAATTAGGGTGAGGTGATTAAACAGGACATGACTCACCTCCAGATCATCGAGGACATGATTCTAGGTAGAAAAATGCGGAGATCGAGGATTAGGGTAGAAGGTTAGATAGGAGTCGAGCGATTTCTATTGTATGTTCATTAGTATTATTTGTATATGTACTATTCCTATCATATTCTTTAACTATATTGCTATTGGATTTTTTTTCTCACCTCAATTAACTTTACTTCTTATGTTAGTATTTACTTCCTCTGATATTTTCATCTTGTTTTCTGTTATCAAAACATGTTTTCAAATTATTTTTCTCAAGCCTAGGATCCATCGAAAACAACCTCTCCACCTTGGTAGGGTAAGGTCTACGTACATCTCACCCTTCCCAAACATCACTTGTAGGATAGTATTGGGTATGTTCTTATTGTTTCTATTTTTGAATATGTTAAACCAAGCTCGAAAGGCTTGTTTACCTTTATAAAAATTTATCTAGTTTACACACATAATTAGGATAGATAGGATGAATAAAACATGGAGGTTGGTCATCTAAGCATCTTCACCGAGATTGCCATGTAAAAAAGACTTTTAACATCTAACAATCTAATGACCCAAGCATTTGTAACTGCAAGAGACAAAAGGACATGAAGAGTAGTAGGTTTACTACTACAAGAGACTACTACTTGAATTTTTTTGTGAATATGAGCGACTTCTTTCTATCTTATATGCCCCATGTGATATTTGATATTTTGTGTGTGATTGGGACTAGTCTTTTATTGGTGAGGGCACGTGGATTATAAGAGATAGGAGCGGTTATTAGGCTCCTAATCTTGAGCAAGTGAGCGTGTCGTGAGTAAGTTAGTGGTGGACTCGATTCTTGAGGCCAGGATGTCATTATTTGATTATTTTGATTGTTAATGTTTTAAACACAACTTATAAATATAGGGATGTTGTGTTGATCCGCCCAAAATGCGTCCTCAAAAGGATAAGCGGTCACTGCAAATATAACCCGGTTTAACAAGTCCGGGTTCGAATCCAACAGGGAGCAAACATTAATTCGTAACTCAACTTTTACCAAGTTTTCGTTCAAACAATTTCAGAAACGATTTATAATGATTTTGCTATGTAAACTAGAAACTAATGAAATTAACTAAAATCAAGTAATAAGTACTATAGAAGATTCATGAATACAAGGCCTAGGACATGACTTTCCTAATTATCGGAGTGATGTACCAAATACTGTGCATTTAATCTCGCTTGACTATCCCTAATGATCATGAGCTCATTTTTTATCGCTAGTATTTTTCAATAATACGCAATGACTATCCTGAGTTACTTTTCTAAGTTAACATCCTGCCCGGCCACTACTAGAAATTAGGTGTTTTTCGACTGCCAAAATGGTCGCATGCCGGTCAGCTAGCCGACTGACATCCGACCAAAAAGTGGCGGTCGGATAACTGCTGGTCGGAATACTCTGTCCGACCAACGCAGTCGGACATTTCGACCGCCAAACGGTTAGACATAAGTCGGTCCTCTTTCTTGATTCATCAATTTTTGGAAAACTATCCGACCACGTCGGTCGGACCTAGTGATTTCTGGGAAATTTTTTATTCATGTGTCCAACCGAGGCGGTTGGACCAAGCAATTTCTAGAAAATTTTCAAGTGGAAGATTGTACGGCGTGAGAAATACGGGCCAACAAGAATAGGGTGTAGAAGAGACATCAAATAGAGTGAACTCATCTGAACATAAACCCAACCTTACGTTTCTTGGTTCACTAGCAAATGTCGGATACACCCGATCAAAATATTTCCATGGCTCAAATGTTCCATGCCTCACCATCTGACGGATGACTTAGAATGCCTGGCTGTTTTGTACGATCATGGTGCCATCTCATATGAGGAGTAGAGCTCATTGATACATACAACCTCTTTAACCTAGGTATAAGGGGTAAGTAATGCATCGACTTAATAGGGATTAGCTTCTTTTTAGCATTTAGAACTGGTTTGTAACAAGGCTCCCTACAAAATTTACATGTATCTAATTCTGCATCATCCTTATAAAACAACATGCAACCGTTGACACAACAATGAATTCTCTCCGAAGAAAGCCTAACGTGGAAACCAACTTCTACACTAATTGGTAATTCCATGTTAGTCGGATTAAGTTCATTCATAAGATCAATGATGGAATCCATGGCTGCTTGAAATATACTAAAATCAGATTTAATACTTAACAATCTAACAACAACTAACAACTTGGAATGCACTGACCCTTCATACAATGGACGACTAGCTTCCTCCAACCGTTTATAGAAGAGCTTTGCCTCATCATTAGGAACCTGCTCAACAGTTGGTTGCGATGTAGCCGATTGGGATGGCTCCTCTGGGCACATCCGAAAAGCATCATTAACCATATCATTCATTAGATAATTATCAAGATCATTATCCACAATCGGACCACTACCACCTCCATAAGCATTTTAAAAATTAACATCACCACCCATATCAACAGATTCTCCATGATGAACCCAAACCGAATAATTTGGCATAAAACCCTTCCTATAAAGATGCATTTCAACATTTACCAAATTTTGTCCTTTTGTGCACTTGCATTTCACACAAGGACACCTAATCTGGCCATGCCGAATAAAATCATCAAGTGTTTTTGCATTTTCAATGAATTCTTGAACACCTACTGTAAATTCATTCCTCATCCCCCGTCGCCATTTCTATTATACATCCAACTACGACTTCCATATTCTATATCTACACAAACATTCCAAGTTTAAATAAATTGATATACAGATTAAATTATAAATATAAAAAAAATATTTATTGTGAAACATTACCAATTTTGAAAAAGATTAAGTAATTGTACAACTTACTAGTATTAGTAGTATTATATCTAAGTCATGTTCACATTTGGCTATTACTTTTATATTACGAACTAATTTGTACTCTAGGATTATCATTTAGTAAATAATAACACTTCTCATTTGCTATAAAAACTATTTACTTATATATAATTAGTTGGAGTAATTCATTTTATTAATATCAATAAAATATAAATATAAAACAAGCCAGATCAAGCATAACAATATTTTTTTCTATTCTATTAATATGAGAAGCAATATCTTATTAACTTCAACCCACAATTCAAAACTAATCCTAACTTGACCAAGAATACTAGTTCAACCAAAATTTTCCATGTCCAATCCAACTACTAACCAAAAGGCATCAAGATTGTTTCTTTTTTCAAAGTCCATTTGTAGTATCAAGATTGTTTCTTTTTTTCAAAACTAGTACTCGCTACTTGTTTGATGAAATTTACAATGTGTGAACAATGAATACACTACTTAAACAAAAAAGGTTATTATACTAGATTGCCTCCAATGGATTTTATAATAGAAACCTTAAAACAAGTTCATCACGTAACTTAACAAGCTATTTGTGTCTTATTTGACTCATCCATCACATTCAACTCTATTCTACAAACTCGCCTCTCAATCAATAAAAACCAACTACACATGCTTAAATTGAAAGACAGAAATCTATATATAATTTAAAAATATATTCTCCTTTACACAAAGTTAACTCCAAAATAGGTAAATTCAATTTAATCTCGTGACTTTGTCATAGCAAGTTATCATCAACATTTTAACACAAGAAATAAAAGCACAAACCTAAAACAAATCAATTCTTGCCACTAATATATACCCATAAAGACACACAAAGATTACACATTTAAAGCATATAAATGCAAAAGGCATAGTGTGTAAGAAAATACATGTAATAAACAAACATAGTATGTCAGTGTAATTTCATAAATTAGAATTCAAAAATTGAAAAAAAAAATCGGGCAGAAATTAAAAAAAAAAAATTGCTCCACCGCCAGAAAACTTACCTCACCGACCGGATTTTTGCTCCACCGCCACTGACCTACTATTCTCCCGCTTTGATAGATGAAAGAACTAAAAAAATGGGTGAAAAAGTTAGGATTTTGCAATTTCTGGGAAAAATGAGAAGGAAAACAATGAAAAATAAACTTACCAATTTGTACAGGAAGAGATTTGAGATTAAAACTTGGTTGATTGAGATTCCCGAATTTTTTTGATGATTTCCGTATTTTTTTCCGAGTAAGAAACGAGAGAGAGGGGAAGAAAGAAAGAAAGGAAAGGAGAGAGAGGGGGAAAGACGAGTCTGGCCATATTTTGTTGTAATGGGGTTCGACCGCTGCGATCAGATTTTTTTTAAAAATTATTTAATATAAATTAAAGGAAATAACCGACCGCAGCGGTCGGATGAAGGCCTCCGACGGACTTTCAGTCGGAATATGTCGGTATGAAAATACTATATTTTTGGTAGTGGGCGAAGCAACAATCCCGTCACAGATCTGCACCGTTGTCTTTGTCCTCTGATCCGCCTGTGCGCCCTCTGATCCGCGATTGGACTATACATTTGCAGCTTCATCGGAGCTCTGACGAAGAGGAACTGCTGCTCCATGCCCGTTTCTTCTTCTTCTTCTTCTTCTTCTTCTTCTTCTTCTTCTTCTTCTTCTTCTTCTTCTTCTTCTTCTTTGGGATAAATGGATGTGTACGAATTCCATTATATTAGAATGTGCATACATTGTTAAAATAATGTGTATACACTAAAATAATTGAAAAATGTGTGTATATACATTGTGTATAACTGATAAATCTAACTGTATACACCGTAAAATTTGGTGTAGACACTGTGTATACGTGAAAATGCCATTTATATAAGATCTGATATTGTTTGTACACAGTGTATTCGTTTTGTGTATGCTGACTATGAAAAATAAGGACTAATCAAAAGTAGAAAAGCGGGCGTTGACGGACTGTTATGGTAATTATCCCTTTGAAATAGTAAAAAAGAAAAAGAAGATGAAGAACGTTGAACACCGAAAAAGAAGTGCTGAATTTGAAAAATTTGCAAAATTAGCCAGTTTTGGCGATGAAGATTCAAATTAACCACTCTTTTGCAGTAACCAATAGTTTAGAGGAAAATTTACACCACATAACTACCCTAATAGCTAAATTACAAAAAATACCAGTACTTTTATTATATTTACAAAACATAACAATAGTTTTTAAAAATTACCTTATGTACCATCTTTTTCATTTCCCACTTCCCCCAAACATAAACCCTAATTTCTTCCTCTCTCATTCTCTCCTCTCCTCCACCCGTATACCCACCCCAACCGCCGCCGTCAACCTCTCCTTCGCTGCCAACCAGCAGCACCCATCACTGCTGGTGTCCCTCCCGCTGTTGCGGTGATCTAAGGTCGCCGTTTTCGGCGCTGCTGCCGCTGTAGTGCAGTGGCGCTGCTGCACTGCAGTGGTGGCAGCCCCGTTCTATGTGTTTCTGGTAGGGTTTTTCCGGTATGTATATATTTGTATTTTTTGTATAAAATATGTATATTCTTGTATTTTTTGTGTACAAATATTTATTTCTCCATTTTTGTATGTGTATGTAGGTGTATATATATATATATATATGTATGTTGTTGTATGTTTGTGTATGTGTATGTATGAAGTAACAAAATAGTTTGTATTTTTTTTGTATATTATTATATGTTTGTGTATATTTTTATATATTGAGTATGTTTGACTATGAGTAAATTCGAAACAATAAATTATATAAAGTTTCATAGGTATATTTGTGTATATTTTGTATGTTTCATTTTGTAGATCTAAGGGAAAAAAAATATAAATACGGCTACCTACCGCCGCCGGCCGGCGGGTGACTGGCGGCGACGGACTGCGGGTGACTGGTGGTGACGCAACAGTGTAACAGTGGGCAATGGAGAAGGTTAAAATCCTAATTTGTATGTTTTAAATGAGTTTTGTATATATTATGTAAAAAAAAGTATTGTTATTTTTTAGGCAGAATACATAGATGGCCCCTTAAAGTTGTACCCAATTCCCAGCTGAATCCTCCAACTTTCTCAATGACCACATAGACACCTCATGTTGTCTCCAGTGTGTCTCGTGAACACTCAGGTCCAACAAGTCAAATGCGTGAGTTACACTTACTGCTGATGTGTCAAATGAACAAATTAAAGCCTGACACGTGTATTTTTCATTAAAAAATTGACCCTAATTAAAAGAATTTGTTCTTTTAAAACTTACCCCATCATTGACCCCACCCCCTCACCCTTCTTATTCCTACTCCGTTCTTCCTTCTTCCTCAGCCACCACAACACTATTTATGGCCATTTTCGCCGATGGAACTAGTAAGAGAAACTAAGAGGCGACAGTCACCACCATATACAATTCAAACGAAGGAGATATTTGTTCAATTTCGTGTTCTCCTTGAAACACACACGCACACACAATAAAAATAATACAAAATAGGGGAAAGGGAGACGAAGGGGCAGCGGCAAAGCTGCCACAATCATCAGTCTCGAAATGTGAAAACAGAGGGGGACTATCGGAATAGTACAAAGAAGAAGAGAAAAGAGAAGGTAGGGGCGAAGTGGCAGCGACGCCACCGATCAGCTCTTCCTCCGTCTCCCGTTTGATTATTTTTTCCAATTCATGGTGTTGTTCATCGTCACAAAAACCACTGGTGTATTTTTTTCTGCCATTCAATCTTTTAGATTTCGTGTTATCCTGTTCTGTTACATTGGTCATTCAATTTTTTTAGATTTCATATATGCTTCTGTTTAATTGTTGATATGTTCTGGAATTGGGTTTGGTACATTGCTCATCAATGGTGGATTTCTGGTGGGATTATTGGGGAACAAGGTGAAATTATTGTGGGAAAAATAAAAAATTTCTTGTGGGACCCACACAAGAGAATTTAATCTGAAAAAGAAAAGAGGAAAGTCAAATATAACAGCTATTCACGCGCTCATATTGGAGTGAGTTACACTTAATTTGCCATGTCATCGTGAGGGGTTCACAAAATACACTGGGGATGACATGAGGTGTCTATGTGGTCATTGGGAAAGTTGGAGGATGTAAGAATATGGATCACGGGTCATGGGTCGCTCCAATTGGGCTGATCCGACCCGGTTAGGAGAAATAAGAATATGTGGTTAAAGGAAGTTACCACATTCCACCACATCTCCTATACTTCCTCCACTAAAGGAATATGCAAAAGTGGGGGAGTGGGGAAGTGGGGGAGTGGGGAAGATAATGGGAAGTTACATTATCTTCTTCCAACTTCTTTATATTATATATAAGAAGAAGAAACAAGAGAAGAAGTAACTTTTTCACTCTTCTCAATATTCCACCAAAAAGACACAAAACAAAATGAAGGCATTTAGTTGGTGACAATTAAACTTTGTTTCCTAGTGATTCAAAGTAGACTTGGGCAATTGCAAGGTGATAAATACAATCTTCCGCTGTGGTGTTAACAGGTACACAATTCATGTTCCTGTTACCGTTATTAATTTCTACCAATTGGTATCAAGAGCCTGGATTAATTGTTCTAACTTAATGGCGATGTTTTATTATTTTTTTTTGTATGTGTACAAAACATGAAAAGAAAATAATAGACAAAAGTTTCATAGTGGTTGATGAAAATATTGAATGTTAACAGCATAATATAATGTCTGAAAATTAAAATTAGTCTAGCCCATAAAAAATTTTCGACATGATACATATTTTTTTTAGATTGTACTCGTTTGGGACTTTCCGTTGATATATTATACATCAAAAACGGATTTAAAACGAGTAAGATATGAATTTTTTAAAGTTATGCTGAAAATTGGACAGTTTTATAAAAAACTGCGTTCTGTAATTTGATTTTTGCAAATTACTGGTTTAGAATTAAAATATGGGTTATACATTTTCATAATCTACTCGTTACAAGCTTTCCGTTGATATATTATATGATGATAAACGGATTTAAAATGAGTGAGATATGAAGTGTTGAAGTTAAGCCTATAAATTTATTTCTCTTCGAATGACTTCCTAATAGCCACACTGTTATAATGGTATAGGACCCTTATTTGCAATCTTCTACAAGTAAATGTGGCATATGTTGTCACATCGAATGGTATGTCCATTCTTATTGTTTCATTGTTCCTATTTCAGAAATGGCTGAACATGGACAAGCTCGACTTGCTCCAAGTGGGAGTGGTATTGGAAATCGAGCAAGAGGACAACGTAGAAGAGTACGTCGTCGTATGACATATTCCCGAGGACGTGAAGTCATAAGGAATGATGTTTCCAGGACGATGCAAAATGTGCTAAGGGATGCAAGGGCTATACGAAGAGAAAGAGAAAAGAAATTTAGAGAGCTTAGGGCTTCACTGGCTGATCAAATTGAACATTATCAGTTTACCCGAAATGCACTAATTGATGCTATTGGCGAAATTGAACTTTATGATTGGGAAGCCTTAGCAATTTTAGTAGATTCACTTGGAGAACCTTTAGGTAGCATTTTAACTGATATTTATCATGAGATTTGGCCAAGTGAATCTTTTGGGTTTATATTCTTAAATTTGAAGCCGAGTGGGAGAATCGTCTCTACAACTACTTGTAATTTTTTTTTTATTAATGAAACTTTGTTATTTGTTTGTAAGATTACATGTCATTTTATTTGTTTAATTTTTATGTGTGGCAATTAAAAAAAAAATAAGAATGACATGATATTGAAAATCTTAACGAGATACACACTATGAGAAATGATTTTATAAAATATTAGTTGAACATTTAGTTGTAGATGATGAATGGAAACTTAGTAACCTTTCGATTCTATACTAAGTGTAAAATTAATATTTTATTTAATTGATTTGCCTAAGTGTGCATATCACATGCGAGAATGATGAGTAATAAATACACTTGCATTATTGTTTCATTTAACAGACTATGGCATCAAAAACTATCATTGCTGACTTAAACAAGGGTGACAAACTGAACGGCGAGAATTATGACATTTGGAGCCGTAAGATGTGGTATGTGTTGGAAGAGCAAGATGCTTTAGAAGCTATTAACCATGTCATGGTTTGCCCAGAGGAGGGTAACACTGCCCAACATAGGAGGGATCTTGAGGCTTACAATTCTTGGAAAAAGAAAGATGCCACTGCACGTGGAATCATTGTAAGCTCGGTTGTGGATGATTTCATTCACGAGTGTGAACAATTCCCTACTACTCATGCCATGTGGGCACATTTGAGAGAAACATATGGGGGTACTACAGTGACCCGCCTTAGACAGCTGACTATCAAATTTGACACTTACAAGAAGCGTCATGACCACAGTGTCAAACAACACCTTAGGGTGATGTCAAACATGATAGCTCAACTCAAAAGTACTGGTCATATTCTCTCTGATGAGCAGCAGGTTCAGGCAGTGATCCGGTCTCTTCCAAGTAATTGGGAACATCTGAAAGTAAACTTGACCCACAATGACAGCATCAAAACTTTTGGTGATGTTGCTCGCCATGTTGAACTTGAAGATGAGCGGCTTGGTGCTGCAAAAGCTATACCCACTGCCTATGTGGCAGAATCAAGTGGTAAAAAGGCTTCAGGATTCAAGCGTAAAAATGATTGGAAGAAAGGCGGAAAGGGCAAGGAGACTGGTGAGGGACCCTCAAAGAAGAGAAACAAACCAAACCCTAAGAAGGGAAAATGGTTCTTTAAGAAGAAAGACAAGAGCAAGATGAAATGCTACAACTGCCAAGTGCCGGGACACTTTGCTCGTGAATGCACTGAGCCGAAAAAGGTAGCATTTCAAAACGCATCTCTAAGTGCTACATTTGTTTCTAGCACCGTTTTATTAACTGAATCTTATCCTGTGTGGATTGTAGACTCAGGGGCCACCGACCATGTGACCCGTGATCGAGAAGCGTTTGTGGAGTATCGTCGAGTACCATCTGGATCAAGGTGGATATATGTAGGAAATAATGCGAAGGTTGAAGTCAAAGGTCTTGGCACTTGCAGGATTGACTTGCATGGTGGCCGTACTTTGATGTTGCATGACGTTCTATATGCTCCAGAAATTCGACGGAACTTAATATCTGTGTCTGTCCTTCTTAATTTAGGTTTCTGTTTAAACTTTAGTCACAATGTTGTGAGAATTACTCAAGACAATGTTTTTTATGGTTCTGGACATCTTTACGATGGTTTCTTTGTATTGAGTTGTAATCCTTCTACTTATGACTATTATGTGGACCGTTGTGTTATGGCATGTTCTTCTAGTAATAGAGATGTTGACATTATTACATGGCATGCTAGATTAGGTCACATTGGGCAAGATAGAATGAATAGATTGGCGAAGGAAGGACACTTGAGTTCTTTCTCGAAAATTGAAATGCCAACTTGTGAACAATGTCTTGCCGGAAATATTACACGTAAACCTTTTGGGAAGGCTAAGAGAGCTGACTTTCCATTGCAATTAATCCATTCAGATATCTGTGGTCCAATGAACGTGAAGGCAAGATCTGGTGCCTTGTACTTCATTACGTTTATTGATGATTTCACGCGTTTTGGTTATGTTTATTTGATTTCTCATAAATCCGAAGCACTTGAGTGCTTCAAACGATACATGAATGAGGTTGAGAATCAATTAGACAAGAGTATAAAAACTCTAAGAACTGATAGAGGGCGTGAATATCTTTCAAGACAATTTATTGACTTGTGTAGTGAAAAAGGAATCACCAGACAATTTACTATTCCTTATACACCTCAGCAAAATGGTGTAGCAGAAAGGAGGAATAGAACTCTATTGGATATGACAAGATCAATGATGGCGCAAGCTAATTTACCTATCTCTTTTTGGGGAGATGCGTTATTAACTGCAGCCTATATATTGAATAGAGTGCCTTCTAAGTCAGTTCCTTCCACTCCTTATGAGCTATGGACCGGCCAGAAACCAAACTTGGATTATTTACGACCTTGGGGTTGTGCTGCATTCATAAAAGATTCTTTTAACAAGTTTGGTAAACTGGGTCCAAAAGGCAAGAAATGTATCTTTATAAGATACTCAGAACACTCCAAAGGGTATGTGTTTATTGGTGAATTGGAGGATGGAAGTGTTACTGAAATTGAATCACGAGATGTCACATTTTTAGAAAATAATTTTCCTAAGAAGGGTGAAGTAAAGGATGGAGAGCCTCTTTATGAAATGTTGAACTCAAATGGTCAGCAAGTGTCTTCTGACACATTTGATGATCTAATTGATCAAGAGTATGGTGCTGATCCGAGTGGGAGCTTTTCAATACAAGATCCTTCTTGTGAATCTGAGTTTCAATTAAGAAAGAGTACCAGGAAAGGTGTACCTAAACGTACTTATGATATAGAGGATTATGTTTTCCTGGTATCGGCATCGGAAGTGAATGAACCAAATTCCATTGCCGAGGCTTTATCGAGCCCTGAAAAGGATGAGTGGATGAAAGCAATGAAAGAAGAGTTAGAGTCCATGAGAACCAACAAAGTCTGGGACTTAGTTGATCTTCCGCCTGAGCGTAAAGCAATTAAGAACAAATGGGTTCTGAAAATTAAACGTAAAGCGGATGGATCGATAGAAAGATACAAGGCACGACTGGTAGCAAAAGGCTTTACTCAGCAAGCAGGAATTGATTATGAGGATACTTTTTCGCCAGTTGTGAAGTTTACCTCAATTCGCTTACTTTTAGCTATTGTTGCGTGTTTGGATCTAGAATTACACCAAATGGACGTAAAGACAGCTTTTCTCAATGGAGAATTGAACGAGGAGATCTACATGGAACAACCTGTAGGTTTCATCGTTAAGGGCCAAGAAAATAAGGTCTGTAAATTGAAAAGATCTATTTATGGTCTAAAGCAGTCTTCAAGGCAATGGTACTTGAGATTTCATAAAGAAATGATCTCATATGATTTTACTATGTTTGATGAAGACCATTGCATTTATGTTAAAAGGTCCAATGATATGTTTGTAATTCTTTCTCTTTACGTGGATGATATATTGATGGCTGGAAATAATTTGGAGTATCTAAAGATTATCAAGTCATGGCTTTCAAAGTCATTTGACATGAAAGATATGGGTGAAGCAGACTATATCCTAGGAGTTAAGATCCAAAGAAACCGTTCCAAGAAATTATTGAGTCTGTCTCAAGAAACATATATAAAGAAAATTCTGGAACGCTTCGGGATGAGTGAGTGCAAACCCATGGATACTCCTGTAGCGAAAGGTGAAGCTTTATGTCTTGAAATGTGTCCACAGACGCAAAGAGAGAAGGATGAAATGTCTCGAGTTCCATACTCAAGTGCTATCGGGAGCTTGATGTACGCTATGTTGTGTACTCGCCCTGATATCTGTTATGCCGTAGGTCTAGTTAGCAGGTATCAATCCAATCCTGGAAGAGATCATTGGAAAGCAGTGAAGAGGATATTTCGATACCTGAAAGGAACTGCAGATTATTCACTGTGCTATGGTGGATCTGATTTGATGTTGAGAGGTTATACAGATGCTGATTGGGCTGGTGACTTGGATGAACGAAAGTCAACATGTGGATATGCTTTCTTACTAAATGGTGGGGTCATTTCATGGAAAAGTAAGAAACAAACTTGTATTGCTCTTTCAACTATGGAAGCTGAGTTTGTAGCTTATACATATGCAGTAAAAGAAGCTGTTTGGTTGAAGAGATTCTTTGAGCATCTAGATATTGCAAAGAATCCTCAAGGATCGATAATTTTATATTGTGATAGTCAGGCGGCTATTGATTTTATAAAAGATCCTAAGCATCATGAAAAGACCAAACACATTGATACCAAGTACAAGTACTTGAGAAACATAGTTGCAAGTGGTGAAGTTCCAATACAATACATGCCTACACTGAAAATGGTAGCTGATCCTTTTACAAAGGCAATATCTAGAGACCAGTTTGAGAAACATGTAATGGCTCTAGGTTTGCGTAGGATATGACTAAATTTATGTATTGTAGAACAGTTTGAATGTTATACTCATCTATATATATGATTGAGTTTGTATTAAATCTCATGTGCATGTGATGGAATTTATTTGTGATAAGTGTGTCGAACAAGTCGCGAGATCGGGTCTCTCACACGGGCGATCGCCTCTGACGTCGAGGAACGTGCAGAGATGAGACCAATTGGAACCTTGAATTGTACAAGGTCATAAATAGTTTAAGTGGCCGGTCTTGATTAGATTTCAGACTTATGGATTTGTATATCCTATATGACTTGTTTCGTAAGCTAGATGTGAGTTTTTCATAAATTAATGGATCTGAGGATTGTTTGAAGAAAAACTCAGGTTAGACATTCAGAAGTGTCTAGATCAAGATCTGTACGGTGTTTATATATTTAGAAATGAGACACACGCGCCAAAATTAGGCAAGAACACCGTAGCACGTGTTTCATACCATGTGTGCTGATCGACCAATAGGGTAATAGAAGAATGGATCCCTGCTTCTTCATTGTGTGAGACCCTAAGAAAAATCAATTTGATTTTCATTAGAATACCCTTTGACCTTTTACTGTCTCTTGAAGTACAAATCTGTGTTGCTACTTTAGCATGTTACTAATAGCCACGAGTGATTCGGCAATGCGGTGCATGTCTAGGAAAGCAGCTGATTTGGGATGAATAGATTCGAGTAGAAAGGGAAGACAATTAGAATGATTTATAAATTAACTTATATTCACAGGTCGACCATTACATTTGCCATGAGAGTTTCAAGTGTAATTGTGATACTAAGTTAAATAGGAACTCGAGTTCGCCTCAATCGAGGTTGAGGGATCAGATAAGTAGCTACCAGAGTAGCGAATGATGTCTGGGGTATTGCGAGTAATAAGATCCTCATGTTAGTAGTGAATCCTTTTCCGCATGTGATTGGATTTCTTTATGGAGCTATTGTACAACCTTAATAGGTTTAGCTCTTATTAATGCTCGCAGGTCGCACGAACTATTTGCGTGTATGATTTTTGTTTTTGTGTTGTGGATCCAGCCCACTATGAGCGAAGTGGGAGATGTAAGAATATGGATCACGGGTCATGGGTCGCTCCAATTGGGCTGATCCGACCCGGTTAGGAGAAATAAGAATATGTGGTTAAAGGAAGTTACCACATTCCACCACATCTCCTATACTTCCTCCACTAAAGGAATATGCAAAAGTGGGGGAGTGGGGAAGTGGGGGAGTGGGGAAGATAATGGGAAGTTACATTATCTTCTTCCAACTTCTTTATATTATATATAAGAAGAAGAAACAAGAGAAGAAGTAACTTTTTCACTCTTCTCAATATTCCACCAAAAAGACACAAAACAAAAGGAAGGCATTTAGTTGGTGACAATTAAACTTTGTTTCCTAGTGATTCAAAATAGACTTGGGCAATTGCAAGGTGATAAATACAATCTTCCGCTGTGGTGTTAACAGGTACACAATTCATGTTCCTGTTATCGTTATTAATTTCTAACAGAGGATTCAGCTGGGAATTGGGTACAACTTCGAGGGGCCATATATGTATTCTGCCTATTTTTTATAAAGTAATATAGTGTTGGTATGTTTTGTAAGTTTAGTGTTAGGGTTGTATATATTTGTAATTCTCTTAGAAAAGCCGATTGGTCCGTCAAGTTTATCAATCAATCTCTATTTGCCTGGTGAGCAAATTCCTGCCATATTTCAAGTATAGCCATCCCATTTGATGCGATTAGAAATCGTTTTAAGCATGATTTTGGGACTCCAAGGTACTGATCCTCACCACTTCAAATTGTGATGATTATTTGTGATTTTTTATTAAATTTAAATCATAGAAATGTAAGATGGAAACGATTGAAATTGGAATTGAAATTTAAAGTGCCAACAAACTCCCAAATTATGAAATTGATGAGTATGTATATTTGACTACGGATGACTACCAAGTATTGTGGTAGAATGGATAGAATCCCTCAATTCTTAATATGAGAATCCGAAGTAGTTAGGAAAAAAAAACTTTAGATAAACAAATTTCTTTGCCACTCGTAATCCATAGGCGACTTAGAGCCCGTTTGGGTGAGCTTTTAAGCTCATAAGCTTATTAATATATATTTGGTAACTTAAAAATTTTTGGGCTTGTAAGTCATAAGTGACTTAAAAGCTACTTTTTGAGAAGTTAGGAAATCATAACTTATCAAAAAATGGATTTTAAGTCACTTTTTTGACTTATAAGCCACTTAAAATAAGCTGCTTATAAGCTTATTTTAAGTGTAAGCTTACCCAATCCACACCATCCATTACCAGAAATATGTCTAAAAAATTTATAGCACAAAAGGAGCCTTTAATTTTTGCCTAACCTAAAATGTTAATCATATTTTATCTTCTCACGCCTTGCATGCAGCATGTGCTTTGTCTACATGCACACATAAACTATTCAAAACCATCCATGGATATATGCACCTAGCAAAATCCCACATCCCACACCTCACCTCCCATACGACCCACTCCTGTTCCCTCACCCCATGCATCATTATACCTTTGGACAGATGAAAGAGAAACTTTGACACTGTTAAGCAGCTGTACTTTTTCCCCTCTATTTACTTTTTATTTTCTTTTGTAAGTAGTAAAGTGGTTGGGTGAAAAAAGGTGTATATAGGGGTTCTCAAAAAGCTACCCACATTTGTTGCCAAAAAATGCACCTCTGGTTCTGTTTCTGTTTCTGAAAAAAAACAGCCTACTGTTTTCCATTTATTCTCTCTTCAATCTTTTCACTGTTTCAGTTCTTTTGTAGTACCTTTTGTAGACTGTACCTATATATCAACCCGTAGCGTAGTATTTTTAATTAAAGAAAGTTGAATCTCTGAAGCATATCGTAGAGATAAAGGAAATCATGTAGCGTTCGTTTGACTGAATTATTTCAACATAAAATGTGATACTAGTACTATTTATAGGAGTAATTTTTTTAATACTCGATTTAATTATTCGGCTTAATTTTATACTAAAATCTTTATACTGTGTTCTTCCTAAATACTTCTTTCATTCATTCTAATGTAGCAAAAGTTTGTCCTATAAAGTTTTAAAAAGCGGAAAAGGGTCAAAAATAACCTTAACCTATTAGAAAGGGTTTAAAAATACCCTTCATTAACCTTTAGGGCCAGATATACCCATGCCGTTAACCTTTAGGCCCAAATATACCCTCAACGTTTTATTTAGGCTCAAAAATACCCTAAAAACTAACGGACTTTTAAAAAAAGAAAAAATTAAAAAATAAAATAGTATGAGATATATCTTGCCCATAATATCAACAAATGACATTTCAAAACTATTACCAATAGTTTAAGACAAGTTTAGATCTTTTTCCGTTTAAAATTTATAGGTAGATTTGAAAATTAGCTATTGATTTATTATTTGTTTAAAATAAGCTTTTGATAAAAAGTATTTACATCTCACCAATATATATATATATATATACATACCCAATGTAATCCCACAAGTGGGGTCTGGGAAAAGATGTATACAGACCTTACCCCCACCAAAGTGGAGAGACTGTTTTCGATAGACCCTCGACTACAAAAAATAAAAATAACTAGAAGCATATTTGGAATAATAAAGTACAACTTAAACACATATATATTAATGTATAATATCCAGGAATCATAAAAAAAATATTAACTATATATACCATTGGAAAATCATCAATTGATTTTTATGATAGGTAGATATTGCATACATTACATATGCACTTAATTGTACTCTCTATATTATTTTATATTATCTATATATATCTTAGAGTAGTCAATACCTTTTGTTAAAAGTTTATTTTAAATAAATGATAAGTCAAGAGCTAATTAACCTATAATTTTTAAGCTGAAAAAGGTCAAAACTTCTCTTTATCTAGTGGCAATGAGTTTGAAATGCTCTTCTTTAATATCATGGGCAAGAAATATCTCCTACTATTTTATATTCTTAATTATTATTAACTTTTTTAAAAGTCCGTTAGTTTTAAGGGTAATTTTGAGCCTAAATAAAATATTGAGGGTATATTTGAGCCTAAAAGTTAACGGCAGGGGTATATCTGGCCCTAAAGGTTAACGAAGGGTATTTTTAAACCCTTTCTAATAGGTTAAGGGTATTTTTGACCCTTTTCCGTTTAAAAAGAGATACTTGTAATATTAAATAAGTGTAGATATTTGTATGACTAAAAAATTATTTTATTTATAGTAAAGTAGAAATTTATAGTCAAATTAGAGTGTTGTTATTCTTTTTGAAACATAATAATATCGACACATAAATTGAAACACGAAGAGTAATATTTTGGTATTACTATTAATACAGTCTAACACATATTCTATATATCAGATTTAAGTTTTGTATATGTATATAATCTTAAACTATCAAGTCTCATTTACGTATTGTAGTATGTAACCTATTTTTTCTTCAGCTCAAATTCTACATTTTTGTGAAGGTTACATGAATTTTCTTTTAATGACCTGATAGTGTAAGAAATTAAAATTAAAACTCTTTTTGTACCATTACCATTTCATTTGAATTCAACTAACCAAAGAAGTCTATATGTTCCAAGAAAATACAGTAATATAGGAGTAACATAGGACTACAGTATAATCGATATACGTATGGTATTACTCTACAATATGGTGTATAATACAGTTTTAAGAAGTTTCTCTATGTAGACAGATAGTAGTATTTTGTTGCTTTTTAACTTTTGGTTTCTTCTGAGTGTTTTTCTCTTGTCCTCTGTATAATACACACACACACACACTATTATACTTACTTTTCTCTCTCTCTAAACTTCACTATCTTAAAACATTTCTTGATATTGGTGTCTCAAAGATAAAGACCCATCTCTCTTCCATTCACTTTCTCATTTGGTGTTTTCACTTTAGCTTCAGCAAAAACAACTCTTTCTTTAGTGTGTGTGTGAGAAAAAAAACACATAACAAGTGTTTTTGATGAGTGAAAGAGGTGGCTCTCTTAGAAGAGAGAGCCTGCCTGTTCATGCAACAAAGTGATCTTTGGTAAATGGCTTTGTGTATACATAGAGAGAGTAACAGTGGTGGAAGTAGTAGTGGTAAAAATAACAACCAAATGGATAATAGTAAGTATGTTAGGTATACACCTGAACAAGTGGAAGCTTTGGAAAGAGTTTATGCTGAGTGTCCTAAGCCTAGTTCTTTAAGAAGACAACAACTTATTAGGGAGTGTCCTATTTTGTCTAATATTGAACCTAAACAGATCAAAGTCTGGTTTCAAAACAGAAGGTATATTCTTTACATTCTTTAAAAAATGTCCACTTTTTTCTTAGTTTTGGTTCTTGTTTGGACTGCATTTTCAAGTTTTGAGAGGATTTTGCTTTGTTGGTAGCACTCATTTTTTTTTTCATTTTGAGAGGTTTTTGCTTTGTCAGTTTTTGTTTGTTTTTTTTTTTTTTTTTTTTGTATCAGAGGATGTAGCCCTTCAGAGTGTTTTGTGCACTAGGCTGCTCGTTACTCATTCTTATCATTTTTCACCTCTTTCAGGACTTGAATGGGTTTTATGTATGTTTCTTGATGAAAAAAACTGTGCTTTTCAATGATAAAAACATTCACTTTTAGACCTTGTTTTTCAATTTTGGTTCTTGTTTAGACTGCATTTTCAACTCTGAAGAGGATTTTTGCATTGTGGGTAGTATTCATTTTCTTTATTTTCTCCTCTTTTAGGACTAAGAATGGGTTTTATATATGTTTCCTGAAGTAAAAAGGTTTGACTTTTAGGGAAGAAAATGGTTCTTTTAAACTTTGAATAAGTTGTTTGGCCTTTGTTACATTCAAAAAGTTCCTTTTTTGTCTAATTAGCCTCTGTTGAGACTACATTTTGTAATCTGTACAGGATTTTGTGGTCTATTTTGAAGGAAAAAACTGTGCTTTTCTTACAGTAAGAAAATGAGTTGTTTTTGATTAATGGATTTGCAAAGACATTAAATTTCAGACCATTGCTTTGTTAATGTTAAAAAAGAATGAACTTTATATCTTCTTTTCTTTAATCTCCTTTCTTGGCAACAAGGGTCTGTAAGTAAGAGACTAGATATACCTTTCTCATTTTTGGCAAGCTAAAGATTTTGTGCATTTGGTTTGTGTGTTCATGTAATGTAGAGTTGTTTATTAATGGAATGACAAGAAGAAGGCAAATGTGGGTTGTTTTGGTTCTTTTAGGCATTTTCTCTTAACCTTTTTCCTGAAAATGGTGTTCCTTTTCTCTGAGGTCCTATGTGGATACTTCTATTTTCTATTTAAAACATTAAAAAAAAATTGTTGGTTTTTGTTCTCTTCTTTTGTCTTATTCTTGGATCAGTGGTAATGGAAATTGAAGTGAAATGATAGAATAATGTGTCTTTCTCCTCACTTTTGTAGCTATGTAACCAAGGAGACCTGTATTGCACCATTGATTTATGGCCTTATTTTGTCCTTGATAAACTTACAAGTAGTAATCTGAACGTGAAACGTACCGTTGTAGTATCTGTTTTGAATGGAAATTTTGCTCTAACTTTTTAGTGTATAGTTTTATTTTCAGTATTTGACTTATCTACGATTTCCAAGGATTATCTTAGTAGCTAATTTTGATTACCTGTGATGCAGTTAGGCTTTTATAATTTTATTGAAACGTTCCATAATATGTCAATCATGACATCCACGAGAGAAAACTTTGGCTATGAAAATGATTTAAGTTTCAACGTGATCCGGGTTACATGTTAAACAACGTTGTCATTATTTCTTATTAGTCTCTATATATTCAAATTCATGTCTGGATTATGCTGCAGTAATTTGTTGGCAGAATTTGAAGTATTTGGAGTACTTTGATTTTAAGAATATGCTGTTCTATGTTTTCTCATTTGGAGTTTTAAAGTCTTAACAGTTTAAACATTCTAAGGAATTTAAACTCCTCTTCGAGTGACTCACCTTCTTTTTTAACCTTTGTAGATGCCGTGAAAAACAGAGGAAGGAATCATCTCGTCTCACAACTGTTAACAGGAAGCTGACTGCTATGAACAAGCTGTTGATGGAAGAAAATGACCGATTACAGAAGCAAGTCTCGCAGCTTGTGTATGAGAATGGCTACATGAAACAACAGTTGCATACTGTGAGTGGTCCACTTGCATTACAAGCTTGGCAATCCTTTGATTTTCCAGTTCTTCTTCTTCTCTGCTACATGAGCATATTGGTCTTCTTTCATTGATTGAAATCAATAAGTTTGTTTAGGTTTCACGTTTATCATTTCATGAAACAGCTCCTGTGTTTTTGTCCTTAATTGTCTGTTTCTTTTGGTACAATGAACCTCATGTTGATTATTGTAGCAGGTCAGTAGTACGACCACAGATACAAGCTGTGAATCTGTGGTCGTGAGTGGTCAGCAGCAAAGAAAAAACCCAACACCTCAGCATCCAGAAAGGGATGCAAACAACCCAGCTGGGTAATCAGATCTGATTTTGTTTTTGACATAACATCTATGGTCTTTTCTAGTTGGAAAAAAAAACTAATGAACGATTTTTGATGTGTTTTCAGTCTTCTTGCAATAGCTGAGGAGACCCTGGCAGAGTTCCTCGGTAAGGCTACCGGAACTGCTGTCGACTGGGTGCAGATGATTGGGATGAAGGCAAGTCTTTTTGCTGTTTGTGCATCTCTAGTTTCTGAATTACCCATTCATGTGTTCAATTGTTAACTTGCCCCTTCATTCCATTTTCCTATTTAGCCTGGTCCGGATTCTATTGGTATTGTTGCTGTTTCCCGCAACTGCAGTGGGGTAGCAGCACGTGCCTGCGGCCTCGTGAGTCTAGAGCCCACGAAGGTACTTCAGATATCTTTGTGATTATGACTTTTATCTTATTTTGACATTGGTTTGTAAGCTGTAGACAATTTGTTCAGGTCGCTGAGATCCTTAAAGATCGTCCTTCTTGGTATCGCGACTGCCGTTGCCTTAATATACTGAGTGTGATCCCTACAGGAAATGGAGGGACAATAGAGCTAATTTACTTGCAGGTTTGTGGTGTTGTCTCATTTTTTGGTTATGTTGATACCTGATAAATCTCAACTCATTCTGCTCTGTGCTCAACAACTTGGTGTTTTCCATGTTCTGCATTAGACTTATGCTCCAACTACTTTGGCATCCGCTCGGGACTTTTGGACATTAAGATACACTACAAATTTGGAGGATGGCAGTCTTGTGGTATGTATTAGGCATAATCCAGAACCTTGAGTCTGATGTTTCTGAACTCTACTTGCCTGTCTTTGCTATAGCTGTAACCTTCCATTTATAATAATGTTATTCTGGTTTAACATTGCAGATATGCGAACGATCTCTTACATCAGCTACTGGTGGTCCATCAGGGCCTCCTGCTACAAGTTTTGTCAGGGCTGAAATGCTACCAAGTGGTTACCTCATACGACCTTGTGATGGCGGGGGCTCAATGATTCACATTGTTGATCATATCGATCTAGATGTAAGTCTAACAAACAAAAATGGAATTTTCATTTCATTCTATTACTGTCATTGAACATACCGTATCTGTATTCAGGCTTGGAGTGTCCCTGAGGTTCTGAGGCCACTTTATGAGTCTTCCAAGATCCTTGCTCAGAAGATGACTATGGCTGTAAGGAGCTTTGAATTGGTTGGGTTCTCTATCTCCTTCGTGAAAAGGTGCTTTGTTAGTAAGTTTGAGTTTTCTGTGCAGGGTTTGCGACACATACGGCAAATAGCACAAGAAACCAGTGGAGAGATCCAATACACTGGAGGTCGCCAACCTGCTGTTTTGAGGGCACTAAGTCAGAGATTATGCAGGTGCAAAAAAGACAAGCCAATTTTTCTGTTAGAGATGTACAAATAATATATGCTCTTTTACACAGTTGCTTCTGGCTGCGATGTGCTGTTTACCTGATTTTATTAGTCCTCTCAGAATTTTATCTGTGGAATTTATTACAGGGGATTTAACGATGCTGTTAATGGATTTGTTGATGATGGTTGGACAATTATGGATAGTGATGGTGTAGAGGATATAACAATTGCTATAAACTCATCTTCGAGCAAATTCCTTGGTTCACAGTACAACTCTTTGTCAATACTCCCTACATTTGGGGGAGTCCTGTGTGCCAGGGCATCAATGCTTCTTCAGGTATGTTAGAATTGATACTTGGTTTTAGTGTATGTTGGACAATTAGAATCAATTTTCTAATAGGTGGATATGTTCTAATCTATATTTGGTACTTTTGTTATGTAGAATGTTCCCCCTGCTTTGCTCGTTCGTTTTCTTAGGGAGCACCGTTCTGAGTGGGCCGATTATGGGGTTGATGCTTATTCTGCTGCATCTCTTAAAGCCAGTCCCTATGCTGTCCCTTGTGCCAGACCTGGCGGCTTCCCAAGTAGCCAGGTCATTTTACCCCTAGCTCAGACTGTTGAGCATGAGGAGGTAACACAATCTTGTCATTTTCCTCTTAATGATTGTTTCTGTGGAAGATGTTGTCTATAATATCCTTGTGATGAATCATGTTTTGGTTTAAATGTTCCTCTATTTTCTAGTTTCTTGAGGTAGTACGCTTAGAGGGTCCTGCTTTCTCTCCCGAGGACATAGCTTTATCACGGGATATGTACCTGTTACAGGTTGAGAACCTTTACTCATCTCATGTTGACGTGTTTTATGACATTTTTTGTTTTATGACATTTTTTGTTTACTAATTGTCTTATTACCATTACAGTTGTGCAGTGGTGTTGATGAGAATGCTGCAGGTGCCTGTGCTCAGTTAGTTTTTGCACCTATTGATGAATCTTTTGGTGATGATGCTCCATTGCTTCCATCTGGATTCCGTGTCATCCCTCTGGAGCCTAAATCAGTTCAGTAAAATCTATTATGTTTTGCTGCCATTCTCTAGATGCAATGAACTATTGGCCATTGAAAAGTTTAATGTGTGCTGAACTTCTGGCGTTTCAGTTGCAAGCTTCAGCCTTTTTGTTGTTGCAGATATTATGAATCGTATTTGATGTCTTGAAAACTTTTTAAGCACTTGAAGACTGCTCAAGAATTGGATGGTTATTTTCTTAGTTTATTCTAAGAGTTCTCTACCTTTACGATGCAGGATGGCCCTGCAGCAACTCGTACTTTGGATTTAGCTTCGACTCTTGAAGCTGGAACTGGTGGGACACGTCCTGCAGGTGAAATTGAAGCAAACAATTACAACCATCGCTCAGTCTTGACTATCGCATTCCAGTTTACTTTTGAGAGTCACTACCGTGATAATGTAGCTGCTATGGCTCGCCAATATGTGCGGAGTATAGTAGGTTCTGTTCAGAGAGTTGCAATGGCCATAGCACCCTCTCGACTCACCTCTCAGTTGACACCTAAACCATTCCCCGGTTCACCAGAAGCCGTCACCTTAGCTAGGTGGATTTCCCGGAGCTATAGGTATGGGTTTTAAAGGTCTTTGCTGTACTCAAGACATTCTTACAACATGTTTTGCATCACACTAGTGCTTTAGTATAAATGTGTAATCTGTCATTCTAATGACGTATAAAGAATAAAAAAAGATTACGATAAATCAAAACTCACATGCATTGGTACTTTTCTCATACTTTGCTCTTTAAACTTCGAAGACAAGTTGATATCTGATGATTTGCGCCCGACGTGCAGTGCGATAGAATGTTATTCCTGGTCTAACTAATTTCTATTTATTTTTTCAGAGTGCATACAGGAGGTGACTTGCTTCAGGTTGATTCTCAAGCTGGTGATGCTATTCTCAAACAATTGTGGCACCATAATGATGCGATAATGTGTTGCTCTGTCAAAATGAATGTCAGTATCCCTGCGGCTCTACTTTTTTATGACCTATGCCTTATTTAATACTGAGTATTCATCCAAAAGGTCTTTTCTATGGAAGAAACAAGATACCTAACTTGTTAATGTTCTTCTTAATACAGGCATCTGCCGTTTTTACATTTGCAAACCAGGCAGGTCTTGACATGCTTGAAACCACCTTGTTAGCTCTTCAGGATATAATGCTTGATAAGATTCTAGATGAAGCTGGTCGTAAGGTCCTCCTATCAGAGTTCTCCAAGATCATGCAGCAGGTTAGACTGCTACCATTTTATTTTGCGTATACTCTCATTGCATTCGATCAACATTGCAAACTTGAAAAAGCAAACCAGTTCCATCGAATTTAGCACCTTGAAAGTTAGTCTTGATATCACATGTACTCAACCAATGACTTACGTCAAGTGAAGAATGTTTACTATTCCTGATTATTATGATTGTTATCCTTGTGCTTCTAGGGCTTTGCATATCTGCCAGCAGGGATATGTGTATCTAGCATGGGGAGGCCAGTGTCATATGAGCAAGCCGTGGCATGGAAGGTTCTCAATGATGAAGATTCCAATCACTGCCTAGCTTTCATGTTCATAAATTGGTCTTTTGTTTAAGTTATAAAACAGATAATCTATGTAAGGCTTTTGTGTTAGCTATTGACCTTTTAAATTATGTCGTACTTGGAATGTTTTAAGTTAAAGCTTGTATGACTATGTTGACAAGGCAGTGTGGTTGGATCCCAACTACTATATCTATTATAGTATGAAATGTTGTTTCTGTTATCTGCTTTGTCTTTGCCTAATTCAGCTATCTATTTAATTTTCTTGGATTTTCATAGAAAGTTAGTTGAGATATCAATCATGGTTGATTGTGTTGCTAATGAAATGTTTTTCTTTTGCGGTCCACCTGCTGCTGATTTGTTAGTTTGCATAACTTGGTTAAGGCAGTTTTTGCTGATTACTACTAGTTGGTACCATTATTGTTTGTATCATGTCGGTCATTTCACCAAAGGGGGACAGTACATCCTAACTGATGGTGGTTTATCAAATGTCAACTTCAATAAGAAAATGTTTTGATTTTCTAGTGACTTTGGCAGGTGCGTTGTGAACAGCTTGTTTGATGTCACGTTGGGGGGGTTTTTTAGGCTAGATTAGAGGATATAAAAATGGTTTAAACTCTTTTTGTTTATAATAAAATAAAAAGTTAGAAAACTTTAATTTGCACAAGTTAGCTCAAAAGCAGTGGAAACTTTGAATAAAGGGGCTTGCCACTAAATCTTGCCATTACCCCCCACAAATTATGGCCTAATTTTCTTGCAAATTGAATTCATCAGTTGCAAGAAAGACTCGTCATATTTACCACTAGACTATAAGTTTTGTGTGATAGAATATTTCCTATATAGGCTTTGCTATCTTAAAATTGGTGAATTAACTCTTGAGGTTAAATATAATGCACTACGATTTTCTTGCTTTGTTTACTTCCAATTTTTAATTGATTTTGAGAAGCAAAATGGAAAGAACAGTTACTTGTACTGTTTATTATCAGTTGGAGTATATGAAAAGCGAGTCCAAATATTTGTATCTCAAGAACATATATCAGTACTACTGCAACATCAGTAGTTCAGTACTACTGTTACACTATATTTATTAAAATTAACAACAAAATTATTGCATGAGGACCACAACATGATGAATGTTGAAAGGACAGAGAAACAGTTTGTTGCAAGTTTGACAAATCTTTTTCCCCTTGTAATGGTTGTGAAAGCAATGGGACAAGGAGAATTTGCAGTGCATATGATATCCAATCCTTCCCTGACTCAAAAAGTCAAAACTATTGGGACCACCTCATCCCATCCCACCCCCACACCTTGTGATGAGAAAAAGTTACATAAAATCATGTTTATACCTAAATAAATACATATTGGTTAAACATAGGTACGTGAAAGATTAAGGTAAAAATATTTATTAATTAACCTTGATAAAAGTTCAAATATAATTCTTGTTTTGATGTAAACACGGAGTATTGGTAAGTTTTCTCGATGAGGATATATTGAGTGGCCTACTATTGTTAGGAGCGGATGCACAATGTAAGTGATGCGTTCAACCATATCCAATTGTATACCTATTAAGAAATCTACTATACAAATATTAGATTTTGACCCATTAATTCATGGTCAGGGTTCAATAACATTCTAAACTCGTGAGACAATTGTAACTTGTAAGTAGGGATGTTCATACTTTAATTAATAATCAATCCAAATCGAAACTGAATCAAACCGACTAAAAAAATTGATACTTTTGATTTTAAATTTAAAAAACAAATATTATTTGATTTGATTTAGTATTATGATAGAAATCGAAGAAAAAATCGAACCAAATCGATAAATTATATACCTAATTTTGGTAATTATATATATCAATATATTAATTTTTTAATAATTTAATTTTAAGTATTTCATATGTTTTTGAACAAAATTTATAGTAAGCTAAATGTTAATGAATTTTTTTTAGCGATTTTGACTAATTCCTAAGTCCATCTTAAAGACTCAAGCTCAACTCTTAATAATAGAAATCCAACCTATTTAGTTATCTTAGCTTATGCTTATTTAGGTAAAAAACACACCACTCACAGACATACGAACACACTGATAAAATCTAAAGACAAAGCAAATTATAATATATTTTGATTTCTTCTTTTCAATCATTCTTGCATGTTGAATTTTGGTATATAAATTATAATATGCTAAAATTAAAATTGTCGTGTGAATATATAGTAGACATCAGTTCTTTCTTATGTCCTAAATTTTTACTTTAAATTGCCTTAGAATTTATTCTAGTAGCAAGAACATACTCCCTCTGTCCCAATTTATGTGTCACATTTTCTTTTTTGATCTGTCCCAAAAAGAATGTCACATTTCCTTATTTGTCAACTATTTAATGCATTATCTCTATGTTACCCCTATTGGGTCCTACTTACTTTAAAAACCACAAACAACTTTTTGATTACTACAATCTTCTCTCTCTTACTTTTTTAAGGGTAAATTTGAACATTTATAAAGTCAACTTCTATTTCTTAAACTCCGTACCAAGTCAAACACCGCCACATAAATTGGGACGGAGGTAGTAACATATTAGGGTACGTTAGAGGCTCAAAATACATTATGATTATAGTTATAGTTCTATTTATCATTCTTTTCACTTTTAAGAAGAGCTTTCTTTACCATTCTTCTTATTTTTATTATTATTTTGTCTGTAAAAAAATTGATAAACTGAATCGATAATAACCAATGGATATAATTTTAACATGTTTTGTTTTGAATTTAAAAAGTTGAAAAATAATTAAATTAGTTTGGTTTTGATTTTAACTAAAAAAAACAATCAAACTAAATGGTGACCCCTATTATAAGTAATTTTAAGTGCAATACGTGTACCCTCTTGTGGTGGTACCCCGAAGGACCTGACCCTTAGAGGCACTGAGCAGTGTCTGCACCATACCATATTCTGAACACTCGTGAAGTCATTCTGTAACTATGACCCAACCAAGAATAACTTTTAAGTTACACAGACCAAAGACCACACTCAAATTTTGCTCGTTCAACTGGTCCCCCGCCACTAGTCCTTTGGGTACTATGTTGTCTTCTACTATCCCCGTTAGCTTAAGACTATGCAAATTCACTAAAATGATTCAGTAGTATTCAAAAACAAGGACGCAGATTGGTCCAAAAAACTGGTGAGAATATTCAAAGACAATCTTGATAATTAAACAGTCAGTATTACATAAATATACGTTAAGGTCCAATACTCAACAGTATTCTTGGACTTTTGGCTACGTGTTGACGGTTAGAAGATCACTATTTGCAACAAGAATTCATTTTATGGAAAATAAACTGCAATATTAAGACTAATATAAAGAGAAAATAATTTTATTAATGAATTAGTGTGGGTACAATTTTGTGTATTCCTTTAAGTTTTCGCTTCGGATATTTCTTCGCAATTAGAGGATGGGTGCAGCATGTTTTTTGAACGTAGATGTAAATCTTCTTAAAGAATTTGGGTATGAAGAAGCGAGCAGAAAGATATATTTGGCGTGTCATGATCTCTTTGTAAATTAATACTCTTGATAGTTTTGGAGTATTCAAGATGATCTCTTGAATGCCTCGTCAAGAGACTATCTACTCCTTATATGGCTTGTTTAGGATTTTAGGTGGAGTAGCCTCCAAAAATATTATTGGACGATATGAAAAATGTGGATTGGGCTCATCTTGTAGAGACCCACCTTAATGAACTAACTCAATTTTGTATGAGTTGATTCAATAAAATTTTAAAGACAACATATGTCCTCCGACTTCAAAGCTTGTCGGGGTGTAAGCAGCTTGTCGAACTAGAAGACGAGTCTTGAAGCACACATGAAAACAAAGCTAATTTTCTTGTTCGATTGGTTTGGCTAAATCTTTTTTTTTTTTTTTTTTTTTTTTTTTTGGTTTCTCTTGAGCGTGAACCGTTCAAAAATCTGTAAGACCTGTAATTTTGGAGATGATCTTTGATGGCTTTGTCTACAGGAGGAAAGATGAAGAGCATAGTAAGGACCCGGTTCTAGTATACTAATTATGGTTCCGGTGAACCCATATTCTCTCCACAAAATTAGATATATTATGAGTATATTTTTCAAAATATGTCTAATATGATGTTCGGAAACCCATATTCTAAAAGTTTAAATGGTTCACTTGGTTAAGTGAGGTTCACTTATACTAAGGAGTAGGGATCAGTCTTATTGAAATACCTTCTAATTTTTTTTCTTTATTATATCATCATATAATGATATTTGACCTATATACGCAATATGATTTTTGACAAAGTTGTTTCCGGTCACTTTTGGGATGATGAAACTTCGTCTCTAACAATAGTGAACCCATTCGTATGAAATCCTAGATCCCCCTCTGAGCATAGCCAGTCCCACGGAGCATCTTTGCAGCAAATTTTTAATGTCTGAAAGATAAACTGTAGTCAAGAAATATATATGTACATTACTAATGGATCTGTGTGAGTATAAATCTGTGTATTTCTTTCATTCTTATTACAGGGTTGGAGTACTGTATTTTTCAATATAGTATAATATAGATCTCCTTGAAGTATTTGATTATCAAGAAGTGATTAGAATAATATTTTTGATGTCTTGATCGATTTAAGCAAATTAGAGAACTTAAATGAGATTACCAACACGAAGAACCAAGTTCTCAATGTTGGTCAAAGTAAAAATACTGCAGGAAAGTAAATCACGGAATGTAAAGTACATATTTTTTTACATGGAATCTCATTGCTCAAGGGAGTAAACACGACCCACCCCTATGAGATTTTTCAACTCTTCCACTAATCGAGCAAACAAGGCTATACCATACATGACTAGTACCAAGTGAAAACTCACTACAATCTAATCCAAAACCGTAGCTACCCTACCAAGATAATCCAACCTAAATACACAATGATTTCTTTGCAAGACACCAACTATAATGCTTCTTAACTAAGAAGATATGGTTACAACTCGATAACCTAAATATATAAGACTAGACAAACACTCAGAACAATAATAACAATCACGATCACGCCCTTGGTTCTTCAGTTTGTTCATTTAAACACTCTCAAGACTATATTAGAATTTGCCTATCAATATTGTGTATACATAAGTCTTTAGGTCTTCAAAATGCTGAATATATAGTGCATGTAGGAATTCTTGATATGGCAAATAAAATCTTCTTGATAAGGAATAATGTTCTTCCCTTGTACCACTTTGCCTCTTAAACAATTTTTCTATCTTGGACTCTTGAGAATATTTCCATATCTTTTTGCTTATCGTCCAACATTCCGACCTGCTGGCACCAAGGGCTTTAGGGTTTAACACACTGCTACGAAGAAATAGTCATCAGCATCATAAGTGAGTCCCAATCCAAGTGGGATTGTGGACTTGTCGCTGCAAATGCACACGCAAGTATACGTGGTCGAATAAATAATAAAGTGATAAGAAAAGTATCCTTCCTACGAGGAATATCGATTAACTACTAACTAAATTAAACAAATCCTAATTATATAAACAAGAACATTTCAAGAGTTTATTGAGAATAACTAAAATTAACTAATTAAATTAAAGCAATTAAAACACAAGAAGTCGGATTTCAAGACAAGATAATAGCCTAGGGTAATGAGATATTTGCCAATCCTGTTGAATTCTTCAGTTAACTTGACTAGATAATTTATTTGGGTAACTAATCATAGGATTAATATTACTCACAGGACTCCTTCGATACCCTGCTCGCCTATTCAAGCCAACCAAACGCCTATATTTCTATGGAATTAGAGTTATTAAGAACGCAATTATTTTTCCTATATAGTGACTAAGCATGACTGTTAGGTATATTTATGTCCTAACTGTAAAACCATTACCCGATGCCCAGGTTCAGGAACACGCTCTATTAAATTCTATTGCAACCTATGGTTCCCACTTTCGAGTTCAACCTTAGGTTCACAAATAGTATTCAATTGTTTATCAAATCAAAGAATTAGGCTCAGGATATGAATAAATAACCTAATATAATAAATTAATGAAATCAAATCAACATCCAAAATTCAACAATAATGGAGAATCCCAAAACTCTAGACTAACAAACTATGTAATTAAAGAGGAAAAAAAAGGAGAAAAACAAGGTGGAAGAACTCCCGTGTCTGCTGCTTCGTTCCAAGTTTCCCATGTCTAAAGTGACCAAGGTCTCCTCTTAGTTCCAACGTTGGCCCCTTTTAATAATATAGAAGTGCTCCTTTATATAGAGCCTGTTTGGGTAGGCTTAAAAAAGTAGCTTTTAAGCACAAGTGCTTAAAAGTAGCTTTTTATGTGCTGGAGCTTATTTAAAAAATAAGCAGTTACGTATTCGAAGTGTTTGGTAAAAAAGTGCTGAAAAGCATATTTTTCCTGTTAAAATTACTGAAATGTCCTTAAAGCTGTTCTTGGTTCTAAGTATCAAAGTCTATCATGTTGTCTATAAACTTATATTTTTTTTTCTTTTTATTCTTTAATTTGTTCTAAGATACTAGGAGAAAAAAAGAACAGAGTGTAATTATTTGTATAATCAACTTAAATTCTCAATTCTTTTACTAATTGAAATAAAAATTGCAACAAGGAGTAAATATTTCATATGCTTGATACTATTTGCAGGAGTTATTAAATATTTCATGACAGCCTAAAGCTTACACTACTCAATAATTACTATTATTCTTCCGTTTCATTAGTTTAATACTCTTTTTTTTTTTTTTATGTTAAAGAGATCGAGATTTTCCTATAGTTGGAAACAAATTGACAAATTTATAGTTTTATTTTACTATTTACATAACTTACCATAGAACTCCACTGAGTATGATACAAATTTAATGTTTGAACAAGGAGTAACTTATACATATTTAAGTTGAAGCAAAATTTTATCTATTTTTCTTGTCTATTGGGGACACAAGAAGTACAATGCAAAACAGGTTGAAGAAATTGTAATATTTCAAGTGCAACTCAAACCGTTGTTGGTAAAGGAAGCAAAATGTGGTCATTGTTTTGCAGGATAGAGCAACGTGGATTAATAGGAATATTCATATTGGATTCAAATACAAAAATAATGAGAAATATTCATATAATTACAAGCGTTCAACATTACAAATGTCATCCGCAATTACATCACGAAAAGCCATCCAATATAGATCATTTTGATTGTCTACATTTTCTTCACTTATGTTGTTAGCTCTTGTCGATGCGCCTACACCCGGATCAACAGATGGAATGTATGTCTCATTTTCAGCTGCTTGGAATGCGTCATCCACATTACATTTTTTTCTAATATAGTTGTGAATAGCCATAGTAGCAAGTACGATATCCTTTTGTGTGTCAATGTTATAGTAATGCATATCTGGCAAAAGTGACCATCTTGCCTTCCAAACTCCAAAAGTGCGCTCTACAACATTTCTACAAGAGGAATGTAAAAAGTTAAATTTTTCTTTAGCCCCTCGTGGTGCTCGTAACTGTCGAGACCCACCACGACGAAATTCAGCCAAGTGGTATCTCACATTTTCTCCCTTATATGGAGCCATATATCCTTTCGTATGTGAATACCCTGCATCAACAAGATAATACGTGTTTCCTAATGGATGAGGAAAGTTCAACTCTGGTCTACGGAGGGCCTCACCAAATATACGACTATCATGAGCTGCTCCTTCCCACCCAGCCCATGCGAATATAAAGCACATATTAAAGTCGACAACAGCAAGAATATTTTGAGTTCCATAGCCTTTACGTCCAACATATGGTATCTCTTGACCTTGCGGTAATCTTGCTTTTACATGTGTGCCATCAAGTGCTCCGATACAATCCTAATAATATATATGTTTACAAACTTGGTTAAAGATTGCTATAATGAAAAATTCTAGTAATATAACATCTCTCAGATAAAGTATAGTTATTTATTAATATATACTTACTTCAAAAAAAGGAAGATATCGTTGGTTGCCTGGCTTGTGATATCCTGCGCCATCATTATAATTTTGGTGTGGTCTAATAATTTCTCTTGCAAGCTCACATATGGCTTTTAAAACACTATGGAAGTGTCTATGAATTGTTTCTCTCGAGTGCTGAAAGATCTCTTGTATTAATCGATTTCCAGCTCCATGCGCACAAACCATAAAAAACATGCCTAACATCTCGTACACAGACATCCCACGTGTGGGTGTAAGACCATATTTTTCAGTTAAGTCCTTACATAAATCAATGAAAACTGACTTCCGCAATCGAAATCCTCCATGATTGAATACGATAATCTGAATAAAAAATGAGTTTTTCATTTAATAAATTTAACGAATTAGACAAATGTATTAATCAAAACTCTAAAACTTACGACTTCAATAGCGATATATCACCTCAACCAAATACTTATGCAAAATTGTACATATAGGATGAAACGACGAACAAGTATTGAATAGATGAAACAAATGACAAATTAAGTGAACTAAAAAATATGAAATGAATAACAAGAAAAGCTAAATGTAATTGTACCATAAATCCACATCAAAATATATCATAAGACACTATCACCGAGCGCAGTCGATATCTAGATTCATTTGCACGCTAGATTTTCAGATTTTAACATATGAAAAACTAAAAGTAATTAAACTTGTTGGGTTCATTTGATGTAAGTGTTGATAAATAATTAGAACAACATTTTAAAGAAACTAAAAACTTACAAGTAATGGAGGATGTTGATTAGGGGAGATTGATCTTTGAATTCGTGAACAACAGAGAGATAGAGAGAGATGGTGAGTAAAAAAAAAAAAAAGAATTGGCGAGAGATAAATTGCTAAGAGCCTGACTGATATGTATTTTATGGCTTTGATTTGGAGGGTAGTTTGGGAATTACGAAAATAGATGAGGGATATATAAATAAAATTATTGGTCAAACACATGTGGTTTTTAAGCTAAAAAGCCATAAGTTGGGTTTTACCCAACTTATGGCTTTTAGCTTTTTTTGTTCAAAAGAAGTTGGCTTAAAAGTTAATTTTAACATAACCAAACACCAAAATAAGCTAAAAGGGGCTTAAAAGCTGGTCTCACCCAAACAGGCTCATAGTCTATAAAATAATGTCCTTAGACCAACTTTGTCCCTTTCCCATTTACATTAGGAGTTTGATGTTGGTTGCCGTTCCCTTTTTAGTGTCTGACTAGGCTTTGTATAAGTAACATTAAAATCTGCTCCTTGCTTGCCTTAACCATGTTGGACTAGGACTAATCAAATTATAGTATGCTGATTGTTTGCCTTGATGCTTTGCGTCCAACGTCCCTTTTGATAAGAGGGTTCGAGTGTTTGTTAATTATTAAAATTCATTCATCTCTATTAACCTGATTTCAACAGTACCATTCATATAGGCGTGTCTAGAGTTCCAAGTGAGTAGACTCCACGAAATCCTTATTAGACAGCTCGGCTTGAAGAAAGCATATTGGGCTCGTCTTGTAAACACCAAACTTAATGGACTAACCCAAAATTTATATGGGTTGTTCAATAAAATTTTGATGTGTACAATTATTTAATTAGCATGTCGGAACTGTGATGGTGCAATGTCTAATTTTTCAAGATAGGGAAGATAATTTTGACATTGTTACATGAACATTACCCAAATAAATATAGATACATGATCAACAAGTTCATTTATTTCTTGTGTAATATCCACAACTAATTAAATTATTTGATTAGCTTCATAAAATAACTAAAACAAGTGCGAAGGTCCAAATATGCCCGGGACAATGCAGAGTGGCTAGGTCTAGATTTCACTCTTTCAATGATTTGGTCAAATATAGCCACGGCTTTACAAGAATGAGCTAGATTTGCCCATAATTATTAACGGACAACAGTTAGGAGTGGTCTCCACTATTAAAGCATCGTTTAGGAGGAAATATGGATAATTTTGCATAGTTCGAAGAAAAAATTGAACTAGTTGGATTGATTTAAGGTTTTAAAGCTCCGACGTATAATTCACCAACGTCAATGAAGGCCTGATGAACGCTATAACTTCTATAAACCGTCAAAATACCCAAAAAATTCAATATCTTCTTTTCTTATAGTTTCAGCAAACTTTGACTAGCCAAATACTATAAATCGACACCTTCACCAAAATGTATCATTCCCCAATTTCATGGGGTTATTTTTTACTGTCAATTTCAAATCCCAACTAATACTATTATCCATTCGACAAACTACACCCATGAACCTTCCCACGTACTTTTGTATCAACTTCCACCTCTATGAAACAAGAGAAGAATTAACAAAAGGACCCTCACAAGTCTTCAATGAAAAAATGATCTCCTATATTCTATTTGGTTTATTTTTGTTGGGGAACATTGTTAAATGACGCTAAGTGGGACGCAGGGGCCTAATTAGAAATAGAAAACTTCTGTGCGATTTTGAAACTTGTGAAAAAGTATATAAATCACCAAAAAATGGGTTATTTTTTTGGGTCAAAAAATAAAAACGACTCTTGCACAAGTTTAACCTTCAACTTCTTCCGTAAGTTTTCTCTCATAAATGTAGTTCAAATTCAAATCTTGTCTAAAAAACAATATTTTATAACAATTTTCTTGGGTTTTTGAAGATTAGAAGTAGGAGTTGAAGAATTTAGAAGAAATCCCAATTTCTTCAAGTGAGAAATCCTAATATTGTTTAAAACAAATTATGGTTCTCTGTAAGTCTTAGAACTTATGAAGAAACGTCAATGGTATTTTTAGAAGAAATTTGATTTTTTGTTTATTGTTCTTTCCAATTTTTTATTTTTTTATTTATTGATTTGCTTGTTATACTTTATTGTAGTTTGTCAAATGGGTTTATTTAGACTGCTTTTTTTATGTAGATAAAGTAATATCAAGGCCGAAGTTAATAACTACAGCTCCTCCAGATTATAAAAATAGCATAAGTATGAAATTAAAAGGGAACAGGCGAAGAGGCAATCTAAAGAAGAGGACAATCAAAGCGTTAAAGTTCCTGGAACTGATGTTGCTGAAATGGATAAACTTTCAGCAGAAGGTGACAATCAATCTCCAAGTGGTAAAGGAGAGTTGTTGAACTTGATAAACATCCAAAAGCAGATGACAATCAATCCACAAGTGGTGGAGTTCCTAATAGTACTAAAAATCCAACAACAAATGACTATCATTCTACAAGTGGTTAAGTGGCTGAAAGTAAAGTTCCTGAAACTGCTAAAAATCCAACAGCAGATGACAATCAATCTCCAATTGATGAAACTGGTTTAATGGATGCTGAAGTTGTTGAAAAGAGAACCCTAAATAGAAAAGACCATAGAGGATCACTCTACAAAATATATTGTGGTTGAAGAGGCCTGAGTTGAATCACAAACTAAAGATATTTTGGCTGAAATTTACGCTTTTCAAGTGGATGAACTCTCCAAAGCAGGGAAAGGTAAGGAAAGCAGGGAAAGGTAAGGAAAGCAGGGATGAAGGTGGTGATGATGATGGAAAAAATGTTGTTGCTCGTGAGGAAGGAAATGGAGAGGAATCATCAGATGATGAAAGTGGTAAAGAAGAAGAAGGTGATGAAGAAAACTTATCAAGAAGGGGATGAAGCCAGGGAGCCTGAGTGCGAGTTGGACCGTTTATCAGTTCCCGGATGCATCAAGGAAATCAACGTTTAAAGGTGTCGACTTAAAACTTGGCTTGATGAAATTCCTTCATTCCCGTCGAAGATATCTGTTTGATCTAGAATTAAAAAGTTTTATGAATTCAATAAATTGTTGAAAAAGTTAGGATTAGAAAAGAGATTTAAGCAGTATGTGTTTGGGGAGTTGATTGAAATGTCCCGATTTTTGGCAATTCAATGGTCAGATGATCCACTCCCTATTTCTGCATAGAATAAAGGATAAAAAGCATCGTGAGGTTTGGTTCTTGGTTAATGGAAAGCCAGCTTATTTTGGGCTTAGGGAGTTTGCTCTTATGACTGGGTTGGAGTGTGGGGTAAAACCCAGTTATAAAGCAAAAGAATAAGGTTTTGAGGAAAGTTGAGGAATTTTATGTAAAACTAACTTGAAAACTCTCTACTGAGGAAAATGTTAAAGTGACCTCGGGGAGGCTTTTGAGATATTTGGAAACCAGAAGAAGATTTATCAAAGAGGAATAGTTGAAGATGTGTCTTTTGTAGTTTCTCTACACAATATTGATGGCTAAGGATACTTCTAAGACAGTTCAGAAGGAGTGGATTTGTATCGTTAATGATCTGGAGTTTTTTTCCAAGTATCCATGGGTAGGGAGTGCTTCGAGCTGACGATTGAATGGTTGAAGCCTAAGCTTGACATTGCCAAATATTATAAAACCTTCAGTTAGAAAGGAAAAGCACATGGATATGCTCTTTTTGGCCTCCCTTGGGCATTTTTTGTAAGTCTACAATAAACCAATAGTTAGTTGATTTTTAAGTGTTCATTTTTCGTACTCCGATTAATCTTTCATATTAGGCTTAGTGAATGAAGAATTTCTTGCCATTGGAAGGAGAGTTTCACTGAAAAATCAGTCTCATATTCTGTGCTTTCGAATACTCAAATGGCACAGAAAAAGGATGCCTAAATCCTTCGATCCATTCGTGGAAGGAGAAGATAAAATTAAGGTAACATTGTACTATTTTCATGTCATTAAATTAGCTAACTTTAAATATCTTTTTTATTTATAAGGAGTAGTATTAATTTGCTCAACTTCTATCCATATCATGTGTTCTTACGTATTCCCTACTGTCAAGAGGTGCGATTGGGGTGAGAAGATTTATATGTGTCCTGTGAAGATGAAGTTGAGGATGCGTTAGTGGATGCCCTTAGGGCTGAATTGGAGGGAGCCACAGCCATCAAGAAGATTGTTCTGAATTCGGCTGTTGAAGATGATATGGATGTAGATGGAGAAGAAGATGCAAGAGGTGATGAAGATATTAGTGGAGCTCGTACATGAATTATTGGTAAAGACGCAGATCCTTCAAGTGGTGGTGTCAGTATCGCAGGTCCTTCTTTGAATGTTGTGCTCGCTAAGTTGACAGCAATGGAGGCCAAATTAGCTGATGCTGTCATGATGCTAGCGGAACAACCAAAGAGGAAAGTATGCAGATGCGTGTACCGTCATTCTGCGTGGTTGATGAAGTACATGAAGAGGAAAGTAATGGATTGTGGTACTACTGCGAAGACCACTTCAATTATGAGAAAGAAGCGTATATTTGATGAAGTGGAGTTTCAGAGCCACCAGTGTCGGTGCCACCAATGCCAATGCAGTTGATGCCAATGCAGTTGATGCCACCAATGCCAAGGTTGGATAGGAAGCCAATGTGAATGATAATGAAGTGCTGATGAAAAAAGGTGAGGATGCTGAGGAACAGTTTTATGAAGTGGAAGATACATCCCATGTCGAATCAAAATCTAACTTTTATGGATGGGTTGGAGAAGTTGGTCAAGATCACGACAAAATTGTGTCGGGTGTCTCGGAGAATCAGGACAAAGAATGTATTAGCAAAGATGAGAACAAAGATTGATTTGTCTTCTTTTGTATTTGTAAGTCTTTTAATTTTTTTAAAAAAACCTTGTTTGAGTGTTAACAGTTGACAATATTTTTTTAATATCTTGTTTGAGTGTTAAAAAATTGACAATCTATTTTTGGTAATGTATTACATGTTACATTTATCAACCAATATTAATCAATGCATTTTGCTACTGTTTAAAGGGTAAGCTTGCACAAGAATGATTATTGATCCAAAATAATTTATAAATTAATTTTAACCATACTAGTTGATTATTTACTGTAATAGGTCTATCATCAAAATAGTTCTAAATATTGTCCGTAGTTGTAATATTTTTGGACAACTATAAATAAAACTATAAACTACTTTACATGGTTGATACTATGATAGATTGTCAACTACACATACTTTGTCCAAAAAAAAAAAAAAAAACTTAGAACAACCTTAACAGTAGGAACAACAAAATTAATAAGCCGACAAAATATCGCTAATTTCCATTGATAATATTTTAAATAACTATTAATTAAAAAAAAAAGCTTTCTTTACTCAGGATGTGGTGGAAAAAATTGGAAGTGGAGAACTTTGCCTTCAATGATACGACGCGTAGTAACAAACCTTAACCAACCTCACCAAAGTCTTTTGTGAGACGACACATGGAGTTCCATGTGGAGTCTAAGGTCACCACTGTAGATACAAGCTTCCATCGTTTCATTGGGTAAGATATTTTTTATGCGCGTTGGAAAAGTCTATAATCAAAGAGTACAATGTTTAAAGGGTTAAAAATCAAATAACTACTGTAAACATATCCAAAAATTAATGAACGTAGTATGAAACTTATTAGGTGATCCGTTATAGAGTATGGTATGTGTACGGTTATAGTGAAGTATGGACAGTCCTCAATTCGGATGAACCATCCAAAATGCTAGATATGGTAGTTACTTGCGTCCGACATGTTTTAGAGAAAGGGAGAAGATCAATGAGGCAAAAAAATTGATAGATTAACTTGTTAATGGGTGTGGAAAAAATTAGGAAATAATGGCCCTATTTATAGGGGAAGAAAGTGAAAGGATAGGGGTTATTTCTCCCTTAGAGACTTTTTCGTTCCTCCGCTGTATTCAACGAAACAGTTCTTACTTTGGGAAGTGCACCCACTATAGAATCTACCACACGCTTCCTGTAGCCTATTATCTACCTCATAATCCTTTTAACTTACTTGGGAGAGTTGGAAATAATGTCTTATCTTCAATATATGCTCAGATGGTCTATGCTCGAAAAGTGTCCAACTTAATTGTTTAAGCCAAGGAACTCAAAACCACAACACAAGCACCCTTTATTTACTAGTTTTAGAGTTTTCGCCCCCAAGTATAAATTCAATATCTATATAGTATCGACCATGTATAGTAATTTATAGTTTTATTCCTAGTTGTCCAAAAAATTTGTAACTACTGATATCAATAAAGCTAGTTAAGGTTTATTGTCAACCGGTGAAGATCGATTGTCAACTAGGCATACTTTGCCCAAAAAATCAAACTTCAAGCGCAACAAGGGTCTATTATCATCATATCTAAGTATAACAAACAACAAGACTGAGTAAACATTGGTATGTTGGAAGCGAAGATACATAAATTATTCAACTGACAAGTATATTACAAATGTTCAGAAAAAAATAAATTATTACACTTATTAAGTAAATAGCAATAAATCACTTGTTTTTTTTTAGCTAGAGAGCAAGTTTTTTTCTTGGGGGCGGGTCATTTACAATTTGAACATTTATTCTTTCTCTTATTGGACGTAAATGATTCCCCAATGGATGGAATACGCTTAACTTATTTCCTGCCCCTTTTGATAAATGTCTTACATGTATAGGTTCTTTTTACTAGATTCACTAATTTCCTGGTCTCTGAATTCACATGCTCATTATCTTCCACGACGACATGAGGATGGTGGCTCGTAGCCTTCTCTACATTTTTGTTCAAGAATGATTTTCCCTTATAAAAACTTGTACCATATCCAATAATATTACTGGACTCTTCCATTTGATCATCATCAACTGCTTGAGGAGATGTTGCAATAGCATTCGAAGCTGCGGTGGACCTCTCGACCCTCGAAATATAAACAATAGGTCTACTTCCATTACCATCTATATCTAGGAGGCATATGCGCAGATCGCTGTCATTCCTAATGAATGTAGGAACTATTTCCCCCTAGGCGTAGCACTAAGCATATAACTAATAGATACATCACCCTGATCACAAGTTAATTGTCCGCGTTCAATGATGCGGTCAATCAACTCGCCAAATGTACCATTCAATTTCAATGCAATAGGTACTGTTGCATTAGTTTTGGAACGCCAAGACCAGCATTTTTGCATCTCTACCATTGCCCCTTGTAATCAGCACTCACTATTGCATAGCCCCCATCACAACTCCTTTTACTGATATATGTATTGTTGAAAATATACTGGACAGATCGATGAACTAAAACATAGTTCTAATAGAATAAAATAATGGCAGAGATGATAAAGCAGCTTACCAGCTCAATAAAACACCTCGTATACCACAAAAAATTTGATACCAACCCAATTGGATGCCAATGCACCCACCACCATCGATGGATTGAACCTTTTGAAAAAGACAAAAATTAAATTTTCAAAGCTTCCCACGACCAGAAATCACGAAATGAGAGCAAATTGAAGATGGAAATTGGATTTGTGATAGCTATGGAACAAAATAATATAGATTTGGTGCTTGGAATGAGGTTCAGTTGAAGAAGAAGACATCTGGAATGAGAGGAAGGGGGAATCAGGGCTGCAAATTTCGAGGGGGTGGGGGGGGGGGAATTTTTCTATATTTAGTATAGGCCAAAGTATAATATTTGAAACTTGGGGGGTTGGGATGTGTAAGTTTTTTGTTGGTCTAATTAAATCCTAAACATGATTATCTTGGTGGAAGCCATCTACCCAATTCTTAAAACTTGAAGGTCATTTAATTTCTTTTGGGTCTTTCACCCAACACTCTCGTGAAACAATCCCATATAAAAATTTGTTGAAATTTTAAGAAATTTTCAAACATCTACAAATGATGGATGAGGATGTCGAGCTTGGTACTATGGATGAAACAAATGTGATATTATCCAGAACTTTTTGTGAATTAAAGGTGGTATTAACTATGGAATGAGTAAGGCAATTAGGTGTCTAAGTGAATAAAAATGAAAGTGATGGTTATGCCATTGGTGGTTCATTACTCCACCACCACTCCCCCACATCATTCAGAGAAGAAAAAACAAAAATTTCACATGAAAATTATCCCATACAGATGATGTCTCCATACACTATCATCTTTACCACTTTTTCAGTTAGCATTTTATCCCGCCAAAAAGCCACCTACCCATAAATCACTATAACAGCTCCATATTGACAACCAAAATACTAATGCAAACAGTTTAGGAGGATAATAATGTGTACCTAGGTTAATTTTATATTAGGATGATAGGTGTAACATTGGCATCATAATTGGCGAAATAAGAAGGCGATTGGTCATGGAGTTGTGTCGATTGAGTTCTAGTAGAGGTAGAAATTTGATTGATGGTACCATTAATCGTTGTTTGATTATCATTTGGCTTGGTTTGAGGCTTGATGTGGTTAATTAATTTGATCATAGGAGTAAAGAAGTGTTGAGAAGGTAATTAAATTAATAAAGTGTACCACATCTAATAGTTTAAGCGTTCAGATGAGATGATTACACAATTTCAACGTGGTATTAGAGAAGGCAGAAGTTCTGGGATTGAATCCCGGCGCCACCCAATATGAAAACAATTTTCATGCTTGGCTTACAAAATAAAAAAGTATCAAGCCCGCACATGAGGAGACGTGTTGAGAAAGTAACTAAATTAATAAAGTGTACCACATCTAACAACTTAAACTTTTTGATGAGATGGTTACACAATTCCGCAAGAAGTAATCTATAGAGGTTATGTGTGTTGAAGAAGACTTGCTAACATCGGAATGGATACCTTGTTCTTCAAAATTCAAGGGCCAGAATCTGGTAAACTTTGCATAGTTTAAGGGAAAATTAGATCTTTTCCCTAATAAAAAAGACTCATGTTTTGGAAAGCTTATGTCGTTAGCTAATAAGGGATAATCTAACCTATTCTTCTATAACGACAATGCTAAATTTGGCCTGAATTATTAAAAAATGACATATATAAATCATTTTGCAAAGGTCAGGGGCAAATTACCCTTATAACATGAAGTTCTATACCAAAAATTAGATACTTACTGTGTTGGCCTAAATCGAGATAGGAAAACAAATCGAATTTATTTATAGGGTTGATTGATAATTTGTTTGTATCAAAGTTATATTCGAGTTAAGATCGGATTTGAACGAGACAAGTGCTTAAAAGAATAATGAGGGAAGAAGTAAAACGAGACAAAACTTAAGAATATAAATCAAGTATTGTATTTCTGAGTGCCTCTTTTGGTTACAAACGGTTCCTATTTATAATTAGTCAAGGAGAATGACGTTATAGCCATAATAACTACACTTTTACGGCCAATACTCTGTACTTGGTCGTGGTCAGCCCATGATCTTCTTCTTAAATGCCTAAGCAACGGTCGACGGTTACAAAGATAAGACCTCGTTTTGGCGAGGTGTCATACTTGCTTAGGGACCATGTGGCCGTGGAGATCATTCCAAGCTTAGGTACTTTGGACTCGGTTATTTTTCTTCATCGAGGTGGTTTTTTGAGTTGGAGGGTCATATCGCCTCCCCTCATGGGTTCGCCTCGTAAGGCAGATTCGCATCAGGTCCCCGTGTCTTTGTTCGAGGCCTCGGTAATTTTTCACCCAATACAGATAGTCCCCCCCCCTAACTCCTTGAGTAGTTGTCAGATCTGTCCAGGAGTGGAATAAATTTTAGGCGGGAGACCGACGTGGCTGTTTTTGCGCCGTGAATTTCAAAAGCGGCGGTTGGCACTCCATATTCCCATCAATCACACGTGGCGATCACTAATTGGGCGTGATTTCCTGGTTTGCCTTCCCCATGTAATTTGTAATCATGGCGCCTCATCCTATATATGGCAGTGCTTTTCCTTCTTCTTCCTCATATATTTTCTTGCTCTTAACAGTAAACTCCCTGGATTTTCTTCTCTTGTTTTCCAAAAGCTCCTTTCCAAATAATGTCTCAGCCAAACTCGCCAAATTCTTCACTTTTTTTTGTTGACACCATTATCGTTGGTGGCGAATTGGTGAATATCCCTGAACCATTGAGCGTTATTGTCCCTCCTGATTTCACCATAGATGATTTACCCCCATTCCAGTGGTTTTCATCAAGAACAGCGTCCAACCACAGCTGAAGCCGTTGAGACAGTTGCGGTTGGTGATGAAGATGTTACCATGAAGGACGTTGGTAACGATGAGCTCCTTTCAGTCGATCTTGAGCTCGAACCTCACCATGTTATCCCTTCCAAAATTGACCTCTCGAAGGACTTCGTTATGCAGTTTCAAACCGAGTCAGATATCAAGAGGAAGAGAAATATCCCTGTAAAGAATACGTTAAGTTTGATTACTCAGGCGAACATACATTTGGTTCAGTCTGATTGTAATTTGGGTCCCGAGGTTAGGGTTGGTATTCCTGCCCCTGATAGCCGAGTATGCGATAGAGTCGAGGGACGTTCTTTTGTTTTTACCTAACGCTTCACGATAGGTTTTTATCTTCCTATTCCCGAGGTGTTGGATACTTTTTGCCGCACCTATCAATTATGCATAGCCCAAATCGGTCCCGAAATGAAAATGCCTCAAATTTTTGAGTAAGCTAGCCGAAGTCACCTTTATCTTTGACCATCTTTTGTACCTCTTCTACCCCTCTCTTCACAAGGACAAAATCGTCCAGCTTAATAAATAAGGCTCGTACTCGCTGATTACGAAGAACGAGGTTATCGAGGACCGTGGATGGAATGAGCACTTCGTTCTTCTGTCTATTGACCTTTTGTCCTCGAAGCCTGATTTTGTCGAGCGATCGAATCGAGCACTAAATATTCTCCTCGGCGTTTTTCCTCGTTTATTTCGACCTTTTCTTGCTTAACTCTTCTTCTTTGACTTACTTTAGACGAGGTGGTCCCGATCATCCGCCCGAAGGACTTGACCTAATGGTTCTAAGCTATTATCGATGTCAATCCCAGATCGAAAAGGTCATGGATTGTTTTGGCTGCCTTAGACGAGAATCGATGGGCATGCAAACGGCATGGTGAGTTGTCCTCAACCAACTTTTTATTCTTCATATTTTCTTCGAGTCACCTTGTCTCGGTGGATTATCATCTTTCTTTGTTGTAGGTCTCCTAAAGAGGGCGATCACCGCACCAAAGGAGAAAAAATGAAAGAAAGAGAAAAAGGACTAGAAGGAAGAAGTCCCCGAGGCTGGAGATGATTTAAGTGCCCTTCAAGGTTTGATTGGAAACCTTTTGAAGGGGAAGGGAGAAAAAGGGAAGGAGGAGGAAGAAAGAGGAATAGTCCCCGAGGGGTCACCTGACCTGGGGGCTAAAACAGGTTGAATGTTTCCTCCTTTAATTTTATTCTTCCTTTCGCTTCGATTTTTCCGCTGATCATTCTTTTCCTCTTTTTCTTCAGTTTTGAAAAGGAATAAGTCGTCTTCGGATAAAACAATGGAGGTGAAATGGGCCACAATGGAACCTATCCCTTTCCCTAAACTTACTCCTGCTGATGAGATGAAGAAGGATCAGGAGAAGGCTGTGATTTTCCTCTCTCGTGAGCCAGAGCCAGTTTAAGTTGGTGATAAAGGCAAAAGGGTAGCTCACCCTTCATCAGCAGTGGAAACAAATGATGTTCTGCCATCTTGAGTGGGAGACAAGACTCCTCGAGCTGCTTCCGAGCCTGCTCCCGACGCAGCTTCTTGGAGACAATTTCGTTATATCGAAATCCCTTCAGATCTTTGTCTCCTAGATGGTGATATCCAGGTCCCAATTAGTCTACGTGGACTCTTGGGTCCTTTGGAATGTGACCGCCTCGAGGGATCCCATATTTTTGATTTGATGGCTGATGCTGCTCAGCATGCTATTCATGTATGTTTTTCTTCTCTCATCTTGTTCTTTTCAGCCTTGTTTTTGTTTCCTTTTCCGATTTTTCAAATTTTTCCTTTGTAGTGTTACATCAACTCCATCAGGGCTGTCGAGATCGAGTGCTGTCGAGATGAAAATCTTAGGCAAATGAAGGCAGGATGGAGGCGAGAGTGAGCAGGTCTCGAATCTCAAATGAGGAGTCTTGAGAAAGAATTGTTGAGCACGAGACTTGAGCTTGATCAGGCCAAGAAAACTGCTGACAAATCTGATCTCGAGATGCTCAAAACCCTCAAAGCTAAGTTTTCCGTTGAGGAGAAGATGGCTCGTTTGAAGGAGCTCTGCGATGCCGAGTTAAAGAGAGTGAGAATCGAAGCCCAGTCAGTTATTAACGAGCGCGCTAAGAAATTTCATGCTAACTTGAGGCAAAAGTTGCTCAAAATGAATGAGAGGCCCGGAGAGAAGGAGCAGCTGGCCAAGGAGAAAGAGCGGCTCGATACCAAGGTTAAGGCTTTGCGGAGCAAAGTTGATACTTTTTCCTCGAGGCGTGGGATGAGGAGGACCCGAGCCAAGGTTGACAAGAATTGGGCTGCTATCCAAACGAGGCTAAAAACTCTGAAGGAGTGTCGTAGCAAGGTTAACCTTGATACCGAGATCTCTAAGGCTGAGAGCGATGCTACCACGGCTCAAAATTTAATGGAAAGCCTTCCTTCGAGCAGCGGGAGCTCAGATGACGAGGAAGATGACTCCGAGGCAGAAGATTAGAGTAGTATTTTATTTCTTTTTGTTGACACTTTCTGTTAAGGCCTTCGGACCACTTGCTTTGCAAATATTTTGGCCTTCGAGCCATTTCATGAATGGAATTTCTTATTGGATATATTGGTTGTGTTCAATATTCCTTGGATGAGTTTGGTTGCAAGGCTTTTCATATTTTTTCTTTGTTCGAGCTAGCTTAGGACGACGTCTCTCCCCCGAGCCGAAGGCTTAAATAATAATTGGCTATTCATATCAAATGACAATAAAAAGATGTTGAATCAAAGTTTATTTCATTGATAAGATGCACTTGCGAGCCTTTATTACAAAGATGCATGGTCACAACAGGACTTAGGCAGGAAAAATAAAAGATCAAAGCTTGAACTAATGAGCGAGTCTCAAAGGGTAGCCCTAGGTGAAATGACCGCTCGCTCTTCCAGGGATCTTGTATGTTAAAGTCCCCGTTTTTTAGTCCTCGCTTGTTTGGAAAAGAAATACTCTTATTATGAACAGTTGGTCAATTTGACTAGTCCTCGGTTCGTTCTTTCTCCCCCCAGTCATCAAGTGCATGGTGCAAGGCTTGATCACTAGGTCCCACTTTCAGAAAAATAGGCGAGGGGTCTTGTCGAATCGATTACTTCATTTGCTTAGCCCGATCTAGGCGACTGTGCTTTTCATTATGATCGAATAGCATTTTCGTGCTATCCGTTGCTCTCCTCGAATGGCTCTTCCCTATGGGGTTAGAAACTTGATCACCTGGTGCAGGGTCAACATTATGGCCTCCATTTTGTGGATCCAGGGCCTTCCAAGAATGACATTATAGGCCATTTCCTCGGCCATCACTTGAAAGGTAGTCTTCTTGTCCATACCCTCTGCAGTTGTTGTGAGGGTTATTTTTCCCAAAGTTTTCTCGGTGGAGTTGTTGAACCCTGTTAATCTGGTTGCCTTTGGGACGACGAGGTCCTTCAACCACATCTTCTCGATGGCTCCATAGTTAATGATGTTCACCGAGCTGCCAGGATCGATTAAAGCTCGTTTGACATCGCAATCGTTGATCCTGAGCGTGATCACTAATGCGTCGTGGTGGAAAAACATCATCCCATCATAGTCCTCCTTGCTAAAAATTATTTCTTTACCTGATCCACCAGCCCTTACTCTCTTCTCCGCTGTACTTGATGGTTTTGTAAATTTATTTGCAGCAGTAAAGTTTATCCCATTTACCTCTGACCCTCACTACTCTTTTTGGTGATTGTGCTCAAGATGGCTGTTCCTCTCTTCTATTCTTTGAATTGTTGTGTTTCCCCTTATCAGTCAGATACACAGCTAACACTTATTTCTTAAGGAGAAGGGCCACCTCAAGGTGCACTGCTTTACAGTCCTCAGTTGAGTGCCCATAATCCATGTGGAATTCGTAGTGTTTAGTTTGATCCCTCTTACTCGGGGGCGTTCTCATGTCCTTGGGCAACCGTACACCTTGATATGATCCTAACTAGGATTAGAAACATAACAAGAAAATAAAATGATGAAAGCAAGACTCAATTTGAATTGATTTGGAATTAAGGAAATGGATTAGGATGTGAGGCCTAATCGCCTCCTTAAAATAACATCCAAAAAGAAAATATACTAATTAGTCCTCAATTGAATTAACATTCAATTACAAACCAAGGAAAGAGAGTGCTCAAGCAACTTGCTTAGTCAATATTTACTCACAATAATATTCATCAAAGTCTAACCCTATAATTACTCCTAATAACACTATGTATAGTAATCCCTAGGCTTATTAAAAAATTACCAAATAGTCCCTAGATACAAAAGTAGTAATCTGTCTGAAACGCGTCTCATCGCGATCGCGTCCAATGATCTGAAGCTTCATCGCGACAACGCACTTGCATGGACCACTTCATCGCGATCGCGCTCTGATTCTCGCGATCGCGTCCAACGATCTGAAGCTTCATCACGACAGCGCACTTGCATGGACCACTTCATCGCGATCGCACTCTGATTCTCGCGATCGCGCTCTTGAGCTAGCTGCCTCTGCGCGATCACGCCTCTTGCCTCGCGATAGCGCTGGACCAAATTCCAATAAGCTCTCATTTGCTTGATTCTTGGTTTCCAAGTCCTTTTGAAGCATTCCAACCTCCGGATTTTGAGCGTAAATCCTCCACGGATTAGAGTGCCAATCCGGGTCGCATCATTCCCTCCTTCTTTAAAGGAATTCGTCCTCGAATTTGGACCTAGCAAAACAATACCCAGAATAAGTATCAAACCAACATTGAGCCAAGCATGATATATCTAAGAAAGTGGAACAAGAGCTACATGATTCAACTCAAAATGCACACTCTTATGATATAGCCAAGCATCAAAATCCTTTATAAAGAACATTTTTCCCATCCCAACATAAAAAACTAGGCTATTAAAGCAACAAAGCAAGTTCATTCACTAAACAATCTTCATTTTTAGGCTCATTCAACTCATGTCAAGCCTCCATTGACAATTTATCACTCTTAATATTGGAGGCTCTAGCAAAATCTACTTTAAATATATGCTCAAAACTAGGAATAGAGTAAGTAAAGAAATTGACACTAAGGCTAGCATATTAGACAAGTTACCACCACTATCATTAGTGCCTCCCTTCTTCTTTAAGGAGCAATCTTTATCTTTGGAGGACTTTCAAATATTAGACAAGTTTTCAACAAACATTTTGGAAGTTAGCTTACTAACAACCACACAATTATCACTTTCAAGCAAGTCATAAGAATCATTTTGAGCAAATAATGGATTGTTAATACGAAAATCACCTTCCAACACTCCATCTTGCTCATTTTCAACAAACAATAGATTTTTAAATATTTTTAAACCTTGACACAAACCACCACCACAATTAAGAGTGCTATCAATTGCTATCACATCAAGATCAAGCAACTCATTGGCACATTTTTCAAGCAAAGGTGGAGTGTCATAACTTAATTCATTATGTTCAAACTCATCCATTTGCACATTACTAGTGTGAGACAATTCCCACACACAAGATCCATCAATTTTGCTTTCACAAGTGTGCCCAACTAGTGTAGGCTCACATCCATTATCATCAATGCAAGATAAAGAATCATTAATTCCACAAAATATAAAGCTATCAACCATACTCAAGTCTCTATCAAACTCACCCAATGAATTACAAGAGTTAGGATTAGATTTGTTACTTTGTAGCACATCTAAAGATTCTTCTTTACCTTGGTTTTTCAAAAGTAAGCTCATTTGTTCATTTGGAGACTTCACCTTTGTCTCCTCTTTTTCTTCAAGGCATGGAACCACTTCTAACGAAGGATTCCCCAATGTAGCATCTTCAAAGGTACCTTCAAAATGCACAAGACAACTAGTGAAAGAAGAAAGGTTAGAATTGTTAGAATAAGGAAAATCCTCACCCTTACTCTTTTGTTTTCCCTCTTTCTCTTCTCTCATTTTATTTTCAAGCTCTTCTCTCTTTTCTTGTGACAACTCACTCACTTCACTCACTTCAACCTCTCCTTTTCCTCTCTTGAGTTTTCACTTGTCACTCTCTTACTCCTCTCAATCTTTTCTCTCGCAAGTTTATTTGGGTTAGGACATGTGCCAAGAATCCCTTTGGAGGGAGTTGGAGTACTCTTGACCTCAACCTTTAGTTTTTCTCCTTGAGAACCTTAATCCAACCTTTGCCTCACCCCTTTTGCCTTTGTCTTTCTTGCCGCTTCTAGCATTGTCAAATAAATTTTTTTGACTTTCATTGAAGGAGTAGCGTTAAGAACAAACTTTTGGTCCCGTAAAGTGAGAGCATGCTTTCCCAAATTCTCACTATACTTGGCATTTCTAGCAAGTTTCCATGGTTTTCCCAACAACAAGTGGCAACCTTTTATGGGCATCACATCACATAGATAATTACCAATTTTGAACTTTACCCACACTTGTTGTGTGATGACCACAAACCCATCTCCATTCAACCAAGGTCACCTATAGGGCAAGAGATGACTACAAGTTTCAAACTTTAATTTCTCAACCAAAGAAACACTTGCAATATTAGTATGACTTTTATAATAAATGATCATAGCACATGCGCGCTCTCCAACCTTACAAATTATGTGGAAGAAGTTCTTTCTTTTTTCCAAAAATTGCTCCACACAAACTTCATCACACTCATGGTTGTCTACAAAATGATTACGTTTAAACATAGTTCTCAAAGCATTGTTAGTCCAACATAAATCACTTGTAGTACATGTAGCACCTTTTCTCACTCTAGGCCTCAAGTTGCCTTTCACATAAGAATTAGAGATATTAAACCTTTTAGCACAATTAGAAGATGTAGACTCTCTTTTTCTCATGGAGTAATTACCACTTCTTCTCAAACCGATAGAAAGACCACTACTACTCTCTTGTTTATTTTTAGTAACACAAAGAGGGAATGCAAATGAATAATTTCTATAATAAGCTTCATCATCAATTCTCTATGTGTCACTATCTACATTTTCAAGTTCATCACAAGAAGAGTAAGTAGGAATATTGTATCTTGAAGCGTCACTATCATCATCTCCAAGACTAGAAGCATATGAGTTTTCATCATCACATTCTTCCTCATAAGCGTCATAGACTCCACGAACTTCATGATCACCATAATGACTCGCTTCATCTCCATAAGAGCCATAGTTCCCCGAATCATCATAGTAAATCCCACTATCATAATAGGAACTATAGTCTCCACAATCATCGTAACAATCCCCATCATCTCCACATGAGTCATAACCTCCACAATCATCATTCGAGGATATATTTGCAACAATGAAAAGGAAAAGACCTCACAAATTCACTCCCTCACGTGTATCACTTAATATATAATCACTCAATTTTCTTTCCACTGGTGTATACATTCAAAGTCAATGGCTTTTGTCACCACACTATAATGTTCTCACCACTCAAGCCTTTTACCTCTTGTTGGCAAAGTCAAGTTGCTTTTCGCACTCAATTCTGATTTGACAATCGAACTCAATCCAATTCGGGATGGAATGGAGTTGATGTGGCAAAGAACGGACAATAAAAGCTAATCGAACGGAATTAGAAAAAGTCAAGGAAATGAAAGAAGAAAGGCACGAATCAAATTGGCACGAAATGGATTCGGATTTGGATGAATTTTTTTTTATGATCTAGAAACTCATTGTACTTGATGCTTAGATTAGGCTCTGGTTGATTGGAAACTGTTTCGGGGTTGTTGCGAGCAATCTGTCTAAGAAAACAATTTTACTGGAAATTGTTGTTCAACACGATCACGTAAGGACAGTCGCGATCGCAAAGTACTTCTAGGCAGCTAGTGCGCGATCGCGTAGGGTCTTTAATTCTTGCCCTGCGCTATCGCGCTTGGTTTCGCACGATCGCAAAGGCTTCTGTGTCTGAAGCAGAACCCATTTTTCCAGCCCTCTTTTCCACTTGAATCTTCACAAGCCACCGTATTTTCGCTCCAAATTTGAGATTTATATTCCTTATTGATCCGAGAACAAACCCCAGTAGTTGAATCTTCAATAGCAACAACAAAATTCAAAAGGTCCTTATTTTTGTTGAAGAACCCTAATTTTTGAATTCTAAAATCAACACCTCAAATGATATTTGTTGGTCAATTCCTTCGAGAAGCAGCTTCTAGAATCACCATGCAACAATTGGTAACAAAGATTTCATCCAAAGAAAATATAAACCGATGACTCAATTTATGGGTTTTTGATTTTTTTTTAAATGATTTTTCAGATTTGATAAATAAAAACCTAGTTAGTGTTTGTAGGAACAAACACTAATATGAGCTCTGATACCAAATGATATGATCCTAACTAGGATTAAGAAAATAACAAGAAAATAAAATGATAAAAGTAAGACCCAATTGAATTGATTTGTCATTAAGGAAATGGATTATGAGGTGAGACCTAATCACCCCCTTAAAACAACAACCAAAAAGAACCTATACTAATTAGTCCTCAATTGAATTAACATTAAATTGCAAATCAAGGAAAGAGAATGCTCAAGCAACATGTTTAGCCAATATTTACTCTGTTTAGCCAATATTTACTCACAATCATACTCATAAAAGTCTAACCCTCTAATTACTCCTAATGACACTATATATAGTAATACCTAGGCTTATTAAAAAATAACCAAATAGTCCCTAGATACAAAAGTAGTAATCTGTCTGAAAAGCGTCTCATCGCGATCGCGCCTTGGGTTTCGCGATCGCTCCAATAATCTGAAGCTTCATCGCGATCACGTTGGACTCCTCGCGACCGCGCACTTGCATGGACCGCTTCATCGTGGTCGCTCTCTGATTCTCGTGATCGCGCTCTTGAGCTAGCTGCCTCTGCGCGATCGCACCTCTTGCCTTGCGATAGTGCTGGACCAAATTCTAGTAAGCACTCATTTGCTTGATTCTTGGTTTTCAAGTCCTTTTGAAGCATTCCAAGCTCTGGATGTTGAGCGTGAACCCTCCCTGGCTTTGAGTACTCATCTGGATCGCATCACATCTTCATCAGTCATTCCTTTGATTGCATTCATTAATTCAGTGGTCGATTTGCTGAGGTTGTACTCAGAAATCCGAGGCAAGTCTTTCTCCTTGGACACTAAGGATGGGCCCGAGGATTTTTTATTGGAGGACGAGCCAGACTTTCCACCAAGCCGTTAGCTCACATGTTGATGCCCCCCGAGGCGTTGACTCACGTGTTGCTTTTGAGCCCCGTTGTACGGTTCGTAATGATATTTTGAGTTCCATCGTGGCGTGTCGGCGCGTCGAGAGGACTCAGATCGTCTTCGGTAAGAATGGTTTCGACCTGTTCTTCTCCACTCTACTTTCTCGAGCCTGATCTTCGCCCTGGCCCGATCGTGCAACTCATCCCAAGTTCGAGCTTTCCATTGCTGGAGCTCTTTTTTTAATTCAGTTGCGCCCTCGGAATTACTCACATTGAGATTCTTTTCAAAATCCATGACCGCCAAAATGTCATCCATTTTTGGCAGATCTATTCTCTCAGCCTTAAATCATTTAAGGAAGTCTTTGATCGGTTCGAGGTATCCTTTTTTGACGTCAAAGATGTCCTCCATTTTCTTGAGGATCATCTGGGCTCCAGTGTGAGCCTTGATGAACATGTCTGCCAATTCATCAAAGCTGGATATGGACTCGGAGGGGAGGAGCATGTACCAACACATCGCCCTTTTTTCTAAGGTATCGGCGAATTTCTTTAAGGACATGGGCTCCTTCTCGATTCGGGTCAAATCATTACTTTTGACCATGGCCATATATTCGGTTATATGGTCGACCGGGTCCGTTGTCCCATCGTACTTCTTTAAAATCTGTAGCTAGAAATATTTTGGGACGGGTGCTGGAGCAGCTTCAGGCTTGAAGGGTAGCTGACGGCATTTCTCAATGTCCAGCACGCGCTGAGGTTTCCGAACCCCTGGCACATTATCGAGCCATTTTTCCATGCTGGCCTGGAAATCTTTCTTCCACTTCTCAAAGTTGGACGCGACGCTTGTTTGAGAGGTTGCGGGGGCTGTAGTCCCCGAGCCTCCAGATGTAACTCCATTTGGAAAACTTTCCATGGTGGTGCCTATGGGAATATCATTGGAATTTCCTCTGTTAAACATCAGGAAGGGAGTGTCGCCGGGGTTCAAGGAGACCCTTCTATTCCCGGCTAGCGCTTGCAAGGAGCTTCGAAATTGTTTATTAAATTGAGCTTCCGCTGCCGCTTGAGCGGCCGTCTGCTCTCGCATCTGTTGCAACGAGCTCATCATGAATTGCTGGAATGGATCACTTGAGCTTGAGGATGTTGGATCGGCTGAAATCACTCCTACCGGAGTTAAACTGATCAGGGGAGTTGGTCCGTTTGGTGGGGTTAATCCTACCAACAGAGTGGAGTTATTTATTGGAATGGGGCTAACGGACGGTTTTAGGCCAGCCGAAGGAGTTGGGCCAATTGGAGAGATTGAGGTCCCTCCACTGGTTTTGGTGGCTCCTGTTGTTTGGTCAGGTATTTGGATGGAAACATTGTCATCGATAATGTCGGCCATTTTCTAAGCGAAAATCGAAGCTGCAGATTTTGGAACAAACGTTATTACCAAGTCCCCACAGACGGCGCCAATTTGTATTGGCTTAAATCGAGATAGGACAACAAATCGAATTTATTTTGGGGTTGATTGATAATTATTTGTATCAAAGTTATATTCGAGCTAAGATCGGATTTGAATAAGACAAGTGCTATAAGAATAACGAGGCAAGAAGTAAAACGAGACAAAACTTAAGAATATAAATCAAGTATTGTATTTCTGAGTGCCTCTTTTGGTTACAAACGGTTCCTATTTATAATTAGTCAAGGAGAATGACCTTACAGCCATAATAACTACGCTTTTATGGTCATTACTCTGTGCTTGGTCGTGGTCAGTCCATGATCTTCTTCTTAAATACCTAAGCAATGGTCGACGGTTACAAAGATCGGCCCTCGTTTTGGCGAGGCGTCATACTTGCTCGGGGACTATGTGGCCGTGGCGATCATTCTGAGCTTAGGTACTTTGGACTCGGTTTTTCTTCTTCGTCGAGGTGGTTTTCCGAGGCGGAGGGTCATGTCGCCTCCCCTCGTGGGTTCGCCTCGTAAGGCAGACTCGCATCAGGTCTCGTGCCCTTGTTCGAGGCCTCGGTGATTTTTCACCCAATACACTCCCTCAATTCCGGTTTATGTGACAGTGTTTTCTTATTAATTCGTTCCAAAAGGAATGATATTGTTGGAATTATCTGTTAAGAGTCCACCCATAAAAGGTGCTCTTAAAGCTTATCCTAGTAGGACCAAATAAAAATTAATTATAATTAAGTTACAAATATCATATTTTTGAAAATGAAATTGGTTTGTAGTATTGAATGCTAAGCTACTAGCACTTGCAGGGAGTAGAAAGCACTGAGACGAGACAATGAACATCAGCTTAATTGCATAGCATCTTTTATTGTTCCCAGCATTCACTCTATTGCTCCCCATCTCCTTTAAGATGAGAAAGTATAGTAAATGCGCAGAAATTCTACTAAATGAGTCCAATCTTTAACATGATGCGCTAAAGATTTGCATTTAAAGATTATGATTCTTTTTGCTTGTTGTAAAGCTGCAATAATATCTTTTAAAACATAAATGCAAGATTTTAAGTCTGATGTATCCAACATAATTAAAATGGTGAAAGAAAATGAAGCGATAATTAAGTAATTGTTTCTACGGGAAGATAAAAGAAGAAGGAAGTTCTAATTAAATATCTTTTCTTCTTACTCGTTGCAAATGACAAAAAATGTGTTCTTTGAAAGGTTGGAGTGCTATTTCGAAATATATAATACTGTAACTAATATATGAAATATAGAATCTTGACTCCAATATAATTGTTGTTTTTTGAACTTATCAAAAGTATTATTCCACCCGTTTAATTTTATTCAGTAAAATTTGAATTGATATGTATATATAGTTCAAATAGAAATAAAAACTTTTAAAATTTGTGTTATAAACAATGCTGTAATATTTATTTAACTATAAAATTCTTCTAATTAAGAGAAAAATAAAAAGTTAAGTTAAATTATTTTCAAATATTTAAAAATTGGCTTGTTTTTTTTAATGGACTTCAAAAGAAATATTGTCGTGCAAATTAAAACGAAGAGAGTATTCACGAGTAATGTATATTCTTTTTATATGTCCCGTGCAATTTGATCGACTTCAACAAGGCATGTATCATCCTTCCCATGAACCTATTCCCCCTATGTAATTTAAGTAATACGCTTGTTTAAATATTTTTAACACTATTAATGAATAAATTACCTTTTTTATTCTAATTATATGCGAGAAAAAGTTAGACCCAAAAAAAGAGAGAAGACTGTATTAGTAGATGTATAGGAGCGAAATGCCAGAAGTCATTCATGAAACGGTAATGACAAGACGTGCGTGAGTGCTCTGTCCGAATACCGGGCCGTATATAGCCCTAACATACAGACAATTTCATAAGCCTCTGCTTTCCTGAAAAAGTGGTCATCTCACTCGTCCATTTATCGAACTCTGTCCCAACGCTCCCTCTCTTAACTTCATTCGTGACTACTAAACGATTTCTAATTTGAAGTCATATGTAGTTTGATTATGTATCAAGCTTAGAAAAGAAATGAATATTTTTTATTTTTTAGTCTAAAATAAATTACACATATTTGTTTAGTATCCCAGAAAGGAGGGAGTCCTACCTCTATTGGTTGTGAATTTTCGCCTTGTACATTTCTGTCTTTCCTATTGCATGACTGAACAATTTTCCATCTTGAAGGAAGGAAAATGTTCTAAGTACCTCTAACTTTGTGATATGTCTTTTTATGTTTTTTTATTTACCTCTAGGTTAAGATAAATTTCTACATTATCTTTCCTCTCAACTAGGTGCCTGAATAATTAAAAAGGTTTCAATATGCCCCTTGCACTAATGGTGGTAGTTATATTTAGGCATTTTTAATTGTTTAGAGTTATATTTTGATCATTACCATTGTTCATTTTTTGTTTCAAATTATTACCTTTGTTACTCAATATGTACGATTCATCTTTCAAACATGAAAGTTGAGTGTGTTTGTCTTTTTGTATGCACCACAAAGTTAACTCGCCACGACTTTTAAATTATCGAGATAACTTGAAGAAGGCGAGCGTAAGAAAAGCTCTCTTCTCTTTCCTCCCCTTTGGCGATTCTAGGCAATTTTGGAGCTACACCAAGATCACGGTAGCCATGACTGCTCATGACGCTAGGCAGCCTCTCCAGGGGTTGTCCAACCAGCCCCAACTCCTCCTTCTAATCCTAACCCTAATAATGTGTCCATCTCATATGCTACAATTCTTACCCCAACGCCTTTACCAAGTGTTCCAAGTTCTACTTCGGCTTTTGTTCTACCGGTGAAACATCTGGAGAAAAATTAATGGTAGACATATTGTGGTTTGGCTATCCAAAGAAGTTGAGCAAACCATCGCAGTTACTAAGTTACAATATGGTGTCATTGGTAAGTTTACGTATAGTGCATCGGACTTGAATGATTTGAGGAAAATTATTCATACTCAATGTGAAGTTAAGGGTCATTGTGTTATTGGGTCGCTTGATAATGGAAGTATTCTTATTAGATGTTTATTAGTTGAAGACTACATTCATTTGTTATCCAAGGGTTTTTGGCTTAAATTTGGTAGGGTTAACTTCTTGATGAGAAATCTTAAATGAGACCATAGTATCCAAAGAAGAAAACTTCAATTGTCATTGCTTGTCTTTCTTTTCCTAACTTGCCTCCCAATTTCTTTGCACAAGAATGTGTTTTTTTCGTTACCTTGGCCGTGGGGAAACCATTTTTTGTTGACTTGGCGACAAGAAATCATACAAGGCCTAGTTGTACTCGTGTCAGAGTTGAGGTTGATCTACTAGGTTAATTTGCCCACTACTAAAAATCAGGGCTTTTCCGACCGCCGATAGGGTGGGACAACGGTCGGCCAGGCGACCGTTGTCCGACCTAACAAGGCGGTCGGCTAATTGGTGGTCGCTCACAACTTTCCGACCGCCGCGGTCGGACGTCGGACCGATATACGGTCGGCCAACGGTCGCCTAGTTTATACGTGAAAAAAATAATGTTGAAATCTCCCACCGACGCGGTGGGAGATTTCAAAAAACTGGGAAAAGTGGCCGACCGCAGCTGTGGGCCAGGCGACCGATTTCGGACCGCTGCGGTCGGTAGGCAGTGTAATACCTGCAATTAGAGCTACACCACCTGTAAAAAGCAGAAAAAACAGCACACAGAAGAAGATTAGGCTTCTCAAGCCTTAATAATAGTCTAAACAAGGCTTATTGCCTTTAAATAGAAAGTTTAACATTTTACATAACATATCCAATCCGAATAGTGATCCAAAACATGTCTAAAACAAGTCTAATACATCAACAATCCATTATCACTACTCTGTTGACTCAGAACCCGACCCCGACCCCGAACCCGACTCAGAGCTGTATTGACGCTTGCTCTTGCCTTTCCCCCGGCTTTTGCTCTTGCTCTTGCTCTTGCTCTTGGTCTTGCTCTTGGCCTTGCCCTTCTTTCCCTTGTCCGCACCACCACACATAATGTTCTCCATCATTTCCCGCATGGTTCTCATATTTTCTTCATTGCGCAAACGTTCTTCTTCACTCTTTTTCTTAAGCTCTTCGATTTCATTGCGCAAAGCGGCTTCCACCGAGGGATTAATTGAACTAGCAGGAGGAGTGTAAGTGCCGAACAAACCTGGATTTAGACGTTCTGAGGCATACTGCGATCCAAGGCCGTAAGCACTTCCCTTCTTTACTCCGCCATTCACCTCCAACCATATTGCAGTTTCCTCTTCTAGTGTCAATTGAGCTGGGGCACTGCTACCACACTCGGATGCCTGAGTCGACATCCTTTCTTCATAGACCGCCGTAGCCTTTTCCTGAAATAAAATTTAATAACAAGAATTAGATTGACAAAATATTCAATCTTTTAATAACTTTAAAAGATTGAATTTAATAACTTACATATAGCTCTCTAGCGCGGTCTTCGACCCACACTTCCTCTCCTTTTTTGTTTCTGTATATATGCCTCTTCTTAAAGATTTCAGGCACACGAGGTGAATTGGAAGATGCTCCATTACATTAAAGAAACCAGGGGGAAAGATTTTTGTCAACTTAGTTGCGACAACAGGAAAAGCATTACTGTTAAAAGCATTACTGTTATTCCTAAACGGATGATCCATTGGCAAGAATCGAAGGCAACAGTCGAACCATGTACACTTACCACCATTTTTCAAAGTGAATGCTTTTGTATCTTCCATACAATAAGGGCAAGCGAGCTTACCAGCAGTGGACTACCCAGACAACATTCCATAAGTTGGAAAGTCATTTATTGTCCACATCAAAGAAGCATGCAGTTGAAAGTTCTGTTTCATTGATATATCATATGTTTCCACACCTTCATACCACAATAACTTTAACTCATCAATCAAAGGCTGCAAAAATACATCAATGGAGGCTTTCGGGTTATGTGGCCCTGGGATAATGCAATTCAAAAATAGATAAGGACTAGTCATGCACATTTCGGGCGGAAGATTGTACGGCGTCACAAATACGGGCCAACAAGAATAAGGTGTAGACGAGACATCAAAAGGAGTGAACCCATCTGAACATAGACCCAACCTTATGTTTCTTGGTTCACTAGCAAATGCCGGATACACCTGATCAAAATGTTTCCATGCCTGACCATCTGACGGATGGCTTAGAATGCCTGGCTGTTTCGTACGATCATGGTGCCATCTCATATGAGGAGCAGAGCTCATCGACGCATACAACCTCTTTAACCTAGGTATAAGGGGTAAGTAATGCATCGACTTAACAGGTATCGGCTTCTTTTTAGGGTTTAAAACTGGCTTGTAACGAGGCTCCTCACAAAATTTACATTTATCTAATTCTGCATCATCCTTATAAAACAACATGCAACCGTTGACACAACAATGAATTCTCTGGGCAGAAAGACCTAACGTGGAAACCAACTTCTTAGTGTGGTAATAATTAGTTGGTAATGCCATGTTAGTCGGATTGAGATCATTCATAAGGTCAATGATGGAATCCATGGCTACTTGACATATACTAAAATCAGATTTAATACTTAACAATCTAACAGCAACTGACAACTTGGAATGCACTGAGCCTTCGTACAATGGATGACTAGCTTCCTCCAACCGTTTATAGAAGAGTTTTGCCTCATCATTAGGAATGTGCTCAACATTTGGTTGCGATGTACCCGGTTGGGATGGCTCCTCTGGGTACATTCCAAAAGCATCATTAACCATATCGTTCATTCGATAATTATCAAGATCATCCTCGTTTGAGATCGGACCACTCCCACCGACATAAGCATTTTGAAAATGAACATCACCCCCCACATCTCTAGACTCTCCATGATAAACCCAAATAAAATAATCTGGCATAAAACCCTTCCTATAAAGATGCATTTCAACATCTTCCAAATTTTTTCCTTTTATGCACTTGCAGTCCACACAAGGACACTTAATCTGGCCCCACCGTATAAAATCATCAAGTGTTTTCGCCTTTTCAATAAAATCTCCAACACCTACTGCAAATTCTGCCCTCATCCCCCGCCAGCCGGGATTATTTCTATTATACATCCAACTACGACTTTCATGAACCATATCTACACAAAAATTACACGTTTGAGATGCATATTAAATTGCAAAGATTTAAACAAACATTTCTTTGATACACTACCAATTTTCATAAGATTAAGTAATTGTATAATTTTCTAAGTCAATTACTTTTATATTACTAACTGATTTGTTCTCTAAGATTATCATTTAGTAATTAATAATTCTTAAGAATCAAATGAACTAGAATAAAAGATTAAAAAAGGAAGGTGGAAAAATAATTGATTTTTTATCTAATTTATATCTAAGTCAATTACTTTTATATTATTAACTAATTTATTTTTTAGGATTATCGTTTGGTAATTAATAGCACTTCTCAACTAATCCTAACTTTAATTTGTTTTTATTTTTTTTTACTACACTAAGCTTGACCAAGAATACTAGTTCAACCAACCCAACTGCTAATCAAAAGGCATCAAGATTGTTTCTTTTCAAAGTCCATTAGTAATATCACTAAACTCCATCAAGAAAATAACCTTAAAATTGTCGTACTTAATAATTTTTAATTTGTGAATTCTAGTTCTAAGCCTAACACTTATTTTTTGTTCACTTGACGAGATCATGTACAAATCTTAGTTGGTTTCGTAATGGTAAGCCACTATTATGTCTTTGTTGCTACTACTTTAATTAATTTATCCAAAATTTGAGCTTTTGATTAGTTCTCACCACTTGTTTGATTCAATGCCTCAAACATTCAACTTAACAACAACCCCAAACAATGTTCAACAACAACCCCAAACAATGTTCAAAAACAACCCCAAATAATATCCAACAACAACCCCAAGCAATATTCAACAATAACCCGAAGCAATGTTCAACAACAACAGCAACAAAAATATTCATTGACAATTTTCCAACTATCCCAAACTATGTTCAACAACAACCACCCCAACATCAACCCAAAAAGATACAACAAGATTACACTTTTAAAGCATATTAATCCATAATATGTAAGAAAATTTATGTAATAATAACCACTAAACAAATATAGTATGTCTATTTAATTTCATGAACTAGAATTCAAAAAATTTATGGTAAGAAATTCGGATGAAAATTAAAAAAAAAAAAAAAAATTGCTCCAAAGCTAGAAAACTCACCTCAAGTGCCGGAGTTTTGCTCCACCACCACCTCAACCTAAAAAATTCGGATGAAAGAACAAAAAAAAAGTTAGAGTTTTGGATTTGGGGAAAAATAAGAATTGAAGGAAAACAATAAAAAAAAACTTACCACGGATTTGTAGACGTAATGGGGGTGAAAATTTAGTGTTAGATTTGACGTAGGGGGTGAAAATTTAGTGTTTTTGAGTTGGGGACGGGTTGGGGAAGAGTTGGGGAAGAGAGGAGTGAATGAGGAAGAAAGAGAATGAGGAAAGAGAGAGGGTCTGGCCCGTTTTTTACCTTTCTGCTAGCCGACCGCCAGCCGACCGCGGCGGTCGGCCACTTTAAATTACGAGCTTCGGACCGCTGCGGTCGGACACTTTACAGAAATAAATTTTTAATAAATAAAATTCGTTTTGTCCGACCGCAGCGGTCGCCTAACCTTGTCCAACCGAATTTCGGTCCGAAAATTGCGGTGGGAAAAGCCCTGATTTTTAGTAGTGGCCCAAGAGATTGATATTGTGGAACTAGATGAGAAAACGGGCAAGAAGCAATCTAAAACTGTTAAGATTAGGTATGATTATTTCCCTAAGTATTGTAGGGAGTGTTTTTTACAAGGCCGCAATGATGACGAATGTAGGGTATTACACCCCGAACTCTTTGTTGATAAGAAGGAGGTGGAACAAGAGCAAGGAAGGGAAAAAGCTATTACTAATAGTGAAGGATTGGAAGCTGCTCATGATCAAATAAAATAGCAAGGTATGCGTGCTAATAATAAAGGAAAGAGAGTTGTGCATGCACAAAGGAACATCCAAGAAGCAAAAAGAAACCCTACGACTCCTCAGAATAGAGATTCTAATGCATGAAAGATGGCTGAAAAAAGAAGAATCAGCGTGCTGTTGATAAAGACACGGGGTAGATTCATGTTTCAAACAATTCTTATATTTTGGAAGAGTGCATGTGGAGAAGGTTTAACCTGGCTGACTGGGTTATTTGATGTCATTCTGAAGACGGTAAAGATGTCTGAAAAATAGAGGTAAAGTACTATGATTCTGTTATACAAGAACAAGGGCGATGTTAAAAATTGCAACAATTATAGGGGCATCAAACTATTAAGCTACACCATGAAAGTCTATGAGAGGGTGGTTGAGAGGAGGATGAGGAGGGATGTAACCATTTCTGAGAACCAATTCATATTCATGCATGTGCGATCGACTACGGAAGCCATCCACCTTCTAAGGAGGTTGGTTGAACAATATAGGGATAAGTAAAGGGATTTACATATGGTGTTCATTGACCTAGAGAAGGCTTATGACAAAGTTCCAAGGAGGTTTTATGGATATGCTTGGAATCTAGAGGTTTACCAGTGGCATACATCAGCGTGATTAAAGACCTGTACGATAGAGCCAAGACCCGCGTGAGAACAGCTTGAGGTGACTTGTTTTCCAGTCGAGATGGGGTTGCATCAGGGGTCAGCGCTTAGTCCATTTTTATTTTCTCTAGTGATGGACGAATTAAGTTGGAACATCCAAGGGGAGATACCGTGATGTATGTTATTTACAAACAATAGAGTTTTGGTTGACGAGACTCGCAGTGCAGTTCATGATAAGCTGGAGGTTTGGAGACATATCCTAGAATCTAAAAGTGTCAGGCTGAGTAGAACTGAAACAGAGTACATGGAGTGCAAGTTTAGTGATGCATCTCAGGAGCCAGAGGTGGAAATGACTCTTGATTCTCAAGTCATTCCACAGAAGAGAAGATTAAAGTATCTTGGCTCAATCCTTCAAGGTAATGGAGAAATTGATAATGATGTCATTCATCGTATAGGCGCAAGCTGGATGAAATGGAGACTCGTGTCTGGCGTCTTAAGCGATAAGAAAATGGCACCTAGACTCAAAGGTAAGTTCTATAAAGTAGTCGTTAGACCTTCTATGTTGTATGGAGCAGAGTGTTGGCTAGTCAAGACCACACACATTCAAAATATTAGCATAGCAGAGATGTGAATACTCAGATGGATGTGTGGACGTACGAGAATGGATAGGATTAAGAATGAGGTCATACGTGATAAGGTGAGAGTAGTCTCAGTGGTAGAAAAGATGCAAGAAGTGAGGCTGCGATGGCTCGACCATGTGAAAAGAATGAGCACAATGCTCTAGTAAGGAGGTGCAAGAAGTTGGCAGTGCTGGATCTAAAGAGAGGTAGAGGTAGAACGAAGAAGAATGGGGGCGAGGTGATTTGATAGAATATGACTCACCTTCATATCTTTGAGGACCTGACTATTGATAGGAAAGCGTGGAGGTCGAGGATTAGGATAGAAGGTTACTGTCACGACCCAATTTCCAAGGGCTCGTGATGGCACCTAAACAACATTTGCCTAGGCGAACCAATGAAACAAGATGCGGAAAAGAACAATAATGTGAAAAGATCATAAATGGATATATAAATATAAAAGGGTGAAGTCCAAAAGAATATATCCACAAAAGAATTGGAGCATTCTAAGAGTGACTCAATAAAGTATGAATATACATCAAAGAAATCTGAGTCCTATCTCTAAGTGACTCCGGCGGTATGCCACCACGGTCTGTGTGGTCGGCTCACCTCAATCAAAAGTCTCAGAAGCCTCGGGAACCGCTAACGTCCGAGCTGCTGACTGGATGAAGGACCTGCGCACGTAGCAGAGTAAGTTATGAGCCGAAGCCCAGTAAGATCACCGACAGGCCCGCTAAGGTACCCTTGCGGGACAAGTCGCTACATGCATCATAAGCAACAACATACTATAGTAATCATACAATAAAGTAGTGAAATCACAAATAGATGTAACACATTCCATACACACAAGTAGTAACCAGAAGTCTCAAGGATTATGCCCATCCAACGTAAGGCATAGGTCAACTCAGCGGCGGTTTGGAGGTCCAATCTCTACTCCCGTGCCGACTAACCTAGACCTACGATGGACTAGCAATACCACTACTAAGTATCAACCATATACCGTGACCCGAAGTCACTATCACAATCATGAATAAGTAGACCAACGACCCGTAGTCGTTGGCTCATCTCAAATCTGTCTACGATCTCACCACACCCCCTGTCAAGTGCGTCGTATCTCAATAAATCCAGTGACCACACCACACCCCCTGTCAAGTGTGTCACATATCAAAGATCAAGTGTCCACACCACACCCCCTGTCAAGTGTGACACATCTCATAGTATAGGCGACACCACACCCCCTGTCAAGTGTCCCTCTAACAGTATTAATATCCACGACACTAATAACAATAACAGAAATAATAACAGAAATATTAATAACGATAATATTTCACAGTCACCGTAACCCAGGTTGGTTATGCTAGCTGAACGTAAGGCGAAGGTTAACCCGACCACAGTTTGGGAGTACAATCCCTACTCCCATGTCGTCCAACCCAAGGTTACGTATAGACAGCACTACCCAACCCGGCACGTGAACAAATCAAGTACCAATATCATACAAAAGCCGGCAAAATCCTCGGCAAGACATTTATCATGACATGCCGGCAACATCCTCGGCCATGTCCCAAGTTCTTGCTATCTAAGCATGGCGTAGCAAGCGTTACTACGATATAAATTTAAGCTACCTCGACGTAGCGTTTAGACCGACACATACCTCGGTCGAGTCACAATCTCGCTATTTATAACAAACAATAATAGCAAGTAATTCACATCATTAATCCTAACCATTGTTAGGTATATATATGCGTACATGAAGCATACTAGCATGAAGGAAGAGTCCACAAGCACAATAGAGGTCAAGTCTCACTTACCTCGAAATTCGGGCTCAAATGCCGGGAAGAATCTCCTTTCCCGCTCGCCTTGTCCGCGAAGGACTCTCCACTAGGTCTATTAAGACAAGATATAGCACATATGAGTGCTCAATTATAGCTATTGAAGCCTATAGGCATCCTAGGGTAAAAATTACCAAAATGCCGCCGGGTAGGGCCGAGCCCTAAATTTACAAAATGTACTTTTCCGGACTCCCCACGCTCCCGTGAGTCCAAAAGTACACTTAGATTCCACATGCGAGCCTTGCTCGATGTCTTTCCCCAATTCTTAAGAATCTAGGGTTCTAACCCATTTCCAAGAATCAACCCTTTGATTCTTGTGTTAATCAACATAAAGATGGATTGAAAGGGCTTACCTTAAGTGTAAGTATGATTGGTTCTTCAAGAAATACCCAAAAATCGCCTCAAGAGCTCACCAAATGATTTTTATAAGTTATGAACCGAAATGGCCTTTTTATAGCAGTTTTTTTTTTTTTTTTTTGCCTCTGTGATAGCTTCTTTTGAAAAAATTATAACTTTTTATAGGAATGTCCAAATGACCTGAAACCAGTTCCATTAGAACCACAACTCAAAGGGCTATAACTTTCATGTTTTGAGTTTTTCCTAATTCCTTACGGATTGGCCGAAAAATCAGCTTTTACCCGGCTATTTGAGCCAAAAACAGAACAGAAAAGTCGCACCAGATTTTTTACTGTTTTAGGGGCAAAACGGGACCCTACGAAGCTCGGAATGATCCCAAATTTTGCACACAAGCCATAAAATACTTGGGTGACATGCTCGTCAAGACGGAACTCAATTCGGACCTCCAGAACTCAAAAAGTGGGTCCCACGGCAAAGGTTCAATTTTCGACTTTCGCCAAAATAGCGAAATTTAACCAAACGACCTCGGAATCCAATTCCAAAAGTTGCTACAAGCCACAAATTACTATACGAACCTAAAGGAACTTTTGGATCTCTCATCGGAGCTCATTTGCTCAAATCGAGCTCGAAAACCTCTTTTAACTCTTTTAAACTTCCGAAACGGGGACTTTATCAAAAGTCCTATCAAACGAGGTCCGTTTTCAATTTTGAAGGTTGCTACATATCATAAATGACGAGACGGACCTAACGGTGCGCTCGGATTTAACATCGGGGTTCGTCACTCAAAACGACCTATCGAAACCCCAAATTCCTTTCCGGAATTTCATAAACGGATCCTTTTCTCGAAAACCTATCAAACGGACTCCGTTTCGACTCAGATTTCACAGACGGGTCATAAATGACCTAACGGAGCTTTTAGGACTGTCGACACGCAAATCGAGGTCCCGGATCCCGTAACGACTATTTGAGGGTCGTTACAGTTAGGTAATATGGGAATGATTGCTGACATATTAGCTTTACTATTCTTATTCATAGTAGTTTTATCTTATTCTATGTCTTTGACATTATTGGTGTCTTCTATTTTCTCTGGTTGTTCTAGTATTTATGTGAGTATTTGAGCTATCATAGTATTTCTTACCTTGTTTGTTTCCAAACATATTTTCTAAAATTTTTTTGAGCCAAGGATCTATCGGAAACAACCTCTCCATCTTAGTGGAGGTAAGGTCTGTGTACATCTCACCTTTTAAGACCCCACCTGTGGGATAACATTGGGTATGTTGTTGTTGTTGTTGATGTAGGTACTTTTAGAAAAAGTTATATTGGTATGACCAGTGATAATCATTCAGTCGGGATTCTTAGATTCTTTTGGTGATTCTTTTCATGTGAAGTTGTATGATTTTGGTGAGCTTACTTTCTTGACTAAAATATAACTGAAGTCCGTCCAACTTGTTCTTTGTACCAGCTGTGGGTGAACGTTATTTGTTAAATAATTCAATTGATGCATTTTGAATTAGAACTTGACCCCGAGTGTTGTCCAAGGAAAAATATGAAGAATCACTTGACATTCTTAGGCCATTATTTGACCCCTTTGAGCCTTTCTAGCATTCTAATGAAAATAATTCCTAGTTTTCCTATTTTGAGTCTATTAATCGTTCTTATGGTAACCACAATACGAGCTAAACTAATTCTAGTACTAAAAACACTAAACCTCTCTTTTCCCAACCTCCTCATTGCATTGGAAGGTGTGCACGTTAGAAGTAACAAAACTCTAAATATTGAGGTAATGAAAGTGAGATCTTAGAAATAGTGAAAGCTAAAGATAATTGAATTAGAAAGTAAACGAAAATGTGGAGAAAAATGAAAGAAAAAGAAAATAAAAAATAGAAGAAGAAAAAGACAAAAAAGAATATAATTCCTAAATAAATGAATGAGGGAATAGAAGAAGATGCTAGAATCTCATTTCGGAAGTGGTATTATGAAAACAAAAGGATTAAAAGTAGAGCAAAAGACAGGAATAGCAACTTTTAAAAATCTCAAATACTTTACCATTTCCATGCCCAAAATCCTACATTACAAGTCAAAATAAAATCTTACATGATCTTGCACCAAAAACACTTTTGTTAGTAGAGACATACACTTAATTTAAGCTTATGGTATAATAAATACATCTTTTGGTAGTTCTTTTATGAGTGTGAGTGATTTCTTTATTTCATGTATTCGCTTGCAGTATATTTTCTCTCAAAAGGATCTTTATAGTCGGCAGTGGAGGTGGCTTGAGTTAATTAAAGAATATGATCTCATTATTTGCTTTTATCCTGGGAAAGCGAATGTGGCAGTAGATGCTTTGAGCAGGAATTCTATGGGCAACATGACCTTTTTTTTATGCTGATATGAGACCTTTTGCTCGAGAGGTGCAGTCCCTTAGCAACTCTAGTGTGAGATTTCTTCGCACAGACTCCAGCTGAGTCTTGGCATGTAGTGCAGCTCAGCCTTCCATAGTCATTCAGATTAGGGGAAGACAATTCGAGGATTCTCATTTTTAGGAGTTGCATGGTCGTATCTTAAGTGGAGGAGTTCCCTCATTCGAGCTTGATTTAGATGGAATTCTTCGGTTTAATGGCCGACTTTATGTCCCTGATATCGGAGATCTGAGGCAGCCAGTGCTCCGGGAGGCTCATAACTCGTGTTATTCTATTCATCCTGGCATTACTAAGATTTATTAGGATCTTCAAGAGCTATATTAGTGGAAGGGGATGAAGAGGTATGTGTTTGATTATGTGTCTCGTTGCTTGAAGTGTCAACAAGTTAAGTTTAAGCACCGGAGACCGGCAAGGTTAGCACAGGCATTGCCCATTTCCGAGTGGAAGTGAGAGCATATCACTATAAATTTTATGGTTGGTCTGCCAAAGACCCTCTGCAGCACCATGATTCGGTATGGGTCTTTGTGGACAAGCTGACTAAATCGGCTCACTTCATCCCTGTGAAGACTGTGGATTCATCTCAGAGATTGGCTTGGATTTTCATTGATTAGGTAGTTAGGCTACAGGGCACTCCAGTGTTTATCATATCCGATCTGGTTCCCACTTCTGGCAGTCTTTTTAGAGGGAGTTGGGGACCTAGGTGCAGCTTAGCACGATATTTCATCCTCATACTGATAGTCAATCCGAGCGGGTTATTCAGGTTCTGGGGGATATATTGTGAGCTTGTGCATTAGACTTTGGAGGTCACTGGGATGATCATTTTTCCTTAGTGGAGCTTTCTTATAATAACAACTATCAGTCCTTCATTCAGATAGCTCCATTTGAGGCCTTGTATGGCCGTAGATGTCGTTCTCCAAACGCTTGGTTTCTAATCTCGAGAAGTCAAGGTAATGAGTTCAAAGATGGTTCGTCAGACTCTTGATGTTGTTCATGTTACTCAGGATCATCTGCGGACTGCTCAGAGTAGGCAAATTTCATACTCGAATCGGAGGAGCCGAGAGTTAGAGTATGAGATCGCCAAAATGGTAATTCTGAAAGTATTGCTGATGTGAGGTGTAAAGATATTTGGGAGGAAAGGAAGCTCAGTCCCAGGTTTATTGGCCCTTTTTGTATCGATAAGCGCATCGGTAAGGTGGCTTATCAACTAGATTTGCCAGCTTCAATGCCAGTTCATTCGGTGTTTAATGTGTCGATACTTCGGAAGTGTATCTGGGATCCTTCCGAAGTGATTAAGTTAGATCCTGCTCAGCTAGATGTGAATCTAGCCTATGAGGAGTTCCCAATTGCCATCGTTGCCTGAGATGTCCGAAAGCTTCATTTGTAGCAGATTCTGATGGTTCGAGTGCGATGGTGCAACCGTCCTCACGAGGAGGATACTTGGAAGCTTAAGTCCAACATGCGTGAGAGATATCCTCATCTTTTCGATGGCTCAGGTAGGATCTTAATGTCTATAGCTAAAAAGATCTTATCAGTATTTATGTTTTTGGTTTTGTATGGTATGATTATGTCAGTTGAATAGTTATTGAAAGTTGGCGTAAGAATATCCATCAGTCATGTGAATTATGCTCTAGACTCTTGCTCATTCGAGGACGAATGAGAGTCTAAGTAGAGTTCGGATCATAGCTAGTCATTTTGGAAGTTAGGACCCCGATTGATGTGCCAACAGTATTAAAAGCTCCATAAGGTCCATTAGCACCTGTCTGTAATTTGAGCTGATTCGGACCTCGTTTGGTAGTTTTTTAGAAGGCTTCCGTTTTAGTTGTCGGTAAAACTTAAAAGAAATTTTCGAGCTCGATTTGAGTAAGTGAGCTCTGATTTGAAATCCAAAAGTTGCATTACGTTCGTATGGTCTTTTGTAACCTTTGGGAAATTTTGGAAGTGGATTCCGAGGTCGTTCAGTCAGTTTTGCTAAAATTTTAGAAGTTAAAAAATTGACCTCTTTCTGTGGGGGCCGTATCTTGACTTTCGAAGATCCGATTTGAGTTCTGTCTTCACGATCATATCACACAAGTGTTGTATGACTTGACTGCAAAATTTGGGGTCATTCCGAGCCTCGTAGGGTCCCGTTTGGACCTAAATTGCAGACTGGATGTTATAGGTGCGAAAAGTTGCACTGTAGCAGCTTATCAAACAGCATAAAAACAGCTTTTTGGCTCATTTCAGGTTTAACTCATATTCAGTCCATTGAAGGTGGTTCCAAGGCAAAATCTAAGGCCAAGCTGTTTGAAATCATTAGGTATCAATCCTATAATATTCAATTGCGCTAGAATTTCTTGAAATTGAATAAGAAAATTAGGTTAGAACCCTAAACATTTTGAAATTAAGAAATTTAATGAAATTGAATTCATATCATTGGACTCGTGGGATTATGAGGAGTCCAGAAATGTATAGTTTATGGATTGTTGGCTAAGCCCAAGCCAGGAGTATTGTAGTAATTTTTCTTTTTCACCATCTAAAAGTTAAATACTCTTTTTATGTCACTTATAAGTGTGAATATATTTCTTTGGCTCAGAAAGAAATTATTTCGAGGGACGTCTGACTGGAAAAGAATTAGTTCAGTAGCTTTTTGGACCCAAGACTTAAGGTAAGTGATAGTATCCATTTTTTTATTGCCTTTGTTCTTGTTGATATTCTTCCATATTTTTCTTACATGTGTAGCTATCGACAGGCATACTTTCTACGCTTAAGCTTCGGGTTTGCATTGTATTCCATATGTTATGACTTGTTATTGCTATTGTATTGAGCATAGGAGTATTGTACTACAGTTATGGGTTAGATATGTACTTCCCAGCAGCCGATAAGAGTCGTGCACCGGTGAAGGAATATTATTATATTGCATATATCTCCTAGTAGTCGATAAGAGTCCCGCACCAGAGATAGGTTTCGGGCACATATGACCCTATTGCATCATGATACATTTATTTCATGTCTTTATGTGTGTTTTGTGAACTGTATGGACTTGTTGCATTGTTTTTGTGATTGACTTAGTTGATAGGCTGCTGTCATTCTATTTTCCCCTGACTAGGGTATCTATCTCTTAAGGTCGCTAGTTATTTCTCGCTTATTAAGTCTTTATGACTCACTCCTTCTTTGTTTCTTGTTGTATCTTTTCGTCAGCAGACTTTTCTCCAGGACCCAGACAGCCGCGTCGTGATTGAGTAGCAATACATTCCCAGCTTTTCACGGTGAGCCAGCTTGTTTAATAAGGATGTCAATTGTAGATACAACAACAACATACCCAGTATATCCCACAAGTGGGAGTTGTAGATATTATAGTTTATCTTATTTTTGCTCCCTTCGGGAGATGTGTATATCTTTTGGACTCCTTAGATGGCCGATCTAGAAACCTCTAAATCTGTATATATTTTGGGGAGTTAGTTGTATTATTCAGACAACTTGTTGCTCCCAAACGCACACGCAAGTATACGTGGTCGACAAGTAATAAAGTGATAAGATGAGTATCGTTCCCACGAGGACTATGCAGACTGAATTCTAGCAAACAATTTATATAAACTATTCAGGGATCTTTTCCAATAGTGATGAGTTTATTAACTAAAGAACAGTAATTAAATGGTAGAAGTGAATTCAAACAATGGAGCAAGACTTGGTTGTTATCAGTAATAAGGAAACGGTCCAGGGTCAGAGTTACGAACAATCCAGTTGAGTTTTCCAATTGATTCCACTTCTTAAATCCCGGGTTACTAACTAACAGATTAAATGTACCCGTGAAAACCTTTCAGTTCTTCACGGTCTATGCAGGCTACTCCAATCCCTATATGTCTATGGGTTGAATCACGTGCACGCATTAACGAATTCTGTAATTAGTTAAACTAGGCGAGCAAGTATATGTCTATCCTACTCACAAATTGGTTCCCCGATGCCCGGGTTCACAAACTAGTCCTACTCTTTCTTATTACGTAATTAAATTCCCTCTTTCGAGTTCAATCTAAAAACCATAGATAATGCGTAATAATCGGGCCCTGACAATTACACAAGTGAAATCAAGAAAGAATAAGCAACCCGTTATGGGATTCAATTAATGGGAATCAATCTTCAAACATCAACCTTCATGAAATACTCTAACCCTAGAACGATAGGATTAGCTACGCATACTCATAATAACAACACAAGGAATTGATGTAATAATGAAATAATGATGTAATAGATTAATGGAAGGAAGAAAAACCCTTGTCTTGATGTTATGAGCTCTCAAATTTGCTCCAAAGTCTGAACTCCTATGAAAAACTAAGTAAAAGAGTATTTATAGAGTTTACAAACACCTAGTAATAAGTTAGACCCAAGCCCAGACGAAATAGGACATAAAAACGCGCACAAGGGGCGCTATAACGGGCGCCCCGCGCCCACGATCGCGTGAGGATGGACAGAAGACGTCGAAATTGGTCCGCTACAAGCCCGCGCCGCATGGAAAAACGCGCAAGAGGCTGGGCGCTGTGGGCGGCGCGGCGCGCCTCCTGCAGCGCCAGGCTATTTTTCTGTTTCGTTTCTCCTTTTCTCGTTTCGTGTTGTGCCTTCGTGTGCTCGATCCAATCCTCAATCAAAATCCAATCTTTTCTTGCTCAATCATGCTCTTAAAAACTCCAATTACACTGCGTAACAACCTACACACGCACGACATAAAATCAGTGTAAAACCACATTCATAAACCATAAAACGAGCGAATAAAGTATTAAAACGTGAGGAAATATTAAGGAAATATAGACATAAAATGCCAAACATCACAGCTTGTATATATGTCTATCCTTATGAGTTATCTTGTGTTGTTAAGGTTAGATTTATTTCGTTTTCAAAGTAATTCTACACTATTTATATCGATTCAGTCAATAGGGTTCGCCCGATATGTCTAAGGGAGGTAGTCCGGTGCTCGCACGGCCTAGTCAAAAATTTGGGTCATATCAATACATGAGTTCAAATGTCGATAAAAAAACCTGGGAATTATAGTTAAAAATGCTAAGTTGCAAGAAACAAAAAACATAATTTTGAGCCAAAGATCGTGTTTTAATACTATTTTAAAAAAATGTGAGTTAGAACTAAAAGCCATATTTTTTAATCCTGGAGTTCAGGTTCAATATAAAAAACTTGATCTTTTAGTTACTACGTCTAAATTTCAAGAAAACTATTGTGTTTTGAACTAATCATAATTTTTTTTATTTATTTTGGAGTTCAAAGTCCAACAAAAAAAAAGATGAATTTTTGTAGCTAAAAGCCAAACGCTATATTTTCTCATTTAAAATTTATGGTTATACTTCTTCAACTTCAGGGCTTTTATCCTATTTTATTGATATTTGATGCATATATATTTTAGTTTTCAAATAGTTCAAATAAAATGCCCATGGAGAATCAATGTTCATAAAGAACTTGAGACCGTAGCGCTAATATTGTATGTTGTACGGTGTGGCCGCTTAACATTCTAGTATACTTCATTCGTTCCACAAAGATGTCGTATTTTGATTTGGATCAGAGTTTAAAAAATAATTGAAGACTTTTGAAATTAGTGGTCTAAAATAAGTATACTTGTGTGGCTATAAATCTTCTCATTAAGGATAAAGTGGAAAATTTAGCCCCCGTTTGTTTATAATTTTTGGGAACATTTTTTGGGAGTTTTTTGAAGAAAAACTGTTTGTTTATACTATTTGAGCAAAACTTCTCTCAAAAACTCCCAAAAACTCAAAAAGTGCTCAAAGGCTCTTTTTGGGCCAAAAACTAACATTTACATATAAATTTTATTTTTATAAGAGCTCAAAGGCTCTTTTTGAGCCTAAAATTTTGTTCCCAAAAAGTATATCCAAACACTTTTTTATTTTCATATCAAACTTCACTCAAAAATGTTTCCCAAAAACTATTTGGGAATCTATGTCCAAACGTTAGCTTAGAATCAAATTTGTTCTTAAATAACTGCATTATCTTTTTGGAACGAACTAATAAGCAAATTATATCATCTTTTGTGGGAACCGGGGAAGTAGTAGATATTCTTAAGTTAGTTCGTAAATGGTGATTAGAGCTAAAAAATGGCTATTGGTCAGAATTTCAAGGTATTTCTTTCTCGTACAGCATTTTGCTTCTTCTTGCCCAACTTACCTATAAAGTTTAGATTTATAAACTTAACTTAACCTAAAACTATGGGTTAAGATCTAATGTTTAAAGTTTAATATTAGATTCAAATGGGCGTGTAGCCACAAAGAAACTACATTAGCCTCTAAATACTACGCACATGTATATATATGTACAAAATGCGCATATACCTACATTGATGATAATCATGCCATGGATATATACTTATATTGCATGCATGATCAGCTGCCAAGTCTCTTCTTTAAAGTATTTGGAGTACCCTGTATTCGTATAATTAGCATCTTTCTATAGGGAGGTTTCAGGTTTAGACTATACGACGTTATGGTTCTTCCTTTACTACATTTGAAGTCGTGCAACCTATATTTTCTCTTTTGTATACTTCTCTCCAATTTCTAAATGCAGCAGTGTTTTTATCTACATTAGTTCTGTTTCCTGCCATCCGAACAAACCCAAAGTTTTTGAACTCTTCTTTTTTACCTTGCACTCACCCTTTTGTTTTGTTTTTTACTTTCCATTTCCACTTTTGGCCGAGTAGTCCACAGACTCTGCACCCTTTCTCTCTCTCTCTTACTTTTCCAGGAGAGCGTGCATTAAAATCCTTTTCATGGTACTGTTTTACAAGAAATATAATCAGAAAGTGCGAGAAAATAGGATAGCCTAAAGGTTATAGCTTGGAATCTTGGGCTTTTACATGGGGGAAATCTAGAGTATTTCAGGCCTCAAGATTTAGTAGAATAGAATCAATTTGGGGTTTTCTTAGCATTTAATTTCCTTTTTGTCCTTTTTGTTCAAAGTTTAAACATGCATAGCTAGGTGCTATTAGGTTTTGTAGACTGCGTGCATGTTGTTTATTATTTAACGTGATCTTTGACCATATATTTAAGTTCTTTGCTTACTTGTGGAAGGTGGTTTTGTGATATTGGAAAAGAAAATAGTTTCCTAATTAATGGAAGGTAAAACTTTTTCCAGGAGAACAATGATGATCTTATTACTATGGCTGAGAGAAGGGAAATTTTGGAGGTCGAAATCATGATTGATCCTTTTGAACTTTGGGTTCTGCGTTGGACTCTTTGAGAAATGAACTAAGAATTCAATTAAAGAGAGATAAGGTTTTGTTTTGACCAACAGATTCTCTATTGTATAATTCATCAGGTTGAGTGACAGCATCACAAATAGTTAACCCCTCTCTCAGTCAATTTTTTATGAGATTTTCACAAATAGGAGTAAATGATTTATAGAAACATAAGAGTTACCCCTCATCAATATAAGAAATGAAAAACGATAACAACAATAGGAAAAATAAAAAAATAAAGATGGAGAAGCATAATATTTGGATTTTCAAGTTAAGTTTATAATCATCACTTAGAATCAACAAATTGATTGAAATAATTCAAATAAAGTCTTCCTCGTAAACATTATTAAAAAAAGTATAAATGAACTTAAGTTTAACTATTGTGTAGTTAGTACTACATTTTTACACTTTATTTGATACTTAGTAAATATAGCTTGGGCTGTGTGAGTGTAATATTTATGGAATTTTTACCCCACATGACTATTCCCAACCCTTATCCACTTTTTGTAATCATATTTTGTCCTTTCTTTCTTTTCCTAGCATATTTATTAAATATAATTTGATGATATAAATATTTAAAAAATATGGGACAAATATATATGTGTATAGAAGGTATATATACAAAATATCAATCGATTATATTTGATATTTTAATTATAAATTAAATTTTAAATATAAATATTGTGGCTATATTATGTTAGTGCTAAATGACTTGATAATATGAAATATTGTAGGCTATGTATTATGTGGAAATCCCAATATTTATTGTCAATACTGAAAAGGTTGTTAAAATGTTTTCCAAGTCTGGCCTTAAGAACCTGTTTGCCCAAGCTTTTAGGGACCCAAAAGTGCTTATTTTTCTCAAAAAGTGCTTATTTTAAAAAATTGTGGTGTTTGGCCAAGCTTCTAGGAAAAAAGTGCTTTCGAGTGGCAGCAGAAGCTGTTTTTCTGCTGTGGGGAAGAAACTGAAAAAAGTAGTTTTTCCCTAAAAGTGCTTTTGAGTAGAAGCATAAGCTGTTTTTAATTTCTATCATTCCAAAAATATCCTTACCAAAAATACTTATATACCTAATTACCCCTATATATTTTAACCTAATGATTACATTATATAAATAGTACAATACTTTTCAATCACTATCTTTTATACGTACACCTACATCACTATTGTTACAAACTTTTAATCAAATAATATCTTTTTTCAAGTTATAAATCAAGAATATTCAATTATGTATGTTGTATTTTAAAATTTTTTAACTAAACAAAAATATTAAATATTTTGTTTGAGAATAAATATTTAAAATCATTCATCTAGTTAAATAACTGTAAAGTAAGTCTTTAAATGTCCTTACTCGTAATTAACACTTAAAAGTACTTTTTCAAAAGTTTGGCCAAACACAAATTACTACTCAACTGTTGATAAAAGTGCTTCTCAAATGAGTTAGCCAAACACAAACTACATTTCTCCAAAAGTACTTTTACGAAAAGCACTTTTGAATAAAAGCACTTCTCAAATAAGCAGTTTTTAAAAGCTTGGCCAAACAGGCTCTAAGATGTAAAGCTCATATGCATTTTATTGGTCCCTTATGTAGATAATCAAAGGGAGGGATATATGTTACAAAGTCGAAACAAAATGAGTTTTTCTTAGAAGTAAGGGGGAAAATGTGGTGGCTTTTCCTGATGAGGCCAAAAATGTGTTACAGGGTGCAACATGAGTCCTATTTATGTAAATAATCCGCACATCCACAAGTTGGGCTAAACATGGCCCAGATGGACCTACACTGTCTAGCAGTAAAAATTTAGTGTAGGGGCCTGTTTGGCGCGCGTTAATTGATTTGTAGCCGTCAAAAATAAATTCGCTGAGAAATAGCCACCTCCGGACAAATCCCAGTATAAATACTGGGACTTTGAACAAAACTTGTTCAAGGCCCCAATATTTGTACTGGGGAAGCTTCAGTAAACTAACCCCAGTATAAATACTGGGGCTTTGAACAAGTTTTGTTCAAGGCCCCAGCATTTTGTTATGGGACTATGTATAAAGCTTCAGTCCCATAACAAAATGCTGGGGCTGTGAACAAAACTTGTTCAAAGCCCCAGCATTATTATGGGACTGAAGCTTTATATATAAAGTCTCATAACCCATAACAAAATGCTGGGGCTGTGAACAAAACTTGTTCAAAGCCCCAGTTTTTTGTTATGGGGCTAGTTTGGGGTGTTTTTCCAACGCTAATGGAGCTTAAGTGTGCGCGCGAATTTTTGGCTATTCTTCAATGAATTTTGAAACGGTGGATAGTCCCCATTGAGCGCATCCAAAAATGGCTAGTGATCAAAATTTCCCTGTCTAGCACGGTTCCTTGCACGAATAGCATGATTATGCACTGTTTACGTTTGTGCCCATTTCAGGATTTACTAGTATATAGTTTTAAAAAATCTAATTTTCAAGCTTTGGCGGGTGCGTTAAAACTTCACATCAATTCTGAGGAATCCATCAAAAGTATATTTGTTTACAACTTTTGGTGGGAAGTGAACAAAAAGCATATTTTATGCATGCCATTTAAGATATAATAAAATTTTAAAACATATTTATCTTCTGGTCTTAGGTTGAACTTCAGACCTTTCGAATCGTCTAGTCTATTTCAAACATGAAGGTATGAAGTTCAACTTTAAACTTATAGGCAGCTTCTAAAAGTTTGAAGTTTAAAATAGCGGCAAATATTGACTAAAACCTAAATGGCACAGCTAAATAGGCTCCCATTCAATTTGCCTTATCATAAAAAATTTCGGGGGGATTTGCAAAAATATGACACGTGAAGCTTTGATTTTCCAAAATGCCCTCATTAACAGATGTTTAGCAAAAATGCCCTCATTAGTTTAATGAAACTTTTTTCGGACCAAAATACCCCTACAAATCACTAAAAAGACGCGTCCCAGTCCCTCCCCTTCCTTTTCTCCATTCACGCTATCAAGAAAACTATAAAACCCCATTCTTTTTACAGATTGCTTTGTTCAAGAGAAGATTCAACGTAAGATTTCTTCAAGTTGCAAGGGTAAAGTTCTCTGCAACTATTGCCAAGAGTTTAAGTTCTGCTGCAAAGACTGAAAAATCTCTAAAGTATTGACTATTGCCAATACTTTAAACTCTACTACAATGGGAGGCTGTGTAGAGACTTCTTGCCTATTTCCAAGACTTTAAGCCCTGTTGCCATGGTCTCTGCAACTACAGAAAAAGTCTCTACAACTATTGCCAACAGCCAACACTTTAAATTCCAGCGGAAGGGGGAACTAGTACAAATAGTCTCTGCAAGTATTGAAAATTGCCATAACTTTAAACTTTAGTAGAATGAGCAACTTGTACAAATAGTCTCTGCAAGTATTGGCAATTGCCAAAACTTTTACCTATATTGCAATGCAAAACTTGCAGAGAAAGTCTCTACAACTCTTGGCAATAGCCAAGACTTTAAGTTCTAGCACGGGGGACCTTACACTAAAAATCTCTAAGAGTATTGGCAATTGCCAAGACTTCTACCTCTACTGCAGTGAACAAGTTGGAGACAAAGTCTCTGCAACTCTTGGCAATAGCCAAGACTTTAAGTTCTGGCAAGGGGGACCTTACACTATAAGACTCTAAGAGTATTGGCAATTGCCAAGACTTCTACCTCTACTGCAGTGAACGAGTTGGAGACAAAGTCTCTGCAACTCTTGGCAATAGCCAAGACTCTAATTTCTGGTGGAAGCAACAGCTTGCACAGAACATCTCTGTAAGTATTGGCAATAGCCAAGACTTTAAACTCTACTGTAATAAGCAACTTGCAGAGAAAGTCTATGCAACTCTTGGCCATGGTCAAAGTTTTAAACTCTATGCAAAACATGAATATATAATAGCCATAGCCAATAAAAACATTCAAATCACTGGAATCAAGCAAACACAAGAAAAAAAATCTCAAATTTCTAGCACACAAAGAAGGAGGCTAGGAATGGGGAAAGAAAGAAGGAAATCTTTCAGCGTGAATTAAACAAATCGGGGGCCACACAAAGAAGAAAGAAGGAGGTCAGGAATGGGGAAAGAGAGAAGGAAACCTCCAGCGTAAATTAACACAAGTTGGGAGGCAAAATAGTCCTTTCATAAAGGGGGATATGATGTGGAGGGCATTTACTTAAAATATTTGTAAGTGGGGGCAATTAGGTAAGACTATGTCTTATTGAGGGCACTAGGTGAATTTTTTTGAAAAATTTCTAATAGGCTAATCAAATGGCCCATGCTGACCTAATAGGTTGAATTTGATATTTTATTTTTGGGTTTTTTTACACATCTATACAAATTTATACCCCTAAATTACATAAAAATAATAATATTTTTCAAATTACAATACACAATATTTTTTTACCACATTTTACAACAATCAAACACAAATCAGAAAAGGAAAAAGTCAAAATCAAAGCAACCACCCCTGCTCTCCTCCCTTCCTCACTTCCACCAACTAAACCCTAAAATTTCCACTCAGTTCCCTTAACCTCCACCACCGTCACCTCACCTCCCGCCGTCCACCACCGACGTATTCACCAGAGACTACCATAATAAAAAAACAAGGGTGAAACAGATCGAAAAGATCAAAACAAGGAAAAATCGGAAACTAGAGAGACCATCGAGACGGAGGGGTTACACCGGCGACGACGAAGCTTAGCCGGAAAATGCCAACAATACATTCTTCTTCCACCGTTTCCCTTTTCAAAATGCATATCTGATTCACCTGTACTAGTGTGTGTGCGTAGGGTACAAGATGTTGACGAAGTTTGAGACAAAGAGTAATAGAGTGAAAGTGTTAGAGTTTTCATATCAAAAGGCCATGGATCTTAGCTAGTCTTCATAGAGGTGTCATCCAGTTATGGGATTACCATATGAGTACTCTCATTGATCGATTCGATGAGCACGATGGCCCTATTCGCGGCGCTCATTTTCATAAATCTCAGCCTCTCTTTTGTTTGTGGATGTATAAATTAGAACTAGTTTCTCCTTTCTCCATGGCTCTGCTTAATGTGAGAGGCTTAAACAAAAGAGATAATAAGTTTATATAGTGTCAGAGGAGAAAAAGTTGCAGTGGAAGGAAGGGACAGACATTGGATTAAGTCAGCAATGTGGGAGTCCACGACAACAACGACTTGAATGAGAAATTTGCACAAATAGTATAGTTTTAGGACTGAATCATAGTTATATGATATGTGAACAATGTTGAAACAGTCTTGAGACGGCGCCGAAACAGTTTCAAATAGCTCAGATACAATTAGATACGGTGCTGAAACAACCTGAAACAGTGCAAAAACAGTTAGATACGGTGCTGAAACAACCTGAAATGGTGTAGAAAAATTTAGATACAGTTCGATATGGAGAAAAAATAGTGCAGATACAGCGCTGAAACAGTCTAAAAACAACTAGTGAAAAAAATTAAAACAAAATATAAAAAACTAATGTAAAACAATGCAAATATGTGAAAATAGCTTAGAAACAGTGAGAAACAACGCACAAACAGGATGAAACAATACTGAAATATTGTAGAAATAGTTAGATACGATGCAAAACAACCTAAGACGGTGCAGAAACAAGTAGATACAATGTTGAAACAACCTGAAACGGTGCAGAAATAGTTAGATACAGTTCGATACGGAGCAAAAATAGTGCATATACAGCGCTGAAACAGTCTAAAACAGCTAGTGAGAAATTCTTAAATAAAATATAAAATATAATGTGAAACAACGCAAATAAGGTGAAAATAGCTTAGAAACAGTAAGAAGCAACGCACAAATGGAATGAAACAATGCTGAAACAGTTTAGAAATAGTTAGATACAGTGCAAAACAACCTAAAATGCTACAGAAACAGTTAGATGCAGTGCTAAAACAACCTGAAACGGTGCAGAAACAGTTCAGATACAGTGTTGAACAACGAGATACGATGTGGCTGGTAGTTGAGAAACATGGAGATACAGTGAGATACAACGAGATATGAGGTGGTTGGGGAGGGGATGAGGAAGATTGAAATTGGGGGAAATGGGAGGATTAATAGTGAAACTGGGGGAAATGGTGGGAGCAAAAATAAAATGGGAGGAAGAATGTAAGGTTTTGCTATGTTATAAGAAAATATTGCTATGTTTTTGCTATGTTTTATTATTAACTTTTCATTTCCTCTATATTGGATAATTTTGCTAAAATATTGCTATGTTTTGTAAATAACTTCTAAAATTTGTTCTTTTATGTAAAATTCACTTTACTTTTTCCAATTCAAGTTTTTGCACTTAGTAGCCTTTTGGTAAGTCATTCTTACATTTTTGGTATTCGTAAAAAGGATAATTTAACCTATAGTCCCAGTCACCAAAAGTTGCCAGAACTCATCGTGAATCGCTAGCCTATCGGGAATTCTTTGTACTTAATTCCTGACGACTCACTAGGAATTTCTAGCGACTTCTAGCGATTAGGACTATAAATTAAATTGTTCTCTCATGAGGCTATTAAATACTCACCTGGAATTTCTAGTGTATTCTTGGGGGGATTTGCAAAAATATGAAACGCGAAGCAATGGTTTGCCTTTTTGCCCACGCTAAGAGACAGTTTGCAAAAATGACACCGTTAAGATTTAATGAAAAAAATCCAGGGTCAAGACTTCCCGTTATATTTTTCCATTTTTCAACACTTATCCCTTCAAATATTGGCAATAGGCAATACTTGCCGCACTTGGCCGTAAGTCTTGGCAATTGCCAAGACTTGCTATTGACCCCTGCTCGATTTTCCAACACTTGCACGACAAGTATTGGTAATAGGCAATACTTGCTGCACTGCGTCGTAAGTCTTGGCAATTGTTAAGACTTGACCCTTCCAGTTTTCCCTGCATTCTCGCCATATAACTTGAAGTATTGGCAAAACAACACTTGCCCTTGAAGTATTGCCAATTGTCAAGACTTACAAATTTTTTGCCTTGAAGTCTTGGCCTGCGGACTAAATAAGGGCATTTTTGCTAAAACATTTCTTAGCGCGGGTAGTTTTGTAAAACCACTCCTTATGAAGGGCATACGGTGAAATTTTTTGGTATTCTTGCGATTGTGGGAGGACGCCAGAATTCTCCAATTTTTGTAATTTTTCTTTTTGTTTTTACTTGATTGTTGTAGGTATACAGAAACTATGAATTGAAATCAGAATTCAGAAAGTATGAATTTTTTTTTTACATCCGTTTGAGAATTATAGATATAATATAAACGGCTCTATTTGTATTGGTCAATTCATCAAAATTTATTAACAATTTAATAAGATGAATAGAATAAAGATAGTACCAAAATTATGATTGAATTTTTCATTCTTCCTATTGTGTAGCGCCAAGTCTAATTCTCCAAAACAAAATATAAACGGTGGCCTAAATTCATCCTACTTGTGCAATTTCTAACATAAACTAGGATAAAGTAGTTATATAATCTCAAGATGAAACCAGCAGAATTAGAGAAAAGTTACATGGAAATGGAAGGGGGATCATGGGCAGAATTAACTGAAGAATGCTTAATCAACATCCTCACACGACTCTCCTTTACAGAGAGATGGAGAGGACCTATGATGGTATGCAAATCATGGTTCAAAGCTTGTCAGGATCCTTACCTCAACACCCACTTGGATCTTGAACCTCAATTTGATTCCACTAATGAATTGCCTCGTTATTGGACTGATCCTTTATTCGAGCATAAAATCGATTCTATGCTCCGATCTGTTGTTCTTTGGAGTCATGGGTTACTTCATACTATTCGTGTCAGACACTGCTCTGATTACTCCCTTGCATTGGTGGCTCAAAGGTAAAATATCAATCTCTATCTTTCTTCTTGCATGCTTCCAAATTCGTTGGATAATGGGTTCGCCCCTCTACCCTTCTCCATTTAAATACTGTGACGTGCACCTAACCTACACTAAGTTTTAAGATGTTAATTTTACTGCATAAATTATTTAAATGAAGATTTGGGAACTGCATAAACCAATAACAATAGCAACGATATACCCAGTGAGATTGAAGTCTGGGGAGGGTGAGATATACGCTTACCTTACTCCGTGAAAGGTAGAGGTTGTTTTCGATTTGAGAACTGCATGAACCCATGTTTACAATTTGGATAACTGAACGCATTTTAGTTGTGAGAAATTCTGAAAGTTATTGCCCCTCTTGTGGTAAGAGCGTAGCTTGTAATGTGTTGGGTAGGCCTACTTCATAGGTTTGAACCCTGCATGGTTGGGATCATTATCCATTGAGTTTTAAACTGTGGTCAACTGGTCCTCGGGGATTTCTCGATTATAAAAAGATACTGGAAGTTGTGAATTACAGTGTTGTTAGTGGAGTAGTATCAACATAGAGGAACATAAATATACTTAATTCTTTTGTTAGTTGGTTGATTTGGTTGCTTCGCCTAGGTATTTGAGTAGCTTAAAGTGGTTTTCTTTGCTCTTAATTCTCGAAAAGGTTCCACACTGTCATTTTAAGAAATGTTATATATAGTACTTAAAGCTGAATGATATAAGAAGTTTAGATTCAAAATCATTTTTTGGCATTATATGTTACTAGGTTTTTTCATACTTGGTGAAATTGGTTTCTGGAGCTGAGAACATTGGCAGCAGCAGGAAATGATTGAAATTTTTGCTTAGTGACGAATTCGTAACAGAAAGAAATGTTGCATCATCCTTTTCTTTTTGTGTGGAATGTTTGTTCTTTGGATAACTTTGAGGTACTAGGGCGTGGTTCTGCTTATCATGTAGTGCTATGGTCGCATTATATTGTGGTCTTTCGAAATTGTGGGAGCAGAGATTGCTTTGAGTATTTGAATGTTGAACTCAACATTATTTAGTTTCCTTAAGTATCTCTTAAAGTTTGCTTGAGCTGCTCTTAAATGAGCTTAGGTGCAGTGTAAAGTTGGGTTCTTTGCCTCACCAATCAATGCTACTATATTGGCAAGCTTAGGTCGGTGCCTGAATGCTTATGGGCCTCCTTGCAAAGAGCGCGATGTTTAGTTTGGGTTAGTTGTAATGATGCAATGTTTAGATTGTATTTCAGATTTATAGATGAGCATGCTTATACTAAATTTCTTACCTATTCTGAATCGTTAAGTATCCATCCATGCATTTCCTTAGCAACGATTATATTGCTTTTCAAAATAGACTCAGTCCTTCGCATTGCATGTATTTTTAAATTTTTGCACCCAGAGGTGTGACCCAACAACCAATAAAGTGGGTGGAAATCATGAGAGATCAAGGTCCAATGTTTAGCTGCGATCACTTGATCCAGTCTGATGACAGTGAAATCTTGCAAAATATAGGATAATGGTTTTGGGAATCAAGTTAGATTTCGCTTCATCCACCTCCCCACTAGATTGATTTGAGGTTATAGGATTGAGTTACTTTGGTTATTTTAGTAATAACTTTAGTTTTAAATGACTGTCTTCAACACTAAATTCTATGTTACTCGGACTCTTCACTTTTGGTGCCGCACCCGTGTCGGATCCGTACCCATGTGGGTGTGGGTGTGGGTGTGGGATCCGTACCCGATTTGGTCAACTGATTTTGGGTATTTTGACCAAAATCAACTGAGAAATTTTGGACAGATTAGGTCCTGATCAATATTTTTTCCTCAAGTTTTCCACATAATATCTCATAATTTAGGTTTTATAACTCTACTTTTACATTATTGAATTTTTTTTAGCCGAATCCCCACGCCCGTATCCATAACTGGATCCGTATCCCCGAATCTTAAAATATAGATCATGAAGGATCCGACCTCTAGATCCGCACCCATGTCGGACACCCGCACCCGGGTACGAGTAACTTACTTCCAACATGCTTAACCTATCTCCTCATATATGCTCCTCTATGAAGCACATTAGATCTTCCTTGACACCTTGTCTTGCCCATGTTATCCCTTCAAACTACTGCCACCAAAATTTGTGAAGGTTTGGAAATGTCGTGTATTTCATGACAAGGTTTCAATAGAAGGTTTCGAGGAGTTTGGGACAAGTATTGGAGGAAGGGAGCAGACAGGATGAGAAGCTGTTGTGGTTATTAAAGTTCCTTTCAAATTAGACTACTGTAAATCTGTAATAGGTCGATCACTAAATTGGCTGACCATAGACCGTCAAGGCTAGATATACTAAGGGTTCATGAATTGAATTATATTTGAGAACCAGCATTAGAATTTTATGGAGCATATCTACCTAAATCTAGATTTCTTAATTAGCCAAGCTGGGATTGTGATATTTAGTAAAATTTTAGTCCAAGGAAAGTAGAAAAGTGGAAGTTTCGAGTTCAGCCAGCCGTTAGGAGAAAGCATATTCAGGAAATGATAGAGTTAAGTATGAATTCCACTAAGAATCATTAAGCATGTAACCCTGTTGTTTTGTTTGGTTTTAACCCTGCTGGTGAATCAAATGATAACATTCTTCCTTTCTTATTTCTTGTACAAATTTACACATTAATCGTTATAAGACCAATAATGGTGTATGGAAGTGAACATTGGGCATTCAAAATCCAACATATCCACAGGATGAGTGTTGTAGAAATGTGGATGCTAAGATAGATGTGCGGTTATACAAGATTTAATATGACCACATTTGATAAAAGGTGCAAATAGCATACATAGTGCGTAAAACGAGAGAAGTCGCTTGTGATGGTTTGGTCATGTCCTGCGCTGACCTTTAGATGCTATGGTCCATAGGTATGAAAACATTGTCAGAATAGGTGGTAAAAAGGGATAAGATAGACCTAAAATCACATGGAAGGAAGTTGTGTATGTAGACCTCTAACTTCTTGGAATTCATGCAAACCTAGCGAAAAGGAGGGCATAATGGAGATAAAAGATCTATTATAGGCGATACCAATTAGTTGAGACTATGTTTTAGTCATGTTAGTATGTTTACTTCAGGTTCAATGTTTGCTAGGAGTCTCTTTAGTCCCTTCAAAGATATATGGTAGTAGAAAATGTAGACAACTGCTATTGCTAGAGATACTAAATTCTTATATTATTGAATTGAGACAGGTTTGAACGAGTGACATGGACATATTTTCGATCCCAACTTGCTTGCAATCTAAGTTACTCGGACTCTGTTGCGGGTGTCCGATACGGGTGCGGATCTAGAGGTCGGATCCTTCATGATCTATATATTTTAAGATATGGGGATACAGATCCAGTTATGGTTACGGACGTGGGGATTCGGCTAAAAAAATTCAATAATCTAAAAGTAGAGTTATAAAATCTAAATTATGAGATATTATGTGGAAAACTTGAGGAAAAAATATTGATCAGGACATAAAAATTTCTATATACAACAATACAAGGTATTCTATTTCCTTCAATTTTCCCTTATTTTTGTTTTGATTAGAGAAATCATTGAATCTATCCAGAATTTCTCCGTTGATTTCGGTCAAAATACCCAAAATCAGTTGGCCAAATCGGGTACGGATCCCACACCCACACCCACACGGGTACGGATCCGACGCGGGTGCGGCACCAAAAGTGAAGAGTCCGAGTAACATAGCTTGCAATTGAAGCATAGTTGTTGTAATATGTCATTCTCTTCTGAAGTCACCCATTTCAATGTAGTTTATTTTTCATTAGTTGATTTGGGTGGTTTTAAAAAGTCTTCATCATTAAATTTATCTTTAATGTCAAGCCGGCTCCTGAATAGGGAATTTTAACCTTTTATTTTGAAGGTTTCCTGTTGAAATCTCTCTCAGTTTGTTGTTAATCTATTTAGAGAGGATTTGATGTCAAAGGGCCCTAGAATTGGCTCATACTTGTGGTTGGGTGGGTGTTACTCTCACCAACATAAAGTAATCCATTATGGTCCATGCTTTATTGATTAGTTTTAAAAGCTTAAAACTGTTTGTCTTTGTTTCTATTTTTTGGCATTTCATTAGTTAACATTAACTCATAGATTCATCGCCTGCTCTAGATAGTTGTGTATGTTGTCATTTCTTGCACATAAACATTTCCTAATTTTACTAAAAAGTGTTTATACTTGTATAAATGGCTGGTAAATAAAGTTTTTGACTGCTCTTACTTACAGGTGCCCAAGGCTTCAAGTTCTCTCTATCAAGAGCTCTCCACATGTAACTGATGAAACCATGTCTCTTATTGCCTCTGGGTGCCCCTCGCTCAGGGAACTTGATATCAGCTTCTGCTATGAAATATCTCACAGGTCTCTAGCTCTAATAGGACAACACTGTCCTAATTTGCAAATACTGAGGCGCAATTTCATGAACTGGCTAGATACATCACAACATTCGCGTGTTGTCCCCACGGAGTATCTTGATGCCTGTCCTCAAGATGGCGATTATGAAGCTGCTGCAATCGGGAAATTCATGCCTCAACTTTTACAACTTGAACTCCAGTTTTCCAAGTTGACTAATAAAGGTCTAGCTTTGATATCTGAAGGGTGTATAAACCTTGAGCACCTGGATCTATCTGGTTGTGCAAATGTTACTGGCCGGGATATTTCCAATGCGTCATCGAATCTGAAGAAAATGAAAACCTTGATAAAGCCTAACTTTTACATCCCACGGTCATTATATAACACTGAGAGGTATGGGCACTGGCAACTGTATGATGAGCGATTCCAGACGGATGTTTTCCGATTTTGATCCAGACAGAACGGAGGTGAGATATCTCGTCAATTTGATAGTGTTGTGGTTTCCTTCGTGTGTACATGTAAAAAATGTTATGAATAAGAGCTAAACAAAGCTACTTTATACTCTTGATTTGCTTTAAGATGGTGTTTCATGTGCATATAACTCTGTACATATGATATTTTGCTACTGATGGAATCTTTCCATGGATTCTGGTTCTGCATTATGTTAGTAGGATTAGGTTTATTTGTTTCACGTCTTGAAATGCCTATATTGATTATAATAGTAAGGTTCAATACATAGTTTGCCCTTGAACTTGAGGCTAAAACAATGGAAACCTCTCGACACACCAAACATTTAGGCACACAAGTTTAATTTTGACCCTCTTTTCTCAAATTGTTAAGATTTTAGGCATCCGTTGAGGAAAAGAGAAGAATGCTTTGTAATATGAGATTCCATAATAAGGAATCATTTAGAAATCTGGTGTAAAAACAACTGATATCTAGCTAATTAATATATTATTCATCATTTAAGGTACGTGAAGGAAATTGGATTCCGGTTGCCTATGTAGGTCAACCTTTATCAATGTTAAACTAATTTAAATGTATAATGTATTATATATTTATTAATTATAACATAAGAAGCGAAAAAACAAAATGGTTAGGAAGAGCCCTACACCATTGTCATCTATATATATATAAAAGCAAAGAACGCTTAGGACAAAATTTAGGATAAGACATTAGGACAATATTTGTAATGACATTAATCCAAATCCAAATTTTAAATATAAAGATTAGTATTTTTTTTAATTCAATAAAAAGATAAACATACTACCTTATCTTAACTAATAATTTTAAATTTTGAATAAAGAGATAGTAAATCTTTTTGGAAAGATAGAACCAACTTATTTTTTATTTTATTTTTTATAATATATATATATATATATATATATATATATATATATATATATATATATATATATATATATATTATTAAAAGGAAAGAACACTTAGGACAAAATGTAGAATATTATGACAACAATTGTAATCTATATCTATATATATATAAAAGCAAAGAACGCTTAGGACAAAATTTAGGATAAGACATTAGGACAATATTTGTAATGACATTAATCCAAATCCAAATTTTAAATATAAAGATTAGTATTTTTTTTAATTCAATAAAAAGATAAACATACTACCTTATCTTAACTAATAATTTTAAATTTTGAATAAAGAGATAGTAAATCTTTTTGGAAAGATAGAACCAACTTATTTTTTATTTTATTTTTTATAATATATATATATATATATATATATATATATATATATATATATAATTAAAAGGAAAGAACACTTAGGACAAAATGTAGAATATTATGACAACAATTGTAATGACATAAAGCCAAAATTAAGTTGATAATTGAAGGATAAAGTTTTCAAGTTTGAATTTAAAGATAATATGAAGATTTGAATTAAAAACAACATGAAACATGAATTGAATTACAAGATAACGTTTTGGAAAAGAAAGATAATTAAAGAACTCAAAATTAGCAATTCCGTTTGAAGATAACTTCTTTACTCATTAAGATGAAGCCAAAAGTTTTACCAAATATGTTATTCTATATTATTATTATTATTATTAATATTATTATTATTATTATTATTATTTAAGATTTTCTTTCTTAAGATATAACCTACTGTTTATCTTAACTAACAAGTTTTTATGTAATTTGAAATGAAATATAGTAAATCTTCTTTGAAAGATAAAAACGATTCCATTATATTAACTAACTATAAAAAAATTATAAAGATAAAGATGGAGATGGAGATATGGTACTACAACTACTAATCTCCAGATTACAATCGTGAGCTTAAGTTGCGGTTTGAATGAAGGTATTTATCCTTTTTAGTGATAATTATCATATACCCTTTAGATAGTTTTTATCTTTATTCCTAACAAACTGATAAGATTTGTAATTTAAATTTAAATAGAATTTGAGCGGGATTAAAATTTCAACTTTTTAAAATCTTATATATATACCATACCAGTTCAGTTTTTTTAAATTTATGTTTCATACCGTTTGTGCTCTAATTTGTTTGTATTCTATTGCTTTCAAATTATATTGAGCTTAATTATTTTGTTATTGCAGGACATTCCACAGGTTGAAGCAGCTATCTAAAGAAGATTTTTTTTCAGGTAAAGCAACTAACAAATTCTGCTAAAAGATTTTTGTTGATTGAACCAGTGATTATTGAAACTTCATTTATCTAATGATTTGGATTACTAAGAAGGTCTTATGCGATGTTATTTTTACTCATTATTATACTCTATTTATTTTGTCATGTTTTTAAGCTCATTATTATAATTTGTTTATTTTGCGTGTTTCACTTATGTTTGTAGTTATGACTTATGATTCGAGGTTGTCTTACTATGTTTAAACGTGTTGTATTATCTGGATTCATGTTGGTGCAGATTGAGAGCTTGGAATTAAAGAAAATCTTCAATTTTATAGTAAGTATTTTTGTTAGGTGTGTAATTGTATAGATTGTTGATTCCTTGCTTTGTTTTTAACACTAGAATATTTCCATTAAAAAGGTTCAAAAGTCTCTTTAAATCAAAAAAATATCTTAAGATAGTAATAAGCATTTTTGTTAGGCATGTGTAGATTATTTATAGTGGTGCTTTGTTTAAAATCCCTTTACATATCCTTCAAAACTGGTTATTTTAAAATATATTAGCACCATTTCATATGTTTTGGATCCATTTATGAAAAAGTTAAGATATGACACAAAGGAACAAAATATATGATTGAGAAAGAGAGAGGGGGCAAGGAGCATGGATTTCCAATACATGTATCATCAATACATAAAAAATAAACGATTTTTATGATTTTTCCAATAGACTACTGAATCGTTTCGTAAATGGATTGAGACTACAATATAATTGATATGGCAAATGATAGTCATGAATAGTACTGGGGAAATCAAACTTCAAAAATTAAAGTGTACAATTATAAAAGGATGAGACTTATTTAAATTTGAAGTAAATAAGATCTCGATCTTTACGTTACTGTATATTGAAACTTTAAGTTCAATCTTAACTTATCTAATTGTAGAAGCAAAGTGCATAGTACCATTTTGATTGATTCAAGTTGTAATAGATTGGGTTTGTTCAATTTACCAATAGGAAGAGAGGGACATAGGACTCGTATGTCTTTCCTTCATCTATTCACTTTTGTAGATAAAATTTATTTTTAAGAGAATACTATAGTTTTTTAATATTAAGAATTACTTACAAATTTTATTTTCAGTCCAATGTATTGAAATTATGAAATTTTCAGTTAATGTATTGAAATTATGAAATAATATTAAATGTTCAATTTTGTCTTTTATAATATTGTCATCTATCATAGACAAATGATTATGAATGGTTTGTGATGAACCATATGTTCAGATCTAAAATTCTCTTTTGATGGGGTTTTCCTTTTGCTAACATAAATAAAATTTATGATATATTTGATTTTGGTGAAAGATAAGGTCTTTGAATTTGACTTAAAATATATCATTGTTTGAACTTAAATTGAAAGGTAATTTTTTTCTTAGAACATGTAACATAAATTTGAATTACAAGATGAACTTTTTGAAACAAAAATTAAAGTATTTAAATTTAAAATCAAATATAAATATTATTTGAATAAGATTAAAATGTGCAGAATTGAGATGAGAAATATTTCTTGAAGTCACATGATAAAAATAAAATATAAATCTTAAATCAAAATGATAATACATGGGGCAAAAAATACTTAATTTGAAGTCTTACATAATAAATCCAAATTTGAAAATATGTCACCACTATTAGTATCTAATTAGGTTTATATTTTTTAAATTTTTTAAACACATTGTGTTTGATTAAGTCATACGCAAATTTATGCATGTTGTTGTAATGTTTAAAGACTGGATAAGTATTTTAGCTTAGTAATATTCTACCTAATATATAAAGTCGTGTACTATTTAATTATGTGTATGGAAGAATTATTTATTTCAAGCTTTCTTTGCTTAATTTTCTCTGTTTTAAGAGAAAAAAATACCTTGGTTAAGGATTAATGTACACATAGTATAAGGAGAAGGGAAAATATAAATGGATCAATGTTACTTCATCATTCACTAACTGCCTTGGCTTGTCATTATTTATAAATTATTATAGCGTTCTACTGTCCTTTCGACAATTGAGGTTTATGGTGGTAAAATCGTATTTCTCTTTATTCATATAGTTGCATATACGGAATATGCATTATTATTTGTTATCACGTAGAACCACTGCTTTGTGTGTGCGTATATATATCTATATAATGTCTTTGAAGTACGTTTTAACGTGAGCTAATTTTGTACAATCCGTGCGATCATCCTACAAAAATTAATGTTGATAGAATACTTCTTCGCTAAAATCGCATGAAAAATAAAGGATAAATAGTTAAATAAAGACCGAGTTAGGATTTATTTATCCTTTGAAATAATTCAAAATAAAATAAATTAAATACTGCAATAATACTATATAATACTATTCATAAACTTGAGCAATGAAAACATTTCAAGCAATTTTAATACAAGTACAAAAATAATTTAGTAATAGAACAGGAGAAAAATTAAAGAAACGCAAAGAAAAGAGGAAAAACAAGTGTATTCTTAAAAGAACAAAAAAAAAAAAGGAATGAAGGAAAAAAAATTAGTAGAAGAATATGAGTAAAAGATATAGTGATAATTTAATATATTTTGCAACTTTAAGAAAGAGATTATAGATATGAGAAACTTAATATTGAACACTCAATAGGTAGGCGAATAGTTGAGTTTTAAGGTTTAATCGTGACAACATTACATAATTACCAATTATATAATTGCTACTATGAGTTGATTTTCATATTGCTACTATGAGTTGATTTTTATAATGACCGCGCATCGCGCGGGTGCTATACTAGTTGTAGTTAAAAGGAAGCGTTCTGTTCCTTTCTGAAGAAAGCACTGTTCCCCCTCTATCTTCAAAAAATTCCTTCTTCTTTTCTCAATTTATTAATTTCTCAAGTGTAGGAAGTGTAGGAACAAACTTTTGTAATAAAGTAAATTCATAGACTGTAAATTTACTTTGTAATTCGCATTTATAATACTTCTGATTATTTTGTCAGACCAATCAAACGAATATTAATCTTGCGATTTCTGTGTTGTTATTTTCCTTCCGAGCGAACAATAATATCCAATTACTATATTGAATTTAGATGTCATGTGATTACGTACAAGCTGTGAGAGTTTATCATATTAATGTAAGAATTCATACCAATTGACCAGAGATACATGTGCAACACAACCTAGATATGAAGCTCCTAAACGTTCTTGTAATGCTTAAGACTACTCATTAGTATAATCAACATACTACGGTAATGACAAGAGACGGACCTAGGATTTGAGGACATTGAGGGCACCACTAAATTTGACATAAATATGCCAATTAATTAAAGGTGTCAAATATCATATATATCTAATTTTTTAGGTATTTATAATTATACATATAAAAATTTACCGACATCAACAGGTACCCATACACCCGCGGCATACACTTCTAGGTCCTCATTGGTAGAGTTATTTAGGGATGTGCTCATGCGGTGTGATCGATTTTATTAAAATTGATGAGAATATGAACTTACAACCATTAAGATGTTGAATCTTCTTCCCAAATCTTTTCATACATGTGATGTCTTCCTATAATATATATTTTTTATTCTTCATTTCTCCTTTGTCGGGTGATTTTTCCTCCACATGGTATATAAACAATGGTAGTTCAGACGTGAAAGCAATGAACTATACCTTTTAGTAGTTTAAGCCAAGATCCAAGACTATATAGGATCGACCAACACCATAATTAAGTCACTAATGTAAGTCTAACCCAGAATTGATGCATATATAACGGATCTCTCCAAGTTATCCAATTCTTTAATCGTATAACCGTGGAACCGTATCATATTTGATAGGCACAGGCACAACTACATTTGAAGGATTCAAAATTACCAAAATTTAGGTCTTATAATAATTTTCTAACTAATTAATGTTATTATAATATATTGCATTATTTTGCTGATGTAAAATAATGTATTGTTGTTACAGAGTACAGATTTTTAAATGGCTTTGAAAAAAAAGAAAACAAGGAACTTGTATCTATGTAAATTGATTAGCATAACTATCTCTTTTCTAGTTTATGTGGCCAAAAAGAAAAAATTAATTAATCTAGCTCAAAAAAGAATAAATATTCTAAATTTGGAAAAATCATTTAACTTGAACTACTTATTTTAATTATAACGAAAAGTTTTATAGGCACATAAACATTATTATGGAACATTTAAGATTACAAGTTTCAAAAAACTTATAACCACACAAGGATTATAGTAATATTCTTATGACCTCATTTGCAAAAGTCGTTATTTATTTCATAAATTTTGTGCGTGTTCAAATTTTTCCACATAAATTGAAACAGGTGGAGTAATAAGTTAATCAATTTAGAGAATTTCGATTTGAGTACTAAAAACAAAACACTCTTATTTTATATTCCTGCTGCATGTTTAAGAATCATGTGCAACGTCATTTCCCGCGTAGTCTTTAGTCTTTGTCTTGTTAATTGTAAATATGTATATTTCCTCTAAAACCAAACAATAAAGAGCATATTTTTGCTTTTATTCAAACAAGAAGATGGACATTTGTAACAAAGTAGTAATCCTTCTCCTTCTTTCGCTATTCCTTTTATCTTCATGGGTTGCTTCAGCAACAAGTATTAATACTCATGATGATTTTCTTGAATGTCTTTCTCATCAAATTATCAACTCAAACTCAATATCCCTAGTCATTTACAGCCCCAAGAACTCATCATATTTAACCATTTTAAATTCGTTTATAGGAAACCCAAGACTTGCATCAGCCTCCAATGCTAATAAACCATCCTTCATTTTCACTCCTTTGGATGAATCTCAAATCCAAATAGCTGTACATTGCTCTAAATTACATGGCTTACAAATCAGGGTCCGCAGTGGTGGACACGACTATGAAGGCCTTTCATATATTTCTGAAGTTCCTTTTGTCATCATCGATCTTAGAAACCTAAGATCAATATCCATTGATACCAAAACCAAGACTGCTTGGATACAAGCTGGTGCAACTCTTGGAGAACTTTACCATAGCATTGCCAAAAAAAGTAAGACTTTGGCTTTTGCTGCTGGGGTTTGCCCTACAGTTGGTGTTGGAGGGCACTTCAGTGGTGGAGGCTATAGCATGATGTCTCGAAAATTTGGTATAGCTGCTGATAATATTATTGATGCTAAAATAATAGACGTGAATGGAAGAATTTTAGATCGAAAGTCCATGGGAAAAGATCTCTTTTGGGCTATTAGAGGAGGTGGAGGGACTAGCTTTGGTATCGTTGTTTCATGGAAGGTGAAATTACTTGATGTTCCAGAAAAGGTCACTGTTTTCAACATAACACGTTCACTAGAACAAAATGCAACTGAACTAGTCTATAAATGGCAACATATTGCTGACAACGTCAATGACAATCTTCTCATTAGACTCTTCATAGAAAAGTTGGGTAAGAGCTCTATCCAAGTCTCTTTCACTACAATGTTTGTTGGAGGAATCAAAGAACTCCTTGACGAAATGCAAAACAGTTTTCCTGAATTAGGTTTGTTAAAAGAAGATTGCATTGAAATGAGTTGGATAGAATCAATTCTCTTCTTTGATGGGTTACCTAGAGGTGTGTCACATGATGTTTTACTAAATCGGACTGTTCCTATTGGGACAAGTTTGTCACTCAAAGCAAAATCAGACTACGTTCAACATGTTATCTCCATGGATGGTCTGAAAGGTATATGGAAAGTACTACTTCAAGAGGAAGACTTATTATTCCAATTGCAATTCAGTCCTTATGGAGGAAAGTTGAGTGACTACTCAGAATCTAAAATTCCTTTTCCTCATAGAGCTGGGAACATATTCATGATCCACTATGCAGTTGCTTGGCCCAAAATGGAAAGTTCTAAGAGACATATATCTTGGATTCGGAAATTTTATAAATACATGTCTAGGTATGTTTCAAAGTCACCAAGAGCAGCATATATCAACTATAGGGATCTTGACTTGGGGGTAAACAACAAATTAGGGAATACAAGTTATGCTCGAGCAAGCATATGGGGAATGAAATATTTCAAGAACAACTTCAAAAGATTGGTGCAAGTGAAGACCAAATTTGACCCGGAAAATTTCTTCAGGAATGAACAAAGTGTTCCTCCTTTATCAAAAGAAGCTTAGTGTTATGGCTTTCAAGCCTTGCAAAAACATTTCTTAAATAATTCTTTCCTGATGTGTACTACTAATAGCGGTTCAAAGGTAAAATGGATGAATCCATAATGTTTGTGTTTGATATGTCTTAATTTGTTTTATTTTATCCCACTTGTTGAAAATCACTTTTATCTCTCAACAGTATGTTAACTACCTAACTAAATTTTACATTTTTGGTGAGGATTCGATTTCCTAGTTCCCACATTGTAATTCCCTTTCCCACTTTCTACACGTCTTCCCCCAAATTAAAAAATAAACACCTTCTCCAGCATTGAACAAGTGATTTCATCAACTTATCTCAACTTCCTGTCATTGGCCACTAACTCCAGGACATTTCATCCAGTAGTTACTCGGGAGAGTTTGCTGAAATACCCAGAACAAGTGTTGATTTAATTAAATAACCTTCGAGTTATAAGAATTGGGTAGATGACCTCCACTTAGATAATCATGTTTAGGACTTAATTACACAAAAAAAATGGTTAGACGTTAGCCTCCCAAGTTCTAAATATTACACTTTGGCCCATACCAAAAACAGAAAATCCCCCCCCCCCCCCCAAAAAAAAAAAATTTACCACCCACATGCATCCCCCTTCCCCCACCTCTCTCTAGCCGCCTCCATCGCCTTCTTCTTCAGCTGAAGCTTGTTCCAGGCCCCAAATCCGTACCATTTTGTTCATACCTATCACAAATCCAATCCCATCTTCAATTTGCTCCCATTTCGTGATTTCTGGTCATGGGAAGCTTTGAAGTTTTCAATTTTCGTCTTTTTCAAAATCATCAATCTGTCGATCGTGGTGGGTGCATTGACATCGAATTAGGTTGGTATCAATTTCTTCGTGGTATATGAGGTGTTTTATTGAGCTGGAAGCTCCTTTATCATCTCCGCCATTATTTTTGTTCCATTAGAACTCTGTTTTATTTCATCGATATGTTCTAGTATATTGTAGACGATACATATATCAGTAAATAGAGATGTGATGAGGGGCTTTGCAATAGTAGGTGCTGATTACAAGGGGCAATGGGTAGAGACGTATAAATACTGTTCTTGGCATTCCAATACTAGTGCAACAGTACCTATTGAATTGAAATTGGAGGGTACATTTGACGAGTTGATTGATAACGTCATTGAACGCGGAGAATTAACTTGTGATCGGGCAATGTGTCCATTAGTTCTATGCTTAGTGCTGCATCTATAAGGGGAAAATAGCTCCTTCATTCATTAGGAATGACATGGAATTGTGCATATACTTTCTAGATGTAGATGGTAATGGAAGTAGGCATATTCTTTATATTTCGGGGTCGAGAGGTCCGCCTCAGCTTCAAATGTTATTGCATCATCTCCTCTAGCAGTTGACGATGACCAAATGGAAGATATTTTAAGGCCTGTGATTGAGGATAGTAGAAAATATCCAGTGAACGTGGATAAAGATGAAAGTACTAGCAGTGACGAAAGTGATGAATCTGAGCATGAGAGGCCTACTGAAATGAAGAGCGGTGTTGTTGGGGAGTCTGCTGGAATAGAGTCCGACGATATTATTGGAGATAGTACAGGCTTTTATAAGGAAAATCATTCTTGAACAAGAATGAGCTGGTTTGGTCATTGAAACTAGCATCGATCAAGAAATGCTATACTTTCCGCATGAAGAAGAGTACAACTGTTTGTATTCTATGGCATGTGCATCGATGAACTGCAAATGGATGGTACGCGGTATGAAGTACCAAAGTTATGATAGATTTAAGATCACCAAGTACTTTGGTGATCACACTTGTGGTGTAGAGAAGGCTACGAGCCATCATTCTAATGTCGTCGTGGGAGATAATGAGCCTATTGGCTCAGAGACAGGATATTACTGAATCTAGTTAAAAGAACTTGTACATATAAGACATTTATCAAAAGGGGCAGGAAAAGAGTTAAGTACATTTCATCCATCGGGGAATCATTTACGTCCAAGAAGAGAAAGAATAAATGTTGAAATTATAAACGACCCGGCCACAAGAAAATAATTTGCCCTCTATCTCAAAATAGATAATGATTTATTGTTATTTAATAAGTGTAATAATTGTTTCTGAATATTTGTAATGGTCAAGTCAATTGAGTAATTTATATATCTTCGCTTCCAATATACAAGTGTTTACTCAATCTTATTGTTTAATATATTTAGATATGTTGATAATAAACCATTGTTGCACTTGAAATCTTATTTTTTGGGAAAAGTATGCCTAGGTGACAATAGATCATCACCAGTTAACAATAGACCTTAAATGGCTTTATATATCTGTAGTTGCAATTATTTTTTTCCAACAACTAGAAACGACACTATAAACTACTATACATGATTGATATTATATAGATGTTGGATTTATACTTAGAGCCTGTTTGGGATTGCTGCAAAAAACTGCTTAATTTGAGAAGTACTTTTGGTATAAGTACTTTTCAAAGAAGTACTTTTAGATAATAAGCAGTTTGTGTTTGCACAACTCATTGGAGAAGTACTTTTGATAAATAATTTGTGTTTGGCTAATCTTTACGAAAAGTATTTTTGAGTGTTAAATTACGAAAAAGACATCCAAATTCATTTTACATTTGGATTAAGAAAAACAAAAAAAATTTAGATATTTATCATAAAAGACTTTAATTAAAAAAATTATTTAGTTAAAATGTAAAACATAAAGTAAAATATATCAATTTAAGCTATTGAACAACGTAAAATATAGTTAAATTGAAGTGATAACCGAATTAGAAATTTCTAGTAATTACTTACTTTTAAAAAATGATTTAAAGAATAGGGGATTCTATATACGGTTGATAGAAATAATTAGAAGTAAAAACTAGTTGTAAGAGGAAGAAGATTTATAAAGTATATAATAGGAAAAAAATGGGAAAAAGAGAAATACAATTTTATTTAGAGAGAGATATGATTAATTAATGAGGGATAATTTGGTAAATATGAATTTTTAGTAAGGGTATTTTTGTCTTGAAAAAAATAATAAACTGCTTCTGCTTCTGCTTCTTGGAAGAAGCAGATATTTGTAGTTTCTCCCCAACAGCAGAAAAACTGCTTCTGCTTCTACCTAAAAGTACTTTTTTTTTGTTGCCCTACACCTCAAAATTCTAAAAAAAAGTATTTTTCTTGAAAAAAAATCACTTTTAGCTCTGAAGAAGCAATGCCAAATAGGCTATTAGAGTACTGAAAAATTTTAAGTTGGACGTTATTCGAGCATAGACAATCTTAGCATAGACTAAAGACAAAATATTATTTCCAACAATATTATAAGTTTATTAATGGATGTAAAACTTAACGAGTAAGTTAAGTGGATTGTGCGATAGATAATAGGCTAGGTGAAGCATGTGCCAGGTCTTTTAATTGGTGCACTTCCCAAAGTAAGAATTGTCCCATCGGATACAATATAATGGAGGAACGAAAAAGTCTCTCCGGGAACAGTATGTGTAATAATTTCAGTGTATCCCCCACCCCTATCCTTTCACCTTCTTCTCCTATAAATATGATCATTATTTCCTAATTCTTTCCACACCCATTAACAAGTTAATCTCTTCTCTTCACCTCTTTGATCTTCTCCCTTTCTCTAAAATATGCCGGATGCTAATGGCCATGATATCTGGCCTAATGGATTGTTCATCCACACTGAGGATCATCCATGCTTCACTATAACCCCATGCAGATCATATTATACAACTGATGACCTAGTAAGTTTCATACTTCGTTCTTTTGGATATGTTTACAGTGGTCATTTGATTTTTAATCCATTAAACGTTGTACTCTTTGATTACAAATTTTTTCATTGGGTAAAACTATCTTTTACCAGACGAAACGATGAAAAGTTGTATCTAGAGTGATGACCTTAGGTTCCACATAGACCTCCATGTGTCTTCGACTCGCAACAGGCTTCGTCGAGGTTGGTTACAGTTTGCTACTCTACATCGTATCATTGAAGGCCAAACTCTCCACTTTCAAATTTTGCCACCACATCCTGAACATGGTTTCTGTTTTCGTGTTCATATCATTTCTGAAGATGATGAGGAATAGATGGATGGATATTAGGATTTGTTGTACAGTTTCTGGCTAGTGCTTGGATGGTATGGTTTTTATTTTTTTTCGCTCTAGTATGAAGAGCTTTCTTTACTTAGAGCTTTCTTTGCTTTCTGAGTAAAGAAAGCTCTTTTTTTGTTATTAATATAATTATTAAAAATATTTCAATGGAAATAGGGGATATTTTGTCCACATATTAATTTTGGTACGGTGTTCCTATTGTTAAGGTTGTTCTAATTTTTTGTTTCAATTGCTATTTCTGCCTTGCTATTTCTCAGAAAACCTACCAAACGAGGTTTGAATCAGCTCAAATTTTACGGACGGATCCTAATGGACTTTATGGAACTTTCACGACTATCGGCATGCTAATCAAAGTCCTAACTCCCAAAATGACTGACTGAGATTATTTCATTCTCCTCCACTTAGACTCTTGTTTGTCCTCGAACGAGCTAGAGTCTTTTCTTACCAGAGTACTTTGCACTCAGCATGAGGAACACTTGAAACGAATCCTCAACTTGAGTCGGACGAGAAATTGACACCAAGCTCATAAGGTGATAATTGATAAGGCAAGATTCTTAGTCTAAACTTTCCTCGATTGCTGGCAGGAAAACTTTTCCTTCTCGGAGCAAAGATATACAGATGAGCCGGCATTAATCCTTACCGATCAAACCGGCTAACAACTTTACCCTGGAATATTTTGCGATATTGAAAGATCAACAAAATTGGAATGCAACTTATGCATTAGCGACACTTTCAAGGTTGAAAGAATACTCCCCCACTTTGCATATACCCATGCACATGCTCGGAATAGAAATCATTGGAATTTTTTTTTAGAATCAAAACTCAATTAATATCACTGTAAACAACAGTAGTGAACTTCCAAAAGCTAGATTCACAACTAGCAGAATTGAATATATTACAATAACCTTAGAAGGATCTCGGACGCACTTTCGAAGCCTTGATACAAGAAAGACCAGATGAAATAGCATAAAGGCTGCTAATTCAAGCCAACGAGTCATCTTATCAATACACATTTCGATACGGGAAACGAGCTAATAAACTTAAAAACTTGACTCACACTTCGGTGACGCTTGAAATATTTACCCTTAGAATCTAGAGTTAGAATGAAACTCTTCCACTTAAAACACGACCACTTAACTAATTAAAAATAAAGATTTCCAGGTTGCCCTTCCTTAGTCGAGTGAACTAAGGAAGACTTAGCCATTGTATAAGCGGAACGCGGCTCGAACCTGAGCTACCAGATTGCACTCTCGAGTTGCCAAGGAACTACAACTCTCGAGTTCACGATTTCTAAGCCTTCACCACAAGCACTACTGCTTGATGACTTAAACTCGCAAGGCGAATAGACGCTCTCCATTACCCTTAGCGGCCTTGGGACACAAGCAACACACTACCTAGTTGCATTGACATTCATTCTGGCCCAACGCAAAGAATATCTCTAGCAACGCCCAACTCATTAATGCTAAGTAGAAGAGAGATAACACTAAACTGAAGATAGCAACGATTAGAGCCTTTGGAAGCTCATCTTTCACTTGCCTGGCTGCCAGGGCTAGACTACCTTCTAAGTTAAGCTAGCCAGAAAACCACAATGGAAGAATAGACATTGAGTGGAGTTATGTCACAATATTCATGCCAACCCCAACCTTTTTCATTAGAAAGAAGCCCCAACAAGTCGCCAAAAGACACACTGGAGAATTTCTCTACAGCGAGGACAAGCTCATAGAAAAAGATATCATTGCTAGTGTCTCATGCCAAGGCGGGACACATAGATCAATCTTTGCTTACCAATCGTCGTACACCTGAAGGAACAATAACACACTCTGATGATGACGAATAGAATTCGCATCATTCTACAAATACTAAATCTAAGGAGAGACACAAACTGACTTTTGACATATCAAAGAGGTGGCACATCACGATGCCAAGCAAACAATACTGATATTCACTTCCAAATCCCTCACATCCTACCCAAATAAACAACTAGGGTTTCACAACTTCCAGAAATAAAACATGCCAAAAACTCACCCCTCTACCACAACAGATCTTAACAGAAACGACATCCCCGGAAACCATTGAAACATAATAAGACAGATGACTTCTAAATCGACCAAAATAATCAAATCTTACTCACATGATGAAATGGTCATACTGGTATCTCAAACCAAGGCGAGATACACAAATTAGATTTTACTTATTGACTATTTTTCACTCATAAAGAAGATGATATGCTCTACAGACGGCAAATAAAAAACTTACCATACTCACGATACTGAATGCAAAGAAAGACAAACTGACTCGGCATGACAGTTAGAGGGTGGCATACCACGATGCTAGCTTGATAAATTCGCAACCATTACGAAATTCCTCTTTCCGGACTTGAGGGGTAATAAGGGTCTCATGATCCTCAACAGATATAACATGATCGAACCCTATACCATAATAGATCCTTAACAAGAATGATATCTTTGAAGAACAATGGAGACATATTAAGATGGATGAATCCCAGTTCAATTTAAGAGAAAATATCATATCCAGGAATGAATGAAAGAAGAATTACATGTTTCTACCGCATCAGATGTCTCGACATCCTGCATGACAGGCAGTGCATAAACCTGCCCCTGCGGCTGAGCTGGGCCACTAGCCCGGTAATCACCTCTGGTAGAATCCTTACCACCACGCTCATAACCTCTGTCAAATGGTGGTGCTCCTCCAGCTAGCTGAGATCCAAATGAAGTGCCCCGAGGCCTCCTAGGTGCCTAGGGGAGATAGAATAAACAGTCGCCTATCTGCTGACGGAACGAACAATCCTTCCTAATATGAATGGGATCAAGACAATGGAAACATCTTCTAATAATAAGTGGACACTAATGGGACTGCTGATACACTAGCTCATTCTGAGAATCACGCGCACAGCTAAACCAATCTAACATGTGACCTATCTTCACAATGAACACCCTCACCCCTTGATGAGGTACTAGAATGACCCCTAAAACCACGGGGCCTCTGACGATCTTTCTACTGACATTTGGGACAATCTTTCTTATGATGTCCTGGATCATAGCAGAGATAACATCCCAAACTATTCCTGCGATAAATGAATTGCATCTGGTCACAGGGACGAAACCTCTTTAGGTTCCTAAACAGAACCTCTACCTGGCTTTACTGGACAGCCTGAGGCAAAACACCTGCTATTACCACCTCTGACTGGTCCCCATTCCCGAAATTACCATCGGTGCAAATACAATCGACTAAAGAGTCTGAAGTCCAATCCCACACGAAGCTTACGTCTAGCTACCAGTGTTTAATATCGCCAAATGAATAGGTTCCTGCAACTTCTAGAGTGGGACAAGACTTGATTTTTATTTGGAACAAATTGATTAACAAATAGTGTTAAATTAACAAAGATGATTAATTAGATATATAAAGGTATATTCAATGAGTAAAAAGCCTTGGATAATGATATTTTCAATTACCCGAACGAATTTGTAATGAGTTTGTACAATTTTGCCGAATTAACCTCTATTGCCGGTGAGTTTTTCGAATCACTATTATCTCCCAGTTACAAGCGATAATCTTCTAGAATTACTCCCCCTAACTAATATTGGGAAAATTATACTACATGAACTATGCTAGATCAATTTAACAAAAAATAGTTATTTTTACATAATTGATGTATATTTTATGCATAATCTTGCATACTATGTGCATAATATTTGCATAATCGATGCATAATACGGATTAAAGCGGCTTAACTTTACTTTTAAAGTTAAGGCAGCCATTCCTTTTCTATTTTATGCTAAGACTCCAACTAGGGGAAATGGCAATTTTTTGTGTTCATGCCATCTTTCATTCCCTTCCTTTCACCGGCATCTGGCATATTAGAGAGAAAGCCAAAGCCCTTATCACGGCTATTTCACCTTTGGTGCCCTTTCAAGCTATTTATGTAAATTTCTATAATGGTCACGACAAAGTTGAGTCATCCCTAACTTTTACTTTTGAATCCTCACGGTTAATCTCTTATTGCGCAGAAGTATTGATATTCAACAACTACCTAGTCATGCAATCTTTCTCAAGTATAACAGGATAGCACAATTAATTAAGAGTTATTCAATCAACCACATTCAAAACCTAACCAAACAAATAAAATCCAACAATTGGCTTGATATTAAAAACACCATCAAAGAATTACTGAATAAATGGTTCCATCAAAATTCTAGCTACTCATGTCTTTGGTAAAGAATACATACACTAAAGTTAAAATAACAAGAGACGGGAAAAATAGAGAATCGTCTTGATGAATGGATTTAAGGATCTGCTAAACTTGAAATTGATGAGTATCTTGCCTTCTCAGCTTGAGATTATAACTGAAATTTGATTTGAAATTTTATACTACTTATCCGTATCAAATACCAAACTACCCTTCAGGACAAAATGCCTAAAGATTTTGGCATGGTGCTATACATATACGACACTGTAGAGTTGGGTGAAACCTTAATGATTCATGTGCTTTGCTTGTGCAATGCACAAGCTACTGTAGCACCTCATGGATCATTTTCCACTTCTCCCACATGATGGCTTTGCAATGGGGATTTATGATGCTATTTGGACTTCAATATAATTTCATTCACCACAGCTCGCCTAAGTATTATGCAATGGCATTGTGGCGCACAACTTCCTCTTATTTCTCCAGATTCAGTTTTTCGGCTTCTTTTTGCTCAAATCAACTCCATTTTTTTTTTTTTACAATTATGCTCAAATGGCCACTTTTTACCATTTAAAACACTTAAACCTACCACAATTGAGATGAAACACACCAAATTATATGCAATTATTTTCGATTGTCAGTGTTTTAAGTATTGTATATTAATACCTAAAGCTGTAAACGAACCTCCTTATATATTGTTGTATTAAAACTATATTACCTATGCATATGTAAATTGAAATTAATAAATTATTTCTCTATGTAGATGCAAACTGTTGTGTTGGATTGTATATTTTTGAAAATTCCCAATAAAATAACCTTATTTCTTGTATGGATTAGCTTTGAATTTTCCAACCTCTTCATAGATACTCTCTTATCTCAACCTTTGCTAGACCGCTTAGAGTGGGAGGGACTCCAACAAGGAAATATTTTGAAACTTTATATGAAGAGTTAGTCCATGTTGATAGCAAATTTCTATATATATTTTGATCACGATAAAAAAGATTATTCTGAACTTACAAAATGACATTGAAGATGTTAAAGAGAGACAATACATTCTATGGTATCACGGGAGGATTTGCGTTTTTTCTCTTCCTGCTGAACTGTAATATAATACACTCTTCTTCTTGTTGATTTTTCATTTTTTTCCAATCGATCATTAATTCATCATTAAATAAAACTGCAAAAGATATGATGGAAATGAACATAAGCTTAATGAACTATATATAGGATAAGAAACAGCCAATAATGAAATTTATATAATAGTGTAATACAACGCAGATAATTCAAATATTTTTTCTAGTATGATCTCTCATATTCCATAGAGGAAGTTATAATGAAACTAATGCGGGTAATTAAGCACAAAAAATAAAAACTTCCAAGAATAATAGTTGGACTTCAATAGTGTGTATGACTTTTTTAAAAAGAAAAAATCTATCTTCCACAAATTTCATTGCGTTGTTTAAACAATACGAAAGTCTTCGCTTTTTTCTTAGAAGTTTTCCTTTTCATTCCCTTCCAGCACCAAATATCCTGGAATGTTGTTTCCTGAAAAAGTTGTCTAGAAGCGTGTCTGCATAAGATTGGTTGTATTTTGATCAATTTGAAAAGCTTTGGCAAGAATATCGATAGGAATAACTGGACTCGATCCAAAAACTATAGTTGCAACGGAAATAACTCCAGGATTCTGGCTACTAAGAGCTTTAATGCCAACAGCAATAGTATCTCTCACATTTTTTTGGTAATGTATAAGAAGACCTTGTGGAAACACAAAAGCATTCCCTGCTTCAAGTGTTTTCGTTATGAGACGACTCTCAGGATTAGAGGTGATAAATCCAACTTCAAGACAACCCTCAAGGACTACTAATATCTCAATAGCGAGGATGAGTATGTGGTGGATTGACCCTATTTGGTGCAAGATCAAGATGCACCATAGAAATGCCAAGAGTGTTGAGTCCTGGAACTTGAGCAGCAATAACTGGAGTTGAACGAAATCCAAGTGCATTTGATGTGTTGCCTACTAAGTGCAGCCCACTGAAAAAGAAGTCATCCGCTTGTACAAGCTTTGGATCCTTACAAGCCATGCCATTGAGGAGCACTGCCAAGATTAATACAGCAAGCACATAGTTATTGTAGGCATTTAGATCTCACTTACGCAATCACCTTCCTCTTAAGTTGAAAATATTCTTTTAATGTAAATAACTAATACTAGCTAGCAGCTAGTAGTGGAACTACGAAATTACACAAGGGGATTCAAATTAGCAAATACTAGAATATTAAATCTATGATTTGAACTAATAATCTAAAGCAATTTGTTGAATCTTGCTTACCACATTATTAGAATTTTGTGTTTTGTCAAGGGAATATTCAATTACCATCTAAACATACCAAAAGAATTGTTTAACCGTAGTTTCGTTTTATTAGGTTAATTTACAATTAAATTTGTAGAGCGGGGTCACGGTCAATAATCGAGATTAAAACGCCCTTAATGAAATAAATATAAATATAAATGATAGCGATAAAAATTGACAAAAGTAAAGAGGCGATTAATGCGACGCAATAAATAGCTAATTGAATGAAAAAGGGAACCGTGCTCAGGCCGTTCAGACTTGATTAAATTCCCTTCCTCGTACTCTTTATGAGATTCAGTTAATGAGACAGTAGAGAAGATCTTTCGATCAGCAATAATAATGAATAGGCGCTGGAGACCAAGAATTGAATGCTAGTAAATAATTTTAATACAAGTGTCGATTCAGAGAAGCATTAGATTGTATGCTTGCGACTTAAATTACAATATATATGCAGCTATGTGTCCGTTCGCAAGCAGTTGTAACTCCTTAGACGAGCAGTTACGTTGTTTGTGGATAAGGTTCCTACTTTGAATTGTCTTGATTGATGGGCTGCGACTTTTCTGGCCGTAGCGACTGTTCATCTGTCCGTTGTAACTGTTTACCCTTGATCTTATCCACTGCCCTTATATCCATTTGCAGCCACGTGTCGTCTGTGCGCCATCCTATGTGGATGCCAAGTCATCAACTTTGGTGACGATGGATTTAACCCAATACAGATAGTCCCCGCACTTCTCGGGCAGAGGATCTGGTCGAGGAGTGGAGAACCAACTGCGAGTGAGAATGAACTTTTTGACCTCTCCTTTCATAGTAAGCGCGAGTTCCTACAAGGTTCTGCTCGTTGGACTGATCGTTATCCCTTTAGTACAAGTATTAAATGTTTCCTCAAAAGTTTTGACTGATTGGCGTCCTTTTAGTGTGCGCATTAAATGCTCTGTTAGAGACAAGGCGTGCAAGCTGTCCATTCCGCTCCACTTTTCCCTGAAGAAGTGACTGTTGCGTGTTCCGAGACTGCAGGCGTGATGATTGAACTGCGCTTACTCACGTCTTGCACGTCCCAAGATAAAAAACCGTCATTCCGACTTTTATTTCATTATTTTCTTCAACGGCTGGATCGATTCATCTTTTGCGTGGATGTTCGCCACGTGTGGGTTTTGCGAACCCTATAAATATGATTTTTCCCAGCTGAAAGTCTTTTACTTTGCTTCAAATTTCATACTATTCTTCAGAGCTTTAAACAACTTTCCAGCAAAAATTCGAAACGTGACAAATTCAAAAAATGTCTCCAAAAGCTAAGAGGGTTCTGAATATGGATGCCGCAGCTAGTTCTTCTTCGGTAGCTGCTGGACAACCTACGAGTTCTCCAACTTCAGTCGCCGATGTGATTCCAAAAGTTTGGGGAAATCTTGAGAACGACTGTTCAATCAGCTCGTTTAGTCATTACGGTAACATAAGGTCATGGCCTTCAAGCCGTTTCAAGAGTTCAATCACTCCTGACCTTCTGCCTAAGGTTAGGACAGATTGCGGGTGGGATGATGACCTTATGATTTCTTGCCCCCTCCCAACAGAAAATATTACTTCAGTGAGGCCTGGGTGGACGGCTATATCTACATACCCATTTACGATAGGCTACACGTTCCCGCTGCACCCTGTCATAGAAGATATCTGTAAATACTATTTGATCTGCCCGGGGCAGTTGTGTCCTAGCGTTTATAGGATCGTTACCCTGCTGCAGTGGTTCGCCGATGAGACCGAGCAGGATTTTGAGTTTAAACATTTCATTGCTCTGTACAGTCTTCAGGTTGCCAGGGATGGGTATATTAATGCCCGCATGAGGGGGAGAAAGGCTCTAGTGAGCAAGTCCGAGGACTCAGGGGATAGGGGTTGGATGCACCGGTACGTTTACGTGCAGTCCAGACTCCTCACACGCGGCGACAAAACTAACCTCCGCGAGGCCTGGAACAAGACTCGTAAGTCCCCGAGTATTTGTGTTGAATATTCTTTGAATTATGTATCTGCAGTTCCTAATTTCTATTCTTTGTTGGTTAGCTGACAAGATTCCTTATGATGGCCTGATTACTGAGGAGGAGTTGTCTGCCTGGGTTGAACCAATTTTGACGGAGTTCACCCATGAGCAGAGGCAATGGCCTCACTATGCTTCCTTGAAGCATTTGTCTAACCCCAGTACCCATGGTAGGACCCTTACTTGCATCTTTTTCTTGACTTATGCGGAGCTTTATTATGACATAAATACGCTTCTATTTTCAGGTCTAGGTACTGGTGGTAGTTACTTTCCTGCTCCTCCTCCCGAGGAGATGGTTGTTGATCCCGTGGCTGAGGTCAACGAGGAGGCGGCTGCTATCCTTCAAACTGCTGCGGCTATTAAAGCTAGAGAAGGTGGCGAGGAGGTTCTTGCGAGCCTGAAGAGAAAACAAACCGACTCTGAAAAGAGTAAGCCTAGGAAGAAGAAAAGGACAGCTCGCAAAACCCCTCAGTCTTCTGAGAAGACAGTTGAGGCCACCGTAGCTGCTGCCGAAACTCCCAAGTCTGGGCGAGAAAGTATAAAAAGCTCGGCGGCTGCCCCTGAATCAGCTGAGCCCGTGGTGGTTGTTCTGTCAGATTCAGAGGTCCCCGATGAGGGCTTGAATCAAAGGAGGAGGGCATATCTCCGGAGTGATAAGAGGAGAGCTGCAGAGACTTCCTCTTATGCCTTCGAGCAAAGTCCCCGAGTGGGTGATGGGGAGGAGGAGAAGGCTGAAGAAATGGGGGAGGAAAGAATGCAAGGGAGTTTTGCATTTTTTCCTGAGGCTTCGGAGCCGAGCGAGCCTGAACGGGCTCGAAGTCAACAAAGTGAGCCTGAGCAGGCCAGCAATAGGCGCCCAGGCAAGGAGCCGATGGGGGGAGATGACGAGGAGAAGGGTGAGAAGAAGAGTGAAGAGAAAGGTGAGACAGGTGAGGAAGTTGATGGTCGGAAGAAGGCTGGGGGGGAGGCTGAACCCCAGGTCTTCTATTATAAAGATATGATAAACTTGGCTGCTGACGGGGTGGCGCCAGTTTATTTACAGGAGTGCGACACCCTAGGCCTCGGCGAGACAGGCGACGTTGAAGTCTCTCGGACTAGGCTCACCAGGCGAGTATCTTTGGGAGGTACGATTGGTGCGTACTCTGTTAAAGGTATTCGCCATAAATTTGGTCCCGACTACCCTTCGGAGCAGGCGAGAGAGCCTAGGCCGTGCATGAGGGAGTGTGACTTCATCATCCCCTCAGATACGGATTTTTTGACGAAGCCTGGCCACTTAGTCAAGGTAACGTCCAACCTGATCGGCCCTCGTGAAGAGTGGAACATGCGCAGCATGAACGATGAGCAGTTGGCTTATGCGATTACTGAGGATACTGCTCGGGTAATGTTTCTTTCTTTTACTTCCCTTATATTTGTCAAACTCCTTAGTCCTGACTATCTGTGTATTTCTACTTGTTGCCAGGCGAGTATGATGGCTACCGAGCTTATGCTTCGCTCCAGGTTGAACAACCAAGATCAAGTCCTTGGCTTGAAAAAAGACCTTTTGGAGGTTCTCCAGGCAAATCATGCCTTGGAAGAGGAGAAAAAGGTTCTGATCGGGGAGAAGCGGGTGCTGGAGGGGAGACGCGACTTTTTTTTTAGGATAAGATAGACAGGTTGGAGAAATCCAACGCTGAAGCTAACGACAAGATAAGCGCGCTCCTCGAGGAAAGGGACCGTCTTCTGGATGAGAAGGATAGGTTCGTGTTGTCTTTTGAAGATCTAAAAGCAAAGATGGACGAGCAGGGCCGTCAGATCTCCCAACTTGCCCATGACCTTAATATGAAGGAAATTACTCTGGCAAGTATCCGCGACGCTTCTGACCTGATGCTGAGGAACATGAACAAAGCTGAGGCTGAATCTCAGGCTGCTCGAGGAGAACTGCAAGAAGCCAGAAATCGGGTTGCGGAGTCTGCAAAGGTTCAAGAGCTACTGACGAAGGATTTGGCTAACTTGCGAGATCGTTATACGATCGAATCCAAGTTAGAAGCTCTGGAGGCCAAAAAGAAATTGCTCATCCAAATGCAGCGCGGCCAGATCAATGTTGATTTAGTCCTCGATCAGACCATTGCAGCCATCATCAGTATCAAGCAAGTCCTGGGCATGGAGGTGGGAGCTGATGATGATGGAGTCGAAGGAGACGATGAGGGCAGCGAGGACAACGAAGATGAAGAAGATGAAGACTTGGGCGGGGATCCGACTGATGGAGCTAGTGCATCAGGTCGGGATCCTGGTCAACATGATGATTGATATTTTGTCTAGTCCTCCTGTTGCGTTTGTTGGATGTTTGTGAACTTCGAATATTTGTTAATTTTATGAATGTATGTTTTTGGCTGTTTTCCTTTTTTTGTTTGACATGGGGCTTGACGACCATTTTTAGTCTTTCAAGTCTTATTCATATGAATGTTGATTGTTGCTTAGTGGAGTTTTCAGAGGTCAAGATTATATTTCAAACCTTAGTGTCTAAGTTCCCTTTTTGGTTTAATCTGCGCAGATGTTTTGAAATAAAATCTGATCGTAACCAGGTTAAGTTATCCTTAGGATGATTGAAGTCAGGCCCTCTGGGCTGAACGAAATCAGGTCGTTCAGGCTGACTGAAACTTGACCGTGTAAGACGGTTTTGCGATAAACTTTGCTTATCATATTTGGCAGTTGAAAGTTTTCGCAGAGAAACGGAAAAAATTTGGTTTGGTTTGATTAAGATTTCCCTGTTATTTCTATTGAAAAAGGGCAAGCAACCCAATGACCAGAACGTAGGATTGTTTTGGTCGTAACTCAGAACACAAGATTCTCTGGTCGTAAAATTGTGGGACTTAAGCGGATGCTGGCCGCAAAGATGTAGGGGATAATATAGCACAAGTAAAATAGTTCTATTGAACTTACTTGATTCTGCTTAGTCGTGCTTTCAACGAATGACCTTGCTCTGCTCGAAGATCACCTGTGTTAGCCGGGATTTTGGCCTACTGGGGCCCTCGCCACCCCCCTGTTTTTATGTTGAAATTTCGTAATTTCAGACATGAAAAGACAATGGGTAAAGCGCTGAGTCTGAGAACACATATAACCAAAAGAGGAGTGTGTCCGTTGTGGGATTTGAACCCACAGCCGCGAAGCACGAGGACTTTGAGCTCTACCAGTTGAGCTAAACGGATCTGGCCTTTTGAAGACCGTTAGTACCATTTAGACAAAGATAAGAAAACAGAGCAACTTAAAAGAAAGCGAAGGCATGTAAGCAACGTAAAAATGGATAGAAATACTAACCCATGTACCACTTAGAAGTAGTATCTCTTCAAGTGAGTCACGTTCCAACTGCTGGGTAGAAGCGATCCATCTGGTCGTGCCAAACGGTATGAACCTTTACCAGCTGATGCAACCACCTTGTATGGACCCTCCCAGTTTGGACCAAGTTTGCCGGCGTTCGCCTCTTGCGTGCTCTGGGAGACTCTACGCAATACAAAGTCCCCGACTTCGAAGTTGCGTAGCCTCAGTCCCCGATTGTAATATTGCTCTACCCTTTCTTTCTGAGCCACTACTCGTATCAGCGCTAACTCCCTGCGTTCTTCCAGAAAATCCAATTCCTCGGAGAGGTTGACTGAATTAGATTCTACGGTTGCATGGGCATATCGTAGACTTGGCTCGCCAATTTCGACTGGGATCAATGCATCGGAACCATATACTAACGAGTAAGGTGTCTCCCCGGTGCTCATTTTCGTGGTTGTTCTATATGCCCAAAGAACCCCGGGGAGTTCTTCCACCCAACATCCTTTGGCCTGCTCGAGGCGCTTCTTGAGTGAATCCACTATTATTTTGTTGGTTGATTCCGCCTGCCCGTTTGCCACTAGGTGATATGGGGAGGAAGTAATCCTTTTAATATGCAGATCCTCAAGGAACTTTGTGACCTTCTGACCCACGAACTGGGGGCCGTTATCCATAACAATTTCTTTGGGTGCTCCGAATCGACAAATGACATAACGCCACAGGAAATCAATTACTTCCGTTTGACGTATCTTCGAATATGCTGCGGCCTCAACCCACTTTGTAAAATAATCAGTAATCATTAACAAGAAATGCACCCCCCTAGGCGCAGTGGGTAGTGGTCCAACGATGTCCATCCCCCACTTCATAAATGGCCACGGGGAGATGATTGAATGCAAGGGCTCCGCCGGTTGATGGAGGAGATGCGCAAACCTTTGGCACTTATCGCATTTTTTGACAAACTCGTTGGTATCTTTCTCCATCTTGTCCCAATAATAACCTGCTCGTATGAGCTTCCGCGCAAGCGCCTTTCCTCCCAAATGATTTCCACAGCACCCCTCATGAACTTCTCTCATCACATACTCTGTTTGGCTGGGGCCTAGGCATTTGGCGAGTGGGCCTGCAAAAGTCTTTCGATAGAGGGTGCCATCTATAATTGTATATCTGGCAGCCTTTATCCTCAGTTTTCGAGCGGCCTTAACGTCTGATGGCAAGGTTCCATGCAATATATAGTTGATTATCTCATTCCTCCAATCCCAAGTTAGACTGGTCGTGTTGACCTCCATTGCGTCTTTATCGATTGTTGTGCACAGGAGATGAGCTACGGCCATTGAACCTGCTGCTCCAATTTCTGCGACTGAAGCCAAATTGGCCAAGGCATCGGCTTCATGATTCTCCTCTCGCGGGATCTGCGTGGCTTCCCAATTGCTGAATTGTGCCAGCAAACCAGTAACTCGGGCAAGATACCTCTGCATACGAGATTCTCTTGCGACGAAGCCTCCAGTTATCTGGTTGACGACCAGGGCGGAATCACTCTTGAGATGAATCCTATCTGCCCCATAATCTCGAGCTAGTTTCAATCCTGCAATTACGGCCTCATACTCGGCCTCATTGTTAGTAATAAAAGGGCATTTTATAGCCTGCCTGATGGTTTCACCCGAGGGAGTGGTGAGGACTAAACCCAGCCCCGACCCTTTCACGCTCGAGGATCCATCAGTGTGCAAGGTCCAAGTCCCCGGCTCGGATCCGACGAAGAGAACCGCCTCACGCTGAGCATCAGGGTACATGGTGGCTAAAAATCTGCGATAAAATCTGCTAGAGCTTGAGACTTTATTGCTACTCGGGGTTGATAAGATATGTCAAATTCACTTAATTCTACTGCCCATTTTACTAGTCTGCCCGAGAATTCAGGTTTGTGCAAGATATTACGTAGGGGGAAAGTAGTGACTACAGCTATTGAATGACTTTGGAAGTAAGGTCTTAATTTGCGGGCAGCGATTACCAATGCTAGTGCCAGTTTCTCCAAAGGTTGATAGCGTGTTTCAGCATCTAATAGAGATTTACTGATGTAATAAATTGGTAGTTGCTTACCTTTGTCTTCTCGCACCAAGACTGCACTTACCGCTGACTCAGATACGGCCAGGTAGAGTAGTAGTTGTTCACCTGGTTGTGGCGTTGAAAGTAAAGGCGGGCTTGACAAGTACCTCTTCAAGTCCTTAAGAGCTTGCTGACATTCGGGGGTCCATTCGAACTCTTTGTTCTGTTTCAGCACGTCGAAGAAGCTTTTGCACCGATCAGACGAGCGGGAGATGAATCTCCTCAGCGCCGCTACTCTCCCGGTTAGCCGCATTACATCTTTTCTGTTGTGAAGTACGTCGGGGATGGCTTCTATTGCTTTTATCTGGGCGGGGTTTACCTCGATCCCTCGTTGGGAGACGATGAAACCAAGGAACTTCCCTGAACCCACTCCAAACGCGCATTTCTCCGGGTTAAGCTTCATGTTGTATTGATCAAGGATTCGAAAAGCTTCCTCCAAATGAGCTAAGTGGTCCTCTGCTCGCTTGGATTTGATCAGCATGTCGCGATGTAAACCTCCATGGTTTTGCCAATGTGATCGTGAAACATCCGGTTGACTAACCGTTGGTAGGTTGCACCTGCATTTTTAAGTCCAAAAGGCATTACTTTGTAGCAATACGTACCTCGGCATGTGATGAAAGAGGTCTTCTCCTGGTCGTCGGGATTCATCAGGATTTGGTTGTAGCCTGAATATGCATCAAGGAATGTGAGCACCTCATGCCCGGCCGTTGCGTCGATTAGTTGGTCAATTTGAGGTAGTGGATAAGAATCTTTCGGGCAGGCTTTGTTCAGATCAGTGAAGTCAATACAGACCCTCCACTTGCCGTTCTTCTTCGCCACTACGACCACGTTGGCCAACCAATCGGGATATTTGACTTCTCGGACAGAGCCAATCTTGAGCAAGCGGTCAACTTCGTCGTTTATGATTTGGTTCCTGAATGCTCCCTGCTGGCGTTTCTTTTGCTTCACTGGGCGGAAGTATGGATCCACATTCAACTTGTGAGAGATAATCTTCGGGGAGATTCCCGTCATGTCCTCATGTGACCACGCAAAGGTGGTGTGCCGTCCCTTGAGGAAGTGCAAGATATCTTTCCGTAAGTCTTTGTTCAGCTCTGCTCCCAAGTACACCTTCCTTTCAGGCATATTGTCGAAAAGTTCTTCTGGTTCCAGAGCTTCAATGGTTGGCGCGTACTCTTCTCGTGCATCCAATTTTGATATGAATTCCGGGATTTGGTAGTTTGAAGTTCCGCTGCTTGGTTCCGATCCCGGATTCATTAATTGCTATTTTGCTTCCTCGGGGAGCTTAACTGCGACTGAGTAGCAATCTCTAGCGCAACGCTGCTCTCCTCGAACTTCTCGTATTCCCCACTCTGAAGGGAATTTCATCACTTGGTGATAGGTTGACGGAACTGCCTGCATGTCGTGTATCCATGGCCTCCCAAGGATTATGTTGTAGGCCATGTCTCCATCAATGACGTGAAACGTTGTCCGTCTCATGACACCTTCGACCAGGGTCGTCAGCGTAATTTCTCCCAACGTTTTCTCACTGGAGTTGTTAAATCCTGAGAGAACGCGAGAAATTGGTACAATCCCATCGTACAGCTTCAACTGCTGCACGACCCGAGATAATATGATGTTTGCTGAGCTTCCTGGATCAACGAGCACTCTTTTGACGTCGAACTCTTCCACTCGTAGCGTTATCACTAAAGCGTCCATGTGAGGAAACTGCAAGCCATCTGCATCCGCTTCTTCAAAAGTCATCGTATCCTCAAGTCGTGGTCGCTTGGTCTTCGTAATAGAGACTTTGGCATACTTCTTTGCTGTGTATGTGACTGCATCAACCTCAATTCCGCCAGAGATGACGTTGACCGTCATTTTTGGAGAAGATACTCGGGAAGGTCCTGATTTGTTTTGCTGGGCCTTCGCATGAGTCTGCTTCCCTTTTTCTGTCAAGTACTCCTTGAGATAGCCCTGTTTCAACAAATTAGCAACTTCATACCTTAGAGCCTTGCAGTCATCTGTCGTGTGGCCGTGATCGCGATGGAATTCGCACCACAAGTTCTTGTTGCATTTGCTGGGGTCACCCTTCATATCCTTGGGCCATTTGACCTTTTCGCTCATCTCCTCGAGAACTGCTACAAGCTCGACTGCTCCGATGCTGAAGACGGGCAGGGTTGGGATCCCACCAGAAGTTGAGGCAGAATCAGTGCTCCTTGCCAGGCCTTTGTTGTTGCGACCGCGTCCGTTTGAGTTGTTGCGTGACCGGCTGGGGTAGGGCTCGTGCCGTGCATCTGGCCTATCCGTCTCGATCTTTCCCCCAGCGCCGTTGGTGCGAGTTTGGCTCCGTCCTCGGGTACCTGTGCCAATTAGTTTATCTTCGTCTATACGTACCTTGGAATTGTAGCGGTTGTAGACATCCGACCAGCTTGCCACAGGATATTCTCGCAAGGACTCGTACAGTCGCCTGGTCGCCTCAGAACTCTTGACGTCCAAGCTGTTGGTGAATGCAATTGCTGCCCATCGATCTGGAACCTTGGGCAGCAACATACGCTCATGCTGAAAGCGATCTACATACTTCCGGAGAGACTCCCCAGGCAGCTGCTTGATTTCAAAGATATCCTCAACTCTCGTCTCCGTCTTCTGGGCGCCTGTGTGTGCTTTGACGAATAACTCCGCCATCTCAGCAAAAGATCCTATTGAATTTGGTGGCAGCATGGAGTACCACCGTAGAGCGCCATCCGCCAATGTTTCCACGAATTTCTTTAACTGTACCGACTCGATTTCCTCGTCGGTCAGGTCGCTTGCTTTTATGAAATTGCTAAACATCATCAAGTGATCATTGGGGTCAGTTGTTCCTCGATATCTTGGTATGTTTGGCATTTTGAATGTCTTGGGGATGGCCTTTGGTGCTGCTTCTTTCTTCCAAGGCCTTTGGGTATACCACTGAACGTCAACTTTCTTCAAAGTGAGTGGTGCGCCGGGGATCTGGTCGATCCTCTCATGAAGGGAGCGTTGCAAAGCCTCTTGACTCTCCTTGAACTGCTTGGTGAGGGCCTCCATGACTTCGCTCATCTCAGTCGGCACCGCTGAACCCGCATTCTGATTTTCTGCTCGCCTCGAAGCATGAGACGGTGAAGCATCCCTCGGACGTCCCATGGGTGGATTTCCCGTGTTTGGCATGTTCTGTCCTCGCAGGCTGTCGATAGCTTCCCGTATCTGCCTGTTGATCTCGGCATGTTGCCGTATGAATTCGAGGATAGTATCCTGAGAGTTCCTCGAATTCCTTGGGCCATTGGGTCTTCTAGATCCTCCAGTTTCCTGATCGACATTCACTCGGCTAGGGTTGCGACTATTTCTGCTACCTTGCTGGCTGTGCTCGTTCTCCTGCTCCGCTGGAAGCACATTCTCGTCCTCTGCAATGGGGATCACGTCGTCGTCTGCAAGGGGAACATCTTGCTGCCCGTCTCCGGCCAGATTCTGGTTTATCTGCTCCGCAGCGTTGAGGTCTTGTTGCTCTTCAATAAGAACGTTGTTGTGCGAGTTGTTATCTGCCATTTCAACAAAGAGAAAACGGGGAGAACCAGGGATCGAAGGAAAAACGAATAGACAATAAAATACGACGAGCGATTTTAACCTACGGACGTTATTGACCGGCTCCCACTGTGGTCGCCAAATTGTTTAACCGTAGTTTCGTTTTATTAGGTTAATTTACAATTAAATTTGTAGAGCGGGGTCACGGTCAATAATCGAGATTAAAACGCCCTTAATGAAATAAATATAAATATAAATGATAGCGATAAAAATTGACAAAAGTAAAGAGGCGATTAATGCGACGCAATAAATAGCTAATTGAATGAAAAAGGGAACCGTGCTCAGGCCGTTCAGACTTGATTAAATTCCCTTCCTCGTACTCTTTATGAGATTCAGTTAATGAGACAGTAGAGAAGATCTTTCGATCAGCAATAATAATGAATAGGCGCTGGAGACCAAGAATTGAATGCTAGTAAATAATTTTAATACAAGTGTCGATTCAGAGAAGCATTAGATTGTATGCTTGCGACTTAAATTACAATATATAGGCAGCTATGTGTCCGTTCGCAAGCAGTTGTAACTCCTTAGACGAGCAGTTACGTTGTTTGTGGATAAGGTTCCTACTTTGAATTGTCTTGATTGATGGGCTGCGACTTTTCTGGCCGTAGCGACTGTTCATCTGTCCGTTGTAACTGTTTACCCTTGATCTTATCCACTGCCCTTATATCCATTTGCAGCCACGTGTCGTCTGTGCGCCATCCTATGTGGATGCCAAGTCATCAACTTTGGTGACGATGGATTTAACCCAATACAAGAATCATTTTGCTCTATTTGTACTCTATAGTTTTTCAAAGATGGGATTCACGTGAACCCCTTTCCTTCAACTTAGATTTGCCTTTGCTATGAGCTTGTTTGATTTAGTTAGTTACAATTAGCTATTGAGTATCAAATATTGAAAAATATAATTATTAATTAATAAGCGGTTATGTATTTGGATATGATTCAATTTAGTAAACAAGGAAAAGATATGGAGTAATTACTAAGAAAGCCATACCAGCGCTTGTGGATCGGATGCTAAAGAAATCGAACAAGTTACAAAGAGGAGTCCCAGCACAAGAAATCTTGCAGCCATTTCACCTTTTTTTGTCCCAACACTTAGCAGAGAATGAATTAGTTGCCTAATAGAATAAACATTGAACTAATGAGTGCATTAATAGTGATGAAGAAAAAGAAAGTTAAGAGAGCTTTAATTTTCTGCCGTCCAGAACCTTCATAAACATATTCAAAAGAAAGAGTCTAATTATCTCATTGCTCACAGTAAAATTAACGTGTGGAAATAGTAAACGAATTTTCTTCTTTTGTCACATTGCAAATGGATCCTAACCAGTCTACAGAACCTTAGCTTGCTTCCTTTACTTTATTGTTTTCCTTTTTTTGTGTTTTCTGGGGACGTTTTTCTTGAGGTTTTTGGAATAAACTTGTATTCCATGTAACTTTTATAAGGTTAAAGGAAAACTAAATGAGTTAATTCAAAATATCACACCTTGAAACTGAGATTGAAGTTTTTATAAACTAAACAACATGTTTCTGAGATCTTAATCAATTGAACTAATTAAGATAAGCATTGGCAGTAAACTGCTCTAGTTGGTAGGAGTCACTCTTTTAATAAATACTAATTCTGGACTCGTTTAGACGATCACTAATTAATTTCAGGAGTCAAAGTCCAGAAAGTGTCATGCTTAATTAATTCTGAACTTATTTAGACGGTCACTGAACTCCCCATGTTCCCTTCTTAAGGTGTAGTGTGGTTAAGAATGAGGAGTCCCAGATGTTCATTTGTCTAAGTTACACAATCATGACCCATTGGAACTCCATTACATGTTGACGAAAGCCCCCCACCCAAGTTAGCTACTTTACAAAAGTGCCTGTGCATGCAGTTGGAAGAATGGAATTATTGGTGAATCAAGTGAAGGTAAAGAAAGAAGGGGATTCGAACCGTCGATAAGAAAAATAAAAGCTTTCCTACCAGTTCCAAATGTTCCACTCCTTCAAATCCTTTATGCGTTTGTGAAACTCGTAAAGTAGTCATATGGAAGGACAGGTAGGATTTCTTTCTTTTTGTAAATGATACGAGTAATGGGCATGGTTAAAAATATTGATGTGGCAAAAAAAAAAAAAAAAAAAAAAACTATAATTATAACATTTTCCTTCTCTAGTAAAGGTTCAACCAAAGTTCCCAAGGCACGAGAAATTTGTGATGTAACTGATCAAAATTCACGATGTTGACCTTTAATTTGTACAACACTCTCTTATTCCAGACAAGTGTTACACGACATGAGCAAAGCTAGTTAACACTTATTTTAAGTAAAAAAGAAATGGGAAAAAAATTGGCATGCATGAACATGATATTGCAGTATTGACAAACTATAGTAGTAATTGTCAATTCATCTTTTTAACCACCAAATTAAAGATTGTCATGAGTAGTAATTTTGTACCCTTTTATCCTCAACCAAAAAGTTTGGAATAATTGGAGCCTTAGAATAGAGCCGCCTTTCCCAGAAAAGGCTAGACCTAGACCTAAATTAAAGTAGAATTTTCTTGGACAAAATCGATTTTGTTCGAGCTCAAATGAGACAACGGACCGAAAAGAAGTTCCTCTTTTCATAAAATAGTACTTAGTATGTACTAATAAAAAGAAATTCCTCTTTTCATTAGAAAAAAGAGATACTAAGAAGCTAAAAATAATAAAATAGTAACCATTTCCTAATGATATTTCAATCTTTATATCCAATATAGTTCAAAGAACATATATTTAACTATCTCATTAATAACCCGTAAAATCCTCTTTACTAAGTACTCCACTAATAGAACTTAAGCTAGAGTAGTACGTAGCCACATGCATTATCAAAACCCTCATTTAATTGCTATATTGAGTCTCCTGAGGTGACCCAGCCGGCGTGTTCTGATTCGAAGCTCTGGTGGATCACGGCGGCGCCACCACCTGCACCACCGCCGTCTCCGTACATGTAGACGGCAAGAAGAGTATCCTGTGATGAAGAAGACAGCAAAGCACTGGTAGTACAGTTGCTATAGAGAGTGGTTGGTGTGTTCATAGCTCCGTCGTTCAAGGTGGCACGAAGCGGAGACGTGGTAGTTGAACATTCTCCGGCGCCGCCGTTTGGGGGCCCTACAATGCTGCTGGTTGGTGTAGCTTTACCGTGTTTTCCTCCAACACCACAATGCTGACATGATTTGTTACCCTAAAATAAAAAAGAAAATTAAAAGATCAGATTAACTTTATACATTAATACATCATTATGGATATAAATCATGTATAAATTTACCTTGTAATTATTTTTAATTATAAGTGTATTTTATTTGTTGTGTCTGTTAGCATGTTAATGTACTCCGCATATTATTTTTTTCAGGTTACTACTCTATTTATTACTCCTATAAATAGTCTCATGTAATTATTTACTGATGATTTTTATAATGCAAAAGGTATAATGTTTACATTGTTAATGTAAAATTAAATATATATATATATATATAAAAGCTATGACTAACTAATTGTTACACTATATTAAAGACCTCTTTTTGGTAAATAAAAGATAAAGTAACATAAAAACGCCTGAAAATATACTAAAATGGTATTCCGATACTTCTTCTGTTCTATTTAATGTGACGGGGATTGAAATTTAAAATTATGTACTTTTAAATCACATTAATTATAAATTTAAAATATGTAAGAAATATTTGAAAAGAAAATGGAGTAGTTGTCAAAGAATAACTTAAGAGGAACTATAGAAATGCTACTTATGTAGCAGACTATTTTTTAGTTTTTCATCTAGTATTTGATACTCATCTCCAACCTTGGCATTGTATATATGATAAGCTAGATAATTCAGAACAGAAAAATGAAATGAAAATTGGAAGGGAAAAGCAAATGAAGACAGACAGTAGAGGAGGAAGAGCGGTAGGTGGTGCCATCAGGTTCAATGATCCAGCCAGCTTCAACGGCAAGGTGACGAAGGACTTCATTGATGTCGGAACGAGGGGAAAGGCGGTAGCCACCGTGTTGGCGGAGGCCTTGGAATATTTTGGTAGTGATGGCTCTTCTCTCTCGCTCTCTCATTTTGGTCTTCTCCTTCTCAGCAGCCGTTCTTCTTCCATTACTATTGTTGCTTTTGTTACCTACTACTTCCTTCATCTCTGGGAAATTAAACTAATGTATGTTTGTGAAATGGGATATATTGTTTTTAAAGGAGAGGGAACTAGAAGGGAAGCCTTTCGCATGATTGAGTAACATTGCATGTTTATGGGGAATTCGGGAAACAGTAATCTGACAATGTGGCAGAAAAAAGAAATGGGTTTTGGGGTGTGTTTGGTAGTACTCCCTCCGTTTCATGATATAGTTTGACTTGATTCAAATTTTTAAGAAAGTAATGAATAGTTTCGAAATTTGTGATCTAAAATAAGGTATAATAATTTGTGTATTGGCCTAAACTGATTTTAGGTCACAAATCGAATTTGGATTGCGAATACAAGCAAATCAATGTATCAAAGTCGAAATTATAATAACAAAGACAAGAATTATGGGTAAATAAATGAGATTTCGATATATGATCTTGAGTACAAAATTTGGCAAAGTTTTGGTATATATTTCTGGATGATTACATTGTGAAATGAAAGAATATTTATAGACTGACGAATACATAAAACCATGATCTCACGTCTCCCATTAAGTTGTACACGCCTCAATCTCTTAGATAATGGAGTTAGTGGGTCGAAATAAGGGGAAAAGTCTTCCCTCGTGGACAAGCTGATTTGCCGAGGCTTGAGCTGTTAGCCTCGGAAACATGGCTTCGCAACGCAACCGAGGTGGCGTTCCACTGAGGTAAGCACATTAATCTTGTTCCTCGATCGTTGACTTCGGCGACCCTATCGCTCACCTCGGTCCATAGTTTGTCAATACCAGTTCGGTCGACTCCGAACCATGCCACCGAGGTGCCACGTCTACGAGTCCCCCCACTCCTCGAGCAAGTGCCGAAGTTACCGAGGAGTAGAATAAAATTGTGCAGGAGAATGACGTGGCTTAACCTTATCCAAGAGTTTCAAAACATTGCCTATCACTTCAAACTACTGTTGAGCAATACGTGGTTACCGTTGACTGGCTTCTGAACGGCCACGCTGCTTCCTTTGCCTTTCCAACGTCACAATTCATCATGACTTTCCCACTTGCTTTCTCTTTCCTCTTATAAATACTTCCCTTTGGAATTTTCACATCAACTTTTATGATCAGCAAGAAACAGTAGCAAAAAAGAAGAACATTTTTGTCCCAAACAATTTATCCCTCTTCCAAGAAATCTTTGTTTCTGTATTTCCAATCATGTCTACAACACATTCTACTGCAGATTCTAGTGATTCTGGTGACAAAATTTCGCGCACTGCTGCCATGATCGCCAGTGGCGATTTTCTTGCCGTCGTCCCGCCATTGCAAGTTATTGAGGTGGAGAGTGGTGGTGGTGAAACGACATCTTTGGTGGGTGGCTCTAGGCGGCGCAAGGCTAGGGCGGGGCGCGATAGAGCTGAGGTAAGCGAGGGTGTCATTGTCTGAGGTGAGGATGACGTCATTGGAGATGACGCCACGACTAATGACCCTGCGAATGCTGCTACTGCTGACGTTGAAGAGGTAAGCAACAGGGATGATGGCGTCGAGGGTGATGACGTCGAAGGTGAAGAGGATGAGGTTGAGGTCACCATAGAGACCGGGGGTGAGTTACCTGGTATCGAGGGTGGGCATGCTGCCGAAGCTGGACCCTCGGGCCTTGAGAAGAAACTCCCAAAGATTCCCCTCGAGCAAGACCTCGAACCTTACCAAATCATCCCTTCGCACTTTAACACCGACAAGGATCTTAAGTTGCAAAAACAATCGGCCGACCAGCAAGAATTGAATAGAAATATTCCGGTACAAACGACGCCTACACGCCTCACCCAAGCTCATACGGTGTTAATTCGAAAGGAGTGCAAGTTTGGGCCCGAGGTGAAAGTTGTGATCCCCGATCCATCCAGCAGATATTGTGATCATATAGAGGGATTGTCTTTCGTATACACCTATCTATTCACTATTGGATTCGCACTTCCTGTTCATAGGGTGATCGACGAGTTTTGCCGATCATACAACTTATGTTTGGCTCAATTGGGCCTTGACATTTGGAGGGTCGTACAATGTTTGGATTGGTTGAGTCGGCAAGCTAAGGTAGATTTCACTTTTCAATATCTCATCTCTCTCTATTACCCATACTTTCATAAGGCTGGGGTGGTGGCCTTGAACAGTCGAGGTAAGTATGTGCTTCTTCACAAGAGTGAGGACCATGGGGACCGAGGCTGGTGCGATCATTACATACTCTTGGAGACCAGCACTTTATCCATCGAGCCCAATTTTCCAGAGAAGTGGAATAGAACACGTAAGTGTTCCCTCGTTCATCATTCCTTTGGTTAATGTTCTTTTTCCTTATCATCCTTGAGTTTTTTACCCTGATCCCCTTTTTGCTCTGTAGCCAACAGGGTTGATGTCGTCCCTTCAGAGGGTTTGACCGAATGGGTTAGGGCTGTGATCAAAGCTCGCAAGCACCTCATTCGGTCTTGGATGGACATGGCTGCTACCTTTGGTTGGCAATGCAAGAGGCATGGTAAGTTATTTACAATTTCATATCAGGGGTGTCGCCCGAAGCTTTTCTTTTTGCTACTAAATTTTCTCCTTGGTATCAGGTCTTCTTAACCGAGTCGTTAATAAGAAGAAAGGAAAAAAGGGAAAAGAAAAAGGGAAGAAAAAGGATGAAGAGGATACCGAATCTGATGACAATTTGGCCTCGGTAGCGAATCTCATTGGAGATTGGAAGGAACTCAAGTCCTCGAAGACTTCTAAGTCTTCTAAGGGGTCCTCGGGTCAAGGGACCACAAAAGGTAATGCTTTTTCCTCGGTCGATACCCTTGTATTTACTTCTCCTCGCTTTAGTGTTTGTGACTCTTCTATGTTGTTCTTCGTAGGTTCGAAGAGTAAAATGGCAGTTTCGAAGAAACCCTCCCGCTTGGTGCATCCTCACACCGAAGTGATGACCTCCCCTCGGCCCAAAGCTGTTGTTGAAAAGCGCCGCGGGTTGGTTGACGAACCTAGCAACGAGGGCGCCGAGGACTTGGAGCCTCGTAGGGAGTTTGAAGTAGTAGATCTTGAGGGTTTGGAGCACGACTCTGATGCAGCTGTTGCCAAGGCTAAGGGAAAAGCTAAGGTTGGAGATATTGGGGCCTCTGCCGCTTGAGGGGAAGCAAATGCTAGTGCTGCTAGGGCGCAATCTGAACCTGCAAGACTTTCAACCTCGGTGGGGTCTTTGCGAAAACTCGAGGTGTCAACTTCTTCGAACCTTTTGGAGAGCTCCCGAAGGGATATTCTGAGCTTCATGCCCCTGCTCGGACAAAAAGAGGACGCTATTGTGCAAAAATTTCCTCCGGCTCAACTAGCCACCACCCTTGCTGCAAACGCGCTTCGGGTAAGCTTTAACGCCTTCGTCTTTCCTTTTGTTTTAAGCATTTGCATACTTTGACCCCTTGAGCTCGAGACTGTAAGGTACGAGGAGGTCCAATGCGTCGCCAGTGCTTGGGACAAGCAAAGAGACAGCTTCAATGCTCAAATAGCCGAACTGAAAGCTCATCTGTCAAAGTCTCGTTCCGATTTGCACGAAGCAGAGGCCGCTTCCGAGGCTAAAATTCAAGCCCTTGGCGACGGTTTCCAAGTAGAGCGTGTTGTCACCCAATTTTGTCTCGAATTTTTTTAAATTTAATAAATTATGGTAATATTTTATAATTGAGGTTAATTTAAAAATTAAATAAAATAACGACAATAAAAGATGATCAATTGAAGTTTCAAAGAAAAGTACTAAATTTGCAAAATCCCACCAATTTTAACCCACTCGTGCAACCCATTCATTTTTTTTATTAATTCTAAAATTGTGGCCAAATACGCTCCCCCCTTAAGCACTAGCCTATTTGTGCAAACCCTCACCCATATATATATATATACACACTTATCTATAACCTAGCCTCACACACCCCCACTCATTTTTGACCCCCACTCTCACATTCATCATCTTCTTTCTCTCCCACATTACAAAAAATCAGATCTAAAAAGGGAAAGGGAAAAAGGGGACATTATTAATCATCTTCCTCATCCACACACCCCAAACCTCCTAAACCCGACACCCACATATACACACATAACAACTCGCACACACAAAACCAAAACCAGTGGGAACGGGATCTGGAAAGTTCATTTCGTGAATTGAAAATCTTAAAAGGAACTCGCACACACCCATATGTTTATGCCGTGAATTGAAAATCTTAAAAGATCGGGAGATGGGAGAGGGGAGGCAGCGCCGTGGTGGAACCACCATCACCACCACCACAATTGTCAAATCAAAAACCCTGTCGCCGGGGACATATTCCGTTGTTCCGGTTCGGTCTGCTACTGAATTGAAAAGGAAAAAAGATGAAAGGGAAGTCAATGGGGTAGCAGCGATGTCGTGGTCTCTACCGCCGGAAGTTGCTCCTCCGGTTCACTGTTTCTTGGCCGGAATCTGGCTGTGTTTTTGGCTGGCGATATCTCGCTGTCTTTGTTAGCTCATTTTCACGTCATGTTATTCGTTATGTTCATTCGCTTCGACGTCTACACTAAAGGCCCATACTTCGATGAAAACATATATTATCCCTGTTTATTTCCCTTTATCAGATGCTTATTTTGCTACTGCTATGATTTTTTATGTTATATACAGAGCTTATCCAATTTGCATTGCCTAATGTTGTTATCTAATGATTCTTGCTATTGCAGATTATTTATGGCTAGGACCTTTTGTATTTGAGTGATCATTGTCCCGAACAGGCTATTGTACTGGACCCGTGAAAAATACATATTATTGGATCCTACTGATATGCACCATACTACACCTTGCGGCCGATGAAAAAATACATATACACATATTGAGGCGTCAGGATCCATTTGAACATGATACTACACTTGAACCGTCCCGTTCCCGTGTCCCTAAAGCAAAAGGCGATGATGAGTGTATGAAATTAATGTAAAGCAAGTCGAATAGAGTGGTGGGTTTGGTACTTGGCATGGCAACCGGCCTGGGCTCCGTGTTTGCAACCGTACCAAATCCCGAGCCTCTATTCGACGCGCCATACAAACCTGAGCCTAAATTTTGCAAAAACAATACCCCTTTTATTATTATTATTATTATTATTATTATTATTATTATTATTATTATTATTATTATTATTATTATTATTATTATTATTATATATTTTATTATTATTATTATTATTACTTTATTATTAGTATTTTATTTCCATTAATTATTACACTTTATTATCGTACTAATCCAGTTTAATTTTTATATTTTTTGTGAGGTACATTTTGGCACGAACAACTTGGGGATGCGTTTGGCTAACCTGCAAATGTGGATATATATTGACCTGGACCCGAGCATTCAGAAAATGAGACATTAGAATTTTAGAAAAAGGCTCCCGCGAGTTGATCAATTTCCCTGTTCTATCTTTAACTTTGCATTACTTTACCTTGGATATTTATGCAAATAAATGTGTAAAATATTTTATTTATCAATAATATTTGATTTCTTGGTATATTGCTTTACTTTATGTGCATTACCCTTTATTGTGAAGTCGTTATTTAATTTATTGTAAATTGGGGCCATCTTAGCAAATGCGTGCAAGTAAAATATATATTTTGCAAATAAGCTTTTTATTTAATTAATTATTATTATTACTATTATTATTATTATTATTATTATTATTATTATTATTCAAATAATTTTTTTTCGAAAGAAAAGCGCACTTGCAAATATTTTGGAAAGCTGTTGGATTAACCATTTTTAACGGAATTTCGGAAGTGCCTTAAAAACCTTCTTCCGAAATTAATAAAACCTCTTACCTTTAGAATCTCTGAAAAGACCGTCTTTTTTATAAAAATGGAGTTTTTGCACGCATTTGCTAAATTGGTTCCCTGTTTTTCTTAAATTGGGTGGCGACTCCAAAAACTCCAAAAGAGTTAGTCCATCCTGTCGATATTCCGGAATTTATCCTTTTCGGGGTAATTTTTGGGGTTCAACAGCATGGCGACTCCGCTGGGGAATCAATAAAGGTTCTGACCATAAAGGTTTCCAATTATTTGCAACTAGCATGCCTAATTTATTTACTTTATTATATCTGTTTGTGTGGTTTGTTTTGGAAAGCATGTATTACATTTTATTTGTGCATAGTACGCATTCCGTTCATACTTCCTCCCTCATGGAGCCTGTCAATTCTCTTTCACCTCCTCGATTTTATCACGGGGCACCCGCTTGACGGGTAGTTATGCAGGAAGGGCATTGCCCTTACCTCACTCTTTGAAACTTATTTCGTGTCACCAAAAGTTAGTTCGGGATATTGAGATTGCCTGGTTTTGTCATGGCCAGTTCTACTGCGTTGTGAGGCTAGGTCTATCCCGCATAGGTCAAATCAGCCTCAACCATTAGCCCACTCTTAGAAGGAGATTAGGTCATGCATGCATATACACCTTAGTTTGGACCCGGTCCTTGATACCGTTTCGAGGAATTAAGAAACCACCCTTTTGTTGACGGGTTATTGAAACCCAACGACAATGCATATTATGTACTATGTGATAACGAATCCTCAGTCCTAACCGTGTTTTGAGCAAATTCAGATTTAGAATTTTGTCTCATATGCTGTCTTTTAGGTTAGAAAATGGAAGAATTTAGCAGGATCTATGTGGTCATAGCAGTCCACATAGAATTTGAGATCATAGTGCAGAATTTTGTGAACAAGAAATAATTGCAGTCGGGGAAAGTTAGGCAGTTTTGGTTGGTGTGTGTTTTGGAGATGGTATAGTATGGTGAGATCTAAGAGGCGAAGTCCCTGGTATCTTTAAAAGAATCGGTGGGGTCCCTCTCGTGAATGGCTTTGCGTGTGTACAGGCCTATGTTGATTATCCAGCTGCAACTTTATAAAAATTGAAGTATGCTTGTCGCATACTAGGAAAGCGAAGCCCCTGTATCTTTGAATGACCAGTGGGGTCCCTCCTTGAAGACCAGTGCGGTCTTGGCTACCTAGGAAACAGAGAGGCTTGATTAAAGCCGAGGACCAGTGAGGAGCCCTATGAACAAGTTCGGTGAGCCTTGCAAAACGTAGGAAGCTAAGAGGCTTGTCTAAAGCCGAGGACCAGTGAGGTTTTATTTTGAAAGGTCAATTGGCGCCTTTCGTGATTTGTAGTCTGGTATTGTGGAGGCAGTTGGAAATTTCTCCCTGGATGTTGTAAAACAATTGGGGGTTGTGCTTGGAGGAGTGTGGATGTTTGCAAAAGCTATGAAAGATTGTTTCGGGTTTTAGGCATTTGGGTTTAGAATTTTGTGCAGATGTTGTGGAGAGGCTGAGCTATGTTAAAATTTTGAGTTGACACCAACTTTTGGAAGTTAGTTGGGATAACGGAATTGCAGTGTCAAGGCGGAGAGATGATTGTTATCGATTATTGTTATTATTTATTGCTTACTCTAAGTCTGAATTGCTCAGAACTGGCATGAACTATTTTTCGTTACCACTTGTTTGCGCGTTTAGGCTTACCTCTAGCACAAAGAGGCACCTTGCAGGGTAGGACGCGTTTGCATATTTATTTACGCTCAACTACTTGTGATTGTCACATATTAATTGCTTGCCTTGCTTTATTTGCTCAAAATGCGTTAAATACTAGGTGTTGCTTGCTTGTATGCAATCCTATGAATGAAATGCAAACTATCTTAGTTACCCTTTGAGTGGTTTCTTTTGTTTCGTTTATTTCTCTAGCAAATGTTGGATTTGTGAAGTGGCTGACCATTCACCACGCAAAGGATTCGAGATCTGATTGATGGTAGATGCTCTAGCTCGTGAACGATGCAGCAGCAGAAGCTAATGGCATTATTTGAAAGAACTTGGCAATTGAACCTAGTAGCATTATTTTCAATTTTAATTCAGATTGAGGCCCTGAATTGCATTGTACTTTAAAGCTTATGTTAATCTGAATCAACTCATTTTGAATTTATGAAAGTTGAAATAAAACGCATCGCATTCTTAATATATTATTTACATTTGCATTTGTTTCTGTTTCAAAATTAAAATTGATAAACTTGCCAAAGCTTTGCTTGTGACGTATGGCAAAACAACTGAACAATTTGAAAATGATGCACTGAAAGTTATTGTCTGTGCTCTTTGGATATCGAACTATTTGTTAGAACTTCAACTGGGGCAGCTTTTATTTGTTGGTATATGGTGTTGAAGCAGTGCTGCAGAACTACGCACGGTCTGATTCCCAAGGAGGGATACGTAGGCTCCCCCCATCGGGCTCGACCCTTTAGCATTCAAATTTCATTTGACCCCAACAAGAACAACTGGGGCAATTTGTGCAAAACGAGTTAGAGATGCGGAAAATAATAACTGGGGCAGAATTTTGCAAGAAGCGGTGTTGGTTGTTAAAGATGAATTGGCAAGAACTCTATAATTGGCTAAGCGAACAATGCAAAGTTCAAGGCAAAGGACGTTCAGTTTGTTTTAAGATATGTTACAAGTTTAAGTCAAGGCAAAATTTTCAAAATGCATCTTCGACTTCATTTGCATGCGCATTAAAATATTTTATCTTGCCTCTATTTTTCGAAAATCTATGCTATTTGAGTTCATAAGCCATGTTTCTGAAAGCAATTCGCAAATCCAAGTCCAATGAAGACGAGGAAGCAGCAGAAGCAGCAAGATCAGGATGAAGTCTGCACAAATCAAATGCTTCCTCCTCCCTCCCCAAAGCTAAAAAAAATTTCTTTGAGAGCAGGAACATGAAAGCTTGCAATGAAAGGATCATTCACTATGGATGAACAATTATTTGAACACGCATCCAAAGTTGCCTGGCAAAGTTGACCATCGGCTACGAGGATTCCCTTTGTTGGACTATCTCGCCTATTGATTTGCCAAATGGCTCTTGCATTGCTCTACCTTCCCGCACTGCTTTTTTTTGCACTTACTTTGAATTATGCCTTCGCACTTGCTTTAAAATTGATGCCTTGTTTTACATTTTTCAGGTTGATCACCAGGCGGGGCTTCTCCCTTGTTGGACTTTCACGCCTATTGATTCGCTAAATCGCTTTTGCGTTGCCATTTTACGCTAAATTGCTTTGCACTTGCTTTCAATTATGCCTTTGCACTTGCTTTATATTATGACTTGCTTTACTTTCAGGTTAACAGGTCAGCCCTGAGACCCTCCTTGCTTTGTGCCGGATCGGATCACCAGCTGATTTGTAGACAATCAATTCCAAGACCCTCCTTGCTTCGTGCCCGACCGGCTTGCCAGTTGATTTGTCAAGATTGTTCAAATTGCTTTGCACTTGCTTTAAATTATGTCTTCGCATTTTCTTTGTATTACGTCTTGTTTTACTTTTCAGGTTAACAGGTCAGCCCTGAGACCCTCCTTGCTTTGTGCCGGATCGGATCACCGGCTGATTTGTAGGCAATCAACCCCAAGACCCTCCTTGCTTCATGCCCGACCGGCTTGCCAGTTGATTTGTCAAGATTGTTGAAAATGCTTTGCACTATGCCTTCGCATTTGCTTTATTGCTTCGCCAGTGGATGGGAAGAAATTTATCAAAGATATTGCAGCTTGCACTTACAAATTACGTCATGCCTACCGTAAGCAATCGGGGGCCTTATTATGAGTCTATCGTGAGCAAGCGAAGACTTCATTAGCATTGAAGCCTACCATAAGCAATTGGAGGCCTTATTCTGAAGCCTATCATAAGCAATTGAAGGCTCTTTTGTTATTAATCCTACCGTAAGCAATCGGGGGTTTTATTATCAAGTCTATCGTGAGCAAGCGAAGACTTCATTAGCATTGAAGCCTACCATAAGCAATTGGAGGCCTTATTCTGAAGCCTATCATAAGTAATTGAAGGCTCTTTTGTTATTGATCCTACCGTAAGCAATCGGGGGCTTTATTATCAAGTCTATCGTGAGCAAGCAAAGACTTCATTAGCATTGAAGCCTACCATAAGCAATTGGAGGCATTATTCTGAAGCCTATCATAGGCAATTGAAGGCTCTTTTGTTATTGATCCTACCGTAAGAAATCGGAGATCTTATTATCAAGTCTATCGTGAGCAAGCAAAGACATCGTTATCATTTGAAGCCTACCATAAGCAATTGGAGGCATTATTAGGAAGCCTATCATAGGCAATTGAAGGCTTTTTTGTTATTGTTCCTACCGTCAACCATCAGTTTCTCAAAGATTATTCGCCTTGTCGTATATGCAGCGCAAATCTATTTCTTCCTTTTTTCATTATAGCTTTTGCTTTATTATTCACTCGTTTTCTAACGCATTTACTTTAAATTTGCAGAAATTGAACATCATATTCAATAAGAACTGAAGGCATTCAACGCTTTGAAGCACTATTAATACAAGCAACACGACCCAGTTTTGCTTATTTGTTTTGGATTATCTTGCCTTAATTAATCCAATTTGCAACTTTGTTTTGCAGGCTGCTATCAAATTTAGGCTCGTTCACCTTATATTGAACGTTTTAGGCACATTCGCCTTACAATTGAATGTTTTGGGCTCGTTCACCTTATAAATGAACGTTATGTTACCTGCGTAGGATGTAGATTAGCCAAGTCAGCTTGAGATATTATGTCTCGTTAGTCAACTTATCTTATGAAAGCCTTGCACTTTACGTTTCGTTCTCGCTTTACTTATTGTCTTGCTTTACTGTTTCAGAATAAGGATCAGCTTAGAGGTTCTCCGGGCGGAGTACTTTGTCAGATGATCGAAGGAAGAACTTATCGATGATATCGCAACCCGCATTTATAATTTTATCACTTTATCTATTTCTTATTCCAATTATTACAGTTTATTAGCAGTTGCACGTTTACCGCTTGTTGAGATTATTACAGGATTTTTAGCAGCACCGCAGCAGCGTTTGGAGCATAACATGGAGCTTTTCTTAGCAATGAACTGGGGCAATCGTTGATATGAGCTAGACTCGTCAACGGAGACCTTAAGGATCGCACCCTCATAAGCCATCAACTCTAGAGGTAAGTCTCTCGTTAACCCTAGAGTCTGAGGTTTGAGATTGAAGACAAGATGGCTCGGTTATCGAGATGCAGTGGAAGCTATGTCCGTGCAAACCCCTCGTTATGGGTGTGTCGTCGACCACATTTTCATAACTTGGGTGATTACAAGCCTCTTTTCCCGCGCTTGAGTAGTCGTTACTATCTCGTCTTTGATTTTCAAATCGCGTCGAACTGCATATGGCCTGATTCTCTTTCAGCCCGAGATATGTAGGCAACTCGAAAACCAAAGTTCGGCCATGTCCATAAGCCTCGCACTTTGGTCCTTGGAATCAACGTACTTGACTTTGTCGTGACAAAATGGGTTTCACGTCAACTTTCTTTACCCTGAAAACTCTTTCATCCTTTTCGGGTAAAAATGGGCAGCTGTTGACACCCAATTTTGTCCCGAATTTTTTCAAATTTAATAAATTATGGTAATATTTTATAATTGAGGTTAATTTGAAAATTAAATAAAATAACGACAATAAAAGATGATCAATTGAAGTTTCAAAGAAAAGTGCTAAATTTGCAAAATCCCACCAATTTTAACCCACTCGTGCAACCCATTCATTTTTTTTATTAATTCTAAAATTGTGGCCAAATCCGCTCCCCTCTTAAGCACTAGCCTATTTGTGCAAACCCTCACCCATATATATATATACACACACTTATCTATAACCTAGCCTCACACACCCCCACTCATTTTTGACCCCCACCCTCACATTCATCATCTTCCTTCTCTCCCACATTACAAAAAATCAGATCTAAAAAGGGAAAGGGAAAAAGGGGACATTATTAATCATCTTCCTCATCCACACACCCCAAACCTCCTAAACCCGACACCCACATATACACACATAACAACTCGCACACACAAAACCAAAACCAGTGGGAACGGGATGTGGAAAGTTCATTTCGTGAATTGAAAATCTTAAAAGGAACTCGCACACACCCATATGTTTATGCCGTGAATTGAAAATCTTAAAAGATCGGGAGATGGGAGAGGGGAGGCAGCGCCGTGGTGGAACCATCATCACCACCACCACAATTGTCAAATCAAAAACCCTGTCGTCGGGGACATATTCCCTTGTTCCGGTTCGGTCTGCTATTGAATTGAAAAGGAAAAAAGATGAAAGAGAAGTCAACGGGGTAGCAGCGACGCCATGGTCTCTACCGCCGGAAGTTGCTCCTCCGGTTCACTGTTTCTTGGCCGGAATCTGGCTGTGTTTTTGGCTGGCGATATCTCGCTGTCTTTGTTAGCTCATTTTCACGTCATCTTATTTGTTATGTTCATTCGCTTCGACGTCTACACTAAAGGCCCATACTTCGATGAAAACATATTTTATCCCTGTTTATTTCCCTTTATCAGATGCGTATTTTGCTACTGCTATGATTTTTTATGTTATATACAGAGCTTATCCAATTTGCATTGCCTAATGTTGTTATCTAATGATTCTTGCTATTGCAGATTATTTATAGCTAGGACCTTTTGTATTTGAGTGATCATTGTCCCGAACAGGCTATTGTACTGGACCCGTGAAAAATACATATTATTGGATCCTACTGATATGCACCATACTACACCTTGCGGCCAATGAAAAAATACATATACACATATTGAGGCGTCAGGATCCATTTGAACATGATACTACACTTGAACCGTCCCGTTCCCGTGTCCCTAAAGCAAAAGGCGGTGATGAGTGTATGAAATTAATGTAAAGCAAGTCGAATAGAGTGGTGGGTTTGGTACTTGGCATGGCAACCGGCCCGGGCTCCGTGTTTGCAACCGTACCAAATCCCGAGCCTCTATTCGACGCGCCATACAAACCTGAGCCTAAATTTTGCAAAAACAATACCCCTTTTATTATTATTATTATTATTATTATTATTATTATTATTATTATTATTATTATTATTATTATTATTATATATTTTATTATTAGTATTTTATTTTCATTAATTATTACACTTTATTATCGTACTAATCCAGTTTAATTTTCATATTTTTTGTGAGGTACATTTTGGCACGAACAACTTGGGGACGCGTTTGGCTAACCTGCAAATGTGGATATATATTGACCTGGACCCGAGCATTCAGAAAATGAGACATTAGAATTTTAGAAAAAGGCTCCCGCGAGTTGATCAATTTCCCGGTTCTATCTTTAACTTTGCATTACTTTTCCTTGGATATTTATGCAAATAAATGTGTAAAATATTTTATTTATCGATAATATTTGATTTCTTGGTATATTGCTTTACTTTATGTGCATTACCCTTTATTGTGAAGTCGTTATTTAATTTATTGTAAATTGGGGCCATCTTAGCAAATGCGTGCAAGTAAAATATATATTTTACAAATAAGCTTTTTATTTAATTAATTATTATTATTACTATTATTATTATTATTATTCAAATAATTTTTTTTCGAAAGAAAAGCGCACTTGCAAATATTTTGGAAAGCTGTTGGATTAACTATTTTTAACGGAATTTCGGAAGTGCCTTAAAAACCTTCTTCCGAAATTAATAAAACCTCTTACCTTTAGAATCTCTGAAAAGACCGTCTTTTTTATAAAAACGGAGTTTTTGCACGCATTTGCTAAATTGGTTCCCTGTTTTCCTTAAATTTGGTGGCGACTCCAAAAACTCCAAAAGAGTTAGTCCATCCTGTCGATATTCCAGAATTTATCCTTTTCGGGGTAATTTTTGGGGTTCAACAGAGCGCTCAAGGCTGGATGCCGAAGTTGCGAGGCTCGGTGAAGAGTTGGCCTAAACTAAAAATTAATTCATGGAGGAGACCAACAAGCACCACGAGCAACTGAAGAAGCATATGCTCGACATCCAAAGGCTAGAGGGCCAAAACTCCAAGATCCCGACCCTTGAAGCCGAGGTTAAACTGCTTCGAGATGAAGTAGTTGATCGCAAGGAGAGGGCCAAGGTCAAAGCCAAAAAGGCGGAGCTGGACAAGCGCTGGGCCATCATCAAGTCTTGATTAAAGCTGCTCAAGCAATGCCGAGCTGGTGAGCTTAACTTGGATGAGGAGATTGCTAAGGCCGAGGACAATGCAGCCAAAGCCCAAGCTATGATTGATGATCTTCCTTCAAGTAAAAGCTCGAGCGATGATGATTCCTAGGATGAAGAAGATGAAGGTCGAGAAGACACCGAGGATGCCGATGATGGGGTCTCCGAGGAAGGAGGTGGGCCTGAAGCATAGCATTCCTGCTTTCATCTTCTGTTTTGTTTTTGTTTTTGTTTAGGCCTATCAGGCCTCATGATGTAAATGACTTTATGGCCTTCGGGCCTTTCATGAATGAATTTGCTTTTTATGCTTAAGTATTAGCTTTCATTTCGCCTTATGAAGTGTTTTGAGCTGAACACTTAGAATAATTTTGCTTGCAAGACTTAGTTCATACAATGCCGATGCAAACTTAGAATGACGTCTCGTTCTTGAGCTGATGCATTCGAAATATAACCTCAGTGTAAAAATGACCTCGGTATATAAAATCATATAAACAAAGAGATATTGAATCAAGTTTATTTCACGCATGATATCAACGAGCCATAATTAGATTTTTTTTACATAGGGCCTAGTCTGAGTAAAACTTAGGCGCGAAAACAAGTTAACGACATGCCACTATTGGGCGAAAGTACAAAGTGTTAATCTATTCCCCGGGTATCAGTCCTCGTTTGTCAAATAGATAGGCTTCGGTGGGAAGGCTCAAAGCTGACTTCGGCTGCATCCCACTCCTCACTCCCCCCATTGTTCGGGTGTGAATCTTGATGAAGATCCGAGCACTGAAGACCGTCTTATCCGCTTCCTGAAAAGGTCAAGCAAAGTAAAATGGGGAGTAGTTTAAATATTTCGGCCAAAGCCTTTGGAGCGTTTTTCGGCTCGAGGCTGTAGGTGAATTTTAAATGATCAAGGAATGCTTACCTCGATGTCAAAAGTAATGCTGCTTCAAATTGGAAATGTTCCAATTTACGGGTTCGGGTTTACCTTGCAAATCTTCGATCTGATAAGATCTCTTTCCAACAATCGCCTTAACTTTGTAGGCCCTTCCCAATTTGCAATAAGTTTTCCCTCATTCTTTTCTTTTGTTGACTGATTCGAAGCCTTTAGCACATAATGACCAACTTTGAAATATCTAAGCTTGGCCTTTCTTTTGAGATATGCCTCGATTTGTCTTTTTTGTGCTGCTAACCGAACTAAGGCTAACTCTCTTTTCTCCACGAGCAAATCTAACTCTATTCGCATGGCTTGTTGATTGGCATCATCTGTGGTGTAAGCATATCAAAGACTGGGTTCGACCACCTCCACAGGGATAAGTAAATCCATGTCATAGGCAAGGGAAAATGGGGTTTCACCGGTGCTGTTTTTCTCCGTGGTTCGCATTGCCCATAGCACCTTTGGTAACTCTTCGGGCCAAGGATCTTTTTTATCATCAAGCCTTTTCTTGAGATTTTCAACTATCACTCTATTCGAAGATTTAGCTTGACCATTGGCACTTGGGTGGTAGGGAGTTGACACTATCTTTTTTATTCCCCACTGCTTAAGGAAATCAGTGATAGCTGCCCCCACGAATTGTGGACCATTGTCACAAGTGATTTCCTTTGGGACACCGAACCTATAGATGATGTTCTTCTTGATGAAATCAATTACCTTCTTCTGCCTAACCTCGTTGAAAGCTCCTGCTTCTACCCACTTTGTGAAGTAATCGGTCAATACAAGAATAAACCGAACACCTCATTGCCCTTCGGCAAGGGGCCAATGATTTCCATTCCCCATTTCATAAAAGGCCATGGTGATACGACCGAATGTAGAGGTTCAGCTTGTTGATGAATCATTCGGGCATGGCGTTGACACGTATCACACCTTTTCACGAAGGTCTTTGCATCTGCGCTGATAGTGGGCCAATAATACCCAGCTCGAAGTATCTTGCACACTAAAGACTTTCCCCCTAGTGGTTGTCACACTCGCCTTTGTGTATCTCCATCATTACATACCTGGGCCGCTGTACATTCTTCTATATAATTCTCCCAAAATCATTGAGTATGAAGCTGCTTGAGTCCTCAGTTTCCTTGCTTCTCTCTTATCGAGGGAAGAGTCCCCGACTCAAGATAACAGATAAACTTATTTCGCAAATTCCATTTATGATCCACAGAGTTGACATCTAGTTTCATCTTCTTCATTTGAGCCGAAAGCAACCGAACAACTGAATCAATCTCCGAGTGTTCTTCTTCCACTACCAAACCCAAGTTCGCTAAGGCATCGGCCTCGACGTTTTCTTCCCGAGGTACTTGTTTGACTTGCCATTCTTGGAATTGAGCTAAGATTTTTTGTGCTCGGATTAAGAATTGGCATTTTGGGCTCACGAACCATATATTCACCGAGCACTTGGTTTACCACCAATTGCGAATCACACCTCAATTCAACTCTCTCCACCCCCATTTCTTTAGCCAGATCTAAGCCTGCTAAAGCTGCTTCATATTCGGCCTCATTGTTCGTTATCTTTTTGAACTGAACCGAATGCCTGACTTTCTCCCCGGTGGGTGCTATCAAAACTATTCCTAATCCCGAACCCTTAGAATTGGTTGCCCCATCAGTGTAAAGTACCCATATTCCCGAAGTCGATCCTTTCGACATCAAGTTTTCTCTTTCAGCTTCGGGTAGGATCCCAACACTAAAGTCATCCAAGACTTGGGATTTAATGGATGTTCAGGGTTGGTAGGTGATATCATACTCACTTAATTCTACTGCCCATTTAGATAACCTTTCCGACAACTCTGATTTGTGCAATATACTTCTTAGGGGGAAGGTGGTAACTACCACTATTGGGTGGCATTGAAAATAGGGTCGTAGTTTTTTAGCAGAAACAATTAAAGCAAGCGCTAGTTTTTCCAAGTGTGGGTACCTGGTTTCGGCGTCGAGGAGCGTTTTGCTCACATAATAGATGGACTGCTACTTGCCATCCTCTTCTCGAACCAATACTGCGCTCACTGACACCTTGGACACAGCCAGGTAAACTAGCAAAGTTTTTCCATCCTTTGGCTTGGCGAGCAACGGCGCGTTAGCCAAATAGCATTTCAATTCTTTCAGCGCTTCTCTGCACTACGGTGTCCACTCGAAGTGGTTATTCTTCCTTAGGACTGAGAAGAATTTATGGCATCGCTCTGATGACCTTGAGATGAATCTACTCAAGGCAGCTCGGCCAGTTAAGCGCTGAACTTCTTTCACTCCGGTTAACTCATCGGGGATTTCTTCAATAACTCTGATCTTGTTTGGATAGCTTCGATTTCTCGTTCGGAGACTATGAACCCCAAAAATTTTCCCGAACCCACGCTGAAGGCACACTTCTCAAGATTCAGCTTCATGTTGTACTGCCTTAGAACAGCGAAGACTTCTCTCAAATGGTTTAGGTGGTCCTCCACCCGAATAGATTTGATCAGCATGTCATCTGTGTAAACCTCCATAGACTTCTCAATGTAATCTTTGAACACGCGACACACTAATCAGTGGTATGTCGCTCCAACATTCTTTAGCCCGAAGGGCATAACCTTGTAGCAAAAGGTACCTCGGTTAGTGATGAACGAGGTTTTTTCTTCATCCTTCGGGTTCATGAGAATTTGATTATACCTCGAATAAGCATCTAAGAAGGTTAGACTCTATGTTCAGTTAGACAATAACCACAAAATAGAACTAAAATCTCAAATATTATATTATTTACATTATTTCTCCTAAAACTTTTGCAAGTCATAACACCCCCATAAAGAAATGATTTCTTTAGGTATTACTAAATAAGTACCCTCCATCCCTCCTCTTATTAGTGTTGCGAAGATTCTATCCAGAAATACTACAGTAATTTGAACACAAATTTTTAAAAATATATAAGTGGAGTAATACAATTTTGTTATTCGTAGCACAAAAAAAGAACAAGAAAGAAATCTAGACTCGTGATGACTGTTGTCTTTTCTAATGGCTAGGTGGATACTTAATAACTATCAGGTTGCTAAAACATTGGAATTGAAACATTAGTCTAAAGTCACAATTTAACTCAATAGTTTATATCTTTTGGAAGAAACTTGTACCATCAATGTATATTAATAGGTCATACAATTTTTCACATTTCACGTTAAATGTGCTTTTAAGCATACCACAAAGGTTAGAATCTAGTTTTACTACATTTTTTTTTTTTTTGGAAAGTCAGTATATATATAATTATATTAACTCAATTTTAAGGCTTAATGAAAATACGTACGAAGATAATATTAATGAAAATTGATTCCACCCCGCTCCAAAATCCCCCATCTCCCAAAGTCGCCAGAAAAAGGAAAAACTAGAAAAAGAAAGGATTAAATAAAAATAAAGAAAGCAATGTTTTGGAAACTGGTTAGGGTCCATTTGCAATGTGACAAAAGAAGAAAATTCTGTTTACTATTTCCACTCGTTAATTTTTATTGTGAACAATGAGGATCATTAGACTCTTTCTTTCTTTGAGTATGCTAATTAAGGTCCTGGACGGCACAAACTAAAGCTCTCTTAAATTTCTATTTCTCCATCACTATAAAGGCAGTCTTTGATTCAACCTTTGTTCTGCAACTACAAAAGCTTATTAATTTGTGTACGTAACTAATTCAGCCTCTAAGGTCAAAGAAACAACTTGAAATGGATGCAAGATTTCTTGTGCTAGGACTCCTCTTTGTAACTTGTTCAATTTCTTTAGCATCTGATCATAGTCCACTCCAAGATTTTTGTGTTGCAGACTCCGCAAGCTCTGGTATGGCTTTCTATAGTTACTAGTTTTTCATTGTTTACTGCTCCATCAATTTCAACACGTCTTATCCATACACATAACTGCTTATTTATAACATCATATTCGGTACATAAAAATGCTCTTTGAACCTTATATCAGCTACTTTTAATCAACTAAGTCAAACCGGCTCCTAGTATCAACTATTTCCATTAAAAAGATACTCCTATTTTCAACTTAAGAGGCAAATCGTTGCTAATTTATATAGTTCCAACTCTTGCGAGGTAATGACTTAGTGCATAAGTGAGGAAAGTGATCATTTTCTCCCTATTGATGAAAAGGTCGGGTTATCAAACATACTTGCCCATACTAAAATGCTTGTAAAACTTGGCAGTGCTCCTCAATGGCATGGCTTGCAAGGATCCAAAGCTTGTAGAATCAGATGACTTCTTTTTCAGTGGGCTGCACTTAGTAGGCAACACATCAAATGCACTTGGATTCCGTTCAACTCCAGTAAATGTTGCTCAAGTTCCAGGACTCAACACTCTTGGCATTTCTATGGTGCGTCTTGATCTTGCACCAAACGGGGTCAATCCACCACATACTCATCCTCGCGCTTCTGAAATATTAGTAGTGCTTGAGGGTTGTGTTGAAGTTGGATTTGTTACCTCTAGTCCTGAGAATCGTCTCATTACGAAAACACTTGAAGCAGGGGATGCTTTTGTGTTTCCACAAGGCCTAATACATTACCAGAAAAATTTAAAAGACACTAATGCTGTTGGCATTGGTGCTCTCAGTAGCCAAAATCCTGGAGTAATTTCTATTGCAACTACAGTTTTTGGATCGAATCCAGCTATTCCAATTGATATTCTTGCCAAGGCTTTCCAAATTGATCAAAACACAACCAGTCTAATCCAGTCGCGCTTTTAGAAAGTGTTTGAATTATCAAGAATTTGTTATTGTATTCTTTAAGTTCATTTGCGTCTGTTTCTTCTTTTATTTCTGCTAAATAATTTGTAGTTGATAGAATCAGATGTACTGATTCGTTTATGAAACAAGTCAACCCCCTCTTTTTTTGGTATTTGTGTTCTGAATTATGTTCCTGAAGTGTTCAATATGAATATACTAACTACTTTGTAACTTCTTGTTATTACTCGGATTGATTTCCGAGAGATTTGGACAAGCTTTGGAACAAGTAGCTAGTATGTGTTAAGGTTCCTGGTGCAGTGATCTGCGTGCCGCTATAATGAGATGACGCATGTTATTTGACCTATCAACGTATCCAAAAATAAAACATAAAATTTTAGGAAAAAATCTTTACAACCGTCGCGAACTGTCAGCCTTTTTTTGATATTTTAGCAGCTCTGTTCTGGATAAACAATCAAGATAACCTTAAGGAAAACCATGTCAAAATTAAAGAGTATTTTCGATGAACCCATATATTAAAAGATCTATCTATTCATCCTTTATAACAGCACTTCATTATACCAAACAAGTTTCTTTTAAAGTTGATTTTTCATGTTATACTATATTATATGCCTTTTATAATAGCAGCTAGCTATATCAGCTAATATATGCCAAGACAAACTACGCCAACAGAGACTAGTCTTATTGTATATAGCTTCTTAAAATTGCAAGAACGTATATTTACATTTTCAGTGCGACTGCCTAACGCTCATGCCTTAGTGATACGTCCTGCAGCTGGGGCTCAGTTTTGTTAAGGCAAAAAGTACAGGAGCCCCAAAATCTATCAAGGCTTTAAGCACAAAGTACAACAAAAGGTGAGACTCTAGTAAAGAATGCAAGTACTTTAGGAACAACTATAAACACAACCAACATACTTATGGAGACTTGAAAAGAAGAACAAAGTAAAATACATGACGTGAAAATTATACTATAAAATGCACTCTCGGAGCAAAACGCACTATCAGTCGATGAAGCTGAAACGAAAAACATGTGAGACCAAGCTTTGATTCTAAGTAGAGACAAACAAGTTAAATAATTTATTTCCATCTGACTATGCTTTCGTTAGCTGGCCTACGGCAGTAAGATCATGATCACGTACATCAACTTGTTTGAATATTATTAACAGGACAAATGGTACATATCAATATTCAGTACTTAGATCGTCGGGCGTATTCACACCACAGAATCTATTTTCCAGACAACAATTACTGACCCAGGAAATCACACATCACTGAAGCCTAAAACTTCCAATCACTTTGGGATTGTTATCACAAATGGTCCAACTTCTGGTACAGTCCTTCAATCTACAAATGCTTTGATACTAGCACTATATATTGCCATATTTGTATATATATGTCACCACATTTAAATTCAAATCTTTCCAGTGGAAGGAAACAAAAATCTTACTCCCTTCCACTGACGCATTTCACAGACACAGGAAGGAAACCGTATTCCTTCCGCTAATGCATTTGACAGACAATCCTAAGTCGTCGTTGTCACACCAACAACAACATTGCTCACCTAGCAAATGTAAAATTAGTGTATCAAAAATACGTATCTTCAACGAATAGCAAGGAAAATGAATCAGATGTGAAGCAGTAAAAGATGAAGAAACAGAGGTTGAAATTAAAGAGACAAACCAGCTTGCCACTTTCATCTAAAGACATAGGATTCTGAACGACCACGGTTTGATTCTGTGTACGTGCTGTAGCCTAAACCAGATAAACAATGTTTCATTAGTGAATCCTAGTCACAAAACGACCTACAAATGGTTAGTAAGATGCAGCAGACTTAAAACTCACTGTTGAAGAAGATGTTCCTGCAGAGGATGTAGCACTGCCATTAGGGGCATGCACAGGGATAGGGACTCTTCCATCTCCGGCCTGCAGAGGGATACGTTGACACATTAGCAAAGAAAAATTAATAATCACAGCCAATGTAAATGTTAATAGCCTAAGTGATGATTATTAACTGAAAAGAAACCAGTTTCTGATACAGCTAAGCAAAGCAAGGAGATAAGACAGTAATGCATTTCCAAAAATCACCTCCTACATAACCTCTAGAGATATAATTTTCCGGTTTAGTATCACAGCAACTGGTGATACTGCGTCCAAACTATGGATCTCAACAAGCAGATATGATTCAACTTTTCCTTTACAACCTAGAGTATTCCTTCCAACTTCAGCAAGGACCACAATTTGACAGTGAAACCACTTCCAACCTTTCTTTGTGTAACACCTCAACATCTGTAAAAATATGTCCTCCCATCACCGTCACTTGACAACCCTTTGACGTGAATAAATTAAATCATATACGAAACACTGCAAGTTTAAATCAAAAGCAGAACGGAAGAACCTCAACTGAAGCGACTTAAACAGAGAGGACTCCTGGTCACTCCCAGGTATCCTACAACCTATTTTAAAGCTTGATAAACTATCTTTTCAGTAATACTTCGTTCAACTATTTAGCCCTTTCATCTCAGATAATTTTCATATCACCTATAAAACTTAATATTTCCCTATCAGTCCTAATATTTCAATTTTAATGAGTAGCAACAGACTTGCGGAACTACCACAGGAGAGTTGAATCTGAGCTCAAGCAAGCTCATTTCAACCAAGATTTTTCTACCTCTTATACTACATTGATCCACCATACCCAGCACTTCAGCAGAAGCAGCAGAAATAATAGATAGCACCATAAATATCAAGCTATTAAAACAACTGTGCATAATTTCTTAAAGACAGACTAAATTTCCAAGTTATCCTCTTTGTAATAGCCCTCCCCCCATCATGTGACCAAGAAATTTAGCTAGATAAACCATCCTTTGTTTACAAATGGACCATATCACGATAAACTAGTGGATGCAGTAGAATGGGAGATTTTATAGTAGAATATGATAGACTGATCCACCATACCCAGCACTTCAACAAAAGATAGACTAAGATAGACAATCGTAGATTTGAACTACCATAGGATTGTTGAATCTGAGCTCAAGCAAGCTAATTTCAGGCAAGAAATTTCTACCTCTTGGACTACATTGATCCACCATACCCAGCACTTCAACAAAAGAAGCAGCAATAAAAGATAGCGCCATAAATATCAAGCTATTAAAACAACTGCGTGTAATTTCTTAAAGACAAACTAAATTTCCATTATAAACTGATGGTTAACATAATAGCCACATTGCTTATTGAAGGATCAACAACCAAGTCCACCACATGATAATGTGATTATTGGTTAGTGAGGCTCAATATATCCTAAACTTTTTGAGTTGTACCAACCTGCTTGCCAAAGGCGACCTCCGCGAAAAAATGATGCCCAAGAAATGTGGGAGATTTAATCTAGAATAAGCTTTAATCTAGAATAAGCTTAATTACTGTGTGATTTGAGATTTTCTTATAGATTTCCAGTCATTTTCATATTTTTCTTAAGCTTAATTACTGTATGCTTAGATTTTTTTGATTAGATTTGATCTCTTATTATTATCACTTGTTCTGATTTGATTATCTTTCAATTAAAGAAACTGAAATTGTCTAAAGAGTTCTGAATTGTTCAGAGTTTCATACTCTCTGGACATGACCTCCTTTACTGTTTTCCGAGACACTTGAAAAATGCATGGTGCATTAACTTAAATATTAATTGGAACTTACTCGTTTTCTCTCTATCCCCCCCCCCCCCCCCACAACACACACACTAAAACATACATACATGCACAAACATGAAGTCAAAAGAGTGAAAAAGAAAGAATTATCACTTACATTAACGTGTGTGATATACTGGCATATGGCACATTTAACTGATGGAGCTCCGCATGGGTACATCAGCATAGTACGACAATTTCCACAGTTGACATGAGCAAACTGGTTAGGACCTGAAGATCAAGAGAAAAATTAAATATGCACAGGAAATACATCAAATGGAGAACAAAGGCAAATGAGAAAAATGAAGAAAAGGAGACGAAATCCTCAAGCAGAAACCAATTATCTAATTTAGTTTGGCTAAATCCTATTCTTCTAGCAGTTGATATAATTTGCAAACTTTAAGCTCTAGTCGCCAATCAATTTAACAGAAACCACCTTTACCAAGACTAATAATTGTGTGATAAAAGTAATTTTTTTTAATTATTTTAGTACTAGTTAATGTTGTTTTATAGCAACAACCTCCTTAAAAAAAAATTTTAAAAAAAGGAAAGAACTTGGCATATACAGTGTAATATTGGAACATGTATTCCTTAATTACATACATAAAAACAGATGCGAGAAATACTCTCAACATATACATATATATATACAACTATAGCAACGACTAAGCCTCAATTCCAAACAAGTTGGGGTCGGCTATATGAATCCCCATAGACCATGTTTCTCCATTTAAGCTAAATTCATGTCATCATAAAGACAGGGTGATGGCACTGATGAAAGAAAAGAACTTGGTATTAGAAGCTATGACAATCGTATCAAAAAAGCAAGAAAAAAAAATCTTTTTGAGAAAGTGCTTATGAAGATCTGGTGATATGAAAATAGACTATACACCTGCACCTAAGGGTGTTGCCCGGTCAATGAAGTGGGTAGAGAACTACGAGGTCTTAGGTTCAAGTCCGAGGAGAAAAAACACTAGGTGATTTCTTCTCATCTGTCCAAGACTTAGTGGACAGAATTACCCCCGGTACCTGTTCCGTGAAATTAGTCAAGGTGCGCACAAGATGCAAGCTGGCCCGGACACCACAGTTGAAAAAAAAAAAAACAGCCTATAGACCATAGTAACAAGTTAACAACATATGGAGGATGAGGGTCTCAGGACTTTGAGAACATGGAGTAAGTGTTCATCAGCATGGAAAATGTTCAAATCTCTATGTAAGATCCTATTGGATTATGGTATAACAAATGAAAGTCAGGATACAGCGGATATTCTCAAAAGCTAAATAAGGAAATATGCTTAAAGGAAAGTAAGTCGAGGGCTTACAGGAAGAGATGCTAAATTATAATAAGCAGAAATATGTGCGACTTTAATTTCTAAAAGAGAAAGTTCCAAACAATGTACCTGGCACAAGGTTAACTGTATGACAGCAGGCGCATCTCACACTAGTTGCCCCACGTGGATGCATCAGTAAGGTGCGACAGCCTCCGCATATCAGTTGAGCCATTTCCATTCCTATATGAACGATAGAACTTAGCATCACTTAAAACAGCAACATATGCAGACATAGTACAGTGTACAGCAGCAAGCTCTGTGAATTTACAATCAGATGATACACAGTTTCCCAAAGTGATTATCAAATCTTTTCTCCCTCTTTTGACAGTTGTCGGCAGAGGGGGCGATAATATTTCAGAAATGCAGAGATACTGCTTCAAAGAGTACTTCTGTTACCCGACCAACGGTATTGTAATGAATTGCCTAATTTTTTTTGAAAAGATGATAAAAATGAAGAAAAGCTAATTGGTTAGAAGAAGATTTTCTCCTACAGCGGTCCAAGGGGATGGCTTGAGTGGTCGAGAGATAGGAGTAACAACCTAGAGAACCTTTGGTCCAAATCCCAGCTACAACGCACAGTCTAAGTCTGAGTCTACCAGGTCCAATCTTAATTAGCAGGATAACCTGACACCTGTACTTGTAGGTTATAGATCATTTTCTTGATAGATTAATTGAAGTGCATGCAAACTAACCTAGATATTACCATTATAAACTGTTAGATATCTCCTACTTCAGACTTCCTGAAACGGAGTCATTTCTCACAAATAAGTCTTGAAAAAAGACGCAAGATATTTAAAAGTAAAAAGCTTTAACAACATTCTTCTCAATCTTTGTTTTTGAAAACGTGCAATGAAATAATTTTCCTTCCTTGATGTCAAATTGAGCATGAGAAAACACATTCCTAATAAATCTGAAACGTAATGAAAATAAAATCTGCTGGACCAAAAAGGAAAAATAAATCACAGCACCTTAACCTCAAATCACGTAGATCCCACATGTTTTAACTAACTAGTGGTCTCTAAAAGAATCGCCAAACAACTGAAAAAGCAAAATCCACCAAAACCATGGTTAAAGCCGCCTATCTGACTAAAGCTAAGCCAAAGCTCAATTTTAACAATTTCCATTTTTGTATTGTTTCATAAATATGCACTGACGAAATCAACTTGTCCACAGTTAGAGGCTCATAATGCAGCCTTTCAAGCCCACAAATGGCATCTGTAGTTTCTATTTAGTGGAAGGAAACTATAAAGGAAGATGAGGAATAGGTCCTAATGTGTTGTGGATTTCATGTTGTTTGCTTCAACGATTAAATGGTGGGTGCTTGTAGTGTAATCTTGTTGATTCTATTGCATGATGATAATTTGATCGTTGATGGTGGTTGATGGTATGAAGTGAATTCCAGTATCATTTCTTTTTCTCTACTTTAGATTACACTATTTAGTTTTATTACTTCTAAATGGATATGTTTTTTCCTTAAGCGTATTCCAAAATATTTTTGCTTTTTCTTTGTTTTTTTCTTTTTCATGATAGAGAATTCTCAAATATCATAAAAGTACCACACTTCTATTTGAATTTTGAATCGAATAGAAAATTGAAAATATGGTTTTGAGTAAGAGCAGTTGGATAAACAATTGTTAAAGCAATACTTAAAAGAGTACATAAAGCGAATAAGGGGTTTTCTTTCAAAGGGATTTTATTTAACATGGCTCTTAGAAAATCTTTTCCTACCCTTGGTCGGGCTTAAAGCTTCTTCGCGACCGCTCGGGATTTTCCTACCCTAAGGTCAGGCTTAAGCTTTTCTCACGTCTGTTCACTCACTCACTTTTAGCGGCATCTGCTTTCAACTCATTAAGAAAAAAATTGCCCAAGCGGAAATTGGGTTGGTTGATTGCCAAAAAATTTTCTTATCCTATTGGTCAATGCCAAAGCATATCCTTCCACTTACACAAAGTAAGAAGTTGAAAAAGGGAAAAAGTCATCTTGTTACTGTAAAAGAAAATAAGCGATGTGCTCAATTGGGTGAAAATATTTACTGAGATTATTGAAACCCGATGGTGTTCTTCATAGCAGTCCAAGGGGTTGGCTTATGGGGGTGGTTCTTCTCAAAATAATCATAAATCCTTTATGAGAAATGAACGATTTGGGTCATTGGTCTGGGACAACGAGAAGGAAGAGAACATTTCATTGGAAATAGCTGAAGCTTTGAAACATGTAGTTGTAGAGTGCATTGCAAGAGTAGACAACTTTCTCTCTTGTCTCACTAGCAAACCACCTGCTATTTAAGTGGAAACTGGGTTAGAAGGTAGACACATACTTCCCCAAGTACTGAACCTGTGAACCAATTAAGGTTGAGCCAGCTAAACTGGAGATTCTCCATTATCAATTAAAACAAAAGATCTAGTTAGATTCCTCATTACTAGCTAAGTTAATCATCTATATTCCATTCAATTAAGTCAAAAAGTTATCGGTTGGTACAAGACGTTGGTCACCTCCTTCACATTGGAACACATTGAGGCGGACTTCAGCCTGAAGAAGTGTTTCTTAGTGGTGCAGACTGTGTATATCGCCAACTCCATTACCCTTTTTCAGACATATCAGTGTTTAACTAGGGGGTTTGAGCCCTGTTCTTTAACTTATGCACGTCTTCTTATGTTTGAACATCATCCTTACAGGTTTTTAGCATATTAGAATTCTTGTTTTCTGGTTAGCATTTTCTCAAGCAAGTCATCTCTAGCACTTCTAACCTGTCTACAACAAAACCCAACAAGAAATTCGGAACCAAATTGTGAAGGAGCAACTTTTCTACCTTACAAGTACAGAATTTTAGTTGTTGATCACAACTTGACCATTAGCATCTATAAGAAACTTATAAATACTTAGTTTATGTAGTAATAACAACTCTCATCGCCAAATGAAAGAAAAAAAAAGGTAAGAAATTAAATGTTTCACAAGTAGGTGCCAAATAAACTTGTGATGCATGTTCTTATCACTTATCAGATAGCATTGATAATATAGAGCAAGAAATGGACAGATACCAGGAGGTGGGACAGGGGTGAGGGCATTGCACACTGCACAGCAGACGTTAGTAGCTCCTCTGGGATAAAGAAGAATCGTCCTACACCCACTGCACACCAACTGACTCTGCATAGCTGCACTACCAAAATCAAAACCAAATATATTTCATACCAATCTTACAGCACAAAGCTAATCTTCAAACTCTTTCCAATATCAGCGGCGGAACCACATTGAAGCAAGGGGTGTCAAATGATACCCCTTGCCCAAGAAATAACTTATTTATATGTGAATACTGCAGGCCAAAAATAATAAGATGCATGATATGATGATAATGTGAATGGTTGAGTCCCTTGATTTAAAATAGAAGTTTGATATAACCTATTACATAAACTTGATACCCCTTAGTGTAGCTCTGTCACTGCCGATATTACATGAATCAAACAAAATTCATGGGACAAACTAATCAAAGATTCATTTTTTAATATACCCCTCTTCAGTCTATGCCTAAACAATCAAGCATTGTAGTCGCACCGAGTCAGCAATTCTTAAATACTTTTTCTATAACCAAGAAATCCTGAGGGCCAGTGCTGCACGGTTCAAAACTAAGTGGATAATGAGTCTGCCCCACTATCCTTTTCCACTAGGCTTTTCCTGCAGGATAGTTCGAACATGTGACATGCCAGGACCCACACATCACAAGTTGCACTCGTACCACTAGACCAAAGCATGGGGATATTCATAATGCTAAGAATTAACAAACACCAACCAACTGATCAAAGATTCATTCCTTAAATTACCCCTCTCCAATCTATTGCCTAAAGCATCACGCACTGTACTCATATTTATTCAACAATTCCTAAAATACTTTTGGAGAAATCCCCAAGGGCCCCCACGGTGTTCAAAACATAGTGGATAATGGGTTCGCTCCTCTCCCTTAAATAACATGCTTTTTTCTGCAGAAAAGTTCCAACCGCCTAACCCACACATCACAAGTTGACGAAAGCAATAGCAAATCAAGAAATTCATCAAAGACCAACCAATGAAAGGTTGATTTATAAATCAAACATATGCCAATTTTGACCACATTCATTTACAAACATCAAAACCCTAAAAAGCAGAAGAAAAAAGAAAGAATTGCTTACCAGTTTATGAACAACAAATCTGAAATCTAGACCCAAATATATTATGCAACACAAATAAATATAGAATAGAATTGGCGATAAGGGGGAACCCAAATTTTCAGGAAAATCAGAATAATAAATTACAAAAAGAGAGAATGGGAATTTATGGATTTGGTAAATCTTATCGGAAATTTCCTTTTTTATTATATGTTACATCTTCTTCTCCGTTAAATATAGAAAAAGAATAAATGTTATTTTTGACTTTTTATGCAACAGAGGAGAGACACTAATTTCCTCTAATATACCAAACTTCTTTATTTTGGTTTACGTACAACTCCATATATAATATTCCAAACGCGTTAATATTTTTCCTATGGCATTCTCGCATCAAAGAAGTTTCTCGACATTGACTTGACTAGGTAAATGCGGCCACTGTTTTGTTTGATTACTTCGCAAACTATTTTTCTTCGGTCCACATAATTTTTATATTCTTAAAATTCAAAGTATTTATTTACTCAATCTATTAAAAATTACACTACTCATGAAATTAAAAATATTTACCCAACATACTTATTTATTACTGTATACATTTGTTATACCTTATTATGGGCGTATACTTTTATGGAATACAACATAAAGTATGGTATACAAGTCAAGTCTGGATGAGTATGACATGTAAATAGTTTATGGGTATGACTAATAAATATGAAACTTATGAGTAAGGTGGGTAAATATTTTAATTTTGATGGGTATTTTCGTAAACCTCTCATTTTACTATTTCACTCGAAGTATAGTAAGATCTGCGTATATTTCACACTCCCACACTTTACTTATGAGATCATATTGAGTAGGTTGTTATTGAATTTTTAAAAGACATCAAAGCTAAATTAGTCATTGAATAATGGAAAATGGTTTAATTATGTCAACTGTTAATAGTTGGGATTACGTGTGCATTTATGGTTATTACTAAAGTTAGGGGTGTCAATGGTTCGGTTCGGTTGATTTTTTCATGAAATATATACCATACCAATTTTTCGATTACTATATTGTGCATAATCAAAATAAGACTTTTCAAAACCGTCTCATTCATGTCGGTTTTCCTTCGGTTTCGGTTCGGTTCGGTTAATTTTCGGTAATTTTTTTTAGAACTCTATGGTAGAGTCGTACCATTATTAGAATATGTCATTTTTATGTAAAATACCTATGAATTTAATATAACACTTAAAGTATATTTAAGACAATATTTGAATAAATAATGACTCTTAAATGGTCGTAACTAATATTTAAGTATTTAACACATTTCGTTCTCTAGTATCGAGCTACAAGTGATTGTCACTCTCTATTAAGTAGATAATAGAACATGATATCATATACATGACTTTGGTAAAATTTATTTATAAGGCAATTCATCAAAAGAACATTATTCTATAGTGATATTATTGTGAAGAGTTGAGCTATAAAAAGTGGAAGTGATGTATTAAAGTGCTTAGGGAGGTAGTCACTATTTTAACCATATCTATCATACTCGTCCGTTAGCCTACATTACAACCCTTTAAAGTCCTAGTTGATCCCGAATAGGAGCGAGCTTACATTAGTGGAATCCTACACCACAGCAAGCCTATGGTACCATTGTGTGGCACTTGAGATTTTTTTTGAGTGTGAGAGAATTCTTCCTATCTTGAAAGTCCCTTATAATTCATTTGATATATTTGTGTGTGATGGGGACTAGACTTTGATTGGTGAGGGCACATGGATTATGCGCGGTTAGAGCTTTTATTAGGCCTTAATCTTGAGCGAGCGATCATGTCGTGAGTAAGTTGGTGTGAAGAGTCGTTTCTTGAGGCTTGGTTGTTGCTACTTGATTGCTTTGATAATCCGTGTTTTATAAATGTGTGGTGTGCAAATATGGGGAAGTTGTGTACTTGTATGTTTGGTGGCTAATTGTTGGTATCAACCTATTTCATAGGTGCGCTTCCTTGAAGTTTTTGAGTTTGGTGGTTGAGATCTATTGAGTATAAGTGTGTTGGATTTGTTTGTTCGGGGACGAACAAAGTTTAAGTGTGGGGTGTTGATGTTGGGCATATATCTTATGTCTCGGCGTCGATTTCTTATAGCTTTTGAGTTATTTTCATTATATTAAGTGTGGATTGGTGATCGTCCCATAATCCTGGAATATTTCCTCTCACTGATATCTAAAACTCTTGAATTGTCTTGCATTCTATTTACATCAATTACTTTTAGTTAATTAGTTTAATTGAACACACTCGAAATTTGGTTGAACTCTCTTGAACAATATTTGAATTAAAGTTTTTCTAGTTAATAGTTCATCGATAGTCCTCGTGGAAACGATACTTTCTTATCACTTTATTACTTGATCGACCGCGTATACTTGCGTGTGTGTTTGGAGCGACAACACCCCTGACTAAAGTGGCTCAACTATGCCCTTACTGTCAATTGAGCAAACGAAAACACTTAGAAATTAGAATGAAAAAAAATAGAATTAAAGAACAATAATATTTTTTCCATGAAAAACCCATCCTCCTTATATGTTCGTAGTGGCTCAACTATGCCCTTATTGTCAATCCTAATTATGATAAAATACTATATTTATAGGTTGTGGTCCGTTTACATTAGATGGTGATACTAATAAACCCTAACTAGGAGACTTAACCTAAGGCGGTGGGATGTGTGCCTTACGGCCCTGGGCCCGTGCCTGATGAGCGGCTGCGGCTATGGTGCAGGTGTATATCCTCAGCGTCTGGTGACTTGTAGAGTAAGTCTAATCTCTTCCAGCTGGACCTGTATCCCCGTAATTATAGGTGACGTATTCTTACCCATACAACGGTCATGATATTCTCGCCGCATACTTTCAAGAATCTAGTAATCAACTTCAAATTAATCTCACAAACAATTTACAAATGATCTAAGCGACGCCCCAACACCAATCAACAAATTTCAGATTGTAACTTCTAAAATCCCAAAATGTATTCTCTATTTTCTTCAATTTTAATCCAACTAACTTTAGCTTTAATATAATTTTAAGCATATTAAGCACTCAAAAACAACAATCCATATTTCATCAAAGTCTACATCAAAAGTTATTCATTGTTAGTTCTTCCTAATTCGTGCCTAGCTCAAAGTTGCATAAAAAAATTTCACCACATTGAAACCCAAGAAACCACAATCAAAACATTGGGTTGTTGTTTGCTCACAACAAAAAAATTCAAATGTAGTAGATTCGATAGATTTTGAATCTACACCCCGTAGCAAATTAGTCTACAAACATAATAAACAATGACAAAAAAAACTTATATTTAAAAACCGATAAATAATCCTCGCATATTTATACAAAAGGAGGTCGAAGATGGAGGACCAACACATGGGATGTCTTGATGAAGGTGGTAGGGTACCACATATGGTGGTTTTTTTTATTTTTTTATATCTTTTATCTAATTTTAAGTTAAGGGCATATTTGAGCTACTTTAGTATTGGCAATGACACTTGTGATCCTGACTATTAATAGATTGCGTAATTTAATCATTTTGTATCTAATGACAATTTTGGTCCTTCGTCTTTTTTAAGGTATTTTTATTTTGTAAAATAGATGTTGACTATCAACTGTCCTAGAATAAATACATCACCAGTTACATAATAATATGTCAAAGAATTAACTACATTAAATTGAAATTTGGAACGCATTGCAACTTAGGATTACCAAAAAGGAAAAAACACAAGCTATGGAAATGAATTTAGTTTAAGTAAAGTCTTCTGCCAACTGAATAGCCTACTGCCTTGAATATGCATACGTAACACTGCTCTTTTTTGTCATGCTACATTCCCACTGAAGTTCCAACTGCCAATCACATATAGTCTGATGAATATCCAACCAGATCAGCATTCTAATGCACATTCTTTTGTGTACATGGTAACTAAAAATAGGTGTTCAAATGTTTCATTAGCTGGACCATAAAAGACACAGATTTGAGACACTTGGCCACCAAGTTTATGAAATATATTAAACTAGTCAGGAACACTGGGCCCAATGTTAAGCCGGATTAGTCGGTAAAATTATACTTCATTTGTTAATTTATGTGATAAAATTTGAGTATATGCAAAATTTAAGATGAAAAAGAGTTTTGAAAGTTATGATCATAAGGCATTTCATAATATGTTGTGTGACTATAAAATGAGTTTAGGAGAGATAGTTTTAAATATAAAAAACTTTTAGTTTTAAAATTAACGAAAAAATGTCAGAACATCTGAAACAGGGTGGTAGTGTTATCATATATTATCAATTTTTCTAGTAGGTATTATCGAGCTGAAATTCTAAGTAACAAACAATCATGGTGTTCATTTTTATTCCTCACTCTCGTATAAAATAACTTGATTCATTCCATTATTAAGTATACTGAAGAGTCCACTGAAAAGATTGGAGTAGTATCTTCATTAGTTGTAAGGAATTAGTACCCCAATTTAAACTCAGATCAATACACATGATGCCTTAAATTATGCGTCAAAAATTGGTTAAATAAAAAAGTACGGTTTTTGCTATGTACTACATCCATTCCATTTTGAATGTTAATTTAAGTTCTTGGCAAATCCATTACAAGAATTAGTTAATATTAATTATGGAGGTTGTTTCAATAAATTATTATTATGATATTTAGAGTAGTATATTTACTAATTCGTCTAAACTTTTTCATTTTCTTAAAAAGAATTTAAAAAAGAAAAATGTTTGTCCATGAATTTTAATAACTTTTTCAATTTTTTTGGGAACATAATTTTTGAAAAATTAAAAAGCGGTTTGGAACACTTGTTCGAATTTTTTCAAAAAGACTTTTTCTTCTCTCATAAAATTTTATTTTTTTCGAATAAAATATATGTTCAAATATAATTTCAACTTCCAAATACTATTTTTTCAATTAAATTTCAAAAACTCTTCTATTAGAATTAAGGAAAGAAATAGAGAATTCATGTGGTCAAACGAACCATTAAAAAAATGCTATGTAGAAGGTGTGTTGCACTTTCAATTAAAAGTGTAAGGAAATTGTTAGTGATGTTTGACATACAAAAAAAAAGTAAAAGATAACTTAAAGAAATTACATTTCCTATGGGGTATGTGAGTGAAAAGTTGTGACAACTGTTATGAGCTGAGCACAAAAGGAAATACTTACAAAACTCATTGTCTTCCTCGTTATATCCGAAGTTTCCATTCACAGACCTCAGACCTCCCTCTAAGTAATTGCTTGCATTTTTATGTTTTTGTTTCTTTGAGCTCTTATCCTATATTTTTTTTTCAGTCGTGTTCTTTTATACATGATATAAGAAATCGTGATGTTTTTGCATCATCATTTCCCCATATTTCACGTAATTAACTCAAGAGTCAAGTCTTTGGTGAGTTCTTCTTCTTTATTTTTTTGTGTTCTTGTTTTAACGAAACATTTTCAAGATTTGTTTTTGCATCATTTTCTAAAGATCAATTTTATTTTCTGTCGTGGATCTTTAATTTTTATTTTCTTGAAGTGATATGGATGATATTTTCCTCCTTTATTTATCCTCCATACATTTCTAGACTCCAAATTCCAAAAGAATCACATATCAGTTTTTTTAGGTGGAGCCGTGACGGACTTGGCGGTGTTGATTAGATGATAAACCCGTGACTTTTGGTATCACAATGCTTTGGTGTTGCTGACGGTGCCATGATGATAGCATGAAGCTGTGGTGAGGGCGAAGCTACAGTGGTGGCTAAAGCGGTGGAGCTTTGACGGTAGAGCTTGGAAGCTTTTTACGGTGGTGAGGGTGGTGATTCGGGTGAGAGGCTATGGCACCTGAGCCACGTGGGGAAGCACAACTAATGCTAGTTTCGGGCCCACGTTATAATTTCGAAATTATTGTTTTCCTTTAATGTACACCTCTTAAGGCACGTAGTACAAACGAATGATACATGTTACATTGTGAAATGACTGATTTGCCCTCAGGACAGACAGGCATGTCAACGGAGACCTGCCTGCTGTTCCCACTTATATATGTAGTATAGATGTGGCAAGTTTTCCTTGAGCAGCTAGCCAAAGGATAAACTTAAAATACCTTTTTATATGAATTATTCTTTTTATGTTTTTTTTATACTAGTTAACTCACAGGTTCTATGTAACATGTTAACCAAAGAAATGCTAAATGTTCTCACCTATTTCTTTATTGTGTGACATTTCTGAATGAACTAGGAGTATCACAACTCAACCATGCTCACGTGGACAGTGATATCGTGAATAACATTTTGGCACTGCATGGCAAGCAGTTGGCTTCAATGAATTTTCAGGATATTGCTTATTTTGATTTACCTCCAAGCTTTGTTTTTTTTTTAAAATTTTACTTTTTAAAAACGCTAGTGAGGATGTAAATATACCATAAATTATTTCTTGAATGATTTCATCTTAAGTTATGAATAAAATATTTTTCAAGCAAAAAAAAAAAAACTAGTTATTTTGCTACTTAATTGTTCATGTGCCAAAATAAAGTGATTCCAAATCATCCCCTTATAGTACTCCAGTCTCTACAATAAACTAGCATTTGCAATGTTGTTTAGTGAGTTTCATCATTTCTTGGCGAAAGGAGTTTTAGACGCCAACTCGACGTATTTTTAAATATTATGTAAAGAACGGGATAGAAAGTTGTATTTTCATTCAATAAATTTATAATATCATAAATTATTCTTTCTCTACCTAATGATGTTGCAAATAAAGAGTTAGCTCGTTAAATGATAATAGAACCGCATTGTTGAGAGAAAACGGTATTCCAAGTACCAAAAATACACATATTTTAAAAGTAATTGAAGTAGAAGCAGAGATAGAAGCAGGAATGGTCCAACATTATTTATTAACTAGTTTTGGGTACGCGCGATGGGCATGTAACCCTTAACATGAAGACAAAATTTAAAAGACCAGACGAATATATTAAAATAATAAATTATAGTTGACAAACAACGATTCCAACAGTATTTAAATAATGCAGCAATGACAACAACAGACCCAGTATTTAAAGAATACATACAAAAAAATCATATCAAAAGACATCTAAAAGAATTATATCACTAAAAAGGGAATCCATATGAATATATCTATCTTACATCTATATTTATTGAATAATTAATTTTGAATCTACAGGAGATGCTAATTAACTTGCTTCAAGAAGTAATCAAGAGCAAACCGTAAAGCTTGAGATGAAAGGAAATAGTTGTAATATAAATTCTTTCACACAAAATGGAAAAAAAAATTATAAGATTGACGCGCTTCGAGATAAGAATGAAAAATTATTAGAAACAAAGTACAAGAAGAAAAGTACATTGGATTAAATTTTCCACACGTTCATCTCAGAGTTTGAGCATAATAAGCATATCTATATGTATAAAGTAGCAGAAAAAAGGACAATTGAGATACAAACTCAAATTTTGTCATTGTTTGTATATATGAGGTACTTGACGGATTTCCATTGCATTGTCAAAAGTAGTTGCTTAAATAGCAGTAGAGATGACTATCGGATCGGATAATACCATATGACCTTCTGAAGTTTGAACATCAGATAAACTCATTGATATACGCATATTATTATATTAAAATAAAACAATAAATGCCTCTTTCCAGATAAAACCACCCAAATAAATTTTAAACCAATTCGGCGAATCGACTAAAGGAATATATATTGATGTTTGGCGATATTTGCCTATTTTACCTTAATATTTCCTCACATTTTGATACGTTATTCGCCCATTGCACGAGATAATTATGATTGTTGCGCTCATTTATTGTGTTTGTGATCGTAGGAATGATTTGGATGAAGACGAGTACAAGCAGAGTGAAGATGGATAAAATTGAGTAAGAATTGATGAACTTAGCCAATTGTGGGATATGACATTAGACAGAAAGCTATGGAGCAAGCTACGGATTTGTCAAAGCTTCAGGCTTCCAAAAGCCATAAGACATGTGAGGCATGGCCTGCAGCTTCAGACTTCCAAAAGCCACAAGCCATGCGACGCACGGGCTGTGGCGCACGACTTTCAGAAGCCATGAGACACGCGAGCTTTCCCTGTGGCTTTTAGTTCTGCGACCCCAACTTTTCCAATTTCGTTTAGGCTTAGGATTAACTTATGGGAAGACTTTGTAAATACTATAAATGGTATTTTAATTTCGTTTTTGGAGGAGTCGAATTTCTGGAGCAAGTTTTGGAGTTCTTACATATTGAACCCAGGGTTTAATTCCTTTACTTCATCTATTACAATATTTCATATTCCTTCCATGAATTCTTGTGTTGCTATTATGAATATGCGTAGCTAAACCTATCGTTCTAGGGTTAGAGCAATTACATGAAGGTTGATGTTTGAAAGTTGATTTCTACCTATTAATTTACCATTACGGATTGTTTATTCTTTCTTGAGCCTAATTGTTTGGTTATCAGGGCCCGATAATTGAACACTATCTACGATTTACAAGTTGAACTCGACAGAGGGAACTTGTGAATGCAAATAAGAAAGAATATGGCTTGATTGTGAACCTGGGCATCAGGGAATCTATTTGCGGGTAGGATAGACATATACCTATTCACCTTGCTTAGCTAAATACAGAGTTCTTTAATGCATGCATGTGATTTAATTCCATAGAAATATAGGTGTTAGAGTAGCTTGCATAGACTCATGAAGAATCGACAGGTTTTCACGAATATAATTAACCTGTTAATTAGCAATCTAGGAAATCAAGAAGTAGAATCAACTGGAAAACTCAACTGGATTGTTCGTAGCTCTGACCCTGGACCATTTATCTTTCATTGATAACAACCTAGAATTTGCTATGTTACTTGATCTCAATTACTTGTTTTTAATTATCGTTTTCTTAGTTAGTAAATTACAAACCATCATCGAAAAAGACCCCTGAATAGTTTATAGGAATTGTTTGCTAAAATATAGTCATTAACACTAGTCCTCGTGGGAACAATACTCGATTTATCACTTCATTACTTGTCTACCACATATACTTGCGTGTGCGTGGGAGCTCTATATATATATATATATATATATATATATATATAACATCGACATCATCCTCGTGGTTTAAGACATTGATCAGTAGAAGATTGGATATAAGAAGAAAACAGAATCCTTCTGCCAAATGAGATATTGACGATCTGTTTCTCCATTAATTTGATGAAGATATGAATTTAGCAAATAGAACAAAGGGAATCACATCAGTATTAATTCAAGAATTTTACTTACGCTAAGCACTTCCACTTTTATCCATGCTCTAGGCAGTGTTTGATATTTATCGGTACTAAAAAAAGATCAACTCTAAAATTTAGGGCTGTAATAATTTTGATATATCAAGAGTCTCCAAAAGGCTACAAATGCGAGTTAAAAAAGTATCAAAAAGTAAATGGAATACGAAGAGATTCAAAGATGTAACATAATCATCAATTGAATTCGACAAAGACACAAAGAAGTAACATAATCAAATTTAACAAAGATATATGCAAACTGAAGAACTATATTAAAACTCACATAAATTATACGCCAATTTGTGTGACATAGGAAGAGTTGGCCGCCAGTGATACGCTAACAATTGTGTACACGGCTATGAACCTCTAATAGTCAAGTACACAACAGAGAAAAATTTGATGAAAGAAAGATAACTATTAGTAGTAAGAGAATAATAGTGGTGCCGGAATTAAAAAGATATAGGCTTGTGGCCAAGTAGTTGTGACTGTTTATTAGGAACTATGAAGGTTAGGTTCTTCTAAATTGAAGCGTTAGGTTTTTAGGTCTGGTATGAAGCATCAGTGACTTTTCATGTACCTAATTAATTGTAGTTATTAGTTTACTGATCATTTATTAGAAGATAACTTTATTTGTTCAAGAATAGAGGAAAAAAACTTGAAAGGTCCCTTAAGTATGGGTGGAGGTATATTTTAATCCTTTATATATAGAGTAAGATATAAACATCCCTTATGTATTCAAAAGTGTATAGGTTTAGTCTTGTCTCTAACAAAGTCCTAAAATTAACAGCAACTCATACAAACTTAACGACAACTAATCCACAGTAATGTACAGAACATCACTGAGAAACCTCCATAGGCAAAGCTGTCTTTTATGAGCTACTGAATCTTTTTATTTTTTTGTTGCTAAAGATATTTTCTGTAATTTAGGGCATTATGTATTTAAAAATCCATAATCGCTACAACTTGTAATTGTAGAAGTTCACATATAACCAAATTATACATTGTAAAGTAAATTACTGTTTGCAGAACTGATTAACCAATTATAATAACTTTATTGGATTTAAAAATATATATATATATATATCTACATAACGATTTGGATAAAAAGAACCAAAGCAGAGGTTAGGGATTGAAAAAAACCATTGCAGATTTTTCTCTACAATAACGATGGATTGCACAGGTTAGGGATTGAAAGGAACTTCCTACTTCGGAACTTCAATGGATTATAGCATTTTTGGGGCCATGATTCTTTGGTGGATACTATTAAGAAAGCAGTCAACAGGATGGGACAATTTTAAATGAACTGGGGATTAGAATTTGGAGTGAAAGGCACGTGAGGTGTCTGGTAATTTTAACCTCTGTTAGTTTTTTAGAATCTGTTAAGACTTAAAATTAAATCTGTCCACTTTTACATACTTGAGGGATATAATATATCCTAACATATATAACGGACAAGAATATTCCTTCTCGTATAATTAAGGGACTATTGAAGTCTTCTCTCCTGCAAGAATACAATAGGCTATCAATATAATAAGTATTACTATTATATGTTAAATAAAAATAAAAATAATTAAATGGGGTAAATTAACATTTAGGTAAGGGTAAAATGGTCTTTCACTTTTAACTAAGGGGATTCTCACTTTTATAATAATATGATATGATATGATTGATGATAATAATTATACATTAAATTAATAAATATTTTTTTTAGACTTACTAATTTCAATATATGGAATTTTATTTTTTAAATTGTCATGACTCAAGTTTGTGAGTCGTGGTCGTCACCTAACAAGTTACTATCTACTAAGTTAATCAACTCGTAAGTTATAATTTAGGCAATTTTATATAAATAGACACGATTTATAAAAGCATAGCTAAAGTTGTGGAAACATAACAACATAATACAAGGATAAATCCCAACACCCCAAATTGACAAATTATGGAGCACCTAAACCCTAGTTGTTATAAAGTCTAGGCATAACCTGAAATACATATTATTTAAAGCTAAAATTGTGCCACCACGAACAGATGTGGTTGCCTCGCCTTTGTTGATCAGAAAGAGGCTAATAAGAGCAGTCAAGTGTCTTCAATCGTATCATTCGTCGTGTATACAAGAAGCAGTAGATAATGAACATAAACATAAGTAAGAACATCAACTTGCCCTAATCATAACTTGGAAAAAGTGTTGAAATACAACACATGCAAGGATGTAGTATCACAAAATCTCATCAATGATAGCAAACGTAAACAAATCATGTAAACAAATATAAATGTCACACGATTCATATCAATCAGCTAGTGTTGCATATGTTCCCACACCCCTTATAGGGCCCAACAAATATCTAGTGGATTGTGTGTTTCAAACCATCCAGAGCCAAACCTCATGCAACTGCTACTACCCTATTAGCTATATGTCTTCTATACTCTAGTTCCCTACAACTCCATATCCCATCACATAGTTAACTTCAAGATGATCCGCCCTCATTAACTTCAATGACTAGTATATACTTATCAGTCGGACCAGTTGCATAGTACCACTGATACATCAAACTCACTATTCATGGTAACTTATGTAACATACCCAGTGTAGGTTAATACAAAGAGCCACACTTATTTTTCTAATGCAACAACCCTGGCACCCTCTTAACTTCATTCATTTCCCAAGTAGTTTCACGGGTACTGGCGCTTGATGAATCCAATCTCACCTACGATCCATGGGGGCTTGCATCCTCAACTTTATCATCTAAGCCTCCTTAAAAGTAAGTTTCTTGTAGGTTTATAGAGGTAAGTCTTTGGTACACCAAAGTCCCTTTTCATTCACCAGTTCAAAGGATTCTTCACAGACTGGTTGCCAATCAGCTTCAGCTATGTCTATTGAAACGTTTGTGACTATCTCAGTTGTTGGAGATTGAATAGCTGGTGGTTGCGGTTCTGATGATACACCAAGTGGTTTTGAGACTTAAAGCAAACCTTGCAATCGTGGATCAATTGAACTCACTTCAGTAGTTGGGCCGGCTTTTCTAATCACTTGTGTCAAAATCATGACCCTAATTTGTTTAAGCCTCCCAATAATTACAAATAAGATAGCAGCAATGAGTGGCTCAAGGATAAAGCCATTAAAGTTTCCGCTTAAGGCTCTCAAGCGTCAAAGGGCCCCTCAAATTTTACTATTAGTTATTAATTTATATTGGCAAGAGTTTTTCAAGTATAATAAAATATCAGTCATTTGTTTCAACACACTACACTGGTTATAGCTGTGAAATATTATTGACATATAGAAAACTAGAATATTTTTAACAAAAGGAAGAAAAAACTTAATAGCTTTGGAATTTAATGTTTTGACAATATTGTCGTTGTTTGAATCAATCATGTCTATTTACTCATTAAAAAGATATTTGAATGAATTAATTCAAAAAGATTAGTTTATATCTTTGCTTTTTGAAAGAGTTAGAAAAGTAAACTTTAAATTAAAATATACATGCATGTTACTGAAAAATTATATCATCTCATTAAGTTTTGACTTTAGACCTTTGATGTTATTGATCCACTAGCTTGGGATTTTTAGATTGAAATAAACATGTCGCGCTAACAAAGCAAACCTTGAACAACGATATATTATTCATCAAAAGAGAAATATATCGAAGGAGACAAAAATTAGCGTGGTTCAGTCAATTGACCTACATCCACCGGCGGAGATGAACAATCCACTCTTTTAATAAAAGATAGTACAAAATTACCGAGAGAACAATCTCACAAATTCACTCGAAAAGAAGCTTGCACAAGAGGTGGTTAAAACTTGTGTCTCACAAAATTCTCTCGCAAAAGACGCTCTCTAACCATTATAAGACTATATTGTAGATGCTACTAAATAATAAGAAATGAGCCCCAATTTATAGGAGTCTTAAGAAGGAAAAGGTTTAGACCAACATGGCGAATTTATATATTTTTTTTTAGAAAAAAGGAAAAACTAATTACAACAAATGTGTTGTCCATCATTCAAGTAAAGGAAAAACCTAAATATGGTAAGAAAATCATGGCAACCACCTAACAATCTCTCCCTTGGCCTGAAATTTTTTGACAAAATAAATTCAGTTCACCTTCACACAATCTTCAACAAGTTGAATTTTTGCGTCCTCCAGAAAACCTTAATGAGGTTCAACATCTCCCCAATGATTTTTCGGTCTTCACATGGGGTGGAACTCCACTTGGTCAGTTTCTCCAATAAGATTTTCATTACCGTTAAATTGATTATATTTTAATTGGACTTGTCTTGAACTTGTCTTCAGCCTGGCTCTGATATCACTTGTTAGAATCTAAATAAATAAGTGTCATGCAGAAATTAACAAAGCAAACCTTGAATAAAAATAAATTAGTCATAAAAAGAGAAACACGTCAAAAGAGACAAACATTAACGTGGTTCATTCAATTGACCTACATCCATGGGCGAAGATGAGCAATCCGCTGTTTCAATAGAAGAGAGTACAAAAATACCGAGAGAACAACAAAAAAAATTCACTTGAAAAAAGGCTTACGCAATAGGTGGCTAAAAGTTGTGTCTTACAAAATTATCTCACAAAAGACATTCTCCAACTTATATAAGGCTACATTGTGAATGCTACCATATAAGAAGAAATGAGTCTCGATGTATAGGAATCCAGAACCTTTTCTCCAAGAAAAGATAAAGGCCAACATGGAAGATTTATATTTTTCTTTTAGAAAAAGGAAGAATTAATTAAAGCAAATGTGTTAGCACATCCTAAAACTAAAGGAAAACCCCAAGTATGGTAAGAAAATCATCCCAAACACCTAACAGGGATGTCAAGCCCTCTTTTTCAAAAAGAATAATTCTCTTGTTAAATGAAAGATTGTTAAAGAAGTTTCTAGTTTTAAAAGTTGTGACTGGTGTTCAAAGGTACAAAGATATTAAAAGCTCGGATTCGCTACTTGACAAGTTCAAAGGTGTGCCAAGTTACCCAATTGGTATACCTTTAGAAAACTTTTAACTCGTTAAATGGTTTGCGTCAGAGATTCGGATAAGGACCTCAGTTGACTCTAGGGAAGGTATTAGGCACCCTCGAGTCCTTAATGCATTAGCAGAGACGACAATGAGATTTGAGAAAGAGTCTTCCTTAGCTACTCCACAATGGAGTAGTCTTGCACTTTCACCTTTTTCAGAAATTCCTATGCCTCTTACTCTATGACAAGTTCTTTAATCGAGCCCAGATTTCCCCTAGTTTTCATTGCCTTTCTCAACCATTCCAGGGTAAAGCACTGTCCAAAACGAGTCAGAACACCCACTTGTGTTGTTTCTGCCACAATTTTTTTTTCTCTTGTATGTCACCATTGCCTTATTATAATTCCACGAGACGTTATTGGTGTTCGTCATGGGAATCTGAGGTGCGATCTTTATGACAACGAGCTCACACACTTTTCCCTTCCTTTCTTTGTTTGGATTGTCTTCACATGATGCCCCTTTTATAACCAATATTGGTTTAGCAACTGAATCTTCTGACCCCTCCATTTCACTAGCTCTTTGGATCACCAGCTTTGGCTTCACAACCAACTCATTAATTTCCCCAACTGCTTTTTTCACTGTCAGCACTGACTTTTTCAGCTGGATAGAATGCCTTGCTTTCTCCGATTACAACCGAAGAAATTGGCTTCACTATTATATGCATTTTGGATGCCTCAACTGTTATGGCATCAACGGACACTATTGGCCTCACAGATTCACCTTTGAATCCCTCTCCACATACTATACCTACCATGTGTACATCGTGGGCTGGTAAAGGATTGCGATTAATCCTTGGAGTTTCTGCATCTTCAATCAGGATCTGATTGTTGTCTATCAGATCTTGCACTGCCTTTTTAAGAAAATGGCAATCTTATGTATCATGCCCTGGTGCACCCGAATAGTAAGCATAATGCCTAGAATGGTCCACCTTTACCATGGGATGCACATTTATCAGGATTGGTTTTATTATGTCCAATGACTGCAAATTTTCGAAGATACTGGTGTAAGATTCGCCAATCGGTGTGAACTCTCTCATTTTTCTTCTTAAGCTTTATTGTATTCAGCTCTCGGATGAAAATTAGGAGGACCCATTGGTTGGTAGGTAGGGTTTGGTGGAGCCTGATAATGATTCTGTGGAGCCTGATAATGAGCTCAGTGAGCGGGATATATAGGGTATTGCGGATAGGATGGTGTTGGAGCATATGGTTGTGCAACATGTACAGAGTATTGAGGTGGAGGGATGGAGTAGTGTGAATTTTATGGTGGGTAGCAGTATTGTGAAGGGTGTGTTTATAGAGCTTGGTATGAAATAGGCTGACCTCATTCGACTTTCGTGGACCCTACCCTACCATGGCCACCTCATTTTTTTTTCCAAAATCTCATGCCACGTTCTGCACAGCCTGTGTAGTTGCTTTAAGCATGGTCTGACTCACAATCTTGCCAGTTTTGACTCCCTTCTCAATCATTTCTCTCATCCTAACAACCTCACTAACGGCTTTCTAAAGGCGTCAATCAATGCGCCATAAAATGCCTCGTCTTGAGCTTCAATGAATAACTGAACCATGTCATCATTTGGGATTACAAGGCTCACTTGAGCAACTTGTTCACGCCATCTGAGGGCATATTCCCTGAAACCTTCACTGGCTTATTTATTATCGCATCCAAAGAGGATCGATCTGGCACAACTTCAATGTGATATTTGTATTACTCATAAAATCTCTTTCCCACGTCATCAAATGTTGGCCATTTGGTTAAATCGTACCTCATAAACCATTCAACAGCTGCATCTCACAAGCTTTCAGAAAAGTATGTTATCAACAACTCATCTTTCCCAGCCCCTCTAGTTTTGTTGCAATATGTCTTCATATGAACCCTTGAATCTCCCTGTTAGGTGTATGGCGCAAACTTGGGAACAGTGAACCCTTTGGGCAGTTGTAATTCAGGGTAAGGGCAATGATCCTTGAAAGAAATATCCCTACGTCATTCTCACTGCTAGTTCTAAACCCTTCAATTTTTGCAAAACTTCACTTATCTGATTTTCCCAATCGATCAACCTCAACCTGAGAGTCGTGATGGAAACCCTGATCATATGAGTCACGATGTCAGAAATTAGGATCATGTGGCTGATTGTAATCATGGCCCCCAGCTAATAGATATGGATCATTATTTGACGTAGCTATGGTAGGCCTAGCTGGGCCCCAAAAAATTGGAACATGTGCCAAAGGTGGGCCATATTGCCTATGTGGTGAAGGTGGTGCATGAGGATGCACTTCAGCTTCATTTGTTACACCAGGGACAAGACCAGAACCAATAGGATATGCTGAATCCTCAACTACGATAGATTTTCCCGGTGCATGCAAGACTGCTGTATAATGGATGGCTTGGGAGGAGATGTGTATCCCATGCATGTAAACTAAGAATTGTTTCAAGCTTTGGACCTTCTCGATCAACTTTTCATTTTCTAGTGCCACAAGTTCCTGGCACCAGTCTCAGATCTCTCTCTGTCAGATGGCATGGTGAGAAGTGTAGTGAAAGATCCTTTTGATCTACTTGTGCAATGCCAAAATCACTAGTAATCTAGATAACATTACGCAAATAGAGCAAGATAGGAAAATAATACATTCCACAAACAGAGCGTGCCAAGAAGCCTAAAAGTCATCATGTGTCGCTCGGAAGTGGTTTGAACCAGATTCTCAAGTGTATTGTTTGATTCTTTTTTCCTTTTTTTTTTTTTTTGAAGAGAGGCCAGACGGTGAAAACAAATTGACATAACAATAAACAAAAGGTTTTTCAATTTCACTACTAAATAAATACATGCCGTGCTTTATACAAATGAACTGAAAGCACAACAAAAAAGAAAAGTACAAAAATAACTGTTGAGTTCAAAAGCAACATAAAGTACAACATGTAAAATGTCCAACAAGGCACAAACTGAATCCAATCCTGACATGGTTACCAGTCCTCCAGAGGGTATTACTGATCCAGTGATGGATCTACTCTCAAAGTGCTGCGTATCTAGCCAAATCTCCTTACAAGAACCTAACACAGTCTGCACATCATAATTTGTCATGTTGAAGATTCATAGACTTCTAATCAAATTTGTCATTATAGCGGCGTAAAATTTTATCCAAAAAGAATTTTTGACCAACCAGGGATCTTTGAACTCTTGGACACAAAAATTGACTAAAAAAGGATTGATGACAATGGCTCGTAGATATTTTCACATAAAATTTGCCATTATAACGACGCAAAACGACATCTAAGAATTTTTTCAGTAGGGACACTTCAAAATTTTACAAAATATGGCCGACATAATGATATAAAAACTGGTTAAAAAATTGACCAACAACGATATTTGTATTTTTTTTGCAAAATTTCGCCGTTATAACAGCGAAAAACATACATCAATAAAAGATTGTCGAGACTGGTATTTACGAATTCATGCTAAATTCGTCATTATAACGGTATGACTCAAAAAATGCAAACTCATCAAAAACAAGACATCTATGGCTAAAATCTGAAGTTCACCCTACTTTCTCTATTTTTTTCGTTTTTAATTTTTATTTTTCCTTTTTTTTCTTTCTTTTGGAATTTGTTCCTTCCTAATTCGGTCAGCATGACAACTTTTTTCTATGCACATGCAACACATAAAAATACCTCAGACGTGTATTTTTTGGGATGTGGGTCCCATTTTAGCACAAAAAGATCGGCCTAGATAAGTGCGATACCGGTATACTGCACCTCACTAAGTCCATTGTAATGCAAATAATTGGGTCGAAAGGTTTAACTTTAGGTGACTAAACTGATTCGGTGTCTAGACTGGCTGAAAAACTCGATGGACAAATTGGATGGAAAATACATCAGGACTATCCGGCAACAGCGTCTCCGACCTAAAACCCCGACACACCCTCCTCCTAAATCATGAGCATTTTAGTAAGAAATTTCTCAGATGCCACAAGCAATCTGGTAAGTGCACATGTATAAGTGTTTAGAGAGTCAGAGGGTTTTCGTGAAGGAGACAGTCTATATGTACATTCCAAAAATATCAAAGCAATAACACATGTGATAACGAAAAAAATATAACAACCAGATATTTAATAAATCAAAATAAATGACAATTTTATCAAGTTAGAGATTCTAGTTTTCATTATTTTCCCCTGTGGAGTCGCCAAGCTGTCATATCCTCTTTTTCAAAAAGAAGAATTCTCTTGTTAAAGAAGTTTCTAATTTTAAAGGTTGTGACTGGTGTTCAAAGGTACAAAGATATTAAAAACTCAGAGTCGCCACTTGACAAGTTCAAATGTGTGCCAAGTCACCCAATTAGTGTACCTTTAGAACACCTTTGACTCGTTAAATGGTCTGCGTAAAAGATTTGGATAAGATCCTCGGTTGACTTTATGAAGGTATTAGGCACCCTCGAATCATGTGCAGAGCACAATTGCTTTATTTTCGCGATTTGATTTATTAAATATGGTTGCTATATGTTTGTCGTTACTAAAACCACGCTTTGAATAAAACTTGAAAAGACCCCACCTTTGCAAAAGTCATATTACCCTCCTTGAACTTTTTTAAAGTGAAATAAATTCAACCGTAGAACACCACAACTAGATTTATGGTTGGCCGTGATTGACACGCGCCTGCCACGTGTACATTTGATTAAAATAGATTTATTTTCTTTTCTTATTCTTTCTCGTATTTTTTCTTTTCTCGTTATTGTTTTCCTAATCATACCATTCTTCAATACTCACTCCATGTTCTCCATTTGACCACCAATCTTTATTTTTTATTTTTTTGCTATTTTGTTATCACACTATGTTTGGGAAATTTAAATGGTTATTGGTAGTTATAGAAGCGTGAAAATGGAGGTTGCTGATAGTGGTAATGGGTGGCGCAAAATTGGTGACGGTCACTAATTTTCAAGAACTCCATTTTTTCCGGCAGGAAGAATGTTTCCGATAATGGAGATTTTCCTTTGATTACAAACTTTATTGTAAATAGATTATGGTAAATATATTAGTTATGTAAATTGTATAGTGGGTCAAGCCCGTTAGGTTTACTTGGTCCCTAAGTTAGGTTTAGGGTTAGGTTTTCTCTAGGTTTCTTTTGTATAAATAGGGGACTCCCCCCATCAATGAAAGCAAGAGTTTTCACCCAAATATTATTTCTCTCGTGTGAGTGTGTTCGGTTTTACATGGTATCAGAGCCATCGTGAAACTCTTCAAGTAGAAAAGTAATGGAGGCTCCAAAAGGTGATGGTGCAGCCGTACGGAAGACAATCTCTCCGTACGATATCACTTCGAATGATAATCCTGGTTTGATTATCACACAGGTACAGTTGACCAGTGAAAACTATGAGGAATGGGCGCGGTCGGTTAGAACGGCGCTGCGTGCAAGGAAGAAGTTTGGTTTTGTTGACGGATCGATCAAGATGCCCGATGAAAAGTCGATTGATTATGAGGATTGGTGGACTATCAATTCTATTCTAGTGTCATGGATTAGGAATTCGATCGAGCCTACTCTTCGGACCACCATATCGCACTTGGAAGTAGCGAAAGATCTGTGGGAGAGTATTCGAGAACGTTTCTCCGTGGGAAACGGACCTCGGATTCAGGAATTAAAAGCGGCTTTGGCCGGTTGTAAGCAAAAGGGATTAACTGTTGCTGCTTACTATGGAAAACTGGCTATGTTGTGGGAAGAACTAGGAAATTGTGATAAGTTTCCAACTTGCTCGTGTGGAAACTGCACTTGCAATCTAACGGTTGCACTGGAGAAGAAAAGGGAAGAAGATAGGGTTCACTTATTCCTTATGGGCCTGGATGAAAGTCTTTGTGGAACTGTCTGTTCCAATCTCTTGGCTCAGGAGCCGTTGCCATCGATGAATCAAGTCTACCAAAAGGTAATCCAAGATGAACGGGTCAAAGGGATGGCACGAACTCAGGAAGAACGAGGGGAGGTGACGGCGTTTGCTGCACAACGATCACAACCGCCGAAGACAGGCTATAAGGAGTGTCACTTGTGTGATCGAGGAGGACATCCTCCGGAACGCTGCTATGAAGTCATTGGCTATCCGTAGGGGTGGGTGCATTATCCGAAGCAAGGCACTTCGAATGGAGGACGTGGTAGAGGAAGAGCTGAAGGTAACAAAGGTGGAAGAGGTCGTGGACATCAACCGTTTGGTTCAAATACTGGTCGGGGACGTGGCAATAATCGAGCAAATGCTGCTCAAGCTGAGCTCGAGAATGGAGAAAACGGACACATGAGTGTGCCCGGACAGACTAACCTGTCCGGAATAACAGGTGATCAGTTGCAGATGCTGTTCGATTTGCTGAAAAAGGAGAAGGCAAGCACAAGTGAACCATCGATCGGTAAGAAAACTCATCCTTCATGGATTATTGACATGGGGGCGTCAAATCACATGACCGGTCAGATAAGTATTTTGGAGAATTTACGAACAATACCAAAGTGTCCGGTAGGTTTACCGAACGGAAGCAGTACGATGGCGACTCAGGAAGGATCCATCAGATTTAACGAAGACATGGTTCTTCACGGAGTGTTATATGTGCCCGAAATGACTTGCAACTTGATTTCTGTGTCTCAATTAATTAATCAAGTTGGTTGCAATGTAAATTTCACTAATGATTTGTGTGTTATGCAGGACCGGGCTACGGAGAAGTTGATTGGAGTGGGTGAACAAAAGAACGGACTCTACTACTTTCGGACGATACCCGTGGTGAAAGCTGTGAAGGTTGATGTGGTAGATTTATGGCATCAAAGGTTGGGACATCCTTCGATGCAAGTGACAAAATCTCTTTCAGTCTTAGAAGATAGTAGGAAAGGTAGCTTAGAAGAAAAGGCATGTGATGTATGCCTTAGGGCAAAACAAACTAAAAATATATTTCCTTCGAGTAATAATAAAGCTGCTGAACCTTTTGATTTAGTTCACTGTGACTTGTGGGGTCCTTATAGAACTGAGTCTTCATGTGGTGCATCATATTTTTTTACTGTTGTTGATGATTGTTCACGAGGAGTATGGGTGTTCCTGTTAGTTGATAAGAAAGAGGTCGGACAAAAATTGAAGGGTTTCTTTGCAATGGTGGAGAGACAATTCAATAAACGGGTTAAGTGCGTTCGGAGTGATAATGGAACCGAATTTGTAAGTCTGAAAGGGTATTTTCTCGAACAAGGGATCTTGTTCCAAACTTCGTGTGTGGGGACACCCCAGCAAAACGGTAGAGTTGAACGGAAACATAGACATATCTTAAACGTGGCACGGGCGCTACGTTTTCAAGCTAATTTACCGATTGACTTCTGGGGAGAATGTGTGATGACGGCATGTTATTTGATTAACCGGACACCCACTAAGTTGTTGAATGGGAAGACACCTTATGATATCTTGATGGGTGTGACACCGAATTATGATCATTTGAGGGTGTTCGGTTGCTTATGTTATGCTCGCAATCAAGGACGAACAAGTGACAAGTTTGAAAGTAGGAGTCGTCGATGTGTGTTTTTGGGTTATCCAAATGGGAAGAAAGCGTGGAAAATGTATGATTTGGAGACAAAGGAGTTTGTGTTCTCGAGGGATGTGGTGTTTTACGAAAAGGAATTTCCATTCGCCTCCAAGGACACTGATGCCAAAAAACGGACACAAGATACGGCTTCTATCACTGTTGCATTGGAGAAGGAAGAGGAGAGTGTGCAAGGAAGGGGGGTGTTGAACCCGAAGTCGTGACTCCGGTGATTGAACCCGAAGTCGTGACTCCGGTGATTGAACCCGAAGTGGTGACTCCGGAAGCTGAACCTGAGGTTGTTCCCGAAGTTGAACACGAAGAGTTGGGTCGGGGAAAACGAACTAAGAAAGAGAATATCTTGCTGAGAGACTTTGTTACTAATACGGTCCAAAAGATGAGTCACCGGGTATCGTCCTGTGTTCGAAAGTCTGCCTGTTCATCTGTTTCTCAACAACCCTCTGGTAAGCCCTATCCTCTAGCACACTATGTCAATTGTGATAATTTCTCTTCTAAACATGTGAGTTTTCTTGCAGCTATAACGCAAGGACATGAGCCTACCTCCTATTCGGAGGCGGTAAAAAGTGACAAATGGAGAACAGCCATGGGGGAAGAATTGAAGGCATTGGAAGCGAACAGAACCTGGGAGATAGTTCGCTTGCCTACCGGGAAGAAGGCCCTCGGATGTCGATGGGTATACAAGATAAAGTACAACTCGGATGGAACTATTGAAAGGTACAAAGCAAGATTGGTGATTTTTGGAAATCACCAAATCGAAGGGGTTGATTATACGGAGACATTTGCACCGGTTGCAAAGATGGTGACTGTCCGAGTTTTTCTGGCCGTAGCAGCTGCCAAAAATTGGGAATTGCATCAGATGGATGTGCACAATGCATTTTTGCATGGTGATCTTCACGAGGAAGTATATATGAAATTGCCTCCGGGACATCGCATGACGGGGAGAGGAGCTGTGTGTCGCCTTCGAAAATCATTGTATGGATTAAAACAAGCTCCCCGATGTTGGTTTGCGAAGTTGTCTGCTGCACTTAAGCAATATGGGTTTCGACAATCATATTCGGATTACTCATTATTTACGATGAAGAAGGGAAATGTGCATTTAAATGTGCTTGTTTATGTGGATGATCTGATTATATCTGGTAATGATTCGAAGGCAATTCGAATTTTTAAGTTATATCTCTCGAAATGTTTCCATATGAAGGATTTAGGTGCCTTGAGATACTTCTTGGGAGTTGAAGTGGCAAGGGCTCCAAAAGGAATCTTCCTGTGTCAGAGGAAGTATGCATTGGATATCATATCGGAAACAGGCTTGTTGGGGGCAAAACCGGTTGGTACACCGATAGAACAAAACCATCGCTTGGCACTTGCGACTGGTCGTTTTATCAAAGATCCTGAATGCTATCGGCGATTGGTTGGAAGATTGATTTACTTGTGTTTTACACGACCGGACTTGTCCTATAGTGTGCATGTGTTGTCGCAATTCATGTAGAGTCCCCGTATTGAGCATATGGAAGCGGCACTCAGGGTTGTTCGATATTTGAAAGGCTGTCCAGGACAAGGCATTGTATTTCATTCTCAGTGTGATCTGAGATTGCACGGGTGGTGTGACTCTGATTGGGCAGGCTGTCCGTTGACACGTCGATCGTTAACAGGTTGGTATGTGTCGTTAGGGGACTCACCGATATCTTGGAGAACGAAGAAGCAACAGATCGTGTCGAGGTCCTCCGCTGAGGCAGAATATAGATCGATGGCGATGACTGTGTGTGAATTGAAGTGGTTGAAAGGGATTTTATGGAACCTTGGAATTGATCACGACTCTCCGATAAATTTGAAGTGTGACAGTCAAGTTGCGTTACATATTGCTCGGAATCCAGTCTTTCACGAACGCACTAAACATATCGAAGTCGACTGTCATTTTGTTCGGAATGAAATCATCGGAGGAGTCATTCGTCCCAGCTATGTGCCTACGACCACGCAACTTGCTGATATTTTTACGAAGGCGCTGGGACGCGCCCAGTTCGAATTCTTCCTTAACAAGTTGGGCATAAGGAACCCTCACGCTCCAACTTGAGGGGGGTATTGTAAATAGATTATGGTAAATAGATTAGTTATGTAAATTGTATAGTGGGCCAAGCCCGTTAGGTTTACTTGGTCTCTAAGTTAGGTTTAGGGTTAGGTTTTCTCTAGGTTTCTTTTGTATAAATAGGGGACTCCCCCATCAATGAAAGCAAGAGTTTTCACCCAAATATTATTTCTCTTGTGAGTGTGTTTGGTTTTACAAACTTGGTTTTGTAATATTTTACAAATGTATAGTGTGATTTATATGTTTGAGATGAAGTAAATTATCAGAAAAGTATACCACAAATTGCAGACTAATTTCCGACAACTTCTGTTATGGATGGTACGGTGGGGCATCAAGCAAGAGAAAAGAACGAAATAAGAAAAGAACAAGGGATAAGCAAATTATAAAGAAAAGAAAAGAAAAATAATTACTAGAAAATGTAAGAACTTTAACTATATATAATATATACAAAGAAATCAGACTTTTTTCCGTTAAAAAAAGAAGAAGGAAATTAGTCTTTTAAAAATGCTCGTTTCTTACTCTTTTTAAGAGAGTGGATTACAAACAATTTGCCACATAAGCTTTTAGGGTGCAAATAATTCCACTTTAAAAAAGTTCAAGGGGATAATATGACTTTTGTAAAGAATGAGTGTGTAACTGATATTTTAACTAAAGTACAAGGGGGGTATTTAAGCCTTTTCTCTTAGCTTTAATCCAAACTTTCAAAGTGAATACATGATTAGTTGAAACACTGCAACACTGATTTGCAAAGAGACGTGATAACCATTTCAATAAAATTAAAAGGTATCAAATTTGGGCGTCAACTAGATGTCTGATTTGCAAAAGCTACCATGTAACAAAAATGTTTAATACGCCTAAAAAAGTGGGATGATTTGCCAAATTGGTGTCTAACTTCCATTTAATTTAGGGGAATTTTCTAAGGGCAATTCACAAAATTATACAAACTAACACTCTTTCTTACACTAAAATGTCAATATTTTCCCATTTTCAAAACATAGCAACATTTTTTTTTTTAAATATAGCAAAATGCACAAAGTGGTGCTAAAAATCCTAGATCTTCCTCCTACCAACCCCAGCCACCACCCCAAGCACTGCTGCTGTATGTGTTGTGTATTTTCAGTGTATGTCACATGTATATTTTTTGTATTCACAGTGTATGTAAAGTGAGTGAATCTACATACATAAGCCATGTATGTGTTGTGTATTTTCAGTGTATGTCTCCACCACCAGCACCGTGCACCGCCGGATAAACCAACAAACAAACACACATGTATATGTGTTGTATGACAAGTGTATATACATTGTATGTCCGGTGTATATTCACTGTATATACAGTGCATACACCGCGCATACAATAGAAATACGTATGACATACATTCCATACAGTCCACAAACACCAAAATACCCCCTCCCCAAAACCGACGCAGTTCCGCCATGGTCTCACCGAAAAACTCAAAAAAAAGAAGACAAAAACACTGTTTTCCGCCGGATCCGAGCCGGAAAACATAGCAAATCTACACGGCTCCATCCACCAGAAAAGCAACATACCATATCCACAGATCCAACAAATCGACGACGGTTCCACGCCACCGGAAAAGAAACATAGCAGATCCATCGATCCACACCCACCGGAAAAGTAAATCGACGACGACGCAACATAGATCGCCGGAAAACTAAAAAAAAAATGAGCGACGCAGCTGCGGCGCCGTAGCTGCTCGGACAGGGAAACATTGGGGATGGGGGAGGCGGGAAGATGACGGGATGGGTGGCGCCAAGGCTGGCCGGAAAAAACAGTGGGGGTGTGGGGGTGGGGCGGGGAAAGAGAGTGGAGAGAAGAGAGAAAAAGGGATTAAGGTTTTTTTTTGTTGTGACATGTTTGGTAGCATTTGGAAAAATGTTGCTACGTTTGGTAAAGTAACAAAGTATTGCTATGTTTTTAAAAAAAGTGCCCTAGAATGACATACAGTGTAATTATCCCATTTTCAAAACTAGGCAGGCCACAACACAAAATTACAAATGAGGGACAATATTTCATCCATAGCACCCATTATTTTTAAATTACACTTCATAGCATCCCCTTATTTTCACAATTACATAACATAGCACCCATTTAAACTAAAAAATCTAGGAGCCACTCCCCCACCCTCCTCCACCACTGGCCCATCACCGGAAATTGAGCCGCCACCACTGTCGCCGCCGGCCGGTGGTGGCCGGTGGTCGGAAAATGAAAAATTCACCGGATCTCGCCGGATTTGCTTATTTTATTTGAGGATTTGTTTAAATAATTACTTTTTGATAATTTTATATACCTAAATCTATCAAAATAATAAATTATACATGTAAATACATAGAAAAATATGTCGTGCAAGAAGGAAAATACAAAAATATACACAAAAAACATAAAATTTAAACAAACATCCCTAAATAGTGTACAAATCTAAATTTATACAACTTTATTCATTGTTCATACACGCATATACAACTTTATACAAATTTATAAAAGTGCATAGAATGGGTTTATACAATGTCAATACACACATATACAGATTTATACATTTTTATACACATTTACAGAATTGTATAAACTTGTATAAAATTGTGTAAACTCGCAAAACTGACTTAAACAATGCTTCAGGCAGCTTTTGCACAAAAGCTTAACAAACATCCCAAATCTATACAGTTTTATACAAGAAAAACACTAGATCTAAAAAGTTTTTAGAAAAAATTAGTAGATTTCAATGGATACTTATGAAAATTGTGAAAAAAGAAGAAGAAATATGATAAACAACTTTTTTAAACAAACTCACCGGATTTTTAACCGAGATATACAATGAAAATCGGCATTGTTATACAAAAACAAAAAAAAAAGAATAAAAAAAAAACGAGACGAAGAAGAAACAACAGCGGTGGTGGTGGTGGTGGTGACCACGACGTCAGTGGCTTGGAGGAGAGGGGATGACGGTGGAGCATTGGTGGAAGGGTTGGGGGTGTGGCGGCGGCGTTAGGTTTGATAGGGAAGAGAAGAGAGAAAAATGTGAAGGAGAGAAGGAGAAGAGAGGAAAAATGGGGGGTAGGGTTTTTTTTTTTTAAATAGGAGGTGCTATAGAGTGAAAGAAAAATCTATATTATTATAAAAGCACGAAGGCATTAGTGAAATGTCACAGGACTTTTTTGCCCTTCATAAATAGTGTTAAGCTGGACAATTTTGTAAATTTGATATATTTAATTAATTTTCGTACCTAATATCAAACTAAACGCCGAAATTTGATGGAAAGTAAGATGGCATATTCGAACCTAATTTGGTTTTAACTCTTCCCTTATTATTCGTGTTAACTAAGATCATTAATTACAAGGCTTTAAAGTCAAACTTTTCAGAAAGAAAATAATTTGGTGAATAGCCTTAGCAATACGAGAAAAGCTTGTCCTTCAAATGCTGATAAATTTATTTATTATATATGTACTCCCTCCGTCCCAAATTAGTTGTCGCTTTTAGCTTCTTCACGTCCATTAAGAAAATCATTAAATAGAGTGTGTAGTTTACTATGTTACCCCTATTTAATGTTTGACTATTAAATTTTGTTGAGAATTTTTTAAATTATTAAGGGTATAGTTGGAAAAGACTAACGATTTTTATCTTGAAATCCTAAAGTATCAACTAATTTGGGACAATCCATTTTTCCTAAAACGACAACTAATTTGGGACGAAGGGAGTATTATTTTTAAGGCTTTTCCTAATAAGTAGGACTTTTATGTCAATTAAAATGCTTCATAAAGCGAACTTGTTATCTTATACATTTTTTAGAGACAGAACTATGGAGAGTTTATATTTAACCTGGACTTTAGTTATGTTTATGGTACTTTATATATTTTTACATAATGAGTGTATTTTCTTGCTTTTGATTTCTGCTGGATTTGTTATTATGCTTGATTGTTTAACTTGAATAACTCTTATTTGAGATTCTTCCTTCTGGTCTTTGCATGCCCATAACCATTAATTAGTTACAATTGTTGAAGTCTTCGCCTATATCATTCAATCTCTTTTATTGCTTAATGTTATTTTTATTTTTCGATTTATTTCTATTTTTGACTTGGAATTGTTTAATTTTGTGCTTTCGATCTAGGTTTTGAGAAGCCATATTTAGGTCTCTGGAAGCTAGCATCATCCGCTTCAAGTTTTTCGATTGGCAGAATCTTCGCATCTTTGGTAACTTTTGAATTCCAATTTTCAGCAATTTAATTTGTGGATTTTTGTATGTGAGTTGATATTATATAGAAAAATTTTACATCTATTATTTTATATGAACTCTTCTGCTTTGATCTCAGTTGTTTATTAAATTTTTTATCATTCTTGTGTATTCGGTAATTCTTATTTCTATTCAGCGTGTTACATAGAGTTGATATTTTGATGATATTATTATTATAAGTATGAAATTTGAAAATATTGTATTGACTGACGAGATTTTGAGGAGAGTTACTCATGCGATCAACAACGAGTTATCAAAGATTCAAAATATGTTGGATGAATGTTACTTTTATTACCTAACGTTTAGAACTTGAACTAAAATTTTATAGGTCAAATTCTAAATTTAGACTTTGCAATGTAATGTGACATCGTTACCTCTCGCTTGCGGTTCCCTACAAACACATGAAATTTGAAAAGATTGTATCGACTGATGAGATTTTGAGGAGAGTTACTTATGTAATCAACAATGAGTTATCAAAAATTCAAAATATGTTAGATGGACATTACTGTTATACTTACTGTACCTAACATTTAGAACTTGAACTAAAATTTTATAGATCAAATTCTAAAGATAGACTTCGCAATATATTGTGGCATTGTTACTTTTTTGCTCGCGGTTTCCTACAAACACTAGCCACCAAGCTCCACTTTATAATAATAATAATAGTAATAATAATAATAATAATCCATGTCTCCTACATGTATTACAATTGTAATATGAGTCAATTGTTAAAGATAGTAAAATATTTGATTTTTTTCTATTACAGGAGTATACTCTTCTATACAAATAAAAAATATATAAACAAACTAGAATTTTCTCCGTTTAAGACGTGCTATTTGTTATATTTAATTTGGAATACTTTTCCTATCATGAAAGCATAATAAAAATATTTGATTTGTTTTACAGGTCGGATCTCATAGACTAATGGAGATGAAAACAAATTAAGACACAATATTGATGAACAAATCTTCGAATAGTACAGTTTAAGGGCATAGCATAATCATCTTTTTTAATTCTCTCTTCTTTTAGGGTCTTTTACTTTTTCTTTACATATTTGAGGTAGGAAAATGGAAGAAATCTGCAAGCAGATGGATAACTTTCTATGTTGTTATTGGATAATAAACTCTTCTATGGTTAGATCTTGGATGATGCTTTATTTTTTAGTTTTATAAGATTAAATTATGGATGATTATCTTTAATTTTATATCTCACTTACCTCTTTAATTTCCTTTACCTTTTAAATTTTTCTAATTACGAGGAATTTAATATTAGCTTAAATCAAATAAATTAATACTTGTCCAAGCGTTTGGACATAAATTTAGAAACATTCAAATAAGAATGATACATCTCGTATTTGCCTTAATTCAGATGGTTTTCATACCAACAAATATAAACCCTTAAAATACAAACCTATTACTAGGTAAAAGTTACATTAATTATTTTGATTGAGTAGTTGTGAAGCTGATTGATTCTTCTTACCTAAGAAGCAAGGTACAATTATAGAGAAAAATATAGCTATAAATTGTTGTTAATTCGACTATCGACTTTTAAAACTCAACTGTGTAATTGGTTCGGGTGGTGGTGTTGCATTGTCTCTATATTATTTACGGTTATTATAATTTTTAAAAAGCTACATATTTTCTTTGATTTTTATTTTATAACCTACTCATATTGTTTAGAGCAGTACTTTCGTAATTTTTTTGGAATCATTAGAGTATCGATATCATACACGTGTGAAACGCGTATCCAGAGACTAGTTTTAAAAAAGGGAGGGGGTGCTATGGCAGGTAAGGTAGCAAAATAGGGGTCTTTTTTGGTAATTTTCATGAGTGGGGTGTCTCTCAATGTAATTGTCCCTTTAATTTAGTGCAAAGTCTTAGTAAAAATTTCGCTAGGGGCCTGTTTGGCGCGCGCTAATTGATTTGTAGCCATCAAAAATAAATTCGCTGAGAAATAGCCACCTCCGGACAAGTCCCAGTATAAATACTGGGACTTTATATAAAGCTTCAGTAAATTAACCCCAGTATAAAATAATGGGGCTTTGAACAAAAACTTGTTCAAAGCCCCAGTATTTTGTTATGAGACTGAAGCTTTATATATAAAATCTCATTGAGGGAACTAGGTGAAATTTTTTGATTTTATTATGGGACTTTATATATAAAGCTTCAGTCCCATAACAAAATACTGGGGCTTTAAACAAGTTATGGGGTGTTTTTTCCAACGCCCCAGTATTTTGTTACGGGATTAGTCTGGGGTGTTTTTCCAACGCTAATGGAACGTAAGTGCGCGCACGAAATTTTGGCTATTTCTCAATTAATTTTGAAACGGTGGATAAAACTCTGTGAGTGTGTCCAAAAATGGCTACGTACCAAAATTTCCCAAAGTCTTATGTCTGTCCAATATTCAGATTTATCAGGCTTTTAGGATTTGATTTGTTGGGCTTGAACATTTGCACAAATGGCTCTTTTTCCTTTCTATCCAGATTTATAGATCAAGAACAAAATTGAACAAAATCAATTTTTATTTTTCAGAGGCCGATTTTGATTAATGAACAACCTACATTTGCTTATTCAGTGTACAAAAATGTTCAACATTACCAATTGCATCATACGTCCAATTTTTGCAAAACAGTCTAGATCTAACTTATTTTAAGCACTAATTTTAATTTTACAAACTACATGCTCAATTTTGCAAAGCTTCATTTTTTACATACTTCTAATGTCAAAAACGCAATTAAAAAATCACATGCATATATGCTGCTCAAACTCAAGACATGAGAACAAAACATAGCATTAGCCTGGTCCAAACCAAAGTTAAATACATACATCTAGACCAAGCCTTAAATGACCAATTTTCAGATTTTCAAGGGCCTTGAAAAGGCTGTTTTGCAGACATATATCTAGAAAAAGTGCTCAAATATAAAGGTTCAAGTATTACCTAGACAAACGAGACCTTAGAGTACAGCTAAGTCGATCTACTAGCTAAACCAAACAACGAACACATTTAGGCACCAGAATCAGCAACTAGACAACCCTTTTTACACACTTAAAACTTGACTCAACCCTTGAATTTTATACCGCAAAAGACTCTTAGTGTTGAGGTCTTTTGGTTCTAAGCATCTACCCACAAACTTAGTCTTTTAGTGTTGAGGTCTTTTGGTTCTAAGCATCTACCTCTTTTGGTTCTAAGCATCTACCCACAAACTTAGTCTCTTAGTGTTGAGGTCTTTTGGTTCTAAGCATCTACCCACAAACTCTAAGTGTCTCACACTTTTTCTCTCTATTTTAATACTTTCTTTTCTCTGATTTTTAGCTCATTCTTGGCGGTGTAAATGAATATATAAAGCCTCTTTTTATGGGCAAAAGTGAAGGCAAATGGTGGAGTGTGGACTTGTGCAAGAGTAGAAGCCCACACCCCTACTCACTCGAGTGTTCTACATTTTTCTAGCCTTATATTCAGCTTTTTCCAACAGTGGACATCCACCTAAAACTTACTAGTGGGTTGTTAGACTCTACTTACTACAAGTTAAAAACCACAAATTATATATAAAAATCATCACTATTGCACACATATATTCAGCCCATAAATAACTAATTCACACCTCACTTATTAAGCCAAAGCTAAATTTCCAGATGGCTTGACTCAATACACACTTGAATCCAAACAAAAACATAACAGATTATTATGAAGTCTATTGATCCAACCACATCCACATTTATGAAAATCAATCCAACAAATTTCATGCTAAACTTAGTGAGACAAAAAACAAATTCACCTTAAACTACATGAAACAAGCAAACCATGCAATTTTCATGTTTGAACTAGAACTAACAAGCACTGGCAAACTTCATATGGCTAACACGCCACGAACACATCCTTAGAATAAAGCGGGGCAAACAACTATACTAGCCAATCCTTTCATGATTCCCAAACCCATTTTCAATTTGAACAGAACTAGTGACTAACTTAAACTAACAGAGCTTATACTTGAAAATAATGTCTCTTACTTGAACAATGAGCTAAACAAAACCTTAGACACTTATAATGAATAAAATATTTGAAAACATCTAAGCCTCACATTTAAACAGAACTACTTTGAGTATGTAATACAATACTTTGAAACAAAAGACACTTTTATGCTTAATGTCAATTCAGGACCATGGAAACCTTGAACATAAACATACCATAGCTATTTCAGAATCGCACGAACATACATATAGATAATCACACATTTCCCTGCTAAATCAATCTAACACTTACACCAAATTTGGGCTTCAAGAAACAACTACATACAATTTTTATGGCTAGCCGAAACTAAACAATTGCTCGAAACCGGCACTTGAACAAGACAAGCCTGACATAGAATACTTGAGCATGTTGTTAAACGATATGAATTTTATTCACATATGTGTAAACGGGCACATTAATACAACGATGCTACACTAATCATTAGTATGTGTTCAAATACCAAAGCAAAATGAATGAACTAAAAAATGATTAAAAGGGAACTGGTTTCAGCTCCTAACCGTGAAAATGCAGCTACTTCATCATTGACGCACCACCATTGTCATAGTTCGCCATCATCATTGTCTCGTCACGCCATTGTCCGACTGCTGCCTCGAACTCCAGCCACCATGTCGCTGCTTAAGCTTCGCAGCTTCATATCCATTGTCATCAACGCCGTCAAGTACAACCTTGTGCCACACCCACACGGGCTCGTGCTAAAGCCAAATCCCGTGTGAAAAGGCTCAAGGCCATCCCTTTACGGCGAGAAAGGAGAAGAAAGAAAGAAAAAAAATGTAAAAGGCCTCCACCAAAAGATCTACAACTTTCAGCTAAGAATTTGGAGAAAGTAATAGTGAAAATAGAAAGAGGAGGGTGGGGTTCTAGGCATATAATTTTTTTATTTTCCGGCGGCCGGCGGGGGGTTGTTGGCAGCAGACCGCCGGTAGAGCTACAACGGAAAGTGGTAGGGTAATTTTTCCCGGTGGGTGGTGGATTTTTGGGCAGAGTTTCTTCAAGTCGTTGAGACTAAGGGGGAATGATGAAAAATAGGGGAGTTGACTTATATAGGCTAGGGTTTTTTGGGTTATTAGGTCGGGTCATGGGTGTGGGCCGGTGGGTTATAGATTTGGGTCTCTCCTTTTGTTTTATTTTCTTACATGGACTAATTAAATTCAACTAGACACAAATGCAATTACAATTGAACTATAAAAACACCATTGGACAATTAAACTTTAAGAAATATTTTTTGGAATTTTTTTCATGATTTTCACATTATTAATGAAACTAAAAATGCTAGAAAAATTGTTAGGTTATGGGAAAATGAAATTACATTGAGCCAAAATTAGGTGATTACAGGGGATGTCCTCCACAATGGTCTTCACTCTAGCAAGGTTCTCCATTTTTTTTAACTCAGTTGTAGAACTTTAGTGTAATGAGGAAAATTGAACTCATGTTATACAATTGTCTTCACGCTAGCAAGCTTCTCCATTTACTTGTCCTTTGATTTTCAAGAGGATACCTTTTTCTCGAAGATTCGACTAATTTAGGTGTTCTTTGAATGAAATAAGAGGTGATTAATTAGGTTCTTAATCTAGTTGTTGCCTTTTTTTTTCAAATACTTGGTCTAGCTTTTATCTTTTAATTGTTTTCTTAATTTTTAGGTCCTTATTCTATCAGTTTCAGTGTTGTTTATTTATGCCTAAATTTGTACGTCCATGTTAAATAATTAATTATGAATGAGGTCACAATCAATACGGTAAATTATGACAGAAAAGTAAGTAAATACGATGAAAATAAAGACAAATAAATAAGCAAGAAACAATGGAGAAAGTAAAGTAAATATTATTCCTTGAGAGTAGCGAAAGTTGATGGCGAATCGTGTCCTGTGTACAATACAATGTAAGGAGGGGTATTTATAGTAGTGATACCCCATCCTAAATAAGGTAAAATACAAGTACTAATAGGGTCATGGGCCTACAACTCAAGACGGTGGTATACTAAACCCTGGCTAAGAGACTATAAACCCTAGCTAGGCGACGAGATGTGTTCCCTACGCCCTATGATCAAACCACCTAAACAGTCGTTAGCTATAAGAGCGGGCGTATACCCTCGATGCCCGGTGACTTGTAAGATAAGTCTAGTCTCGCTAGCTGGACTCGTATCCCCGTAACAATAGGTGACATATTTTTGCCCACACAGTCAGTTCCCTTACTTGCTGAGTGCTGACGCAAGCAGTCAGGAAGTGAAAACGGCGTGATGTGAAAAGATATCTCACTGACTCCTTGAGACTCGCAGTCTCTTTGACCAAGAATGATGTCGAACTCTTAGAGAACTTTGCATGTGTCCTTTTGATTGGCTGATACCGATCTCATGCACTTTTTTAGAAACTGTCATTAATTGCTCCAAATCGTTTCATATCTCAAGCAATGCATGACCGTTTCGTGCCTCATCCTTATCCTCTCATGCCTATAAATAGTGACTTCATGACAGTAGGAAAATCACAACTCTTCTTCAGAAAATAATTCACTTCTTCAGCAATCTCTTATGATAGTGAGAAGCTTTTCTTTAAGAATGTTTGCCTTTGATCACTGTTTGATATTCTCAGAAAACTTTCTTTGCTTTATAAACATGAGGCATGAGAAGGTAACAAGGGGAGGCTCATCTGCAGTTATTTTCTTTTCCTTCTTCGTTCGTGAGGGAAATAAAAAAGTCCCCCGAGCCATGATGTGCAATAGGGACCTTAATGGAGATGTTCTTCGGAAGTCCTTCATTGTGGCAGACGTATCAATTCTGGCGCGCTCTATCATCATGTGTGGTGATTTGCTGTGATATTCTTCTTGTCATGTGGCATAGTTCAGCAGAGGAATTCCAATCCCTTTCGAGCTTCTTGTAGTTCACTCATCTCCTGGTTGCTAGGGAGAATATTCCAGAAGTAACTCATTTTGAACGAGGAGCCGGTCTTGGGATATCCTCTCCTTCTTCGAGTGGTTGACGCTTGAAAGAATTTTCCATACCAACAACGTTCAAGGTGGATGTATAGCTCTGGCCCATTTCTTGGCTTTGGAGTTTGCATAAGCTTCTGATCATTCGAGTGAATCCAAGTGAAGTCCTCAGTGCCCATTTTATTGCCTCCGTCGTTCTATTGAGGGATTGCAAAGTTGGGCTGACTTTCCTCCCCCCATGGTGCAGTATTACAAAGATGTTATTGCTTGGGGTATCGGGTTGGAAATTTCGACTTCGAATCCCGGGAGAGACTTTGATGCAAGAGCTACAATCCAGATGAAGAATCTCCGGGGGTGCAAATTCAGAGGAACTTGCAGTTTTAGTCTTCCTTTTTTTTTTCTACAATTGTCATAAATAAATGTTGTATTCAGGAAGAACTAAATGTATAATTTTGGGCCCGTTTTGTGGCGTATTGACTTAAATCACTCGTCTTTGTTTGTGACATTTTTGAATTTTTGCCATAAACTATAAGTAATGTTAAGCTATGCCTCTGTGAGCATTTGCACCTAAGAATTAGATGGCTTCTGGTCGTCCTGACTGTTCTAGTTATTTAAGAATGTGTGTCAATGTGCCTGCCTTAATCAATTATATCAGTTGTGCCCCAATAGACGACGGCTAGGTTGCATCCGTAGTAGATGGCTGTTGCGCCCACAATGGGACAACTTTAGTCCGTGTGAAAACGGTCCTTTTGCGTTTGAGACAAAATGTCTTCGCTTAGTTACTCGAGTATTTAAGACTTTCTGGCACTACGCAGATAGGCGTCCCCATCGGCCTGTAGGTACAATTTTTTATTTAATGAGATCAACGCTCGATCAATGCCTGGTGGCCGAGTTAGACGCGTCTAACTCTAAGCGAGTAGTGTACTTTACTTTCTTGTAGCGGACAGTGAGTGTATTACTTCAACTTAGGTCTGGCCGGGGATATGAATAGTTAGATCGTAGATGGATCTAAATAAATGAGTAAAACTGACTAAATAAGATTGTAGTTTTATTGATATGGCACAAAGCCATATGGAATGAGGAACGGGGCTAGATGCCCATTGTAAAACAAAGAAAGGGGCTGCCATGTGGAATGAGGAACGGGGTTAGATGCCCGTTGTAAAACAAAGAAAGGGGCTGAGGGCCCGTTGTAAATAATTTTGAGAAAACCAGGAAAAAGAAAAATACATATCTCGAGTATTCAGAATTAGTCGGCCTTTCAAGAGTAGTACTTCTTTAGCCATGTGATATTCCAGTTATTTGAAATGACTATCCCTTCCATGTCTTCAAGAACATACACACCTTTTCCAGCGATACCCCACACTTTTTACGGTCCTTCCTAATTCGAGGCGAGCTTTCCTGCTCCAACCTATTTGGTGTTTTGAGTAACTTTGCGAAGGACCAGGTCCCGGATGTTGAAGGACCGTGGATTTGCCCTTGCATTGCAATATTGCTCTACTCGCTATTTCTGGGCTACGAGGTGAATGACTGCTATCTTTCGCCGTTCGTCCAAAAGATCAAGGGAGGCCTTTAGGGCTTCATTGTTGGGCTCCTCTTCGGAAAATGTTCGTCGTAGACTGGACTATCTGATTTCCAAAGGAATCATAGCTTCTGTTCCGTACGTCAGCAAAAATGGTGTCTCTCATGTGCTGGCTTTAGATGTAGTTCGGTTGGCCCACAAGACTATGAGCAGTTCTTCGGGCCATCTTCCCTTTGCCTCCTTGAGCCGCTTTTTCAGATTCTCCACTATCGTCTTGTTTGAATATTCAGCTTAGTCCTTGGCTGAAGGATGGTAAGGAGTGGAGGTTATCCTCTTGATTTCCCATTTTCAGAAAAGGAGCGATCTTGTCGCCTATGAACTGAGGACCATTATCGCATGTGATTTCTGCTAGAATTCCAAATCGGCACATAATATTTTTCCATATAAAATCTATGACTTCATTCTTTCGGATCTGGGCATACGTTGCCGCCTCGACCATTATAGTAAAATAGTCTGTCATAATAAGAACGAACTTGATACCATCGGGCGCTTTAGGCATGGCCCTACGATGTCCATCCCCCATTTCATGAAAATCCATGGGGCGGTTACTGAATGTAACAACTCCGCCGGCTGATGAAGTACATAGGATAATCTTTGACAGCTATCATATACCCGGGCAAACTTGCTCGCGTCGTTTTCTAATCGGGGCAAAAAATAACCCGCCCTGATTAAATTTCGAGCTAGAGATCACCCGCCAGAATGATTTCCGCATTGTCCTTCATGGATTTCCTTGAGTGCGTAATCCACCTGAAAAGGACTCAAACATTTAGCCAAAGGTCCGCTAAACATTCGCCGATACAACTCTCCATTGATCAAGATGTAGCGAGCCGCTTGAGCTCTCAACCTTCTGCTCTCCTTCTTGTCCGCCGAGAGCATTTTGTTGTTGAGATATTTAATGATCGAGTGCCGCTAGTCCCATGATGACCCTACTACGTTGACTTCGCGGCGTTTGACATCTACGTAAGTTAATTCAATAGTAGAAACCGGGCTGTCTATGTTTAATTCTGCAGTGGCCGCTTGGCTGGCTAGGGCATCAGCCTCCCTGTTTTCTTCTCTTGGTATTCGATTAATCTTCAATTTTTTAAAATTCTTTAGACATTTCTCTACTCTGGCCAGGTACTCTTGCATGCAGGTGTCCTTGGCGGGGTATGCTCCGGTCACCTGGTTCACCATGAGCTGAGAATCACAGTTGATGCTGACCTCTCTAGCCCCCAATATGTAAGCTAATTCTAGGGCTTGAATTTCAGCATCATATTCTGCTTCGTTGTTCGTCATCTGAGCAGCCGACAGCTTTCCTGAACACCTTCTTCGTCGGGGATTCTATCACTAAACCAAGCCCGACCCCTTTACATTTGAGGCGTCGTCGGTGTGGATGACCCATTCCCGGGGGGGTAATGCCCTCTATCATCTTGCGTTACTCCTCGGCCTTCGGCATTAAGTCAACGCTGAAGTCGGCAACAAAGTCCGCGAGAACTTGCGACTTGATGGCCGTTCTTGGTTGATAAATGATGTCATACTCACTGAGCTCGACAGCGCACTTCGCCAACCTACCTGACATTTCGGATTTGTGCAATACGGTCTGTAATGGGAAAGAAGAAACCATGACAATGGTGTGACTCTGAAAATACGACCATAGCTTCCTTGCTTCCATGACTAAGGCAACTGCGAGCTTCTCTAGGGACCCGTTTGTCCATGGATAATTTTTTACTTTTTTCAAAAAGTTTTTGAAATACATGTTTGTCCATGAAAAACTGTTACTTTTTGGAGATTTTTTTCAAAAACAGTTTTTGAAAAACCAAAAAGTGCTTTTGACCACTTTTTCAAGTTTTTCAAAAAATTACTTTTTCTTTTACTCACAAAACTTAACTTTTTTTCAAGTGAATTGTATGTCCAAACACTATTTCAACTTCCAAATACCATTTTTCAACTCAACTTCAAAAACTCTTTTGCAAATATTTTTTCGAATCTATGGCCAAACGGCCACTAGATGTTGGTACTTTGTTTCTGCGTCTAGGAGAGACTTGCTGACATAGTACACTGGTGATTGTACCCCTTTCTCTTCTCATACCAAGACAGTGCTCACGTCGACTTCGGACACCGCTAGGTACAGTAATAACGGTTCTCCCTCGCGTGGCTTGGTAAGCAATGGGGGATTTGCCAGATACTGTTTTAGCTCCTTTAGCGCCTTGCTGCATTGCTCCGTCCACTCAAAGCTTTTATTCTTCTTCAGGATGTTGAAAAGTTGATGACACTTCTCTTATGACCGCGAGATGAACCGACTAAGTGCAGGGATCCGACCATTGGGCCTTTTAACTTCCACTTCATTCTTCAAGACCTCCGATATTTCCTCGATTGCCTCGATCTTTACTGGGTTTACTTCTATGCCCCTGTTGGAAATAATGAACCCAAGGAACATCCCGGAGGATACGCCAAAGGCACATTTCTCAGGGTTGTGCTTCATCCCAAACTTGTCTAGGATATCGAATGCTTTCTCCAGATGGCTAATGTGATCTTTGGCGAATTTTAAATTGACCAGCATCTCGTCGATGTAAACTTCCATGGTCTTGCCAATCTATTTCTTGAACATCAAGTTCACTAATCTTTGATAAGTCGCTCCTGCGTTACTCAGTCCGAAGGGCATCATTCTAGAACAATAAGTCCTTTTATCCGTGATGAAGGCACTTCCCTTGATCATCTGGGTTCATGAGGATCTGATTGTGTCCCCACTATGCATCTAAGAAGCTTAAAGCCTCGTGCCCTATCGTTGAATTGATAAGTTGATCAATGTTATGTAGCGGGAACGAATCCTTCGGGCATGCTTTGTTTAGATCTGTGAAGTCAATGCACATCCTCTACTTGCCATTTTTCTTGGGGACCACTACGACATATGATAGCCAGTCGGGGTATTGAACCTCGCGAATGGACCATTATTGAGTAGTTTCTCGACTTCTCCATGGACCGCCTGCCCCTTCTCGTGGCTTATCAATTTAAATCTGGAACTTTTTTGTTTGCTTAATCTTATATGTTCATAATTTCATATGATCTAACCAGAGATGTCTATGGATGTTGATGAGTCGTGTGAGGTTAGTTCGTCAATCCCATCAAAACGAGCTAAAAAACACACTTTTGATGTTTGGAAGACTTTTTCGAAATTGCCTCGAACTAGTAATAATGAAAAATTAAGAGCACAATGTCGGGTCTGTAAGGCAATACTTGCGGCGAATTCTGGAACTTCAAATATGAAGCATCATGTAGCTAAGCACTCGCAAACGAGACAAGAAGATGATACCTATGCGCCAATTGATCAAAAAGCTTATCGTGAGAAAGTGTTTTTGGCCATTTTGAAACATAATTACCCTTTCAGCTTTGTTGAACATCAAGGAAACATGGATATATATTTGTACTTAAATCCGACGGTAAAAACTATTTCAAGAAATACTGCGAAGGCTGATATTTTGAAATTGTATGATTAGGAAAAAGAGTTTTTAAAGTCTGAATTCGCAATGATTCCTAGTAGAGTCTGGCTGACTTCAGACATGTAGACTTCTGTAGCATCAAATGGTTATATGTGTTTAGCCGCTCACTATGCTGATTTAAATTGGCGTCTTAAAAAAAGTGTGTTACATGTAGACTTATAACACACTTTTGATGTTTGGAAGACTTTTTCGAAATTGCCTCGAACTAGTAATAATGAAAAATTAAGAGCACAATGTCGGGTCTGTAAGGCAATACTTGCGGCGAATTCTGGAACTTCAAATATGAAGCATCATGTAGCTAAACACTCGCAAACGAGACAAGAAGATGATACCTATGCGCCAATTGATCAAAAAGCTTATCGTGAGAAAGTGTTTTTGGCCATTTTGAAACATAATTACCCTTTCAGCTTTGTTGAACATCAAGGAAACATGGATATATATTTGTACTTAAATCCGACGGTAAAAACTATTTCAAGAAATACCGCCAAGGCTGATATTTTGAAATTGTATGATTAGGAAAAAGAGTTTTTAAAGTCTGAATTCGCAATGATTCCTAGTAGAGTCTGGCTGACTTCAGACATGTAGACTTCTGTAGCATCAAATGGTTATATATGTTTAGCCGCTCACTATGCTGATTTAAATTGGCGTCTTAAAAAAAGAGTGTTGATTTTTCGCCACGTGCCGCCCTTACATTCTGGTTCGGTTTTGGGTCCTTTGCTCATAGAGTTTATTAAGGAATGTGGCATTCAAAAGAAGATATTTTCTCTTACTTTGGATAATGCTAGTTGTAATAAGGGTGTGGTAGATATTTTAAAGGAAAATTTGTCTCTAACACATTCACTTGTTTGTGATGCAAATCATATCTTGAATTTAATAGTGAAAGCGGGTTTAGAGGAAGTTGATAAAGCTATTATAAAAGTTATAGAAGGCGTTAAGCATATTAAACATTCAGAAGGAAGAATTATGAAGTTTGTGGAATGCATTAAGGATCTTGGGCTGCCGTGTTCGAAGAAGCTTCGCCAAGATATAACTACTCGTTGGAATTCAACTTACCAAATGCTTGAAAGCGCACTTTTGTACCAAAAAGCTTATATTCAGTATAAATTGCTTGATACCGATTTTAAATATAGTTTTTCGAACGAGGAATGTGAAATGGTGGAGCGTGTTGCTAAGTTATTGAAGCCATTTTATGAGATCACTACATTGTTTTCTGGAATCAGACATAAAAATTAAGCAAAATTTTAGCCTATTCTCAAGTTTCAACAGAAAAATACAATTTTTTTTCTCTATTTCAACAATGACCATTAATCCACATACAAACTATTTATGCTCAAAATATTGAATTTTAATGTTAAATGGGGTAAGGTTTTAGCTGTTGTAGGAATAAAAAGAAAAGGAAAATAAGAATAAGACAAAAGAAGAGGAAGATACGAGCGAAACTTGTACCTGTTTAAAGTCCAAAAGTTGGTTGTCCTGAATTGGAAGAAAAGTTACTGGAAGAATTTGGTTGTTGAACTGAACTGAAAGAAAATATTACTTACGGGAAGAAGCGAATGTCTGTAAAGGCAGGTAAAAATAAGAGACTTTTTGGTTACCCATATTTACCCATTTTAATACCTTTATTTTGATGGGTTAAACATGGGCTTCAGACCATATTTTACCTAATTGAAATGTTAGTGGTCCAACAAAGTAAATAATGGGCCAAATGGGCAATTTTTCAGAATATGGGCTCAAATTGCCAGCTTTAGCCCAGGCGAAGGTGCCCGACCGAGCACGCAGGAAGTTAGCGTATTCTTGTTTGAGCTTGGCCCCTACGAAGAATTTCTTGTCCGAAACTTTCTCGTCAAAGATTACTGGATCAAGGTCATCAACTGTAGTTCTAGTCGGTTGATCTTCTTCCTCCGGGCCGGAGGGTGTGATGGTCGGTTCGTAGGATCTGGTCACTTCATGGACCCCGTATCCCAAGGGTACGCTAGTGATCGAACCGAGCCCGAGCAACTTGTCCAGTTTCTTCTTCTGATTTTTTGTCTCTTTCTTGGTGGCATCGATCACTACAGTCATGTAACAGCTCCGAGATAGCTTCTGTTCTCCCTAAATTTCTTTTACCCCTCAAGGAGTTGGGTATTTAAGGACTTGGTGAAGTGTAGACGGCACAACGTGTACTTCGTGAATCCAAGGTCTCCCAAGGATAATGTTATACGAAAGATCACATGTCATTACTTGGAAAGACGTCAATCGCGTTGCTCCTGGTAGGTGTACCTGGAGGAAGGTTTCTCCAACAGACTTCTCGCTGGAACTGTTAAAGCTGGTTATCGTGTATGGGCTAGGGATTACCCGATTCTGCATCTCTATTTGACAGATAACTTCCCAGTGAATGATGTAATCACCTAATTTTGGCACGAATACAGAAAAATTGATCAAAATAGCCGTGTTAGATTCTTAGGATTTTTGCCGAAATTTTCTTAAATTTTACTTTTTATTTTAACTAAAAAAATTGTCATTAATTAGGATAGAAAAAATGAAAATGACCAAAAAATACTTGTTATGTGTTTGACTATGATTTTATGTTTAATTGTGATAGTATTGTAAATTTATGTGGTTTTAACTGTAGTAAATTATGGGTCTTTAATGGCCATTGGTGGAAATATATGTAGCCCAATCCTAAACCCGGCCCAATAAACCAAAGCCCACCCAAAGCCCTAGGTATATAAGCTCTCTTTCCTCATTTTTCATCACTCACACCACCTAAGCCTCTGGCTTGGCCAAACCCTAGCCATTTTTCTCCTCACCATCAGAAAATCCCGCCACCCCTCTCTGCCACCACCTTTCCGCCACCGGACCACCGCCTTCCGGTGGTCGGAAAAATACAAACCATACCATTCCATTCCGGAAAGCTATCGAGCCCCTCTATCCATTTATGGTATTATTTTTCCCAAAATCCTCACCGTTTGGCGCAGATCTGCATTTTTAATTTCGGGTAACACTTAACTCCGGTGAATTTTGGCTCCTCCGTTGTTGTGGTCTTTGGGGCTGCTATGCTAATGAATTTTGTGATGAAGATGATGGGGATAGGGCTGTTTGGATTTCATACATTGATGATTTAATGATAAAGCATGTTTTGGGGTGATTGTCTCTAATTGTTTCATGATGGCAACAAGCTATGCCTTGGTGGCGACGTTCGTTTGACCAACATGTAAATTTTCACCTCCTTTCCATAGTCCTATTTGTTCGATCCATATGTTTAGCCTAGGGATAGGATTAAGTTTCTTATGTTCATATGTTTGACTCGTTTCTAGCTTAATGTGAAGTATTTTAATTGCCTTGCTTCAATATTTTCAAGCATGTTTTGGAGCCCAAGTCACTGGGATTTGATTTGGCCCATTTAAGTAGTTTTAATATTTAGTGTTTTGGGCTGATTTAGTAAATTTCAGATCTGTATTTTTTTTTGTTTAAGATTAGTTTCATGTTTTGTTGTCGGCCCAATAGGCCCAAAAGTCAATAGTCCAATCCCATGAGGTTGTCTTTTCAATAGGACAACTTTGTTCAGCTTTAGTAGATGTATAGGGTGGCTGGGAACTCTTCCCAATGGGGGCTGAAAAGATTGTAATTGACATATACTCAAGTGCTTTTCACAAGTGGCCACCCCACCCCCTTGGTGTTTGAAATTTCAGCATAAATAGAGAGTCTTCACTCTCATTAAAGGGGATCCAAAAAAAAAATATATACACTTCTTCATTCTAAAAAGGAACAACCACCTTGCTGAAATTTAGAGAAAAGGGGAGTAAAACACTTGAGAAAAAATTAGTTCTTTTGAAGAAAAGATTTAGAACCAAAAGCCTTTATACTAAGGGTCTTTTGGGGTATAAATCTTGAAGCTTAAGGGTTAAATATGAGTGTTAAGAGGCTGTTTTAGGGGGCTGTTCGGGTGCTGATTTTGCTGCGTTCGTGTCTCATTTTAAGCTTGTGGAGTCCTCCTTTGCCTTTGTTGAGGTTTTTGCTAATAGGTAAACACAACAACTTTGTATTCTCTTTAAGCATTTGAATAATGGAAATGACAACCAACATGATTAAGTACCCATGACGCATTTTATTATGTATGTATATTGTTAGTTTACCCTCCTTTGATAAATTCCTTTTAGTGTGAAAACATTGATAGGTAAGAAAGCGTAAATTGGATAAGTACTTTGTGTGGAGCATGACTATTTTTAAGAATTGAATATGCATGGAATATCTTAGATATATACTAATGTAATGAAGAAAGCCCATAATTAGCCTCGCAAGTTTGATTTATAAAATGGTTATTCTTTCAAAATTAGTTACAAAAATGCAAACCTTTAAAAGTGGACATTTAGGCAAACTATAGGATATAATTGAAGGAAAAATGGACTGAAACTTGTAAGTAAAGGAAAACTGAGCACAAAAACAAAAATTGCAGAAGTAGCCGCATTTTGCAGAAGCAGCCACGTTTTTCTGCTGCTGCACAAAAATTGCAGAAGTAGCCACGCTTTTTTTTTTGCTGCACACAATTGCAGAAGTAGCTACGTCTTTTCCTTTGTCAAACATCCACTGTTGAGAAAATAGAAATGCAAAACAAAACCTATTTGTGCAAAGTAAACTTTTAAATATAAAAATGCAAAGTTTTTGGCCAAAATCTAAAGGAAATAACATCAGTGGGTTGTTCCTGCACAATTTTAACGTATCATTTTTTTAGCAAGCTTCTGGGCTGAATATTTTTGCAAAACAACCTATTATTTAGCAGGTCTTGGATAAAACATACATTATTTAGATAAATAGCCAAATCGCAGCTTTTTTCCGTTATCAAACTTTCAAACCAATGGTTGCTATTTAATATTTAAAATACGATTAAGCAAATCCCAACACAAATAAAGATCCATTAGTTAGTTGTTCACGTGAAATTCAATTAAGTCAAGAGATTTCGAACGGGTGAAGTGCCTGCGCGATTTAATTGGCTTAAGTTGGAAGATTTCGTTCGGGTGAAGTGCCCGCACGATTATATCCAGATTTGAGTTTCATTCAAACACAAAGAACGAATTTATTAAATCAAAGCGTAACAAATAAAGGCAAATACAACGAACAAAAATTCAAAGAGTCAAACGCGTCAATAAAAGCAACTGTGCTTGGCACAGGACTCGAGGGTGCCTAACACCTTCCCGCGAGTCAACCGAGATCCTTACCCGGAACTCTGACGCAGACCACTAAACGAGTCATAGGTGTTCTAGGTACACCACTTTGGTGACTTGGCACGCCTTTAACTTGTCAAGTGGCGACTCCGATTCTCTTAATAATCGTGTACCTATCAACACCGTCACACCTTTTTTAAAACTATTAGTTTTTCTTTTTAAGTTGAAAAAAAGGGGTCGTGACAAATGATATTGACTGCACTGCCAAGATCCACCAACACACGCTTGACTCTAGCATCATGCACCTCCAGAGTAACTATTAAGGCATCATCATGAGGGTGGTGGGCTCGCTGCAAATCTCAGTTATCAAACTCGATGGTGTTGGGGCGTGGATTTTTAGCTATTTGCTGGTGAGCCTCACAAACTATGATGGCTTTGGTCTTGTTGTTTCCAATTCTGCCCCCTCCCCCCCCCCCCCCCCCCCCGAATATCGTGTTGATGGATCTTTTATCTGCTCACTGTGCTTCTTGATGTGGGTCAATATGCTGGCATACCCCCGACCTTGACGCCGGATAACTGGATTTAGATCTTAGATAGAAGTTCACATTTTCAGTCGTACTGACCAAGTCATGAATTATCTGTTGGATCTCGTTATCGATGTGCTGTATGGTGGTACTGTGGTTTGACATGGCTGCGCCTCTTTCTTTGTAGGATACCTACAATTGCTTGGACCCCACGGTGAGTGCCAAACTGTTTATGCCTAAATTTGTACAGCTAGGTTAAACAATTAATTATGAATGATGTCACAAGCAATAAGGTAAATTACGACGGAAAAGTAAGTAAATGCGATGAAAATAAAGACAAGAATAAGCAAGAAATAATGGAGAAAGTAAAGTAAATCTTATTCCTTGAGAGTAGCCAAAGCTGATGGCGAATTGTGTCATGTATACAATACAATGTAAGGAGGGGTATTTATAGTAGTGATACCCAGCCCAAAATTAAGTAAAATACAAGTACTAATGTGTGCTTTCTGCCCTATGACCAAACCGCCTAAACGGCCATTGGCTCTAGGAGCGGGCATATATCCTCAGTGCCCGGTGACTTGTAAGATAAGTCTAGTCTCGTCAGCTGGACTAGTATCCTTGTAACGATAGGTGGTGTATTTTGTCCACACATTATTACCATGGAAGACAACTACAAGTTCATAATGCAATCACAAAAAAGAAAAAAAAAATAAAAATGCAAAAAGTGGATATTTTATTGAAAATATCATATTAAAGCAGTAGAAAATATTTTAAATTCATGAGTGACTCGTATTCTATTCTAATCCTTTTTCTCGATACTTCATTCTTGCATAACGACAAAATTACATAAAAGTTACAGTAAGGTTTGTGATTAATTTGCTAGCAAAAATCAAATTGAATAGGCATGGATGAGCAAATAAATTAAGTTTAGAAAATAGATAGAAAAGGTTCATGTCTCTTTTTTTAATTGCAATTCGCGAACCATCAGCATGGGTAACACTATAGATGGTTAAGGAAGGATTATTAAGAAAAAAGTTCAGTTGTTATCAAAGATATAGGTGAGATGCACTAAAATCCAGAATCCATGTACAGATGAGTAAGATTCGGTCAAATAACCAAATAAATCACTTGCTTGTGAAGTACCAGATAAAAAAGATTGTTGTTTTGCCATTTGATATTGCAAATAATTACTATAAGCTTCGTCGGACAAAGAAATCGAATTGCAAGTTAACCATCTATATTTCCACCGGTCTGAACCACATGAGTCGCATAGTAGGTGTTAGTACGTGGTGCTCGACGAATGCAGTTTTTGACTAGTTTATCTAGTATGGCTTGTTGCAATTCTTGTATATTTGTTTATGGTTTTGATCTTCCCTTTTGAAAGATATTTTATTCTTGTACATGTTCATCTAGCACAATTAATACAGAAAGATTAAGCTTCATTTATGTTAGTTATTTCTGATCGGTGCACATTAGCTGAACAAAAAGTTCTAACAAGCAAAAGAATGATAGGACTTGCCAAGAATTAATCTAAGCTGATCAAAATCCTTTAGTGCCATAACTACTACACGTTTTTCTTTTGTTACTTTTATGTTATTACACTATTGGACAACAACCTAAGAGCGTCATACTGATTTATTTGTGTATTTATTTGTCCTAAATAATTAGCTATATCTAATTATTCTATTATAGTTAGACCAAATTTGAGACCTCTCTCTATATATATATATTCATTTGTGGGTAGAGTTACTTGGTACCTATTGTTAGTGGGAGATGACAGTATAATTAGATAAGGTGTGCGTAAGCTGGTCCGGACTAGATCTTATAAAAAAATACTTTTACAAAATTGAAATAATTGGACGAAGGTAATAAGGAACTTGTGGAATTAGACGAGGTGTCGAAGGTCCCTTGCCACCAAGGCAACATTTCCCAAACAATTATTTCCCCTGCTTACCCGCCCACTGGCGCTCTCAATATCTCACTCATTTCCCTTTTGCAGAGTGCAGATCCATTTCAGCCTTCAGCTCTCGATCCAAACACTGGTAACGTAAAATTCTTTACATTTCAACACTTATGTTACTCCTTGTCAGATCTAACACTCATTCACGCATTTCATCAAACACTTAATTTACATCTTTAGATCTTGTAAAATAAACCAAGGAAATGGATTCTAAGCCTTCCCCATCTTCGGGAAGGTATGAAAATAGCAAGAAACCATATTTGTCTAAATCAGTATCTGATGCTAATACCCATAATCAAAGCTTAGCTTCCATTCTTAATAACCCTCATGCTGGAAAATCTGATGGTTGGTGGTGGTCTAGTTCCTCGTCGTTGCCCGTTGTACCCGAATTCGCCCCGTTAAACCCACTTCCCAAACCTGGATCTGATATCACCCGAGCCGATTTTCAGCCTTATATAGCATCCTATACCGACCCTTTTGCCCGTTTTCAAGATATTCAACAGCATAGTAAATCTAGCCTCCTCGACGATCAAAATGGCGAAAATGCCCTTGTCGCCTGCCTTCGTGAAGTGCCCGCGTTGTACTTTAAGGAGGATTTTCAGTTGGAGGATGGCGCTACGTTTAAGGCTGCGTGCCCGTTTAGGACGACAGGGGAGAATGTGGTTATGCAGGAGAAGCTGTCGCAGTATTTGGATGTAGTGGAGTTGCACTTGGTGAGGGAGATATCGTTGCGATCGAGCTCGTTTTTCGAGGCGCAGGGGCAACTGGAGGATCTGAATTCGAAGATTGTTGAAGGGTGTAAGCGGATCAGGGAATTGAAAGAGACAATAAGGCTACTGGATACTAATTTAGTGGGCCCTGCAAGGAAGTTACAGGAGTTGAATGTAAAGAGGAGTGATTTGATTGCGCTCCAGAACAAGCTCAAGCTCATTATATACGTTAATCAAGCTTTATCAACTCTAAATTTGGTATGTTTGTTTTCAGAACATCATTAGTTCTACATCGGTTTCTTTAAATAATCTGCATTAATGCTTCATTTTGAGTGGGAAACATTTCTTGAAATTTATGGGAATCATGTAGTAATGATAATAGAGAAACAAATTTTTATGATCTCTTTGATAGAGGAAAGAAGTTGCACTTTTGTTAGCACTAGCTCCGCATGCATTGAACGTCTTGGAGGAAATGCTCTGTTACAAGGCTGTTAGAATAGTGTCTGGCGAATTTTTCTGTCTAGTTGGTAGAATTAAAAATGTTGGTCATTAGGAAAAACATGAAAACATTTCATTTGAAATTTCATACTAAGTGTAGCTTGAGGTTAGGTTATGAAATTATGACAATGAAAAACTCTTAGCTTTTACTTTTGAACTACGACATATTAGTCTTCGGATTTGTGTGGCAACTTGATTCTCAACGGGGATTTGGTAGGCCATGGAAGTTAAACTTAAGGCTAGATATAAAAGAGTGAGCAGAGGTCTCCCATGGAAGAGAGGTAAGGACAAACTTGTTACAATATAAAGGGTGAGGAAAAATAAAATTTGTTACAAATAGAATCTTGCACTTAGATATTGACCCTATGATGCACTAAAGCATTGTGACAGAAGAATACATAGAATTTAATGGTGCCCTGGCAGATTCACTTGGGTGATAAGAAAGCTTTCGGGCTTTTTGGCGAGATGCCAAAATACATGGATATAGGATTATAATTCTTTTGATACTGAAAAAATCTCCAGTTGGTCGATTCAAAATTTGGGGGAGTATGAGCTCACCTCTTTACCATCATTCCAACTTAAATTCCAGTTTTGTCGATGCCGGTGTTCGAACCTGTGACATGCACCTTTACACAAATCACTTGTTGCATCATCACTGTTGAATCAAAGGCCTGGGGGCCATGAGACACATGATTATAATTAGCATATTAAAACTGGAACTTGGTTGTTGTTTCCGGGTGGAGGTCTTTATCAAAAGACAAGTAAAGACAAAAGGTTAATCCCTATGCAGCTTGTACTAAAGCTATGGGCTCGGAAAGGGAAGCAAAAGTGTTTACTAGAATGATTGAGAGAGAAAATGGGTAAATATTTAAATCAAGCTAAGTGCAAGTCTGTAAGAGTACTCCCATCATGATTTACCACTCAATTGTTAGCTTTGCGTCATGTACCGGGTTAGTTTTGCTGATGCATTGCTGAAGACGTGTTGTCTCTAGAGTGACAGAGAGAAGACTGGAGTGTTGTAGAGTAAATTGGAGATGAGGTCTCTTGAGGAAATGTAGAGAGAAGAACTTGGGAAGTATAGAAGGAGAAAAGGGAGAAGGGAGAGGAACAGGGGTCTGGGAACCTTTTTTTTTATCGCCCAAAAGGGGAAGAGAATTCGGGTATGGGAACTTGAGGGTACCAAAAAAGTGGGTTTAATTTTAACCAATCAAACAAAAAATAATGGGTCTAATTTTTTGTGAAAAGACCAATAAACCTTCCACCATTGATCTGTTGCAAGAAAGTGTTAGGGGCATGTTAGAAGAAAATTATAGATGTTATTTTTCCTATGTTTGTGCCTTCTTCATTAAAACATGTACTTTATTTGTGCTTTGCGTTTAAACCCCCAATAGATCTTGGCGCTTTTCTGTGCTTACTTACTGCCTTTGATAAAAGTGAGGGGGTAGAGCTAAAATGACATGTAAGAAAGTCGTACCAAAGGACCTACAATCTTAATTCTTATAGATCCATGCAAACTTGGAACGCAATGGAAGTAAAAGATCCATGCAGGTGATTGTTGATAAGCTTCCACTAAGTCCAGTGATTGTTAGAGGTTTTTAAGTTTGTTTTGGAGATTTTGTATGTCATGAGAAAATGTGGAGAACCTCTAGTAGTAGAGTACATCAAATCAGTGGGCAATCCAACTAGAGTGAAACCAATATTGATCTTTCTTATATTAATCACAAGTAAATTGGAATTGATGCGTCGTTGTAGTATACAGAGTATGATCTTAGTTGTTTATAATGAATAATGAACGCCAAATGTCAAACATAAGAAAATATGAGGTACTCTTATGTTACTTACTTTTTGTTTAATGAAAGGTGCTCTTTTTTTTTTAGTGAAGTTTTATTGAATGATGCTCTTATATTATTTCACTTGGGGAGTGTAACATCTTTACTTATGAATTGAATCTTTTTTATTAGTTTAAAGTTCTGTCAATGTGATGAGAAAAAACCCTGCACAAAAGATGTATACAAATAGTTCTCTAAAATAAGGTCCGATCGAAACTCACTGAAATATGTAGTACTCCAAATTTAACAAAAGAGAGGGGGAAAAAAGGTTCCACTTGCACATCTTCACCAAAAAATCTTCAGAGTCTGAGGTTTAAAGAGTGGCTGCAAAATTATTCTGCTACTCCCTACATTCTATTTTGTGTGACACTCTTATTTTTTGGTCCGTTCCACAAAGTTGACACCTTTCTGTATTTGTAAACTCTTACCTTTCTATTCCGCCCTTCATGACATGTTTTTATTGGTACACATGACATGTTGGAGACACAAGGCTCTAAAGGTACTTTTGGTATGTTAAAATTACTTAGTTTACAAGTCAAAAGTTTTTCGTTTAAATGATATGACCAGTCACACCGTAATATGAAATGTTGGGAGGGAGCACATGTCTATCTTATTTGTGCGAAGCTCTGTTAACTTGGTTTGTTTAAGAATACTTGGAGCTTTGTAGAAAAAAGCTGCTCCTGAGATAGTTCATATATAACTGAAAATAGGTGAAGATAGTGAATATTTGTTGGAGGATGCTGTTGAGTAAAAGTAAAGAAAAGATACCACATGAAAGATATCGTTGTAATTGTTCCCTCTTCTCACTTTTTGGTTAGGGTGAATGTTTCAATAACTTTGCCTAGGAAATAAAGAACCTGGAAAGGTTAATATCCTTTTTTTTGAGATGGAGGAAAGGTGAATATCCTTTACAGTTTACACACAGACATTGCTTTTTGGTAAAACTTTGCAGAAGAATGAAAACCATGGTTCTGCTAAATGGAATCTTTTAGGACTTGAAAAGATTCTATTGTATTCAAATTGGAGAAAAGCTGATTGCTACCTTTTGTTTCTTGAGTCTAACTGAGGAAGTTCTGCTTGCCAGCTAAACGCTTGTGTGTGGGTCTTGAATTAAAAGTAAAAAGGCACTTAGGACACCTGAATGAAGAGGGAGATCTTGGAGCAGGGGTATCATTTTTTCATGTAACTGAAGAAGTGGGTTTTTCTTTAACCAAGTAAAAATTCACTATGGGAGTCCATTTGGATGGAATAATTTAAGTTGAAGATTTTCTGTCTAATAATCTCTCACTTTATACCATTCCATTCTTGGAAAATTTCCTTCTATTTCTTGCTTGCTTTTACAAGCAGTATTCATTCTTTATAGTGTACAACCTCTGGTATTTTGCTTTGGTAGTTTTAACAATCTTCGGCATGAGAAAATTGATGCTTCTCCACCATTTGTTTATTGACATCATGACAGGGGAGTGATTTCAGTTGAGTAGGTCTCTATTTTAGTTGTCAAGGTTTGGTGTATGAATTGCCTTTTATTTAGCATGAGTTAGTTATTCATCTTTGTTCAGACATCCTTCTTGTATCAAAAAAAAAATACGTTACTGCTTGGTATTAGTCTAACCGCTATATTATACAGCTTGTTGCATCTGCAGATTGTGCTGGAGCTTTAGATGTCACAGATGATTTGCAACATTTATTGGTGCGTTAGAACTCTTCTAATTTTATGTTTATTTGCATTCTTAGCCTTTTCTATCTTAACTATCTCACACTGATTTCCTCTTGGATTTCATTGAGGCTGTAGCTCTTCTCTATCATATTTGTTTCTAAAATTCGAAGTAGAAAAGCATCAACTTTTTAAAATTCAGTTGGATTATATGATGCTTTGAGTTCTATTCTTGTCTTAAAATTCTAAATTAAGTTCAAAGTTTTCTGTGGATTTTGCACATTGCAAATGTTTATGATGTAAGATGATCTAAATATCAAATGATTTACTGCAGGATGGAGATGAACTGGCTGGTCTCCATTGCTTTCGGCACCTTCGTGATCAACTGGCCACTTCAATTGATTCTATCAACGGGTTAGTCTATTCGAGTTAGCTTTTAATCTGTTTCTTGAATTTGCTGACTTGATTTTATTAAGGTTTTGCAATTTCTATGTTGAATTATTAAGAGTCTAAAGCAAATTGTGCATCTGCCACAGTACAGTTTGGTGACCTTATATCTGCTTATATTCTTATTGACGTGCTTGTGCTGCCAAGATAGGGTTATTGTTAATTTGTCCAACAAATAGAGTAAGTTTAGGTTATAGCCATCTATTGCATATTTATTAGCCCGGCTATTTTATCTCATAATTGCAAGCTGTACCTACTGCTTCTTTATTTCTTATTTTCTGAAGAACTTCTTTCGATCTAAGTATCTAAAATGATGAAAATTGATATTATGCTAGAATGCCCTTGAAGCACCTTTTGGCATACTTTTTCTTATAAAAATGTTCATTTTACCATACTTAAGTATTGTTACTTACCAGATCCAATCTTGTAGCATTCTTTCAGCAGAATTTATGCGTATAACTATACAAGAAACTGGCAACATGGATGCGGCAATTACATCAAAATTTAAAGCACGGGCAGACATTGCCTCTAATGGAGAAGGCCATGAAGTAAGCATGAGTTCATATTTCTTGTATTTTGATGTTATTTCTGCAGTTTGTTTTCATTCTGCTTCAGACTGAAAACTTGTCTCACATTTGGAAAACGATCTAGCACCCAGTAATTTACATGAAGAACAGGTTTTGATTCTCTATGAAACTCTAGCTGGAAGATGAAGGAACCCTACACAGGGACTTCACGAAACTTGCTCCATGCTTGACTCTAAATGTAGTTATGTATATTCTGGCGGTCAATTTTCCAATTTTGTGGGGGTTTACATTGTATCTTCCTGAATTTCAATATATCTATCAGTTAGATACTTGTGGTATGAATGCCTAATTGAGCTGTGCACTCTGGCTGTGCCTTAGGCTACTTGGAAGCAGGTCATACTAATAGGGTGTTTGACTAAGCTTATAAGCTATTTTTGGCTTACCTATGCTTTTGGGACCATCAAAAGTGCTTATAAGTTATAAGCCAAAATCAGCCATAAGCCATAGGTCGGTCACTCCTGACTTGTGGCTTTTTAGCTTATAAGCACTTTGAGTTTGATCAAGTGTTTTTTCTATTTTATCCCTAAAATAATTTTGTAATCCACGTAATCTCATTGTCAAAACAAAATTTCCAACTCCCTCTCATTCTACATTTGTCATTCACCTTTTTTCATGTAAAATACTTTTAAATTTATAATTTTTATAAATAATTTCAAGCACATTTTGGTCATTTTACCATCAAAAGTGCTTAGCAACACCATTTTACCAAACACACCAACTACTTATCATCACTTATATCCAAAAGTGCAACTGCTTATCCATGAAATTAACTTCATCACCTAAAGTGCTTTTCAGCACTTGATGCTTATCAGCTACTCTTAATCGGCTAACCCAAATGGGTTCTAAATTGATGTTGATATGTTGCAGGTTAAATTAGATGAGGAAGAAACCTTAAATTTCAGAGACCGGCTTCTTCCATTTGTTATTGGATTACTAAGAACAGTGAGTTTCTCTACGGCTAATCTGTGACATCTTTGCTTATATGAGTTATTGAAGTTTTGGATGAATCATAATTTCTTTGATGTGGACTATTTAATGTCATATCATGATCTCGCAGCTCAGTGTCTTCCCTACGCAAACACACCACTTCACATAAATGCACAACTCTTCTGTTACAGTCCCTTGATATGAATCTAGTTACGGGACGCTGCAATACAAAATCAGAGTTAATGTGGAGGGAATTAGGAGTTTGCGAAGAGCTTTTCTTCCTGCGGCCTATTGTGCTGATTCATTAAGAGAGTACCTGCAATCTCTTGAGTTTAAGTACTCAAAAACTGTGATAATTTTCTGCTTATCTTTCATTGAATTCAGATAAATATTAAATACAGTGCTGATGGATTAACCACATCCTAAAAACAAGGAAACAGTCATTCTAAAAAAAAAGGGAAATAACTGCCTAATATTACTGGAACAAGAAAGTGGAGGAATAACCTCCCTACTGCAAATATTTACTATTCTTATCTGGTGCCCTTTAAGAATATATTCTTATCTGGTCTCCTTTATTTGGATTGTTTCTTTTTATGGAAATGTGTCATTCCTTTTGGAGTAAAAGGAAAGCGTGTCACATACATCGAGACAGAGGGATTTTATTGCTATCTGGTCCCCTTTAATGGGTCTAATTTGTGTATCTTTTTTCATGAATGATCTTTAGCATTTGGAGTTTCGCAAAGTAATCTTTGTAGTAAAGCATTTGTCATGTTTGACTGTTAAACTCCAGGCAAAGCTCCCTGCTGTGTTGAGAATATATCGTGACACTCTTACAGCTGATATGAAGACTGCCATTAAGACAGCAGTCGAAGAGCTGCTTCGTGTTCTCTGTGCCCAACCTTTGGATTCAGATTTTGTCGCAGGAGAGCGAGTAGTTGATACAGATGGTGGGTTAACAATTTAATGTTTGATGTTTCACAACTACTTGACTTTGATGAGAAGAGCTTTGGTTCAAAAGTAAATCTTCAATAGGCAAAGGTTTTTTTTTTTTTTTTTTTTCCATTTTCTTTTGATTAGAAACCAAAGGGGCTCCCAGAAGTAGGGAAGGGCTGATGATGCATTTTGGTCTGCAAAGGGAGGGGGAAGGGCAGATTGATATTGGTTTCTGATTTCATGTATCTGCTGACTTAGGTGGAAGCTCATCTCTTGCCAGTAGATTGAGAAGCCTGCCACCTGAAAGTTTTGTTCTGCTTTTGAAGGCTATTTTCATGATAGTGCAGGTAATGTGTACCTTTTTTTGTTAATCTTGATTTGTGGTTGAACCAGGTGACCTTGCTTTTCTTTTTACACTCTTGACATATAAGAAACACTTCCTTAGTTGCTTTGAAACAAACCCTGCAATCAAACTAACTCAAATTATTTTTCATGCATTATCTGTTCTTAAAAGGATTCTGTTGCAATGTTAATAATACCAGTGCTGAGATCCCTCCAGATCTTTTAAATCAATGCCTGTGTTATTCGAGTCTAAGTGATAAGTACCTGAGACGCTTCATCTGGTTTACGTTGACTCTTGACTATTAGTTGATTTTGTGTCTGATGGCTCCTTATTGATTGGTTTAGATAAGTTGCTTGCTGTATGAGAAATCACTAATCAGTTCTCTGTTTTATAGACCTGCTGCATGCCTTATCAGAAAAATAGACCTGCTGCACCTCTAATTGGATTTGTTCTTGTTTATGATGTTTTTTACATTGTTACACTTTTAATTTATTTTCCTGATAGTTTTCTTTTGAAACTCATTTCTTGGGGCATAAAATATGATCCCATTTAAGTGTGCAGTTGCTTGGATACTGGAAATAAAACAAAAATGTTTACAGCTAAGGGAAGGAATATGGGTACAAGTCACTTTCGACTTTGACTCACTTCATCTGTAATCCATTTAACTATTCAATACTCGTTTGTCATCTGCCACTGCCACCTTACCTCTCACTACCTCTTCAATACCACCACCATAGCTGCCAACATTTACTAGAAGTTGAATTTGAACTAAAACCTAAATGATTAAGATAATTGTTCCTGTAAAGCATTTCATTTCAAAGATATTCTCTTGAAAGTGTAATATGCTCGACCTTTTTGGATAACAGTAATATGCCCAACCTTAGGAGCCTAACCTTTGCAGTGGATCTTTTCTGGATTGGTATTTTAGGATTAGTGATTTTACCCTTACTGAAGTAGTCCGCAAAGGTACTTCTTGCAGAAGTCTTAGCCTTTTCCTTATTTAAATTATCTTTGATTGATGTAACGTGATATTTTTCTTTTAGTGAATGCAGGCGCACTTGGCCCGGGCTTCTGAAGTTAAAAAGACAATTGAGTGGATTATTTGTAATCTTGATGGTCATTATGCTGCTGACTCGGTTGCTGCTGCAATTGCACTTGGGGCAGCAGCTGCAGAAAGTGCTAGTGAAAGTGACGGTCAGATCTCTACCTTTTCGCAATATCCCCCCCGAAACAACTTTTCCAAGGTTTTCTCAGTTCAGGAGAAGGGTAATGATGCAACAACTATGTCAAATTTATCAAGAAACTTCAGGTTTACATTCATTCGTTTGCGGTTATTCTTTGATGGTCGTGCTATTCTCTTTATTTATCAGAACCTATATTAAGAAAATCAATTTCTTGTCATGGATTTGTTTATAAAAAATATTTCCTTTAAATTATGGATAGATATGTACATTCTTTGTAGGTAATTGCCCATTTCATCATTCTTTTATTGAAATTTTTTGAAATTGGTTATCATGATGTCGAAGTAGCACATTTAACTTTCATTTATTTAATGCTCTTTTTGGCCTCTCTACAGAAAGTAAAACAAAAGAAGCTAATGGATTATCAGCTTTTAAACCATGTATCATCCTTGTTTTATGCTAATGCGGGTTATTTGGGGGATTTTATCTAGTAGTTTGAGGCAAACATACTGTAAAAATCTTAACAGTATGCTTGAACGCGATTCAGTTTGATTGTATACCTGCTAGTAACTCAGCTACTTTGGAAAATGTTCAAACTTTGTTATTGAATATAGTTGCATTGTTCAGCTTGTCACATTATCATGTGCTTTAAATTGGCTGCGTAGATTGGGAGACTATACTTAAACTGCATTGATAGATTTGCCAGATACTCCCACTTCCAGTCCTTTGGTCTAGTGGTAAGAGCACAGCGCGTGATGTGTGAGTTAGGCGCACGTCACGGGTTCTAACCCTTTCACAGACAAAAGTCTGGTTTTTAAATAGATAAGGTTAGAGGAGCTAGCCCATTACTCACCGAGTTTCGAACCTTGTGCCACTAGGAGAGTTCTTGGTTATCAAAAAAGAAGAAAGATTTTCCAAGTACTTATACAGCTATTTTACTTTGATAGAGCTGATATATTGAGAGAGAATACGGAGGCTGTATTTGCAGCTTGTGATGCTGCTCATGGAAGATGGGCAAAGATCCTTGGAGTTCGTGCTCCGATTCACCCTAAGTTGAGGTTGCAGGAGTTCCTAAACATATATAATATCACTCAGGAGTTTATTACTGCCACTGAGAAGGTAAAAGCTTCATTTTTCTATGAAGTATATCCTTTACTAATTTTAATTGGTGTTTCTATGCTTATAGTTCTTCGTTTTTCAACTATAAACAGATTGGTGGAAGGTTGGGGTATAGTATCCGTGGAACCGTACAATCACAGGCCAAGGGCTTTGTAGATTCCCAACATGAATCTCGAGTTCGTTTCTTTTCCAGCTGAATTTATGTGGTTCCACTGTCTCTTGCCTGGATTATTAAATGTTTTTTGGTTGAATCAGATGGCAAAGTTGAAGGCTATACTTGACCAAGAAAACTGGGCTGAGATTGATGTCCCCGATGAGTTTCAGACCATCGTCACATCATTATTCTGTTCTGAGTCTGTGACCACTGGACATGCTGATGACGATTCTACTGACACTGGACCAAGCCAAACTGAAGAGGCCCAAAGCAGCAATCATCGTTCCACGGTGGATGCTGGACTCTCAAATATATCACATAATACAGAGCAGATTGATTCTACTTCAAGACATCCAGATAGTACAGCACAGGTGAGTCTTTCACAAGTGAGCTGGAACTCTAAGGGCAGCAGTACTGATTTAAAACTAATTCTTTTCAGAGTAATGACACGAATTCAAAAGAACGTGGAAAATCTTCTCCTAGAATGCTTTCCTTCAGGGGCGTTGGGTATCACATGGTAAACTGGTCAGTGGTTCACTCTTATCTGATAAGTTCATCTGGTTTTTTGAGTAAGAATTGCAAATCTTCTCTTTGTTGTATTTTTTTCAAATCTTCTCTTCTTTGCCCCTGGTTCTAAAACACTTATTACTGCCTGGTACTTGGCAACAATTAATATCAAAATAAATTCCTATTATTGCTACTATTTCCTGGCCATTTGGTATGACAGTGCTGATTCTTGTTCTCCGCATGTTTGCATTTTTCTCCTCAAAGCTGGAACCTGCAAATATAACATTGTCCTGTTGCTTTTCAGTGGCTTGATTTTGGTGAAGATGTTGTCAGAATATATTGACATGAATAATAGTTTAACGGGTCTATCATCAGAAGTAGTTCACCGTGTTGTTGACATCTTGAAGTTCTTCAATACGAGGACTTGCCAGCTTGTCCTTGGAGCTGGGGCCATGCAGGTACACTCATATTCTCTAAGCAAGTGTGTGTGGCTTATGGGTCATTCTTTTGATATAACATACATTTTGCATGCACTTCCCCGACATGTCATCCCTTCCACTCCCAATTCTTTTCTTCGATGTTTTTCTTGAAAAGGAGCCTTACTAGAGTGGAAGAGGTATAGAGGATTCATGCACCCAAGGGTGTGACGAAGTGGTCAATGAAGTGCGTGAACATGGGAGATCAGTGCTCAAATTCCTGTAGAGAGGACAAAAAAAAAAAAACTAGATGATTCTTCCCATATACCTAAGCGTTGATGGACATAGTTACTCGGTACCTATGTTGGAGTGAGGTAGTTGGTACATGGTGGAATAGTTGAGGTGACACAAGCTGGCCGGTATACTATGATTATGAAAAATAAAGTATAGAGGATTCATATAACCTGATCCAACTAGTTTGGAAATGAGGATGGCTGTTACGATTCCCAGACATGGATCTAGTTATAGGACGTTGTAACACAAAATCAGAGTTAACGTAGAGGAAATTAGGAGTTTGAGAAGAAGTTTTTCTTCTGCGACCTATTGTGCGGTTTGTTAAGAGAGAACCTGCAATCTCTTGAGCTTAAGTAGTGAAAAAACTTTGATAATTTTCTGCTTACATTTCATTGATTGAAGGAGACTTTAAATACAACATTAATAAGATAACTACCCCTTAAACACTAGGACATGACTTCTTAATAATACTGATACTTTTTATATTTTTTAAACTTCCTATATGTAAACAGTTAGTAGATCAAAGGAGCTCTAACATTACTCCCCTCCTCCAAATCGCGCTTGTCCTCAAGCGAGAATGTGGAATGTGTTGTTGCATAAAAGAAACAGTTTCCCAAGATGCCTCAACTCGATAAGTATGCTGCCAATGGTTATAATGCTTAATTTCCCTCTTGTTCAACAGAATCTCCCTCCTTACTGTCTAAGGATTCAATCCAAAATAATTTCTTGCATTGATGACCTCGGGTGAATGGTTCGTCACAGTTGAAACCAAGTCCCTTAAGTCGTCTTTCGTCCATTTCAGATCTAGTCAATTTCTTCACAAATCTGGTGTGTTGTTGAGGTGAGAAAACTGCCATCTTTGATCTACAAGCATCTGACAAATGAATGGGTTGTTCCTTGCGTTCACAAAGCCGGGAAATACTCATTGCCGTAGCCAAATCTGGAGGATTATGCAACTCTATTTCAATTGCTATAGAGTCAGCAAGACCACTTATGTAAAGTTCAATTTTCTGTCCTTAAGTAAGAGTACCAGCCCGCGAAACTAACTGCTCGAATTTTTTTTGGTAATCTGCCACAGATCCAATTTGGCATAACTTTGCCAATTCTCCCAACTTTTGACTTCTAACTGGTAGTCCACAACGAAGTTTACATTGACGTTTGAACTCATCCCAAGAGGGTTAGGACATATCAGTCTCTAGTTGAAGAAACCAGAGTTGCGCAATTCCTTCCAAATTAAAAGAAGCAAGCCCAAATTTTTCTTCTTCTGGTGTTTGTTGGTGTTGAAAGAAGTGCTCGCACCTGTTCAGCCATCCCAAGGGGTCCTCTTGACCATTAAATTGTGGAAAATCCAACTTTATATATTTAGGAAGGATGGAACTTCCCGAACCTGCAGCCACTGGTTTACCCTTCCAACCTCGATTGTGACTGTCATTTTCATTTGACTCAGAATTTGTCTTTGAATTTACCAAATCCTTTGTGAGTGCATCCAAACGAGCATTTGTAGCCTCCTGTCAGGCTTAATTTGCAGCACGTTCTTCTTGAAACAAGTTCATCAATTGTGCCAGTTGTTGTTGGATATCTCCCAAAACTCCCGTCTCTAATACCAAGTTGTTACGATTTCCAGACATGGATCTAGTTATGGGACGTTGTAACACAAAATCAAAGTTAACATAGAGGAAATTAGGAGTTTGAGAAGAAGTTTTTATCCTGCGACCTATTGTGCGGTTCGTTAAGAGAGAACCTGCAATCTCTTGAGTTTAAGTACTCAAAAACTTTGATAATTTTCTGCTTGCATTTCATTGATTGAAGGAGACTTTAAATACAACACTAATAAGATAACTACCCCCTAAACACTAGGACATGACTTCCTAATAATACTGAAAAGAGAGAATAACCTCATTACTGTAGTAGAGTAAAATAGGAAAAATCTAGATAAGCTGCAACCTAATACTTTTTATATTTTTTAGACTTCCTATATGTAAACAGTTAGTAGATCAAAGGAGCTCTAACAATGGCACACTTCCCAAGTGGAAAAAGAGGATGGCACACTTTCCAAGAGGGAGAAAGGTCATCTATGAAGACGAACATGGCAGCATTTTAGTATTTCTGTAGCATAAACTTCTCTAAGTTAAAGTTCTTTTGCCATGTTGTACTCTATAGGAGCTCAAGGTTGCATCTAGTTGCTACACTAGGTTGATGATGTCAGGGAAGTGTTATTTCCACGGGCTTTGGCCTAACTAATTGTCACTCCAGTAAGGATACCCCCCTAGCCTTGCCCACTTTTATGCCAATTCTTGACATAAAATGGGGCCATAGATTACCTGTTATAACAGCTTCTCCTGTTTGATTACCTCTAAAAAGTTCTTCTTGGAATGCAAAAAACCTCCCGCTTGCAATTTGCCACATCGACAATTGATTTCTGGTTATTATTGTATTGAACTCTAAGGAGATCTGGGATTTATGTTTGGTAGCACATATTTCTGGCCTGGGACTTTCTTTTTTGCTGGTTTTTAAGGTCAGGAGCTTGCGAGAAAAAGCATTATATTTATGTGTTGGTTTTCAAAGTATTTTCTGAAATCATTAACAAAATGGAAGGCAGCTAAGGAAATTCTTGAATGCTAGAGGCTTTCAGCTCTTCATAGTTTGACTGCAACTTGACTTTTAGTTTTTGACTTAATTTGCATTTATTCTCTACCAAGTGCTTTTTTTCACAATTATTTTCTCTTTAAGCATCTTCTAGTTTCTATCTTGGTACACACAATATTCGTGTTGTGAATTGGAGAAAATTTTGCAGGTGTCAGGTTTGAAGTCTATTACTTCTAAACATTTGGCATTAGCAAGCCAAGTCATCAGTTTCACATACTCTATAATTCCTGGTAGGCATTATGATAGAACTGTTTACCTATATAGTTCTTATATTTGTCTAAGTTCTTTTCTACTATTTTTGCATCATGGTTAATCTTTGATTTAAGTTACATTGATGTGCTTGGACATTGTTCCATTTGTAGTAACATGCCAAGTTTATCATTTATGCAACTTTATACCTGAATTAAGGTTGGACTTAAAAGGGGAAAATATGATGGTTATGCCCATTTAAGTATATAAGCTTCAAACTAGACTTGTTCAGTACAATGTTATCTTCCTACCTTTGTCAATGTATTGCCCATTATGACAAGATGTGATTGGCATTTTTCTATCTGAGTGTTTGAATGATTATCCAAAAATAAACCATTTAGGTTTTCCATAGAGTTGATCTCTCTTCATCTGCGAATGCTTTTTGCCTTGGGTGTTTTTGCATTATGCATGATCTACTCTGTCAGTTGGCAATTATACAAGGAGTATACAAAAAAGGTAGGATCCCTTACAAAATGAAATGGGTCTATACAAACACTATCCAATCTTCTATACATACAGAAATGTTATGTGTGCACCAAAAAAAGATAACAAAATAAAAGGCTACTCTTAAATAACTAAAATCCCTCTCTATTCCATCGAATGCTCTCCTATTTCTCTCTCCCCATATGATCCACATTAATGCAAGAGGAGCAATCTCCCATGCTCTGTATCTTCTTCTTCTTCCACACATCCAACTAAACATGACATCTTTGACTGTATCAGGCATAACCCATTGAACACCAAACCATCCCAAGATTTCCCACCACAGTCGAGATGCTAACTGACAATGTAAGAGGAGGTGGTTCGCATCATCCGTTTTTCTTATTGAAAGCTCCTGAATTACCACAATCAAGTAGTTTATCTTTCTTTCATATCTGTCTCATCTGCAGAGTCATTACAAACCTGAAACTCTGCTGACCATGCTCGTTTCTCCAGTTGTCACCCTTTCTTTGTTAGACTATTTTGTGCTACATCTCTTTTCTTCACCCTTTCTTCATTAGACCATTTACAGGTCGTTTGGTTGAGATAGAGTTTATGCGGGTATTAACAATGTACGTATTAGTAATGCGGGTATTAGCAATGTGGGTATTAGTAATGTGGGTATTAATAATGCGGGTATTAGTAATGCGGGTATTAGTAATGTGAGTATTAGTAATGCGGGTATTAATAATGTGGGTATTAGTAATATATGTATTAGCTATGCATATATTATAACGTAGGGATTATTTCTTGAATCACTAATATATTACAAATTAATATGTAATGCTATAATTTAAAATATTTAGTTAGTCCTTAAATATAATTTAAAAATATTCTTACTATTATGAGGGTTAATTTTGTCATTTTAAATTTTAATACCTGCATTATTAATACCCGCATTATTAATACCACCTTCTACCCCGCATAAAATAATACATAGATTCCCGCATTAATAATGCGGGTATTAGCATGCGGAAAAGGAAATTGTGAACCAAACGTTGTATTAGTAATGCTATGTTTTATGTGGAAAAGGAAAAGACCAACCAAACATAGTATTATAATGCTAAATTTTGTGCAGCTATCAAAGAGGAAACCAAACAATGTATTAGTAATACCAAGACTTTATGAGGGTATTAAATTAGTGCTAGTGCAAACCAAACGACCCCTTAGTGCTACAACTATGTGTAGATATATATTACTTCTTCAAGCCATTAGGCTTTTATTTCCTTTGAAAATAGAGTTAGTTGTTTTTTCCTGATCCCAGAGATAGATTAGTGAGGGACACCGAAGAAAGAAAAGTATATCATTTGATAGGCCTCCTACCGAGAGAAAAGTATATATGCAACAAGATTGGAGGACCAACCTTGTCTAACCTAAGTTGCTCTGACACTGCACTTTCGGCGCCGCATCCGTGTCGACACGACACTAGTGTGGGTGTGGGTGTCGGGTCCATACCAGATCTAGTCAAGCGTTGTTGGATACTTTGACCACGAGCAATGAATGGGAAAATTCTAGACAAGATACAATTTGATTCCCAAAATCAAAACCAAAACTAGGGTAAACCTCTATGGAACCATGTCTTCCTCCATCACCTCCATATGAAATCAAATTACCTCAACAAGAAATCAAAAGGCAAAGGTTTCTTAAGGCTAGGAAAAAGTGTAGGATCAGATTTTGATGATAAACCTCTATGGAACCATGCCAAAGTTCTGTTAGTTGGCCGAATGCCCGCACCCGTATCCTTACCAGGATCCGTATCCCCAAATTTTAAAATTTAGATCTCGAAGGATCCAACCTCTAGATCTGATGTCTGAGCAACTTAGTGTCTAACTAAATTTGTTGAGAAACGGAAGATGTAAGGAGCCACCTTGACTAATGACTTATCTACTATTGTCTCAAACATTTATTATATGGTTTAGGAATTTACGCTACAAAGTCTACGTCTTTTCCCACCTGCAAAGAAATGGTTTAGAAGTATTATTAATGCTTACATAACTTTCTAGAGTTTCTTTTGATACCTGTTGACTGTTGTTTAACCTGTATTCATCTGACATTTTCTGTTTTCCAAGAAATCAAGAGGATACTGTTTCTGAAAGTACCTGAGACACACAAGGGATTGCTGATGCTGGAGGTTGATCGAGTAGCACAGGTAAGGGAAAATTTTGCTTGTGTTATCCTGCATTTTTGTTCTATCCATGATAATAGCTGGAAAATATCCTTCGCTCTAATCTTTATCTGGAATTAGGACTATAAAGTTCACCGTGATGAGATACATTCGAAGTTGGTACAAATAATGCGGGAAAGATTGCTGGTTCATCTTCGGGGTCTGCCACAAATGGTTGAAAGTTGGAATAGGCAGGAAGAAACTGACTCACAGCCAAGTCAGTTTGCTCGTTCAATCACAAAGGTAGAAGTTTGTTTGTGATATCTCTGACTAAGTTTTGCTTCACTTTTTGCCCCAATTTCCCCCACTTTTTGTTAGTTTCTTGTCAAAAATCAAGAAACAGAAAGTTTGGGTGGGCTTACCCGGTCATTATCATCCCTGAATGATTTCACACTTGCTGTCTGCGAATATAAGATGCTGAATGTTGAGCACTATTGAACTGGAACATGATATATAAGTTTGCATTAGTTCTGTGATGTTTGTGACAACATTAGTAACTAAAGGTTTTATGGAATTTCTGTGATCTACGATTTGCTTCTAGCATATCAACATAAAATGTAATGGTGCAACGGCTATGTGCGAAGAAAGTTGAGTTGATGAAGGGAAATAGAAAGACTCATTACTATCTCCCATATCAGAATGTGGATAGACCGATCCATGAATCAGAACTCACAGTAACTTGATATATTTAATGACTAACAGGTTCACGTGCCTCTTGCAATGTTTACCCTCTAACTAGATTAGCATTGTTTAAATGGCTCATTCTCGAATTTGTATTTGTCTGATGTATGGTTACAATGTTGGGCTATCTTTCCCGTCTTCCTATCTTCAATTATTTCTTAATGTTTCTATAAGCTAGTGAGTTCACTGTCTCAAATAGTCTGCAATTAGTTGCTATATTAGTTTATCAGAAGTCCAATTCAACTGATTTTACTTTCTTTATTGTTTGAAGGAAGTTGGCCTTCTTCAACGTGTGTTATCTCGAACTCTGCATGAGGTAGATGTTCAAGCTATTTTCAGGTGAGGATTTTGAAAATTGACACATTCTTTTCCCTGACTAGTCCACTCGTTCAGTTTTTGTTATTGTTTTTTTTTTTGGTGGGAGGGGCCACGGGTTTTGTGGGGAACAGATTCTCATGTGCCAGCAGGGATGTCCTTTTGCTTTTAATTCTGTTTCAACAGTAATGTCTTTACACTTCTGTCCAAAAGGAGAAAAAGGAAATCAGTAACGTGTATGTACTTTGCAAGAGGGCTACCTGCAAGGTTAGCTTCACATTGGCAGTGAATGCAACACTTGTAGAAAGCAACATCCTAAAGTATGGTTTCGAGCTGCATTCCATGATATTTATTGGTTGCTGCGTTTGTGAATTGGAAGTACTTTCTTTGTTTCGAAAAAGAATTCTAGGTACTTGTTACCAAATGTACTCGGACCATGATTATCATTACTAATAATCAGTGTGAGTCTGTGAGATGCTAAACATAAGTACTTCTTTTGAAATTACTCCTTGTTTGTGTAAGATGGGACTAAATAAATGTGATACTTGCAGGCAAGTGGTTGTCATCTTTCACTCACAAATTTCAGAGGCATTTTCACGCTTGGATATTAGCAGTCAACAAGCTAGACAAAGGTACTGTCTATTATCAGTAATTTTACTCATACAAGACATAATTTTGTAATAGTCATGTTCTTTGAATGCTGAAATTCCAAAAAGTTTACTTCCTTTCTCTCAGAGTACTTTATTTGTTCCTTTGCTTGTTACCTCTGGACTAATTAATCTGTTTTTTCTTGTAACAGAGCATATCGCGATGTTCAGCATCTTCTTGGGTGTATCAGATCATTGCCTTCTGATAGTAAATCCGATCCTCCCAATTGGGGGCAGCTTGATGAGTTTCTGGCACAAAATTTTGGTGCAGAGGCTAGTCAATAGATTCCTTGTAAAGTAGTCTATATCTCTTAAACATTGGATAGGTGTGATGGGAGCAATCCGAGGATACCTGAAGACTAGGCATCAACATTGTACCATTAACCTGAGGTAAATCCGGTGTTACTGAATTCTTTATATGCGTGAATAAATTGTAAGAGATACTATGAATGAATTGGAGGTCTCAAGAATTAATCAGGGATAATCTGTGTGTGAGATGGAAAAAGAGAACTAATGAAACGCGTTGAGACTACTGCCGTACACCTGCATTCTTTTATATGCACAATTTACATTATATATACTATACCAATGTGGGACACTATTATACACACACTTCGTACAACCTATCTAACAAGCTGCATTTCAAGATCCTATTGTTGTGCATGGTTGCATCTTCTATTGCTCATTGATGAAAATGCCTGTGCTCATATAATCAGTTATAATTAACTCATATTGTGCGGCAATTAACTGTAATACATGATTATCCCTTGAAATCAAGGAGTGGGCCCCCACCTGTCTTGATGTGTAGTAGAGAAATGTGAGATAACCCAACGAAATGAGAGCTTGTTTTGAGATGCAGAAAATGTGCACGAGTTTATAACAATTATAGTGCGAGTTTCTTTGCTAACTGAGTCTAGTAATATAATCTTAATATCTTGGTCAACTCGTTGGATTTGCTCAAATTGCTTCATTGACTGCTATTGGCATTCTGCATAAAACCTTTAATATAATTATTCTTGGAAATTTTCTTATTTGCTGTTCACATAACTCTGCAGTTTTACCAGAGGGGCAGTCTTCTTACTGGGTATCTTATTACCACAGTCCATTCAAGTTTTTAGGGGAGAGAACCTTTAACAGCAAATTTGGAGCTGTCATTGACAGTTTGTGATCTGTCAGACACTTGAATTTTTTTTTGGATGATTGTATTCTTTTGGTCTGAACATTAGATTTTTTTTTTCTTTTAGAGTTTAGGGAAAAGAAAAGGCATCTTCTTACAGTGGAAGCTGAATAATATTCATAGAGTGCAGTTGTGGTGTATACTAGTGAAAATAATTGTATGTATCAAGTTCCTTGCTTAATTTGAGCATTTTCTCTTGTATCATTTTCAGTGATCCTAAGAACTATCCTTGTACACACTTTCTCAGCCTTTTTTTCATTGAAATTGGTGGGTTGAAAAACTGCTTCTTTCTCTTCTAAATTGTTCCCTCCCTTGGCGAACAACTTTTTTTTCCAGGTTATTTTTAGTGTTGATAACAATAAACATGGAGTTGAGGTGGTCAGTTGTTTTGTTATTACACTGAACACATTTACTCCCTCCGGAAGTCTTCAAAAAACGGGTGACACCATGAACACATTGCACGACTAATTCAGAGTCTCAAGACTATAATAATAAAGTAAAAATACCTGCGAGATTGAAGAGAAGCTTAATGTTGCAGACTCTCGGTTGCTCTTCTACCGAGAGGAAGAGTTCCTTTAAATATTAATTATGTACAAGGAATTCAGTTATGCAAATCCCTATAATTTCTCTAATCTATACAATTTGAATTGTAAAGTAGTAAATCACAACAGATATTCAAAACATACATAGGTGATACAAGACAAGAAGGAATAGGATCAGGATAGAGTTATTCAAAAGTTCTTCTGCTGGTTCCTATCTACAGTGGTCTCTTGGTGTTGATGTGAGAGGGATTCTCGGCTAATACAGACTAGGCACAATAGGTTGGAGTCCCAGTGAAAATGTTTTCTATTTACGGGGCTAGAACCTAAGATTCCTACTTAATGGCAGATGGACCCCCTACCATAACCACCACACCCTGCAGTAGGATAATTTGACCGAGACTTCCACTTGTATATGAGATGAATCTAAGCTTCATGTGTTATTTTATTGGAGTCCATGATTGAGGCAAAAGGATTAAAAGTAACTTGAGAAGCTTACATTTATGATTATTTCACTACTAAATTGTCGAATTATGTCATGGGAGACGTTGAATTAAATTTTGAATAGGAAACTATAATAGAGCCTCACTCCACGAGTACCTCCAATAGGAAACCATAAGAAGCCCCCTAGATGCAGCCATTTTTTTCTTTGTTAAATGTAGCTTTATTTCATGCTTGTGCTTTAGTTGCACAAGGAATAAACACTTTCTTATTTTGGATTGCCTCAAATATACTAGATTCATTTCCATGTATGGAGCACTGAGTTACTACGCGGCTAGGGAGGCTTGCTAGCAACAATCAAACCAAGAATGAACGTGTAATTATGGTGACTCGACACCAAGCCCAATAAATAATTGCATGTACAAAATGGATCCTAAAACTATAAGGAGTCCATGACCCCTTTTTAGTTTGGGGTGCCAATAGTAGGATAGTTGCTTAAGAGTAAGATCCATCCAACAGCTGAGTTTGTTGCTTGGATCATCTACAAATGCAATATTACTAATATAAATACTAGTCTCTATTAAAAATATGAGGGAGAGACTGAGAATGAGATTGAGAAAATAATAGTTATGGTATTCAATCATCACTCAACAAGATACCTGCATTACAAACACATTTACAGAGCCTGACAAATCAAAAAATTGGATACCTTACAAAATTACAAGATTAGAAGTATCACCCGTGAAATCAGTTATTAGTTGAGCTGTATGAGATTTTTACTATGACAGACAAAGGAATGTTTACAACATGACCTCGGTTGCCCAATAAACCAATTCTTCCGAAACTTGGTGCTGTACTATTCATGGTAGCATTTAAGTATACATTCAAGACCTGCTGTTGTCCTTTTGAAACAAAAAAGCGCTTCGGAGTAACCTTAACAGAAACCCCATAAGGTGCACTCCAACCGATGATATATGTTTCATTGCCAGCTATGTTAGTCAAGGTTCGTTGAACTATTCTTGTTTGGTTCAGCTTTGATATGGTGATTGAAGGCATGTTCAGGTCAGTTCCATTCATAGTAGATAACCCACAGCTCTCTCCAGTGTAGTTCAGAAGCACAGGAGCAGATCCATTTATGCCACATAAGAACGAAATGTAGTCATTATAACCTGCAAATAACATTATAAATTCCAAATCCCACAGAAAATGATCTGCTGAAATGATGTATTCTAACCATCCTCCCTTCAAATAATTATTTACTCATTTCGTCCCAATTTACGTGACCGTATTTCCCTTTTAGTCCGCCCCCAAAAAATGACCACTTTCTAAATTTGGAAATAATTTAACTTGAACTGCCTATTTTACCCGTAATGAAAAGCTTTTATAGCTACACAAATACTACGACATATTTGAGACCACAAATTCCAAAAGAAATATAGCCACATAAATGTTATGGGTTATTTAGGACCACAACTTCCCAAGGTCTTCATTTCTTTGTATAACTTCATGCCCAGTCAACTGGTCATATAAATTGGGACGAATTTTTGGAAACTTTATTAATGATTAACTCTGCGTGGGACTACTCTTTTTTTTCCTTTCTTTGACAACAGCGGTATCTTGGCCAGCTTGCACGCACCTCGACTAATTCTACTGAATATCTGCCACCTCCCACCAGCAACAAGTACCAGGCTACTCTGTGTGGGACTACTTTTAATTCTAATTTTGATCAAACAACTCACATAGATCTTTAAATGAATCAAATCTTATGCTTAGGAAACATCAAAGTTGAACATATGCGAGGCAAGTGTAGCACCTGAAATTGCATGATGTTAACTAAATAGACAAAGTCTAGTTTGAATTAGAGATACAAAAGTTTTCTTAAGAAGGTTGGCCTAGCTTAGCTTTGACTCTAAACTTCAGTAACTAAAAGGCTTCATCCTTGTGTAGAGGTCGGAAAGGACTCCTGGGTACCATAATTGAGATTCCTCGTGGAAGCACAAGACATAGACCTAGAGAGAATTGTTGAGAACAATAATACAGGCTATGGACAAACATTGACAATTGTTAACTGCATACTTGAAAATCCTTCTTCAATCCACAAATTATTGGAACGGGCTGGATGATATGGAGAGTCGCATCTGGTGTCCTATGTGATAAGAATGTGCCACCAAATTTAAAAGCAAGTTTTATAGAGTGGTCGTTAGATCAACTATGTTGTATGGAGCGCAGTGTTGGTCAGTCAAGAACACACATTCAGAAGATGAAAATAGCAGAAATGAGAATGCTTAGATAGATGTGAGGGTATAATAGAATGCAATGACAAACGCAATTTTTTTTTGTAAAGGGACTCAAAACGTATAGTTATTGTACATGAGACTTGAACTAAGGACCTAAGTCATAAGTTTCATACCCCTTCACTCCTTCACTACTAAACTGAAGAATCTTTTGCTGCTAAGGCATCTCAAAACTATACTATATCCATATAAAAGTAATTTTTTTAACCTAAATTCACAGTGTAATTTCTCGACGATGGTGTATCGATTGATGCCCCTTCAATGCGTGTAGGTCTGTCCCTGATAGAATGAATAGATTAGGAACGAAGACATACGAGCAAGGTGGGAGTGATCTCAGACTCTCAGTGGTGGGCAAGATGTGAAAAATGAGGCTGAGATGGTTCGGACTAGTAAAAAGGATGACCATATATGCTCCGATAAGAAGGTACAAGAGGTTGACGGTGCTAGGTCTACGGAGAGGTAGATGTAGACCGAAGAAGAATTGAAGCGAGGTGATTAGACATGACATGACACACCTTCAGATCACCGAAGACATGACTTTAGATAGTTGAGCGCGGAGGTTAAGAAATATGGTAGAAGACTAAGATAGTTGAGCGGTTTCTGTCATATTAGCATTAGTAGTATATATATTATTTTATCTTACTCTTTGTTTTATGACCACATTGTTTTATTTACTCTAGGCATCTTATATTTTTTATGTCAGTATATCTTGGTATTTTCATTTTAGTGTTTTTTTTTTTTTTTTTTCAAAAATACTGTTCTTGACACCATAAACAACCTCTCCACCTTACTCAAGATAGGGTAAGGTCTATGTACGCCTCACCTTCCCTAGACCCGACTTGTGGGAAATCACTGGGTATGTTGTCGATCCACCGATTTGCGCATGTATTCTTTTGACTAGGGACTTGCTTCTTTTTCTTTTTCATTCACTTCGACTGAATCACTTGTTTCATTTTTCAAGTTGCATCGGTGGAAATCTTTTTGATAGTATGGATTGCCTCATTCAGTCTGGTTCAATTTTGTCTGCTGTAGGTATCAATCCCAGTTGGATCTGCTTTATTTGAATCTTTTAATGCTTCTTGCGCACATTTCAATGTGGATGATCAAAGTTCTCTTCCAGCTACAAAATATCCTGTTTTCCTTGGGGATACACATATTAACTTGGAAAAGTATACACTGAGCTTATCAAAAGAAACAAGTGATTTAGGCGCACTGAGCTGGAAAGACGAAGGAACAGGTCTGTTATTGGAAATCCAGGAATTACAGAAATTCGAGGGCTTCCTAGCTGTGCAGGAGCTTATAGAGAAGCTTTAAGTAGAATAGCTTCAACGATGAAAAGGAAGAAGATAGAATAGAATAGAATTGAAGTAGAAGTTGCAATTCTTATTGATGATGCTGAATTGCATCTTTACATGTATTTATAGCTAAAGAATGGTATAGACAACAAGTATCTATGTAACCTACAATGGAATAATATCTCTAACTAACTCTAACCGAAAAGACTCCTTCCTTACTAACTTTTAACTGCTTTCTGACTTGCTCTGTTCCCGCTTGTTAACTGCACTGCTGACTTGTCAATCGATTAGGCAAGTTTCATATATCAAGGTCACCGTTCAAAAAGGACATGACCCTGATGAAGAAGGATTCTATGGGCATAAATCAACCTCGTCTGTCACTCCATCGGACGAAGACATGTGGACTGTTAAGGTTACTTTATTCTTCACTGAGGTCTTAGTCAAGCTCGTGTTATCAGAAAATGAATGTCAACTGCCAAAGTTTGTTCTTAGAGTGTTTATGTTTAGGTCACATTGTCTACGAGGAATATCATTATGGCATCTCAAAGGTTTTCCAACCGCTGTACAAGGAGGAGTCTTCTTGGTTAGTGTATTTTGAATTGAGTCTTTTATCAAATAACATTTGTGCAATAATAAAAATGTTTACAACTTAAACTCTCTTATTTCTTTCTCCAAAGTATGGGAGGTTGATCCATATACGAGCGTAGTGTATTAAGAATTGCAGTGGATGTGTTTCTTATACTTCAAAGTTTTGTGAGATAAAGGATTAGGCCAGGCAAGTTGTTGGCAAGGAGTGTTGTTGAGAGCTACGTTAGGAAAACCGTCTTGGCAAAACTTTTGCATCATTAGTTCAAGTTCATCTACTCAGTTCTCAGTATACTGCAATCCTAAGTACTGAATGCACACCCAAGATTAACAATATCCGTCTTTCGAAAATTAAGAGTTTAATAAAGGGCTAAAATGCCAGTGAACAATGGCTTTTCCTCAACATCACAAGGCAAAGAAATGAAAAAGGAGTAGCTTACTTGTATCAAAAATAAGGCCTGGATCCAGTGCTGCAGTTGCATTCACAAATCCACTTCCCATGTCAAAAGGTGTTGCAGGAGACTGGTTTACATCTGGGTTAGCATATGCACGCTGGGCCATTATTGGTCCCCCATATTTGTTACGGATAGAGGTTGTTGTAGAAAGTGCAGACCCTATTGCAGCAGGACTAAAGGTAGGAAATTTTTGCTTAATCAAGGCTGCTAAACCAGCAATATGAGGGGCAGCCATGCTTGTACCGGACATCATTGCAAAGTTTTCACCTAGATATAAGGAAGTACTTGGGTCAGCAAAAGAACTTTTAATGCCATTTCTGTTGCTTTATGAGTATACCCTCTCCCCCCGCCAAAAAAAAAAAAAAAAAAAAATTATACATAGTTCATGAGTAACGTCTAGGCCTCTTTTGGTTGTTTTGATAAAGCAAGGATTTTTTTTTTTATAGTTCTTGTGACCATCTACCTTGAAATTCAATTGATTCAGCACCACCGGAACTCCAAGCAGCCCATATAGAATTTCCTGGAGCAACTAGGTTGGGTTTCAATATATCTGCATCATCAAGAGAATTGTCCTCTGGATCTGGTCCTCTGGCAGAATAGAACATAACCTTCGGAGCAGATAAGCTGAAATTTGCTTTTATTCCCCCTGAAATGAGGGCAACTGCCCCAAACTTAACAATTTTCTTTGTAATTTGATCTGTCTCTAGAGAAGAATTGTAGTACTGAAGTAAGATCTGCCATTAAGATCATCAAATTAAAATCGATGAGAACATTTGTGCACACACACCAAACACTCATGTATTGTAAAAAAATTTGCATGTTCTTAAGATTCTTATCTTTATCGAACTCACCTTAGAATCATTTGTAGAAGGAATTATAATTCCAGGCAATCTCATTGGAACTGGATTAAGTTGAAAACTGATGACATAAGGATCCATGGAGAATACAATGCCAGCTGCACTGAGGTTCATAGCAGTTTCGGTGGCCTGTTTGATGGTGGAAAGCCCAAGCACAAACCGGACGGAGTAGCTACAAAGTAAGAGGTTCCCTTGAATAATAGTTTGATTGAACTTACTGGCATCTTGGCATTCACTGACATACATATCTTTGACAGCCGTTTCATTCAAAGCATGAATTGCAGAAACCAGTGTGTACGTGCCATTTGTTCCAGCTGTATACGAAAACAAGAAATTTCTAAGCTAACAACATCACACGGAACATCTTTTAAAAGTTGTAAAGAAGTTTAGTTGGTCAAGGGTACAGAACCAATTAACTTTGTTGTTACCGCAACTGAAAAACTAAAGTGCCATTTCGTTGAGTTAAAAAAGAAAACTGGCATTTAAGGTTGCAGCATTTCAGTCATTGTATCGACTGAAAACTAACCAACCTTATGCTAAGGTTGCAGCATTTCAGTCATTGTATCGACTGAAAACTAACCAACCTTATGCTCAAAGACACCCCCCCCCCCCACCCCCCACACACACACACAACAACAAGAACAAATATACATTTTTTTTTTTGATAAATAATGGTAGAGTAGTATTATATTAGAAAAACTAGCATAAAGTAAGTGCTGGTTGGAATGAACGATCCAATTACAAACAATGCGGATTACTAAATAAAATTTAACATGGCGTCTACATCATCAACATTGATTCTAGCCATGTTACACCAAAAAAGGAGCAACGAGAGACATTTATCATGTTACAGGATGCTAAGGTAATTGATTCTAAGGTAAACATTTTTCATGAGATATTATCATGTTACAGGATGCTATCCAGTATCCAAAATCTGAAGGAAAAAAAAAACTAAGGTATTTGTGCAGATATGACCATTGGACTTAACTCAACTCTATTTTTTGAGAAAGGTAACAAATTGTATTCATCATCCACCAAGAGGTGTTGGTAGCCAAATTTAACTATACAATAGGTATGATCAACCTACAGAATGTCAAATAATTCAGCCAAAGCTTCGTCATTTTCTATGACATTTTCCTTGCACCAAAAATAAAAGGATCCTATACAATTTAACTTAATTTGCTGGATTGAGGTGCTACTATCTTCAAAACACCCGGGGGAAACTCAACTCTAAAAGCTAGCTCATGGAGGAAAGATTGCCCAAGACATTTGAAAGATAGCTCTTTCCTTAACCAATGTGGGAAAGCATAGACAACATAACATGCGGCCCGAATAGGAATGTGCCCAGCACTGATACTATGTGAAAAATATGGCCCTTGGGCCTAAACTCACCCCAAAAGCTAGTTTGTAGGGGGAGAATTGTCCAAGACAATATAAGGAGACAAACACCCCATTACCTCAGCCAATGTGGGACACTAATTTACTGTAAGTCTCCAACAATATTGAAGGAGACTAACATCACATAATTTATGTTGTCGAAAATTATCAACAAGACCATCTCCAAGGGAAATTCTAGGCCACTTGCTCTTTTTTTTTTTAGATATAGATAATATGTAATTAACATAGCACTAAGGAAGTGAATTTTTTTTTTTGATAAAGTAAATAATCTTATTAATAATGAAAGGGAAAACCCCATATACAAGGTGTATACTAAAAAGTAGAGAACCCACAACAAATGATTCTCTACAAAAGAAATCCAATCATCTATACATTTTGGTATCTCATGGGTACACCAAAAAGAAATGAGAAATAGAAGACTACTATGCATCTTAGCAAAACTACTCTCAACCCCTCAAAAGCTCTAATATTTCTCTCTTTCCAAATACACCATATAATTGCTAATGGAGCTACATCCTATGCTCTCAATCTCCTCTTCCTCTTTCTGAAAGCCCAACTATACATCGTCTCCTTCGCAGTAGCCGACATCACCCAATCAACTCCAAACCATCTGAGCACTATTCCCCACAATTGCGAGGCTATACGACAATTTAACAAGAAATGATTCACATTTTCTCTAGAGCATCTACACATGAAACACCAACTCACATAATTTATTCTCCGCTTCCTTAAGTTCTCAGCTGTCAGAATCACTCCCCTAGCTGCCAACCACACAAAGAAACACACCTTCCTAGGCACCCTAGGGATCCATATGGAACTGTAAGGAAAATTAATTCCTCTCACACAAGCAAACTCTGGTAATATGCCCCGACTGAAAATAACCCGTCCGAACTCTCCTCCCATCTCCACACATCATTAGAATCATGCCCTGAATTATACTCAAAGAGTAGCTCAAGCAAGTTCTGAAATTCACCCATCTCCCAGTCCTGAAGGTTTCTCCTAAACCTTAGGTCTCAATGGACTTCCCCTGCTGTGCTCCACGAACTTGCAGGACCGTCATCTCTTTCTGGCTCGATAATTGGAACATGCTAGGGAACAACACCTTTAGCTCACTTTGCCCACACCACCTCTGACCCCAAAAACTAACTCTACTTCCATTCCCTACCTTAAAACTGATATGTTTTCTAAAATCATCCCACCCCTTCATGATGCCCCTCCAAAGACCACACCCAAACGGAACATTCATCTCTCTAGTCCTCCACCCACCTTCACACATCCCATTTTTCTCCGCTACCACCCTTCTCCACCACCTCCTCCTCCAAACACTAAGGAAGTGCAATTAAATATTTACAATGGTTGTCAAAAGCAAAAGACAGAACCCCAAACTGTATCCCTTACCTATTCTTGTAGAATATTGAGTCTATGAAATCTATAATAGATTCAACTTTACTTTCATATTCTTCCTTAGTCCAAAAGAAAAACACAGTATAGAATTTGACTTAATCTTTGTCTATAAAGTTGAACTCGTTCTCAAAGCCCCTTAAGTTTCTTTCTCTCCAAAGTTTTCATTTACGGGAAGGAGATGCCACTTTAGGACTGTCTCTATTTTTACTGACCTAAACTAAAAGAAATGCATTTCCTCTCCAACTGTTTGTAAAAGATGAGGTGGCTCACCTTATTTAATGCGTTATTGGAGCATTTTTGTGAAATAATGATAGACATGTTTCATCTCTTACAATTAAAGCTTTTATCTGAGGCGGTTCACATAATATGACATTTTATGGAGTAATGGAGCTTTGTTAGGAAATAACTGTAGTATCTAGCGCCTAGCGTCCAATGGCTAGCGATGTCGGAGAGAAGATATCTATTTGAACTGTTTAAACTACCTCATCTGAAAAGCTTGACTCATAAGAAAGGGGACATTTTGTGTCTATATTTTAGGTTTGAGGCACATCCTCTGATGTGTGGGTCTAATTAGTTTTCTTGGGCTAACTACGTCAAATAATTTTGTTGAGGAAACACTGGGACGTTTTCTCCCAGAAAACCTATTTCAAAATGGGCAATGGCAATGACGTAAGGTTCTGGAAAGATATTTGGATGGAGGGTACAAAATTTATGACTACTTTTCCAAGCCTTTATCTGATTGCGCATGATCCAGAGTCAACCATTTCCCAGAATTGGCAAGACAACAGTTGGCATATCCACTTCAGAAGAAATGTTCAAGATTGGGAACTACCTCATCGTTTGAGTTTGCTTGCTAAATTGGAGACCTACTCTGTGAGTGAAGAAGTTTTAGACTGCTTAAAATGGGGAGGCACAAAGGATGGTAGATACTCAGTCAAGGCTGGCTATTTTCAGCAATGCACTAGTAATGCGATCACTACCCAATGGCCTTGGAAGCATATTTGGAAAACAAAACTACCCCCAAAAGTAATATGTTTCAGCTGGCTTGCTCTAAATGAAGCTGTTCTCACTCAAGATAACATCAACAAAAGAAATATCCAGGTCATTAATAGATGCTTCATGTGTTTGCAGCAGACAGAAACTAATAAACACCTCCTCTTACACTGCCCAGCTGTCACAGACATTTGGCACATGTTCTTATCAATTTTTGGCCTTAGCTGGGTTATGCCACAGAGTATTAAGGAAGTTTATGAAAGCTGGATTCTATGGAAAGTTGATAAGTCCATCCGGAAAGTCTGGAAGATGGTTCCTGCTAGTATTTTGGATTGTTTGGAATGAAAGGAATTGCAGATGCTTTGATGGGATATCAACTCCTTCGTAAGTTCTAAAGGGAAAATGTATTTTGTTTTTGTTTAGTTGGCAAAATATGACACCAGTAAATTGCCCTTTGAACTTTTTGGATTTCATCAGCTCTTTAGCACAGGCTTAGATTAGAATGATGTTAGTCTTTTGAGCTGGTTCTATCATGTACTCTTTATCTTTAATTTTCTGCATCTTCTGGATGCCCTAATAAATTTCCTCACTTCATCAAGGGAAAAAAAAAAAAAAAAAAAAAAAAACCTTGAATTCAAGAGTTCTATATGCTGTGACACCCTGTGAGAGATAAGAGGAGATCAGAAGCAAGCATGAAGAAATTACCCCCGAATGCTTATGACAGATTACAATGCTTAGTTGCTTACAGTTACAGTAATCTATCTAATGTGGCACACTACTTGTACATATTTAAGTAGGTCCAAGTCTAACTATTCAATTAAAAGGCAGTGAACCACCATTTAATCCATAAAAATATCCAACTTATTTGCAAGCAGTCTTTATTCACTCGAGAAATCGAAAGATTGGACCCTCTTGATATTGGGATAGAATACCCTTGCTTTGCAAAGAGGATTCATGCCTCAATGCTTTCCTTTAGAGTGTAAAATATCCATATATAGACTGACATGAAACGGAAGGGCTAGTTTCCATACTCGTAAAGTAGATCGACGTTCACCTCCCGCATCTAGCTTTTTTATCAACTAAGTTCTAGTCCTTCATCAGATTGGTACTTAGATTATGGCTCCTACCAGATTCGAGAGGGCCGCTGCTCAATTTCACAACCTATTGCTCTTTCTTTCCCGATTATACGAATTGCAATATCGAGAGAGAACAGCAACTGACCAAGAGCCGAGTTAATCAATAGAAATCTCAATAGAAAATTACTTAATTAATGCAGAGGCAATTCATTGGGCTGTCTGCAACCACTAGTGAAGTAGTTTGGTCATGCAGGCTTCTATATGATCTTTGGGGCAATTTCCGTTTAAATTATTACATAATTTTCACTCTACTTGTCAACTTCTTCTCCAGTCAATTTAGGACCAAGTCCAATTGAATGGGAGGGAGGGATCACAATAATAATATATTTGTGGAAAGAATCATTCTCCATTAATATGCTCAAAATAGAATTAAATGATCAATCACCAAGGAAGGAAGACTTACGTGCAAGCCCAACTCCTGATATGGTGATGTTGTTCCCCAGCACTATAGAGTTGCTGTAAACCCTGTCATGGGTTGAAGCACCAACAGTGAAGATCCATGGGCTGAAGGAAGCAATGCTCTTAGGTGATGGTCCAGTATTGCCAGCTGCTTGTACCACAAAAATTCCAGCTTTTACTGCTGACAGCAAGGCCATGTCTATCGGATTAAAGAAAGTCGCTAAACCAGGAGGACGTCTGTTAGGAGTGATTGATAAACTGATAATGTCCACGCCATCCTGGGCTGCCTGTAATGGTAAACAGACAAGTATCAGCACTGAGGAATGATATTTTTCCTTTTCCTCTTATTCTTCTGTGAATTGGCAATAAATGCTTCCTAAGCATATAGAAAAATGAATATTCCCTCCATTAAAACTTGACTTATTTTCCATTCTAGCCCGTCCCAAAATGTAGAACTATATTGGCAGATGAAGCTTTTGCTTCCAACTATTCTGCTATAAATTAGAACTACTATACATTACTAAAACTTGATGCGACATTTTCCCAACAAGACTCCACCTTTTTATATTGAAAAAACATTAACCACTTCTCTGCCTAAAAAGTAATGGATCTGAATATTTAGCTGTTAAACATCGTAATAGTCAAAAGTTTTGCACAAATGCTTCACACAATTAAGACCATGGAAGTGCATACTTGGTGCATGGCAGTGGCAACATCTGGAATGCGTCTTTATCCTTTTTTCTCGTTATTTAAAAGTCAAAACAAGGACATGCATTCTTTTCTTTTTTTTTTTCTTTTTTTTTCTGAGTGTTCCCTTTAATGTTTTCCATTTTCTAGCTAAAAATGAAAACCTACCTGCTCTATGGCAGCAACGACATCTGCAGCAAAGCCACCGAAACTCTTGTATAATGCCTTGTAAACTGCAATGCTAGAAATATCGGCATGTAATCAGTATCTGCTCAACACAAATTTGTAGCAAGAGAGATATAAATATGGAAATTAAATCCTCGTCTGTACCTCTGTACTTATAAAGAAAACACTGGAAGCTTGAGTTGTGCGCAGCTGGGGAAGTTGAGAAGATTAATACCAGTAATAGTAGATTTCTGGTCAATTTCCCCAAGTGCTCACAACTCAAGCTCTTCCTAGCACTCTAGAATCTCCCTCCTCAACAATGGATTCAGATTTTCATAACTTCACTTGCTAAGGAAATGGACGTTGGGCCTTACTCAACCCCAAAAAAGCTAGCTCATGAGGTGAGGATTGTCCAAAATCATAATGGAGACAAATAGCCCATCCCTCAACCAATGTGGAACACTTAACACCCCCGTACGCCGACAACTGGATATCTGGAGCATGGACGATAAAACATGGGGCCAAAATTGGGTAAACCATAAAAATAACGATTGGTTTGGCTCTGATCCATGTTAAGAAAATTAACCTTTGGCCTATCAACCCAAAAGCTAGTTAATGAGGTTAGGATTGTCCTAGACCATACAAGGAGACAAACAACCTATCCTCAACCATTGATGGACACTTAAAATTCATTGATTTTCACATGACAGGTGCCAACTGAAATGTTATGTGGACTCCTTAAAAGTTCTTTAATCAAAATCACTTTGTTACACCTTTCGTTAAAGTAAAATTGTCAAGAGCTCTTGCATTAAGGAGGTGCCTGTTTAGAAGTCACTGCAGCATCAAATACCTCCTTGCATTTGATCATACTTGCATGCAGATTTAGGCCCACATCGTACACAAAACGAAGAGCTTACAGAAGGGAGGGAAACGAATTAAAGCATAACTTTATTGCAACACTGTGATACACAAAACTATTAGTGGTGATAGACAAAAGAATTCTTGGCACCTCTCTTCTGCATGTTCAGGATCACAACTCAGGTTGATTTGGTAAATCAAATATGAACAGAAAAATTAACTCAGATTTCTTACTGTGAACGAGGAGCCATCCCGCTAGCATTTCCAAAGTTTTGTCCAGCTACAACAACAGGGATCCCATGGTTCCCTGCTGCAATAGAAGCCGTATGCCTGTTTAATTGAGAATTTCAAACCACTTGCTAGATAATATTTATAGAAACTCAAAATTTGCAGTAAAGACAACTGAATACTCAATTCATAACTAATTGATGATATCAAAAACATTCAAATCAAGCGAGGTCTATTCTTTTCGTTGCTTTTTCTTTTTTCTCTTACGTTTTTTTGGTATCCTGAAAATCAAACCGTGGCTGGCAAGGTTTCAAATCAGGTAACTGTCATCAAATTAGACATTTGAATCTTCTTGTGTCCGTTGAATTGTATTCTTTCCAACTTTACTGATGGAAAGGTGGTCCCCACTTAGAATTTGAAATAAATGAAGCCCCGTTAAGGTGGTCCCTTAAATATGACTATAGCATCTTCCCTAATCCACAGCCACAGGGTGCACAATTTTAGAGCTTCCTGGAAATGCTCAACTTTTGATAGTTCTTAAGATCTTTACACATCCTTAAACTGTCTTGAGATAGGCCTTGATCACATAAAAAGTGATTGTCCCAGGTAAACCAATAACACTTGCTTTTTTCTGTGTTAAAGTAGGCCTATAAAATTTCATACCATTGTCATGTATTTGAAGATGAAGATAGTAACATGAAGTTAAACAGCAGCTTTTTGAGGCTCCTACTGTTTTAACTTTGGATAATAAATTATTTTTAAGGTTTAAGCGAAAGATAAAAATTTAAGCTTAAACGAGAGACATATCAACTGCTTAACAAGATGCCTGATGCAGGCATTCTTAGTAAGCAACTTTTGCTTCAGATTCAGTGTTAAGGTATCAAAAGATCAAAGCTAATCGGATGCAAAGAAATAAATGAAATGGCTAGTATTAGTATTTGAAGAACTGGAAATGAAAACAAGCTATAGCCGATCAGAATGCTGGAAATTTCACAGAACCTATACTTCAGCATTTAAAGTCTTATTTCTATACTTCATCAATTTAAAGGTTTATTCCCACAAAGGAGGTGGAACACTAAATTTCATATATAAAGGAGACGCATCACCCAAGTTTATACTTCTGAATAAATATTACTAACAACAACATACCCAGTGAATTCCCACAAGTGGGGTATGGGGAGGGTGAGATGTACGCATACCTTACCCCCACCAAGGTGGAGGGGCTGTTTCCGATAGACCCTCGGCTCAAGTTGAATAAATATTACCAAATTCCAAATATTTGGAATATCAAATAAGCCTACAATAAATATCGATCACCAATATTCATATATAAATATATTGATCGAGCAACAACATTAAGGTGCACATTTAGAATACCAAATAAGCCTACAACAATCTGCAGAAAGAAATGCCCATAAGAGAGATAACACGTACGTTCCATGACCATCACCATCAAAAGGAGAAGCATAGTCCTTAGTAGCATTAAATATCCCCCTGGTTATAGCAGATGCTGCAAAATGACGGGCACCAACAAGCTTCCTGTTGCAAGATCCTGATGGAAAATCTCGAGTGACCTCACAGATGCCAGAAAAGTGCACAGGAACAGGATATGGTTGCTCAAGTGATTTATCGGAGAAGGTGGGGTGCGTAGGGTCAATTCCAGTGTCGATGAAACCAATCACAATGCCCTCCCCAGCAGTTTCATATCCACCTTCTTGAGCCCATGCCCCGCGAGGTAGACCTAGAAACTGTGGTGTATGTGTGGTAGCAGTCTTGACAGAGAAATCCAAAACAATATTTGACACTTCTCTCCTCCTTGCAAGCTTGAATGCCTTCAAGTTGAGAAAATACATGTTCAAATAAGGTGTGACGATGATCAAAACTCGCAAAAGACTATGTAATGACTTAACTATGTGTGCCGTGTTAAAGATATATATAACTGCCTACGTACCTGCTGGGGTGTTACAAGCACAGCAAATCCATTGATCAAGTAGTGGTAGCTGTAAACTTTTAGATACTTTTCTCCTCTTAACACCCTCCTCAATAAAGAATCATGCATTTGAGAAATGGAGGAACCGTTCATGTGACCTATATGTGATATATTGCTGATTCAGAAAAAAATTATCAGTAATATGACGGAAGAAATTTTTTAACTGTGACATAGCTATACTAAAGGTATGAAGAAAAGAGATTGACACTCTAATTATCTAGTACTGTATAAGATAGCTGAACAAATATGGAAAAGAAATAACCTATGTGTGATAATGTTTTTGAAATGGTAAGTACAATAAATTTTAAACTACCCCAGTACAGTAACTTCTAAAAAGTAGATGCACAGCTGAAAGAAAGGCCAGGAAGAACAGTAAAGGCATGTTATCAATTTCGCTTCATTCCATGAGAACCCTTACATAATAATTCATTGCATTGAATCTTAATCAGTCAAAAAACTAAAACATACAAATTATCAGATATTTCCCTTCTTTAAAATACAGAATCTAAAATTCTAAAGAAACCCTTTGGAACTCAGGGATAACAGCCCTACCCCTTTAGCCTTTTCAACTTAAATACCAGGCTTAGACCACATGGTGCAGGTCTTGAACTTGCGACTTAAGACACAAGTCCCTCAATCTTCGCCACTTGAGCTAAGCCCTTGGCCCAACTACAACTACTACCACTACTAAAATAAAAAAAATAGTCTGTATCGGCTCTATAAATCCTCAATATCCATTTCGCTCAATTTGGAAAAATTCAATTCCCAATATTGACAAGAGCTTAACTTATATATACTAACAGTTTATATACACCGACTATGTAAAGAAGCTTTTACACTATCATGTCACTCAAAAGATATATGCAGTTAACCATCCATAAAATGTTGGGAATGTGATCTTGAAAATAAGGTAACTTAGTACTACAACAGGCAAAATGTGACCTGCCATGAAATTCCTTTACACCTGTCGGTGTATATAACTTAAACTCTATGGTATGTAACACAAGTTAAGAAATAATAGAGTACCTTGGATTGTCCAGTCTACTAAATCTCCCTGAACCCCCATTTACCCCGAGATAAATTACCTACTACAATATGCAAATGTGACCTGATAACGTAAAATTTCTTTCACACTGTCGGAGTATATAAGTTAAACTCTATGATATGTAACACTAAAAGGCAGCCTGGTGCATGAAGCATTCCGCGTTCACAGGTTGGGGAAGGAACACTAGTTAAAGAAATAATACCTTGGTTTGTCCAGTCTACTAAATCTCCCTGAACTACCATTTCCATTTCTTGAATTGTATTCATTCTTCACACTAAGTTCCTCATACAAGTGAGAAAGAGGAGCTTTTTTCAAAGTCACAATATACACTTGAGCTGAATTATCTTGAGAACAGCAGCCACAACTCACAAATATCCCAAAAAACAACACCCCAATTAAGAATGTTTCCATTTTGAGGATAATGATGGTGAAAAACTCCTTCTTTTCACCAAAAACAACTACCCATTTGGGATTTTTTCAAGAACCACAAGAAGTATACAAGGTTACAAGAAATGTACAAGACATGCTACACAGTGTACAAGCTCCAAAATGAGCATTTATGGAGCCTTTCTTGCATTTAATAAGCTGAAGGAAAAAGTAGAATTTACTATGCAACTTTCTTGAATAGTGTGCATAAAAAAATGAAGTTTGTATCATTGTCTTGTTGTTTTTTTGTTCTTTTTTTGTTGTCTGATTTGATCACATGTTAACTTTCTTTTTAACGGCTATATTTATCAATAATTTTCTGTACCATTTATTGTTTTGGTATCTTAGTAAATGAGGACTATTTTATTTTTATAGAGTAGCAAGATGGTACTTGGAGAATTCAGAAATTGATTAAAATGAAAAAGGAGATTTTGGTTTTGGCCTTCCTAAATATTTGTGAATAATTTATTCTGAGTGTTCTCAATTTTCAGACAAAAGAAAGTTATTGAATGATGCAACTTGCATGCCCTTCAAGAATTGACACCTATGTAAGGTTTGACCAAAAGGTATTGCATTTGCATAGCGGTTAGGGGATAGGGCAACAATTTGATATTTCTATTTTATTGGTTTGTCACTTTTTATTTAACACTTATTGGTCTTACTAATCTGTGTTGTAGCGAATGAGCCCACTAGAGAGTAAAATGCTCTATACCAAAAGGTATTTCATTCTCATAATTCGAATTCAAGACTTTAACTTATATAACACGTGCTTGTGAATTGCAACAAATTGAGATTCATAAAAGCTATCCAAACTTCACGGTAATTTACTCCAGCTTTGGTAATCAGACTTATACATACCTATACTTGTATAAAGATTCATGCAAATTACTCCAAATACCATTGTAATTAGATTCATTAAAAAAGTTTTACTACGAAAGAAGAAACTTCCATCTTTATGATTTTTTTTTTTCAAATTGATAATCTTTCAACTTCTTTTAAAACAAAAGCACGGAGTCTTTTAATTTGAGACATTACACTTCGTTATGAAGTCTATTTCTATCTTAATAGTAATACATGCATTCTGTTACGCGGTGCCTTTTTGAGTTTGCTTAGAAGGGCAACGTAACGCTGGCCAATGGTCCCCTCCGCACGCTAGACTAGAGCGTCAGTGTCGTGCGGGAAAATCGTTGTCAGTCACAGTGCGTATAAAAAGAGTAATTGAAATAAAAGTCGTTGCACTTGCTTGTATTAATCAAAAGCCAACCGATTATAAGAAAGTCAACGTAGTGTCGAGGGGCGAGACACCAGAGCAGAAATATGAAAGCAGCTTACAAACTGTTTGAATCCTTATACCCCCTATATATATTCTTAAAAAAAACCCAAGTCAAAGCAGTAGAGAATCAAGGGCTAGACAATCGTACTAGAAAAATACAGAAAGATTAGCCTAACTATATTTACATGGTGTGCGGCACTTTGAGGGGCCGCGTCCTTGTCTGCATCTTCATGGCGCGTGCACAGGGCGCAAGGCTATGGCGCGCGCAGGCATGGGGCAATCTGCATTGGGGCGTGCATGCGTAGGTCGCATGACATTGGCGTACTCTAGTGCGGGATAGGCAGCATTGTGGCGCATATGCGCAGGTCGCATGGCGTTGGCGCACTCAAGTGCGGGGTGCGCGGGCGCTGGCGGCGGGCAAGCTTTGAGGGCGCTGTCGGCTTCCTGCGGGCGGGCACGCTCAACTGGTGGGGCGACATACGTAGATGCGCATATAGATCTTGGCGCGGCCACGTCTGTGGCACTAGGCGCTTTGAGGCTTGCCAGGGAACCAGGGGGTGCGCCCAAGGAGTCATGGGGCACGGCTGAGAGGCCGCCCATGACATTTTCCCCCACCTGAGTTGGCGACGTCCTCGGCGCCTTCCTTGCAAGATAATCAGCTATCAGGTCCTTGAAGGCTTTGAGGTCTGTTCCCCTCTCCCAGGTGTTCTCTTCTGCATCACATCCGCTCCGTTTCACCAAAAATTCCTGGTGATCTTTCCTTGAGGCATGAATAACACGGTTATCAAGGATAGCTTCTGCTATTTTCTTCCCTGACCACTTATTCTTCCTGATGCTCGACATTGTGAGCTGGGTTCTGGAAGGATCATCCTTATCTTCTTGGAAAGGCTTCAGCAAGTTGACATGAAAAACGGGATGGATCTTCCACCAAGCTGGTAATTCAACTCGATAGGCAACTTTTCCAACACATTTCACAATGGACAGATGTCCAATGTATTTATGCAAAAGACGCGGGTCATGAGCTCCCGCAAACAGATATCTCTTGGGGATCTTTACCATCACCTTATCCCCAACTTTATACTCCACAAACGCCGGTTTTGATCTGTATACTTTTTCATCCTCCTTTGTGCTTTTTCAAGATAGCTCCACACTATCTCTAGATTTCTCTTCCACTCTCTTGGGAAACTCGCAGCTCTAGGAGACTTTGACACATTTGATGCATCAACAGTATGCGGGAGAAGAGGTTGTTTTCCTATGATAATTTCAAAAGCACTCATGTTGGTACTTGAGCACTTTTGGGCATTGAAGCACAACTGGGCAGAATCCAGTAGCTTCACCCGATTCTTCTGCGATCCAGTTACAAAATACCGTAAATATTCTTCAAGCATCCCGTTGAACCGCTCCGTCTGGCTATTAGATTGCGGATGAAAGCTGGAACTGTGGCTTAACTTAGACCCGAGGCACTTAAAGAGCTCGGTCCAGAATTTACTAGTGAATCGCGAGTTGCGATCACTAACAATATCTCTAGGCAGACCCCAATACTTCACCACATGCGCAAAGACGAGCCTGACCGTCTCTTCAGCTGCTATATATTTTAGGGCTGCTATAAAAGTTGTTTATTTAGAGAACCGATCAACCACTACTAAAATAGTGGTTAAATCTCCGACCTTGGGCAATCCGGTGATAAAATCCAGAGAGACGCTTTCCCAAGGCCTTTTCGGGATAGCTAGCGGCTGCAATAGTCCCACTTGCATCAAGCGGTCTGGCTTGTCTTTCTGGCAAACCAAACATGTCCGCACATATTGATCTACATCATCCGCCATCTGGGGCCAATAGTACACGCGTTGAAGCAGTGCTAGGTTCCTATCCATTCCAAGATGGCCGGCCCAAAGGGTATCATGGCATTCTTTCAAAAGGTTCTTCTGCAAATCACCTCCCTTGGGCACATAAATCCGCTTTCATTTTGTCTTGAGAAAACTATCATCCATATAGAACTGACGCGTCTTCCCTTGCTTAATACTGGTGGTTACCTCGCTTCCCCTAAGGGCGGCGAGCACACACACCGTGGCTAAGTCGGCCCTCTGACTTAGCGCATCAGCAACTTGGTTTAACTTCCCACTCTTATATTCCAAGTGGAAATTAAACTCGGCAAGAAGCTTTTGCCATCTCGCCTGTCTCCCGTTCAGTTTTGGCTGTGTCATAAAATGGCTGACAACAGTGTTGTCAGTCTTGACAACAAAGGGTGCTGCCAGTAAGTAATGGCGCCATAAGCGCAAGCAATGGACCACAACAAACAACTCTTTTTCATGGGTTTCATAACGCCGCTCTGCATCATTCAGTTTCCGGCTCTCATAAGCAACCGGGTGCCCCTCTTGCATCAAAACTCCACCAAGCGCGAAGTCTGAGGCATCAGTCTGTACTTCAAACAGCTTGGCCATATCAGGAAGGGCCAAAATCGGGTTGCTTGACATATCCCTCTTCAAAGTAGCAAAGGCCTTCTCATGCCTTGGACACCACTCCCATAACGTGGCCTTTTTCAAAAGTTCCGTCGGGGCACAACGATAAAAGAATAATCCTTCACGAACTGTCGATAGAAATTACATAGGCCCAAAAAGATCTTAGAGTATGAATATCCTTTGGTGGTTGCCAATCAGCAATGGCCTGAATTTTCCCGCCGTCCATCTTAATTCGTCCCTCTCCGACTATATGCCCCAGGAAATCGATATGCTTTTGGGCAAAAGCGTATTTTGACGGCTTGGCATATAGCTCGTGCTCCCTTAGTCTTGTCAAGACCTTTTTCAAATGCATCATATGATCCTCCATGTTTTTGCTATAAATCACAATGTCATCCAAATAGACAACTACAAATTCATCTATAAACTCTCGGAAGACTTGATTCATCAACGTACAAAACGTTGCTGGAGCATTAGTTAGGCCGAACGCCATAACTAGAAAATCAAAAGATCCATATCTTGTGACACAGGTTGTCTTGTGCTCATCTCCTTCAGCAATACACACTTGTAAATAGCCTGATATCAGGTCTATTTTTGTGAATATCGTAGCACCACCCAGCCTATCGAATAAGTCCGCCATCAAGGGAATAGGATATTTGTTCTTCACAGTAATTTTGTTCAATGCTCTATAGTCCACACAGAGCCTTAAGAAGCCGTCGTGCTTCTTTTGAAATAGCACAGGCGACCCATAAGGGGACTTAGAGGGAACAATAATTCCAGCATCCAGCATTTCCGTCAATTGTCTCCGAAGCTCGATGAGTTCGGGTTGTGACATTTGATACGGCGCATGGGCAGGAGGTCTTGCGACCAGCACCAGTTCAATATGATGATCCACATCTCGCTTAGGCGGCAGTCGCCTAGGCATTTCTGGTGGCATCACATCTCAAAAGTCCACCAACATATCCTTCACAGCAGAAGGAATATGGCCAGATGCCCACTTAATCTCGTCCAAGCATAAGGTAGCTAAGAACGTTGGTTCTTGTCTCTTGACACCCTTCTTCAGTTGCATGACAGAGATGCTCCTCTCATTCAACTTCCCAGACAAAGTTGAAACCGTGCATGGTTTTGCCCCCATGATAAGTAGGGCATCGCCATGCGGCAAGACTGCAGTCTGAGCTTCCCGCAAAAATTCCAAACCAAGGATCAGTTTGAAATCATCCAACGTGACTACAGATAACGTAGTCTTCCCTTCATAGGGACCCAATTTGATTGGGACTCCTTTCGCCACCCCTCCAACAGGTTGAGTAGGCGAGTTAATAGCGTTCACTCGACCACGACCCTTCTCCATGACAAGTCCTAGTCGCTCCACCTCTGTGGCAGTCAAATAATTATGAGTAGCACCTGTATCTATCATTGCATGAACAGGTTTTCCATTAACCCAAATGTCGATGTACATAAGTCCCTTACTTTTGCCAACCCGAAGTTTGGCATCGGCTTCAGAATTCTTCTTCTGACCAGCATGATCGGCTTCCTTCTTCAACCGAAGACCTGCAGTACTTGATTCACCCACTTCTTGAGAGATAGAATAGAACGTGGGCGGGAATGTACTAATCGGAGCCTCACCGTCATCCTTATCCTCTTCGTCTTCTTCTTCATCAAGAGTTTCATGGACATTCAACTTCCTCTTTTTAGGGCAATCAGCAACCCTGTGAGGACCCCCACATTCGAAACATCCACCTTTAGGAACAAATGCGGCTCCCTTTCCTTTGTTTTGAGCTACCGTATTGCTACTGCTCGAGGAAGAGGCCTTGGAATAATTACTACTCTGTTCTCCCCCACCTTTGCTATGACCACTCTTATTGGATTGGCCCCTTTTGTAGTTGTTACCATCAGCAGGACGTGGAGTAATCTGCTGCCTGTCATTTTGAGTATCCACTTGATAGTCCACAATGCACTCAGCAGCCTGAATAGCCCTTGCCAACGTGTCCACTCTTTGCCTTTGTAACTCGGCACGAGCGTAAGGTTTAAGTCCCTCCATGAAGGTAAAGAGCTTATCCTTCTCACCCATGTCGCGAATTCTTAGCAATAGAGCTGTGAATTCACGAACATATTCCAACGTAGACCTCATCTGCCTTAGCTCCCTGAGCTTTTATCGAGCACTGTACTCGACATTCTCGGAAAGAACTGTCCACGGATAGTCGCTTTCAACTCATCCCGTGTTGCCAGTTATGGATCACCATTCTCCGTGGCCTCAACTTTCCTACGCCACCATAGTTTGGCATCGCCATCAAGGTATATGACTGTGGCTGTGATCTTCTAATCATCATCTAATCCGCCAACTGCCTTAAAAAATTATTCCATGTCGAACAAGAAATTCTCGACTTCTTTAGCACTTCGAGCACCATTGTAATGCTTGGGCTCTGGGATCTTCATCTTTTGTTTGGGAGCGAAATTCATTGCACCCCCACCTCCGTTTGTGTATAAAAAGAGTAATTAAAATAAAAGTCGTTGCACTTGCTTGTATTAATTAAAAGTCAACCGATTACAAGAAAGCCAACGTGGTGTCGAGGGGGCGAGACACCAGAGCAGAAATATGAAAGCAGCTTACAAATTGTTCGAATCTTTATACCCTCCTATATATGTTCTTACAAAAAAACTCAAGTCATAGCAGTAGACAATCAAGGGCTAGACAATCGTACTAGAAAAATACAGAAAGATAAACCTAACTATATTTACATGGTGTGCGACACTTTGAGGGGCCGCTTCCTTGTCTGCGTCTTCATGGCGCGCACACAGGGCGCGAGGCAATCTGCATTGGGGCGTGCATGCGTAGGTCGCATGGCATTGGCGCACTCTAGTGCGGGATAGGCAGCATTGTGGCGCACATGCGCAGGTCGCATGGTGTTGGTGCACTCAAGTGCGGAGCGTGCAGGCACTGGCTGCGTGCAGGCACTGGCTGCGGGCAGGCTTAGAGGGCACTGTCAGCTTGCTGCGCGAGGACACGCTCAACCGGTGGGGCGACATACGCAGATGCGCATATAGATTTTGGCGCGGCTACGTTCGTGGCACTAGGCGCTTTGAGGCTTGCCAGGGCACTACGGGGCGCGCCCAAGGAGTCATGGGACACGGCTGAGAGGCTGCCTATGACAATTCAAATGCTAGTTGATATGAAGAAGAAAAAGAGCAAAGACAAAAAATTACAGAGAAAGAAAAAGATTATTCAAGGCATTACTTTCCTTTTTATATATGGTAATAATGACTTCTCTCATTAGAGTAATGTTTATCCAACCATGCAAATAATTCACTTATTATCAACAACTAGAACAACTGCACAATATTTATGATAAGCTAGAACTTAGAAGACTAGCATTATATCAAATAATCAAACATATATTTATAACTTGGTTACAAAAATCAGCCAACACGTATATGGTAATGTTTCTTCAATTTTCTCAAAGAAGATAGCACAATTGAATATTAATGATGAAACCATAAACAATTTGCATGAGTCATATCAATGAAGCATAAGTAGAAGTGTAGAACAACTGTACAACACTTATGATGGATAAGAAGAATGTTAGTACACTAATTAATAAATAATGACATATATAATTTTTACTTATTAAAACATCGATCATCTAGCAAATGATAATGTTGCTTTAACTTTTTTCAAAAGCCAGCTTCATTGAACATCAACCTGATGACCTTATATCAATATAGTTGAAACTCCAGGAAAAAAATGCTTCAGTTCAAGAAAAAAAGTTAAAAAGATAACTAAAACGTCGGAATTATTCATGGAGTTTAATTTTTTTTTTTTTTTTTTTAAAAAAACTAAAATAATCCTAGAGCTTTTACGGGGATTGGAGTGAAGGGAAGAAAAGTCATACTATACCGTGGCGGATGTAGAAGGTAGACTATCCCAGTAGATTAAGCGTAGACAGTGTATTTGTGTTAAAAAAATTACTAAATATGTAAAAAAAATTAAGTCGAGAACCCAATTACTTGTACTTAAGATTATTATTTGAAAATTTAGAACATAAGATTCAAATTCTGGATCCGCCTCTGATATCATATATATTATATCTCCATTTTGATTGTCAAAGTAACTATAGTGTACCATTTTTACGAAAAGAAAGAGGACAACCCCACTTTATTCTACTTCTAGGTAGGAGTATTAGTGGCCTAAGTTTGGTCGGTTATTTTTCAAAAATTATACCATATCCCACAAAATTGATATGTGGATGGTCTATCATGTATAACTAAAATTATATTTTTTTGTAACAGCTCCAATGATCTTGATTTCTCTTTAGTATAGATAAATTTGATTAATTTTTGAAAATTTATTTTTTAAAGCATCATCTAAAAGTTTTTGCATATTCATATCGCTAAAACCATTCTTAAAAAAAGTTGCATCTATATTCTACTGTCATATGGGTATTGCTAGTATGGTTTGAAAATTGATAGTACTTTTTATAAACTAAAAAGACCAATCTCATTATATGGCACACATATAAATTTATATGAAAATTTATTATTTCATTTACAAAAGTCTAAGAATCGATTTGGTTACCTTGGATCGGTTTGGTCTGTTTAAATTGTTTTGACAACCCTACTTCTAGGGGGAGGGGGAGTTGCCTGGCATGGAGGTTAAGGGTGTGGTGGGCCAAAATTAGAAAATGATGATTTCGGCCTTCAGCCTTGTTACTGGTAGGCCTGTTTGGTCTCCAACGTTGCAATCTTTTCTGGTTTCTTGGTGAAAGGTCAACATTCATTTGCTTTTAGCTCGTGCACTTTATAAACTTAATCATTTTTGTGAAACTAAATTTAAGTTTATGTACTGATGATGCACAATCAAGTCGATCACTTCTATGATCTTTATGGATAAAATTATTATGATAAATACTAATTGGTAAGCCGATAAAAATAACAATAAAATATTATTATATGTTAAAATTTATAGAGTAAAAAATATTTAATGTTCTCTATATATATATATAACTTAGATCCATGTGGATATAGGACATCTTTCCATAAGGAAGAATTACACTAACTTTAGTGCTGCTTTACAAGTGAATATATAACTACTTCTGGGCCGTAGAATCACTTATCCGAAAGTATTTTTATATTTTATTTTTATTTTTAGAGCATTATTTGTATATTAGAAGTTTATCAGGTATATTAATCATTGTATTTTACCCTCACTTCACTCTAATGAATCACAAGTAGATGAGTGTTAACTGTCTGATTTTGAAACTCGGCATGACACGGCGGTAGCAAGGATTTGGCATGATGGCCTTGCTATTGGCCTAAGTGTAGGAGACATTGTGCATGAAACGGTGCGGGTGGCAACGTTAAGTGTTTGGCTTATGTGTGGCTGATGAGATACGGCAAAGGGCGAGCTAAGTGAAGCCACGTCATGGCATGGCATGGCATGGGTGTCAAACGGCTAAGACAAGGCCAAGGCATGAAGGCCAAAGCAAGACGGCTAAGGCATTGACAAAGGCAAGGGTGGGCAATGGACATTGTCATGACATTGTCATTGGGCGCACGTAGGCAGCGCCAAGGCCAATGTCATGGGCGCAAATTTGATGTCAAGGCAGTGTCAAAGCCAAATCTAGGCGCGCAGGTGTGGGCGATGGCATGGGCAGACACAGGCAGCTGTGCAGCGCACATGAGCGGCTGTTGACAAGGTCTGGGCGCCGAGATTTCAGCGAGAACGAGGGCAAATGTGGGCAGACATGGGCCAAAGTGTGCTGGATGGTCTTGGCATGTGGCAATCATGCCCCAACTCTTTGTAACTGCCCTAGGCAGTCACCCTTTGTATTTATTATGTATTTTCAGTCATTCTAATAAGGCATAGACGAGGGAAACATAGAAAAAACGTGAGGGTTTGTAAAAGTGTGTTTCAAGTAGAAAAGCCTTTGAACGACTTGTGTTCTTGGCTTAGGACGAAGTCGAAGTCGATCCATTGTATTTGAATTGTTATATAAATACTTTGGTTGGGAGTTTTCTCCTGTAAATTATTCGTGTTGCTTGCTTCTCATTGATACCTTTATTATAAAAAACGTTCTTAAGCCAAAGACAGAAATTTGGCTAAGTCTAGAAGTCGGCTGTGTCAAGTGGGACTTGGCTGCGTCAAGTGGGACTTGGCTGCCTCGTAGGGGCAAACCTCGGCAGAATCGGTTGTCAAAATCCGCCCCTGCGACAACTGGTATCAGAGCACGAAGGGAACGGTAGCGGAAAAACAAGATGCCTGGTGGCATAACCAATGCAGAGCTTTGCCAACGGGTGGAGCAGATTGAAGTAATCATTGGGGAAAATTCTGAAACGGGTGAGTTTGCTTCTCTTTTTGCGAGAATGGCACAAATAGAGGTTGAGTTTGCTGCCTCAAGAGAGAATTCGAGGGTGGAAATTGAAGCTATACGCAAGGAGAAGGAGGATCTACGTTCAGAAGTGTTGCTGCTACGAAGGGCTTTAAGTGGTACTGTCCAACGAAACGATGATCGTGCCAAGGTAAAAATTCCAGAACCAAAGGCTTATAATGGTGCTAGAAGTGCCAAGGAATTGGAAAATTTTCTTTGGGATATGGAACAATACTTTGAGGCTGCTCATGTTCCAAAAAATAAGAAAGTTAAGATCACAACAATGTATTTGTGTGATGATGCCAAAGTTTGGTGGCGAACACGAGTAGTAGAAGAGGAAAATGGGGGCTTGGCTAGGATTGATTCGTGGGACGAGTTGAAGAAAGAGTTGAAGGGGCAGTTTCTCCCTACAAACTCATCTTGGGCTGCAAGGGACGGGCTGCGTAAGCTAAATCAAAGTGGCACGGTAAAGGAATATGTGAAGGAATTCTCTTCATTGTTGCTGAATGTTGGGAACATGGCTGAAGAAGACAAGCTCCATTATTTCATTAGAGGGGCGAAAAAATTGGGCGCAATTGGAGTTGAGAAGGCAGAATGTGCAAAGCCTTTCAACGGCCATTGCAGCGGCTGATGCTTTGGGTGATTTCAACCTGAACGATGACCTTGCTGAATCGTCTAAGTCTAGTGGCAAGAAAGACAAAGGCAGGGATGGAACGAGTGTAAATACTCAAAATGTTGAAGACGAAAGTGGTGCAAAGGGGGGAAGATATGCAGAATCTTCCAAGGGAAAAGAGAAAAGCGGCAAGTTTAGTGGCTGCTTTACATGTGGTGGACCGCACTTGAAACGTGATTTCCCGGTGCAACAACGAGTAAATGCTATGTTGGCTGTAGAGGCGGCTGAAAAAACTCAAGTGGCGGGTGTTAACAACTTGGTGGCTGGAAACAAAGAAGACCTTAGGGCAGCTTATATAAACAGCCCCTTGGACTTGATTAAGTGATGTCTCGACGAGGACGTCGAGTTTCAAAGGGTGCGGGTGGTTTGTTAGCCGTCTGATTTTTGAAACTCGGCATGGCACGGCGGTAGCAAGGATTTGGCATGATGGCCTTGCTATTGGCCTAAGCGTGGGAGACATTGTGCATGAAACGGTGTGGGTGGCAACATTAAGTGTTTGGCTTATGTGTGGCTGATGAGATACGGCAAATGGTGAGCTAAGTGAAGGCACGCCATGGCATGGCATGGGTGTCAAACGGCTAAGACAAGGCCAAGGCATGACGGCTAAGGCATTGACAAAGGCAAGAGTGGGCAATGGACATTGTTATGATATTGTCATTGGGCGAACGTAGGCAGCGCCAAGGCCAATGTCATGGGTGCAGATTTGATGTCAAAGCAGTGTCACAGCCAAATGTAGGCGCGCAGGTGTGGGCGATGGCATGGGCAGATGCAGGAAGCTGTGCAGCACACGTGAGCGGGAATGTGGGCAAACGTAGGCAGATGTGGGCCAAAGTGTGCTGGATGGTCTTGGCATGTGCCAATCACGCCCCAGCCCTTTGTAACTGCCCTAGGCAGTCCCGCTTTGTATTTATTATCTATTTCAGTCATTCTAATAAGGCATAGATGAGGGAAACATAGAAACAAACGTGAGGGTTTGTAAAAGTGTGTTCCAAGTAGAAAAGCCTTTGAACGACTTGTGTTTTTGGCTTAGGATGAAGTCGAAGTCGATCCATTGTATTTGAATTGTTATATAAATACTTTGGTTGGAGTTTTTTCCCGTAAATTATTTGTGTTGCTTGCTTCTGATTGCTACCTTTATTATAAAAAACGTTCTTAAGCCAAAGACTAAAATTTGGCTAAGTCTAAAAGTCGGCTTTGTCAAGTGGGACTTGGCTACCTCGCAGGGGCAAACCTCGGCAGAATTGGTTGTCAAAATCCGCCCTTGTGACAATGAGTGATACTTATTTTGTATTCATATTTGGAAGTTTGGAACTTATTAATTGTTTTCAACGAATACTGCTTATTGGGGGTTTTTTTTTTTTTTTTTTTTTCTATTTCCAAAGAATAAAGAAGTGGCTTTTAAAACAGCCTTGAGGCTGTTCATGGAAAACATTAACGGGATCATAATACACTTCTATGAAAAAAACAATTATCTGACATGTTTTAGTTTTCAAAATAGTTTCTCGAAAGATAAAAAATCTAAAAAAGTCCAAGGTGCAATACCTAAGCATCAAAGTGTTTTGTAACATTTTAATATCCTTGTAATTAATAACATTTCATATAATAAAATATTGGTTATGGAAAAATAAAGTTGACTATAAAGCCAATAGATTTCAGAGACTATGATAGAATACATTGTTCCATAAATAAAGAGCAAATGTATAGGTGACTCAGTTTGATCTAACAATAAGAGTGTATTGCATGATATGCGAAACAGATTAAGTTTAAATTTGCCAATACAAAATAAATAGTTAAGTAGAGGAAGATATGACAATATACCTATTATGAGTTTCATATCAAGCATCATAAACCTTTTAAAATATCTCGATTATAACAACAACTAAATATATAAGGTATTTTGATCTATATTACTATGATCTTTAAAAATGAACACTTAAACTTAACTTGGACTATAAGAAATATATCTATGTTATTGTTAGAGGTGACTGAGGCGAGACAAGAACCTATGCCTATTTTGTACTATACAGTAGATTACCCTAAATTGTGATGTGACCCTGGAGTCCTCTGGTCACCTTATTCTAGTGCACAAAATGCTCGTTTATCTATATTTGTTTTACCATCTTGTCTGCCCCGCGAATATCTTCAAAGTCTAATATATGCTACATTAAACTAGTAAATATTAGACAAAATGTTTGAATAGAGGGTGTGACCAGCAGTGTTTTCACGAGTGAGCGAGGTGTTGTACTAGATACAGAGGTGAAGTGAAAGCTTCGAGGCACTAGGCGAAAGCCCCATGAATCTTTACTTTTTAATAATTTATAAATTAATATAATTAAAATAAATAATTAAAAAACAGAAATCACCAAAAATAGTTAAATTATCGAGAAATTATAGGAAATATAGCTATAAAACTTCTTCATTTTAGCAAGTTTATTAAAAAATGTCAATCACAATTACATCAATTTCTAATTGTGAACAAAATGGATAATACAATCTTTAAGCAATCAACTAAATCATTTTCATTCTTTTTGGCATATAATTAGAGAATTAAAAGTGTCGAACTAACTCAAAAATAGATTCGTAGAGAAAGACGTCAAAAATCAACTGCAGAAAGGAAGAGACTACTCCTTTTCCGAACACTATTATAATTAGAGCGTAAAAGCAGATAATAAATGAAATTTTGACGCTAAATTTGAATAGTCGACCTTTGTAAGATAGTAAATAGCATTTTTAAAAATTAATTTTGTGTAATACTAGGTTAAGTTTTGAGAATTAAAAACTTTATTAACATTTTTAATTTTAATTTGAAAAGTTTTCTGGCCTTACGCCCGATCCGCCTGGATTCGCCTCATGCCTAGGCTTACGCCCCAACCCATGGGGCTTGTGCCTTTCAGTATTCCGCTCGACTGGATTGCCTCAGGGCGTAGGAACCCCAGGGCTTGCCCTTGAGCTCGCCCCCTGAACGCCTTTTAAAACACTGGTGACCAGTTGTGATATAAGCAATTTAACTTTGATGTACCAAAAAAGAATTTAAAATTTATTTGAATCAAAAATAGATTAACTCATTGAATAAAGATGATATACCAATCGGCCCAACTCTAACCAGCTTTCTCTAATTTTTTAGATTTTCCCTAATTTGTAGTCATATAATATAGCTGCAACAAAATAACTCATTGTGTAAGAAGTGTAGCATTGTTGCAAAACTAGTAATAAAATAGAACAAGATAATAATAATTGGATGAGAATGAAGAAACTATATTGCATTTAAGTTCTTTTTGGTGTGTCTTCCAATTAGAAATGTGTTATCTCTTTATAAGATACACAGACATGAGAGGTCACAAAGCATCTCATAACTTACAAGAATAAAAATGGTGACAAAATGATGATTTAAGTAGGAAACTAAATATGAAATTAAGACATAGGTTACAAGTTGTTAGTGGTGACTTAGGTCATCCATATTTACACCATACATGTATTTGTAGCACTCCCCCTTGGATGATCATTTGGAAGGTAATGTCTCTTTAAAATCTTACTAGGGAAAATTCGGTGGAAAAAAACCTAGTGAAGAAAAAAGAGTACACACATCCCGTAATACATCTTTCGGGCTGCCTCATTAAAAACTTTACAAGGAAAACTCAAGTGGGACAAAAATTTTTTAAGGGGAAAAGAGTGCTACTCGTATTTTACTCTCATTGATGAAAGCATAACTGGACATCTCGGAGACGATGTATTCCAATCTTGTAAACAAGCTTCTCAAATGTTTAGGTAGGCAATGCCTTAGTAAACAAATCCGTCAGATTATCACTTGCCGTATTTGTTGAATATCTATTTCACACATATTCTGAATATCATGAGTTAAAAAAGATCCAGACCCCACTTGCAGAATAATACTGAGTATGTTGTTGTATCAATAGTGAACTTTTTTTTGGGGTGAAATGTGCTTTATTCTGTCTCATTTAATATATCATTTTTTCAGCTGCTCAATGCGTGCACTATTTTCTTTGTATAATATTGTTGGAAGTTTCTTCTTCAAAGGAAAACCACAAAATTCCTGAATACTACAAATTTCCTGAATGTGTTGAGTCATTAATCTCGACCAAATGCATTCCCGACTTGCCTCATGAATGACTTGTAACTCTGCATAAATATAAGAAATAGCAGCAATAGTTTGTTTTACTGAACGCCATGAATTGACTGTACCTCCATATGTAAACAAATAGCTTTTTTTTGGGACCGACCTTGGAGTGAATCGACCAAATAACCAGCATCAGCATAACTAATCAACTGTAACTTGGATTCATTTGAATAGAGAAATCCTTTATTAATACTGCCTTGGAGGTACTTAGGTGAACTAAACCTTGCCAATAAGCTTACAACAAAAGATATATGTGGTCGAGTATTATTGGCAAGATACATAAGTGCACCAATTGCACTAAGATATGGTACTTCAGCACCAAGAAACTCTTCATTATTTTCAAAAGGTAGAATCGATCTTTATTTATATCAAGTGAACTCACAACCATAGAAGTACTCAATGGATGTGATTTATCCATGTAAAATATCCTTAGAACCTTTTATCTGTATGTAGACTAATGGTCAAATATTCCTTTTGGCAATTGCTCAATTTATAGACCAAGACAAAATTTTGTCTTACAAAGGCCTTTCATTTCAAATATTCTATTACCTTTGGAAGCTCTTCTGGTATTTCAATGATATTTTAATCTTCAACATACACAAATATTATCTCAAATCTAGATCCATACCTTTTTATAAAAATACAAGGATAAACTGGATTATTTTCATATCCATCTTTCAGCAGGTATTCGCTGAGGTGATTATACCACATGCGTCTGGATTGTTTCAATCCGTACAAGGATTAGCCTTTAAATGCTTCAGGCATTTTGAATCCTTCAGGGATTTTCATGAAAATTTTGTTGTTCAATGAGTCATATAAATAGGTTGTGAAAAACATCCATAAGATGCATATCAAGTCTTTACCGTACTGCAATACTTATAAGATAACTAAAAGTGATTGCATCAACCATGTGAGAATATGTCTCTATATAATCAATGTCAGGTCTTTGCGAAAAATCTTTGTGCCACGAGTTGTGTTTTATATTTAACGACTTCATCTTTCTCATTTCGATTTTGCACAAATACCCATTTGTAATCCACTGGCTTTACAGATGTAGGTGTTTGGACAATTGATCTCAAAACTTCATGTTTTTTAGGTGAAGTCAATTCTGCTTGCATTGCATCTTTTCATTTTGGCCAATCATTCTCTGTCTACATGCATGGACAGATTTTGGTTCAAGATACTCATTATGTTGCATTATCTCAACATCAACACTACATGCAAAAGTATTATCGAAAACAATATCATTCCGGATACACAATTCCAATAGAGACATAGTTCATTAAGATCTTTTTAATTTCATTATTTTCAGGTACATGAGCCTCTCCTGAAGAGGACTTATCAATTGTTATGTCTCTATGCTCTTCTTGAGCGATTACCTCCATATTGTTGTCAATTGCTCATTTCCTTTTTCGAGGATTTTATCTTTGGAATCGGATGGTCCACCATGCTTCAAACAGTGCCTTAGATTCACTTGCACTTACAGATTGTCCTACTGGGATATCAACTTGAAACAGGTGCAATTGCAGTTGGAATATGGGTGTTGGATTTATCTGAATAAAAAAACCATCCATAAAGGGGTGCTCTCAATGTCTATCCAGGTAAAAAAATAAGTTACCTGATAGAGTCCTACAAGAGGACAACTACTGTATTATACAGTTATAAATATAGTAATAGGCTCAGATAAACAAACTAATTTTCTTTACTGCTCTTCCTATCTCTCTCAAATAAATTAGTGTTTAGACTGTGGATAAAAGGGTTGATCCGTCAAGCACGTGACAACCACCGACGGCCATTAATTCCAGCCAGGGTTCAATATCCTACTACTTTCGCTTATAAGGAGAACAAGTAAGTTCTCCGATTTATATATGAATAATCTATTTAGTATAGATTTGTGATAATATGCATATATGTACCCCTTCAGTGGGATTTAGTGATTCTTGGTAGGTTAGTGAATATATCTGGTAGTTGATTTGCAACGGTTTAAAAATACACTATCTTATGAACTTTTTGTTCACATTGATTTGTACGAGGAACTAAATGAGATAGTGTTAATACATTCCAATCAATTTCTTTTTCTACTTGCTTATTATCTCCCCTATTGATCGGAAACTGATTCGTTAAAATGACAATCAACAAACATTGTTGTAAATAAATCTCCAGTCATCGGCTCAAGATATTTAATAATGGATGAAGATTCATACCCAACATATATCTCCAACCTTCTTTGGGTCTCATCTTTGTGCGTTGTGGTGGAGCAATCGACACATATACCGCATATCAAAAAATTCTAAGATCATAAATATTTGGCTCCTGACGAAACACTAATTGTAAGGGGGATAATTTATGATAGCTTGTCGGCCTGATCCGAACAAGAGCTGCTATATGAAAAATAGCATGTCCCCATACGAAAATGGGTTATTTTGTTCTCATAAGCATTGGTCTAGCCTTAACTGGGGGCTTTTGATAGATGATTCTACTAGAGAATTTTGAGTATGAACATGAGAAACAAGATGTTAAACTGTAATACCAGTTGACATATAATTATCATTAGATGGTTGTAATGTAAAATAACTAGTATTATCAAGACAAATTGTCTTAATGGCATAATCTGGAAATTTTTGCTCTCGATCTTATTATTAGAGCGAGCAACCTCGCAAATTCCATATTGCGAGTTGATAATAAACACACATGTGACAATATTGTAGATGCATCTATTAAAACCATAACATATATGAATGGTCCACATAAAGGGTGTATGGACCCACATATATCACCCTGTATAAGTTCTAATGATGCGGGAATCCTGATCCTAACTTTAGATGCTCTAGTAATTAGCTTTCCTTGAGAACAGGCAGCACAAGAGAATTTCTTAAATTGAAAAATCTTTTGGTTCTTCAATGTATATCCACTTGAATTCTAAATTATATTGCGCATCATATTAAGATTGGGATGACCCAACCGGTCATGCCGGAAAAATAATTATTTGATTTAGTAAACCCTTTGTTTACTATGTCATGTGATTCAACTCATACCAATGTTTGTATAGCACAAACCGAAGGAACGAGCAGGGAGCTTTTCAAGCACAGTTTTCTCACCCGACTTCATTGTAGTAATATAAGGATATTCAATATTTTCGTCAGTTTTAGTCTCAATTTGATAGCCATTTTGGCGAATATCCTCGAAACTTAACAAGTTACATTGAGACTTACTACAATACATGGCTTCATCAATAGCCAAACGTGTTCCTCCTGATAATAATAAACTAGCTTTTCCATAGCCTTCAATCAACTTTGTACTACCAAATATTGTACTAACATTGGATTCTTTCATATTCAAATAAGAAAATAATTTCTTATCCTTTAAAATTATATACGTTGTAGCACTGTCTAGGAGACATATATCTTTATTTTTTAACTTGGATGCAACTGAAGACTAGGGGATTTTTATTTTCTTCATGAAAAGATAAATTACATAGTAAAAAATACTGAAAAGAACAAATACAAGAAAAGTACTTCAAACATAAATAAAGATGATAATTTTTTCCAAACTTTAAAACATAAAATAAAAACAACATAATTCCTTATTATTTTTACTCCCCAGTTACATCATCAGTTCTTCAGTTATGATTCTCAATAAAGTCTCCAACTTCTAAGTGGGTAATATTTGTGAGGCCCTAAAAAACATCATCTTGTTCGGCAAGATTCGCCTCAGTTTCATCATGCTTGTCAGCATGATGTGCCAGATGTATCCCACTGTCATTATTCTGAACGGTCAAATGTGCCTCCATATTTTTTTTTTGAAGGAGGCTTGGTAAAATAGTCCGGCGTATGACAAATTCGTGCTCAATGACCTTTCACACCACATCGATGGCAAATATTATTATTCTTGACCTTTGAAGGATTAGTTTGAGAACCTTTATTGTTTTCATACTTATTTCCACCGAGATGACGAGTATTATTTTGTCCCTTGCCGCGCTCACAACCATGGCCTCTACCATGGTAATTATTTTTGTCTTCTTTCAGGTACAAAATTATTTTGCCTTCTTTTAGACAAAGCATTTGCTGCTACCACATTTGCCTCAGAAATAGAGCATGTGTTCCCACATTCACCGTAAGGAATGAAGCAAAACTAGTGGGCCGGACTTCATGATTTTTGATCAACATGGATTTATGTTGCTCAACCACCAGAAGGCATGAGATCAACTCATAATATTTTTTTGAATTCCTTTTCACGGTATTGCTGTTGTAACACCATGCGCATAGAAAATAGAGAGTAACTTTTCCAACAATATATCATCACCAATAGTTTCTCCACATAATTTCAGTCAAGAACTTATTCTGAAAAACAAAATTATATTCACTTACAGTCTAAAATCTATTAACCATAAGTGTATCCATTCATCATGAGCCCTTGGTAGTGCTATGGCTTTCAAGTGATCATATTGTTCTTTCAAATTAGTTCACAATTCAAGTGAATCTTTCACGATTAAATAGTTAATTTTAATTCTTCATCAAAATGACGAAAAAGGAAAATCATCGCTTTTTCCTTATCTTGGCTAGATATCTCATTACCTTCTTTAATAGTATCACCAAGACCTTTGGTATCAAGATGTATTTTGACATCAAACACACATGACAAAAAGTGTTTGCAAAATATATCAAGTGCCAAAAATTCAAGCTTTGATAAATTCAACATACTGAAATATTATCATAAAAACTAACTGGATTAGATATGATTAAAAAATATAATCAACACAATTACAAGAATAATAACGTGTACCATTTTGTTTCTCGTCCTTTGGGTTAAAAGAGTAATATTTTATTGCATAGAAGCATTACTCATGATACTGTAGCAAAAAACTATTATTTTAATATCATGTAATTTATTTCTAACCAAAGACAGGTTATACTGAATTGATCATAGATTTTTATTTTGGATCATATGTGTAACTTGGACATACTGAATCGATATAGATAGTAGGTTATGTACTGGTATTTATGGATAAGGTTGGCGGTTATGTTGGTATTATTTCAGTTTTCAATTTTATTTATACTACGAAAAGATGGTCACAAAAAAAATTGTAAATACATTCCCGATCAAGAAGTAAATATCTGAAAGTGAACTTAGATTCTTAATTTGGAGAAAATAAAGTCTTCGTACTGATAACGTGTTGCAAAAGTAGTAATTAAATAGAAAAAGACAAGAAATATTCAAGGACAAGGAAGAAACCATATTGCATTCAAGCTCTTTGTGGTGTGTCTTCCAAAGAGCAAAGTGTGCTCTATTTATAGGATACAAATATGTTGCCTAAAACTTGCTCGCTAGATTAAACAGACAAATTTAGAGGGGGTCACGAGCAATAGTATAAATTAAGAATAATAAAGGAATTAAAGCAAGAAAGTAGGAGTTGTATTCCTTGAATAAGAGAAGATTCGTAGTAGAATATCGATGATGAATTATAATTACAAAGAGGAGAATATATAGGCTTAGGTTTATCCAATCCTAATTATGGTTAAATACCAACTTTATAAGCCTTGATCTTGTTATATGAGGTGGTTATACAAAGTAAAAACTAACTAGGAGACTAATTCCCTCAAGGCGGCTAGGTATGTGCCCTTCGTCTCTAGGCTCGTTCATGATGAGCGACCGTGGCTATGGAGCAGGTGTGTATCCTTAGCGCCCCTTATCTTACATGACAAGTTTAGTCTTCACGTATTTCCGTAATTATAGGTGGCGTATTTTTACTCAAACACTCAGTCCTCTCCACTTGCTGAGTGCTGCCGTAAGTAGTAAGAAAGTGAAAAGAAGTGTAAAAAGGGGGACGCGAAAACCCTGAGTAGGTATGGTTCACGCCCCTTTGACGCTCTATATTCGATGCATATTAGATCGTACTCAAATATGCCTACGTGCCATCTTCTGAGTGAAAAGTTGCACTGTCATCTTCTCAACGCTACCGTTTTTGTACCATATCCCACCATTAGCGTGATATCTTACGTCTGCTGTAATTAATGCATCGCCCTTTTTTAATTACCATATACTATATAAACAATTTTTGTCATCTTTTTCTCATCACTTGTACTTACTGCAAGCAATTTCGTTTCTCTTCCTCAGAACTTATTTATTCGTAATGGCTTACGTCCTAAAAAATTTTCCAAACAACTTCAGGGCTTAGGAGTATATTCCCATAAGCCTAATTTCAATAATAATGGATGATGCTTCTGCAAATTAAAAAATAGGGTGACACTAGCAACCTGACCACTGATGCTTACCCTTCCGCTATCCAAGCAGGAGATTACCAGCGTGTCAGACTCGACTACAGTTGGGGTCCAGAATTAGAAATAATCATCCGTACCGCAGGCGAAAGGATATCAAGCCACCACGAGGGCTATTCCTTCGTTCTTGCGTACTCCTTTACTGCTGTGTACCGTTTTACTATTGTGCTAGTGCTTCTAGTGCACCAGATTGTCAAAGAAGCGTGTCGCCAATACAACATTAGCTTAGGCCAAGTTGGCCCCTCTATGTGGCGTCTGATTGCCATCTTAGAATATATGGCCAATAAAGCTGGTCTTCAATTTACTTTTCGGTGCCTCCATGCCTTCTACTCTCCCCGAAAGACTAAGTCAGGTATTCTAAACTTCGGAGACGGGGCACGAAGGCCATTATCTCCAATAATGATGATGCTAACGACCATGGTTATTGTTATTGTTTCGTGGCCTTGCATACCTCCCATTTAGTTACGTCTATCCCCTTTCCTAAAGTTTCCAATAGAAAGCGTAAGTTGTCTTTGCCAATTTGCTTCTACATGCATGCTTATTGTTGAACCTTCAACTGACCATTTATTCCTGATTCTCACAGTACTCTGCGTGACTCATTCTCCCTTTTCCCGTGGCGTCATGGTTGAATGGTTCACGAGACTCTTTATAGCCAACCCTCCACTCACGATGAACTTCCATTCCGTAGCAGCCCTTAAGAGTTGGTGGGCGATTGACCATGGTACATCAAGATTACGTTGTGACGAATAACCTTTCCTTATTTGCTTCCCGAGGTTTATTTTTTTCTTCAGGTCTTTCCAAGGATGATGCTATGCATGTTCTCCTAGAGATCAAGATTTTCGAACTATATGCGGGAGAATCTGCCCGACTTATCGGTCTCTACTAAGAGAATTATCGGGCTGGCCAGTAATTCCCGGTTCTTGAAGAAGAGGAGAACTGTTGGACCTTCTAGGACCGCCATCGCTACACCTATTTCTATTTTGCGGGGTGCTGAAGGCCCCCGAGTACCTGAGTCACAGGCCAGTGAATACCCTTTTGCAGCTGCTGATAAATTGGTATTTTACCAACTTAAAGTGCTATTTTATAGGAAATTTATATGACTTTAAGCTAATTTCATGGCCAAATCTTATGTGATATTGTATGATTCCAGGTTCTTATTTATTAAGTGGCTCGAGGCTAGAAAAAGGTTAAGAAAAGCGCAAAAGAAAGCCGATCGGACTCAAGGTTGGCATCATTGCAAAAAGAACAAAGTGCTAGGTGAAAGTGCTGAGACGCACAATATTGTACGGACCGCACATTCAAAATTCAAGGACCTGAGCACAATTTGAAAATGGAAGAAAAAGTTCTCAGCAAAAAAGAAGGCATTGTGCGGTAGCACAAATTTGTGCTCCTTCGCACAATTGCCTATCACAATCTGTGAAAGAGAGAAAAAATACGTGACGCACAATCTTGTGTACCCAAGCACACCAAGACAGTAGCGTATCCTAAATATTCAAAGATTTGTTCGGCTCGGCACAATTTTGTGCGCCCGCACAATATTTCAAAATCATGGAGTTTGAGGGTAGCACAATGCAGGGGAGACCAAAAGTGGGCAGTGAATTTAATAATTGTTCTTCCAGTGCAATTTTTTGCAGGTCAGCACAATCATGACGGGAATTAATTTTGTGTAATTTTTCCTAGCACTATAAATAGAAGAATTTTAGGGTTTTTTGAGATATCTTACATTTCATTGAGAAAAATACAATTCCAAGTGATTGGTGGATTATTCCATCCTTTTGTAAGATCAACAACAACATTTAGGTAATCATTTCTCTTAGATCTATAAAATTATTTGAATGCTTCATATCTTTGTGTTGTGTGCTTGCATAATATGAGTAGCTAAGTTTATTTACTAGGGTTGTAAACCAATCCTAAGTGAGTGCTTGATGGATTGGTAGCAACAATATTATCTAAGTGTAGGTTGTGATTTTCTAACTAATTTTCATGCTAAAATTCTAGGGTTGTGGTTGCAAACACTAACCCCATTCCCATTTTCCTTTTACTCACTTGAGAAGGTAGTAACAAGGTTGGGTAATAATTAGTTAGTAAATATTTTGGGTCCTAAAGAGATCTAAAAAAGTGAACTAGAGATAGGAATCTTCTTACTTGGGTCTTTACACTTGTCTATCACGCAATCCAAGAGAAAGCGAGAGATTCTTTAGGATTAGGCTTGCTAGTAATCAAGAGATATAAGTAAGTAATATAAAGTGTGATCACAAAAACAACCTATACAACAAGGCGAATTCTAGTTGACAATCCCATTGAGTACATGCTTAGGTGAGGAATACAACTCTAGTTCTCTTTACTCATTTGATAACAATCTTTAATTACTTTCATTAGTCTACAATAGTTTACATTCCTAGTTATAACTTGTAGTATTATTTCAACCAAACTTGATTCAAGGAAGTGCTAAACTTAGTTAACCAAATTACCAAAATCATATCTCAAATTAATCTAGCTTGCTCTCTGTGGATTCGACTCGTACTTGTTATCCGGTATATTTGCATCGACCGTATCACTCTCATTTGAGAGTAGACTTTGGACGTGTCAAATTTTGGCGCCGTTGCCGGGGAACTACGATATTAATTGAGAAGTTGAATTTGTAAATTTGATAAGCCTAGTTTACATTCCTTTGCTACTTTCACTTGTTTGTTTCCAAGCATTTTGTAGTGATCGGTGGTGAACAACTTGTTGGAAGGAACAATCATGGAAGGGATATTTGCTAGAGCTACCATTAACTCTATGAATCCCAATGAAGTGGCAATCCAAAAGGCACTTGAAGCTCAAAAAGAAACAATTTCAAAGCTTCTTGCACAAATGGAGAATATGACAAATATCAAAAATCAAAGAGTGGATTCTGTTGATGCCAACCGAGGAGATTCTCAAGGTCATAAATATGCTTACCAATCCGCACCCTTGAGATATGCTCCTATGAGGTATACTCCTATGGATTTTCCTAACCAAGGGCAGCAAAGGTTTTTTCAAGAGAAATGCTACAATGTGCAAGAGGACGAAGCAAGGTATGTGAGGAATTTTCCTTATCAAAGGGAGTAGCTAGGCAATAAGCCAATGCAAAATCAATGGAAGCCGAGGGAACAAAGAAATGCATATTGGTACAACCAAGGAGAGGGAAGTTTGGTACCGGTGTCAAGACCACAAACTTACCAACAACTCCAAAATCATCCACCATATGCACAACAAAATCAACTTGCTACTATATCTCAAATTAGTGAGATGCGTAGAATCGAAAAGATGTTTGAACAAATGATGGAGAGATAATATAAACACCGATGCTACCTGTAATCACCTAATTTTGAGTAAATTTATCTTTAATTAGGATGTTAAATTAACAAAAGTTACTTGTTATGTGTTTAATTGCAATCTATGTTTAATTGTGATGATTAGTGTAGATTATGTGATCTTATGTTTATTAATTTTGTACGTAGTGCCTTTTAAATGGATATTTGTAAAAACAATGCAGCCCAATACATTGGCCCGTCAGCCCATTTGTTTACCCGGCCCATATTCACGAACTATATAAGCCAAAAATTTAGACTTTTGCTCATTTTTACACAAAAAATCAGAAATAGGCCAAGCCATGCCAATTTTTCTCTCACTTCGCCGGAAATCGCTCCGCCGTTGATCCACCGCACTTCCGCCGATCGGTCGCCGCCGGCCACCACCTCCGGTGGTCGGAAAAATACAAATAATATATTTTCGGACTCCTTTCGGCCTCCTCGTTCCATTTCTCAACTCCGTTTCTTCAAAATCCAAGCCAATTTTTGTAGATCGGGCTTCAAAGTGCGGTCAAACTTTGACTCCGGTGAGTTTTCTTTTAGTTTTTCTCTACTTCCTTACCCTTCCCCGTCACCCCTTGTACCCCATTCCCAAATACCCCATCCCTTTCCCGTTTCTGTTTCCCGTTTGTTTTTTCTTCTTCTTATTCTTTTTCTGTTTTTTCTTTTTCTGTTTGGTGTCGATGCTGCTACTGTTCTCATGATGACCGGGGAAGGGGGGGGGGGGGCTGTTTTAGGTTAGTTAGGTTGAGGGTGATGTTTGGTTTATGCTATGGTGTTGAGAATGAGAGGAGGGGTTTGTTTTGATTTGTTCCTATGGAGATGTTAGAGGGGCTGTTTTTTGATTAGGTAGTTAGAGTCGAGACGAGGCTGTGTGAGGACGGTGGTGATGATTCTGTGAGACAAGGCGACGAGGCTGTTTCTGTGATGATGCTGTTTTCTTTGATGTTGAGGCAGTGGCACTGAGACTATGGGGCTGTGATACTGAAGCTGGCATCGATTCGTGATGATGATGTTTTTGATGAAACGAGGGAGGCAGCGGGTGTGCTGTGGAGATGATGAACGGAGGCAGTGGCGATGCAGTGATGGCCTCGGCAAGGCAGTGTACGGGTCGTCGAGGCGCAACAATGATAGCTACGGGTTAGACGACAACTGTGACTTCTCTTCCCTTTTTAATTTTCCTTTTTGTTTAGTTTAGTTTATGTTTAGTTACGTTCATATAGTATTGGTGTTTGAACGTCGATTCTACATGTGAAAGCTTGACGTGTATAGATTTGGAAATAATGAGTTCGTAAAGATTTGAAAATGTTTTGTTGTTTCAATACTGTCAAAGTGGAACTTGGTTAAGTATATTGCTAATGTTGATTGCTGTGAAGCTTTGCTAGTATAAGTATGAATTTTACTTGATCTGTTGTAACAACATGACGTGAGTTGAAGTTGTCGTCCATTGAATTAAACATGAAAGTTGTGACTGATCTTCTCTGTATGTTCCTTCTTATAGTTTGATTCAAGTAGTGTATGTACTAGTATATTTGGTGTGTTAAAAATGTTTCCAGATAATATAAAATTAGTTATTTCCTTTGCTTCAAGCTAATGTTCCAACATAGGATGCCGGGTTTTGCTTAGATAATAAATTTGTAAGTTTAGTTGGCTTTTAACTAGAATTTGGACCCTGGGATGGTCTTTGGTCAGCTTTGGGAAATCTGGTGTAATTTTGTTAAGTTACAAGTTCTAGTTAGTTGTTTAGTTTAGTTAGGAAATAAAATTTGGTTGAAATCTGATTGTCTTTAGTTTGGAGGGCTGATTTAGTTGTTCTAAGTTTGGTCCTAGGCCTTCTAGTTGCTATAATGAGTAATGGGTGTCCTTTTAGAGGGCCCAACTTGTACACATTCCAGCTTTTTGGACAGTTGTAGCTGCTGAAACAGTGGCTATAACTGCTGTACCTTTGGCTGAAAATACGGACTAAGAACACTCAAGTATAGGGGTGTGGGCTTGTACTTTTGTACAAGTCCACACCCCACCTTTTAGCCCCACCTTTTGCCTTCACTTTTAGCTATAAAAAGGGCATTGAATGCCCTCATTTAACACCAACTGCTTGCTGAAATTTACTGAAAATAGTGAGCAAAAACACTTAAAAAAATAGTAAGTTTGGAGAGTTAGATTTAGAACCAAAAGCCTTTACATATAAGGTCTTTTGGGGCATAAATCTCAAGGTTTTAAAGGTTGAATAGGGGTATAAAGGGGCTGTTTTAGCTGCTGGTTTGGAGCTGAAGTTGGTGGACACTTTGGTTGGTTTTTTTGTCATCTCTTGTTGGCTGGGATTTTTTTGGCTTAAAGGTAAACACAAGGGAACTTTTGTATTCATGTTGAGCTATTTGGTTATGAAAAAATCACATGAAATTATGCATGTTTGAGCCCTTGTGCAATCTGCTTGTGTTTTGCCATGAATTATTTGTTTTCACTTGTTTCATTTCTTTTAAAAAAAAAAAATTCTGTCAAGTGTATAAACTGTCATGAAAAACTTATTTCATTAATTATGCTTTGCTTTCATTGAGCAAATGTACTTGAAAGGTTGGACAGAAAGTGAGCACATAGCTGAATTTGGAGTTTTATTTAATTTTGTTTTTGTTAAACACATGATTTGAAATTAGTTAGCGAAAGCTGCCCACTTGTGCAAAAAAAAAAAAAAAAAATTTGGTTAACTAAATTTGCAAAGAACTTGGCCAATAGCCGAAGTAGATCATATAAATGGGTTGTGGTATGCAAAAAAAATAATTAGATGAATTTAACTTGCAAATCTATCACGTGCAGGTAGCTTGTGTAGGTAGCTTAGTTTAGCACGTTGTTTCAAGTATTGGCTAATATTTCTAATTTTATAACAAAGCAGCCACTAATTGAAAGGAAAAATGTGATAACTTTGCAAAGAGCAGCTTTCGAAATAGCCTATTAATGCAAACAGGCCCGTTAGTCTCATCAATTGATAGACTACCTATATTTTTGATAAAAATAACCCATAACTTAAAATTGTTCCAACTGTTTGGAAAAACTACAAAGGTCTATGACTTGACAAAGCTGAAAATGAGTACACGAGTTTCGTCAATTGAAGATTTTATCAAAGTGAATCCCGTTAGGCCCATTTAATATTATTGTCATTTCATTACATTTTAAACTGGAGTTTCTTTTATAATGAAATATAATACACGATTAGGCAAATTAAATAGGAGTGAAAAGACCTATGCAATTAGGCAAGACGATAAGTATGATTTGTAATCTACTCATCGGGCTAAAATAAAACTAAATTGAGTTAAAATAATTCTAAATTAATTATTTTTTCGAAGTTAATTCTTTTAAAATAGATAAGTCCGTTGTAAGGTTGGAAACGCTGTAATACATTTTATTTATTTATTTATTTATTTATTTACTTCGAATCAAAGCGTAAATTCATCCGGTCCTCTGTGAGGTTGGATTAAATTTTTTCCGAATTAAGGTGTAAATTCATCCGATCCTCTGTGAGGTTGGATAAGAATAACACCTTTTTAAATTTTTCTGAATCAAAGTTTAAATTCAAATTAACGGCAAAATAATACAACCATTGTTTAATAAATTAAAATTGCGACAATAAAGCAACTGTGCTTGGCACAGGACTCGCGGGTGCCTAATACCTTCCCGCGAGTCAACTGAGAACCTTACCCGAATCTCTAACGCAGACCATTAGACGAGTCAGAGGTGTTCTAAGGTACCTTTTGGTGACTTGGCACACCTTAAACTATGTCAAGTGGCGACTCCGAGTTTCTCTTAAATAATTTGTACCTTTTGAACACCAGTCACGAGCCTTTAAATAAACTCGCACCCTCGCAGTTAATTAATTAAATTTTTTAGGGCGTGACACTACCGTTGCTTCAAATTCGTCGGCTATCAATACATTGGAGAATCACATGTTTCAACTTGCTCAATCAATGAGTTCTTTCCCCCAAAGTGCCTTAACAAGTGATACGGTGAGTAATCCAATGGGAGATAATGGACAAGCTCAATGTATTGATGTTGCTACAAGAAGTGGTACAATGAAGAAGAGACAAATACAAGATAGTGATGATGAAGAATAGGGAACTAATGGTGTTGCAAATAAAAAAATTGTATTAGAAAAGGAAACACATGAAGAAACTAAAGATGAGGTGAATCCATCAACGGAACATGTGGAGGAAAGTTCAATCAAAGGAGATGGTCCAAAGGAACCAATTTCAAAGGCTAGGGAACCACTTCTTAGGCCTCCTCCCCCATTCCCTCAAAGGCTTGTGAAAAAACAACAAAACACTCATGCAAGGGAGATATGAGATAAGATTGCAAATACTTCAATAGATTTACCTTTGAAATATGCCATTGAACATCAAGCACTGGTGATTGGCTTTCTTGCTCTTTGGGCATATAGAACGACTTTCAAAACACCCATTGGTATATCACCATATTGTTTAGTGTTTGAGAAGGCGTTCTATTTGCCCTTAGAATTAGAGCATAGAGCCATGTAGGCCTTGAAGAAACTCAATCTTGATTGGGATGTTGCCTCTAACTTGAGGATGTCACATTTGAATGCCATGGATGAATTCCAGTTCCATGCTTAAAAGAGTTATTTCTTATACAAAGAGAGAATGAAACATGTGCACGATAAGAAAATTTGGAACCGAGATTTCAAAAAGGGAGATATGGTGTTTTTTTTCAATTCAAGACTCAAACTCTTTCCAGGAAATTGAAGTCTAAGTGGAGTGGTCCGTTTAAGGGTAATTGAGGTATCTCCTTATGGTGCGGTTGATTTGGAAGACTCAAAGGGTGAAACCTTTCGGGTTAATGGACATCGCTTAAAACACTATTTGGGATACTTTGATTTGCATGAAGAGAATCAAGGTCGACAAGTGGCTTATTTCAAACTTGCCGACCCATGATTGGTTAGCCACATCGTGCTGCGATGTTAGATTAGGCGCTTCTTGGGAGGCAACCCATGTTTATGTTTATATGTTATGTTAATTTTATGTCTATTGTGATGTGTCTCACTTGATTTTGTAGTGAATGGATGATTTGTAGGTGTGGAAGTTGAGTGTGAAGAGTGAAAAAATGCCCAAGAGAAGAAAAGAATCAAATTGTGCCTAAGGCACAAAATTGTGCGGGGGCACTTTCTGAATTTTGTGCGGGAGCATAATTTTGTGCGCCTTCGCATAGTGTTACAGAGAGTTTCTCAAATTTAATTGAAATTATGCGGGCAAGCACAATATTGTGCACCAGGCACAATGTCTAATCTAGCATCGCACAAGCTTCAGCACAAAAGTTCACAGCATTGTGCGGTGCCGCACAAAATTGTACGGTCACACAATTTCTATAACCTTCTCCAACACACACACACCCGCACAACACAACAAACACACACACAATTTAGAGAAATAGAGCACACACACAAACATTTCACGCACAACAAAAAATAGAGGGAATCGATCTGGGCAAAAACGGGATCGGGTCGAACAACATCCATCCATTAAATTAATCAGGTAATCATCTTCTTTCAATTCTCCTTGAATTAGTTTCGAGTTGTTAAATTGAAAAACAAATAGGCCGGGTCAGATCCATAAGAACCCGACGGGTTCCACCATGAAATCATGTGTTTTGGGTGATGAAGTCTAAGTAATCACCCATGTTGGAAGAACCCTAACCCAAAATCCCCAAGAATCATGTTTTAAAAAAATCATGCTTGATGTTTAGAGAATGAAATTGGAAAAAGGGGATTAGGGTTACCTTTTAAGCACATAAGTTGATTTGAAAACCTAAAGATCCATGCTTGTTGTTGAAATTAAAGTGCTTGCAAGATGACTGTTTGGGTTCGGACCCATTTGTGATACCCATGTTTGAATTACACTTTGAATGTGTTGGTGCTTAAACATGAAAAAAATAGACTGCACTTTGTTCAATGATCACAAAAATTGTGCGCCACCGCACACATTGAGAAGAGCATTGTTTGATTTCATGTTGTGCGAGCAATTGTGCGGGACTTGTTTGGGATTGTGCGTGACGCACAAAATTGTGCTCCGCCGCACACACTTACAGAGAATTCCTGAATATTTTACTGATTGTGCGCCGCAGCACAAAATTGTGCCTGCTGCACAACTCTGTTTTTTGCCCTCGCACAAAATTGTGCTCCACCGCACATTGTTACAGAGAGTTCCACAATGTTTTGCCTGATTGTGCGGCTCCGCACAAAATTGTGCCTGGAGCACAACTGTTTTTTTCCTCACACACAATCATTGTGCGGCCTCGCACAAATTTGTGCCTGCCGCACAATCTCCTTTTTTCTGTGATTTTTTCTTCAAGTGAGAGATGTTTTTTGTGTATGTTTCTAACAATGTTTAGGGTAGTTTAATTATTGTGTTAGCTATGTTTAGGTAGTATATAGTGTACATATTCAAAGTTTAACATATTTTTCTTCATTTAGGTACAATGCCTAATGAACGTCGAGTCAAAGCAAAAGCCAATATTGGAAGGCAACCAAAGATCCAACCAAAAGGTAGCAAAAGAGGTCAAAGTCGAAGGAGCAGTACTGGGCAAGGCACTTCTAGAGCCGTTGCCGCCTCCAAAACAAAAGGACAACAAGTGGCTCCCTCGGCATCTAGGAAAAGAAAGATCACCGCTGTCCCAAGTGAGGGGGAAGATAGTGACTCGAGCTCGAGTTCTGGTTCTGACACTGATTCACAGTTCAATGGAATGCCGGGACGTGGTCCTAAACCGATAAAGGTGGAGCTATTCCACAAACCTGAGGCCTGGACCATTTACAAGGAGTTCACCATGAAAAGAACAATTCTTCCAAAGAAACACTTCCACATTACTGAGAAGGATGAAGAATTTGCACAAATCTATGACAATCTTGAGGAGCATAGATGGTTGCGGTTTTGTACACTTCCCTTGACCTTACTGGTGCTCCCTCTTCTTCCCTTGCTTCACGTAGGCGAAGATATGTTATTGAGGTGAGTTCCGAGGCCGAAGAAGAGATTGGAGTAGACTATGCCAATGTTGACACCTCCACCCCTCCTCCAGGTTTGTCGTATTTGCGTGATAGATGATTTCCATATCTCTGCCTTTTTTCCATAATTGATTATCTTTCTTGATAGACCAAACTCTTGCCCCCCGTGGTCTATAATCCCGTGCCTCCCAGTTCCCCATTTTGACGCCGCCTCGGGAAGGAGGTAGTTGGGTACAGCTCCGCCATTGTTGATCGCAAGGCCACTGAGGCAGAAATAGGTGCTGCTACTGATGAAGAACCCGCACACGGAGAGGCCCACCAGATGGTGATACCTATTCTAGAGGAGGTGATCATGTTTCAAAACCCTGACATTATTATTGAAAGTCTCGAGGGCCTAGTTGGGCTAGCTGAGCAACAATATTTTGATGACTTCGACTTCAACTCTCGTGAGTTGTAGGTTACCTATACTGATTATTCAGTGATGGTAAGCATCTTGATTATCGACGAGAAATGCATGTTTAGAGCCTTATTTTGCCTCATATTTGTAGCCTTTATGCATTGATTAAGTTGTTATCTTAGGGTTGTTAAGCTTATTACATGCTTTTAATTGTGTAGGATTGTATTTGGAGACAATTGATGGATCTGAAGCTTAAATGAGATGAAAAGGAGCTTCGAAGTCTGAGTAGAAGCCCGAGACCTAACCGGAAACCAAGGCATGGACGAAAAATGATTAAAAAAATGAGAGAGCATTAAATTATGCCAACCGCATCGCGTTGGATGCCACGTTGCACAATGCGATAGGGTCGAAACTCAGAGATTTGAAATTTTGCAATCCTGGGTAAAAAGCCCTACCGTGCCGCGCTATATAACGCGCTACACGACGCAATAATCTTAAATTCCTGACTTTTTGACTCCGAGTTTATTTTGGAATCCTGGATTATGTGGGTCTATGGGGACGATATAAAAGCCCTAAAACACGCTCAAAAATAGAACTTTTGACATGGGAAAGAGCACAAAGAAGTTAGAGCCTTAGATACTTTAAGAAAAAAAGAGTTTTTATAAAATTCTTCGTTTCTTTTTATAATTTATTCATTCATGAATTATCTTGATATGATTGTGATAAACATGAGTGGCTAGGTTACCTATTCTAGAGTTGATTGAACCACTCTAATACTTATGTGTTACGAATATTTGTTTTAATGAATGATACTTGTTAATTCTTCATATCTAAGTGTTTATGTTTTGCTTGCGATTGATTGGAAGGACCCCCAATTGATTGTACCCTTCATACTTGTGTGTCCAGGGATAGATTTGTGAGTTAAGGTTAAATACTTCACAATATTTCAACCTGAAACCAAGGCATTACTTAGGTTGTCAAAAAGGTAATTTGTGACTATTAACCCCGATTGTGAACCATACTTGTCGTCCTATGTATCTTCATTAATTAATTAGAAAATTGGTTAGTGACAGTTACAATTATTACACATGAGTGAATAGTTGTGAATTTTGAGCAAGTGTTCAATAGGAAGAACCAAATTGAATTCGTCAAAGCATAATTCTAGTATATAGGCAGGAGGTGAGTAGATGAATCCTAGGCTTTCCACCTCTTGAATCAAATCTATCTTTCTATACTTGTTATTTAGTTTCTTGTTAAATAGTTGATAGAACCAAACCAAACAAAAGATGTACTCTTGAAGTTGATTGTATAGATAGTTTAGCTAGATTAACTACTAGGAGTCATGTTCTCTGAGGGATTCTATCTCGGGACTATAAGTACTGAGCTATATTTTCCGCGACCACTTGGTCCTTTATAAGGCATAGTTGGGCGTGATCAAATTTTGGCACTGTTACCGAAGAACACGTTTGTATTTTAGTTGTTAAGATATCTAGTTTATTTTTTATTAACTTTACTCTTGTCATCTTGATCTTCTTTATTTGGTGTTTACATTTGAAAGTTCAGATCCCGAAGAATTTAGGATTGCTCAAGATTTGGCTTTTAATGCTTTCGCGCAACCTATGGCTGGGAATCTGGCGTCTACCATTCAGCTTCCAACATTTGAGGCACAAAATTTTTACATTACCCAGACGATGGTGGCTTTGCTTGCTAATGCTGGTTTATTTGCAGGTAGAACTACTGATGATCCTCAAAGGAATTCGAAAAAGTCGGTTGGACTCGTTGTCAGTTAATTCTATTACATCGTTGGATGACTTGGTGATAAATTTCATGAATAAGTTCTTTCCACCCAATAAGACTGCCAAGCTAATTGATGAGATACTAATATTTAGGCTGAACCCGCTAGAGACTTTGCCAGAAGCTTGGGAGAGATTCAAAAGTTATTTGAGAAAATATCCTGATGCAGCCCGAACATGTGCTGATCAAGTGTTCGTCCATCGACGCCGATGACACGAAGCCAAGCCAAGCTGCTGCACGATGTTCACATTCACTTGGCTTGGTCGAAAGAAAACAACCACTCCAAATCTGATTGGACGAGCTCAAGAATCGAAGGCTTCATTTATAAACTTGAGCTCGAAGAAGGGAGTGACCGAACCCAAATCGAACACTCAACATCGGCGCCGAAGTAAAACAATCTAAGGAAGAGAGACCAAAGTCAGCTTAAGCCAAGTCAAGTGCACCGAATTCAAGAGCTCGAGCTGAAGTGTTCGAATTTCAAGTGTTCGGTTGAGGAGTGACCGAACACTCAGTTATCCAGCCGTGCGTGGCTTACTCCTATTGGTCGCCTGTGACCATTTACTGTTTTATCCCTAGAGTAGTCTATAAATACTCCTTTACATTTCATTGTAAAAAAACTAGTTTTGATGAATATTGATATAGCAGTTGCTATTTGAGTGTCTCCGATGGAGCCCGAACTCCGACGTGGAATTTTCAAAGAACTTGTATCATTCGGTGTTATCGTTTGAACATTTTCTTCCTGGTCATTCAATTTGCAAGAAGCGTTGTTCTTCTTGAGAATTGTTGCTTAGTATAGGTGAGCTTTGCCTCCGATTCGATCGAGCTTGAGACTAGTTCCTCAATGTTCCTTTGAATCGAAGCAAGAATTGTCTTGCTTCTATCTTTACTTTGTTTTTGTTTCCGCGTTTCTTCGTGCCTAGGTTAACCACTGGTTTAGCTTGCACCATCTTGGTATCAGAGCAACGTTTGAGCTTGTTCTTACAACCTCAAATCCTTTTCGCTTTATCTCGTGCTTTTGTCTCTCAGTTTCAGCTTCTTCCTTGTTGTTGATTGTTGTTATTGTTGAGTTTGTTATTATCCAAAAAAAAAGTAGAAAAGAAAATTTTGATTTTTTTTTGGTTGGATTGTTGGTTGTTTAGATTAAACAACCAAAGATTCAGATTCACTATTGTCTCAGGAATCGAACAAGCACCTGTCGTACACGATTGACGACTAGGGTTTCGTGGTGATTTTTTTTGGAATGTTTGATGTTGTGGTGGTTATCAACAAACCCAGTGTATTTTGGTGTTTATCGTCGAAGTCTGCTGATTTTTTATTTGATTTGTGTTGTATTGTGAGCTTAAAAATCGAAGTTCCATCGATTGAGCCACCGTCCGTACGCCGGAAACTTGTTACATTGAAACAGTGTACGGACGGAGTGAAGTTCTTAGCTCAAAGTTTCTGGAATTGATTTCCTCCGTCGTTGTTGTTACCGGAGTTGTAAAGCAACCCAAAGTCTATTACAAATCATGGTCAGTGTACGAAGGTGAGTTTTTCTGTACACCGGAGAAAAGTTTCACTATTCCATTGAAGAAGAAAGGGGTAAAGTGTAAAGATCAAAAACCCCAGGTGAAAATTTGTAGGCTAGAAAGGGAAATTGGATAAGGTAAAAACCCTATCCGTTCCAAGGAGGGACCAGTTTTGTACGAACAAGAGTTGGGTAGATTTTCCTAGGTTTTCACTTTTCTTGTGTTCGATAAATCTTGATAGTGGATCTCTGGAGTAATTCTTCCTACTCGAGGTCGTACTAACTCATTTGAGCTTATAGGAACTCGTGCGTGGGGCGATCGAAGTCCAAATTTCGTAGAAAATTCTTCGACTTCCCGAGTGCAGAGTAAATAGCGTCCGTTACATCGAGTCATATCAATTCACTCTTCCCGAAGGAGACAGTGTAACTTGTCAAATTCGAAGGAACTGAGAGAATTGATCAACCGAGGAAGCCAGTGGCTACAAGATCTTGAGTGACCAAAATCGAACCCATAAATTGAATGGATCCGAGCGCCAACCATTAAAGGTGAGGGAGTGTGTGAGGTGATTTCTAACCTTTAACACTTTATTTAGTCTTTGATTTGTGCAGGTACCATGGATGGGAATGGAGGCGAAGGAAAGGGCATTGAGGCGCCCGAGGTGTTGTTAGCCGATCTCATGGCTGCGATACAAGGCATCAGTGCCGAAGTAAGAGGAGTGAGTGCTCGAGTAGCTCACCTCGAGCAAGGTAGTGTCTGTGGCCTTACCTGGGTCTGGCGCTGGAACTAGCAACTCCACTCCAATAAAACCTGAGCAATTTGCTGAGCTCGTTTGACAACAACGGTTGAAGGACGAGGCTGTTCGAAATGAAGCTATGGGCAATCTCCAAGCTACATAACACTTGGGCAATCCCCAAGTACAACAACAAAACTTGGGCAATCCCTAAGCTGGTTATCAACACTTGGGCATTCCCCAAGGTGAAAGAGTACCACTTCCAATGGCCCGAAGACAAGTTGTGGTCGTTGATGAAGGGGTTGATGAAGGAGAATTTCCCGAAGGCGAACATGAGTATGAGCCACCATTCGTTCAACGAAGGAAGGTTCAACGAGTTCATGGAAATCTCCGAGGCCGAGGCGCAAATGTTGATCGAAATATTCAGCGTGAGGCTGATGACTATTATGATGAGTATCCCGAACAGATCCGTAGTGCTCGAGATTCAAACTTGAACAGTGTCGGGATCACTATTCCACCCTTAAGAGGAACTAGTGATCCAGACCAATATCTTGATTGGAAGCTTAAATTGGAACGAATCTTCGAAACCAATGAGATGACCGAAGAGAGAAAAGCTGCACATACAATTGCTTCGTTCGAGGCATATGTATCGGCGTGGTGGGAGGCTGAAAAAAAGGCTGAGACGAAGAAATGCTTATCTCGAGGTCACCACATGGGCGCAGTTGAAGAGAGCAATGGATGCTAAGCATGTGAATGCCAAATATCGGTAGGAACAACTTCGAAACCACTTCGAGTTGAAATAAGGGTCCAAATCGGTTGAAGAATATCATGATGAGTTCGAGAGAATTCGATTGGTTCTTGATATGGAAGAAGATGACGAGCAAGCCATCATCTGATTAAAAAATGGCTTGGCTCGAGATGTGTCATCTCAATTGAGGCTGCATGTGTACCAAACTTTTGAAGATGTGTTTCATGCTGCTATCGAAGCTGAGAAATGGGTTAAGGACGATAAAGCAAACCGGTACCAAGGAGTCACTACTTCAACTCCTTTGAACCGAGGTAAGGATTGGAAGAATCCGAATCCAGCCAGTGCTACCACTGTTCGAGAGACGAAGAAACCCTCTGAGAGGGGTATGACCGTTAACCAGCCAAAAGAAGTGGGAGGTAAAGTTCAACTTAATTCTCCTAGTGCTTCAAGTATTCAGTGTCATAAATGCAAAGGTTATGGTCACATGGCAAAAGAGTGTCCAACTCACAAAGTTATGGTTGTGCTCGACAATGGATATGTTTGTGAGAAAGCGAGTGACACCATGGAAGAAATTTCCGAGGAGATTGACCGAGCTGAAGATGATGATGGTCGTGAAGCTGCCGAAGCTGATCATCCAGAAATATTTCTTGTAATTCTAAGGAATTTGAGCTGCATGACTCTTGAAGAAGAGGACAACCAAAGAGAAAACCTTTTCCATGCCCGATGTCGAGTAAGGGGGGAATTTTGTTCGATGATCATTGATTCGGGTAGTTGTGCGAATGTGGTGACCCAAACCTTGGTTTCACAATTAGGACTACCTACCTTAAAGCATCCCCATCCTTACAGATTGCAATGGTTAAATGAGTGCGGAGAATTGAAAGTTGTCAAACAAGTGTGGATCAAGTTCAAAGTTGGAGAATATCAAGATGAGATAATGTTCGATGTGGTACCGATGCAAGCTTGTCATATGTTATTGAGTTGACCATAGTATGATCAGTTTGTTATTCATAACGGACGATCCTACACTTACACTGCTAAGCTTGAAGGAAAGAGTTTCATACTCAAACCCTTGTCTCTGAAGCAAGTCAGCGAGGACCATAAACGAATGAAAGAATTGAAAGAAGCGGCCAAATCTAAGCTTCCGATGGGAACACAATTGGTGGCCGAAGATAAAAACTCACCGCCCGAGGTAAGAAACATCTGTGCAACCATGCAATGAGTATCTACGAGGCAACGACAACGATTAGATGATGATTTTCCTCGTGCACAATGGTACCTTTCTAAACTCTAATGATGATTTTTCTAACAATAACCCTTTGCTTAGTGCTGTACAAAGTGTCTTGCAGGACTTCGGAGACATGTTTCCCGAAGAAATTTCAGGTAGATTACCTCCGATGAGAGGAATCGAGCACCAAATTGACTTCATACCGGGGTCTCAAATCCTCAACAAACCTGCATACTGATGTAATCCCGAGGACACCAAAGAGCTCCAAAGGCAGGTTGTTGCATTGCTGACCAAGGGCCTTATTCGAGAGAGCTTGAGTCCTTGCGCCGTTCTCGTTATCCTTGTCCCGAAGAAATATGGAACTTGGCGAATGTGCGTTGATTACTGAGCAGTCAAAAAAATTACGGTAAAGTATCGTCATCCTATCTCTCGATTAGATGACATCTATCTCTCGATTAGATGACATGCTTGATGAATTAAGTGGTTCTTCATGCTTTTCGAAGATAGACCTCAGGTCTGGTTACCACCAAATTTGAATGAAACCCGGAGACGAGTGGAAAACAGTTCAAGACCAAATTCAGTGTCTATGAATGGTTGGTGATGCCTTTGGCCTATCCAACGCACCGAGCACATTCATGCGACTGATGAACCATGTGCTCAAACCGTTCATAAATAAGTTTGTTGTCGTTTACTTCGATGACATACTTGTTTATAGTAAATCTGTGGATGAACATGTCGAACACCTAAGGCCAGTGGTTGATAAGCTTAGAGAAGAGAAGTTATATGCTAACTTCAAGAAATGTGCCTTTTGTGTCGAGCGTGTAGTCTTTCTAGGATTCATTGTGAGTGCTAATGGTGTTGAAGTCGATGATTCTAAAGTCGAAGCCATCAAAGATTGGCCAACTCCAACCTCGGTATCTTAAATTCGTAGCTTCCATGGTTTAGCTAGCTTTTACCGAAGGTTTGTTTGTGACTTTAGCACCGTGACAGTTCCTTTAACCGAGCTGGTAAAGAAAGACCATCCATTTGTGTGGGGAGAGCCCCAAGAGAGGGCTTTCCAAGAGTTGAAACGGAGGCTTTGCTCTGCCCCGTTGTTGCAACTCCATGACTTCAGCAAAGCATTCGAGGTCGAATGTGATGCGTCCGGAGTTGGGATTGGAGGAGTGCTTATGCAAGAATCAAAGCCGATCGCTTAGTTCAGCAAAAAGCTTAAGGGTGCAACCTTGAATTACTCGACGTATGACAAGGAGTTGTATGCCCTCGTTCGAGCACTCGCCCATTGGTAGCATTATTTGTGGCCTCGAGAGTTTGTGATTAAAAGTGATCATGAATCTTTGAAGCATCTCCGAGATCAGGAGAAATTGAACCGAAGACATGCCAAATTTGTTGAATTCATTGAAAATTTTCCCTATGTAATTCATTACAAAAAGAGAAAAGACAATGTTGTGGCCGATGCGCTATCAAGGAAATTTGCCTTAGCGACCACTCTCGCCTCGAGGCTCATGGGATTCGAAAGTATCAAGTCGATGTACGAAGATGATCCCAAGCTGTAATGCGTTCGAGACGCAATCTTGAGTGGCCGAAGGGTTGAGAAATATCAGTGGAACGATGGCTACCTCTTCAAGAATTGGAGGATTTGTGTGCCAGTGTCATCGTGGAGAAAGCTTTTGGTTCGAGAAGCTCACTCTGGAGGCTTGATGGGACACTTTGATGTCGGCAAAACTCTTGGTATCTTAACCGAGCAGTTCCATTGGCCAAAAATATGAAGAGATGTGGAAAAGCTTTGCAATGCTTGTAGAGATTGCACAAAAGCTAAATAGAGGTCCAACCCTCATGGATTGTATACTCTGTTGCCCGTTCCTTATCGACCGTGGATTGATATATCCATGGATATTGTTATGGGGTTACCGAGGTCGGGGGGTGGACATGATAGCATCTTTATCGTAGTCGACCGTTTTTCCATAATTGCTCACTTTTTTCCTTGCAAGAAGTGTGATGATGCATAACATGTAGCTACTTTGTTTATTTCTAATGTATTGAAATTACATGGTGTGCCTCGTACTATTGTGAGTGATCGAGACTCAAAATTCTTGAGTCATTTTTGGAAATGTCTATGGGGTGCCCTCGGTACCAAGCTACTATTCTCGACGTCTCACCATCCTCAGACTGATGGACAGACCGTGGTAGTCAACCGAACCTTGGGATCTTTGCTTCGAGCATTGACCAAAGGCAAGGTTGGAAACTGCGCTGATCATTTGCCCGTGATGGAATTTGCATATAATCGAACTGTGCATCGAATGATTGGAATAACTCCGTTCGAATGTGTGTATGGTTTTAATCCTTTAATTCCACTTGATTTAACCCCATTGCCTCGAGACTCTATTACTGATTTTAAAGGTACTCAGTGAGCCACTGCCTTGATCGAGTTACATGCAAAGGTGAAGAAGAACCTCGAGGAAGCTTATGCAAAAGTTGCATCGAAGAAAAACAAGGGGCGTAAAAAGTTGGAATAACAAAAGGAAGATTTGGTTTGGATTCACTTCCAAAAGGAACGCTTCCCGAACCAAAGGAAAGGAAAGTTGGCTCCTCGAGGGGATGGTCCATTTCGAGTGCTGAGCAAGATCAACAACAATGCTTATGTGATCGACCTCCCTGGTGAGTATAACGTGTCCAAAACCTTTAATGTTGCTGATTTAGTTCCTTGTGTTATAGGTAAAACTTCGGAGGATGAAGAGGGCTCGATTTCGAGGACGAAATCTTCTCAAGAAGGGGAAGATGATGCAGCCCGAACACGTGCTGATCAAGTGTTTGATCCACCGATGCCGATGAAACGAAGCCAAGCCAAGCTGCTGCACGATGTTCACATTCACTTGGCTTGGTCGAAAGAAAGCAACCACTCCAAAGCTGATTAGATGAGCTAAAGAATGGAAGGCTTCATTTATAAACTTGAGCTCGAAGAAGGGAGTGACTGAACCCAAGCCGAACACTAAACATCGGCGCCGAAGTAAATCAAACAAACAATCTAAGGAAGAGCGACCGAAGTCAGCTTAAGCCAAATCAAGTGCACCGAATTCAAGAGCTCGAGCTGAAGTGTTCGAATTTCAAGTGTTCGGTTGAGGAGTGACCGAACACTCAGTTATCCAGCCGTGCGTGGCTTACTCCTATTGGTCGCCTGTGACCATTTACTGTTTTATCCCTAGAGTAGTCTATAAATACTCCTTTACATTTCATTGTAATAAACTAGTTTTGATGAATATTGATATAGCAGTTACTATTTGAGTGTCTCCAATAGAGCCCGAACCCTGACGTGGGATTTTCAAAGAACTTGTGTCATTCGGTGTTATCGTTTGAACATTTTCTTCTTGGCCAATCAATTTGCAAGAAGCATTGTTCTTCTGGAGGATTGTTTCTTAGTATAGATAGTCTTTGCCTTTGATTTGATCGAGCTTGAGACTACTTCCTCAATGTTCCTTTGAATCGAAGCAAGAGTTATCTTGCTTCTATCTTTACTTTGTTTTTGTTTCCGGGTTTCGTCGTGCCTAGCTTAATCATCGGTTTAGCTTGCACTATATCCTTATTATGGTTTCCTGACCAAATGATGGGGCAAATGATCTAAATGGGCATGGGAGATCAAATCAAGGGTAATCTGGATGCAGCAGCTGGAGTAGCATTGTTAAGCAAGACGTCTGAGTAAGCAAAAATGCTGCTAGATACTTGTTTGGGCAAAAATGTGCCACCTACTATTATGGGGATATGAGTGTATCCGGCGAGACTAGGCTTGTCTTACAAGTCACCGGACACAAAGGATACACACCTGTTCTATGTGTTATGACCGTTCAGGCGGTACAAGTGTAGGACGGAGGGCATATATCCTGCCGCCTTAGGGTTACAGTCTCCTAATTAGGGTTCCGTATATACCACTGCCTTGAGTATAGGCCTATAGTCCTATTAGTCTTCGTATTTTACCTTAATTAGGACACGGTATCCAGTAATATAAATACCCCTCATTGCATTGTATTGTACAACAAGTCGATTCACCACAGAATCCGGCTATTCTCAAGGAATAAGACTACTTTACTTTTCTTGTTCATTATTTTCTCTCTTTACTTTATTTACTTTTTTATCGTATTTATTGTATTGCTTGTGACCTCATTCTTAATTAATTATTTAACTTAGGCAACCGATTTTAGGCATAAATAGTTTGGCGCCCACCGTGGGCCCTAGGAAATTGTAGGTTTTCTATGAAGGAAAATGCGCGATCATGTCTGATGATAGTAGCGACGTTCCGAAGAACACTACAGACGCAATAGATGAACCTGTGAAGGATCCCAGTGATCACAGCGTGCAGCCTAAGGATCCCATTGAGCAATCAAAAGACCCTTCCCAATAGCCGATCCATGTCGCTAGCAATGGGGAAGGCAACCAGCCGTTGGATGGTAATACTGAATTCCAATTCCAAGGTTTTCTTGTTAATCTCCTCAACACTATGTCAGAACTCAAACAACGTGGTGGAAAGGATATCTCAGAAGTTAGGAGCGATGTTTGTTGGATCGCCTCAGAGGCCAGCATCCCCGCGAGGACCAGCGCCCACGAACCATTCACCAACATCCGTCCCTAACCGCAGGCTAAACATGGATGCCTCCCCTAAAGGATCATCAACAATTAATAATCAAGACCTTAAGGGAGCACTTGTCATCCAGGACCTCATAAAGGAGATGAGGGCCATCCGCGACCAAATTGGTAATGTGCCGGGTGCTCACCTCTAAGTTACCATGGTAGACGAACAGAACTTTTACAAGCATGCTTACAAAGCAAGCGCTGCACCGGTCTACATACCAAAGCACTTCTGTCTGCCGGATAATTTGAAGTATGATAGGAATAACTGATTCGGATGAGCATATTACTGCGTACTACACGGCTGTAAAGAGCGCTGAGATCACTGAGGAAGAGATTCAGTCTGCTTTGGTGAAGAGGTTTGGCTCAACTCTGACCAAAGGTGCCCTTGCTTGGTACACCCAACTACCAATGGGCTCCATCGAGTCATTCACTCAGATGCAGGACCTATTGAAGAAAGTGCATTCAGGGGCCTGCAAGTGGTAGAACTGCATGGAGGACATCTTCGAGATCCGTCAGCATAACAACGAACTGCTGAAGGATTACCTTGATAGGTTTCAGTAGGAACTCTTGGAGCTACCTCCAGTCCCCGATAATATTAATGTGGTAGCCTTTGGCAAAAGTCTGAACTCGAAAGGGTCGTTGGCTATCAGGGAATTGCAGTGGAGTTTGACTCAACATCCTGCGACAACACGGAGCTCATTATATCAGAGGTATGCTGAAAAACTTCACTTGGAGTAGGATCATTCCCAGAACCCCAGAGCTGAGCACATCAAGAGAGCTGGGAGTCCCTCTCTAGAAAGTGAGAGAGACGAAAGGAGAACAAAAGTAAAGGTCCAGAACCAGGTGGGAAGCGGGAAGCAGAGCAGTTCCAGGGGCTCTAGATCCCAATAAAAGTGGGCAGAGGCCTGTAGCTTCAAAGACTTTGGTTTGCGAGTCAACGCTGTGGATTTTGTTGCCAATCTCAGTGGAAAACTTGATCCGATGGCCGCCTACCATAAAATGAGCAATGCGGAGAAACACAACGCCCTACTGTGATTTTCTTCGCAGCAGTGGCCATGCAATGGTCGATTACAAGGCCCTGATGATCGAAATCGAGCATTTATTGAAAGAAGGACACCTCAAAGACTTGATTGAAGGAGGACCACAGCGTCCAAGAGCGCCATTTTCTGAAAAACTGAGGACCATCAATGCAATCTTCACGATTCTGGAACTAGCCACTGCCTGGGGGACTATAGAGTTGGGGGAATTGCTCGGTCCAATTCCATTCAGTCTGGAGGAAGAAGGAGAGCGCCAGCGCGACCTCGTAATTTCCATAGACGTGTCCGAACTGGGCATTTTGCAAGCTTTGGTCATTTCTGGGAGTAACGTGAACATTATTCGTATGGAGAAGCTGCAGAATTCACGTCAACGCCACCAAGTAACTTCAAGTCCTCAGAACATAGTTAGCTTTAATGGCTGACGAGAAGAACATACCGGGGAACTAGCTCTATCGGTCCATATATCAGGCGTGTCGAGCATTACTTCTTTCCAGGTGCTGGATTGCAACCTATCTTATGACATCATCCTAGGATGGCCTTGGATCCGTAGCATTAAGGGAATACCCTCAATACTCCATCAAATCTTCAGATACCCGACTTCTCATGGGGTTAATGACTTACGGGGTGAGCAGTCTTCACTTGGAGAGTATTATCCTACTCGTGGCAGGGATCTTGGTGTCCGGCCAGTAGCCAAAGTAAATATGACCAGAGAGAAGTCCATCAAGTTCGAGGCCATGGAACGAGAAGTCAGAGAAGAGATCAGCGAACTATGGGATCGATTGGTGGTGATGGATCATCTAGTCGCCAAAGCGACAGAATTGGTATGTCAGCTCTCTGAGGTACTGCGAAGACAAGGAGGGCCCCTATGGATGATACAGAGTTACCTAATCGTAGCCTAGACAAAGATACAACTCCTACAGCTTCCAATGATAACCGAGCCAAAGTCAGGTGAGCATCTGTTACTGTATGTCACGATCTCACAATTAGCTTGGAATGTAGTCCTTGTACGAGAAGAAAATAGGAAGCAATTTCGCGTGAAGTACGCCAGCAAAAGACCTTCGCGCCGAGATAGGTTTTTGCCTTTACTCTTTTAGTTTATTGCGTCCGAGATCATGATGACCCAGGAGCTGTGCTCATATTTTCTTGACCATACGGTCAATATGTCTCTTCCATACTAGTACGGACCATATTGTCTAAAACCGGACTCTTAAAGGAGATGGCAGAATAGGCTAAGAAACTGGGAGAGTATGGCATTATTTACTAACCCTGAACAACCATAGAGTCACAGGAGCTAAAAGGTTTTACCTCAGACTTCATGGAAAAACTAGATCGAAAGGCGGAGGAGTCAATCAGGAGCTAAGAAACGTTTAAGCCCGGGCGTTGGGAGATCAACAATGATGTAAATCACAAAGGGGGAGAAGTCGACCTCGATCTGTGGGACAGGACACCCACTGGGATGGTATTTCGCAAGACCTCCAGAGCTCAAAGCGACGAAGCAGAGTATGAAGCCATAATATTTAAGCTCTTGACTTAGCCTACATACTGGGGGCCAGGAAAGTCACCCTCTTCAGCAGCTCCCAACCGGTCGTCGATCAAGTCAAGGAATTTTTTACCATAAAAGGCATCTGCACAGCAGATCGGCAGCAGAGAATGAAATTACTCTTGAATTTGTTTTTAGGCATGTGAGTTTGTCTGTCGGGAAAGAAGCTCAGGGGATGGCGAAGCGTCCGAGGATTCATACGATCAGCAGATAGTGGTTGGGTTAACCCCCGTGGACCTGATGAGCCTTGAAGTTCCAGACAAAGAATCTGTCACGGCGTAGCGTCGTGTGCCGATCAACTACCTAAGCAAAGGAATTCTCTTTAAAGGCAAATTAGAAAGCAGACAACTGCAAAAACAAGTCGTTTATTATTGTTTGATTGGCACAAAGTTATACCATCGGGTTGTCGGCGGCCCAGAGGTAATATCTCCAACATCTCAAGGCTCAGCACCCTCGAGCAGGGAAGCTAAGCACATACCCCCGAGCCTTCCTATGGTCGAGAATAAAGTATCTTTCGCTTTTAAAAAGCGTTTATTTTTTGTGTTTTAAGTTCTTTTTAACTTTGATAGCCGTATTTTCATACTCATCAATCGTGTTATGGGATTTCACCCACAACATTTCAGGCCTAGCGCCCCTTTATCAATAAAACTACTATTTTTTAGTCAGTTTTGCTTATTTATTCAGATCCATCTACGATCCAACTATTTATAGCCCCAGCCAGATCTAAGTTGAAGTAATACACTCACTTTTTGCTACAAAAAGTAGGGTACACTACTCGATTAATTAGAGTTAGACCACGTCTAGCTCAGCCATTAGGCATTACTCGTATGTTGAAATCGTTAATTCAACAACTGCACCTATATGCCGATGTGGACACCTGTTCGCATAGTTCCAGAAAGTGTTAAATACTTCAGTCATTAAGCAGAGACGTTCAAAGTTGGACGCAAAAGTTCCAGTTTCCACACGGACTAAATTTGTCCCATTGTGGGTGCAACTTAAGTCGTCACCTACTGACGCAAATGAAGTGCCTTCAGTGTGCACACCTCTCTATTGAAGACAATAGCCCAGAAAGACACACAAAACAACTTCTTGGTTACTTACGCAATATGTAATTACACAAGTACATATAAAATTATTGATGAACGGTCATTTCATTAATAACAAACAGCCCGTAGGCTCATAATATACAATTAGTTCTTCCTGAATACAACATTTATTCATAACAATTGTCAAAAGAAAAAGGAAAGGGAAGACTAAAAATAAAGAGTTCCCTGGGATTAACATGGCTAAAAGTCCTTCATCTGAATTGTAGCTACAAGCCGTAAACAGTCTAGAGTTCTTCTTTTCTTCTGGCAGATCGAAATATGTCGGCCCGACATTCCTTCAAGGCATGCGGCTGTTGGTACGACCAAAGCCTATCTGCTTGATCAAAGCAAGAGACCTCGGAAGCGTCTGAGTACAGGCCTAACCTCCTCCATCTGGCCTGTTGAACTTAAAGGGAAGCTTGAAGACTTTCCGCAGAGCTTAGAAAAAAAACTTGACCATCTGAGTCAACCTCAACTGGTCAAACAAAAGTGTACAGCCCTGCAGATCTTTAAGCACAAACAGGAGCTCACCAGGAATGAAGAGGCTTGAGCTAGGAACCTACCATAAAAGAGCCTATTCCCTCGGGTATACCACTGCCAACGACCTATGAGGTGTTGCAACAGCGACACGACCGAACCGGCAGAACCAAGAGACAGCTCAGAGCGGTAAGTTGAGTTAGAGCTTGTCGACTCGCTAATCCGCTCATGATCCAGAGTTGTATCCTCTTGCCTGCCATGAAATGGAGTCAGACAAGTAGGCTTCAACCGTACTTTGTCAAAGAGGCAACCTAAGCACCAGAGAAATCTTGGCAGAGAAGCCGCATAAAATCTGAAAGGACTAAGCAGCCCAACCCCGCATGACAAGATGAATATCATAACAACCGCTTTGTCAGAAGATGAACGCACCATAATCAGTGCACATAACACAATGAAGACATCCTAAAGGACGTCGTTAGAAGCCCGATCAAACTTCATGACTCGGGGGACTTCATCCGTTTCCTCGTGGACGAAGAAAGAAAGTGAGGTAACTGCAGACGAATTTCCTCCTATAGTTTTTTCATGCATCATCCATTCGGAACGAAGAAGGTTTTCTGAAAATATCAAACCAGGATCAAAGGCGAATATTTTGTAAGAAAGAAAAGTTTCTCACTATCATAAGATGTTGTTGAAGAAGTGAAGTATTTTCCGAAGAGGAGTTTGTGATATTTCTACTATCATGGAGTCCCTATTTACAGGTAGAAAAAAGATAAGGATGACATAAGAAACGGACAAGCGACATTATTGCTGGAGATATGAAATGATTCGGAGCAGTTAATAGCAATTGTTAGAAAGGTGCATGGAATCGGTATCAACCAATCAGATGAAAGCACGTGGAGCTCTCAAAGAAATCAACATCGTTCTTGATCAAAGAGAATGCGAGTCTCAAAGAGTCAGTGAGATATCTTTTCACATCCATCTTATATGCCGCTTTCACTTCCTGACTGCTTGTGTCAGCACTCAACAAGTTGGGGGACTGAATGTATGGGCAAAAGTACGACACCTACTATTACAGGGATACGAGTCCAGCTGGCGAGACTAGGCTTATCTTACAAGTCACCGGGTACAAAGGATACGCGCCTGTTTTTTGAGTTATGACCGTTCAGGCGGTACGGGCGTAGGACGAAGGGCATACATCCTGCCGCCTTAGGGTTATAGTCTCTTAGTTAGTATTTCGTTTATACCACCGCCTTGAGTTACAGGCCCATAGTCTTATTAATCTTTGTATTTTACCTTAATTAGACCAGGGTATCCACTACTATAAATACTCCTCCTTTCATTGTATTGTACAACAAGACGATTCACCATAGAATCTGACTATTATCAAGGAATAAGACTACTATACTTTTCTTGCCCATTATTTTCTCTCTTTAGTTTATTTACTTTTCCATTGTATTTACTGTATTGCTTGTGACCTCATTCTTAAATAATTGTTTAACCTAGGTGACCAATTTTAGGCATAACCAACACTATGGCTCAAAACTCAGGCGGAATTAGAAGGGATGCATCTACAAGCTTAGGTACGGGGGCTTTAGCTGCTGGTATTACTTATGGGAAGGAAGAACAAGTGTCAAAACTGCAAACTACGCTGGATGTGGCCGTAAAACAATTCAATGAGAACATGTTGAAACCTGTTAACCAAGTGGACTCACGGCTTAAAGTCAAAATCCCGATCTTTGTAATTTTTCTAATAATGATATGCTTGCTTATATTGAAGATGTGAATTATGTGCAGCACCAACAATACAGTTAACAGGGTCAATTTAGGCCTGTGCAACAACAAGCAACTTTACCCCTGCAGCAGGCGAGGGATAGAGCTAAGATTAAGACTATGGTGCAAGCTATGATAGGATTTAATAAGCAGCTTCAAGACCAAGTGGCAGTACATGACACTGAAATAAAAGGTATAGAGACCAAGTTTGCACAACTGCCCCTAGCTTTACACAATAGTCCTCAAGGTGCCTTGTCGGGCGATATTGTGGTGAATCCTAAGGATCCATATCCTTATCAATTGATGGCAGTCACTTTGAGGAATGATAGAGACTTGGAAAAGGAGTAAGAATTAGCTAAAAGAGCACTACCCACTGTGCCAAACATTGAGCCTGTTGATGAATCTTCCAAACTGACTGGCAATGATCATACTGAGAAAGAGACCACTCCAAATTATGTTCCTGATATTGATAAGGAAATTTCCAAAGAACCTGTTAAAGAAGCCGAGGAGGTGATTGAACAAGGTAATGTGTCGAGGGATCAGAACTCCAAGGCGAAAGCACCACCATCTCCTTTCCCTCAAAGATTGGAAAAGCAACAAAAAAGTTATAAGTTTGATAAGCTTTTTGATTTTTTGAAACAATTGAAGCATACTATGCCCTTCAATGGAGGTTATGCGAGAGGTATCTGGATATGCTAAATTGTTAAAAGATCTTCTGCCTAAGAAGGTTGACTTTAATGAGGTAGAGATGGTTGAGTTGAATAAGGTTTGTAGTGTTGTCATCACAAAGCCTGTAGCTAAAAAGAAGCAAGATCCTGATAATTTTATAGTCCCTTGCTTTGTTGGTGATCTCACAATTGGTAAGACCTTATGTGATTCTGGTGCAAGCATTAATTTGATGCCGCTAGAAGTATACAACAAGCTGGGTCTGACTGGCATGATAGAGACATCAATGCGAATCCAGCCGGTAGATAGAAGACAAAAGCACCCTGTTGGAACAGTTGAGGATGTACCTTTGCATGTGGCAAGTTTCATATTTATGGTAGATTTTGTGGTTCTTGACATCCCCGTTGATAAAGATGTTCCAATTATATTAGGCCGTCCACTTTTGGCTACTGATAGAGTAGAGATTGATGTTGACGACCTTGAAGCTGTATAATGAAGAAATAGTTGTTGACATTGGAAAATTGTTGAACGGACATTATGATGATGTTAATTGTTCGTCTGTGCATACAGATGAGCCTGGATGAATCATGAGTAGAGCTAATTGAAGTCGTGCCAGGACTATAACTAAGACGCTTCTCGCGAGGCAACTTGTGATTATAATTCTATTCTAGTAAAACATAAAAAAATGAAAAAAAGATACAGAAAAAATGTTATCTTTTGAAGGAAATTACTTGGTGAATTTCTTTGTTTTGAAGGTTTTTTTTTTTTTTTTTTTTTTTTGGTTTGAAGTCTAAATGTGGGTGCTTGCAACCTCGTATGATTGGATGAATGTGTCCTACTTGGGGTAAGTCTGTGTACCCCGTGCCCTAAGGAAGTTCAAAAGGACGTTCTTCGGGGTAAGAGCCCCAGGGAGTTTCTCCATTACCCTTAGTTTTATTTTTAATATATTGAGGGCAATGCATGATTTTAAGTGTGGGCGGGGAATTCTTCTTATTTGTGGTAATAATCCTCTCTGAGTTTTTTTTGTGCATCGATTCTTTTTCAAAGGAAGTAGTTTGAACCAGGTATAGGTAGATCTTTTTTTTAGGATTAGAGTGTAGTAACTGGATGGAATAGTCTTGGCTCCACTTTGACTAGTTTTATATAGATACTTGATTTGGGGTATGTGAACTTCATGCTTTTATTTTGTCAGGATCTAGTTTGTCTTGAAAAATATTGAGTGCATTGTTTGAAGCCTATGACCATGATGTTGACTCTAGATTTTCTCGAGAGGTTGCTTGTGATTACTTTTTTTAAGAGCGCGAATCGAGTCGTTCGTAGTAGGTTATGTGTAATGTGTGAGTGTATTTTCTCCATGTTTAATACTTGATGTCTAGAACTTGCCCGGTGTGTGTGCAAAGCGAAATGAGAAGTTTGCTCGGTTAGGAAGTGATACATGAATTTCTTTCATAGCAAATTTGTTTGAAGCTTCAGAATTAGATGTTTACCAGTGAAATTTGACCTTAGCTAGCCCTTTTGAGCCTGTAGCTTTTTCTTTGATAGCCAATTGGATTCCTATTACTTGTGCTAAATATCTGTGAATTTTACTTATGATGTTATAAGCCTAATAGGCTAGTTAATGAAGTGGAAGATTTGTGGTTTTTAGAGAAAGAAAAAAGGTGTGTAGGAGGATTTTATTAGAGGGATTTACTTTAAAAAAGGAGAAAAAATGAAAGTTTAGAATATTATGCAATAATAGAAATATGTATTGAAAAAAAAAATTGTTTGAACGATGGAAGAAAATAAAGAGTAGTCTCTATCATTTGCTCCTACTTTGCTTAAAGAAGAAGGTTGGTAAAGGTTGACTCTATGAGGGTAAAAGAAAGATTGGTTGGGAAGACACATGCTTGAATTAATTTTGGTGTATTAAATTACATGGGATGGTAAGTCACTTTTACCCATATGTATCCTACCCATCCCATTGCCTACATTACGACCATAAGAAGTCCTAATTGATCTTAGCCGAGTAGATGCACATTAATCGGCTCTTACAATAAGTTCAAGCTAATGGTACATCTTGTGTTGCATGTGAGTTCTTTTCTGAGAGTGAGTATTTCATCTATATGTGAAATTTTTGTTCATGATCATTCTCTTGAGTGAATTCCTTCTCTAATTTTTTATTTGATTGTGAGGTCACATGATTTACGAGAAGCGAGAACTTTTATTAGTTTTTTAAATAGAGTGAGAACTTGCATGACATATGAGTAAGTTTGGAGTCAATTTTGGATTGGGAGGTTGACTTGATGCCATTAGTTGTTTTTAACTATTCTTGGTATGGATTTTGTGTAAATAAAGCATGATTAGTGCATGTGCAACTTGTTAAGTACATTTATAAACCAAATTCATTGTTGTTAGTCGATTTGGTGCGTCTTGAGTTCAAGGTATAAGTTGCTCGAGGACGAGCAAATGTTCAAGTGTGGGTATTGATATTCGGCGAGAAAAACATATTTAGAGCCTTATTTTGCCTCATATTTATAGCCTTTAAATATTGATTAAATTTTTATCTTAGCGTTGTTAAGCTTATTACGTGCTTTTAATCGTGTAGGATTGTATTTGAAGAAAATTGATGGATCTGGAGCTTAAATGAGATGAAAAGGAGCTTCGAACTCTGAGTAGAAATTCGAGACCTGACTGGAAACCAAGGCGTGGACAAAAAATGATAAAAAAAATTTGAAGAGCAGTAAATTATGCTTTCTGCACCGCGTTGGGCATTGCGTAGTGCAATGCGACATGGTCGAAATTTAGAGAGTTGAAATTTTGCAATCTTAAGTAAAAATCCTGTCGCGCCGCGCCATACAACATGTTGTGCGACACGGTAGGCTTAAACTCTTGACTTTTTAACTTCACATTTATTTAGGATTCCCAGATTATGTGGGTCTATGAGGACGATATAAAAGCCCTAAAACACGCCCAAATAGAGCCAAATATTTAGTGAACTGTCTTGTGTTACCTAGTTTGCAGACGTTCACTGAATCCTTCACAATGTTTTGGTGGCAGGTACTAGTACGTCGAAGTCTTAGAGAGCTGCTGGACTTCAGACAAGCCGTTACGAAGCCCCATCATCCAAAACAGAACTTTGACCTGGAAGGGGCAAAAGGAGGCTAGAGCTTTGGAGACTTCAAGAACACCAGAGTTTTTCTTAAATTCTTCCTTTCTTTTTGTAATTTATTCATTCATGAATTATCTTGACATGATTGTGATGAACATGAGTGGCTAAGTTACCCATTCTAGGGTTGATTGAATAACTTCAATACTTATGTGTTACGAATATTTGTTTTAATGAATGAAACTTGTTAATTCTTCCTATCAAAGTGTTTGCGTTTTGCTTGCTATTGATTGAAAGGACCTCCAATTGATTATCCCCTTCATTCTTGTATGTAGAAGTATAGATTCGTGAGTTAGGGTAAAACACTTTGCAATATTTCAACCTCGAACCAAGGTATTACTTAGGTTGTCAAAAATGTGATTTGTGACCATTGACCTCGATTATGAACCATACTTGTTTTCCTATATATCTTAATTAATTAATTAATTAGGAAATGAGCAAGTGAAAGTTACAATTATTACACGGGAGTGAATACTTGTGAATTTGGAGCAAGTCTTCAATAGGAAGAACCAAGTTGAATTCGTCAAAGCATTGTTCTAGCACACAGGTAGGAGTTGGGCAGATGAACCCTAGGCTTTCCATCTCTTGAATCAAGTCTATCTTTTTATAATTGTTATTCTGTTTCTTGTTAAGTAGTTGATAGAACCAAACCAAACCAAACAAAAGATATACTCTTGAAGTTGATTGGATAGATAGTTTAGCTAGATTAATTACTAGGAGTCGTGTTCTCTATGGTATTCGACTTCGAGACTTTAAGTACAAAGCTATATTTGTCGCGACTCCTTAGTCCTTTTTAAAGGACGTAGTTGGGCGTGATCACATTTAGTTTTCCATGCCTTTTCCAAAAAAATTCGGTCTTTTAACTTCCATTTTCTTAGCATTCATCTCGTATTTCCCACAAAGGTTGGTCATTTCTTTGGAGGCCCACTGCTGCTATGACAAGCACAAGAAAGTGGCAAGGCATCTTAAATAAGAGAATGATGCTCTGAAGGCCGCAATAGAGAGCCTGCGCCCCATAACCAAAGAGTTCGAACAACTGAGGAGCATGAAGAAGACCTTAGAAGTCTATGCTCGTCAGAGTTAGCTTCATAAAGAAAAGTTTGAGAAGGCAACTGATGAGATGATCCGGAAACATAAAGAGCAGGTTGATGAGTTTAAAGTGCCTTTTCAGAAGAAGGAGGACTTTGAGGCCATTGATAGGATAAATATCACTCACTTGTAGGCCTTGTTTAGAGACTTGGGCCAACATGTTTCGTTATAAGAAGAGAAATTTACTAAGGTTGTGCAGGAATCAGCCGAGCTTCAAGAATTCGTTCAACACTTGCAGGACCACAATGACTAGCTACAGGGAAAACTTGAATCTCTTGAGCAGATTTGCAACAATCTTTGTGACCAGCTTCATTCCGTGACTGCAAAGTAGGAGGCCATGCTTGATCGCACGACCTTGAACGTTGGACTCGTCGCTTTCTAGAGGGTACATGATACCCCTAAGCTGGACTTAGTGGCTGAGATTAAGAGGTTTCATGCGCAGGTGGTTGCAGCGGGTGCTCAATTGGCCTCTGATGCTAAAGATGATTCGGAAGAGGTTGATCTTGTTGAAAATAAGGATATCTCTCTTAAGGGTCAGGCTAGCGAGGAGACTGGAACATCGAGGGGTGATGCTAAAGAAGCTAGTCTGCCCCTGATCAGAATTGATTTCTCTAACTGGCTAGACCTTTGCCTCTTTTTTTTTGAATGTTGCTTGTAGCCTTTCGGCTTTAAAACAGTTTGTCATATTTCTTTCTAACTATAATGCCATTGTCTGCTTCTGTCTTGAACAATCTCCGCAACTTGCCATTTTAAAATTTGTATTTCATATAACTTGTAACTTCATACTTGAGTCTAAAGCTTTGTCGATTGCATGGTTGATACCAATACAAGCCAGTATGTTTTTGCCAGTCACAAGCCTGGCTTATGCCCGAGGAAAGGTACTTCTTGCTTTGCATAATGAAGGCTTACTCTGTGCCCATGAGGTGCATTTCCTCGGGCTTCATTAAAATGGGGGATACACACTTAAAAAAGGGCATGGACCGCGCTCGCAAAGGGACGTCTTAAGTCCGTTGTTTGTAACATGACATTTTTGCGCCCATAAAGGATGACTGTGCTTGTCTACTCGAGAGAGTAAGTCTTTTCGGTACTGTGCAGGTGAGCATCTGCATGCTTACATAGATGCAAGTGCTGAATTGACGATCTCAACATACGTAGTTTTCTGGTGGCTTAGCTAGAATTGATCTAGTTGGTTGAGTTAATGACTTCAACTCAAAATATAGCCTAGGGCTAAATTAAAAAGGATCTAGATGACAAGTGAGGATTGCTCAGATGGTAAGCACCATCCACCTAAATTTAAGAGGTTGTGGGTTAGAGTTACCGTAGAAGTAAAAAGTGAAGGGCCACAATTTGTTCCGAGAGAGGGGAAGGGGTGGGGTTTAAGAAGAAAAAAACATGATCCAGATGATTGTAAAAATTTACTAAAACTGAAATAGCATTTAGATTAAATAAGAGACGCAAAGTCCGAATATGAAATGGGGCATTGGGCACATAACATCCTAAAGAGGGTGTTGAACCCGTAAAAAAACTGCAAGTGAATAAAAGGCCGTGAAAAAATTTAAATTAAAGTAAAGCATAAACTACAGAGGTTGCATCCTGAAATCGTCTTCTTTCTTATCGACTGCCTCCCCTTATCGACTGTCTCCCCTCCCTTTAACCATCCAAGTATGTGTCATGACGAACTTGGATGTTTATGTTCAAGGGTATTTTACTACTTTGTAAGGGCTTGGCCCATCCTGTTCGCTGGCTTTGACTGCTTCTAAGATAGCCTCTGTGTAGCATTCCGTTGCAGTCTGTTGTTCTTTTTGAATCTTATGTATCCCCCCATTCTATTAGATACTTCATATTTTGGTGTAAAGTGGATGACATCGCCCGCATCTGATGTATCTAGGGCCGCCCGACAATAACATTGTATGGAATATCTCACCTCATTACTTGAAAAGATGTTGCTTTGATTACACAAGGCGTGTCGAATGGGAGAGTGATTTCTCTGACAAAATTTTCGCACAAATTATTGAAGCCTGACAACGTGTATGAGCTCGGGGCTATTTGGTATGTGATCCAATAGTCTGTATATCTTCCAACTTGATCAGATTTATAGCACTGCCAATGTAAACTAGGACTCGTTTCACGTCTGTGTCACCAATCTTTAAGGTTATGACCAAAGCGTCATGATGCAGGAAGACAAATCGTCGAGGCTCCCCTCATCGAAGAAAATCATGCTGTCATAGGCCGCCTCATTCTCTTACTCAATAGTTTCGCACACCATCACCTGGCTTCCCATACCATCAGGAATCTCAGGACCTCCCACGATCACATTAAAGGATCTCTTTGCTTACGGAAGTTTTGGGGATCCACCCATATCCCTATTTTTTGCATAAGTTTTATTTCCTTTATCTGTTAGTAATTCCTTCAAGTGTCCCCTGTTAAGAAGGTGCGCTACTTCTTGTAACAAGGCCCTGCAGTTAGCAGTATCATGCCCATGGTTACTATGAAACTCGTAATAGAGGTTTGAGTTCCTTCACACTGGGTCAGTCCACATGTCTTTGGGCCAATGTAGTGGCGTGTTCTTCATATGATCTTTGACAAATTCATCTGCTGTCACACACAGGCCTAAGTCTTCGAATCTATCGGGCGCTCTCTCGATATATGAAGATCCTTTTTGACTGTAGGAAGTCGTCTTCCGGGTGTCCTCGCGCCTATCAATCAATTTTGGCCTGTCGGTCCTCCTATTATTCTTTATCTCTGCCCTCGGTTTTGAGCTCTTCTGCTGGTTGCACTTGCGATTCCTTCCACTCTTTCCATTGATTCAATCCCGAGCTTATGACTGTAGAGTTGATGCAACTTGATATTCGGCGAAAAATGCATGTTTAGAGTCTTGTTTCCCTCATATTTGTAACCTTTATGCATTAAATGAGTAATCTTAGTTTTCTCGAGCTTATTACGTGGTTTTAATAGTGTAGGAATGAGTTTGAAGAAAATTGATGGATGTTGAGCTGAAATGAGAAGAAATTGAGCTTCAAAATCTGAGTAGAAGCCCAAGACTTAACCGGAAAGCAGGGCGTTGATGAAAAATAATAAAAAAATGGAAGAGCAGTAAATTATATTTGTCACGCCGCGCCGGGCACCCCATTGCACGACGCGATAGGGTCAAGTTCCAGAGAGTTGAAATTTTGGAAATCCTGTAGAAAAAGCCCTACCACACCGTCCTATGCAATGCACTGCGCAACGCAGTAGGCTTAATTTCCTGACATGTTGATTCCGGGTTTATTTTGGATTCCCGTGCTATGTTGGTCTTTTGGGATAATATAAAAGGCATCAAACATGCCCAAAAACAAAAAATTTTGACCTGGAAAGGAGCAAAAAGTGGCTAGAGCTTTAAAGACTTCAAGAAAATAAGAGTTTTTTTTTTTTTTTTTAATTCTTACATTCTTCTTGTAATTTATTCTATTATGAATTATCCTAACATGATTGTGATGAACATGAGTGGCTAAGTTACCCCATCTAGGGTTTGACTGAACCACTATAGGATGATGTGTTCAATATTTCATTAATTTAATCAACTTGACATTATTATTCATGATTATTCAACTATGTTTTGATTGCTTTCGGTGATAGAGCTCACAATTGAATGTGCCCTTTATTCTTGTAAATCCTTGGGAGAGTGTTTTGAGCTAGGGTTAGGTGAAAAGCGATACTTTAACCCAAATAAGGAACTGTTTAGGGAAGAAGAGCGGGGTGAGTTCAGAAACAAAGAACCTTTATCGTAGTCACATGGGTAGTCCATCTTATTATCTTTTATTAACATGGAAAAGAAACTCGGGATAGTTATTGGTTGTTATTGGAAAGTACTAGCAATAAACTAGGAGCTCATGATCATTAGGGATAGTCAAGTGAGATTGAATGCGTAGTATTCAGTACATCACTCTGATAATTGGGGAAGTCATGTCCTAGGCCTTTTATTCTTGAATCTTCTATAGTAATTATTACTTGATTTTAGTTAATTGTTATTTCTTTCTAGTTTACACATCAAAACACTATTAATTCATTCTTGAAGTTGTTTGGACATAACCATGGTAAAAGTTGAGTTATGAATTATCATTTTCTCGTTGTGGGATTCGATCCTGGACTTGTTAAACCGAGTTATATTTGCAGCGACCGCTTATCCTTTCGAGGACGAGTTTTGGGTTTGATCAGATTTTGGTGCCGCTGCCGGGGAGCATCTGTTTAGATTGTAGTTGTAAATATTGCTAGGTTTTTAGTTTAGACAATTTTTAGATCTTGTACATATTTGTGTGTGTGTGTGTGTATATATATATATATATATATATATATATATATATATATATATATATATATGTATATATGTATACTATACATGACATCTAAAAATTATGTGAGGCAAGGTAATGGTTTTTCCTATCGTACACTTTATTGTTCTAATTGTGGAGGAAATCATCTATGGCAACATTGTCAATCATATTTGTGGAATAGATGCAATATGTGTGGGTGTCAAGGTGGTCATTTTATTGGATGTGCTTATTATCTTACCATTCCCCGAGCCCCTATTATGATGGTTCTGCTTTGCCTTGTGATGTTAATAGGTGCAATGAAGTGGAGGATGCTGACAGAAAATACAAGGCTGAATTGCAGAAGATTGAAGATATTCAAGTTCTTGTTGGAGCATGATAGTGAGCAACAACTCCATATACAGAGACACGAAGTGACTATTCGCAAACTTGAAGTTCAAGTAAATCAACTAGTTGAGGTTTTTAATGCTCAACAAGCAGCTGTTGTGGATAGTGATCAAGGAGAAATTAAGATGGATGAAAAAGTAGAAGTCCCAATAGTGGAATTAAGAGATGAATTCCAACCACCTAGCCAAAAAGATTTTGATGATGTTCATGTTGAACAAGTGGTACTAGAGTCAGACATGAATATTGAAGATGAAATTCTAGTACTCTAATTTTTGCCAAAAAAAGGACGCCAGTAATGAATTGAGGTTTGAGCGTGTTGCACCTCATTCCAGACACTTCTCAAAAATGTGTTTGGATGAAAACATGAAAATCGTTTTTCCTTCCGAGCCAACGGAAAATTCAAGGTAAGAGGTGCATGGTGCTTAAATTCTATAAGTTGCATTGCCATCTAGGGAAGAAGACATTCCTCGACTAAAGGCTAAGAAGTACGAAATGGAATATTTGGTGCTTGGCCCATTCAGCTTCTTACGGCCATCACAGGAGTACAACCGAAAACCTGAATCATAATTGGGGGTCCAGTTGATAAGCTCGAGGTAGAGGAAAAAATATTGATGTTGGGACGAGTCGTGCCACGACGTTATACAAGGCGCTGATTGGAAGACAACCCAATTTTCCTACTTAATTTCATTTTGTTTGTTTTTAAGGATATTATTTGGTGAGCTTTTTATTTTACAGGTTTCGAATAATCTGGATTCTAAGTGTAGGGTGCTTGCAACCCCTTATATTTGAAGATGAAGTCCTGCTAGGGGGGGAAGCATGAGTACCCTATGCCCTAAAGAAGCTCACAGGGATGTTCTTCGGGCTTAGAGCCCTCGGGAGTTTCTCTATCACCCTTATTTTATTGTAATGCATCGAGGGCAATGCATGATTTTAAGTGTGGGGTGAGAGTCTTCCAATTTGAGTTAATAATCTTCTTTGGTTTTTCTTTGTACCTCAGTTCTTTTTCAAGGGATGTGGTTTGAACTGGGTGTAGGATAATTTTTTTCTTTTAAAATTAGGATAGTATGAAGAATAACTTATGTGATCTTCGATTTGTGGTGTGTTTTATATGAACACTTAGGCCGGAATATGTGGACTACATGCATTATTTATGAATCTTATTGTTATGCCTTGATAACTGTTGAGCACCCTTGTGTGATGCCTCGGCTCAGGTTTTGACTTTCTTATGTGTTATATGTGAATGCATGCTCACTTGCTTTAATTTGAGAGCTATAGTTGAACCGTCATGAGTAGACCGTATGCCATGTGTGCGTGAGATTTGTTGTTGCTCTGTGCTTATATTACGATTTGTAGAACTTGCCCCGAGTGTGTGCAAAGAGAAATGATGAGTCTTTCTCGGTTTAGGAAGTGATATAGGCATTTCAGTGTTAGCATATGAATTGTTTGCCTACCCAATGACAGTTGACCCTAGTTAGCTCCTTTGAGCCCTAAACCTTTTCGTTGGTAAATATATTACAAGCTGAACCCTTTTATTTTGAATTGACTATATATTGACCCTTTTACCTCTTTTGAGCATTTGTGGTTCTAATAAGTTATGACAGCTATATATAGTAGGAGGAGTTGGTTGTGGTTGAGACCAGTGAGAAGAAAGAAATGTGCATTACTTGGGAGAAATTGCTGGTAAGGACTGAAAAAAAAGTGATAAAGAAGAAAAGAAAAAAATTGTTTAAAAAGAAGAAGAGAAAAGACTAAAAAAAGGGAGAAGAAAAAAATATTGTCCTTTACTAGTGGTTACTCTTGAAAGCTTAAAGAAAAGGGAAGCTTGGGATGATAAACAATTTGGGAAACTAGGAAGAGGTGGGTGAAAAAAGAAAGTGACTTAATTATGTGATGTATTAAAATGCTCAATGGAGGTTAGTCACTATTAACTAAATGTATCTTACCTGTCCTGCAGCCTACATTACAACCTATAAAGTTATATTGATCTTAGACCGAGTGAGCTTATATTAGTTGAGTCCTACATCACCGGCAAGCCTATGGTACGTCTAGTGTGGTACATGATTTCTTTTGGAGAGTGAGTGAATCTTGCATTTGTTAAGTCCCAACGTTACTTGAAACTTTGTATGTGAATGGGACAATTTTCTTGTTGTGAGGGCACATAGTTTATGACAGATTGGTGAAGTTATTAGGCTTCTCAGTTAGAGCAGATGAGTGAGCAGGAGGGTTGGTGCTAATGAGTTGACTCTTGAGGTTAGGAAGTTACGAGAGGGAACTTGGTAGTTTTAAATATTCTTGGCATTAATTTATTTGTGAAGAATAGTGTGAAAAGTGCATATTCACCGTTCTAAGTTTTCCTGGACATTGGTAGTGTCGCCATTTCTAGCCAAGTCCAGGTTTGCTCGAGGACGAGCAAAGGTTTAAGTGTGGGGTATTGATATTCGGCAAAATATGCATGTCAAGAGTCTTGTTTCGCCTCATATTTGTAACCTTTATGCATTAAATGAGTTGATATCTTAGTCTTCTTGAGCTTATTACGTGTTTTAATTTTATAGGAATGAATTTGAAGAAAATTGAAGGATGTGGAGCTGAAATGAGAAGAAATGAAGTTTCGAAGTCTGAGTAGAAGCCCGAGACTTGACCAGAAAGCAAGACGTAGATGAAAAATAATAAAAAAAGTGGAAGAAATTATGTCTATCGCGCCGAGCTGGGCACCGCATAGTGCGACGCAACAAGGTCGAGTTCCAGAGAGTTGAAATTTTGGAAATCCTGCAGAAAAAGCCCTACCGCACCGCGCCATGCAATGCGTTGCGCGATGCGGTAGGCTTAATTTCTTGATATGTTGATTCCGGATTTATTTTGGATTCTCGGGCTATGCGGGTCTTTTGGAAAAATATAAAAGGTATCAAACACGCCCAAAAGCAGAACTTTTGACCTGGAAAGGAGCAAAAGGAGGCTAGAGCTTTGGAAACTGTCACGACCCAATTTTCGGGGCCGTGATGGCACCTAAGTGTTACATCCTTAGGCGAACCACGAATAATTAAACTGACTCATAATGATAATTTTCATAGGAATATTTCAATAAAATGTAGGTGTAGACATCCACCCGAAATACAGTGTCAATAGAGCATCTACGAATTCCGACATCCGATATATATAATATATAATACAAGATGTAGGAAGCGACTAAACACTAAGGTGGATCAGACGGTATGCCACCGCGAACCATGCGGCTGGCTCACCTCAAGCAAAAATAGCCACAGCCTCGAACGGATCAGATAAGTCCAGCTGTCTGACTAGTAGAAGGATCTGCACATTTAAACAGTAAGTTATGAGCCAAAGCCCAGTAAGATCATCGACAGGCCCGCTAAATTACCCTTTCGGGATAAGTCTTTGATAATGCATAAGCAGATAACGGAAGTACAATCCACACCTTTACAGTAACCCATAAACATTACATACGATAATATAATTATACAACAACACAAGCAATAATACGCGAATGCATAACATGGTCAATAATATAAAGATACATAATATAGGCAGCATATACAATATTATATTGATACTATGGCATAAGCAATAATATAATTAACACACAGCATGGCGATGATATATCTCGCATACCACATAAGTAATGATATACCTAGCACATAGCATAAGCACACACCCGGTGCGGCTTTGTTTATAGGCCATAACGCACCACAGGCCTCTGTCCCTATAAACAACTTTACTTATAGGTCATAACGCACCACAAGCCTCTGTCCCTATAAGTCTCCACATCTAGGTCATAACGCACCACCGGCCTCTGTCCCTAGATGGAATTTCGCTTCTAGGTCATAACGCACCATCGGCCTCTGTCCCTAGAGCATATCAATAATACACCGGCACACAACATCGACTATACACAAGTCACGTTTGTGCTTTCTCCTTTTTGTATAAATATAACAAGTAGTACATAATAATATCTACTAGAAAATGCTAGTCAATTAAGTACTCGACATCTTACTTAGCAAGATCAAATCTTATCCGCAAGCAAAATAGAGGTCAAGTCTCACTTACCTCAAAATCAGCTCAAGTGGCTAAGGAACGACCTCCTTTCCCAAACGATGTGCCTCCGTAAGACTCCTCTCTGAGCCAAAGAAATAGTGTCGCACTCGTAAGCATGTGAGGAAAGGATTCTAAGCCCTTACGCAATTTAAGAGGCAATTTACCAAAATACCCCCGGGTCAGACGTACCCAAAATCCGTAAAATTTATGTTTCCGGACTCCCCATACTCCCACGAGTCCAAAAGTACCATTATTGTACATACCCGAGTCCAACTCGGTCATTTTTTCCTATTTCACAAATCTAGGGTTCAAACCCTCTTTCCAAGTATCGTCACTTTGATCCTCGGATTAAAGCGTTAAAAATGGGTAAGAATAGTTACCTTGTGTTTAGGAATGATTTTGGTACTTCAAATTCCCTTTGGAATCACTTTTAGAAGCTCAAAACATGAAAATAAAAATGAATGCCCGCCCTAGAATATATAGCAGCCCGCAGCTTTAAAGAGTTGTACCACATACTGTCCAAATTGTACCTCACTGGACAGCTTTCGGTAAAATACACATAACGTTTCATATAAATGTCCAAATGATACAAGGTTGGTGGCATTAGAACCAAAACTCAAAGAGCTACAACTTTCATGTTTTGACTTTTTTCCAATTCCTTATAGATTGATCTGAAAAATTGATTTTTTTCCGGCTGAACAGTAAAAAAAAGAATTCAGCAACTTTTTGGCTTGCACCAGATCAGCCACTTTTTGGGTCCAAACGGGACCCTACAAAGCTCGGAATGACCCCAAAATTTGTACACAAGTCATACAAGACTTGTGTGATATGCTCGTCAAGACAAAACTCAATTCGGATCTCTAGAACTCAAAAATTGGGTCCCACGGGAAAGGGTCAAATTTCGACTTTCGCCAAAATAGCGAATTTTAATCAAACGACCCCGGAATCCAAATTCGAAAGTTGCTACAAGTCACAAATAACGATACGAACCTAACAGAACCCTCAGATCTCTCATCGGAGTTCGTTTACTCAAATCGAGCTCAAAAACCTCTTTTAACCTTTTTAAACTTCCGCAACGGAGACTTTTTCAAAAGTCCTATCAAACGAGGTCCGTTTTCACTTCTGAAGGTTGCTACAGGTCATAAATTACCATACGAACCTAACGCAACTTTCAGATTTCACATCAGAGCTCATTTGCTCAAATCGAGCTCCGAAACCTCTTTTAGCCTTAACGAATATCCGAAACGGATGTCTTTCTCCGATACCTATCTAACAAAGTTCGTTTTAGCTAAAAAATTTCAGACATGTCATAATGGACCTTACGGAGCTTTTGGGATTTTCGACACGCAAATCGAGGTCCCGATTCCCGAAACGACTATTTGAGGTCGTTACAATCTGATCTGGTGCAAGCCAAAAAGCAGCTGAATTCCCTTTTTTTTTACTGTTCAGCCGAAAAAAATCAATTTTTCAGATCAATCCATAAGGAATTGGAAAAAAGTCAAAACATGAAAGTTGTAGCTCTTTGGGTTTTGGTTCTAATGCTACCAACCTCGTATCATTTGGACATTTATATGAAACGTTATGTGTATTTTACCGAAAGCTGTCCAGTGAGGTACAATTTGGACAGTATGTGGTACAACTCTTTAAAGCTGCGGGCTGCTATATATTCTAGGGCGGGCATTCATTTTTATTTTCATGTTTTGAGCTTCTAAAAGTGATTCCAAAGGGAATTTGAAGTACCAAAATCATTCCTAAACACAAGGTAACTATTCTTACCCATTTTTAACGCTTTAATCCGAGGATCAAAGTGACGATACTTGGAAAGAGGGTTTGAACCCTAGATTTGTGAAATAGGAAAAAAATGACCGAGTTGGACTCGGGTATGTACAATAATGGTACTTTTGGACTCGTGGGAGTATGGGGAGTCCGGAAACATAAATTTTACGGATTTTGGGTACGTCTGACCCGGGGGTATTTTGGTAAATTGCCTTTTAAATTGCGTAAGGGCTTAGAATCCTTTCCTCACATTCTTACGAGTGCGACACTATTTCTTTGGCTCAGAGAGGAGTCTTACGGAGGCACATCGTTTGGGAAAGGAGGTCGTTCCTTAGCCACTTGAGCCGATTGTGGTACAATACACATAACTTTTCATAAAAATGTCCAAATGATACGAGGTTGGTGTCATTAAAACCAAAACTCAAAGAGCTACAACTTTCATGTTTTGACTTTTTTTCAATTCCTTATGGAGTGATCTGAAAAATTGATTTTTTTTCCGGCTGAACAGTAAAAAAACAGAATTCAGCAGCTTTTTGGCTTGCACCAGATCAGCCAGTTTTTTGGGTCCAAACGGGACCCTACGAAGCTCGGAATGACCCCAAAATTTGTACACAAGTCATACAAGACTTGTGTGATATGCTCGTCAAGACAAAACTCAATTCAGATCTCTAGAACTCAAAAAGTGGGTCCCACGGGAAAGGGTCAAATTTCGACTTTCGCCAAAATAGCGAATTTTAATTAAACGACCCCGGAATCCAAATTCGAAAGTTGCTACAAGTCACAAATGACGATACGAACCTAACGGAACCCTCAGATCTCTCATCGGAGTTTGTTTACTTAAATCGAGCTCGAAAATCTCTTTTAACCTTTTTAAACTTCCGCAACGGAGACTTTTTCAAAAGTCCTATCAAACGAGGTCCGTTTTCACTTCTGAAGGTTGCTACAGGTCATAAATTACCATACGAACCTAACACAACTTTCAGATTTCACATCAGAACTCATTTGCTCAAATCGAGCTCCGAAACCTCTTTTAGCCTTAACGAATATCCGAAACGGATGTCTTTTGTCCGATACCTATCTAACAAAGTTCGTTTTAGCTAAAAAATTTCAGACATGTCATAATGGACCTTACGGAGCTTTTGAGATTTTCGACACGCAAATCGAGGTCTCGATTCCCGAAACGACTATTTGAGGTCGTTACAGAAACTTCAAGAACATAAGATTCTTTTTTTTTAATTCTTCCATTCTTCATATAATTTATTCATTCATGAATTTTCCTGACATGATTTTGATGAACATGAGTGACTAAGTTACCCTATCTAGGGCTTGACTGAACCACTATAGGATGATGTGCTGAATATTTCTTAATTTAATCAAGCTTGACACTATTATTTTTTATTATTCAATTATGTTTTGATTTCTTTTGGTTGTGGAGCTTACAATTGAATGTGCCTTTTATTCTTGTAAGCCTTGGGAGAGTGTTTTGAGTTAGGGTTAGTTTAATAGTGATACTTTAATCCAAATAAGGAATTGTTTAGGGAAGAAGAACGGGGTTAGTTCGGAAACAACGAACCCTTATCGTGGTCACGTGGGTAGTCCATTTTATCATCTGTGTTAACTTAGAAAAGTAACTCAGGATAGTTCTTGCTTGTTATTGGAAAATACTAACGATGAACTAGGAGCTCATGATCATTAGGGATAGTCAAGTGAGATTGAATGCGTAGTATTCGGTACATCACTCTGATAATTGGGAAAGTCATGTCCTAGGCCTTTTATTCTTGAATCTTCTCTAGTAATTATTACTTGCTTTTAGTTAATTATTATTTCTTTATAGTTTACACATCAAAACACTTTTAATTCGCTCTGGAGCTTCCTGGGGCTGTATCCAAGTCAATCTACCGGACAACTGAGACTGGGGTATTGCCAAAGGGCCTCAATCCGTGAGGGATAATGGCCTTGGAGCTAACTTGGCAAAAACTTCCTCCAGATATTTGGGTAGTGTGTCGGCCATCATCGAGTCCTGCGGAGATTGCTGCTGCTGGGCCTCAAGAAGTGTGTTGAACTCCATCTCGAACTTTTCTTTGGTCATGACTGGAATTCCTCTCCCTGCAAGTTCTTCTTGTTGCAATCGTGACTCATCATGGTCACTTTCTTCCTCCATATTTGATTAGATGGTTGGATAGAAATGCTCCTCAGTCGATGGGATCATTGGGATCCTTCGATACACTGTCTACTGCTTGAGGAGTGTTTCGCGGGAGTGAGTCGTTGTCTCGCGACATGATTCGTGCATTTCTTCGTAAAAACAAGTCGTTGCCTGGGCCCCACCGGTGGGCGCTAAACTGTTTATGCGTAAAATTTGCTCGCTAAATAGATAAATTTATAAGGGTCATAAACAATGATATAAATTATGAAGATAAAATAATTAAAGTAAGAAAGTAGGAGTTGTATTCCTTAAATAAGAGAGTATTCGTAGTAGAATCTAGATGATGAATTACAATAAAGGAGGGGGTTACATATGGCTTAGGTTTACCTAATCCTAATTATGCTAATACTAACTTTATAGGCCTTGGGACAGTCATATGAGATAGTTATACAAAGTAAAACCTAACTAGGAGACTAATTCCCTCAAGGCGGCTAGGTATGTGCCCTTCAGCTCTGGGCTCGTGCATCATGAGCGGCTATGGCTATGGAGCAGGTGTGTATCCTTAGCGCATGTTATCTTGCAGGACAAATTTAGTCTTCGCCAGCTAGATTAATATCCCCATAATTATAAGTGGCATATTTTTATCTACACAAATGACATGAGAGGTTACAAAATATCTCATAACTTACAAGAATAAAGATGGTGACTAAATGAGAATTTAAGTAGGAAATTAAATGGGGAATTAACCCATAAATTACGTGTTGTAAGTGGTGACCAATGATAATCCACATTTACACCATACGTGTATTTGTAACAAGCATTTAATTTTTCTAGTAGTGGCAACCAATTGTTTCTTTCATTCATTCTATGGTTTGACTAATCTCTATGTTAATTTAGGTCAGTGAAATATTCTAAATTGATCAAATCTTTTAAATGGGTAATTTCTTTTTATAATTGACCTGAGGTTTTCTACATGCAAGCCGTTTGTTGTTCTTTGATATGGTGGATAACATAATGGGAACTAAATAATTTCGACTAAAAAGAACTAAATCATGACATCTAAGTACCTCTTTTGGTTCTAAAAAATTGTTTACTTTTTTCTCAGAAAAATGAAATGTAATCATACAATATGATGAAAAAGTTATACACGCCATAAGTTTACTGTTTTCAATAACTTTTTCTCATATACTCTAGATCTTTAGTGTAAAAGGTATTAAGATTATCTTTATATGTTCCCTTGTCATGTGCTAACTATTTAATTCACATTTCCAATTCTTGCAACTACTCATATCGAGTCATCAAAATTAAATGTCCATTGTCTTAAAATGTTTGTTTGCATCTACATTGAAGGTAAATTTTGACGAATATCCACTTAGTTTTACAGCAGCTAAAATTTTGCCATAACTTAATCTAGTATTTGATAAAATCAAAATGGCCAAAGATTTTAAACAATAGAAATTGTTTTATTGTATAAAAGTATGTTAATCTAAAATTTAACAGCTTACAAAAGAACGAAGTCTCATAGGATTCTTGGCTTTTTGATTCCGTCACTTTTGGAAACTTTATTAGTCTTAATTGCTTCTAAAAATGGCGGGCCATGTAAAATGATGATATCCAATTCTGATTTCACTTAACCATTTAGAATTCATTGGATAAGTGATCTTTAGATCCCCGAATCTGATCGTTTAATCATGTAAATACCTTTCTGTCTGATTTAAAATTATGAACACAAAGTAGTTACTTCAGTATTTGCAAATACTAATTTGACATCAATATTTTGAAAAATTGTACTTTATTATATCAACTTTTTCTTTCTTTAGAAATATCAAATCTCATAAAGATCTCTTACTAATCATGCCCAACTATGACTTTAAAAAAGGTTAAACGCTTGCTGCAAATATAACTCAATTTAACAAGTTCGGGGTCGAATCCATAGAGAGCAACATTAATTTGTAACTCAAATTTCATCAAGTTTTCATTCAAACAATTCCAGAAACAACTTATAATGATTTTTGTATGGAACTAGTGTTGGGTTTTTTTGAATGTGAAGAGTGTGAATGGAAAATGGGTGGAAAGGTGAAAAGGTTCCTTTTAGTAGGGAAATGCACTTTCTCCCACATTGGTAGAGGAAAAGACTTTTGTTGGGTTTAAATAGAAATTTACTTCTCTTAGCTCTTAAAAGGGTTGAGAAGAAGGGAAGCCTCGTGCCGCCGTCGTCGCTCGTCTCGGATTTGGATTTGGTCATTGATTGACTTAATTTTTTGGACCAACAAAAACTAAAAATATTAATTTATTATTAATATTTAATATTTAATGACGGGAATCTGAATTATTAGTCAGATTAATTCTTTCCTCCACGTTTTTCCATTAATTAATAATTCATTATTAATATTTAGTGAATTCAGCCATTAGTGGTCGTTGTTGTAACAGCCATTAGTGGTTGTTGTTGTAACAGCTATTAGTGGTTGTGTCTCTTCATATTTTTTCCCATGGCTATATAAACTTGTCAGTCGTCAATCTTTTAACTCACACTGAACACAAACAGAATACACAGAACATATCTTACTACAACCCCTCTCTTTCTGCATACCAAAGTAAGTCGTGTGGTTTGCTCCGTTCCTTTGTGTTGGCAGTGTTCTACCGTTTGAAGTGCCGCTACGGTAGAACTGTTATCCCGTTCCATCCTGGGAGAAATTAACCCGTGAACCTTGGGCATTGTGAGGGGGTTAGATTTCTTAAGGAGACACAAGTAAATTGTGGGCTTGGGATCGTCCCCTAAGCACTGATCATATACATATCTGTTTTTGTATTTTCTGATTTATTTTGAACGCAGGAACAACAACTAGAAATAAATACCAATTAAATAATAGTAGTAAGTAGTAAAATAACTAGAGAAGAATTCAAGAATAAAAGAACTAGGGCAAGAATTTCCCAATAATCAGAGTGATATATCGTATACTACGCATTCAATCTCGCTTGATTGTCCCTGATGATGTGCGCTCATAGTTTATCACTACTATTATCTAATAGAATGCAGTAACTATCCCGAGTTACTTTTCTAAGTTAATACAAGATAATAAAAATGGACTACCCACCTTGACCATAATAAGGGTTTGTTGTTCTCAAACTCACCCACTCTTTTTCCATAAATTATTCCTTATTTAGGTTAAATTATCTCTATTCAACTAACCCTAACTCAAAATACTCTTTTAATTGGTTCACTAGAATAAATAGCACATTCAATAGCGAGCTCTACAATTGAAATTAATCAAAACATAGCTGAATAAGAAGGAATAATAATATCAAGATTGATTAATTCACAAAATATTCAACACATTATCCAATAATGGTTCCGTCAAACCTAGGATGCGTAACTTAGCCACTTAACAATCATGTCAAGATAATTCATGAATAAATAAATTAAAAGAAGAAAAACTCTCGTGTTTTTGAAGTCTCCAAAGCTCTAGCCTCATTTTGCTCCTTTCCAGCTCAAAAGTTTTGTTTTTAGGCGTCTTTTAGGATTTTATTTCGTCACAAAAGACTTATGTAAGCTGGGCATATCTCAAAGAAAATGGGTCAAAATAGCAGGAATTTAAGTCTACTGCATCGCATGGCGTGTCGCCCGACATACCTATTGTTTGAGGACTACACAATCTCCCGCTCTTTGAATTTCGTCCATACCGCATCGGCCCATGCGACCCCAGAGCAGCGCGACAGGTCTTATTTACTGTTTCATAAGTTTTTCTCTCAGTTTACGTTCTCGCCTTGATTTCCGATCAGGTCTCGGACTTTTACGTAGTCAGACGTAGAAGCTCTGTTTCTTCTCATATTTAGTTTCAAGTCCCTCAATTTTCTCCATATACATTCCTACACAATCAAATACACGTAATAAGCTCAAACTCGCTAAGATATAGACTTAATCAATGCATAAAGGACACAAATATGAGGGAAGTAATGCTTAAAATACGTATTTTTCGCTTAATATTACTTACCTCTTCAAATGTCTCATTTGTTATATCATTATTGAGGTTAACAATTCTCAAAACGCGAACCGTTTAGACTTGAAATAAAATAGCGTACCACAAAAGAAAGGGTAGGGTAAAAACTTCGTGCCGTTTAAGGCAAACGACAAAATGCTTTTATAAAAACAATGCAAATTTAGCTAATTTATGTTGAAAGCGTGTGGCGTGAGTTAGCTCAACTTCAAAGTTGTTTGAAGCTAAGGGTCAACAAAAATTTAAGATTGGCCTCAACTTCAGAGTAGGTATGAAGTTGAACTTATACGGCTGAAGTTGATGAAGTGAAAAACTTGAATATTTTTGTTTGCAAAAGTAAATGTTCCCTAAATAGCTATGGCGAAAGAGGCTATATGTTGTTGCGTTGCCAGCTATACACGTTGTTCAAGGTTCTTTGGACTACTCTTGATTGGTTCAACTTTGACATTTTGATTGAAGGCATGTTCGTGTTACTTCCATTAGTAGTAGATAACACAGCAGCTCTATCACGAGCAAAGTTTGGAAGCATCGCACGGAGCTGCTCAATATATGTCACACAAGGACTCATTGTAGTGGTTATAACTTATAAAGATCAGATATTAAATTGCACATTTGACAGACTTAAATGATATACTCTAATAAAAATGAACTTTAGAGTAAACCTCAACAAGGTAAACGAACCTGAATTAGGAGCTTATATGAATAAGGCAATTTTATTGGAGATATATTTTCTTCGTACTTGCACATAGAACGTACAAATGCCAATCTTTGCTGGTAGTTATAAGGACGTATGAGGAAAAAAATAGGTTTACACGTAATGTTTATATTTACCATATGGACTACTTCATTTCCCAATTTATGCTCAATGGTTCCATCAATTAAAAAGCCAAAAACTGCCTTTTCAAATCTTTCAAAATGACTTCTATACTCTTCTATATAAACCAGACATATCCACCAAACATTAGCAGCCTTACACATATTCTTTTTCCAGAATAAGGTTCCATGGTAAAGACACCGAAATATAAATTGTAATAACTAGCAATTAGAAACTTTATTTACATATGTACGGTACTTTTCATGGAAGTATTCAAGTATCCAACGACTAGGACAAACAACCTGGCGCTGATACCAATTGTTAGAAATTAATAACAGTAACAGGGACAAAAGTTGTGTACCTGTTAACACCACAGCGGAAGTTGAATCTACTATCAAGAAATTGTCCCAAGTCAAACCTTGAATCACTAGGAAACAAGGTAGGTTTCCACAAACTAAGTATCTCTTATGTGTTTCTTTTGTTGGGAGAAAAATTAGAGAATTTTCTTTTCTCTGTTCAAGAAGAGGTGAAGTTTTACATTCAGTTTTTCTCCTTTTTATCTGAAGAAGTGAGAGGGCCCCACCACTACTCACATAACGCATAAGAAAAGGAGTTGTAGGGGAGAGTGATAACTTCTCTTAACCACTCTCACTTATCTGAATTTAATTGGGTCAAGTATTGGGTTGGGCCAGACCACATGGGTGACCCATGATCCAATAACCCAAATAACTAACATCTCCTACTTCGCACATGGTGGACTGGATCCAAACCAGTACCATATCAATAACACATATAATTCATACAGACAAATAGTTCGTGCGACCTGCGAGCATCTTCACGAGCCATACCTACTAAGGTTGTGCAATAGCTCCATGTAGGAATTCAATCACATGCGGAAAGAATTTACAATTAACATGAGGATATTATTACTCGCAATACCCCAGACATAATTCACCACTCCAGTAGCTGCTTATTTGATTCCTCAACCTCGATTGAGGTGAACTCAAGTTCCTATTTAACTTTGTATCACAATTACACTTGAAACTCTCGTGGTAAATGTAATGGTCGACCTGCGAATACAAGTTAAGTTATAAATTATTTTTAATTGTCTTCCCTTTCTACTTGAATCTATTCATCCCAAATCAGCTGCTTTCCTAGACATGCACCGCATTGCCGAATCACTCGTGGCTATTAGTAACATGCTAAAGTAGCAACACAGATTTGTACTTCAAGAGACAGTAAAAGGTCAAAGGGTATTCTAATGAAAAATCAAATTGATTTTTCTTAGGGTCTCACACAATGAAGAAGCAGGGATCCATTCTTCCATTACCCTATTGGTCGATCTGCACACGTGGTATGAAACACGTGCTACAGTGTTCTTGCCTAATTTGGCGCGTGTGTCTCATTTCTAAATATATATATAAACATCGTACAGATCTTAGTCTAGACTCTTCTAAAATGTCTAGCCCGAGTTTTTTTTTCTTCAAATAATCCTCAAATCCAATCTTCTGAAAAACTCATATCTGGCTTTCGAAAACAAATCATATAGGATGTTTGAATCCATAAGTCCAAACTCTAATCAAGACCGACCATTTAAACTTTTTACATGACCTTGTTCAAATCAAGATTCAATTGGTCTCATCTCTGCACGTTCCTCGACGTCAAAGGCGATCGCTCGTGTGAGAGAGCCGATCTCGCGACTTGTTCGACACACTTATCACAAATAAATTCTATCACATGCACATGAGATTTAATACAAACTCAATAATATATATATATATATATATATATATATATATATATATATATAACATTCAAATCCTTTTACAATACATAAAACTAGTCATATCCTAAGCAAACCTAGAGCCTTAACATGTTTCTCAAACTGGTCTCTAGATATTGCCTTTGTAAAAGGATCAGCTACCATTTTCAGCGTAGGCATGTATTGTATTGGAACTTCACCACTTGCAACTATGTTTCTCAAGTACTTATACTTGATGTCAATGTGTTTGGTCTTTTCATGATGCTTAGGATCTTTTATAAAATCAATAGCTGCCTGACTATCACAATATAAAATTATCGATCCTTGAGGATTCTTTGCAATATCTAGATGCTCAAAGAATCTCTTCAACCAAACAGCTTCTTGTACTGCATATGTATAAGCTACAAACTCAGCTTCCATAGTCGAAAGAGCAATACAAGTTTGTTTCTTACTTTTCCATGAAATGGCTCCACCATTAAGTAAGAAAGCATATCCAGATGTTGACTTTATTTCATCCAAGTCACCAGCCCAATCGGCATCTGTATAACCTCTCAACATCAAATCAGATAAACCATAGCATAGTGAATAGTCTGCAGTCCCTTTCAGGTATCGAAAAATCCTCTTCACCGCTTTCCAATGGTCTCTTCCAGGATTGGATTGATACCTGCTAACTAGATCTACGGCATAACAAATATCAGGGCGAGTACACAACATAGCGTACATTTAGCTCCCGATAGCACTGGAGTATGGAACTCGAGACATTTCTTCCTTTTCTCTCTGAGTCTGTGGACACATTTCAAGACATAAAGCTTCACCTTTCGCTACAGAAGTATCCATGGGTTTGCACTCACTCATCCGAAAGCGTTCCAGAATTTTCTTTATATATGTTTCTGAGACAGGCTGAATAATTTCTTGGAACGGTTTCTTTGGATCTTAACTCCTAGGATATAGTCTGCTTCACCCATATCTTTCATGTCAAATGACTTTGAAAGCCATGACTTGATAATCTTTAGATACTCCAAATTATTTCCAGCCATCAATATATCATCCACGTAAAGAGAAAGAATTACAAACATATCATTGGACCTTTTAACATAAATGCAATGGTCTTCATCAAACATAGTAAAATCATATGAGATCATTTCTTTATGAAATCTCAAGTACCATTGCCTTGAAGACTGCTTTAGACCATAAATAGATCTTTTCAATTTACAGACCTTATTTTCTTAGCCCTTAATGATGAAACCTACAGGTTGTTCCATGTAAATTTCCTCGTTCAATTCTCCATTGAGAAAAGCTGTTTTCACGTCCATTTGATGTAATTCTAGATCTAAACGCGCAACAATAGCTAGAAGTAAGCGAATTGAGGTAAACTTCACAACAGGTGAAAAAGTATCCTCATAATCAATTCCCGCTTGCTGAGTGAAGCCTTTTGCTACCAGCCGTGCTTTATACCTTTCTATTGATCCATCCACTTTATGTTTAATTTTAAGAATCCATTTATTCTTAATTGCTTTACGCTCATGCGGAAGATCAACTAAGTCCCAGACTATGTTGGTTCTCATGGACTCTAAATCCTCTTTCATTGCTTTCATCCACTCATCCTTTTCAGGGGTTGATAAAGCCTCGGCAATGGAGTTTGGCTCATTCACTTCCGATGCCGATACCAGGAAAACGTAATCCTCTATATCATAAGTACGTTTAGGTATACCTTTTATGGTACTCTTTCTTAATTGAAAATCATATTCACAAGAAGGATCTTGTATTGAAAAGCTCCCACTCGGATCAGCACCATATTCTTGATCAATTAGATCATCAAATGTGTCAGAAGACACTTGCTGACCATCTGAGTTCAACATTTCATAAAGAGGCTCTCTATCATGTACTTCACCCTTCTTAGGAAAATCATATTCTAAAAATATGACAGCTCATGATTCAATTTCAGTAACACTTACATCCTCCATTTCACCAATAAACACATACCCTTTGGAGAGTTCTGAGTATCTTATAAAGATACATTTCTTGCCTTTAGGACCCAGTTTACCAAACTTGTTAAAAGAATCTTTTATGAATGCAGCACAACCCCAAGGTCGTAAATAATCCAAGTTTGGTTTCTGGATGGTCCATAGCTCATAAGGAGTGGAAGGAACTGACTTAGAAAGCACTATATTTAATATATAGGCCGCTGTTAATAATGCATCTCCCCAAAAAATGATAGGTAAATTAGCTTGCGCCATTATTGACCTTGTCATGTCCAATAGAGTTCTATTCCTCCTTTTTGCTACACCATTTTGCTGAGGTGTATAAGGAATAGTTAATTGCCTGGTGATTCCTTTTTCATTACACAAGTCAATAAATTGTCTTGATAGATATTCACGCCCTCTATTAGTCTTAGAGTTTTAATACTCCTGTCTAATTGATTCTCAACTTCATTCAAGTATCGTTTGAAATACTCAAGTGCTTCAGATTATTGAGAAATCAAATAAACATAACCAAAACGCGTGAAATCATCAATAAACGTAATGAAATACAAGGCACCAGATCTTGCCTTCACGTTCATTGGACCACAGATATTTGAATGGACTAATTGCAATGGGAAGTCAGCTCTCTTAGCCTTCCCAAAAGGTTTACGTGTAATCTTTCCGGCAAGACATTGTTCACAAGTTGGCATTTCAACTTTTGAGAAAGAACTCAAGCGTCCTTCCTTAGCCAATCTATTCATTCGATCTTGCCTAATGTGACCTAATCTAGCATGCCATGTAATAATGTCAACATCGCTATTACTAGAAGAACATGCCATAACACAACGGTCCACATAATAGTCATAAGTAGAAGGATTACAACTTAACACAAAGAAACCATAGTAAAGATGTCCAGAACCATAAAAAAACATTGTCTTGAGTAATTCTCAAAAGATTGCGACTAAAGTTCAAACAGAAACCTAAATTAAGAAGGATAGACACAGATATTAAGTTCCGTCGAATTTCTGGAGCATATAGGACGTCATACAACATCAAAGTACGGCCACCACACAAGTCAATCCTACAAGTGCCAAGACCTTTGACTTCAACCTTCGCATTTTTTCCTACATATATCCACCTTGATCCAGATGGAACTCGACGGTACTCCACAAACGCTTCTCGATCACGGGTCACATGGTCGGTGGCCCCTGAGTCTACAATCCACACAGGATAAGATTCAGTTAATTAAACTGTGCTAGAAACAAATGTAGCACTTAGAGATGCATTTTGAAATGCTACCTTTTTCGGCTCAGTGCATTCACGAGCAAAGTGTCCCGGTACTTGACAGTTGTAGCATTTCATCTTGCTCTTGACTTTCTTCTTAAAGAACCGTTTTCCCTTCTTAGGGTTTGGTTTGTTTCGTTTCTGTGAGGGTCCTTCACCAGTCTCCTTGCCCTTTCCGCCTTTCCAGTTATTTTTGCGCTTGAATCCTGAAGCCTTTTTACCACTTGATTCTGCCACATAGGCAGTGGGTATAGCTTTTGCAGCACCAAGCCGCTCATCTTTAAGCTCAACATGGCGAGAAACATCACCAAAAGTTTTGATGCTGTCATTGTGGGTCAAGTTTACTTTCAGATGTTCCCAATTGTTAGGGAGAGACTGGATCACTGCCTGAACCTGTTTCTTATCAGAGAGAATATGACCAGCACTTTTGAGTTGAGCTATCATATTTGACATCACCCTAAGGTGTTGTTTGATACTGTGATCATGACGTTTCTTGTAAGTGTCAAATTTGATAGTCAGCTGTCTAAGGCGGGTCACAGTAGTACCCCCCATATGTTTCTCTCAAATGCGCCCACATGGCATGAGCAGTAGGGAATTGTTCACATTCATGAATGAAATCATCCACAACGGAGCTTACAATGATTCCACGTGCAGTGGCATCTTTCTTTTTCCAAGAATTGTAAGCCTCAAGATCCCTCTTATGTTGGGCAGTGTTACCCTTCTCTGGGCAAACCATGACATGGTTAATAGCTTCTAGAGCATCTTGCTCTTCCAGCACATACCACATCTTACGGCTCCAAATATCATAATTTTTTTCGTTTAGTTTGTCACCCTTGTTTAAGTCAGCAATGATAGTTTTTGATGCCATAGTCTGTTAAATGAAACAATTATGCAAGTGTTTTTATTACTCATCATTCTCGCATGTGATATACACACTTAGGGAAATCAATTAAATAAAATATTAATTTTACACTTAGTATAGAATCGAAAGGTTACTATGTTTCCATTCATCATCTACAACTAAATGCTTAACTAATATTTTATAAAATCATTTCTCATATTGTGTATTTCGTCAAGATTTTTAATTTCATGTCATACTTATTTTAATTGCCACACATATAAATAAGAAAATAAAAAAATATGAAATCTTGCAAACAAATAATAAAGTTCCATTAATAAAAAAAAATTACAAGTAGTTGTAGAGACAATTCTCCCACTCGGCTTCAAATTTAAGAATATAAATCCAAAAAGGTTCACTTGGCCAAACCTCGTGATAAATATCAGTTAAAATACTACCTAAAGGTTCTCCAAGTGAATCTACTAAAATTGCTAAGGCTTCCCAATCATAAAGTTCAATTTTTCCAATAGCATCAATTAGTGCATCTCGGGTAAACTGTTCAATTTTATCAGCTAGTGAAGCCCTAAGCTCTCTAAATTTCTTTTCTCTTTCCCTTCGTATAGCCCTTGCATCCCTTAGTACATTTTGCATCGTCCTAGAAACATCATTCCTTATGACTTCACGTCCTCGGGAATATGTCATATGACGACGTACTCTTCTACGTTGTCCTCTTGCTCGATTTTCAATACCAATACCACTCCCACTTGGAGCAAGTCGAGCTTGTCCCTGTTCAGCCATGTCTGAAATAGGAACAATGAAACAATAAGAATGGACATACCATTCAATGTGACAACATATGCCACATTTACTTGTAGAAGATTGCATGTAAGGGTTATATACCATTATAATAGTCTGGCTATTACGAAGTCATTCGAAGAGAAACACATTTATAGGCAGAACTTCAACACTTCATATCTCACTCATTTTAAATCCGTCTATCATATAATATATCAACGGAAAGCTTGTGATGAGTAGATTCTGAAAATATATAACACATATTTTAATTCTAAACCAGTAATTTGCAGAAATCAAATTACAGAACGCAGTTTTTCATAAAACTGTCACAATTTTCAGCATAACTTCAAAATTTCGTATCTTACTCGTTTTAAATCCGTTTTTGATGAATAATATATCAACGGAAAGCCCTAAACGAGTACAATCTAAAAAAAATATGTATCATGCCGAAAATTAGATATATTATTCTCAGGATCTAAAATTCAGTACGTTTTTTAGACTTAAACCAACAAGATGGTCAACATACGAATCAATTGTGTCCTTCAAATTCTAATTCTCTTTTGTTAGCATTTTAACTATAGTTAAACATCAAATTGCAACATAGGTACTTCCATTCTTTTTCCAGAATAAGGTTCCATGGTAAAGACACCGAAACATAAATTGTAATAACTAGCAATTAGAAACTTTATTTACATATGTACGGTACTTTTCATGGAAGTATTCAAGTATCCAATGACTAGGACAAACAACCTGGCTCTGATACCAATTGTTAGAAATTAATAACGGTAACAGGGACAAAAGTTGTGTACCTGTTAACACCACAGCGGAAGTTGAATCTACTATCAAGAAATTGCCCCAAGTCAAACTTTGAATCACTAGGAAACAAGTTAGGTTTCCACAAACAAGTTTTGTTGGGAGAAAAATTAGAGAGTTTTCTTTTCTCTGTTCAAGAAGAAGTGAAGTTTCACGTTCAGTTTTTCTCCTTTTTATCTGAAGAAGTGAGAGGGCCCCACCACTACTCACATAACGCATAAGAAAAGGAGTTGTAGGGGAGAGTGGTAACTTCTCTTAACCACTCTCACTTATCTGAATTTAATTGGGTCAAATATTGGGTTGGGCCAGACCACATGGGCGACCCATGATCCAATAACCCAATATAATTCAATTCATAAAAAAGCAAGATCCATCAATAGATACCTTCCATTTGGTAGGCAATACACTGGATTATTGTACAATTTTGTCTTCTAGGAATATTTTCCTTTCAGATAGATTATATCGAGAGTGCACAAATTTCACTTGTCATTATTGAATTTTCATGGAGAAGTGGTTATGGAAGCGGACCTTTGATTTGGATGAATAGTTTAGTTACATTATACTTTGCTATGGTTGTGCAACCATTTATGTTGTTATAATCTCTTAATATTCAGATATTAAGAGAATTAATTCATAGAAACAGACTTCTGATTATTGCTATTATTCGCTCATTTTTCTTTGTCGAGTGACGTCTTTTAATTAAAAAAAAAATGCTTTCCTATTGAAACTAAAAAAACAAGATACCAAGCTCTAATTTTTGTAATGTATAACAATTCTAGTCTTTACGTTGCATGTAGTTGGAGCACTTTTCGTAACTTAAAATTCTGAATCCGCAACTAATTATTACCTTCTTTTATTTTTCCTTTATTGATAGCCATTAATTTGGAGATTAGACTTTTTGGGAGCTGTAGGAATATCAAAGACTCCAGGATGGCTTTGTTCACGAGTAAATTTCATATACTTTTGCTCATATTGTTTTTTGTGTTGGAGTTTTATTACATAGAGATTGCGATAGCTGGTTCTCAAGTGAAGTATCTTCCCGGGTTCGAAGGGCCACTTCCTTTTGAACTTGAAACAGGGCAAGTGATTAATTTGCAAAGTTTTTCTTTTCTTCAGGAGATAACTTATTTTTCAAAAATATTTTTCTGAATAATATTTTCTTGTGTTTGGTAGGAGGGAGCTGTCCATACTCTTTGGAAAACTATTTATAGAATTTGGATAATAATATAGCAAACATTTGGATAGTGTTCAGATTCAAAATAGTAATTCCAAAATATTGATTAACACATTGAAACAAAATTAAGAGATGAAAAAACGTGAATGAATATGACTTCCACTAAAAAATGATGAGGGAAGTCATTTTTTCCTATTTTTAAAAGAAAATGCGTAGAAAAGATTTTATTAGGAAAGACACCTTTTTAAGAAATATTGTTTCTATCATACCAAAGATACCCTTAGAAATTACTTGAAGCAAATTTACATGTCATATGCACACAAATAATGGTTTTGTACATGAAAATGTAATGAATCTTAGGATCACTAGCGTCTAAATGCGTTGAGTATTATTATATGATACTTAATTATGTACTACTCATTTGACCACTTCGAATGACTTAATTGTCAACATATTCTCCATTTTAATGATCATAATTATTGTTTAAATAAACATGTATATAAGGTATATAGGAGTAGGTGAAGCTGATGAGGTCCAACTCTACTATTACCTACTTTAGGATTTTTTACCCGAGATGAACATTCATAAAAAATATTTTCTAATTATAAACACCTTTTGTTGATATTAACTTTCTGTAGCCATTTCTTTTTAAATACCTTTTTTATTAATATTAGTTTTTTGAATATTTCTGTAAATTAAATGTAATGAATATTATTCCGATAAATATGGGAATATAGGGGTAGTGTGTTGGTGTAGTTAGGATTCTAGGAGAGTAGTTCCTGTAGTACGTGTATTCCCCATATTCCTTATTTTTTGGGACAGATACAATATTTTTTGTTTGATATTTAATGTTTTAGGTATTTATTAATGAATATTATTATTTTTCTAATAATACATATTCTAATTATTTTGTTACTAATATTGGCTACAAATAGTTGTGGCTATTTTTTAGTAAATATTTTGTGTATGGTGGCTGTTTGTGTAATGAGCCCATTACTTTATAAAGTCGCAGACGAATCCTAAAGTCGATCCTCTTATTCTTTGGATTTGGATTGTTGGAGGGCCTGGTTGCTCAGCACTATTTGCAATTGTAACTGAAATAGGTAAACTATATTTAAATACTTATATTTTTCATCATTTTTTTATTTTTGTGGGAAAAATAATTATTTAGCATTAAAATGAATGTTTACATCGAAAATGATTTTCTCCAATCAAAATTGGTTATTAATTTTACTAATTAGTTTAAGTACTAAGAGTTACTATAGAATTAGCCAACATTAAAGTTATAAAATTTCCAAGGCTGAAGCCTACTTCCACACCACTATTTAGGCATTAGTCACTTTTACAAAAGCTTGCAACTGTAGTCACTCAATTTCAGGTCCCGGGATCGGTAGTTGATTCGAGGCCAACTTTAGGGAAATTTTCAAAATTAGGCAGCCCATAACACAAAATTACAAATGAAGGGCCACATTTCATTTATAGCACCCTTTTATTTTTACATTACACAACATAGCACCTCCTTATTTTCAAAATTACATAACATAGCACTCATTCAAACTAAAAAACCCTAGGAGCCACTCCCTCACCCTCCCCCACCACTGCCCCACCACGAAAACCAAAAATTCACCGGATTTATTTATTTTATTTGTGGATTTGTTTAAATAATTATTTTTTGATAATTTTATACATCTAAATCTATCAAAATAATAAATCATACATATAAATACATATAAAATTGTGTACCAAGAGGGAAAATACAAAAATATACACAAACAATATAAATTTTATACAAAAGTGCACAAATCTGAAATTTATACTATTTTATTCATTGTTCATACACGCATATACAGCTTTATACAAAATTTACAATGCATAGAATGTGTTTTATACACTGTTAATGCGTACATATACAGATTTATATATTTTTATACATGTTTACAGAATTGTATAAACTTGTATAAAAGTGTATAAACTCACAAAAATAATGTTAAACAGTGTCTCGGGCAGATTTTACACAAAAGCTTAACAAATATCCAAGATCTATACAGTTTTATACAAGAAAAACACTAGATCTAAACATTAAACAAAAGTTTTAATAAAAAACTAGTACATCTCAATGAATTTTTATGATAAAAGTGAAGAAAAAGAAGAAACTTGATAAATAAACTCCTCACCGGAGTTTGGATCGGAATATACAATGAAAATCAACATTGCTATTCAAAAAAAAAAAAAAAAAAAGAAGAAGAAGAAGCGGCGGCGGCGGTGGTGGTGACCTCGGCGACGGCGACATCGGTGGCTTGGAGCAGAGGGGATGACGGTGGGACAGTGGTGGAAGAGTTGGGGGAGGGGGGGGGGATTATGTGTAATAGGGAAGAGAAGAGAGAAAAATGGGAAGGAGGGAAGGAGGAGAGGAAAAATGGGGGCTAGGGTTTTTTTTCTTTAAAAAGGGGGTGCTATAGAGTGAAAGAAAAAAAAAATGGAGGGGGTGCTATGTCATGTAAGGTAGCAAAATAGGGGTCTTTTTTGGTAATTTTCATGAGTGGGGTGTATCTCAATGTAAATTGTCCCATTTTAATTCCTAAGCTGGACTGATTTGCAGAAATATGCTACGAGAAAAAATGATTTGCTTTTTTGCCCGCGCTAACAGATGTTTTGCAAAAATGTTCCCATTAAGGTTTAATAAAAAAATCCGGATGAAAATACCCGTGTCAAGTTTTTAGGTCGAGGGCAAGACTTGCCTTTATATCTCTCAGTTTTTCGACACTTATCCGTTCAAGTGTTGGCAAAAGTCAATACTTGCCGCACTTGGTCGTAAGTCTTGGTGACACGACCCGAAATCCGGCTAGGCCGTGCGGGCACCCGACATCCTCCCCTAGACCCGTCGGGCGAACCCTTACCAATTAAATTAGAAAAATAAATATAATTCAATTCATTAACAAGAACAAGACTTGGAAAAACAAACATAGACATATTGATACCTCTAAACTGTACAAAAAAAATTACAGCTGACTACCCAACATACTAGGTTTAGGGCTATCCAGACTAGACATCTAAGAGTATGAAAGAAGACAAATACCTCCTGAAGGGAGCAAAATGCAACTGAAATAATAAATATAAAACTGGTGGCCATCCTGAATAAAAGCTGGCTCACCCTGACAGCTGAAGTCGTCTTCGCTCCTTCACAACGTGGCGAACTCAATCCTGGAGCGAATCTGCCGAAACGAAATAGATAGACAAAAACAAACAACAAACAAGGGTGAGTCAAGAGGACTCAATAAGTGGGGCAGACTAGCCACCTCTAAGAATAGGATAGCTAGCCAGGGAGAAGAAATAGATAAACCAAATTCCTCTTATTTAAATTATAAAAAGGCAGAGCCAGATAATAACCGGAAACACGTATGAAATCACAAACTCATTAACAACCAGGAATGTAAGATAGCCAGAACATATAGCTATCCCGAACATATCAACAATCAGAAATACATCATACTGTCGCGGTGCTCAACCCGATCCATATATTTATACCGTTGCGGCGTGCAACCCGATCCCCGCAACCCAAAATACGAGCAAAAAATATATAGGCAAATTGAGATATGTCTACGACATAGTATACATACCGCATACATAAAACACAACACAATACACACAATAGTTAGTATGCGGTGCAATGAGATAGGATGAATGCGGTACGATGCAATGCAGTCACATATGAATGAGATGGGATGAATGCGGTACGATGCAATGCATTCACATATGTCTGATACTTATCTCCGGCGTGGGACTCTCATCGTCGACCAGGAAATATATGCAATAATGATCCTTTACCGGCTTGGGACTCTAATCTATTACCGGGAAGTATATGCAATAATGACCCTTCACTGGCTCGGGACTCTCATCGATTACCGGGAAGTATATGCAATGATGATCCTTCACCGGCTCGGGACTCTCATCGATTACCGGGAAGTATATGCAATAATGACCCTTCACCGGTGCGGGACTCTTATTGCCAATCGAGAAGTATATGCAATGATGACCCTTCACCAGTGTGGGACTCTCATTGCCAACCGGGAAGTATATGAAATGATGACCCTTCACCGGCTCGGGATCTCATCGATTACCGGGAAGTATATGCAATACTCAAAACCAGAGTGCAATGCTCATATGCTCAATACAATACCAACAACAGGGCATAACATATAATATACAATATAAATTGAAAGCTTAGGGCGTAATGAGTACGCCTATCGGCAGCTACACACATAAGGAACACGTGGTAGAATATCCACAAGGCCAAGGGCCTCCAAAAAATGGATATAAACACTTACCTCTTCCAAAAGTTAGCATTGCTAATCAACAACCGCTTTATCCTTTGGTTTCATTGCCAAACGATCCCACTCTATTCAATAAGCAGAAAAATATATCAAATTAGGCTAAAGGCTTATTTCTTCACATCTTAGGGCAATCCCGTTAGGAACCTGATACCCTATTTGCATGCGCAATACGTAGGCCAGGCCTATGTACAGGGTTCAAAGCCACATAACCAAACCCCAAATAAATTACATTTATATGTTGCCCATAACTCACTGAGTACGAATATATAATCAATTCCATTATCGGGGTCAATTGACTCTTTAAACTATCAGTTGAACTTATTTAAACGATGTATAATATCCCAATTTTTACTGTTAAAATATATTTAAACACACGTAATAAAGTAAAATAATGCATTAAGATCATTACCTGAATGTTTCGGAGTGAAAATTCTACTTTTCTTCGGCTCTTTTTTCATTTTTTGGTATTTTTTTTCTCTTTCACCAGGCCATTCTCATTTCTGATCATTATTTATGCTCACTTCACGATAAGCGCCACCCACCGCCCTTCTTTCTTTTCTTTTGTCTTTTCCCCCCTTTTTTTTTGTTTTTTTTCTTTAAAATTCGCTGCTACGGTAAAAATTAAAACGGTATCCTACGATATTCAAAATAATTTCAACTTTTTCCTGCCAATTATACAAAATATATGTAGCATACTCGCTAAGGCGGATCTCAAATCGGGTACCCGAAACTCAAGATGCGAATTTAAATGGAAAAAAGTCAAATTATTTAACTTTCGGCATTTTAGCGGAAACTAGCCGAACAACCTCGAAATTCACTTTCGAAAGTTTACAAAAGTCACAAATAATCATACAAACCTAACGGTGCTTTCGGATTTCGAATCGGAGCTCGTTCGCCAAAACTGAGCTCGAAAATCTCTTTTTAATATTTATCGACAATAAAAACTGAAACCTTCTTCCGATGCCTACCAAATGAGGTCTGATTTAGCTCAAATTTTACAGACATGTCCTAATGGACATTACGAATATTCTAAAATTATCGGCGCGCCAATCGGAGTCCTAACTTCCGAAGCGGCTTACCGAGGTTGTTTCACTTGGCAATTGCCAAAACTTGCCCCTTCCAGTCTTTCCCTGCATTCTCGCCATATAACTTGAAGTATTGACAAAACAGTACTTGCCTTTGAAGCTTCGACAATTGCCCAGACTTACAAGATTTTTGCCTTGAAGTTTGGCTCCGAGCGAAAAAGAGTATTTTGCTAAAATATTTCTTAGTGCGAGCATTTTTGCAAAACCACTCCTTATGAAGGGCAAGCGGTGAAATTCTTCGCCTAAGCTGAAGTCACACTAACTATCGTAGCCACTCAACAGTCAATGTTTGCAAAATTGTTAATGAATAGTCACTTTTGAAAAATAGATTAGAGACTTTGTGACAACGGAAAAGGGTCAAATTTACCCTTCAACCATATGAAATAGATTACTTTTGCCCTCCATTATCTTGTGGTAGCAATTATACTCTTGTAGTTAGCAAAGTGGACCAGTTCTACTCCTATCTATTAACCGATTCCATGTCAGTTTAAAACCCACCTCTCTCTTCCCACTCCTTCAATAGCCATAACTCCACCACAACTATCCGTTACCACCACACTTGGCCATCTCCTTTTTCCCATCACTCTCTCCATCAGTTAAGTTATTTCCACTCCACGGTACATCATTTGCTGCCATTTCTTCGCCATGGAAGATTCGGGAGTTACAATTGAAAACTCAAAAAGTTTCATGAGTTACAATTGAATACCAAAATACATGACGCGATCTGCAGACGGTATGAGAAAGGACATTAATTATCAATTTGGAGAAAAGATGAAAGTTTTTTCCTTTTTGGGTAAAAACCCATCTCTATCTCCTTCTTCGATAATAAGTTAATGAGCAAAATTATGAACTAATAATATATGTGAAATTTCACGAAAAAGACATACAAAGATCGAATTTTAAAAAAGCATTTTTTTTCCAGAACTTGAAGTTAAACAATACAATAAATTGAAGGGACAAACAATGGATATGATCAGGAGAAGCATATTTAGTACCTTTATTATTGTTTTGGAAAGATTGTGATGTAATAATCATCACTCTAATCTATAGGAGTGGCAATGGGGCGGGGCAGGGCGGGTTAAACCTTTTCCTGCCAAAAATTTTCTCCGCCCTGCCCCGTTTTGTTCCCAACCCGCCCTACCCCGTTTAGTCCTGTCCCGTCTCGTCCCGTCCCGTCCTGCCCCATTTGTTAATTTTCACTTCAATCTATTTGATGCTTCTTTGTGTTTTTGCAAGAAGTTAATGATGGAACATTTTATAATTGGATTTTAATGAGATTTTCTCAACTCAGACTTGTTGAAATTTAATTATGTTTTTACTTTATTAGTTTTAGAACATTTTTCCAAAAATGAGACAAAAGAATAGTACTATATATTTTTTGATCCTTCATAACGTGAGAAAGAGTTGAAAAATATTTACTTCCTCATAAGATGTTGTGTTTCTACCTTTTTTTTTTTTTTATTATTCCTATCAGATATTAAGAATTTGTTGCTCAAAATATAAATATTAATTATCTGATTAATGTTATATTTTTATTTGAGCATTAATGACCATTTCTCACTCTTCACTTGAAGACTCACACCCAAGTGAAGGGAATATTCTTGAAAAAAAAGCAACTAAAAGAATGAATGGGGCAATTTGATAATGTATATAGAATATTCAACTATTACACATGTTAAATTTATGAATAACAAGACAAAAGGGCACACTGAACTTAAATGTAGCAATTACTCCCTCCGTCCCAATTTATGTGGCACCATTTCCTTTTTTGTTTGTCCCAAAATAAGTGGCACCTTTCCTTATTTGACAACTATTTAATGCATCATCTCTATTTTACCCTTGTTGGGCCCTACATACTTTTAAACCTACCAACAACTTTTTTATTACTCAAATCTTCTCTCTCTTACTTTTTCAAGGGTAAAATTGATATTTAACAAGGTCAACCTCTATTTTCTTAAACTCCGTGCCCGGTCAAATGGTGCCACATAAATTGGGACGGAGGGAGTAGCATTTTGAAACCTTCAGTACTTTGCCCCATCCCTGCCCTGCCCCACCTCGTTTCTTAATTTTCAAAAGTCGGCTTTGACCCGCCCTGTTAAAGCACTCCCTTAGCCTGCCCCATTAAGGCTTTACCCTGCCCTGCCCCGCCCCACCCCTACCCCATTGCCATCCCTACTAATCTATACTCCTCTGTAAATGTAAGTTCTCTTTTCAAGTAGAGAATGAATTACTTAACCCTTTAAAATTTGAATTATAACGTAGGCTTCCCGCTTACTAGTTGCCCCAAAATCTGTATGTGTTTTTGCCAAACAGTTCCATTTTGAACCCACAAGAAAGAACACGAGAATAAATAATGGGATACAAATGAGAAAAGAATAAAGAGAAGCCATGGAAATGATCTTAGAGATCTAAAAAGGAAAAAAGTAAGCAAGAAAACTGAAAACCTAGTCAGCATAATCCTAATTTGAGGAAGAATACAATATATTATATTAATAAAAATTACACATGTGTCCACATAAGTGGCTATGTCAGAAAACATATGTAACTTTTAAGATTATTTCATCCTAGCTGGAGAGCTGTTAGTAGATAGGGGTAGAAGTGGTACACTTTGCTAATGGCGAGAGTATAATTGCTATCAAAAGATAACAGAGGGCAAAAATAATCTATTTCATATAGTTGAAGGGTAAATTGGCCATTTTCCGTTGTGACAATGTCTTGTATTGTCCTGGAGTTTGAATAGTACTCTAGGCTATTTTCTTTATGCATTTTAGATTGCGGCTATTTTAAAAAGAATTTTTTACATAAAAGTACAAGTTTTAGAGCTTAATTACCAAACATAGCAATATTTTTGTAAAATTACCCTATATAGAGGAAAATACAAGATAATTACAAACATAGCAAAAATATAGCAATATTTTCCCGTAACATACCAAACCCTTACATTTTTCTTTCTATTTCCCCCACTATCACTTTTGCTCCTCCCATTTCCTCCTATTTCACTTTTCCTCCCACCATTTCTCCCAATTTCACTTTTACTCCTCTTATTTTCTCCAATTTCACTTTTCCTCATCCATCCTCAATGTATCTCGTTGAATCTCACTATTTCTGCACCGTATCAACTATTTCAGCACTGTATCTAACTATTTCTGCACCGTATCAAACTGTTTCTGCACCGTATCAAACTGTTTCTGTACCGTTTCGGTTCATTTCAGCATTGTATCTAACTATTTTAAAATGTATCAACCCTCGTTTCGGATTGTATCAGCCTATTTTAAACTGTATCAACTCCAGTTTCAGACCGTATCAGACTGTTTCAGACCGTATCATAGTGTTCCAATGTTGTTTCATACTGTATCAGACTATTTTAAACTGTATCAAGTCTCGTTTCAGACTGTATCAACTTCGTTTTAGACTGTTTTAAACTGTATCAAGTCCCGTTTCAGACTGCATCATATTGTTTTATACTGTATCAACTCCCGTTTTAGACCGTATCAGACTATTTCAACAGTTATTTCAGATTGTTTCAATGTCGTTTCAGATTTATCATACTGTTTCAACATCGTTTCAGATGTATCAAACTGTTGCAACAATTGTTTCAATGTTTCAACGATATTTCAAACTGTATCATATTGTTTCAGAAATTTGTACAAACAGAAACAGAAACAGAAACAGAAACGAAACAGAAACAGAAACAGAAACGAAATATGAACAAACAGAAACAGAAACAGAAACAGAAACGAAATATGAACAATTCTGAAGAAACAGAAATGGAACAAAAACGAAACAATTCCAAAGAAACAGAAACAGTTTCAGACTGTATCATGTTGTCACTATACAAATGAAACCAGCAAAGATGCCTTGTGCTCCCAATACAAATATCAGCATTGCATTCATCCCAATCCATTCCAAAAATAAGAATCCTTGAAGCATCACTGTCTCTATTGAAGCTACACCGATGTTTAGCCGGAGGTTCTATCGTTACCCATCTCATTCCTTCATTCCATCGCAGATCGGGAATAACTATAGCCACCATAAGTAACAGAAACGCCGGTGACTCCATGCTCACACGACGAGAAAGAAACAGAAAATAAGGAGAAAAGAAGGGGGGAAAACCAGATCTATGCCATTTCACTAAGATCCGATAGGGAAGGCCCATACCAGCGTCTGTACGAAGAGAAGATCCGACGGAGCGTGCCCTTGGTTAGATTTTCCGGCTAACTGATTGGAGATGGGTTAAGAGGATTGAAGAAGATGGATATTCTGTTTGTTGTAAGAGAGGGAGAAAAGGTTGAATGGAAGATCGGGGATGATGGCGCTGGAGATGGTAGGGGGTGGGGTTGGCGGCTGTTTGTTTGGGGAGTAAGTGGGAGAAAGTATTTTAGGGTTTTTTGGAGAGTAGAGTGTAAGTGTAGTTATCAAAAATGAGATGTGATGATTAGTGAAGAAATGTGATAAAAAAATATTGTTATGTTTGGTAATTTTAAAAATATTGCTATTTTTGTGTAATTAGGGATGCATTTTTGTATATATGTGTAAAAATCCCTTTTAAAAAAGATCAGCAAACTCGGGGAGAATTGCAGAACTATGACACAATAGGCAATGGTTTGCCTTTTGACTCCCATAGCAATGGTTTAACAAAAATAGTCTACGGTAAATTTAATGAATAAATTCCGAACGTAAATACTCCTATTAATCTTATAATGACGCCCATATCCCTGCCACCCCTTTCTCGTAAGTATTACTTAAAAGGCAACACTTGCTATTGACCCTCTCTTGCTTAGGCAACATTTGTCCTTGAAATTAAATCTCTTCCCACACTCTCCCAAAGAACTTGAGTGCTATTTGAATAGTACTTGCCCCTTCAATTTCTTCCAACATTCTCGCAGACAAAATTTGTCGTTTGACCTCTTCCTAAGAGGCAGTACTTGTGATTTGATAACTTTAAGTGTTGCTTATGGATAAAGTGGAAATTATTTTACTAAGATCATCTTAAACGGGAACAAAAAGACATCATCAGTCAATTTTGAGGACGCGTGGTGAATTTTTTTGGCAAACTCTAGCTAGTCATTTATTTAGCGTCTAAGAAGTGACAACCGGGTTCAAATTTTACACAAAAGAAGAACTCCTATTATCTTTCATATTATTAACTTTTTTCCATTTTTAGCTAGACAAAGATTGAGTTAATTTTTTTCAAATTGATTAGCTAAATTGCTAGCTAAATGTACAGGACCTGTGCGATTTGATGACAGGGAGTATGACGGGAGATTGTGAACATTGCCAATTAATCCATATGCTTACATAAAAGTAAAAATAAAATGGCTTGAACTCATGTGTAAATAATTATTATTGGGATATAAACATTTCTGAAAATACTGAATATTTCTGCAAGTTCTAATAAGTTTATACTTAGGTTGCAAGCATAATCTTTCTAGATTTGCCGGTAGGAACTGGATTCTCTTATGCTACTACATCAAAAGCAAATCACTCAAACAATATACAAGCAGGTGATCATGCATATGAATTTCTTCGCAAGGTTATTAACTCTTCTCATTTGGGGGTAATCTTTACAAATAATCGGCTTTTTAGAGCATTGAAGACAAACAATCAGAATTTGCTATGTTTTTAGAAGAATAGTCATAGCCGCTCAAATTTCAAGAAAATTCATGAATTTCAATTAAAATCTCAGGAGAAAGTGTTGAAGTTTGAGATAAAAAATCCTAAATTTCAGGAATAATACTTGAGTTTGAGAATTCCAGTATATTTTTCTTCTTAAAGTTCAAGATATTTTTTTTAAAAATATCGTCCTAAGATTTTGAATTAAAATCTAAGATACAATGCTGAGTTTGAGCGGCTTTGGCATTCATCTTAAACGTAAAAATTTCGCCCAGAGGCCACTTTTAACACTGGTATTTAGTTTGAGGCCACTTTTTTCAGTGGCTTTACACTAGAGGCCACTTTTGTGGCAGTACACTAAAGGGGGCATATTTAAAAGTCCAAATTACCCCTTATCTTTTCTGAATTGACAGGGGGTTTTTAAAACCCTTCTTCTTCATTTTAACCGTTCATTTCATGCATTTTAATTTTTTTCTTCTTCACTGAATCTTCATGCAAAAATCACCTTCAAACGTAGAATAGTTAACGAACTGAATTTTAGTTGCATTACGTACGTTGAATTACATTTCTCTCTTAACCTTTGCATTTTCGCAAGTATAACATTTCTCTCTTTTCATATACTACTTTTTTGTATTTTTTTTGTTGTATTTTTTTGTGAAATATGTTGTTGTTAAGTTAAGTAACGTTATTTAAGTTTAAATTTGTATGTTTTTTGCGTATTTAGTAGTTAATTTTTATTCAAGTTCAAGTGTGTGTAGTAAAGTTATGTGTGTGTGCGTGTCTCTGTGATCGCCGTGTGTGTGTGCGTGTGTGTGTTTGTGTGTGTGATTGACTGAATTTATGTTTGTGTGTGATGGACTGAAGTTCCACTAGGATTGAACTTCTGTCTCCAATGATTGAAGTTTATTCCTAGTGGACTGAAGTCCTCCCCCTCCCCAATGCGTATGACTCAGTGTGTGTGTGTTTGTATGTGTTTGTGTGTGTTTGTGTGTTGTGGACTGAACTTCTGTCTCTGTGTGTGTCTGTGTGTGTGTGTGAGACACATACCGTGTTTTTTGCTTTGAGATGGTGCTTGTGCCAGTATGTGTCACAATGTCACCATTGCATTAGGTAGAAAGCAGTGTTTTGAAAAGCGGTCGCTTCATCGCTTAAAGCGCTCGCTTCATGCTTCAGTCACTTCACTGAAGCGCTCGCTTCATGCTTCAGTCGCTTCACGCTTCAGCACATGAAGCGTGCGCTTCATTGAACACGGTTGGAATAGTGCAGCTTCCAGTTTTGACTTATCTTTCCAATCTGTGAAGGAATATCTTCACTTTCTGATTGCACATTATAGGCAGAAGGACCAGTTTTTCTTTTTTTGTAATCTTGAGGGTAGGCATTTAGTTTCCAGCCGCCATTTAGTCAGTTTGCAGAAATCACAGTAAAATTTCTTTGCCTGTCTCTTGAAGTTTTGATTTCCCTGGTTTCCTCTGACCTTAGTGTACATTGCACCCTGATTCAAGTTGCCTATAGCTGGTGCAGCACCAAGAACTTATGTATGTGTGTATGCTCAGTCCACATAGGACAGATGTTCATTCCTAGTGGACTGAAGCCTATCGCCCATATGTGTGTGACTCAGTGTGTGCTCTCAGCCTACTATTATTATACTTCTATCTCCAAGGAATGAACTTCTGTGTGCGTGCGTGTGTCTGTGTGTATTCTCAAACCTTTATTTTTATTTATTTTGTATGTGTGACTGATATTTTTTTTTTATTGTTAGCTTTTTGCAATATGGATGCTGGAATGGAAGGTAATCTAGTGTATCCATTTGACCGCTGGTTCAACATGAATGCATATTGGCAAGGGGAGCACTATTTGGATAATATCATTTCAAATTTCAGTAAAGCACAGCGTAAGAAGCTTTCAGATGGTGTGTTTGGAAGCTTTCTGAAGTTGCAGTCGTACAAAACTTCTATGAGGTTACTGCATTGTTTATTATTGTCACGTATTGTGAGCAGTGATCCGAATAGATTAAGTTTTAATATTTTTGGTCATGTCATCCATTTTGGTCCTGAAGAATATCAGGTTTACATTGGTTTGAGGTTTTCTGCAAACCGTGAGGAGTTGTTTGATGGACCTGCTATAAATATGGATCAGAGGCTTCTGAAGCAGTACTTTCGTGGCAAAAGCAATCTTCAGGTGTCAGACGTTCGTAAATTTTTAGTATCAATGAGCACGGCATCTCTGGTTGATGAAGATGATGCAGTGAAGATTGCAGAGTTTTATATTTTGCAGTCAATCATTTTGTGTTCTAACAAAAAAACAAGCTTGGTGAAGTGCATTACTTGGATATCATTGACAACGAGGATCTGTGTAGAGTTTATCCTTGGGGCAGTGCGGGTTTTGAAGCACTAGTTAACTCTGCAATGAGACCTCTCAAAAGTGGTGTAAATTACTATGTGTTGGGATTTCTGTTTGTGTTATGCACTTGGTTTCTGGATTTATTTCCAACACTTCGTTCTAACTTTTGTACATATAATGGTCATGGCTTCCCAAGGATGGTTAGGTTTATTAGTTTCAAAAATCCTCAGTATAACTGACACGACCCCGAATCCGGCTAGGCCGTGGGGGCACCCGACATCCTCCCCTAGACCCGTCGGGCGAACCCTTACTAATTAAATTAGGAAAATAAATATAATCCAATTCATAAATAAAAATAAGACTTAGAAAAAGTACAGACATACTGATACCTCTAAGCTGTACAAAAGAAATTACAGCTGGCTACCTAATATACTAGGTTTAGGGCTATCCAGACTAGACATCTAAGAGTACAAAAGAAGATAGATACCTCCTGGAGGGAGAAAAATGCAATTGAAATAATAAACAATAAACTGGTGGCCATCCGGAATAAAAGCTGGCTCACCCTGACAATTGAAGTTGTCTTCGCTCCTGAACAACGTGGCGAACTCAATCCTGGAGCGAACATGCCGAAACGAAATAGATAGACAAGAAACAAACAACAAACAAGGGTGAGTCAAAAGGACTCAATAAGTGGGGCAGACTAGCCATCTCAAAGAATAGGATAGCTAGCCAGGGAGAAGAAAAATAGATAAACTAAATCCATCTTATTTGAACTATAAACAGGCAAAGCCAAATAATAACTGAAAACACGTATGGAATCATAAACAGCCAGGGACATGAGGTAGACAGAACGTATAGATATCCTGAACATGTCGACAATCAGAAATACATCCTGTTGCGGCGTGCAACCCGATCCATATATTCATACTGTTGCGGCGTGCAACCCGATCCGTATATTTATACTGTTGCGGCGTGCAACCCGGGATACGAGCCAGAAATATATAGGCAAACTGAGATACTTTCACAACATGGTATACATACCGCATATATAAAACACAACACGATAGTTACACAATAGTCAGCACGCGGTGCAATGAAATGGGATGAATGCAGTATGATGCAATAGTGTCACATGTGCCAAATAGATGGAGCGGAATCCTCCTACCCTCAATATGATGCAATGGAGCGGAATCCTCCTGCTCCGAGGGCGGAATCCTCCTACCCTCAATATGATGCAATGGAGCGGAATCCTCCTGCTCCGAGGGCGGAATCCTCCTACCCTCAATATGATGCAATGTGCATACGAATGCAACATGATGCAATAATAACCCATTACCAGCGCGGGACTCTCATCGACAGCTGGAAAGTATATACCAACTCACAACCCAAGTACAATACTCAGATTCTCAATGCAATACCAATAACAGGACTTAATATATAATATAGAATATAAATCCAAATCTAAGGCGTAATGAGTACGCCTATCGGCAGCTACACACGTAAGGAACACGTGGTAGAAAATCCACGAGGCCAGGTGCCTCCAAAAAAATGGATATAAACACTTACCTCTCTCAAACGTTAGCATTGCGACCAACAACCGCGTTATTCTTTGAATTCATTGCCAAACGATCCCAGTCTATTCAATAAGCAGAAAAATATATCAAATTAGGCTAAAGGCTTTATTCCTTATATTTTAGAACAATCCAGGTAGGAACCTGACACCCTATTCGCATACGCAATACGTAGGCCAGGCCTATATACAGGGTTTAAGGCCACATGACCAAACCCCAAATAAATTACATTTATAAGTTGCCCATAACTCACTGAGTACGAATATATAATCAATTCCATTATCGGGGTCCATTTGACCCTTTAAACTATCAATTTATGTCATTAGGGCGATGTCTAAGATCCCTATTTTTACCGTAAAAATATATTCAAACATACGTAATAAACTCAAATAATATATTAGGATCATTACCTGATGTTTCAGGGTAAAAATTTTACTTTTCTCCGGCCCCTTTTCCTATTTTCTGGCATTTTTTCTTATTTCATTTCTCTCTTTTCTCGTTTCTGTTCATTTCTCGTCTTTTCTATATTTTTATGTTTCCCGTGCACTTATGGCTAACAGATAAGCCAATATAACCGACTCCCTCATTTAATTGTTCTTTGCTTTCTTCTCTTTTGACTTTTCTTTTTTTTTTCTTTTTTCTTTAAAATTTGCTGCTACGGTAAAAATTAAAACGGTACCCTACGATATTCGAAATAATTCCAACTTTTGCATACAAGTTGTACAAAATATATGTAACATACTCGCGAAGGCGGATCTCAAATCAGACTCCCGAAACTCAAGATGCGAATTCAAATGAAAAGAAGTCAAATTATTTAACTTTCGGCATTTTAGCGGAAACTAGCCGAACAATATCGAAATTTACTTTCGAAAGTTTACAAAAATTACAAATAATCATACGAACCTAGCGGCACTTTTGGATTTCGAATCGGAGCTCATTCGGCAAAAACCGAGCTTGAAAATCTCTTTTTAATATTTATCGCCAGTAAAAACTGAAACCTTCTTCCGATGCCTACCAAACAAGGTCTGATTTAGCTCAAATTTTACAGACAGTTTCTAATGGACATTACGAACATTTTAAAATTATCGACACGCCAATCGGAGTCCTAACATCCGAAACGACTGACCAAGGTCGTTTCAATAACACTTTGGTTGATCAGTATTTTTATAATGTAAATGTAAGTTTCTATATCTGTGTCTGTGTGTGTGTGTGTGGTTGCTCAAGTTCTTTACCCTCATGGACTTGAATTTCTATCCTAATGTACTGAACTTCTTCAGCCTTACTGAAGTTCTATCATTATGTACTGAACTTCTCTTCCATCTATGTATCTGTCCTCATGGACTGAACTTTTAAAATAGTACCAATTGAAGTTCAGTCCATGAGGACAAAACTTCTATTTCTGCATATAAAACTTTTATTCTTATTTTACTGTGGTGCTAATATATTTCTCATGTTTTTTTTTTTATAGAGTTTTGAAAAATTTAAAATGGTTCCAATTGTTCTGTCTGAGGAAGAAAAAAGGTCGGTGGAATTGAATGTGACAGAAGCAGGTCCTGTTGTACCTGTTGTTGCATGTAAACTTTTAAAAGGAAAAGAAGTTGTTGAAGATAGTGAGGATACGTGTGATGATTTTGAGGTTGGTGGGGCTCAGATATATCATGGTGGTGCTGAGAGTGAAGATATTGCTGAGACTGAGACTGAGGATGGTGGTGCTGAGAGTGAAGATATTTCTGAGACTGAGGATGGTTCTGATACTGAGGATGGTAGTGGTGAAACTGAGGATGGTGGCGCTGAGAGTGAAGATGTTGGTGGTGAGACTGAGGATGATGATCATGTGTGTAAGGATGATGTTGCTGAGACTGAGGATGATGATCATGTGGGTGAGGGTGCTTGTGATGATAGGCAGGATGCTCGACATGTTGTAGAGCTTGATCAAGATTTAGTTAATGCAATTGTTAAAGTGAGTTTTTCAAGTATCATGTGCATTCATCTTTTTCTGTTTTTATTTTAATTGAATATTTTTATCAGTTCTATTGATTTTTTTTTTGTTTTTGCAGAAGGTGAATATAAAATTCCGGAAGAGGATCCGTAGTCAGCGACGGCGCATAAGGGAGTATATTCGTGGTGTAGATAACAAGGTTCGTTGTGTAGATGACAAGGTTCGTTGTGTAGATAACAAGGTTGATTGTGTTCTGAATTTTATGAAGAAGTTTTCTAAGAATTTTGAGGAAAAGGAAGGAAGTTGGAGGAAAGATGTTAGTGGAAGAAGGGGCAAGGAACAATCTGGCAGCTTTCGTAATTCCTTAAACTTGTATTCATGTGGAGGCAATGCTAGTGATGGAAGGAAGAGAAAGTCTTCTCCAGATGTAAGAAAAGACTTCAGTCATGGCGCTGTATCCAGGAAATCAAAATCTCCTTCAGATGACAGACAAGACTCCAGTGAAGGCAGTGTAGTTAGGAAATCAAAAAGCTGTTCAGATGTAAGAAAAGAAGTTAGTGGTGGTGGTGCAGGTCTAAATTCAGTTATACAATTGCATCGAGCGTTGCAAGGTGTGTTTGTTAATGAAACGCCTAGACAAATTCATGAAAATATTGATAGTGAATTAGACATGTTTGGTGAGTTGACTGCGGCACAGAATGAGGTGCTTGAAATTCAATTGCAAGTTATAAGTGGAGAGCTTGATTTGTCGACACCTCGCTTGCTCCCTCAGGATATGCTTGTGGAGAAATCAGGTACAACTTCTGCACCCATCCAACTAAAAACCTATGAAAGGAAAAGGAAGAAGTTGAAGAAAAATAGTTCACATCATGATATGCCTACTTTTAATATACTGCCACCGACTCAAGAAAGTGTTAGCGGGGGTTCATGTGATGCTGAAGATACACCAAGAGCTGAAGAAATTCAGCAAGATATGTCGAAAAGTCAGCATCAGGTTGAACTTGGAAAAGAACAAGGAATAATTCTGCAACAGGAGAGGACTGATGACGTTGAAATGGATAATGTTGCTTTGAGTTATCAAGCAGCAAGAGAAGAACCAGAAGGGCAGTCGGTCAACGAAACAGTAGAAGAAGAGGTGATTTCGCACGGAAAGGAGATGCATGTTGATGTTGTTATGGAGAATGCTGACAGAAGTAACCAAGTTGAAAGAGATGGGGATATGACTGAAGATCAGCAGGCTCTTGGCTGTCAGTCAATTGATGAAGCACCCAAAGAAGAGGTTACCACACAGGAACAGGAGATGCCTCTTAAGATTGTTATGGAGAATGCCCAGGCTATTGAGCAAACAAGAAGAGAAGTTGATTTGACTGAACAACAGACTTTCGAAAGTCTTGTGGACAAACAACAGTCAGTCGGTATAACGGGCAAAGAAGAAGTAATGACTGTTGACACCCAATTTTGTCCCGAATTTTTCAAAATTATTAAATTCTGGTAATATTTTCATAATTGAGGTTTAAATTGGAAAATTAAATAAACAATGATAATAAAAGAGGATCAATTACAGTTTCAAAGAAAAGTGCTAAAATTGCAAAATCCCACCAATTTAACCCACTCGTGCAACTCATTCATTTTTTTTATTAATTATAAAATTGTGCCAAATCCGCTCCCCTCCTTGAAATCTATCCTATTTGTGCAAAGCCCATATATACATACACACTATTCATTCATCATCTACACAACCCACTATTATCTTATACACTACAAAAAAAAAACCCTACACCCAATATAACCCTAGACACACCACTTTTTGCACACCTCAGACCAGCCGTGCCCCCTTACATCTCACCAGTTTTTTCCCCTCTCCCACACATATATACAACACCAACGAGACCATTTCTTCTCCCTTTTAAGAAAAAACCAGATCTGAAACAGAGTGAGATAACAAATCGAAGCAAAAGGGATCGGAGTATGGTTGATTTACGGCGACCTTGGTGGTGTCGTTTGGTTTTTGATCAGAAATATTAGATGTTTTCCCATTTCTCTTCGATTTGTGACTGAAATAGATCGAAAAACAGTGTTAGGGACATCGAAATAAGGAAAACGGGGATGGGGTAGTAGTGACACCACCGGATTTCGTCTCCTCGCCGGAGAATCGGGTCGGAGTCGCTCCTCCTCCCTGCACCTGTGGTGCTGCCCCTGTTCTCGTTAAGTCGCGATTGAAACTAAGGATTATGGATCTTGACTATTGAATCATTGCTAGTCCTATTACGCTGCTACTGGGTTTCGTTGTTGGATTAGCGGGCGTCGTCCCTGTTATGATCGGAAAAACTGTGTTTCCGTCGCCGTTTTCACTTGGCACTGCTATGTTTGTTCCGTTGTTTTGAGTTTAATTTTCTGCATCCTCTTTGGTTCTGGGTTTGATTGCATTTACTAGAGTGTTGCACTCTGTGTTCTGGATTTTGATGGTGGTCCGTTCATTGTTTCGTGTTTAATTGTGATGCTGCCTAACTATTTGTTGTGTGCAGTCCTTTCTCACGTGACAATGGCTTTGGTCAAGTGGATTATTGCGGATGCTATTGGGATAATTGTGTTAATGCGGCACAAAATGTTGAATTTGTGAAATTGTACTTTACTGATTTGAACAAGATACTACACGGGCCGATGAAAATACCCATGCACGTATCGAGGCCAACACAAGGAATTGACGGATAATGAATTGACGGATTTTGAACATGATACTACACTTGATCCGTCCCGTTCCCGTGTCCCTAACGCAAAAGGCGATGATGAATGTATGCACTTTAACGCAAAAGCAAGTTGAATAGAGTACCGGAATTGGTACCTGGCATGGCAACACGTCCGGCCGGCGTGTTTGCAACCGTATCAATATCCGAGCCTCTACATGATACGTCATACAAATCTGAGCCTAAATTTTGCAAAAATAACCCCCTTTATTATTATTACTATTATTACATTTTATTACTAATATTATTATTATTATTATTATTATTATTTATTCTATTATTATTATTATTATATGTATATATATATTTCTATTTTATTTTTATTATTATTATTATTATTATTATTATTATTATTATTATTATTATTACTTTATTACTTTATTATTATTATTTATTTTTATTAGTCATTATACTTTATTATCGTACTAATCCAATTTTACTTGTTTGTTTTGCGAGGTACATTTTGGCACGAATAATTCATGAGCGCTTTGGCTTAACTTACAAATGGGAATAATCCATTGCATTGAAGGCATTTGGGGATTGAATTCGGACCCGAGCCTTCAGAAATAAAACTTAGGAATTTTAGAAAATTCAAGACTCCCGCGAGTTGATCAATTTCCCGGTTCTATCTTTAACTTCGCATTATTTTCCTTGGATATTTATGCAAATAAATGTGTAAAATACTTTATTTATTAATAATATTTGATTGCTTGGTATATTGCTTTACTTTATGTGCATTATCTTTTATTTTTGAAGTCGTTATTTAATTTATTGCAAACTGGGGCAAATTAGCAAAATGCGTGCAAATTAAATATTTTTCATAAACAAGTTTTATTTCAATTAATTATTTTAGATAAATTTTCTAGAAAAGCATATTTTGCAAATATTTTGGAAACCTGTCGGATTAACCGTATTTTACGGAATTTCGGAAGTGCCTTAAAAACCTTCTTCCGAAATTAATAAAACCTCTTACTTTTAGAATCTCTGGAAGAAAGACCGTCTTTTTTATAAAAACGGAGTTTTTGCACGCATTTGCTAATTTGGTTCCCTGTTTTCCTTAAATTGGGTGGCGACTCCAAAAACTCCAAAAGAGTTAGCCCATCCTGTCGATATTCCGGAATTTATCCTTTTCGGGGTAATTTTTGGAGTTCAACAGCATGGCGACTCTGCTGGGGAGCAATAAAGGTTTTGACCATAAAGGTTTTCAATTATTTGCAACTAGCATGCTTAATTTAATTTATTTTATTTTATTATAATTGTTTGTTTGTGTGCCACGAAAAGCATGTCACTACACTCTTATTTGCGCACATATAAACTGGCATTCCGTTTATACTTCCCCCACTCCTGGGAACTTCTTGCATTCTCACTCAAATATCCGCGAGGTGTGTGCATACGCACCCGCAACTTCTTCCACTAAAAGAACCCTTTGACGAGTTGGTATACCGGCGGATTGTCGTGGGAGTTATTCGACCGCGAAGCCGCCTGCCACTCACCTGTTAGCCTCAACCGTTAGCCCACTCTTAGAAGGAGATTAGGTCATGCATGCATATGCACCTTAGTTTGGGGGGAAGGTTCGGCAGATTTGGTTGGTTTGTGTTTTGGAGATGGATTGGTGTAGTGAGATCTAAGAGGCGAAGCCCCTGGTGTCTTTGAAAGGATCAGTGGGGTCCCTCTCCTGAATGGCTTTGCGTGTGTGCAGGCCTATGTTGATTATCCAGCTGCAACTTTGTAAAATTGAAGTATGCTTGTCGCATACTAGGAGAGCGAAGCCCCTGTGTCTTTGAATGACCAGTGAGGTCCCTCCTTGAAGACCAGTGCGGTCTTGGCTGCCTAGGAAACTGAGAGGCTTGATTAAAGCCGAGGACCAGTGAGGAGCCTTATGAATAAGGTCTGTGAGCCTTGCAAAACCTAGGAAACTGAGAGGCTTGTCCTAAGCCGAGGACCAGTGAGGTTTTATTTTGAAAGGCCAATTGGCGCCTTTCGTGATTTGCAGTCTGGTATTGTGGAGGCAGTTGGAAATTTCTCCCTGGATGTTGCAAAACAATTGGGAGTTGTGCTTGGAGGAGTGTGGATGTTTGCAAAAGCTATGAAGGATTATTTCGGGTTTTAGGCATTTGGGTTTAGAATTTTGTGCAGATGTTGTGGAGAGCATGAGCTGTGTTAAATACTTGTGATTGTCGCATGTTAATTGTTTGCCTTGCCTTATTTGCTCAAAATGCGTTAAATACTAGGTGTTGCTTGCTTGTATGCAATCCTATGAATGACATGCAAACTATCTTAGTTACCCTTTGTGAGGTTTCTTTTGTTTTGTTTACTTCTCTATCAAATGTTGGATTTGTTGAAGTGGCAGACCATCCACCATGCAAATGTTTCGAGATATGATTGATGGTAGACGCTTTAGCTCGTGAACGGCGCAGTACCAGAAGCTAATGGCATTGTTTTAAAGTACTTGGCGATTGAACTTAGTAGCATTATTTTCAATTTTTAATTCGGGTTGAGGCCCTGAATCGCATTGTAATCTAAAGCTTATGTTAATCTGAATCAACTCATTTTGAATTTATGAAAATTGAAGTAAAATGTATCTCATTCTTATTATATTATTTACGCTTGCATTTGTTTCCATTTTAAAATTAAAATTGATAAACTTGCCAAAGCTTTGCTTGTAATGTATGGCCAAACAACTGAACAATTTGAAAGCGATGCACTGAAAGTTATTGTCTGCGCTCTTTGGATATCGCATTACTGTTGGAACTTCAACTGGGGCAGCTTCTATTTGTTGGTATATGGCATTGAAGCGGTGTTGCAGAACTACGCACGGTCTGATTCCCAAGGAGGGATACGTAGGCTCCCACATCGGGCTCGACCCTTTAGCATTTAAGTTTTCATTTTCTCTCAAGAAGGACAACTGGGGAAATTTTTGCAAAATGAGTTAGAGATGCGCAAGATAATAACTGGGGCAGAATTTTGCAAGAAACAGGGTTGGATATTAAAGATGAGTTGGCAAGAATTTGAAATCGGTTAAGCAAACAGTGCAAAGTCTAAGACAAAGGACGTTCAGTTTGTTTTAAAATATGTTACAAGTTTAAGTCAAGGCAGAATTTTCAAAATGCATCTTTGATTTCATTTGCATGCTTATTTCACTTGCTATATTGCATTAAAATATTTTATCTTGCCTCTATTTTTTCGAAAATCTATGCTATTTGAGTTCATGAGCCAAGTTTCTGAAAGCAATTCGCAAATCCAAGTCCAAGGAGGACGAGGAAGCAGCGGAAGCGGCAAGATCAGGATGAAGTCTGCAAATCAAACGCTTCCCCCTCCCTCCCAAAACTAATGATTTTTCCTTGAGCGCAGGAATTTTCAAAGCAACAAGATGAGGAAACTAGCAACTATCAATTCCTCATAGAGTATTTGTCATACACATTGAACAATGTTGCCAAGATAACCGACCGAGATTGGAAGCGTTATCTGATTCATCGCATACGCGAAACGACTTTATTTTCTCTCTATTTCTGCCCTTGCCTAATCAAAGTTCGTTGCTTTATTGGCAACTTTACTTTACACTTTGCAGGAATTAAGCATTAACTCAGTTTTCTCAAGGATAACACTCAACTCTTTAGGGCTTCACCAATATAAGCCGGACGGCTTAAACTCTCACTTTATATCCCCTTTATCTTTGACATTTTCTTGTCCATGCAAATTTAATTAAAACTTTATTTTGCAGGCTATTCTACCATTTATTTTACAAGTATCAACTCCAAGTCTATCGTAAACAATCGAAGACGCTATTATATTGCCGATCCTGGGGGCTCACTTTATTTTGTAGTCAAGACCATTCCTCCGCGGAAGAGTTCAAAGAGTATAACGTATTCATGTGTTTACGCTTTCGATAAGCGTCTTTTATATTTCACGCTTCCGGTAAGCGTCTTTATGTGTTTACGCTTTCGATAAGCGTCTTTTATGTTCACGCTTCCGGTAAGCGTCTTTATCTCGCCTCGAAGGTGTTAATTATTTGAATGCCTCGAAGGCGTAATATGTTGCCCCGGAGGCGTATCTATGTCACCTCGAAGGTGTTAGTTATCTGAATGCCTCTAAGGCGTAATTTTGTTGCCCCGGAGGCGTATTTATGTCACCTCGAAGGTGTTAGTTATCTGAATGCCTCGAAGGCGAAATTTTGTTGCCCCGGAGGCGTATTTATGTCACCTCGAAGGTGTTAGCTGTTTGAATGCCTCGAAGGCGTAATTTTATTGCCCCGGAGGCGTATTTATGTCACCTCGAAGGTGTTAGTTATATGAATGCCTCGAAGGCGTAATCTTGTTGCCCCAGAGGCGTATTTATGTCACCTCGAAGGTGTTAGTTATTTGAATGCCTCGAAGGCGAAATTTTGTTGCCCCGGAGGCGTATTTATGTCACCTCGAAGGTGTTATTTATTTGAATGCCTCGAAGGCGTAATCTTGTTGCCCCGGAGGTGTATTTATATCACCTCGAAGGTGTTAATTATTTGAATGCCTCGAAGGCGTGATTTTGTTGCCCCGGAGGCGTATTTGTGTCACCTCGAAGGTGTTAATTATTTGAATGCCTCTAAGGCGTTATTTTGTTGCCCCGGAGGCGTATTTATGTCACCTCGAAGGTGTTTATTATGTGAATGCCTCTAAGGCGTAATTTTATGGACTCGATAGGTGTTTTAATATTCTACACTTTCTTAATCACATTTTGCAGCCTCCTGAGGCGTTTATACATTTGCTATACATATTTTAATGGCCTTACGTCGCTGATAAGTTTGTTAAGACATGCAGGATAATGTGAATATTCCAGACGCATTACGATCCATGATTGCCTTCAAATTGACTCCTCATAACATAAAGCATTACGCTTTGTCATGAGTTATTGCCGAACAGGCGGCATTTCTACCTCTATGACTTTTATTCCTAATAGGCGACAATGCCGAGGCTTGTTTTGTGTTTTCAAAACTAAGCGAAATAAGGGCATCGCTTTGTTTCAGGCTATAATCCGTACAAGGCCATCCTTGCCGGATTGTCTCGCTAATTGATTTATCAATGGCTATCGCACTGACTACATTTCCGCACTACTTTGCTTTGCACTTATTTTGAATTATGCCTTCGCACTTGTTTTAAAACTAACGCCTTGCTTTACTCTTTCAGGTTGACCATCGGCTACGAGGATCCCCTTTTGTTGGACTATCTCACCTATTGATTCGCCAAATGGCTCTTGCATTGCTCTACATTCCCACATTACTTTGCTTCGCACTGGCTTTGAATTATGTCTTCACACTTGCTTTGATATTAACGTCTTGTTTTACTTTTCAGGTTAACAGGTCAGTCCCGAGACCCTCCTTGCTTCGTGCCGGACCGGCTCGCCAGCTGATTTGTTTTGACAATCAACCCCAAGACCCTCCTTGCTGCGTGCCCGACCGGCTTGCCAGTTGATTTGTCAAGATTGTTGAAAATGCCTTGCACTATGCCTTCACATTTGCTTTATTGCTTCGCCAGTGGATGGGAAGACAATTTATCAAAGATATTGCAGCTTTCACTTACAAATTGCGTCATGCCTACCATAAGCAATTGGAGGCCTTATTTTGAAGCCTATCATAAGCAATTGAAGGCTCTTTTATCATTGATCCTACCGTAAGCAATCGGGGGATCTTATCATCAAGTCTATCGTGAGCAAGCGAAGACTTCATTAGCATTCATGCCTACCATAAGCAATTGGAGGCCTTATTTTGAAGCCTATCATAAGCAATTGAAGGCTCTTTTATCATTGATCCTACCGTAAGCAATCGGGGGATCTTATCATCAAGTCTATCGTGAGCAAGCGAAGACTTCATTAGCATTCATGCCTACCATAAGCAATTGGAGGCCTTATTTTGAAGCCTATCATAAGCAATTGAAGGCTCTTTTATCATTGATCCTACCGTAAGCAATCGGGGGATCTTATCATCAAGTCTATCGTGAGCAAGCGAAGACTTCATTAGCATTCATGCCTACCATAAGCAATTGGAGGCCTTATTTTGAAGCCTATCATAAGCAATTGAAGGCTCTTTTATCATTGATCCTACCGTAAGCAATCGGGGGATCTTATCATCAAGTCTATCGTGAGCAAGCGAAGACTTCATTAGCATTCATGCCTACCATAAGCAATTGGAGGCCTTATTTTGAAGCCTATCGTAGACAATCGAAGGCCTTATCATTTGAAGCCTACCATAGACAATTGGAGGCCCTATCATGAAGTCTACCGTAAACAATCGGAGACATCACATTTACCAAGTCTACCGTAGACAATCGGAGGCGTGGTTCTTTATCAAGTCTATCGTATACAATCGAAGACGTCATTATCATTTAAAGCCTTCCATAAACAATTGGAGGCCTTTTATGAAGCCTATCGTAGACAATCGAAGGCACTATTGTTATGGAGCCTACCGTAAACAATCGGGGGGCCTCATTATGAAGTCTATCGTAAACAATCGAAGACGTCATTATCATTTAAAGCCTTCCATAACAATTGGAAGCCCTTTTATGAAGCCTATCGTAGACAATCGAAGGCGCTATTGTTATGAATCCTACCATAGACAACTGGAGGCGTATCATGAATAAGGATCAGCTTAGAGGTTCTCCGGGCGGAGTATCTTGTCAGTTGATCGAAGGAAGAACTTTTGATGATATCACCACCCGCATTTACAATTTTGTTATCACTTTATTTATTTCTTATTCCAATTATTACAGTTTATTAGCAGTTGCACGTTTACCGTTTGTTGAGATTATTACAGGATTTTTAGCAGCACCGCAGCAGCATTTGGAGCATTACGTGGAGCTTTTCTTAGTGGTGAACTGGGCAATTGTTGATATGAGCTAGACTCGTCAACGAAGACCTGAAGAATCGCACCCACATAAGTCATCCACCCTAGAGGTAAGTCTCTTGTTAACCCTGAGTCTGAGATTTGAGATTGAAGACAAGATGGCTCGGTTATCGAGGTGTAGTGGAAGCTATGTCCGTGTAAACCCCTCTTTATGGGTGTGTCGTCGACCACATTTTCATAACTTGGGTGATTACAAGCCTCTTTTCCCGCGCTTGAGTAGTCGTTACTATCTCGTCTTTGATTTTCAAATCGCGTCGAACTACATATGGCCTGATTCTCTTTCAGTCCGAGATATGTAGGCAACTCGGTCCGGAGTTCGGCCATAAGCCTCGCATTTTGATCCCAGGAATCGGAGTCTTGGCTTTGCCGTGACAAAATTGGGTTTCACGTCAACTTCTTTACCCTGGAAACTCTTTCATCCTTTCCGGGTAAAGAGGGGCAGCTGTTGACACCCAATTTTGTCCCGAATTTTTCAAAATTATTAAATTCTGGTAATATTTTCATAATTGAGGTTTAAATTGGAAAATTAAATAAACAATGATAATAAAAGAGGATCAATTACAGTTTCAAAGAAAAGTGCTAAAATTGCAAAATCCCACCAATTTAACCCACTCGTGCAACTCATTCATTTTTTTTATTAATTATAAAATTGTGCCAAATCCGCTCCCCTCCTTGAAATCTATCCTATTTGTGCAAAGCCCATATATACATACACACTATTCATTCATCATCTACACAACCCACTATTATCTTATACACTACAAAAAAAAAACCCTACACCCAATATAACCCTAGACACACCACTTTTTGCACACCTCAGACCAGCCGTGCCCCCTTACATCTCACCAGTTTTTTCCCCTCTCCCACACATATATACAACACCAACGAGACCATTTCTTCTCCCTTTTAAGAAAAAACCAGATCTGAAACAGAGTGAGATAACAAATCGAAGCAAAAGGGATCGGAGTATGGTTGATTTACGGCGACCTTGGTGGTGTCGTTTGGTTTTTGATCAGAAATATTAGATGTTTTCCCATTTCTCTTCGATTTGTGACTGAAATAGATCGAAAAACAGTGTTAGGGACATCGAAATAAGGAAAACGGGGATGGGGTAGTAGTGACACCACCGGATTTCGTCTCCTCGCCGGAGAATCGGGTCGGAGTCGCTCCTCCTCCCTGCACCTGTGGTGCTGCCCCTGTTCTCGTTAAGTCGCGATTGAAACTAAGGATTATGGATCTTGACTATTGAATCATTGCTAGTCCTATTACGCTGCTACTGGGTTTCGTTGTTGGATTAGCGGGCGTCGTCCCTGTTATGATCGGAAAAACTGTGTTTCCGTCGCCGTTTTCACTTGGCACTGCTATGTTTGTTCCGTTGTTTTGAGTTTAATTTTCTGCATCCTCTTTGGTTCTGGGTTTGATTGCATTTACTAGAGTGTTGCACTCTGTGTTCTGGATTTTGATGGTGGTCCGTTCATTGTTTCGTGTTTAATTGTGATGCTGCCTAACTATTTGTTGTGTGCAGTCCTTTCTCACGTGACAATGGCTTTGGTCAAGTGGATTATTGCGGATGCTATTGGGATAATTGTGTTAATGCGGCACAAAATGTTGAATTTTTGAAATTGTACTTTACTGATTTGAACAAGATACTACACGGGCCGATGAAAATACCCATGCACGTATCGAGGCCAACACAAGGAATTGACGGATAATGAATTGACGGATTTTGAACATGATACTACACTTGATCCGTCCCGTTCCCGTGTCCCTAACGCAAAAGGCGATGATGAATGTATGCACTTTAACGCAAAAGCAAGTTGAATAGAGTACCGGAATTGGTACCTGGCATGGCAACACGTCCGGCCGGCGTGTTTGCAACCGTATCAATATCCGAGCCTCTACATGATACGTCATACAAATCTGAGCCTAAATTTTGCAAAAATAACCCCCTTTATTATTATTACTATTATTACATTTTATTACTATTATTATTATTATTATTATTATTATTATTTATTCTATTATTATTATTATTATATGTATATATATATTTCTATTTTATTTTTATTATTATTATTATTATTATTATTATTATTATTATTATTATTATTATTACTTTATTACTTTATTATTATTATTTATTTTTATTAGTCATTATACTTTATTATCGTACTAATCCAATTTTACTTGTTTGTTTTGCGAGGTACATTTTGGCACGAATAATTCATGAGCGCTTTGGCTTAACTTACAAATGGGAATAATCCATTGCATTGAAGGCATTTGGGGATTGAATTCGGACCCGAGCCTTCAGAAATAAAACTTAGGAATTTTAGAAAATTCAAGACTCCCGCGAGTTGATCAATTTCCCGGTTCTATCTTTAACTTCGCATTATTTTCCTTGGATATTTATGCAAATAAATGTGTAAAATACTTTATTTATTAATAATATTTGATTGCTTGGTATATTGCTTTACTTTATGTGCATTATCTTTTATTTTTGAAGTCGTTATTTAATTTATTGCAAACTGGGGCAAATTAGCAAAATGCGTGCAAATTAAATATTTTTCATAAACAAGTTTTATTTCAATTAATTATTTTAGATAAATTTTCTAGAAAAGCATATTTTGCAAATATTTTGGAAACCTGTCGGATTAACCGTATTTTACGGAATTTCGGAAGTGCCTTAAAAACCTTCTTCCGAAATTAATAAAACCTCTTACTTTTAGAATCTCTGGAAGAAAGACCGTCTTTTTTATAAAAACGGAGTTTTTGCACGCATTTGCTAATTTGGTTCCCTGTTTTCCTTAAATTGGGTGGCGACTCCAAAAACTCCAAAAGAGTTAGCCCATCCTGTCGATATTCCGGAATTTATCCTTTTCGGGGTAATTTTTGGAGTTCAACAATGACTCAGGAACATGAGAAAGAGGAGCTGAATGAAGAACAACAGGCTGACGGAATTGTTGTGGGCAAAGGTCAGTCGGTCGATGAAGCAGGTAAACAAGAGATGCTTACACAGGAATAGGTCAGGTCTGTCCCGATTGTTAGGGAGATTGCCAAGTCAAGTGACCAAGCCCCTGAAAGTACTAAGGTAGAACAATCGGAGCAGCAAGGTCTTCTGGGAAAAAGGGACCGAAAGCCCAGTCAGTGGTTGCTATCTCCATATGATACCAAAAGGACTAAAAAGAAGACAACTGACTGGAAGGGTAATTACAGAAGTAGTTGTCCATTCCACCACTTGAAGATTAGTCCAGCAGTGTTGGAAGAGTTTAAATCTTTTTTGCTATTTCAAAGAAATGGCACTAAACTTGACCAGTAAGTCTATTTGTATTTTTTTTATGATTTCTTGTCTGTAGTTTTTTAAGTTCAGTGCATAGTGGATGAATTTGGAAACCTATAGTTCAATCCCCTATGGACTGAACTTCTTATCCCATGAGTTCTGCCCCTATGGATTGAGGTTCTGTGCATATGGAGTAAGTTCTGTCTGTAAGAATTGAACCTCAGTCAACAGGCCATGAACTTTTTGTCCACAAGGACGCGAAAAGTTCTGTCCCCTATAAGATTGAACTTCATTGCCTATGATATTCTTAAGTTCATTCCTGATGGAAAAGTAACATGTATTTTGTATTTTATATCTTTTTAATTAGGAACAACCGTGCTTGTTATATACGCAATAATGATTACGATAGTAATCCATATCAGTTGGAAACAATCAAGCCAGACAAGCAGTGGTTTTTGGAGTTTATAGATGTTGCCTATCCTTTGATTGATAATGTTAGTGCATATTCTGTTCTTTGGTTTGTTCCGTGTTCGTTATTCTGTGTATTGACTAAACGGGTTCATTTTTTGCAGCATATCGATGTTGCTATGTATTATCTTAGGAAGAGGGCATGCTACCATTTGTTCCAGTTTCCTCATACACTGTCAATTACTGATCTTGTTTTTGATAGTTATATGTGCTCTATTTATGAGTCAGAATTCAAAGACAAAAGTATACCAGGTGATGAAATCTGGCTTGACGGTATTGGACAGTATATGTGCGATTACCTTCATGGCCTGGAACGGAGGTGTTCAATCCCCTGGGGTGGAGTTGATAAACTGTATTTTCCGTGCCGATTGCAAGTAGCACCTGGTGAAACGGTGACACATTACTTTTTGGCAGTCTTTGATTTGCACGACAAGAAAATACGTGTATATGATTCCATGGTCAAAAAAAGAAGCCACCAGCAGACAAATTCGACCACATCAAGGCTTATGCTTTTGTGCTCCCACATCTTTTCAAGTATGTCAACTTCGGGTCTCTACATGATTCTTTCAAAAACGACAAGTTCAATGCTGCCTATAAAGCTCATTGGGTACTATCACCGAATCAACGAGATCAATAAGTCTTGTCATTTTTGTGCAATTTTTAGTGCAAATTTGATATAGTTGACTGAACTTATAACCCCCTGCCTACTTATGTCTTACTCTTTGTTTTGGTGCCTCATTTTTTAGGACTAGTTGTGGCGCTTTTGCAATATGGTATGCTGATCTACTGACCAGAGGTAAAAGTGTTGACAAGGTTCAACCAGATCAAATTCATCATTACAGGGAGCGGTTTGGTTGTCAGCTTTGGGCTCATGGTCGTGCAAAGGCTAGGGATGGATTTGAGACTCCAACTGAATTTGTTGAGCATGATTATGGGAAACATAATGACGACATGTGTCAGTTGTAGATATTTTTATTTTTATCTTCAGAATTCCTAGTATTATTTTTTGTAAAGTTTTTTGGTGAAGTATGGTGAAACAGATATTTTGTACAGATGAACAGATTATTATGCATAGATTTATGTAAATGCCATTTTTATTGCAGTGAAGTTTTTTACCATTAAGCACTTAAATTCTATTCTCATGGAGTGAACTTTTTTTATACCCCCTATGTGTTGTGTGTGTGTGTGTGTGTGTGTGTGTGTGTGTGTGTGTGTGTGTGTGTGTTCAGTTCACCAGGGATGAATGTCTGTCTCCAATTGATTGAAGTCCACAGGATGGACTGAAGTTTTATCCTTATGACGAAAGTTTTTCATCAACTCTGTGTGTGTGTCTGTTTTCAGTCCACTAGGGACTTCTGTCTCCAAGGATGGAAATTCAAAACCACAAGGACTGAATTTCTAGCACACATAGGTTGGACTTCAATTTATATGCCCTCAATTTCAATCTACAGGGGGGACTGAAGCTTTATCCTAAGAGACAAAAGTACTATCTTCATTGATGGACTGAACTTCTATCATCATTGATTGAACTTTATTACGCTCATTGTGACTGTTCAATATCTATTTTACCTATTATGGATTGGTTACTTTTGAACTATAAGTTGCAACTTTTAAAATGTTATTGTGCCTTTTGAACTATAAGTTGCAACTTTTAGTATTTTATTGTACCTTTTGAACTACAAGTTGCAACTGTTATTGATTTTTTTCTATAAATATATAACTGACTGTTAATTCTTATCATTTTATTATTTTTAGTATTATCTATTTTGAGATTTCTAAACTTCAGGTGCAAGAATGTCTGAAAGTAGTGTAAATCAACCACCACAAGCAGAACAATTAGGTGCACCAAGATTCGCCCCAGTACCAGGATTTGCACCAGTAGCAGTAGGCATTCCAAATAATATACAATGGGAGATTGCAGTCCTAAGGCGTTAGATGCAGGACCAGGAGAGTGCAATACAGGAAATGCGAAATGATATTTTGCATATGCGTAACTTCCAAAGGCTACAAGTGCGAATGATCACCCAGGGTATTGAAGCTATAGCAGCACATGTTCGTTTTGATCTTTCTGCTCTTCCACCACCATCTCCATAACTGAATATGTATGAAGTTTCTATGGTGTAGAGTTTTCTATAAGTTCTGTGCCTATATATGTAACAACAGTTATTAATGTTTAATGTTAATTTTTTACATTTACATATATTCCAAGTATAGCAGCCCATGAAAATAGGGGTTCTGTCCATGATGAGTTGTGTTTACTTAAAGACAGATCTTCTAATCGAGTTATTTCAATTTGAAACTTAAAATCCTCATGGACAGAACTTCAGTCCATGATGATAGAAGTTCTGTTCCATGTTGATTTAAGTTCTATGTTTACTTAAACAAGGAGCTTCTAATCCTCATCGACAGAAGTTCTGTCCATGATTATAGAAGTTCTGTTCCATGTTGATTTAAGTTCTATGTTTACTTAAACAAGGAGCTTCTAATCCTCATCGACAGAAGTTCTGTCCATGAGGATGCTTCTACTTCAGTTATTTTCAGTTAATAATGAGAGATTCAAATATATAGAACATAATTAGGTTAAAGTTGATATATAAAAATAGATATTGTCATAGCAAAACAAACAGTACTGCATAAAGGAAAACAACAAACAACTACTAGAATTATTCAATTAAAATTGGATTGTCTGCTGATGCTCCACCACCACCATCATCATCATCATCATCATCATCATCATCATCATCATCATCATCATCATCATCATCATCACTGCTTAAATCATCATCATCATCATCATCATCATCTTCTTCTCCTTCACCAGCCTGGTTGTTTATAAGAGAAACACCAAAAACAACAGATGGAACACCGTCGATCATCTCGTGCCATAGGTGATCAAAACGAAGCGTTTGACCTATTCTGAAGCCTTTCTTAATAAGCATAGCCTTCCAACCGTTACACAGCCTTGCGTGCCTCCCAACTTTGAATTTCATCAAATGTACATCATCATCTCTATCGTCACAAATTATGCATGCCAGTCCATTTATACTTGGCAGCCTCTGCTTCCAATTGTCTGGAAAGATCTAAAAGCAACAATATTTCACAGTTAATAAACAAAATCACAAAAAACTGAAAAGTTAAATGAAAAATATAAAAAATACTCTGGTTATTTCTTTTAACATACAAAATCATCTCTATTATAGTAAGAAGATGTTATTTTTTTGTTGAAACTGCCTAGTTCCTCCACGCGGTTGTTTTCATCTGCCATATTTTATTTTCTGACAAAAAAAACTGTGTAGTATGTATCAGATGAAGAGTGAATAAATTTTGTAGTTTCCTTTAACTGCAAAGGGGGTATTTATAGTTAAAAAATCAGTAACTGCCAAGTGGATCGTCTTTACAGTTTTCTGTACTGTTATGGTTTCTATGGTTCATTAAATGTAGTCAAAGAAGTTTATGTTTTCTATGTTGTTACAGTTTCTGTACAGTTATGTTTCCTATGGTGTTACAGTTTTCTGTACAGTTATGCTTTTTATGGTTATACAGAAACTGTACAGTTATGGTTATTAATGGCAGTTTTTGACCTGAACTTCAGTACCCCTCCATTGACTGAACTTCACTAACCAGCTATGGACTGAACTTCACTACCCCTCAATAGGACTGAAATTGCACTGCACTTTACGTATTTTTTTTTTTTTTATGAATTGCAGTTTTTGACTGAACTTCACTCCCCTTATTGAATGAACTTCAGTACCCACTAATGGACTGACCTTTAGTACCCCCTCATGGACTGAAAAATGCAGTGCAGTTGTTAAATCATACTGGGATTATGTAGTTTTTTTATTAATTGCAGTTTTTTGACTGAATTTTACTCCCCCCTCATGGACTGATATTGCAGTGCACTTGTTAAATCCTACTGGGGTCATGTATTCAGTCAACTGTGTAGTTAAATCCCAGTGGGGACATGTATTCTGTCAGTTGTGTTGGGATAGACTACAGAACAAAAAAGAAAGAATCTTCAGCTTTTTCAAACAGTAAAATAAAATGACAACACACAAAAATACAGAATATCTTTTCTATAATTATAGCAATAGAAATAGACCTTACTATTATTGAAGAGAACAACCAAATAATTTTTATTTCTAAGATGGCAGCATTCATTGATGCAGTTTTGACTCAATTCGATACTGAATCAGATCAGTTTGTAAGTTATTCATACAATTTTTGTCTTTCAAAAGTATTATTTTTGTTATTTGTTATTATAAAATAACAGAGTTCTTTTTTTTTTGGTTGTTGCAAAGGTTTTGCCAGCATTGTTGGCAATTATGCTTCCCAGACGTAATGTTCCGACAACTGTAATTTGCCGTGGTACTCATTTCCGGATGAATTACCTAAAAGTAGGAAGAGAAAGGTGGTTCTCTAATGGATGGAGGGAGTTTGTCCGTAGTAATAATCTTGTAGTAGGAACTAGGATGCTTTTTGGAGTTGTTGAATCCTCAGATCGTGTGGGTTTAAGTGCTACTATTTGGCAGGATGTTACTGAACCTTTAAGTTCCAGTTCTAGTAGTGGGCCTGATGTTGAAGATGCTTGATAAGATAACATCTCTGTATTGTTTGTTATGTTTTGTTGGTAATAAATTGTGAGTTTTATAGATTTTTTTTGTTTTTCAAGTTCACCAATGCTGCAACAATGAGTTTGAACTTTGGACTGAAAGTGTTTCGAATTCAAATACTAGTATGAAACTAATTAACATACAGACAGATAAAAAAAATAAACTGCAATGCATTCAGAGTTTGAATACCTTCATTATCTTGAATGTTGGATAGAAAACTATCAGCAATTTGAATATCTTCATTTATTTCTGCACCATCATTCACAGCCAAGCAGTTTCATTAAACAAAAAGAAGTTAGAAAATCAAATTAGTAGGAGGGACATATTTAGTAAAAAAAAGTTTATGTATAATGAAGGAATTAGCAGTACCTATATATCCTTGAATAGGGTCGGGCTACTGGAGTATTTATGCATGAGGTTCTATCATGTCCGCTGAGTTTGTATCGACTACATTTGTTTCCTTTGACTCGTACAGCCTCAGCAATCGGGATGTATCTCTTTGTTTTCCTTCTTCCTCGTTGTATTTTGACATTAGGAGTCTCTATCCTCTGGCTTTTCACGGTATCTGGTACAGTCCAAGAGCTTTTGTGCCCTATCATATTCACCTCACCTTGATATGCGTTAAACCAAAACTCTCGTGTATACCATTTTGAGCAGAACTTAGATTTCAGCAGGCGTCTTTTCTCAATGCATGCAATTGCATGTACACATGGGAGTTCATCAGTCTGGGATTGAAGACAGTCACAGGTCCTCTTCTTTAAGTCGACGTTGAAGCTTTTTCCTTCATCGTGCACGTTGAATGTTGCTGTACCTGTGGGGAATACCTATTTGAAATGAAAAATAATAACTTTTGTGAGTCAGCACAAATGTTATTTAAAATCGACTATTAGTACAGTTCATGAGTACAGTTCTAACGGACTGATTGGAGTTCAAATCATATGGACTGAAGTTCAATCCCACAAGGATCGAACTGTCTGTACTTGAACTTGCTTAATGTTATGGACTGAATTTTGTATCAACAAGTATTTTGAACTCCACCCACCAGTGGTTACAAACAGAAGTGCTATCCTCAAAAGGTTGAACCCCCTCCCCCTTTTTTTTACTGAAGTTCCATTCACAGTCCTGAATTTTCAGTCTATCTTTATTTGTATTTTTTATACACTATTAGGATTGCATATTTGGCGCTGTATACTTACATTCATTGTGAAGGCCAGTTGAATCTTCTTGTTCAATTCATCTTCTGCCCACTTTGATAAGCTATGAAAAGTCTCTTGAGCAGTAGTTCTTCTTTCACCAAACCATTTCTGCTTCTTAAGAATGATTAAATCCAATAGGCTTAAAATGGGCAACTCTCTTGCTTCAAGTAATGCAGAATTCATCGACTCAACTATATTTGTTGTAAGCATATCATATCGCCGCCTCGGTGAGTAAGATCTAGCCCATCTTTCAGGTGGTTCTTCCATTATGTAGTTGTACGTGTTTCTATCCATTCCCTCTAATTCAGACATGAAATAATGAAAGTCTTCACGCTTATAAGCTCTTGCAGCAGTTTGAAACAGACTTATCACTGTGGTTCTCACGTTCTTTTGGTTTAGATTCTTTTCAAAGTGGTAGATGCAGATACCATGGTGGCTATCAGGATAAACTTGTGCAATTCCATGAGCGATTGATTTATTTCTGTCTGATAGAAACACCAGTTCAGAACGAGTACCTATTGTCCTTCGCAGCTCAGTGAAGAACCAAGTGTAAGCTTCATTATTTTCAGAGTCTGCAATCCCATAAGCTAGAGGGAAGATTTGATTATTTGCATCTTTTGCTACAGCAATGATGAGAACACCTAGATATTTTGCCTTCAGAAATGTCGCGTCTACTGCTATCACTGGTCGACAATACCTCCACCCGTCTATTGATGGCTTGAAAGCAACAAACATATACATAAACCTGAAACATTTTAAAAGATTCTTAGGAAGTTTTCAATTTCCGTATAGCAATCGAACTCACTTTTGAGAAATCCTTACCGATTAAGACTGTCTATCTTTAGATTTATGTGAACGCCTGGATTTCTCTCTTTCAGAACATGCAAGTATGAAGGGAGCAGATGATAATGCTCATCAGGCCGCCCCCTAATTAATGCGTTTGCTGCTTGAATTGAACACCATGCCTTGTGATATCCTATTTCAACCCCGTGTATCCTTCTCATTTCGTTGACAATAAATGTTGGTTTAACTTCTGTTCTGTTGTCGCGTATGTTTTCAAGAAAGTATTCACATATCAATGTTGACGTGACATGTTTTTGATTAGCCTTCTTAACATCAACGGAGCATGTATGTGTATTCTGAAACTTAATTACCTTAAACAGTGAGGAATCTTTTATCCTTCTTGCTCTGATGTTCCAATCACAGTTTGGATCGATGCATTTCAGTTCATATCTCGTTCTATTTGATCTGATAACCTTGAACTCAAAATGCTCCTTGATTGCCATCTTGACAAAACACTTCATCATGGTTTCTTTGGTGTCAAATGTTGAGTATGATGCTACATCTTTCGATGATACATCTCCTGTTAATATCATCGCTGGAGATTGTTTCTGTTTTACCCTGGACCTTTTCCGTTTGATCCTGGCAGCTGGTGTGCTACTAGGGCATTCAAATGTTGGCACTGGAATGCCAGGCGTTTCACGTGCTGGGTTGGAGTCGATCTGCATTATCAAGCCTCCCTCTTGTTGTGGAAGCTCTGTGCACGGAGTATGATTATTTTTAATTGCTTGAATGCAGTCGATCTGCATTATCAGGGTTCCCTCCTGGGGTGAAACTTCTGTACGAGGAGTTTGATTCTCTAGCTTGTCAATCACGAAACGACTATTCTTGAAAGTCGGATCATTCTTCAACAAAAGCATGCATGTCCTCAGTTCTTCTTCTGTAGTTACAAGCATTCCTCTGCTTGAGTCCATTCTAATATCAAACCATATATTGACAGTGCCTGTGAAATGTGTTGCTTCATAAATCTTGTGCATGAAAGTTTTGAATTCGATCATTTCATTAACGAGCACAAGTTTTGTTTCATGATCCATGTACTTGTAATCTTTTGTCCAATTCCCATTGAAAGCAATAACCAAACAAAGTGTATCCATTCTGCAATGAATAAATAAACCAGAGAAAGAATTGTGTTAGTATGAAGTTCAGTCTTAATAACGATGGCAATAAGTAATCACAAAGTCTTGAGGTTCCTTCTTTCAGTTTATAAAAAGCTTTTTACGGCATGTGGATTGAAGTTCAGTTCATGTGGACTTAAGTTATAGCATAAGGATTGAACCAATGAAGTTCAGTCTTATGAACTGAAGTTCAGTCCTAGTGTGCTGGTAATTAACACGGCAATGCCAATAAGTAATTGCAAAGTCTTGAGGTTGCTTTTTTCAGTTTATAAATGAACTTTTCACCCCTTAAGGACTGAAATTCAGTCATAATGAACTGAATTCTAGTTCAAACTTCAGTGGTACTATGCTGATAACACGACAATGGCGATACTGATGTTCAGTCATCAACGGCACATCGAGGTATTAAAACTAGTAAATTTTAAACAAATTTCTCTGAATTCAGTTCACATAGATTGAAACTCAATCCTAATGCAGCATAAGGTAAAATTCAAACGTAAAATACTAATGAACCGAATTTTAGTTCAAACTTCAGTGCTAGTATGCTTATACTTAACACAAAAAATGGCGATACTGATGTTCAGTCATCAACGGCACATCGAGGTATAAAAACTAGTAAATTTTAAACGAATTTCTCTGAATTCAGTTCACATTGATTGAAACTCAGTCCTAATGAAGAATAACGTAAAATTCAAACATAAAATACTTAATGAATTGAATTTTACTTCAAACTTCAGTGCTAGTATGCTTATACTTAACACAAAAAATGGCGATACTGATGTTCAGTCATCAACGGCACATCGAGCTATAAAAACTAGTAAATTTTAAACGAATTTCTCTGAATTCAGTTCATATTGATTGAAACTCAGTCCTAATGAAGCATAATGTAAAATTCAAACATAAAATACTTAATGAATTGAATTTTAGTTCAAACTTCAGTGCTAGTATGCTTATACTTAACACAAAAAATGGCGATACTGATGTTCAGTCATCCACGGCACATCGAGGTATAAAAACTAGTAAATTTTAAACGAATTTCTCTGAATTCAGTTCACATTGATTGAATTTAGTTGAAACTCAGTCGTAATGCAGCATAACGTATAATTCAAACGTAGAATACTTACAATTTTGAAGCAAAACTTGTGAAGAAATTTGAAAATTTGAGATTGGGGCGTGAAGAATTGGTGAAGAGAATTCAGCAGCAGCAGCGACAAAGTATGGAGAATAACGAACTCTTTGTTGTATATATAAAACGAGGGGTAATTTAGTCTTTTTCATTTGTGGGTGTAACTAAAGTGGCCTCAAAGTTAATGTTTTGGGTTTAATGGCCTTTGCTATAAGACCAGTGGCCAAACTGGCCTTTTGCGCACTTCGCCCATCTTAAACTTTGCAAATATGTAGGTTGATCAACACTCAGGAAAGTGGCTACCCGACCTAAAGTTTCAGTGTCATAAAATGCACCGGCCCAAATTAAAAAATCTATTTTTTCCTCTTACACCATCCAATTGCAAAAAATTTCACTAGCACCCTTCATGAGGAGTGGTTTCACAAAATTGTCGGCATTAAGCAATATTTTAGCAAAATATCCTTATTTAGTCCGAAGCCAAGACTTCAAGATAAAAATTTATAAGTATTGGCACGGGGCCAAGACTTCAAGGGCAAGTGTTGTTTTGCCAATACTTCAAGTTATATGGCGAGAATGCAGGAAGAGACCGGAAGGGGCAAGTCTTGGCCAGGTGCTTATGACCAAGTGCGGCAAGTGTTGTCTTTTGCCAATACTTGAAGGGCAACTGTTGACAAATAAAAAAGGGTCAAAGGCAAGTCTTAGCCTTTTGCCAAGACTTACGACCAAGTGCTGGCAAATATTGCATTTTGCCAACACTTGAAGGGATGAGTGTTGAAAAGCAGAGAGAGGTAAAGGCAAGTCTTGGCCCGGACCCAAAAGTTTGACAGAGGCGTTTCCATTCAGGTTTTTGTAATTAAACTTAATGGGGGCATTTTAGTAAAACTATTGTTAGTGCGGGCAAGAAGTCAAACAATTGCTTATAGTGTCATATTTCTGCAAATCGGCCATCCAATTAGAAGCAAGAATATCAGGAAAGTGCACGAATAGCCATTCTTTACCCTAGACTTCGTTCTTCAAGGAGACCCATGTGCATTTCCTCTGTTCTGTGCTCGCTACGCCCCTTTTGGCTCGCCTTGACTGTTGGAGCCATTTTTTTTAAAATATTTTGTTTTTAGTCACTTTTTGGATCTATCCTTGTGGGATAAACTTCAGATCTTGTGGGCTAAATTTCAAACCTGAAGGTATGAAGGTATGAAGTTCAACTTCAGCCCATAAGGGCTGAACATTTAGGCATAGAATGCGTAAACTTCAACCCACAAGGGCTTAAGTTATGAAGTTCAGCCCATATGGACTGAAGTTCTAAAAAGTGGCTTCTTTTGCACAACCAAGGAAAAAATGATCTGAAACCAAATAGCAGTGACAAAAGTGGCATCTGGACGAAAGTTTTACAATATCATAAATCACTATAGTTTACTAACTTTACTACTCCCTCTGTTTCAAAAAAGATGAACTTATTTTCTTTTTAGTCTGTTTAAAAAAGAATGACATCTTTCTAAATTTGGAAAAAAATATCTACTTTTACTCATCTCTAGATGATTTGTAGCCACACAAATATCTATAACTTATTTTAGACCACAAGTTTCAAAAGTCTTCTCTTTTTATTAAACTTTGTGCAAAGTCAAATGTGTTCATCTAAAGTGGAACGGAGGGTATTTTACGGTGGTTAGTTGAACATTCTGAGTACCTCTACAATCCTTTTTATGTTGGTGGAGATTCATACAGTGGAATTACAGTTCAAGTAGTTACTCAAACAATATCTTCTGGTAATACATCAAAAGATAATTTTATTTTATATTATGATGAGTCTCTTTAATTTTTGCATAAAATCCTAACTCTCTTTAACCTTTACATTACTTTTGGGATTGGAAAATAAATAGAAAGCAAAATAAAATATTTTGTTTACAGTTTTGAGTCACAAGTTTTCTAATTTAGTAGAGATTTTTAATGCAATAATATATGGCATGGTTGCACCTACACTTTTTTGTTGAATCATGGTTAATTAATGCATATACTTACCTCGTTAAAATATTTATAGCCAGTTTAGTCAAACTTTTCCGAAGCCAAAAGTGTTTTCTTTTTATCAGAAAAACACTTTTTTCAAAACTTGCTATGTTTGGCCAAAATTCAAAGTGCTTTCGAACAAAGTAGAAGCAATTTTTTTTTGTTGTTGGGGTGAAGTTATAAATTTCCGCTTCTTCAAAAAAGCAGAACAACAACAACATACCCAGTGTAATCCCACAAGTGGGGTTTGGGGAGGGTGGGATGTACGCAAACCATACCATCACCAAGGTGGAGAGGCTATTTCCGATGGAAAAAAAAAAAGTAGAAATCTTCATGAAAAATAAGATGAAATAATCAGTGATAAAGAAAATATCGCCAACGAAACTATTGATAACTAAGGTAAACATACAGTAATATATGTACAGAAGGCGATAAAAAAAGTATATAATAATAATACAAATGACAGTAAGACAAAACTCTCACGACTACTACCTACCCTGATCCTCGACCTCCACGCTTTCCTATCAAGAGCCATGTCTTCAGTGATTTGGAGGCAGACCATGTCCTGACTAATCACCTCGCCTCAATTCTTCTTTGGTCTACCTCTACCCCTCCGTAGACCCAGCACTGGCAACCTCTCGCACCTCCTCACTGGAGCATCTGCATTCTTCCTTCTCACATGGCGGAGCCATCGCAACCTCGCTTCTCGCATCTTGTCCACTACTGAGGCCACTCCCACCTTGTCACGAATGATCTCATTCCTAATGTTATCCATCCTCATATGGCCACACAACCATCGGAGCATTTTTCATCTCTACTACGCTCATTTTCTCAATGTGCGTGGTCTTGACTGGCCAACACTCAGTTCCGTACAACATAGCTGGCTCCGTACAAAAAAGCATAAGCAGTTTATCAATTTTTCACGATAAAAATATCCCTTCCAAAAATATATATATTTACCAAATTTTCTCACTAATTTATAACACACACACACACACACAATGACCTTCTTATCGTCATTTCCATTATTTAAGGGATAATTACCCCACATAAATATTGGTAAAACTTATCCACTATTCCTAGATACATTTTCCCATTCCTTTCTTTCTCTAGCCATTCAAACTATTTTATAAATTAATTTTTATATTTTTATAGATAAATCAATCATTACTTATTTATCCCTTAATATTAGAGATACTTATCACTAATTTTTTAATATTGCTCAATCAATTATGTTGTCCCGGCCATGTTTCTATCCTCTCTCCTCTTCATTCATATATATGTAAATTTAATAATATTAACGTATATTTTATATGTAAATTTAATAAATATTAACATATAAAATATTGATTCAATAAATAGTACATACACAATATATTAAATATTCAATATTTATTCACTATTTAACACAATATATCATTCTTTGTATCCATTATGTATTTAATATTTGTTTATTTATTTTAATACTTGTTATGCATTTTTAGGTGATATGTACTTCATTAATGCAAAATTTTAAATATGGCAACTAAAAGGTAAAAAAATAAAAGTTAGAAGGGTAAAAGATACACTACCTCTTTCTCTCTCTTATTTGATTTGTTATATACCTATATCTTTTAAGGTATATTGATATTCTTTATTTTAGAAAAGAAATATCACTAATTTTTTCCTATTAATATTTTTTTGTATTTGTATCTTTCAAATTATAATGAAGTTGTTATGTTACTTAATAGGAGATTGTATTGATGCCTAAAATTATGGGTGTCTATTGTTATCTATCTAATTTACCGCCATATATATCATTTAGGATTGAATAATATCTCTTTAATTAAGAAAAAAAAGAACACTAAATGTCAGTGCTAGTACTATTCCCTTTTTTCTTGAATTAGTAATGCGATTATAAAAAGTTAGTGTTAATGAATAGTAAATAAGTACATATGAGCTACTATTTAGGTAACCAACCTTATTTAATCTTGTGTACTACTAATTAAAAACCTTAATATGAATTTACGTTTGATTGCCATACTAATAACATCCAAATATAAAGTTCAATATAACATCTACCCAAACAAATAATTGACCTTAACGATGGACATAGCTACGACATTATTACCGACAGTACAATGACAGAATTAGGCCATCGGTGACGGAAACATTATTTAGCTACGTAATTACACAGCTTAGCGATAACAATATTCAAGTTTAGTTGGCTCGTTCGTCCTTTTTTTAATTATTATTTATGTTAGCATGTTCTGTTGATTTTTACAGGAAAAAGTAATCATCGTATAACTGAAATATCGTTTGGTTGGCATTATTAAACTCTACGTTGCTACAACAATCCCAACATATTTTCACAAGTGGGGTCTGCGGAGGGTGAGATTTACGCAGACCTTACCCCTACCTCGAGAGATAGGGAAGTTGTTTCCAATAGACCCTCGGCTCAAGAAAAATAGAGCCACCACTCTATAGAACTTACCCTTAAGTCTAGGCAGCACTTTCTTATTGCACAACACACCAGAAGCGAGCCTCCATTTCATCCAATCCTCTCCTATACGATGCTTGACATCATCGTCTATCTACCCGTTCCCTTGGAGTACCTATCCAACATACATGAAGCTTCCTCTCTTGGGGATGACTTGTGCATCAAATGTTACCTCCATGTCTATCTCATTTGCTGCATCACTAAACTTGCACTCCATATTCTTCGTTTTTGTCCTACTTAGCTTGAAGCCTTTCGACTCCAGCGTCTACCTCCAAACATCCAGTTTGTCATTCACCCCTCTACGTGTCTCATCAACCAGAACAATGTCGTCTGCAAATAATATACACCATGGAACCTCCCCTTAAATATGTCGCATGTTAACTCATCCATCACCAGAGCAAATAAAAAATGACTAAGCGCCGACCCCTGATGCAACCATATTTCAACTGGGAAGTGATCCGATTTCCCTCATGCTATTCTCACTCGGGTCACAGCTCCATCATACATCTCCTTAATCGCTCGGATGTAGGCCCTATGAATACCTCTAGACTCCAAGCATCTCATAGCACCTCCTTAAGGACTTTGTCGTAAGCTTTTTCCAGATCAATGAAAACCATATGTAAGTCTCTTTTCTTGTCCTGATATTACTCTACTAACTACCTCAGAAGATTGGATGGCTTCCGTAGTTGATACCCCAAACATAAAGCCAAATTGGTTTTCAAAAATAGTTATCTCTTATTATCCTCTTCTCTATTATCCTTTTCATAGTATGGCTTAGTAATTTAATACCCTTGTAGTTGTTGCAATTTTGAATATCGCCATTGTTCTTATACAATTGTATCATGGTACTCCAGCTCTATTCTTCGGGCATTTTTGTTGTCTGTAAGCTAACATCAAATAACCCAGCTAACCACTGCAAACCTATTCCGCCTGCATTCTTTCAAAATTCTACTAGGATCTCGTCTGGCCGGTCACTCTTCCCCCTCTCATGTGGCGAATCACCTCCTTAACCTCCTCAAAGTTTATACACCCACAGTCACTGACATTACGACTGCTCTGAGAGTATTCTAAATGACCCAGGTCAATACTCCTGCCCCCTTTTCATTTAAGAGCTTATGGAAGTATGCTTTCAATCTCTTTCTAATGTGGGTCTCTGCCACCAATACCATGTCATTCTATTTTTTTATATACCTAACTTGGTCCAGGTCACATGACCGCCTCTCTCTCACCTTGGCAAGCCTATACAACTTCTTTTCCCCTCTCTTGTCAGTTAAGTCTTTATACAGGCGTTCAAAGGCTGTCATCTTAGCGTTCGTAACTGTCACCTTCGCTTTCTTCTTTTCCACCTTATACCCTTCCCTATTTATCCTCTTACCCTTCCCTATTTATCCTCATCTTTGTTCTCCAATAACTTAATGTGGGCAACCTTCTTGGCCTCCACTTTTCCTTGGACCTCTTCGATCCACCACTAGTCCTCTCTATGTCTACTGGGTTACCCTTTGAGACACCTAACACCTCCCTAGCTGCTCCTCTTATACAATCAGTAGTTCTATTCCACACATTGTTCGCATTCCCACTGCTCTCCCAAACGCCCATAGCCACCAATTTTTCTCCCAGCTTGTAAACTTTTTTGATGGTCAAGGCCCCCTACATGATCCTAGGCCGATCGGTCAGAACCCTGTTCTTCCTTTTCCTTATGATGTCTAGATCAAAACCAATAGCTTATGTTGGGTTGTAAGGTTCTTACTCAAGATAACCTTACAATCCCTACAAAATCCTCTATCACTCTTCCTAAGAAGTAGGAAGTTGCTTTGAGTCTTTTTATACCGTACTACTGAAGGTAACCAAATGCTCCTTCTTCTTCTAAAAGCTTGAATTGGCAATCGCCAAATCAAATGCTTTCGGTAAATTCAAAAGAGAAACTCCTCCTTCATTTTCATCCCCAAAACCGAAACCTCCATTGACCTGTCATAGCCTCTCGAAGTAGTCCCGATGTGGCCATTGAATGAATAGCTTTTCGGTGACAGGGATACTCCGAACTACTTCATCTAGATCCTCCAAAAGTGTTTTTTGATCTCCTCATCTAAGCCTGCCTGAGGGGGTAAGCACTAATAATGTTGAAAGTGATCCCTTCTTTGACTAGCTTAATAGCCATCATCCAGTCGTTCACTCTCCTTACCTCTACTACTTGCTCTCGGAGGTCCTTATCCACTAAAATACCTACCCCACGAAAACTCTTCATTGATAATGTACTTATATAATTTATGTATGAATTTGTGTATTATTTTATGTAGGATAGAATGGTGGTTAAGAATACAGAAATGAATAATACATGAGTTAAAACAACTAAAAATGACCAAAATAGCCCTCACGTATTAAACAATTTTTTTTTTTAAAAAAAAAAAATAAACATAACACATATTTTATTATTGCATGCATTATTAATCTCCACATTACAATCCATAATTACTAATCCTTACATTACAACTCTACACTACTAACCCCTACGTAAATTGTCTCTTAACCAAATGAGCCTTATTGTCTAACCTAAGCTTTATGCGCACTTGACCTTAGATCTGTAATTTTAGGCTCCTGCACACACTACCAAGTATTGCTAGTAATTCTAATCATCCAACACAAATGTGTTTTCGTACTTTGGATAATGTGTTTTTTTTTTAACTAAAAAAGATGGTGATTTACTTTTTCAATGTTTTAACTCAACTATTTAATAGAGCAATAACTTACCGCTAGTGCAGGAATTCACATGGGAATCAAGCCAAGTATTAATCTTAAGGTTCGTAATCTAGAAAAATTTTCTTTCGAAAAAACACTAATGTCTTTTTGGTTATACAAGCTCTTTTGTAAAAACAAAAAACAACACAAAATTTTTGGTGAAAAATCTTGCCTCCATTAATGAATGAATCCCCTATTTATACAAGACAAATGATAACCTTAACTTAGTCCCAAAGCTATCTCTAGTAGGCTTGGCCCAACATAAACTAACTTTACACTAGCTATATATACTTTACAAAAATAGCCTATACAATTTCATTTATAACTTATTGTATATTCTAATGCCCCCTCAAGTTGGAGCATGAAGATTTCTTATGCACAACTTGTTAAGGAAATACTCGAACTGCACCCGTCCCGATGCCTTCATGAAAATATTGGCCAATTGTGTGGCTGTGGGCACATAGGACGGACGTATCGTGCCCCCGATAATCTCATTTTGAATAAAGTGACAGTCAACTTCGATGTGTTTAGTGCTCTCGTGAAACACAAGATTCCGAGCAATATGCAATGCTGCTTGACTGTCACACTTTAAGTTTATCGGTGGCTTGTGCTCGATCCTAAGATTCCACAAAATTCCTTTAAACCACTTTAACTCACACACGGTCATTACCATCGACCGATATTCTGCCTCCGCTGAAGACCGAGAAATAATCTGTTGCTTCTTCGTCCGCCATGATATCGGTGAGTCCCTTAAAGACACGTACCGACTAGTCAATGATCGACGTGTCAACGGACAACCTGCCCAATCAGAATCACACCATCTGTGCAATCGCAAATCATACTGAGAGCTCATTAGAATGCTTTGGCCCGGACACTCTTTCAAATATCGGACGACACGAAGTGCCGCATCCATATGCTCAACTCGGGGATTCCGCATGAATTGTGACAACACATGCACGCTGTAAGACAAATCTGGACGCGTAAAACACAAGTAAATCAATCTCCCAACCAGTCTACGAAATCGTTTAGGATCTTTGATCAAACGACCAGTCGCTAGCGCCAAGCGATGGTTTTGCTCTATTTGTGTACCCACCGGTTTCGCCCCCAAGAGCCCTTCTTCCGTTATGATATCCAAAGCATACTATCTCTGACATAAGAAAATGCCTTTCGGACTCCTCGCCACTTCAACCCCTAAGAAGTATTTCAGAGTGCCTAAATCTTTCATATGAAAGCATTTAGAGAGATATAGTCTAAAAATTTGAATAGCCCTCGAATAATTTCTGGAGATAATCAAGTCATCCACATATGAAAGCACATTCAGTTGTACATTTCCCTTTTTCATCGTAAATAATGAGTAATCAGAATATGATTGTCGGGACCCATATTTCTTAAGAGCGGCCGACAACTTGGCAAACCAACACCGAGGAGCTTGTTTTAGACCATACAGAGATTTTCGGAGGCGACACACAGTTCCTTTCCCATTCATTTGATGCCCCGGAGGTAATTTCATATATACCTCTTCACGAAGATCACCATGCAAAAACGCATTGTGCACATCCATCTGATGCAATTCCCAACCTTTAGCTGCAGCCATGGCAAAAAAACTCGAACGGTCACCATTTTAGTGACCGGTGCAAATGTCTCCGTGTAATTGACTCCCTCCACTTGATGATTCCCAAAAATCACCAATCTTGCTTTGTACCGTTCAATGGTACCGTCTGAATTGTACTTGATCTTATACACCCATCGGCAGCCGAGGGACTTCTTACCCGGAGGTAAGTGAACGATTTCCCAAGTTCTGTTTGCTTCCAATGCCTGCAACTCTTGCTGCCACATTTCTCCACTTTTCATCTTTACCCGCCTCTAAATAGGAGGCAGGCTCATTTCCTTCTGTTATGGCTGCAAGAAAACTTACATGCTTCGAAGAAAAATTATCACAATTGACATAATGTGTTAGAGGATAGGGCTTACCGGAAGGTTGTTGAGAAACGAGTGAACAGTCAGACTTTCGGACACAAGACGATACTCAGTGACTCAACTTTTGGACCGTATTGGTAACGAAATCTTTCAGCAAAATATTTTCCCTCTTAACCCGCTTTCCACGACCCAATTCTTCTACTATCACATTGTCTTCCATGCGTTCGTGAGCAACATCGGGGTTCGAATCCCCATGATCCATCCTTTCAATTCTCGGAGTCATTTCTACTTGAGCGTCATTCTCAACGCCCCCCCTCCCCTTACTCTCACGCTCTCCTCTTCTTCTTCCAAAGCTACGGTCACAGGAACTGTTTCATGACTCCGTTTTCCTTTTCCTCCTCCTCTGATGCAAACGAAAACTCATTTTCATAAAACACCACGTCCCTCGATATCAAAAATTTCTTTGCCTCCGAGTCATACACTTTCCAAGCTTTCTTTCCATTCGGATACCCCACAAATACACATCGATGACTCCTACTCTCAAATTTATCACCAGTAAGTCCTTGATTGCGAGCATAGCACAAGCATCCGAACACCCTCAAATGATCATAATTTGGCGTCACTCTCATCAAGACATCGTAAGGTGTCTTACCGTTCAACAACTTAGAGGGCGTCCGATTGATTAGATAACAGGCTGTCGTCACATATTCTCCCCAAAATTCGATCGGCATATTAGCTTGAAATCAGAGCGCTCGTGCTACATTCAAGATATGTCGATGTTTTCGTTCAACTCTACCTTTTTTCTGTGGTGTCCCTACACAAGAAGTTTGAAACAATATCCCTTGTTTGAAGAAAAACCCTTTCAGACTTATGAACTCGGTTTCATTATCACTCTGGATGCATTTAACCCGTTTATTAAATTGTGTTTCCACCATCGCAAAGAAACGTTTCAACTTTTGTCCGACTTTTTTCTTATGGATTAACAAAAACACCCATATACCTCGTGAACAATCATCAACAATAGTCAAAAAATATGATGCACCACACGAGGATTCAGTTCTATAAGGACCCCATAAATCATAATGAATTAAATCAAAAGGTTCGGCAGCTTTATTATCACTTGAAAGAAATACATTCTTAGTTTTTCTTTGCTCGAAGGCATACATCACATGGTTTTTCCTCTAAGCTACCTTTCCTACTCCTATCTTCTAGTACTGAAAGAGATTTAGTTACTTGCATCGAAGGATGCCCTAACCTTTGATGCCACAAATCCATCGCATCGATCTTCATTGCCTTCACCAGGGGTACCGTCCAAAAGTAGTAGAGTCCGTTCTTTTGTTCACCCATTCAAATCAACTTCCCCGTAGCCCGGTCCTGCATAACACAAATCATTAGTGAAATTTACATTACACTAACTGATCAATTAATTGAGACACCGAAAGCAAATTGCAAGTTATTTCGGGTACATATAACACTTTCTGAAGAACCATGTCTTCATTAAATCTGATAGATCCTTTTGAGTAGCCATTGTACTGCTTCCGTTTGGTAGACCTACCGGACACTGTGGAATTATCCGTAGATTCTCAAAAACACCCAATTGACCGGTCATATGATTCGATGCTCACGTGTCAATAATCCACAGAAGTCGAATTTGTTTACCAATCGATGGCTCACTTGTGCTCGCATTCTCTCTGTTCAGCAACTCGAACAGCATCTGCAGCTGGTCACTAGATATCCCGGACAGGTTCTTTTGTCTGTGTAGTCATGTGTCCAGTTTCTCCACTCTCGGACTCAGCTTGAGCAACATTTTCCCGATTACCACCACGTCCTCGACCAGCATTCGAGCCATACTGTCGATATCCACGGCCTCTACCACCCCTGTTAGCCTCAGTTCTTCCTCTGCCACGTCCACCATTTTGAGATCCTTTTTTTTATAGTAGACCCAACCCTCCGGATATCCAATAAATTCAAAGCAGTGTTCTGGAGGGTGTCCACTTCAGTCGCACAAGTGACACTTTTTATAGGGCTTCCTCGGTGGGGGCGACCGTTGTACAGCAAACGCTGTCACCTCCCCCCGTTCTTTCTGTGTCCGTGTCATTCCTTTAACACGTTCATCTTGAACAACCTTTTAGTAAACTTGATTCATGGATGGCAACGGATCCTAGGCCAAGAGATTGAAACGGATAGTTCCATAGAGATTTTTATCCAACCCCATAAGAAACAGATGGACCCCATCTTCTTCTCTCTTCTTCTCCAGTGCAACCGTGAGATTACACGAGCAATTTCCACATGAACACGTCGGAAACTTATCATAGTTTCCAAGTTCTTCCCACAACTTAGCCAATTTCCCATAGTAAGCAGCAATGGTCAATCCCTTTTGCTTGCACCTGACCAGAGCAGCCTTCAATTCCTGAATCCGAGGTCCATTTTCCACTGAGAAACGCTCTCGGATGCTCTCCCACAAATCCTTTGCGACCTCCATATGTGATATGGTGGTTCTAAGGGTAGACTCAGTGGAGTTCCTAATCCATGACACCAGAAGAGAATTGATAGTCTACCAATCTTCATAATCGACCGAATCCGACCTGGCTTCTTAACCGACCCGTCGACGAAACCAAACTTTTTCCTCGCACGTAACGCCACGGACCATGCTTATTTCTCATTGTTTTCTCCGGTCAACCGGACCTGTGTGATAATCAAGCCGGGATTATTGTTTGAGGTGATGTTGTACGGAGAGATGGTCTTCCGTACGACGGCAACGTCACCCCCCACTCCACGAACACCTTCTCCACCAGTAGGTTGGAGCTGCCATCACTTTACACTCATACGAAGAGTTTCACGGTGGCTCTGATACCATGTAAAAACAAACACAACAACACAAAATTTTTGGTGAAAACTCTTGCCTCCATTAATGAATGAAACCCCTATTTATACAAGACAAATGATAACCCTAACTTAGTCCCTAAGCTATTAATTGTGAGTAAGTGAGAGAAGCTCCCCCTTCTCTCTACCCTTCCCCCTTCAATCACTTACTTCTTTTACTCATCTCATATGTCTGCACCACTCGATGCTACTCCTTCTACTACACTCCATCTATTACCTCCCAAACCTCCTGATCCAATTGATATTAACCAAGCATTGAATGCTAAGCCTACCTACTATGAAAAATTGGTTCAGTCCAATACCAAATCATGCCTTATTTCTTCTACTCCACTCTTACATCCATCATCATCGACTTCACACCCTTCCATGCAAACCCCATCAATCGATGACGAGAGCTCCTTTGACCACATTACTCTCTCACAAGCTGATCGACAAAGAATTTACTCTCCTTGGGCAAATTCTGTGATGATAAAGCTACAAGGAAAAAGGCTACATCATCAATATTTATTTGAAAAGCTCAAGAAACTTTGGAGTCTAATGGAAGATTTTCCACTAGAGGCCAACTTTTGAGTTAAAGAATTGGGTTAATATAATTAAGAAAAAATATTTTTAATTAATAATTTCACGTCATTTTTTCGGTGCGTTTTAATTAAAATCCGGCTAGAGTGATTTTGGTGTAGACCGAAGGAAAGTTGAGTGACATTTGAGTAACAAAGGAAAACAAAAGTGACTTTAATGATGATGAAACAATAGTTGAGTGACTTTTGGGTAACAAAAGAAGTAAAAGTGACTTTGTGGTAATGAAACAATAGTTGACTGACCACCGGTAAAATTAACTCGATGTAAAGCTGAGGCCAACTTCAATCTATGGGAATAAAGTTTAGGTCTGAATATTTTTTAAGTTGGCCTCAACTTTAATTCTTGGGAATGAAATTCAGCTCGACATCAGACCCCTGGACTGAAGTTAGCGTCTATTTAGGTTTTTGGCCCTAAAGTTGAGTGGCTAACAGTTGCAAACCTTTTAGTGGCTGGCACTCAAATGATGATGTGAAAACAGGCTTCCGTACTAAATTTACCCAAATGCCATATGTGGTGATGTATGTTGAATTAATATTTATACAATTTAATCGTTAACTTGTATTAAACTTGAATGACATACCTATTAAGAAATAAGAACTACATCACTGATGTTGAATTTACAAGTACATTTTCTGTTATCATCTGAACTAGCACAAATTTGTAAACATATATAACATCTTGCAAAAGTGTCCTAGAGGAACATTAATTGTCTGAATTATTATCATCACAGGGTGACTGGTATGAACTCTCTGTGATTTGGGCCAACGATGAAAATGTGAGAGAGACCCTTCATGTTCGAAAGGTATGTTAATTTTCTTGATCAAAGAAAAAATGTTGATTACTATTTGGAATTAAATAAAATAATAGATGGTTTAAACATAGGGAACAACCGGAGCATGGGAGCAATGCAGAAGAAAATTTCCCTTCACGTTTAATGTTAACAGTACTGTACCTTATCACACATACCTTAGTAGCAAAGGTTATATATCTCTTATTTACAGGTAATAAGAACCAAACATTTTTGAGCTTATTAAAAATTTGGCATATCTATTAGACGTTTTCTTCTTGTAAATATAACTCGACCATATACTGGATATCATCAGGGTGACTTTGTGGAATTTTATTAATATTGGAGATACACTGTGGTTCTTAGTTTCTATCTTTTTTTTAATGAACAGTGGTGATCATGACTTATCTGTACCATTCATTGCGACTCAAGCTTGGATATCATCGCTAAATTATTCCATTATTGATGATTGGAGGCCATGGCTTGTCGATGGTCAAATTGCTGGGTGAGTTCCTACTTAATCTTTTTTTCTAATGGTTCTTACTTTGGGTTTTCTTCTAAGAGTTCAAGTGAATCATTTCTTTTATTTTTATATAGTTATACAAGAACCTATGCAAATCGGATGACATATGCGACACTAAAGGTAATAATAAACTAGCAAATTCTTTTCTGTAAATATTAAAGTGGAGTATTGTTAATTGAATCATTTTCATGCCTTTTTCATATATAAAGGGCTCAGGGCATACTGCACCGGAATGGACTCCTGCTGAATGTTTTGCCATGTTGAAAAGGTGGATCTCTTATGTAACACTCTAGTTGATTTCAAGATCTCGAGTTGGCTTTTCAAAAGATTGGCAAGGTCACTTTATGTCATTTATACTCCAATACATAGAATTGATTGTTAAGTAATTTTTGAAGTTGAAGAAGTGAGTCTTATTTAATTTCTTGTTGTAATTTTTTTTCAAACAAAATAAAAGATAAGGGAAATTTGTAATAGAACTTCATTCTCAAAAAGGATGTTTCACTCTCCAAAAATTGTAATAATATTTGATGATGTATATATATTATGCAAATATGTCTTTGTTACGGTGTTGTTACAATAACTAGGTACCGCGATCGACACCTTTACACTAGACTAAACCATAGTCATAAACTAATAACATCCAACAACTTATTATCCAGAGTACCCACCAAAACAAGGTTTTACCAAGGACATACCATATTCAGGTTTTCTCTCATCTTAATATTCGCCACAATCATCATAAGCTTGTGTTGAATATTCTTTGCTTAACTATACAAGGATAATAGACTGTGCCTTTTGAGATACTGATGCTTTAACACCGTCTCCTCAACTTCCATCACGACTTCAACATTATAGCTCCCTAATTAGAGGCGGATCTAGGATTTCAAGACCATGAGTTCACCATGATATAAAATTTTACAAAATCCAAAAAAGTTGTTACTTTTGGGATTCAAACCCTTGTGCTCAAGGAAAAAAGACAATCATCCAACCAGTGAACCAGTTTAGCATTATTGAGCATGGGTGCACATAAATAATATTGGACTCAATTTTAGAAATATATACATGATATATCGAGCTTATTCGGCGGACCATGGGTTCACGTGAACCACCCCAGACCCTATAAATCTGCCCCTGTCCCTAATCAAACCATAACAGCTCCAAAATCAAACACGAACCACTACTAACCACAATGGAAGAAGGAAAAACAGGGGAACAGAGAAACGGGGAAAAGCTGAGGGATTTTCGGGAAGGACATTCCAAAAATGAATAGGGAATAGTGAAACAGACCTTTGGATACATGGTTGGCCGGAAAATGGTGATGTCGCTGGAGTTAGGGTTTAGTCGTTTCTTTTAACTCCAATCTACGCCGAATCGATTGATAATTTGGAGCAATTGACTAGAAAATTGGATAGCGGGGCTCGAGACGAGTCTATTCATGTAATTGGTTGGCCGGAGACACGGTGGTCGCTGACCACCACCGCCGTAAATGGAGGATCCCGTCTGTAGAGTAAATTTCAGCATGGTTCCCTTGTCTGGTGATTTTGGAATTATGGGGAGTTAGGGGGAAAATGTGGATTAAAAAGGAAGATGGGCCAGACCGGGTCAAGGGGGAATTGGGCGGGTCAGATGATTGACATGGGCTGATTTTTTCATTTTTCTGAGTTTAAAGTGGCCCAGATGGCATATCAATTAAACAATCCAAACTACACAAATGCTACACAATTAACAATTAATTCTCAATTAATCAAACTTCAAAAATTACAATAATAAGCATAGAATCATCATACTTCACAAGTTATACATACATACATACATACATATATATATATATATATATATATATATATATATATATATATATATATATATATATATATATATATATATATATTGCATTTTTCTCCTAATTAATTAACTAAAAGTAGCTAAATAAAAGAATAAAAATCTAGTAAAATCACATTCTAATAACTCAACTATTTTGAAGAAATTTAATTTGGTGCCAAAATTGGGTGATTACAGCTGCCCCTCTTTGTTCGGGAACATGAAGCGTTTTCGGACAAAGACGTAATCAACAACTAATTTTGACTTTTTGGTTCTTGCCAAGAGCACGCTTTTCAAAATGGTTAATGTACCATGATTACAGGGCTACCTACATATCCTCAGACTAAGTAAACAGGTCAGTATAGTTTTTCACAAGCGGCAGTTGGGACCAGCGCTTCCTGACAGATACTAGACTCTCTAGACTAATACTAAATACTTTGTAGACACCCTAGGGCTGATACTGGACGCTTCTAGACTTACTCTGATTGACTCAAGAGACTTTTGACATGCTAGAACTGTCACTGCCGGTTGCTTGCTAGTGGTCACTGCTTTACAAAGAAATGAAAAATACAACATGAAAATGTAAATTACAAATCCTAGACTAACTCTTCGTGCTTCCCAAGGTTGGTCTTGCTCTTTGATGAAAAATTTATACCACCGCTCCGGTGGGTCTTGTCTTAAGGGTTGGAAAATTGAAACCAACACACGGTGGGTCTTATTCTTGTTGAAAATTGAAAACCATAACCCTGATGGGTCTTGCTTTTGCTAAAAACTAAACCATCCCTCTGATAAGTCTTGTTCTTGCTGAATTGAAAACCATCACTCTAATGGGTCTTGTTTTTGCTGAAAATTAAAACCATCCATCTGATGGATCTTGTTCTTGCTGAAAATTAAACCATCACCCTGATGGGTCTTGTTCATTGCTGAAAATTAAAACCATCATTCTGATGGGTCTTGCCTTTGCTGAAAATTAAAAATCATCACTCTGATGGGTCTTGCTTATGCTGGAAATTAAACCATCGCTCTGATGGGTCTTTCCTTTGCTGAAAATTAAAAATCATCACTCTGATGGGTCTTACTTATGCTGGAAATTAAACCATCACTCGGATGGGTCTTGTTCTTGCTGAAAATTGAAACCACTACTCTAGCGGGTCTTGTTCTGAAAGATGAATACTCTAACCCTTTATCCCAATGGGGTCTTGACTACAAGCTGAAAAATTGAAACTCATTATCCCAATGGGGTCTTAATAAAACTGAGAATTGAAACCCATTATCCCAATGAGGTCTTTGACAAAAGCTGATAATTCAAACAAATTATCCCAATGGGGTCTTCTCTTGAAAGTTGAATCTCATTATCCCAAAGGATCTTGTCTTGAAAGTTGAAAACTGCTGCTCCTGGCTCAGATGGTCCTTGTTACTTTTTTTGTTCTTTTGTTCCTTCTTTTTCTCTTCAAGTTGGTCCCCCAGATGAACAACTGTTTTGATGCAGTTAATTTATTTCATGTCTCCCAACAGAAAAATGCTTCAAAATCAAGTGATCATCCCAATGTCAAATCCTTGTATAGAATAGCATGCCATTCCCTGGCGATCTTTATGGTACAATCTTGGCATTGGATTCCCACTCCCGACTTGGTTCTGGTACAACTAAAACTTATCGACAAACTTTGCGAACCTTTCTATTTGCTTGAAAAGAAATAAGAATAATGTGATTACCCGCCACGTCATCCTGCCACGTAGACGCCATTTGGCGCATAACTTTGCCATGTGAAAGCTTACATGGATAATGAGCCTAGCAGTTAATGGAATATTCTAGAGAAGTATGGAGAAATTCCCATGAGAATGCTCTAGATCTTCATGGACTTACTTGGAAGAATATCTTAGAAAACCTTGGAATATTCTAGCTAGGTAGATTATTCTAGAGATAGACTTATTTGTAAATATAGAGGATTCTAGAGAGGGACTTGTAAATAATTAATATTTGCACACTAGCCCCTAAGTGAGTAGTATAAATAGAGAGGCCACTCATTTGTAAACCATCAAGCAATCAAGCAACAATCTTCTAAATAATAAAAATCTTCTTTTGGCAAATCTCTTGTTCTTTTCCATTCTCTTAGCGATCCATAGTAATTTCGGCTGGCTTAACATAGCAAGGTCGTGAGCAAATTGTCAAGTGTCGCACGATTCACTTAGTTCATGACTAAGGTCGTGACAAGGTGGTATCAGAGCGAAGGTTGTGACTTAGGGAACGGCCAACATGGAGGAAACCAACAACCAACTAAACATTGACAACGTTCCAACCAAAATTGTTCGGGAGTCCGCCACCAAGAAAGGGCGAAGTAGAAAGAGAAATGCCAACGAGATTAAGGAAGGACCGTCCAGTGTCATTCTAAGCGAAAAGGCTACATCCCCAGAGCCACAACTCACCGAGGCAAGTGAAGAGGAAGACGAGGACCTCATGCCCGGGAAGTAGTGGATCTTGAAGGTCGAAGCGGGGATGGAAGCCATGGACATCGTTGACCAACGCTTGGGAAAACTAGAAGGCGCTTTTGGCACTCTTGAGAGGCACACCCTTGATGAGATTGAGGACATCCAGAATGAGTTGAAGGGACGTAAGCAAGCCGAGTTTGAGCTAAAACTGACCATCACTACCTTGGAGTACAGGCTCATGGATGCGCTGAGCACCATCGATGCCATGAAGACAAAGATGGAGGCACTCGAGGAGCAGGTCGATGCTGGTGTGACTGAGGCAGCCAGCAATGTAGTTGTTGCGAGGGAGGCTGAGATTGAGGCTCCCAAGCCGCCGGTGTTCAAGGGGGTTCATGACGCGCAAGAGGTTGAGAACTTCCTTTGGCACTTGAAGAACTACTTCAGGCATAGAAAGGTGAGGGATGAAGAGGTCAAGATCAACACTGCTGTGTTATATCTCTCAGATACTTCCATGCTTTGGTGGAGAAGGAAGACGGCCGACATCGAGAAAGAATTGTGCACCATTAACACATGGGAGCAGTTCAAGGTGGAGTTCAAGTGGCAGGTCTTCCCTAACAACGTCGTGTACGAGGCAAGACACAAATTTAGGGAGTTGAAAGGTAGTATTCGGGACTACGTGAAAGAATACACCACCCTCATGCTTCAGATTCCCAAATGTACTAGTGATGACTTGTTATTCCACGTCATGGATGGGTTACGAAATTGGGCTAAGCAGGAATTGCAACACCGATAAGTCACCAACATAGACCAAGCCATAGTTGAGGCTGAGTCTTTGATGGATTTCAGGCATGACAAAGGCAAGGATAAGGAGTCAAAGGGTGGCTCTGCCAAAGGTGGGGGAGACCGGGGTAGAGGCAAGGAGACACAACAACAACACCCTAAGACTCAAGATACCAACAAATCCGATGGCAAGAAGAGCGGTCGTCAGGGTTATGCCGAGAAAAAGGCGCAGGCTGAGAAGAAAGGATGCTATATATGTGGAGGACCGCACGGCTTTAGGAATTGTCCTAACCTAAAGAGTCTCAATGCCATAGTGCGAGAGCAAAAGGAGCAGGAACAAGGGGAGAGTTCGAGCACCGCGCAACTGGGTACGATTGGACTATGTGGCGCAGTCACGAGGCAGACTAACAATGCTAATGAGTATAGTACCCAATACGTGGATCTCACTATCAACAACAAGCCTGCACGTGCCATGGTTGACACTAGGACAACAAACAACTTCATGATCGAGGTCGCAGCAAAGAGACTAGGATTGAATCTTGCTCCAAGCAACACCCGCCTCAAGACAGTCAATGCCGAGCTGACAAAGGTATGCGGTGTAGCCAATGATGTTAGTTTAAAGTTAGGCAGTTGGCAAGGTATGACAACCTTCACCATTGCACCTATGGATATCTTCGACATTATACTTGGGTAAGAGTTTTTCCAACGTTGTCATACTATAATCGATCCCTACCTCCAACGTCTCTTGGTCATGAAGCGAGAAGGATCTTGCATGGTGCCTATAGTGACCATGCCGCCACTGGGAAAATGTCAGACACATCTCTCAGCTATGCAGCTTGTCAAGGGGCTCAAGAAAGGGAGCCAACATTCATAGCAACCCTTGCAAGCTTAGAAGATGAAGATGGTAAGTCAGAGACATTGCCGCCCTGCATAGAGAAATTGCTCGAGGAAAACAAAGATGTAATGCCCGAAGAGTTGCCTAAGCACTTGCCTCCGAGACGTGAGGTAGATCATAAGATTGAGCTGGAGCCAGGAGCTAAGCCGCCCGCATTTTCCCTATACCGGATGGCACCACCTGAGTTGGAGGAGCTTAGGAAACAATTGAAAGAGCTACTAGATGCCGGTCATATCCGCCCATCGAATTCACCCTTTGGTGCATAGGTATTGTTCCAAAAGAAGAAGGATGGATCATTGCACCTATGCATAGACTACCGGGCACTCAACAAGGTCACAGTGAAGAATAAGTACCAGATCTCGCTCATTGTTGACTTGTTCAACAGACTTGGACAAGCCAAGTACTTCACCAAGGTGGATCTTCGCAAGGGCTACTACCAAGTTCGTATTGCAGAAAGGGATGAGGCAAAGACAACATGCGTGACGAGATACGGAGCCTTTGAGCGGTTGGTGATGCCCTTCGGCTTAACCAACACACCTGCTACATTTTTCACTCTCATGAACAAGATTTTTCATCCCTACCTTGATCAGTTCGTGGTGGTCTACTTGGACGACATAGTTATCTATAGCAACACTCTGGAGGAGCACGTTGAGCACTTAAGGAAGGTTTTCCAAGTCTTGCGGGAGAATGAGTTATATATCAAGTGGAAGAAGTGCGAGTTTGCCCAGTCGAAGTTGCACTTCTTGGGGCATGTCATTAGCAGAGGTGAGTTACGCATGGACGAGGCTAAGGTACGAGCTATCCATGAATGGGAGTCACCAACTAAGGTAACCGAGTTGAGATCTTTCCTTGACCTTTTCAACTACTATCGTCGGTTCATTAGTGGCTATTCAACCAAGGCTGCACCACTGACTGAGTTGCTGAAGAAGAATAAGCCGTGGGATTGGACGGAGCATTGTCAACAGGCGTTTGAAGGCCTTAAGGCAGCGGTAACGGAGGAACCAGTCTTAGCATTACCAGATTTTGCCAAGACATTCGAGGTACATACAGATGCTTCGGACTTTGCCATTGGGGGTGTATTAATGCAAGATAGGCATCCTATAGACTCTGAGAGCTGCAAATTGAATGACACGGAGCGGCGCTACACAGTGCAAGAAAAGGAGATGACCGCTATTGTGCATTGCCTACGCACATGGAGACACTATTTTCTTATATCGAAGTTCGTGGTTAAGACAGATAACGTAGCCACTAGCTATTTTCAGACACAGAAGAAACTCACACCGAAGCAGGCTAGGTGGCAGGATTTTTTGGCCGAGTTGATTATGTGCTAGAGTATAAGCCAGGCAAAGGCAACGTCATGGCCGATGCCTTGAGTCGGAAAGACAAACTCGCTGCCATCACTTCAGCAAGTTGTGACATTCGCGAGACTATCAAGGAGGGTATACAACATGACCCAGTAGCCAAGCAGCTCATGGGGTTAGCAACCCAAGGCAAGACAAGATGCTTTTGGGATAAAGATGGACTATTGCTTACCACAGGAAGGAGGGTTTACGTGCCTAAGTTTTGAGACATCAGGCGATACATTATAAAGGAGAGCCATGATACTATGTGGGCCGTTCATCCAGGTCAAATATGCACTAGGGCCTTGGTTGAGTCGGTCTACTACTGGCCACGCATGCGGGATGACATAGTGATGTGCAGACTTGTCTTGTGTGCCAACAGGACAAGGTTGAGCAGCAGAAGCCGGGAGGACTCTTAGAACCACTACCCGTTGTAGAGCGTCCATGGGAGAGCGTGACTATGGACTTTATCACATGCTTATCGAAGTCCGACGGTTACAACACTATTATGGTGGTCGTGGACAGATTTTTGAAGTATGCTACTTTTATGCCCGTCTCAGCCAGTTGCACAGCCAAAGAAGCCGCCAAGTTATTCTTCAAGAACGTGGTAAAATATTGGGGCTTACCGAGGCACATCATCAGTGACCGAGACCCTCGATTCAGTGGAAATTTCTGGAGGGAGCTATTTGAAATGCTTGGTATGGAGCTTCACTTTTCTACTAGCTTCCATCTGCAGACAGATGGACAAACAGAATGGGTCAATGCCTTACTGGAGTGTTACTTGAGGCATTATGTGAGCGCAAATCAGAAGGATTTGGTAAGACTCTTGGACAAAGCCCAATTCTCTTACAACTTGCAGAGGAGCGAGTCCACGGGGCCGACGCCATTTGAGCTAGCCACTAGCCAATAACCACAAACTCCACATTCACTACCTGCAGCATTCGAAGGAAAGAGTTTAGGGGCTTATCATATGGCCAAGGGCTGGGAGGAGCAGCTTGACACTGCCAAGTCCTACTTGGACAAGGCAGCTAAGAGGATGAAAAAGTTTTCCGATCATAGGCGGCGTCCTACAGACTATAAAGTTGGAGACATGGTCATGGTAAAGTTTAACCCAAGGCAGTCCAAGTCACTATGGGGCATGCACCAAAATTTGATGTGCAAGTACGAGGGCCCGTTCAAGATCGTTTCCAGAGTGGGTAAGATATCTTACAAGCTTGAGTTGCCATCACATTTTAAGATCTATCCTGTCTTCCGTGCCAGCATGCTCAAGCCATACAACGAAGACAAGGATGATCCGAGTAGGGGCCAGCCGAGTCGTGCTCCTATCACTAGCACTGCTTCTCATGAACGAAAGATTGAAGCTATTATTTACTACAACACCATACGGAAACAGGGACAAAAGGCCACGACCATGTTTCTTGTACACTGGAAGGGACAAGCACCAAAAAAGGCTACGTGGGAGTGTTATGAAGACTTGTGGCAATTTAAGGACAAGATCAGAGAGTTCATGCAGCAGCATTGCGCCGCGGTCATCGCAACGTTAGGTGGGGGAGAGTGTGATTACCCGCTATAGCTTGGCATAGCAAGGTCGTGAGCAAATTGTCAAGTGCCGCATAGCTTGTTCTTTTTCATTCTCTTAGTGATCCTTAGTAGTTGTGGCTGACTTGGCATAGCAAGGTCGTGAGCAAATTGTCAAGTGCCACACGATTCTCTTAGTTCAAGACTAAGTTCATGACAATAAGCTAAAATGAAAGGCCCACCAAAGAATTTCAAATAGGAAACATCGGACGAAAGATGTCCCTAGAGATCAAAGAAACTTATCTAGTGGTGAAACAATGACCTTAGTAAATATGACATGCATTTGGAATCAACTCTTGATTAGTTCACACTGTCTAACCCTGACCTTGCTCGATACCAGTTTGACAATCTTGCTCAACCCGAACCTGATGACGAATTCTACAACCCTCATTCGACTAGTAGTGCCTCTTGGGATTTTCATAAACTAGCCTCTCTCGTTGTTCTTTTACCTCACTATTGTCTTGCGGCGCCCTTTCAGGTTCTCACCGACAAGACTTTATTTTTTTTTATTTTTTCATTTTCTTTCATTTTTCACCTCTTTCCCTATCGACCTCCCATCTTTCTTTGCTGGTCAACCCCGTCTTTCCTTTCTTTCTTCAATTTTCGGCCTTTATCTTGCTTCCCCGGTGAATTTCTCCTTTAATGACCTTGGTACTCCCATCTCCTAAATGCGATTGTCCACTCATAAGAATGCAACTTTACAGTGCAAAACTTATCCCTTGATATCCCACTTGGCTTGATATTATCAATGATCGGTCAGGAGGGTCTTTATTTAGATCGTAGCTTGGGATTTGATTAGGTTAGGAAGAAAAATATTCAGCATAAAAGCTCAAAAGCATCTCATGAGACGACTAGATGAATATTACAAACTTTGAAATCGCCATTTTTTAAAATAAAACAAACCTTTTTTCCCCAGTTTAGGTAAATTGGGGATTCGTGTCCATTTGAAGAGCGATATGAAATCATCTCATGAAGCGACTTAGTGAATGATACAACCCTTGGAATCATTTCCTTCTAGAATATAACAAACCTTAACCCCAGTTTTGTGAAAAATGAGGAATTTCTTTTGAATATTTTCTTATATGAAAACATATGAGATATTGAGACTTTCCCCCGAGATGAACACAAAGAAAGCAAAAGGAATATTAATTTTCTCCCCTTTCTTCAAAAAAATAAAATAAACTTCTGCTCCAGTTTAGGATAAACTAGGGCGTTTTGAGTTTCTTCCCCGACTTCAAGACTGATATGCCGAACATCTCATGAAACATGTAAATAGATGGTACAAAAAATAAAAGTTTATTTTTATTCTATTTTATTTATAAAAATAAAACAAAAACAAACTTCTGCCCCAATTTAGCATAAAATAGGGATCTGAATTTCTTTTGACGTTGGCCACAAACTTGGAGGCAAGTTTTCGCATCGATATGGGATAACGGAAAAATGAACTTTCCCCTATTTTGAACATAATAAGATAAAATGAATATTGAAGCTCCCCTTTTTCTTAAAATAATAAAAACAATTGATTTTTTTTTTGTACTGGCCGCAAATTTGGGGGCAAGTTTTGCGTCAGCATGAACAAGAAAAAAATGAATTTTTCTCTATTGTGATCGAACTCGAATGGTTGTCTGCGTATCCTTTTGGGAGGAATCAAGTCAGACGTAGCTCTATCATTCAATGGTAGATTTTTTGTTGTTTCTTTTTCTATTTTTCTCTTTTTTTTCAATTTCAATCACATTGATTCCTAAGGAGGATAGCCAAAAGAAAATTTTACAAGGCTAAAAGGCTAGTAACTTGGTATAGTGTTTGGGTAGCAGAAACAGTCATTCGTCATCCCGACCCGAGAATGCCTCGCACATGATATAAGACAGAATGAATCGACCTAGAGTCATACAAAGTCCTCAATTTGTGCTCCAAAAAGATTTTTTAAAATGATATTTCAACCTCGACCGGAAAGACCTGGCTCGATTTAAACTTTCCGCACACCTCCCTCATCGGACGACTATCAAGTAATTATTGGTTTACTTCAAAAAATTTCCTCACAATTTCGATGGTCCATTGACACAAATATTAGACCGCGTGTTTAGATCAAGACGTGAATTCCATGCACATGTCAGGTTACTAAATCCGACAACATATAAAAACTAAGGAGACAAGAATACAAAAATAAAAGACCGAATGTTTAGACGAGATGGATCTCACTTTTCATTGAATTAAAGATAGAAGGGTTTGGACAACAAAACGAGCAAATAAATGCACTTGAGCTACAACCCTGAAACAACCAAGTGCCTAGAAAGATTAACAAATAAGCTACAACACTTCCAGTTGTTCAGTTGCAAGTCAGGGTTAGTTCTTCTGAACTTCTTCCTTGTTGAGTCCTTTCCCAATTTGTAACATGTTGACGCCCAAGAAGTTTCCCAGATCTGGTAACAACTTTGTATGTTTTCCATTTACTTCAACTCTCCTCGGGGTAGCCTTGATTTCTTTGGGGGTTGATGAATGACCTGGTAAGATAAGGAACTGGCTTTTCGAGAGAAATGTTCTTCTTTATTTCTTTAACCCTTACTCTGTCTGCCACCTAGACACAATTTCAAGAATACAGTTCACTGTTACAAGAATTTTGTTGGCCCCAACCGACATATCATTATTAGACACTATTGGCATTGCATATTCTGCTCTCAGATCTTCTCCACACACCATCCCCACCATATGAACATCATCACTGACAGGCAATGAATTCTGGTTGATATCTGGTGCATTTGAACCTTCAACTTGAATCTGACCGTTATCGATCAAAGCTTGAATGTCCTTCGAAAATGGCTATCTGATATGCCTAAAAGAAGCTAAATAATTGTTTTAATTTTATTAATATACTAATATTTTCTCTAATCAATTCCCTATACTTTACATAAAAAAGACATATTTTGGAAATACTCGGAGATACACTGGAAGCATGACATTGCAACAACTAAATATAGTACTTCATGTCATCCAAGAAAGACAAAATAAAGAAAAGGAAATAACGAAAAAACTTGGCATCACAAAGTATTGCCAAAGCCTGCAACTAAGTAAAGAAAGGAATCCTACTCTTTGTCTATAAAAGAAGACGTGTTACAAGTACAAAAAGCAAGCAAGATTGAACTGAATTCAATAGAAGTTCATTTTCAAAGTTCTACTTTAAGTATTGGCTCTTTGTTATTGGTTTTAAATTTTCAAGAAGGAAAATGAGTCAACTTATTATCTATTATATAATAGATAGTACTCTAATTTTATATAGAATAGAACTTGTGTCAGTAAAATAAAAAGTATACCAAAAGTGTGTTTTATGCATGGTGTTAGGACGTGAAACCAAAGAACAAATCTCTGGGTAGAAAGTTCCTATTGGAATTTCATTTGTGTATCTGAAGAATTACTCAAAAAGATGTAGTAAAAGAGAGAGTTACTAGCAGTGAAATTTTATATATACTCATTAACTCTTTTATTTACTAATGTTCAATATTATGCTTTTTATTGCACTTTTGACTACCCTTTTGTCGTGCACAAAAATGAACTAACTCTTTAAATATTGGAGATAGAATGAATCTTGTTAATTAATTTGGGATACAAATTTCTCAACAACTTGTCACTGATTAAATTGTTTATATTATGTATGTTATCATTTCAATTTATATTCGGAAGAAGTAAATCGAAATGATACGTTAAAGTTAAGTTGATATTCGAGAGAAGTTATTTTTTAACTATAACAATATGGCAGATATTTTCTAATTATATATCTGAAGAGAATATAATTCATAAACTATGATAGAAAAGTTAATTATATTCCAAAGAAATAATTAATTCAATTGAGCTTTATTAAAAATCTTTGTATCTCAAGAAATTAATAAGTGAAATTACTATTTCCAACGTTTTTTTCTATTAGTTAAAATCTTGTCACAAATTACTCTATTCTAAAAATAAGTTCCATAGCATATTAACTTTTATTTTCTTTCGACATAATTAATATAAATTATTTTACTGATAGTAATCAAAGTGATTTGTACTAAAAACTTCCAATCTTTGCGGGTTCGACATCTTTCTATTCTATAATTTGATAGCCTTGATTTCTTTGGGGGTTGATGAATGACCTGGTAAGATAAGGAACTGACTTTTCGAGAGAAATGTTCTTCTTTATTTCTTTAACCCTTACTCTGTCTGCCACCTAGACACAATTTCAGGAATACAGTTCACTGTTACAAGAATTTTGTTGGCCCCAACCGACATATCATTATTAGACACTATTGGCATTGCATATTCTGCTCTCAGATCTTCTCCACACACCATCCCCACCATATGAACATCATCACTGACAGGCAATGAATTCTGGTTGATATCTGGTGCATTTGAACCTTCAACTTGAATCTGACCGTTATCGATCAAAGCTTGAATGTCCTTCGAAAATGGCTATCTGATATGCCTAAAAGAAGCTAAATAATTGTTTTAATTTTATTAATATACTAATATTTTCTCTAATCAATTCCCTATACTTTACATAAAAAAGACATATTTTGGAAATACTCGGAGATACACTGGAAGCATGACATTGCAACAACTAAATATAGTACTTCATGTCATCCAAGAAAGACAAAATAAAGAAAAGGAAATAACGAAAAAACTTGGCATCACAAAGTATTGCCAAAGCCTGCAACTAAGTAAAGAAAGGAATCCTACTCTTTGTCTATAAAAGAAGACGTGTTACAAGTACAAAAAGCAAGCAAGATTGAACTGAATTCAATAGAAGTTCATTTTCAAAGTTCTACTTTAAGTATTGGCTCTTTGTTATTGGTTTTAAATTTTCAAGAAGGAAAATGAGTCAACTTATTATCTATTATATAATAGATAGTACTCTAATTTTATATAGAATAGAACTTGTGTCAGTAAAATAAAAAGTATACCAAAAGTGTGTTTTATGCATGGTGTTAGGACGTGAAACCAAAGAACAAATCTCTGGGTAGAAAGTTCCTATTGGAATTTCATTTGTGTATCTGAAGAATTACTCAAAAAGATGTAGTAAAAGAGAGAGTTACTAGCAGTGAAATTTTATATATACTCATTAACTCTTTTATTTACTAATGTTCAATATTATGCTTTTTATTGCACTTTTGACTACCCTTTTGTCGTGCACAAAAATGAACTAACTCTTTTAATATTGGAGATAGAATGAATCTTGTTAATTAATTTGGGATACAAATTTCTCAACAACTTGTCACTGATTAAATTGTTTATATTATGTATGTTATCATTTCAATTTATATTCGGAAGAAGTAAATCGAAATGATACGTTAAAGTTAAGTTGATATTCGAGAGAAGTTATTTTTTAACTATAACAATATGGCAGATATTTTCTAATTATATATCTGAAGAGAATATAATTCATAAACTATGATAGAAAAGTTAATTATATTCCAAAGAAATAATTAATTCAATTGAGCTTTATTAAAAATCTTTGTATCTCAAGAAATTAATAAGTGAAATTACTATTTCCAACGTTTTTTTCTATTAGTTAAAATCTTGTCACAAATTACTCTATTCTAAAAATAAGTTCCATAGCATATTAACTTTTATTTTCTTTCGACATAATTAATATAAATTATTTTACTGATAGTAATCAAAGTGATTTGTACTAAAAACTTCCAATCTTTGCGGGTTCGACATCTTTCTATTCTATAATTTGATAGCCTTGATTTCTTTGGGGGTTGATGAATGACCTGGTAAGATAAGGAACTGACTTTTCGAGAGAAATGTTCTTCTTTATTTCTTTAACCCTTACTCTGTCTGCCACCTAGACACAATTTCAGGAATACAGTTCACTGTTACAAGAATTTTGTTGGCCCCAACCGACATATCATTATTAGACACTATTGGCATTGCATATTCTGCTCTCAGATCTTCTCCACACACCATCCCCACCATATGAACATCATCACTGACAGGCAATGAATTCTGGTTGATATCTGGTGCATTTGAACTTTCAACTTGAATCTGACCGTTATCGATCAAAGCTTGAATGTCCTTCGAAAATGGCTATCTGATATGCCTAAAAGAAGCTAAATAATTGTTTTAATTTTATTAATATACTAATATTTTCTCTAATCAATTCCCTATACTTTACAGAAAAAAGACATATTTTGGAAATACTCGGAGATACACTGGAAGCATGACATTGCAACAACTAAATATAGTACTTCATGTCATCCAAGAAAGACAAAATAAAGAAAAGGAAATAACGAAAAAACTTGGCATCACAAAGTATTGCCAAAGCCTGCAACTAAGTAAAGAAAGGAATCCTACTCTTTGTCTATAAAAGAAGACGTGTTACAAGTACAAAAAGCAAGCAAGATTGAACTGAATTCAATAGAAGTTCATTTTCAAAGTTCTACTTTAAGTATTGGCTCTTTGTTATTGGTTTTAAATTTTCAAGAAGGAAAATGAGTCAACTTATTATCTATTATATAATAGATAGTACTCTAATTTTATATAGAATAGAACTTGTGTCAGTAAAATAAAAAGTATTCCAAAAGTGTGTTTTATGCATGGTGTTAGGACGTGAAACCAAAGAACAAATCTCTGGGTAGAAAGTTCCTATTGGAATTTCATTTGTGTATCTGAAGAATTACTCAAAAAGATGTAGTAAAAGAGAGAGTTACTAGCAGTGAAATTTTATATATACTCATTAACTCTTTTATTTACTAATGTTCAATATTATGCTTTTTATTGCACTTTTGACTACCCTTTTGTCGTGCACAAAAATGAACTAACTCTTTAAATATTGGAGATAGAATGAATCTTGTTAATTAATTTGGGATACAAATTTCTCAACAACTTGTCACTGATTAAATTGTTTATATTATGTATGTTATCATTTCAATTTATATTCGGAAGAAGTAAATCGAAATGATACGTTAAAGTTAAGTTGATATTCGAGAGAAGTTATTTTTTAACTATAACAATATGGCAGATATTTTCTAATTATATATCTGAAGAGAATATAATTCATAAACTATGATAGAAAAGTTAATTATATTCCAAAGAAATAATTAATTCAATTGAGCTTTATTAAAAATCTTTGTATCTCAAGAAATTAATAAGTGAAATTACTATTTCCAACGTTTTTTTTCTATTAGTTAAAATCTTGTCACAAATTACTCTATTCTAAAAATAAGTTCCATAGCATATTAACTTTTATTTTCTTTCGACATAATTAATATAAATTATTTTACTGATAGTAATCAAAGTGATTTGTACTAAAAACTTCCAATCTTTGCGGGTTCGACATCTTTCTATTCTATAATTTGATAGCCTTGATTTCTTTGGGGGTTGATGAATGACCTGGTAAGATAAGGAACTGGCTTTTCGAGAGAAATGTTCTTCTTTATTTCTTTAACCCTTACTCTGTCTGCCACCTAGACACAATTTTAGGAATACAGTTCACTGTTACAAGAATTTTGTTGGCCCCAACCGACATATCATTATTAGACACTATTGGCATTGCATATTCTGCTCTCAGATCTTCTCCACACACCATCCCCACCATATGCACATCATCACTGACAGGCAATGAATCTGGTTGATATCTGGTGCATTTGAACCTTCAACTTGAATCTGACCGTTATCGATCAAAGCTTGAATGTCCTTCGAAAATGGCTATCTGATATGCCTAAAAGAAGCTAAATAATTGTTTTAATTTTATTAATATACTAATATTTTCTCTAATTAATTCCCTATACTTTACAGAAAAAAGACATATTTTGGAAATACTCGGAGATACACTGGAAGCATGACATTGCAACAACTAAATATAGTACTTCATGTCATCCAAGAAAGACAAAATAAAGAAAAGGAAATAACGAAAAAACTTGGCATCACAAAGTATTGCCAAAGCCTGCAACTAAGTAAAGAAAGGAATCCTACTCTTTGTCTATAAAAGAAGGCGTGTTACAAGTACAAAAAGCAAGCAAGATTGAACTGAATTCAATAGAAGTTCATTTTCAAAGTTCTACTTTAAGTATTGGCTCTTTGTTATTGGTTTTAAATTTTCAAGAAGGAAAATGAGTCAACTTATTATCTATTATATAATAGATAGTACTCTAATTTTATATAGAATAGAACTTGTGTCAGTAAAATAAAAAGTATTCCAAAAGTGTGTTTTATGCATGGTGTTAGGACGTGAAACCAAAGAACAAATCTCTGGGTAGAAAGTTCCTATTGGAATTTCATTTGTGTATCTGAAGAATTACTCAAAAAGATGTAGTAAAAGAGAGAGTTACTAGCAGTGAAATTTTATATATACTCATTAACTCTTTTATTTACTAATGTTCAATATTATGCTTTTTATTGCACTTTTGACTACCCTTTTGTCGTGCACAAAAATGAACTAACTCTTTAAATATTGGAGATAGAATGAATCTTGTTAATTAATTTGGGATACAAATTTCTCAACAACTTGTCACTGATTAAATTGTTTATATTATGTATGTTATCATTTCAATTTATATTCGGAAGAAGTAAATCGAAATGATACGTTAAAGTTAAGTTGATATTCGAGAGAAGTTATTTTTTAACTATAACAATATGGCAGATATTTTCTAATTATATATCTGAAGAGAATATAATTCATAAACTATGATAGAAAAGTTAATTATATTCCAAAGAAATAATTAATTCAATTGAGCTTTATTAAAAATCTTTGTATCTCAAGAAATTAATAAGTGAAATTACTATTTCCAACGTTTTTTTCTATTAGTTAAAATCTTGTCACAAATTACTCTATTCTAAAAATAAGTTCCATAGCATATTAACTTTTATTTTCTTTCGACATAATTAATATAAATTATTTTACTGATAGTAATCAAAGTGATTTGTACTAAAAACTTCCAATCTTTGCGGGTTCGACATCTTTCTATTCTATAATTTGATAGCCTTGATTTCTTTGGGGGTTGATGAATGACCTGGTAAGATAAGGAACTGGCTTTTCGAGAGAAATGTTCTTCTTTATTTCTTTAACCCTTACTCTGTCTGCCACCTAGACACAATTTTAGGAATACAGTTCACTGTTACAAGAATTTTGTTGGCCCCAACCGACATATCATTATTAGACACTATTGGCATTGCATATTCTGCTCTCAGATCTTCTCCACACACCATCCCCACCATATGCACATCATCACTGACAGGCAATGAATTCTGGTTGATATCTGGTGCATTTGAACCTTCAACTTGAATCTGACCGTTATCGATCAAAGCTTGAATGTCCTTCGAAAATGGCTATCTGATATGCCTAAAAGAAGCTAAATAATTGTTTTAATTTTATTATTATACTAATATTTTCTCTAATTAATTCCCTATACTTTACAGAAAAAAGACATATTTTGGAAATACTCGGAGATACACTGGAAGCATGACATTGCAACAACTAAATATAGTACTTCATGTCATCCAAGAAAGACAAAATAAAGAAAAGGAAATAACGAAAAAACTTGGCATCACAAAGTATTGCCAAAGCCTGCAACTAAGTAAAGAAAGGAATCCTACTCTTTGTCTATAAAAGAAGGCGTGTTACAAGTACAAAAAGCAAGCAAGATTGAACTGAATTCAATAGAAGTTCATTTTCAAAGTTCTACTTTAAGTATTGGCTCTTTGTTATTGGTTTTAAATTTTCAAGAAGGAAAATGAGTCAACTTATTATCTATTATATAATAGATAGTACTCTAATTTTATATAGAATAGAACTTGTGTCAGTAAAATAAAAAGTATTCCAAAAGTGTGTTTTATGCATGGTGTTAGGACGTGAAACCAAAGAACAAATCTCTGGGTAGAAAGTTCCTATTGGAATTTCATTTGTGTATCTGAAGAATTACTCAAAAAGATGTAGTAAAAGAGAGAGTTACTAGCAGTGAAATTTTATATATACTCATTAACTCTTTTATTTACTAATGTTCAATATTATGCTTTTTATTGCACTTTTGACTACCCTTTTGTCGTGCACAAAAATGAACTAACTCTTTAAATATTGGAGATAGAATGAATCTTGTTAATTAATTTGGGATACAAATTTCTCAACAACTTGTCACTGATTAAATTGTTTATATTATGTATGTTATCATTTCAATTTATATTCAGAAGAAGTAAATCGAAATGATACGTTAAAGTTAAGTTGATATTCGAGAGAAGTTATTTTTTAACTATAACAATATGGCAGATATTTTCTAATTATATATCTGAAGAGAATATAATTCATAAACTATGATAGAAAAGTTAATTATATTCCAAAGAAATAATTAATTCAATTGAGCTTTATTAAAAATCTTTGTATCTCAAGAAATTAATAAGTGAAATTACTATTTCCAACGTTTTTTTCTATTAGTTAAAATCTTGTCACAAATTACTCTATTCTAAAAATAAGTTCCATAGCATATTAACTTTTATTTTCTTTCGACATAATTAATATAAATTATTTTACTGATAGTAATCAAAGTGATTTGTACTAAAAACTTCCAATCTTTGCGGGTTCGACATCTTTCTATTCTATAATTTGATAGAGTATATATATATATAAATAATTGGTGCAATTCATTGATTACTTGCCTAATATTCGTTTTATTTTTTTTACTGCAGTTTCAAGATCCTTGGTATATGACCCGCTCCTCATCAAAGAAGCTAGTTATTCTTGATCCTGAAATCAATAAAATCTTGAGATGATTAAAAAAGAGATCCCTAGAATACTATCAAAGTCTCGGAGTAACTCGAGATAACATGGAAGAAAATCAAGGATTACATGCTAATAGAGGAAACAATCAAGAACAAGGATTAGACACAGCAGAAGATAGAAACCAAAACATGCGAGTCAATGATCAAGATCCTATTATAGAAGATCAATTTGATGAAGTTGAACCAAGGCCTAGAAGATTACTGAGAGATTACGCTCGACCAACTTATATAGGAAGAGAATCCAGTGTAAGGCGTTCTCCAGTAATGATTCAAAACACATGTTAATTCAATGGACTCTCACAAGAAGATCCTAATACTCATCTGGATGATTTCACAGAAATATTGGATACCTTTGGAAATAATGGAATCCCAGATGATGCTATTAGGTTGCGCTTATTCCCTTTTTCATTAAGAAGAGAAGCAAGAGCTTGGCTCAGGAATCTACCGACAGGTTCTATTCAGACATGGGAAGATATGACTCAAAAGTTACTGAATAAATATCTCTCACCTACAAAAACTGTTAGATTGAGACAAGAAATAAATAACTTCTCTTAAATTGATGCAGAATCATTTTATGAGGCGTGAGAAAGATTTAAAGGACTTCTGAGAAAATGTCCTCATCATGGTGTACCAGACTAGCAGCAGCTAATAACTTTTTACAAGGGAATAACACCTGCTTCAAGAAGCATTGTAGATACAGCCGCATGATGATCAATAATGAGTAGAACGACTGAAGAGGCCATGACTCTTTTAAATGAAGTTACTGAACACGCAAATCAGTGGCCAACCGAAAGAGCTCAATAAAGGAAGCCAGCTGGAATGCACCTTATAGATGATGTATCCTTACTAGCTCATCAAATAACAAACTTGACAAGAAAAGTTGAGGCAATACAAGCAAGCACATCCAAGACTTAATCACAACCACGTTGTGATTTTTGTGATGGAGAACACCCAAACCATGAGTGCCAGAATGGAGAACTGGTTAACGCCATTGGTCATTATAATAGAAATAACTATTATAATAATAACAGCTTTAACCCACAAGGGCAAAGGCATCCGGGATTTTCATGGAGTAATAATAGCGGAAGTCTAAATCTATGGCAATCCAGAAATCAAGGCCAGTCAAGCCAGCCACCTTCTGGATTTCAAAACTATACCAGAAATCATCAAGGATATCAAGCACAACCTCCTCCTCAGAGACAAAATCTTGAATATCTGATGTATAAATTTATCAAAAATACCGATGAGAGGATGGAGTCCCAAAGATTAGCAATATAAAACCTTGAAATTCAAATGGGACAATTGGCAACCAAGCTAACAGAGTGGAATCCTGGAAGTCTTTCAAGTAATACAAAGAAAAATTCAAAGGAGCAAGCAAAAGCTATTGCATTAAGAAGCGGGAAAGATTTACCTGAACCATACCCGGAAAAATAAGGAGAAGCTGCAAAAGAGGACATAAATAAAGAACATAAATAACAAGAGCCAATTGAAATAATGAAGAATGGAGAAAAGAGAAAACAGGAATCGCCCCATAGAATTGATGAATGCACTCAAGAAGTAGCACTTCATTTTCCACAAAAACAAAAGTGGGAAAAATTGGACAAACAATTCGGGAAGTTTCTAGATATTCTCAAACAATTATACATAAATGTCCCTTTCACTGAAGCATTAACGCAAATGTCTTCTTATGCTAAATTTTTACAAGAAATTTTGTCAAATAAAAGAAAGCTGGAAGAACTTGCTGTTATAGAATTGACAGAAGAATGCAGTGTCATACTACAAAATAAACATCCAACAAAACTTGGAGATCCAAGAAGTTTTACAATTCCTTGCACTTTGGGAGGAGTTTATTTTGATAAAACACAATGTGATTCAGGAGCTTCTATTAATTTAATGCCTTTTTCTATTTTCAGGAAGCTCAATCTTGGACAAATTAAAGCTACACCTGTATCATTACAATTAGCGGATCAATCTTTAAAAAAACCTAAGGGCATAATTGAAGATGTGTTGGTTAGAATTGATAAGTTTGTATTTCCAGTTGGCTTTATTGTCCTAGACATGGAAGAATATACTGACGTGCCTTTAATTCTGGGTAGACCTTTTTTAGAAACAGGAAGAGCATTGATTGATGTTCAACAAGGACAATTAATTTTGACAGTAGATGAGGAAAGGGTAATTTTTGACATGCAAAAATTAATGAAATACCCAAAGGAAGAAATATCCTTATCCTGATGTTTCAATATTGATATATTAAATGAGCTTGTAGAAGTGTATCAATGTCACCAACTAAATGAAAATCAACCTGAGGAACATCTAACTGACAATATGTCAGATACAGATGAAGAAATTCAACAAGATTGTGAAGTAGAAGAATCTTTAGAAAAAAATGGAAACACTCATCCTTCGCGTGACTTGAAAGCTCTACCTTCCTATTTAAAATATATATTTTTAGAACCTGAAACATTTCCAGTCATAATTTCTTCCTCTTTGACAGGAGAACAGGAAATACAACTAATTAAAGTTTTGAAGAAGTACAAGAAAGCAATAGGATGGACCATTAGAGACATAAAAGGGGTAAGCCCTGCCATTTGGATGCACAAAATATTGTTAGAAGAAAATTCAAAAGCAATAGCTCAACCACAGCGATAACTGAACCAAAACTTGGAAAAGGTGGTCCAAAATGAAATATTTAAGTTGCTAAATGCTGGAATAATTTTCGCAATATCTGACAGCGAATGGTTAAGTCTAGTACATGTCGTACCAAAAAGGGAGGAATAATAGTTTTGCAAAATAAAGATAATGAGCTAATCCCTACTCGAACTGTCACTGGATGGAGGGTGTGCATTGATTATCGTAAACTCAATGATGCTACCCGAAAAGATCATTTTCCCTTACCATTCATCGATCAAATGTTGGAAAAAGTGGCAGGGCATAGTTTTTATTGTATCTAGATGGTTATTCTGGATACAATCAAATCCCGATTGCACCAGAAGACCAAGAAAAAACAACATTCGCATGCCCTAGCAGGACATTTGCATACAAGAGAATACCGTTTGGTTTATGCAATGCTCCTGCCACATTCCAACGATGCATGACAGCTATTTTCTCAGACATGACCGAAAAATGTTTGGAAATATTCATGGATGATTTCACACTCTTTGGAAGAACATTTGAAGAATGTCTCCAGCATCTCACATTAGTGCTTCAACAATGTGAAGAGACAAATTTGGTTCTAAATTGGGAGAAATGCTACTTCATGGTAAGAGAAGGTATTGCCTTCTAACCCGAGGTCCAGGTATTCCGGCCAACCTGATGTGAGGGGGCCCACTGGGATGTCCATAATTGTTCTTGGGCATAAGGTCACATCAAATGGCATTGAGGTTGATAGAGCTAATGTAGAAGTGATTGCAAAACTACCTCCTCCGACAACAATCTAGGGTATCAGAAGTTTCTTAGGTTACGCAAGATTCTACAGAAGATTTATCAAAGACATCTCAAAAATCATAAAACCATTGACAAACTTGTTAGGTAAGGATGTAAAGTTTGAATTCACTGAAGATTGTTTGGAAGCATTTGAGACAATCAAAGAAAAATTGGTAAATGCACCAATTGTGGTGACTCCAGGTTGGAGCCAATTATTTGAACTAATGTGCGATGCTAACGACGTAGCAGTAGGGACAGTTGTTGGACAACGAAAGGATAAAATATTTCGTCTCATTTACTACGCCAGCCGCACACTTAATGAGGCACAGTTTAATTATGCCACAATAACAAAAGAGTTGTTGGTCGTGGTTTTTGCTTTTGACAAATTCAGAGCCTACCTCATAGGGTCAAAAGTAACGGTATACACAGACCATTCAGCTCTTAAATACCTTCTTGCCAAGAAAAATGCAAAACCAAGACTCTTGCGTTGGATACTTCTTCTAGAAGAGTTTGACTTGGAAATTAAAGATAAGAAAGGTACTGAAAATCAACGTTCTTGATCATGTCTCTCGGCTAGAAAAGCCTCCAAATGAAAAAGCTTCAATTGAAGAAGAGTTTCCTGATGAACTTATTTTTTTTAATAGACGCTATTGTTAATCGTCCACATTGGTTTGCTGATTTTGCCAACTATCTAGTTGGACAATGGATTCCAAAAGAATTCTCTCATCAACAGAAGAAAAAGCTCATCACAGAGGTAAAACATTATTTTTGGGAAAATCCTTATCTATTTAAAATTTGTGCAGATGGAATTATCAGAAGATATGTCCCTAAAACAGAAATGAAAAAAATTCTCAGTCATTGTCATGACGGGACAGTAGATGGACACCATGGAGCAAACCGAACAGCAGAAAAAAAAATACTAGAAGCAAGTTTCTATTGGCAAACTGTGTTTAAAGATGCTAAAGAGTATGTACAATCTTGTGACCGCTGTCAAAGAATGTGTAACATCTCAAAAAGGGATGAAATGCCCCTTAATACAATACTGATTTGTAAAATATTTGACGTTTGAGGTATTGACGTGTCTAAATGAGTAGAAGCAGTAGCTACAAGAGAAAATAATGCAAAAACTGTGTGTAATTTTTTGAGAAAAAATATATTCACTCGATTTGAAACCCCTAGAACAATAATTAGCGATCAAGGATCACACTTTATGAATAAACAGTTTCAATATTTGTTATTTAAATATGGAGTTACTCATAAAACAGGCACCTCATATCATGCTCAAACCAATGGACAAGTCGAAATTTCAAATAGAGAATTGAAAAGAATACTAGAAAAAACTATTGACAGTTCAAGAAAAGATTGGGCATTAAAACTTGATGATTCATTGTGGGCTTATAGAACAGCTTATAAAACACCAATATGAACATCTCCTTATAAACTCGTCTTTGGAAAAGCATGTCATCTACCGGTAGAATTAGAATGCAAAGCTTTTTGGGCAATAAAAATGCTAAACATGGATCTAACTTCTTTTGGTGAGCATCGGTTATTGCAGGTAAATCAACTGGATGAATTTAGACTGAGCTCATACGAAAATGCTCGATTATATAAAGAGAAGGCCAAAAGATGGCATGATAACTTGATTAAATACAAGGAATTCAAAGTGGTGACAAAGTTCTTCTGTATAATAGTCGGTTCAAAATTTTTTTCTGAAAAGTTTAAATCAAGATGGACTGGTCCGTATTTATCACTGAGGTCACCTCGTATGGCACATATGAAATTCAACACATCAATGGAGGTGACAAGTTCAAAGTAAATGGGGACCGATTGAAAATATACTTAGGTGGAGGATATGACAAGCAATCTTCCACAACCATCATCCAGTAATACATATGAAAAATATCCGTCTAGCTGAAGACGTTAAACTCAGAACAACTTTTACTTTCTTTAGTTCTGGTAAGGTTTAAACAAAATTATTTAAATAGTCATAAATATTATCAAAAAAAAAAATTAGATATAGGTTAGTTAAGAATATATATATATATATACACACACACACACACACACACACACACACACACACACACACACAGAGACACAACACACACACACACACCAAAAACCTGCACATAGCCCTTCACCACAAGCCTAGCTTTGTGTTTATTCACGAAGCCATCTGCATTAAGCTTAGTTCTATAAACCCATTTAACTCCAATGATCTTTCTGTTTTGAGGTCTGTTAACCAGCTCCCAAGTGTCATTTTTCTCGATCATGGTCAGCTCCTCCTTCATTGCATCTATCCATTTCTTATCTCGTTCAGCTTTGGCATATTCGGCAGGTTCAAAGACTGCAACATTGCATCTCTGAAAAATGTCCGAAAGTAATCTGGTTCCTCTAACTGGAAAATCATCAATCCGCTCCTCAAAATTATGCAACTCAGCTTCCATATCCTGCATGTCTCCTTCCCAATTTCATTGCTTTTGTTAAAAAAAATTCCATATCTCTGCTTACCACAACTTTTTCCGTGTGTAGTTGAAATATTCTGAAAGCTTTTGACACCAAACTATAGCCAATGAAAATTTATGGTTCCGCTTTTTTATCAGGCTTATCCCTTTTTACCTGAGGTATGTAAGAAAAACATAAGCAACAAAAAAATTTTAAGTTCTTCAGGGAAGGTTTATACCCATGCAAGGCTTCAAAAGGTGTTTGACCATTCACTGTTTTATAGGTAGCCTATTCAACAAAAAAACAGCAGCATTGGCTGCCTCTGCCCAAAAACTTTTTGGAAGCCCTTTCTCGTGCAGCATACATCGTGTCATCTCCATAATAATCCTATTGTTCCTTTCACTTACTCCGTTTTTCTGCGGAGTATACGGAGCAGTAAGTTGATGCTCTATTCCAGCATCTTCAAGAAACCTTTTGAATTGATCTGAAGTGTACTCGGTCCCATTATCGGACCTAAGCACCTGTATTTTGCAGCCACTTTGATTTTCTACCGAGGTTTTGAAACTCAAAAAAAGTGCAACAACTCCTGTTTTGAACTTTAAAAAGTATATCCAACACATCCATGTTAAAAATCATCAATAAAAATTATATAATACTTGTTTCCGTTCAAAGATGGAATTCTTAGAAGGCCTCTAATATCTGTATGAACTAGCTGCAACTTTTGAGTTGCTCTCCAAGTTGATTTAGAGAAAGACAATCTTGTTTGCTTACCAAATTGACATGCCTCGCAACTTGGAAGTTCTTCTTCAAGTGGAGGTAAACCTTTGACCAACTCTTTTTTCTGCATATACAAAAGAGCCCTGTGGTGAAAATGGCCCAACCTTTTGTGTCAAATACACGTGTTGGATACCAAGCTTTGGAAAGCAGCTTGTTCCTCCTCCATTGGATCCAATGTGAAGTTTTTTCCCTTCATCTTTACTCTGAACACATCTTGATCTTTGACGTCTTTAATAAGACACTTTTGATTTTCAAAGATCACCTTAAAACCCTTTTGCAACAGCTGTCCAATACTTAATAAATTTTGATCAATTTCAGGCACATAAAGAACATCAGAGATAGTTTTAGTACCTGAGTAAGTTTCAAAAGCCACGGTTCCTTTTCCTTTTACGGCAATATAGTCAGCATTGCCTATCTTGACTTTTGCTGTTGCAGATATATCAAGCTCCCTGAAGAGTGTTTCATCATTTGTCATATGGTTTGTACAACCACTATCGATCAACCAACTGTCGCTGGAACTGCTGCCCATAAAACAAGTTGCGACAAATAACTGCTTTTCTTCTTGCTGATTTGCAACCTGAGCTTCAGTTTCTTGCTGATGATCTTTGGACTTGCAAATTATTTCAGCATGCCCCAACTTGTTGCACTTTCTGCATCTCATATCCGGCTTCTCCAGCATTTGAAGTGAGGGTGATTCTTCCTTCCATAATGCTGACATGGAGGGAACTTATCTCCTTTGTTGCTGCTAGAGTTGTTGTTGCCTCCACCATTATTAGCAGAAACCTGATTGTTTCCAGCATGGTTCTTCTTCCCTTTTACTTTCTTGTATCTGCTTCCGACATTACTTTGCAACTTTACCTGTAATGCACCTTCTTCTCTCATTAACCTTCTTTGCTCTTGTGCCTGCAATGCATTTAGTACTTCTGCCAAAGTTATCTGTGACAGATCCTTAGTATTTTCTAAGGAAGCAATAGTTGGTTCAAACTTCTCAGACAATGTTACAAGAATCTTTTCAACAACTCTGCTATCAAGAAGTTTCTTACCCAACATTATTACCTTATTCACAATGCTAAGAAGTCTGTTCGAGTATTCTTTGACAGTTTCGGATTCCTTTATTCTTTGCATCTCAAATTTTCTGATGAGATTCATCACTTTCATGCCTTTGATTCTCTCATCTCCTTGGTATTCTTCTTTAAGAAAATCCCAAATTACTTTTGCTGATTCCAGTACCACGACTCGGGAAAAAATGGTTGGTGAGATTGCAGCATATAAGTAAGCTTTCGCCTTGGACTTCCTTGTCTTTTTTTCCTTGTGAATTTTGATCTGAGCCATTATTGGATTGCCAGGTAAAGCAGGAATTTCGTAATCCTACTCTACTGCATCCCAGAGATCACATGCCTCCATGTGAGTTTTCATCTTGATTGCCCATACCTGGTAATTCTCTCCATCAAACACTGGCGGAGGAACTGCAAAAGAACTAGAAGAGTTTTCTGATTCCATGTGTTCTGATTGCTTTTCAGGGAAGTAGGTTGGCTTTTTATTTCTCACTTAGACAACACTCAGAAGTCACTCACAGGTCCCTTAAGAAAAAGGGCTCTAGATACCAATTTGAAGGTGTTTATCAGATAGAGAACAAGAGACTTAAAGAGGAAAAGAAGATATATTTTATTAAGCTGAATGAAGCTGATTAAATACACCAAGATCCTAATTGAATAGCACTAAAAATCTGAAACAGAAACTTCCTAATATGCTGGAACTAATCCACCAACATCTACATGCCTAAGGATTAGAAAAATCACAACTGAAATATCTTAAGACTAGGAAGTCTACAACTAATAAAATCCAGAAAATATCTAAGCTATCTTCTGTAATTCAAAGAACACATCAGCATCTTAGTCATCATGCCAACTCAGCGTCAAATCAACACCATCAAACTAACAGCTCATGAGGCATATTTCAACACTTTCAAGCTCTGGACATAGACAACAACAATACTTAGATCAATCTCCACACTCACAGAGTTAAACAGACGCTTAGCCATTTGAACACGCTAACTAATACACACACAGAGAGATATCCATACACGACATGCTAACATACAACTCCATAAACAAGAGACGGGGAACCTTCAACATTCAACTAGACTTAAATGAAACAAAATGGATAACTGGAATACTTTAAACAAAACCTATATAAGTTCAACATAGCTAAACATGAATATGACACTTAGAATAGGATTACAACTAGCAAAACATACTATTTCATTTTATCTTAAACAAGTACCTATTCATATTCACTTAAGGCAAAATATATGAGCACGTATACATAACCCTTGACTAACAATGGAACAAAAGGATGTGATTATTTCGTACATATGATTCTTCATTATTTCAGCTACACTAAGTTATGAGTAAACATTTAATCTAACTGAAATAGGAAAATTAAGGAGAAATTAAGGCTTCTTTCACCTAACCCGTCGCAGAGCTACCACATATTACCACTGCCTCGCAAACCCTACGACATCAACACCATTGCATCTAAGCCAACGCTGCGAGCCAAACACAAAAGTCATCGTCACAGCTCCACCATCGTCACTGCTACAGCCCCACTGCCTTGCCAATGCAACACCATCAAAGCATCACCTCCTAGGTATAGTGTCGCACACTGCTCAACGAACGATTGCCCTGCTAACGCGCACCCTCCAAATCAAACCAAACAACACTGATTCCTTGAACCAGTCCAAAGCACAAACAAAACCACCAATGAAACAGTGCCTAATCCTTCACGAAACTGCCATGATCACATCATTGCAGCGCCACTGATTCAGCAACATAGCACCACCACGACGTACCCCACACCACATCGGGAAACACCCCAAAACGCCACTGCTCCAACACCATCTCCTCAACTTCCATTACAACCTCAACATCACAACCCCCTAATCAAACCATAACAGCCCCAAAATCAAACACGAACCACTACTAACCACAATAGAAGAAGGGAAAGCAGGGCAACGGAGAAACGGGGAAAAGCTGAGGGATTTTCGGGAAGGACAGTCCAAAAATGAGTAGGCAATAGTGAAACGGACCTTTGGATAGATAGTTGGCTGGAAAATGGTGATGTCGCCGAAGTTACGATTTAGTCGTTCCTTTTAACTTCGATCTACACTGAATTAGTTGATAATTTGGAGAAATTGACTTGAAAATTGGATGGAAGGGCGAGACGAGTCTATTCATGTAATTGGTTGGCTGGACACAGAGTGGTCGCCGACGTCAACGGAGGATCCCGACGGTGGAGAAAATTTCAGCATGGTTCTCTTGTCTGGTGATTTTGAAATTATTGGGAGTTAGGGGGAAAATGTGGATTAAAAGGGAAGATGGGCGGGTCTGATGATGGACATTGGGCTTATTTTTTCATTTTACTTGCCTATCAACTAAACAATTCAAACTACACAAATTCGACACAATTAACAATTAATTTTCAATTAATCAAAATTTAAAAAAATTACAATAATTAGCATAGAATCATCACACTTCACAAGTATATATTTTTTGATTTATTTATTTTTTATTTTTTGCAATTTTCTCCTAATTAATTAACTAAAAGTAGCTAAATAAAAGAGTAAAAATATAGTAAAATTACATCCTAATAACACAACTAGTTTGAAGAAATTTGATTTGATACCAAAACTAAGTGATTACACCTCATATATGAAATGCAGAATGCAGAATACTTTATGCAGTGTGGTGTTAATATACCAATTGATAAACTCCATACGTTCCAATTCATATGAGCCTTTTTTCTTTAGTCGGCTAAAAAAAATAACGAGCTCTTTTTAAATTTAGAAACAAATTCAAATTTATAACTGTTTTTTAATAAAATGATTTATAACCACATAAACAATAATGACTTATTCTAAGGCACAATTATAAAAAATATTGAATTTTTTGTGTCAAATCAAAGTTCACATAAATTGAAGTTCATTAAATTATACCCAGATTTAGTTGTATATATGCAATATAAAAATTTTAAATTATGGTTATTTTACCAATCCCTCAAACAAAACGAATCTTGAAACCCCAACTTGAAGTTTTAGACAGTTAACAATAATGGACGAACTGGTAAGATGCTATTGCAATTAAACAATCTACTGGTAAGTTGCCATATTTTTTAATTCCATCATCTTAATTCATTGTGTTTTTTGTTTAGAATCAGAAGAAGGAGAATGATGTTGTTGTGAGTGAGATAAAGCAACTACAAGAAAGAATTGAAAGTGATCCTACTGCCCAAAGTTTGTTATCACTTCTCCAAACTTTTAAGGTATTTAAATGAACTCACTTATATTTTTATTAAGAATGCAGTTTGTGATGTTTGGGTTAGGCGCACATCATAGGTTTAAAACGATGCTATGGTAATTAAGTGGAGAAAGTTAGAGGAGCGGTCATTGTCCACTGAGTTTCGAACTGTGCCATTGGCCCTTGGGCGTTTCTGGATTATTATACTAAAGTAGATGCCTTTCAGCTTGAAGTTCTCCACTAGCTACCACTTTTCTGCAAGAGTCGGGATTTGAAGTTTATGGATTTGGAATGCTGTTGAACCCACTAACTATTTGAGTTAATGGGTTTGAAATTTAATATTTGTACATATTATTTTAACACATATACACGGTCTGAGGCAAAAGCTATTAGGTTCGGCTGAACCCCGAACCCATAGGCCTTCTTCTTGTTATTATTCCAATGTTCAGATGGACGGCTGCTAGGGGAGTGCAGAGTAGACCAGCTGAAGATGGTAGAGTGAGCGTTATCGAGCCTCTACCTCCACCGCTGTCTGCAACTTTTTTTTTTTTTCCTCTTTTGATGTTGATGCTTATGGTAGCTTGAGACTCTATCCATAACTATACCCGCCAAGATTTAGGTAGATAGCAATAACTCAACTAACTTTTTGCTTATGTTGGGTTGGAACTCTTAAGTTTCCCCCAAAGAGCGGACCTAGTGCATTAGCTACGGGTTCATCCCCACCTAGTAGCTTCTGCTCAGACCCTATATATGTATTAAAAAAATCTACTAAATTAGCATTAAAAGAAATTCGAACCCAGTAATCAAATGGGATGTGGTAGAATCCCGAACTAGAACCCATGAACCCATAAAGTTCAAATCCAGCCCTTGGTTTTCCATGGTTATCATTCCAACTTCATTGACTGTTTGGCAATGCCTATTTTTGTTATGAAAAGTCTATCTACTTGTCCTTTGTTTTCATTTATGTTGAGTGGGGTACAGTGCAGAATGCATAACTACATCCCCCAGAAAGAGACTGTTTATAACTCTGTTATGTTAGACAGGTTTGGAAGATGAAAAGATTGTCTGTTCAACTTTTATATGCTTAATTTTTATTGGGTTAAGTGAGCTCTTCTTTTTGAAATAGTTTTTGGCTGCTAAGAACCGTAAAAGGGCCAAAAATATGATATTGTTCCATGCTGGTTCTTATGGATGATTAAACTTTTATGATGTTGAGGTTGTTTCTATTTTTTTGGATGAAATCCTTGTTTTGACATGAAATACTTAACCTGATCTCTGCTGCTGTTAACTATCATGATATCTGATCATCATTTGCTGCTCATTCAAAGTTCAACCTTTGTCTGATTTTATTTCCCAAAATTTCTATGCAATTCTATTGAGCTCAATTAACCTTTACCCTACCATCTCTTCATCTTTCTTGTCTTAGTTATACTCAATATCTTCCTTATGGAAGTATATATTATTATTTTGTTAATATAAGGGCTGGATGTTAATTCCATTGCGAAAGATCTTTCTTGTGACTTTCGGGCTTCTGTGATGTGCTTCTGCCATGCTTAAATCTCTATGACCAACTTTTTCTTTGGACTCTTTTAGGCACTTGAGGAACAAGAATCTGAACTCCAATCTAAGTGCATCCTAGAACATGCTAAATTACAAGGTAAAGTTGATGAGCTTGAGGAACTGGTGCGAAGAGGCAAAGAGGGAAAACTCTTGGAAAATTTGGACCATACTGTTCAGGACTCCATTGAGAAGCTTGATTCTGCAAGGAGGGTAAGGATTTGTTTTACTTTTCTGCCTAACAAACTAATAGATGGAATGATGCCCCCACATTGAAGAACAACGTGGTGCGTCAATGGGTTTGTGTAAAATGGGCCTTTGTTCCGTGTTCAACTAGAAATGTCAGTATCAATGTGAACTCAAAAACTTAATTTCCTTGTCATTCTCTTTCACTTTTCTTAATGAGCTTCATCTCTCCTGGTCATAAAACTCTATAAGTGTTTCTGATCTTTGCACCGATCACTTTCCTTTATTGAGTGTATGCTTCTGACATAACCGCGAATGTGGTATCCTATCATGTGAATTTGTTTTTCATTATTATGTAGGCTGCTTCTGTTGTCATCTAAACCTAACAATTAGCTCAGTTTGTATTTCTTGACACCCGCTTGGTGTGATTCAGTGAGATTATATTTGATTTGCTAAAATGAATTAGCTGATTTGGTCACGAATTTTCAATAGCTTTTGTCTGGTATGCCCCTCTTTGTTGGATTTTTTGGAGGTTACAGTTTTCTGAATTTTGAAGAACTTCTAGTTGATAAGGATTGACACTGTAATTACTAGATTATGCTTTACCACAAGGAGGAAGTAGATAAATTTTAGAGAGGAGAAACACAAAAAATCAAAGGTCAAAGGCGATCTAAGATGGGAGTATGAAATTGAGGGGATAAATTTTTCTCTGCTAGCCTTGATGGTTAATGTGGGAATCAAAGATCATCATTGGGATAAAAAGGATGCTCTTAACATTAATTTCTATAGCCTGGTTTATTTGCAATGTTAAAAAAACTAATTATAAGCTTCAAATTACATGCATGTGTTTGAACAATAATTCTTTCAACGGTTTTGTCAAGTGAGATCAACTCCAAACTGGACTGTTAATTTCTTTAAAGAACCAGCAAAAGCTGTGAAGTCTGATAAACGTAGAGGATAAATGTATATAAATGTTTCAGTTAATCTGATCGAGATCAACTGTAATTCAAATTTATGGGGTTTTTATGTTTATCTATGTAGTTGAACTGAAACCTATTTTCTCATTAACTTCTCCTTGTTTCTAGGGCATTAGTTTTCATGTCTTCCTTCAGAATTCTTCTTTTGTTAGTATTTAAGTTTCTCAATGTAGACGAGTGGAAATCCATGTTCTCATTGACTTCTCCTTGTTTCTAGGACATTAGTTTTCATGTCTTCCTTCAGAATCCACTTTTGTTAGTAAGTATTTTGCAAGATTTAGTATTTTAGAGATATTTAAGGGGCTGAAAGAACTGGCACCATATCTTACTTCAGATGCATATGAAGTATAGTTAGGCTATGCTTTCCTTGCAGTCATTGTTCAAAAGTAAATGATCAATGTCAAGGAAAAGATAATAGAAATAAAAACCCACCAACAAATAACACCATCCAAAATGGAACAGTTTTTCTCTTTTCATATCTTTGTGTATTGTATATGCTGTTGCATTTACGTAAGTGTTTCATATTAACTAAGTATCTCTAGCGTTCTGCAAAATTCTTTAGCAGTACAATATAACACCGTAATGTTTATTGTCTCTTTTTTTTTAAAAAAAAGCCTATTTGAGCTTTAAAAGCAGTGTTTTTTCCCCAAGGGTAAGATATACTATTCCCTAAACAAAAGAACCACAGATTTTGTTGCTGATTGCAAGATGCTTCTTTTGTTCTGGTACATATCATAAAGCTTTAGTATTCCTCCTCTCCTGGGCTCAAGACATTCAACCAGGTCTGGTCTTTAACATGGATCATGGTTTCTTCTTCTATTCTTCTTGCACCTAGCAAAATAAAGCCTATTCGGTGCACTTAACTTCTTTTCAGATCTTAATTGATTAATGTCTAGTCGGAAGCTCTGGGCATTAATTGCTTTTGTGCGTCAAGTTTCAATCATACCGGAACAGTCAACAGCAGACTTGGACTATTTGTTAAAGAGCCGAGGGACCCTTATCAGTTCTGCATTAAGATGTGTATGCTAACGACTATCAGGATTGCTAATTCAAGTATGATAGTATCCTGGATATGCAACACTGTGAAATGCAGCTATTCTATCAGTCCTTGGAGCTTCACCTTTCAATTTCCACGGAATGCATCTTTCTATTAAGTTCACAGCATCTCTTACTTGAAACACCGCATATTTGTACTTAAGTTCACTACTATCCTATAAATGCACCTTGATGATGTATGACATATTGGAAACACAGTTGTTATTCTTTTGATAGGAACTTGCAGCAAAGTTGAGGTCAACTGTGTCATTAAAACGGCAGCTCGATGATGTGCCGACACAAGCTGAACTCATTCAGTATGTTCCTCCATTAGTGCTTTGCTTTTTGTGCATTAACTTTTCATACCTTCTGAATGTAGAATCTCTTTTTAGTATGTTCACTTGTTCAGAAATGCGAGGAGTCATGCATGCATGTCAAATCAGTGCTGAGTTATCTTATTGACTTAAAAGCCGACTGAACTTTAGCTCTCTGAAAACCTTTATCTGGAGCAAATTCAAGCTTAAGATTATGTGGGATTCTGTCATTATCCAAAGGTATTCGAACTCTTAAGAGTTTGGTTATTTATCAATGGAACCTCGTTTCACCAATGCTCATAGCTGGCAAACTCATAAAGTCATGAAGAGGTTTTTGCTTCACGATTTAATTGAGTAGCATTGGATAGAGCAATTAGTTATGACATTGATTTAGAAAACCCTGGATTGGCTTTCCCCTGTTGGTTTTCTGGTGTTAGTTTGTTGATGAGAAAATCATCAGTAGCTGTCTTACAACTTTATAAATATTTTAAGCATCTCAAGTGAAAGAGGATCGTATAAAGAATTTATACAGGATTTTGTGTTCGAGAGTTATCCAACTTTCGTAGTCTTACTGTTGCATAGTGGCGAAGCAGGATGCGGAATCTGATCTCCAGCATCCGTCCATGATGGATTGGAGATGAAAACTTCATAAGAGCATATTAGCTTGTAAGATTTTGATTTATTATGATTGGTTACAGGTTCAATTCTCTTTATAATATCATGGTTACTTATGTAAGATTGAACTTCAGTTGTCCTCTGATATCATATAAAGCAGGAGTGATGGTGACAACGGAAAAAAACGCACGAGTTTCAAGAAAACTGATGGAAAACCTAACAACATTCAATAACACCCATGAAGATGAACATAAAACATAAATGATAGAGAGAAACTGAATCCATTAACATGGCCTGTTTCAGTGTGTTTATTGATTAATACTGGATTATCATGAAGTCTTTCCTCATCTTTTTTCGAGGCTCATGCCATTTCCTTTTTAATGTAGTAATCTTACCTCTAGTACCTTATTTCCTACTAGTATTCATACTTCATAGAAAGAAAGGAAATCTTACATTTATTTTTGGAACTTAAGAGCGAGAAGGTCTGTTCTATGGATATCATTCCTCAAATAAATGTGTCCGAAAACTGATATTTGGCTTCTGCTGCTCCTATATAACTACCAAAAATTTTCACTGTGATCAATAGCTTTATAGCACGTCAGTACATTGTAGTAAACACATCCCTTTTTTGCTTTGAAGAGAAGCAGGGGAGGTGCGCAGTTGCAAATCGTGAAACTTTTACTTTGTCAATTAAACATTTTCCTATTTTAGAACTGTTGGCTGTCCTACTTTATCTGTTTCTGTTACCTTCTTGTATCCTATTCAAGGTGCCATTGTCTCATTTACTGTATATTTATACACTTTAAAAGATTTCCGTCTTCGTGTGCCTATTATTATCTATGAATAGTGTTGAACTTATTTTAGTACGCCTTGTACATTATAATTCTGATAAAGTTATTCTTCTGCAGGTATGAGCTACGTGTTACAGAACTGTATACTCGTATCCAGGTACATAGTTTGTGACTTAAAACGTTCATTTGACCATGACTCACATTTCGGCCACTTGTCAGTCACTTGTTTAACCTCTACAATTAAACCTGCAGGCCAAGCATCGTCAAACCCATAAATACTATGCTACTTACAACACATTGTTGGAGATAAAAGAATTGATGCTAAAGGAAATGTCGTTACTGAACTCCATAAGTTCACAGGTATACTACAAAGCCAAGAAGAAATACTTTTCACAGATATTATTATCTATGATTTTTTCTGTCTTTTCACATTTTGTCTCTTTGTATAGTTCAGAGATGCTCTTACTAGCCCTGTTGGTCGAAAGAAGTTAATTGATTCCATGGAAGGAATTTTGCATGGGACTCAACAGGTATCTATGCTCCTCATCGTTGAATTGCATGTTCTATAAAGTATGACGGATTGCAAAAGTTGCTCACAAGATCTAGAATGGGCTCCGCATATGTGGGTTCACAAAGTGTAGCCAATTCCTAACCTGGATAAAGTAGAAGGGTCGTAGTAGATTGACAGTTAACATAAAGATAGGCAATAGCCTAATTACGGTGAATTACCTGAATTTTGTACAGAGAATTGATATACTAGTTGGGATTGATATTGATTACTAATGCTAGATAGTTATTGTACATAGTGTCCCACATTGAAAAACATGTACTATGTACTCTGTAAAGTGTGTGTGTGTATATATATATAAAGGGGGTTAAGTGTAAGCTGGTAGTCCTCATGCATCTCAGTAATCTTTTTTCCTGTGTCTTTATTTCGTACGACTAAATGCATTCAAAGTAAGAAAAGACGATGAGAGAAGTTTTCGTATTAAATTTGATGATTAACAATGTATAAGAGGAGCTCCTTATATAGGTAATTATTCTCTAAGCCTATTACGTAACTAGTTTATAAAAACTCACTATTTTGTGGCTTCTTATCTTGTATGATATTCTACAATATTTTGCTTTCTCAAATTCAATTAATCATGACAAATCGTGAACCTAGACTCATAGAATATCATTAGTTCTTGCTACTTGTACTTACCTCAACTTAAGGTGGTGACCAAGCTGCAAGTCTAAACTGTAAAGTCCAGTTGAGTATGCTGGATTGCTTTGTATCTCCTTGTCATTACCGTGATACAAAACTAGCTGGATGATAGCTCTAATGTGAATCCATGGTGGACGATGACCTTGGAGCAGTAGCTGAAAATGACCATTTAGTGGAGGGGTTCAATATATAAGAGAAGAGAGGAAAACTCTGTTCCTTTTTCTTTTTAAAGTAAAGGATCTATTCATCTGCATTAGCCATTTACAGGAAAGCAGGAAGATGTCCTTGATGGCTTTTCCTGGCCAACTCTATTATCACTAAAGTATCCATTCATCCTTTCTTTTTGAGTAAAGAATCTATTTATCTGTGTTGGCCATTTACAGGAAAGCATTCAGATCTCCTTGATGCCTTTCCTTGTGTTGCCTATTTTCTCTTAAGTGAGCAAGTAGAGGAGTACTAGATCTTCTCTGTTTCATCTACCTTTTTTTCACTGGCAGCTGTATTTCTGCCAATAACTTTTGCTCTTATATTTGGAAGTTATTAGTAAGCTGAAGGTTGTCTCTCTACATTCTTAAAAAAATTTGACATTTCCAAATATGACTTCATGAAATCAGCAAACTTGATATTGATTTCTATCCAACTAAATTTTTTTCTCCTTGAAGTCCCACGCTTTTCTCTTATCAGATACAAATTTCAGTATTCTAAATATACCTTTTTGAACATCATTTAGTGGTCCATGACATTAAAAGATCGCACGTGGCTCAGTGGCATTTATCTGGTCTGTAACATGAAAACTTACTGGTGATCTGCATGTTCCAGAAGCTGGAAAAGGTGCAAAGTGCACAACATTCGGAGCAGAAAGCTCGTGATGCCCTCAAGGGAAAGTATGCAGATGCAATTTCAGAGCAAAGGCATTACACTTCTCTCTTAAAGGATTTCCAGGTGTGGTCCCTACCAATATGATCTGAAGAATGCAAAGTAGAACTTAAATTTTTGTCTGTGTCCTTTCTTTTATTTTCTTGAAGATGTTGCACTTTTTGATTGCTTCCATCCAAACGTTGACTCATCGAAGAACACATATTTTTCACTCCTAGAATTCATCCAGCTAAACTTTGAGTTGTTGAGGGACACACTTATAAACAGAATAATATGTGCACGGCTGCAGCTTTGTAAATCTGTAGTGGTGGACTGGGTTGGATATGGGCAGGTATAATGCACGTTTTAAAGAACACTACTCTACCTTCGCACCCATAACCGTGCAAGCTAAAAGTGTGTTGTAACCATTATTGCTCCTCTAAATATATATACGTAGGAACACTTGTGCGTCACGTTTCTAAGCGAAACAGATCTTCTGAACCACAACTTGGATTACCGGTCAGTAGGAACTCTCAGATAAGTGGATGAATTCCTTTGGTCTCCATACCCTCTTCAAATTATGAAGATAATATCTCTAACCCTAGCCATTCTTTGCTCAATGGATTATGTATTTTCTTACACTCGTAGTGGTGTGTTTATACGCACATATTAAGGTTTAGATGGAGGATTAGCTAATGGGCTAATCAGCATCATTTATGGGTAGACCATACCGGTTTGTCAGCAGTGAGTGAGCGGTTCCTAATGCAATGTTTCTACTACTTCCAGGTGGAATGTGCAAAGAATGAGAGACTCCGCATGCAGGCTTCACTAGAACCTTTGAATATACATATTTCGGGTTGAAGAAGTGTTTATGCTACAAGAAATCCAAGGGATGGCCTTATTATATCTGAATACCTTCAATTTTTTCTACTTACTATTAGAAGAAATTTTTATGGGCAAATGATGTATAATTGCATATTGAATAAATCTGCTTAATGTAAAAGAAGATAGCTTTTCGTATAATTGCATTTGATGTTTCTCTTCATGTAGTCTAGCTGTTAAGAGGTTTCCACATTAAGAGGTTATGAGAAATAAATATGATCACAGTAAAACTATTAGAAGTTGTCACGACCCAAAATCCGAATTATCCATGATCGCCACCTTCTTAACGAACCAATTAAATTATAACCAAGCTAGCCACTTAACTGAATGAGGAAATCCTAAACACAATTAATTCAAAGAGCAGTTAAAGTTCAACAAATAATGAATAAATTTCATAGGTTAGCCTGTTTTTTCATCACCATTTAAAGCCGAGCCATCTTTAGTCTGAAAACTTCATACAAGAAGTTTGAAATTGAACTTAACTCCACAATTTGGTTTGAAGTTGGCGGTCTAAAGTTGAGTAGTTTTAAGTTGAGGCCTGTGGACTGCGTTTCAAATTGTAGACCGTAGGCTTTGATGGAGCCAACATTTCTAATTAAATATGATTGTTTCTCTAAAATTGGCTTTTGTATTTCCCCCGCAAATAATTCAAGTAATATACATGATCAAACACACATAAAGCAAGAGGGAAAAGCGAGGGTGAGTCATTGTGGATAGTGGATAGTTTGATAAAAACATCTACTAAAGGATTTCCATGCATTTGATGCGACTTCACATCAAAAAGTGTAGACATTTTTGCATCTGGTTCGTAATGAGATGTAGATAACACATTAACGTCTAATCATGTGATACTATATGTGATTGCTATAAATGATGTTCTCACTAACAAAGACAAAGGAGTAGTTAAGTTTTGACTCATATATCTTTTTTCTTCTAGAAATCAATAGCAGCCTCAAATATGTTTACCTAACATACCTCCCCCAAATACTTCATAGCAGCCTCCAAGTGTATGATTTATAGACAATTTTGTCAAAGATCTTGAAAATTTGGGTATGTCCAATGTCTAAAGACCCAAACTATTCTCAATTAGTTGAGTGTCAAAGTCGATTTGATTTATTGGTTTATTAGCTATTGAATATAATATTGTCATCATCCTGTAATAGTGCAATGTATAAGTATAACTTTACACAATATTTTTTGTGTGAACTTGAATATCCAGGAGATTTTGAGTGTAAACTTAACAATTTTTTTTTTTTCATGTGTCATTTTTATGTCATTTTATTTTATTTTTTGAAGGGTCATAATCCAATGTTCTCCCGGCTTATTCTTTTTTTTTTTTTCCGGTTAATTTTGTAAAGACCCTACATGGAGCCAAATCATGATTTCTTACAAATATCCAAACCATTTCAATATTGCATCTTGATCACCCTGGCATAGCACTGATGATATACCTAATCACTTGACTAATGTGGAAACGACAAGTGAAAAGCAATAATTTGTACGATTATTATGCAAATGTTAGACAAGCAAGAGAGCAAATATTTGTACAAAATATTTTTAAAATAATCCCTTCAACATAATCTTGAAAAGATATGAAGTAAATAAGATAGATGATTCTTGACATGTTGGGGACGGATCTAGCATACAACTTACTGTCTTTGGCGAAGAATATAAAATCTGAACATAATATGTTTAACTCATATCTTATACACGTGTTAAAAATTCATTATATATGAATCTAGCAAATTAAATCAAAAAAATTTATGATTATAATAAAATTAAAAGCTCGGAAATATAATATTGAAATTCTGAGTCTGTATATGCGATTTGGCCATCGGAAACACGTGAATTCGGCATAGGTGCATAAAGAAAATCAAGTAAACCTTCTAGGATTTTTAACTTTAATTTTTTTTTTATGGAGTGGGAAGGGGATTGGGGTAGGGGTAGGTAGTCCACTGTATGTAATGTTTAGAGGAAGGTCAAAGGACATCTCTCTCGAGAAGGCAGAAACTAGTGTTTAATTTGTTCCTACAATGATTGGATCATCTTTGTGAATGTTTTTATTTGCATGTGAGCTAACAACCTACTCGCTCCGTTCCAAATTGATTGTCTATTTTTTCTTTTTTATTTGTCCTAGAATAAGTGTAAAAATTTCGCGCGGAAGCCACTTTGGTGGGGCGAATTGCAAAAATATGCTACCGAAAGCAATCGTTTGCCAAATTGCCCTCACTAACAGATGTTTAGCAAAAATGCACTCATTAGTTTAATGAAACTTTTTTCGGACCAAAATACCCCTACAAACCAATAAAAAGACGCGCACAGTCCATCCCCTTCCTTTTCACTATTCACGCGATCACAACAATCCTAAAGACTCATTCCTTTCAGAAATTGCTCCATTCAAACAAAGGTTTATTGTAAGATTTCTTCAAATTACTATTGAATTTTACTAACAGTTTGATTAATTTCTTTATAAATTCATTTATATATGCTTAACTTTGGTTAAAATTCTATATAAACCAAACGAGATATGGTTTTTATTCATAATAATCAAAAAACACATGACATTAGATTGATTACAGTAATTGTAATATGCACTTTCATAAAAAAAAAATCTATCAATTTTGGAAAAATTTTGGCTTATTGACAGTAGTTTAAGCTCTGGTGCAATGGGAGACTTGTACAAAGTTATTGCCTATTCCCAAGACTTTCAACCATATTGCAATGAGGGGCTACAGCCAAGACTTGCAGCTCTGATGCAATGGGGTCCTTGTAGACACTTCTTCCCTATTGCCAAGACTTACAGACCTGTTGCAATGGGGTACTTGCAGACAAATTCTCTGCAAGTCTTGGCTATAGCCAAGACTTGCAGCTCTGGTGCAATAAACACAAAGTAGAGACTTCTTGGCTATTGCCAAGACTTTCAAACTTGTTGCTATGGGGGACTTGCAGACAATGTCTCTGCAAGTCTTGGCTATTGCCAAGAGTTGCAACTCTGGTGGAATAAGCACCTAGGAGAAACTTCTTGGCTATTGCCAAGACTTTCAGACTGTTGCTATGAGGGACATGCACACAAAATTTCTTCAAGTCTTGGCTATTCCCAAGAGTTGCAGCTCTGGTGCAATAGGCACCTAGGAGAGACTTCTTGCCTATTGCCAACACTTAAAGATTGTTACTATGGGAGGCTTGCAGACAAAGTCTCTCCAAGTCTTGGCTATTGCCAAGAGTTGCAGCTCAGGTGCAATAGGCACCTAAGAGAGACTTCTTTGCAAGGCCTTAAGCTCAGAAAAGGGCAACACTTTTACCGATGATCCTGCTTCTATTAAAGCATATTATTTGTCTTGATTATGTGCAGGATTACCACTATGGCGACTCGCTGCATGTATATAGATTATAATGGGAATTGAGATGCAAACAACAAGTACATCAACCATGATATAAAGTTAATACTTGTCGAAGACAGTATAACCTACCAGGCATTTGAAAAAGAAATTTGTAATGCTCTAAGCATCAACACTGATGAAAGTGAAGCAAATATAAGGTTTGACACGAATCTTGAAACGTGCAGAGGCATGATGGTAACAAATGATCAAAAACTTATGACTTGCATGTATCTGCTGAAGAATGATGACAATTTCAGAAAATCCCATTTCATAGTAGAAGTTATTAAAATGAATGACATGTCAAGTAACAACATCATCACCACCACCACAAGTACATACGAATTCTTTGTGAATGAAGCTGACCATAGCATGGTGTTGCATCAAAAGGAAGGGCAGTTGTTGATTATAAATATTTTTAAAAATCAAACGTGATTGGAAAGTTAATATTATCAATAAACTGAACTTTTGGCTATAGCCAAGACTTTACACTCATACAGATAACCAATTCAATTTAACTTGACGCAAAGTCTTGACAAAGGGTAAGACTTCCTACTGAAACTTAGTTATCGACTTTAATATTAGAAATAATTAAGTTGCCTTGAAGTCTTGCCATAGACAATAGTATTGACAACTAAATTTGCACCAAGTCTTGTCAAAAACGTTACCAACACAACCCTCCACGAATTATTTATCAATTTAAAATTAATTATATAATATCAGACTTGGAATTAATTAACTAGAATTTAAGTCTTGCCTATTGGCAAGACTTTCCATCTAATCCCTTCACCCCACAACAACTAAAAAGCCTTGAAGTCTTGCAATTGCTAACACTTCCATCTCATCCAATTCAAAACGACTCCAGTCTTTAAAATAACAAAAATATCAAACATCCAAGTGTACTTGTTTACATAAATATAACAAACAGAGTAAATATGAAACACACGTAATTAAAACTACTCATTAGCTTTCTCTAACTCTTTTGCAGTACTAAAAATCTTATCTGGACTACTACACGGATCATCTTGCGACGGAGGTAACAAACGAAAATTTGGAAATTCATCGCCCACATCACATTTTTGCCTCTTCCTGGCACCTTCATCAGAAAATCTTGGTTGACTTATAAAATCATCCACCACATCTAAATGTACGTGATCATGATCAGAAGATTCAATATCCATTACCTGCAAAATTTAAAAAATAACAATGACAACACATAATAACAAAATAATGAAAAGACCATAGAAAAAAATACTCCATAAATTTGCCGAAAACTCCACCTTTCAACAACGTCAATTGCCGCACCGTCAAAAATTCACTAACCAAACTACTATAGTTCACATCACCACCCCAAGAACCTTTGGCATCAAACCAGTGCTCAAACTTAAAATTTTGATCTCCTTCCTATAGGAACAAAAGATAAAATATGCATATTCAACAAATAAAATTACAAAATAGTATGATAACAAAAGAACAAGTAAAGACAAGGAAACATTCATTACGAAATGCCATCATGAACTCATGATTAATATGCAGAAAAATTCCTATGTCATTACCATAATTCAAAGTCAACAGGCCAAAAGCAAAGACAACTGAAAAACACAGCAACAACTACAGAATGCATGACTGATGAAAAGAGCAAACTACAGAAAAAAGTCTCTACAACTATTGACAATAACCAAAACTTTAAACTCTAGTGAGAGGGGCAACTTGTAGAACTAGTCTTTACAATTATTGGCAATTGCCAAAACTTTTACCTATACTGCAGTGACAAACTTGCAGAGAAAGTCTCTGAAACTCTTCACAATAGCCAAGATTTTAAGTTCTGATGCAAGGGGGACCTTACACTGAAAATCTTTAAAGGAATTGTCAATTGGCAAGACTTTTACCTCTACTACAGTGAACAACTTGCAGACAAAGTCTTAGCAACTCTTGGCAATAGCCAAGACTCTAAGTGTTGCTGGAAGCGACAACTTACACGAAACATCGCTGCAAATATTGGCAATAGCCAAGACTTTAAAAACTAATGCAATAACTAACTTGAAGAAAAATTCTATGCAACTCTTGGCCAGACTTTAAGCTCTAAACAATGAGCAACAACAAAATCTAATAGTTATACCAGTAAAAACCTTCAAATCACCGTAATCAACCAAAAACAAGCGAAGCTCAAACTTAATTCAACGATCATCCATCCAAATGCAAAACAAACTAGCAGATAAATATAAACAATAAGTATAAAAATAACTTACAAGAAAAAATAAATACAGATAAATCATTAGCGAAATAAAAATTACATTTTAAAGAAAAATAATAGAACAAACAGAAGATAAACATACGAAAAAGAGAGAAAAACAAACCCGTAAATCTCCAGCACACAAAGAAGAAACAAGGAAAGAAACTGGAAAAGAGAGAAAGGAATGCGTTCAATGTGAATTAGGTTTAGTCAGGGGCAAAAGAGTCCTTTCCCAGAGGGTGGATGATGTGGAGGGCATTTAGTTAAAACATTTCTAAGTGGGGGCAATTAGGTAAGACCACCTCTTATTGAGAGTACTAGGTGAAATTTTTTGACTTTGGTACGCGCTCTTTGATGCGTAGCCTCTGTTCACAAATTCGTTGAGAATTAGCCACTAATCGCGTATTTTAAAAATAATAGTGCAACGACGTCGTTTTATGCCTTTGAAAATTTTACTTTTACCCTTCCTTATTTTTAACTTATTCAGGGGTTTTATTTCTCTCTTTGTTATTGTGACTTTTGAGTTTGATCAAAATACACGAACTCTCTTTCGAAATACACCAATTTCTTTTTGAGATTTTGAAGTTTTTTATTTGGGTAAAAACTTTATTTTGCTGTTTCGTCTATTAAGGTAACTGTGGTTACTTCGCATTGTTATTTTTTCATTTTTGTACGGGTTATTGGGTTATTAGGTTATGATTTTGTTTCAAAAAATGTTTAGATTTTCCATTGAAGTACAGTATAGGCTTTTGATTCATTTGTAAATGGTTGGGTTTTTCTAAGGGCAACGCTTTTTTTGTGAAACCCTTTGCCCCAGAACTATATACTGTGACCTCGTAGGGGGATAGATTGTTGTCCCATGATAAAAAACTGGGACTGTGTGTTTTAACAGGTACTTGTCCATTATAAATGGTGGGCTATTTTTAAAGGTCAACGGTTTTTTTTTTTTGTGAAAGCCTTTGCCCCAGAACTATATACTGCGACTTTTGTAGGGGGATAGACTGTTGCCCCATGATAAAATACTTGGACTCTTTTTTAACAAGTTGTGTCCCAGTTTTAAAATATGGGACTTTGTATAACAAAGCATTATAGTTCCCGAGCACAAATACTGTGACTTTACACATGAAGTACTTGTACCCCCAGCACCAGTGTCTGTTATTTGTCTGCACTTTCGATAATGACCAAAACAGAAATAAGATGAAGTAGAAAAATTCCAAGCCAACAGTATACACTGCCTGTCCTTAAGAAATCTAATCTCCTCACAGTTACCCAAGGTTTGTGGATTAATTTCTCCCAGGATAGAATGGAATTATCCTCACTGTGATAGCGGTAATTCAAATCACAGTGAACAGCGAACTCAAATAATGGTAGCAAATCACACTGACTCAGAACTTACTTTTTGTTTTGAAAACAAATGCAAAAAATAATGAGAGAGAGAGTATGAAATTTTTGGATGATCAAAATGAGGCAAAATGCCTCTCTATTTATAGCCACAAGATTTGGAGTGAAAAGGCATGAAGGTGTCTTTTGGTGAAATGGCTGTTCATGAAAGGCAGCCTTCAAGGTGGCTGTTCAATGAAAAGGCACCTTTTCATTGGTGAAGTAGCTGTTCATGAAAGGCAGCCTTCAAAGTGGTTGTTCAATGAAAGCACCTTTCATTTGGAATAACTTTACAGCAGCCCACCTTTGGAATATTTGCATAAATAGTCCACTTTTTAATTTCGTTACGAAAACGGCTCCATATCAAATATTAATATAAAATATTAATATTTATTTCATTTCCCATTCACACCACTTTACCTTCCTTCCAAACCCAACAATCCCCCACATGAATGGGGAATGGCTATATGAAGAAACCATGCAGAAAACTATGTGATTTGCAAGTAAGAATTAATTGCATCTGGATAAGTGGGTTTCCCTTTGAACTTTCCGTAGTGAACATATATCGGATATACTCGGTCAATCGGTAGATTTGATATCTTTGAACCGTCGAACTTTGGTGTATACCTAGACAACATATGTCACACAATTAATCCTTGACCATTTTTGGTTCTCATTGTTGTGTTCGTTTCAGCCATGAACATCGCCTGGTTCATGAGTGCGTAGAGAATTGGCCTTACAGAATTCTCCTTGAAGCGGCTTCCACTTCACACTCACATAGGTGATTTCTAAACGTGTAATCCCGTAGATCTACACTGTTTGACAAACCCCGTATCAAACTTAGATAATCATTAAAAACCGTCTTTAACGTTTTATCCTTGGTACTAAACATTGTCTTATTAAGAGGATGGGTTGAGTTGTTTGACAATGTTGGAGCGGTCGTGCACAACTTTGTTTGAGCTCCTTGAACCTAGATCTTGGGATCTCCAGTCTTCTAGGTAGAGTTACCGCCATGACGACTTGTCCTCGGCCATAGTCCCATTCCTCTTGATGATCTCTCAACATCATCTCTAGTTAAACCTTTAGTAAGTGGATCCGATACATTATCCTTTGACTTAACATAGTCAATTGTGATAATTCCTCTAGAGATAAGTTGTCTAATGGTTTTATGTCTTCGTCGTATATGACGATTTTTACCATTATACATAAGGCTCCCAGCCCTCGATATTGCCGATTGACTATCGCAATGTATACATATAGGTGTCAACGGCCTAGGCCAAAATGGAATGTCTTCCAAGAAGTTTCGGAGCCATTCAGCTTCTTCACCGGCTTTATCCAAAGCTATGAACTCAGCCTCCATTGTAGAGCGAGCAAGCAAGGTTTGTTTGGATGATTTCCAAGTTACCGCTCCTCCACCTATTGTGAAAATATATCCACTTGTGGATTTTGATTCTTTTGAGCCGGTGATCCAATTTGCATCACAATATCCTTCTATAACAGCGGGATACTTATCATAGTGCAAAGCATAGTCTTGGGTGTACTCCAAATAACCCAAAACTCGTTTCATAGCCATCCAGTGATTTTGTCCAGGATTACTTGTGTATCGACTCAGTTTACTTATAGCACAAGCTATATCTGGTCGTGTACAATTCATGATGTACATTAGACTTCCCAACACTCTAGCGTAGTCTCGTTGAGACGTGCTTTGTCCTTTATTCTTTGTAAAGGCAAGATTAACATCAATTGGAGTCTTTGAAGTTTTGACGTCTAAATACTTGAATTTTTCAAGGACATTTCTGATGTAATGAGTTTGAGATAATGCCAAACCTTGAGGAGTTTTGTGAATTTTAATACCCAAGATTAAATCCGCAACTCCCAAGTCTTTCATATCAAACTTGCTAGTTAGCATACGCTTAGTAGCATTGATGTCAGCAATATCTTTACTCATTATTAACATGTCATCCACATATAGACAAACAATGACTATATGATTTGGAGTGATCTTAATGTAAACACATTTATCACACTCATTAATTTGGAAGCCATTTGACAACATTGTACTGTCAAATTTTGCATGCCATTGATAAGGTGCTTGTTTTAGTCCATAAAGAGACTTAACAAGTCGACATACCTTCTTTTCTTTCCCAGGAACCATGAACCCTTCAGGTTGTTCCATGTAGATTTCTTCCTCCAAATCTCCATTTAAGAAGGCTGTCTTTACATCCATTTGATGGATTTGAAGATCATACACGGCGGCCAAAGCTATTAGCATCCGTATGGATGTAATTCTGCTTACCGGAGAGTATGTATCAAAATAATCAAGGCCCTCTTTTTGTCTATAACCTTTAACGACCAGTCTAGCCTTGTATTTGTCAATAGTACCATCAGCTTTCATTTTCCTTTTGAAAATCCATTTGTAACCTAAAGGTTTGTTCCCAGGAGGAAGATCAACCAACTCCCATGTGTGGTTGCTTAAAATGGATTCAATCTCACTATTGACTGCCTCTTTCTAATATGGAGACTCTGAAGAAGCCATTGCTTCTTTATAAGTTTGAGGTTCATTTTCCAATAGGAAAGTCATAAAATCTGGTCCAAAAGAAGTAGACGTCCTTTGACGTTTACTACGTCTTGGATTATCATTATTTGGCATACTTCCTTTTGTACCTTCTCTTGGTCGTTTTGTGCTGACACTTGACGATTCATATTCACTTTTATACGGATATATATTTTCAAAGAATTCAACATTATCTGATTCCATAACCGTATTAGTATGAATGTCAGGATTTTCTGATTTATAAACCAGAAAACGATATGCCTTACTATTCTTGGCATATCCTATGAAAACACAATCAACGGTTTTTGGTCCTATCTTTTCCCTTTTAGGTTTAGGAACTTGTACCTTTGCCAAACACCCCCACACTTTGAGGTAATTCAAGTTTGGCTTTCTTCCCTTCCATTTTTCATATGGAATGGATTGTGTTTTGCTGTGGGGTACACGATTAAGTATTCGACTAGCTGTAAGAATAGCTTCCCCCCATAAGTTTTGGGGTAAACCTGAACTTATCAATAAGGCATTCATCATCTCCTTTAAAGTTCTATTTTTCCTTTCCGCAATCCCATTAGATTGTGGCGTGTAAGGGGCAGTAGTTTGGTGAATAATGCCATATTCCAAACATATTTGTTCAAAAGGAGATTCGTATTCACCGCCCCTATCACTTCTTATCATTTTTATTCTTTTGTTAAGTTGTGTTTCAACTTCATTTTTGTATTGCTTGAATGCATCTATAGCCTCGTCTTTACTACTAAGTAAATAAACGTAGCAGTAACGAGTGCTATCGTCAATAAAAGTTATGAAATACTTCTTTCAACCGCGAGATGGTATTGACTTCATATCACAAATATCCGTATGAATTAAGTCTAAAGGTTCGGAATTCCTTTCGAGTGATTTATAAGGATGTTTCGCAAATTTAGACTCAACACATATTTGACATTTTGATTTATCACATTCAAATTTAGGCAATACTTCCATATTTATCATTTTCCGCAAGGTTTTATAATTAACATGTCCCAAACGTGCATGCCATAATTCATTTGACTCAAGTAAGTAAGAAGAAGCTTGAACTTTATTATTGATAGAAACAGTCATTACATTCAGCTTGAAAAGGCCCTCACATAGGTAACCTTTTCCTACAAAACTATCATTCTTAGTTAATACAACCTTGTCAGCAACAAAAACACACTTAAACCCGTTCTTGATGAGAAGTGAAGCTGACACTAAGTTCTTACGTATTTCTGGAACGTGAAGAACATTGTTGAGAGTCACAACCTTGCCCGAGGTCATTTTTAGGCCTATCTTGCCATAACCTTCAATCTTTGCTGTTGCAGAATTTCCCATGAAGAGTGTCTCATTAGGTCCAGCGGGAGCATAGCTAGTGAACGCATCTTTATTTGCACAAACATGGCGGGTGGCTCCAGAATCAATCCACCATTCTTTCGGATTTCCTACCAAGTTACACTCAGAAATCATTGCACAAAGATCTATCTCTTGCACTCCTTGGGAAATAGTATCTTCTACCATGTTTGCTTGACCTTTATTATTTTTGGCATTCTTTGGGGCACGACAGTCTACAGCCTTGTGTCCATATTTGCCACAGTTGCGGCAATTCCCCTTGAATTTCTTCTTTTTCGGCTGATTGTTTGGTCCAGAAGGTTTCTTTCTTTTGTTGTTCTTTGGTGCATCATTTGTCTCAACGATATTTGCTCCCATTATTGTTGAACTTCCACGAGCAACCTTCTTCTCTGCAATCTTGTTGTCTTCCTCGATCCTCAAACGAACAATGAGATCTTCGAGTGACATCTCCTTGCGCTTGTGTTTCAAGTAATTCTTAAAGTCTCTCCACAAAGGTGGTAACTTTTCAATTACCGCAGCTACTTGAAACGCCTCATTGATGACCAAACCTTCAATGAGAAATTTATTATTAATAGGATAATTAATACTTCTAATATGAGCATTAATTTGGATCATACCTTCAGCAATGAGATCATGAATGATCACTTGCAGCTCTTGGACTTGACTTATGACAGTTTTACTGTCCACCATCTTAAAGTCCAGAAATTTGGCGGCTACAAATTTCTTCATCCCAGCATCTTCAGTTTTGTACTTCTTTTCAAGAGCAAGCCAGAGCTCCTTCGAAGTTGCAGCAGTACTGTAGACATTGTATAAGTCGTCCTCCAGTCCATTCAGAATGTAGTTTTTACATAGAAAATCAGAATGCTTCCATGCCTCAATAACAACGAAACATTCATTTTCAGGAGTATCGTTTACCGGGACAGGAACATCCTCCTTAATGAATCGTTGCAAACTCAGCGTGGTCAGATAAAAGAACATCTTTTGCTGCCACCTTTTGAAGTCAATCCCGCCAAACTTTCCCGGCTTTTCAGCCGGTGCTGGCGCAGGGGGCGGTGCAGATGCAGGGCGGCTGGAGCTTGCACCAATAGAAGCATTTGGTGTACCAGAAACACCGTTGTTATTTTCTGTGCTCGTCATTATTCTGTAAAAACAAAATAATACGGTCAGATTCAAACTATCTGATTTAATGTACAGTGAAGATTTTATATCTTCAAACTGCAAATAATAATATAAATATTTTAATAATCCGGAAGTTTTTAATCTTCTGAACGGATTAAACACACAATAATTTTAATAATCCGTTGAAGTATTTAAATCTTCAAAAACGGAATATTAAATTTGGAGTAGAAAATCTTTTTCAGATTTTAGTCTCCACAAACAGCCTATTATCGATTAGCAGACCAAAATACAAATTAGATTTCTTAAGATTGTTATTTGTCTGCACTTTCGATAATGACCAAAACAGAAATAAGATGAAGTAGAAAAATTCCAAGCCAACAGTATACACTGCCTGTCCTTAAGAAATCTAATCCCCTCACAGTTACCCAAGGTTTGTGGATTAATTTCTCCCAGGATAGAATGGAATTATCCTCACTGTGATAGCGGTAATTCAAATCACAGTGAACAGCGAACTCAAATAATGGTAGCAAATCACACTGACTCAGAACTTACTTTTTGTTTTGAAAACAAATGCAAAAAATAATGAGAGAGAGAGTATGAAATTTTTGGATGATCAAAATGAGGCAAAATGCCTCTCTATTTATAGCCACAAGATTTGGAGTGAAAAGGCATGAAGGTGTCTTTTGGTGAAATGGCTGTTCATGAAAGGCAGCCTTCAAGGTGGCTGTTCAATGAAAAGGCACCTTTTTCATTGGTGAAGTAGTTGTTCATGAAAGGCAGCCTTCAAAGTGGCTGTTCAATGAAAGCACCCTTTCATTTGGAATAACTTTACAGCAGCCCACCTTTGGAATATTTGCATAAATAGTCCACTTTTTAATTTCGTTACGAAAACGGCTCCATATCAAATATTAATATAAAATATTAATATTTATTTCATTTCCCATTCACACCACTTTACCTTCCTTCCAAACCCAACAGTGTCTGGGAAGTCAGTCTGTGGATGGGACCAACAAGCTTTTGTGCGTCCCATAATAAATACTGGGACTCTTTGTTTAACAAGTGCTTGTGTCCTAGTTCTAAATCATGGGAATTTGTATAACAAATCATTATAGGCCCCCAGCACAAATACTGTGACTCTGCACACGAAGTACTCGTGCCCCCAGTACCAATGGCTGGGGGAAGTCAATCTATGGATGGGCCAACAAGCTTTTTGTGTGCCCCATAATAAATACTGGGACTCTTTGTTTAATAAGTGTTTGTGTCCCAGTTCTAAATCATGGGACTTTGTGTAACAAAGCATTATAGGCCCCAGCACAAATACTATGACTTTACACACGAAGTACTCGTGCCCTCAGCACCAATGGCTAGGGGAAGTCAGTCTGTGGAGGGGTGGACCAACAAGCTGTCCCCCAGCACCAATGTCTGTGGGTTTTTTAGGTGCAAGCATATAGGTTTTATTTTAATACATGTGCTAATGTTACAGCTATGGAGATTATACCAAATTATGAGGGTATGGATAATTTTCCAAACGACGATGGTATATTGGTTCCATTTGCGCAGTTGAAAAATCGTGATTGCCAGTGGAAAGGTGACACGGAGTATCATGGATTACTTGAAGGGTTATTTTCTGCCGATCACCTGGAGAAACTGAAGCAAGGGCCATTCGGCAAGTTTATGCTTTTGGAAGATGCTAAATATTCTGGGAGGCTTATAAATTATTTTCTGCAGTCTCAAATAGTTTCTTCAGACAACACTAAGCTTAGCTTCAAAGTTTTTAGTGACATAGTAGATTTAACAGCTGATGATTTTCATGTAGTTAGTGGTCTTAATATTTCCATTGTTGTAGATATAAGTATTTTTAAGCTTTCAAGGAGTAAATTAAAAGAGAAGTATTTCAGGAATCCTGAAGATGATGTTAATAAAAAGGACATCAAGTGGACTTTAAAGTTATATGACTTGCTTGATTTGATTGAACATCATTCCAGTTATGTGAGAGTGACTCCAAAGAACAAGGGTAATGTGAATAGAGTATCAGCTGCACGATTGGATGTTCCATTAGAGCAAAGATGATGCTGTTAAACTAGCTGAGGTATATCTGCTTAATTCTGTTTTATTGGGCCGGCCATTACCTAGAGTAGTGGATGATCAACATATGATTATTATTAATGATGAAGAGGTGCATAGCTGTTATCAGTGGGGTACTGAGATATATCATCAAATGGTACACCATTTGCAGTCAATCATAAAGCCAAATTCTTCTACTTATTTATTTCCTGGTATGCCCTTCATATTCTGTTGCTGGGTGGCAGAGGTGTTCCCTGTGTTCAGGCAGTATTTTACTGTTCGTCCTAGGATCAAACCTCCGATGCTTCATTACACATGTACTGTTACCCCGCATTAAAATGTCTTGTGTGATGAGTACTTTCATAATGAACAAGTGAGTTTTACTAGTAGTTGCTTTTGTTTGTTATTTCTTTTTTTACTTTTATGTTGGTTTTGAAATCTACCTTTTAATAGTTTTGGGAGGATGCCTCAATGAGACCAATAAGGCATAAATCTAAACGTGCTTCAACTTCAAAGTCACCCTCAAAGTCATCTTCAAAGACTAGTTCAACAGCAGAATCTATTGACATGAATGAAGTTGTAAAATTGAAATTCTTTGTGGGTTTGGTCTTTTGATTTCTTTTTTTTATGTGGTTTTAATTCTTTTTCTTTTATCAGAGGTTGACAACTAATCTCAAAGTAAACTTACCTACTGAGACCAAGATTCAACATATAATCAATTCCTCAGAAAATAGTGTGAAGAAAGATCTTACTGACATGGAGAAGAGGATTACAGATCAGTTGAATGCAAAGTTTGATTCATTACTGCTTCTTGTTGCAAAATCAAAGACAAGTGATCTTGCAGAAAACTGTGGTGTTTCTGTAAGTAAATCAGACACCAGAAGTAAAAATTTAGAAGAGCCATTTTGTTGATGATTTGAATTATTCAGATGGTCTGGATAGTTTTTTCAAAGAACCATATAATCGGTCCGAGCTTGTTGGTAGTGTACAAAGTGATCATGGTATTCCAACTGCTTTAATAGAGAAAAGCGATCAAATGATTGTGGATGTTTTAGAGGATTACAAAGCTGATACCTATGACCCCATTGATGAAGCAAAAGGTACATATGGTTTAGAAAAGGAGCCATTAAATTCAGACAATCATCAACAAAGTCATGGTAATCAAATAGAGTATTCTATATAGTCGTAATCTAAGTAAAAGGGAATTTGTTGTTTAATGTAATGATTTTTTTAATTGTATATGCAGAGAAACAGAATCCTTCATCTGATGTATTGCACAAGTGTCCATCTAAAGATGATGATGTATCTTTGAATCTAACAGATGTTCAGCTTCATGATAGAAAATTTATTCCACACTTAATGGTAAGAAGAAAAAAACTTGTTGGTAGATTCAACCAACATATTATGCACTAATATTGTATTTTTATGATATACTAATATCCCAGATAATAAAATACTGGGACTCTTTGTTTAACAAGTACTTGTGTCCCAATTCTAAATTATGGGACTTTCTATAACAAAGCACTATAGCCCCCCAGCACAAATAATGTGACTTTTTCATATGAAGTACTTGTGCCCCCAGCACCAATGTCTGGGAAGTCTATAGTAATGAAAATCTATTTTTAATATGTATGTTTTGGCACTTCTTTTTTCTATAGAGAAATATAATGTATTGTGCTTATTTATTTTTACAGAAGGTAATAATGGCGAATCTGGGAAAAGTGTTGTGGTTGAAGAACAAATTAAGGAATTAAAGCATCTTGTTGAATCTGGTATTTGGACACCAGTAGGTATGTAAAAGTAATTTTTATATAATAATTAGTGTTCCTATTTTTGTTGTTTAAAATGTGTAACAAATTATCTTGTTTTAAAGTCTCTCAAGAAGGTTCTCAACCAATTAATCTTGTTGATAACCAAATTTTTTTGACTCCCGGTGCGTGAAAATATCTTTCATATTTTGCATGGTCCGCACTCCAGCATAAAATACATCGTGGTTGGTCAATGAATAGTGTGTCTTGTTCCATTTATTAAATATTGCGACTCATTTTGTCTATACATATGTAATGTATTGTTGTTGTCTATTTTTTACAGAAGCAACAAATGTTAAAGCTGATAATGAAGACGTTGTCAATCAACGCAGTCACAGTACTGAGGTTCGACTTGAAGTTGATACTGTCAATGAGCTTTGCATAGCTGGTCTTGTTTTTACACCAGTAGGTATCTAATCGTCTTTTTTATAGTTATTTTGTATTTTTTATTGTTGGCAAATGTGTGATATATTATCTTTATTTATAAAGGTTCTCAAGAAGGTTCTAAAGAAGGTCTCAAAAAAGGTGTTGTGCATTCGCCTGCAAAAAAAGGTTTGAAAGCATTTTCCAGCAAGAAAAGGAAGAAATGTGAAAATGATGCTTCTCCTGAAATTGCATCTCCCCTCAAACCTAAAATTGTTGAAAATTTGGTTGAGGCAAGCAAAAACATCATGAATATTGGTCGCATAGAAGCACCTTCATTTTCACTTGGCTTCTCACAGCCATCGCAAGAGACTGCAGCAGTGATTGATAGTGTCAGGCCAGATTCTATGGATATCGATCGTTCAGAAAGTAAGGGTGGTACAGAATTGGCATTAATAAAGAAAGATAATTCAAAACTTACGACACTTGCTGATGCATCTGTTGTAGTACTGGAGCAAGAGTTAGCTTTGGATTCAGCCATGAAAATACCTGAACAGTTAATTTTTTCGGAGAAATAGAAGCTTGCTGGAACAGATGTCTGTGCAAGGAATATTGCAGATGTGTGTTCATCTAAACAACATTTGGTTATGCAGTGTTCAGTGAAAAAAGAGGAAGTTATGGATTTTGCTGTTTTGCCAGACAAACCATCAAATGATCCAGAAGGAGGAGAGCTATTAGGCAGGGGACATAGGGTTCGTAAGATTAGCCGCCACTTATTATCTCCATTCAGGCCTTTTGAGCCAAATGGAAAGTGTGATTGGAAGCCTTCTTATAAGCGTGTATGCCCTTTTCATACTGTCAATGCCACGTCTAATTGTTTGGAAATTTTTTATCAATGGTTGAAGAAAGGCTTGAATGTGACTAATCAAAACAACATCTCTAAAGTGTAAGTTATTTTATTTTATTTTTTTTAGTTTTTGTGTATTTTAAGTTACATGGTGTTGTAGATTATATTATTAAATTTGTATTGTTTATGTTGTTTGTGTTTAACTTTTTCAGGGGTGATGATCTTTATGATGACAAAATTGCAGACATCAATTCACAGAAAAAAGTTAAATTATATACTGTTTCAGTGAAGAGCAAAATGTGGTAGAGATTGCAGATAGAAGATATTCACTTACCAATGAGGTTTTCTAAGTAGTTTGTGAAATGATATATATATATATATATATATATGTATATATATCATTTCACAAACTACTTAGCGTTGTTCACAACGACGGACTTGAATTTTGATTTTTTTGTAGAGTCGTTGTTCTTTTCAAATGTTGAATCCTATTTTGAAAATATGGGAAAGGAAGAGAAGACCAGGAGAATAAAAGAGAAGAAGGATAGAATGGAAAAAGAGTGGAAGAATAATAAAGATTTTGAACAAATGAAGGCGAAGAAGAAAGGAGGAAAAATGACTCGTGCTCCACAAAAGAAAAAAGAATATAAACCTTCAGCAGAAGTTGTTTTTGGAATTCATGATTTGACATTGGAGGATTTAGAGATGATTGAGTTAGATTTTGACTTAGCACAGTTTGAAGGAACTACGCAGAATAACCTCAATGAGCGTGTGAATGGGTCTACTAATCAATGTGGCATAGCATGGACTCAAGTTGAAAAAGTCTTTATGCCAATTAGGAAGACTTCAGTTGATCCTAATGATTACACGTCTTGCGCTCATTATTTGTTGGGAGTTTATTCTATAAAAGATCATAGAATATATGTCTATGATTCGGTTTTTGATGGGGATGAACATTTTGTCAAGATCAAGATGGAAATATATGCAATTGCTATACCTCAGCTACTAAAAGAGATGAATTTTCATACTAAATATCCTAATTTTGGTACGACGTACAAGAAACTTGATATTGTTTATTTATCAAAGAGCACCAAAACAATCAGGAGACACAGACTGTGATCTCTTTGTAACAAGGTTTACAAACCTACTCATGCTCGGACAGGATTTGTTTAAATATGAATGGGGAGTAGAAGCTATTAGTGTTTACAGGAGAATGGTTGCTGCTAATCTACTGACGCATGGAAGATCAAAGAGAGATGAAGGCTATGAAACTCCATCAGAGAATTTGAATGATGATTATGGAGAGCATGATGAGAAACTAGCTTGTGGACATAGAAGGCTGCCACTTCTTTGAATCTTTATTTATTCTTTTTGAATTTTACAAATTGTTATGTTTTTATAAACAATGCAATGTACATATTTGTGGAAGTATGTATACATATATATGTTGTTTGTTATTATATTTTAGCTTTTGAAGTATATAAATAGGGATGCTAATACTTTAATTCTAGGTAAACAATCCTAGTATCTATATACTGTGAGTTCATATATGAAGCACCTGTACCCCCCAGCACCAATACTGGGTCTCTCTCACAAGGAAATTGTAGTTGAGAATGGACATGCACTTCAAAATGGGCACGTAGTTGAGAATGGACATGCACTTCAAAATGTGCATTCTACAGAGCAAACAGGGCATGATTTATATTGGGAGATTGCAGGGTTGCAGGGAGACATTGAGCAGTTGACTCGTACTGTAGGTCACCTCCGATTATTAATTAGTCGGCAAAATCAGAGGATTGAAAGGAATGAGCGAAAAATGACAAGGATGATGAGGGAAATTAGACAAATCCCAAACTATAATGAAGTAAATACTCCACCAGGGTCACCAGAGAACTAATTTTTACTATTTTTGTTATGTTTTTTTAATAAACTTATGTTGTATAGAAGAAATGGTGGGACTTTGAGGATACTTCTTTTGTGTTTTTAGAAGTATCATTTTTCTGTAATTTTTATGTTAATGTTAATTAAAATGCCTGTAAGTACCCCCCAGCACCAATACTGAGACTCTGCATTTTTAAGTACTTGAAGGTGAGAGTTGTCTTCATTGCTTGTTTTTTGCGAGCAGAGCGGTATACCGAAAAAAAAGAAAAGCCTTATGGCGACTACCTTACTTAAGCTTTGCAAAACCTGTGAGATAGAGAAGCGTATAGAAAAAGTTTTTCATCCCTCCAGCCCAAAATACTGTGAGTCTACTTATGAAGTACCAGCGCCCTAGTTAACATACTGGGTATAATTACTTAGTATAATTATTTCACCAATATAATTAGGGGTGTGCAGTAATGAGTTCGTTACTAGCATTCCTATTTTTTAGGGGTGCAGTTGTGGGACATGCCTATTTGTCTATAAATACAGTCTTTCAATATAGAATCATCACTCAAATTTTTTATTTGCTTTTGCAGTCTTTTAGAAAAAAAAATGTCTCTCCCACGAGAAAATGGGCATGTAGTTGAGAATGGACATGCACTTCAAAATGTGCATTCTACAGAGCAAACATGGCGTGATTTACATTGGGAGATTGCAGGGTTGCTGGGAGACATTGAGCTGTTGACTCATACTGTAGATCACCTCCGATTATTAATTATTCGGCAAAATCAGAGGATTGAAAGGAATGAGCGACAAATGACAAAGATGATGAGGGCAATGGTGCAATGCAATTCTCGAAGGGATTGTTAGCACAAACGCGGAAGAACAAACAAGGATAAAGATAAAAGCAAGACAAAACTTGCTTCTTCCAAAAGAACAGTGAGGAACCTGTCTCAAAGCTCAATCGAAAGGGATACAAGGATCACCTATACTATGCAACAATCCTCAAGAGAATATTGCCTCTTGCAAACTGAATGATCAAGAGGAATGTTCAATCGGACTTGCCGAAAGCCACAAGTCCTTAAAAGCCCTCACCGGGGTTTTGCTCACGACGGAGACAAGAAGAAGTGTGCTCGGCACTTTCATTCAATTCATTAATGTTTCAAAACTAGCTCCTTACAATGAAAGGAAACAGTGTTTATATAGGAAATACTAAGGGTAAACTAGTAAATAGGTCACAGTTGTCCAATAGAAATAAGCCACGCAGGGCTGAGTTAAAATGTGTTCGGCAGACTTTGACTTCGGTTCTCGATTGTCTGCTCGAACACACACTTGTTGCCTTCGGACGCTCAATTGTCTTCGAGCTCATTGTCCTCGGTCACTTTGCCATCGGGCTCAAATCTGAAGATAATGTCTTCGATTCTTGAGCTCGGCCACTCAGCTTCGGAACAATTGTTTTCCTTCGGCCAGGCTAAGTGAACGTGCACATCGTGTAGCAGCTTGGCTTGGCTTCTTGTCATCGGTCTCCTCGGTGGATCGAACACTTGATCAGCACGTGTTCGGGCTGCATCATCCTCCCCTTCTTGAGAAGATTTCGTCCTCGAAATCAAGCCTTCCTCGTCCTCCGAAGTCGGACCTACAACACAAGGAACTAAGTCAGCAACATTAAAGGTGTTGGACACGTTATACTCACCAGGGAGGTCGATCACGTAGGCATTGTTGTTGATCTTGGTCAACACTTGAAATGGACCATCCCCTCGAGGAGCCAACTTTCCTTTCCTTTGGTTCGGGAAGCGTTCCTTTCGGAAGTGAACCCAAACCCAATCTCCCTTCTTTAATTCCAACTTTTTACGCCCCTTGTTTTTCTTTAAGGCAACCTTTGCATAGGCCTCCTCGAGGTTCTTCTTCACCTTTGCATGCAATTCGATCAAGGCAGCTGCGCGTCGAGTACCTTCAAAATCAAGAACAGAATCTCGAGGCAATGGGGTTAAATCAAGTGGAATCAAAGGATTAAAGCCATACACACATTCAAACGGGGTCATGTTGATCATTCTATGCACCGTTCGATTGTATGCAAACTCCATCATGGGCAAACGATCAGCCCAGTTTCCAACCTTCCCTCTGGTCATTGCCCGAAGCAAAGATCCCAAGGTTCGGTTAACTACCTCGGTCTGTCCATCAGTCTGAGGATGGTGAGACGTCGAGAATAGTAGCTTGGTGCCGAGGGCACCCCACAAACATTTCCAAAAATGACTCAAGAACTTCGAGTCTCGATCACTCACAATAGTACGAGGTACACCATGCAATTTTAACACATTAGAAACAAACAATGTAGCTACATGCTGTGCATCATCACACTTTTTGCAAGGAATAAAGTGAGCCATTTTTGAAAAACGGTCAACCACAACGAAGATGCTATCATGTCCTCCCCCCGACCTTGGTAACCCCAAGACAAAGTCCATGGATATGTCAACCCAAGGTCGATCAGGCACAGGCAACGGGGTGTACAAACCATGAGGGTTGGACTTCGATTTTGCTTTCTTGCAAACGAGACAAGCGTTGCAAAGTTTTTCCACATCTCGTCGCATTTTGGGCCAATGGAACTGCTCGGTCAAGATACCAAGAGTTTTATCGACACCGAAGTGTCCCATCAGTCCACCTGAGTGAGCTTCTCGAACCAAGAGCTCTCTCCACGATGACACTGGCACACAAACCCTCCCATTTTTGAAGAGGTAGCCATCATGCCACTGATATTTCTCAACCTTTCGGCCACTCAGGATTGTGTCTCGAACACATTTCAGCTTGGGATCGTCCTCGTACATCGACTTGATGCTTTCGAATCCCATGAGCCTAGAGGCGAGAGTGGTCGCTAAGGCAAATTTCCTTGATAGCGCATCGGCCACAACATTATCTTTTCCCTTTTTGTAATGAATTACATAGGGAAAGCTTTCAATAAATTCAACCCACTTGGCATGTCTTCGATTCAATTTCTCCTGACCTCGGAGATGTTTCAAAGACTCATGATCACTTTTGATCACAAACTCTCGAGGCCACAAATAATGCTGCCAATGGGCGAGTGCTCGAACGAGGGCATACAACTCTTTGTCATACGTAGAGTAATTCAAAGTTGCACCCTTAAGCTTTTCGCTAAAGTAAGCGATCGGCTTCGAGTCTTGCATCAGCACTCCTCCGATCCCAACTCCAGACGCATCACACTCGACTTCGAATGCTTTGCCGAAGTCAGGGAGTTGCAACAACGGGGCAGAGCAAAGCCTCCGTTTCAACTCTTGGAAAGCCCTCTCTTGGGACTCTCCCCACACAAATGGATTGTCTTTCTTCACCAGCTCGGTCAAAGGAGCTGCCACGGTGCTAAAGTCACGAACAAACCTTCGGTAAAAGCTAGCTAAGCCATGGAAGCTACGAACTTGTGATACCGAGGTTGGAGTTGGCCAATCTTTGATGGCTTCGACTTTTGATTCGTCGACTTCGACACCATTAGCACTGACAACAAATCCAAGAAAGACTACACGATCGACACCAAAGGCACATTTCTTGAAGTTGGCATACAACTTCTCTTCTCGAAGCTTTTCAAGTACTTGCCTTAGGTGGTCGATATGTTCATCCACGGTTCTGCTATAAACAAGTATGTCATCGAAATAAACGACAACAAACTTATTTATGAACGGTTTGAGCACATGGTTCATCAATCGCATGAATGTGCTCGGTGCATTGGATAAGCCAAAAGGCATCACCAACCATTCATAGAGACCGAATTTGGTCTTGAATGCGGTTTTCCACTCGTCCCCGGGTTTCATTCGGATCTGATGGTAACCGGACCTGAGGTCTATCTTCGAAAAACATGAAGAACCACTTAACTCATCTAGCATGTCATCTAATCGAGGGATAGGATGACGATACTTTACCGTTATTTTGTTGACTGCTCGACAGTCAACACACATTCGCCATGTTTCATCCTTCTTCGGGACAAGGATAACTGGAACGGCGCAAGGACTCAGGCTCTCTCGAACGAGGCCCTTGTTCAGCAATTCATCAACCTGCCGTTGGAGCTCTTTGGTGTCTTCGGGATTACACCGGTATGCAGGTTTGTTAGGGATTTGAGACCCTGGTACAAAGTCAATTTGGTGCTCGATTCCTCTCAACGGAGGTAATCCACCTGGCATTTCCTCGGGAAACATGTCCTCGAAGTCCTGCAAAACTTTACGAACAAACAAAGGCAAAGGGTTATCATTAGAAAAATCATCATTAGAGTTTAGAAGGATACCCTTGTGCACGAGGCAAATCATCATCTGACCGTGGTCGTTGCCTCGTAAGATCTCACCGGGTTGCATGATTGCACAAATTCCTTTCACTTCGATCGGTGAGTTTGTCTCTTCGGGCCCCAATTTTGCTCTTATCGGAAGCTTAGCTTTGGCCGCTTCTTTCAATTCTTTCATTCGTTTATAGTCCTCGGTGACTTGTTTTGGAGACAAGGGTTTGAGTATAAAACTCTTCCCATCGAGCTTCACAGTGTAAGTGTTGGATCTGCCATTGTGAACAGCGGTTCGGTCATACTGCCATGGTCGACCCAATAGCAAATGACAAGCTTGCATCGGAACCACATCGAATATCATTTCATCTTGATACTCTCCGATTTTGAACTTGATCCACACTTGTTTGACAAATCTCAATTCTCCACACTCATTCAGCCATTGTAACTTATAAGGGTGGGGATGCTTCATCGTAGGTAATCCCATTTGTGAAACCAAAGTTTGGCTCACTACATTGGCACAACTACCAGAATCAATGATCATTGAACACACCTTTCCTCTCACTCGACATCGGGCATGAAAGAGGTTTTCTCTTTGGTTGTCCTCTTCTTCAGGTGTCATGCAGCTCAAATTCCTTCGAACCACAAGAAACATTTCCGGATGATCAGCTTCGGCAGCCTCATGATCATCATCAATTTCAGCTCGATCAGTCTCCTCGATAATTTCCTCCTCGGTGTCACTCGCTTGCTCATGGACGGTTCCATCTTCGAGCAGAAGCATAACTTTGCGAGTTGGACACTCTTTTGCCATGTGACCATAACCTTTGCATTTGTGACACTGAATATTTGAAGCACTAGGAGAGTTGAGTTGAACTTTACCTCCCACTTCTCTCGACTGGTTAACGGTCACACCTCTTTCGAAGGGTCTCTTCGAATCTCGAACAGTGTTAGCACTTGGTTGGTTTGGACTCTTCCATTCTTTACTTCGGTTCAAAGGAGTAGAAGTAGTGACTCCTCGATACCGGTTTGCCTTATCGTCCTTCACCAATTTTTCAGCTTCGGTGGCAGCATCAAACAAATCTCCCAACGTATGGTACACGTGGAGTCTCAACTGAGATGACACATCCCTAGCCAAGCCATTTTTGAATCTGATAATGGCTTGCTCTTCGTCTTCGACCAGATCAAGATTTAATCGAACCTTTTCGAACTCATCGTGGTACTCTTGGACAGACTTGGACCCTTGCTTTAACTCATAGAGCTTTTGCATTTGAGTCTGCCTGTACTTGGCACTCAAATACTTACCATCCATCGCTCTCATCAACTGTGGCCAGGTAGTGACTACTGGATAGTCATTCCTTCGTCTATGCCTCTTGTCAGATTCCCACCATGTTGATGCATAAGCTTCGAACGAAGCAATGGCATGGGCAGCTTTTCTCTCATCGGTCATCTCATTGGTTTCAAAGATGCGCTCCATTTTAAGCTTCCATTCAAGATACTCATCGGGATCACTAGTTCCTTTAAAGGGTGGAATAGTGATCTTGACACTGTTCAAATTTGAGTCTCGAACAGCTCTAGCCTGTTCGGGAAACTCATCATCTCGATCATTAGCCTCACGCTCAATATTTCTGCCAACATTTGCGCCTCGGCCTCGACCTCGGAAATTTCCACGACCTCGGTGAGCTTGCCTTCGTTTAGCGAATGGCAGCTCACGCTCATATTCGTCCTCGGGAAATTCCTCTTCATCAACCTCCTCGGCAACGGCTCCAAGATCTCTTCGGGCCACTGGAGGTGGTATTCTTTCTCCTCGGGGAATGCCCAAGTTTTGATAAGCAGCTTGGGGATTGCCCAAGTTAAGTTCTCTTCGAATTGCTTCACTCGTCAACTGATGTTGTCGAAGAAGCTCAGCATACAGCTCAGGTTTCATCGGAGTGGATTCGCTTGTTCCAGCGCCGGACCCATGCATGGCCACGGACGCACTTCCCTGCTCGAGGGTAGCTACTCGAGCACTCACTCCTCTTACTTCGGCACTGATGCCTTGTATCGCAGCCATGAGATCGGCTAACGACAACTCGGGCTTCTCAATGCTTTTGCCATCGTTTCCAGCCATTGTACCTGCACAAGTCAAAGATCAAACAAAATGTTAGGGTTAGAAATCACCTCACACACTCCCTCACCTTTGATGGGTGGCACTCGGGTCCACTCAATTTATGGGTTCGGTTTTTGATCACTCAAGGACTTGTTAACAGTGGCTCGTCTGATTGATCGGTCCTCTAAGATCCTTCAAGTTCGACAATAGTCACTGCCTCTTCGGGAAGAGTTAAGTGATGTTCGACTCGATGGAACGGACGCTTTTTAACTGAGCTCGGGGAGTCAAGAGAATTTCTACGAAAGTTTGGACTTCGGTCACCCCTTCGCACGAATTCCTATCAGCTTAAAAGAGTCAGTACGACCTTGAGTAGAACAAATACTCAAAAGATCCACCAACTAGAATTTGACACGAAAGAAAGTGAGAACCTAGGAGAATCTACCCTTTTGATTCCCTTTTGGAATCTTTTTCGATCACACCCACTCCTGTCCGTACAAAAGTGGTCCCTCCTTGGTACGGATAGGGTTTTACCTTATCCACTTCCCCTTTTCAGCCGACAATTTTCACCTGGGGTTTTGATGTTTACGCTTTAACCCCTTTCTTCTTCAATGGAACAGTGACCTTGCTCCGGCGTACGGACGCAACAACTTCGGTTTACTGACCACGAAATTCAACAGATCTGAGTTGCTCTTTCAACTCCGGTTCCAAACAACAACGGAGGAAATCAAACGAAGTTCTTCGAGCTAAGATCCAGCTCGTTCGAGTCGTATACTGTTACGATTTTGTAACAAGTTTCCGGTGTACGGACAACGTTTCCAACTTAAGAACTTCGATTTTAAGCAATAAACAAACCAAATCACTCAAGAACCACCAATCTTCACCGGTTTCTTCCAAACACAGTGGGGTTCGAGTTTTCAGTCACCATTAAAGCTCACAACAGTCCAAAAATTCACCAAGAAACCCTAGTCACGAAATCGGTACGTCGGGTACTTGTTGGATTCGGAACTCGATGGTGAACAAGAATCTATGGTTGTTTTTCCCAAACAACCAACAATCAAACACAATTTTTGAATTTTCTTTTTAACACCCTTTTTTTTTTTTTTTGTGAAAATAACAACACCAACAGTAACAAAATCAAATCAGAATTCGAAACGGAAAACAGAGACACAGACGCACGAAAATAAAGATAACGTGAACAGGATTTGGGGTTGTAGAAACAAACCCAAACCGTGCTCTGATACCAAGATGGTGCAATGCAATTCCCGAAGGGATTGTTAGCACAAACGCGGAAGAACAAACAAGGATAAAGATAAAAGCAAGACAAAACTTGCTTCTTCCAAAAGAACAGTGAGGAACCTGTCTCAAAGCTCAATCGAAAGGGATACAAGGATCACCTATACTATGCAACAATCCTCAAGAGAACATTGCCTCTTGCAAACTGAATGATCAAGAGGAATGTTCAATCGGACTTGCCGAAAGCCACAAGTCCTTAAAAGCCCTCACCGGGGTTTTGCTCACGACGGAGACAAGAAGAAGTGTGCTCGGCACTTTCATTCAATTCATTAATGTTTCAAAACTAGCTCCTTACAATGAAAGGAAACAGTGTTTATATAGGAAATACTAAGGGTAAACTAGTAAATAGGTCACAGTTGTCCAATAGAAATAAGCCACGCAGGGCTGAGTTAAAATGTGTTCGGCAGACTTTGACTTCGGTTCTCGATTGTCTGCTCGAACACACACTTGTTTCCTTCGGACGCTCAATTGTCTTCGAGCTCATTGTCCTCGGTCACTTTGCCATCGGGCTCAAATCTGAAGATAATGCCTTCGATTCTTGAGCTCGGCCACTCAGCTTCGGAACAATTGTTTTCCTTCGGCCAGGCTAAGTGAACGTGCACATCGTGTAGCAGCTTGGCTTGGCTTCTTGTCATCGGTCTCCTCGGTGGATCGAACACTTGATCAGCACGTGTTCGGGCTGCATCAGGCAATCAGACAAATCTCAAACTATAATGAAGTACATACTCCACCAGGGTCACCAGAGAACTAATTTTTACTATTTTTGTTATGTTTTTTAATAAACTTATGTTGTATAGCAGAAATGGTGGGACTTTGAGGATACTTATTTTGTGTTTTTAGAAGTATCCTTTTTTCTGTAATTTTTATGTTAATGTTAATTAAAATGTCTTTGCATTTGTTTTGCATGAAAAATATTATCTAATATGCTTGGGATAGCAGTCAAGGCACATGGGATGCCCAGATGTTTTTGCTCTGGCTAATAGTTTAAGGCAGATGGACACCCCACCCCAGATGTTTATGCTGGGACTAGTAGTTTAAGGCACACGGGCGCCCCAGATGTTTTTGATGTGGCTAGTAAAATAAGGCGCATGGATCTCCCCCAGATTTTTTTGTGCTGGGGCTAGTAGTTTAAGGCACATGGATGCCCCATATGTTTTTGCTGTGGGTAGTAAATTAAGGCACATGGACATTTGAGTTTTTATTTTTTATTTTTCCAATGCTCTTTACAATGAAGTCCTAGTTTTGTATCTTGGCCCCAGTTCTCCATATTAAAGGAAAAGAACAAGCAATGTGCAGCTTTTATATAAAGAAGGAAGAATCTTTACTATCATCCAAAAGCAGAAGGACAATACAGTATAATAGAGATCATTTCTTGTACAATTATTTTAATATAAATAGACTACTTTATTACTGAATAGAACACACAAATATTTTTGTATTTTTAAGATGGGAACAGTCGTTGAAGCAGTGTTGAATGAATTGGATGCTGAATTAGATCAGTTTGTAAGTTAATCATACCATTTTTTTAAAGTGTTATTTTTTGTTTGTCTTCTTATGCTTCGGAGACTTCACCCTCAGTCTTTTACACTGGGACGTTATGGTAAATATAGAAGCTGACACCAGCTTTTTTTAAGTCTGGGTGAATAAAAATACAGAAATACCAGCATTTAATTGTCTCCCTAACATTGATGTTCAAAAAGTCTGGACTTTATTATTTTTGGAAACTAGAAGGAAATAGGGAAGACCATACAAAACCTACCATTTTTTACTACATTTATTATGATATTTTAATCTATTGTTTGACCATAACAGCTGGACAAAAGTTAATATTAGAGAACAGTAACTGCTATCTTATAAATAAGCTATCCCCAGCATATTAGAGAACATTTTTCACAAATATTTGTTAGTGAAGGTACCTGAAACGACCTCGGTCAATCGTTTCGGAAGTTAGGACTCTGATTGGCGTACCAATAATTTTAAAATATTCGAAAGGTCCATTAGGACCTGTCTGTAAAATTTGAGCTAAATCAGACCTCGTTTGGTAGGCATCAGAAGAAGGTTCAGTTTTTATTGTCGATAAATATTAAAAAAGAGATTTTTGATGTTTGAGTCTCGAGATGTCGAGGTGATGAGTTCAGATATGGTTCGTCAGACTCTTGATGTTGTTCGTTTTATTCAGGATCGTTTACGGACCGTCCAGAGTAGGCAGATTTCATTTTCGAATCGGAGGAGCCGAGAGTTAGAGTTTGAGGTCGGCGACATGGTATTTCTGAAAGTGTCGCCGATGCGAGGTGTAAAAAGATTTGGTAGGAAAGAAAAGCTTAGTCCCAGGTTCATTGGCTCTTTTCGAATCGAGAAGCGTATTGGTAAGGTAGCTTATCGACTCGACTTGCCAGCTTCTATGCCATTTCACCCAGTTTTTCATGTATCGATGCTCCGGAAGTGTATCCGAGATCCTTCGAAGTGATCGAATTAGACCCTGCTCAGCTAGATGTGAATCTGGCTTACGAGGAGTTCCCAGTTTCTATAGTTGCGCGTGATGTCCGGAAGCTTTGCTCGAAGAAGATTCCGATGGTTCGAGTACGATGGAATAATCATCCTCATGAGGAGGACACTTGGGAGCTTGAGTCCAGTATGCGTGAGAGGTATACTTACCTCTTCAACGATTCAGGTTCGATCTTGGTCTTTAAAGCCTAAAAGCTCTTATCATTGTATATAATTTTGGTTTCGTAGTAAATGTCTTTGAAAATTGGTGTAAGCATTTTCATTAGAGGTGTGAAGTCTATTTTAGACTCTTGCTCGTTCGAGGACGAACGTGAGTCTAATTGGAGGAGAATGAAACGACCTCGGTCAGTCGTTTAGGAAGTTAGGAGTCCGATTAGCGTGCCTATAATTTAAAATATTCGTAAGGTTCATTAGGACCTGTCTGTAAAATTTGAGCTAAATCAGACCTCGTTTGGTAGGCATCGGAAGAAGGTTTCAGTTTTTATTGTCGATAAATATTAAGAAATTTTTGAGCTCGGTTTTGGCGAATGAACTCCGATTAGAAATCCGAAAGCGTCGTTAGGTTCGTATGATTATTTGTGACTTTTGTGATTTTTCGAAAGTGAATTTCGATGTTGTTCGACTAGTTTCCGCTAAAATGCCGAAAGCTAAATAATTTAACCTTTTTCCTTTAAATTCACATGTTGAGTTTCGGGAGTCCGATTTGAGATCCGTCTTCGCGAGTATGTTACATATATTTTGTATAACTTACTTGAAAAGTTTGGGATCATTTTGACTTCTCTAGGGTTCCATTTTAATTTTAAAGTTTGGAATATATACAGAGAAAAGAGAAATTAGGAAAAGAAAGAGGAAAAAAAGGAAAAGAGGTAGAAAAATAGTGGAATTTCTACCCAAATCTCCAGGTAATGATGTTAACTCATTATCTTAGCTTATTACGTGTGTTTGAATATATTTTTACTGTAAAAATAGGGATATTAAACATCGCCCTAATGACTTAAACTGATAGTTTAAAGGGTCAATTGGACCCCGATGATGGAAATGATTATATATTCGTACTCGGTGAGTTATGGGCAACATATAAATGTAATTTATTTAGGATTTGGTTATGGGACTTTGAACCCTGTACATAGGCCTGGCCTGCGTATTGCGTATGCAAATAGGGTATCGGGTTCTTAACTGAATTGCTCTAAGACATAAGGAATGAAGCCTTTAGCTTTATTTGATATAATTTTTCTGCTTATTGAATAAAAAGGGATCGTTTGGCAGTTAATCCAAAGGAAAAAGCAGTGGTTGAGTAACAGGGCTAACTTTGGAATACGGTAAGTGATTATATCCATTTTTTTGGAGGCATTTGGCCTCGTAGATTTTCTACCACCTGTTCTTTACGTGTGTACCTGCCGATAGCCGTACTCATTACGACTTAGCTTTGAATTTACGTTGTATATTATATGTTAGGTCCTGTTGCTGGTATTGCATTGAGTATCTGAGCATTGTACTCTGGTTGTCATTATTGCATATACTTTCCGGTAATCGATGAGAGTCCCGAGCCGGTGAAAGATCATTATTGCATATACTTCCCGGGAATCGATGAGAGTCCCGAGCCGGTGAAGGGTCATTATTGCATATACTTCCCAGTAGTCGATGAGAGTCCCGCGCTGGTGAAGGGTCATTATTTTATATATCTCCTGGTAGACGATGAGAGTTCTGCGCCGGAGATAGGTTTCGGGCACATGTGACCCCATTGCATCATGATACATCATTGCATGTCTTTATATGTATTTTTTTAGCTGTATAGATTTATTGCATTAATTATCTATGAATGATTTATCTGGTTGACTGCTATGGCTTCTGTTTCCCTGACTAGCGTATCTATTTTTCGAGGTTGCTAGTTTGTCCTCACTTATTGAGTCCTTATGACTCACCCCCTATTTGTTCTTGTGTTTTCTTTTCGTACGGCATATTCTACTCTAGGACCCAGCCAGCCGCGTCGTGATTAAGGAGTAGTACGTTTTAGCTGTCTACGATGAGTCATCTTATTTGTTACGGCCACCAACTTCAGATATTATAGTTTTCCTTACTTTTGCTCCCTTCGGGAGGTGTGTATATATTTTGGCCTTCTTAGATGTCTGATCTAGAAACCTTTAAATGTGTGTCTTCTGGGTAGTTATTTGTATTATTCAGACAGCTTGTATATTTGTCTATCCTTGAGAGTTATCTTATATTGTTAAAGTTTGGTTCATTTTCATTTCAAGGTAATTCTTCACAATTTATATCGATTCAGTCAATAGGGTTCGCCCGACAGGTTTAGGGGAGGTGGTCGGGTGCCCGCACGGCCTAACCTAGAATTCGGGTCGTATCAGAACCCCTCAAATATTTTTTGTATTTGTAAGATGGGAACAGTCGTCGAAGCAGTGTTAAGTGAATTGGATGCTGAATTAGATCAGTTTGTAGTTAATCATAGCATTTTTTAAAGTGTTATTTTTTTTGTTGTTATTATAAAAAAATTGCCTTTTTTCTTTTGTTTTGTTTTGTAGATTTTGCCAGTATGGTTTGCAATTATGCTTCCCAGACGTGATGTGCCAGCCACTCTTTAGTTGCCGTGGTAGTCATTTCCGGATGAACTACCTAAAAGTGAGAAGACAGGGAAAGCTTTGTAATGGATGGAGGGAGTTTGTTCGTAGTAACAATATTGGAGTAGGAAGTACGCTACATTTTAGGGTTCTGGAATCCTTAGATCGTGTGGTTTTAAATGTTAGTATTTGGCAGCCTGAACTAGAACCTTTAAGTTCAAGTTCTAGTTCTAGTTCTAGTTATGACTCTACTGTTGAAGATGCCTGAATAAGATAGCATATTTGTGTGTTTTAGTTCAATGTCTATTGAATTTCTTACTTTATTTATGTGTCTGTTTACAGTTTTTGCTAAACAATATCTGAGTTTTTGGTGCAGTTATGTATGTGTAATGTAACTGTTATTTTTTGAATTGTGATTGTTCAGTAAAAAACATCACAACTCTTATGTAACGGTGCATTTTCAATTATAAGTTGCAACTTTTATTAGATTATGGAGTTTATTCTATAAATACATATCAACTTATAGTTGTTTCTTATCATCTTATTATTACAATTATCTATATTTAGATTTTTATACTTCAAGTACAACAATGTCTGAAAATAATGTCACTCAACCAATACCGTCACCAGCACAGTCAGGGCCACCACCATCACTACCACCACCACCACCACCCCCACCACCACCAGGATTTCTAAATAGTCCAAATTGGGATGTTGCAGTCCCGCAGGGTCAGATGCAGGACCACATTAATGTAATACAGCAAATGCAAAATGATATTTGGGATATGCGTCACGTGCAAAGGCGACAAGTGGGAATGATCTGCCGCACTATTGAAGCTGTAGCAGCACATCTTAATTTTAACCTTGCACCAAGATCTCCATAATGGAGTTTATGTGAAGTTTCTATGTTGTCATTTTTAATTATTAGTCTATAATTTCTAATTAGTTTACAGTTATAAGTATAGGACCCAGATAAAAATGCTGTAATTTTCAACTGCATAACAATATAGCTCTAGCAAAAGTACTGGGGATTAATGTATGTGGTAGCAGTTTTTTATATATGAATAAATATTATTAAATTTTGTGATTCTGGGATTAATTTACAATTATTTGTATAGGATCTCCAGATCAAAATGCTGTTATTGTTCAACTGCATAACACGATGGTCCAGCACAAGTACTGCGATTAGTTTACAATTATGAGTATAGTACCCCAGATCAAAATATTGTTATTTTCAGCTTCATAACACTATGGCTCCAGCACAAGGACTGAGGGACTAATGTATGTGATAGCAGTTTTTTATATATGAATATATATTTTTAAATTTTGTGATAGTAATTTAAGTTACAGAATCTTTGTTGCAATTGATAATGTATAGACACTGTAAAGACCATAGAAAATATAACTTCTTTGACTACATTTAATGTATTTTTGAAAATATACATATCCACTTAGACTTTTTGACTATAAATAACCCTTTGCAATTAAAGCAAACTACAAAGTTTTTTGAGACTTCATCTCCTCTTATAAACTACATAGTTTTTTGAGAAAAGAAGATATGGCAGATGAAGACACTCGTGTGGAGGAACTAGGCAGTTTCGACAAGAAAATCACATCATCTTACTTTGATAGAGATGATTTTGTATGTTAAAAGAAATGACCAAAGTATTTTTTATATTTTTCATTTATTTTTTCAGTGTTTTGGGATTTTTTTATTAACTGTAAAATATTATTCCTTTTAGATCTTCCCAGAAAGTTGGAAGCGGAGGCTACCAAATAAAAATGGAATTGCATGCATAATGTGTGAAGATGATGATAATGTATATGAGATGAGCTTCAAAGTTGGGAAAATGCAAGGTTGTGTAATGGATGGAAGGATATTATTATTAAAAAAGGCTTCAGGATAGGTAATATACTTCGTTTTGATCACCTATGGCACGAGATGATCAACGGTATTCTATCTGTTATTTTTGAAGTTTCTGTCATATACCATCAGGATGGTGATGATGATGATGATGATGATGATGATGATGATGATGATGATGATGATGATGATGATGATGATGATGATGATGATGATGATGATGATGATGATGATGATGATGATGATGATGATGATGATGATGATGATGATGATGATGATGATGATGATGATGATGATGATGATGATGATGATGATGATGATGATGATGATGATGATGATGATGATGATGATGATGATGATGATGATGATGATGATGATGATGATGATGATGATGATGATGATGATGATGATGATGATGATGATGATGATGATGATGATGATGATGATGATGATGATGATGATGATGATGATGGAGCATCAGCACAGAATCCAATTGTAATTGAACAATTCTAGTAGTAGTTTAATATGTACTGTCTATGAGTACTCTATATATTTTGTGTTCTAATTAAAACTACTGTGTTTATGTATTATTTCTTATCTAATTATGTTTTATATATTTGCATCTGTTATCGAGTAACTGTAATGCTTGATAAATAACTGAAATAGGAAACATAAATTCAATCCTATTACAAGTACTAGAAGATCATAGTCCATGTGGGTAGAAGTTTTGTGCACGAGGATTGAAGTTCTAGCCACATTACAAGTACTGAATTAGTTTACAATTATTAGTATAGGACCCAGATCAAAAATGTTGTTATTTTCAAATGCATAACACTATGGCTCCAGCAGAAGTACTGGGGACTAATGTATTTTTGATAGCAGTTTTTTATATATGAATAAATATTATTAAATTTTTGTTATTATGAAAATGTTGCTCATATTACAAGTACTGGGGTAAAATACATATTACTAGTACTGGGATTACTTTACAATTATTAGTATAGGACTCCCAAATCAAAATACTGTTATTTTAAACTGCATAACACCATTGCTCCAGCATAAGTACTGGGATTAGTTTACAAATATGAGTATTGGACCCCAGATCAAAATACTGTTGTTTTTCAGCTGTATAACACCATGGCCCCAACACAAGTACCGGGACTAATGTATGTGATAGCAGATTTTTATATATGAATAAATATTATTAATTTTTGTGATTATGAAGATGTTGCTCATATTCAAACTACAGACTTTTGAAAGTTATAAAACAGAATCTGTTGTGGATTTTAAATATTGTAAAAGAGTTCTTATAGTAATTTAAGTTACAGAATCTTCAAAGATTTTTTATTGACTTGACTTGTCATATAAAACGACAAAATAATCTATCTGCTTTTCTTCATGTATTGTCAACAATATAACAATGTGAATTAAGTATGGTAGAGAATTTTCAGGTCATTATGCTGGGTGTACTTCTAAAATAAGTAACGAGTCCCAGGATTTTACAGCAACAAAGTTACTCGATACAAATGCTGTGGATTTGCAAATTTAAAGTAGGGAATATTTTGTGGATCTCAATATATTTTGGAACAGAGGTCTGTTGTAGTAATTTAAAGTACAAAATCTTTCCAGAATCTCTTTGATTTGTTTTTGTGTTGTCAACTGTGTAATACTGTTACTTTAATACAGTTGAAAATCTCAGTTCAATCTTATCCTATACAGATACGACCCCACCTATAAAAAAAGTGATATCTTCTTTATTGGATTTTGTTCAATTTTCAGAGAAAGATGCAAGGAATCTTTACAACTTTTTTTTTTTGAGTTACAATGTCAGCTAAATATAAGAAATATTCTTTACAGGTTTTTTGTGTTTTTGTTTTCTATAAATTAGACAGTGGTGTTGTTTTTTCACTTGTAAAAAATAAAATATTATTCAAAAAAAAAAAACAAAGCATAAAATAAAAAATGGCTTACAATGATGAAGTAAGAAGACAACAATGGCGCCAGTTGAATAACGATGTTAGGAATTCGAAAAGTGATCTTGAGTTTTTGAAAACTGAGGTATCAGTCGTGAAGAATAACTTGGATATGTTGTTTGAATTTTTTATAGCTTTCAAAGAGAAAAACAATAAAGATATGGATTGACTTTTTGACAAACTCATGGACATTGAATTGCAGAACTTTACAGATTCAACCTCTGGTTCTAGCTCTCGCATTCCTAGTAATCATTAATGTTTTACTGTATTTTTTATGTGTTTCGGAGTGTTCTGTTTTTATGCTTCCATGTGAAGCAAGTGTAATTTATCTTTTCTTGTACTTGATGATACTTCTTTTGTGTTTTTAGAAGTATCCTTTTATGTAATTTTTATGTTACTGTTAATGAAAATGGTTGTCACTTTGTCTTTGTTTGTGTGTAAAATGCCGACTCTTAAATAATGTTTATGTTAGTCCCAGCAATATATGCCCCAACATTTTTACACCAAGCCCCAGGATATTGTTATGGGGCTTTGGTTCAACGTAACACCAAGCCCCAACATGTTATGTTGCACAACAGAGGTGATTTTGAAGTGCAGCTTTATAAGCCTCAGCATTTAATGCTGGACAACACACAAACTAATTCAAAAACCTGTTAAACAACATGACCCATTGTAAACAGTGTGACTTATCAGAACTGATGGCAAAATACACATTGTACCTTTTCAGAATTTCCAGAAGTGTCTCTTACAATGAAATGCCAATGTATATAAATTCCTACCCATAAAACAGATAGACATGAATCCAATCTGTCATTTTTGTTATTGAAAAAAAAAATGTGTCAAATACTATCTGATCAAAAAGTATCTATGGAGAATGGCCACCAACCATCAAATGGCCACCGACCATCGAATGGCCACAGACCATTTAATGGAAGACAGGTTTTCCAGAATGTTCATGGACCATCAACTCAAAGGCATGTTATGAACTTGCCTTCAATACCAACAAACCTCTGTTGGCATTTTGACATTCTGAAGAATGAGGTGGAATCCTTGAACGAATTCAGAAAGAAATGTGAAGATGAGTTGTGGAATTTAAGGTATACGCAGCGACAATATTACGAAAAACTGATGGAATTGCTTAGGGTAATGGCAGATCCCCTGCAATTGCACAATGGAGGGCTAGGAGAGCCCGTGTTTATAAATTATGGAGAATAAACAAGATTTTAATTTAATATATTATCTATTATTGTTCTTTCACATATTAGTAATTTTTTTATAATGATATCATGTATTCAAAAATGCAAACAGACAGTGTTAACATGTGTGTGAAGCAAGTGTAATTTATCTTTTCTTGTACTTGAAGATACTTCTTTTGTGTTTTTAGAAGTATGCTTTTATGTAATTTTTATGTTACTGTTAATGAAAAAGGCTGTAAGTTTGCCTTTTGGGTTCTGTGTAAAATGTTGGCTCTTAAATAATATTTATGTATAGTTCCCAGCCATACATGCCCCAGCATTTCTGATTAGAACTTCCTGACCAAAACCCTTCTCTGACACACCATACCCCTTTAATTTGCATCGTCCAGACGAATTTCGAGTTCCTCTTTTCTTTTCTTTTTTCCTCTTAATATTTTGTCTGGTAGTAAATGGACCATTTCCATTAGTAGGTAATTAAGGTGACAACTAACAACTTTTCTGTTGATAAATTAATGTTATTGGGCGGCGTTTTCGACAGTTTCAAATGTTATATTTTATTCTTTTACAAATTATTCCCCATTATATGGCTGGTTAATTTAGCTTTATAAGCTAAAATATAGCATAACTACAGGATATTGTAATGAAACTATGCTTCAACGTAATACTAAGCCCCAACATTTAATGCTGGACAATAGAGGGGTGATTTTGAAGTGCAGCTTTATAAGCTAAAATATAGCTTAGCTACATGATATTGTAATGAAACTTTGCTTCAACGTAATACTAATCCCCAGATTTTTATACTGGGGCAGTATTTTAAGGCACATGGGTGCTCAAGATTTTTATCCTGAGGCGTTATTGTAAATATAAAAGCTATTTCAGTTTTTAAGAGTGTGTCAGCAAATATCTCATGTACCACCATTATACAAGGATAACATTGGCATACGAGAAGACCTCGAACTGGAAGAAACATAGGGAAGAACATAGAAATACAGCTTTTTTGACTAGTGACATTTAATCTATTTTTGACTATACATATTCTCTTTGACCATAATAGTTGAACAAAAATTAGTAACTCAGCCTATAAATAAGGCTTTGCAGTTGAAGTAAACAACAACTAACTGGCAACTAATTTATTTTTTCATCAAAACAGTAATATGGAGGACGATCGTTGGGAGGAACTAAGCGATTTGACTATGAGAATAACAAAATCATACTTCAAAAGAGATGATTTTGTATGTTAAAAAAATTACCAAATTTTTTAATATTTTTTTCATCTAATTTTTAAATGTCTTTGATTTTTGTATTAACTGTGAAAGTTTATTTTTTCAAATCTTTCCAGAGAATTGGAAACAGAAGCTTCCAAATGTCAATGGAAATGCACTTTTAGTTTGTGAAAATGATGACACGGATTATGAAATGAAGTTCAAGGCTGGGAAGGGACATTCAAGGTTGTGTGATGGATGGAAGGAGATGCTTCAGCGTAAAGGCTACAGACTGGGCATTGCCACTATGATTTTTGAAATTTCATTAGTAAACCGTCAGGATGGTCATGGCCACAATAATGATGATGATGATGATGATGATGATGATGATGATGATGATGATGATGATGATGATGATGATGATGATGATGATGATGATGATGATGATGATGATGATGGCAGCAGTAAAGAAGATGTAGGATCAGCCCAGAAGCCTATTGTAATTGAATAAGTTTTAGTAGTTTTTATGTGTTTTTCAGTTAATGTGGGATGTTTGTTTGTCTTTTTATTTCATGTGTGTTTTTAAGTTTTTGAGCAGTTGATGAATTATGAACAGTGTTTTTTCGTATTATGAACTGTGTTTTTATTTTTTTAAATACTGTATTTTTATTATCAAGTAAGATCAAAATGATTGTTGTTCAATAAGTAAGATAACTAAAAAATAGTGAATCGAGACAACTATTTTGCACAGCAACAAATGAAAAGTGTAGTTTTTATATATAATAATCCTTGTTAAATAATACAGAGGAAGTAAAATTTAAAAAAAAAAAAGTGCTCTATAAGTGAATAGTCCTTTTTTGACTTCAGAATTGTTGCGATTGGATGAAAATAGAGAAGAATGGTCTTCTATCTATCTAGTGACGACGGGATTCCTAACTGAAACAAAAAAAAAAAAAAAAAAAAAAAAAAAAAAAAAAAAAAATTGAACATAGCAACTTTGGGTGTTGAATTGCAGTAAAAGAGAATTAAAAAATAAAATGCAAATAGAGAGACATACCTATTGTTTTTATTAGGAGTTATGTTTCTTTGAATATGGATGAAGTACTAGAGTATGTCTGCAGGATGTCCTGTTGTGTCCACGCTTTCTACATATCCCACATTGTTTCCCCTTTTGTCTTACATATTCTACAGTGGAGACAAATCTTTTCTACTGCCTTCTATCTGCCTTAACTTTAAAATATGGTGGTTTTTTTATCCCTTCTTTAATGCTATCAGGTACAACCCATGATTCTTCATGTCCAATAGTGTTGATTTCCGCTTCATACTGTTTTAACCATGTTTCTCTTTTATACCATATACAGCAATAATCGGACTTGTGTAGGTGTACTTTGTCTATGGCAGCAAGTGCATGTTCACAAGGCATTTCATCCATCTGGAACTTGAGACATTGACATTCTTTCTTCTTCAAACAAACAGTGAATTCTCTCCCTTCATCTGTTACCTTAAAGCTTTGATCCGTAGTCCGGTCAATCTGTAAAAATGTAATGTATAAGACTACTTGACTAGTTTTTATTTAGTAAAAAGAAAAATAAATAAATAACTAGCATGACATATATAATGCTGCAATTTACTGTATCCCCCCGCTTTGGATATAATGTGATCCCAGCACAAAACCTGTGCAAACTAGCAAGTCCCCATCATTTTCATAATGGGACTGCAACAAAATATCTAGTAAGTCCCAGACCTTTTTTTCTGGACTTCATGAATTATCATTGACATAACACAAATCGCATCAAAAAATAACTGTATTATTTGATATACTCACATTCATTCTGTATGCTTTTTTATTTTATTTTTCAATTCATCATCTGTCCATTTTGATGTTGCAAAGAAAATATCCTGCGCACTTTTTCATCTCTCATAAAACCAGCTCTGTAGCTTGTTCATTATGTTGTCCACCATTGACAGTATTGATTTCCCCCGAGCATGTAAAAGAGCATTATTCATGGATTCCACAATATTTGATGTCATCATGTCATATCTTCGATTTCGACAGCAAGCTCTAGTCCATCTCTCTGGTGGTTCTTCCATGAGGTAATCATAGGTTGCCCTATTTGTTTCTTTCATTTGATTTATGTATTTTTCAAAATCTGCAATCGTGTAGACCCGACATGCACTATTGAATATACTTATCACTGCAGGACTCACGTTCCTTTTGTTAAGGTTCTTTTCCAGATGATATACACAGATCCTATGCGCACATTTAGGATATACATTTGTAATCCCATTTGCAATTGCAGAATTACGATATGAAAGGAACAGTAAATTCTCACGGCAACTAAATGCAATGCGCAACTGCCTAAAGAACCAATTGTATGCCAAATTATTTTCTGAGTCCACAACTCCAAAGGCAAGTGGGAAGATTTGGTTATTTGCATTTTTCGTCACTGCAACCAATAGTGTCCCTTGATATCTCGACTTGAGAAATGTTCCATCGACAATTATCATAGGTCTACAATGTTTCCAGCCTTTAATAGATGCCGCACAAGTAAAAAACATATATTTGAACCTGCATAATACAATTGCAGTGCTATCAGTAAAATGCATGATAAAATTTTGAGTCTCAGCTTTTAGTACTGGAACCTTACTTATACATAATTACGATGTCCCAGCATTTTGTGATGGGACTCCAACAAATAACAGTGCAGTCACAGGCCTTTTTAAATGGGGATTACTGGAATTCTACACAAAAATATATAAGTACATTTTTTTTTACTTGTTCTCAGCATCTCTTTGAAGAGCAACGTGTGAGCCTGGATTGATGTCTCTTAGCACAAATAAATATGCTGGTAACTTCTGAAAGTTTTCCTCAGGTGTCCCTCTAATTAAAGACTCTCCTTCTTTTATAGCACGCCATGCCTTATTATAAGAGATTTCAACTCCCATTTTCCTTCTAATCTCTGCAACAACAAAATTAGGCTTAACAGGATAATTATCGTCTCTCAGATTCTCAACTATCTCATCTCGGACAATCTTCGACGTAACATGTTTCTATCATCCACTGAGCAAGTGTGATTCTTCTCAAACTTCAGTATTTTGAACAGTGTGGACTGTTTAATTCTGGAAGATCGAATAGTCCACTCACATTTTTCATTCATGCACGCCAGTGAATATCTCATTGTGCTTGATCTCACAACCTTGAATTCAAAATGGTGTGCAATTGCAATTGTCTAGAAATATTTAGTGACACAATGTTTGTTTAAAAAAATTGATCCAACCTTGACGTCGTCCAAATCTGCATGTTCTTTTAGTATTGGACGAGGAGATTCTTTTATTTTCTTCCTTGAATACATCTTTCTCTTTTTTGTAGCACTTGATGTCTCAGGAAGTTGAAGGTTTACAAGCTGTTGTTCTGTGTTTTCGGCATGCATTAACTGTTGATCTACTGCTACAGCTTCGACAGACGGAGGCGTTAAAACTATCACTTCAAAAGCATCATCGTTGTCTATTTGCATTATCATTTGGCCTTCAGTGTAATCAACTCTCTCAGACAGTGGAGATCGTTGTGTAATGTCAATTATGAAACGTCTACTCCTATACTCAGAATTGTTCTTCATCAAGTATAAACAGCTGATTAGATTATCGGTATTTTTTATAGGGACCCCTTTGCTTGTTCCAAGTTCCATATCAAACCATATGACTGTCTCAAAATGTTTTTCATCTAAATCTATCTTTTTCCAAAGGTTTTTTCTGAAATTTTCAAATGTATCTGTTTCAGTATGCAGAAAAATCCTTGTCTCATGATCTATGTACTTATAATCTTGTTTCCATTTCCCATTGAATGCAAGAACAATACACTGTTTAGCCATTACCTGCTATAAACATAGTAAAAACACTAAACTAAGTGACAAAGAAAACCACAAGGTAAAATACTGTAATTGTAGCTTAATAATGAAAGCTTAAGAACTGCTAACCTTTAAGCTAAATATAGATATCCATAGTATAATGGCTTAAGACAGCAGGATTTTTTTGAAGTGCAGGTTTATATGCTAAAATATAGCATAGCTACAGGATATTGTAATGGGACTTTGATTCAACTTAACAATAAGTCCCAGCATTTAATGCTGGACAACAGGTGATTTTGAAATGCTAAGCTAAAATATAATCATAGCTACAGGATATTGTAATGGGGCTTTGGTTCAACGTAACACTAATCCCCAGCACGTAGTGTTGTATACCCTTTTGAACTAAATGCAGATTCATATTAAATATATATAACAGTAAATTCGCGTCACAAAAACAAATTCGTTGAATGAATCGCATATTTTACAGTACAAATGAGATCAGAATCACGAATTTTTACTTCAAATCATTGTTTTCCAGTCACAAAAACAGATATATTTTCGCAAAATAACTGAAATTCAGCACAAAAACATCACAGAAACTGAGAAAACGCAGCTAAATATAGATATCCATAGTATAATGGCTAATTATACAGGGGAGGGGATTTTGAAGTGCAGCTTTATAAGCTAAAATATAACATAGCTACGAGATATTGTAATGGGGCCTTGCTTCAACGTAACACTAAACCCTAGCATTTCGTGCTGGACAACAGGTATTTTTGAAGTGCAACTTTATATCCTAAAATGTAGCATAGCTACAGGATATTATAATAGGGCTTTGCTTCAACGTAACACTAAACCCCAACATTTAGTGCTGGACAAAAGGTGATTTTGAAGTGCTAAGCTAAAATATAATCATAGCTACATGATATTGTAATGGGGCTTTGGTTCAACGTAACACTAATCCCCAGCACCTAGTGTTGTATACCCTTTTGAACTCAATGCAGATTCATATTAAATATACATAACAGTAAATTCGCGTCACAAAAACAAATTCGTTGAATGAATCGCATATTTTACAGTACAAATGAGATCAGAATCACGAATTTTTATTTCAAATCATTGTTTTAAAGTCATAAAAACAAATATATTTTCGCAAAATAACTCAGAAACATCACAGAAACTGAGAAAACGCAGCTCAAATTACCTTTTACAGTTTGAATTTGAACTTCGTGAGAGAGACAATGATGATCTGGAGAGAGAATGTGTGCTTTGCTTATTTTTTTTCACGCGTGATTTGTATTTATGTTGAGCTGTAGGTTTTTAAGGGTAGTTCAGTAAATTCAATGTATGGGGTGTTGTTAGCGGCAGTAACCTATATCGTACGTGCGTCATTATTAGCTATTTCTCAATGAATTTTGAAACTGTGGATGGAACTCATTTAACGAATCGAAAATTAGCTAGTCATCAAATTTTCACAAAATAAGTGCATCTTTTTTTATGACAACTCTTTACATTCAAGATTTGTTTTGGACCACAGGATTTAAAGACACTAGCCCACATTACACACACCTTTCATTTTAAACCACAGGATTTAAAAGTCTTCCTTGTGTTTCTTAAACTCTGTACTCAGTTAAACCCAGACACTCATTTTAGGACGGAGAGAGTAGCATTTTGATAGCATATTACCCACTATGATATGGAGTATTATATTAAAGTTAGCAATCATCCCACTTTGCGGAACAAAGGAGTAAGATTTTGTTAATTATATTCTTTTTGTCAAGTAGATATGGTGAATTCTGAAATTACTTTCACCTTCATCGGACCTCAATTTTCTTTTCAGTGTTACTTATCCACCATGTGATTGTTTGCCACAGTACAAGAATTGGGGCATCCTTTCTCTGAAGCTGTCTTTAGTTTCTTTTTCTTCTTGATACCTAACAATGTTAGCAATTTGCAAAGAGCATTGCTTGTTTAGGTATATATATCTCTAATTAATATACCTCTAGAAACGAGTAGAGGGACTGCATTTTATTTGCCATGGTGACAACTTAAGTCATTCTGCTTCTTAGTTAGTTCGTCACTTGGAGATTTCTCCAATTGTATTTTTTTTTTTTTAAATTTCAATAAATATATTCATATTTAGAATTATACTTTCCCCTTTGACCCTTTCCGATTTCTTACTGTAAATTGTCGTAGGGGTTGTTTGTGTTTACTAAGATTAAGATGTCTGTATTTGAATACACAAATGAATATTAAAATATTGTATTAAGATTTGAATATTAAATAATAAAGATTATTTTCTTAACATTGAGAAGTTTATAATTTTTCATTGTCAAACAAATTAATAAATATAAAATGTAAAATAGAATAATTTGAATATCATATCCACATAATATTATTTAGTTAGGTAGTGATACTAGGCGGTGGTTTGTGGTGGTGGTTAGTGGTAGTATTTGGCGGTGGTTGTGCGATGATGGTTGTTGTTATAGTAGAGGTGGTTGTGATAGTGGAGATGATTTCGATTATGATGGAGCTATTTGGCGATTGTGGCCAATGATGATGATTGTGCAATAAGAATGATGTTTTTGTGCGATAATGGTGGTGGTGGTTGGTGATAATGGGATGGTGGTTGTTGGGGGTGGATAGTGGCAGTGTTGGTTGTTGGTGATCATAGTTGTGATGATGGAGGTAGTAAGTAGTTGTGGTTGGTAGTAGTAGTAGTGGTGATTGATGGTAGCAGTTGGAAGTAGTGACTACTATGTGGTGTTGGTAATGGCTGGCAATTTCAGTGGTGGCAATAATGATTGTTTAGTGATGACCGAGATAGTTGGTATAGTTATTGGCGGTGACAGTGGGCATGGTTGATGATAGTTGATAGTAGTAGTCGCTAGTGATGTAGTTGAAAATGTTGGTTATAATGAAGGTGGTTTGCATCAGTGATAGTTGTGAGTTGTGACGATAAAGGTGGTTACTATGGCAGCAACTAATCTAGTGGTGGTTAGCGGTGGCAACGATAGTGGTTGTGCTAGCGGAAGTGGTTGGTGGTAGTGCTTGGTTAATGTGATGGTTGGCGATAAAAGTGATTGTCAATCAAATTTTATCTTACTAAAGTTATTTAACTTTGTAACCTCATAATAATATTAAGTCTTTGTTCAAAATTTGAATGAATCGCATCTATTTAGACCCAATAAGTTGTAAGTTCTTAAGGAAAAAAATAAATACTTAATGATCTTAAATCTGAACCATTCACATTAAGACCTCCATTAAATGTAAATAAATAAAGCCTTAACTCCTTGTGAAAAATACATTCAACATGTGTTTAACAGTTTTGCTTAAATTACAACCGAATCGGGTCAACTACATGAATTCTTATAGCTAGCTACTTGGCATCTATGTTGTATTATAAGTTACAGGGCAATAAATATGTTTGTGCAACACTTTGACTCATTGATCAACAATTTAAATCAAATGGCACTATGTTCTCTTCATTTAGATGACCAATTGCATTTGGTTGGGTTTGTCTATAGTAAAATTTACATGTTCTGAATACGATTATGATGCTTTATATGGGGGTGTTTCGTTCTTCGGTTGGTTGATTTGAGCTTGTGGAAATAAATTTATTGGGTTTTCGATTTTGGTAAATGCATGCATTAGAGAAGGTCAAGGTGAATAAGAACGACTTATAACAACTCAAAATATGTAAATTAAAATTTCATTCGAATACGAAGATTCTTGATTTGAAATTCATGTGGGGTAATCACATGTTTCTAATCCATGAAGGGTGTGAGAAATTTTGGAAAAAGAGGCATGCCAAATCTATGTGATATGGCCCATATGAGATAATGTAGCAAATTGGTGTTGTAGCCTTTAGACTTGCCTTGCCACAAGATCTGGCGACGTTCATAAGATATTCCATATGTCTATACTCTAAAAGTACGTTCATATTCTGACATTGTTTATTCAGGTGGATATAATCTTGCCCTACAAAGAGGTTCCTATAACTATTATGAGAATACATGATTGCTAACTTGAGGTCGAAGAAGATTTCTACCATTCACTTAAAATGTTATAGTAAGAATATGTGATAAATGAGGCAACTTAGAAGTACACTATCAAAACATGTGGTAACAAATGTCCTCACTATTTGATAGTTTGAATGATTCCGAATTTGCCAAAGTATAGTATGGCAACGGTAGATATAGACATCAATGTGTATCTTTATATATTTCTACATTAATGTGTGTGCGCGCGCGCGCGCGCCATTTGTACAAGTGTATATTTCTATGTGTTACATTAGTATCTTCTATTTGTCGCTAATAAGATAGTTCTTAATTTCCTTTCATTTGTTCGTGGTGTGTCCTAATAGTACACTTATATGCTTCGTATACTTTATGAACGATTAGAATCGTGTTACTAATAGTTTAGTTTGGGTTTATTTACATTTTATCAGCATGATTTGGGCTCTTGAGATTTTAGTAATTAGTTGTAACATTAATTTTTAAATATGTTTAAGAAAATCAGTCAATATATACGTCTAAGGTTAGCTCTATAAAGTAGTGATACGATCCGTCCTGGGCCTATTTATCATAATCTTTTACTTGTGGCTACATATTGCATGAGTAGAAGAAAAATTGTAATTTGGAGATTGAAGCCGAAGAAGAAATCTATTGGGCAAAAAATGACTTACACACGTGGCAGCCCGAGCGTGGAGTTCGGGATGTTTCATGCAATATTCATAAATTGGTCACATGGCGAGCAATATGGCTCCCGAGGTGGAGTGAGCCATGAGGCCTTGGGGGTCAAGATCAGCTATAAGCCTCGGAGTATGATCGCTTTGGAGAACAAATGGCTCGTCACCTCGAGGTGGAACGAGCTTAGCTTGGGAGGGCAGTTTAGCTCCAACGCAAGAGTCGCCCCCACGATCTCCGCTCATTATCTCAGCATTTAATGTGTAAGATCGTGGGCAGACCATGATTTAAATATGGGAGAGTGGGCTTATTAATACCCTTAATTATCTCCAATTCATTATCTATAAATATCATTCATTTTATCTTGTACAGGCATTCACAAATGTATATGCAAAATTCTGTCCAATTGTAATCTCAAAGCAGTTCATATTAGAGTCATTACTTTGTGTTCTTAATATTCGTTTGCTTTATATAATTCCTTATTTTTGTCAACTTTGATATATCAAATTTCTTGTAAACCCCTTAATAAATTCGATTGTAATCCTAATCCCTTTTAGGCAAATACAATTTGGTGTCGTCTGTGGGGACCAGACAATTACGTTGTGTTCCAAATTTGTGCGACACGTTTCTCTTTTCTAATTTTCAATGATGTTGAGAACAATGATAGTGTTGATGGGAATCAGCCACGCCCCGATGGGCAGACTGACGTTATCAATGAAACATCTGTACCTCCACCTCCATCTGACCCCTCTTCTTCGGGATCAAATGATGCTTGGAATGCATATGTTATGAACTTCATTTAACAAGTTCAAGGGCAACTTTCCGAACAAAGCAAGATCAATGATGAGTTGCGTAGTTCATTACAAACCATCTCAGGTAATATGAGAACTAGTACCACTCCCGCCAACGCTCCACCCGTGGCTCCTAATAGAAGCATCCCGAACTTTGTTCCTCCGGGCGCAACAACAGGGAGACTTTTAAATGGTTTTGCGTTTGGAGGCTCGGGGACTGCTCCACATGACATTCCGCCTTTTGGAACAGCTCCTACAGCGGCGAAAACGAGCATCTCGACAGACTTTGAGAAGTGGAAGAGAGATATTGAGGCACAATTTGAAAAACGGCACTAAAATGTCCCCAGGTTTAGGAACACTCAACAGGGAGACTTGTAAGCCTGAGGCTGCCCCCTCACCTATCCCGAAGCACTTCAAGCTACAGATCTTGAAGAAGTATGATGGCACGACTGACCCAGCTGATCACGTGGCTGAATATATGGCCATGATGAAAAGTAATAACCTCACCCCAATGGAGAAGGAGCCAATGTTCTTGAAGAAGTTTGGTAATACCCTTGATAAAGGGGCATTGCGTTGGTATATGGATCTACGCTCCGAGTACATCCAGAGCTTCGATGAATTGGCTTACTTATTCATTAAAGCATATACTGGAGCCTAAAAGATCCTCAAGCAAAAGGAGGATGTGTTCGAGATCAAACAGTGATACAGGGAGCCTCTCAAAGATTTTCTTAAGCGCTTCCAAGCAGAGATAATGGAATTGCCAACAATGGATAAAAATTTGGCAATCATGGCATTCAAAGGGATCATTAATGCTAGCAACTCTGAGGCCGCTGCTGAGTTAAAGAAAGGTCTCCAGCATTGGCAAGCTCGAACTTGGGACAAGTTGCATGATAGAACCACTGCTAAGGTTAGACTCGAAAAAGCAGAGTGGGAGAGCAGTTGGTTGAAGATCTGGCTACAGGAGTCGCCCCGAGTCATCTCAACGCGCTAATGATCCACGAGGGAACTCAAAGGGTCGTTATGACCAATTATCAAAAACAACATGTAAGTCAAAGGCTTGGAGGACAGCATGTGAGCCAAAGGCTTGAGGGTAAAGTTGGCTCCACTTCGAGTAAAAGGAGCACTACAGAACCTTCTTTAGTGTCTAAAGAAAAGGATTTGCCCTATATCTCTGAATATAACTTCAATGTATCCAACACAGAGTTGGACGTGCTAAAAGAAATGACAGATCAGGGAGAGAGACTACCGAATGATGTGAGAACGGCCCCTGGGAAGAGGGACCACAACCTTTATTGTGATTTTCATGTGCACTATGGGCACCTCACCTGAGGACTGTAAGGCATTACGCCCCGAGGTGGCCCATCTGCCAAAGAAGGGCATGTTGAAGGAATTTCTAACTGACAAGGGAAAAAATAATTTTGCAAAAAATAAAGATGGACAGCCGCCGAAAGCCCCATCCCCCAAAAGGGTTGTTAATGTTATAACGGGGGGTTCGGAGGTGAACGACGTGAATTTCGCTGCTGAAAAGAAATTTGCTAAGCTATCCATTACGATGGAGAAGAGAACTCGAACTAGACGTTCGAGTAAAGAAATTATCTTTGATGATGTCACTATGATGGGATTATGTTTCCCCATCATGATGCTTTGGTTATTATGTTGAGAATCAATGACTCGGACATCAAACGAGTCCTGATTGACCCTGGGAGCTCTGTAAATATCATTAGCTATGGGGTAGTGAAAAAGATATGGTTGAAGGACCTTATAGTCCTGAAGGCAACCATTTTGACCGGTTTCAACAACTCTAATGAAAAGACATTGGGTGAGATTACACTCACTATATATGCAGAAGTAGTTGTTAAAGAAGCTATGTTCCAAGTAATATCCGAGGACATAACATACAATGTCATCCTCGAAAGGCCTTAGATACATGCGATGGAGGCTGTGCCATCTACTCTTCATCAAGTCATCAAATTCCCTACTCCTTGGGAAATTCGTTCAATTCGAGGCGAGGAAAGAATAGCTAGAGAGTGTTATTCGGTTACTATGTAGAGTGGAGTCGCCTCGAGTGGACATTCAAAATAGCAATCAATGTATTCAGGATCTGAAGAATGAGGCGTTAGGTGCTTGAAATTATCCCCTAAAAGGAGGTGATTGATAATCTCCCAGCGTGAATTCAAGAGCCTCGTAAGCAAAAAGCCGATGATTCAACTATTGAGGAGTTGGAATCATTCGCACTAGTAAAGGAGTTCCCAGATAGGAAAGTGTTTGTTGGCTCGGAGTTGGACCCAGAGTAAAAAAAAGGCTATAGTTGTGTTATTAAAGTCGAATAATGATTTCTTTGCTTGGTCCCACGTAGATATGGTTGGGATCGACCCAGAGATTATGACTCATAAGCTCCATGTGGATCCTCGCCACACTCCGGTGAAGAAAAAGAAAAGGCCACATGTTGGCATTAGGAGACAAGTAATCGAAGAGGAAACAAAAAAGCTGCAAGACAACAGCTTCGTCAGAGAAGTTAAATACCCCGAATGGCTCACAAATGTTGTGGTGGTGCCAAAAAAGAATGGAAAATGAAGGATGTGTGTGGACTACACGGATAAACAAAGCTTGCCCCAAGGATTCATATCCGTTGCCAAAAATAGATAGGTTGATAGACTCCACGGTTGGACACAAACTATTAACCTTCTTGGATGCGTGCTCGGATTACAATTTGATCTTGATGGACCCAAAGGATGAAGAGAAAACTTCTTTTATCATTGATCGAGGCACGTATTAATACAAAGTGATGCTCTTCGACTATATAAATGTCAGGGCAGCGTATCAAAGGTTAGTATGTTGCATGTTCAAGGATTATATTGAGAAGCTAATGGAGGTTTACATAAATGGTATGCTAGTAAAGTTGGTTCAGATAGAGGATCATCTGAACAACCTAAGAGAAGCCTTTCCCATCCTAAGACAGTACAACATGAACTTGAACCCCGAGAAGTGTGCTTTTGGAGTCAGTTCGGGAAAGTTTTTGGGATTCATAGTCTCCGAGTGGGTCATCGAGGCAAATCCTGAAAAGATTAGGGCCATTGAAGAAATCTCCGAGGTCCTCTCGGGGTTAAACGCTTAACTGGCCAGATCGCTACCTTGAGTAGATTTATCTCGAGGTCTTCTGAGCGATGCCACAAATTCTTCTTAGTTTTGAAGAAGAACACTGCCTTCGAATGGACCGCGGAGTGCAGAGAAGTGTTGAATGAATTCAAGCACTATTTGGTTAACGCATCGTTGCTTGCCAAGCCAAAAGAGGAAGAAACAGTGTTTTTACAGTCCTGGTTCGAGGGGAGGAGGGGAAACAACAACTAGTATACTATGTGAGCAAGACACTCCTCGATGCTGAGACCAGGTACCCACATTTAGAAAAATTGGCACTTGCCTTACTTATCACTGCTCGTAAGTTACGGTCTTACTTTCAATGTCATCCCATAGCCGTAGTTACTACCTTCCCTTTGAGGAATATATTGCATAAACCTGAGTTGTCGGGAAGGTTAGCTAAGTGGACAGTCAAGCTGAATGAATATGACATCAGTTATCAACATCGTACAACCATAAAGTCCCAAGTGCTTGCGGACTTCATGGCTGATTTTAGTGTCAAACTACTTCCTGAGGCGGAGAAGGAAAATTTAGTATCTAAGGGACCAACCTCTGGATTTGGACACTCTATACTGATGGGGCCACTAATTCAAAGGGCTTAGGGCTTGGTATAGTTTTTTAGATTTAAGCAAGTGACCAACAACGAAGCAGAGTACGAGGCTGCAATAGCGGGATTAGAGCTAGCTAAGGAACTGGGTGTAGAAAGAGTCGAGTTGAGTAGTGATTCACATCTAGTGGTGAATCAAATACTCAGGTACTATTCGGCTCGATAGCCCTCAGGCTCAACAAATTTTGGCCAAGTTTCGAGAGTGAAAAATTAAGCAAATTCCTCAAGAGGAAAATACCGAAGCAGACGCCTTAGCCAATCTGTGCTTTTCAGTCGAGGAAAAGAACTCGGGGATTGATTCAGTGGTTTGTCTCCTGACATCTACTATAGAGAGGATTAAGCTAGAGGTCAATTCAGTGAGCAATACTTGAGATTGGTGTACTAAGTTTTCCTATCTAGACTTAGGGACTCTACCAGCAGATAATAAAGAAGCCAAGAAGCTCAGGACACAAGCGGTCTCTTATTCGATGATTCAGAGGCAGTTGTTCAAGAAATTGTTTTGCGGCATGATGGACAGATCGAGTATGTAATGACAGAAGTGCACAAGGGCGAGAGTGGCAACCGCTCATGAGGAAAAGCCTAGTGTGTAAATTGCTTCGAGCAGGGTACTATTAGCCAGATATCAGTACGGATGCCAAGGCCTTTGTGAAGAGATGTGACAAGTGACAACGACACGCTCAAATGATCCACCAACAAGCCGAGTCTCTGCATTCGTGTCGCCGTAGCTATTTATGAAATGGGGGATGGACATAATTGGGCCACTTCCCAAGGCTACAGGCAGTGTTCAGTTTATCCTTGTGCTCACCGATTACTTCACTAAATGGGTAGAAGCAGGGTCTTTTGCTCAAGTTACACAGAAGAAAGTAATCATCTTTGTTTGGAAAAACATTATCTCCAGGTTTGGTATCCCAAGAGAAATAACTTGGGATAATGGCCCTCAGTTTATCGGCCCGAATGTCACAATTTTTCTCAAAAAATAGGGTATAAAGAGAGTAGTGTCAACCCCATACCATCCAAGTACAAACGGGCAAGTCAAATCCTCGAACAGGATAATCATTGAGAATATTAAGAAAAGGCTTGATAAAGCAAAAGGCTCGTGGCCCGACAAGCTGCCCGCAGTATTATGGGCAATGCGCACTACTGAAAAGAATAGTACGAGTGAAACTTCATTTTCCGTCACCGACGAGATGCATTCATTGATTCCTGTAGAGGTTGGTGAACCTATACTTCGGTACGCTTACACTATCAAAGAATCAAATCAGCAGACGATGCGCGTGGAGTTAGATTTACTTGAAGGTCGAAGGAAACTAGCTTTGGTTCGGTTGGCAGCTCAAAAGAGACAAAACGAGGCTTACCTCAACAGGAAGGCTAAACTTAGAGCTTTCAAAGTTGGAGACTATGTGTTGAAAGCCTCGAATCAAACAACTAAAGAAAATAATATTGGCAAGCTCGCGGCAAATTTGGAAGGACCCTATCGAGTCAAAGCAATTGTTGGCAAGGGATCCTATCAGTTGGATGATATGAAAGGCAAGCTGGAACCCTCGAATTGGAATGTTTTCAATTTGAAGCTGTACTATTTCTGACACTGAGGTTTGTTACCTATGTCAATAAACATTCACCTACAGCGTCAAGCCGCAAACGCTCCAATACTTAGGTTGGACAATCAACTAACCCCCTATTTTTTCTTTTTCATGGCCTTTATAGGAAGCGGATGGAACATAATACAGTGCTCGGGTCCTCGCTACCCGCACCCGAACATTGGGGGATGAAAAGGCATGGTGTGCAGTCAAAATCAACTCGAGGCCTCTCATACCGGGGACTATAAATGGACCCGAAGATTAGCAATCTTACACCGGGGAGTGTTGCCCGAAGATTAGCCTAGTATTATTGTATTTATTGCCCGATAGTGGCCATTTCAGAAATTTTCCAATGTCTAACCACGACTAGATTTTATGTAAATTGCAGTTGCGGCTTATTACTATAAATGAAATGAATCCAATTCGACATCTTTTTGTTCAAATATCTAACTCTTGAACTTTTATTGTTCAATTAAGATTGTTCCTTCATGCCTCTGTGCGGGAACGGGACATCGTTCTAAGCTAGCATTGATTTGTTATAAATTTATTAAAGTCTTGCAAGCAAAAAATTTCATATGTGTTCATTCGTGCTTCTCAACAAGATAAAGGCTAATAGTCGGAAAGAAAAACTGAACTTCATTAAAATAAGCCCGGAGGCCTCAAAAGTTATTTACATATTTAAGCCCAAAGGCCATAGAAAAAACAAAATCAAGAAAGAAAAAGAAACAGCTAAGCATCGGGGCCATTATCCCGAGGTGAACCATTTTGACCCTCGGAAGTCCCATCCTTGTTTTCTTCTTCTTCATCATACTTGACTTCGTAATTGCCCGAGCCTTCACATGAAAGAACCTCATCCATGATAGTCTGGGCCTGAGCTATTTTTCTTTTGGCCTTGGCAATCTCCTCGCTCAAGTTTATCTCCACAGCATTGCATTACTCGAGAGCCTTGAGCCGAGTTTGGATCACGGCCCAGTTTTGGTCTAGTTCAGCCCACGTGGCTTTTGCCTTGGCCTTCTCTTCTAAGGCTATACCTCGCCATGGAGGCATGCAACTTCAGCTTCAAGAGTCGGAACCCTTTCCACCTGGCCCTCCAATCCTTTCATCTTAAGTATGCTCTCGGTCATCTTATATTTGATAGCTTTGAGCAGCCTCAACAAATTTGGCATTGGCCTGATCCAGCTCGCTGTGAAAGCCCCTTGACCTTAGCAGTCAGCCTCGAGCTCTCAACCCTATGGCTTTCATTCAAAGCTTGCATTTGTGCCTCGAAAGCGGCGGCGGCCTCATGCAGATCGGAGCTAGACTTGCCCATTTGAGACTTCAGAGAACAAATTTCAGCCTTGTACAGCGCTTTTTGGTGATCTCAGGAATCCCCCACGCGTTGAAGCACCGTGACTCGAAGACGCTCAATTTTCATAGTCTTGAGCGAAGACAAGAAGCTCTACAAAAGTTTAAGGATAGGTTAGAGCAAAAATGTTGATTGAAACGGAAGGTTACAAGCACCAAAGCTTACCCGAACTGCGCTAGCAGCAGAGTAAGCCATCATCGCCGCCGGGGACAGGGTCTTGATATGGTCCTCTTCTTTTGGCCCAAACAACTGAGTAAGGTTCAGGGGGACATCAATCGTCCCATCCAAAAGACACAAATCGGAAGGGACATCGACTCTCCTCATGGCCCTTTCAGAAGCTGAGGTGTTAGGAGGCTCGAACTGGTATGAGGGGCATTGGTGGTCATCCTCTCCACAGATAGGGAGAGATCAGGCTTGGCCTCACCTTCTTCCTCTGTTTCATCCCTAAGCCTTGATCGGGACGTAGAAACAGGCTTATCAGATCTCGCCTGGTACGAGGGTGCTTCTCGAGTCGGTTTCTCTGAGGCCCCTCTTTTCCTCTTTGGATCTACATAAGGGTAAGTTGGAGATTTAGAGGTAACATTGGAAGATTAGGTAACTATTCTGGACTGACCAAGGAATATATCATCCTCACCTCGGGAAGTTCCCTGACCAGGAGAGCCCTTCGAGGCTTTGGAGAACTTGGACTTCTTAAAAGTGCTAGCCAAGCTAAGCTAGCATCGACGCCAGGGACTTCCTTTTCCTTATTCTTCCCTTTTTTGCTCTTCTTCTCCTTGGGTTTGGCAGTGGCTGCCTTGTAAGGAAAACCTGTAGAAGGAAGAGTGAAATTAATAAAGAATGAGACCTCGGACATCCCCGAAAGGATTCAAGTTGTGACAAAAAAACTCACAGTGTCGCTTTCATACCCTGCTGTTCCCCTCCAGAGCAGCCGAACCCAATCAGTCAAGTCAGCCGGGGGATAAATTGGGACTTTGTTTGCTAAGGAAGCAGAGAACAAACTCAAGGTTAAAGTTAAAAAATGCAACTGAGTCATAGAAGAGATCACTCACGTTCGGTGTTCATACCTCGGGGAACCCAGACTTAGTGGATATCTGATCCATTGGAAGGAGAACATAGCAGTCAGCCCAGCCTCGATCTCTCGCGTCTTCACTCTTTGTTATCAGGGAGTACTTGCCCCGATTTTTCAGGACCACGATCCCACCCTTCTGAAAGGTAGGGTAGAAAAGAGAAAACAAATGCTGAAACAAAGATTACATGTTCGGCGCAAATGCCTTTTGACACAGAAAATGGAGGCATCCAACGACCCTCCACAACCTGGAGCCTAGCTGAGCCAACAAAGATTATATGTTTGGAAAAATGTGTCAATCACCCCATGCACGGGGAGGGAGAATCCTACTGTTAAGGGGTAGGTGTAAATAAAGGAAAGCCTCGCCACGTGGTCCGAGCTGCTGTTGTTCGGGTCCGAGACGGTGACTTGGACCTTGAATCCCCAATTGCAGTCTTCCCGAACTAGAGCCTCGTGGGTTTGGGTAAGCAGAGTTGGTGTAGTTTGCACCGGGACTTTCATATTTTTCTCTTGTTAGGCAGCAGACTGTTCCTTCGGCCTGAAATCTTTCTCTGTGTCGAAGCTCAAGGGAATGACGTGGTGAGGTTCGAGCTCCCTCTCAATGGGAATTTCTTTCGATTTCGAGGACTCCTCCTCACCCTCTTCGACTTCGCCAGAACCGCCAACATCATCATCTCATCCATTTCATCAGATTTATTGTGGCCAACGATAGCTTTGCGCCACTTTGGTATCAAAACCCTCGCCTTAAATTTCGGCCACTATCGTCTGCAGGCGGTGCAATGACATTTAATGGGTCAAAAAAATTGACTATTTCACCACCAATGATCACGGTGGTGGCGTCAGGAATTTCGTCGCAAGAATGACCACTAGAGTTCTGTGCAGAATTGGTGGTAGACATTTCTATTCGCAAAAAAAACTTTTAATTGCAATTTTGATTACATATTTGTTGAAGAAGATAGAAATTTCTTGCTTTGTAAGTGCTACAGTTTCTTGAATTTGGGAATGAAGATGAAATAATGTGCATGTGGGATACTTATAGGCAAAGAGATCATCATTACCTTAGGAAGGAGGACGAAATGGCGTGACCGTTCAATGGTCGCCGCGTCTAACAGATGGAAAGGCGAAGTGATGGCTGCCTTTTTGAATTACTAGGCGCATGTGTGGCCACATCACTTCTCCCGCTTGTTTTTCATTTCACTCCTCGGGCACTCTAGCAATTTCTCGATGAGTGGGGGACTATCTGTATTGAAAAAAATATGACTTACAAATGTGGCAGCCCAAGCGCGGGGTTCGGGATATTTCATGCAAGATTCATAAAATGGCCACGGGGCTAGGAACATGGCTCTCGAGGTAGAGTGAACCACGAGGCCTCGAGGTCAAGATCAGCTATAAGCCTCGGAGTATGATCGCTTCGGAGAAAAATGGCTCGTCAACCCGAGGTGGAACGAGCTTAGCCTCAGGACGACAGTTTAGCTCCAACACAAGAGTCTCCCCACGATCTCCGCCTATTATCTCAACATTTAATGGATAAGATCATGGGTAGACCATGATTTAGATATGGGAGAATGCGCTGATTAATGCCCTTAATTGTCTTTAATTCATAATCTATAAAAAGCATTCATTTATCTTGTAAAGACATTCATAAATACATAGGCAAAATTCTGTCCAATTCTAATCTCAAAGCAGTTCATATTTGAATCATTACTTTGTGTTCTTGTTATTCATTTGCTTTTCATAATTCCTTGTTTTTGTCAACTTTGATACATCAAATTGATTGTAAACTCCTAACAAATTCGATTGTAATGCTAATCAGTATTGGGCAAATATAAGAAGCCCGAAAGAAACTCGGATGATGAAACCAAAAAATTGAAGCTTGTTTATCTTTTATGCATTTATAATTATGTTTATTATTATTTTATTTGATTGTTATCTTAGAGTAATGAAAATCAGTGAGTGTTTATGGTAATGTCCACTACTTTCATTGTGATTTCTCTAAGGGTTGTAAGAGTTCATCGATCTTTGAAAGGGTTGTAAGAGTTCATCGATCTTTGAAGGTCCTTGTTAGTATAGATGCGAGAATAATAGCTTTCTATAGGAGATTAGGGTACATTTCCTATAGTTGTTGCTAGATTCTAGATAGGATCTTGTGTCTTACATCTATTATTTTGTCTCTTTCCATTTATGAATCCTTTCCGCCTTCAAAATCGTATCAAATAGATGATGAATGCCTGTCATGAACCTTCAGATTTGGGTCGTGAATAGATGATAACCTAGAAAAAATAAGAACTCACATGTTATGACAAGTTAAATTCTGCATACCGTTTATTAGCATAGACAACTTAATTTTTTTTTTTAAATAGAAAGTGCCACAAACTTAAAAACAAGAAGAAGCAGTTTGAAGCTCTAGAAAGAGGGATTTATGAAAAAAAAAAAAAAAAAAAGAGCCTCTCTCATCCAAGAAACTTACTATCCAACACTGCATGCCCCTGGTGAAAAAATCATAACAAGGATTAAATGCTTGTCAACAAAGTCTAGCATACAATAGAAGGGTACAACTTATCAAAAGGTTACTATTTGAAATGCAAATCTGTTGGACCTAAATCTTACTCCTACCAAAAAGAAGTGATCAAAATGGTTACTACCATATCTAGAACTTTTCTTTGGACTGATACAAATGAGCCATCAACCACATAGCCTGGGAGACTATGCCAACCAAAGTCAGCAGGAGGTCTGAACATCATTAACGTCTCCATCTTGGACAAGGCTGCACTATTCAAGTTGTATTGAGCAGTAAACTCTGAGGACACATTGTGGATCAAATGGCTCCATAGCTACTACATTAAGCACCATAAGATAACCATTATGGCTCCACCTAAACAAGCATCATGGCTTGTTAGGAAAATCTTTGAAGTAAGAGAATGAATGGGAAATGAGAATGGCAGTGTAACACTTATTTCATGTTGTTAGCGGAACAAGTTTGGTATAAAAAAAACATATCTTCAGGTCTTGCCACAATTTTATAAAGTACAATGGAATAGCTTTACAGGAGCAGGAACACGGCCAAGACATCAGTTCATTTTATGGTTAGCCGTTCATGAGAGCTTAGCTACTGTAGATAGACTCAATAAGCGAAAGATCCACGTACCTACTGATTGTGCACTATGGAGCTCCAGAGAAGATGTGACAATAGACTATTTGTTCTTTAAATATGAGTATGCTAGACATCTTTGGGGCACACTATTGTAGTGGGCAGGAGAAAATAGACAGACGGGAAGCTGGGAAGAAGAAATGCAATCGATGATAACGAAAACTAATAACAAAAGTGCAAGAGTAGAGATCATGGGGTACTTATTGCAGAATCTATAGATCACACTTGGACGGAAAGGAACACAAAAAAATTTCAAGGAAAAGACAGGATTGCAGATCATAGAATCAGAGAAGTTATACTTCAACTACATGTTAAAAGACAAACCACACTAAAATTGAGGAAGACATTAGGAAGATTGAATAGATTCTTGTCTAGACATTCTTGCAATTTTTTCTTCTAAGTCATGGAAGTGAAGATTACCATAGTGGATAGGAGTAGATAAAACTAGAGGTCTAGTCCTAGAGTCCAATAGAACTAACAAAGTTGTACATATGATATTTTCAATATTATGTCTCGTTAATTGAGTTATACTCAATTTTTTAATTTCTATAGATGAATATAACTTATCACATTTATTTTTAATAAAAATTGTGGGAGAATAATCTTAATTAGGGAACAAATTATTTGCATAGGTTCTATAAGGCGAGCGTTGAGCGTTGCGCGTCGCGCGTGCTCTGGGCGCACTGTCGGGCGCTTGAGGCGTAAGATTCATGGATCTAAACCCCGTCTGAGAGTCTCAAGGCGTTTTGCAAATACTCCACCCCGGAGCGAGCCTCCAAACTGCCTTTTAAAACAGAGCTTTCCAAGCACATGCGCAAGAAAAATAATTTCTAATGTGCTTATTAAGATTTAACCAGTGGGGGTAATTTTACATTTAAAAAGGAATAAAAACACATGGGTATATATGGTTTCTCTTGCTGGACAGAGGGAATAAGATTATTCAAGTCAACTACATAAATTGACCCCTTTGTCATGCATGACAGCAAATAAAGGATCATGAATAGTTGGAATTTGGAAGTATATATATAGATGAAAAAAATAGAATAATCCCGAGAAATGGTAGCTCAACAGAAGATTTATGAGAATAGCCAACCTCATTTCCAAGAATTTGTGAATAAATTCATATGGGCGTTAACATCTTAACAAGTGTGGTAATATAGTACTCGTTTCAATCTTCTGGTAAAATATAAATAAACACAAAATTTGAAGAAAAAAAAAGGAGAGAATATTTGGGACCAACAATCATAAATATATCATGAAATTTATGTGGTTACAAGAAATCTGAAACTTGTTTTCTTAAATGTTCATAAAATTTGTGTGCCTATGAAAACTTCTCATTATTGATATAGTAAAAAAGTTAAGTTCAATTTATTTTTAAATATGAAAAATTTCTTTTCTAAGGCGATTAGAGAAAATGTTACTACGCTGAAAAAAACTAGAGAAAATAATATTAAATTAAAATAGGAGTATGAAGCGCATGGATTTGGGGCAACACCCTTTTATTCTCATGCTGGATACAGAGGGTGTGGTGTTCAAGCACCTTGTTCAATAGTACTTTCTTTAATCCATTTTCTGTATATTCGTCTATTGGCCAAAATTTGACGGATACGTGTTGTCAAGTATCCGATATCGTGGCACTGTTAGAGTGAAATTCGGAGATAGATTATCTCAATTTGACATAGAGACAAATATGTTGAGCACAATCAGACACCATCTATCGATTATATATTCGGACGCTTAGACTCCGAAAAGAAATCATACGGATTCTCGACCAAATAAGGATTCAGCTGCAATGGCCTCTGCTATTTTTGGAGGTCAATCTTATCACTTTTGAACAACTTATCCGACCGTTAGGAGATGGGAGGGAGTGAGAATTATGTTGTGTTTAAGACTCAGCTTATAAATAGCTCCTTTGCCCCTCATTTGTACCCCTTAATCACTCTCTACGCGTACAATACATATTGTTCTTATATTGTATTTAATTACTACTGTTCTTCTTGCTCTGTGTGGTGATTTCCATTGCTATCTTTGAAGCATCAACAACCTAATTAATACGATTTCTTTTACACTGCTCTTCTTATTTATTCGTTCATATGCAATCCATTAATTTGTTATTCGACCATTATATTATTATTTAATCATTTTTTTAGCTATTTAACTATGTATAAATGTTTAATTATTACGCCTAATATCTTGATATAAAGGATTGTTTGTGCTCAATAAATATAAATTTCATTGTGTAACCTAAAATCAAAATTTAAGAAATACTAAAAATGCTAAAATAAATACCAGCAGCTTCTAAATTTGAATTATTATTTAATTTGACAATTACAAGCTTTTATAAGCATAAAAATAATATGAAATACTCTAAGATCACAAATTTTAGAGATAATTTTAGTATGCATTTTTTTTATGCTTCGTGTCAAGTTAACATAGTTAAAATAAAAGGTTAATTCATAATAAACTTGTTAAACTATATTTACGTACATGTTTTGCTACTTTTATACGTACACTATTCCCTGCTGAAATTTTACGTCTTCTAACAAGTTTAATCAGCATTAACAGACCTACCAAAAATTTAGGTGTTTTAGCAATATTAATAAGCCTCCTTTCCATCAAAAAGTTGCATGCTTTTTCACAAGAGGCTATAGATACTCACACAATCCTCTGCTCTTTACACCTAATCACATGCGATGGAATACGTATAAAGAGTTTGATTAAATATTTTATCTTATACAGCTATACATTAAAAATTTACTAAACCAATAAATAAAAGAATGTATTTTATCCTGGAAATTTTTTTTGGTCCGAAAGAGAACTGGTAGAGGATATAGGGTGGCCACCCGTTGTGGTTAGTACACAAGTAGAAGTAGTTCCTAAACAGGTAAAGGTTTTTTTTTTTTTTTTGGTAATACTAGTTAAAGCTACATTAGTACTGTTCGCCTAATAGGCATATATTTCCAACTCATTTTTAGAACCAGTTGACGGTTGGATTAGTTTAGATCACTTTAATACAATAGATTAGTTGAGAACAAACTAACTAATGTAAAGATGAATACTTAAGATGACCACTTCTGGTCACTCGTATATGCGTTCCTTTTTTAGTACAATTAAAAAAAAAACACGCACACACATATATTAATTGTTTGAATACGAAATTTCAATTTTATCATTGAAAAAGTAAGAATAAAAGCTTTAAAATTTTTATAACCACACAAACTGTTAATTTATTTAATACCACAAATTTTAATTATTATTTACTTTTCACAACAAATTATATTCATTACATAGAGTAAATTGAAGTGAATAAAATACTACTAGTAACAATATGATTTGTCGGTACGTTCGACGGCTTAATTAGTGACATAGTAAAAATTTTCCAGGAGAAATATGAAAAGATGGGTGAAATGAAAAAAAGAAACAGAAAAGAGACCAAAAAGTGGAAAGTATAAATGTGATTGACAGAGTGAAAGACTAACTAGGAACACGTGGCTTTATAATATGGAGTTGGTCCTCAAAATCCTGGGTAGGGGCCAGGGGGACTGTCCTTGGAATCTAACGAAGAAGTGTCTTGTTTCTGCGAAAAAAAGAGACATTTATATATGTACTGTCTCTGCTGCTTTTAAAACATCAATTGTAAGAAAGCCAGGTGGAGGGTAACCAGGTGGAGGGTAAATGGTGTAACAAAGAACCTCTTTCCCTTTTCTATTCCCCGCATTCTTCGCCTTAACCATGTTACAAAATTACAATAGTCAATACCACCGACGAGGCTGTCACATATTGCCACTTCCATAATATATAAATTATTGCAAGTCATTTTTTAAGTATTTGGTTACTGTAAAGCATTCTCCCCTTTCCAATCTAAGGAGCCACTAGGACATGACTTGGTTGAAATTAAGAATCTTCTTACGGTTGTAAAAGAATCTTCTTAACTCAGCACATATACATTGAGGAAGATTCATAGAAATGGAATAAGGTTAAATTATACAAATATACCAACATAGTAGCAGGTTTACAATAAAATAGCAACATTATGTCACTTTTCAAGAATAGCAATACTTTTTTAATATTATATATACAAGTTATTAAAAAAAAAAGATTTACTCAATAAAATTAAAAATACACCCTGCACCAAAATCGCCCATAATTATAGGCATGTCTTTTCATCTGTTCCTACTTTTTTGGGATTACAACTACTCAATTACTAATTCTACTGTATGTCTTTTGTATGTCTATCGTATGGTGTATGTGTATAGTATGTATATTGTATGGCTATTGTATGTGTATTGTATGGCTATTTATGTGTATTGTATGGCTATTATATGTGTATTATATGGCTATTTTTTCTTACGTATGCTTATGGTCAATTTATAATAGATGGTTTTGAGGTGAGAGAAAAAATGTTGGGTGCATAAATATAGGACTAGATTTATCTTTTTTTTTTAATTACATTTTTTTTATTTTTAAATACATTCTGCTAGTTTTTGTAGCAAAAAACAAGAATGTTGCTATTTTTTGTAAGTTTTGAAAATATTTATATATTTTGTAATAAAAGTACATAATCAGTGTTTAACTTTTACCAACAACAACAAATTCAGAATTATCCACGGATGGGGTCTGGAGAGGGTGAGATGTACGCAGACCTTACCCCCATTAAGGTGGAAAGACTGTTTTCGATAGACCCTCGGTTAAAGAGAAAAGCATAGGAAACATGCATAAAACGAAGCAACAAGATGAAAACACAATGATAAAGCAAATACTAACATGACACTAAAGGTACCTACGAGAACAAACTACCAAAGCAATAAAGGCAAAAAATAAGTCAAGAATATCAAATATAAACGAATCATACTAATGCCAATATAACATAAATCTCTCGACTACTATCTAACCTTCTACCCTTATTCTCGACCTCCATGCTTTCCTATCTAGGGTTATGTCCTCGGTGATCTGGAGGTGAGCTATATTCTGTCTAATTACCTCGCCCCAATTCTTCTTCGGTCCACTTCTGCCTCTCCGAAGACCCAGCACCGCCAACCCCTCACACCTCCTCACTGGGGCATCTGTGCTCCTCCTCTTCACATGTCCGAACCATCTGCAACCTCGCTTCACGCATATTATCCACCATTGATGCCACTCCCATCTTATCACGAATGACTTCGTTACAGGCCTTATACATCCTACTATACTCACATATCTATCTCAAACACATCCTATAGTGTTTAACTTTTACCCACGTTAAATAGCTTAACTTTTAACTCTCAACAATGAAATTGAAAAATCTGTGAGGAAATTTTCTGGCGCACAGTATTAGATATTTCTGATGGATCTTGGAGAATTGTCATAAATGAATAAAACTCAAATACTTTTTTTTATCGGAATTTAAAATTAAAATTGGTGATCGCCAAGGCCACTCATCAAACTATGTATAAATTGAAACAAAAGTATTACGAACTTTTTTTAGAGTCCCTTTAGATTAGCTGATTTAAAGTGGCTGATAAACATAAAGTGCTGAAAAGTACTTTTAGGTGTGGAAGTTGATTTTATAAATAAACAGTTCCGTATTTGGATAGCAGTGATGAAGCTAGTAATAAGCAGTTCGTGTGTTTGGTAAAAAAATATTGATAAGAACATTTTTTATTAAAATGACGAAAATATCCTTTATGTTATTTATAAAAAAATAAATTTAAAAGTATGTTTACATTAAAAATGACAAATGAATAATTTAGAATGAGGAGGAGATTGAAAATTTTATTGTAGAAATGATATTTCATGGACTACAAAATGTTTTAGAGATAAAATATTAAAATACTTGGTCAAACTAAAAGTGTTTATAAGTTGAGAATGACCAACTTATGACTTGCGACTGATTTTGACTTATAAACACTTATGATACTTACCAAACACATAAATAAGTAAAAAAAAAATACTTATAAACTGGTTATACGCTTAGTGAAACACCCTTTTAGTTTCTCATTCAATATTTGTATGCACGACTAATCTTGATTTGGGTCAGAATTCTAGTATGGAACATAATACCAAAGGCGGCTTCAAGATAGGTGGTAAAGAAATGTTGGTTACCTACTATTCCAACCACAATTTTTTGCTGAACTTAAATTCTACTATTTACTTAGGAGTACCTACTAGCAGGGGTGTAAATGGTTCGGTTCGGTCGGTTATTTGAAAATTTTTGTACCATACTAATATTTCGGTTATTCTAGCATGCATAACCAAAATGTGAATTTTTCAAACCATCCCAATCATTTCGGTTTCTCTTCAGTTTCGGTACGATTCGGTTAATTTTCGGTTTTTTCTTCAAATATTATCTAAAATTACTACACAAACAAAATTGTGTTTTTTGGCATACAAGACAACATTGAAAAATATGTTTCCCTTTCATTACAAAACTCATATATTTCTAGTGATTAAACCAAAATATAAGTTTTTATCTCACTTAAGTAAACGATAAGAGAGAACAATGATATCACATTCAATTGAATATTTGGTGATTGGCGCCCAAAATGTCACTATAACTTGCGGTAGTGAAGGACTTTGAAATACCAAGTCTCAATATGAAATTATGAGAGAGTGAGCTGAAATGAATTAACAAAAAACAAAATAATTATTTATATTATTTCGATATTAAGCTCACGTTCATTTACTTTTTTGAAAAAGATATTTGATTACAATATATTGTTCTATACTAAATCAAAGTTCAAAATAAACACAAGTCGGTATGAGTTTAAAAAGAGTTTAAACCTTCACCTAAAGTGAACAAAATTCACAAGAACGTAAATTGACCATGAAGACTAGCTACAATAAATCTGTTACTTTTGCAAGAGCTAGAGTTAAGGGCATTTGCAATGTGATTCTAGAAAAAAGCACTATACTATTGAAGCATGTTAGTTTCAATTTTCAGTTAGTAGTAGTAGTATTAGCACTATTACAATAGATTGGAATGTTGGGCATCACTGATTTCATTCTAAACAGTAAGGGTGAAAAATTTATGCTTTATTTTTTAGACTTAAGTAAATTATATATAGTTATCCATGTAAGTTTCATATATAAAGTATTCTTTTATGCAATTAAATGTAGTCGGTTCGGTTCGGTATTTTTTCGGTTTCTTTTTATAGAATAAAAAATCTAATCTAATAATCGGTACAGTTATGACTTTGCATAAGAACCTACGGTTTTATTGTAAAGAACCTAAAATTCGATTCGGTATGGTTCGATTCGGTCGGTTATATCGGTTTTCGAAAAACTATTGACACCCCGTACCTACTAGTAGTAGTATTAAATAAACATTAATTATAAATAAGGAGAAATATCAAAGTTCTTTCTTAAGTCTTACCCTTTTCCCTCACCCCCTCCCACCCCCCCCCCCCCCACCCGGGAAAGCAACTAGGGTCCCACTCAGTGTCACTTTTTGCTGTTACTGATATTTATTTATACTGCATTTGGAACTTGTCTCAAATAAAATTAAACAAATCAACACTTATAAAACAAACTTACACACAGCAAAGCACCCTTTCTTCTTCTTCCTCCTTGGCTCCTCCTATTTCGTATGTCTCTATCTTAATTTTATGAATTTGTTTTTGGCTCTTTAGAATACATTGAAGTCATCATATAAGATATATATATGTGTGTGTGTAATAATGTGTCACTTTGTATTGTCTTCTTCTTTTGACAATTAATAGATCTCCTTAATTTCATTAAAACCTGCTCCCCACCTTCCTATATATAGCTATTTCATAGTTGGAATTTCAATTTTACTCAAAAAGTTTGCATTTTTATCATCTTCTTGCTTTTTCTGGTATGGGTTTTCCTTAATTCTTTCAAGAAAATAGTTACTTCATTTTATAATAATTAGTGTGATTGGTCACGGGTTCGAGCCGTGGAACCAGGCACCTGCGTGAACGCCGGATGGTTTGTGCACGGGATGCTCTTTTACCTTGTTTGGGTTTATTTCAAGAATCTTAGTTGAGGATGTGATAATTATGTGTACCTTTTTAAGATAGGGTCCAGTTATTAATTCCCCTTTTGAAATTTTAACATTTCTTTCTCAATTTCTCAGCAGCCCAAGTTTCAGTTTTTAGTATTGATTATGACACAATTTTTTAAATATATGTTGCTGCAGGTTGACAGAATTTATAAAAGGAGGAGAGAGGGTATTTTAGGTTTTAAAGCATTAAAGAGCTTCTCCAATGCAAAATTTTGGCAGGGCAAGAACTCAGCAAAGGTCTAATAGATCTTTGCCTTTAGGAGGTCAGCTTTTATTTCTTGATCAGTTGTTTGTGGTCAGATTTTGAAATTTTTTATCACTATAAAAAATGCTTTTTTATATGACGGTGGTGTGCGGGCTGTTTGATTGAGTGGCTGCTACCTCCCATCAACATAGGTACCGGATAACTCTGCCTACCAAGGGTTAGGTAGATAGGAAGAAATCATCTAGTGTATTCTGCGAGTGCTGGGAGTTGAACCTGAGACCTTATGGTTCTCAGCTCACTTCTTTGATCATTAGGATTTAGGTGACACCTTGTGTTTGGTATAGGGTTTGGATATAATAGTCACCTACTTACTTGGAATCTAAGCATTTTCTTTTTTGCAGTAAAATGTAGTGCATATAAGTTTTCTAGTTAATCAGGATAGTTTTCTGTTGGATGAGGGGGTGTTTTGATTTTTCTAATTATGTTTCTACTGGTTGTTTGCTGATCTGTCAAGTGTTTAAGTTATAAAATAGGACTTGTGTTTTGGGGTCTAAAGTAGCTTTCTTTATTTGTTGTAGGCATGGATTATGCAGATCCAAAGAAGAAGAGCAATTTTGTGGGTAAAATTCTTATGGCTGCTGTTTTGACAGCACTATGCATTCTTATGATCAAGCAGTCCCCAAATTTTAGCACCCCAAGCGTGGTACTTAATCCTTCTCATTATTTATTCCTCATGTTAATGTTCTTGTGGCCCTTGGGCATTTCTCGGTTGTCAAAAAAAGTGTCAATTAACGCATATGAATATTGAACAATGTTTGAGCTTGCTACTCACCATGTTTTTTTGTCTTGTTGCCTCTTCCTTCACAGTTCTCTCGTCATGAACCAGGCGTCACTCATGTCTTAGTCACTGGAGGTGCTGGCTATATTGGCTCCCATGCAGCATTACGTCTTCTAAAAGAGTCTTACCGTGTAACCATAGTGGTAATTTCTCCAATTGGAGTTGTGAATATGTCCTTAATTAATCAACTCTTGAGCATGGATATGTGCATGGAACATCATAGGAAAAATGATATACTGATTTAACAGGACAACCTTTCACGAGGAAACCTAGGTGCCGTAAGGATTCTGCAAGAATTATTTCCTGAACCCGGCAGGCTTCAATTCATATATGCTGACTTGGGGGATGCTAGAGCGGTATTCTGCAGTTGTTCTAAACTACCTTTTGGTACTTGTTTCTTTTTGTCCATTCTACTTATTCCCATGATTAATATATGCAGGTACACAAGATATTCTCCCAAAATGCATTTGATGCGGTCATGCATTTTGCAGCTGTGGCATATGTTGGTGAGAGCACCCTTGATCCCCTCAAGTAAGTATTATTGAATTTCCTTGAGACTTTTCCATATATACAGTGTATTACGTTGCATGATTTGAGAGGAATAGAATATTTGAATTTTAAAGCATAACTTTGATTAATAAAGTATTCTCTTTCCCCAAGAACATCAAGTATGGACTGATATTTGATCTTTGTGACATTATTGCTTGTGAATTAAGAATAGGTAGAGTTTTTATTTTGTTGTCTTTATTTAGAAGGTGTTTGGGATGCAGTGGCTTCTAAAGATGCATTTGTCATAAAGAAAGAACTTAAATTTTCACTTTTAGTAAAGTACATGTCAGCTAACTCTTCTAGCAGAGCTTTGGCAAGTTATGCTCTTCTATCCAAAGGTTGAAATCTTCAAAGGAGACTTTGATTTTTTTTCGTTCTGTCCATAGTACTTACAATGGATTGTATTTCTTAACATGAATCTTTATAAACGATTTAGTAAGCTATTCTACTCTTGCGTATGTATATTTCGTTTTCTTGGTAATTTTGCTTTGCCTTCTCCCTTCACTTATATTTTCTGTGCTGCTCCATGTGCCAATCAGATATTATCACAACATCACATCAAACACCCTCACTGTATTAGAAGCAATGGCAGCTAGTGGTGTCCCAACTTTAATTTACTCTAGTACATGTGCAACTTATGGAGAGCCTGAAAAGATGCCCATTACAGAAGAAACTACACAGGTGAGTGTTTTAAAGGCCTATGCATTTATTAGGCTAGAAGCATGTGAATAATCTTTAGTCAATGTGGACAGCTTCATTTGTATGCTGGTATCATATTGCAAAACAGCTGAGCTTCTTCTCTTGAATTGCAGCTCCCTATTAATCCATATGGAAAAGCAAAGAAAATGGCGGAGGATATCATTCTAGATTTTCATAAGAACTCAAACATGGCTGTCATGATTTTGAGGTAGAGTGTTCTTGCCTTATACACTTTTTCGTTTTAGTTTATGTGTTTTCTGTGCTGGGGTGAACTCATCATTACCTATCTATCATTTGACTTTGTTCTTTTTATGTTTTCTGGTTTCGGTTATCTTTATCTAGTTGTTTTCACCTGTTGGTTCATGTAATCTAGCACTTCTATTATTATGTCCATCCAGTTGCTGATTTTGTGGCCTTTTATCTTCTATTCCATAAGGCGGGATCATTTAACGATCTTCTTATTGAAGTCTTATAACTGAAGTTTGTAACTAACTGATAAGTATCTCTTCAAATTCTGCACTGCTTTTTCATTGTTATTTCCCAGTAAACTATAAGCTTGCACTTCTTTGACCGATTTTGATACCCAGCTGACCCTAGTGTTTTCTACTTGTTTTGTGTGGCACATTTTATTGCCCAAATAAACGCTTACATCGGTTTCTTAAAATTCAGATACTTCAACGTGATTGGTTCTGATCCAGATGGGAGACTAGGAGAAGCTCCCCGACCTGAACTTCGGGAACATGGCCGGATATCCGGTGCTTGTTTTGATGCAGCTCGTGGAATCATACCTGGGCTCAAGGTCGGTAAATATTTGCTATCTACATTTGTATTTGTGGAATTTGCTAGCAAGTGTTTCAATTTGTTTTATTAATGTCTGAGAAAGTTTTGCCTGGTTCGAATGCATTAGAACTTCCAAATCTCTTACCATTAGTGGTTGCTAATTTATTATCAATAACAAGCTACTGACATAGAACTGCTCTATGCACTAGAAGAAAGATTCTTGTGATGTAGAGGTGGGAAAGTGAAGTGTGTATCAATATGACATGAAATTAATTGATAAGCCATTGGGCACTGAGCTGTAGTTCTTTTGTCATGCAGGTTAGAGGAACAGACTATAAGACAACCGATGGTACGTGCATAAGGGATTATATAGACGTAACCGATTTGGTTGATGCTCATGTGAAAGCTCTTGAGAAAGCACGGCCAGGGAAAGTTGGGATCTACAATGTTGGAACAGGAAGAGGTAAACCACTTTGCTCTACATAGTGAGTTTTACTTTGCTTTACTCAAAATGATCTCTGACTCTTAATTTTTCCCTTTTGTCTCCGAGAACAGGTAAATCAGTGAAAGAATTTGTGGAAGCTTGTAAAGCTGCCACTGGGGTACCTATCAAAGTAGACTTCCTTCCCCGTAGGCCTGGTGATTATGCAGAAGTGTACAGTGATCCAAGTAAGATTAAGAATGAACTGAACTGGACAGCCAAACATACCGATCTTCAAGAGAGTTTGCAGACTGCGTGGAGATGGCAGAAATCACACTTCAATGGTTATGGTTCATCTATAGCAACGTCCTAATATGCTTCTTCAACATATCGTTGTAGAAGACTGACCTAAACCCCGTGTCACAGCTTAACTTTTCATATTATTAGTATTCTTGGAGTGCAGTTTTGAAGGACAAGAGGGGTGTTCAATGTTTATTCTTTGAGCTAGATGGATTTACTTAGCAATTAGCAGCCTATTTACCCATTTGTCATGTGTATTTAGTGCCATTCAGTTATAGCTTACATCTTGTTTCCTCCGTCTTTGCTTCTCAGTCTATTCATCTTGTGTATATGAAAATAATGTTAAGGATTTACTCTCAGAAGTTTCATATATAACTTTTTCTTGTGTACTATTTTCTTTTATTACTTGGGATTGGGGCATAGTCGATTGGTTGATGGATGTATCTAATTTCATTGGTTGCAACAGAAAATCTATCTGGTTGATGGATGTATCTAATTTCATTGGTTGAAACAGAAAATCTATCGTAGAAAAATACAGTTGCCACCCCAGCCAGACCATACATCTAGCTAAACATTATTGCATTGCATCTTTTGGCACTATTCTAGCAAAGTAACCAAGTGTTAATATTAATTATAATTTGTAATACTAGTGAGTAGTGACAAAATTTCAGCTGTATATGTTTAGAGTGCTTACAAAATGTACAATTTTTTTTTTCTTTAAGCAGCAATTTTTATCATGTTATAACCTTTCAAGTTGGGAGCATTCTGCTTAAAAAATCTAATTGTGGGCAGCAAAATCTCTGTTGAAGGAAAAATGTTAATGCTCAAATATGCTGTCAGTGGATTGTTTTTCTGCGATGCCTATTCACAAAACAAGCATGCTTAAATTGCAATGTGCAAGCTTTGATATACCTATCATTGTTCATGTTGGGCTGATTGCGCTAGACAAGAAGGCTTACAGACTGACTTGTTAGGTTATAAGTAAACCAACTGACTTGACTAACTTGGATTCGTATCGAATAAATCTACTAAAGAGGTAAAATGCTTTTATCGAAATATTCTTCATTCCCAAAATTAACCGGAGATCTCTAGCTAAAGCGGAGCGATCTCAACTATATAACCAGGCTTCTCAATTGATAGTTGTCTTTTCATTCTTTCTTATCTATCTAGTTTTATATAGCCTAGGCAATTCATAGGCAATGATTACAAACAACTTATATTGTAGTGTCGTATCTATTTTAATACAGTTCGCGTACCTGCATTATTATTTTTAATGTAACCACAGAAGATGAACTAGCAAATATCATATTTAGGAATTGGAAATAAAGATTTCAGTCAAGTTCCACTTGCAAATCTCAAATAAGCATATGAAAAGTTCAGTTCAGTTTGAAGATTTTTGAGTATATGAGCAAAGAAAAGTATGAGAACGGAAATTATAGTCTCAACAGAGGTTTCCAGTGTTTCCACTGAAGGTTAGAGAAGGGTTTCAACAGAGGTTTCTACTCGGTGAACTGCAGTGATAAAGAAAACATGTGGGAACTCTAATAGAATGTTGAAAGACTCTTAGTAAAATGGTGGATGCAGCATGTATTAACTTGCAAAAGATAAACAAACTACTAGCTTATTTTACAACTTCTGAAAGCACAATCCTTTTCTGTCATCATTGGATTTTCCAAGAACTTAGTTTAGATCCTATAAAGTCCAGACTGGACTAAAAGTAAAAACCCTGTCAAAAGATAAGGGCCTGTATGCCTATCCTTCCCAAGACTGCATGTACAGGGAAAGTTTGTGTGGGGGTGTAGTTCGATTGTAGAGGCCGAGATTAATCTTCTTGCTGAAAGAAAGTATAATCTGAACTCGCTTCGCTCTTATGGACCTGCATGAAATCGATCAAAGTTTATGAGATATGCATGTCCCTTCCCATCTTACCAACCTCAAAAGTCATCACTGTGCAAATTTCTATAGGGAATAGTTGAAAGGTAAGCATCGTCTAGTGGTTATTGTTCGGAATCCTAAACAACCAAAGAGTATATTCAAGAAAGACACCAGACCTTAACTGCTTATGCAATTCGAAACACTAAAAAAGCAAAGTGATTATGAGGTCTTCACAACAACTATATGATTATGCTACTCAGTATATATAGACCTCTGATAACTTGCATTTGTATTCGTGTTTCTTATACAGTACATTTATTTCCTTGAGACTTCTGAAGAAAAGTAAGCATAATTGTAATTTGGAAGTCATGCGGAAGGGTATCTCAAATTGAGGTACCACTAGTTCATTGTAATAGCATATATAGCTACTGAGTAGGATCTCTTGTTAAAGGACATGGTCCAAAATTCCAGATAAGTGTGTTCACTCTTCAAAGACTCAGTATTATATAAGTGCTCTATGTAAATCTTAACAATTGCTAATTCTTTCTTAAACAGTTTGCTAATGTTTTTATCAGCTTTAAAATACTTAGATGGCCCAAATTCAAGCTAGCAACATTTTTTACTTTGATTTAGTGTTCATGCAAAGCTGAAATATGAGTCACCTATTGTTTGAACTAAGCTTCAGATACTAGGATGCATAGCTGGGGACTAAGATTGTTAAGTAAAACTCCACTCTGTTAACTTTTTATCTTTCTTCCATGTTTTCTATATAGAATCTGTGAAAGATGATAAACTTAAGCTTCACCCTAAAGTGACTATGAATGTTTCTACATAGAATATGCAAGACAAGATAAACTAAGCTTCAGTAAAGAGATTAACACACCTCAGCAGTGCGTGAAGAGCCTGTATGAAAAATAGGAGCAAGAGATGTCCAAAGAAGAGGGTCTGTTAAAGGATCTATGCTGTTGTAGTTAGTCAGAAGTGGTGCTGACAGGAGTGGAGTAAGCGGGTGCAAGTTTCTGTTAATGGATGATCCCCCAACGTTCAGAAATGCAGCTCCAAGCCTCTCATTTCCACTATCAGGACTTGATTTTTCAATCGTCTTCCCACGGTCAAGTCTGATGATAGTGCTTTTGTTTTCATTCTCATCGTTCTCCACTTTTTCTTTCTTCTTAGAAACCTTCTCTTGTAAACTCTTGTACGCTGCAGACTGCGACAAAATGCTCATAGCAGAAAATGCAGAGCTTTTATGATTCTTTCTTTCTTGGTTTACACCCAAACGAGGCATCTCATATGGTTCAGTCTGCTTAATTGATAATTCCGAGGCTCTAAGCTCATTATCAATATCTTCAGGACAACCAACCTTAGTTTCCTCTGACGTTTTCAAATGGATATCTGTTTGACGAGCTTTATTACCACCCCACCATTTGATGTAACTTGACAAGTCAATCTTTCTATCCATGCAGAAACCACCAATGTACTCATTGTCCACTGTGGCATCATCACCTTTTTGAAAAATTTAAAGTACTTATAAGATCTGAGGTTGCACCTTATTCTAACTATTATGAAAACAAGTTTCTTCTTGTAAGACAAAATTTATACGCACCATAGTGCAGGCTGTTAAAGTAATCAGCTCCAGGAACACGACCACACTGCAGATCCCATCGACTACATTGGATCCAGAGAAGAAAGATAATCATGAGTTATTACTTATCTAAAAAAGATTATGAAGTTCAAGAACCAGGAAAATAAGTATATGTGAATGTGACCGGTCGGCAATAGCTAAACATTGTGGCCATCGCAGTTCAAGCTGCGGTACCGATACGGAAGGCTGATTTAAGTAAGTCATTTCTCTCATAAAAAATCGAACATCATTTCATGCCTTCATCAAATAGTTTTTTAATTCAAGAAGTCATATAAACACATGATCTGTGCTAGCATACCTGGAGAGGGGACGATATTTGGAGATCCCTCTGGAGAAACCACCACTTTTTCTGCAAATATGAGTGTACTAGGAATCAGCTAACCTTCAAAACACATGCATATGCAGACAACATACCCACCTCCGTAATGACGCAAGATAATCCTCTCTTGAGACATTTTGCATCTCCTCAAGGTCCCTTGTGTAATCTGTCACCTACATAAATGGTTAGCACATTTAGTACAAGAATGTAAAACCATTGCAAAGCACCTGATTAGGAAACATTCATAAAGGTTCCATCAAGTCCTTTTGCTAGAATAAAGCTTCACAAATTCGATATATAAATAAACCAGGAATTAAGAAAACAGGAGAGAATTGGAGTTGCAAATCCCCAAGAGAGGTACGAGGAGGGGGAATGGGGCAGGGGAAGATGCTTTTACTTGATAAACTGAGAAAACAAACTAATATCAAACATCTTACAGGGAAATTAATGAGAGTTCCAGGACCCCAATATTTCAAAGCAGCAAGATCATATGCTCTTGCTGCAGCTTCCTCATCATCATACGCTCCTACAAGAAGTATTGGTCACAAAATGTCTAACAGTTTAATCTCTATTCATGTGCAGGATTTAAGAAAGGATCGACCAAAGTACTCACCTAAGTAAACTGCCCATGCAGATCAAGCACCAATAAACATCCAGCATCCATGCAATATAAATTTCAAAACATAAGTTTTTCACAAGAAGCTGGAGCATCCAGCTAGAATTCCAATCAGCATGCAACAGAAACAATAATGTCTGCTAGGGAAACAAAGAGAAACACCTTGCTTTCCTTTCTTATTTTGGTTCTGATTCCAGGTACTTTTATCCCAAAGATGAGCTTCATAACGACCCGTCCATCTATGCCTAGTCCCATGAAATTGAAAACATAGCTCAAAATTTTTTTCAATAAAACAAGAGAAATCATTCATAACGCGAGCAATATTTTGCTAAAAGAACAGCTAAAATAGACGGAAGTCTTCCATATATACCATCTTATCTGACCGTAACAAATAGAACAGGAAACGGGAACATTTAAGAAATGAGACAAACCCCTAAAAAGCTTGAAGAGGCAATTTGACATTCCTCCTCCATACTAAACCAAAGAAAATAAACATGAATATCAAATGCAAGAGGTTATTCTGCTCCAGCAGCTGAAACAAATAGAAATGCTCTGCTCATCCAAGCGGTGCAGTGATTCTAAAAATCCCCTTTTTGTTTGATCTACCTAAGGACTCAAACGGAGCAGGCAACTTTTCCCACCCAACTTTAAACTTTTTCTCAATCCAAGTAATAAGGTATACAAGCATCTCAACTGATTTATTTTTTCTTTGCTTTCCTTCTTTTATTTTATAAAAAAGTGTATATAGAATACAGAAAGAAAATATCAAGGAACAAGTTTATCATCTCTAAGATAGCTGCACAGTAGGCATTTCTTTCAGACATGTTTGTCTCATGAATAGTGTGGCTCCTGATACACTTCCTACTGCAACATCTGTATTTAGAACTTCTTAAGTGCTCATCACCATGTGTAAAGCCATGAAAGCTAACACAGAACTGCATATAATAAAGAGTTGCATTTAAACAGGGGGCATTATTTCTAGAAGTTACCATGGACAATTGTTGTACTAAGATTTGAACAATACTAGTCACTAAAATCTGCAATTTGCCTTGTTCCACGTCATACCTAGTGACACCACGATAGATGGAGCTGCGCTTCCCTGCAGTACATGGGGGCATTTTGCTTATGCGCTCCTTGGCTGTACAACCCCTCTCTTTCTTTGCTTTCTTCAGTCCTCTATACAATAATAGCTGATCAGTCCCTATAGACCCCATAGCTTCTGATGTTTCTCCGCCACCAGCATCATTGCCACTGCTACCCTCAGGCTTGGCAGTAGGCTCAGAGGAAGGGGAAGCCATAAGCAAAGGTGTCCCTGCAAGAGAACAGAATATAAAAGACTGACCAAAACAAGGAATGCTAATTCAAGATTCTTGAGAGATATGGAGGAAATTCACTCCTTTGTTAACTCCCAACAAATAAGAGAAACGAGCACTGCTTTTGTATCATTTAATTACATGGTGATGCAGGATAAAAACGGGCATCAATTTTTACTTAACTTCAGCTAATGCTCAGTGCTCATTTTCCTTAGAACTACCTAAATTACTTCCGTAATTACTGAACTTATCATTTTTTTATCAATTGTTTGTGTCAAGAAGATGAAATAAAACTGATTTGAGGAAAACCAATTTCTCTTAGGCTCAGTTCTTTTTCTTGAAATAAGGTTGAAGAAGGATTAAATACTTTGTTTTCTCCATGCTTTTGTCACCACCATGCAATAGAAATGCATGCATCAAAGTTTTCCTTCACATTCACTATGCTATTAAGCAATCTTATAAACAACACGGTACAAGAAAGAGACACAGAATAATAATTGAAAGGTTTAACTTACTACTCGTCCGTCTTTAAGGATGTTGGAGTTTCACCACAGAAAAATGTGTAAAGCCAGTAAACTTCCACAAGCCCTGATTTTATAAAAAATATAAACTATATAAGCAGAATTCAAGTTGAACACCTGACAGATATGCTCCCTCCTCCTTCTGAAATATTTATGACTACATCCTTTTCTTTCCTTTTGGATTGTAAACTACTACACTGAGCTTAAAGAATTGGTCACTTTATTATAAGGTACTCTAATATAATTAGGTATATACATGGTTAACTTGGTATTTTTGTTAAATAAAGAGTAACCAACCATTCTCACCTCAAGATCTTTTAGATTTCTTTGGAAAGTTGACCCTTCACGAAAGTTCATGATGTTGTAATTCTTTATGATTTCTCTGGGAAGTTCATTCTTCACAATATGTTCATGAATTCTTAGCAATAGATTAAGTGTGTATAGAGTGTGTCGAAGATATAATTAAGTAAATTAAAGTTTCCGCTTTCTAACAGCGTGCGGTCACACACTCCAACTTGCTATCATAGCAAGTCGAGATCCTAGGTTCAATTCTCTCCACCATCCATTACATTCTCACCGCCACCGATTATCAAAATGAAATTCAACACGCTTGGTGCAAGAAAAAATAATTAAGTCCGTCTATGAGCGTGATCACCCCAATAGCATAAGCATTTAGATGAGACGGTCGCACACTAAACAAAGTGTTAAATCTTAAGGGAACTCACTTTTGATGTAATGTGACTGCTGTCTCAACTGTATGGATATATAAGTCATAAAGTAATCCACTAATCGCGGTCATGAGCTTCGATGCTAATGATATCCCATACGATTACAATAATTTTATCTAGCCACTCAACTTTCTGCTAAAAAACATACTAGTACAATCCTGTTACAGCTGATCATACAACACACACATTATATTGGACTGAAGTGAACAGTACACATAAGTGAATAAAGCAGCAAAAAAACCTAGCTTTTGTCCATTTCTCTTTCAAAAAATTAATAATCACTTAACAAAAAATCTTAAAACTAATTAATATTTCAAGAACTACAGAACCCATCTTCAAAACTAAAAACCAAAGTAAAATCAACCTAAAAGAATCCTTTTTTCTATGCACAAACTACTGAATTTCAAGATATATACACAGTGTACAAAGTGGCAACTTACAAGTAATAAAGTTGAAGAGTAAGAGTTAATAAATGGATAATACCTTGAGTAAGTGTAACTTTAATGAAGCTGAAAACTATAATAATAATATAATAATAAACAGAGAGAATCAGAGTAGCATTTGAGGGTTGGGGGGTGGTATGTGATAGTATAGAGGAGCAAGTTTGATTTTGGACAGGGAAAGTGGAGTAGGAAGAGAAGGTTAGTGTGAAAAGACAAGAATGTCCTTGAGTTTTGATTGGGGGATTTGGAAGAAGAGAGATGGACAAGTTCAAACGGTTATGTTTTAATTGGGGGTAATATAGGAATTTTGACATGTTTTCAAACTGTCTTTGTTCATGAGACTGACCAAGTGACCATGTGTATGTCAGGGACACTTGTCCCAAATGATTCCAAATGCTACTCCATATTCTTTCATTGGCATTGCTCAAATTGATGTTCCAAGTCTAATTTGGGTTTAAACAAAAAAAGCCTGACAATATTTTAATTTGGTTTAGTCTTTTCAAAAAGTTGAAATCAATGGAGAAAGGTACAAGTCCCCTAAATCAGTTTTGAAAACCGCAGGTTGCACTTGTCTTTAATTCGTGGGATCCTTTTATCTCCTAGGAAACTTTTCTTCAAAAAATTTCACTACGTGCCCTTCGTAGTGACTGATTTTAAGAGTTTGCTTCCGTTTAATAATATTTTTAAAAAAAATATCCTCTTATGGCACTAAGTCAAACACTTCAAGTCACTAATTTGCAAATCGTACCTTTTAAAAAGAGGTCAAGAGTTGATGTTACAAAAAAAGGAAAAATGAAATCGACTATATAAATCTTTGAAGTTCGGCGCACGTTAAGACCAATTTTCTCGGCGCACGTTAAGCGGTGTTAGCTAACTTGCGCCAAGACTAATGTCTCGACGGAATTCTCAACCAAATTCTGCATCAATACTGGAAACACCTATTAATGAAGAAATCCGACCACGACAATCGACAACATTTGGGAGTTTTTTACCCCCAATGTTCTCGATTGTAGAAGATGAAGAAGAAACAGAGACGATACAGATTAGGTTAAATGAAGAAGTTGCGATCAAAATCAAGGAGGAACTAGAGGGCCGCTGGTCCAATTCTCTGAAGCAACATCATCCGAACAACCTACTCCGAAACCTACAGATCAAGGGAACCACAACTCTCAAATGGGTAAATCCCTTACCTTCGTCCCTCCTAGTACTAGAAATGGAAAACTAGTGGTGAAGTTAGAACAAGATGATTATAAAGCTCCTGTAGACTATTGAAAGACTGCTTTTGATAGGCTATGTAATTGGGGACACACCCTGTGTCAAATCCCTAGAAAATTATGTCAATCATGTCTGGAACTTTGTATCTCCCCCCCCCCCCCCACAAATACTGATGCACGGTAACGAATATTACTTGTTTAAATTTAAAACCATCAATGAGTGCGAACTTGTGTTGCAATCTGGACCTTAGACTTTCCACAACAAGCCCATCATTGTGCAGCAATGGGCTATTGATTTCAAGTTCGATCCTGAATGTCTCACAAAGAAACCACTGTGGGCAACTTTCCCTGGGTTACCAGTTGGATACTGGTCAGCTGAAGCTTTGAGTAAAGTGGCAAGTTCTATGGGGCGACCTATATATACGGATAAATTCACAACCAACATGGAAAAGGTGTCATATGTCAGGATTCTTATAGAAGTTGATGTAGCTCACCCTTTAGTTGGCTGTATTGAGATTAATACTCATTTGGGCACACTATATCAACCTGTCTACTATGACTGGTCACCTAAGTTCTGCACTGAGTGTATGAGGTTTGGCCATAACTCAGAAGATTGTTGGGCAAAGAAACAGAAAGGGGAAGAGTTTCAAGAAGCTCCTAAAAGGAGAAACAGAAGAAAGGGAAAGAACAAAAAAGCTCAAGTCAAACTAGAATGGCAGACAGTTGAGAAAACTACTCAGCCTAACCAGCCTATCCAAGCACAACTTGAGCAGGTAATTGAAAATGCCAGCCAGATAAACGAAGTACTAAAGGAACCTCCAAAAGGATGGATGACACAGCAGGAGAATACAATTGGAAACACTGAATACAGGAGCTTGATACCTGCCCCTACTAACAGGTATGCAGTACTGAATACTAAAACAGGTAGCTCAAGGGATGGTGCCACCTTACACCATAAACCTCCATGATACTTTCAACTTGGAATATTAGAGGGCTAAACAAACCCTTTAAACAAAATGAGATGAAGCTATTTTTGGCAAAGAATAAAGTAGAAATTCTGGGCTTTCTTGAAACCAGAGTAAAGAAGAAAACATCCCAAAAAATATGGAATAAAGTAGCAAGAGGATGACATGCAACATGAATATTGGAAACATTCGCTCTTCAAAAGATATTACCTTCTATTTTTTTTCATTAGATTATTATTCGAAAACAATTAAATATATTAAGTGATGGTTAGAAGTTTTGTATTCGAAATATAATCTGAAACGTATATACAACAAAATAATAGAAGGAGATGAACAAAGCGTAGCCCATTGACTCCACAGTCTCCTTAAGGAACTTAATTATGCTCTCACAGTACCCGAGGTTACAAATTAGATCCTTCTAGGATAGATCTGATTTACCTTACTGTAGTTGTGGTATTCCAAACGACAGCAAACATCGAACGCAAATGACCGACAATAAATCACACGACACGACATTTTTTTTTGTTTGAAAATCATTCAAGAAGAGAAGAAAGTATTTTCTTGTTCAAAGTGTAAGATTTGAGGTAAGAGCTCACTATTTATAGCCAATAAATATGTGCGATGAAAAGATATGAAACTTTTTCAATGAAAAAATGGTTATGTGCATTTTCCCATTTAGAAACGCCAACCTAACATCTTACTCATAATTTGTCTCTGGTAGCAACCATAAAATAGAGAAGCATAAGAAAGTTGATCACCAAGATCAACTATGAAATTCTAAGGTACCCGTACACGTCAATGGGATAGGTCAATTATTAGTAAAATAAGATTGGTAGCTATATAAAGATCTTTAAAATGACTTAGATTGTATTTTAGTATATAGTGATAAAGCTTGTAAATCAATTTTTAAAACTGTAGTAGCAAATATGCTTCTCTATATAGTACTCCTTATGTTCCAATTTATGTGACACTATTTTGGACTTTAAAAATTAAACAAGTTTTTTTTTTTAACCGCAATATGGTTGTTAAATATTTCGAATTGTTACTTATAATATCTTTTTTATGTAGTTTTTTAATGTGTAAATTTTATTTCAAATATTTAAATGTTCTACCTCCGAATTTACAATCAAAATAAAGAATTTTGGCTTCTAAAATACGTTTACATAAATAGGGACGGAAGTAGTAGTAGTATTATATTAGAATATTTCATCTCATACTGTATCAAAGTTTAATTAGTTTGTTTGCTGCAAATTGTACTTTAGGTGTAGTGCCCAAAAGGCTTTACGTAAAGCAAACGATTCCCACATCGATAACTAGAGAAATGTATGTGTCATGTAGTTAACATAAAGAAGGGACGCTACTAGCTTTGTAAAGCATGATCCTTCAGGCAAGTTTTAATGGGATATGATGAGTGGTCAATGCTCGCAATTAAATATGCGAGAAGAGCGTCCAGCCCAGCCTGGTTACGACAATTTGGGCGCTCTTATTTTACCGATCTGATCCCTAATTTTGAATGAAAATTCCCATTCCCCCTCCTCCCCATTTCTCCCCTGCCTTTTATACCATATAGTTTTATTTGTTTTTTTTCAAAATTGCCAGTGGTCAATTTGTTTGTTGCTCTTTCCATGAAAAATGGAAAGTTTTAGATCTCAACATTTTTCATTTAATTGTTTGCGGAGAAATTAATGAAAATTATTCTTTTTTAAGTAAATTTAAATTTGTCATTCTTTTTTGTGGTTAAATGAGAAATTTTTGTCAACCAAAGTAATTAAATTTACACCACCTGCTCATTTGACTCTAGAGCAAGGATCAAACAAAAATAACCTTTTGTAAACTCAAGAATCTATCTGTTCAGCTAACAAGGATAGCTATTTAACTGTCTAGATGCTGACTCCATTTACATTGCTTTGCCCCGGCTATGTGAATTTGAACTACTATCTCTCTGACTATAGCAGGGACCAATCTACTCTTCTGTTGAAATCTTTTATTTTTTTTTTCTATCCAAATATCATACTCCATCCGTCCCATTTTAGTTGTCGCTTTAGCAAGTTTCATTTGTTCCAGATTAGTTGTCGCTTTAGTATTTCAAGACATTTTTTACCAATTCTTTCCAATTATGCCCATATTTAATAAAAGAGTATTTCCTAGAAAAATCAATCCAGTTTTATTTATTAGGGATAAAATAGTAAAAAAACATACCCTATTTATTGATTTCTTAATGGGCGTGCGTAAACCTAAAACGACAACTAAAATGGGACGGAGAAAGTATATAACAGCAGCTAGCAGAAACCCAAGGGAGCAGCTTTTGGTCTTCTTGGTTTGATTGTTTTGGCCAGCCACTGAACTTCCATTCTCCAATTTCTAGTGCTTCTCGTTATCCAAATCAGTAGGTGTTGCCTTATGAACGTTGAGTATGGACATTAAAAAACTAGAGAAGATTTAACTAAAAGACCCCTTAAGTTTTCAATTAAAAAAATAACCTCTTAATTTTTTTTTTTGTTTATTTTTGTTGGGTAAAAAGGTTAAGTGAGATTAAGTGGGGGTCGGGGGCTTGATTAGAAATAAGAAACTTGTGAGCATAAGTAAATATTATTGAAAAGTATATAAAAACATAAAACCTGGTTATCTGTCAGGTCAAAATCATCCAAACGGGTCTTCATCCAATTTTAAACCGATATTCCTTCCCTCTCGCCCAAAATTCTCGAAATCGTTTCAGGCTTCTCCCACGAACGTTCCAGTTTGAAATCTTGTGTAAACCACACCGGTTTTTATCAATTTCTCCTGTTATCGAAGATTTGAAGTAGTAATTGAAAACTTTTAAAGAAATTCTGATTAATTCAGGTGAGAAACCCTAGTATCGTTGAATTTCTTTCATGGATCTTTGTAAGTTTTAGAATTTATGAAGTATTTTACGAAGAAATTTTGATTTTTTGTTTATTGTTCTTTTCAATTTTTCATTTTTTTAGTTTATATTGTAGATAAAATAATGGCAAGGCCGAAGTTAATAACTACTGCTCCTTCAAGTGCTAGAAATATCATAAGACTGAAATTAAAAGAGAAAGAGGTGCAAAAGCAATCTGAAGAAGATAGCAATCAAAGCGTTAGACGAATTTTGAAACTGATGTTGCTGAAATGGATGAACATTCAGCAGAAGTTGACAATCAATCTCAAAGTGGTGGAGGAGATGAAATTGAAATTGGTGAACTTGATAAATTTCTAGAAGAAGATAAAAATCAATCCACAAGTGGTGGAGAATCTGAAATGATAAAAATCCAGCAACAGACGACAAGCAATCTCCGGTTGATGAAACAGATTTAATGGATGATGAATGTCACGACCCAACCTAGGGCCGCGACGGATAACCGACACTAAGTGTCGATTATCGCTAAACCTATTAATAATCTGTGAATTATAGAGATGAGCTGGCAACCTGGTTATGAATACATACATATTTACTGAAAATATAAAGTTTGGAAAGATGACAAGGCTATCACACGATAATATATATAACATACTGACTGCACCACACAGGGACATATCTACAGGCCTCTAAAGAGTGCTGAACTAAATATACAAAGGACGGGATAAGGCCCCGCCATACCTACTCGACATCTGTACAACATACCAAAAGTAGTATACTCCGGAAGAGACGGAGTGACTCCAACAGCTGGTAGATAGCCTACTAACGTGCCCCCGGGTCTGCTCTCTCTGTACCTGTGCGGCATGAAACGCAGCGCCCCAAAAAAAAAAGGCGTGAGTACGATATGTACAAAGTATGTAAGGCCTGAGCATATAGTAAATCATAGCTGGATGAAACTGTAAGGCTGGAATATAAATGTGTAAACATGAGCTGAAGCATAGCAATGTAGCAGGAAATCTTAAGACGTACTAAACATGGTCTGAATATAACCTGAAGTCTAGCTGAATCTGAAACTGAAGACTGAGCTGAACTATACTGATAAATGACTGGTAACTGGTAACTAGAAATTACAACCGAAAGCTGTCAACTGATACTGACACTAAAAACTGGTGGCTGATAACTGAGAACTGATAACTGGTACTGAGCTAAAACTGAACTGTTATCTGAACTGGTACCTGCCTGGTATTATGGGCTATATCCCCCCAAATCAGGTAACTGAACATCTGAACTAGCCTCATATATAATCACGTAATGCATACTGTGGATATATACGCGTATATAACAAACCTGGTGGGTGTTATGGGCTGTATCCCCCCAGCCAGTAATATCTAGTCTCTCTGGTCAGAGTGTGTGAATGACACCCGGTCACACTAGGTGTTTCAACTCCCGCCTGAACCAGAGGGGCTGTATCCCCTAGACGGGTAGTATCACACGCGACCGGGCTGTGTGTCCAATGTCCAGCCTCTATGGGGGACTCCAAATCACACATAACATGATCACAATATAAGCATAAGCATGTATGAGGCATAACACGTGTGGCAACAATATATATGGACTCGAAGGAATGATAAGAAAACTCTGGATGGAATTATAGACACAACCTGAAACTTAGAATTTGTCTAACTCTTTGAATTTCTATAAAAATTTCGGCAGAGTTTCCCCTGAAACTGGATGATCCGCAAAAACAGAACCAGTACTATACTATACACGGAAATGGATACCCGGATAAACTGATAACAAGATGAGACAACTGGATGACATAACTCATCCGCAGATAGAATGTCTGGACAGCACCACTGTCCTGACTTTCAACCTAATTTTCAGAGTGTAGATGAAAGATATAGACTTCATGGTCTGCACGAAAGATGTAGATATATGTCTTAGGATTCTTGAGATTCTTAAATCATCTTAATATCAATTTTGTACAAGGAGTTATGATCAATATACTAACAACGGTCCAAAGATCAAAACAATTTTTCAGATTTTGAAACGTTTTGTCTTTCTGATTTGGATGTCTTTCACCTTGGATTTTAGTACCAAATTAAGTATATACAAGGTTTACTTGGTACCATACAAGTTTCTCACAAGAAACACTAAGATTAGAACTAAGAAAAGCTTCAAAAGCTAAAAGATACATGCCTTGCCAAAAGAAAGGTTTAGGCTTACATACCTTAATGATTCTAGCTCCTAAACTTTGTTTTTTTGAATTCCACACCTTCTAAAGCTTAAACAAGCCATAAAATAGAATTTAGGTACTTTACTTAGCTATGAAGTAATTCTAAAACTCAAATTATAGACGACATTGAAGGTAGCATAATGTTACCCTAATCGCGTAGAGCGTTCTGACGCAATCTGTCTTCCGTTTCGAGTCAAAATTGATGTGGTTTCTTTAAAATTAAAAAAAAAATGGATTCAACTCCAGAGAGTTCTGCTTATATCGTGGGTTTTCTGGAACATTTCGAAAAAATGAATAATTTCTCTTTTATAACAAAACATTTCATTTCTAGCCCTCTCTTGCACTTATGTCCCTTTTTCTAGTCTGACTTCTGATACTCATATCTTTTTATCCAGACATTGTATGAACAAACCGTCAAAAGTTTTGGAAACTACACTCCAAGACCTTCAATTTGGTATATCATATGTCTCCAAAAGACCTCATATAACACACGGAATTAATTGCTGAAAAAGCTCCGTTAAAAGGCAGATCCTTAGTCGGTTTTTTCGCAACTTAAATCTGATTTTTCCCAACCTTTATATTCAACATATAAAAGTTATATATGGTCCAATTATGACTTTAAGATCACTTAAATCATTCTTAACATGTCATTAGAACGATATACCTCACTTTGGACATACGAGGTGTAACAATCTTCCCCCTTAGGAACATTTGTCCTCAAATTTAAAATGAAGTATGTAAAAGCATCAAACAAGGATCTATTATATACATGAAGTAGTTAAGAGATGTGGATACTTGTCTCTCATATCATTCTCATCTTCCCAAGTTATTTCCTCTACGTTATTGCTTCGCCATAGCACTTTAACTGAAGGAATGTCTTTCGTCCTTAGTCGACGAATCTGCCTATCTAAAATTGCAATTGGCACCTCTTCATAAGTTAATTGCTCTGTGATCTGTACATCATCTACTGGTACAACTCTAGAAGGATCTCCAACACACTTTTTGAGCATAGAAACATGGAATACTGGATGTACCTCCTGAAGGTCTGCTGGAAGGTCTAACTCGTAGGCTACACGCCCAATTCGCCTGATAACCTGATATGGCCCAATAAATCTAGGGCTAAGCTTCCCCTTCTTTCCAAATCTCATAACGCCTTTCATAGGTGATACTTTCAGGAATACCCAATCGCCAATCTGAAATTCTAAATCTCGACGTCGATTATCTGCATAGGACTTCTGTCTGCTCTGCGCTGCTAATAATCTTTCCCTGATCAACTTGACTTTAAACGGCTTGTTGGATTAAATCTGGACCTATCAATTGAGACTTGCCAACCTCGAACCATCCTATAGGAGACCTGCATTTGCGCCCATACAAAGCTTCATATGGTGCCATCTGTATGCTGGAATGATAGCTATTATTATATGCAAACTCTATCAATGGTAGATGATCACTCCAACTGCCTCCAAAATCTAACACGCAAGCTCTAAGCATATCTTCTAATGTCTGAGTGGTCCGCTCAGCCTGTCCGTCTGTCTGTGGATGAAATGCTGTACTCAGATTCACCTGTGTCCCTAAACCTGTCTGGAATGATCGCCAGAAATTTGCTGTAAACTGTGCGCCCCTGTCTGAAATGATAGATACTGGAATACCATGTAGGCGCACTATCTCTTTGATATAAAGTCTAGCATAATCCTCCGCTGTATATGTAGTTCTAACAGGCAAGAAATGAGCTGATTTAGTAAGCATGTCAACTATAACCCAAATAGAGTCATACTTGCTCCGCGTACGAGGCAAGCCTGTAATGAAGTCCATATTCACTGCTTCCCATTTCCATGATGGAATCTCGATTTCCTGTAACAAGCCACTAGGTTTTTGATGCTCGACCTTAACCTGCTAGCAGTTAGGACACTGAGCCACAAATTCTGCTATGTCACGCTTCATTCCGTCCCACCAGTAAATCTGCTTAAGGTCATGATACATCTTAGTTGAACCTGGATGAATAGTGTACCTGGAATAGTGTGCCTCAGTCATAATCTGTCCACGTAAATCTGCAACGTCAGGAACACAAAGTCTATCTTTACACATGAGAACCCCATCACTAGTAACCCTGTATAGTGACTCCAGTTTTCTTCTGGCTATTTGTCTGTATTCAACTAGAACTGGATCCTCATACTGACGTTGTTTTACTTCTGTAACTAGGCAAGTAGTGGCTACTTTCTGAACTGTAACTACTGCATCCCCTGAATCAATTAATCTGACTCCCATGTTGGCCAAATGGTGGAGTGCATGAGCTAACTCTCTTTTCTGTGGCTGTAAATAAGATAGACTACCCATAGACTTACGACTAAGGGCATCAGCAACAACATTCGCTTTACCCGGATGATAAAGAATGTCCACGTCGTAGTCCTTCAGCAACTCTAGCCACCGCCTCTGTCGTAGGTTTAGCTCATTTTGCTTAAATATGTACTGGAGGCTCTTGTGGTCTGTATAAATATCAACATGAACTCCGTACAAATAATGTCTCCAAATTTTTAATGCATGAATGACTGCTGCAAGCTCCAGATCATGGGTAGGATAGTTCTGCTCGTGCTTTTTCAGCTGCCTGGAAGCGTAGGCAATTAATCTTCCGTGCTGCATCAATACACAACCAAGACCAATTCGAGAAGCGTCACAGTAAATGACATAGTCCTCAGATCCCTCTGGAAGTGTAAGTACTGGAGCTGTTATCAACCTGTTCTTTAACTCTTGGAAACTGTGCTCGCAAGAATCAGACCACTCAAATTTAGCTATTTTCTGTGTCAATTTGGTCAGTGGAGCTGCAATGGAGGAAAAACCTTCTACGAACCTTCTGTAATAACCTGCCAAACCTAGAAAACTACGTACTTCAGTTGGTGTCGTAGGTCTGGGCCAATTCTTCACAGCCTCAATCTTCTGGCCATCTACTTTAATTCCTTCTGCTGAAACTATATGGCCAAGAAATGCCACTGAATCTAACCAGAATTCACACTTTGAGAACTTAGCAAATAACTGTTGGTCCCGAAGAGTACCCAATACTGTGCGCAGGTGCTCCGCATGCTCTGATTCAGACTTTGAATAGATGAGAATATCATCAATAAATATAATCACAAATAAATCTAGATAAGGCCTGAATACGCTGTTCATCAGATCCATAAATACTGCAGGGGCATTAGTGAGTCCAAATGACATCACTAAAAACTCATAATGGCCATACCTAGTCCTGAATGCAGTTTTAGGTATATCAGATTTTCTAACTCTAACCTGATGGTAACCTGATCGCAAATCTATCTTCGAGAAGCACTTGGCACCCTGGAGTTGGTCGAACAAGTCATCAATCCTGGGCAGAAGGGTATTTATTCTTGATTGTGACTTTATTTAGCTGTCTGTAATCTATGCACATGCGTAGAGAGCCGTCTTTCTTTTTCTCAAACAATACCGGGGCTCCCCACGGGGAAATGCTAGGTCTGATGAGACCTTTATCTACCAAATCCTTCAGTTGCTCCTTCAATTCTTTCAGTTCTGCTGGTGCCATCCTATAGGGAGGAATGGATATGTGTTGCGTACCTGGTACTATATCAATAGAAAAATTAATCTCTCGTTCTGGAGGAAGACCAGGTAACTCATCTGGAAACACATCAGGGAACTCATTCACTACCGAAACTGACTCGAGAGTCGATGTCTCCTTTTTTGAGTCTCGAACATGAACAATATGATATAAGCAGCCTTTTGCGATTAGCTTCCTTGCCTTAAGGTAAGAAATAAACTGACCCTTTGGCGATGCAGAAACACCCTGCCACTCCATAGCTAATTCTCCTGGAAAGTGAAATTGGACTGTCTTCGCTCTACAATCAACGTTAGCATAACAAGAAGACAACCAATCCATGCCGAGAATAACATCGAAATCAACCATTTCTAGCTCAATTAAGTCAGCTGTAGTGCTACAATCGCCCATCATTATCGTGCAACCTCTATAAACACGCCTAGCTATTATAGAATCACCAACGGGAGTGGCTACCTCGAAAGGTCTAATAGCCTCTGGTACTATTTTGAATTTAATGGCAACAAAGGGAGTAACATATGATAATGTAGAACCCGGATCTATCAACACATACACATCGAGAGAATTTACCGACAGAATACCTGTGACCACGTCTGGTGAAGCCTCTTGGTCCTGTCGACCAATAAGAGAATATGTGCGGTTCTGGGTACCGCCTGCTGTAGGAGCTCCACCTCGACCTCTACCACGACCTGCTGGTGCCTGAGGAACTTGCCCCTGAGGGCGTGCTGGTGCTGAGGAAGCTACTGCTGATCTAGCTGGCTGGGCTGCACGACTACCACCCCTAGTCGGGCAATCTCTCATGAAATTGCCTGCCTCACGACAAATATAACAAGTATCAACTCCTAACTGACATGGACCCAAGTGGCGTTTACCACAATTTGAACATCTAGGATATGTCTGACTGGCCGGTAGCGAAGTACCACGGCGCTGAAATCCTGAAGTCCGTGATGCTTGACTAGCTTTGGACTAAGGAGGTTTATCAGATCTCGGCCACGAGACTGTGTAGGTATACTAGCTGGTGGCTGTCTAACACTCTACTGTCTACTCGCTCCAGATGTCTCTCCAAATGAACCAGAAAATCTGCCCCTCTTGTGTAACACTCTATCCCTGTCGGCTCTCTGTATCTGCTTCCTCTCCTCAAATGATAAAGCAAATGCCTGAATGCGTGATATGTTCATACCTGACTGCATAGAAACCGTCATACACTCGTTCACCAGGTGTGGACCAAGTCCCACTACATACCTGTGAATTCTATCATCCATACTTGCTACCACAGTGGGGGCAAACCTTGCTAAAGAATTAAAGCGATAATTATACTCTTCTACACTCAAACTTCCCTGTCTCAAGGTCAGGAACTGATCAGCACGTGCTCTCTGTGTCTCTATGGCCATATACTGATGAAGGAAGGCATATGAGAATTCCTTCCAAGTCGCCGGAGTAACATATGACCTTCTAGATAGCTCCCATGTCTGATATCTGAGAATGATATACCTGAAGTAGTGAAGAGATGTGGATACTTGTATGAACAAACCGTCAAAAGTTTTGGAAACTACACTCCAAGACCTTCAATTTGGTATATCATATGTCTCCAAAAGACCTCATATAACACACGGAATTAATTGCTGAAAAAGCTCCGTTAAAAGACAGACCCTTAGTCGGTTTTTCCGCAACTTAAATCTGATTTTTCCCAACCTTTATAAATATATGACATTAAGATCACTTAAATCATTCTTAACATGTCATTAGAACGATATACCTCACTTTGGACATACGAGGTGTAACAATGAAGTTGGTGAAAAAGAACCCCAAATAGAAAAGACATAGAGGTTCACTCTACAAAAGTTAATATGGTTGAAGAGGCACGACTCAAACACCAAGCTGAAGATCTTTTAGCTGAAATCGACGCTTTTCAAGCGGATAAACTTTCCGATGCAGGGAAAGGTAAAGAAAGCAGGGATTATGGTGGTAATGATGATGGAAAAAGTTCTGCTGCTCTTGAGGAGGGAAATGGAGAGGAATCAGGAGAAAATGAAAGAAGAAGAAGAAGAAGAAGAAGAAGAAGAAGAAGAAGAAGAAAGTGATGAAGAGATAGATCAAGATGGTGATGAAGCCAGGGAGCCTGAGTGTGAGTCCGACCCTTTATCAGTTCCTCGATGCATCAAGAAAATCAATGTTCGAAGGTATGGACTTAAAACTTGGCTTGATGAAGTTCCTTTTTCAACATTGATGGGAAGCCAACTTGTTTTGGACTTAGGAAGTTTGCTCTTATAACTGGTTTGGAGTGTGGGGTAAAACCCAGCGATACAACAAAAAATAAGGTTGTGAAGAAAAGTGAGGAATTTTATGAAAAACTAACTAGGAAACCCTCCACTTAGATAAATGTTAAAATGACATCTAAAAGGCTTTTGAGGTATTTGGAAACCAGAAGAAGATTTACCAAAGAGAAAAAGTTCAAGATGTGCCTTTTGTGGTCTCTCCACACGATATTGATGGCAAAGGATACCTCAAAGTCAGTTCCGAAGGAGTGGATTTGTATGGTTGATGAACTGTAGTTCTTCTCCAAGTATCCATGGGGCAGGTTGTGCTTCAAGCTAACGATTGACTATCTGAAGCCCAAGCTTGACATGGCCAAGCATTATAAAACTTTCAGTGAGAAAGGAAAAGTACCTGGATATGCTATTTTTTGCTTCCCGTGGCCATTTTTGGTAAGTCTACAATAAACTAATAGTTAGTTGATTGTTAAGTTTTCATTTTCTATACTCCGATTAAATCTTTTATCTTAGGCCTGGGCCAATGCAGCATTTCCTGCCATTGGAAGGAGAGCTGCACTAACATATCAGTCTCCTATGTCGTGCCCTCAGATGCTCAAATAGTACAGAAAAAAGTTCTTAAATCCTTCGATCCATTCGTGGAAGGAGAAGATAAAATTAAGGTAATGTTGCGCTATTTTCATGTCATTAAATTAGGTAACTTTAAATATCTTTTTATTTTGTAATAAACTAGTATTAATTTCCTCAGCTTCTATTCAGATCGTGTGCCCTTACTTATTCCCCACTGAAAAAGAGGTGCGATCGGGGTGGGAGGATTTATATGTGCCCTATGAAGATGATGTTGAGGATGAGTTGGTGGGTGCTCTTAGGGCTAAACTTGAGGGGGCCACAGCCATCAAGAAGACTATTCTTAATCTTGCTGGTGAAGGTGTGACGAGTCCAATGTGTATAGGATTTTCCTGCTCGTTCTTGTCAAATTTTAGTATAGTTTATGATATCGTCAACAGAGATTGGAGAATCTATCCTACAAATTTATATTATCAATCCTACTATTTAAGAGAGTCAATTTTTGGGTGAAAAGAGTTGAATTTATGATCTATTTGAAAGCAAGAAAACTTATTTTTGATTTTTCTTTTAAAATAAAAGAGTTGGGATTTCATGGATTCACTCGGTATAAAATTATAATAGAAGTTAGATATTTCATTTTCTATTCCACATATTAATTGCTTAAGAAAAAGGCAATTAATACTACTACGCGTTTCTCAATTAACTATGCCTCTTTCGATTAGCATAATAAAATGATTAACTTGTAGTATTGGAGTAAAAAAATACTTATCTTGAATGAGTACATCGTATGAACAAAAACCTCTTTCGATTAGCTTTTGTTAAATTCCAAAACTTGGCTAAATGATTTTCTTCTCTCGAATGAAAAACTCAAATATCAAGATAAAGAATTTTGAATGATTAAATATAACTATTTCAAATTATCACGAGAATATATTTAGTTATCAATATTCCCATTTAATTTTTGTTTATTTCAATAACAACAATTAGCAAGAAGTATTGTAGCATAAATATATAGGCTTGATAAAGTTGAATAGCATAGTATTTAATACTCTGATGTAAGATTTTGACAAGGTAGGATTCTCACTCAAGAATAATAAAATATCGAAATTTCCATTATAATAATATACCAAGCTTCAACACTGATCCCAACTTAAAGAAAATTACTCCATGGAGAAAATACTAAATACTACAAAAGTAGAAGAACTTAGTATTTTTAAAGAATGGAAAAAATATAATTTTAACACTAAAAAAGCTTAACCAATATTATAGATAGTATTTGGGGTTGCTTTACACAGAGAAAGGATGATTTGCTTCATCGTAGAAGACGATCTATTTATAGAGGGTTGAACTTAGGCAAAAACCGTAGTAATGCCATTACTAAATTAGTAATGCCATTTCTGAATCAATATTGTCATTTCTGGAACAATGATGCAATCTCTGGAACAATGATGCCATCTCTGGATTTATAATGCCATTACTGAGCCAATATCCCCATTTCTAGAACAATGATGCAATCTCTGGAACAATGATGCCATCTCCGGATTTATAATGCCATTACTGAGCCAATATCCCCATTTCTAAAACAATGATGCCATCTATGGGTTTCAATTTTGCATGTGTTGTCTTCCTTTTCCACGGTGGATGTTCTCAATTCTTCTATGCTCACTTATTCTTCTATTTTCTTCATTCTCTTTACCTGCAATATGTTTTAGAAATATTTGCATATATTTGAACATAATATTATATATTTTATATAAAAATATAAATATATATAATAATTTATATATCTAAAATTGTATAATATATATAACTATCAAACACCCCCATACTTGAAGTTTTGCTCGTCCTCGAGAAAAATAGAATAATATTTACTTCACCACTTTCATTGCTTCTCTGTAAAATAAGAATCTAAACAAATACAATTTTCCATTAATACAAACTATTTACCTTTCCATATTTATCAAATCTTTACCTCACCTTTGAATTCATCTTTGGTGGACAAAGACAAATATTTGTCACTTTATGTCCTTATCAAAATTGATGATTTTATGATACTGCAAACTAGGCAAAACCAATTCTTTTTCTTCAACGTGCCCTAAATGTCTATCTCATTAAGAACATGGACTCTCAGTATAGTATTTTTTTGTTTGGCTAGTAGAGTGGCTTGGATTTACATGGTATGAAAGATATATTGTATAGTGACAATTCAACTTAATTGTCTTTGAAAAGTTTATTCACCATTTTTTTTCACTTCTCTATTTTGACAATTTTTTCTTTTCTTTTCTTTTCTTTGTGTGCTTGTCACCTATATTACAATATTTTCATGATTGTAGGCTATATCTAGACTCCTTTTACTTTACTTCTCTTTTCTCTTCTTCTCATTTTTTTTTTCTTTGGGAAGAGAGATATATTTATTATAGAAGTAAAAAGGAAGCATATCTTTCTTGAAGTAGTATTTACTAGATAGGTAAAAGAAGCCTATCTTTCAGGAGTGGTTATCTATACTTTAGCTTAGAGAGACATATGGAGCAAGTTTCAGTAAAATATTGGGTTCACCTATTTTAGATCATAAAACTTCTCAACTTCAATGATTCTTTGAGCTTTGAAATATCCATTTTGCCTTCACAAAGATAAAATCATTAGCTTAGAAGTTAGATGATAAAAATCGAAGAAATAAATATTTGCAAGAAATGAGAAAACTCTATATTGTAGATTTTTGTATTTACAAAAGTGCAATAACTAAGGTTAAAGTATATATATACATAAGCACAAAAATAGTTGTAATTAAAAAAAAATGTATAATATATATATAATTTGTAATGAGCAATCCAACCAACATCAAAAACAAAAAATGATTAGTGAGCCAAGCGTTAATAGAGAAATAAAAGTACTAAAAAACAAGAGAAATATCTACAAGATAATATTAATAATGCATCTAGTAATTTACAATTGTGGTGATTTCATATTAATCCTAATACTTAGAAACTTTGTTCTACTCCCCCTAACCTTATCCTCCAGGATAATCAATACAAAAACCAACACATAGCAGGAAAGACAACCATCCATAACTTCAAGAAGCACATCAACTTAATATCATCAGAGAGCTAAAATAGATCCATGTCCTATTCAAGATGTCCATGTTCGGTGGAGTTTTGACCAATTTTGTCTCCTTTCTTTGTGAAAGTGTATTGCTATATATAGATATATACTAGTATATTTTTCATACTAAAAGAAATTATAAATTTATTTAATATATATATATATCTTTCCAAAAAAAAAATTATTTATAAAATTATTATTTTTGGCTTTCAAATATACAATCACAGAAGAAAGCTTGAAAGAAACTGTGACCGCACATATTCTATGTGCAATAGACTGGAAATTTTTTAGACCTTACCAGTCTTGGGTCCTAGTTTAAATATAAACTAGAAAATTACCTGTGCCGATATTAGATTAATATGATTTAATAGTTAACCAACCAGTTACTCAGGCATACCGATCACCATGGAGTTACTCCTGTATAGGTGACACTGTTTTTGTAGAGGCCGTCATTTGCAGTTCCGGTTGTACAATAACCTGGATATTAACCAGATCAATTGGTTAAGTATTTGATCAAATAAATCTATACTGGACTTATAAGGCTCCAATGCTTCACCCTCAATGGCTACGGGTTTGAAAAGTAGTTCTGAGTTTAACGTCGTCAGCTCGACTTATTGCGGTTCAAGGATCATCACTGAATCTCAATTGCAAGAGCTTGCTTTTCATATTGTCCTCCATAATATAACTTCAACCTGTGCCCATTAACTTTGAATTTTTTCCCTCCGCTGGCTTTTTGAATTTCAATTGCTCCATATGGGGTAACATCTGTTACTACAAATGGACCAGTCCAACGAGATTTAAACTTCCCAGGAAATAGTTTTAATCGACTATTATACAAAAGCACTTGATCACCAGTCTGAAACTCTTTGTGGCGAATCAACTTGTCATGCCACCTTTTCACCTTTTCTTTATACAACAAAGCATTTTCATAAGAGTTCAACCTAAATTCATCTAACTCATCAATTTGAAACAATCTATTTTTACCAGCACCGGCTATGTCCATGTTCAATGTTTTCACTGCCCAGAAGGCTTTGTGCTCAATTTCAACAGGTAAATGACAAGCTTTTCCAAAAACAAGCCTATATGGTGAAGTCCCAATTGGTGTTTTGAATGCAGTTCTATAGGCCCACAATGCATCATCTAATTTCAAGGCCCAATCCTTACGTGAAGTACTAACAGTTTTTTCCAAAATTCTTTTTAGCTCTCTGTTAGAAACCTCAACTTGACCACTTGTTTGTGCATGATAAGGTGTGCCTGTTTTGTGAGTGACCCCATACTTAGACAAAAAGTGGAAAACTGCCTATTCATAAAATGTGTTCCTTGGTCATTGATTATCACCCTAGGAGTCCCAAACCTGGTAAAAATATTCTTCTTAAGGAATTTGCATACAACCTTAGCATCATTTGTTGTTGTTGCAATTGCCTCTACCCATTTTGAAACATAATCTACTGCTACCAAAATGTATTGACAGGATTGTGAGGAAGGAAATGGACCCATAAAATCTATACCCCAAACATCAAATATTTCACATATGAGTATAGAATTTAAAGGCATTTCATCCCTTTTTGAGATGTTACCTGCCCTCTGACATTTGTCACATGTCAAAACATATGATCTTGCATCTTTGAACAAGGTAGGCCAATAAAATCCTGCTTCCAAAATCTTTGAGGCTGTTCTGTTAGAATTGTGGTGTCCTCCAACTGCTCCGTCATGACAATGACTTAGAATATCATTCATCTCTATTTCTGGAACACATCTTTGCACTACGTTATCTGCACAAAACTTAAACAGGTAAGGATTTTCCCAAAAATAATATCTAGCCTCAGTTCTGAGCTTCCTTCTTTGTTGTGGAGAAAATTCCTTTGGAATCCAATGTCCTACCAAATAATTGGCAATGTCAGCAAACCAGGGTGCCTGTTTTGTGATCACAGAGATAGAGAAAATATGCTCATCTGGAAATTCTTCCATGATTTCTACTGCCTCAACAGGTGGTATTTCCAATCTAGACAAATGATCTGCTACTTGATTTTCCGTTCCCTTCTTATCTTTTATTTCAAGGTCAAATTCTTGCAACAAGAGTATCCATCTTAACAATCTAGGCCTAGCATCATTTTTTGTCAAAAGATATTTTAATGCTGCATGATCTGTGAAAACAATGACCTTGGTTCCAATTAGATAGGAACGGAATTTATCAAAAGCAAATACTACTGCCAGTAGCTCCTTTTCAGTGGTAGCATAATTTAATTGAGCTTCATTCAAAGTTCTACTGGCATAGTAAATTGGACGAAAAATTCTATCCATTCGTTGTCCTAATACAGCTCCAACAGCAATGTCACTTGCATCACACATGATTTCAAATGGTTTACTCCAATCTGGAGAAACAACAACTGGTGCTTTTGTCAGTTTTTCTTTTAACAATTCAAAAGATTTCTTGCAATTTTCAGAGAATTCAAACGGCACACCCTTCATTAAAAGATTTGTGAGGGGTTTTGAAATTTTTGAAAAATCTTTTATGAATCTTTTATAAAAACCAGCATGTCCCAAAAAACTTCTAATGCCTTTCACAGTTATTGGAGGGGGCAACCCTGCAATTAAATCAATTTTTGTTCTATCTACTTCTATTCCTTTAGAAGTAATTTTATGCCCCAAAATAATTCCTTCAGTAACCATGAAATGACATTTTTCCCAGTTCAAAATCAAATTTGTCTCTTCGCACCTTTTGAGTACAAGAGTCAAATTTTGCAAACAGTTTTCAAAAGTTTTTCCGAACAAAGTAAAATCATCCATAAAAATTTCCAAAAACTTTTCTGTCATATCTGAAAAAATGGCGGACATGCACCGTTGAAAAGTGGCTGGTGCATTGCATAGTCCAAAAGGCATTCTTCTGTAAGCATATGTACCACGAGGACAAGTAAATGTTGTTTTGTCCTGATCCTCGGGGACTATCGGAATTTGGTTATACCCAGAGTAACCATCAAGAAAACAGTAAAAAGCATGACCTGCTACTCTTTCCAACATTTGATCAATAAAGGGTAAAGGAAAATGGTCTTTTCTGGTGGCATCATTTAATCGTCTGTAATCAATACAGACTCTCCATCCTGTGACAGTTCGGGTAGGTATGAGCTCATTATTTTTATTTTTCACAACAGTCATACCTCTCTTTTTTGGTACTACCTGTACTGGACTTACCCAAGGACTGTCAGAGATTGGGTAAATGATACCGGCTGCCAATAATTTTACCACTTTCTTTTTCACAACTTCCTGCATTGTTGGATTTAGCCTTCTTTGTGGCTGGACAATCGGCTTGTAGTTTTCCTCCATCAGTATCCTGTGTGTGCATATAGCTGGGCTAATTCCCTTGATATCTTCGATTGTCCATCCCAAGGCTTTCTTATGCTCCCTCAGCACTTTGATCAATTGCAATTCCTGTTCATTGGTCAACAAAGATGAGATAATTACTGGAAAAGATTCTTTCTCAAGATAAGCATACTTTAAATTTGAAGGAAGAGTTTTAAGTTCAAGTTTTGATTGAACTGTTTCTTTTGGCTCATCATCTCCCTCATTTTCTAAAGTTTCAGCTTCTTCTTTAATTTCTGGATCCTCATCATTAGTTGTGCCTGATCTTACCAAACATCTTTCCAATGAGTCTAAAAATAACTTGTCATCCTTGTACTCATCTGTAATATCATTAAGGAGGTCAATAGTAAAACAATGAGATGATGAGTCATCATCAGGATATCTCATTATCTTCTGCATATCAAAAATAACTTTCTTCTCATCTACTCTCAAAATCAATTGTCCTTGATGTACATCTATTATTGCCCTACCTGTAGCTAGAAAAGGTCTTCCCAAAATGAGAGGTACATCAGTATTTTCTTCCATTTCAAGGACAATAAAGTCTACTGGAAACACAAACTTATCAACTCTCACAAGAACATTTTCAATTATTCCTTTTGCCTTTTTTGTACTCTGATCAGCTAGTTGTAATGAAACAACTGTATTTTTTATATCCCCAAGTTCCAATTTTTGAAAAATTGAAAATGGCATCAAATTGATGGATGCTCCAGAATCACATAAAGCTTTTTCAAAATGAGTTCCTCCCACGCTACAGGGAATGGTAAAACTGCCAGGATCTCCAAGTTTTTGTGGAAGCTTATTTTGTAAAATAGCACTGCATTTTTCTGTAAGCTTAACCACTGAAATTCCTTCAAGTTTTCTTTTGCTGGACAAAATTTCTTTTAAAAACTTGGCATATGATGGCATTTGAGTCAAAGCATCTGTGAAAGGAATATTTATATACAATTGTTTCAAAATTTCCAAAAATTTTGAAAACTGCTGATCAAGTTTTTCTCTTTTTAATTTCTGTGGAAAAGGAATTGGCTCACAATTGGAATTATCTTTATTTTCGTGAGCAATTTTTTTCTTTGCTTCAAAATATTTTTCCTCACCATTATCAACAATTTGACCCTCTATTTGATCTTCCTGTAACTTACCCTCTCTGTTAGGGTATGGATCATCAAGATTCTTACCTGATCGCAAAGCAATAGTTTTAACATGTTCTTTTGGATTTTTTTTCAGTATTGCTTGGCAATGGTCCTTGGATCTTTTCTGAAACAAGAGTAGCTAATTGACTTACTTGAGTTTCCAGGTTCTTGAGGGAAGCATTTTGACTTTCCATTTTTTCATCAGTAGTTTTGATGTACTTGTACATCAAATCTTCCAAAGTTGGTACCTGCTGTTGTGGTCTAGGTTGGTATGACCTAAAATTTTGTTGCATCCTGTTTTATCCTTGGAATCCAGGTGGTCCTTGTGTTGGTTGTTTCTAAAAATGTTGAGCATTTTCTGCTCCATTAGGATTACTCCACTGGAAGCCAGGATGCTTCTGGGCCAATGAATTACCGAATGGATACGTTCTGTATCCAATTTGGTTCACCTGTTCATCAACTTGATTACTAGCTTGCATTCATGGTTCTGATGATTTCCTGCACAGAAATCACAATTGTCAGTTGAAGCGGGCAGCTGAGATCCTACCTGAAAAGTATCAAACTTTTGAGTTAGAGAAGCAATTTGTTTTGACAAGTTAGCCAGAACATCAGATTGGTTTATGGCTGCAGCTTTCTTAAGGATTACTCTTTCAGATGGCCATTGTACCGCATTCTCAAAAATTTTATTCAACAACTGCAAAGCTTCTCCAGTGGTTTTTCCCATTATGGCACCTCCAGCTGCAACATCTATAACATTTCTCGCCGATGGTTTTAGGCCATGGTAAAAAATATATAGTTGCATGTGCTCAGGGATGCTATGATGTGGACATTTTCTTAACATAGCTTTCAGTCTTTCCCAGGCTTGATATACTGACTCTGAGTCAGTTTGCACAAAGTTGGTTATATCTTGCCTCATTTTAGTGGCTTTAGCTGGGGAAAAATATTTACTGAGAAATTTTTGGGTCATCTGATCCCAAGTGGTAATGGATCCTCTAGGTAAACTACGTAACCATAATTTTGCTTCTCCCTTTAAAGAAAATGGAAACAGGCATAACTTAATTGCATCTGGTGAGACACCATTATATTTTGCTGTTTCCACCAATTCTAGAAAATCAATCAAATGACTGTGAGGATCCTCACTGGCTTCTCCATTAAATATGCAATTTTGTTGTATGGCTTGAATTAAGCCAGTTCGGATTTCAAAGTTATTAGCGGCCACTGGTGGCCTTCTAACACTTGACTCACAGTCAAAGGGATCTGGTCTAGAATAATCCCTTAGGATCATGTTAGCTGGCCTGGGGACCACTTCATCGAATTGGTCCTCAGGAATTGGTGGGATAATTGGTGGGTCTGGTGGTGGTGGTGGATCATGTTCCATGTTTGAATATGATGAAGAGAGAGAGATTGAGTTTTGCTCCTGTCTGTTTTTTCGAAATGATCTTTCAATTTCAGGATCGTATTCAACAAGTTCCTTTGAAGAGGAACGGGTCATATACCAACTGAAATTCCTGCAAAAAGTAACAAAAAAAAAATGGTTCTTAAATTAGTAAGAAGATAATTAATCTGAAGTAGACAACTGCCAATCCCCGGCAACGGCGCCAAAAATTTGACGAGTCCAATGTGTATAGGATTTTCCTGCTCGTTCTTATCAAATTTTAGTATAGTTTATGATATCGTCCACAGAGATTGGAGAATCTATCCTACAAATTTATATTATCAATCCTACTATTTAAGAGAGTCAATTTTTGGGTGAAAAGAGTTGAATTTATGATCTATTTGAAAGCAAGAAAACTTGTTTTTGATTTTCTTTTAAAATAAAAGAGTTGGGATTTCATGGATTCACTCGGTATAAAATTATAATAGAAGTTAGATATTTCATTTTCTATTCCACATATTAATTGCTTAAGAAAAAGGCAATTAATACTACTACGCGTTTCTCAATTAACTATGCCTCTTTCGATTAGCATAATAAAATGATTAACTTGTAGTATTGGAGTAAAAAAATACTTATCTTGAATGAGTACATCGTATGAACAAAAACCTCTTTCGATTAGCTTTTGTTAAATTCCAAAACTTGGCTAAATGATTTTCTTCTCTCGAATGAAAAACTCAAATATCAAGATAAAGAATTTTGAATGATTAAATATAACTATTTCAAATTATCACGAGAATATATTTAGTTATCAATATTCCCATTTAATTTTTGTTTATTTCAATAACAACAATTAGCAAGAAGTATTGTAGCATAAATATATAGGCTTGATAAAGTTGAATAACATAGTATTTAATACTCTGATGTAAGATTTTGACAAGGTAGGATTCTCACTCAAGAATAATAAAATATCGAAATTTCCATTATAATAATATACCAAGCTTCAACACTGATCCCAACTTAAAGAAAATTACTCCATGGAGAAAATACTAAATACTATAAAAGTAGAAGAACTTAGTATTTTTAAAGAATGGAAAAATATAATTTTAACACTAAAAAAGCTTAACCAATATTATAGATAGTATTTGGTGTTGCTTTACACAGAGAAAGGATGATTTGCTTCATCGTAGAAGACGATCTATTTATAGAGGGTTGAACTTAGGCAAAAACCGTAGTAATGCCATTACTAAATTAGTAATGCCATTTCTGAATCAATATTGTCATTTCTGGAACAATGATGCAATCTCTGGAACAATGATGCCATCTCTGGATTTATAATGCCATTACTGAGCCAATATCCCCATTTCTAGAACAATGATGCAATCTCTGGAACAATGATGCCATCTCCGGATTTATAATGCCATTACTGAGCCAATATCCCCATTTCTAGAACAATGATGCCATCTATGGGTTTCAATTTTGCATGTGTTGTCTTCCTTTTCCACGGTGGATGTTCTCAATTCTTCTATGCTCACTTATTCTTCTATTTTCTTCATTCTCTTTACCTGCAATATGTTTTAGAAATATTTGCATATATTTGAACATAATATTATATATTTTATATAAAAACATAAATATATATAATAATTTATATATCTAAAATTGTATAATATATATAACTATCAAGGTGATATGAATGTAGATGCTGAAGAAGATGCAAGAGGTGATGAAGATATTGGTGGAGCTCATACATGAATTTTTTGTGAAGGTGCAGGTCCTTCTAGTGGTGGTGTTAGTGCTGCAGGTCCTTCTTTAGGGGTTGTGCTTGCTAGGTTGACAACAATGGAGGACAAATTGGTTGATTTTGCTAAGATGCTAGCGGAATAACCGAAGACGACAATATCCAAATTCTTGTACCGTCCTTCTACGTAGTTGTTGAGGCACAAGAAGAGGAAGCCAATGGTTTGTGGTATACTACTGCAAAGACCACTTCAATTCTGAGAAAGAAGCATAGTTTTGATGAAGCGGATGCTATAGTTGATGCTGAGGTGGATGCTAGTGTCAGTGTCCCCAATGCCAATGCAGTTGATGCCACCAATGCCAAGGTTATAGAGGAAGCCAATGTGAATGATAATGAAATGCTGATAAACAATGGTGAAAATGCTAAGGAACAGTTTTATGAAGCGGAGGATGCATCCCATGTCGAATCAGAATCGAACTTCAATGAGGGGTTGGAGAAGATGGTCAAAATCCTAAAGAAATTGTGTCGGGCGTTTTGGATAGTCAGGACAAAGAGTGTATTAACAAAGATGAGAACAAAGATTGATTTGTCAAACTTTTGAGAATTGTTGTTTTTTTAAAAATCTTGTTTGAGTGTTAAACAGTTGACAATATGTATTTTTTTAATCTTGTTCGAGTTTTAAACAATTGACAATCCATTTTGGTAATGTATCACATGCTTCGTTTATCAACCAGTGTCATTCAATGTATTTTACTACTGTTTAAGATGTAAGATTGCATAGAAATGATCGTTGATCCCTAAATAATTTATAAATTCTTGTGAACCATACCAGTTGATTGTTCACTGTAATAGGTCGATCATCGAAATGGAACTAAATACTGTGTGTAGTAATTTTTTGTTTTTTTAGACTAGGAATAAAACTATAAACTACTTTACATGGTCGATACTATATAGTTGTGGGATTTATACTTGGAATATCGAAAATATTACGTTAGTATAAGTTGGACTCCATCCGAGCATAGACCAAATATTCATAGACTAAAGACAAAACAATCTTTCAAACAATTAAAACATAAGTGATGTATATTAATAGATGTTTAACTTAGCCAATAAGCAACGTAAATTGTGCGGTAGATAATAGGCGATGTGAAATGTGGCAGAGTAGTTAATTGGCGCACTGCCCAAAGTAGGACCTTTCAAGTAACATCCATTTTTTAAAACTAACTGATTTGATTAAAGGCGCCTATTTGCTGTATACTTAATTAAGAAGTGACCCTTGCGTTTAATTTGCGTCTCTTTACTAACCTTTTTAACTCCTCAAGTTTATTTCTATATAACCCTCCAACAATATGTGCTTTTCCCATTACACAAAGTTTTTTGCGTTCAAACTATCAAAAGAATTTTATAAAATGGCAAGACACGTGATATCTACTGGGAGTTAGCCATTTTGCAAAGCAATGCTGCGGATATGTGGGAAAGATTGAAGAAACTTAAAGATAAAATGTGGACTGAGTCCCATGTGAGGGAGAATCAGTGCAGAGCAATCAAGGCAAGACTCAATGCAGTTGGTGCACCATCTGCAACTGAGCCAAACGTTATAGAGGAAGACACAAGTCCACCAGGTGCCATGGCTGATCCACCAAATGCACCACAGGATATGGTTGAAGAATCTCCACCAAATTCACCAATAGTTGTTCATTTTTTGTTGTTTATATTTTAATGGTCTAAACCTTTTAATTATTGTTCATATGTTTAATATTATTTACTACTAAATCATGTAATGTTTTTTCAATTGTGTTTTTTATTAGACCTTATGATATATTGGTAATAATAGTTTCAGTTGTGTTTTTGATTGTCTACCACTGTAGGTCTATTGATATTGTTCATCTCCATGTATTTTTATTCTCTTGTAATTTTGATTGTCTACCACATGGTCTATTAGTTAAATTTAACAAACAGAGTAAAGGTGCTTAGGGTTAACAGTAATCAAATAAATAAAATAACTAAATTACTATCTCATTAACAAAATTAACTAGACCGACCATTCCTATTTAGGCATTTACAGACTAAACTAATTGACATATGCTAATCAACTTCAATTTGGTCTATTGTACTCCTATTGAATAGGGGGTGTGATAATTTTACCGTTTAAAATATTATCACGCGCGCGTTTGGCATTTAGGGTTTGAAATTTGGGCTTTAGGATTTAGGGTCCACGCGCTTGGAATTTGGGGTTTGGGCTCTAGGGTATATGTAGATGATTTTGGCTTGATGGGTATATTATCAACGATGAAAAGTTACACTATATAGGATTTTCAATATTGATCGAGTCGATAATATACACATATAGTTTTATTTAAAAAAAATACAAAAAAACCTACATTAAACACCATTAAGGGGGTAATTTAATGGTCTACGAACTAGGAAATCACTCACATGACAAAGTTGTTACATAATGTATTTTAATAATGGTCAATAACATTGTTAAGTAGTGATATTGGATGACTTATATGATATAAAGTATACTAGTGTTAAGGTTCTAAGAAAGCAAGACCACATTCTATAAGCATGGAAGAAGATTGTAATATGAGAAGCGATCAATGCTTTGATTTAGTTATATGGATTAATACAACCTAAAACTTTAATTATGATAAATAATATTGGATTACGTCCATTATTTAAAGTATAAAAATGATAAGGTCGTGGTATAACAAGGCCTCCTTTGTGGCACGTTGAAGAAAATCATAGTGCGACAAGTATCTAATTATTTGATTTAGTTATATAGATTAATAACGCCATGTACTCTTTTTAAATTTTTTTTTAATATTTAAGGCTAGTTAAACGAATGTATTAGCATTAACGCTTTAATTTAATCCTTAATCGTTATAATCGATGATAAACCTTTATAAAGAAGATTGTCAACCATGTACAATCCAGATGAATTGACGGGAACACGTGGTCATTTATAATTTATTTTAATAATTCACCACATTGGGGATATGATAATTATTTTATAAAAAGAGTGTTGTCTCAGTGAAATTTCAAGTTTAAAAGTTGTGATTGTCAACCACAAATGTTTGATTATCAAATACTTTAGAATTTCACAATGATTTTAAATTGTCCTGTACTTTATAATTCCATAGTGATTAATATACACAATTTTTTTTTATATTTATCTCTCCATTACACAGTCAACAAGTTAACTATTTACCCAATGTAGTGATTTATTAACTTTACAACAATTATTAGACTTGTTTTGTGCTTAGGTTGTTTATATGCTTTATATGCTTTATTAATTCATCAGATCGAGTGGTTGTATACTTTAACACTATCATTGTATTTTATACTTCAGTTCTTAATTCCATATAGTCAAATGGTCTTTGTCTTTATGTGTCAGTTGTTTATAAACTTACATGGGTCTATCACAAAGTTCAGCAGAATCCATCATTTTCTCCAATGATCCAAAAATTAAAACAGCAAATAGAGTTGGGACAACAATATTTATGTGCTGATGAAAATCCCCATTTCCATTAATGATAATTTCTATAATTACAAAATAAGAGATTTCTTTAGTCGGAAAGCTCTTAATTAGGTAGAGCAAAAAAACATAAAAATAAAATGCAGAAATACTAACAATATTAAAATACTTCTATACACTATATATATATATATATATATATATATATATATATATATATATATATATATATATATATATATATATATATAGAGTTGGGACAACAATATTTATGTGCTGATAAAATCCCCATTTCCATTAATGATAATTTCTATAATTACAAAATAAGAGATTTCTTTAGTCGGAAAGCTCTTAATTAGGTAGAGCAAAAAAACATAAAAATAAAATGCAGAAATAATAACAATATTAAAATACTTCTATACACTAAATATATATATATATATATATATATATATATATATATATATATAAAATATTTGGGGGGGGGGGGGTGATGGGGTCATCAGATATTTGGCGACACATTGCACACAAAATGCGTGCAATATTCGGGATATTCATTTCATGACGCCTCCTCTCCTTATCGATCTGGCAAAATAGGGCTTCCAAAGCTTGGTACAACAAAAGGGCATCCTGAGTTAGGGGGTAAGCCATTGTTGGGGTTGAGGAAAAAGCTTAAGAAAAAATAGATAGATTAACTTGTTAATTAATGGGGAAAACTTAGGAAATACTGCTTCTATATATAAAGGAATAATGGGAAAGGTTAGGGGTTGGGGGGGGGGGGGGGGAGGGCGATTAACCGTAATTATTAGATTATACTATTTTATGTAAGACTTTTTCAATCCTCCATTGAAGCCGTGAGACTTCTCTGATATTGGGCAGTGTACCCAAGTGAAGAACCTGCCACACGCGTCACTAGCCCTATTATTTACCGCAAAATATACTAATCTAATACACTAAGTTTCTGTCTATTAATAAACGGCAGCTCTTTTATTATTGTTGTTTGTTTTTAGTTTATGCTCAGATGGTCTATGCTCAAATAATGTCCAACTTAAAAATTTGTAAGTATTCCATGTATAAATCCAACATCTATATAGTATTAACCATATATAGTAGTTTATAGTTTCTTTCCTAGTTGTCCAAAAAGAATTGCAACGACATGTATCAATAAAGCCAGTTAAGGTTTATTGTTAATCGATTATGACATAATGTCAACTATGCATACTTTGCCCAAAAATAAGAACTTATGACGACCTTAACAATAGGAACACCAAATTAATACGCCGAAAAAATATCACTCATTTCTATTGATAATATTTTTAATGATTACATTAACAAAAAAAGAAGAAGCTTTCTTTACTCAAAAAACTCTTCATACTAGAGGCAGCATATGAACATGAAAATAGAAACCATGTTCGGGATGTGGTTGTTGACATCCAATTTTATCCCTCCTTTATGGATAATTGACTCTATTTAGCTTAAAGGTGCAATATTATTTGTTTGAACAAAATTTGCATTTAAAAGCATATATTTATTTGCGTAACCCTCTACTTATATAATATATATCTAATTATGGCTACATTATGTAATTACATTATTTGAACTATTTGTTAAATGCATGTCAAATTTTTGTTGTTTACGTAATTTACTGCATAAATAATATTTTGTAGTTATTCGTGATTATTTATAGTTAATTAACTTAAGTTGACCTTAATTATTTTTATATGTTCATAGATATAGATGTGTTTATATTTTTATTTTTTGTGCACCTTAAGTTAAATGTCATTCCAGTTAACTATATCCAGTCAATTTTCAACTCCGATATCCATTGAATTCAAATTCTTTCAAAAAATTTCATAATTACCTACCATTCTAAATTATGTTTTTTCATTTTTTCCTACCTTCAATCTGGACAGAATAGCTGACTGGATACATTTCCTACATTTTAAAAGTTTCATATATTAGCCCCCATATCTCCTTTTGTCATATACCTTTAATGGAAAATCATTCCAACATCCCTTCAATTTTGCTCCACTCCAACGGATCTCTCTTCAAATTTCTTGACAATATATGCAGTGAGGAAGTGAGTACAAAGACAGACATCAAGAACCACTGAACGAATTAGAAACATACACACAACATCATCCCAACACCTTCTTCTCTCCCAGCACACCACCAACGCTAGTATCACCTAGAAAAAAGGAGAGGCAAAAAACACACCAATTGAATTTCTCCTCTTCATATACACACACAAAAAACATAAACACACAACACATAAAATACCGAGCGATTAGTGGTAGAACGACCAGTTGAAAAGGGAAACAGATCGGGATTGAGAGGGAGTCGATACCAGTGGTGGTGGAAACACCACCACCTCCAGAAACAAAGAAGGAAGCAAGGGATATAATAGAAATTGGGGTGGAAATTGCGGCGGACTGAGGACATTGGAGCGGCGGCGACGCCGTGGTTCCTACTGGTAAAAGCCACTGGCAGTTGCCCTCGCCTTTTCCCTTTTCCCATTTTCCATTTCCTGTTCACCGGAAATCATCTTTGAATGGCGATATCTGCAGTTCTGCTAAGTCTTGATATTTCGATTAGCTGCTCGGTTTTTAATTCCTAATTCACTGCTACTAATTTTGATTTGTTGGTTTCACATATTTGTTAAGGATCTTGGAAATACTTTGTCTTGTTCAAGTTTGTTTTGTTTGACATTTTATCTCAGCGGTTTTGGCAATTGCTTGTTTCTTGAGTTGTTTGGATATTTGTTCGTCCCATTCGGAGACAAGCTTGATTCGAGAATTTTATTCAATTTCCTTTAGCAATGCTTTTGACCCTTACCGATTTGAACATACACGATCTTATGCTTGATAATGTTCTGGTTCCTTATTGATTCGAATATACGCTAAACTATATTGCTGGCAAACGAAAACAAATATTTTGAGGCTTACAGACTGATTTGAACAAGATACTACACATGCCAATGACGTTTTGGAGGCCAAAGCAGTCCCGTTCCGTTATATGTCCCTTTACATGTTCAGAAAATAAAATAAGGCGATGACGATACACACACAAAAAAAAAACACACCCACACACGCGCGCGCGCGCACACACACATACACACACATACACACACACACACACACATTGTTGCAACACAAGCGGGATAGGCAACGAGATCATCACTTAGAATGGCAACACGATCGACTGTCGTGTTTGTAGCCGTGACGTATCCTTAACCCCCATCACCCAATCTGAGCCTAAACTTTTACAAAACTTATTATTCCTTTATTTTTCTTATTATTATTTTTATTATCATTATTCTTATTATTGTTTTTATATTACTTATTTTACTTTATTGATTATTGTACTAATTCACTTTTATATTTTTTGTGAGTTACTTCTTGATGAAGTTCATTAAAAATGACGTTCAAGTCCATTTTTTATAATTTTTATTTTTTCCGTTATTCTTTTATTTGTTGTCACACTAACTAACTTATTTTATTTTGCAAGGATTATTCGGATGAAGTTCGCTAAGGAAGAGGTATTAGCAAAGAAAAAGCCTTTTATTTAATTTTAATGCAAAATACATGTATTTTAAGTTGCATATTAATGGAAATTGTTTTACTTGATTTTACTTTAATACCGATTGTTAGTCCGGCCGGAACTACACATTGTGGAATCTGAGAGGTGCCTAACACTTTCTTCTTAGGTTAATTTGAACCCTTACTCAGAATTTTCGATTCGTAGATCAAGTTTCGGAGTTAACATTAAAATTGGCTAGAAACAAAGTGCCCTAATATGCCTAGTTAAACAATTTATTAGGTGGTGACTCCAAGTCTTACCGGTGAGTTCCAGTCGAATCCTATTTTGAATCCATAGCGGTTAAGGAAAAAGTGTGTCGACAGAATGGTGACTTTGCTGGGGATATCAAGGTCCAAACCATAATAGACTTTTATATTGGGATTTTTTGCTCTTATTTCTTTTATTGTCATTTTTTGAGACTAAAATTTTATTTTCTTCTTTTGCAGGATTGAAACTTAGTTTTTTCTCTATACTTCCTCCACTCCTAAAAAATTTACACTTGCGCACACCACAAATGATTACGTGGATCTCACAGTCGTTTCCCTCTCAAAGCACCCTTTAGGGGGAACGATTTTGGATCTAGTTGGTTAGTGGTGTAGCCAACAATTCTAAACGTTCACACTCCCTAGTTGTCCGCCCGGTAGGATAATATAACCTTGTCTAGAAACCCACTCTTAGAAGTTTCTATTAAGAGAATGCATCACGTCCCACGCTTTAACAAATTTTAAATCTTCCATGAGTTTGCTAAATCCTTTTTTTAATGGTTTCACTTTATGATTCTTTTTGCATTTTAATATTTTCTTGCTTCAATTATCTTATTTCTCGAAACTAACTTATTTGTTTTGTTTTTTATTTTACGCCTTCTCTTTTTATTAATTTTTTTTCTGTGAACTATTTCAACATGTGCATCCTTATTCAAAACTTGTACATTTTTAGAAAACTTGTGCATTCTAGTCATACCGGCTACCACTCCTTGCAATTTCAAAATCTTGAGATGAAAAAACACGATGGTTATGACCGCCTCTTCCTCATAAAAGGTCCTTTATGGAGAATGACTTGGTATCTAGTTTGTCCGTGACGTTCCCACTCTCGAGTCGTCCGTTTGGGAGGATAATAAAACCTGGTCTAGTTAACCCAACTCTTAGTGGTGACTTTAGGACATTGCATCATGACATATTATTAGTTGACTTGCACCCAAGTCCAATAGGCTAACTTGTTCAAATAATTCGAACGAGTTTTTGACCCCCAAAGAGCGTTGATCATGATTTATTTGCATTTACTTAAAGGACTGAATGTACAAATATGGACCGTTTATTAGAATTATCCTGCATTCAATGTCATTCAAAGGTACAAAAGGTGACCAAAGCGGCATCAAACACCCGAACTGAAGCAGAAATGACTGTTTATTTCTAAATGGTTGAAATTATTCTGTATTCAGTGCCATTCAAAGGCGAAAAAGGTAACCGAAGAGGAATTAAAAGCTCAATTTGAAGCAAAAATGACTGCTTGATAGATTGGATGACGCATAACACACATATGTCCTTTAAGTATTATACAAAGACTTGACATCTCTGGTACATCAAAAGTCATTAGACAACTTGTCCAGTTTCCAAAGATTCCCAACCAGCAACGATACATCTCTTCATATTCTCTGTTGTATCATTTTCAAAAAGCTCGTGCCACACGTTAATCATTTGCTTACAAGCGGAATTTTAGGCATCTTCCTCTCCTCATTTTCTCCTTCCTTCATCTTTCCCAAAGATCATGGCCACTAGAATATGCGACATGGTTGTTGAAATCCCTCAGTTACTCAAAGATTGGTGGGGGAACCTACGCAGAGATCAACATGACCGAGTCAAAATAGTGTTGGGAAATATGATCTCACTAATGAAGCACACTTCAATGAAAGGGATAGTAGAAGGAGCAGTACACTATTGTGATGCAGATCGAGCAGTTTTTCACTTTGAAAGTGTAGAGTTGACACCATTTGAAAGTGATGAGATATTGACACCTAAGAACATTAGACCCGAGGAGTTCTTCGAAATGCTAGGGCTTAAACCTGAGATATGCACAGATAGTTTGAGGCAGTCAGGAATTTCTTTGACTTCCATCTATGTTAAGTTCGGGTACGGAGAAATATTCATAGAATTCCAAGATGATTTCAGCATTAACTAGGCAGATTGGCAAGAGCGGAGAGTACTCACTTTTGTCACCGACCTTTTAGGGACAATTATGTTTCCAGAACACAAAGGACAAGTTGATGTTTGCGTGGTATCAATTGCTGATGTCCTTCTCAAAGACTTTGACAAGAAATACGCTTTGGTACCTATGATTGTTGCAGAACTATACCGAGCTTTAGAAAGATGCAAGAAGGGCGCTAGCTTTTTTTAAGGTTGCAATTTACTCTTATAAATTTGGTTGATGGAGCATTTGCAAATGATGAATAGAACAGAACAAACCATCCATTTCATACCAAGGTAGGACTACATCCTAACTCATGCCACCCGCATGGACAACACTCTTGAAAATTGGGACCAACCAATAACTACCAAAAGTTGGCACCATATGTTCTGTTGGTTGACATCTGAAAATATACATTAGATATTCGACTATTTTCCTAGCACTACAGTGATCACACGGTCCGAAAGAGCCACATTTCTCATCTTAGTGGGATTTAAAAGAGTTTATCCATATGCTCCTTTAAGGAAACTTGGGCAAGTAGGAAGAAAGCAGATTATACCCCAAATAGCAGACTTTAGGAGCTTCAAAGCAGATATTTTTGGTGGGTAATATCATTCGAGGACAAGATATTAGGACTTTTTGGAAAGCATGGCACCGAATGGAATTCGAGACTGTTGGACGAGACAGGTTTGATGCAGGCTATGATGATGATTACACGAACTGGCTCAGGAATGACATAACAAGGGCAGTTCAACCAAGAGAAACGATAAAATGGAAAAGAAATGTTGATGAGTTAGAATCCGAGTACAAGAGGCTACGTAATCAACTAGAATTTGCACAGGGACAAATAGCAGTAAAACAAAATTTGACCAAAACAAAGAGCAAAGAAAAAGAAATGGTGCAATAAGGCAGAACTCCTGACAAAAGACATAGAATCTATATGTGTATGGGCTAGCGAAGGAATGAACTCTATGACTAACAAGGAATGGAAGAGAAAGGAAAGAAGACTTGGAAAATGTTGAAGAATTTCATATTTGACATATCCCGGCTCTTAACTGATGCAGACAATATCATTTTTCAAGGAGACTTATCAGAGGCAAGCTCGTATGAGGGAGACTCGTCCGAAAAAGAAGATGAATCTTCTGGGGATGGATCAACATGAAGAATGATCACTCGGCCATGATCTAGTTTCCTTTCAATGCTTAGTGTTTTCCTTTTCTTACACTACTTTAATATCAGCCAATGTGATAAAGATCAATAATGCAATATTCTCTTTTAGGCTCCCCATTTTGTTAGCAAACGAAATAATACATGTGGCGCAGAGTGATTTTTAATCGTGCATAGAGCGGTCCCTTACATCATCGGACACATTTTTATTTTCTATGTGTGAATTACGTTAATTTGTCTGTTGTGAATCCTTTCCCAAATTCAATCTCCTACCAAGGTACCTCCTCTCTCAATTCTATGCCTAAATCCTGATATCTGAAATCTTTTGCATGTCCTGATTATTCCCTATCCCTTACCAACTCAAAGTCCTATTATCCAAAGGTTGGCTCAAGTTGAATACTAAGGTAGATGATATGGTTAAGCAAAGTATACTTGTCGGTGATTTTTCAAAACAAGATGAGTTTGTTACTGCAAACACTATCCACAGGGAGCGGAAAATTGACAGGGCAAGAAATATATTGGTCAAACTCAAAGGCATTTGTAACTTACCAAAATACTTTTGACACTGATGTCCAAGGATCATTTTGTTGCTCCAGTCCACACTGTAGTACATTGAAAGCGATCCAAAGCATTTTCAAACTTGCACCTACTCATGGTCAAAAAGGCCTTCAAAGGGTTATTAGAAGACAATAAAAAAGTGAGAAACAAAGGGAACCCGCTTGATGTCACAAAGGTTTATGCAGAACAACCGAAACTAGCAGACTGATTCAACTTGGAAAAGAATGCAAAGACACAGTGACAAAAATTCCATTATATGATGGGACCAGATACCCCTGTGAGCATTGAAAGCATATTCCTACCAATTAGAAAGTGTGGGTAAGATGATGAGCTTAGGATGAAATTATCTGTTAAGATGCTTACAAGGCCAGCATTTGACCTGGTACATAGAGAAAGACACAGGCGAACAGACTTTTTTGAGAGACTTTGGCCGAAGGCTTTATCGAGTGATATTAATTCTCATGACAACAACTATATTGCAAAGAAAAATACTATGTAACCAACCTCTAAAATGGTCTTGACTGAAGCAGCAATCTAAGAATATACATGATATGTAGGCAGCCAACATCAGGTTTGGTCTCTTCACAATAAAAGCTTACCCAACAAGGAAAGTTAGTGCAAAGATTGAATTGCAGCAGTTGGTTGAGAAGTACAAAAGATATTGTGTATCTCTTTTAGGGATACACTAACATGGCGACGAGCCTAATTTGCTGGGAAAGATGACAAATGGACTTAAGGCCTTGGTGTTCGATAAAACTAGGCAACATCAAATCCCGAACTAACTTTGGTGACACGTAAGAAGTTTCAAAGAGTAAGGTAAGGGCCATTCCCTTCCTGCGTAACTACCCGTCAAGAGGGTGCCCCGTGATGAAATCGAGGAGGTGAAAGAGAATTGACAGGCTCCATGAGGGAGGAAATATGAACGGAATGCGGACTATGCACAAATAAAATATAATACATGCTTTCTATAACAAACCAAACAAACAGATATAATAAAGCAAATAAATTAGGCATCCGAGTTGCAAATAATTGGAAACCTTTATGTCAAAACATTTATTGCTCCCCAGCGGAGTCGCCATGCTGTTGAACCCCCAAAAAATTAACCCCGAAGGACTAAATTTAAGAATATCAACTGAATGGATTAACTCTTTTGGAGTTTTTGGAGTCGCCACCCAATTTAAAGAAAACATGGAACCAAATTAGAAAATGCGTGCAAAGACTCCATTTTTTGGAAAAAGGCGGTCTTTTCAGAGATTCTAAGTAAGAGGTTTTGTTAATTTCGAAAGAAGGTTTTTAAGGCACTTCCGAAATTCAATAAAATACGGTTAATCCGACAGGTTTCCAAATATTTACAAGTGCACTTTTCTTGCGAAGAATTATTTGAAAAAATAGTAATAATAATAGTAATAATAATTTGAATAATTAATTGAATAAAAGCTTATTTGCAAACGCATTTGCTAAGATGGCCCCAATTTGCGATAAATAAAATAGCAACTTCAAAATTAAAGGTAATGATCATAAAAGTAAACAATAACTCAAGTAATCAAATATTATTCATAAGTAAAGTATTCTACAAACAATTTACATATTTTATCGAGTATTAAACCAATAAAAAAATGAGTTACAAAAGGAAAAACCTGAAAAGTTGACAAACTCGCGGGAGCCTTGATTTTCTTAAATTTCTAAATTCTTGAAACTTGAGCCCGAGTTTAACCTCAATGCGACTTCAAGCCAATGTATATGTCATCCCATCGTGAGTTTAGCCAACTCATTCCCAAGTTGTTCATGCCAAATGTACCTCACAAAAATATGAAAATGAGTTAGTACGATAATAAAGTGAAATAAATAATAATAATAATAATAATGATGATGATGATGATGATGATGATGATGATAATAATAATAATAATAATAATAATAATAATAATAATAATAATAATAATAATAATAATAATAATAATAAAGTAAGGGATTTTATTTTGTAAAGTTTAGGCTCATGTTTGTATGATGGGTCGAGTAGAGGCTAGAGACATCGGTACGGCTGCAAACACACTGGCCGGTCGTGTTGCCATGCCAAGTACCAATTCCATTACTCTATTTCGACTTGCTTTGCACTAAAGTGCATACATTCATCATCGCGTATTTTGTTTTCGTAAGGTGCCGTAAGGGACATTTTATACGTAACGCGACGGGACTTGTTTGGCCTCCAAACGTCATTGGCCGGTATAGTATCAGTTCAATATCAGTTCAAATGCCTCAAAATGAAGGATTTTCATATGCTTATCAATATTAATACAGTACTGTTCAAATCAGAGGCACCTGAACAAAATAAACACAACGGGGTTGCAACATTGCTTCTGTTCAATGATCCTGCAAGAAAACGAGAAAGGAAACCAGTATAAATGCCATATATTAACATACTGTTGACTAAACGGAATCGAGTCCACCTAAAATATGAGCAGATATAACAAAATTTCAAATAACGGGAACCATCTGCAAGTTTCCAATCAAAACCAATTTCAACTAAAGGACCAGGGTAAAACCGTGGCACAAGTTGAGATTATCAAAGGCCAGACGTAATTTCTCTGTCGGGCCAAGTAATATTGCAACAGATACAAACAAAAAAGAAGAAGCTAACAATGACAGAGAATGGAGTTGCAACCAAACAGGCGGAGGAGAAAAGGAGGAGCAACACCTAGTTGTTTCTCCGGTGAGAGAGCAGCGACGTCACTGCCACTCCAAATTCCATTTTCCTCTTTATTTTCAATCACGGGCAAGAGGAGCAAAGTGAAAGAGAAGGGTGACTGGCGGCGCAGCTTTTTCGCCAGATTCAGGCAATGGGGTGGCGTTTTTCGATCTGAACATCGATTCCCTTTCTCTAATTTTCCTTGATCCGTTACTGGTTGGGTTATATGTTGTAGGTGTGTGTGTATGTTTTTTATGTGTATTGTAGTGTGCGTGTGTGTAAATCAGTGTGGGTAATTTGGTACGGGTGTGTGGAGAGACATTTGTGGATGTGTGTGGAAGAAGGAGTGAGTATATTGTCTATATTTTGAGTGTGTACTGATAGGAGATAGTGAAGATTAGGTCTTGTTTTGTGTGTTGTGGGAGAGTGATGAAGATGAGAGGGGTGAGGGGAAAAATGAATGTGGGGTGTGTGAGGCTAGGATTTTTGGATAGGTTATTTATATAGGGGTGAATGATTAGGGTCTTCAAAATTGGGCTAGAGAAGAGAAGAAAAATGTGTGCTTTGCAAGGATAGGCTAGACTTGAGTCCATACCTTATCTAACTCTTTCCTAAAAAAACTAATCGCTCTAACTAATTTCGCAAATTAATATAAAAAGCTTTCTAATTAAGTAAATGCTCGCAATATTCTACATGTAGTAGGTGATATAAAGCTGAAAATATCAAGTTGCAAAATATAGAAAAACTTTGCAAACAATAGCCAAATTGCGGCAAAACATCAAATTTTATAATATCTTTTGAAAAGGGACACTTTTGGCTTTTATATTAACACAACATGCTATATTTTGAGATTTATATAAAAAGTATGCGTCAGCAAATTAATTTTGAAATTTCGGGAAAAAATTAAGTGTCAACAGAAGCCAATGCTTTCCCAACATAACATCACATCCCTCTAAAGGACCCACTTTGCACTCAACTTCTTCCTCAAAGTTCCTTTGTGAAACACCTATCCGGGCTACTCCATCAACACAAGGTATTCCCAACCTTCTCAACACAAGAGGACTAATCCAACTTGCTTCACCTTCATCCACTTGAAGCACAAACCCACGATTCTCATTAAGGCTCACTATGAATTGACACCACTCTCTTTTTCTTAAGAGATCATCTTAGTAACGTCCCTTATTCATCCCATCATTAGTAGTCTCACTTGAGCCATTACCACAAGATGGGTACTTCCTTATTTCTCAACTACTAGCAACACCACAAGAATAGTGCCCACTTAACGTCACTCTTCCATCATTAGATGTGTTGTTGAATGTCGAGGAAGGAATCTCATCATAGAAACCATAGGAGCTCCTTAAAGTAGGAGTTTGGTAGAAACCTCCTCTACCCTCCTTGGTTCCACAATCCATAGAACTACTTATACCATCCCTTCCCTCGGTCTCATTCTCATCCCAATAATACTCTAAGTGTTGGACTCGAGTATTCATTGCATCTACCTTGGTCATAATGTCCTGAAGGTAAGCTTGAACTAACTCGGTCTTACTTACACTTTCCTTACCATTCCCACTTCCATCCAAACCTCCCTTATGGCTTCTTGTACCTACAAAAGACATTTTAAGAAAGCACAAAGGTTAGTACAAATAACCTCACTTGCACTCCCTTACTTTGGTGGTGACACTCAACACTCTTTTTAGGATTCACACTCCCAATCCCCCAACCAAAGATGCCCCTTATCTCTTAGGAACCAAAATGGTATGATCACCAACTAGTACGCCAAAGTATTGGTTCGGGGTGGAGTTGATGTGACTCGATGGACGGATGCTATTTAAAGTGCGCACTTGAAGACAAGAAAGTTCTACGACTATATGGGAAACTTCAAGACACACAAGACCCTAAAAGCTAAAGTGTTAGTGTCAATAAAGTAGGACAAATACCTTAAAAACACTAACCAAGAAGTTCGAAAGAAAACGGAACATGAAAAACCAGGAAACAAAACAAACCGGAACCAACTCAGGGTTGGGTGGTCCGCCTGGGTGGGTGGGCGGTCCACCTGGCCAATGACCAGTGTGCAAACTGGGCGGTCCGCCTAGACCTGTTCTTCAGCTTTCACAAAAACGTGTTTTGGTGGTTTTCACACCCAAAATCTCAAAGATATCAACCCGTTTCTCAAAATTAAAGATACCCAAAGTTGTATTGCACTAATCCTAACAAACCCCAATAAATTTCACGTTCAAACAACCAATAAAAAGATCACAATCAAGATTCAAACCTTTCAAGCTAGATTCGAACTTTCGATCCACAACTCCAAATCATGTAAAAATGGTACCAAATGAACGGGTAAATGATATAGAACAATTCCCAATACATTTTCATTGATAGGGAATCAAATCCAATCCACAATATAATTTTTGTTTTTGTATTTTTCAACCTTTTCAACTTTTTTGTTTCTTCTTGTTTCTTTTGTCAAGAACAATACAACAACAATAAAGTAAAGATACGAGATAGATGAACAAGGAACGGGGGTTTATAAGAACAAATCCCAAGCCTTGCTCTGATACCAAAGTGATGTGGGGTAAAAACGAGCGGAAGCAATAAAGTAGCGGAAGCAAGAAGTAAACACGATAACTAGAAAAGTAGGGATGTGGAAGAATATAAATAGAAGAAAGAATGGATAACGAATCAAACCATGATTAAATATCCGAGAGAGAGAAAGAAAATTGAATCTAACAAGGATCCATACTAGGATGACATCCATTCGGTTCCAAGCTAACGGGGTACACGAAGCTTCAAGTTTCAAACAAGAAGGGTCAAGCCTCTTCTAAGTTCTATTCTTCAATCTCAAAATCTAGAAATTGAAATAAAATGACTAAGTGTGGTATTCATAGATGCAACACACTCCTAATGAAATGACATAAATGCCCCTACAAGTTGGTTACACATAGTAAGTCACGTAGGGCTAAAATAGTAAATAACTAGACTAAAATCTCGGAATACAAGTCAAGGAGACGGAGCGCCTGGACCTTGTCACATTTTGGGCAGTGACCAAGGTGGGTAGAGTGCCTGGCCAAGTGAGCGGAGCGCCTGGGCCTGGGTGATCTTGACACTTCGTCAAATCACTCCGAAAGCTCTTAGCTTCCCATCCTTTGAATCCTCCAATCCCGGCTCTTTATGGTAAGTGCTTTAAGCTTGATTTGTCCCGCATCATCTTGCGCCCCTTGTTTTTCTTTGATGCCACCTTTGCATAAGCTTCCTCAAGATTTTTCTTTACTGTTTGCATGGAGCTCGAGCAAAGCAGTGGCTCGACGTGTACCTTCAAAATCAATAACAACATCTCGACGCAATGAGGTTTAATAAAGTTGAATTAAAGTGTTAAAACCATATATACGCTCAAATGAAGTCATTCCAATCAAATGATGCACAGTACGGTTGTATGCAAATTCCTTCACGGGAAATGTTCAGCCCAATTTCCGTCCTTACCTTTGATCATAGCTTAAAGTAGAGCTCCCAAGGTTCGGTTGACTGCCTCGGTCTGTCCATCAGTCTGAGGATGGTGAGACGTCGAAAATAGCAATTTGGTTCCAAGGGCACCCTAGTGACATTTCCAAAAATGACTCAAGAATTTAGAGTCTCCGTCACTCACAATAGTACCAGGCACACCATGAAATTTCAACACATTAGAAATAAACAAAGTAGCTACATGTTGTGCATCATCACATTTCTTGCAAGGAATAAAGTGAGCCATTTTGGAAAGACAATCGACCACGACAAAGATGCTATCATCTCCACCCTTCGGCCTCGGTAACCCCATCACAAAATCCATGGATATATCAATCCAAAAGTAATTATGAACAATAAACGGAGTGTACAAACCATGAGGGTTGGACCTCGATTTAGCTTTGTTGCAATCTAAACAAGCATTGCAAAGCTTTTCCACATGTCTTCGCATCATGGGCTAGTAAAACTGCTCGGCTAAGATACCAACAGTTTTATCGTTACCGAAGTGTCTTATTAAGCCCCTGGAGTGAGCTTCTCGAACCAAAAGCTCTCTCTTAGATGACACAGGCACGCAAACTCTCCTATTCTTAAAGAGACAGCGATCGTGCCACTGATACTTCTCCACCCTTCGGCTACTCAAGATAGCATCACAGACGCTCTTATGCTTGGGGTTATGTTCCTACATCAGCTTTAAGCTCCTGAACCCCATTAATCTCGAAGCGAGAGTGGTCGCTAAGGTAAATTTCTTTGACAGCGCATCGGCCACAACATTGTCTTTACTCTTCTTGTAATGAATTACATAGGGAATTCTCTCAATGAATTCTACCCACTTGGCACGCTGTCGGTTCAACTTCTCTTGGCCTCAGAGATATTTCAAAGATTTATGATCGCTTTTAATCACAAACTTACGGGGCCAAAGGTAATGTTGCCAATGAGCGAGTGCTCGCATGAGGGCATATACTTCCTTATCATACGTTGAGTAATTCAAGGTTGCACCCTTAAGCTTTTTGCTGAAGTAAGAGATCAGTTTCGACTCCTGCATAAGCACTCCTCTGATCCCAACTTCGGACACATCACATTCAACTTCGAACGCTTTTCCGAAGTCAGAGAGTTGTAATAATGGGGTAGAGCTAAGGCTCTATTTCAACTCTTAGAAGGCACTCTCTTGGGACTCTCCCCACACAAATGGATGGTCATTCTTTCCCAGCTCGGTTAAGTTAGCTGCCACGGTGCTAAAGTCTCGAACGAACCACCTATAAAAACAAGCTAACCCATGGAAACTACGGACTTGACGCACCGAAGTAGGGATCGACCAATCTTTAATTGCTTTGACTTTGTACTCATCGACTTCAACAACAGTAGCACTCACCGAAGTAGGGATCGACCAATCTTTAATTGCTTTGACTTTGTACTCATCGACTTCAACAACAGTAGCACTCAGAAAAGATCCAAGAAAGACTACATGCTTGACACAAAAGGAACACTTCTTGAAGTTAGCATACAACTTCTCACTTCTAAGTGTATCAAGTACAAGCCTTAAGTGTTCAACATGTTTATCCACAGATTTACTATAAACAAGTATGTCATCGAAATGCACAACAACAAACTTATTTATAAATGGTTTAAGCACATAGTTCATCAATTTCATGAAAGTGCTCAGGGCGTTAGGGACGCCAAACGACATCATTAACTATTCATAGAGACCAAATTAGGTCTTGAATGCAGTTTTTCACTCATTACCAGGTTTCATTCAGATTTGGCAGTAACCAGGCCTAAGGTTAATCTTTGAAAAATAAGAAGAACCACTAAATTCATCAAACATGTCATCTAATTGAGGGATATGATGGCGATACTTTACCATAATTTGTTGACTGCTCGGCAATCAACACACATTCGTCATGTTCCATCTTTCTTTGGGACCAGGATAACAGGAACGGAGCACGAACTCGAGCTCTCTCGAACCAGTCCTTTGTTTAGCAATTCATCCACCTGCCGTTGGAGCTCTTTGGTGTTTTTGGGATTACACCGGTTGGCTGGCTTGTTAAGGATTTGAGACCTTGGGACGAAGTTAATTTGGTGCTCGATTTCTCTCCACGGAGGCAATCCACCTGGCATTTCTTCAGGGAACTTATCCTCAAACTCCTGAAAAACACTTTGTACAGCACTAGGAAAAGGGTTATTGTTAGTGAAATTATCATTAGAGTTTAAGAGGATATCCTTATACACGAGGCAAATCATCAGTTTCCCTCAATCATTGCCTCGGTGGCACTCACCTGATTGCATAATTGCAAAAATATTACCTGCCTCAGGCAGTGTCTCTTTGTCCTCTACCACAATTGGTGTCCCTACGGGAGCTTTAGCTTTGGCCGCTTCCTTCAGTTGTTGCATCTGTCTATAGTCCTCGCTGATTTGCTTTGGAGAAAAAGGCTTGAGTATAAAAATCTCACCTCGGAGCTTAGTAGTGTAAGTGTTGGTTCGGCCGTTGTGAATAACAGACTTATCATATTACCACGGGCTCCCAAGTAGCAACTGCATGCTTGTATCGGGACCATATCGAACATCATCTCATCAAGATAATCCCTCACTTGAAATTTGATCAACGCCTGCTTCGCTACTGGTAATTCTCCATACTTATTCAACCATTGGAGTTTGTTTGGTCGGGGATGTTTTGTAGTGGGCAGCCCCATTTAGGAAATAAGCCATGATCATAGAATACACCTTCCCCTTTACTCGGCATCGTGCATGAAAAAGATTTTCCCTTTGAATCTCTTTCTCCATGTTCATAGTGCTCAAGTTTCTTTGAACTACTAAAAGAATACCTGGACGTTCAGCCTTGGTGGCATCACGACCGTCGTCATCATACTCGGCTCGATCAGACTCCTATACAATCTTCTCTTCGGAGTCACTTACTTGCTCATGCACGGTTCCTTCATCGAGCATTACCATTACTTGACGAGTCGGACAATCTCTCGCCATATGGCCATAACCCCTACACTTGTAACATTGAATATTGGACGCATTGGGAGTATTGAGGTAAGCTTTACCTCCCACTTCTTTGGAGTTACTAATGGTCACTACCCTTTCAGAGAGTTTCTTTAGATCTCGGCCAGGGTTGGCATTTGTTGGGTTTGAACTCTGGTGCAAGCAAAATCGGAGAAGGAGCTTACCAACCGAAGAACAGCAGAAAAAAAACATGGATAAGATAGAAGCTAGACAAATCTAAGCTTCAATACAAACGAGCCCAAGGAACTAGTCTTGGGAGCGCTCGCCTGAAAGGCAAAGGAATCACCTACACTACGCAACAATCCTCAAGAAGACTTTCATGCTTCTTCTAAACTGAATGATCAAAGAAGAAGTTGTTCAAACGGGTTTCACCGGTTGACCCAAGGTTTTATAAATCCCACGATAGGGTTCGGCTCTCATCGGAGTCTCAATAGCAAAAAACTATAATAACATTCATCAACAACTAACTAGCTAAAATGAACTAGACTAAGGGGTTTATATAGGTAGCCCCAAGGGTACTAAAGTAATTACGGTCATAGGAGACCAATAAGACAAGGTCACGTAGGACCGAAGTAATTCATGTGCTCGGCCCTCTTGACTTCGGTGCTCAGTTGCTCAACTCGATATATTTGAAATTGGACGCTCACTTGCCTCGGGCACAATTTTAGCCCTTCGGTCAATCACCGCTAGGCATCAAGGTTGAGTTCTCAGTTACTTCCTTTTTCGAGCTCGAGCTTGCAGATGTAGCCTTCGTATCTTGTGCTCGGCCACTCAGCATCCGAACAAGCGCTTCCTCCCGACCATGCCAGCTGAATGTTCACATCGTGCAAGAGCTTGGCTTGGCTTCGTGTCACTAGCATCGATGGGTTAGATATTTGATCAACACGGATTCGGGCTGCATCAGACTCCCCAATTATTTACCTCAGTTCTTTGGAGTCACAGTTGTAACCCTTCGGTACCGACTTGCTTTGTCGTCTTTCACCCATTTCTAAGCATCAATGGCTGCATGGAAGACATCATCTAAAGTTTGATACACATGCAGTCTCAATTGAGATGACACATCTCGAGTCAATCCATTTCATAACCGAATGATGGCTTGCTCATCATCTTCTTGCATATCAAGAGTCAATTGAATTTTTCGAACGCATCATAGTACTCTTCAACCGATTTGGACCCTTGTTTCAAATCATAGATCTTCTGAAGTTGCTCCTGCCGATATTTGGCAGTCACGTACTTAGCATCCGTTGCTCTTTTCAACTGCATCCAAGTGAGGATCTCGGGATAAACATGTCTTCTTCTTATTCTCTTATAACCTTCCCACCATGCGGATACATATGCCTCGAATGAAGCAATAACATCTGCAGCTTTTCTTTCCTCAGACATCTCATTTGTCTCGAAGATTCGTTCCAAACGAACCTTCCTATCAAGATATTGGTCCGGATTACTAGTTCCTCTGAAGGGTAGAATAGCAATCTTGACACTATTCAGATTTGAATCTCGAACACTTCGGTGTGGTTTTGGATGCTCATCATAATAGCCATCAGCCTCACGCTCATAATTTCTACCAACATATGCACCTCGGCCTTGACCTCGAAAGTTCCCACAGCCTCGTTGAACCTGCCTTCGTGGACAAAATGGTGGCTCATAATCAACTTCAGCCTCGGGATACTCTCCATCATCATCCTCTTCATCAATGACCACGACTTGTCTTTAGGCCCTTGGAAGTGGTATCTATTACCTCAAGAATTTGCTAAGTTTTGACGTTCAGCTTGGGGAATGCCTAAATTTTTTACTTGGGAAATGCCCAAGTTTGGTTGATCAGCTCGGGGAATTCCCACAGCTTCAATACAAATGGAATCGTTCCTCAACCGTTTTTTACGAGCCAGTTCAGCAAATTGCTCGAGTTTATAGGAATTGAATTGCTAGTGCCAGCGCCAGACCTAGGTAAGGCTACAAATGCTTTCTCCTGCTCGAGGTTAGCAACTCGAGCATTTAATCCTTTTACCTCGACACTAATGCCTTGTATTGCAACCAAGAGGTCAGTTAACGACACCTCAGGCGATTCAATGCCTTTCTCTCTGTTCCATCCATTGAACCTGCACAAATCGAAGACAAGAAATGTTTGATGTTAAAAATCATTGGGGTTTGTTGGGGTTAGTGAAAAACAACTTTGGGTACCTTTCATTTTTAGAAACAAGGTGAAATCATCGAAAATTTTGGGTTTGAAATTGATAAAACACGTTGTTAAAGAACTTGAAGAACAGTGCCAAGCGGACCGCCTCTTTGTTGAGCAGAGCGCCTACCCAGAGTTCAGCTCTCTGGACTTTGCTCCAAGCGGAGCGCCCCATTGTCTAGGCGTAGGGCCCTATGTCAGGGCAGGGCGCCTCCTCCTGTAGGGTGCTTGGGTAGTTGTTTTTCGTAGGATTTCGTGTTTTAATTGATTGTATTGCTTCCGGTTAGTTCTATTAGAGTAACATTCCTACTCGATTAGTACTAATTATTTGAGCCTTTAGGATTATCGTGCTTAGTGGAGAGTAGAGCTCAAAGAAGACTCGTAGAACCATTTGTGTCAAGTCCACACTTAAAGAGCTTAGCATCCATCGAGTCTCATTAATTCCACTCGTTCTGAGGAGTGCTTGACTTGTGGATTGTTTGGTTATTGATTATAAACGTGGTTCAACTACGTGATACCTTTAGTTCAAGCTTGAGTGATATATCCCCCACTACTAAACGAGTGTACCCGAGTGACATTCGAGTGAGGTGTGTGTGTGAGGTTGTTTCACTAACCGTTTGCTTATTTTGTAGGTACTATGGCTAGTGAAGGTGATGATACCGTTAAGAGTGCCTTGGCTACTATCATGGCCAAGATAGAAGCCATGAGTTTGAGGCTTGAAAATCTTGAACGAGGGACCCCGAGTGTCCAACTTGAAGTCGGTGAGGGTACTAGTGGCTCAACCATTACCCCAGAACAATTGCCCGAATTGGTTAAGCAACAAAAGCTAAAGGATGATCTTGCTCGTAGGGAGCGTGTGTTGGGCATGGCTCAACAAGTGGGCAATCCCTTCATTTGGGCAATCCTCAAGGAGATGTTACACTCCCTAGACCTCGTAGGAATGTTGCACCTCTTGAGCAAGTTGATGAAGCTCAAGAAAGGGAAGGAACCCGGATATGATGATGACGACTTTGAAGCTCCCTATCCGAATAGGAGAGCTATGAATGGAGGCCAGGGAATGAATAGGGGTAGAGGCCGAGGTCGAGGGCCACCCATGGGGTATGTTGGAGGGAATGTTAGAAGGGATTATGATGCTTATGTTGACAACTTTGGGGGCCAACCGGAGCCTTGCCGAGGGGGTCGTGACAACAATAATCTCAATAGTGTGAAGCTCACTATTCCAACATTAAAGGGGGGTAGTGATCTGGTTGAGTATCTTGAGTGGAAGTTGGCCATGGAAAGAGTGTTTGATACGAATGAGATGGCTGAGGAAAAGAAAGCCAAATATGCTATATCTTCCTTTGAATCCTTTGCTTCTACTTGGTGGGAGTCGGCCAAAAGGTATAGGAGAAGGAATGCGCGCTTTGCCCGTGAACCTTACTTGGGATGAATTGAAACGTGTGATGGATGAAAAGTATGTGAACCAAAAGTATCATCATGATCAACTCAAACAGCTTTATGAGTTGAAGCAAGATTTCAAAATGGTTGAAGAGTACTACAATGAATTTGAGAAAATCCGTATAGGCTTAGACATGGATTTAGAGGAAGATGAACAAGATGTGATTTGATTCATGAATGGTCTGAACTGAGAGATAGTCTCTTAATTGAGGTTTCAAAAATATGATTCTTATCATGATCTATTTGATGCCGCGGTTGAAGCCGAAAATTGGCTCAAGGAAGAAAAGTCCATCCGCTGTAAGAGTGCTACTACTACTCCCGTGAGTAGACAAAAAGAATGGAAGACTCCAAACACAAGTGGTGCAAGTGCAAGCCGAGATGTGAAGAAGACTTATGAGAAGCCAACACTGAATTTGGGAGGTAACTGTAAAACTTCTTTGAATACCCCTACTTCTACTTCTAGTTAATACTACAAGTGTAAATGATATGGTCACTTTACAAGAGATTGTCCCACCCGAAAGACCATAATTGTTATGGATGATGGGTTGGTGTATGGACAAGAAAGTGAGTCCGAAAATGAGGAGAATGATGTAGTTTCTTGTGAAGAGGATACAATGGAGGGTGATGATCCTAACTTGTTTCTTGTGGTTAGGAGGAGTTTTAGCACTATATTCATGGAAGAGGAGGTAGAAAATGTGCAAAGAGAGAACCTCTTTCATGCTAGATGTCGTGTGATGGGGCAAGTGTGTTCAATGGTTATTGATTCGGGAAGTTATGCTGACATAGTGAGCCAAACCTTGATTTCTTAATTGAAATTGCCCACCCTAAAGCATCCAAACCCATTCCCTTTACAATGGTTGAGTGAGTGTGGCGAGTTGAAAGTGGTGAAACAAGTGTTGATAGAGTTCAACATTGGTAACTATAGAGACAAAATCATGTTTGATGTGGTCCCGATGCAATCTTGTGGTGCAAGCTTAATCAGAGAAGAAGCTTAGCAACCGAAGATCGGAGATGCACCTACGCTATGCAACAATCCTCAAGAAGAACCATGCTTCTTACAAATTGAATGACTAAAGAAAAATATTATTCAAATGATTCCAACAGAATGACACAACGTTCTTATAAATTCCCACGACGGGGTTCGGCTCCAACGGAGACACAATTAGTATTCAGCTAAATTCAACATTCATAAAAAACTAGGTGTCTACAAATGAAATGAAATGAGGTTTATATAGACTATTCTAAGGGCAAAATAGTAAACGGTCACAGGAGAACAATAGGAGTAAGCCACGCAGGGTGCATAAACTGAGTGTTCGGTCACTCCTTCAGCCGAACACTTGAGTTTCGAACAGTTGAGCTCGAGCCCTTGACTTCGGTGCTCAATTGCTCAGCTCGGCACATCTTGCCATCAGACGCTCTCCCTTCGGTTGTTTGTTTGCTTTACTTCTTCAGCGTCGATGTTGAGTTTTCGGTTGGGGTTTTGTCGCTCCCTTCTTCGAGCTAAAGCTTATAGATGAAGCCTTCGATTCTTGAGCTTGGCCACTCAGCTTCAGAACGGTTGCTTTCTCCCGACGCGCCAATTGAATGTGAACATCGTGCAACAGCTTGGCTTGGCTTCGTGTCATTGGCCTCGGTAGATTTAACACTTGATCGGCACGTATTCGGGCTGCATCATCTTCCCCTTCTTGAGAATATTTCATTCTCGAAATCGAGCCCTCTTCAGCCTCCGATGCTTGACCTACAATACAAGGAGTTAAGTCAAAGGTGTTGGACACGTTATACTCACCAGGGAGGTCGATCACATAAGCATTGATGTTGATTTTGCTCAGCACTTAAAACAGACCATCCCCTTGAGGAGCCAACTTTCCTTCCCTTTGGTTCAGAAATAATTCCTTTCGGAAATGAACCCACACCCAATCTCTCTTCTTTAACTCCAAATTTTTGCGCCCCTTATTTTTCTTTGATGCAACTTTGGCATAAGCTTCCTCGAGGTTCTTCTTCACCTTTGCATGAAACTTGACCAAGGCAGTGGCTCGTCGAATACCTTCAAAACGAATAACAGAATCTCGAAGCAATGGGGTTAAATCAAGTGGAATTAAAGGGTTAAAACCATACACACATTTGAACGGAGTCATTCCAATCATTTAATGCACTGTTCGATTGTATGAAAATTCCATCACGGGCAAATGATCAGCCCAGTTTCCGACCTTACCTTCGGTCATAGCTCAAAGCAGAGCTCCCAAGGTTCGGTTAACTACCTCAGTCTGTCCATTAGTCTAAGGATGGTGAAATGTCGAGAATAGTAAATTGGTGCCGAGGGGTCCCCATAAAGATTTCCAAAAATGACTAAAGAATTTTGAGTCTCGATCACTCACAATAGTAGAAGGCACACCATGCAATTTCAACATATTAGAAATAAACAAAGTAGCTACATGTTGAGCATCATCACATTTCTTGCCAGGAATAAAGAGAGCCATTTTGGAATAACAATCGACTACGACAAAGATGCTATCATGTCCACCCTTTGACCTCGGTAACCCCATAACGAAATCCATGGATATATTAACCCATGGTCGGTTAGGAACAGGCAACAAAGTGTACAAACCATGAGGGTTGGACCTCGATTTAGCTTTTTTGCAATCTATACAAGCATTGCAAAGCTTTTCCACATCCCTTCACATTTTTGGCCAATGGAACTGCTCGGTCAAGATACAAAGAGTTTTGTCGATACCAAAGTGTCCCATCAAGCCTCCAGAGTGAGCTTCTCAAACCAAAAGCTCTCTCCACGATGACACTGGCACACAAACCCTCCCATTCTTGAAGAGGTAGCCATCGTGCCATTGATATTTCTCAGCCCTTTGGCAACTCAAGATTGCAGCATGGACGTTTTTCAGCTTGGGATCATCTTCGTACATCGACTTGATGCTTCTGAATCCCATGAGCCTCGAGGCGAGAGTGCTCGCTAAGGTAAATTTCCTCGATAGCGCATCGGCCACAACATTGTCTTTTCCCTTTTTGTAATTAATTACATTGGGAAAGCTCTCAATGAATTCCACTCACTTGGAATGTCTTCGATTTAATTTCTCCTGGTCTTGGAGATGTTTCAAAGACTCAAGATCACTTTTAATCACAAACTCTCTCGGCCACAAATAATGCTGCCAATGAGCGAGTGCTCGAACGAGGGCATACAACTCCTTGTCATACGTAGAGTAATTCAAGGTTGCACCCTTAAGCTTTTCGCTAAAGTAAGCGATCAGCTTCGATTCTTGCATGAGTACTCCTTCGATCCCAACTCCAAACACATCACATTCAACCCCAAATGCTTTGCTAAAGTCAGGGAGTTGCAACAATGGGGCAGAGCAAAGACTCCATTTCAACTCTTTGAAAGCCCTCTTTTGGGACTCTCCCCACACAAACGGATGGTCTTTCTTGATTAGCTTAGTTAAAGGAGCTGCCACAGTGCTAAAGTCTCGAACAAACCTTTGGTAAAAACTAGCTAAACAATGGAAGCTTCGAACTTGAGAAGCTGAGGTTGGAGTCGGCCAATCTTTTATAGCTTCTCTAAGCTTACCAAGCAATAGCCTTAGGTGTTCGACATGTTCATTTACAAATTTACTATAAACAAATATGCCATCAAAGTAAACGACAACAAACTTATTTATGAACATTTTGAGCACATGGTTCATCAGTCGCATGAATGTGCTCGATGCATTAGAGAGGCCAAACGACATCACTAATCCTTCATAGAGACCAAATTTGGTCTTGAATGCAGTTTTCTACTCAACTCCGGGTTTCATTCAGATTTGGTGGTAACGGATATGAGGTCTATCTTTGAAAAGCATGAAGAACCACTTAACTCATCTAGCATGTCATCTAATCGAGGGATAGGATGACGATACCTTACAGTGATTTTGTTGACTACTCGGCAATCAACACACATTCGCCAAGTTCCATCTTTCTTCGGAACAAGGATAACAGGAATGGTGCAAGGGCTCGGGAAGCATGTCTCCGAAGTCCTGCAAAACACTTTGTATGGCACTAGGCAAAGGGTTATCGTTAGAAAAATCATCATTAGAGTTTAGAAAGATACCCTTGTGCACGAGGAAATCATCATATGATCGTTGTCGTTGCCTCGTAGATACTCACCCGGTTGCATGATTGCACAAATATTTCTTACCTCGGGATGTGAGTTGTTGTCTTCGGCCACAATTTTTGTCCCAACCGGAGACCTGGCTTTGGCCGCTTCTTTCAATTTCTTCATTCTTTTATAGTCATCGTTGAATTTTTTCGGAGACAACGGTTTGAGTATGAATCTCTCCCCCCCGAGCTTAGCAGTGTAATTATTGGATCGCCCATTATTAATAACCGACCGATCATACCGCCATGGTCGACCGAATAGCAAATGACAGGCTTGCACTGGTATTACATGAACATCTTTTCCTCTTGATATTCTCCAACTTTGAACTTGATCCACACTTGCTTGACAACCTTCAATTCTCCACATTCATTTAACCATTGCAATCGGTAAGGATGAGGATGTTTTGAGGTAGGCAACCCCAACTATGAAACCAAGGTTTGGCTCACCACATTTGCACAACTACCCGAATCAATGATCATCGAACAAACTTTTCCCCTTACTCTACATCTTGCATAGAAAAGATTCTCTCTTTGGTTGTCCTCTTCTTCAAGAGTCATGCAGCTCAAATTCCTTCAAACCACAAGAAACATTTGCGGATGATCAACTTCGGCATCTTCACAACCATCATTATTTTCAGCTCGGTCAGTCTCCTCGAAATATTCTTCCTCGGTGTCACTCGCTGGCTCATGGATGGTTCTATCTTCCAGCAAAAGCATAACTTTGCGAGTTGGACACTCTTTTGCCATGTGACCATAACCCTTCCATTTATGACACTGAATGCTTGAAGCACTAGGAGTATTGAGTTGAACTTTACCTCTTGCTTCTCTAGGCTGGTTAACGGTCAATCCCCTCTCGAAGGGTTTCTTCGGATCTCGTCCAGTGTTGGCACTTGCTGGATTCGGACTATTCCATTCTTTACCTCGGTTTAAAAGAGTCGAAGTAGTAACTCCTCGATACCGGTTTTCTTTGTCGTCCTTCACCCATTTTTCAGCTTCGATGGTAGCATGAAATACATTTTCCAGAGTTTGATACACATGTAGCCTCATTTGAGATGATACATCTCGAGACAAGCCATTTTTGAATCGAATGATGACTTGCTCATCATCTTCTTCCATATCAAGAGCAAATCGAATTCTTTCGAACTCATCATAATATTTTTCAACCGATTTGGACCCTTGTTTCAATTCGAAGAGCTTTCGAAGTTGTTCCTGCTGATATTTGACATTCACATACTTAACATCCATTGCTCTCTTCAACTGCACGCATGTGGTGACCTCGGGATAAGCATTCCTTCGTCTCAACCTTTTGTTACCTTCCCACAATTTTGATGCATATGCCTCGAACGAAGCAATAACATGTGCAGCTTTTCTTTCTTCGATCATCTCATTTGTTTCGAAGATTCGCTCCAATCGAATCTTCCAATCAAGATATTAGTCCGGATCACTAGTTCCTCTGAAGAGTGGAATAGTGATCTTGACACTGTTCAAGTTTGAATCACGAGCACCTCGGATCGGTTCTAGATACTCATCATAATAGTCATCAGCCTCACGCTCAAAATATCGATCAACATTTGCTCCTCGGCCTCGACCTCGGAAATTTCCACGTCCTCGTTGAACCTTCCTTCATTGAACGAATGGTGGCTCATACTCAGCTTCGGCCTCAGGAAAATCTCCATTATCGATCCTTTCATAGACGACCACAACTTGTCTTCAGGCCCTTGGAAGTGGTATTCTTTCACTTTAGGGAATGCCCAAGTTTTGATGATTGACTTGGGGATTGCCCAAGTTTTGTTGTTCTGCTTGGGGATTGCCCAAGTGTTGTGCAACTTGGGGAATGCCCATAGCTTCATTTCGAACAGTCTCATTCTTCAATCATTTATGTCGAACGAGCTCAGCAAATTGCTCTGGCTTCATAGGGGTGGGGTTGCTAGTTCCAGCACCAGACCCAAGCAAGGCCACAGACACACTCCCTTTCTCAAGGTTAGCTACTCAAGCACTCATCCTCTTACCTCGGTACTGATGTCTTGTATCGCAACCATAAGATTTGCTAACGACACCTCGGGCGCCTCTATGCCCTTTCCATCGCCTCCATTCCCAGCCATGGTACCTGTACAAATCAAAGACCAAGAAAATGTTAAGGTTAGAAATCACCTCACACACTCTCTCACCTTTATTGCGTGGCACTCGGGTCTACTCACTTTATGGGTTCGATTTTGGTCACTCAAGAACTTGTAGCCAATGGCTTCCTCGGTTGATCCACTTCTCTCAATTCCTTCAAATTTGACAAGTTACACTGTCTCCTTCGGGAAGAGTGAATTGGTGACTCAATGGAACAGATGCTATTTAACTGCGCACGGGAAGTCAAAGAATTATCTACAAAGTTTGGACTTCGGTCACCACACACACGAGTTCCTATAAGCTCAAACAAGTTAGTACGACCTCGAGTAGAAAGATTTACTCCAGAGATCAACTAATGAGATTTATCGAACATAAGAAAAAGTGAAAACCTAGGAGAATCTACCCTTCGTTTCCTCTTTTGGAAACCTCGGATACAACAACTCTTGTACGGAAAAAAGTGGTCCCTCCTTGGTACGGATTAGGGTTTAACCTTATCCACTTTCCCTTTTCTAGCCAACAAAATTTCACCTACGGTTTTGATTTTAACACTCTACCCCTTATTCTTCAATGGAACAGTGAACGAGCTCCGGCATACAGACAACTTTTCAATTTTGTTCACAGTCCATGAACAAAACACAGATTCTAGGTCGCTTTTCACTCTGGTAACTTCAAATTCGGAGGAAGATTTCAAGTTCCCAGTCGAGCTAAGAACTCAGCTGCACTTGTCCGTACACTGTTACAATGTAACAATTTTTTGGTTTACAGATGGTGGCTAATCGACGGAACTTTAAGATTTTAAGCTAAAAACACAACCCAAATCAAATAAGAACCACAGTCCAACGATAACAACCAAAACTCATACTGGGTTTTAAAACACCAACACCACGAAAGAACAGTCCAAAATCGATGAGAAACCCTACTCGACAAACAGTGTACGACAGGTGCTCATTCGAATCCTCGGACAGTGGTTAATAAGAATCAATGGTTGTTTGATCCAAACAACCAACAATCAAACCAAATTTTTTAAATTTTCTTTTCTACTTTTTTGTTTTTGTTTTTTTTTTTTTGTAATAAAAAACGACAGTGACAACAATCAACAATGAGGATGAAGCTGAAACTAAAGACAACCGCACGAGATAAAGACGAACAAGATTGGGCTTGTGAGAACAAGCCCAAACCGTGCTCTGATACCAAGATGGTGCAAGCTTAATCGGAGAAGAAGATTAGCAACCAGACAGCAGAAAACAATAAGAAAATAAGATAAAAGCAAGACAAATCTCTTGCTTCGTTGGAATGAATCTGAGGAACTAGTCTCGGTTCAAACAATGGAGAAGGCAAGGTTATGCACCTACGCTATGCAGCAATCCTCATGAAGAACCATGCATCTTGTAAATTGAATGACTTAATAAGAAGATTGTTCAAACGATTCCAACCGAATGACACAAAGTTCTTATAAATTTCCACGATGGGGTTCGGCTCCAACGGAGACACAATTAGCATTCAGCTAAATTCAACATTCATCAAAAACTAGGTGTCTACAAATGAAATGAAATGAGGTTTACATAGACTATTGTAAGGGCAAAATAGTAAATGGTCACAGGCGACCAATAGGAGTAAGCCACACAGGGCTGAATAAACTCAGTGTTCGATCACTTCTTCAGCCGAACACTTGAGGTTTGATCACTTGAGCTCGAGCTCTTGACTTCGGTGCTCAATTGCTCAGCTCGAAATATCTTGACATTGGACGCTCTCCCTTTGTTTGCTTCTTCAGCGTCGATGTTGAGTGTTCGGTTGGGGTTCGATCACTCCCTTCTTCGAGCTCAAGCTTATAGATGAAGCCTTCGATTCTTGGGCTCGGCCACTCAGCTTCGGAACAGTTTCTTTCTCCCGACCACGACAATTGAATGTGAACGTCGTGCAACAGCTTGGCTTGGCTTTGTGTCATCGGCCTCAGTGGATTGAACACTTGATCAACACGTGTTCGGGCTGCATCAACTTGCCATCTTCTATTTGGGAGACCATAGCAATATGATAGATGTGTGTTACATGATGGCCTCACCAACTTCTACATGGTCAAGCAAGAAGGAAAGAAATATGTGCTCAAGCCTTTGACACCGAGGCAAGTGAAGTAAGAATACAAGCGTATGAGGGAGTTGAGGGAAGCGGCTAAAGCTAAGTTACCTATGGTACTTGAGCCCGAAGCCAACAATCTTATTGTTTTGCCATTGCATGTTGAAAGTGAGAGTCACTCTAGTCCAAATAAAGGCACTCTTGAGTCTCATTCCATTGTACTTGAACATGAGAGGCAAAAGAAAGAGAGGAGTGAGGGAGTGACCGGTGACAATCCAAGAGAGGAAAAAGGAGAGGATGTGAGGGGTGATGTGAGTGGATTGTCACCACAAACTAAAAATGACTTTGACGGAAAATTGAGAGAAAGGAGAGGTGAGGAAAGCAAAATTGAGAGTGAGAGCACCCATTGTTCTAACTATTATTCATTAACTACCTTTTCTTGTGTTAGCGCTTGTGTAGGTACATTTGAAGACAAGCCATTGGAGCCTCAACCATGTGCTTGGAAGGAAAGACAAGAGAAGGAAAATCTTCAATGTCAGCTTCATGAAAGAGGAGCTGAACAAGACCCTTCAAATGATGTGAGTGCTCAAACAAGTAACTCAAGTGTAAGTGTTTCTTCACCTTCTCATGAGCCTACTAGTTACTTGTCTTGTGATGACTCAATGCTAGTTTGTGTTTGTGATGCATCAAGTGAATATACCACTAGTGAAGAATCTAGCAGTCAAGTTGTGTGTGCTTGTGTATTACTAGTTGAGAGAAATGCTAAGCCATATCAAGATGTGAGCTCATTATTCAATGAACCTCTCTCTAGTGTAGATGTGATATTTGACCTTGATTGTGACCTTCACTATGACACACCACCAATTTTTGATAAAGGGGAAGATGAGGTAGTTGATCATACCCTTGTTGATGTGCTACTCTTTGGTGGATCTATGTGTTATGGCAAGGATGGTAGTAACCTTGAGGAGTCCAAAATGCATGAATTGGACAAGGTTGTCTATGATGACTCCTCAAGTGAGAGTGATGAACCTAGTCTTGGTACTTTTTCTTTGCTTGATCATGAAATTGAGATGCATGCTTTTACTAATCCATCATTTGAGGGCATTTTCATTTGTGATAGTCAATTTTATCGGACTAGGGTTGTTAGTAAAATAGAACCTCCATGGAGTGAAGTATTTGACTCCTTAGGCAACTCATTGTTAGAGTCCTTGAGTCAGGTGAATGAATCTTCGAGTGACCCTACATTTAGTTGTTTGGGTTATTATGAAGAGGAAGCCATTATCAATACCTTCCTCGAGAGTTTGCTTTATGAGAAAGTTGCTTACGTGATGAACTTGGAGGTGAAAAGGAAACCCTTGGCGTGAGTAAGTATGCTCTAAAGAAGGGGAGTGGAGTAAGTGATGTTAGTTGTAGGTTGGGCTATTTGACTTACTCCACTCCACATGTTGATTACACTTTGAGGATGGATTGGTGTGTTGATAGTGAGCTTTAGGATCAAGGGGATTTTGATAGTTTGATCTTACATTTCCCATGTTCCTATGACCTATTTGCTCATTGTTGTGTTGAGTGCATGTCTTCTTTAAACCAAGTACTTTTTTTTCTCCTTGGAGATTTGATCTTTGTTATTTCTATCGATGCTTGGTTATACCATAAGAGTGTGTTTTTGATGTATCTAAATTATGAAAGCAAGAAATAATGATAAAAGCAAGACACAGATTGAAATTCAACAAAGGATTTAGTAGGAACTAGTCTACTCACTCCTTTGTTAGGATTCAAAGAGCACCTAGACTCACGAACTATCCTCAAGACGAACCTGTGACTTAATAACAATTCGATCAAAGAGAAAAGCGTTCAAATCTGATTTCACTCAAGAAGGAATTTTCCAAGTGTTCGTAGGAAAAGCTTGAAAGCTGTGTTTTTACGTAATGTCAAGGAACTAAGTCCGCGTCCACGCGAGTGGCATTATTCTAGAGCGCCCCTTCTCCAATGCTAATAAATGAACACCTTGTTTCTGCTAACATATGGCCCCCTTCCTTAATACTTGCAAAATAATGGCTCTTCATCACCATCAAGTGAACATCATGAAGCTCTTTAGCTTGATCAGGCTGGACTGCATTATTTTCTCCTTCTTGAGGAGATTTCGTCCTCGAAATCATACCATCAAACCCTGCAAGCAAAGAAAGACACAACCAAAACTTTCTACTTCAAGAGTAGGTTAGCTCAACAATGGTTAGTGCAAATAGTATGGAAAACACACTCTTATGATAGATCCAGGCATCAATAACAATGAGAAAGTTTATGTCTCCAAAGGAAATAACAAGCACTCGGCTCAACAATGAAATGCACTTAACACAAGAACAAACAAAGAGATCAATGGCCGCAATACATGCAATCTCAAACAGTCAAGGGACCTATTACCTCCAAGTTCATGACTAACACACCAAACCCCCCTATGTATGATTCCTAAAATTTAACACAATGGCTTTGGCATGCTTACTATCCAAGGTGTGATTAACATATGGAATGGAGTAAGTAAAATAGTTCAACCTACAACTAACATCAACTACCCCACTCCCCTTCTTGAAAGAATTCTTACTCACACCAAGAGATACTTCCTCACATCCAGATTCACCTCTAAGACAACCCTTCTAATAGACAAACTCTCAAGAAAAACATCAATGATGGCGTCTTCTTCATCACAGTTCACACACTCATGATTAGGACTACTAGAAGAATCACTCACCTCACTTGGAGTTTCAAACAAAAGGTTATCTAAAGAATCAAACTCTCTACCCCATGGAGGTTCAATCTCACTCTCTACCCTAGTTTGTATACAAATCACCACCTCTATAAAAAATTCCCTCAAATAAGGGATTAGTTAAAGCTAGCTTGCCAAGCTCACAACCTAACAAAGGCGAAGTATCAAAACTAGGCTCATCATCACCTAAGGAGTCATCATATATATTCCCATCCATCTCATTCCCTAGAGACTTCTCAAGGTCATTACCATCCTTACCACGACACACAAGACCATCATTATCAAACGAACCATCAAAGAAAAGAATAGGATAATCAATTAACTCGTCTTCCCCCTTATAAAATATGGGTGGTGTGTCATAACAAGGTTCACAAACAAGATCAACCAAAAAATTTTCACTAAAGAGATATTCATGAAAAATAGAGCTCACATCATGATGCGGCTTACAAACCCTCTCAACTAGTGATTCATGCTCACACACAAGTTGACCACTAGACCCTATACTCGTTGCAAACACATTATATTCATCCAAATCAGCAACAAGTAGACTACTAAAATCACGATCATAAGACAAGGAATTATCAAACTAAAAGAGAGATAAGCTATCACTTACACTCAAGTTGTTGCCTTGATCACTCAAAGCACTTGAAATGTCTCTACAAGCTCCTCCACCTTGCAGCTCACAATGAGGATATTCATCACCTTGCCTTTCCAACTTAGAGCATGATTGAGGCTCAATCGAGTAGCCTCCAACAATCCCTGCACAATAGTTAAAACAAGTAGAAGTAGAAGAAGAAGATAAACAATCGTTAGAAGAAAGGGTGTCCTCACTCTCAATTTTTCTTTTCACTTCTCTCCTTTCTCTCATTTTTCTTTCAAGGTCAAGTCTAGATTGAGGTGACAACAAACTCACATCACTCAACACATCCTCTCCTTTTTTCACTCGAGGATTGTCGCCGGTCACTCCCTTACTCCTCTCAATCTTTTGGCTCTCATGTTCGGGCGAGTTGGTATGAGTCCCAAGAATGCCCTTAGCTGGAGTAGGTGGACTCTTCACATTAACCTGAAATGTGGGACTTAGAGAACAATCACTTGAAGCCCGCTTCTTCATAGGTTAACCACTTGACTTAGAGTCATGTAGTCTCGGGCTCACCTTCTAGGTGGTTGTCAACCCTTTACTTGCATTTGTCCCACTGATTTTTGTGCTTATAGGACTCCTATTTTGCACCATTTCGGTAGTTCTCACATCACTTCTCTTTTGATTAGGCCAAGGATGTTCACTAGTCGATTCTTCAACTCTTCTTTCCCGAGGAACAAACCATAGACCTCTCGGCGCATCACCAAATAGTACACATCCTCCTTAGCACCGTATTTAAACCTTTATTGTGCAACCAAGGTGCACCTATCCAAACATTACAAGATTGCAAAGGATATACATCACACCACACAAACTCCTTATAATCCCCTTTAGATATGAGCACTTTGGCTTCCTCAGAAATCCACACTCCATTATATTCATAGGGATGCTTCAATTTATAGTATGGTATCCTTAGCATCTCAACTAATGAAGGGCTAATGTAATTAGCATCTGTACCACTAACCTTTAGTACGAATCCCCTATACCTATCAACTTCGATGTTAAACCTAGTCAATCCATAGTTTCGCCTCGTTTCATCCAAGTAAGAACCTGAATGATCATGAGCAGCAAGACTACCAACTCAATCTCCCACTCTCTTTACTTCAGGCCATGTCAGGAGTGTAGTAAAAACTCCTATCATCCGACTTGTCTCCATAGCCAACCAAAACTCCCTTATTTCTCCTTGTACCTGCAAAAGACATATCAAGAAAATGGGGAAGGAAAAGATTAGTATAAACAACCTCACTTGCACTCCCTCACATTTAGTGGTAGCATTCACATCTTTAGATTTCACTCTCGAAATACCCTTATCTCATAAGAACAAGGGTGAGAAATCACCAACTAGTATGTCCAAGTATTGGTTCAGAGTGGACTTTATGTGACTCTATGGACAGACGGCTCTTTTAAAGTAAGCACTTAAAGTCAAGAAAGCCCTACGAGAATGGAGGAAATTTCAACAAGCACGAATTCCTAAAAGCTCAAGAGTTAGTAAAGCATAGAGTAGGAAAATACCCAAGAATACTAACTAGAATTAATTCAACAAGGAAAAGGAAATTTCTAGAAGAAACCACCCTATTTCCCCTTAGAAAAAACGTTTCAAGCTTCTATTTGTGGATTGGAATAAGTTTTGCACCTATTTTTGTTCTCCAAATCAGTTTTGGACAAGTTTTTCTTATTTTACTTGCTTTCCAATTGACAACTTTTACAACTTTTCCTTACACTTCACACGCCTTACCTTTGCTGAATTCTCCCTTAAAAGCGTGTAAAACATTCTCCCAAAAGTCTAAGGACTACTAATTCCTGTTTAGCCTAGATCCGATTTTAGGCCAATTAACAATTAAATTTGTATTTGCGGAGTCACGATCAACAGTTTCGATTAAGAGTTTGACCAAATTTAATACGGAATGGCGTTGGCTATTAGATTATCAATATATATGCACAATTTCCAACGATGATAATTAACGATATGGAAATAAGATGTAATCGAAAATGAATAAGGTTAAAGCGCTAATAAAATAGATAGAGGTAACCGTATTGGATCGCTTGATCCCGGTGAGGATTCCTCGTTACTGATTGTACTTGAAGACTAAAGAGAAAAGTATCCAGCAAATGTAAGCGAAGCACAGTATTTGAGCAAGAGTAAGAGAGTATTCTTATTGATGTTGTAAAAAGAGAATAAATTGTGTCTTACAATGATTCGGGACGAATGCTATTTATAGGTCTGATAGGCGTCCGTTGAGTTCGTAACCGCTGGGCACGTATCCGTCAGATATGTAATCACTGGATTGTGTAATCGCTGCCTTTAAGACCATTCATTAAGCGATCGTGCATGATTAGGCTAATAACTGCTTATTTAGATCGTGCTGACCTGGGAAGCGTTACATTATTGCTCTGGGTCTGCTCGTGGTAACCGCCTGGCTAATTATCTGTCCGCTTGATGTTTTTCCGGGGAAACCTCTGCCCGTGCCACGTGGCAGACACGTGTCACTTTTTTAGGTGACGTCAGTTTTTTTCTAATACAGATAGTCCCCGCACTTCTCGAGCAGAGTTTCTGCTCGAGGAGTGGATGTAAGTTTTGGCGGGAATCGTCACTTTTGCGAAATCCAACTTTTATATGATGAAACTGGGTGACGTACGCACTTCATCAGCTACATGACAAGTTCCCATGACGTGCGCATTAAATGTGCGGTGTAAAAAAGTAACTGCAGCTGTCACACCTGCACGTCCGCCGTCAGCTTCAAAGTGACTACTGCGTGTCCCAAGGGTAAAAATAATGATTTTAACCGCCTCAATCACATGCACACGTCGGTTTTTGATCGCGAGGTGACCGCTGCACTTCAGGGTAATGATGACACTTCAAAAGTTGGTTAAACCTATTTCTCCTTTTGATGGTTGGATCTGATCGTGGCCTCTCCGATAGTCTCCACGTGTCTTGTGGGAACTTGATGGGCCAGATTTCCGTTTCTATAAATAGGGGTTTGTTGAATTAAAACCCTTTTACTTGCTTTCATCTTCCATCTGCCAAATCTTGAGAATTCTTTGAATATCCTTCAACTTTACTTCCAAATTTCTCAATTCTTCTTGAATCATGTCTTCAAAGGCTAGGAAAAGCCTAAACATGGATGCAGCTGGTAGTTCTTCTACAGCCACCCCTAGGCCTAGGGCTGCTCAGGCCACGACTGCAGAGATCATCCTTAAGAAATGGGGTGAGTTGGAAAAAGACTGCAACATCAAAGCTTTCAACAATCACGGAGATATACGCGTTAGGCCGGCGTACAGATTTAAGTCTGGGATCACATCGGAGGTGATCCCACGGGTTAGAGTGGACTGCAATTGGGATGCGAGTGTTCCCCTCTTGCCGGTATCTGAAGCGGAGAACATTACTTCGCACAGGGTTAGGTGGACAGCCATGTGCACCTACCCATTTACAGTTGGATGTACACTACCCCTGCACCCTGTGCTTGAGAGGCTCTGCAGGGAGTATTTACTCTGCCCGGGGCAACTGTGCCCCAGCGTGTATAGAATAGTGACACTTATGGATTGGTTTGCGGTAGAAACCGATCAAGTTTTAGAATATGAGCATTTTATTTCTCTGTACAGTATACAAATCTTCAAGGACGGCTTTGTAAATGCTAGGATGTCCAGGAGCAAGGGCTTGGTGAGCAGCTCTGAGGATACAAGTGACCGGGGTTGGTTACACCGGTATGTATTCGTGCGCACCCAGGCCTTGTCCTTCAACTCCAAGACTTTACTCTCCGAAGTCTGGAACAAGAAGCGTAAGTCCCCGAGTTTTCTTATGTGTTTCTCTTGCTTCCTCTTTTCTTCTTGTCTGCTTATTCTTTTGACTCTTCCTTACAGCCACCAAGCGACCATATGACGAGCTCATATCTATTGATGAGCTGACGGCATGGGTTGAGGCGATCTTGAAGAAGTTCTCCCCTGAGCAGAGGGAATGGGCGTACTTTGCTGCGCAAAAGAGTCTGACCGTGAAGACTCACGGTGAGAATTTTCTGCTTTTAAAGCTATTTCCTTTCTTCGTAATTTTGCTGTGCCTGACCGTTCTACTCTTTGCAGGTCTAGGTACTCAGGGGGACTTTTTCCCTGCCCCTTTCTCTCAAGCTGCGCCGTCTAGGCCCGCTGTTGACCCCGATGCTGAGGTCGCATCTATATTAGCTTCAGCGGAGGCACTGCGCGGGAGATAAGGCAGTGAAGAGCTTCTGTCCAGTTGCCTCGACTCCTTGAAGAGGAAGAAGAAGGGCGAAGGTGAGGGCGGAGCACGAAAGAAGTCTGCCCGTAAGACTTCCGTTGCTGCCAGGCAAACCTCAGTTGTTGGAGGTGAGTCCTCACCCAATGCCAGCGTGTCAGAGCCTGTGGGAGAGAGTGCCAAGGCTATTGCCAAAGTCCCCGAGTCTGCACGGGGAGAGGGTTTAGACAAGGAGGTAATTGACGTTTCAGATACTGAGACTGAAATTAATGAACCCCTTGTGCGAAAACCCTATCTTCGGAGCGACAAGAGGAAGGTTGAGGAGGAGGCTGCTCGTACTCTGGAGAGGAGTCCATGTGTTGATGACGGGGTGAGGGCGGCTCTTTCTCGTGTAGATAAGGGGAAAATAAAAGTTGGTGAAGGAGATAACGGGAAAACTTTGGGTGGGGTGTTTGGAGTGTGAACTCTAAAAAGTGTCGAGTCCCACCACTAAAAGCGAGAGAGTGCAAGTGAGGTTGTTTATACTAACCTTCTCATTCCCCATTTTCTTGATATGTCTTTTGCAGGTGCACGGAGCAATAAAGGAGGTATGGTTGGTTATGGAGACGAGTTGGTTGATAGGAGTTTTTACTACACTCTCGAAGTGACTAAGGCTGAAGTAAAGAGAGTAAGAAATCGAGTTGGTAGTCTTGCTACTCATGATCATTCGGGTTCTTACTTGGATGAAAGACGGCGACACTTGGTATTGAGTAGGTTCATCATTAAAGTAGATGTGTATGGAGGATGCTTGCTCAAAATTGATAATACTGATGCCAATTGCATTAGCCTTCCATGGTTGATATGCTTAGGATACCATGCTACAAATTGAAGCATCCTTATGTAAATCTTCATTCATCAAGACGTGTTAGCAAGGTTATCTATCTGATCTTACCTGTGGATATGGGCAAATTTCCAGAAATACTTTGGAAGATAACAACGGAAATTCCTATTAGTATGTGTTTTCCTCTCATGCGTTTGAAGAGCCCTTGACAGTGGTAAGATGTGATCTACACCCATGGATTTCAGTTTGGTGATCGTAAAAAGAATTTTTGAGTGGATATACGCTCCCCAATTTTCATTGCTACCTTGCCCCTCACTCTGTTCTGTCTGATTTAGTTATGGCATCAAAAATATGTCCGATATTATTTTTCATTGCTAGGCTTGAGCATGTTAAAATGGTTGTAGCATTGGACATGTAATTGAGTGATCCCGTGATCTAAATAAAAAGGGATATTTTTGTACTTAGCCTCAACTAATGAACCGGTACTGATGACAAGAACTTGTCTTCCTGGCTATTATGCCTCAAATTTCCTGACACTTATTATAATATTTGAGATACCAATAAGAGGAAGTTATGAAGTCCAGACTCATGTGTGTGCCGTCAAGACCATTAACAAGAAGCCAAGCTAAGGAGCTTCATGATGTTCACATTAATTTGATATGGAAGGGATTGGATGTTGTAGGAATTTGAGGAGTAGGAAACATGCTTGGAGCGTCAACGAGCAAGTTGGCGAGCATTGGAGAAGGAGGGGTGACGCTTGGAGGGTAAGGCCGAGAGTGCTTGCTCTCAACAAGCATTTGGCGAGGAACCTTGGACGCCTAGGTTGTTTGGAGACGTTGGGGCTGAATTGTCTTGCTCTCAACGAGCTCCTTTATGGCCCTACGTGGTCTTTTACTTATAGCATGTTAGTGGCATATTTTTGACAATCTAGGCATGTAGGCTTATGACTATAAAAGCCACACTTAGACGCTTTTCCTCATAAGTTCATATTTTAGAGAAACAATGTTGTTTAGAAGCTCTCTAGATTCTTCCATACCTCCTAAACTTGATATTTAGGAAATCATCACTAGCATGAACTCTATTGTATGGTTCAAGTCCTTTTCTTTCATGGGATTAATCTTTCAATTAATGTAAGTTCACTTCATTTCTCGATTCTAATTTCTGTTCCCGCTAGTCTAATCTTCTTGTTTGCTAGATTGTTTTACAAGCTCTTATCATTACATCAGTTGGTATCAGAGCAACGCAAAAGATTGTTCTTACAGCTCTAGTACTGTTCTTCGTGTCTTAGAAATTAGGATTCTTAGTTAGCATTTCTTAATTTTCATTTTTAATATAAAGAAAAAACATGTTATTGGGATTTTCAGCTGTGTAGTAGTAGTTCACGGCTAGGATTTGGATTCCACTCGAAATTGTTGATTGTTGCTTGATTTCTTGGGGGTTTCTTAAAGTTCTTGATTGATCTTGAGCAAGTCGTGAAACCCTAGAATGAGTTCTCGGCAATGTTGGAGTGTTTCTTGAATTCGTGGGTTGTTCTTGGATTGCTTTTGTAAATTCTTGAAGAAAAGGGTAGGAGCAGCGTGTGTGTTAAGCTTCAACACGTTCTTTAACGATTCTTAGGAGTTCTTAAGTGAGTTCTTGGGAACTCTTGGTAAAAACTTGAGGCGCTTAAGAAGATTAAAAACACAGCCTTGTGTCGAGATTCTTGAACAATTTTCTTGTGGAATCTTGACAAAAACTTGTTGTGTGTTGAATCAAAATAAGAGTGGGTTGCTTGAAACTTGAATTGGATAACCCCACATGATGTGAGAGAGTAGAAAATGCTGAAAATTGAAGGGGAAGAGGAGAAAAAATAACATGAAAACCTTAAAGAGAAATGGGGAAAAAATTGTATTCGTAGTTGAGGTTGAAAACAACTCCTATTCAGAAAAGGAGAAGTTTTAATTATTCCACAAGGAAGGGAATTAGTTTTCTCTAGGGATTGGGAAAGGAAAAAACACAACACAAAAGGGAAAAGAAATGGAAATCAGTTAGAACAAGGAAAAGGAAAATAAGGGAAATATATTTCTAATTGAGTTGGAAAAATAAAGTAGGAGGAAAGACATTTCCCATTCCAAAAGGGAGAGCTATTGGGCGCCAATCTTAAAGAGAAGTGAAGTAGTTTCTTTCTAGGATTTCCTTCTTTTCATTGTAAAATTAAATCTGGTTAGCATTCTTGAATATTTCTTCTACTCAATTCAATACGAACTCTTGAGCTAATAGGAATTTGTGTGTGTTGTTTGATTTCCAAATCTCGTACTAATTTCTTGGCTTCAAGTGGTTCACTTTTAAAAGAGTCGTCTGACAATAGAGTCACATTAGCTCCATTCTGAATCAATACTTAGACATACAAGTTGGTGATCCTTGAACCATTTTTCTTGGGAGATAACGAAAAATCTTTGGGTGAGGTAATTAGAGTGTGAAATCGAAAGAGCGTTAAGTGCACCACTATAAGTGAGGGAGTGCAAGTAAGATTGTTTATACTAACCTTCCCTTCCCCATTTTCTTCATATGTCTTTTTCAGGTAGATGGAGCCATAAGGGAGGTTTGGTTGGCTATGCAAACGAATCAGATGGAAAGTGCCCTTACTATACTCCTATCTCTAGAAGAAGTTAATGGTGCATCAATGTATATGTCCTCTACCTCGACTTTCAACAGTGTATATAATGTTAAAAGTATGACGGGAAGAAGCTTCTCTAGTGACCAGGCTACTAATGGGGAGTTTGAAGGAAAATATTACGATAAGTTTGGAAAGAAGAGTAAGTGGAGTAACTTCGTAGTAAGTATTAATAGGGATTATAGCTACGTACTTCAAGTGGATGAGGGTGGAACAAATTGGGTTAGTCCTTCTATGGTGAAATCATTAGGAATACCTTGTGTTAATAAGTTGCACGGTTACTTATTTCCCAAGAAGGCTATGAAAAAGAAGTCCAGTGAAGTGTCCCCTTTGACAGGATGCCACGTCGTCTTGGGAGTCCTTTGGCTTTATCGAAAGTACTTTAAGTATGATGCTGGACGTGGTCTATATTATATTAGGGCACAAGGAAGGTGGTAAGGACTTCTCCCTATGACTGAAGAAGTGCAAGCAAGAAGTCCTACAAGGACAAACAATAGCGGGACAAATGTAACTGTTGCTCCAAAACGCACACGCAAGTATACATGGTCGACAAGTAATAAAGTGATAAGTAGAGTATCGTTCCCACGAGGACTATTCAGACTGGACTCCTAACAAATAATTTCTTAAGAACTATTCAGGGATCTTTTTCCAATGGTTGAGATTTTACTAACTAAAACAATAATTAAAACAAATAACTGAAGTCAAGTAACTGAGCAAATTCTAGGTTGTTATCAATAAGAGAGAAACGGTCCAGGGTCAGAGCTACGAACAATCTTGTTGAGTTTTTCAGTTGATTCTACTTCTTGATTTCCTAGATTGCTAACTACAGGTTAAATGTACACGTGAAAACCTTTCGATTCTTCACAGTCTATGCAGGCTACTCCAATCCCTATATGTCTATGGGTTGAATCACGTGCACGCATTAACGAATTCTGTATTTAGCTAAGCAAGGTGAATAGGTATATGTCTATCCTACCCACAAATTGATTCCCCAATGCCCAGGTTCACAATCAAGCCCTATTCTTTATTATTTGCGTTCATAAATTCCCTCTGTCGAGTTCAATCAAAGAACCGTAGATAGTATTCAATTATCAGGCCTCAATAGCCAAACAATTAGGCTCAAGAAAGAATAAATAATCTGTAATGGTAAATCAATACATAGAAATCAACTTTCAAACATCAACCTTCATGTATTTGCTCTAACCCTAGAATGAACAAACTATAGAATTTAGGAGAAGAATAAGAGAAAGAGAGAAAGAACTTGTTTAGAAGACATCTAGGGCTCCTCCTCTCTCCTCCAAAACATGCTCCCAAGACTGAACTTTTTTCAAAAACGAAAGTAAAAGAGTATTTATAATGTTTACAAAAGCCTAGCAATTAGTTACGCCTAAGCCTAGACGAAATAGAACTTCCAAAAACACTCCAGGGGCGCTATAGCTGGCGCCCCACACCTCAAAATGCGTGCAACAAGGCAGAACCCGACGAATCTCACACGCAACAGCCACGCCCTGCGCCACAAAACGCGCCAGAAAGTGGGCGCTATAGGGGGCGCGCCGCACCCTAAACTGCGCCAGGCTATTTTCTTACTTTAGTCGTTCGCAGCTTGCTTCGCGTCGTGCCTTCGTGTGCTCGATCCAATCCTCAATCAAATTCCAGCCTTTCCTTGCTCGATCATGCTCTTTAAAGCTCCAATTGCACTGCATAACAACCTACAATCATACGACATAAAATCAATGCAAAATTACATTCATCAACTAGAAAACTTGCGAATAAAGTATCCAAACGTGAGGAAATATTAAGGAAATATAGGTATAAAATGCCAAACATCACCACCCCACACTTGAACCTTTGCTCGCCCTCGAGCAATCACAAATAACTTCCCAACCTAGGTTGAACAGGTCTGCCTATGACTATGGTTGATACCGACCATTGAATGAGTGCACACATGACTACTATGGGTCCAACAAACATGCCAACAATTTATCAAACATCAAAACATGAGAACAACCACCCCAAGACAACTCAAATGCACAAACTCGACTCATTGCAACTATGCTCCCACAAAGTCACACCTACCTACTCAACCAAGAAGCCACGACTTCACCTATCTCATGCAAACCATGTGCCCTCACCAAACAATGAAGCAAGAGAGTGTCCCCCAAATATCACACACAAAAATGAATATCAATGGAATGGGGACAATAGCATAGAAAGAACTCGCTCACTCTTATGAAAAGCTCACATGTCACACATGATGTAGCATAGGCTTGCCCGTAGTGTAGGACTCTACTAATGTAGGCTCACTCCAATCGGGATTAACTAGGACTTTAAAGGGTTGTAATGTAGGCTAAGGAGCTAGTAGGATAAATATGGGTACTAGTGACTACCTCCCTAAGCACTTTAATACATAACATTCAATTTGAGCACATATCTCATCAAAGTCACCCAATTCACCCAACCAACAAATTTCACACACACCTTTTTTAACAAGTAGCAATTTTTTCTTTTAAGCGCAACACTAGCAAGGATGGATATTCATTTCTTTTCTCTTTATTTCTTTTTCCATTTTTTTCAGCTTTTTTTTTTCTTTTCATTTGTTTTTTTCTATTCACTTCTTTCCAAACCTTGTCAATGCTCCTTCAACTATTTCATAATTTTATCAAGTATTCCCCTCATTGGTTCCACTAAAAAACCTCCCAATACGTCAACCACAAACTCCACAATAATATAACATTATCAATTAAAGTGCTTAAGGAGTAAAGGGTCAAAAGAACACAATTTATAACAAGTGGGTAGGCTTGCGGTGGTGCCAACAAAAGGTCAAAGGGATCACAACAATCAAGTCCAAGGTGTATATATGGGTAGGCAACTCAAGGTAAAAGGCTTATCCAAGAAGGCCTGTACCATCTCCCGACTAGAGCAAACCTAGGATTTTGCTTTGCACACACACGAGGCAAGTTCTAGACACCAATATGCAAACATGGAACACAACAGAATATGCCTCACATCACACATTGCACACAGTCCATACAAGATGATTCCATCACAACTCTCAATCAAACAAATAAGGTGCAATTTGTGAAATTTAAGCACTAATGCACAAAGGTTCACAACAAAGTCAAGTGAGTGGACTCAAGCATCTCAAGGGGGTCGATCCATTTTCTCTAGGCATGCATCACAATTTAAAACCAAAAGACACCACAAATAGCACATGCAATAAGTTCAAGTCCACCGGTATCAAACAAATCAAAGGCACCTAGCATTCTACCTATTTCTTTCGTCTAGGGCCACCTATAACTAACTACTCTAATCCTAAAAAGAAGGAAAATAAAAAACTACCCGGTTCAAAGGCCTCCCCGTGGAAAAGAACCGAGGCCATAAGAAAAACCACGGGGTGGATGACTGTACCCCTACTAAAACTAAAAAGAAATCCTTTTTGAAATTTTTCATTGGTTTTCTAATTTTTTTTCATTTTTTTTATATACTAAAGCAAAAAACAAATAAAAATAAAGTCAAGTGACAAAAATAAAAATTGCTAAAATTAACTACCTAAAGATACAATCATCCATAACCTCTAAATTTGGAAGTTTCCCACCCCACACTTAAAATCAAGCTGTGTCCTCAGTGCGACAAAAAGAAAGTGCAAGAGTTAAAGGAACTTTCCTGAAGGCTAAACGACCTAGCCTTTGGCACGAGCAGTGGCACCATCTCCATTACGAACCCACCAAGCGTCCGTAGAGCAAGGGTACTAAGACTTCCCCCAACAGGTCATCAATATTAGGCAAGGGTGAGGACACCCCACAGTTAAACTCGACATTACATGAACCTGTAATCCAAAGAATAACCCAAAGTAATATATAACCATAAAAATAGTAATTAACAAAAAATAAAAAAATAAAAGTAAAGCAAGCAAATTGGGTTGCCTCCCAAGAAGCGCTTGATTTATTGTCGCGGCACGACGAAGACAACTTCATCACTTTTTCTGCACCTTGAACTTATGAATTGAATCCCCAACTTTGCCTCAAGCTTATGACTATGGTATTGGGGTGGTGGCCAAAATATAAAAGGACCAAGTGACCAATGTCGCATTTTACACTTCTTAGGCTTTAAATGAGGGATGTCGTTTTGTCTCCTCGGCATCACAAACTTTAAAATATAAGCATCTTGTTCCTCCTCCTTTGGTTTCTTCATAGGCTCGGGTGGCTCAATTTTCATGTCACCATCCAAACACAATGTTGAATAATGATTGGAATGAGGTCCAATGCGCTTCAATTCTAAAATTGCATTACTTTTGATACCCTCACTTGCACAAACACTAGAGTCCTCAAATATGATGTTTTCTATTTCCTCACTTGACTCTAATGTAATCTTTTCAACCTTGGCATCATCAACTAATATTGGGTTGAATGGTAGGAATTCCACTTTTTGCTCCTCAAATTGGCTTCTAAGCTCTTCTATCTCAAATCTACTATTCACGACAACTGATAATTGGGCTTCAGACGCCTCAATCATAACACTCAAGTTTGCCTCTAGATCGTGAATAGCTAAGCCAAATTGATCAATTTCTTGTGTGAGCACCACTCTTTCTTCCATAAATTGTCTCGTCGTATTTGTAAGGTCGCTCTTGAAATCCCCATAAGCTTCTAAGAGTTTGGTTTGCTCCACTAGCCAAGTTTGGCTAACAACCTGCACTTCGTCACTCCTGCCAAACTAAGAAACCTCATTAGAATCATCACAAAAATTATTGGGGGGAAGGAGCATGACACTTAGGACAATCATTCCACCGACCACCACACAATTTACAAAAGTTCCAATCAAAGGTGGTAGAAAATTCACATAACCAGTCTCGTAGGGTTGAAAGAGTTGGACAATTGTCCCACAAGTGGGTTCCTCCGCAAAGCAGACAAAGATCATCGAAACTAGAATTACAACCACTCGACCAATTTTCATTAAAAGATGCCATGATAAGACAGGTAACACAATACTAAACTAAACAAAAATTAAACCTGAATAGAAAATAATAAATCGTTGATAAAGAAAACAGTCAATTTTTTAGTCCCCGGCAACGGCGCCAAAAACTTGTTGCTCCCAAACGCACATGCAAGTATACATGGTCGACAAATAATAAAGTGATAATTAGAGTATCGTTCCCATGAGGACTATTCAGACTGGACTCCTAACAAACAATTTCTTAAGAACTATTCAGGGATCTTTTTCCAATGGTTGAGATTTTACTAACTAAAACAATAATTAAAACAAATAACTGAAGTCAAGTAACAGAGCAAATTCTATGTTGTTATCAATAGGAGAGAAACGGTCCAGGGTCAGAGCTACGAACAATCCATTTGAGTTTTCCAGTTGATTCTACTTCTTGATTTCCTAGATTGCCAACTACAGGTTAAATGTACACGTGAAAACCTTTCGATTATTCACGGTCTATGCAGGCTACTCCAATCCCTATATGTCTATGGGTTGAATCACGTGCACACATTAACGAATTATGTATTTAGCTAAGCAAGGTGAATAGGTATATGTCTATACTATCCACAAATGGATTCCCCGATGCCCAAGTTCACAATCAAGCCCTATTCTTTCTTATTTGCGTTCATAAATTCCCTCTGTCGAGTTCAATCTAAGAACCGTAGATAGTGTTCAATTATCAGGCCTCAATAACCAAAAAATTAGGCTCAAGAAAGAATAAACAATCTGTAATGGTAAATCAATACATAGAAATCAACTTTCAAACATCAACCTTCATGTATTTGCTCTAACCCTAGAACGAACAAACTATAGAATTAAGGAGAAGAATAAGAGAAAGAGAGAAAGAACTTGTTTAGAAGACATCTAGGGCTCCTCCCCTCTCCTCAAAAACTTGCTCCCAAGTCTGAACTTTTTTCACAAACTAAGTAAAAGAGTATTTATAATGTTTACAAAAGCCTAGCAATTAGTTACGCCTAAGCCAAGACAAAATAGGACTTCCAAAAACACTCCAGGGGCGCTATAGCTGGCGCCCCGCGCCTCAAAATGTGCGCAACAAGGCAGAACCCGTCGAATCTCGCACGCAACGGCCACGCCTCGCACCACAAAATGCACCAGAAAGTAGGCGCTATAGGGGGCGCGTCGCGCCCCAAACCGCGCCAGGCTATTTTCCTGCTTTCGTCGTTCGTATCTTGCTTCGCGTCGTGCCTTCGTGTGTTCGATCCAATCCTCGATCAAATTCCAGCCTTTCCTTGCTCGATCATGCTCTTTAAAGCTCCAATTGCACTTCATAACAACCTACAATCATACGACATAAAATCAGTGCAAAATTACATTCATCAACTAGAAAACTTGCAAATAAAGTATCCAAACGTGAGGAAATATTAAGGAAATATAGGCATAAAATGCCAAACATCAGTAACAAGTTAGAATTTGAGAACTACTAAAAGATAAGTCTGAAGCTACATGAATCAAAGTCAAGTGGTACACCTAAGAAGAAGATGACGTGAAGAGATAGTTCTCTAAGTCCCCGATTTCAAGTTGATGTGAATAGTTGATGTAGGGCAAATTGCAGCCAAAGCGCCAACCATCAAGAGCCAAGCTCGAGAGCAAAAAGAGTACAAGTCGGGAGCTCTGGAAGCAACTTGAAGATCATGCATTGGAGCACCCTTGAAGGAGGAGCATATAGGCACCAAGGAGAAACTTCCCGAGACCATTTTGAGGCGTTTCAAGAAGCTTCAACAAGAGGCGGAGCACCTGAAAAGGTGGGCGGAGCGCCTACTTGGAACTAGCCGAAATGTGGCTAAGTACAAAATGCACAGCTCTCTGGAAATGGAAGAGGCGGACCGCCACTTTACAAAGGCAGACCGCCTACTACACAAGGTGGTCCAAAGAGGCTCAGAGGAGGCGGACTGCCTACTCCCTGTGATAGCATTTCGAGATCCCTTCATTTTTTATATGTATTTCCAACTATAGCCCTGTGTGGCCTTATTTGTTTTAACCCACTTTGGGGGTATTTTAGGCCTTTCATTAAGCATAGAAGAAGACTACAAATATCTTCCTTAGGCCTTCATTTTATTTAGCCTACTTGTAATGATGAATATGAAACTTGAAAGCTTGAGAGCATTTCAATGAAAACCCCTTGTGCGAGCTTGATTTCACTTGGTGGATTCCAAGTTGAACTTCAATCCTTTGTTGATCATTCTATTTGCGAGAGCCGAGTGTCTCTCGAGGATAGTTGCTTAGCGTAGGTGCTCCTTGACAATCACCCGAGGTGTATCGAAACAAGTTCTTCGGTGCTACTTAGGTAATTCGTTCGGGCCACGTCTCGCTTTTATCTTTACTTTATCACTTTCGTGTTTTTCGCTACATCAGTTGGTATCAAAGCACGGATGCAGGGCAAATTGGAGCCAAAGCGCCAACCATCAAGAGCCAAGCTCGAGAGCACAAAAAGTACAAGTCAGGGGCACTGGAAGCGACTTGAAGATCATGCATTGGAGCACCCTTGAGGGAGCAGCACATGGGCACCAAGGAGAAAATTCTCGAGACCATTTTGAGCCGTTTCAAGAAGCTTCAGTGAGAGTCGGACCGCCTACTTGGAAATAGCCAAAATTTGGCTAAGTACAAAATACACAGCTCTCTGGAAATGGAAGAGGCGGACCGCCCCTTCACAGAGGCGGAACGCCTACTACACAAGGTGGTCCAAAGAGGCTCAGAAGAGGCGGACTGCCTACTCCCTGTGACAGCATTTCGAGATCCCTTCATTTTATATGTGAATTTCCAATTATAGCCCTGCGTGGCCTTATTTGTTTTAAACCAATTTTGGGGGGTATTTTAGACATTTCATTTAGCCTACTTTGAATGATTAACATGAAACTTGAAAGCTTGAGAGCATTTCAATGAAAATCCCTTGTGCGGGCTTGATTTTACTTGGTGGATTCCAAGTTGAACTTCAATCCTTTGTTGATCATTCTATTTGCGAGAGCCGAGTGTCTCTCGAAGATAGTTGCTTAGTGTAGATTTTCCTTGACAATCACCTGAAGTGTATCGAAACAAGTTCTTCGATGCTACTTGGGTAATTCGTTCGGACCACGTCTCGCTTTTATCACTTTATCGCTTCCATATTTTCTGCTACATCAGTTGGTATCAGAGCACGGATCGGGTTTTTTTTTCTACAAACCCTCGTTCCTTGTTCGTAGTATCTTTATCTTGTTGTTTGTTGTTCTTATTTGGAAGAAAACAAAAAAAAAATGAAAATTTGAAAACTACAAAAAAAAAAAATTGGTGAAACTTGTTGGATTTGAACACCCAAACATTGAAAATCATTGGAGTTTGATCTATGTTGGATTCCCGTTCTTTTAGTACCACCATATCTTGATTTGGTGTTGTGATTCGAAATTTGAAGAATCAAATCTTAAAGTTTTTTAATACCCTAGAAATTTTTGCTTGAAGATCGAAATCGATTTGTTGTTGTTTGTTGGGGTTAGAAACTATTGGGGTCTTTTTGTAATCATTCTATACACCTTTGGGTATCATTAGATTGGAAAAACAACTTGATTTTGTTGGAAATTTGGGTGCTAACGGATCAAAAACACGAAATTGAAGGTTGCAGGAGATCGCACCAGGCGGGGCGCCTAGTAACAGAGGCGGACCGCCTGTTTGGTGGAATAACTCAGCAGAAAAAGAGGCAGACCGCCTACTCTGGTCCACCCTCTCTGAAGTTGATTTGGGCGGACCGCCTGTTTACAGAGGAGGGGGGCCTGTTTCTAGAAGTTGTCCGGGTAGTTGTTTTTCATAGGTTTTCGCTTTTTGTTGGCTTGTATCTCTTCCGGATTGCACTTTTCAAGTAACACTTCTACTTTACTAGTACTAGTTCATTGAGCTATGTAGAAATTAAAGAAGACTCGTAGTACATTGTTTGCTTCAAGTGCTCACTTAAATAGCCTAGCGTTCATCGAGTCCCATCAATTCCACTCTTCCCGGAAAGTATTTGGTTCTTGTGAACTTTAATGGTTATTGAGGAAGTTTTTCAACTACGAGGAAGCCTTTGAAATCAAGCTTGAGTGATCCTACCCCCACCACTAAATTTAGTGTACCCGAGTGACATTCAAAAGTGAGGGAGCGTGTGAGGACTTTTACTCTAATCTCTCTTTGTCTTTGATTTTTGTAGGTATATGGCCAGAGACGTTGACGAGACCATTAAGTTCCCGATAAACACTTTGGCCTACCTTTTGGCCGAGGTGAGATCTATAAACCAAAGGCTTGAGAGCCTTGAAGAAGAATGGACCCCGAGTGTCCAAAAATGTGTCAGAGAAGGTACAAGTGATGGAAGGTTGGGCATTCCCCAACCGTTGGGCATTTCCCAACAAGTGGGAATTCCCCACGACTTGGGCATTCCCCAAGGTGATGGTGGACAAGATGATGTGCTTAAATTGACACTTGTGGTACGTAGAAGTTTGGGTGCCATGAGTCTTGAGGAGGAGGAGAATGGGCAAAGGGAGAATCTCTTCAATGCTAGGTGTAATGTGATGGGGCAAGTGTGCTCAATGATCATTGATTTGGGAAGTTGTACTAATATAGTGAGCGAAACCTTGATTTCCCAATTGAAATTTCCTACTATAAAGCATCCACATCCCTGCCGTTCACAATGGTTTAGTGAGTGTGGAGAGTTGAGAGTGGTGAAGCGAGTCTTGATTGAGTTTAGCATTGGGAATTATCGAGATAAGATGATGTTCGATGTAGTACCTATGCAAGCTTGCCATCTCTTGTTTGGAAGGCCATGGAAATATGATCGGAGTGTAGTGCATGATGGTAGATTCAACTCTTACACGGTTTTCATGGGTCTAGAAAGTATGTTCTCAAGTCCTTGACGCCGAGGCAAGTAAGTAATGACTATAGAATTATGAGAGAGTTGAAGGAAGCGGCTAAAGCTAAGTTCCCTATGGTACTTGAGCCCGAAGCCAATAATCTTATGGTCATGCCCTTGCAAGTTGAAAGTGAAAGTCACTCTACTCCAAATGAAGACAATCTTGAGTCTCATTCCATTGTACTTGAACATGAGAGACAAAAGAAAGAGAGGAGTGAAGGAGTGACCGGTGACAATCCCAGAGAGAAAAAAGGAGAGGAAGTGAGGAGTGATGTGAGTGGATTGTCACCCGAGTCTACACTTGGCCTTGAGAGAAAAATGAGGGAAAGGAGAGGAGAGGAAAGACACAATGAGAGTGAGGACACCCTTTGTTCTAACTATGCTATATCTTCTTCTTCTTCTACTTGTTTTTGCTTATGTGTAGGTACTCTTGGAGGCAAGCTAGTGGAGCCTCAACCGTGTGCTAAGGAAGGAAGGCAAGGTGATGAAGATCCTCATTACGAACTTTATGAAGAGAAAGTTGACCTTGATACTTCACGTGCTATGAGTGCTCAAGGAAGAAACTCAAGTGTAAGTATTTCTTCACCTTTTCATGAACATGTTTATTCCTTTTCTTGTGAAGACTCAATGCTAGTTGGTACTTGTGTTGCATTTAATGAATTTGCAACTAGCATAGAGTCGACTAGTAAACTTGTATGTGCTTGTATATCACTAGTTGAGAGAGATGCTAAGTCACATCATGATGTGAGCTCATTGTTCAATGAACCTCTCCCTAGTGTAGATGTGATAGTTGACCTTGATTGTGACCTTTGCTATGACACACCACCAATTTTTGACAAAGGGGAAGATGATATAATTGATCATACGCTAGTTGATATGCTTCTTTTTTGTGGACCTATGTGTTATGGTAAGGATGGTAGTGACCTTGAGGTGTCCAAATTGCATGAATTGAACAAGGTTGTCTATGATGACTCCTCAAGTGTGAGTGATGAACTTAGTCTCGATACTTCACCCATTTTTAAAAATGAAGTTGAGATGTCTACTTTTACTAATCCTTTGTTTGAGGGAATCTTTATTTGTGGGGGTTATTTGTATCGGACTAGAGTTGCGAATGAGTTAGAACCTCCGTGGTGTAAAGGGTTTGAACCCTTAGACAACTCCTAATTTGAGACTTTGAACGAGGTGGGTGATTCTTCTAATGGCCCTACTTTTGATTGTTGGGTTTATGAAGAGGAAGAAGCCATTATCAATGCATTTCTTAAGAATTTGTCTTGTGAGAAGGATTGTCTAAATGATGAATTTGGAGGTGAGGAAGTGGTGTGAGTATGAGTGCTTTTAAGAAGGGGAGTAGAGTGATTGATGCTAGTTTTAGGTTGGGTTATTTGACTTACTAGATTCCATATGTTTATCACACCTTGAGTGTTAAGCATGCCAAAGCCATTGTGCCACAATGTGGTGAAAATGCATTGAAGGCTTTGGTATGTTGGTTATGAGCTTAGAGGTCATAGGAAATTTGATTGCTATATTTTGCATGTTCCATGCCTTAATGATCTCTTGGCTTGTTATGATTGTGAGTGCTTGTTCTTGTTGAGACAAGAATTTATTGTTTCCTTTGGAAACATACGCTTTTTGATAGGTATTGATGCTTGCCTCTATCAGAAGAGTGTGTTTTCCACACCATTTGCACTTATTCTTGTTAAGCTAACCTACTTGGAAGTAGGAAACTTTGGTTGTGCTTGTTTTGAATGTAGGTTTTGATAGTTTTATTTCGAGGATGAAATCCTTTCAAGAAGGGGAGGATGATGCGGGATAAATTGGAGCATAAGCGCCAAGCATCAAGAGCCAAGCTCGGGAGCACAAAGAGTACAAGTCGGGGGGGATCTGGAAGCGACTTGAAGATCATGCATTGGAGTGCCCTTGAAGGAGGAGCACATAGGCACCAAGGAGAAGCTTCCCGAGACCATTTTGAGCCGTTTCAAGAAGCTTTAGCAAGAGGCGGAGCGCCTACTTGGAAATAACCAAAATTTGGCTAAGTACAAAATACACAGCTCTCTAGAAATGGAAGAGGTGGACCGCCCCTTTACAGAGGCGGACCGCCTACTCCACAAGGTGGTCCAGAGGCTTAGAAGAGGCAGACCGTCTAGGGGAGTGGGCGGACCACCTGCTCCCTGTGACAGCATTTCGAGATCCCTTCATTTTTTATGTGAATTTCCAACTATAGCCCTGCGTGGCCTTATTTGTTTTAACCTACTTTGGGGGGTAATTTATACATTTCACTAAGCTTAGAATAAGACTATAAATGTCTTCCTTAGGCCTTCATTTCATTTAGCCTACTTTGAATGATGAACATGAAACTTGAAAGCTTGAGAGCATTTCAATGAAAACCCCTTATGCGGGCTTGATTTCACTTGGTGGATTCCAAGTTGAACTTCAATCCTTTGTTGATCATTCTATTTTCGAGAGCTGAGTATCTCTTGAGCATAGTTGCTTAGTGCAGGTGTTCCTTGATAATCACCCGAGGTGTATCGAAACAAGTTCTTCGGTGCTACTTAAGTAATTCGTTCGGGCCACGTCTCGCTTTTATCTTTACTTTATCGCTTCTGTATTTTCCGCTACATCAACAGTCCTCCAACTCCAGCTAAGGGTATTCTCGGGACTCATCTCAACTCGCCTGAACATAAGAGAGAAAAGATTGAGAGGAGTAAGTGAGTGACTGATGCAATGTAAAATGTGGAAGCTAAAAACAATACGAAAGATATTGAGATTAAAAGCAAGACGAAGCTTGAAACGATTACCTAAGCAGCACCGAGGAATTTGTCTCGATACACCCCGGGTGAATGTCAAGAATCACCTATACTACGCAACTACCCTCAAGAGGCACCGGGCTCTTACAAATGTAATGATCAAAGAGATTCGATGTTCCACTTGGATTCGACCAAGTGAAATCAAGCCCTCTCATGGGTTCTTCATTGAGATTCACTCAAATGATTCATCATTCTAATATTCAAGGTTTGCTGGTTACAAATGAAATGGCTAAGGATGTATTTATAGAACCTTCTAAGACTAATGTGAAATGTCTAAAAAGCCATCAAACTTAGTTAAACAATATACAAGACTTAGGGGCAAAATAGAAAGTTTACACCAAAAAGTTGGGGAATTCAGCATCCAGGCGCTCCACCTGTATTGAGGCGCTCCGCCTGGCTGATAGACCGACCAAGGCAACCTCTGGTTGAGGCGCTCCGCCTCTTGGTTAGGCGCTCCGCCTGGTTGGCCTTGAGGCTGGGTGCTCTGCCTGGAATCTAGGCGCTCCGCCTGGCTCTGATGCGTAGGCTTCCCTCCTCCAATTGAACTCAAATGCATGATCTTTAAATCATCTCCGAAGCTCTTGCCCTTGTATCCTCGCATCCTCCTAGCTTGGCTCTTGATGGTTGGGGCCTAAGCCCAATTTGGATTGCATCATCCTCCCGTTCTTGAAAGTATTTCGTCCTCGAAATCAAACCATCAAAGCCTACATCCAAAGACAATCACAACAAAAATTTCCTACCACAAGAATAGGTTAGTGCCAAAAATATGGAAAACACACTCTTATGATATAACTAAGTGTCAATAGCAATAAAAAATTTGATGTTCTCAAGGGAAACAATAAATACTTGGTTCAACAAAGAAGTGCACCCATCACAAGGATAAACTAAGAGATCAATAGGGCATGGAAAATGCAAGATCAATCTATCATTAATCCTATGATCCCTAAGCTCATTACCATCATACCAAACCTTCAATGAAATATTTTCACAACCTGGCACAATGGTTTTGGCATGCTCAATTCTCAAACTGTGATCAACATGTGGGATGGAGTAGGCAAAGTAGTTCGTTCTACCACTAGCATCAATTATTCTGCTCCCCTTCTTGAAAGCTCTCATACTCACACTAAGAGATATCTCCTCACCTCCAAGTTCATCCTTAAGACAACATCCCTCACAAGGTAAACTCTCAATGAAGGCATTAATTATTGCCTCTTCATCATCATAACCCAAACCAACAAGAGTAAGGTCACTAGAAGAATCATCTACCTCACTCGAAGCTTCAAATAAAGAGTTGTCTATGGGATCAAATCCCTCACACCATGGACGTTCCAACTCATTCCCAACTCTAGTTCGATACAACTCACCACCACAAATAAAGATTCTCTTAAACAAAGGATTAGTAAAAGTACGCATCCCATTCTCAAGGTCAAGCAAAGGTGAAGTGTCATAACTAGGTTCATCACCCATACATGAGGAGTCATCAAATACGATCTGATCCATCTCATCCACTAGGGACTCCTCAAGGTCACCACCATCCTCACTACAACACATAGTTCCACCATAAGCAATTATATCAATAAGGGTGTGATCAAACAACTCATTTTCCCCTTTGTCAAAAATTAGTGGTGTGTCATAACAAGGTTCACAAGTATAGTCAACTACCACTTTTTTACTAAAGAGAGGTCCTTTGAATATCGGGCTCACATCATGATGTGGCTTTTCATTCCTCTCAACTAGTGGTTCACATGCACACACAAGTTTACTATTACACTCTTCACTAGTTGCAAGTCCAATAGATGCATTACAAACATCAACTAGTATTGAGTCCTCACAAGACAAGGGACTAACATGTTCATGAAAAGGTGAAGAAACACTTACACTAGAGTTGCTTCCTTGAGCACTCATAGAGCTTGAAGTATCATGTTCAACCTCCTCTTCATGAAGCTCACAATGAATACCTTCATGTCCTTGCCTTCCTTCCAAAGCACATGGTTGAGGCTCCATTAGCTTGCCTCCAAGAGTACCTACAAAAAAATCCAGAAGAAGAAGAAGAAGAAGATATAGCATGGTTAGAAGAAAGGGTGTCCTCACTCTCATTTTGTTTTCCACTCCTCTCCTTTCTTTCACTTTTCTCTCAAGGCCAAGTGTAGATTTTGGTGACAATCAACTCACATCACTCCTCACTTCCTCTCCTTTTTCCACTCTAGGACTATCACCGGTTACTCCCTTACACCTCTCCATCTTTGTCTCTCATTTTCAAGAGCATTGGGATGACGCTCGAGAATGCCTTATTTGGAGTAGAGTGACTCTTTACTTGTTTCAATTCATCACCTTGGGGATTGCCCAAGTTGTGGTGAATGTCCCACTTGTTGGGTAATGCCCAACATCCCATCATTAGTGCCTTCTCCGGCCCCTTTTTGGACACTCGGGGTCCATTCTCTTTCAAGGCCCTCAAGCCTCAAGTTTATAGATCTCACCTCGGCCAAGAGGTAGGCCAAAGTGCTTACCGGGACCTTAATGGTCTCATCAACGTCTCTGGCCATGTACCTACAAAAACCAAAGACTAAAGAAAAGAGGTTAGAGTAAAAGCCTCACATGTTCCCTCACTTGTCACTCGGGTATACTCAATTTGGTGGTGGGGTAGGATCACTCAAGCTTGATTTCAAAGGCTTCCTCATAGTTGAACAACCTCCTCAATAACCACTCAAGTTCACACGAACCAAATACTCTTCGGGGTGAGTGGAATTGATGTGACTCTATGGACAAACGGCTAGATGAGTGAGCACTTGAGTAAAAATGTTCTACGAGTCTTCTTTGAATTTTCAATCATAACCACGCACGAGCATCCTAAAAGCTCAATGAACTAGTACTAAATAAGTAGAAGAAATACTCAAGAAGTACTAGCCGGAAGCAATAAAAACAAAGAAACACCCAAAACCTAGGAAACAATTACCTGAAGCCCCAAACAGGGGGAGAGGTCCGCCCTTGTGGCTAGGCGGTCCGTCCCTATGGCTAGGCGGTCCGCCTGGCCAAAGTACTGAGACTGTTGAAGTTTTTGGACGGTCTACCCCTGGGTCTAGGCGGTCCGCCTGGACCTGAAGCTGCAGCAGCGCAAAAACGTGTTTTGGGTCGATTTGCACCCAAATTTCCAACAGTTTCAACCCGTTACTCAAATCAAAGGATACCAAAAGGTGTTTTCAACTATACCCAACAATCCCCAATGGTTTTTAACTTCAAACAACCAACAACAAGATCGATTCAAGCTTTTATGCAAAATTTTCAAGGGTTTCAAGTTTTTTTTTGGGATTTCAAATTCCAAAATTTTCAATATGTAACACTAAAACACGTTATGAGGGTATCAAATCAACGGAAATACATAATGGAAAAATCCCTGATACTTTTTAACATGTGGGTATTCGAATCCAACCCAATCTATGATTTTTTTTGAAGTTTTTCAACTTTTTCAATATTTTTTGTTTTCTTCAAGAACAAGAACAACAATACTAATACGATGAACAAGGAATGAGGGCTTGTAAGAACAACACCTGAGCCTCGCTCTGATACTAACTAATACAATGTAAAATGCGGAAGCTAAAAATGATACGAAATATGCGGAAGCGAAAACAAGATAAAGTGATATCTAACAAGATATCGAGATAAAAATCAAGACAAAGCTTGAAACGATTACCTAAGTAGCACCGAGGAACTTGTCTTGATACACACCAGGTGAATGTCAAAAATCACCTATACTATGCAACTACCCTCAAGAGGCACCCGGCTCTTGCAAATAGAATGATCAAAGAGATTCGATGTTCAACTTGGATTCGACCAAGTGAAATCAAGCCCGCTCACGGGTTCTTCATTGAGATTCACTCAAATTATTCATCATTCTAATATTCAAAGTTTGCTGGTTACAAATGAAATGGCTAAGGGTGTATTTATAGACCATTCTAACACTAATGTGAAATTTCTAAAAAGCCCTCAAACTTAGTTAAAATAATATACAACGCTTAGGGGCAAAATAGGAAGTTTACACCAAAAAGTTGGGGAATTCAGCATCCAGGCGCTCCGCCTGGATTGAGGCGCTCCGCTGGCTGATAGACTGACCAAGGAAACCTCTGGTTGAGGCGCTCCGCCTTTTGGTTAGGCGTTCCGCCTGGTTGGCCTTGAGGCTGGGCGCTCCGCTTGAAATCTAGGCGCTCCGCCTGGCCTTGATGCGTAGGCTTCCCTCCTTCAATTGAACTCAAATGCATGATCTTCAAATCATCTCCAAAGCTATTTCTCTTGCATCCTCGCATCCTCCTAGATTGGCTCTTGATGGTTGGGGCCTAAGCCCAATTTGGATTGCATTAGAGGCAGGTGACAACTCTCGAGTGGAAAAAGGAGAGGATGTGTCGAGTGATATGACTGAGTTGTCACCTCAATCAAAATATGACCTTGAAAGAAAAATGAGAGATAGGAAAGAAGGAAAAAGAAAAATTGAGAGTGTGGACACCCCTTATTCTAACACTAACCCTTTGTTTTCTTTCTCTACTTGTTGTAGCTCTTCTGCAGGGATTCTAGGAGGCAAGCCGATGTTGGAGCCTCAACCATGTTCTAAAGTGGAAAGGCAAGGTTTGGAAGATCCTCGGTGTGAGTTACATGATGATAGAGCTTGTCATATCACTTCAAGTTCTTCAAGTGACCAAGACGACAACTTGAAAGTAAGTGATAGGTTATCTCTCTTTGAGCTTAATGATTCCTTGCCTTGTGAAAGTATTGGTGAAAGTCCAATGCTAGTTAATGATTTTAGTGAATACAATGTGTTTGAAACTAGTATGGAGTCTTGTGTTCAACTTGTGTGTGAACGTGAATCACTAATTGAGGAAGTTTACAAGTCACATGATAATTTGAACCATTTGTTCGATGAACCTCTTTTTTAGTGTTGAAAATGTAGTCGATCATGTTAGTGATTCATGTTATGACACACCACCCATTTTTTATAGGGAAGAAAATAGAGTGCTTGATCAACTTGTCCTTTCCTTTGATAACATATTTAATATTGGTGACCTTAGGTGTCGTAATAAGGATGATACTTGTTTCGAGGAGTCCCTAGTAATGAAATAGATAGGGTTAAACAAAATAGACCCTTCGATGATGATGATTTTGGTTGTGATACTTCACCCATGGTAGGTATAAAAAATGAGATAGCGCTTAACAACCCTTTATTTGAAGGCGTTCTTTATGAGGGTGGTGACTTTCATCAAACTAAGGCAGAATGTGAGGTTGAACCTCTAGGTGCTGCATATCTAGTTGAACCTAGAAATACATGTCTTTATGAACCCTATGGTGTGAGAAGTTTGACTCTTTTGATAATCCTTTGTTTGAAATTCCAAGTAGGATGAGTGATCATCGTGTTAACTGTGATGGCACATCTTTAGTCCCGACCTTGATTGTGTGGACCTTGATAATGAAGAAGCCATAATTGATACCTTTCTTGGAAGTCTATCTACGGGGAGGGATTGTCTTAGAGAAAAATATGATATTGAGGAAACCTCTCTTGACGTGAGTAAGAGCGAAACTAAGAAGGGGACTGGAGTAGTTGATGCTGGTACTAGATTGAATTATTTTACTTACTCTATTCCTTATGTTGACCACACCTTTGATAGGGAACATGCCAAAACCACGATGCCATATTGTAAGAGCAATTTTTTTGGGGTTTGGTGTGATAGTCATGAGCTTAGGGATAATAGGTTCTTTGAATGTTTGACATTGCATGTTTCACGCCCCTATTGATCTCTTTGTTTATTGCTTTTGGTGCATTCCGTTAATGGGCTAAGAACTTGTTGTCCACTGTGAAGACATGGACTTTACCAAATTCATAGATGATTGGCTATATCATAAGAGTGTTTTTCTCACAACATGAGCTAATATTTATTATTCTAACCTACCCTTGTAGTAGAATATTGTGTCTGTGTCTTCCTTTGTTTACAAGGTCTGATGGTGCGATTTCGAGGACAAATTCTTCTCAACAAGAGAAAAAAATATACAGTCCAGACTGATCAAGACATGCTTGTACTGGCAAGACCATTAAAGAGAAGCCAAGCTAAGGAGATTCAAGATGTTCGCATTCTTTTAGTGTGGAAAGGATTGAATTTTGTGGGCATTTGAGGAGCTGGCAGCATGCTTGGAGGGTCAACGAGCAAGTTGGTGAGCATTGGAGAAAGAGGGGTGATGTTTGGAGGGTGAGGCCGAGAGTGCTTGCTCACAACGAGTATTTGGAGAGCAACCTTGGGTGTCTGGGTTGTTTGGAGACGTTGGGGTCAGAATTTTCTTGCTCTCAACGAGCTCCTTTACACTTCACTGTGTATCTAGACTAGTTTGGAACAATGCTACTTTCATGACCCTGCTTGGTCATTTACTTATAGCCAATTAGTGGCTGATTTTTTACAATCTAGATGTGTAGACTTATGACTATAAAAGCCACACTTAGCCTCTTTTCCTCATTAGTTCAGATTTTGGGGAAACAATATTGTTTAGAAGCTCTCTAGCTTCTTCCAGACCTCCTAAACTTGATACTCATAGAATCATCACTAGCATAAATTCCATTGTATGGTTCAAGTCCTTTTCTTCCATGGGATTAATCTTTCAATTAATGTAAGTTTAATTCCTTTCTTGCTCCTAATTTCTGCTCCCCCTAGTCTAATCTTCTTGTTTGCTAGATTGTTTTATAATCTCTTATCGTTTCTTGTTTATTATTACATCAGGCAGGCTTCTCATTCAAGAGTTCAAAACTTCTGACTCTGGCACGCTATTGCAGCAAAAACCAGCCGTTCGTGTAATAGGTATTATATGTCATTAATGAATAAAAGACGGTGACTAAAAAAAATAAATAAATAAAGAGATGTCTAAGAAGAATATTGCGAGGAAACTTGAATATGAAACTTCCTCTTGTACTACTGCTATATCTGATCATGTTGATCTTGTTTCCTCAAGAAGTGAATGATGGGTGTTGCACTCTACTTGTTATACCTCATATTCCTAAAGTGACGTATGTTATTCTAATGACATGTTAAGAATGATTTAAGTGAGTTTAAAATCATAATATGACCATATAAGATGTTTATATGTTGAATATAAAGTTTGGGAAAATCATATTTAAGTTACGGAAAAACCGACTAAGGATTTGCCTTGTAATGAATCCTTTTAAGTAATTAATTTTGTGTGTTATATGAGGTCTTTTGGGGATATATCATATACCAAATTTAAGGTCTTGGAGATAATTTTCCAACACTTTTGACCGTTTGTTCATACAACGCCAGGATAAAAAGATACAAGCATCAGAAGTCAGGTCAGAAAAAGGGACATAAACGCAAAAGAGGGCTAGAAGTGAAATATTTCGATTATAAAAGAGAATCTTATCTCTTTATCGTCATTTTCTAGAAAATTCATGAGAGAAACAGTGCTCTTTTGAAGTTTAAGCCATTTATAGAGTGTTGGAAGGAACAACGTCAATCTTAACTCGAAATTGAGGACGGATTATATAAAAACGCTCTATGCGACGAAGGTAACGTTGTGCTACCTTCCTTTTCATCTATAGTTTAAGTTTTAGAATTACTTCATGGCTAAGTAAAATTCCTAACTACTGTGTTAAAGCTTTTTTAAGCTTTGGAAGGTTTTTAATTCAAGGGAAACGAGGTTTAGAAGCAAAAAACATCAAAGGTATGTAAGGCTAAACCTTTCTTTCGACAAGGCATATATCTTGTAGTTTTTGAAGCATGTCTTAGTTCCAAACATAGTTCTTGTGAGGAACTTCTCTGATATCAAAGGAAACTTGTATATGCTTAATTTGGTACTAAAAAGCTAGGTGAAAGATGTCCAAAACAGCAGTACAAAATGTTTTAAAATCTGAAAAAATTATTTTTATCTTCGGACAATTATTAGTAGTTTGACCGTACCTCTTTGTAAAAATTTGATATTGAGATGATTTAAGATTCTCCGGAATCTTGAGAGAAATATCTACAACTTTGATGGAGACCATAAAGTCTATAACTTTGATTTAGACCCTTCAAAATAGGTCACAAGGCAGGGCAGTGGTGCTGTCTAAAGGTTCTGTCCGCGGATTTGTTATGTCGTCCAGTCATCTCATTTTTTTATCCATTTAAGTTGTTTTTGTTATCAGTTTATCCGGGTACCAAATCCCGTGTATATTATATTATTGGTTCTATTTTTGCAGATCATCCAATTTTAGGGAAAACTCTGCCGAAATTTTTATAGAAACTCAAAGAGTTGGACAACTCTGAGTTCTAGGTTGTGTCTATAATTCCATCCAGGGTTTTCTTACCATTCTTTTGAGTCCATATCTATTGTTGTGATAAGGATCAAAATCACGGAAGCGATAAAATAAGACGCGGAAGCAATAATCACAAGATAACAAAAAAATAGGGATGATCCATCATAGATTCCAAGTAAGAGATACATTGAAGCTTCTAGCTTCTCAAGAAGGCCTAGCCTCTCTTAATTCTTCTAATTCTCAATTCCAAGTTAGCTAATGATCTAATGACCTAAGTGTAGCATTTATAGGTGTTCTACACTCTTAATTAAAGTCTAAAATAACCCCCACAAGTTGGGTATAATAACAAAGACCACGTAGGGTCAAACTAGTAAATAATACTAGGCTAAACTAGGAGTCCGGTCTTGGTTGTGCTGGGAAAGAGGCGGAGTGCCTAGTGTTATATTGAGCGCCTGCCAAGTTAGGCAGTTGTCGCCTTGGGCGGAGCGCCTGGGCTGCTCCTTGCTTGGGCGGAACACCTGCTTTGCCTGGGCAGAGCGCCTAGGCCTGAAGCCAACTCCTTGACCTTCAAAATGCTCCCAAACTCTTCCCCGATGCTCTTGGCCTCACATCCTTTGCATCCTCCAATCCCGGCTCTTGATGGTAAGTGCTTTCAGCTCGATTTTCCCCTTATCATCCTCCCCTTCTTGAAAGGATTTCGTCCTCGAAATCAAACCATCAAGACCTACATCCAAAGACAAACACAACCAAAAGCTCCTACTACAAGAGTAGGTTAGTGCAAGTAGTGTGGAAAACACACTCTTATGGTATAACCAAGTATCAATGACAATGATAAAGCGCATGTTTCCAAAGAAAACAACAAGTACTTAGCTTCCCCAATGGGTGCACTCAACACAAGATTCATCAAAGAGATCAATAGGATTTGGAATATTCAAGATCAAGCCATCAAAATTTCTATGATCCCTAAGTTCAACATTAGCACACCAAAGCTTCCTATGTGAAAGTAGGTAAGCTCAACAAGAGTGAATGCAAGTGATGTGAAAATCACACTTTTGTGATAGAGCCAAGTATCAATACCAACCAAAAAGTATAGGTCTCCAAAGGAAACAACAAGTTTTTGGCTCAACAATGACAAGCACTCACTACTATAACAAGCAAAGAGATCACTAAGACATAGAACATGCAAGATTAAGAAACTAAGTTCCTTATGACCTCCAAGATTATGGTCAACACACCAAACCTTCAATGCATTACAATCACAATGTGACTCATTGGCTTTGGCATGCTCAACACCCAAGGTATGATCAACATGTGGGGTGGAGTAAACAAAATAGTGCAATTGAAAACTAACATCAAATACTCCACTCCCCTTCGTGGAAGCACTCTTACACACAATAAGAGTGACTTCCTCACCTCCAAATCCACCTCTAAGACAATCTTCCTCACTAGGCAAACTCCCAAGAAAGGTCTCCAAAATAGATTCTTCATCATTATAGTGCACACAATGAAGGTTAGGACTACTAGAAGATGGTCCAACACAACCAATACCAAGACCACTCATCTCACTTAGAATTCCAAACAATGGATTGTCTATAGAGTCAAACTTTCCAAACCATGGAGGTTTAAATCCAAGCTCTTCTCTAGTTTGATATACATCATCACCTCTTTTAAAATCCTCTTCAAACAAAGGGTTGGTGAAAACAAGTCCACTACCCATCAAAGATGAGGCATCAAAGCTAGAGTCTTCATTCACACTTGAGGAATCATCAAAGAAAATCCTATCCATCTCATTCATTAGAGATTCCTCAAGGCTATGATCATCCTCACTACGACACTCGAGACCGCCATTATCAAATAAACAATCAAATGGAAGAATAAGATATTCATTCAACTCATCTTCTCCTCTATCAAATATAGGTGGGGTGTCATAACAAGGGTCATAAACAAGGTTAACTTCAAGATCTTCACTAAAGATAGGCTCAATAAAAACCGAGCTCACATCATGATGTGGCTTATCATCCCTCTCAACTAGTGGTTCATATTCACACACAAGTTGACCAACCGACTCTACAGTAGTTGCAAACACATTGTAAATTGTAATTACACAATTCATCAACTAGTATAGAGTTTTCACAAACACTATCATAGGACAAGGAAGTAACATGCTCAAGGGAAGAAATATCACATACCTTTGAGTGGCCATCTTGCTCACTCAATGCACTTGAAGTGTCATGACTTGTCCCTCCACCTTGAAGCTCACATTGATGATCTTCTTCACCTTGTCCTTCCATCTCGGAACATGATTGAGGCTCCATTGGTTTGCCTCCAAGAATACCTACACAAGTACTCACACAAGTAGAAGAAAAAGATAAAGAGTAAGTATTAGAATAAAGGGTATCCTCACTCTCAACAATTCTTTTTCCCTCTCTCTTTTCCCTCATTTTCTTTTCAAAGTCGTGTGTAGATTCGGGTGTTAACATTCCACTCACATCACTCAACACATCTTCTCCTTTTTCCACTCGAGCAATGTCACCGGTCACTCCCTTACTCCTCTCAATCTTTTGTCTCTCATATTCGAGTGAGTTGGGACGAGGCCCAAGGATACCCATAGCCCGAGTAGGTGGACTCTTAACATCAACCTGAAATCTAAGACTTGGAGACTCATCACTTGAGGTCTCCTCCTTCTTTATTAGTGAACCACTTGGCTTTGAAGCTTGTGGTTTTGGGTTCACCTTGTTGACACTTGTCAACTCTTTGCTTGCACTAGTCCCACCATTTTTTGTGTTTGTAGGACTTCTTGATTGCTCAATTTCGATCATGGAATGAAGTTTCCGCGCCTTTCTTCTTTGCATTGCCAAGGAAGGTGCACGGTTAAACAACTTTTCTTTTGCCCGACAAGGTTCAAAGTCATAAGTCCTTTGACCCTTACTCACATTATACTTGTCCCTCACAATACTATATTTCACCTCCTTGTCTTGCAACCATGGCTCACCTAACCACACATCAAAATGTTGCATGGGATACACATCACACCAAACATAACTCTTGTAATTCCAATGAGATATGTACACCCAAGCTTTCTTGGAAACCCACACTCCATTGTACTCATAAGGATGCTTTAGAGCATAGCATAGTAGCCTTAGCTCATCAACCAACGAGGGGGTAATGCAATTGCATCGGTGACACAAATCTTGAGCAAGTATCCTCCATTACCTTCCACCTTAACAACGAACATTCTTAGACCCAAGTTTCGTATAGGATCTTCCACGAAAGAACTTGGAAGTCCAAGAATAGTATCACCATCAACTGGAGTCTCCTCTATCCCTCCTCTCCTAGCAACACCACTAGGATAATTTCCACTTCCCGTCACTCTTCCAATATTAGAAGTGTTTTTGAAAGTCAAGGAAGGAGTCTCACCATGGAAGGACCTCTACTACTCCTTTGCACACCATTAGCAACACCAAGAGAAGATTTAAATGAATAATTCATATAATCAACCTCATACTCAATTATCTCTACGTCACTATCAACATTCTCAAATTCATCACAAGAAGAGTAAGCAGGATCAATATACATTGAAGCATCACTATCTTCAAATTCTTGACTAGAAACATAAGAATCTTCGCATTCATCTCCACAAGCCTCATAGTCTTCATAAACCTCATGAGCATCATAGTAACCCGCTTCATCACCATTCGAGCCTTGGTTCCCCGAATCATCATAGCCATACCCATCATCATCAATGTAAGAACCACAGTATCCATTATCTCCACACGAGTCATACCCTCCAAAATCATCATCCAAAGCCATAGTTGTAACAATAAAGAGTAAAGGACCTCACATATTCACTCCCTCACGTGTATCACTCAAGATATGTTCACTCAATTTTTTTTCCACTAGTGTATACACTCAAGGTCATTGGATTTTGTGACAACACTCTATTGTTCTCACCACTCAAGCCTTTTTTCCACTCAAGACCTTCTTATTATCTTAGTAACCACAATGGCAAGATCAATAACTAGTACACCCAAGTAATGGTTCAGAATGGAGTTTATGTGACTTTATGTAAGCTATTTAAATGCACACTTGAAGCAAAGAAAGTTCTACGACCTTAAGTAAAGACTTCAAGACACACAACACCCTAAAAACTCAAGAGTTAGTGTCAATAAAATAGGACAAATACCTTAGAAACACTAACCAAGAAGTACGGGAAAAAATGGAACACGAAAACACACGAAACGAAACAAAACGAACCAACCAGTTCTTTTAACAAGGCATGTATATTTTAGATTTTAAAGCTTTTCTTAGTTCTAAACTTAGTGTTTCTTGTGAGAAACTTGTATGGTATCAAGGAAACCTTGTATATACTTAATTTGGTACTAAATATAAGGTGAATGACGTCTGAATCAGCAAGACATCCTATAATAGTTAGTAGTACTGAACAAGCGAGTCCGGAGAGCACTGAATTAGAATGAGAGGTTTACCACCACATCATTGTCACGAGTCTGTTTATAGTCGCAATTGGGCGGTCCGCCTGGGTGGGTGGGCGGTCCTCCTGGTTTCCAACCAGAAAATTAACTGCGCGATCCGCCTAGTGCTTGGGCAGTCTGCATGGGTCTTGTTCCCAGCTCTTCCGAAAACGTGTTTTGATTGTTTTTCACCCAAAATCTCAACGTTTTTCAACCCGATTCTCAAAATCAAAGGTACCCAAAGTTTTTTTCACTAATCCCAGCAAACCCTAATGATTTTTAATATCAAACACCCAATGACAAGATCACAATCAAGATTCAAAGCGGTATAAATAAGGGTTTCAAGTTGGGTCTCAATTTCTTTGAACTTTCGATTCACAACTCCAAAATGTGATATGAGGATACCAAATCAATGGGTAAATGATATATAACAATCCTCAATAACAATAATCGAATGGGTCATCAAATCCATGAATTTCTAACAATTTTTTTGTATTTTTCAACTTTTTTAATTTTTTAATTTTTTCTTCTTTTCTTTAAGAACAAGAACAACAATAACGAGATACTAACACGATGAACAAGGATCGAGGGTTTGTAGAACAATCCCGAGCCTTGCTCTAATATCAAACTGATAAGGATCAAAATCACGGAAGCAAGTAAAATAGAGGCGGAAGCAAGTAAGACACGATAACCAAGAAATAAGGGTCGGGGAAGAATAGAAATAGAAGAAAGAATGAATCAAACTAACCAAGGTAGATTGATTCAAAGGGAGAAAGAGACTTGAACCTTTCACGGGGTCATACTAGGATGATCCACCATAGATTCCAAGTAAGAGATAAATTGAAGCTTTTAGCTTCTCAAGAAGGCCTAGCCTCTCTTAATTCTTATAATTCTCAATTCCTAGTTAGCTAATGATTTAATGACCTAAGTGTAGTATTTATAGGTGTTCTGCACTTCTAATTAAAGTCTAAAATAACCCCACAAGTTGGGTATAATAACAAAGACCACGTAGGGTCAAACTAGTAAATAATACTAGGCTAAACTAGAAATCCCGTCTTGGTTGTGCTGGCAAAGAGGTGGAGCGCCTAGTGTTAGGCGGAGCGCCTGCCAAGTTGGGCAGTGGCCAGCTTGGGCAGAGCGCCTCTCCTTCAGGCGGAGCGCCTGGGCTGCTCCTTGCTTGGGTGGAGCGTCTGTTTTGCCTAGGCAGAGCGCCTAGGCTTGGAGCGGACTCCTTGACCTTCAAAATGCTCCCAAACTCTTCCCCGATGCTCTTGACCTTGCGTCCTTTGCATCCTTGAATCCCGGCTCTTGATGGTAAGTGCTTTAAGCTCGATTTGCCCCTTATTATGTTTCCACATGTGGTATGCCTCATACATGCTTATGTTTATATTGTGATCACATTATGTGTGATTTGGAGTCCTCCATAGATGCTGGACATTGGACACGCAGTCTGATCGCGTGTGATACTACCCGTCTGGTTCAGGTGGGAGTTGAAACATCTAGTGTAACCGGGTGTCATTCACACACTCATACCAGAGAGACTAGATATTACTGGCTGGGGGGACATTTCCAATAACACCCGCCAGATTTATTATATACGTGTATATAGCCACAATATATGCCGCATGACTATACATGAGGCTAGTTCAGATGTTCGGTTACCTGATTTGGGGGCATACAACCCATAAAAACAAACAGGTACCAGTTTGGATAACAATTCAGTTTTAGCTCAGTACAAGTTATCAGTACTTAGTTATCAGCCACCAGTTCTTAGTGTCAGTATCAGTTGGCAGCTATCAGTTCCAGTTTCTAGTTACCAGTTACCAGTTACCAGTTATCAGTTATCAGTTATCAGTCATATTACAGTCATTTATCAGTATAGTTTAGCTCAGTCTTCAATTTCAGATTCAGTTAGACTTCAGTTTATATTCAGATCATGTTTAGTTCATGTTTCAGATTTCCAGCTTCACTGTTATACTTCAGCACATATTTTCATATTTATATTCCAGCCTTACAGTTTCATTCAGCTATGTTATATATTATATGCTCTTGCCTTATATACTTTGTACATATCGTACTCACGCCCTTTTCTGAGGTGCTGTGTTTCATAACGCACAGGTACAGATAGATCAGCGCTTGGGCCACGTTAGTAGGCCATCTACCAGCTATTGGAGTCACTCCGCTTACTCCCGGAGTTACTTATCTTTTGGTATGTGTACAGTCAGCTAGTTTGGGTATAGCGGGGCCTTGTTCTGTCATTTGTATATTCAGTTCAGCACTCTTAGAGGCCTATAGATATGTCCATGTGTGGTTCAGTCACTATATTATATATGTCAGCGTGTGATAGACTTGTCATTTTTCCAGACTTTATGTTTTCAGTAAATATGTATGTATTTATAACCAGGTTTCCAGCTCATCTCTATTATTCATAGACTATTAGTAGGTTTAGTGATGATTGACACTCAGTGTCGGTTATCCATCGCCGCCCTAGGTTGGGTCGTGACAAAAGTGGTATCAGAGCAGTTCAGTTCTAGGGTATCTACAGGCTGTGTCTAGTAGAGTCCTTTTCAGGAGTATGTTGTGCGCCATAGTTATGAACAGGAGGATACAAGACATTTTAGGATGGTTGTCTTTATTTTTCTTTAGATCGTGCGATAGGGCCATGATTTTAGAATTCACCTTCTAATCGAAATGTTTTGAATGCAGCGATACCACCAAAGAAACTAACAGTTGCTTCACCCTTCTAACCGAAATGTTTTGAATGCAGCGATACCACCGAAGAAACTCACAGCTGCCCAAAAGGCAAGGCCATTGCCAGCCAGGGTACTAGTAGAGTGCTACCTCAGGTCGATGAGAGTGAGGAGTCCAGACCTGAGGCTCTATCAGAGGCCTCACAGATCCCTTTAGTTTTGGGCAATATCAGAGGTACTGCAGCTACCATACCTCCAGCTCCTCAGCCTGATAGCCAGGGGCAGGAAATAAGGGATGCCATAAAATTACTGACTAGTATTGTAGCTGCTCAGACTAGACGGCACAATGCAGATGCCCAGAGAGATATTGGATCCAGGGGCAGGGATTTTATCTGACTAGAGCCTCCCATCTTTACTCGATCCGGTACAAGATAGGACCCTCAGGATTTTCTAGTGAGGATAGCCAGGGTTTTGAGGGTCATGCGCGTGTCAGACACAGAGTCAGTAAAGTTAGCTACATTAAGATTACATGACCTAGCAGCAGGGAGGTATCGGACATGGGAGCTATCTAGAGGGACAGATACTGCTCCGGCGACTTGGCATTAATTCTTGGATGTCTTCCTTCGCCAGTATATGCCTATAGGGACACGGAGAGCACGTGTTGATCAATTCCTGACCTTGAGAGAGGGATGTTTGCATGTAGAAGAGTATAATTATTGCTTTAATTCTTTACCAAGGTTTTCCCCTACGGTGGTAGCGAGTATGGAGGATACAATTCATAGGTATTTAGTGGGTCTAGGTCCACACCTAGTGAACAAGTGTATGATTGTTGCTATGCAGCCAGATATGAACATATCATGCATTAAGGCATTTGCTTTATCACTTGAGGAGAGGAAGTAGAAACAGAGAGCCGACAAGGATAGAGGGTCACATAAAAGGGGCAGATTTTATGGTTCGTTTGGAGAGACGTCTGGAGTGAGTAGATAGCAGAGTGTTAGACAACCACCAACTAGTATACATCCACAGTCCCGTGGCCTGATATCTTATAGACCTCCTCAGTCCAGAGCTAGTCAGGTATCACAGACTCCAGTATTTCAGCGTCATGGTATAGAAGATGGACCTCCTCAGTCCAGAGCTAGTCAGGCATCACAGACTTCAATATTTCAGCGTCATGGTACTTCTATACCGGCCAGTCAGACATATCCCAGATGCCCAGATTGTGGTAGACGCCACTTGGGACCATGTCAGTTAGGAGTTGATACTTGTTATATTTGTCAAGAGGCAGGACATTTTATGAGAGATTGCCCGACTAGGGGTGGTAATGCTGCAGTCTAGCCAGTTAGAGCAGCAGTAGCTTTCTCAGCACTAGCACGCCCTTAGGGGCAAGTTCCTCAGGCACCAACAGGTCATGGTAGAGGTCGAAGTGGAGATCCTACAGCAGGCGGTCCTCAAAACTGCACCTATTCTTTTATTGGTCGAAAGGACCAAGACGCTTCACCAGATGTAGTCACAGGTACTCTATTGGTAAATTTTCTTGATGTATATGTATTGATAGATCCTAGTTCTACACTATCATATGCTACTCCTTTTCTTGCTGTTAAATTCAAAATAGTACCAGACGCTATTAGACCTTTCGAGGTAGCCACTCCCATTGGTGATTCAGTAGTAGTTAGGCGTGTTTATAAAGGTTGCACTGTGATGATTGGTGACTGTAGCACTACAACTGACTTAATTGAGCAATAAATAGTTGGTATCGATGTTATTATCGGTATGGATAGGTTGTCTTCTTGCTATGATAATGTTGACTGTAGAGCAAAGACAATTAATTTTCACTTTCCAGGAGAATTAGCTATAGAGTGGCAGGGTATTTCTGCATCGCCAAAGGGTATGTTTATTTATTACCTTAAGGCAAGGAAGCTAATCACAAAAGGCTGCTTATATCATATTGTTCATGTTCGAGACACGGAGAAGGAGACGTTGAGTCTTGAGTCAGTTTCGGTAGTGAATGAGTTCCCTGACATGTTTCCAGATGAGTTACCTGGTCTTTCTCTGGAGTGAGAGATTAATTTTCCTATTGATGTAGTACCAGGTACGTAACCCATAATCGTTCCTCCCTACAGGATGGCACCAGTTGAATTGAAAGAACTTAAGGAGCAACTGAAGGATTTGTTAGATAAAAGCCTCATCAAACCTAGCATTTCCTCGTGGAGAGCCCCGATATAATTTGTGTAAAAGAAAGATGGCTCTCTATGCATATGCATAGATTACAGACAGCTGAATAAAGTCATAATCAAGAATAAATACCCTCAGCCTAGGATTGATGACTTCTTCGACCAACTCCAGGGTGCCAAGTGCTTCTTGAAGATAGAATTGCGATCAAGCTACCGTCATGTTAGACTCAGAGAATGTGACATACCTAAGACTGCATTCAGGACCAGGTATGGCCATTATGAGTTTTTAGTAATGTCATTTGGACTAACTAATGCCCTGCAGTATTTATGGATCTGATGAACAGCGTATTCATGCCTTATCTAGATTTATTTGTGATTGTATTTATTGATGATATTCTTGTCTATTCAAAGTCTAACTCAAAACATGCGGAGCATTTACGCATAGTATTGGGTACTCTTCGGGACCAACAATTATATGCTAAGTTCTCGAAGTGTGAATTCTAGTTAGATTCAGTGGCATTTCTTGGCCACATAGTTTCAGCAGAAGGAATTAAAGTAGATGGCCAGAAGATCGAGGCTGTGAAGAATTGGCCTAGACCTACGATGCCAACAGAGGTACGTAGTTTTCAGGGTTTTTCAGGTTATTACAGAAGGTTCGTGGAGGGGTTTTCCTCCCTTGCAGCTCCACTAACCAAATTGACACAGAAAGAAGCCAAATTTCAGTGGTCAGACTCTTGTGAGCATAGCTTCCAAGAACTAAAGAACAGGTTGATAACAGCTCCAGTACTTACACCTCCAGAAGGATATGAGGGCTATGTCATTTACTGTGACGCTTCTCAAATTTGTCTTGGTTGTGTATTGATGCAGCACGAAAAATTTATTTCTTATGCTTCTAGACAACTGAAAAAGCACGAGCAGAACTACCCTACTCATGATTTAGAGCTTGCAGCAGTCAGCTATGCATTGAAGATTTGGAGACATTATTTGTACGGTGTTCATGTTGATATATATGCAGATCACAAGAGACTCCATTATGTATTTAAGCAAAAGGAGCTAAATCTACAACCGAGGTGGTGGCTAGAGTTGTTGAAGGACTACGACGTGGACATTTTTTATCATCTGGGTAAAGCGAATGTTGTTGCTGATGCCCTTAGTTGTAATTCCATGGGTAGTTTATCTTATTTATAGCCACAGAAGAGAAAGTTAGCTCATGCACTCCACCAGTTAGGCAACTTGGGAATCAGATTAATAGTTTAAGATGATGCGGGAGTTACAGTTTAGAACACAACCACTACTTGCCTAGTGACAGAAGCAAAATAGTGCCAGTATGAGGATCTAGTTCTAGTTGAATACAGACAGATAGCTAGGAGAAAACCAAAATCACCATACAGGGTTACTAGTGACTGGGTTCTCATGTATAAAGTTAGACTTTGTGTTCCTAATGTGGCAGATTACGACAGAGGCACAGTACTCCAGATATACTGTTCATCCAGGTTCGACTAAGATGTACCATGATCTTAAGCAGATTTATTGGTGGGACAGAATGAAGCGTAACATAGCAAAACTTGTGGCTCGGTGTCCTAACTGCCAACAGGTTAAAATCGTGCATAAAAAACCTAGTGGTTTGTTGCAGGAGATAGAGATTCCATCATGGAAATGGGAAGCAGTGAGTATGGACTTCATTACAGGCTTACCCCGTACGCAGAGCAGGGATGACTCTATCTGGGTTATACTTGACAAGCTTACTAAATCAACTCATTTCTTGCCTGTTATAACTACATATATAGCAAAGGATTATTCCAGACTTTATATCAAAGAGATAGTGCGCGTACATGGTATTCAAGTATCTATCATTTAAGACAAGGGCGCATAGTTTACAGCTAATTTTTGGCAATCATTCCAGACAGGTATAGGGACATAAGTGAATCTGAGTACATCATTTCATCCCCAAACATATGGATAGGCTGCGCGAACCATTCAGATATTATAAGATATGCTTAGAGCTTGTGTGTTAGATTTTGGAGGCAGCTGGAGTGAACATCTACCGATGATAGAGTTTGCATACAATAATAGCTATCATTCTAGCATATAGATGGCGCCATATGAAGCTTTGTATGTGCGCAAATGCGGGTATCCTATAGGATGATTCGAGGTTGGCGAGTCTCGATTGATAGATCCAGACTTAATCCAGCAAGCAGTTGATAAAGTCAAGTTAATTGGGGAAAGATTATTAGCAGCGCAAAGCAGACAGAAGTCCTATGAAAATAAACGGCGTCGAGATTTAGAATTTTAGATTGGCGATTCGGTATTCCTAAAAGTATCACCTATGGAAGGCGTTATGAGATTTGGAAAGAATATAAAGCTTAGCCCTAGATTCATTGGTCAATATCAGGTTATCATGCGAGTTGGGCGTGTAGCCTACGAATTAGACCTTCCAGCAGACCTTCAGGAGGTCCATCCAGTATTCCATGTTTCCATGCTCTGAAAATGTGTCGGAGATCCTTCCAAAGTTGTACCAGTAGAAAATGTACAGATCACAGAGCAGTTGGCTTATGAAGAGGTGCCAGTTGCAATTTTAGATAGCCAGATTTGTCGACTAAGGAAGGAAGACATTCCTTCAGTTAAGGTGCTATGGCGAAGCAATAACATAGAAGAAATGACTTGGGAAGCTGAGGAAGATATGAGAGCCAAGTAGTCACATCTCTTCACTACTTCAGGTATATAACAGATCCTTGCTTAATGCTTCTACATACTTCATTTAGGATTCGAGGACGAATGCTCCTAAGAGGGGGAGATTGGTATACCCCGTATGCCTAAAGTAACGTATATCATTCTAATGACATGTTAAGAATGCTTTAAGTGATTTTAAAGTCATAATATGACCATATATGACGTTTATATATTGAATATAAAGTTTGGGAAAAATCGGATTTAAGTTGCGGAAAAACCGACTAAGGATTTGCCTTGTAACGAAGCTTTTTGAGTAATTAATGTTGTGTGTTATATAAGGTCTTTTAGAGACATATCATATACCAAATTAAAGGTGTTAGAGTGTAGTTTCCAACACTTTTGATCGATTTGTTCATACAACATCAGGATAAAAATATACTAGCGTCAAAAGTCAGGTCAGAAAAAGGGATATAAGCGCAAAAGATGGCTAGAAGTTAAATATTTTGATCATAAAAGAGAATCTTATTTCTTTACTCGTCATTTTCCAAAAAATTCATGAGAGAAACAGTGCTCTCTTGAAGGTTAAGCCATTTATAGAGTTTTGAAAGGAAGAACGTCAATCTTAACTCGAAGTTGATGACAGATTACATAAAAACGCTCTACACGACGAACGTAACGTCATGCTACCTTCCATTTCATCTATAGCTTAAGTTTTAGAATGACTTCATGGCTAAGTAGAGCTCCTAATTGGTGTGTTATAGCTTTTTTAAGCTTTGAAAGGTTTTGAATTCAAGGGAAACAAGGTTTAGAAGTGATAAGGGGCAAATCGAGCCAAGACACTTTTCAATGTGTGCTAAGCTTGAAGGATGCAAAGGACTAGAAGCCAAGAGCTTTGGAAGTGAATTTAAAAAGCATCAAGAGAACCCAGGGCCAGGCGCTCCGCGCAAGACAAAGGAACCAGGCGCTCCGCCTAGCTGAGCCACTGTCCAATTTCTTAGGCGCACCGCCCACATCTTAGGCGCTCCGCCTCCCTTGTTGCATTCCGGGATTTTTGCCTAGTTGTTTACTATTTTGACCCTACGTGGTCTGTGTCATTAAATCCCACTTGTGGGGGCATTTTAGTCATTATCTAGAGTTTGGAAGGACCCTATAAATAGCCCAAGTCCCCTTTTATTTCATTTAGTCTACCTTGAATATATATTGAACACATTGACTTGACATGAGATTCTCTAATGGAAGAAGACTTTTTGGCTTGAATCAATTGGTGGTACTAATTGACCTTGATTCCAAACACGACCGGGCCCTTTGCAAGACCCAAGTGTGTCTTGAGGACCGTCCGTATAACGTAGGTAGCTCTTGACCCAAATCGAGGGTGTCACAAAATCCGTTCTTCGTGGCTACTTCGTAGAAAGTTCAAGATCCGTCTTGCTCCCCATCTTGTTATTTTTTTCTCCACTTTTTGATCCTTATCAGTTTTGGTATCAGAGCAAGGCTCGGGATTTGTTTCTACAAACCCTCGACCCTTGTTTATCGTGCCTACGTTAGTTTCTATTTTAGATTCTTGTTCTTGTTAATGGAAAAGAAGAAAAATAAAAAAATATTGAAAAAGATGAAAAAACACCAAAAATTTGCTTGTGTTTCTTGGATCGATTGACCCATTGATTGATTGATATCGGGGTTTGTTCTAAATCAAAAACCCGTCGATTTGGTACCAATATCTTGTGATTTGGAGTTGTAAAACAAAGATTTGAAGAAATCAAAAACTCTCTTTTGAAACCCTAACTTGAAACTTTGAATCATGATTGTGCATTGATTATTGGGTGTTTAGTGATAAAAATCATTGGGGTTTGTTGAAATTAGCATAATACAACTTTTGGTACCTTGGATCTTGACAAAACACGGTGAAATTGATCCAAAATTTGTGTTGAAATTGAAGAAACACGTTGTTGGAAAAGCTGAAGAACAACGTTTGGGTGCTCCGCCTAATTGGAAGCGCTCCACCTAGTTGTGCAGTGCTTTAGGCGCTCCGCCTAGCTTCAGTCGCTCCACCTGGCTTGCTCACTACACCAAATTTGGGCGCTCCACTTGACCCTGTAGCGAGGTTTTGGGTAGTTTTCTTCTAAGTTTTCATGTTTTATTTGATAGCATTGCATCCGTTTAGTACTATTAGAGTAACATTCGTACTCGATTAGTACTAATCATTTGAGCCTTTAGGATTATCGTGCTTAGTGGAGAGTAAAACTCAAAGAAGAATTCGTAAAACCATTTGTTTCAAGTCCGCACTTAAAGAGCTTAACGTCCATCGAGTCCCATCAATTCCACTCGTCCCGAAGAGTGCTTGACCTTGTGGATTGCTTGGTTGTTGATTAGGAACGTGGTTCAATTACGTGTTCGCCTTTGGTTCAAGCTTGAGTGATATATCCCCCACTACTAAACGAGTGTACCCGAGTGACATTCAAGTGAGGTGTGTGTGAGGTTATTTCACTAACCGTTTGCTTGTTTTGTAGGTACCATGGCTAGTGAAAGTGATCATCTTATGAAGGGAGTCTTGGTTACCATCTTGACCAAGTTGGATGGTATGAGCCTAAGACTTAAGAATCTTGAAAGAAGGACCCCGACTGTCCAACTTGAAACTGGTGAAGGTACAAGTGGCTCAACCATTACCCCCGAAACAATTTGTCGAATTGGTTAGACAACAAAAGCTTAAAGATGATCTTGCTAGAAGTGAGCATGTGTTGGGAAACCCCCAACAAGTGGGCATTCCCCACCTCTTGGGCAATCCCCAAGGAAATGTCCCACTCCCTAAAGCCCGTAGAAACATTGCACCTCTTGAGCATGTTGATGAAGCTCAAGAAGGGGAGGAGGCCGAGTTTGGTGATGATGATTATGAAGCTCCTTATCTATTTAGGAGAGCCATGAATGAGGGTCCGGGATGTGAATAGGGGTAGAGGCCGAGGACGAGGGCCACCCATGAGGAATGTTAGAGGAATGGTAGAAGAGATTATGATACTTATGGTGACAACTTTGGGGGCCAACCGGAGCCTTACCGAGGGGATCGTGACAACAATAATCTCAATAGTGTGAAGCTAGTTATTCCTACATTTAAGGAGGGTAGTGACCCGGTTGAGTATCTTGAGTTGAAGTTAACCATAGAAAGAGTGTTTGACACCAATGACATGACCGAGGAGAAGAAAGCCAAATATGCTATATCTTCATTTGAGTCTTTTGCTTCTACTTGGTAGGAGGCAACCAAGAGGTCAAGAAGAAGGAATGTTTTGCCCGTGAATCTTACATGGGGTGAATTGACTCGTGTGATGGATGAGAAGTATGTGACTCACCAATATCGTCAAGACCAACTCAAACGGCTTTATGAGTTGAAGCAAGGTTTCAAAACGGTTGGAGAGTACGAAAATGAGTTTGAGAAAATCCGAATGACTTTGGACATGGATGTGGAGGAAGAAGAGCTAGCCGTGATTCGATTCATGAATAGGTTGAACCGAGAGATAGCCTCTCAATTGAGGTTTCACAAGTTTCGATCTCATTATTGTCTATTTGAGGCCGCCGTTGAAGCCAAGAAATGGCTCAAAGAAGAGAAGTCCACCCATTACAAGAGTGCTATTCCTACTCTCGTGAGTAAGCCAAAGGAATGGAAAAATCCAAACACAAATGGTACAAGTGCAAGTCGAGATGTGAAGAAGACGTATGAAAAGCCAACACCAAATGTGGGAGGTAATTCTAAAACCCAATTGAACACTCCTACTTCATCTTCTATTCAATGCCACAAGTGCAAGGGGTATGGTCACTTTGCTAAAGATTGTCCTACTCGAAAGACCATGATTGTTATGGATGATGGGTTGGTTTATGAACAAGATAGTGAGCCCGAGAATGAGGAAGTTGCTTGTGAAGAGGCTATAGAAGAAGGAGAGGATACTAACTTGTTTTTGTAGTTAGGAGGAGTTTGAGCACTATATTCATGGAAGAGGAGGTAGAAAATGTGCAAAGAGAGAACCTCTTTCATGCTAGATGTCGTGTGATGGGCCAAGTATGCTCAATGGTTATTGATTCGGGAAGTTGTGCTAAAATAGTGAGTCAAACTTTGATTTCCCAATTGAAATTGCCCACTCTAAAGCACCCAAACCCATATCGTTTACAATGGTTGAGCGAGTGTGGAGAGTTGAAAGTGGTGAAGCAAGTATTGATCGAGTTTAGCATTGGAAACTATAAAGACAAAATCATGTTTGATGTGTCCCCAATGCAAGCTTGCCATCTTCTATTTGGGAGACCATAGCAATATGATAGGTGTGTGGTACATGATGGTTGAACCAACTCCTATTCGGTTAAGCAAGGGGTAAGGAACTATGTGCTCAAGTATTTGACACCTAGGCAAGTAAGAGAAGACAACAAGCGTATGAGGGAGTTCAGGGAAGTGGCTAAAGCTAAGTTACCTATGGTGCTTGAGCCCGAAGCCAACAATCTTATTGTCTTACCATTGCATGTTGAATATGAGAGTCACTCTACTCTAAATGAAGACAATCTTAAGTCTCATTCCATTGTACTTGAACTTGAGAGATAAAAGAAAGAGAGAAGTGAGGGAGTGACCGGTGATAATCCAAGAGAGGAAAAATGAGAGGATTTGAGGAGTGATGTGAGTGGATTGTCACCACAAACTACACTTGACCTTGAGGAAATATTGTGAGGAATGAGAGGTGAGGAAAGAAAAATTGAGAGTGAGAGTACCCATTGTTCTAACTACTCTTCATCCTCTACCTTTTCTTGTGTTAGCTCTTGTGTAGGTACATTTGAAGACAAGCCATTGGAGCCTCAACCATGTGCTTGGAAGGAAAGACAAGAGGAGGAAAATCTTCAATGTGAGCTTCATGAAGGAGGAGTTGAACATGACATTTCAAGCAATGTGAGTGCTCAAGGAAGTAACTCAAGTGTAAGTGTTGCTTCACCTTTTCATGAGCCTACTAGTTACTTATCTTGTGATGACTCAACGCTAGTTGGTGTTTGTGATGCATCAAGTGAATATGCCACTAGTGAAGAGTCTAGTAGTCAACTTGTGTGTACTTATGTATCACTAGTTGAGAGAGATGATATGCCACATTATGATGTGAGCTCATTATTCAATGAACCTCTCCCTAGTGTAGATTTGATAGTTGACCTTGATTGTGACCTTTGCTATGACACACCACTAATCTTTGACAAAGGGGAAGATGAGATAGTTGATCATACCCTTATTGATATGCTTTTATTTGGTAGACCTATGTGTTATGGTAAGGATGGTAATGACCTTGAGGAGTCCAAATTACATGAGTTGTACAAGGTTGTCTATGATGACTCCTCAAGTGAGAGAGATTAACCTAGTCTTGATATTATGCCTTTGTTTGATCATGAAATTGAGATGCATGCTTTCACTAATCCATTGTTTGACGGAATTTTCATTTGTGATAGTGAATTGTATCGGACTAGGGTTGGTACTAAAATAGAACCTCCTTGGTGTGAAGGATTTGACCCCTTAGGCAACCCATTATTTGATAGCTTGAGTGAGGTTAATGACTCTTTGAGTGACCCTACTATTGATTGTTTGGGTTATGATTAAGAAGAAGCCCTTATCAATACCTTTCTTGAGGGTTTGTCTTATGGGAAGGATTGCTTAAGTGATGAAATTGGAGGTGAAGAGGAAACTGTTGGTATGAGTAAGTATGCTCTAAAGAAGGGGAGTGGAGTAATTGATTCTAGTTGTAGTTTGGGCTATTTGACTTACTCCATTCCAAATCTTGATCACACTATGAGGATGGATTGGTGTGTTGATCGTGAGCTTAAGGTTCAAGGGAATTTTGATAGCTTGATCTTACATTTCCCATGTCCCCATGACCTATTTGCTCATTTTTGTGTTCAGTGCATGTTTTCATTAAACCAAGTACTTGATGTCCTCCTTGGAAACTTGATCTTTGTGATTATTATTGATGCTTGGTTATACCACAAGAGTGTGTTTTCCATACTAACCTACTTTCGAAGTAGGAGGTTTTGTATTTGCTTGTCGTTACTTGTAGGTCCTAAGCTCTATGCTAAGGCAAGGGAGATCTTGGAAGAAGCCTATATCAAAGTGACATTCAAGAAGGACAAAGGAGGAGAGCATTGGGCACCCCGAGAAGAAGACGATGCCATGGAGAATAACGCCTTGATTTCGAGGATGAAATCTCTTCAAGAAGGGGAGGATGATAAGGGGCAAATCGAGCCAAGACACTTTCCAATGTGTGCTAAGCTTGAAGGATACAAAGGACTAGAAGTCAATAGCTTTGGAAGTGAATTGAAGAAGCATCAAGAGAACCCCGGGCCAGGCACTCCTCCCAAAGCCCTAGACGCTCCACCCAAGACACAAAGGAACCAGGTGCTCCGCCTAGCTGAGCCACTGTCCAATTTCTCAGGCGCACTGCCCACATCTTAGGCGCTCCGCCTCCCTTGTTGCTCCGCCTAGTAGAGTAATTGATGTTAGTTTCCAATTGAACTATTTTGTTTACTCCACCCCACATATTGATCACACCTTGGGTGTTGAGCATGCCAAAGCCATTGTGTCACCGTATGATAAAAATGCATTAAAGGCTTGGTGTGTTGGTTATGAGCTTAGAGATTATAGGGTTATTGATTCCTTAATCTTGCATGTTGCATGTCTTATTAATCTCTTTGCTCGTTATAATTGTGAGTGCTTGTCATTGTTGAGCCAAGAACTTGTAGTTTCCTTTGGAGACATAAGCTTTTTAATTAGTATTGATACTTGGCTCTATTACAAAAGTGTGTTTTCCACAACACTTGCACTCACTCTTGTTGAGCTTACATACTTTCATAGTAGGAAGCTTTAGTGTGTTAATGTTGAACTTAGGGATCATAGGAATTTTGATGGCTTGATCTTGAATATTCCAAATCCTATTGATCTCTTGGGTGAATCTTGTGTTGAGTGCACCCATTGGGGAAGCCAAGTACTTTTTGATTTCCTTGGAAACATGCGCTTTATCATTGTCATTGATACTTAGCTATACCATAAGAGTGTTTTCCACACTACTTGCACTAACCTATTATTGTAGTAGGGTATTTGGCTTGTTCTTGTGTTTGGTTGTAGGTCTTGATGTTTTGATTTCGAGGATGAAATCCTTTCAAGAAGGGGAAGATGATAAGGGGCAAATCGAGCTTAAAGCACTTACCATCAAGATCCAGGACTGGAGGATACAAAGGACGAGAGGTCAAGAGCATCGGGGAAGAGTTCGGGAGCATTTTGAAGACCAAGGCGTTGGCTCCAGGCCTAGGCGCTCCGCCCAGGCAAAGCAGGCGCTCCGCCCAGGCAAGGAGCAGCCTAGGCGCTCTGCCTGAAGGAGAGGCGCTCTGACCAAGCTGGCCACTGCCCAACTTGGCAGGTGCTCCGCCTCTTTCCCAGCACAACCAAGATGGGACTTCTAGTTTGGCCTAGTATTAATTACTAATTTGACCCTACGTGGTCTTTATTATATTACCCAACTTGTGGGGGTTATTGTAGACTTTATTTAGGAGTGTGGAACCCCTATATAAACCACACTTACCCTTTACATTTCATTAGCTAACTTTGAATTGAGAATTAGGAGAATTGAGAGAGGCAAGGCCTTCTTGAGAAGCTAGAAGCTTCAATGTATCTCTTGGCTTGGAACCACGTGGATTTCAACCTAGTATGAATCCTTAAATAGGTTCAAGTTTCTTTCCTCTCATTGGATATTCTATTCATGTTTTGAATCGTTTATCCATTCTTTCTTCTATTTATGTTCTTCCTCATCCCTATTTTCGCTCTATCGTGTTTAATTTATTGCTTCCGCTACTTTGTTTTCTCTTCCGTGGTTTTGATCCTTATCAAGAAGCAAAAAACATCAAGGGTATGTAAGGCTAAACCCTTCTTCGGACAAGACATTTATCTTGTAGCTTTTAAAGCCTGTCTGGTACAATCCAAATTGGGATTAGGGCCCAACCATCAAGAGCCAAGCTATGAGAGTGCGAGGATGCAAGGGCGAGAGCTTCGGAGATGAATCGAGGGTTGTAAGCCAGGTATTTCATGAAGGAGGAGCACCCCAAGTCCCAGGAGGAGCGCCCAAGACACTTCTCAGCTGAGGAGGAGCACCTAGGAGGAGTGCCCAGACATTTCCAAGGCCAGGCGGATCGCCTAGCTTTTGCACCATTCTTTATCAGTAGCTCATCCAGGCGGAGCGCCCAGATTCCTGGCAGAGTGCCTGACGCTGAAGTTGTTAGATTTTGTGTGAAGTTCCTATTTTGACCCTGCGTGGTCTTTTATGTCTTAACCCACTTTGGGGGCATTTTAGTCATTTCACATTATCTTAGGAAAGACTATAAATAGGAGCCTTAACCATTTTATTTCATTAGTTAGACACTATTGAATCTTGTAGAGAGAAGAATCGGAAGAGAAGCTTTGCCTTCTTTGTTGAAGTTGGAAGCTTCATGTATCTCGTTAACTTTTGGAATCCATGGGGATTATCCTGGTATGATCCTTTGATTGATTAGAGTCTTTTTTCCCTCTTGAATCAACTAACGTATGTGAGTTTGATTCCTTCTTTCTTCTCATTTCTTGCCTTCCCAATCCTCATATCTTGGTTATCTCATTTTATTACTTCCGCTTGTATCATTGTTTTCTTCCGCGTATTTTACCCCGTATTAGTTTGGCATCAGAGCACGGCTACATTTTTGTTCTTACAAATCCTCGTTCTTGTTCTTGTTCTTGTTCTTGTTATTGTGTTCTTGTTCTTGAAGAAAAGAAGAAAAATAAAAAATTGAAAAACTAGAAAACTCAAAGAAAAATTCGTAGATCGAGTTGAATTCAATTCCACAAGTGTTTAAAAATATTGGGGATTGTTCTACATTGTATTCCTTTTGTTTTGGTATACTCATATCACAATTTGGTGTTACAAATAAAAATTTCAAAAATCAAAATCCCAAAGTTTGAAAAACTCTTGAAATCACTTCAAACTTGAATCGAAGCTTGTTGTTGTTTGTTTGGGGTTGAAAACCATTGGGGATTGGTTAGAATAGTTTAATACACCATTGGGTATCATTGAATTTGAGTAACGGGTTGAAAATGTTGGAATTTTGGGTGCAAAACCACCAAAAACCCATTCTTGGAAGCTGCTGAAACGCACTCCAAGCGGAGCGCCTAACTTCCTAGGAAATAGCCAAGGTAGGCAGAGCGCATGCTCTTCTAGGCGAAGCGCCTTCCCTTCCAGGCGGAGTGCCTCCCCTTTCAGGCGGAGCGCCTAGCCTTGTGTTGGGTCCGGAAAGTTTCGTTTCGTCATTTTTTGTATTTCCTTTGCTTCCTAACTTCTTGGTTAGTGTTTTTAGGTAACTGCCCTACTCGAAAGACACTAACTCTTGAGCGTATTAGGACATTCGTGTGTAAAGGAGATTAGAATTCAAAGAAGAGTCGTAGAACTTTCTTTAGCCTCAAGTGCGCACTTAAAATGGTCGCCCGTCCATAGAGTCCCATTAACTCCATTCCGAACCAATACTTGGACATACTAGTTGTGATCACCGTAGTTTCTAAGAGACTAAGGTCTAGCCCTTGAGTGTTCATATATTGAGTGATACATGTGAGGGAGTGAATTTTGTGAGGTTCTTTCTCTTATTGGTGCAACTATGTTGGATGATGATTGTATAGGTTACGACTCATGTGGGGATGATGCGAGTTACTGTGACTCATATAGAGATGATGGAGACTATGGTTCCTACAATGATGTTGAAGGGGATTACTGTTGACACCCAATTTTGTCCCGAAAAATTTAATCAATGTCTAATTATTTCGAATTGAAGTCAAATTTTGAAATTTTAAAGTGGAAATTGATTAAGTTTAAAAATAAAGGCTAAATGTGCAAAGCATAAACCTAATTTAGGCCTAATAATGCAATTCCTCGTATTCAATCTTAAATAGGAGGGCTATATTTGTTCCTAATCCTAAAATGTGGCCTATTCGTGCAGAGACACATATATACAATATACAAGCATTTCCTCCTCTCTGTTACCCCCAATCCAACCCGTTAACCTCAATACCCGAATCCCCTGAACCCGATCCAAAATCAAAACCCATTTCCCTCCCTAATTTTGAACGGGAATCAGTCCAAAAACTCCAGCTCATCCTGTTCGTACAAGCTTTTGGTACCGTTGGAGGGGTTTTTGGGAATTTTCTCACAACCATAGAACCCTAATGTTTGGATCGCTATAAGAAGGGGAGAAGAGAGAGAGAGCAGCGGGGGAATAGAGGTTAGAAAAGGGAAGGGTATTGAGCAGCGGCAGTGAAGGGGAAAATACAAGGGAAAAACAAAATGTACATGACATGCCTAATTTTTAAGTTTTCAGTTTACAAAAAACTCAGTTCCTGTTTCGGTTAATCTGGGATTTGTTCATCGCCATTCGAATCGTCGACCTCATTCAAGTCGCCGCTTCAGTTCGAGTCGCTTTATCGTTGTTCAATTCATCAACCTTGTTTGAGTCGTCAACCTCAGTCGAGTCGCTTAGTCGAGTCGCGTTTATTTTCAAATCCTCGCCCCAGCTCGCTGCGCTGCAAAAGGTAATTCTCCAAACTTTTTTTTGTTATTTTCTGTTATTCTAACATGTTTTTTTTTTAACTTAAAAATGCCGTTTGTGCTCCTAAGTTGGTTAATGTTTGCAATAGTTTAATCGATCTTGCCACTATAATTTTCTGATTTAATTTCAAAGTTTGAATATAGCTGTAAAGATGCAATCTTTCAGTTGATTTTGTTGTAATCTAGATCATGACAGTTAGCTTGTTAATTCCTGTTTATTCTGCACTAAGATTGGTGAAACCGTGTTCAACTACTCTGGTTTAGTTGCTTGCAATGTGTATGAGGGCAGTGTGTGTGTTTGTGTTTGTTCTGCGTGTGCGTGTGTCCAGGTTTTAGAGTCTGTTCAGAGGGGGTGTTTGCTCAGGCAGTTTCAGAGATGTTGATGTCTTGATGAGTTAGATTAGCTAGAAGGTTTGTTCCCTGTTTGTTGGGTGTATATTGGGAGAGTGTAGGATATGTGAAGGCTAGTGAATGCCAGGGGTGTTGATGTTGTTGTTTTAAGTGTCTGCAGGGAGCTTGGTTCAGGCAGAAGTGTGTGTGTATGAGCATTGGTGTGAGTTTGTTTGGGTATGTAGTATATGGCTTATAGGATCAGTGTGTGTATGTGCATTTGTCCAGGAGAGTCTGCAGGTCTGTGGTTGTGATTTCTGGGGTTTGTTTAGTTGGTTCTGGAGTTCGTTGAGCAGAGAAGCCCGTGTGGTGTGTGCAGTTTGTTCAGGAGGAATCTATATTTCTTTGTTTCTGATTGTCTTGTATAGGGAGTTCAGGTGATGTTCTGTTTCTATTAAGTCAGTTTCATAGGTCTATGTCTATTCAGGATTGTTTTCTGAGGCTTTAGGCCAATAGTAATTGGTAGCAGGAGTTATTTCCCTGTGTGCAAGTTTAGAAGAAGGATTTAAGTGGTGTCAGGAGTTAAATTGGTGGCAGTGTGAAGTCGGATATGCAGACTAGGCTTCTCCTAGTCCTGTTTGAGAGAAATTTGGATTAAGTTCATGATATTAAGAATGTTTTCTTCTTTTGCCGATGGCTCAAGCCCCTAGCAATATGCTTTAGGTTTCTGGAAAGTTTAAGGGTCAATTTCAGTCTCGCTTTGTCCTAATTTGTGCCAGTTTTCATCAAGCTAAGTTTTCCAGGTAGTCTTTTCTGGAATTTTCTGGTTGTTCAGAGGAGATGTAGGGTGCTTTCAGGGGTCTGTGAGTCAGCTTGGTCTGGTGGGCTTGCAGGTGATTAGAGGTCTGGCTACTGGGGTATTATTTCCTGGTAGTTTTAGGCAATTCAGTGTGTGGATGTGTGCTTGGTATGCATCCAGGAGTAGTTGAAAGGTTGGCTCTGTTTGCAGATTTTAGAAGTGGTTCTAGGGAGTCGTTAGCAGGGTATTGAGTTCAATAAGGGCTGCAGGTAGTGTGGGATGTCTCTGGGTTATTTTCTAGAGGCTGTGAGGTTCCTTGAGTGTCTGAGGAAGCTGCAGGTGTGAAAGTTTTGTGGTCTGGTTGTGTTGAAGGCAGTTCTGGAAGTGTAAAAGCTTTCAGAGCTGTCTGCAAATTTGATAGAATAATTCAGGGTCCTGGTTGTCTGTGAGTTTGTATCCAGTTGTAAGTGGTAGTTGGTTCTGGTATTAGCATGGTATTAGAAGTGGTGAGTGAGTGTGAGTTTCTTTGCGCAAATGTGCAGGTGGCTCTAGGTGTATGTGTAGTTGATTGGAGAAGTCTAGGGTCAGGGGAAGGAGTTTGAGGTGATATGATTGGTCCAGTTCTTTCCTTGGTGTGCATTCCAGTAGCTCCTTTCTTCAGGATGAGTAGACTAGCAGTATAGTGTCATTATCATTGCTGGGCTTTGTTTTCTGTCTGAAGAATTAACATGAAGGTTGTGCTTAAGTTGTTTCAGACCTTGAAGGTCTGTTTGAGTTTCTGGTTGTTTAAGTATGCCAAGTCCAATGTTCATGTATAAAGGTGTTAATCTGCTATTGCTATGCTGGTTTTCTCAATTTTTTTTTAGGGGTGAGCTGTGAGACAGTTATAATGCTAGTTGAATTAAATAGCTGGGTGTCTATGCTGAATTCTAATGTTGCTTCAGCTGCTTTACATAATTAAACTGCTGGTCTGAAGTTGTGTCGTCATTTTAAACTGAGTTGTTCGATACATCCATGCTTAACAAAATTTAGAAAGTGGGAGGCTCATTGAAGTTAAAGTCCTAATCTTTTTTCTGATTGCCTATTTTATTGGGGATATAGCTGTTAAAATAAAATTATGATCTCTGGTTTGGACTAAGAGTATAATGGCTAAATATAATGCTGTTAGTTTTGAATCCTATTGTTATTATCTTGAATATGTACCCCAAATCCATCATTAATTCTCTTAGTAAGGAGCACGCAAAATATGCTAGTTCGGATGAAATTTATATTAGTTAGGTTCAATATTAACAATCTGTTTAATTTCTTTATATTGAATCTCTCAGTTCTTTTTACTAAGTCTCTGATGAGAAAATGTTCTGCTACACCATGGTTTGGATGATTTCCTTAGAAGCTGGATATTAAGTAGTTGTTTCCTTCTTTTACTGAACTTGGTTATTTGTTGAATTTTCATTTTTTTCTGTTGCCTATTTTATAAAGTTGCATCGTATAGCTGCTAATCCTTATCTCTTTTATCCTTTGCATGAAACACCCTTGGGGACGAGTTGGTTAAAACCCGACATTGGGGTTGCTAATTTGCATTGGAGTCTCATTGGGATCAAGGTCGCAATCAAGCTTTCAAGAAATGAAGACCTATAGAAATTTAAAATGCTTTGTTGAGCCATGTGATGTTTTAGGCTCATGGGCATAAATGTATAAAAATTAAGTAAATAAATTCAAGGCTCCCGTGAGTTTGTCAATTTTCGGGTTCTTCTTCTAAACCTCTTCTCTTTCCCAATCCCTTAGAATTTGCATATCATTAGGAATTCCCCGTAGATAACTATTGTAGAATACTTTATTTGATTGATTATGAATGAATGTTTAGTTATTTATTGAATTATTTTGTGAATATTTTATTTCTTTAGAATCTCCATCTTATTTTAGGAATTTTGAATCTTTTTAGTTAAATAATGCGTGCAAGCCAATTCGTAATAATTTTAAAATCGCTTTTAAAATACAACTTTAATGCAAGTCTTCAAGTCAATTAGTTTTCTTATTAAAGTCATTTATTTTTCCTAACTTTATACTTGATTTTAAATTCAATTAGTGACGCTTTTAATTGAAAGTCAAATATTTTTGTAAATCGCATTTATTTAGCTATTTTGTGAAAACCGAAGGATTAACCACATTTTGTGGATTTTCGAAAGTGCTTTCAAATTGAAACCTTCTTTCGAAAATAATTGAACCTCTTACTTAGAATCTCTGAAAATAGACCATTTTCTTGAAACGGAGGATTGCACGCACTATTTAATTAATTGGTTCCTAATAATCCTTAAATTAGGTGGCGACTCCAAAGAAAGCCCTTTGGAGTTCCATTTTGTTGAACATTATACCCGAAACCTACCTTTTTCTTAAAGAAAGGGTAATTTTTTGGGGTTCAACAGCGTGGCGACTCCGCTGGGGATACCTTAAGGTTCTAACCGCAAGGTTTTCACAAGATAACTCTTTATTTGTTTATTATTTGCAAAATAGCATCTTTAGTTAATTTGATTATTTGCAGTTGTTTGTCACTGAAAGCATGTCACTACACTTTATTTGTGCACATATAAAACTGGCATTCCGTTCATATTTCCCCCACTCCTGGGAGCTTCTTCATGGTTACTTATACCCGCGAGGTGTATGCATATACACCCGCAACTCACAAAAAACCCTTTAAGAAAGAGTGCGCGTACCTGCGGGGTGAGCGGATAGTTTTACTACCGCGTGACCGCTTGCCACTCAAAACAGCCTTGTGTTTAGTAAACCCACTCTAGAGTTTCCTTTAGGAACATGCATGCATAAACCTTAGATTGGACCCGGTCCTTGGTACCGCCTCCATAGTTAGGAAAACCGCCCTTTCTCGTTGACGGGTTTAAACCCAACAACATTTGCATATTATGTGTTTATGTGATAACGGAACTTCCAGTCCAAGCCAAGTTTTGCAATTAATTAAATTTAGAATACTTTTATTAATTTTGTAGACTAGAAGATACTTGAATTCAGGAGGTATTCAAATAAGTCATCAAGTTGAAATTGAGAAGATACTTGGAAGAAGATAACAAATTGGGGCAAGAGACGTCGAAAGGACGATAAAACGTTCGATCCATTTGATCGATGTTTGATTCAAGTAAGTTTTTGGATGCAAACCACATTTGGGACCAGACGTCAGAAATTACACCGATTGTGCAAGCAAGGATTGATCGAAATGGGCCCGCACTTCAGTTCCATTGCCTCCTCAAGCCTGATGCAGCGTAGTTATAGCATTTATTTATATTTTCATTGCACCCAAAATGATGTATTTAAATTATGTCTGGCAGTTTCTATTTTTGATGTAACAATGATGTACTCAAAATCAAGTTATAACGAAAGAGAAATTATTATTACTATCATTTTCACTTACTCTAAATTCGATTATTGCAAAACCGGCTTGGACTACTTTTCGTTATCACTTATTTGGCGTCTTAGGCCCACCTCTGGCACAAAGAGGCACCTTACAGGGTAGGACGCGCCTGCATTTTCATTTACGCTCAACTAATTGTGATTGCCACATGCCAAACTTGTTTAAAATGCAAAGCGCTACGTGACGCGCGCTACGTGATTGTGTGCAATTATGCCAATGATCTAGAAACTAACATAGTTACCTTTTGAATTTGTCCTTTTGTTTGATTATCCCCCAAAACAGAGAGAGTTTGATTCGTGTTGACTCCCGAGTTGGTTAAGCGTCTAATCCAAAGTGAAGCAGAAAATGACTGATTTGACCAATGATCAGACTGGTATCCCTGCATCTTCTAATGAGCAAGCAGTTGTTGTTCCTGATGAACAAATTGCTAGAATGGCTAAGCGGATTGAGTGTATGCAAGCTGAACTAGACAGAATGAAAGGGTCGAGCCACCAAAACGCGCCAGCCGTGCTATCAACTCTGAACCCCAATGTTGAAACTGCCAATCCGAACACGCCTTTAAATTCCAGTGTCATTGCACCAGTTAACAACATCCCAAATGCATTCATTAACCACAACAACTTGCCTCACTATCAATATTTACCTGCCAAAGATACATCCAAAGCACCCATTGAAGTGCCCATAACAGTAGAAAAGCAGGGAAAGACAGTTGAGCAAGAGGAGATAATCCAAACGATGAAAATCATGCAGCAATCTATCAAGGATTTGCAAGTGTCTAGAGGACGTCAAAGCATCTCCTACCGCAATCTTTATCTATACCCTGACGTTACTCTTCCTCCCGGGTTTAAGGTGCCAAAATTTGATATGTATGATGGTCATAGTGACCCATTTGTTCATTTGACCAAATATCTCAACCGAATGAGGGTTGCGGGAGGTAAAGAGGAACTTCTGATGGCCTTCTTCAGTCATAGTCTGGAAGGTATTGCTGCTGAATGGTTTGCAAGGCAGGATATAAGCAAGTGGCGTGAGTTTGATGACATAGCCAGTGATTTTACAAAGCAGTTTGAGTACAATGTCGAGATGGCTCCTGACCTTATAACCTTGTCCAATCTGAAGAAGAAACCAACAGAAACCTTTAGGGAATACGCACTGAGATGGCGTGAACAGGCTGCAAGGGTGCGACCACCAATGACTGAGGAAGACATGGTAAAGTACTTCATCCGAGCTCAAGATGATTCTTATTACATGCACTTGCTCCCTATGATGGGTAAACCTTATTCTGAACTTCTTGTGATGGGAGAGATGGTTGAAGAAGGGGTTAAGACAGGGCGAATTGTAAGTTTTGCCGCAATGAAGGCAACTACGCAAGCCATCCAAACTGGTATGGGCAATTTTGAGAAGAGAAAGAGGGAAGATGAATTTGGAATCGATATGGCTGATATCAACCAAAGGCCAAACAAGAAGCCAACCTTCAGAAACTCATCAAATCAATCTATTTACAGAAGCACACTATATCCAACTTATCCAAGTCAGCATCAAAATCCACCCGCTCCATGTCCAGGCTATAATGCCCAACCCAGTTACCATCAATTTGCAGCGTCCGCTTATCACCCTTATTCACAACCGCAAGCATACAATTACCCTCAACAACAACATCAGCCACCTGTGGCTCGCCAGTCTAAACCATCAGGATCGCATCCCAAATATGAGAAGAAGCAGCGTCGAAAATTCACATCTTTAGGTGAACCACAAGCTCAATTGTATGAAAGATTAAAAGATGTGGGAATGCTAGAACCACTATCAGGAAATGGTACATTTGACCCTCCCCCACAATGGGTTGATGGAACCAAATATTGTGCTTACCATGCAGAATTTTTCAAGCACGACACTAACGAATGTGTTGCTCTTAAACACAAGATCCAAGATTTAATCGAAGATGGATCAATCCAGATGGGAGAATACCAAAATTTATCAATCCAAGTACAATCAAGATAGCTCACAAGCGGCGCAAGCAAGTGTTTTTTCTCATTTCATGTAATTTTAATTGTAATGCGAACTACGCGTAACCTGATTCCCAGGGCTGGGATACGTAAGCAACTCAGATAGAGCTCGGTTACACTAGCATAGGAATCCCCTATTTCCTCTTTTATGTAATTTTGAACTACTTTTGGTCTGATTCCTGGAATGGCAACAGGATAAGTAAGCAATCCACATCGGATTCGATCAGATTTTGTAATGCTTTAAGGCTTGTTTATCTTTGATGATGTAATTCCGAACTATGCATCTAGGCAGATGTGTAGGCATTCCTATTCGGATTCGGCTTCGCACTTAGGTTGCCATACTCCCCAAATCTTTATGTAAGCAGAACTACGCACGGTCTGATTCCCGTGGAGGGATACGTAGGCGCTCTTAACGGGCTCGACTCTATAATATTAAAATTTCCAGTCTCCCTAAGGCAAGCAACTGGGGCAATTTTGCAAGATAATTTGAAGATTTGAAAGATAGCAACTGGGGCAATTTTGCAAGATAATTTGAGAATTTGAAAGATAGCAACTGGGGCAATTTTGCAAGATGTTTTGAAGATATGGAAGATAGAAACTGGGGCAAATTTTGCAAAAAGCCGTATTGCTTGACAAAGAGTTTGTTGGTCAAGTCTCAAAAGACGGATCGCATCTAGACAAAAGGAGAAGAGGAAGCTCGAGTCAGCATGAATCAAACGCTCCCCCCTCCCTCCCAAAACTAACAATTTTTCTTTGAGAGCAGGGACATTAAGATTCGCAAAGGAGGATAAACATCTTAGCAAGTCAATCTCTAAGATTCTAATCGCTTGGATTGCAATAATATTTGGATACAGCTCGTGCTTCATGACTCAACGCTTTTCCACTTTGCCGAAAGGCGGCATTTCTATTTCCCATAACTCTTGCCATTTGTTAAGCATATTTGTTCATTTCTCTTTCACTTCATGAGAACGCTTACTAAAGTTCTATATTTTGATTTTCATATATTTCCAATCCTAAGGGGTTCACTTTGTTTTATAATCAAGACCATTCCTCCGTGGAAGAGTTCAAAGAGTCTAACGTATTAACATTCTCACGCTTTCGAAGAGCGTCCTTATATTTCAAGCTTTCGAGAAGCGTATTTATGTTCACGCTTTCGATAAGCGTATTTGTTGCCCCGGAGGCGTATTTATGTCACCTCGAAGGTGTTAGTTATTTGAATGCCTCTAAGGCGTAATTTTGTTACCCCGGAGGCGTATTTATGTCACCTCGAAGGTGTTAGTTATTTGAATGCCTCGAAGGCGTAATTTTCTTGCCCCGGAGGCGTATTTATGTCACCTCGAAGGTGTTAGTTATCTGAATGCCTCGAAGGCATAATTTTGTTGCCCCGGAGGCGTATTTATGTCACCTCGAAGGTGTTAGTTATTTGAATGCCTCGAAGGCGTAATTTTCTTGCCCTGGAGGCGTATTTATGTCACCTCGAAGGTGTTAGTTATCTGAATGCCTCGAAGGCGTAATCTTGTTGCCCCGGAGGCGTATTTATGTCACCTCGAAGGTGTTAGTTATTTGAATGCCTTGAAGGCAAAATTTTGTTGCCCCGGAGGCGTATTTATGTCACCTCGAAGGTGTTAGTTATCTGAATGCCTCGAAGGCGTAATTTTCTTGCCCCTGAGGCGTATTTATGTCACCTCGAAGGTGTTAGTTATCTGAATGCCTCGAAGGCGTAATTTTCTTGCCCCGGAGGCGTATTTATGTCACCTCGAAGGTGTTAGTTATCTGAATGCCTCGAAGGCGTAATCTTGTTGCCCCGGAGGCGTATTTATGTCACCTCGAAGGTGTTAGTTATTTGAATGCCTCGAAGGCGAAATTTTGTTGCCCCGGAGGCGTATTTATGTCACCTCGAAGGTGTTAGTTATTTGAATGCCTCGAAGGCGAAATTTTGTTGCCCCGGAGGCGTATTTATGTCACCTCGAAGGTGTTAGTTATTTTTAATGCCTCTAAGGTGTAATCTTGTTGCCCCGGAGGCATATTTATATCACCTCGAAGGTGTTGATTATTTAAATTCCTCTAAGGAGTAATCTTTTATGGTCTCGATAGCCGTTTAATATTAGCACACTTTTTTTTAGCACATTTTGTAGCCTCCTGAGGCGTTTATACATTTTCTATACATATTTTCATAGCCTTACATTGCTAATAAGTTTGTTAAGGCTGGCAGGATAATGAGATTCCTTCGGATGTGTACTTACTTTGAGTTGGAGCCCATTCCAAGATTGCTTTTCGAATTGCCTCTTCATGATTGAAAGCTTTAGGCTTTATCATGGTTATTGCCGAAAAGGCGGCATTTTTATCCTCATTATTTAGTTTAAAGTTCACTTTATGTTCCTATTAATTGAAGCTTTTTATTGCTTTATTTTTCAGTCTACCAACGGCCCCGAAGTCATCTTGCCTCACAAAGCCGGATTGCTTCACAAGTTGATTGGAAGACAAGCCTATCATTGATTCTGCAACCAACATCTACAAGTTTTATTCATTATCTATTTCTTACTCCATTTATTAAGCCTTATTTGCAGTTACGCGCTTACCGTTTGTCGAGTTTATTATAGGATATTAGCAGCACCGCAGCAGCATTTGGAGCATAACGTGGAACTCTTTCTTAGTAGTGAACTGGGGCAATCGTTGGTATGAGCTAGACTCGTCAACGAGGATCTGAAGAATCGCACTCGAACAAGCAAGTCTATCCTAATCTTTCATTTCGGATTAGGGTGTCAATTTGGTTTCTTTTCTATTCGTGCGTCTTTTCTATCAATCGTGCGAATTTTCGTGTCCAAGTGTCGTCGAACTACATATGGCCTGATTCTCTTTCAGCCCGAGATATGTAGGCAACTCAGAAACCAGAGTTCGGCCTTACCCATTAGCCTCACCTTTTGGTCTATGGAATCAGAAGTCCTTGGCTTTATCGTGACAAAATTGGCTTTATGTCAACTTCTTTACCCTAAAAACTCTTACATCCTTTTTCGGGTAAAGATGGGCAGCTGTTGACACCCAATTTTGTCCCGAAAAATTTAATCAATGTCTAATTATTTCGAATTGAAGTCAAATTTTGAAATTTTAAAGTGGAAATTGATTAAGTTTAAAAATAAAGGCTAAATGTGCAAAGCATAAACCTAATTTAGGCCTAATAATGCAATTCCTCGTATTCAATCTTAAATAGGAGGGCTATATTTGTTCCTAATCCTAAAATGTGGCCTATTCGTGCAGAGACACATATATACAATATACAAGCATTTCCTCCTCTCTGTTACCCCAATCCAACCCGTTAACCTCAATACCCGAATTCCCTGAACCCGATCCAAAATCAAAACCCATTTCCCTCCCTAATTTTGAACGGGAATCAGTCCAAAAACTCCAGCTCATCCTGTTCGTACAAGCTTTTGGTACCGTTGGAGGGGTTTTTGGGAATTTTCTCACAACCATAGAACCCTAATGTTTGGATCGCTATAAGAAGGGGAGAAGAGAGAGAGAGCAGCGGGGGAATAGAGGTTAGAAAAGGGAAGGGTATTGAGCAGCGGCAGTGAAGGGGAAAATACAAGGGAAAAACAAAATGTACATGACATGCCTAAATTTTAAGTTTTCAGTTTACAAAAAACTCAGTTCCTGTTTCGGTTAATCTGGGATTTGTTCATCGCCATTCGAATCGTCGACCTCATTCAAGTCGCCGCTTCAGTTCGAGTCGCTTTATCGTTGTTCAATTCATCAACCTTGTTTGAGTCGTCAACCTCAGTCGAGTCGCTTAGTCGAGTCGCGTTTATTTTCAAATCCTCGCCCCAGCTCGCTGCGCTGCAAAAGGTAATTCTCCAAACTTTTTTTTGTTATTTTCTGTTATTCTAACATGTTTTTTTTTTAACTTAAAAATGCCGTTTGTGCTCCTAAGTTGGTTAATGTTTGCAATAGTTTAATCGAGCTTGCCACTATAATTTTCTGATTTAATTTCAAAGTTTGAATATAGCTGTAAAGATGCAATCTTTCAGTTGATTTTGTTGTAATCTAGATCATGACAGTTAGCTTGTTAATTCCTGTTTATTCTGCACTAAGATTGGTGAAACCGTGTTCAACTACTCTGGTTTAGTTGCTTGCAATGTGTATGAGGGCAGTGTGTGTGTTTGTGTTTGTTCTGCGTGTGCGTGTGTCCAGGTTTTAGAGTCTGTTCAGAGGGGGTGTTTGCTCAGGCAGTTTCAGAGATGTTGATGTCTTGATGAGTTAGATTAGCTAGAAGGTTTGTTCCCTGTTTGTTGGGTGTATATTGGGAGAGTGTAGGATATGTGAAGGCTAGTGAATGCCAGGGGTGTTGATGTTGTTGTTTTAAGTGTCTGCAGGGAGCTTGGTTCAGGCAGAAGTGTGTGTGTATGAGCATTGGTGTGAGTTTGTTTGGGTATGTAGTATATGGCTTATAGGATCAGTGTGTGTATGTGCATTTGTCCAGGAGAGTCTGCAGGTCTGTGGTTGTGATTTCTGGGGTTTGTTTAGTTGGTTCTGGAGTTCGTTGAGCAGAGAAGCCCGTGTGGTGTGTGCAGTTTGTTCAGGAGGAATCTATATTTCTTTGTTTCTGATTGTCTTGTATAGGGAGTTCAGGTGATGTTCTGTTTCTATTAAGTCAGTTTCATAGGTCTATGTCTATTCAGGATTGTTTTCTGAGGCTTTAGGCCAATAGTAATTGGTAGCAGGAGTTATTTCCCTGTGTGCAAGTTTAGAAGAAGGATTTAAGTGGTGTCAGGAGTTAAATTGGTGGCAGTGTGAAGTCGGATATGCAGACTAGGCTTCTCCTAGTCCTGTTTGAGAGAAATTTGGATTAAGTTCATGATATTAAGAATGTTTTCTTCTTTTGCCGATGGCTCAAGCCCCTAGCAATATGCTTTAGGTTTCTGGAAAGTTTAAGGGTCAATTTCAGTCTCGCTTTGTCCTAATTTGTGCCAGTTTTCATCAAGCTAAGTTTTCCAGGTTGTCTTTTCTGGAATTTTCTGGTTGTTCAGAGGAGATGTAGGGTGCTTTCAGGGGTCTGTGAGTCAGCTTGGTCTGGTGGGCTTGCAGGTGATTAGAGGTCTGGCTCCTGGGGTATTGTTTCCTGGTAGTTTTAGGCAATTCAGTGTGTGGATGTGTGCTTGGTATGCATCCAGGAGTAGTTGAAAGGTTGGCTCTGTTTGCAGATTTTAGAAGTGGTTCTAGGGAGTCGTTAGCAGGGTATTGAGTTCAATAAGGGCTGCAGGTAGTGTGGGATGTCTCTGGGTTATTTTCTAGAGGCTGTGAGGTTCCTTGAGTGTCTGAGGAAGCTGCAGGTGTGAAAGTTTTGTGGTCTGGTTGTGTTGAAGGCAGTTCTGGAAGTGTAAAAGCTTTCAGAGCTGTCTGCAAATTTGATAGAATAATTCAGGGTCCTGGTTGTCTGTGAGTTTGTATCCAGTTGTAAGTGGTAGTTGGTTCTGGTATTAGCATGGTATTAGAAGTGGTGAGTGAGTGTGAGTTTCTTTGCGCAAATGTGCAGGTGGCTCTAGGTGTATGTGTAGTTGATTGGAGAAGTCTAGGGTCAGGGGAAGGAGTTTGAGGTGATATGATTGGTCCAGTTCTTTCCTTGGTGTGCATTCCAGTAGCTCCTTTCTTCAGGATGAGTAGAGTAGCAGTATAGTGTCATTATCATTGCTGGGCTTTGTTTTCTGTCTGAAGAATTAACATGAAGGTTGTGCTTAAGTTGTTTCAGACCTTGAAGGTCTGTTTGAATTTCTGGTTGTTTAAGTATGCCAAGTCCAATGTTCATGTATAAAGGTGTTAATCTGCTATTGCTATGCTGGTTTTCTCAATTTTTTTTTAGGGGTGAGCTGTGAGACAGTTATAATGCTAGTTGAATTAAATAGCTGGGTGTCTATGCTGAATTCTAATGTTGCTTCAGCTGCTTTACATAATTAAACTGCTGGTCTGAAGTTGTGTCGTCATTTTAAACTGAGTTGTTCGATACATCCATGCTTAACAAAATTTAGAAAGTGGGAGGCTCATTGAAGTTAAAGTCCTAATCCTTTTTCTGATTGCCTATTTTCTTGGGGATATAGCTGTTAAAATAAAATTATGATCTCTGGTTTGGACTAAGAGTATAATGGCTAAATATAATGCTGTTAGTTTTGAATCCTATTGTTATTATCTTGAATATGTACCCCAAATCCATCATTAATTCTCTTAGTAAGGAGCACGCAAAATATGCTAGTTCGGATGAAATTTATATTAGTTAGGTTCAATATTAACAATCTGTTTAATTTCTTTATATTGAATCTCTCAGTTCTTTTTACTAAGTCTCTGATGAGAAAATGTTCTGCTACACCATGGTTTGGATGATTTCCTTAGAAGCTGGATATTAAGTAGTTGTTTCCTTCTTTTACTGAACTTGGTTATTTGTTGAATTTTCATTTTTTTCTGTTGCCTATTTTATAAAGTTGCATCGTATAGCTGCTAATCCTTATCTCTTTTATCCTTTGCATGAAACACCCTTGGGGACGAGTTGGTTAAAACCCGACATTGGGGTTGCTAATTTGCATTGGAGTCTCATTGGGATCAAGGTCGCAATCAAGCTTTCAAGAAATGAAGACCTATAGAAATTTAAAATGCTTTGTTGAGCCATGTGATGTTTTAGGCTCATGGGCATAAATGTATAAAAATTAAGTAAATAAATTCAAGGCTCCCGTGAGTTTGTCAATTTTCGGGTTCTTCTTCTAAACCTCTTCTCTTTCCCAATCCCTTAGAATTTGCATATCATTAGGAATTCCCCGTAGATAACTATTATAGAATACTTTATTTGATTGATTATGAATGAATGTTTAGTTATTTATTGAATTATTTTGTGAATATTTTATTTCTTTAGAATCTCCATCTTATTTTAGGAATTTTGAATCTTTTTAGTTAAATAATGCGTGCAAGCCAATTCGTAATAATTTTAAAATCGCTTTTGAAATACAACTTTAATGCAAGTCTTCAAGTCAATTAGTTTTCTTATTAAAGTCATTTATTTTTCCTAACTTTATACTTGATTTTAAATTCAATTAGTGACGCTTTTAATTGAAAGTCAAATATTTTTGTAAATCGCATTTATTTAGCTATTTTGTGAAAACCGAAGGATTAACCACATTTTGTGGATTTTCGAAAGTGCTTTCAAATTGAAACCTTCTTTCGAAAATAATTGAACCTCTTACTTAGAATCTCTGAAAATAGACCATTTTCTTGAAACGGAGGATTGCACGCACTATTTAATTAATTGGTTCCTAATAATCCTTAAATTAGGTGGCGACTCCAAAGAAAGCCCTTTGGAGTTCCATTTTGTTGAACATTATACCCGAAACCTACCTTTTTCTTAAAGAAAGGGTAATTTTTTGGGGTTCAACAATTACTATGACAATTCGTGAAACCATGGCTCCTATGGTGATGAAGCGATTCACTATGATGATCTTGAGTATAATGAAGACTATGAAGCTCATGAAGATGAATGTGTGGATCCTTATGCTTCTATTCAAGAATACGGAGATGGTGACGCTTCAAGGTACCATGTTCCTACTTACTCTTCTTGTGATGAATATGAAAATGTTGATAGTGACATAAAGAGAATTGATGATGAAGTTGATTATATGAATTATTCATTTGTATCTTCTCTTGGTGTTTCTAATGGTGAACAAGGGAGTAGTAGAGGTCCTTCCATTAGTTTGGGAGGAGGTGGTGGTTGTTCCATGGGAAAGAGGAAGCTTGCATCTCCTAGTTGTGCTAAGCGACCTAATGCTTCTAATTCCCATGTGAAGGGTGGTTTGAGAGACGGTGTTTCTCTTGCTACAAGGGGATTGTATTGTTCTATCAATGCCGTGAGGGGCTTGGATAGTTGTAGTAGGAGTAGTGCTATTGCCAATGGAACCAAGGCGAGAGGTTCTTATGGGTTCCATGGTGAGGTTCCTTCCTCGCTTTCAACAACACTCCTAAATTTGGAAGAGTGACGAGAAATGGAAGTTACTCTAGCGATGTTGCTAGTAGAGGAGGGATAAGGGAGACCCAAGTTGTTGGTGTTGATACTCGTGGGCATTCAAGTTCTTTCTTGGATGCAAATCTACAAAACTTGGGTAGATGTAGGTTCGTTGTTGAGGTAAATGGTATTGGAGGATACTTGCTCAAGATTGATTATACCGATGTCAATCGCATTAGCACCTCTTTGGTGGATAGGCTAAGGATACCATGTCGTGAGCTAAAGAATCCTTATGAGTATGATGGTGTGTGGGTTTCCAAGAAAGCTCGAGTACTCATATCTCATAAAAATTACAAAGGTTATGTGTGGTGTGATGTGTATCCCATGAGACATATTGATGTGTGGTTAGGTGAGCCATGGTTGGAAGACAAGAGGTTGCAATATAGTGCTATGAAGAATGTGTTTCTTGTGGGCATTGGTCGAATGGTTTATGACTTTGTACGTTATCGGGCAAGAGGCCAATTGCCTACTAGTGCACCTTCTTTGGCTATGCAAAGGAGCAAGGAGCGAGAACATCATTCCAAGGTTGAAATGGTGCAATCAAGGAGTCCTACAATCACAAGAAATGGTGGGACTAGTGCAAGTGAAGGGTTGACAAGTCTCAACAAGGTGAACCCGAAACCACAAGTTTCAAAGCCAAGTGGTTCACCAACAAAAAAGAAGGAGACATCAAGTGATGAGTCTCCAAGTCCTAGATTTCGGGTTGATGTTAAAAGTCCACCTACTCCGGCTATGGGTATTCTTGGGCCTCGTCCTAACTCGCCCGAATATGAGAGACAAAAAACTCTTGCTCAAAAAGAGGTGCCAAGTCACCTTCTCAATGCCCTCAATTATATTATATATAGATATTAGATTATTTTAGACCTACAGAAAGAAACTTACTACTACATGTTAGCCCAAGAATCCAAATTCATTTCCTTTTTTATTTTTGATCATAAGTGTGATTGTACTATTATTTAGAAGATTTATATTATTGGTGTTATTAGCAACTTCTATTTATCTAATTAAGAAAAGTCTTATTTTCAGATATTATTTTGTAACTTGTTTATTATATTTAAAAAAATTATGGTTATGATACTTTATGCTAATCACTACCAATAAATAAGATGGCTTATTTGCTTTAGTTTCATAAATTGTTTGTTCAGGAGTCAATTGTGTAGAAAAACAAAACTGATTGTAAGATTTTGTTTAAAATAATATGATTAACAATCAAATTTAATTAGAAGTAAAATGTCTGGGCATAGAGCTGAGCCGGCTCGGAGCTCGGTTCAGTTCGCTTGCCTTATAGCTTGGCTCGGTCTAATTTAAAGTTTGGCTCGGCTCGGCTCGGCTAAAACTCGAACAAGCTCGGCTCGGTCAATGCTCAGCTCGACTCGATTAGCTTGATTTGTCGTGTAACTTTTTATTTAAAATATAACTTTGATTCATTAGGCTCAATTACCAAATAAATTAGAAGTCTACGTGATATTTAATATGTTAACATAATAGTTAACAATTGATAAACTAGTACTTCTATGCTTATTTATGATTACTATTAAAAGGAAAATTTAAATATTATTTTTTATATTACTAAGTATGGGGACACAAAAAAAAATCGGCTGAAACTCGTCTCGGGCTCGGTTTGAACTTGTTCAAACTTTAGCAAAAATTAGTTGAGCTCGACTCGACTCGGCTTGTTCGCTTGATGCCCAGGCCTATGGGGGAAGGGGAAGTGAAGCACAAATTGTTGGCCCCTTTGGTGAAAAAATAAAAATTAAATAGTGGACAAAAGGACACACAAATTCACGCCGTTGTGCCCGGGAACACAACTGACTTTACCTTTTAGATTTTACAGAGAGTAGGGAGGGGCACAAAATTTCCGACTTATCACAAGGGGATGCAGCAGAATAATGAGGTGTTCAAAGCAAGGTGGTGGTCACCTGTTGACCCTTCATCATCAGCGCCTTTACCATGCTCTCAATCTTGGCACTAGGTATGTAAGTGATAATTTTGCATTTATTCTTAGTTGGATTAAGCTATCCTATATATTGCTGATTCTTAGTATATGTAGCTGAAAACAACAACCTGGAGATCTAAATGATCATGGTTTTGCTATACAATTATCTGATGGCAATAGGTGAAGCACTTGAAAATCAAAGCATAACTTAATTAATATTGTTTTAAAATCTCCTTTGATACTTTGTCCTAAACTATCAGAAATCATGCTCCAAACATCTTTTCCTCCTATACTGAAAACTGACGACATGATGACAATCATTCTAGTGTGACACACCCTATTCTTTACTAAGTTTTGCTGTTTCTTTCAGATATCGTGATGACAAGGGACATAAGTGGCATTTTTCTGACATTGAGATACAACGACTAGTGATTCGTTCACTTGATGCATTTCTTGATTGTGTATCCGTTGAGACATTACAACACCAACTTGTGAAGGTAACTTTTCTTCTACTTACCAATCTTCTATATACACATCATGTCATATTATGTCAGTTGAATTGCCTATCAGCTGTTGCTATGAAAGTGCAGGAGAAATGAAATATAACTTGGAGATGTACCATGTTCATATTTTATTTGTTTAGAAATTTTTTGTTTCGTTATGTGAAATATGTGTTGCAGAAACCTTTAGACTTCCTGAATAAAGTTAACTGGAAAAACAGATCCTCGTGATAAGAATCTCATCAAAGGGCTATCTGTTTATGGAAAAGAGTGGTTAACATTAGGAAGGGGAGTCTTGGAGCAACTGGTAAAGTTGTCTTCGTCTGACTTATAGGTCACAGGTTCAAGTCGTGAAAACAGCCACTAATGCTTGCATTAGGTTAGGCTGCATACATCACACCCCTTGGGGTGCAGCCCTTCCCCGGACCCTGCGTGAACGCGGGATGCTTTGTGCACCGGGCTGCCTTTTTAGTGGTTAACATTAGGTTGGCTTCGTAAAGCAAACTTTCATGTCCTTATCCAAAAAACAAAAAGAATGTTATTTCTCAGTTTGAGATATCCAATTTGCGTTGAATTTCTTATATTTGAATGTGGATATATAGAACAACCAGGCTGAAAAGACTCGTACTTGTGGGTAGTCCAACTTGTAGATACTGGTACTAGAAAATGAACCTTCGATCTTTTCTTTTAAAAGCATGTACTCTAAATAGTTCAAATTCGCTGTTTTAGGCAATATAGGATTGACTTGTGTTATGTGCCGATAGTTGTGTGATCTCTTGTCGGGTTCTATACCTCTTTGAACAGCTTTCTACATCTTTTTCACATTTATCGGTGTCAACATTAAGTATTTTCTTTCCATTCCAGGAATCAGTTAGTGATCTGGTTGGAGCTGTGGGAAGTATTCTAGCATCAAAAAGTGAAGCCACGTTGAGATTGGCCTCAGATGTAGTTGTAAAGATAGTCTGTGCGTTACCAAATTCAATGCTGGAACCACATTTTTCCAATCTCATTCATCCTCTATCATCCTTGTTAAGTTATCGACAACTACAAGTTGCCATATCTTGTGCCTCTGCCTTGAATTCCATTTTATCGAATCTGAATGCTAAAAGAGAGAAAGAGATTTGGGAGATATTAAAGACCGCAACTGTGGTTGACAATCTAGTCCAGAATGTAAGAAGATGGTCAACTGACTATAAGCCTACTGAGTACTTTCAAGAGATGGCATCTCTGTTAAGTAAAATTTTGTGGCGATGGCCTCCTTCTCGGTTCCATGTTTGGACTGATTGGAAACTGTTAGAAATATTAGATACCGTCAAGCTCAACCCCGACTACTCCGTGAGAATCACTGTCTTGAAGCTATATTCTGCTTTAGGTATTCATATATCATGCAGATTTCTTACCTTTTTCCTATCTCTAGCTTATATTGATGATACCAAATTCTACCTTGTGTGGCAGCTCTATGTGGCAATGGAACTAAGAAGCTTTTGGAGGATGGAGAAGGCGTCGTAAAAACTATACTGGAGAGTTTGGATAGTTCAAAACCATATTCGGTTCAGATAGAGGGATTAAGACTTGCTCAATGTTTAACGGTAGTAATTGATACTGAAACTCTTAACCTTATCCTGAGTAGGAGCTCAAGCTTTTCTCACTCACTAATATTGGTATATTTGATTAATTGCTCAGATGAGTGAACAAGGATGTTCAAAAATTATTGAATTGTCTTGTGAGCCCATTGTGAAAGCTATTATTACCTTAATGAGTAACTGGAGTTTGGTTGCTGGAAAGCTTACTAAGTGCAAAATGGACATACTAGTTGAAGCATGCCGTTTTGCTCTAATCACTCGTTGGGCAGGGGACCACCACTTCTATTTTTGGAAGGCAGGAGTTGATGGAGTTCTTCTTAGTCTTCTCATAGGAAAATTTGACACAACTCAGCTGTCCTTACATAGGTTATCTCTACAAGAACAAATCATCAAGTTAGAAGAGGTTTTTGATGTAGATGTTCTTCTTCCATTGAGACCATATGTTTGGGATATTCTTGGATGGCTTGCAGCAAATTGTAGGGAAGATTTCTCCCCCGAAATGCATGGAAATGAGACTTGGTTTAATGTTCTTGTTATTTCTGCATGGTAATCAAGCCAAACCTCTTGGTACAATTTCAATTTTCTCAAAATTGCTCATATATTCTTTTTTTACAGTGAGTAAAAAGTGTACAAAATTTATCTGATTGTATTGACATGAAAACGTTTTCCTTAATCTTTGAGCATGCATCTCTTTTTTTTCTCTTTAACAGCTTGGCCTTTGTGGACTCTATCCTCTCTGCTCGCCAAGTTTCTCGAGGGAGTGTTATTCAGTCAACGGAGATTGAACCAGCATCTAGAGCAGTGCTTATGATGATTTATTCTCCCAGCAAGTATATTGCTTCCAAAACAAGATTAATCTTATCTGAAGTTCTATCAGTGAAGGGAAAGGATTACGTGGACTATTTACTGGATAGTTTGAAAGTCGCATCTTCTGGAAACAAGTTTGGAATGCCGAGTAATATTAGACTTGTCATAAGCTTGACAAGTTTGGCATGTTATTCAGCTCTGCCAAAATATAGAAAGCATGTTATTCAGCATGGAGGAATACCCACTCTGTTGATTTTCATTAGTTGGTGGTTACGCAATCCTTTCCACCTAAATAGATCTAGCATGGCTCCTCATGTGCGGAAACCTTTCAGTGAAAAGACTTGTTGCTGGCCTTCTTCCGAAGATTGGGAAGGTGAAGATATGCTTTTACTTTTTGGACTTATGGCTCTTGCTGAGCTGATAAATGCGAAAAGAGGTTGCCTCTTTCATAATCAGATGGAGTCACGAGATGCTTTTATCAAAGATCTCCAAGAGATTTGTATTAATAATTCTAACCCTGGACTGCGATGGTATGCTGCTTATATTCTTCGCCATCTGGGATTATATGGTTTTCCAAGTATGTTTGGGAGAAAGTTTCAGGAACTCATTACTGATAGTGAACATACTGATGTGGAACTTATAACTAGATATCAAGAACCTGTGTGTGTCCATGGTGTTATTCTTCTGGTTAGATGCCGATCATTGTTACCTCCTGAAGCACTGCTTAAAGATAAAGCACTTGTTTCTGCTTTAAGGCAGGATGGGGACTCATGCAATAAGTTAATCACCAAAATTCGTCTCTCAGCTCATGTTGATTGCCAGTCATTGACAAAGTTGTTAGAGTATATTTATTCGGGATTCTTCGAAGCAGGAGAAGACCTTGTGAAAAGCTTGAAAATATTGGCCAAACATTGCAATTTGCAACCTCTAGCACAATTGCTTAGTGGAACAAATCCAAAATGGGGAACTCCATTCCCAAGTTTCGACTTTACCTCTGCTCTTGGGCCAGCTGGAAATAATTTTTCGTATGTATCCTTTTCCAATTTAAATCCTCTTTCAAAATTCATTTAGGGCATATTTATGTTATAGTGGATGCACGGAATTGTATTTGGTTTATCCCAATCAATTGTTTATTTGTCATGAGGTCTGCTGGCAATGACCAATGAGTATCAGTTTTTGTTCTTTCAACAAAATGGCTGTTCACTGGACAGCTTGTAGACTTTGAAGAGAACAGATAACATTTGAATATTTCCTTAATGCTTAAGTATGTTCAAAGATTAGTACTTAAGACTAGGAACAGATAACAGCTCATAGTACTTTTCTACTATGATCTGCTAAATTTTTTTATCGACTTCTTGTGTTAGCTATTTAGAGACACCCTCTAGGTGGGATGCTTTTTAGCAGTATACTTTTTGTGTCTTTATTTATCCTTTAATCCTCAAAAGACTAAGATGCGCAACTTTTCCCTTTTTCTCAAATCAGGGATATTATTTTGGAGGCTGAAACTTCCGGACTAAGTAATCAGGAGTGCAATTCTTGCTCCATATCAGTTTCGCACCTGCATGTTCACAAAGTTATACTGTGGTCACGTTGTGAATATTTGCGGGCCCTGTTTCAGTCAGGAATGCAAGAGAGGTACTTCAAGTAGCTCTCCTTTGCCATAATATTGTTTCACAGTTGAATAACTTGGTTTACTCCATAATTAGGACTTGTTGGATTGCTAATATTGTAAGATCTATCTGCAGAAAAAGAGCTTTCTCCATATGGATTCGTCATCTCTTAGCAATTTATATGCAAGTGTTGTCTGAATGTTCTACATTTCACAAAATATGTGTTTTATTTTTTATTTTTTGGTTGCTCATACTATTTTGTTACTTTATCTTGTAGTTTTCCGTTCTCAGTTGCATATCCATCTCTGCGGTATACCATGTCAAATTTGATTTGATAGACCTCTTAAAGTTCTCTCAAGCGGAAATTGAGCTACCATGTATACTGATAGCTCAACCTTTTTAAGTAAATATGCTGCTTTCTTAATACAAACCCCCCCCCCCCTGCGGCCACCAACTACCCAAGAAAAGAGAAGTGAAAATAGGATAAATATGGGCTGTGAATTAAGTAACAATGGGTTCACTCTGCCTGTTTAGACAATTTTGGGCTCTGGAGGTCCCAGCATTTAATCATGTCTTAAGTGTTTTTGGATCACATTCGCTAAAATAGTTCCTAGTAGCAATCATGTACATGATGGTTACGACAAGAGAATTTGGCCAAAGTTTGCACGGTAAGAAGCCTACTTCTCTGTCCAAAATTTTCTTATTTCCATCGTATACATTGTTCGGCCTACCACCATGCTGAATCAGCTGATGTGTCATTTGGCTAAAGGTTCTGAAACATATGATTGTAGCTCTTCTGATAATAGAAAATATCCCCGTTCATTAAATTTAAGTGATTCGAGATAGTTGTAGGCAAATTTTTCTCCTCTTGGCACCAATGCTAGGATTAGTATTTACTAAACCTAGTTCTACTATGTGCCAGATGATTCTGTTTTCTCAAGTATAAAGTATGTTTTTTTTTTTTTCTGAAGGTAGATGCTATCCAAAAGAAAATTTAACTCCATTGGTGTTCATTTCTTTGTTTTTGTTGCTACATTCTCCCTTCGCCTCTCAATGTCTAGCTGACAATACATTTTTTTGGGTTTGGTTTCAGCCATTCACTGACCATCAGGGTGCCAGTTTGTTGGGAGTCTTTGGTTAAGTTAGTCAGCTGGTTCTACTCTGGTAAGTTGCCTAGACCAATGTCTGGCTGTCTATGGGATAATCTGATTAACGAGGAAAAGCTACATGAACTCCAGCCCTATTTAGAACTATGTTCACTTGCTGAATTCTGGCTCTTAGAAGACTTGCATGATGAATGTTTTAGACTGATAATATCCATTTTGGATTCCTGTCAGTACTTGTCTATCAAAATTATCCAGATGGCTGCTAACTTCAATCAGTGGAGGCTTGTTGAAGTTGCAGCAAAATACCTGGCCCCTATGTATCATCATTTACGTGACTCAGGCGAGCTTGATGCATTGGATGAACATCTCATTGACATTGTCCGTGCATCCTCGGTTCAGTTTTGTCAAGGAAATGGATAGTAGCTCTTCATTGACATTGATGTTTCCAGTCAGATTTTATGTAATAGGACTTTTCGGGGACACAATACTTTCAGGCTTTTACAAATTGGTTGAGGTTAACGTGTATAAGTAATATATTTTAAGGATCTGGTGGCCAATACGTGTTATCTGTCAACTCAAGGCTTTGCAAGTCTATTCGTCCTGCGGAAGTCCTTCCAATTCAATCAACCAATATCAGTAAGATGTGATTGTGTCGCAGCAGCTGTATGCCTTTGCGGCAATTGAATCTCTTCTACTAGAAATATACATAAAGGAGTTTAACCTAGTACAGATACATGTTTCAGAGGATAGAACTTGTTTAATGTTTGTTAGAAGGATAAATAATTCGTGCAATGCCTTTTTGGTGCCACTGCTTTATTATACAACACGTTGTTTACTAAAGTATAATGCGTCGTTCATTCATTAATATCTCTAATCACTAGATTCATATAACGCGAGTAATAATCTTAAGAAAATGGTTTAAAACTTGAGTGTTTATTTGTTTAGATAAAATAAAATCACTATTTCTTATCCTCTATTACCAATTGTTTTTGCTATAGCTAATGATTCCTGACCAAGTTCCGTACACTTTTCATCACTTTTCTGTGTGTATTCGACTGACTTATCTAGATTATTTAATGGGTGAAAATTATTTACATTCCCGAATATTGCTTTAAAAATCAAACTCCTCAACTATGAACAATAGTCATTCTCTCTCTCCCTCCCCCCACCCCTTTTCTCAAATAATCATTCAGATTACCTACTTTACCCTCTAGATAATAAAAAATTATCTTTTTTCTTCTTTAATATAATGATAATTTTTTATTATATATTGTGGACTAACCTATAAAATAAATAAATATTAATTTCAAATAGAAAAAAGAGTAAGGAATAGTAATCGCACATATGTTATTGAGGTCAACATAAAGAAAAAGGTTAAAAATAATTTTTTTATATCGGTAATTTTTAATAATATTAAAACTCAAAATTAGTCTATCTTACAGTTGAAAATAAAATGGTTATAATCATATACTTAATGCATGCAATACATGAAAGAAGATAGTAAAATTGAGGTAGATTTTACATTAAATTCAAACTATCATATATTTATATTTAAATAAATTTGAAATTATAAATTCACTCATGAAACTATCACGTTGTTGTTGTTGTTGTAGTAGTAGTAGTATAATTTCATTTATGATAATCCAAACTGAAAAATCTATATATAAACTAGAGAATAAGATAGAAAATAAAATTTAAACGAATATACATACGAACATAAACAAAGAGAAAGAGACAACAAGAGATACATTATGTACACATATACACATGTACCGCACTTAATACTAAAATACTACTATTAAGAAAATGGCATTATATTTTGTAATTAATTTATGAAAAATTATACTCTTTATAATATTAGTGGACTTAAATTACTATAACAAGATATAAAATATTTAAATTATAGGTAGAACTTTATAGTTAAAAAGTTATATCATAATATAAAAATATATACATAAATGGAGAATGAAAATTTAAGGGCAAAATAGATATTATATACGATGAAGGGGGGGAGAATAACTATAGTTCAAAGTTGATGGGGGAGTTTAATTTTTAGAGCAAAGTTCAGGAGTATAAATGATTTTCACCCTTATTTAATTCAAAATTAGTAACTATGTTTGATGCATTTTGCATATCACTTTTGTTTGGATCAATAATAGTCATCTTTAAAGAATATAGTTCAATTATCTAATACAAGATTAGTAACTATGTCTGATGCATTTTGCATATCACTTTTGTTTGGATCAATAATAGTCGATCTTTAAAAGATACAGTTCTTGAATGCAAAGAACAAAACTATATTTATCTAATATTCAACATCTTTGAGTTGACATAAATACCTCTTGTGCCCATTCCACTTCCTTTAGCATTTGCGCAACCTCCTAGATTTGCAACATGTCCCTGCTAATCCTAACTATGGCTTGAATAGTTTGACAGTATTTGCGTTAAGTGGATCAAAGGCTAGGTCTCTAAGATTTCTTAGAGGGTTTGAGTGATGCAATATAAATTGGCCTAAACGACAACCATCAAGAACCAAGCTTGAGAACACAAGGAATACAAGTCAAGAGCTTCGGAACCGACTTTAATATCATGCATTGGAGCGCCATGGAAGGAGGACCACTTAGGCTCCAAAGGAGAGGCTCGAGAGACACAATTTGAGGAGCCTCAAGAGGCTACAAGAAGGGGCAGACCGTCTCTTTTGAAGGGCGGACCGCCTAGTTGATGTGGAGCTCTCTGGAGTTTAGCCCGCCCAGTTTTCAGGCGGACTGCCTACTCTGCAAGCTTGGACCGCCCACTCTGCACTTTTGGGAAACAGGCAGACCGCTTACTATAAGAGGCGGGGCGCCTAGTTTCTAAGCTTGGACGGGAATTCTATGTATAATTCCTATTTTGGCCCTACGGGGCTTGTATTGTTTTTATAATATTTGAGAGCTTTTAGTCATTTCACTTAGGTGTGTGGGAAAACTATAAATAACACACTTAGCCATTTCATTTGATTAACTATTTTATGAATCTTGAATAGAGGGAAAGAACATCGAGAGGCTTGGCCTTCGTGTTTGAGCTTGAAGCTCGTGTATCCATCATGGCTTGGAAACCCGAGGATTTTATCCTAGTATGAATTCAGGATTTGGTTCAAGTTTCTCGTTCTCCTTTGGAATCAATCTACGTTAGTAAGTTTATTCGTTTCTTTCTTCTCATTTCTTGCCTACCTAGTCTTGATTTCTTATTATCTTGTTTTACTTGCTTCCGCGTATCATTTAGTTTGCTTCCTCTAGTTTAGATTGCTATCATTGAGCTATTAATAATAGCAAAATTAGATAGAACTAAATTAAGAATATATAGTATTTAGATTTAAAAAATTGATTCTTTTATTCTTCTTAAGAACTATACAAGAAGATTTTTAGAATACGGTGAAGAGATACACATAATACTCAAATGAAGTACGCTTGAATTGTATTCTCCTCCTCTTAGTTGGTTATATATAGAAGTTAAAAGTTTTTCTTCTCCTAGTGGATAATTCCAGCAGCTAGTTTTTTTTCTCCCTTAATCTGATTTTCTTTACACTTGTTATAAACCATTCTACATCTGATTTGACAGAGTGATAAAACTATATTTTGTAATGTGTCCTCCTACTTTAAATAGTGAATTATTTTAAGTTTTTTTTTGAGATGCCTGATTTGAAGTTTTCTTTTACATGTGGCCTTTTTTTGGCTTACAGGTAATCTCCCATTCCTGCCGTCGAATGACTTTAATAACTATAGTATGCCAGAAACGGGAGTTGAGGTGGTTAGACCTATACCCCGAAATGCTCCCAGCATAGGAGCCTATTCATAAAATAGTTTCAAACTTCATATCTTCATCTCCTTTTGTTATTTTCCTTTTTTTCTGATAGTATTGGCATTGATGTGATATCCTTCGTCATGATTCAATAATTCACATAACCTTTTAAGGTAACTAGATGTCCACCAAGCTTTCCTATGTTTGTCTTTTCGAGCAAGCTTCTTAGATAATTTACATTCGCTATGATTGGTTCATGTTTGTCTGTATAACTTATTATTGCCATTTTTTCTATCAAACTATACACCCAAAACTTCTCTCATATGCTTCTTTCCTAAGTACTTTGTATAATACCTTGGCTCCTAGGATCTTCTTAAGAATATCAATTCTTCAGAAAAAGACTTTGTTAGAATCTAGGCACCTCCTAAGGACACTAGAAGGAGGGGTTGAATAGTGTCTTTCGATTTTTCTTTTTTAAGAACCTGATCCTCTGCGTCAAGAACCTTGTTCTTGCCTTCATAGTTTTGCACTTTGACACCACAACACACACAATCAACAGACACAAGGAACACGATATTTTTACATGGAAAACTCCTTGCTCAAGGGAGAAAAACCATGACCCACACTCTAGGATTTTCGAACCAATCCACTAACACAAAGAGCAAGATTTAGATTACAAAACTCTGTAACCAAGGGGCTACACTCTAGACCCTAATCACTCAACAAAGCTAAACTCTAGATTTACAAAGTAATCTCTTAATAAGTTCACCTAACACAATTGCTTCTAAGATAAGCAGATAGATAATAATAATGATAGCATAAAACAAGACAACTTACAAACTAAGAACCTAGACAGAATATCTAGACTCAACCTACTTAACTCCACCAGTTGTCTTCTTCAGTTATCTCACGTTGAAAGTTGCTGAATCGCCTGTGTATGCTCTCAACTCTCTGTTTGTGAATAACTGAGTTTCGGCTGCATCAATTACTTGTATTTATATGGGAATCAGAACCCTAGTTGAGTTCCACAAGGAAACCTTGTAATTATGGCAAGACAAGATTTCATGTGATTCTTTCCTTGTTTAAGTCCAACTCGTATTCGTACTTCGAAGACACAGCCACGGCACAACCTCTTTTAGTCCGACTAGGATGCATACTCGTACACGCATCACTTCTCCTAGTTCTGCAGGGATTTACAACTCTCAATCTTTTCGATCAGTCGTGCTCTTCTATACAAGGACCAGGTTCTCCTCTAGAACCACTGGGTCCTTTCCGTTTGTCATTCTTCAAAATATTTCCTCAACAAATTCCTCCTTTTTGATGATGACAAACAAATGTTGCCAAAGAACCTGAATAGACAAAATTACCAAGAACACAAAAACAAAGATACAGTTTGAAAAATTTAAAACAGATGAGTTAGGTCACAAACACCCCAACATTTCATTCTTTCCCCTTTTGGCATCATCGAAGAGATTCAAAATCCTACAGGAACAAGTTATTACTATCCAGTCTAGAGCACAAGGCAATGAAGTCAACTGAAAATAACCACACAGTAATAAGGCTAAGGGCCCAAGTAGAACAAGATATATTATATAACAGACCCAATTCAAGCAAAAGAAATTTAAAACCAGTTATCCAGGGCTTGACAACCACACAGCCCTATTAAGTACACAACATTAAAAGATTGTCTTAAAGTCACAAATCAAGGAAGGACACAGAGAGATAAGGAAGGGTTTTATCAAGGACAGGAAGGAAGAAAGGTAGGACTCAGGTCTTCAAGTTGGAGTGCTTGACAAGTGCCTCAATATTCTTGGTATTCTTGGCCCTCTGCATCACCAGATCGGCCTCATACTTGTGGCACTCAATCTTCAAGCGATCAATTTCTTGATCCTTCAACTCCAGCTTCTTCTGCAACTCAGCATTTTCTGCATTCACTTCTAGAACATGCTGCTCCAGTTCTTTTACTGCTGCAATTACTTCATCTGGTCTATAGTCCTCACTTTCTTCAGACTGCTCCTGCTTGACCTACACTGGTCTCTTGGAAGCTCTCTTTTCTTTAAAGAAATCACAATTTTTCAGCACATTCAGCCCAAACATCTGATGAATGGTTGGCCTTTTCCCAGCTTCCAAAGGTACCCCAAAGTGCTCAAGAACCTGCTGTAGGATGTAGGAATGCACTAAAAAATGTGGCTTCTGATCAGTATCTGCAATCCTTTTTATGTGTCTGATGATCAGACCAGGTAAATTGATCCTCACTCCTCTGTCCAACAGGTCCATGTAAGTCAAGTCAAGTGCACTAGCCTCACTGTTCCTTTCCCCCTTGGCAATAGGAACCTATGAACAAACTCAAACAATAACTGATGAGCTGGCTCCATTTCCTTCTTATCAACTTTTCTTTCTTTTCTGAGTTTGGTTTTTCCTGAGAATTTTTTCACCACACTCAGAGGGGTCACACCATTAGTCCTTTTTGGCCACTTCAGCTAGATGTACCTGCAATAACCCTCAGCAAGAACATCAAGCATAACTCTCAGCTCTGTCCTTCCAAACTCAATCTCTACACCCTTGACCACTGAAAACACTCTCCTAGCAGCCACTCTGCAGTTTGAGTAAAACTCCCTGATCTCCTCAGAATACAGAAACTTGTCCTTCTTGGCAAAGAGGTTTAACCAGCCTTGATCCTCCACCTTCCTTAGTAGAGGTTTCATGTTGTGCTCCTGAAGGTCACTTAAGATGCTTCCTGCCAATACTTGGTGCCTTGCAAAGAAGGCTGCTCTATCAACCTCCTCATCAGAGTCTTTCCTCTTCTTCTTGCTTTCCAATTCACTATCTGTATCTGAATCACTGGGATCAACAAAACTCCCTGCTTCATCACTTTCCTCCTTCGCCTCAACAATCTTTTTCTCATGTTTCTTCTCCTCCTGTTTTTCAGCACTCACTTTCAGACCTTCTTCTCAAGCTTTTCCACCTTTTCTAACTGCTGCTTCAGGGTAGACCTGGTAGCCACCCTTCTAGGTGCTAGCTGAGCAGTAGTTCTATCATCACTTACAGTCTTCTCCTCCTGAGAGTCCTCATCACTCTCATCCACCAATCTACTTTTGGACACAGCCTTTCCCCCCTTTCAACAGCCTCATCCTCTTATCTGTTTCAGTCTTTGTCTCACTCTCAAATACAACTTCCTCTTCTTCACCCTCTCCTAATAGCTTCTCATCTTCTTCCCCAAACTTTCTTTTTACACTTCTTTTTCTTTTCCTAAATTTTCTCTACAACTTTCTCACTTTCACCATCACTATCCAGAATTTCCTCATCCTTTTCTTCATCAGAATCAGCCAACTTTAGTTCTACATCCTCAGCCACAACAGGATCTGAGCGAGACCAGGTTCTTGACTCAAGTCCTTTGCAGCCTCAATAGAACTGGATCCTCCAACTACAGGACCTTCTAACACAGACATCCCATGAACTTTCTCAATAGGAGCAGCCTCCGAACTAGATTCGTTGACATGTTCCTTTTGGGATTCAGCAGAATCCTCTTCTCTCAATCTTTCCAACGTGTTTTCGACTACATTAACCTCCACCATTTCCTCAGTCACTAAGGGCACATGAAAGCTAGACTTAGGCATAGATTCCTCCTGAACAACCTGCAGGTTATTCTCAACAGCATTCCCCCTATCAGACATTCCACTAGGTTCTATTTTTTCTACAATTTCGTCTAACCCTTTTACCAGAATCTCAGTACTCAACTTCCCAGGTCTTTTTACAGAATCTAAAATAGTAGAACCAGTTAGGGTTAAGTCATGCCTTACCTCGACAGATTCCTCATCAGAAACTTGAACTGCCGGCATTGGAGATGAAGATTTTACCGCGACCTTCGTTGAACCCTTCTTTCCTATCTTCTTTTGGAATTTTAACCTTGCTTTGACAATTCTATCAACAAGAGTAGAAGGTGGGGGCTTACGAGTCGATTCTTTAGATGTGTGGGTTTCAGAGGTCTTTGTAGGAGATGCGGATGAAGATTGTGCTTTTGACATGGTGATTGTGGTTAGGGTTTCTGAGAGAGAATGAAGGGGATTTTTTGCTTTGATTTTTATAGAGAGAGAGGGGACGGAGTAAGGAAAGATTTTGCAATTATGTTTGTTTCTCTTCCTATCAATTGTGAGATGAGAATAAGTAATGGGGGTTGGGGGTTTCTCTAGGGAAAAGGTGTTAATTATGGCTAAAAAGAGAACAACAGCTTTTTGAAGTTTTTGAAAACCGGGAAAAGTGAGAGATGTGACAGTTACATAGACTTATCCAAATAAGGCTTTCAACTGAGTGGGGTCCGGTTAAGTCTAGTAGAAGTTTAGCCACAAAAAGAATTATTCATATAATTATGGACGGTTACATAAACATGGAAAGACTTCCTTGACATACGTATGTTTGACAATCAATTTCAGTTTTGATACTTAACATATAATAGCTGTGTAGATGTACCTGGACATGGTTCCTCATGCTTGCCTTGGTTCCTTCTAAGCACCCTGTAGGTTCTTTCATGGGAACACATTAGCCCAACCTGGTGCTACTCAGCTGAACATGTATACTTAATAAAGTACAAAATTTAGACTGGACAATAACAACAATGGTTACAAATAGGTTAATGAATACTTAACAAACCAATCCTTGGGGAACAAATGCTGAGTCATCCGTGTATTTTAGTCATCTCTAACTCCAACTTGTTCCTCTCAAATTGAACTCTGTTCAGTGCTTCGGTAAAGATGGCAGCAATTTGGTCCTCAGTCCTGCAAGAATTTATAGTAATCAGACCCTTTTCCACATTATCTCTAAAAAAAATGGTGTCTAATATCAATGTGCTTTGTTCGTTTATGTTGGACCGGGTTCTTGGCAATGTTCACTGCACTATTGTTATCACATAAAATAGGCACAGCTCCACATTTAACTCCAAAGTCCTCCAACTGCTGTTTGATCCATAGCAATTATGAGCAGCATGATGCAACTGCTACATACTCAGAGTAGACAAGGCTACTGAGTTCTGCTTCTTTGTTTCCCAAAAAACTAAGCAGGGACCAAGAAAATGTGCCATTCCTGAAGTGCTCTTCCTGTCAACTAAGTAACCTCCATAATCAACATCAACAAAACCAATTAGTTCAAAAGTACCTCCTCTTGGGTACCATAGACAGAGATCCTGAGTTCCCTTCAAGTATCTCAAGATTCTCTTCACAGCTGTTAGATGTGATTCCTTAGGCTTGGACTGAAAACTAGCACACAGTCCCACACTGTATACAATATCGGGTCGACTGGCTGTGAGATAGAGGAGTGAACCTATAATTCCTCTATACTTTATCTCATTTGTAGAAGGACCTAGTTCATCCATATCCAGCTTGGTTCCAGGAGCAATAGGAGTAGTCATTTCTTTTGCTCCTTCCATGTCAAACTTCTTCAGAAGTTCCTTGACATATTTTTGTTGATGAATCATAGTTCCTTCAGGAATCTGTTAGATCTGCAATTCTAGGAAGAAATTGAGTTCTCCCATCATGCTCATTTCGAATTCACTGCCCATCAATTCAGCAAATCCCTTGCATGACTCCTCATCGGTGGCTCCAAAAATGATGTCATCAACTGATGAATATAATTTATTCGTATATTTTCTTATATGAAAATATATATTTTAAATAAAAGCATGAATAAATATATTCCATTCTCCTATATTTTCTAACAAATCTTGCAGAGAAAAGAATACTTGGAAAGAGAAATATATCATGAATAAAGTAAATAACAAAGGAAGGAGAGTTTTATGTATGCAAGAAGAAGTCCATGACATGTCTTCCTCACTATGCAAGAAAGTTGTTACATATCTTGGCTACAATATTTGCTCCTTATTATACATCTTGGTAATATGAAATTACACATTTAATAAAAGAATGTGGAATTAAAGCAAATAAGGGAGCAAGAGAAGACTTCACATTTCCATATCATTATGCAAGGACTTTCTAAACATATTCATCAATTGGCATTTTTCAAGATTCTACGAATCTATGTCATTATGCAAGGAACTTGCTACACATCTTCATCACTTGATATTCTAAGACTTAATGAAGAAATGTTCTTCTATAAATAGAGAATAACTCTCCCGTAGTTGATCACGAAGTCATAGAATAGCTATTATTCTTTAAGGTTTCTCTTTCTCTTGTCTTTCTTTGGCTAGTAGTAGAATGCTCCTAGTTTTAATTATAAGTCTTTTAAATTTCCTTTTTATATTTTCATACTCTATAATGGAGTAATTTCTTTTTGTTGGAATAGTTGATGAAGCTTGATATATTTTTAATACTTATCTTATTTTTAATACATACTTGGCCTGAAATGATCTATTTCACATTATACACTGTGCGGGAATATTAGTTTTATTATTCTTTATTGTCACTGCTACATATTTTATCTCGCGGTTATTATCATATTAATTTTGTGATACTCACGGAGCAAAATTAGTATGTGGTAACTGATGAATAAAATAAATAGAGTGAAAGTAAATTTTAGTAATCTACCATTTCAAGTCTATAGTCTTGTTTGCCTCAGTTTTAATTCTCAAGGAGGAATTATTATAGGATGATTATTGATTTTTAGTAAAAATATTCTCACGAAGTTTTCACTACTTTTTAGCACAATTCAGGCAAGAAAAATATTTCGGTTTAGCTGTCACTTGTTATAACTCAATTAATTTGCGTAACCTCTCGGAGTATTATTAATTGATTATTTTCTTGTGTGCAAAATATAATTGAATTAGAAATAAGAAATTATTCTTTAGAGAAATACATGTCAAAATTGAGATTTTTATTATAAATATTATCAAGTGAATTCAATGATTCTCAACTCTTTTTAAATTGAAAATCTTCCACAAGTTATTTTGTTTTAGTTAAGTTATTTAAACATTCAAAAACTCACTTTTCATCAATTTGATTCTCTCAAATAGTAGTTGGAATATTCCAAGTTTGTAGCATAGATTTCCCAATCTCTGTGGGACGATATCTTAAACTATACTATAATTTGACAAAGCACGAGCAGGAAAATCCTATACACTTTGGCCTCTCAAATTTTTGGCGCCGTTGCCGGGGATTGGAAGACATCTACTTCGGACTAAATATTTGGTTACCAATTTGAGAACTTATTAATATAATTAATATTAATATAATCTACAAAATACTACTATAACTACTGATACTGACCTTTAATCTCTAACAGTATTATATCTGCTTCTAACATTTTTTCTTTGTTTCTAACATTTTTATTATTATTATTATTATTATTATTATTATTATTATTACTATTATTATTATTATTATTATTATTATTATTATTGTTATTATAAACTTTCTCTAGTATATTACTTTTTATTATTATATTATCGTTTTTTACACTACATCCACTAATATTACTATTATTTACTAATATATTAACTATAACATTTCGTTGTTGCTGAAGTAATTTTTCTAATATTTCCTTATTTCTCAAGTAATTCTTCTAATATTTCCTTGTTACTCAAGTACTTCTTCTAATATTTCCTTGTTACTCAAGTACTCTTTGTAATATTTCCATTACTACTTCTAATTTTCTCTTTTTCTTCTAACACTATATTTTCTTTTGTATATTTTATTATATTATTATTTTTAGTTAGCAAGTAATATTAAAGTGTTTATATAATGGTCTATGTCACTTCTTTCATCTATCATTTTAATTTTCCTACTACTTTTATTATAACGTCTACTTTAGTATATCTAAGTTTTATTATAATTATTATTATTATAAATTTTCTTTACAGCCATTACCATTACTAATTATTATAGTGTATAATACAATATATTAGTAGCTCTCTACATTAAGTATTTCTTATTGTTATTATTATTGCTACTAATATTTTTAAGAAAAAATTAAAAAGAAAAGAAAAAATAAAGAAAATTATTATTTGTACTACTACATAAGTACTGTGTTGACATAACAAGTCTTCATTTTAATTATTTAGCATTATTAGTAGTATTACAAGTATTATTATATTAGTATTACTTTTATTGCTACTATTACTTCTAAACTATTTTTGTTTTCTTTTTCTTCTTAAGTTTCTATAGTGCTATTACTAATACTGCTTCTATTTATATTATAGCACAAGTATTTTTTTTCCTATTTAAATTATAGCTATTACTATTATTTTTTAATACTATTATTAGCTAGATATAAATAATAACTTATGTCATCTTTCTATTTTTGTTCTATCACAAACTAGTACTATCTAATCATCGTTATTTATTTTCCATTGCTCATATAACAATAGTATTGTACTACCTCATCGTTATTTCTTTTCTATTACTCATATAACAATAGTATTGTACTATTTTCTTTTTCTTTTCTTTTTCCTTGAAAGGCTTTCTACCGATTTTTATTACTTTTACTTTATTACAACAACTACTAGTCCACTTACGTACTACTTTCCTTCTTTTCAAACTACTCAAGTGTTATCTATATTTTGCACTACTAGTACTACTTACTAGTCTCTATTTTATATATAGTACTTTTGTATTTTTATTGTTAGTACTAATTCTCCCTATTTTTTTAAATTTATTATTATATTATTATTATTAACTAGTTTACTTTATACCTACTATTTTTATTATCTTTATTTTTTTTCTTTCTGGTACTGATATTACTACTACTTTAAAATATTATTTTTAAAATTTTTATTATTTAAAAATTTCAAGTAGTTTATGACCCGCTCTTCTAACAAAGAGTTGGTCATTTACGATCCTGAAATTGAAAAATCTTTACGGTTGCGCAGGAAAGGAAAACCATCATCTTCTCAAAGCGCAACTTGTGACAAAATGGAGCAGCAACTAAGAGATGACAACAACTAACTGGGTGTCGATCCACCAGTTATTGTAGAAGATCAGTTTGACGAAGTGGCTCCAAGACCTGCAAACAGAATCCTAGGGGATTACGCTAGACCAGACCGTTTCAACTGTGAGTCTAGTATAAGAAAACCCCTAGTTGCAGCCAACAACTTTGAAATAAGGACCGGAATGATTCAAACAAGTCAACAATCTTGCACTTTCACCGGTGATCCAAGTGAAGATCCACACAGTCATTTAATTGATTTCTTGGAACTAGTTAAAACTGCTAAATATAATGGAGTATCTCCTGAAGCAATCAAGTTAAGGCAATTTTCTTTTTCTTTAAAAGGAGATGCCAAGACTTGGTTGCGGAGTTTACCTCAAGGTTCTATTACTACATGGGACCAGATGACTCAGAAATTTTTAAATAAATATTTTTTCCCTGCTAAAACAACAAAGTTAAGACAAGATATTTCTAATTTCTTGCAGACTGACACTGAGTCAGTTTATCAAGTATGGGAAAGATTAAAAATAATGCTAAGAAAATGTCCACATCATGACATTCCTGAACATATACAGCTATACATTTTCTATCACGGGTTAAAACCATCTTCTAGAAATGTGATAGATGCAGCTGCAGGAGATTCCATAATAAGAAAAACCACTGTTGAAGCATTGAAATTGTTGAATGAAATTTCTGAAAATGCTATTCAATGGCCATCTGATCGTGTAGTAATAAAAAGAGCTGCTACGGTAAATCAGGCGGATGCTTTAAATACAGTAACACAACAGATTGTGTCTTTGGCAAAAAAGTTTGAATCTTTTCAGGTTAATACACACAACCAAGCCAGTCTGAGACTTGCGACATGTGTGGAGGAAACCATCTGAACCATGAATGCCAAGAACCCAAACAGAATGATGAACAGGTCAATGCCATCGGGTACAAGCCACACCCTTTTGGAAGTCCAATGGCACAAAAACATCCAGGATTTCAATGGAGCAATCCAAATGGTACTGAAAATTCTCAAAGCTTCCAGAAGCAACAGATACAAGGACCACCCGGATACCAGAATCAAAATTATGTGCAACCGAATATCAGGCCATATCAGCAAGCAACTCCATATCAACAAAGGCCTCAACAAGCCCATCAAAGTCTAGATGACCTTTTGTACAAGTACATTAAGGCCACTGACGAGAAAATAGAAAGCCAAAATTCTGCCCTTAAGAATTTGGAAATTCAGGTAAGCCAATTGGCAACTCTTGTTTCAGAAAAGATTCAAGGTCCCTTACCAAGTAATACGGAGAAAAATCCAAAAGAACACCTTAAGGCCATTGCCTTACGGTCGGGTAAGAATCTTGATGATCCATATGCTGACAAACAGGAAAAGAACCAGCCAGAGCAACAGGTAGACAAGGGTAAGAATGTTGAAACACCCAGTGAACTGTCACAAGAGAAAGAAGTCCAGAGAAAAGAAAAAAAATATTAAAAAAGTAACTCCTCTCCCTATGACAATTCATTTTCCACAAAAAATGAAAAGAGAAAAGCTTGATAATCAATTTGCAAAGTTTTTGGAAATTTTAAAGCAAATTCACATTAATATTCCTTTTACTGATGCTTTGTTGCAAATGCCTTCATATGCCAAATTTCTAAAAGAAATCTTGTCAAGCAAAAGAAAATTGGAAGAAGTTTCTGTGGTAATGCTTACTGAAAAATGCAGTGCTATACTTCAAAATAAGCTACCAAAAAAGCTCGGTGATCCAGAAAGTTTTACAATTCCATGTACCTTGGGAGGATTACATTTTGAAAAAGCACTTTGGGATTCTGGAGCTTCAATTAATTTGATGTCATTTTCTATTTTTAGGAAATTGGATCTTAGTGAGATGAAAAATACAGTTGTTTCTCTTCAATTTGCAAATCAAAGTACTAAAAAACCTAAGGGAATAATTGAAAATGTTCTTGTGAGAGTAGATAAGTTTGTTTTCCGTGTAGATTTCATAGCACTTGAAATGAAAGAATGTCCTGATGAACCAATAATTTTAGGTAGACCTTTTCTTGCTACAGGTACAGCAATCATAGATATTCATCAAGGACAACTGATTCTAAGAGTTGATGAAGAAAGAGTAATTTTTGATATGCAAAAGATTCTAAAATTTTCAGAAGATGAGACATCATCTTCTTGTTTTTCAATTGACATGATTGGTGATCTTGCAGATGAATTTAAAGATGATCAATTGATTTTAGACTCAATGGAGAGATGTTTGGCTAAATCTGGCACCACACAGGATGATGATCTTGTAGTCAGAAATGAAGCAAAATTATTGGAACATAATTCTAAGGAAGAGGATGAAATGCAATCAGAAGAAGTTCACACAAAAATCGAACTCAAAATTCTCCCTTCACATTTGAAATATATTTATCTTGAACCTAAATTATTTCCTGTAATAATTTCATCTTCTCTGTCTGCAGAACAAGAACATAAATTGATTGAAGTACTCAGAGAACATAAAGGAGCCATAGGGTGGACTATAGCAGACATCAAAGGCATTAGTCCAGCAATTTGCGCACATAGAATCCTCATGGAGGATAGCTACAAGCCAATAGTCCAACCCCAAAGGAGATTGAATCCAGCAATGCAAGAAGTGGTAAAAATGAAGTTATTAAGCTTCTCGCATCAGGTATTATTTACCCCATTTCTGACAGCCCTTGGGTAAGTCCTGTTCAGGTGGTACCAAAGAAAGGAGGTATGACAGTAATAAAAAATGAAAATAATGAACTCATACCTACCAGAACAGTTACAGGATGGAGAGTCTATATTGATTACAGACGTCTCAATGATGCCACCAGAAAAGACCATTTCCTTTACCATTTATTGATCAAATGTTAGAAAGAGTAGCAGGATATGGTTTTTATTGTTTTCTTAATGGATATTCAGAATATAACCAGATACCAATCGCACCAGAAGATCATGATAAGACAACTTTCACATATCCCCATGGAACTTATGCATATAGAAGAATGCCATTTGGTTTATGCAATGCACCTGCTACATTTCAGCGATGCATGTCTGCAATTTTCTCTGACATGACTGAAAAAATTTTGAAAATTTTTATGGATGATTTCACCCTTTTTGGCAAAACATTTGAAGATTGTCTCCACCATTTAACCTTAGTTCTTACGAGATATGAAGAGACAAACTTGATTCTTAATTGGGAGAAATGTCATTTTATGGTTACTGAGGGAATAGTTTTAGGAAATAAAATCACTGCTAAAGGGATAGAAGTTGATAAGGCTAAAATTGATCTTATAGCAGGATTACCCCTCCTAAAACTGCTAAAGGCATTAGAAGTTTTTTAGGCCATGCAGGTTTTTACAGACGGTTTATAAAAGATTTTTCAAAAATTTCAAAACCTCTGACTAACCTTTTGATGAAAGATGTCAAGTTTGATTTTCAGGTAATTGTTTAGAAGCTTTTGAAACTTTTAAGGAGAAATTATCATCTGCCCCTGTAGTTGTATCCCTGATTGGAGCCAACCTTTTGAAGTCATGTACGATGCTAGTGATATAGCTGTTGGAGTTGTTTTAGGCCAGAGAAAAGATAGGATTTTTCGTCCCATATACTATGCCAGTAGGACTTTGAACGAAGCTCAGCTAAAATGGATTTTACTTCTGCAAGAGTTTGACCTTGAAATAAAAGACAAAAAGGGAACCAAAAATCAAGTAGCTGACCATTTGTCTAGATTAGAGAACCCTCTTTCTGAGTCTTGTGAAATAAAAGAAGAATTCCCTTATGAACATATCTTTTCTGTCAGCTCAGTTGTGACTCAACCACCCTGGTTTGCAGACATTGCAAATTACTTGGTTGGAAAATGGACACCCAAAGATCTCTCTTACCAACAAAGAAAAAAACTCATATCTGATGCTAAGCATTATCTGTGGAATGATCCTTACTTATTTAAATACTGTGCAGATAATATTATTAGAAGGTGTGTGCCTGAAGAAGAAATGAGCAAGATTTTGCATCATTGCCATGATGGAGCAATTGGAGGACATTATGCTGCAAATCGGACACCTTTAAAGTTTTGGAGGCTGGATTCTTCTAGCGAACACTTTTCAAAGATGCTCGTGCATGTGTTGCACAATGTGACAGGTGTCAGAGAATAGGTAACATCACTAAAAGAGATGAAATGCCACTGGAATCAATTCAGGTATGTGAGATATTTGATGTCTGGGGTATAGATTTTATGGGACCGTTTCCTTCATCTCATTCATTTGAATATATCCTTGTGGCTGTTGATTATGTTTCACGATAGGTTGAAGCCATTCCCACAAGAAAGAATGATGCTCGAACTGTGTGCAATTTTCTCAGAGAAAATATTTTTACCAAATTTGGCACACCACGAGTTATCATTAGTGACCAAGGCACTCATTTCATGAATAGACAATTTGCTGCATTGCTATCAAAATATGGTGTAACTCACAAAACAGGAACACCATATCATGCTCAAATTCAGGGGCAAGTCGAGGTGTCCAACCGTGAATTAAAAAGGATACTTGAAAAAACGGTTGGAATCTCAAGAAAAGATTGGGCTTTAAAATTAGATGATGCATTATGGGCATACCGAACGGCATTCAAAACGCCAATTGGAACATCTCCATATAGATTAGTCTTTGGAAAAGCTTGCCATTTGCCAGTCGAATTAGAACACAAAGCTTTTTGGGCATTAAAAGCACTGAATTTTGATTTAACATCTGCTGGTAAAAATAAATTTTTTTCAGATTAATGAATTGGAAGAGTTGAGGCTGGAAGCTTATGAAAATGCCAAGATTTATAAAGAAAAAAAATGGCATGACAACTTGATCCGACAAAAAAGCTTCAAAATTGGAGATCAGGTACTTCTGTACAATAGCCGACTCAGGCTATTTCCTGGAAAATTGAAATCCAGATGGGCAGGTCCTTACATTGTTACAGATGTCACTCCATATGGAGCAATTGAAATTCAACAGATTAATGGAGGAGACAAGTTTAAAGTCAATGACCACAGGCTAAAATTGTATTTTGGAGGACATTTTGAGCAGCAACCATCAGTAACCATGATATACTGATGAGTTTCACAGTTACTATGTCGAGCTGGCGACATTAAACTCAGAACTAAGGTTTCATACCCGTAGCCATTGAGGGTGAAGCAATGGAACCTCATAAGTCCAACTTAGATCTGGCTAATTAAATGCTTAACCAATTGATCTGGTCAATATCCAGATTATTGTACAAACGAAACATCTCATGAGGGCCTCTACAAAAACAGTGTCACCTAGACAGGAGTAACTCCATGGTGATCGGTATGCCTATCACCTCTGTTTTCATACTGTATCAGACTGTTTAAAACTGTATCAAGCCCGTTTCAGACTGTATCAACTCCGTTTCAGACCGTATCATACTGTTTTAAACTGTATCAATTCCTGTTTTAAACCGTATCATACTGTTTCAACAACTATTTCAGATTGTTTCAATGTCGTCTCAGACCGTATCATACTGTTTCAATGTCGTTTCAGATTGTATCATACTGTTTCAAAGCCGTTTCGGACTATATCAGATTGTTTCAACAATTGTTTTAACAATGTTGACTTTTTATAAGCTCAATAATTACAATAAAACTCTATATAAAAATGTATGTGTACGTAAGAAAGAAGGGAAGATAAGCGAAAGAAAGTGCTAAAACGGTTTGACTAGATGGGGGTTGCAAATACATCAGTGGCCTTTTGTACAGTTTATGAATAGCACTTCACGCGCCACCACCACCCCGCCAGTAATCCTCCAGCCAACTCCTCTTCCTCAATACCACCACCACCACCCACCTCAGGCCACCTTATAATTCCCTTTCCTTTTTATCTTCGTTTCGAATTAGCAGCACCAAAACAGATATGATCCAGTCTGCACTAACGCCGTCGCCGTCGACGACAATGACGATGTTGTGTTTTTTATGAGATTTTGTTTCTGCCGGAGCTTTGGTGACGTCTCAATTATTGCGATGCCGGAGAGGCATTTCTACTCCAACGTCGCCGTCGTCGAAGACAACGATGACATTTTATTTATTGCGATTTTGTTTCTACCGTAGATCTGTGCCGGAGAAGCTGTGGTAATGGCGTTTTGTTTTTTTTGCGATTTTGTTTCTGCCGTAGATCCGGTGTCGGAGAAGCTGTGGTAATGAAGATGGTGGTGATGACTGTGACGGTGGCGTTTTGATGGTTTATCCGCTGCAATTGTCTTGCTCTGTATCTATTATTTTTTATGGTCTCTGTATTTCAATTTTCTGGTGTGTGTGTGTGTATTTTGAACTTTCAATAGAGGGGAGTGACAATGAAAAATGAAATGTGCTATAAAAATATTGCTATGCTTTGTAATTAGAAAAATATTGCTATTTTTTGTAATTAAGGGTGAAAATTTGTATATTTGTGTAAAAACCCCATTGAACAAACTAGCCAAAAAATTTCATCATGTGCCCTCCATAAAGTGTGGTATTACAAGTTTGTCCCCGTTTAACAATATTTTACTAAAATACATTTATGTTGGCACGAAGCCAAGATTTTAAGGCACAAATTTGGAAGTGTTGGCTTTTAGGTAAGAGGTCAAGAGAAGTATTGTCTTTGCCAACGCTTCAAGTTATATGGGGAGAATGCAGGAAGAGACTGGAAGGGGCAATTGTTGGCAAATAAAAAGGGGTCAAAGGACAAGTCTTGGCACTATGCCAAGAGATTGACAGGGGGCAACACTTTCCTTGGGAGAATGTGAGATTCAAGGGATGTCAAATAAAGAGGGGTCCTCATGCCAAGAAATTGATAGGGATGTTTTTGTCCAGAATTTTTCATTAAACTTAATGAAGACATTTTTATAAAACCCTGTTAAAAGCGGGGAAAAAAGGTAAACCATTGCTTATGATATCATATTTCTGCAAAAAGGCCCATACTAGCCTATTAAGTGTAAAAATTTGGCCCTGTAGCCTGCTTACACCGCGCTAAATGAAAACTACCCATCAGTGCAGAACTCTTTGAAGACTAGTCAGATCCAGAAAAATTCCAGTATTTTATGCTGAGATTTATGAATAAAATTTAAAATCTCAAGATTTTATAGAGGGATCATTTAAATATGAATTCCAGTAAAAAATACTGAGATTTTGAACATGTTAGTTCAAAGTCTCAGTATAAAATAGTTGAACTTTAAATGTGAAACTCCAAGATTTTTATGAAAATTTGAATAAAACTTCAAGCTTTTTTTTACTGGAGTTTAGTTCAAAGTCTCAAATATTTGTACCGTAGCTAGTCTGGTCTTGTTTAACACCGAAAGGTTGTAAGTGTGTAGGAAGATAATTTAATTATTTTTCAATTAATTTTAAAAAAATGGATAAAATTCTGCGTCCAAAACGTGCTAGTTGTCATTTTTTCACCTATTAAGTTCGTCAACTCATCAAGTCTTCGATGAGGCTACAATACGTAGTCCTACATTAACGTGATCCACATTTTTGAAAGGTAAAAAATTCATTTAATTTACGAATCAATAAATTACTGGTACATGAATTATACTTTTCGTCATTAATACCTTGTAAAAATAATAGTATAGTTTTGGCATATTAATTATTTATCCTTTTCTTTTCAGTTAACCAAATTACTTTTACTGCTCACAAACATTTAAACCAAATACTACCAGCTAACTATTTAAAATATTTGCACTAGAATTAATATAGGTAAAAAAGTTAAACTCTTCTATAATTACTCCATTCATATCTCTCACTCTTTCTTTCCCTCTATCCATCACCCAAACTCCGTTAAATTTTCATTCTTCTCCTCATTCATTCATTCTCATATCTCTCTCTTTTACACACACACTCATAAGAAAGAATGTCAGATGCATGGCGCAAAGTGAAAAAGGCTGTGTTATCATTTAAACAACCTAAGCCTAAGTTGATCATTTCTAATAATAATAATAAGCCTAACTCCCATAATTCTAAATCACCATCCATTCAGCAGTCCTCCTCATCGTTCTTTTCAAGAAGCTTCAGCACCACCACTACTCAATCCTCTAAGGTATGTTTTCATTATTTTCACATTTTTTTTAATAAGTATTTTGATATTTTTAATCTATTTCCTTTTATTCTTGCGGGTATTTCTATGTTATTTGCCGCTTAATTGCGTAATCATGGGTACGTAATGGCAGCTGGCGAAAGACCAGCAAATATATGTGCTTTTTCTCTAACTGAAAATGGATATATTGTTTTTACTAGAATACCCTTCTTTTTTTTATTATCTTGGCTTGCAATAGTATTTTTTTTATTAGAGTACTAGTTTTGGTTAACTACTACCATTTTATTCTGATCTATAAGTCGCGTGTTCGAACCATAAAAATAGTATTGCTTTGATAAAAATTGCTTTGATGAGGGTAACATTGGAACAATGGAAGATTTTTGTTTAATCACGTTTGTTTGGCATTAATTTTCAGTAATAAATGGAACTAATGAAATCCAGCTGTTTAGAAGATAACCAGTAGGATTATGCTGACGAATTACGTGATGAATCACAATATTGGCTTTCACTTTGCTTTTAACGCCCATTAAAGTCCAAAGGTCTAAAAGGTCTTTTTGTAGTTGAAAGTGAAAAGTTGACCTTTTTGGCTTTTTCCCTATAGACGTTTTAGTTCGACTTTGTAATAAGTGAAAAACAGTACAACTCCTTTTGTTACTCTGCCAATGACTATTAACCTTTCTAGAGTTTAAAAAAGGGCTTGGTTGGAAACTTGAAATACAACTCATGCATATGGTACAATCTTAACAAGCTTTACTTAAATGGCATGGTCTTATCCATGTTTCATGTGAGATTAAAACACATGCCGCGAAGGGATGTAGTGAATGAATGTGATCACCAACCCTTAATAGATGTTTCCTTTCCTTTTAATGTGCCCTGCTCGACAAGAACGAAGACTAGTTGAGCTAGTAATTGTCGAATACCGGATGATTATACAAAATAAAAGTCGAATACCGGATGGTTATATAAAACAAAAGTCGAATATCTCATGGATAACCAAGAAATATATAGTGTTTCAAGAGCTTTTTTCCATTTGGGATAGCGGTTATTTATATTTTAGACAAATGGGTAGTATCTATTCTTGGTTAAGGGCTTTTGACAATTTCTTATGCCAGCTATTTGTGTGTCCACGTTCCAAGGGTGGAGTTGGACCATTTCTAAAATTGTATTGCATTTGGCACAAGTTAAGACATAATAACAACTTGACTTTGCTACTTATACCAGTATTATTTTTTTCCTACACTTGGTTTTGCTTCTCAGTGCCAAAATGAGTTGGTACAAGTTAGTACTAAACTGCAGCCAAAATGAAGTTTCTCTTATTGAACTGCCGTCCGCCTAAATTTTTTTTTGGAGGGTTGTCCAGTATTTATAACTAGGCCGTGGAATAATCGAAGTGTGCGGGAATACTAATGTCATAAAAGTCAGACCTTGTAATAAAAGACAAAAAAGTTCGATCTGGTAAAGTAGCGCCTAGTTAAAGAATGAGATAGGACCTGATCTTAACAGACGTCTCAAGGATTTGAGTGTTCTACATATTTTAGCAGTGGATGTCCACGGACGCTATCCTATCTAAGTACATGCGTATAGATACCATCAATTATTGACCCTTTAGCTAATTTCGAACTGGTCTTGCCGCCGTCTGATCAATCTTAAAAACAATACACTAGGCATTTTTGTTATTCTTAATTACATTTTAGAGTAGAATATGATTTTTTTTGGTTGTAAACATATGATTCAGCCTCTGATCAGTAGTACTTGTTAAACATTTCACATCATGTCATAATGTGTGTTTTGTTAGAACATTCTTTGCAATATAAATTGTTGATGTTTTTATTTAAGTTCTTGAATCTTAATCAAATAATGACCCATAATATTTGGTTCCAAAAGACACTGTGCAGGTAGTGAATTATATTTGCGTTCCCCATTATAGGACTTAAACTGATCTACTTATTGTATAATTTGTGTGTGTAAATCATATCATCTATATTTCTTGAACTCCTAAGGTTCTATTACATCTTTTATATTGATGATATTTTTCTAATGGTAACAGATAAAGAAGAAGTTAATGATTAACCTCGATCATGAAGATTTTGTATTTTGTCCAAAGCTGCTTTTTTAGTTCTTTGATCAGAAATTTCTTTTTACCAGCTTTCTCTTTGTTTTCCTTTTATTTGGCCCTTGCTTTCATGTAAAACTTTTCATAGATTTATATTCTTGTGTTTATGAGGACAACTTGAAGTTTACTAGTAGTCCAGTGCCATTTTCTAGTAGACTATACTGTACCCGTCCAATTACTTTGTTGAGTGGTTAATGTATATATCTCCATAAAAAGGATGTGATAATGGGACTATTTCTCCAAAAATGTGAATACTTATGGACTAATTGCAGAATTGTACTGATTAATGTGCTTATTGTCTGTTTAATTGTTGTTGCAGCGAACCTGCGCCATTTGTCTTGGGAGTATCAAAGCTGGGAATGGTCAGGCCATTTTCACTGCTGAATGCAGCCACTCTTTCCACTTCAGTTGCATTGGCAATAGTGTTAAGCATGGAAACCGTCTTTGTCCCATCTGCAGATGCAAATGGAAGGAGATCCCTTTCCAATTACCCACCTTCAGTAATAATGTAAATGGTACCAATGCAGGGGGTGCTCGCGTGTCTCCTTACCACACACCAGTTGAAGATCCTGCTGGCTTCTCTCGCCCTCTGCCAACAGTATCTCCATCCCGTCCCCAGCACGTTCAATTCTCTGATGATGAGCCTCTTCTCAGCATCACCATGGATCATTCAACCTCTGCTTCCGTAGTTCACTCTGGGAATATCCTCATGAAATCTTTTGTAGAATTTCCTGCAGTTGCTGCATCTGAAACTGTGACAAGATTTGCCGTTCTTGTTGGATTAAGGGCACCATCACTCTTAGAGGGTGATAGGCACCTGGAGCGTGCACCTATTGACCTGGTCACGGTGCTGGATGTTAGTGGGAGCATGAATGGATCAAAGTTGACTCTCTTGAAGCAAGCCGTGTGCTTTGTCATAGATAACTTGGGGCCTTCCGACCGACTAGCTATTGTTACTTTCTCATCAAGAGCTCAAAGAAACTTTCCCTTGCGAAGGATGACTGAACAAGGGCGTCAAGAGGCTATACAGGCTATTAATAATATTTCAGCAAATGGTGGGACAAATATTGTGGAAGGACTCAAGATAGGGGCTCGTGTTCTTGAAGAAAGGCGTGAAAGGAATCCAGTTGCAAGCATCATTCTCTTGTCTGATGGGAGAGACACCTATAACGATGAGACGCCGAACCAACGCAATAGAAATCGAAATAATAGATCCTCCCGCCCAACCGTTGTTCCTGAATATTTGAGTCTATTGCCTTCTTCCCTTCGTCCTCGCAATGGAGTGCCAGAGGCAGAAGATCTGCCAACTTTCCCTGTCCATACATTCGGATTTGGTTCAGACCATGATTCTTCTGCTATGCATGCAGTTGCTGATGCATCAGGTGGCACATTTTCATTTATTGAATCGGTCGATACTGTTCAAGATGCCTTTGCAATGTGTATTGGTGGTCTCCTCAGTGTTGTTGCCCAAGAGCTTCAACTTAGCTGCAATGCAGAATCACCTGGGGTGAAGATTGTGTCCATCCCTTCAGGCAAATATGCAAGTGAAATTTCTGAACAAGGAAAGCAAGGAGTAATTAACATCGGAGACTTGTATGCAGATGAGGAGAAAGAATTTATTGTATACTTGTCTATACCCTCAGTTGAAATTGCTCAACTTGACGAAAGGGTGGAAACATCACTCTTGCTAGTTGTATGTTCTTACAAAAATGTTGTGTCGAATGAATTGGTCAGAGTGGAGGGTGAGATAATTAAGATACATCGACCTCAAGTGTTGTCTCCTACCGATGTAATAGTATCCCTGGAGGTTGATAGGCAGATAAACCGCCTGGCAGTAGCAGAAACCATATTGGAAGCACAAAAGATGGCAGAGATGGGAAATCTTGAGGGGGCGCAGGCTCTTCTAACGAACAGAAGGTCCTCACTGTTATCTTCAGCATCTGCCCAAGCAGGTGATGGTCTTTGTAACAGGCTTGACATTGAACTGACCGAAATCAGAGAAAGGATGGCGAGCGAGGAACTCTATGACCAAATGGGACGAGCTTATCTGCTCTCAGGTTTGAGCTCACATTTTTGGCAGAGAGCCACAACTAGGGGTGATACAACCACACATCTCATACTACAAGATGGGAGCTCAAGTAATACAGGTGCCATTGGCTATGAAACTCCAAGTATGATAAGCATGGTCTCAAAGTCACAGAGCTTAACCATTGGCAATCCTGTAGAACAAGTTCGGCAAATTAACAAGACAAGCGACTTAACTCCATGGTCTAACTGAAGATCGGTAACTCCATTATTTCTCAGGGTGATAAGTAAATAGAAGAACATCATGCTTAGGTAACAAATTACTCTGTAATTTAACTCTAGTGTTCTGCCTTTTCCTGTTCCCTATAGGTCATTAGCAAATGAGATTCCTTTATTTTGACTTCTCAATAGATTGGAATGTAACATTTTGAGTTTAAATCCTAAGCTATTCACCTGTTTTCTGTTAAAGTGATCTTTTTTTATCATCTGTTTCCTCTTAATGTTTATACTATGTAGTAGTATAGTATTAATATTTTCCTTTAGTTTTGAACTGATAATTTAAAAGTAAATGCGATATTTATTTATTCCATTAAGAAGCGATAAAATTATAAAACATTGCAAAGGTATGATGTTGCTTATATAAATCAAAGTCACTTTTGTAATTAAACAATGTGAACTCCTCGGAGCACAACAGTGACCTCTCAATTGAGAAAATATAATTCGATGAAATGAGCGATATATTGCCTCACATTTGTGGTGCAGTTCTTTAGCAGGTTTACTAGAAAAAATTACTCGTCTTCCATCCATGCTTCAAAACAATAAATATAATAAGATATTAGGATATATGAATAATTCATGTCAGTTCCATACTATTATTGGCTTGTGTTATTTCTAGTGGCCTGTGAATGCTACCAATACTGGAATAAAATTAGCCTATTTTAAATTCATCATCAGGTATTTAAAATCTACTACTCTGACTAATTGGATTCCCGCTGCATGACCCACCAAAAAATTAAGAGTTTCTATTAGGAGTTTCTTCATTCCATGACTTGAACTTGAGACTTTTGATTAAGGATGTAAGAATCTCATTCATCCCACCACATTTCATGATAGTAGAAAGTTAGCTCTTACATTACTTGTTTATCTCACCTAGTTTTCTTTTCTTCGATATGTTTATGCCATGATTAATTTCCTTACGAGGCCTACCGAAAAACCATTAACATGTACAGTCTCAAAGATTGTTGATTAGCTTAAGTTGTCTAAACCAATATTTTTACACTATCAAATAAATATTTAACCTACAACAACTTTTAGCAAGCTTGATTTAATTTGTTAATCTAGAAAAAAGAATAATAACTTTGATATCGCTAATTAAGGTAAAACTTCCTTACATTAGTTGACAAATACTTTAAATTCATTGACAAAATTCATAAGTATATGTGAAACAAACAATAAAGGGGGTGTGTATATCACAATAATCTGTTATCCTTGTGTATGTGCTTGCCACATACACTTTCACAAGATAGACAAAATTGGCAGAGAATCCTCAAAACTAACATATCAAATACAAACACCTAATCAGAACTCACCACATCAGCTTCCACATCTTCCTACACACCTTATCCTATTCTTCCACCACCAATCATTTCTCCAACAAAATCTAAAAACCATCTCTCACTCTCTCCACATTTCCTCTATATCCTTCTTTTCTCTCTGTTCTTCTACTTTCAAGAACAGAGTTGTGACAAGAAAACACACACAAAAAAAATGTCTCTCACAATTCCATCAAGTCTTTCAAAACCAATTTCTACTTCTTCATTTAGCACTCAGTTTACCAAAAAGCCAAGATTTGCAAACATTGTTTGCTCTTCTTCTTCTTCTGATGAACAACAATCATCAACATCATCTTCATTGAAGACTTTGTCTGCAGCAATTGCTTTGTCTTCAATTATCTTTTCAGCTCCTGTTCTTCCAGCTTCTGCTGATATCTCTGGACTCACACCTTGCAAAGAGTCTAAACAATTTGCTAAGCGTGAGAAACAATCAATCAAGAAACTTGAGAGTTCATTGAAGTTGTATGCACCTGACAGTGCTCCTGCCCTTGCTATTAAAGCCACTGTTGAGAAAACCAAACGCAGGTTTGTAATATTGTTTCGCACTTTTTCATGTTATCTTAATTTCTTTTATCAACTTAGTAATGTTCATTATTTTTAGTTGTTGCCATATCTTTTGTCATCCATTTTGTCCTGAAATTGTGCATGATCATAGCAAAATTTCAAAGACTTTAACTGTTAGGTACGGACAGGTTTTACATTGTGAGGTCACTTTATTCAACTATAAGTAACTGACCACATATTAGAATCAGTAACTGAAAAATAAGACACTCTATTTGCTACAACATGTTAAATTAGGCGCTACATCATCCTGTGCTCAAGAAATACTACCCTCAACTGAAGAATTGACCGGTAATTCATGCAATCATATTTTATATGCATTGACGAGTATCATAGAACAAATGATAAGAAACCTGCTAGTAAGTAACAAGTGAAATTACCCAATGATGTCAATTTTGTTTGCAATGTCAGTGTATATAATTTGAAGACATTTAACTTCTAGTATACTCTAATAATGTAATTGTCATCTAAATGATACTATTAGTACCGTCCAAAAAGTTGTCCTAGTAACCCGATAAATTGGTCAGGTTATTACTAGTTTAAGACAAGAAGTTAAAATACACTGACTATGTTAAAATTGTGTCAGTATATATAGGTTACTAAATGCTTCTCTATGATCTGACCTTCTAAGTGCACTTCAAAGTTATAATGTTACATTTGTCATAAAATATTTTGTAAGTGCAGGTTTGACAACTACGGGAAGCAAGGATTGTTGTGTGGATCAGATGGATTGCCACACTTGATAGTGAGTGGAGACCAAAGGCACTGGGGTGAATTCATCACCCCAGGTATCCTTTTCTTGTACATTGCTGGATGGATTGGGTGGGTTGGAAGGAGCTACTTGATTGCAGTAAGAGATGACAAGAAACCAACAATGAAGGAAATCATCATTGATGTGCCTTTGGCTAATAAGCTCATCTGGAGAGGTTTCAGCTGGCCTGTTGCTGCTTACAGAGAATACTTGAATGGAGAACTCATTGACCCTAATGTGTAAAATTAATTAATGTCTATTTTCTCAAGAATTTGGAGAACTTGTGAATTCTTCTTATTGATATTGTATGACAATGTATATGTTGATTTGCTATTGTATCACTGCAAATGGCAACATGTGCAAATTAAACAGTGAGAATATTAGATTTTGAATTGTACTCGACTTTTTAAGTAAATAGAAAAGAGTTTAACTTCATTATTCAAATAAAAAATTATTAACTACAAATTTGTCATAGTAAGCAAAATTAGTAACCTGAAAATAGAGATAAATCTTAAACTTCAACCAAATATTGTATGAATGCTAATAAAATTAGTCTTCTTTCACAAATATACAAAATTAGACCTTTAATTTAAAAAAATAATAATGCTACTACACATTCAAAACATAGCAGCAAAATTTCTACAGAAGTAAATACATACAACACAAACACACTGAGACGTACACTAGACATACACTCATTCCATTACCAAACCACCGCTCTAGATTAGTCCACGGATCCTTTTGTTGGAAAATATACTAATAACCATGCAGTTGTTAGTTAGATTATTTCTTGTTAAATAATTATTGCTTTATACATTTATTAAATATAATAAAGTATTATTTATTTAGATCAATTATGTCATGTGTGTCCTATTATTTATACAGTAGTTGATTTAGTGTGTAGAGCCAAGCTTATACATGGAAGATTAAATCATCGATTCTTATAAATAATGAAGTAGTGTTCGCGATCTAAGATGGAAATTGGACAAAACCATCGGTATGATTGTAGTACAAGATTATATATAATTTATCTTGATTATGGGAATGGTATAGTTCCAACTTCTTGTGCTAGTGCACTTTCTGTGTATTGAACGGACCAAGTAGAGATAAGTGTTTTTATACTGACTATATAAAACAAACTCTCTAGCTCATCAGATGTACTTATACTCTTAATCTTGATATAGCTATTATGAGTGATGTATATTATTCATTGTCTTGATTTATCAATAGGTGAGGTCCAGGATATTTGGGTCAAATAATTCCTGATAAGTTGGATAATGATAATATGCATTTGCGAAGTGATAGCTAGTTGATAGAATCCACGTCTCGCTATAGAGATTGATGACATTCCTTTATGAAAGCTTATAAGCTTCTATGTATAAACTTAGCTAGTGGATTTTGTATCCGGCACATGGAATAAGTTAAGCGGAAGTCTAAAGGATATTCATTTAATCAATATATTAAGTTGTCAGTAATTTAATATTATTGATTGGTGTCTGTAATCTTAACGTGGGGAGTTAAATAAGTTTTAATGGAAGAATTCGAAATTCATCTAAGGAGTGCAATTACGAATTTCTAGTAGAAATAATTTGTAATTTATTATGGAAAGGTTAATTCTAGAGAAAAAGAATTAATTCCATAATTGGAAGCCTTATTAATTCATTCTGTGGTCCCTGTTGTGACCGAATCCAATTTGGACCGAGAGAAAGTTGTTTGGTGGAAAAGGAAAATCCTAACAGGTTTTGGAGAAGGGTTTTAACCCTCAAAACTTAATCTATAAAAGGAGGATTTTGGCCTCCACTGTAGACATACGAAAAATATTCACCCTCTTTGTCTGAAGCACTTGTTCCACCCAAGTACTGTTAGTCTGGGAATTGATCGGGTACACAACAGAAGACCGTGGAAAGCTGGAGTAACTGGACAACAAGGTTATTGAAGGTCTTTGTGAGGGCTTTTACAGGTATTCCGTTTTATATTATTGCAAAACTGAATGCTTGCTACTAGTTTGTCTAGAATACATGTGAGTATGATGTTTGAACTGCTTCCGCTGCATATATGTTCTTTCACCTTTTTGTCGGGGAAGAAGGTTGAAGAAAAGGTGGTAGCTGGAGAAGTTTCTTGCTGGATTGGGAAATATAGGAAATCAAGCATCTATCTTTTATGTAAGTGACCTTTTATTTTTCTCAATCATAGCATAAGTTCAATCTTCAGTAGATTTTGTTGTTGTGTACTTGGTTCAGTTGTGCAAATGTTCTCTCTGTTACTTTCAAGTGAGTTTTGCCTCTAGCTTTAATTTCTCTGATCATCAGCACTTAATTAGATCTACTATAATGACATGTGAACATTGGCAGTATATCTCATACATAGGTACTTAGTTGTTTAAAACTTTGTTCAAAGAAAAAAAATCATGAATGTTTGTATGTCAAGTTTAATGGAAGGAGAAAAGGTGGATAGTATTATGGTGTGTCTGACTATCTTTGGTTTCTATTATTGAGTTTGAGCCTTAAAAATGTTGAGGTATTGGTCTTTCATTTTCTGTATCATTGCACCTATTTTGCTTTTGGTCTATGTGGAGTAGACTCGGTATTATCCAGGCTTGCACTAATTTTATTGTACCTATTTTGTTGAACAGACTCGTTAGTATTCAGGCCTTCACCTATCCTATATAGTACCAAATATGTGCTATTTTTCATAAAAAAGGAAAAGGAATCAGTCGTGGGCAAAATCAAATGGCAATGGTGTTACTATTCTTGTTATGGTCTTGAGTTTTTTTTAGTGAGAACTAGAATTCTTGTTATGGTCTTATTATGGTGTTACTATTCTTGTTATGGACTGTCAACAAGTATATACACTACTATGTTGGAGCTTCGAATGCTTCCTTAGCTATTATAATCATTCTTTAATGAAATTCCTCAAGTGCTCTGAAGTTTTCTTTTGTTCTTAGTATATGTACTTATATCATGTGACTTATTTTTTAACAAAGTGTAATTCTGCTTATCTTGTTTTGTAGGACGAATGCGCGTAAAATTTATGGCGATTTGGTACATCCATACATGCAATGCACCAAGTACCGGAAGAATTACTTCCGTTCACAAATGATTGGATTACCATTTGATGGTTTTGGACATGATACTCTTGTTAAAGCATAGAATCCACATATTTGGGAGTGAATATTTTTTGAAGCAGCTTTATGTAATGACTTTTACATTGATATATAATATATCAGCTTGTGCATTCAACATTTGTGATTATTTTAAGTTATAGCTTTCATTTAAAGTTATTGAGAATTCTAGAAAGGTGCAGAAAATGTAAATATAGCAACAACTCATTATCTTGACCACAATAACCGTTGTTGCTAAAAGTATTGGTAACAGATTAATTACCTCTTCCACCAAATTTTTTGTAACAATAAAATTGTTGGCAAAAAATAATTATAGTTATTGCAACAATAATTTTTGTTGCAAAATCTTTTCATAAGCCACAACTATATGATTTTTCACAACAAAATAGTATTTATGACAACCACATTTTTTGTTGGGATAACTTAGCTTTTGGCAACAACTCTTTTTTTTCGCTGCATAAATTTTTCCTATCGGAGCTTTCTACAACGACATGCAACAACTTTTTTATGGTTGCAAAACGTATTTTTGGCAATGACTTTCAATTTTTGGCAACAAAAAATTTTTGTTGGCAAATATCTTCTTTCTTGTAGTGTCAACAAACTTCAGACAAAATTATGAAGATGAGCTCTTCTTTAGACATTTGCTAGAGCCTAGAAGCCAATTTTTATCCCGGTGGTTTGAGGTTGATGAAGCAATTGAAATTCAAATGTTTTAGAAAAGCGGTGGTTCTCTAAATAGGGATTGCAAAAGAGGCTATTTGTGTAGTTCAGCCATTAAAAATTGCTGCATAGTGATGACTGTCTTGCATTGGCTTATATTTTGTGCATACTCACAGCATCTCCCCTCCTATTGTTTTGGGAACTCGAAAGCTTTCCCACATTTTTGCTTAGAACTTGATTCACCGCTACATTCTCAACTTTTACCTTAATAACACAAATACAGTAGTAATTAATAACGTTAATTTTTATCGAGCTTTATACCATCATCTTCAAAAAATTTCACCCGACGTCTCCAAAATTGACCAGATCTGAGAGTTTGTCCCCGTTTAACATAATTTTAGCAAAATAGTCTCCGCTTAGTCCATAAGCAACACTTCAAGTTATTAATCGGCAAGTGCTGCCTCTTAGAAAGATGTCAAGCGACAAGTGTTGCCTACAGAACACTTCAAGATAGTTGAGAGAATGACAGAGGAGATTTGAATGGGCAAGTGTTGCCCATGCAATACTTTATTTAGGAGATGTGAGATCAAAGGGCAAGTGTTGCCTAAGAAAGAGAGGTCAAAGGTAAGTATTGCCTCTTAAGTAGTACTCAGAGAAATAGAGGGCCGGGATACGGGCGTCATTATAAGATTTATATGGTATATTTCTATTTGAAATTTATTCATTAAACCAAGTGGAATTCATTTTCCCTAAAACACTGTTATGAGGGTAAAAAAAAAAAAAAAAAACCATTATCTATGGTGTCATAGTTATGCAATTCCGCCCATTATCTCGGGTAATTTAAAGAAATAGGACACTTTCTGGTGTTCCACTAGAGATTTGACCCCCTATAAGGAATGATTTACAGAAATAATCCCCATAAGAAGGTTCCTGGCGATAGCCAAATCTTTTCATTAGAAAAAATTTGGCGACTACTAGGGGCTCTTCTTTGGCGGCCTTTCCTGACGGGGCCATTTTCGTCACACTTTTCTTATGGGGGTCAATTTTGTAGAATGGCACCAGAAGTGTCAATTTTGTACAAAAACTTCCATCATCTTCTATGTTAGTCTTGATTAAAGAGTATAAGGCCTCATTTGTTTGCACTTAATGAGACGTAAAAATTTCGTGTAGGGGCTGTTTGGCGCGCTCTTATTGATTTGTAGCCGTCAAAAATAAATTCGCTGAGAAATAGCCACCTCCGGACAAGTCCCAGTATTTTATACTCTGTTCAAAGTCCCAGTATTTTATTATGGGACTTTATATAAAGCTTCAGTAAACTAACCCCCATAACAAAATAATAGGACCGTTGAACAAGTGAGTTCAAGGTCCTATTATTTTATTATGTGACTTTATATATAAAGCTTCAGTCCCATAACAAAATAATGAGACTTTTTAACATGTTAGTTCAAGGTCCCATTATTATGTTATGAGACTTTATATAAAGTCCCATTATTTTATTATGGGACTTTATATATATAAGCTTCAGTCCTATAACAAAATAATGAGACCTTTTAACATGTTAGTTCAAGGTCCTATTATTTTGTGATGGAACTGAAGCTTTATATATAAAGTCCCATATCAAAATAATGGGACCTTTGAACATGTTAGTTCAAAGTCCCAGTATTTTGTTATGGGACTTTATATATAAAGCTTCAGTCCCATAACAAAATAATGGGACCTTTGAACATGTTAATTCAAAGTCCCAGTATTTTGTTATGGGACTAGTCTGAGGTATTTTTCAATGCTAATGGAGCGTAAGTATGCGCGTAAATTTTGAACTATTTCTCAATTAATTTTGAAATGGTGGATAAAACTCCTTGAGCGCGTCCAAAAATGGCTACGCATCAAAATCTGAATCTGAATGGGACAGACCTAGACCTATTAAGTGCATTTGTTTTTTTTTTTTTTAATATCACTTAATTGATCGGAAGAGCTCTTAATTGGACAGATATGTGGGCAGATCTTTATAACACTCAGATTTTTAAAAGAGGTACGGCACTATTTCCGAAGTGGGTTGTTGACGACTTCACTTCAGAAAACCGTAACAAATGTTTCGGGAAAAGTCGGCAGCCTTAAGAAACCAGTGCATTTTGATTGGAACAAGCTTAGAACTTATATTTCTTCATAAGATAATGTTTCATTTAAGGTTCAACTAATATGAGTTCTTAAAATTTTTATAAATACATTTATAACAACAATTGTGTTTGGTGATATATAATTTAATTTTCATTTCAAATAGATTATTCATTTATATCATTAAACAAATTTCATTTTTAAATAACAATTTTACTTTTGTTTAATGAGATTTTATTTAATATTTTATTGATATAATGTTAATTATTATTTTTTAAATTTTATATTATGTTGCCACCTAATTTTGTCCCTCCTGTTTCGATAACCACTATTCAGACAAAATTACATTGATAGCCACACAATTACCCCCACAATCACCCATATTCATAGTCATTACTTCAAACACGTACATTAATTAGGCTATTTTTCAAAGCACCTGCGCAAAATTACGTCTATCTACAAAATTTACACGTTTAATTACAATTTTTATAATTACTCATATTTTTAAAAATTGCATAAATTATTGTAAAATTCAAAATAATAGTCTCCATTAGCCCTTTGGCCCTCAAAATTAATTTTTTGATTTTTCTATAATTTAACAAGCATTTTTATACAAATTTCTACACATTTTATAGGCATTTATACACATTTATGCACAATATATACGGTTTTATACGCGTATATATATACACCTCAGCATTTGTACACCTCACACCCTCATTTGTACATGTCAACGCCACCTCACGCCTACTTGGCTTCATTTAGACCGTTCAAAAATTGATCCGACGGCTGAGATTCCACTTTCCATTTTTAATTACACCCCAGACCCCCGAAACCCTATTCTCTTCTCATTTTCCCCAAAACACTCGCTGCCTCTTCCCCTCATCCCTCTCTCTCGACGAAACCCTAGGTCACTACTGTCATTGCTGGATTCCAGCCATTTCAACCGGCCAAATCCAAAACAAATTACACCCCCACACTCCTCTCAATGTCTGAAACAAAACTCCTATACTATTTTGTTGTTTCGACGGAGGTCAAAGTTAACCTCTCATCAATGGAGGTTTTCTGCCGCCGGAGAAGTTTCCGACCGTGTCTAAAATGAGGCCTAAGGCGTCACTACCACCAGAGAAGGAAGAAAATCCTTCATGCGAAGCACGTTTCAGACGGGTCAAGTTCGACCCGACTCCAACCTTAAAATGGGTAACCCCTAACTTGATTTTCTTTTCTTTAATTGTCCCTAGACATGTGTGATGTTAAACCTTAAACTTGCCTAAGTTCTTATGTGAATAATCATGATTCTTTACTTGTTTATCGATTAGGGTAAAATTCACTCGACTGTTAGTTCCTGTCCACTCTGTCAAACTTAACTGTTGTTTGAATCTTCGTGTGCCTGATTGTAATGCATTTTGTCACTTATCTAGTTAAATGCTTAATTTCTATGATCACGTGAGCCTTGCATTGTATTTTCCCTACTGTTATGACTAGAAACATGATTGTCATGATTTGATGCCTAAAACTAAGGTACTAATCTGATTGGAAAGATTTTAAATTGATTAAAATTAGAATTCTTGACTGAAAACATAAAAAAGGAAAATTGGTGATTGGATTTAGACACTGATGGGAATCTGTTCAGTTGTTCAGGGTGATTTTCGAACCTAAGGCAAGATAGTATAATGATTTTGAACCTAGACTATGGCAAGGTTAAAGGGAGGGAATCCAAATTAGTTCAGCTTTGATTTTACTTTGATCTTGGGGGGTAGATTGGCTTATTTTTTGAAGATACACCTAGGACTACCTTTTTTATGATTGGAGACAATATTCTCTTATCTTGTATAGTATACCCATTTGAATTGGAAGTCCTTCAGCTCACAACTATATAAACATGTCTTTATTTCATTCAACACACATACACAGACTGGAAAAGCAAAAAGGCAAAACTTCTCCTAGCTATTCTATAAAAAGTACTTTCTTCTCTTCTGGTTCAACTTCATTACTGGAGGGAGTCGTCTTTTGGTACAAGTTTGTTGAGGTGTTCTATTAGTATCCCTGCCTTGCTACTCTTGCTTTGTGTTTGTTTTTCTCTGAAAAGGTAATACTGTTCAGCTTCCCTTCTCTGAAAACCTATCATCTATGTTGAAAATACTTGTCACTGTGATTGTTTAGGCCTCCTTTTGGCCCTTCTAACCCTTATGAATGCAGCTTTGTTTGGATGTTCATGAAAGGCTATACCAATCTTGTTTTAGTTACAGGTTTGGGGACCTTTGAGAAGTATGTTAACTGCACTATGCAGTGTTTGCTTAAGTACTGCTATTGAAGTTCTGATTCTGCCTAAATTTAGTGAAGATAGACCTTCCCTTTTCTGAATGCTTCTCCCCTTAGAAACTGTCCCTATTTGTGTATATTCATTAGGACCCTGCCTGTATTTTTTTAAAACAGGGAACACAGTTACTAAACTGTGTAAAATGGCCACCTAGTGGCCTTTTCTCATCCTTCTCTCCTTTTGTGGCTGCATCATCATATCTAAACAGTAAAAATAGAAAATCAGCTTGTAAAACATTTGATGGGCTCGACTCTAATTGCTACATGAAACCTGGTGATTTTTTGACATTGAATTCAACCTTTAGTCGACTAAAAATTTGCATGTAAAAGCTCTTTTTCGTACTTGAATTATGATTTTTCGAATGAAGGCTATATGTACTAAACTATCAATTCTGCGACTGTTTTCTAAAAAATCAGTACGTCTTTTTTTTACATCTCCGATCCAGGCCCAAAAGTATTTTTAAATCTGGCCTTTATTTGTATAAAATGAGTTTTAACCTCTTATACACTAATCTAATAATGTATAGGGGACAAGTGAGGGTTGCTCAGATGGGTAGCACCCTCCACCTACATTCGAGAGGTTGTGGGTTTGAGTCACCACCATAGCAAAAAGTGGGAGGGCCACTATTTATTTCGAGAGAGGGGGAATGGGGTGGGATTAAAAAAAATAAATAGTGTATAAGGGGGTATGAGTCCTAGGAGGTCAATTATACAACTATTCTAAGTATATTTAAACATATATTACTTAACGCCTCATGTATTTGCATGCTTATGTATACATTTACATGCGACAACCCCTGTATTTGCATCTATGTGCCTTTTTGCGAACACAATTTTCTAAAAATAGCCTATTTATTATATATTACAAAACTGACCCCTACATCAAATAGCCATTAAGGTTAGGGCTCGACAATTAATCACGAGTCACACCGACCCTAAATGGCTAACATTTTATTTCAAAAATAACCCATATTTGGTTTTTAATAAATTCTGAAATCATTTTATGAAAACTGCCTGTTTATGCAACTATGGCTCAGCCGCTGAAATTACATAAATAAGCTTTTTTTTGACACTCTTCGCAGATTTGGCCACCTTTTCCGATTAGGCATTTGTATTAGAGGCCAAAAAGCGCGAGTAGGCGTGGAATGTAGGCCGTAGCTGTAAAATATAAAGCCCAATTATGTATATGTTATCTAGATTTATATTGTTGAACTTAGTCCTGTAAATTGATTATGAACTCGACCATATAAGTTAGTAATACATGTGTTGACACTTATCTTATATAGACATCCTAAAATATAAACATGGGCGGGAACCACCTTTCGTGGGACTTGGGGAAGTGCCTAACACCTTCTTCCCCGAGTCATTTGGACTTCTTACCCACTGAATCTATGAAACTTGACCAGTTTAATAAAGACTTGACCTTAGACGCTTAGGTGACCTAATAAACCTTGGAAATTTATATTAGGCGGCGACTCCGATCATTAACTCAAACGAGTTACCCAGTCAAACCTGAAACCTGATTCGCTCCGAGTTGAGTTTAAAATCGGGTATGACATATTACATAAGTATAAACGAATTATATTCATTCAGATGTTAAAATCAAACAGCCTTAATCATTAGGTATTCAATTCCACATAAAATATCTTATTATTCAGATGTGTATTCAGATTCAGACCTCTTAATCTTAATAAAAATAAATGGCCTCTAAGTCTAAAGAGATTTTTACATAAAAGTACAAATTTTAGAAGTTATTTAAAAAATATAGCAATATTTTTGCAAAATTACCCAATAGAGGAAAGGAAAATTTAATTACAAAACATAGCAAAAATATAGCAATATTTTCCCATAACATACAAAACCTTACATTCTTCTTCCTATTTCCTCCCATTTAACTTCTCCTCCCCCATTTCTCCCAATTTCATTTTACTCCTCCTATTTTCCCAAATTTTAGTTTTCCTCCTCCTATCCTCAACCACCTCGTATCTCATTGTATGTCATTGATCTCGATGTTTCTTAACTGCCAACCATATCGTATCTCACTGTATCTCAACTACCAACCAATCGTATCTCGTTGTATCTCACTGTATCTCAACTACCAACCACCTCGTATCTCACTGTATCTCAACTACTAACCGCATTGTATCTCATCTACCAACCACATCGTATCTCATTGTTACTAATCGTATCTCATTGTATCTCACTGTATCTCAACTACCAACCACCTCGTATCTCACTGTATCTCAACTACCAACCACATCGTATCTCATCATATCTCAACTACCAACCAATCGTATCTCAACTACCAACCACATCGTATCTCATTGTTATTCATTGTGTCTCAACTACCAACCACATCGTATTTCGTTGTATCTCAACTACCAACCACTTTGTATCTCGTTGCATCTCAACTACCAATCACACCGTATCTCATTGTATCTCACCTACCAACCACATCGTATCTCGTTGTATCTCAACTACCAACTACTTCGTATCTCGTTGTATCTCGTTGTATCTCGTTGTATCTCAAACCACTTCGTATCTTATTGTATCTCGTTGTATCTCAACTACCAACCACATCATATCTCGATGTATCTCAACTACCAACCACATTGTATCTCGATGTATCTCAACTACCAACCACCTCGTATCTCGTTGTATCTTACCATATCTTGCTGTATCTGCATTGTTTTGCATCGTATCTAACTATTTCTAGAATGTATCTAGCTGTTTCTAGACTTTTTCAGCATTGTTTCTTCTCGTTTCTGCATTGTTTCTCACAGTTTCTAAGCTATTTTTGTGTTGTTCACATTATTTTATACATTTTGTTTCAGACTTTTTCACTAGATGTTTCAGACTATTTCAGCACTATATCTCGCTGTATCCGCACTATTTTTTTCTATATCGAAATGTATCTCACTGTATATATGCTGTTTCAGGTTGTTTCAGCACTGTATCTAATTGTTTCTGCATCGTTTTAGGTTGTTTTGCATCGTATCAAACTATTTCTAGACTGTATCTAGCTATGTTCTAAACTGTTTTAGCATTGTTTCATCCCATTTGCGCCCTGTTTCTCACTGTTTCTAAGCTATTTTCACCTTATTGTGTTGTTTTACATTAATTTTTTACATTTTGTTTCAAAAAAATTTCGCTAGTTGTTTCACACTGTATTATACTGTTTCAACGCTGTTTTAGACTGTATCATACTGTTTCAACGCTGTTTCAGACTATATCAATCTATTTCAACAACTGTTTCAGATTGTTTCAACGATGTTTCAGTGAACAAACAGAAGAACCGCATAATCAAATGGAAAAAATAACATGATATCAAAAGGTAATTATTATATATTCAATAATTGATTTTAGGTAATTGGTCAATTTCAATATCTCAAAATAAATTACAAGATCTAACATCATCGTGTTACTTTATCATGTTTCACACCTCATAGCAATCCTGGGAAGTGTCAGTGGACACTGTGCTAAGCATGTCAAGTGTCCATTAATGGTAGTGAAGCGTCCAAAAGAGAATCCACACGTGAAGATAACATTTAGCTAGGAATTAATATTGTGCAGCTTGTTAGTTTTGGATGAGTTAGCAACGAACCAACATAATGTGAGCGTGTGGGGTATCGCTTCGGTAGACGCATAGAAACAATAACCGGCGACGGTGACGGAAAAAAATGATGGAAAAAGGCAACACAATTTCCACTAGAGAAGACAAAATCTCCGCTGATAACTGCGAGGAGGAAAGCCGTCGCAATGCTTCGTTGACAGTGATGTCGACGACATCGTTGCTTAATCCTAGTCGATCTTATTCTCCTCTTAGTACTGAAGATCTCTATACGTGTAACAAACAGCCAGATCGAAGATGGGACTCGTTTCACCCCGTTATTATCCCTCCGTTTCGCTGCTGGTGGTGATGGTGTTTTCCGTCACTTTTCCTTTTAGTGGCGGTGTATGGCGGTGTATTGAAGGGTATTTTTTCAGTGGAGATTCTGGCGGTGGTGGCGGCTCTGTTTCTGTTTGGATCGGTGATTGTGGTGGTAGAGTTGTGTGTTTGGATCTGAGAATGGGTGGTAGCTGATTTGGTTTGGGGGAAGTGGAGAAAATGTCTTGCTTATTGTAAAAATGTGCTTAAAAAATATTGCTATGTCTTGTAATTTAAAAAATATACTAATTTTTATAATATAGGAGTATAGGTTTGTATATATATGTAAAAAATCCAGTCCTAAAGGGTACCTTTCACAAATATGAAAAATTCAACTTTAATTAAAAAAAAAAAACACAATTCTAACTTTCAAAACATAACATATTTTAACAAATATAGACGTTTACAAAAACAATTATTCACAGACATATAAACATACACAAATTATATGATTCTTTTTACATGAGATCAATAAAAGTAACATAAAAGATTGCCTAACCATAACTTAGAAATTGGTAAAATAAGAGATTTTACAGGATCATTTTACTTTATCCAAATTGTAACAGGTATATAGGACATCATTTACCAATAGTCCCTCATCTGATGAGCCACCAATTGGTAACCTACCAAACCGAGTAGAAACCGATAATAAACATGCGACAAAGTAGTTGATATGTGAAGGACTAGTTGACTCTCTCTAGTGGATTGGGGTGCAATAGGAAATCAGATCTGTACACTCTTTGTTGCTCTAGGCCAACAGCTAGCATACTAACTCCGCAATCACAGCTTAGAACTTAGAAGTGGAAAAGATGGACTGAAAATTCTCTTTTCATATAGACTTTAATTAGTTATGTACATTGGCAATACTAGTATATGTTATTTACATTAGCAGAATAAGTTGATATATGATAATAAAGTAAATAATTTACTAATAGAATAATTATTACTTTGTTATAACTAACTAAATTGTATTATGTTAAAAAAAAAATTAGTCATTTCATAACTAACTAATTATAGCTAACTAAATTGTATTATATGTTAAAAAAATAAATTTAGTCATTTCATATGGGGACCTACTCTATTCAGTCCAAAGTACCTCAATTTGTTATATATCAAAAGCTTATTAAAAGGCGAGCATTGTGGGGGAAAATTGTAATAATTAGCTCCCAATCATCTTTTGGCCCACAAAAGAAAAGTCTTTGATTTGGCTATGTAAATTTGCTCATACTGACAATTAAAAATTCGAATAAAAGAAGATCATTATGGTCAAAAAATTTTACGTAGTACCCTCAATAAGGGGTGGTCTTACCTAATTGCTCCCACTTAGAAATGTTTTAAGTAAATTCCCTCCACATTATCCATCCCTCTAGGAAAGGACTCTTTTGCCCCTGACTATACCTGATTTACATTGAACGCATTCATTTCTCTCTTTCCCAGTTTCTTTCCTTGTTTCTTCTTTGTGTGCTGGAGATTTACGTGTTTGTTGTTCTCTTTTTTTTCGTATGTTTATCTTATGTTTGTTCTATTATTTTTTTTTTAAAATATAATTTTTATTTCGCTAATGATTTATCTGTATTTATTTTTTCTTGTAACTTATTTTTATACTTATTATTTATATTTATCTGTTAGTTTGTTTTGCATTTGGATGGATAATCGTTGAATTAAGTTTGAACTTCGCTTGTTTTTGGTTGATTACGGTGATTTGAAGGTTTTTACTGGTATAGCTATTAGATTTTGTTGTTGCTCATTGTTTAGAGCTTAAAGTCTTGGCCATGGCCAAGAGTTGCATAGAATTTTTCTTCAAGTTGGTTATTGCATTAGTTTTTAAAGTCTTGGCTATTGCCAATATTTACAGAGATGTTTTGTGTAAGTTGTCCCTTCCAGCAGCACTTAGAGTCTTGGCTATTGCCAAGAGTTGCAAAGACTTTGTCTGCAAGTTGTTCAGTACAGTAGAGGTAAAAGTCTTGTCAATTGCCAATACTTTTGGAGATTTTCAGTGTAAGGCCCCCTTGCATCAGAACTTAAAATCTTGGCTATTGTCAAGAGTTTCAAAGACTTTCTCTGCAAGTTTGTCACTGCAGTATAGATAAAAGTGTTGGCAATTGCCAATAATTGTAAAGACTACTTCTACAAGTTGCCCCTCCCACTAAAGTTTAAAGTGTTGGCTATTGTCAATAGTTGTATAGACTTTTTTTGTAGTTTGCTCTTTTCATCAGTCATGCATTCTGTAGTTGTTGCTGTGTTTTTCAGTTGTCTTTGCTTTTGGCCTGTTGACTTTGAATTATGGTAATGACATAGGAATTTTTCTGCATATTTATCATGAGTTCATGATGGCACTTCGTAATGAATTTTTCATTGTCTTTACTTGTTGTTTTGTTATCATACTATTTTTGTAATTTTATTTGTTGAATATGCATATTTTATCTTTTGTTCCTATAGGAAGGAGATCAAAAATTTAAGTTTGAGCACTGGTTTGATGTCAAAGGTTCTTGGGATGGTGATGTGAAATATAGTAGTTTGGTTAGTGAATTTTAAACGGAGCGGCAATTGACGTTGTTGAAAGGTGGATTTTTCGGCAAATTTATTGAGTATTTTTGTATATGGTCTTTTCATTATTGTTTATTTTGTTATTATGTGTTGTCATTATTATTTTTTTAAATTTTGCAGGTAATGGATATTAAATCTTCTGATCATGATCATGTACATTTAGATATGGTGGATGATTTTATAAGTCAACCAAGATTTTCTGATGAAGGTGCCAGGAAGAGGCAAAAATGTGATGTGGGCGATGAATTTTCAAATTTTCGTTTGTTACCTCCGCCGCAAGATGATCCGTGTAGTAGTCCAAATAAGACTTTTAGTACTGCAAAAGAGTTAGAGAAAGCTGATGAGTAGTTTTAATTACATGTGTTTCATATTTACTCTGTTTTTTATGTTTATGTAAACAAGTATACTTGGATGTTTGATATTTTTGTTATTTTAAAGACTGGAGTTGTTTTGAATTGGATGAGATAGAAGTGTTAGCAATTGTTGAACCCCAAAAATTACCCCGAAAGGGATAAATTCTGGAATATCGACAGGATGGACTAACTCTTTTGGAGTTTTTGGAGTTGCCACCCAATTTAAGGAAAACAGGGAACCAAATTAGCAAATGCGTGCAAAAACTCTGTTTTAGGAAAAAGACGGTCTTTTCAGCAATTCTAAGTAAGAGGTTTTATTAATTTCAGAAGAAGGTTTTTAAGGCACTTCCAAAATTCCATAAAATACGGTTAATCCGACAGGTTTCCAAATATTTAATAGTGCGCTTTTCTTTCGAAAGAATTATTTGAATAATAATACTGATAATAATAATAATAATAATAATCAATTAAATAAAAAGCTTATTTGCAATATATATATATATATATATATATATATATATATATATATATATATATATATATATATATTTTACTTGCACGCATTTGCTAAGACGACCCCAATTTGCAATAAATTAAATAACGACTTCACAATAAAAGGCAATGAACATAAAGTAAGGCAATATACAAACAATCACATATTATTGATAAATAAAATATTTTACACATTTATTTGCATAAATATCTCTAAGGAAAGAAAGGCAAAATTTAAAGATAAAACCCGAGAAATGATCAACTCGCGGGAGCCTTGGATTTTCTAAAATTCCTAAGTCTTATTTTGAATGCTTGAGTCCAGGTCAATGTATATCCACATTTGCAGGTTAGCCAAAAGCGTCCCCAAGTTGTTCGTGCCAAAATGTACCTCACAAAAAAAAATGAAAATGAAATTGGATTAGTACAATAATAAAGTGTAATAACTAATGAAAATAAAATAATAATAATAATAAAGTAATAAATTAATAATAATAATAATAATAATAAAATATATAATAATAATAGTAATAAAAATAATAATAATAATAATAATAAAGAGGTTTTGTTTTTGCAAAATTTAGGCTCAGGTTTGTATGGCGCGTCGAATAGAGGCTCAGGATTTGATACGGCTGCAAACACGAAGCCCGGACCGGTTGCCATGCCAAGTACCAAACCCACCACTCTATTCGACTTGCTTGGCATTAATTTCATATACTCATTATCGCCTTTTGCTTTAGGGACACAGGGACAGGACTGTTCAAGTGTATTATCATGTTCAAATCAATCCCGAGGCCTCAATACGTGTATATGTATTTTTTCATTGGCCATATTTTAATGTAGTCCAGAGATTAATGCCGAAGCATATCTCCTCAGGGGAACTGCAAAATTCTCAACCAAATGATTAGTAATAAATCCTTCGTAACAAATCAATAAGATAGCAAACTTATAATAATAATAATTTAAAGGGAATTCCATGGGAGCAGGGGGGTCCCGGTCAACCTAACAACAGTTCATCAAAACCGAAGCAAGAGAACAAAAGGCAGGACGAACAATTAACCAAATTCCAAACATATGTGCATCCGCATTCCACAGCAAAGGAACTATGATGTAGCCATTTTAGACCTGTAAAACTCGACAAAGAATTAGCAGAACCAGGCATTAATCCAAAATCGTATAGAATAGTAGAACAACAATAAGAACTCAATCAACCAGTTACTGATTTTCTTTACAAGCAAATAGTAAAGATCCGATCGAAATGAACGGCGACGAGGACTGTTGAGCGAAATAAATTAATGATCAGAAACTCAGCCAGATTCTAATGAACAAAGCAACAGAGACATCGGGAAGGAGGAGCGACCACCAGCTCCGCCACAGCGGCATCGCTACTACTCCATTTCCATAATTCCGAACGGGTTTAGGTAGAATCAGGCAAAGAACATAAGGGCGGAGCAAACATGGAATTTTTCGGTCCAATAAATTCCGGTGGTGATGGCCGGCGACGCCACTGGTTGCGCCCTCCAAACCCCAAACCCAATCCCCTTCTCTCTTTTTCCGATCTGCGGCTCTCCCACTCCCCAGTTTTTGTTTGATTTCGTGTGGGTGTGTGTATAATGGGTTTTTGTTTGGAGAAGATAAGTAGGGTCTGCCGATTTTTTTTGTGTGTGTGGAGTTTTTCTATGTTCCCCGTGTAACGGTGTGTGTGTTGAGTGGAAAACCAAGGGGAGCTGTTTTTGTAATGGTGTGAGTATGGGTGTGAGGGATTTTTGTGGAAGAAGAAGGTGGGGACTATATCTGAATTCTTAGTGTATGTAGATGATAAAAAGATGAGGGGAATTGTGAAGGAGATGAATGAGTAGTCCCCCTAGGGTTTTAGATAAGCGTGTATATATAGGTGTAGTGGTTTGCACAAATAGGCTAGTGTTTGGGGGGGGGGGGGAGAGGTGAGCGGATTTGGCCTCAATATACAATTAATTAAAATTTTAAAAAAATAAATGGGTTGCACGGGTGGGTTAAAATTGGAGGGATTTCGCAAATTTAGCACATTCTTTGAAATTTCAATTGATCCTCTTTTATTATCATTATTTATTTAATTTTCAAATTAAACCTCAATTATAAAAATATTACCAGAATTTAATAATTTTGAAAAATTCGAGACAAAATTGGGTGTCAACAGCTGCCCCTCTTTACCCGAAAAAGGATGAAAGAGTTTTCAGGGTAAAGAAGTTGACGAGAAACCAATTTTGTCACGACAAAGCCAAGTACTTTGATTCCAAGGACCAAAGTGCGAGGCTTATAGACATGGCCGAACTCCGATTTCCGAGTTGCCTACATATCTCGGGCTGAAAGAGAATCAGGCCATATGTAGTACGACGCGATTTGAAAATCAAAGACGAGATAGTAGCGACTACTCATGAGCGGGAAAAGAGGCTTGTAATCACCCAAGTTATGAAAATGTGGTCGACGACACACCCATAAAGAGGGGTTTACACGGACATAGCTTCCACTGCACCTCGATAACCGAGCCATCTTGTCTTCAATCTCAAACCTCAGACTCAGGGTTAACAAGAGACTTACCTCTAGGGTGGATGACTTATGCGGGTGCGATTCTTCATGTCTTCGTTGACGAGTCTAGCTCATATTAACGGTTGCCCAGTTCACCGCTAAGAAAAGCTCCATGTTATGCTCCAAGCGCTGCTGCTGTGCTGCTAAAAATCCTGTAATAATCTCAACAAGCGGTAAGCGTGCAACTGCTAATAAACTGTAATAATTAGAATAAGAAATAGATAAAGTGATAAAATTGTAAATGCGGGTTGTGGTATCATCGATAAGTTCTTTCTTCGATCAACTGACAAAGTACTCCGCCCGGAGAACCTCTAAGCTGATCCTTATTCTGAAACAGTAAAGCAAGACAATAAGTAAAGCGAGAACGAATCGTAAAGTGCAAGACTTTCATAAGATAAGTTGACTAACGAGACATAATATCTCAAGTCGACTTGGCTAATCTATATCCTACGCAGGTAACATAACGTTCATTTATAAGGTGAACGGGCCCAAAACATTCAATTGTAAGGCGAATGAGCCTAAAACGTTCAATATAAGGTGAACGAGCCTAAATGTTATAGCAGCTTGCAAAACAAAGTTGCAAATTGGATTAATTAAGGCAAGATAATGCAATACAAATAAGAAAAACTGGGTCGTATTTCTTGTATTAATAGTGCTGCAAAGCGTTGAATGCCTTCCGTTCTTATTGAATCTGATGTTCAATTTCTGCAAATTTAAAGTAAATGCGTTAGAAAACGAGTGAATAATAAAGCAAAAGCTTTAATGAAAAAAAGGAAGAAATAGATTTGCGCTGCATATACGACAAGGCGAATAATCTTTGAGAAACTGATGGTTGACGGTAGGAACAATAACAAAAGAACCTTCAATTGCCTATGATAGGTTTCATAATAATGCCTCCAATTGCTTATGGTAGGCTTCAAATGATAACGATGTCTTCGCTTGCTCACGATAGACTAGATAATAAGACCTCCGATTGCTTACGGTAGGCTTCAAATGATAACGATGTCTTCGCTTGCTCACGATAGACTAGATAATAAGACCTCCGATTGGTTACGGTAGGATCAATAACAAAAGAGCCTTCAATTGCCTATGATAGGCTTCAGAATAAGGCCTCCAATTGCTTATGGTAGGCGTCAATACTAACGAAGTCTTCGCTTGCTCACTATAGACTCATAACAAGGCCCCCGATTGCTTACGGTAGGCATGACATAATTTGTAAGTGCAAGCTGCAATATCTTTGATAAATTGTCTTCCCATCCACTGGCGAGGCAATAAAGCAAGTGCGAAGGCATAATGCAAAGCATTTTCAACAATCTTGACAAATCAACTGGCAAGCCGGTCGGGCATGAAGCAAGGAGGGTCTTGGGGTTGATTGTCGAACAAATCAGCTGGCGAACCAGTCCGGCACGAAGCAAGGAGGGTCTCGGGACTGACCTGTTAACCCGAAAAGTAAAACAAGGCGTAATACAAAGAAAATGCGAAGGCATAATTTAAAGCAAGTGCAAATCAATTTGAACAATCTTGACAAATCAACTGGCAAGCCGGTCGGGCACGCAGCAAGGAGGGTCTTGGGGTTGATTGTCGACAAATCAGCTGGCAATCCGGTCCGGCACAAAGCAAGGAGGGTCTCGGGGCTGACCTGTTAACCTGTTAAGCTAAAAGTAAAGCAGTTCATAATATAAAGCAAGTGCAAAGGAATAATTGAAAGAAAGTGCAAAGCAATTTAGCGTGAAATGTAAAGCAATGCAAAAGCGATTTAGCGAATCAACAGGTGTCAAAGTCCAACAAGAGAGAAACCCTGCCTGGTGGTCAACCTGAAAAACGTAAAGCAAGGCATCAATTTTAAAGCAAGTGCGACGACAAAGCAAATGCAAAGAAAAGCAGTGCGGGAATGTAGAGCAATGCAAGAGCCATTTGGCGAATCAATAGGCGAGATAGTCCAACAAAGGGAATTCTCGTAGCCGATGGTCAACCTGAAAAGGTAAGGCAAGGCGTTAATTTTTGAAGCAAATACAAAGACATAATTCAAAGCAAGTGCAAAGTAAAGTAATGCGGAGATATAGTCAGTGCGATAGCCATTGATAAATCAATTGGCGAGACCATCCGGCAAGGATAGCCTTGTGCGGATTATCACCTGAAACAAAGCGATGCCCTATTTGGCTTAGTTTTGAAAACACAAAACAAGCCTTGGCTTTGTCGCCCATTGGGAATGAAAGTCATAGAGGTAGAAATGCTGCCTGTTCGACAATAACTCGTGACAAAGCATAATGCTTTAAGTCGTGGAAAGGGCAATGCGACGCAATTTGCAAGGCAACTTTGGATGCGCGTTCAATAAATTGTTCATCCATAATGCGAATGATCCTTTCATTGCAAGCTTTCATGTTCCTGCTCTCAAAGAAAAATTTGTTAGCTTTGGGGAGGGAGGAGGAAGCATTTGATTTGTGCAGACTTCATCCTGATCTTGTTGATTCTGCTGCTTCCCCGTCTTCATTGGATTTGGATTTGCGAATTGCTTTCAGAAACTTGGCTCATGAACTCAAATAGCATAGATTTTCGAAAAATTGAGGCAAGATAAAATATTTTAATGCGCATGCAAATGAAGTCAAAGATGTAATTCGAAAATTTTGCCTTGACTTAAACTTGTAATATATTTTAAAACAAACTGAACGTCATTTGGCTTAGACTTTGCACTGTTCGCTTAGTCAATTATAGAGTTCTTGCCAACTCATCTTTAACAACCAACGCCTCTTCTTGCAAAATTCTGCCCCAGTTATAATCTTCCGCATCCCTAACTCGTTTTGCAAAAATTGCCCCAGTTGTCCTTCTTGGGGGAAAACGAAAATTTAAATGCTAAAGGGTCGAGCCCGATGGGGGAGCCTACGTATCCCTCCTTGGGAATCAGACCGTGCGTAGTTCTGCAATCACTGCTTCTATGCCATATACCAACAAATAAAAGCTGCCCCAGCTGAAGTACTAACACATAGTGCGATACCCAAAGAGCGCAGACAATAACTTTTCAGTGTGTCGATTTGAATTGTTCAGTTGTTCTGCCATACGTTACAAGCAAAGCTTTGGCAGGTTTATCAATTTTAACTTTGAAACCGAAACAAATGCAATCATAAATAACATAATAAGAATCCGATGCATTTTATTTCAATTTTCATAAATTCAAAATGAGTTGATTCAGATTAACATAAGCTTTAAAGTACAATGCAATTCAGGGCCTCAATCTGAATTAGAATTGAAAATAATGCTACTAAGTTCAATCGCCAAGTCCTTTCAGACAATGCCATTAGCTTTTGGTACTGCATCGTTCACGAGCTAGAGCGTCTACCATAAATCAGATATTGAATCTTGCGTGATTTGCATGGTCAACAACCTTACAAATCAAACTTCTGCTAGAGAAATAAACAAAACAAAGAAACCGCAAAGGGTAACTAAGATAGTTTGCATGTCATTCATAGGATTGCACACAAGCAAGCAACGCCTAGTATTTAATGCATTTTGAGCAAATAAAGCGAGGCAAGCGATTAACATGTGACAATCACAAGTAATTGAGCGTAAATAAATATGCAAACGCGTCCTACCCTGCAAGGTGCCTCTTTGTATTAGAGGTAAGCCTAAACGCACAAACAAGTGGTAACGAAAAATAGTTCATGCCAGTTCTGAGCAATTCAGACTTAGAGTAAGTAATAAATAATAACAATAATTGATAACAATCATCTCTCTGCCTTGACACTGCAGTTCCGTTATCCCAACTAACTTCCAAAAGTTGGTGTCAACTCGAAATTTTAACACAGCTCATGCTCTCCACAGCATCTGCACAAAATTCTAAACCCAAATGCCTAAAACCCGAAACAATCCTCCATAGCTTTTGCAAACATCCACACTCCTCCAAGCACAACTCCTAATTGTTTTACAACATCCAGGGGTGAAATTTCCAACCGCCTTTCACATTACCAGACTGCAAATCATGAAAGGCGCCAATTGGCCTTTCAAAATAAAACCTCACTGGTCCTCGGCTTTGGACAAGCCTCTCAGCTTCCTAGGTTTTGCAAGGCTCACAGACCTTGTTCATAGGGCTCCTCACTGGTCCTCGGCTTTGATCAAGCCTCTCAGTTTCCTAGGTAGCCAAGACCGCACTGGTCTTAAAGGAGGGACCCCACTGGTCATTCAAAGACACAGGGGCTTCGCTCTCCTAGTATGCGACAAGCATACTTCAATTTTTATAAAGTTGCAGCTGGATAATCAACATAGGCCTGCACACACGCAAAGCCATTCACGAGAGGGGTCCCACTGATCCTTTTAAAGACACCAGGGGCTTCGCCTCTTAGATCTCACTACACCAGGCCATCTCTAAAACACAAACTAACCAAATCTGCCTAACTTTTCCCGGACTGCAATTCTGTCTATGATCTCAATTCTACTAAATTCTTCCATTTTCTGACCTAAAAGACAACATAGGAGACAAAATTCCAAATCTGATTTTGCTCAAAACATGGTTAGGACTGAGGATTTGTTATCACACAGCAAATAATATGCATTGTCGTTGGGTTTCAAGAACCCGTTGACGTAAGGGCAGTTTCCTAACTATGGAGGCGGTACCAAGGACCGGGTCCAGACTAAGGTGTAAATGCATGCATGATCCTAAAGCTCCGTCTAAGAGTGGGTTAACGGTTGAGGCTAACAGGTGAGTGGCAAGCGGCCTCGCAGTCGAATTACTTCCACGACAACCGCCGGTGTACCAACTCGTCAGAAGGGTTCTTTAGTGGAAGAAAGTGCGGGTACGCATGAGCGTACCTCACTGATATTTGGGGTGAAAATGCAAGAGGTTCCCAGGAGTAGGGGAAGTATGAACAGAATGCCAGTTTAAATGTGCGCAAATAAGAGTGTAGTGACATGCTTTTCGTGGCACACAAACAAACAGATGTAATAAAGCAAAATAAATTAAGCATGCTAATTGCAAATAATTGGAAACCTTTATGGTCAAAACTTTTATTATTCCCCAGCGGAGTCGTCATGCTGTTGAACCCCAAAAATTACACCGAAAGGGATAAATTCTGAAATATCGATAGGATGGACTAACTCTTTTGGAGTTTTTGGAGTCGCCACCCAATTTAAGGAAAACAGGGAACCAAATTAGCAAATGCGTGCAAAAACTCCGTTTTAGGAAAAAGACGGACTTTTCAGAGATTCTAAGTAAGAGGTTTTATTAATTTCAGAAGAAGGTTTTTAAGGCACTTCCAAAATTCCGTAAAATACGGTTAATCCGACAAGTTTCCAAATATTTAATAGTGCGCTTTTCTTTCGAAAGAATTATTTGAATAATAATACTGATAATAATAATAATAATAATAATAATAATAATAATAATAATAATAATAATCAATTAAATAAAAAGCTTATTTGCAAAATATATATATTTTACTTGCACGCATTTGCTAAGACGACCCCAATTTGCAATAAATTAAATAACGACTTCACAATAAAAGGCAATGAACATAAAGTAAGGCAATATGCAAACAATCACATATTATTGATAAATAAAATATTTTACACATTTATTTGCATGAATATCTCTAAGGAAAGAAAAGAAAAGTTTAAAGATAAAACCCGAGATATGATCAACTCGCGGGAGCCTTGGATTTTCTAAAATTCCTAAGTCTTATTTTGAATGCTTGAGTCCAGGTCAATGTATATCCACATTTGCAAGTTAGCCAAAAGCGTCCCCAAGTTGTTCGTGCCAAAATGTACCTCACAAAAAAAAAATGAAAATGAAATTGGATTAGTACAATAATAAAGTGTAATAACTAATGAAAATAATAATAATAAAGTAATAATGTAATAATAATAATAATAATATAATATATAATATATAATTATAATAATAATAATAATAATAATAATAATAATAATAATAATAATAATAATAATAATAATAATAATAATAATAATAATAATAATAACAGTAAAGGGGTTTTGTTTTTGCAAAATTTAGGCTCAGGTTTGTATGGCGCGTCGAATAGAGGCTCGGGATTTGGTACGGCTGCAAACACGGTGCCCGGGCCGGTTGCCATGCCAAGTACAAATCCACCACTCTATTCGACTTGCTTGGCATTAATTTCATATATTCATCATCGCCTTTTGCTTTAGGGACATAGAGACGGGACCGTTCAAGTATAGTATCATGTTCAAATCAATCCCGAGGCCTCAATACGTGTATATGTATTTTTTCATTGGCCATATTTTAATGTAGTCCAGAGATTAATGCCGAAGCATATCTCCTCAGGGGAACTGCAAAATTCTCAACCAAATGATTAGTAATAAATCCTTCATAACAAATCAATAAGATAGCAAACTTATAATAATAATTTAAAGGGAATTTCATGGGAGCAGGGGGTCCCGGTCAACCTAACAACAGTTGATCAAAACCGAAGCAAGAGAACAAAAGGTAGGACCAACAATTAACCAAATTCCAAACACATGTGCATCCGCATTCCACAGCAAAGGAACTATGATGTAGCCATTTTAGACCTGTAAAACTCGACAAAGAATTAGCAGAACCAGGCATTAATCCAAAATCGTATTGAATAGTAGAACAACAATAAGAACTCAATCAACCAGTTACTGATTTTCTTTATAAGCAAATAGTAAAGATCCGATCGGAATGAACGGCGACGAGGACCGTTGAGCGAAATAAATTAATGATCAGAAACTCAGCCAGATTCTGATGAACAGAGCAACAGAGACACGGGAAGGACGAGCTACCACCAGCTCCGCCACAGCGGCATCGCTACAACTCCATTTCCATAATTCCGAACGGGGTTAGGTAGAATCAGGCAAAGAACATAAGGGCGGAGCAAACATGGAATTTTTCGGTCCAATAAATTCCGGTGGTGATGGCCGGCGACGCCACTGGTTGCGCCCTCTAAACCCCAACCCCAATCCCCTTCTCTCTTTTTCCGATCTGCGGCTCTCCTACTCCCCAGTTTCTGTTTGATTTCGTGTGGGTGTGTGTATAATGGGTTTTTGTTTGGAGAAGATAAGTAGGGTCTGCCGGTTTTCGTGTGTGTGTGGAGTTTTTCTGTGTTCCCCGTGTAACGGTGTGTGTGTTGAGTGGAAAACCAAGGGGAGCTGTTTTTGTAATGGTGTGAGTATGGGTGTGAGGGATTTTTGTGGAAGAAGAAGGTGGGGGATAGATCTGAATTCTTAGTGTATGTAGATGATAAAAAGATGAGGGGAATTGTGAAGGAGATGAATGAATAGTCCCCCTAGGGTTTTAGATAAGCGTGTATATATAGGTGTAGTGGTTTGCACAAATAGGCTAGTGTTTGGGGGGGGGGGGGGGGGTGAGCGGATTTGGCCTCAATTTATAATTAATTAAAATTTTAAAAAAAATAAATAGGTTGCACGGGTGGGTTAAAATTGGAGGGATTTCGCAAATTTAGCACATTCTTTGAAATTTCAATTGATCCTCTTTTATTATCATTATTTATTTAATTTTCAAATTAAACCTCAATTATAAAAATATTACCAGAATTTAATAATTTTGAAAAATCCGGGACAAAATTGGGTGTCAACAGCAATTGTAAGACTTCAAGGCTTTTTAGTTGTTGTGGGGTGAAGGGATTAGATGGAAAGTCTTGCCAATAGGCAAGACTTAAATTCTAATTAGTTAATTCCAAGTCTGATATTATATAACTAATTTAAAATTGATAAATAATTCGTGGAGGGTTGTACTGTTAATGTTTTTGCAAAGACTTGGTGGAAATTTAGTTGTCAATACTATTGTCTATGGCAAGACTTCATGGCAACTTAATTATTTCTAATATTAAAGTCGATAAATAAGTTTCACTAGGAAGTCTTACCCTTTGCCAAGGCTTTGCATCAAGTTAAATTGAATTGGTTATCTGTATGAGTGTAAAATCTTGGCTATAGCCAAAAGTTCAAATTATTAATAATATTAACTTTCCAATCACGTTTGATTTTGAAAAATATTTCTAATCGACAACTGCGCTTCCTTTAAATGAACCACCATGGTATGGTCAGCTTCATTCACAAAAAATTCGCATGTACTTGTGGTGGTGGTGGTGGTGTTGTTACTTGACATGTCATTCATTTTAATAACTTCTACTATGAAGCGGGATTTTCTGAAATTGGCATCATTCTTCAGCAGATACATGCAAGTCATAAGTTCTTGATCATTTGTTACCATCATGCCTCTGCACGTTTCAAGATTCGTGTCAAACCTTATCTTTGCTTCACTTTCATCAGTGTTGATGCTTAAAGCATTACAAATTTCTTTTTCAAATGCCTGGTAGGTTATACCGTCTTTGACAAGTATTAACTTTATGTCATGATTTCTGTATCTGCTGTTTTCTCTCATTCCCTATTATAAGTTATGCAAATGCATTGTGTTGCCATAGTACTAATCCTACACATAATCAATACAAATAATATGCTTTAATAGAAGCAGGATCATCGGTAAAAGTGTTGCCCTTTTCTGGGCTTAAGTTCTTGCAAAGAAGTCTCTCTGAGGTGCCTACTGCATCAGAGCTGCAACTCTTGGCAATAGCCAAGACTTGGAGAGACTTTGTCTGCAAGCCCCCCATAGTAACAGTCTTTAAGTGTTGGCAATAGGCAAGAAGTCTCTCCTAGGTGCCTATTGCACCAGAGCTGCAACTGTTGGCAATAGCCAAGACTTGCAGAGATTTTGTGTGCATGCCCCTCATAGCAACAGTCTGAGAGTCTTGGCAATAGCCAAGAAGTTTCTCCTAGGTGCTTATTCCACCAGAGTTGCAACTCTTGGCAATAGCCAAGACTTGCAGAGACTTTGTCTGCAAGTCCCCCATAGCAACAGGTCTGAAAGTCTTGGCAATAGCCAACAAGTCTCTGCTTTGTGCTTATTGCACCAGAGATACAAGTCTAGCCAAGACTTGCAGAGAATTTGTCTGCAAGCACCACATTGCAACATATCTGTAAGTCTTGGAAATAGGGAAGAAGTGTCTACAAGGACCCCATTGCATCAGAGCTGCAAGTCTTGGCTATAGCCCCTCATTGCAATAGGGTTGAAAGTCTTGGCAATAGGCAATAACTTTGTACAAGCCTCCCATTGCACCAGAGCTTAAACTATTGTCAATAAGCCAAGACTTTTCCAGAATTGATAGATTTTATTTTTTTATGAAAGTGCATATTACAATTACTGTAATCAATCTAATGTCATGTGTTTTTTTTTATTATGAATAAAAACCATATCTCGTTTGGTTTATATAGAATTTTAACCAAAGTTAAGCATAATATAAATGAAATTATAAAGAAATTAATCAAATTGTTAGTAAAATTCAATAGCAATTTGAAGAAATCTTACAGTGAACCTTTGTTTGAATGGAGCAATCTCTGAAAGGAATGGGTCTTTAGGGTTGCTGTGATCGCGTGAATAGTAAAAAGGAAGGGGATGGACTGTGCACGTCTTTTTATTGGTTTGTAGGGGTATTTTGGTCCGAAAAAAGTTTCATTAAACTAATGAGGGCATTTTTGCTAAACATCTGTTAGTGAGGGCAATTTGGCAAACCATTGCTTCCGGTAGCATATTTTTGCAATTCACCCATTATGGTAGGTTGACGATGAGTGTAAAAATACTCCACTATACAATGATGTCCCACAAAACATAGTTGATCATTTATTCAGCTTGGAAACGGGTAATTGTTGGTAATAGTAAGTTTCTTCTCATATGGATGACATCTCAGTCAAGTTTATGACTTTTATATGATTATTTTTTCTAAAGATATAATATATAATCTTTGTTTGTAATTTATAAGGTTAGCGTTTATTACAATCGTGAAGTAAAATTAAGTCATAATCAACTCAATTAATTCGAACCTTATCAATTGTATTTGCTTAAACTGATTTAGGATCACAAATCGAATTTGGGTTGTGAATACAAGCATCTGAGTATTAAAGTCGAAATAATAGCAAGAATAAGTAAAATTGCAAGTAAATAGCGTGATTTCAATATATATGAATGAGTACAAAATTTGGCAGAGTTTTAGTATATATTTCTGAATGATTACATTGTAAAATGAAGGACCATTTGTAGACTGATGAATACAAAGAACCATGATTCCCACGTCTTCCACTAAGCTGCTCACATCTCAACCTTCCAGCTAATGGAGATAGTGGGCCGAGATAAGGGGAAAACCCTCTGCTGTGGATGAGCTAATGCTTCGAGAATTGAATTATTGGCCTCGGGGATATGACATCGCAAGGCGAGCGAGGAGGCGTTCCACCGAGGTAAACACATTAATCATGTTCCTCAATCATTGACTTCGGTGACCCTGTTTGTTACCTCGGTCCATAGTTTGCAAACACCTCTTCGGTCGACTCTGAGCCACGCCGCCGAGGTGCCACGTCTGCAAGTCGATTTTTGCCCAATACAGATAGTCCCCCCACTCCTTGAACAAGTGTCGAAGTTACCGAGGAGTTGAATGAAATTGAGTGGGAGAATAACGCGGCGAAATATACGCCAAGGAATTTAAAACCATTCAATCACTTCAGCTTCCCGTTGCGGCTTACGTGGTGACCGTTGATTAGCTCTAAACAGTCACGCCTTTTCAGTTGCTCTTCCCAACGTTTTTAGCAATGATGGCCCTATGCCTATAAATACTTCCACTTGAAACCTTTTTTCTCCACTTGTAATCTGATTCACGCACAGCAAAGAGAAAGAAGATTTACAACCATTGAAAAGATTACCAGAGTTCCTTTGTTTTTGAAAAGTATAAATTCACACTATCGTCATGTTTGCTACACACTCCATTCAAGGTTCTAGTGGCTCTTCAGAATAGAGAGTTCCCCCGCCGATACCATGATCGTAGGAGGGGAGTTGGTAAACGTGCCTCAACCACTGAATATCGTCACTTCAGTGGAAGGTGAAAAGGAGGCTACGTCACAAATGAGGGGTTTGAGGCGGCATAAACAAATCGCTGGCCGCGATAAAGCCGTCGAAGGGGACAACGATAGCAATGATGACGCTGAAGGCGAGGATGACGTTGAGGGTGATGACGTTGAAGATGGAGAGGATGATGTCGATGCCACTACAGAGACCGGGGTGAATTACAATGTAACGAGGGTGGAAATGCTTCCAAAGCTGGACCCTCAGGCCCGAAGAAAAAACCTCCAAAAATTCCCCTCGAGCAAGAACTCGAACCTCACCATATCATCCTTTCGAACTTCAATACCGACAAGGATCTCAAACTGCAAAATCAAATGGCCGACCAGCAAGAGTTGAATAGGAATGTGGCGGTATAAACGACACCCACACGCCTCACCCAAGATCATATGGTGTTGATCCGAAAGGAGTGCTGGTTTGGACCCGAGGTAAAAGTTGTCATCCCCGATCCAACTAGTAGATGTTGTGATCCTATAGAAGGATTGTCCTTCGCATACACCTATCCATTTACCATTGGGTTCTCACTCCCTGTTCATACGGTGATCGACGAGTTTTGCGATCATAAACTTGTGTTTGGCTCAGCTGGGCCCCAGTGTTTGGAGGGTTGTTCGATGTTTGGATTGGCTGAGCCAAAGAGCCAAGGTAGATTTTGCTTTTCAACATCTCATCTCTCTATTACCCATACTTTCATAAGGTCGGGGTAGTGGCCTTGAACAACCCAGGTAAGTACGCGATTCTTACCAAAAGTGAGGATCATGGAGACCAAGGCTGGTGCGACTGCTACATCCTTTTGGAGACTAGCATTTTATCCACCGAGCCCAATTTTCCAGAGAGGTGGAATAGAACACGTAAGTGCTTTCTTGCTCTATCATTCCCTTCGGTTAATATTCCTTTTTCTTATCATCCTCAAGCCTCTGACCCTATTTCGCTTTCTTGCTTGTAGCCAACAAGGTTGACGTCATCCCTCCAGAAGGCTTGACCAAATGGGTCAAAGCTGTGACCAAAGGTCGCGAGCGCCCAATTCGGTTGTGGATAGATATGGCTGCTAGCAACGGTTAGCAATGCAAGACGTATGGTGAGTTATTTATAATTTTATGCCTGGGTATCGCCCGAAGCTTTCTTTTTTGTTACTAATTTTCTTCATTGCGCCAGGTCTTCCCAACCAAGCTGTTAAGAAGAAAAGGGCAAAAAAGGAAAATAAAAAAAGAAAAAAGAAGGATGAAGAGAATATCGACTTCGATGACGATTTGGCCTCGGTGGCGAATCTCGTTGGAGATTTGAAGGAACGTAATTTCTCGAAGACTTCCAAGTCTTTGAAGGGATCCTCGAGCCAAGGGACCTCAAAAGGTGATGTTGATATTTTCCTCGGTCATTACACTTGTATTTCTGCTTCTTCCCGTTTTAGTATTTGTGAATTTTCTATGTTGTCCTCCGTAGGTTCGAAGAGGAAGAAAATAACTTTGAAGAAATCCTCCCGCTCGGTTTGTCCTCGTACCGAAGTGATGACTTCCCCCCGGCCCGAAGCTGCTGTTGAAAAGCCCCGGGGGTTGGTTGATGAACCTAGTGACGAGGGTACCGAGGACTTGGAGCCCCGTAGGGAGGTTGAAGTGGTAGATCATGAAGGTTTGGAGCACGACTCTGATGCAGCTTTTGGCAAGGCTAAAGGCAAGCTACGGTTGGAAATATTAGGGCCTCTATCGCCAGAGGGAAAGCAACTGCTAGCGCTGCTAGGGCACAATCTGAGCCTGCAAAAGTTTCGACCTCGGAGGGGTCTTTGCGAAAGCTTGAGGTATCAACTTCTTCAAACCTCTTGGAGAGCTCTCGAAGGGACATTCTGAGCTTCATGCCCTTGCTCGGACCAAAAGAGGATGCTATTGTTCAAAAATTTCCTTTGGCTCAACTAGCCACTACTCTCGCTGCAAACGCGCTTAAGGTAAGCCCTAACGCCTTCACCCTTCCCTTTGTTTTAAGTGTTTTCTTACTTTGACCCCTTAATAATTTCCATTCAGGACTTTATTCTATCATTGAGGGCTGTTGAGCTGGAAACCATAAGGTACGAGAAGGTTTAACGCGTCGCCAGTGCTTAGGACAAGAAAAGGGATAGCTTCAATGCTCAAATCGCCGAATTGAAAGCTCAGTTGTTCAAGTCTCGCTCCAATCTGCGCGAAGAAGAGGCCGTTTCCGAGGCTAAAATACAGGCTCTCGGTGATAGTTTCCAAGTAGAGCGCTCGAAGCTAGATTCCAAAGTTGCGAGGCTCGATGAAGAATTGTCCCAAGCTAAGAATGAATTCATAGAAGAAGCCAACAAGCACCACGAGCAGCTGAAGAAGCATGTGCTCGAAATTCAAAGGCTGGAAGGCCAAAACTCCAAGATCCCGACCCTTGAAACCGAGGTTAAGCTGTTTCTAGATGAAGTAGCTGACCGCAAGGAGAGGGCCAAGCTCAGAGCCAAAATAGCGGAATTAGACAAGCGTTGGGCCGTCATCAAATCTCGATTGAAGCTGCTCAAGCAATGCCGAGCTGGTGAGCTTAACTTGGAGGGGAGATTTCTAATGCGGCTAAAGCCCAAGCTATGATTGATGATCTTCCTTCAAGTGAAGGCTCGGGCGATGATGAGACTGAGGACAAAGAAGATGAAGAAGATGAAGGTGAAGAAGACATAGAGGATGCCGATGATAGGACCTCCGAGGAGGGAGGTGGACGCGAAGCATAGCATTCATGTTTCCATCTTATGTTTTGTTTTTGTTTTTGATAAGGCTTTCGTGTTAGGAAATTATTCCCCACACAAAAATATTATTCACCGTATAATAGCAACAATATTAACGGAGTACTGAAAAGACGGAGAATAAAAATAATAACAAGGACACCAAAATTTTTACGTGAAAACCCCTTCTGAACTAAGGGAAAAACCACGGCCCGAGACGAGCAAATAATTCCACTATAATAAGGACTTTTACATCCTGTAGTATATACCACTACACACTCATAAAAGAAATAACTCTCTTTTGATTTTTCACTTTACTATAAAACCGCCCACACTCTCTATTTTTCCTCACAGAATATTTTCCTATACTGTGTATTCTCTCTTACACTGTGTCTCTCTCTAATACTCTTTGAAACTAGATACCTTACAACTGAACCAGAGCTGGCTATTTATAGTTGTAAGATGGCCTTGTGATATCATGGCCTGCATCACCATATGCCAATGAATTCAAAAAAGTCTTCCAAACTTTGTAGGCTTTCTATGGCACCGTCCAATGAAAATTTACTTCTAACATTTTTTGCATACTTTTCACATTTTTGCATGGGATGGACCCAGCAAATCTCCCTCTCCAGTTCCATGCACCTGAAGGAGGGATGTTCAGCTTTCAGATAAAGCTCGTGCAGACAAGTTCTTTGCACAACTCCAACTTGTCCCTTTGAATAACCTTAAAAGCGTCTTGCTCCCCCTGATCAGCAATCTCATCAGATTGCTCCCCCTGCTCGGCAGCATCATCTGTCGTGCTTTCTCCACCTCGACAAATTTCTGCATTTGTCTTGTACAACACGTCACGAGCAGCTCTTTCTGAAATCACCAATGATTCCTTGGTGAGTCTCCACCTTTGATTTGCAAAGTGATTCTCGTATCCATCTCGATCCAAAGCAATCCCTGAGATCAAGTTCTTCCGCAAATCAGGTACATGTCGCACTTCTTTAAAACCAAAGTGCATCCCATATTTGTCTTGATGCACACATCACCGATTCCCACAACCTTCGAGTAACTCGTGTTACCCATCCTCACTATGCCGAAATCACCTGCTGCATATTTGCAAAATAAATTTCTTATCGGTGTGACGTGGTAAGATATTGATGTGTCTACCACCCATTCCGACTCTTGACCTGCCAAGTGCATATATTCCTCATCCTCATTTACGATGAGAAGAGTATCTGTGTCATCATATTGCATCATCGCGGTTGTGTTAGCTTCATTATTTTGGCCGCCGTGTCCGCCTTTACCCCTTTTAAGATTTGGGCAGTTCCTTTTAAAGTGACCCGGTTAATCGCAATTGTAACAATTTCCACCTGATGTTGTGGGTCGATTCCTGGACTTTCCCCAACCTCCGGATCTACCATAGTTGCTCGAACCCCTGCCTTTACCTTCTGTGATGAGAGCATATCCATGACCTTCAGGCTTCTTTCTCATGTTCTCATTGAGTAGAGCTGATGTGACATCATTAAACTCAATATCAGTTTTACCGTGTAGTATGGTCGTTTCCAAATTATCATACAAGGATGGCAACGAGTTCAGGAGAAAGATGGCTTTATCTTCTTCCTCGATCCGTACTCCGAGGTTGGCCAGCTGCGTGATTAGTCCATTGAATTTATTAAGATGTGACAAAAAATTCATACCTTCACCCATTTGTAGGGCATATAACTGCTTCTTCAGGTATAATTTATTTGTCAGCGTCTTTGACATATATAGACTCTCCAACCTTGTCCATATTCCACACGCAGTGTATTCATCAGCGATGTTATTGACCACATCATCTGATAAGTGAAACCTAATTGCACTGGCCGCCTTTTCATCCATCTCCGCCCAAACCTCGAGCTTCATGGGTCCAGGCTTCTCTTTATTCAGTGCCTTTTGTAATCCTTGTTGGATGAGAAAATCCCTCATCCTTCTTTGCCACATTGAGAAACCGCCCTCTCCGTTAAATTTTGCTAACTCGTACTTTACTCCTGACATTTTTTCACCGAGTATAGTACCACCTGCCGTGAATAGTATTTCTGTAATGAACAACACTTGTGCTCTGATACCATTTGTTGGGAAATTAATACCCACACAGAAATATTATTTACGGTATAATAGCAACAATATAAACGGAGTACTGAAAATGCGGTAATTAACGAGAATAAAAATAATAACAAGCACATCAAAATTTTTACGTGAAAAACCCTTCTAAACTAAGGGAAAAACTGTTACACCCCATATGTCTAAAGTGACGTATATCATTCTAATGACATGTTAAGAATGATTTAATTGAGTTTAAAGTCATAATATGACCATTTATGATGTTTCTATGTTGAATATAAAGTTTGGGAAAAATTGGATTTAAGTTACGGAAAAACCGACTAAGGAATTGCCTTGTAACAGAGCTTTTTCAGCAATTAATTTCATGTATTATATGAGGTCTTTTGGGGACATATCATATACCAAATTGAAGGTCTTGGAGTGTAGTTTCCAACACTTTTAACATTTTTTTCATACAACTTATAGATAAAAAGATATGAGCATAAAAAATCAGGCCAGAAAAAGGGCCATAAGCGCAAAAGAGGACTAAAACTGAAATATTTCAAGTATAAAAGAAAAAAAATCCTCCTCCATCTCGTTATTTCTAGAAACTTAGTGATAGAAGCAGTGTGCTCTTGGGTGCTAAAGACATTTTGATGGTTTTGAAGAAAGAACATTGATCTTAGCTCGAAATTGAAGACATATTGCGTCAAAACGCTCTACGCGATTAGGGTAACATTATGCTACCTTCAATTTCGTTTATAGTTTGAGTTTTAGAATTACTTCATAGCTATGTAAAGTACCTAAATTCTATGTTATCTCTTGTTTAAGCTTTAGAAGGTGTGGAATTCAAAGGAGACAAGGTTTAGAAGCGAGAAACATCAAAGGTATGTAAGACTAAACCTTTCTTTTGGCAAGGCATGTATCTTTTAGCTTATGAAGCTTTTCTTAGTTCTAAACTTAGTGTTTCTTGTGAGAAACTTGTACGGTATCAAGGAAACCTTGTATATACTTAATTTGGTAGTAAAATCCAATGTGAAAGACGTCCGAATCAGCAAGACAAAATGTTTCAAAATCTGGAAAATCATTTTGATCTTTGGACAGCTGTTAGTATATTGATCACAACTCCTTGTACAAAATTTATATTTAGATTCTTTAAGAATTCCCAGTACCCTAAGACATATATCAACGACTTTCATGCAGACCATGAAATCTATATCTTTCATCTACACTCTGAAAATTAGGTTGAAAGTCAGGACAGTAGTGCTGTCCAGACATTCTATCTACGGATTTGTTATGTCATCCAGTTGTCTCACCTTGTTATTCGTTTAACATGTTTATGTAATCCGTTTATCCGGGTATCCATTCCCGTGTGTAGTATAGTGCTGGTTCTGTTTTTGCGGATCATCCAGTTTCAGAGGAAACTCTGCCGAAATTTTTATAAAAATCAAAGAGTTAGACAAATTCTAAGTTTCAGGTTGTGTCTATAATTCCATCCAGAGTTTTCTTATCATTCCTTTGAGTCCATATATATTGTTGCCACATGTGTTATGCCTCATACATGCTTATGCTTATATTGTGATCATGTTATGTGTGATTTGGAGTCCCCCATAGAGGCTGGACGTTGGACACACAGTCCGGTCGCGTGTGATACTACCCGTCTGGGGTATACAGCCCCTCTGGTTCAGGCGGGAGTTGAAACACCTAGTGTGACCGTGTGAATGGTGTGACCGGGTGTCATTCACACACTCTGACCAGAGAGACTAGATATTACTGGCTGGGGGGGATATAGCCCATAACACCCACCAGGTTTGTTATATACGCGTATATAGCCACAGTATGCACTGCATGATTATTCATGAGGCTAGTTCAGTTTTTCAGTTACTTACCAGTTCAGTTTTAGCTCAGTACTAGTTATCAGCCACCAGTTCTTAGCGTCAGTATCAGTTGACCGTTATCAGTTCCAGTTTCTAGTAACCAGCTATCAGTCATATTATAGTTATTTATTAGTATAGTTCAGCTCAATCTTCAGTTCCAGCTTCAGCTAGACTTCAGTTTATATTCAGATCATGTTTAGTACGTTCTTCAGATTTCCAGCTATATTGCTATGCTCCAGCTCATATTTAAATATTTATATTCCAGCCTTACAGTTTCATTCAGCTATGATATATTATATGCTCATGCCTTACATACTTGGTACATATCGTACTCACGCCCTTTTCTGGGCCGCTCCATTTCATGCCACGCAGGTACAGATAGATCAACGCTCGGACCATGTTAGTAGGCCATCTATCAGCTATTGGAGTCACCCCGCTTACTCCCGGAGTTACTTATCCTTTGGTATGTGTACAGTCAGCCAGCTTGGGTATGTCGGGGCCTTGTCCCGTCCTTTGTATATTCAGGTCAGCACTCTTAGAGGCCTGTAGATATGTCCCTGTGTAGTTCTGTCAGTATGTTATGTATGTCAGCTTGTGTTAGCCTTGTCAGATTTTTTTTTGCAATGCATAGTTCTTATCAGCTAGGTTTATACTTATTCCGTTTATCAGTTATATTCATGGTTAGCAGATTATCAGCAGAATTAATGATGATCGACACTTAGTGTTGGTCATCCGTCGTGACCCTAGGTTGGGTCGTGGCAAAAGTGTTATCAGAGCAGTTCAGTCCTAGGGTGTCTACAGGCCGTGTCTAGTAGAGTCTTGTTTAGGAGTATGTTGCGCGCCATACTTTTGAACAGGAGGCTACGCGGCACTTTAGGACAGTTGTCTTTCTTTCTTCTCTAGATCATGCGATAGAGCCATGATTATAGAATTCAGCCCTCTAACAATAGTGTTTTCAGCTAAGCGATGCCGCTGAAAAAACTAACAGCTGCCAGAAGGGCAAGGCCATTGCTGGCCAGGGCATTAGTAGAGTGCCATCTGAGGTGGATGAGATTGAGGAGTTCAGACCTGAGGCTCCATCTGAGGCCTCACTGATCCCTTCAGTTCAGGGCGATATTAGTGGGACTACAGCTGCCATACCTCCAGCTCATCAGCCTGATAGTCAGGGGCATGAAGTGAGGGATGCCATCAGATTATTGACCAGTGTTGTAGTTGCTTAGAATAGACAGCATAGTGCAGATGCCTAGGGAGATACTGGATCCCGGATCAGGGATTTTATTCGACTAGAGCCTCCAGTCTTTACTGGATCCCGTACAGGAGAGGACCCTCAGGATTTTCTTGTGAGGATAGCCAGGGTGTTGAGGGTCATGCACGCGTCAGAGACAGAGTCAGTAGAGTTGGCTGCATTCAGATTGCATGACCTAGAAGCAGGGTGGTATCAGACATGGGAGCTATCTAGAGGGCCAGATGCTACTCCTGCGACTTGGAAGGAATTCTCAGATGCCTTCCTTCATCCGTATATGCCCATAGAGACACAGAGAGCACGTGTTGATCAGTTCCTGTCCTTGAGATAGGGAAGTTTGAGTGTAGAAGAGTATAATTATCGCTTTAATTCTTTAGCAAGGTTTGCCCCAATTGTGGTAGCAAGTATGGAGGATAGAATTCACAGGTATGTAGTGGGACTTGGTCCACACCTGGTGAACGAGTGTATGACGGTTGCTATGCAGTCAGGTATGAACATATCATGCATTCAGGCATTTGCTTTATCACTTGAGGAGAAGAAGTAGAAATAGAGAGCCGACAAGGATAGAGGGTTACCTAAGAGGGACAGATTATTTGGTTCATTAACAGAGACATCCGGAGCGAGTAGACATTAGAGTGTTAGACAGCCACCAGCTAGTATACCTACACAGTCTCGCGGCTTTAGATCTGATAGACCTCCTCAGTTCAGATCTAGTCACATATCACTAACTTCAAGATTTAAGCGTCGTGGTACTTCTATACCGGCCAGTCAGACATATCCCAGATGTTCGGATTGTGGTAGACGCCACTTGGGTCCATGTCAGTTAGGAGTTGATACTTGTTATATTTGTCGCGAGGCAGGCCATTTCATGAGAGATTTCCCGACTAGGGGTGGTAGTGGTGCAGCTGATGTTTGGCATTTTATACCTATATTTCCTTAATATTTCCTCACGTTTTAGTAACTTATTCGCTCGTTTTGTGGTTTATGAATATGGTTTTACACTGATTTTATGTCGTGTGTATGTAGGTTGTTATGCAGTGTAATTGGAGCTTTTAAGAGCATGATTGAGCAAGAAAAGATTGGATTTTGATTGAGGATTGGATCGAGCACACGAAGGCACGACACGAGCGAGCAAAAGAGCGAACGAAACAGGAATTTGGCTGGGCGCTGTGGGCTCCGCGCCGCGCCACCCAAGGCGCCAGCACCCCCAGCGCGTTTTGCCATGCGCCGCAGGTCCAAAGCGGAAGGTTTTTGGCGTCCTCTGTCCAAGCTCACGCGTTCCGAGGCGCGGAGCGCCCGTTATAGCGCCCCTTGTGCGCGTTTTTACTTCCTATTTCGTCTAGGATTGGGTCTAACTTATTACTAGGTGTTTGTAAACTCTATAAATACTCTTTTACTTCGTTTTTCATGGGAGTTGAGACTTTGGAGCAATATTGAGAGCTACACACTTCATTGAACAAGGGTTATTCCCAAATCTTTCATCTATTACATCATTTATTTCATTATTACACCAAATCTTTGCCTTGTGATTATGAATATGTTTGGCTAATTTCCTAACGTTCTGGGGTTAGAGTTTACATGAAAGTTGATTGTTGAAGATTGATTTCCATTGATTGAATCCCATAACGGGTTACTTATTCTTCCTTGATTTAACTTGTATAATTGTTAGAGCTCGATAGTTATACATCATCTATGGTTTTTGGGTTGAACTTGAAAGAGAGAACCTAATTACGTAATAAGGAAGAATAGAACTAGTTTGTGAACCCGGGCATCGGGGAATCAATTCGCGGGTAGGATAGACATATACTTGCTTGCCTAGTTTAACCAATTACAGGATCGTCAATGCGTGCATGTGATTTAACCCGTAGACATACAGGGATTAGAGTAGCTTGCATAGATTGTGAAGAACTGAAAGGTTTTCATAATTACAATCAACCTGTCAGTTAGTAACCCGGGATTTAAGAAGTGAAATCAATTGAAGACATCAACTGGATTGTTCGTAATTCTAACCCTGGATCGCTCCCTTGATATTGTTACAACCAAAGTTTTGCCCCATTGCTTGATTACATTCCAGCACTTTAATTACTGCACTTTAGTATAAAAACTCTTACAATCATTGGAAAAAGACCCCTGGATAGTTTGTTCAGGAATTGTTTATTAAGCACTAGTCTGCATAGTCCTCGTGGGAACGATACTCGACTTTGTCACTTTATTACTTGGCGACCGCGTATACTTGCGTGTGCGTTTGGGAGCAACAAGTTTTTGGCGCCGTTGCCGGGGACTAAATAATTGACTGATTTCTTTTTGAACGATTACTTATTTTCTATTCAGGTTTAATTTTTGTTTAGTTTAGTAGTGTGTTACTTGTCTTATCATGGCATCTTTTAATGAAAATCGGTCGAGTGGTTGTAATTCAAATTTTGAGGATCTCTGTCTACTTTGCGGAGGAACCCACATGTGGGAAAATTGTCCGAGTCTTTCAACCCTGCGAGACTGGTTATGTGAATTTTCTACCACCTTTGATTGGAATTTTTGTAAATTGTGTGGTGGTCGGTGGAATGATTGTCCTAAGTGTCATGCTCCTTCCCCCAATAATTTTGGTGATGATTCTAATGATGTTTGTGAGTTTGACAGGAGCGATAAAGTGCAGGTTGTTAGCGAAACTTGGCTAATGGAGCAAGCCAAACTCTTAGAAGCTTATGGGGATTTCAGGAGTGAACTTACAAATATGACGAGGCAATTTATGGAAGAAAGGGTTGTGCTCGGGCAAGAGATCGACGAATTTGGCTTGACTATTCACGACTTGGAGGAGAATTTGAGTGATATGGTTGAGGTGTCTGATGCCCAATTATCAGTTGTCGTGAATAGTAGATTTGAGATAGAAGAGCTTAGAAGCCAATTTGAGGAGCAAAAAGTGGAATTCCTACCATTCAACCCAATAGCAGTTGATGATGCCAAGGTTGAGGAAATCACATTAGAGTCAAGTGAGAAAATAGAAAACATCATATTTGAGGACTCTAGTGTTTGTGCAAGTGAGGGTGTCAAAAGTAATGCAACTTTAGAATTGAAGCGCATTGGACCTCATTCCAATCATTTTTCAACATTGTGTTTGGATGGTGACATGAAAATTGAGCCACCCGAGCCTATGAAGAAACAAAAGGAGGAGGAACAAGGTGCCTATATTTTAGAGTTTGTGATGCAGAGGAGACAAAACGACATCCCTCATTTAAAGGCTAAGAAGTGCAAAATGCGGCATTGTTTACTTGGTCCTGTTGTATTTTTGCCACCACCCCAATACCATAGTTGTAAACTTGAGGCAAAGTTGGGGATTCAATTCATTAGTTCAAGGTGGAGACAAAAGTGATGAAGTTGTCTTCGTCGTGCCACGACGTTAACTAAGGCGCTTCTTGGGAGGCAACCCAATTTGCTTGCTTTACTTTTATTTATTTTTATTAGTATTTTTATAGTTGTATATTACTTTGGGCGATTCTTTGGATTGCAGGTTCATGTAATGTCGAGGCTAAGTGTGGGGTGTCCTCACCCTTGCCTAATATTGATGACCTGATGAGGGAAGTCTGAGTACCTCATACTATATGGAAGCTTGGAGGATGCTAGCACCAAGGACTAGAATCTTCGGGGAAGTTTTCTTTACCTTGCACTTTCTTATTTTTAGCGCTGAGGACAGTGCTTAGTTTAAGTGTGGGGTGGGAAACTACCCTTTATCTATTTTTGAGGTTAGGGATGCATGTACCATAGGATTTTTCTTTTGTCACTTGACTTTATTTTTATTTGTTTCTTGCTTTAATATATGAAAAAAATAATAAAAAAAAATTAGAAAACCAATGAAAAATTCCAAAAAGATTTTCCTTTTAGTTTTTATTAGTGGTACATGTCATCCACCCCGTGGTTTTTCTTATGGCCTCGGTTCTTTTCCACGGGGAGGCCTTTGAACCGGGTAGTTTTTATTTTTTTAGGATTAGGATAGTTAGTTATAGGTGGCCCTAGACGGAAGGAAATAGGTAGAATGCTAGGTGCCTTTGATTTGTTTGATACCGGTGGACTTGAATTGATTGCATGTGCTATTTGTGGTGTCTTTGGTTTTGATTTGATGCATGCCTAGAAAAAGAAAAAAAATTGGAACAACCCCCTTGAGATGCTTGAGTCCGCTTGCTTGACTTGATTGCTATCCTTTGTGCATTAGTGCTTAAATTTCCACAAGTTGCATTCTAGATGTTTGATTGAGAGTTGTTGATGGAACCTTTTTGTGTGGATCATGTGCAATGTGTGTGTGAGGCATATTCTTGTTTGCTCCATGTTGCATATTAATGTCTAGAACTTGCCCCGTGTGTGTGCAAAGCGAAATCCTAGGTTTGCTCTAGTCGGGAAATGATACAAGGCCTTCTTTTTGTTAGCCTACCCTTACGTATATACCTTGAAAAAATTGTTGTTGTGATTTCTTTGATCCTTTCTATTGGTACCCACACCCCGAGCCTACCCATTTGTTCTAAATTGTCTCTTTTGGCCCTTTACTCCTTAAGCACTTTATTGATATTGTGTAGTTACTTTGGAGTTGTGGTTGGATGTTGGGAGGTTCTTGAGTAGAACTAATGAAGGGGAATAATTGTAAAAATTGTGAAGTAGTGGAAAGCATTGGCAAGGTTGGAAAAAAATTGAAAAGAAAAAAAAATAGCAAAGTTGAAAAGAAAGAAAAACTTGTGGAAAAGAAATAAAAAGAGAAAAGATATCTATTCCTTGCTAGTGTGTGCTTAATAGAAAAATGCTACTTGTTGGGAAGGTGTATGTGTGATAGTTGTGATTGGGTGGCTTGATGAGATTGATGCTTAATTTGAATGTGATGTATTAAAGTGCTTAGGGAGGTAGTCACTATTACCATATGTATCCTACCAGCCCCTTAGCCTACATTACGACCTTTCTAAAGTCCTAGTTAATCCCGATTGGAGTGAGCTTACATTAGTGGAGTCCTACACTACGGGCAAGCCTATGGTACGTTGTGTGTGACATGTGAGTCTTTCATGAGAGTGAGTGAATTCTTTCTCTGCTATTGTCCCCATTCTATTCTTGATATTCATGGTTGTGTGTGATACTTGGGGACACTCTCTTGCTTCATTTTGGTGAGGGCACATGGTTTGCATGAGATAGGTGAAGTTGTGGCTTCTTGGTTGAGTAGATAGGCGTGATTTTGTGGGAGCATGGTTGCATTAAGTTGAGTTTGTGCATTTGAGCTATTTTGGGGTGGTTGTTCTCATATTTTGGAGTTTGATAATTATTGGCATGTTGTGGATCCATAGTAGTCATGTGTGCATTGGTTCAATGGTCGGTATCGACCATAGTCATAGGCAGACCTGTTTTACCTAGGTTGGAAAGTGAGATGTGACTTGCTCGAGGGCGAGCAAGGGTTCAAGTGTGGGGTGGTGATGTTTGGCATTTTATGCCTATATTTCCTTAATATTTCCTCACGTTTTAGTAACTTATTCGCTCGTTTTGTGGTTTATGAATATGGTTTTACACTGATTTTATGTCGTGTGTATGTAGGTTGTTATGCAGTGTAATTGGAGCTTTTAAGAGCATGATTGAGCAAGAAAAGATTGGATTTTGATTGAGGATTGGATCGAGCACACGAAGGCACGACACGAGCGAGCAAAAGAGCGAACGAAACAGGAATTTGGCTGGGCGCTGTGGGCTCCGCGCCGCGCCACCCAAGGCGCCAGCACCCCCAGCGCGTTTTGCCATGCGCCGCAGGTCCAAAGCGGAAGGTTTTTGGCGTCCTCTGTCCAAGCTCACGCGTTCCGAGGCGCGGAGCGCCCGTTATAGCGCCCCTTGTGCGCGTTTTTACTTCCTATTTCGTCTAGGATTGGGTCTAACTTATTACTAGGTGTTTGTAAACTCTATAAATACTCTTTTACTTCGTTTTTCATGGGAGTTGAGACTTTGGAGCAATATTGAGAGCTACACACTTCATTGAACAAGGGTTATTCCCAAATCTTTCATCTATTACATCATTTATTTCATTATTACACCAAATCTTTGCCTTGTGATTATGAATATGTTTGGCTAATTTCCTAACGTTCTGGGGTTAGAGTTTACATGAAAGTTGATTGTTGAAGATTGATTTCCATTGATTGAATCCCATAACGGGTTACTTATTCTTCCTTGATTTAACTTGTATAATTGTTAGAGCTCGATAGTTATACATCATCTATGGTTTTTGGGTTGAACTTGAAAGAGAGAACCTAATTACGTAATAAGGAAGAATAGAACTAGTTTGTGAACCCGGGTATCGGGGAATCAATTCGCGGGTAGGATAGACATATACTTGCTTGCCTAGTTTAACCAATTACAGGATCGTTAATGCGTGCATGTGATTTAACCCGTAGACATACAGGGATTAGAGTAGCTTGCATAGATTGTGAAGAACTGAAAGGTTAGTAACCTGGGATTTAAGAAGTGAAATCAATTGAAGACATCAACTGGATTGTTCGTAATTCTAACCCTGGATCGCTCCCTTGATATTGTTACAACCAAAGTTTTGCCCCATTGCTTGATTACATTCCAGCACTTTAATTACTGCACTTTAGTATAAAAACTTTTACAATCATTAGAAAAAGACCCCTGGATAGTTTGTTCAGGAATTGTTTATTAAGCACTAGTCTGCATAGTCCTCGTGGGAACGATACTCGACTTTGTCACTTTATTACTTGGCGACCGCGTATACTTGCGTGTGCGTTTGGGAGCAACAGCAGCCCAGCCAGCTAGATCATCAGTAGCTTCCTCAGCACCAGCACGCCCTCAGGGGCATGTTCTTCGGGGACCAGCAGAACTGAAAGAACTTAAGGAGCAACTGAAGGATTTGTTATATAAAGGCCTCATCAGACCTAGCATTTCCCCGTCGGGAGCCCCGGTATTGTTTGTGAAAAAGAAAGATGGCTCTCTACGCATGTGCATAGATTACAGACAGCTAAATAAAGTCACAATCAAGCATAAATACCCTCTGCCCAAGATTGATGACTTGTTCGAACAACTCCAGGGTTCCAAGTGTACCTCGAAGATAGATTTGCGATCAGGCTACCATTAGGTTAGAGTCAGAGAATCTGATATACCTAAGACTGCATTCAGGACTAGGTATGGCCATTATGAGTTTTTAGTGATGTCGTTTGGACTCACTAATGCCCCTGCAGTATTTATGGATCTGATGAACAGTGTATTCAGGCTTTATCTAGATTTATTTGTGATTATATTTATTGATGATATTCTCATCTATTCAAAGTCTGAATCAGAGCATGCGGAGCACCTACGCACAGTATTGGGTAGTCTTTGGGACCAACAATTATATGCTAAGTTCTCAAAGTGTGAATTCTGGTTAGATTCAGTGGCATTTCTTTGCCATATAGTTTCAGCAGAAGGAATTAAAGTAGATGGCCAGAAGATCGAGACTGTGAAGAATTGGCCCAGACCTACGACGCTAACTGAAGTACGTAGTTTTCTGGGTTTGGAAAGTTATTACAGAAGGTTCACAGAAGGTTTTTCCTCCATTGCAGCTCCACCAAATTGACACAGAAAATAGCTAAATTTCAGTGGTCTGATTCTTGTGAGCGCAGTTCCAAGAACTAAAGAACAGGTTGATAACAGCTCCAGTACTTACACATCCAGAGGGATCTGAGGGCGAAGTCATTTACTGTGATGCTTCTCGAATTGGTCTTGGTTGTGTTTGATGCAGCACGGAAGAGTAATTGCCTATGCTTCCAAGCAGCTGAAAAAGCACGAGCAGAACTACCCTACTCATGATCTGGAGCTTGCGGCAGTCATTCATGCAATAAAGATTTGGAGACATTATTTGTACGGGGTTCATGTTGATATTTATACATACTACAAGAGCCTCCAGTACATATTTAAGTAAAAGGATCTAAACCTGCGACAAAGGTGATTGCTAGAGTTACTAAAGGACTATGACATGGAAATTCTTTATCATCCAGGTAAAGCAAATGTTGTAGTGATGCCCTTAGTCATAAGTCCATGTGTAGTTTATCTTAGTTACAGCCACAAAAAAGAGAGTTAGCTCATACACTCCACTAGTTGGCCAGTATGGAAGTCAGATTAATAGATTCAGAGGACGCAGAAGTTACAGTTCAGAATGCAGGCACTACTTTTCTAGTGGTAGAAGTAAAACAACGTCAGTATAAGGATCCAGTTCTAGTTGAATACAGACAAATAGCCAGAAGAAAATTGGAGTCACCATAGAGGGTTACTAGTGACGGGGTTCTCATGTATAAAGATAGACTTTGTGTTCCTAATGTTGCAAATTTACGTGGATAGATTATGTCCGAGGCATATTATTCCAGATACACTGTTCACCCAGGTATGACTAAGATGTATCATGACCTTAAGCAGTTTTACTGTTGGGACGGAATGAAGCGTGGCATAGCAGTATTTGTGGCTCAGTGTCCTAACTGCCAGCAGGTTAAAGTCGAGCATCAAAACCCTAGTGGCTTGTTACAGGAAATCGATATTCCATCATGGAAATGGGAAGCAGTGAATATGGACTTCATTACAGGCTTGCCCCGTACGCGGAGCAAGTATGACTCAATTTGGGTTATAGTTGACATGCTTACTAAATCAGCTCATTTCTTGCCTGTTAGAACTACTTATACAGCAGAGGATTATGCCAGACTTTATATCAGAGAGATAGTGTGCCTACATGGTATTCCAGTATCTATTATTTCAGACAGGGGAGCACCAGTTTATAGCTAATTTCTAGCGATCGTTCCAGACAGGTTTAGGGACACAGGTGAATCTGAGAACAAATTTCATCCCCAGACATATGGACAGGCTGAGCAGACCATTCAGACATTAGAAGATATACTTAGAGCTTACGTGTTAGATTTTTGAGGCAGCTGGAGTGATCATCTACTGTTGATAGAGTTTGCATATAATAACAGCTATCGTTCTAGCATACAAATAGTGCCATATGAAGCTTTATATGGGTGCAAATGCAGGTCTCCTATAGGATAGTTTGAGGTTGGCGGGTCTCAATTAATAGGTCCAGATTTAATCCAACAGGCAGTTGATAAAGTCAAGTTAATCAGGGAAATATTATTAGCAGCACAAAGTAGGCAGAAGTCCTATGCAGAAAACCGACGTCGAGATTTGCCTATGAAAGTATCACCTATGAAAGTATTTCTGAAAGTATCACCTATGAAAGGCGTTATGAGATTTGGAAAAAAGGGGAAGCTTAGCCCTAGATTTATTGGTCCATATCAGGTTATCAGGCGAGTTGGGCGTGTAGCCTACGAGTTAGACCGTCCAGCAGACCTTCAGGAGGTACATCCAGTATTCCATGTTTCTATGCTAAATGTGTTGGAGATCCTTCTAGAGTTGTACTAGTAGATGATATACAGATCACGGAGTAATTAACTTATGAAGAGGTGCCAATTATAATTTTAGATAGGCAGATTCGTCGACTAAGGACGAAAGACATTCCTTCAGTTAAGGTGCTATGACGAGGCAATAATGTAGAAGAAATAACTTGGGAAGCTGAAAATGACATGATAGCCAAATATCCACATCTCTTCACTACTTCAGATATGTAGCAGATCGTTGCTTAATGATTCCACATACTTCATTTAACATTCGAGGACGAATGTTCCTAACGGGGGAAGATTGTTACACCCCATATGTCTAAAGTGACGTATATCATTCTAATGACATGTTAAGAATGATTTAAGTGAGTTTAAAGTTATAATATGACCATATATGATGTTTATATGTTGAATATAAATTTTGGGAAAAATCGGATTTAAGTTGCGGAAAAACCGACTAAGGAATTGCCTTGTAACAGAGCTTTTTCAGCAATTAATTTCATGTATTATATGAGGTCTTTTGGGGACATATCATATACCAAATTGAAGGTCTTGGAGTTTAGTTTCCAACACTTTTAACAGTTTGTTCATACAACTTATAGATAAAAAGATATGAGCGTCAGAAGTCAGGCCAGAAAAAGGGCCATAAGCGCAAAAGAGTTGTTTCAACTATAAAAGAAAAAATCCTCCTCCATCTCGTCATTTCCAGAAACTTAGTGATAGAAGCAGTGTGCTCTTGGGTGCTAAAGACATTTTGATGGTTTTGAAGAAAGAACATTGAACTTAGCTCGAAATTAAAGACATATTGCGTCAAAACGCTCTACGCGATTAGGGTAACATTATGCTACCTTCAATTTCGTTTATAGTTTGAGTTTTAGAATTACTTCATAGCTATGTAAAGTACCTAAATTCTATGTTATCTCTTGTTTAAGCTTTAGAAGGTGTGGAATTCAAAGGAGACAAGGTTTAGAAGCGAGAAACATCAAAGGTATGTAAGACTAAACCTTTCTTTTGGCAAGGCATGTATCTTTTAGCTTATGAAGCTTTTCTTAGTTCTAAACTTAGTGTTTCTTGTGAGAAACTTGTACGGTATCAAGGAAACCTTGTATATACTTAATTTTGTAGTAAAATCCAAGGTGAAAGACATCCGAATCAGCAAGACAAAACGTTTCAAAATCTGGAAAATCATTTTGATCTTTGGACAGCTGTTAGTATATTGATCACAACTCCTTGTACAAAATTGATATTTAGATTCTTTAAGAATTCCCAGTACCCTAAGACATATATCTACGACTTTCATGCAGACCATGAAGTCTATATCTTTCATCTACACTCTGAAAATTAGGTTGAAAGTCAGGACAGTGGTGCTGTCCAGACATTCTATCTGCGGATTTGTTATGTCTTCCAGTTGTCTCATCTTGTTATCCGTTTAACATGTTTATGTAATCAGTTTATCCGGGTATCCATTCCCGTGTATAGTATAGTGCTGGTTCTGTTTTGCGGATCATCTTTCAGAGGAAACTCTGCCGAAATTTTTATAAAAATCAAAGAGTTAGACAAATTCTAAGTTTCAGGTTGTGTCTATAATTCCATCCAGAGTTTTCTTATCATTCCTTTGAGTCCATATATGTTGTTGCCACATGTGTTATGCCTCATACATGCTTATGCTTATATTGTGATCATGTTATGTGTGATTTGGAGTCCCCCATAGAGGCTGGACATTAGACACACAGTCCGGTCGCGTGTGATACTACCCGTCTGGGGGATACAGCCCCTCTAGTTCAGGCGGGAGTTGAAACACCTAGTGTAACCGGGTGTTATTCACACACTCTGACCAGAGAGACTAGATATTACTGGCTGGGGGGGATATAGCCCATAACACCCACCAGGTTTGTTATATACGCGTATATAGCCACAGTATGCACTGCATGATTATTCATGAGGCTAGTTCAGTTTTTCAGTTACCTGATTTGGGGGGATACAGCCCATAACGCCAGACAGGTACTAGTTCAGATGTTCAGTTACCTGATTTGGGAGGATATAGCCCATAACACCAGACAGGTACCAGTTCAGTTTTAGCTTAGTACTAGTTATCAGCCACCAGTTCTTAGCGTCAGTATCAGTTGACCGTTATCAGTTCCAGTTTCTAGTAACCAGCTATCAGTCATATTATAGTTATTTATCAGTATAGTTCAGCTCAATCTTCAGTTCCAGCTTCAGCTAGACTTCAGTTTATATTCAGATCATGTTTAGTACGTTCTTCAGATTTCCAGCTATATTGCTATGCTCCAGCTCATATTTAAATATTTATATTCCAGCCTTACAGTTTCATTCAGCTATGATATATTATATGCTCATGCCTTACATACTTGGTACATATCGTACTAACGCCCTTTTCTGGGCCATTCCGTTTCATGCCACGCAGGTACAGATAGATCAACGCTCGGACCATGTTAGTAGGCCATCTATCAGCTATTGGAGTCACTCCGCTTACTCCCGGAGTTACTTATCCTTTGGTATGTGTACAGTCAGCCAGCTTGGGTATGTCGGGGCCTTGTCCCGTCCTTTGTATATTCAGATCAGCACTCTTAGAGGCCTGTAGATATGTCCCTGTGTAGTTCTGTCAGTATGTTATGTATGTCAGCTTGTGTTAGCCTTGTCAGATTTTTTTTGCATTGCATAGTTCTTATCAGCTAGGTTTATACTTATTCCGTTTATCAGTTATATTCATAGTTAGCAGATTATCAGCAGAATTAATGATGATCGACACTTAGTGTTGGTCATCCGTCGTGACCCTAGGTTGGGTCGTGACAAAAACCACGGCCCAAGAGGAGCAAATAATTCCACTATAGTAAGAACTTTGACACCATGCAGTAAATACCACTACACACTCACAAAAGAAATAACCCTCTTTTGATTTTTCACCTTACTTTAAAACCGCTCACACTCTCTATTTTTCCTCACAGAGTATTTTCCTACACTGTGTATTCTCTCTTACACTTTGTCTCTCTCTAATACTCTCTGAAACTGGATACCTTACAACTGAACCAGAGCTGGCTATTTATAGTTGTAAGATGGCCTTGTGATATCATGGCTTGCATCACCATATGCCAATGAATTCAAACAAGTCTGCCAAACTTTGTAGACTTTCTATGGCACCGTCCAATGACAATTTACTTCTAACATTTTTTGCATACTTCTCACATTTTTGCATGGGATGGACCCAGCAGTTCGGGCCTTATGATGTAATTAACAACTTTTATGGCCTTCGGGCCTTTTAATAATGAACTTGCTTTTTTCCTAAAGTGTTAGCCCTCGTTTTGCTTTCGAAAGTATTTTGAGCCGAACACTTATAATAAGTTTGCTTTGCAAGATTTTATTCATACGATATCGATGCGAACTTGGAACGACATCTCGTTCCCGAGCCAATGCATTTAAGAAATAATATTGGTATATAAGATCACAGAAACAAAGAGATATTGAATCAAGTTTATTTCATTGATGATATCAATGAGTCATATTAATCTTTTTTACATAAGGCCTAGTCTGAGTAAAACATAGGCGCAAAAATAAATTAAAACATGCCACTATTGGGCGAAAATACAAAATGCTAATTTATTACTTAGGCATCAGTCCCCGATTATCAAATCGATAGACTTCAGTGGACGAGGTTCAAAGCTGACCTCGGCTGCATCCCATTCCTCACCCTCCCCCCAGTGTTCGGGTGTGACTCTTGATGAAGATCCGAGCACTGAAGATCGTCTAATCCGCTTCCTGAAAAGGTCAAGCAAAGTTAAACGAGAAGTAAGTTTAAATTATTCGACAAAAGCCTCTGGAGCGTTTTTCGGCTCGGGGCTGTTGGGGAATTTTAAATGATTAAGGAATGTCTACCTCGATGCTAAAAGTAGTACCCGTTCAAATTAGAGATGTTCTAATTTAAGGGTTTGAGCTTGCCCTGCAGATCTTCAATTTGATAAGATCCTTTTCCAACAATTTTCTTAACCTTGTAAGGTCCTTCCCAATTTGCAATAAGTTTTCCACCATTCTTCTTCTTTGTTGATTAGTTCGAAGCCCTTAGTACATAGTCACCAACCTTAAAATCTCTAAGTTTGGCCTTTCTGTTAAGATACGCTTCGATTTGTCTTTTCAGTGCTGCTAGCCGAACCAAGGCTAATTCCCTTTTTTCCTCGAACAAATCCATTTCAATGAGCGTGGCTTGTTGATTAGCATCTTCGGTGGCGTGAGTATACCGAAGGCTTGGTTCACCCACCTCCACGGGGATAAGTGTATCCATGCCATAGGCGAGGGAAAATAGGGTCTCAATGGTGCTGTTCTTCTCTATAGTTC